>CM057451.1:919947500-924947500 GCA_016271365.2 Neoceratodus forsteri
CCTGTATTGGATACAGTCTCTTGGTGTCCTCATATGCTTCAGCTTGCTCTAAGCATGTGCCACCACTCATGAATGAGCAAGTTCCCCAGACCACTACTAGGGGATGCTGCAGCATTGTATGTCTGATGCCTGACTGCCCAGGCTGGCTTGAGCCATACTTGGCAGCACTGCCCAGCCTAGACCACTCTGATCCAGTTCCACAAGCTTGCTCCTGAATCCAGGTCACTGGCATGGAAGCATGTTGTGCTTATGCTGGGCCATCCAGTGGCCTACAAGCAATGCATTTTAATGGTCTGTTTTTATAAAATGGGGCCCTATTCTCAATCATAAAGTGGTGCTATGTGATCACTGCAACTACTTAGCACCAGTTATGACTTTGCAACCCCTTTGTAACCCAGCAGGGAAAAACTGTCAAGCTCAGCTCTTTCACCTTGTAATCAGGTTGCTGAATTCTCCCTGTCTGCAGTTTGTTAGGGCATGTTCTGCAGAAAAATGCAAGGTGTTTGGTTGATTTTCTACTGACAAGATGTCAGCCATTAGATCAAGCATCTTCCTGGGTGACCCAGTTCAGGCCAGCAGTGGCCGTGCCTTGTGTGATGTAGATCTTCCTGCCTGGGATGAGTTTTAACCTTTTTCAGAGGCTGAGGTACTTCAGGTAGTCTCCAGTTGTTGACTACCTACTGTATACTGGACCCAGGACATACATGGTTGGTTCTCAGCTGTAGTGAGTTCCTGGGTCCAGTGTTCACTGAGATCATTAATGGGTCCCTCAGGGGAGGGTGTTTTCCCAGCATCCTTAAAAAAGGTTGTGGTTAGACCTCTTTTGGAGAAACAGTCTTTGGGCTGAGGCACTCTTGTAAAATTCAAACCTGTCTCTACTCTCCCCTTTTTGGGTAAGGTTATTGAGAAGGTGATGGCAGAGCAGCTGACAGACTGCTTGGAATCTTTTTCCATCTATGAATCTCTCCAGTCAGGTTTTTGGTACTGACATACAACTGAGACTGCTCTCATTAGGGTAACTTATGACCTCCTCCTAGCAAGGGAAGAGGGCAAAGTTCTCTTTCTGGTGCTCTTGGACCTATTTTCAACATTTGACACAGCTGACCATGGGGCACTTCAGGATCATCTAAGGGATAATGGAGGTCTCTCTGGTGCAGTTTTGTGACAGTCTGAGTCCTACTTAACTGGAAGGACACAGCAGGTTGCCCTGGGGAATTTTACATCTGGGCCCTATGTGCTGTCCTGTAGAGTCCCACAACGCTCAATCTTGGACCCCATTTTGTTCTCTGTGTACATACTGCCACTGGTTAAATCATTAGATGGAATGGAGTTGGGTTTCACTGCTATGCAGGTGACACTCAGCTGTACCTATCTTGTTCCTCTGATGATGACACTGCAGCCTCGGTGATGAGTCAGTGTTTAGCCAAGATCAATGACTGGATAACCCTGAATTGCTTGTGTCTTAACCCAGGCAAAACATAGGTCATAGTGATCAAGCCAGGTCATTGGGGCATGGCTGCTGGGTATGGTATGGCTCTCCCTTTGTTGGGCAGCTGACCTGTCCTGGCAACTGATATGGTAAAGAACCTAAAAACATAGAAACATAGTATTTGATGGCAGATAAGGACCACTTGGACATTCCCCTACATAATGGATAAGCTGCAGATCCTAGTAAACCAACAGTGTACTTCCTCCTGCATCCCACTAGAATTGCCTTGTGTCTGTCCCATGCATTCTTGAATTCCTCCACTGTTTTTGACTCCACTACCACTACGAAAAGGCCGTTCCATGTATCCACAGCCCTCTCCATGAAAAAATACTTTCTCACATTACCTCTGAGCTGTTCCCTCTATCTTCAAATTGTGCCCCTTGTTCTTGCACATCTCTTTTTCTGAAAGATATTACTGTCTTGGTCTTTGTTGATTTCCTTGAGGTACTTAAAGTTTCTATCATGTCCCCCCTCTCCCTTCTTTCCTCAAGGGTATACATATTAAGCTCATTTAATCTCTCTTTGTATGTCTTCTAGTGCAGACCCTGAACCATTTTAGTTGCCCTCCTCTGGACAGCCTTCATCCTGTTTATGTCCTTGTAGAGATGGGGTCTCCAGAACTACATGCAGTACTCCAGATGGGGTCTCACCAGCTGTCTGTGCAAAGGGATAACAACTTCCTGTTTTCTACTGGTGATGCATCTCCCTATGCATCCCAGTATCCCACCAGCCCTCCTTACTGCCTTCTCACATTGATTGCCCACGTTTAGGTCATTTGATATGACTACCCCCAGGTTCCTTTCGATTTTTGTTATTGTTAGTATCGCACCCCCCATTGTGTACTCTTCCCCTGAGTTTTTGCTTCCCAGGTGCATTACTTTGCACTTTTTTGCATTGAATCTAAGCTGCCATACATTTGACCATTCCTCCAACCTTGCCACATCCCTTCTCATCCTTTCCATCCCACCTTCTATATCAACACTGCAGCAGATCTTTGTGTCATCTGCAAAGAGACATTCTTTTCCTTCCAGTCCCTCTGCAATGTCACTTATAAAGATATTGAAGAGGACTGTCCCAGTACTGAACCCTGTGGTACTCTGCTAGTAGCCCCCTTTTCTTCAGAGTGGACTCCATTTACTGTTACACTCTGCATCCTGTTGTCCAGCCAATTTCTTACCCAGACTACCACCCTGGGACCCACTCCAAGGCTGGCTAACTTGTATAATAATCTTTTGTGTGGGACTGTGTCAGATGCCTTGCTAAAGTCTTGGTAGGCCATGTCCACAGCCCCTCCCTGGTCTACTACTTTGGTCAGCCAGTCAAATAAATCCATTAGAGTCATCTGACATGACCTTCCCACTGTGAATCAATGCTGCATTGGGTCCTATGCCCCACTGGCCTCTAGGTACTCAACAATTCTTTCCTTCAGAAGTGGTTCTATCATTTTCCCTTCCACTGAGGTCAAACTAACAGGTCTGTAGGTTCCTGCCTCTGGTTTGCTCCCACTTTTGTAAAGTGGAATCACATCTGCCCTCCTCCAGTACTGAGGTACCACCCCATCCTCCCATGATTTGTTAAAGAGGATAGTCAGTGGTGTCACTAGTTCTACCCTTAGTTCTTTTAGAATTCTTGGGTGAATCCCGTCAGGCCCCATTTCTTTGTCCACCTTCAGTTTTAAGAGTTTTTTTAGAACCCTTTCTTCTGTGAATGGACTGGTATTGACCCCCCCCCATCCTGAGTGTTTTTATTGTTTGTTTTAGGTATCACCCCCTCCTCTTCTTTTGTGAATACTGAGCGGAAGTATTCATTCAGTATCCCTGCTTTTTCACTGTCACCCTCTTCCCACATTCCCTCCACTTTATTAAGCCTCAGTATCCCACCCTTAGTCTTTCTTCACTCCCTAATGTACCTATAAAAGGTTTTATCCCCCTTCTGAACAGAGATGGCTATCTTTTCCTCAGTTTGGGCTTTTGCTATTCTAACTGCCTTCTCTGCCTCCTTCTGCTATAACTGATATAGTTATCTGGCCTGCTCCTTCTGTGTTTCCTTATATTTCCTGAATGCTATCCTTTTCACCTTAACCTTCCCTGCCACCTCTTTTGAGAACCATAGTGGCTTTTTTTCTTTGTTTTGTTTGGTTGATTTGCTTTGCACAAAGGCTTATTGCCTCTGGGATGGCAGTTTCAATTTTTCCCCATTGTTCTTCCACTCCTCCTTCTTGCCCATTTGCTAGTGCTTTTCTGAGGCACTGTCCCATTTTACCAAAGTCAATCCGCCTAAAGTCCAACACCCTTGTTTTTGTATGGCTTGACTCTACAGCTGTGTTTATTGTGAACCACACTGTTTGGTGGTCACTGGTTCCCAGATGGCTACCCACTTTTAAATCTGAGATGCTCTCTCCATCCCTATTTGAAAGTACCTGATCTAAGATTGCTCCCTCCCGAGAGGGTTCCAACATTAGCTGTCTTAGGCATGCCCCCTGTAGGACATCAAGAATGATCCTGCTCTTGGATGTTGCTGCAGTAAAGATGCTCCAGTTAACATCTGGCATATTCATGTCCCCCATCAACAATATCTCTCCTTTTTTTGTCATTCTAAAGATTCCTTCTATCATTTCCTTATCCACTGCCTCCCCCTGAGATGGGGGTCTGTATATAATCCCTGTGTGGATTGTGGTGCCATTTCCTATTTCCAGCATGACCCACAGTGCCTCCTCCCCTCCCTGTTTACCCTTTAGTTCTGTTGCTTTGATTCCTTCTCTTATGTAGAGAGCTACTCCTCCTCCTCTTTTATCCTCCCTGTCCCTCCTGTAGATTGTGTATCTTGGTATGTTGACATCCCAGTCATGGTTCTCTGTGTACCATGTCTCTGTGACAGCCACAATATCCAGGTGTCTCTCTTCCATCAATGCCACTAGTTCAGGGAGCTTTTTATCCAGACTACAGGCATTGGTACTCATTGCCCTCCATTTTTTGATGGCCTTACCCCTTTCAGGCTCATCCCTGTCCTTACTGCCTTTGCCTTTTTCTGGATTTACCCCTGCTCTGCTCCCTATTGACTTCTCTACCTTTGTGTCTGCTTCACTAACTACCCTTTTTTGTGGGTGGGGCGCTGGGATTTCCCTGCTTCTCTTCAATACCTTCCCCCTTGGCTAGTAAACCTCGGAGTTGTTTTGGACAACAGATTGATGCTAGAACAACAGGTGTCATCCGTGGTATGATCTGGCTTTTATCATTTTCGGAATATCATAGGTTTAAGCCGTATCTTGATCATGATGATCTAGCAAAGCTTGCCCATGCTTTTGTAATGCTCTTTATCTAGGCTTATCTGGAGATCTGATGCAATGCCTGCAGCTGGTCCAGAATGCTACAGCCTGGATGATTGTGGGCTCCTGATGGTGCAACCTTATCATGCTGGCCCTGCTTGCACTGCACTGGCTGCCTGTGCAGTGGTGCCACACCTTCAAAATCATCTGCTGATTAACTTATAAGGCCCTACATGGTTTGGGTCATGACTACTTAAAACAGCCCCTGTTTTCCTACCACCCAATTCACCCCCTCTGCTCCACTGATGTGGGCCTGCTTGTTATCCCTCCATCTAACTTGAAACTTTCTGGGGACAGAGCATCTGTAGTGGTGGCTCAACTGCTTTGGAACACACTTCCTCTGAGCATTTGAATGACCAGCACAGTGGAGGCTTCTAAAGCCTATTTGAAAACATATTTATTTCAAAACACATTTTTGATTAATTGTTGCATATACTTATTTTGTAGTGATTTTAGTATTTTTATTTGACTTTGTTTACTCTTTACAGCACTCAGAGCCTTTTTGGATTAGGCATTTTGCAAAACAATTTGCCTTGCCTTGCCTTATTGTATCCTTCCCTGCCCAGTCCCTAAAGTGTTTGTGAGCATTGGGGGGGGGGTGGCAAGGTCTGCATACAAATGGACAGAAGGACATGAGCTGCCACACAAATGGACTGTAGGGCATTTTAGACATGTGGTGGAAAATGTACTCCCTGTCACAGCCTCATGCAGTATATAAAAATCCATAGGCAGCCAGTGAAGGGGTTGTAGTGCTATAGCAGGAAGCAGCCAGTCAGGCAGAGGAAGCATTTTGTGGAACATCCCCCACAGAAGATTGTGTTTGATCAATTGCTAGTGTTAGGAAGGGAAGGGGGTTGTACCACTGGACTACAGTTCCTGCGAGGAATAAACCTGAGTCAGAAGGGGTGGTACTGCTGAACCATTTGGGAGTGTGGCAATTGGCCAAACAAAATAGGAGGAATGTCTGACTTACTGTAGTGGCTCTCATAGGCCCTCTTAGAATCATAGAGCTAATCATCCTGAAGTTATACATTTCTGTCCTTCCATTTGGAATATGTTGCCTTTAGACATTAGAATAGCAGAATATTTGAGTCTTTTCAAACAGGTTTTTATTTAATGTGTAGTCATATCACAGACTTTGGCAAAGTGCTGGCCATGAGAAGGAAGAACAATTGAGGTTCAGGCTACAGAGTTTATATATTTTTATTTAATAAACTAACCTGCTGTATTTGTTGAACATTGCAGTTTTCATGTTCCATAAGCATGCTGGGGGGACAGACAGCATCAGGAAGTCAGCAGGGGTAACATCACCTGCATGCACCAATTGCCAACAATCAGGAAGCTCTGGTGGAACCTTAAATTCAGCTGGGGACACAGAATTTCACATGCAACACAGATTTTGGAAAAGCACTGGCCATGTGAGGGAAGAACAATTGAGGTTTGGGCTGTGGAGTGCAAAAACTAATTTAATAAACTAATCTGCTGTTTTTGTTGAACCTTGCAGATTTCTTGTTCTGGATGCAGGCTGGGGGGACAGACAACATTTGGAAGCCAGTGGTCATTATGTGACCTTTACAGATGAATCACTAGCAATCAGGAAGCTCCAGGGGAACAATATATATTTTTTTTTTTTAGTTGTTTAACCAGGAGTAGCACACTAAGCTGAAAGCTTTTTTGCAGGAGCGACCTGGGAGCACAGGGAAGTTAAGTGACTTGCTCAGGGTCACACAGTATGCAAGTGAAAGCTGTGGGATTCAACCCCAGGTCTGGTCTGCTGGATGTCACCAGATTTGCAGCTCAGAGCCTTAAACCACTGTGCTATACTGCCTCCTTCTAGGCTCGCAACAGTGGATTTGGTGAACATTATGATCTTTGGCAAAATGTTGTCCACAGGGAGGGAGAACAATTGTGTTTTGGACTTCAGAGTGTAAACCCTGTAATTTAATAAACTAGCCTGCTGTATCTGTTAAACCTAGCAGATTTCTTGTTCTGGACATAGGTTGGGGGAGGGGGACAGACAGCACTGAGAACCAAGTGGTCACCGGACCTACATAGACCAATCACCAGTATACAGGAAGCTCCCATTACACTATAAATTGACTCCTTCTAGCATGTCTTATCATGCTCATGTCCCAGACTGTGAGTGGAACAGAGCAGAGGTGGAATAAGTGAAGTGTCTGCCATCTTAAGTATCAGCAGGCATCTTCAGGTGACAGCAGGCGTGCTGGGAACTCTGCCAGTCCAGAAAGGTAAGATACAGTACCTGTATGCTTTATGTTGCCTTGTAGAATGTACCAGAGAACAGGTAGGGAGGTAACTACAAAGAAGTAACAGTCTTTACAAGCAGTAAATACCTGTTGTTGGGGAAAGTAAAACACCCCATCTTGGCTAGGGGTAAAAATGTTAAGGAAAGCCACAAAGGGGAAGGTTAAGTAGTAGGCAGGTAGAGGGGTACTAGGGGTGAGATAAAAAAATAAATAAAACAAGCAAGGAGTAAAGTAAAAGAAAAAGGGGAAATCAAGAAACAACCTATCTAGAGAAGGGTGACAAAATAAATACTAGTAGAAGGTGTAGGCAGAAAAGGACCAAGGCAAAAGGAAAGGGGCAATGGGGGAAAGTACAATCAGCAGCAGTAGATAGTGAAACATAAAGGCAATTATGCAAGTGGTACAGTGTAATTGTTGTGGAGCTGCAATTTTCTGGGAGACTTTTGCCTAGTGGATGCCAGTGTATTGTACATTGAGAAGGACTGGCTAAAGAGTAGATACGTGGGGACTCCTGCAGGCAAAGATGGCAGTGGATGTTTAGAAGCTAGGCTCCCTTCAAAGCAGTAACAACCCATCAAAAATTGGTAACATCATTCATCATCTTACATCTCAACTACCATAATTCAACTGCCTGCACTATGAGCAGTGTGAAGAACCAAAAAAAAAAAAGGAGACACAAATGAGCTTTTGGGGCACTTGATCGGACATCAGGACCTGCTTCAGCCAAATGGCAGGAACACCACCAGCTGAGAAACTTGCACCTATGGCAGAAACATTGCAAGATCACATGATGATTGCATCCATAAACTCTTTCAGAACAGATATGAAGGTAGGGTTTGTAAACATGTCTGCACAAATAACTCACCTGCAAGGGGTTCTCGAAACCCTGACCGAAACATCTGCAGCACATGGGATAAGGCTCTCCGAGGCTGAAGAAAGAGTTGATGTGTTGGAGGATCAGGCAGCTGACTGGCAGCAGGAGTGCAAATAACTTGTTAAAACAGTCCAGGCTCTTGTAGCAAAGGTCAGTGACCAGAAGAATAGGGCAAGGAGAAAAAAAAGTTAGGATCAGGATCATGGGGCTCCCAGAGGGCCTTGAAGGGGGGGTGATCATGACAAGTTCATTACTAATTGGCTGCTAGAACATTGGAAGCTGGGAGACTCTGGGTGCACCCTGGAAGTAAACAGCCCATCAAACATGGGGAAGGAGACTGAAAGCAGGAGAGAGGCCCAGGCATAAACTCACAAAATTTCATCAGTCCGAAGACTGAAAAACTGTACTATAAGCAGCCATAGCCAATGGTCCAGTTACGCTTGATGGAGCTAAGGTGTCCAAGGTATAACTACTGCCAGTATCTTCAAATGGAGCAGCTAAAATTTTCAGATTTGAAATCAACCCTGCGGTTCGCTCACCAATAGCCTTTCCAGCTTCACGTCTGAAAACCTGGACACACCCAATGAACTCGTACATCAGTAGAAGAAGCTGAAGATTTTGTTAACAGGGAGGAGGCATCCATGGCCGGATACTTGAACCAGTGGACCATGGCTCTAGTACCATGACTTGAAGGTACTGTCTTTTCCCCCTTGATGGGCAGCTGAGGCTCTCCGAATTGCAGTACCCCTCCAATGTCTCCCAATGTCTATGTGTAAATTTCTTGCTACACTGTTAATAGCACAAAGGGTCATAGCAAGCTTACATTGTTTTAGTTAAATGTGGCTATACAGAGCATGATCTCAAGTCTCTGTTGGAGGAGGAGTACTGCAGCTGGGAAACTATTGCAGATGCCACATTCTCACCCCTTCCTATGACCACTGGCATCCCCCAAGGGTTGGTAGTCGGCCCCATCCTGTTCTCCATTTTCCTAAATGACCTGACACAAATCTGTTCCCCTTCGTCGATCCACATGTAAGCAGATGATACCATCCTATTCTCCTCTGGCTCATCACCTGAATTGGTTGTTTCTGACCTCCAGGCTGACTTCAACAAAGTTCAACACTGGTTCAACTCTCACCAGCTCTCCCTAAATGCAAAAAAAAAACAGTCACCATGACATTCAGCACTAGTCAACATCTAGCTGGGCTTCCATCCCTTCCCTATTTTCCACACCCTGGATGGGAACTTGCTGGAGGATGTCACCTTCTTCCAGTACCTAGGGGTATGGCTAGACCATCATCTAACCATTTCCATCCATGTTGACCTCATCTTGAAAAACTGCACCCTACACTCGGTGCCCTCTATCGGAACAGAAATTGTCTCCCCCTTACTGTTTGGCGAGACCTCGTCCAGAAGATGATACCTCCTTCCTTCATCTACTGTGTTATTGTCTACAGTGTAGCCCACAAGTCCATCTTATCCAAACTTGACATCCTTTTTAACACTTTCTGCTGATTTGCTCTTGATGCCCCTCTCCACACCCATCACTGTGACTTCTACCGCTCCCTTGCTTTCCCTTCCCTCGAAAACCACCACTTATTGCATTGCGCTAAATTTACAGCAAAGTTCTGGCTTGGTCACCTCCCGATCTACCTTGCTTTCTCACTATCATCCCCACCCACTCCCACCCATGCGCTGAGGTCCCTCGATTCCCATCTCTTATTAATCCCAAGGTGGAGAACCACTGCTGGCCAAGCTGCTTTCTCACACCACTTCCCTCATCTCTGGAATGCACTCCCCCACAAATTCGTCACTCCTCCTGTGTCCGTTCCCTGTCTACAGCCCTTACTAACTTCTACACGGTAAACTGCTCCTGCACCTGACTCCCCATGAGCATCCCAAGTGGGCCCCCCTCCACCCCCCTGCCTGACCAGCGGCAACTATGCTATGATAGCTGGCTTATTGACCCAACTACCACACTTACTGTCTCATTCTCATTGTGGAACTGATGTATTAGTAGCTAGCCCTTGCATTTTTACCTCTGTGTTATGTATCTCTGTACCTAGTCCTAACTGTACCCATTTTGTTACCATTTATCATGTCAGTGCTTGTTCAAATGTTAACTCCATGCTTCTGTATACTGTCAATTGTACTTATTGATGACCTGCGTGTTACCCTCTTCACTGTACCCCATTCCCCCAGGTCACACCAAGAGATGAACATCTTGTTGCTCAGTGTGCCTTTCCTGGTAAATCAATTTCAATAAATAAATAAATAATTTGGGAATGATGATGTTGGTTTGAGACAGAGCACAAATGCTAATTATAGTATGGTGCCTGCCTGCTTAACTGAACCTTTTCTCCCTTCTTCTGCAGAAAGTAGACAGTTCACTTCATCATGGGCGATGCCTGCAGAGGGCTAATGGGAAGCACAGGTACTAGGCCAGTAGGCTGATGCCAGATGTAAGAGACTACCTCATGAGATATGGCTTGACTGTTCACAGACTGGGGTGAGTATAGAAGATGTGATCAATCTCGTGCATATGGAAGGGAATCCTTTTAGTGACTGCAGTGAAGCAGAGGTGGGGGGGCAATGGTCAAGTGGCATTGGAGGACAAACCACTGTTAGTCCTGCACTAAGCTATTTATAATTGTGGACGTGCTGTCCTTTGGCCATTGGGGGAGGGAAAGGTAGCAAGGAGGCAATAAAGAAAGGAAAAAAATAAAATAAAGCTAGGTCAATTCAATCTCAAATGTGTTGAAAACTGTTTAGTTAAGTTAACAAGTTATTGTTAAACAGGATGTTTAGAATTTTTTATTATTATCTGTTCATCAGATATACTCCAACATAGCCCTTGGGGCAGAAAACACTGCTAAGTTATGTGAAGGACAGATTGTGACTGCTCATTCTAATAGTCACATATCACACAACCTCTGAAATATTGGGGTTCTGTGGATCTTGTTTGGGGAGGCTCCACAAAGGGAGGGACAAAAGTGTTCAGTAGGTTACTTCTGTTTCTTATTATTATTACTCTGGGAGTGCAAGTCTCTGGGAGGGGTGGGGGAGTAGGAGGGAGTCAGGACCAGGGGGGCACTGGGATGGGTTTCATCCTTGGTAAGTCTTAGAGTTTTGGGACAGGAGGAGGATGGGAGAAACTGGGAGGAGAGGGGTAAACCAGCAAGGTTCACATTTGAGTTAAATGTTCATGACTTTGTGACTAAATTCTGTACAGTGGTGTAGAAGCATTACAAAGTGTGTAAGCATGTGCAGTGTTCACAAGCAACACTATGGCTAGTTCTTTACATGTGACTACTTGGAATGTGAATAGGCTTAAAAATTAGATTTAGCACAAGAGGGTAATGAGAAGAGTTAAAAAGTTAAAAACAGACATCCTTCTCATGCAGGAGACCCATATGTCTGTTGGTGAGGCCAGCCATTAGTGTGCAGAATGGAAGGGCACCTGGTTTCCCTCTTGCTTTCATTCTAGAGCCAGACTGGTGGCAATATGGTTAAGGTTGGGCTTCCTAGGAACCATTGCCAGATTCTTAATTGAAACCCAACATTGAGGACAGCACATTTTTTCAGTGTCTCAGCCTTGAAATGGCACAGTACACCAGATCTTGGATATGGGAAGAGGATGTGAACTGTTTTCTAGATACTGTGCTGGACAGATTCAACCCAATGCTAGTACCTGAATCTAAAAAACACAAAAACCCTTGAGGAGCTTAGCAAAATATTCTTTTCAAAGGACATTTAAATCACATGGTAAGAGAATACATCATCATCGTCATCATCAAGTTTTATTTAATATAGTGCAGATCTCATTATGAATCAATACACTTTTCAGACAATATAAACATTACAGTGAAATTATAACAATAAAACAAAAACATACAAATACAATATATTCAATCAGCAATATAAAAACAATTAACCTACAGCAAAAACGCTTGTTTAAACTGATGGGATTTTAGCTCATGCTTAAAAGCATCTAATGTGGAACTATCCCAGATGTATTAGGGGAGGGAGGTATGTAAGCAGCTTCTAATCCCACTCCCACAAGTCATATTTACACACTGACTTGATTATGGTTTCAGGTGGCCTTTTCCCCTTGGTGGGACCAACTAAATACCACCCTGTATTAGAATTTGAGCACTCTCCTCTAAGTACCTGCACTGAAATTGATGGGATTAGTGCCCCCTCCAGCAGACTGTGGTGGCTAGACTGTTTGCTGTTATGACACCCTGAGTATAAAAAAACTTACAGCCTCTGCAATAGAGGACTATCTAGAGCATAATAAAAAGGAGGACTGATCTCATTCTGTTTGGTGGGAAGCGTTAAAAGCCTTTGTAAGAGGCCAGACCATTGCCTATGCAAAATAGAAGAGTAAGGGGAGAGGGTAAACTTAGAGAAACTGGGAAAAAAATTACAGAACTGAAACAGGTCCATGTTCTTAAGACTTCATTGAACATATCGTACATTGTATTTTGCAAAAGGAAGTATGGAGATATAATACATTGGTTAATGCAGCTACTGAGCTGGTTATTCTACAGTACTTTCAAGAGCTGGACAATATTTTGAAGGTGGCCTAGGGTGGGTGGTGGGTGTCAGCTTGGCAACTTAAAAGGAAAGAAGGAGAAAAATCTAATCTTAGATTAGGCACCCAGTAATTGGGTTAGTATCTGACAGCACTACAGTGGGACGGGCCTCTAATAAATCAACTGTATAAGGCAGTGTATGCCTTGAAGACAGCCCCTTCAGAGGAACAGTATTGAGGAGTGCACTTTAGCATTGGGCTAAGGCCTGCTGCTGCCCCTTTGAGAGCTCTGAACAGATGGTGTATTATTACCAGGGCCACTGAAAAATTGCAGAACTTTTTGGCAAATTTTGCGGGGATTTTGTGGACTGTTTGGCATGCATTTTTCCTCTCTGTAGGTCAGGAACATGGGGTTTCAGTTACTTTGTGGAAGACACGAGAATATTGCATATTAAAGACACAAAGCAAGGCTATCATAATAACTTTTTATTAAAAAAAAACTCCACCACAAGGATTGATCAAAAAGTCAACAGTATAATAATAGTGTACAGTACAATAGTAGAATCATTAGGAAAAGCAAACAAATGAAACAAATAACACAAGTAAGGATACAAATAAATAGTATAAAAGCAGTATGATAGCAGCACCTAAAAACAAAAACACAAAACACAAGAGCCAACTGAAAATCTGTAATAATAGAATCATTGTGTAAATCAGAAATGTAATTAAAAGTCTAATAATGAATCAATCAATTACAGTGAACATTAATAAATCAGTTATACAGTGATCATTATTGGACAGCATGAAAAGTATCATCCATCACCATCCCCCACAAGCCACCACCACATAAGAGAAACATTTTCTTTGCAACACAAAGGGAGGAGTAACTGGCAACCACCATCTTCAACAGCCATTGAATTTTTTTATTATATTTCAACATGAGAAGTAGCCTCACATTGTCTTCTGTCAGACTTCGACGATTGTCTTTTAATAGATCAGAATAAACCTAAAAAGTCCACTCAACATCTGCTGTACTCACAGGGAGCCAGATGTATCTTTTTGCCACAGCAAAAAGATTTGGCAGTGCATCACCCTGTGCTTCCCACCACTGAACAATATTAAAATCATCTAGTATAGATAGGGCCAGAGTTCTGTAGCCATACCATTCAAAGTTTGACACACTGGTAAGAGAAGGGAGCTCCTGGGTATATTTTGATTTGTCTTTTTCCAGTGTTGGCAGCTGCTTGGGGTTGAAGATGAGGGCAGCTTTGAATGTGCTTAGTGAGGGTTGATTTTTTTAAATGTGGTCTAACTTCGCACTGCTGTCCAACATCACCTTCTGAAACAGGTTGATGCAGTTCGCATTTTCCTGACATAGACATCTGGTCAACATTTCGACAGTCTGCACTCTATTTCCCCTGCAGTGGCACAAAAATCCAAAAACGTGGATATTTTGAACCCTAGCAAATATATTGTATCCCTGAGGCTTGCTGTTCAATTGTAATTCATCAATAAGGTCCACAAGTTCTTTTGAATGTTCAGACACAAAAGCAGCATGAGCCGCCAGCTCTGCCTCTTTACTGGTTAACATGAACTTCAGTCGCTTGAAGGTTGCTGCATCTGATTGTGGCACTGTTCTAACAAATTCTGTAACAATGGGCAAATAGTCAGTCAAATATTTAACTGCATTAACCCAGGAGCACCGTCGAGTTTGCACAGAGTGCACTGTCATCTTGAGTACAATTCCTGGCTTCAGTTCCATAAATGCCAGGTACTGATGGCAATGCATTAGGCTCTGGCAAAATTTTTTTTTTACCAGGGCAACCATGGTGTTCAAATCCTCCAGTGTGTCAGCCCAGACCTCCAAAACCAAACTGAGGATGTGTGCAATGCAGGTTACATGCACCACATTTGGTAAGACACAGGATAGAACTATTCTAAAAGCTTTGTGAATATAACTAGCACTGTCCATGACAATTGCAAACACTTTGTTTAGATTAACTCTTTTAGTGTTTAGTACTTTCAATAGGGCTTGGGAAACAGTCATGTTGTTTACACGTTTCAGAAACGCGACACCAATGAGGAGAGGCTGCTCCCCGACATTCACCAAAGGGTGGGCCAAAATAGCCAACACGCTACGTCCCCAAGAATTAGTGGTCTCATTTAGGAAAATGAAAAGGTCTTGATCTGCAACTGCTTCTTTCAAGGACCTTTCATGCTGTGGTTGAAGTTCTTGCAGGTAGGTGCTCCATAGCTGTGTTGGTCCTGGAAGACTATCACCTTGCTTGTTGTACTTCATCAAGAAGTCTTGAAATGCAGAAGCCTTTTTCAGAAGGATGCCTGCACGTGTCAAACACTGAATGAAGTCCAGCACAAACTCCTTCCGTTCCACAGATGATGTTGTTGCTCGGGCAAAACAAGAAGTCAATGACTGCTGGTGTAGAACTGCACCAGGAGCAAATAAAAGCAGACGGTCAATATGTTATATATTTAACAGGAAAAATAAACTGCAGGCCATCCCACCAGAGCAACATCAAGGTGTCTGTATGTGACAATGACATCCCATATTTGAGAACAGAACCGACAGACCTTGGACTATTAGGACTCACCAGGTGGAGAAGGCTTGAGAGTTTGAGGGATGGCTCTCATTCTCCGGAAGGGGAGAGGTGTGTCAGACATAACTGCAGCACCTTGCAGAGGCCAGGGGATCTGCATCAACTCGTGTCTAACTAACAGACAGCGACTTGCCCAGCTGACGTCATTGCATATCCCACCTCCAAAGGATAACTGCATCTACAAAAAAATAAAATAAATCAATGCAGACGGTGTGCAGAGCAGGGGCAGAGTTCCCATCAGGTGATGGGGCCTGGTAAAACATTAAAAGAAACTGCAAATAGCAGCGTGAAGTAGTACTTACTTTGCTGTTTTTTCTTTAATGCTTCTTTCCACTCCAGATGCTTCTGTGACTTCATGTGCATGTCCACCATATACTTAAGTACAAAATCGATGGTGTGCGTGCAGGCACAGCAAAATAGTAGTCCTCCATCCTCGTAAAGATCATTGGGGTACAAGGGGACCAGATCATGGGCACACACAAAATAGGAGATGTGCCGATCCTTTGCCTTCTTCCGTGAAAGATGGGCGTGGTTCGGTGTTGGTGGTGCGGACATGTCGTTGATAGTGTATTAACTAAACCCAAAAATATAAATTATCATACCCTGTATTAACTAAACCAAAATAATAAAATCTATTTAGATAAATAAATTAATACAATAATTAAGTGCTGAAAGAGTGGTGTCTTGTGCAACTAATGTTTTATGCTGGGCAGTTTTGATGTAAAACCTCAGCTCCTGGAGTTGCCATGTCGTGGTGCTGAGCTTGCCTATGAACTCTACTACAAACTGTGAAACCAAAGACTCCAGAAATTATTTTTTACCTCATGCCTCATCTTTTTTTGGGGGGTTACATCAGTGTGCTACAGACATGAATGAGGATTGCATGGACTGTGAGGCACTCATAGAATTTGAAACATAGAATTTGATGGCAGATAAGGACCGCTTGGCCCGCCCAGTCTGCCCATTTCCCTACTTAATGGGTAAGCTGCAGATCCTAGTTAACCAGCAGCCTACTTCTTCCTACCCCCACCCCCTAGAATTGCTTATAGCCTCTGAGAACCACAGCAGCAAGGCATGGACATACTACAGGAGTGAGGGACAGACACAGGCGATTACCACACATGTTGGGGGGAAAAAGTTGTTCTGTGTCATTCTGGTCACCTGCCCCACCCACTCCCTTACCAGAGGCCAGAACATTTTTTTTTGCTATGTGTTCCAGTCTGCCAGACCAACCCCTCCACTCCCATCTCCAAGGAACCAGCAGTGAGTCAAGGACAACACACCATGAGAGTGAAGGACGGAACCAGGTGACTGCCATACATGATGGAAAAAAATTGTTCTGTGCCATTCTGGTTGTCCGTCCCAGCCTGCTCCCATACCAGAGGCCAGAACAATTTTTTTTGCCATGTGTACCAGTCTGCCAAGCCCACCCCTCCACTCCCATCTCTGAGGAACCACAGCAGTGAGTCAAGGACACACCATGGGAGCGAAGGACAGACCCAGGTGACTGCCATACATGATGGAAAAAAATTGTTCTATGCCACTCTGATTGCCCCACCCTCCCCACCAGAGGCTAGAACAACTTCCACCATGTATGCCAATCAGCCAGGCCCGCCTGTCCACTCTCCATCTATTTGACAAGCATTGTTCACAGAATAAGCCACCCTCTATTAGGGGTCACATTTGCTCAGCCCCATACCTAGAAATAAATGATATAAAACAACATTTTTACAATAGCTAGCTGGACCCTGCTGGGCTTCCACCCTCCCTCTGAGCATGCCATAATTATCAGGAGACACATTTGATCAGCCCCATACATAAAAATAAATAAATTATATAAAGAACATACCTGTCTTAGATTGTCAGCACAGAATTGGCACAGAATAGACAGAGGAGGTGCCTACTACTTGCAGCAAGTGATTCAGCTCTTTTTGGGCTAACTGCAGCAGAGTGAGTTCTCCAGGTGACCCTCTGCTTCTCTTCCTCTGCTCCATATCCTCATTCTCTGCAGCTCCCGCTTTTGCTCACTTTCACCAGACAAACTCTCGATCTCTCCTAATTTCAGATGCCTTCCTTCTTGCTTGCTCGCTCCTGACACACAGCTCTTGATCTGTAGCCCCCACCACCTGTCTGCATACATTTAACTTGGTTTGACAGACCTGAGGGAGGCTGGAGAAAATGGAAAAAAGCGCAGATTGAAAAAAAATACAGACCAGCGCGATTGGCCCCAACTAGTGTAATGCGCTGCACTGATGATGTCACTAGCGCATCACACACCTGGAAAACCAAGCAGTCTTTTGTCATCTGAGAGAGATCGGGCAGGAGAACATTGGGGAGCATATGAGGACATGGCATTGGATGGCTGGGGGCACACCAGGAGGGATACCACAGTGGGCTTACAGCACCTTGGTCGTGAGACACGCAGCAGAATACGACGAGCTACCGCTATGCCTGATAGTCAGATATCCTGAAGCACATTTAAGGTATAAGCTGGCTAGGGACTTTGCTGTGAGAGTAGGTGGGCTCATTTTGGATGCAGAATTGTGGCAAGGAGCACAGGAAATCTTCTAAAACTACAAGGACATTTAAAACTATTATGTTTTGTGGAAAGCGCAATTTGTTTGTGGGGGGGTCTGAAAATCGCACTTTCCACCAAATAATTGTGCCCGTGATTTTCCAGTGGCCCTGATTATTACTATTTTAGGAGGGGCTTGGGGGGAATCTCTGGAACTCCCAGTGGTCAGTCAGTCAGTGTCAGTCTGCCATGTGTGGCATTTTGGTATTGGTCTGCCACAACGGACCCTTATCTTCTTTCAAGATCTGCCAGGCCCATCTCTTTCTTCTGTTGTGGACACCTTCTAGACTGTAGGAATAACAGACCTACGCATAAAATAAAGGTAGAAGTAAAGGAGTTTATTCTCAGAGGCACTAACTACCTCTCAACAATTGTTTGAGAAACTTGCAAACTTCTCGACAATAAGAAGACACACACAACAAGTTATCATCCGCAGTGCAATGGACAGAGTGAAAGAATGATGTCTACCATTCTAAACACACTCTCCAAGTACTTGGATGAAACTTAAAACAATTGGGACCGCTTTGTTCCATTTGTGCAACACCAGCCCTTGTATTGACAGTACAGAGTATACCCCCTTTTTCTTGGTCTATGGACACCATGCAAGAACTTCTTTGGACAGGGATCTCTCACTGCTAGAGATTTCAATGTCAGCTTCTTCATTCATCATTCCTGCACTGTAACAGCTTGAACTGGCTAGACGTATGGCAGTCACCACACTGGGACAGAGAAAATCTGCCATGCAGTGCACATCAGCAGCTAAATGTCAAGAAGCTTCATTTTCTGTAGGAGACATGTATCAACCAGTCCTAGTTCCAGGCTCCACAAAGAAACTGCTCTGCCCTTGGATTGGTCCTTTCTACATCATGGAAAATTTTCCTCTGGTTCACGTCCATTTGAGATGCAAATCTGATGGAAAGCTCGTACATAACAAGGTCCACATCAATCATCTGAAACATGGGTACTTGAGTAACACCATTCCAGATGATCCCAGTCCACCCAGTGAAGAAGCTGCACTTGAGTCTGCTATCCTGTATGAACCAGAAGTTCCTCCCAATCACCTGCAACCAGTTGCTTCTGCCCTTCACACTCCTGACAATCTCCAGCCAGATTCTGTTTTGCCTGATCATCAGCCAGATGAATTTCCAGGGACATCTCAGTCCTTTTCCTCTTCTCAGGACTCTCTTGAGTACACCCCTGTGTACAAGACTGAGAAGATTTTAAGAAAGAAATATGTAAATGAATCCTGGACTTACAGAGTCAAGTGGTGTGATTTTGACAGCTCACAGAACTTGTGGGTTGCTTATGACAACCTAACTCCAGCCTGTCAACAATTAGTTCAGGGAACACATGTCACTATTCCCACTGACAGGAAAAGTAGACGATGGTCTTGAACTTTTATGTAACTGGACTCAGTAATTCTAGTGGTATTCTCTCTCTCAATAGTTCCTGCAGACAATGCTTTCTGGTACCTCATTCCAGTGCACCTGTTGCTCATGGCACTACATGCATGGCATTAAACTTTTTCCTTGCAAGAATGTCTCTTCAAATGCACAGTTCCATGTATATAGTGTTACTCTGCCACCGTTTATTGCACCATTCATATCTTATATGCTGGGTATGTTCAAGCAAATACCCATTCCCTCTCTTCTTTTCCCCCTCCCCTGCACTGTGTAACTTGACACCCTGAATGAGCTTCAAGTTGATATGGTGTTTCCCATTCCCCTAGGATGTCTCCACCTGGTCACCATTGTGGTTGTGATCCTTCCTCTCCCATCACAGCAGTCTATTGTTCAGTTCCCTGCTGTCCTGCCCTGCTTACAATTAAAAAAAAACAACTTTTCTTATATTTTATAATGTTTGCTTGTTTGAGTGGTGCTCACATTCACTGCCCCAGGGGTAGTGTGGAGCACACTTTAGCACTGGGCTAAGACCTGCTGCCACCCCTTTAAGAGCTCTGAACAGATGTTGGTGTATTATTACTGTTTTAGGAGGGGGCTTGGGGGGAATCTCTGGAATTATTAGTGGTCAGTCAGTCAGCGTGAGTCTGCCATTCGGCTAGACTCTTATGGTATGCTGTCTCTGTAGTATGAGAATAAACTCCTTTACTTCTACATTTATTTTATGCATTGGTCTGTTATTCCTATGGTCCAGAAGGTGTCCACCACAGAAGCAAGAGATGGGCCTGACAGGTCTTGGAAGACGGTAAGTGTACATTGTGGCAGATCTATACCAAATGCCACAGTATCTAGCCTTTTTCTGAAAAGTGCAAAATCACACCCCTGACCACAGTAACAGATTAGGGTGATGGAGGCACCTTTGCATAGGTAGGAGTTTCTCTGAGCAGTACAGTCCTTGCAAGTGGGAATGCCCTAGGCCCTGATGGGCTTCCCATTGACTTTGTAAAAGATTTTATGGGCAACCTTGAAGAGCACCTACAGTATACAAAATGATCAATGATAGAGTTTTAATAGTATGTTGAACAGATCCACCTAGTCTGCTATAATTACTGTACTTCCAAATCAGGCAAGGACCCCACACAGTGTGCCTCATGTTGCCCATCTCATTACTAACATCAGACTATATGATTGCAGCAAGAATATTGCTGCTAGGCTGTAAAGAGTACTGTCCACCTTTATACATCCCGGCCAAACTTGTATTGTCAAGGTGAGATGAGGGGGAAACAACATAAGGTGCATCTTGAACATTATTCATAAATGTTTGCTGCCGATGGGCTTGGCTTCACCATTACTGTGCATAAAAGATTCCAGCCAAAGGTGCAGCAGGATAAAAGTTAAACATTTAATTCAACCATGGATGCCAACATCTTGGTGCAGGTACCCTTCTCCGTTGCCAAATGTTTTAATGCAATATCAGCACAGTAATGGTGAAGCCGAGGCCCTTTGACTGCAAATGCTGTAAGTACCTATTGCTTGGCTCTGTATTTTGCTTTAGCTGCCTGGTCTCTTCTGCTTTGATTATTCATAAATTATCTAAAAATCCCAGTAATCTTTGCTCTGGACACAGAAAAAGCTTTCAACTGGGTGGAGAGGAGGTATATGTTTGAAACATTGAAAAGGCTTTGGTGTGGGGCCATAACTGCTGCAATGGGTGAAAGTGCTCTACCATACTCCCAGAGCACAAATATAGGTAAATGGGAGTTTAAACCTTACAGCTGGTCTCTCTCTATCCCCTCTTATTTATGTATTAGACTTGGAGCTATTAGCAGCAGCCATATGCAACAACCCAGGCATTAGGTGGAAGGCCACACAAGTGGCATTGTTTGTAGAATTATCTAAAAGAGAAAAAAAGCAACATTTGTAAACTTTTAGGGATAATTCCTAAAGAAGACCTAAGGTTGAAACATAGATTTAACTCTTCTTTTCTATTTTCAGCATGCATTTAATAGTACCGTTTTGTTCATTTATGGTGTAAAATACATAGTAACATGGAGCAAGTTCTAGATGTCAAACTCCCAGTACCCCCTTGGAACCTTTGTTAGGCACAGATTCAGAACAGGGTTACTTGGCCCCAAAGGAGTACTGTGGTCCATTGCTTAAATGCTAGAAAGGCGATAACCCAGACATGGATGTTCGTTGACCCACCGGCAATAAGTATGTGAGCAAACTATATCAAATAGTGTTTCAAAATAGAAAGTGTGCAACTGAGTGTAAATGGTATGATACAAGAGTTTTTAAAATGTGGGATCCCATGCAATAAGCTATTGATAAATGGGTCTGTTCTGCCTAATCTTCGTCCTAGCATACTCATTTAACCTATCCATTCCAAGGAATGAAATGTCAGAACTGATAGTTATTTAGCATTTGCTGCTATTGCTTAGCCCTATCAGATGTAACAGATATTATGTCACTTACAGGTTTTAAACAACTGAATACTATTTAGTTGATAGCAAGACATACCTCCATGTTGTAAATGTGCTTCTATGTAAACTGCTACTTATGTTGTATTTGTCAACTTGCTCAATAAAATTTGTTAAAAAATGAGTACCTACAGACTTGTACTTTCCATAATGTTTCAGGCTTCATCTATTCAGATTTACTACAGAGAATATCATAATTTTAATTTTTAGTTTTCTTTTCTGGAATTGTATAACATACCATGGTTATAGGCTGGTATTAATAGCATTGCACTGTACCCAAACTGAACACATATTGCCATTATGTGTGATACCATTCTGCTTGCTATAACAAACTGTGTTATCACAAATATAAATTGTGGGACCAGATGGTGACAGTCAATATGATGCTTTTTTTTGAAAAAAGAGTGAAAGAAATACTACGTTATCTAAAATAGTCAACGGAACACAGACGGAAGAATACAAAAATACCCCTAAAAATCACTAAAGCTCAGCATAATTGCTGTGCCAATAATAGCTTTAAGCCTTTTTTGTAGCAGTAATCTGCTGCTTAACTCCCAGACCAAGCCCTCACCAAAGAAGGGTGTCTAATTCAGTTCAGGTGCTGTCTAGTTCCATAATTCAGTATCTAGGCTTGATTATAAGTGGTTAACAGACATCTCCTGAATGTGGCATAGAAAATCTAGTAGCCATGGCCAATTAGAATGCAAAATCAAGACTGGAAGTGAAAATATGCTAATGTAGTCATTTGACCTCTGCATTTGAGGTCTAATTTTGAACTGTTGTATGTAAGAATATTTGCAGCCATTTTTGTGCTCAGAATACTGGATTAGTTGCAGATTGTGAGATGTTTTTGGACCAATAATGACACCGTGAACTGCATGAATTGGATGTCCTTGGAATGCTGTTCATTCTGTACCCAGTACACACACTCTAGACTAGACTTTCCTTATAATGGGTTACAACTATTCCCACTTAAGTTTCCACATTTATAAAAACATGATCATGAGAACAAGTGGTTGCTGTCCCATAAATCATAGTTTTGGAGCACTAGTAATTGTGTAAGGTTGCATGCGGGTAGAAGCCCCAGTCTGTGTGTTGCTAAGTTTAAGCATTCTTTTTCAGTTTAGAAAGGAAATCACACGGTCTATTAAGAGTTCTTGCAAACTAACCTACCCCCCTCAACAAACATGATCAAAATCATATGACTAATGTTAACAACAACAATCTTGGCAAATAAAAGATTGATACAGTTACCCATTTTTAATTACCCAGTAGAAATCAAAGCTCACAGGTCAGCAGTATCTCTACTGCATTATCTAAAAGGTTGTTTTCTTTCTACATAGAGTCACAGGGATTTGTTTAGAAAATTAAGCCCAGTCCCTGATAATGACGTGATATACTATTCTAATAATACCCTCTGGCAGGCAGATAACTGACTCGGGAGAGACACAATTGTAAAACTATTAACAATGCAGGAAATGTTCACAGAACTGTCACTGGCTGACAAATGTGGATTTAGAAACCTGACTCATGCCTAAGCAAAATACTAATTAAGAATTAAAAAAGACATTCAAAGAAGAGATTTTCTTTTGCAGATTTAAAGAAGTCAGTGCTTAGTATAGTAGAAATAAAAGGGATATAAACCTCTGGCTCCTGCTTCTCTTACATAGTCATCCGAGTAGGCAATAGTTTGAATGGAGCACATACAGTAGTTTGAACAGTAACCTAATGAATTTGACGCCATATAAATTTTTTGTAGATGTGCTAAATACTGCTTCCTAAACATGACTATGGTGACATAATATATGGTGCAGCACCCAAAACTCAGCTACCAAAACAGGGTACAGTTTATAATGAAATGCCCTGATCTATCCCAAACTCTCTTTTCTGCAGACATCACTGCTCACACAGTGGGGCTTATGCATGAACATGCAGGAACTGTACTCTTATGTGAAGTATCAGCAGCATGAACAGGCAGGTGGAGGTATGCACTGTGCACAAACAGGCACACAGGACAGTTGGAGGCATGGACATAATGTATAGATGTGCACAGGGACATGCAGGGCATACCTCATGCAGGCCAACAGTATGTGGCCACATCCCTTGACCCCAAAATATATGGACCTCTGCACTGTCACACACGCATCTGCAGAAGAGATTACCATAATGGAAGCTGAGGGGCATGTTGTGTGGAGGACAGCAGGAGAGAGGCACCACCTGCGGTACCCAGGTCACCACCTGTACCCAATGGCATGAAAAGTGGCTATACAGAGACACATGAACTTGGCCAGACAAGCAGTTGTGGCCAATCATGGTCCTCTAATTTCTCCAGCAGACAGGTGGAAGCCATGGTCACCAATATATGGGAGCTCTATGGCATCTGTGGTTTAGTTCTGTGGCAACTATGGGATCTTAGCACATTTATGGCAATTTGCCCAGCACGAACAGCATATTATGAAGATTGGGCTCTATTTATTAATGTGAAAGATGTACACATAATTTGCTCATACAGAGCTCGCACAACTCTACACTTCAGGACAGGTATGCACCGGCTGGTGTTCACTATTACTGGTCACCATTCCATATCCCTACCCCCTTCCCCATGTGCAGCTGCACAGGAGTGGATTGTGGGATGCAGGCAGGCACCCAATCAGATGTCCATCCTTCATCCCAAAGTAAATCCACTGCTGCGCATGGTCAGGGGATCCTGGGATGGCGTGGACCCTGAGAACAGTTACCAATGGGCAAATGCCTGAATGACTGCCCCCCAGCCCTCTCTGCCAACCCAGTGCATACCTCTCAACCTTTGTGATGGGAATGAGGGACACCAACACCCATTATGAGGGAGACACCTGCATATATGGAGATACAAGCCCAGGAAGCCGTGGGGACCAGCGTGTTTACAGTACATAGTTGAGATGTGACATGGTACCCTGGACATAATGCATATCTGCTTTACTTTCTAAAGTAAAGCAAGTATGTTGTGTGGGCAACACCTACTATATGAGGGATGGCTAAGTGATGTGGCTCCCTAGACATACACTAATGCATATCTGCTTTACTGTATGACATAAAGCACGTACGTTGTGTGTGCAATATCTTTTCTATGAGGGCCAGTTGAGGGACATAGGACATATGAGAAGTCACATGAGGGATGTCCCTCATACTCCAGGACAATTAAGAGGCATGGTCTAGCAGGCTGAGGCAGCTATGTACAGGGGAGTCCCATTGCTATGGCGGTCAGTGGGTATCCACTGGAGGGGACAGTTAAGAGTTACGGCAGGATCCTCCATTGCGTATATTGCACCCTCATGGCCCAATACTCCACACCTTAGTGAATGGCACAGAGTGTGGGCACATACCCTGGCATGCCCTCGGAACACCCAAGGTACATAGCTGTCCAGGCGATCAGGGGATTTGGTGCACAAGGTGCTAGTGTGCCTGTAGTGAATGTCACAGGGGGACTGCTGGACCCTGCTGCACAGCATTCAGTCATAGACATGCCTACCTGCGGTGCATAGGCATAGTGAAGTGACCCTGTTGTAAGTAAATAACTTTTTTGCACTTGCAATATTATGTCTTGAGCAGTATCTCATTTTTGAATATTCAGTGAGTGTGAAGTTTCTCCTTGCTCATCCTGTATGAGGCAACATCCTTGAAGGTACCATTCAAAACCAAAACCAGGCTGTTGCTTGACATTCAGGCTGCCATGAATGCTGCTGTGCTAGAGGCATGCACACTGGCAGTGATCAACCACAAGTAGCAGGACTTCTGGTCCAATATGAAGTATATGATGATAGTTGTCCAGTGATCACAGACCAACTCAGGTGGTGGTCCACTCACACAAGAATACAGTCTGTCCTCAATAGAGAGGATGGTAGCAGGGACCCTCACCAATGTGTCCCTGCATGGTGAGGAGGAGGGCATGGATACACTGCCAGGTATGTAGTACACTGCAGGGATCTGCCTACGGGGCCTGGACAGTATGGCCAAGATAATGACCCTGTGTTGCTTTCTACAGACCCTGTGACAGGGAACGCTTCTAATGAGGAGGCTGCAACACCAGTGGGGGGGGGGAGTGTATGACAGTAGACCAGCACTGGCAGCCAAGGTCAGGAGAATGGCAGAAGTTGGTGGTACTCACAGTAGCCTACAATACATCCCTGATATGCCCACAGCTATGCCACAGCCTGTAAAACATGGCTTGTCTTCCCACTGGTACACCAAAGGAGCCCGTGGTAATGATAGACAAGAAAGATGTGCCAGAAAACACTGGCACAGACCCATTCCTGGACACACAAGAGGACGAGGAGTAGTTGGCCACCCACAACATAGACAGCCAACCCCCCATGGTCCTGATTCTCAGTCACAGCCTCACCATGGACAACTGGTCCAGGATAGCCTTCAGGGCACCATGGAACTCTGCATGCAGCTGCACATGCTGGCTCTGCCATTACATCATGCCAGTACTGTTGGACAGACAACACAGACAATATGTCCACCGTCCAGTGACAGACAGTGGAACACGGGGGCCACAGGAGAAAAACAACACCCCTACAACAGTGGAGATAAGTGCCCCTCTAGCTGGCCCATATGCCAGATATGGAGGCTGACCAGCAGGGGTATACTGCATACCTACTACTCCAAGGTGAGGCAGCAAGAACTTAACTGGCTCTGTACACAGCAGGACAACACAAAGATGGTGAAGAAGCTGACCGTGGAGGTGAGAGGCATGCATTGTGGAATTGACCACATTGGGAACCTACTGAAAAGGCTAAGAGAGCACATGCTAGCCAGGTCCAGCAAGCCCACACCACATGTACCTGAGGCACCACAGGAGGCCAACACGCACCACATATCTCCCTGCCCCAGCGAACTCAAGGGGCAGGAGTACAGCAACTAATGTTCAGTGTACACCCACAGTCATGGGCCAGCAGAATGAGAAGTCACAGCCCAGTCATGCCATCTGGGCACATGGATATCCACATGCAAAGGACAGCAACAGGTGAAAATAAATTATTCCTGCCACCCCCCACCAAAACCCACAAAAGCTTATACTGTACATATGCCACCAACACACATATAACCCCCATCACATATAGCCTCCATCAGTTATAACACCCACAACATATACCCTCAAGCACAGACACTGATGCCCCCCCCTTGACCATGGGTTGTGTGGCACTCAGCGTGGGGCATCATCACAGTGCCATGTTGCTCTCTAACAGTTGAATGATCCCTGCATGAGTCCATGCTGTGCCATTCATCTAGACAGTGACTCTGCTCCCTGCCCCTGGAAGTCCCCCCCATAACCTGGTGGGACATCCTCGTGATCCCACAGAAATGGTAGCTGATGCCACACAGCTATGTTGTGCAGCATAGCAAATGCTGTGAATACTCTGCTTGCCTTCCCTGGTGCAAGCATCAACATGCTGCCCATCAGCTCCAAGCGCCTCAACCACATCTTCAGTAGCCCTATTGTTCTCTCAGTCATGAACCATGTCTTTCTGTGTGCCTCATTGTAAGCCTCCTCCACTGATCATTGTGCCTCCAGGCATGGGATCATTAGGTATGACTACTGTGGATATCCACTGTCACCTATGCAGGGGGTAAATAGCAGGGTTAGTACCTTTCAGCTGCCAGGCAACAACTTTTATACCATATGTGTAGGGTACAGATACTTGCCTGTCAAACCATCCATTCCTGATTCCATGTGCACTGAGGAGCGCACTCAGCCTGGACCTATCAAAGATATATGTATTATTGCATGAACCTGAGTATTTGGTATACACATTAGTAATAATACCAACAGAATCACAGACAATCTGGCAGTTGATGCTGTGGTATCCTTTGTGGTTACAGTGTGCCTCCTCATTCACAGATGATCTCAGAATTGCCACATGTCTACAGTCAATGGCACCCAGTACCTTGGGCATGCCATGCATGACATTGAATGCCTCCTTTGTGAATCATATGTCAGCCTGTGTGACAGGGAATGTTATGTGCTCATGCACATGCAGGAACAGGGTATTGGTGATCTAGTGCAATTCCCTAGACACAGAGGACTGACTGACCCCTATGACATCCACTGCCACTCTCTGTAAAGAACCTTTGGCATAGTATGGCAATGCACATAGAACCTTTGTTTTGACTGTCATCAACCACAACCCATGGGTACATGGGCCCACATGTGCACAGACCATGTCACACAGCTGTGTAATCATGGCATGGTCCAAACAGACTCACTCTAGACAGCATGTGTCCCACAGGACAATAGTGTCCAGATGTGGCCAGACTAAATGTGACACAGCTGTGCCCTAAATGCCTACTTATGTTAATTCTCACTTTCCAGCAGGAAGACATTCAGGAGTAACTTTGGGCACAGCCTATGTACCCTTTCGGAGTTGCCCTGAAACAGCTGCCAAGTGGTATGTGTTACACACTCATCTGTGCTTCCCCAAACTGTGGCGCTGACAGGGATCCTGCACAGATGTCCCATGCAGATATGTACCCTGCATGCCAGTGTTGAGATGTGGTGTGCATGGGCATTGCAGGGTCATTACTGTCATGACAGTGGTAATGATGGATGTCATATCTTACAGTGCCATCAAGCAAGGTAGGGAGACTGGGGGAGTGCCCTAGGAAACTGTGGCATATGTACAGTACAAAGTACCAGGATGTAAAGAGGGTGGTGCAGTATGGCAGGGGATAGAGTCAGGGGAGTTAGGTATCCAACAGGCAAGGGGTGATGAGACATGCATGCCATGTGTTGTGTTTGCTGTGTTAGTGATGTTGTTCCCCTATTTATGTTTCTGCAGGTCTTCCATGGATGGCCAGGGTGAATATTACTAGCGTGTCAAGAGCAGTCTGATGGGACTGTGGTAGAGGTGGTCATGGCCCAGCAGCATGGTGGGGCTGCAGCTGTCAGAAAGATGTCCTGGCTGTTTGGAAGCCAGAACACATTCTATAAGGATGATGATGATGTACTCTGGGCCCTAGTAAAGCTGCTGAAGTTAAGTGATATTGGGGGGACTGTGTGTCAGCTGTGTTCAACTGTGGTCCTGCGTGTGCATTCTGCTCATGCCTGTCCCTGTGATCCTGTAATTTCAGGTGCATTATAGACTGCTAGGAAGAATGGAGTTGGTGGAGAAAAGGTGCACCCATTCCATGCCAAAGGGGTTCAGCGAGGAGTCCCAGGAGGAGGAGGAAGTGGAATAGATGGCATCCCAGAACCACAGTACTACTACTACTACGGGGGTGAGGTATGGGATTGTCTTTTTATATATGTTCGTGTCAGTTGACAGGAACATAGTTGCTGCTTTGTGTACCCTTGCCATGCTCAGGGCCAGCTGTGTGCAATAATAAAACATAATTCTTATACATGTCCCATGTCTACCTGTTTCTTCTGTTGGTGGCATGCCACTGATTGTGATTGTTAGCCCCTGGTGGGATTGATGGGGAGGTACCTGCCACAGCATAGTGCTGGACATGCAACCCTACACTCGGGGGTGATGTTTTGCACTCAGAGAATGCATGTGAATATGGTACGCACATCCAGTATATGGCCACACCTCTCCACCCATGCATAGAAGCGCTTCAGTGTTAATTTGTGTATGTCACAATCCCCTTCTTCTGCATGCCGTATGTGCATGCCTCATGGATGTGACCTGCAAATTTGTGCATTGTGTGGCTGTATGTGTGGCAGTTTCATGCTGTGCAGGGACTGCCTGACATTAGTGCATAGGCCCCAGTGTGAACAAATGTGCTGGCCCTCCCTGGAGGGATGCCACCTTCAACACTTTGCTTATCTACCTATACTTTCTGGCAAGGAAAACTCCCTGTTTACCTTCTCTCCCATTGTATCCCTGCCATTAAAACCAGTTACCAACTCCATTATTCCAGTACAACTTCTACTTCATGCCACACTGCAAAAAATCTCTGGTCAGAGCCAACACGGCTGCTGTGCATTAACATGACACAAAAGGCAGGATTTTCCCAAATCCTAGATCACCCCAAGCCCCAGTGCACAGATGATATAGTTCATGGCGCTTGTAGCAATGTAATGGGATTTTCTATTCTGTGCAGCAATTGTCATAAGTTAGACCAACTCTTTCTGGTCTAATCTGCTGCAATCCTGGGGGCTGCTATTCCGGAGCTTGCACCAGATATTTGGTGCAAGGTACCGTAATATGTGGAAACTGTCACAACTGTGGCTGAGCTTGTAAAACTGGGTGCAGTTGTGGAGAACAGTCCAGTGCACCAACAGAAGCTAAGTACCCTGTTACAGGGCTGGACACAAGCCCTGCACCAGGCTTTGAAAATACAGCACAAACTTTTTTTTTTACAGACGTCCTTCAAAAAATGGAATGCTTTAATTGATATAGTCTACGTTAGCTGGTTTTGTTGCTAAAGTGTGAAATGACACATTTTATGGGTGCAACCACAGAGTTATTTTGTTCAGTATGCCTAGGTTTAGGGGCAATACAACCCAGTTGTCGATGTTTTGCAGGGCTTGACCTCTGGTGGCAAATCATGCATGCATCAATGTGTGACTATTGTTATATTGTATATGGGGGTCTCCACAGCTTTGCGGCATCAGCAACACAAACCTACTCCCTCAGACACATTTGCAAATCTGCCTCCCTCATTTCCCCATATACAATATAACAATAGTCACACATCGATGTGTGCACAATTTACCGTTCGAGGTCAGTCCCTGCAAAACACCAGAAGGTGTTGCACCTAAACCTGTACATGCTAGAACAATAGCTCTGGGGTTGGACCCCTAAAATGTATCACATCATACTATCCAGAGATGCTCCTGATACCCCCACCAGCTCTGCTGATCTCAGTCACTGTTTCAGAGACACCCCTATCACCTGCCTGTAATAGTTTTACAAGCAGGGGTGTCACAAATGTCTTTGCCCAGGTTTCCAAGGGTTGCCCTGCCTTGTGCATGCATTGGTAATTCGAAATTCTTGCTCTTCCCCACATAGTCCTTATAGTAATAATCCTAAGGGCTGTGGCTCTTTGAAGTTGTATGTGCTCTGACTGCTGTTGATAAACCAAACACAACACTCTAGTGTTTCAGGCATGAAGCATTTTATACATTAAGATTCTAGATTGGCTGCCTCCTTCTGACCTCCATTGTGCCATGTCATTGATGGGAAATCAACTAGATTGGATCACCCACTTATAGTGAGCTGCCCACAGGGAACCCCATGGGGTTGCCCAAGCGGGCCCCACTGACATCAAGAAGGACAAGCTCTGGGTCAAGATCACCTATTTCTTCTCAGATGAGGATGAGGAAATGATCAGTGACAGGGTGATGACCCAGAAGAGTGTGAAATTTGATCAGAAGACAGGTGCATGAGAAAAATATGCAAATACATCACCAACACAGGCTGCTAGAATACCTCAAAAACAACAAAAGATTAACTTTATAGAGACTTCCAATCCTCTAATGGCATGCTAGGCACACACATGATCAAAAACGTCCTTGTATACTTTGTATTTACCCTACACTTTTGTAAATACCACAACAAAGTGGTCTCTGTTCAAAACTACTGGGGGAAGCAAAGAACTACTGCAAGGAATCTGCTGAGTCCATTGAACAGACAAGTCAGTGGAAAGTGGACCGCTGATAAAATTACTCCTGGAAAGGCTAAGTTGGGTGCCCTGATGTGGATAACTGTGAGGGTTGATCAGAAGGCTGAGCTTAGACACAGACACCTTTCCTGAAATCAGTTCTCCTACCTGTTATCAAGCCCAGTCCCAGTTCTAAACTACTGTGCATCTATGGGGTATATTTATTGAAATGTTTCACCAGGAAGGCGCATTGAGTGACAAGTCACTCATCTCCCAGTGTACCCTGGGGGTAAGGGGTACAATAGGAATGAGACATTAAACATTCAAGTTACAAAATCAACATTAACATACCTATACAGTTGTAATGCATTTGTACTTCTACGTAGGGGTTAATGTGTAGCCAAACAAAGAAGTAATCAAGACTAGAATGGGAATTTCTTCTATGCTTGGCTGCACATAAATGCAGGCAAAAGCAAAGGGTGCACGGAGCTTCCAGAGGGTCCTGTGGTGCGTGAGGGCTGCCAAACAGGCCCTCCACCCCCAACCCCCCGAGAATTCGCTCGTGGATCGCCGACTCTACAACTGCAGGTAACATAGCCACTGGACCAGAGCAGGAGCGCGGATTACGCGACTCCCCTTAGACACTGATCTCGTTTGGACTTTTCCTATTTTGGACTTTTTATCAGCATAAAATTGGGGCCATGGTGCTTCCTACCTGGATCTGAGGAATGCCAGCTCACCGAGTCCGATCCTCTCCACCTGCATTCCTGGTGCTTGTGCTGTGCAGAGGAGAGGTCAGCGTAAGTGTGGAGACTGTTTTTTAACTTCTATTTTTCACTTGCCCTTGCATAGTTAAAAAGGAAAAACCAGCGGTTACCTTTAGAGGTCTTTTGTACAGGCGGGTCACGGGTGACTGCCCCTGTGACGAGTTGCCTTAATTTCCTTAACTCGCCATTTTTTGGGTGACTGAGGCCACAGCTTGCACGTGTAACTGCCATCTTGTCAGGGGGTCCTCAGTTACTACCTGTATTGCCACTTTGACTACCTACACTGCATTTTTTACAACACTGCCTAGTTTGACTACTTGTACTGCATGTGAAAATCTATGTTACCCCATTGCTTATAATGCTGCTTTGAACAAACTTAACGCTGATGCTGAACCTGAGCAGACAATCCTGTTTAAAATCGTGCTCTGTACAACCTGATTGCTGATGCTTTTGATCCTGTCTGTGTCTGCATGGGGCGAAATTTTATTTTTTAAACTGGCCTCTGGTAAACCTGGGCTGATTTATTCTTACCTTGGCTACCTTAGTGCTCAGTCCTTTAGGCAGAGGAAGCGAGCGGCTAACGTGAGAGGTCCCTAGGTTAAGTCAGGTGCCTGCCCCTGTGACGGGTTGACTTAATTTCTCTAACTCGCCACATTTTGGGCGACAGAGGCCACAACCTGCACGTGTAACCGCCATCTTTTCAGGGGGTCTGTAGGTACTACCTGCACTGCCATTTTAACTATCTGCACTGCCACTTTAATTCAATGTACTGCCTGTTTAAACACTTTAATTCAATGTACTGCCTGTTTAAACTGACATAGCCCCAAACATTTCCGAGCCTCAGCAGACACTTTTATTGTAATACTGAGCAGACACTGTAATTTGAAATACTGCTTTGAATTGTCTTAATGCTGATGCTGTTTGATTTTGTCTGCATCTATCTGGGGCGAATTGGTACATTAAACTGAGCTCTTGCAATCTTTCCTTGCCTACCACCTAGATAGACTGTGTTGTCTCAATCGCACTGCAGAAAAATGCCATTCAGCCTATTTTTTAGGTTTTTCCCCGGACCTGCTGCTCTCCCTGTACCCCGCCCCAAATTGTTCCACTTGTTCCTTTACCCTCCCCCCTAACGCCCCACTGCATATATATCCTCACGTCTTTCCTTATCCCCACAGGGTGCACAGAACTTCCAGAGGGTCCTGTGTTGCGTGAGGGCTGTCTAACTGGCCCTCCACCACCCCCACCCCCTGAGAATTTGCTCGTGGATCGCCAACTCTACAACTGCAGGTAACATAGCCACTGGTCCGGAGCGGGAGCGCTGATTAAGCGACTCCCCTTAGACACTGATCTTGTTTGGACTTTTCCCATTTTGGACCTTTTATCAGCATAAAATTGGGGCTGTGGTGCCTCCTACCTGTATCTGAGGAATGCCAGCTCGCTGAGTCCGATCCTCTCCGCCTGCATTCCTGGTGCTTGCGCTGCGCAGAGCTCTGGCCCCACCAGCTGCGCTGGCTGCCCCACCGCCCTCGTCACCACCATTGGTCGTCACTCCTTGATATAGTGGTGGTCACGTGTTGGCTGAAAACCTATCAGCCCACTTCTCCATAAGCAGACTATACAGTTCATCCACTAGGGGCAATTCACCTCATCTCACGTATTCATCTCTCCCAAATCCCTGCAGCCCACACAACTGTAAGCTCCTGCCTTTCCACTAGGGTAATTTTCCACTCAAAAGCACTCTCTCTTCCTAATTTTCTGTAGTCGCCTCACTTTATGCACCTCCATCTGTGCTCATACTACCAGCTCAGTCCCACCCTCTTTTGTAGCTCCCACCCAAATCCCAGCCTCACCCACAGTCCCTAGTTACCTTGCTCTAGACAACCTCCTGGTCTCTTTCCTGCTGGGCATCACCCCATCCCTCCCTCCTCCCCTGTCTTGTCACTCTACTCGGGTCCGTTCCCGATAAGTGCATCACGTCAGGGCAGCTCGCTACCTTGTGACATGGCCCCCCTTGCTCAGGCTGGTCACGCAGCCAACAGCCAGGGTCCTCTTGCGCTCCTGGACTCCTTCAGTCCTCCGCCTGCCTGGGGGGTGGCTAAGGGTTAAAGGTAGTCCATTTAAACATCGGCAGACTCCTACAAAATCTTGTGGAACTTACTGCTTGGGCTGCCTTCTACAAGCCTGATGTCTTGTGCATCACAGAAACGTGGCTTAAACCTTGCACCCCTGACTCTGCCAGCTCCCTCTTGGGCTATAGCATAGTCCGACATGACAGGGCTGGCAGTAAACGAGGTGGGGGCGTACTTATTTACCATAAGGTGCACCTAAACATCTCCATTGTGTAGCACCAAACCCAGGGATCCACACCCTGTGAGTTTCTCCACATACTTCTCCTACTTGGTAACACCAAGAAGGTGCACATAGTGTGCGCATACAACCCTCCTAAGGGGGGGTTTTCCGGGACTCTCGACGCTCTTAGAGCTACTCCGTAACAAGGTGGGCTCAAGTGAGCTCCTCATCCTAGGTGACTTAAACCTTAATTGGCTGGGGCCCAACGCTAAGTTGATTCTGCCTATGCTCTCAGGCCTCTCCCTCAGTCAGGTCATCAAGAAACCCACCAGGCTCTCCCATCGTGGTGACAAGGGGATGCTCATCGACTGGGTCTTGAGCAACCATCTTGACAAAATTGTTAACTCGGGGCTTCTTCCTGACTCCATCTCCGACCACTCGCCGATCTACTGCATGTGGGGCTCCAACCCACCCAAAGTTCCCTGTAGAGTGATACAAATGAGAGACTACTCGAAACTTATAATCCCAAACTACCTCGCGGACCTACAGGGAGCTGACTGGTCCCACGTCATGGCCACACATGACCCCATCGAAGCCCTAGACCTCTTCATTGCAGCATTTGCCCCACTCCAAAATAGGCATGCTCCCCTATCAAAGAGGAGAGTCAGAGGTTCAGTCATGAAATGGCTTCACAGAGAGCTCCTCTCCCTTATGAAGCAGCGTGACAAGTCCTGGGCAAAATACAGGGCTTCTCGCAACCAAAAAGATCTCCAGGAGTACCAATAGCTAAGGAACTCCTGCAAACGGGCCATACGTACCGCGAAAAGTGAGTATTGCAGTGCAGCACTGATTGCCACTGCAAATGACCCACGACATTTCTGGAAGAACGTAAAAAATCTTGTTGGCGGTTCGACCAAAGTGCAAGTCACTGACATGATCATTGGAGAAGCCAACTGCAATAACTCCCTAACCATTACCATCTCCTTTAACCGCCTCTTCACGGACCTGCCAGCTGCCATCTCCCCACAGTCCTCTGCCCCAGCACATGCTCATGGGTCTCCAGCCCCTCGTCTGCCTTTCTACCTGAAAAAGATCACTGTTGGTGAGACCAAGGCACTCCTTGCTGGTCTCTCTCACCACACAGGAGTGGGTCAGGATAGCCTGGAACCCAAGCTAAGCCTGGGGGCCCCTATCATTGCCTGACCTCTTGTCCACATATTCAATGCCTCACTTATCTCAGGGATCATCCCTGACATATGGAAAGTTGCCAGGGTTGTCCCCGTCCTGAAAAATGGCAACCCTAAAGATATCAACAATTATTGCCCTATTGCTGTACTATCGGCTGCCTGCAAGCTCCTGGAAAAAACTGTCGCCGCGCAACTATCCCACTACCTACAGGGATAGGATGTTCTTTCCTCATCTCAGCATGGCTTCCGCAAAGGCCACAGCACCTTGACTGCTCTTGCTGAGGTCACCACTAGGATCAGGGCCACAACCGACCAGGGCAAGTTGACAGGGGCTATATTTGTTGATCTATACAAAGCCTTTGACCATGTGGACCACCCCCACCTCCTCCTCTCCACACTACAGACCCTTGGTTTCTCCCTCCATGCACTCGACTGGTTCACCAACTACCTCGGGGGCAGGCAGCAACTCACCTGTTTCAACCGTACGCTCTCAACCCTCTTACCCGTGAACAGTGGGGTACCACAAGAATCCATCCTTGGACCCATCCTGTTCTCCCTGTTCATCAATGATTTACCCTCTGTAGCCACAAAAGGGCACCTAACCCTGTACGCGGATGACCTGGTCATCTTAGCCAGTGCCCCCGATGCCACCAGCATCAATACCCAGCTCAACTCTGACTTCTCTCATATCAGAGCATGGCTTGATGGGCACAAACTCACAGTCAACTTGAAGAAAACACAGGCCATGCTCTTTGGCACAGCGGCCAAAATCTTCTCCTGGACAACGCCCCTCAAAATCCATGGGTCCAGTGAGTCCCTCCTGCTGACAACTGACTCTGCTAAGTACCTTGGAGTTACCCTCAATTGTCACCAAGACCTCTCCGGACACATCAGAAACATATGTAACACTACAAATGGCAAGCTTGGCCTAGCGTATAGGACTAAAGACTGCCTTACCCACGCTGCCCGGCTGGCCATAGCTAGGGGGATATTACTTCCTACCCTCTCCTATGGTCTCTTTGCCTTTGCTTCTGTCCCGTCCTCAAGCCTCACAAAGTGGGACACCACGTACAACAACATCTGCCGCTTTGCACTCTTGGCTTCCCTCTCTCACTCACCGATGTACGCTCTGCTCTTGATTGGAATGGCCCCCCCCTGAAAAATACCGGACCTACATCCTGGGAAACTTCATTGACAACATAGTTCATACGGCCACTCCTGCCTCACTGCCCCTCCCCTGAAAAACGCCTCCCCCATCTACCACCTCAGGTCTTGCGTGTCCCAGATTTGCCTGATCCCTAAGATCTGCACCCTCACAGGTGATCGGGCATTCACCACCCATGCCCCTAAATTGTGGAACTCCCTTCCATCACAAGTTTGTGCCCCCCCCTTCCCATTCCACCTTCAAAACTTCCCTCTGGAACTTCCTAAAAGCTGCTGCGACCTGCCTGTTTGCCACTTAATGCCCAGTCCCACAGCCCTCCTACCCTCAATGGTACCCCAGCTAGGCACTTTCTGCCCCTCTACCTTTATGATACATTATACTACTGGCTATGCTATGTACTGTTACTAAAAGCCTAGGGGAGGTTCTATATCCCCCATGTTGCCCCTTGGGCCTGTATGCATCCTATGCTGTGTGACCCACTGTTTTTGCATCTATGCTAATCCCTACGCTATGTACTACTGCTTTAAAATCCCTTGTTGTTTTATTCCACTGTTGGAGTATGTTGCTCCGGTTTGTAATGTTGACTATGTATTTCTCTCATGTATACCTTGCAATTCTCCCGGATGGCACCTGAAAATAGGCACTAGCTGTCTAGTGTGCTTACCCAGTTACCAAAAGCAAATAAATAAATAAAATAAATAAAAAATCAGCTGTTCTGCATAGGTGGCACTCTCACTGGAGGATGAAAAAGTGTTTGTTCTGTAGGACAGCTTGATCACTCATAATAGGCTGACAATATCTGCAGTTTTTTTAAATTAAAAAATGGCACATTGATTCATGATTTTACTGCCTACCAAAAGTGGCATCCATGTGTTAGATTGTTTAGTGTGGTTGCAAATATCACTGCCAGGTAAACACGAGTGAAACCAGCCAAGAAGATTAGTTGAGATTTCCCGGAGATGAAGTCCCCTTTTCCTTGTATAGCCAAGTGGGCTATATACTGTGTATAAAAGCACTCTGTTTCATGAACACAAATATACACAGTAAAAAAAATAGGGACTGATGCTTTTTTAACAAAACTTGCTCACTCTGGCACGCCTCTGAGACAGTCATCAATTGTCACTGTGGGGCTTTTTTTTAAAAATCACCTTGTCTCACACTGATTCTACTGATGTTTTTTCCTTTTTGATTTTGTCAGTGTGTGTGTGTTCTAAAACAGAGTACTTTTACATAAATAGTGTCATGTTCCACCAAAAAAGAACAAGGAAGGCTTTTGCACCTTGGTACAGGAGTGGTGGTCTTTGGATGCTGGACAAGACTCGAAATAGTCACAAACATCCAAGCATTCAGGGTAGAGTGTGATCATACAGTTCAACTGGGTAGTTTGAAGAGCACCTTTCATGATGGTCCAAAAAGTTACAGCTTGTAGCCATTATATGCAGCACTAGACCTGAAAGGGTGTGTGCATTTGTTATATCTGGTCAAGGTGTATTCTGCCTTCTATAATTAGGATTTGTTTTTGAGTCCTGCATTAGCTCTGCTGCACCTGCGTTTGCTGTTCAGCTGCTGGGCTACTGGCTCCTGATTAGTGGTGGGCGAAGTAGGTTCAATCTGCTCCACAAAGTGATTCATGGAGCAAAGGCGGATTCACGGAGTGCTCCACAATGTGAAGTGGAGTACTTCGCATTATAATGAGTAACACAAAATCTATTGAGAACAATGACTTTGTGTTACTTCGCCTTCCTAGACCACTACTCCACCAAATCTTAAAGCAAAGTGCATTGAGAGCAATGCACTTTGCCTCACTTCTTTGTTTTTTTTTTTTAATTTAGTATACTTTATTCACCTTTTTCCAACATCCATAATACACAATGGGTTGCAAGACATAAGCATTATTGTATAAGAACATGGAACATGCCATAATAGCCTTATGGTTACATCAGCAAAAATAATCACATTCTATTCTATTCTAAAATCTACTACTTTATCCCAATCTAATAACCCCACACCCTCTTCCAATAAATCCACACCCCCCTTTACCACTCTACCCTCCCCCACATCAAGTGTGTACATATTCTTTCCAGCATAGCTGCCAAATTGGGTTCCACCTGTAGAGCAAATGATCCACTAACTTTGGGTCATTATGGGTTACATGCAATAAGCAAGGCCTCCAAGAAGCCCCATCTGGGCTGATATAAGTGCGGTCGATTACTCATATACAGGATATGCTTTTCTAATTGCAAAGCAGTGAGCATCTTCTTATACCACTCCCTCACAGACAACTGTATTTCTTCCTTCCAGTGTCTCATAATAATGAGTTTGGCTACTGCCGAGACTAGAGCAATATATGCCTTCCTGGCTTTAGGAATACCCTCGGCAACAAATATAATAAACATATTTCTGGGGTAAAGAGGGAATCAAGCCCAAGCCACGGATCCAGTAGTTGTTTAATAGCCTGCCAAAAGGTCTGGACCAGTGAACAACCCCACAACATATGATATAGAGAGCCAGGGGTGAGGCGACACCTAGTGCACGTAGGAGAAGGGGCATGTCCCACCTTATGTAGCTTAACTGGTGTGAAATATAAATTATTCATAATATTGAACTGTATCATTCATAACCTGTCCTGTTTAACAAAGGTATAACTATTCCTCCAAGCCCGTCCCCAAGTCGCTGCATCAGGTGAAATTGACAGCTCTTGGGCCCAATAATAGTAGATCCCCCGGGGTAGGCTAACTTCCATAGACTGTAACTCTTTGTAGGTTTTGGACACTGCGTGCGATTCACCCGCTGCCTGCAAGAGCCTAATCAATTTCTCCATGTACGACCAGTTGGTGTCACCCCTCCCCATATGGTTTTTAATTGCTTCTACTACCTGCTTATGTTTGAAAAAATCTGTAACTGATACTGGGTAACGTGCACGGAAAGTTGAGAATGATATCAATTGGTCCTTCTCAAGGAAATCAGCGACCTTCTTATCGATCAGGAGCGGCCAGAATGTGGGCGAGATAGGTTTACGATCTATTTTAAAATGGGGGTTACCCACAATAGGTTGTTCCAGGGATGCATGCCAGTTACATGAAAGGAATGTTTGTATTTGCTGGAGGGCCCGAACCGACCATCCTATAGGGGTGTTTTTCAGCCTACTGAGGAGTTTCGTGGGGCTGACATAAATCAAAGAGGTGAGTTTACACTGGAGCTGGGATATTAGTGATTTTTCTATATCCAGACACAGGGGAGTATATGCCTGATTCTCGTTTTCTAAACCTGCCCTTGACCAATGAACTACTCTGCTAAGGTGATGGGCACAATAGTAGGTGAAGAAAGAGGGTAATGCTAGTCCACCCTGTCTTTTGGGCCCTGTAAGTTTATGATATGTTCTCCTAACTTTTTAACCCTTCCACAGAAAGGCATTTATCATCGACTATAGGTAGTTGAACCACTTTTTGGGAAGATAGCACCCTAGCATCCCAACCAGAAATAGAACCTTGGACAGGACATTCATTTTTACGATGTTAGCTCTCCCCCATAATGTAAGCGGAAGATTGTCCCATCTTTCTAGATCTGATTTAATAACCTTGAGTAGCTCTGTAAGGTTGAATTTCATCATGGTGGGGAGATCTTTGGCCACCTGAATGCCTAAGTAGGTAAGGGTATGTGGTGCCCATTCCAAACTGGTGCCATTTATGATCACCCAGGTGGTCTTATCATTCAGGGGAAAAACCTTGGATTTGGATACATTTAGCTTGTAATGGGAGACATCTCCGAAGTACTTAATCACCTTCAGAAGTGCTGGGATCCCGATTACCGGCTCCTCAATATGTATCAGCAGATCGTCCGCGCAAGCAGACAGGATATACCGTTGTTCCCCTAGTTTTATACCTCTAATTTGGGGGGAGGCAGTTATTTTCCTGAGGAGGGGCTCCAAATAGAGATTGAACAGGAGAGGGGATAGAGGGCACCCCTGCCTGGTCCCCCTCTGAAGCTGAAAAGGGCCAGACAGGGTGCCATTGCACCAAACCTGTGCGGATGGGGAGGAATACAGGATCTGGACCCATTTAATAAATCCTGCTGGGAGGCCATATCGTGCTATTGCTAGAAATAAGAAGTCCCAAGAGACCATGTCGAAGGCCTTCTCAGCATCCAGAGACACCAACGCCACCGTGGAGTCAGAGTGCCTGGATGTTAAGAGAATATGCATGATCTTCTGTATGTGATCAATGGATGATCTCCCTGCCATGAACCCAATTTGCTCCTGCCCAATAAGAGTAGCTAACACAGGGCTTAGTCTGTTGGCCAAGATCTTAGCTAAGATCTTGAAATCTGAGTTAATCAATGAGATAGGTCAGTAACTGGTGGGATTAAGGGGATCCTTCCCCGGCTTGGGGATGAGAGTGATCAAGGCTTTTAGAAAACTATCCACCGACATGCCCTCCGAGTACCAATAATTGAAAACGTCTGTTAGCAGGGGGGCAAATTCTAACGTACACACTTTGTACAAGTTATTGGAGAGACCATCTGGTCCCAGAGCTCTATCCATTGCGAGTTGCTGGACGGCTTATATGACCTCCTGTACCATTACCGGATTACCCAGTGTGTTGGCACTCTGAGGGGTCACTGTCGGTAGCTCTATTGAGGCTAGATAACTAAGGATGATCTGATCCTTGGGATGGTCTGCCTGATCAACTGACTACAGTCTCGTGCAGTAGTTCTTTATCTCCTCCACCACTTCTCTGGGAGATGTTATGATTTGATTGCCCACTTTAAGACCAGCAATGAAGTGTGAAGCCTCTACCTGCCTAAGCCACAGAACTAGCAATTTTTCAGCTTTTTTCCCGGAGTCTAGATATTTGATTTTGGTACGCCTCAGTGACAATTCTACCCTTTGATTAATCAGGGCTGAGTACTGGGCCTGTAACCTATGTAGCTTTGCCCATTCAGCCTCGGGGGACTTATTATTGAGAGTGGTTTCCAACCGTCGGATGTCTGAAAGCAAATTATCTTGCTGGGCTTTATGTAGCCTGGATCTAACAGACCCCAAACGTAGGCACTCCCCTCTCAAAGCACACTTTGCTGCCGCCCAGACTATGTCAGTTCTCGTAACCGAGCCCCTATTTATTGAAAAAAAGCTGGTGAGGAAATCTCTTATCTGCTGTATGGTCCAAGACTTCTGGAGCAGCTGGTTATTCAGCCTCCAAACAAAGTCCCTTCTATATCCTTTCCCAAAATGGAACATTAGTGAGACAGGCGAATGGTCAGATATGACCCTCTCATGAATTTTGGAGCACACTATATTTGGAAGTAAGTGGGAACTTAATAAAATAAAATCAATACGAGATAATGATTTGTGAGGGGGTGAGTAAAACGTATATTGGCGCTCCATGGGGTGCAACACCCACCATACATCGAGTATATTTGCACCATTCATTAAATCGTGCAGTGCCCTCTGTAATGGGGAAAGTCCCCGTCTCCGAGGATCAGATCTGTCCAACCTCATGTCTGGCACCACATTCCAGTCCCCTCCCAATATAGTTGCTACCGGTGGATTAGTGGCTACCCTACTTAATAGATAAATAAAGAATTCAGGGGCTTCTCCATTTGAACCATATAATGCACCCAGTAGAATTGGTTTAGTCTCTATACTACCCAGCAAAATAATATATCTCCCATTGAGATCATATTTCTCACTCTTTAATATAAAGGGGATATTTTTATTTATGAGAATGACCACCCCTCCACTGCTACTGGATCTCCCGGCACCAAAGGCCTGTCCTACCCAGGCTTTGATGAACAAATGGGCATCTTCCCGTTTCATGTGTGTTTCCTGAAGGCAAACTATCCCTGCCTTTAATTGCTGCAAGTGTCTGAGAATAACCAGTCTTTTGCCCTTGTCCTGGGCACCCTTGATGTTCCAACTAATAACCTTGTATTGATTACTCATTACCTGCAGTTATGTTGCTGTGAGGATCTGCTCCCTTTCGTAACCCAGAAATACGATTGGACATAGAAAGATATCTTGTCCCATGATATGCAGCATCATCCACTCTAAACACACTTGACATCCCCCCCCCTCAAAGAACCCTTTTCGTTATTTATTACCTTGATTTCTCCTATTATACCTTCCCCTAATGAATAAAACATTTTCTTGTATCCCCTACATTCAACCCCAGTTCCAAGGAACTGCAACTCCCAAACCACTGCGGTGTGCAATGTCTTTTCACAGAGTAATACACACCATGCCCCCCGTTTCCCATCCTCCCAATAAACAAACAGTATGCCCAACCCACGTATATTAAAATGTCTAACTTCTCTAAATCTTGAATAGAAAAATTAAGTAATCGTAACAGGTAGATCATAACACTGTATGATAATTCCAAGACTCCTAGGATCGTTTGCTTCATCCTGGCGAGTACCCCTAATAGGGGAAAGCAACAGGAGGAGCAAGGTGACCACTCTGAAGGAAAGAAATTAGAGGTTAGTAGTGTACAGTAAGTCCCCAGATAGTAATTAACATTGTTTTCGGTAACTAGACTCAGCTAATGCAGTTAATGTAGTCCCCCATGTCTCCGGTCGCTATGTGTCACAGCCGAAAACCATGGAGACCATCAAGTGATCCGAATGTCCCATGAAGTATATGCCGTTCCAAAGGTAGATACTGGATCAGTCCCATTTGCTCTTCCCCACCGTCTGCATATTCAATTTAGGTGGGCCTCTAGGTAAAAGGGAAAGAACCCAATCGAGTTGGTAAATGGAGCAAAACACTCATCTCATGATAAGGAGAAGCCCATGAAGGAATAGAGCGGCCGAATCGACAGGCAAGAAGCTGAATGAGAGGCTAAAAGATCTAGTAAGTGATATAATTTGCGGTAGTTCTTTCGGGCTCATGTCCCTGCCACTGTAATCAGGGAATTCCCTCATATCTCCGGTCACAGTCTCTCATAGCCAAGAGAAAATGAAACCCTTGAGTGATCAGCATGTGTTTCAAGGTGCACATCCAGGCAGAAGCCTGGCTCCAGGAACAGTTCCCTTAATGTTCGATGATATTTAGTCCAAGAACACCTCCAGTGGCCTCCCATGGCCTTACTTGTAGGACACCGACCACTTGTTGAATATCCACATTACTTTAATATTCTGATGACTATTTAGTAAGCCCACAAAGATCTCATTTACCACAACTTTGTCACTGTGATCTTTCATCAGTTGTAGCATAATACCCTTTCTCATTCCATTCCCTTGAACAGGTCCTGGAATAATTCTCGGAGCTCCATCAGAGCTTGCTCTTTATTTTCCAGAGGGATCCATTTGTCCTGATGTTTGATCTGAAGCACTGTGGGGTACCGTATTCTGAAGGGTTTCCCTGCTGCTATCAATTTGGAGACAATTGGGTGCATTTCTTGCCATTTTGCCCTGACTGAGGCAGATCTTGCGCAATTCTAAGCCGGTGTCCTTCCCAGAGTATTTCTCATAGATTTTTAACTTTAGCCAGGATATACTGTTTATCTAAAAAATTGAGCAGGCGACAGATCAGGGGTCGTAAGGGGGAGTTGGGGAGCGGGGGTGGACGCAGTGCCCGGTGTGCTCGCTCAGTAACATATGCGGCTCCATTTGGAGAAGGGCCCGCTATCTTTTCAAAGAATTTCTGCAAGAATAAGATCGGATTCAAGCCTTCTTCTTTTTTGGGCACACCAAATATCAGTAGGTTGTTTCTCCTACTCCTCCCCTCAAGATCTTCTAACTTCTCTTCAAGTTTTTTCAACCTTCTCCCAAACTGTGCGATCGTTGATTAATTTTTGTCTTGTTTTCTCTCTAACGAAAGAATCTTAACTTCGGAGTCTCCCACTCTCATAGTCAGGGCCTGCACTGAGGTTTTAATCTGCTGCATATCTTCTGCCATCTCTGATATATGCTCTTGGAGCGGCCTCATTACCTCCATAAATCTCTCCTCCGAGAAAGCAGTAGCGATGGCTGGATTTTTACTGTCTCTCGATTGCTGGTGCCTAGGCCTCTTCGTAGCCTGCTCCCTTTCTGGTGTCATTGGTGGCGAGTGTCTCTGCGTCAGTTTCTTCATAAAAATGTCCATTTTAGACAGACGATTGTCTGCTGTGAGATTCGAGTGACCTTATGATGTAGGTAAGGCACACTGCTTGCAGTGAAATATATTAGAAATCAGAGTTTTATTAAGTGGAGGTGCGGAGCTGCGGGAGGTTGCTGCTGCCCTTTACCCTGTCATCACGTGACCCCCCCACTTCGCCTTGTTTTTAAGCTCTGAAGGCAAATTTTACAGTGATTCATGGGATTTCAGGTCACATGGGCTCTATATTGATCTGCACAGCCTCAGTTCAGAGTAGTGTGTGTAGGAAGCTGTAGGAGACAGTGTTCTCAGAGAGCTGTCTGTGATTGAAACCTTCTAAAAGCTGTTAAAAAAGCATTTTTGCATTTTTTGGGGGCTCAAACTTTAGTTAATTGATTGTAGGAAACCCTCATGTGCTCATATCATCAGCGTTTTTGTTTTTGTGTGGGTTTTGAATGATAATGTACTACATTGAGTGTGTGTAGTGAAAGACAGTGAAAGTTTGCTGTGGGGGAGGGATGTATCTGTGGTGTAGATAGATTTAGGTTGGAAAAATAGTGATTTCTTTGTTTTTTGGTTATATTTTTGTTATATAACTGACTGTTAATGTACACACAGTAATATTGTCAGTAATTGTTGAAACTTTCTTGCTGATTGTGTATTGTGAGGATCTGTACAGCAGTTCATAATTTCAGGTTGTCTACATTACAAGAAGTGGCATATTACTGAACATTTCAATTTGCTACACATTACTCGTTCACTATTGTAGACAAACCATTTGTGTGTGTGTGTGTGTGTGTGTGCAGTGTTGCATGACATCAAATAATACACCTTTTATTGTGCCACAGACTAGTGTAATTGCAGGCGCAGCAGTGTGAACCTGCTATCCACTGCAGCTGCCTGATTTTGTACTGTGATTGTGGTGTCTGTTCTTTGTTTTGCTGCTTGTACTGCCATAAAAATCTGCAGTTAATGCTCCCCACCCCCACCGGCAAAAGGAATTTTTTCCCAGATTGGATTGTTTGTGACCTCATCAGCACCACTGGTTACTGAAGTTGTTTTCATTGCGTGACCATCTCCATCTGTTGCTGAAGCCACAGTTGTTTTTTTGGCTTCACATCCAGAGTCCCCCAATCAGAGAGTGAATGTATCAACATCTAAATTTGTTTATAATATTGTTGTTGATCCCCCAAAATGCCTGCAAAGAGACGTGCAAGCAAAACTGGTTCTCACCATGGCACTGCTGCCAGCAAGATAGTCTGTGGGCATGGTAGTAGGCAGACGCAGAAGTGCATTGCTGATGTGAGGAAAGGTATTTCTCCTGAAATGTTTTTTACAGCCCAATCAGTAGCTTCACTCATAGTTAGAGGAGATGATGTTTTCCTAGCTGGTGGTGTTAGTGTTAGTGGTGTTAGTGGTGGTGGTAGTATGAGTATTGCTGCCTCAAGTTCGAATTCTGACCAGTGTACCATATCCAAAATTAAGTGGAGTGTAAAGCAGTGCAAGTGATTAGCAGTGCAGATGATGTCATACTTCCCAGTAACTGAACCTGAGGATTCTGATAATCATGTCAACGATAGCATACAATGTGATATTTCATCCACCGTGGTGGTTCATGTCGCGCATTTTCCATGCAGTGATTCACAGTGTGGTGAAAAAATATCAGGAGATGGTGGTGTAGATGATGATGATGAATGTGATGATGACGATGATGTTGCTGTGGTTGCACCATGCAGTCCACATGCCAGCATCCAGGCAGAAGATGTGGATGTGTATGATGTTGATGAATATGATGATGTAATTGACCCCAGTTGGGAACCGGAGAAAAAGATATTCAAGGTGGCTGTGTCTGAGTCTGTTTGCAGTAATCTCTCCCCCTGTAAAAACTTGTGATTTACCAGTTTCAGTTGATGATGATGCAGTAATAATGATAGGTAGTCATGGTGGTCAGTTGCAGTCCAGGTGTGCAGTGCCCGAAACATCACATCGCCCCCCCCACTTCAGTGCTTAAAAGAACTGACTTAAATAAGCAGCATCATGGACATGTTAAAAGTAAAGCATCACAATCCCTTGTTTGGGATTTTTTTGTTCAAGATGCAAATGATGAGTCAGTTGCAATCTGCCAGGTTTGCCATGTGCGTGTGAGTCGAGGTAAAAAAAAAGGAGCCATCTGGGCAAAGAAGGACAGCATATGCATCTTAAGAATAGGCACATGGCAGTGTGGACCTAGCACAAGATGGCAGCTAATACCACAGTCAGGCGTTCACCCTCATCAGCAACCATAATGAGCATGTTATCCCCTTCCATGACTGTTAAGTCCAGTAGGAAATTAAACATGTGCAGTAGTGAGGTAATAAGAGCAGAGGATTACTACAGGCATTATGAGGTGGAGGAGCATAATGACTTTGAAATTTTGTCCAGTGCTGGTGAGAGTAGCAGTTTTGGTGGTGGTGGTGGTGAATGCAGTATGTCTAGTGCAAGTGGTACATCGACCCAGGTTGGCAAATCTTGCAAAATAACTGCATTTCTGGGTTTGTCATCATCACCTTTGCAACCTTCTTCATCAGACGTCCACACTCCACACCTTGCCAATGCCATTCAGAATCATCATAGAGCAGAACCATTTGTCAGTGTCATCACACCCCATGTAAAACGTTTAAGTCAGCTCACGTTATAGAGTGTTATTGCGCATAAGCTGAAATACCCCCCAATCATACAGTGTTGTGTGAACTTAATGCTGCTGTAGCTGAAATGCTGGCAATTGATCTTTTGCCCTTCTCCTTTGTGGAGAATTCTGGGTTGTGGTGGTTTGGTGCACATGCCTGTCCAAAATGGAAAGTCCCATCCAGGACATACTTTTCTACCCGTGCTGTCCCCAAGTTGTTCCGTACTGTGTCCAACTCAGTAAGACATGCCCTTCAACATTCCTCCTCTCCATTCATCCATTCAAGTTTTGATATGTGGACAAGTGACAAAACAGCGGGGGAGTCATATTTGTGTATAACTGCACACTGGGCTCAGGTGCCGGGGGTTCTTTGTGATGTTGGTAGTGTGAATATTCTGTGCAGTAAGGTGGATTGTCATGGTAGCAATCTTCCAGGAATTTGACAGCATGCAACGATTTCTATGCACAATGTGGCCTGTTCACACACTAGTGAAAACATGTTGGACATGGTATTGACTGAAATTGATAAGTGGCTGAACCTCCTGTCCCTGAGAGCTGGGTTCATAACAAGTGACAATGTGTCAAATGTGGTGAAATGCATCACACGTGGTGTTTTTTTTTTGTTTTCCATGGATGGCCCATTCTTTAAATCTTGTGGTGCAGGAGTTTCTGCAGCACCCTGATATAAAGGAAATGCTGACCTTTGCACGCTGTTTCGGCTCTCACTTATCATGATCTGGAAAGGCCAGTGAACAACTGCGGCAGTTGCAGATGCAAAACAGCCTGCCTCAGCAACACTTGAAGCTGGAAGTTGTCACCCGATGGAACTCCACTTTATACATGGCAGAGAGGTTGTATGAACAATACAAAGCCATCTCAGAATATCTTGTGATGCACACTAGCTGTGACAGTTTGGGGCCTCCATGTCTGTGATGACTGAACAGTGGCGCCTCATGGACTCTGTAATAACAATTTTTTGGCCTTTTGAACATGCCACTCAGGCAGTGAGTGGTGAGTCTGCCTCCATTAGCCAATTAATTCCACTGCTGCAGGAGCTGAGGCAGACATTGGTGAATGTACAGCATAGTCTTGATGTTGCCGGAGACAGTGCTAGCAGTATGTTGCTACAACACATGCTGACAGTATTCGACCAGAATTGTCACATTGTGAGCATTCAGTGTAGTGACAACTTTGCCATAGTAACAATGCTGGACCCATGGTACAAACATGGAATTGCATCAGTACTGGAGGGATGGCCTGAACAGGTAAAAAATATCAGTGGTCAACTGGTGTGCTTGGTTCATGGGCACAGAAGTCATGTGCCAAGATCCACAAACCTCAGCAGCATAATCCAGTTGAAGGTGTATCTGGAGGACCATCAAGCATAACCTGCGAGGGGAAGGGGACTGCAGTTCCAGGTTGTCTGTCATCCAAAGTGGCTGGCATCAACCCACTTTGGGAGGCTTTGTCCCAAGTGGGGATTTGTGAAATAAATGATTCTGGAAAACAAGATAATGCATCAACCACTGGACTTAGTGTGGAGCAGAAAATGGCTGAGTCATATTTGTCTGAAAACAGGCATCTGGCAATGACTGATGATCCTCTTTTGTACTGGAGTGGAAAGGTCAGTGAATGGCCAGAGCTGACTGCAGTGGCACTGAATTACCTCAGATGCCCACCCTCCAGTGTAAGTGTTCAGAGGGTATTCAGCTCAGCAGGTGCAGTAGTCAGGGATTGTCAGCCAAACCTGTCTCCTGAAAATGGTAGTTTGATAACATTCATTAAAATGAATGAGAAGCACATATCAGCACAGACTGCAACCTCGGTTTTCATACCCCGGCCTAGTCATGGTGGTTGTAGTGATGTGGAAATGGACTATCCTGGTGGCACTGGCAGTTGCAGCATGAAATGGCCCACCACTAATGTAGATGATGACACAATGGAGAAAGAATTTCCCAGTGGTTAGACTTCAGACATAGATGACTGTGAGGGCAGCTTTCTTTATGAGGATGATGATGATGATGTGGTTAATGTTGGCAGGTTTTAACTGAAGTTGTTAAAAGGCAGTGTGCCCCCCCAGACCACCACCACCACCACTGGGACCAATGTTAGCCACTGCCATCACTGAGCATGAATCTGTCCACCACCCAGACCACCACCACCGGGACTGATGTTAGCCACTGCCACCACTGAGCATGAGTCTGTCTGCCCCCTTGGACCACCACCACCAGGACTGATGTTAGCCACTGCCACCACCATCACCACCAGATGCAGGAAGATATAACAGAGAATGTCATCATGTGCCGCAGCTATCACCACCAACACCCACCACCAGTGTCAGTCAGACAATATTTCCCCATTACATTTACATTTACCATGCCAAGGCAGATGGAATCAAACAGGAGACCACATCTATCAGCCACAGGCACAAAGCTTCTTAATATTTAAACTATAAAGTGAGTATGTTTACTAATGTTTGTTATGCTATTTAACTTCCTTTAGTTGTATGTTTTGTTTTCTGTAGCTTTTCAGAGCTGCAATGGTCAAACACATAAGGTACACTTATTTTTTTTTTTTACAGGTTAACAAAAAAACTCTCCTTCACTAAAACTCGGTAGGAATGGTACTGCAGCTGTGCAGTACAGAGGAACCTATGGAATATCCATTTGAAATGCATTCTGGTAAGTATGAAGATTTTATTTCATCCATTTCATTTTTGGGGAAAGAATGCAGCAAATGCGACTGAGTGTGATTCATAAACTAAGTGATATGCGTACGTCACCAGAACTATTTCTGTAAGATATCATTCATGCACTGTATTCTGAACTTGCAGCTGTGCAACCCTGACCATGACAGTATTGAAAAAGTTGCACACAGGGTGTGTTACTTGACAAGATGTGGTTTTGAAATGTAACTTGACTTGAGATTGAGAACCCGGGACAAGTTACAATCAAGTTGTAAGAAGTCATTCATTTCTTTTTTAAGGAAACTTCCAGATGCTTTATTGTTGTGTCAAAGTAGCCTTATCCAAAGAAGGTCTTCAACATCAGGCAACCCCCGCCGGGCTGGGGCACACATGCAACACACAGAAGTTGTTTCATTCGATGACCATGACCATAATTAACAACCAGAATCGAGAAGGATGCAGATGAAATCTGTGAAGATGTAACCAAATAAGAAACCATTACAGACAAAACTGCAAATATGCTTCCCCCACCCCCCCAAAAAAATACTTACCTTCATTTGCTTGAGAGTTATCCATTTCAAATTTCTATGCAAAAAGTTCTCATCGAGCACTGGAATGTGCACACCAACAGTATCTGTGACCTGTGATACAGAACAATACCATGAGTACATGTCCATGCCAACCCCCCTCACCAACAAACTACACAGATATGTATCTATATGTATCAATTCACCAAGGCAACTATTAGTGTACAGACAAAGGGCACCCTTCCATCCAGTTGAGATGATCATGTTGCATTTGCTGGAATCACAACACACATTAGACCAGCAACAGTTCGCTCATGGTCATCATTTTATTCTGGGGGACTTTGTATGTGCTAAAATGTTCTCATTTCACTTTGTTACCACTTGTCAATTTTCTGGACACAAGGCAGATGCATTTTGGGCATGCAGAAAAAATCTGGGGACTCTGTGCCACCACTGCGTGCATGACTGAGTGCGTCATTAATTCTGGGGGACTTTGTATGTGCTGAAACACTCCCATTTCACTTTGTTACCACTTGTGAATTTTCTGGACACAAGGCAGATGCATTTTTTGTGTTGTGTGATTGTGAGCTCATGATGTTACTCTGACATTATCAATTAAAGCAGCATTGCAAGAATGTGGTGACAATTTTGAACTGTACTTTTTATGCTATTTTACATTGCCAGCCACTAGGTACCTCCGAGTCATGACTTGAATGATACACTTCTTTTCACAATTTCTGTCTGCTTTACTTAGTTGACTACTTTTTGTCATGTATGAAAAAAATGAGCATACCTTTCAATATTGTTATGACCAGGTTTGTATTTATTTGCAGCTGCTTTTCAATAAATATTGTTCTGAGGGGTCATAAAACACTGCCTGCTGCATAACTGTTAATTTACAACAGAAGTGATATATAACAACTAACTTATGTGATGGAGAAAAGCAGCAAAAAATTCTGACAAAGACCTGGTTAGCCCAATAATAAAAGGAATGCTCCTTTCATTATTTCACACATGAAAAAAGGTAGTACAGCAGACTCGAATACTGGAAACCATAGTATCATAAGAGTCAGGATGTAAGTAAAGGAAGTTGTAACATAGCATTAAAAAATATAGGTCAGAGTTCTCAACAGATTGTTGCACTGCTGCTTTGCAGAGATTCACCACATTACATAATTATGGTGTTGCACCTAATATGTGGGCGCTTTACTTCCAGGAGAATTTTCCTTGCTCCACATGTCCTTACATAGTGCAATACATTTCTGTGAAAATCGACCATTATTTCATTAAAGTGTGTCATGTCATGGAGGAATTCTCATTCAGAAAAGCCACCCAAATTTTGTCCCCCTTTCTCAGCAACATTAGGATGTGATGCAAGGGGGAGCACGGATGCGTGCTCCACTATAGTGAATGTCCGGCAGCTATACGAATGTTTCTCTATATTATAATGTTCAGTTTGTGGTGAAATGTGGGCACATTTCCACTAACAAGGCTCTTGTTACTGGAAACATGCCCACATGTTTCATCACAAATATATATATATATATATATATATATATATATATATATATACACATATATATGGTAAGACTTGTTGCAATATCAAGAATAAAGATAAAGAATATCTGATGTATATTTTATTGTTACCAAAAGCACCAGTGGACTAAATGATATGATATTTTTTCAGAGGTATTGGGTCACTGTATACCTCAGTCACTCACATTGCACACATGACTTTGCGGAGATCATAGCACAAAAAACACATGCTCTCCTAAAAGTTATGTGTGCAGTATATATTGCGACAAAGGTGCACTCTGGCCAGGCACCTCAGAAAAAGTATTGTATCACTTAGTCCACTGATGATGATGGTGACAATAAAATATACATTATTCTGCTTGCTATTCTTCATAGCATAAACACTGCAACAAGTCAGCAACAGCAGTATATGTTTGCAACCCGCTGCACAATGTCTGATGTATCACACACACACACACACACACGAAACATCACTGACTGCACACATCCAGTTTTGCACATCATACTTGCACTGCTCACAACAGCTTTCCCACAAGCACTCCACAACAGAAAGTCAACATTACTGAGGCACTGCAACAACAGAAGGGCAAATGTCTATTATTAAACAACAACAAAAAACACACAAAAACAGTACAGCACAGTATTGGGGGGAGGGATCTAGAAAAAAAATCCCTTAATGGTGGATGCCGTGGTGTTCGAGCAGCAGGTGCAGCATTGTCAGTATTTGCAGCTGCTGTTGCTGGATTTGATCAACCTGCTGCTGTACAGCACCAACCCTCTCATTGTTTTTTCTTGAGGGCTGCCCACACCAGTGCAATGTTGGCCTGTGTTTCAGGCACTGTGGTGGGGTCCACTGCAGCTGGAAAGCCAGGTAGTGGTGGTGGAGAGGGTGGTGCTAGTGGCTGTGGTGGTGGTGGTGGAGCAGCTGCTGCAGTTGCCCTCCTCCTGCTGTGGCAGCAAGGCATGACTTCACCCCCAGCACCCTCTGCCACTGCCACAGAAGGGCCAGCAGGTGAATGGCTGGCCCCTTTGGTGGCAGTCTGCCACTCCACCTTGTGGTGGTTTGCCATGTGTGTGCACTGGCCACCAGTCCCCAAATGTGTCCCCCGGGGGCCACTGTGCACCACCACACCACACAGATGGCAAACCACAATGGTGCTGTCTCTCTCCACACAGTTAAAGAACTTCCACACTGGGGAGCTGTGGGGGGGTCCAGATATACTGCTGGACCACTTACATTTACCTGGGGCTCCACCTGCAGCTGTGGAGGTGGTGCTGCTGGAGCCCCTGCAGCTGCTACTGGCGGCGGTGGTGGTAGTGGTGGACTAGATGGCTGCACAGCCACTAGTGGCACTGATGTTGCTGCTGCTTCCACATGGGGAAAGCAACAACCAAGAGTTGGGAATAGTCCAGTAACACCCGACCACCCCCACATGTGTGCACTCCTCTTCTCTGCCCTCGCCCATGGGCCCCAGACTCTCCTGGTCCCGGGTCCATCGCACACAAGTCCCTGACTATCACTGATGCCTCAATACTATGACCTTCACCCACACTCAGTCTCACACTCTCAGACACACTCACACACACACAAAACAAAACTTACAAAAAAAAATTCAGTAGCAAAAACAAATGACAAATACAGTACAAAAAAGAAATAAAGATGTAGCATTTAAAAAAAGCTGTTTTTTTGTGCTCAAAAATCACAACGATGCAACTAGGAAACAAACTGCTCTCCTCTCTCACCAAAAAGGCTTCCTCCTTCTGCAACTGCAAAGGAGAAAGTTAAAGTAACTGCTTTTCTGACTCACTTCCTTCCTGCCTGGCTAAAGCATGTGACTTACAGTACTGTAAGCCATGTGATGTGTGGGGGGCTGCCTATATTGTTGTCACTTCACCTTACTCAGCATTGAGATGAAATGACGATGCAAAGTCATAATGAGAAGGTGAAGTGAGCACTTCATAGTGGCCACTTCACATTGTGCTCTACCAACGCGAAGTGGCCACTTCGTGTTGTGCTCCACCAACGTGAAGTGGCCACCAGCGGATTTAAAATTCGCTGCATCTCTACTCCCGATGACATCACTATAGTGCAGAGGAGTGACTCACACAGTGCAGTACAGTGCAGTCACAGCAGTTCTGCAAGGGGAAAACTGCCAGTACTCAATGTACATACTGTGTTTCCCCTTCCCCAAGACACTCTGTTAGCAATGCCTTATGCCAAAATCCAATTGCATTGTCAGTATGTTTTTGTAAAATTGACTTACTTCTGCTTCTGTAACAAAGCATGGGGACTGAAAGAAGATCTAATTATTGTCAGCACCATTCCCAGTCCTGTTGACTTTCATGCACAAACTACCCCTTTTTGCATTGATTCTGGAATTGCATTTCGTTACTCTCCTCTGCAGTTAGATTTTGCATTCTAAGGTGCTAAAAACTGCAGGTGTGCCAGAGCTTCTGTAGCAAGTCTGGGGTTTCTGTGGACCCATGGCTGTACTGCTCACATTACTATATGGCAGAGGAGTGACTCACACTGCAGTACAGTGAAGCTGCAGCAATTGTGCAAGGGAAAACTACATTACTAGGTGTACATACTGCGATCCCTCTTCACCAAGATACCCTGATAGCAATGCATCATGTTAAAATCCATATGCCTTGTCAGTATTTTTTTTTTGTTGTAAAACTGACTTCTGCCTCTGTAACAAAGTACGAGTAGTGAGAGAAGATTGAGTTGCTATCAGTCAAGACAGCCAACTGTCAATTTATGCATTGGTGTGTTTAATGTCTATACCATGATCATTTGAAAGCAGTAATGCCTCCTTACCCATGCCATACTGGTGCCTTCCATGTCTTTCTATAGTAAAGCACCTAGCAGTCACCCTGATTGAAAATCCCTTACTGCTGCTTTGTCATGCACTTCCTTAAACATCAACATGGCACTGCAGAATTCTGAAGACTAATTTTGGTACCATATAATACCGCCATTCTGCACAAGCATGTAATCCCAGTTTCTCTTTTCAAACAAGCATTTCTCTGAAAATAGCCCTCAGTTTTTAAAACCACCTCTGCAGTGCATGTAACACATATTCCACATCTAAACATATTGTTCATATTACCAAAATTTGTCTTTGGCATTCTGTGGTGCCATGCTGATGTCGGGGAGTCACGTGCCAGAGGAGCTGTAAGGGATTTTTTAGTCGGCGTGACTGCCAGGTGCTTTACTACAGAAAGACATGGAAGATATCAGTATGGCATGGGTAAGGAGGCATTACTGCTTACAAATGATCACAGAATAGATACTAATCAAACTGATGCATGAACCAACAATTAGCTGTCTTGGCTGACAGCAACTCAATCTTCTCTCACTCATGTTTTGTTACAGAGGCAGAAGACAGTTTTACAAAAAAACATACTGACAAGGCATATGGATTTTAACATAATGTATTGCTAACAGGGTATCTTGGTGAAGAGGGGCCACAGTATGTACACCTAATAATGTAGTTGTTCCCTTGCAAAACTGCTGCAACTTCACTGTACTGCAGTGCGAGTCACTCCTCTGCCATATAGTAATGAGAGAAGTACAGCCCTGTGTACACAGAAACACCAGACTTGCTACAGAAGCTCTGGTACACCCTGCAGTTTTTAGCAGCTCAGAATGCAAAATCTAACTGCAGAGGAGAGTAATGAAATGTAATTCCAGAATCAGTGCAAGAAAGGGTAATTTATGCATGAAAGTCAAAAGGACTATGAAAGGTGCTGACAACTACTCGTATCTTCTCTCAGTCCTCATGGTAGCTTTAAGTCAATTTTACAAAAAAGCATACTGACAAGGCATTTGGATTTTGTCATAATGCATTGCTAACAGGGTGTCTTGGGGATGATAGAACACAGTATGCACATTGAGTACTCCTAGTTTTCCCTTGCAAAACTGCTGTGACTGCACTGTACTGCACAGTGTCAGTCATCCCTCTGCCCTATAGTGATGTCAGTAGTACAGCCCTGGGACCACAGCAACACCAGGGTTGCTATAGTTGATCTGGTACACCCTGCAGTTTTTAGTACTTCAGAATGCAAAAGGCTAACTGCAGAGGACAGTAATGAAATACAATTCCAGAATCAATGTAAGAAGGTGAAATTTATGAATGAAAGTCAAAAGTGCTGGGAAAGGTTCTCTTTAATACAAAAATGCAAATCCACAAGGAAGGCTGTATTTTAAAAAGACAATGTATTACTGGCTCAGCCTACTATCAGCAACCAACAAATGGCTATGAGTTGAATGTAAATGTTTTTGAAATACAGCTTTCATTATGGAATTGCATTTTTTTTCATTTAATTACCCAGTTGAACTACATGGTCACAGACCAGTAATTGTATTATTTGCCCAGCCTACCATGAGTGCTCTTCACACTTTTTTTTTGTAAAAAAAAAAACTATTAAAAAAAGACTAGTATCCCTATTTACCACAATCACCCCAGCATACAAACACACTAACACACCTGATCCCCAGAAAATTATAGCAATTATCAAAAGAAGCAGGAACATAATTGGTTTACAAAGACTGAAAAGATCAGTGCCAGAATGAGGGAAGTAACAATTACTGCATTATATAAAAAACACACGGTCACATGATGAGCCTCAAAAATATTAATTGTAAGGTAAATAGTCACAGTGGCTAATATGTTAAAAAAGGTAAATAAAGCAGTAAACAATGCTGTCCAACTGCAATCCCCAATCCACCATCTAACCATAACAATTGCTAAACCCATTTCCAAACTCCACAACACAGGCAACATATTTCTAGGAACAGCTTGCTTGAATCCCATCACTATCGGCAAAAGAACATATACAGCTAGCATAAGTATCCACTTACGCTAATATAAAAAATTGTGTTATTATAAGATGCTACCCAATTTGACTACAGCCTTCCATGCAGTGACCAGCACATACACTACTCTCACCTCTCTGGCCAGGTGCTAAATACCATTTTACTATCATTTGCATATTGAAACAGCTGATTCAGTATGCAGGTGATTGTAAACTGACATGCAGTGACCGGCTGTGGAGATGAGAGCATGGTACTGTACGTGCCACTAGCCAGTGAGTAACAAATAGTAAAACAGTGGTGCTGGAATGGCTAATAATCCTAATTGCTGATGAAGAAGGGCAATAAAATAGGTATTGTGGTGTGTAATGGGAACAGTGGGGTAAACATGAATCAGGCAGCATGGGCTGTGAGAGAAAGGTGTTTGAGGGTTTACAGGTAGTGAAATGAGGCAAAATGAAACAAAAATCAACAATAGCAAACATGTCAGTAAACATATTGTGAAGTACACATGCATGTACATCGTCGCCATACATCCACATCTCCTGAAAACATTTGTTTTAGAAAAAAAATGAAATAAATTAATAAAAAATATGCAATCAGGTTGCCACATCCCTGTTCACCTACCAACCCAAAACATCTGATGAACTCATATTCTAATCTAACACCAGCAGGCATACATTTTAATGAATCACAGCTTCAAATTCCACAGTACCCAGCTTCTGAATCAATGCAACAACTGTAGCACCAGTAGACAACTGCATGAATACAACATAATTTTATTAATATACTGTACAGTGATCCCAGAGTTGACTTGAGCATCACCATCCATTCAGGGACCACAGCATACAATCTACTTTTGACTGGTTGCATAGTAGAGAGATAGATTGTACTGCTGGTTAAAATAAAGGTTATTCCTCAGTTTGAACTTTGCAGTCTGACATTTTCACACTAGGAAATCATGAGCTATGCAAGTCATCAGAAGTTCATATAGAGGAGCATTGTTTCTGTTCCTAACTGCATCAGACAAAATGATCTGAATCTCTCACTCTCATCATGTATAGTGCTGGGTGAAAGTTGCAAATTCTGCTGTGTGGAACTTTTGTGAAAGTGTGAAACTTCCGTGGAATTTTTCACTCTTTCGCCTTGGGCAAAATTCTGAACTTCACCTCATACTGCATTATTTTGTAACAAAGTGCAGATTTTTTGTAACTAGATGTAGAAATAAATTACCCTTTGAGTTTTTCTGCAGCATAATGTAATTTTTTACATTTTTCAAGGCATTACTGTAGATTTCTTTTTCCATCAAAGTAGTGCCATATTTGATTCTATAGATGTTGTATTGTAAATCTTAAGGTACAAAACTGAAGTAAGCACCCAGAAAGTATAGACCCACTTAGCTGTGGTGACAGAAATTGACATTAATGGTTTTTTTTATATATTTTTTGTTTTTCCTCCTTTCCTTGCTGTATCGTGAGTTTCTTAGTTTTAATTCTGCAGAACCTGCTGAGTTGCATGTTTTTGTTTTCACGGCATTGTTTATCAAATTCCACAGTTTAGAACAGAAATTCTGCCTTTAGTTCTCATTAATCCACAGTTTTCTCAGATCACATGATTTTCAAGTCTGCATCCACATGGCTAGAGTTGATTTTTCCATAGTTTTCAATAAATTCTGCATTATCTCCAATAATGCAGAATACTGTATTGTTTAAGTTCAGAGACAGTGTGAATTTTCTGCAGTTATGCCTGGAAAATCTGCAGAACTCTCAAATTACACCACAATTATTACTAACTGCATTGTGATTGGTTGCAGCTATTTAGTGATCACATGGTGTGCACTGAGCTTCAACATGTGAGTCTCTCTCCCTCAGTTTCACTTCTGAAGTAATATCTGATAAGACAATAGCTCTCTGCAGTCTGATGAACCTATTTTGAGTGTTTACACTTAAAAATTATAATTTCTGTGTGCAAAAGTTCCATATATGTACTTTTCCTGATTATATAACAATTTTGTTGTATTTTTCCTGCTGATATAATCAGTTATTTTGAGTTTATTTAGTGATACTTCTGAGAGACTGTGCTTCTCACAGTTTATCATTTTTTCTGTGAGATTGTTGACAGAAAATTAAGTTTGATGTTTGTTTAACTGCTATTTTTCTTGAGAGAGTGACAGAAATAGAATTACTGAAGCAATCTCTGAAGTTCTGTTGACATGAATTAGTGCAGCAGTTATATTGATTCATAGATTGTTTTTCATATCTCATTTTTTTCATTGTGTTACTTTATATTTTTTGTTGCAGGGTAATAACTAAAAGCAGCAGAACATGTCGTCTGGAAAGGTCAATGTGTGCTGCAGTCTCTGGGAGGAAAACAGTTGCTGTTTCAGCACATAAAACTGTCTCTACTGGAGGTGCAGAAGACAGAGTGGAGTGTGTTAGACATGTTAGCAGCAGCATAGTTACTGGTAGTGCAACTACAGGAGTTGGCCTTGATGTGCTGACTTCAGCAGCAGGAGTTGGCATTGCAACTACTAGTTTTTTGGGATTGAAAAGGCATAGTGGTCAAATATTAGCAGCTGTGGTCATATCCCAGACAAGATCAGCAAGAAAAACTGGTGTGGATGTTGCAGCACTCCTGTGCCAGCAACAGGAGTCTCAGGAGGAGGAGGAGAAACAGCCACATGATGATTCTGAGGAATTTTCTCAGGAACTGATAGGGAGGAGTACACTGATAGTGGGTTATAGCACCACAAGGCCTGATATTAGGTGTAGTTCACAACCATTAAGTTTCCTTAATGAGGGGAAGGAGACTAAGTAAGTGGTGGAGACAGAGGCAGAGGAGGAAGAATTTTCTCCATGTGAGCCTGACCAACCTTCTTGGGTTAATGTGGAGGGTGATGTGCAGGGTAAAGATGAAGATGAAGATAAGGACCTTGCGGTCCTTATCTGCCATCAACTTCTATGTTTCTATGTTTCTATGACTTGGTGGAACTATTTGAATTAGTGCATGAATTGCCCGAGTCGAGCATTACTGAAAGGGGTGGGGGGTGATGATTCAGTAACTGACCCTATTTGTAAACCTCCCCAAAAACAACTGAAAAAAAGTCTGGTGATGGATAAAGACAGGAAAAGCAAAGGAATGTCTGCTGAATCATTGCATCGTAGGGAGCAAGTGGATGTTAGAAGCAGGGTACCGCTGCCTGTTACAGAGAAGCAGAAGGAAAGGCAGCAGCAGCAGCAGGCAATAGGGTTTCTCACCCCAAACCTCCCAGTCCCATCCCCTGCACCTGCAGCATGTAAAATCTGATTGTGTGGGTGGTAGCAAGTCACTGCTGTTTGATTTTTTTTCTGTGTGTGAGAGTGATGATGGCACAGCCACATGTAACATATGTAAATCCAAAATCAGTGGTAGCAAGCCGGGATCACATTATGGAACCACTGGAATGCATAGCCATATGCAAAAAGAAACATCCTATTCATTGGTCACAGCAGAAGCAAATGGCAGCAATGCCAACTTCAGAATCTGCTTGTGATGACCAATGTGAAGCACCACTAGTTTCCACATTTGACCCCATGCTCAATTCAACTCATTCCAGAAGTAGAAGGTGTTCAGGCTGGGGGGTTTAGGAGCTTCAGGATGGTGTGTGGGTGGGGTTACAGCTGAAAGGGAGGCAAGGAGGGTAGCAGCACATGAGGTGAAGTAGGAGTTGAACTCAGAGGCAGTTACAAGAGGGTCTGAAAGGAGAGTCCCATTTGAGAACAATAGAGGGGAGGGATTTGTCGATGGGGGAAAATGACATACACATATAAGCAAGATATAAGCATTAAGCAGTAAGACAAGGCTGGGTGTTGTTAGTGCTGAGATACCCGCACACCCAGAAAGTGAAAGGAAGACACTTGGCCTGCTGTCTCATGCATAGCCATGCCTCGGAATGTGCCGGTATCTCAGTACTACCAACACACAGCCATCATGTGTTATTGCTTACATAATGTATGTTCATAATTGCTGTTACCCATGTTGTGATCATTTCCAGTGGTTGCCTTGACAATAAAGCAGGACATTTTCTGAGTTATCATAACAACCCACTGAAGCAATTTCAGAGAGGTTCATTACCACAACAGTAAAATGCCTTTTATGCTATTAGATGCTACTATTCAGTCATACAATCATCATCATCACAGTGTGGGTGAGAAAATTGCAAATATTAGCCATACGTTTTGAAGGTTGCTAGCACCAGTCTCCCTAAGGGGGGCAAGCTTGGCCTCTTCGTAATGAATAAAGGCTCAACATATACATTATATAGAGAATAAGAGATGGTTGCAGCAAAGGTCAGTGAAGGGGTGTGGGCCCAGAGGGTGGCTTTTCAGAAGTACAGGAAAACAATGAGGAATGGAAGAAGATAACAATATATATATATATATATATAGAGAGAGAGAGGGCATGCATATGGAGGTATCCAGAATGGTTGGGGCAAAAGGGTCAAGGGAGCTGAGGCTAGCTCAGAGGATCAAATGAGGAGAGAAATGCTTCTTCTGCTACATAAGACAGAAAAGGAAAAACAGGGAACAACTAGTGGGGAATAAGAATGATGGGGTAGTGGGAGGAAAAGGGGCTGGAGCAAGCTGATGCACTGAATGAGTGCTTCTGCTCAGTGTTTATGCAGGAGAAGTGGTAGCAAATACCTCAGACAACTGGAGGGTAAGGGGGGGAGATGACAACAGATGTCAGGATTACAGAGGGTGCTGGAAGGGCTGAAGGCTATAAGACTTGACAAAGTGCCTAAACAGGATGGCATCCACCCAAGGGGACTGAGGGAGCAGGCAGAGGTACTGACAAGGCCATTGCATGCCCTGTTCAATACCTCCCTGTACACAGGATTTGTACTTAATGACTTTGGAATGTCCCATGTGGTGCCCATCCATAAGAGTGGGCCGGGGGATGATACAGGGACCTACATGCAAGTGAGCCTCACCTCGATCATGGGCAAACTCATGGATAGCATCCTAAATGAGAGGCTTATGAACTTGTTGGAGGCAAATGGTATTCAGGACAAATGGCAACATGGGTTTGTTGCAGGAAGATTGTGCCAGACAAACCTGGTAGAGTTCTATGACAGTCCAGGTGATGTGGGGACTAAACAAGGATCATGCTGTGGATGTTCTGGACTTGGACTTCAGTAAGGCATTTGATTCAGTGGCACATGGGAGATTGGGGGGAAGCTGCAAAATTTAGGGGCAGTACCAAAAATGATGACCTAGATTAAAAACTGGCTGATGGCAAGACAACAGAGGGTGTTAATAAGAGGGGGCTGTCATCATATAGAGCGGTGACAAGTGGTATATCACATGAATCAGTGCTGGGACCACTACTGTTCAAGATTTTCATTGCATATATCTCGAATGTGATCCAGAGTAAAATCAATCTGTTCGCTGACAACACCAAGATGGGAGCAGTAGTACTGTACATGACATGGAGTGGTGATATTGGGGTTGCAGGAGCACCTGAATAAACTGCAGGAATGTGCAGCCAAATGGCAGCTGGGGTTCAACGTCAAGAAGTGCAAGGCTCTACACTAAGTTCGGAGCCTGGAACCAGGGAAGGGACTATCAGTTTGATACAGTTGGGATGTTTCACAGAAAAGAAGGACCTAGGGGTGATCATAACAGGGAGCATGAACAACTTTGTTCAGTGCAGGAGGGTGACAGCAAAAGCCAGAAAAATGCTGGGGTGTATAGCTAGAGGGATCTCCTACAGAAGTAGGGAGGTCATCCTGCCCCTGTATAGGTCGCTGGTCAGGCCCCACCTGGAATATTGTGTGCGGTACTGGGCTGGCACCCGTTCCTGAAGAAGGACATCAGATTGTTGAAGGGGGTACAGTGGACAGCTACAAAGATGATTCAGGAACTGGCAGGTAAGATCTATGAGGAAAGGTTAGGGGAGGTGAATATTTACTCCCTGGAGAACAGAAGGGACAGGTGTGACATGACTGAGACCTTTAAGTAGCTGAAAGGTATAAATAAGAGTAAAACTGATGTGATTTTCAAGCTGGGAAAGGGGAGAGATACTAGAGGCCACCATCTTAGATTTGGGGGATAGGTTCAGGAGAGAGATGAGGAGACATTTCTTCACAGAGTGGTGGACAAGTAGAACATCAAACTGGGAAAGGTGATGGCGTGCAAAACGACAGACAGTTTCAAGAGGGGGACGACATGGTGAGGTGAAGGGGCAATGGGGTGGAAGGTGAGGGAGTGACAGCAGTGACATAGGGCGCTCGCTGCACACTAGAGCAGACTTGATAGACCATGAGGCCTGCTTCTGCTGGCATTTTCGTATGTTCATAATAAAGGATGGGGCGGTGTGTGTTATGAGGTTTTATACACACTGGAGATGTGGTATGCTTCATAAACCCCGAGTGCAAGCCTGAGGGGTTTATGAGAAGCTTTCCACACAGAGGATGTGTGTAAAATAGAGTTTTACAGACCACACCATCTTTTCTTTTATATAATAGCTGGTGTGTGCTTTTTTACCACAGCCGTCATATGACATGAAACAAAGCAATCGTTGGTATTAGTTACCACAGAGCAGTGGTTGTGGCACCGGCAGGTGCCCATTGTGAGTAAAGGGAGAGGGCAGCTAACATATGCATGGAGTCATGGAACCCACACATTTGATGTAATAAGCAGGCAGTTATTACAGCACATATCAACCTTATTTGATGTTTCTCTTAGGGAAAAATTGCCTGACAGTAATTGTATAAGAATAACAATTTGTGCACAAATCTACTTTAAGACCCTACTTAATCCTTATCTGCAGAAAATAAAATCAAGATCTCACCACCAGAAGGGCTGAAAGTCTCCATGGCACTGCTGCTTGCTCCTTCCTCCATTCCATCTGCTGGAACTGTGGTGGTGCTGGACTCTGCAGTGCTGGAACCAACAGTAGAGCTGCTCCTGGCAGCACCTGTTAACAATCAAGAGAAGAATACTGTAATGAAACACAGTTGTGGCAATATATGTAGTCATCACAGGCTGATTGTCACTATGATTGTCATACTGTCATATGAAAATTGCCAGGAACAAAAGGTCATCATGGTCTGTCTAGGCTGCTCAAGCCTGCAGTTATCTCCCTATTCAGCAGCCAGCTGCTCCACCCAGCCACATTCCTGTAGCTGCCTTTGCCTTCCCCTTTGCTCTGTCCCACCCCTTCTTGAAGCATTCCACTGTGCTACATGCCATCACCTCAGCTGGTAGTGCGCTCCACTTTTCCGCCACCCTCTCCATAAAGAAATGCCTCCTCATATCCTTATATCACTCCTGGATCTACCACCCTCTGATATTATCTCATGGCAACTGGCAACTGATGGCAGTAAAAGTTAGAATAATAAAAGTAATATATTCACTAGTGCTGTCATCCTCCACTGTGGCTCCGGTGTTGGTCTCTGGCTTCTTCTGCTGCTTCCTCTTCCTCTTGCTACTACCACCTTTCCCTTTCAGAGTCATAGCTCCCCCAAGTGCCTCCAGTAACTGCCTGCCACACCTCTGGATGCCGTCCCACTTGTGTTTAATTTGCTTCAAAGAGCAGGTTACAACACCATCTCCCTCTTTAGCTATGGTTGCCTGTATGGCCTCCCACAGTCCCCCCTCTGTTTTATGGGAGCCTCTCAGACCCATACATTTCTTTTGCATGTGCTGTCAGCTCCCTTGCTAGCACTTCCACCTCCTTATGTGTGAAGGCTGGTGCAAGTTGTTTAGCAATGGAATCATCAGCACTGGTGGTTGAGGGCTGAGGCTGATCTTGCTGGTCTTGCTCCTGCTGCTGACCATTATTGATCTGTTCAGCAACTTCCACTTCCCCTTCTCCCACATTCTGCTGCTTCTGCTGCTCACCTTCCTCCTCCTCTAGATGCTTGCTGCTCCCCCCAATCCTGATTCTGCAGTTGCAGACATGTTTCTCAATCAGAACTACAGTATTAGCCAGCTGTCCTATCCCTCGGACTCTGTGACTTTTCCTCTGTTCCTCACAATTGGCGATTCGACAAACAGGAAATGGCGAAATGTTTGATTTCCACTTCCGCCTTTATAACTGTGAATTTGTTTACTCAGTTTAAGGGTAATCTCACACTTGTAATGGGAACAGTGTAAAACCTGGGAACTTTGTGTCCATGGCAATATGTACATGTGGAAAAGGTCACCTAAACTGCAGTATTTCAGTTTTGATATGTGGAAATCATTTTCACTTACATACATTGTAGTGTTGAAAAATTATCCACGACTACAAGAAATTATGCAAAATTTATTTTCTTTAAATAATGTGTGGAGTTTAGGACATTTTGCTTTATTATAAAAAGGGTCTGAGAACTAGAGCTTTCTGATTGGTTGTAAACATTCTGTCAGCCCTATGTTAATGTTTGATCATTCAACATACATGTACAGCCTAATTACTTGATGAACAAGGTTTAACAGTATAAAAACATTTTTATTATAATAGCAATAAGACCCTTCCAGGGGTTATGATAATGGTCAGTTAATCACCCTCTGGGGCATGTAGCACTTGGCTATGCCTTGTGCCACATTACACCCCAGAGGGTGATTAACAGATCATTAACATAAACCCTGGTCATGCGTTATTACTTAAGTAAAGTCTAGTTTTGCTATTTTACATTTTTTTTAATTTTTTTTTAAATTTTGTATATAAGCATAAAACAATAGTTTCCGGAGTATGTAGAAAGAATCATTCAGTACCAATATACATTACAAAGGGAATGTGATCACATACTACATTTGGTACAACATTGGGTGATGAAGTGGCATCAAGTAAGAAGATATCTTAGCCAACCATTAGGTCCTATATTATTCGTACACAATTAGAAAAACATATCACTGCCTTCCAGAGCTCCTCAAAGCCCCTAATTACAAGAAATAAACTAGCCCCTATGAATTCAAAAAATGCCTAGTAGATTCAAAAATCCCACTTGTAACCCACATTTGTTTCAGTGAGCTGAAGACCAGCTCCAGACCCTATCTGTATAATAGCAGGGATTAATTGAAGGCAAAAATTATAAGCACTTCCTTGGGATACTAATTATAAGATGTTGTTCACCCAGGATAGAATATCAGGTAAGCTACACCATGTTGGAGGTGTAGACAAATCTTATTATCTCAATGGTCCTACTATTAGCCAACAATAACATTTCCTAAATAGGCTTGATAAAGATAATGGCCCAGATATTCAAACTGCGCTCAAAACTGGCGCAACAGCAGGAGCAAGCACAAACCAGTTGCGCAAATGCGCAACAGGTGCGATATTCAAACATGGAGCAGAGCAAATTGCGCAAGCAACCAACGTCTGAATATCGCACATACTGCGCCATCGCGCAACCAGGAAGGAGAAGCTGAGCCAAAATGCTGCGCTATGGAGCAACCATGGAAGCTCAGCTGAGCAGTGCAGAGCTGCCATAGTGCAAGCACAGCCCCGCCCCAGAGCAATGGAACTGCACATCCAGGGAGGCAGGCTGGGGCCCACCGCCAGCCATGCCACACATGGGCACAGGAACTCACTGCAGAACCCACACCACACTGGCACACCCCAAGCACAGCATCACTGGGGTGGACGGCTGATCCACGTGCCCATGGGGACAAGCCAACTAAAGCATAGCAGAGCCATGACGCCCCAGCACAACCACTGGCAGGCAGAGAGTGCCACACCAGGGGTTGACAACCACAGTGCACATCAGTCCCCCTGTACGCACAGCACAGCATGCACCGTGCCCCAAGACACCGCCATGTGCAGTGACAGGCACTGCAGGAAACACCATGCACCCCCGCGGCCACAAGTCAACCCCATGCTGCAGAGAAGCAGACCACCCAGACCCACCCTGTGACCCAGCAGTGGGTGGCAGCAGATGGCGAGAGCAACAGAAAGGCAATGCTATGCTGGTGATACTCCCATGGACACACACACACACACACACACACACACATATATCCAGGACCATAGTAGCCCAGATGGCATGTACACTCCCTGCAACGGAGCACCCAGAGCCAGTTGCAAAGCAGACACCAACACAGCAGTTGTACCAAAATAGAATTTTATATTCAAACAAAAGAGGTAACAAAACAACTAAAACTATGTACAGTTGGGGGGACGGGTAAAAGGCAGGGTGTGCAAGGGGAGGAAAACAACTTGAGAGGGAAGTCAGGGTGAAAGGGATGGGGAAGGGCAAATAAAAGGTGGGCTATGGCCCAGCAGGCTCCTGCTCCTCCCCGCCGTCCTCTCCCCTCCTGTGTCTGTGCCGCTGTTCCCCCTGTTGCTGTAGGGCTTGCAGGAGCTCTCTGTTGTCGCCGGCCAGCTGTGTCAGGCGCCGGACATCATGTGCCATGCGCTGAAACACACCGAGGCCTAGGAAAATGGGAACACAGTCAATGGCTGAGACTGACCACAACCCTGAACACCACCCAACCTGCAACCCAGCTAACCCAATGTGCTGCACATGTGATGGCATGCACCCACCCACAGTGAACATGCACATGGCCATCACAAACAGGCGGCACCAGCCATGCGCACCCCCACACACACTGCCCACGTCAATCACAGTACAAACTAGGCTGTCATGTGATGTTGCAACGGTGCGATGCCAGTCACACAGCTATGTGCCCAGTGCATGCCTGGACCACCTGTGATGCATACACAGACGGATGCGGATGCTGCACTGTAATGCAGGTCACCTGTGTCACACCTACATACATGGATACATAGACAGTGTTGGCAGATAGGGCCTATGGGACACCTAGTCTGGCCATTTGGCCTTGTACGATCACCTCATGTCCTATAAGTCCATTCCCCCTCACCCCTGACCTCCAGAAGTCCCTCATGGCGAGCCCACACATACAGATCTCCCGTGACCAAGTCAGCCCCCACCACATCGTCTGGCAGGGTGTTCCACTCGTCCACCACCCATGATGTGAGGAAACACATTCGCATGTTTCCCTTAAACGAGCCCCCTCCAACTGCATCCCATGCCCTCTACACCTGGAACATCCTCTACGCTGACTAATATTGGTTCCTGCACACTGTTCCCCTCTCTACAATACTCGTATGACCCCATCATATCCCCACACTCCTCCCCTCCAGGGAGTACATGTTCAGTTCCCAACCTGTTCGGCATAGGACATGTGATGCAATCCATGCACCATCCATGTCGCCTCCTGTGAACGCTTCCACCCAGTCCCTGTCCATACGCAGCTATGTGTTCGGAACTGTACACTGTACTCCAGTGTGGGGACTCACTAGTGTTACGTATAGTGGAACTACTACCACCCATCTGGTTGTGTCCATCATGGTTGGTGGTCCTGCCCCCCAGCATGCAATAGCATCCATGACGTAATGATACTCACACTCCTCCAGCAGCTCAGTCTGCCGCTGCTGCTGCTGCTGTTGATGCTGCTGCTGCCGCGCGGCCGGCGGCCTGTGGGACTGGGGCCCTGCATGGCCCACATCAGCCGCGCCTGGCGCCCCACCATCCGGCCTGTGGGAGACATATGGTGAGACAAACATCAGTGTGACTCAAAAGCAGAGTGCCCCTGCCCCAGTAAGACTGCCTGCCCACACGCCATAACCATCCATCGCACAGCTGCACACACTGACACACCGATGCACAGCCACCCAGGCACACACACACCCCTACAGAGAATATAGGTGAATAGATGGTACACTCACGTGGCCTAGGCACCAGGCCCCGCCTGGCACGGGAACGCAGCCGCGCTAACAGCTCCGGGTCCCTCCGGCGGAGATCACTGACCCAGTGCCGGCACTGCTCCGCAGACCGGCCCCGGCCAGTGACCCCCACCAGGTCAGTGGCCACCTGCTGCCACACATGGGTCCTCGGTCCGGTGAGGGGGGCCTCACCATACAGTTGGTCATAGTGGGGCTCCACTAGGGCCACCAGGTTGGCCACCTCAACTTGGCTCCACGGCACTGCCCTCCTCCTAGCCATGGCACCGACTTTACAGCAGGCAATATGGCGCCCGCTGCGCTGTGGCCCCGAGTGGAGTTGTTGCGCAATAGACCAGCACAGGCACCTAGCGCGCTGTTCGCACAGTGCCGTCACTTTACATGGTGCTGTAGCCAGACAGCGCAATAGGGACGTACACATGGCATGCACTCAGTGCCAGGGGTCAGAGGGCATACCCAAGGTCACGGCAATGACGCAAGGCTACGCACAGCGCTATAGGATGCATAGGTATCCTGCGTGACTGCGAAGCACAGCACCAGTGCCACAGGGGACTATCGCGCAGAGGTGCCACAGCGCCATATAGTGCCCAGTGCTGCAGCGCCACTGGCACAATGGTGGCCATGTCCAGAATAGCCTATCGCGATCAGCAGTTCTGCAGCGCGATCGACGCATGCGTAACCCGTCTGGGCTTGCGCAATGCAGTGTAGCACACAACCACAAACATGCGCCATCGGCTCAGCCGGACCTTCCCTATTGCGCTAAGCGCATTTACGCGATATTCAGCCGACATATGTAAAGCAGGCGATCAGCCATTCAAAGGCGCAGTGGCGCGATTAGCATGTCATTAAAGTTGCGCCACACCTCATTTGCATGTGTTGCGCTATAAAATATGACACTGGGTTGTGGCGGCCAGATTTGGTTGTTGCAGCTGAGGGGTGAGTTACATGCTGTGTGATGCTCAGGACAATGCACATGGGCAGGGGTGCTGGAGGGTGTCACGGGATGAGGGGGCTGAGCATGATGAGGGCACTTAGAAGGGGCAGAGGGCACCCTTTCCATCAGTATCTGCCAGGCAGCGAGGAAAGGGGGGGCTTCTGCCCCGGCCTGCAGCTATGCTCATGGGGAAATGCTGTGGACTGCAGAGTGACAGGTGTCCACTTCCACCCATACAGATCAGCATGACTGATGAGAACCAGGCCGAGGGTGTGGACGGCGGGCGTAGGAGGAGGCTGAACTTCACCACAGCAGAGACCGAGGCCCTCTTCCAGGCCTACCTGGAGGATGAGCCGCTTTTGAGTGGGCGGAGGGCACCTCAGAGCGTGCAGCTGCATGGGAGGGGTAGCTCTGGCTCAACCTGCACGGAAGCCACCAGCGCCTGTGCAGGAGTGCCGCAGAAGATGGGGACTGACCGCGAGGAGGCTGAGGAGAAGGTGGCAGCCTTCAGGGTGGCATCGCGGCTGCCACTGGTGGGGACCACCAGTGGTGTTGCAGCTGACCCCGACCGAGGAGACACTGGTCGCGCCATGCAGCCGAGTGCCATTAGGGTGTTTCGGCGGAGGATTCCAGACAGGTGGAAGCCCATCACTGCACGGTATGTCATGGTGATGTTGTGGGGGCGGTTGTTGTTCATGCACTCACATGTACTCTCTTTCTGTTTCAGATCCTGTTCGTCTGCAGGAGACGGTGGTGGTGGGTGCTGACAGTGAGGCAGACCTGCTGGACCAGGAGGAGGACCTTCCACCTCTGCCAGCAGCCTGCACGCACTGCAGCAGCAGGCCGGCTGGGCTGACAACTCCGCCGGCAGTGATACTGCATGCAGGGGTGCACAGCCTGTGTCACAGCAGTCTGGCATGCAGGTGTGCCAGCATGCTGTGCCTATGGCAGTGGCACGCACCGCACTATTGAGGATGGCAGGCCTGCAATGGCCAGTGAGAGGTGTGTGTCCCACGAGGGACACACGGCAGGCCAGCACGTGCCCGGGCCGTCCAGCTCCACACTTGTGACCAGCATGCTGGCACAGTCACAGACTGGCCTGTCAGCACCGGTGGGCAGCACCGTGGCTGAGCAGGTGTCTGGCACTGTTGACAGCACAGGGTGGAAACAGGTGGACCTGGGGGCTCAGCAGTTGGAGGGCAGCAGCAGCAGCAGTTGTACACCAGGCCTGGGGACAGCGTCAGGCAGTGGCACTTGTCCACCGTCCTTGGATCAGCCCATACCTGGTCCTGGTGAACAGCGGCCACCCTCAAGGGGTGCTGTGCACCAGGACCTTCCACACCCTGGGGGTCACGATGCCATTGGGGCACAGTACCCTTTGGACGTGCACACCCGCCTGCTGCAGGAGTCGGTACAGCTGCAGGGGTGGGTTTCAAGGTCTGTGGAGGCACTGACTGTGTCTGTGGAGCGGCATAGCAGGGAGTGTGCTCGGGACCGGGCCGAGATGGTCCATATGCGGACGGATGTGACCGCTGCCATCGACAGGCTGACCCAGGCAGTGGTCTCTGTGGCGACCGCATTGACCACACTGTCTGGTGACCCTGTACCATGCACCCCACACAGTGAGCACTCCACTCCCCGCTCCCGGCGTCGTGCAACACCAGGCCTGTCGACGCCGGGTTCTGCTGTGGGCATCCCGAGCACCCCTGGTGCAAGTTTCTTTCACGGGATGCAGACCCCTGTGCAGGCAAGGTCGCGGTCACGCACTGGGACCCCTGGTGGTGCAGTAGTGCCACCCGATGTGGCCCCGCGCAGCCTGCCAGTCCGCTGCTGGAGCCACGGCGGGGCTGCCCATGCATCCGTGGTGGCCGTGGGACAGTGCTCCTGACTGAGCTGTCTCCCAATGCAGGCCCTGTCTGGTGCTGCCCTGTGTGCAATGTGTGTCATGGTGGGCAGTGCACTGCTGGGTGCTCTGCTCACCATACTGACACACGGACCACCTGCACACTCTCCCAACTGCTGTCCACAGGTGCGGTGGATGATGATGCCTGCATTGCACTGTACACCAAGGTGCAAGGTTGCCCAGGTCCTGACACATGTCGTGGACAGTCCAGGTGGTGAGGGTGGTTGGTGGTGCTGTGTGGTAGCGTGTAATTTCCACATTGCTGCTGCCCCTGTATGCTGCCTGGTGTGTGTGTGTGTGTTTATTTGAGTGCTCACCTCTCTGCTAATGTGTTGGTATGCGTGGACCCTTCAACTCCTGACCTTCATGCACGGTGTGTTCCCCTGTGCCTGTGGTTTGGCATGACAGACAGTGTTGCCTGCACATGTCCCCTGACTTACCTGTGTTGTGCGTAGTGCTCTTCTGCAATGGTGTCCCGGTGCAGCTGGGCATGCCGGGTCAGTCGGGGTCCCTCCGTCCTAGGGGGCGGCTCATCACCCATATCACCGGCGCCACTGAGTCCCCATCGTTGTCCCCCTCTTGGACCTGTACGGCTATCCCATGGTCTTTGGCCATGTTGTGCAGGATGCAACAGGCCAGGAATATCCCACAGGCCTTTTGGGGCTGTACTGTAGGGCTCCGTCGCGGAGGTGTCCAGGCATCGGAGCGTGCCTTGAGTATCCCGGACACCCGCTCTATGATGTTCCGTGTTGGGCGTGTGCCTCATTGAAACCGTGCTGCGCTGGGGTCATGGGGAGCCGGTATGGTGTGAGCAGCCAGGGACGGAGTGGGTATCCACAGTCACCTGTGTGGAGATAGTGGAGATCAGTGTTAGGTCAGGTCCATATTGCCCATATCCTTGTGTGCCACTACCATGGCACCTGTGTCATTCCCACCCTTGCACAGAGTTTGCATTCCATACATGTGTACTCACCCACTAGATGACCCTGGGGATGTTCCACTGGATCGATGGCACAGTGCAGATTGGTGCCATATGAAGGCATCATGTGCTCCGCCAGGGTGTGTGGCACAGACATTGATGATGCGCCCAGTGGCATCACACACCACCTGGCAGTTGACACTCGAGTAGCCCTTTCGGTTCCGATATGCTTGCTCTGTCGGGGCCAGGTGGCATGCGAATGGCCAAATGGGTGCAGTCTATGGCACCTAGCACGCCAGGCATTTGTGCTACCCTGTGGAACTCCTGCATGTTTGCTGTACGCTCTGCCGCGGTGCTGGGGAAATGGATGTACTCCGCAGCATGAGGCAGCAGTGCGCTGAGGAATTGGGTGAGGATGCGTGATGTGGCTGACTGCGTGATGCCTGTGGTGTCCCCTGTCGGCCTCTGGAAGGTGCCCGTGGCGAGCAGGCACATGCAGGCTGTCACCTTGGTCTCCACGGACAGAGCGTGACTCCGTCGTGAGGGTGCCTGCATCACATCACTGCACAGCTCACTGAGCCATCTCAGTATTGCCCTGTTCAGGTGGTACCAGGCCACGATCTCAACATCACTGTACAGCTCGTAGCTGATGCGGGCACGATACCGCCTGTCGGGGGCATACCGCCGACGGGCCCCTCCACGGCCACGTCCCCCTGCAGCATGCTGTCTCACCCCCCTCATTACAGCTTCCATGTGGAAGCTGACACTGTCCATCTCCCTGGCTTCTGCCCCCCCCAGCTGCTGTTCCTGTGTTACCCCCACTGCCCCCACTGCTACTTCCACTGCACCGGCACCCCCACTGGCCTCTCTGTCCTCCAGGACCCACTGTCCCTCTCTGTCCTTCCTGCTCCTGTCTCTGTCTCTCTCTCTCTCTGTCTCTCCCCGGTTTGCGGCCTGCTCGAGTTCTTCGCTGCTCCCTTGAGCCGTTTATTTTAGCTCAAATCCGGTACTACGCAACTTCAGCTGAGCCACTCTTGCATTGCGCAAGTGTTCAAATATCGCGATTGCGCACTTTATGCATGGACCTGGCCCTTCGGTGCGCGCATGCCTTCATTTCCATTGCGCTGTGGCTCAGCGCAGCTCGGTGGCGAACTGGCCCTTCTCAATATCACAGAATGGCGATTTTTGGAGTTGCGCACGCTCAACCCTGTTGCGCATGGCGCAACCCTTTTGAATATCTGGGCCAATAAGTTTCTCTAAGACCTGATTAAAGTTATCAGGATGCCCAGTGGCAGCACTGAACTAGAATGTCTGGGTAGTGTCCAAACAAAGAAGTAATTTTGATAGTCTGTTGAAGGAAAGCACCAGGTCGGGTGAAAAGTAAAGTTCTTCATGAAGAAATAACAAGAGAATAAGTGTACGATAATTGGCAAACTACTTTCCCCTCTTATACAGTCTAAGGTGCGCCTCTTGAGCTGAAGTCAAATAATATTTAAAGATAAACAATGAAACAGTCCAACAAGTCAATGTTAGGGTTATTCCATTCGAGTCTCTGGTATTCAATCCACCTCCAGTTCCTCATCTGATGATCATTCCTCCTGTATTCTTTGAGCCACTCTTTTCTCAACACATGCTCCTGCCTCTTTAGGATCAGTGAAGTGAAATTGTCGATGGCCTTCAGTGAAAAAAAGTCGGGCCGGAAAGGCCATGGCATAGGTAACGCCCAGCTCACGAAGCTTGCTTTTAATGCCATCAAAGGCTTTATGGCACATTCTTGTGGTATAGGCTAAATCAGGGAAAAAGAGTATACAGGACTTCTCGTAGTATATTGAACTTTTGCTCTGAATTGATCCCAGTACTAAATCCCTTTCTGCCACTGAGGTTAGAGTTACCAGGATAGTGCGGGGGTTCTCAAGGTTAGATGCTGGTCTGCGAGGGGTAATTCTATATGTTCGTTGGAGATTCACTGCCTCTAACCCTATGATGCCTGTTAACCACTGACCCAGGAAAACAACTAAATTGTCCCCCTCTGTTCCATCAGGAAGACCGAGTATGCGGATGTTAGTAGCCCGCACTGTATTTTCCAGTTGTTCAATTCGGCTTCGTAATGCTGCTTGCTCTTTAATGGCTGTAGCTGATGCTGCCAAGGCCTTTCCTAAAGTGGCTTCAGCACTTTTAGTAGTCTCTCCCATGGCACTCATACAGGATTCCACCACCTGGAAACGAAGAGAAAAAGTATCTAGCTTTTGGTCCATTCCTTGAACCGTCTTTGTTAAGGCATTAAGCGTTATTTGGAGTGAGTTCAGAGACACCGATGTCTGCTCAGGGCCTAATGCATTAGATGTGCCATCATTTTGTTCCGGCTGTTTCAATGGAGGAGCCCATGGCTGAAAAAAGTCTTGCTTAGGAGGTTTAGTTTTCCCCATAGCAATGTCCAGTATCTTCCGGATGATGTAGTAATGGAATCCCCAGACGTATGTCTTAAGTTGAGGTGGTTTTGAGGGTGAAATAAAAGTTTTATATTAAAATATAAAGGCTCTTTGTAGGAGCTCCAGAAATGTGCTGCTTCTGGCTGGACTGATGGCTCCGCACCACGTTATTTTACATTTTTGAGTAACATATTTTTTTAAAACACAAAACTTGTTCAGAAGTGAACTCTGGTATATTACTGCTAATGTTCATGTGGGTGGGTGTCCGGGGGGGGGGCATAGTGGCGGATTACCTTCTACAGGCTCAGACAACGTGTCCTTAATTTACATTAGGCAAATTGACAGTATCTTCTGAGTAGGTAGTCTGGCATAAGTGCTGCTGTTGTGTCTCAACAAAAAAATCACAATTGTGGTTCTCCAATGTGTTTCTGCAACTGTTGAGTGGTTTCAGTTTCAGGCCTGCCTCAGAATTCCCTAAGTCTTTCTGACTGCTGCTACTGACCCCATGCTTTGGCTTCATGGCATGGCCATGCCAGCTTTCCAGGTAAGTATGTAATATTTACTTAAATTTTTAATGATGGCATGCAATTGACCTATTTGTTCTATTTAGGGTTGATTCTGACCGTCTTTGTGATAGGCATTTTGAGTTCAGTTTCTAGTGTGGGGGGGGATGGTACAGTGGTAGTGGTGGTACTGTATCCACTATGCACAGCAGACCATTTGTGCTGAAGCTGAAGGTTTATTAGATAAAGATAAAGAAGTTTCTCATTTTTATTTCCTGACTAACAGAGCAGGTGTTGTTCATAAGCTAAGTAGTGTCAATTCATGCGTGTCTTGTGTTTCTGTGACTGTACATGTGCTTCCCTTTCAGGTTTGCCCCACTATGGTTTTCTGACTGCTGCTGCCACTGTTTCTACTGCTGCTGTGATCCTCCCTTACTCTGCCAGTCCTGTGGCTTCCTGATGTGTTTATCATCCAACTGCCTAGGTAAGTCAATAACAAATGTATGTGTGATAATGAGAAAGGTGTAGGCGACGATGGTCTTTGAGACAGACTGTTGGTGGGGAGGACGGTGGGGGTGTGTGTACAGTGGTAGTAGTAATGGTGGAGGATTACTGGCTTAAGTTCTGATGCATATGGGTCATGTAAAGTGAGACTATGTTCTGAGTGGGTTTTCAGGTAAAGAAGGTATTTTTAACATAAAATTATTGTAATCCATTCCCTTGTGTCTCTGTAACTCAGGGTGTGATTGCTTTTTATGTTTGCCTGTACGCATGTGCAAGAAACATTATGCAGCAGCTTAGGAGAGAAGTGGGTTGTGGAGGTGCAGCACTGTGGCAGCCAACGGAGGCACTGCACTTAGGGGATTGGCACTGGTGGACCAATGGAGGCACAGTGTGCTGATGACACTGGTTTCCAAAAGTGCCACCAAGCTGAAACATTTTCACCACTGCAATGAAGGGCTGCCTTGTCATTGCAGCATCAGCCATTCCGCTGCAATGAGGGAACGAACTGTCATTGCAGAGCAGTACCTTCACCTCTCAGCCCCATGAAAGCCAAATGGGGCTGGCCAATCCCCCCATTGGCAGCCCCTGACCCAGTTAATTTGCTGACGGGGGAGCCCACTCCCAATTGGCATGATGTAACCCCCTCCCCCACTTGTTGTGAGCCGAGGGGGTACCCAATCCCCCTTGGCATCTTGCTCCCCAAACAATCATTCTTTGCTGATGGAGGGCCCAATCCACATTGGCTAAAGTACCGCCACCCTAAAAAAGGCAGGTGGCAAACTGGGAGCTCACCCCAGTGTGCTGAAAGCAAGGCTGAAAAAAAATCTTCCCACAACATCTTTTTCTATTTTATTTCTCCCTGAATCAAAGGAAATGGTCCCATGCCGGTCTCCACCCTCTCCCCCAACCCACACCCACCCACTGCACACCCTACCTCCCCACACCCACCCTCACCCCATACTTACTTCTGGAGCCTGACACAACGATCTTCAGTGGACCAGGAACATGTCTGCACTCTTCAAAGCCGACCACGAACTGAAGAAATGCCGGTAAGCTATATAATGGCATAAATGGGGGGGGGGGTTCAATCTTTTTGCATATATCAGAATTTTGGGGAATTTTGACACCAGATTTTCAACATGGGGTAATTGGGACCCCTCCTCATAAATTCAGCCACTGTCATGGTATTATTCGGTCCCAAAAGGTGATTTCATGGTCACTGCATGGAATCACCTTCCAGGACTGATTAGCAAAACCACAGTGCCAGTGTTCATGAGGTGGGCTCTTAAAAAGCCTATGTTGCAAACTTGGTGAAAAAAATCCAAACAATTACTGTTTTACGAGCATGCATTGTGTAGTTTCCACACACGCTCGTAACTTCACAAATTTGTAATATTTTCACTCCAGATTTTCAACATTGGCATTTTTCCACATCACCTTATAAACAGTATAGCTGTCATTTTTCACATCCTGACCAAGATGTGTTTTCGTACTTCCGGCACAGAATAGCATGTTCGCTGTGGAAAATCAGTGTCCGGGACACATTAAGAAAATCACAGTGACACTGTTTATGAGCAGAGGTCCTAAAATGCTGATGTTGAAAATTTGGTGATGAATGTCCATGAAATGACTGTGTTACGAGTATACGTTGCGCAGTTTCCATGCACCCTCATAATTATGTGCATTTGTAATATTTTCACTCCAGATTTTCAACACTGGCATTTTTACCCACCTCCTTATGAACAGTACAGCTGTCATTTTTCATATCCTGCCCCAAATATGCATTTACACATCTGGCGCAGAACAGCACAGTTGCTGTGGGAAATCAATGTTTGGGACAGATTAGGAAAATCATAGTGACACTGTTTATGAGCAGAGGTCACAAATTGCCTATGTTGAAAATTTGTAAAACATTCCACTAAATGACTGTGTTATGCGCATGCGTTGTGAAGTTTCCACGTAAGCCCGGAAGTTCGAGTTTTTTTTAATGTTTTCACTACAGATTTTCAACATTGCCATCTCTTCACACATCCCTATGAATGGTACAGCTGTCATTCTTCACATCCTGCCCGATCTGTGTTTTCATACATCTGGTGCAGAATGGCACGGTCACTGTGGGAACTCAAAGTTGGAGACTCATTAACAAAATCACAGTGCCACTCTTCATGAGAAGAGGCCCCAAATGCTTTCATGAGGTGGGGGTCACAAAAAGGCAATGTTGAAAATTTATAGTGCAAATACCAACAAATGCCCAGGGCGTTAGGGTGTCTTACCATAACGTCCCACCCTGTAAAGACTGACAGGCATCAGGGGTGTGCATTTGAATTCCTGACTGTAATGCTCATGCCATTCTACCCCCACCCCACCACCCTGCAGCCAGTGACAGGCATCGAGGTGTGCCTTGAACTCTTCAGCCCCAGAGTTCACCCCATTCTCCTATACTGTACCCATTTCAGCGTATGTCCTTATAGAATGGGGTGACTATACAGCTGAACACCCCAAGGCACACCTCAACTTGTGTCGGTGTCTGCAGGATAAGGTGAAGTGAAATGGCATGAACGTTATGGATGATTACCCAAAAGCATACCCTGACACCTCTCCGTCTCTACAGGATGGAGGTGGGGTTGGCGTGAAGCTCAATACTTCACTGCCATTCCTCTTCTGCATATCTCTAACTCCTGCATTTCCAATGCTAATACCAGCAAGCAAACATTCTGCATTGACAAATGCTTGTTCAGGTTTGACGCTGTAATGCTTTATTTTTTATTTTATTTATTTAGTTTTTGTTAACCGGGTAGGTGCACTAGCCATAAAATGACTATTTTCAGGCATGACCCAGGAGAGTGCAACAAAAGAGAACAGTTGAACAACAGCAACATGCGTACAATAATACAAATAGATGAACAGTACAGCAGTGCTACAAAAATACAGTGGGTAGAAACAACAAAAAATAATGGCAAGCATTACATGCAGATGCAGCTACAGATGACCTGAACCTGAATTTACCCAACAGCCAAGACTGTAGTATCGTGGTTTGTTGTCAATCAGAAGTACACAGGTAAGTATCTTTGGTTCTTTCTTTACTTTAACCTTCTTTTTCCCCAAACAGGTCCACATATATTGGAATTGGATACATTTGTTTACAGTTACAGAAATAAGGTCAGGTAAGGGGGTGGATTGGGCAAAGGGGGACAGTGCACTAAGAAAGTAGTAGAAATAAATACTTTGTTCCACATTAGGTAGTGACAAGTGGGCAAATAGGTGCTGCTGGGTAGTGAATTGATATGAAGTTCAGAATCATTGGTGTAGCAATACAGCACTAAGACTATGTTCTCCACTGTTTCAGCAAACACATTTCTTCCGAGTTTCTAGCTCCACATTTTTTCCTCTTCCTACCATGTGTGCCTCTATAAGGCTAGCTGCATGGAAGCTAATGATGGTGATGATGATGATGATGATGATGCCCCTACTGCCTGAAATCTACCCAGCCAACCCTGTGATTGTATGAAGGAACAGAACAGGAATCAAATGGCAACACCAGTGGTCGATCCAGTAGTACAGTATAAACCACATTGTTTTTCTTAGTCAGCCTTAGGCAAGAAACATTTATTGCCTTCGGCAAGGCATAACAATTACTTTTTTTTTTAAATCTTTTTACTGACTCACCTCCAAATTGCTTAGTTTTGCCTTATAACTCCCTGTTAGCAGTATCATGGACTGTTTTGCAAGGTATAATAACACCTTGTGTCTTCAATTACATACATTAACTGAAAAGTAAAGAGCCATGCAGCTGGATTCAGTCACCAATGCGAGTCAGACCCTGCTGTGTTACCCAAAAAGTTGCTGATGATGAAGCAGAGGATTACTATAGCTAGACTGAAACTGATAATTCATAGTGAAATCAGCAGCCAGCAGTAATACACTTATAAAAAAGCATTACTTTCAATTGTCCAAGGTTCCACTGTTCTGCCCCACACCACATAAAATAAGAGAAACCAACAAAATTAAGGTGAGCTTTGTTCTTGTTCTCAAATGTTAACTGTTTAATGGTTTCCCCATTTGACACTGTTCTGGCAACCCCCAACAACATTAAATATGATACAACAAAAAAAATGTATGTGGACATTGATCTTGTCCTCAGTTGTTACTGTAGTGTTTACCAGTTGCACAGGTCTGGCAGGTTATCATGGACCTGTGCCAACACAGCCCACAACCACGTGCCCAAAAAGAAGTAACTGAACCTTGCAACCCACATAGTTGACTGATGACAAGGAAGTGTTATGTCAAAACAGTTAAACATTTATATTGTCACAAAAAAAATTGAAAACAAAACTATCAGCAAGCAAATAAAGACAGTTAACAGTATGAAAGAACAAGAACATTTTAACCACAGAAATACAACAGGATTATGAACAAGCTCTGTTTGCTGGAGGTGCGACCAGGGGAGGAGGACTGAACACCTTTAAGTGGGTGCTCGCATCCACCGGGGAGGGTTGGCTGCAGGCCACACCACTTTTCTGCCACCTCAGCCAGGTGACCACAACTAGTAGTGCAACAGAACAACAGAGCAATGGGGAAGGGAGGACATCTGTCAAAGGCAGAAGCAGATGCATGTCCACATGTGCACTGACTCCTTGGCTCACAGTACCCTAGAATGCTGGTGTTTTCAGGGGATGTCGGAAAATCGCATTTGCATTGTGGTGGCTGGAAGATGGGAAACAGCTATGACAGATGTCACAACTAAGACCATGAAAGGGGGACCACTGGACCTGACAATGTCAAAGTCAGACGCTCTAATGTGCTGAGAGTGGTACATCTGGGGCTCCAGCACAGGGGTGGTAGGTAGAGGCAGGATGGGGGAAGGTCCAACACCCCTGCCAGGGTTATACAGGGCAAGAGTAGCCAGGGGCCAAACAGCCTAGGGAGGGATCTCTGAAGATTAGCTGCTGCTGCAGAGAAAAGGGGTCTGAAAAAGAGGAAATAAAGACAAAAAGTACACTACCTACTGCCATTGTTGTCCTCCACATGCATCCTCTTCCTCTTCCCTGCATGGGATCCATTGGTATTGGTGCTGGTCTTCTCAGATTTAATTTTGCTGCTGCTATTCTGTTTTGCAGTGATGGTCACCATAACACCAATTGTCTACAGCAACTCACTGTCCCTACATTGTTGGTAATCCCACTTGTGCTTAATTTTAGGGATGGAGCATGGCACAGGTCCCTCTCCATCTGGGTTCACAGTGGATTTCATGGATGACCAAACTTTGTTCCTCTCTTGACTCTTTCATAGGAACTCTGTTTTGTCCATACAGCTTGTCAGCATTGCTAGTTACCTCCTTCACTAGAACTGCAACCTCCTTGTAACTAAATGGAGGTGCAATATTTCTTTTGGTGACTTGCTCTGTATTGCCTTGGCCCTGCTGTAGCTGTACTGGCTGCCCACTCTGGTCCCCACTCTTTACTTCTTGCTGCTCCTGCTGCTCTGTGATGATTCATCCTGGGCCTGGCTGGTGCTGCCCAAAAGTAAATTCTCCACACCACTGCGACTTGCTGCCATCTTATTATACGTACACAAAGTGAAATCATTTTCTCTCATTTGTCCCCTACAATATCTATCTCTCTAGTCTTTTCTAAGCCTATAACTGCAAAATGTCCAATTTCTGCATGCCAAAACATAGATTTTTTTTTAAAATGTGCTTAAGAAATTCAGCAACTTGCATTGACTGCTACTTGCAGATGCAGAATCATTTTTCCATGGGACAGCATAAAACGGAATTCGTGAAATGCAGAAGAAGTGCTCACATCTGTGGACTACTGGTGAAAAATTGTGCATAAACGCTGATTATTCCGCATCTCAAAAAAATAAAACACACTGAACTTAACAACTATTTTCCCACAAATATATAAAAACACTGCACCAATTAAAAAAAAAAGTGTGTCGGGTGGAAATTCTGAGAAAGTTGGAAAAATGTTTTCTGAACTTCCACAGAAGCAAAAATCTGTATTCTGCGAAAATTCCACTGGTGGAATTTTATTTTCAGACATCCCTATACAGGATTTATCTAGTGCATTTTTTTACTTTAACGATCAAAACAAAAACACGCCTGTCATAAATATATGATCACAAAAAGACAAGTTGTACAAAAATCAACAGTAATCCACACCACATTTAATAGACTTAAAGGAATGGCTGGTAACTGTTTTATTTTAAAATATGTATTCTTTGTCATGTGATTACAAATGACCATTGCTAAATATATGCAATAAAAAAAGACATACTTTATTTTCTTGGGAAAATCTAATACTTCTTTCTCAAGGCTCAAACAGTGAAAATGTTTGGATCAATACCACTGACTCCAAAAGTTGTTTTTTTTTCACTTATTGCACTTTTATTATTACTTTGTACATATAAGAGGCTCAGCCGGCAGCCACGGTGAATGCAGTTTCTGAAAGAAAGGGCAAAAGTGGAGCCAATAGGGAAGCAGAAGCAACAATTCAACAAACTGATGCTAAAACAACCATGACAAACAGATGAAAAGAATAGTGAATATTGAAGCAAAGTGACAACACAGTTTGGGCCTGAGGAAGTGCATGGCCATGAAACCATCACCCTCTAATAGAACATAGAAACATAGACTTTGACAGCAGATAAAGATCACTTGGCCCACCCAGTCTGCCCATTTCCCTACCTATTAGATAGGCTGCAGATCCTAGTTAACCAACAGCCTACTTCCTCCTGTCCTCCACTAGAATTTCTGTATGTCTGTCCCATGTATTCTTAAATTCCCCCCTGTTTTTGACCGCACTACTTCTTCAGTAAGGCTGTTCCAGGCATCCACCACCGTCTCCATGAAAAAATATTTCCTCATGTTCCCCCTGAGCCATTTCCTCGCTATCTTCAAATTGTGCCCCCTTGTTCTTGCACATCTCTTTTTCCAAAAGATGCTACCCTCTTGGACTTTGTTGATTCCCTTGAGGTACATGAAAGTGTAAAGCAAAAATAAAAGCACCATGAGAGAAAAAAAAATATTTTGGAGTCAGTAGAGTTTATCCAAACATTTTCACTGTTTATGGAATTGTCAATTGGTGGATGACCCAGCATTTATACTATTTATTTCTGTGATTTTTGATGGCAACCTGAACCATACTTTAACTTTCCTTCCCAAGACACACCTTTCTGACAGCTTATCTGTAGCCCATGTGCCTCAGCGAAAAAGTGGTACCAATATTTAAAATGTGACTTACAGTTTTAGTGCAGTGCTCTTTTAGGATGAGCAACTAGTATGGTATTTTTTGTAATAAACTGAGCCTCAAACTAGGCTCCATATTCCAGTACATACAGATTAAAAATTGGGGAAAGCAGGATCCCACTGAAAACAAGAAAGAATCTGAGCTGTGTTATCCTAACTAAATGCAATAAAAATGTGTCAAAACAGGACACAATTGAAAAAGAGATAATGCATCTCAGCTTGGTTATCCTGGGCAAATGTATTGCAAAACTATGTAAAACACTTGACCCTACAGCAGAACCCCACTAAAAAAGGAGCTGTTTCATCTAAAATTATCTGTCCGAGAAAAATACACTAGAAAAACAAAACCACATTAATATTGAGGTATTGCATCTCATCTCTGCTATACTGGCTAAATGCAGTAAAAACTGTAAAATCAGTATGCCATTGCAAATGACATATTACATCCTATCTGGTCTATCTTGGATTACTATATAGTAAAATGTGTACAAGTAGGACCCCATTCACCAGCAATGTAAGTCTCAAACATTCAGCATTGACAAATGCTTCTTTTCATATCTGTTTTTGTGACTCTCAAATAGTATGTCTTGTTTCATGAAGTTGCCTAAAGTGAGAAGGGCAAGAGTTTCATTATTTCATGATTCTTCTAAAGTAAAATAATATTTAAGGAGGTACTTGGATGATTTATTGAGATTTACCAAGAGGTTGTCAATTTGCTTTACTACCCTTTTGTCTCAGTAGAGTTATTTGCAATGTTATCTCCCATCTGTTGAATGCAGAGGGATTCCATGCCCTTCTAACAACTCAGACGGGGATGAAAGGGAGGGAGGAGGGGAGGAAACACAGTTTAGCTAATGCAGAAAACAGGGACTTGATTTCATTTCACTCCCTTGTAACAAAAAAGGTGTGCCGTATTAGTAATTCAGACCCCATTTTCTGATGACAGCAATACATATACATGGCTCCACCCATGCAGCCACAAAAAGGACAAGCAACCTTTGCCTTCCACCACCTTCTCTTCTGGGACTTTCATCCATCAGAGGGTACATAGGTTACTACCCATGGAACCTTTACACCCAAATTAGCAAACTAGGTAACCTAATTGTGCACAAACATGACCTCTGAAGTAGTTCATGCTTTCACATACCTTGCATCTCAATCATTGAACTTCTTTTTCAATATGTTTAATACGCAAACATTTCTTTCATATACAGTATTTTCACTATTTGTGCATAAAATTATTGTTTAATTGCATTGTAAATTAATATATTATATCTTCTTCTGAATATACTCCATTGTTACTGAATGCAGCCCCTTCCTCTCCCAGGTCATTACTGCAAATAAGATGTGTTTATCTCTGTTTGCATTCCCTTGTGTAAGCAATGTTAAATAAATAAATGTCTGCTGACTGTAATATGCTGTGGGTTCACTGAAGACGTACAGTATTAATGTTATCAGTTTTTTTTTTCAAACATAATGGCCCATCTGACTTACCTGCATTGTGGGTTAATTGATGAAGAAATTAGTCAAGGAGGACCTAGTGGACTACCTGGAGAGAAGTGGTCTCCAGGATAGTAAGCAACATACTATTGTAGTGGGGTAGCCTTGTCAGACCAACCTGGCAGTACTCTGACCAGGTAACTAGGGCAGTAGATAAGGAACAGTCAGTGGATTTACTATACTTTGGCTTCAGCTAAGCATTCAACTCAGTGTCACATGGAAGGATGCTGAAGTAAATAGATGATCTACTGTAGGTGCAATGAAGGACCTTGTAAGATGGGTGGGAAGTTAGTTAAAGGAGAGAGAGCAGAGGGCAGCAGTGAATGTGGTCAAGGCGGGGGACAGGGAAGTCACAAGTAGGGTGCTACACATTTCAGTCCTGGGACCAGTTATTTTTATTATGTTTATCTTTGAAATAAGAGAAGAAATATTGGGCATGCTGTGCCACTTCACAAATTCCACCAACTTGAAGATGGTGGATGGGGTGGCAGTCGGGGAACCACTGGGTTCCATTGATCACAGTTCCAAGTAGTTTAAACTGGGTCTGGGTAATTCTAGTTCCCCCTCCATTGCAGTGGTGCTGCACCTCAAATGAGTTGATTTTCTGTAGATCAGACAAAGGGTCTGAGAAAGTTTGGGTGGGACCAGATCAAGAAGGTAGAGAAAAAGTGAGGCAAGATCATGGTAGCAATTCTAGAAGTGAATGACACATGTGCCAAAATGGTCACTAACAGAAACAAATACAAGAGATTAATCTGGTTCTCATGGGAGATAAGGGAGGATGTGAAGGCAAAATGGAAGGCCTTTATAAGGTGAAGTGTGGTGATGGGTGGTGGAATGGGAAGAATAACAGGCCAAACTAAAATAGATGGACATGGCCAAAAAGAGGGCAAATGCAGCCACTGAGCTGCAAATTGCTGATTGTGTGAAGGAAGGGGAAAACATTTTTTTATATATTCAGGAGAAAAGGTAGGCTGGGGAGGTGAATGCAAGGCTGAAGGGGGGAGGGTAGAGTAAGATGATGAGCAGAAGGCTAATGACATAAATAATTTCTTCTGCTTGGTGTCCTTGGTTAAGGATGATGGACCTCTACCAGAAAGTGTGATCCAGGCAGCTACATGGTGGGGCAGGAGATGGAGAGAGTGGTGATTGTGATTGAACATGTAAGTAAAGGTTAAGCAGCCCTTAAGATACGAAAGACAGTGGACCCTGATGGCCTGCACCCAAGTAAGGTATTTAGGGAACTAACGAAGCACATAGTAGTTGCACTCAGTCAGACAAAATAGAGTACCAGTCTGGAATGGTGCAAAAGCTCACATGCCCCCTAATGAAGAGACCATCTACAGTCCCAAAGTGCTGGTCCTACTCAATGCTACACTGCTTGACTGTTTACAGAATAAACCAGCGTTTGTGCACCATCCAAGTCTAGTACTATATTTTGTCTCACTGAGTGCTACTGTTTTGTGCTTTGCTCGTCCTTTATTGTTTTTGCACTGGCTGTAGGTTCTTTAAGCACGCGGTACTTTTGTGTTCCCAAGATTATGGAACTATTCTTAGAGCTGGCAAAGCTTTTAACTGAGCTTTTTAATTACTTTCTGGAGTGAATGATAGTGCCAGAGGATTGAAGTACTGAGAACATAGCCCCACTCCACAAGGGCAGGGACAAGGATGATCAAGGCAACTAAAGACCGATGAGCCATACTTCCATTTTTGGTAAGCTGTTGGAGACAATAGTGAAGGAAGGTCTAGTAGCCCACTTAGAAGATAACAGGCTGCAGGACAGCAAAAAGCATGGGTGTCTTTTAGATGGGTTATATCAGACTAACCTGATCATGTTTTTTCCCTTGGTCACTAGGGTAGTGGAGGGGTGCAAGGCAGTTAATTTGCTCTTGACTTCAGCAAAGTCTTTGATTCAGTACAACACATGAAGCTGCTAAAAAAGCTTATGAATTTAGGAGTACAGCAGGGATTAGTCAAGCGGGTGGTAAACTGGTTAGGAGGAAGTGGCAGAGGATGGTTGTAAATAAACAGGGTCAAATCTGGGAACAGGGAGGTCACACCTGGGGCGCTGCAGGGATCAGTCTCGAGATACATCTATTTATTATGTTCAGTAGTGATATATAGGGAGGTGTCCAGTAAAAGATTATACAGTATCTCTTTGCTAATGAAACAAATCTCTGCTGCAGGGTGTACAGTGATGAAGGGAATTGAGAACTTCAGAGTGAGCTAGAAAGCCATAAGAGGTGGTCAAAGGTCTGGCAATTGAGATTCAATGCCAAGGTGATGCACTTAGGGACTAACAACCTATGCACAGAGTACTGGATGGGAGGTGTTAAGCTGACTGCTTCAGTTGAGGAGCAGGATCTGGGAGTCCTCATCAGTGAATCACTCTTGAGTGATTCACCAGGGGCTACAGTCATAAAAACTTTGCCCCAGTGCAAACTTGGTTTTGTGTGAGCAAACTGGCTTTTGTGCCTAGTTGGTATTCACAAAAGTCCAGTTTGCATGATCAAACTGAGTTTGTGCTGGGGCAAAGTGTGAAGGGGGTCACAATTCACATGAAGGGAAGGGGACCTGAAAATCAGTGCAGTCAAATGCACAAAGCATTTGCTCCACGCAAGAGCCTTTTGTGGGGTCCCCTTGTGCAGAACAAGTACCGCCGACTGAGACCTTCCTTTAATTTCATGCAACCCTAGTGATTGGCAGAGGTACTGAAGTGCCTCTCCCTGATTATCTCCTTCCCGATGGGGACATCAAGTATGCCCTGGTGCTAGTGTCCCTTCCCCCTGTGATTTCCAGTCAGAAATGAACAATACAGTTTCCCTGGTGCCCACTGGACCCTCCCCCCAGTCAATCCCTGATTTCCTATAAAATCAATGACACACCTGAATGCTGATTTCTGGCCCAAGTAAATAAAAAGGAATTCCCCCTGATTCTAGGGCCCCCCCCCCAGATTGCCAATCACCGGCATGTGTATGGAACAAGCACTTGCCTGGTGGTTAGTGGTCCTCTCCCCCACTGATTATCATCCCAATTACAGAAATGACTTAAGCTATCTTCTCTCTGGTGGCTTGTGGTCCCTCCCACCACCTGATCCCCATCCTCAGTATGACAAGCCCAACCACAAGTAACACAGCCCCGGCCATGTTCCCATACAGGGATCATTGCCCCTTAGCCCCAGCCCATCCACAACTGGTGTACATTTCCCTCCTTCCTTATCTGTCACCAAATCTATATGTATCACCCCGGTAGTGGCCCCCATCCCTAGCACTCATCCAGTGAACGCCTACTCAGTATACCCCATTCCCGGGTGGTCTAGTGGACTTCCCACCCCAGAATGTAGTACTCCACCACCCCAACTCATCCCAAACCTGAGCCTGTTACCATCATAGACCTCCTCTCTGCACCACAGCCAGACATGAACTGAGCTGTCAAGGAGCGGGTACTGTTACAGTATGCATTCATTGATCACTGTGAGTCAGTGAGCACTTACTATTACAGTATGTGCTCCTTGACAACTCAGTCAGTGGCTGGCAATGCTGGAGAGAGGAGGGTTGTGCCAGTCACCAGCTTGGGTTTAAGATGGAGGAGTGTGGTGTGGGGGCACTACTTACTATGGTGGGGGTCCACTAGATCACCAGGGAATGGGGTATATTGTGCAGGCAATTGCCAGATCGGGGATAGAGGGAGGGGGCCACTACTGGGGTGATAGCTATGGATTTAGAAGCAGATCAGGGAGGGTGAGCCACTGTCCACCAATGAGGGATGTGCTGGAGGAGAGGGTGATGATCCCTGCATGGGGTGAGTATCATCTACTGCATGCTGTCACTCAAGATTGCCAATGGAGGTTGGCATTCAACAGCAGAAATGCAGGGCGACAGCTCCAGTTCTTGGAACACTTATTCATTCATTTATGTATTCATTTATTTATTTATATTAAACATAGAAACATAGAATTTGATGGCAGGTAAGGACCACTTGACCCACCCAGTCTTTCCATTTCCCTACCTAATGGATAAGCTGCAGATCCTAGTTAACCAGAAACCTACTTCTTCCTACCCCCACCCCCTAGAATTGCCTTATGACTGTCCCATGCATTCTTGAATTCCACCACTGTTTTTGACTCCACAGCCTCCTCAGGAAGGCTGTTCCATGCATCCACAACCCTCTCCATGAAAAAATTCTTCCTCACATTACATCTGAGCTGTCCCCCTCTATCTTCAGATTGTGTCCCCTTGTTCTTGTACACCTCTTTTTCTGAAAGATGCTACCCTCTTGGTCTTTGTTAATTCCTTTGAGGTACTTGAAAGTTTCTATCATGTCCCCCCTCTCCCTCCTTTCCTCGAGACTATACATATTAAGCTCCTTAAGTCTCTCTTTGATTGATTCATTGAAATTACTTTACCAGGAAAGACCTACTGAGCTGTAAACAGCTCATTTTCAGGGGCATCCTGGGGAAGTAGTAATAGGGAAACATACAACAATTCATATACAAAGAGTATCAGGCATACAGGTATACAATACTGGCAGTAGGATTGGTGCAATACTTAAAAAAAATATACTACTATTATGTAATGATGCCACAACTGAGTCTTAAAACAAGCAAAACAATCTACATTTAATTACCTTAATACATACAACAAACTGATCAATGGTGGATTATTTTAAGGAAAGTCTAATAACGTGTTTATATAATGCCAATAATAAAGATACTAGAAAGTTAATTCACAGTGGAAGGGAAAGTCTTAGCATGAGGAGAAAGAATGTGTGCAGTGGATAGGTATCTGAGCCACTCTCTACACTTCAGCTCAATAAGATGATAAAAGTTTAATACAAAGTTAACTTTGCACCAGTAACATTTTACAACACTTGAGAACGTCTTCCAGGTGAAAAAGATGCTTAACCTTTTGGAAATGTAATCTGCCCACTCAAGATCTTGAAGTTAAAGGTTCATTTGAGAAGGAAAATAGTAGATATATATGGTATATCGTTAAGCTTCATTATGTATAGAGATCAGCCACCTCAATAGGCTAGTTGTGCATGTTCTATGTTGTGCATGTTTGAAAAATGTTGTTGTATATGTTCCATCATTAGCATAAGCTGCGTCCTCATCATACCAACTCCTGCTACTTTCACTGACTCAACAGCATTCTGCTCACTCACATAATGTTACTGTGTAACAAAAAAATGACTGCACTGTTTTTTGTAAAAGGAATGACTGACAAAGAAAAGTACATCCTCGAACAAGAAAACGATGAAGAGCTCTGAAACGCTCAGACGTGAAACTCCTGCCCTACATTATTGCTTTTGTCACTACAAGTAGTATCATTCTTTTTCATTAGAACATGGTATTCTACATTCAGTTCTCAACTGTTGGAGTACATCAATGTTTGAAACCGTATACTACTGTATAACAAAAACAAAATATGGATAACAATACACTACTCACCATGTGTTTCGATCTTGGGGTTGAGATAACAGCATGGACCTCTAAACCTTAGCTTAGATAGATATATAGACAGACAGATAGACAAGCAGATCAAGCAGACAGATAAAGTGGTATACATTGACATTCATAACAATATCTTGACATGGCAGGTACTAACAGTTCTTTAATATTGTCTCTCTCTGTTCATTGCATTCCAGTTTTGTAACTGGGAATTCTTCTGCATCGTTTGATTCCAAAGACCACTAGATGCAGCTTTTCAACATTTTTAACCTTTACAGTGAGGCAGGCACATATATACCTTGAAAATCTAAATACATTCTAAACATATTTAGCACTCAAAGCTGTTTTCAATTTCTGCTTCCAATCGAATTCAGGTGAATTAGACAAACTCCACTTAAAACGATGCAATTCCGTTAGAATCAGAATTTTGAGATTACAAATGCAGATTGTGCTTTTCATTTAAGCTGTGGATTACAAAATCCAAGTTTATATAAAAGACAGATTATTTATTTATGTTAATGTAAACTACGCATTAGGTTTCCACAAACTGTGGAATGTGAATCTACAGTACTGCATATGTAAAATGCAGAAAACGAATTGGCTGTTTTTGTAAAAAGGCTTTCAGAGTTCTACAGAATTGATTAATAAATTCCAAAAAGTATTTCAAAAGTGAAATTACCATGTCACCAGAATTCAGCTGCTTTACATTCTACATAGCTGAAATATTTATACTGTGCATGTGCCACACTGTATACAGTAAGATTACATTATCAGGTATTTATATCGTGCATATTTCATGCTGTCTGTGATGTTGCATAAAGCTCATGTGCAGCATTAATGAAGACAGACAATTCTGAGAGTCATTTATTGTGTGAGGATATTTTTAATATATTGTGCTGGATTTTCAAAGCCCTGCATCCTGCCTGCAATAGTTTGGAATTTCAGAGGCAAGTACTGTAAATACAGAGGTGACCTGTGGCTGCACTCTATTTGCCAAGCTGGCAGGGTGCATGGCAATGAGTAGTCCTATCTGATATACACATGCACCCTGTTCTGGCATGCCTGGGTTACTGTAACACTTATTGCCTGGCTCCCAATCCTCTCTCCACTGTCACATCACTCACGGGCATGCACAAATGCACTGCTGGCATCCACCTCCTCACCCAGCTGCCACAAAATACCTAAAAACATGTGCCATGGGATACATTTAGTTTATATTTGCTGTGAATTGTTTTCTTATGTTTATTTATGATGCTGATTTTATATTTGCATTGTTTTACATATTCTACTGTGCCCTGAGCCTTTGGGGAAGGGCACCTTATAAAATAAAATCTGCTACTTCAACTAATACTATTGCTGCACATTCTGAAGTATGGGGCATTTTGGCACAGAACAGTGCTACACTGTGATGACAGTGCACTCTAATGTAATGGTACACTGTCTGGTACACAGTTGTGAGGGGCCACACCAAAGTTCACAATGCCTTCCTGCAACCAGTGGTCTGTCATTACCAGCCTAACTCCCATGTCCCTCACCATCTCATAATACTACACAACATAGCAGCCACCTAGGAGAGTGTGGGCTCATGCTCACTCCAGCAGCATGGCTGTCAGTTCCATAGGATGATCCTGGGATGGTGGAACACAGTCAAAGGAAACATGAGACAAGACTGAGGACTGGCAAGCATGCACTATACAGTAAAGCAGCTGTACATTAGCAATAGCATGTCCTGCTGTGGACCCAGTGTGTTCACCTATACCTACTCACTGTAGCTGCAATTGGTAGCCGTGCTTTAGAACTGGGATCACCACTGGGTGCCATCATCCAGGCCACTGGCTGGATCAAATGCAGCTCCACCTTGGCTGACCTCCATTGAACTACTGCCTGTACTTGATCCATGTGCAATAACTAATGCCCACCCATGGCATATACCCTTGTACTAGTATGGATGATACAACAGGCTGTGATAATCCATACTAACCTTGTAAAGTAAAGTATCAGGGTTGCTGTGAGAATGTACTGGCTACTCACTGTACATGTACAGTAGCTATAGAGCAGTGCCTCTTGAATAGCAGACTAAGATAGTTCATGGCATATGGGGGATGGATGGAGATATATGTAACTTATACACCCTTTCCAGCTGTAGCAGCCACCCATTACAGAAAACTGGAGATAGGAAGCAGTTGAAATGTACTGTCTGACTGTCACTGAAACTGGGATCTCCATTGGCATGTCATGGCAGTCAGCTGCACCTTGTGCTTACCAACACAAGTAAGACATTCAGTTATATCACCTTAATGCACACCCTGTCATGTCTTATTGCTTACATGTGTGTTCACCTCTCCCATATCACAATAATATATACTGTACATAGATACATAGATACATAGACAGTGTCAGCAGATAAGGGCCTATGGCCCACCTAGCCTGCCCATTTGAGTTTGGAACTTCAATTTATGTTTTCCTAGAACTCTCGTGCCACTTACCCTTGACTTCCTGAATTCCTTTATGTCTATCCCTTGCATTCTTAAATCCTGTGATTGTTTCAGCCCCCACCACTTCCTCTGGCAGGGTGTTCCACTTGTCCACCACTTGTTCTGTGAAGAAATTCTTCCTCACATTTCCTCTGAATCGTGATCCCTCCAACTTCATCCCATGACCTCTAGTCCTGGAACATCTTTTCACTTAAAAATAGTGTATTCTTGTACCCTGTTCCTCCCTGTAAGATACTTGTATGTCTCTATCATGTCCCCTCTTTCCCTCCTTTCCTCCAGGGAGTACATATTCAATTCCTTCAACCTGTCCTCATAGGACTTGTGATGCAATCCATGTACCATCTTTGTTGTCCTCCTCTGAACCTTCTCTACCCTATGTCCTTACATAGGTAAGGTCTCCAGAACTGTACACTGTACTCCAGGTGGGGCCTCACTAATGTCTTGTATAGTGGAATTATAACCTCCCTTTTCCTACTGGTGATGCCTCTGCCTATGCATCCCAGCATCATATTTGCTTTACCTGCTACCTTGTCACACTGTTTCCCTAACTTGTACTGGTTGGAGACTTCAATATTCCAGACATGGACTGGAGCATCCCAGCAGCAGCATCAACTAGGAGCAGATTTATCCTGGACTCCGTTCAGGGTGCCTTCCTCAAGCAACTGGTCATGGAACCAACTAGACAGAAGGCAATACTGGACCTTGTGCTCAAAACAGGGACAGTGTGATGGGGGTAACAGTGGGGGGAGCACCTGGGGAACAGTGACCACCAGTCATTGTGGTTTGAAATCACAGAAAGAGCAGAACCAAACCACACAAAAACACGTATCCTGGATTTTAGGGGGGCAGACTTTGGGAAAATGAGGAGATACTTGAAAGATGCATTAAGGGGAATGGGACAGGAATCAGAGGTTGAGGAACAGTGGGCAGTATTTAAAATGGGGATTACAAGAACAACAGAATTATGCATTAAGCAGGTTAGCAAAAGGAAAAGGAAGAGGAGACCATTATGGTTTTCCAAAGAGGTAGCAAAGAAAGTGAAAGCTAGAAAGATTGCATTCAGGCAATACAAAAAGTCACAGGAAGAAGGGGATAGGGAGAAGTACCAGAAGAAGCATAGGGAGGCAGGGAGGTCAGTAAGGGAAGTGAAAGCTCAGACAGAAGAACACATTGCAAAATCAGTGGGTAGAGGGGACAAAACCTTTTACAGGTACATAAGTGAAAAAAGAAAGACAAAGGGAGGGATAGTGAGACTGAAGGGGGAGGATGGGGCCACGTGGAGGATGACAACAGTAAAGCTGACATACTGAACAGGTATTTCTGCTCAGTCTTTACTGAGGAAGAGGAGGGTAATGGGTCTGAAGGGAGTACAAGGGGTGAGAATGGTGCAGAAATGGACACAAGTCCCTTTACACAAGAAAGGGTCCTGAAGGAACTGGAAGTAATAAGAGTTGATAAAGCAGTGGGGCCAGATGGGGAGAAACCCAGGTCCTTAAAACTAAGAGAGGTGGTGGCTGAACCTCTGGCTATCCTGTTTAGCCAATCACTGGAAACAGGGAGGTACCCAAAGACTGGAGGACTAGCAGATGTAGTCCCTTATACAAAAGCGGAACAAAGAGGAAGCAGGGAACTATAGACCAGTCAGCCTCACCTCGGTAGTGGGAAGATCATGGAAGCACTACTGAAGGAGAGATTGGTGGAACATCTGGTTGTCAATGGACTCACAGGACCCAAGGCAGCATGGTTTCACCAGGAGGAGGTCATGTCAGACCAACCTCGTTGAATTTTTTGACAGGGTGACTAGGGAGGTGGATCAGGGGAGAGCAGTGGACATGGCCTATCTGGACTTCAGCAAGGCCTTTGACACTGTGCCACATAGAAGACTATTACACAGACTGGGGAATATGGGTGTGGGCAGGACAGTAGTGTGGTGGGTAGGTAACTGGCTGGGTGGCAGGACACAGAGGGTGGTGGTAAATGGCTGTCACTCCACAGAGAGAAGAGTGACCAGTGAGGTACCACAGGGATCAGTGCTGGGACCGGTTCTATTCAACATCTTCATCAGTGACATTGCACAGGACCTAGAAGGCAGAATTTCACTGTTCGCTGATGACACAAAGCTCTGTAACAGAGTAGACACACCAGAGGGTGTAGACAGAATGAGAAGGGACCTGCAGAAACTTGAAGAATGGTCAGGGGTTTGGCAGTTGAAATTCAATGTAAAGAAGTGCAAGATAATGCATATGGGGCACAAAAACCCTGGCACAATATATCAGTTGGGGTGAGGATATAGCATGCACCAAGCAGGAAAGGGATCTTGGGGTTATCATCTCTGATGACCTCAAGGTGGGGAAACAGTGTGACAAGGCAGCAGGTAAAGCAAATAGGATGCTGGGATGTATAGACAGGGGCATCACCAGCAGGAAAAGGGAGGTCATAATTCCGCTATACAAGACACTAGTGAGGCCCCACCTGGAGTACAGTGTACAGTTCTGGAGACAATACCTACGTAAGGACATAGACAGGGTAGAGAAGGTTCAGAGGAAGGCAACAAAGATGGTGCATGGATTGCATCACAAGTCCTATGAAGACAGGTTGAAGGAACTGAACATGTACTCCCTGGAGGAGAGGAGGGAGAGAGGGGATATGATAGAGACATACAAGTATCTCACAGGGAGGAACAGGGTGCAGGAATACACTATTTTTAAGCGAAAAAGATGTTCCAGGACTAGAGGGCATGGGATGAAGTTGGAGGGAGGACGATTCAGAGGAAACATGAGGAAGAATTTCTTCACAGAACAAGTGGTGGACATGTGGAACACTGTGCCAGAGGAAGTGGTGGGGGCTGAAACAATCACGGGATTTAAGAATGCATGGGATAGACATAAAGGAATTCTGGAAGTCAGGGGTAAGGGGCAACAGACTTCTAGGAAAGCATAAACTGAACTTACAAGCTCAAATGGGCAGACTGGGTGGGCCATAGGCCTTTACCTGCCGACACTGTCTATGTATCTATGTATCTATGTATTAGCGCTCACCAACATAGTTTGCCCAAATACTGTTTAAAAACCTCTAGAAGCTAAAGTAAGCCCAGAGTTTAGTTATCACATGCTCAAACCAGAAAAATAAAGGTCCCTATTAAAGCAGTAGTCCTATTACTGTGTTTCAGGACTACAGGACCCACAGTGTTTCCAGATGGAAAAAATTCAGTATTTAGGCACAAAGACAGCAAAATTTCACACACAACACTGCCCCAGCAATTCCCTGTCTCTCTGCTTTTGGCAGATGCACAGGTTCAATCGCCATAGCAACACCGGTGCTCGCTCTCACCCTCTGTTTTGAGCACCATGACCTGGAAGTACTCCTCAGGTCACTATCAGCACTCACTGACAAAGTTTGCCCAAATACTGGTTAAAAATCTCACACACAGCACTGCCCCAGCTATTCCCCGTCTCTCTGCTTTTGGCAGATGCACAGGTTCAATAGCCACAGCAATTAGGGCAGTTTAAACACAACCTCATACAGTACCTTCTTTCTCTCAACCACTGCGACTGCCCAACTTAAGCTACTTCACCCTTACATATCCCCTCATTTCCTGGCTAAACAGCTGACACTCTCCCCACCCCTCCCTTCCTCCCCCCATAGTTACCTTTCTCGACATGTTTCCCCTCTACTTCACTTCACTCTGTAGCTCCTGAACCTTAATTTCTGCCTATTCCCTCTCCTCCCTCTTTCTCCTTTTTCACTGCTAATCTTTATTTGTCTTGACTGACCCATGATATCCTATTGACTTTGACAAAGTTATTCTTGATTGCCTATCACCACACACTGATACGTTATTGTAAACTTATCTTAACTTTTACCCTGGCATCTATTTTTGGTTTTATTTGCCAGCTTTGACAAAGTCTGATATAATGACTGCTCTAATTGTTTTTAGTTATATCCTTGTCATGTTTTTGTTACATTGTTATATTTAGCTAAATGATTGGATGGTCTCCAACTGGTTGCAAATGAACCCAGATAAGATGGAGATACTGGTGGTGGAGTCGAACAGTGCGTGCGATAGGTTGGCCTCTGGTGCAGAAACAGGGCTTGTCCTTGGATCTGTTTCATTGAAGGCCTCCTCTAGGGTGTGAAACCTAACCATTATTCTGGACAGTGGATTGATACTTGAATCTCAGGTGTCTTCCACTGTCTGTACTGGTTTTTACCATCTGAGGAATATTGTGAGGATAAAGCCCCTAGTTCCACCTCTGGGCTTCCCTGCCTTGGTGCATGACTTAGTGACGTTGGGGCTAGATTACTGTAATGTGCTCTACCACGAGGTCTCTGGGGGATTCCTCCGCCAAACTGTAGCTACTGCTGAATGGAGCTGTGAGGCTGCTGACAAGGCAGCCAAAGCACTGTCATTTTACACCAGTATTGCGTGAGCTGCACTGGCGGCCGGTCAGATGGAGGGTCCTTTTCAAGGTGGGTTTACTCACCTTCCAGGCTCTACATGGCCTGGGCCCTGGTTATCTGTCAGACTTTCTAACATCTGTTGTCTCGGCACACTCCCTGTGCTCCTCTTGTAGTGGCCTCCTTGTGATTCCCAGGATGAGGTTAAAAATGGTCTGCAACAGAGCATTTAGTGTCATTAGCCCCACCCTGTGGAATTTGCTCTCTCTCCAGCTGTAAGGGAGGTCCCTTCTTTAGAGGTATTCAAGGCCTGCCTCAAGGCCTTCTTGTTTAATTAGGCCTTATCAGACCTTATTGTCTAGTCCTGCCTTGTCCTAACTGCTTCAGAAATATACTAGGCCACCAAAATCCCAGGGAGATAAGTAATTATTGCTTTCTCATTTTATTTATATTTATGAAACATATAAAAAAAATTTCTGTTTTCTTATGATGTTTTATTTTACTGTTTTATTAGTATATTTATGTTGATTGTTAAATTGGGTAAGGCACCCAGAGCCTCTGGAATTTGGCATCTTTTCAATACAATTTGTCTTGCCTAATTGTTATGATTTCCTTTGGACCTGGAACCTTTGTAAATGAGTCCCTGGCTCAAACGTATGTCAAATTCTGAGACTGTAATTAATAAATAAATAAATAAAGTCTGGTGAGCAAGAAGGAAGGTTTGAAATGATCAGGGTGGGTGACGTGGTAGACGTGGGACCAGTCCATGTCACCTGGTAAGTGTAAATGTGATTTTTTAATTAACTGGCCAAAAATCAAAGTAATTCTGAAGTGGCACAAACATTTGACTTGGACGAATTGCAGGTTAGAGTACAGATTATCAGCATATCACATATACAAATTCAGGAGGCAGTATAGTGCAGTGGTTTAAGGCTCTGAGCTGCAAACTTGTAGACCTGGGTTTGAATCACACAGCCCCCACTTGCCTACTGTGTGATCCTGAGCAAGTCACTTAACTTCCTTGTGCTCCCAGGTCATACCTGTAAACAAGCTATCAGCTTAGTGTGTCTCTCCTGGTAAAAAAAAAAAATCATCAAATGATCCTTACCTTTTTGGTTGTGAGGGAGCGTAGTTTAATATGCCCTGCTACTAACATTTTGGAGCAGTCCTCTGCCACACTAAACCTGAGTACATTCTCCTACATGTCCGTTCCAGTTTCATTCCCCTTGTTCTCACAAAAAAGCCATGGGTATTTAAGATAATCATTACAGCTTTTCCTTTTTTCTGTATAGGTTTTTCAACCCATCCTAATCTATCTGTCTTCTTGTGTCAAGCGACCCCTGTACCCCAATATTACAATGCCCTATGAGACTGCTCTAAGTGCCATGAGTCTGAGAGTACAGATCATTATTTGGACAGGAGTAGAGCTTTTTCTTCCTTTGTTCTTTCCCTCTACTTTCCTTGGAATAAGTACAGACAGTGACCCATAACAATCATAATGACAGGTGAAATGCCATGCTAAATCTTGCCCATAAAATCTTGGCTGCTATCTTACCATGTCTCAGAGCATTACAGAATTTGTAAGTGCAAGAGTATCCATGCTTGCTTTTCAGCTTGTTAGCCAGGGGGAAAGTCCTCCTGAATCCCTCCTTGCCACCTCTGACCCATGGGTGTAGACAGGCATACTCAGTGCACACATTTATGTAAAGTTCTAAGTTCCTGTCCCAAACCATATACCTTTCTGTTAACATTATCAATCTATTCTGTATTATTTGAGTTAGTGTAGGCCACTGAACAGTGTATTTGTTTAAACTTCTATTGTTTAGGAGACACATCCATGTATAACCTCTTTAGAGATTAGAGGAGTCATCTGACAACAACCTGATTTGTTTGTAAAGGGGCAGCATTTGGAGAAGATGTGCACATTTTTTAATGGGGGAGTGTGTGTGGCAGTTGAAGACTCTGGGCTGGATATTCAAAAGGGTTGCGTCATGCGCAATAGGGTTGCACCTGCGCAAGTCCGAAATGCGCCATTCTGCGATATTCAGCAGGAGGCAGTTGCGCCCTCCAAGTCATGCTGAGCAACAGCGCAATGCTAATGAAGGCATGCTCAACCAGAGGGGGAGGAACCATGCATAAACTGCACAGCCCGATATTCAGCCGGCTGTGCAGAGTTGTGCAGGCGCAACCCCCTGCCTGCGCCTGCACAACTTTGAGCCAAAAAAAAAAGGATCAAGTCAAGGGCCACCCACAGGTGAGCTGCCACATTGCAGGGCGCAACTCAGCAGCTGCCACCTGTGGGTGGCCCTCCACTTGTTCCCTGTACCCCCTGCAGCCCTATCATGGGCATAATAGTAACCTCTCCATAGCCCGATCAGGGCGAGACACCTCCCCCACTGGCCCAATGTGGGCAGATCTCACCTCCCCGACTGACCCGATCATGGGCATAGCAGAAGCCAGCCCCCAACTAGCCCGATCATGGGCAGAACGGAGTTCAACCCCCTACTAGCCCAATCACAGGCAGAACGGGGTTCAACCCCCTCAAAGACCAATATCCCTGGTGGTCCAGTGGATCATGAAGCCCGATCACGGGCATAAGAGTCAAACTCCGTCCAATTTCCCTGGTGATCTAGTGGCCTCCACCCCACCCCATGGAGCCCCACCACCCCCCTGTTAGCTGGCAGGTGGCAGCACCCACCCGCCTGCTGCCCGCCACTGCTGACCTGATCGATTGTAGGGCTGCACGCCCATTGGTTCAGAGCAAGATCCAATGGCGCAGCAGCATACCGCATAAGATAGTTCAGATATGTGAATGAATGAATTCATTCACATATCTGGACTGCTCAGATGTATGAGAAGCTGCACGCCTACTGGCTTGCTCTGAACCACGGGCATGCAGCCCTTACTGAGCAGTCAGTTGGCGGGCGCTGGGGCAGCAGGTGGTGGGGTGCTGCCGCCCACCAGCTGACGGGGGGAGAGGGGTGTGGGCTGTGGGTGGGTGGGGTGGGGCCACTAGATCACCAGGAAAATTGGACATGGGGGTTGACTTTATACCCGCATCAGCTTCGGTCCACTGGACCACCAGGGATATTGGTCTTTGGGGAAGGGTTGAACTCATTCTGCCCATGATCGGGCTAGTTGAGGGGGTTGAACTCCATTCTGCCAGTTATTGGGCTAGTCGGGGGTTCTTTCACATTATGCCCGTGATTGGGCCAGTCGGGGGTTTCACACATGCCCGGATCGGCCAGTGGGGGTTCTTTCACATCATGCTCGCGACGTGCTGCAGGGGCGCGACCTCGATGGCTGCTGCCTGGCAGAGCGCCAGGTGCAAGTCGTCAGGGATCGGCGCACCTGCATGCTATTGGCATGCAAATAGGGATGTAGTTAGATGCAAATATCTCCCCGTGTGCCCTGCATGAATTATGGCCCCATTTGCATGTCACCTTTTGAATACTGGAAATTTGCACATGGCGCAATGGAACTTGCACCACCGCATCTGAATGCTCCACTCTGACCACTTGTGGTGGCGCAAGCTCCACTGCGCAATGCACAGTGGCTGTGGCCGGGGGGGCCGATATTCCAAAGAGGTTGCACCAATAGCACAGCTCCATTGAATATCACCCGCCACACCCCTGCGCAACTTTTTTGAGCAGTGCAAGGGCTTGCGCCACAGAATGGCGCAGTTTGAATATCCAGCCCTGTGTGTACAAAACAGAAATTTCTGGCTACGTTCCTGCTCTGACCTCCCACACTATGCCCAACCTCCACATTTGAACTAGCTACTACTACTTCTAGCCCATGAGATGATACCAGATTGAGAATCTCATTTACATCTATATGATACAGGGTCTAGGATCAACCACTTTCCTCTTCCTGCCTCTCCAGCAGCACTATATTGTACAATATAGCCTCATGAACCACAGGTTGCCCTACACTGTAACATGTGCTCTCTGTGGCCTGCCACGGGTGTCCCCAGTTGAGGATGCACTGTCTCCAACAGCACTCCACCACCATGGCTGCCTGAGTACAGACAACTTAGGCTCACTCCTGAATCCAGGTTATGTACATGGTAGCATGCCACATAGGAAGTGCATCATTAAAATGTTTAAATACCTCTACAGAAAGTGCAGCACAGATAAACCATGTGAAGATATTATACTTTCTTTGTGCTGCAACCAAGAAGGCACTTCCTCCTGCAGATTTTCAACTGGAATATGGAACAGCTTGGAAATCCCATGGAGGAGTGCAGTGCACATGATGGAGCACACCAGGATAGTCTCATTCAGGTAAGACAACTAATTTTCAAGAGGGTGCTGCAGGACAGTTACAGCAGAAAAGATGGTACATGAAAGTTACCTACTGTATGCAATGATTAAAACTATACTGTAATTACAAGCAAAGTTCTAAAATGTACAGTTAAAAAACATTTACATATTTACAGAGCAACACAAGTAAATTATTTATAGCAGAAGGTTAAAGTCGGAAAGATCAAAAGAAGTCTTCTGTGGCAGGGGATAGGAAAGGGGGATGAGCTAGCTTGATGATAGAGTGAGAGAGGGGATAGTTGTCTGGAAAGGGTTAAGGAGGGATATGCATTAGCAGTAATGATGGGCGAAACTGTTAAAAATCCATTTTGAGCACTTTTCACAAAAGTGCATTTTTTCCACAAATGTTCATGCAACGTCACAAATTGGCCACATTATATGTAAAAGTGCAGTTTCCACATTGTATTGTATGTCTCTTCAAAAATAAAGAGCATTCTCATTTAAGTAGCAACAGGCAAATGTTGTACCAGTTACGTAAGTCACATAGAGATAGCTGTAGTCTCATGATATAGCAGACATTTTGACCTATCCATGTTGCTTTTGGCGCACTTTGAATGAAAGTGTGCAATTTATACAATTCTGGTTCTGTAAAATGCATATTTGTGAAAATGCACAATCTTCACAAAGAAAAAATAGCATGATCTTACCAAACTGCACTTTTTTAGGGAGCACAGAGGGTGTTTTTTATGATTCCTGGTTGTCTTTCATTCAGCATGCTCCAGTGTTGGCAACTATCTCTATGCATTTGAGAGACAGAGTTAACAGAGTAGTCAGACCTATAGAAGTTGAATATTGAGCTATTCTTGTTCAAATAAAGCCTAATATATATATTTTTTTGGGGGGGGGTTCTGTAAGAAAATACAAGGCAATATTGTTTCTGATGTTATTTTTGCAGTGCCTCCAGCTTATAGGTTGTATTTAGGAAGGTCTAATTTGGCTATATAACACTACAAAGTAAAGAGACAGATTTTTCCTTTTTTTGCTCAGTACAAGTGCTCTACTGATAGGAGGTCAATCAATCAATCAATCAATCAAGTCTTTATTTAACCAGGCATTCATCGTTGAGCAGAAGCTCATTTGCAAGATAGACCTGGGTGGAGCATGAACAATTGTATATACAGGTCAATACAGGTATTTACAAGGCAATACAGATAATACTCTTTACAGAGAGGAAGAAAAAGAAGTTCATATGTACATAGAATTATACAGATATTGTACAGATTACATGGTATTTACATACATAGAAGTGTCTATAGGAGGATAAAGCAGGTTATCTAAGGTTGCAGGAGGAAGTAACGGAAGAAAGAAAATAAAAATATACACCAGGTAGAAGTGAAAGTAGGGGGGGAAGGGAGGGAGGTAGGGGAAGAAAGGCTAGGAGGGCACGACGCACAGAGAGGAGTTGGTAAAATGGGATGTAGAGAAGGTGGATGGAGAAAAGGAGTATGTGTGAGCCCCGGGATTGAATACTATAAAGTACGGGGCATGGTAGGATGTCACAACCCAGGGTAGGAGGTGCTGGCGTCTTGTACAGTAACAGAGTACTGTAGTATAAATCATGTTACTGTGTCTATCTTAAAAGAAAAAAAGACATTTTATGCCTTTTTTTGTAAGGTGAACAGACCAATAGCAATACAGTCTCTACTGGGAAGGAGGGGGATCCTACATCATGTGTGTAGCATGATAGTATGCTTGCAGCGCTGAAATTTCTATCCATCAGCACTGAAATTAATCATATATCATTTGCCCCATCATATATAGTACCACTGCAACATTGTGCTACTGTTTGAATCTTCAAATAAAAAAAAAAAAAGTGTTGTCCCTTTTTTGGTGAGGTGACCCATCAATACCAATATAATCTCCCTACAGATAGGGGGTCCAGTGTCTGCATGCTCAGTAGCACAGTATGCTTGTAGTGCTGCAGGTACTGTTTGACAGCACTGAAATTTGCAGCATATTGGTTATGCAGTCCTTCATAGCTCTACCGTCACCTCGCATTACTGTTTCTATTACTTTTTTTGGCCTTCTGATCAGCCAGTTCCAATAAAATCGTCCTACAGATAGGGTGTTCCTACATCATGCACAGCAGTGTGGTATGCTTACAGTGCAGTAATTACTGTTAGGCATCACTGAAATTTAATGTATATTGGTTGCACAGTCCTTCATATTTCTACTGTCATATCACGTTACTGTCTGTATCTTAAAAGAAAAAACATATTTGTTCTTTTTTTTTGAGGTTGTGATGAACCAGTACCAATACAATCACCCTACTGATGGGGGATCCTGTTTCAAAAGCAGCAGCATGGAGTACTAGCAGCATTGTATTTACTGTTCAGCAGCACTGAAATTCACAATATATTGTTTGTGCAGTACTTCATATTTCTACCATCACATCATGTTTCTGTTTGTATCTTTAAAGAAAATATGTGTGTCTCTTTTTTTTGGGGTGGTGATAATCCAGCACCAATAAAACTGACCTACTGATGGGGGGGGTCCTGTATCATGCATTGTAGCATGATCCACTTGCAGTGCTGTAATGACTGCTCGCCATCATTGGAATTCATTATATGTTGTTTGCACAGTCCTTCATAGTTGTACAGTCACATTGTGTTACTGTTTGTATCTTTAAAGAAAAATATTCTTGTCCTTTCCTTTGGGGCGGTGATCAACCAGTACCAGTAAAATCGTCTTACTAATAGGAGTGGTCCTGCATCAACAGCAGCAATGCAGTATGCTTGCAGTGCTGTACTTACTGTTCAACACACTGAAATTCACCTTGTATCAGTTGTGCATCCCTTTCAAACTCTACCATCAAATCATGTTACTGGTTGTATCTTAAAAGAAAAATAATTATGTCCCTTTTTTTGGGGGGGTGGTGATCAGCCAGTGCCAATAAAATCACCGTACACATGGGGTGGTCCTGCATCATGCACAGCAGTGAGTTATGCTTACAGTGCTGTATTTACTGTTAGGCAGTGGTGAAATTTGTTATATATCAGTTGCTTAGTCCTACATAGTTCTACTGCCACATCATGTTTCTGTTTGTATCTTACAAGAAAAACATTTTTGTTCCCTTCTTTTTTTGGAGGTGTAGTGATCAGCCAGTACCATACAATGCCCTGCCGATACTGCACAGTGCAACAAAAAGAGCATGATGTCCACTAGAAGCAGTAAGGAAAGATGTGGAAAATGAGGTGATAATGGACATGATCACCATCAATCAAGCAGTACAGACAAGGTTGAACAGTTCACATTTCAGTTTATTAACAAAAATTATCCATACTGAAATAGCTATACAACTGCTATTATAGGTACTGTACTTCATCAAAACAGTCACATTTGGCCAACGATGTCTTACTTGTTGAAAAGAAACCTACTCAAGGCATAAATATAGATTCTACTAGTGTTGCTTCATTACTTACAAGCAGTGCAATTATTAAGGAACAGGAAGGAGGGGAAGAGGACAGTCAAGTTACTTTCAATAAAATTAAACTTAGTGAAAACAACAAACTTGGAGATTCTCCTGATAACAGTTCAGATTCATCGGTAGTTGATAATGTAGACAACAACTTTGCCAAATCCTTATCACCATCAAGAAATTCTGAGATTGTACTGTCACATATATATAATAAAATGGAGATTGCCAATCCAAATGTCATTGCTTCTGTTGCTGAAAGTGATGAAAATAATAATAGTGATACCGACTCCACTAAAGGAGATATTCATGAGGTACAGGAGGATGAGCAGGAACAGGAGGACACGTTACATGAAGCCGATGTATAATCCTCCTCTCATATAGATGACAAATACACCAACATCACATGGACGGCCAGTCTCATAAATTCTGAATGTAAAAGAATGTTTGTTAATAGTGATGATAATGATGATGATTCTGATGTTAAAATCAGGGAGATGGAACTTTTTTCACAAACTCGATACAATGAAATCTGGACTGACCGAAGTTCAACCAAAACATAATCACCAGTACTGTTGCTCATGCTGAACCCTCTCCTAGTCATCCTCCTGTACCAGTGAAATCATCAAGGAACAACAAATGTTAGATAGCAATAACTAAAAGAAGAGTAAACTGCAGCTGATTGTGAATAGATTTTTCCAAGCTCAGAGTTGTTGCTGTGGTGGATGTTAGCAGTAATGATGATGACACCAATGTTTCAAGTCATACATATTTCCTTTTTCAATCACAAGAGTGTGGTGTATATGTTTATGGAACACATACAAACAGAAGAGGGAACGAAGTAAATGCCTCAGCTGGGACTTGAAACCAGGCTGCCTGGTATACCATTCCGGTTGCACTATCAGCTGCACTACAAAGGCAACTGAAAACTGGGCCATCCTTGAGAACATTGCATGTTCTGTAATGCACAGCCTCATGCTGCACAAGTATTTGCATTTTCATACAGATTTCCCTCAGCAATTTGTCTCCCCTTCTAGTCAATAAATGAGAAAAAAAAGTGTTCTTGATGTAGGATTGCTTTATTCTTAATTAGGCAGATAACTCATTTGCAGTTTGTCAGCTGTGTAGAAAAGGGTTAGCAGAGGTAAACAAAGTAAACATTTAGGCATCAGTGGTCAGTTAAGCCATCTAAAGAACCAACATTGCAGTGATTGCAATAAATTCCAATTGGCTGATAAGTTGGCTTGTAATACCCATGGCAGTGTCAGTTATCTGAACAGAGAAACATTAATATCATCTTTATTTTCTTATTATAAAAAAGATTATGATGATGGAGGATCAGCAAGGGGATGAGGCTTGAGCATCTGAGGACACCTTGACTTCTCTGAGAAGGAAGGGGGGGATGAGGCTCGGCACTTGATTGGTCTCTGGGAGAGGTTGGAGGTACAGCAAGCACCAAGCCACACTGAAGGGAGAAGGTGTGACAGACATCGGTGAATGCACCTTGATATCAGGGCTCATGTCATGATCCACCAGAACACCAGAAAATGGCTCCCTGCATGCTGGAAAGATGGAGCGCCCAGCAAGATCCCCAAATTCTCCCTGCCTGTCCTACTCAATGTGCCTGACAAAACTAAGAAGTTCAGGGTGTATGGGCCTCACCTCACCCCTGTCTGGTGGGAAAAGCCAAGGCTACATAGGGGATCACCCACGGCTCCAGGTAATAGAAGAAGGGGGCAGCTGCCTTGATAACTACCAATGGAGCAGTGTGCAGGGGCGGAGGGGAAGCATGAATAGAAAGTAAAAAAAAACATTAAAATGATGCACGTTAAGCTGAGGAAATGTGTGACATGGAGTTAATGTACATCAGCAAGAGATGCAATACGTAATAAAGTGTGAAACATTCATCACTGAGTAATAAAAGAAACAGAGTGGTAGAAATGAAATGGGATAAGAACACAAGCAATAAAAGGAGAGGGGAAAAGGAGGGAGGGCAAAAAGGAAATAAGGGGAATAGCAGGCAGGGTGGTAACAAAATACGGAAGGCCATGTGTGTAAATACAGGAAGTCTAAGAAATAAAATTCTAGACCTGGAGGACATAACAGCAGAAGTAGACCTGGATATTGTGGCCATTACTGAGTTGTGGTGCATGGGAAAGCAAAACTGGAACATGCCCATACTAGGCTATACCCAGTTCTGGAAAGACATAGTGGAAAGAAAGGGAGAAGGGGTTGTACTCTATGCAAAGGAAGGCTTACAAGTGACAGAGATACAGGGAATCCAGGGGGAGTGACAATTCAGTGGATCACCCTGGAGATGGGAAATGGAGCCACTGTTCACCCTGATGTGATCTACAGGCCTTCAACACAGGGAGACTTTAGATGAAGTACTGGTGGAAGCCATTGGCACAATGGCAGAAAAGGGAGAGTTGCTGTTGGTTGAGTACTTCAGTCTACCGAATGTAGATTGGAGCCTCTCAACTATAGTTTCAATTAGAAATAGGGACATCCTGTTTTCTGAGCAGGGAACATCTCTCAAGCAGCTAATCAGGAAACCCACTCATGATGGGAAATACTGAACCTGGTGTTCACTATCAGGGACAGTGTTTCAAACATCAAGGTGAGATACACCTGGGGACCAGTGATCACTGCACATTGTAGTTCAACATAAGGATGGCAGCAGAACTGAGCCACACAAGGGCAAGGGTCCTGGACTTCCGTGGGCAGATTTTATAGAAGGTTGGTGAATTACTCAGGGACAACCTAGCAGGGAGTATGGAGTAGGTGGGGTAGAATAACAGGAAACAAAGCTAAAAGAGGGCATAGTGAATGCAACAAACCTCTGTGCAAGGCAAGCGACCAAAAGCAAGAGGAGAAACAGATTACTTTGGTTCTCAAAATAAGTAGCTGAAAAGTTAAAGTCTAAATGGGTAGCATTCTGAAGGTATACAAAAATGCTGGGGAAGGAAGAAAGGGAGGTATATCAGGAGAAATAGAGGGTGGCAGGGAAAGCAGTAAAGAGTGTGAATGTGCAAATTGAGGAGAGAATAGCCCAAGGAGCAACAAAAAGGGACAAGACATGTTTTAGATATATAAGTGAAAAGAGAAGACTAGGGGAAGGATAATAAGATTAAGAAGGGAAGAAGGGACTGTGCAGAAGAGGATCAGGAAAAGGCAGATATCTTGAACAAATACTTTGGTTTAGAGTTCACAGAGGAAGGAGAAGGGAAGGGGCTACACTAAGTCAACAGCAGCTTTGGATGAAGGGAAGAATATACTAGCGCTTTTTCAGAGGAGAGAGTCCTGAAGGGACTTTCGAATTTAAAAGTGGAGAAAGCAATGGAGCCAGACAGAGTGCATCTACTGGAGCTCAAGGAGGTACCAGCTGCACCTCTGATGGTCATATTTAACAGCCTACTGAAAACATGAGTGGTTCTGGAGGAATGGAGGGGGGCAGATATAATTCCACTTCATGGAAGTGATTGCAGGGAGGAGGCTGGCAACTATAGGTCAGTCAACTTGACATCAGTGGTGGGAAAGTTAATGGAGATGCTCCATAAGGAAAAGAATATGGAATATCTAAAATTCAGTGGGTTACAAGATCTGAGGCAGCATGGATTCATGGGGGGGGGTCATGTCAAACAAATCTGATAGTTTTCTTTGACTGAGTGACCAGCGAAATAGATTAGGGTGGAGCTATGGACATGAGATACCTAGTTTTGAGGAAGGCTTTTGACATTGTTCCACATAGGAGACTCATAAGGAAGCTGGGCAGCTCAAGGGTTGGTCCAAAGGTGGTAAACTGGGTATGAAATTGGTTAAGGAATAGAAAACAGAAGGTGGTGGTAAATGGAGTTCGTGACAAGAAAAGAGAAATGCACTAGGAGACAGATGCCACTGGTAAACTAAACATACAGAAAACAAAATAGTGGCACTCCCCACCAAATAACAGCCATAGAGGTGAGGATTTGTGCTAAAAGGTTAATTGTATGGCCAAGGCTAAAAAGCCACCACTGAAGAATGCCTGGTGCATTTCATACAATTCTGTGTGCTTCTTCAAAGGCACAGTACCATGGTACAGAACTCATTTATTTATTTTTTCTTTCTTTTTTGGAGGGGGGGTCAGAAGACTTACTTCTTGTACAATGTGTTCCATCCATAAAGGGGGAGGAAGTCTGCAAGTGGGAGTACTTCATCATATAATCATTGGGTCAGTGGGAGATAATTAGGACAGATTTGAGGTTGCAGCATATTATATTAGTTCATATATATATATATATATATGTATATATATATATATATATACTGTATATACAGTAGGTTAATCAAATACAACCTATCTATGGATTGAAGGAGGGAGCAAAAATATGCAAATTATCACCCAAAAGATTCCAAAATGGTTTCATATCTCTGTAAAAACTGATAATTTATATTATGATAAGTAGTACATCTGTTCTGTTTTAGTAGTATCCATTCCTATATTAATCAATTGTGTATAAGCTGGTACTTCCTCATTCCTCCAGTTAAGTAATATCAGTTTACTAGTGTTAATTAGCATTAGGTTTTTTAGATGTGCTTTATTTGGCACTATAAACTCCAAATTACTCTATGTTATTCTCAATAGTTTAATATCAAGAGCAAAGGGATACAGTAGGTAAGGTCCAATATTTTACACAATAACTTCTCTATCCTATTCCAAAATGTTTGCAAATTTCCACAGTCCAAAAACATGTTTTAGTGTTCCCTTTCCCTGTTTACAGTACAGAGGAGCTGACTTTGATTAGATAGCCCTGGCAAAAAGAAATACAGGTAAGGGGGTACAGGCAAAGTGGGCAAGCATTAAAGATGCAATACTTGAAGCAACATCCCATTGTGTTGGTGAGAAAAGGAAGTGCAAAAGAAGAAGGAAACTACATTGGTTCTCAAACACAGTAGCAGAAAAGGTCAGAGCCAAAAGGCTGGCCTTCAGGAAATATAAGGGAACGCAGCAGGATGAAGATAGAGAGGCATACTAAACTTCCCTAAGGGAAGCAGGGAAGGCAGTAAGGCAGGCAAAGGCCCAAACTGAGGAAACACTATCACGAACAGTAAAAGAAGGTAACAAGATTTTCTATAGACACATTAGTGAAAAGAGAAAGTCCAGAGGGGGTATTGCTAAAATGAAAGGGGATAAGGGGCGTGTTAGGAGGAGGACCTTGTAAAAGCATTTATCCTAAATAGATTCTTCTGCTCAGTATTTACTGAAGAGAAGGTAGGGCAGGACCCACAGCTCAGCACCATGGACACAGGAGGGATGGAAGGAGGTGTGCACTAGTCCTTTCACAAAAGAAAAGGTCCTACAACAGCTCAATAAGCTCAGGGCGGACAAGGCAATGGGACCTGATGGCATACATCCGAGGGTACTAAAGGAGCTAAGGATGGAACTAGCAGAGCCATTATCAGAACTGTTTATGAGTCTCTGAGCACAGGTGAGGTCCCAGAAGACTGGAGAAGGGCTCATGTGATCCTGCTCCACAAGAATGGTAGCAGGGAGGAGGCAGGGAACTACAGACCAGTCAGTCTTACCTCAGTATTGGGCAAGATCATGGAGACAGTCCTTAAGGAAAGGATAGTGCAGCACCTGGAATCCATAGGAGCACAGGATCCAAGACAGCATGGGTTTACAAAAGGAAGGTCCTGTCAAACTAATCTCATAGATTTCTTTGACTGGGTAACCAGAGTGGTGGACCAAAGGAGAGCAGTTAATGTTGCCTACATTGACTTCAACAAAGCTTTCGATACTGTTCCACATAGAAGATTGATTAATAAGCTGGGTAGGCTCGGGGTGGATCAGACATTGGTCAACTGGGTGGCAAACTGGTTGACGGGCAGAAAACAGAGAGTGGTGGTAAACGGTATACAGTCAGAAGAGATGCAAGTCACAAGTGGAGTACCTCAGGGATTAGTCCTGGGGCCAGTCCTTTTCAACATCTTCATCAGTGACATTGCAGATGGACTGGAGGGTAAGGTTTGTCTGTTTGCAGATGACTCCAAGATCTGCAACAGAGTAGATTATCCAAATGTGGTGGGCAGAATGAGAAGAGGTCTGGATAAACTATTAAAATGGTCAGAAGAGTGGCAACTGGGGTTTAATGCAAAGAAGTACAAGATCATGCACATAGGGAAGAGAAACCCTGAAGCCACCTAGAGGCTGGGAGGGGAGTTGCTGGCAGTCACAAGGGAAGAAAGAGATGTGGGCATCATCATCACCGATGACCTGAAATCATCCAAGCAGACCTCTAAAGTAGTAGGTAAGGCTAGAGGGATGTTAGGGTGCATTAGTAGGGGTATCACAAGTTGTAAGACGGAGGTAATAATCCCTCTTTACAAGACATTGGTTAGGCCCCATCTGGAGTACTGTGTGCAGTACTGGAGGGCACACGTTCACAAGGACATTAACCAAATTGAGGCAGTCCAGAGAAGAGCAACCAAAATGGTGCAGGGACTATATCAGAAGACATATGAGGACAGATTAACGGAGCTCAATATGTATACCCTTGAGCAAAGGAGGGAGAGAGGTGAGGTGATGTGATCGAGACATTCAAACACCTTAAGGGCATTAACAAGGTGAAAGAGTCTAACATGTTTAAATATAAGAAAAATAGCAGGACAAGAGGACACAACATGAGATTAGAGGGAGGCCAGTTAAGGGATAATGTGAGGAAGTTCTTTTTCACAGAAAGGGTGGTGGATGAATGGACTGCATACCTCTGGAAGTGGTGGATATGAATATAGTGCAGGGCTTCAAACAGACATGGGATAGGCATATGGGAGCAATGCAGATGAGTATGAATAGATAGGCCACGGACAGAGCAAAGGCCAATTGCACATTCATTAGGTAGAAAAAGAAATGGGTAGACTGGATGGGTCTTGCAGTCCTTATCTGCCATCAACTTCTATGTTTCTATGTTTCTATCTTGTGTGCACATCGTTGATAGTGCTGGATTAAATTTATTTCAGTAGGTGCAAGATTGGTTTTATGTATTATATTAAACTGTATTTGTTGCAGTTTAACATTCTTTGATACTGACAATGTTGTTTGTAATATCTCTTTCCAAGTGTCATCATCTAATTCTGTATTCAGTTCTTTATTCCTAGCTTTTTGTAGCATTGGCCACCTATTTTCTTTCTTTTGCATGATTACCCCATACACTTTGCTAATTATTGTTTTGGGTTGTGGGTCTTGTGAAATCCATAATTTTTCTATTGGTGAAAATTCTGGTAATTTCTCAATTCCTTTTTTAGTCAAAAAAATCCTAATTTGTAAATATGTCAGGTAATGTCTGACTGGTATATCATATTGCTGTTTTAACATATCAAATGACATTCCATTATCTTTATCAAATAGTTGTTCTAATAAAAAGTATAACCTTTTGTTTCCAGGTCCTCATACTTGCATTCATTCTCAGAACTGGAATTTCATCATTTTCCAACAGAGGGGTATAATATGATAACATATTTGTATAACCCAAAAGTTTATTAAATTCTCTGCCTATTTCCACAGTACAGTTTGTAGTATGAAGCATGTTCTGAGATTCAGTCATAAAACATTGAAACATAGAAATTGTCAGCAGATAAGGACAACTAGGCCCATCCAGTCTGCCAATAAAGTTCTACCCTTGTTTACGGCCTCTGACTCTACTTGATCAATGGCTTTCTCCTCTCCTTCCCACTTCTACGGTTCCCTTATGCCTAGCCTGCCCCATGCATGTAGGTAGGAAAGCAGTGTGACAAGGCAGCAGGTAAAGCAAATAGGATGCTGGGATGCGTAGGCAGGAACATCACCAGCAGGAAAAGGGAGGTCATAATTCCACTATACAAGACACTAGTGAGGCCCCACCTGGAGTACAGTGTACAGTTCTGGAGACCTTACCTATGTAAGGACATAGACAGGGTAGAGAAGGTTCAGAGGAAGGCAACAAAGATGATACATGGATTGCATCACAAGTCCTATGAGGACAGGTTGAAGGAACTGAATATGTTCTCCCAGGAGGAGAGAAGGGAGAGGGGGGATATGACAGAGACATACAAGTATCTTACAGGGAGAAACAGGGTGCAGGAATACACTATTTTTAAGTGAAAAAGATGTTCCAGGACTAGAGGGCATGGGATGAAGTTGAAGGGAGGGCGATTCAGAGGAAACGTGAGGAAGAATTTCTTCACAGAACGGGTGGTGGACAAGTGGAACACCCTGCCAGAGGAAGTGGTGGGGGCTGAAACAATCACAGGATTTAAGAATGCATGGGATAGACATAAAGGAATTCTGGAGGTCAGGGGTAAGAGGCAACAGACTTCTAGGAAAACATAAACTGAACTTACAAGCTCAAATGGGCAGACTGGGTGGGCCATAGGCCCTTATCTGCCGACACTGTCTATGTATCTATGTATCTATGTAAATCTCTCCACTGTGCTCAGTCCCACCACCTCCCGTGGCAGACTATTCTAGCTGTCTACCACCCTTTTCATAAAGAAAAACATCCTTACATTTCCCCTTATCATGCCACCTTTCAATTTCATATCATGACCCCTCATTCTTGTACTCCTCCTATATTGGAAGATGTTACCCCCCTGCACCTTGTTTATACCTTTAAGGTATGTGACAGTTTTGATTATATCTCCCTACTCCTTCCTGTCCTCCAGCGAGTACATATTGAGGTCCTTTAATCTCTCCTCCTATGTTTTCTGGTGCAAGCCCTGGACCATCTTTGTCACCCTTCCCTGGACCACCTTCACCCTGTCGATGTCCTTACAAAGATGCAGCCTCCAGAATTGTACACAGTACTCTAGGTGAGGCCTCACTAGTGTTTTATACAATGGAAACACCACCTCCCTCATTCTGCTAGTGATACCTCTGCCAATGCAACCCAGCATGCCAATGGCCCTCCCTGCAGCCTTTGTACTCTAGAAAACAAAGTCATGGTACTCACCATATGCTATATAAAGAGACTTGATTCACTCTCAAGAACAAAATTCTTGCCTTTACTTAAGCCAGTAAAAACAGGTACAGGAAACAGGCTGCAACAGACTTCTTACATATCACCCAATCTTGAGCTTTCTCGAGGAGAAAGCCGAAGATTTGTTGCACTCTGTTTCCTGTTCCTGTTTTTTACTGGCTGAAGTAAAGCCGAAAGACATTTTTGAATTGAATCAAGTCTCTGTCTCTTTCTTTACGTGCATATGGTGAGTGCCATGACTTTGTTTTCTATAGCTGGATGTTGTCACTGAGCACTCCGAAATCCCTGTGCGGCTCTGTTTGTGTTTGTAACCATTGTACTCTGTTTAGACACCTTTAAATGTTCTTTCTTCCTTGGTGACTGTCAGTAGCCCCCCCCCCCATCCTGTAGCTCTCTCTCCAGTGTTCCTTCATCCCAGGTGCATTATTTTGCACTTCTTTGAATTAAACCTCAGCTGCCACACCTCGGACCACTCTTCAAGCTTCCCCAGGTCCCTCCTCATTTTCTCCACCCCATCTGGATATCAGCCCTGTTGCAGATCTTGGTGTCATCTGAAAACAGGCAGACCTTTTCCTCCAGCTCTTCTGCTATGTCACTGATGAAGATATTAAACAGAGCTGACCCAAGGACTGATCTCTGAAGCACCCCACTGGTCACCTCTTCTCCCCAGACTGGATCTCATTTAACACCGCCCTCTACCTCCTGTCCATTAACCAGTTTCTAACCCAGTTTACCACCTTGTGGCTCATGCCCAGACTACCCATCTTGCTAACCAGCCTTTTATGTGAGATGGTGTTGAAGACCTTGCTGAAATTGAGGTAGGCGACATACACCACTACCCCTGATTTACCTCCTTTGTAACCCAGTCAAAAAAATCTATCAAATTCATTTGGCATGGCCTTCCTGCTGTGAATCCATGTTGCCTTGGATCTTGGGCATCACTGGATTCCAAGTGTCCCACTATATTTTCTTTAAGCAGTGCCTCCATGATCTTACCCACTACTGAGGGTAGGCTAACTGGCCTATAGTTCTCTGCCTCCTCCCTACCACTTTTGTGAAGAGGGACTGCATGTGCCCTCCTCCAGTCCTCTGGAACCACTCTGGTGTTGAGTGACTCTGTGAACATGGATGCCAGAGGTGCTGCTAGCTCCCTCCGCAGCTCCCTTAATATCCTTGGGTGTATGCCATCTGGTCCCATCACTTTGTCCACCTTCAATTTTGTGAGCTCCTCCAGGACTATCTCCACAATAAATGAACTGGTGTTCAGCCCCCCACCCCCTTCGTATCTGTTGTTCAACTGTGGTCCCTGACTCTCCCCATCTTCAGTGAATACTGAACAGAAGTATATATTCAGTATTTCTGCCTTTTTAAGGTCTCCCTCCTTACACTCACCTTCATCCCCTCTGAACCTTACAAACCCACCTTGCTTTCCCTCTTTTGCTGATGTACCTATAGAAAATCTTGTCACCTTTCTTCACTGACTGTGTCTATCTTTCTTCAGTCTGCACCTTTTCACTCCTAACAGCATTCCTGCTTCACTTAGACACTTTAGGTACACCTCCCTGTCTTCCTTCTTTGAGACTCCTTATATATCTTGAATCCCACCCTTTTGGCCCTTACTTTGTCTGCCAGATCTTTCAAGAACCATAGTGGTGTCCTCCTTCTCTTGCTGTTGTTTAACAACATGATGCATTGGTTCATCATCTCCTGTATGGCTCCATTTAGGTGTTCCACTGCTCCTCAACTGCTCCTCCTACCTCCCTCCCTCCTTCCTCACCAGGTCTTCTTTGGTACATCTCCCCATCTCAGCAAAGTCTGCCCTTCTGAAATCTAAGACCCTTGCCTTTGTGTGACATGACTGTGTCCGTGTCCCCATGTTAAACCACACTATGTGGTGGTCATTGGACAGTTGATCTTCTAACTGGATTTCTGTGATTCTGTCAACATTCGTCAGTACTAGGTCTAGAATCCCTGTCTCTGATGGGATCAAGCACTAGCTGGCTGAGGCCTGCTCCCTGCAGGGAATCTAAGATGTCTTAGACTTAGCATTAAGATAAATTTTAGATTTTAATGGCCATTTATTATATATTGATTGTGCTATCCTAACCCAGTGTGGTCAGCTGTTAGCTTCTCTGAACCAGTATAAAGTCATTTTTATTTGTGATGCTTTATAATACCAATACAAGCTTGGGACTGGTAGGCCCACACACTGCTGTGGGGCATACATTATTTCCAACTTATTCTGGTGTATTTCCCCTTCCATAGGAAATTTCTTTTTTTTTTATTATTATTATATTTATTACACTCCCCCCCCCACACTCCTAGCTGTCATTAATCAGCCCTGGTCATGGTGCTCCCATGACTTCCACCTCCTGATAAGCCCCTCACTCTCCTGGTCACCAATGGCATAACCTCCAGGGGGTGGGCCATGGCAATGCTGCAGGAATCAGTGCTGCGGGACTGCATCTGGTTGGGAGAGCCCTCGGCCAGGAAGCTAATTGAAGTCTGGGGGCAGGGCATCATAGAGATGGCCTGGAGTGGAGGTATTTATTACCCCTGTAGGCTGAGGTGCAGAATTGCAATGATGCCAGCATCTGTCCCGCCAAAAACACTTGACCTTGCATTAGTGCAAGGTGATGAACCTAGCCTCCACTAGACATCACTCCTGCACCAAGCACAGATTCCCTCCCTCCCCCAGGAGAAGGACAGCAGTCCTGAGGATGCTCAGTCCTTCTCCCTGGCCGGCCCTCCGATGACCTGGACTCATTCCCAAACGGGTTCGCTGGCATCGCAAGTGGAAATCCAACCACTGTGCCGGTGGGCCGGCCCATAGGACATTTTTTAATATTCTTTCCCATTCCTTAAAAAAGAGATTGCAATTTTGACAGGGAAAACCTGGAACAAAAACAAAACTTTAGGTTGCACATTTATCTTAATCACATTAACCTTCCCTATCAGAGTCAGAAACAGTAAATACCACCTATTTAAGTTTTTTTTTCAATTTTTCTGAAATAATAGAAAAAAAAAATCTACTCTAATAAGTCAGATGATGTTGGAGATATTTAATAACCCCCAGATATTTAAGATATTTAGTTAGATTTACCTTATAACCTGCTAATTTATGAAATTTGTCTAGAATTGTCATAAATGGTTGCAACCCTTCTGTAATATTACTTAAAAGAGTAAAGTATCATCTGCATATTGTAATACTTTGTATTCTTCTTCTTCTCCGTCTCCTAAAATAATTCAATTAATATTTTCACAAATCTGTATTGCTTGTGCTAACAGCTCTATATGTATTGCATATATCGTAGGAGATAGTGGATAACCTTATCTCATATCTCATCTTAACTTGATTGTATCCAATAAAACTGAATTCATTTTTACCCATTTTCTATATGCTGGTCCTATACCACTCTTTGACAGAGCCTCCATCAAAACTTCCAGGAGACCCTGTCAAAGGCCTTTTCCAATCTAATGTCAGAAGGACTGTATTTTTATCACCTACAGCCAACAACAAGTCTACTGCTTTCCTTTTGTTATGGTGGAGCCTTAATCCCTCAACAAAGCCTGTCTGATCCCCATGCACCAGAGTTTTTATGACTCTAGTTAGTCTGTTAGCCAGAATCTTTGCAAAAACCTCCTCATCGTGATTCAGTAATGAAACTGGCCTATGTGATTTACAATCCTCTGGATCTTTCTGGGATATCAAAATGAGGGATTTCCTGCTTCTTCGAAGGACAAGGACATCTCACCAGTTTCAAAAAAACTGATTAAATAGTCACATCAAAACTGATTTCAGCTCTATGTTGAATTCTTTGTAAAATTCTCTTGACCTTGAGATTTAGAATTTGTTATTGCCTTTATTGCTTCAGTCGCTTCAATTTCTTGAATGTCCCTGTGTAACTCAATTTTTTGCACTTCTGAAATTTTTGGAAGTGTTAGTTTTTCCAAGAATGATATGATTTCTTTTTCGTTATGATTAATATCTTGGGTGTATAGTTCTGAATAAAAATGTTCAAACATTTTGCTAATTTTTCTATGTTCAGAATACCTTAGACCTTTTCTATTGCACACATAGATATCTGTACTCTCAATTGTAACACTAATAATTTACCAGGCTTCTCCACTGTGAAATAATATTTTGACCTTAGCAGTGCTCATTGAACTTTTTTTCTGTTATTTCATTGTATTTATTTTGTAGTTTCAATAATGAATATAGATCAGCATCATTCCCTGACTGAACAAAATGAGTCTGTGTTATGTAATTTGACTTTCTTTCACCCTGTGGTCATTGTACACATTTTTTACATCTCTATGATATGTCTGGGTTGCCTCTCCAATTACTGCTTTAAGAGCATCCCAGAAATAATTGATATTAAGTTCTTCCAATTCAATATTATTTATGTAATCCTTAATTGTTTGGCTAATTAGGTCATGATGTCTGAGGTCCCTAAGCAGATACCCCTCCATCATGCATACATAGTCTTTCTCTACCAATTCCCCACTTTTAACTGAAAACATAAAAGGTGTGTGGTCAGAGTAATGACTGTCCCCATACTCCAGCACTGAGATGTTGAATGTAATAGATTCTGATACAGAGCATATATTTTTTCTTGAGAAGGATCTGTAAGCCCTAGAAAAAGGAAAGCTTTTCTGCATCTTAAAAGTAATATCAGAATATATCTGTTAAATTAAATTATGACAGAAGGGATTTGAGATTATCCACAGCTCTATCTGTATGACACAAAACCAGGTTAGTATTCCCTGCATTCAGGTATGGAGAAGGAGAAACTTTGCCATATTTAGGAACAGATGTGTAAAAAAAAAAGTTGGATCATCGTAATTGGGGGCATATACAGAAACCAATTCATAACATTGTCCTTATTCTTTCATTTTTATTATGTATTTGCCCCCCCCCCGCATTTATGTGTTTATCTGTTATTTTTTCCACATAATTCCTTTTAAACACTATAGCTACCCTTCCGGCATCCATTTCAAATGATGAATGTATTTCCCATCCACCAAATAGATCAAAAAATATTTAAACTCATTCTCTGAAAAGATAGTTTCCTGTAGAAGCTTATATTTCAATTTGTGTCTCTTAGTATGGTTAACTATTTTTCTCATCTTTACTCTCTCCTTTGCTCTCTTCACATTCCCGGACCTATATGTAATGTAATTAGACATACAGCACAAGTATACTAAAATATAAGAGGTAAAAAGTACAAGGCATGCGACTGCCCTTCACTCTCCCTCTGGCCACTTTATAAATACTGCAGGCATTTATACCCCATAATCTAGCCCAAAACCATCATTTGCATATATGCAACAAGATAATATATTACCTGGATCCTAACTTTTTTCTGTAATCCCCTGCTCCCACCAACTCCCTTTCTACTTCTCCTCATCCTCCACCCTCCCATTTACTAGCCCCCCTTCACAATACAAGATGGTCTAGTGGACATACAGTAGTTGTCCCACATGCTCCAGGATCTGAAGCTAGTTTATCCCTTCCAAGGAACCACCAATATATATTGATTGAGTATGACCTCATTTTTCTGGACTATCCATATGTAACATGTATCTCTCTCTCTCTCTCTCTCTCTCTCTCTCTCTCTATATATATATATATATATATATATATATCACCCATTCATCTTTATGTACATGCATTTTTAAGATCTAATTTGATTTCATCTGTTAATCTCCTTTTGTTATTCCTTGATTAAGTCTTCCCATTTGCCATCTTTCTTCCCTCCACCTCTTGCTCTCCACTCCAATTCAAGTCCTTTTTGGTCTGTTCCTTTCCTCCATTCACTGTTCCTCCAGAGTGGTCTTCCCTATGATTTCCAGTTTAAGTTTGAATGTCATCTTGCCCTTCTTCCTGACCTCTTCTACTGTATGTATAGGGTTACTCTCAGCCACATTTATCCCTATTCTAATCACCTCCTTTAGTTTATGTTCTGCATCTGGGTTGGGGGGAGTTAAATCTTCCCATACACTCTAAAAGTTTAACCCTAAGCTTTGCTGGGGGTATCATTGAGAATTTGATATTATGGCTAATCAATAATTCTTTACTTTTCTGAATGATTTTCTTTTAGCCACTACATTTGCGGGTTAATCTGAGAATACCTAGCTACTCATCCTGTTATAGCCTTGGCCCTTATCTAATCTTGCTTTTACGAATATTGCTCCCCAATCCAAAAAATAATGAGGTTTAGTAAATACAGATCAAGAGGTCTTCCTCTTATAATTTGAATTAAATGGCCCTCTATGAGCTTTATCCAATTATATCTTGTTTTCAAGGTATTCCTTTCCCAATGCCACTCTAAGTAAATGTTCAAAATATTTTATTGGGTCTGGCCTTTCCACCCCCTTGGTAACTCTGCTGAGCTTTATATTATTTCTTCTTGTTCTTACTTTTAATTCCTCCAGCCTATTTTGTAATATCTCTAACTCATTTTGTAACATTTTAACCAAACTGTTCATCTTCCAAATTTCAAATTCTCTGTTTCATTTCTTTGTTTGATGGCAGTTCTTCAAATTTGGTAGAAAGATCTGTGAACTTATTGTTTATTTTTTCCCATGCATTATCTATATTAGCAAAGCCCTGCCACATTTCTTTCAAAAGAGTTTCTTGCAGTTCTTCTAATTTGGTATCTAGTTTTGTTTCTTTCCTGCATTTGGCACTTGCCATAGTGTTGTTTTCTTCAGATAGATTTTCCTTCTGTTGAGCAGTTTCAAAACAAAGATTATTGCAATTTTAAAGTGCTGGATTTATTTTCTAATTTTTCTATTATGAGGGTTAAATGTGTCCCTTTGGTCTTGCACAGATCTAAAGCATTTATGCATTCAATGTAATGTATCCTTATAGACCCAGCTAATAAGGAGAAATAGGAAGAAAAGACAAACTTATCTTATCAGACATCTTCTTTCTTGTTTATTACAGCTGCATGGGCAGAATCATGCTGATGTATTGCTATTATGTAGGAGAGAGAAGGGACACTGGGAACATATGACCAGCATTGTTTCTAAAGTGATTTGGGATGCATTGCATACGAAAAGTGCTAGATAAATGCTGATTCTTCTTCTCCTTCATATCAAGACTGTCTTCTTCCACTGAGTTCTTTGACTGGCGCTGAACCACATCTCTCTGCCTCCTCTCAAGTTATCATAGTCGTGTTCCTTTGTCTGCTTCCTCCCACCCCTGCCTGCACTACAACACACTATTTCCTTCCTTCTGACTCAAAATAACAGATCAGTGCTGGAAGGATACAGGACTGACTCACAACGGCAGTAATCCTGAACTGTAGCTGGATTAAGGAAACTGCCTACAGGGAGTCTGTAAAGGAAAAAAAAATCAATAATGTCATTTTGATGCCAGTCTTAACTGCTGTATTTCTTTTTATAGTGTTGCTGTGCATAAGCTTTGCACAGAAATTCAGTTGCAAGGAGTGAGCATCTGCCATAGTTTCCATTTTAATCAGTGTGGTGCAAGTGTTGTGGATCATGAGTGCACAGTGACACTGTTCCTCCCTGTATTCCATGTGTCTCTGTTGCTTTAATGCTGTCCCTCACATAAAGTGCTAATCCTCCCTTCTTACCCCAACCTGACTATCTTAAACAGAGTATAGCCTAGACTAGCTTTATCCCAGTTATGGTTCTCATTGTACCATGACTCAGTTACCCCCTTCCAATTTTGAGCTATGCTTCCATTGTCACTGATTCTGCATTTGATAGTACTATGTCGACGAAAGAAGTACTGCTACAAAAAACTGTTACATTTGCTCTTTTGGCACCCCACCATACCCATCATTGCCAAATTATGGAGAATCTGGACAGGCTATCAGTTAATAATGACTAAGTTATCCTTATCTTGATTCATGTTTAAAATTATGAATGCAATTGTTCCTGTCTCGTTGAACAAACTTTTAATTAAATATACCTCCACCCATGACTTATAACCTTCACATAAGCTCCAATTGGTTAAACTATGTGTGTGCACTAATGCTGTAAACATAACTTTTGCATATTGTGCAGTATCCTTGTGGAATTCTCTACCACCATACATTAAGCATCTTTCATCCGTAAAGCACTTCTCCTCTGCTGTCCTTCAATATTTTAAATTTTTAATATGCGGTCATGTAAACTATAGTGGGTCGTATTGTTGTATTGTGGTGTACTGCCTGTAATTGCTTTTTCACTATGTATTATAAGTCTGATTTGTCACTATTGTTGACCTCAGGTCATACCTGAAAAAGGAATGTATATTCTAGTGTACCTACCTGAAAAGTCAAATAAATTAAATTAAAAATGAAATGAAAAATGGCAACAATGTCCAGGTCAGCCTATGCTATAATGGCCACTAAGTCTGGGATTTTATTTCACAGACTGCGTTTATTTGCACACATGGCCTTCTAAATTCTGCCACAACCCTCTTTGTCAGCCCCCCTGTTTCTCTTTTGCCTACTGCCCTTTCTCCCTCAACTTCCATTTCTATCCTCCTTCATTTCTACTATTTTGTTTTAATTTTTGCAATGTACTGTTTGGGATTTCCCTTCCCTTAGGATTATCACTACTTAATATTTCAGCTTGCAGAGGGGTACAATTTATTGCTCCCTGCTTTCTTCTACCACCCCATTCAGCTAGTTTAAATGCTCACCAACATAGCACCTAAACTGTACATTGAGGGCTGTTGTTGCCCTCCCAGAAGGATGCATGCAATAACCCTGTATATGTCCTTATCCTTCTAGGTGGGACACCAGTCCGCACTGAAGTCAAACCCTTCTACTCTGCACCACTCCTTCAACCATCATTGAAGCTTCTGGAATGGAGGCTCCTTTCCTCCTTCCTGTTGTAGACAGGTAACACCTCAATGAAGACCACTGAGGATGCCCCCTGCCTTAGACCCCTCCCCAAATCCCTGAACTCCTTCTGAAATATCCTAGTCTTGTCCCTAGCTAGGTCATTTGTCCCTAGGTGGACAATGACATCCAGCTGTCCCTCCCATTCTGCTACCCTAGCAATCCCCAGGATCTGCTTTCCATCCCTTCAAACCATGGCACCAGGTAGGCACCTAACCTCCTGCTCCCCTCCCTCATTGTTTCCCCAGCAGAAGTTGGTTCCTCCTCCTCCTCCTCTGAGGTCCTCTGCTGCCCATGGAGCACCTGCACATTCTCCCTGGTCACTACTGTAGTTGCCTTCATGGGAAAGTCCCACCCTGCTAGAGTGGTGAAGGAGTTGTGTAGTGGTAACAACTGAGGAGGCACCTCTGATCCATCACCCTTACCATTCCTGAGCCAACCATATTGCAGCCACCCCTCCTTCTTGGCAACGTTTGGGGTAGTGGTGGTAGACTTGGTGGTCCCTGGGTGGGGGAGGAGGCCCCAAAATCCTAGCCAATTCAGCCTGGAGACAAGAAATCTCCCCCCTCAACTCAGAGAGGTGCATGCAGATGGTGCAGCACTGCAATCTCCAGAAAGTCTCCCTAAAACTTATTGCCCCACAGTCACTGCACTACACCACTCCCATCATCTCTATTATCTTCCCTGCTTATTTTTGTTTTGCTTATGTTAACCCTTTTTACCCCTACCCTAGATACGATATTCCACCTCCTCCCATTTTTGTTTTACTTGAAACCCTTGTTTATCCCTACCTTAGATAGGTGTTTCAGCTCAATGCAAGCTATTGCTTACTCTAGCCCTTCTTGTACCCCTGCTGTAGACAGGTGTTTTACCTCAACCAAGCTTTTGCTTACTCTAGCTCTTCTTGTACACCTACCTTAGATAGGTGTTTCAGCTAAACCCAAACTTTTGCCCTTTTTCCACTACCCTGGATAGGGTGTTAAAACAAAAGCCCAAAATGTAGCATGACCCTACCACACTTCTCTCCCTTGCATTGTGTGGGCTATTACAAACGTTAAACATGAATCTTACCTTAGTTGACAGGTAGACCTTCTGGTTCTCTGCTTCCTCCTGCTATGCCCCGGTGCCTAGCTCACACTTTTACTGTGTTCCTGTCTCCCTTCTGAGGTGCAGAGTGTCCATCCTCTGGCAGCCTTGTTGGGCTGACTTTGATGGGCAGCCTCCTCTCTACTGTCCTTGTCTTGGGGATCCTTAACACAGGGGGCCACAAGCTTGAGGTCCCCTATGACATGATCTCAACCTTTTGATGAAAGCCTTGTTGTGTATGGTTGCGTATACATTATTCTCAAAGTTATACATAGAAAAGAGTGCTAACAAGTTTGTTTTTACATACACCCAAGGAGAGTGATGCCACCAAAACCAGAAGAACAAAGCATTAATGGTTTAAGTATCTAGAGATTAGAGTACCAAGCTGAGAACCTGGAGGACTCTGCAGATCTGTGTTTGAATTCCATGACCTCCACTTGCATACTGTGTGACCCTGAGCAAGTCACTTCAATGCAATGTATTCCCAGGACGCATCTAAAAATTAGCTTCGGCTAAGTATGCCTTTCCAGCAAAAATTCTACAATATCAAAAACAAGTGTGTAAGGGGAGGTGGAAGAATGTTACTATATTCCCCATGGCCCAGATATTCAAATGAGTTGAGCCATGTGCAATAGGGTTGCACCTACGCAAGTCCAAGTTTGTGCCATTCTGCGATATTCAGCAGGAGGCAGTTGCACTCCCGAAATCATGCTGAGCAACAGCGCAATGATAATGAAGGCATGCGCAACTGAAGGGGGAGGAACCATGCAAAAATGGTGCAGTGTGATATTCAAAGACTTATGCAATGCGCAACAGTGGAGCAAGCGGAAGTAGTGCCATAGCGGAAATGAGCCAAAATAAAAAGGAGCAAGGAAGAGGCGCAAGAACGCTACAGGGAAGCCACATGTGTCAGAGGCAGAGGCACAGACAGGGCAAGTGGCAGGAACAGGGCAGGCCAGGGAAAGGCCACAGCAACAGACAGGTACAGGGAAGGTGTGGGGAGCCACACAGCTCAGAGGCCAGCACAGGCAGGTGTACCCGGTGCAGGGGAGGTAGCAGCCAGGACAGCAGGGGGAATAAAGTAACTGCTGCCAGGGGGGTGAACACAAGCCAGGGACATGGCCAGTGCCACCTTCCACATGGAGGCCATAATGAGGGGGGTAAGAAGGTGGATGGCAGGGGGACATGGCCGTGGAAGGGCCCATCGGCGGTATGCCCCCAACAGGCAGTACCGAGCCCACACCAGCTTTGAGCTGTACACAGATACTGAGATTGTGGGCTGGTACTGCCTGAACAGGGCAATACTGAGGCAGCTCTGTGAGCTGTGCAGTGATGTGATGCAGGCACCCACATGACAGAGCCATGACCTGTCAGTGGAGACCAAGGTAACAGCCTGCATGTGCTTGCACACCACGGGTACCTTCCAGAGACCAACTGGGGACACCACAAGCATAACCCAGTTGGCCACATCATGCCACCTCACCCAATTCCTCAGCGCGCTGCTGCCACATGCTGAGGAGTACATCCATTTCCCCAGCACAGCGGCGGTGCACAAAGCAAACATAGAGGAGTTCCACAGGGTAGCACATATGCCTGGCATGCTAGGGGCAATAGACTGCACCCATGTGGCCATACGCACACCACCTGGCCACGAGGGGGCCACATACATGAATTGCAAGGGCTATGCCAGCATCAACTGCCAGGTGGTGTGCGATGACAGAGGGTGCATCATCAATGTCTGTGCCATGCACCCTGGGAGAGCACACAATTCATTCATCAGGCACTATTCAGCACTGTGCCACAGATTCGAGAGTGGGTACATCCCCACTGGACACCTAGTGGGTGAGTATGCAAACCAAATGGACAAATATAGGGCCTGGTGGGGCATGGCCAGAGGTGCCATGGGTAGTGGCCTACATGGCTTGGGGCAGGGCGATGCTGATCACCAAACTAACCTCCACCCTCTACACACAGGTGACAGTGGATACCCACTCCGTCCCTGGCTGCTCACACCGTACCGGCGGCTCACAACCCCATTGCAGCAATGCTACAATGAGGCATATGCCACCACACGCAATGTCATCAAGCGGGTGTTTGGGATGCTGAAGGCACGTTTCTATTGCCTGGACACCCTTGGCGGTGCCCTACAGTACAGTCCCTCAAAGGCCTGTGGGATATTCCTGGCCTGTTGCATTCTGCACAACATGGCCAACGAATGTGGGATAGCCATACAGGTCGAAGAGGGGGATAGCGATGGGGATGCTGGTGATGATGGTGATGGGCAGCCCCCCCTTGGCCAATGAGACCCCCAACTGCTCTGGCTGGCACAGCTGCACTGGGACACCATCACGGAGGAGCATTTCAGCCAACCCAGGTAAGTCATGGGGCCATGCGCAACCACCAGTGGCCAAGGCACAACCCACAAAGAAGCAGGAACCCACATTGAGGGTGCATGCCATTGAGGGAAGTGGCAGGGTACAGAGGCACACACAGACAGGGAGGGGTGAGGATTAACATGCCATGCCGAAGGACACACACACACACACACACACATATGCACACACACAGTGCAGCAAACGTGCACAGAGGCCAGAAGGCACACTGACCCAGAACACACACCCTAGCAACACACATGTCCACAGGCCTCCATGCCCACTGGCTACCCATGTGCATGTATCAGATGCTGGGCATCATTGCACTTTGGTGTACAGCGCAATGCAGGCATCATCATGCTCATGTAACTGCGGACAGCAGCCGGGAGGGTGTGCAGGTGGACTGTGTGTCTGCGTGCAGGGCCGGGTACCCACCCGTGCACTGCCCACTGAAACACACAATGCACACAGGGCAGCACCCAACAGTAGCCGCACTGGTCAGTCTTGCGACACAGTACCACGGCCGCCACAGATGCGTGGGCAGCCCCGCCGAGACCTGCCAGCACTGGCAGGCTGACCAATGGCCTCATGGGGTGGTACCGATGGTCCCCAAGGGGTTCCACTGCATGAACGTGACCATACCCATGCAGGGGTCTGCAGCACACTGAACATGCCTGCACCAGGAGTGCTCGGGATACCCACAGCTGAACCCGGCATCAACAGGGTGTGAGTCGCATGACACCAGGAACGGGGGGCGGAGAGTGCACTGCATGGTGTCCGTGACGCATGGGCACCTGACTGTGTGCCCACTGTAGCCATGACAGCAATGAACGTCTGTGCATGCCTGTCAATGGCAGCAGTCACATCCTCCCGCAAACGGTCCATCTGTGCCAGGATCCATTTGGCGTCCCTGCTGCAAAGCTCCTCTGCCAGCTGCAGAGCCACACACAGTGCTTCCACGGACATTGCAAGCCACATCTGCTGCTGGACTGATGCCCGCAGTAGTCGGGTGTGCTCGTCCAAGAGATCATCAGCCTCCTTGGCATCCTGTCCCTCAGGGTGTGCAAGGGCCTGATGTTCAACACCCCTTGAGGGTGGGTGCTGCACACCAGAACCAGGACTGGGCATGTCCACAGGTGGTGCACAGACACCGCCACTGAACCCTGTACCCTCAGGCCAGGTGGGCAACTGCTGATGCTGCCCCTCCGGCTGTCACACCCCAGGGCTCAGTGGTGCCGCTGCAGTGGCTGCAACAGTCCCACTGTCCTGAACAGACAACATTGCTGCCCCACTGGTGCTGACAGGCACAGCCTGGTACTGTGCTGACACGCAGGCCCCCCCAGCAGCACCAGCCACAGCCATGGGTGCGAATTGCCCTGCTGTGTGTCCATCCTGTGAAACACACGTGTCACTGCCCATGATGGTCGTGTCATCATCACTGGTGCAGGACTCTACCCTGGCCACAGCCACAGCATGCTGGCATTCATGGATGCCAGCACGCTGGGACACAGGCAGGGCTTCCTCCACACCTGTCTCAACGACATCAGTGTGGACAGCCAGGCGGCCCCACTGTCGTACAAATCCACACATACCTATGGAGGTGGATGGTCCCACCTCTGACTCCGTCCAACTGTCCACAGTGGACAGGCCCAACACCGCTGACCCATGCAAACGCTCAGGATCTGTAAGGGAAAGCAAAGTCGCATTACTGCATGTGACCTACCTGGCCCCCCCCAGACACACTACGACTTACCCTGCAGAGATGGGCCACCACACGTCTGGAAGCCACCACCTAGAACTCCCTCTATGGCACTTCGGTGCATGCTTGCAGCAAGCCTCTCCTTCGCTGGGGTGAGCTGTACCACCTCTGGCTGTCCCCCACCTGTCGCAGCATGTGCCGCCCTGATGGCAGCCACCTTCTCCTTTACCCTCCTCCTGTCTGTACCCATCTTCTTCTTACACTCCTGCACGGAGTGCTGGTGGCTGCCATGCAGGTTCACAGCACGTGCCACCTCCTCCCATGCAGCAGCAGGGGCCTGAGTGGTGCCCAGCCGTCCTTTGAGCAGTGGCTCCTGAGCCAGGTAGGCCTCGAAAAGGACCTCGGTTTCGGCCTTAGTGAAATTCAGCCTCCTCCTCCTCCTGCTCCCACCATTGTTGTCCTCCTCTACAAGAATGTGCTCATTCATTATGTAGCCTGTAAGAATGGCAGTTGCTACCTGTGACTGTGCAGTCCCATGCATGTCCCTGAATCAACAGTCCACACTACCACACAGCATGCAACTCACCAATAAACTGCAGTAACCGACTATGGCCACAGCAGCACATTGTCACACCTTTATAGCGCAATCCATGCAAATGAGGTGATGAGCAACTTTAATTAGATGCAAATTGCAGTGCTGCACCATTGAATGGCTGATCAGATGATTTGCATATGACAGCTGAATATCTCCCTGTTGCGCTTTGTGCAATTGTGTTGAACGTGCTGAGCCAATGGCTCAGTTCTGTGGTATGCGTAGTACACCTCACTGCGCATGCCTAGGTCGCTGACACTGGCATTTGCCGCACTGATGACTGCTGTGCATGGTAGGCAATGCAGGGCATGGCCACTATTGTGCCAGTGGCACTATAGCGAAGGTCACTACATGGCACTGTGGCAATGGGTCTTCACAGGCACAATGGCCCAACTGCCCGATAGTCCACTGTGGTGCTGGCACACAGGCAGCCAATCATGCTACATGCATTGTCATCCGATGGCGCTGTGCGTGGCATTGTGCCAGGGACCCTTGACCCTGTGCCTGACCTTGGCCCCCTTGGCGCAATGCGTCAGGCATAGGTGCACCTCTATCACGCTGTTCAGTAACAGCGCAATAGGGAATGGCAGCGCTGTACTGCGCAGCATCTGCATGTGGGGTACCACGCTGCAGAGCGCCATATTGCCTACTATAGCTAAAGCAATGGTGCAGAGAAGGGCTGCTCCTTGGACTACCATCGAATTGGCTAATCTGGGGCCACAGTCAAGTGCCACACCATGGGCCTCTCTTGGGGAGGCCCCTGATAGGGTGGCATGTCCGTGTGGCAAGAGGCTGCCACAGCCCTGAGGAGATGACAGCAGGGGCAGAACAGCGGAGCAGTGCAGGCACCGATATGGTGACCTGCAGAGGAGGGAGCCGGAGCTACTGGCCAGACTGAGATCACGTGCCAGGAGGGGCATGGTACCACGTCCAGGTAGGGGTTCCGTCATCACACTGTTATCGTCCATATGAGTCACATTGTTGTTTGTGTCCAGCACATAGGGGAGGGACCGTATGGGGTTGGCCATGGCAGTGTTCACAGGGTGTGTGGTGCGTGGGTCTGGCTGGGTGGGGGAGCACACTCCTTGAGGTAGAGGGACTTTGCTTCAGGAATGCACTGATGTTCTTCTCTCCTTTTTGTCCCCACAGTCCTGGATGAACTGCACCGAGTGCGTGCTTAGCGGAGGGTGGTGGAAGCCACAGCCAGGTGGGCCTAGGATCAACAACGGCCACCCGACCGGCCCAATGAGGGTGAGTTCCAGACATCCATGATTAATACTGCATGCTGTGTGACAAGGTGGGCAGCAGGGCATGGCCACCATTTATTGACATCACTGCCATGCATGCCACTGGTTACAGTCAACACTGTCCAGTGGCAATGCATGTCTGGGTGTGCATCACTGGTGGTGCATGTGTGCACCAGGTGCATGGCTGTGCCACTGCCTTTGCACCACATAGCCATGTCACTAGATGGCCATGGTGGTGCTGTGTGTTACTTGGCTGGTGGGTGTGTGCAGCGTTCCGCATGGCTGTATGTGCCTGGGTGGGCAGGTCCTGTGGACATGATCACTGCGGCTAGTCACACACCATTACAGTGGTATGTCCCATAGCTGTATGCCATGCACAGTGGGTGGGCTGTATGGGGTTGTGCATTCACACCTGTTGACTGTGCTCCCTTGTCCTAGGTGCGAGACATCTGAAGGAAATCAGGGACACCCTGCAGGAGCTTCTCACCCTGGTACGGGAGACAGTAACGATCCTTAGAAGAATAGATGAGTCGGGGGTCCTTCTGAGGCACAGAGCAAGGGGGAGCCAGAGCCTGGACCGGCATGGGAGACAATAGTCCCTTGATCTCTGATCTCCCATTCCCCCCCGGACCCACCCTCACACCCCTCCTATCCCATTCCATTTGTCCACCCTTCCCCTGCCCCCCCACCTTTTTTGTGTCCCCCCCAAATAACTGTATATAGTTGTTTGTTTATGTAAATAGTTTATTTCTTTATTTTTATGATACATATTACTTTTCTATGAATACCGTGGTGGTCTCTTAGTTGTAGCGGGCTATAGGTGCTCAGCTGCAGTGGTGTGCATGGCATCAGGGGTGGTGCAGTCATGGGTATGTGTGTGTGTCCGTGTGGAGGTGTCTATGGTGTGGGGGTAGATATCTGTCAGTGTCTGTGTTGTGTGTGTTGTTCCCCATGCACTGGATGACTGTGTGCAGTGGTCCATGGCGTGTGCTCTGTGTCCATGGGTCCATGGTGCACCCATTGGCCCATCCATGGCCTGTGCAGTCAACACACATGCCTGTCTGTGACCTGCATGATCTGCTGGCATGTCAGTGGTGGCATTCCCTGCAGGATGGACACTGTACCCATCGCTTTGCTGGGTTGCCCATGTCACTGGTGTGGTGCATGCCTGGCTCAGGTGGCACTGTAGGCAACACAGTCATTGTCCCACCTCCATGCTGTGGCTTGTGTGTGTTGCAGGGGATGTGCCCCACTGTCTGTGGCTTGTGCTCCGGGTGACAAATGGTGGGGTATTGGTCCATGGTGCCTGTGCAGGGTGGTTAGCACTCCAGTGCCATGGTGGACTGCAAGTTGTGTGTACACGGCTTACGTGGGCCCACAATGGGGGCTTGGTTGCCCCACCACTGGTCCCTGTGTTGTTGTGCCCTTGGGTATGGGTGGGTGTCTGTCCAGACCCTGTGTGGCATCTGGTGTGGTGCATGCTTCCACACACCACTGTGGGTGTCTGTGCTGGCTGTTGCGGCCAGTGGTGGGCTGGGGTGTGTTACTGGAATACTGTGCGGAGCGCTGTACCACTGAGGGAGGTATCAACTACACGACCATCCTATATAGGGTCACTCTTGTGCCAACGCATGGTCAGTCTCTCAGCAGTACTTTGGGGGACTGTGTATGGTTGCACTTTGTCTGCCGTTGTTGCATTGCCGTGTGCTGCAACCTGCTGATGGGTGCTCATGGTGGGGCTGGCTTGCATGGTTCTGTGGTGCACAGGGCTGCATTGACACTGTGGGGATGGTGGCATGCATGAGGATTCCTTCAGTGGTGGTCACTGTTCATGGGGGGTGTCTGGGGGTCACGGTGCAGGGTGTGCTGTGCACTGGGAGGATGGTGTAGCATAGGGTGGTCCACCCTCCTTGTGTGCCAGTCACAGCTTGCCGGTAGGTGTGATGGGGCACTATGGCCAGGCTGTGGGTTGGTTGCTTGTCTCCATGGACCAGTGGTTATTCCAGCCCTCCCCCAGTTGTGCTGTGCTTGGGTTGTGGGGGGGCAATGTCTGTTCTGCTGTGTGTTCCTGTGCCCATCTGTGGCATGGGTGGTGGGCCCCTACCTCCCTGATTGTGCAGTTACATTGCTCTGCAGCTGGGGGGCTCCCTGCTTGCACTATGGCACCTCTGGACTGCTCAGGGAACATCCCTTGTTGTGCTATAGCGCATCATATCTGCTCAGCTTCCCTTCCCTAGTTACGCTATGGCGCAGGTTGTGCGATATTCAGACGTTGGCTGTAGGCGCAATTTGGCCTGCTCCTTTTTTGAATATCTCGTCTGTTGCGCTTGGGCGCAATAGACTTGCACTTGCTCCTGCTATTGCGCACTTTTTGGGTGCAATTTGAATATCTGGCCCTACATGTTTTAATAATTGCTGGCTTTAAAAGTAGGAAAGGAAGCAATTTCAGCTTCCAAAAAGCTAATGCACTGACCCGTGCCCTGTTTGTAACTTACAAACTATAAGAAGCACACAGCTTACGTTGCTGTTTCCAAATAGTCTTTATTAAATAAAAAGGTTTTACCAAGAAGACTTCCTCAGAGCTCTGAGGAAGCCTTCTTTGCAAAACGTCAGCTGATTAGTATACACCCTGTGCGTGTTTCTGCTGGCAAGCAATGGTTGCGGGAGCACTCAGTGAGTGTCGGCGTGATTTTTGTTTGTAGTCTGTGAAGTCGAGTGTCTGTCCACCTATTTATGTAGTACACTTTTAAACTGCGATGTTCTTCTTTGCACCCGTTTATTTGATAAATCCATTTGGATACAGCAAGGTAAGCTGTGTGCTTCTTGTAGTTTGTAAGTTACAAACAGGGCACGGGTCAGTGCATTAGCTCTTTGGAAGCTGAAAGGGCTTCTTTTCCTACGTTCTATGTGATTTTTTTTTGCTATATGCACCAAACTGGTAATACTTAATGTACTGAGCTCCACAAAGTGTGTGTTGATAAATGGCTTTAAAAGTGGACAGACATTGTATTATGCTGTTCTTTCACCCAGTCATTGAAACTGAAATGGCTGCATGGCACACAAGATAATAGGATTAGTTAATGTAAAAAAGGTTGCTATGTATGTGCCTTCTGCCTCTAAATCTGCTCAAAAGAAATGGGATGTCACTTATAACAACATTCATTGGTTTGTACTTGCTTCTAAAAGAGTTGTGCAACATTGTGACTTGTATGAGTTGCTGGAATGGCTTTTCCCTATGCTATGGGAAACATAGCCATGGGAGGTATTGTCTATAATATTCTGAAAAATCAATGCCCAATCCACTTGCTACTATGCTTCAGCCACAGATCAACCCTTACCCCTTAAGATCCATGAACCTTTACCTGCTCAATGTCCATAAACGCGAGACATATCTGGGGATTGCATCTTTTCAGAACAGGATATGGAACACTATCCCCTAGAGATACATGGTAGCATAACTCCTAGGGGTTTTTGACATGCCCTCTGCAAATGCTTATTCTCTACCTCCAAGTGTATCTGACAATAAGTGCTGGGCAAAAATTGTGAATTCCGCCTTTGCAGAAGTTCCACGAAAGTTCAAAACATCCACTGAATTTTTTGCTCTTTCACCTTTGGTGAAATTCTAAATTTCCGCCAATTATCTGCAGATTGTCACCTCATACTGTGGCATTTAGTGACAAAGTGTGGAAATCTAGTCACTACTGTAGATGTGGAAATAAATTGCCCTGTGAGTTTTTCCATGGTATAGTGTAATTTTTTGCATTTTTCAAGGCATTACTACAGATTTCTTTTTCTGCCATCAATGTATTTCCATATTTGATTCTGTAGATGTTGGGCTGGATATTCAAACTGTGCCCAACATGTGCGCAATAGCAGAAGCAAGCACAAGTCCATTGTGCACATGTGCAATAGACGAGATATTCAAATATGGAGCAAGCCAAATTGCGTAACCAGCCAACGTTTGAATATCGCACAACCTGCGCCATAGCGCAACCAGGAAGGGGAAGCTGAGCAGATACGATGCGCTATAGCGCAACAAGGGCAGCCCAGCTGAGCAATCCAGAGGTGCCATAGTGCAAGCAGGGAGCCCCCCAGCAGCAGCACAATGGATCTGCACAACCAGGGAGGTAGGCAGGGGCCCACCACCCGTGCCACAGATGGGCACAGGAACACACTGCAGAACTGATAATGCACCCCCACACCCCAAGCACAGCACAACTGGGGGAGGGACGGAATATCCACCGACCCATGGGGACAAGCAAACAAAGCACAGCCAGGCCATGGTGCCCCAGCACACCCACTGGCAAGCTGAGACTGCCACACAAGGGGGGAGGACCACCCTAGTGTACAGCAGACCCCCCCGTGCACAGCGCACCCTGCACTGTGACCCCAAGCCACCCCCCATGAGCAGTGACCATCACTGCAGGAATCCCCATTCATCCCCCCATCACACTGCAACCTTGTGTACCACAGAACCATACAAGCCAGACCCACCATGAGCACCCAGCAGTGGGTGGCAGCACACGGCAATGCAACAATGGCAGACACAGTGCCAACACGCACAACCCCCCTGAGGCACAGCTGAGAGACCGAACATGTGTCGCCACAAGTGGTACCCCACATGGGAAAGGGTGTGCCCCTGACACCACTGCCATTGATACAGCACCCTGCACAGTAGACAGGTTTCACAGCACGACCCACCACGAGCCATAGCAGCCAGCACAGACACCCACAGTGGTGCGTGGAAGCATGCAGCACACCGGATGCAACACAGTGCAGGGGCAAACACACACCCATACCCTCGGGGACACCAACACAGGGACGCAGTAGTGTGGCAACCCAGTCCCCAGTGAGGGCACATGTAAACTGTGCACACACAGCCTGCAGTCCACCATGGCACAGGGGTGACACCCACCCTGTGCATGTACTGTGGCCCTGTACGCCACCAGCATACACCTGGAGCACAAGTCACAGACAGTGCTGCACTGCCCTGCAACACACACAAGACACAGCATGGAGGTGGGATAGCAACTGTGGAGGCCACAGTGTCACCCGAGGCAAACATGCACCCCACCGGTGACAGGTGGCAACCCAGCATTGTGACGGTCACAGTGAATGACCTGCAGGGACAGCACCCACTGACAAGGCAGCAGACCTGGCAGGCCACAGACATGCAAGGGTGTCAGCTGCACAGGCCAAGGGCCGCTTGACAGGGGCACAATGGACACAAAGCAGGCACCATGGAACACTGCACACAGCAATGCAATGCACAGTGAACAGCACACACCACAGATACCGACTGAAAGCCACTCCCACACCAGAGACACCTCCCCATGCACACACACACATACCCATGACTATACCACCCCAGATGCCATGCACACCACTGCAACTGAGCACCTATAGCCAGCTGCAAATCAGAGACCACCACAGTATTCATATCAAAACAACTGTATTACAAAAGAACAACAATAAGAATAACAACAACAAGAACTATATACATATGTACAAAACAGGGGTGGGAGATGCGGGTACAAGGTAGGGGTGGGTAGGGCAGGGGTGAACAACTGGGAGAGGGAAGGCGGGGTGTGAGGGATAGTTAAGGCGGGGTGATGGGCAGCTACTGTCTTCCAGCCTGCTCCCCTGCTGTCTGGTGCTGGTCCCGGGGCCTCCTTCTCCTTCGCACCCCATGCTGCTGTAGGTCCTGCAGGATAACGAGTGAGTCCATTGCTACCTGCAACAGCTGCTGCATGGACCTCTCTATCATCATAGTACCCAGACACCTAGGACAAGGGATCAGAGTCATTGGGTGTGACTGTCCATATCACTGAAGCCCACCCATCATGCATGGCATACTGCCAGGTACCCCGCTCCTGTGATGGACTGCAGCCACCCACAGTGACCGTGTGCACAAGACATGCCCAACCAGGCAGCAACAGCCATGTGTACCACTGCACACACACACCGCCCATGTCCAGCACAGCACGACCAAGGCCGTACAGTAACGTTGCTACGTGGTGGGCAGGCAGTGCCACAGCCATCTGCCCAGTGCACACATGGACCACCATTGACGCACTCCCAGACATGCAGTGCCACTGGACAGTGCTGACTGTCACATGTCGCGTGCATGGCAGTGGTGTCCATGGATGGTGGCCATGCCTTGCCCCCCAACCTGTCACACAGCATGCAATAGCAATCATGTTGTCATGGCACTCACCCTCATCGGACTGCTGCTGGTGTTGTGGTTCTCCACCACCATGCTCGGGCACTGCTGGCACCACCTCTGCTGTTCAGCCATGGCTCTCTCCGCTCTGGCACGCCTGTGGAAACAAAAGGTGAGAAACACATCAGTACAATCCCAAAGCTTATTCCCTGCCCAATGAGTGTGCCCACCCACCCACCCAGCCAGACCCATACATCACATACCCTGTAAACACCACCACAGCCAACCCTAGACCAACCCTCCCACATGTGCTGGACACATTAGACAGTGTTACCCATATGGACCATACAGGTGCGTAGACGGATCACCCACCTGGTCAAGGCACCACGCCCCTCCTGGCACCTGACCTCAGACGTGTCAGTAGAGCCGGCTCCCTCCTCCTCAGGTCCCCATAGCGGTGCCTGCACTGTTCCGGGGTCCTCTGTTGGCCAGTGGCCACCTCCAGGTCAGTGTCCACCTGTTGCCACACCTGGGTCCTGGCCCTGTCTAGGTGAACCTTCCCATACAGTGGGCCATAGTGAGGCTCCACAACGGCCACCAGGTTGGCCAGCTCGAGGGCACTCCACTGGGGGGGCTCTTCTGCGTGCCATCTCTAGATCTATAGTAGGCAATATGGCACTCCACAGCGCGGCAACCCCACGTGGAATTGCTGTGCAATACAACACTGCTATTCTTTATCGCGCTGTCGGTACAGCGCCATTATTCCTATCGCTACTGTCACCAACAGCGCGAAGAGCTGCAGACATGCCATACGTGACAGCTCGAAGGGGGCAGTGTTGGGCATAGAGTCATGGGTCTCTGGTGCCTGACACGCACTGTGCCATCGGACGCTCTGGCGCGTCCAGCGCAATTGATCGCCTGTGCCATTGCCACAGCAGACTATTGCGCAGTTGTGCCACAGCGCCATGTAGTGACCCTCGCTGTCGCGCCACTGGCACAATGGTGGCCGTGCCCTGAATTGCCTACCCGCATAGCACATCATCAGTGCGGCAGATGCCTGCATAAGCTACCTGGGCATGTGCAGTGCGGTGTACTACGCAGTCACGGAACTGCACCATTGGCTCAGCACGTACAATGCAATTGCGCAAAGCGCAACAGCACGATATTCAGCCGTCATGTGCAAATCATCCGATCAGCCATTCAGTGGCACAGCAATGCGATTTGCATCTCATTAAAGTTGCACCACACCTAATTTGCCTGGATTGCGCTATAAAAATGCAACGCTGTTCTGCACTGGCCATATTCGGTTACTACAGTTGATAGGTGAGTTGCAGAGTTGCATGCTGTGTGATGTTCTGGACTATGGTCTTAGGGAATTGCTGTGTACTGCACAGTCACAGGTGACCACTCTCACCCATACAGGCTGTGATATGACCGAGTGAGGAATGAATGAGGAGGATGATGGCGGGCGGAAGAGGAGGCCCAATTTTACAAAAGCTGAGACAGAGGCACTCTTCGAGGCCTACCTGGATGAAGAGCCACCTCTCAGTGGATGGCAGGGCACCCCTCAGCCTGTGCTGCTGCATGGGAGGTGGCACTGCTCAACCTGCACGGCAGCCACCAGTGCTCTGTGCAGGAGTGTAAAAAGAAGATGGGGATCTACAGGAGGAGGGTGAAGGAGAAGGTGGCAGCCATCAGGGTGGCACGTGCTGCAACAGGCGGGAGCCAGCCAGAGGTGGTGCAGCTGAGTCCGGCAGAGGACCGGGTCCCCGCAAGCATGCAGCGCAGTGCCATTGAGGGCGTTCCTGGAGGTGGCTTCCAGACAGGTGGTAGCCCATCACTGCATGGTGTGTCATGGTCGGGGGGGGAACGTAGATCACATGCACTAACGTGTTCTCACTTTCTGTTACAGATCCTGTGTGTCTGCAGAGGTCAGTGGTGGAGGGCCTGTCCACTGTGGACAGCCATCCGGAGTTGGAGGAGGGACCATCCACCTCCGCAGGTAGCCAGCATGCATTGCACCAGTGTGCACACCTGGCTGCCATCACTGATGTCAGTGAGACAGGTGTGGGGGGTGCCCTTCCTGTGTCTCAGCGGTCTGGCATGCAAGCATGCCAGCATGCTGTGGCTGTGGAGGGGTCACGTGATGGCATCTGGCTAGGCAGCTGCTTGGGCTCTGAGCTCTCCCCTGCAATTGCCATTTTTCACTTGTTTATTGAGCCATCGGGGCACCAAACTGAGAAATTTCTAAATAAGGTGCTCAGATATCGCGCCTGCTGTCATTAAGTCGAATTTGTTCTGGGGGAAACCGACTATTTTAGCGGGATGGAGGTCGATATGAAACAGGCCTCTGTTAAACACACTCCCCCTGCTTCTCCTAACAAGGCATCGAAGAAGCAGCGTAATCAAGGCCCAGTCAAATTGGAACGGAGTGGAGACAGACCGCAAGTGGCTACTCCCCTGACCGAAGATAAATTTCTTCAAGAACTGACCCCTGTAAAGGATATTCTCAAAGAACTGGCTGATGAGCTTAAATCATTGAGGGGGGATCTGTCATCTGTCTCCACCAGAGTAACAGATGTTGAAGCTAGAGTTTTCTCGTCAGAGCAACGGCAGGATAAGATGGAGGTCGTTATTGCTGAACTTAAACAACAGATCAAGAAGTTGCGAGCCAAAACAGAGGATTTGGAGGGGCGTAATCGCAGGAACAATCTGCTAATTTTCGGTCTGCCGGAGATGGAGGAAGGGCCGGATCTAATGGCCTTCTTGCAGAAGTTCTTAATCAAGATCGTTGGCCCATCTCCTATCAGTCCCTCTTATCATCTGGAGTGGGCACATCGTTCATTAAGACCCAGGCCCCCAGCTGGTTCTCCTCCACGACCCATTATAATTAAATTTTTAAGTTATATTGAGCGGCAGCATGTGTTCTCTAACCTTAGATTTAAAAGAGATCCTATGGGCTCATCCAGACTTCAGACACACAAGATCTCCCTAAAGACACTAGAGAAAAAGGGCAGCTTATCACCCTGTCATCCAAAAGTTAATAGCTGCCTCCATCCCTTTTAGGATGACCTACCCAGCAACTTCGAAGGTCACGATCGGAGGCTCAACATGCAGTTTCAACTCCTCAGAAGCGGCCCTAAAGGAACTTGCCTCAAGACTACCAGATCTCTTCAAGACTGCTGGCTGAAGGACTTGTTATTTACTAGTTCCTACAGCAATCTGACGATCCTGTGATTTGGGTTGTCTTTATTTTTTTTTTGGTTTTTGGGGCTGACTAGTAAGGTTAAGTTTGCATGGTGGGGGTCTGATTTTTCTTTAACTGGACCGACTGGATGGCTGGGCCTGCTTATTAACTTCTCTAGGATCCCTTTTCGGACTAATCTGCTTTGTCTATCTTACTCTTTTCTCTCTCTTGCCTTTCCCTCTTTCCTTACCTGGGCTCCTTTGCGCTGGCCAGATTGGGTGAGTGGTTGCCTTTTGAGGGTCGAGGGAGTCCTCCTTGCTGGGCCTGGTCGTTCGGGCTTGAGGCAGAACTTTTTTTCATCTGATGCTGTTTTCCGAGGGGTCTTCCTGGTAGGAGGACCGTTTTTGGTCCGGCTGGTTTTTCGTTCCCCTCGGAAACAGCATCCCAGTATCGAGATCTTTATTAATCAAAACCTTTCGTGTTGTTATATATTTCTTCGGGAAGTTTTGATGCCTGGTAAGTGGCTTTTTCAGTCTTCATTCTCTGGGCTGATTGAGGGAATGTGCTTCCCATAGCAGGCGGACTGGGGAGGGGGGATCTCCTTTTTGTTATGGGGGATACCCTTTTCGTTTCTCCGCTCCCTTTGGTTGCTATACCTTTACTGTTCCTCTTCTCTCCAATCTATCTAAGTCATCTTTTAATGTATTTGTCTTACTGCTGGTAACAGGCGGTGGGGGGGGCTCGAGTCTGTGGATGCTTGCTCGCTAGATGTGGTATTGCGAGCCTATTGATGGGGGTTTGCTAACCTCTCCCTGGTGATAGGGATGACATACTTTATTATATGGGGGTTCTGGTCGTACGCTCTCGCTGGCTTGTTCTGGGGGTATTTTTTGTATTGGTGTTTGTACCTAACACTGGGGACCTTGGGGTTCGCATCTGGGGTTGGGTGGTCAGAGCTTTTGTGTTTTTGCTGGGTTAGAAGATTATCTCTGCTCTGGTCTTCCTCTGTACATAGTTATGTGTGGGCTTGGGGGTTTTCTTTGATGTTGGAGGGTAGGCTGTTGGGGTTCATGAGTCTTTTTCGATGGTGGTTCTTCAGAATTGGAGTTTGGGAGGGTGGGGTGGTTTTCTTATTGAAGGTTTTTTATAAGACATTTTGGAGGCAGGTTTTGGCTGGGTGGGTAGGGAGGATGGGGTTGTTGGTTGCTTTCCCCTCTACATTACATGGCTCCTGCTTAAGTAAGGCGTACTGCTATGGGGGGGAATTTGCTTTTGGTAAACTTGGTATGGGGTTGTTTTGGGTGTGGGTATATTTTGGAGATAATAATGTTAGGCTTAAAAATTATAGATGAGTTTGGGTGCACCCTTTTTTCTTTCATAATCCTGAATATGTTTGGATACTTGGTCCTTGTATACTGTATTTAAAATGGCTACGAATACTCTCAAAATAGCTTCCTGGAATGTACGTGGACTTTGGGATCGGGTCAAACGCTTGCAGATGTTTAATCACTGTTCGTTGCTGCAAATTGACATTCTTTTTTTGCAGGAAACACACCTCAGCCATGGTGACGCCAAGCTTTTATCTCGTTCGGGCTTTTCTCAATCCTATCTTGCTGGTAATTCCTGTTTTAGTAGAGGGTGGCAGTCCTTGTCAAGAAACATGTTTTATTTACTAAGGAAACGACTGTGTCAGACCCAGAAGGGAGATTTATGTTGGTTAAAGGTATTCTTAATGGTGGGAATATTGTTCTGGGCTCTATATACGGTCCGGTGGGGGGTGACCCTGGTTTTTCATGTCCCTTGCTGAGAAATTGGCTAATTTTCTTCCCACCCAGTTTATATTGGGTGGGGACTGAACATTCCTTGTTCACTTGTCCTAGATAGAGACCCTCAGGATAAGCGCCACCTTCCCGCCTATAGAGCCTTCTCGGATTTGAGATCAAGTATTAGGTTTATGTGATCCTTGGAGACATGCAACTCTTCTCTCCGAGCCTTTCTTTTCTTTTCTTAGTCGCATGGTACTAAATCTAGACTAGACATGGTCTTAGTTAGTACTTCCTTCCTTTCAAGTCTCTGTTTATCTGGCATTGACCCAATTATTCTTTCGGACCACGCTGTTGTCTGGATCAAGCTTTCCCTAACTTCGGAGTTCTCCCGGGATTCGGTTTGTCGGCTGAATACTCAGCTGTTGAAGGATCCACAAAATGTATCTGATATTAGCTCCCTGATTTTGCTCTTTCTGGCAGATAACCTAAACTCCACTCCAAGGTTTGATATGGTCTGGTCTGCTCTTAAGTGTTTTCTTAGGGTGAGCTTATTAAAATGGCTTCCCTTAAAAAGAAAAAGGGGCTTGCAAATTCTCTATTTTTGATGGGTAGAATCCAGGAGTTGGAGACTAAGTACTCCTCAACCTCTTCTTTAACTGATCTTAAAGAGCTTTTATCAGTCAAGAGTAAATATATGGACCTTTTGGAGGAGAAAACCGAATATTCCCTGCTTAAAACTCAAGCTAAGTATTTTGATCAGGGGGAAAAATCCGGTAAGCTTCTGGCTTTGCGTTTACAGGCATTGGAAAGCTCCAGGATTATTCCCTCTCTGCTCTCCTCATCTGGTGTGGCTGTCACTTCACCTAGAGGAATTGCCCATATTTTAAGGAGTACTACCTGGACCTATATAACAAATCTACTGTGTCGTATTCTACTTTTGAGTTAGAAGAATATTTGAAGGAGATTGATATTCCATGTTTATCAGAGACCCAGCAAGCTATTTTGCTGGCTCCTATCTCATCGGAGGAGATTGAGAGATCCATTGCTTCCCTTGCTCCTGATCGAACACCGGGTCCTGATGGTCTCCCGGCTAACTTTTATAAGACCTTTGCCAAGGACTTGATACCTACTCTTCTCAAATTATATGAATATCTGTCTGTATCCCCGGATGTGGATCCTTCATTGTTTGAGGCTATAATTGTCTTAATCCCTAAACCTGATAAGATTCTTACGGACCCGGCCGATTACAGACCCATTTCACTTCAAAATTATGATATGAAAATTCTTGCCAAGATATTAGCTGAGCGAATCAGGATGGTTTGGTCTGGTCTGTTGAGTCCTGAACAGGTCGGCTTTGTTCCTGGAAGATCGGCGGCCGACCACTTGAGGACCCTGTCACATATCTCCCAACATGCCCAATCCTTTTCACACCCGGCTGCTTTGGTTTCTCTTGATGCTGAAAAGACCTTTGATCATGTGGACTGGTCTTTTCTTTGGGCTGTTTTGGAGAGAATGGATTTTCTGCCTGCCTTTGTTAATAGGATTCGAGTGTTCTACAATTGCCCCTCTGCCAAAATTTATTGTAATGGGGTGTTCTCTTCCCTTTTTCACTTATATGCTGGTACCAGGCAGGGATGTCCTCTCTCCCCTCTGTTATTTAATTTGTATTTGGAACCTTTACTTATTAGGATTAAGGCTTCTGTTCAGGTCAAGGGACTTAGACTACACCAAAGAGAACTGGTTCTCTCAGCGTATGCGGATGACATTCTTTTACATCTGGTAGATCCGGCTGAATCTTTGAAGGTGGTGATAGGCCTTATTGAGAGGTTCGGTGTCTTTTCCCATGATAGATTGAATATTTTAAAATCTGAAATTCTCCCTCTTAATGTATATACAAATAAATCTGAGTTCTCCTCTTTCGGTATGAGGTGGGCCCCTAGATTTATTAAATATTTAGGGATTTATTTTTCTACCGATCCTTCTCTTTTGAGAAAGTTAAATTTGGACAGACTTAAGGACTTGGTTTCTCAGGATTTACAGCGTTGGTCAGCTCTTCCCATCTCACTTTGGGGACGAATAAATATTCTTAAAATGAACGTTCTTCCCCGGGTGTTTTACCCATTGAATCTGGTTAACCTTTGGCTTCCTATTTCCTATATTCAACAATTTCATGTGCTTTTCTCCAACTTTGTCTGGTCGGGGAAGGGGGTTAGGCGCTCCTATGCTAAATTATCATTCCCTAGAGAGAAGGGGGGTCTTAGGTTACCTAATCTCTTGTTGTACCACTGGGCGGCTCACCTCTCTAAGTTGGGAAGATGGTTCTCTACCGAACCAGACTCATCCTGTCCAATTTGGCTTCAACTTGAACGGTCCTCTCTTACTGAGATTAAATTGGATAGGTATGCCTTATTTTACCTATCCCTGAAAGTACTTTCCAAGTGGGTGCCAGATAGTGTTATGATGGTTGCCATTAAGTCCTTTGTGCAATGTTTAAAGTACTTTCGTATTTCTGCTATCTCAGACCTGGGGCAACCGGTTGTTTGTAATCCTAATGTTAAACTGGGTACTTCATGGATTACCCCGGAGTGGCTTCCACAAATCAGGGAGGCCAGACTTGAGCAATTTTTTAGCAGAGATTCACTTCTTTCTTCCGGTGATATTCTCGAGAGATTTGACATATCCAAAAGGGTTATTTTCAAAGTTTATCAGCTGAGACATTTGATTAGTCAAAGATTTGGAACCACTTCTAAGGACTCGGTTGTTTACCCTTTTCTTTCTGAAATTATCAATCTTGCTTCCCAACCCCATTCTATTTCCTTGATATATTCCTTTCTTCTGAATTATAATTCGCCGGAGATAGTTGTTGGCTCGGATATTTGGGCTTATCTTTTGCCTGATATTTCCCTGGACTGGTCGGGTGTTTGGAAGGATCTTCATAGATACCATACCCAGGATAGGTTGCGGCTAATGCAGTACTATATTGTTAATAATTTGTACTATACCCCGGTTAAACTCTTTCAGCTTAAGAGGGTCTCTCACCCAAACTGTTTTAGGTGTCTAAAAGGTGAGGGCAACCTTGTCCATATGTTCTGGGATTGCCCTAAAGTTGCCCCCCTGTGGTCCCGGATTCGGGATTATCTTGATCCTCTTCTGGGTCTGTCCGTTTTTTTCTGTCCTGAGGTATGTATTTTAGGTGAACTTTCCCGTGTAGATAGTGTCGAACATAGATATTATATGGCTTTGGTGTCTATGGCTGTTAAAAAATTGGTTTTAAGACATTGGACTGACCAACTGGCCCTGTCATTTGCTGATTGGTTAACTGAATTAGTCTTGTACCTTCAATCTGAAAGGTTGGTTGCTAGTTTTAAAGGTCATTTGGATCTGTTTCAGAGGAGATGGAGTAAACTTCAAGCCCTCTGTCTGACTTAATCTATATAATTTTATGACCCGATCCTGCATGTCTGCTTGTTATTTTATAACCTATGTAATTTCTGTTTTTTTAAATTGTCTGGCTTCTTATAGATGTTAGGATTTGTACCTTTGTGATCATAAATTGTTTTGTCCAGAAGATGTTTTTTTTTTTTTTTGTGCACCCTGGGGAGGGGAATGGGTTGTGGGGGTTTGAGCTTTCAGTGTTGTATAATGTTTTTTGTTTTTTTGTAGCTGAGGATGGGTGGCTTGGGGATATTGGGTGGGTTGTTTTGATATTTTGTTTTCCCTGGGGCGGGTATATTGGGGGAGGGGTGTATTTTCTTTCTCTTGGGTTGTACTGCCTGTTTCAATGTCTTCTTGTATTTTCTTGGTGTTTTTTGTGATATTGTGTTGTTGTTTTGTTTTCTTAAAATCAATAAACTTAAATTTCAAAAAAAAAATGCTGTGGCTGTGGCACAGACCTGCACCACTGATGATGCAACAACCACTATGGGCATTGACATGTGTGTGTCACAGAATGGACACACAGCAGGACAGCTCACGCCCATGGACCTAGCTGGTTCCGACATGTGTGCCAGCACATCAGCACAGTCCCAGGCTGTGCCTGTCAGCACCAGTGGGGCAGCACCATTGGCTGTACAGGTCACTGGCACTGTTGCAGCCACAGCAGTGGAACAACTGATCCCTTGGGCACAGCAGGCAGAGGGGCAGCAGCAGCAGTCACCCACTGGGACTGGGGGTACAGGGTTCAGCAGTGGTGTATGTGCACCGCCTGTGGACTTGCCCATGCCTGGTCCTGGTGAGCAGTGCCCACCCTCAAGGGGTGCTGAACATCAGGCCCTTCCATACCCTGAGGGACAGGTTGCCGATGTGGCAGACAACCCCTTTGATGAGCACATCCACCTGCTGCAGGCATCAGTACAGCAGCAGATGCGGGTTGCAACATCCGTGGAGGCACTGTGTGAGGCTCTGGAGCAGCACAGCAGGGACAACGAGAGGATCCTGTCATGGATTGACCAGTTGCAGATGGATGTGTCCACCACCATTGACAGGGAGATACAGGCATTGGTCGCTGTTGTGGCCACATTGGGCACACAGTCAGGTGCCCCTGTGCCACTCACACTGCACAGTACACTATCCATTCTCCATTCCCAGTGTTGTGCGACACCCACCCCGTCGACACCGGGTTCAGCTGTGGGCATCCCGAGCACCCCTGGTGCAGGTATGTTTGGTGTGCTGCAGACCCCTGTGCGGGCAAGGTTGCGTTCACGCAGTGGAACCCCTGGCGGTCCATCAGTGCCACCCCATGAGGCCCGTGCTCAGCATACCAGTGCTGCTGGGTCTCGGCAGGGCCGCCCTCGCATAGGAGGTGGCCGTGACACTGTGCCGCAAGACTGAGCTGTCTCCCAGTGCGGGCCCTGTCTGGTGCTGCCCTGTATACAATGTGTTTTTCAGTGGGCAGTGCACCGGTGGGTGCCCAGCCCTACACGCAGACACACGGACCACCTGCACACCCTCACGACTGCTGTCCACAGGTGCGTGTGCATGATGATGCCTGCATTGTGCTGTACACCAAAGTGCAAAGGTGCCTAGCATCTGACACACATACATGGACAGTTAGTGGATTTGGTGACCTGTGGACATGTGTGTTTTTAGTGTCTGTGTTCCGGCTCTGTTGTGCACCTGACCCCTGTGCACTTTGTGCCTATTGTGTGTGTGTGTGTGTGTGTGTCCCCGTCCATGTGGCGTATTACTGTTCACCCCTCCCTGGTTGTATGTGTGTGCTTCTGTGCCCTGCCACTTCCCTTGCCATCATGCACCCCTGATGTGTTTCCCTGTGTGTATGTGGGTTGTGCCCTAGCCACTGTTGGTTGCACATGGCCCCATGACTTACCTGTGTTGGGTGAAGTGCTCCTCTGTGATGGTGTCCCAGTGCAGCTGGGCCAGCCGGATCAGTCTGGGGTCAAGTCATCCAAGGGGGGGCTGCCCATCCCCATCATCACCGGCATCACTGGCATCTCCATCGCTGTCCCCCTCTTCGACCTGTATGGCTATCCCACAGTCTTTGGCCATGTTGTGCAGGATACAACAGGCCAGGAATATCCCACAGGCCTTTGAGGGGCTATACTGTAGGGCACTGCCAGAGGTGTCTAGGCAATGTAAGCGCACCTTCAGCATCCCAAACACCTGCTCAATGATGTTGCATGTGGCGGCATGTGCCTCAATGAAGCATTGCTGCGATGGAGTCATGGGCCGCTGGTAGGGTGTAAGCATCCAGGGATGGAGTGGGCATCCACTGTCACCTGTGTGGAGATAGTGGAGGTTAGTATCTTGTTCAGGCTTATATTGCCCCTAACCCTGTGTGCCACACCCATGGCACCTGTGGCTTACCCACCCTTGCCCCCGATTTGTCAGTCCTACATGCATACTCACCCACTAGATGTCCTGTGGGGATGTCCCCACTCTCGAATCGATGGCACAGTGCCCCTGTTGGTCTCTGGAAGGTACCCGTGGCGAGCAAGCGCATGCAGGCTGTTACCTTTGTCTCCACTGACAGAGCGTGAGTCCGTCGTGAGGGTGTCTGCATCACATCACTGCACAGCTCACAGAGCCGCCTCAGTATTGCCCTGTTCAGGTGGTACCAGCCCACAATCTCAACATCTGAGTAGAGCTCAAAGCTGGTACGGGCCCGGTACTGCCTGTTGGGGGCGTACCGCCGACGGGCCCTTCCACGGCCACGTCCCCCTGCAGCATGCCTTCTCACCTCCCTCATTATAGCTTCCATGTGGAAGCTGACACTGTCCATGTCCCTGGCTTGTGTTCCCCCCCAGCTGTTGTTGCTCTGTTCCCCCGCTGTCCTGACTGCTACCTCCACTGCACCGGGTATACCTACTGGCCTCTGCACTCTGTGGCCCCACACACCTTCCCTTGCCCCTATTCTGTCCTCTGCTCTCCCTGGCCTGCACTCTTTCTCCCTCTGGCCCTGTCTGTCTCCCTGCCTCATGTGGCTTCCCTGTGGCATTCTTGCGCCTCTTCTTTGCTCCTTTTTATTTTGGCTGATTTCCGCTATGGCGCAACTTCCGCCTGGTCCACAGTCGCGCATTGCGTAAGTCTTTGAATATCACATTATGCACTTTATGCATGGTTCCACCCCCTTCGGTTGCGCATGCCTTCATTAGCATTGTGCTGTTGCTCAGCATGTTTTCAGTGGCACAACTGCCTCCTGCTGAATATCACAGAATGGCACATTTTCGGACTTGCGCAGGCGCAACCCTATTGCGCATTGTGCAACCCTTTTGGATATACCACCCGTTGTATTGTTATGTAAGCACCCAAACTGTTGACCACCTTAACTGTGGTGTCAGAAATTAAAATATCTTTTTTTTTGTAATGTATTTTTTTTCTCCTTTCCTTGCTTTTTTGTGGGTTTATTATTTTAATTCTGCAGAACCTGTGGATTTCTGGGTTTTCGTTTCCGTGGCGTTGTACATCAAATTCCACAGTTTAGAACAATAATTCTGCCATAAGATCTTATTAACCAGTGGTTGGCACAAAATTACATGATTTTTAACTCTGCAGTCACGTGGGTAGTTTTCAATTAATTCTGCATAATCTCAAATATTGCAGAAAACATTATTGTTTAAGTTCTGTGAGTGTTACTTTTCTGCAGTTTTGATGTAAAATCCACAGAAATCTCAAATTACTCTGCAATTGTTACTCCTCAAATAAAACAATAGAAATACCAAAAACATTTACCAGACACTTGTTGGCTTGTCCATTACTGACGGTTTATAATGTGGATCATGTTGCGGTGGATGCCACTGGCTGAGGGAAACACTCAGCTACTTGTTACTTAATGTTCCCAAGATGCCCATTGTTCACGGCCATCACCCTCCTTAATTAAAAAAATTGAAATACCCCAATAATTGACCGAACACATGTTGGCTTGTCCCTAACTGTTTTATTTACAACTGCTCATAATGTTTAGTGAACTGGTGCATCTCCAGCACTGTTTCAAGTTTTCCAACGTTCATGTCACTCCTCCCTCCCAAACCAAACCAAATATAATTATCGGAAAACAATGCAATGAACGGTGTTTGAAGTTCTCAGTTGCATACCAGTGATGTTACTGCATATCTGTTATTCTGTTAAAAATACTGTGAGGAGTACATTTCCAACTATTTATACTTTTCTGCCCCTACTCCAAGTCCTGGGTCATAATACAAGCAAAACATGAATACCACAAATTTTATGTGAGTGATACTGTTATACAAGCATACTGCGCTAAAACAAACTGAGTAACTACTGGTCCTCCACAATAAATGGTACTGCAGCTGCCTGCTACTGATAGAGTAACCAAATCTGCAACCACTGTGAATCCTGCCATACCAAATAACAACAGCCACAGGAAGTACTATGCTACAAAAATTCTGCTGATGACCCATTTCTTGCAGACACCATCCCATTGGATCATGATTGTCGCACCAAATAAAACCAGCCAAAGGAAGTAATATGCCCCAGTACTCCAGCTGATGAGACCAATTTCCTGAACCCATCACCATGACCACCATGATGTCTGTGTATTATAATGCTGCACAGAACAACAGAAAGAGCAAATAATAGGCCCCAAAAAACATCAGCTTCTACTGACACAGTCATCAAATCTACCATGAGTGTGGATCTTATTATGGTCATAACAAAGGAAAACAGAAAGAGGAAGTACCATGGTCCAGTGAAGCTGCTGAATCCGAATGCTACTGCTGATTCTGAATCCACAACCATACCACAGTAGGTATAGCTTTGACAGTTCATTCTTCTAGCAGCATGTTATGTAGTAGTTAAGTAATTTTTTTAATAACGGTAAATACCATTTTCTTAATGTTAGTCATCTTAAAGGATACCTTAAAGAAAACAACATTGCTTGTGTACTGTGGGGTGTGTGTGTGTGAGTGTGGACACAGACATGGACGGTGGCAGTACTATGGTACTTTGTTTCTGTAATGCATAGTAGGCTGAAAAACTCTATTTGAGGAGAGATGTGAATAGCACTTACATACTTTTTAAATGCTGTTAACCAGTGCTACATTCAATAATATCACTGCTTCCGTAACCTGATTTTTCCTTAATTATATCATAGGTCACGATATGACTCTGCTTCTGCCACACTGCTCACATTTCATATGATGATTAGTCCAACATTTAGTTTCAGACATTTTACGGCCCTTGAATGTGTTGTGTGGAACTGGCCATTGTCAGGTAAGTCTCACCATGGTTTCTCAATAATGTTTATTTTTCAAAAATATTAAACATAGATAATGAGGTAGGTACCGGATTATTATCCTTACTGTCATACTTCAGGAATGTGTTTAATGGATAGTGAAGGAGGGTGGGAATACACAAAATTGAGGTTGTACTAAGATAGTCAGTGGGGTAGGCAGTCACAGTTGGCAGTCAGAGATAGTACTGTATCTAAGGAAACTGTCCAAGTCAAGTCAAGATTTATTGATCAGCTAAAGCTATTACAAAAATACATAATAAACATGATATAAAAGAAACAATACAGACATAAATGTAGGTGGCTTTAGGCCTCCTTGCTATTGCAAATTCATATTGCACATACCAATTCCTAAAAGTTATGAACAGTTGTTTCAAAGCATTGAGTAACATATAATCAAATTGCATAATCAATAAAGGAAATACCCTCCAGAGAACTTCATATAGCATTACTCCGTCCAGATTACTCTTTCCTCTATCATTTATGGGATCATTATAATTTATTATATATCTTTTCCTTATTTTTGTGATTTCAATAAGATAAAGTGTGAGATTATTTTAAATATTGACGTTTTCTTAATTAAAAAAGGAGATCTAATAGAAACCTGGACTGCATATAAGAGGAACCAATTAGCTCATTTATATACTTTTCTCTGACTCCATGTGTGACAGGGAGCTCCTGCCACTCTTGAGGACCAATCTTTTCTTGAATCTGTTGAAACAGTTCTTCTATTTGTTAGCCTAAGCTATCCTTTACAATTTCTAAGCCATAAGATTGGCCACCTATGGGCATCCCCTTCCCTTTCTTGACTATGCTATAGTGCCCTCTTTAATTTTCCTTTTCCCTCTCAGGTCATTGTACAGGGAGGTTATTGTGGTGACCTCCAAGTGTACGTAAAACAGGTTGTGTTTATCGTTGGTGGATTTAGTATGTAATAGCACTATGTCATGAAATACCTTGATGTATATACCGTATGTTTATGAAACCTGTAAATGTTGAAAATACCATGGCACTAGGTGTTTTTGATAATGGTATAAAGTACTAGGTGACTATTATAGACATTAAGTTAATTGTGTTATTTAACATGCATGTAAATTGCTGTAAACTGAACAAGTCTGAAATTTCATGGTGATTTGCATAAATCCTATAATGCTTTGCATTAATGGAAGTATGTATGATGTTGTATTTCTTTGAAACTTGATTTGTTGCCCATGCCCTTTGGGGTAATTCTTTTTTCAGTGATTTTGCATTGAGGTTCTTGCCTGAAGCTTGTTTTTTTTTTTTTGAGCAACCACAACCCAAGCAACAAGGCCCATATAGGGGTGAAGGGTTTTCACTAAAAGTGTTTTGATCAGAGATCAGTGTCAGTAAATGCTGGCTAAGTGCAGATAAAGGACATTCATAGTCTGTTGCTGCAAACTGATATACTGAAGAAGGAATATGTCATTGCTGAAGGTCATTTCCTGTATTTTGAGTAAACATCACACAGGTATAAAGTACTAGGTGACTATTATAGACATTAAGTTAATTGTGTTATTTAACATGCATGTAAATTGCTGTAAACTGAACAAGTCTGAAATTTCATGGTGATTTGCATAAATCCTATAATGCTTTGCATTAATGGAAGTATGTATGATGTTGTATTTCTTTGAAACTTGATTTGTTGCCCATGCCCTTTGGGGTAATCCTTTTTTCAGTGATTTTGCATTGAGGTTCTTGCCTGAAGCTTGTTTTTTTTCCTTTTTGAGCAACCACAACCCAAACAACAAGGCCCATATAGGGATGAAGGGTTTTCACTAAAAGTGTTTTGATCAGAGATCAGTGTCAGTAAATGCTGGCTAAGTGCAGATAAAGGACATTCATAGTCTGTTGCTGCCAACTGATATACTGAAGAAGGAATATGTCATTGCTGAAGGTCATTTCCTGTATTTTGAGTAAACATCACACAGGTATAAAGTACTAGGTGACTATTATAGACATTAAGTTAATTGTGTTATTTAACATGCATGTAAATTGCTGTAAACTGAACAAGTCTGAAATTTCATGGTGATTTGCATAAATCCTATAATGCTTTGCATTAATGGAAGTGTGTATGATGTTGCATTTCTTTGAAACTTGATTTGTTGCCCATGCCCTTTGGGGTAATTCTTTTTTCAGTGATTCTGCATTGAGGTTCTTGCCTGAAGCTTGTTTTTTTTTTCTTTTTGAGCAACCACAACCCAAGCAACAAGGCCCATATAGGGATGAAGGGTTTTCACTAAAAGTGTTTTGATCAGAGATCAGTGTCAGTAAATGCTGGCTAAGTGCAGATAAAGGACATTCATAGTCTGTTGCTGCAAACTGATATACTGAAGAAGGAATATGTCATTGCTGAAGGTCATTTCCTGTATTTTCAGTAAACATCACACAGAGATTGTGTGTTGAATTTGAAAGTCAGTGTCTGGTCCATTTGTTATCCCATAACCCCTCCACACCATGATACCAAGGGCATCTGAATATAACGTGTTCCAGATCCTCGTCTTCAGTCATAGTACAAACACAAACTGTTGACTGATTTGAGGTCCTACCATATCTTGTAGCGAACACGTTGCTTGAAAACGCTTCAGATCAACATTGTGCAAGTATATATCTGTGTTGAGGTTCTTTCATGGCCACTAAAATATATTTTTTTTTTTTTTTTAATTAAAACAGTTTTATTATTTTCACAAAAATCACCAAGAATATCACTTAACAGGGAGAGTTAAAGGTAACAATTGATGTAATAATTGAAGACTACAATTTAACTCACATATCATATTCACAAATTATACCTCCCCAAGGCTGCATACATTTACGGGCCCTAATTTGCCATCCCTGAGGCATTCTGATCGCCAGGTTTCCACACCAATAAGAGCGCTTCAAATGAACTCCAAAGTGATGTATATATTTCCACTCTTCCTCGTTGATAGGCAATGTGTTTTCTAACTTCAGTGCCAAAATGCACTCTTTATACCACTCCATCAAAGAAGGAGGTTTGTCACTAGCCCAATGCCTCAAGATCATCAGTTTAGCAACCGCTGAGATAAGTGACATTTGGGCCTTTTTAGTCTTAGTGGTACCTACTGGGAAAAGACTCATCAGGCATATCTCAGGGATAAACAAAGCATCTAAGCCAAGGATAGGGTCTAGTAGATTGTTAATAGACTGCCAAAAGGCCTGTGTAGAGGGACATAGCCAGACCATGTGGTACAAAGTGCCATCGTTCTTATTGCATTTATCACAAAGGGGCGACTTTTTTGTCCCAAATTTAAACAACTGGGTTGGAGTTAGATACAAATTATGCATAATATTAAAGTGAACCATTCTCAGCCTATCTTGCTTTATAAATTTATACATCGTGAGCCATAGCTTCTTCCCAAAGAGTGGGTGTTCTCAGGTATTCCTAGCTCTCTGTCCAGTAAAACACACCCCAGACGGCAGCCTAGAGTCCCTCCTGGAGTATTTTATATAATTTGAGACTGAACGTGGCTGAGAAGCTATACATAAAAGTGTATTAAGGTCTCTTTCCCGTGGTCAATGGGCAACACGAGACAAAAAGGAGATTAGGGCCTTACTGACCTGCAACAATTTGAATATTCCTGAAACGTTACTCCTAAAGAGTTCATCAATTGATCACGGGGTAGAAGCCTCCCATTCACCCAGAAGTCCGAGACCCTAAGATGACTTGCCTGAGGCCAGAATGCAGGGGATAACGTGATGCCCCCCACCTTAATGTGTGGATTACTGAAAATGGGTTGGTCAACCGAATGGTACCATTTTACTGTAAGATATTTTTGTAATTGGTGAAAGGCTTTCAAAGACCATCCCATAGGATTGTCTCTGAAAGACTTAGGTATAGCCGATGGGGAGACATACAGAAGGGCCCGTAGAGAACATTTCTCCCTCTCCGCCAAATGTTGCTCTATGTCTACCCACAAAGGTAGGTAGCACAATTGATCACCCCCTCCATTCCAATAACCCATCTTGCTTAAATGCTGCGCAATATAATATAGGAATAAGGACGGAGCGGCCAGTCCTCCTTTTAATTTTGGGGCTGTCAGTTTGACGTAAGATCTACGTACCCTTTTTTTGTTCCATATAAATAAATTAAATGCCCTCTGTAAACTTGAAAACCACCCTTTCCTGAGATATACACCCATCATACCCAGGGGATACAATAACCTTGGCAATATATTCATTTTAAGAATACTCAGTCTTCCCCAGAGTGAGAAAGGGAGCAATCGCCACCTCTCCAAGTCTTCCTTTATTGTTTTAACTAAACTACCCAGATTGGCCTTAACCATGGGGTTCAAATCAGTGCAAATATGGATTCCTAGGTACATAAGTGATTTTGCTTCCCAACCTAAGCCAAATGGTAATAGATCCGACTTATTAACTTTGTTATTTAAGGGAAGGATCTTCGCCTTTGTCCGGGTTTAACTTATAATAAGATATTTTGGAGAAGGAATCAATCTCCGCTAGAATAGCTGGGATAGAGACCTCAGGGTCTTCAATATGTAATAATATATCATCTGCATATACCGAGTAAACATATCTGACCCCCCCAACTTGTATACCTTTAATGATAGTATTCTCTGCCAATTTATGTAATAATGGCTCTAAGTATAAATTGAAAAGTAGGGGGGACAAAGGACAACCTTGCCTTGTGCCCCGCTGTAACTTAATTACCGGAGACAATATCCCATTACACTTGATCCTAGCAGAGGAAAGGAGTATAGAATTTGTATCCATCTCAAAAGTCCTTAGGTAAACCAAAAGCAGATAGGGTAGCAAACAAATAGTCCCAAGAAACTCTATCGAATGCCTTTTCGGCATCTAGTGATATCAGTACGCTGGAGTATTAATAGCTCTTGCCATCGTCATACAATGTAGTAATTTCTCATGTGGTCTTGGGGTGACCTCCTTTCATAAATCCCACTTGTTCTTGGCTAATCAGACTACCCATAATTTTGATAGCCTATTAGCCAGAACCTTAGCTAGAATCTTAGTATCTGTGTTCAACAGGAAATAGGGCGTAACTGTCCATACTGAGAGGATCTTTCCTTGTTTTAGAATTAAAGAAACAGTTGCTTCCTGGAAACAAGGATCCGATAGTCCCTTATCAAACCAGTACTGAAAAACCTCTTAGGATTGGGGTTAATATATATGGTAAACCTTGTAGAAATTGCTGGGTACCCGTCCGCCCAGGAGACTTATCTAATGGCATTTGTTGAATGGCCTGCTGGATTTCAAAAGTCGATATTGGGGCACTCAGATAAAGTGCTTCTATATCCGTAATTTTGGTAAAGCTACTGAGCTAAGAAATAAACTAATGTCCTCCACGGTGGGTTTAAGTCTTTGGATCTTCCGTATAGTACCTGAAAATAGGAACCAAAGGCTTTCGCCATTTCCCTGGATCTGTACAACACGCTCACTCTGCTCTTTATAGATTCCTGGGATGAATTGGGTTGAATCTAAGGACGACACGCATGGCAGTAGCTTACTCGCTCTTTCTCCTGTATCTAAGTATTGGATCCTGGTCCTCGTAGGGCCAGTTCTGCTTTCTGTGACATCACGCCTGCATATTGGGCCTGCAACTGGTAGAGTCTAGCCCAGTTACTCACCGTCAAGCACGGGATAGGTTATGCTTCAATACTCCTAATGGAATCAAGCAATGAGTCTAATTGTGCCTTTTGCCCTCTTTTTGGGAGGCCATCTTGATCAGCTCTCCTTAGAGAACATTTCAAGGCAGCCCAAATTAAGTCTTTTTTATCCACCGAGCCTTGGTTATCTTTGAGAAAACCTGTAATATAATCTGCAATATGCCTCAATGAGGATTCATCTTTTAGAATCTGGCAATTTAATCTCCATTGCGGCGATCGTTTACCACTCACAGATAGCCAAAATTCCAGACTAACCGGTGCGTGGTCTGATATCACTCTAACGGATATGTCTGCCTGCATTACTCCTGACATTGCAAATGAGCTAATTAGCACATAATCGATCCGTGAATAAGTCTTATGTGCCGCCGAGAAAAAGGTGTATTGCCTCGCAGTTGGATTAAGAGCACGCCAAACATCGACCAGAGCAGCCTCGCTAACGAGATCTTTTAGTGCTCTTTGTGCCGGCGATAGTCCTCGTCTCTCCCTACCTGATCTATCCAAATCATTCTGGAGTGCTAAATTCCAGTCCCCACCTAATATTGTCAGTTTCACAGGATTAGTAACTATCATATTTAATAATTTTACAAAAAAGACTGGGGAATCGCAATTGGGGCCATATATTGAGCCTAGTAAAATCGGGTGTGCTTCTAACAAACCATGTACTAAAATATACCTGCCTTCCGGGTCCCAAACTTCATCAACCATTTTAAAGGGGATGTTCCTTGCAACGAGAATAACTACCCCTCTCCTGTTTGTGGATGACCCTGCTCCGAAAACTTGCCCTACCCATGACCTTCTAAAGTAAGAAATATCAATCCTCCTTAGGTGCGTTTTGCAGAAAGGCAATTGAGCTCCCAAGTGCGTAGATGTCTTAATATAATTTGCCTCTTGACCCTATCCTTGGCTCCTTTAACATTCCAACTAATGAATTTATATTGATTACTCATGTGTCCAATCAATTAACCTTAAACACTGTTGCTTATGGGACATATCAACAAATTGTACTGCAGCTTTATTAAAGAGATTACTGGACCCTTGACTTAAGGAATCTCTGACAAACCCTGAAAATGTGCAGCCTTGTTCCTCCATTTCACACAAATATTCTCACCCATCAATCCCACAACAGAGCCACCCCCTACCCTCTTACAATAATACTAAACCCCTGCCCCAAATCTACCCAGTTCTGATAAACTGCGCCTATTCACCTTATGTCACGTGATTCTAATCCCAACAGCCCAAACTACACAGTCCCCCAGAGCCCTCCTCACTATTGGATTATGCTTAAACCTATGGATTAACAATGACAGACTATGCTAGCGGATCTTAATTCTAACTATCCACAGCTACATACTCCTATAAATTTAAACTATGTATCACTCTTGAGGAAACTTAGACTGCCCTCTAAATATACTTAAATGTCCCGCAGTGGCCCCACATCAATCACTGAATATAGTAAATTCTGAAAAAAAAAAAAAAAACCCACACCAGGGGACCATCCATCATAACCCTGTTCAGTATGAAAATTTAATGCATTCAAGTCCCAAATCATATAGTCAGCTCAGTCCTTCCAGGGCTACTTCTCGAATTCGATCACCGACCGTTGGTCTGATGCATCCATCACCCTCTTAGCTTACAAGCTCCCATTTAGCGCACGATCCGAATGGAAAATAAAGATAGCAACAAGTCCTTCTTCAGGGAATGCCGAGGACCAGTACACCAAACCTGCACATCACATTTGCAACGCACTGCGTTGATAAATAATAATCCAGCCTAATCCCCTCTGAGTGTCACAGCTACGGGTAACCATGATTCGAGTCTGTATTACTAGAACCGCTGGCAGGAGCTATTATTGTTGCACATCTAAGCACTACTGCAGGAGATCCTTTATATTCATCTGTTAATTTCAACTGAAGGATCTGGGCACAAATAAAATATTACCAGCTGGGCCATCCATTCAAGTTAGTAGTCCAGTTTACTGATTCCATGTTCAGAACCCATCCATCCACCAGTCACTTGTAGAGCTCAGGAAAGATATTTTTCAGCTCTTGCATGGCTTGTTCAGGGACTCGAATGCTAGCCATTTGTCACCGTGTTTCACCATCAGGACAGCAGGGTATTTAACCCTGGAATGGTTTAGAGGCCGACCTTAGTTTGGATACAATCGGGTGAAGCTCTTGTCCGTGCCCTCAGTCACGGCAGATCCTGGTAATCATTATCTTTGCCCTCCCATCAGCTCCTTTGCATCTCTAGCTTTTGAAAAGATATGTTGTTTATCCTGGAAGTTTAATAGTTTGAAAATTATAGGTCTAGGTGGCTGACCCTGAGTTGGCTGCGGGCGTAGCGCTCGGTGGGCTCTCTCAATCACGTAGTCTCCACCACTCGGAGGAGCGCCAGCTATTTTGAGACAGAGTTTCTGAAGAAAAGTTATAATGGTACTCCCCTCCTCTTTTTCTGGAAGCCCGATTATGATCAAGTTATTTCTTCTACTGCGACCCTCTAAATCCTCTAGCTTGTCTTCTAATTTTTTCATTCTGCGCCTTCCATTAGTCAATTCCATCTCGGTCCGATCTTGCTTTTTCCAACGACGTAATCCTCGATTCCGAGTCCCGACCCTTCTAGTCAACGTGTCTACAGATCCTTTAATCTCCTGTAGATCCTCTGAGATTGATGCAATGGCCGTCTGAAGAGGTTGCATTATTTCCATGAATCTGCCTTCAGACAAAGCGTATCAGACGCGAGCATCTTAGAAATCGCCTAGTTAGTCTGCTGCTTAGGCCGCTTTGCGGCCTTTTCTTTTCTCCGTTCGTGGAGGAGAGTGCCTCGGAGGCGCTTCTTCATATAAATTTCCATTAGTCTGTCGAGTTCTAACCTCCAAGGAAATCAGTAGCTATTCCGATTTGCAGAAATCAATTTCTCTACTTGAAAGCCGCTATAAAAATAGTAAATTAGGAGACTGAGAACGGAGCTCCGGGAGAAGACTGCCCTTGCTCAAGCTGCCATCACGTGGTCCCCCACTAAAATATATTTTAATGAGTGTTGCACAGTGTTCTTTACCAGGCATCTGGAGACCGTAACAGATTTTACCTTATTAAGGTAATCTTTTCTGGCAAAATTTTCTATAATTTTTTAATATATTTAATGTATGATGTAGAAATCATGATTAGTTGTTATTTCCATGTTTTTAGGTAGTGAAGATCAAACTTTTTCAATAGAATATCTACTAAACTAAGCCAGCCACCCTGCTTATGAAAAAGTAAAAATGTGTTTCTCTTAAGGCACTTGACACCACTGAATGTTTTGCTTTGGACTGTAGTTTGATCCAATGGGAAATTATGCGTTCCTGTGCTAGAAAACTAAAGCTGGTTTGCCCTAGCTGTGATCTGACCAGCACATTAGATGTACAAGATGGAATTCTTAGTAGTTGTTCATGAATTTTATTTAGGACTCAGTCAATTTTAGAAACATAGAGGTTGACAGCAGATAAGGACTGCAAGGCCCATCCAGTCTGCCCATTTCTTTTTCTACCTTATAAATGTGCCATCGGCCTTTGCTCTGTCAGTGGCCTATCAATTCATACTCATCTGTATTGCTCCCTTATGCCTAGTCCATGCCTGTTTGAAGCCCTGCACTGTATTCATAGCCACCACTTCCTGAGGTAGGTCGTTCCATGCATCCACCACTCTTTCTGTGAAAAAGGATTTCCTCACATTCCCCCTTAATAAGCATCCCTCTAATCTCATGCTGTGTCCTCTTGTCCTGCTACTTTTCTTATATTTAAACATGTTAGACTCTTTCACCTTGTTAATGCCCTTAAGGTGTTTGAATGTTTCGATCATATCACCTCTCTCCCTCCTTTGTTCAAGGGTATACATATTGAGCTCCATTAATCTGTTCTTATATGTCTTCAGATACAGTCCTTGCACCATTTTGGTTCCTCTTCTCTGGACTGCCTCAATTTGGTTAATGTCCTTGTGAAGGTGTAGCATACAGTACTGTACAAAGTACTTCAGATGGGGCCTAACCAGTGTCTTGTAAAGAGGGATTATTACCTCCCTCTTATGACTTGTGATACCCCTACTAATACACCCTAACATCCCCCTAGCCTTACATACTACTTTAGAGGTCTGCTTGGATGATTTCAGGTCATCAGTGATGATGATGCCCAAATCTTTTTCTTCCCTTGTGACTGCCAGCAACTCCTCTCCCAGCCTATAGGTGGCTTCAGGATTTCTCTCCCCTATGTACATGATGTTGCACTTCTTTGCATTAAATCCCAGTTGCCACACTTCTGACCATTTTGCTAGTTTATACAGATCTCTTCTCATTCTGCCCACCCCTTCTGGATCATCTACTCTATTGCAGATCTTGGTGTCATCTGCAAACAGACAAGCCTTACCCTCTAGTCCATCTGCAATGTTACTAATAAAGATATTGAAGAGGAATGGCCCCAGGACTGATCCCTGAGGTACCCTACTTGTGACTTGCATCTCTTCTGACTGTATACCATTTACCACAGCTCTCTGTTTTCTGCTCATCAACCAGTTTGCCACCCAGTTGACCAACTTCTGATCCACTCCAATCCTACCCAGCTTATTTATCTATCTTCTATGTGGAACAGTGTCGAAAACTTTGCTGAAGTCAAGGTAGGCGACATCAACTGCTACCCCTTGGTCCACCCCTCTGGTTACCCAGTCAAAGAAATCCATGAGATTAGTTTGACAGGACTTTCCTTTTGTAAATCCATGTTGTCTTGGATCCTGTGCCCCATGGATTCCAGGTGTTGCACTATCCTTTCCTTAAGGAGTGCCTCCATAATCTTACCCATTACTGAGTTAAGACGGACTGATCTGTAGTTCCCTGCCTCCTCCCTGCTACCACTCTTGTGGAGCGGGATCACATGAGCCCTTCTCCAGTCTTCTGGGACCTCTCCTGTGCTCTTCTTGTTTAAATTTTGTAAGACCCATACCTCCATTGCATATGCAGCTTGAGAAATGAGTTTTGCATTAACAGCCTTAATCATTGGTACAACGGTTTTATCTCTGTAAAGTATATTAAATCTTTTTAAAAGTTTAGCAGACCTTTCTAGCTTTTTAACTGTCCATGCAATGTACTTATTACATTTAGTATTATTTGCAAGTAGAACTCCTAAATATCTAAATTCAGTTATAAATTCCAATTTATTTCCCCTCTAGCCTTAATGATCTATATTTCTGTTTTTTACCGAATACCATAATTTTTGTTTTATTAGAATTTGGTCTAAGATTGTGAGATTTGCACAATACTTCTAGTCTGTTTAATGATCTCTGGAGACCTAACTTACTGGAGAAAATAATTGCCAAGTCATCAGCATATGCTAGTACATGGATATGTCTATTGTCTATTTTTACAAGATGAAAAGAAGGATCATTTAGTGCAATGAGATATCATATATATATATATATATATATATATATATATTGAATAAAGTAGGGGCAAGAACGCATCCCTGTCTGACTCAAGGTTAGTAGTAATTTTTTCAGTTATTAATTCAGATTTAGTATATTTAATTTGAACCCAGGTATTTAGGTGCATTCTTTTAATAAGTGTGATAAGATCTCAACCAATTCCCAAGCTGGACATTTTTTCCCATAGGAGTGTGCATCAAAAAACAGTGTCAAATGCTGATGAAAAATCAACGTAAGTGGCAAAAATAGGTTGCTCCTTAATTCTAGTATACTTTTCAATAAGATGATTTAATAAAAAGAGTTGGGTACCTGTATCTTTTTTGAGCACTGCCTGTAAGTCAGATAACACTTTTGTAGTCTCAAGCCAATATATTAATCTATTAAGCAGTATTTTAGCAAATATTTTGAAGATGGTGTCTAGTAAACTAATAGGTCTATAATTTACAGAATCCTTGTACAAACCTTTTTTATGTGTGGGAATGACATGACTTCCCATCCAGGAATTAAGGATGTCAGCATGTATATCAAGTTTATTGAAATAGACTGCTAAACAATTTACCGACCAATCTAGATTGATGATTATGAAATCAATTGTGATCCTATCAGGACCAAGAGCTTTATTGCTTTTAAAGCCTTCTATTGCTGTTTTTACTTCAGAGTATGTAAACCACTGAAATGACTCACTTATTTCCATACTATCCATGGTTACTGGCACTGTGTTATCATAAAATATTGATGAGTAGTGTTTTATCCAGATATCAGGGCTATATAAATATCACAATTCCTTGTACAATTATTTGTACCCATTGCAACTAACAACCAATATTTTTAATCATTTTTTTCCTCTATAGCTTGAAGCATTGAGTTCCATAATTCCTCCTGATGTCACATACGCTGATTGTTAATATGTTCTTTATAAAGTTTCCTGCAATAATTAAAATGTTTTATGTTTTTTTTTTAACCTGTCTGGTTAGACTGGCATTCATTCTTTATAGTTCCCTACAGTGTTTGTGAAACCAGTTATCACATATTTTTTTTAAGGTTTCTTCTTTTTTTTCTTGTTTTGTTGCTCCTCACAAAATTTATATTGTGAAATCAGAACATCATTTATTGGTCCAGGATCTAATTCAAATTTAGCTTTTTCCATAACTGAGTTAATGAAATTCTCACTCAATGCCTTGGCTTCATTGGCAGTCAATTGGGCCCATCTTATTTTATCATTTATTATTTCTACATGCTCATTAGGTAAAAGATTATCAACAAGTGCAGACTTCTTGCAGGTAAACAAAAGACAATAGTCACTCTCCATCCTTATTATAACATCAAAGTATAAATATTTCTGAAAGGCATAAGTGGAGGCTAGTGAGTAATCAATAGTGGTTGAACCTCAGAATCCAGCATATGTTGATATACCAGTGGGGTTCGAAGGCAATCTCTCATTTAATATAATGAGTTGTAATGATTCTAATAGTGATTCAAATTGTGTGTGTTTTTCAGTACTTTTTTTGTCAACTGAAACACTCTGGAATATTTAAGGCCTGATAGAGCTGTTTGTTTATATCAATGTTATTCATTTTACCAAACCTAATATTAAAATCCCCCATAATTAATATGTCATTCTGTGCGTTTTCCAAGGCTGTGTTGTTGACATTGCTTGTTAAGTTACATAGTATGGTTTTATCAAAATATCTTGAATTTGTGGGGAGATTATAGACATTAACTAAAGTGAATATATCCTCACATACTTTAAGGACAATCGTGATATGGTTTATCTTCACTGCTGTCTTAATATTTATAATCTTGTCTGAAGCTTTAAGGAAAACAGCTAAGCCCCCTGCATATCTACCATTTTATTTCATTTTCAAAGCTGGTGACTGGATTAGAGTAAAACCATTAATTTGTATATGATCAAGTTGTTCTTCACTATGCCACAGTTCTTGGAATAATAAGATGCCCAGTCTATCAAGACATCCTAAAAATTCAGGATCTGTAAATTGTGCTGATAATCCAGCAATATTCCAGGAAAGAAATGACAACTTTCCTTTGTGAGGCTGTAAAAAAATATTTACACTATGATACATTATGCTGAAATTCCCTGCATTAGTCCAACATAAGTGCACCCTATTAATATCTACTATATTCAGTCAATTTCAGAAACTGTTCATAAAGCCTGATAAGAGGTCACAGTCTTGGTTAGCAAAAGTGCCTGTGTGGTGCCCCAGCAAACATGATAATCAACCGACCTAAACTTTTCTTAATCTTGACATATAGTCGGTCAATAACCAAAACCCAAGACAAGGATGACTACAGCGTTATGAAATGATCATTTTTTTTTCAATAAAACCTCAACAACAATTTAAAACTTCCAAAACAAAATCATTCAGTGACTATTTACATTGTTAATAACAACACAGTGAACAAACAAACAAGAACAACAACAATAACACCAATGCAAAAATAGAAGAATTTTAAAACTATTCACAACAAAACTCAGTCCCAAACTAACATTGTCTGTGGTGGACTACACCCAGAGGAGTGCACCTGTGAGCACTTCCTGCCTGTGATGACAAAACAGCTTTAATAATTTGTTAATCTCACACTCCATTTTTAGAACTTGGTCCTCCAGGGACGTGACCTTTTTTTAAGATTTTTAATTTCTTTCACAAGTTTCTTTATTTGGACAGCCTGCTCCTGGACCTGCTGTACTGGTGGTGGTGGAGGAGGTACATGGTCCCAAACATGAACAGTCCCTGCATTGGTGAGTTGCCCCATGACTTGTTACCCTTTCTGGGCCTGCTGCTGTGTGACATCTTCTGCCTGCTTCTCCTTTGCCACCATCCTTTCCAGCTCCTTCTGGATTTTCAGGATTCAATTCCTGCACTGTTTGTTTTTCAGAGGCTTGACTGGCATCTGCATCTCCCTTTCCTTTATATGCTGTTCTTCCTGTCTAGCCATGCTTGCTGTCCCAGGTGCTGCAATACCCAAACAAAGGACGGTGAGGGAAGGGTTAGGATAGGGTTTGGGTTAGGGCCAGTGAATGCCCCTCTCCCACCAAAGACAAGGTACTTTACTCAATTTATATTAATATGGACCTTTGTTATTTGCCATCCTCCTTATCCACCTTCCTGATCTCATGTACTGTTTGTTTTGCATGGAAATGCATTATCCACCACCCTATAAATCTGCCACCTCCCCATCACTTTTTCATGTCCAGGGTGTATCTTCATAATCTTAATCTTCCTATATTATGCACAGTGTCACTGGCAAAGATGCAGTGCATGCATTATTATGATCATGATTTTGTTGTGTGTAATGTAATGTCTTTTTAATAACACATTATTCTGTGCACTGCCAGTGGCTATGTTACCTAAAATTCATACTAAAACAAATCAGGAGCTAGGGATCAGTGAGACTCATAATTGCTCCTATTTATTAATAATAATTTGAGGAGGGGTGTGACAGAATATATTTATCCAACTGATTTTTAAAAGTTAATATAGTGCTGCTAAAAATGACTTCAATTGGCAATGCATTCCAAGATTTAACAACGTGCAATGTATAAAAATTTTTGTGTGCCAAATTGTTGAAATGTTCTGCTACACCTGTAATGGATAACCTCTGAGATTAAACATATCTTCTTTAAAGGAGAAACCCAGATTTACCAATAACTGAGGATCATTGATAATATCATACATCAAGAGGAATTCTCTTAATCTTCTGGTGAATAATGACATCTGATTAAGTGAGTGAATTCTCAATTCATATGGCACATTCTTCAATCCTTTTACTAATTTAGTAAATCCCCTTTGTGCTCTTTCCAGTTTTACAATATCCTGTTTCCTATTGGGGAACCAAAACTGCACGAAAAATCCAGATGTAGACGGACGTAAGCTCTATAAAGTGGCATTAACTCTTGTTGATCCCTTGATTTAAAGTTTCTTTTAATAGCCCAAATAACACTATTTGCCTTGTGTATAACTGCATTAATCTGTAAATCTGGCAGAAAATTGTTAGATACAATAACCCCACAGTTCTTTTCTATCTCTGAACTGACCAGTGCCTTATTATCTAGGGTGTATACATGCTTGGGGTAATGTGCCCCAAAATGCAATGTCCTTACATTTTGTATGATTTAGTTTCATAGCCCAATTAGAGATCCATAAAGAAATGTTATCCAAATCATTCTGTATTGATTTTATTTGGTCAGAATTTGCGAATGGTCCCCCAATCTTAATATCATCTGCGTATCTGATTATGTTTGAAAAACAGTTTTCAGAAATATCCTTTATAAATAGATGAAAAAGGCAAGGGCCCAGAACTGACCCCTGGGGTGCACCACTTGTAGTAGATCCTAGGCGTGAAAGTTGGCCATTTATAAGAACTTGCTGTGCTCGCTTATTTAACCAATTATCTGTCCATTTGACCAGTGTCAGATTGATATTTAACTGATATAATTACTTCAATAAGTGACATGGAGGAAGAAGGTTGACAGCCTTACTAAATCTAAATAAACCACATCATATGCAAGTCTGTTATCCAACTGAAGGCTAGCATCCTCATAGAAGCACAACATATTGGTCAAGCAAACTTCTACCCTTTTTAAAACCATGCTGTTCTAAGTCAATATCTTGCAGGATAGAAGTAAGCAAATCCTTAATTAGGCTTTCCAGAACTTTACACTTTGATGAAGTTAGATGGATGGGTCTATAATTTTCCCAAATATTTCTGGGACCTTTTTTATAAATAGGAATAACATATGCTGTCCTCCATAAATCAGGAACATAATTCTGGTTCAGACAATGTTCATATAAAAGTTTTAATGGTAATGACAAACCATCAGCCAACAAATATAGTAAATGACCAGGTACATCAACAGGGGAGACACTGATTTTTACCTTTTAACCCAATTAGCTTAGTATGAACATCTGTAATTGAAATTGATATGTAACTACCTATTGAGTTATTAACTGTGTTGTCCATCTGATTTTTTTGGAATAAGTCACAATAAGCTTCATTAAATAAATCAGCCATCTTAAGAGGATCATGAATTAAAGTATCATTAAGCAAAAGGGGACCCACCTGACGAGTGTTTTTTTTTAATGAATTTATATAAGCAACAAAAGACTTATTATTATCTTTACAAGCATTGGCCACTAATTTGACTTCCCACTTCTTTTTAGATTTTCTGATGCTATTTATACCTTTTTTTGAATGCACAAATACGAACTGCAGTTATGAGGTGTTTTATTTTTTAGATAAGCAGCATAATGCCTATATTTTTTTTTCATAAGTTTGGCCAGATCTTTAGTCATCCATTTGGGTTTAGATTGAATGGACGTATATTTAAATCTAAATGGTGTGTAACTATCTCTCAGAGTATTAATTTTGTTACATAAAGCATAAAGATATTCCTCTACACCTGTGTTGTTAAGGACAGAAACCCAATCTATACTATTCTTTTATGCTATTAATATCTGCTTTGTTGTATAAATAAATTTTATTGCTATTGTGGGTCATAGATACAGCTTGACAAATAACAAAGCAGATTGAAGAATGATCACTGTTACCTATAGGTAATAGTACAGTGAGATTTTGCAGTATGACCGAATTACTATAGAGGACCAAATCAAGGAGGTTATTACCCCAGGTTGGTTGAATCACTCCTTGAATTAAATTACATTGCTGACAAATGTCAACCAACTTTTTACCAGAATTAGATACTGCTGTTAATTTAGTCCAGTCTATATCACCCAAATTGAAGTCACTAGTAAGTACAATATCACCTAAAGCACAAGCAGAGTTAATGTCATTAATAATTAGGTCCAAGTAATCGTTAGCAGCACTCGGAGGATGGTAGCACACACCCAAAATAATATGCTGGGTACTATTTGCCATGACTTTAATCCACAGTGATTCTGATACATCGTTGGTGCTTTTAACTTTATCAGAGATATCCATGACCTGGATAGAGTTCCTTATAAAGATGGCAACTCCACCTCCTTTCCTAGTCTGTCTGTTATAATTAAACAGTGTATAACCAGGCAAAGAAAAAGCCCTACATGATTTACTGTCCCCCAAGTTTCAGTGATACACACAATGTCCACATCATCTGTAACTACAGAGATCTTTAACTCATCTATTTTGTGAGATAAACTTCTGGCATTGAAATAAAGACATTTTATATTTTTTTGTGTGAGCATTTTTTTTTTTTATTCAGATTTATTTTGGGAGAGGATATGTTCTCTCCCAAATCAATCAGTTAAAATGTTTGTTAATATGGAATAATAAATGCTGTCCCAATAGTGAGTTCCCCTTACAATTTAGATGTAGGCCATCCCTACTGTACATGTGAGGTCTACCAATGTATTCTTCCCAATGGGTAAGACAGCCATGATTTTGGTGGAGACACCACCCATGCAACCAATTATTAAACATGCATATAGTATTATTGAACTCAGTTGATGCTCTAGGAATGGGCAAGACCTTGGAAAAAGTTATGTCACAGCCAATGTCTACTAAGATGAAAGAGCAACTGTATCTTGTTTAATGTCCAGTAAGTCAGCATGCAAAAAATTATTGGCTCCAACATAAATGATCACTAGGGGATTTATACCCCCATTTGCCATTATATTATGGGCCATACTAGTGATATGTGAAATCCTTGCACCCCTAAAACTTGGACATGTGTGGTTTTCCTTGCCTGCATCACAAATAGCCCTGTCTAAATGTTTCACCATAGAGTCTCCTATAACAAAAATCTGCCTTTTAGACTCTACATAAGCTGTGGGGATGTCCATGGGAAAATTACCAGAGACAGCATCTACCACCTCTTCAGGTGGAACCACTACTGATGGTATCAAAGGAATGTTCAAAGTAGGTGGACAACAGGTCACTAAACTAATCAGGCTTTGAACTGGATTAATAATTTCATTTTGATGGCAGCATTCTGGTACACCTATAGCAGTCTCAACTGAAGGTGTAGAAACCAAGATCTGGTTTTCAACTTCATTTTGAAATGGAGAAACTATTACTACGGGGCAATGAGTACTGAATGGCCTTACGACCCTTTTTGCAAACCCTTTTACTCTGCACATCATACCACTGGTTGTCAGAACTGTCAGGACAGTACATAGATACATAGATACATAGATACATAGACAGTGTTGGCAGATAAGAGCCTATGGCCCACCCAGTCTGCCCATTTGAGCTTGTAAGTTCAGTTTTGTTTTCCTAGAAGTCTGTTGCCCCTTACCCCTGACCTCCAGAATTCCTTTATGTCTATCCCATGCATTCTTAAACCCTGTGATTGTTTCAGCCCCCACCACTTCCTCTGGCAGGGTGTTCCACTTGTCCACCACCTGTTCTGTGAAGAAATTCTTTCTCATGTTTCCTCTGAATCGTCCTCCTCCAACTTCATCCCATGCCCTCTAGTCCTGGAACATCTTTTTTGCTTAAAAATAGTGTTTTCCTGCACCCTGCTCCTCCCTGTAAGATACTTGTATGTCTCTATCATATCCCCTCTCTCCCTCCTCTCCTCCAGGGAGTACATGTTCAGTTCCTTCAACCTGTCTTCATAGGACTTGTGATGCAATCCGTGCACCATCTTTGTTGCCCTCCTCTGAACCTTCTCTACCCTGTCTATGTCAGGTCAGCACAATATCTGTCAAACTCCCTTGGATGCTTTTTGGTGCTTCCTAGATGAACTTCAGTAGATAACTGACTAACACATACCTGTGTAGAGTCAGAAACAAATGCGGCAATTATGTTGGCCTCAGGTGAAACAGTTGTTATGTCAGTAGTAGAATGATTTAGTGCCACAAACCTGGCTTGCATTTTCCTTTGACTGGCTTCTAATTCTGAAAGCCTGTTATGAAAAAGGGCTACAGCATCCTTAAGTGATTTATTTTCTTCACATTTAGGGCAAACAAACTCTTCTACTACATATTCACTCCCCATGACACTGAACATATGCCATTCTACACATTTCACACAGTTGTGCATATGTGACGTAATGTTAGTCTGACATATTGTTCAACGGCTTATTAGTAGGCTTATATAAACCAAAACACTACTATCCTGTAGAGCCACGTACTTACACTGCTCCAGATATTGTGCTGACCAGATTTGTACTGGAAATATCTAGTACTACCCGCTACCCCCACTGACCATGCAGAATACGCGATGATGCACATGTCTCTGCTTGCGTCTCTGTGTGCTGCACTGCACTTACCCTGCTCGGTTCGCCCTGCTCACTGAGCAGTGAGGTAAACAGCTGCACTTGACCAGGATATGCACCATGGGGTCACGCTGCACCTCGCACAGAATAATGCTCAAATATAGTATAATTTTACAATCTGGAACTACAAGAGCCCTGTACTAAGTGATCAAGCACTCCACAAGAGCCCTGAATTAAAATTAGAACAGTATATACCAGTCTGTAGGCCACAGAGATCGCCCCACGGACTACAGTCTCTCTTCCTGGTTCCTAGTACAGGAAACTAGGACTCACATATACAGATTTCAGTTTATTTTTTAAAAACAAGCACGATGAAGTATAATTAAGCTGCAACAGAGCAGACAGCACTCTGAACAGTGTTTCGCTCAAATTATCAAAGCGCCCTGCTCGCCGACAGGCCAGGTAAATAGCTGCATTTGACCCAGATATGCACCATGGGGTAACGCTACACCTCCACAGAATATTGCTCAAATATACTATAATTTTAAAATCTGGCACCACAGGAGCCATGTATTAAGTGACCAAGCACTCCACAAGATCCCTGAATTAAAATTAGAGCAGTATATACCAGTCTGTAGTCCACAGAGATCACCCCACGGACTGCAGGCTCTCTTCCTGGTTACCAGTACAGGAAAGTAGGGCTCACATATACAGATTTTAGTTTATTTATTAAAAACAAGCACAATGAGGTATAATTAAGCTGCAACAGAGCAGACAGCACTCTGCACAGTGTTTCGTTCAAATTGGAGTTGAGATTTTCAATAGCATCATTTATGAATGGATTAATGACACTATGTTGGGTGGAGGAAAGGAGGATGTCATATTAGAGGCAATGGTAGATTGTAACATTGCTTTGAATGTCTGGGGCCTGTAGTAATGCAGCTTTCCTTCTACTTCTCCCTGTCAGGTAATGCATCTTCAGTGACTCCCACTGAAGTTTAAAAAGTCTACACTGCAGCAGGCTGCCATACCACACTAGTCCACCTGCTAATCTCCTTCAGTATTTCAAGTGGCTGGGTAAGTAGATATCTTTACAGGTGTTTATGAGCCATAATTACAAGGCACCTAGCAGAGCAATGTGGCAATGCGACAAAAGACTCAGTGTGTATCATCATTGGCATGTTACCCCATTGTTAGGGTTTGGAATTCCAAGTAGTGTTCAAGCTATGATCAGGTCAGGGGTTGAATCATTGGAGTGCTCTTAAATCTTCACTTCCAGTGTTCTGAGATAACAACCACAAATATGTTTGAACACTAGGACTGGACCTTGCCCCTCAGACCAGGTAAGTGGCAACTGTGTCCTGAAGGAATGGCCACAGCTGAACTGAACACACAGACATTGCCATTACATATCCAAGACAACAACCACACATATGTTTGAACACTGGGACCTTGCAGTGTCTCGGCTCTTGAATGCCCCCCCCAACACCAAGTAAGTGGCAACTGTGTCCCGAAGGAATGGCCACAGTTGAATTGAACACACGAACATTCCCATTACATATCCCAGATAACAACCACACATATATTTGAACACTGGGACCTTGCAGTGTCTCAGCCCTGGAATGCCCCCCCCCAACACCAGGTAAGTGGCAACTGTGTCCTTAAGGAATGGCCACAGCCAAATTGAACACATGAACATTGCCATTACATATCCCAGATAACATGTTACAACACTGAGGAGTTGCTCAAGAGGGCAATGATAGTCAGAGAATCGTCAAGAGTAGATATTTTTTAATGGCCTGGAGGTTGACACCAGCACATTCAAAATAACACTATTTCACTATCTTACTTTCAGACTGTGTCTTTGCTGTGCTACTGCCTGCTCTCTCACCCTCTCCTGCTGGCACTGTACTGTTGGATGCAACTGCAGGTTGTTCTGAATTGGTACTAACAGTAGTACCAGTAGACTTCAGATCACCATCTCTTCAAAATAAAAAATAGAGGAAATCAATATGGTAGCAGCCAGGAAGAACGCTTCCCCAGTGGTGCAGTCTATAGGGGCCATCCAAAAAGCACTGCTGCACAAAGAGCAAGGACACAGAAAGGCAGAACGGCAGTGGAAGAGTGAAAAAGCTCTTCTGCATACTAATGGTGCCACCAACACACACCAGCGGCAAGACCACAAGCATCAGCAGGCGGGCACACAGGGAGAGCGAGTACACAACACAGGCCAGTGAAGGTTGCAGTACTGGGGAATGCAGGGATATATGGCACAGACAGGGACACAGGGCGACAGTGGGAGACTGCACCAGCCCCACAGCACACAGGGGAAACCTGAGCACACACAGGAGCAAATCCGCAGAACAGGCAGAGCATCCCCCCCACAGAGTCCCACAACAGTAACAAACACTGACCCACGTAGGCACACAACTGGTAGGGGCCACTGGGCAGCACACAGGCAGAGGACACACTATGACCATTAATGATGGACTGAAGCAAGTGAGACCCACAGGCCACAGGGACATAAGGGGATAGGGAGCAGCACTATGTTGCCAGTTATTGATCCCAGGCAGGAAGGAGGTGTGGCCAGGTGCACACAAGGTGGGGCACACAACACCTATATGACAGCCATCCCCAGCAGCCCTGTCAGATTGGACTGTATCGCCAGACATGGAGATGCTCTATGTCCAAAGCCAGAAGGGCAAATCAATGGCTGTCCATAACACCTTTGCCTATAGGCGAGTCAAGGCAGGGCCTGAAAAGGTCTATTGGAGGTGTGCAGGTAACACTGCCTAGCTCACCTGCACACAGTGGAGGATACGGTGGTAACCACCATCAGGCAACACAATCATTCCCCTGATGCAGCTGACGCAGGCATGTGGTAGGTCCTTGAAATGCAACAGGACAGGGCGCAGTGGACAATGGACAGTGTGTCCCAGGTCATCATGGCAAGCACGTCGGGCATCCCTGTGGCCATGGCAAGTTGCCTTCTGGGAGTGCAGCTGCTGCAGTGGACAGTGCAACAGGTCCGGCATGTGGCACAGAGCTGGCCTACCACTCCACAACTGGTTGAGGACCTCAAAATCCTGCAGGAGTACACCCTTGCCTCTGATGGAAACCGCTTACTCCTATATGACAGTGGGATGGAGCGGGACCGCATCATGGTGTACACCATGGACCGTGGTCTGCAGCAACTGGCCACCAGTATGATCTGGTTCATGGACGGCATATTCAGGGCATGCCATACCTTGTTCAGACAACTCTACACTGTCCATGACATTCAGTCTGGTACAATCCTGCCAGCCGTCTATGCCCTTACATGTTCTAGGTGGGCACAGACCTACGTCCGGCTGCTTGGCCAGCTGATGCTGCACAACCCAGGCATTGCACCTGACACAGTCTTGATGGACTTCAAGCATGACAGCTTTTGTGGGGTTGGCACTGTCTTCCTGGAAGCCCACATCAGAGGATGTTTCTTTCATTACTTCCAGGCCCTGTGGCACAAGGTGCAACAGCTGCCAGACATCCTGGCATGGTACTCCACCAACCCTGACTTCTTCTGCATGTGCAGATATTGCTGGCACTGGCATTCCTCCCACTAGCAGATGTACCAGCAGTATTTGATGAGCTGTGGGAGTAGGAATACATGGCCACCAATGAGGAGGTCCTCCAGCCCATGCTGGACTATGTGGAGGACAACTGAATCGGTTACCCCACTGGGCGCTCAGGGTGCCGACATGCCATCTTCCCCATCGAGCAGTGGAACTGCTATGAGATGACCATTCAGGGCCTGGCATTTACCAACAATGCAGTGGAGGGGTGGCACAGGACCTTTAACACCCAGTTCGGTGCATGCCACCCCAGCATCTGACACCTCCTAGAGTGCCCCAGGAGGAGGAGAAGCATCTGATCACCATCCATTTGTAGATGCTGGTGTCAGGGTCAGAGGCACCACAGCCCCAGCATCATTACCTTGACCTGGACTCCCAGATCTGTGCTATTGTGGCAAAGTACGGCACCAGGAACCACTATGCCTACCTGTGCAGACTGGCACACAACCTCGAATTTCATGTGTGACCATCCGTTTAGTGGCCCCTGGCATGCATGTGGGCCTGTATACACCGCTTGGCTACATGGCCATGTGCTGTACCACACAATGTACAGTGTATGCCCTCCTCCCTACCCTTTGCAGATTCACCCTGCAATGGGCGCCCACTCATCTACCACATCCCTGAAGTCACCCTTTTGACACAGGCTCACATGCTATGGCCATTACCCATCTATCAGGGCTCTCTCACCCCACATGCCCCCCCCTTTGGGCTGACGGCTCTGCACTGTTTGCTCTTGCCGCCCCACAGGTTCTTCCCCTTGGCAGTGCCCTCTCATATGCCTCCCGCCCACCTATGCCTGGTGCGCAGGCCACTCTGGTATGCATTTTTTGGTCCTTGTGGTACTGCTGCCCTGTACCACCACAGCTGCACCACACATGTCGCCGTGACCTTTCCTGTCATCCAACAGAGCGGTGCTGCTTGACCACTCCCACCTGCCACTAGCTCTGTCTGTGGTGCCCTTCCCTTGCTGCCCTTACCACAGTGTGCTTTTCCTCTTCTTCCCTGCAGCATTCACCATGTGTGCGTTGCCCTTCAGATCACCTCATGCTGCAGTCACTCATTGTGTTGTTCATCGCTCCAGTCTGCTCACCCATAAGGCGGTCGACGTTTTTCATTCTCCGTTTCTGGCAGCACCATTCTGGAGGTGCTCTTATCACACAAAACCATACCATACTGTTGTTCAGAGCAGTTGTGGCAATTTTAATAGCTAACACTCGCTGATTCATACTATAATTTTAGTGTACTATACTGTCTCATAACTAAGTAGGTATAAACATTTTACTGTGTCCTACAGTGTTCAGTGCCACGACTAACAGCTATCAAGACAATCACTTCACTTTACTATAATACTTAATATTAAGCGTGATTAGAACTGTGTTAACTGCAATACACTGTAACATTTTATAACTGCTTGATTACTGCCTGACCTGCTGTAAACAGTATTCAATTTGTTTATCTGATCCTGTGACTCTTAACCTATGGAAGAAGCTTCCAACTCAAAGTTGTTCATTCAGATAATTCAATTACTAAATAAAAAAACAAAATATTGCTGTATACATACTATAATTAAAGCAGCACAGCAAACCACAATCAGTCACAGGCTGGCACAACAGTCATGCAGTACAGTGTGATGGAAAGAATATTTGATGACAGTTAATTAAGATATTTTAAGTAATATAGTTACTATCAGTATTGCTGTCATCTGTCGATCCTTGATGTTCCTCCCAGACTTGGCTCTGGTTCTGCTGTCTCCAGTGTCTGATTCCTTAGATGCATCATTGGATCCCTCACTCTTCTGCCTTCTTCAATGTTCCTTTAGAGTAACTGCTCCATCCAGGGGCTCCAGCACTTCTGTGTCCCGATGTTGGATGTCATCCCATTTGCATTTCATTTGTTTTATGATGTGGGACATAGCACCATGACCCTCTCTGTCCAACATCAATTGTATGCCTTGCCAGACTGTCTCCCTCTCCTTCATAGGGACTCTATCAGGCCCATATAGATCCTTCACATGAGCTGTTACCTCCCTCACAAGTATTGCCACTTCTTTGTAACTGAATGCAGGAGCAAATGTTTTTTTCTTTTGACCCACCTCCTCCTCCTCCTCTTCCTCCTCCTCCCCACTGTTGGAAGGATCAGCCTGTTGGCCACCTTGTTGTCTTACTGTCTGCTCCACCCTCTGTTGCTGAACCTGGGCCTCCACATTATCTCTCCCAGAAGTGCTAGACACACTGTCCTCATCCATTTTCCTGCTGCTCCCAACTACACCTAAATCTGCAGATGATGACATTTTTAACTTAACTAACTGCAGTACCAAAATCTCTCTCTCTCTCTCTCTGTCTGCTCTACACTCTGCAAAGTCTACAAGTCGCACTGTCCTCACAATCATGAAAATAAATCAGAAACCTCAAATTCCATTTCTTCCTGTATAGAAGCAGAGTTTAGTATTCAAAAGTAAAGAAATCCCACAGTTATAATTGAAAGCTGCATAAAACATGCAGTGTTATTTTTAATGCAAAAAAATAAAGGTGTATTAAATTACGTTACTAGCAGTATTTTGCTGATACTTGTGGAACTAAATTTGAGCATGTTAAAAATCACAGTATTAATAAATAATCCCCTACTTAAAGTGATTCAGCACATTTTATTTTCCGCAACTAATGTGTAGACAATCACATTTTGGAATCCATTTATTTGCACTACTCATACAGCCTGTACAGTAGGAGTTGTTATTATGCACATGTATGTACATAATAGTTTTACTCTGTTCCTTTCTATAGGGATGTGTTTTTATTTTCTGCATTCTAGGTCTCTAAGTAAGTGAGAAGGCCAACAGGGAGTAGGGTGCTGGGTGATATCCGCATGCCCAGGGAGTAGCGAAGCAAGCCCAATGGTACAGGTTGAGTGCCTTATAGCCCCTGAAAAAGTTGATATCCCCCCAGCAACCCACATCTTGAAGAGTTTTATTGTGCTTAGAAAATTAACTTTTGCAATAAAAAAATTAGAAACAAAAAAAAATTTAAGACATTTAAAGAAAAAGTTTTATATGTAAAATAATACTTATGAAAGAACAGAGCCAGGTTTTTTCTTTGATTTTAGAGGGGCCCATTGCCAGATAAACATATGGCTCTGTAATGCTGTTAGTCAATCAGGTTTTAGGATTTTTCTAACACATTTCTAAAACCTGTTCTGTATGTAGCACCCCCAGTGTGCCATTGTAGTTGCTCCAACCAGTGACATCATCAGTCACAGTCAGTGGCTTCTACACAGACAATACTACATGGGCTGCTGCTACATCCACGTACAGTGAACCGTTCCTCAATGTGCTCAAAGTTTTCACTGAAGTATAAGCATTAGGAGCAGTAACTGATGGAACTGTTCATGTCACTGATTGAAGCACCTGGCCACAAATGGGTGGGGTAGGGGGTTGTGCAGATTGCTTTTTAAAGACCAGAGAGACATAACAAGCAGGAAATTCTGGGAATATCTCAGGGTACTATCAGGGAAGTCCAGCAAATTCCCTCCCTACATACTTAATTTACTGTAGATGGCTCAACCATTCTGGACCAAAAACACAAAACAGACATGTTCGACTCTGCATTCACCAACATAAGTTGTGTACTCCGACCTATTTTTTTGACACACATTCCAACCTGTGTGACCCTAAGGACCTGACCCCATCATTGCTTAACCCACCTTTCCACTTTACAAAAGCCTCACTCGCAGAGTCCAAAAAATACCTTATTGGGGTCCTTGGTAAGGCCCGCTTTAGTAGTGACTCACTGGGCCTAAAAGCTCCTGCACCTCACACTAGATGCTGTGCTTCTACCCCTCACAAAAATTCTAAACATGTCACTATGCCTTAGTTAATTCTCCATGTTATGGAAAACAGCATTAATGACCCCTATTCATAAATCTGGGGACGGGTCGACTCCCTCAAACTATCATCCAATTTCCATTCTCCCTCCGCTCTCTAAAGTACTAGAATGTATAGTCACAGACCAGATCACTGACTACTTTTCCAAGTACAACATACAATTTTCTGAACAGCGTGGCTTCAGGACAGGCCATGGTACCACATCTGCCCTCCTCCTCCTGTACAAAGATTTTATACACCAGGCAATTGATCACAGGCACTTAGTGGGGTCAGTGTACATTGGCCTCACTAAGGCGTTTTGCTACTGTTAATCATCCCCTCCTACTCAGTTCCCTTACTGATATTGGTTCATCGATGGATGCAGTAGCTTTGTTTAAAAGCTATCTAACCAGAAAGTCCCAGCAGGTCCAAATAGGTGTCACCCTTTCAGACAGCCAGCCAGTTCTTTCTGTTGTTCCCCAAGGCTCCATACTGGGGCCACTGCTTTTCAGCCTCTTTCTAAACTCCCTCCCACCTGTCTGCAGCAATAATCTCCTATTATATGCAGATGAAGCTGTTATATTCTCCAGCCACTCAGATCCATTTCTATTAGCCAATAGCCTACAACACAATTTCACAACTCTGGAGACCTGGCTCCCCAAGCACAAGTTAGTTATGAATTACAAAAAAACAAAATCTATGACGTTTGTCAGCCCTCATAATAAACAACAATCTACACCACTAATCATTCAGAACAACCATGATGTCCCTATAGATGAAGTCTGTACCTTTAAGTACCTTGGAATAATCCATGACAGTACCTTATCTTCTTATGAACATACCAGTAATTTTTCTAAGATGGTTAACTCAAGACAATGGATCCTTTACAGGCACAGACAGAGCATGACCCCTGATGCCCTTCTACTTGCTGTTACTAGCTCTGTGCCCTTCTTAATAGATTACAGCCTACTCATTTATGGCTCAGCCTCTGAGACATCCCTTAAAAGCATATGCATAGCCCTCAACAATTACTGTGGTCTAGTCTCAGGTGCACCCAGATCCACGCACGCATGAGACCTCTAGACCCTTACCAAATGGCTGAACCTCAGTGGTAGGACTGCTTATCATACCTGTCTGATCGAGAAGAAAATCTCACTGGGGCTGACCCCTTCATCCTCTTGGCAGTTCATCATGCATGCTCCCAACCAGTGTGGCATCAGGACTGCCTCCAGGTATGCTTATCTGATGCCTTTCTGTCAGATCACAAAAGCCCAACGGTCCATCAGGTTTCGTGCTGCTAACTGGATAAATAAACTCTCTGTCGACATCCTAGAATAATATAAACTGGGCCCATTCAAATAGAAACTAAAATGACACCTCACTGCTATTAGAAGCTGTGATTGCCACACTTAGGCCCTTTTCAGCCTCACACATTGCCTTCACCCTGCACCCTCACCATCCTGAGCTGCCTCCATTAATTGTCCCACTCCTTCTCCCCCTTTGTTTCCCTGTTCCTGCTACTTGTCCCTCATCTCCCTTCCCCTTCCTGAATCTCCTTCCATTCTCCCTTCCTGTGCTTTCTCCTCTCCCTGCACTTCCACTCCAGACACTGGTCATGGAACCCTGCCTGCCTTTTCTCCCCTACCCCCACTGTCCTACTCCCACCCGTCTCTCCTTCCATCACCCACTACACTCCCTCACAACCCTCTGTCCTCCTGCACATCTCCCAGTTCTCCACTTGACAATGTCAAATCATGACAGCATCCTTCATTTCTCTTTTCTCTTCTGCACTCCTATGACAATGTCAGATTTCTGACAACATTCCTCTCCTCCCTTCCCCATGTGTACCTCCTTAAGTCCTGACACCTACTGCACTTCTTACTGAAACTAAAATGTAAAAGTTTAATCAGATTGTAACTATTGCTGTAACCTGAATTGTTAACTCTTTACCTGTCTGTAACTTTTATGAATGATTGTACCCAATTCCATGTGTCATGTATTCCACTTGTCTTGTATTTAGTTTTTTGTTGTGTTGTCTTTACTCTGACGTGGAACCATTGTAAAGGAGTCTTCGATGCAAAGATACTTTAATCCAAGACTTAAATAAATAAATAAATAATTTAATTAATACATAAATAAAAATAAACATTTATCTGCTATATATACCAAAGAGATCATGGATATATCAATCTGAGTTGAGATTGCTGCATCGCATCCCATCTCCTCAGCACTTTATAATACAAATTGTGCCTTACCTGTGCTGTAATGCCACTAACCCCAGAGTTATCACATGAGGTATATATAACTTTTTTGCCCAGTCCCTGGTGGCTATTCAAATGAATGCCCTGCACTCTATCCCAATCCACAGCTCTTCATGCTACATCTTCTTCCCGCTGCCTTGTGAAACTTGATGTTACCAATGGTTTTTATGGAGACGTCATCACTCTCTTTATGAAACTTGGCTCGCCAGCACTGCTGTCACGTGGAGCTCCACTCGGTAGCAACTTTGCAGCTCAACCAAGACTCTTTTATTCACTCACAGGGAATGGGGTATTCCTACACACCACTCCCAGCACTTCTGCCTTTGGGGAAAACTGCAGTGAAATATGAATAGTATGTTGTGGCATATGTAAATGACAACACAGGGCATGCCAAACTTCATGAGACTTCCTTATCCCAGTGAAATACAGCAAAACTAGTTTTGTACATCTCCACCTGTCTTTTAATGGTATGTCTAACCTTTGACCTTTTCATAAGGACCCCAAGCTGAAGTTTTTAACATTTCTGAAATATGTAACAGGGTCTTTTAAATGAAGTTTCTCCACCTCCTTGAATTGGTCTACTCTATGTCACCCCTGTCCAGGAATGGGGTGGTCCAGTATGTGTGGTCTGAGCAGTTCCTAACTAAAGTCTTTTATATGCAGCACTCTGTGCTCTCTGTTCCTGGGATTGTTCTAACTCTATTTATCCCACAGTTCTCTGCATGGGACCCATCCCAATAGTGTGAGTGTTAACTGTGAGTCTAATGTGTATTTTAATGCATTTGGTAATTGTAGGAGACAGCAGAGCACTTCACATAATGGATTAACAGTCACTACCAGAGAGCTGCACTCCAGAGGTACTGCAGCAGAGAACCAAATGAGGATTCCAATATCAAGTCATCATTTCTATGTCATGAAGCTCAAATGAGCGAAGAGCCGAGGTGGCTGAGTAATGGTTGTACCTAGTGGGTGAATAATTCAATGAAACAAGAGGACCTCTATGTATGCATGTAATAGACTGCTGCATGGAAATAAAATCTTTGGAACTTGATTTCTTGTTTGGAATGACTTGATATTGCTATCATATCATCATTTGTTTCTCTGTTGCAATACTTCTGGAGTTCAGCTCTCTGGTTGTGTTTGCTTATGTACCACAAGAGGGCTAGTCGAGCCCGGAGCTTGCACCCCAGCTGCACCGGTGAGCGCAGTGACTTTCTTAGTTTTTCAGTTGCTAAAGGTAGTGGAATGATTGTGCTTTAACTCCAAAATGTTGTACTTCATTTGTAATCGTGTGACGTGCACCCAGCGCTTCCTTCTATCTCTGTGTAATAGCAAGACATCATGCAAAGCTCCTCTATGCAGCCATAAAGAATGGCAATAAACTCAATTTGCAATGTGAAATTTAAATCAAAATGTGAAAGTAAATATATTTACAGGTGCTATTTAGTGGAAGCTATATTGTAGCATGCTAAGAATGTGATACATTATTTATTTAACATCAGAAAATCTTGGGAAGAATTTGTTTTTAGCATGCATACCCTGTATGTTTTAATTTCCATTTCATTTTATTTATTTTTTATATTTGTATGCAAAGTAAACATGACTGCACATTTTCATATGCGACAAGTGTACACGTAAACATACACATATAAAAATATTACAGAAACAAAATATACATATAAAAAAACAGTACAATACTAACATTCAATCAATAGACATCACAAGATTACTATGTCACAAAACAATTATATTCATCCTTATCAAAAAAAAAAAACATTTCCATAGAATTTTTTTAAAAGTAAATAGGGAAGTACACTTAACAAGGTAGGAGGGGAGAGAATTAAAAAAACAATGAGGCTGTAAATAAAAAGGACCTCTGCCCAATTGATTTCCTACGTAATGGAATTGAAAAGGTTAAGGTTTCAAAATGAAACAGAACACTAATAATGTGATATATTTTATTAACATGTGTAAAGTCCAACACCAGTTCCTTGTTAATGGCAACCTAAAATGTCCACTGACTACCAAAACAGTAATCTAATTGTTCATACAGCGGCTACAATTTGAAAATTGTATATACACTGTATGTCTATTCCAAACAAAAGCTATAATATATGTTGTAGATGGGGATTTGAAGACTGATATTCTTATATGTACCAATAGGGATGCTTCTGAGTCTATTAGACATTCCTTTTATTTGTGCATTTAAATCCATTCCTATGCATCCTCACCCTATTAGTTATAATATGTTATATTTAAGCCATCAAACATGTTGACCAACTACAGAAATAAACTAAAGAAAGCAAAAAACAATATAAATGAATAAAAGTAACAAGTGATTTTTTATATTGTTTAACATCAGTCTCAGATTATACGAACAACTATTAATTGGGATTTCTTTTTAATATTTAGTATTTCAATATAATGAGAGTTTCAGCATACTGTGTTGCAGTGTGGAACTCGGTCATGGAAATGCTTTGGTTATGTCCAAATTATTGAGGTTTAATAGTGGCTGCCTTTTATTATAGTATTTCTTCAACAATTATTAAATGCATTTTTGAACAAGTACCTTAAGTTTCCAGTTTCATTTAAAGGATATTAAAATCATATAATTTAATATTTTTCTTGTCTCCTGCCATAGTTTATGCAATGCACAGGTGTCTGTAAATACATTTTTCAACTTAATGGAGGACTGGGCTGAACATGATAGTTATTTCTGCACTGTAGAAAATGTTTTTGAATACCGTTCCAGTTCTGCTGTTGTTGCATCTACACAGGCCTATCAGTAACCTCAGAGGCTATTTCTGATTTATACACTGGTAGTAAGTAACATTTAAAAACTGTATGTGTAAATCAGAAATACATTCTTGGATAACTACTCTAAGAAGCCTGTAGAGATGGAAGAATACCAGAATTGGAACCAATATTTCAGCAGCAGTTTTTTTAAAGAAAAATGACTTTCAGATTCAGCTCAATTCTCATTTAATGATGGGGATTTAACTATTCAAACTCTGAATATATTTCATAAATATTAAAAAAAAATTGCCCCAGGTATTTTATTTGGTCATAGCTGGAGTAAGCGGAAAGAAACATGTGTAACATAGAAACACAGAAGTTGACAGAAGATAAGGACCGCATGGCCCATCCAGTCTGTCCATTTTTTTTCTGCCTTATGAATGTGCCACAGAAACATAGAAACATAGACTTTGACGGCAGATGAGGACTGCTTGGCCCACCTAGTCTGCCCATTTTCCTACCTACAGGATAAGCTGCAGATCCTAATTAACCAACAGCCTACTGTGTTTCTTCCTACCCCACACAAAAATTGCCTTATGTCTGTCCCATGTATTTTTGAATTTTCCCACAGTTTTAGACCCCACAACCTCCTCAGGAAGGCTGTTCTATGCATCCACCACCCTCTCTGTGAAAAAATACTTCCTCACATTGCCCCTGAACTGCCTCCCATCTCTCTTCAAATTGTATCCCCTTGTTCTTGCACATCTCTTTTTCTGAAACATGCTACCCTCTTGGACTTTGTTGATTACATTGAGGTACTTAAAAGTTTCTATCATGTCCCCCATATCCCTCCTTTCCTCATGGGTATACATATTAAGCTCCTTTAGTCTCTCCTCATAGGGCTTCTCTTGCAGACCCTCCACCATTTTAGTTGCCATCCTCTTGACTGCCTCTATCCTGCCTATATTCTTGCGGAGATGGGGTCTCCAGAACTGGATGCAGTACTCCAGTTAGGGTCTCACCAACTGTCTGTACAGAGGGATGACAACTTACTGTTTTCTGCTGGTGATGCCTCTCCCTATACATCCCAGTATCCTCCCAGCCCTCCCTACTGCCTTCTCACATTGCTTGCTAACCTTAAGGCCATCTGACATGATTAGCCCCAGGTCCCTCTCCATTTTTGTTCTTGTTACTACCCCCCATTGTGTAATCTTCCCCTGGGTTTTTGTTTCCCAGGATTATTTTGCACTTCTTTGCATTGAATCAAAGCTGCTATACTTCTGACCATTCCTCCAACCTTGCCAAGCTCCTTCTCATCCTTTCCATGCCTCCTTGTGTATTAACCTTGTTGCTGATCTTTGCATCATCTGCAAAGAGGCATACTTTTCCTTCCAGTCCCTCTGCATTGTCACTTACAAAGACATTAAAAAAGACTGGACCCAGTGCTGAACCCTGCGGTACCCCACTAACAACCCCTCTTTCTTCAGAGTGGACTCCATTTACAATTACCTTCTGTGTCTTGTTGTCCAGCCAATGTTTTACCCAGGCTACCACCCTGGGACCCATTCCCAGGCTGGTTAATTTGACTTTTAACCTTTTGTGTGGGACTGTGCCAAATGCTTTGCTAAAGTCTAAGTAGGGCATGTCCACAGCCCCTCCTTGGTGTACTACTTTGGTCACCCAGTCAAAGAAATCAATTAGATTCATCTGACATGACCTTGCCACTGTGAACCCTTGATGCCTTGGGTTCTGTGCCCCACTGGCCTCTAGGTACTCGATAATTATTTCTTTCAGAAGTGATTCCATCACTTTTCCTACCACAGAGGTCAAACTGACAGGTCTGTAGTTTCCTGTCTCTGACTTGGTCCCACTTTTGTGAAGGGGAATCACATCCACCTTCTTCCAGTCCTCAGGTACCACACCATCCTCCCATGATTTGTTAAAAAGGGTAGTCAGTGGTTTCACTAGTTCTCCCCTTGATTCTTTTAGAATTCTAGGGTGAATTCCATCAGGCCCCATTGCTTTGTCCACCTTCAGTTTTAGGAGTTCTTTCAGAACCCTTTCTTCTGTGAAAGGACTGGGATCGACCCCCTATCCAGAGTGCTCTGTTACTTGGATTAGGCACCTCCCCTTCTCCTCTTTTGTGAAGACTGAGCAGAAATATTCATTCAGTATCCCTGCTTTTTCATTGTCCTTCTCTTCCCACCCACCGTCCATTCTATTCAGCCTCACTATCCCTCCCTTTGTCTTTCTATGCTCCCTGATGTACCTATAAAAGGTTTTATCCCCCTTCTTAACTGAGTTGGCTACTTTTCCACAGTTTGGGCCTTTGCTATTCTGACTTCCCTCCCTGCTTTCTTCTGCCTTAACTGGTACAGCTCTCTGTCCTGCTTCTTCTGTGTTTCCTTATACTTTGTGAATGCTATCTTTTCCTCCCTGACCTTCCCCGCCACCTTTTTGAGAACCATAGTGGCTTTTTCTTTCATTTTGATTTGTTTATTTGCTTCACACAAATGCTTGTTGCCTCTGTGATGGAGGATTTGATGTTTCCCCATTGTTGTTCCACCCATCCTTCTAGCATGTTTGCTAGTGTTTTTCTAAGACACTCTCCCATCTTGCCAAAGTCAGCCCTCCTGAAGTCCACTACCCTCACTTTTGTATGGCTTGACTGTGTAGCTGAGTTTATCATGAACCACACTGTTTGATGGTCACGTGTTCCAAGATGGCTACCAACTTTTAGATCTGGGATCCTCTCACTGTCCTCATTTGAGAGTACGAGGTCTAAGATTGCTCCCTCATGAGTGGGTTCCGAAACTAGTTGTCTGAGGCATGCCATATGTAGTGCATCAAAAATGGCCCTGATCTTAGATGTGTCTGCAGCAAAAGTGCTCCAGTTAACATCTGGCATAGTTAGGTCTCCCATCAACAGTATCTCCCCTTTCTCTACCATCCTAAGAATGCCTTCTATCATATCCTTGTCCATTCCTTCCCCCTGACATAGGGGTCTGTATACAACCCTTGTGCAGAGTGTGGAGTCATTTCCAGTCTCTAAGGAGACCCACAGTGCCTCCTCTCCTCCCTGTTTACTCTTTTGTTCATTTACTTTTATCCCTTCCCTTACATAGAAAGCTACTCCTCCCCCTCTTGTCCCCTCCTTGTCTCTCCTGTAGGTTGTGTACCCTGATATGTTAACATCCCAGTCATGGCTCTCTGTGTACCATGTTTCTGTGACTGCTACAAAAGCCAGGCATCCCTCTTCCATCAAGGCCACCATTTCGGGGAGCTTGTTGCCCAGACTAGGGGCACTGGTACTCATTACCTTCCATTTCCTGATGGCCTTACTCCTTTTTGCACCATCCCCGTCCTTATTGCCTTTGTCACTTTCTCCGTTTACCCCAGCCCTTCTCCCTATTGACATCACTATGTTTGTGTTTACCTCACTTACTACCCTGACTTTTTTGGGGGGGGGCTAAGATTTCCCTGCTCCTTTCCAGTGCCATAGGCCTTTACTCTGTCAATGTCCTATCTATTCATACTCATCTGTATTGCTCCCTGATGCCTATCCTATTCCTGTTTGAAGCCCTGCACTGTATCCATATCCACCATTTCCTGAGCTAGGCCATTCCATGCATCCACCACCCTTTCTGTGAAAAATAACTTCCTCACATTACCTCTTAATCTGCCTCCCTCTAATCTCATGCTGTGTCCTCTTGTCCTACTATTTTTCTTATATTGAAACATGTTAGACTCTTTCACCTTGTTAATGCCCTAAAGGTGTTTGAATGTTTCAATCATATCACCACTCTCTTTCCTTTGTTCTAGGGTATAGATATTAAGCTTTGTTAAGCTGTCCTCATATGTTTTCTGATGCAGTCCCTGCACCATTTTGGTTGCCCTTCTCTGGACAGCCTCAATTTTGTTAATCTCTTTGTGAAGGTGTAGCCTCCAGTACTGCATGCAGTACTCCAGATGGGGCTGAACCAGTGTCTTATAAAGAAGGATTATTATCTCCCTTTTATGACTTGTGATACCCCTGCTAATACACCCCAACATCCCCCTAGCATTACCTACTGCTTTAGTGGTCTGCTTGGATGATTTCAGGTCATCTGTGATGATGATGCCCAAGTCTTTTTCTTACCTTGTGATTGCCAGCAACTAGCCTCCCAACCTATACGTGGATTCAGGGTTTCTCTTCCCTATGTGCATGATCTTACACTTCTTTGCATTAAACCCCAGTTGCCACTCTTCCAACCATTTTGCCAGTTTATCCAGATCTCTTCTCAGTCTGTCCACCCCATCTGGATCATCTACTCTGTTGCAGATCTTGGTATCTTCTGCAAAAAGACAAACCTTACCCTCCAGTCCATCTGCAAAGTCACTGATGAAGATATTGAAGAGGACTGGCCCCAGGACTGATCCCTGAGGTACCCCACTTGTGACTTGCATCTCTTCTGACTGTATACCATTTATCATCACTCTCTGTTTTCTGCCCACCAACCAGCTTACCACCCAGTTAACCAACATCTGACCCACCTCAAGCCTACCAATCTTATTAATTTTCTATGTGGAACAGAATGCCAAGCTGAAGTCAAGGAAGGAGACATCAACTTACCCCCTTGGTCTACCACTCTGGTTACCCAGTCAAAGAAATCTATGAGATTAGTTTGACAGGACCTTCCTTTGTAAACCCATGCTGTCTTGGATCCTGTGCTCCTATGGATCCCAGGTGTTATACTATCCTGTCCTAAGGAGTGCCTCCATAATCTTGCCCACTGCTGAAGTAAGACTGACTGGTCTATAGTTCCCTGCCTCCTCCCTGCTACCGCTTTTGTGGAGTGGGATCACATGATCCCTTCTCCAGTCTTCGGGGACTGCTCCTGTGCTAACAGACTCACTAAACAGTTCTGATAACGGCTCTGCTAGTTCCACCCTTAGATCCTTTAATATCCTGGGATGTATGCCATCCAGTTCTATTGCCTTGTCCACCCTGTGCTTAGAGAGCTCCTGCAGGACCCTTTCTTTTGTGAAGGGTCTTTGCATACCTCCCTCCCCCTGTGTCCATGGTGCTGAGCTGTGGGCCCTGCCCTACCTTCTCCTCAGTAAATATTGAGCAGAAGTATCTATTTAGGATAGATGCTTTTCATTGGTCCTCCTCCACACACTCCTCCTTATCCCCTTTCATTTTAGCAATACCACCTCTGGACTTTCTCCTTTCACTAATGCATCTATAGAAAGACTTGTCCCTTTCTTTTACTGTTCGTGATAGTGTTTCCTTGGTTTGGGCCTTTGCCTGTCTTACTGCCATCCCTGCTCCCCTTTGGGTAGTTTGGTATGTCTTCCTTTCTTCATCCCGCTGTGTTCCCTTACATTTCCTGAAGGCCAGTCATTTGGCTCTGACCTTTCCTGCTACTGTTTTTGAGAACCAAAGTGGTTTCCTCCTTCTTCTGCTCTTGCTTTTCTCTCTAACACAATGGGATGTTGCTTCAAGCATTGCATCCTTAATGCTTGCACACTTTGCCTGTACCCCTTCACCTGTATGTCTTCTCGCCGGGGTTGGCTTACCTCTGTTGGCCATCTTATCAAAGTCAGCTCCTCTGAAGTCCCATATTTTTGCATTGGAATGGGATAATTTAGTTCTAGCTGCCAAATTGAACCATACCATGTGATGGTCACTGTCCCCCAGGTGATCTTCTACCTAGAGTTCTCTGATCCTTTCCCCATTAGTCATTGCTAGATATAGGATAGCCCTGTCACTTGTGGGTTGTTGTAGCAGTTGTTTGAGGCTCTCCCCAGCAGGGAATCCACTATGTGTCTAGTTCTGGTGGATGTTCCTGCTGGTATTGACCAATATGTATCTGGCATGTTGAAGTCTCCCATTATCAAAACCTCCCCTTTAGCTGACATGTTTTGTATATCTTCTAACAGTAATGTCTCTATGTCCTCTCCCTGGTCTGGAGGCCTGTAGACAATCCCAGTTCATATGGCTGTCCCATTTCCTGTTTCCAGGGTGAACCACAGTCCTTCCAACTCCTTATGTGTATTCTGAATTTCTTTACCTTTGGTATTTTCATTGCCATAAAGGGCTACCCCCCTTGCACCCTAGTATCTTCTGACTAGTACGTATCTGGCTACTGAAGTCTCCCAAGTGTGGTTACTGGTGGACTATGTATCATTAATGGGTACTATGTCCAGTTTAGCCTTTGTAATTTTGTTGCATGCAGGTCTGGGATCTTGTTTCCCACACTGCAGGCATTTGTGTACATGATTTTCCATTGGCCAGATTTTGGTGCGTTAGTTGTTGGACAAGGTCCAGCATTTCCCTTTCATGTCATATGGGGAGATGGACCTTTTTCCTTGCCCGGTGATGCAAATGAACTACAAACATGCTGTACTCCTGTTTAGCACTAGCTGAGGGGGGAGGGGTGTTCTTCCTGTTCTATGAATCTGGTCCTGTACCCCTCTCCCCATTGGCTAGTTTAAATATTCTGCAAAGATGTCAAACTTCTGCCTCTAATGCACTGACTCCCTCCTTAGTCAGATGCAGTCCATCCAATTTATAGAACTTTTGCTTCCAAAACTGTTGCTAGTTACCTACAAATTTGTGTCCTTTTACCTGGCATCAGCCATTGAGCCACATGTTTAGCTCCCCTATCTCCCCTTCTCTGACCTTCTGTCCATCTGCTCCCCTCTCCCAGACCTGCAGGATCTCAGAGAAGGAGATGCCAGATGAAATGGATGACAGTTTGTCTCCCAGCCTGGTCAGGTGTTCCTTGGTTTCCACAACTGGCCGGCTGGAGAGATTGTTACTCCCTATGTGTACCAGGACATCGATGTTTTCTCCTGCTTCCTGCACAGTTTTAGCAATGTGGTCAGTGTCTCTCCATGCTGATATGCCTGGGAGATGTCTGACCATTACCCTCGGCTGGAGGTAGGCATCAATTCCCCAAATCATGGAATCTCCTATGATCAGAAGTATTTTTTGTGTTGCTTTTTTTTGTTTTGTTCCCTGTTTTGGATGAGTTTTGTTGTGCTAGCTCTTGTGCTGCAGTGTCCTGCTCTGCAGTGTCCTCTGCCCTTTTGTTTGATTTTGGAGATAGAGGCAGACACCTGTTTATTGTTTTTATATAGTTTGTGGTGGTGATACATTGGAGAGCACTGAGTGATGAGGCACCTGATTTGCCCCTCCTAATCACCTGCCAATCTCCCAGACCAACTGCAGTACCCTCTGCGGTTGAGCAGTTGAGGTGTTTCAGTTGGATGTTGGGGAAATAGCAGGTGGTTCTTATAATATGTTTCCTCCTGAATATGCAATTTGAGGTGTGCAATCTCTGCCCATGCTGCCTGGAGCTGAGCCCTTAGATCTCCAATGGTCCAGCAAGTAGGACACCATCCTAAATTCTGTATAAGTGCCCTTTTGAAAAGTCTCCCACAGTGCCTGAAGTTAATAATATTCATTCCACTTGAGTTACTGAGTTTATAACTTGATCTGAATGATTAGAAGAAGGAAAATTAAAGCAAAGGTTAGATTTTTGTTTTTGTATAACTCGTTATAACCAGTTAAATTACTTGTGCTCCTGTAGGTAAGGTCACTTTGTGGATACCTCTCTCATCCTTCCCTTCCTGCTTTGCTACAGGAAATGTTATGACTGTACTACTCTATAAAAGGAGTATAGCATGTGGTGGTTGGGAATGGGGTGTGTGGTGGGCCCTTCCACTGCCGAAAAAGAAGAGTCATGGACAAAAAAAAACAAGGATGTAAGAGCAGAAATAATCAACCAACTACAAATGCAGCAGCCCTGAAAGCTTAGCCTAATGATAGATACAACTGTAAACCCATATGCACCACCTGTTACAATTTTGCATAAGTTATACCCTGCAAAACCACTTTGCTACAGAGAAAAATAAAGCAGTAACAGAAGATGTACCTTGCAAAAAACAATTTGAATCATAGAAGATTAAAGCAATAATCTGTAAGCACAAGACATTAACAATCCTGTAGCCACACTCTGTAATAATGCAGCAGAAGGTATACCCTGCAACAGCAATTTGAATAAGAGAAGATTACAGCAGTAAAATGTAAGCAAAAAACAGTATTAAATCTTGTGTGCCCCAAAGAAAATGACAACACACAGTAAATCTGCGTAGCAAAAAGAAGCCTTTGTCTTTTTCCTTGCTCTGATAATGCCGTTCCTTGCTCTGTCCTTATAAGCAAACCTAGAAGAAAAGAGTTCAGGTGAAGCTAGGTGCCTTTGCCAGCAAACCTAGTCTTCCACCTCAAAAACACCAACTAACCTGACCCTTTAACCCTTACTTCTGTTGTAAGTTACCAAGACTTTGTCAGCTCCACCCCCCAATTACACTCCTAATCCCCTGGAAGAGCTGTGGGAGGAAAGCAATTAGCTCCTTTAGTGTGAGAAGGACACTGCAGCACCTTTGAGATCAAACAGAAAACCTTTCAGCAAAAAAATAAAATAACATTTTATTTATTTATTTAAAATTGGTGACCGGGAAAGGCACACTGAACTGAGGCTCGTTTCCAGGTATGACCCAGGTACAAGTAGTACAAGGTGGGAGACAGAGAACTACAAGCAAATATCAAGTAACAGATGAATAATACAGCATAGTACATTACATAGAGTTAGGCTGTGAGGTTTCATTTTTTGTTTGAACAGCAGAGTGGAAAAAAAATCATCCCATTACATTTCTAGGCCATTTTACTGTAAATTACAAGTGCATGTCTTGAGATATTTACAGTAGTGATTTAACCAAAAAGTGGACTATCAGGGAGAGGGTACCAGTGGGGCGGTTTAGCAGTAAGAGCTGGCATGTGGAGTTATTATTTACCTGTCGTGGCCACTGAGGGTAGTACTAGGACCAGGTAAGGAGGGATTGGGTGCACAGCTTCAGCAGGGAGTGGGAGGGAGAAGCCTGAGGAGCTGTTTAAAGGCTGATAGGGAGGGGCCAGGTGGAGGTTGGGTGGAAGGTTGTTCCATAGGAGTGGGAGCCGGTAGGAAAAGGCGGCTTGCCCAGAGGCAGAGAGGGGGCGTGAGAGGTAGAAGGTGCGTGCGTGTCTATGGCAAAGTGAGTAACCAGGGGAGTTTGCTTGAGAGAGGTGGGAGGAAAGGTAGAGGGGAAAGGAGCCAAGCAAATATTTAGCTATGAGTGAAGCACTGTGGGTGGTCCGCCTATGCAAGAGTGGCATCAGAGATAGAGTTGAGAATAGTTGGCAGTGATGAGTGAGTGGGTGGGAGGCAGTGGCAAAGCACATGAAGGAGTTTAGCAGGACTTTGTAGCAAGCAGTAATTTTGCTTAGCCTAATGATAGATAAAAAAAGTCACAAAAATGTAAGCACCACCTGTAACAATTTCACATAAGATATACCCTGCAAAAAACACTTTGCTATAAAGAAAATAAAGCAGTAACAGAAGATATACCTTGCAAAAAAACAGTTTGAATCAGAGAAGTGTAAAGCAGTAATCTGTAAGCACAAAACAGTAACAACCCTGCAGGCATGCCCTGTAATAATGCAACAGAAGGTATACCCTGCAAAAGCAATTTGAATCAAAGAAGATTACAGCAGTAAAATGTAAGCAAAAAACAGCATTAAATCTTGTGCGCACAAAAGAAAATAACAACACACAGTAAATCTGTCTCGCAAAAAGAAGCCTTAATCTTGTTCCTTGCTCTGTCCTTACAAGCAAACCTAGAAGAAGAGTTCAGGTGAAGCTAGGTGCCTTTGCCAGCAAACCTAACTTGGATGCAAGATGGGACATTGTTACCATAGTACAGAAAAGTGTAATGTGCGTGAATCTGAAAAACGTCATGAACTTTTGGTGGTAGTGCAGTACTAGATGAAAATGTAGTTACTGATAAAACTAGCCCAAATGTTTCAGGAAGAGTGGACCACAGCATGAAAGAGAAACATAGCATACCAGCACGCCTCTGCATCTGAAATCATAAAAGACAAAAACATATCGCGTTGTTATCCATATTGTTTGTAGTTTTTAGCAATAAGCACTTTAGCGACAAACTTTTTGCTGTGTCTGCTGTCAGTGTGTAATAGGTTCAGACTAATTCAGCAGAACAGTTTACCCTACTATACTTTAGTTCATAATACTGTATACTCTAGTTTGATACTGTAGTGCCGGATATATTACAGAAAACATAGCCTTGGTTATTAAATTGTGTCGCTCCTAACACTGGATCAAAACTGTCACTGATGGCACCATTTCAATGCAAAGAATGCCAAGCTGAAATATGTGTTGGAGGAGATGATCATCTGAGCAGTCTGATGTAAATAAAATGTAGCATTTTCCATTTAGGTTTAAAAATAAAATTTATTTGTAAACATAAGTATCAGTTATGAGGACTTATCAACTGTCATTTGAGTATCTCTACCCTTTCTCATTAAAGTAGCTCCCTTTAAACACAAAATAGATTCATACATAACATTATATTTTAATGGTTATTTACACAAAACTCTCACATTTTTCAGAATGAGATGCTATGAGTAGCTGTTATATTTGCAGACAGGATATTGCCCAGAACATATTAAACATTTTATTTATTGTTTTATTTATTTGTTCATATCAGATTTACAACTTTTGATTCAGAGACTTGTTTACAAAGGCACCTCATCACATAGAAGACAAATAGTGATACAGAGTTCAAGATACAAACAGTCTTACATAGTTCAAAAACAATAATAGAAACAATGATTACACATGAGTTACAAGGGGAACATACCCCAGTCATACATTGTTGTATAGGTAGAGGAGTAAACAGTGACATGCAGTGTTGGAGCAACTGAAATTGCGAATAAGCCAGGCATAGACATTAAGGTGATTAATGTCATCTGAAGTTGTATGTAGATGAGTGTCCTGTGGGGTTAGTGGTCAAAGAGAGGGAGAAGAGGGTTGTGAAGTGGAGGGGGAGAAAGGCTACGCTATCCAGCGGACATTGTCATAGAAACATAGAAACATAGAATTTGAGGGCAGATAAGGACCGCTTGGCCCACCCAGTCTGCCCATTTCCCTATCTGATGGATAAGCTGCAGATCCTAGTTAACCAGCAGCCTACTTCTTCCTACCCCCACCGCCTAGAATTTCCTTATGACTGTCCCATGCATGCTTGAATTCCACCACTGTTTTTGACTCCACAACCTCCTCTGGAAGGCTGTTCCATACATCCACAACCCTCTCTGTGAAAAAATACTTCCTTAAATTACCTCTGAGCCGACCCCTTCTATCTTCAAATTGTGCCCCCTTGTTCTTGCACACCTCTTTTTTTGAAAGATGCTACCCTCTTGGACTTTTTTGATTCCCTTGAGGTACTTGAAAGTTTCTATCATGTCCCCCCTCTCCCTCCTTTCCTCAAGGCTATACATATTAAGCTCCTTAAGTCTCCCTTCATATGTCTTCTGGTGCAGACCCTGTACCATTTTAGTTGCCCTCCTCTGGACAGCTTCCATCCTGTCTATGTCTTTGCGGAGATTGGGATTGTCAAGATCTAAATTTAATTTACCAAAAATAAAAGTGTTATATGGCTGTCATTTAAAACCAATGTAATAGTAAATTATCTTACACTGTAAAGTCTTACCCTGAGTTAACTGCAGGGTAAATAACTGTATATTGATATTACAGTGAAGTTAAGCTTGCTTTTTGATCAGTAGGAGAAGAATTTGCCCACAGAGCTGAGAAGGCAAGTTACCTAAAAGTAGTTTTATAGTACTGTAATGAGCTTCAGTTTCCATACTGTTGTACCTTTCACCTGGCAAGCTACTGTACTGTATATATATTTTTGATTAGACCAATTCCTCATGTGGACTGTTTCTGTTCCAATATGGAGGGGCGGCAAAAAGATTACCTTGAGTGAAAGATGAAGGTTGTGACATTAGTGAGTCATTTTCTCATACAATGCTTTGCACTAGAGAAGCCATGTACAGCAGCCCAGCCATTGACTGGGGCACATGAAAGCAGCATCACCAATCACTAAAGCAAAAGACAGCCTCTGAGATAATTATATTTCATTATGGCTTGGACACCAGTAAAAGGCAGATCACCGAATAAAACCAACATTATTTAAAAGTCAGCATGTTAACTTTATTATAGTGTAAGTACTTCATTTTTGGGAAACTCAGTAGCAAAATGGGGCAAGTGAAGTGCTCCCCCACCAGTGAGCTCAAAAGCTTCTGATATTCAGGTATATTGTGCTGGTGCTGTATGCCATTGTACTGTTGCCCTTCTAATACTTAGTGAGGAAGGATGTGCATAACAGCATTCCTGCTTCTCTCTTTATCTGTAAATCTTGCAGAGGCCCCTATAGAATTGTAGATTTCTTTTAATCCAAAAAGCTACAGCATTTAACTGTGTTCAAATGGTGGGGTGGGGGGCAATGGCAACATACTGACAACATGATAAAATTCAAAGGCCTTTCAACCGACCTTTCAAAAAGTGCTTGAGTACATGCAGTATTACCAATGTGCTTTATGAAAGCTATCTACAAATGCATATATTGGCCATTAGATGACAGTGCTAAAGAGCCTGGGAGATTCCTCTGGGGTGGTCCAGTGTGTGTGGTTTGAGTAGTTCCTAACTAAAGCATTTTCTTTGCAGTGCTCTTCTTCGTGTTCTCTGTTACTGGATTTGTTCTAACTCTATGCATCCCGTAGTTCTATGTACAGGACCAATCACTGTAGTGGGAGTGTTAACTGGGAATCTAACGGGGGGGGGGAGGAAGGATGTGCATAACTTATACCGGCTTATCTTTCTCTGTAAATCGCAATGTTCAACTGATGGGGTGGGGTGGGAGTCAGAGCAATGGCAACATACTGACAACATGATGAAAATCAAGTGCCTTTCTCCATGCTTTTTATACCGTACATGAGTGCATGCAGTATTACCAATGCGCTTTACAAAACCTGTCTACAGATGCATATATTGACCACTAGGTGATAGTGCTAAAGAGCCTATGTCACACCTCTGGGGTGGTCCAGTGTGTGTGGTTAGAGCAGTTCCTAACTAAAGCCTTTCAACTCCCTCTTTGGAGACCTCAAAAAATAAAAGCCTCCATTCAATCAAACCAAAATCACAAGCCCTATCAAGACCTCTTACCCTCCAACAACCCACACCAGCCCCAGTTTTCACTTTTGTTACCTCTTTCCCACACAGGTTGTTTATTGCTTAAAAAATAATGACCCCAGGCCCAGCTTAGATATGCCAACACCATTGACTACCATATTCTTAAACTTGTTTGTGAACATATTGTGCTACCTCTTACCAACATCTTCAATCACTCATTTTGCACTGCTGTCTTTCCCACTAAATGGAAAATTGCCACCATCAAACCTCTCCACAAATCCAATTCTAAAAATGATCTAGGTAACTTCAGGCCAATTTATTTTCTTGCTCCCCTCTCCAAAATCTTGGAAAAGATTGTCCTGGACCAAACCATTAAATTCCTAGAAACCTATAATCTACTTATTTATTCACAACATGGCATCAGTTCTGGCCACAAAACAGAGACTGTACTAGTTATACTAATCAATTTCATCGACAAGGCCAGCTATGAAGGTCTTTATACTGGATCTATATTGGTAGACCTCACCAAGGCCTTTGATCCAGTTGATCACCACATACTCCTCAAGACTCTATCCAACCATAATTTCTCAAAGGAAGTTATAAACTGGTTCCAGCACTACCTATCCAATAGGTCAGATGCTACCTTGATCAAAGGACTTCACTCAGATAGCCAACCTATTAATTATGGAGTCCCCCAAGGATCCATTTTGGGTCCCTTACCTTTTTCACCTCATTATTAATTCCCTCCATGAGATCTGCAAGCACACAAAATTAATCCTCTATGCAGATGACACAGCTCTTTTTTGTAAAGACCACTGTACCACAACTCTCCTTCGTGATCTCCAAGATGATTTCTATAAGCTGCACTCTTGGTTCTCTTCTTATGGAATGGTCCTCGACACCAAAAAAACTGAATCTGCCTTTTTTTCTGGTGCTAGAAAATCCACAGATTTCAATTTCACTCTCACTGATAATGATGGCAACTTAATTGACAGAGTCAAAGAATTTAAATACCTTGGTATCCACCTTGACTGCCACCTGTCTTATGAATTCCACATTACCCAACCCATAAAAAAAAACTACACCAAAGGCTCGGTATGTTATATCGAGTTCATCAATTTCTCATTCCAAAATCAGGACTCTGATCACAAATAGTTTCCTGCTTCCCCTCCTTGATTACAACTCTATTATTTACTCCTTCTCTCTATCCCAAAAGACTCTCAGTGAGTTAAGATCCATCTACCACAACATTATCAGGGTAGTAATGGGCTTCTCCAGAAGCACATATCACTGTGACATTTACAAGGCTGCTAAGTGGCTATCACTTGAAGACAGGTTTAATCATAAAATTCTGACCTTTTTCTTTAATGTTCACTGGGAACTGCTCCCTAACTGTATCATCTCAAGCTTTCAGAACCCCCTACCAGTGCTCATACCACTAGATCCATATCCTACCACTCCTTCTCAATGCCTATCTGTCACACTACCAAAGGCTTTCACCCCCTAGCCTCTAGGGGTACTATATTCTTTAACAGCCTCCCTGACTCTCTGATTCAGTGTCCATTCCTAAGGATTTTCAAACTTAACTTGAAACTTTACCTCTTGGCTAAATCTGTCTGTACCTGCATTTAACAATACATAACTCACCAATTCATATTCTTCAGTTTCACAGTCACTCTAAATGGTTGTTACAGTTGCTTTGTAAAGCATGTATATTGATTGGATGCAGCTCCTCCATCACTTTGTAAATAGGTTCCCAGGCTTTCCTGCTTGCAATGTATTTTAAAGTTGCTGTAGTATCTATGTGCATTTGTTGATGGTATTGTCCCCCCCACCACCATATACAGTATATATTCAATTTCTTGCTCTCTTGTGTTGCCTACTTCTTTGTATTTTTGGTGTTATGCTTTGTTTTTCATGATTGGACACTTGAATTGAGAAAACAGGCAAACATGCTCAAATGCCTTCCAGTATAAAAAAAACAAAAGTGAAATTAAATGAAATATGCAACTCTCTTCTTCATGATCTATATTCTGGGTTTGTTATAACTCTATTCATCCCATAGTTCTACACATGAGACCTATCACAATAGTGGGACTGTTAACTGTGAGTCTAAGTGCCAGGGGAAAGGAAGGATGTGCATAACCTCATACCAGCTTCTCTCTTTTTCTGTAAATTGCAGTATTCAACTGATGGGGTAGGGGCAATGGCAACATACTAACAACATGGTGAAATTCAAGTACCTTTCACCAGGCTTTTTACACAGTACAAATATATGCAGTATTACCAACACACTTTACAAAAGCTTTCTACAGATGCATATATTGGCCACTAGGTGACAGCGCTAAAGACCCTGTGTGATGCCTCTGGGGTGGTCCAGTTTGTGTAGTTCAAGCAGTTCCTAACTAAAGCATTTTATATGCAGTGCCTTTCTGCACTGTTTCTATGCTTGAGTCGTTCAAACTCTATTCATCCTGCAGTTCCATGCACAGGACCTGTCCCAATAGTGGGAGTGTTAACTGTGAATCTAAGTGTGGGGGGGAGTAGACAGAGGAGAAGCACTGATACTGCTCTAGTTCGAATGAGAGCGAGAGAGAGAGAGAGAAAGAGAAAAGTGTGAGGGGAGAAGAAGGAAACACATTTTAGTGAATGGGGAAGATGAGGACAGATTTGCAAGAAGTTGTGCTTTGATTCGACTCCCTCATAACATAGACATTCTGGTCAGACTCCCTTTTCTGATAACAATACTGTATGTCAGCATAGTGTCATGACACAATGCAGCTGTAAACCACAAATAGTTGAAATTAAAAAGAGTAAAATATTGTGTTATATGGTAGTTAAGATAGTCTGGTTAATAATGATCAGGATTGTATCTATCTGATGACATGAGAACAGGAGATGATGTGAAATGTTTCACCACATGTTATGGAATGAATCAGTGCTCACATTACAGTGTAACTAGTCAACCATTGTAAGCCAGGACATGTAGCCATGACTACTGAGAAACTGAAAATGGAACACGTAAAGAGGTGCTGGGGTTTGCATGGTGGGAGGGGATGACAGGTAACATGATGTGGACCACATAAGTAGTCACACTACATAGCAGATATTCAAACAATGTAAGTGGGCTACAGGACAAGAGGCAGCATTGGTCTGCAGAGAGGAGGTCCTGCCAGACTAATCTGGCTGACCTTTTCAAGTGGATAACCAGGACAATTGACAAGGGCCAAGCAGTTGATGACCTGTATCTGGACTTCAGTAAGGCTTTTGATTCTGTGCCTCATAAGATACTGGCTATGAAGCGGGAGGATCTGTTGGTGGGTTCCAAGCCTGCTAGATGGATCAAAATCTGGTTGCAGGTCAGAAGCCGAAAGGTGGTGGTGATGGTGGTGAGGGGAAGGAATTCTCGGAATGTAGGCCATAGACCAGTTGGGTTCCACAAGGCTCAGTGCTTTGTCTGGTGTTGTTTAACATCTTCTTAATGACATAGCAGATGGGATCAAAGGCAAAATCTGACTGTTCACAGATTACAGAAAGTTCTGTGAGAGGGTGGATACAGAGGAGGGAAATCATGAACTCTGGAAGACCTGGCTAGGTTTGAGACATGGACGGGCATTTGGCAACTGGGGTTCAAAGCTAAAAAGTGTAAAGTTATGCACTTGGGGTGAACAACTCAGAGACCAGATACCAGATACTGGTTGAGTGGTATGCAGGTAACCAAGTCAAAGGAAGAAAAGGTCCTGGGGTAACCATCAGGAGTGACCAGAAGCACTTAACATACTTTAGGAGAGCAACAGTGAAACAAAATCGGATGCTGGACTGTATAGCTAAGGGATTACCAGCTGCTGTGTTGTACTGATCCTGGTGATCTATGTATGGACTTCGTTTTTTTGTTTTCAATGTTAAAGCTTGGCAGCTAGAGGGCCAGCCTGATGGAGCAGAGGACTGAGGCACTGGATGTCTTACCTCTAACAACGTAGGTGACTCATGATGGGGAACAAGCATGGGCTATCAGTGGTAAGTCCGGGGGTGGCATAGGATTGACATGCCACTAGGCAGCTCTCCTCTTCAGTGATGGTTTTGTGCTTCCCTCAGCTCTTGGCTGCCTCACAGTGGAGGCCGGAGACAGCACAAGCTGAGGGAGCCAGGTGCTAGGCCAATGTGGTGGGAGGAAGGGGCCATCACCAGAGCAAGAGGGTGCATGTGTAGCTCCACTCACATGCACCTCTCTGTCTGGGGCCCCAAGTTAATGGGAGAAAATGTGGAAAATGATTGTGGTCTCGGCAGGATGAAGCCTCCGGGCTGGCTCCAGGGGACAGCTGGGACATGCATCACATCCTAAGTTCCCAAACTACCCCAGAGTCTGGTAGGCTGGCAAACAAGCAGCCATGACCTACTGACGGAAGAAAGAAACACCTATGGTACAAATGAGGTACCACTGAGGCAATTTGCATTAACTGTAATGTGATCCTGCCTCAGTCAGCCTCTGTATACCCAGGTATACCTCAGTACTGAGAAACGTTTCTATGACTACCACTGTATATGGAAAAAAAAGTTTGGCAACTCAACATTTTGATGCTTGGAGTGTCCTCTGTATTCTTGTAAGGAATGTGGATTACCAGCACAAAGGCAGAGGTCATACTGCTGCTATACAGGTCACTTCTGAGACTGCACCTGGAGTACAGTGTGCAGTATTATTACTCTTATCTTAAGAAAGATTTCAACTTGCTGGAGACAGTCAAGAGAAGTGCAATCAAGATGATCCCAGGCCAAAAGATCAACACATATGAAGGGAGTCTCAAGGGGCTCAACATGTTTTCTCTTGAGGACAGAAGAGGGGGGCATAATTGAGACCTTCAAGTACCTTAAAGGTATTTGCAGGGTGAGCTCTGTGTTCCTCTTTACCCTTAGTGGGAATAAGTCCACTGGGGGCCAAAGGACAAGAATGTCCTAACCTCATCATATTTCTCAGCATCTTAAAAAAGGGTATCATTAGTTTATGTTTTTAGACTTCCATGCCTCTGTCCCATATAATAGGTGAGCTTCAAATTCTGTTTTTACTGCCAGATTAAAGCTTTTATGGTTGAGCCACCATATTTGTAATTGAATCTTGTCAGAACCCCTATTGTTTTTCTTAGTTTTTCCAGAATCAGATCAATATGTGAATTCCAAAGACAATTAGCATTAAAACCTATCCCAAGATACATATAATTAGGGACTGCATCAATCTTCTTTTGTCCTATATGCCAATTACCTGCAAGACTTTTATCACCAAATATAACAATTTTGGTTTTCTTGTAATTAATTTTTAACTGCAGCTTTTCAGATTTTATTTACAAGTAGTCTAGTTTTTTTTTATTTTTTTGTAGCCCTTTCTTTGTTAATGAAAACAATATGATGTTGTCTGCATAAGCAAGGACAGTCTGACAGGGTGCTCTCTGCCACTGTAGTAGGACACCTTGAGTATATTAGGTTGCAACCTCTCTCTATATATATTCTCATCGAATAAAGCAATCCCTTTCTTTCCATCTCAAGGCAGGCCACCTCCAGACAACCCTCTGTGCTTCTCTTTAACTTTCTTCATTCTTCCTTCCATTGGTCCATATGTATGGAGGTCAACTTCCAGTGACCTCGAGCTCCCAGACAGGAGGAGCTGATATAATAATAGGCATAGCTCTAAAGAATGGCTAGCTATTGTAGCTAGAATGTAAAAAGGTATTCTATTCAACAAAGTAGCCCAATCAAAAAGGGATACAGTGGCTATTTAGTGTGTAGGCAGAGAAAGACCTACATGATATTTGAAAGGTGCATAATAAATAAAAGTATTATTATTATTATTATGACTAGACTGTACATTAGTATTTATTGCAAAATAGCAAACCCCTGTCCCTTTTATTTTTTGTAACCCTATTGCCGCTATGGAAATGTTAGAACCTGTACTGAATGCTGCAATTTATCTATTCAATACATTGTACTGCATAATAAAGATTACAGCATGGGAAAATTACTATCATGAAAGAACCTAGCATAAACATAGCTAGTGAAGATATAAAATGTTAGAATACTGAAAGGGGGTAAAAGAAAACATAAACCTCCTTCGGGCCACATAAAATGCTTTAGCAAATGTACTTCTTGAAGCAGAAAGAATAAATTAAGTTTGTCCTTACCCGAAGCATGGGAAAGAATGAAATATCATGTATAGGGAAAAAGTGGCCCCTTGCGGCCCCTTTTTATGTTTGATTGTGCACATGTGCAAGAAATGTTATGTGGCTTCTTAGGAGAGAAGCAGGTTGTGGAGGTGCAACACTGTGGCAGCCAAGGCCGGCACTCCATTTGTGGGCTTGGCACTGCTCACCCAATGCAGGCCCAGTGTCCTGATGACACTAGTTCTGAAGAAGTGCCACCAACTTGAAACAATTTGGCTGCTACAGTGAGGGGCTGCCTCATCATTGCGGTGTCAGTCATTCCCCTGCAATGAGGGAGTGACCCATCATTTCGGGGAAGTACCTTGCCTGGTGTAACATTTCCCTAAACATGGCAGTGGTAAACCCCATGAAAGCTGATGGGGTGCCCAATCCCACTGTCAGCATACCCCCAACCCAGGTCATTTGCTGATGGGGGAGCCCTCTCCTTGTTGGTATAATGCCCCTACCATTTTTTGTATGCCAAAGGAGTACCCAGTTCTCCTCAGCATCATGCCCCCCACACAAACACGTTTCTGTGCTTATGGGGCCCAATATTCATCGACTTCAGTCCCCCACCACCCCAAAATGCAGGTGGTATACTGGGAGCCCACCCAGTTGTGCACATAGGAAACCTGCAAAAAAAAAAATTCCTGTGACATCTTTTATTTAAGTTGTGTCCCTCAAACAAAGAAAATGGTCCCTCATGGTCTCTCCTGCCCCCTCCCTCATCTGCACCCACCCTCTGCACACCCACCTCCCCACACAAACCCACCCTATACTTACTTCTGCAGCCTGGCGAGACGATCTTCAGTGGACCGGGAACATGTCTGCACTCTTCAAAGCCGAGCGCGAAATGAAGAAATGCTGGTAAGCTGTATAATGGCATAAATAGGGGTTTTTCAACTTATGTGGATATCTCGGCCATTTATTGGACTTTTGGCACTGCATTTTCAAAAATAAGTTATTAGGGCCCCTCCTCATGAATTCAATCACTGTCATGGCGTTATTTGGTCCCGAAAGGTGATTTCCCAATCATTGTGTGGAATCAACTTTCAGGACCGAGCAATGAAACAACAGTGCCACTGTTCATGAGGGGGGCTCTCAAAAAGTCCATGTTGCAAATTTGGTGAAAAAAAATGGCTGTTTTACGAGTGTGCATTGTGCAGTTTTCACGTACACTCATAACTTTATGAATTTTCACTCCAGATATTCAACATTGACATTTTTCAACACTTCCTTAAAAAAAGTACAGCTGTCATTTTTCACATCCTGGCCGAAATGTGTTTTCACACTTTCAATGCAAAGTAGTGTAGTTGTTGTGGGAAATCAGTGTTCAGGACACATTAAGAAAATTACAGTGACACTGTTCATGAGCAGAGGTGCTAAAATGCCTATATTGAAAATTTGATGACAAACATCCATAAAATAACTGTGTTTCAAGCGTGTGTTGTGAAGTTTCCATGTATACTCGTAACTTTGCAAATCTGTAATATTTTCACTCCAGATTTTCAACATTGGCATTTTTTCACACCTCCTTATAAGCAGTACAGCTGTCATTTTTCACATCCTGGCCAAAATGTGTTTTGCATTTCCGGTGCAGAATAGTTGCTGTGGGACATCAGTGTTTGGGACAGATTAAGAAAATCACAGTAACTCGGTCCATAAGCAGAGGTCCTAAAATGCCAATGTTGAAAATTTAGTGACAAAAGTCCATAAAATGACTGTGTTACAAGTGCATGTTGTGCCATTTCCAAGCACCATCATAATTTCACGCATTTTGTAATATTTTCACTCCAGATGTTCGACACTGGTATTTTTTCACACCTCCTTATGAACAGTACAGCTGTCATTTTTCATATCCTGCCTGAAATATGCATTTACATATCTGGCACAGAATTGCACGGTCGCTGTGGGAAATCAATATCTAGGACAGATTAAGAAAATCATGGTGACAGTGTTCATGAGCAGAGGTCACAAAATGCCTATGTTGAAAATTTTGTGAAATAATTATACTAAATGACTGTGTTACGCGCATGTGTTGTGCAGTTTCCATGTATGCTTGGAAGTTTGAGCATTTTTAATATTTTCACTACAGATTTTCAATACTGCCATCTCTTCACACCTCCCTATAAATGGTACAGCTTTCATTCTTCACATCCTGCCCGATCTGTGTTTTCGTACATGTGGTGCAGAATGGCCTGGTTGCTGTGGGAACCCAAAGTTTGGGACACATTAACAAAATCACACTGCCACTGTTCATGAGAAGAGGTCCCAAATGCTTTCATAATGTTGGGGGTCACAAAAAGGCCATGCTAAAAATTTGTAGTGCAAATACCAATAAAGGCTCGGGGTGTTAGGGTGTCTAACCATAATGTCCCACCCTATACAGACTGACAGGCATCAGAGGTGTGCCTTTGGATTGCCGACTGTAATGCTCATGCCATTCCACCCCCACCCCCCACTCTGCAGCCAGTGACAGGCATCCAGGTGTGCATTGCACTCTTTAGCCCCAGTCTTCACCCCATTCTCCTGTACTGCACCTATTTAAGTGTATGTCCTTATGGAATGGGGTGACTGCAAAGCTGAACACCCCAAGGCACATTTCCACACATGTTGGTGTCTACAGGATAGGTTGAGGTGAAATGTCATGAATGTTATGGGTGACAACCCATATGCATACCCCAATGCCTGTCCATCTCTGCAGGGTGGAGGTGGGGTTGGCATGAAGTTTAATACTTGACTGCCATCCCTATTCTGCATCTGTATGACTCCTGTATTTCCAATGCTAAATCTGTGACTCAAGTCCCAGTGGAAAGTTTTCCACCTTTAAGAAGGGGGAAACCCTTCTGGGAAAGTCCCTTTTGTTATCAAAAGCTGCTTCTCATTATTGAAGGGTAACTAATTCCTTTTAGATGGTTATTTAATTAAATGAAGGGCTATGATGATGCTTGGCTACCTGGCCCAGGTAGGCAGGTATAAATAATACTGCCTGAGCAAACAGATGTTAGATAAGGTCAGTGTCTTCTGACTGAGTGTAGGTGAAGGACTAGAAGAGTCCTGTGCTGCACTAAAGAGAACATTGTGAAAATTATTTACAAGTCTTTTCTTCTGAATTGTTTTGATTGTTTAATTTTTACATTATATGATATAAATGCTGTTTTTATTTATAACTACAAAATAAACATCCCTCTTGGAAAAAGTGAGTTGCACCAAAAATCTTGTGTTTGTGTCCACCTGTATTTCTCACACCGTTACAGGCAGCGTATTATAAGCTCTTAATCTTGGGTGAATCAGAGAAGATTGAATCAAATGCTCTCAACATTTTGTCCATATATAGAGAAAATAATAAAGCTGCCAATACACATCCCTGATGAATGCTCTTATTTATTTTAAAGGGAAATTATAATTTACCAATAGCATCTAATATTACTTTGGCCCAGGTACAGTATCTTGATAAAGGCTGAAAATGATTGAAGCCAGATTTCTATCAATACCTCTATCCAAGAGTTGTTTCCACAATACATTCATAGAAATAGAGTTGAAAGTGGACAAATAATCGATAAGTACTGAATAAAGTGTTTGTCTATGCAAAAATACATACTTCTCCATAATATGTCTCAATACAAAAACATTATCTAGGGTGGAATAATTGGATCTGAAGCATGCCTGAAAATTAGAAATGCCCCCAGTTAAGTTCACTTGCACCTTCGGCCTTTCCAATAAATTTTGGAGACTATTTTAAGGTTTATGTCAAGAAGGCTAATAAACCGATACATGGCTGGATCTGTCATACTGCTTTTTTTGTGAACTGGTAAGATGTTTGCACTTCACCATGTGGACAGAAAATTATTATTACTAATACATTTATTATAAAAAATATTTAAGGTCTTACACCAGAAACTAATATCACAGAGGTAAACTTTAGCCGGTATACCATTGGGGCCCTCGGGCTGATGGTTTTTTTTTTTACTGTGTATATGGCTAAGTATACCTCATCGCTAGATATTGGAGGATAGTAACTATGACTGAGCCTAACCGCTGATGACACCTCCCCAGCCATAGGGTCATAAAATATTTGTGTAAAAATTTCCACCCATGCTGATTCAGATATATATGTATCTATTGCTAGCTTATTGTTGTCAGTCCCCTTTGGGACAAACATCCAGAACCTTTTACTATAGTTTGTTGTAATTGCTTCCAGCATTAAATTCCATTGTTAAGCATAATAGTTGGTTTTCTTTTCCTTAAGAGTTGCTTTATATTTCTTCCTCTCTCTATTGACATCCCTCAATACTTGTCTATTCTGGCATTTTTGGTTTAGTCTATATAATTTGTTAATGCAGGACTAGAATTTTTTACAATCCTGATCAAGCCAACCAGTGAATCCTTGATTTATGTAAGGTATTCTCTAGGGACATTTTAGCTTCTTCTTTATTTCCTCAAATAGGATATTTTAGGATTAAAGCAATTTTCCTATGCCCTTCATTAACAGATGACCAGTGTCTCCAGACATAAAGGAATTTAAAATTAAAGAAGCAATTTTGAGCTCATAGTTGTGTTGCCATATTATACAATGGCAAGAAAGAATCCTGGTATCTGATTGGTCAGTCTGGGACTGGACCCATGATGTTATGCCAGCACAACATCACGGATCTAATCTCAGCACTGTGAAGCAATTTAGATGCCCGCCATGATGACCTTTAGTTTTTTTTTCTGCATCTTCTATTAAGAAACAAAAATATTCTTCCACACTAACAAAAGCATTCTTTAAAATATTTTTTTTTATTCTGTATTACAACAAGCCATTGTATAATAGCAATAATGCCCTCCAGGCTGTGTGTTGTGCTGGGATAATGTCACACCTCAGGTATTGGGTGCACTTGGCCTGTGGCCTCGTGCCCAAGAACCTGAGGCATGACATTATCCCAGCACAACAGACACCCTGTCGGGCATTATTGTTTAATTATCATTTTAGCTCCTCTAATTTCAGTAAGAAGAACTTCCCCTCAGAGCTGGTATTCTACCCCTGCATAGCTATACTAGCATTTTCTAAGATGAATAGAAAGTGGTCACTTTCTGACCTGACTTGGACACAAATACTATTCCATGATTCTGGTGGTCCTGACCATAAGGCAGGTCCACTAAGGAGGCTCCCCTCATGAAATCATATGTAAATTCCCCTTCCTTGTCCCCCTACTATCCTTCCATTAAGTGGATATATATTCAATTATATCATAATTTCAATTAATTCTTTTACCAGCATTATTTATTTTCTGGTCTTTACTCTTTCTAGCTGGTAAGTTGGCTGGAAGGTTAGAATAAGCAAAGTAGGAGTTATCAGTTATCAGTTAGTCACTCACATCCCCCAATTCTAGCACTAAAATCACCTAATAATAAAATGTCAGCCACTGGGAAGGCTTGTAAAGCCTCAGTGATGTATTTTATAAGATTATCCTAGACTGAGGCCAAATAAAAATGTGAGTTATCTGGTGGAATATGGCAATTTATAAGAATAAGACTCTGTGACTGTTGTCCTATAAACATAATCATACAATTTACATATTTTCTTAGACATGGCACCCTCCTAAAACTTCCAGTTTTAACAAATAATGCTAGCCCACCCAAACATCTACCCAATTTATGAGATTTGCTGCCAGGGAAATGGAAACACACATAGATATTTATAGTGATGTTGTCATTATCATTGTGCCAAGTCTCCTGAAGGCACATAACATCAAATTCCAAAAAAAAAAAAATTCTAATCACTGTCACATGACTTATCACCCCATCCAGCAATATTCCATGATAGATACACAGTTGGAGACCCTTATGTTCCAAGTTATCTGAGGCTAAAGTTTCCTCTCGAGTAGTTGACTGTCAATCATCATAACCCGCCAGTGCCAAAAATCTGTTCCTTAATGGTATTTCTATTATATAGCCACACTCTTTGGGGCACTGTATTGCAGGTACATCATCTAACACCTTTGAGTCTACCAAAGTTAGGCCCATATGATTGAAAATACTAGCTTTTTTGTGTATGCCATTTGCCAGTGTCCTATTTTGAACCAAGATGTCCACCTGGCTAGTGGTTCCTGTCCTTCTTGCTATGATATTACCTTCTTTGCCAACCGGGATCTGTAAAAAATTACTAAATAAGTTACTTATTGCCTTAGTTAACTTACAATATATTAATTTTCCTTTTCCATAGTTGCCAATCCAAACTAACTTAAATAGACCTGCTTTACAATCTTTTTCCCCTGAAAGTTCCCACTTTTGTTAAAAAGATGCCAACTGGGGTAAGTTACCATAAAGTCACTGTTCAGTACGGCCAAACCATTCAACCATATGTAATTATCCACTCTGGGAGATGCAAATAAAACATCTACAATAGTGGTGGCCTCAGTTGAGATGTTTCTAACTTCCGCAATATCTTCTCTGTAGAACTCTGTATCTAGATGTCTCTTTAATTCATTTATTATCTGCATCTCCAAGTTATCATTATCACATTTAACCCAATCAATTGGACCCAAAAATCTGATTAAAGGGTAAATATTAATAGGCTTAATTAACTCACTCACTGGTGGAGGGTGCATCCAACCTTGTAGCACCAAATTTTGAGTTGACTTTCTTGTTGACAGGACTGTCTACCATCCCTCTTGTAATGTCAGTCATTGGGTTAGAATTAACATGACAGATCTCTGGGACTTCTCCTACAGCCCTCCCTAGTTGTTGGTTGAGCTTACTACTTTCAGTTTCTAGTGCATTCAAATGGGGGCAACAATGATGGCTGGAACTTTTCTAAGAGATTAGGTTCTCCATCTCTGTCACCTGGCTCAATCAAAGATCTTGCTGACTCTTGAAACTGATGGACAGTGGATACAAGATTAAGAGATCTGATTGTTATCCTTCAGTTAGTTCTGTCAGTTTCTGAGGATTTTTAAACACCACATTCTGGATTACTTTACTTTTGGTTTTTCTTTTTCTTCCCCTATGAGTTTTTTTCCCATATGATTTCACACTAGGCTCTGGGCTGCCTGGAATATGAACTATACTAAAGTCAGGCCTAAGTGGTAATTATGTATCCTCTTGCACTAGTACAATGGAGTCATGAGAGGGGCCAGCAGATGGTAGTCTAGAGAGAACATCATCCAATTAGGCTCTATTAATCATCACTTCCCCTCTCATGGAGTCTAATAAATCCTTGTTAATTGCCAGCTTTTGCATGATGATAAAATTTGCATGGTACTGATTTTACAGAGTTAACATCAAATCCTCATCAAGACTTATTGATGGTCCATAACCAGACTTTCTACAGTCCTAGCCATATTTTCTTTAGTACCCACATTCTGCTGATAATTTCTGCAAGACTGAAATCTAGTTGTAGAAATGAAAGGAAAAGTGTGACTCTCACTGGGATTTGAATCCAGGACCTCAGCAATCCATACCTTAGCTCTTAACCAATTGAGCTATGAGAGTTTAGCCAATTAAGGCCCCTGAGTTTTCCCATGTGAATCAGACATACATTCTTTTCTGTGTTGCAATGAGCAACCAGGAAGTCTTTTTACTGACTCAAATAACTTCTCCCCAGTCTCTCTCAAGTGCAGTATATGCCACTGTGAAGCAAATTTAGAAATCCAATTGTAGAAATGAAAGGAAAAGTGTGACTCTCACTGGGATTTGAATCCAGGACCTCAGCAATCTGTGCTTTAGCTCTTAACCAAGTTATGAGAATTCAGCCAATTACGGCCCCTGAGTTTTCCCATGTAAATCACACACATATATTCCTTTCTGGTGTTGCAATCAGCAGCCAGGAAGTCCTTTTACATACTCAAATTACTCTTCCTTAATCCAACCTAAGTGCATTATATAGTAGTAATAGTAAACAAGTTTATTGTTTGGCTAAACAGCTTTTACAATTAATTTCTAGTGAAATACACATACAGCAATATAAATAATAAAACATAAGATCTAACATTCATCACTCATTATTGTAACTTCAATATCTTTCTTAAAATCATAAAAGAAAAAAAGATTTTTTATACTACAGATAACTGTCCTCAGAATTTCAGTTAATAACTCATCTTTAAATAATCTTAATTCATTTTTTTGGTTTTTGTTGACCAATTGAGGAGAAGTACTTTGCAAGCCTTATCAGGGACCATACATCTTCTGTATGCATCAAAATATCTGTTAGTAAAACCTTATATAGGTTATAAAGTTCAGACAAAAAAGGACTCAGCCAATAAGTCCTTTGCTGCTCATACCATTTACAGTACCACAGAACGTTTTGTAAATCTTCCCTCTGACCAATCCCATAGTCGCATTCTTCTGATAGGATTCCTAATTTCCTATATCTCAGGTCCAGAAAATTACTGTTAAGCTGCTAAAAATTTATATCTCATAAATTTCACTCTCAATTTTGGTTCTGTAATTAAATCTAGGTAGGGTTTATAACCATGGTAAAAATTATTACTTGCAAACCAACATGAATAATGAGAAGCTGAAATGGTTTTCATATCAATCTCATCCCAGTACCTGTTTATTTGTTTGGCAATATAATTTTTGTATTTAAAACTAATCATATTAATTCCTTGCTCCATAGCCTATCTGAGATAGGATAATTTATGTTTTTCCAATACTTTTTTGTATACCATTGTACCAGTATCCATAATGGAATCCCAGATTATGCCACATTTCCTTTTCTTTTAAACAGTGGTATATTAGTCTGGTCTTCTCACTTCTTGTTGGTTTAATCCAATAGTTTAACTTTTTTTGCTCCAGTAAGGCATTTATATCTGATATGCCGAATTCTGACCTCAGGTAGGCTGCAGAGCAGGAATTCCCCAGTTTAAACAAATAATGGAGGACTTTAAAAAGTGGTACCATCAGTCTATTCAGATCCTTAATCCCCAAATTTCAGTACCGTAAAGAAGTTGAGTTTGATACTTCATCTTAATAGTTTGAATCAGGGGTCTGGTACTCATGCCTCCATAGTTACAATAAAACTTGCTCAAGCCTTGTACAGTATTTTTTAATTTAACTTGGAGCAAGTCAGCTTGTCTGGACCGGGCCTGATTTGCCTGTACCATTACTCCCAAGTACATATAGGACAGTACTATCATAACTTTGTCCTTACCAATAAACCATTTTCCTTCAAGGTCCTTCTGGCCAAATACCATAACTTTAGATTTATTCAAATTTATCTTTAGTTTCAAACATTCTGAGGTTTTATATAAGAAAGTCAATTTAGACTGTAATCCTTTTATTGTTAGTGAAAACATAACAATATCATCCTCATAGGCCAACAATGGACACAGGATATTCTTAATTTTTGGGGAGTCCTGATCTGTATAAATGACATCATTTAAAATGTTTTCAATATACATTACAAAAAGTAAAGGCGCAAACAGACAACCCTGTCTTACACCTTTATTACTAACAAAAGGGCTAGACAGTTGCCCCTCACACCCTAATCTAATCTTGGCCCAGGTATTAGAATATAATTGCTCTATGATTCTCACTAATTCCTGGTCAATACCTTGGTTAATCAGTGATTCCCACAGAATATTCCTTGATACACTGTCAAAAGCACCTGCATAATCAATAAAGACTGCATACAATTTTTGGCCTCTTAGTTTAATGTATTTTTCTATTAAATGATTCAATACATATAAGTTGTCAATAGTAGAATAGTTAGGCCTAAAGCCCACTTGATATATAGAGATCCCTCCTGTCTGCTCCATTTCTTTTCTAAGCCTCTGGAGTATTATCCTAGTAAAAATCTTCAGGTTTACATCTAAGAGGCTAATTGGCCTATACATCGCTGGATCTGAAGGATTGCCTTTTTTATGAATAGGAACTAGGTTTGCACCATTCCACGTTTCTGGGCATTTATTTACCTCCAAACGCTTATTATAAAATACCATTAAATATCTGCCCCATAAAATGGGATCCAGTAAATACACTTCCACAGGTATCCCATCTGGTCCATCAACTTTATTTTTTTTTCAGTGAATAAATAGCCATAAGCACCTCATCGAACGTAAAATTTATGGATACCGGATGAGTTAGGGATAACTGCAATGAGCAAGTAAGTAATGTTTCCCATTGAACATAAAATATATTCCTATAATATTCAATCCATCTATTCTCTGAAATGTGTGTATCAATATTGGCTTTATAATTATTTGTTCCTTTTGCCACCAATGTCCAGAAAGTTTTGGCGTCTTTATTCTCTACTGCCTTTAGCATTTGGTCCCATTGCAACTCAAAATATCTTTTCTTCTTCTCACCCAAAAGAATCTTATAATTTCACTTTTCTTGGTTTAACTCCTTCAATTTTTCTCTAGATTTATGTTTACAATAAAATCTCTGTAATTTTCTAATATTTGCTTTCCGGTCCTTACATTCTTTGTCAAACCAAGTTTTCTTTCCCACACTAGATTTCCCAGTTACTGATATTTCCATTTTATTTTTTATTTCTTTGAATAATAGGCATATTTGACTGGATAAAGCTGTCCAATCCTGGGCTTTAAGTATCTGTACTGGTTTATTCAGAGATGATTTTTTAATCAGGGAAGAAATGTCACCTTGAAAACATTTCTTCCATTCCAACTTTTTGGCTGCTCTTATTTCTGTAAACCTAAAAGGGTCAGCAAATGAGGTCAAGTCAGTGTTTTTGGGATTACTAGTTTCCAGTACTATAGGAAAATGGTCACTTTCTGCTCTCATATAAATTGTCAGATCTTACGAAAGATCCACAGATCCTGTCCAACAGATATAGTCTATAGTAGATGCACCTCTTGTAGAAACAAAGGTATATTTACCCTCCTTATCTCCCAGGAATCTGCCATTTAGAGGATAAATATTATGTTCATTTAATATCTTTATCATCTTTCTACCTGAATTATTCACTTTTAGATCCTTTGCTTGCCTTTGTCCAATTATGGGCTCCTGGTAAACATAAGAGAACAGAGAATTATCTAAGGTGCCATCAAAGGCACCTATTCTAGCATTAAAATCACCCACTACCATGAGCTTTGCCCTTGGAAAATCATGGTAAACTTCCACTATAAGTTCATTGAAATCTTTCCAAACTAATTCTGAATAGTATAACAAATTCTCTGGAGGGATATAGGTGTTAATAATCACGATCTCTTGCCCAGCCCATTTTAAATAAGTCCCCAGAAAATTTATGTAAGTTTTCCCACTTATTGTTATGGTGAAACATCCCACCTTAATCCTGGTAATTAGACCACATGAGTTCCTTACAAAATTCGTATTTCTAACTCCCAGGGACTGAAAACATTCATAACCATTAAACTGTAAATTATCCTTCATAGTATGCCATGTTTCTTGGACATCAAAACTGTACAAAAAGTTTCTACACTCCTCATCCATCATTTTGTTTTGCCATCCTTCAATATTCCAAGACAGAAATAGAAAACCGGTGGTTGGCCAGATCTGAGGATCTATAGCCATTACATTATTGCTAGGTAGTCATTCCTCCTGATATCCGGCAAGGTACATAAACCTATTTGCCAATGGTATTGGTGACAAGAGACCATTACCTGTTGCCTGACTGATATCACTTAGTGTATGTCTGGTCATCCCATTAGTTCTTCAAAAACATGAATCCATTAGGTAAAGACCCAATGCATCCAGTTGAGGTGTTTTGGATAATATGGCCTCAGCTAGCTTCTGATTTTAAACTTGAATAACCACCTGACTATCTGAGTTAGCTCTTCTGGCCAAGATAGTCCCTAACTCTTTGACTTCTATAGCTAAAAAGTTAGTATAAGAGTTACTTAGCACATTTGTTAGCTTATGTTCATTTTCATATTTTAAATTCTCCATTCCAAACATATTTAATATAATCTGCTTGTTCTCCTCAGTCTGACACTCAAAATTTTTATTAAACTTCTCTCTGTTTGGGTATAAAAATACAATACCATTTTCCTGTGTCGGTTCATTATTAATGCAGATATAATTTGCCAATCTGGGTGAAACCAAGAAAATATCTATAGTGGTTGCAGAGGTTATTTGAGTATTCTTTATTTCTATTATATCATCTTCTATTAGATCGGTTCCAAAACTTTCATTCAGGTATTCTAAAACCTTAAAGCTTCTCCTTCCATCATCATTATTCACCCAATTCCACCAGTTCTCAGGACCATATAATCTGATGCATGGGAACAAGACCTGAATCTGATCTTCATGTAAAGCCAGCTCCTCTTTCTCACCTTGTTCAAATGGGACAAGATTATAATGTAACTTGTTATTACTCCCACCGTCTGACTGACATGCTTGTTCTTGCTGCGATTGTTGGTGAATGACCTGCTGACTATTGGGCTGATTATAACCTTTTATAGTTGCATCAACTTGCTTATTGAACTTCATCAATTCCTGTTCTAGTCTCTCTACCTGTGAGGCCAAGTTCAACGAACCTTTATTTGATTCGTTACCTATTTTGCCTTCTCTATCTAACTCTGCCACTCCCACTTGCTGTTCAAATTTATTTTCGTTCTGTATTTCCCACTGATTTAGCTTATCTTTATTTCCCGATCTGTTTACACTATTATTACAATCTACTCTTTTCTGAGACTTCACGTACTTCTTACACTTCTTGTAACCATATAAGTGTACCTATGTCATCATCCACTGGCTCCAAACTGTATAACTGCTCATGTGCGCAGAGTGGGTCAACTTGACCTAGGAGAAACAATGAGTTTCACTCACACTGTAGCAACATCCAACAGCATGAGCCTGCATTTCCTTATATGGGTCTAGCAGAAACCAATGTGTAAAATGCAATACTCAGGAATGCCCAAACATGTCTAGACAAGCTCTGCCTAGATGTTAATAACAAAATGATTTTATTGGTACCTGGGTGATTTTATGCTGGGGGGGAAGATATATATATGTGTGTGTGTGTATATATATATATATATATATGCTTGCTTGCTTTTCCTAGGAGAAGAGAAAATGTAACATCAAAGGCTGTATAGCACCATGCTAAAGTAAATGTATCTTTCACTCTTCTGACTGCGTCTGTGTCATCTGTATCATAAATGTACAACTAGGTCCTGAGGTAATACATAGCCTGGAGGACCCCCAGCTATGATTCCTCCTCTACAATTAGCGCCGTGACTTGGACCACTTTTAAATGGGGGAACACTGACCAGGGACCTCGACGTAGTCTGTCCATGCTGTAAGAAATTGCCCTGAGTGCATTTAATCCTTGGAAAGTTCGGTGCCATGGGAGATACTGATCACCTCAACCAACCACAGGGTTCCACAAGGTAATGTATGCTCAGAGATTTAATAAGTAAGCAACTGTTAACTGTTAATTAAAGATTACTGTTTGAACTCATGAGGCAGAACTCTAGGGAACAAGATATGGGCTAAAAGACCACTGTTACTTGCAAAACAGACCTCTAGGGGGATCGTAAGACTAGCCCATACAGGGTCACCACTGGTGCACAAGGGGGTGATACTTTGTCAGAGTTAGCAGATGGATAAGTTTCGAACCGTGGGGATAGTACCCCACAGAATTAATCTGTAAACAAAATGCAATATAGTTAGCAATGGAAGTAGAGATACACAAGTATCTGGGAAAAAGATACAGGTTAGGGGCATATGATGCCCCTACAGAGGACAAGTCAGTCCAAGAGTATTTTAACAGGCTAGTGCTGGATCGTAATTTAGCAACCAAAAATGAAAAAGAGAAGCTAGCAAATGCTATACAAGGTCTGTGGCAAAACAGCCAGGAGGTAACTCATCAACACATGAGACTTTTAAAGAAGTTGCATGAGCAGCAAGATATAGTACAATCTGTCCATCAAAAAAATGAGTCTCTATTTAATGAGAGAAGCAACCATGACCTGCACACCTTAAGAGATAACCCTAAAAAGGCAAAACTTAAAAAAAATGTTTTTCAAACAAATGGTGTTCTGGCTAGTAAAACTGATTCCTTACATTTTAAATACAAAAAACTTAGAGATGAAAAGTCTGAAGTAATTACTGAAAAAGTTAACGAGCTAGTATTTCAACACCAGACCTTGACAGAAAAGCATGATTCAGTATGTTTTAATTACAGCAGACTTGAAATGAAGGTTTTCAATATAAACTAATACACTGCTTCTGTCAATAATAAGCATGTTTTACAAGATGGGAATGTGTTGAAATCTGAAAATAGGGCACTTAACAGCATGCTAACTCTTGTATCTAAGTTAGAATGTAGGAGTAAAAAGTCAGATATGGCAAACTTGCACCATCAGCCAGAGGTATTGGCAGGGCATACTAACTTAATGCCCACAGACCTTGCCTCTTCTCATCTCATCTGAGTTTGATTTTGAACACTCACAGTATGCTGTGGGGTGGACTAGAGCAAAGTCTAGCCATTTGTTTTTCTGTGATTCACAAAATGGAGGATAGTTAGAGTCTCAAAATGGTGGACACACATGTGGTCAGGTTGCATCCCCATACCATCCCCAAGATGGCCGCTTAAGGTCATGTGATGATGGTCATGACACAGTAACCCATGATGCCCATGAGGTAATCGAAAATGGCTGACCACCATCTCAAGGAGGTTCGATCTTGCAGTCACAGGGACCTGTGATTGCTGCCATAACCAAACAAAACAACCCGGAGTTGTTTGGCATGATTAATGATGTTATCAGTAACACTAGTGTTTCTGAGGGACAAAATATTCTCATTAAACATGATGTTGACATACTTTTGAATAAGGTTGATATGCAATCTGTCATGAAGTCAGCCTCTGATGCTAAAGAAACAGCTAAAGCTGTTAGTGTTTGCTTTATTAGCATAGCCTTGGATGAAGAACACTTTGCAGTTAATTACATGAAAGGTTGTTTTCATTTCCTATGCAATTTAACATCTGCTCCCCCTGAGAAGACTAAATGTACTGCTTTTCTTATGCAGTGCATCAATACCTTAAGCTGTAATGTTAAAAATAATGTAGCTACCATCCAGCAACATTCCGGTGGGGAAACCCACTTTACATTTGATGGGGAAGGGGACAACCCTGATTCTGAAAGCCCTGTGACTGTGATATTTTCAGCATCACAGGCCACGTCAGGGGGAGGGCTACATGTTTGATTTCTGAACCTGAGCTAACAGCTGTCTCAGCACTACTTTCTCCATCCCTAATGGCCACTGAATCACAATCCATAGCTGGAGAACTACATGCAGCTTAAGCACTCATAGACACTGGAGCAGCCTTATCAATTATAAATATCAGCATACCCTTAGACCTCAAAAGACCACCAATGTATATAGAGGGATGTACAGGACATGCTATAGAAGGGTATTGGTCACAACCATAACACATAAGGCTGCTAGGTACATCCGTGGGGCACCAAGCCTTCGCATGGGTGGAGGGGGGCTCACGGAAAACAACATCATTGGTAGCGATTGTCTAACTAAGCATCAGCTTGTTGTTGATCTTAGTAATCAATGTCTATGGAAAGTAAATGTTAAAAGTTTTAAACCAATCACTGTTTTGGAAAGTTATGCTTTAGCCTCTGTAAAATCAAATGCTGCAGCAAGTGTTAAATGTTTAGAGACACGATTAAAGCACCCTGAATTTAAGCAAGTTATACAGAGTCATGAGATGGTATGGGCACAAACTGGCATGGATTTTGGACAGGTAAGCGACATAAAAATATCTGGAGAAGGTCCATGACCGGGGCATACTAAACAGTACCCGATACCATAAGAGGCGGTAGAGGGTATCAAATCAGTCATCCAACAGCTGTTGCAACAAGGAGTCATTAGGCCCATGTCCTCAACAGCTAACAGTCCCATCTGGCCAGTGTTAAAGACAAATGAAAAATACCACCTGACCATCGATTACCGAAATTTAAACAAAGTAACCCTCAGGTTAGCCCTGTTACTAGTTCCAATACTGAGATTTTTAACAAATTACAGCCAGTGAGCAAATTCTTCTCTGTCCTAGATTTAGCTAACAGGTTCTGGTCCCTGCCCCTCAAGGCAGAGGACCAGTATAAATTTGCATTTACTTTTGAGGGTAAACAGTACACATTTACGTGATTGCCACAGGGCTTCCACTCAGCACGAACCTTGTTCCACAGGTACATAAAACAAATTCTGGAGGAAGAAGGGTTGGGAGACTCAATAGTTCAATATGTAGATGACCTCCTGCTGCAAAGTTCAACAAAGGAGGACCACCTAGAGCTGCTGGATAGGGTACTAGGTTTATTGGAAAGAAAAGGATTAAAGGTAAATCCAGACAAAGCACAAGTTGGTGACCAAAAGGTCCCCTTTTTGGGAACCATTATTTCTCCCAAGGGGAGGTGAATAGACCCTGCCATAACAGCACTAATCCAGACCCTACCATTACCAACTACCATTACTGGCTTAAGGAAATAACTGGGTATGACAAATTTCTGTAGGGAATATATCAAAGGGTACTCAGAGATTACAAAGCCATTATATAGTATATTAAAGGATGACTCAAAAGGCCAGTATAAGCTCACCTGGAGGGAGAAGAGTTATACTGGTTTAATAAGTTAAAAAAGCATTACAGACAGTGCCAGCCTTAATATAAGCTGATTACTCAAAACCATTAATTTTACAAGACAATGCAACTGACAACACCATCGTTGCGATGCTGTTGCAAAAACTAAATGAAAAACCAATACCAGTCACCTACATAAACAGACAACTATCAGAGGTAGAGAGAGGCTTTAACATTGCGAGAGAGCAGTCCTGGCCATTGCTAGGGCTGTACAAGCAGGTGAGGCAACCACTAGGTTTAACCCCATCATAATACAAACTATAAATACCCCTTTAAAATTATTGTTAGAAAACAAAGTCAAGAGAGTTAGCCTAACCCGACAAGCAAGGTGGCTGTTAGCCATGCAAGATAAAAACATTACCGTTGAGAGATTGACAGTGCCACACATGTTACAGTACCTGGATTACCGGGGAGAGCCACATGATTGTGGGGGGGTTCAGCAAATAGCAACCAGAGAGTCACCATTTGTGGATGGACATGGTGCAAATGGCTATAACACGGCTTATGTGGATGGGTCAAGGTATTGGGAACAAGGAGTCCCATATGTAGGTGCAGCAGTGTATCATGACACCGGGTGTTACTACCTAGAGGATAAAAGGCCCATACACAAACAGGGAATGCTCATAAAACTGTCACCAGGGGACTCCTCCCAGTTCACAGAATTAATTGCAATTAATGAGGCTATCCTGGCTAACCCCAAAGGTAGATTAGGCATACATACAGACTCACAGTTTGCAGCAGGATCACTTACTACCTGGATACCCATATGGGTTAACAGAGGTATGAAAACAGCAACTGAGGAGCACATTAAACACAGAGAATTATTACAGGTCCTTTTAAAGGAGGGGGATGCTACACCCGGAAGGATAGCCATTATAAAAGTCAAGGCCCATGTTGACTTTAAATATGCCACTCTAGAATTAGGAAATAATAGGGGAGATAGACTCACCAAAATGGCAGCAAAATTGGGGGACCCCTGGAAAGGGATTTGACCAAAGACCCCCATTCACTCCATGCAAATTAAACCAGCCATCAAAGTGCTACTGCCAATTCACAAACTGTTAGCCAAAGCAAATCTGGGAGATTTGCAAATCCAGGACCCCTGGATAATAAATAAAAAGTACACAAACAAAGGAGAATCCCCACACTAACTACAAATTTAAAATCAGAGACAACATCCTGTTTAGACAGGAGGATGATAAAACACTAAAATGGATACCTCCTAGTAAATTATATCATGATATTGTCATGAAAAACCAACACTGGGTGGACCATGGGGCATGTTAACATTTAAAACCCTACTGGTACTACAACAGGTGTTGGTAGCCATTTTAATGCTTAGTGCATGCTGCCTAAGTTGTACCATCAGAGGCATGAGACATAAAATGCAAATGCTGCGTGGAGCAGGACTTATGAGAGCAGCCATGTCATAATTAATAAATAGTCTCTGGACTGCATCCTTATAGTAAAAGCTGCCCAGATGGTCCCTAATAGGGTCCCCTATCGGAGGACATCCACTACTGCACAGGAGACCTAAATTTTCCAATACTGACTGGCTGTCTCAATAGGTACAAGAGGGGATTGTAACCATATAAGTGTACCTATGTCATCATCCACTGGCTCCAAACTGCCTAACTGCTCATGTGCGCATAGTGGGTCAACTTGACCTAGGAGAAAGAATGAGTTTCACTCACACCGTAACAACATACAACAGCATGAGCCTGCATGTCCTTATATGGGTCTAGCAGAAACCAATGTATAAAATGCAATACCCAAGAATGCCCAAACATGTCTAGGCAAGTTCTGCCTAGATGCCAATAACAAAATGATTTTATTGGGATATCGGTGATTTTATGAAGAGGGGGAGAGATGATATATGTATATATATATATATATATATATATATACACACATATATATATATATATATATATATATATATATACACACATATACATGCTTGCTTGCTTTTCCTAGGAGAAGAGAAAATGTAACATCAACGGCTGTATAGCACCACGTTAAAGTAAATGTGTCTTTTACTCTTCCGACTGTGTCTGTGTCATCTGTATCATAAATGTACAACTAGGTCCCAAGGTACTACGTAGCCTGGAGGACCCCCAGCTATAATTCCTCCTCTAAAATTGGCGACATGACTCGGATCGCTTTTAAATGAGGGAACACAGACCAGATACCTGGACGTAGTCTGTCCATGATGTAAGAAATTGCCCTGAGTGTGTTTAATCCGTGGAAAGTTCGGTGCCACGGGAGAGACTGATCACCCTAACCAACCACGGGGTTCCACAAGGTAATGTATACTCAGAGATTTAATAAGTAAGCAACTGTTAACTGTTAACTAAAGATTACTGTTTGAACTTGTGAGGCTGAACTCTAGGGAACAAGATATAGGCTAGAGACAACTGTTACCCGCAAGACAGGGCTCTAGGGGGATCATAAGACTAGCCCATACAGGGTCACCACTGGTGAACAAGGGGTGATACTTTGTAAGAGTTAGCAGATGGATAAGTCTTGAATAATGGGGATAGTACCCCACAGAATTAATCTGTAAACACAACACAAGATAGTTAGCAATGGAAGTAGAGATACACAAGTATCTGTGAAAAAGATACAGGTTAAGGGCATACAATGCCCCTCCAGAGAACAAGTCAATCTGAGAGTATTTTAACAGGCTAGTGCTAGATCATAATTCAGCAACCAAAAATGAAAAAGAGAAGCTAGCAAATGCTGTACAAGGTCTGTGGCAATACAGCCAGGAGGTAACTCATCAACACATCAGATTTTTAAAGAAGCTGCATGAGCAGCAAGATATAGTACAATCTGTCCATCTAGAAAATCAGTCTCTATTTAATGAGAAAAGCAACCATGACCTGCATGCCTTAAGAGATAATGCTAAAAAGGCAAAACTTAAAAAAAAATGTTTTTCAAACAAATGGTGTTCTGGCTAGTAACACTGATTCCTTACATTTTAAAAACAAGAAACTTAAAGATGAGAAGTCTGAAGTAATTACTGAAAAAGTTAACAATCTGGTATTTCAACACCAGACCTTGACGGTACAGCATGATTCAGTATGTTTTAATTACTGCAGACTTGAAATGAAGGTTTTCAATATGAACTATGACACAGCTTCTGTCAATAATAAGCATGTTTTACAAGATGGGAATGTCTTGAAATCTGAAAACAAGGCACTTAATAGCGTGCTGACTCCTGTATCTAAGTTAGAATGTAGGAGTAAAAAATCAGATATGACGAACTTGCACCATTAGAAAGAGGTATTGGCAGGGCATACTAACTTAATGCCCACTGACCTTGCCTCTTCTCTTCTCATCTGAGTTTGATTTTGAACACTCACAGTATGCTGTGGGGTGGACTAGAGCAAAGACTAGCCACTTGTTTTTCGGTGATTCACAAAATGGGGAATTGTTAGAGTCTCAAAATGGTGGACATAAATGTGATCAGCTTGCACATCCCCAAGATGGCCGCTCATGATCATGTGATGATGGTCATGACACAGTAACCAATGATGCTTATGAGGTAATACAAAATGGAAAACCACCATCTCACGGAGGTTCGATCTTGCAGTCACAGGGACCTGTGATTGCTGCCATAACCAAACAAAACAACCCAGAGTTGTTTGGCATGATTAATAATGTTATCAGTAACACTAGTGTTTCTGAGGGATAAAATATTCTCATAAAACATGATGTTGATGTACTTTTGAATAAGGTTGATAGGCAATCTGTCATGAAGTCAGCGTCTGATGCCAAAGAAACAGCTAATGCTGTTAATGTTTGCTTTATAAGCATAGCCTTGGATAAAGAACACATTGCAGTTAATTACATGAAAGGTTATTTTCATTTCCTATGCAATTTAACATCCGCTCCCTCGGAGAAGACTAAATGTACTGCTTTTCCTATGCAGTGCATCAATATCTTAAGCTGTAATGTTAAAAATAATGTTGCTACCATTCAGCAACATTCCGGTGGGGAAACCCACTTTACATTTGATGGGAGAGGGGACAACCCTGATTCTGAAAGCCCTGTGGCTGTGATATATTCAGCATCACAGGCCACGTTGGGTGGGGAGGGTTACTGGTTTGATTTCTGCACCTGAGCTAACAGCTGTCTCAGCACTACTTTCTCCACCCCTAATGGCCACTGAACCACAATCCATAGCTGGAGAACTACATGCAGCTTAAGCACTCATAGACACTGGAGCAGCCGTATCAATTATAAATATCAGCATACCTTTAGACCTCGAAAGACCGCCAAAGTATATAGAGGGATTTACAGGACATACCACAGAAGGGTATTGGTCACAACCACAACACATAAGGCTGGGAGGTACATCCGTGGGGCACCAAGCCTTCGCATGGGTGGAGGGGGGGGCTCACGGAAAACAACATCATTGGTAGCAATTGTCTAACTAAGCATCAGCTTGTTGTTGATCTTAGTAATCAATGTCTATAGATAGTAAATGTTAAAAGTTTTAAACCAATCACTGTTGTGGAAAGAAATGCTTTAGCCTCTGTAAAATCAAATGCTGCAGCAAGTGTTAAATGTTTAGAGACACAATTAAAGCACCCCATATTTAAGCAAGTTATACAGAATCATGAGATGTTATGGGCACAAACTGGCATGGATTTTGGACAGGTAAGCGACATAAAAATTGCTGTAGAAGGTCCATGTCCGGGGCACACTAAACAGTACTCAATAATAAAAGAGGCAGTAGAGGGAATCAAATCAGTCATCCAACAGCTGTTGCAACAAGGAGTCATTAGGCCCATCTGCTCAACAGCTAACAGTCCCATCTGGCCAGTGTTAGAGCCAAATGAAAAAAAACGCCTGACCATCGATTACTATAATTTAAACAATTTAACCCTCAGGTTAGCCCTGTTACTAGATCCAATTCTGTGATTTTTAACAAATTACGACCAGAGAGCAAATTCTTCTCTGTCCTAGATTTAGCTAATGGGTTCTGGTCCCTGCCTCTCAAGGCAGAGGACCAGTATAAATTTGCGTTTACTTTTGAGGGAAAACAGTACATATTTACTTGATTGCCACAGGGCTTCCACTCAGCACCAACCTTGTTCCACAGGTACATAAAACAAATTCTGGAGGAAGAAGGGTTGGGAGACTTAGTAGTTCAATGCGTAGATGACCTCCTGCTGCAAAGATCAATAAAGGAGGACCACCTAGTGCTGCTGGATAGGGTACTAGGTTTATAGGAAAGAAAAGGATTAAAGGTAAATCCAGACAAAGCACAAGTTGGTGACCAAAAGGTCACCTTTTTGGGAACCATTATTTCTCCCCAGGGGAGGCGAATAGACCCTGCCAGAACAGCACTAACCCAGACACTGCCATTACCAACTACCATTACTGGTTTAAGGAAATAACTGGGTATGACAAATTTCTGTAGGGATTATACCAAAGGGCACTCAGAGATTACAAAGCCATTATATAGTGTATTAAAGGACAACCAAAAAGGCCAGTATAAGCTCACCTGGGAGGGAGAAGAGTTATACTGTTTTAGTAAGTTAAAAAAAGCATTACAGACACAGCCACACTTAATACAAGCTGATTACTCAAAACCATTAATTTTATAAGCCAATGCAACTGATGACACCATCGTCGCGATGCTGTTACAAAAATGAAATGAAAAACCAATACCAGTCACCTACATAAACAGACAACTATCAGAGGTAGAGAGAAGCTTTATCATATGCGAGAAGCAGTCCTGGCCATTGCTTGGGCTGTACAAGCAAGTGAGGCAACCACTAGGTTTATCCCCATCATAATACAAACTACAAATACCACTTTAAAATTATTGTTAAAAAACAAAGTCAAGGGAGTTAGCCTAACCCAACAAGCAAGGTGGCTGTTAGCCCTGCAAGATAAAAACATTACCTTTGAGAGATTGACAGTGCCACACGTGTTACAGTACCTGGATTACCAGGGAGAGCCTCATGATTGTGGGGGGGGGTTCAGCAAATAGCAAACAGAGAGTCACCTTTTGTGGATGGACATGGTGTAAATGGCTATAACATGGCTTATGTGGATGGGTCAAGCTATTGGGAACAAACAGTCCCATACGTAGGTGCAGTAGTGTATCATGACACTGGGTGTTACCTCCTAGAGGATAAAAGGCCATTACACAAACAGGGAATACTCATAAAGCTGTCACCAAGGGACTCCTCACAGTTCACAGAATTAGTAGCAATTTACAAGGCTATCCTGGCAAACCCCCAAAATAGGTTAGGCATACATACAGACTCACAGTTTGCAGTAGGATCACTTACTACCTGGTTACCAATATGGGCTAACAGAGGTACGAAAACAGCAACTGGGGATCATGTCAAACACAGAGAATTCTTACAGGCCATATTAAAGGCGGGGGATGCTACGCCCGGAAGTATAGCCATTATAAAAGTCAAGGCCCATGTTGACTCTAAATGCACCACTCCAGCAGTCTTTAGAAATGATAGGGCAGATAAGTTCACCAAAATGGCAGCAAAATTGGGGGACCCCTGGAAAGGGATTTGACCAAAGACCCCCATTCACTCCATACAAATTAAACAAGCCATCAAAGTGCTACTGCCAATTCACAAACTGTTTCCCAAAGCAAATTTGGAAGATTTGCAAATACAGGACCCCTGAATTATGAATAAAAAGTACACAAACAGAGGAGGATCCCCAAACTAACTACAAATTTCAAATCAGAGGCAACATCCTGTTTAGACAGGAGGATGATAAAACACTAAAATGGATACTTACAAGACAATTATATCATGATATTGTCATGGAAAACCAACACTGGGTGGACCATGAGGTGTGTTAACATCTAAAACTCTACTGGTACTACAACTGGTGTTGGTAGCCATTTTAATGCTTAGTGCATGCTGCCTAAGGTGTACCATCAGAGGCCTGAGACAGAAAATGCAAATGCTGCATCGAGCAGGGCTTCTGAGAGCAGCCATGTCATAATTAATAAATAGTCTCCGGACTGCATACTTATAGGAAAAGCCGCCCAGATGGTCCTTAAAAGGGTCCCCTATCGGAGGACTTCCACTACTGCACAGGAGACCTAAATTTTCCAAAATTGGCTGTCTCCATTGGTACAAGGGGGGGATTGTAACCATATAAGTGTACCTATGTCGTCATCCACTGGCTCCAAACTGCCTAACTGTTCATGTACGCACAGTGGGTCAACTTGACCTAGGAGAAACAATGGGTTTCACTCACACCGTAGCAACATACAACAGCATGAGCCTGCATGTCCTTATATGGGTCTAGCAGAAACCAATATGTAAAATGCAATACCCAAGAATGCCCAAACATTTCTAGACAAGTTCTGCCTAGATGCTAATAACAAAATGATTTTATTGGTATATCGGTGATTTTATGCTGAGGGGGTAGAGATGATGTGTGTGTGTATATATATATATATATATATATATATATATATATATATATATATATATATATATATACACATATACATGCTTGCTTGCTTTTCCTAGGAGAAGAGAAAATGTAACATCAACAGCTGTATAACACCACACTAAAGTAAATGTATCTTTTACTCTTCCGACTGCATCTGTGTCATCTGTATCATAAATGTACAACTAGGTCCCAAGGTAATATGTAGCCTGGAGGACCCCCAGCTATAATTCCTCCTCTACAATTGGTGCCGTGACTCGGATCACTTTTAAATGGAGGAACACTGACCAGGAACCTCGACGTAGTCTGTCCACGCTGAAAGAAATTGCCCTGAGAGCATTTAATCCTTGGAAAGTTTGGTGCCACGGGAGAGACTGATCACCTCAAACAACCATGGTGCTCCACAAGATAATGTATGCTCAGAGATTTAATAAGTAAGCAACTGTTAACTAAAGATTACTGTTTGAACTTGAGAGGCAAAACTCTAGGGAACAAGATATAGGCTGGAGACCACTGTTACTTGCAAGAAAGGGCTCTAGGGGGATCGTAAGACTAGCCCATACAGGGTCACCACTGGTGCACAAGGGGGTGATACTTTGTCAGAGTTAGTAGATGGATAAGTTTCAAACCATGGGGATAGTACCCCACAGAATTAATCTGTAAACAAAATGCAATATAATTAGCAATGGAAGTAGAGATACACAAGTATCTGAAAAAAAGATACAGGTTAGGGGCATACAATGCCCCTCCACAGGACAAGTCAGTCCGAGAGTATTTTAACAGGCTAGTGCTAGATCGTAATTCAGCAACCAAAAATGAAAAAGAGAAGCTAGCAAATGCTGTACAAGGTCTGTGGCAATACAGCCAGGAGGTAACTCATCAACATATGAGACTTTTAAAGAAGCTGCATGAGCAGCAAGATATAGTACAGTCTGTCCGTCTAGAAAATGGGTCTCTATTTCATGAGAGAAGCAACCATGACCTGCATGCCTTAAGAGATAACGCTAAAAAAGGGAAAACTTAAAAAAAATGTTTTTCAAACAAATGGTGTTCTGGCTAGTAACACTGATTCCTTACATTTTAAAAACAAGAAACTTAGAGATGGTAAGTCTGAAGTAATTACAGAAAAAGTTAACGAGCTGGTATTTCAACACCAGACCTTGACGGTACAGCATGATTCAGTATGTTATAATTACCGCAGACCTGAAATGAAGGTTTTCAATATAAACTATGACACAGCTTCTGTCAATAATAAACATTTTTTACATGATGGGAATGTCTTGAATTCTGAAAACAAGGCACTTAATAGCGTGCTAACTCTTGTATCTAAGATAGAATATAGGAGTAAAAAGTCAGTTATGGTGAACTTGCGCCATCAGCCAGAGGTATTGGCAGGGCATACTAACTTAATGCCCACAGAACTTGCCTCTTCTCATCTCATCTGAGTTTGATTTTGAACACTCACAGTATGCTGTGGGGTGAACTACAGCAAAGACTAGCCACTTGTTTTTCGGTGATTCACAAAATGGAGAATTGTTAGAGTCTCAAAATGGTGGACACACATGTGATCAGGCTGCATCCCCATACCATCCCCAAGATGGCCGCTCATAGTCATATGATGATGGTCATGACACAGTAACCCATGATGCCCACGAGGTAATCCAAAATGGCCAACCACCATCTCATGGAGGTTCGATCTTGCAGTCACAGGGACCTGTGATTGCTGCCATAACCAAACCAAACAACCTGAAGTTGTTTGGCATGATTAATAATGTTATCAGTAACACTGGTGTTACTGAGGGATAAAAGATTCTCATTAAACATGATGTTGACATACTTTTGAATTAGGTTGATATGCAATCTGTCATGAAATAAGCATCTGATGCTAAAGAAACAGCTAATGCTGTTAATGTTTGCTTTATTAGCATAGCCTTGGATAAAGAACACATTGCAGTTAAGTTACATGAACAGTTATTTTAATTTCCTCTGCAATTTAACATCCGCTCCCCCGGAGAAGACTAAATGTACTAATTTCCCTATGCAGTGCATCAATACCTTAAGCTGTAATGTTAAAAATAATGTTGCTACCATCCAGCAACATTCTGGTGGGGAAACCCACTTTACATTTGATGGGGAAGGGGACAAACCTGATTCTGAAAGCCCTGTGGCTGTGATATTTTCAGCATCACAGGCCACGTTGGGGGGAGGGATACAGGTTTGATTTCTGAACCTGAGCTAACAGAAGTCTCAGCACTACTTTCTCCACCACTAATGGCCACAGAACCACAATCCATAGCTGGAAAACTACATGCAGCTTAAGAACTCATAGACACTGGAGCAGCCGTATCAATTATAAATATCAGCATAGCCTTAGACCTCGAAAGACCACCAATGTATATAGAGGGATTTACAGGACATACCACAGAAGGGTATTGGTCCCATCAAAACACATAAGACTGCTAGGTACATCCGTGGGCTGCCAAGCCTTCGCATGGGTGGAGGGGGAGGTTTACGGAAAATAACATCATTGGTAGTGATTGTCTAACTAAGCATCAGCTTGTTGTTGATCTTAGTAATCAATGTCTATAGATAGTAAATGTTAAAAGTTTTAAATGAATCACTGTTGTGGAAAGTTATGCTTTAGCCTCTGTAAAACCAAATGCTGCAGCAAGTGTTAAACGTTTAGAGACACGATTAAAGCACCCCGAATTTAAGCAAGTTATACAGAATCATGAGATGGTATGGGCACAAACTGGCGCGTATTTCGGACAGGTAAGCGACATAAAAATATCTGTAGAAGGTCCATCTCCGGGGCACACTAAACAGTACCTGATACCAAAACAGGCGGTAGCGGAAATCAAATCAGTCATCCAACAGCTATTACAACAAGGAGTCATTTGGCCCGTGTGCTCAACAGCTAACAGTCCCATCTGGCCAGTGTTAAAGCCAAATGAAAAATACCGCCTAACCATCGATTACCATAATTTAAACAAAGTAACCCTCAGGTTAGCCCTGTTACTACTTCCAGTACTGAGTTTGTAACAAATTATGGCCAGCGTGCAAAGTCTTCTCTGTCCTTGAGTTAGCTAATGGGTTCTGGTCCCTGCTCCCTCAAGGCAGAGGACCAGTATAAATTTGCATTTACTTTTGAGGGTAAACAGTACACATTTGCTTGATTGCCACTGGGCTTCCACTCAGCACCAACCTTGTTCCACAGGTACATAAAACAAATTCTGGAGGAAGAAGGGTTGGGAGACTCAGTAGTTAAATGCGTAGATGATCTCCTGCTGCAAAGTTCAACAAAGGAGGACCACCTAGTGCTGCTGGATAGGGTACTAGGTTTATTGGAAAGAAAAGGATTAAAGGTAAATCCAGACAAAGCACAAATGGGTGACCAAAAGGTCACCATTTGGGAACCATTATTTCTCCCCGGGGAGGTGAATAGACCCCACCAGAACAGCACCAATCCATGCCCTACCATTACCAACTACCATTACTGGCTTAAGGAAATAACTTGGTATGACAAATTTCTGTAGGGATTATATCAAAGGGTACTCAGTGATTACAAAGCCATTATATAATATGTTAAAGGATGACCAAAAAGGCCAGTATAAGCTCACCTGGGAGGGAAAAGGGTTATACTGTTTTAATAAGTTAAAAAAAGCATTACAGACAACACCAGCCTTAATACAAGCTGATTACTCAAAACCATTAATTTCACAAGCCAAAGCAACTGATGACACCATCGTTGCGATGCTGTTACAAAAACGAAATGAAAAACCAATACCAGTCACCTACCTAAACAGACAACTATCAAAGGAAGAGAGAGGCTTTAACATATGTGAGAGAGCAGTCCTGGTCATTGCTTGGACTGTACAAGCAAGTGAGGCAACCACTAGATTTAACCCCATCATAATACAAACTACAAATACCCCTTTAAAATTATTGTTAGAAAACAAAGTCAAGGGAGTTAGCCTAACCCAACAAGCAAGGTGGCTGTTAGCCCTACAAGATAAAAACATTACCTTTGAGAGATTGACAGTGCCACACATGTTACAGTACCTGGATGACCAGGGAGCGCCACATGATTGTGAGGGTGTTCAGCAAATAGCAAACAGAGAGTCACCTTTTGTGGATGGACATGGTGCAAATGGCTGTATCACGGCTTATGTGGATGGGTCAAGGTATTGGGAACAAGTATTCCAATACATAGGTGCAGCAGTATATCATGACACTAGGTGTTACCTCCTAGAGGATAAAAGGCCCATACACAAACAGGGAATACTCATAAAGCTGTCACCATGGGACTTCTCCCAGTTCACATAATTAGTAGCAATTTACGAGGCTATCCTGGCAAACCCCAAAGGTAGGTTAGGCATACATACAGACTCACAGTTTGCAGTAGGATCACTTACTACCTGGTTACCCATATGGGCTAACAGAGGTACGAAAACTGCAACTGGGCATCAAGTCAAAAACAGAGAATTCTTACAGGCCATATTAAAGGAGGGAGATGCTATGCTGGGAAGGATAGCCATTATAAAAGTCAAGACCCATGTTGACTCTAAATACGCCACTCCAGCAGAGTTAGGAAATGATAGGGCAGATAAGCTTGCCAAAATGGCAGCAAAATTGGGGGACCCCTGGAAAGGGATTCGACCAAAGACCCCCCATTCACTCCGTTCAAATTAAACCAGCCATCAAAGTGCTACTGCCAATTCACAAACTGTTACCCAAAGCAAATTTGGGAGATTTGCAAAGCCAGGACCCCTGGATTATAAATAAAAAGTACACAATCAGAGGAGGATCCCCAAACTTACTACTAACGTAAAATCAGAGACAACATCCTGTTTAGACAGGAGGATGATAAAACACTAAAATAGATACCTCCAAGTCAATTATATCATGATATTGTCATGGAAAACCAACACTGGGTGGACCATGAGGTGTGTTAACATTTAAAACCCTACTGGGACTACAACTGGTGTTGCTAGCCATTTTAATGCTTAGTGCATGCTGCCTAAGGCGTACCATCAGAGGCATGAGACAGAAAATGCAAATGCTGCAAGAAGCAGAGCTTATGAGAGCAGCCATGTCATAATTAATAAATAGTCTCCGAACTGCATACTTATAGGAAAAGCCGCCCAGATGGTCCCTAATAGGGTCCCCTATTGGAGGACTTCCACTACTGCACAGGAGACCTAAATTTTCCAAAATTGACTGGCTGTCTCCATAGGAACAAGGGATTGTAACCATATAAGTGTACCTATGTCGCCATCCACTGGCTCCAAACTACCTAACTGCTCATGTGTGCACAGGGGGTCAACTTGACCTAGGAGAAACATTGAGTTTCACTCACACCATAGCAGCATACAACAGCATGAGCCTGCATGTCCTTATATAGGTCTAGCAGAAACCAATGTGTAAAATGCAATACCCAAGAATGCCCAAACATCTCTAGACAAGTTCTGCCTAGATGCTAATAACAAAATGATTTTACTGGTACATCGGTGATTTTATGCTGAGGGGGGAGAGATGATATTATATATATATATATATATATATATATATATATATATATATACACATATGCTTGTTTGCTTTTCCTAGGAGAAGAGAAAATGTAACATCAGCAGCTGTATAGCACCACGCTAAAATAAATGTATCTTTTACTCTTCCGACTGCGTCTGTGTCATCTGTATCATAAATGTACAACTAGGTCCTGAGGTAATACATAGCCTGGAGGACCCCCAGCTATGATTCCTCCTCTACAATTGGCGCTATGATGCAGATCACTTTTAAATGGGGAAACACTGACCAGGGACCTCAACGTAGTCTGTCCATGCTGTAAGAAATTGCCCAGAGCGTGTTTAATCGTTGGAAAGTTTGGTGCCACGGGAGAGACTGATCACCTCAACCAACCATGGTGCTCCACAAGGTAATGTATGCTCAGAGATTTAATAAGTAAGCAACTGTTAACTGTTAACTAAAGATTACTGTTTGAACTTGAGAGGCAGAACTCTAGGGAACAAGATATAGGCTAGAGACCACTGTTACTTGCAAGACAGGGCTCTAGGGGGATTGTAAGACTAGCCCATACAGGGTCACCACTGGTGCACAACAGGGTGACACTTTGTCAGAGTTAGAAGATGGATAAGTTTCAAACCGTGGGGATAGTACCCCACAGAATTAATCTGTAAACACAATGCAATATAGTTAGCAATGCAAGTAGAGATACACAAGTATCTGAAAAAATGATACAGGTTAGGGGCAGACGATGCCCCTCCACAGGACAAGTCAGTCCGAGAGTATTTTAACAGGCTAGTGCTAGATCGTAATTCAACAACCAAAAATGAAAAAGAGAAGCTAGCAAATGCTGTACAAGGTCTGTGGCAATACAGCCAGGAGGTAACTCATCAACACATGAGACTTTTAAAGAAGCTGCATGAGCAGCAAGATATGGTACAATCCGTCTAGAAAATGAGTCTCTATTTAATGAGAGAAGCAACCATGACCTGCATGCCTTAAGAGATAACACTAAAAAGACAAAACTTAAAAAAAATGTCTTTCAAACAAATGGTGTTCTGGCTAGTAACACTGATTCCTTACGTTTTAAAAACAAGAAACTAAGAGATGATAAGTCTGAAGTAATTACTGAAAAAGTTAACAAGCTGGTATTTCAACACCAGACCTTGATGGTACAGCATGATTCAGTATGTTTTGATTACAGCAGACTTGAAATGAAGGTTTTCAATATAAACTATGACACACACAGCTTCTGTCAATAATAAGCATGTTTTGCAAGATGGGAATATCTTGAAATCTGAAAACAAGGCATTTAATAGCATGCTAACTCCTGTATCTAAGCTAGAATGTAGGAGTAAAAAGTCAGATATGGTGAACTTACGCCATCAGACAGAGGTATTGGCAGGGCATACTAACTTAATGCCCAAAGACCTTGCCTCTTCTCATCTCATCTGAGTTTGATTTTGAACACTCACAGTATGCTGTGGGGAGGACTAGAGCAAAGACTTGCCACTTGTTTTTCAGTGATTCACAAAATGGAGAATTGTTAGAATCTCAAAATGGTGGACACACATGTGATCAGGCTGCATCCCCATACCATCCTCAAGATGGCCTCTGATAGTCATGTGATGAAGGTCATGATACAGTAACCCATGATGCCCATGAGGTAATCCAAAATAGCCAACCACCATCTCATGGAGGTTTGATCTTGCAGTCACAGGGACCTGTGAGTGCTGCCATAACCAAACAAAACCACCCAGCGTTGTTTGGCATGATTAATAATGTTATCAGTAACACTAGTGTTTCTGAGGGATAAAAGATTCTCATTAAACATGATGTTGACATACTTTTGAATTAGGCTGATATGCAAACTGTCATGAAGTCAGCGTCTGATGCTAAAGAAACAGCTAATGCTGTTAATGTTTGCTTTATTAGCATAGCCTTGTATAAAGAACACATTGCAGTTAATTACATGAAAGGTTATTTTCATTTCCTATGCAATTTAACATCCACTCCACCTGAGAAGACTAAATGTACTGCTTTTCCTATGCAGTGCATCAATACCTCAAGCTGTAATGTTAAAAATAATATTGCTACCATCCAGCAACATTCTGGTGGGGAAACCCACTTTACATTTGATGGGGAAGGGGGCAACCCTGATTCTGAAAGCCCCGTGGCTGTGATATTTTCAGCATCACAGGCCACGTTGGGGGAGGCTACAGGTTTGATTTCTGAACCTGAGCTAACAGATGTCTCAGCACTACTTTTTCCACCCCTAATGGCCACTGAACCACAATCCATAGCTGGAGAACTACATGCAGCTTAAGCATTCATAGACATCAGAGCAGCCGTATCAATTGTAAATATCAGCATACCCTTAGACCTCGAAAGACCACCAATGTATATAGAGGGATTTACAGGACATACCACAGAAGGGTATTGGTCCCAACCACAACACATAAGGCTGGGAGGTACATCCGTGGGGCACCAAGCCTTCGCATGGGTGGAGGGGGAGGCTCACGGAAAACAACATCATTGGTAGTGATTGTCTAACCAAGCATCAGCTTGTTGTTGACCTTAGTAATCAATGTCTATGGAAAGCAAATGTTAAAAGTTTTAAACCAATCACTGTTGTGGAAAGTTATGTTTTAGCCTCTGTAAAATCAAATGCTGCAGCAAGTGTTAAACATTTAGAGACACGATTAAAGCACCCTGAATTTAAGCAAGTTATACAGAATCATGAGATGGTATGGGCACAAACTGGCATGGATTACGGACAGGTAAGCGACATTAAAATATCTGGAGAAGGTCCATCTCCGGGGCACACTAAACAGTACCCAATACCAAAAGAGGTGGTAGAGGGAATCAAATCAGTCATTCAACAGCTGTTGCAACAAGGAGTCATTAGGCTCCTGTGCTCAACAGCTAACAGTCCCTTCTGGCCAGTGTTAAAGCCAAATGAAAAATACCGCCTGACCATCGATTACCGTAATTTAAACAAATTAACCCTCAGGTTAGCCCTGTTACTAGTTCCAATTCTGAGATATTTAACAAATTACAACCAGAGAGCAAATTTTTCTCTGTCTTTGATTTAGTTAATGAGTTCTGGTCCCTGCCCCTCAAAGCAGAGGACCAGTATAAATTTGCATTTACTTTTGAGGGTAAAAAGCACACATTTACTTGATTGCCACAGGACTTCCACTCAGCACCAACCTTGTTCCACAGGTACATAAAACAAATTCTGGAGGAAGAAGGGTTGGGAGACTCAATAGTTCAATATGTAGATGACCTCCTGCTGCAAAGTTCAACAAAGGAGGACCACCTAGTGCTGCTGGATAGGGTACTATGTTTATTGGAAAGAAAAGGATTAAAGGTAAATCCAGACAAAGCACAAATTGGTGACCAAAAGGTCACCTTTTTGGGAACCATTATTTCTCCCCAGGGGAGGTGAATAGACCCTGCCAGAACAGTGCTAATCCAGACCCTACCATTACCAACTACCATTACTGGCTTAAGGAAATAACTGGGTATGACAAATTTCTGTGGGGATTATATCAAAGGGTACTCAGAGATTACAAAGCCATTATATAGTATATTAAAGGATGACCAAAACGGCCAGTATAAGCTCACCTGGGAGGGAGAAGAGTTATACTGTTTTAATAAGTTAACAAAAGCATTACAGACAGTGCCAGCCTTAATACAAGCTGATTACTCAAAACCATTAATTTTACAAGCCAATGCAACTGATGACACCATCATTGTGATGCTGTTACAAAAACAAAATGAAAAACCAATATGAGTCACCTACCTAAACAGACAACTATCTGAGGTAGTGAGAGGCTTTAACATATGTGAGAGAGCAGTCCTGGCCATTGCTTGGGCTGTACAAGCAAGTGAGGCAACAACTAGGTTTAACCCCATCATAATACAAACTACAAATACCCCTTTAAAATTATTGTTAGAAAACAAAGTCAAGGGAGTTAGCCTAACCTGACAAGCAAGGTGGCTGTTAGCCCTACAAGATAAAAACATTACCTTTGAGAGATTGACAGTGCCACACATGTTACAGTACCTGGATTACCAAGGAGAGCCTCATGATTTTGAGGGAGTTCAGCAAATAGCAACCAGAGAGTCACCTTTTGTGAATGGACATGGTGCAAATGGCTATATCATGGCTTATGTGGATTGGTCAAGGTATTGGGAACATGGAGTCCCATACATAGGCGTAGCAGTGTATCATGACATCAGGTGTTACCACCTAGAGAATAAAAGGCCCATACACAAACAGGGAATACTCATAAAGCTGTCACCAGGGGACTCCTCCCTGTTCACAGAATTAGTATCAATTTACGAGGCTATCCTACAAACCCCAAAGGTAGGTTATGCATACATACAGACTCATAGTTTGCAGTAGGATCACTTACTTCCTGGTTACCCATATTGGCTAACAGAGGTACGAAAACTGCAACTGGGCATCAAGTCAAAAACAGAGAATTCTTACAGGCCATATTAAAGGAGGGAGATGCTATGCTGGGAAGGATAGCCATTATAAAAGTCAAGACCCATGTTGACTCTAAATACGCCACTCCAGCAGAATTAGGAAATGATAGGGCAGATAAGCTCACCAAAATGGCAGCAAAATTGGGGGACCCCTGGAAAGGGATTTGACCAAAGACCCCCATTCACTCCGTACAAATTAAACCAGCCATCAAAGTGCTACTGCCAATTCACAAACCGTTACCCAAAGCAAATTTGGGAGATTTGAAAATCCAGGACCCCTGGATTATAAATAAAAAGTACACAAAGAAAGGAGGATCCCCAAACTAACTACAAATTTAACATCAGAGACAACATCCTGTTTAAACAGGAGGATGATAAAACACTAAAATGGATACCTCCTAGTCAATTATATCATGATATTGTCATGGAAAACCAACACCGGGTGGACCATGGGGTGTGTTAACATTTAAAACCCTACTGGTACTACAACTGGTGTTAGTAGCCATTTTAATGCTTAGTGCATGCTGCCTAAGGCATACCATCAGAGGCATGAGACAGAAAATGCAAATGTTGCGTGGAGCAGGACTTATGAGAGCAGCCATGTCATAATTAATAAATAGTCTCTGGACTGAATACTTATAGGAAAAGCCACCCAGATGGTCCCTAATAGGGCCCCCTGTAGGAGGACTTCCACTACTGCACAGGAGACCTACATTTTCCAAAATTGACTGGCTGTCTCCATAGGTACAAGGGGGGATTGTAACCATATAAGTGTACCTATGTCATCATCCACTATCTCCAAACTGCCTAACTGCTCATGTGCGCACAGTGGGTTATCTTGACCTAGGAGAAACAATGAGTTTCACTCACACCATAGCAACACACAACAGCATGAGCCTGCATGTCCTTATATGGGTCTAGCAGAAACCAATGTGTAAAATGCAATACCCAAGAATGCCCAAACATCTCTAGACAAGTTCTGCCTAGATGCTAATAACAAAATGATTTTATTGGTACATCAGTGATTTTATGCTGAAGGGAGGAGAGATGATATGTGTGTGTGTGTATATATATATATATATATATATATAGTATATATATACAATGGTGAGCTGTCAGATAAATGATTTATCTACAAGTGCTGTTTGACCTCGGGTAACTTCACGAGTGGCGTAAGCCACGAGTGAGGTGTCCGAGGTCAAACAGTACAAGTGTAGATAAATCATTTATCTGACAGCTCACCATTGTGTATTTCATTTATGCAATAGGGATGCTTCTTATCAGTGCGGGAACATTTGGTTTTGACTGTTTACTTCTTTTTTTAAATGATAATTTCTGAGACTTTCTGGGACTTTTGGTTAACTTTCCTGGTGTATGTCCGCCTAACGGGATGGTTGCTATTAAATGAAACACCACTCATTTTGTAGAGAACTTCTTGCTGAACAAATGTCATGGTGACAGTATCATGCTACCTTTTTTGCTTTAAAGTTATTTGCATTTGTTTGATGAAAAAGTCAAAAAAAATTTAATTTTATGCTGTTTTTTGTTAATTATAAAAAAAACTAAAAGGTATTTATTAATGAAACACCACTCGTTTTGTAGATATTTTCATGCTGAACATTTTTTGTGCTCATAGTACCATGCTATCATTTTTAGTTTTAAAGTGATTCACATTTGTTTGTCGAAAAAGTGAAAAGAACATTTAATTTTATGCTGTTTTTTGCTAATTATGAAAAAACTAAAAGGTATCTCTGAATGAAACACCACTCATTTTGTAGATATTTTTATGCTGAACATTTTTCGTGCTCACAGTACCATGTTATCATTTTTCATTTTAAAGTTATTTATATTTGTTTGTCTGAAAAGTGAAAAGAAAATAGGATTTTTTGCTGTTTTTTGCTAATTATAAAAAAAACTAAAAGGTATCTATAAATGAAACACCACTCATTTTGTAGATATTTTTGTCCAGAACATTTTTCGTTCTTACAGTACTATGCTATCATTTTTTTGTTTTAAAGTTATTCACATTTGTTTGTCAAAAAAGTGAACAAAAAAGCTTTGATTGACAGTTTGCATTTATCCCACATAAGTGGGATAAATCTAGGATGGTTAGATTTATTCCACATATGTGGAAATAAATGGATTTATTCAATGGCTTTTGTTCTCACACCTATTGCATAAATATATTTATGAACCGGCGATCGTAAATGGAGCAATCTGATTGTCCGACAGCTCTTTAAAGCCGTGATGATATCGGGCTACATCATCACGGCTTTAAAAACTCAACAACCAGGCTCCTCGCCCACAAAATTTCTACTGTTGCCAGCATTCTCCAGATCCCCACGACCTTCACAAAAGTCTCCCCACACAGAATGTGTCCTCAATCTACTACAACCAGCCACATATGTAAAAAAATACAAAAATCAACTCCGTTAGTAAGGGAGGGAGCAGCAGCTGCACAGAAGTTGCGGTCGGTAACTTCTGACTTGGTTTCGATAGCAGCAGCGCGTGACTGACAGTAACGGGTGATTTTTTTTTCTGTCGCAAATAAAAACAATTGGTCTCTGATTAACACAAGAGCTGCAACTCCTCCATGTGCTTACTTACCAATGTACTGTCTATTTCACGCTGACTCGCATCATCGCCATAACATTTCATTATGCGTCTTTTTATTCTTCATTTAAAAAAAACAGTAAGCTCCACAAATTAACAGAAACCTCTTCAAAATAGCCACAATTCACATCCGGATGCAATGAGAGATGAGTTCACAGGGACACAACAGTCCCACCTCTGTCAACTACCAGTATAATAGCGCCACCTACTGTCTCAAGAACTATTTTATCAAAATGTGACCCTACACCACCCAAAAACTCATTTTAAAACATTTTAAAACCTGTTTATTTTACTTTTAATTTTTCAAACATTAAAGCCAGTTCATAATAGCAATAAGGCACTCCAGGGTGTGGTATATCATGGGATATCGTCACTTCTCGGGACCTGAGGCGTGACGATATCCCATGATATACCACACCCTGTCGTGCCTTATTGCTTAAATATATATATATGCTTGCTTGCTTTTCCTAGGAGAAGAGAAAATGTAACATCACTGGCTCTATAGCACCATGCTAAAGTAAACGTATCTTTCACTCTTCCGACTGCGTCTGTGTCATCTGTATCATAAATGTACAACTAGGTCCTGAGGTAATACGTAGCCTGGAGGACCCCCAGCTATAATTCCTCAGCTACACTTCTGTTTGCTCCTCTTTTTTGTGTTTTTTTTTATTTCTATTAGGTTTATCAGCTTTCTTTTTCCTTTCTGTTGTGCTTGGGGATTCTGGGAAAGATAGAGGACTAAAATCTGGTCTTTTTTTTTCTTTTCTTGTACCTTCAGAAATTTGTGAAGTATCCTCCCCCCTCTGAGGGGTATCCCTGTATTGACAAATCTGATCCATCTTATCTCTAATAAGAGTGACCTCATTGCTCACGCTCTCTATCGTATTTTTGTTAGTTAGTAGCTGGTCCATAAAATTAAGAAAGGCTGATGCAGGGTTCTTCAGTAATTCTGCTGTCTCTTTGTTTACATACCTTGGCACAAAATTCTCCCCATCTTGTCCCACATTTAACCCCATATAAGGATCTTGCTCATCTAGTTATTTTAATCTTGCTATGGTGTACTGTAAGTCCTCTATAACTGATTCCAATTCATTTTTTTGTGTCATAGACTGTATTGCACTAGTCTTCCATTTCCCCCCCAATTCCTTAGAGTCATATAGTGAATTAACTAAAGGCAATGATCTCTCGTGAGTACAATCTTGCAGTAAATGAAAAAGCTGAAGGGAACAGGAGGATATGTTTAGGATCTTGTCTTCCTCCTGTAACCCTTCATGGTGGGAACCTATTTCCCTCCTGCTTCCTTCCATTTTACCATTTAAATACTCCTCGGACATGAGTTCATCTAATTTATAGCCAAATCCTCCAATTGGCTCATTTAAGGCAGCTGGGGCTGTAGAATGCAATGCTGCAGACAGAGTTAATCTAGGGGTTGAAGTTTTCCCACAGCAGATTGATAAATGGTCTGTAATTTTTGTTTGTAAACTCCCCTTTTTAACATCTGATACTCTCACATTGTCTCTACCTTCATCTCTACCTTTGTCTCTACCTAGGGGTTCTTTCAGGAGTGATACCCCATTTTTTTTCTTTTGTTCCTAGTAAAAACCTTCATTATTTTCTTTGAATATCCTGGAAGCTACAGTTTGACTATAGAATGCAGTACAAGGGAGTGAGCCAAACAAAAACTCTATTCACTTAAGGACAAATACCCATCAGTCCATGTTAGAGGAGGCTAGACAGATCGATTAACCAATCTACAGGAACCCAGTCTTTAATAACACAGATAGCTCACAACTATAGTCCTTCAAATCACTGCAAACCAATATTTAACTGGATTAATTGGACAGCAGTTATTTTCAGTTCTAAAGGTTACACGTGCATGATGTAGCTCATTCTAGCAATACTATAGAATTTTCCTCTAATTCTTCATATAACTGGTTTATCTACTTATCGATATAATACAAACTGCTAATACTATTAGAAGTCAGACTCCCAAACATCCCACAGCCCCATGGTTTTCTGGACTCTGCTTAATAACCAAACTAGTAAATACAGCAAGGGAAGAACTTTGGCTGAATAGCAAACGCGACTCAACGCAAATGACTGCTGTTAGCCAACAGTCAGAAATAAAACAGTTTTATGGCCATATAGGTTAACAAAATTCTAAATGAAACCCACTCATAGGATGTCACTAGCCAACATTGTATCCGTAGCAAACCTAAAAAACTTGTACGGAGTCCAAACAGAAGGTTCTTTTCCTATACCTGCAACCTGCACACGAGTGTGTTAATGCGTCAAGAAAAAAAAAACAGCTGATATGAAAGGTGGAGAGTGCACTCTCAATTAAGTAATTTAAAAATTCAGAAAAATGAGGCACTTAAGAAAACAGAATGCTAGCAATTCAATAACCAATTAGCAGTGGGAGTACCTCACAATTTACCGGTATATGAACACTGGTCAAGAAACTGTAGAACTCCCTATATCTCTTAGTTTTCCAATAACTCAGGCACTGCTCTGTAATAAACCCCCCGAGGAGAGTTTACTATTTCATCTGAAATGCAGAACATGGAGCTTAAAACATAAAACTTAATACAAAAAGTTTAAAAGAGTTTAAAACATTAAAAAAAACCTCTAAAAAATAGGAAAAAATGCCAGTCACAGTTAAAGCATGTTGTGACAATATCAAGTATCTCAAGGTACCACACTTAATCACCTTGAGATAACACTCATTAAAATTCAGACATGGTATCACTTCAAGGAGTACGCAATCCAATAACTGTATGTTCAAAAGTATAGGAAATTTTCCTACATTATGCTTCTCTCAATCGATATCGACCTGTGTCTCTTCTCACCGTAACACGTCTGAAAAGAAAAAGAAGTCAGCCTCCTTGTACGCTGTTCATTTTTTTTTTGCTTCTTCTAAAAGTCCTCCCTTGTTTCTTCCATACAGTCTGTATGCTTGCACCTCAGTTTCCACCCCCCCCCCCCGCAGGGCTGATTGAGATTCAGCCTATACACCGGGCTATTCCACCTCTAGCATTCCATGGAGATGAGCTGAAACACAAAACACAGACAGCACAAGCACAGTATCCAAGAGGATGGCACAAGACAGACTGGAAAGATATGCTCACTTCACTACTGAGGCAAAGGTGGCATACCTGTTCTAAGTGAGTTATTCGCATTGAGCAAACCCTGCCTGAGTCACTACTCCACAGCAACACAGCGTGCAGCCATCATCTGGCACCAGAAGTCGACAACCAGAGGAAGTGCCGTATGTGCCATTGTGAGTCAAATTTAGAAATCCATTTGTAGAAATGAAAGGAAAAGTATGATTCTCACTGGGATTTGAACACAGGACCTCAGCAACCTGTGCTTTATCTCTTAAACAGCTAAGCTATGAGAGTTCAGCCAATTAAGGGTATGAGAGCTGAGCCAATTAAGGCTGAAAAATATTTAGCTGACTTTCACAAAATTTTAATCTATCTATGGTAACTTGACGTTCCTGTACAACCTCTCTCAATTCAGTTCTATTGTTGTGTCCCTCAACCAGAAGACTTTCACTGGACTGACATAACTTTGGAGAAGATTCCAGATCTTCTGAATGTATCCTAGAATTATTCATAATGCAGGTTTTAATTTGACTGGGACACTTAGTGAACCCTTCTCCTAGGTCACGTTGCCTCTCATTTACCCTTTGCTGAGAAATCATCTCAGTATTACATCCACTCATACTATTTACCCAGACTGTCCCTGATGGTATAACCTCTAAAGGATTAACATTTCTTGGGGTTGATGTCTTACTTCTATTCTCAGCAAATAGTTAAATGTGGTCAATAATTTTAATTTGACTTGTATGGCTTAACTTTCCCTATGGTTGGTAAATCCCGGGCAAGAGGAAATATATCAGGATTCAGCATTCTTTTAACTTGGTATTAACAATAATGAATATTGTATCTACTCTAAGTTGCTGGCAGTACAGCTTAGAGGTTAGCATAACAAGATCTGAATGAGTTTGGTACATCTAGCAGACCAGGAATTGATTCCCACAACCTCCACTTGCAAACTGTGTGTCTCTGAGCAAGTCACTTATTTATTAGCCTTTGTTTACTGGGTAAGCACACTAGACAAGGAATGCCTATTTTCAGGAATGACCCGGAAGAGATTACAAGAGCATGGTTTACAAAACAGTGTGAGAGAATTAACCTCCCCAGTACTCCCAGGTTGGCCCTAAAAATAGACACGCATGTCTAGTGGACCTTGACCAGTTACCAAAGACTAAAAAAATAGGTTACTGTATATTACAAAGCATAAACAGAATATCATACAGAACCTGCCCTACAGAAATATTAAGAAACTAAAGATTAATGTCTTTAGACAACAATATCTATTGAAAAGCTTCCTTTTATGCAGGGCTGATTAATAAAAGTTGTACTCCAGGATCAAGTTGTTAAGATAAATTGACACCAGAATGCCCAGAAGGAAAGTGCAGCTGAGTTCAACAGTTACTTGATAGATCCACTAATCAGCAGACAGTCACTCTAATTCAGGCTGTCAATATTATAAGTATCAGGAAGAATGTAGCATAGGTAACATCCAAAGGCTATGAGTCTTCATACAGGAACACTCCAAATGTTCAAGCCACACTCTAGCTTCTTTCCCTATGTGAGATGCTAAAGTGGTTCCAAGTCATAACAGAGATCACTGAAAGGGGATGGCCGTTATGGCGAGTGTACACCACTGAAAATTAGTTTTTGCAATGCACACTCACAGCAAGGACAACAATGGCACCTGAGACCTACAGATCTCATTGTTAACATGGGGGGCTGCATGCCCACCACCCAGTGGGGGCTTCACTGCCCACCCTCCTACTTAATGATTCTCAACTACAGGGGGGTCAATGTCGGGGGGTGAAAAACTTAAAAGAATACATGCTGCCTGCCAGCAAAAAAAAATAATGTTCTGCATCAGACCTGAATCCTGTACTCTGTGATTCCAAGCCAACTGCCTCCCCACCATGCTAGCAGATCAGCTTGGCAGCTTCCCACCACACCCCCTCCCACATACCATACCATCCCTTTCCTACCTCTCCACCCCACACCCGTGCATGTCCACATAAACCCATTACTTCCTGTCATGGTATTCACCCACCCCAGTATCCAGTTACCCCCCACTTGGTAGCCGTGAACACAGGCACCAGAATTGAGTCGTTACTTTTGTCAGTGCCCAATTTCTGCTGCCTTGTTCACTGGATACACTCTAAAGCTTCTGGTCCCAAAAAGCAGTTCAATTTTAATTAGAGATAGCCAAGTCTTGGTCACTTACTCCCTGAGTCCATTTCTCTTTATCCCAAGCTATGCACCAAGCAGTTTGAGTTTCCATAGACTGTTGCAGCCAGAAGTATATTAATCTATAAAATAAGCCAGAAAACGAGGTGGGAGGAGTTGTTTAAATAAGTCATGTAATACAAGAAAGAAAAAATAATGGCCACTGATTGCATAAAGTATTACAATCTAAATACAAATCTTGGATAAACTTAAATATTGGGACCAGAAACCAAACTTCAAATACTGTATAATAGCTGATATCCAGTACACAAAGATAAGTACTAGCTACCCCTCTCGAGGTCCCCAGTCCTCATACTCACTCACGCTACTGGTTCCAGCACAATCCTGTTGCCCACTAGTGTTGTGAGAAATGTGAACATTTTGCGTAATTTCTCAATTTCGTGAAATGTTTCGCCCTGGCAAAATCTGAATTCACCTGGGATTTCGATTTCATGTAAATGTGAAATTTCACATAATATGGTTTCAGTGAATAATTTTGCCCATCCACGTTTAAATTTTGCAATGTAGTGAAAATGTCACTGTTATAACTTTGATTTCACTGGCAAAAATATGCTCCAAAGCTGAAATTTGCAATGCGATGTGGGTATACAGACCAAATATCACGTGCAGGCTTTTTCCAGTACAGTCTATTACCTGCTGAGTTGGAGAGCAGTCTGTTGTGGTGTTTCACAGTCAATAAACCCTTTTAAAACCTCTCTAAAGTTTATTTCTGAGAGCTAATTACTCCCAAATATTCAATTTGTTCCTTGTGCTGCTAGGGAACATTTTCTAATTTTGTGGATGTTTATATAATACGTTGTTTAATTAGCTTTGAGCTTTGTCTGTGTCTGTGAAAGAGTCGAGTGGGGGGAGGGTAGGTGTGTAAAAGCAGTGCAGTCTAGTTTCTCTTATCTGTTACAAACAGATTTCTCACACATTTTGAGTGATTTAATGTTATTTCTTTTAAGCCTGTATATGTTTGTTGGTGTTCTACTTATTTGTATTATTTTCTTACATTTTGACATGTATTTTTTTTTACTTTCTCTGAAAAGTTGCTCCTTCTGAGAGTTCCTGCCCCTGTTATGCTGTTTTATATCATTCTTCTGTTTTTGGCAGTGAAGTCCAGGTCGCTCCTGTAAAAAAGCTTTCAGCTTACTGTGCTTCTCCTGGTTAAACAACTAAAAAAAAAAATCTAAAGTTTTAAATACACAGTGCTGATCCCTTTTTTGGGGGGTTGTGGTCAGTTCTGTTTTCAGTTAACTTGTCTCACTTAAACCGAAAAGCAACAGTTATATATTTTTTCTATTAAAGGTACTTTTAGTTGACCGCTTGTCCGTATACCATACAGTTTCACTGCTTTGGTGAATTGATCCCCTGTATTTTATTGTTGGAGCCTGCCTCTACATTGCAGTGTTCCTGTTTCAGTTTAACTTGCTTACCCTTTCCCTATTACAGCATTGTTTACTACCTGACCTGTGTAATATAAAACAATACATATTAATATAGTAGTTGTCAAGAGATTGCTTCGCCGATCCAGATTATCATAGATGCCTTTGCTTGTTAATTTTGTATTGTTGCCTCTGCCATCTTATATAACAAAAAATTGTAGTAGTAAGAACTAACACATTACAGTTTTTCAGTTGTTCAGACACAGCTGATCTGTAGTCCTTTTCGTGAAGTGTTCTGTACTGTTGTTTTTCAGTTCAGTTTAGCTTAACCCTACCTGTACCTATCAAGTAATTATAGAGTTGTTCATTACCCATCCCATTATCCACCCAAGAAACTGTCATTGTATTAAGGGCTACTTCACTATTTTTTCAGAGACACTGCCGATCTGTGTTGGGGGAGGTGCTGTCTGTTGTACAGTAGTTTTATTTAAAGTAGGTTATCTGTGCCCTTTTCCCCCATGTTACTTAATTCCTGTTTGGAGAAAGAAAAAAACAATTTTTTTCACTAGAATAGGCTAATGTATACAATGAGGTATCAGTTGTACAGAGTAGTGCTGCTACCTGTCCTGACTGTGTTTGGACCTGGAAGCCAGTACTGCAGGTGTGAGGTGTTATTCACACAGTCACTTAGTAATACATTCTTTCCTCATATAGTCCAAGAGAAAGGCAAAGCTTTGAACAAGCTTATAAAAATGCCTGCTAAGAGATGGTCCAGTACAGGGAAACATGCTGGGGGGGGGGGTGAGGCAGCTAAGATGTATGTTGAGGAGAGTGCAACTTCATTTCCACCTCTCCAACGCACACATATATTTACATCAGTGTCTTCTATAGGCTCTGGTGGCATGGCAGGTACAAGCAAAGGAGTTGCTCGAAGTGCTGGCTTAAGTGTTTCTCAGTTTTATTACAAGTTTTTTTATGGCCAGAACAGTTACATCTATGCTGGTGTGGGATGATAGTGAGAAGCAGGGAGACACTGACACCAGTACAGGAATAATGGTCCAAGAGGATGGCGACAAGTCTGTCAGTGTGACTGTCCCTGTTCCTGCTGGAGTTGGTGGTGGTGATACTGTTCAGCCAGAGTTTGATAATCTTGGATATATGTATAGTCCGCCCCTGAGGAGATGGTTGTAGAGAAAGAAAAAATTGCCATGCAAGAAGACAGTGATAGGGATGAGGAGGAGGAGAAGGACAAGGACATCATCAGCATTGGTGTTGATGATGATGACAAGTGGGGTTATAAAGGTCAAGGGTGATGTATGCCATTTACATGCACAGCCTGTAGGATAAGGTTGTCACCAAACATATCAGCAAGCCTCCAAGCAGTCAAGTCACCCCCTCCCAAAAGTAGTCTATTGGAAGTGATGAAAGCAGCCCCAAAAGCACAAACTTCAATGCCTGTTTCTCAGCTCTCCAAGTCCAAGCAGCATGTTAAGTTCAGAGGTCAAAAGTCCTAGTTTGGGACTTTTACATGTTTGATTCAGTTGATGAGACCATAATAATCTTTTCTTCATGTTACCTCTCCCTCCCCCTATCTACATGCCCATTCATCTACCTACACCCTACTTGATGCCTTGCATACTGGTTATTTGGACTGCTTGCACTTTACATAGATACATAGGTACATAGACAGTGTCGGCAGATAAGGGCCTATGGCCCACCCAGTCTGCCCATTTGAGCTTGTAAGTTCAGTTTATGTTTTCTTAGAAGTCTGTTGCCCCTTACCCCTGACCTCCAGAATTCCTTTATGTCTATCCCATGCATTCTTAAATCCTGTGATTGTTTCAGCCCCCACCACTTCCTCTGACAGGGTGTTCCACTTGTCCACCACCCGTTCTGTGAAGAAATTCTTCCTCATGTTTCCTCTGAATCGTCCTCCCTCCAACTTCATCCCATGCTCCCTAGTCCTGGAACATCTTTTTCACTTAAAAATAGTGTATTCCTGCACCCTGTTCCTCCCTGTGAGATACTTGTATGTCTCTATCATATCCCCTCTCTCCCTCCTCTCCTCCAGGGAGTACATGTTCAGTTCCTTCAACCTGTCTTCACAGGACTTGTGATGCAATCCATGCACCATCTTTGTTAACCTCCTCTGAACCTTCTCTCTACCCTATGTCCTTATGTAGGTATGGTCTCCAGAACTGTACACTGTACTCCAGGTGGGGCCTCACTAGTGTCTTGTATAGCGGAATTATGACCTCCGTTTTCCTGCTGGTGATGCCCCTGCCTATACATCCCAGCATCCTACTTTCTTTTATGATCACAAAGAAACTTATATGCCTCTACTGTCTGATGTATTATATATGCCTCTCTCACTCTACCTTTCTTAACCTTGTGTTATGACAATTGCCGTTTTTACTTACTGTGTTATGTATTACAAATGTCTTCAGTCACCTTATTGTTACAATCGTTGTGTGTAACAATTGCCAATTACCTTATGATTGTGGTACCTGCTTTCCCATCCTGCTGTTTGCACTAATCTTTTGACGTATGTATTGAAAACATCCTGCTGTTTTGCACTAATCTTTTGACGTATGTATTTATTGAAAACTGGTACTGGTCTCTCCTCATCTTCTTCCCTCCTCCCCCCTGCACACCGACTACCCCTGGTATTTCTTGCCGGCTATCAGTTCCGCCGCACTGGGTCGCTATCGCACCTTTTCTCGCTAAAGCTGTATGTGGCCGTAACTCTCCCCCGGTGACCGAGTCCCCCTACTTTCCCTGCCGGCTTACGGTTCCATAAGTCCGGACGCCGACTGCAGCATTCTACCGCTAATGCCATATCTTCCTGCTTCCCTGATCCCTTCCTTGACGCCGGTTTTCAGCCTTCCCACCTATATCGACTTCCTCGTGGGTCACCGCACTCGTGAACAAACCTGTCTAGCTCTGGAACCCCTCGCTCATCCAGAATGCCAACCCTGTCCAGCTTGGGCTCCATCCAGCTGGGCCCCTGCCTTTCATTCTGACCCAAGGTTCCCGTGAGTTCGATTGCTGTTCCAGGTTTTCCCCGCATCAGCCGTACTCATGCCTGCTCCTGCCGTTCTCAGCACAACTCCCTATGTAACCCTACCCCTTTCCTGTCTCCAGCCCCTGTAGTCTATACACTTTCCTTCCTACCCATCGCCGGCCAGCCTACCCCTGGCCGCCGCCCCCCACCTGAGCCTCTCATACTGGGAATCGGTTCTATGAGCCCGGTTATAGACTCTTGCCTCCTGCCACAAAAGCCGTAATCCTTTTCGCTGTCCCACTCTACACTTTCCTAAGATTCTTGGCCAAAACAGTTGGCAGAGTTCTCTTACCTTGGTTCCAGCCCCGCCACCTTCCAACTACCTTGAGCTGTACACTCACCCGTCCCTGCCCACATCCCCTCCCATCAGTTTCCCCAAATCTAATCCAAAATCTGTCCTTCCTCCAGTACCCTCTGCTTACTTATAAAAAATTGTATGCTTATATCTATGTACCTGTACTTGTACTGTATAAACTGCACCGTTCTACTTGTATTGTAATTGCACCTCCCGGGTCATGCCTGAAAATAGTCACTTGCTGACTAGTGCACCTACCCGGTTAACAAAAACTAAATAAATAAAAATAAACAAATAAAAATTATACGTAAATGGTGTCAAGCACATGTTAGTTTGGGGAAAAAAGGGAAGCCACATAGGCACCGGTGGCCAACACACCCACCTGAAAAATGAGCACCCGCTGTGCTGGCAGCAACACCAGAAGGACACCAGAGCTGTTGTTGGGCTCTCCCTCTGCAAGTTAAATGTAACAGAGCAGTGTAATACAGCTGGAGGAGGGAGGGCAGAGTGGGTTGGTGGAGGAGGAAGATGAGTAGTCTTTTGCTCTCTTGAGTAGTGGACATAGCAGTGGAGGCACCACTTCCAGTCTCTTGACTCAGAAAAGTACACCACCACACCCAAAATCAACCTAAATGACTGGTTTCATGCATTCTGCACATCCCCATGATTCAACTGTTAACCACTAAAAGAATAACATTGATGTCACAAGTAGGGCGTTCTGGTAGAACAGCCCCAAAGATGCAGCCCACACTGAAGACCATCCTTGAGCAGCACTCAAAGTACCCCCCCATCATACTGCTGCATGTGTGTTAAATGCTGCCACTGCTGAAATGCTGGCCATCGATCTTTGGTCATTATCATTCATAGATATTGCTGGATTTCACAGGTTGATGGTCTGTGCCTCTCCCAAATGGTAGGTTCAATCACAAACCTATTTCTCTAAGTGTACCATGCCAGAGCTTTACAGTAAAGTTGCTGATTCCATAAGACATGCAATTAAGTATTTTGCATCATAATATATTCATCTTAGCATGGATATGTGGATCAGTGGACAAACAGCTTCAAGCTTGTCCCTATGCATAACGGTACAGTGGGCACTGGTACCTGGGGTGGTAGTTGATTTTGGGCATGGCAAAATCTACCTGAAGCAAAATTGTGGTGGTAGCAACACCCCTGCAATTTGTCAGCATGCAACCCTGAGTATGCAAGTGTTACTGGTTCTCACATGGGTGAGAAAATGCTTAATGTTCCGCTGGATGAGATTGATTAGTGGCTACATACACACTCACTTACAGCAGGATTTGTAGGAAATGATAATGGCTCCAATGTAGTGAAATGCATTAGCAATGGTATTTTTTCAGGGTGCTCTGATTGGCACACTGCCTTAATCTTGTTGTGCAGCAGTTTCTAAACCATGCAGATATTAAGGAAACTGTAATTGTCACTCATTGCATCTGTGTGCAGTTTGCCCGTTCTACAAAGGCCCATGACCATCCATATGAGCTACAGTGCAATAACCATCTGCCTCAGCACCATATGAAGCTTGATGTTGTGACCAGGAAGAACTCCATGATGTACATGACTGACCAGCTATAGAAACAATATAAGGCTGTTTCAGAATACCTGCTGGTGCACACCACCTGGGACAGTGCTGGACTGTCCATCACTCTAACAACAGAGAAGTGACACCAAATGGATGGGCTAATATGCATTCAGTGTCCATTCCAGCATGCTACACAGGCAGTGAGTGGGGATACTGCCTGTATAAGTCAATCCATACCACTTATATGTGTGCTGAGGCAGACACTAATTAATGTTCGACACCAGATAGAGGCAAGTGAGGATCATAGTAGTTGTAATCTAATGTATCACCTGCTCCATGTGCTGGACAGCAATACCCATATTTCCAGCTTTCTACAGTCAGATAAATTTGCAATTACTACCATGCTTGAACCATGCTACAAATGTGGACTGCCTTCTATTAGTGAAGGAGGTTGTCAGTGACTGGAAAGGTTGACCGAGAACTTCATTAGATGGGTATCTGGTGCACACATGAAAAAGGCACATAAGACACAAACTGCACAGACAACGGGTGTTGCTACCACCACCAGCTCACAGCAACACAATCTGACAAAATGGGCAATTTACAGTAGAAAACAGCAAGCAATCCCATTTGGGATGCTCTCTAACAGGTGGGAGTGGAAGATATGGAAGAAAAGGAGGAGACTGATAAGGCAGCCAGACTCAGGGCAGCAGAATGTTTGCAGTTTTGGAGGCCATACCTAAAGCATGATATCATACTACTGTATGGGGTGCAGAGGAGGGCAACAAAGATGATATGTGGAATGGAAGGGATAGACTATGATAGCAGGCAGAGAGACCTGAATAAGTGCACCCTGGAGGATAGAAGAGACATGATAGAGACAGTCAAGTATCTGAGGGGAATAAATAAGGATGGGAAAGGTGGGGTCTTTAAGTTAAGGAGGGGGAGGGTCACTGGGGGCATGGGCTAAGAATAGAGGGGGGAAGATTTAGGCAGGAAATGAGGAGATACCGTTTCTCAGAGAGGGTGGTAGCAAAATGGAATGCCCCACCAGAATAGGTGGTATCATGTAAATCTGTGAACAGCTTCAAAAGGGCATGGGACAGGGAATGGGGAGTAAGGGTAGGGGAGGTGGGGTGGCAGTGGGAGTTCTATATGGGGGACACAAAGCACTTTGCCATTACTGATGAGCCATTGCAGTACTGGAGCAGCAAAGTAACTGATTGGCCAGCACTAACATCAGTTGCTGTTAAATACCTGAGCTGCCCACTGAGTGTCAGTGTGGAAAGAGTGTTTAGTTCATCTGGGGCCATTGTGCATGACTGGAGGACCAATTTGTCATCCAAGAATGTGTCCATGCTAACTTCATCAAAATGAACCAAGAGCACATTCTGCACAACACAGTGATGTCAATGGTGTTGCACATGAACTGTGTCTCGGTGATGATGATGACAATGAAGATGTAAGCTCTGCTAAGGCTTTCACCAGCAGCAAGGTGGATGAAGCAGCAATGATGAAAGAATTTCCACATGATGACAACACCAGTCTTGAAGACTGTGAGGGCTACTTCCTGGAGGATGTGAGAGTAGAAGTGGAACAAGGCTGAAGTTATTAGAAGGAAATCCCCCACAACCACTTTCAGCTCAGTATAGTGATATACATTATTATTATACATTTATCATTGTAATTGTGATGGTTGTGTTATCTGCTATTAATCAGTTTAATTTAATTACCCTTGACCTAAATTGTTTAGTCCCCACCCTATATTAAAGCAGCAATCAAGTTACTATAATCATAAACATTTAGCATTATTACAGTAATAAGGTTCCTCTGCCAAAACTATCAAGACACACATTTTACTTTTCACTTAGACTTATCCCATCCTGAAGCAAGATATGTTGTCTTGAAGTCTTTAAGAGTGCCCATGTTGGCACATGACACATCCGGCCCTCCCCAGACACCTGCCATGCCCAAGCACGACAAGCAAAAAACAAATATTTTCTGCTGCTTACTATCCATGGCATGTTGAAGAACCTCCTAGTACAACTAGAATATGAATGTAGCACGTTCATTCAACAGGTAACACCAGTTGAATAGATTTTGAAAAATAGTGAATGGAGGCCATCTTTACTGACGTGAGTCATTAATTACAAAATAATCATAAAAGAAAGACTTAACAACATCCAAATTTCCCCCAAATGGGTAATTATACTAAGTACTACCATAGTACTTGTACAGAAACAATGTTGATCCCTACGGGGTTGGGGGTGAGGTGTTTGCTACTTGCAGTTTGGCTTTTAAATATTCCTAATTACTCCAGCTCTGCTACCTCACATGTCAATAGACACTGGTCCCCTCCACTTATAATTACTAAACACCATCTCCACTAACCATTTTCACATATACCTCCTCCCTGGATGTATTGTTTAATCATTAATTAAACCAGTGGCCTACATCACGGATGGTTTAAGCAACCCACTCTGTCTTCCACACACCAGCAGTCATCGCACAGACATGGGATGAAAACTCACCAGAGAAAAATGACCTAAACAGGAACAATAACAGGAAACATGATGAATACTCATCTATCTGCATACCTAATGTTGGCAGGCAAATTGCAAGCAGAAATAAAAGCTATACTTACCTTACCCGGTGAATGTAAACTGCGGGAACTGCCCCCAGAAGGAACATGTGGGGCACAAGAACCACAGCAGCAGGCATTCTCATTCCCCTAAAAGTACTGCATATCTGGAAATAAGTTCAATGTGGAGTGCATAGCTTGGTGCTTGTGTACACTTAAGAGCTGACTGGTATATGCTTGGCATTTATGACATGAGCTTTGGTGCTTCTCAGCATCCCACCCTCTATAGGATACCGGGTAGGAAATAAGGCCCAACAGAAAGGGTGAGACAGGTGTGCCGGAGAAGGAGGAGGAGGAGGGGAGGCTGGAGGCTGCTGCTGAACACTCAAGTTTCAAGTTTGTTTATTTGTCGATCAGTTAAAAACCATTTACAACATAACATCTATAAACTTACAAGGACATAAATGTAAAACAGACATGTTAACATAAATTTCCAAAGTTTCTATAAATAAAGTGCTTTCATGTTGGATTTCAATTATTATTTCATTGTGTTTGCAGTCCGTTAGTAAATCCATTTTAAGTCTCTCCATTCAGGTACATTTAAAAGCAACATACAAATATGAATGACATTCATTCAATGTTCAATAGACATTATAATTCAGAATATTGTATCACTTATTAAATTTGGATATATTTATCATAGGCTTACGGGAATTCTCATAAATGGGTAGCCTGAAAGAAACAAACACATTTCTCCAATATGGATACATTTTCAGTATTCATTAAATATTTCACCATATCATGGGGGGGGGGAGGTCAAGATTCGCCATGATGTCACCAAGCCATTTCATACGTATTCCCTTATATAGAAGGCATAACAGCAGTATATGTTTAAGGTCATCTTCAGAAGACTTGTCACATTTACAATAGGGAGTAGATGTATTTTCCCTTTTTTGTTCATAAAACAAGTAATTGGCATTGTATATTTCAAGTCTAAATTTGGTCATAATTCTCTCATTTGGATTAATTCGTTTCACTAGGTGGCGTTCAAAGCCATGTGCTGACTTAATCTGTTTGAACCACCTGTATAATTTAAGTTGTTTCATTTTTGTCAAGTCCTTAGTTATTTCTTTATACTTTAACCTATTCTTCACTTCTTATACCATTATTTGCCAAGGGTGTATAAACATTCTCCACAAAATATCTCTGAGTCCATTTGGAAAAATGACGTGTTTTAAAATATCCATGGTTGGGAAAATTTTCCCCATCCTGGTTTATTTAATCTCTTCCTCCAGACATATCCTAGGTAATCTAGTTTCATCTAGTGAAAATAACTTTAAGGAAGAAATAATTAATCGTTCAATCACTAATGTAGAGTTAGAAAATTGTCCTAATTCTAAATTCACTATATCAGCTGGTACTGATTGAAGTACCTTCAAAATGTGCCTTTTCATGTTGTTACATAGTATTTCTAAGTTTTTCAGATCATCTGTTCCCCATATTTTAACAGCATAAAGAATACTAGAGTTTATTTTAGCTTCAAATACCCTTTAGACTCCTTTGACCAATATTTGTTCTATCTTTGAATTGAATATCTTGAAGGCATTGAATGTTCTCTTTGTTTTCACTAGAATCTGTACTATGTGATCTCTGCATCTTAAGGATTGACTAAATATGACACCCAAATGGTCATAATAATTAACTCTTTCTATTTTTTCTGATTTTATTCACAGCGATTTAATGTATTTTTTATTATTTCCAAATCTCAAGATTTTTGTTTTAGACATATTTATTTTTAATTTATGATCATCACACAGTTTAGAAAAATAATTAATTTTCCTCTGCAACCCCAAAAATTGAGGTTGAGATTAACACCAAATCATCGGCATATGCCAAACAATCAACCCAAATATTTCCTATTTTAGGTGCATGGAAAAGTGGATTTTCCAATTCCTTCAGGATATCATTTATATGTATGTTAAACAAGAAAGGTGCCAATGGGCATCCTTGCCTGACTCCGTGTGTCATTTTAAATGGTCTGGAGATGTTCCCATGATGATCGTATCTTATTGCACCCCAGGTATCTGAGTGCAGTCTTATAAGGATATTAAGAAGTTCTGGATCTAACTATCATTTCTTTAGTTTGTTCCATAAAATAACTCTGCTTATATTGTCAAATGCAGACATGAAGTCCACAAAGCAGCAATAAAATGGGGCATTTTTAATTTTTATATATTTCCATATTAAATGTTTAAGTGTGTAACAGTGTTCTATTGTGGATCTGTTTCTCCAGAATCCATTTTGAGTTTCATTTAAGATATTTTTACCTTCTGCCCTTGCTTCTTATTTTTTTAAAATGATTTTAGTGAATATTTTTTGTGAAATGTCTATTAGACTTATTGGACGGTACATTTTGGGATCACTTTGGGATCGCCTTTTTTGAAAATCGGAAATGTAATACTCCCTTTCCAGCGCATGGGGTAATCATGTTCTTGTAGAATGATGTTAAATAATTTTTCCATGACTGGAGTCCACCAGTCAACATAGGATCTGTACACATCTCCTATTATGTTATCCGGGCCTGGTGCTTTATTAAGTTTCAATTGAATAATTGCTGTTTGTATTTCTTCTAAGTTTATTGAAATTGGAATTGGATAAATCACATGCAAGTCTTTTAAATTTTCTGTCTTTCCTAATTCTCTTACTAGAGCCTCATCTTGTTAAGAGTAGTAAAGTTCTGTAAAGTGGAGGACCCAAGTGTCAGAGTGAATATACACATCTACTGCCCTAGCATATTTGTCAAATCCAACAATTTTTATTGTCTCTTTCTTTTACAGTTTTCCTCAATTTTTACCATAATATTTTAGAGTGTTTGTATTTTTCTGCTTCTAGTATTTGTTTATACTTCCTCCTCTCTTTATTAATATTTATGTTAAATTTGTTACTCTTTGTTATTTAGTTTTTTTTATTTTTCTATGCTTTCTAATAGCTTTACTCAATTGTTTTTTTAGCTTCTTTACATGTTTTATTGAATCTAACCTTACCATGTCTGGTCTCTGTTTGAATCCCTTTCCTGCTAGTAAGGCAGTAGGGGCATACCAGGCTGGTTAGGGTGGTCCAGTAGTGTAGTACTGAATAGTAATTTGTGTTTTCTACTATCATTGTTCTTATATAATTTATTGGTCCTTTAAATAAAGTATCAAATTGTATGATTGCCTTAGAGTCCCATCTGATCCTTTTTAGGTTAACTATTTCCAGACTTTTAATAGTGCTTGAATTGTTCTTGCAATTATTATTATTATTTTCACTTATAATTTGATTAGATTCAATTATAAGTTCAATTGGATTATGTGAGGACTGCAGCCGATCAACAATGGTCATTTCCTTAATCATTTTTGTTCCCTCCATGTTACTCCAAAAATTGTCAATAATAGAGCAGCCTTTAGGTCCATTGTAAGTCAATTCTCCTTCCCTGTCATCCAATGTTCTTCCATTAATTAGGATCATATTTTTCCCAGTAAGGTAGGGATTAATTGTTCTCCCTTTCATGTTGTCCTTTTTATCTTTTGATGCTCTCATCCAGGTTATTTTAGAATTCAGTTCAGTTATTATTTCCAAAAATGCTGGCCCCTCAGAACTTTTTCCAGTCCTTGCATTAAGGTCTCCAATGATTCAGACAAGGATATTCAGCTCTTCATCCATCAATTGATCAAATATTACTTTGATTCTTCTCAGTACTTTAGCTTTATCTTTAATTATAGGAGGCAAATATATGTTTACAATTATGATTTTGATTTTCCCTTCTCCTTTACCATTTCCTTCTTCTACTCTCACCATTAACATATCTTTTGGGGTAGAATATTGTCTAGTAATTTTGTAGTTATTTTGAGTTGTCAGATATATGGTGACTCCCCCTTTATGCCTCCCATATTTATTAATTTTGAATGCAGATTTAGACATATTAACATATCCTGGAATTTTAGAGGCGTTCTCTGAACTGCACCAGGTTTCTTAGAGACAAATAAGATCAAAGTTTGTGAAAAACCAATCAATTTCTGGATCTGCAATTTTTAGGTAAGTACCTTCAATATTCCAAAATAAAATTTTAATTTTCACTTTATCGGTAACTTGCTTTCTTTCCCAGGTATTCCTTTTTTTTTTGGTAATCTTCTTTTTCTTTCATTTTTCTAGGACCTGGTGTCTGCTAGATCTTTTATATTGATTCCAGCTATCATTCTTTTCTTTCAGTCCTATATCTGTTTCTATCTTGGCATCTCCCATCCCTTTAATCCTTGCTGCCTTTGGCCACTCATCTCCTGAGACCAGGTAGAGTCCCATTTTCCTAAACAAATATTCTTTATTTAGTAACTGTTGGACTACCTCTGCTTTCTTAAACGTGATATCTATTTGAGATGTTAATGCTTTATTTTTATGTAATGTAATATATTCTATAATTTTTTTTGTAATATTCTCCCTAGTAACTCTTGAAAAAGAAATGCAATTTCTTGTTTCATTTGTCTGATAGTATCCTTTTTCAGTGTCTCCCATCCAAATATGGTTAGAGTCTTATTTTCCCATTTCTCTTCCTGTTTCCATTCAAATTTTTTGATAGTATCTAGTATTCTAACATACTTTTCCTCTCTTGTTTTCCTAATCTCCTTAATTCTTTCTGTCAATCAATCAATCAATCACTTTATTTAACCAGGCATAAACACCATTGAGCAAGCTCATTTTCAAGGTGGTCTTGGACATAAATACAATACAGTACACTTCATAAGATTACAATTATGGTGGACAACGGTGCAAAAAAAAAAAAGAAAAAACATTGTGAAGGTGCCGGTCAATATGGGCCTATACATACCGGTCAACATAATTAACATGCAAAGGTACATAATGATAAGCTTAACTGAAATGAGAAGAGACAACAATCCCATATAGTCTCCGCTGAGTAAGAGCTCATACCTAAATGACAAAAAATAAGGAGGTATTAAGGAATAGGGTAGAAACTGGGGTGAAAGAGTAGACATCCAAAAGGGAGGCCAGAATAGGTAAAAGGTAGAGAATAGGCAGGGTCATCTTGGATTAAGGGAACTAGGCTTGAAGGTCCTAGGTTTCTGTTGTTAGGAATGTGGGGTGGATGAGACACTTAGGCATAGGATCTGAGAGTAGCACCCGAGGCTTAGGGGTCATTGGCATCTGAAACAGTTGCATGATTCCTTCAGATAATCCATTAATAGAGCTTTGAATGTGAAAATGCTTGGAAGTGAGGATAATTTTAATGAGTCTTGCATAGTATTCCAAAGTGATGGAAGTGAGAATTTGATTGCTGCTGAGCCAAGGGTAGTTTTCACTCTAGGAATCTGGAAGCAGATTAAGGAGAAGCATCTCAGGCCATAGGAACCTTTAGCCCGTTTGAAGATGTTTGAGATGTATGCAGGGAGGTTATCAGATAATGTTCTAAAAAAACAGAGGAGAGCATTCCTTTTTCTTCTAGTTGAGAGTGAGGTCCATCCTGAAACCTGGTATAGACGACAGTGTATTACGGGGTAGATTTAAGATAAATCTTAAAGCCCAGTGGTAAAGGGTGTCCAGTTTGCTTAGCATCATTGATGGGCAATGACTGTAAAGGAAGTCAGCGTAGTCCAGTATAGGTAGGAATGTAGTTTGTACTAGTCTCATTCTGGCTTCTAACATGAGTAGGTGTTTAATGCGATAGAATAAACCTAATTGCTGTCTTAGTTTCTTCAAGGTTTCATTTAAGTGGCACAGAATGTTGAGCTTGTTATCCAGCCAGAACCCTAGGTGTTTAAAGGTTTCAACTACTTTAAGGGGTTCATCAAAGAGTGTTTGGATCTGTGTGATATGTGGACATCCGGAAGTAGACTTTGGTGAGAGAATCATTGCTTTAGTCTTTTTGGCATTGAGGAGGAGCTTATGAGTGAGAAGGTTGTATTGGAGGGTGACGAAGTCTTTCTGTAAGTACTCATGTGCCAGATCCAAGGATGAATTTGTGGTATAGAGTACAGTATCATCTGCGATCAGAACTTCTTTAGATGATTCAAACACTTTCCTAGTTTTTGAGATATTTTTAGATTCCATAGATGCAACAATTTGTGTTGGCATAATATAAAGTCCCATAGACTTAAATATTTTTCCTTGATTCCAAATGTCCTCCAGTGTATATCATTTTTTTTTTGTATATATCAATACACAATCTTGGAAAGACTTATTGTGTGCTCTCATCACATGAAACTCATCCTTAATAAAGGGGTCAAGGTGAAGTGCATCAACGAGCCATTCTTTCAGTTTTCCCTAATTTTCCATAGTCAGTCTAAATACTCCATACATCTCAAATAAGTAGTCCATATTTGTTCCTTCTAAGTCTGCAAATCTGTTCTTCAGTAATTTGGTTCCTTTCCTCGGTGACATCATGCCATTTTTGACATCCCCTCTTTGTTTGTTACCTTTCCCTCATTCTGATTTTTACTCCTATCAGTTGTGTCCTTTTTTCCTTTATGAGTTTCATAGGTCAAATCCTGTGTTATCTCAGCCATATCTTTGATTGGAGATAATTTCCCATTTTTTATGTACATTAGCTTTCTTTCTTTCTGTTTTATAGTCCTATCAAGCATATCTTTCTTCCCATTATGGGTTTCACTAAGAAAGTCCTGTAATGTCTCACTTGTGCCCTTTATTGACAATGATTTACTTTTCCCCTTTTGATTTATTTTTAATAAGTCTTGCATGTATTCTTCCAGAATCACCTTATTCCTTTGTTTTGGGATAGTTTTTTTCTCTTTTGAATTTTTACTGGGTAGTTCTTATTTTTGTATCCTTATTTTCTTTTAGTAGTTCTTGAATGATTGATTCAAAATGACAAGTGCAAGACTGATTCTTATCAAAGGGGGATGGCAAGTTTGCCTGCACAGCTTTGTCTAAAGTTCCCAGGACTCAGCCTTTCTCTAGTATAATTATTATCAGACTTGAGTATCCTGTTTCTTTGAACCTTCAGCTTAAGTTCTGTGACTTCATTGTTAATTGCAGTCAACTGCTTAGTCATGGCTGATAATAATGAATAATTTGCTAACCCCTGTGTTTGTTCAATACTAAGGGCTGAATATTCCCTCCTAATGCTCAACTGCTTTATATCTTTATCTATTACCCCTTTACTGTTAGGATAGACTCTGAGAGGCTGTGGTGTTTCAAAGTTTGGGGATTCACTTTTAGTTTTATCTAGGTGTTTTAGACCATCAATAATAACACTAAGGCTCTCTTTTGTACTTTGAATTTCAATTTCATTTCTGTCATTATCCCTCTTACTATAAGGTCCCCATTTATTTGTATTTTTTTCCTTGACATTTTACCCAACTGTCTTTCTGAGATTTGACCATTTCTTCTGTCAGTACTTATAGGAGAAAAACTTGCCCATTCATAATCATCTCTGCTATCACTACTATACGGTTCTTAAGATTCATAAGACTTTCTGCTATAAACATGTGGAGTCATTTGTTCTAAACTTATGACTAATGAGGGAGAAACCAGTGGTGCAAAAGTGTTCTATTCATATGTATCTATCGTGATACCCTCAGTCGGTCCTAAGGGAGTTGAGGTGTTTACCCCTAAAAAGGAACTGAAATTCCTCATGTTGACTCTTCCCCTGTTGGCCTGTGACCAATTATTTTTTAGAATAATCTCCTCCATCTGTTTTAATTGGCCATCATTAGGGTCTCCCTCTTTAACAGCAATACCCTTAGCAACAGGCCACATTTCTGTTTATTTAGATTACAGGGGGTCTTCTCTACAGGCTTCCATACATCCATTGGTAGCCTTCTCTTCCCTTCCCTTGGTCTTGCCATTACTGAGCTTGTTTGTTTGTTCTTCTTTGCACCACCATTCTTCACTCATTTCCCCTACTTGCTGTATCCATTGTGGTACTAGTTTTACCGCATCTTGTTAGAACCATACTAATTAAGGCACATAATTGACAATAGAATTTAAAGAAGGAAGATATTATTGCACACTATTATCAATTTCCAGGAAAAATGTATTCCTAGCTTCCCCCAGACAAATGATCAAGTAAAATAGTCATAGGTCTATACTTATCACCAATTTGGTACAACAACCAAACATCAATTAGAAGTAATACATTCTATAAACATAAGTGCAGGGCATATCTGAATAGCTTCAAGTTTCCTCCCAGATAATTCAGATTAAATTCCATAATCTTGCCTTAAGCGTGGTATTCTTATAGATTGCCAGAAAGTGCTAAATGCTAAACACTGAGTCAAACTAATCAAATTTAATCACAATATAGGAGGCAGATTAAATCTCTGAAATCAGACAAAAGCAGAATAACCTGCTAAATTATGCAATAATAAATTGCTTAGTCCACAGAAGTCTGTAATACTTTCAGATCTTAATGTACTAATTAGTAAGTTTTAAGTAAACCTTATATAGGCCTGAAATAAGCCATCAATTACTAAAAAAAGTCTCTTCACAGACTTGAAGATTGCAGGCCCTATTGAAGTTCTATAATGGCCTTTCCTTGTTATCCATTACCAGTGGTGAAAATCTTCAGCTTCCAGGGAAAATATCCTAGTTATTGTCAAAGCAGGCTGCAGTATGAATTCCCAGTTGAAAAATGTGAAAATGAGTTTCCTAGCTTTCCGGCATTTGACTGGGATTAGTATATCAGCACTTCTCCTTTCCCTCAATGAGGTCCTCACTGTAACAAAATAAAATAAAATCTTTCAAGTAAAAATGTTTAGATACCTGAATATCTAATGGTCTAAAACCTACTGGTCAAGCTATCCTAAATTAAATTAGGCAGAACAGGAGGACAGCAGAAACAACCAAGTCAGTTTAAATAAATGTAGCAATGTAGCAATAAAGCTCAAATAGGCTTGACTCTTTAATCAAGATGTCAAGAATATTGGAATGACTATGTCAAGTATTAATACTTACTTTCAGTCCACGTGTAACTTTTGCAGTTTTTTAAATCAAATGGTGGAAGGGGCTTGTTCTTATTTTAAGCTAGCAGAAGCCACCGACCTCTTACAGTCAAAGGTAGGCCTACTCGATATCAAAGAAAAAATACGGTCTGAGTATTTCTTAGAGGAATTCCTGGATTAAGCCACATAGAATTTGGTATTTCAAGACAAATTGAACTTTAATCTGTTCTACTTGGAAGCTGGTGCACATCCTTTTTTCTGCCTTATTTTCCTCAAAAGTTTCCGGTATTTACAGCATCTCTACCTCTATCAGACTATGAGACTGGCTGTAAGTGTGAGTGTGCTGCCCGTCGACAAGTTCAGATTCAATGCTAATGTTTTTTCTTACTGCCGGTTGGTTATCTTTATCTTTGGCAACAGCACGAGGAAAGGCAGCTCCCTCAATAATTAATTCAGGACTGACTGATGCCAATTGATTTCAATCAGGGCTCTAATCAGAGTATCAAAGATGTATGTCAGCTTCCAACACAGCCTTATTAATTATAATTACCAGACAGATTTTATTGTTTGGGCAACTACTATTAACTGGCTATTCAGCTGTCCAGCTGTTCTGCTCAGAACTCAATATAACAATATGATAAGTAGATTGTAAATTGACCCAGCAGGATATCCTCCTAATGTCGGAACACAAAAACAATTCAAGAACATAAATTAAATAAACAGGCCTGCCTCCCAAATTAATTAGTTAGTAAGACGTAGTTCTAAAACACAAAGCACATTTTCTGGAGCTGGAAGGATACTACTTTCTTCAACTGTGAGCTGTGTGAGAAATTCTATATTGCACTTGATATCTGCAACAAACGTGCACTTTTGCTTAATTCTGTGGGAGGTGAAACTAACTACCCTTGGTAATTGCTTTTTATTCACATATTTATTTAGTGTTTAACCAAGAAGGGGCTTGCAAACTTGGTTTATCTTGTTAGTAACTTCAGAAAGATTTAAATACTGCATTTGGGTAGGTCCTTGGAGGTAGCTAGATTGTCTACTAGGATTTGCTGACAGTTAAACTATTTTTAAATGAATTATAGGTGTCTGAGGAGTTGAAAAAGAAACTTGCAAACTCTGCTTATCTTGGAAGTAACCTCATAAGTGTTTGAATACTGCATTCTGGTTGTCCCTTGGGGGTAGCTGTATTGACTACTAGGATTTTGGGACAGAAACGTTTTAAATAATTTACTGGTGCGTAGGAGTTAGTGATAGTTAAACTCTTTTTAACAAAGTTACTGGGGTTAAGGAGTGGTCACAGAAAAACCTGCAGTGTGAAACAGGAAAAGACAGTCTTTCAAGCAACAGAGGGTGGCGGATCTAGGTTTATGTTTGTTTGTTACAAATTCTTAAGATTTTCAGTGCAGGAAGAGTTTAAAGCACAGCTGACTTATTTGGGGGCTGACAGCTCTCAGAGCACAAATCACCAGGCCTGTTTTGGGGCTGGGGAGGTTTACCTGTGTCTGACTTGGATGTGTGGATTTTTCTCTGTCTGATTAGCAGGGTATTTCTCTATCAAATTGTTGTGTAGAGCATCTTGCTGACAGGAAGGCACTCATTGCAGCAGTGGGTCAGAGCTTTTAGCTGATTGTTTTGTGAGGGCACAGTTTAGGCCCAACCCTTCCCACCCCTCACCCCACCCACCCCTGGAAATAGTTCCTTTATACCTGGGGTTCTGACACCATTTCTCAAGAGTGCAAGGTGCATGTCACTGTCATATCCTCTCTAGCACACTGCACTGACAATATAAGCATACACATTGTATAATATAAATATATATCTATTTCTAAATTACAAACCAATCACACACACACACAACAAAAAAAAAAAAAATGTGGGGAGTAGTGCAATGTAATGGCTATGGGGCAGCAGTCTTCCGGGAGTCTTTCTGGAGGCTGAGATGCTGCCCTATTTGCAGACAACTCTCTGCCCTGAGGGAGGAAGTTGCCCATCTTCAGGCCACACTGGACAGTAGTATGGGGACCTTCCCCCAGGCCACACTGGACAGTAGGAAGGGAACCTCCCCCATCCAGGGAGCACCAGAGCCACCACCACTACCTCAGAGGTTGCAAAGAAAGCACAGCAGTTGGACCACAGTGGGCTCAGGGAGGGTGAGGATGGTGGAACAGAGGCACACCCAGTCAGTTGTTCCACACCACAATCCATACACCATTCTGGGGGAGCATAGCTCCCCTATGGATACACCCACAGAGGAGACTAAGGAGGCTGAGGACAACTGTCACAAGGGAGGCCCACAGGAAGGAGGCAGAGGACACCACAAGGAAAGGAAGCAGCTCCTGGTGGGGGACTCAATTATTAGGGGGATAGAACTGGGAGGAGCTGGGAAAACTGAAGTAAGGTGCCTGCCTGGTGCCATGGCTTGGAGGGACAGGAAGCGCATCCTCAGGATCACGAGAACAGCTGCAAGGGATTCTGAGCTGGACGTAATTGTCCACCTAGGGACAAATGACTTGGCTCATCATGAGATTAGAGCAGTGCAGGAGGACATTGCAGAGTTGGGGAGGGGCCTAAGACAAGTAGCACACACAGTATCCTTCTCAGAGGTGCTGCCTGTCAAAGGCATGGGGGGAGGCGAGGGTAATTGGCACCATGCAGTTTAATGAATGGTTGAAAAAATGGTGCGGAGCACAGGGGTTTGGCTTCATTGGGGACTGGGGTTCCACCTGGAGGGACACCAACCTATACTGGCAGGATGGTCTGCATCTGTCCAGGAAGGGAACAAGTCTTTTGAGCAATCAGTTTAAATGCTTCATTGGCAAGATTTTAAACTAGTCAAAGGGGGAGGCACTGACAAGCAGCAGAAAAATCCCAGCCTCTCCCTACAAAACTTGGTACTAAATGAGAAAAAGACCGAGGTAGAACGGTCAGTGGGGGATGCTGCAACAGAAGGTAAAGCTATCAAAAAATGGAGAGCAATGAGTACCAATGCCCATAGTCTAGGTAACAAGCTTCCTGAATTAGTGGCCTTGATGGAGGAGGAACATCTGGATATCATGGCAGTCACAGAAACATGGTACACACAAAACCATGACTGGGACATAAACATACCAGGATATACTATCTACAGGAGGGACAGGGAGGGTAAAAAAGGAGGAGGAGTAGTTCTTTCCATAAGGGAAGGAATAAAAGCAACAGAACAAAAGGGTAAACAGGGAAGAGAAGAAGCACTGTGGGTAAATTTGGAGACAGGCAATGGCACCACAATCTGCACAGGGGTTGTATACAGATCCCCTTCTCAGGGGGAGGAAATGGACAAGGAAATGATAAAAAGTATACTTAGAATGGCAGAAAGAGGGGAGATATTGCTGATGGGTGATCTGAATATGCCAGATGTTAACTGGAGTGCAGTTGCAGTGGCCACTTTGAAGAGTGCAGTTATTCTAGTTGTCCTACAGGGGGCATGCCTTAGACAACTAGTACTGGAGCCCACTCGAGAGGGAGCAATATTAGACTTGATACTCTCAAATGGAGATGGAGAGAGGATCACAGATGTAGAAGTGGTAGCCATCTGGGGAACTAGCGACCATCGAACAGTATGGTTCACAATAAACACAGCAATAGAGTCAAGCCATACAAAGACAAAAGTACTGGACTTTAGGAGGGCTGACTTTGCTAAAATGGGTGAGTGCCTAAGGAATGCACTAGCAAATGGGCAGGAAAGAGGGTGGAAGAACAATGGGGAATAATAAAACTGCCACACAGAGGTAACGAGCCTTTGTGTGAAGCAAATAAACAAAACAAGATGATGTAAGAAACCACTATTGTTCTCAAAGGAAGTGGCAGGAAGGTTCAAGAGAAAAGAAAGCATTTTGGGAAGTACAAGGAATCAGAAGGAGCAGGACAGAGAACTGTATCAGTTAAAGCAAAAAGGAGGCTGGGAAGGCATCAGAACAACAAAAGGCCCAAACCGAGGAAAAGATAGCCAACTCAGTTAAGAAGGGGGATAAAACCTTTATAGGTACATCAGGGAGCAAAGGAAGACCAAGGGAGGGATAGTGAGGCTTAATAAAGGGAGGGAGGGTGGGCAGAGGGAGACTGTGAAAAGGAAAAGATACTAAACAAATATTTTTGCTCAGTATTTACAAATGAAGAGGGGAGGTACATAAAACAAACAGTAGTAACACTTGGATACAGAAGTTGATACCAGCCCATTTACAGAAGAAAGGGTTCTGAAAGAACTCTTAAAACTGAAGGTGGACAAAGCAATGGGGCTGATGGGATTCATCCCAGAATTCTAAAGAGCTAAGGGTAGAACTAGTGACACCACTGACTACCCTTTTTAACAAATCATGGGAGGAAGGGGTGGTACCCGAGGATTGGAGGAGGGAAGATGTGATTCCCCTTCACAAAAGCGGGAGCAAGGCAGAAGCAGGAAACTACAGACCTGTTAGTTTAACCTCAGTGATAGGGAAAATGTTGGAATCACTTCTAAAGGAAAGAATTGTCGAGTATCTAGAGGCCAGAGGGGCACAGGACCCAAGGCAGCATGGATTCACAGTGGGAAGGTCATGCCAGACAAATCTGATAGATTTCTTTGACTGGGTGACCAAAGTAGTAGATCAGGGAGGGGCTGTGGACATGGCCTACCTAGACTTTAGCATGGCATTTGACACAGTCCCACACAAAAGATTAATATATAAGTTAGCCAGCCTGGGAGTGGGTCCCAAGATGACAGCCTGGGTAAAGAATTGGCTGGAGAATAGGACACAGAGAGTCATAGTAAATGGAGTCCACTCAGAAGAAAGGAGGGTTACTAGTGGGGTACCGCAGGGTTCAGTATTAGGACCGGTCCTCTTCAATGTCTTTATAAGCGACATTGCAGAAGGACTGGAAGGAAAAGTATGTCTCTTTGCAGATGACACAAAGATCTCGCAACATAGTTGATGCACAGGGTGGGGTGGAAAGGATGAGAAGGGACTTGGCAAGGTTAGAGGAATGGTCAAATGTATGGCAGCTTAGATTCAATGCTAAGAAGTGTAGGTAATGCACCTGGGAAACAAAACCCAGGGAAGAGTACACAATGGGGGGTGAGATACTAACAACAACAAAAATGGAAAGGGACCTGGGGGTAGTCATATCAGATGACCTAAAGGTGGGCAAGCAATGTGAGAGGGCAGCAAGGAGGGCTGGTGAAATACTGGGATGCATAGGGAGAGGCATCACCAGTAGAAAACAAGAAGTTATTATCCCTCTGTACAGACAGCTGGTGAGACCCCATCTCGAGTACTGTGTGCAGTTCTGGAGACCCAATCTCTGCAAAGACAAGGACAGGATGGAAGCTGTCCAGAGGAGGGCATCTAAAATGGTGCAGGGTCTGCACCGGAAGGCATATGAAGAGAGACTTAAGGAGCTTAATATGTACAGCCTCGAGGAAAGGACGGAGAGGGGGGACATGATAGAAACTTTCTGGCACCTCAAGGAATCAACAAAGTCCAAGAGGGTAGCATCTTTCAAAAAAAGAGGTGTGTAAGAACAAGAGGGCACAATTTGAAGATGGGGGCAGCTCAGAGGTAATTTAAGGAAGTATTTTTTCACAGAGAGGGTTGTGGATGCATGGAACGGCCTTCTGGAGAAGGTTGTGGAGTCAAAATCAGTGGCGGAATTCAAGCATGCATGGGATAGTCATAAGGCAATTCTGGGGGGTGGGGGTAGGAAGAAGTAGGCTGCTGGTTAACTAGGATCTGCAGCTTATCCAGTAGGTAGGGAAATGGGCACACTGGGTGGGCCAAGCGGTCCTTATCTGCCGTCAAATTCTATGTTTCTATGTTTCTAAAATACACGTAAAAGTGCCAAACAAACACAACTGTTCTCTAAAAGCACACCAAGAGACAAAATCCAGCCACAGTATACATGACCCCAGTACAAGTTGCCGAAATTAGAATAGTAAAAACTGAGATTAAAACTTATCACTGCGAACTCCCAAAGTCAGCATCTTAGCCGTAGTGAAAATACATGATTAATACAGTAAGAAAATGTGTTTAGAAACACTGAAAACACTTAAAATACTTTAAAACTTTTGATCAATTAGTTTGCATAAAACTATGGAATATCATCCATATATCCTATCTGAGACTTATTTATCTATATTAGTAGATATTAAGAGGTTTTAATGGGTTATTTGAACAGGAGACTTTTGCCATTTTTCCTTCGGTATGAATATCAGGCTAGCATTGATGCGGCCGCCCCACACGGGGTGCCTCCAGAAATATTGACTCAGAATGGGATCCTCCACTGAACAGGACTCCAAGTTTCCAGGGGCAATATGCAGGGTACAAAAAGGTTATCCTGAGATGAAAGAGGGAGCGCAAGAAAGACCAGAAAGGTGCCAAAAAAAACTCTCCAAGTTTTTATACAAGGTACAGGCAATGGCGGCATACCTGTTGAAAACCTGGGTAAAGCTATTCAGTACTCCTGCTACTTCTCTTCCGCCTCAAGGGAATCACTTGAAGCAGAGTGAGAGGTGGCCTAAAGTTTAAATAGTGACGGGGGAGGAGCTACCCCCCAATTAAACTCCAGGCTATAGCCTTCCATATGAAAAGAACACATTTTGGGAAAGCTCAGGGTGGACAAGGCAAAGGGACCTGATGGCATACATCCCAGGGTAGTTAAGGAGCTAAGGGTGGAACTAGCAGTCATTAGCAGAACTGTTTAGTGAGTCTCTGAGCACAGGAGAGGTCCCAGAAGACTGAAGAAGGGCTCATGTGATCCCACTCCACAAGATTGGTAGCAGGGAGGAGGCAGGGACCTACAGACCAGTCAGTCTTACCTCAGTAGTGGGCAAGATTATGGAGGCACTCCTTAAAGAAAGCATAGTGCAACACCTGGAATACATAGGGGCACAGGATCCAAGACAGCAAGGTTTACAAAAGGAAGGTCCTGTCAAATTAATCTCTTAGATTTCTTTGACTGGGTAACCAGAGTGGTGGACCAAGGGGAGCAGTTGATGTCGACTACCTTGACTTCAGCAAAGCTTTCGACACTGTTACACATAGAAGATTGATAAATAAGCTGGGTAGGCTTGGGTGGGTCAGAAATTGGTCAACTGGGTGTAAACGGGTTGATGGGCAGAAAACAGAGAGTGGTGGTAAATGGTATACAGTCGGAAAAGATTCAAGTCACAAGTGGGGTACCTCAGGAATCAGTCCTGGGGCCAGTCCTCTTCAATATCTTCATTAGTGACTTTGCAGATGGTCTAGAGGGTAAGGCTTGACTGTTTGCAGATGACACCAAGATCTGCAACAGAGTAGATGATCCAGATGGGGTGGGCGGAATGAGAAGAGATCTGGATAAACTATCAAAATGGTCAGAAGAGTGGCAACTGGGATTTAATGCAAAGAAGTGCAAGATCATGCACATAGGGAAGAGAAACCCTGAAGCCACCTAGCAGCTGGAAGGGGAGTTGCTGGCAGTCACAAAGGAAGAAAGAGACTTGGGCATCATCATCACCGATGACCTGAAATCATCCAAGCAGACCTCTAAAGCAGTAGGTAAGGCTTGGGAGATGTTAGGGTGTATTAGTAGGGGTATCACAAGTTGTAAGAGGGAGGTAATAATCCCTCTTTACAAGACTCTGGTTAGGCCCCATCTGGAGTACTGCATGCAGTACTGGAGGCCACACCTTCACAAGGACATTAACCAAATTGAGGCAGTCCAGAGAAAGGCAAGCAAAATGGTGCAGGGACTACATCAGAAGACATATGAGGACAGATTAACGGAGCTCAATATGTATACCCTAGAGCAAAGGAGGGAGAGAGGTGATATGAATGAGACATTCAAACACCTTAAGGGCATTAACAAGGTGAAAGAGTCTAACATGTTTAGATATAAGAAAAATAGCAGGACAAGAGGACACAGCATGAGATTAGAGGAAGGCCGATTAAGGGGGAATGTGAGGAAATTCTTTTTCACAGAAAGGGTGGTGGATGCATGGAACGGCCTACCTCAGGAAGTGGTGGCAATCAATACAGTGCAGGGCTTCAAACAGGCATGGGACAGACATAAGGGAGCAATACAGATGAGTATGAATAGAGAGGCCACTGACAGCGCAAAGGCCGATGGCACATTTATAAGGTAGAAAAGGAAATGGGCAGACTGGATGGGCCTTGCAGTCCTTATCTGCTGTCAACTTCTATGTTTCTATGTTACAAGTATGGCCCCAACCACTTTAAAAATGAAGAAATACTTAACTCAGGGTCTGACTGTGAAACTGGAACCATTTTTAGCTGCAGCAAGTAGCAGGAGGTAACACATGCACTGGAATTCCTGAATGTTGCTGAAAGCAAACAGAACACAATTACTGTCATACTTAGACATCTTGAGTGCAGTAACCCTATCAATGAAAAATGAAATACTTAGCTTCCATGTTGGGAAATGTGGTGCATTCCAACATCTGAATCCTGGCCTGATGAAGCTTGCTTGCCTTGGCATCATGATGTAATCCTCACCCAACTGGAAAATAATGGAAAAGCAGCACAAACATATTGTACCTCAAGAGGCCACGATACCAACCCACCTCCACCCCTCTCTTGCACAGAAAAAAAATAGAAATAATTACTATTGCAGCAGCAGCAGTATGTCTGTGATGTTGATGATCCATCAACACCAGCCAAAACAATACTTCTTGTGGCAAGTTGGAAACCAGTCAGAGCAGCAGGACACTAGCTACTGCACCCCAACATCTCATTCCCTCCACATGATATAAGTTACAACCACAGTGTCACCACAACCAAACAGGACAGCACTGGCAAATGATAATTCCAAATTGTTCAATCAATTGTGAAACCAGCAGCAGGAGGAAGCAAGTGCAACTACTGCAGCAGTAGCATTTTGCAGGAGGAATTAATTTTCTTGGTGTGCCACACCACTTGCAATTTTTGACTGTTTCATAATTGCCAAAATAATTGTGTCTCCCTTCTCTCACAATTTTGTCATGTGTTTTTTCTGGACTTATAATGCCAGTTCTGCACATTACAGCAGTAAAAGGCAACAAGATTCATCCTGAAACCAGTGTTAAACTGTGGACAATAGTGCACATTTAGGTCCGGGTGGTGGTGGGGCTGTATAAAACTTTTGGACTTAGACCACATTTATGTCTCTCAATTTTCTGTAAAATTTCACATGTGATATTTCTGAACTTATAAAGCCTGTTTGGCACAGCACATCAGCAAGAGTTAACAAGATTCATATTGAAAGCAGTGTTAAACTGTGGACAAAAGTGTACATTTAGGTCCGGGTGGTGGTGGGGCTCTATAAAACTTTTGGACTTAGACCACATTTGTGCCAATTTTCTTTAAAATTTCACATGTGGTATTTCTGGACTTATAAGTCCTGTTCAGCACAGCACAACAGCAAGAGGCAACAAGAGTCATCCTAAAAGCGGTGTTAAACTGGGGACAAAAGTGTACATTTTGGTCCAGGTGGCAGTGAGGCTCTTAAAAACTTCTGGACTGAGATCACATTTGTCTCAATTTTTTTCAGAATTTCACATGTAATATTTCTGAACTTATAAGGCCTGTTCAGCACATCATAGCAGCAAGAGGCAACAGGATTCATCCTGAAAGTGGTGTTAAACTGTGTACAAAAGAGCACATTTTGGTCCGGGTGATGGTGGGGCTCTATAAAACTTCTGGACTGAGACCACATTTACCTGTATGTGTTAATTTTCTGTATACTTTCACATGTGATATTTCTGGACTTATAATGCCTGTTTGGAACAGGACAGCAGCAAGAGGCAACACCATTCATCCTGAAAGCAGTGTTAAACTGTGGACAAAAGTGCACATTTTGGTTCAGGTGGTGGAGGGGCTCTATAAAACTTCTGGTCTGAGACTACATTTATGTGTCAGTTTTCTGCAAAATACCACATGTGATATTTCTGGACTTATAAGGCCTGTTTGGCACAGCACAGCACAGCAGCAAGAGGCAACAAGAGTCATCCTGGAAGCAGTTTTAAACTGTGGACAAAGTGCAGATTTTGGTCTTGGTGGTGGTGGAGCTCTATAAAATTTCTGAACTGAGACCAAATTTATATCTCAATTTTCTGTAAATGTCACCTGTGATATTTCTGGATGTGTAAGGTCTGTTCAGCACAGCATAGCAGCAAGAGGCAACACGATTCATGCTGAAAGCAGTCTTAAACTGTGGAGAAAAGTGCACATTTTGGTATAGGTGGTGGGGGGATCTATAAAACTTCTTTACTGTGACTACATTTACAACTCAATTTTCTGTAAAATTTCACGTGTGATATTTCTGGACTCATAAGGCGCGTTGTGCACATCACAGCAGCAAGAGACAACAAGATTCATTCTGAAAGCAGTGTTAAACTGTGGCTAAAAGTGAACATTTTGGTCTGGGTGGTAGTGAAGCTCTATAAAACTTCTGGACTGAGACCATATTTCTGTGCCAATTTTCTGTAAAATTCCACAAGTGATATTTTTTGACTTATAAGGCCTGTTCAGCACAGCACAGCAGCAAGAGGCAACATGATTCATCTTGAAAGCTTTGGTTCTCAAAAACAGTAGCAGAAAAGGTCAAAGCCAAAAGGCTGGCCTTCAGGAAATATAAGGGAACACAGCAGCATGAAGATAGGGAGGCATACCAAACTTCCCTAAGGGAAGCAGGGAAGGCAGTAAGGCAGGCAAAGGCCCAAACTGAGGAAACACTAGCTTGAAAAGTAAAAGAAGGGGACACAACTTTCTATAGATACATTAGTGAAAGGAGAAAGTCCAGAGGGGGTATTGCTAAGATCAAGAAGGATAAGGGGAAGCATGTGGAGAAAGACCAAGGAAAAGCATCTATCCTAAATAAATACTTCTGCTCAGTATTTACTGAGGAGAAGGTAGGGCATGGCCCAGAGCTCAGCACCATGGACAGAGGGGGAAGGTGTGCACAAGTCCCCTCACAAAAGAAAGGGATCCTACAAGAGTTTGCTAAGCTCAGGGTAGACAAGGCAATGGGACCTGATAGCATATATCCCAGGGTACTAAAGTATCTAAGTGTGGAACTAGAAGAGCCATTAACAGAACTATTTAGTGAGTTCTTGAGTACAGGAGAGGTCCCAGAAGATTGGATAAGGGATCATGTGATCCCGCTCCACAAGAGTGGTAGCAGGGAGGAGGCAGAGACCTACAGACCAGTCAGTCTTACCTTAGTAGTGGGCAACATTATGGAGATATTCCTTAAGGAAAGGATAGTGCAACACTTGGAATCCAAAGGAGCACAGGATCCAAGACAGCATGGGTTTACAACAGGAAGGTCCTGTCAAACTAACCTCATAGATTTCTTTGACTGGGTAACCAGAGTGGTGGACCAAGGGGGTACAGTTGATGTTGCCTACCTTGACTTCAGCAAAACTTTCAATACTGTTCCACACAGAAGATTGATTAATAAGTTGGGTAGGCTCAGGGTGGGTCAGAGGTTGGTCAACTGGGTGGTAAGATGGTTGGCGGGCATAAAACAGAGAGTGGTGATAAACAGCATACAGTCAGAAGAGATGCAAGTCACAAGTGGAATACCTCAGGGATCAGTCCTGGGGCCAGTCCTCTTCAATATCTTCATCAATGACTTTGCAGATGGACTGGAGGGTAAGGTTTGTCTGTTTGCAGATGACACCAAGATCTGCAACAGTGTAGATGATCCAGATGAGGTGGTCAGAATGAGAAAAAATCTGGATAAACTGGCAAAATGGTTGGAAGAGTGGCAACTAGGGTTTAATGCAAAGAAGTACAAGATCATGCACATAGGGAAGAGAAACCCTGAAGCCACCTATAGGTTGGGAGGGAAGTTGCTGGCAATCACAAGGGAAGAAAGAGAATTGGCCATCATCATCACAGATGACCTGAAATCATCTAAGCAGACCTCTAAAGCAGTAGGTAAGGCTAGAGGGATGTTTGGGTGTGTTAGTGGGGGTATGGCAAGTCATACAATGGAGGTAATAATCCCTCTTTATAAGACACTGTTAAGGCCCCATCTGGAGTACTGTGTGCAGTACTGGTGGCCACACTTGCCGAAGGACATTAACAAAATTGAGGCAGTCCAGAGAAGGGCAAGCAAAATGGTGCAAGTACTGCATCAGAAAACATATGAGGACAGATTAATGGAGCTCAGCATGTATACCCTAGATCACAGAATGGATAGAGGCGATATATTATCATACTACCATACTAGTCACCAGCAGATTAAGCCTTATGGTCTATTGAGTCTGCTTGTGCCTCAGCACCCCGGGGGGGGGATCAAAGCTACCCCTCCATATCTGCTGCCATATTTGCATGTTCGTATATAACCAGACCATGTAGCAATGATTTATGAGGATGAGAAGATGGACATGGGAAAGAACAATGGACCAACATAATGTCAAAACAAATTGGTGGTAACACTACCAGATGACTAGTCACCTGGTATAAACTGGGAAGGGAGCACAACAACTCACTTCTGACAATTCATTCCCTGTCAATTGACTCCTGACATCAAGCTCCCTTGACTACTTGCTCCTACGACTGTGATCCTCCTATGACAATTCACTCCCACTGTCCATAACTATAACATAACCATAAATTGTCATGTCAAAAAAAAAGCATTTATTTTAACAGATTGATATTTTATGTTGCTCAGGATCATGATCAGGAAGTGTTTGTGTCCTAGGTCTCCTGGGAAAACATGTCCCCTAGATCTCTGTTTAAACCACATAGTTGTCAGGAAGTGATGCTATACACAGTCTCACTCATAGTAGTCATGGTAGTGTGCACAGCTTCAGGCGAGTTGGTGAGTTAAAAATCAAAACTTTATTTCCAAACTTTAAAAGATAGAAAATTTAAAATCATAGCATGGTTTTCTGCCACTAGTACTCGAAACTGCGCAACACCATGAAGAAACTCCTCAGTAGTGCGATTAGCGCACTTCTCTAGAATGCAAGCCAGCCAAGCCACAGTGTCTCGATACACTCATCTTGATGCTGTTGGGGGGGTTGCCAGCAATGATCTGCTCCACTTCTGAATCCCTCTTTCTCTGCACCCGACAGAGGCCATCTATAAATTTCCACACCGTGGGATGTGACATGCATAAAACACTTTGTATCCCACTGTGAAATGCCTCAACCACTTTATTTGTTTTTGCTCGGCCATCAGAAACACTTTCTAAGTAATTCCACAAAACAATGTCAAAATGTGGCTATCTCTGACCTGTTTCTCTTCTGTTTCGTCTGCTCATCCAAACTTCCTCAAAATAGTCGATAATTGGCACTAGTTCCTCAGGAAAACTTTTAAGGGATTTCTCAATAATTTCCTCAAAGCATGGAATGACTTGGTCAGGGGGTGGAAAGCAAGTGATGACAAATATTTATAGAAACAGAATTTGATGGTGGATAAGGACTGCTTGGCCCAACCAGTCTGCCCATTTCACTACCCAATGGGTAAGCTGCAGATTCTATAGTAGTTAACCAACATCCTACTTCTTCCTACCCCAACCCCCTAGAATTGCCTTATGACTGTCCCATGCATTTTTGAAATCCACCACTGTCCTTGACTCCATGAATTCCTCAGGAAGGCCATTCCATGCATTCATAACCCTCTCCGTGAAAAAATACTTTCACATTACCTCTGAGCCATCCCCCCTCAATCTTCAAATTGTGTGCCCTTATTCTAGCACACCTCTTTTTCTGAAAGATGTTACCCTCTTGGACTTTGTTGATTCCCTTAGGGTACTTGAAAGTTTCTATCATGTCTCCTCTCTCCCTCCTTTCCTCGAGGCTAATATATATATATATATAATATATATTTTACATCTTTTTCCTCCGGTCACCAACTGGGGTGCCTCTCTCAGGCATCCTGCCTGTTTCTGCCCTGCCTGAAGTCCACCTGCCTGTGCCTCCTCTCTCCCTCCTTCTCAGTCCACGATCGGCACCCCCAGCTTAACCCCTCCGGGGTAGGGCCTGCCCTCCTTTTTGGATGCACTTATAGACAGACTCCGATGTGGGTGAGGACCCGGGTGGAGGAACCTGGAAGGCCAGGCAGGATGGACTCGGCATTGGGCATGGGGGCAGGTGCCATCGCCTACCCCTCAGTCCAGGCTTTTCCTTGCTCTGGAGATCCTTCCCCCATCCCCATGCATGTGCATGTCCTCAATGCAAGTCATACACGGCAACCCCTGCCTGCATCAGAGCATGCAGATTACATGCTGCCAAGCATGCTGCAGGGCCTCCGGTGGCTGCTGGCACACCAGGCAATCCCCAACCTTCCCTCCTGTGAAGGAGAGAAGCCCATCAGGTGCTCAGTCCTCACTCACCCTTGCTGACCCCCGGTGCCCAAGCTTGCTCCTGAACCCAGGTCACCAGCACAGCATGAGGTGTGGCATCCAACACCTCAACCCTCATCGCCATCAGGCCAGCTGAGGCTATACATATTCAGCTCTTTAAGTCTCTCTTCATATGTCTTCTGGTGCAGACCCTGCACTATTTTAGTTGCCCTCCTCTGGACTACCTCCATCCTGTCAATGTTTTTGCAGAGATTGGGTCTCCAAAACTGCATGCAGTACTCCAGATGGGGTCTCACCAGCTGTTTGTAAAGGGAGATAGCAACTTCTTGATTTCTACTGGTGATGCCTCTCCCTATGCATCACAGTATCCCCCCCAGCCCATCTTACTGCCCTCTCACATTGCTTGCCCACCTTTAGCTCATCTGATATGACTACCCCCAGGTCCCGTTCCATTTTTGTTGTTGTTAGTATCTCACCCTCCATTGTGTACTCTTCCCCTGGGTTTTTGTTTCCCAGGTGCATTACTTTGCACTTCTTAGCATTGAATCTAAGTTGCCATACATTTAACCATTCTTCCAGCCTTGCCAAGTCTCTTTTCATCCTTTCCACCCCACCTTGTGTATCAACTCTGTTGTAGATCTTTGTGTCATCTGCAAAGAGACATACTTTTCCTTCTAGTCCCTCTGCCGTGTCACTTATAAAGACATTAAAGAGAACTGGTCCTAGTACTGAACCCTGTGGTATCCTACTAGTAATCCCCCTTTCTTCAGAGTGGACGTTGTTTACTATTACCCTCTGTGTCCTGTTCTCCAGCTAGTTCTTTACCCAGGCTACCATTTTGGGACCCACTCCCAGGCTGGCCAACTTGTATATTAATCTTTTGTGTGGGACTGTGTCAAATGCCTTACTAAAGTCTAGGTAGGCCATGTCCACAGCCCCTCCTTGATCTACTACTTTGGTCACCCAGTCAAAAAAATATCTATTAGATTCATCTGACATGACCTTCCTGCTGTGGATCAGTGCTGCCTTGGGTTCTGTGCCCCTCTGGCCTCTAGGTACTCAACAATTCTTTCCTTCAGGAGTGATTCCATCATTTTCCCAATCACTGAGGTTAAACTAACAGGTCTGTAGTTTCCTACTTCTGTCCATCAAACAAAAACGAAGCAGCACCAAATATGTTCATGTAGAAAATATTACTTTTTATTATTCGCATAGCATTTACAAATATCACAGAACATACAGCGGTAGATCAAACGTCGACTAGAAACCCAGCTCTTCAATTCTTAACAAGTCTTCATCGGGGGTGGTACTAGTCTGGAAAAACATTTCTTAAATAGAACATTTAATCAACACTTATATCAATTAAAATTTAAAGCACATAGAGACTAAATATTTCTTAAGAAAACCTATACCCATGAATAGCACCTAACAAAATAACTATAATTACTAATAACAGTCCAAATTTATCTAGCTACGTCTTATAAACTAACAATCTTTAATCATAACATCATATTTATAATTATAAATAAAGCAGCAGCATCAAAAATAATCATATTCATCTTTATGATAAATTCATAAAAGCTTTAAATTTCTGAGGCTGCTATATTTAACAGCACCAAAGACACAAAGATGCTGCAGCCTTAAATATTAAGACAAAGCAAAATAACAAATTACCAAAACAAATCTACCCCAAAAAACTATTTTTCTCATAACAACATTCCAGGACACCCTAGTAACTAAGTAAATTAAAACAAAAACTCAAAAATAGAGGTCCAAACAGGTAGATTCTGGGTTCAGGGTGAGAATCTAGAAAGGAATCAACAAAATTACAACATTACTAATATAATAATCAGTAAAATAACAACAAAAGGCATTGATACAGTAAAAGCTTTCATGCTTGATTACTACCCTTAAGAAAAGGTTTAAGGTCCCACTGATTATTTAATCCATTTGGTCTAACAGAATTTAACTTATAAATCCATTTACTTTCTTTTTGAAGCAATAAATTTGATCTATCCCCTCCTGCAAACAAAGGATAAATGTGTTTGATACCCATACATTTTAAAGAACTTGGATCAGACTGATGAAATTCCAAGCATCCTACTTGCTGTGCTAGGGGAAATACAGATTTGAATGCTGCTATGGTCGCCTGCTTAAAGTTGGACATGACCACCTCCGGGCACAAGTTTGGATCAAGTTCTTTCAGTGCAGCTCAACTAAACTTAATCTTTACTTATATAGCGCCTTTCATAGCCAAGGTGCTGTACAGAGTCTAAAATTACAGTATAAACCACAATATAATAAAATTTTGAAAACAATCAATTAATTTATCATTTAATTAGGGAAGGCCAGAGAAAATAAATGTGTTTTCAGCATAGCTTTAAAGCTGTTGATGGTCAGGCATTCTCTTAACCGATGAGGTAGAGAATTCCACAGGGTTGGTGCTGCAAAAGAAAAAGCACAAGCTCCAGATGTATTAAGATGAACCCTGGGAATCTCTAGCAATCCCTCATCAGTGGATCAGAGAGAGTGATTGGGGGAGTAGGGAGTCAGGAGATCTTTCAGGTAGTCATGTCCCTGTTCATGTAGGACTTTAAAGGTAATCAAGCCTACCTTATAGGTGATCTGCCACTGGACTGGCAGCACAGCACAGGCATAATGTGACTGGTCCTAGAGGTACCAGTCAACAGCCTGGCCACAGCCGTCTGCACTAGCTTCAGGTGGTGGATATCAACCTCAGACAGCCCTAGGTAGAGGTCATTGCAGTAGTCAAGATGGGTGGTAATGAAGGCATGGACCAATGTTGGTAGGTCGCCCGGTGGAATCAAGTGTTTCTCCCAGGTGGTATTCCTCAGATGGTAAAACGAGGATTTGACCACAGCTGATACCTGAGACTTCTGGGTCAAGCCATCATCAAAATAATACCCAGGTTATGCACCCGATATGAGGTAATAAGCTGGACACCATCAAGCCATAGGCCCGACATCTGTTCGTAACACACCCTTGATTTACCGGGTAAAAGAACATAAATTGCAGGCCATACTTTTCTGAAGTGTTCCCCCATGATAATATACAATTGTTTAAAGAGTGGTGGGGCAAAGTTGGAAGTGCCATTGGCATACAATACCATTGCTTACATCGCTACAGGAATTTTAGGTTTTTATAAGTCCCAAACAGTAAAATGTAATTATGTCCAGGCTCAGTCATATAGTAATAACCAAACTGTTTCACCACTTAAATCAGGATTGTATACACAATATGTTTCTGATATTTGTAATTCTATTAGGTCCTTCGGATTCAGTGCTGCTCTGAGTACTCTCGCCGTTTGTATTGCGCGCTTCAGATTTTTGTTAATAATTTTACCCTGCACCGCCAGAGATACATTTGTTTTGCTTGCAACAACACCTGGGCAGTTGCGTCTTGTGTTGTGCTGGCTCTTTCTTTAGCAGTATTGACAATCTCAAGCATTTTGACTGCACAAGGATCTGGTGCATGTGAGTGTTGTGAAAAAGAATGTATAATGGTGGGGTCATCAGTGCTTGCAGTATGTATGCGATCGTTACAGAGCTTTACCTTCTTGACTGCCAGCTCGCACTGCCATCTAGCCTTATCCTGGTGCCCATGCTTGTGGAAAGTGTAGATATAATTGAGGTCATCTACCAGTTTTTTCTGAGACCTCTCAGAGAGTGTAAAGTGACTGGTCATCCTGCTCTATGTATACTGCACTTTAGTGGCTGAGATAGAGAAGTGTGAGTAAAGAACAACAGGTATAGCGAATTTATTGAAACATAATTAGACATAATGTAATTAGTACAGTTCTAATTTGTAGGTAGCATGTAATTCAGTAATTGTGTAATTGTGTAATTCTAGTACTCTTATTTTAATACAATATCTGTCAACTACCACTAGGCATTCTATTTTGGAAGCTGCACAGTGATGTTAGAAAAAGTTTGAGCAGGAGTGGGAGTGAGTTGACAAAGAGTGTACTGTCGCATGAGCATGCTGTCGGTGGAGCGAACAGATGGGAACGAGTAATTGGAGAGCGGAATATCAGGAGTGAATTGTCATGTACCCAACTGGGAACAGTACCCATAATGGCTAGAGATGACAATCAATCAATCAAGATTTATAAAAGGTGCCTTTCCACAGGTCAAGGCGCCTGTACATACAAACAAATCAACAATAAAATCACAGATTATAAATGCATAAAACCATAAGTTATCAGAATAAACCAACTATTATTAAAATGGCTGCAACATTATGCTGCATCACAAAATACTAGGCCAAAGAGGTAGGTCTTCAGTTCAGTTTGAAAACTTTGTAAGGTCAGGCATTCTCTTAGAAGATGGAAAGTGGATGGTTGGGGGCACAGAACGATTAACCACACATCATGAAACAAATAATTGGCCACACAACAGGATAACTAGTTGCCAGATAAAATCTGGAACATGTTGTCTTCACTACAGAGAAGGGCAAGATGGATATTCTGTTGGGATGGGCGATATTCAACTGTGGATCACCTACTATGTAACAAATCAGTTGCCACATTACAGGGTGACTGGCTGGCAGATGAAAACCAGTGCATGCATCATTGATTACAAAGTAGGATACTTGTGGGCGGTGGCAGAACCACATACCAAGAAGCAAATCTCTGATTACACTTCCAGGCAAGTGGTCACCTAGTATAACCCAGTGCATGTAGACATGACTACCAAGGTGGTGATGATGCACAGTGGATATGGGGGGGGGGTGGCAGGGGAATGCAATGGCATCAGAACAATATTACAATGACAAAATAAAGTTACTTGATATAATTACATGATAAGATGTTGGATCTCTCCACCCTCCCTAAGAAATTGGCAAATAACAATTTGGATGTTGGCACTTAAGGGTTTCTTTGTTTACAGTTATGTATCCTCAGATTAAATACACTGTAACTACCATACTTAATCTGCCAGTGGTAAGTCCCAAGCTATAACTAAAGTTGAATTATACTTACATGTAGATCCCCAAGCTGAACAAGGCTGTTAACAAATGGAAACAGCAGCAAAAGACTACTAGCAATTTAATCATCACCATTACCCATTTCCTAATATTACTGTCCTGTGGCCCAATACTGAGTGGACATCAGTATTAGCATTACTACCACCATAATAGCTGAGGCTGGCTGGGGAGTATTTCTCTTTCTCTGAGTCAACCTTGCAATCTTTTGGCATGCAGGAAATGATGGAGGAACCAGTGCCTGCTGAACATACTCACACTCCACAATGTAAGGCTACTAGTCACCAAATGTGGGAAATAGTTCATTCTCCAGGTCTCTAGAATATGGATGACATTCCTCTAAGCTTCCCTCATGCAGCTGATACATGATGTTCCTCCCTGTTAGTGAGCTTGCAATCCTGAACTGATTAAATATCCTCCCCAAATCAGCTGCAGCTATCATGGCCCTTGGGTTTTTCACAGTAAACTGTCATGGAAAGTCTGTCACCAACAACAGCTCCAATACTGGAACCAGCAGCAACAACCTCACCAGCATCACTTGCTGGTTTATAATGTACAGTCATAGGTTAAAAAATGTCATCTCTGTGATCTAGGTATGAGGGTAAACAACTGTGTATGAAAAAAACAGAAAGAAGACACGCTGTAAAATAAGACTGCACACACATATCTACAAAAGCGTGGCTCCTGTAGCATAACATAATTTGATCATCAGTCCTCATGCTTGATAAAACTGTGGCCATTTCTAACAGACAGTCATCCAGTTAAAATTGCATTATCAACATCAGACAGATCACTGGCTGCAGCCGATCCAACAGTCCCATCACCATCTGTGTCAGGCTAGAACAGGCTAGAGGCAGTATAACGCAGTGGTTTAAGGCTCTGAGCTGCAAATCTGGTGACATCCAGTAAACAAGACCTGAGTTTGAATCCCACAGCTTCCCCTTGCATACTGTGTGACCCTGAGCAAGCCATTTAACTTCCCTGTGTTCCCAGGTCGCACCTGTAAAAAAGCTTTCAGCTGAGAGTGCTACTCCTGGTTAAACAATTAAATACAAAATAAAAAAAATCATATAGGGATGGATAGTTACATTGAAATCGATATCTAAATTCTGCTTATATGCAACAGTCATGTTCCCTTTCGAGGAAGACTGTTGCAGGAATTGCAATCACTCCAGTGACATCAGAGAAGGCTCATGGAGACCAAGTTGTGGAGAGCAATAAAACTTAAAATAGAAGGTAAACAACTGTTACAGTTCATAAAGTAACACCTGATATCAGCTACACTGGATTCTAGGTAATATCTGATTGCAAAAGAGCAAGTTTCAAATACAAGCCTTTTTATGGATCATTTAAGAAAACACTAAATACACAGCTCTTAGACACTATGACCCAGATATTCAAAATGTGCCCAGTATGTGCACAATAGACTGTGCAGCACAATGCAGATACACCATAAGAAATGGACGCCATATTGAAAAGATGTGCCATAGACATACACAAGTGTAAACCACACTTAATATAGCAAAGATGCGCCTCTACACAACCAGACATGTGCCGGAGCAATCAGGATTGTGAAGGAGCATGAGAGTAAGCAGCAATAAGCATGCTGAGCAAGCACAACAGGAAAAGGGGAACACAGGAAGGACATCACAAGACAGAGTGCCAAGCCAGCTCCAGCAGACCCGAACCACAAGGGGACCATGCACATGTTGCACAGCACAGGCACACAGCCATGGGACCACAAAGAATGTAGGATGCACAACACAAACACAGGTCACCAAATTACACCCTGCCAGCCACCCAGATGGAAAAGAAACTGGCAGGCCCATGGCACCACACCACCACAGCCCTGACAGACAACACCATATGGGACAATGTCAGAGGCATGGTGGGCGGGCACCAGGCATGTACAGTGGTCAGAGGCAGAAGAGACACATATCCACTGGAGAACAGGGTGCACAAGCCACGCTGACATACAGGGACACAAGGCCCAGCACCACACAGCACACCAGCACTGGCAAGGGCAACACTGCAAGTGGAGGGCAGGCCAGCACAGGCTAACTGGGATATGAGGCAGTGGAACACACATGGGGCAGGTGTACAGCCACAGCCCATGGGCCTGTGTTACAGAGAGACACATCACACAGAAGCCTGTGCACATGGAAGCACAAAACAAAGGCCACAGCACTCAGACAAAAGGGGTCACACCCAAGAGAGCACAGAACAATGTAAGCACAGTACAGCACCCTGCAGGCAAAGGAGACACAGACACTGATGTGCGTAAATATAAACCTTTACTAGCAAACTGTAACAAAAACAGTGGGGTGCCAACAGGGCATACAACAAACAAATCATAAAGGGAATGGTAGGGAGGGTCAAAGTAGGCAACAAGAGGGGAATGGGTCCAGGAGCAAAGATGCAGTATGATACAGTACAGAAACAATGATGAGGAGGGTAGGGGATGTCCAGGGCACAGTGGTGAGAAGGGACAGGGTCACTGTTACAGATGCCACTGCAATGTTCTCAGCAGGCTCACCTTCCTGACAAGCTCTCATGTTGCACCAACATGGTGACAGCAAACCCTGATGAGGATGTTCGTCCTGGTGATGTGCAGCTGGACGAGCCTGTTGAACTGCAGGAGGCCACTACCATGCAAGCCCCCACCAATGTCTTTGGGCCCATGGCCTGGCCTGACCTACAAGAGGGGAACCAGAATAGGCTATAAGTGGTGGTCCACAAGGAGCCCAAGACCCCAATGGGTGCACACAGGACAGCAGACATGCCCACAGGTGGACTTAACCAGCAAAGACATGTGCACAGTGGATGGCAGCAGCTGACCCAGCCCTGCTCCACAGGAAGACTGCGTGCCTTCCTGTGAACAACATGCACCCACATCTGTGCAATGTACCACACAGTACCGGAGCAAGGGCCCCCTAGGCAGTATGGTAGTCCACCAGCAGCAGTCACACACCATGGGATGTGCACACACACCCACCCTACCAGGAACAGCAATGGGATACCACCACACAGACGCCGCATGCATGGCTCACCCAGTGTAACATGACACAGGCAATGTAGCAAGGAATCACCCAACGGAGTGGTCATGCATGATGGCAGTGCTCCTTGCCATAACACACCACACAACCCAGTCCCAGCAATGTCCTGTAAACCATACCACACACACTCACCTGCCTGTCCAGGCATTGATGCAGCTGTGACATCTTCATCACAGTGGTGCCTGTCCTGGTCCCTGGCCTCCCTGGCTCTCTTGCAGTCCTCCCGTCCTGTGGATGGAACAGAGAGAGAAAATGGACATGAGCTGCATGGCATGTACAGACCCACCCAGCACAGACATAGTGCACAGCACTGACAGAGAACAGGTAGGTACACAGGCCCGTGTGTGGGGCATGGTGTATGGGCCAATGTCAACATGCACCGCACAGGTATGCAGTGTAGCAACAAACGACATGCACCACCCACCAGTGCTCTCCTTCCCTACCCCCATTCAGCCACACAGGCAATGCACGGTACAGCACAGAATGTGGACATTGGTAGCATGCACAGTGATGAGGGACACCTACCTGGCTGAGGCATGGACCCCCTGCACGCACCCTCCTGAAACCTTCAGAGCCTTGCTGGATCCTTCCTGTGGAGGTCCCCATAATGGTGGTGGCACTGCTCCCCAGTGCACCCCAGTCCGCTGCTCCAGACCAGCTGCCACCCTTTCCTAGACCTGGGACCATGGCACCTGGAGCTCAGCAACACCATACAACAGGTCAACCACAGGCTTGACCAGGGCCATCAGATTGGCCATCTCGAGTTTACTGCCCAGTGCACACGCTGACCTGACCCATCCATTACTGCCATCTACCTCACTGTGCCTAATTGCATGTATTTGCAAAGCCTGCATGTGGAACTGCTTAGTGCCTGATGTGCAATAGGGAGTCATGGACCACAGCTGCGCAGCACTGAGATGCGCGATAGACATGTGCAACAGACACCTATTGAGCAGTACCACACATTCGCAATGCAGCACATTAAGGCCAGAGTACGGGGTCACGGCCGTGACCAATGTCTTTACCCTGCACGACCCCTGCGCAATGCTGTGCGCATGCCACTTGTGCAGTGTCGGACAGTGCGTGGTCAGTGGCATTGCACAACTGGCACAGATGCGCAATGGAGCAGTTCAGTGTCTCCATGTGCATGGCATGTGCACAGAGCCACATGTGCAACAGGAGAATGTCTTGAAGTGCACACAGTTGCATGATAGGCCACAGGATATGTTGCCACCCATAGTGCACATGCGCACCGCACAGCAGCGCACTGTGCTTGCACTGGGAATGCACCAGCCAATTGCTTCAGTGCAGTTGTATTGTGTAAGGTGCAGTTCTGCAATATTCAACCAGCGTATGCAAATAGCCTCATGAGCCAAAGCCAGGCACAGTCATGCACATTAGCATCTCATTACAATTGTACTGCTTCTCATTTGCATACAATGAGCCATAAAAGTGCCACAATGCAGCACAGAACACTGATAAGTATTGCAGCCATTGAGGTAAAGACCATCACACCTTCTGAAATAGCTGTGCATGTTGTCAGTGCTGCTCTGCTCCAGGTTGGGCTGCCTGGATGCTAATCAGGCCACTGTCTGACTGTCCACATGTAGCATCATGTCTGAGATGGAGGGAGCTGAGGAGCAGGGGCCTGCATGGAAGTGCAGGCCCATCTTCATGAAGGATGAACAGCAGACACTGTTCAAGACATACCTTGACAGGGAGCCACTGCTGAGGGGAGCCACTGGCACCCCACAGGACTGTGCCACCTTGTGGGAAGAGGTGACAACCTACATCAATGCCCAAGGAAGACATAATAGGAGTTCACAGCAGTGCAAGAAAAAGATGGGGATGGACCATAGGTGCATGAAAGAGTATGTGGCCACCATCAGGTCACCCAGCTGCAGGATAAGCAGGGGACCAGACACTGCCCCAGTACTGACGGCGAGTGAGGAGATGGTAGTGGAGACCATCAGCCATGCTGCCATAGAGGGAGTACCAGGAGGTGGATTCCAGATGGGTGGCATATGTGGGTGTAAGGGTGTGTGCTGCCTGGCAGCGTGCAAGTATGGCAGCAGCACTGATGTGTTCCCATGGCTTGTGAGGCATGCAGCTGCGCATGCCACACATGGGGCCACCATACATGGCATTGGTCACCTGTGTGCAGTGGAACAGCAGCATGGGCACTGTGCTGTGGCCATGGCCCCTGGTCCAGGGTGTACAGCACTGCAGGGCAGCCCCACAGTGCTGCCTGCACAGTGCACCAGTGTCATGGCATGGTACACAGGGGTGCAAGCAGTTGCATGGCATACCACTTGTGTTGTTGCCTGTGGGGGAGAACATGCATGTCAGCCATGTGTTGGTGCGACATCATGTGCTGCATCCACCCACCATGGCTGGCCTGGCATGAGCTCTGCCTGTGCATGTCCACCTATATGTGTGGTGCTGCTCGAGATTACCCTGATGGTTGCAGACACGGTGTTGTCACGCATGCCCCCACCGCACTGGCCAAGGCTCTGCATTCACTTTGCCATCTTCAACACTGGTACTGCTCTTCTGTCTTCCAGTGCCATCACACCTCAGTCATGAGTTGCAGGATGCCACTGATAACGTTGAACCAGAAGATGCAGAGCCATCCACATCCAAAGGCATTAGGGCCAGTGACCGTTGGTGATGGGGCAGTGTGGGGCTGCTGGACCTCCTGTGTCTGGGTGATGATGACCCCCTGCTGGACCTCCTGCTCACCGAGGCCCTACCCATGCTTGTACCATTGACACAGGAGGGTGTATTATCGGACACAGATGATGACATTGCACTGATCCTGGGTGGCACAGGTCTGGACATGCTGTCCAGAGTACAGGGCCATACACAGGCTGCTGTCACCACTGATGGTGGTACGGCACCTGCGCAGCCACCCCCTGACCATGGCCGCACAGTGGCATGTGGCACTGCCACTGCCACCGACCATGGGGGGTGCTGTTCTGGTCGCTGGTGCCACAGGGACAGCCCAGCAGGCAGTTGGGCAGCAGCAGCGGGCTGCATTGCTCACTGTGCAGCACGCCACAGGGGTCACTGATGGGGCACCCACACAATCCCCACCCCCTGCATGGTCCCCTGTGCAGCAACCCCAGGCAAGGGATGTCGCACATCATGCTGTCACACAGGTGTGATGGCTGCCTGGTGAGACGCTCTTACTAGCAGCTCCCCTGCCTGCCCCAGTATATTTGTTCTCCTTCTAGTCTAAGTGCCCCAGGAATAGAGCTAAACTCACCTGAAATTGAGAGGGACACCAAAAGATCCTAATCGTTCCATTAACGACAAACTTTGGGATGGACACAGAAATGAAAGTGCAGTCTCTCCGGCACACTCCACCGCTGACACCAGGGAAAGAGAAGCACCCAAAAAGGCCTAAAGTGGGTGGCCCAGAAAGCTCTGCCTCAACAAAGCAGCAAGTTGCTCTTTCTGAAGAGCGATTTCTAGAAGAGATGGCACCATTAAAAGAAGCTCTCTTAACACTAGCCACTGATGTTAAAGGGCTAAAAGTTGCCAAGGAAAGCTTAAATACTCGCACTAGTGATAATGAAGCCCCAATCTCCTCGTTGGAGGATTGGAGAGGGAAATTGGACCCAGAAGTTGTGAGTGTGAGACAGAGATTAAAAAAGGCAGAAGACTGTCTAGAAGATCTTGAAGGTCATTCAAGAAGAAATAACCTTGTAGTTCTTGGCTTGCCAGAAGGTGAAGAAGGGCAGCATGCAGTCATTTTTGCACAAAAATTGTGTGAGAAGTTAGCTGGTTCTTCTCCAAATGGGCCCTCCTATATTACAGAAAGAGCCCACAGATCGCTGCGCCCTATGTCTCCAGCAGGATCGCCTCCTCGCCCATTTATTTTTAAAATGCTAAACTTTTTAGATAAGCAGCATGTTTTTCAGAAGCTTAAGGAAATAGAGAATGTCCAATGGGAAGGGAAGAAAGTGCGTGTAGTTCAAGATTTGCCTTATACAGTTCGTCAGAAGAGATCAGCCCTGCATCCACTAGTATCTAAGCTAATCTCTGCTGGGATCCATTTTAGAGTGCGCTACCCTGCTATACTGCAAATCAATAAGGAGGGTTATTGGCACTCATTTGATACCCTGGACTTGGCCATGGAAAGTTGTAGAAAGTGGTATCCAGACTTAATAAAATGATCCTACAATCCAGTTACATCGCAGTGAATGCTGCCATCTAGTAGACATTTAGTGGTACAAATTTTGTACAGTAATGAATATGGTGCTTTGCACAATTGTTTTGGTCGGTGGAAACTGTTATCTCAGGGGCAAAGGTTCTCTAAACAACTATTGTCAAGGGGAAAAAAGTACATTTTATGTTTGCCATTTCTTCTTTACAACAGGATTGGGGATATTAAAATAGCACTGCAAATAATTAAAGGGTTGCAGAAAGGTTATAAAGACTGAAAGGTGGATCCTTCCACTTGGTGTTCGATTTATGCCTAAAGGGGATACAGCTGGCTCTTTCTAATAAGGCTTTTAAGTTACTTCTTTGTTTTTTTTTGTTTTTTTTTAATTTTACTCCTAGTAAGGGATCTGGAGTATTTAGTGGTGTAAAGAAGTCTTAGGCATGTGTACCGAATACTGTACAGATCTTATAGAATGGAGTACAGTGGTTTATGGGGCTGAAATAAATAGTTTGGGGTAGGATTGGTAGAAACATAATTAGGCTATGAGAGTTGTAGGTTAAGAGGGGGTAGTTCCATAGTTATAGAGAAGGATAGGAAATACTTAGTGTTAAGTTTTTAAATAGTATGGAGAGCTCAGTCAGACTTAATGCAGCAGGAGATAAAAAGGATAGGGGGTGGGGAGAAGCGGAGGGGCAATCGGAGGCAGCAAGATTAACATCACGCCGAGCGATCAGTTAGGAGTTCAGTCTCAGGGACTGGGAGTAGTGTTCGTTATATTATTCTGTAGAAGCATAATTTATAAGCATGCAATTATGCCTGGGAAGGGTTTGGTTGAGGATGGGGGTTGTAATCTTATAGCCAGTGTTCTACTTAACTTAGTGGAGGGAGTCAGGGGGGAGGGAGAAAGCAAGTGTTGGAAGAGATGTCTTAAGTGAAGAGAAATTAATATAAGGTTGAGAATTAAACTCCTACATAAGGGAAGACACATTAAACATAGGGAAAGGAATGAGAATCACCTCGTGGAATATTAAAGGGGTAAGAGCTAGAGTGAAACACCACCACATACTTAAGCATTTAGCATTGGTGAGGTCGGATATCACATTCCTGCAGGAGACACACCTGAAAGGGGGAGAAGGTAATTTGTTTAGGAGAGATTATATTAACCTAGTCTATATGGCTGGAAATTCCACTTCACAGAGAAGTGTTGCTATCTTAATAGCTAAAGGGTTACAATTTCAGCTATTACAAGAAATCAGAGACCCACAGGGGATATTTCTATTTGTGAGGGGGTTGATTGAGCATAAGGAAGCAGTCATTGGCACTGTATATGGGCCTAACCATTCTTCCCCTGAGTTTTTTCCCAGTTAGCTCTCAAGTTGGCCCCATTTAAACAGATGCCAATGATACTAGCAGGAGACTGGAATATAACGTGTGGAAGTAAGTTAGACAGGTCTATGCAGACTAAGACAACCTTATCCCCTGCACAAAAATCCCTGCAGGAAATGAAGGAAGGGCTGGGTCTTGTAGATCCTTGGCATCTTCTACACCCAGAAGAAAAGGTGTTTACCATTTATTCACCTTATCATAAACCTTACTCACAGATAGATATTTTCCTAGTGAACAGGGATGTGATGTTATGTCCACTAGACTGTGGGATTCTCCCCAGAGTATTATCAGACCACTCTACGATTTGGTTGGAGGGTAAGATACCTCATTCAATCCCCAAAGTTACCCAATGGAAGCTTAATGCCCAAATGCTATCACATGAAGATATTGTGAGTAAGATACGGGACTCAATTAAACAATACATAGAACATAACAAAGGGTCTGTTAAGGCATATGACCAATTTTGGTGCTCCCTGAAATGTTTTTTAAGAGGGGAGTTTATCAGGTTAGCTGTGAACCAGAAAAAGAAGCGAGAAACAGCAGCAAAATCCCTGCTAAATTCCATTCAGAAAATGGAGAGGGAGATCAGTGTTAACCCCACAATGACAACCTTAACTCAGCTAGAGGTCCTTAGAGATCAATATGTGAATCTTCTAAGAGAAAGGGCTGAATACGCCCTGTTTAAAACTCATGTTAGATATCTGGACCAAGGAGATAAGGCCGGGCATCTCCTAGCTCTTAAATTAAGACAGCAGGAAGAATCGAGCCTAATAGCCAGTATAACTACAGAGGCAAGTGGAAACATATTGACAACTCCTTAAGCTATAGTAAGTGAGTTTGAGAGGTTCTGTAGGAACCTTTATAGTTATCCACCTAATAGTCCCACGGAATTTGAGATACAACAGTATCTTTCTAAACCTTCTCTTCCTGCTCTCACCCAAATTCAGAGAGCCCACCTAATCTCACCTATCTTGGAGATGGAAATATCAATGGCCATCCAATCCCTTGCTCTCAACAAAGCTCCAGAACCAGATGGGTTTCCATCAAACTTTTATCGAACTTTTGAAAAACAGCTAGTTCCTATCCTCCAAGAACTATATTACCATATTTGTACCTATGGGATTGTTGACTCCACCTTGTTAGAAGCCACTATTATTGTTTTGCCAAAACCAGGGAAACCTAAGGATGAGGTAGCAAACTATAGGCCAATCTCCCTGATGAATTATGATGTTAAGATACTAGCAAAGGTTTTGGCCTCGAGGATTACCAAAGTTTGGGACAACCTAATAAGCCCTGAACAAATTGGGTTTATTGGTGGCAGAAACCCCTTGGATAATTTTCGTAAACTTGCCCATGTCTTCACCGTATCCAGAGAGGCAATGGCACCAATGGCCCTTGTCTCTCTGGATGCGGACAAAGCTTTTGATAGAGTTGGCTGGTCCTTTTTATTTAATACTATGTCTCAATTTGGATTTCCTCAGGAATTTATTAACTGGATTAAACATCTATACTCTAATCCTGCAGCTAAAATATACTGTAATGGAGTTTTTTCTACTAATTTCCAGCTATACTCTGGAACCCGTCAAGGGTGCCCAATGTCATCACTATTGTTCAACTTGTATTTGGAACCTTTAATTCGCAGCTTTCAGTTATCTCCATCTATAACAGGCATTTCAGTGGGCCCTTTAGAGCTGAAACTGTCAGCCTATGCGGATGACATTTTGCTCCATCTCTCGTACCCAGCAGAGGCCATCCCGAAAGTGTTAGATATAGTAAACGAGTTTGGTAAATTGTCAAACTAAAAGCTGAATATTAATAAGACAGAGATTATGCCACTTAATGTTTATACATGTAAAGGTGATCTGGATGAGTTTAAGATGGCCTGGACTAATAGACTCAAATATCTAGGAATCATCTTGTCAACCTCAATACCTCTTCTAAAAAAACTTAACTTAAATAATCTCCTAATTATTAAGCATGATCTAGTTAGATGGTCCCCCTATATATCTCTCTACAGGGTAGAATCAATGTCATCAAAATGAATGTACTGCCCAGAATATTTTATCCTTTGAATATGTTAAACATTTATCTCCCCCATCATGGTTCCGGAAACTCTAGAGTATAATTACAAAATTTCTGTGGCAAAGTAAGCCCCCACGGAAGTCTTACAAATGCTTAAGTGCTCTGAAAGAATTAGGAGGGCTGAAGCTCCCAAATTTCTATCATTATTACTTAGCAAGTCATATGGCCAAGTATATGAGGTGGGGGGAGGTGCCTCTTAAGGATGAGTGTTCCTAATATTGCCCCATATGGCTGCAAATAGAGAGGAACCTGATAATATGAACCAAAATAACACTGGATAGCCTCTGGTATATATCCCCTAAAGATTTGCCCATATCACTTAGATCCATGGTTATATACACTTCGGTCAGGGTCCATAATCAGGTGTGTAAAGCTTTAGACATAGCCAATTTTAGGGATATTTCCCAACCATTATTTGGTAACCCCAACTTCCAAATTGAGGAAACTTTTCTATCACCACATAGACTGGGTATGCCATCGAACACGAGAGTTAGTGATTTAACTGATATGGGGAGGATACTTTCAGTTCGGGATATGATGGAGAAGTTCCACCTGACCTCGAAATATGCCTTCCATATTTATCAAGTTAGACACCTGCTAATTACTATTTTTGGAGTAGACCACTGGAACACTAACTGCAGTGAGGTGATGGCTGAATTTAAAAATAAAGCAAATTCACCACATGCAGTATCTGAGCTAGTCAGGATCTTATATGAGAAGATGTGTTCTAATATAGTGGACCACTCACAATATTGGATGGCTACCCTACCAGATAGTAATGACAATTGGGCATATATCTGGAAGGGAATCTATAAATATTGTGCCAATGATAGGCTTAGGCTGACACCATACTATATATTACACACTATGCATTTGACTCCGGTCAAGTTATATAAGATGGGTAAACTACCAAAAGATGAGTGTTTTAGATGTGGACATGCTCAGGGCTCCCTGATTCACATTTTTTGGGAGTGTCCTTTAATGAATTCATTATGGTCAGAAATTAAGGCCAAGGTGGATCCCTTGTTGGGGTTGCAAGATCTCTTCACTCCCGAAGTCTGCTTGTTAGGAGACTATACAAAAATTGATGTGATGGAGAGGAGATATTATATAAATTTAATTTCGCTCACGGTGAAAACTCTGATATTCAAACATTGGAAGGAGCAGATGGTTATTCCTTACCAAGAATGGTTGGCAGGGTTATTATACAACTTAAGGATTGAAAAAACTATTGCTAGCCTTAGGAGTACAATGTTTAAGTTTAATGCTGGGTGGGAGAAGTTCCAAGATTTATGGTCAGTGGCCAGGATTTAGATCTCAGATACATTGGTGGTAGATTATTAGCTTATTAAAAGAAACAGTGGTTACGTCTTTCTTTTTGCTTCCCTTAGCCGATAGACTAAAGTTAAGTCCAGTAGATATAGAGTAGCATTCGGTAACAGTACAAGGCGAACGCTGGCTGGGGGTAAGTAAGGGAGAGAGGGGGCACTTTGAGGGTGACTATATGGGGGTAAAGGTAGATAGATGGGAGGGAGGGATATGGACAGACACACAGTTTTGTACCCTAGGTATTGTATTTAAAATATATTTTTCTTTTTCTTTCCTTAGTCAATGACTGTATCGACATGGGGGTTAAAAAGAGGGGGTGTTGGAGGGGAAATAAGGGGGTGATATGAAATATGTATCCAATGTATTTACTCACATCCTTCTTTGATCTCTTGTATTAAGTACTGCATTGAGCCTGACTGTAAATAATAATAATGAATAAAGCATATTTAATTAAAAAAAAACATCATGCTGTCACACCCCCAGTAGGTCAGCATCAGCCCCAGGATGTGCAAGGCACTGACAGGCTGGATGAGCACACCAGGCTGCTGTGGTCATCTGTGGACAACCAGGCGATGCTCAGGGCTGAGATCAGTGCACTGCAGATAGAGTTGCGTCAACTGTCCGAGCGTGGGGACATTGGACATACCCAGCTGATTGATGAGCTCTGGCATCTGCAGGAGGCCATGACCGCATCGCTGGACCGGATTTGCATCACTGGCATCCACTGGGCATGGCAGGGCATGTAGGACTCCCCGTAGTGCAACATCGACACCATGGACCCAGTGTCTGGTGACCCCAGCACCTCAGACGCCGGTCTCTGACATGGCCATCCCTGACACACCCGGCTTTTCATGCCCTTGAGGACTCAGTTGTGTTCTCAGGCCTCTACCCACACCAATGTGTTGGTTACACCTCCAGTAGCTGTTGAGCAGCCTGGGTGTGGCCACCCACGTGGCCGTGGCGGTCGTGGCACCACATGGTAGGCCTGCTGGGTGTGCTGTCCCATCCTGCTGCTCACTGCTGTTGGCTGATGTGCACTTGGATGGGTGCAGCCATGTGTGCGTGTGCTGGTACATATGTGTGGTGTGTGGCATGACCTCCATGTGTGCATGCTGTGCTGCTGGTCCTTGTGGTATGGGCATGATGAGGGTGGCACTGTGCCAGCCTGTGTGCTGGTGCATTCACTCTGATCCATGCCACGTCCAGCTGCATATATGTGTGTGTGTGTGTGTGTGTGTGTGTGTGTGTGTGTGTGAGAGAGACCCCACAGCACCCACTGCTTGTGACTGTGCCACCCACATGCCCCATTATGCCCAGCTGTGTGCCACATGATGGTGCTGGTGTTGCTTGTGCGGGTCATGTTGTGGGCAACTCTGTGTCCAGTGCAGGGCCCACTTGTGTGTGCATGCACACATGTCTGTGCACTGTAACGTAGGAATGTGGCTGTGTGTTTGTGTGGTCCCTATGCATGCTGTGTGTGTGCTGGTGTCCCTGCATTCCTCCCTGTGTGGCCGTGTACATCTGTGTGTGTGTGTGTGTGTGTGTGTGTGTGTGTGTGTGTGTGTGTGGTGTTCTGTGCATGTACAGTTGCCATCTCTGGTACTCACCTGCTGTTCCCAAAGAGCTCCTGTACAATGGTGTCCCGGTGCCTCCTTGCCTGTACGGCCATCCTGGGGTCCCGCCTCTGCATGGGTGGCTGCACACTCCCATCCAGCTCATCATCCCCATCCTCATCACTGCTGTTGCCCTCATCCACCTGGACAGGTATCTCACAGTCAATGGCCATGTTGTGCAGCATGCAACAGACCAGGAATAGGCCACAGTTTTTTGCAGGGCAGTACTGTAGGCACAACTAAACCTGTCTAGGCAATGGAATTATATCTTGATCATACCAAAGACTCACTCAAAGATGTTGCTTGTAGCAATGTGTGCTTCGTTGTACCTCTCCTATGCAGCTTTGGATGGGTGCCGGATGGGGTAGAGCAGCCATGGACACAGGGGGTAGGCGCTGTCACCTCTGTGGGTAGAAAATGCTGGTTAGTACATGGCAATGCTTGTTCCTCTCCCCTCCCCCAGCCACCTCCAGCCACCTTCTCAGCTCCCACCATGTGTGGCCTGGGCCTCTGCCCCCTGCACGGCTGCCCTCTCACCCCGTCTCATGCCATGTTCACCTATCAGGTGACCCATGGGGTTCTCCCCACACTCGAACCTCTGACACAGGATGGAGCTGTGCCAGGTGAATGCATAATGTGCACTCCCAGGGTGGGTGGTGGAGACATTGGTGAGGCACCCCGTGGCATTGCACACCACCTGGCAGTTGATGGATTGGTAGCCCTTTCTGCTCATGTAGGTGGCTCCCTCTGGGCCAGGTGGTGTGCGTATGGCCACCCTGATCATGCCTGGCATGCATGCCACCCTGTGGAAGTCCTGCATGTTTGCTGTTTGCTCTGCCTGTGTGCTTGGGAACCGTATGAACTCCGAAGTGTGTGGCAGCAGGGTGTTGAGGAACCGTGTGAGAAGGTGGGACATGGACAACCGGGTTATAGCAGTGGTTGCCCCCACTCATTTCTGGAAGATGTCCATGGTGAGCAAGCACATTGCTGCTGGCACCTTGGTCTCCACTGTCGTGGCATGACTCCTTCTAGTGGGTGCCTGCAACTCATCATGGCACAGCTTGCAGAGCTGCCTCAGAATTGCCCTGTTCAAACGGTACCAGCCCACGATCTCCGCATCACTATAGTCCTGAAATGTGAGGTGGGCACGGTAACACCTGTGTTGGGCATACCACTGACGGGCCTGTCCTCGGCCATGTTGGTGTTCCTCCCTTATCCTCACACCCCTCATTACAATCTCCATCACAAATGGCCCCACATCCATCGCTGTCACTGGCACTGGCTTGCACATCTGCTGTGTGTGTGTGTTTGAGTCTCCTTTTATATGCTCAAGTCTATCTGGCACATTCTGTGAGTTGCTCCTGACTTGTGCTGTGCTTTTTGACTGAGTATGCCATTGCACAGCTTATTCATGAGAATGCCCCCTTGTACTTGTGCTGCATACATTGCTGTTGTGCATCTGTGCATTGGATTTTGTGCTGTGCATTCATGTCGGTTGAATATGGCTCTGGGGTGCATTTCTGTGGTTGCGCATGCTCAACTCAGTTGTGCATTGTGCAACTCCTCTGAATATCTCTGCCTATGCCATCAAGGGTTTGAAAATTTGATCTGACTCTGTTACAGCTCATTGTAATCTTTTGGGGACCTTTGGGGTTTGCAACCTTTAATGAACATATTTTATTATTCAAAGTGGTCTTCTTGGAAGCACCAGTAAATAAGAACTTGATCAGGTGAATCAATGACTCATTGCATTCATTCTAGAGGATTTGGTTGGAGAAATACATCATGTCTCTTAGTAGATTGTTAAAGTCTCCTATGATTCATTAGCATGTAAGAGGGTACAGTATTTTATGACAGACTAAGGATTTTTGGAGTTGTATAGCAGCAGCCCTAAGCTTTGGCTTGTCAGAGTCATGAAAACTTGTTTTCTAAGTCTCCACACTCAGCAACCATTCTTATGGCAAGTTAATGGTATGTGGAGAAGTGTTATGTTCATCAGTTTCTCGCTTTTAACCCAGCAATGAAACCCTTTAGCTACAAATAGGCTAACAGAACAAAAGAAAAACAAAATAATGCAATCCTCTAGTGTGGCCTTGCTGCCCATTATTTACTGTATTTTCAATTCAGCCATTACGAAATTGACATGCCAAGAATGTTTTCATAAAGCCATTACAGTATATCAAGTTCCTATGTAAAACTACTGTTCCTGTTCGTGCTGCAGTAATTCTTTATTAAAACTTTGAATTTTTTTGCAGCACAAAACCTTTTTTATACTACTTTTGGACACATTCTAAACACAAAAATAATGTGGTTTAAAAATAAAAGCTGTCATTGCAAATTATATGTTCACAAACAAAAATAATACAATAGGGGTCTTTAATTATAGCATTATTTGACTAAATTGACTGCTAAAAGCATTCTGCAAGATGTGGAAATAATGTACACATAAAGAAATGCTTTAAAGATGTTACACTATCTTTCACTTAACATGTTGCTTATGAAAGGGGGAATTTAGAAGTAGAATAAATTAGGATTTAAGATTAAATGTTTATACTAATTCTGCTTTTGTAAGTGTGAATGAGGGGGCACATCTTCTGTGTCAGCAGCATTAAAAGAAAAATACATTACAATAATGCATTTTCTTCATGGCTCAATGCTATTTGCACAAATCACTTTTTAGAACAACAAAAAAGCTAAAGTAGAATAACTGAATCAACCTATTATTTCCTACACTATGTCATGTTTTAGATTTTCTTCTGTAGACTTTTGAACAGCACTTAGTCTGCCTCCCTGATAATTTCTATGTTGTCAAACTCATTTGCAGAGTAAATCAAAGGCACTGTAAGTAGCGTTGCTTACCTTTGTTGTACAGTATTCTGTATAACTGAAAAGGCTCAAAAGAGCTGATCTTGCAATGTACATAACACATCATTCAGACACCCACATGGACACCTGGTTGGCAAAAGGTCCACTGTTACAGTACCTACTGAGCAGGAACACTTTCTATGCCTAAAGTCGAACAGACTATTACAAATGCCAGTTATATCACCATGATTAGCGCTATAGAAACATAGAAACATAGACTTTGTCGGCAGATAAGGACTGCTTGGTCCACCTAGTCTGCTCATTTCCCTACCTAGCGGATAAGCTGCAGATTCTATTCAACCAACAGTGTATTTCTTCTTACTCCCCCACGACAATTGCCATATGTCTGTCCCATGCATTCTTGAATTCTCCCACAGTTTTAGACCCCACAACCTCCTCAGGAAGGCTGTTCCATGCGTCTGCCACCCTCTCAGTAAAAAAATACTTCTTCACATTGCCCCTGAGCCGTCCCCCCTCTATCTTCAAATTGTGTCCCCTTGTTCTTTCACATCTCTTTTTCTGAATGATGCTACTCTCTTGGACTTTGTTGATTCCACTGAGGTACTTAAACATTTTTATCATATCCCCCCCTCCCTCCTTTCCTCAAGGGTATACATATTAAGCTCCTTTAGACTCTCCTCGTATGGCTTCTCTTGCAGACCCTGCACCATTTTAGTTGCCCTCCTCTGAACTGCCTCCATCCTGCCTATGTCCTTGCGGAGATGGGGTCTCCAGAACTGGATGCAGTACTCCAGATGGATTACTGTCTGTACAGGGGGATAACAACTTCTTGTTTTCTGCTGGTGATGCCTCTCCCTATACATTCCAGTATCCCCCCAGCCCTCCCTACCGCCTTCTCACATTGCTTGCCAACTTTGAGATCATCTGATATGATTACCCCCAGGTCCCTTTCCTTTTTTGTTGTTGTTACTACCCCCCCCCCATTGTGTAATCTTCGCCTGGGTTTTTGTTTCCCAGGTGCATTACCTTGCACTTCTTTGCTTTGAATCCAAGCTGCCATACTTCTGACCATTCCTCCAACCTTACCAAGTCCCTTCTCATCCTTTTCACACCTCCTTGTGTATCAATCCTGTTGCAGATCTTTGTGTCATCTGCAAAGAGGCATACTTTTCATTCAGTCCCTCTGCAATGTCACTTATAAAGACATTAAAAAGGACTGGACCTAGTACTGAACCCTGCGGTACCCCACTAGTAACCCCTCTTTCATCAGAGTGGACTCCATTTATAATTCCCTTCTGTGTCCTGCTGTTCAGCCAATGTTTTACCCAGGCTACCACCCTGGGACCCACTCCCAGGCTGGTTAATTTGACTACTAATCTTTTGTGTGGAAGTGTGTCAAATGCCTTGCTGAAGTCTAGGTAGGCCATGTCTACAGCCCTTCCCTGGTCTACTACTTTGGTCACCCAGTCAAAAAAATCAATTAGATTCATCTGACATGACCTTCTCGCTGTGAACCCATGCTGCCTTGGGTCCTGTGCCCCATTGACCTCTAGGTACTCAACAATTCTTTCCTTCAGAAGTGATTCCATCAATTTCTCCTACCACAGAGGTCAAACTGACAGGTCTGTAGTTTTCTGCCTCTGTCTTGCTCCCACTTTTGTGAAGGGGAATCACATCAGCCTTCTTCCAGTCCTCAGGTACCACACCATCCTCCCATGATTTGTTATAAAGGGTAGTCAGTGGTGTCACTAGTTCTCTGCTTAATTCTTTTAGAATTCTGGGGTGAATTCCATCTGGCCCCATTGCTTTGTCCACCTTCAGTTTTAGGAGTTCTTTCAGAACCCTTTCTTCTGTGAAAGGACTGGGATCGACCCCCCTCTCCAGAATGCTTCTGTTATCTGGATTAGGCACCTCCCCCACTGCCTCTTTTGTGAATACTGAACAGAAGTATTCATTCAGTATCCCTTCTTTTTCACTGTCACTCTCTGCCCACCCACAATCCTTTCTATTCAGCCTCACTATCCCTCCCTTTGTCTTTCTACGCTCCCTGATATAGGTCTATAAAATGTTTTATCCCCCTTCTTAACTGAGTTGGCTATCATTTCCTCAGTTTGTGCCTTTGCTATTCTGACTACCCTCCCTGCTTTCTTCTGCATTAACTGGTACAGTTCTCTGTCCTGTTCCTTCTGTGTTTCCTTATACTTCCTAAATGCTATCTTTTTCTCCCTAACCTTCACTGCCACTTCTTTTGAGAACCATAGTGGCTTTTACTTTCATTTTGATTTATTTATTTGCTTCACACTAAGGCTTGTTGCCCTGTGATAGCAGTTTTGATATTTCCCCATTGTTGCTCCACCCCTCCTTTTAGCCTGTTTGCTAGTGATTTTCTAAGGCACTCTACCATCTTGCCAAAGTCAGCCCTCCTGAAGTCCAGAACCCTCACTTTTGTATGGCTATGGTGAAACAGTATAACCCAAACTCTTTGGATGTACAGTATGGTCCTGGGTAGCAGAATTCTTAAATCACATGGGTTTAAACTATATGGGGTATAGAAAGATATGCATGATGTCTGAACCTAGTTTTCTCTTGTATGGTCTAACACTGCTTCCTCCAGACAAAAAAAAAATGAAAGGATGAGGCAGTTGCGGTGCATCAGAGGCATGATATACGCTGTCCCTTTTTCAGTTATTTTATTTTTCTACCCATTTCTCTTTCACTCTCTTTATGCTTCACCCTCTCCCTTTTTCGTTTTCTTTTTAATTTTCTCTCCAGGTCCTTTCCTTTCTTGCATTTTCTCTGTGCAGCCCCTCAGATTCTGCACAAATGATAGAATATTAGGTTTCTCCCTTAAATGTGTAAATCTAGATTTAGTGCTTGCCGTATTGGTCCTTGTAAGAACAGATCCAGAAGCAAATGATTTGATACCTTTTATTGGTCCAACATGGATGTAACAACAAGAACAGAGTGCTCTAGCTTTCAGACCAAGAAGTCCTTCATCAGAAGTGTAATGACAGTTATTTAGAAAAAAACAATACTTTTAACAACTAGATCATGCAGAAAAAAGCAGAAAAAATCCCCATTGCTTTAAAATACTCATTTGAAACAACAGAAGATGATATCAGAGAAGCTACACAGTACCATGTTACCTTAAGCTGGGAGGGTCTCAGGGTCAAAGGTGCTTGGTGCAAAGTGCATAAAAAGAATTCCACTGCATATAAATTCAATCGACATGAGATACCATTACTTGGACAGATGGCTCTTAAATCAAGCTATGAGTGTCACAATGTTTATAAGAATGCAATTACTGAAAAAAACAACCCCCACCCAGATTAAAGACATACTAAGATTGTCTTAGGACTCCAAGAAGTTTCAGTGTATATATTATAGACAAGAACTTACCAGTCAAACTGTATTAAAAAGATCAGTACACACTGTATGATGTGTAAAACTAAGCTGGATCCATTATCCAACTATACTCTCCAGCTAGATAGCATGGCCCATAAACTTCAAAAGCCTCTAGTGTAGTAACAAGACTTTATAAATAATAATCTAACTATAAATTGACAGTATTAGTGTCAAACAAAAAAACTCTTGTCAAGGACCATCAAGGAATTAAGACAATGCAGCCTGATATGTACTGATGTCAATAAATTCTCAGTGTATAACAACTTGATGTACTGAAAGTGTCTAAGGAATCTGAATAAGAGATAAAAATTAAATTCTCTCCTCCTCTCCACACACACAACACACCCTACCCCACCCCATATCCCTGTAATACGTGGGGGGTAGCTAGTTTTAAGGAGAAATACACACACACACACACACACACACACACACACACACACTCACCCCAATGCACCTTCATTCACATCAATCACTGCAATTTCTTCCCAAAAGGAATTCAACTTGTCATGAAATCTTAAGTAAAAGGGATCACGTATCGTAATATCTACAGACCAAAAATGTGACACTATTTAACCTTACTCCTACATTATCTGTGTAGTAACATCTCCAAGGATTCTGGATAGAACCACAATGAAATAAAACTGCCACCCTCCCCAGGGTAAGGTACAGTAACTAGAAGTAAATATAAGGTATGTGTATAAAACAAAAGTCTTAACATACCTACATTTCCACAAATCACTGCAATATTAGCCTAATGTAACTAGATCTGTCAAGGACCCCCATGCAAATGAGATCTCTCACTTCAAAATGTTCAGAGTGAAAAAAAGTGACAGTCTATAATAAACCTGCTGTATGTACAGTAACATGCTAGGGAATCTGAATATGATGCAATGGAATCCACCCCACTCCCGGGTGAAGGTAAATACTAAGAAGGAATTAATATTCATTATGTGTGTGAAGTAAGAGTAATAACACACTGTAACTCCATGTGTCTACATAGAAGCCTACTTCAGTGTGACAGCAAGCCCCACACCTGCTATATTCAAATACCTCCCAACACACATACTTACGCACACATGCACACACACACACACACGCACGCACACACATATGCACACACACACTCACATATGTGCTGAAGTCCCATAACATGCCAGTCTGAAGAAGAAGAGGTCTGTGGATGTTAAAATCTGTAATGTCCCATGAAACCCAGATCTATGTTTATCCCATCTGTTACCATATTAAGATTTAAAATAAGTTTAATCTCAAAAGCTCATAACTGTGTTTTTGAGATTTCCTTTTAAGACCATTACTGACATATCTGAAATTGAGTGGTCAGGCTGGGAGAAGTGTTGCCATACTGGTTTTTCAGTCTTCTTTGTTTTAATTGTAACCCCTTGTTACCCGGGGTTACTAGAATCTCAGTAAGACCAAGTGGTAGGCAGGGAAGGCAGCTTGTGAAACTCCAGTTAAATGGGTTTCACACTGTCTCACTCTGTTCTCAGTCTCAGCTGACACTGAGAGATGACATCACCAATAGAACTGTCACAGCTGCATAAACCACATTGGAATCTGCAGCAGAGGGAGTGAGATAGAACATTGGGAGTTTTCAAAGTCAGTCTCCTGCTTGCCCTCAAGCAGGAAAGGAGTCTCCTGTTTGTTTTGAAGCAAGAAGGTCAGTGTCCAGTGTTCAAGTGGTGGAGACCACTGTCCAGGTCTCAGTGCCCCCCCTCCGGGGGGGAGTAAAGGAAGTAAAGTATCCCCATGTAGATTCCAGGGGCAATCCCCTAATTTCTGCTGAAGAAAGAAAGCTGCCTTTTACAGCTTCAGTCTGTGTTTGAAAAGTGGGAAGAGTTGTACTTCGCCTGTGGGGCACCTGCAACAAAAGGGTGAGTGTTTGCTCAAATTTGAGAGGGCAAAAAACGTGTTTCTTCAGCCTGGGAAATGTGAAGAAATCTGGGATTTGAACTACTATTTGGGAGGCCTATAGTACTAGGATAAACAAATGGAGTAGTGTCAAAAGCTAAAGTGCTGTGTGAATTCAAGTAATATTGTAGAGGGGGTGCGACAGTTCATCCACCGTTTAATCTACATTTCAGAAGTTTCAATTTGTCCAGAGAAATGGCCGGTATAGACTGTGGGAGCTGGAGGTGGGAACAACCCCCATCTTTAGTAACCAGGTCCATCTCTACGGATTTCTGCTGTGATTGCTACTTACCTCATGTGCTTGGCCAGTGATGAGGGAAGTACCCAGATATGGGTCGCAAATGGGAAAATCTCTCTAGGAGTTGCAGACTCTAAGTGGTGTGGGGAGCCACAACAAGGGTAAAGAATTCTCTTTGTGAGATGGGAGTCAGAAGAAGTAAGAAGAAAATCTCTCTAGGGGTCGCAGACTGTAAGTGGTGTGGGGAGCCACAAAAAGTAAAATGGGTTCATTCTTCCAATGAACCGTCAGTCAAGTGGCCGGCAGGGGAGCCGGGCCAGTCGGGCTGTGTACCCAAAGCACGTGCAAGTCCAGGCTGTGTGCCTGGTGGATCCAGAGCCTGAAAACAGTAGGAATGGTTCATTCTTTCAGTGGACCGCCTAGTAGTCTCTAATCTGCATTATCAGTAAACTTAGCCCCATGGGGGTCCATCTATGCTTTGTTGTGTTCAGCTAGTTATGAATAAAAGCCATACTGAAAAATCCCATTCCTGGTTCTGGACATTACAGTTATTGCTTCCTGTGTTCGGATTTACTTGGGTGCCCCTGTGCAGAGTAGCCAAACCTAGGTCCCCTTGTGCCAGGTAACCTCATCCTCCCCGAACCCTGGTCCCCACCAGGTATTGCTGCCAGCACCAACAGCATGTCACCTGTCATTCTGGTAAAAAGGCAGGGGTGAGGGGTTACAAAAATGGAGGCATCGCTTTGGATTTGTTCTGGAACGAAGGTGCTTGGGCAAGGGGGCTAGCATTTTGGCTATCTGGCAGTGGGTAGCCCAAAAATCTGAAGCAATTTCCCTAGTGTGTGTTGCTGTGTGCTGTGAATCTTGTGCTGCTGTTTAAAAAATGCCAACTGTTTACCAAGGAGCTGTAAAGCCAAAGAGTGTGCCATTGTCCTGCATCACCAACATTGTTTACAGCATTTTTGCTTGCTTTAAAAATGAACTGTGGTAAATAAAAGTGTGGAAGACTAGGTGTAGCAACAGAGAAATTATGCCCTGGATGTTTGAAATGCTTTTAAAATGAATTATGTGAAGGAAAGTGTGGAAAACTAGGGGTAGCAACAGAGAAATTATGCCCTGGACGTTGGAAATGCTTTCTGTGTAAATGGAGAGACTGCAGAGTTAACGGCAATGTTACATGGTTGAAATGGGCTCCCGCCGTGGAGTCAGTTTAAAAAAAAATGCATTCTACAGTTTAATTTTGCCTGCTCGATGATCTCCGTGAGGAGAGGAGCCCTCCCAAGGAAGAAGAGGCTCATTTGCATGGCGTTGTGTGTTTGGTCAGGTTGCAATTGGTCCCGCCCCTCAGCCAGCTTTACAGAGACTGCCTCAGCATTCGAGAGGGAGACAGAGTGTTGTGCATGTAATGGCAGTGGAGGAGCATCCCGGAGTATTCAAAGCACTGTAAACATTCAAAAAATTGACTTTTGAGATTAAAATCGGGCTCAACCCGCAAATCAATCGTGAAAATAGCGAGTTTGGTGGTTAAAACGATGATCGCTAATACTGCCCGCCCGTTTGTGTACAGAGGCCTTCAAGAACTGGCTGCAGGCCGTTTTACCCCATCGCAGCAAGTTGCTACTAATAACAGTAAGTAAACCTTCATAAAACTGCTCAAACAGTGATTTTCAGTAATGCCATATAAAATGTGTGTGCAGCAATGTAGTCGCTTTGCAAGTAACGACTGTGTGAAGTCCTGCCAGCAAGTGCAAGTCTGTAAAGCCATTGAATGTATGCATGGAAGTGAAATTAGCCTCAGTTTAAAGTTTGCAGCCAGAGAGAGACTGTGGGTTGTAGCAAAATGCAACACTAGTAGAAGCAGGCAATCCTGTGCTAAAACCTGAAGCTTTTAAGGGACTGTGAATAAATGAACGTTACCAGCACGTGAAAAGTCCAAGGAAAATCCTGTAATGTGTGTAAAGTCAGAATTAGAGTGTTGTGCAGTTTGAATAAAAGTTATCAGTAGCTGGTGTAAATCGGGTGCACAGTGGCTTGACCCAGATTCTAAATGTTGATGCACAGGAGTGCTGCCGCCGCCATTACAGGGTGGGGTAGTAAAGTAAACACAGCAGCAGAGGAGCCATTTTAAAGCTACAGAGTGTGTTCATTAAAGTGGGACTTTCAGTTACATTGAACTTTTGTTTATTTTTCTGCAGTTACGGCCTCAAGACCAGCTCATTACCCGGATCATGCCCGGGTTGCAGTAACAGCAGCAGTAAATAGACTGAGAGACATTGAAAAGTGGTGCTATGGAGGGCAACTGCCTCCTGATGTGGCGATTACTAATTATTCAGTGTGTGTATGCTAGATATGCTTGAGTCCTGACAGGCCGTCTTCATGATTCCTCACTGTGCTGGATGACTACAAAAATATGGCTTGTATAAAGCGCCTCCAATCTGTTTGGCCCCCACATGGACAAAAATTCAGGAATCTGCATTTGGCAGCACACAGCACCAGGCAGATCCTGTGGAGAAAGGTCCCTCGGGGGAGTGTGGCACAAAGCTAGAGGGTTCAGAATTAGAGACTGAACCTGAAGTTGAAGTTTTGGATGCTGGATCTCAGAAAGAAAGTTTGGATAAAGCATCACTAGACCTCTGGGTGGGGGGTCCTAGCCCAAGTCTCTTAGATGAAGATGAGATGCGGGAGGCCTTTGAATGAGAGGTGTCGACCTCCGCACCTAGTGAAGAATGGATGGTCTCAGGGGTGAGAATGACTGCTCACTCCTGGGATCAGATCCTCAGTGAAGAGGAAGATGAGGGGGAACCTATGTGGCCTTGTGAAGAAGGAACGGGTACACAGCCTCAAGATCTTGCCAAGGAGGAATGTATCAAAGAAGGTGGTGATGCCACTGCCCTGGCTTTACAAGAGGAAGATGTCAGGGATCAATTTTTTAATTTCCTTAAGAATGCGAAGCTGGCAGAACCAGGACTGGCCACCCCCAAGCCAGGCCAGTGGTCTCAGATTGACCAAAGCAAGTAAAGAGGAGAGACTGGTTCGTAGAAAGGCAAATGAGATCTATGGTATGACCTTTTCTACCTTTCCTTGAAAAGTCTGGGAGGAGATTGAGAACTGCAGGAAATCCTGGATCTGGGATGAAGCAATGAAAAGTGTGCATCCTGGTGCCAACCAGCATGTAAAGAATAGACTGTTCCATGAAAAGTATACCCAGTGGAAGAGAGGCAGGACACTGTTCATAGACAGAGTGAGAACAGTGGACAGAGAGGGATGTGAAATCTCCCACTGTGTGAATTATGTGCGCCCAGATGGGGTAATATTTCAAGCCCCTGACCCCCAGTACTATTGGCCTCAGTGCAAGGACCTCCCATAAATTAAGCCTGTGCCTACAAAATGGAGAGACGAGCAGTGGTAGTCAATACTGCCACACCAGACTGTGAAGTGCCCTTATTGATCCACCAATATGAATATCCAGAACTCAGGAGCCCCACATTCATCAGTCTACAGTGTACTGTCCTGTCCAGCAACCATCGACTGGCCCACCAGATGATTTCAGATCCAGAGAGGACACCAACCCAGCTGTTTCCTGTTCATCGCCTGGTAATCAGATGACGTCGGACCAGCTGTTTTCTTTTTGTTCCTGTTCTAAGGTTCCATCTCCAGAGATGACATCAGCCCAGCTGTTTCCAGATGTGATCTCCTGTGGTTCCTGGAAGATGTCCGCCCAGCTGTACCAGAAGAAATGCTGCCAGAGAGAGTCTTCAGCTGTGGTGCAGGTTCGTGCAGAGTCTTGTACTACAAATGGCTGGTAAGTCCAAACTTTCCTATCTTTATGACGTTGCAGTACACACCTACACTACAGACTTCAAAAATGTGTAACTGTCCTGAAAGACCTCTCTTGGGACTTTGGCCTGTTAGAACTGTGCTTCACCGGACTCCGGCCCAGGAGACACTCTTTATTGGACTAGCCTTCAGGCCTTGTGGTCACTAGTTGGGACTTTTAGGGCACTCCATCCCCCCAAATGTGTATTATAAATAATGTCATTATTGTATTCTAATGTAAATACTGTTTTTCTACCTTTTTCTAAAAAATATTTTTGTGATTTTTCAGTGTTTTGTATGGTAGAGGTTCAGGTAGACTGTGTATGCAGATTAGGAGCATGTGTTTTGTCTTTCTTTTTCTTACAGGTGATCCTGGGAAGACAGAAGAGAAGACAGGAAGAGGAGGAGGGGCTCATCGGAGTTCCTCATCAGTGCTTTATTGTGTAGAAATTTAAAGTACTGTGGTGTTATTGTTATGGTTATTGCTGTATTAACCTTTTCCTTCCACAGGTGTGGTTGTGGGGGTAGGGAGGAGGCAGTAATTGGTATTTTAATGGTGTGTGGTTGCAGGTTGCCCAAGGTCGGGGAGGTCCCCGGGTTTGTTTTTGTCTTGGAATATTATGTTAGAGGCAGATAGGTTTTCCCTAGAGGGTTAGGAGGAATAGACAGGCTGTGGTCCTGAACGGCCATAGGGACTGCAGTGCTGATCTACCAGGGCTATGCTCTGGGTGGTTCTACCAGAGCCACTAGGTGTCCATAGTAAGTGGATAGTATAGAGGCTGACATGTCAGCTACAGGCCTCTAGGCCCTTAGTGTTGCCTGCCTGTGCTTGCACATGGTAGGAGGGGGCCTGATCACCCCATCCGCAGGTAGCACATAGGGTGGGATGGCCTAAGGCTGGGTGCATAATGACTGGGGACAGTCATTTTCCTGGTCAAGGGTGAGTGTAACCCCTTGTTACCCGGGGTTACTAAAATCCCAGTAAGACCTAGTGGTAGGCAGGGAAGGCAGCTTGTGAAACTCCAGTTAAATGGGTTTCACACTGTCTCACTCTGTTCTCAGTCTCAGCTGACACTGAGAGATGACATCACCAATAGAACTGTCACAGCTGCATAAGCCACATTGGAATCTGCAGCAGAGGGAGTGAGATAGAACGTTGGGAGTTTTCAAAGTCAGTCTCCTGCTTGCCCTCAAGCAGGAAGGGAGTCTCCTGTTTGTTTTGAAGCAAGAAGGTCAGTGTCCAGTGTTCAAGTGGTGGAGACCGCTGTCCAGGTCTCAGTGCCCCTCCTCCGAGGGGGGAGTAGAGGAAGTAAAGTATCCCCATGTAGATTCCAGGGGCAATCCCCTAATTTCTGCTGCAGAAAGAAAGCTGCCTGTTACAGCTTCAGTCTGTGTTTGAAAAGTGGGAAGAGTTGTACTTTGCCTGTGGGGCACCTGCAACAAAAGGGTGAGTGTTTGCTCTAATTTGAGAGGGCAAAAATGTGTTTCTTAGCCTGGGAAATGTGAAGAAATCTGGGATTTGAACTACTATTTGGGAGGCCTATAGTACTAGGACAAACAAATGGAGTAGTGTCAAAAGCTAAAGTGCTGTGTGAATTCAAGTAATATTGTAGAGGGGGTGCGACAGTTCATCCACCGTTTAATCTACATTTCAGAAGTTTCAATTTGTCCAGAGAAATGGCCGGGTATGGACTGTGGGAGCTGGAGGTGGGAACACCCTCCATCTTTAGTAACCAGGTCCACCTCTACGGATTTCTGCTGTGATTGCTACTTATCTCATGCGCTTGGCCAGTGATGAGGGAAGTACCCAGACGTGGGTCACAAATGGGAAAATCTCTCTAGGAGTCGCAGACTCTAAGTGGTGTGGGGAGCCACAACAAGGGTAAAGAATTCTCTTTGTGAGATGGGAGTCAGAAGAAGTAAGAAGAAAATCTCTATAGGGGTCGCAGACTGTAAGTGGTGTGGGGAGCCACAAGTAAAATGGGTTCATTCTTCCAATGAACCGTCAGTCAAGTGGCCGGCAGGGGAGCTGGGCCAGCCGGGCTGTGTACCCAAAGCACGTGCAAGTCCAGGCTGTGTGCCTGGTGGGTCCAGAGCCTGAAAACAGTAGGAATGGTTCATTCTTTCAGTGGACCACCTAGTAGTCTCTAATCTCCATTATCAGTAAATGTAGCCCCATGGGGGTCCATCTATGCTTTGTTGTGTTCAGCTAGTTATGAATAAAAGCCATACTGAAAAATCCCATTCCTGGTTCTGGACATTACAGTTATTGCTTCCTGTGTTAGGATTTACTTGGGTGCCCCTGTGCGGAGTAGCCAAACCTAGGTCCCCTTGTGCCAGGTAACCTCATCCTCCCTGAACCCAGGTCCCTACCAGGTATTGCTGCCAGCGCCAACAGCATGCCACCTGTCATTTTGGTAAAAAGGCAGGGGTGAGGGGTTACATAATAGTATGTCTGTGTAAGTTCACAGAAACATAGAAACATAGAATTTGATGGCAGATAAGGACCGCTTGGCCCGCCCAGTCTGCCCATTTCCCTACCTACTGGATAAGCTGCAGATCCTAGTTAACCAGCAGCCTACTTCTTCCTACCCCCATCCCCCAGAATTGCCTTATGACTATCCCATGCATGCTTGAATTCCGCAACTGATTTTGACTCCACAACCTCCTCCGGAAGGCCGTTCCATGCATCCACAACCCTCTCTGTGAAAAATACTCCTTAAATTACCTCTGAGCCACCCCCATCTTCAAATTGTGCCCTCTTGTTCTTACACACCTCTTTTTTGAAAGATGCTACCTCTTGGACTTTGTTGATTCCCTTGAGGTACTTGAAAGATTCTATCATGTCCCCCTTCTCCCTCCTTTCCTCGAGGCTATACATATTAAGCTCCTTAAGTCTTTCTTCATATGTCTTCTGGTGCAGACCCTGCACCATTTTAGTTGCCCTCCTCTGGACAGCTTCCATCCTGTCTATGTCTTTGCAGAGATTGGGTCTCCAGAACTGCACACAGTATTCCAGATGGGGTCTCACCAGCTGTCTGTACAGAGGGATAATAACTTCCTGTTTTCTACTGGTGATGCCTCTCCCTATGCATCCCAGTATCCCCCCAGCCCTCCTTGTTGCCCTCTCACATTGCTTGCCCATCTTTAAGTCATCTGATATGACTACCCCCAGGTCCCTTTTCATTTTTGTCATTGTTAGTATCTCCCCCCCCCCCATTGTGTACTCTTCCCCTGGGTTTTTGTTTCCCAGGTGCATTACCTTGCACTTCTTAGCATTGAATCTAAGCTGCCATACATTTGACCATTCCTCTAACCTTGCCAAGTCCCTTCTCATCCTTTCCACCCCACCCTGTGCATCAACTCTGTTGCAGATCTTAGTGTCATCTGCAAAGAGACATACTTTTCCTTCCAGTCCTTCTGCAATGTCACTTATAAAGACATTGAAGAGGACCGGTCCTAATACTGAACCCTGCGGTACCCCACTAGTAACCCTCCTTTCTTCTGAGTGGACTCCATTTACTATTACTCTCTGTGTCCTATTCTCCAGCCAATTCTTTACCCAGGCTGTCATCTTGGGACCCACCCCAGGCTGGCTAACTTGTATATTAATCTTTTGTGTGGGACTGTGTCAAATGCCATGCTAAAGTCTAGGTAGGCTATGTCCACAGCCCCTCCCTGATCTACTACTTTGGTCACCCAGTCAAAGAAATCTATCAGATTCGTCTGGCATGACCTTCCCGCTGTGAATCCATGCTGCCTAGGGTCCTGTGCCCCTCTGGCCTCTAGATACTCGACAATTCTTTCCTTTAAAAGTGATTCCATCATTTTCCCTATCACTGAGGTTAAACTAACAGGTCTGTAGTTTCCTGCTTCTGCCTATTGTGGAACTGTTGACTTGTCTCTCCAACATAACCTGTTTGTGGACATCTCATGCACTGAATGAAATAAACAACATGTTGTGATGTACATGTACAACTCCCATGTACCTTGAATTGCCTGTTTTGTGATGTAACCACACAGTCTGAGGTGGAAATGAGCTCTCAAGTCTCAAGCATTGATTGCAGGGTTATGTGCCATTTTGTGTTATGGTATTCTGTTCTGGCAAAAGCTTGCTCCTAATAATTAGGCTGTCTAAATTTAGTGGTTGTTTAAAAGATAGTAGTGGTAGTTCCCTAAAAATACAATTAAGGGTCTCATCCTCACAAAATATTAGATGGAGGTCTTTACTAATCTTATGCAGAAGTTCAGGGTCTGGATGATATGTAACTACTAGGGGTATTCTGTCTGTTGCTGTCCTTTCTTTATACTGAAGTAGTTGCTGTCTTGGCACTTGCATTGCACATTCTGTCAATTTCTCTGGAAGTGTGTCCTTGCTCAATAATGGTGTTTTTCAACATAGCTAAATGTGTATCTCTGTCATCCTCCTTTGAACAAATATGGTGACATCAGAGTGCTTGACTGTACATGACACATTTTTTTTGTATGGTCTGGGTGATTACTTTTCTCGTGTTGGTATCTCTGTCTGTCTTTTGGCTTCCTGTAAATACATACATGTAAGCGTCTATCCTTAATTTTATTTATTTAAATTTTGGTTACCAGGTAGGCCCACTGAGACTTTGACAGTCCCTTTTTCAGGGGTGACCCGGGATTAGTTACATGTACCAAGAGGGGAAAAGAAAACCAATGTTTTTGATTGTATTACAATATATGGTACATTGATCATGTATACATGTTGCAGAGATAGACATTACTACAGTTGACATAGGTGAATTTACGTACGAACAAGCTTGTTAGTTACACACATTCATAAGTAGCTAGTAGATGCAAGTGCAGTTCAGTACATTATGTCTGTCCTTACTGTTCCTACTTCCCTTTTTGTCTGTGTTTACGTGAGGCATCCCCCTTTAGCAGAGATGCCTTTTTGGGTTGTGGCACCTGCAGTGAGACCCATTGCTTAGGTGCAGTTTTAACCCTTTCTTGTACCCCTCAAGAGAGGTGCAGTCCTGGAGCTCTCTCGGGAGATTATTCCAGAGTTTGGTGAGGGTTATTCTAGGTGACCATTGTCCCATAGTTGATCTGGCTCTTGGAGGTTCTAACAGCTTGTGTTCAGTTGACCTGACCTCCCTTCTGTTTGCTTTTGGAGCTAGTAGATTTCTCAGGCTTGGTGGGGCATCAGGTTGCTGCAATTTGAAAGCTAAGCACAGGAAGGGAAAGGCTAGTCTCGCTTCAAGGGGTGGCCAGTGTAATGCTTGTAGTATATCGCAGTGGTGCTCCATTCTTTGCGAACCGGCAGTGAAATGGCTGATTCTGTGGTACAGCGTATTCAGATGTGCATGTTCCGTTGCTCTCAGTCCTTGAAGAATTGTTGCAACATGGAACAGGATGGGAATGATAGTCCTGTTGCTGACCACAATCCTGGTTTCTTTAATCAGGTAGGAGCTTAGTCTGTACAGAAGCCCAAGTTTTCAGTTTATCATTGTTGTTAGGTGGTATATGTGTTTCCTGAAAGAGATTTCCTGGTCAATGAACATTCTCAAATACTTGATATTGTCCACCACTTCGATCGTTGTTCCATTTGAAGTAGAGAGCAATAGAAGATTAGCCTGGTGTGGAACAAGCTTTTTGGGGACAAAGAGCGTGGCTTTGGTCTTTTTGCTGTTTAGGACCAGCCTGTTTGCCTGGAACCAGTCTTCTACCATTGAGAAATCTGGTTGCAGCTCTGAGTTTAGTAATTCTGAGTCCTTGCTGGTTCTGTACAGTACTGCGTTGTCCGCGTATAGCGTGACATTTGCTCCACCGCAGTGTAGGGGTAGGGTGTTGATGAATAAGGAGAATAATAGAGGGCCTAGGATAGAACCATGTGGAACTCTGTCTGACATTGGATGCTTATCTGATTTAGCACCGTTCCACTGGACCATTTACGTCCTGCCATGGAGATAACTGGAAAGCCATTTTAGGGCCAGTGTGTCAAACCCAAGGCCACCCAGTGGTCCTAGGATCAGCTTGTGGTTGACTAGGTTGAACACCTTCATTAGATCAATGAAGACTGCTGCAAGGAGTTTGTTTTGGTCCAGAGCTTTGTGCACATCAGTGATGAAGCTTACCAGTGCCGTATTAATACTGCGTCACTTTCTGAAAACATGCTGTTAGTCTGTTTGCAGGTTGTGCATTTCCAGGTACTCATTGACCTGTTTGTAGACCACCTTCTCAAGTAACTTGCTTAGGGTGTAGAGAATGGAGATTCATCTGAAATTTTCCACGTCCTTCTGTGGACCGCTTTTGGGAATTGGGGTCAAAAGAGCCACCTTCCATAGTGCGGGTACTCTCCCTTCCATTAGGGACCTGTTGAATAGCTGGGTTATTGGTACTGCAATGATGGGGGCTGCAATCATCAACAGTTTAGGTTTGAAGTTTTCATGGCCTGCTGCACCTTCTGATTTTATGCCCTTGAGCAGCGTCAGTACCTCTCCTACCGATGTATGTTTTAGGTGGAATTCAGGGTCCTGCGGGGGTGGGGTCTCTTGATTCTTTGGTCTTTCCTGGCCTTGGTTGGGATTGCTGGTTTTGTACTGCTATAGGTCCAAGAAGAAGTCATTGAAGGCATTTGTTGTGTCTTTTGGGGTGGTGAAAGATGTCCCGTTGACCTTTATGTTCCCTGTCACCCCGCTTTTTTTTGCCTTTAGGATTGAGCTGATATGACCCCAGAATTTCCTTGGATCAAACAGGTTTCTGGATTGCAGAGTGTGCAAGTAATTCTTTTTGGCTTTTTTGAGCTCCCTCTTGCAGATGTTTCTTGCTTTCTGGTATTTAGTCTTATCTTGATGCAGATCTGTAACTTTAAATTTGCCCCATAGTTTGTCCTTTTCTTTCACGATGCCCATCAGATCTGGGTTAAGCCATCTGGTGTCCTGGCCCTTGACTCCAATTTTTTTTTAGGGGTGCATGCTTATTGGCCACGGATAGGAAGTGCTTGGTAAAACCCTCCAGAGCTTCGTCTATGGTTGGGGTGTCGAGAATGTGGCCCCAGTCCACTTCTGACAGGGATTTCAAAAAGGCCCCTTAATGGTGACTGTGGTGTCCAGAAAATTAACATTGGTGGTAGAATACTCCAGGGTAAGCTTTATGGTAGGGTGAAGGTTATTAAGTTCTTGATGAAAATCTTTAAGTGCATCTGTGCCCTCCATCAAAATAAAAAAGAAATCATCAATGTAACGGAAATAAGCTAGTGGTTTGTGGGGACAGTGCCTTAAAAAGTCCTACTCTAGGTCTGCCACAAAGAGTTTAGCATACTGTGGAGTCAACTTGGTGCCCATTGCTGTGCCCATAGTTTGAACATAATGTTTACCATTGAAGTTGAAGTTGTCATGTGTCAAAATGAATTCCATGTTTCCTCATCATTTCAGGGTTGATCTTTTCATCTAGTCCTTTCTCCTGTATGTATTTAAGGCAGGCTGAATTGCCATCTGGTTGTGAAATATTAGTGTAGAGGGATGTTACATCCATAGTCACTAAAATGGTATCAGGTGGTAAGTCCTTATAACCAGAAAGTACACACAAAAAGTGCGTAGTGTCCTGGATATAACTGTGTCTTTCCATAACCAGTGGTTTCAAAATGGTTTCTATAAACCCTGAGATCCCCTCAGTCAAGGTACCATTACCCGAGACTATGGGTCTTCCCAGATTGCCAGGTTTATGTATTTTAGGCAGCATGTAGAATGTCCATGGCCTGGGTTCATCAGGTATGAGGTCAGTTAGTTTTTTTTGGACATGGTCTAGAAAAGTTTCAATTAAGTCATGTAGTTCTTTTTTATATCTTGTAGTGGGGTCACTCTCCAGTTCTCTGTAGTAGGTAAGATCAGTTAGCTGTCTGTTAGTTTCATTAATATAATCCTCTCTGTTTAAGATCATCACTGGAGATTCTTTATCAGCCTTTTTGATGACAATGTTGTGGTTTGATTTCAGTGTCCATATAGCTCTCTGTTCCAGAGGAGAAAGGTTATAACGGGCCTGTTTTTGTCTAGTTAGGTTCTAACCACTGACTTGGTGGAAACAATGAATGTAATTGTCTATTTTTTTGTTACACCCACTTGAGGGGATACATTCAGATTTCTTTTTCTTATCTATTAAATTATTACTGATTGTGTTGTCCATGCTACCAGTGATTTCTTCCTTGCCATGAAATAATGCTTTACATCTCAATCTGCAGAAGTATTCCCCCAGTTCACCACAAAACTGTATTTTGTCCAGTGGTTTTGTTGGGCAGAAAGTGAGGCCCTTTGAAAGTACATTTAGTTCTCCAGTAGTCAGTGTGTTGTTGGCTGAATTAACAACTGAAAGGTGCCCATTTATGTGGTGATGTTGTTCAGTTACTCCATTATGTTCTTCATGGTTGTTAGGAAGTATAGTATGTTGAAGGGCATCCGATTTCCTATTTTTCATAAGCATGGCTTTTCTAAAGATCCTTCAATAGTTAATGTGTATCTCTCGCAAGATGTCCTGAATAGGTACCCCAGACATCCTCTCCAGTGTGGTAACAATTCCAGCAAACTCTTTGTTCAGAACCACTTTCTTGGCATATGACATGTGAATCCTGTGATTTCTCAATTTCTCAGAGGTCCTACGGCTGAGTTGTCCTGCATATATAGAATTGTCTGTGTTTTTTAATAGATTCCAAATAGTGAGACCTTTAGGGATTATGTTTCTCCTCTTGCACTGGGTTAGAAAATAAATGTCACTGTCTAGCTGTGCCAGTTTCTTCTTGATGTTATGTAACTGCCATATTCTATGGCAAATTCCAGTATCTTCCATGTTGAAATCTAGAGTTAGTGTTTGCCGTATTGGTCCTCGTAAGAACAGATCCAGAAGCAAATGATTTGACACCTTTTATTGGACCAACATAGATGTAACAACAAGAACAGAGTGCTCTTGCTTTCAGACCAACAAGTCCTTCATCAGAAGAGTAATGCCAATTATTGTTATTGTAAGTATTGTTTTTTCTAAATAACTGTCATTACGCTTCTGACCTTGAACTTCTGCATAAGATTATTAAAGACCTCCACCCAATATTTATTGCAGATGAGACCCTTAATTGTATTTTTAAGGAACTACCACTACTATCTTTTAAACGACCACCAAATTTATCCAGTTTAATTATTACAGCTAGCTTTCGCCAGAACAGAATACCATGACACAAAATGGCACACGACCCTGCAATCAATGCACCTGTAAGATTTGTGAGCTCATTTCCACCTTAAACTGTGTGGTTACTTCACAAAACAGGCAATTCAAGGTACATGGGAGTTGTACATGTACTGTACATCACAACATGTTGTTTATTTCATTCAGTGCATGAGATGTCCACAAACAGGTTATGTTGGAGAGACAAGCCAACAGATCTGCACAAGGATTAACTCACACAAACATACTATTAAAACAAAGAAGACTGAAAAACCAGTGTGGCAACACTTCTTCCAGCCTGGCTACTCAATTTTGGATATGTCAGTAATGGTCTTAAAAGGAAATCTCAAAAACACAGAACAGAGACAAGCTTTTGAGATTAAACTTATTTTAAATCTTAATATGTTAGCAGATGGGATGAACTTAGATCTGGGTTTCATGGGACATTATGGATTTTAACATCCACAGACCTCTTCTTCTTCAGACTGGCATGTTATGGGACTTCAGCACATATGTGTGTGTGTGCATATGTGTGTGTGTGCGTGTGTGTGTGTGTGTGTGTGTGTGTATGTGTGTTGGGAGGTATTTGAATATAGCAGGTGTGGGGCTTGCTGTCACATTGAAGTAGGCTTCTATGTAGATACATGGAGTTACAGTGTGTTATTACTCTTACTTCACACACATAATGAATACTAATTCCTCCTGAGTATTTACCTTCACCCGGAAGTGGGGTGGATTCCATTGCATCATATTCAGATTCCCTAGCATGTTACTGTACATACAGCAGGTTTATTATAGACTGTCACTTTTTTTTTCACTCTGAACATTTTGAAGTGAGATGTCTCATTTGCATGGGGGTCCTTGACAGATCTATTTACATTAGGCTAATATTGCAGTGATTTGTGGAAATGTAGGTATGTTAAGACTCTTGTCTTATACACATACCTTATATTTACTCCTAGTTACTGTACCTTACCCTGGGGATGGTGGCAGTTTTATTTCATTGTGGTTCTATCCAGAATCCTTGGAGATGTTACAATGCAGATAGGAGTAAGGTTAAATAGTGTCACATTTTTGATCTGTAGATGTTATGTTACATGATCCCTTTAACTCAGGATTTCATGAAAAGTTGAATTCCTTTGGGGAACAATTTCAGTGACTGATGTGAATGAAGGTGCATTCAGAGTGTGTGTGTGTGTGTGTGTGTGTGTTTGTGTGTGTTTATTTCTCCTTAAAACTAGTTATCCCCCCATGCATTATGGGGATGTGGGGAGTGGTAGGGTGTGTTTTGTGTGTGGAGAGGAGGAGAGAATTTAATTTTTATCTCTTATTCAGATTCCTTAGACACTTTCAGTACCTCAAGCTGTTATACACTGAGAATTTATTAACATTAGTACATATCAGACTACATAGTCTTAATTCCTTGGTGATCCATGACAAGAGTTTTTTGTTTGACACTAATACTGTCAATTTATAGTTATATTATCATTTATAAAGTCCTGTTACTACACTAGAGGCTTTTGAAGTTTATGGGGCAAACTATCTAGCTGGAGAGTATAGCTGGATTATGGATCCAGCTTAGTTTTACACATCATACAGTGTGTACTGATCTTTCTAAGACAGTTTTACTGGTAATTTCTTGTCTGTAATACATACATTGAAACTTCTTGGAGTCCTAAGACAATGTTAGTATGTCTTTAATCCGGGTGGGTGGTTGTTTTTCTGTAATTGCATTCTTATGCACATTGTGACACTTACAGCTTGATTTAAGAGCCATCTGCCCAAGTAATGTTATCTCATGTCATTTGAATTTATATGCAGTGGAATTCTTTATATGTGCTTTGCACCAAGCACCTTCAACCCTGGGATGCTCCCAGCTTAAAGAGCTAGTGTACTGCTTAGAAACTGCCTGCAGTTAATTGTAACTTTCAGATGTAGTCAGTCATCACTTCTTACATCTCAAGTGTTTATTATTTTCTGTTTGCTAATTCGAAGATTTTCCATCTGACAGTACTGGGGTGATGTGTGGAGCAGCACTCTGTCTGGAGGGAAAAGAAGTCAGTTCTGTTCCTCCCACTACATCAACACTGAACCCACAATGACTATGACATCACTATTAACCAATGAGAACCATTTCTTACTGCCAGGTTTCACTTTCACATGAAGCAGTAGGGACTGTCTCTCCCTGGTTACTAGTGATGTCCCAATTTCCAGCATTTTGATTGGTAGCTTGTGAAAGTCACTGCTCAGGCTGCAAGGATTGTGGTGCCTCAAGGTGTTTGGCCTCAGTTCTGCTGATGTAGTGGGAGGAACAGAACTGACTTTTTTTTTCCTCCAGACAGAGTGCTGCTCCACATATCACCCCAGTACTGCCAGGTGGAAAATGTTCTAATCAGCAAACAGAAAATAAAAAAAATACTTCAGATACTGGAAGTGATAGCTGACTGCATCTGAAAATTACTATTAATTTCAAGCAGTACACTAGCTCTTTAAGGTAACATGATACTGTGTAGCTTCTCTGACAACATCTGTTTTTTTAAATGAGTATTTTAAAGCAATGGGAATTTTTTCTGTTTTTTTCTGCATGATCTAATTGTTAAAAGTATTTTTTTTTTCTAAATAACAGTCATTATACTTCTGATGAAGGACTTGTTGGTCTGAAAGCTAGAGCACTCTCTTCTTGTTGCTACATCTATGTTTGTCCAATAAAAGGTATCACATTTTTCACTTCTGAATCTCCCTTAAATGTGGGCATTACATTAGGGGCTGAAACCACTGCTTTGGGGGAAAACAAAGTACAAACACACTGCCTCTGCCCCCTGATAAAGCAGCTGGTCCACAAAGGACAAGGACCCAGGTTGGAACTCTCTTGAATCCATATGCTGAGTTTGTTGTGCTAATAAATTCTTATTTTTGCTGCAGCTTTTGAAAGTGTGCTATTTTGCAAAGGCTGTTAGTCTTGCATTACTGACATTTGCAAGATGCTGCCTGTCACACTGGTGTTCTGAGTCATGCTGCGGTGGTCAGAGGGCCTGTGTGGGGAGGAAAATGTAGCATCCCAAAGAATGGTCTCCTCCACCAGGGATGGAGGTCCACTTATACCACTCTGTTACCAACACCTGTTTGACCACATGTGGTGGTGCATCTGGTTTTCTGTAGTTCTTGGGAGGGAGGACAAGACTGAGTCTATGCCTCATGCTCAGCATCCAATTTTCCTGGATTCCTCATATCATCAGTTTGAGAAACAGGAGAAATTGTAGGGAAAAAGAACAAAAAGCCAGCAGGATGATGCCTAGGCACTCTCAAATTTACCCCATTTTCCCTTCAAGATAACTATTCTCATGGTCATGTTCCCCCTAATAAATCTCATCCCAGTTTGCATTGTTAAATGTATGTACTTAAGCAACAATGCACAACAGGATGTGGGTTGTGCTGGGATAACCTCACACCTGGTGTGGTTGGGCATGAGACTGAAGGCCAAGTGCAGCAACACTATCGTTTCATTCTCATCTGTATCGCTCCTTTATGCCTATCCCATGCCTGTTTGAAGCCCTGCACTGTATTCATATCCACCACTTCCTAAGGTAGGCCATTCCATGCATTCACCACCCTTTATGTGAAAAAGAACTTCCTCACATCACCCCTTAATTGGCCTTCCTCTAATCTCATGCTGTGTCCTCTTGTCCTACTATTTTTCTTATATTGAAACATGTTAGACTCTTTCACCTTGTTAATGCCCTTAAGGTGTTTGAATGTTTCAATCACATCACTTCTCTTCCCCCTTTGCTCTAGGGTATACATATTGAGCTCCGTTAATCTCTGCTCATATATTTTCTGATGCAGTCCCTGCACCATTTTGGTTGCCCTTCTCTGGACTGCCTCAATTTGGTTAATGTCCTTGTGAAGGTGTGGCCTCCAGTACTGCACGCAGTACTCCAGATGGGGCCTAACCAGTGTTTTGTAAAGAGGGATTATTACCTCTCTCTTTCGAATTGTGATACCCCTGCTAATACACCCCAACATCCCCCTAGCCTTACCTACTGCTTTAGTGGTCTGCTTGGATGATTTCAGGTCATCAGTGATGATAATGCCCAAGTCTCTTTCTTCCCTTGTGACTGCCAGCAACTCCCCTCCCAGTCTATAGGTGGCTTAAGGGTTTTTCTTCTCAATGTGCATGACATGCACCACCAATTATAGGCCAATATCCAGCCTCTAACCCTTATCTAAAGCCCTGGAAAAGATTGTGGCCGCCCATCTCACAGATTGCCTCAACAAATACAACCTGTTATGTCCCAACCAACATGGCTTCAGGCAGAATCATAGTACCTCCACTGCTTTGCTGGACTACACTGACTACTTGCACAAGGCATTAGATGAAGGAAAGCTGGTGGTGTCAGTCTTCATAGACCTCACCAAAGCCTTCAACACTGTCAATTACTCTCTCCTCCTGACTCAACTACAGAACTTGGGGGTTGCAACCAATGCTGTCTGCTGGTTCAAGGACTACCTAACACACAGAAGCCAACGTGTAAAAATTGGGCACACAGTATCTAGCTCCAATGAGGTATCTTTAGGGGTCCCACAGGGGTCAGTACTGGGGCCCTTACCATTCAGCCTCTTCCTAAATAATCTTCCTGAAGCCTGTGACACTAAACTGATACTTTACGCAGACGATACTGTACTTCTCACCAGCAGTTCATCAATAGTCGCCCTCCACTCCGAGCTGCAGGCATCCTTCCACAAGCTGGAAGACTGGTTCTGTAGCCATAAACTTCTATTAAACTACAAAAAAACCAAGGTGATGCTCACAGCCAGCCCACAGCACAAAAAGAAGCTCCTTCCCCACACCATCTCCAATAAAGTCAGTGAGCCGCTGGAACAAGTTCAGTCCTTCAAGTACCTGGTGGTCACCATTGATGACGGCCTCACCTTCACCCAACACATCTTCACAGTGGTAAAGGCAGTGAACACCAAGCTGGGTGTACTATATAGGCATAAAAAGTATCTCAGTCCAGAGGCCCTCCATCTCTCAGTCTCCAGCTCCATCCTTTCTACCATCGACTATGGATTAGTTGTCTATGGTGCTGCAACAGACACTGCACTAAAAATGATTCACATTTCCCTCAACAAGGCATGTAGGCTCGCAGTGGCTGCAGATCGAAAATACCTACACCTGCTCCTTATACGAAGAGACCAATTGACTGCCACTAAAAAACAGGATTATATTCCAAACATGTCTCCTTGGAAAAAAGGTGCTAATGGGTAAAACCACCCTATGCATTTCTAGTATCCTAACACCAAGTGCTACCAGCTATACCATTGGAGGCAGGAAGGAGGGGCCCTATCAACACCTTTCCATTGAACTGTGAGGGACAGCATGCTTTTAGCTATAGGGCCTCCCAATGGCTCAATGAAATCCCAGTGCACATTCTAAACTCCTAATGCATCTTGCAATTCAAAAATGGCCTAAGGCAGTACCTTCTTACTAGGACAATTTGTGACTGCCACTAGGACTCTAACACCCATAATGCCCACTCATCCACATTCTCTTTCCCCTTCCTTTTACCCCCACTCTTTCCTCTTACCCTATCCTTCTGCCTTCCTCTCCCCCCTGTGCCTTTTCTCCCACTGGATCAACCTTAAAACTAACCTACTACTACTACCTCCCAACCTCCTAGACAAAGCCACTTATTTTTGCCGCCCACTGCCCCCCCAGTCTCCCCTCCCCCTCACCTTGACTTCTCCTCGGACTCTCACACTAGGTGTCATGCCTCTTTATCCCCTTTGCTACATATAAACACTGTCCTTTACCCTAGTTGAATGCTCTTGACACTGTACTATCACCATTGGTACTATGAATGACATTGCAACCTTATTGTATGCTAGCTACCTACTATTCAAGTATTGAATGTAAACTGTTTGTTATTGCTGTCATTGTCACTGTTTGATGTGAAACCTTTGTAAAAGAGTTCTGAGCTCAAAGATGTGATCTGAGTCCCTAAATAAATAAAAAAAAATGATCTTGTACTTCTTTGCATTAAACCCCAGTTACCACTCTTCCGACCATTTTGCTAGTTTATCCAGAACTCTTCTCATTCTGCCCACCCCATCTGGATCATCTACTCTGTTGTAGATCTTGGTGTCATCTGCAAACAGACAAACCTTATCTCCAGCCCATCTACAATGTCACTGATGAAAATATTGAAGAGGACTGGCCCCAGGACTCATTCCTGAGGTACCCCACTTGTGACTTGCATCTCTTCAGACTGTATACCTTTTACCACCACTTTCTGTTTTCTGTCTGTCAACCATTTTCCACCCAGTTGACCAACTTCTGACCCACCTCAAGCCTGCCCAGCTTATTAATCAATCTTCTATGTGGAACAGTAATGAAAGCTTTGCTGAAGTCAAGGTAGGCAACATCAACCGTACCCCCTTGGTCCACCACTCTGGTTACCCAGTCAAATAAATCTATGAGATTAGCTTGACAGGACCTTCCTTTTGTAAACCCATGCTGTCTTTGATCCTGTGCTCCTATGGATTCCAGGTGTTGCACTATCCTTTCCTTAATGAGTGCCTCCATAATCTTGTTCACTACTGATGTAAGACTGACTGGTCTGTAGTTCCCTGTCTCCTCTCTGCTACCACTCTTGTGGAGCAGGATCGCATGAGCCCTTCTCCAGTCTTCTGGGACCTCTCCTGTGCTCAGAGACTCACTAAACAGTTCTGATAATGGCTCTGCTAGTTCCACCCTTAGCTCCTTCAGTACCCTGGGATGTATGCCATCAGGTCCTATTGCCTTGTCCAACCTGAGCTTATTGAGTTTTTGTAGGACCCTTCCTTTTGTGAAGAGACTAGTGCACACCTGCCTCCCTCCTGTGTCCATGGTGCTGAGCTGTTGGCCCTGCCCTACCTTCTCTTCAGTAAATACTGAGTAGAAGTATCTATTTAGGATAGATGCTTTTACATGGTCCTCCTCCTCACATGCATACCACTATTTACAATGTATGCATTGCTGTCTGAACCCCCCACCCCAAAACATCCACTCCACTTTGGTCTCATGAAACCTAATAATTCAACTTCTGGCACTAAATACAAACAAGTTCTGATCAGAGCCACATTGACTTCTAATTGCATTCACCTGATAAGTGATATATATTGGGCTCCTCCTTTCACTGACAGATCCCCTGTCCCCACTTATATACCCTGTGCCTTTGCCCCCTCACAAATCTCATGCCCCCTCTCTCCATGATCTGACCCTCTCCATTAACAGATCCCATGGCCCCAGTTTTGCTAGTCAGCACCCCATTTCACTATCCAGTGACATGCTTTTCACAAACTTCCCCTGCTGCTGCCTCAATGTGCCCCTTTCCCAGAATCAAATTCTATGCCAACTATTTATTGACTGTTCCCTGTCCCTCCTCCCTGCCTTATAACATGTGCCCCACCACATCCATGCAGATTTATCTACTCCCTCCTATCTATCAGCAGCTCAATGGCCTCCTCCCACCATGACCCCCACATAGTAACCAAAAACTACATTCACTTGGGCCTTCTTTTCTGCCTCTTCCCTGCAACTACCTCCTTGGTTAATCTTCCTGCTGCAGGATTGAGATCTTGGGAGGCACTGTGGATTGGGTAGAAGGAGTAGTTTAGTCAGATGCCAGGGATTACTTGGAACATAACTTGCATGACTTCCACAAGACCTGTGAGGACATCAGGATCAGGAAACAGCTGACGGGAGATTTTATTATTGACTGTGTTTATTACAATTAAGCCCATCTCATGATGGTGCCATAACCCAGATTCTGTCCAAAGTCTCCTCCTAGTTACAGCATTATCTCCTTCAACAATGACTCCTTGCTCACTGGCGCACCCATTTCCAGCAACCCTTCTTTCAGAGTATTCTAAGATGGAATGCAGGATTGACAAGCTGTTGAATGTAGGAGATCTGATCTTTGGAGTGCTTGACAGATGTGAGTGGAGGCAGGCCATTCTGTCATTCTGCCTCCAGTGGTGATTGTTTTGTCCCCACTCACCTCCCTGTTCTTAAGATTTCTTTGTTCAGTGTAAATTCAATGGGTATATAGTGGCAGCCAGCACAATCCCTGATCATCTCACCATGCTGATGGTATTCGATTCACAGGCCACCTCCTCTACCCACAATCAATTTCTGTTTGACATCAGTTTGCTATAATGTGATGTGAAGCCACCTACCAGTTTTCATGATTCTGAGAGGATTTCAATGTCATCTGTACAGCTGGCCAAGGTGGCCAAAGAAGCATCTATGACAGTCTCCATCCCTATCACTGGCACAGTTTTTGTACCCTTTTTTTGATGGCATGAAGGTGGGAGGATTTATGTTTAGTGAGTGGGGGGAGGAGATGTATCTTTATCTTTTTTGCTAGGGCTGGCATGGGATGGGGCAAGGAGTGGAGTGAGGTGAGATTTTGTGCTGCTGAGTGTGTGAGTTTAGAGATGTTTTACTAATTGCTTTTCTGAGGTTAAAGGAGTAAGATTGGGTGCTGCTGAATGGGTGAGGGAAGAGGGTTCATCATGACACTGGTCAGGGCTTGGGGAAGACGGTAAGATATCATTTTATGACACGGTTGGAATAGGAACTTACTTTTTTAAGACCTTTGAGGCATTTAAAAATGTTCTTTGCACTGCAAATTGTTGGTAATGTGCATGTAGGGTGCAAAGTTTGACACTTTGCTACTAATTCTCTAGTGAAGTAAAACTTCACAACACTCCAAGCAGCAAGTACTACCCTGCTTGACTGTTGGAATATAAGTTCTGATTAAAATGAGCCACCCTGAACATGGGTGGATTGGCAGAAACCAAGTCTAACCTTCCATGTCTGACTCAGAAATAACTCGGGGGGGGGGCAAGGGTGGCTAGCAGTCTTGTACTTGATACCTTCCAATTGACTGCTTCTGCTAAGGTGAAAAATCTGGGAATGATCCTTGACAGTGATTTGATACTGGAGGCTCAAGTGTCAGCCATTCTCCAAAGTGGATTTTGCCAGCTGAAAAATATCACTCAGATTAAATCTTTCATCCCATCAGATGACCTGCCCTCACTAGTGCATGCCTTTGTGACATAGGCATAGAATTGGAAACAGGAAGGGGAAAGGGAGATTAGATAACTAAGTGGAACCATGGCTCAGACAGATGGAAAGTGGATCCTGAGGATAGCTAGGGCTGCAGGAAGGAAGGGAGAGCTGGATATCATTGTCCACCTGGGGACAAATGACCTGGCTAGGTAACAAGGCTGGGATAGTCCAGTAGGAGTTAAGAGAGTTGAGGAGGGGTCTTAAGCAGGTAGCATTCTCAGTGTTTTTTTCTGAGGTGCTGCCTGTCTGTTACAGGTGTGAAGACAGGATACTCTGCACCAGGTGCTTCAACTCATAGCTGAAGGAGAGGTGCAGACAAGGAAGGGTTTGGCTACACTTGGGAATGGGGTCCCACCTGGATGGATGAGTGCCTATACAGAGGAGATGGCATGTATCCATCCAGTAGGGGAACCATAGTCCTCAATGAACAGTTCAAATGATACTTTGGTAAACATTTAAACTTGCTGAGGGGAGTGGCAGAAGGAAGCAGGGCATTAACTGTCCCCCTGATAAGTTGCAGTAGTAAGTAGGGAGAACCCTAAGGGAAAGAAATCCCCAAGGGAACCTATTGATACGAAAAAAAATGGTAGTAATGAAGGGAGATATGACTGAGAGCAGAGGGACTAAGGAAGGAGGGCAAAAGGGAAAAGGGGAGATTGACAAGCAGGGTAGTAGCAAAATCTAGAAGGCCATGTGTGCAAGCGCTCAAAGTCTGGATAATAAAATTCCAGGCCTAGAGGCCATTATGTCACAGACTGACTTAGATATTGTCATCATTACCGAGTCATAGTGCACTGAGAACCATGACTAGGATATAGCCATACCAGACTATACTCTGTTCAGGAAGGAGAGGGTGGGAAATAAAGATGGAGGAGTGGTGCTTTATGTGAGGGAAAGCATAAAAGCAACTGGGATACTGGGAATACAGGGAGTGGCATACAGTAGGTACTGTGGATCACCCTAGAGATGGAATGGAGCAGCTATTCGCACTGGCATGATCTACAGACCTCCAGTATGGGGGGGGGGTGGAATTGGGTAAGGTTCTGTTGGAAGTCATCCAAAAGATGGAAAAAATAAGGTGGAGCTTCTGCTGGTTGGGGATTTCAATCTGCCAGATATAGATTGGAGCCTCTCAGCTGCAGCTGCAGCTGCAGCTTCAGCTTCAGCTAGGAGCAGGGACATCCTGGACTCCCTGCAGTTGGCATACCTCAGAAAACTAGTAAGGGAGCCCATCTGTGATGGGGCAATACTGGACCTTGTACTCACTAACAGGGACAGTGTTGCAGATGTTACATTTGGAGGACATTTTGGGACCAGTGATCACTGTACAGTGTGGTAAAATATAAGAACAGTGGCAGAATCTAACCACATATAGGCAAGGGTCCTGAACTTCAGAAGGGCTGATTTTAAAAAAATGGGTGAATGCCTCAGGGATGTCCTGGCAGGGGGGAGGACATGGATAGAGTGGAGTAACAGTGGGCAAGGCTAAAAGGGAACAAAGTGAAGGCAGCAAACCTTTGCATCAGACAAGTGAGCAAAAGCAAGAAGAAAAAGAGATTGCTATGGTTCTCAAAAGAGGTGGCTGGGAAGGTAAGGGCAAAAAAGTTAGCATTCAGGAAGTATAAGAAGACACAGAGGGAGGAGGAGGATAGGGAGATGTATCAGGAGAAACAGAGGGAGGCAGGGAAAGCAACACAAAGGTGAAAATGGAACAGAGGGTAGCCAAGGCAGTAATGAAAGGGGAGAAAACATTTTTTAGGTATGTAAGTGAAGAACAGAAGATTAGGGGATGGGTTGTAAGGCTAAGAGAGGAAGGGGATGGGCTACGGGGGGGCCAAGAGAAAGCAGACATCCAGCATAAATAATTTTGTTCAGTGTTCACAGAAGAAGGGAAAGGCAAGGGGCCATGGAAAAGTAACAGGAGCATTGAAGGAAGGGAGGGGGATACTAGTCCATTTTTCAGAGGAGAGAGTCCTGAAAGAACTCACAAATCTGATAGTGGACACAACAATGGGACCAGACGGGGTGCATCCAAGGATATTGAGAAAGCTCATGGAGGCACAGTCTGCATCTCTGACAGTCCTGTTCAACCACTCACTGGAGATGGGAATGATTCTGGAGGAGGCAGATGTAGTCTCACTTCACAAAAGTGGTAGCAGGGAGAAGGCTGGCAACTCTAGGACCATCAGCCTGACTTCGGGGGTAGGAAAATTAATGGAATCACTATTGCTGGAAACGATTGTGGAACATCTTGAATCCAGTCACTTACACGAGGGGGGGCATGTCAAACGAATGTGATACATTTCTTTGACTGGGTGACCAGGGAATTGGACCAGGGTGGATCAGTGGATGCGATCTACCTAGATTTCAATAAGGCCTTTGACACTGTTCCACATAGGAGACTCATAAGCAAGCTGAGCAGCCTAGGAAGAAGAAGAAGAAGAATCAGCATTTATATAGCGCTTTTCATACATCCAAAGCGCTTTACAAGCAATGCTAGACTGGTAGTGAAGTGACTGAATGTGTGGTGGCAGTGGCCATATCACACATCATCACCCACACACAGCCTGGATAATTGCATGAACCGGTTTATGGGAAGGGGAATGTTGGCCAGGACACCGGGAATGTTCCCTACTCTTTGTGAAGAGTGCCCTGGGTTCTTTTACTTCCACCTGGACACCCACCAGGACAACACCAGGATGGGCAGAAGGGACCTCAGTTTAACTTCACATCCGAAGGACGGCACACCCCAGCAGTACAGCACCCCCCAATACTGCACTCGGATGCCAGCGATTTTTAGGTGCAAGTCCAATCCCAGTGTGGGACGAGAACCCACAACCTTCTGGTCCAGAGGTGGATGTGCTACCAACTGAGCCACGCTGACACCTAGGAGTGTGTTCTAAGGTGGTAAACTGGGTAAGAATTTGGTTATGGGGTAGGCAACAGTAGGTGGAGGTAAACAGAGTTTACTCCGAGGAAGGGAGGATGACCAGCATGTTGCAACAGGGTTCAGTACTGGGACAGGTCCTCTTTAACGTCTTTATTAGTGACATTGCACATGGGCTGGAGGGGAAGGAATGCCTTTTTGAAGATGACACTAAAATCTGCAATAGGGTAGACACTCCAGAAGGATCAGAAAAAATGAGTAGTAACCTGAGAAAGTTAGAGGAGTGGTCAAGGATATAACAGCTAAGTTTCAATGTGAAAAAGTGAAAAATCATGCACTTAGGGAACAGAAACCCAGGGGTGGAGTGCAATATGGGGGAGCGGTATTGGTGACCGCAAAACAGGAAAGAGACCTGGAAGTAATCATGTCTGATGACCTAAAGGTGGCCAGGCAGTATGATTAGGCAGTTGGGAGAGCTAGTGGGGTGCTGGGGTGCATAGGGAGGGGTATCACCAGCAGAAAGAGCGAGGTGGTGTTAGCTTTGTATAGATCACTGGTGAAACCTCACCTGGAGTTCTGTGCCTAGTCCTTGGACCTCATCTCCAGAAGGACATAGACAAAGTGGAGGCAGTCGAGTAGGGTGATTAATATGGTGCAGGGTTTGCATAATATACACTATGAGGAGAGACTGAGGAATTTCCATCTGCACACTCTGGAGGAAAGGAGTTAGAGGGGGATATGATAGAGACTTTCAAATACCATATGGGTATAAATAAGGTACAAGAGGGAAGTATTTTTCTGAAATAAAGACACTCAAGAACAAGGGGTCATGTTATGAAGCTGGAGAGGATAGACTCAAGGGTGATGTGAGGAAAGCAGCAATCCAAAAGAGCCTGCACTCCACAAAGTATTGCAGGTCAGCCAAAAGACGCACTCTCGAAAATACATTTTTAAAGTTTTTATTAGCCATTGCACAGTGAGAGTGTGCACACAGACTCCACTGCCACTTGCCCCAAATGTGACAAAATACTTCTTCATGGAAAGAGTGGTAGATGCCTGGAACAGTACCCCAGTGGAGGGGGTAGGAGTAAAAACTGTAGCAGGGTTCAAGAATGCATGGGATAATCATAAGGGGCCTTTATTGGTAAATCAAGGTGGGGGATAGAGCTAGATATCAAGGTGTGTCTGGGGTAATACAGTAGGTAAGGAAAAATTGGCAGAGTAGGTGGGCCAAATGGTCCTTATCTGCTGTCAAAGTCTATGCTTCTGTGACATCCAGGCTTGACTACTGCAGTGCCCTGTACCTGGGGCTAAATGGAAGAGCCCTACATTGCCTGCAGCTAGTGCACAATGCAGAGGTCAGATTGTTGGCAGGCCTTCCTAGGTCCTGCCATATAACACTGGTCTTACACGATCTAGACTGGCTGCTGGTGAGGTGGCAGATTACCTTCAAGGTCAGATCACTGACCTATAATGCCCTACATAGTCTGGGGCCTAGCTACATGTGTGACCTACTGTCTCCTTACCAACCCCTCCATCCTCTCTGTTCCTCTGAGAAGGGCCTCTTAGTGGTTCCCAGGGTTCAGCCGAAGTCATCTGGAGAGCTGTTTTTTCAGTAGCTAGCCTGACCTTGTGGAACTCGCTCCCAAGGTTTTTGAGGGAGCCCCCCCCCCAACTGGAAGCCGTTTAGAGATGTCTGAAGTCCCACCTATTAAAGGAGGCTTTTTCCTTACACTGATCATGCAGGAACATATAGTTCATATTGTTGTAGTTTTTTGGTTTCAATAATTTAAATGTGTTATATTTTATTATCTGGTGCTTATATGTTATATTGATACATGATATTTTTCAGTGACTAAAGCCTCTGGGGATAACCCACCCCTCTACCTGTACCTTTTAAAGCAAACCCACCTGAAGATTCTTAGCCACCACAGTTCTCAATTGTTGATTGGGAGGGCTGAAGGGCAACAAGCCTTGCAGTTCTTTACCTTTTTACAGGCTAACTTGGTTGCACTCCTCTTGTCTCTGCAGTGCTCCACCATGTCATTAGGTGAGTTGAGGTGTAAGGAGTTCCACACTATATGCTTGCATTCCTTTAGACATAAATATGCATTAACAGCTCATATCTCTTCATGAAAGAATGGCTATTGCTTTTTACTGTCTACAAGTTGGTCTTGCTATCTGTATTACTGTCTACAAGAATACTTGTGTGCATTGTGAAATGCCTTAATGTGCTGCTCAGCTACGGACATAGTGGCGTGCTGCAAGGGCAAGAGGGCAACTTAGCTAGGTCTGAAATAAGTACAGAACAACTGAGCTTGGTGAACTTTCGGTACTCTACCAACCAATTATTGGCAATCAAGGAGGTGGGGGGGGTGAGAAGATACTTCAGGTGCCCTTGCCCCAAAAGGTACAGGCATGCAGGATGGCAGGAGGTAAAGGGGGTCCAACAGTATGTCAGAAGGGAGGGGAGATTGGCAGGAGGCCAGCTGTACATTACTTATCTATGTACTGTAATTTTTGTTGACTGTGAAAGGAAGACTAAACAATATTGCCTATTTTCAGCCTTGTTTTTTGGGGGGGGGCTACGGATGCAAACCAACAGAAACTGAGCCTCATTCAGCTGTTGGAGGTATTTTAGAATAATAATTTAAAAAAATAAAGTACCTAAGGCAAAGTAGGTCCATTATGGTGAGATAAAAAACTAATTATCCTCTTTTATTTTATTCACATGAAACAATTCAATGTGCAAAAAATAGTGCAGTGTAACAAGCAGTCATGTACATGATTGTTCAGCACTACAACTCACCAGCAATGACCAATGATGTCACCATAGCCAAAGACTCCTAATTTTTCAATGTGTTACTACCAATCTTTATCAGAGATAGCATTCAGTGCAATTAAAAACAGCTTGCCCATGAAAATCACAGAAAGGTATAAACTTCCAACAATTAGCATTTTAGAGAAAACAGCTACTGTATATGGCCAACAAGTGAATGTCCTCACTAAAATACTACCTAGAAAGCACTAAAAAATATATATAAAATTAACAGTGAGGGTCAAGAAGGAAAATAAACATCAATCGTCAAACAAAAATATGTTTCATTTATATAACTCTAGACAAAATGTATTGGCATAAGGTGACCCTAGAGGAATATCTAGAAATTTAAAGAGTTCCTTGTGGTCTCTATATTTAAAAAAATGGCTTATGGGACTGATGATGAAGAGTTCATATCAGATTGGCATGTGCTTTTGCAGGAATCAGCACTGAAGTCTATTGAGTTAATTCTTAAATAGGCAGCTTCAGTAAGGGAGACAGTTACGAACACTATCCAGGAGCATGAAGAACAAGACTTGCTACCCACATTACCTACAAGGCAGCCAGAATTAAATGCACGAGACTTGTGAGGTTGGCCAAGGCCTCATACTATAAAAAATCTTTTTAACAGAAGCTGGGGACATGGAAAGGAGTTCTGGAACTCAGTGAAATTCCTGACAGGGCAAGGTCTCCAAGTCACCACCTGACCTCATAGTTACTACAACAGGGGCACTTAATGAACATAGTGACATAGCAAATGCATTCAATGCAGCTTTCACCAACCTAGGTGCTGTGCTCCCCAATGACTACCTCACCACTCCACCAACTGGTCAGCTCCTCCACTCGAGTCTACCGTCTATTACACCCAATGGCATTCTGCCTTTCTACTTCAGGAAAATATCCAGGTCTGAGACCATAAGGTACGTCAATTGGGTACTAGGCAAGACTAGGATGGGAAGTGACTCACTCGATATGAAATTAGTTGCCCTCACATTAAATGAATTGGTGGAACCACTTATCAAAATCTTTAACACATCCTTAAGAACAGGTGTATTCCCAGACAAATGGAAGGCAGCACTCAACATGCTGGTCTTCAAAAGCGAAGACAGAACAAACTTCTTGAACTATAGACTCATTTCCATTCTACCACCACCCTCCAAAGCACTTGAACGGATGATTTCTTACCAACTCACAGAATATCTGGACAAGTTCAATCTACTATGTGCACAACAGCATGGTTTCCATAAATACCACTCCACCCTAACCTCCTTGGTTGACTACACCACATAGATCCATGAGGCAATGGATAATGGAATGGCAGTGGGGTCTGTATTTATAGACCTCACCAAGGCATTTAACACTGCCATCCATCAACTCCTACTACAATGCCTCCTATCCATTTGCCTCTCAATGAACACTGTTACCTGGTTTGAAAGCTACCACTTGCACAGAACACAATGTGTGAAGATTTTCAATACGCTCTCTGAGACAAGGGAAGTCAGCCTTGGAGTCCCTCAAGGTTTGATACTGGGGCCGCTCCTATTTAGTCTATTCATAAACTCCCTACTATTTGCTCGTCTGGCACACATGGTGCTTTATGCTGACAAAGTGGTCATCTCAGCACCTGACAGAGAAATGTCCTTGATCACCCCTGAACTGCAGGCCAATTTCCAAAAGCTGGAATCATGGTTTACACATCGTAAACTGTTACTCAACTACAAAAAAATGAAGTGTATGCTTTTTACGGTGCCACAAAACAAGGAAAAGCATGGTCCCCCACAAATAATGAGCCATAAAGGTGAGTTGCTGGAGCAGGTCAGCACTTTCAAATATCTAGGTGTACACCTAGATAATACACTAACTTTCTCCACACATACTGAACAGGTTATTAAAATAGCCAACACCAAGCTGGGTGTTCTATACTGACACAGACATTCTCTGTCTCCGAAAGCCTTGAAACTGGTCACTTGCAGCTCAGTGTTATCTACCATAGATTATGGGCTGGTGATTTATGGTGCTGGCTCAGATACTGCTCTTAAGAAGATCAATACCCTCCTCAACAAGGCTTGTCGCCTGGTCCTTGGGGCTGACTATGTGACTCATACATGTGCATTATATGCATGGACTGGGTGGCTCCTCCTCCATCTGTGAATCAAATATCAGGCCTGTCTAATGGTGAAAAAATCATTGCTAGGCATTATGCTTGAGTCCACTTCAAACTTATTCAAAAACACTCAACCGACCATAAACACCAGAAGAGCAATAAATGGGGTGATCCAAGTGCCCTTTAAGTGTACCACGCTCACACAGTGATCCCTATTATACTGGGGTCCTAGATGACTTAATGACCTTCCTACTGACATCCTCGGTTGTAGCAAAATGAGTCCGTTTAAATCTGGGATCCGCAGCCTTCTGGCCCGTGAGACTGCCTGAAGTTGTATACTATAATCCTGTCATATATGGGCCTAACCACCTACCTAGCTCCCCCACTGTTTTGACATACCTGCCCCATTCCTCACCCTTACCTACCTCCTCCTCCCGCTACTGGACAAAGCTGCCCTGGCTGCTTCTACTTCTATCCTCCTAGCGTCTTAAGCATAGGATCTGTCACCAACCCCATGCTTGTACAAAGAGTAGATCCACACTGTCACAGTGTTGTTACTGCTATTCCTTGCGCATTCAGATTGCACTGTAAATTGTAACCAAACATAATGTATTTTGCCACCAACTGTAAATTTTACATTTCATGTGTATTTTTCTAGTAGTCTTATCCTTTCAGTGTCTACCTGTAACCATTTTTGTCTCTGTAATTTTGTTATCTGTCTTGGAATCTTTGTAAACAAGCCTATGGCTCAAAGGTATTTAGTATGAATAAGAAATAAATAAACACAAAATTAAAAACCCTTGTCTTGCCTACAGAGTTTGCCAGATTGCAGAAGGTTTTACAAGATAAAGCTGTTTGTTATGCCTGACAAATCAAGGCGGCAAAACAGAAAATATGTGATTGTGACACGAATGATTACAAGTTTAACAGAGTATTTAATTGACAAAATAAGTCTTCATGTGAGACTCTGAAGTCTATTTTAAAGAATAAACAAACAGCTCAACCTTTAGAAAATCAAGATAAAAGTGTTTTTGATTATAGTATGGGTTCTCTGACAAAGAATCATCTAACTCAAGTATTTCTGACATTCCCCCATGAGGGAGGCACCCCTGAATAGAACACACAAACTTGGTGCAGCACAAACAAGACTTGGTTCTAACAACTTAATTTCAATACCGAGGAGGGTGACAGGTCTGGAAAAGGAAGAGGGTGAGGCAATTACAGAATTAACAGTTACAGATATTAGCCTCAGCAGTGAATGGTATTGTGTCAAATACTGCACAGCAGTGCTCAGTTATTAAAGTGTTGTCCAGAGGACTGACACCACCTAAACTGTCTGTTCTAAATAAAGGGCTATCATTTCCCCCACAGCAACAGTAATTTTTTTTTAAAACCACTGATCTACATAGACTGGCAAGATCTTTAACTTTGCATAGCCTCCATAATGCTGATGCCAATATGGAAGATACTTCTATGCCTTCACAACATGATTCATTAACATTTAGACCCAAACCCCACAATTGTCCTCCAGATGGCACATACCCAGCACTTTCCTTTTGATGCAAGCACATATCCGCTCCTCCTCCCTTGGGGACTAACCCCCTTTCCCACTAGTTAGACCTCTCTCCCATTTCCTGTCCCTAATGTGTGATTTCCCCCTTCTCTTGACCCCTGCCCTATCTACACCTGCACAAATACAAGAATGCCTTTAGCTGCTTCCTCTGTCTCTCCCCTTTTTTCTTCTTACCCTCCCCTCTTTTGTTTTTCAGTTGTTCTCTCAACATTGATCCCCCCGGTTCTGTACACTATTCTTTCTTTACTCATTGTCTTCATTTGCCTATGTTACCTTATGTAATGTTTACATTATGTAATTTCAACTTGTTACCTGAAGAATTGTTTTAAGTTTTTTGTATGTCTCGTCTTATCATTGACACGGAACCCTTGTAAATGAGCTTTAGCTCAAAGGTGTACCTCCAAGCTCTCAATAAATCAAAAAGGAAAAAAAGATGACCCTGTTGTGACTGCTTTTCTGAAAAGTATTTGAGGCAGATTTGGAAGCATTTCAGTCTGTCGAACCAGTTCAATCCTTTAAAAACTATTCACAGCAAAGTGACAAGCTCTTAAGGATCTGGCAGAAGACAGCATTATTGTTATAAAACCCACCGATAAGGGGAGTGAAATAAGTTATTATAGACACTATAAAATATGTCCAAGAAATAATTTGCCAACTTTCTGACACAGCCTTTTAATCTGTATTTCAGTTTAGTCAGACTTCCAAGGCCAGCACACTGGCACAGTGATTAGGTTTCCACCTGCGATGTCAACATCGCAGCTTCAGAAGCAGACTTGAAAGTCCGAGGTCTGGCCAGAGGGGAGCAGGGTTGAGCATCCGAGAGACTACTCTCCTTCTCCAGGGGGAGGGGGACAAGTGCCTGGTGCATGACTGACCTCTAGCAGAGGCTGAGGAGAAGCAGCTGCCAGCACCTGCACAGTAACTGGAGGTGGGACAGATGTTGGCATTCACACCATTGACATCATTTTTATTTATTTTTATTTAATTTATGACTTTGATAACCGGGTAGGTGCACAAATCCCAGGGACCTTTTTCAGGCATGACCCGGGTCACATACAGTGGCACAGAATAAAACACAAACAACATGCCTATAGAACAGTAGACAGGCTGACAAATAATAAAAGGTTACAATAGTACACAAGATATAAGGTAGTAAAATGTATAAATCCACATGATACGAGGTGATATAGTACATAAATCAGCTGAGCATATACATAAAGAGAAATACATATATATGTGTGTATATATATATATATATATATATATATATAATCACACATGCCCACACAATGCAAAGCATCATGGGCTGCATATGTAAATCACCACATAATGTTATACTGGTTCAACTTTAAGCAGAATTGCATGGTGTCTTTTGGACCAGCATAACATTCTGTGATGATTTGCATATGCAGCCCATGATGCTTTGCATTGTGGGGGCATGTGTGATTTTGTATTTTCTTGAAACTTGGCTTCCCAGCCAAATGCCCTTTGGGGTAATCCTTGCCTCAGTGTTTGCGCACAGAGGTTCTTTGTCTTTTAAATAGCTTTTTATTTTAATGGGTTCACCACAACATAACACAGACAGACTGTCTTAGGGTAGCTGGTTCATTCCACTGGGGTGTCAAACAGATGAAACATACTGATGAGTCCTGGTAGGATGAAACATGTGTCTATGTCATCTGTTAGCACCCTTTGCAAACTGTGTGAGAGGCCTTTCGGCACCATGCAATTCTGCTTAAAGTTGAACCAGCATAACATCATGTGGTGATTTGCATATGCAGCCCATGATGCTGTGCATTATGTGGGCGTGTGTGATTTTGTATTTTCTTGAAACTTGGTTTCCCAGCCAAATGCCCTTTGGGGTAACCCTTGCCTCAGTGTTTGTACACAGAGGTTCTTTAGCTTTTATATATATATATATATATATATATATATATATATATATATATATATATATGACATTGATATACAGCAAGTTGCCTAAAAGATAATCAATGTTCCTCAGGAGTAGCATGAAAAGGATAAAGTGGGGCTAGTAGAGGAAAGGAGAGGGGAAGGGGTGTGGGAGGAAGGGGAATTGGAGGATTTACAAAGGGAGTTGCATGGGCAAGAACTCTTGTGGTAAGTGCAGGTGGGGAAATGAAGAACAACAGTACTCAGGAAAGCAGTGGCAGTGGGAAGTCTCCAGGAGCCAATCTTTGAGGCAAGATTTGAACTGGCAGTGGGTGTGAATGAAGCGGAGCTTGGCAGGCAGTTTATTCCACAACATAGGGGCTGCCACTGACAAGGCTCTACCGCCCATATTGGTGGATACTCTGAGAACATTCAGAGGAAGAATGCTGTTTGAGCAGAGGCCATGGTGTAAAGTTCAGACATTGAGGAGGGCTGTAAGGGAGATTCCTGGCCAGTATGGTTGGTCGAATCCACCATGCAGCAAAGGGCAAGATCAAAGTGGCCTTGCAGTGGAAGCCATACTAGCAAATTGTAAAGGGCACAGTGGTGTTTAGTGAAAGGGGCCAGCAAGGTTAAAATTGGAATAACGAGCACTGTTGTAGGCTGAACAGAGCTTGGCCATATGGTTTGTGGATGTCCCAGCATAGATGGGGGAACAGTAGTCATATCTCCCCCAGGGTGAAAATAGTGGAAAAGCGGTGTCAAGCGGGATGCCCCCTGCTTTGTGCTGTAGGTCCTGCACCACTCCTGTGGCACCACCGGAGGTGTATACCAGCATCGAATGGGAGAGTGTGCCCCCTCCCAAAAGCACCACTCTGGGGGGGGTAATCCAAGGTGTAACCCCAGGATGGAAGCATCCCGGCTGTACATTGGCATCTGATAAGTGGTTGGGATCCCTCCTGTGGCCCCACTCTAGGGGATAAGCCAGAGTGTATCTCTGATTAGTAAGTCTTTGGGAGGCCAGTTCTCAAGGGAGCAAGAAGAGGAACATTTAAAAAACATTTCTATCCAGACTCCCAACTTCAAACAGAAAATTTATGAAGTGTTAAATTATGTTTTTTGAAGGGTTATTTGTTAGATGTTAACTGTCTCACATCCAGTTATTCCAGCTATATATATATATATATATATATATATATATAGATAGATATATAGATATATATATTTTACCTAACTACATAAAAATGATTGTGAGACGCCTGGTTGTCTGATCATTTCCAGGTACGGGTGGCTCACTGAACCAATATCTTGTGGGCACTTATTTACAACCATTTGTTACAGCATTGCCATTGTATATTACAGACCCTGTGCAGGTTGTGAATGTGACAGAAAATTTGGAAATAGAGGATTATTGGCTACTGGCAACTTTGGATGTTGATACATTATATACTGTAATTCCACATGAAGATGGGATGGAAACCTTTCACTTTTCTCTGGACAAAAGGGATGAAATTTCTCATGCAAACATGTCTACTCAATATTTGCTGTCACTTTCACATTTGGTTTTGGAATCTAACATGTTCCTTTTTCCAAACTGTTTTTATAGGCAGACCAGAGGTACCGCAATGGGGGTCACTCTGGCTCCTAGTTACACATATTTGTTTGTGGGTAAGTGGGAGGCAGAAATATTGTATAGTGATGGCATAAATCCATTTTTACCCCACCTGGATTTATAGCATCACTATATTGATATTTGCATTGTTTGGAGAGGTACTGTGCCAGAATTCTTTGACTTTGTGAAATGGCTGGAGAGCACCACCAGTTGTTTATGCTTTAACTCATTCACACCACAAGAGCTCTTTGAGACTTCTTTCACTTGTGCCCCCTATACTCTTAGCACTGCATCCTGGGCCTTTCTAACAAAATCAAGCCATAATCAACATGCCACAGACAAATGTGAATACCTGTTGAACCATAAGTGCTACACACAAAGTACAAGTGGCAAAGTTGTTCAGCACAACTTTACCTTTCCAATAGTGCTATGCAATCACGTGTAATCAATTTGGTTTTTATTTTATACTAGCTGAAATACCAAACAACTGTGTTTTCTTTCAGATTTTTTTCAAGGTACTTAGGTGCGGCTTGAGAGATGAATGTCAGCCATGCACACCATACCTTAAACAAATGCAAATAACTCCTAAAGTATACATGGCAGACACAAAGTATCCACAGCAAAATTGTTCAGCACAAAATTACCTTTTAACAGTGCTATGCAATCAATTGTAATCCATTTAGTTTATATTTTATACTAGCTGAAATACCAAACAGCTGTGTTTTTTTTTTTTCAGATTTAGTCAAGGTGTTTAGGTGAGGATGAGAGACAAATGTCAGCCATGCGCACCATACCTTAAACAAATGAGAATAACTCCTAAAGTATACATGATAGACAGAAAGTATCAGCAGCAACATTTTTCTGCACAAAATTACCTCCCTAACAGTGCTATTCAATCAATTCTAACCAATTAGGTTTGTTTCATATTTAGGTAAAAAACTGCTGACTTCCCTAGACATTTCCAGGCCTGAGTGAAAGTCAGCTGAGTACTTCTACAGGTGTTATTGGCCTGAGTGACTGTGCTTTCAGATGCCACCTACAGATGTGTCTAGGCCTGAATGAGTTAAGGCAAATATCAGTATTGAATATATTAAATGTTAGGCTCTCAAGATTTCTAAATATGGTAGTGGTATGATTGGCATAACTTTATATCAGAAGGCAACAGAAAGAAATAGTTTACTATTATATAGTATATGGTTACCCTTTGTTGTGTATAAAAATCAGCCTGCTCAAAATCCTTGTTAAGCACATTCTAAACCATTAGGCGCATTCTAAAGTATTGTTATGTACATTCCAAACAGTTGTTCTGCACTGTTCAAAGGTCATACAATTTTAAATTTCTCATTTATGCTACACCTAGCTACTTACAAACCACCCAGAGGCCAAAGTCTTACCTTTTACCTTTCAAAAGTCTGGAAATTTGATTTTGATATGAGAGTACAACAAAGAAATGGCAAGATTTTATGTTTTCACTTCAGTGAGGGTCTATCACTCTAGTGTAAAAAAACATATACTATAAAAAATAAAACATGGTCAACCACACACAACATGGCATGTGTTTCCATCTCGGGGTTGAGATGACAGCATGGACCTCTCAAGCTTCGTTCTCAAGGTTCATATGCTGTCATCTCAGCCCCTCGATGGAAACACAGCCTTGTTGTGTATGGTTGCCCATACATTATTCTCTATATAATAGTTGCCATCCACCGCATATTGCCCATAACATACACAAAGGACAACTTATTAGAACTTTGTGAAACTGTACCAACCATACTGATTTTCAGAATAAAAAAGCTAAACAAATTGTTAGGTTAAAGGAACATGGTTAGAGTCAGCAATGTATTTTGACAGCAGTGGAAAATGTGGATATGATAACTAGGGAGTCCACATTCACTGGGAAACCACCATGTAGTAGGAAAAATTATTTTACTTGTGCTTTTAAGACCACTTACAGTTCTAGGTCTCATGTGATAACTAACATTATAAGCCAGAACTGGGATATATTGTGTATAGATGCAAAATTTAAATCCCTGACTAAGACTGGATTTAAGGTGTTTTTTTGCAGACCAGAAAACTTCAATGACAAAGCTGTTTCCAGCTTGCTTAAAACTTTTGCTTGCCAACCCCTTTTCTGGCTCCCCACTCTCTGTGGTACATTTGGTTGTGCTCACTGTCACTACTGTAACTACATTAAACAGACAAAGGCTTTCATCAATCCTAGAAATGTTTTACAAATTGATATTAGGCACTTCATTAATTGTAATACATATGGAGTAGTCTGTTTATCACTGTGTTCATGTGGCTTATTTTATGTGGGACATACAAATGTCAGTTTAAAGTGAGTGAGGGAGCATGTATGATTGTACCCTGGAAAGGGGTGACAGTACACATGCCATAGTCCCACATACTGTATATAAAACAATCTAGAGGAAAGTCATCAGATAACATCTGTGGGGATTGAAAAGCTCAGCAAGGGCTTTATGACAGGTAACTAGGAAGGAATGATCAGACAACAGGAAAGTTACTGGATTTATGAATTAGATGTGAGGGTGGAGAAGGGCTTGAATGAAAGTATTGATCTGGCTTCATTTTTATGAATATGACTGTGTGCATTCTTCAGTGGATTTACCTTGCATTTTCATACTCTTTTGTCTCTGAACATATGCACTAGACATATTATGTGAGAATGGATGCTGCTGCTTATGTCTGTCTTTGCCAGTGCCACCTCTCTTGTAATGTTGTGGTGGGGTTTAATATACGTCGCTTTTAAGCACTGTTTGGTTCCTGACTGGTTATGTGGCTAATGATTTAGTATTATGTAAGTTAAAGAGATTTTTGTTTTTTGTTATAAGGCTGGTGCTTACTACCCTTTGTGCCCTTCATTGTTGCTTTAATATACTGTATACAGCACATATATTTTTTAATGCTTTCAAGATGGTATTTTAGTGAGGATATTCACTTGGTAGACAAGTAGCTGTTTTCTCTAAAAAGTTAATTGTTTGAAGTTTGTAGCTGTTTGTGATTTTTTCATGGGCAAGTTGTTTTTAATTGCCCTGTTTTCATAGTAACAGCACATTATTTAAACACTTGTGCAGAGGATGAATGCTATCTCTGATAAAGATTGGTTCTGTAGTAATCAATTGAAATGTTAGGCATTCATAGCTATAATGACATTACTGGCTCTTGCTAGCAAGTTGTAGCACTGAATGACCTTATACATGGCTGCTTGATACATTGCCTTCCCCCCTGATGAAGAGTCAGCAAGGGCTCAAAGCGCTGGGTTTCTGTTTTCAGTTATTTGTTTGTGCACTATTAAACCACTTAGTATTACTTTTTGGACTTTACTGGTCTTATGTTTGCATACTCATTGTTCTTGCTTGTGCTTGTTACATTTCACTGTTTTCTGCACTTTGAATGTTTCATGTGGATGAAATAAAAGAGGTGAGTTATTTTTTTATCTCACCATAATGGACTTACTTTGCTTGGCTGCTTTATTTTTTGAATTTATTGTGCAAGGTTTGATTTAGCATGTTGGCCATATCCCAGTGCTAGCCTGCTGCATTCCCTTTTGTGTGGAATTTTAGAGAATGGTTGAAATGTTATGTATGTATGTATGTATTTATTTATTTATTTAGTTAGGGATACCTTTGTGCATAGGTGCTCCTTTGCAATGTTTCCACATCAGGCTAATAAAAAATATGATAAAATACAGTAACAATAATTTCAAACAATTCCAGAGGAATAGAATCACAGAAACATCCCCAGGCAACAAAGCTGGTTACAGGGTATGAAAGGGACAGCAGCTGGAGAAGATTCAGATATTAGCAGTTACAGTTGCAATGAACAGATAGAACTGACTGTTGGGATTTTTTGAACTGAGCAAGATTTGGGTGACTTAGCAGGGATTCCGGCAATTTATTTAGGCAACCAGCAACCCTTATGACAAATGAATGCTTGCCAAATTAGCTCTTCAGAAAAAAACAGTTTGATAGCATTCTTTGACATGCTCTGGGTGTTGCACTGGAAATCTGGCCAGGACACTGGAGAAATTCACTTACTTTTTTTTGTAAAGTTAATTGAAAGATTCAGTGCACACAAAGGGTCAGTGTTGCAGAGGTTTTAGTTATATATGCAAAAAGTCATACAAAAAAAGTATCAAGAAACACTCGTCAAGAGATGTGTTGTTTAAAACCACAAAGACACAATCATTCTTATATAGTTATGACAACCGTTTTCCATGCAAAGTGCCATAGAATCGTTAACATCAACCTTGCTTTTTTCCAGTTATTACCACTCCCCCCAGGACATACCATGAGCTGAGAAAATTGTTGTTCAGTATACCATTCCTGGTGAAACATTTCAGTAAATAAGAACCACCAGAATAGACAGATGGGACCTCAGTTTACTGTGTCATTCACTAGATGACACTCCCACATGGTACAGCATCTCCTTTAGTACTGCACTCAGGTGCCAGTGTTTATGGTATGAACTCAAACACTGTCCAGGACTAGAACCTATGATCTTCTGGCCCAGAGATTGATGTGTTACCAACTGAGCCACAGTGGCAACTAGGAAAGGCAGATTGGGAAGGGATATTGCCCAGTGAAAACAATTTGGTCTTGTAGTTAGAATACAGTTGTGAACAAGGAGACTCAGCTTTGAATCCTATAACTGTGACTTGCTGAATGACCCTAAGCAACTGACTTAACTGCCCCTTACTTAACCTGTCAGTAAAGTATCTGATATTTGAAGCTTATAAACTAATGTCAGTAATATTCTCTCTACTTCTCTAGGACCGTAAAGCATTTGGGGCTAGAATTTGTATGAAATGCACTGTGTAAAACTAAACTGTATTCTTTTCAACAGTGCCTGCACTCCCAGTATCCTACTTATTGTTTTGTAAAGCACTTTAGAATACACAACAGTGTATAAGAAAGTTGCTGTAAAACAGTTAATTTTGTTTTTACAGCTGCATAGCATCACAGCTATGCTGATGTATTGCTATCAGATAAGGGTTTTGACTGTAATTCCTAATGTAGCACAGATCTGTAATGATTGAGTGGAGTCAAAGCACAATTTCCTGTAAATCTGTCCTTATTTTCCCCATTCACTAAAAAGTGTTTTCTTCTTCTCCCTGTCCCCTTCCAACCAGCACACTATTTTTTTGCCGAGCCATGTACAGCATCATAACATAGTTGTCATTTACGTCTTACAAGATGTAATGACACCTAGGTGGGGCTATGGCATTTCTGTTCAGAACCTCAGAGGGAGTATGGCATTTATGTCTACAATGGCATAGACACATGTAAGGAAGAAACATCCTCTTCCTCTGGGCACCCAGTTTGTAGCTAGGGAACATAAACTGATGTTCTACACAAGATGAGTAGGTCAAGAATGAGGTTCTATGTTAGGCTTCCTAATTGGATCAAAATTAAATTCCATGCTAGCAAAATCCCTGGTTGACTCAGCTCAGACTTTTGAAACATGTCTAACAACAAAAAGCAAATCTGATTTGAATATGGCACACACTTCGCTATCCCATCTGCAAAGGCAGCAAAAAAAGGCCCCACATTAGTATTTTACATGGACATCTCTCCCTAGGACCTGGCGAGGGGGAACAAAAAAGACTCAGAAAGAGGAGAGGAGAGATGAGTGAGCCACCATACTGAGTTGCATATGAGCCTTTGGGAGTGATATAAAGCTCCCGGAACCCACCCCCCCAGCAGGCCATTATCAGTGATTGCAACAACAGATAAATACATATCCCCACATACCAATCTGCCATCAAACCTATGTGTGTGTACAATCTCATAATGTGAGCAACTTTTGTGCAGATATAATCTGCCATTTGAAATTTATTGGATAGGGAGGGAAAGGAAGCCTCTACTGACTCCAAGATTTTATAATCCACTAAAGGCTTTCAGGACAAAGCATCTTTCTTAGAGTTTCTAAAGGTTACAGTCATTGGTATCATAGGTAGGACAGAGCTTTATAGTAGACTGAGGTCCATTTTAGCTCTCAATTTTTGTATATTATTTAATATCCCAATATGTTATAATTTATAAGGTAGCCATCCAGATTTTATTTAAAACTGTTCATATTATGACTGGCCACAACTTCCAGGGGAAGATTGTTTCAAATTTTGTTGATTCTTACTGAAAACCACTGTTTTCTTTTCTTTGTTCTGAATCCTTCCAGTTCTAATTGTACGGGGTGACTTCTGGTGTTATAGTATAAACTTCTATAATTTAATCCCAATACTTCCTATGTGTGAGGATCAGTAGTTGCATGGTATACCAAACACAAGTCTCCCCTCAGTCATCTATACTGTAGGGAATACAACTCTAGATTTTTTAGCCTTGATTTATAATCAAGACCTTTTGCTTCATGAATCCTATGGGTTGCCCTTCTCTGGATTTTTTCCAAGGCATTTATTTCTCCTTTGCCTCCAAGGGACCATAACTGGGTACAATAATCAATTTGTGGTCGCACTAAAGATGTATATAGTGGCAACAGTACTTCCTTACTTTTATATTTAATGTGTTTGTTTATACAGTGAAATGTGAAGGAATTACAGCAACCGAAAGCATAACAGAATGAATGAATGAATACATATGTACATACTTACATGTATAAATTAATAAATACATAAATAAATGTGAAGGAAGGAGTTACGCCAGTATCCAGTGAACAATGCAACTGTGATTGAGCACTTTCAAAAAAGGGTGACTCAATCATGATGCCTGTGTTCTGGACTACCTAGTAGGGTAGCAACTGAATGCAGGGGTAGTCAAGTACAGCAACAGGATGTCACTATATATACACATGTGCAAGGGGGAGGGACCATGTTGCATGATGGGTGGAAGGGGATGGAGAGTATGTGGAGTGTAGCATGGTGGTCAGCTGATGAGCTGGCCATGTGACGTGGTTGGTAGGTGGTGGGCTGGGGTTGGGAGAGTGCTGGGTTCAGTTCTGGGCATGATCATTTTTAGCGTAGGGTTGGAGGTTTTATTTTTTTTAAGCTTTACCTCCCGACATACACCCCCTGGAATTGAGAATACTTAAGTAGGGGATGCGGGGGTGAAGTCCCTTGGGGGTGTGTGGCACAGCTCTCCACATAACATAGAAAACTAGTCACCAGTTTTCTAGTTGCTGTGATTATACATCGCTGTAATTAATTTTCGGTGATGTACACTCTTCCAAATGGCAATCACTATTCAGCCATCGACATTATGACATAGAACCAGTTACATCAGTTCTCTCCTGGCCAGGAGTCCATGACCTGTCCATTTGAACTGTGAGTGCTGCAGATGCACAGCCTGCAGGCCAGTTCACTTGATGCACTAGCCCACCGTAATCTACCTGAATGCAGGTCACACATGTCACCAAATAGCATGGCCCTGACTATTGAAACAGCATGGAGGAATCTAACAATTGTAAAAGAAAGCTGCTCTTACATGCATGAAGTTACACAGTAAAATTATGATAATGATGACAATAAGCAGCATATGATGCCAACCTTTTTTTATAAAAATGCACGAGAAACTCAACCTTCACCAAGACACAAAGCATCCGTCATCCATTTTCCTATCAACAGGTCTGCTTATATATTTTTAATGTCTACTTTAACCCCATTTTAGGATATTTGTGGCTAAATTCTGCATCAGACTGCCTGTCATTCATTTAATCTGGTATCGGTGTTATTGTAAAGATCAATGGAGAGGAGGAAAGAATATACAGTAGCACTGCAACTGCATTGTTTAAGTAAAAGCAGAAACAGCAAAGAATGATGACAAATTATGTGTTATTTCAGCAGTGGGTAAAATAGCACAACAGGCTGTCTTCTGGTACAGCACATCATTGCAGCACTACTTCATTACAGCACATTGCAACTGCACTTATTTGACTGCTCCAAGTGCTCATTGCCCCTGTTTGCTTCTGCATAGCTCCACACCTGCAATTACTTCCACTCTCCCTCCTTCCTGATTGTGGTTGCAGATCATTGGTTATGGTTTGTGTGTTTAAAGTAAGTGTGGAACCTACCAGCAACTTTGTTGCACCAAAAGCCAAATGCATAAAAACACTGAAACACTGCACTAGCCATCCAAATGCTAACTGTGAGAAGAAGAAAATGCGAAAGCAACTTGCAAAAAACAGAAAGTGCATGCTGGTGGAAGCTGTAGGCAGCAGATCACATAAAGTCTTGTGAGAACTGAGGCATGATGTCATACCAGGGACAACCATCTGAAAGTATGGCAACTGGAAGTGGAGCCAGAGAGAATGGAGGTGAAGATTCTGATGACTACTTCTCATCCCTTGTCACAGGTGGTGATGTCAGTGGGTTGGAGGCAGGAATATCAATACTCGATCCATACAGGGATGAGCCCTATGAGACAGATGCATCTGCCACCTCTGAGTCAGGCAACAGTGAAGGCAGTGCAGTGGAGGATCCAGAGGCCCCATATGGAAAAGATCAATATGTTTTAATATCTGAAATATATCCTTGTATCCCCGAATATGTTTCAAATATATGTCAGATGCATTTACACTTTTCAGATATATTTGAAGATATATTCTAGATAGTCACAGAATGATCAAAGATGTACCATATTTGGGATACATCTTTGATATATCTATCTCTATACATACATATATATATATATATATATATATATATATATATATATATATATATATTTATTTATTTTTGAAATATATGTTTGCTGTACTTTTTCAGAATTACAGTTTTTGTTCATTCAATGTTATGTCCTTGAATAAAATCAAAAAATGTTTATTTGAGCATACACATTATTACAGTTTCTACATATTTTGCATTTTGGGTAAACACATATTTTGAATCTATCCAACATATATATTCTAAGTTACATAAACATTTTTTTCTTTGGTTTCTCTTGTACAAAGCTAAATACATATATACTATTAATAACATAGTTTAAAATTATACCCATATGGAAAAGAACTATAATGAATTTTGTTAATATCTAGACTATATTTGAATATGCCTAAATATGTCACATATTTCTGATATTTGTGCATTTTTACAGTTATACTTTTGATATTTACAAAATTCAATGAGATATGTCTTACACTTGGCATTGATATACTAAATGTATATGTTTTGTTATTATATCAAAGAAAATATTTTGCTTTACTTTTTAATGTTTTATGGACTCTCTAATGAAATCTCAAAGTTTTATACAAGCATAATTTTACCCTGTAATTTCTACAATAAGTGTATGTTAGAAAACATATATGTTCAATATATTAGAGATGTACTGTATAGTCTAAGATATATTTAATATATGTTAAAATAGGTTTAGCCTGATATACATCTGGAAAGTATCTGTAATATATGTATTATTTAGCATATATATATATATATATATATATACACATATTTTAAATATATGTTTTACATAGCAAATAAATATGTTTTATAGTTTATAAATATGACTGGAATATATATTACATATACCTTTAAAATATAAATACACTACATTCTGTGTGTGTGTGTATATATATATATATATATATATATATATATATATATAAAATGCAATATCAAAGCCAAAAAGTAGCAATAGTAAAAGTCAAACCTCCACACAGGACTGGCATTTCATGCTGTTCTCTTGCTTTTTCAGGAACAGTACAAAATATTGGTCATGTGGGAATGTCTGTTTTTTTACTAATGCTATGTTTGACTTTAGTATTACAATTTTTCCTTTACTGTACAAATAAATGTTGTAATGGAAAATCCAAGAAGTGCCTTCTGGAGCTCCTGGTCCAGTGTACATGTATGCCTAACTTCTACTGTGGGTAAAATATGAATCTTGTTTGCTTGCGAGATACAGTATGTGTAGAATATATGCATAATATATTTTGTATGTATGTCAAATTTTTTTTGCAAATGCTTATTATGGTACTTCATACAAATATGCATAACTAATTTGCATATTTCAAAAGCACAGTTTATCAATTAAAAGCATGGTAATTTCTATATTTAAAATAGTTTTGAATTTACGTCATTAACCTGCAGACCAGAGGGAAAGGTAAAGAGTAAAAAAAAACAAGTGCATGTTATAACTCACCCCAACATAAAAAGGAACCAAATAGGGGTGGTATAAATACCAATTTAAGTCTCACAAACTAGAGAGATTAAGAGCTAAGTTCAGTGTGTAAATATAAATGTGTACTCTGTAAATCTGTAGAAACAATGCATTATTAAATAAGTATATTATAGTTATCTAAATGGTTGTTAATAAGAGGAATTTCAAATATACAGTTGAGAATATGTGACATCAAGTTTAATCTATTGTTTGGGTATTTGAAGATATTTTTACAATGCATATATTAAAAAAACTATTTTAGATATATGTCAACTACATAAAAAGTATATATATTTAAAATATATAAGCAGATATTTAAAATATATATCATGCACATAGAATAAATATATCATGGAAATAGATTTATGATATATCTTAACTATATCTATCATATATATTCTGCAAATACATCAGATATTTCAAAACCAACCAATCTGAGATATAAACATATAGCTCAGTCATATGATCAAACATATATCCAAAATATATTTCTTATCTGTATGGCAGAATAAAAATTCACAGACTATTAACAAGATATTGCTATGAAATATACAAAAAATAGTATTTAAGGATCTGAAATATAGGCATTAGGTATATCTCAAATATTACAAAACCAGCCAATCTGAGATGTAATGCATATAGTTGGAAACTACTATGAAAATCTGTTTATGGATGAAATTCAAAAACTACTTCAAGTATATTTTACAATACGTATTTGAAATATATTTATTTTCTGTATGAGGCATATGGGGGAGAAGGACATCTGGCACATAATCATTGGCAAGTGCCTACAGCAAAGTTCAAAAACTGCCAGAATGACTGTACTGTATGTATGTAGCCTGACAGAGGGAAAAGCAATCACAGTCTCAGATGTAAACACAAGTGGACAAGTGACAAGTGGATACCAGCAGCAATGTGAATTAGGGGGCAGTGGAACATACAAAAGAATGGGGGAGGGAGCATGTAGCAGAAAAAGCGAAAGCCACAAAGTGCAGAGCTGAGAACAACATCTGCATGTATATCTGACAGCATGCCAAAGACGTGAACACAACACAGGGCAAGCATGAGAGACATACAGTGACAATCAGTCAACCCCCACAGCACAGCACAAAATAGCAGAACAAGGAGACAGCATGGCAATACAACTGTGCGACTAGGATGTACAATATCAATGACAACCAGTCAGCAGCCCAAGACTGCACAGCAGAATGCAGGCACCAGACACACGCCTGCATGTCCCTGCATACGAAGCACAATCCAGCCCACACACATGCACACACACACACACACACACACACACACACACACACATGGCACGGGTAGCCAAAGCAGCCACAGGAATGCAGGCAGCAGTCCACTAGCACCCCAGCAAGCCAACCCAGCACACCATAAGAAAGGGAACAAAGCAAAAGGAAGTCAATACAGGAACTGTGTACCACACACACTGCATGTAGGAGGCTGTGTGGGTAGAACAGCATAGAGCCAGTACAGAGCACAGGAACCCCAGCAAGGTCAGGAATTCCCACCGTGACTCCTGGAGAACTGACAGGGGTTCCAAACTGCAATGGTGCAGGTCCCAAATAATGGACCTTGAGATGCACAGTCAGATACTGACAGAACCGTGCTGCAGAGCGCTGATAAAGACATGCATAGCACAGTTGCAGTAAGATGCAGTAGCCCACCCCTGCACCTGAACTGTAGCTCCTGCCACCGTGCACACACATTGTCACCCTGAAGATAAACCCTGTAACCCCCAAATGACACCAGGACACACTCCAAACAACATCTGTCGCCGAGGAACTGGAAAAGGAACCTGATCTGTGCCCCCCCAGTAGCCGCAGACAGCTCAGTGCCCAAACAAACATCATCCTGTCAAAAAAGTAAGTAGGGCATCCCACACAAACAATGGAAATGGAAGTGGCGAAATAACCTGCAGGATACAATGGCAGTGTGGTCAACAGCAGCATAACATGCATGCTGTGCATACATATGCAACTGGCATAGCTGTATCATGAATGATACACATAATACTGCGCTCCCACAGTCCAGTGAAATGGCTGAGCATGCAGGCACAAACCAAAGCCACTGTAATGTCCTAGTGCATCCACGTCACACAGATAGAGTGTGTCCATGTGCCCATGCACATCTGCAGGTGAACTCTGTGCACATTTCACCCCCCAGAAAGACTGGATACCAGAGCACACCAATTTCCAACACTGAGTACCCCTGAAAGAGAGAGAGACAGAGAGGGTGAGAGAGAGGGACAGATGATACTGGATACCAGTCAATACTGCCATGAGTAATAGGCACAGAATGACATAGGGGCATAGAATACTACACTGTCTAAAATGCATTAGACTGAGATACCACCCATTGCCCAATAACGCAGAATGCACAGTACTGCAAGTGTTGGAGACTGACAGAGCAATGGCAGCCAAAACACGGGGACAGGATGCCACATAGTGTATCCTGTGCCACACTGTCATGCACAGCAAGAAGACAGACAATAAGCAGACATGTAGCACCTTCCACACACAGTGTATGAAAAAGCACTGCACAAGCAATGCCAGCATGTTAGTGAATTGACCCAATGTGGACTAGTGGCCATCCCTCACAGCCACACCTACACACAGCCTGGACAATCATATGAAGAGGGTCATGGCAGGGGACTGCTGGGCAGGACAACAGTAACGGCCCCCATGCACTTCCAAAACACCCTGGCATAATGGACATTACTGGCAACACACACAGGCAACCCAGAATCTCACAGAAATGCTGTGAGATGTAGCCCTCTGTGGATGCGTGGAGAGCATAGTAGAGCAGAACACCTACAATGTGACATGACCCAACTAGTCCTCCATCAATGATGGTGTTGTCTGTCATTGCTCAGACACTGAACTCAATGTGTGGCAACTATTCTGCGTTGCAGTTTTCCCCTGTGTATGCCTCTTGCCAGTCACCTGTCACTGTGCTGTAGACATCATTGTTACCCCTGCACTATGCAGTCACCTCTGGGTGTCTGATCAGCTTTGGCTAGGTGTCAATGGCACTGCTTCCTTGTGGATGTGTGTCTGACAGTCATAATCCAGTGGGTGGTGCTGGTATATTGTACTTGCACTACTGTCCTCTTTATGTAGTTGTTTCTGTACTGTATGCTATTGCTTATTATTCCAATGGTGGTATCTCTGTGGCATCACTGTCACTCTTTTCTCCAGGGCCTAGCATTGCGTGTTGCATCCAGCTGTCCTCACACACTTCCATCTGGTGCACAGATGCAGAGCTACTACTGCTGCACTGTTTCTGTAACTGGCTGGGCAATACCTTATGTCAGGGCTTGGGGGGGCTCTTTGTCATCTGCAGGCCAGCTGTGTGATCACATAACTGCCATGTGGCACTGTCTGCTGTTGCCACTATGGTCCACACAGTGTGTTGCATGTGGTGGGTTTGGCTACTTGTCAGTGCACCACCATTGGTGTGTACTGTTCAGTGTGGGCTGCATGTGACTGCTGGGTGGCACACCTCAGGACTGGTCCCTACTCTGCAGTGCTTTTCTCTGCCTGTGGTGCACCTTTGCTTCTACCCATTGGGGTGCGGGAGTTTCCTTTCTGGGACTTCACAGTCTTCTTGTTGCAGCTCAGTCTCTCCCACATAATGATGCCCTCTGAGCTACTGCACTGTTTGGGGTGGGGGGAGATGTGTTGCTCAGGACCACGGCTGCTAATCTTTCTCTGTCAGTCAGGATACTGTTCCCATTTCTGTGTCCACAGACCACTACGGACTACTGTTCAGTGCAGGACTGGTCTGTGGTGCTGGTTTTCTGCAGTCCTTTTATCATTTTCCCATCCCCTCTGCTGTTCTCTCTGCTTTATAGCAGTTGGCTCACTACCTGCTATGACATCACAATTCTGTGCATTGCATCATGGGATTGCTTTCAGAATGTAAACAATGCTGCTGTCTGCAGGGCAATCCTCACATGAGACTTGCCATAACTCTGCACTGGTAAGTCATTTTGACATGCTGTTTCTGTTCTTGCACATGTAATGACTCACTGTATTACTGCATGACTAACATTTAAAATGCAATTTAGCTTCCACACTTGCTTTAAATCTTCAAGGCCCTAGATGCAGCAGCATCTGACAGCTACAGCTTGTGGTGCGCAAAGTGTTGCCTAAGTGTGGCCATCAGTGGAGTATGTGGAGGCAATGGGGCTCCCATTCTCCCTCTACACTACTTGGGGTAGCAGACCATTGGGTGGGGTTTTGTGCTAAATCTTTGAGTTAATAGAAGTAATGGCATCTCAGAGCAGCAGTTTGTGGTTGGTGAAGTTCAGGCTATGTGCACTGGAATCAGTGGAGAGTGGCAGGCTCTGTATCTATCTCTGATCATACTTGCTAATATCATACTGCATCCCGAATAGCACCTTTTTCCAGCAGCTCGGCACTAACATCTGGGGTCCAGTTAGGAATCAGCAACTGTACCAGCCTGACCAATCAGTGAGCTCCATTTCAGACTGTTTTAAATGTACTTTGCTGAATGAATGAAAGTATCCTTGTTTTATGGATTTCAGATGACGGCGGATTGTCCTTCTATGAAACAAGTTTTGTGTTACTGAAAGACTGTTATTTCAACTAGTGTTAAACGATTGCCATAGACTGTCTTCTAGTGTAGCACATCATCACAACACCTTGCTACTGCACTTGTTTGACTACTCCAAATGCTCATTGCCCTTATTTGCTCCTGCCTAGCTCTACACCTGCAATTATTCCCGATCTCCCACCTCCCTAATTGCAGTGGCAGATCATTGGTTGGGCTTTGTGTGTTTAAATATTTGAGCCCCCAGATGCAGCAGCATTTGACAGCTGCAGCTTGTGGTGGGCAAAGTGTCATTTAAGTGTGACCATCAGTGGAATTCCTGGAGGCAACGGGGTTGGGACATGTTACTCTTGTCATTTTATTTCAGTGAGGTACTGAACATTTTTGCTTTAAGATGTTTTGTTTTTTTTCTGTTTTACATCTATTCGGTGTGTTTCTTTTTCAGTTGTTATTGCGAATGCTGAATTGCAACTTATTCTTTTACACTTGTATTCATTTGAACTGCAAGTGCTGCTGGTGTGCAGCCCACAGGTCAGTTCACCTGCTGCTCTAGCCCATTGCAGGCTACCAAACTGCAGGGAACAAAAGTCACAACACAGCAGGGCCCTGACTACTAAAACTGCAAGGAAGAGTCGAACAACTGAAAAAGAAAGCTGTTCCCACATGCAGAAAGCCACAGAGTAACATAATACAGTCAAGCCCACTTAAACGCATACCGCTTTAACGCATAAGCAATTTTAATGCATATAATATCATAGTCCCGATTTTTTCTATATGCTTCTCATGTAAAATAGCCCTGATAAATGCATAATAGATCCTGCTTAAATGCATACTTATTTTGGCCAGAGGCAATGTTTTTAATGGACAGTATCTTACTGACTGTGAATGTGCCCTAGCATTCAATTGTCTCATTAATACTCTAACGAGGTGCAGGTGAGAACAGCACAGAGAAATCTCCATAGGAGTGCTGCACCTCGTTATCTAGTTATCACCACTAAGTGGCTTTGCCACAAAAGAACAATGTTCTGCTTGACCGTTTTAGATTCATACAATGACCACATCACACTCCTATCCTGTCTCCGCCTCCACAAAGAAAAAGGAGTTAACCTACAGTGAAAATATCGCAGTCCTTGATGAATTAGATCTGCCAGGGGTAACACAGAGTCAAGTTGCCAGACAATGGGGAATTTCACAGTCACAAGTAAGTCATCTCCAGAAAAACAAAGAGGCAATCAGATCTGAATTTCAGAGCAACTCCAACATGAGTCGCAAACGAAAAAGGAAGGGTAAGGACTCCACTGTGGAAGAAGCTTTATTGTGCTGGTTTGAAAATGCTAGGGATTCTGATATGCCGGTCTCAGGACCGTTGATGTATGTTAAAGCAAAAAAGCTTGCAGAGTGCTTGGGCAAACCCGAGTTTGAGCCCAGCAATGGGTGGCTGTGCCGCTTTAAACAGCAGCACAACATTGTGTTCAAAAAGACCCATGGGGAAAAAAGATGCCGACACAACAGGGGCTGATAACTGGGCTCAGACAGTGCTGCCTACCATTTTAGTCCAATTTCAACCCAAGGACATTTACAATGGAGATGAAACTGCCATTTATTACAGGGCTACTCCTGATGGGACCTTAACATTTAAAAATGATGCCATTTTGGGGAGTAAACAAGCTAAAGAAAGAATCAGGCTGGGTTCCATAAAGAAACAGCAAACACTGAATCAGAACCAGAAGTCCCATCGCCATTGCCTGACAACATGACTGTGGAGGAATTCAATGCCTTTGTGGACATAGATGAGTCTGTGCCTTGCTTTGGGGAAATCAGTGACTCAGAAATAGCAAAACAGGTGCTACAGCAGTAGGAGGAGGAGGAGAAGGGTCATGAGGAGGAGGAGGAGGAATTAGAAATTGCAGTGCCAACAAACTCCGAGATGCAGCAATGCCTAAGCAAACTGCAATGTTATGTAGAGCTCAATGCAGTCTGTGATGACAACTTTGCTGCATTTTACCAGCTTGAAGATTTCTGCATCGCAATAGCAAGTAGAAAAACACAGCAAAGTACAATTATGGAAATCTTTGGCACACAAAGCTGATTTTAATTACTTTAAATAAAGGTAATGTTTTTAACAGAAAAGCATGAAGCACAAAGTAAAAAAAAACAATGTAAAGCACAACACAAATACCAACCCTCCCCCATACTACAAAAGTCACTACAGAAGTACCACCATAAAGTGGCTATAAAGTATATAAAACACACAGTGAATATACTGTGCATATACTGTGCAATGTATACGCGATCCCAAAACAACTGCACAGTGTAAAGCATATAGGACCGCATAAGCACATATCCAGCTTAAACGCATACTTTTCTTCCGTCCCGAGGGTATGCATTTAAGCGGGATCTACTGTAATAATAACAATACATACATTGTGGCAACCATTTGTATAAAAATGCACAAGAATCTTAACCTTCACCAAGACACAAAGCATCCCTCATCCATTTTCCTAAGGACAGGGAGTTTGCTCATACATTTTTAATGACTGCTTTAACCACATTTTAAGATATTTGCTGCTGAATTGTACATCAGTCTGAATGTTGCGCATTTAGTCTGGTGTGTGTTTTATTGTGAAGATCATTGGAGATGGGGGAGAGAACATACAGTGATACTGCAACCGCATTGTTTAAGTTAAAGAGAAGAAATAGCGAGGAATGATGATAAATTATGTGCTATTTCAGCATTGGGTAAAAGACCACCATAGGCTGTCTTCTGGCAGAGCACATCATAGCTCCATGTCATCACAGAACTTTGCAACTGCATTTGTTTGACTGCTCCAAGTGTTCATTGCCCCTATTTTCTCCTGCATAACTCTACACCTAGAATAAATCCCATTCTACCACCACTCAGCTTGGTGTAGCAGACCATTGGGTGGGGCTTTTGTGTTAAATCTTCAAGCCCCTAGAAGAGGTGGCATATGACAGCAGTGGTTTGTGGTGGGTGAAGTGCAGGCTATGTGTACTGGAGTCAGTTGAGAATGGCAGGCTCTGCATCTGTCTCTGTGATCACATTTGCTAGCATCATACTGCATTCCAAATAAAACCTTTTTGCAACAGCTCAGCACTAACATCTGGAGTCCAGTTAGGAATCAGCACCTGTACCAGCCTGACCAATCAGTGAGCTCCATTTCAGACTATTTTAAATGTGCCTTGCTTAATGAATGAAAGTGCCCCTGTTTTGTAGATTTCAGACAGTGGCTGAATGTCCTGCTATGAAACAAGTCCTGTGTTATTGAAAGACAGCATTACTTCAACTGTTGGTAAAAGACAATCATAGAGAATCTTCTGGTGCAGCACATCATCACAGCACCTTGCTACCGTACTTGTTTGACTACTCCAAGTGCTCATTGGCCCTATTTGCTCCTGACTAACTTTACACCTGCAATTAATCCCACTCTCCCTCCTTCCTGATTACAGTGGCAGATCACTGGTTGGCTTTCGTGTGTTTAAATCTTTCAGACCCCAGACGCAGTGGCATCTGTCAACTGTGGTATGTGGTGGGTGAAGTGTCTGCTAAATGTGGCAGTTAGTGGAGTTCATGGAGGCAGTGGGGCTGGGATATGTTACTGTTATTTTACTTCAGTGAAGTATTGAAAATGTTTGCTTTAAGATGTTTCATTTTTTTCTGTTTTACATCTATCCAGTCTTGCTTTTTCTACTGGTACTGTGAATGCTGAATAGGAACTTTTTTCTTTATTGCACACATACCTGGTATTCACTGATATTTTAGCAATGTGTGTTCCATCTTGTCAGTTTAGCAGTTTGATTCTTGAAGTGTCTAATAGACTTCAATCCCTTGTTCCTTTTCAGTAGCGGACTAATGTTTTATTCCAGGAATGACTTGTTCAATTTAAATCAGGCTCATAGAAAGTCTCTGGTAGTACTATTGTTTTTATTTTTACTGGTATTGAGCAGCCAAACCCTGTCCCTAACATTTTTCCTACTGCTACATCTGGCACTGATCTAGATTAACACAGCCTCCACAGCACCAGCACGGTGGTCGTGAGGGCTGGCTACTGCCGTCCCCACAACAGGAGCTGTTGTAACAAAGTGCTGGCATGGAGGTCGTGAGTATTGCTACTGCCCTCCACACAACAGGAGCCATTGTAACAAAGCACTGGCATGGAGGTCGTGAGGGCTTGCTACTGCCCTCCCCACAACAGGAGCCATTGTAACAAAGCGCCGGCACAGAGGTCATGAGGGCTTGCTACTGTCCTCCCCACAACAGGGGCTGTTGTAACAAAGTGCCGGCACGGAGGTCATGAGGGCTTACTACTACCCTCCTCACAACAGGAGCCATTGTAACAAAGCGCTGGCATGGAGGTTGTGAGGGTTTACTACTGTCCTCCCCACAACAAGAGCCATTGTAACAAAGCGCCAGCACGGAGGTCGTGAGGGCTTGCTACTGTCCTCCCCACAACAGGAGCCATTGTAACAAAGGTACAGAGATGTTTTAAATGTCATGGAGGAGCCTGGAGTCGCTCTAGACAGTGCTGGTGTTCGAGCACTGTTTTTGAACAAAAGGGATTGCAGTTTTGGCACCTTTTCCTTCCTGCTGGGTTTTTAAATATTGGTGCAGTAGTGGAGATAGTTTTTTTCCCCTCAATTTGCCTGGCTCACTGCTGCCTTGTACACAGAGACTGCAAGTTTCCTTAATTAAATAGAGAACCAGGCTGATTTTGGCGTGTTTGTACCGATTGCCTTAAGAAATACTTCTCTCCAGTAAATTTAATTCTGCTGCCTGCTATACCGGAGACTGCAACTCCTTAATCAAGAGATTCCAGACTGTTATTTTTTTTTTCCTAGACTATTACAATGAAATAACTCTCTACAGTATATTATATACCGGAGATTCTAAATTCAGACATAGAGTCCAGGCAGTATTTTAGAGTGTTTAATTAATCTTCCGCCTTGCTATAAAAAAAAAAAAAAAGACAAAATCGGAGCACTACAGCAGTGTCCCGCCCCTCCAGTGCCTTATTTAATGCTGTTGCATTTCCTCTCCCTTATCCACAGCGCTGGCATGGAGGTCATGAGGGCTTGCTACTGCCCTCCCCACAACAGGAGCCATTGTAACAAAGGTGCAGAGACATTTTAAGCACCATGGAGGGGCCCGGAGGTGCAACCAAACAGGTCTAGACAGTGCTGGTGTTCGAGCCCTGTTTGAGCCCCACTGATGCTAATGCATCAGCTGCCCCACCACCCCCACCACCGCCCTTGGCAAGCATTGTACTATATAGTGTGGATCACATGGCTGAAATAATCAATCAGCCAAATTTCTTACTTGCAGCTTATACAACGTCATCACTAATGGCCACTAATCACAGATAGCACACACCATAGTAATTTAGAGAAATATGAATCCCCACCTCTTAGAATTAGTCCTTCTCACATCACTGATCACACAAACAGCCCTACCTAGTTCCACCAGCACTACTGCATATCCTGGCGGCTGGTCAAAAAGTGGATATCTCCTTATATACCCCCTTAACTCGGAACACATGGGTCACCATTATGCCAAAACCCATGCCCACCAAGGCAGACAATCAAACCCCTGTGCACACATACTTCACTGCACTGACACCACGGTGCCACCTGAGGCACACCCTCTTACCCCAATCCGCAGCTACTCGATGGGGATACAATCCTCCCTGTCTCCCACTCACATAGTCCACCAGCTACGCTCCCTCCCTATCCCAGTCATCACTACCTTAACGAATATGCCCTCAACTGCTCCATATAAGACAAAACAACTCCAGCAGGCACTTTTTCATATTACACTCCTAATTCTCCTCCTATCCAGGAATGTTCATCCTCACCTGGGTCCTCCCACCTATGAAGTCAATCTTAAGGACAAGCATGGCAGCCTAAAGCTGGCCAATCTTAACATCTGCAGCATTCAGAGGAAGTTCACCTCCCTCCAGGGCTGGATTGTGCAGCACTCCCCAGACATCCTTGCTCTATCTGAGACCTGGCTCTCAGATAATGTCTCAAGTGGTCCTGTCGCCCTCAATGACTACACCATTCATCGAGCTGACAGGCTAAGCAAGAGGGGTGGTGGCTGTGTCATCTACACTAGATCCTTCCTGCATGCCCTTTAAGTCCCCATCCCGCAACCCTCCTATGGAGCTCAAACCTTGGCAGTTAAGATAAGCGTTGGCAAGCCAGGAAAATCACTATACGTTCTGGCAGTTTACATTCCCCCTAGAAACCAAAAGCCTGCTTTTTACTCAGTTCTGGCCACTATTGCCTACCTTCCTTCCAAGTGCAAAGTCATCTTACTGGGTGATTTAAGTGTAAAGTGGCTATCTGCTACATCCTCCTCTTACAAAGATGCTGTGCTCACTTACGACCTCACTCATATGGTCCAGTCCCTGACCAGGCTGGACCCTAAATTTTGAACTTCCTCCCTTATCGACCTTATCCTCACTTACTGTCCAAAAAACATTTCCCATATCAAAGCGCTCCCTGGCTCGATGAGTGACCACTTCCTGGTTACCTGTTGGTGGTCAAATAAAATTCCCCCAAACCCCCCTAAAACCACAGTTCAAAGATGCCTGAGGAAAGGAGCCCTTGCATGCCTAAAAACCTACCTTGCCTCCTTCGACTGGTCTCTTATCCACTCTGCTCAAACAGTTGATGTTGCCTTCGCCTATTTTGTTTCCTCCTTTAACTCTGCTTGTGACATTTTGGCCCCCTACTCTAGTCAGATAGTAAAAACCCGGGGCACCCCCTGGATTTCCCAGTCACTACTTGACAACATGAGAAAGAGGGACAACTTCTGGCACAAAGCTCTTGCCTCTCAACTCCCCCAAGACAGACAGAATTACAGAGAGGCTCGAAATAGCTGCACTTGGGCTATCTGTCAAGCCAAAGCCAAGTATTACAACTATGCCCTTACCTCCTCCTGGGCCTCTGATAGCAATTTCTGGAAAAGCATTAAAGAACTTATTGGAAAAAATGTATCCCCACCCCTATACAGATTCAAATTAATGGGGTTGCCTCCCAGGACCCAAATTCTATTGCAGAAGCACTAAATACCACCTTCTCGGACCTCAGTCACATTATCCCCACAAACTTCTTTGACCCAGTCAGTAACCACCCCCTAAATCCCCTCTCCAATGACAACAAACCACCCTTCTGACTATGAATCATCTCCTGCAATGAGGCAAAACACTACATCGGCACTGCCCTAGCAAACACTCACTATAGTAGTGACAGCCTGGACCTCAAGCTAGTCCGGCTAACATTGGATGTGACATTACCCCATCTTACTAAAATATTTAACTTATCCCTATGTCACAACCAGTTGCCCACCTCCTGGAAAAGAGCAGTCATAACTCCTATATTAAAGGGTGGTGATCCCACCTCTGCCAGCAACTATAGGCCAAAATCCATACTGCCACCCCTCTCAAAGGCCCTCGAGAAAATAGTGGCAGACCAGCTCATAGACTACCTGACCAAACACAATCTGCTTTGTCAAGAACAACATGGTTTCTGGAGGGGTCTCAGCACCTCCATGGCTCTCGTTGAATATACTTCCTATATACACAAGGCCTTGGATCATGGTGAAATAGCGGCGGCTCTCTATATCGATCTGACCAAAGCTTTGAATACAGTCAGTCATGAGCTTCTTCTCCACACTCTTCCATCCCTTAATATCACCCCGGAAGTCACCACCTGGCTCACTGACTATCTCAAAGACAGGACTCAACAGGTAAAAACAAATGGGTCCACATCATCCAGGAAAACAGTCCACTCAGGGGTCCCACAAGGGTCCATATTAGGCCCATTACTTTTCACCCCCTTTATAAACTCTCTCCCCAAATCCTGTAGTGGGAAACTTCTAATGTATGCTGATGATGCTGTAGTCTTCTGGAAGCATCATCAGCTCAGCACCCTACAATCCACCCTACAGACCTTCTTTGGTGAGCTCGAAACCTGGTTCTCTGAACACTGACTTATACTCAACTATAAGAAGACTAAAGCTATGATCTTCACACATCAACAAAACCTGCTCCAAAACACAACTCTAGCCATCACAAATTCCCTTGGCGTCACCCTGGAACAGGTTAACATTTTTAAATACCTGGCCATCTGGTTAGACTCCTCTCTTACCTATCATGCTCACATCCAACAAGTATCCTCCTCGATCAATGCCAGGTTAGGGATCCTTTTCAGACATAGGCATTGCTTTCCCTCACAGGCGATGCATCTAGCAGTGTCCTCCTCAATATTACCCTTGGTTGACTACGGCATAGTAATTTATGGGACTGCGGATCATACTGCCCTGCGTAGCATCAACCTCACCCTCAACAAAGCATGCTGCCTGGTCACAAATTGTAGCAGACAAACCCATACGTGTAAACTTTACAAACTCACTGGCTTTCCCAATTTCAAACATAGGGTAAAGTATCACACCTGCCTTCTAGCTAGGAAGATACTAAACAAACAAGCTCCAGCTGGCCTCCACCCTCTTATTCAAATAGCCTCGTGCAGGAGGGCTCCAAGACACTCTGCAAACACCCCATACTAGTACCACACTGTAGAACATCCCTTGGGCAACAGTCCTTCTGTTTTCATGCCCCACTGTGGCTAAACAACCTACCGTCCACAATCCCCCCTTACATCCGGTATCAGACAATTTAAAGCTGGTCTTTGGACTTTCCTAATTTCGGCAACCTGTGACTGTAGATAAAGTAAATAACTTGTTTCCAATACCACTTAGATGGTTACCCCCCCCCGCCTCCCTAACACTCACGTCTAGCCCTCCAAGCTAGTATCCTCAATATCCCTTTATCATATACTGACTCAGAGCCTAGCTTATAAGACCCTCTGAAACTCAAGTACTGTCTTGTGAAGCAAAGTATACACCCAGGACCTCTCTTAAGATCCCAGATGATGTAACCCTACTTATACTCTTCACCAAATGTTTAAATCTTCTATGTTTTAATTTTTACTACTGTGTCATATATTTTAAGTTTGTATTGTTGCCTAATGTATAATCTGTACCTAGTGTTTAAGCTTGTGATCCTTAGTGTATGTTTCTTTTTGACGTGGAGCCTTTGCAAAGGAGTCTATGACTCAAAGGACTGTAATTCCCGATATCGTTCAATAAATAAAATAAATACATGTTTTGTCCTCTGTGCTTATTAATATTAGTAGTTTACTTCCTAATGTGTATTAGTTTTAAAACTGGGTTCTTAGTATTAACTTTGACATTATTAGAGTGTCAGAGACATGGCGTTCCATGAAGGTTTCAGACACTGAGCTTGAGCTTTAATGTGATTTTCTGAGTTTTGACATATTGTAGTAAATGGGATTAGTAACCTATACTAGCCCTGTAGGAGTTGTGATTCAATCTCCTACCATTCAAACTGCCAAAAAATGCTGTTTTCCATGAAAAAATGCTTTTTTCTGTGCTCTGCTTCATTTGCATAACCCGGCCCTTTTTTCTTACTGCTGCAACCCCCATCTGTGACATCAAGCAAGGGAAACAAAGCTTTTAAAGAGCAAATGCTTAGTAAGGGTGTATATCATAAAGAATGAAGGTTTGGCCTCCCCTGGCTTCAAAGCTATCATAATGCATCTGTAGTTGCACATGCCACAAAATGGTTTGTCCCTGCACCCTCAGGCCCCCAAGTCTGGGTCCACTTATAGACTAGCTTGATGGGAGGGGGGTACTCCCCTTAGATCACTGCTAAATCTGGATGTCCCTACTCATATGGATCTCCCCCGATCATCCATGAGACAAGGCAGGTCTAGCACCATGATATGTCCCTCTCACACACTCCCCAAAAGGCCTGGGCCCCTCCTCTTTGGTATGCCAGCCCTTGGCACAATAACCTCATCATTGTGGGGGGGAACTCCTCTTCACTGGCCCACATGGGAGGCATGGGGCATTCTCCTAGTACATGACCTATATATCCCTAACTCAACCACCCTGCTCTCCTTTGAACAGCTAAGGGAGAAATTCAGTCTCCCCAGTACAGATTTTTGGTGGCATCCCTAACTAAGAAATGCCATTAATGGGCTTCAGACTTACTCTAGTCTGGGTAATAACTGAAACTGGCTAGAGGCCTTGCACAAATTTCCTTCTGCCCGTGGTCTAATAGGGCAGTTCTATAAGACCTGAAGGGACTCCCAGCCAGATCCCTTGGGTGCATGCTGACTCAAATGGATGGCTGAGCTGAACATGGACATCTCTGAAGCCTCTTGGTCCCACTACCTTCGCGTGTCCCATCTCACCTATAGGGACTCCAAAAGTCGCCTTCTGCAATTGAGGATTCCGCTACGCTGGCACTGAATGCCAGCTGCCCTTCATTCGGCAGGGATACTGGGACACTCAAACTGTTGGCAATGTCAGAAACCATTGGTGCACATGTTGATGTCTTGTGGTTGTACCCACAACTCACCACCTTCTGGGCCTCCATTGCTGTGGACTGCTCCAAGGTGCTAGGATCCCCCATTTCCCTCTCAGACCCCAAGTTGCTGCTAGGTGATACCGCCACTCTCTCCACTCTTCCCAAACCTCATCACGAGTGGTTGATGATCGCACTCCTTGAAGCCAAGTGACTGTTATTGATATACTGGCAGCAGGCAGCTCTGCCATCTCTGGCATCTTGGCATGGAGCCCTGGCTTGGCTGTCCATGTTAGAGTGACTATCCTATTCCCATAGAGGGTGCATGGACCAATATCTCTGCAGGTGGGAGGCATATCTCCAGTCACCCTTGTGTGAGAATCCCCCGTAACCCTCCTCATTGATGCACTATCATCAATGTGGCTCCTTAGCCTTCCTGTTAGGTCAGACCTCCAATTGCGAAAGTGTAAGTGTCTAAGCATATTTATCTGTTACCTCTGTTTTGTATCTACCTCTTTTCCACTCCTTACCTGATTTCACCTGTTGATAGGAGGATGTAATATGTGGATATTCTGTCATATTTGTAGGATCACTATATCACCGATATCTTGGTTCTAATATTGTTTATGATTGTTGTAACTGTCGAGCTGTATTGTAAATGCAATAAAACATTCTATCGTAAAACAATGAAGGCTTGTAGCATTTAGATGCCTCTGCAATCAGTTTGCTTTTATTTATTTCTTTACTTACTTTTTCATAATTGTATTTGTATTTTGCCAACTGCTGGTGAGAAAAGAATTCAAAGGAATCCTTGTATTATGATGTCAGGAACTCTTTACTGGCAAGGCTGCCAGTGTATTTCATTGGGGAACTGAAACTCTATTTCCAGATTTTTATGGAGAAATAGCATTTCCTGCCACAAAAATATTATATATTTAAAAAAAATATGTGATTTTTGATTACATGTGATATTTTGTTATAATTTATCAGATGTTATTTTCTTCATAACCAGATTTTACTTGGAAAGAAGAAAAGATAAACTAATTATTGTTTTTAGTAACATAAAATCATACAGATGGAGCACAATAGTGCAAACACATAAAGACACAGTTTGTTGATGAAATAAGTATCATTTTCTTTTGAAAAGGATAGAAGAAAATGTTTAGTTTCTCAATGAAATAAATAGGGCTTTTAAGTAGCTGGCAGTTTCTGACATCACAATACCAGAATTCTACTGAATTCTTTTTACTAGCAGTGTGAGAAGCAAAGGTGAAAATCCACTTGTTTCACTACACTAATAAATATTATACAAAGGCAAGAAAAAATCCTGGACTCTGATTGGTCAGTCTTGGACTGGACCTGTGATGTTACCCCAGCACAACATCACGGGTCTACTCTCATCATTATGGCTCCTATGGCTCTCCTCTTTTTTTGCATCTCATACTAACATACCATTTGCCAGCAGATTAGGCCTTATGGTCTATCGAGTCTGCTCAAACCTAGATCCTTAGTTGGGTGCCGAGACCCTCCCATCCCTTGTTCTCTAAAAACCCCTATCATCCATCCCACCCCCCACCCCCGGGACAGGCCATCATCTGATACATCCACTTTCTGTGTCTGTCCCACCCTCTCTTGAAGCCCTCTACAGTGGATCTCTGAACCAGCTCACCAGGCAGTGCATTCCAAGGGTCCACCACCCTCTCGGTGAAAAACCTCCTCCTCTTTTCCCCTCTCCTTCCCCTTCAACTTCAAACCATGCCTCTGGTGATACCTCCTGCTTTAGTCTAAGATCCCTCCATGTTTACCCTATTTATTACCTTGAGGTACTTGAAGACCTCAATCATGTCCCCCCTGTCTCTCCTCTCCTCCAATGAAAACAGGCAGAGCTCCTCAAGTCTGTCCTCATAAGTCAAATCCCCTAGCCCTCGTATCATCTTTGTTGCCCTCCGCTGTACCCTCTCCAGGAGCTGTATGTCCCTCTTCAAATGTGATCTCCAGTACTGTACACAGTACTCAAGGTGTGGTCTAACCAGTCCATTGTACAGTGGCAGAATCACTTCCTTGCTCCTAGAGGTGATCCCCCTTACGATGCATCCCAACATCCTGTTTGCCTTGCTAGCTGCTCTCCTGCACTGCTCAGAGTTATTCATACATGTATCCACCATGACCCCTAGGTCTTTTTCCCCTATTGAGGCCTCCAGCACCTCCCTCCCAGTGTGTACCTGTGTTTAGGGTTCCCCGACCAAGATGCAACACCTTGCACTTGGTGATATTGAAATTAATTTCCATGTGTGAGCCCAGCTTTCCAGGGTGTCCAGGTCCCTTGCAGGCCACCCTCCCTCTTCTCCCTCAACTACTGCTCCCATCTTGGAGTCATCCACGAAGAGACTCATTTCACACCCTATACCCTCCCTGATGTCCGATATGTATGCATTAAACAGGATCGGACCCAGGACCGAGCCCTGTGGTACCCCACTACCAACCTCTCTAGGGTTCGAGAGCTCCCCACAGACCACTACTCTCTGAGTGCGTCCAGCTAGCCAGTTTTCAATCCATCTGACCATCAAAGGGCCTACTCCTAACCCCATCAGTTTCTCCACCAGACCATTGTGGGGGACAGATTCAAACGCCTTGCTGAAGTCCAAGAATAACACATCCACAGGCTTACCCCTGCCCAGTTCTGATGTTACCCATTCATAGAACTCCACAAGGTTGGTTTGACATGATCTACCTGGCACAAACCCATGTTGCCGACTATCCAGACCTCCCACCTCCTCCAAGTACACCCCCAATCGTTCCTTTAGTATACTCTCCATTAATTTTCCCACCATCGAGGTCAAACTGATGGGTCTATAGTTACCTGGTACTTCCCTCGACCCCCTTTGTGGATTGGTACCACATGTGCCTCTCGCCAATCACTAGGTACCCTCCCTGTCTCAAGTGACCTGCTGAAAAGCTCTGCCAGGGTGCAGCCAGTATGTCCATAATTCCCATAGTACTCTCGGATGAATGCCATCCGGCCCTGGAAGTTGTTTTCTTTAGGGCCTTGAGGGTAACGACACCCTTTGGTGGAGATAGCATCATCCATCCCTCCCCTTACTGGTCTTTTATCCTTATCCAGATGTGACACCCCTGGGGTACCTTTCCCTCCCTCTTGCTCCATTTCTGTTGCTCCCCTGATCCCACTCCCTGCCACTTCTATCCCCTTCATGCCTTGCTTTGTAGATATCCCATCCCCTTCCCTAGTGAACACAGAGGCAAAGTACTCATTAAATACCTCTGCCTGGTCCCTCGCCTCTTCCACCCACCCTCCTCTTAAGAAACAAAAATATTTTTCCACACTAATAAAAACATTCTTTAAAATTATTTTTTTATTTTATATAAAACAATGAGCCATTGTATAATATCAATAATGCCCTCCAGGGTGTGTCGTTTGGGATAACATCACACCTCAGTTGTTGAACGCACTCAGCCTGCGGCCTCGTGCCCAACCACCTGAAGCGTGACGTTATCCCAGCATGACACACACCCTGTTCGGCATTATTGCTTAATCTTATCATGAAAGTAGAAAGTAATTATTAACACATCAAAATAGAATACATGAAATAGTCAGTTTTCTATTTATTAGAAGTAAACACATGTTCTTTAAGCACTGTTTTGAAAGAGACCTCTTTTGGTCTGTCTTGATATTGCAGACATCTACACTACTGAAATAGGAGACTGCACTTTGAGTAGGGAGACAGAAAAATCAGCTATATACTATACCCACAATGCCTCATTATGTAAGCTAGTATACACAATGCCTTGTTTTTGAAAATAAACATATAAGAGCTTTTATTGTTGAAGCCACTATAGAAATATGATACTGTACCTCACAGTCAGAAAATTGGAAAACAACTTCTTATCATACTCACAATGCCCTGCTACATATGCTTACATATTAGGTGCTATACTACAGTCATCAATACCAAAATAAAGGACTGCTTTTCTGAGAAATGATCATTTAAATCAACTTTATAATTTACCCAGAATTCATTGGTGCAGTATGTAAAACATTGACAGTTCCCTTGCATGACATCATTCTGGGAGTGTGGCCATGCACAGAAAACTGGAGGACAACATGTTGATAAAACTTAAATAAAATGAGTATGACAGATTTTTTTTACAAAACAAATTGCAGCTTTAATATATGAATTATGCATGGCATACTATGTGAAAAAGGCATCTGCAAAATCTCAGAAAATCATTTTAAAATTACAATTAATTTAGGAAAGCTAGGTCAATTAAGAAGGGAGGTGGTGTTCTTATTTTTCATAAAGCAAAGTTGTCACTATCTCTTTATCCAGGTTTAAATATTGATTCAACTTGTGACTTTCTCCAAGTTGTGTTGCATCTAGGGAAGTCAAAAACATTAATGTGGCTGTTTTCTATTTCCTTCAGGGCCTTTCTGACAATAGCCTTTTGTTGATCTCAAAATATAAAGCTTCGAAGCAAAATTCAGAAGCACTAATACTAATGTGTGATGCCAATTTTAACTGCGGTGATCAATCCCATTTGAAAATTAAAGGCAATATTAAAGGGTTACATATTTTTGTAGGTAATAACTCTGTCTACAAGGCATAATTATAAAGATGTTACTGAATCTTCAGTAGATTGGGTGTTAACATCCAAACCTGACTGAGTTTTGAAAGCTTATCCTACTTCTGACAGTTTAAGTGTTCACTGTCCCACAGTTTGCTTATGAAGTGCCCATAAAGCAAAAGAGTCTTCTATTTTTAATAAGTCCCATTCCATGAAAAATTTTGACTTAGGAAAATTTAGGTTTGCTGTTTCTAATACCAATTGATCTTTTTTGTCTGTACTATATACCATCGGCTTTATGCTTGATTTCATTGCTTCTTAGTTTACAATTGTCTGTGACAGGTTTTCCCCAATGTGTAAATTGAGAGTTGAGGATCAGTTCCAGGATTGGGTGACTCCAAAATTATGTCAAATTAATGCAAAATAGGGATTAAGTTGGCAGTCAAATAGGAAATGTTGCACTCAGCAGGCCCTGATAGAATGTAGAATGCTAAGAAATCATTGTAAGTAACAGATTCACTGCACTAAATCTGATTTATTTTCTGAGTTCTCAGTTTCCTATGTCTAATAGTTAACAGGATAATGGAAGATAGACTAAAACTTAAAACTTCTATAACAAAAGTTCCTTTGTTGTCTACTGAGGGAGGTGACATTACTGACCAGCAGGGCATCACCACTGAATTTAATCATGTGTTCTGTGGCACTGCCAAGGTGGCACCTTCCATAGATAACATTGCCTTAGATGAAAGAGCTACTTTGAAATGGATTTTGTTACAAAATTTAAGTTTGTTATGTTATCAGTGAAGACAACACTGGAGGAACTTAGGAAAATGAAACTGAAATCTAGGAATGGCCTTGATAATATTAATTTGCAACTATTTGCAGTGTTTAGTGATTTCATGGCTTACTCTCTGACTGTCATTTAATGTTTCACTACAGTCTGGTGAGATTCCACAGCTTTAGATGCAGGTGGCCATGGTCCCAATTTTTATGGCTGCATAGCATCAGAGCTATGCTGATGTATTGCTATCAGAGGAAGGACCGGTATTTCTAACACAGTAGAGCTGTGTTGTTATGGTAGAGTAGAGTTGAAGCACAACTTCCTGCAAATCTGTCCATGTCCTTCCCATTCACTAAAATGTGTTTCCTTCTTCTCCTACTCCTCCTCTGCCACATGATTTTCTTGCTGAGCCACGTATGGCATCATTACGTAGTTCTCACGTATGTCTTACAAGATATGACACTTTGGAGGGACTATGGCATTGTTATCCTCACTGGCATAGATACATATAAGGAAGAAATGTCCTCCTCTGGGCACACAGTTTGTAGTTGGAGGACATAAAACTGATGCTCAACACAGGATGAATAGGGCAAGAAGGAGGTTCTGTGTGGATGTGTGAAACCCCATGGCTCAGCTCTGCTTTTATGTGAACACATGACAACACATGCAGACTTATGTTTCTCTCTGTATATAAGTGTGATCTATATTGGTGGATTGTAGAAGAGCCAGTGGTGGGGCCAAAGCTGCAGTGGTGGGAGTTGTGTTCCAGTTTGCCACTTGATAACAAGAAGGGGCCAACAGCAGCTAACCAAAACATCACTGCACAGATGTAAGGACTTTGGGCTTTTGCTTGGCAGTGTGAACAGGGAATTGAAAAGGCAGCTGATTCACATTTCCTGAGAGAGACACTGAGTGGCTTGCTGGTGACGCCTCTATGTGAATGCTAATGGGTGCCAGTAGGGCAGAGGTACTCATTGCTCATCTCCACTGGATTAATCTATTTTAAATGCATTGTTGTAAACTGACCTATTACTCTTAAATACATTAAACTAATATAAATTAACTGTACCATTTCATAGAATGTAGTCATGAAACACACCAGGGCAGAAATAAAATGGGAGGTAACTGGTGCTGTGCAGAATTTTCAAATTCCGGCAGAACAAAATTTTGTGGAATTTTTGAAATTCTTCCAAAATTCCGCCAAACTTTTCAGAAATGGAATGGTGGAAATTCCACAGCAGAAAAATGCTGAATGAGTATTTCTGCTGCATCATTTCTGTGGAATTTTATTCTGCAGCTCTCAATATTTTCAGTGGAAATTGTAGCAGAATGATTTTCCATGGAAAAGATGTTCCACAGACTATTATTCCACGGATCTCAATATATTCCATGGACATGGCTGCAAAATGATTTTCCATGGAAAAATGTTGTTCTACAGAATTTTATTATGTAGATCACAGCAGGCAGAATTTCACAGAAGAAGCAACGATATTGCTGGTAGAAATTTTATCAGAGGAATGGTCATTGCATGCTAATTGTGGTGGCAGAATTCTGCATTCTGCACAGCACTATAGGTAATGCTTCCAAATAGGGCAGCAGAGACCATAGCTTTCTTCCCCAAATTGACTTAATTAGTATTCACCTTCAGTGGTTTTTCCCTACTCAGGCTCATGTCCCAACCCACATTTTGAACTTTGTGTCCAGTTGTGTGATGACCTTTTTTGTCTAGTGACCTTTGTGTTGGGTCTGAGTGTCTACCTTTGTGTCCAGTCTGTACATCAGTGCTTAAGTCCATTGTTTATATCAACATTATGATCTCTGCTGCCCTGTCTGGAAGTGTGTACCTCTCATTTTATTTTTGGCCTGCTGTGTTTCAAGACTACATTATATTAAATGGTACAGTTGATTTATACACTCTTTCAAGTAACATGAATGATGTCTTACTTAAATTATTTGTACTATTTATGCATTAGTTTCATGATGAAATGCAGATTTTTGCTTTATTCAAATTTGGAACCTGATATACATTTACCCATGCAAATAATGTTAACACATGGTAGCTGTAGGTGGCTGTACATGGATAAACACATCAAAATAAATACCATATAGAGTTCAGTGTTGAAACTTGCAAATAGAGTATTTGTTGTTTATGACAGAGGTGCTAGACCTGGTAGGAATTATGATATTATTACTATTACATTTAGATACTGATATCAGTGGTAGTGTCATCTCCAGGATCTCTCCTTGTTGGTGTTATTTGGTGGTTAGCCAGAGCAAGCCAGGTGGTGCTTTTTTTGCTCACTGTCTGTGTGACCATTTGCTACAATTAACTGACAGGGACAGTTGCTTGAGATGTAGTACACTGAATCTGACAGTCCTCTTTTCTCTGCTTTTCACCTTCCCAGAGTATTGAGAGGACCAGGGGAAAATTGTGGCTACTTGATTGCTCTGTTGTAAAGAGGCAGTGTGAGTAACATAGCAATTTCAGGTCACAAGGGACTCTAGGTCCTTCATGCCCACCCCTGCTACACAAGCAAGGATGAATAACTTATGCTGTTCAAACATCCTAATTTACAGTGATTCCTAATCCACTCTACTACCTGGAGTACTCTGTGATTCCTTTTATAATCCCATTATTCAGGACCTGAACAAGCTGGACAATTAGTCAAACTCCATTTGTTTGTGAATGCCATTAAACTCCTTTCCAACGCTCTTAAAGCAATATTGCAGCCATATTAGCTCTGACCAGAGTTTGTTCTTTAGAGGAATGGTTAGGGAGAGAGGCTATTATTTAACATGTTATTTGGGAGGGGGGAGGGGAGTGAGACTTGCAAGAAATTTGTCAAGGAGACCCTTGACATGGGGCATTTGATTTATAAATGAAAAGACTTGGTTACAGTTAATGGGCTGTGTCTTGAGGATGAGAAACTGGCTGGAATCCCAAACCAAAACCATAACCAAAATCTGGGTTGTGTAGCAATACAAGAACTAGAACCTCCCTGATTTGCTAATCTCTATTCTAGACTGATTTGTTCTATTAAGAAAAAACACTTGAGAAATCTAAATGGAATTCATCTAGCCACTTAAAAAAACAAGTATTGTTATGACTTTACCAGATCTGGCATGGATTTCAGTATGTAAAAAACTATCATTCTGTACTTGTGGCTTTACAAAAAACAGATGTGAACCCAAGAATTCCATCAAATGTTTCTACTTACATTAAGAACCATGATAGAAAAGTTTGGCACAGCAGGGCGATTTTTTGTATAACATACACTGAATCATTGCTTAGGTTTGTCACAGATTAATGCATTTGTTTTTTCATTAATAGACTATTATGTGAATCAAGCCACCATTGTTTACACCAGAATGTTGAAGAGAAACACAGTTTGTTTTGTAGAAAAAAACACTTGCGAGGAGATAGACAAAGGACCATTTCAATAACTAAATTGTTATGCCAATCAGATAAGTCAGACTACAAAATGATAGCATAAATTTCAGTGTAGAAAAAAGCAGCATTCTGGGAAAAGTCATTGTCTGACCAATTCTGTGCATTTGTTGCAAAGTGGAAAGTACACTACAGTTCCCAGTAGCATGTTTTCTGCAAATAGTTCCTAAATGTCCTGCTGTACGATGCTATAGATCCTACACCTCCTGTAGAAATACAACATCACAAATACTGTAGCCAAATAATACAAAACATCATGGAAAGTACAATGTATGTAAATTAGCATAAAAAAATGTATACTGGTTTGGATTTAGGCAGGAGTGTACAATATGTACCATGTGGCACCATACACTCCTGTTTAATGCAAAACTAGTCTAAATGATTTCATGGTGATATACACACACTTCACATGATGCTTCACATTCTTGGGGTATGACTTAATTTGTGTTTTTTTAGAAACCAGGTTTTATTACCAGTGCCTTTCCTGGTTCACTCTTGCCTCAGTACATTGTGCTGAGGTTCTTTTTTTTCAATTGTTTAACCAGAAGTGGCACACTAAGCTCAAAGCTTGTTTACAGGTGTGACCTGGGAGCACTGGGGAAATTAAGTGACTTGCTCAGGATCACACGGTATGCCTTTCTGATTGCTACACCTTCTGTAGCTTTGCTTTATAGCTGCATACAGGTCACCTTCTGGTGAATTGCTTTCCCTTAGATGGAACTTCTCATCTTGGTCTCATTGCGCTTGTGATGCTCCATCATTTATATGCATCTTTTATGTAACTAATTCCAGGTCATCCTTGAAAATAGGATTCTTTTGTTTCAGTGGGGTTACATTGTTACCAAAAGCCAAGAAATAAAATAAATCAACTAATAGTGTAATTCCCCCTTTCCTGTTTTGGACAAACCCACCATTGAAATAGAATTTGTTGGCAGAAAATGACCACATGGCCCAACAAATCTGCCCAGATGTCCCCTGTTTAATCTGTCTCCATAGACTCTAACTGGTCACCCACAATACATCCTCCTCCCTGCCTGTTTGCTAGTACACCCCTATGTCTATCCAGTGCATTCTTGTAGCCCTCATTGTTTCTGCCTCCACAATGTCTGCTTGCTGTCTGCTCCAGACATCTACCATCCTTACAGTAAACAAATGTTCTCCTTACATCTCTCTTAAATTCCCCCATCCAGCTTCATTGTGTACCCCCTAGTCCTGGTGCATCTTCGCTTTTGAAAGAGATGTCCCTCTTGCACCCTGTTAATGCCTGTGAGGTACTTGTAGGTCTCTACTATGTCACCTCTCACTCTCCTTTCTTCAAGGGTGTACATATTGAAATCCCTTAGTCTCTCTTCATAGGGGTTCTCAAACAACCCAAACACCATTTTAGTTGCCCTCCTCTGGACTGCCTGTACCCTATCTATGTCTTTCTAAGGTATGGCCCCAAAAACTTGACACAGTACTCCAGGTGTTGTCTTACCAGCAAGCAATAGAGTAGCAACACCACCTCCATCCTCCTGCAGGATAAACCTTCCCATTGCAACCCAGCATCCCACCAGCCCTACCTACTACATTGTCAAATTGCCCTACCAGCTTGAGGTCATCAGATATGATAACACCCAAGGACTCTTTCCTACTGAGTGACTGTCAGTACCCCTCTCGATCTCATGCTAAGTACCTGGATTCCTATGCCCTAGGTGCATATTTTGCACTTTTTGGCATTGGACCCCAACTGCTATTTTTTAGACCACTCCTCAAGTTTCAACAGATCCCTACTTATTATCTCATTCCCCTCCTGAGTGTCCACCCAATTGCAGATTTTGGTATCATCTACAAAAAGGCATACCTTTCTTTCCAGTTTCTCAGCAATGTCACTTCTGAAGACATTTAAGAGGAACAGTCCCATCACTGAGCTCTGTGGCACCCCACTGGTCACTCCTCTATCATTACAGTGAGTGCCTTTTACAGACCCCCTTTGTACCCTATCTGATAACCATTTTCTAACCAAATGCACCACTTTGGGTCCCACTCCCAAGCTACTTAGCTTTGTTATAAGCATCCTGTGCAGCACAATGTCAAAGTCCCTGCTGAGGTCCATATAGGCCACATCCACTTCCTTCCCATAATTTATCTCCTTGGTCACTGATCACCCAGTCAAAGAAATCCATCGGATTTGCTTGGCATGATCCAATACCCCTAATGAATCCATGTTGTCTAGGGTCTTATAACATATTGTATTTAAAGAAATCCATGATGCCTTTGGTCTTGCAACTAACTGGCTTCTCTAAGGAACCTTAAAATGAAGTGTGCTTACCTAAACCACATAGCTGTCAAAATCCTCCTCGCTTTCTCTACCTCAGTCTGCTGTAAATTGCTGAAGCTGTCTTGGACATGTTTTACTCAAAGTCAGGGGTTCACTGAGCTGAGAAAGATACATGCACAAGCATTACTATGGAAGTGCTAGGGCATGGCATGCATATCTGGTTTTACCTACTCAACCACTTACTCAGAGGAAACCACATCCAAGGTGCCTGGATCAGTTAAAACATACATAGGTATGGAGGAGAGGAGGTTTGGCAGCTGGGTGGTTAGGTAAAGTACTGTATTACAATATTTTACATAACTAGTGGACCTTCCAGGATTATGGAGGGGGGCAAAGCTGAGATAGCAATGGGGAGTTACGGGGATAACAAACAAATCTTAACAGTTGAAAAGGACAGGGTGTTTTCTAAAGGTGCATATTATATAGCACCCACAAGCACCTTCATGGGTGGGATGGAGGGGACCTCTAAGGTGGGAGACTAACTGTCATAAAAAACACACAGGTAGAAACAATTTCCTTCAAAAAAACAAGGACTACTTTTTAGGAGGAATTATTTTCCAATTATTTACCATTTAAAACAGCAGTACAAAGAAGAGTTGAAATGTGAAGTCACCTGTGATTTTAGTTTAGTGACGTGCTGCTTGATGTCCATTACAGGTTACTATAAGGGTTTCCTTGGATTCTTTAGTGTTTTTTTCTTAGGTCAATAAAAACTGCAATTAATTTGCACAAACTAATGTACCACCTGACATGCTTGTTTTCTTCCTTTGACTTCCCACAAGGCAACGGAATAGAGGTTAGAGCACAACATGCACATTCATGACCACTAGGTGGGAAAATGCAATCAGTGTGCCTAAGGAGTGTATTGCTCAGCTTTGGATCCCCCTTTTTCTTAACATATAAGCTGTGACTGCCCCATCACAAACTAATACAAAATAACATTGAGGAAAGCAAATTCAGAAGCATAAAGTTAAATTGAACCATGTTCCTAAAATATGGGCAAGAGTTTATCTTCATTTGGGATTCCTAAGCTGCACAGAAGCCACCAATGTCTGAAGGTAGAAGTGCTTTCTTTGTGAATTTAGTGTGCCCAGTGGAGGGCTCTACAGCAAAGAGGTTTTATTCATTTTTTTTCTTTGTCTTCCATTTATTACTCAGGCTACCTCAGTAGAGATGTATCTCCAGTTAGGAACAACCAGCTGCACAAACAAACAGAACCATGACTTGAAGTCTGAAAGCTGCCAACAAAGAAGTCAGACTACCCAGAATCTGTTACAGGGGGAAAATTCAGTATTTGCCATTGTTGATTCAAAGGTAAATAGCCATCATTTTAGAAACTGGCAACAAGAAAGTCAGGCAACTCGGAATGGAAACAACAACCACAAATGTAGTGAGTTAAAAAAGCAATATTTATTTGAATACTTACTGTAAAATTCAGCGTCAAAGCTTACAGTGGCTGTTGTTTCCATTCCAAGTTACCCGACTTCCTTGTTGCCAGTTTCTAAAATGATGGCTATTTGCCTTTGACTCAACAATTGCAAATATTGAATGTTCCCCTGTAACAGATATCTAGGTAGCCCAACTTCCTTGTTGACGGCTTTCAGACTTCAAGTCATGGCTTCTGCATGTTTCAAACTGCAGAAAAATCTCTATTGAGGTAGCCTGAGTAATAATGGGAAGAGAAGAGAAAAAACCCGAGAACTAAGGAAATCAGGTATGCGGTTCAATGTATTTCAATGCATTTTGAACTTGTGGTCATAATTTGTTCATCTTTTAATATTTTTTTTCTAAAACTTTCAACATGGCCTTTTTTGGGACCCCACCACATGAACAAGGATGGTGAAAGCCTTCAAATCTAACCCACAAGGTGATTTTGCCCTCACTCCATGAAATCACCATTTGGGAATGATTGAAAATTTTCACCTAAAAGTTTCATGAGGTGGGATTATAAGATGACTGTGTTGAAAAATGAGGGCCAAGGGGACATGGTTTAGCCATCGACATGATGGCAGCTTAACCTGTGAGCTCTCTCCTGGCTGACGACCATCTGAGCTTGGACGTCACAATCCCGTGGAGTTACTAACTACTGCTTATTGCATGGGTGATGATCTGCTTACCGGGTGGTGCACTCTTAAATAGATTTCAAAGTGATTTGTGTCTCATTGTAGCGCCATTATCCATGATACCTCTGGCCAAGTTAGACCACACAGGCCCCACATTACATAGCGTCTCCTGCCTACTATACAGCTACCCACCTTTGTTGAACAGGTGTCGGGATGACTTGGGAACTCACACCCTTTATCCTCCTGCAAGCATGGACCCCCCCTGACAGCAGCTCTACCTCCAAGTCTGACAAGCCCTGCCACCACCCAGCCAGCATCCATGGGAGAATCTCTGCAATATATAACCAATATGCTGGAAGGCTTACTTCTCTGGTGGACAACATCAGTCTTTCCTTATAGGGCGCAGTCACAGAAGTTCAGCAGCTCCAAGACCAGATGAATGTCATTGAGCAGTGAGTGGAGACCTGCAAAATGCAACAAACACAAATATGGCAGTGCTTACACCATCATGAGGAAAGTCTAGCTGCTCTCTGGGATAGAGCCGAAGAGCAAGAGAACAGAAGTGGCTGCAACAATTTGTGGATTTTTGGACTCCCTGAAGGGGCGGAAGGGCAATCCATGGAGAAGTTTCTCAATGACAACCTGCCTGTCATGTTGGGAGAATGCTGGAAGGGCCCTGTAGATGTGGAGAGGGCTCATCAGGTCTCTACTCACTCCCAATAAAGCTGCAGACACTCCCAGACCAGTGGTGGCCTGCCTGCTTCAATACTCAACTAAGGAACAGATTATTCATGCTGCCAGGGACCTTGGGGAGATTAGATGGCAAGGGGCTCAGATCTCTCTATTTTGGGACTTTGCCCAAGAGACTGCAGTGAGGAACAGAGCCTTTGGCCCTATCAAATGTTTTCTTTACCAACATGACTTTTATTTCAAGTTTAAAAATCTTACCAGGATCTTTGTTTCTAAAGAGGGGTGTGAAATAACTGCTGACCACCCTGCTGAGCTCAAACCCTGGATTGCTAAATTCTGGCTGGTGCTGCAGAGCCTTACTACAAATCCCAGGAGGTTGTGGGAACCCTCTCAAGTGGTACCCTCCAATAGGAACAGTTCTTTTTTCTGGTCTCCAAGGGACTTATTAACAGCTGGACCGGTCCCTCACCAGCAGGGCCCCCCATCGATTAATGGCCCTCTTTTAGCTTCTCCTGCTCTGCCTTCTGTAGTGATTTTAGAATCCCAATCCCACTTGCCCTCCCTCCCTCAATGCTCAAATAGCTCATTCACAAAGTCTAGACAACGAGCTAGGAGTAGGCCTCAACATTTGCACAGCAAGCACTCCACGGCCTCATCTGCTAAGATTTGTAGAGAAGACCTTTCTCCTACCGCAGATCCAGTGAACTCTGAACTGCCTGATTCTCAGGAGATGGACCTTGCACAACCAATGGACTGGGCTGACTTTCCTGATGCCTCCCTTGTTGAAGCAGTAGATACTGTCTGGGTTCATTAGTTACGTTGCAGCGGCAGCGAAGACTACTGCAGACTCTAGTGTTGCCCCTTGGGTTCAACCCAAGCAGGCCAAAGGACTGAACACATGAACTGTTACCACCTGTTTTCCCGATGACCTTTTCATGAACTGCTTATTAGTGTATGATGGGGCACCACTGTAGTCCTCCCCTTCCCCTCCTCTTTTCTGCTCTCTGATTGTACCCGTGAGGGTATAAGAGTTGTGGCAGGCATTTTATTACTCCTACTCCATATACCAGTCCTGTCCTGCCCCCCCTTTATTTTTGATCCCTGGTCTCCAGTCTGTGGACTGTCCTACTATCCTGGGGCCCTCTGCCAAGGGACCCCATTATTAAGCTCTGTTTGTTAGCTGGTTCTTTTTGTTTTATCTAGCTTTGATGACAGGTAGCCATGCATTGCTGCCATAGCTTTAACTGCACCCTGGTGTCTCTCTCCAACTCACCTCCATTCTCTCCTCCTCCCCCCTCTCCTTCCCCCCTCCCCCCCGAGGTCGGGATGCCCAACCTTGGATGGCTCCCCGGCTCAGGATGACTCCACTTAGTTGGACTTCCACATTACACCCCCCATACTGAGCGTTGGAGATAGCATTGCTGTAGGGCAATTTTTCTACCCTCGTTTGCGCTGGCCTCCTCACTCATAGCATGTTTATGCTGTTGTGTCTTTGCTGGCACTTGTTTGTTGACTTTTGGGCTTTTTAGCCTTATAGTTTTCTCAATATTTGTATTTCAATTTCTTTCTGTCTGTTGTTCTTCTCCGCAGCTTCCAATTTCCAAGGACAACGTACTTCAGGACGTCAGTAATGCTTACAATCTCTCCATCCCTAGGCTATGGATTTACAGTTCTGGTTTGTTTAGGGTGCCTTCCCATTCCCAGGTCTCTGCAAATTTGCTCCCTCCCTCCTTTTGGCTCACAGTAAGTATTCCTTTTTATTCATTGGGTGGGACCATGGCACCGGACACCCCTGTGCTTGTGGCTATCATTGGGTTTCCTGGAATGTTAAAGGGCTTAACCATCCAATCAAATGCATAAAAGTTCTTCAGCACCTACTGTCTTTACATACTGATGTTGCACTTTTACAAGAAATCCACCTTCTGTCCAGGGCAACATCATGACTGAAGAAATCCTGGGTGGGTGAAGTCTTGGCTAGCTCCTCCACAACTAAATCTAAAGGAGTGGCTATTATTCTCCACCGCACATCCCCCTGGAAAGTGGAGGGTGTCAGGAATGTTACCCATGGTAGGTGGGTGGTGGCTAAGTTATCCTTCCCAGAGGCCCCATGTTATTGGGTAATGTCTATGCTCCCTATGCTGAACATGTGGATTTTTTCCCGGTGGTCAGTCAAGCCCTATCAGCATTACAGTTGGTTGGCCCACCCATTCCAGTTGAGATGGGGGAGATTTCAGTATGGTGAGTGATATTTTTCATGACAAGTCCCACCCTACTCCACATGCCACCCCCAAAGCCAGACAATCTCATCAGGACCTGATGAAGGAATGGACTCTCACCAATGTTTGGTGAAGAGACCATCCAACCGGTCGTGACTACACATTTTACTCCATGCGACACTGCTCACATAGCCATGTTGACTTTTGGCTGGCCAACGAAATGGCAGCCCAGGGCATATCTGACTCCGGTATTGGTTCGATCTTGATCTCTGACCACTCACCCATTAAGATTACTTACACCCCTCTTGGTCACCATTCCCCTGGTGTCCGATGGTGATGTAATCCCCTCCTTTTTCAGGACCCCGACTTTTGCTCCATGCTAATTCAGGCCACTAGAGACTACTTTTCCCTTAACTCTGATTGCAGAGTCTCACATGGCACAGTCTGGGAAGTCTTTAAGGTGGTCATTCGGGGTCGCATTATTGCCTTCTCTGTGGCTCGGGATAGGGCCCATGGAGCAAACCTGACCAAACTACAGGCCTGTTTGGAAGCCTTGGAACAGCACTTTAAGGCCTCCCCTCATGCCACTCCCGATGGCACCTTGAATTGTCAAATCGTGAGATTCAAGTACCAGATGAATGTAATCCTATATCAGAAGGCTGAATGGCTTCTGCTCAGGTTTAAACCCTACCGGGTCATAATGTAGCAGGCTTAATAGCGTACGACCTTATGGCTTACCCAGTACAGCGCTGTACCAGTGAGCAAATGGTGCAATACCACATATACTGCTGTATACGTTATTTCACCATTCACACTCTCCCAGGCAGAGGATGAGACCTCTGCTGGGAGTGGATTTCGCCAACCAGCTGTTGTGGCTCAATGGACTGAACCACAGCAGGAGGGAACCCAAGCAGTGCTGCTGGGACCGGGTTTGATTCCTGGTAACAGGAACTTTTATTTTTTTCAACTTTGTGCTCTCCCGACTTGAACCCCCCCCGGAGTTGAGAATCTATAGTGGGAGATTTGGGGGGTGCAGACCCCTGAAATGTGGGTGTGTGGGGCAGAGCTTCCCCCCCACAGAAAAAAGAGATATGCCGCATGGCAAGAATTCTGCTGTATTGGCAGCATGATCTTGCCATGTGGCATAATGTTGTGTGACATTATGACCCCGTGCCGGTCTAAACAGACCTACTGGGATAGTGGAAAGAAGTCTAGCAGACTCCTCACTTTTCAACTCTGCAAACAACAGGCAACCACCCGGATACATGCCCTTCACACCCAAGCAGGCTCCATAACCTCCAACCCCAGGGGCATTAATGATACCATGAGACAATTTTATGAATCTGTCTACCAATCTCGATCCACCAGCATAGACTCACAGCTCTCGCAAGGTGTCATGACCTTTTGCCAGCATGCCCCATCTTCCCACCCTTACCCCTGATCAGGCAGCTCAACTTGACTCCCCTATTTCATGTGAAGAGCTTCATCTTGCACTGTAGAAGATGGCTCGAGGGAAAGCTCCTGACCCCAACAGCATGTCTGTAGAACTATAGCAAGTCTTTGGACCAGACTTCTTTTGGCAACTTTAACTTGCTTTACAGACCTCCCATGAGGTCAGCTCCCTCCCTTCTACCATGAGAGATGTGCTTATTACTCTTCTCCCCAAAAAACCCACTGATCCATTAGATTGTGCTGACATTCAGCCTATATCTTTGCTATCTGTCGATACAAAGATATTAGCCAAAGCCCTGACCACTAGAATGATGTCAGTCCTCCCATCGATTATTCACCCCACACAAGCTGGCTTCATGTGGGGCAAAGCAGGAGTAGACACACCAGACTTCTGCTTAACCTTAAATGGTTTACCTCTAAATCACCCCTCCCCATGGCTGCCTTAGCAATTGACTTTTCTAAGGCATTCAACTCCATAGAATGGGGCTACCTGCATGAGATCCTCCATCTCAATGGTTTTGGTGCCTACTTTAGACAGTGGGTGCACACGCTTGATTGTTCCCTTATGGCCTACATTCTCACTAACAGTGATATCTCTCCTTCCTTTCCCCTTCACAGGGGCACTAGGCAAGGTTGCCCTCTTCCCCACTTTTATTTTTGATAGCCCTAGACCCACTACTTTGGGTTCTTATTGTCTCTCCGCAGATCCATGGCATCAAAGTTGCCGGTCACTCCTACCTGGTGGCGGCATATGCAGATGACCTCCTCTTGACCCTATCTAGTCCTCAACAATCAATCCCAAAGGCACTTAGGGTCCTTGAAAACTTCACAGCCCTCTCTGGCTTACAGATAAACCAAAGAAAGACCACTCTGGCCACCTTGAATGCTAACTGTACACGTGCCTGTCATCAGGGCACTAGCTTCTAGTGGGCTGCCCAGGGCTTTGCTTACCTTGGTATACAGCTACCTACCAAATGGTCCACCCTCGAGTCAGCTAATTTCTCCCCTCTACTGACATAACTGTATATGGAAGTGGAAAGTTGACACAAACTACCACTCTCCCTACCAGGCAGAGTAGCTGCAGTCCATATGCTTCTCTTCCCCCAGCTCTTGTACTTATTTAAGAACTTACCCATATCTCTCTCTTCTAAACTGTTCACCTCTCTGGTAATTTTCAATATTTTGACCCAAAATTTTTAAGATAGCCATTTTTCCACACCAGTTCATGAATGGGGCATAAATCATTTTTAAAATCCTGGTCAAACTGAGTTTTCACAGTTGTGGTGCAAAACATAGTTTTAGCCAGCATTTTATGGCACCTGTCATGTTCGGAAGGAGGGGTCATAAAAAGATTATGTTGAAAATTTGGGGTCAAAATGTGAAAAAAAAAAGAAACATGTTTCAATGTTTACTCGTAGCTATATTTTGGCGGACTTTGGCACATTTGGTTCACTATATCCATTGTGTTACCCTACCTCATGAACATGATAGGTGTAATTTTTCAAATTTCCTCTGAAACATGTTTTTGCAGCCACACTGTGAAATCACCTTTTGGATGGAATTTCAGAAATTCCACTTGTCTTGATCATAATGTCAGGTGACATAAAGACTGTTGAAATTTGGGGTCAAAATGTGAGTAGATATTGCCTTTCAGCTGGCCTATCCTGTGTAAATACAATCTAAGAATGTGTAAAATCAGGGCACCACTGAAAATAAGATATAGTGTCTCATTTAGTCTATCCTGGGCAAATATTTAGTAAGAATGTGTAATAGCAGGACCACAGTGCAGCACAGCCTCCACTGAACTGTCCATCTAAGCTGCTCTGTTCAGTGAAGAATATATCATAAAAGCTGGACCCCAGTGAAAATGTAACTTGCCTTTTAACTGGGCTATCCTGGGTAAGCACATAAAAATGGGTAAAAGCAGGGCCCAATGGAAATAAGATATCGCATCTTGGCTGTGCTATCCTGGGTAAATATAGAGTAAAAATTGGGAAAAGCAGGATCTCACTGAAAACATGATAGCATTTCAGCTGTGTTGTCCTGGGTAAATACAGTACAAAGATGTGTTAAAACAAAAAAAAGTGTTAGAACAGGACCCCACTGAAAATCAGATATTGCATCTTAGTCGGGTTATCCTGGAAAAGTATGCTGCAAAACTGTAAAAACAGGACACTAAAGGACCCTGCAGCAGGAAACTACTGAAAAAGAAATTACAAGAATCATAGAAAGGTTTTACATGCAGAGTAGACTTTTTAGTCCTGTATATGCATGCCATTTTGCAATGGTTATATCTCTGAATGTCATTTGATTTTAGATGTTTATCTAGTTAGGCTCTAAAGCTATCCATTGTTTGATATGGTATTACCTCCTCTGAGAGTAAATTCCACAAGGTGACCACCCATTGTGTTAACCAGACTGCTCTTTTGGCAGTTGCAAAGTGGTCATCCTTTAGTTGCTTACTGTGCCTTCTGTCCTCATACCAATTGTGTTTTTTCCAGGTCTAGAAACTCCTACAAATCTTCATTTTCAAATACCTTAAACACAAGACACATGCCTCCCTCAGCTTCCTATGCTCCAGGCCATACATATTTAACTCCTCCAGCCTCTGGTGCATTTAAGATGATCCGGCCTAGAAAAATAAATGATAAAAGCAGCACCACATTAAAAGTGAGATATCACGTCTCACCTCTACTATCCTAGGTAAATGCAGTATACAACTGTGTAAAATTAGGACCCCATTGCAAATGACATATTGCATCTCATTTGGTCTGTCTTAGATAAATGTATAATAAAAATGTGGACAAGCAAGGGCAGGTACAACAGCATTGCAAGCTGCAAATATTTGGCATTGACAAATGCTTGTTATTTGTGGGAGAACACACTTTAGAGTGTGCTTTGAAGGAATATACTGTACACACTTCTCTGGTCATTAGCAACCACTGGGGGCATGAATACTGAAAGAACGAGCACACTCTGTCATATGTTATCCCTAACTTAATCAGGCTCTGGAACAATTATCTTAAAGCTTTTAAAGGGAATTAAAATATGCTTAAATGACAAAAGCATACATAATTTTAATGTTGTTACTAGAAGTAACCAGATTAAAAAAAACCTGGACCCCAGAATTAGAGAATTATTCTGGAGCAGGGTTCGGTATAACATTTTTTTCAGCCTTTATCTCCTAAATAGAAAATACATAGATGAGCAAAGTGCAAGTACAAGAGAAAGGCTTCACTGAAGAAGTCCATGTAAAAGCTAATCTTAAATAATTTTAGAAGTATTTTGTCCTATTGTTTGAGACTAAATGAAATGGCCATGATCTGCACCTCAGTAAGGCAATCTCAGCAGCAGTACCTCAGAATATGCAAGTAGCAAATAAGTTTGGCAGTGCCATCTAGTGGTTGAAGCGTCTACATGCATTTACTAAAACATTGAGGATTTCTTGGATCTGGCTTATACATCAATTTAACTAAAGAACAGTAATAGGAAGACAATGATGAGGTATCATAGCAGCAAGATTGCTGGAAGGCAATGCAGCTTCATAGAAATGTGTCTTGCTATGCCTTGCAGTGCCTTGCTATTTGGTACCTGCAGTGAGGTATGTAAGTGATAACGTGACAGGGTTATGGTTATACAGCAGTATAACCACATAAGCTAGGTGGGCTGTGTGATATGAGGTGCAGCTATCTGCCTTCAGTCACTTGGGAGGTGAAGTTATTGCAACAGAATCACATACCTGTAGCATGTAACTGCACTTATTAAATGGTAAAATAAACCATTTCAGGTCAAAATACATGCATTTGTAATTGAACAGTGCCTTTATACTGTAATAACCACATGGTTATTGCTGGATTTCACCAGTCATAACATAAGACTCTTCTTACTCATTTGATAAGGGTAATTAAACAATATGCCACAAGAAGGTGTGGGTGATGGCAGGAGTTACCCACACCTGGTGTGGTTCGGTCACGAGCCGACTGGCTGAGTGGGTGAACCACACACACCAGAAGTGGGTAAATCCTGCCATCACCCACACCCTCAAGTGGGATATTGCTATTACACAATGTCCCCTTTCTGTTAAAAAATAAAGAAAACTGTGGCCGGTGGCACTGAGGGTTGAGGCGCTGGATGCCAAACTTTGCACCACGCTGACAACCTGGGTTTGGGAATGTGCCTAAGCCATCAGGGATTGGCTGTGGAGGGAAAGGATTGAGCATCGGATGGATGACTCTCTTTTCCCTGGGGTGGGTACAGAGCTTCCATTGCTCTGCAGCGGTCCCTGATGGAAATCAGGGGCACTGCAGGAGTGGTGCAATCAGGGGTGAGGTGTGGCAGATGTCAACACACAGTGCGTGGACATCATTGCATGTCCGTACCTCAAGGAGTAAAAATTCAAGGATAATGGCACTTGGCCAGGTAGCTTGATGTCTGGGCCTCTCCACCCAGTGGGCCTGGTGTGGCATCGTGCTCCGGTATTGGATCCCAGCCTGGTGAGAGGGAGTGGGGACCTCTCTGTGGGTACGTTGTGTGTTAGCCGGATGTGAGTGAGCCTGCGGGCTGAATGGAGAGAGGACGGTGGCTGGATGAAGACAGGCCGAGCTGCGGGAGCAGAAAATAAAGATATGAAAAAAATATAAAAGGAAAAACTTTTTTTTGTATTTTGGATTATTTTTATAGAATTTATTACTGCAGCAGAAAAAATAGTATTGGGTTGCTAAGCTTCATTTCTGTACCACACACACATACACACACACACACACACACACACACACACAAAGCATTTGTTTGTTACGTGTCATAAGTTATCTTGGTTAACATGTGGATCAACTGGTGATTTCTAGTCCGAATTGGCAGGTTTGCTTTTTTTTATCTCTCTCATATCAGCAATTTGGTTTCCCATTTGGCAACCTTTTTTTACTTGAAACAAAGGGGTACATGGAGTACTTTAGATTTAGGGCTTGTGAGCATTCTGTTTTACTTTGATGGAATGGGATAAGTGTGAAGATCCACTCACTGCTGGGAGTGGAGGATCGAAGGCATTTTTTTTTTATTTGTTCAGTTTGAAATGGAAAGATATAGTGAGCTGCTAAGATGTTGGACAGCATTCTGATTGCTTGCAGGAGTGTTTTTTTTTGTGTTGCATTGGAGGAATGCTTGGATCAGAAGTATCAGGCTGGTGATGGGGTCTGCAGGAGTATAGTGCGGTCTGGGTGGGGGTTGCTGATATGTGGGTTGCACTTGGGAGTCAGCTGTGGCCTCATTTTGGCCCATTCTCTGGATCGCTTAGCGGAGTTTACTGATTGGGAAGTGGAGAATATTTATTTTGAAATATAAAAGTGTTTTGTTGTTTTTAGAGTCAGTTTCGGGACTGCTGTGGTAATTTCCTGTGTTGCTGTCGAGGGTTTGGCCGTGACTGAATATGGCATTTTTTTTATGTTTGATGCGGGAGGGAGTCGGAGTCCACTTTACCTGGAGGGCAATATGGTGGTTTTGCTGCGTGTTTTGGGGGGAGTCGCATTGTTTACAATTATGCAGCTGACTGGCACTTTTTTCCTGTTGGGTGATAGCAGGATTTACACATTGTAAATCATGCCAGTCAGTCAATCAGGAGCCAGGATTTCTTGAGTCATTGAATAATATCCAGTATACAACTATTATGAAGAAATTATGGCTGGTTTAGCTTTAATTAGGAAGATGTGACATACAAACTTTAAAAACTCAGAAAAGCAAACCACAGACTTTTTTTATCTTGTGACTCAGTGTAAAAAGGAAAAATTGTGTCTCAGATCAACATAAGAGATCCACAAAAGCTGTTTCTATGGCCTATGTACTGGCATTAACTGTGATTTAGGACCCCAAAATATGCCACATGAACAGTAAAACAATATGAACTCATATTCCTCAGCTATTTATATTGCTGCATTATGTGAGTCAGATAATTATCACTTACTTGGGGGTAAATTAGCAAACTAAATCTCAGCAGCATGTTCAGATGAAGGCAACATGTTTCATTGTGAACTATAACACTTGTTTCTCAACAAACTGAATCAGTTACAGAGGTGCAATATACATGTTTCAGTCTACAGCATAACTACATTCATGACATTTTGGAAAAGAAAAAAATTAAATGTGCTTAGCCCACTATGGCCTTTTCAAGATTTATAGGAGCATAAGAAAAGGTATCACAGAAGGAAATGTAAGGCCTTGGATGCCTGAGTCCCAGCTATATCTATTAGCCATGGATCATAATAAACCTGACAAAGAGAATTTCACTCAAAGGATATGGAGCTGCTTGGCATCCCAGTTCTAGGCTAAAATATGTGGTGTTGAAAGGGCAATATTTTGGCAGCCCTACTCCTCTTGGATTTCCTTTCTCTCTATGTCCAGCACATTATATTTGAGAGCCAATTTCAAATGGAGCTTTGGTCATGGCTCAGTGCCCAGGTTGACCCTTGCACCACTACCTGAATCTTGTGTTTAGGCTTGGAACATACACATATCGAGCTTCAGGTTTTGGGATGTCCTCGACAGGTCAGCTGCTTTGCTTATGACCCACCGTAAAGTAAGTATTATGGCTATGTAACTCAAAAAGACAGAACATTCATTACAGAAAAACTATGTTAATCTACACATTAAGGCTTATTATTAAAGATGCAAAAGTTAAGAAATGCAACATTAGGATTTTTTGAACCCTAACTATACCCAGCCCAATGCACCATGCCATGAACCCCACTGAACTGAATGTCAATTTTAAACATATGTTTTAACATCATTAATAAGTAACATGACTAGGAATACAGTTATACACCATGATGAATATCGCACTTGCTGCTGATTTGTGAGAGGCCAATGGGGTGTTTAGCCATGCAAGTACCTCATATTGAGTGGCCCTCCGGGCCCTCTGCTACAGGTCTGGTGTAATGTGTGTGATGATGTGGGTGTTTAGTGACTGGTGTACACACACACACACACACACATGCATGCACATGCATGCACACACACAGAGCATGGAATCCTGCTACCTTGTGTCTCACAACAAACAAGTGCAGAGTTTGTCATGTGGTGCAACTGTATTCCACATACTATAACAACCTGCCCATTATGTTGCTGCCAACAATTCTGATCCCCTTCAGCTGCCACCCTCTTGTCCATAATGCTGCTGCCAACTCTGATCTTCTTCAGCTGACACTCCAAACTGCAAATACCATGCCTGTACTGAACACAGACAAACGATACACCCGAATAGAAACTCCACGCCACTTTTAGCCATAGATGCCATGTTGGTTCTTTCAGCACATGTGAGTGCAAATTCTCTCACTGTAAGTATTACCTGAGCAACCGCTCCCGTCGTCAAGGGCCAAAAACCACACCACTGGGTTTTGTCTTAACGTCGCTTTATTTGATCAAATCTTTCACATGGATGCGGGAGTTCTTCAAATGAGAAAGCTCCCTGATTACAATTTACAGCAGCTTTTTATAAGCTAGATTCTGCTCTTCTTATCTTGAAAAATACCAACATTTCAGTATAAGCCAATCATAAAACAGAATAACAAGTTGATACCAATGTAACCGAATAACAAATTGATACCAATGTATGGTGTACTTTTCCACTGCTTATTTCATTTCTTACTCAATACTTCTTGATACATATGCCTGGGTCAATCTGACCTGAGTGAAACAATGAGTTTCACTCACACCATAGCAACATACAACAACGTACAGCTTGCCTTCAATGCCTCAACGTGCTGTTATCTTATACTTTGCCCAAGCATGTTGTTATCTTATACTTTGTCCAAGCCTGTCACTCAGGCTGGTACAACCAGTTCTGCCTAGTTTTATCTTGCTTTCTGTTTCTACAAATGTACCTCAAGTAACCTCAATAACATTCTATAACCCTGTAGAAAACAGCATGAACTCAAAAATGTCTACTACATTCATTATGACTTTGTCACAGCATGGCTTACAAAGCAAGCATAGCTTCAAGGCATATAATAGCAAATATAGCTTTAGGATATATAAAAATTCCCTCACACTCTCCCCCCTTTTGATACTTTGTATCAACTTGTGAACTATTACATCTTAGTCACGTCTGGTACATCATAGAATGGGAACACCCCGACTAATTCGCTAGGGTCTTGTTCCTTGGGGTGTAGTGAGGGGTGCAGCTGGGTGATGGCATGTGGCGACAAGGTGCTACAGCGTCGCAAGAGAAATTTGAGCAACACAGTCAGGAGCCATAATGCCAGTATCACCACCACGATTACTGCCACCCAGTGGAGGAGGGTAGTGCCCCAGTCACCAAATATGCTTGAGAACCATGACCAGGGGTCCCAGCCCTGCGATATAGGTGCATGCTCACTAAGAACACGCTGCTGTAGCGTTTTTATTCCCTCAATCACTTGCTCCAGTTCCTGGGAGTTATCTGGTAGATAGGTGCAGCATTCCTCCCCTATAATGGCTCACACCCCCCCCCTTGTGAGGCTAATACATAATCAAGTGCGGCTTTATTCTGCAAAGCTACGATTCTAAGGGCTTTAATTTCAGCTGTCAGCAAGACAGTTGATTTCAAGGTATCATTAATTAACGTTTCCAACTCATAGCTTAACTGGTCAACGTAATGCATGTTCTGAACAACACCCCACCATGGGAAGATTCCTGCCTCAAATTTTTCTCCCACTAGGACACGTTTATTCACGTCCGGCATCTCCCTTTTTTGAACTTGATTTATATAGCTTACACGCTGATGTATAGCAGATGCATTGTACATATATACATGGGCCGCAGGGTGGAGTGTGGCTAGATAGAAGCAGCCCATCCACCCATGGGTAGAAAAAGATAAGCCCTATCCCGCATACCCAGTATAGACCTGACAGACTGCCCACGGCAGTGAAATCAGGATGTACTGTGGGCATCTGCTGAGAGCAGTTGGTTATGGTGGACTCGGACTTGGTGGTGCTGTTGTAGTGCCTACAATATTGTGCACGTGGACCATCCCAGTGAGGCTAAACTTCGCGTTAATTGCTTATTACACAGGCAGAGCCTGGCTGATATATTCTGCTGTCTAATGTCTAGATACAACGGGGTTGAACATTTGTATCATTATTCGTGGCTGTACCATGCATGCAAAATCGTGCCTCAAACATCACGTTAGGTTTTTATTTTTGTTTGTAGCATAATCTGGGACATTAGTGATGTTTCTTCCCTGATGGCACGAGAATCTCACTGGCCTCAGTGCTATTTACAGGCCTGGGTTTTAGGTGGAGCCCCTACGGCTGCAGAGAAAGGAGAGCTAGTGCATACATGGCAATCAGAGACATTAGCATTATTAGCATGTAAGTTCATTAAAGTCCACAAGTGTTCGTAATGTGCAATGGCTCTGTGCTGTGGCGGGAGTAGTTGCCCCCCTCGTACCCAGAGCCCCATAACAAAAATAGCAGCGATAGTTCAAACGAAAACAGAACGATAATAATTTTCATGGTTGCTCAGTTTACTGTGCAATGGTATCGACTGTAGAGGCTGTCACCAAGCGACAATGAGATGCATGAATCCATGTTTCTCTCTCCTCAATCTTTATGGCAGTGGCAGTAGTCAGGAGCACTTGAAACGGTCCTCGCCACCTCGGGGCGCACCACTTCTTTCTTCGGAAGTCCTTGATAACCACAAAGTCTCCTGGCTGTATCCTATGCAGGGGTCCCTCCAAGGGAACTGGAAGTACAGCTTTTACCCTAGGATAGAGAGATCTTAAAACAGCATTAAGAGATAAACAGTAGGCAATCATTTCATTATCTAAACCGTGCAATGTTATTCGGTTTTGTGGGAAGGACATTTGTCATTCTGAGGGCCTTCCCATCAAAATTTCATGAGGTGATAAACCCATGGGGCCAGCTCTTCCCCTCATACTCATTAGAGGCTGTGGTAGTGCCTTTACCCAACTAAGGCCAGTATCTGCCATAATTTTGGTCAATTTCAGCTTTAATGTCTGATTTGCCCTTTCTACTGCCCCTCCCGATTGTGGGTGGTGCACTGCATTAAAAATCCACTTGCAGTGCCTCACACAAGGTTCTGATGACTTCATTTGCAAAATCAGAGCCATTATCGCTGGAGAGCTGGGTGGGAATCCCCATCTTGGTATGATTTCTCTAATCAGGGCCTTTGCTACTGTACAGGCCGTGGTTTTCCGATACTGGGAGCGCTCTACCCACTTTGAAAACATATCTATAATCACTAAGCAATATTTATACCCTTCACCGGGTTTAGCTCAATAAAATCCATCATTAAATGTTAAAAGGTCCTGTAGGAAAAGGATGGGCAGAGGGTTACTTGAGGTCCTCTGCCAACATTATTCTATACATATTACACACTTTTACAAAATTCTTCAGCATATACGGTAAAGCCAACAACATACCAATGTTTATTTACAAGATCGACTACTCCACTTTTTGAAACATGATCGGCCCCATGGGCCAGTTTTGCCAAAAAGGGAAATAGTGCTGAGGGCAGGCAGAGCCTGCCATCGGGGTTCGTCCGCACCTTAATGCTATCATCAAATTTACAGTTTGTTTGCCAGTTACGCTTCTCTTTTGCACTGGCCGACTGTTGTAAAGTTGCAACATCCTTTACTGAGAATAAATCAAGTTGATTAGTTACAGTCAAAGACATTTGAAATTTCGGAACACTCCCAGAAAGAGCTGCTTCCTTTGCAGCTGCATCAGCCCTTGCATTTCCTGCAGAAACAAAATCTTGGTTAGAAGTATGGGCTTGACATTTTACAATTGCTAACTTTTCTGGCTTCTGGATTGCTAACAAAATATTTTTACCAAATTGCATGCACAATAGGTTTTCCAGCTGCTGTTAAAACCCTCTGTGTTTCCATAGGGTGCCAAAATCATGAGCTACCCCAAATGCATATCGACTATCTGTGTATATGTTAACTGTTTTACCCTCGGCAATTATACAAGCTCTCATCAGAGCTATGAGTTCAGCAGCTTGGGCTGACGTTCGTGGGGGTAACTTTGCTCCTTCCACGACATAGTTTTGAGTACACACTGCATAACCTACCAAGGGGGATCCTTTTTCGTCTCTTTGTGCCGAGCCGTCAACAAATAATTCTAAGTCTGCGTTTTGTATGGGTACATCAGTGATATTCAGTCGAGGCTTACAGTCTAAGTCAATCACTTGCCCCCAGTCATGCTCCTCCCCCTCCTCCGAGGTGGGGAGCAATGTCGCTGGGTTTAAAATGGTGCACCTTTTCAAAGTTATGTTAGACATGGTTAGTAACATATTTTGATACTGAAGCAATCGTGCAGGCGTTAAATGAGCTGTGCGAGCTTGTAGCAGAATAGAATATACAGAATGAGGCACATGCACCATCAAAGCACAGAATCCTAGTGGATCCATGCATGCCAACACCGCTTCAGTAGCCGCTGCCACCGACTGCAAGCAAGATACCATTCCACATACCACTGAGTCCAAACACTTCGAGTAATATGCTATGGGCCTCTGTCCCCCTCCATGTTCCTGTGTCAATACAGCTGACATGTAACCTCCTTTACCATTTACAAACAGATTAAAACCCTTCTCATAATTTGGTAGTCCCAAACAAGGACTTGTAACCAATACATTTTTTAGTTTCGCAAAACAGATCTCTAGATCAGGTGTCCACCTGATCTCCTCAGTCATCTGCATTTTCTTGCCAAATATGGCTTCATGGAGGGGTTGTGCCAACATAGCATAATCCATGATCCAGGTTCTACAATAGCCCACCATACCCAAAAAAGACATCATTTGCTGCTTGGTAACTGGGCGTGGCCAAGCTGTTATGTTCTTAATTCTCTCAGGGTCTAGCTTTCTACCACTGCCAGACAACGCATGACCCAAATATTTTACTTGCTTTCTACACAATTGCAATTTTTCTTGAGACACTTTATGCCCATTCTCAGCCAAGAAAAGTAATAAAGCTTTTGTATCCTGTTCATTTGTTTCCTTACTGGGGCTAGCAAGCAATAGATCATCCACATACTGTATTAGGGTACTGCCTGATGGGGCCACAAAAGTGGATAGATTCTCTCTCATTTGAGCTGAGAATACTGCTGGAGACTCAGCATAGCCTTGGGGCATGCGAGTCCAGGTCCACTTTTCCCTTTTGTAGGTGAATGCAAACCATTCCTGGCTACTCGGTTCTACGGGGATACTATAAAATGCATTTGCTAAATCAATGACCGTGAAGTAACAGCTGTTATGTGGAATGGATGACAATACAGTAATCGGGTTTGGCACTACCGGGGTACGTACATGTACTGCTTCATTTACCGCTCTCAGGTCCTGCACAAAGCGGTAACTTCCATTTGGCTTTCTCACTGGTAAAATTGGTGTATTTACCATTGCATATGGGCAGGGGACGATTACTCCCCTTTCCACTAATGCTGCATGCACTGGGGCTATTCCCTCCTCCGCCTCTTTACCCAGTGAATATTGATGCCTATTCGGTCTGTAAGAGGACTTTGGCTTGACCATAAGGGGTTGTGCATTCTTCAGTAATCCCACATCATACTTTGATTCTGCCAATAGCTTTGCTGGTAACTCATTTATCCAACTTACACTCTCCTGCATGCCTATTTCTTCACAAACCTTTCGCACATTCACTTCTCTTTCATCCACTTGCTCCTTAACCTTTCTGTTAATTATGTATTTTTCACAGTTTTCAGCCCTTGATATTAGCTTGCTTCCTACACTTTCCTAATCACACAACTGGTCCATTTTTGCTACCCATGGCCCCAATTTCTTCCACTCAAGGGGGGGTTCTCTTGCCATGGAAATGTGCGGGTATGACCATGGCTCTTGGAATACTTTTAATTGCTCTGCATTCAGCCTCACTGAGGCTGCACAATGATCCTTTGCCACATATATCTCTGACACCCAGCTGGCCTGTTCTACTGGCTGTTTTCCCCACTCTTTGCACTCATAAGTTAGGTCCCGACCTCCCACTGCATAATGTGTTGTACAATGTAAATCTGTCTGTAACTGCAACTGGCCATGTGTTACTACTTCCTACATTCTTGTAGCCAACCCACCTCCTTTGGTTCTGTTAATTCCCAACTATACAGCCAATCCCTGTTCTTTCTGCTAAACATGGATACAAACCCACCCCAGGCGCTTCTATATTAACCCCTCTGAGGTACAAGTAATGTGCATTTACCTTTGACAGAGATCCTTCCCAATAAATTCACAGGACAGGTCGTGCTACTGAGGAAAGTATGTTGTAATTCCATTTTCCACACCGAACATTAATGAGATTGTTAATTCTCTCTTTGTGGTACTCCTGATGCCTATTGTTGTCACCATTCGACTGGATAAGGTGCATTTAACTTACTTCTTTGAATTACTGACATTGAGGCACCTGTGTCTATCAAGAAGGTCAACTTGGTGTTCATGATTATTAAGTCTATTACTGGACTACCTTCTGGCGTTGTTGAAGCACATAGCATTTGTGAAAAGGGGGGAGGGGGAGTGTTCCTTTAACCTTCAGCTGTCATTGGCAAAGCCAACATTATTAGTCCAGAACTGAGGATCCAGAGGATTTCCACCCCAACCTTGCTGCTGATTTGGCTGCCACTGTTGTGGAGCAGGAGGGGGTGGTGGCGGAGGCAAGAGGGCATTGGAATCTTGATTACGCTGCCACTGATTTGCCTTTACACAATTTCTTGCTATGTGTCCCTGTTCTTCACAAGCAAAGCAGATGCCACCTCCGGTCCGGGTCTTTGTCCTGCCGATCCTTCCGATGGTTGCCCTTTCCCCCTCCTCCTGTGATAACCTCCATTATTTCATCCTCTCTGTCTTCTTCTGTTGCCATTTCCACCTCCCGGTTGTGGCTGCTTATTGTCTCTCTCAAGTATAGTAGCAGAGAGCCCTTTCCAGCTTTCTTTCTTTTCCTTTTGTATCTCCTTCTGCTGTCTCTCAGCATGTTCAGCATCTGACACTAGGTTGGCCATTTTCTTTGTCTCCCATCCAATGCACACTGTGGTAACTCCCAATCTAATTGGCTCACTCAGTCCGGTGCAAAAAGTCATACCCAACTGATGCTGGTATGCAGGATTATCCGGCCCAATACCGGAAAATTGCCTAAAGACCCCTTCCAATCGTTCCTTGTAATCGCGTACTGATTCCTCATCTTTTTGTCTCGTATCCCGGATGTGAGACCAGTCTATCCATCTCTGTATTTTTCCCGTGAATTTATGCACACCGTGTTAAATTGTGGCATAATTTGGTCCCTTGGCTTCTTGGGTCCCAGGCCTCTTTACTTCCTCCACCTGCCCTTTAATGTCCATCTAAGACACTCTCAACCTCAGTCATAGACAGTTCATACATTTTATTAAGTTTGTTACTCCTTTATATATTCTTCTAAGTTATCTTGAGGTTTTGGTACATCTTTCAGGGCCTCTCTCAACTCCTCAGGATTCCATGGTGGTCCACTTCAATGTGTTTAGGGACTGCAGGCTGGTCGTTGGCAGCCAGTCTTCCTGCCTCGGGGTGTGGGTTAGGATAACGTATCAAAGGCAACTGCTGTGTTAGTTTCTTTCTTCTCCCTGCCTGTTTTGGGCCCTTAGTCCTTGCATCAGTTTGCCTAAATACCCAAGGCTTCCCATCTCCCTTGCCATGTACCTTCCCATCCAGTGACATAGATCCCACTGCTTCAACCAGGTCCTCTTCCCCCTCTTCACTCCCTACCTCCTCATCTGACTGTACTGCTTGGCCCGGTTGGACTATCAGTGCTTGTTGAGCAGGCAAGGCAGCAGGTACAGCCGGGGCAACCTGTTCTGGTGGTGCATCTGGCACCACCCCTCCCTGTGGGACTGGTGGAACAGATGGGGAAGGGGGCCGATATGGTGGAGGGGTATCGTGATGATGAAACACCCTCCTACGGTGTTCAGTATCTTCCCCTTCTTGTCTTACCATTAACCCTCTCACTTGATTTTCATGTCACCTTTCTGCCTCTCTTTCCCATATTCTAAACCTTGACCAGTCTACCTTGCACCCTTTTTGTTTGCTCTTTTCTTTTTCTTCCAATGCTATCCTTGCTTCCTTTAGTACATCTGTACTAAAAGTACCTATAAGGAAATATTCCCTGGTCAACTTATGCCATTGTCCTATCTCAGGACGAATCCTGGCCAAACTTATCAACCGTACATTTTGCTGGTCCAGATAATACTAACTCTGGACCTAGGTTATCTTTGTTCCTTGTTTCCCATTTTATCTAGGCCTGTTCTTTATAGTGCACACTCGCTCCAAGGTATTCTTGTACTTACAGTGATGATGAGTGTGCGGACTAGGCGTCCGCGTCCTGATGGGGTTCCACAAAATGTCCTTCTTTTGTCCAGGAAACAACCTGATCACGGTGACACGGACCGAAGAACTCATCTTGCTGCTACGTAAAACTGTGATCGTAAATTCTCTCACTGTAAGTATTACCTGAGCAACCGTGTCCCGTCGTACACGGGCCAAAAACCACACCACTGGGTTTTGTCTTAACGTCACTTTATTTGATCAAATCTTTCACATGCATCCGGGAGTTCTGCAAAGGAGAAAGCTCCCTGATTACAATTTACAGCAGCTTTTTATAAGCTAGATGCTGCTCTTCTTATCTTGAAAAATACCAACATTTCAGTATAAGCCAATCATAAAACAGAATAACAAGTTGATACCAATGTATGGTGTACTTTTCCACTGCTTATTTCATTTCTTACCCAATACTTCTTGATACATATGCTGGGTCAATCTGACCTGGGTAGAACAATGAGCTTCACTCACACCATATGACATCAACAACGTGCAGCTTGCCCAATGCCTCACGTGCTGTTATCTTATACTTTGCCCAAGCATGTTGTTATCTTATACTTGTCCAAGCCTGTTATTCAGGCTGGCAATCCAGTTCTGCCTAGTTTTATCTTGCTTTCTGTTTCTACAAATGTACCTCAAGTAACCTCAATAACATTCTATAACCCTGTAGAAAACAGCATGAACTCAGAAATTTCTACTACATTCATTATGACTTTGTTACAGCATGGCTTACAAAGCAAGCATAGCTTCAAGGCATATAATAGCAAATATAGCTTTAGGATATATAAAAATTCCTTCACACACACCACACTGAAATCAAGGCTGGGCCATTACAGCCATGTGTATATGTAGAGGGGAACTCTACACTACAGGAATATAGTGGGGTAAGAACTGCACACCAAAAATGCCACTACACTACAGAACATTTCTGACAGGGACAGAAAATGGAAAAGGCAAAAATTAGAAATGCTTGCAAATCCATTGAAAGGCAATCAATTTCAACAATCAATTTTATTTTTGTCTAGTGCTAAGACAATTAACATACAAACATACCATAAAAATAAAATGCATTAAAATGAGCAAATGAAAACCATTCAATTTCACAATATCAGCAGCACTTGAACACTCATACAAAAAAATAGGCCCAATGCTCAACTGCCTCAAATCACAAATAATTAGTTAATGTTCAATTATTCCTCAGTTTTGCTTTATTTGATTTTTCACATGCAAATGAGTTAGTGGCTAACTCCTCCTAGCTCATCCTATTGCTAACTAATTCTTTTTTGGGGGGTATTATTTTCTCTCCTCCAGAGCTCCAGCTACAACCCTCACCCTCCGTTGTTCCCCCCAGTGCCATCCCCAGACATCAGACCCCCTCCCTTGTGCACCCCGCAACTTACCCTTTGCGGCAGGGTGGTGGGGAGCAACTCAACCCACCCCAATGGATCCATGCCAGGGAGGTGTCCTTCCAGGAATGGCACTGCGGGGGAACAACTTAGTGCTGCTGGGCTCGCTTTTTCACTGTTTTCCTTCTGGCAGGTCATGGCATGCAATGACGCCAGTGACTGGAGTGCCTTGCGCTCGGTACTTGCCCCAATCAAAGTGTCTGCCATGTCCCGCCCCCGCAAGCTTGCGGCTACATGCTATCAACCCCAGCCTCTGCCTGGTCAGGCAAGCCCGGCCACCCAATCCCCCCTCCCAGAGATGAGCAGTCCCTTGGACTCTCAATCCATCCTCCGCCGACCACGGCAGCCATGCCCGTTCGAACACGGGTTGCTGTGTGGCGCGAGGTGTGTTGACCAGCGCCTCAACCCTCAGCGCCACCGGGCCGGCCATTGCTAACTAATTCTTAACAGTTTCAACAGTTAGTCATTGACCTATTTTCTAATTAAGAATTAACTAATCCCCATGAATTAAGTATTAGTTTGGCATTCTTTAATTACTAGCTGAGCTTATGTCATAAATAATTTATGATCAATACTCAACTTGTTGAGCATTAGCTGATAAGTAACTGTACACCACATAGTAAGCATAGTTATTAAATATTTAATAATGTATGGGGTGGTGTGTGTTATGAGAAGTTTACACACACCCGAGGGGTTAGATGCTACATAAACCCCGAGAGCGAAGCCTGAGGGGTTTGTGGAAGCATCTAACCCTGAGAGTGTGTGTAAACCTTGAATTACACACTTACCACCCCATATTTTATTTTATATAATTACAGGGTTCTGTTTTTTCGCCTGAGCAGTAGTATAAATATAACGTAGTTGGTGAGCTTTGTTGTAACTGTAAATTAAGTAAATGTAAATTAGTATGAAATTCAGAAGTACTCTTAGCTTGTTGCATAGATTTCAATTTTTATTTGGAAACAAGAAAGGTTTTTATCTGGTTACAGATGTTTAATTAATTTTAGATGTAGCATTACATTGCAGAAACCACAAAACGTTAAGTGAAAAAAGCATTTAGATTATGCAGGAACTGGAACACGTTAGTAGAAAGTTGCATATTTAGTTAACAGTTTAATGTTAGTTTAAAATGCTTAGTGAATTAATTTAAATGTTGCAGTAGACAGTTCGTTTGAATGGTGTTCTGTCGGTACATGCGCAGTATGGCTGAGACCTCTGGGTTGCTGTGGTTACCAGCACTTCGTTGCTGTGGATACTGGCACATGTGACCTGTAGAGGGTGGGGAAGCAGAGAAAACCATTGTGAGTGTGTGGAAAATATAAGAAATTGCGAGGAGCATTTTTGTTTTGCAATTACCTTAGTCAGAGCTGTCGGAGTCTTCGATGACTTGAATTTGTCGCCGCTTTTCTGGAGGTGCAGAGTGGTAGATGTTGTGCTTTGTACAAATCGTATGCTCTGACAGTATCTCTTTCAGGATTTTTTGTGTTGGCATAAATACATGGGCTTATAGGGCGGACATCACAGGGATTTTCCCCTGTTCATGATTTGGTCTGCCTTTCACAATACTGAAGGTAGCTGTTTCCATTGGTGTCCACTCCTTTTTTAATGTCTGCCCATTGAAGGTTGTACTGTTCTTTCGTTCACAAGGCATAGTGAATGCCAAAATTAAAGAATAGGAAATTCAATAGTCCGGTTGGATTGGACATGTGTAGTGTCCCAGATAAATACAATTGCTCCATGTCTTCATCGGAAAGGGGTTGGGCTTTGTTTGGTCGGTTGCCCTTACCTGCCTTTTTTAACTGTCTCTGTTTGGCTGCTAACGTTTTCTTGGTCTCTATGAATGTGGTGTCTGGACCCTTGAATATTGAAAAGGGGTACTTTTGCTGTGCTAGTTGTCTGTCTATACTCGCTACTATGCCCCTTATTGTACCCGGCTCGTAGTCAGTACCATCTTGTCTCTTTAAGAGGTACAGAAAGACTGCTATCTTTATGTCTAGCTTTTGAGGGTCAAACGTTTCGATTTCTGTTGTTTCTCCTACCTCTGTGAGGAACAGTTTGAAGAGACGAACATCGCTTTCTGTCTTCCGAGCTGAGTTTTTATTTTGCTGTTCACTTGTGAAGGCTGTTCTGTCAGTAGTACAGTGGGCTGGGAAACGAGCTGCCATTTTTTTTTTTTTAGACTACCAAAGACTTCCTGGTATGTGCGGTGCTGTTTCTGAGGTAAGTGCTTGAGGGAAAACTGGTTTGAGTGCGAGAAACTGTGCCAGGTGTTTGTCTCAAGGGTAATGCTGCCTCGCGCTTCTGTAATGGGAAAGTGGCACGTGTTTGCCATTATAAACACTCCTTTATAATGGCAACTTATGCCACACTTTCCCTATGGGAAAAAACATAACCCGGTTATTATTTAAGAATAACTAATTCTTAACCTGCTCATTTGCACAGTGCTGCTAGAAACTACCCAGCTGGGAGTCCAGGTAAGCTGCAGGAGCACATCCACTCCTCACTGAAGGTGCGCCACATCTGACTGAGGCACCCTGACATACCCTTCCACCCCCCAAAGCCAAAAACTAGACTCTGTCTGGGGTAGGCTCCATCCCCGCCGGTACAGCCTTGGGGGTTGACCTGAGTGTTAAACAGAAGGCAGAGGTAAGTCCTAAATAACTATCTGAAATAAACTGCATTTATGCAAGAAAAGACTCCCTTACCCAACTGGAGTCACTTGTTAGTAATTTTGTAGTCACCTAATAGCACATAGACTGGGTACATGCTCCAAATGTGCCACTAAAAATTCAAGCAACTTTATGGTAACTATCAAGCAATTGACTGATAAGTATTGAGTAAACTGGGAGTGTGTTGCAAAAATGCTAATGAAGTGCCTTATAGTTATTCCTGATACACCTCCAATGGAGTACCTTCTCAGTTGGGACACTGCGGCATTACTCCAGAAAAGCACCTTTAGGGGCATGGCATGGCTGTGCTGAAGATGGCTGCCTACTGTTGCTTCTCCTTGGGAACACCTAAAATCATCATCCTTTCATTGGCTCCTGGACATTCAGCTCTTGCCAACAATCAAGACCTTACTCTATTTTCAGCATAGATCATCTTTGGTAAAGTATTTTTACTGCTATATACTTCCAGATCCTGCAGCAGCACTGACATTGCTTCTCTGTGAGGGCCTACAACAATGGCTGATCAACCTATGTATAACAGCTCCCTTAACAGAGTGGAATCAATGTTCCAACAGTTAATTAATGAGATAAACAATTTAAAAATATCTTCTCAACAGAATGCTATTAATATGTAAGTCCTCGACCAAAAAAATAAATGCTACAGAAACTAAAGCAATACATAATTAAAACTCTATTAATGATCTACAAGCTACTATTAGGGAACAGGACAGAATTATTAGAAACTTACAAGACAAAATTGATAATATGGAAAATAGAAATAGATGGAATAACCTTAGGTTCCTGGGATTTCCCGAAGGTGTAGAGCTTGGAGACACTAACGCATTCCTATTGCACGTACTTCCAGCTTTGCTCAAATTACCAGCCGATCAGGACCTCATTATTGAGAGATCTCATTGCACCCTAAGTCCGAGGCCTCATTCATACCAGAAACCTTGGCCCATTATTGCCAAATTCCTAAATTATGCACACACAGAATTAATCCTTCATAAAGCAAGACAAGCTGGAATGCTTATGTGGCAAGAACACAGAATCTTAATCTTCAGGGACTTTTCAAAAGATCTCTCCAACAAATGTAAGGCCTACAACTCCCTTAAAACTGTACTACATCAGCAGGGCATTAAATTTGCACTATGGTACCCTGCCACGATGTGTCTATTTCTGGGTGAGTCTACCAAAGATTTTGCTACTCCCAAAACTCTGTGAGCATTTCTTGGGGCACCTCAAGCAGTACTCACCACCCCTGTTGATCAAACTGCGGTCCTTCACTGCTCTGACTTGGCCGCTCCTCACTTGGTCCAAGGTGCTTCTACTGCTGAGTCTGACCCTACGGGGCAAGAAAGCTCAATGCAGGCTGCATCCATGAATTCACTTCCTCTCCGCCTTTCAGCTCGCCTGAAAGAGAAGAAATCTTCCATGTCGCTTCACATCATCCATCCCTGCTGCTCGAGCGATGTTTCTTCAGTCCCCTCCATTCAATTTGAGCATCACATCTCTTTCACCACTCCTCTGGCTCTTTCCAACAAACTCTCCCCTCTTCAGGATGACTTACATTCATCTCAGGAGGAACCACGTGGGAACGAACTGGAATCTCTCAATAAAGATAAAGGAAAGACTCTGCCGAATAATAACTTTCCCGACTCTTCGTGGGCTGAATTAGTGACCAGCTCTCCCTACAAGTCAGTTGAACCTCCCTAAAAGAAGAGGAAAGCGAGGCTGAAAAATAAATCAACTGCTAATGTTTCCAATCTGCACAAACATAAGCATAAGAATCGCTAACTTTTATTATGTTTTTTTTGTATTTTGTGAGGTTTAAATCTCTGCTCCCTTAGCCAGCAAGTTAGCTGGTCCATACTTTGCTCAACCACACTGCGCATTCCTAATGTGTGCACTATGATTGCTGACAGCCGGTTTGGAATGTGCAAGGCTGTAAACCACGGTTGTAAGCTTAAGGGCAGTACTTACTAAAACTTCTCAAGGAGTTTAACATTTTTTCAATAATCTAGCATTTTATACATTTTTATGCAAGTACAACATTTGCTTCTGTGCTGTAACAGTTCTGGAAGGTCTTCTTTTACATTGTAGGTGTAATGCCAGATATTGGGCTAATATATTAGCGCTACAAATATGCAGCATTCCTAAACTGATACCACTACCATGATATAAATTTGTATATATATATATATATATATATATATATATATCTATATATATGCACAACTTGCCACATGTACCATCTTAATGTGGAAGTCACTTATATAAATATGCTTCTTAACACTAGTTCATTTATCTACTGTTTTTTATATATTATACTGACATATATGGGGCCTCAGTTTTTCCTTTCTTTATCAAACTTATATCTTGGCAACTCCTTAACACTCCAATTTAAGCGTATGACGTTGTATCCTAATTAACATCCTTTCTCACCCTCATTATATCATCCCCTTATTCTATTACTACTAAGACTTTATACTCACCTATATACGCATTGCTTGACCTTTTATTTATTCTTCTTAATATCCTACTGCAGGCAATATTCAAGGCTTTTGTATGTTATTAAACCACTTGCACCCCCATAATTCAAGATACAGCACATCCATACTCGAAGCCAGTACCATGTAAGCTTATTTAAACCTCCTAAATATTCTTTTAGTAGGGGCTTGCTACGCCTTTCAGTAGACCGGTCACCCCACTATAAATAATTCATTATTCACTTCATTTTTGGCAATGTTTGAGACATGTGCTATTAGCATTTTCTTCAGATCCTTGAAGCCTGAGGTATCCTAAAAAAAAAAAAAATTATACTTATATCAAGCCAAGATGTGTATATGTATATATACTGATCTTTAAACCTATCTCTCTACTCTGTATAATATTATCTTGTCAATATATCCCCACATCACACTGGTACCCTAAACAGATATATATTATATAAAGCAGGACATTTTCCCTCCGCATCCTTATTTTATTTGACCAGCTTCCACATATTATTTAATCCCAAATCATAAATATGATTATGAGGGTAAATATGTTTAAATAGTAGGCCCTACTCTAGCTTACACAGTTTTAGAACCTCCTTACGCTATGTTGGTAATTATGTGCTCCAGTTCAAGTTTTATTGTTATGTCTGGGATTTATTAAGAACTCAGCAATTTCTTTTTGCATAGATGGTAAGATGTTTAAGGTCCTCCCCAGGGTTTTATTCTAATTACCTGAGTACTAGTCATAATTAAAACTGACTAAATACTGTGAATATAGTTTGTAGCTTAAGATTTTATCACGTTGCTTTCGCTTAAGATTTACATACTTTTACATACGCCTAGTAGTGTAGCGAGAGCGTCTCTGGTGTGCTCACCGACTCTTATCTCTCTACAATTCACAAATGTTCTTTAACCAGTTTCTTTTCTTTATTGTAATATATAAGCTCTTGTTTGTATCAATGTCTATACCCTGTATGTTCTACTACTTATACTATTCTTCAGTGAGACCTGATAGATATAATTATTTGGCATTTTTGAAACCATACAACCTAATAGCCCTGTACATAGTTGTTTATTTTATAGATACCCCTTCGAGCCTACGGCATCCGTTATCTATTATAGTCATGAGTGATTTAATTTTTCATTTATGGAATGTTAAGGGACTCAATTCACCTTATAAGCATAAGCAAATACTTACTTATCTTACAAAAACACAAAACACATATTGCTTTCTTACAAGAAACAAAACTTTTATCAAAGGATGTCGATAGGCTTAAAAGGGATTGGGTCGGTCAAGTATTTGCGTCTTCCTCTTGTTCAAAAAAATGTGGGGTTGCTATTTTAATACATAAATCCCTCAATTGGTCTCTCGTTAATACCATCACAGATTCAAATGGTAGATGGATTATAGTTATAATGAATTCCATGGCAGGCCCCCCTTATGTTAGTAAATGTATATGCCCCTAACTCAGACTCTCCTGAGTTTTTTTATAACTTGGCCCAACAAATTATGAATAATAATAATAACAATTTACCTATTCTCATGGGTGGAGACTTTAATCTAGCACTTGAGGCACAAGTAGATAGAAGTAATTCATCAAAGGATTCTCACCCCTGATGTATCAATGCTCAGTTAATATTAATGAAAGAGCTGGGTCTTTCTGACAACTGGAGGCTTCACCATCCTAGACAATGTGACTACACTTTCTACTACTCACTACATAAATCATACAGTCAAATTGATTATTGGTTCTCATCCCCTCCCATTACTGAAAAAACAATTAATACAAAAATTCTCCCGTTTAGCATATCAGATCATTCTCCTGTAAGTTTACATTTACTTTGGGGTCCATACTCCCCTGAATCTCCTTCCTGGTGTCTTGACCCTCTTTTATTATGGGACCCAGAATTTCTGCCTTGGATTACAACCCAAATTCAAGACTTTCTATCTTTAAATAACACTCCTGATGTATCTCAAGGTATCTTCTGGGAAGCATGAAAAACTACAATTAGAGGAAAAATTATTAGTTATGCTGTTCACAGGAAGAAACAGAGACAGCAACAACTTTCCAACTAAGAAAAATCCCTTAAAGAAAAAGAAACTCTATATTACAAAACAAATAAACTCAACCATAATTCACAACTTCATCACAAAATTTTACAACTAAGAATAGATACACCCGCAGAGGAGACTAAGGAGGCTGAGGACAACTGTCACAAGGGAGGCCCACAGGAAGGAGGCAGAGGACACCACAAGGAAAGGAAGCAGCTCCTGGTGGGGGACTCAATTATTAGGGGGATAGAACTGGGAGGAGCTGGGAAATCTGAAGTAAGGTGCCTGCCTGGTGCCATGGCTTGGAGGGACAGGAAGTGCATCCTCAGGATCACAACAACAGCTGCAAGGGATTCTGAGCTGGACGTAATTGTCCACCTAGGGACAAATGACTTGGCTCATCATGAGGTTAGAACAGTGCAGGAGGACATTGCAGAGTTGGGGAGGGGCCTAAGACAAGTAGCAAACACAGTATCCTTCTCAGAGGTGCTGCCTGTCAAAGGCATGGGGGAGAAAGCGATTGTAATTGGCACCATGCAGTTTAATGAATGGTTGAAAAAATGGTGCGGAGCACAGGGTTTAGCTTCATTGGGGACTGGGGTTCCACCTGGAGGACACCAGCCTATACTAGCAGGATGGTCTGCATCTGTACAGGAAGGAACAAGTCTTTTGAGCAATCGGTTTAAATGCTTCATTGGCAAGCTTTTAAACTAGTCAATGGGGAGGCACTGACAAGCAGCAGAAAAATCCCAGCCTCTCCTACAAAACAGGGTACTAAATGAGAAAAGACCAAGGTAGAACGGTCAGTGGGGATGCTGCAACAGAAGGTAAGGCCATCAAAAATGGAGAGCAATGAGTACCAATGCCCGTAGTCTAGGTAACAAGCTTCCTGAATTAGTGGCCTTGATGGAGGAGGAACATCTGGATATCGTGGCAGTCACAGAAACATGGTACACACAAAACCATGACTGGGACATAAACATACCAGGATACACTATCTACAGGAGGGACAGGGAGGGTAAGAGGGGAGGAGTAGTTCTTTACATAAGGGAAGGAATAAAAGCAACAGAACAAAAGGGTAAACAGGGAGGAGAGAAGCACTGTGGTAAATTTGGAGACAGGCAATGGCACCACAATCCGCACAGGGTTGTATACGAACCCTTCTCAGGGGGAGGAAATGGACAAGGAAATGATAGAAAGTATACTTAGAATGGCAGAAAAAGGGGAGATATTGCTGATGGGTGATCTGAATATGCCAGATGTTAACTGGAGTACAGTTGCAGCTGCCACTTCGAAGAGTGCAGTTATTCTAGATGCCCTACGGGGGCATGCCTTAGACAACTAGTACTGGAGCCCACTCAAGAGGGAGCAATATTAGACTTGATACTCTCAAATGGAGATGGAGAGAGGATCACAGATGTAGAAGTGGGTAGCCATCTGGGAACTAGCGACCATCGAACAGTATGGTTCACAATAAACACAGCAATAGAGTCAAGCCATACAAAGACAAAAGTACTGGACTTTAGGGGGCTGACTTTGCCAAAATGGGTGAGTGCCTAAGGAATGCACTAGCAAATGGGTGGGAAGGAGGGTGGAAGAACAATGGGGAATAATAAAAACTGCCATCACAGAGTAACGAGCCTTTGTGTGAAGCAAATAAACAAAACAAGACGATGTAAGAAACCACTATGGTTCTCAAAGGAAGTGGCAGTGAAGGTTCAAGAGAAAAAGCATTCAGGAAGTACAAGGAATTGCAGCAGGAGCAGGACAGAGAACTGTATCAGTTAAAGCAAAAGGAGGCTGGGAAGGCAGTCAGAACAGAAAAGGCCCAAACTGGGAAAAGATAGCCAACTCAGTTAAGAAGGGAATAAAACCTTTATAGGTACATCAGGAGCAAAGGAAGACCAAGGGAGGCGATAGTGAGGCTTAATAAAGGGAGGAGGGTGGGCAGAGGAGAATGTGAAAAGGCAGAGATACTAAACAAATATTTTGCTCAGTATTTACAAAGGAAGAGGGGGAGGTACATAAAACAAACAGTAGTAACACTCTGGATACAGAAGTTGATACCAGCCCATTTACAGAAGAAAGGGTTCTGAAAGAACTCTTAAAACTGAAGGTGGACAAAGCAATGGGGCCTGATAGGATTCATCCCAGAATTCTAAAAGAACTAAGGGTAGAACTAGTGACACCACTGACTACCCTCTTTAACAAATCATGGGAGGATGGGGTGGTACCCGAGGACTGGAGGAGGGCAGATGTGATTCCCCTTCACAAAAGTGGGAGCAAGGCAGAAGCAGGAAGCTATAGACCTGTTAGTTTAACCTCAGTGATAGGGAAAATGATGGAATCACTTCTAAAGGAAAGAATTGTCGAGTATCTAGAGGCCAGAGGGGCACATGACCCTAGGCAGCATGGATTCACAGTGGGAAGGTCATGCCAGATGAATCTGATAGATTTCTTTGACTGGGTGACCAAAGTAGTAGATCAGGGAGGGGCTGTGGACATGGCCTACCTAGACTTTAGCAAGGCATTTGACACAGTCCCACACAAAAGATTAATATATAAGTTAGCCAGCCTGGGAGTGGGTCCCAAGATGATAGCCTGGGTAAAGAATTGGCTGGAGAATAGGACACAGAGAGTAATAGTAAATGGAGTCCACTCAGAAGAAAGGAGGTTACTAGCGGGGGTTTGCAGGGTTCAGTATTAGGACAGTCCTCTTCAATGTCTTTATAGCGACATTGCAGAAGGACTGGAAGGAAAAATATGTCTCTTTGCAGATGACACTAAGATCTGCAACAGAGTTGATGCACAGGGTGGGTGGAAAGGATGAGAAGGGACTTGGCAAGGTTAGAGGAATGGTCAAATGTATGGCAGCTTAGATTCAATGCTAAGAAGTGCAAGGTAATGCACCTGGGAATCAAAACCCAGGGAAGAGTACACAATGGGGGTGAGATACTAACAACAACAAAAATGGAAAGGGACCTGGGGTAGTCATATCAGATGACCTAAAGGTTGGCAAAGCAATGTGAGAAGGCAGCAAGGAGGGCTGGGGGATACTGGGATGCATAGGGAGAGGCATCCCAGTAGAAAACAGGAAGTTATTATCCCTCTGTACAGACAGCTGGTGAGACCCCATCTGGAGTACTGTGTGCAGTTCTGGAGACCCAGTCTCCATAAAGACATAGACAGGATGGAAGCTGTCCAGAGGAGGCAACTAAAATGGTGCAGGGTCTGCACGGAGGACATATGAAGAGAGACTTAAGAGCTTAATATGTATAGCCTCGAGGAAAGGAGGAGAGAGAGGAACATGATAGAAACTTTCAAGTACCTCAAGGGAATCAACAAAGTCCAGAGAGGTAGCATCTTTCAAAAAGAAGGTGTGCAAGAACAAGAGGCACAATTTGAAGATAGAGGGGACGGCTCAGAGTAATTTAAGGAAGCATTTTTTCACAGAGGTTGTGGATGCATGGAATGGCCTTCGGAGGAAGGTTGTGGAGTCAAAATCAGTGGTGGAATTCAAGCATGCATGGGATAGTCATAAGGCAATTCTGGGGGTTGGGGGTAGAAAGAAGTAGGCTGCTGGTTAACTAGGATCTGCAGCTTATCCAGTAGGTAGGGAAATGGGCAGACTGGGTGGGCCAAGCGGTCCTTATCTGCCGTCAAATTCTATGTTTCTATGTTTCTATGTAAGAATTAAAATCAACGAATTAGTATCCAGGAAAGCAGAGCTTGCACTTTTAAGACTTAAGCATCGCTATTCAGAACTGGGTGATAGATGTGGTAAGCTACTGTCATACCAGATTAAATCCCAACAGATGGAAAGACATATTGCTGGCGTGAAAGACCCCTCAGGCCAAATTCAAACAGATAACTCCTTAATTAACCACATTATGCGATCCTTCTATCATCAACTATATTCTTATCAAAACCCAATATAACAATACTAACCAAATACAAACATTTTTGGAAACCTACAACTACCTCATCTCAATCATCAAGATATGGCCATGTTGGATAAACCCCTTACCTTACAAGAAATTCAAACAGCGTTAGCTTCCCTAAAATCCAATAAGTCACCTGGGAGTGATGGCTTCCCTGTTGATTTCTACAAATCCTTATCTGAAACTCTCTGCCCTCTGCTTTTTAATGTCTTTCAGGAAGCAATCTCTATAGGTAAACTGCCTCGTACTATGACTGAAGCAATTATAACTGTTTTACCAAAAAAAGATAAAGACCCCTCTCTTCCTTCTAGCTACAGACCGATATCGCTACTCAACACAGATGGTAAAATATTTGCTAAAGTACTAACCCTTCATTTAGAATCATTAATTCTGAAACTTGTCCATACTTCCCAAGCAGGATTTATTAAGAATAGAACTGGCTCTGATCACCTTTGTTCTTTATTTAACTTAATCTACAAAGCAAAATCCCTTAATACTCCAGCTGCAGCCATTGCCATTGATTTTGAAAAAGCATTTGATTCCCTTAACAGGAATTATGTATACCATGTACTATCCTATTTTGGTGTTACTAACAAATGTTGTGCTTGGGTTCAATTATTGTATATCCTCCCCTCTGCTCAAGTCCTCACTAACTCTATTCTATCTCCCTGTTTTTTGTTCAAAAGACACTTGCCATGGAACCCCTATCTGCATCCCTTCGTCAATCATACAAAATCAATGGCATCCCCATCAGCAATACTCATTATACCTCACTTTCTTATGCAGATGACTTTCTTATTTTACTAGATAATCTCAAAATCTCTGGACAGTCTCAAATACAACTACTCAATAATTTCACCTCTCTCTCTGGGCTAGCTTTGAATCTTAATAAATCTGAAACACTACCATTGAATAACCATTGTAAACCTTATATGAACACTCCCTTGGGCTTCCATTGGGCCCCCCAAAATATCATTTATCTCAGCATTCAGATCACCCCATCATTAGATAAAATATGGGATGCTAATCTTTCTCCTCTATTAACATCAAATCCACACTTGATAGATGGAAACTACTTAATCTATCTTTCAATGGGAACATTTCTTCCATTAAAATGTCAATAGCCCCTAAAATATTATATCTATTTTCTAACATTCCCTTAATACTTTCCTCTAGCTTTTTCATTAAAATTGACAAAATCATAGGCCACTTTATCTGGGATGGCAAAATCCCTAGATTTAGCCATAATAAACTTTGATGCCACTGGTCAAGAGGGGGTTTCAGACTTCCCTGGTTCCAATCCTATTTTTGGGCCTTTCGTTTAGCCCAAACCACTAAATGGTTTAGCAAACCAAATTCCAAATCACCATTATGGGTTAACATGGAAGTCTCTCTATGTCCAGGTAATGTTGCTACATCCTTCATTTATAATCCCTTCCCACCAAAATTAAAGTCTCACCCCACTATTGCACCATCCACGTTTTATTGGAAAATAACACATAAATTTCTAAATTCAAACCCAACCCCTGTTGCCTATGCCCCCATTTGGGGAAACAGTAGTATATCGCTGGATAATCATCCAATCTTCTGTCAAACCTGGAAAAACAGGGGTATCTTCTTTCTGAAAGACATACTCGAACCCCATGCTCTGAAACTAAAATCCTATTCTGACTTGCTTACTTTATGGAAACTCCCCCATCAGGATTTTGGAAATACTTGCAACTTCATACAGCTTGCAGCTCCTATTTTTTCCTTTTTTACTAATCAAAATCAATCCCTATACAACAAATATATTTCCAATTGGACAAAAATAACTTTTAACCTGAACAGTGTCATCTATAAAGATATCAGAGATACACTCCCAGATCAATCCATCAATGCAAAAGATAAATGGAGTAGGATATTACATTATAATATAACCAATATGCAATGGTACAGATGTTGGTATTTTTGCCATAAATCATTTAATGATAAATGTAGTTCTCTCATTCAGATCAAAATTCTTCATTTATGGTATAGAACTCCAACTATACTACATAAAATGGGTTTTAGGGATAACAGCACCTGCTGGCATTGTGGTTCACCCAATGGTGACTTATTACATATTTTATGGAACTGTCCTCCCATTCAAAAACTCTGGCACCGTATTTACAATTTTGCAATGAAAGCGATTGGTCAGGCATGGACCCCAAACACTGTATACTTGGTATCTTTAATTTCCGTTCTCACAAAATATTCCACTCTATGAACAGATGGCTAACTATATTCTTTCTTCAAGTCAAACACATTATACTTATATATTGGAGATCTAATGTAATCCCATCTTTTACTGATATCCTTAAACAATTATCTCTTTATGCCTCTCTTGACCGTATGACACATGTACCCTCTGGTCGACTCACTATATACAACAATTGTTGGCAGGGCTAGTTTGGATACTTGGAATCATTCAACCTATGTGATAATTAATGTATGGTTTGCTATACATAATTTCCTTCTCTCACTATATTCTACACAGATTTCCTGTAGTGGTCTCACCTTTCCCTTTCCCTACTCTCTAACTGTCCCTCTTTCTTCCCCTCTCTCTTTCTCTCTTTATCATTCTTTCTATTTCCCCCTCTCTCTCTTTCCTTCTCATTTCTTTCCCATAGTCCTCTTTACCATTTGGCTATTCTTCTTAAATAACCATTATTATTTCATATTATCCTCCGTTTTACATATTTGCAACATTGGAACATGTAATTTAGTATAACAATGCATAATTACAGCTGTGCATAATACTAATGCCATTTTATTTGTTATACTCTCCTTTTTTTAATTATAAATGACTAAATTTCATTTTATGACACTACTTATATTTCCTACTTCAATCTGCAACCATTTGTTTCACTACATCAGTTGTGCAATGTTTTAGGAAATGTTTATTTTTTTCTCTATACTTGAATATGCAGTATTGTATTGGAGGATGTTTATTGTTTCTTCTTTTTGTTATAGATGCCTCGATAAAAAGATTAACTACAAAAAAAAAGAAAAGCACCTTTAGAGTGTGTTCCAAAAATGTTACTAAAGTGCCTTGGAATTATAGTATATACACTTCAAATTGGGTACCCGAACTCTGCAAATGCACCTAAAATGTAATTTAAGTACCTTCTTGAGTAAACTTCAATCTTTCAGTGTAAAATATCCTCACAGTTAGGGCACTATTGTAAACTAAAACTTCCAGAAGAGCCTGTGTGCCATGATGGGGTGGTGGGCCCATCCCCATGTAGCTTCAGTGGCCTCCCAGAGAACTGAACTAGGCAAATCTGGTACTCAGAACATGCTATTGCCCTCATGTCAGTTTCTCACCTCTGACCTGACTAGCCACACAAATCTACAAGCAGAGCAGGACTAAGAAAGGGGATGGGGTGTGCATTTTATTTTTTTAAATGAGAGTTAGGGAGTCCTGGAAACCATCACATAGGGATGTACAAGTACCTTTTTCCAAATTTTCACTGGCAAATACTTTTGTGCCTCAGATACACTGCTATTCACTACTCACTATTCATATTCCTTTTCAAGCTGACCCCCCTCCAGTCAGCAGCATGGTATCAAATAGAGTTTTATCACATAATGACCAAGAAAACCCTAGCATTGCAACATTTCAATGGGGTCCATCTTCATATAATTCTACAATTTGGAGCAGAAACTCAGTGGAGATCAAGATCACTTTCTCAGGGACACACAGTGAGTCAGAGGCTGCAGCTGGGCTTGAACATGGATATCCTGCTTCACAGTTTCAGAGGCAATGTTATGATGGAAAGAAGGTCCAACTAACCACAATTCAACACTACACCCCCCTTCCATATCTTAGGACATTTACTCACTGGTGGTGGAGCTTTCTTTAGGAGGCTGCTGGTGTACTTTCTTTTCTGCTTTTTGAATTAAACACAGTCTTCATCTTTCTCAAACATTAACAATTTTTCTTAATTTCTTGGGAGTTAAATCCTGAACATGTTCAGAAAAGAAAGGTAAAGGTCATATACAAGGCCACTGTTTTTCGGTGCTTGGAAAAAGCAAATTCCGTTTTGACCATCCTGGATTCCGGGATTTTACCGGTGTTTGGGAATCCAATTTCTGGGATTTTTCCAGTAATCCAAAACTTTATATTATTCACTCATTTTAAGTAATAAATTTATCTGTCAGTGTTTTATCATGTTTTTATGCAGATTTAAGTCACATCAGCAGAAAACAAGAACATTTAATCTCATATTGCATGTTATATTTGCTATCCAAATTGTGCATCTACCAGCTATCAAGGCTAATGACTGTGGAACTCCATTGGCCAAACCGGCATAATTATTAAAATATTTCCTTCTCAGATCAATACAGCCAGTGAAAATAAATGGTCTCATGTAACAGTAACATTTTTCTCACGTGGATTAACCAATTCTGAAGTCTGCGCGATACTAAAGACACCAAAATCTAGTCTTCATTTTAATGTTAACAATGTGTTCTGTGACATGTATAATAAAAACTTCTCAAAGCTAAAATGCAATTAATGTGTTTTATTTTTAAAAGATTTATAAAGATAAATATGTACAAAAAACACAAATCAAGTACTGACTACTGAACATGGGTCGACAAATACACTACCTAGACTACATGAACTAAAGCATACTATGAAGGACAGCAGAATCTAACCCACGGCTACATATAATGCAGAGATTTTATATATATATATATATATATATATATATATATATATATATATATATATATCATGTCTACACTTTATTGCACAGTGGTGCACCATTTTCTCCCTACAATACTGCACTAGAACTGCACGTCTTCATCATTGCACAGTGGAGTACCACTTTGTTTTCTGCAATATTACACTAGCACTGCATGTCTACAGCTTTATTGCACAGTGGAGCACCATTTTTCTGCAATAGTGCATCACAAAACTGCAATTACACAAGAAAGTGGGAGAGTCTACTTATTGAATAACAGCATTGAAAATAATTTTCAATTGTCCACAGTCAGGCTTCTCCGTTGGTCAGTCAGGATTTGTCCATGTGCAGAAAATGACCACTCCACATCTGCACTAGAAACAGAGACCCAAATGGCCTGAAGGGCTGCCTTTGCCAGAGCTAGTACCTGTAAGGACATAGAGATCCAGTACTGGTGAAGATCAAATGATTCAGTCTCTGGTAGTTCCCGCAAATCCTGCTGTACATAGATCTCCCAGTCCCTTAACAGTGCATTCTTATAGTGTAATTTGAACATTGGGATATAGAGCAAGTATAGTTGGAAGTCCTTATTGAGTTTGGGTAGGTTGAGTGGGTTTAGAATTCGACAGGCCATGAGAAACTGTACAGATGGATTTGACTGTAAGTGTTTTGTCAGTTTCTCCAAACTGACCTTGAAAGCATTTTTGAACAGTTTGATGTTCTCATCCTTTACTGTATTCCTCAGTTTAGAGAGGTACAGCTCTGCCTTCTCACCAAAGCCATCATTTTTACATTTTTAGTTGTGCCAGCCTCAAAGCGGCTCTTAATTGACATTAGCATGTCATACATGGACGTCACAAGAGGTTTCTCCTTTGACTGCAAAAGTTCTATCGCAGCAATAATGTCACCTAAATTATCTGAAACAAATGCCGGTTGTGCTTGTAGCTCATCATACCAGTCGTCCATAATGCCCGTAGATTGTTTATTGAGGTGGCATCACTCAAATCTTCCCTGATAAAGTCCGTCAGGTATTGTAGGTGTGTTGAGTGGTATGCCACAGCTGCAAACCATGTGTTTCATCTAGTTAAAACAGGAACTGGTGGTAATGCAATCATTTCTCCTGGAGCTTCCAGATCCTGCAAAAATGTGATGAATTTTCATTTGTGTTTTGGTGATTGTTGAAAAGCATATTTTATCATTGAAACCAGTTCATTAACTTTTTGGAAATGGTGCAGTCATGTATCCCCAACAAGGTACAAGAAATGTGCCCAGCAACACACATGCACAACATGGTCCCGAAGAACCCCGTGAAGTGCGTCATTGAAACATTTTATCATATAACGAACGCTGTCACTGACAAATGAAACTACATTCATAAAGTCAATGTCACAACTCTGGAGAGTCTTCAAGACAGCTTGAGCCACTGTGGAATGGTTGACAGAGTCTAGTTCTGTGCTGTTTCCAAGATATGTCTTGCCCCCTTCCAACGTAAAGATGACATTAAGAATGCACCGTGACTGTGCATCCATGCTCTTGTCACATATCACAGACAAGGATTTCTCAGTCACAGCTGCTTTAAGGTCTTCATCAATTTGCTCTCTTACCTTGGGTAAATAGAGTTGCCTCAGGGTGTTTACTTTGGCACTGCTCCACTCCCCTTCACATACTTTCACATCCATTCCCTCAGATGTGGATGATCCAGCTTCTCCAACGGGATATTTGCAGCCCCCTGTGCCTTAACTGTGTCCATGACCATCTCATTTCTTACTATGGATGATTCTGTTGCAGCTCTGAAACTGCTGGTCAGGGTCACCTGCCTTGCTGGTCTTCCTTCACTAGCAGCTCATTCCTTATTCCTAGCATGTTTCTTGCTGAGCAGATGATCTCTGACTGTATCTGTTCTGGTATGGTCCAGGACATGGTTGCAGTAAGGACAGAAAAGTTTTCCTCCATCCTCATAGAGGATTTCAGATTTAAACTGATGGTCTCACTTCTTAGCCAATGTGTAGCAAAACTTGGCTCTCTTATTCAGTGGTGCAGCAAATATCATGCAGGCAGAAAGTATGAATACTGAAATCACAACCAAAAAAATTAATTAGTAGTGTGTTCCACTAATCTGCTTGATAAGAATTTAACAAAATGGGAGACTCTGATCCCATGGATAGGGCAATCCATGACTTTTATCCTCTGGCTATGATGATGGCAGTAGCCAACGCATAATGTCCCCATCTTCCAGGTATGATGGCAGCAGTATTCTATGACTCCCATCCTTCAGGTGTGAAGGCAGCAGCAATCTACGAATTGCATCCTCCAGGAATGACAGCAGCAGCATTGTACGACTCCCATCCTCCAGATATGATGGCAGCAGCAGCCCACGACTCCCATTATCCTGGGATGGCAGTAGCATCCAGCAACCACCATTCACTAGGTGAGATGGCAGCAACAGTCTACAACTCCCATCCTCCAGATACAATGGCAGCAGCAGACTACACCTCCCATCCTCCAGGTGTGAAGGCAGCAGCATTCTATTACTCCCGTCCTCCAGGTGTGAAGGCAGCAGCAATCTGTGAATCGCATCCTCCAGGTACGACAGCAGCAGCATTGTACGACTCCCATCCTCCAGATGGGAAAGTAGCAGCAATGTACAACTTGCAGATTTTCCCCAAGAGAAACAAAAACAGTTTTTTATAGAACTCAATGTAACAGCAGGTCTTGAGAGAATCTCTTGCAGTAGGTCACATCTTAGAAACTGCAGTGCACCCACGAGACACCAGGACCGCACAGACATGTTTTTGCTAGAGGTCCATCTGGAGCCATGCACAGCTATATAGGGAAGATAAACATGATAACAACATAACCATGTGTGACTCTAAATAGACTGATAGCAAAAAAGTTTCCATGTGGTCCTGACACCTGATGGTTGCAGTTCCTAAGGTGTAACCTGCTGAAAGAGATTCTCTTGAAGATGTACAATTACGAAAGGTTCTTACACAGTGTTCTTTGTTTCTGTTGGGGGGGACCTCAAAAGCTCCCTGGATCCCTACTGTAATCCTCTACTACACACACACACACACACACACACACCACACACACACACACACACACACACACACGCACACACGCACACACACATGTTAAGTACAAGATGCAGCATTAATTTAATGCACAGACCAGGAGTGTACACATTTTTTGTCACCAGCACTTCAACAATACAATATTTGAGCACCACTCTACAAAATGCATTTTGGACACCACCACCAACCTCCCAAGTTTTAACCACAGCATCAACATCTTAAATACCCCACAGGTTGCACCTATAGACAGGTCTCAGCATCGGGCAAGCAAGGAAGGAGCTGGAGAAACAGGAACAAAGTGCACACTCTCTCCCTGAAGGTAGATGGGGAAGGAGAGACTCTTCTGCCCAAGCCAGGAGGATAATCCAGAGGGCTAAAATATTGAGAAGAGTGGGGCACTCATCTCTGTATGTGACCCTGACCCTTCCATTGCCAGGGCACATTTGAGGTCCCAAAGAAAGGGGGCTGGTAAGGAGTAAAGTAAAAAAAAAGGAAAGTTACTCTGCCCCCCGGGGCTCCCTGCCACACACACACACACACACACACACACACTGCCCCATTTGCTTTTTAACCCTTTTACCTTTTTAGCCGTGCTGCACATCCCTTTTTTTGTCAACTCCCATTTCTCCTCATTGCTTAGACTATCTTTTGGGCCATCTATGGTCTCTCTCCACCACTGTCTTGTGTCCCTGCCCTCTGCCATCCCAGATGGCAGATATCCTCTGGGTAATCTAGTGTAACCTTTCACCGGATGGTTTCTCCACCAAGGAGAAAGGTTCCAGCGGGGGCCATCCAGTGCAACATCTTGGCCCCTCGGGTGCTGCTGAGATGGTCTCCGGGGCTAGACCAGATCAGAGAAGAGGTTTTTCCTCTTTTGTCCCTAGGGTGTGGCACGCCATGGCACCAAATGTCCCCCCAGTCAGTCGGTCAACACACTGCTATACCCCCAGGAGTCAGCAGGCACTAGACTGTATCCCCACCATCCTCCTGGGGAAGGTAAGCAGTCAGACACCTTCTCCCCCAGCTGGCCCTCCAGTGACCCAGGTACATTTAAAGTGCAGTATCTCAGTAAAAGTACAGCAGGGTTAAAAAGCAATGGGGTCAGTGTGTGGCAGGGTGCTTAATTTTCCTCTCAGCTAAATGAGGTAAATGTGGAAACAAAAAGCTAGATCTCATTAAAAACAGCATAGTGGCACCCACAGTCACAAACTTTTCACATCACCCAACATCCCCACCATGCCGGTATTAGCGTGTGATGCTCCCCTTTGCCCTTTCATGGCACACAGCAACCTCATAGATTTCTGCACCCCCCAAAGTGCTGTGCTGCACAGAAGACTAAGGTGTCTCTCCAAGTTTGATTTCAGCATTATTGGCTTGCTACAAATGCACCCCCCCACACACACACCCCTTTGCTTTTTAACTCTCTCCAAGGTAGTGTACTTTGCCAGAGCTACATGTCCCTTTCTATGCACAGGGAGATCTAGAATAACTGTGAAGGAGAAAGAATATTAAGGGTAAATATTGGGGGAGGCATGCTACATATGGGGTCAGGCATAAAGGCAGCATTACTTTAACTCACCAACACTTTAATTTGCAAGAACACCTCCACAAAATACTGCACACACAAGGGAATCTGGGGAAATGACAGTAACCCATTATAATTTTAGTCCAAAAAGGCAGCTTTATAGCAACCACATGGAGGTACATGTGCAGAGGAAAAGTACTCACAAAACACAGAATGTGGCTTCACAAAACACACCCTTCACTGAATTTGAATCAAATAAAAACCAGCAGTGAGATGCAGCACAGGGTTGGGTCTGTGTTCTGTGAGTACCTCCCATTTTGGACCCTGCCACCAACCTACTTTTAAATGCAGCATTTACTGTAGATATTCAATCCCCCCTCATCACATCAGCAAAATAGTGCAGTATTTTACCTGCAGTAACTCCAGCATCTACCGTACACAGGGCTGTGCCTAGGACTTTAAGGGCTCCCCTGCAAAGCGCTTTGTGGGGACCTACCGCACGACCAAAACATCAGTTCAAAAAAATACTATTTAATATTACCTTATACTATCTACAGTAAAAAGCATTGCAAGCAATATACAATAAAAAGCAAAGTAAAACAGTGAATAGTTGCATTCACTGGCCTGTCTGCACAGCGGTTGGATTTCTGCTTGCGATGTCAGTGACCTAGGTTCTGGAGGGCCGGCCAGGGAGAATGGCTTGAGCATCCCATGACAGCTCGTCTTCACTGGGGGAAGGGGGGCCAATGCTCGCAACTTGCCTGACCCCAAGCGGAGGCTTGAGGTGCAGCAAGCCCTGTTCATGGGGGGGGGGCTGGCCACGATGCGTGGTGGATGTTGGCACACAGCACCTTGACATCAGGGCACACACCACCTGAGGGGAGGAAACCAGAGGAAAAAAAAACAGTCTTCCATCGCTGGGATCATGCCCTTGATATGCCACCACTGTCTCAGACCACCTTGCCCAGTGAAACAAGAAGTGTATGGGGTGTACGGGCCCCACCTCATTACCTGCAAGGGGGGTATAACCATGGCTACATGGGGTGCAAGGTTGGTCTCGGGAAGGGTGGTTGGCAGAGGGATGACTTCCAGGTTGAGTACTGCATGCAGTTTTGGAGGCCACACTTAAAGAGGGACATTAAACTCCTGGAGAGGGTCCAGAGGAGGGCAACCAAAATGATCTGGGGCCTGGGGGACAGGACCTATGGGGAGAGGCTCGAAGAGCTAAATATGTACACATTTGAAGAGAAAAGGGACCGGGGGGACATGATAGAGGTCTTCAGGTATATGAAGGAGTTAAATAGGGGAGGAGCAGTCAGAGTGCCCCAAAGCCTGAAGGTCTGTCAATAACTGCTCCCCCCACACCCACACTGTGCTAGAGGGGCACACAATGGCAAAAGGGTTCCGAGGACTACTCAGACCCCACCACCCTACTCAGAAACCCCCTTTGATTTTTGTTCCTTGACAAACACACACACACACACACACACACACATGTTCTTCATGCTAGATCACCTGCACTGCTCTGGGGCACCTTGGGCCCTACTCCCCCTACCCCCCCCACACACACACGCATTGATACAGGGGTTCTTCCTGTTAGGATGACCTGCACTTCTCTTGGGCACCTCAGATCTCCCCCACACCCACACTGTGCTACAGAGGGGCACACAAGGGCAAAAGTGTTCCGAGGAATACTCAGACCCCACCATCCTACTCAGACACCCCCTTTGATTTTTGTTCCTTCACACACACACACACACACACACACACACACACACACATCGTTCTTCATGCTAGATGACCTGCACTGCTGTGGGGCACCTTGGACCCCACTCCCCCTACCCCCAACACACATTGATACAGGGGTTCTTCCTGTTAGGATGACCTGCGCTTCACTTGAGCACCTCAGATCTCCCCCTACACCCACACTGTGCTACAGAGGGGCACACAAGGGCAAAAAAGTTCAGAGGAATACTCAGACCCCCACCACCCTACTCAGACACCCCCTTTGATTTTTGTTCCTTGACACACACACATGCACACACATTCTTCATGCTAGATCACCTGCACTGCTGTGGGACACCTTGGACCCCACTTCCCCTACCCCCCCACACAAGCATTGATACAGGGGTTCTTCCTGTTAGAATGACCTGCGCTTCTCTTGGACACCTCGGATCTTCCCCCACACCCACACTGCTACAGAGGGGCACACAAGGGCAAAAAAGTTCTGAGAAATACTCAGAGCCCACCACCCTACTCAGACACCCCCTTTGATTTTTGTTCCTTGCTACACACGCGCACACACACACACACACACACTCACACACATGTATGGTTTTTATGCTAGATCACCTGCACTGCTCTGGGACCTTGGACCCCACTCCCCCTGCCCCCCTCGCATGCACTGATACAGGGGTTCTTGGCTGTATATACAAGTTAAGCAGATAGAAACAAAGAAACTGTGGGTAACCAAGGACAGACCATTTTATTTTATGAAGTTAACTAGGCTAGGCACATAAAACTCATTCCAAGGTGTAAGCTGTAGGGTTGCATGAGAGGGAAGTACAGCAAAGAAATAGTACAAATATACATTAAAGGAAAAAATATACATTAGCTCAAAAATATGAGGACTCCATGCAGTTCAAAATGTTCAGAATACAGCAAGATGGGGATGCTCCTACCTACAGTAAAGGTAGCTAAGGGCCACCAGGCCCATCAAGTCTGCCCTGCTGATTTTGAAAATGGGGGGTCCAAAGACAGGTGCCTTAGTGCATCATGGAGTGAAAGGATGCTGAATCCAAACCCCAAGGATACAAGACAACTGAGGAAAAAGCAGACAAGCACCTCAGGTCTCCTCCCAAACACACACACACACCTTGGACCCCACACAGTTTGTTGCCCTACAACACACAATTAAAAAAAATATGATCTGTGAGCATCTTGGATGTCACCCCCCCGACACACATGCAAACAAACATTAGCAGTGTCTTGCATCCCTTCCCAACACTCTTTACCTGCCCAAAGGATACAAGACAACAAAGAAAAAGCAGATGACCACCTCGGCCCCAAACAAACACACACACCTTGGACCCCACACAGTTTGTTACCCTACAACACACAATTTAAAAAAATATGATCTGTGAGCATCTTGGACGACCCCACCCCCCCCCCACACACACACATGCAAACAAACATTAGCAGTGTCTTGCATCCCTTCCCAACACTCTTTACCTGCCTTATTAAACCCCAAATATTTGCAGTCAGTAAAAGTGGGTACCTGATGTGTCCGAGGGAGTGGTGGCAGACAAGGCAGGCTTGCAGTGTGATTCCTTGAAAGTCGTCGAACTTGCAGTTGGAGCGAATTAGAACGAATTTAAAAAAAAAAAAGCCTGCTTTCCGAAATGCTGTTATCAGCATACTTGGCGTTCTTGGCGTCCACGTGGTCTCGTCTCTGGGGTCGTACATCCTTCTCTCCTACGCTCCTGGATCAGTTGGGGTGGTTGACTGGCAAAAGGCTACCTTTTATGCAGCCCAGTTCCCGAATGCTCACTCAAGCAGTGTGAGTTCCGTAACTCTACCACGGGACATTTAAATTTACGTCAGCCAATCAGATTTCCGTGATTCTGGCCTTGATCATGTACACTGTTTAGAAATGAAACTGAAGCCCATACTAGACCACATTTTTCTATCATGAAGTTCAATGGACACTGTTCTCAACTCTCTTTGCGTCTTTCTAGAAATTGTGAATACCCCCAATACAGCATAGACACTCATGGTGCAATGGGAGGAGAGGAGAGTTTGTATCATGAGTAAATGCACTCTTTGGGGGTGATACTAGTGTTCAAGGAGCATGCAACAAGAGTAGATCAAGGATTTGAAACAAAATGTTGGGAATAAATACACTATTTGCATGCATTTCAGTTAAGCTAAAAAAAGCACAGTGGTTAAAACAACCAACAACTTGAATAAATTGTAGAGAAGGTAAGCAATCATTAAACATATTTTTTCATTTATAAATAATATAATGCAAAAAGGACTGACAAGTGTCCCTTTAACACCAACTCTATACCCAAATGTGTATGTGATGGTCAAACAACAAACTTTTTAAAAGTAATTTTCCTGTAAAAAACATTTTTTTTCCCAGTCAGTCTTATTTCTCCCCCATGCACTGGCAGCCTCCATTATACCAGCCACCCCAGCCCCATCATCCCAGCCAACACGCCCCAGGACTTGCTATCCTTCAGAGGCAGCATGGTCTGGGTCATCAGGTACAGGGTGTGTAGGCAGCTGGAGTCATCCTACAGTCGGTGCACAGATTTTGCTAGTACTCCCCCTAAAGTGCAGCATGCCCCCATGCACTGTACACTTGATATCTGCCTCTCCTCTTCCCAACTCTGGTGGTTTCAGCCTGCTTATCCTCAGCCACTGATAGTATCTGGCAAGCACCAAACTCTGCTCCACCCCACCCTGAGATGAGCAATCAAGCAGGCACTCAACCTTCTTCCCTCTTGCTGACCCTCCAACTCCCAAGATAACACTTGAAACTTGGGTCTTTGGCACTGCAAGCACAGAACCATCACTGCAATGGAGGGCCTGCAAAAATCTAAGATCTGTAAAATATAATTGGTCTGTACATCCACATGTGTAGTCATAGGTCCTGTCATCTTATTTTTTGTGGCTATATCTGCCCTAGTAAACATAGAATCTGTCAGCAGACAAGGACCATACTGCCCACCTAGTCTGCACGTTTCCCTACTCACTGCTGCAGCCCCAGATCCTGTCTGGTGTATTTTTGTAAACTGGTATTTATTGCCCAAGAACCCTCTCAGTTATTAAATAACCCCTAAAAACACCATAATGATGACATTTGGTAGGGGATGGGGCTGCAAGCACTCTGTGGGCATTGCAGTGGGATCAGGGAGGGGGGACAGCTAAATATACTTGGATCATCTTTGCTGGTAGGAATATATGTATGGGGCTATTTGCCTAGCATAATCATTATACTGCTTTAGGGCTAGGGCTGCAGTGCTCGGTGGCCACTTGACTCGCACAAGGAAATTATAAGCCAGGCTTTATGGACTAAACTCTTAATACAAGCCAAAAATTGTAATATATGGCTAAAATAGTTTCTGTGGTAGGCACCATCATGTTATGAGTTGCCTGCCTGGAACTAGCAATCATATCAGTTGTTCCTAAAAATGTGGGCCCTTCCATTTCCATGTGGAAAACAACAAGCTGGAACATGCAGAGGAAGCTGCAATAGAAGCAGCTGCTTGATTGGATACCATGTGGGGTTCAACAGGCCTGGTCACTGGTGGATTAAGAGCAGGGCTAAGCATACAGCAGCAGTGATACAGTGTATAGTAAAGTATTGTTTTACATAGAAATCCATAGTTTTCAAAATGCTGTTGTACCACAGTTCAAACATCATGGAATGTGATTGTACCCCTCCTGTGGTAGAACAGCATTCTAAAACCTCTAGAGACATGCACAAGTTAATTTCACTGTGATACAGAAATATAAAATAATGCATGGAAAAGTGTGGCTTATGGGGCTTTTATGCACCCTGTGGTGTGTGATGCCCCATGAAGCCTAATAGGGTTTATATTTTACTTTTTTTATTTATTTATTACTAGGATTACAAATACCTTTGAACCAAGAGTTCTTTTACAAAGGTTCTGTGTCAGCAATGGGTGGCGGGCAAAACAATGGTAAGATACACTACAAGGTCAGAAGGTTAACATAGAAGTAAGCAGAGGTAAGATGCAATACAGGTCAGGAGGTTAACTTAGTAGCAAAAGACAGTACATGTGTATAGACTAGCACAGTAGCAAGCAGTCAGTGGCAAATAACAACACACAATTAACAACATGGGTGTATATATATTAAGACACAGATACAAATGAAAACCATCCTAGGGGTGACATAAGTGGAGCAAGGGTTGGGGGATAAGAGGGGAAGGGGTGGGTAAAAGGGGGGTAGGCAGTCAATGATCTGACATTGCCATACGTGCAAGAACAGAAAGATAAGTGCTAGGTAGTCTGGGGGTGGAGCAACAAGAGAGGGTGATAGGGAGGGGGAGACAGGAGGAGAGGAGCTGGAGAGGGGTAGAATGGTAGGTGGGAGGTGAGAGGGGTAGAATGGTTGGTGGGGTGGGAGAGAGGTGGGGAGTGACAGGGGATAGAGGGGGGAGAAAAGTGGGGAGGGTAAGAAGGGAGGAGAGAAGAGGAGGGAGAGGTGAAACAAAGCTGCATCTATGGGCATCACACACCGAGACGGTGCATAAAATCCCCACAGAACTACACTTCTCCATGTTTTATTTTTTCATTTATTGTTTTTTGGTTTAAATTGTCTTTGACACTTTGCGAGGGTAACTGTTACCACCGACAAGCTTGTCTCACACTGAGTAACCAATTGTGTAGTGCTTGTGAATGTCCAACACGAGGACAGCTTGTTTGGTGTTTTTTCAGGTGATGCTGTGGTACTGTTCTGCCCATGGTTTATGAAGCTCCATAAACACACATGTGGTTTACGAAGCTGTTGAGCACTCACTGGCAGTGGTTTATAACCAATAACCAGTAAATATAAAAACAACATTGCACATATTTCACATAATAATATGCACTATAAAAACACAGGATGAGCAACTTTATGTATAACCAGTGTGTTGCGCCACCTTAGGGTTCTGATTCCAATGGACCACTCAAGCTTCATCCTCGAGGTCAGAGAGAATCACATGCCCTCTGTGGCAGAACACACTAACTGTGCATAGTTACCCATCCAGTATTTTCTATATGCTGACAGTTACCCAGTTTTTATTGCATGTCAATATGCCAGTTTTGTTTTGGGCATCATTCTCAAATCACTAGCAAGCTGGGAAGAGCTTTGTTGGAACTCTGGCATGGCCATCACCGCAAACAACACCCCCCCCCCCCAGTTTGGGCAGTCTTTTCCTGCACAAGACTGATGCTTCCTCCTACTTCCCATCCTGTAACAGGCATTCCCTGCTGTACAGTGACAGCCTCTTTCCACTCATCCTATATGGACCACTCCCTGGTTTCCAGTGGCACCTTCTTCCCACCCCATGCAAAGTTTTCTGTTGTCTAGTGGCATTTGTCTGCCTTTCCCAATATTGTGCCATTCCCTGGTGTCCAGTGGACCCAACATACATATCTATGATAAACACTATAGTGTATGGTGGAGCATCATTGTGTATGGAGATCTATACACTGTGGTATGGTCTGGCATGGAGACAGGGACTCAGTTAAGCCACACAAGGGCAAAAGTATTAGATATCAGGAGGGCATATTTCAATGAAATATGCAGATGTTTAAGAGCAGCCCTGGTAATAGAGGGGGTGAAGAAACAGTGGGGGAGACTAAAAGGAGTCATTATGGCAGTAACTAACTAATGCATTAGGATAATGGCCAAAGGAAAAAGAAGAAAGAAACCACTATGGTTCTCTAAAGAGGTGGGAGACTAAGTAAGGGCTAAAAGTGCAAGTTTCAGGAAGCATAAGGGAGTTCAAAGGGAGGAGGACAGGGAGGTGTACCGTGAATGTCTAAGAGAAGCAGAGAAGGCTGTAAGTAAAGCCAAGGCACAGACAGAGGAGGGTTTAGCACAGACTGTGAAAAAAAGGGGACAAGACATTCTACAGGTACATAAACAAAAACGAGGAGGGACTGTGAGGCTCAAAGGGGAGGAGGGAGAGTGTAACGGGGAGTATTTAGACAAGGCAGAAACACTGAACAAATACTTCTCTTCAGTATTCACTGAGGAGGGACAGGGTCAAGGACCACAGTTGGGGAGCAGAGGCAGTTGGGGGGAGAAGTGGACACTAGTCCATTCACAGTGGAGTTCTGGACAAGGCTGAAGGCGCATAAAGCCACGGGGTCAGATGACATACACCTGAAGATATTATGGGAGCTGCACAGGAAACTAGCAGCATCTCTGGCCACCCTTTTCACAGAGTCACTCAACACAGGTGTGGTTCCTGAGGACTGGAGGAGGGTACATGTAGTCTCACTGCACAAAAGTGGCAGTAGGGTGGAAGCAGGGAACTATAGGTGAGTCAGCCTCACTTCAGTGGTGGGGAAAATCATGGAGACACTGCTGAAAGAAAGGACAGTGGCACACCTGGAATCCATTGGTGCCTATGATCTAAGGCAGCATGGATTCACATCAGGAAGGTCTTGTCAAATGACTCTGATAATTTTTTTTTATTGGGTGACTAGGAAATTGAATCAGGGAGGGGCCATAGACATCACCTACCTAGATTTCAGCAAAGTCTTCAATACCATCCCACACAGAAAGTTGGTTAACAAGATGAGTAGTCTGAGCATGGGGCATAATGTGATACACTGGGTTAGAAACTGACTGACAAACAGAAGGCAGAGGGTGGTGGTAGATGAGATCCAATCCAGGGAGAGAGGGGTGACCAGTGGGGTACCACAAGGATCAATTTTGGGACTAGCCATGTTCAATGTGTTCATTAGTGACTTTGCAGAGGGTCTGGAAGGAAAGGTCTGCCTATCTGCAGATGACACCAAGATCTGCAACAGGGTGGATATTCCAGAAAAAGTGCAGAAAATGAAGAGGGACCTGGAGAATCTTGAAAGACAGTCGGAAGTGTGGTAATTGAGGTTCAGTGCAAACAAGTGCAAGATAATCCACCTGGGTAGGGGGAACCCTAGGGAGAGCTACAGGATAGGGGGAGGTGCTGTCACCAAAGAAGAAAGTGACCGAGGAGTTATCATATTTAATGCCCTTAAGGTACCAGAGCAGTGTGCAACGGCTGCAAGGAGAGCCAGTGGCATGCTGGGGTGCATAAGCAGGAGGTATTGCTGTAGGAGGTGGGGTAATGCCATTGTATAAAACACTGGTAAGGCCTCACCTGGAGAACTGCATGCAGTACTGGAGACCACATATGCATAAGGGCATAGGCAAGTGGAGGCTATCCAGAGAAGGGTGACAAAGATGATGCAGGGCTTGCTTCACAAAACATATGAGGAGAGCCAAAGAGACCTCAATATGTACTCACTGGAAGAAAGGAGGGTATACCATGAGTATAGCAACAAAAAATGGGCACCAGGTAAAAACAGTGACTCATATTGGGAGCTATACTCTTGGGCTACCCTGCAAGGGTAGCAACTGTACACAAATGTGAGGGTAGTGGATGGTGTCAGGAAGGGTAGGGGATAGTGAGGGGAAGGGAAGGGACAATGAAGGGGTTTTGAGGGATGGGTGTGCCTGCTGCCACTGAGCTAGCCATGTGGTGTAGTGGTGTGGATGGATAATTCTAGTGCAGCAGGTACAAGGTTCTGGACCGGGTGTGCAGAAGCTCTGCCGCTGCTTGTGGCACTTAATTTTTGTGTGATATGGAATTTTGCCCCTGCCCAACATGCACCCCCCCTGGAGTTGATACGCTATATTCAGAGCAGTGTGTGGGGGGGGGCACAGCAACCCCACAAACACTTTTACCCTTTCTTGTGACATTCAAGTATTTTGTTTTCCTGACTTTGTATATAATGCATATAATACCTTACAATAAAGAAAATAAAAACTAAAATTTGCATTTATGATACTTTTTTTTTAATTTAAAGCAGTAGTACAATGTCAAAAAAAGTGTGCTTTTTTGAGTTTATTCCCTGTGCTCTGCTGAGCATGTACCTGGTATTCTTTCCCATCAGCATTGTACTATCACCCTGTAATTTGTTCAGTTATCCTATGTTTTTGTTTACATTTCTGCTGTCTGCTGCATTGACAGCAGTAGTACTAGATAGCAGCCGCCATATTTTCTGTGGCGCTACAACGGTCGTAACAGATCACTCTTTAGTTAGGTAGTACTGCCACTTTAAAATGTACAATAATTAAAAGTACATGCCTAACACAAGATAAATACCAACTAGCAAGCATCTAAATAAAAGACTCAAAGGGAAACTCCTATGAAATTAGAAAGACCTGCCTTATATATAATGGCTCCAGAGCTCCGGGGTGGCTTCCACCATGAAGGTTATGTGAATGAGGGCTGCCAGCTACGCCATTTGTTGGTAGCCCTCATTAGCATAACCTTTATGGTGGAAGCCATCTGGGGTGTGTGAAATGTCCACCAAGGGCTATGCAGCCATTATAGATGGAGCGGGTTTTTCTAATTAAAACCACCAGACAACAGGTAAATAAAATAATTTGTTTTATGCTAATAACCCTAATCGGTCCAGGTGGAGAAACATATACTGAATCTGCGAAATGCCTATCGTAGATTCACAGAGATATGGGAGCCACTCCTAACTTTACTTGAGTTGGTGAAATTTTGAGGGAAGGAAAAAGACATTGCTGAATGATTACTGTTCGTAATAACTGTTATTTTACTATAGAGTAGATGTATTCTGCATTCACTAAAAGTACCACCAACAGCTTAATCTGGTTCAAGGTCAATTGGCATTCATCTGTATCCCCCTCCCCCGGGTCATGCCTGAAAATAGGCAGGATTCGTCTAGTGCAGTTACCCGGTCAACAAAAGCTAAATAAATAAATAAATAAAGTATACTCTGGGAGTTTGTTATAGATGTGGAATATAACGCAGGTGGGGTGGGATAGGGGAGGATTATTATAACTGTTTGCCAATGTCTGGTCTATGTACCAACCAAGTGTATGATTGAAATACCAATAAAGTATATTGAATTGAAAAAAAAAAACCCTAATCGAGCATTTCTACAGCAGCTGCTGCACTTAAGGACGGTATAGGATTTTTCCTTTAAGAAAATTCTCACTCAGACAAAAAAAAAAAACAACAGTGTCTAATGTCTTACTCTGTCATGTTGTTATTTAAATAAGTTATCTGTAATTCGCATAATTTTGCTTACTATTTATTCGGGGTATACAACATGGCAATATTTTATAGCGAAGTACAAGGAGTACAGCTACAACTTTGAACTCTAGAAACTGCCGCTCAATTTAAACAATATTACCTGATGAAGGGAGCTTCTCCTGGTCTGTTATTGACTTGGAAGCTGTCAAAGGACACAAGGTGAAACAAAGGCCCTACCCTTTTTCAAGGTCAATAACTCCAGAAGATGCCCTACGCTTCACAGGGTAATATTGCTATTGTACAAATTTTTGGAAACTCACCTTTTGGTGCATTTTAAACAGTGTGAGTGGCTGGAGTGCATGCTTAGACTATTTGTTTACATTAGCAGACTCCTATGAAATTGCCTTCTTGCGTAGCCAGTTAGTGCATTAAGACATTCAGCCCAATGCTCTAGGTATACAATGAGGATTATTTCACATCTTTGGTTGTTAAAAGCTCTTTACCTTTGGCCTCATGTCTTAAACATCAGAGTTGTGCAACCCCCCGCCCCCACAAAACCCTGTCCCCCATAAATGCATGGCCTACCCAATATTTCTAAAGAAGTGACTATGTCCTACTGGGTATTGCTTTCCAATTCAAAGAAATGGAAATAAAAGTCTGTGAACCATGCTTAGTTATAATATATGCTGTCATTTTTATTTTTTTATTATCTTTTAAAATGTTCCCTCACCCTCATTGTAGTTTACAATTGCAGTGCTAATACCAGTGGGGAACTGATGTCTTTGGGCAGCTGAGAGCTCACAATGAGGTGGGACTGAAGTATCTTTCTAAGGAAGTGCCCTGCTGCATTGTGTGGCCTCAGCTGCCCCAGACAACAGTTCCTCACCAGCGACAGCAGTGCAAATGTAAACAAAGCTTTGGGAAGGGGAGCTTAAAGAACTGCTGACGCCTCAAAACTTTGAAAAACATACTGTTTGGGTACAATTCAGCTTGCATTCTGTATATATTCTATAGAGTTCTCCTGTCCATTGTTTATTACTAAGAACATTTGCATGAATAAGTGATCTTTATGTCTTAGAGTTCATCTACCTCTACAATTGACTCCCTACTTCAAGTCATAATCCTCTTGTGTGGCATAACAAACTGTTGTCATGGGAGAAACAGTGATGTCAGATCAGTGCATTATGACCTCAGGTAGGGAGAAAGTAGCAGGAATAGATGAACGTCATGCAGCTGACCTCAGTAATAAATAATGTGGAGGAAAAATACAGAATGAATGTGAAATACAATCTGAACTATGTCTAAATAAAGTTTTTTTAAGTTCTACTGAAGGTGTCAGCTGCTCTTTAAAAGGTAACAAATAAACAAACAATTTTTCAGTACTTTTTATGGTTCCCAGGCTCTCCTTTGCCATTTCTTTGAGTTGAAAAGCAGTGGTCAATAGGAGATAGCCAAACTTAAAGCAAGCAATAACCCACAACAGACCGTGGGTGAATTATATATGAACATACAAAGAAGCCAGCAGAAGAAAGCCATTTGGTCTGTCAATTTTGCTCGTACTGCAGGGTCCACAGCTTGAGCTAATGTCCCTGCCCTCCCTCCCCACTCCTCCCATCCCCCTTACCCATGATCCTTACCTTTCCCCATGCCTATCTCAGCCTCTCTTAAAGCTGCCCACTGTCGTCAACGAGATGACCACTTCCAGCAGTGCATTCCAAGTGTCCACCACCCTCTCTGTGAAGAAGTGCTTCCTGACCTCCCTCCTAAACGTCCCATCCTCCAGCTTAAGACTGTGCCCCTCATGTTATGGTTGCCAATCAGATTAAAGAAACTCTCCTTATCAACCTTATTTATCCTTTTCAAGTACTTGAAGATCCCAGTCATGTCCCTCCTCTCTCTCCTGTCTTCCAGGGCATACATGTTCAGTGCCCTCCACCTCTCCTTGTATGCCTTGCCCTACTGACCAGATATCATCTTTGTAGCCTTCCTCTGGACCTTCTTCAGCAGGTTAATGCCTCTTTTGAGGTGTGGGCACCAGTACTGAACTTCATACTCTAGATGTGGCTTTACCAGTAACCTGTACAAGGACAGTACAACCTCCTCTCTCCTACAACTGATCCCCCTAGCTATGCATCCCAGCATCTTGTTTGCCTTTGCTGCTGCTTTCTTGCACTGTGTGGAGCACTTCAAGTCACTAGTGATCATCATTCCCAGGTCCTTCTCCTCCTCGGATGCAGATACTTGGACTCCACCCAGGTAGCACTTTGTCCTGGGATTCTTGTCTCCAAGATGCATAATTTTGCATTTATTGGCATTACAGCCAAGCTGCCAGATCCTGGACCACATCTCCAGCTTTTCCAGATCTTCCTGGAGGTCTGGTATCCCTTCTGCTGTGTCCACTCTCCCACAGAGCTTGGTGTCATCTGCAAATAGGCACATTTTGCCCTTAATGCTATCCCCAATGTCACTGATGAAGACATTGAACAACACTGGCCCCAGCACCGAGCCCTGTGGGACCCCACTGGTTACCTCTCTAGTGCCATATAACTCTCCCCCCACATCCACCCTCTGGGTTCTGTCCCTCAGCCAGTTTTCCACCCATCTAACCATCTTTTTCCCAACTACAAGATACACCAACTTCCTGATCAACCTTTTGTGGGGCACAGAGTCTAAGACCTTACTGAACTCAGGATAGAGGACATCTACTGCTTGGCCCCGTCTACTGTCTTAGTGACTCAGTCAAAGAAGTCAATCAGATTTGTTTGACACTTTCTTCCCCTCCATGAACCCATGCTGCCTCTCATACTGGAGACCACGCTCCTCTAGATATTCCACCAGCTCTTCCTTTAGCATGGTCTTCATGAGCTTACCCACAATGGAGACTCGGGGCATTAATACACACCCTGAGTGCACTGTGAGACATAAAAGCAAAGCCCGAGTGCTCTCCAGCCACCCATGAACTGCAATACATTTCCCTCCTTTCATGATGGTAGAATAGTAAAAGAACAGTTTAGCAATGTCAAACCCTGCATCACCAATCACTTACCAAGTGAAAGCCTACAGTTAGCACCATTACAGGTTAACATCCTAGCACAGATAAGAGATCTCTTACTGGGTTCCTGTGGAGCCTGGGATAATGGGGTCTCAGGAGACTATCCAGTTGTACTTGTAAAACAAAAACATCAATGGGATCAGAAAGGATCTGCAGCTCTTTATTAACTAATAATGACAAACAATGTAGGATAAACAAAAAATAATACTTATCTGATACATATGGTCAGTGTCCTCCTTCACCCAGTCTGCATCCTGTCAAACCTGTGGACATATAAGGGAAAATGAGTCAATATGTAGAATAAAAATACTGATCAGCTGGGTCAGTTGGGAAGGACTTATAATGGTTAAAAAAAGTGGGTTTTGTATTTGGGGGGGTGGAATACAGACTGGTACCTCACCATCTACCTGGGTTTTAGAATGGACTCTGCAACTCAGGGGCCATCATGAAGGAGATTCTGTGCCCCTAGAACTGATTTTCTCTTGGGGGTGGGGCCAGTGTACTCCAGCAATTGACTGACACAGGGCATTATGAAGACACCAGCTGTTATCCTTCTTGCACCATTGACAGGGCTCAGGACTGCCAAACTGGTAAAGCATCTTGGGATGGGTTGCCATGGCTAATGAGAGAAATGACCCTTCCCCCTCTGCCTTCCCCTCACAGAGGAAGTGGCTGTACTGAAGGTCTAAATGTAGTCCATGGGATGGTGGGTGATGTAGCTAGGTGGCTGGTGGCAGTATGGCACTTCTCCATGGTGCAGGGCCTGCTCTGACTGTGGCTTCATGCTGGAAGCTGCTATTTTTCCCAGTTTTCATGCCGGCCCACCTCATGTGACTGTACATAGTCTTGTCAGACCTCACCATGCACGCAGATCCATGTATTTTTGAACTCTATCAGTCCACCTCCAGAAAAAATTAGAAGAACCAGCTTCCCCACTGCTTTCACCAATATGGGCATTCTTTCCTTCGATGCGCACTTGAGCAGTGTCTGCCCTGCCCTTCCCACGGTCAACCCAGGAATATCTTCAACCAAAATACAACTGTGCCTTACCCCGCTTCCTCCCCATCTGACCCCTTTCAGTATAGAATTCCCAAGCATGAGTACCCCCCTGTTCCTGTCCCTTACCCCTTTTCTCTCTTTTACCCTTTCCTCTACTCCAGAGTTCATACTGCCCTGTCCCTTATACACTCCAGCTGCACATTCTGTGTCTCCTGCAACTACTCCCCCTGTTTCCACCTCACTCCCTGTTTCTGCCCTGCTCCTCTCATCCCCACTAATCATCTTACCAGCCTGATGTCTGCCTATTGAGCTTTCCCTATTAATCTCCCTTCCACTCTTGCTGACCTCCAACCGCTCCCCATCCCCTCCATTGCAGATTTTGAGCACCCATTACCCACGACCCATAATGATTTGAGCTTTGTTGCAGGGAACTACCCTGATGGTTAGTCATGCTACCCAGACCAAGAGGCAGGACTGACAAGATGAAAACCTCAGGATGGTATGCTGTTTGCAAGGGGAAGCAGGGCTCATATGATGCACCATGATGGTCGATCCTGTTTGATGGCTTTGAGCAGGTAGCCAAAGCCCCGAGCGGGTCTTTCATTGGATGAATCTCTGCAGCATGAGTGGCATTCTAGGCCAAGATGATGAAGCCCAGATCAGGTGAACAGTTCGGACTGCAGTCCATTTTAGGTGCTGGATGTAACATCCAGCTAGTGCGACACATTCAGGGGTGTGGGGAACCAAACTGTGACCCACACTACACTTTCAGCATAATTATAACCAAAACAGCCAGATACCACCGTTCGGATGACAGTCCGGTTGCAATAAAGCAGTGTCTCTGAGCAAACCATATGCTCTGCAGTTCTCTCCAATTCCTGACAGGCCAATCACTCCAGGAGCAAGTCTTCTGTCCACACCAGGTGAAATTCACTGTCTCACAATTCAGGATTCCGGTCTCAATAACAGCAATTCGGATAAAGTCAGATATCAGACTGACTGCAGGCTTCTTCTCACTGGAAGATGGCAGCAGGTAGGTCAGACACAGCCTTCCCACCAAATTCCCGCGCTACCATGCAGGAGCAGTTGCTTGAATTACTTGAGCAGTTCACTCTCTCAACTCCAACTCTACACTGACACACTGCTGCAGGCAGCTCTGGGATTTCCCAGTGATCCAAAAGGTTCAGTTGGTTGGTCCATCAGTCTGTCACAGAAAGGGCTCCTACTCCAGATCCATTTAGGTGCCAGACAGTAAAAATTACAATTCCTACAGAAATTCAATCCCACAAGACCTCCAAGGACAGTCTCCATTTTACGGTCCCCGTGGTACCAATTGGTCCAAACTGGCAGTCCAGTACCAAAATGGCGTCTCTTAGCAGAAAGTCCATGCTGCAAAGAAAAGCAGGTTAGACAAACTACTATATTATTATTACTAAATCAGATAATCAGCAAACAATCACAGATCCTGTTAAGGCTTCCCATGTGCACTTAGAGATGGCAGAATGAAGCAGCTGTAATGCTGCTAGGATGGGACTCAAGCCTGAAACCACTTGGTCCCCACCCAAATTAATTATAACCCACAAGATAGATACCTCTTAAAGAAACAGGCACAGAAGCTAACAGGGCACTCTCATGCAAGCACTTTCAAATGATTTAGACACAGAACACCAGTCTGGCAAGCCCAGGAAGATATTTTAGGAACCCCCATTAGTAGGAGGGGGTTACACCAGTATAATATAAAAAAGATGACTCCAGATATGTAATTGTGCTGTTCCAGGCTGACAAGTTGGAATCTTGTCTACAACACATGAGTCTTAGTAGATCATAGAATATAATTTCATATTTATTTAATGATTTATGCAGGCAAACATTCTGGGACATTGCCTAGGGTGTGGAAAAGAAATCTGGCAGACAGGGTGTGCAGTGTTTGCTGTGCAAGAGTACTAATGACATGCTTGTACCTCAGTCATTTAGTGGAATTATTTTGCCAGATTTTCAACAGAGGCATTTTGTGACCTATGCTCATGAACACTGTCACTGTGATTTTCTTAATTTGTCTGAACATTAATTTCCCACAGTGACTGCGCCATTGTGCACCTGAAGTGCAAATGCATATGTTGGGCAGGATATGAAAAATGACAGCTGTACTGTTCATAAGGCGGTGTGGCAAAATGGCAATGTTGAAAACCTGGAGTGAAAATATTACAAATTTGTGCACTTCCAAGCATACATGGAAACTGCACAACACATGCTTGTAACACAGTCATTTTATGGACTTTTGTCACCAAATTTTCAACATAGGCCTTTTAGGTCCTCTGATCATAAACGGTGTCACTATGATTTTCTTAATGTGTCCCGAACACTGATTTCCCACAGCGACTGTGCTATTCTGCGCTGGAAATGCAAAAACACATTTTGGCCAGGATGTGAAAAATGACAGCTATACTGTTCATAAGGAGGTGTGGAAATATGCCAATGTTGAAAATCTGGAGTGAAAATACTACACATTCGCGAAGGTACAAGCATGCATGGAAACTTTGGTAACCGGGTAAGGTCCACTAGGCACAACTGAGCAATGCATGCTCATAAAACAGTCATTTTAATTTTTTTCCACCAAATTTGCAACATAGGCTTTTTGAGAGCCCACCTCATGAACACTGCACTGTCTTTTCGTTACTCAGTCCTGAAATGTGATTGTGCACAGTGACCATGAAATCACCTTTCAGGACTGAATAACACCATGACAATGGCTGAATTCATGAGGAGGGGTCCCAATAACCCCATGTTGAAAATTTGTTGCCAGAATTCCCCAAAATGCCTGAGCTATGCACCAAAGTTGAAAAAACCCTATGGATGCCATTATACAGCTTACCAGCATTTCTTCAGTTTGGGATCGGCTTTGAAGAGTGTAGACGTGTTCCCGGTCCACTGAAGATCATCGCGCTGGGCTCTGAACATAAGTATGGGGTGAGTGGGGGTGTGGGGAGGCAGGGTGCTCAGAGGGTGGGCATGGGTTGGTTAGGAGCCACTGAACTCAACGAGGGACCGTTTTCTGTTTTACAGGTTTAAAAGAAAAACACATTGTGGGACTTTTTTTTATAGGCACATTTGGCATGCTGGGGTGTGCCCTCAGTGTGCCATCTGAGTGTTTTTTTGGGGAGGCTGTAGCAGACAGGGGATTGGGCACCCTCATCGGCACATACCGGGGGGGAAGCTGAGGGTGATTGGGCACCCCCCTCGACACACAACAAATTGGATGGGGAACATTATGCCAATGGGGAGTGGGTTCCCATTGACAAACTGAACTGGGAAATGGGGGGACTGGAGCCAAAGGAGATTGGGTCCCCCATCAGCAAAGAAAGACTGTTGGGGGTGCATGATGCCGAGGAGGATTGGGCACCCCTTTGGCACAGAACAAAAGGGGAAAGGGGTTACAGTATGCCAATGGGGAGTGGGCTCCCCCATTAGCAAATGAACTGGGTCAGGGATGGCAAGGTACTGCCCTGCAATGATGGGTCACTCCCCCATTGCAGCTGCGGATTCATTTCAAGGTGGTGGCATGCTGGCTGAACTAGTGTCAGCAGCAGTGTGCAACTGCATTGGGGAAAGTGGGCCAAGCCTCAAAAGGCACTGGGACGACTGGCCTCCACAGTGCTGCACCTCCAAAGCCCCACTTCTCTCCTAAGCTGTGATGAAATGTTTCTTTCGCATGCATGCAAGCAAACATAACAACTGGAAAAATAAATATTAATACTTCAAAATATTCATAGTAGAACATTAAATACACAAACTTGGTTTTACTTGGTTTATTAGGACAAAAGAAGGCCAGGGTCCATCAAGATTGTCCCCCATATACTGTGGGCCATCAGTACCTTGGTGAATTACTAATAAGCCAGATGTCTAGTCTCTTTTTAAATAAGTTAAAATTGCTTAAATCTACTAGTTCCTGATGTAAGGTATTCCATAGTCTAGGTATACATATGGAAAAAAATCCTCTGCCTTTTGTGGTTTTAGCTGATTGAATCTTGAGCTGCTTGTTATGTAATCTGGGAACAATACATCTATGTGAATATGAGAGGTCACACTATGCTATAAGTTCGGGGGATTGTAGTATTTTGCAAACAAAAAGTAAGTCCAATCTGCATCTTCTGGTTTGCAAGGAATGGAGACCAGTTAACTGTAGTCTAGTTGTATAGTCTAAGTGGGCTAATGTTGGGACCATTTTAGTGGCTTTCCTCTGTACCTGTTTCAGATGGGCTATGTCTCCTTTTAGATAAGGGTTCCAAAAGGGGGACCCATAATCAATATACAGCCTAATGTAAGCCCTATATAATGAAATAAGTCACTGCTCAGTTTAAGTTACAAAAGTTCTTTGAATTTGTTTCAGTAGCCCATTTGTCATTTTAGCAGTTTTGGTGCCGTGACCACTGGCTGGAAGTGTATTGCTGATAATTTGTTAAAGATAATTGACAAGAGAAGGACAATAGAATCTGTGGTTTCAATCAAGAACCCCGGGTAAATATTGTCCAGTCCTGGACTGGTGTTTTGTTTTGAGCTTTTTGAGAGCTTGCAGAATGTCAGGAATAGTAATAATGTGGTTGGTTAGACTGGAATTATAACTAGAATGTGCCAAGGAGAAGGTATCTTTTTTTTAAAAAAAATGAACAAAACAATTCATTAAAAACATTGTCCGTATCTGAGTCAGATTGCAATCTGACTCCATTATTAATTAGTGGTTCAATTCTCCTAGAGTTACCTTTCTTGTTGTTTAGGTAAGAAAATAAAGATTTGTGACAGTCTTCAGTGTGTGCAAGTCTAAATTCAATTTTGCCTTTGGAGTGTTTGATCATGTGTTTTAAGGTTCTTAAGGCCAGTCTATATTTAATAAAAATTGTATCCCTATCTAATGGTGTACTAGTTTTTAACTTCTTAAATAGTTTTTCCTTTCACTTAATTTGAGATTTAATGGATTTATTAAGCCACATAGGGATCTTCCCTTTTTTACTATATATTTTATTTGTGGGAACATTGGAGTTTTCTAAGTTTTGAATGGCTTGTTTAAAGGTGTTCCAGGCATCCTCAATCGATAAATTGGATAAAAACATTTCCCAATTAATATTAGTAATGGCTTTAATTATTTCCTTATAGTTAGCTCTATCATAGTTCTTAAAAATGGAGTAGTTGCATTGAATAGGGGAGTTGTAAGCTAGTTCAAATAGAATGGATGAGTGGTCACTATTACCTAGTGGGTCCCAAATTTGCAAATTAGCAATTTTATTTTCAATGTTTGTTATTAGTAGGGCCAGAATGTTTTGACCCCTGGTTGATTGGGAGATTAGTTGGTCAAAACCAGCATCAGTGACGGTTGTAACTGAAAGTTTTTCCATTTTGCTACTACCTGAAGGAATACTCCAGTTGCTTTTTAGCATATTGAAGTCCCCTAAGATGATGACATTCCCTTTATCAGATATCTTGGGGATCTCTGTTAGTGGTTTAGTGGTATATTCCAGATCTGATGACAGAGGTCTATAGCATTTTCCAATAGTAATTTGTGGTTGACCTTTAAGTTGACAATTAACTCAAATACTTTCTATGGTATGTTACACGAGGTCCCTGCACCCTAATTGATACCCTCAGGGGTACACCGTAGACAGCTAATGTTTAGGAATAGGCTATACTAATACATAGGGCATAGGGCATCTACCGTACAAGAGTAGATGTCAGGATATGAATACATATTATTGTAACTCACTTTGCTTGCTAATGCACACACATTATACCATGTATTTTCTGTCTATTTCTTACTTGTCAGATGCCAAGACACCTGTCCTTGAAGTAATTATAATGTGTAAGGCAACAGTGCCATCTTTTGGTGATGGACACCACTTCACCTTGTTATGTAAGACTTTGTATAAAACGTTTTGTTCTAAAACTGATGACTTTACAGAATTATATAATGTTATCTTGGACCGTGGAGCCACCTCTAATTTAGCCAATAGGGCTCATCTCTGTAACTAGAAATGTTTCTATCTTTCAGTAACCATAGTAATTATCATAGGTATATAATGTTAGCAGGCTTTACACCTCGGACCTGAGAGATCCCAAGAGACTACAAAGAAACCTCGAGGTGTAGGGAATGCTTAGCACTGGCTCCCGGTTCATATTGGTAAGAACTGCTTAGGGCAACTGTGATTCATCCCTGTTTGTAGTAATAAACTTGTTTATTACTTGAATGCAACTTGTTTGTGATTATTTGCATCTCCAATATTGCCAAGAACCTGAAAGTGAGGTTTAGACCTCTTACAGGTAGATGAGCAATGTAATTCATGAGAAGGTATATCATCCCTAACATAGATACAGATACCACCATCTTGTTTATCAGATCTATTGTATGATAAAGTTAGTAGTTAGGAATTTCCCTAGACCAGGTTAATGAAGAATCCCACCAAGTTTTAGTGATAGCTATACTACATAGGTCCTTGAGCCTACATTTGGCTTCAGGTTCTACCATTATGATGAGATTAAGAGATCTTGCTTTTAAAGAAAGGATTGAACAGGTTTTTGAGAACTGATTGAGGTCCCGCATGAGAGACTTGGGTTTTTTTCTGATTCCCCCCCTGTTTTTTTAGTTTAAAAAATGATTAATGGATGAGTTGATGGCTTTGCCAAGTAATAAACTACCCCTATAACTGAGATGGAGGCCATCCCAACAGAAAAGGGAGTCACTGTTGAGAAATTTCTCCCAATGTGTTATACATGGGATGCCCTGCCTAAGGCACCATTTTCTAAGCCATTCGTTAGTTGATTTAATGCCCTGTGTGACAGTGTAAGTGGGCCTTGGGACAGCAATATTTCAGAAAAACAAACAGAACAGCCCCTTTCAAGTAGTAAATTGCTTAGGGCTACATAGTCTTTTCTAGGTTTGTATGATTAATGTCAATGGTTCCAGTGCAGATGATAACAAAGGGGTTGTTCCCTGCATGTTTTAAAATATCAGAGACCATTGCTGTAATATCTGCCACTTTAGCACCTCTAAAGCTAGAGCATGTATGATTAAGTTTGTCTGGGTTACATAAGACTCTGTCCATGTGCTTTATGATGGAGTCTCTCACTACAAATGCTTGCCTAGGAGAGTTGGGTTGGTCAGAAGATAGTGTAGTATGTGGGGTGATGCTATTAGAGGGTTGGAGGGTATGATTGGCCTTAGCATGGACTCTGGGCATGACATTGGTTTGGAGAGTATTAACTCTGGCTTGGCCAGTTTTAACTGCAGGTAGCTGAGAAAGATTAACGAAAGCAGGCTTTACTTTTGATGCTCCGGGGGATTTTGGTTTTATGGAGGGGGCATTAGTTTTTGAGGAGACTTAGAGGAGTCAGGCACTAAGTTGTGATCTTGGTCTAATGAATGGGTCAGTGAGGTACTAGAGAGAACATCAGGATGTATAGAAGGAACCAGTGCTGTTAGGGTGTCATATTTGTTATGAAGTATTATAGGGGCACTATTATAGATCTGACCCCCCCTCCTTTTCCTTACATTTTTAGTCACAAAGGCTTATTCATCATTTTCCATGTTAGCTGGTGTTTGATTTTCCACTGATATCATAGAGCTAGAGTCTAAGGGCATTGCAGTCGCCTGTGGGGATTCTAATTGAGCCACCATGTGGTTGATAAACTTTTCAAGTTCTCCAATTTCATCACTAACTGGTTTGTTGCTCAGCAGCCTAGCAATTTCATCTTGCGAGTGGTTATTAAGAGACATTTATTACATACAAATTCTGCCACTATGTCTCCCCTACAATACATTCGGCAGTGGTTACTCATTATAAAAAAGGGCCCTCCAAGTTTCTCAGAGCATCTAATGTAACCATGTACAAGCTGAAAGAATGTTGGTACTCACCTTTGTGGCTAAGTAGCCTGTCCTGTCTTCAGACTTTGCTGCCCCAGTACCCCAGCTTGCCCACCAGACACAGTTGATATGTACTAAGACATGCAAATGCTCCAATAAATGCTGTGCTGGAGACCGGAAGTATGAATTAGTCACTTCTGGTACTCTGAGCACTACACTGCCCCACAAACATGTAAAATGTTAATAAAAAAGTAAAATTGCCACCTCATGTGGTGGACTTTCAGCTGGGCACACTACCCTTGTGACCCAGAGGCTAAACAGCTGGGGTTTTTTTGTGCGTGGTCTCAGTGGAAAAATGAATGGCAGTCTCCACCTTCCCACACTGCCCTGGGCTGGGCAGACAATGCACCCCAGGAGACAGCAAGTGCCCTTTCCACAGCAACCCGGCCCAAACCTTTTACCGGAGAAGTGCTAGGATATTAAAAAAAAGCAAATAAAGTTAGCTGCAGTGAGCACAGTACAAACTCCTGTGCACAGCTTCAGTTTAATAAACTTATTGCAAAAAAAGAACAATACAATACAAACAAATATGGTTGAAAAACAAATCACGCAAACAAGATCAAATGACTTATATTTATCAGACAAACCACTGAAACTGTTTGGAAAGATCAACAAAAAAAACAGTATACTTGCTATCAAAAAATCTGATGGAAATATAATAACTATTCTTCCCCCACAAGTGATACCATCTTTAGTGGAAACCAACTCAGCTCACACAAATATGTACAACTTAACAAATGAGTTTGACAACTCGAGAATTAAAAGAACACTGGAGGTTATTAAAGACAAAGAAACACACTTAAGACAGGAATCTAGGATCTGCGGCCTATCCTGTAGGTAGGGAAATGGGCAGACTAGATGGGCCTAGCGGTCCTTATCTGCCGTCAATGTCTATGTTTCTATGTTTCTATGAATGGAAAAGCAGGAAAATTTCTATCTTTAGATAGGAAACCAAGAAAAACTAACCCATAAGAAAGATAACAAGAGACTTAAATACATTCAGGTCACAATCATCACACCTGAATTTACCCAAATATGCAATTTCATGGCTAAGGGTACATAAACAAGATTATAACTAGACACAGATGGATGTCATGCTCCGATCCTCTCAGTTAACTAAATCAATTCTAGATCGGTTGAGTAGACTGGACTCTTTAGGCATTTACATAGTCCCAACCAACATATTATATAATACCTTAAAGCAAACTAAAACACAAAATAGCAACACAAGAAAAAGCCTAGAAAAAGGTAATAGATATGAAGCTTTAGAGAATATAAGGGAAGATTGAAAATCAATAGGTTTATCCCAAAGTCAAGATAGATTTTTTTAATTTATTTATTTCAAATTTGAATTAAAACCTTTGAGCTGGGGGCTCGTTTACAAAGGCTCCAAGTCAACAAGGAATACAAGACATTTACAGTTTATGAAATATTACAAAACAGAAAGACATCAACTAACAAGTAGTATTAGTGTGCAGTTACATCATTAAGCAGGGTACAACAAGTGAGGAGAAGCAGGACCACACTTGCGGAGAAACATATTAATGCAGCACTAATTAAGTGCGGTACAGTGTTTAATAATCATGTTACAGTTCAGACAGAGTGCTCCCAGTCTGCAGAAATGCAATTTTAGCAGGCAAGGGGAGGTATTAGGTGGTGGGAGCAGAGTGGGGAGGTGGGCAGTTGTGGAACAGGAGGGTGGGAGTGAGACAGTGTAGTGTTTGACAGGTGCGAGAACGGCTGTCAGAGGCTGTGAGTTAACAGAAACACTGGCAGTCAGATTTTCTGGCAAGAAGAGATCAAAGCCATTTTTAAAGTGGCCAATTCTGGGGGGTTGGCAAGGTCTGCAGGCAGATCATTGAACCATTTAGGTCCACAGTACAAGAGGGATCTTTTGCCAAGGGAGGTTCATTTGAATTGAACTGTTAGGACAGCCCTGGAGGCACTCCTTGTGTATTTAGATGGTTGTGCAGGCTCAAAGAGGGCTGAAGTAGCACTAGGCATGGATCCAATTAGAAATTTTTTTGCAAGGAGGCAGGCCTGGTATTGGAGTCTGTGGTGGAGTGGGAGCCAGCCAGTTTCCTTATAAAGGTCACAAGAGTGAGTCATTTTGTGTACTCCCATGACCAGGTGGCAGGCATTGTTGAGGATGATTTTGACCCTTTTAAGTGCCGTGTCTGTGCCTGCCCCGTATATGACAAGGTCATAATCCACAGATGAGAGAACTGAACTGCACGTAACAAGTTTCAGGGCAGCTGGTGTTATAAAGGTGTAGTGTCTGTACAGGATATCAAGCTTCATATTGGTGGACTTTACCAGTTGCACAGCATGGACAGTGAAGGTGCGGATGTCATCAAGGTGAATCCCTAAGTACTTGAATGCATTGACTTGGTCTAGTACTTTTCCTTCGCTACTAAGTATATGCAGTGAGGGCCTTAAAATCTTGCTCTGTGAGGTGCTGAAGAGCATGCTTTTTGTCTTTTTGTAGTTCAGTAGCAGTTTATTTCTGGTGAACCAGAATTCCAGTGCATAGAAGTTGAGCTGAAGTTCAGAGCTAATTGATCCCAGTTCTTTCCCTGAGACAGAGATAACAGCATCATCTGCATAGAGTACGGAGTGCGCAGGACAGGTGGAAGGCATGTCATTTATGAAGATGCTGAATAGGAGAGGACCAAGGATAGAACCTTGTGGGACCCCAAGGTTTACTTCCCTTGGCTCAGAGATTGTATTGCCGATCCTGACCCACTGAGATCTATGGGTGAGGTAACTATGGAACCAGGCCACAGAGTACATTGACAATCCTGTAGAGCGGAGACATTTCAGTAGCGGTTGGTGATTGACTGTGTCAAAGGCCTTAGTGAGATCTATGAAGATAGAACCCACCACCATCCCTTTATCCAGGGCCCCATAAAGCTGAGTAGTGTACTCTACTAGCTCGGTGACGGTGGAGTGGTTTTGTAGGAATCTATGTTGTTGCAAGCAGAGAAGGCTATGCTTTCCTAGGTACTCAGTTAGTTGTTCTGAGACCACCCTGTCAAGTGCTTGGGGTAAAATCAAGGTGGGCCAGAAGTTTGCTACATTAGCTCTGTCTCCTAATTTAAAAACAGGTGTGACTAGAGCCTCTTTCCACCTGTCAAGGAAGATGGCAGATCTGAGACAGGCATTGAATACCTTGGTGAGCGGTGCCACAAGTTCATTTAATGTGAGTGCTACCATCTTCATATGTATCATGTCACTTCCCATCCTGGTCTTACCAAGGACCCATTTGATATATTTGATGGTCTCACCTGGGGATATTTGCCTGAAGTAGAATGGTGGGTAACATTATCCAGTGGTGATGGAGTGTTGAGGTTGTGCTGCTGACCTTCAAGGGTATGATTCAGGTATTCAGGTGGCAATACATTACTGAGGTCCGTGAATACAACATTAAAAGCATCAGCGATTTCCTTTGGGTCTTGCAATGTGCCAGGGTGGCAACTATTAGGTCCAGTGGGACCCTTGAGGCTCTACTCATGAGAAGTTTTACAGAGTCCCAGAACTTCCTCCCTCCCTCTACCCCAGGTCTTTCCTAGGAGGTCATTGTAGTAAACTGCTTTCACCAGATGTATGAGTTTTGTGCAAGTATTTCTAGCTGCCTTATACACTTAGGAGTCAGCTTGATTCCTGGTGGCTTTGGTCCTATGCCACAGGTGATCTCTGAGTCACATGCATTCAATTTGAGGGCTAGACAGCCAGGGGTTGGGGATTCCTCTGGCTTTCACTGTTTTGTAAGGAACAAAGATGTCGCAGGCTTTAGTGACGATACTGCAGAAGTAATCCAGTGCTTGGTTTCCATCCTTGACTCTATCAACCAGTGGGGGCCAGTCAATCCCTTTTAGGTAGTGCCTGAAGGAGTCTAGTTGATCAGGCCTTAGTGATCTGTTCCTGGTGGTCTTAGGCTTACTCTTGGCACTCTATCCAGTGGGGGCCAGTCAATCCCTTTTAGGTAGTGCCTGAATGAGTCTAGTTGACCAGGCCTTAGTGATGTGTTCCTGGTGGCCTTAGTGATCTGTTCCTGCTGGATAATGTTGCCCCACCATTTTGCTTTAGACTACATCTGAAATCAAGCAACCCTGCTCAGTATGCCTTCCTGGTTAAACTCGTAAATAAATAAACTTGTTAATCCAGGCAAGTAGTACAGGGGAGTGGTCATTGATGGTGTCAGGTAGGACTGTTACCTCTGTGATATGTTCAGGACGGGAGGAGAGTAGCCAATCAGTGAGGGTGCTGGTTCCTGTATGGTAGTTTTGTCTGTTGGCTTGTGTGACCAGTTGGGTCAGGTATAGGCTGGCTATTTGATCTCTAGCTGTTGCTGCATCTTGTGTTTGCCAGTTAATGTTGAAGTCCCCTAGGATTATATTTTCCGAGTTTAGTTTGTTCTGTTTGAGGTGGCTTATGAACTGTGGGAATCCAATGGGTAGCATCCCAGGAGGCAATTATATGGTGTATACAATAGCACTTTCTTTTGTTGGCCAATATTATGTTTTTGTCTTAGTTTTCAGACATAGAGCTACATAATCAGAATCATAATTGTATAAAATTGGTATCATGGAATATAGAGGATCTTCACTTAAGACTGGTTGATAATGAAGTTAGAAAGTTCCTTGTATCATATGATATAATATGTTTGCAAGAAAGGTGGTGTTATGAAAATTCTATCCCCTTATTACCTGGTTACTCAAGCTATTTAGTACCAGCTTCTGGAGAAGGAAGATGGGGGAGATATAAGGCAGGCTTAGTTACATATATTAAAACTTTGCAGAATTGCGTGATAGACAAATTACAACAGGATTGCATGATAGACAAATTACAGCTGGACCTAAATAATATTTGGGGATTGAAACTGTCAGGCCAGTTTGAATCTTTGGTCATATTAAATGCAAATTTCCCTCCCAAAACTCCCAATTATTTAGATGTTATACAGACATTCAAGGTTGAGTTAGAGACGAAGTGGCTTGCCCTCCCAATAATACTCTAAGGTGACTTTCATGCCAGGGTCCTACCACATTATCATCATACAATCTATTTAGAAGAATCAGCTCTTTATAGCCAAGCTGTTAACCCAAGACTATTGTGTAGAAAAGCCTTGATGGATTTAAGGACAAATGAAAGAGGCAAAACTTTAGCTCAGATTATGACAGCATTAAATATGGTCCTAATAACTGGACGTACAAGGGGAGACCCAAAGAGTGCTTTTACATTTGAAGACCCGTTAGGAGCTTCCACTATAGAACATGTATGGGTTAACACGGAATCAATAAAGATAATAGAAGATCTTAAAGTGATAGAACGTAAGGAATCTGCACATCATCCTATTTTGTTAACTTTGACAACAGATTTTTTCCTTATCTAATTGTTATTCTCACCTCATAGGAAACTTAAACATGGAAATTATAAATCAGTGCAGAATTAAATGGGACTATAGGAACACACAAAAGCTTAAGGAGGTGCTAGAAGCATTACAGACCTTAGCTTTGAGGGAACAGATTCTTCTCCCCATGGACCATGAGCTTCTTGAAGATAACTGGTCAAAAATTCTGTCATTAATTGGGCCACAGACTAGAACAGCTATCAAAGGTGACTCATGTAAATCCTGGTTCAACAAGATTTCCAGAACTGCTAAATCAAATTGAATTCATAATATAAGGAGAGTAAGGAAAGAAATGCATAACCCTAAGAAACATGCCATTTATTTAAATAAACAAAGGAAAGAATACAAATTCTAAGTAGAGAAAGGCATAAGTACAATATAAGTATGTGGGATAGACTCAGGAGAACTGTGGAGAGAAAATAAGTAAATCATTTTTTGTTCATATATGAATGAATGGATACATTCAATTGAACAAAGTTCATTTTCAGTGAAGTTCCATATTGCATTAAAATGAGGTTCCACACCATAAAACATAACACAATAAGGACATACAGTCCTTCCGGAGACTGATTGCCTTTTGCTACAATAAATATTAAAAGTATCTGGAGGCATATATAACCCCAAATAAGTGGATAGAATACTTTCAAAAACTATATTTTGCAGATGAAAACTATGATGATATGGTTACTTCATTATATAAAAAACAAATCTTCCCAGTTCCTATTCTAATAGCAGATAATGAGACATTTACAGCTTTCGTTTCTTTGTCTAGTAATAAAGCCAATGTCCCTGATTCTATACTTGGTGAGCTATTTAAAACATTTACCAGTTGGTGGTTACCGGTGTTTAGAGTTTTATTTACTGTAATAGCACAAGGATTAGAAATTCCGGAATCATGGAAAGGAAGCATCATCTACCTTATTTATAAGAAAGGTGACTGTATGGACCCGAAAATGTATCACCCCATCAGTCTCATAGATAGTCCACAAAAAATCTTTGCTAAAATTATTTTGGATTGATTAACTACATGGCTAGAAAAAGACAACAAACTAAGTGAATTACAGAATGGTTTCAACCCAACAGATTGACTATTCAGCATTGTTTCATATTAAATCATATCATCTGGAAATATGTAACCATAAAGACGCACAAATTATATTGCTGCTTTGTAGATTTTTCTACAGCTTTCAATAGTATTAATATATATATTCTATTGACTAAATTAGAAGAAATATCTCCAGACTTTCATATTAACAGTGTAATCAAGAGATTGTACTCAGATACATGGGCACAAATACAAGACAATCAATATGGACAATTAACCCACAGTTTTTCCACCAATCACAGAGTACAGCAAGGATGCCTAATCATACCAACCCTATTTAATACCTACATTAACACAATCTTGGAAGATTTATATGACCCAGATTTTCATTCACCCAAAATAGGTAAACACCAAATTCCTGCATTAGCCTATGCAGATGATTTGGTCCTGCTCTCCACATCGCTGCTGGGACTTCAATGGAAAGTGATTCAACTTACCAAAATATCCTCAGATCATAAGTTAAAAATTAACAAGGATAAAACAAAGCTATTGATATTTGGAAATAAAGACAAAATATCTTCAGTGGTATGGCTAGAGCAGGACACATTAGAAACTGTAAAACCTATGATTATTTGGGAGTGAGATTTTCACAAAATGGCAAATGGGCAAGTCATAAAATATTGATCTTAAATAGACTAATCACAACTTCGAATGCTCTTAGAGATTTCAACACTAAATTGGGTAGGAGTTATGTCCTGGGAGCTTTAAAAGTTCTAAACACAAAAATTAAAATGAGTATATTGTCCCGGATTCACCCCTTTTCCCCCACAAAAGACAAAAAAACATAGACACATAGAAACATAGAATTTGACGGCAGATAAGGACCGCTTGGCCCACCCAGTCTGCCCATTTCCCTGCCTACTGGATAAGCTGTAGATCCTAGTTAACCAGCAGCCTACTTCTTCCTACCCCCACCCCCTAGAATTGCCTTATGACTGTCCCATGCATGCTTGAATTCCACCACTGTTTTTGACTCCATGATCTCCTCCGGAAGGCCATTCCATGCATCCACAACCCTCTCTGTGAAAAAATACTTCCTTAAATTACCTCTGAGCCGCCCCCCCATCTTCAAATTGTGCCCCCTTGTTCTTGCACACCTCTTTTTTTGAAAGATGATACCCTCTTGGACTTTGTTGATTCCCTTGAGGTACTTGAAAGTTTCTATCATGTCCGCCCTCTCCCTCCTTTCCTCGAGGCTATACATATTAAGCTCCTTAAGTCTATGTTGTATGTTGTTGTGCTCAGATTGGCAATTAATTTATTATATATCACAATTCCATTTACAATCTCATTATCATTTTTATTGTATCTTTCTCAATTGAATTTATTGCATCCATATAGCAATCTCTGATGATCCTTCTTTTCTTCCTCTTCTCGCTCCCCCAGATGAAAACCTGGGTGCCTTCTTCTTCTTCTCTTTTCCTGGTAGGTAATGGTGATAACCGAGACCGCTTTTCCTCCTTCAGCTTCTTCTTTTTTTCATTATATTCCTTTTTCCTTCCCCCTCACCTCCTTTGCCCCCTTTTTTCCCCTCATCTCTGCCATCCACCTTTGCCAGTACCATTAACCGTCCTAACGGGCAATCTCTGTCATCCACCTCTGACAGACCATACAGTCCCCTTGCCCTTTTCATGTTCTATTGTTTTTGGGGCGGGTGGGAGGGATCAAACTTCACCTAAAGTGGCTGATCCACCACCTTGCTGCCCTTTGTACTTTCTTTAGCCCCTCCCTTCCTGTTGCCTGCCTTTTGTTCTGACTTCCTCTGTCCGTCCCCTTCCCATCCCCCCTCCCCTCTGAGTACACCATCTTCAGGTAAAGGGAAGGGGTGCACCAGGACAACTTGGTCTGCCCCTTAAAGGGCAAACTCCTTTGTCCCAGATTCCCCCCTTTTCCCCCACAAAAGACAAAAAAACATTGTATGTTGTTGTGCTCAGATTGGCAATTAATTTATTATATATCATAATTCCATTTACAATCTCATCATCATTTTTATTGTCTCTTTCTCAATTGTATTTATTGCATCCATATATCAATCTCTGATGATCCCTCTTTTCTTCCTCTTCTCACTCCCCCAGGTGAAAACCTGTGTTCCTTCTTCTTTTCTTTTCCTGATAGGTAACGGTGAGAACCAAGACCGCTTTTCCTCCTTCAGCTTCTTCTTCTTTTCATCATATTCCTTTTTCCTCCCCCCTTCCCCCCCTTTTCTCCCAATTAGCCAGTCTCCAGCTTGCGTTGATGACTGGCTTCCCGATAAAGTGTCATCCCCCCTCACTTAGGGTACCTCTTTTCTTTCTCCTCCCTTTTTATAGTCTATTTCCAGTCTGTCTCCTCCATTCTTCTATAAAAACCATAATTTCTGTACTAAACATATCTATAGCTAAATCTGCCAGGTGCACTCCATCTGACCTGTTGAATTCCTCTACCCACACTTCCACACCCCGCAGTATTACGTGTCCCAGCATTTTTCTTATCAGTGTTACCAGCCTTCTATTCATCTTCCTCCTGGCCCTATCTAAAGATCTATGACTGTGTTCATGTCTTCATACTCTTCTGGGGATCATGTCGGACCAGGCAAGGCTTACCCCTGGCCACCACTGCTGCATTTTCTCAAAGTCCCTTTTCACCCACATATATGTGTCCACCCATGGCTTTCCCCCAATGTTGTTACCCCCTAGGTGTAAAATGATTAAATCTAGAATGGATCACTGCTCCTTCATCTCTTTCAGGGTAGGAAGCAGCTGTGCCCATCTCATCCCTCAGATGCCACGCCAAACCAGCCTACATTTTCTCACATCCTGGTACAGCTGTTTTCCCCCAGCCTTTTTCTCAGCTCTCTTTTCCACCCAATAAATGTAGGAGTGACTGCAGATCCATACTTCCATGATCCTTCCTCTTCTTATAGGGTTTAAGCAAAATATATATCTTAAATATGTTCTTAGCTCCCTTATCACATCAACCAACTCTATGCCCTCCTCCCCCCCAATGTGTTTCTGTATCTCAAAAACAAAACACAGGTGATATGTTAGTCTCCATATTGCAGCACTTGAATGTACCTCTTGTAACTGGCAGACTGCCAGCACCCCGTCTCCAACATGGTAGTCACCTACTCCCCTGCTGCTGCCCACTGTGAAGCAGCCCCTATTCGAAAAGAGTTGGATGCGTAATTGCCTGGATCCTCACCCAGTAAATGCATGCCTTTCTTGAGCATGGCCGTGACTTGGTAGCATGTAACCTTTTTTCCATCTCCATGCACAAATAATCTCCCTGTCCTACACCCACGCTCTGCGGTGTAAGCCCCCAAAGCCTTCACTGGGCACACTGTGCCATCTACCTGAGTCTTCAGGGTTACCGTACAACCCTTTCCCTCTTGATCCATTTTTGACTTCTTAATTATGATTTGTATCTCCTTTATCCCCCAGGTTATGTCTGTCCATTCCAACCCCCCTTCTTCATCTTTTCTGCCATGCCCCACCGCCTCACTCACTCTCATAGCCCCTGCAAACATTACCAGATAAATCATGTGAAAAAGCTGCGCCTCATCTTTTGATCTACAAATTGCCAGTAGTACCCCCTTTAGCTTTGCTAGCCACTGCTCCCCTATTGGTTGCCTACTGTCCGTGGCTCTATGCTTTAACCTACCCCATCCTGGCATCATTCTACTAATCAATATCGACTTTGTTGGGTCCTTCTATTTCTTGAGGCTGCAAGTTAAACTAATCCCCACTAGATATACCTCCATCATGGTGTGAGCCGTTCCTCTCTGCCATTGATCTACTGTGAACTTCCCTAACTGTTCCTCCATGAGAGGCTTACTTACCTCCATGTGGTGTGTTGCTCTGAATGTTTGGTAGACCTGCCAAGCCCCCTTAGTAGGCCCTCAAAGTCTGTGGTGCCCATGAGCTGTGAAACAGCAGTTCTGCTCCCTCTTACCAACATCCCAGACATTCGTTGGTATGGCCATTTTCCGATCCTCTGCTGTTGGTTCCAGCATCCGGAAATGGTCCAGCTGCAGATGGGAAAGGCTGTCATCTAGTATATTTTTTACCCCTTCTATGTGTTTTGCCCTGAATGACATGTTCAATTACAATGCCCTTAACACCAATTGCCTCAAAACCCACATGACCATTTCTGATCTGGCTCCCCTGTTGTTTAAAACTTCTACCACTGCCCTGTTATCACACCAAAATGTAACCTGATTCTGCAGCTCTTCTTCCCACACCAGGGTGCAGGCCCAAATGGGCATGATCTCCAACTGTGAGATATCTTTTACTTTCCCGTCCCTCACCCAATTTGTATGCCATGGTTCTGCGAACCATCTTCCCTTCAAATAGCCCCCCCATTCCTAAACCACCTGCTGCATCAGTGTAGAGTTCGAGATCTGTGTTATACACCCACTACTCTTGCCAAAATGAACAGCCACTATAGGTGCTGAGGAACTCCTCTCACACCCTGAAGTCTTCCTTAACTCCTTTTGTCATGTCCACCCAATGATGCTGTCTGGTTACTCCCACTGTGGCCTTTGCTAGCTTATTTGTGAAAGCCCTCCCCAGTCCAATTGCTCTACATGCAAAGTTCAGATGTCCCAAGACCTGTTGCACCTGCTTTAAATGCACTCTTCTCTTACTTGTATGTACTCTAATCAGCTCCTTTAGCTTCATCACTTCACTGTCTGGCAACCTAAAGACCTCCCCCAGGGTGTCTATTTCAATGCCTAAGAATTCCAAAACCTTATTGGGCCCTTATGTTTTTTCTGGCACCAATGGAACCTCTAACTCTCTGCACAGATCTTGGCAACTGGCCAACAATCTTTCTGTCTCTGTCCTCCCGCTGCCTATTAAAAGGAAATCATCTAGGTAGTGTATGACAGTCTTATATCCATTTTTGTCCTGAAAATATCCACTGTAAGCATGTACTGAATGCTTCAAATGTAGCACATGCTATGGAGCACCCCATGGGCATTGCTTTATCGCAATAGTACTGATCCCCAATCTTAAAACCCAATAAGTCCCAATCTTCCCTCTTAACTGGAAGCAATCTGAAAGCAGACTCTATATCCATTTTGGCCATCCAAGTATCAGTAGTCACTCGGATAATCTGCACTGCCTATTCTAATGTAGCATAGGTCACTTTACTATGTTCCTCGCTTATAAAAGCATTTACTGAGTCCCCTTCTGGGAATGACAGGTGGTGAATCACCTTGTATTCTCCCTGCTGTTTTTTGGGAACCAAACCGAATGGAGAAATTCTCATATTCTGCAGTGGAGGGGTAGTGTATGGCCCTTCTACTCCACCTGCTGCTTTCTCCTTCTCTGTTTTCTGTCTTAAAATGTCCTCCTTCCCTTTAACTGAACCCAAATTGTTCACCTCTCTCACTCGACTCAGGCCTTCATACTTTAACAGGAAACTAGGACTTAAACCCTTTCTTAATTGACTCCACCACCTCCCTATCTGGATATTTTTCTAGCCACTTTTCCCACCCTTCTATTTTGATGGGTGTTCTTGCTTCTTGGAACTGATCTCCTGTCTTCTTCTCACCCTTTCTACTACACCCCCCTGCCTCTCCATTTCTTATTCCTTGCAGCTAATAATTCTGGCTCCCTCTACCTGCATGCCCTCTGCCTCTCCCCCCTCTATTCCATGACTGCCCCCTATATCCCTGCCCTTCTCGAAAAAACTACTGGCCTGTTTCTTGCCCCCTGCCGCTTGGGTCCCTTGTGCCCATGTCATTCTGCATCTACTTGCTGGGTGTGTTCCCCCACACTTTGAGCAGGCGTACCAAAAACGGCATTGGGGCCAGGAGCAAAATGCCCTATTGTAACCCCAACACCTCTGGGCTGCCCCACCCCTTTTTCCCATTTCCCCTTCTGGTGTGGATTGGTTGGTTACATAGTCAATCCACAGATCTAATTGTTTTGTGTCCCTTCTTACATCCCCATAAGTCACCATCCTTTGCCGGAAGAATTCATCTTAGTATATCCACCCCGTTCCACCTTTCACCTTTGCCAGTCTTATTATCAGGGAATAAGTGATAAGTGGAATGCACAATTCAGGTTCCCTTTCCAGTACTATAGCTGAGTACGTGGCAAATCCTACAAACCACCTATCCCAAGTCTTTCCTTTAGTAAATTTGCCCTCCTCTTTTTTGCCTAACAAAACCACTGCCGCTGCCATTTCGCTCTTCCTGACGATGTCTGTTTCCTTGTATTTTGCTGCCACTTCCCGGCTCACTAATGCAAAAATGTCTACATATTCCTCCTTCCATATTTTCTCTTTTGTGGTCAGTGGTACGTGCTCCCCTATTCTTATTCCTGGGGTTTGTATCTCCCTTGTTCCATTTCCTGTGTTCTCCACACCTTTCTCCCCTTCCTTTTCAGCCGCTGTATCTGACCTAATCTCAGCCAATGCTGACTCCATCTGCCCCAATTCCCCCTGTTCTGAGTGCTGAAATAATTTGACCTATGTATTCTTTTATGCTTTCTCCTACCACCCTGGATACATTACCTGTAACCCTGTCTGCTCCTTGTAGCCTGCTGTCCTTGGGCTGCCCTGGCATGTCACCCTGTGGTGGAATGGCCAGTTGCCTTATTGGCTGCGGAAGAACCATTGTGTTCGGGGGATCTGGTCTGGGTTCCATGGGGGAAACACCAGCCTGGTCTTGTGGAGGTACTGATGGGACTGGGACATAGGGCTGTGGTGGTACTGGGCTAGCTTGTTGGGGAGGTACCACCAAAGTTGGCTGTACCCTGGTAGGGCTGCATGGCCTCCCTGCTGGCAGCTTGCCACTGCCCCCTCTTCCCTTTCCTGCTTTCCACTTCTCCCCAGGTCTCCCTGGCTCCTCCTCTTCCACCACCTTCCGCATTCTGTTGCCTTTTCTGCCAGCTCCACAATTGCCTTGTAGACGTCCTCTTTAGATGGCCTGTACTTTTTTGGTGCTATTTCCTCGTGTTCACCTGTGAAAGCTGTGGAGACAACTGACCAATCAAAAAGAAAACAAAATCTTAATTAATCGTCTGTCCAAAATACTAGGCCTTGTAATGTTAAGCCCACCCCGCTACCCATCGCACTCTAATGGCGGTATCGGTGTCACCCTGCCCCATCTGGTTCTTCCAGCCCCCCTCACCCCACTGATAACTCACCTTTTTGCTCCTGATTTCTCTCCGCATGGTCCCTCGGCCTGGCACTCGGTGCCTCCTATCCCTTCACCCGCTGCCCTCTGAGGGATCCCATCCATCCACTGTGGATGCCTCCTTTTTCTGGGGGCCCTGGTTCCTTTCCTTCCTCCCTGCATGCCCCACTCCTGTTCTCGGTGCCCTTTTTCTGGGCATCATCATGTAGCGTTCTTCCCAGGGCATGTGACAACATGCTGCGTGGCTGCCATCTGTTTTTAGGCCTAGCCCTACTGACCAGGCCACTTAAATACTTCTTCTGTGGTTCTTACAAAATACTTGCCCCCCCAGGGTCTTCCCCCTCCCGAAAAAGACGTGGAGCAGTGTCCTTTTTCTGTTGCTGCCATTAGTAGATCTGTTGCTTCCCAGGTCATCTCACTGTGTGGCCTACCCACGGCTGTGATGTCATGCCATGCGGTCATCTGCTTTCTCCCCTGTCTGCCCCCACACCAGCCTTCCAAAACCCTGCCTTGTCCCGTGGATACTGGTAACTCTGCATGGCTCCTGCACATGCATCTCCCCTGTCTAAGGCCCTTTTCACCTTCTCAAAATCCTTGTTAAAAAACGGCGTGTGACGCCACGCCATGTGGCCGTCTCTGTCGGACCCCATGCTAGGTTTCCTCCAACGACCTTCCCAATCACACGCCCTGCCCCAACGCATTTATAGCTCTGCCTGGCCTAGGTCCAAATTCCGCTCAGAAATACAGTCTGCCTTTCACTTGTAAATCCCTGGAAATGGTGTGTGACATCACTGGATGAGGCCCTCTCTGTTGACCCCAGGTCTAAATTCCCTCAAATACAGTCCGCCTTTCACTCTTAAATCCCTGGAAATGACGTGTGATGTCACACCTTGAAGCCCTCTCTGTCGACCCCCATGTTAGCCCCTATCTCAGACCCCAACCTAACACTTTGTCCACACACTCAATGGCAGCCTAGCTCAGCACCAAGCCAAGCTTGAGGGCTTCTCCCTCCCTTTGCTGTAATTGCACACTGTTCTTATCAGGCTCCCTCACTCTTTCAGTGAGTTGCTCCTAACGCCATCCAGCTTCTCACTCCCCCAAGCCAGCCAGCTCCTCCTCGCTATCAACACCTTCTTTTTGTTTTTCCCCTCTTCCCATTCACCTGCCACCCCCAAATGCTCTTCATCTGCTCACTAGGCCACCGCTAGCCGACCCATCATGTGCTGCTCTCTCCCCTTCAAAACGGGTGATTGAAATAGCCCTCCACTCTCTCCCCCAGTTCTCTCCTCCAACGCTTTCTTCCCCATTCTGTTTCCTAGGGCCAACTTGTTACTATCACCATAGACTTCAATGCTGGGCATAAAAACATCCCCAAATGTCTCTCACATACTGAAAAAAACATGTGCATGCTGGACAACAACATTCACCCCAAACCAACATTTACACTTAGTACAGATCTCTTTTTTTTATACTGCTGCCTAATGGTTAAACTAAGCTGTTTGTTTCTTACCTGATTTTTCCTAGTGCACAAACCTCTGCTCAAACAATCAAGATGCCAATCTGAAGTGCTGCAGTTTCAGTGTAAATCAAAACTTCAGGAAAAGTGGCTGAACCACCACTGTGCTGCCCGTTTTGTACCTCCTTTAGCCCCTCCCCTTCCTGTTGCCTGCCTTTTGTTCTGACTTCCTCTGTCCCTCCCCTTCCCATCACCCCTCCCTTCTGAGCACACTATCTTTGGGTAAAGGGAAGGGGTGTACCAGGACAATTTGATCTGCTCCTTAAAGGGCAAACTCCATTATATGCCTTTGAAGTATGGTACCATGGAGGTCTGAAAGAACTAGAGATCCAATAAGTATACTCTACAGATACCTTCTTATGGTTTCTCAATCAGTTCCTCTTCCTGTTTTAAGTCTAGAGTTAGAACAATACACATTAGAGGCCATGGCAAAGAATGAAGACTTCTTTTCTTTTTGAAATTATTTTTGCTCCCAGAGGAACGCCTCCCAAGGCAATGTTTGGAAGAGCAAATTAAATATGCTAATTATGGTTTTAAAGCACCTTTAATAGATCAAATTAAAAAAATAACTTTTTTGTTAAGTCTTGGTTCTTCCTTAATTGAAATTTATTTTAAAACCTGGATTGAATTTAATAATATAGTCACATCCAGAATTTCAGATATTGATAGAGCAAAACATTTTGAGTGTTTAACCGAGTATAAATGTTACAGATGTTGCAAACAAATTAAAACAATACATTGTCTTGAACCTTATCTGATTAAACTAACTGATCCATTTTCTCATCAATTAATGACAAGATGCAGAATGGAACTGTATAAAGCAAATTGTAATATGGCTAAAAATCTGTGCCATAAATTCGGCACAACAATAGGTGGAAACACATCCCGTGCTACAAAACCAAGCAGTTATTAATTCACTAGGTATGCACAGCTGCATTGTTAAGCAAGAGAAGGAACACATACTGTCAGATAATCTGCCTATCCATATCAGGAGCGCACCTCATGGAAAGGCACAATCCGACCTATAGGTGGCACTGCGATTATGATAGTGTGGCACGGAGTCATGCCACTGTACCAGAAATGAATAGGAAGGTAGATCTGCATTAACCTGAAGGTTAGGAATTCCCACGTTGCACTTGCCATATTACAAGTGCATTAATTGCCTCAACAGGAGGTCATTTCCCAGGAATTAATGCATGGTTGGGTGGGGGAAGCCCTTGTGTACCCCCCAACCATGCATTAATTCCTGGGAAATGACCTCCTGTCTCAGTGATTAATGCTTACTTATGTACGTTATATTCAGAAAAGGTCTGAAGGCCGTCTTCCCTATTGTAAGTGTAGAAAATCAGAAGATGATTTGAAACACATAATTTTTATATGCCCTCTGTTTCATAAGAAAATAGACAAATGGTTGGGAAATATTTTAAGCCTTTCATATATTCCCCTTGGACAAAACTCTAGTGGAACTATTCAATAGCAAATAGTTAACCACTTTGAATAGTATTACTAGTTTCTTACATTCTCTTAATTTATGATGGTCATTAGCTCCCTGAATAGTTACAGCCTGATTCCAGAATTTGTCTTTCTTTCCCCATCATAACTGGAACACTGAAGACCATACTTATGTTGTCAATACACATAATTTCTGGCCTTACTGTTAGATGCAATTAGTTCCTTGAGTCACTGTATTTATTGTATTTTACCATGTAATGGTTTTTAACCGATCATTAAAATTGAATTGATTGATTGATGGAAATATTACAGAAAACCCTACAGAAATAAACACTTGCATTGAAACATATTACATAAACCTCTATAAAACAGACACAGCATTAATTATGGATAAAGAGCTAGACACTTATTTACAACAAAGTGAAATAAATAAAATTCCTACAGAATTTCAAAAAAATGTAGACTTGGAAATTACACTATCTGAAACAGAAAATGCAGTAGATGACTTCCAGGTAATAAATCACCTGGGCCTGATGGCATGTAAGAGGCTCATGGGATTAAGACACGGGCACCAGGATTCAGGAACAAAATTAAATCAGCTTTTATTCAGCAAAATTTTAACAGAATATAAACAGACTTTTCCAACAAAGAAATAAAAGAGGATAAATTCAATTCCAAGATAAATTTCAACTCAAGCAAAAAGAAATAACCACTAGGAAGCACTAGGGTATTGTCATGGTCAGCTCCCTGCTGAGCCCTGTATCGAACTGACTGGGTATCAGTATGCTTCCTTCTTAAATAGTGCTAGTACATCACATGATGAGGGAAGCCCCTCCCCTTTTTGTAGTTATACTTCAAAACTTTTATTTCATAAATTAAAATAAGGTTACTCGTAACTATACATGCCCCATATATAACTAATACATATACCTACATACTTGGCCAAGTTTAATACAGCTATCCAGAAACAAAAATGATCTGAGCAGTTTCCACATCATACATACTCCACCCACAGGTCCTCTGTTTATAAGAATATTGATGACTGGGCCAGCAGGCTCTATAGAAAACAAGGCAGAAGCTGAGGGGGTCATGAGAGCATAGGAAAGTGCCCCAGATATTTCTTAACAAAGCAGCATCAAAATATATAGGTAAACTGCTTTACAAAGTATTTTTCTAATTTTTTCCATAAACCTACTGTATATTGTTTTCTTGATTATTTTCTCCTAATAACTAAACAATTAGTTCTTTGCTAAAAGTGATGGTTTTTGAGCAGGGCTACAGTGCTAAACAGCTCCGCTAAAAACCACCCACTACAGCTTTAGCCCAAAACAAATTCCTCTTTCCAGTTTACTTCTTTTCTAAACGTCTATACAGTGTACCTACAAAAAGTCTTTTTCGGGCTTCCTTCTAATTGTTTCACAGGATCCTTTTTTGCCGAACCAGTAGTTTATTTCTGAGTTTTCAGGAGTAAAAGTAGACTTTTCAATTTGTCCGTACCTTTAAAGCTGACTCTGTATAAGTTTAACCTCTCTCCTTAATTTAGACAGGACTCGTGTAAGTAATTGCTGGGTTCTGTATATTTATTAAGTATTTATTTCTAAGAACTGCAGAAATATACTTAAAACAGTATAACCGCACTTTTCAGTATTTTAAATAAGACAGAAAGCTGTGGGCTCGCCAATATTCACATTCACACATTTGAGGAGCACTAGTGTGCACATTCGAGCAGGTGGGAGTGCGCACCCATCACGAGGTAGCATGATCAGGATCAGTAAGCTCACAGAGACCAGAGACAAAGTTTTAAGTCTTTTTTATGCCAGGAACAGATAGAACATCAGACAGGTGGCCTTCCTGCCAAATGGGGAAAATGAAGAGTGAAAGAAAAAAAAGAAAGAAGTTGCTGTTGCAACAGACTTGAAGGGGGTCTCTGCAAACACTGTAACCCTGTCACATGGCATAGTAATTGAATTTTACAAACTATATAAACAACTACTCTTACCTATAATGGAAAAACTTTTCAATTCATTTAAATCAACAAAAGAACTTTCAAATTAATTTTTATGAAGCAGTAATAACTGTTTTTCTAAAAGCTAATAAGGATCAATTGAGCTGTGTATCATACCACCCCATCTCCCTACTTAATATTGATTATAAAATATTTATTAAAATTATATCTGAAAGAATGTAAAATATACTACCAACAATAATAAATTCTGATCAAAATGGTTTCATCAAAGGAAGATCTTTAAAAGAAAATATAAGACATACACTAGATATAATAGCTTTAAGAGAGGCAGAAGATGCAATACTATTAGCCATTGATGCTGAAAAAGCATTTGATCATGTTGAATTGCCATTTATGATCAAAATATTTAGGGAGATGGGGTTTGGTGTGCAGCTCAACAGATGGTTACAACTTATACATAACAGACCAACAGCAGTAGTTAAAACCAATCAAAATGTATCACACCTCATACAGTTGAAGAGGGGTACCAGGCAAGGCTGTCCATTATCTCCCTTAATATTCATAGTAGTAATAGAAGTTCTCGCTGACAGAATTAGAAAACATCCAAATATTCATGGCATCAATATCAAAAAATAGTATAAACAAAGTAAATCTTTATGCTGATGATATGCTACTTTCTCTAACCAGACCCTCAACATCAATTAAAGAGTTAATTACAGTTACAATACAATATGGTAAACTATCAGGATGCAAGATTAATTGGACAAAAACAACTATATCAGAATTAGATAACCAACAAAATAGACTGTAGAAATGCCAGATGGATTTAACTGCCAGCAGATATCTACACAAATCCAATACTTAGGGGTACAAATACCTGTTGACCTCACAAAAACCACAAAACAGTACAGCTTAGAAGTTAGCACAATCACCTATAAACAAGCTTAGTACACTACATCTTGTAGACCTGGGTATGATTCCCACAACTTTCACTTGCATATTGTGCCAACATTGTTTTCTAAATAATGTACCATCTCCAATGAAACTGTCCTGAGATGACCTAATCCCACTGATTACTAATTTGACATACCGGGAGTTACTTTTCAGCATGAGATTAGAGGGAGGCCGATTAAGGGGTAATGTGAGGAAGTTCTTTTTCACAGAAAGGGTGGTGGATACATGGAATGGCCTACCTCAGGAAGTGGTAGATATGAATATAGTGCAGGGCTTCAAACAGGCATGGGATAGGCATAAGGGAGCAATACAGATTAGCATGAATAGATAGGCCATTGACAGAGCAAAGGCCAATGGTACATTTATAAGGTAGAAAAAGAAATGGGCAGACTGGATGAATCTTGCAGTCCTTATCTGCTGTCAACTTCTATGTTTCTAAAAATAATTACCATTAATTACAATACACTGTATATAAATATACAAACTGAACTGGAAGGATGGAAACATTTACCCTTAACACTTATCGGGCGAATAAACATTATGAAAATGAAAATCTTACCGAAAGTAATATTTCTCTATCAATCATTACCTATACAGATACCACAAATTTAATTTAATAAAATAAGAAAGGACATCAATAAATTCATTTGGTTAAATAAACCCCCGAGAATAGCATATGCCACTTCAATAAAATCAAAAAAGAAGGGGGGCTCACACTCACTGATATGCATAAGTATTACCTTGCAGCTCAAGTTGCCTCAATATGGGAATGGTTAAATATAACAAAAGAAATTACCAATTCAAATCAAACAGAGCAAAGTATAAATCTATATTTGTAAATCCTATGCAAATACAATGCAACTATTGTATTTAAATAGGTACAAGGCACATCAGGTAATGACAAAAAATACCAAACTATCCCCCTTCTCTCTATGTATATGAATTATAGCTTTAATGTATCAATTATCTGATAAAACATATCAAAATTGGAATAACAAAGGTATTAAAGAGGTTAGAGATATAATGTGTGGGCAAAAACTTAAAACTTTTACACAACTACAAAAAGAATACAATTTACTGATTACTCACAAATTTTAATATACACAAATGAGTAGTTATATAAATAAAACCATAAAAGAGCAAAAATACAATATTAAATCTACCATACTTAAAATGTTGATGGAAAAAACAAATAAAACTAAACTGATTTCAAATGTATACAAACTATTAGAGACAACACAAACCAAGGAACAACAAAAAATATAAAAACAATGGGAAAGAGAACTGGGTATTAACATTACAAAAGATGTTTGGCAAGAAATTATTAATACATTTAACATGAATATAATAGCTAGTAAAATGCAACAACTAATACATATGTTGCACTCCTGCCCATATCTGTCAAACTTCTGATCAAAAATAACAACATAATTGAAAAGGTAATAAAAATAAAGATTAAAGTATCTCCATGTTTAACCTTACTACTTTTACCACCTATAAAATTAAAGGAGGAACAATTTGTCAACATAGCCACGATTATTTCACGAAAATGTAATTTGATCAAATGGAAAGATACCGTACTGTCGATGGTGTAAACATGGGTAAAACACATGATTGATTCTATGGATCTGGAGAAAATACATTACATTAGATTAAATAAAACAGAAACATTTGGACAAATGTGGGCCCTTTCCAAGACATAATACAACAAGGAATACTATAATATACATTAGAAAAGGTAGTGCAATGAGCTAAACCTTGACTAAATATAATGACATTAAAAGAAAAAATAAATAAATATATAAGGTCTGGACCTCATGTCAATGATGATATAGCTGGACCACATAATCTGATAGACAACAGATGATGAAAGGTGCCTAGAAAATACCTGTGCCAGAGAAAAAAGAAAGAAAATTAAAAATAAATAAATCAATAAATAAATAAAATCTTAGAACCAGTACTCCAAATTGCCTCAAATAACTTAAGTTTCTCAGTTTTAAAGCCAAAGCATGGAAGGCCATATTGGCCACAGAGAAATTCAGAACAGGTTTTACTTCTTTTTAAGTTCATGTGCCTTAAACACTAGGATACACATCAATATACCATAAGTAGTTTCCTAATAGTTTGCTAGTCCTTTGGAATTTTTAGTTTTGTATATGAGATATCCCCCAACAAGTCAAAGGCTCATTTTCACCAGTATAGTAATTGATTTCACAGATGTAGCTATGCTGAATCCTCAAAAAAAAAAAAAGATAGGCTGACCTTTAGAACCACTTTTTCATCTGATCGGAGCTTTTAGTAATGTCCTTTTCTTTTCTTTATCACTTTATTTCTCGTCTCCTTGAGGGTCACTTTCAGTTTTATAAACATAATGAAATTAAAGTGGTGGTCTACACAAAATGGCTCCCAGGTTACTGTGATCTCTCACAATTTCCCTCTTCTTTGGATTACTGTAACACTCTTTACCTAGGTCTATTTGTTGGCTGGTACATTGCATGGAACTCATACAGACCTTGGCAGCATGACTATTAGTCAGGACCCATTCTGGACATGTCACTCCAGTTCTCCAGGAACTGCACTGGCTGCCAGTGAGGTGGCGCATCAGCTTGAAGATGTTCTTATTGGTATACAGAGCCTTGCACAACTTATGCCCCAACTGTCAAAAAGACCTTCTGACAAAATATACTCCTGTCTGCCCTCTTCATTCCATTGAGCACAAACTCTTTATGATTCCTCACTCCAACTTAAATCTTTGGGAGAGCAAACATTTTGTGTTGAAGCACCTGTTTTGTGCAATACACTTCCAGCTTCAATTAGAGGATCCCTCCTCTTTGGGACTTTGAGTTTATTTAAAACTTACTTTTTTAATCAGATTTTTGGGACCACCTGACTTTTTAGGAATTTTAACCGGCATTTATAATTCTTGAATTTCTGTTGATTTGCACATGCATACTTTCCATACTGTTTTTTTATATTTAACTGTGTCACATTTTGCTGTCTATATGGCCCTAGAGCCTCGGATAGGCAGCAACAAATACATTTTCCTTGCCTTGCCTTGCCTTTAGCAGGACCACAGGTAACCCTTCTCTATTTCATGCTGGAACTGTTCACCTGGAAAGAAGGAAAGAAAAAGAGACCACTGCACTGAGCGTAATACCATTTGGGTATACTTTCTAAAATACAAGAAAAGCTGCCTGTCACCAGCAACACTAGCATACCTTCTACAAATAAATCTCCAACATGTCAGCACTCCAGGTGCTTTTATCTCTAATCTCCAGTAAAGTGTCCTGCTGTCTCTCATGCTGAGAATTCTTGCTCCAGTCTCAGATCCTGATTAATCTGGGATTTTATTTACGAAAATGCACTTTTTACTATAAGCAGCTGCATACCTAGAACTCCCACAGGAGAGCCAGTCACAACACTGGTATCACTCTAGTATCAGCTCCATTTGCAAAAGCAGACAGGAACACTCTATTTTCCTACTCCAGCTTCTTTGTTTTACGTAACTGTTTGAGGTAACTCAAATAACTCACTCCATCAAATGCCTAGTTAAAACTTTAAAAACTTAAAAAACTTAGGAAGCAGAAAGTTGAAATGAAATAAAAATGGAGCAAAGCAGCACAGAGTTGAGTGGTCAGGTTGAGCAACCATGCAGCTATCTTGCTGCTCCCCCCCCCTCCACACACACACAGAAACACACACTCAAGTCCCATAACCTTTTCTAACAAAATAATAACCATCTGGGACATATTGTTTAAAAGAGTCAAATTTCTTCCAAGGGGCAGTTTTTCTATACTTTTAAAAAGTGAACACCTATTAAGGGAAGAATCCTATATCACTTGGACATACAGATCCATGTCCCTCAGATTGTTCCATTCCAGCAGTGGTTTTGTTGAACTCCAGCTTGATACAGTTGTATGTTTAAAAAATGCTGACCAATTTAATAAAAAAAATGGCTTACATTTTTTATTTTTAAGATCTTTGAGGTATTAATTAACTTTTTCAGGCCCTGATCTACTTCATGAAAAGGAACCTAAAAATGAACTTAGCAACACAAAACAAAAGTTTAAAAAATGGTTACTTTAAATTAATAGGGCCATCACATATGGACCACTGCCCCATGACTTTTTTAAGTATCTTTTTAATAATATTTCATAAGATATTTTGCCAAGCTTCTTAATTATGTTTATTAATATATTCTAAGATTCTCTGCCAAGCATCTTAATTTAGTAATAAGACACATCAGGGTGTGCATTATCATGAAATAGCTCCACACACTGGGAGTGAAGCATGAGGCAAAGCTGAGTGCATTACACACCTGCGAATTGCCATTATCTAACAAGCATGCACATCCTGAACAGCCTTATTGTGATTACAAAAGATTCATTTTTATCATTTTCAAAACAGAGAAATTGGGTTTAGAAACTTAAACTTTCTGACCTGTGTTGTTGGTCTGGAATAATTCACCACCATGTGATCAGATTTGGCCAACCCAGTTTTTGTCTCATATTACTCACCATATAAATATACACAATGAAAAATCATTTACATAGAGAAAATTGTAACCACCTATCACATCAGAATATTGCACTTTTGCTATGCCTGATAGCCTTGCTCTCAAAATCCATTTCTGTCATTAATTACTATCATGGGTTCAGTTATTTCAAGCCAAAAACTTCCATGGGCCCAAATTTATCATTTCAGTGTGTTAGAAGTCAGAATACTTCTTGAGTACCAAGTTTGGAAGCCAATAATCTAAGACCAAATGAGAGCAGCTCATATGAAACACTACTGGTAAAATACCATTTTGTTCCTAAAATTTCAAATAATGATTGACTTTAATGCCTGTAAACTGGACATCAACTATTTCCCTTTTTCTCTTTGGGAGTCACATACTTACATGCCCTTTATTTTGGAAGTTGTTACCAAATTTGGGGGAATAAAGTACTTCCAAAATGGAGTTAACTGAAGCCCTAAGTATTACATGTCATAAGAGGAGGAACATGGCTCTTTTAAGTAGGGATGAATTTGCATGTAGTAGTAGTGGTAAAAACATTTTATTTTTCTGCAGGATATAAACTTTAGGTCCCAAAGAGGCCTAATTACAAAGTTGTCCTCCACTGATTACAGTTTCACATATAAATAACAAAAAAAAAGTTTTAAAGACAGTTAAGCTAGTAACAGCTTCCAAATGGGAGTAAATCATGAAAAAAAGGATATTTCAAACTTTCTCAGAGATTTACAAAATTATATTGTTCAAGATAGATGGATTTAGTGTGAGTCAACTTCTCTCTTGGTTTGTGCAAGCAAGCCATGTTTCCTGCATGCAGGGACCTTGCACATGGTATTCATGATGAGGAAATGATAAAGCCTTAACAGCAAAGTAATTTAAGATCACAATATATTCTAGATTCATTATGACAGAACCCCACCTGCTTTGCTTAAAACATGCAAAATTAAGAATGCTGTGTAAACATGTACTAATTATGAGTGATTACCACCCTCTATACTATATAGGGTTTCCAGTAATTCACTTGGAAAGCAGAAATGTATCCAGACTTACCTTAAAGGGTCATATCATCTTCATGTCCACTGCCTCGACTGATAGGCTGTTTCATATGTTTACTGCACTCTGGGAGAAGAAGTGATTCCTAATTTGACCCTTATATTTGCCAGCTCTGAGCCTCAGAGTAAGTCATGTGTACTGTTGTAGGATACTATATCAACAATCTCTTTCTGCTGATGCCAGTCAGGTAGGCAGTGGCTAGACATCAGCTTGCAAATTCCTGCTACCCAAACTTGGGAACGTGCTTGAGTTGCAGAAGGCAAGTCAGAGGAAGAGGCAAGGAGCATCACACTGGAATGTTCCCCTCCATTGGAGAGGGGGATTCTATTCTGCTCTGTTTGACTGCCACTTAATAGAGGATAGGCAGCAGTGCATTGAGATATTGCCTAGAGGGTCTGGAACTGCTGTTAGTGCTAATGCCTCCTTGTGTAAAACTACACATGTGAACACCATGCCATTGCTGGCAGTTCCCTGTGGGAGTAAATGGTAGAAAACCCAGTGTGGTGGTAGGATGGTGACCAACCCATAGCAGGCCCTCACTGTTGATGAGGCAGCCACCTCTCTGGACTGGAATCTTCTCCTCTCTGGAAATAAGTAAAATAATGGTGCACCCCCTACTCTGAGTATAGCATATATTCTTAATTCTATGTAAAAAGGACTGCAGTACTCACTTTTTCTAAGAACAAAATATCATACATAGAGTATATGTATACAGAAGAGTAAAAGTATACATGTGCTCCTGAAGGTACACGTAAGAGCAATGAGAGCTATTCTCACACAGAGACAATGCAGTCCACATGGGGAAAAAAGTCACCATGGCTATGACACCTACTACTAATGTTTTATCCTGGCTGGGTGGGGCCTCCTCAGAGTGTTGCGTAATCATGAGACTCAGGGTCCAGTTCCAAGATGTCCTACGTATGGCGCAAGGTGATTTACGCCAAACCCTATGGTGCAAATTGCAGTTTGCTCCATGCGTTCCACTAGTTGGGATTCCAGGTTACGGATTGTGCCATGCCGCATGCAGGTTGCACCAATAGTGGGCTACGCCACCTACTACACCCGCAACCTGCTGCGGTATGGTACAAGGGTGGGTTACAGCAGTAACTGAGACCTATTCCAAAAGGGCAGCTGCCATAACCCACTTATGCAATTACAAGACCCTCTATGGTGCTGTGGGTTAGACCAGCATGGCGGTGATCTAAGGGGCATATGTCCTGGCAAATGGATGGATGCCCCACCAGAGTGCCACAAAATGCACATGGGCATGTTCCATGGAACCCCCAGCCCTGTGATGCCCCACATCCCCTGCAATATGGGATGCCTCCCAGGTTCTGGTCCCCAATGGTACCCCCCCAATGGTACCCCCACACTTTCTACTCCCCAAGGCCCCTGGGGGCATGTGGGCATGTTTCAGGGTAGGGGGGCACAGGAGGCTGTTTTATGCTAGCAGCAGCTTGTGGAGAACAGGTCCATTGCCCCACCCCAGTGGCACAACCCTGCGGCTGCTGCAAGTCACAGGACATACGTGCTGGGGACCCTGCCTGTTCTAGAATAGGGCAGAGGGTCCCCGGCATAGCGCCTCATGATGCAACTCACATATATTCACAAGTTGTGCCATGAGACTTGGAATCGGGCCCCCTGTCTCTATTCATATGAAGCAAATCTCCATGGCAATCATATGAAAATCCATCTGTTAAAGTTCCTAATAAATAACTTCTAAAGTGCCTACAGAATGCAATCACCATTCTATGGTGCAATAGTAAATATTTACATTAAAAATCTAATACACATATAGGTACCCAATGACACCATATTGCACACAATTTACATGCATTTTATGATACTAACAACTGGTTCATTACAAGTAATTACCTGAAACTTTATTTTATACTATTTTTGTAATTTTTAATTACATATTTTCTCTTCATTGTGACTTTCAATCTCTCTATAATACTACAAGGATGTCAACCCTTCCACATACAATATCGATGTATATAGAGACTCGGGGCCTGATTCTGAGATGTGTTCCATCCAATGCAGGGGACTTGCAGCATGGTGTCTGACGCAAGTCCTGACTTGCATCAGGTACCCAATTCCAGAAGCTGATGCTGCAGGTCCCTGCTGATGCAACTGCTAGACTATCTCCTCAATGGTCTAGTGTTATGTCCATGGGGGGTGTCCCACAATGGGGCAAGCTGCCATAAAGTGGTGACAGTGTTGTAAACTGTGTCAACACTTCTGGAATAATGCAGAGTTGCATCCAAGAGCATTGGCGCATTCTCGGGTCCCGTTGCATCGGGAGCAGGGTGTGCATCAAGCCCTGCGTCCTCCTTCAGGAGTTGAGCCCTCTATGTCTAGTGTTGCAAACAGCCTGTCATTTTTCATTTACACATCTTGCATATATCTGAAGTGTCATGGATATACTAAGGGGTTGTCTGTAGTATTGGCTTCTTATATGAATCAATAAATTTTGACAATGGCTCTGTAAACCAGTCTATCCCAGATGCTATTGTACAGTTAGGGACTTTTTTCCAACCCTTTGTTTTTTTTTCAGTTGGCATACAGTAGATTATTGGAATTATATGTTTGTCAAATGTTGAGAACTTACTTTCTTTAATAGAAATCCAACCCATATTATATATTAATTCCACATATTTAACAGTTTTATTCTTGAGAACTTTTGTTAAATTACATGAAAATGTTCTATAAAATGTCACATCTTGCTATTGTCTATTAATGTTAGCATCATAGTCTGACCTATCCATCATGACCACTGCCCCCACCCTTGTCCACTAGCTTGGTTGTGATGGACTTATCTGACACAAAATGTTTCAAAAGCTGTCATTTCTTGTTTTACTAACATTATGGTTCACTTTCCTGTTCATTTCTTGGCTCATATCCATATTCATCAAATCCATCTGGCACGTAATAAGAAATGTCAGGCCTGCTGGTCCATGCCAAGGGCAGTAAGTTGATTATCCCCAACGTTTGTTGGTCTCTGCCATTCAAGGATTATGTTGGTTTTGATTTGGCTCTTCCTGTGTAGAAACACTGATTGAAAATATTGTTTTTAAAGTCAGTTTATGCACAAACAGTTCTAGGTCCACCATAGCTGTACTGATGTCTAGGTGGGTAGTTGAAAAAAAAATGATAATCCTTTTTCTTTTTTTTTGTGTGATTTCATTTCTCCCCTATTCGCTACCATGCCAGCCACTCCTCGGGGATTACCAAGGATGCTTGCAACCCATCATGTCTCCCTGACCCACCCCGCTCTCAGATAGCAGCCTCCTCAGGGTGACCTGACTTAACCTTTCACTGAGTGGGTCCCTCTCCTCCGAGGGGGGAAGGCACCAGCCTGGGCAGGGCAGACCAGCACAACATCTTAGCCATGAGGTACTGCTGAGGTGGATGGTTGTATGGCCACTGATGGCCTCATAGATCCAGGCAGCCATCATCCTGCGTAACATGGAGCCATTTTCCATTTTCTTGTTATGCTTTCCCTCCTGATGACGTCGTGCAGTGCTCCTGATCTCCACCAGAGGACGCTGCCAATCCCTAATCCACCCCAGGAGAGGAGAGCAGTCCTGTGGATGCTCATTCCTCTCCTTCCCCTGCCAGCCCCTGGCATCCTGAGTTTGTTCCCAAACCTGGGTCACTGGCGTGAGTTAAGGTAAGGCGCCAGCGCCTCAGCGCTCTACGCCACTGGGCCGGCCCCGATAATCCTTTTTCTAAAATACTACATTTATTTGCCTCAAGAGTCTGTTATGACAGATTAATCGCAGTATGTTTAACTGTTCTATTTCCAATTCCACCGCTGTCACCCCATCTTGTTTTCTTACTTGCTTTTGTGGAAAGGGAAACAATGTTTTCCTGTTGCTTTGTCTTGAGCTTTGCTGTGCCTGTCTTTGGGGAAGGGGTTTGTCTAGGAAAGATGAAGTAGTACTAGAAGTCTTTGACTCAGGACCTGTCTTGTTATCTAATATTGTGGCTTTATCCTGATAGCCTGCCTTTTTAAGAATAGGTTTGAGTATTTCCACTCTTGTGACTAGTTGAATACCACATTATTTTACCTATTTATTTGTGTAGTTTTTGCTGACTGGGAAAGGATGACTAGGCAATTTTGTCTAGTTTCAACCTTGTCACAGGGATAGGGGGAAGATAAAGATACAAACCGACATACAGAACCAGATTAAGCTGTTGGTGATATTTCTTAGTGAATTTTGACTCATGCTTTAGTTTCTTTTCTTTCGCCACCTTTATTTGCATATCATACTTACTTGTTTTCAAGTCTTGCTCTTTCCTGTATTCAATTAATTGTTGCTCATTAGTTGCTTTTGCCAAATCCTCCTCCAACTGTCTAATCTGCTCTGTTATCCCTCACTGGATCTGCATCAGATAATAGGGGGGCATTGCTTAACCAGGACAGGCACACTGAGCTGGAGCTTGTTTCCAGGTGCGACCTAGGAGCACAAAGAAGTTAAGTGACTTACTCAGGGACACACAGTATACACATGGGAGCTGATGGGATTCAAACCAAGGTCTCCAGGTTTGCAGCTCAATGCCCTTAACTACTACGATATACTGTCTCCTAGGGTAGACTTACCTTAAAGGATCTTATTGTCTTATATATATTAAGGGTCATATTATCTAATATATGTTTCATACACGATAATATCAAGTTAATTTATTTTATAGATGCCTCAGGGGCTATTCCATGCCACTTATTTATAACATCTGATTTGTCTGTTCCAAATGCAGGGGTTTTGACTATTCTTAATCCCCTTGGAACCTGGTTGAGAGTAATGTATGTTTCAAGAGATGTGCGGTGCCAGTACATACAGTGTGTCTTGCTTTCTTTACACACTTTACCAGTTTATAATATATTGCTCTCTCACATCCTGAATCTCTGCAATATTTACTTCTCCTTGCATGTTTTGCAATTATGGGTTACTTGGCCCTGGATGTGTAAAAATCTGTTCTGCATAATGGACCTGCTGTGTTGCCTCATTACTGGGTTGATTGGCCACCATAATTACTTCTAATGGAACTGCCATTTTTATCAATTAGGACCAATTTATTCCTCACATACCCAGTGCAGGTACTAATCTTAGTCCTGCATTAGTTCTTAGACTCCACACACATTTATTATAATGGTAGTCATGTACTTCTTTTCATAACAGTTCTCCTTACTATGACAGGTGAGCTAACTAAAGCAACCATCAATGCTCAAACCAAATAAAATTAGCTGCTCCAACCTAGGAGACTGAAAGTGGTGCACCAAGTAATCCAAATTACAGGCAACAAGAGAAACGATTGTGAAACCATCATCTTGAGTATAGCATGTTTTCCTAATGCTATGTAAAAGCAGCCACAGTAGTTACTATTTCTCAAAAAAAAATCCATAGTTATTACAAGTATATAGAAGAATAAACGTATACATGCAGTCCTGAAAGTACACATAAGAGCAGTGAGAGCTATTCTCACAAAGATACAATCCCCGGCCAAGAAATATGCACTTCCCAGAGGGTTCTTCTGTGGGGGACAAGCCATAGGGCAACTTGGAGAACATCAGGGTAAGTACCTTGGGATGGCAGGTGATGCAGCTGTGGTGCATAGCCAGATGGGGCACCCAATTTTTCAGGAGGAGAAGCAATAGACTGAAAGATAATCTCTGATCAATCACTGATATTCTTGATTATACAGGACAATGAGATCATATCCCCTGTCAGCTTCCTTTTTACAATATAAACGTGTAAACAGTCATCAGCCTCTGCTCATAGATTTTGTCTTCATTGCCCTGATGACTGTGATTGCCCCGTGTTTACACCTTCTTGACTGCCTCAATGTCCTTTTTGTACTGGAGAGCCTGACCGGCAAGAAATACTCTGATTGGGACCTGGCCAGGGCAATGTTAAGAGGCAGGATAATGTCCCTTACTCTGCTGATCACTTCCTCTTTTGATACAGTCCAGTATTCAGTTGGTTCTCTTGGTAGTGGCTGCATACTGTTTGCTGTGCTTCATCCCCTTGTCTATTATTACACATAGATCTCCCTCCTTCTCGATTGCCACAAGAGGATCCCCAAACAGTGTATAGGTTCTACTTCCCTTTTCCTCCCCCAGGCGTGGCAACTTGCATTTGGCTACAGTGAGCCTGAAACTTCAGCAGTCTGATAAATTACCTAATGTGTTCATGTTCTCCAGATGTTTGTCCCCATCTTCAGGAAAGTCTAGCACCCTAGCCAGTTTAGCATTATTAGTGTCAACAACAAACTGAAGAAGCCTCCTAGAGAACCCAGCTTCTAGACTGTTTATAAATATGTTGAACAGCAGTGGCCACAGCAGCAGTCTCTGAGGAACACCACTAAGTACCCCTCACCATTCAGAGTACTGATGGTCCAACACAACTCACTGCATCCTGACAACCCACAGGTGCAGCAGTAGCCTGGTGACATTGGTTCAGGAATGAACCTAGATCATCAGAGGGCTGGCTGGGGGAGGAAGGATTAAGCATCCTAGGGATGCTCTCTTCCTCCAGGGAGGAAGGGCTACTGTACCTGCTGCATCACTGCTGCCTGGATGATCACACATGGAAGTGCAATCTGGGACATTACATGGGAGGGGAGGACATCAGCTGGGGCCCAGAGCAGCAACACATCTCTGAGTGTGCATGCTTCCTTGGACTCTCTTGCATGCCACCATCCTCAGGGATCAGGGAACTTCAGGGGAAAAATCCCTATGCCTGAGGACATCTTTGGTCGGTTCCAGCCATAGGTATGGCCACAGCAGGAAAAATGCCATCATATGCAACTATCCTTGGGCAGACCTTCCTTGAGGTGGTGGACTTGTGGGGTTCTCATCCATGGTGAGTTGTATTTCCATACTGGGGGATGGTCTGGAGGCAAAGCTACTGCTGGAGGTCAAAAAGTATACATAAAAAAAGTACTCCTGTACATCCTGCCCTAAAGTCAGTTAGCAATCCATTGTATGTATGCTCCCTGTATACCACACTGGTGTATTTTGCCTAGAAGCTTGCCATGCACCACAATGTCAAAGGCCTTACTGAAGACAAATAGACAATGTCTATGGCCCTGGCCCTTTTCACCTACCTGGTTACCCTTCAAAGAGGTGAGCTAACTAAAGCAACCTTTAGGTTGGCATAGCTTGCTCCTCATAAAGCCATGCTGAAAGGGGGCATGATCCTTGGCCTCAACCAAGGGCTGTTATTCTATCCTAAATTATGTTTTCCAGGACTTTGCCCAACATTGAAGTCAGTCTGACTGGTCTGTACTTTTTATGGTCAGACCATGCCACCTTCCTGAAGATAGGAATAAAAATGGTCACTTTCCAGCCCTCCAGTACCCCACCTCTGTAAACATACTTCTGAAAGATTACTGCAAAGGGTCCTAACAGACTGTTCCCTTAGTGTAACTGTGATAATGTGGTGTATTCTGTCTACCCCTTGGTACTATTCTAGCTTGATCTTTGCCAAGTAGTCAGCTACCTAGGTAGGTGTGACATTTGTAGGTTGCATCACTGCTATAACTGATGCCACAGGGCCTCTCAATGAGTCTACTTCTTCCCCTTTTGGGCCATGTGGTGTACACTGAGGCAACATATTCAGTGTTTTTGCCTTACCCCTGGAACTCTCACTTGCTTCTCCCCGTTAGCCCTTTTTCTGAAGGTTAATTTCATTTTTCATTTTCATTTTTCATTTTTAACCAGGAGCCAACTGGGCACAGTCCTTTTTCAGTCTCATCTGACAATAAAAACAATACAAAACAATAACAGTATCAACAAATACCATACAAATCAATAAGTATTACAAGTACATAAATTGACAGTGGGGTAGTGAGCTTTCAACAGTTTTTTAAACTGCAGTACATATTTTTCTATTTTTAATTGATGTTAGAAACTTATTCAGCAAAGTAGGAGCAAACCAAGTAAAAGAGCAAAAACGTATAGCTATTTTAGGTAAAGTATTGTAAAAAATTGTGTCCATTTTTTCCTTGATGAGTATGAGTCTGTATTCAAAGTAAATTTATCAGAAAAACACTGAGGTTGTGAATTATGGTAAATAGTGAATGCAAACACAGAAGTTGTATACCCAATTCTCTGCAAAGGTGGCAAAATACTAATCTTTTCATACAAAGAGCAGTGATAAGACCTTATGGGTACCCTTAGAGCAAATTGACAACTATTGTTCAAAATTAGCTGATACCTAGAGATGAATGAATTTCCCTGATTCATGAACAACATTGCACCGTAATCCAAAATTGGCAAAAGAATTTGTTTGGCTATGACCATTCTAGCCTCATCTCTTTGACCATTCTAGCCTCATCTCTTAAGGCATTAATGTTTCTATACAGGAAACCTAATTTTTGATTTATCTTTTTTCCTGTTTTTTCTAGATGTCAAAAAAAACTTAAAGTAGGGTCCAAATGGACACTCAAATATTTAAATGACAACTCTCAAGAGATTTCTTCTCCATTACTGCCTTTGATTGACAGGTTTTCTACCCCCTCCCTAGAACCAGCCCCTGAGATGTACCAAATAACATCAAGTTAGTCTTTTTCTCATTCAATTTTAATTTGTTGTGGGTCAGTCACTTTGTTAAGTTTTGGTAATCTTTTTGTAATGCTTGTTGAATTTCAATAACAGATGGGCCTGAACTCTATAAAATCATGTCGTCAGCATACAGCATGCATTCTGTCCCTGTAAACTCCCCTGGTAGGTCATTCACAAAGACCGAGAACAATAAGGGTCCCAGTACTGATCCCTGAGGAACCCCCACCCTTGTCTCCTCTGGCCTAGATATGGTATTACCTATCAGTACTCCTTGCACCCTAGCACCTAAGTAATTCCTAAACTGATGCAAACTTGTTCCAGTTATAACATAAGAATCATGTTTCTGTAACAATAATATGTTGTCCACCATGTTGAAGGCCCTGGTGAGGTCAATGAACACTGTACCTGTCAACAGGCATTTATTACAGGCATCAAGTACTGTGCTCATCAACCCCACCAGAGCCATCACCATGCTGTAATCTTGCTGAAACCATGTTGTTGGTCAACAGCAGTCTGTTAGAGTCAAAATAAGACGCAAGCCGCTTAAACACGCATTTTTCAAGTAGTTTTCCTAATATTGGCAGCAGTGAGATCGGCCTATAGTTTGCAACCTTTGTCATAGCCCCAGATTTAAAAATTGGAATGACAGTGGATTCCTTCCAGATTGATGGCACAATTCCTGTACTAATAGACAAATTAAACAAGTAAGTCAGAGGACCAGCAATTTCAGCAGCTGCCTACTTCAGAATTTTAAAATGAAGCAGGTCTGGCCTGCTTCCTTTGCTTTTATCCAGTTTCCTAGATAGACTCATTATGTCCTCCTCGGGAATTGGGGACAAACTGAAATCTTACTCTCCCAGCCATGCTCCTGAGCTAACGGGTAAGGGTGTTGAATTTTTGTTAACATCAGTTCCTGTCTGATTTACCAAAAATTCATTAAAGAAATCAGCTATTTCCTTTTCTCCTGTTATAATAGTATTGCCATAAAGCAGACAGCTTATTTCTGACATTTCCTTGGGACTACAGATTTTACAAAATGAGGACCATAATGATTTAGGATGTTTTAGCTTTTTATCTGTTGTTGCTGGAAATATTTTGATTTAGACTGTTTTAATTCGTTCTTTACTATATTTCACTTTTGTTTATACTCTATCAATAATTTTGGGTCCCTAGTTTTAACATATTGTTTCTTAGCCTTGTCTCTAGATTTCATTAGTTGACGCAGTTCTTTGTTAAGCCAGGGCAAGTAGGTTCCCTTAACTCTCTGCTTAGTATAAGGAGTAGTTGCCTCATAGGCTGTGAGCGTTTTATCAATTAACCATACAGCTGTCATCTTTGGTTTAGAAAATTGTTCAATTTGTGTCATGTTAATATTAACTAAATCTTGTATGAAACTATTTACAGCCATGTTTGCGATATTTTTCCTTTCAATTAGTTTCGGAGGATTTTTTCTTTTTTTAAATTCCTCAAACACAGTAAGGGACAGTGGTTCAAAATAGAATCTGGTAAAATTTCCCCCCAAAAAATACCTGTATGTTATCTGCTTGGTTAGTAATTAACCAATCTAAAGTAGTATGGTTCCCAGATTTGTAATTAAAATGCGTAGGACCAGTCACTAACTGATAAAGACCATAAGAGGCTAATCTGTCCTCATACTTTTTTCTCCTAGCATTCATGTTCCATTCTAAATTTTGGCCACCTACCATTATATGCTCTCTCCTATTATTATGATGCAAGACTATATGCTGAAAGAATTGTAGCTAATTATCCATACAATTAGGTGGTTGATAAAAACATGTTAAAAACAGATACTCCCCCCTTAACCCACCAAACATCAGTTTTACTGTTAAAAAATCAATATACTCATTAAATGTACCTTTTTCTATTTCCTGACACAAATATTTTGTTTTATATAAAACAGAACCCTCCCCCCTTCTTTTTCCCCTGGCGTTTTGTCTTAGTACTTATTATAGCCTTCTATCAGTATTTGTTTATCAGGTACTTGTGGTTTTAATCAGGCGTCACTTAAACCAATTACATCTAGACCCTCTGTCTGAATCCATGCTTCAATCTCAGTAAAGAGGGCTTGCAAACTTTGTGTATTTAAATGTTCTATCTTTAATCCCTTATAGGCCTGAATTTGTCCTCCTCATCCCAAAGACTCACTGCATGGCAATATTGGAGGGCCTGGGTTAAGCTATATGTCCCCTGCTAAAATCAGCAGATGGCATAGAAACAATTTATTAACATTGTGGGATGACGTCACCGGTAATCTGCACCTGCTCACCCCTGTTTTACAGCTATTAGTACCAGAGTTAACCAGTGATGAAAGTAATGATGAGGGTAATGTCAACAGCCCCAATATAATACCCAAGTATGCATAGTTAAAATGTACTAACTGTACCCCAATTAACATGCTCTGTACTTTGGTATCTTTTCTAGGACACCGATAGCCTTCAAACACTGTTTCTACATGATCTACAGGTCCCATGACACTATAATCCCCCCATAGCATAATAAGAACCATTAAGTACAGACCTTCGTGTATCATTGCAATCATCTTGATCCTGCCCAAGTTATATGCTAATACAGATTTTTTATAGCAGCCTCCTCACAGCCTCTCACTGTTGACTAATGCCAGTGACTCATGCCACTCTTGCATGAGCCACTCATGCATGCAGCCACTCCGTGGGCAGCTGCTAGCGCTGCTGCACTTTTATGTCTGAATTTCTGCCCCTAGTAGGCACCTGACCTACAACCACTAGCCGGCAGCCCCTTCACTTACCGGTGTTACCAAAGAGTGAGAAAAGTCTAAGCAGGCATGTGTTGATTGTTGAAAGGGGATCCATGACAGGATTCCGACAAAAATTTTGTTGAACACCCCATCAGTGACACCAGCAGGTTGACCACATTCTGCAGTCGGCTGCCAGTTCGCTATTTATTTCTTCATTTTCTTATGCAAGGGGCTTCACCCCCAAACCCCCCATGTGGGGGACTGTGCCCCCCGCATCCCCCCACTTAAGAATTCTCAACTCCAGTGGGAGCTGATTGGGGGGGTGCAGGACCCCTGACAGACAGCGCCGGGTTCCAGTGGTTCTCCCACTGCTGCAGGGCGCAGTAGTCGCTGTGGGGGACCTCGCTGGTGAAATGTCGCTGTGGGGGGAACCGGTTCAAAGGTGCACAGCAAGCTGGAGCAGCAGTGAGCCACAGGAGAACTTGGAGCAATGCAGAATCAAGCTAGGTCACAGCAGAACAGCAGTGCAGCAGAGCGTGTTCAGGAGTAGAACAGGTGAGATGTCTAAACAGTTCAGTGCAGCTTTGCTTTTATATCTGAGTCTCCACCCCTAGTAGGCACCTGGCCTTTTGCCACTAGCCGTTAGCCCCCTCACTTACCAGTGCAACTGGAGAATCTGAAAAGTCTGAGCAGGCAGGTGCTGATTGTTCAGAGGGGCACAGCAAGCTGGAGCAGTGGTGAGCAACAGGAGAACTTGGAGCAGTGCAGAATCAGGCTAGGTCACAGAAGAACAGCAATGCAGCAGAACTTGTTCAGGAGTTTAACAAGTGAGATGTCTGACATGTTAATCCCCTCATTCTCCTTCCTTCTTTCATTCTTGTACTGGAAGAAGGCTTTGATGTTATCTGCAGTTCTTACTGTTATCCTGGCTTCCAGTCCCTGCTTGGCTTTCTTAGTTCTAGCCTTGCATTCCTAAAGTACTGCTCTGTAATTATTTCCATCCTGGAGGCTACTCATCTCTTACCAGCAGTCATAGACTTTCTTTGTTTTCTGGATCAGTTGCCTTAGGTTTCTGTTGAGGTGGAGAGGTCACCTTTTGACCCTTTCACCCATATTGTTTACAGGAATACAAGCCACTGGGGCTGCTTTGAGTACACTCTTCAACAAATGTCACATGTAGTCTGATTTACACGGCGAAAATGGTTTTACTTTTGTACCAGAGTTTCTCACATACCCCTCACTAATTTGCAGTATTTTTCTTGCTTTTTATCATTTAATAATTTACTTAACCATATGCACCTTGTTGTATTGTATTACTCTGCATTGCATATTTGTTTTTTTCACAATTGTTAATGTGTATCATATTGTATTGCGTTACCCTGCACTGGATATTTGATTTCAGACAATTGTTCATTTATTGTACTTATTGCACCTTATTATATTGTCTACCCCCTGGACCAATCTGGAAATGAGCCGTTACCAGTTTAGAATGGCTTTCTTGGTAATGCATTTGAAATCCATTACTAACTAACTAACTAACTAGTGTCAGGAGCTACTCCAAACCCTAGAGCACCAGATTCTTCATGTTGGCAAAGTCTGCCTTTCTGAAGTTTCAGATTCTGGTGATTAAGGCATGGGTAGGTCTTCACTGTCAGCAGGAAAAATGCTACCCAGTTGTGGTCATTGCCTCCCAACACTTCTAGAACATTCACACTGGAGAGTACTCCATCCCCACTGCTGAGAACAAAATCAAAGATGGGATTAGATCTAATACCCCTGTTCAATATGCTGCTCTAGGGATCAGTCCTTGAATGGGCATATGAACTCTGTATGAACTTTGCCTTTATCCTTTTTAAGACTACAACCAATGTCTAGGAGAGTGAAGTCCCCCAGGATCACCACTGCAGCTGATATGGCTGATGTTGTAATTTCACCAATGAGCTGAGCATCATACTCCATTTAACTGTTTGAGGGCCTTTAGCAAAACCCCTAGGGTGAGTCTTGTACCTTACTTTCTACCCTAGCTCAACCCAGATGTGTCCTGTGATACTAGCTCTCTGATGTCCTTATCTGCAATAATTCCCTTCCTTATGAAGACAGTCACCACACTTCCCTTCCCTTCCTGTAAGGTCTATCCCTTCAGAATAGTCCATATCCCTCTATTCTGCTGTCTAAGTCATTCACTTCCACAACCTGATCTCTGTTTGTGCCACTAAGCCCTGGCCATTGAAGTACATTAGGCCATCAAGCTCACCCATTTTGCAAGCTGTGCCCTTCATATTGGTCTGCAAACAAATGAGGATACTTTATTCTCTATGGTTGCTCTGCTAAGCCACCAGGGTTCTCTCCTCCTGGCACTCACTCCCCTGTTCTTATGTCATTCACTCTTAGTTTCCCTGATTTTTCCTGCTCTTGGAGATTATCTGCACAAGCCTCCCCCCACCCCGTAATTTAAATCCCCCTGATTTCCATGTCCATTCTCTTGGTCAATACCGTTTAAGACAATTCGATTATTTTTTAGTAAGTAATGAGACTTAACACTGTAAATGTTTTAGTTTATTTTATTATTACTTACCATATCTTAGAAAAGTATTATGATGAAGAAATTCCTATGTAAACATGCTGAAAGACTTGGAATAGCCATTTTTGCAAATGTCTCTCATGGACTAATGCTAGAGAGAAATTAAATGAACGTGCCACAGTCAGATGTATCTGGATTAGATAAACGGCCCAGTCCTCACTGGTATTGGAATGTTCCCCCAACTGGCACAGTCTGTTCAGTGACCACAAGGAAACAATTCTGAGATTCAAGGACAACATTATAGAAATTGTGAAGGATCATACATACTTCCAAAGGTCTCTGATACTCATATCAGTATGTACTTAAAGGTCTTGGGAAGAGATTTGAACTTTTTATAAAATAATGACTGAAATGCATTGAACCACCTCATACAAAATAAGTGGCTGGAATTATTAATTAAAAAATTGAACAACTTTTCCCTGTGCACTTTTTGCCTTGAACAGCAAAAGCAGAGGATGCTGAAGCATCTCCCCATTGAAACTAACATTGATGACAGTGCTACAGAAAAAAATGATTTTGAGCACTGCCTTGAAATGCCAGCCCAGTACAAACTAGTTGTATTGCAACTCTGGACTTTTTGTTAAAAAACCCTGGAATCCTGGACTGGCAACTGAAAAGTGATGTCAACTAGCAGACTATGCTTCATGTAAGATGACACCAGAACTGAACCTGGGCTCAGCAATCTACCAGCAAAAATATCTCCTGTGTTCCAGCCAAGACTGCAGATAAATATGTTTCATGCCATCAGTGAAACAAGAATATTTAATTTTGCTCAAATGCATGTGTTGGGAAGTAATGTTGTGGGAAGGGGAGCAGTCTGTAGTTTCAAAGCAATCAAATGCTGCCTATATGTATTTTATTATTGAATTGTTTTGTACAGTGCCCAGAGTCCATGGAAATAGGTGCTTTATAAATAAAATATCTATCGATCTATCTAAATGGGTAGTTCAAGTACAAGTTATTTTATTAGTCAATCAGCTATTAAAGCTATTATGACAGTACAGTATTTTAAAGATATAATGCAAAAATGCAGCTTGCATTCCAAAACATTTGAGAAATTTTTACAAACTGATACATTTTTACACGAGATTAAACATATTCATATAGAAATTTTTATAATACAATACTATAGTTACAAGAAATTAAAATCTACTGACATACTGTAGCTAGACATACGTAATACACCAACAATAAGTATGATAACCTTAGTTCTGAAGGAAGCTATCAGAACTACATCATGCAATCTTATCATCCTAAAAAAGAACTAGCTTGCTGATAAATATATAAGATTTACTCTGTATTGCCTCTTTACTAATTTTTGAAACAATCTAGAACAATACACTCTAGACTGCATTTGATGGTACATACTTTAGTTTATATATCCAAGTATGGAAACTAAGGCTTGATACTCTACTAACTCATACAATCCAATATGATTAACCCAGAGCAATCATCAATAGTCAAAATAGTTTGCTATGAAACCTGTTACCTTAGGGTTTAAGTCTGGTTACCTACACAACCTTGATGCAGAGTGAGTAATCTCTGTAGTAATAATTATTATGAGGTACTCAATACAGGAGCTATGTAATGCTTTTAGTCATTCACAGTGGATTACCACTTATGAATTGCTACCAAGTAGCCAAGGATTTTTTAAAGGCTGATTCATCTATAATATTGAAAAGGAATCTTATTATCATATCAGATTGTGCACGCATTTCACTCAGCAGACATTTTAAACAGTATTCATGTTTTTTTTATTAACACCTTCTCCTTCTTCTGTGAATACAGAACAAAAATATTTGTTTAGTACTGATGCTGTTTCCAGGTCCCCTTCCACAAACTCCCCTACTTCCCCATTAAGCCATACAATCCTACCCCAGGTTTTCTCCTTTCTCCAATGTAACTACTGTATAAAAAGTCTTGTCCTCATTTTTTACCTCCTGTGCTATTTTTTCCTCCATTTGCACCTTCGTGTTCCTCTCTGCCTCTCTCTGTTTATCAAGGCCACTACCCTGTCCTCCTCCTTCTGTGTTTCCTTTTACTTCCTGAAAGCCATATTTTTCACCCTAGTGGTTTTCTCGTTTTCTTGCCTTTGTTTACTTGCATAATGCAAAGGTTTGTCGCCTCCACTATGGCACCTTTCAGATGGTTCCACTGCTCCTCAACTCCCCCCCCCTCCCATTTGTCCCTCCCTGCCAGGTTATTCTTGAGACCTATCCCCATCTTAATAAAGTCCACCCTCCTGAAATCCAAGACACTCACCTTTGTGTGGTTTGGCTCTGCCATTGTACTCATACTGAACCACACTGTGCGATGATCACTGGACCCCAGGTGTTCACCCATCTTGCCTTCTGCAATTCTGTCCCCGTTGGTGAGCACCAAGTCCAAAATTTCACCCTACCAGATGGGTTCCTCCACTAGCTGCCTGAGGCCTGCTACTTGCATGGCATACAGGGTATACCTGATCCTGGCTGAGGCAGCAGCTGGGATGCTCCAATCCACATCTGGCAGACAGAAATCACCTCCCAGCAGCACCTTCCCTTTAGCTGCCATCAAGTGGATGGATTCCACTAGAACCCTGTCCACTTCCTCACCTATGCTGGAGGTCTGTATATCACACCCATGTGAATAGCTGTGCAATTGCCCTTCTCAAGGGTGACCCATAGTACTTCTGCCCCTCATGCATTCCCTGTATCTCAATCACTCTAGTACCCTCCCTGATGTGTATCACAGAGGGGGACAAGAAGAGATAAAAGCAGTTTTTTAGATATATTAGTGAGAAAAGAATGGAGAAAAACATTGTTTTAGATATATTAGTGAAAAAAGGAAAAAGGTGGGAATCGCATACTGTAGCTAATTGAGAGGTGTAGGGTGATACTGGAGGATGGTTAAAGGCTGTTATCCTGAATGACTACTGTACATTTGCTCAGTATTCACTAAGGAGAAATACGGGTCCAAGTAATAGAACAGCATCAAAGCAGCCACAAAGAGAGTCCTTGAAAAACAATCAGACATTGTTTACTAGTGAAAGGATCCTGAAAGAGCGGGCAGCCTTTAAGATAAATAAGGCTGATGAACCAGATGGGTTGTATCCAAGGATACTTAAAGAAAAACCCCATGTTAAAATCAGAAAAAGATATGCAGTAGTCTTTTTTTCTGTGTTCTAACCAGTTCCCAGTGTTTTCTTTTCCTCTGGCTATGAGAGATGTTTTTTCTAACTTTCCCTGTTTTATTGCCCTTGGAGGTTGCCATTCTGGTTTATTTTATGACCCCTAGTCTTCCCAGAGTGCCTTTGATGTGATGTCTAATTGCCCCTGCAGGAAGCCAGTGTCTTGTTACAAGGTCTGTCACAGCTCAGCCACAGAGAAAATAGTTCTTCCAGAGAAAACACACTACTAGATTTTGGGTGAGTGTAATCATTATAATTTTTTGATATCAGCACCTTGCCTGGCTATGTTCTGCTTTGTGTGTGTGTGTTGTGTGTGTGTGTGTGTGTGAGAGAATCATGTCACTGTTTACTCTATTCCTCTCAGTCACTTTCAGTTTTTGCACCAGTACTAAGTAACAAAAATTGAACATCACCTTATAGGTTGTAACATAGCAGGACAAGGTACTAATGTCAGAAAATAATAATGATTACACTCACCCAAAATCTAGCAGTGTGATTTCTCTGAAAGAAGTATTATCTTTGTGGCTGAGCTATGACAGACCCTGCTAAATCTAAGGGCATAGCTACATCATTGTCACATGAGCCAGGGTGCATCGTAGGAGAAAGAAAGCCAATAGACCAATGTGTGATGGAGATCCCCAGGGGTCATAAAACTACCATACAGCTAGCAGGCTAATTTAGGAAAAACTACTAATAGCAGACAGAGGGAAGGACACACTAGGACTTAACATACATATCAAAACACTATACATAACATATGTTTTTGCACATTCTGGGTGGACTTCTCCTTTAAGGAATTAGCAGCAGAGCTAATGGAACCACTAACTGGATTGTTCAACAGCTCACTTAGTTCTGGGCAGTTTCAGGGGATTGGAAGATGGCAGACACTGTGCTGCTACATAAGGGGTGATAAGGAGCAACCAGGGAATTACAGGCTTGTCTGCCTGACCTCTACTGCGGGGAAGTTAATAGAATCTCTGTGAAAAGGACCTTGTAGACTACCTGTAGTGCAATGGACTTCAAGATAGTAAACAACATCGTTTTGTGTCAGGAGCGTCTTGTCAGACCAACCTGGCAGTTTTCTTTGACTTGGTGATAGACAAGGACCACATAGTGGGCCTGCTGTGCTTAACTTTAGCAAGGCCTTTGATTCAGTACTGCGTGATATTGCTTAAGAAGATGTAAAATCTGGGTGTGGCTAAAACTATAATGAACTCGACGGGTAATTGGCTAGCAGGGAGGAAACAGAGGGTGATGGTTAATGGGGTTAAATCAGAGGAAAGGAAGGTAATGAGCAGAGTTATACAGGGATCTGTCCTGGGTTCAGTTCTCTTCAATATGTTTATTAGTGACATTGGTGAAGAAATTCAGGGCAGGTTGTATCTCTTCGTGGATGACACAAAACTATGTGGGAGGATGAACAGTGAAGAGGCAATAAGGGATATGCAGAAGGACCTACAAAAGCTTGAGGGGTGATCAAATGTCTTGCAGTCAAAATTCAATGCTAAAAAGTGAAAGGTAATGCACCGAGGGAAAAAGAACTACAAGACAGCATACTGCATGTGAGTGGTGGGACTTAGCACTACACATAATAACAAGAGTTATCATTTGTAACTCCTTTAAACAAATGCATCAGTGCAACAAGGCCTGTAGCAATGCTAACAGGATACTGGAATGTATTGGAAGGGGGATTGCTAATAGAAGAAAAGAGGTAATAATTCCCCTCTACAGATCCATGGTGAGGCCTCACCTGTAGTACTGCACCCTGTCCTCACCTCAGAAAAGACAAGGATAGGTAGGAAACAGTGCAGCACAGAGTGACCAAAATGATTCAGAGACAGCAGGGGAGATCCTATGAGGTGCGCCTCAAGGCACTAACATGCAATCATTGGAAGTCAAGAGAGGGAGGGGGAGACATGTCTGAGATCTTCAATTCCTCAAAGAAATTAATAAATTGAAGCATGGGGAATTATTTAGCCTGAATACCAACTTGCAGTCACAGGGACATGAGTGGAGATTAGCAGGTGGGAGGTTCAGGAGGGATGTGAGGAAGTACTTCTTTATGGAATGGGTGGTGGAACCTTAGAACAATCTGCCATCTGAGGTAGTGGGAGTGAACACAGTCAGGGGATTCAAACAGGCCTAGGACAGAATTAATGGAATAGTGGTTGAATGGGGTGATAGATCCAGGAAAGAGAATGGGGATAGGACCAGGAAGGTTAGTACCCTGGGGCACATTAGGTTCGAAAGAAGGTTCTAGGGATTTGGGAACTTGGGCAGACTGGATGGACCTTTCTTCTTTTTCTGCCGTCATTGTCTATATTTCTATGTTTTTTTTTCCTCAGGTACCTTATCGAAAATGTCATTATGTCTGTTAAATGGCTGTAGTAAATTATTTTGAACACACTTGTTTTCTGATGCTTTCTGAGTGTTGTATTTCGATTATACTACCGAACTCTTAACACAGAACCATTTACAGCCTCCACATAATTATTTTTAAAGTAGTCCTACAGCAGTCTCCTGATCATAAAATGGTTATGCATTACATTTGATCTTAAACCCATGAGCTTCTACTTAAGAATCTATAAGGTCTCCAGAATTATAACATTGACTGGTAAAGATTTTCAAGAAACTTAAAGGAGAACTGCGCTAAACCTGAAAGTCATTTTTCCCAGTAGAAACTGTTCTTTTTTAAATGCTGGTTCCAGTGTTATTACTGTCCCATCTATATGGACCTATTAGTAGCCTCAGTAGGTGTTTCTGATTTACACTCCATGTTAAGTACCATTTTAGAACTGTATGATATAGTTTATGTTCCTCTCAATCGCATAGTTCTAGAGTAGAACATGGGTGCATTGTGGTAACAATAGATGTGCTAAACAAGGGACATGAACTACTTTATGCAGTAAAAAAATGGGACTTACTAGCACATTGTGACTCAAAAACACCCTCCTGTATAATAAAAAATACCATAGAAATGGAACAGTAACAGAACTGAAGCCAGCATTTAAAAATCAGCTTCTACGGGGGAAACGACTTACAGGTTCAGCACAGTTTTCCTTAAAAGATGTGCAAAGTGGATGATTTGACACCTTTTATTTGACAACCAAGAGATTTACAGTATATGAGCATTCAGGCTGCACAGATCCCTTTATCAAACAAATTCTGTCCAGAGCCGATAGGGCTGTGATGAGCTGCCAAGTGACCAAAGTTACATGTGTGCATAGAAATTATTTAACGCCCGGGTGTAACTTGGCCATTTTTTGGAGGTGTTGCACCAAATTTTCAACATGGCCATTTTGGGACCCCTCCTCATGAAGAGTGCCAGTGTTATTTTGTTCACTTGTCCTATTTCGCAGAGCAACTGCACCATTCTGTGCCACAGGTGCAAAAACACTTTTCAGGCTGGATGTGATAAATGGCAGCTGTATGGTTTAAAAGGAGGTGTGCAAAAATGGTAATGTTGAAAATGTAGAAGGAAAATATTAAAAATTGGAAAACTTAAGAGCATGTATAGAAACTGCGCAATGTACTCTCATAACACAGTCATTTTTTATAATTTTTTCACCAAATTTGCAACATGGGCTTTTTGGGACCCCACCTCATGAACAGTGCCACTGTCATTTCATTAACTGATCCTGAAAGGTAATTCCACACAGTGACTGTGAAATCACCTTCTGGAACCGAGTAATGAAATGACAATGAAAGTCTTCATGAGGTGGGGTCCCAAGAACCCCATGTTGAACATTTTGGGTCAAAATTCCAAAAAATGGCGTATTCATCACAATAAGTTGAAAACCCAATTGAATGGCAATATAGTACACTTACCTTTGATTCTTCAGTTCGTTGTTTGGCTTTGAAGAGTGCAGACATGTCCTGGTCCAGAGGAGACGACAGTGCCGACCTCCTGAGGTAAGTTTGGGTAAGGAGGTGCAGGGAGGTGGGTGCTCAGTGGGAAGGCTGGAAGGGGAGAGGGAGGCTGGGATGACAATGAGGGACCATTTTCTTTTTCACAGAAAAAAAATGGAAAAACAGGTTGGGGGACTGTTTTCTTTATTTACAGGTAAACAACAAAAAGCAGACATTTGGGCACACTGGGGTGGGCTCCCAGTGTGCCACATGAGTGGGGGGGAGCGATTTCTGCTGCTTCAGTGGGAATCGCACCCAGAGGATGGGGATGTTTTCAGCCACATTGGTGTCAGAGGGGAAGGAGTCCAGTCAGTTCTGTGGGAGGGCAGCAGGACATAGAGGCTGCACTTAGTAGCAATCACAAAGAGGAGGGACTGTTCTCAGCTGCATCGGTGGCTGAAGGCAGTGAATGGCACCAGCAGAACTGCAGATGTGCATGAGTCACACATGCACAGTTCATGCCATGGAATGTGGAAGTAACAGACAAAATAGTGTGGCTATTATTCCGTAGCAGACGATCGTGGTGGAGGGGTTCAAGCTCCATTGGGCTTTTGGAAGAATACTTCCAAAAGCCCAATGGAAAGTTCCATGATTGGCCATTTTCAAAATTACTGAGTGGTCCCAATAGGGCTATAGGCCCCACCCACAGCCCTAAAAATAATGACAGACTATACAGAGAAGCAACCTTAAAAATATTAAGTACAATTGAAAAAAATTTTACTTTTACACATGGGGCTGGATATTCAAACTGCGCTATTTTGTGGCACAAGCCCTTGCGCTGCACAAAATAGCTGCACAGGGGTGTGGCCGGGGCGATATTCAAAGGAGTTGCACTATTGAGCAACTCCTTTGAATATCACCCCCCGGCCACAGCCACTGTGCATGGCGCAGTGGAACTTGTGCCACCGCAGTGGTCAGAGTGGAGCATTCAAGTTGCGGTGGCGCAAATACCATTGCGCCATGCACAAATTTCCCATATTCAAAAGGTGACATACAAATCTGGCCATAATTCATGCAAGGCACAGGGGTGGCCATTTGCATCTATTTATGGCCCCATTTGCATGCCATTAGCATGCAGATGCGCCGATCCCCGAGGACTTGCACCTGGCACCCTGCCAGGCAGCAGCCATCAGGGACTGACGCCCCCTGCAGCCCGATTGCGGGCAAAGTGTAAATATCCCCCCAACCCCCGACTGGCCCGATCGCGGGAATTAGTAAACCCCCCCGACTGGCCCGATGCGTGGGCGCAAAGTATCAAACCCCCGACAAGGACATATCCCTGGTGGTCAGTGGACGTGAAGCCTGATCGCGGACTAAAGTGTAAGTACCCCCAGCAGCCCGATCATGGGCTAAAGTGTAAAGTATCCCCAAGAACATATCCCTGGTGGTCCAGTGGACCTTGAAGCCCGATCGTGGGCTGCAAACTGTTCAAACACCCCCAAGGACCACCTACCCTGGTGATCTAGTAGCCCCCCACCCCACCCATGAAGCCCACCACCCGCTCCCCGGTGGCCGGCGGAGCGCATCCCACCACCTGCCTCCCTGCCTTACCGACTGACTGCCGGTAGGGCTGCATGCCATTGGTGCAGAGCAAGAGCCAATGGGCATGCAGCCCATACGTACAAGACAGTCAGATATATGAATTCATTTCATTCACATATCTGGACTGCCTTGTATGGTGTGGGCTACATGCCTATTGGCTCTGCTCTGCACCACCGGCGAGAGCCTACCGCAGTCAGTCGGGTGGGAGGCGGGTGGCAGGCGGGTGGGATGCTGCCGCCCGCCGGCTGCCAGGGTGGAGCGGGGTGGTGGGGCTTCATGGGTGGGTAGGGTGGAGGGCCACTACATCACCAGGGTAGGAGGTCCTTGGGGGGGTGTGTTTGAACAGTTAGCAGCCTGCGATCAGGCTTCGAGGTCCACCGGACCACCAGGGATATGTTCTTGGGGGGTACTTTACACTTTAGCCCACTATCAGTCTTCACGGTCCACTGGACCACCAGGGATATGTCCTTGGGGGGAGAGTTGACACTTTGCTGCCTGCGATCAGGCCAGTCGGGGTGGGGGATATTACACTTTTGCTCACGATTGGGCCAGTCGGGGAGGGTTTGCTTTTGCCCGCGATCGGGCCAGTCAGGGGGGGGAGGAGGGTTGCTATATGCCAGCAATTGGGCTGCAGGGGGGCACAGGGAGTAGGTTGAGGGCCACCCACAGGTGGCAGCTGCTGTGTTGCGCCCTGCAATGTGGCAGCTCACCTGTGGGTGGCCCTCAACTTACTCCTTTATTTTTGGCTCAAAGTTGTGCAGGCGCAGGTTGGGGGTTGAGCCTGCACAACTCTGCACAGCCCGCTGAATAACGGGCTGTGCAGTTTATGCATGGTTCCTCCCCCTCCGGTTGAGCATGCCTTCATTAGCATTGCGCTGTTGCTCAGCTTGACTTGGGGGGCCCTACTGCCTCCTGCTGAATATGGCAGAATGGCACAATTTCGGACTTGGCAGGCACAACCCTATTGCGCATGGCGCAACCCTTTTGAATATCCAGCCCAAGGTGTGATAGCTCTGTTTATAAGGAAGTAAATAATTGGATATGTGTAGAGACCAAAAAAAACATCTTTTAAATCCTAATTGGGTATAAATCAGATCCTCTGGAAGGATGGAATGTGTGACAAAAGGAGGTCTATAAATTGCTAAAAGCTTGTGGTCTAAGAGCCTCCCTAAAAGCAGTGAGTCTGCATGTGTGTGTGCACGCACACACATGTGTGTGTGTCTGTTTGTGTGTGTGTAAGAGAGAGAGAACTCAGAGGCCCTGATGTATATATATCTATGCTACATAAACATATATATCCACAAGAACCCAGCAGACACACAGTATGATAAAGCTTTTAAATAACACCATGCAAATGTATAAAGGCATGCTAAAAATATATACCATTTTTTTTTTTTACAATTAATCTTTTTATTGTGTGATTTCAGAATTTTACACATGTTAAACCATTAAATCAAACTGGCCAAGAGAGTGGGTTACAACATCACCATCACATGTACAGAAGCCAAGCAGTATATTATTACACTGATGTAAGTTTCATTACTTACAATACTTAACCATGTCAGAATAGTTAACTTAGAGGGCATCAATATAAGGTCTAACAGAGTGACATACCCAGCACTTATAAACCTGTGACTATTAAACCATTAAACTTACTTATTCACATTGGTTTGACAGGGTTTTCAGATTTTTCTGAGCTACTTCACCTGTGGTGTAGAATGTAGGGAGGGGAGAGATCTTGTGGCTGTCCACATAGTAGCTCTCAAGATAGCTATAGGGAGAAAGATTAAAACAATCTTTAGTAATTTATCAACCAACCTAGCTTGGAAGCTCATGGGGGTCTAAGCTTGTCTTTTGGGTTCCTGGAGTATAGAACTGGCAGGTTTGATGAAGACAAAATATGGTGCCCAAACATTCTAGAACTTTGATAAACAACCATTTTTATAGCAGGACATCCTGAAAGGTAGCCATACTTTCCAAGGCCTTGAACCATTCCATGTCCAATGGGACATATGTTGTTCTCCATCTTTTAAGGATACGTCATTTCATCTCTACTGATGCCTGTATAAGCCAAAGGGTCTGTGTTTTGGTTAGGTCCAGGTTTGGAGGCGTAAGGCCCAATAACCAGAGGCCTGGGTCTGTCAGTGAGGGTGTCTCAAGAATCCGGGAATAGTAATTAATCACTGAGGGCCAAACTGGTTGTATAGGGGTGCAGGCCCACAAGATATGCAACAGGTCAACATCACAGGCACCACATTTCCAACAGTTATCATTAGGGAGCAGACCCATCTTTTTTAGTTAGGCAGGGATGCGGTACAGTAGGTGCATTATTTTGTTTTTGAGGAGCAGGCTAATAGGGATGCAGCAGGCCTGGTTTATTCTTAACCAGCATTGTTGCCATTGCCGTTCCATTATGAGTATACCCAGTTTAGCTGCCCATTTAGCTTTGGCAGGAGGGATGGATTAAGGACACTATCTCTCTCGAGCCTCTAAATGGTGCCTGCCCTACCTTTTGAATGCATAATCCAGGCCTTTATTGTAAGGGGAAGCAGTGTACCTTTCTTGTACCTCATACACACTACGCATGTACAAATCCATTTCACCCGTGTGGAATAGAGGCTTTGCATCTGAAGGTATTTCCAGAAGTCACATTGTGGCAGACCATACCTAGATCTTAAACCCTGGAACAAATCCATGGAAGTGTCCCCAGGAATGGTCAGGTCCCCTAGGTATCTAATTCCTTTATAAATCTACTCCCTCCAGCTTATAGGCTTGCTATTTATGCAAAGGCTGGGGTTGTGTCAAAGAGGAGTGTATAACCCCAGGTTAAGACAATGTTTGGACCACAGTCCAACTCTTTGCCAGGCCAGGTGTGTTTATTGGAGGGTATACCAATGTTGCAGATGCTTTGGTAGGGAATGTGCCAGATGTGCAGATATGGAGGATCCATTTAGTATATCTCTTTCTATGTGTACCCAGGCCGGAGGGTGTGGGATGGGGGGGGTGACCTTCCTTCTTCAAGGTCTTAGCCACCAGAAATGCTACAGAGTATTGGAGGAAATTGGGAAGGTTCCACCCACCTCTCAATTTATGGGCCCTCAGTTTTGCTGTACTAAACCCTGGCCTAGAAGATCCCAGAGAAAAGCACTTACCCAAACTTCAGGCAAGAGAAAGGTGAGGTGGGATAGCAAATGGTAGACCCTGGAGGCAAGCATCATTTTCACTGCGGTTAGTTTTCCCACCATAGAGAGATGGAGGTGTGCCCATCTAGCAGTATCTTTACAGAAGCTGTCTACCAGTGGCTTAAAGTTTATATCCACCAAGGTTTTTAGGTTGGGGGAGGATAGCTGGATCCGCAGGTATTTAATGTCAGTGTGCACCCATGCCAGGTCCAGATCTCCCAGTCCAGCTGGAGAGGCAAGGGCATTCAGTGGAAGAATTTCTGATTTTGAGACATTGATTTTCAAACAGGAAAGTTCCCCATAAGTTTTTAATGTTAAGGGGATGTGTGGGAGACTAGAGGGTAGGTTCTTGATTAAAATCAGGCAGTCATCAGTGTATAGTTTGATAGTATAGCAGTTGTCCCCTACCTGGATCCCTTGTATATTGGGGTGAGATCTAATGGCAGCAATGAGTGGCTCTATGGCCAGGACAAAAAGCCAAGGGGATAGTTGACAGCCTTGTCTGGTCCCTCTTTGCAAGAAGAAATGATCAGATAGGTTCCCATTGGTGAGTGCCCTTGCCAAGGGTCCTGCATATAGGGTTTTGATTCAGTTGGTAAAATAGTGGCCTATATTGAAAGTGTCTAATAATGCATGCAGATACTCCCTCTCCACCTAGTCAAAATCCTTTTCAAAGTCGATTGCAACCGCTGCTGCCAGAGTGGGGAGGGTTGCAGCTATTTGCATCAGGTGCAGGAGAGTACAGGTATGGTCTGAGCTGACTCTACACTTGACAAAATCTACCTGGGAGGGGTGTGCAATATCTGGCAGGCATTCCTCTAAATGGGAAGTTACAACTTCGGTCAAAATTTTTGCATCACCATTTATTAACGAAATAGGCCTGTAGCTGGCAGGAAGTCTTTACCCTCTTTTGGCAGCACTGTAATAATGGCTTCTGACAAGGTGGAGGGGAGTAGTCTGCTTGCATAAGCATCTTTCAGCATATGTGCTGGGGGGGGCATAATCAGGGGGCTCGACCATCTTGTAAAAGTCTACTGGAAACCCGTCCCCCCAGGGACTTTGTGAGGTGCCATCTTGGATATAGCTAGGCCAATTTCCTCTTCCACAATGTCTCTATCCAGGGCTTCTGGTGTATGGTTAGCTGAGGGAGGGGCACGGAGTCAATGAATTAGTTATATTTATTTTTGTCCCAATTAACCTGAGTTGAGTATAGGCTCTTGTAGAAGTTGGAGATAATCTTATTGATGGCTGTGGGGATAGGTGTTACCTTCCCTGAGCTCTCTTTCAGTTTGAGAATAGATCTTTCAGCTTGTCACTCTTTCAACCTGTATGCCGTCAGCCTGCTGGCCTTTTCCCCCCTCTGCTTGATACCAGCATTGCACCCGGTGGGTACAGAGTTCAGCTTTCCTCACCACTAATGTGTTAATTTTTATTCTGATGGCAGATAATTCTGCTATCACTGAGGATGTCTGAAGGTAGGAGGGCCATTTTTTTATGTTTGGCTTCCAGACTGCTGAGTGCAGTTTCTAATTGCCTGAGCTCCTGGTCTCTTTGTTTTTGTCTGTGGGAGGCAACACTAATTATTTTGCCTCTGATGGTGGCCTTGTACGCTTCCCATATATTAGCAGCAGAGGTGGAAAGTAGAGGGTTATCATTGAAAAACCCTTTCATCTCTTCCAAAAGCCATGAGGTAAAGTCTTTATCTGACAGTAAAAGGGGTGTCCAGCCTCAAACATAAGTGATTTGGGGGTTTGCATGGCCAGCAGAAAAGTAAGGGACATTGGGGCATGGTCTGAGGTATATATCTGCAAGATTTTTACACCTGTGGTGGCTGCTGACAGTGTAGGGGAGGTAAGCCAGAAATCCAACCTGCTGGCCATTGCACAGGGTGTGGAGAAGAAAGCATAGTCTCTTTCCAAGGGGTGTAATATCCACCACACATCTGATAGCTGATGTAGGGAGAATTTGGAGGGCATGCAAGCATCTGCAGTGGGGCTCTAGTCTGGCATTGGATCTGTCTAATAGGTGATCCAGATTGAAATCTCCTCCATTAGGATACCTGGATTATCAAAGGAAATGTCCATGATTTTTTGGGAAATAGTGTGGAAGAATTCAGGAGAGTCTTTGTTTGGGCCACAGATATTAACCACTACTAGGGGACCAAAGGGAGTGGAAATTTTCATGATGATCCACCTACCATCTCCTCCTGTGTGCACCTCCTTGAGGTTCCATTGCAATGTTTTGTGCAGCAGAATGGAAATATCCCTCTTAGCTGAACCTGCAGTGCAGTGACCTTCTTTTCCCACCCAATTCCTAACCAATTTGGTAGCTTCTTTTGAGCTCAATTTAGTCTCCTGTAGAAAGGTTACTTGGGCTCCCAGTTTTTTAAGCCGAGAGAGCACCATTTTCCTTTTCACTGGAGAGTTAAGACCCCTTACATTCCAAGTGGTGGTTGTGATGTCAGTGAAATTAGCTATAGTCAGAGTTTTTCCATTTTGCATGCCAACACATGAGTACTTTAGTGAATACCATCTTGAGTGCTATTTCTAAACCTGCATATTGAACAAGGTATATTCGTCCCCTCATTAATAGTCTCTTCGGCATATCTGAGTGCAGCTAGGTGATGCAGTGCCAGTGACCATGTGGTCCCTGAGATCATTTTTATTATTTTTAGCTGGGTTAGCTTTTCGCCAGAGGAGTAGAAGGAGGCATAGATGACACTGTGATAGGATGTTACAGAATATAAGTAGTTTGGTCTACAGGAAAGCTGCTTTTCCAAGAACATTGTCTCTGTAGGCAAGTTGGCCGATGGAATAATTCCTAGCCTGAGTGTGTGGGCAAAAGTACTTGCCATGTTGTGTGCCATTTTGGGGGTGTAGAACCGTCACTGACCAGGGAGTGAAGAAGCTTGCTTGCCTCCCAATGGTCAGATACTACACCCCGGGGGGGGGGGAGAAAGTGGGAGTGGGCACTGTACCCTATTCTGATGCTAGCAAAGAAACTGATGTGAGATTGGGTTAGTATTGTCGGGGGGCAGTCACCCATATGTTCTGGTGTGAAGCAACATCACTATCTCAAACTAAGTCTGCTTCCCTCTCTCTTCCCTTAGGAATTTCCTGCTGAGGGCTCTCGAACACCTCAGCCCCAAGACGCTCCCTGCTGGCCAGGCCACCTGCTCTCCAACAGCACAGGAATTGCCTGCTGAGGGCTCTCGAACACCTCAGCCCCAAGACATTCCTTGCTGGCTGGGCTACCCACTCCACAACAACACAGGAATTGCCCACTGAGGGCTCTCAAACACCTCGGCCCCAAGATGCCACCCACTCCCCAACAACACAGGAATTTCCTTCTGAGGGCTCTCGAACACCTCGGCCCCAAGATGCTCCCTGCTGGCCGGGCCACCCACTCCCCAACAACACATGTATGAACCTTGAAGCAGCGGACCTATTTCAGTCGAGAAAGCCAGTCTTACCTTTGGATAATCGAGGGTGCATTCTGGTCGCTATTGGCTACCCTTGCTCTCAGTGGGGCTTGCCGGGTGCCTGGGACTGACTCAAGGTGTGCGTTTTGCAGCTCGGCACTGTAGAACTAAATCAGGCACAGTAGCATTTGAATCTGGTACTGTACCAGTTTTAAATGTGCCACCAGCTCCTGCCTGCTGCTGACATTGAGAAGTAGCTGATTTTCAGAGCAAACTGCATGTTGTGCCTATTGTGGTCCTTAAAGTATTAATTGTAACAAGATAGAGGGTGTTCAGCCATTCTGGAGGGGAAATTGCATAATTTACCAGTAATTGTAACAAGGCTAGACTGCGCTAGGCTTTTTAACTGATGAACTGCACTTTTACTGTGAGACTGTGAAATGAACTGTGGACACGGCAATTGTTCTGCTATTTTCGTAAGTCTAAAATGTGCTAGGTCAACAGAGATGTGGAATTGTATTTCTACTAGGGGACTGTGAAGTGAAGTGAAGCCCCCCTCCCTCCTGTTTCTCTCTTTCTCTCTCTCTCTCTCTCTCTCTCTCTCTCCCCGAATCCCCCTTCATGTTCTACACTGATTGCTTGACCAGCACTCCCGAAGCTGTACATTCCAGCCTATGCTCTAGTCTCTCACTAGTAGGACCCTTCCCCTGCCATCCTATCCCCTAGTCCACTTCCATTACTAAAATCTCTCTTCACTTCTCTTGTGAATTCAGTTGGCGTCATTTCCACTGTGTTCCCTAAACTGCATTGAAGCTGATTACCATGCCCGTGTCTTTGTCCTTCATTTCCACACCCTCCTACATAGTGTGCTCGGTGTGGTTCATCTTAAAATAAATTAACTCTGCTTCCCTCTCTCTTCCCTTAGGAACTGCCCATTGAGAGCTCTCGAACACCTCGGCCCCAAGATGCTCCCTGTTGGCTGGGCCACCCGCTCCACAACAGCACAGGGATTGCCTGCTGAGGGCTTTCAAACACCTCGGACCCAAGACACTCCCTGCTGGCCAGGCCACCCACTCCCCAACAACACAGGTACGAACCTTGAAGCAGCAGACCTATTTCGGTCAAGAAAGCCAGTCTTACCTTTGGACAATCAAGGGTGCATTCCGGTCGCTATTGACTCCCCTTGCTTGCAGTGAGGCTTGCCGGGTGCCTGGGACTGACTCGAGGTGTGCTTTTTGTAGCTCAGCACTGTAAATCAGGTGCAGTAGCATTTGAATCTGGTGCTGTATCAGTTTTAAATGTGCCGCCAGTTCCTGCCTGCTGCCGACATCGAGAAGTAGCTGATTTTCGGCACTCCCACCCTTCCCCCGCCTCCTATCTTATTTAAATACTCCTACAGGGAGCTAACCATGCCTCCCTTCTGCCCACTGATCTGCCACATAATCAGTCTTCTCACTTAAAGGGGTACAGCTTTCCTGTACGAAGTTACTGCTGCAAGCCTGCCCTCCTTGCCTAACCTAATGGCTTCACTGACATTTATCTTTATCTACGGCTGCATCCTACTCCTCCCATATGATTTTAATGTTAAACGAATGGGCGATACCTTCCAGCATGATATGCCACAGGACAAAGTGTTGTTTGGGGTGTCGTTAGCCCATTACTCAACCTGTGCCAAAGGCACTGACCACCATACGCTTACCACATCTCTTCAGTCCCGATCCACCATCCAGACTCATTCATCCTTCCCTCTCCCGGTTAGGGTGGTGGTATACACCCTGTCCCTCTCTTGCTACTCTGCTATCCCTAATAATGCAATCCACAAATGCTTGCACACAAAACGTCAACAGAATTATATGTTGAAAACAATTATAAGCTGCCTCAGGAAAATAATTGTTCTTCTCCTACTCTGCTCTGGGAATGTGGAGTTAAACCCTGGTCCTCCCCTACCTATAGATGCACCTGCAGACCTCCCTCAGCTAAAGGGTCTCAGCTTTCTACACATGAACGTCTGTAGCATGCCTAAATAATTTGACATGATCCAAGCCTGGGTACTACATATGCCCCCATATATAGCCATGTTTTTGGAGCATGGTTCTCGAACAATATCCCTGACAACATGGTTAATATCCATGACTATAACTTATTCAGGTACAAAAGACCTACAAGAGGCGATGGAGTTGCTATCTATACCAAAAACAAGCTCTCTGTCTCTGACATTGTTCGTACCTCAACACCTAAGGAATTTGATTGCCTCACCCTGAAGTTAACCCTATCTCCTGGTATAGCCTTCCTATTATCCATTTGTTACAGGCTCCCCTCTGCTGGGTTTCACATACTGAGTCACCTTCACTCCCTGCTGGAAAAAGTAAACTTAGAATGCATAATAATGGGGGACTTTAATCTCAACTGGAATGATGTCTGCTCCACTAAAATTAAAGAGTTCTGTGATGAACATGGGCTAACCCAGATTACCCCCGAGAATACTCGTCCTAACAAGAAATCCCCTGACCACAGTTCACTTCTGGATCTTATGCTTGTTAACAAGCTGCACAATATTTCCCATGCAGGGGTCTTCCACAATGACCTGAGTGACCACTGTGCTATTGCCTGTATTAGAAGCTCCACCCACCGATCTCCTCCCTCCTCATTTAAACTAAAATGAAGTTTAAAACACCTCTGCCAACCTGACTTCTTGGCTGATCTAGGGAAAATTAATTGGCAAGAGTTTTATCTGGCATCCTCAGTCTCAGAAGCTTATAGTATTTTCCAGAACCTGGTTTTGAAGGGGATTGACAATCACGCCCCGCGTAGGAAGATTAAATCTAGGAGGAGGTCATCCGACTAGCTTTCACCTGCATTTAAGAAAGCACTCAGGGATAGTGATGTATTCTGGAAGAGGGCAAGAAAAACTAAATTGGACACTGACTGGCTGGTCTTTCGGGTAGCCAGAAACGCCTGCACTAATCTCTTTAGAACAGAAAAGTCACGCTACTTCCAGTCCGCGCTTGAAGAAAATAAAAATTGCTCAGCCAAATTTTTGAAAATTCTTAGAGAGGTAGAAGGTCACTTGTCAGCCTCTCCCTTACCTGCCAGGATTGTGGTAGGAGATGCCTCTTACACGGACAGGGCGTATATCCATGACCAGCTTAATAGTCACTTTGCCACAGCAGGTCTTGCGTTCGATGCCTCACCTGCCAGTAAAGTGAGTGTCCACTGTGATGTCAACCTTGGCCCTAGCCAAGGCACCACCATTAACCCGAGGCATTCCTCCTTTCACTTTTCAGCCAGTAACCTTTAAACAGGTGGAGGAACTCCTGCTGTCCCTGGACACAAAAAAGAGTGCTGGCGCTGATTTTTTAGAACCATTTTTTCTTGAAACTTGTCTGTTATCACCTGACAGCTCCAATCGTTCACCTCTTCAATAGTGCCTAGGTCCAAGGAGAGTTACTACCAATTCGGAAAGTAGCGCACATCATTCCTGTCTTCATGTCTGGGGACCCTACCGACCTGAACAATTACCCTCCCTCCTATCTCCCTTCTCCCAATCCTCTCAAAGATCCTGGAAAAAATTGTCAACTTCCAACTTAGGGAGTACCTTGATACTGAAAACATTCTAAATCCTGCACAATCAGGTTTTAGACCCAAACACAGCCCTGTATCTGCCCTTGCCAATGTGTCCATTGACTGGCAAACTGCTCTGGACACTAAGCAATATATTTATGCCCTCTTTCTAGATCTTAGCAAGGCCATCGATACAGTAGACCATCAGATTTTACTTAACATTCTGAGTAGTATCAGTTCAAATAACACTGCCCTAAAGTGGTTTTAATGTCATCTCACCAACGGAACACAACAAATTAAAGATCAAGGGGAGCGGTCCCCGCTAAACTCATGCCGCGTGGTGTGCCACAAAGTTCCATCCTGGGCCCCATTCTCTTTGCAATGTATGTTCAGTATTAGGACCGGTCCTCTTCAATGTCTTTATAAGCGATATTGCAGAGGGACTGGAAGGAAAAGTATGTCTCTTTGCAGATGACACAAAGATCCGCAACAGAGTTGATGCACAGGGTGGGGTAGAAAGGATGAGAAGGGACTTGGCAAGGTTAGAGGAATTGTCAAATGTATGGCAGCTTAGATTCAATGCTAAGAAGTGCAAGGTAATGCACCTGGGAAACAAAAACCCAGGGAAAGAGTACACAATGGGGGGTGAGATACTAACAACCACAAAAATGGAAAGGGACCTGGGGGTAGTCATATCAGATGACCTAAAGGTGGGCAAGCAATGTGAGAGGGCAGCAAGGAGGGCTGGGGGGATACTGGGATGTATAGGGAGAGGCATCATCAGTAGAAAACAGGAAGTTATTATCCCTCTGTCCAGACAGCTGGTGAGACCCCATCTAGAGTAATGTCGTGCAGTTCTGGAGACCCAGTCTCCGCAAAGACATAGACAGGATGGAAGCTGTCAGAGGATGGCAACTAAAATGGTGCAGGGTCTGCACGGAAGACATATGAAGAGAGACTAAATGAGCTTAATATTATATCCTCGAGGAAAGGAGGAGAGGGGGACATGACAGAAACATTCAAGTACCTCAAGGAATCAACAAAGTCCAAGAGGTAGCATCTTTCAAAAAGAGGTGTGCAAGAACAAGGGGGCACACTTTGAAGATGGGGGGCAGCTCAGAGGTAATTTAAGGAAGTATTTTTTCACAGAGAGGGTTGTGGATGCAAGGAACGGCCTTCTGGAGGAGGTGGTGGAGTCAAAAACAGTGGTGGAATTCAAGCATGCATGGGACAGTCATAAGGCCATTCTAGGGGGTGGGGATAGGAAGAAGTAGGCTGCTGGTTAACTAGGATCTGCAGCTTATCCAGTAGGTAGGGAAATGGGCAGACTGGGTGGGCCAAGCGGTCCTTATCTGCCGTCAAATTCTATGTTTCTATATAAACCATATAGACTCCTGCATTCACACAGGTATTGTCCATTTATTCTCTGATGATACAGTACTACTGTATATACCATTAACCCATCCCCCGACATAGCCCACAAGGAGCTCCAGTTAGACTTTGACATCCTCCAACACAATTTAATAAAGCTCAAGCTTCTGCTTAATGCCAAAAAGACCAAAGCTATGATTATCTCATCCCACGCCTCCCTCAACACAGGACCACCTCCAAGTCTCCAGATTTATACATTGCTTGGTGAAGCCTTGGAACTTGTGGGTAAATTCAAGTACCTGGGAGTCTGGCTGGATGACAGACTCAACTTCATGGCCCAGCTTAATGAGTTATTAAAAAAGTTTAGGCAATGACTAGGCATATTTTATCGGATAAGGCACCAGCTTACAATCGCAGCCAGGAAGCGACTTGTTCAAACAACTTTCCTACCAATGCTCAACTACACAGACCTCCTTTATAGCCATTGCCCCAACCAGGTGCTATGCAAACTTGACATCATCTACCATCATGTGCTGAGATTTATCCTAAACATGCCACTGAGTGCCCATCACTGCTTGCTCTATCAGGCATTAAACTGGCCCTCCCTCACCTTGAGAAGACAAAAAAAATACTCTCATGTGGCTACACAGGGCACTATCCGACAAGCTACCAGCTTATATTAATATGCTCTTTGAGGCATAAGGAGTTTTTCTCTAGTCTCCTTTAAGGTACCCAAAATAAGGACACAACATGGCTCAGCAACTATTAACTTTTCCTTGCCCACCCTCTGGAATTCTATACAAAAAACACTTAGGATTTCCTCCCTTCCAGGGCCTCACACCTTGAGGAGGCTGCTCGCTCACAACCTGAGGGTCTCATGTGCTTGCAGCTGATGACCGCATTCCATCTCTCTCTGTGGCTCCCAAACACTAGGCACTTCAGGTACTCCCTTAGCACTTTGCATTGTTCATGTCTACTTTCTGCGTATCTGTTCACGTCTCCCCTCTGCCTGTTCTGTCCATACTCATAATCACACTCTTACCTACCCCATTCAGTTATTATAAAAATGCAATGGCTGTTCTTTTAAGTACCTCCATCGTTGAAACCTTGGATACACAGTCTTATATTTTATTCATAGATAATTGTGCAATGTATGTATTACCCAGCCCCGAAACCTCTCATTATAATGTATCCGGTGATTTTTCTTTTTGTTGTTGTGTGCAAGATAAGTATTCTGCAACCATGTTAGTGCTAGTAACTGCGTGTGTACTAATTGTCCAGGACCATCTTGTAAATGAGCTAGCTCAAGGGTGATTTTGCCTGGTTAAATAAAGTTTGACTTGACTTGACTATCCAATCTGAAAATGGATCCAGAGATGTTAAAATATCTTGCACCTCAGGCATATTTAATATTTTGTGGATCAGGTTGAGGGAAAAGTCCACCTCAGTTGGGGTCGTACATATGGCTACCTACTGAGTCAGCTGGGAGTGCCAGAGGATCTGGGCTAGAGATTTGAAACTGCAGTAGGGTTAGCTTTAAATGTTTCCTGCATACATGCATGTTTAAGCTGAAAAGCTTGCCCCATTGGACCGTCTCTCTGCCCCAGTTGTCAGGTAGCCAAGACAGTCTCTGAGGAGGGGTGAGACAGGGCTTAGGATTGAGTCATTAAGCAGAGAAACCTTCATGGAAATACAGCAAAGTAAGGACTTTTAAGAGTGATGCAGTCTCTACCCAAAATAATTAATTTGCTCTCTGCACTTCATCTGCCCTGCAAGTGCTGCACTGTGGGAGCTATCTACTTGTTTCTAAACTCCGTAGTAGTATTAGGCAGCAGGCAGTTTAGGGATGAGGGAGAAGATTAACTGGAACTTCCCTCAACTGTTACATCTCTCCCTATCCTCACCTGCAGTGCAGGAATTGACCGTGCTAGTAGTGATTTAGTAATTGGTCCTATGAGCTTACATTTTGGGTCGCCTGTGACGGCTGTTTGACTTCGTGAATCTCAGTTGGTGCCAGCGTTAAACTAGGGGGAGCCATCACGAAGGAAACCAACCTCACACATTAAATATCACAACAGCAAACAAGAAAAAAAGGATTTCAAGCATACACAATGTTTGGTATAACTTTGGGGTGTACAACATTAACCCCAATGTATCAAACTTTAAGCAACATTGCAGCACCATTGTACTGTGGATTTCAATGGAGCAGTTTACACCCTGTAAGTGGGCGGTACAGCTAAGGAGGAAAGGGGATGGATGGCCTACAGGTCGAAGAGACCCTGGTTGTGGCCTGATGAGTCAATTGCTTAGTTCCTCTACTCAAAATAGATCCCCTGGGGATATTTTAGCCAAAAGGCTCTACAGAAATGGATGAAACCCCAGGGACACAGCTGTACCCATTACCTTTGCATTAAACAAGTGGGCCCAACTTCTTCAGCCCTCAGAAAATGGCTCGACTGTAGCTGATGTTTTGTCACCTGGCCAGGGGCTTTCCAAGTCAATTGCCCAGTCCCTGTAAATTGGTGCCCAGTCCCTAGTCAAGTCTTCCATCGGGGGGTTCCTACTCTGCAATTAAACTCTTCTGAGATAAGTCTAGAGCCACAGGCATGAGATCTCTCAGCAGCTCAAATCTGTCATCTTCACTGGGGTAAAGTAGCTCGAGGACCCTCTGCCATCTGACAGGTGCTTCTTCCATTGGCAACTCCTCGATCTGTTCTATGGGGGGTCTTGCAGATGGAATCAGAGGGTTCTTTCCTGGCTTGGGGGTGGATTTCTTCTTTTGCCACTCTCTCTGAGGAGTTTGCCAGTCAGAACCTATGTCAGGCACACCCATGGAAGTTACAGCATGGTACGATGGGCCTTCCAGCTGATCAGAGGTATCCATTAGCTGATGGGCCTCCGCACAAGGCATGTGTTGCAGAGAGAATTGCGGGGCTCCGTCTATGGTGATATCAGTGAGAAATAGTTCCACCTTAGCCGGATTATTGAAGGTGAGTTGCTTGCCTCTACACAGCACTGTCAGTTGGGATGGGTATCTCAGGGACGTAGGAAGGTTTAGCTTATAAAGTGCTTGTTTTATGGGTCTGTATGCTCTCCATCTGGGAGATAAATCATAGGAGTAATCCGTGTATATTTGGACTTGAGCTCCCTCCCATCGGAGGCTTTTTAAGTCCACTGCATGCAGGAAGGTCTCTTTGGTGGGGTATTTGGAAAACTTGCACAAAATTGGGCGTGGGCATTCCCCCTGCTGTAGTCAAGGTGCCAGGGATCTGTGGGCCCTCTCTAGCTTTGGGGGTTGGTTGTTTAGTTTCAGCATTACTGGGAGGGAGCATTGCAGAAAGGCAATCATATCAGAATCTTCAGCTCCCTCTCATAGCCCCATGATTCGTATGCTCTTCCTCCTCCCCCAGTTCACCAAGTCATAGTAAATACTGTATTTGGCTGTGATGGTCTCTGATTTGTGAGTGATGGTCATGAAGGATCTCCCCTTGACATTTCACTTGACGTTTGTTGTTAGTTACTCTGCTTGTTAATTTTGCCACCTCTGCCTTAGTGCTTTGTTGTAATTAGTGAAGCAGTGTCAAGAAGCACTTTAATAATGTTGTTATATTGCCCAGCTGCTGTTCTACCAATTGGGTCATAGTTGCTTACAGGTCTCTGGAATTTTCCATCCCTGAAGGTTGTGATGTGTGTGCCAACTTGAGCCTGTGGTTTGACTATGTCACACAGGCCATCCAGATGCAATGAGGCAGGCTAAGTACAGTAGAATAAATCAAAGATCCCAAGTCTGATCAGATTAATATAATGTAGGTACTGTTAGGTTCAGCTTAGTCCATAGAGTTATTTTATGTTAAAAAATCATTAATATTGGGTGCTGAGATTCCAGATGTGTCAAGATGGGTGAAGCTGGTAATACAGCAACTTAATTACATAGCTTCCATCTAGGACGTCAAGTCCCCCCAATATATACCAAATTTAAGAGATAATCTGTCTGTCTGTCTTTCTATCTACATAGATAGCCCATCTTTTTAAAGAAGCTTTTCCGGAGTAATTGCAGCTACTTTCAGTTTTATTTATTTACTGTTATTTATTTATTTATTTATTAAGGATTCTAAATGTTGTGCTTGTTTGATGACTCTGTATGTTTTGTTTTGTATAGTCCTGTCATGTCTTACACCTCCTGTAAGGTGCCCAGTGTGCCCAGGATCAGGGTCCATAAAAATAAAGTTTTACTTACTTACTTTTACTATCTATCTACCTATCTATCTATCTATTTACAGGAAATGTACATATACCTGAGACACAAGCAAAAAGCAGTTGCTAGTTTGAATTATGTAGTGAATCATGAAACTAAGGTCTACCTTTGGTCCATTATTCTTTGTTGTATTGAGGAGAAAAATAAGCTATACCTCATAAACCCATCTTTCTTGTGCATTTCTAATATGTTCTTTGAGAACCAGGACAGAGAGGTCAGAGATGGAGTGATCAGAATGAGAGAAATGTCCCACTGTTTTTTCTGTCTTTTTCACTTTTGTTATGCCTGTTTGAGTTCATATGTATTGAAAAGGTCTGACCATTTTCCCCACATTGCCTGTATGTGGACTAATCTTGCACTGGAAGTAATAGACAACATTCTGTGATCCACATGTATAACTCCCCTGTATCTTCAATTGCTTGTTGTGGGGCATGTTGATAAAGTCTGAAGTGGAAATGTGCTCACAGCATTTTACATTCAGGAATATTGCAGGGTTTGGTGCCTCTTAGTGTTCTATTCTTTTGATCAGATATATATTTGCTTCTGACAATCAGGTTGGACAAGCTAGTCCTTATTTCCTAAAACTTGGCTATCATGTCCTGGCTGTACCAATTACCAATCTCTTTTACCTTTCCCTTGCTCAGGGTGATCACCCCTCAATATGGAAAACTGCTCATATCATCCCTTTGTTCAAATCCGGTGAACCGTGCAATCTAAATAATTATAGGCCAATATCCCTGCTTCCCATACTTTCTAAATTATTAGAGAAAATAGTTAATACCCAACTCAGGAACTATCTGGACTCCTCAAATCTGCTTAATCCAGTTCAATCAGGTTTTAGACCCTGACACAGCATAATCTCAGCACTTGTCAAGGTAACGGATGATTGGCAGAGAACTTTATAAGCAAAGAACTACATGTGTACTGCCTTTCTTGATTTAAGTTAGGCCTTCGACACCTTGGACCACAACCTGCTTCTAGTCATCCTTCATAACATTGGCTTGGATTCATTGTCTCTGAAATGGTTTTCCAGTTACCTTACTGGCTGAGTTCAACAGGTGAAAGCCAAGGGTGAGCTTTCTCCATTGAAATTGTTACTTAGAGGTGTACCGCAGGATTCAGTTTTGGGACCTCTGCTATTTGAGCTACACATCAACAACATCGACTCTGGAATCAAATCATCCACATCCACCTCTTTGCAGATGATACAGTCCTGTACATCAACAGGCTTACCCCAGAGAGCACCTGTCAGAACCTTCAGTCAAACTTTAACAGCTTACAATTAAACCTGTTGAATCTAAAAATACTTTTAAATGCAAAAAAAACTAAGACTATGCTTCTCTCACCATGTATCAGTACCCCTTATCCCTCTTTACTAGGTACCTTAGCATTAATTACCATGCTCCTTGGGGAAACTTTGGACTTTGTGATTAAATTTAGGCACCTGTGGGTGTGGATTGATAATAGACTTTCTTCCTCTGACCATATTGATGAGCTTTCAAAAAATCTCAAACAGAGACTGGGCCTATTTTTTAGGGTCAAACAGCTACATACTCGGCAGGCCAGCCAGTGCAGCGGTAGGGCTACCGCTCACGGCTCCAGTGACCCAGGCTCAGGAACAGACTCAGGCAGCTGGAGGGTCAGCCGGGGGGAGGAGGATTGAGCACCCAAGGCTGCTCTCCTCCTCCTCCGGGGCAGGTGGGTTGCATGTCCGTGCCACTTTACTGCCACCTGGGTGATGACAGGTGGAGGTGCAGCAGGACAGCAAATAGAAGGGAAGGGACATCAGCTGGGGGCTGGAGCGCTTTCACATCTGGACATACATTGCTCCATGGCTCCCCTAGCATGCTGATGTCCTGTGGGAGGGCCCCGAGAAAACAGGAAAAACCCCGTGGTGCTCTCTCTAGACAGAGCTCCAGGCCCCAATCCCATGGCCCCTGCCAGTACTGGTGACAAATCCCCGATGAAATCACAAACGCTTGTGGTGGAGGAAAGGGGTCCCTGCTTCATACCCACCTCGGGGTTAAACCAAGGCTTCATGGGAGGATAGACTGCTCTGGCAATTGGGCAGACAAACAGGGATGTACAAGACCATAGCAGCCTCCCAAAGGTAAGGAGGCACCATGGTGAGAAGGGGGTATAAAGAGAGAATAAAAAAAAATCTACTTACTCGGGATGCCAAAAAGAGGTTGATCCAGACTACATTCCTTGCCCTGTTGGACTATGCTGACTTCTTCTATGGTCAAGGTCTTTCTACTGCACTAGCTAAGCTTGATATCATCTATCAAAGAGCCCTATGATTTATATTGGGAGCAGCCTATACTACACCATTGTTCCCTTTACTCCCTGTTAGGTTGGTCTTCCCTTAAGTACAGAAGGCAAAGAAATGCTGCCCTTTGGACTTACATAGCAATGATTAAGAAGCTACCACAGTATATCTCTAACTGCTTGCCACTCTGTACCATAGATAGCTATGCCATGAGAGAGGTGCTGCATTTCTGAGGTGCCATCTTTCAGATGAGACATTAAACCAAGATCCCGTCTGCCTGGATTGGTGGTAGTTCAGGTGGATGTTTAAGATCCCATGACACTTATCGAAAAGAGTAGGGGAAGTTTTTATTGAAAAAAATCAGCTTAACAGAAGAAAAAAAACATAATAAAAATACAGGTAATGCACAACAAAAAATGAATGTAACAGGAAAATCTGAATCAGTAATCCAAGGTAACAGGGTACATATTTCCAACAGGGTTGCTGACGGCAAATGCTTCGCTTCTGAAAAATATATGTCCTTCAAATCATGTTCAATCCTTTGAAATAAAGTAACAAGATATACATCCTGGTGTTGTAAAGTAAAAAGACATCGAGCATTCCATACATGCCATTTGATAACTACAAAAAGCAAATTCAAAGTGTCCACATTCCAATGTGTCCAAGAAGCTGGAAAAAAAACATACATAAGCATCTCATAAGTTACTGTAGTGAACAAAGGTTCTCACCATCTGGCAGCCAATAAAGTCCAAAAATCAGTAATATAAGAACAAAAAAAGAAAAGGTGTGATATAGTTTCATCCTGTTGGTGGCATCCAGATCTAGAACAAAGCCTGTCTAATAATGTTTTATGTTTATGATTATGCTTTATATTAATACGTTCATGGCAACTTAGCCAGTGTAGGTCCCACATCTTCTGGGGAATCCTAAGATTATGAAGTAAAGTGTGTAGAGCAGTGAGATGTGGGCCTGGGCATTTGGGGAAAAACTACAACATCTAAACAAACCCGATCCACTAAATATCTATATAAAGCTTTTCTAGAAATAGTCACCATCATACGACTGGTTACCTGCCACTGTTTCAGATGAAAAAAAATGTATCTAACATAAGCAGGAATCTGGGGGAATGTGTCAAAACCGTCACTGTATTACGTTCCCATTTGTGAAACCAAGGGCCACAGGATTTAAGGAACCAAGGCTCCCACCCCCTATCCCAGATAACTAGAAGAGGCCTGACATTTGTAAATAAAAAAATACTAGTATAAAAAAATATAGGTTGAACCATGGCAAGACCGCCATCCCAAATGGGTAGACATGTGATCGGGCATTTAATTGGATTGAGGTGGCTTCCCCATAGAGCCTGAAAAAAGAGACTAAGTAATCTAGTCTCAAGTTGTCTTGGGGGAGGAAAAACATATGCCAGAAAAAGGAATATAGGGAGTAAATATGTCTTAATCATATAAATTCTCTTTTTCTTACACATCTTCCATGAGTTCCAGCGGGAAACCAGAGATTTAGCATAGTCCAGTTTGGATGTCCAATAAAGGATGTCCAATTGGCTATTTCCAAAAATTCGAATAGGGTCATCACTAACCATGAGCTCAACAAACTCAAGCTCACCTAGGGATGAAGACCCTAGTTTTCAACCAATGCATTTGTTAAGATTAATTATACAATGGCATGAAATAATCCTGCAATTTGATTGGCCTGTCTGGGACTGGACCCGTGATGTTATCCCAGTACAACATCACGGCTCTAGTCCCGGCACTCAGAAGAATACAGCAACATAAACAGAATTACTCCACTATCCCTGCTCGACACACGCTGCAGTAATTTCTGCTCGCAAGCCACTTTCAGGGTCAGCAGCTCTTATACCACAAGTGTTGTGTCCCAAATTCAGCACCCACCCGAAATACCAATTCCATCACCGAACTAAATTTAACAGCAGTTTTTTTTTTCTCCACCGAACGGAGCAAAGCAGGTTTAGTGAACTGCGGAGACCAACTGTCAATCGCATGGTTCACTGACGCAGCTTGCTTCCTTGAAAAAAAAAACTGCCACCGTATTTTTCTTTCTGAACGAGCTGGCATTCTCATAGCTATCTTCTGTGCCTTTCATAAATTAAATAAGATAAAGCCGTCCTTGCCCACTAGTTCATACTGCTATCGGCTCTGCAGTGAACAAGAACGAGAGAGAGACCAACGGCACATTTAAACACTGACTACGCAGCTTGTTTTATAACAACTAGTGGGCAAGGATGGATTTATCTTATTTAACTTATGAAAAGGCATGGAAGATAGCTATGAGAATGCCAGCTTGTTCAGAAATAAAAATACAGTGGCAGTTTTTTTTTCAAGGAAGCAAGATGCGTCAGTGAACCACGCGATCGGCTCTGCAGTAATCAAGAATGAGGAGAGAGAGAGAGAGAGAGACCAACCGCACATTTAAACACTCACGACGCAGCTTGTTTTATAACACTCGCTCTCTCAAAAACAAATGATTTCTTTTCCTGCACAGTATAAAATGAGAGAGAGAGGAACCGCACATTTAAAAAGTCACTGTGCAGCTCGTTTAAGAACACTCGCTCAAGAAAAATTTTTTCCCTCCACAATATAAAACAAATCCCAAACACCCAAAAGAACAATTGTTTTTTTCCTTCACAGTATAAAACACATACCAAACACCCATGCAGAGGCATATTAACAGAAACTGTTTCCAACAAAGGTTGCTGCAGAGAGACCACAAAAAAAATCAGCTTTGTCTACTGGCTCAAAGAATAAATCTGCACTATTTTTTAATAAAGTATACCTACTCATTCAAAAAAATGAAAAAAAATTACTGTAAATTTATTTCTTAATCTTTTTTTATGTTTCTTTTACAAATGAGCCATTGTATAATAGCAATAATGCACTCCAGGGTGTGTGTTGTGCTGGGATAACGTCACTTCTGGGGTGATTAGTCACACTCGGCCTGCGGCCTCGTGCCTAATCACCTCAGGCGTGACGTTATCCCAGCACAACACACACCCTGTTGTGCATTATTGCTTAAGTGTTACACCAGACACAGCCCCAAGCCTAGCACAATGCTGTAAAGCAGAATGTACTGATGCAGCATTTGCCACTATCAGACTCATATTGTCTGCATAAGCAATAATGGAATGAGGGGTGGAGGGAAGTGGCTGAATTTTTGAAGCCGCATTAGTAGAACAGAGAAGTGGGTCCAAAAAGAAAACATACAGAAGCGGGCTGAGGTGGCAGCCATGTCTAACCCCCTTGTGTAGAGGAAGCATAGGACCTTTCCATTAACCAGGGGGACAAAAGTGGCAGATCAGTAGAGCAGTTGAAGTCTGGCAAGAGCGCAGTCAGGGACTTTATAATGATGTAAAATAGACCATAAAAAATCATGACGTACAGAATCAAAGGCCCGTTGTTGGTCTAAGGAAAAAATGAAACCCTGTAAAGCATTGGAATTACCATGTTCAATCAATTCTCGAAGTAAAATAATATGGTCCTGTATGTATCTTCCAGGGACGCTGCTCGATTGTGCAGCGGAGACCACATAGATAGCTAATTTGGAAAGTCTGAGTGCCAGGATCTTGGTCAATATCTTGAAATCAGTGTTTAAAAGACACAGAGGTCTCCTATTGGAGAGTAACCTCCTGTCACCTTTCTTGTATAAGTAAAATAAGCAACCCATGTTAATATCCAAAGGAAGATTGTCATAAGTTAAAATGGAATTATACACTCTAGCCAATTCAAAACTAAGGTCAGTAGAAAGTATTTTATAAAGCTCATTAGGGAGACCATCCAGGCTCGGTGTCACTCCCGGGCGTAAAGACTTGATTACAGCTTCAATTTCTTGGGCATGTATTTTGCAATCCAACATGTCAATAATTGAGGAGGGAATATCCGGAAGTTGTATGAAGGAAAGATAATCCAAAAAAGCAGTGGAGGGAGGAGGCATAGGACCTAACAACCATTCCGTATAACAAGTAACATAATGTCTTATGTCAGTAATAGCAGTAAGTTCAGAGAGGTTATCATCTAACAGTGTATCGATGGTTTTACAATCTACCCTTTTCCTAATTGTAGCATATGGGCAGACAATGTCACTGGTACCAGAGGTCCCAAAGCGCTGGTGGTGTTGGATGGCAGCTGCTTTCAGGGAGTGATAGTCCATCAGGCACTGTCTAACATTACTAATTTGGGCAGAGAAATCTTGACCTGTCGTATGAGACAAAGAAAGTAGTTTCTGTAGGTGTTGTCTGGTTTTATGGTAATGAAATTATAAAGAGCCAAGATAATGTTTACTATAACGTTTAAATAAAGTTCGAAGTCCATAGTTTGTCTCCTGCCACCAAAACCATGGAACATCGTATAAAAAAATACAGATTTCCGATTTCGAATATTGTCAGTCAATTGACATAACAGATGTCAATCAGTTAAAAAGGAGGTGTTCATTTCCCAGATACCAGGACCAAAACATGGTTTCAGGGAAGGGCCAAAAGAAATGGACAATACATTGTGGTCTGAAAATTCTGCAGCCTGAATGACAGCAGCAGAAAGATGGAGATGGGAGGAGATAAAGAAAAAATCAATACAGGTTGTGAGGGGACCCTTATGAAAAGTGGGAGTATGTTGACCTGTAAAGGATAAATATGCATCCTGTAATTTAGTAGACTGAAGCAATTGTCTGAGAAAATTTGTGTCACAAAACAGTTTGGTAGTTTTAGAGGTAGAAGTCTTATCCTTAGCGGACAAACCACAGTTAAAGTCACCCCAAAAACAACATTCATAGACGTGTACAAATAAGGTTGTATAAGTTTCAGTAATTCAATTCTATGGGTCTTGACTTGAGAAGCATATATATTAATTATCAGAAAGGGGACAGAAGATATCAAAACATCCAATAAAAGAAGTCGGTCAGGGTTTAAATCCAGCATTCTAATGACAGTAACATTAGGCATACTAAACAGGACACCCAAACCTGAACAAGTGTCTTGTCCAAAGGACCAATAAGAAAGTCCAGAGATCCAGGCATGTCTGGTTTTGTAAATCTCAGGAAGGGAGTTGAACAATACATCTTGTAAAAGGATGAGGCCAGCTGCTAAGCTGGACAGAAAGGAAAAAAAAAACATCTCTTTTTGTGTATGTCTTAATACTGTTAACACTAACAGTATGTACTGAGAAACTAGAAGACATGGTGAAATAGTGAGAAACAAACCACAAGCAATAAAAAATGGAAATCACCTGGGTCTACCTTTCCTAGGGGTACCTTCCCTATGTTTCAATTTTGCCCTAGCTTTCCATTTTTAAGAACTTATGTTGTCAATGGCTACTTCTGTGTCTGTAGTCATCTCAGGATGGAAAGATAGGGCAGAGGAAGTGTCCGAGTCTGTGTTATCCTGAGGATTGTGTAGTAACTCAAATTTATTGTCATGGATCACAGTGGTAGATTTCAGAGCCTTGAGGAAGGTGAAGTACCTTTCTTCGACCCTCATGTCACTCTTGTGACAGGTTCGGGGAGGGCTCCATGGAAGTCACTGAAGTGTCAGGGAAGACAGGAGAAGGCACACCTTCCTGGGCAGAAACAGCATGAGTAGTGGCAGGAGGAGGGTGAGTCACAGTAGGTATAGACAAATCTGAAGATGGAATAGGAGCAGGTTGTTCCTGAATCAAAGAAGGATCATCAGCAACAAGCACAGGAGATTGGAGAGGATTATGCTGGGGCACAGAAAGGGTATTATTCAGTCTGGAGCATTGTGCAACTGTAATGAGTAAGCGTTGTTCCTCCCCATCAGCAAGAGTCGGGGAATTATGAGCTGCCCAGGTGCAAGTCTGAAAGGTATGCCCTAATTCATCACAAAGGATGCAGATGGGTTCATCCACACATTGGGAACCCGTATGTCAAATGTTGCCACAGACAGAGCATTTTACCCTCTCACAGATGCTACTTATATGGTTAGTAGAACCACATTTGTAGCATGCTTTCGGCTGGCTAGGGTAAAAAGTACCCCCTGTCTTTCCCTAGCATAAAACTATTAGGCAGGTGTTGAATCCCAGTATCAGAGGTCCGAAGCATAACCCTAGCTTTCCACCCTCCAGTCCAAAGATTTTCTGAATCGAATATAACCTCAGGATCAGATAGTAAAATATATCTCTGTTTTAACCACATAGTGATATCATTCAAACTCACACCCTCATTACGAAACAAAATGGTTACAGTTTTTTGTGTGGGCTTAGTTAAAGCAATGGCATTAAAGGGGGCTCATAAGGGAGAAATTTTAAGCTCATGAAATCATTTCCAAAACTTTTCCAAACCAGTCAGAGTTTTAAAACTAATGTCAAAATGGGTCTCAGAAGAAACATGTATCAAAGCACGTATTTCAAAAGCAGCAAACTTCATTGAGTCCTTCTGAATAGTGCGACTAACTAAAAAAACAGTCTGGCAGGTCAGACATACCCCTCAAGTACTGCAATCGGACAGCATTGTGTCTCTTGGCTTCCTGCACAGGAAGTTGAAAACATGCAGCATAGGATTTGGGAGCAGTAACAGATGAAGAAAAGGTGGAAACAGCAGGACTAGAGTGAGACCCAGGGTCCTGTGAAAGCTGATGGCAAACATGTGCAGAGGTAGAAGGTCCAAACTGTAATGTTGGATTTTGAGTTAGAAAAAATTATCGGGCAGCAAGAGGTCAAAAGAATCAGTCGGCACTTGTGAAACTGGAGGGGCAACAAAGGGTGTAGCCTCAGGTAAACATGTCTGTATTGGAGAGGAGCCAGAACACCAGGTCCCAACAATCGGATTCTTTTCCCACCCCGCAACCTCGAGAGCCAATTCCACTCACCATTCTGCCGGTAATGGTATATTAAGCATTTCAGATGGAGGTAATGAAGTAGATAAAGTAGTAGGAGAAGAAGTTTTCGTCATACCTGATGAAAGCAGAGTGAGGGGAGCAGTCCGTGTGGGTGTTCGGGAGTGAGAAGAAACTGCTGAAGCAGGTGAGGAATGCGGAAATGTCAGAGTCGGCAAGGAGGCGTGAGAAGACGCATTCGTAGAAGCTGAGTCATGGGGGGAAATGCAGGCAAAGAAACAGGCTCATTCTTTAAAGACAACAATCACTGTCTAGCTGTAAAATAATATTGTTCTTTAAGTTGGAGTAATAAATCCACATCCTGTGTAGTAGAAGGGAGAGACTCACTAGAAATCATTGAAGTGGAACCAGTAGTCATTGTAGGTAGAACCAGAGGAGCAGAGGAAATATCTTGTGCTGAACTCTTCTTGCAGTGATCCACAGCAGTAGCAGGGGAAATATTTAAAGCCAGAGAATAAATCTTTTCAGCAGGCATTAAGACCATAACGTCAGTAGTTGTGGCCTCTCTCAATACAGAGACAGGGGAGGAGACCATCTCCTCTGCCTCCAATACTTCCATGTCCTCCACAGCTCCTCCATGGATGGCCATCTTGGCAGAGTGCCAAGATGTAAGGGGACCCTACCACAGAGTAGGGGAATTTTCCCTGTGTCCTGGCCAAATTTCCCTCATTTACTAAAAATACCACCAACAGCTTAATCTGGTTCAAGGTCAGTTGGCATTCATCTGTATCTCCCTTCCCCAGGGTCATGCCTGAAAATAGCCAGGATTTGTCTAGTGCACTTACCTAGTCAACAAAAACTAACTAAATAAATAAATAAATGCTCTGAGAAGTTATTCCTACATTTCACTATTTATTCCCAAGGTCAAATCACACTGTGGTAGTGCCTTCATCAGTTATGCACTTCCCCAACTTTGGAATAAGCTTCAAAAAATCGTGAAACTGGCTATTCCAATCAAACTTACCACATTCAAAATGCTTTATGCACAATCCTTCCATGAGGCTTGCAATTGTTTTACCTGATGTAGTACATGTTTCCTGTTCTTATCCTCTCCCTCTGGTCTTCCATCAACACTTCTTCCTCTGTGTGCATCCTCTCCCCTTTGTCCCCTTTCCTTTCCCCCTATTTTTCCCTGCATATACTGTCTATTTATTCTTGTGATAATTACTATACTGTTTATATTGTACATTTTTTTGTGTTAATTGATGACAATTATACTGTTTCCTCACCTTACTGGTGATATGTTTCATCTTTTTGTACCCATTTATACTGTTGTACTGACTATGTGCATTTGCCCAGGTCCATCTTGTAAATGAACATGTCCAACGGTGATTCACCTGTTAAAATAAAGATGGATTAATTGCTTGATTAAGTAGAAGTGCAGCAATTCTCCAAAAAGGGACATATTTTGGGAGTTTGATATATCCACCCTACGCACACCCACATCATACATCATTTGAAAGCTTACTTTATGTATGTTTAGATGAGGTATCATGTGGAACTGTCAAGTGGAGCCATAAGCCTGTAGGCAATGTTAAACAATAGTACCCAAAATGAGAAAGCACCATTTTTTGCAGTTACAGAAACACTGGAACATGACTATGACTCCAGTTTTTACTGTTTAAGTTAATTTCAACACCTGAATGTGGTGTTTATCATTCAAAGCTACCAAATAACAATGTATTAAAATATTTTTATTAGTTTTGCATTGGCTAGTATTTTTTTTTCAGAAATGCTGAAGCTGATTAGCATATGGAAAAAATAGTGAATATCAACATTTTGCAATGTATTAAAATGACATTTTTCACATTGCAGGTTCTTAATTGTCAAAGTGTTCCACAAGTGATTGTAATAGTTTGCTGTATTTTTTATTGCAATTTGCTGCCCAGATCAGTCTTACACTGAAGGTTGTGCACCAGTAGCAGTAGATTGCTTGCCCATGCTTTGCACTTCGTAGTGGGTAGACATACATGTATGTGAATTCCTAATGTAATTCTTCTCCATCGGTAAGCTTTTGTACATACAATGTAGCATCTAGTCAGCCTTGTAGAAGGTTTTAATTTGTAATTGTCTATGCATGCAGTACTAGCCTTTGAAATATTCTAGAAACTATCTTTTTAATTCAGTGACTCTTATGCACAGGTCAGTATTAATGTTAGAGATGACAATAGAAATCTTCATATTGGGCTTCAATCAAAGTGCTCACCAAACAAAAATACTGCACTTTTGATACTAACATATAGGTGTAATTTATATATAATTTAGCATAAGTCTGTATACTTGTACAAAATGAAAAATGGTGGTAGCGGTGGTGGTAATACTAACAATATGCTTTTTTAATTTTACATCCACAGGGACATTACAGTATATGAAGACATGGAGAGTACAAGCCCCTTAACACTTACCTCAAAGAGAAAAAGTCTTTTCATAAACTTTTAAAAATGTGTTATTTGTCAAGAAAATCAACAGCATCTAAACTGTCAAATGTCACCAGTGCTGGACAGAATTCTGTGATGCTGGCAGCAGAAGCCAGGAGAGATGAACTGTATTGGTGGCTACTGGATGAGTTTTCTAGTTTAAATGGTGTGCCACCAATATCCTATCACAGGGGTTGCTTTCAGAAATACTCAAGCAAGTCAAATTTGGCTCATGTCAGAATTGTAGTCAATCTAAGAAAAAAAAAAAAGACTCTGAATCCAATCAAACAGCATCATGTTCACTTGTTTCTATAGCCACCAGAGCAAACACATCCTCCAGCAATTGGTCCTGTTGCATTGTTTGCTTGAAAAAAACACACAACAAAGACAAGAAACTTCATAAAATTGAAACATTTGAGCAAGCTATCAATCTAAGGGAGGCAGCACTTCAAAGAAGAGATGCTGACATGTTGTGCAGAGTATCTGAGGAAGACGTGATTGCCAAGGATGCAGTTTATCACTCAACATGCCTTTCTTCCTACTTGTAAAAAAATGAATCTGAAAGCAATAGCATCTAGTTCCACTGCAACAATATACTCACCGTATGATTTTGCATGTCATCAACTGGTTGAAGAGACAGACAATGATCTTATGTACAACAAGAAGGCTCTTCTCCTGTCCAAGTTGCTACAAAGATATAAAGCCCTACTTCCCTCAGATGTAGCACATGAAAGCTATTCCAGTAGTAAATTACAGGCAACATTAGAAAAACAGTGGTTCTGCAATTTCATTCCATGCAAAAGGCAAGACTACCATTGTTCTGTGCAGCACAATAACATTAGCTGATGATGTCCAAGCTGCTAGTAATCTGAAGCAGGAACTTAAGTCATTCAAATGTTTTCTGGATGTTCTTCTGGTAAGTGAGCCTGATGAACAGCCTTCAAATGAGCAAGTAGTTTTGTATAATGCTGCTTCAATCCTATGGCCTGAAATAGCAAACATGAAACCCTCAGAATATTATCCAAAACCAGGGAATTGTAGTTTACAAAATTCAACTACTTTTGTGCCCCAGTTGGTGCAGGAGTTTGTCCTTTGGTTGATAGATAAAGAGGCATATACAATAATTCACCCAGCAGTGAGTATCATCCTTCAGTAGACATTCAAAGAAGGTGCCTTTCAATTGCAGAGTGCATAGTATTTAACCGTTTAAAAATGATCACACCACTGCACATAAGCCTTGTTGCACAGCTACACCATGAGTTTAGGTTTCACAGTTTAATTGGCATACTACACCTTCATGGTTCTGCATCATGTATGATAAGCTGAGGCAGTTCATGACTGATTCTGCAAAAACAGAAGTAGAATGACTCCAAGGAGGTGTGTCCATTCCAGATGGAATTGTACCACTTCATGCTGGTGGAAATCTCATCCATGAAGGAGATGATAATATAGACATCAATGTAGAGACTATTGAAGGAAAGTATACCTTCAATTCAGTGGCTACAGTTGTGGTTCAGGGATTTGGCATTCAAAGCTCCCAGCACGGAGCTCTGTGCAGTCGGCTGCCTGGCCCTGCATTCCACCGCACAAGGGACTCGGCATTCAAAGCTCCTGGAATGGAGCTTCATGCAGTCAGCTGCCTGGCCCTGCATTCTACCATGCAAGGAATTCGACATTCAAAGCTCCTGGAATGGAAAACCTTGCAGTCGGCTGCCTGGCCCTGCATTCTACCACACAAGGGACTTGGCATTCAGAGCTCCTGGAACAGAGCTCTGTGCAGTCAGCTGCCTGGCTCTGCATTCTACCATGCAAGGGACTCAACATTCAAAGCTCCCGGAATGGAGCACCTTGCAGTCAACTGCCTGGCCCTGCATTCTACCACACAAGGGACTTGGCATTCAGAGCTCCTGGAACAGAGCTCTGTGCAGTCAGCTGCCTGGCTCTGCATTCTACCATGTAAGGGACTCAACATTCAAAGCTCCCGGAATGGAGCACCTTGCAGTCAACTGCCTGGCCCTGCATTCTACCACACAAGGGACTTGGCATTCAGAGCTCCTGGAACAGAGCTCTGTGCAGTCAGCTGCCTGACCCTGCATTCTACCATGCAAGGTGAGCATGCTACCTGCTGCTGACTGCAGCTGTTCTGGGCTGGGCTACAAAAGGCCACCTACTGCATCTCTGATTCAGCTTAGCTACTTTAAAGTACTTTTACTTGGCATAGCACCAGTGATTGCTTTACTATATGCTCTGTGTGCTACTGTTTTACACTCATGTAGCTGTGTACTTTAAGCATAGTTTAGCCTTAGTACTGTGCATCTAGCTGTAGCATTGTATTAAGAGAGGTGATTTTTACCTTGGTGGTCATGACTTAATTTGCATTCTGGCTCAGTGTTTGATGACGATTGGGACCTCCTGGGCAATGCAAGTGCAGTGCGTCCTGCCCATCCCCCCTCCAAAGTCTCTCACCTGGCTCCCGCTGCATGTTAATGACCCCCTTTGTTTGTGCCCTAACCTATCCCACTGTTCTTGCTTTCCTCACAGGGACTTGGCATTCAAAGCTCCAGGAATGGAGCTCTGTGTAATTGGCTGCCTAGCCCTGCATTCTACCATGCAAGGTGAGCATGCTACCTGCTGCTGACTGCAGTTGTTCCTGGACTGGGCCACAAAAGGCATCTACTGCATCTCTGATTCTGGTTAGTTACTTTAAAACATTTTACTCATCGTAGCACCAGTGATTGTTTTATTGTATGCTGTGTATGCTACTGTTTTACAAGCATCTAGCCATGTACATTAAGCACAGTTTAGCCTGCGTTCTGTATTTCTAGCTGTAGCGTTGTATTATGTGAGGTGATTTTACCTTGGTAGTAGTAACTTAATTTGCATTCTGGCTCAGTGTTTGATGACAGTTGGGATCTCCTGCGCATGAGCAGTGCATCCTGCCCATCCCCCCTCCAAAGTCTTTCACCTGGCTCCCACTGCATGTTAATGACCCCCTTTGTTTGTGCCCTAACCAATCCCACTGTTCTTGCTTTACCCACAGGGACTCAGCATTCAAAGCTCCTGGAATGAAGCTCCATGCAGTTGGCTGTCTAGCCTTGCATTCTACCGCGCATGGCGAGCACGTTACCTGCTGATGACTGCAGCTGTTCCTGGACTGGGCTAGCCTGTCGCTGCTGTGCAGTGACTGCCCAACAAACCCTGGCTCAACATTTCATAAATAGATGTCACATGACCAGTCATGTGACCCTTTCTGGTATTTTCTATCTCCCTACATTTCAATTTGCAGGTTATACAGGCGAACCACTAAAAGTCACTGTTGTGCACTTTTTCCACTTCCTCTTCTTCCCAATCCTATTACCCACACTTTCTTCTCCACCCTTCTGACCTCTGCCTTGCTGACCTCTGTTCTTACTCTATTCATCCTCTCCTCACCTGTCCCTCTGGAGTTCTGAACCCACAACCTTACACTCCGGAGGCACCAACACTATCACTGCACTACTGTAGCAGCCTCAGTTTGTACTGATCTCATTGGCATTTTAGTCTGTCTCTGCATCCCCCTTCCTCATCTGTCAACACCTGATCACTTAAGCTCCTCCTCCTTCCTCTACCTCCAATCTCCACTACTTGCCAGCTACAGGCCTTCTCCCCTTCCCATCACTCTACACACATAGCTCCCCGATGTGGACCCCTCTTATCCTCCCCTCCTTCTTTTAGTTCTCCTTCTCCTCACTTCTTCTAGCTCATCTGTCTCTCCCCACAAACTCCCACCCCTCCACGTCCTCTGCCCATTCCACCTCTGCTCTACTCTCACCATGGTCTACTTTCACCCCTACCCATGCATACCCCCATCCCCATTCACCCTGGGCTACTCAGCCACCCTCCTGAACCTAGCAGCTATCTGTCAACTCCTTTCATGCCTACCCTCCTCACACTCTACTCAGCTAGTCCACCATACCAAACACAGAAGCCATGCCTTACTCCTTCACCTCCTGGTCCTCTTGTTGTTTCTAGCTGGAAACATTGAACATAGCCTGTCCCCCATTAGCCCTTCCACCACCCCATTGCAGGCTCTCCCTAAAGGACTGTGAATCTCTTACATCAATGTGTGCAGCCTTCTCCCCAAGATAGAGGATCTGAAATTGTGGGTTACTCTACAATCCCCTGACATTCTCTGCATTTCTGAAACTTGGTTATCCTCCGGAGTCCCCATCTCTCAGTTAGCCCTACCACATTTTAGCCTTCTGAGGCAAGGCCGGGGTGAACATGGCAGTGCAGTGGCAATCTACTACTGCAATTCTTTGAACTGTGCTGTCTTTCACTGTGAAGCAATTCTCCAATCCCACAAACTTCTCCTCCTAATTCTCACCTTTCCTTTCTCATCTCCCCACTTTGTGTGAGTCCTATAAGCCTCCCTAAAACTTCTCCAGCCTCCCTCATCTCCTACATCTCCACCATCTCCATGTCAGTGAACACACATGAATTAATCCTTCTAGGTGGCTTCAACCTAGACTGGCTCTCCCCCTCTTCACTAAGCCCACCCCAGCAAATTGAAGCACTCAATCTTTCCAAGCCGATTAAAGAACCAATTCACCCTAACGCTAGAAGCCAGTCACACTCCCTTCTTGACTGGGTGCTCTCCTACCACCCCCCACTGCATTTGCTCCTCTGGTACTTTACCTGATGTGTAAAGTGACAACTGTCCCACCTTCTGTGTCAGGAAGTGTTGTCCCCTTTCCATCCCTCCTAAATACATCCAGCATTGCCCCTTTAAATCCCTCGATGTTAAAAAAATTAATCCTTGACTTTGCCCTGGCAAACTGGTCCCCTGTCCTCTGCTTCCTCTCAGTCGACACTGCCCTCACCCATTTCTCCTCAATCTTTCTAAGCATATGGGATGCCCATGCCCCTCTAAAAACATCCAGAGTTAAACATGCCCACCATCCTTGTATCACCTATGACATCCTGACTATGTGCAGAGCTCATGACCGTGCCAGGCATCACTCTACATCCTCAGGCTGCCAAGTCTCCCTTCAGTCCTTTCATACCCTTCACAACAGGTGTACATGAAGCATCCGCTGTGCCAGATATGATTTCTTTAAATCCCATCTGCACCTCTCAAACAGTACTACTTCCTCCTTCTGGCAGGATCTTCATTCGCTCCTGCTCCCTCAATCCATCCTCCATCCAGGTTGATGGCTGTCTTATCTCTGACCCCTATCTTGTTGCTACAGCCCTCAGTAAGCATTTTATCTCCTGCATTGCTCCACCTGAGACTTCACCTTCCCCTCCCTCCCCTCCCTCTTCCCCATCTCTCTCCCCCAGCTATTTGAGTTTAAATAACCTCCAGTCTTACCCTCCAAGGTTCTGAGATTCCTTACCTCCCTAAACCCCACAAAGTCAAGCCCCAATGGACTGCATCCTAGGATCCTTAAAATCTATACCCCTTCAATAATTACCCCTTTGACCCATATCATAAACCTGTCAATCATCACAGCCACAGTACCTACAGCCTGGAAGCTTGCTAAAGTTCTCCCTCTTTTCAAAGGTGGTGATTCCACCTTCCCTGGCAACTACTGCCCCATCTCCCTACTGCCAGCCCTTGCCAAAGTCCAAGAATCCCTCATCCTCAGCCATCTCAACAATTTCCTATCCACTTCCAATACCTTCTCCTCTTTCCAGTATGGCTTCAGAAAAACCCATTCCACTACCTCCTCTCTTCTCTGCTTCACTAATAGAGCTGGGTAAAGTGGCCAAAATTCACTCCATGAAGCGATCGTGGAGTAATGCGGAATCCGTGAAGTAATCCGCAACGTGAAGTGGAGTACTTTGTGTCATAATGAGGAATGCAAAGTCCATTGATAATCATGGTTTTGTGTTACTCCACCATGCCAACCATTGATTTGTTTGTTGGAAGCCGAGAACCTTACTACACTGCAAAGAACAAACTATAACTCCGTTTTAGGACCTGGAAACCTGGTAAGGCATAATATTGTTGGGGACTTGTTAAGAAGGGGAGCTATGCTTTCTACAAAAAGTTTCATTTTTTTTCCTTATTGGCATTAAGCAGATAATTGCAGGATTCCATTAAAAGTGTAGTAATTTTATAACCAGAGGGAGTAAGATACAACTGAATTTGCTGGATTCCTGGGGTTGAGACCTAGGATTTGGAAGGATAATTTTGCAACATTTTGAAAGTGTCCTGCTGGATGAAGAGTGAGTTCATTTTTATCCCTGGACTCAGTAGAGTAGTTTGTGTAGGAGCAGTGGTCTAGTAAATTGTAGTGTTAGTTGAATAACTATAAAGGGCAGTACTCACCAGGGTGGTGGAGCAGTTGTGTATTTGAATGTTTCTAACAGTCACCAGTGGCTGTGGACTACCCACCCACCCTTCCCCACACCCCACCCCTCAGGTTTGGCATTTCCTTTATAGCCAAAGTTCTGACATCACTTCCTCAACAGGTCTTGGGGCAGAACTGTCATTCTTAATAACCCAGCACAGTGCATAAAGAGTAGGAGTAGGTACACACCACAAACAATAATAAAATATATATATATATATATATATATATATATATATATATATATATATAATGTATATTATAAGGGAGAGGGACATGTGGGGAGTGGTACAATGCACTGGCTGTGGGGCAGCAGTTTTCCAGGAGACATTCTGGAAACTGCATTACTGTCCTATTTGCAGGCAACTGTCAGCTCTGAGGGAGGAGGTTGCCCACCTCCAGGTTGAACTAGCAAGGACTAAGGAGACCTCCCCCACCCAAAGAGCACCATTGCCACAACCACTGCCTCAGAGGTTGCCAAGTATGAAGAGCAGTTGGAACACAGTGGGTTTTGGGAGGGTGTGGGTGGTGGACCATAGGTGAAGCCCCCTAGTTGTACCTCTACACAAATTATATGCCATTCTGGCAGACCAAGGTTCCTCTATGATGGCACCCTCAGTGGAGACCCAGAAGAATGCTGAGGAAATCCACAGGAGAGACCCACAAAAGGGTGGCAAGGGACACCACAGGGGAAGGAAACAGCTTCTGACAGGAGACTCAATTGTTAGGGGGTAAAACTGGGGTAGGGAGAGGAGAAGGAAGTAAGGTGCCTGCCTGGTGCCATGGCTTGGAGGGACGGGAAGCAAATCCTCAGGATTGCAAAAGCAGCATCACAGGAGAGGGAACTAGATATCATTGTCCACCTTGGGACAAATGACCTAGCTAGACATGGGATCAGTGCAGTGCAGAATGAATTTGTGGAGTTGGGAAGGGGCCTCAGATGGGTAGCAAGCATGGTAACCTTCTCAGTGGTGCTGCCAGTTCACGGCAGGGGTGAGGCTAGGGCACTGCACACCATGCAGTTTAATGAATGATTGCAAAACTGGTGCAGAGGACAGGACTTTGGCTTCACTGGGGACTGGGGGGGTCCACCTGGAGAGATAAAGGTCTATACTGGCATGATGGTCTGCATCTGTCCACAAAGGGAACCAAGCTCCTAGGTGACAGGTTTAAATGCTTCTTTGGCAAGCTTTTAAACTAGCCAAGAGGGGAGGTGCTGATAAGAGGCAGGAAATTTCAAGCCTCCCCCCAAAACACATGGCAGATAGTAAGGTAAACACTGAGGTACAGAGCTCAACACAGGGCAGGGCAGGACAGGGGTAAATGGAAACATAGACAAGGGCAACAAAAGCAGGGATGGGGGAAAAAGGATAAAGCCAACATTAAATGGAGGGCAAAAAGTACCAATGCACGTAGTCTAGGAAACAAGATTCATGAGCTAGTAGCCCTGATGGAAGATGCACAATTGGATATTGTGGCAGTCACAGAAACATGGTACTCTGAGAATCATGACTGAGATGTCAACATACCAGGGTACACAATCTACAGAAGGGACAGGGAAGGTAAAAGAGGAGGTGGAATAGCTCTATACATAAGGGAAGGGATCAAAGCTACAGAACTAAAAAGTAAAGGGGAGGACAAGAGGCACTCTGGATCACCTTGGAGACAGGGAATGGCATCACAATCTGCACAGGGTTGTATACAGACCCCCATCTCAAGGGGAGGAAATGGACAAGAAAATGATAGAGGACATTGTCAAAATGGCTGAAAAAGGGGAGATACTGTTGATGGGGGACCTGAATATGCCAGATGTTAACTGGATGACATGTACTGCAGCCACATCCAAGAGCAGGGTCATTCTCGATGACCTGCAGGGGGCAGGCCTTAGACAGCTGGTGTTGGAACCCACTTGGGAGGGAGCAATACTAGATCTGGTACTCTCAAATGGAGAGAGGATCACAAATTTAGAAGTCAGTAGACATCTGAGAACAAGCGCCACTGCACAGTGTGCTTCACAATGAGCACAACCATGGAGATAAGCCATACAAAAACAAGGATGCTGGACTTTAGAAGGGCTGACTTTGGCAAAATTGGTGAATACCTGAAGAATGCACTAGAAAATGGCCAGAAAGGAGGGGTGGAAGAACAATGGAGAAAAATCAAAACTGCCATCATAGAGGCAACAAGCCTTTGTGTGAAACAAATAAAGAAAACAAAGTGGAGTAGAAAACCACGATGGCTCTCAAAAGAGGTGGCAGGGAAGGAGAAAAAGGCAGCATTCAAAAAGTAGAAGGAATCAGAGAAGGAGCACAAGAGTGAACTGTATCAATTAAAGCAGAAAGAAGGGAAGGCAGTCAGAATTGCAAAGGCCCAAACCAAGGAAAAAATAGCCAACTCAGTTAAGAAGGGGATAAAACCTTTTATATGTACTTTAGGGAGCATAGAAAGGTTAAGGGAGGGATAGTGAAGATTAATAAAGGATAGGGGAGGTGGGCAGAGGGAGACAATGAAAAGATTTAGATACTGAATGAATACTTTTGCTCAGTTTTCACAAAAGAAGATGAGGAGTTACCTAAACCAGACAATAGAAGCACTCTGAGTAAGGGGGTTGACACCAGTCCATTCACAGAAGAAAGAGTCCTGAAAGAACTCCTAAAACTCAAGGTGGACAAAGCAATGGGGCCTGATGGGATTCAGCCCAGAATCCTAAAAGAACTAAGGGAGGACCTAGTGACACCACTGACCACGCTTTTTAACAAATCATGACAGGATGGGGTGGTACCTGAGGACTGGAGGAGGGCAGATGTGATTCCCCTTCACAAAAGTGGGAGCAAGGCAGAAGCAGGAAACTACAGACCTGTAAGTTTGACTACAGTGGTAGGGGAAATGATGGAATCACTTCTGAAAGAAAGAATTGTTCAGTACCTAGAGGCCAGCAGGGCACAGGACCCAAAGCAGCATGGATTTACAGCAGGAAGCTCATGTCAGTCTAATCTAATTGATTTCTTTGACTGGGTGACCAAAGTAATAGACAAGGGAGGGGCTGTGTATATGGCCTACCTAGACTTTAGAAAGGCATTTGACACGGTCCCACACAAAAGATTAATAATCAAGTTAGCCAGCCTGGGAGAGGGTCCCAGGGTAGTAGCCTGGGGAAAACTGGCTGCACAACAGGACACAGAAGGTAATAGTGAATGGAGCACATTCTGAAGAAAGGGGGGTTACTAGTGGAGTACCGCAGGGCTCAGTACTGGGTCCAGTCCACTTTAACATCTTTATAGGTGACATTGCAGATGGTCTGGAGGGAAAGGTATGCCTCTTTGCAGATGACACAAAGGTCTGTAACAGAGTTGATACACAAGAGGGGTTAGAAAAGATGAGAAGGGACATGGCAAGGTTGAAGGAATGGTCAGACATATGGCAACTTATATTCAATCCAAAGAAGTGTAAAGTAGTGCACCTGGGAAACAAAAACCCAGGAGAAGAGTACACAATAGCAGGAGCGGTACTAACAACAACAAAAATGGAAAGGGAAAGGGACCTGGGGGTAGTCATATCAGATGACCAAAATGTGGGAAAGGAATGTGAAAAGTCAGTAAGGAGAGCCAGGGGGATACTGGGATGCATAGGAAGGGGCATCACAAGTTGAAAAAGGGAAGCGGTGATTCCTCTATACAGACAGTTGGTGAGACCCCATATGGAGTACTGTATGCAGTTTTGGAGACCTCATCTATGCAAGGACATAGACAGGATGAAAGCAGTCCAGAGGAGGGCAACTAAAATGCTGCAGGGTCTGCAGCAATAACCATATGGAGAGAGACTGAGAGAGCTTGATATGTATACTCTTGATGAAAGGGGGGACATGATAGAAACTTTCAAGTACCTCAAGGGAATCAACAAAGTCCAGGAGGGTAGCACCTTTCAGAAAAAGAAATGTGGAAGAACAAGGGGGCACAATTTAAACATAGAGGGGGGGATGGCTCAGGGGTAATGTGAGGATATTTTTTTTTCATGGAGAGAGTGGTGGATACATGGAACCACCTTCCTGAAGAGGTTGTTGGGTCTAAAACAGTGGGGGAATTCAAATATGCATGGGACAGACATAAGGCAATTATAGTGGGGGGTTGCAGGAAGTAGGCTGTTGGTTAACTAGAACGTGCAGCTTATCCAGTAGGTAGGGAAATGAGCAGACTGGGTGGGCCAAGTGGTCCTTGTCTGCCGTCAAAGTCTATGCTTCTGTGTTTCTATGCACAAATTTTAATGCGAAGTACATAGAAATCAATGTACTTTGCATCAATTCACCTTGTTATTGAGTTCCAAAGGGAATTTTTAGTGATTCATGGGATTGCAGGTCACATGGGCTCTAGATTGTTCTGCACAGCCTCAGTTCTGTGTAGTGTGTGTGTAGTGGTAGACGGAGACAGTTTCCTCTCAGAGCTCTGTGATTCAAATCCTCTAAAAGCTGTTAAAAAAGCCTTTTCGAGCCATTTTCTTTGCTCAAAATTTAATATATTGATTGTAGGAAACCCTCCTGTGCTCATATCACTGAGTGTATGTTGTTTGTGTGTGGATTTTGAATGTTAATTTAGAACATTCAGTTTGAGTACTGACAGGCACTTGAAATGTGCTTAGGAGGAGGGGTGTATCTGTGGTGGAGGTAGGTTAAAACTGGGAGAAAAAGGCAGCCTTTCTGTTTTGGTTATATTTTTTTCTATAACTGTGTTAATGTACACACAGTAATATTTTCAGTAATTCTTGACTTTTGTTTGCTTATTGTTGTGGTGCAACAGTACGTAATTTCAGTTTGTTTAAACGATTTGATTATATTACTGAAGTTTTCAATTTGCTATGCATTACTTGTAGTGTGTGTGTGAGTGTGTGTGTGCGATACGTGCCATCAAATCAGACACATTTTATTGTGCCACTGAGTAATTGCAACAGTGTGAACCTGCTACCCACTTCACTTGCATGATTTTGTACTGCTTTGTGGTATCTGGTTTTGGACTGTTACTGCAGTGCACTGCACCCACCCCCAACCTGCAAAAGGTATTCTTTTCCAGATTGGATTGTGACTTGTGAGCACTGGTTAAGGTGTTGTGACTTTGGGTCTGCATCTCTTCTTGATTGCACAGTGCAATCTTAATCTGTCAGTACTTTTGCATCTGTTTAGTGCCCAATCTCCATCTGCAAGCCACAATTGTTTTTTTTTTTGGCTACACATCCACCGGCCCAGACGGAAAGTTTAGAAATTTAAATTTGTTTAGAATTTTCTTGGTGATTCCCCAAAATGCCTACAAAGAGACATAGAAACATAGAAACATAGACTTTGATGGCAGATAAGGACCGCTAGGCCCATCTAGTCTGCCCATTTCCCTACCTACAGGATAGGCCGCAGATCCTAGTTAACCAACAGCCTATTTCTTCCTAACCCCCACAAGAATTGCCTTATGTCTGTCCCATGCATTCTTGAATTCTCCCACAGTTTTAGACCCCACAACCTCCTCAGGAAGGCTGTTCCATGCATCCACTACCCTCTCTGTGAAATAATACTTCCTCACATTGCCCCTGAACTGCCTTCCTTCTATCTTTAAATTGTGTCCCCTTGTTCTTGCAAGTCTCTTTTTCTGAAAATGCTACCCTCTTGGAATTTGTTGATTCCACTAAGGTGTAAGTTTCTATCATGTCTGTGAATGGAAAATCATGTACACAAATGCTCACAGCCTGGGAAATAAGATCCCAGACCTGCAGGCAATAATGTCAGAGGCTAAACTGGACATAGTAGCAATTAGTGAGGCGTGGTTTACCAGTAACCACACTTGGGAGACTTCAGTACCTGGATATGTATTGTTCAGAAGAGACCGAGGTGCAAAAAGGGGGAGGGTGGCCCTGTATGTTAATGAAAATATCAAAGCTACAGAAATTCAGAATACACATAAGAGCCAGAAGAACTGTAGGTCACCCTGAAACAGGTAATGGGACAGCCATAAGAACTGGGGTTGTCTACAGGCCCCAGACCAGAGGAGGACATAGACACATTACTGTTAGAAGATATACAAAACATGACAGCTAAAGGGAGGTTCTGATAATGGGAGACTTCAACATGCCAGATACAGATTGGTCAATACCAGCAGGAACATCTGCCAGAACTAGACTCATAGTGGATTCCTGCAGGGGAGGCCTCAAACAACTGGTACAGCAACCCACAAGAGACAGGGCTATCCTAGATCTAGTACTGACTAACAAAGAAGGGATCACAGATCTCCAGGTAGAAGGTCACCTGGGGGCCAGTGACCATCACATGGTATGGTTCAATTTGGCTACTACATCTAAATCATCCCATTCCAAGGCAAAAATATGGGACTTCAGAGGAGCTGACTTTGATAAGATGGCCAACAGAGTTAAGCTAGCCCTGGCAAAAAGAAACACAGGTGAGGAGGTACAGGCAAAGTGGGCATGTATTAAGGATACAATACTTGAAGCAACATCCCATTGTGTTAGACAGAAAACGGAAGTGCAAAGAAGAAGGAAACCACTTTGGTTCTCAAATATAGTAGCAGAAAAGGTCAGAGCCAAAGGCTGGCCTTCAGAAAATATAAGGAACACAGCGGGATGAAGATAGGGAGGCATACCAAACTGCCCTAAGGGAAGCAGGTAAGGCAGTAAGGCAGGCAAAGTCCCAAACTGAGGAAACACTAGCACGAACAGTAAAGAAGGTGACAAGACTTTCTATAGATACATTAGTGAAAGGAGAAAGTCCAGAGGGTGATTCTAAGCTTAATGGAGAAAAGGGCATGTGAGGAGGAGGACCCTGTAAAGGCATCTATCCTAAATAGATACTTTGCTCAGTATTTACTGAAGAGAAGGTAGGGCAGGGCCCACAGCCCAGCATCATGGACACAGGGGGGGGGAGGTGAGCACTACTCCCTTCACAAAAGAAAGGGTCCTACAAGAGCTTGCTAAGCTCAGGTGGATAAGGCAATGGGACCTGATGGCATACATCCCAGGGTACTTAAGGAGCTAAGGAGGAACTAGCAGAGCCATTAGCAGAATTGTTTAGTGAGTCTCTGAGCACAGGAGAGGTCCCAGAAGACTGGAGAAAGGCTCATGTGATCCCACTCCACAAGTGGTGGCAGGGAGGAGGGGCGGGAACTACAGACCAGTCAGTCTTACCTCAGTAGAGGGCAAGATTATGGAGGCACTCCTTAAGGAAAGGATAGTGCAACACCTGGAATCCATAGGGGCACAGGATCCAAGACAGCATGGGTTTACAAAGGAAGGTCCTGTCAAACTAATCTCATAGATTTCTTTGACTGGTAACCAGAGTGGTGGACCAAGGGGACAGTTGATGTCGCCTACCTTGACTTCCAGAAAGCTTTTGACACTGTTCCACATAGAAGATTGATAAATAAGCTAGGTAGGCTCGGTGGGTCAAGTTGGTCAACTGGGTGGCAAACTGGTTGACTGGCAGAAAACAGAGTGGTGGTAAATGGTATACAGTCAGAAGAGATGCAAGTCACAAGTGGGTACCTCAGGGGATCAGTCCTGGGGCCAGTCCTATTCAACATCTTCATTAGTGACCTGCAGATGGACTAGAGGGTAAGGCTTGTCTGTTTGCAGATGACACCAAGATCTGCAACAGAGTAGATGATCCAGATGGGGTGGGCAGAATGAGAAGAGATCTGGATAAACTAGCAGAATGGTCAGAAGAGTGGCAACTGGGATTTAATGCAAAGAAGTGCAAAATCATGCACATAGGGAAGAGAAACCCTGAAGCCACTTATAGGCTGGGAGGGGAGTTGCTAGCAGTCACAAAGGAAGAAAGAGACTTGGGCATCATCATCACTGATGACCTAAAATCATCCAAGCAGACCTCTAAAGCAGTAGGTAAGGCTAGGGGGTGTTGGGGTGTATTAGTAAGGGTATCACAAGTCGTGAGGGAGGTAATAATCCTCTGTACAAGACATTAGTTAGGCCCCATCTGAGTACTGCGTGCAGTATTGGAGGCCACACCTTCACAAGGACATTAACCAAATTGAGGCAGTCAGAAGGGCAACCAAAATGGTGCAGGGACTGCATCAGAAGACATATAAGGACAGATTAACAGAGCTCAATATGTATACCCTTGAGCAAAGGAGGGAGAGGTGATATGATCGAGACATTTAACACCTTAAGGGCATAAACAAGGTGAAAGAGTCTAACATGTTTAAATATAAGAAAATAGCAGGACAAGAGGACACAGCATGAGATTAGAGGGAGGCCGATTAAGGGGAATGTGAGAAATTCTTTTTTCACAGAAAGGGTGGTAGATGCATGGAATGGCACCACAAGAAGTGGTGGCTATGAATACAGTGCAGGGCTTCAAACAGGCATGGGATAGGCATAAGGGAGCAATACAAATGACTATGAATAGATAGGTCACTGACAGAGCAAAGGCCGATGGTACATTTATAAGGTAGAAAAAGAAATGGGCAGACTGGATGGGCCTTGCGGTCCTTATCTGCCGTCAACTTCTATGTTTCTATGTCCCCCCTCTCGCTTCTTTCCTCAAGGGCATACATATTAAGCTCCTTTAGTCTCTCCTCATACGGCTTCTCTTGCAGACCCTGCACCATTTTAGTTGCCCTCCTCTGGACTGCCTCTGTCCTGTCTATGTCCTTGCGAGATGGGGTCTCCAGAACTGGACACAGTACTCAGATGGGGTCTCACCAACTGTCTGTACAGAGGGATAACAACTTCCTGTTTTCTGCTGCTGATGCCTCTCCCTATACATCCCAGTATACCCCAGCCCTTCCTACTGCCTTCTCACATTGCTTGCTAACCTTAAGGTCATCTGATATGATTACCCCCAGGTCCCTTTCCTTTTTTGTTGTTGTTACTACTTCCCCACCCATTGTGTATTCTTCCCCTGGGTTCTTGTTTCCCAGGTGCATTATTTTGCACTTCTTTGCATTGAATCCTAGCTGCCATACTTCTGACCATTCCTCCAACCTTGCCAGTCCCTTTTCATCCTTTCCACACCTCCTTGTATCAAGCCTGTTGCAGATCTTTGTGTCATCTGCAAAGGCATACTTCCTTCAGTCCCTCTGCAATGCCACTGATGAAGACATTAAAAGGACTGGACCCAATACTGAACCCTCGGTACCCACTAGTAACTGCCCTTTCTTCAGGTGGACTCATTTACAATTACCTTCTGTGTCCTGTTGTCCAGCCAATGTTTTACCCAGGCTACCACCCTGGGACCCACTCCCAGGCTGGTTAATTTGACTAATAAACTTTTGTGTGGCACTGTGTCAAATGCCTTGCTAAAGTCTAGGTAGGCCATGTCCACAGCCCCTCCCTGGTCTACTACTTTGGTCACCCAGTCAAAGAAATCTATTAGATTCGTCTGACATGACCTTCCCGCTGTGAACCCATGCTGCCTTGGGTCCTGTGCTCCACTGGCCTCTAGGTACTCTACTATTCTTTCCTTCAGAAGTGACTCCATCACTTTCCCTACCACAGAGGTCAGGCGGACAGGTCTGTAGTTTCCTGCCTTTGTCTTGGACCCACTTTTGTGAGGGAATCACATCCGCCTTCCTCCAGTCCTCAGGTACCACACATCCTCCATGATTTATTAAAAGAGTAGCCAGTGGTTTCACTAGTTTCCTCCCTTAATTCTTTTAGAATTCTGGGGTGAATTCATCAGGACCCATTGCTTTGTCCACCTTTAGTTTTAGGAGTTCTTGCAGAACCCTTTCTTCTGTGAAAGGACTGGGATCGACCTCCCTATCAAAGGTGCTTCTGTTAATTGGATTAGGCACTTCCCCTCCTCTTTTGTGAATGCTGAGCAGAAATATTCATTCAGTATACCTGCTTTTCACTATCCCCTCTGCCCACCCACTGTTCATTCTATTCAGCCTCCTACCCCTCCTTTTGTCTTTCTACGCCGCTGATGTACCTATAAAGGTTTTATCCCCTTCTTAACTGAGTTGGCTATCTTTTCCTCCAGTTTGGGCCTTTGCTATTCTGACTTCCTCCCTGCTTCCTTCTGCCTTAACTGGTACAGCTCTCTGTCCTGCTCCTTCTGTGTTTCCTTATACTTCCGGAATGCTATCTTTTCTTCCTGACTTTCCAGCCACCTCTTTCGAGAACCATAGTGGCTTTTACTTTCATTTGATTTGTTCATTTGCTTCACACAAAGGCTTGTTGCCTCTGTGATGGCAGTTTGATAATTCCCCATTGTTGCTCCACACCTCCTTCTAGCCTGTTTGCTAGTGCTTTTCTGAGGCACTCTCCCATCTTGCCAAAGTCAGCCCTCCTAAAGTCCAGTACCCTCACTTTTGTTGGCTTGACTCTGTAGCTGAGTTAACGTGAACCACACTGTTTGATGGTCACTTGTCCCCAGATGGCAACCCACTTCTAGATCTGAGATCCTCTCACTGCCCCCGTTTGAGAGTATGAGGTCTAAGATTGCTCCCTCACGAGTGGGTTCCGAAACTATCTGTCTAATGCCTGCCACCTGTAGGGCATCAAGAATTGCCCTGCTCTTGAATGTGGCTGCAGCAAATGTGCTCCAGTTAACATCTGGCATATTCAGGTCTCCCATCAACAGTATCTCCCCTTTCTCTGCCATTCTAAAAATGCCTTCTATCATATCCTTGTCCATTCCTTCCGATGACATGGGGTCTGTACACAACCCTATGCGGATTGTGGTGCCCTTTCCAGTCTCCAAGGTGACCCACAGTGCCTCCTCTCCTCCTGTTTACTCTTTTGTTCAGTTGCTTTTATCCCTTCTTTACATAGAGAGTTACTCCTCCCCTCTTCTCCCTGCCTGTCTCTCCTCAGGAGTTATGTACCCTGGTATGTTAACATCCCAGTCATGGTTCTCTGTGTACCATGTTTCTGTGACTGCTACGATATCCAGGCATCCCTCTTCCATTAAGGCCATCAGCTCAGGGAGCTTGTTGCCCAGACTACGGGCATTGGTACTCATTACCCTCCATTTCCTGATGGCCTTACTCCCATTTGCCCCATCCCTGTTCTTCTTGCCTTTGTCACTTTCTTCATTTCCCCCTGCCCTTCTCTCTATCGACACCTCCATGTTGGTGTTTGCCACACTTACTAACGTGATTATTTGTGGGGGGCTAGGATTTTCCTGCTCCTTTCCAGTGCCTCCCCCCTTGGCTAGTTTAAAAGCTTGCCAATGAAGCATTAAACCTATCACCTAGGATCCTGGTTCCCCTCCCGGACAGATGCAGCCCATCATGCCAGTATAGGCTTGCATCACTCCAGGTGGACCCAAGTCCCCAATGAAGCCAAATCCCTGAGCTCCACACCAGTTTTTCAACCACTGATTGAATCCCATGGTGCGGAACACCCTAGCCTCTCCTATGCCATAGATGGGTAGCACCTCCGAGAAGGTTACCGTGTGTGCTACTTGACTAAGGCCCTTCCCCAATTCCACAAACTCTTCCTGCACTTCTCTAATCCCTTAGCCAGGTCATTTGTCCCTAGGTGGACAATGACATCCAGCTCCTTCCCCTGTGCAGCTGCTCCGGCAATCCTGAGGAGTCGCTTCCTGTCCCTGCAAGCCATGGCACCAGGCAGGCACCTTACCTCCCTCTCCCCTTCCTCCCCCAGTTCTTCCTTCCTAACAATGGAGTCCCCCACCAGGAGTTGTTTCCTTCCCCTGCAGGGTCCCCTGCCACCCTCCTGTGGGTCTCCTTTGTGGAGGTTCCCAGCATCCTCCTTGGTCTCCACTGTGGGTGCCTCCATAGAGGAACCACACTTTGCCAGAATGGCATAGGAATTGTGGAGAGGTACAATGGGAGGGATGTGCCTCTGTTCCACCACCCTCACCCTCCCTGAGCCCACTGTGGTCCAACTGCTCCTCTTTCTTTGCAACCTCTGAGGCAACGGCAGTGGCACTGGTGGTCCCTGGATGGAAGAGGAGGTCCCACAAATCCTGGCCAACTCAGCCTGGAGATGAGCAACCTTCTCCCTCAGCCCAGAGCAGTGCCTGCAGATGGGACAACACCGCATCCTCCAGATCCCATCCTCCAGTTGGGAACTGGAGACATGCAAGCAAAGCTGTTTCTGGCCATGGCACTGTTGCAAGTGGGAAGATTGTTCATTGGCATGGTAGCACGCAGCAGTGCATAGCTGATATCAGTAAAACGATTTTTCAGTCAATGTTTTTTACAGTGCAATCTGTAGCTTCTCTCATAGTTGGGGGAGATGATGTTGTCCCAGCTGGTGTTCTTAGTGTAGTTTCTGCTGGCATGAGTATTGCTGCCTCATGTTCCACTTCTGACCAGTTAACCATTTCAAAAAATACAGTTGAGCCTAAAGCTATGAGTGACAGCGTAGATGATGTCATACTCCTCATTAACATCTCCATGGTAGCTGAACATAATTCTGATCCTGGCAACAATAACCCAGAATGTCACTTTTCTTCCAGAACTGTTGAGGTCATGCCTTTACCATCTAATAATTCAAAGTGTGGTACAAAAGTATCGAGTCATGATGATGATGCTGTGGTTGGAACATGTTCTCCACATGACAGCATTCAAGCTGAAAACGGTGATGCAGATGATGTTGATGAATATGATAATGATGTCAGTGATCCCTGTTGGGAACTGGAGAAAAAGAAAGTCAAGGTGGCTGTGTCTGGTTCTGTTACCATTAAATCCCCCCCATCATAGTTAGTCATGGTGGTCAGTTGGAGTCCGAGTGTGTCCAGCCTAAAAAATCTTGTAGCACACCCCCATTTCAGGGGTTAAAAAATGGAGTCCAATAAGCAGCATCAGGGACATGTTAAAAGTAGGGGATCACAATCCTTTGTTTGGGATTTTTTTGTCCAAGATGCAAATGATGAGTCAGTTGCAATCTGCCAGCTTTGCCATGTGTGTGTGAGTTGAAGTAAAAAGGGGAGTCATCTGGGCATGGGGGGGGCAGCATACACATCTTAAGAACAGGCACATGGCACTGTGGACTCAGCACCAGATGGCAGCTAATGCCATAGTGGGGCATTCACCTTTGTTATCAAGCTTACTGAGCATGTTATCCCCTTCCATGAGTAAGAATGCCTGCAGTAGTGATGAAATAAAACCAGAGGTTACATAGAAACATAGAAACATAGACTTTGACGGCAGATAAGGACCGCTAGGCCCATCTAGTCTGCCCATTTCCCTACCTACAGGATAGGCCGCAGATCCTAGTTAACCAACAGCCTATATCTTCCTGCCCCCCACAAGAATTGCCTTATGTCTCATGCATTCTTGAATTCTCCCACAGTTTTAGACCCCACAACTTCCTCAGGAAGGCTGTTCCATGCATCCACTACCCTCTCTGTGAAATAATACTTCCTCACATTGCCCCTGAACCACCCTCCTTTAAATTGTGTCCCCTTGTTCTTGCAAGTCTCTTTTTCTGAAAGATGCTACCCTCTTGGACTTTGTTGATTCCCTTGAGGTACTTGAAAGTTTCTATCATGTCCCCTCTCCCTTCTTTCCTCAATGGTATACATATTAAGCTCCTTTAGTCTCTCCTCATACAGCTTCTCTTGCAGACCCTGCACCATTTTAGTTGCCCTCCTCTGGACTGCCTCTATCCTGTCTATGTCCTTGCAGAGATGGGGTCTCAGAACTGGACACAGTATTCAGATGGGGTCTCAGCAACTGTCTGTACAGAGGGATAACAACTTCCTCTTTTCTGCTGCTGATGCCTCTCCCTATACATCCCAGCATACCCCCAGCCCTCCCTACTACCTTCTCACATTGCTTGCTAACCTTAAGGTCATCTGATATGATTACCCCCAGGTCCCTTTCCGGTTTTGTTGTTGTTATTACCTCTCCACCCATTGTGTATTCTTCCCCTGGGTTCTTGCTTCCCAGGTGCATTATTTTGCACTTTTTTGCATTGAATCCTAGCTGCCATATGTCTGACCATTCCTCCAACCTTGCCAAGTCCCTTTTCATCCTTTCCACGCCTCCTTGTGTATCAAGCCTGTTGCAGATCTTTGTGTCATCTGCAAAAGGCATACTTTCCTTCCAGTCCCTCTGCAATGCCACTGATGAAGACATTAAAAGGACTGGACCCAATACTGAACCCTCATGGCACCCCACTAGTAACTGCCCTTTCTTCAGAGTGGACTCCATTTACAATTACCTTCTGTGTCCTGTTGTCCAGCCAATGTTTTATTTCAGGCTACCACCCTGGGACCCACTCCCAGGCTGGTTAATTTGACTAATAATCTTTGTGTGGCACTGTGTCAAATGCCTTGCTAAAGTCTAGGTAGGCCATGTCCACAGCCCCTCCCTGGTCTACTACTTTGGTCACAGTCAAAGAAATCTATTAGATCTCGCCTGACATGACCTTCCCGCTGTGTGAACCCATGCTGCCTTGGATCCTGTGCTCCACTGACCTCTAGGTACTCAACTATTCTTTCCTTCAGAAGTGACTCCATCACTTTCCCTACCACAGAGGTCAGACGGACAGGTTTGTAGTTTCCTGCCTCTGTCTTGGTCCCACTTTTGTGAAGGGGAATCACATCCGCCTTCCTCCAGTCCTCAGGTACCACACCATCCTCCCATGATTTATTAAAAAGAGTAGCCAGTGGTTTCACTAGTTCCTCCCTTAATTCTTTTAGAATTCTAGGGTGAATTCCATCAGGACCCATTGCTTTGTCCACCTTCAGTTTTAGGAGTTCTTGCAGAACCCTTTCTTCTGTGAAAGGACTGGGATCTACCACCCTATCAAGAGTGCTTCTGTTAATTGGATTAGGCACTTCCCCCTCCTCTTTTGTGAATACTGAGCAGAAATATTCGTTCAGTATTCCTGCTTTTTCACTGTCCCCCTCTGCCCACCCACCGTTCATTCTATTCAGCCTCACTATCCTCCCTTTGTCTTTCGCTAGCTGATGTACCTATAAAAGTTTTATCCCCTTCTTAACTGAGTTGGCTATCTTTTCCTCAGTTTGGGCCTTTGCTATTCTGACTTCCCTCCCTGCTTCTTTCTGCCTTAACTGGTACAGCCTCTGTCCTGCTCCTTCTGTGTTTCCTTATACTTGGAATGCTATCTTTTTCTTCCTGACTTTCACAGCCACCTCTCTTGAGAACCATAGTGGCTTTTTCTTTGTTTTGATTTGTTTATTTGCTTCACACAAAGGCTTGTTGCCTCTGTGATAGCAGTTTTGATAATTCCCATTGTTGCCCACACCTCCTTCTAGCCTGTTTGCTAGTGCTTTTCTGAGGCACTCTCCCATCTTGCCAAAGTCAGCCCTCCTAAAGTCCAGTACCCTCACTTTTGTATGGCTTGACTCTGTAGCTGAGTTTAACGTGAACCACACTGTTTGATGGTCACTTGTCCCCAGATGGCAACACACTTCTAGATCTGAGATCCTCTCACTGCCCCGTTTGAGAGTACAAGGTCTAAGATTGCTCCCTCACGAGTGGGTTCCAAAACTAGCTGTCTAATGCCTGCCACCTGTAGGGCATCAAGAATGGCCCTGCTCTTGGATGTGGCTGCAGAAAATGTGCTCCAGTTAACATCTGGCATATTCAGGTCTCCCATCAATAGTATCTCCCCTTTCTCTGCCATTCTAAGAATGCCTTCCATCATATCCTTGTCCATTTCTTCCCCCTGACATGGGGGTCTGTACACAACCCCTGTGCGGATTGTGGTGCCCTTTCCAGTCTCCAAGGTGACCCACAGTGCCTCCTCTCCTCCCTGTTTACTCTTTTGTTCAGTTGCTTTTATCCCTTCCTTTACATAGAGAGCTACTCCTCCCCTCTTCTCCCTGCCTGTCTCTCCTGTAGGTTATGTACCTGGTATGTTAACATCCCAGTCATGGTTTTCTGTGTACCATGTTTCTGTGACTGTTACGATATCCAGACATCCCTCTTCCATTAAGGCCACCAGCTCATGGGCTTGTTGCCCAGACTATGGGCATTGGTACTATTACCCTCCATTTCCTGATGGCCTTACTCCCTTTGCCCCATCCTGTCCTTCTTGCCTTTGTCACTTTTGCCATTTACCCTGCCCTTCTCCTATCGACACCTCCATGTTGGTGTTGGCCACACTTACTACCATGATTGTTTGGGGGGGGCTAGGATTTTCATGCTCCTTTCCAGTGCCTCCCCCCTTGGCTAGTTTAAAAGCTTGCCAATGAAGCATTTAAACCTATCACTTAGGATTCTGGTTCCCCTCCGGGACAGATGCAGCCCATCATGCCAGTATAGCCTTGCATCACTCTAGGTGGACCCCCAGTCCCCAATGAAGCCAAATCCCTGAGCGCCACACCAGTTTTTCAACCACTGATTGAATCCCATGGTACGGAACACCCTAGCCTCTCCTATGCCATAGATGGGTAGCAACTCCTAGAAGGTTACCGTAAGTGTGGCTACTTGACCAAGGGCCCTCCCCAATTCCACAAACTCTTCCTGCACTTCTCTAATCCTTTCTTAGCCAGGTAATTTGTCCCTAAGTGGACAGTGACATCCAGCTCCTCCCTGTGCAACTGCTCTGGCAATCCTGAGGATTCGCCTCCTGTCCCTCCAAGCCATGGCGCCAGGCAGGCACCTTACCTCCTCTCCCTTCCTCCCCAGTTCTACCTTCCTAACAATGGAGTCCCCACCAGGAGTTGTTTCCTTCTGCAGGGTCCCCTGCCACCTCCTGTGGGTCTCCTTTGTGGAGGTTCCCAGCATCCTCCTTGGTCTCCACTGTAGGTGCCTCATAGAGGAACCACACTTTGCCAGAATGGCATAGGAATTGTGGAGAGGTACAACTGGAGGGATGTGCCTCTGTTCCACCACCCTCACCTCCCGAGCCCACTGTGGTCCAACCGCCTCTCTTTCTTTGCAACCTCTGAGGCAACGGCAGTGGCACTGGTGGTCCCTGGATGGAAGAGGAGGTCCCACAAATCCTGGCCAACTCAGCCTGGAGATGAGAAACCTCCTCCCTCAGCCCAGAGCAGTGCCTGCAGATGGGACAACACCGCATCCTCCAGAACGTCTCCCGGAAGACTGCTGCTCCACAGCCACAGCCACTGCACCACTCCAATCATGTCTTATTTCTGGCCCCTTAACTGTTTGCAATCCTTACTCTTTCCTCTGTTTTTTTTTCTCTCTCTCCTTATTTTCTGCCTGTGTGCCCTTTAAGCTCCTGATTGTCCTGTTCTGAGACAAGAATATCCTATATTCTCAGTAGACCACTTACTTGTTCAGAGGCAGACCTCCAGCAGCTGGGAGGGGCTGAGAGCTACTCTGCCCTTCTAGGATGGTGGGTCCTTGGTGGTTCTGTGATCACTCACTTCCTGCCCCTAAACAGGAAGTTCCTGTTGTCAGTCAAATCCTGTGCCTATAAACATAGAACTAGCTTTGGGTGTGGGGGTGGAGGGGAGGGAAGGAGGGCAATATAGTCCCAGTAGAGAAGTTCAGTCACACAGCAGTCCTTTCTCCTGGTGTCTTCTGCCAAGCTATTAGCAGAATCTTTCTAAGGCAGTCTTTAAATGTAGCTTCCTTCTAGCTAAGCCACTCCTCTACTTACCAGATCTTTCTACAAGTAATTTAAACCTCACAACAGTTAAGTCCTTTCAGTCACCTGAGATTTACACCTAGATGACTTTTCAGTTAACCATTCAGTTCAGTTAACCCAAACACACACTTTTTTTTTTGTTTTGTATGTTAGCTTTTTACCTTAAATTAAAGGTCCAAATACAAAAGTTCTTCTACTTTAGTCCCAGCAGAGAAGTTCAGTCACACAGCAGTCCTTTCTCCTGGTGTCTTCTGCCAAGCTATTTTACTAGCTAGGTTTACTACAGGCATGATGAGGGGGAGGATTATGATTTAGAAAGCTTGTCAAGTGGTGGTCAGAGTAGTAGTGGTGGTCAATGCAGTATGTCTAGTGCAAGTGGTACATCAACCCCTGTACGTTAAATGGGGAAAATAACTTCATTTGTGGACTTGTCTCCTGTGCACTCCTCTTCATCACATGCCTGCACCCCACCCATGGCCATTTGCTGAGCTGAGCCATTTGTCTCACCCCATGCAAAACATGTAAGTTAGCCCATTTTGGGGAGTGTGATTTTGCTTGTAGTCTCCTGTCTGCCTGCCTGCCTGAAGCACTGTGTAAGCCATGTGATGTGTGTGGGTTGCCTGTGAATTCTCACTCCACCTTAAAGTGGAAAAAGGTGGAGTGCACAATGCAAAGACATTATTACAATGTGAAATGGTGAAGTGAGGGTTTAAAATGGGCACTCTGCATAGTGGAATACTATCTTGAAGTGGCCACTTTATGACCACTTCACAGGTGGAATTTTACTTTGCTGCATCTCTATTCACTAATGCCATCCACATCACCATAGATATTGGCCACACCACCTTTGCCATATTCATTGTCTTAGCCAAGGCCTTTGACTCAGTTTCCCACCCCCTTTTACTTTCTAAACTCTCCTCCATTGGTCTATCCCCTGCCTCAGTGGCATGGTTCAAATCCTATTTAACTGGCCATTCCCAATCAGTCTCTATTAACAATATCTCATCCTCCACCCTCCCCATCCTTGCTGGTGTACCCCAGGGCTCTATTCTTGGGCTGGTTCTGTTTTCCATCTTTATCAATGGCCTTCCCTCCATATGCACCTACTCCAACATCTATATGTATGTGGACGACGTTGTCCTTTTCCAGTCTGGACCTTCCACACAAGCTGTCCAACTCCCTCCTCAAAATGACCTCCCAGCAGTTACAGCTTGGTTTGATGCCAACTGCCTTAGACTAAATACTAAGAAAACTGTTGCCATGACCTTTGGCTCCAAACAAAAACTTTCCAAACTTCCCTCACTACCTGTTTTCTCCTCAGCAGTGGACACCCCTCTTGACAATGTTAGCACTTACAAGTACCTGGGTGTCTGGCTTGACACCTCCCTGGATTTTTCCTCCCATTTCACTGCGTTTCATACCAAACTATGCCCTAAACTTGATTTACTCTATCGGCACAAGGCCAGCCTCTCCATCCCCATAAGACAAGACCTGTTAGTCCAATGGATCCTTCCTGCCTTTGACTATGCTGACATAGTCTTCAGTGCCACCCCAGTCACCTCTCTCACCAAACTGGATGTTCTTTTCCATGCTTTTTGTCAGTTCATTTCCAGCTCCCCCTCATTAACTCATCAATGCAACCTCTACTCTGCCTTCTCCCTCCAGTCACTTGTGCAGAGGCGTTCATCTCACTGCTCTACCTTAATAGACAAGTACTGGTTTGGGTCTCTTCCTACATACCTCACCTCCCTCCTCTCTCCTGCATCTCTCTCACCTTATAACTCTCAGTCTAGCTGTACCTGCACCTTTTCTCTCCCACATAGCCAGACCTCAGCAGGTAAACTTTCTTTCTCCTAAATGTTTCCTTCTGTTTGGAATAACTTCCCCCCTGCACCCAGCATGAACCCTCCTTTCCCATTATTAAACACTCATTCAGACCAACCCATCCTCCACCTGTAATTGTCCCTCCTTCTAGCTTGCCAGTTGACCACAATCAGCCCTGAATCTACATGCTATTTCTAGGACAAAACTGCTGTATAATAACTGCCTCTTTGTTGTATTTACTGTATATAGCTTAAATTTTGTATCTATCTGTACATAGTTCTCCAACTTTACTTATGACTGTACATTGTTCCTAGTCTCTTTCTTTTTACATGATTGTGCATTTTATATAGTATGTTTCTCTACTGCCTGTTATTGTGTTATATTACAATTGTATTTTTTCCTCCTCCTGTAACCCCCCTCCCCAAGTCACTCCTGGAAATGAGCTGTGGCTCATGGTGCTTTTCCCAGTTATCAACTTCTACATAAATAAATAAATACAAATTCCAGGGACAGTCTGTTTCAAGTTTAGTTTCAAATTTATTGATTTAAAAGTATATAATCATTAGATAAATACTTAAATTTAAAAACATGTCACGCATTATAACAAACATTTTATAACATTACCTTATCATGTAGTATTTACAATTTCTAATATTACAGGCTTCCAGATAACATTTATAGCAGTATATGCATAAGTCATACTATATCCTTCTATTAAATTTAATAGTGCATCCTCTTTTTTTAGTCCACTTATATTATTTAATAATCACGTAATCCATTTTTTCCTTGCTGCATCTAATAATGTGCAGTTGAATAGTAAGTGAATACTTGTAGTAAAAAAATACATTTCTTTGCACATTTACATTCATGAGGTTCTTTCCATGTTTTCTATGATACCATCTGTGATTTGTAGTGGAAATGTATATTAGATCTTATTCTTGCTAATGTTTTTCTATGTAACATATTCTGACCACAATTTAGATAATCTTGAGTGCCTATTTTCATATTAATTCCTTTATATAACTGGAAGACCGATGGGGAGAAAATGTTTATATTGTCTAACTGTAATTCAGTATCTAGCCATCTTATTTTTATGTTGTCTATGTATTCTGTTATATTGGATGAATTCCAATAATTAAATATATGAAGCATCCCTGACTTCTAAATCATTGTATTCAATATATTTAACCAGGAAGAGTACCAAACACCTGCATTTTGGTACTGTGCAGCTTCTTGCTAACATGCATGTCTCAGCTTGACCTCTGGATTATTTGACTATTTTTTTTTTAGCCAAACATTAAATGCCCTTGACTTAGCTGTTAATTCAAGTGATACTAAACCTGTTTCTCTTTTGAGATGTGCATCTGATACCATCACAGGCAGGCCCAACACATTTCTTAAAAAAATATTTTGAATTGGATCTAACGTTTTACATACAGGTTCTAAACTCCAAACATCCATGGAGTATAGCATAGTTGCTTTAGCTTTGCTGTATATACATTAAGCATAGCTTTATAAGAGTTGTCTGCATACAATCTTCCACATCTATTTATTGCAAGTACCAGTTGCCTGCCCTTTTACTTAACTTTTAGGTGTAGACACCAGTTCAAATTACTCGTAATAATACCACCTAAGTAATTAAATTCCTTAACTGTATCTAGTGATTTGTTATTTAACACCCACATGCTTTTCTTATTCCTTGATTTACCCAGTATCATTGTTTTAAATTTTTCACAATTCATTTCCAATGATAATTCTGATACAACTTTTGACACATTTAATGCTTTCTGAAGACCAACTACTGACCTAGATATTAATACTGCATTATAAGCATATGCAAGACTATTCACTTTGTGTTCCATTATGTTAAGTGCATCCGTATCCTGCAAGTTCAAGGTGTTAATAATTTGATCTATGTAGATGTTAAATAACAATGGAGCCAGAAGACATTCCTGCTTCATCCTTTTTTTGCCTCTATTTGGTCTGAAAGATTTCCATCTATTTAGTATCTTATACTTGTGGTGGTATTGGTATGCAACATCATTACTAATTCCAACAGCGTTGGATCTATTCTCCATGATATTAATATTTCCCACAGGGTACATCTATTTACATTATCAATTTTTTTTAATCTAAAAGGCAACAGTATAAACCCCCCCTTTTTAAGTAAGCCTGTTTATGTACCAGATAATCAAGGATAAAAATGTTGTCTATAGTTAACCTTTTACTTCTGAATCTGAATTGGTTTTCAGATATAATGTTCCTTTCTTTTACCCATAACATTAGTCTCTCTAGCAAAATCCTTGAAAAATGTTTTGCTGGCATACATATTAAAGAGATTGGCCTATAATTTTCTGGCTTCATTTTGTCATCTTTTTTGTATATAGGGACAATCTCTGTAACTAATGAAGACTTAGGGGGTTATATTATTAGCAATAACAAAATTGTACAGGTCTGCTATAAATTTGCCCACCAATCGATGTCTACTTTAAATATATCTGCTGGTATTCTGTCTATACCCGCTGCCTTATCATTATTTTGATTCTTAATATAACTTTTTATTTCATTACTTGTGATTCATAACCATTCATCTGGTTGGTTGGTTTGTTAATTGAGTGAATGTATCACTTACTACTACAGATGATAATTTTGACTACTCCCCTGCTCCTGCATATAAGTCACTATAATATTTTCCCCAAATTTTAGGATGGATTATTGCCTCTGTGTTACTTAATATTTTTTGCTCTCTATAGGCCATCAGTGTCAAAAACTGTTTATTATCTTTGTTAACTATAGCCACCTGTAATTGAGTCCATAGCTGTAACTGGAAAACCTTCTTTTTATTTTTTAACATTAATTTATACTCCCTTTTTAACACAAATAGCCCTTTATAAAGTAACAGATATGGATATTTTTTTATCAACCTTCCTGCCTTATTAGAAATTAAAAGAAAGGGTCCTATAAGACCTCACTAAACTCAGGGTGAACAAGACAATGGGACCTGATGGCTAGCAGAGCCATTAGCAGAACTGTTCAGTGAGTCTCTGAGCAGAGAAGAGATCCCAGAAGACTGGAGAAGGGCTCATGAGATCCCACTCCACAAGAGTGGCAGCAGGGAGGAGGCAGGGAACTACAGACCAGTCAGTCTTATCTCAGTAGTGGGTAAGATTATGGAGGTACTCCTTAAGGAAATGATAGTGCAACACCTGGAATCCATAGGAACACAGGATCCAAGACAACATGGGTTTATAACAGGAAAGTTCTGTCAAACTCATCTGGTAGATTTCTTTGATTGGGTAACCAGAGTAGTGGACCAAGGGGGTGCAGGTAATGTTGCCTACCTTGACTTCAGCAAAGTTTTCGATACTGTTCCACATAGAAGATTGATTAATAAGCTGGGTAGGCTTGGGGTGGATCAGTCATTGGTCAACTGAGTGGCAAACTGGTTGGCGGGCAGAAAACAGAGGGTGGTGGTAAATGGAATACAGTCACGAGAGATGTAAGTCACAAGTGGGGTACCTCTGGGATCCATTCTGGGACCAGTCCTCTTCAATATCTTCATCAGTGGCATTGCAGATGGACTGGAGGATATGGTTTGCTTGTTTGCAGATGACACTAAGCTCTGCAACAGAGTAGATAATCCAGATTGTGTGGGTAGAATGAGAAGAGATCTGGAAAAACTGGCAAAATAATCTGAACTGTGGTTTAATGCAAAAAAGTGCAAGATTATGCACATAGGAAATAGAAACCCTGAAGCTACCTATAGGTTGAGAAGGAATTACTGGCAATCACAAGAGAAGAAAGAGACTTGGGCAACATCGTCATCATCATCATCATCAACGTCATCATCACAAATGACCTGAAATCATCCAAGCAGAACATTAAAGCAGTAGGTAAGGCTAGAGGGATGTTGGGGTGTATTAGTAGGTGTATCACAAGTCATAAGAGGGAGGTACAGTAGTAGCACCAAATTAGTCAAAGGATTTTTAAGGATTTTTTAAAATCCCTATTGAGAATTGTGAAACCTTTAGAGATTTTATTTTGTTTGTTAGTGTGCTCACTGCTACCCAGAGAGGGTTGTCTCATCTGATAGTGTAATTGAAAATCTACCAGATGGCACTTAATTACTGTAATAGGAACTGATTTATTTCTGTAGGTATAACAAAAATAATTTTAGAGGATTTTGCCCCCTACATTTTGTGAAGGATAAATAGGGAATCTCACAAAATTGCTTGAGAAATTTGGTGTTACTACTGTAATAATCCTTTTTTACAGGACACTGGTTAGGCCCCATCTGAAGCACTGCATGCAGCACTGGAGGCCCACCTGCACAAGGACATTAACAAAATGGAGGCAGTCCAGAGAAAGGCAACCAAAATGATGCAGGGACTGCATCAGAAAACATATGAGGACAGAATACCGTAGCTCAATAGGGATACCCTAGACCAAAGGAGGGAGAGAGAGGTGATATGATTAAAAAATTCAAATATATTAAGGACATTAACAAGGTGAAAGAGTCTAACATGTTTCAATATAAGATAAAAAGCAGGACAAGAGGACACAGGATGAGATTTGAGGGAGGCAGATTAAGGGGTAATGTGAGGAAGTTCTTTTTCACAGAAAGTGTGGTGGATGCATGAAATGGCCTACCACTGGAAATGGTGGATATGAATACAGTGCATGGCTTCAAACAGGCATGGGATAGGCATAAGGGAGCAATACAGATAAGTATGAATAAATAGGCCATTGACAGAGTAAAGACCTATGCACACTCATAAGGTAAAGAAAAATGGGCAGATTGGATGGGCCTTGCGGTCTTTATCTGTTGTCAGCTTCCATGTTTCTATGTTTCTATGTAACCTCAGACTTAAGATTTTTACATTGTTTGTCATACCATGGTGCATTATTGCTACCATATATTTGACTCATTTTCTATTTTTATTTGTAATATTGTCAAAAGGTTTTCATTAAAGAGTTATATTTATGAAGCACTCCTTCACCATTTTTATCCCTTCCATTAATTTCATCACCTCATTGGTCTTCTGAATTTCCAGTATTTTTTCAGGCATAGTTAGATTCCATCAATTTTTTTTTTATCATTGTATATGGAATTGCTTTCTGTGACTTATAATGTAATGATTCTCAGAATTATCTATATCCATCCATAAGCAAATTGGAAAATTATCACTTCTAAAATTCTATGATACCATAAAATACTTAATTAACTTCCAGTTAAATATGTCAATAAATGCATAATCTAAAACAGATCCCATACCAGACTGTATATTAAAATGAGTAAAATTATCATCAATATCCCCTCAATAGCATCTGTTAATTATATGCACATTATTGCTTGCAAGCCAATTTAACAAGATTTTGCCCTTAGTATTTAACCCTATTATTCATGAAATTTCTACCACTAATTCCAAAAGCTGCATCAATTTCTTCTCCTGCCTGCCTATTTTCTCCTAAAATTGTGAGGTTACCAGTTCTTGCATTGAGAACTCCCACTCCTGTACTATTATATCACTATGTACAAGCCTCAGTTCAGTTATTTCAGCTTCCAGATCTTCCAAACTCTGTCCAAACATTGACTAGATATACTTGGCTCCATGAATAAATTTGTAATATACAGAACTCTTCCATCTGCTAAATACAAGCTTATTATGAGATAATATTCATTTGACCAGATTTGTGGGTCCTTAATCATTTGTAAATTAGTTGTAACCAGTGTGATTAAGCCACCCCTATTCTGACCACAGTTATTTTTGGACTTTGTGCCTTTTACTTCAAATTTCATAAATCCATTTATAGATGCCTTTTGATTATCTCCAGTCCAGGTCTCTTGTAATAATATTATAGCATATTTGTTTATTTCTTTAATCCATGATCTACAATCAAATTTATTAGCAATCCCTGTAATAGTCCATGATATAATTGAAAACAATGATTTTGATATATTCTCTGGGTCGGAATAGATGTGCCCTTCCTCAGTTGTTCCCACTAAATTATCATCTTGTCAGTCCAGAATGGATTCCAATGTCAAATCCATTCTTGTATTATCAACTCTAACAAAGACCGATTCAATCCCTTACAGGAATAATTATATGAAATGTTTCCATGCTGCACACTTAAATCTACTCATGTGATATGCGTGCTGCAAGCATGTTTTAAAAGTTAAATTGGAACTGATTGCATGCATGTGACATGCATGTAACAAGCATGTGTGGAAAGCATACTTTTTATGTTAAAATTGGAACAGACTGCATGCATGTGGCATGTGTGCAAAAAGCAGGTGGTCACTGATAATTGCACACATAAAAGTTAAGTGACTTGCTCAGGATAACACAGTGTATAAGTGGGGATTGATGAGACTGAGATCTAGTTTAACCACAAAGCTATGCTACCTGCATACATATGGCTCACTTGTACTTCAGTACAAATCTGCATACATCTGCATGCATGTGGCATGCTTATAGCCACTGATATACTTTTTAGTTTTCTTGCCCCCCCATCTTAGTTGCACAGCTGAACTGTAGCACACACACCAGTGGAAACACATGTGGTTCTTCCCACTCCCAATACACACACATACCCACAAAATTACTTCATTACTTCTGTCTGGCTTGTACTCCTACTATTTTCTCTCCATAGTTTAGAATGCTTCCATACAAGCAGACTTTAAGGGAAAAACACAAATGCAGCATTAACTCAACACCCACCCACAAGGCCAGTCCGCCCCTCATGCACATACAGTGTAGTAATAGTGGCCATGCTGCTACAGACAATCCATCAAGTATAGATACAAGTCAAGAGTCCCTTACCTGAGTTCTAGGGAGCCAGAAGTAGGAGTCATTAAGAGATTATGTCCATGGGTCAGAGTGATGGGGGGGGTACCCCTTTGAAATGGAGTTATTTTTTATTACCATTTTATACATTATGATGGTGAGTTGGAGAATAATGAAGGCCACCATTCTACAAACAAGGCCCATGTTAGTCGAGCAGTGGTCTTCGTTAATCTCCAACTCTCCATCAATAATATATAAAATAATAATAGATAAATACCATCATTCATTTCAATGGGACACACCCCTGCATGCTCCCTTGCCCTATGTCATAATGTGCCTGAGCATGGGGGGTGTGGAGGTCAGTTTCACTGGTGGGGCCCTGCCAATAGTGGTGTTCCAATAGTCTGTGCATACCATACTGCTCAACTGTCCCTGAATGCAAAGAACAACCTTCATTTTACCCCTGAAAACTGTTCCGCCCCATAGCCATCCCTCCTGAAAAACATGCTGCTCACACAAAGGATATCCTGTAAATTTAGACTTTATGGCAGGGGTTCCATTTCAGATTTCAGCAAGGGGGCATCAGTAACCAGTAGAGGACAGGTGCTAAGTTACTTCTAGGTAGCAAGCTCTGAAATGTCTGGAATGTCTCTAAAAGGTAAAACGTATTAGTTGTGAAAAAGTGATATGCAAATCAGGAAAAATTCAAATGAACAAGATTTATCTGTCTATACCCCAGAGCAGTGCATCAGATTTGGGCTTAAACCCACCCAGTTACTAAATAATTGTTTTCTTGACTGAAGTTCTGAACCTCCATCCCAAAAAACAAACTTTGTCTCAATTCCTCTCTCCAACTCTATTCCATTCAATACTGATCTCATATGGGTCATGGCCAAAGGTGCAGAAACATGAAAAACACATCAATAGTTCAGTCCTTCTTCCTTCCCTGAATCCCTCTGTAAAAAACAATATATATATTTACTTTTACATATCCGGCCATCTGGCCAGAACCTGCGGCATAACCCAGTGTGCCATCAGCCCAGTTTTCAGTCTGATCCTCCTCCATCCTTCTGGCAGAATCTGAATGCTAGAACCAACCATCCCAGGTCCCCCAATGTGGTCTGTGACCAAGTCACCTCACCAGCCAAACCCACCCAACCTGTGTTGTTTCTTCTTGCTTAGTTGCTGCCATGGCTGCTGCAATACTGCACTGATCAAGACCTAGTAAGGCCACCCACACTGCTGTCACTGCTGTTGTGAGGCCTAGCTTGCTTCTGCAGGGGGACCATGCTGTTTTGTTTGTGAGGCGAGCCTAGTTGAGTAAGTAAGTAGCCTAGTCTTGAGTTAGGGTCTAGCTAACCCCCTGCCCCTTCAGCCACCAAGGGAGATAGAGACTCACTAAGGGTAGACCAACAAAAATATGCCAACACACGGCTCCTCCAAACTGTAGTGTGCAGCCTGCCTGCTCTGTGGTGGGAAAGACAGTGTCCCACTCACATGACTCATTGGCTCTTGCTTGGCTGGAGCTCCTCCATATCATGTATCACGGTACTGCTGCTAATAAGTGAAGAGAGTGGACAACACAATACAGACACAGTTGAGTCAAGAGTACACCCGCAGCATGACTGTAACACAGACCAGGGAGGCACTTATTGTGCAAAAGATTAAATCCATATTTAATACCATTATTACTACACAACATGAACAACCTAGACACAAGTGCAGGAGGACGGGGCAACTGCCCACCTCTGCCCTATCTAAATGGCACCCCTTCTTTATGGTAGAAATTCATTCTCAGGGGCTAACATCAGTACAAGTAAATACAATGGTTTCCACTGTGTTCTAAGGTACAATATCTCCATGTTTCAAGATGTGTTCCTGATCATCATGAGGGTTAGTGTCCCTCATTGTCCCTCATTTTGAGTGTCCATGTCCCTCATTTCAGTGACAAAATGTGATGTATGGTGCATGTTCCCAAGACCCTGCTCAGCACAAAGAGTGCTGAGCATTGCCATAGTGTATATGATCCATACAGAATGACAAAAGGAAAGTAAGTGACCCATAACAGTCATGGAGAAACAGAATGGTAGCACTACATGTGCATAGGGGGAATTGCATGGCCCAAAACAAAAAAGTCAGACTTCACGACACAGAAGTCCCTCTTCACACATCTGGAATTGGGGATGTTGGCTGACTATATTCCTTGTGCAGGTGGGCCTCCAAAACACTGAACCAAAAGATCGGTCTCCTGTACTGACTCAGTCCTTTCCTTACCCTTTGGTCATGTGCCAAGATTGCCCTTGGTACCCTGTTACCCAAACTACTCTATGGCTCTCCGATGCTCCTCTCTGTTAAAAACACTGAGATGAATAAACTTAGAACCCTGTACAATAGGATTGGCAGATTTGCTATAGGGGCACCCCAAAGAGAACACCACTCTTTGTCCTGGAAGCCCTAAACTGGCCCACTTTGGAAGGTAGACTACAATACCCATAATTATGCCTAGCCTACAAAATCAGGCTGACTACTGCTCCACCTAGTATGGCAGAGTTACTACAATCTAAAATGAATAGCAGGACATTAAGGTCCTCAAGCAGACAGCTCCTCATGGTTCCCCGGATGCAGTCCTCCCAAGAGTCCAGGGCCTTCTCGTCCTTTATTCCTCCTATTTGGAACACTCTTCCACTTAAACTCCATGAATGTGAATCACTAGGAGGCTTCAAAAAGGGATTAAAAGCACACTTGCTAGAATTAAACCAATGCACTTGTAATCATTGAATTTCAATCTATGATCCTGTTGTTTGCACAATTTTTGTATGTAATAGTTGACCTTCCCTTATGTTTATAAGAGAACTAACAATAGTCGCTGTATGTAGTGCGTTCATAAAATGATCACCACCTTTCATAAAATGTAAATAAATGTATGTTGATGGATCTAATGTAAATGATATATCCTGTTGTAGTATATATAATTAATCCCGGGTCGCCAATGAAAAAGGAATTGATACTGGTCTCAGCGGGCCTACCCGGTTACCAAAATTAAATAAATAAATATCCCAAGTATTTAATGCAGTAAGCAAACAATACTTTACAAATTAATGGCAATTTACTGACAAAAATCAAAAGCCATTTAACAACTTGCAAAATTATTAGAATTAATGAGTTAACCTAATTTTAAAGGGAAATCAATGAAAAAGGTATTTTATTGGCTCTAATTGCTGGCAGTAGTATGAGAAATAGAAACTGATGTGTTTTTAAGTGAGATTTGCACCAAATTGGTTGCTGCACACATGGCATGCATGCAACATGTGAACCTGATTTGATCTTTAAATGATGTTCACACTAGCTTAACTGCTGCATTCATGTCAAGTGTGCAACATGTGCACCTGATGTGATTTTTAGAAGATGTTCGCACCAGCTTACTTGCTTCACACATGTCAAGCTTGTAGCATGTGAACCTGATGTACTTTTTAGACCTGGTTTGGATAGGTTCACTTTGTATATGTGAACCATATGCAGGCATTGCACTATTAAGCATGTAGCATGCATTCTGCATGAACGAAGCACACTTATATTTCTGTAAGGGATCTCTTCCAATTGTAATGAGCACTCATATTCTGAGTCCAAAACACACAGTAGTTATTTATGCATTCACGCAGTATTTTTCCTTCCTCTAAAATGTTTCATTTTTACTGGAGTGCTATTTAATGAGTATTCTTCTACTACTTCTTTCTGTATATAATCAGTTATACAGACACGTCTTGTTTTTTTTTTCTTTTAAATAGCCTCATTTCCTGGTTCATTACTGCTATGGTGTGGGTTCTACAGATGGACACAACTCAAGAATAAGGTGCAACCCACGTTGTCCAGTGGGATGTTTATTAAAGTCATAAACTCCTTTTCTTGCACCCTTTTCAATTAACAGCTTTTTCAAATAAAGTAACAAAACAAAATTAACAACTGTAATAACAGAAATGAAAAGAAAGTCTCTATGTTCTTAACAGGAACCTTCTCTCACCACTGATCAGCAACAACTGACCCACTATCCCTTGAGACCTGTTCAGGTAGAGCTTTTATTCCCTCCCACCTGATCAGGTGACACAGTAACTTCAACAGAAAGATAACTCTTTTTATAGCTTTAAAAACAATATTGTACACATTTTAGATTGCTATATTCACACTAAGCGATCTATTGCAATATTTCTTTCAAAATAATGTATTTTACTAAGGTTTTTCTATCCCATAGCACATTCTCCTGTGTTTGAGTGACAGGTCCTTAATTATAAAAATAGCCCATGTTTGGAGGTCTAAACCTCACTTTCAGGTTCTTGACAATATTGGGAATGCAAGTAATCACAGACACATTGCAAAAGAGTAATAAACTTATTTATTACTACCAAAAGGAGAACATCACAGTTGCCCTAAGCAGTTCTTACCAATACGAACCTGGAGCTAGTGCTAAAGCGTTCACTAAAGCTTGAGATTTCTTTGTGTCTCTTGGGATCTCTGAGGTACAAGACTAGTGTATCACATTATATACCTATGATAAGTACTATGGTTACTCTAAGATAGAAACATTTCTAGTTACAGGGATGAGTCCTATTGGCTAAATTAGAGGAGTCTCCACAGTCCAAGATAACACTATACAATTTTGCAGTAGTCATCAGTTTGTGAACAAAAGAGTTCTTATACAGAGTCTTATATAACTCTATGCAGTGGTACAAATCACCAAAAGGTGGCAGTGCTGACTTACATATCAGAATTATTCCAAGGACCCAGGTGCCGTGGCATCTTACAAGTAAGAAATACACAGAAAATACATAGGAGAATATATGTATTAGCAAGCAAAGTGTATTACAACAATATGCGTACATTCCTGACATCTACTCTTGTACGGTAGATGCCCTTAGCCCTATGTGTTAGTATAGCATACGCTTAAACATTAGCTGTCTACGGTGTACCTTTGAGGGTACCAATTAGGGTTCAGGGATCTCGTATATCATCCCCCCCCTTGTTGCCTCCAAGGGCAACACAGGTAAATCTAGGGATAGGTCAGAGAGCAGTGGTCATTTACAAACCCGACACGTGAGCTTTGTAAAGGAACTCGAGTTGCTCATGTTGTTGGTGCAGCGTGCGCCGTAGGCAGCAGAGCATATTAATCAAAGTAAAGATCAAAAATGCTTGTATAATAACAAACCTTTAAAAGTAATTTCTAACCAGGTGTTAGTCAATGCATCATTCATGTCACCATCATTAATCAATGAGAGGATAGCTTCATTGGCCTTGGTCATATTATTGCTGATGTGGATGAGGTGTGTGTCTTTTCTGTCTAAAAGTGATTTTAATGTAGGTGTCAGTGGGTCTATGTGTACATTAAAATATGGTAAATATTCATACACTGTGAGCAGATAATCGAGGTTACCATCAATGATGTCTGCATCCATGAGGGAGACTGGGGAGATGATGGTATGTCCAATGACAGTCTTTTGGTGGGGAACAAAACAAAAATTGGGGTTATCAATACCATATGTCACAGATCCGTAAGTATAGCTTTTAAAGTTAGTTACCACACAATACTCCCCATCAGAATTATATTGAGAGTGAACAGTAGAGAGTCTTCACTTTTGCAACTGGACAGGGCAAGTGTAGGCCGTCTTTGAAATCCATGTTGACAGGCGATGAACCTCCTCACAATATGATTGGTAGAGCTTATCTGGAGCCAAATTCAAATCCAAGAAATCTGTGCCATTCTTGGTGATGTCATCATCCATGGTAAAAGTCCAGTCATTGCTATCTGGAGAATAAGCACAGACAAGTTGAATAACATCAAATACATCACATCGACACAAGTAAAGGTATTGCTTCTTCGCACAGCAGTCCGTGTGTGGAGCCACCCAGGCGTCCAAGAAAGGATGGAAAACCAGTAGAGGTAGTAGATCCAGGCATTCTCTGTAGATGTCTTCATCCAAATGCCCAATGGAGTGTACCAGTGCAAGCTTGTAGAACAAGGCTGTAGTGGGATCAAAACATGGTAAAGAAACAGTAAAAGAAACAAACATAGTATCTCTTATGGAACATTTCTTAGTAGTGAAACAAGGACCAGTGTTAGGGTGTCTGGTCACAAACCCCAAGTTCCTAGCTGTGAAGAGAGGAATGGTTAGAGTTTGTTGCATACAGATTGCAATACAGCTAGGGGTTTTACATCGTGGACAATACCATTTGGAAATGCGTCTGTCATGTATGATGTCAGGGATCCTTCCAGATTCTAGATCACGGAAGAGATTATTGATGGTAGTGATGTTGTATGAGCCATAGACAGAGCAGAGGATTTCTCTAGCAATGTATTGTTTATCTGCTTCTTTGTCGTTTTGTTGAATGAGTGCATTAATCTTGTCTTTCAAATCAGTGAATGCCTTAACAATGTCGTGCATGTTGTATACTGTGTATCTTTCTTCCTGACTAAGGCCATCCACACCATGCAATAATGGGCTAGAATATTGTTAACCAGGCCAGTGGAAAACTTGGCAGAATGAGATTTGGTAGCAGCAATGTCTGCTTTATTCCAAATAGACATAGCCGTACCTAAAAGGCCTGTGACAGTACCTGTTGTACCTGTGACATCAGAACTGTCAACTTCACATCTTACGTTTATGACTTTGATCATCAGGAGTGGGTTTTCTCCTGAAGTTGTCTCTATGTTCAGTAGAATGGACCCCGGCAATAGGGTCTTGATTACGAATCTGAAATGCAGCTAAACTATCAAGCAATAATGAACTTTAGAAAATGGGTAGAGAAAAGTCTAGTTTCTGATTGGCCAATGGCACTAACTTGCTGGTCGGGTATCAGACAACAGAGACCTGGAATAAGTCCCAGTCTCTGGCTGCCTGACTACCTCATAATATTACAGGTATGCTTGAATCTTCACTTTCAAATAGCCGCCATTTGTTTTGTCTCTGTTAACAAGAGAAAGAGCCTGCCATGTTAATTTCAACACAGAAACGGGTAGTGTCTCACAAAATGTACCACAAGGTGCCAGTAGCACGTACCTAGCAACACCAGCACAAAGTAACCAAAGCAGCAGCCTTACAGAAAGACTTTTCATACTCGAAGCAGCCTGACAGAAAAGCCCTCCCCCCACACAGTCTTGCAACTGAACTGCAGTGCAGTGTCAAGAAAAGTAAGCAATTAAAAAAAATTACATTTCTCACAGAACTGCTACTTTCTTCTGAAAATTATTTAAAAGTTCTTCACGCTCGCCTGCCTCAGATATTCGAGCCATGTGGCTCCCTTCCTTCACCCCCACCCACCCGTCTGTCTGTTAAGATTTTTTTCCCCAAATTTACTTATTTGTTAAAAAAAAATGCTGCACACTTGCCCTGGCTCACAGATTTGAGCCATGCTGCCATATAAAAATTAACCTTCATAAGCATTAGCAGTTTTTACCCATGGTGTTCAGTGATATTAAGTGAAAGCTTACAGGATGTTGACAGTGCAAACCCCATGCAACAGCGGGACTATTCTGTACCCTCTCGGCACCTCCACAGCTGTCCACATGTCAGCAGCATTCGTCTCCTGATCTAATTTAAAATGGTAGCACTGCCAAGTAAGGGCGCTCAGTGGAGTCACATAACAAAATAAAAAATACACAGTAATCTGCCTGTTTTAGGGACTTACAACTTTTTTTTGCCAGCTTTCCATTCACTCGTCTGACCCTCTAAGCAGCTCCTGATAGCATGATCATTCGCCTGCAATGTGTGCATACAGTATGTGTGTGTGTGTGTGTGTTGGGGGGGCGGCAACAAGAAACTGCAGGAAGACAAATTAAATTGACAGTCTCTGTGCCTGTGTTTTTCTGTTGGGGTTGGGGGAGAGGAGCAGGGAAGGAAAAGATGCTGCAGAAAAACAAAACTTACAAAAGGAGGCAGTTTTTAAGTACTGTCTTCAGACATAACAATAGTCAACTGCAGGCGGAGGAACTATTTTATTTCAAAACTTACTTTAAACTTATTTTTCATTGACATTTTTTAACTATTTTTTTTTTTACAATACCCATTTTCTAAGCTCAATAATATCCTCCAGGGTGGGCAGTATTGTGCTATATCGGGCCTTCCAGGGGCTATAAGGCCCTCTGCCTGTGGCATCGGGCCTCATTACGCCCCTGGGAGGTCTGGTATAGCACAATACTGCCCACCCTGTTGGGTATTATTGCTTACATAAAATGCTGATGTATTAGAATTGTGACACATACCAAATTCTTTCATATTCCAGTAAGTAAGATTAAGCAAAACAGGTATATGCATAAACTGTAAATTATTAATTAATGAACCTGGGAGGGCAGTAGCTGTTAGACCACTATGGGGACTAGGGATGTGCTCTGAGCATTCCAAAAGCTGTTTATCAGTGTGTGGTAACACAGAAAGATACATGGCTGCAGAAGCCATGTGGTGTACAGCAGAATCCTTAGACAAAGAATTACAGTACAAAGGATCAATTAAGGCAGTAATGTTGTACAAACCAGAATGTCTTAATGCAGTTTGTAACAAGGACAGAGAACCATTTGTGGATAATTTAGCATTGGGCCTACCCTGGAAAGTTCCTTTGGAGAGTTTGGCCACAGGGAGAATTTGTCCTTGCTATGTGGTTTGCCACTTAATTTGTAAGGTAGATTTATCAGGAGCAACAACTGAGGCAGTGAGGCAAGCATCGGAACCTTCCTGGACAGTATTCAGACTATCAGGTATATTGATGGATACTCCCTCTGAAGGAGATGCTGGATGATCAAGGTGTGGTAGGAGGTTTGGTACCGTGCCTTGGATGCAGGGGATAACTTCTAAGATGAGGAGATAATGGAACAAGATAGCCACCTTGTCAGTGTATCTGAAAAGCAAAATCAAACATTAGCAAGTTAGTACTATTCCACCCAATGGGATGAGGAAAAGTAATTAAGCTCCTTTATACAGTTTCAGTTGGTTTGCATGTAACCATTTGTCAGTCAACTTATTGTTACTCAGGAGTCTAACCTGATAGACTGCCGGACTGAGCTTGTTGACAATAGGGTATGGGCCTTCCCACTTATTGGAGAAGGAATGGGAGGGATGTGCAAATTGGAGTACCATTACCTGATCTCCAACCTGCCAATCCACTTCTTGTGCGTGTTTGTCAAACTGTATTTTGGATTGTTGCTGGGCTTTACCCATGCAGTTGGCAGCATACAAGTGTGTGTGTATGAGGACTTTTCTGAGTTTTTCCACATATTGATCTACTGACACATGGTCTGCAGTGGGGGTATGCAGGTCAAACAGCAGGTGTTCAGGTAATCTCATCTGTCTTCCAGTCATCACCTTAAAGGGTGTGAGCAGGGTAGTGGCTGAGGTTGTACCCCTAATTGCCATAAGGAGTAACAGCAATAGGGAATCCCAGGTTTTGGAATTGTCCTCAATGAATCTGGAAAGCATTTGCTTAATCCATCTGTTGGCTCTTTCTACTTGACCTGAGGATTGGGGGTGGTAAGGTATGTGGAACTTCTGCTGAACTCCAAGGAGTTTTTTTTTTTTTTTTTATTTGTTTAACCAGGTATATCACACTAAGCTTAAAGCTTTTTTACAGGAGCGACCTGGGAGCACAAGGAGGTTAAGTGACTTGCTCAGGGTCACACAATATGCAAGTGGAAGCTGTGAGATTCAAACCCAGGTCTGGTCTGCTGGATGTCACCAGATTTGCAGCTCAGAGCCTTAGACCACTGCGCTATACTGCCCCCCCGAGTTCAAGGGATTCTTTCATCAACTCACCTGTAAAACTGGTTCTTTGTCAGAGTCTACCTTGAGAGGTAGGTCCCACCTGGAGAAAATCTGTTCCACCAGGATTTTGGCAGTGGTCTTATCAGTGCATGTCTTAGTGGTGAAAGCTTCAACCAACTTAGAGAAGAGATCAGTTACCACAAGAGCATACTTGTTAATTCTGTTTATGTTGGTCAGGCAGCCAATAAAATCAATCTGTATGGCATGCCAAGGGCCAGAGTGTCGTTGTGGTAAGAGTTTGGCATTCTGCTTGGTAGGGATGGGGTTGTTTTGCACACAAATGAGACAATTGTCTATGTACTGTTTAACATCTTAGATACATAGACAGTGTCGGCAGATAAGGGCCTATGGTCAACCCAGTCTGCCCATTTGAGCTTGTAAGTTCAGTTTATGTTTTCCTAGAAGTCTGCTGCCCCTTACCTCTGACCTCCAGAATTCCTTTATGTCTATCCCATGCATTCTTAAATCCCGTGATTGTTTCAGACCCCACCACATCCTCTGGCAGGGTGTTCCACTTGTCCACCACCCGTTCTGTGAAGAAATTCTTCCTCAGATTTCCTCTGAATCGTCCTCCCTTCAACTTCATCCCATGCCCTCTAGTCCTGGAAGATCTTTTTCACTTAAAAATAGTGTATTCCTGCACCCTATTCCTCCCTGTAAGATACTTGTATGTCTCTATCATATCCCCCCTCTCCCTCCTCTTCTCCAGGGAGTACATGTTCAGTTCCTTCAACCTGTCTTCATAGGACTTGTGATGCAATCCATGCAACTTCTTTGTTACCCTCCTCTGAACCTTCTCTACCCTGTCTATGTCCTTACATAGGTATGGTCTCCAGAACTGTACACTGTACTCCAGGCGGGGCCTCACTAGTGTCTTGTATAGTGGAATTATGACCTCCCTTTTCCTGCTGGTGATGCCCCTACCTATACATCCCAGCATCCTATTTCCTTTACCTGCTGCCTTGTCACACTGTTTCCCTACCTTGAGGTCATGAGAGACAATAACCACCAGGTCCCTTTCCTGCTTGGTGCATGCTATATCCTCACCTCCCAACTGATATATTGTGCCAGGGTTTTTGTGCCCCATATGCATTATCTTGCACTTCTTTGCATTGAATTTCAACTGCCAAACCCCTGACCATTCTTCAAGTTTCTGCAGGTCCCTTCTCATTCTGTCTACACCCTCTGGTGTGTCTACTCTGTTACAGAGCTTTGTGTCATCAGCGAACAGTGAAGTTCTGCCTTCTAGGCCCTGCGCAATGTCACTGATGAAGATGTTGAATAGGACCAGTCCCAGCACTGATCCCTGTGGTACCCCACTGGTCACTCTTCCCTCTGTGGAATGACGGTGATTTACCACCACCGTCTGTGTCCTGCCACCCAGCCAGTTACCTACCCACCACACTACTGTCCTGCCTACACTCATATCCCCCAGTTTGTGTAATAGTCTTCTATATGGCACATTGTCAAAGGCCTTGCTGAAGTCCAGATAGGCCATGTCCACTACCCTCCCCTGATCCACCTCCCTAGTCACCCAGTCAAAAAATTCAATGAGGTTGGTCTGACACGACCTCCCCTGGTGAAACCATGCTTCGGTCCAGTCGTATTGCAGCAGTATTTCACCAATCTCTCCTCAGTAGTGCTTCCATGATCTTCCCCACTACGTGTGGTGACTCATCTTGGTTCCTGCTTCCTCTTTGTTCCACTTTTGTATAAGGGCTACATCTGTCCTCAGTCTTTGGGTACCTCCTGTTTCAGTGATCGGCTAAACAGGATAGCCAGAGGTTCAGCCACCACCTCTCTTAGTTCTTTAAGAACCTGAGTGCACCATCTAGTCCCATTAACTTTATCAACTCTTGTACTCTAGTTCCTTCGGACCCTTTCCGTGTATAAGGACTTGTATTTCTACCATTCTCACCTTGTACTCCTTCAGACCCATTACTCTCTCTTCCTCAGTAGAAGAGCAAATACTTGTTCAATATGTCAACTTTATATTGTCATCCTCCCATGACCCATCCTCCCCTTCAGTCTCACTATCCTCCTTTGTCTTTTTCACTTATGTACCTGTAAGGTTTTGTCCTCTACCCACTGATTTTGCAATGTGTTCTGTCTGAGCTTGACTTCTACTGACCTCCACCTCCTTTAAAACCTCTAGTACTTCTCCCTATCCCCTTCTGCCTGTGTCTTTATTACCTGAATGCAATCTTTTTGACTTCCTTTCTTTGCCACCTCTTTGGAAAACCATGATGGTCTCCTCTTCCTTTTCCTCTTACTAACCTGCTTAATGCATAATTCTGTTGTTCTTGTAATCCCATTTAATACTGCCTGTTCCTCAACCCCTGATTCTGTCCGTTCCCTAATACCTCTTCAAGTATCTCCCATTTCCCAAAGTCTGTCCCTCTAAATCAGATACATGTTTTTGTGTGGTTTGGTTCTGCTCTTTCAGAGATTCAAACCACAATGACTAGTGGTCACTGTTCCAGGTGCTCCTCACTGTACCCCATCCACTGTCCCTGTTTGTGACACCAAAGGTCAGTATTGCCTTCTGCGAGTTGGTTCCATGACCAGTTGCTTGAGGAAAGGCAACTGAAAGGAGTCAGGATAAATCTGCTACCTAGTTGATGCTGCTGCGGATGGTCAGTCCATGTCTGGAATATTGAAGTCTCCAACCAGTACTACCTCACCTTGTCTGCCATCCTTTGGACAGCTAGCATCAGCTCCTATCTGTTTCTTCCTCCTAGGCTGGTGGTCTATAGAACCACACCTGTGCAAATAACTGTCCCATTTTCCTTTCAGCTTAACCCATAGTATCTGTCCCCCATTTTGTTCCTCCTGGATCTCTAGTGGCCCTTATGTCATTTTCACATACAGTGCCACTCCTCCTCCCTTCCTGCCTGCTCTGTCTTCAGAATATGTTGTACAGGTATGGCCATCTCCCAGTCATGGTTATCATTACACAGGTTTCAGTGATGGCCACAATGTCCAGGTCTGACTGCACCATACAGCCTCCAGATCTTCCATCTTGTTGCTAAGGCTCCTGGCATTTGCACACATGGCTCCATGATTTGACCTCCCTGACTGTCACTGTTCTACTCAGCCTTCCTTGGTTGTCCTTGTCCCTGGTTCTCCTTGCTGTCTGCTCTTCTGCTGAATTTTGCCCTTTTTCTGCCTATCCACCTCTTGGGCATAATCTCCATCTTTTGCACACTGCTTTTAGAATAGCCACCCCTCTGGTTCACTGGTTCCACTGCTAGCTGGGGTGAAACCAAGTAGGTACCCTCCTTGCAGCCTGACATCCCCTTTGCTAGTTTAAATGCTTGTCAATGTAGCATTTAAACTTATCATTGAAGTGCTTGATTCCCCTCCAGGATGGATGCAGGCCATCAGGCTTGAACAAACCTCCATCACACTCCAGGTGAGTCCCTCAGTCACCAATGAACCAAACCCTTCCTCACAGCACCAGTTCTTCAACCATGAGTTAAAGTTCCTGGTGCATGCACTCCTGTGCTCTCCCTTGCCTCTCGTAGGTATGATACTTCTGAAAGTGACAGAAGTAGCTACTTGCTTGAACCCCTCCCCAATTTCCTAAACTCTTCCTGAACTTCCTTTGGCTCCTCATTTTCCAGGTCATTAGTACCAGGGTGATAATGACATCCAGCTGCACCTCCATCTTGCCTTCCCAGTGATCCCCAGGATCTTCCTTCCATCCCTCCATGCCAAGCACCTGGTAGGCACCTCCTCCCTGTCCTCCCCCTCCTGAGTTCCTAGCTGGATCCCTCTTATGATGGAGTCCCCACCAGGATTCTTCCTCCTCCTCTGGGGTCCATGCTTTCCCGCTGAGGTCACCTCAGCAGCTAACCTCCACATCCTTTCCTTCCACTTCTCTGGGTACTTCTATTTGGTTGTCTCCATTTGCCATGTAAGCATATGAGTTCTTGAGTGGAATAGGATCTGGGATGTGCCTCTGCCTGACCTCTAACCCTCCCTGAGCCCACTGTCATCCAAGTGCTCCTCGTTCTCGACATTCTTTCGAGGCAGTTGCATTGTACTGGGTGGTCTCTGGATAGGAGTGATGGTGCTCCTGACCCAGTTTACTTCACTCTGGTCTGGATGCCTCGTCACCCGGTCCAGAGAGATGCGTACAGATGGGCAACTGCTCAGTGTCCAGGGTCCTGCCTGAATATGGCACCTTGTACTGCATTACCTCCCACTTTATACTGCAATTATACTGCTATTCCACTACTTGTCTGCTACTGAAGCTCTCTAGTTTCCCTTTTTAATTTACTGTCCTAAAAATCCTGCCACAGTCTCAGATAATTTTCTTTAAAAAAAAGAAAAAACGTAAATAAATAAATGGTCAAAACAACGTGCTGAAATTGACCTATTCCCCTTATTCCTCCTACTTCACACCTTACTGTACCCTGTGTTTAGCTCCTATCAATCAGATTTAACAGGGCATATAATTAATAGTTGGGGAAAGAGGAGGAGTAAGAAATTGCAGCAATTAAAGAAAGCACAGAAATACATCACCACTACGTTTTAAATTTTCAACAGCCCAAAAACAATTTAAGTAAAGACAAACAAAGAAGTACAGTGTCAACTAAAGCCCACACATCTAAGTTTAAAGAAAAATAGCAATTACATTTCACTAAAAAGCACTGAATTGAATATGTTCCTTCCTTCCCTTCTGGCTTCTCACGAAAATAAAACTCACTTGCTACCTCCATAAGACCACCACCTCCAGTTATCACGTGGCTGAGGTCAGAGGCCAGACAATTAACACCCTCACCCAAACTCAGGGCAGTCAGACAAGCCAGATGAAATTTGCAGCAATTAAAGACAGCACGAAATACACCACCACTGTGTTTTAAATTTTCAACAGCCCAAAACAATTCTAAGTAAAGACAACAAAAAAGTACAGTGTCACTAAAAGCCCACAATCTAAGTTTAAAGAAAATAGCAATAACAGTTACCTAAAGCACTGAATTGAATATGTTTCCTTCCTTCCCCTTCGGCTTCAGTAATCTTTGGTGGCACCAGGCCACCAGGCAGTGGTCTTAAACTTGCTTTGGAGGAATTGTTTTCCACTCTGGTGTTCACCAGTGGGTGTGTCGACACACAGTGCAAGAATTCAGATCTGAGGTGTCTGGGGGACACCACAACTTGGTGGTGGAATCATCTGGTTAGTACAAAATGAGCTTGTAATCTGGTGACAAGTGTAACTTACCTTCATGCCTCCGTATGGGTTGTGTGTGAGGAAGTTTATCTTTGGTACTCTCGACGAATCGAACACTTCTTGGGTTCAGTATCAACATGTTTGGCTGCTAAGGAGAGGTCCAGGGTGAAAAGGTTCAGGTTTCCTCTTCTTGAGTGCTGCAATTATGTAGATACATTGGCTCTGGATTGTCCATCATCAGTGTTCCATCCTTGGGCCCTTCCTTAGTAAGGGTGTCTGCTGTGTCATTGAAGGCATGATAGTGGTCATGAAGAAAATGAGCTTTGACTTTATGTACACAGAGTTTGTGTGCGAATTTTTGTGCCAGTGAATGTATGTATATTACCAATTCCTTGTACTTCACTGGGCTGCCATCAGAGGAGAGGAAGGAGTTCTTCTGCCAGAAAGGAAGAAATTCTGTAAGAGAAGAGCAAACCCAGTTAGAGTCTGTAAAAATGATAGTTTCCCCAGTCCCATGCTGGATGAACTTGAGGGCACAGGCCCCGCTGCCATCTCCACATACTGTGATGATGCTACACTGCAGCACTTAAATATTCTAACAGTGTTCCTGTAAGGGTAAATCACTAAAATGCCCATCCCTGCAATTTGTTCTCCCTGATAGTAGGATGCTGAACCATCAGTAAAGATGCGACACAAAGAGGTGTTGTCAAGTATTTGTGGTGTGGCAGGGAGGAAAGGACCTAGATCTGGAAGATCAGGTGACTGCAGTGTACAGTTATGGGGTTCTCCTTGGAAAAGGAGTCTATGAGCCAGCATAGATGGAATTTTTGTTGGGTGTACCTGTATGTCTCTATCTTGGAGAAGAAGTGACCAGTGTGTTAGTCTGGTGTTGGAGACTGACCCATCCTTCACTCTGTCTGAGAGCAGAAAGGTAGTCGGGGTATAGTTGGTGTTGATGATCAGTGGAGAGTACCCAATGATATACAGGAAGTGTTTGACAGCCCAGTAGGTGGCCAGAAGGTTCCTTTCACAAAGGCTGTACTTCTGTTCCACTGGGGTCAAGAGCTGTGAAGCATATGCAATGGGTCTCAGGGTGCCACGAACCTTCTGGGTCAACACTGCTGACATGGCAATGTCAGAGGTGGCACATTCTGGATGGAATGGTAGTGCTGGATTGGGGTTGACCAGAGCTGTGGCGGAGGCCAAGGCTTGCTTCAGTGACATCACAGCCTGGGTGTGTATAGGGCCCCAAGTCCATGGGATGTCCTTTTTGAGTAGCTCATACAGAGGAGCAGCTTTCTGAGCAAAATCACCAATAAAATCTCTCAAATAATTCTTCATACCTAGAAACCTTTGAAGAGTTGCCACACTGGTAGGCAATGGCAAGTCTTGCAATCCCTGTATCTTCTTCCAGGTAGGGCTTCAACCTGGGTCTGTTATTTTCTGACCCAGAAAGAGTATTTCTTTCTGACATAGTTGTGCTTTTGCTGGATTGCATTTCAGGCCTGCACTCTGGATGAGAGTCAGTAGTCCATCCAAGAGATCCAGATGTTGTTCCTGTGTGGCTGTTGCCAGCAACGGGTTATCCACATATTGCAAGAGACATTGGGGAGTAGCAAAACTCTCAAGGGTGTCCATCATGTGCAGATGGAATAGGGATGGACTATTATGGAATTCTTGCGGCGAGCAAGTCCACATGTACTGTCTTCCTTCAAAGGTGAAGACAAACTTATATTGACTTAAGGGCCAATGGTAATGACCAAAAACCATTGGAAATTACCAGGGCACTGAACCATTGCAGGTCAGGGGTCAAAAGTCATAGCAAATCTGGTGCTGATGCCACAGTTGGTGAACAACTGGGGTTGACCTGATTCAGTTTCCTGTAGTCAATAGTGAGTCTCCAGGTGCCTGCAGATTTTTTCACGGACCACACTGGGGAGTTAGCAGTAGAAACACAAGTTCTGATTACTCTTTGCCTGAGGAATGACTTGACTGTTTCTCTAATAGAAGGCAAGGCTTCAGTTGGAAAAGGGTACTGCCTTTGCCTCTCATGTGCTGGGCACTTCGATGACAGTGTGCATTCTGCCACAGTCATGTTTGTTAATTGCAAACACCTCTGAATGTCATTGCAAAATGGGGAGAAGCTTTGGGAAAAGCTCATGACCTTTGAACAAATTTATGACGTCATACTCCTTGTCGTTGGCAGAGATTGTTGCCACAACGTGTGAATCAGGGATCAAGATGGTATGGTATTGACCCTAAATCTGTATCAGTAGCTTGTTAGCTAGATCCACCACACAGCCATGTGGTGCAAGGAAGTCAATTCCTATGATGCTAGGATGATCATGCATTACCATCAGATGGAAAGTGTGTGAGGCCTTTAGATGGCCTAGCTCTACCGGTAGGAGTAGAGAACGGTATGCAGGCAGCCTAGTACCATCAACTTCTGATATGTTGGTCCTCCATCCGGTGGACCAAGGGGGATGTGTCTGGATGTTCACCATGTAATACAGATACAGCTGCACCTGTATCCAGCAAGACTACAAGTAGGCAGACCCCGACCTCTGCCTGGGTGCAGGGCCTTCCATTTGTATCCAAGACCAGCTTGCTTACAATCCGGCTGGGGCATGTAATTGTCAATCTGTACTACTGGAAGCATGGAGAGGTTGGGCCAGACTTCTGTGAATCACTTCACCATGCTGCACCAATGCTATATAGGGTGAAGCTTCTGGGTTCAGGCCTGTATGGGCCTGAAGGCCTGCACTTCCAGTATCCCCATGACCTGTTGGGGTCTGGGTCACCGGTTTTACCACCGCAAGGGCTTGTGTGGGAACAGCATCCACTACAGAGTGCACTTGTCCCAGGAGCTCTAGGAATTTCTGATTCTCTTCAGCTATCTTCCTATATGAAGGGCCTGTTCTTTGTTGTTGGGGTTTTACCTTTACCCTTATGCTTTTTATTCTTATGTCAATTCTGGTTCCCACCCCATTGTTGTTGCTGTTGCAGTTGTTGTTGGTGTTGAGTCTGTTGGGGGTGTTGGTTGTCAGCTGGAGGGGCCTGTTGATGTTGGGCTTGATGATGTCGGGCCTGCCCTTCCACTGTGTAGTGCGTCGTGACCTCTGAAGCAGGCTCCATGGCGGCTACCTTCTTGGAACTGGAGCCCAGATCATGGATATAGAGTTGGTAAACTCTCTCGGTTTTCCAAAGGATGTCAGCAAACCTATCTGTATTGGGGTAGGTGGTTGGCTCTGCCTTTTCTCATACTGCAGGAATCATGTTCCTAAGGAACAGAGTCTTATACTCAATAAGATCTACATCCACAGCTTCTTGTGCCAGGTGCTTTCCTGCTCAGTAGGCCATCCAAAGTCTCTGGTGGTAAGTCACTGGACTTTCCTTTGCATTCTGTTTTACAGGGTATGCAAGCATCACTCCTACTAAACCTGGACTGTGAGCAGAAATGAGCTCAACTGCAACCTTATGCATATGCCTCCTATCCCATGGATGGTATCGGGGAGTTTGGCCCACAAACTAGGATCGATGATCTGGCGTAGTATTTGGATCTGGTATTCTGCAGCAAGGCTAAGCATCTCACATTTAGAACACACCTTTTCTAAGTGACAGCTGAGGTTGTCAGATGGGTTCATCCGACTGATACTGTCAGCTATTTGCTGAACAGAGTAGGCCATTTGTAGGGGATTACAGGGTCGATCAGGCAGAGGTACTTAAAGAACTAAGAGAGGTGGTGGCTGAACCTCTGGCTATCCTGTTTAGCCGATCACTGGAAACAGGGGAGGTACCCTAAGACTGGAGGACAGCAGATGTAGTCCCCTTATACAAAAGTGGGAACAAAGAGGAAGCAGGGATCTACAGACCAGTCAGCCTCACCTCAGTAGTGGGGAAGATCATGGAAGCACTACTGAAGGAGAGATTGGTGGAACATCTGGTTGTCAATGGACTACAGGACCCAAGGCAGCATGGTTTCACCAGGGGGAGGTCATGTCAGACCAACCTTGTTGAATTTTTTGACTGGGTGACTAGGGAGGTGGATCAGGGGAGGGCAGTGGACATGGCCTATCTGGACTTCAGCAAGGCCTTTGACACTGTGCCACACAGAATACTATTACACAAACTGGGGAATATGGGTGTGGGCAGGACAGTAGTGTGGTGGGTAGGTAACTGGCTGGGTGGCAGGACACAGAGGGTGATGGTAAATGGTTGTCATTCCACAGAGGGAAGAGTGACCAATGGGGTACCACAGGGATCAGTGCTGGGACCGGTCCTATTCAACATCTTCATCAGTGACATTGCACAGGACCTAGAAGGCAGAATTTCACTGTTGCTGATGACACAAAGCTCTGTAATAGAGTAGACACACCAGAGGGTGTAGACAGAATGAGAAGCAACCTGCAGAAACTTGAAGAATGGTCAGGGTTTGGCAGTTGAAATTAAATGCAAAGAAGTGCAAGATAATGCATATAGGGTACAAAACCCTGGCACAATATATCAGTTGGGGATGAGGATAAAGCATGCACCAAGCAGGAAAGGATCTTGGGGTTATCATCTCTGATGACCTCAAGGTAGGGAAACAGTGTGACAAGGCAGCAGGTAAAGCAAATAGGATGCTGGGATGTATAGGCAGGGCATCACCAGCAGGAAAAGGAGGTCATAATTCCACTATACAAGACACTAGTGAGGCCCACCTGAGTACAGTGTACAGTTCTGGAGACCATACCCCACGTAAGGACATAGACAGGGTAGAGAAGGTTCAGGAGGGGCAACAAAGATGGTGCATGGATTGCATCACAAGTCCTATGAAGACAGGTTGAAGGAACTGAACATGTACTCCCTGGAGGAGAGGAGGGAGAGAGGGGATATGATAGAGACATACAAGTATCTTACAGGGAGGAACAGGGTGCAGGATTTAAGCAAAAAAGATGTTCCAGGACTAGAGGGCATGGGATGAAGTTGGAGGGAGGACAATTCAGAGGAAACATGAGAAAGAATTTCTTCACAGAATGGGTGGTGGACAAGTGGAACACCCTGCCAGAGGAAATGGTGGGGGCTGAAACAATCACTGGATTTAAGAATGCATGGAATAGACATAAAGGAATTCTGGAGGTCAGGGGTAAGGGGCAACAGACTTCTAGGAAAACAAACTGAACTTACAAGCTCAAATGGTCAGACTGGGTGGGCCATAGGCCCTTATCTGCCGACACTGTCTATGTATCTATGTATCTATGTAGGTAGATTGTCTCGGGTGCTGTCTAGTGCAGCCCAAGCTGCAGCCTCTGCCGCAGTACTAACAATACCATCCTGAGTGCCAGCCTCCTGCAGAAGCTGCCTAATCTGGGTTTTAATGGCCTGTTTACTTCTCTCAGAAAGAGGTACACTGCCTATTGCAGTTTCAATCATCGTTTCTATCTCTTGCCTATCTTCCACATTAATAACGGCTATAGGTGGTGCCATTGGGCCAGGCCTGGGCCTGCTCCCCCCCATCATGGGGGCTGTCATGTTGGCATTTCCCATGATGGGCATCATGATGGTGTGGGTGGAGTGGGGACCCACCATGTTGTGGATGGCTGGGTGGGGTTTCTGGGCCATAGCAGGGGTGTGACTGGGCATTATACTGAGAGATGTCATCATCTGATATCTCCCCTTCAGATGACGTGTGTAAGGCGGGGGCTATGCCTCCCATTGCCTTAACATGTCCAGCCAGAACCTCCTGCTGATAGTGCAGTTTCAACATCTTGGTTTTACATTCAGCATGACTCACAGTTGTAACATCCATATCAACCTCATCTTGCATTTGCTTCTGCAACACTCTATACATGGTGCTCAGTTCACGATTATCCCCAGTAGCCACTTCTAAGTCATTACGTACCTGGTTCATCTCGTCCTGTAGCTCTCTCATCTCCTCACTCAACTGAGCATTTGCAGCACTTAGCAAATCATTCATATGCAATGCCTGTCCCTTATCCTGTCTCAAACTTTCACACTCCTGTTTCAACATACAAAGTTCCTGTTCTCCAGCTTGAGCTGAATGATATAAAAGTGAATCCTTTTCATTTTGCAGAATTTGGAGTACAGACTCCAAGTTCTGCTGCAATCTAACACATTCCATTTCCTGCAAACCTGTCTGTTGCTTAAGAGATGAAATTTGCAGATCATGGGTTTGAAACCTAGCCTCAGAGGCTTCCAGAGCAGCATAGAGAGCCACGACCCTAAACCTTTTAGCCTGACGCTTATTGGTTGATTGTCTTGTCTCTGTGTACTGGGTTGAAATCCCCAGTATAGGGTTTTCGGATTGACTTGCATCCCACATGAAGTCAGCCCATCCTCCATAGGAGGTAAGGAAGTTCAAGACATTGAGTCTCAGTTCTGCACAGATATTTGATACGGTGGCCATTGTGTGGGAGGGAACAAAAAATCAAACTGTGGAAAGGCACCATGCTATGTATCGATCCACAGCAGGAGCACTTTATACACAGCTGGGCTACTGCATAAGTTGTAGGCTTACAATTTAAAGCTATAATGGAGTGAGTCGAGTCGGCATCGTCCACCCCCAAAAGGAAGACAGCCAGACTTTGTAAGTGACTACAAACTGGTTTTAAAATGGGAGAGGTGATACAGGAATGAACACTTACTGTCCCCATGGGAAAGGAAAAGGTTATAGCAACAAGTGAAAACTTACAAACACCAAATATTGCCTGCACATGGTCACCAATTGTTATGAGACCTAAACCTCACTTTCAGGTTTTTGGCAATATTGGGAATGCAAGTAATCACAGACACGTTGCATAAGAGTAATAAACTTGTTTATTGCTACCAAAAGGAGAAAATCACAGTTGCCCTAAGCAGTTCTTACCAATACGAACCGGGAGCCAGTGCTAAGCATTCCCTATACCTCAAGGTTTCTTTGTGTCTCTTGGGATCTTTGAGATACAAGACTAGTGTATCACATTATATACGTATGATAATTACTATGGTTACTGTAAGACAGAAACATTTCTAGTTACAGAGATGAGCCCTATTGGCAAAATTAGAGGAGGCTCCATGGTCCAAGATAACATTATACAATTTTGTAGTAGTCATCAGTTTGTGAACAAAAGAGTTCTTATACAGAGCCTTACATAACTCAATGCTGTGGTACAAATCACCAAAAGGTGGCAATGCAGACTTACATATCAGAATTATTTCAAGGACCCAGGTGCCTTGGCATCTTACAAGTAAGAAATACACAGAAAATACATGGAAGAATATATGTATTAGCAAGCAAAGTGTATTACAACAATATGTGTACATATCCTGACATCTACTTTTGTACGGTAGACGCCCTGAGCCCTGTATGCTAGTATAACATATGCTTAAGCACTAGCTGTCTATGTTGTACCTTTGAGGGTACCAATTAGGGTGTAACACCCACAAGGGGCCACTAATTTGTTATGTCCAAGCCAGAATGCAGCAGACACTCACCACAAACAGACTTCTGGGGATTGAGAAGAGCTCTGCTTCAACTATAGCTACTAACCAATGGCATTTGTTTTAAATGACTGCTTATTTTATTTCCTTTAAACTATATTAACTTTTAAACCTGTGGAGAAAACCACATGCAGTAAATTAACATTACTTAGCTTGGTTTAGAACACCAACTCCCAGTTATGCAGACCCTTTTTATTAAGGTCCTCTTCAATGTCTTTATAAGCGACACTGCAGAGGGACTGGAAGGAAAAGTATGTCTCTTTGCAGATGACACAAAGATCTGCAACAGAGTTGATGCACAATGTGGGGTGGAAAGGATGAGAAGGGACTTGGCAAGGTTAGAGGAATGGTCAAATGTATGGCAGCTTAGATTCAATGCTAAGAAGTGCAAGGTAATGCACCTGGGAAACAAAAACCCAGGGGAAGAGTACACAATGGGGGGTGAGATACTAACAACAACAAAAATAGAAAGGGACCTGAGGGTAGTCATATCAGATGACCTAAAGGAGGCCAAGCAATGAGAGAGGGCAGCAAGGAGGGCTGGGGGGATACTGGGATGCATAGGGAGAGGCATCACCAGTAGAAAACAAGAAGTTATTATCCCTCTGTACAGACAGCTGGTGAGACCCCATCTGGAGTACTGCGTGCAGTTCTGGAGACCCAGTCTCCGCAAAGACATAGACAGGATGGAAGCTGTCCAGAGGAGGGCAACTAAAATGGTGCAGGGTCTGCACTGGAAGACATATGAAGAGAGACTTAAGGAGCTTACTACGTATAGCCTCGAGGAAAGGAGGGAGAGGTGGGGACATGATAGAAACTTTCAAGTACCTCAAGGGAATCAACAAAGTCCAAGAGGGTAGCATCTTTCAATAAAAGAGGTGTGCAAGAACAAGGGGCACAATTTGAAGATAGAGGGGGCAGCTCAGAGGTAATTTAAGGAAGTATTTTTTCACAGAGAGGTTGTGGATGCATGGAACAGCCTTCTGGAGGAGGGTTGTGGAGTCAAAAACAGTGGTGGAATTCAAGCATGCATGGGACAGTCATAAGGCAATTCTAGGGGGTAGGGGTAGGAAGAAGTAGGCTGCTGGTTAACTAGGATCTGCAGCTTATTCATCAGGTAGGGAAATGGGCAGACTGGGTGGGCCAAGCGGTCCTTATCTGCCATCAAATTCTATGTTTCTGTGTTTCTGTTTCTAGGTGTGTCTTCTTGTTTTGCAGTTGTAGAGGATGCAAACAGCTAAAGCCTTACAGTACTTGGACCTGTCTAAATGTACTTGGCTAAAGACAGCCTTAACTATATTAAACTCAGACTGCAGGATAACAAAAGGAACCCTCTTAATAAAGGTTTGGTAAAAGGGCTTCAGGTTTTCCTGCTTTTGGACAATCTGAATTAGCTCAATGCTATTGGCAGGGAACAACTGATGGTTTGCAAAATTAAGCTGTTGGCTGAGCTTTCTCCCCAGCAGCAGAGCAAACTCAGAGAGCTGTAGCTCTCTCTTTAAGCAAAATGGCATTGTGATTTTCTTGGGGTAACATTCCCAAGAAGAGCCTAAATGTGGTTCAAGTCCTTTACTTTAAAGACAAATAAGCACTATCAATAAGGAACAAACATTTCTGCCAAACAACAAGAGCTATTTCAATGTTTGTTCAGGGTGTTGCTTGCTGCTTAGGCAAGGGGGGGGAGGGGCTGGGTTACTTGAATGGAATATGAACAAAAATATTTAACAACAACAGGTAACCCAGTCTGTAATATAGGTGCCAAAATACCTCTCTCTTTATTTCAGAAGCCCCCCAATTTTGCAATCCCTTGTTCAGAGGTATTTATTTTCCTCACACAAACCTTGTTCTATTCTTAAACAGATTAGATGCAAAAAAATAATATCGTAGCAGCATTCTTGTTGTCCTTCCTGTTTGCCTGCAAGGCTTTTGCCCATACCACCATCGAATTACCTTATTCCAATGTACCAAACTGGAAACATAGAGAAAAATAAGAAAAGGGGAACAAGTTTTGGGGGGGTGGGTATGTGTAAGGAGGTGGCCTGCCTCCATACAGAAAGTCACAGGGATAGCCTCAGAAGAGGGAAAGACAGTGGTTGCAACCAAAGACAAGAAAAAGAATGGAACATTTAGGAAGTGGCAGGGACTAACCCTGTCACATTTACCACCCCTTGAAAAGAGGAATCATGTTTTAACAGGTTCCTCCTTGAAATACCCTGGAGGGGTTGGAACTCCCACCCACCCACTCTCAGGAGTTCCATCCCAGGGCCCCACAATAAATATACTGCCATCAAACATATCAATTCCACACATGCCCCGGGATATTAAACATCTTTTGGTTAATACACAATGTACAACCAACAATTTGAGGACAGAATGTCCTGATTTCTTGATAATAAAGTCCAACTCCTTATCATTTGAGGGTTAGAGGAGCTCCGGCCCACCCACTCTGAGAAGTTCCATCTCAGGGTCCCATCATTTCTAGCACCCAAGGTGCCATTTACAACAAAATCATCATTTTCTACTATTACCCTGAGATCTTTTGAAATATAATTTCTATTCTGAGTGTTCTGGTTAGATACCCAAACTATTTATTCATCAGTGAGAGTTTCTTCAGCATTGCTAGATGCATCCTCTATGCCAGCCCCATAACGAGACAAGAAATCGGCATTAGCATGCTCACTTCCCTTTTCATGCATAACTTTAAACTTGTATGATTGTAAAACCAAATACCACCTCATTATGCGGGGATTTTTCTCCCGCATCTGATGTAACCAACAGAGAGGGTTGTGGTCCGTCACAACAGTAAATTCTAATCCCCAGAGGTAGTACTTAAGGGCTTTTATTGCCCACTTAAGTGCCAGACACTCTTTTTCGACAGTGGCATATCTACGCTGTCTCACATGCAGTTTTCTGCTCATGTAAATGATAGGATGTTCCTCCCCATCTGTGACTTGTGTTAGCACTGCTCCCAGACCTACCCCTGATGCATCTGTCTGCACAATAAAAGGTTTTTCAAAATCTGGGCTTCTTAACACCGGGTATGCACATAAAGAGGCTTTTATCTGTCTAAATTCTTCATCACATTCCTGGGTCCAATCCACTTTATTTGCATACTTCTTTTTTGTTAATTCCATCAGGGGTCCTGCTATTGCTGAAAACCTTGGAATAAAACATCTGTAATATCCCACCAGTCCTAGGAAGACACGGACTCATTTTTTAGTCCGAGGTATTCCACACATAGATACAGCTTCTACCTTATTAACTTCTGGCCGGATAACCCCATTCCCTATAATATACCCAAGGTATGTTGTTTCTGTCTGTCCTATACTGCATTTTGTGTGGTTAATGGTGACACCCATTTTTTTGATTGCCCATAGGACTTGCTCTAAATGATGTAGATGGGTTTCCCAATCAGGACTGAATACCACCATGTCATCCAAATATGCTGCACAAAACGAGGCATATGGCTGCAGCATTTGGTCCATGAACCACTGAAAAGTAGCTGGTGCTCCATGCAAACCAAACGGCATAGTGATGAATTCAAACAATCCCACTGGGGTACTAAATGCTGTTTTCTCTCTCTGGGCTGAGGGGTTGGGGTATCTGTCAGTACCCTTTCGTGAGGTCAAGTGTTGAGATATACCGAGCATTCCCCAGATGATCGATAATGTTGTCTATCCTATTCATAGGATATCTGTCAAAAAGGGAGGTAGCATTCACCTTTCAGAAATCTAAACAAATACGAATGCCCCCTTCCTTCTTTTTAACTATCACCATCAGTGATGACCAGGCACTGTGGGAAGGTTGGATTATTCCTAGCCGCTCCATGGACCTCACTTCCTTGATCACTTCTTCCCTTATATGCATTGGTAGGCGATAAGACTTTAGATGTATGGGAGTATTCTGAGTGGAAAGAATATCATGCAAAATGCCTATAGCTCGACCAGGCACAGTAGTGAAGGTGGCTGCAAATGTGCTTAACAACTGTTGTAATTGTTTGTGTTGGGGACCAGTTAAAGTGGGATTAATGTATACCTCTTTAACCTGGCCTGTGTGTTCCAATCTCCCATATGCCACATCTCACTCAGACTCTTGGGACACCATCTGTATATACCCACTCACTTTAGGACATTCTGTTCTTTCATGCCACAACTTTAGTAAGTTGGCATGGTAAATTTGCTTACTGCATCTCCTTTTTGGCAAATGTATTTCATAGGTTACAGGCCCAACTTGTCTAGTGATGCTATAGGGGCCTTGCCATTTCATCAGGAGTTTATTTTCACTGGCAGATAAAAGAAGCAATACCTGATCTCCAATGGCCAATTGTTTGTGTCCCACCCCTTTATCATAATTATATCATAAAACCATCTGGCAAATGAAGTCCACCTACTATAAGCATGCCCTCACAAACTCCTGGGGCAATGGTCGGGAATTCTGGAAGAACATAAAGGAACTCACCAGGAATCCACCCAAAAACCCCCATCAATACTCAACATCAACGGAACCACAACCCTCAACCCAAAAACCATTGCAGATACCTTTAACAAAGCCTTTACCGACTTCAGCGCTGTCCTGCCACAGGACTACTTCAAAGATGGTGAAGTCCCTCTGTCCACAATGAACACTACTCCCACCAGCTTCCCCCACTTCTACTTCAAAGCAGTCAAGGCTCACCAAGTACACAAATATGTTACCAAAGCCCTTAGTAAATCAAGATTCAGTGATGACTCCCTTGATCTCAAATTCCAGTCTCTCACACTTGATGAAGTGCTTAGTCCTCTGACCAGAATTTTCAACCTCTCCCTCAGCCTTAGCCAGTTCCCAGACAGATGGAACTCTGCCACTGTCACCCCAATCCATAAAAGTGGTGACAAAACTGCCCATGATAACTACAGACCTATCTCCCTACTACTCCCACTATCCAAGGCACTAGAACGCATCGTCTCGGACCAGCTCACCGAATACCTGGATACATACAACATTCTGAGCAAGCAACAACATGAGTTCTGCAAAGGTCACAGCACCTCCACAGCCCTACTTGAATTCACTGGTACAATCCACAATGCACTTGACTCCAGTGAACTACTAGGCTCAATCTACATTGACTTAACTAAAGCCTTCGACACCGTCAATCACCGCCTCCTGCTTGTCCAGCTTCAGAGCACTGGGCTGCCAACTGACTCCATTGGCTGGTTTAAGAGCTACCTTTAAGAACGGTTCCAAACAGTAAGAATCGCTGATACACTCTTGGACCCTAGACTGGTCTGCTCAGGAGTCCCCCAGGGATCCATTCTGGGACCCCTCCTCTTCAACCTATTCTTGAACTCACTACCGGACAGCTGCCCAGAACAAATAATTCTGTACACCGACGATGCTGTGATCCTCACCTCAGACCCTGATCAAATCCAATTACAAAATAAACTTCAATGGGCCTTCTCCTCCATTGAATCATGGTTCCTAAATTATAAACTGCTTCTCAATCAGAAAAAAACAAGTCTATGTTCTTCTGCAACCCCCCAAAACAAAAACAAACAACTCCACCTCTCCATTGCAACTGAACAAGGAGCCATCCTAGAGCAAACACAATCGTTTAAGTACCTCGGCATCACCCGTGATCCCCACCTCTCATACGCTGTCCATATCAGCAATGTTGCAAAGTCTGCCAATGCGAGATTAGGCATATTATTCCAGCACAGGAAACACCTAACCTCAGAAGCACTGTCAGTGGCCGTCCAAAGCTCCATCGTCAGCATCATAGACTATGGTCTTATCATATATGGGTCTGTAATTACCACTGATCTCAAACATATTGTGACCTCCCTGAATAAGGCCTGTCATTTCATCACTGGCTCACATCGCTGTACCCACACATGTGACCTTTATTCCGAATCTGGATGGCTTCAAGTGGACAAACGCATAAAATACCAAACCTGCATCTTGGCCAAGAAAATTATAATGGGGCTTGCCCCACCTGGTGTCTGTGCCCTCCTTAAGTCTAGACATAGGAACATCACTACAAGGAGATTCAATTCCCATCTACTACATATCCCACAGTGTCGCACAACCCAAGGACAAAGATCATTCGCCTATCAGGCATCCAACTGGCTGAACTCTCTTGGCAGCGACATAGTGACCACTCCAACACTCAGCCTCTTCAAGTCCAAGCTGCGCCTCTCACTGCTTGTATCCTGTGATTGTCCATCTTAACATTTCCATGATTCCAGTTGCACATGCCCCAACACCCAGCACTTACAATCAGTCTTTGCACCTCTAGCACTTTACCTGACATATTCCCTCGACAAGACCCCCTGGCTGCACTGTCTTCCACCCTTGCCCACCTCCCCCCCATATCTCCACTCCTTCCCCCTCCCCAACCACCTCCCATACTCCCCTTACCCCTGCACCTCCTACCCCTCGATCTCCTACCTCCCTTCTCCCCACTGACCACCCTCCCCTTGTCTTTCTCATAGCTCAAGTCTTTGTACTGGTTATTACATGTCTATAAGTCAGTGACTATATGTTTATAACTAAAAATGATGACTGTCAAACACGCTGATGTGGAACCTTTGTAAAAGAGCCTCAGCTCAAAGGTATTGTAATCCTGGATTGAAATAAATAAAAATAAATAAATAAAATGTCCATGCAGAGTGAGAGGGTGATTGTAAACTTGTAAGTGTATGTCCTAGTTCTCTACAAGCAGAGAATAGTTGTTTTATTTGTCATGAACTTGTTTTTTTTGTCCATAACCCCTGTTTTTAAGATATGATGTTTATGTATCACTGTTTCTCAGACCACTGTACTCACTGTATTATATGTAACTACTGTATTTTAACTTTTACCTATTGTCTGTGCCACTGAACAACCCAAGTCACAACTGAAAATGGTCCTTTGGATCAGTTTGCTCACCCGGTTATGAAAAACATAAACAAATAAATAAATAAATAAAAACTTTACCTACACTCATAGTGTTCCATGTTTCCATACTTCTTCACTGCAAACAGGCCCAACTATATCAGGTGCATTCCAGTCCACATGCTTGATATGCTACATCTCCCTGAAGAAGTACATAGTGCCTTTGAAGCAGAGGAATTTGCTGTGTGTCAGACTCCAGGTTCTTTCAATGGAATTTGCAGTCACCTGGGAATTAGAAAACTGTCATCAAAGACTCAAAGGGCATCAGTGGGATTGTAGGACTGACAAGAAAGAAGCCAGCCCTTGTCGGATGGACCCTCACAAGCCATGTCCTGAGTGAATATGCAAAAGCAATGAGTGAAAGAAGTGGCCTATCAACAAATAGGGAAGACAAAGTCCACAAACAAGTCCTTGCCTCTGAACTGAATGGCATGAAGAGCATGTTACAGCCCTTACCAACCATGCCATCAACAATATGACAAACCCAGTTGACCCTGAATCACATCCAGAGCTACTTAACAACATATCTACTGGACTACATATAACATCAGATGGAAAAGAGTCTCTACTGTAAATAGTAGATGTTGGTTAAGAACAAATTGGGAGATTTGTAAGCAGTGCACTTGATTCTGATGGGACACATAACTTCTTCAGCCCCATCAAGAAATCTTGTATCAAAACATTTGCTGACATGGCCAAGGAGACCAAATATAAGTCTGACAAGGGAGGGACAATCACAGCAGCTATCAGTCCAGAATTTATTTTCCACAGAGACCTGTCCTTAGCAAGATGCAGAGATGATGATTTAATGGCAACTGTTCTTAGTCACCAAACAGGGCCCGTGCCTATGTCCCTCTTCCATGCTAATGGAACAATGAAAAAACAGAGAAAGCTGAATTAGGGCATCAGCTGGAAGCTCAAGTTGAAAGTGTTCTCGAGCTATGAGAATGCAACAAAGTAACCACAGAGTACATCAGAGATGCCATGGCTGTCATTCAAATGATGGCTGAAGACAAATTCCACACATATGATGAATTAGCTGCTGAGTACTTGAGGCAGGTCCTGAAAGGATTTGACAATGCTAATTCTGTAATCAAAGTCTTTGACAGATATGACAATAGTAACTCTGTGAAAACTGTAGAAAGACAGTGCTGGACAGGATTTAAGGTTGGATGAAAGCAATACCAGGTGATTGGTGGATGCTCTGTACCTCCATGGAAAGAGTTTCTAAACATAGCATTCAACAAGCAGTCATTTGCAAAATCTGTAACTATATGGTTCAAAATGCACCTGAGAGTGTAGGAGCACACCCAACACAAACACTCCTTCTTGCTTTTGAAGAAGCCCAAGACTTGTACAGTACTCAAGAGGAAGAGGACACAATGATGTTTCTGCATGCTGTATGTGCCGATATGGCTTTTGGGTCTCTTGGTGTCAAAGGAACCATAGTAATTAGGTTACCTGATAAAGATGTTTTGGTCTTGCTATTTACTGCTTTACAAAAATGAACACATACTGTAGATAGCATGTGGATAGAAACAGGCACCATTACTAGCACAACTGACAATCATCACTTCATACCTGTGCATGTAATGTGTAATGCACTCACTACTGACTTCTGCAACATACTTGCTGCTGCACACACATTAACAGGATGTGACTCTGTGTCATCCCTATTTGGTATTGGGAAAAAAATCTGTGTTTAATGTTGTCAAAACAAAGGGAGCTTACCACTTCACAGATCTTGCCAAATTGAGAGAGAGTGATGAACAAGTCACAATTTCTGCAGCAAGTAAGTTAGTAGTAGCACTGTATGACCAGAGCAAGAAAGAAAAGGGGACCCACAGAGTCCTGAATTGCTTGTTTCTCAATCTAGCCATCAAAAAGCACAAGTCATTGGCCAAACTCCCACCATGTGAATACAGTTTTGAAAAGAATGTCAAAATAAAATCTTGGCAAGCAAAGATTTGGATGTCTTTGCACATAGATACACCAGGTATTTTATCACCATCGCAACATGGATGGCAAAATGTGGATGATGAACTACTTCCTGTATTCTGCAAGGGCCCAACGGCATCTAAGCTTCTAAAATACCTGATTTCTGCCTGTACCAGTAGTGGTCACTGCACAATCAACTGTGTCTGTAGTCAGAATAATCTTGCCTTTACAGAACTGTGTGCATGTCAAGGCAATGAAGACTGTGGTAACCTTTGCACTCTCAACAGAGATCAGGATGATGAACAAGAAGATGATGATAATGATGTGGACTAGAAATGTCACCAACGCTAATACATTTCAATGATACCTGTACAAATTTATTAGATTTTGTTTAATTCTTTAGACTGTTGTTGTGATGCTTTGAGGTAACAAAGCAATCCTATTTTATGTCTTGAAATAATACACAGCATGATTAAACTAACATAAACTAATGGAAATATTTCAGAGTGGTAATTCTAACGTGTAGAGGGTGTCATTGTTTAGCCTCATCTCTATGGTAACTGCACCACTTGAGAGCTCCACATCATATCTCATCTGAAAGTAGACATAATAAGCTTTCAAATGATTTATGATGTGTGAGTGTGTAGCAAGGGTGCATTAAGTAGTCCTAATTGATGGTGTCTGCCACTCACCTATAGGTGGTTGTTTGAAGGACACTATAGATGGCTCTTGGAAGATACAGTGGTTGTCACAGATAAGTTGCCCATTACAGAGGTATAATGTGGTAATTGTGGTAGTGTTAGCAGTACTGCTGGTGGTGCCTGGTAAATTGTATCAGTAGCAGTGGTTATTTTGATGCGGTACTTGGTATGTGGCAAGGTATGTGGCATTTGGTACCTAATTTTATGAAAGGACCTTTCAGCAGGTAAAATTTGGCAGATGGCACTGCTCCCTGTATGATGCACCTGCTACAATCTAATTTTCCACCAGGTGTCTCTGTAGTCCACATTAAAAAAAGGCTGTTACTGTCACCATGTATGTATTATGTTATATAAGGCCGAGTGGTGACAAGATTATGTTGTGTGTTGAATGACCATGATATCTTGGAAGGAATATGCTGCAATAGTGGAGTGGGGTATATATTTGCCACTCAGAAAATATTATTCTCTTGGCTGTAAAAACACAATCTTCCTTATGTTTATCACTACCCTACCTGTAACCAAAAAATGTCCCCTCCACTTTCAGAACAGGTCAAAGAAAGGTTGTTAGGGATTAAAATCATTACCCTTCCAGAGCAAGGAAAACCTTTAAACTTTAAAGGTAGTTCTCAGACTTTGTCACAGTGAGCCTCCCCAAATCCATGGAAAAGATTTTGAGCCTCCCCCAAAAACTGAAATAATCTTGGGCCTCCCCAAAGAAAAATAGCATACTGTACTTTGTGCAGTACACCATGAATAAATTGAAACCCCTTTGAGTACTTGGCTCACATTCAGTTCTTTGTCTTATACTGATGTGGAACCTTTGAAAAAGAGCTCCTGTGCTCAAAGGTGTTATCTGAATAACAAATAGAATAAATAAATATTATTATTCAGCTTATTGTAACCCCCAGGCCAACCTACGTACAGTGCTATTTTAATTCTTGAACCATTGTTACCCCTTGTTGCAGTACCTTCATGGGTCAGACTACTTTCCCTGTTTCCTCTCTACGTGAAATTACCTTCCTACATATTTTGCCTCTCCCCATCCTTCCCTGCTCCTAACCAACTTCTCAGGGATGACTTTGCTCCTTCCTGCTATTGCTCTTAGCACTTCAGTGCTCAACCCATGTATTTGGGCTGTTCTGCCATCAGGCTACAAATTGATCAATTACCACCACTCATTTTAGTTTATTGTTCATATTTGTTTGCACTATTGTTCACTGTGTATTTCTTGATTGTTTTGCAGTTGCCTTTTGAAATGTATTCACTCCCTGCCCTTCCCTGGGTACACCTGAAATGAACCTTTCATTCACCTTCCCTTGTCACCTATTAGTAAATAAATACATTAAATTCACCTACTATTATCCTCTTTCAGTTTGCATCATCTCTTCACACACAATATATAAAACTCAAAATTTGAATATATTACTTTTTCAGGCTTGCTTGAGCCTCCCCTGGAACATGTTGGGGGAGGATACAGTAAAATAGGGATTTTATTTTATATATGTATGACATACCTGTTCTCCTAGCCGTTTGCCCCCTCCACCCCCCATAAATCTGATGAAATTGTACATGAAAGTTTATGATTTTAGTCCCCCACAACCTTTCTTTGACCTGGTCGGAAAGCTGAGGTTGCCCTTTTTTCCCATTAGAACTAATTTATTTATTTATTATTTATTTATCTGCTTTTGTTGACCGGTTAAGTCACACTAGACAGCCAAGTGCCTATTTTCAGGTGCGACCCTGGAGAGTTACAAACTTAAGTAGGCAGGTACAGTGATAGATCAGTTTTACATACAATGGAATAACAGGTGATGGAATAGAATGACAACCAGTAACAAGTCATGAACCTGGGGTGTGTTACAGATGACCAGGGAGAGTTATAAGCTAGAGCATACATAGGGCCCCTAGTGCTCTGTGGCAGAACTTTCTGATTTCTGCGGCAGGGCTCTTGGTTTCTGTGGCAGCATTTTCTGATTTCTGCAGCATGATTTATTCATTTCTCTGGCAAAACACAGTTCTGTCATTGGTTAAATATGATGTGATGTCATCAATGACATCATATGCTGAGAATAGAGGAGGGGCTTCAGGATAAACAAGATGGGAAAGAAAGCCTGACACTATGAAAAAACTGTATATTTGAATACAAATTCACCAAAAACAGTGAATTCTGTGTCACTATATACATTCTGCGGCATGATGCAGAATTCCAGGGGCCTTGAGCATACACAAACAATGAGTGAGTCAAGATTTACATATAACGGGAGAGCAGGCGAAACCAATATGGCACTCAAGAAGGAGATGGTACGCTTTAGAATGATTTGGGTAGGTAGTTGGCAGTGCTCAGAAGGGTTAGGACAAGGTAGGTGCAGTGCACATAATAACCATAACACAGGTTCAGTCATATGTTAGGCCGAATAAGTGCCAGCATGTGGAGGGGACCTCAGGATGAGCTAACGAGGGGGAAGGGTGTGGTGACCTCGTTCAGGAGGTAAAACAGGGGGGCAGACATTACTTGATCAGTGGATGGAAGAATAAGTGCGGTGGACCCCGAGGGTGCAGAGACCTCCCATGCCTTCATAGTGCAGGGGGCTACGAGGTGCATAGACAGGTGGAGAAGCCCTTCAGGAAGTTCCAAAGGGAAGTTTTAAAGCTTGGATGGGAGGGGGTGGACCGAGTAAGGGCTGGGAGTGAATTCCATAGTTTAGGGGCATAGTCGGCAAAGGCCCGATCACCCACAAGGGTGCGTGTCCTAGGAACCGGACAGTTGAGTGTCGTGCTTGACCTAAGGTGGTAGGAAGAGGTGTCAGGGTTGAGCGGAAGGGCAAGGGCAGCGGGGGTGACTGATCTTACAATGCTGTCAATGAAGTTCCCTACTACAAAGGTGCGGTGTTTCTCAGGAGGGAGCCACTCGAGGTGTGTGTAGAGGTTGCAGTGGTGAGTCAGGGTTGGGGCAGATAGCGCAAAGCGGCAGATGCTGTTGTAGGCCGTGTCCCATTTCAAAAGGCTGTTTTTTGGCATGGGGCAAAGGTCACTAGCCCATAGCAGAGAGAGGGGAGGAGAACACCCCTGGCTAGGGCCACCCGAGCAGCCGGGGTCAGGCAGTTTTTGGCTCTGTAGGCGAGACCGAATTTGATGCATGTAAACTTGCAGACATTATGGATGTGCAAGGAAAGATCCAGCTGAGGGTCCAGAGTGACACCCAGGTATTTGACAGTGGCCACCATCTGCAGGGGTGTGCCATCAGCCCCGTAGATTAGTAGGGGGGCAGGGCTGGATTTTATTTTGTTCAGGGAGCTGAAGAGCATAGCCTGGGTTTTCTTGAGGTTGGTGGAAAGCTTGTGTTCCACCAGCCAGGATTGGATCCGCTTGAAGTCGGAGTTTAGTTGGGAATTGATGGTGACAATGTCACAGACACTGTCCAGAATGACAAGGTCATCGGCATACAGGATGGTAAGCCTATGGGTGGTGACAGAGGGTAGTTCATTGATGAAAAGGGAGAAGAGCATTGGACTGAGGACGGATCCCTGTGGGACTCCACATTGCATGGTGGTGGGGTTGGAGAGAGTCAGGTTAAAGTTGGTGTATTGCTTCCTACCAGTAAGGTAATTGAGGAACCAGGCATGGGCGGAGTTTGAGAGTCTGAGGAAGAGAAGAGTGGAGCTAAGAAGGGAGTGATCTACCCTGTCGAAGGCTTTGTAGAGATCCACGAAGATTGCTCCAGTGAGGTAGCCCTGGTCGGTTGCAGTTCTGATCTGCAAGGTGACTACAGCAAGGGTGGTAGCCATGCTGTGTCCCTTCCTGAACCTGTGTTGGGCAGGAGAGAGGAGGTTGTGTTCCTGTTGGTACTCTGTTAGCTGAGAGGCCACAACTTTCTCCAGAATTTTGGAGGCGGCCAACAGGATAGCTATAGGTCGGTAGTTCAGAGGGTCTTTGGGGTTTCCTTGTTTAAGAACAGAGGTAACCTTGGCCATTTTCCAGACATCTGGGATGACACCAGTGGTTAGAGAAGAATTGAATATATGTGCTATGGGCCTGGCGAGAAGGTGGGCTCCTAGCTTGAGCAGCTTTGGCTCGAGGCTATCGTGCCCTGATCCAGTATGAGGGGAGAGGCTAGCAAGCAGCCTCTGAGTCTGTGTGGTCGATACCTGTTGTAGGAAGAAGGAGGGTCAGGTCTCAGGGCCGAGTCAAGGGGTGATAGAGGACTTGGGCTCGGGTGGTTAAGAGTTTGGGGACTTGGGGGCAGTGGGATGGGAAGGGGGGGCTGCTCGGAGAACATAGTGTTGAAGGTATTAGCAATTGTGTGTGGGTCATTGCAGCTAACCCTGTCAATGAATAAGTCCATGACTTGCGATCTTGCAGAGCCCCCAGCTGCACTTCTAATATTCTGCCAGAAGCTCCTAGGATTGCTGGCTGAGGAGAGTAGGAAGGATCGGCAGAACTCACTTTTTGCTGCCCGGATGGCTTTTTTACAGGAGTTTCTGAGGTGTCTGTAAGCAGTGAGATCATTGATGCTTTACGAGGTCTTGTAGGTTTCCCAGCATTTGTTCCTGAGTTTCATTAGGGAGAATAGGCCCCCGTGAAGCCATTTGGTGATGGTGCCCCATAGTCTCCTCCTTGTAAGGGGGGCATGTTTGTTCTGCACCAGGATGTACTTCATTAAGAATTCATCCATTGCTTGGTCCGGGTCCAAGGAGGCAGTAACCTCTGACCAGTCAATTGAACTGAGGTCAGCGAGGAAGTCTGGTAAGTAGAATTTTGAGTAGTCCCTCATTTGTATCACTTTACTGGGAATCTTTGCCTGAGAGGTGCCCCAAGTGCAGAAGATAGGTGAGTGGTCCGAGATGGCATCAGGTAGGATGCCCAAGGATGTGATCCTGTCAGGTCTATTGGTCAGGATCCAGTCAATCAGTGAACCCTTGTCCCCTTGGGGGGAGGGCCTTGTTGTTTCAGATATAATTTGGCTCAGGGCAAGGCCCGACAGCAGGGGCTCATAAGATTTAGAGTTAGAGCCCAGCCAGTCAAGGTTGAGGTCTCCTATAATAAGGACTTCACTTGTGCCCACTCTCGCACTGACGCTGTGGAGAAGTGAGGAGAGTCCAGGTAGTCCACCTCTAGGAGGGTTGTAGCAGCAGATCAGGTGTTTTTTTTTGTGTGTCCAAGTAGATGAAGAGTGTGCAGGAGCTCACATGTTGGGGGGAGTGGTAGGCGGGTGATCAATGGCAGTCACATTGAGGTGTGCCTTATAGTAGAGTAGTACCCCACCGCCTCGTTTACTCCCCCCATGATTGCGTCTGATATGGTTGTACCCTGGCAGGGTGCACACTGCATTGGTAGTGTGTGGCTTTAGCCATGTTTCCGTGATACCCAAGATATCCGGCTTGTAGTGGGCAACCCAGGCAGTAAGCTCAACAAGGTTGTGAAGGATGCTGTGGTCATTTAGATGGATGATTTTTAGCCCCTTGGTGGATCGCCATGGGGGGTTGGGGGAGGCAGGAGGCCAGCCTGAATGGGAATGTTAGTCCCACCCCTGGAGGGCCCGGGGGGTGGAGGGGACAGTCATGATAGCAACGAGTTTAGGGGCTACAAGGAGGAATAACAGTGACTGGAATTCTTACAGCCAGTAACTGTGCACAGTAATGTAACAAAAACCTGCAGCAAGGTATGTCTTGTTAAAAACAGCAGTGTATTCAGTCAGCTAGGGAATTTTTCCAGCCTTTAACTGTGTACAGTGATGTAACAAAAACCTGCAGCAAGGAATGTCTTGTTAGAACAGCAGTGTATTCAGTCAGCTAGGGAGTTGTGGTAGCTGGAATTATTAGGTCTGCCCCTAGTGGCAGAAAAAGATAACCTGCAGATGGAAAACTAGGCTGGTTAAATTTCAGCCCATGTGACCACTATCAGCCTACTTAAGGGAGAGACGACCAAGAGTGGTGGTGGGGGCGGTGGGGAGCTGAACGCGTAGAGTTCGGTGGGGCTAGACCGTATGCGATCACAGAAAGCAATCAGCAGCTGCCTTAAACAGAGGAGCTTTCACGAAGTAATGTTCAGATGCAAGGAGGTAGGAATTCTCTTGTGTTTTTCAATTTGGATTCCCAGCATTTGAAAAAAAAGGTGCCAAAGCGCTTAGGGGCACAAAGGGAAGGCTGCCTTCTCTGCAAAACGCTGTTTACCTTATCCTTCCTCTGTGGATCCTCCGGTGGGTTGGGGGAGAGCTATGGAGTGCCCTCATGATCTCCACTGCTTGGAGGGGTCCGGCTTAGTGTGGACTGACTTCAGGGGGATGGAGGAGGGCTCTGGAGCGCCCTCGCAACCTCTGCTCCTCGGGGGTCCTGGTCTGCTGTGAAGGAACAAGGGAGAGAGTAGGTATAAGTGGACATTAGGGTGGGGAGAAGAGAGGGGGCAATAACAAAGCAAACAGGTTTGCCTGCCACTGGTAGGGTGGCTGAGTCACAGATCATTATGCTGGGCTGGGGTTGGGGGGAGGGTAACGACAGCACAGCAACAGCAGCAGGAATTCCTAGTCAGCTTGTGCTGAACTTCTCCCTAGTGGATTAAACAACACTTCAGCTGTAGTAGGCACAGATGGGGACTTTCTATCTACCCCTCGATGGATAAAGGTGCACAAGCTTAGCTTTTCTTTCCCCCAGCAGGCTTTACTATATGGAGCCTTACAATTTCTACCACCCTCGAGACTCAAAGTGCACCAATTTAATTTATACGCGTACTGGCAGTGCAGGGGCTTACAGGGACACAGAGACACACTTAGTACAGGAACTGCAATAAAACTTACTTTATATCCCCACATTTGCACCACAGGCATGCAGAACAACAAATTAATTTAAAGTAGCTGTCCTCCCTCTTGCTTAGCCTTAAAGGGGAGTAGTGAGGCAATTAAAGGAACTGTAGCAAATACAGAGATACATGCACAATGTAAAATATAAAGTTTCCAATAAATAAACTATCTCCACGTCCACGACGACAGAAAGCAATCAGCAGCTGCCTTAAACAGAGGGGCTTTCACAAAGTAATGTTCAGATGCAAGGAGGTAGGAATTCTCTTGTGGTTTTCAATTTGGATTCCCAGCATTTGAAAAAAAAGGTGCCAAAGCTCTTAGGGACACAAAGGGAATGCTGCCTTCTCTGTAAAATGTTGTTTACCTTATCCTTCTCTCTGCAGATCCTCCAGTGGGCTGGGGGAGAGCTATAGAGTGCCCTCACAAACTCCGCTGCTCGGAGGGTCCGGCTCAGCGTGAACTGACTTTCGGGGGATGGGGGAGGGCTATGGAGCACCTTCGCGACCTCTGCTCCACGGGGGTGCTGGTCTGCTTATCCTTCTCTCTGCAGATCCTCCGGTGGGTTGGCGGAGGGCTATGGAGTGCCCTCACGACCTCCGCTCCTTGGGGGTCCTGGTCTGCTTATCCTTCTCTCTGCAGATCCTCCGGTGGGTTGGAGGAGGGCTATGGAGCGCACTCGTGACCTCTGTTCCTCAGCGGTCCTTGTCTTATCCTTCTCTCTGCAGATCCTCCGGTGGGTTGGGGGAAGGCTATGGAGCACCCTCGCGACCTCCACTGCTCGGGAGGGTCCGGCTCAGCATGGACTGACTTCGGGGGGATGGGGGAGGGCTATGGAGTGCCCTCGCGACCTCCGCTTCTCAGGGGTCCTGGTCTGCTGTGAAGGAATAAGGGAGAGAGTAGGTTTAAGTAGACATTAGGGTGGGGAGAGGAGGGGGGATCTGAGTAGGATAAAGTGAGACAATTTATTTCATAACAATAAGTTCAATTAATGTTTTGAAGTCTTTAAAAAATAAACTGGGGATTTATTTGTCCCATACCTTTTCTTCCTGCCACCACCTTCCCCCAGACCAACACACACAGAAGACAAAAGTAAAAAAAAAAAAAAAATTACTCATGTTTGCTGATGTATTTTGTGCCACTTTTTATTGTTTTAAATTATTTCCTTTTTTCAATGTGATTTTGTTATTGTTGATGCTTATGGCTCAAGGTCTATTGTGGTGGATGCAATAGACCTTGGCTCAAGACCTCTTACAGGCTGCTGCTCTTTCCCCATTGCATGTTGCAATCTCACAGGATCCCAACATTATAGTAAACAGTTAGCCTGAAGTTAAATTGTAAACTGCCAAATTAAGTCACAACAATGAAATTATTTTGTCTAACTATTCCAATCTCTAAAGTAGCCATCTTCTAATACAAGAAGTACATTTTCTTGCACATTTGGGAATCCTGTGTGGTCATTTTGCCATTTTTGCATGTTAGCTGGGGGAGAGGGCATCGGGTTGGATAACAGGTATTACAACTTCCTCATCTGATACCCTTCTCCCATTTTCCCACCTGTTCACCCCCCCAGCACCAACATGCACATTTATGAAAATAATGTGGCATTTCATCAATGCTGAAAATGAGACATATAACCAAAGCTCTGTGGTTCAATTTTCTCCCTGTAATTCAGTTGCCAGCATACAGTTTTCATTCATGCCACTTAATTTAGCCACATGCATTTTACCTTCAGGTTAACAGTTTACTATAAGTTCAGGATCCTGTATAATTTTAACTTGCAATGGGGCCACAGTGGCAGCCTGTAAGTGAAAATGGAACCCTACACAGCACAGTATCAGCCACAACATTAGACCTTGGGCACCGACCAGAATGCCCCCCCCCCAAACAAATACCTATACAAAGAAAAGCTCAGTCACAAGTTGAAGGTAGATAAGGCTTCTGAACTGACAGTTGAAAAGAAACTGCCTCTCATACCAACACAAAGAAGGAAGAAGACAACTACAATATGAGGGCTGCAGTGGGAGATGACTGATGTACTGTAATCTATTATTCTTCTGTAATTTGTTGAGTATATTAATTAAAAGCAGGTCCTTAGTTACTATCAGGTCCATGATATGATTACCTTTAGAGGAAAAAAAAAAAAACCTCACCCCACCACTTTCAGACCATGGGGAAGAAAGGTTGTGGGGGATGTAAATCATTAACTTTCATGCTTTGTTTCATCAGATTGATGGGTGGGGTGAACTGCCAAGAGAACAGGTACCGCATAAACATATAAAACAAACCCCATTCTATTGTCATCTAAAGGTTTTCCTTGCTCCTGAAAGCCAATAATTTTAATCCCCCACAACCTTTCTATACCACAGTCACTGGTACATTTTTATGGGGGTTGGGGGGCTGAACAAAAGACACCAAGAAAACATGGAAAAAAGGTCTTATTTCACAATATTTTTCCTCTTTGTTTATGCAAATTATCTATAAATATTTTTTTTTTTTAGATCTGGAAATATAGTGAGGTTGTGTGGAGAGAGTGCATGTGGCAATGTAACTCGTATACTATTGTCTTATTATAAAGAGCATTTGGTCACAGTGTGTGGGCAACAAAAGTAATTTTTGTACATCTTAGCTAATACCGTGAGTTGTAGCATATCCTTCACGTGAACTCCCTTACTGTAACTATATGCCAAGCACCATCCCATGCCTCTTTCAAAAAACTGCTATGCAACCATCTCACAGAATCATGCACATGTGCTTGTTTTAAACCTCCCTAGTCCTTACATCTCTCCACTACCTCCTGCTCCCTCCAACTACCTACACCCGAATCTTGCCCCATAATTATGCTCGGCACTTTTCCCCCTGTCACCCTTCTGCCCCATCCCACCATTTTCTCCTGGTCTTCTTTCTCCTACCATGCCATGACTTCCTAAGCCATCTAACACATCCCTTTCCCACTCTTTCCCTATGTCCTACTAATTCCCCTATCCTCCAATATTCTCCCTGCTTTGACCCTTATAGTATTCTAGTCATTATTTTATTACCCTACTAGATTTGTCCATATATGTTGCCTCTCTGCCCTGCCTATTGTATTGCTCTTTGTATTTACTTCAGACATTTGCTACTATAGTATCTTAGTCATTATTGTATTACCCTACATTTGTCCTCCTATGTTGCCTCTGTGCCCTGTTTATTGTATTGCTTTTGTTTTTTCTTCAGACATTGCTGCTACATTCAATTACCTGTTGTTTTTCCCCGCCCTGAAATCCAACTGCACTAGTATTGATTGTTTCATTGTCTGCACTGAACTGTATTCCTTTGGTACAAGTATGGATTGTTTTATTGTATACTCTGCTACTCTTGTGTGTCTTATGTATTGTTTCTGTAACCTCCTGGGTCGTGCCTGAAAATAGTCATTGCCATGGCTAGTGCACCCTACCCGGTCAACAAAAACTAAATAAAAATAAATAAATGTTACTGTCACATCAGACAGTATCTGTATCAATCTGTGCAGCACATCTCATAAGGGGGGTTTCATATTTAGGTTAATTGGTGACCATACCAATTCCCCCATACCTGTTCCCTGTTGTCAAGCAATAAGAGCATCTGAACAAAAAAAAAAACATAAGTGACCTCTAAAAATAGCCAGGTGATAAAAGAAACAGGCAGGGCCCCTGAAAACAGGAAGTATTCAGTGCACTGTTTTGATTTTGCCTTTGTTTTTCTCTGAACACAGCCCAGTATACTGGATGTGGATAGTCAACCCCACACCTCCAGAATTACATCCAAATGTAATAAATTGATTTGTCATCACAAGGTTGTCATGCTATTTGACCTGAAGTACATGGTAACTGGTGGGTGCAGGAAAAGTGAGCACTGAAGGTGGTAGACACAGTTGTCCTTTACATGCTGTACAGAATGAGATGTGTGTTGTTAATTGCGTAAATGTAAAAAAATGAGGTATAGTGCCAACAAAAAGTGTATGTGTATTTTTTTCCTTTCACAGTCACAGTAAGGGTGTATCTACTGCTTTATGGAGGCAATCTTGATTACTGTCATTGTATCTTTTTTATTTGTATAATTACTCCATCTGCCACCCCTGGTCAAGTCTAATCACCATTTGCAAAAATGATTAGTCATACCAAGTCAATTAATCCCAAGTGTATATACAGTAGATCATCAGTAATGAGGTGGTCAGCTTCTTCAGTTTTTCCCGCACCATACACTGGTGCTGTATATAATCTCAAGGAACTGTTCATTTGTACAAGTTATGATGCAACAGTTTGTCTTCTCATATATTATTTACTAATTTATTATTTTTTTCACTTTGTTGGATAATTATGATGCTAAGTAGTTGCATTGGGGTGCACTACAGTATGTACAAGCTGAATAGTTGGTATTGCAATAAAATTAATTCCCATTGATTTTAAACAGTTTGCAATTTCGTATAAATTCATAATGCCACCATGACCAAATACTAAGACAGATTACACATGCAGTACTGTTTCAAAAACATTTTTCAATAGGCTTCAAGCTTTCCTATATTTAACATATTTATTTGAAAGATCTGTTATCTAATTACAAATCACAATTATCATTTCTTTTTACAAAGACAAATCTAAAAAAAAAGGAAGCTGAAGGGGCCACAGGAGAAAGCGGGCATAAAAATAAGAAAAAAGGAAAATATATTTCTTGAAATTGTCATGATTAGAAAGCATCATATGGAGCCAAAATCACAACAGGCTCTGAAGGACAAATGTGTCCTCTTTCTGTGACAAGACACTGTTATTTGTCAATGCATCAGTTAATTTCTAAAAGTCCAGATCTACTAGTATAATCATAATATGGTGTCTCATGCACACAGCTGTCAAATTTTGTAGTTCTAAATTCAGTCTGCATAATAATTTTCGACTCACTGTGATTTCTGTAACTTTGCATCAATTAAAGAATTTTTATTTTGACTTTAACTGCATATTTTTTTCATGGTCATATGCACAGCTCCAGTGTCTATGCTGTATATTTATATTAACCATGTCTGTTGTGGTTATAACAGTAGATTTTTTTATACATTAGTGCAAGATAACTTGGAAGTGAGGCTGAGCACTTCTGGCACACAACCACTTGAGAAAAATCTCTGATAACCACCACAAGAACATGAACTGTACATATACACATATTATAAATTGCGTGGCAGAAATCACTGTGTGATGAGATGCACTATAGTATGATCACACGAGGCAACCTCTTGTTGGAAAAGTATTAATGCTAATATTTCTAAATAAGCCATTTTACATGGGCACAGCAAATGACCACCTATCAAACTAATGGAGCACTTTATTACAGTGCGCGAGGAGTGTACTGTAGCTGTGCAGTGCAATCGTGCAAATTATTGGAGGGAGGGCTCGGTGTGCCCCAACTGCTGTAGTGTTTTTAATAGAAAAAGATGAGGTCAGTTTAAGTCTTTGCAGCTTTTTGTCTTTTGGCATGAAGTTATTATTGTCAGGAGTTCCTGGAAAAAATTATCATATTGGCTATTCATAGTAAAAAAAGCAATGAAGTGACTGGCCTCTCAAAATACTGAACTTAATTATTAGGGCATTTACCTTTACACTTTCTACCAAAGTCTTGCTGCCAAATATGAAGTGTTGTGGTTCACATAGCAGGGGTAATAGTGAGCAAATGATCCCCCAGGGCAATCTATTACTACCACATGCATGTAGTTACTAATACGGGGTTGTGGGTTTGATGCTGGCTGTTCTGATACAATATTATTGTCTGGTAGCAATTTCAGAAGAGCAGACTGCTCAGTGGGGAAAGCCTGTTGCCAGGGAGTCATTTACTGAAGCTTTGGATCCTAGCTTCTGCTTCTTTGCTGGTGGCTAGTTGGGGGGAATCTTTCAACTGGTTCTGGGTTCCCTGTTCTGTTTCCATTGTCTGCTCCTCTTTTTTTGCTATTGCTCCAGAGGGACAGAGCTAAAGTAATAGAGGGTGTTAGGGATTAAGGAGATGTATTCGTCTGATCTGTGTTCAGCATTTTTTTCTTCCCTTTCACTGGGTGTTGCCCATTTGTGGGCATTGCCACACTCGCACAAAATGTGTACCAAATGAAGTTAAATAGTATTATAATCCAGTAATAACTTTCTCCTCAGCAAGACTGTTCCAGTGAAAGCATAATTATTTGTATTTATTTATTTTATTTTATTTATTTATATACATATTAATTTATTGGGTGTTCTTTCATTTTTAAAGCTACAGATGATTTATAAACAACTTGAAAGCTCCTAGTACTGTGCCATGACTGCCATGATAGAAAACAATTTATTTTGGTTCATGGACTCACTAATCCTCATCAGACACTTGTGGCTGCATCCACATTTTTATTAATAATCTATCATGAACATTCAACACCTACTGTAGCTTCTTCAGTTGTTGTAGAACAGAGCAAGTGTCTCACATCTTTAATAATGTTAGTCATAAATGTGAAAAAGCATCTTAAAATGTTTAGTCTGATATAAGTATTATTTTACTTTGGATTAACCTTAGACGGTCTTATTTCTATGAACTAAAATAAAACATGATGCAAATTTACATGAAATCTGTGTGAATGTGCAGTGAATGTACAGTTCTTATTAATAGAAACTGTAGTCATACCTCACCTGGATTCATACTAAACTGTACCAGAATGCAAGTAACAAAATGCACACTGTATTTTGTATAATTTTCTTTCTGTGGCAAAAATATCCTGTATACAGTAGGTCATTCCATGGAACAAGGGATGTGGAGTCATGGATATGTCACTGCATGGATTGCCAAATTCTGAGCTGGAGATGATGACCCATCACAGCAGTGTTCAGCATCATGAATTCTATTTGTAAGTGTGTGTGTGTGTGGGGGGGGGGTATCTCCAGGTTTAATGGATTTCCTGTTAAATTGTCTATTCCCTATGATGTTCACACCATAGGAAAACTGTTTCCTATTTATCTTGTTTGTGATTATTTGAGGACATTTTAATTTTCTCATAGGCAAAGGAGCATGCTGGATATAAGGACTGTATTTGCTATACCATCCTGAACTGGATAATTTAACTTATGGGTTCCTTGCAATGTTCCTTTGTACCAATCTGTAAATATGAAGTTCTAGTATTTAAGAGCTTCTTATATTTACCACTGAGTTCTACACTTCTGCACTTCTCATATTAGATATCTGTGCAAATTAATTTCTTCTTATTATATTTTACATTTAACATTACTGCTCCATGTTATCTCTCTCTCTCTTTCTATATATATATATATATATATATATATATTCTATGCAAAAAAAAACTGTGTCAATGCATCATTTAGGGTTAAAACACAAAAAGCCAGGAAATTAGACCTTTAGGGTTGCCCCTCCCTCCTCATGTACCCCATCCTCCCGAGACTGACAGATGCCGAGGTGTGTCATTGGGGTTGTGAGGCCTTTTCTAAATCTCCCTCTCCTCCTGTAATGGTTTCCATCCCCAACCCTCATCTGCACCTCTGAGGCTGGAAATGTCCTTCATCTTGTGTCTTAATGAGCTATCTAACAAGTGATCTGCTGAGCTGATTATCAAGCCCTACTTAAGTCATGTTTAGTGAGCTGCTAATTGTTTGGTGACAGAAGTGCTCAAGTTTAACAATGCAACAATGCCACTAACTTCAGATAGCTGTTCAATAGTTGCTCCTGGAACATATTTAGTTTTCAGTCTGAACAGTTATTGAATAACATAGACCAATATTTGTCTATCTTTTCCCCAATGTAATCCATAATTGTAGCCCCAGTTAATAGTTATTAAATCAGTACAGCAGGTTGACTCTGTCAATCTGATAGTTATCCAAGATGCAAAAATAGCAGTAAATAGGCAAATGGATTACTAACTTCATGCATTTTGCCTCAGATGCCCTCCCATACGTTCTGAAACAACTTATGCAGCTGGCATGAGATTCTGGAATTTTTTCAGATGTTTCTGGCAGACAAGCATCAAGGCCAACAGGTAAGCCTGAGGTTCCCATGAGTCTTTTGTCTGTTACACCTTTATTGTATTGCTCCACAGTATAGTTTTGAAGGTAAAAATTGTGTTCACTTTTATGGTATAAATCCATAGAACAGCTAAAACCTAGAGCTTCTAGGGGCCTCCCAGAACCCAGACCCCTGGCATCTTAGAACAATTTAATCTACAATATCATCAATATTTTGAGCCACCCTATTGCTCTACATATCGGTATGTGTAAATTCTATGAAATGTATTCCTGTAAATTCATACTGCTGAATTGATGGAGAAAGAATAAGAGGTTTAGATAAACATTAAAAGAGGTGACAGTTAGAGCCTCTAATCAATGCAATGCCATGGGGATTATAGTTACTGATTATTTTGTACTCTCAGCATATATAGTGAGATAGTGTCAAAAATAGCGCAACATTAAAGGCAATATAAAAATAAATATTTCTGACATAGATAGGAGGTACTCATGTCAGTATATGTATCATTGGTTAGGCCTTATGGTGAATGTTGTGTACAATATTGGTCACCATATCTTTGAAAGGATATTGTAGGAGCAGAGTGCAAGCAAAGGAAGAAGGACATTGTTGGCAAGTTAAATTACAAACAACACAATGAGGAATTAAACCTTTTGTCTTATAAAGGATGCGACTAAGGGGTGACCTTAGTTAACAGTCAATTAAAAATGAGAATTTGATGGAATCCCTGCATGTACTGTAAACTACACAATGTTATTTTGTCAGCCAGGAGCCATAGATGCCAGCTTGAGGGCTCCCATCTTAATTCAGAGAAAAGAAGACATTTCTTCAAACAGTGTTATTATAACATGGAACTCCCCCCCCCCCCCAAAGTCTTTCATTCATTTGCTGTCTTGCTCTCACTCTTGCACATGCACATACACACACACACACACACACATATGCACACTGCCACAGACTCACACAGACTCACATACGCTTTCTCCTGTCATGCAGAGAAAGTATTTCATCCTTTTTATTTCTGTATTTTATTGCACTGTCATACAGTGTATTAGTGAACATTTTATGATGAAATGAAGATTGCTCCCATTCTCCTTTTATCTCCAAGTTTCATGCAAACCCATCTTATTTTTCTACACCTAGTCACTGAGACTCTCTGTTCATGCATGACTGATGCAGCCATTTTTGGAGTGGCAGTTTGAGAAAACTTAGAGCAAAGTGTCACATGTCAACAAGTATTGCTTCAACCAGAGAACTAATAACTGCATGCCAGACTTTTCCATGTATTACATTTTTATGTATCAAATTTGCATTTCTATGCAGTGTCTCATCAGAAACTGACATATCTGCTACTGGCATACAGGGCCTGATTCTCAAATCCTCTGGCATGGTGCAAGGGTCTTGCACAAAAGAATGCTGCAAGGTGCTCCTTGCATCAAAATATATGCTGGGAGCGATTCTCAAAGACAGCATGCCCCAAATGGGGCTTGCAGCATCCCTGCACCCTGAATTGGGCTGCAATAAGGTGATAGGGGCCATGCAGAGGATGCAAGCTTCACACAGCCACATACTGCCAAGTCAGAAAAATTTCTCTAAGGGGAGAAATTCTAAGTTCTCTTAGACCAGTCAGGGCTGGTGTAAGAGGACTTAGAAAAATCTCCCTTGAGAGAGATGCAGCTAGTAATAGTGCCGTGAGACCCCTCCTCAAGCCCCATTGTGCTCCACATGTAATTACAAGAGAAGAATCCCCCACCCAGATCCCTGCTGTGCCCCACATTCATAATTCATATAGAAGGTCCCGATCCCGATGTGCTCCACAGTGTTATATATATATATATATATATATATATAAGACTCCCCAAGATCCTGCTGCCCCACATTTGTAATATATATATAGAACCCCCACCCAAATCCCTGTTGTTCCCATCGGTATGGCAAATAAAAGAGCCCCCCACATTGCTGGTATAGTGCCCCTACACCCCACCCCACCACAGTAGGTAGTGCCTCCTTCCCCAGACAGAGTCAGGGATCAGCACAGCCCTCCTCACACCTCCATGGTCAGTCCCTAACTGGACTGTCAATGAGCACATACTGTAATGTGTATGCTTTTATTGCTTATCAATGGGTGCATACACATTACAGTACGTGCTCATTGACAGTTCAATTGTGGGCAGGCCACAGAGGTGTGAGGAGGGCTGTACTGGTCCCTGGCTCTGTCTAGGGATGCAGGGGACTACCAAATGGGGTGGGGGTGGGTGGGCACTGGACCACCAATGTGAGAGGCCATTTTATGTGAAATACTGATGTGGACATTGGGGATCTGGGTGGGGGGTTCTGTTATATTTAATCACTGTGGGTCACATCAGGGATCTGGGTGGGGTTCTTACACATTTATTAACTGTGGGGCACATTGGGGATTGGGCAGAGGTTCCACAAATATTTGATACTTATGGGCACAGTGTGGATCATGGTGGGGAGAACAGCTTACAATTGCTACAAAGGGGTCTGCAGTGAACCCTTCCATGTGTGTTGTGTTTAGTGCATGGGAAGGGTTGCAATAGGTGTGGGGATTTAGCCGCGAGGACCTCTCTTGTACCAGAACCTCGTGCAGCATCCCTAGTATACAGGGCTTCAGTGCAAGCTACTATTTGCCACAGCTTGTGTTGTTCTAAGCCCCATTTGAGAATCAGGCCCACAGTATCTGCATCAACTTGGGGGGTTAGGAGGAGGGGATGTGTTTGCAAAAGTGACAGGCATTAGCTTGAGATTGAGTATTGCAAAAAAACAAATGTCAGCAGCACTACTGTAGTTAATCTTGGATTCAAGAGTCGCTTTGACAGTTTATGATTAGGATAATAAGACACTGCAGTTAGTCTAACAGTTGAAGGAATACTTTTTATAATTGGATACATTGATTTAAGTTTTCTCAGACTGCCCCTCTGAGACGCCGAGTCTCAGCAATCTAGTATAGAAATAATTAAAAAAAAAGGTGGGTCCCACATGAAACTCAGAGACAAAAGGCGAATAGAAACAATATTAATTTCATCACAAACATCACATACACTATATTACAGTGTTGTAAAATGCAGAAATAAAAAGTGAAAAGCTCACTGCATTACAGGAGACAGTGTATGTGAGTGTGCGTAAGTGTGTGACAGTGTGTGTGTGTGAGTGTGTGTGTCTGAGACAGTGTGTGAGAGACAGAGTAAAACAGCAAGTGAGTGAAAGACTTTGGGGTGGGGGAAGAATTGACAGAATTATAAAGCAGAATACTATCATAAACATTGCAAAAATGTAAAAAAGACATCAGAGCCACAAAGAAATCCGAATAAATGACAAAACAGTAATGATTTTCTTATTTCTTTCATGATTTCATCACCTAATAGGATAATAGTCTTCTGACCAGAGGAGTCCCATAAAACCTCTTTATTTATTTGTTTTTTTAGACTGCAAACATCCCAGTCGTTTCAGTGAGGTGAACATTTTGTACCACTAATGTCACCTCACCTCAGAGGATGAGTCCATTGCACTTAAAAAATGGGACAAGCCATACAATCTGACAGTGAAACTTGAAACTGTCAGCTAGACATGAGTGCCATGAGGGCACAGACAAGCATGTTCTGCAAATCAAACTACCCAGTACCATAGGCAAGGCATAGTTCAAGCTTTTTATTGTTTAATAGTTTCTGTCCTTCCCACCACCCTGGATTATGGAAAATCCCACCAGTTTTATAGTTATCCCCCCAACCCCAGCACACCCAGTAGCCTCCAGTTCCCCCTTACCCAACAACTCACAAAAATAAAAGAATATCACACTGGAAAACTGTGCTATGCTGGAGCAGCTTACTCCTAATCAGTCACAAGAGATGTGAATGAAATTATTAAGCTCTCCTATAGTGAAACCTGATTGGCTGCTTGTTAGCCAGTCAGGTGTCACTACAGAATCACTTCATCATTTCATTCATACCCTTTTTGTGACTGAAGAAGGGCCAACTGCTCCAGTGAGGGACCATATTCACTTTATTGAGGCTGATATAATTAACTAGTGCCCCTGATTTATACTTGGGGCCTGATTTTCAAAGTGTGACACAGGCATTCAGAGCCATCTGAAAATCCAACCCACAGTATTTAAAGTGACAAGCATGTATTAGAGAAGTTGTTACTAACAAGGTCCATGTGCATTTACAAACAACAGACACTAAGTAAAGACAAAAGTGACTAACAGTTAAAATCCAAAGCACACCACTGCTGTATACATATACCACAAGCTGCCAAAAAATGTTATCTCAGGACAAAACAAAAATAGTAGAAGCAGACAACAAAAAGAAAGGTAGCAAGTGCAGAGTACTCACTATGTCACAATAATATAATACAAAAGGTGCATAATGTTGAAAAACTTTCTGATACCAAAGTAAATGCATGAATGATTGCTTCAGAGATTTAAAACAAAACAAACAAAAACAAAAATACAAAGGAAAACAGGACCGGGGATGAATAGGACAGGCAGGGGGAAGGGGGAGGGAGGTGGCAGAGGAGATGAAGAGGTGAAAAAACTCACAGCAAGAACAGGAATAAATATGTGCAACATAATTGCAAAGCAAGATAATATTACAAGACATTTTAATAAATAGCAGATTATGGACCAACATTTGTAATAGACAGCCACAGTTGTTATTCGATCAGAACCAATGCATGCTCAATAGTGACTATTACAAAGTCACTTACAACTTGTCCTGGAGTTCACTTCACAGACAAAGGGGATCATGTGGGGGAAAAGAAAAGGTAAGGAATAAGGGAAACAGAGTACTGTGAGGGAAGGAAGCTACTCAAAGCAAACTCAGTTAATATGTACAGTATGGTATGTATGCATGCAATCCTGCAACAGCACAATTTTTACTAAATGCTCCAATACCAAAAAGTCAATAACGGGGTGGATGGCTGAAGAGGCAATTATAGGAAATCCACCCACCCCCAAGAAAGTGAACTTGGGAGTAACAGATGAAATATACTCCCAAAAAATTTGATGGCAAAGATAGGGTGCAGGGTTGGTGCAGTATGAACAAGCAGCCGGCCTGACAGCAACACCAGGATAGGAATAATATTGCAATCAAAAGAGGAATCTGCCACTTCTGCTAGCAAACAAATCTGAGCTTTAGTATAAATAAGTACAAATAAGAAAATAGGAAGTGATAGTGCAGACCCCCAACAAAGAGTATGAGACTCAAAGCATCTGGTCAATAGTGGCTATACTGTAGCTAGGTCTGCACCATCACTTCTTATTTTCTTATTTGCAATAATGCTTGATTTTTTTTTTTTTTTGCTAGCAGAAGTTGTGGATTTCTCTTTGAGTGTGGTATTCATATCTTTTTGGTATTGCTGACATGCAGGCCTCCTGTTTATACTGCACCAGCCCTACACCCTATTTTCACAGTTGGAAAATAGGGTGGCTGCAAGAGGTCCCAAGGAAGTGAGATAAACAGGATAGTTAACAACACATGTCACTATCTGCTGGTTACTTGGGAGGGACAGAATGTGTTAGAATAAAATTGCACCTGTTCTGTGGTGATAGAGCCTGGTAGCTACCCAGTGGTTAATCAGGGAAGTGCAATTAAGGGCAATAAAACTACACTGGAATATACCACAGAAACAGGATACCACTTGGCTACCAGCTCTCTAGCGCACAACAGGGAGTGCTCTGACAAACCAGAGGGTGAGGTACCAACTGGTATACTTTGGTACCAGGAACATTTTCTGTGATGACCAGTGTAAATTTCAAGGTGTCATCCTTACTGAATATGGATTGTAGGTGCCTAATAATTTTTTCATAGGGGCTCCAGATCAGCATTGTGTGTAACAACCAAGGGTGTCTGGTTGATGGTGGTCTTTTTTTTATATTGTAGTAGTTGTTCCCTTGGCATAAGCATGGCATGTTCCACAGCTCTGTCAATTTCTCTAGAGTCATGTTCCTATTCAGTAATTTTTTTCTAGTGTGACAAGTTCTTGATCTCTGTCCTCCTCACTCAAACAGATTCAGTGGTATCGAAGTTCTTGACTGTATAGTACAGATTTTTAAGTTAGCCTACTGTGTTTGCTGTTTTTGTGTAGGTATCCATGTGTGTCTGTTGACTTCCTGGAGATGCAGGTCTGTAAGGCTCTATCTTTGACAGTAACTGTGATGTTCAGGAAATTGATACTGATGGCAGAGTATTCAGGAGAAGGTTAAATGGATGGGTGAAGATGTTACGTTCCTGATGAAATTCTTCAAGTGTGTAAGTACCTCCTGCCAAGATTATAAATATATCATCAATATAGCAGAAGTATGTGAGTAATCCTTACTATGCTAATGTTAGAAAGGTAGGCTTATGAGATCAGACTTATTTTTCTTCTCAATATAACAAAATGTAATAGACAGAATGTAGACCCTAGTTTCGTGACCAATTACAGAATTTAAACTGACAACTGCCTTTTGCTTGTGCCTCAGGCACATGTGCATTTCTAGTCCATGATAGATAGATAGATAGATAGATAGATAGATAGATAGATAGATAGATAATTTCTTACATATGGTATATATTTTAGTGTGCTTTGATGCATTAACATGGTTTTATTTATATGTTTGATCATACTGTGTGTCTGCTATGTTCTTGCGGATATACTGTGTTCATGTCTTTATGCAGCATAGTTGTACACACACAAGTGCCTCTTAGCTCACACAAACACACACACACACACACACACACACACACACACACACACACACACACACAGTTTTTGGAGGCTCTTAGATCATAAGAATTTAACAGTTTATAGGACTCCTGTTGTCACATTCCATCCCTGCAGAGGATCTTATTTACACCCAATTAGGATTTCAAATACTGCTTTTTTTTTGTCTCTGCACATTTCCAGTTATTTACTTCCTTATCAACAGAACTGTCACATCCATGCGTAAAAGTTTTTTTTTTCCAGTTCTACCCAATGTTTTTAAGATTGTTTTTCTGTATAGTCTGCCATTATTGTCTGATGAGGGGCTCTGTGTTGTCTGAAAGGTTATATTCTGTAAATTTCTCATTGGTCCAATAAAAGGTATTAAATCACTCACTTTATCCATTGCAATAAACTTAAGTAACTCTTTCAGTATTACTCTTTAGATAACACAGTTGTCACCTTGTGTTTTCTCCATTCAGTAAAGATTTCTGACTTACACTCTCTGCCTTACTTCTACTGAATGGCTCTCAATCAAATTCAAAAGATAACATATTGTCAGTGTCTAGAGAACATGGTAGCCTATCTTTAGTTTTTTTTATAAATTGAAGTCCTGACACTGCAGTATTCTTTTTGTTCAATTAAATGTTACTCTTAAGCAATTGTTTTGAGGCCAAATTTTGTTACTCCCAGTTCACTAATTGTTGCAGCTATACTTCAAGATTTATTATAAAGTTGCTGATTAAATGAAACAGTTGGATGTTGATTAGATTGATCATAACTAAGAAGACACACATTGGTTATATTCTCCTCCAAAACAACTGCACTCCTTTCACCGATATTTGAATCCTTATGATTGCATGAGCAGATTGAGACTTTACTTATGGATTTTTTTTAAATTTTGAAGATAGAATTGTCCTTTGTGGCATAAGCTGAGATGCCATCTTGGCTATTGTCCATATCAGATGATTTCTTATTTATCTCATTTATTCATTCCTAACTAATGTTTGGTGTGGAAGACACTGCATCAATAACATGTATGTTTTTCACTTGTGCATGATCTTTTCTTGCACTACAGCTTTTTTTTTAGTTTTGATGAATTTCTCTCCTTTCCTGATGTTATCTTTAATGGCTGTGTTTGTTCTTTGCCTAGTCTCAATATTGCATGAACATTGTATTTACTCAAATTTCCTATTCCTGCCTTTAACTTCTGCCTTTTCTTATTCTGCAGGATGAGTATAGGCACAAGGAACCTATGGGACTTTGGGGGGAGAGTAATGAAGAATGAGCTGACAGGGGAGGGAGGTTGGGTAAGTGGCACAAGCCAGGGTCACAGCACTATTAACAGGCAGACTCAATAGACCATTTTGGCCTTCTTCTGCTGGCTCCTTTATATTTTTGTATGTTCATACGCAGGAGATAAGTTACATGAAAAGTTTTTAGGTCAAAAATCTGCTAGACCTTAAAATTTCCTAGACACAGCTAAACTGTCTCCTGAAAGGTGGCACTAGTTTCCTCATTCTTGATATTTATGTTGATGGACAAGTAATATCTCAATTTATGTCTCCAGCAAATAAGTTTAACACATTCTTCATGGATCTGTGAAGGTTTAAAGCTCTTAAGTGGAAGTTCTCTGGACTATATAATCCCTTCCCAATAATCAACCCAAGGACAGTAACCCAAATTTCATTTTAGGTTAGTAACCAGGAAGGAGGTTCTTGCCAGGCTGAGATGAATCAGAAGTGATGATACACCAGGCTATGACAATCTGGAACCAACATTCCTAAGAATTGCTCCCTTACTATTGCCACTTCCTTAAAAAAACTCATTAATAAAGTCCTCCTACAGGGAATAATTCCAGAAAATTGTAAAATTGCCCTAGTGGTTCCCATTCACAAGGGAGGGAAGAAAGGACTTATAAGGCCTATAAGGAATTTTCTGCCCCTCTCCCCAGTCTGTACACTAACTAAGATCCAGGACCAGCTGGTATATAACCAGTTTCAGGACTACTTAGAATACCATCACTCTCTTACTCTCATACAGCATACATTTAGGAGAAATCATGTCATATAAACTTCCCTGGTACCTTTGATCTTCAATATCTTGGATGCAGTGGAGAATGAGAAGGCTACGGTTACAGTTTTTATAGACCTGACCAAGGCATTTGACCTTGTAAATCATGATTTGTGACTGGCTCAACTTAGGCTTGTTGGTTTAGATAACTGAGTATATATCTTGTTTAATAACTACCTGTCCAACCGAAAACAATAGCTCAAATGGCAAGGCAGTTTATCAGAACAAAGGGATATAATGGGCTCAATACCACTTCCACCCCCCTTGCTGACCTCATAAACCACTCCTTCTCTACTGGGAAAATCCTGGCAGCCTGGAAGGAGGCTCTAGTCATACCACTGCCCAAAGGAGGAAACCCAGCTGATCCAGGGAACTACCGCCCTATCTCCCTCCTCTCCACTCTGGCCAAACTTCAAGAAAAGTTAGCCCTCACTCAAATCATGCAATTCCTTGATGCAACCTCCTTCTTCACCCCTTTCCAGTCTGGATTTAGGAAATCTCACTCCACTATAACCGCGCTCCTTAGACTATCAAATGACATTACCTCAGGAACGGACAAAGGGTGCATCACCTCAGCCATATTCATAGACCTGGCAAAAGCCTTCGATACCGTGTCCCACCCCAAGCTCATCACCAAACTGCATGATGCTGGCCTCTCTGGTCAAGTCATCAGGTGGTTCCAGGCGTATGTCTCTGGCAGGTCTCAATCAGTCAAAATTGGCAACCAAATATCCCCCCCACTCCCAGTCACTATGGGAGTCCCCCAGGACTCCGTCCTAGGCCCAGTTCTATTCTCAATCTTCCTAAATGACCTTCCACTATCCTGTCTTAACTCAGCTATCCAAATGTATGTGGATGACACCATCCTGTATGCCTCAGATCCCTCAGCAGAGGCCCTGGAATCTACTCTCCAGCAAGATTTCAATGCAGTCCAAACTTGGCTTAGCTCAAATCAACTCATCCTAAACTCCAAAAAGACCGTATCCCTAACATTTGGCACACCTCATAGACTCTCCAGGATAGGTGAGCTGCCCACCTTCCAAACACTGGATGGCTCCACTTTGGAAGCCCGCACCTCCTTTAAGTACCTGGGTGTATGGCTGGATCACCACTTGGACTTTGCTATCCACATAGACTCCCTGCAGAAAGAATTGCACCCAAAACTAGGTGCCCTTTACCGTAACAAAGGGTGCCTAACCACCCCGGTCAGGCAAGAGCTTGTACTCAAAATTATTCTCCCCATATTTGACTATGGAGATGTGGTCTACGGAGCAGCCTCCCCATCCACCCTAGCACTCTTGGACCCCATCTTTCACTCCTTCTGCCACCTGATCCTAGAATGCCTCCCAACCACCCACCACTGTCACCTATACACCGCTTTATGCCTCCCCTCGCTGCATACCAGGCGACAGTTCCACTTTGCTAATCTCGTAGCAAAACATTGGTCAAATTCCCTCCCCTCCTGCCTCAGCTCCACTCTAACATCACAACCCTCACCAGCTTACCCCTTGCATGGCTCTGACCCTTATCTACTCCACATCCCTTTCATGCACACCTCGAAAGACCAGTCAGCTTTCACATACAGAATGCCCTCCCTCTGGAATAATATCCCTAGTGCAATCAGGCAGGCCTTCCCCTCCCCTCGAACTTTGACCACCCTCCTCCAGGCACGCTTCTCTGACACCTGCACCTGTAACATTCTGATTAGAGTGGCCACACCCAAATATCCACTTGGCACCTAGGGGTCATATACCAACTATCATGCTGCATTGTACTAAGTAAACACATGTATAATATCTTTCAATGTTAATGTCATGACTTAAATCTCCCTAGTCCCATCATATTTTCTCACCACTGCTGATTCTTACTGTATCTAGCTATGTAGTGAAGCATCTATCCTATTGTAACAATGCCTACCGTACCAATGTTTCTCTAAGCACTACTGTGTATTTTATGTTATATGCACCCAGGTCGCATCTGGAAACGAGTGGTTTATTTCCCACTCAGTATGCCTATCTGGTTAATCTCATTAATAAATAAATAAATACCGGGTCCCCACCTTTTCTCACTAATTATTAAGGACATGCCTGGCAATTTGGGGCATACTCTACAACTTTATGCAGATTGTGCTATCTTGTACAGATCCTCTGCAGACATCAACAGGATCGACACAGAACTGGAGAGAGACTTCAAACAACTTGAAACATGACTTCTAAAAATAAATGTGCCCTGAACATTAAAAAGATGAAAGCTGTGCTTTTCATCCCCTGGCCACTAGGTAATGAAAGGAATCAGCTACTTAGACTGTCCACCCACTGTGGTGATCATGTGTAAGTGGTGAGTTCTGTGAAGTATCTTGAGGTGCTGCTTTACCAGAACCTGCCATTCAGTCCCCATGTTGATGCTTTATTTAAGTCACTAGACCATAATTTGAACTTCTTTACAGGCTTTCTCTTACCTCTCTAAGGAAGCATGACTTACTATAGAAATGAGTGCATTATAGCCTGTACTTCTTTATGGAGCTCCTATCCTGCAGTGCCTTCATGGCTCTGGACAAAAAAGACTTAACATGTTGTACAATAACATAGGGCACTTTGTGGCAGGTGATTTCCAAAGGGGTTATCATTGTGATGTATTCAGTGCTCTGCGATGGCCATCATTCAGAGTGAGAATGGTGTATCAACTGCTCTGTCTAGCATTCAGACTGGCAAAGGTCATTACCCCCACACAGCCTTATCAAAATTCTCAAGACCAAACCCCAAGTGAGGCCACTGCACTCTTCATCCAGTCCACTGCTATACATTTTAAGGGTGAGGGCAGGCTCTGGCAGAAGGTGCTTTTCCATTACTGCCCCACCCCTATCAAGCAAACTCCTGAGTAAGGTTTTAAATTGCCCCTCACTTGTAAAGTTTAAGAAAAGGCTTAAGGCTTACTTTCTTGAGGGGAGTCAGTGCAGGTGTAAATGCTGGATGTTTCCTTTGGTTCTTCTCTATGACTATTGTGATCCCTACCTGTTATATGCTGTACTTTTCTGAGGATCTTGAATCTCTATCTGTTTGACCAATATGCAGTGTTATGTAATGTTATATAACATCATTAAAACTGAATGCATTTTTTTACTGTGAATGTAATTAACTTATGTATAAAGAGGATTGCCCAACTAAAGGGGCAGACCCCATTGTCCCAAGGCCTTGACAAGTGGTGTGAGGAAAGCCAGGAGGTAGGGGAGGTGAGAGGGGAGAGAAAAGAAGGAGGGACTAGAATGGACATGAGACCACAAAAGGGGAGGAACCAATGAGGTCACAAAAGGGGTGGGGTAAGGGGCAAGGTGGGAACAGTGAGGTGGCAAGCCAGGAAGGGCCAGAGGAGCCAAAGGGCAGGGCCTAAGTGGGTAGACATAAGGGACTGCACAGCCAGTGGAGCTCACAAAATTGCTCCATGAGATTTTCCCACTCACCCACCCTGAGAGAAGAAGCAGGAGGGCACTGTGACATGTGGAGCATAGTGTGCCACTGTGGCAGGTGGAGCACAGTGGTAGGAATGAGTGGATTGCCGTAGGTGGATGGCAAGAAAAAGTGGGGATGTGGACAGGAAATAAAGGGGTGGAAGAAAAATGAAAACACTAAAAAGATAATACAGGACCGATAAGCAAGAAGCAGGGGTACAGTGTGTATGCTCATACCCCTTTCCAACAAAAGAGGAAGAGGCTGGGGGCCCCCCAATGTACATCTGGGGGGTCAGAAGAAAAAGAAAAAATTAATAAAAGTGATGAATTTAAAAAATAATATGTCTGTATATATTGTACATAAATATTAATTGGAAAAGTGATAGAAGTTTAATATGTTATTGTGGACAATGATATTTTGGAAATATTCAGTAAATTAATTGCCAAACTGAGCAACCACACATAATTTGTCTATGTCTTTATTGGCGGGGCTCTGGGGACAATGAGTGGTTATGAACATCTCATTATCACCTTCTTTAGATATATTAGCAAGAAGAGGAAGACCAACAGGGATATAACAAGGATAAAAGACAAAAGGGGGTTCTGTCAGGAAGGGAACCAAGGAAAGGTGGACATATTGAACAGATACTTTTGTTAAGTATTTACAATAGAAGGGGTAGGTGACTTGCCAAAAATAAAGAACAAGGGCAGAATTGGTAGGGAGTTGGACACTAGCCCTTTTACAGCGGAGAAAATCCTCATGGTACTAGCAAAATCAAAAGTCAACAAGGTGATGGGAGTGGATGGGGTTCACCCTATGATACTGAAGGAGCTCAGAGGGGTAATGGCTGCACCCCCAACAGCTTTGTTCAACTTATCACTGGAAACAGAGGTGGTTCTGAGGGACTGGAGAAGGGCAGATTTGGTCCCACTTTATTAAAGCTGGAATAGGGAGGAGGGAGGAAATTACAGGCCTGTCAGCCTGACTTCAGTAGTGAGCAAAGGCAACATGACTTCATGGGGGGGGGTTCTTGACAGACAAGCTTGATCAAATTCTTCAACTGGGTGATCAGGGATGTGGATCATGATGGAGTGATAGATGTGGCATACCTGGATTTCAGAAAGGCCTTCAGCACCATTCCATAAAGAAGACTGGTGAACTAGCTGACCTGTCTAGGAGTGGGACAAAAAGTAGTAAACTGGGTAAGAAGATGGTTGAGCAACAGAAGTCAGAAGGTGGTGGTAAAGGGAGTCCACTCAGGAGAAAGAAGGGTGACCAGTGGGGTGCCTCAGAGGTCCTCTTCAATGTCATTATCAGTGACATTGCAGAAGGGCTAGAAGGGAAAGTCTGCATGTTTGTGGATGACACAAAAATCTGCAACAGGGTGGATACACCAGTGGGGGGGTGAGGAATGATTTACAGATGTTAGAAGAATGGTCAAGAGTTGGCAGCTGGGCTTCAAAGCTAAAAAATTAAAAATAATGCATTTGGGGCACAGAAACCTGGAGACTACGTACCAATTGGCAGGGGTTTGGCAAGGTTGGAGGAATGGTCAGAAGTATGGCAGCTTGGATTCAATGCAAAGAAGTGCAAAATAATGCACCTGGGAAACAAAAACCCAGGGGCAGATTACACAATGGGGGGAGGTAGTAACAACAACAAAAATGGAAAAGAACCTGGGGGTAATCATATCAGATGACCTTAAGGTTAGCAAGCAATGTGAGAAGGCAGTAGGGAGGGCTGGGGGTATACTGGGATGTATAGGGAGAGGCATCAGCAGCAGAAAACAGGAAGTTGTTATCCCTCTGTACAGACAGTTGGTGAGACCCCATCTGGAGTACTGTTTCCAGTTCTGGAGACCCCAATCCCCACAAGGACATAGACAGGATAGAGGCAGTCCAGAGGCAGGCAACTAAAATTGTGCAGTGTCTGCAAGAGAAGCCATATGAGGAGAGACTAAAGAAGCTTAATATGTATACCCTTGAGGAAAGGAGAGAGAAGGGGAACATGATAGAAACTTTCAAGTACCTCAGTGGAATCAACAAAGTCCAAGAGGGTAGCACCTTTCAGAAAAAGAGATGTGTAAGAAAAAGGGGACACCATTTGAAGATGAGTGGGGGTGGTTCAGTGGCAATGTAAGGAAGTATTTTTTCACAGAGAGGGTGGTGGACACTTGGAACAGCCTTCCTGAGGAAGTTGTGGGGTCTAAAACTGTGGGAGAATTCAAGAATGCATGGGACAGACATAAGGCAATTCTTGTGGGGATGGTAGGAAGAAATAGACTGTTGGTTAACTAGGATCTGCAGCTTATCCTGTAAGTAGGGACATGGGTGGACTAGGTGGGCCAAGTGGTCCTTATCTGCCATCAAAATCAATGTTTCTATGTTTCTATGGCAACCACTAAACAGGAAAGGGACCTGTGGATAATCATTTCTGTTTACCTGAATGTAGCTAAGCACAGTGAAAATGCAGTGGAAGAGGCTAGTACAATGAGGGTGTGCATTGGGAGGGGTACCACCAGTAGGAAGAAGAAGGTAATATTACCCCTGTACAGGTCACTGGTAAGACCACATCTTGAGTACTGTGTCCAATACTGGAGGATCCATCTCTGTAAGGACATAGATAGGGTGGAGGCGGTACAGAGGCGGGCCACCAGGATGGTGCAGGGACTGCATCAAAAGCCTTATGAGGAGAGACTAAAAGAACTGAATATGTACTCACTTGAGGAAAGAAGGGAAAGGGGGGATGTGACAGAAACATGCAAGTACATAACAGGTATTAATAAGGTACAGTAAGGTAGCATTTTCCGCAGGAAGACAGACTCAAGGGCAAGAGATCATGCTATGAAGCTGGAAGGGGGAGGCTCAGAAGGCATATGAGGAAGTCTTTCTTCACAGAGAGGGTTGTGGAGACCCAGAACACCCTCCCAGATGAGGTGGTGGGTGCCAAAATGGTCACAGGATTCAAGCATGCATAGGACAGATGCAAGGGACCCTTGGAAGTAACACAAGGGATGGGGACAACCATAGATTGTGTAGGGGCTGCAGTGGCACAGTAGGTAGGGGAAAAAGAACAGACTGGATGGTCCAAAGAGGTCTTTATCTGCCCACAAGTTCTGTGTTTCTATGTTTCGATGATATATACTTGCTTGTATCTGTACAAGTTCTGTTTGTCGAAAGTATGTGGAGCAATATTGCTGTATGTAATTAATTCTAGGTCTCTCCTGAAAAAGGGACATGCTTTTCTGAGTGGGCCTACCTGGTTAACAAAATTCAAATAAATAAAAAAAAGGCCTCTGATATGCTATTATTCCTTATTCTCATGATGTTCCTATAATAGTAGAAAAACACTCAGTTAATTTATTGCTACTGTAAGATCCTAAAAAGTCAGTAGTTTAGTTTTGAAATCTACTAACGTATTTAAACTCTTTTGAAATTCGGAAAACCAAATTTAATAATTAAAATGGGCTATAATGGCTTGAACCATGTACTGCACAACACTGGCTGACAATATAACCTAGAGGTTAGAATAATGAGCTGTGAATGAGCTTGATACATTCAGCAGACCTGGGTTTGATTCCCACAGCCTCCACTTGCAAACTGTGTGACTCTGACCAGGTCACTTAACCACCCTAGTGCTCCTGGGTTACCCCTGAAAACTAACACGTGTGCCTAGTGGGCCTTAGTCGGTTACCAAAAGAATAAAATAAATTACTTTGAAATCCAGCTTCATCTGCAGATAGTCTTCTACTCCCTTGCTGTGCAACTGAATGGTTATTTGATTCAGTCCTTTTGAGCAGTAGTTTCTTCTGCTAGCCATGTTGATAGTCTGAAGACCCAAAAGTTGCTTGAACTATCTAACATGCTTTCCAGGAAAGATATATGCGTCACTATGAAAGGGAAAAAATTTAAGATTTATAATTACAAACACTTGCAAGAGTTTTATATGCTAATGCTCCTGGCTACTCATGCTTTAGTTTAATTAATTGTCAGCTTCAAATCACCATCCAATTGATTATTGAAATTACGTTTTTAGTACTCTGCTTCTAGGCCAGTATCAGTGTACAATAAATATATGTTCTTGGAGAAAGAAATAACTTGAAATGTAAGAAAAATCCTTATTTTTAATCAAAGGAAATCCTTTGTCTAGTTTAAAATATCATTGAGAATGTCCTTAGTTAAACAGGAAAGCTACCTTCAGTTAGTAGTTGGTGCAGATAGTGTTCCAGTGAACAAACTAATGGAGTGAGTTTTTAAAACTCTTACAGTGAAATCATGTATTTATTTAAATAATTCCTAAATCACTATAAGGCAAAAAGCTTAACTTACTATTGAATACCCCCCTCAAAAAAAAATTTTGTTGTCATATTGGTCTTTGCACAACAAGAGAAATTGACAGAGCGGTGGAATGTGTGGAATGTGCTATGCAGATACTAAGGGAGCAACTATTTCAATACAAAGAAAAGACTACCACTACCAGAATACACTTGGTTGTCACACACAACCCAGATCTAGAGCCACTATGTATAATTATTAAGGGCCTCCAATCAATATTTAGTAAGGAAGACACTTTGAAATGTATCCTCCAAGAACCACATCTACTGTTTTTTAAACAACCACCTAATCTATCTAACCTGATTGTCAGGAACAAACTTATATCTGACATGAACAACAGAACACTGGGTGGCACAAGACCCTGTAATTGTTCTGGATGTAAGACAGGTAGGCACATTTCCACTTCACATTTTATCAACACCCTCCAAAACTGACAATTCAGCATACAGGGGAAATATACATGTGTATCCTGGAATGTTGTTTATTACATTCAAAGCAAGAAATGTCCTCAAATAGGTTCTGTAGGGGGCTTCCGTGTGTTACTATCACCAGAAAAATAAAGTGCAGCAAAATACCGCTGGTAGCACACCATGGGCTAAAATGTTGCAGTGCACATAACATCACAGGGCATTATACCATGTGAGTCCAGCCCGCAGTGTACTACCTGATTCCGTGGGGCTGCAGAGGACAGGCTGTAACAGAACAGATGGCGAGGGCAGCAGGCACAGTGTGTCTCCTGGTTAGTGAAGCATAGAAACACAAGAAACGCCATACCAGGAATTCAGTACCACACTGACCAGCACCCCACAGCCAGGACTCAGGACAGTAGCATGGCCACAGACACTGGCAATGCCAGCTAAACAGCAGCACCACTGCATGCCAGCCACATGTCCTGCATGCCATGATGGAACCTACCAAACATAGAAACATAGAAGTTGACGGCAGATAAGGACCGCAAGGCCCATCCAGTCTGCCCATTTCTTTTTCTACCTTATAAATGTGCCTTCGGCCTTTGCTCTGTCAGTGACCTATCTATTCATAGTCATTTGTATTGCTCCCTTACACCTATCCCATGCCTGTTTGAAGCCCTGCACTGTATTCATAGCCACCACTTCTTGTGGTAAGCAATTCCATGCATCCACCACCCTTTCTGTGAAAAAGAATTTCCTCACATTCCCCCTTAATCGGCCTCCCTCTAATCTCATGCTGTGTCCTCTTGTCCTGCTATTTTTCTTATATTTAAACATGTTAGACTCTTTCACCTTGTTTATGCCCTTAAGGTCTTTGAATGCCTCAATCATATCACCTCTCTCCCTCCTTTGCTCAAGGGTATACATATTGAGCTCCATTAATCTGTCCTCATATGTCTTCTGATGCAGTCCCTGCACCATTTTGGTTGCCCTTCTCTGGACTGCCTCAATTTGGTTAATGTCCTTGTGAAGGTGTGGCTTCCAATACTGCACGCAGTACTCCAGATGGGGCCTAACCAGTGTCTTGTACAGAGGATTATTACCTCTTCACGACTTGTGATACCCCTACTAATACACCCTAACAGCCCCTAGCCTTATCTACTGCTTTAGAGGTCTGCTTGATGATTTTAGGTCATCAGTGATGATGATGCCCAAGTCTCTTTCTTCCTTTGTGACTGCTAGCAACTCCCTCCCAGCCTACAGGTGGCTTCAGGGTTTCTCTTCCCTATGTGCATGATTTTGCACTTCTTTGCATTAAATCCCAGTTGCCACTCTTCTGACCATTCTGCTAGTTTATCCAGATCTCTTCTCATTCTGCCCACCCATCTGGATCATCTACTCTGTTGCAGATCTTGGTGTCATCTGCAAACAGACAAGCCTTACCCTCTAGTCCATCTGCAAGGTCACTAATGAAGATGTTGAAGAGGACTGGCCCCAGGACTGATCCCTGAGGTACCCCACTTGTGACTTGCATTTCTTCCTGACTGTATACCATTTACCACCACTCTCTGTTTTCTGCCGCCAACCAGTTTGCCACCCAGTTGACCAACTTCTGACCACCCGAGCCTACCCAGCTTATTTATCAGTCTTCTATGTGGAACAGTGTCAAAAGCTTTGCTGAAGTCAAGGTAGGCGACATCAACTGCTCCCCATTGGTCCACCACTCTGGTTACCCAGTCAAAGAAATCTATGAGATTAGTTTGACAGGACCTTCCTTTTGTAAACCCATGCTGTCTTGGATCCTGTGCCTATGGATTACAGGTGTTGCACTATCCTTCCCTTAAGGAGTGCCTCCATAATCTTGCCCACTACTGAGGTAAGACTGACCGGTCTGTAGTTCCCCGCCTCTCCCTGCTACCACTCTTGTGGAGCGGGATCACATGAGCCCTCTCCAGTCTTCTGGGACCTCTCCTGTGCTCAGAGACTCACTAAACAATTCTGCTAATGGCTCTGCTAGTTCCTCCTTAGCTCCTTAGTACCCTGGGATGTATGCCATCAGGTCCCATTGCCTTATCCACCCTGAGCTTAGCAAGCTCTTGTCGGACCCTTTCTTTTGTGAAGGAGTAGTGCTCACCTCCCTCCCCTGTGTCCATGATGCTGAGCTGTGGGCCTGTCCTACCTTCTCTTTAGTAAATACTGAGCAAAAGTATCTATTTAGATAGATGCCTTTACAGGGTCCTCCTCCTCACATGCTCCCTTTTCTCCATTAAGCTTAGCAATACCCTCTGGACTTTCTCCTTTCACTAATGTATCTATAGAAAGTCTTGTCACCTTCTTTACTGTTCGTGCTAGTGTTTCCTCAGTTTGGGACTTTGCCTGCCTTACTGCCTTACCTGCTTCCCTTAGGGCAGTTTGGTATGCCTCCCTATCTTCATCCCGCTGTGTTCCTTATATTTCCTGAAGGCCAGCCTTTGGCTCTGACCTTTCTGCTACTGTATTTGAGAACCAAAGTGGTTTCCTTCTTTGCACTTCCTTTCTGTCTAACACAATGGAATGTTGCTTCAAGTATTGCATCCTTAATGCTTGCCCACTTTGCCTGTACCCCTCACCTGTGTTTCTTTTTGCCAGGGCTAGCTTAACTCTGTAGGCCATCTTATCAAAGTCAGCTCTCTGAAGTCCCATATTTTTGCCTTGGAATGGGATGATTTTGATGTAGTAGCCAAACTGAACCATACCATGTGATGGTCACTGGCTCCCAGGTGACCTTCTACCTGGAGATCTGTGATCCTTCTTTGTTAGTCAGTACTAGATCTAGATAGCCCTGTCTCTTGTGGGTTGCTGTACCAGTTGTTTGAGGCCCTCCCCTGCAGGGAATCCACTATGAGTCTAGTTCTGGCAGATGTTCCTGCTGGTATTGACCAATCTGTATCTGGCATGTTGAAGTCTCCCATTATCAGAACCTCCCTTTAGCTGTCATGTTTTGTATATCTTCTAACAGTAATGTATCTATGTCCTCCCTCTGGTCTGGGGGCCTGTAGACAACCCCAGTTCTTATGGCTTGTCCCATTTCCTGTTTCCAGGGTGACCCACAGTTCTTCTGGCTCCTTATGTGTATTCTGAATTTCTGTAGCTTTGATATTTTATTAACATACAGGGCCACTCCTCCCCTTTTTGCACCTCGGTCTCTTCTGAACAATACATAGCCAGGTACTGAAGTCTCCCAGGGTGTGGTTACTGGTAAACCACGTCTCACTAATTGCTACTATGTCCAGTTTAGCCTCTGACATTATTGCCTGCAGGTCTGGGATCTTATTTCCCAGGCTGTGAGCATTTGTGTACATGATTTTCCATTGGCCAGATTTTGAATAGAAGTTGTTGGGGAAGTTTGGCATTACCCCTGTGCATCGTATGGGGAGACAAACCTTTTTTCTTACCTGGTGATGCAAATGAGTGGCAAACATGCTGAATTCCTGTTTGACCACTAGCTGAGGGGGGAGGGGTGTTCTTCCCATTCGACATATGGGGTGCTGCACCCCTCTCCCCATTTGCTAGTTTAAATATTCTGCAAAGACGTCAAACTTCTGCCCCAATGCACTGACTCCCTCTTTAACACTAGCCAGAAACCTACAGCTGGAGGCCGAACCTGCCCTTGCCATTTGTAACCCAGCTGGCATGGAGCCCCAGTCCCAGCCCTTTGACAACAGTACCATGCCCCGCAACAAATACAACACCACCCACCCAGCCCATACACAGAAACCCCTGCTTGCCTGGATGGTGGAGGTGTCTGATGCCTGCAGTCAGTCCCTTGGCCCACCACAGTTCTGCATCCACTCCTGTGCTGCACTGTCCATCTCCCATAGCCTGCACAGTGCTGCACTTCTCTGCATCATGGTGGGCAGGTTCTCCCACACAGTGGCAGTGGCATCGGAAAGAGATGTCCCTCACTGCCATGAACTGTACACCCCCCCATCTGCACAGTTCTTTCCTGCAATGCATTTTCAGACTTTCTTTTGTTCTGTGATGATTTGGCCATGATATTATGTTCTGCATTATTATGTTCCATTATATTACCATATGGAACCATGTAGAGGAGGTTGGACAACCTCTTTGAATCTGTATGAATTCACACAGACATGATATTAGAATGAAGAAGACTTAAGTGCCTGTAGGACAACATTTCTTACAGTCAGATCACTCTATCACTGACTTATCAGTCCTTGCTCTGAAAGGCCATTGGGAAAATACACAACAGAGGAGGTGAACCTGATTTTTCTTTGAAAAACAGTGCAGAATGATATGAACATAGACATCAATTTTATGTCTAACTGCAATATTTAAAATGCTCTTGTTTTGTTTTTGCCCTGGTTTCAGGTACAACACATGGACAGTTATTTGTTTTACATGGTTCTAATATCCTTAAATATAAATTGGTTCTATTAATTCTATCTAAATGCTGATTCAGAGGTTTGTTTCTAACTGGTGGGTGGTGATTCTCTGGGCTTTTATTTCACAGATGTAGAACTTCTATTTAGTAGTAAATGACTTGTTTCATACATGCATATTGAGTATATTGGCATTGTTGAGGCAAAGGGCCCTGTTTATAAGGTGGTCCTGTTTCAGGTTACAGTTTTAATGTTTGCAAACAATACTGACTAATGAACACTAGTTGCAGGCTACACATGTTTAAACAGTGTGGGTTTAAACATTCACAAATAATATTGACAAATGAACACATAGTTACAGACATAAACATGTTTATATAGTGCCTGCTTTGAAAATATATGTAACAAATCATGTGCAGGCTCATTTTCTGTTAGTGCAGTGTGTCTGCAATTTCATTAAGTGCTCAGCACCTAGACTCACACAGTTTTTCATTATGCTTCCTGGTTTTATAAGGTTGAGTTTAACCAAAAAAATTTTACCCATGCAAAACTGCTGTTAATTGCAATTGCTTAAAATGAGTGCACATATACACACACACACACACACACACACACATTTTCTTTAACTTGGCTTCGCCGATATTTGTAACATCAGAGGATTCACTACATAATATTCCATCCTGTGACCTTTGACTTACTAGTCTCAGGGATGCCTGCTTATCTCTGGTTGTATTTCTTAACTAACGGCTAATCTGTCACATTCATGTTTAAAATGTTTTTTCCTCTGGGCTTTTAAAACTGAGTTTTCTTAAATATCTGATATTTAGTCTTCTGAAGACCTCCATTGGCAATCAAAAATGTAAGGTCTTTCTGTAATCTCTGTTGGTCCAATAAAAGGTATCACATCACCTAATTTGTGTATCTTATTGAAGGTCCCATAAATCCCATTAGGTACAACAGCAGGCCTTCAGTGTTGTTCAAACTTGCTCAGTTTATCAGTAGTGAGATATACATTGCTCGGGCCCAAACCTATCAGATTCACAGTCAGGAAACTTAAAGGAGATTAAACCAGCTCTGAATAGCACTAACTGCTGAAATCAGTAAAGGCAGGCTATTAAGTTAAATATGAATTCTGTGAAAATCAGTATTGCACAGTGCTTTGTCTCTGGCTGTGCAGTGTAAAATGTATTCAAGCACTACCCAGCCCCTTTATACCTCAGATTATATACCCTCATGTTCTGACATTGGCTATTCTCAGAGCTGTCTAGCCTGACCATACTTGGAAGATGCCAAGGTATGACTTGCATATGCGTGTGTTGTAAAAACACAAGTTTGTCTTTACAGTTTATTTGAGTTAGATCAGAACCTTATCTAAAAAAGCTATTATACTAGTATGGTAGCATCAGTATAGTTAGGGTTGAGTGACAGGGTTTATGCTAAACCCCTAAGTTTGCACATTATTAAACATTAGCAATCTTTGATGAAATTAGCTGACATGTCCCATACATTGTATAGTAGGCAAGGTCTAAATAAGTGAAACATTTTGTTACAACAGCTTTTGCAGTTTCTGAGATCTGCATATGTCATCTTCCTGTAAATATTTTTTTTCCTATACTTAACATGGAGTTTTGGTTTTGCTCTCAACTACAGCCAACAAAGAATTACATTTTTTCTGAAAATTTAATGGGAAAAGTGCACTGTGAAGGTAGTGCCTTTTGGAGTGTTCTGGAAAAAATATTAAATGGTTACAGAATTATAAGGATTTAAAGTTTTGTTTTTGGGTTTGTTTTTGCTGTTCTGACCATGCTCAGTAGAGTTTTTTGGATAATGTTCTGATATAGCAAGAAAAATTCCATGACATGGTCCATCTTTGTTTTCTTACCACTTGCTTCTCACAGCACTAAAAAGAAATTGTTTTGAGAAGGTTGCCATCTTTTTCACTCCCTTAAAGTCGATCATATGGAATCACATAACAATTCTGCAATTAACAAAAAAAAAAAACATGAACCCTGCTTAAAGGGACCTGTTTTGTTAGATTCTGGTGTTTGTTTTTTAAAACACTGGCCAGAAATACCTTTTCTGGGCAATCCAAGGTGCCCAGGTTAGCGAGAGGAGCTGTTGAACCTCATTCTCTGTATGAGAACAGTGAGACTTTCTTGAATTCTGAAGCCTCAGCTGGACTCGTGCTGCTAGCTTCAGCTGAAGAAGTGAGCTGCCAGTCCCCTGTTCTCTTTGTTTCTGTCTCTACTTATCTATGTATCTGTCTGTGTATCTGTCTATCTTATTTATTGATTTATTGAAATGTTTCATCAGGAAGGCACACTGAGCAACAGGTTCTTCATCTCCAGGTGTGACTTGGAGGAAGGGGTACAATAGAGATGTGGCATTTTACACAGGTTACATAGATCAACAATCACATAACATAACATACTTTAGGCAGGTAATACAACTGTAGTGCACACAAGGTACATAGTTGAACTTAACAACAAATTTAGGCAGGTACTACAACTGAGTTACATACTTAGGAGAATAATGAGAACCATTTATAAGTGCAATAGCATTAGGTGATCAAGTGCTAACATGAAGGAGGGGAGAGGGAGAGAGAGGGAGAAAAGACAGAGGGGGGGTCAAAGGAGGAGAGATATCCCTATAGGATACCAGGAACACTGTGAGTGGTCTGGGTATTGGATAATACGGGAGTGAAGGCATAGAAGACAGGTGAAGGGAGACAGAGTGTGAGACACACTAGGAGGAAGGGAAACCTAAAGTATGTGATAGCCTACAGGGGATATGGAGGGCCAGAAGATAAGAGCTATGGGGGAAAGTGGGGAAAGTGGAATAACATATAGGCAAGGAGAATGCGTGTTACAAGGGACCCTTGGGGGTGCTGGGGACCCTCCAAGGGCATGAGTAAATTGAAGAAGGGAAGAAAGTCTAGGATAGGAGATGGGGACTTGATCAGGACTATTGGGGCATGTGAAACAAGAAGGGAAATTATGGGGAGGAGGTAGGAGAAGGAAGGAAGGAAGGGAGGGAGGGAAGGAGGGAGAGAGGGAGGAGGGAAGGAGGGAAGATCGGAGTGGTGGTAAGAGGAGAGGAGGGTTGGTTATTAGGTGCAGGTACAATTTACTGAAAGGAAGTTAACAAAGGCAGAGGTGTTGGAGTTGGAAGAGGAAGAGTGGCAAATCTGGGGAGGAAGTTCATTCCATAATTTAGAGAAGTGATATGAGAAGGCTGATTGGCCACTGGCAATAGTCCATGGAGGGATTAGCAGTAGATGTCAATCATATGAATGGAGCGCATGGGCAGGTGGCGGTAGGGTGGTAAGTGAAGAAGCAACATAGAGGGGAAGTGAACCAAACCAGAATTTAGATACACATTTGGTGTAATGGATGTGACGTTGGTTCGCAACTGAGAAGAAAGACAGGGAGTGGTAGAGGCTTCAGTGATGAGTGAGAGAAGGGGCATCAAGGGCAAAGTGGCAGAAGGAGTTAAAGAGGGTGTCCAATCTGGTTAGGGAATACTTGGGAGTGGCATTGTAGACTACATCGCAGTAGTCAAAGATAGGTAGGATCATCTTCTGGACAAGTTTGCGCCTAGGCTATAGGGGAAGGCTACTGTGGTTCCTGTATAGCGTGCCAAGATTAGGACATAGTTTTTTCAGGATGGTGTCCACATGACCAGAGAATGAGAGGTGTTGGTCCAGCCACACCCCAAGGTACTTACAGTAACTGAAGTGGAGTCCTCTAGGACGGTCCCATCAAGGGTTTAGGCAGGAGGGGTAGCCTAGACAGTCTCTTCCTAGTGCCAAAGGTCATAGAGACTGTCTTTTTAGCACTGAGGGAGAGTTGATGGGAGCTAAACCAGCACAGAACATTGTTGAAGTCAAGCTGAAGTCTGGTAGCTACAATAACCTGGATCTGGCTTGAGATGAAGATGACAGTGTCATCAGCATACATGTGGATTGAGGTGGCTTGACAGGTAGAGGTAAGATCATTTAGAAAAATAGAGAACAGGATGGGGCCCCAGACAGCACCCTGGGGACACCAGTGTTGATGGGGAGAGGAGAGGAGAGGAAATGGAATCAGTAGTCTTAACTGACTGGGTCCTGCCTACCAAGTAGGAATGAAACCAGTCGGTAGCAGATACAGACAGACCCACCAAGGCAAGGGCATTTAAAAGAAGGGTGTGGGAGACAGAGTCAAAAACTTTGGCCAGGTCAATGAAAATAATAGAGATGATTAGGCCACTTTCCATCCCAGAGAGGTTTGAGTCAGTGAGCCTAATCAGGGAGGTAGTGGTAGAGTAATTCTTCTTGAAACCAGATTGGAAAGGAATGAAGAAGTTAGTGTCAGACAGGAATGAGGAGAACTGGGAAAGGACGAGGTGTTCTTGAAGCTTGGCTAGAGTGGGTAGACGAGCGATGGGACGATAGTTTGAGGTTGCTGAGGGTGCTATCTATCTACAGGCAGCATCTATATGTCTCTATCTATCTGTCTATCTATCTATCTATCTATCTATCTATCTATCTATCTATCTATCTATCTGTCTGTCTGTCTCTCTATCTATCTCTCTATCTGAGCAAATCTTCCCTTGACCCAGACATCCTGGCCAATTACCGTCTGATCTCCATCCTTCCTTTTTTGAGCAAGGTTGTTGAGAAATTGGTGGCACAACAGTTTGAGGATAGCCTGGTGTCCTTGTACTTCTATGAGCCTTTCCAGTTGGGCTTTCAGGCCAGATATAGCACTAAAACTGCTCTAGTGAGAGTGCATATTGTTCTGCTCAGGGCTAGAGATAGAGGAGATGGGTCAGTTCTTGTGCTCCTTGATCTCGCCTCAGCTTTTGACACTGTGGATCACACTGTGCTTCTTCACCTGCTCTGTGAGTTTTGTGGACTTGCCAATACTGTTATAAGAAACATAGAAACATAGAAGTTGATGGCAGATAAGGACTGCAAGGCCCATCCAGTATGTCCATTTCTTTTTCTACCTTATGAATGTGCCATTGGCCTTTGTTCTGTCAATGGCCTATCTATTCATACTCATCTGTATTGCTCCCTTATGCCTATCCCATGCCTATTTGAAGCCCTGCACTGTGTTCATATCCACCACTTCCTGAGGTAGGCCATTCCATACATCCACCACCCTTTCTGTAAAACATAACTTCCTCACATTACCCCTTAATCGGCCTTCCTCTAATCTCATGCTGTGTCCTCTTGTCCTGCTATTTTTCTTATATTGAAACATGTTAGACTCTTTCACCTTGCTAATGCCCTTAAAGTGTTTGACTGCTTCAATCATATCACCTCTCTCCCTCCTTTGCTGTAGGGTGTAGATATTGAGCTCAGTTAATCTGTCCTCATATGTTTTCTGATGCAGTCCCTGTATCATTTTGATTGCCCTTCTTTGGACTGCCTCAATTTGGTTAATGTCCTTGTAGATGTGTGGCCTCCAGTACTGCATGCAGTACTCCAGATGGGGCCTAACCAGTGTCTTGTAAAGAGGGATTATTACCTCCCTCTTCCGACTTGTGATATCCCTACTAATGCACCCCAACATCCCCCTATCCTTACCTACTATTTTAGTGGTCTGCTTGGATGATTTCAGGTCATCGGTGATGATGATTTCCAAGTCTCTTTCCTCCCTTGTGACTGCCAGCAACTCCCCTCCCAGCCTATAGGTGCCTTCAGGATTTCTTTTCCCTATGTGCATGATCTTGCACTTCTTTGCATTAAACCTCAGTTGCCACTCTTCTGACCATTTTGCTAGTTTATCCAGATCTCTTCTCATTTTGCCCATCCCATCTGGATCATCTACTCTGTTTCAGATCTTGGTGTCATCTGCAAACAGACAAACCTTACCCACCAGTCCATCTGCAATGTCACTGATGAAGATATTGAAGAGGACTGGCCCCAGGACTGATCCCAGAGGTACCCCACTTGTGACTTGCATCTCTTCTGACTGTATACCATTTATCACCACTCTCTGTGTTCTGCCCGACAACCAGTTTGCAACCCAGTTGACCAATGTCTGACCCACCCTGAGCCTACCCAGCTTATTAATCAATCTTCTATGTAGAACAGTATCAAAAGCTTTGCTGAAGTCAAGGTAGGCAACATCAACTGCTCCCCCTTGGTCCACCACTCTGGTTACCCAGCCAAAGAAATCTATGAGATTAGTTTGACAGGACCTTTCTTTGGTAAACCCATGTTGTCTTGGATCCTGTGCTCCTAAGGATTCCATGTGTTGCATTATCCCTTCCTTAAGGAGTGTCTCCATAATCTTGCCCACTACTGAGGTAAGACTGACTGATCTGTAGTTCCCTGCCTCCTCCCTGCTACCACTCTTGTGGAGCAGAATCACATGAGCCCTTCTCCAGTCTTTTGGGACCTCTCCTGTGCTCAGAGACTGACTAAACAGTTCTGATAATGGCTCTGCTAGTTCCACCCTTAACTCCTTTAGTACCCTGGAATGCATGCCATCAGGTCCAATTGTCTTGTCCACCCTGAGCTTATCAAGCTCTTGTAGGACCCTTTCTTTTGTGAAGGGACTAATGCACCCCCCCGTGTCCATGGTGCTGAGCTGTAGGCCCTGTCCTACCTTCTTTTCAGTAAATACTGAGCAGAAGTATCTATTTAGGATAGATGATTTTCATGGTCCTCCTCCTCACATGCTCCCTTATCCCCTTTAATATTAGCAATACCCTATCTGGACTTTCTCCTTTCACTAATGTATCTATAGAAAGTCTTGTCACCTTCTTTTACTGTTCATGCTAATGTTTCCTCAGTCTGGGCTTTTGCCTGCCTTACTGCCTCCCTGCTTCCCTTAGGGAAGTTTGGTATGCCTCCTTATCTTCATCCTGCTGCATTCCCTTATATTTCCTGAAGGCCAGCCTTTTGGCTCTGACCTTTTCTGCTACTGTGTTTGAGAGCCAAGGTGGTTTTCTTCTTCTTTTGCACTTCCTTTTCTCACTATCACAATGGGATGTTACTTCAAGTATTGCATCTTTAATGCTTGCCCACTTGGCCTGCACCCCCTCACCTGAATTTCTTTTTGCCAGGGCTAGCTTAACTCTGTTGGCCATCTTATCAAAGTCAGCTCCTCTGAAGTCCCATATTTTTGCCTTGGAATGGGATGATTTTGTTCTAATGGCCAAATTGAACCATACCATGTGATGGTCACTGGCCCTCAGGTGACTTTCTACCTGGAGATCTGTGATCCTTTCCCTGTTAGTCAGTACCAAATCTAGGATTGCCCTGTGTCTTGTGGATTGTTGTACCAGTTGTTTGAGGCTCTCTCCCCACAGGGAATCCACCACGTGTCTAGTTCTGGCAGATGTCCTTGCTGGTATTGACCAATCTGTATCTGGCATGTTGAAGTCTCCCATTATCAGAACCTCCCTTTTAGCTGTTATATTTTGTATATCTTCTAACAGTAACATGTCTATGTCCTCCCCCTGGTCTGGATGTCTGTATAAAACCCCAGTTCATATGGCTGTCCCATTTCCTGTTTCCAGGGTGACCCACAGTTCTTCTGGCTCCTTGTGTATATTCTGAATTTCTATAGCTTTGATATTTTCATTGACATACAAGGCCACTCCACCCCCCACCCCCCTTTTAGCACCTCGGTCTCTTCTGAATAGTACATAGCCAGGTACTGAAGTCTCCAAAGTGTGGTTACTGGTAAACCATGTCTCATTAATGGCTACTATGTCCAGTTTAGCCCCTGTCATTATTGCCTGCAGGTCTGAGATCTTGTTTTCCAGACTGTGTGCATTTGTGTAAATGATTTTCCATTGGCCAGATTTCAGTGTGTTAGTTGTTAGGCGAGGTCCGGCATTTCCCCTGTGTGTCGTATAGTGAGCTGGACCTTATTCTTTACCTGGTGAAGCAAATGAATTACAAACATGCTGAACTCCTGTTTGACCACTAGCTGAGGGGGGAGGGGTGTTCTTCCCATTTGATGTATGGGGTGCTGCACCCCTCTCCCCATTTGCTAGTTTAAATATACTGCAAAGACATCAGACTTCTGTCCCAATGCATTGACTCCCTCCTTAGTCAGACGCAATCCATCAAATTTAAAGGACTTTCGCTCCCAAAACTGTTGCCATTTCCCTACAAATTTGTGTCCTTTTTGCTGGTACCAGCCCTTGGGCCACATGTTTAGCTCCCCTATCTCCCTTTCTCAGACCTTCTGTCCATCTGTCCCCCTCTCCCAGACTGGCAGGATCTCAAAGAAGGAGATGCCAGATGAAATGGATGATAGTTTGTCACCCAGCCTGGTCAGGTGTTCTTGGTCTCCACAAATGACTGGCTGGCGAGATCCTTAGTCCCTATGTGTACCAGGATGTCAATGTTTTCTCCTGCTTCCTGAACAATTTTAGCAATGCGGTCAGTGTCTCTCCATGCTGATGTACCTGGGAGACATCTGACCATTACCCCTGGCTGGAGATATGTATCAACTCCCCAAATCATGGAGCCTCCAATGATCAGAATTTTTTTTGGATATCCTTTTTGCTTTTTTTTGTTTTGGTTCCTGTTTTGGTGCAAGTTTTGTTGTGCTAGCTCCTGTGCTGCAGTGTCCTGCTCTGCAGTGTCCTCTGCCCCTTTGTTTGATTTCGGAGATAGAGGCAGATGCCTGTTTGTAGTTTTTATATGGTTTTGGAGGTGATATGTTGGAGAGCACCAAGTGATGGGGCACCCAATTTGCACCTCCTAACCACCTGCAACCTCCTGGACCAACTACCCCTTGCAGTCGAGGTGCTTCTGCTGGATGTTGGGGAAATGGCGGATGGTTCTTATAATATATTTCCTCTTGAATATGCAGTTTGAACAACACAATCTCTGCCCATGCTGCCTGGAGCTGAGCCCTTAGATCTCCAATGGCTCAGCATGTGGGACAGTGTCCTAAATCCTGTAAAACTGCTCTTCTGAACAGTGTTCTGCAGTACCGGCAGTTAATGATTTCCATTCCAGATAAGTTGTTGGGTTTATAACCTGATCAGAGTAATTAGAAGGAATAAAATGAAAGCAAAAGTTTAATTCTGTGTTTTGTTTGTTTGGTTTTTGTATAACTTGTTAAAACAAGTTAAATTACTAATGCACCTGTAAATGAGGTCACTGTGTGGACACCCCTCTAATCCACCCCTTCCTGCTTTGCTACAGGAAATATCACAACTGTGCTACCCTATAAAAGCAGTGTAGTATGGGGTGGTTGGGAATGGGGGTGGGTGTTGGGCCCTTCCTCTGCTGAAAAAGAAGAACCACAGATGAAAGAAACGAGGTGAGAACAGCAACAAATGCAGTATCCCTGAAAGCTTATCCTATTGATAGATAAAACTGTAAAACCTGTAAAGCACCACCTGTAATAATTTCACAGAAGATATACCCTGTAAGAAACACTTTGCTACAGAGAAAAATAAAGCAGTAACAGAAGAGATACCCTGCAAAAGACAATTTGAATGAGAAGATTACATCAGTGATCTGTAAGCACACACCTGTAGGCACACCCTGTAATAATGCAGCAGAAGGTATACACAGCAATGACAATTTGAATCAGAGAAAAAAAAAGCAATAAAATGTTAGCAACAAACAGTAACAATCACTGTGAGTACAAAAGAAAAATAACAACACACAGTAAATCTGCCTAGCCTAAAGAAGCCTAAATCATTATGCTTGCTCTGGTGAGGTTCTTTGCTCTGTTATTTCAAGCAACCTGGAAGAAAAGAGGTCAGGTGAAGCTAGGTGCCTTGGCCAGAAAACCTAGTCTTCCACCCACAAGTTGGTTTTAGTCCTATCTCTCAGACAGGGTGCAGCTGGTGGTGATAGGGAATTTCTCTTCCTCCCCCCCAATCCTGTGAAGTACCACAGGGCTTGATCTTGTCTCCGATGCTGTTCGCAGTGTATATGCTGCCCCTGGGTGAGATCATTCGACAGTCTAGTGTGGAGTTTCATGGCTATGCAGATGACAACCAACTGTATTTGTCTTTTGCACCTGGAGTATCAGGAGCTGTCGATGTGCTTAACAACTGCCTAGCTAAAATCAATGACTGGATGGCTTCCAGCTGGCTGAGACTCAACCTGGCTAAGATGGAGGTGTTAGTGATCAAGCCTGGTTGCAGGCATAATGGGTTGCCACCAGGGGCTGACTCTGGACTTGTTCTGGGGTCTGCGCCATTGGTGGCTTCTCCAAGGGTGCAACATCTGGGTGTGATCCTTGATGGCAGACTGACCTTTGAAGATCAGGTCTCATCTGTAGTCAGTAGTGGATTTTGCCACTTGCAGAACATTGCCCGGATTAAGCCCCTCATTCTGCCCGAGGACCTGCCGACATTGGTACATGCCTTTGTGACTTCTAGGCTCAACTACTGCAATGTTCTGTACTTTAGAGTCATGGGAGGGACATTCACAGATTGTAGCTGGTGCAGAACACAGCGTCCTAGTTGCTGATGTGCCTTTAGAGGTCCAGTCATGTGAATCTGGTCCTGCATGCTCTGCACTGGCTGCCAGACAGGTGGAGGGTACTTTTCCAAGGTGGGTCTTCTCACCTTTAAGACCCTATATAGACTGGGTCCTGGCTACCTGTCAGAGCTCCTGACACTGGTGTCCTCTGCTTGCTCCCTCCGCTCCTCCTTGGGGGGCCTCCTGGATGTTCCCAGGGTTCAGCTCAGGATCTTGGGAGATCATGACTTCAGTGTCTCTGTGCCTACCCTATAGAACTCACTTCCACCTGCAGTCAAGGAGGCTCCCTTGATTGAGGTGTTCAAAGGAAGGCTGAAGGTCCACCTCTTCAGCATGGCTTTTGACTGTTGATGCCATCTTAAGTTCTGGCCAGTCCCCTGAAGACTGACCTTTTGAAACCTTTTAATGCTGCTGTATAATAATTTTGATACGGTTTTAATGAGGTTTTATTTCATGTTTTAATTACCACTGTATGTTGATTATTTATGTTCAGCACTCAGAGCCTCAGAGATTTGGCACTTTATAAATAAAATTGCCTTGTCTATCTATCTATCTATCTATCTATCTATCTATCTATCTATCTAAATAATTTATATTTTTCTAAAGCAGATCAGGGTCCCCACCTACTGGCCTGCTTCTTTCTCCCCTACCTCTCCAGGTTGCCCACTGCCATCTCAATGTTAATATTAGTGGACTGGGTTGCCCACCCCCAGTACTGCTTCTGTTGACCTCCTCCCCTCCAGGTCACCCATCCCCCATTCCCAATATGTGCATGGCAGCACCAAGGTGTCCACCACTGTTGCCACAAAACCATAGCTTGACACTCTTGTGCTCTCGATCCCCAGTGTCAGAATATGTCCCCTAAAATAAAGAAAAGCATTCATCAATGATTTCTCTATCCCATAAACAAAAAAACTGCATGTAGGGCCCAGCATAAAAAAAGCTACAACAGATTGTGTTGGCAAAGTGTGGTGAGACATACCTCTCTGCATTTGAAGAGTGCATCACTACGAGGCCCTGGCTTGGAGCTGTACCTTCTTTTCAGACAGCAGACTATGGGCTGGAGGAAAGGGGTGAGCATTAGGGTTGATGACCCCAAGGAAGACCCCACCACTGATTCACCAAGACTGTGGAGACACACAGCAAAAATGTTATTTTTATTTTGCTACTTGGGTGGGTGGTAGGAGTGGGGCATTAGGGTTGGAAACCCTAAGGCCATATTTCTCTACTTTTGTGGTGTTGACTTGACCCCTGACAGGTGCATTAACAAAGATTTTTTGCAAAGAGTAGATATACATCTATATCTATATGTCTGTCTCTCTCTCTCTCTCTCTCTCATATATATATATGTATATATATATATACACACATATATTTACTGTATATCGAACTAAATGTATTGTACTCAGAATATAGAAGTATTATAACACAGACATCTATAATGCTAAAGTTGAGTTCCAATATTAAACTTGAGCTTTGTTGTTTTAATCACTTTCAGTAAACTAATTTAGATTAGCTAGCTAGTTCTACAAAATGAACTAAAAAGCACTGCTTCAGAATAACAAACAAAACAGTATATTGAAATAAGAATTCCCCGAAGCTATCACAGGAAAACTGGAAATAATCAAAATAAAATACGAATAGAAATAATTCAATATAAATGCTTAAGATAAGTTTAAAACAAGTTAATAACAATTTCCAGTGAAACAAAAGCACAGAGTAGTCTGAAGCACTTCCTCTGTCTCTCTACCCTAGCTCACCATTAAAGAGGTATAAATTATAGTCAAACAAACCTGTGTATATCTGCCAAAAGATAAATAATAGTGTTATTTTGAAAGAAATGTTTCTGGCTGAAGCCTGGAAGTTATGACTTATTATATTGAAATACCAAATGGTCTATTATCTGCAAAGCAATGTATGTGTGCAAAACCTAATGCATTATTATATCTTCTGTGGTGTGTATCTTAGTTATTAAATATGTCATATTTCTAACAACACCTGCTTTCATATCTTCTGGGTTATGATTGCAAGATGCATTATATATCTGAAGCACATCCTCTCTCTCTCTACCCTAGCTCACCATTAAAGAGGTATACATTATAGCCAAACAAACCAGCGCATATCTGCCAAGAGATAAACAGTAGTGTTATTTTGAAAGAAATGTTTCTGGCTGCAGCCTGGAAGTTATGACTTATTATATTGAAATACCAAATGATCTATTATATGCAATGCAATGTATGTATGCAAAACCTAATGCATTCTTAGATCTTCTGTAGTGTGTATCTTAGTTATTAAATATGTCAATTTGTAACAACAGCTGTTTTCATATCTTCTGGGTGATGATTGCAAGATGGCATATATATTGAAGAACCTTTTTAAACTTTAGCTTTGAAACTAAATGAATCATAATAACAAAAATAATTTACTGTAGAAGGAAAAATATTTTGACTGAAAGTTTAATTCCAGAGTTATGGCAACCACCACACATTCTTGGTGCAGGAGCAGCTCCCTGTGCATACAGGCATCCCTTGCCCCAGAAGGCACTCCAGTTGTCTAAAAACATTTTCTACATGCACCAGACACTTAGGTAAGTGTTAACGTGCCTAATTCATCACTGCCATTCCTCACTAGTCCCCAAGACTAGGAGGGTCTTAGAAAAGATTACCCTGGATACTTTCAGTTCCTGCACATGCCCAGTTCTATTAATAATGACCTCCTTATGTCCTTAAGAAATGTGCTCCATAATCAATGCATGTCAACAAGTACAACAATGTTCTGCCCTTCTCCCAGCTGCCTTGCTTGGCACAAGATAGTACTCATTAAACCCAAACAACAGGCAGGGACACCATCCCAGTCATGACACTTACCCTCCACTTCACCCACTGCCTGGCAATCCAGTTCCCAAAAACTACTACCTTCCTTACCCTCCCCTTCCATATTTCCCTTTCTGCTCATTGGCAGATCAGTGTCCTGTGCCTTGACTGACTCCACCAGCCTAAGTCACATGCAGACCCACCAACAATCTGGTCAGCCAGAGCTGATGCCCTTTTGCTAGTGGCCACTGCTGACAGTGCTCCTCCATGACGTCTGCTTCCTGTCTTCTCTACTCTAATCCATCCCCATCTCTTCCACTAGAAACTTTAATTCCAGTCCCCCCTCACTTTCTTGCCTGTTTCTGCCTACTCTCCATAGCCCTAATCTCTGTGTTCCTAGCCTCCTGTTTCTAGTCATTCTTCCCAAGTGCCTGATTACTGCCATGCACCTCTGTGGTGCCTCCATCTGCCACTCAGCCTAGTAATGAACCTCCTAGAGTTTCACCCACTGCACAGTGGACAAAGATGTATCCCCATAGCACTTCATAGTGAGGATGATGTACACTTTGTAGCATTGGGAACATTCCAAATGTGCTTCCATCCTCCCTGATAAATCATACTGTTAGAAACAGAATTTAGACCCCCCAGTCTACTTTCACTCAGGCTAGCTTGCACTTAGCTAACACCAACACCATTGCCTCATGACTGTTCATGGCTTGTTCAATCAGTGTCTGACAGATATGGCAGTGAGCCCTTACTGGAATGTACAAAACCTGTTCAACTCTTCCACAGTCAGACACCAGCTACCTAGGTTGCTACCTTAGCCCACAATAGGTTGTAATGTAATAACCAGCCAGTTTCCACATTCTGTCTACTAATAGTTAAGAGAACAAACCCTAAAACACTCAAAAGAACTTCAACTTACCCACACTGTCACTTTAGGTATTACTTTCCTTTTCTTTGCAGTCTAGGTGCTTCTTCTCTGCTCTATGCCACTTCCCCTCAGCACAGGGTATTCAGCTAAAGGTAAGCCAGCAGGACCAGGCTATCTAGAGCATTAAAGAGCATTGATATATCCCTGAGGTCAATCTGAAGTCAAACAGGAAGCATGCATAACTCATGCATTATTGGTGTGATACATTCTGGTGAGCCGTGGTATTGTGCACTTCCGCAAGCACTGTATTTGACCACAGGTTAGAGCTCTGTAGAGTGCACTACAATACTCAAGGTGTGAGGAGATGAAGGTTTGGACCAGTATTATAAAATCATCTGGTTCAAGAAAGGGGCACAACATAGCAATGTTTCTAAGATGGTAAAGCAGCCCTTACCTACAGTCAATACATAAGATTCCAGAGTCAGCCTTTTATCAAAAACTAGTTCAAGACTGGTAATCATCTCTTCTGCCACAAATATAATACATTCAAGAATCGGGAGCTTCAGGCTGCATTTAAAAGGAGGGATCTGATGATCTGAGTCCAAATTAAGTTACTTTGTCTTCTGAGATTTAGATCCACCCAGTTAGAAGCAATACAGTCATTTATTTTCACCAACCACTACTCTAATTTCACAACCCAGTGATGGCAATGTCCCTGTCTATGTGCAAAAAAATAATAATCTGGGTATCATATACATAACACTAATACCTGCAGTAATGCTGCACTTCCTGACACTCTCTTCCAGGGAAAACATACAAGACAAACAACATAAGGGAGAGGATCACCCCAGAGAAACACCACATCTGAGATCTGTCAGGCACAGTAAATATTATCCTATTACAAGTGACTGTTCACAATCTTCCATGAAAGACCAGAACCAAGCAAGTCCAGTACCAGACAAACCTGTGTATTTCTAGAGTCTATCCACCATCACCCCATGGTCTATCATGTCAACACTGAAGAGAGATCAGGGAGGATCAAAATGAATACCTCATCTTGACTCCTAACCCAGAGGAAATCACCAAACCCTCTAATTAGCACAGTTTCAGTACAATGGTTTTGGTTCTAATTGGACTGGAAGGACTCAGAGATAACACATTTCTCCTGGTGTCTCCAAAACTGCATTGCAACCACTTTCTCAACAACCTTCATTAGGAATAGTAGGTCAAAGAATAGACTATTGTTAATAGGGATGTCAGGGTAGAATGACTTCTTCTTGAGAAGAGGTCTCACAATGGCCTTTTCAAGTGCACCTGAAAAAATCCCTCCCTCAAAGAAGCAAACACAATCCCAGCTTTTACTGGGGATAGATTCACCATCCAAGGCTAGATTCACAATCCCAGACATGATAAATTGATATGATACTGGATCTAGCCTAGATGTGTTGCAGAAGAGACCAGAAAATAACCACATGGTGCCCTTTACATTCAACTGTCTAAACTCACTCCAAGTTGCCAGAGTCTCCATATTGCTAGCACTGTACCTCTGTTGCTCAAACCATGAGCAACAGAACAGATCTTGTGATGAAAGCCATCAGTTTGGGCTTTAATGAACTGATTTAACTGATCATTTTTTCTCAACTGGGACACCCTCCTTCCTCCACAAACTGGCAGGATGTAAAAGCCCAAACACAGCTCATAATTATGAAGTTTGTCTGTCCTTCTCAGCTGCGATGAGATCAGAGAGAGAAGGTAGCTCTCTTTGATAACATTGTCTCATCATAGCTATTAAAGTGAATAAATAGAACAACATTGCCATAATCTGCCCCATATCTACTCCATTTTCACTCTACCATTTGTCCCCACACTGTATGTCCCCAAAGCTCTTCAGAAAACCACAGTGCACCTTGTTGTAAAGTCATGGTATGTGTAAAAATTGGTACCAGGATGCCAGTCATATTTGTCACAGCCAAATAATAGGTCTCAACAGCTACAGTGGGCCCACTGTAGGATGCAACCACCAGGCATGAGGTATCTAGAAGACATAGAAAAATAACTGGGTACAGATCACACTTTGATTGAAACTGGATCACCTTTCTATTTGGAAGCAGCTCTATGGATGCCCTGAACTTAAAATGAATGGTGTAGTTATCCACCATATGAATGGGCTTACTAAGATGGGTCATCTATTGCCAGCCCAGTGATCAACAGCAGGTCAAATGTGTGACCCATTTCACGCATGACCAAGGTAACTACCTGTCTGAGATCCAGAAAATTAGAAAGCTGGTAGAGATTGCTGGCACATTTGTTGGAGAAATCATTAACTAGGGCAAATCCAAGGAATGTGGGTTCCCTCATGATATCTTTAGCTTTCAATTAGGTGCTGGTCAGTAAACGATAAGGCATACAAGGGAAAAGAAATGGCAGCCATGCCTTAATAGTTTAAAAAGTTTTTCATTTTATTCTTCTTTCTCTTTTTTTTTGTCTCATAATATCCCAATTGCCCTATGTTTCACCTTTTTAGGCTTCCTCAGGGATGGGATCTATGCATAAACATATTTACAAATTGAGTATAATATTTATTTTCATATCATAAACATTTTATAATTATTTTTTATAAAATCATTATTTAGTAATAGTTGATTCCTGTCACTAGAGGGAGAATGCCATATGTTTCAAATGGTTCAGTTAAAGCACATATTTTATGAATGGTGAGGCTGTTCTAAATATCTTATCATGTATATATATTTATACAATGGGGATGAGAGCTATTCCAGTGCAATAAATTGAGATATTCTCACTGCAGTGAAATAAATGCTCACTGTGGTGAGATAAATGCTGATGACATCAGTGGAGTGAGATATATCCTGCTGCAGTGAGATAAATGCTCACTGCGGTGAGATAAATGCTGATGACATCAGTGGAGTGAGATATATTCTGCTGACGTCACTCACTCGCTCACTCAAGCTAGCATTCCAAATGAAAGTGCTTCAAAAATCAGTTTGTGTGTCTCACTGAAACCTGCAAATCACTCAGTTAGCATTGCAAAACACTTACCTGTATCCCAAAGTTTCCAACACTCCTAGGCAATTTCTGTGCTAATCTCAGCATAAAAGCAACCTGAATTCAGATGAAACTCATTTACAAAGCAGTTTCTTTCTCACTGCAAGCTGCAACTACAGTAACACATATAGCATAGAAAACACACTTACCTGTGTTCCAGAGTTGCCAAACTTCTAACCCATTTCTGTGGTAAACTCAGCTTCAAAAGAAACTAAATTCAAATGAGACTCATTTACAAAGCAGTTTCTTTCTCACTGCAAGCTGCAACTAACAAAAATAGCATAGAAAAACACACTCACCCATGTTCCAAAGTTGTCAACACTCTTAACCCATTTCTGTGCTACCCTCAACATAAAAGCAACCTGAATTCAAATGAAACTCATTTACTGTACAAAGCAGTTTCTTTCTCACTGCAAGCTGCAACTAACACAATTAGCACAGCCAAACACTATCACCTGTGTTCTACAGTGCTTCTAACAATCACAGCCCATTGAGAAATACTCCCACTCTCTCAGACCACAGACAAACACTACTTTCAGTATAACCTAGATTTTGGAGTAATGAGCTCTGAACAAGCTTGATACAGTCTGCAGACCAGACCTGGGTTTGATTCTCACAGCCTCCATTTGCATACTTGTAAATCTGAACAAATCACTTAACTTCCCAGTACTCCTAAAAAAACTCACTTGCGTACCAAAAATTAGTTACTAAAGACTAAAACTCAAAAAAAAGCACATAAATACAGGGGAAATATATAGCAAAACATGATACTTCATATGCTTTCACCCCATTTGTATAAATAGCACACATGATGTGCAGATTGTGAGATATGGGAAATATTCTCACTCCTGCAGAGTGAGCTGTGCATTTTCACTCTGCAGGAGTGAGAATATTTCCCATATCTCACTCCTGCCATCATGTATCCTATATATATATATATATATATATATATATATATCACACACACACACATATTCAGTAGTTCATATAAAAACTAATGCATAGACTGGCAACAATGTAGACCTCCTTAAGTCACTCTCAGACTGTCCTGTATACCAGTTCTCACCATGCTACTCAATTAACATGTTAACTTTTTACTTGTATGTTCACATAATCATATTCAGTTTAGTTTACCTGTTATTAGTACTCTAAAATCATATTTCAGGTCTATAATGTAGTGCCACATATTTGTACAGTTTATCAGCATATGCTACTAAATTGTTAGCGTTTTAAAGAAAAGTAAAACTTAATTCAAAGTACATACCAGAATTACAATTATAAAACATGAAAAGATTGCTTTAAGATAGACTTAGTTCACTCAGTAGCACTCTGTCTGTGTACTATATGTACAAAGTTTAGAAAAGGGGAGATTAAACATATGTTTCAGTAATGGTATACTTAATTAAAGGTTAATAATTATTTCATTCCATGCATATGACTGATCAGGAAACTCCAGGTTAATACAACACTCCTCCAGTATTATATTAATTCTATCAGTATCCTTTCTGTAGCTCCATGTGATAACGGTGATCGTGGATAAGCGATTGCCTTTTGGGTGAATGTAGGTCACCAAAAATTAATTTGGGTGATGTACACTAGTGGCAAACTACAAGAAGGTGCCCAGGATCTACGGTTTTATTTTTTAAGCTGGTGGCTGCGTTCCCTGCATCACCTCCTTGGGGGGACTTTGCCCCTGTGGCACTCCTCTACTAAAGGATTCTCAACTCTAGGAGGGGTGCATGTCACGGGGGTGCAAAACTTAAACAAAAAGAAAAAATGACCTGGCATAAAAATACGATCATGCCCAGCATTGAACCCGGCACCCTCCCAACCCCAGCCTTCCACCAACCCACCACACCACATGGCCAGCTCAGCAGCCTACTGTCACACTACCCCACACAAATCTTCCTTCCCCTTTCACCCATCAGATAGCATGGTCTCTTCCCCCCTGTGCAGGTATATACATAGTGACATGCTGTCACTATATTCGCCCAGCCCCCCCCCATATCCGATCACTACCCTGCCAGGTAGCCCTTTGCACAGGTGCCATGATTGAGTCTCCCTTTTTGAAAGAGCTCAATTGTGGTCGCCTTGTTCACGGGATGCCCTTTCTGTGGATTGTATCAAGAAAAGGTTTAGATTTAGCAAGTAATAAGATGTTTCTCTTTTAAACTGAGTGCCAATCACTAATTATTATGTTCTAACCTTTTATTTTATGTTTTAACTCCTTGTTAGCTGCATACAACAGGACACAGGTAGCGCTAGTCTAAAGGGAATGAAAGAGAGACTGGTTTGTTTTTGCAGTTTGCAACAGTTCAGATTACAACAGTATTCCGTGTTAACCTCCAAAGACTACAGCTTATTTAGTATTGCTCACAGCTTACTTAGTAATGCTTGCAGTTATGTAGTAACACAGTGTTATACTCTGTATTGTTTTTAGTAAATGTATCACCATAAGCCAGCTGGTGTTTCAGCTAAACATTTGTGGTATTTCATAGCATTATATTTTACTGTGTAGCACAGTTTCAAGTGAATATAGCTCCAAATAGCAAATGTGATTAGTGGTGCAAAGAGACCTTACCAGAGGCTTAGGCACCATGTGTTCTGTTCCAATGCGTAGTGTTTCAGCTGCACTGTGTTTTAAAGGCTGTTTATTTTTACATCAATGGGCCGAGGGACAGAGACTAAGCTGAATGACCAGGAAGAGTCACCATACAGTAGGGCCCAATCATGAGTTAGCAAGGTTGCCTAGCAGCAGTAAACACCACACTGTGTATGCCAACACAGTGTGCTGCTTTCTGCCCCACGGTCCCATGTTTCTAATACAACACTTGAGTGGCTTTTGACCAACTTATCCTTTACTTTGTTTCTTTTTCTTTCTGGTTGGTATGGATAGCTTCTTGCTTAAGTGTAAGCATAGAATTATAGCTTCTGAAAAGTTGCAAAGTCAGTGTGTCACAACTACTGGTTGAATGCCATGTCAAGACAGAAGTCCTATCTTAAGGGGCTGTGTTAGTGTGATATAAATACAAATCTTTACATCATCCCCTGTAGTGTTCCTGGTTTATATCATATGATTAAAGTTGTGAAGTGTAGTACCATAAAAGGTGAAGAATCCCTAAGGGTTTAATGGACCGTACAATTGATCAGTTGCCAAGTAGAGTGTGAATAATTTATTGTAGTTCTATAAAACATTTATATAACCAATGAAAATATTCCCATCGACATCTCATGTCTCTATTCATTGTATATGTATGTGTTTTGCTAAACTCAGTATCAATTTAAGTTCACATAGCTAGAAAGTCATCAAGTGTTGTCAGAGGTCAAGTGGGAGGGGCAAAAGATACCCTGTTGACAGAGTAGCATAATATTGCAAATACATTTACAGGGACTGATAATATGTTGCTAGCAGTCCTCGAGAAGTGGTGAGGGGTCAAGACAGGGCAGTGGATGGGGTGGGGGGTAGGTGGTTTGTGCAGGGGGGAATTTCAGAAAAGTGTTTCATTTTGTATTAATGGTTTTATGTGACTGTCACAGGCTAAGGAGGGGTTGTAAAGTTATATGTGTCAAACAGTTTGAACTGTAAGACTGGTTTACCAGCTAGCTCCCCCCCCCCCAGTTTTCCTCATCATTGAGACCAAATCTGTTACAAGTTGTATTCAAGGTATAAATCCAAAACATCCCTATGTTTTCTACTGTTTTTTCCAGTTTCCCCCTCTTTTGGGAAGATGCACAAGTTGAATTCTCCAACTATTCAAAGAAAAGGCATCATGATCTGCTTTTGCACAATGGACCGATACAGGGCATGCGTAATTCTTTAACCTAATGTTACTCTTATATTCGGATATGCACAATGTCAACATAATGTTTGGAGCACGGGCAGGTTAAGAGGTAGATGATGTGATCAGTATCACAGGTCATGTGGTTTTTGTTGTTATATGTCTTGTTCCCATTAGGATGTTTAAACTCAGTTTTTTTCAAAGTATTATTGCAAAGACAACATCTGCCACAGGGGTGCATACCTGGAGATAATGGTCCTGATAAATGTTGTCCTGTCTGGTCTGGGACATTCTTTTGCTCTGAATCCACCAGCCTGTCCTTGATAGTATTAACTCTCTTTGAGGCAATTGTGGGTTTCTTCATAAAGTCTGCAATTCTGGTAGGTCTTAAAATATCCCAGTGTTTATTGACAATGTGTTTAATGGGTTCAGTGAATCCAGAGTGTATGAGGGTAGTACCATTTTGATACATGGGTCTTTGTCAGTGTCTATATTTTCATGTGGTACGGCAGTTTTTTTTATTGCTTTCTGAATAGTCCTTCTACCATATCCTTTACTACTGAACCGAGCAGCCATGTCATCAATACCCTTGATCTCTTCTGCACTCTCACTGCTGTTGCATGCCACTCTCAGCATTTGTGAGTATGGCATGCTCCTGATGAGATGTGGTGGGTGATAGCTGTGTGCATAAAGTATTTGGTCAGTGTCCTTTCAGTACAAGCAACATTCAATTGCTGTTTCACTGTTTGCAGATCAGTAAGTCAAGGAAGGCTACTTCTCTTGTACTGTCATTCATCGTAAATTATAAGTTGTCATCTGCTGTTTTGAGATGGTCCTAGAGGCCTCAGTGTTACCTATGGAACCCTCCCAGACAAAAATTAAATCATCAATATAGCTTCTATTCAGTATAATATATTTGAAGAAGGTATTGCACAAAGGGTTATTGATGAACAAACTTTCAAAATGTTCCATGAAAAGGTTGACTTAAGTAGGGGCCATGGTGCTGCCATGGCTGTCTCTTTTATTTGTTTGTAATAGGTGTCATTAAATCTGAAGTAATTCTCATAAAACACCAGTCTGACCAGCACTAGTGATATACTGCTTAGTGGGATGTGTACATCTCTTATCTTGTTAATACCAATCTCCAACATGTGTAAGTCTGCATCATGAGGTATACAGATGTATAGATCTTTTTCATCCATTCTGCACAATAGTAGATGTTTGTGTATATCAGGATGTAAATTTTGGTTCAGTTCTGTGATAATTCTAATCACATCATTGGTATCCCACAGGTAACGCTCTATCTTAAATACTGTTTCACTTGCATAGTTGTTGACGAAATCTGATGGTCCTTCCAAAAGTCATTGCCAGATAAAATAGGGTAAGCTGGTGGATTTTCTGGGTTTTTATGAAGTTTAGGCAATCCATACAAAAGAAACAGGGTTTTTGGAAATTCTTTTTAAGGAGTTTCACCTGCCATTCTATTAAATGTCCTAGATCCTGTTCTGTTGTGAGAATTTAATTTAAGCTATCCGTTATCCTTCTGACTGGATCCCCAGGTAGCATCTCATAATTTGCTGAGACCTGTAGTAAGTTTTTGCACATATTTATGTATTTGTATTTGTCCATCACTACAATTCCACCCCCTTATCTGCTGGTTTAATCACTATGGATTCATCCTGTTCTAGTTCTTTCAGGCCATTAGCTTTGGATTTGTTTAAGTCATATTTAGGGAATGGGTAGGATGTGTTCCTTAGAATTGTTTCTACGTCCATTATTACTTGATTTATGTAGGCTTCCACATTAGGATTTCTACCTTTAGGGGGATTATAGGTTGATTTGTGTTTCATATCTGCTTTCAAGCTTCTGATTTCTGGTACCTGAGGTGGTTGAAGGTGAAACTGTTCCTTCAGACATATCTGTCTATAGAATTTGTGCTGATCACTCATGATCTGGAATCTGTCTGGGGGGGGGATGGTGAGAAGGAAAGGCCCCTACCCAACACCTGGGTCTCTGCATCAGTTAGTGTTTTCCCATTTAGATTAAAAATAACTACATCTTCCTGTCCTTGTATCCTCCTCCATCTCCTCTTCCTCTGCCTGTGCCTCTTCCTGGTGCCATTGCTGCTTTTTGGTCTGTTTCTTCTACATAACCTTGGGACCTGGTAAAGTACCTCTGTTGTTAATAATCATGTCTGATTTCTTGTGTCTTTCTTCAATCTAAAAAAAACTTGCCCAGAGGGTTGCTGTGTTTGTGGTATTTTGTCAGTTCTCTAAGTATAACTATCTGAGCTGTCATAGTCAGTCTCTGACCTTATGTTCCTATATCCAGGATTGATTTTCCAATTATAGACCCTGTCAAGTAGTTAATCATTTGAATCCCATTTAAATTTCCTTAATTTAGTTTTTTTGAGATTCTCCTCAAATGTATTGTTTTTTTTTTTTAATATCTTCTAGATTTTTTCTAAATGTTTCTTCTCCTGTAGCCAATTTTAGTTGGGCTTGGATTTTTTTTTAATATCCTCAGCCAGTGTGCTCCTGCCTTCTAACACTGCCTCTATATTGGTATACATGAAGTCACTGCTACATCTGTTTCAAATGTCCTCCCATCTATCCAACAGTTTCTTAGACTCAACACCAATGTTAGGTTCTATGAGGACTCTAAGTCCTCTAGGAATTATTTTATAATTTAGATACTCTCACAATGTTATATCATTCCATTCAAGTTTGGTATCTTTTCTTTGTAGTTGTTCTAATCTAGTTCTTAATTCCTGTTCATTAGTAGTGACGTTAGTTTTTTTGTGCCCTAATGGCCATAAAGAGTTTGAGTTTTTCAGCTTCACTGAATCCAAAGGTGAATTGCCTCTCCTCAACACTGTCTCCCACCTCTGCAAAGTTATTCATGACTATCTAGATACAAAAGCTCTATTATTGCTTTACTCAATACACTTACAGTCATTGTGTGTGATTCAGTAATTAAGGAGGTGGGGGCAGGAAGAAGTAGGCTGCTGGTTAACTAGGATCTGCAGCTTATCTATTAGGTAGGGAAATGGGCAGACTGGGTGGGCCAAGCGGTCCTTATCTGCCGTCAAATTCTATGTTTCTATGTTTCTATGTAATGTAGTCCATAAAGGTACAAAAGTGTCAATAAAAGGTGGGGAATTCTTCCACAATGGGGAACATACACTTACTACAGCAGATCCTTTGAGTAAATCCAAGGAATATCGGTTCCCTCCCAATATCTTTAGTTTTGAGTTGGGGCTGATGGGTGGATGATAAGGCATACAAGGGAAAAGAAATGTCAGCCACGCCTTTATAGTTTCAAAAGTTTTTCATTTTATTCTTTCTTTTTTGCCTCATAAGATCACAATTGCCCAATGTTTCACCTTGTTAGGCATCCAAATTACACCAAAGTTTCACCTTGTTAGGCTTCCTCAGGGATGGGATCTATGCATAAATATATTTACAAATTCGGTGGGATATTCAAAGCATTTGCAGATGGCACAACTGGGTTGCACTGGTGCAAGTGCAGAAATGCACCAATGAGCGATATTCAGTGTGAGCCATTGCACAGCTCAAGTCACAGTGTGCCAATGTGCAACCTGAATGAATGCATGTGCAAGGCCAAGGGGTGTGTGCATGAATATGTGGTGCAGTGTGATATTCAACCGCTGACCCATGGTGCAAGTGTGGAGCAAGTTCTAGATGCGCCAAGCAGACCTGAGCCTACAAAGAAAGGGTGCAAGCACACAGACAGCACTTGTGCCAAAGGCGAGGGAGAGAGAGAGAGAGAGAGAGAGAGGAACAGGACAGTGGAGGGAAAAGATAGAGACGTGCAAGGGAGACAGAACCTGAGAGGGACAGGGTGACCTGCACAGGCAGCTACTGGGGTGTGGGACTGAGGTGGCAGTGGAAAGTATGCCTGGGGAAGAGCGATTGAGTGAGAGGGGTTGGCAGGCAGGGCACCACACATTGTGCCAGGGAGGCAGACAGCACACTAGAAAAGCGGAAACCATATCAGGACTGGCCGGATGATGACTGCTGGTCCACCAACGGTGCTGAAGCCCCTGAAAGGAGCCATGTCCACCTCAGCAGCACCCTGGGGCAAAAAGTAAAGTGTGCTGGCCAGTCCCCACCAGTGCCTTCTCCCTTAGAGGAGAGGGACCCATCTGGTGAAGGGTTACCCCAGGTTACCCCAAGGATGGCTACAATATGACATCAAAGGCTTGAGTGGGGTAGTAGGAGGCAGGTCAGGGACCATGGTGGCCCAAAGGAGAGGTGGGTTCCAGAGCACTCAGTGGGAAAACAAACAATGCAAAAAAAAATTCCATAGAAGGACTCTTTACTACATCATTTGGTAATGAGTTCTATATAGGGACTACTCTTTGGCTAAATCAATATCTTCATTTTTTTAGCCTCTATTTATTTTGCTTGAGTTTCAACTCGAGTGTCCTTGTGGCATGAGTTTTTTTTTCCCAGTCCTAGGTTGTGCCTCAGATTTTGGTCTGTGAAGGCTCTGTATACAAGGAACATGTCCCCTCTCCGTCTTCTATAGCTCAGGGAATACAGATTTAATTCTTTCATCCTGTCTTCGTATGGCAATCCACTCAGTCCCTGAACTGCTCTAGTCACCCTGTTCTGTACCTTCTCCAATTTCACCATATCCCCTTTTTTCAAAGATATTATTTTATTATATTTTTGTTTAACAGACATATACATATTCTTTCATACATATACAGAGGTATCCCCATATCCCCTTTTTGAATGGGGCCCATACTTGAGAGCAGTACTCCGGCTGAGATCTCACTAACGAGCCATACAAGTGCATCAAGCCCTCCCTTCTTCTGCTGGTGATATGCCTTAAAATGCTATTTAGTGTTGCATTAGCTTTTCTTACACTTTGGTCACAATGGAAGCTAAAAGATAAATCATTTTTAACTATAACTCAGATCTTTTTCCTCCGTTAAAGTTTTGAGTGTTGATTTATTTAACATATATTGTGTCCCCTGATTTTTATTCCCCATATACATGATTGTACATTTTTCTTTGTTTAGTTTTGGTTTATATGTATGTATCCAGTCCTCTATGTAATCTAGAGCATCTTGGAGGGATTTGTGATCCTTCACAGAATTTACAATGGCCCCCACCCGACAGTCATCATCAAACTTGGTGATCCATATAGACTCTTTATTGTACTTCAGTGTTGATATTCAATTCAATTCAATTCAATTTTATTTATATGGCACCTTTCAAATGCCAAAGTGCCTCACAAACATTAAAACAACAACAGCACAAAATTACATATGTAATAAGTAAAGTAGCAGCCATAGACACTGCCTGCTATTTCCTGAAATTTCTGTGATATTTCCAGAAATATCTCTTGCTTTCTGCATTACCACAGTAGGGGCAGCAGAGAGAAACTCTTCAGAAATTTTGCGAAATATCTGGAAATAGCTGGCAATGTCTGTGGCTACTACTGTAATATAAAATAGCAGTAGACAGTCAACTGTGTTAGATTAATCCCTGAAAGCTCGGACCCATAAAACAGTTTTAAGGGCCTGTTTAAATCTCTCCACAGTTGGGCACTCATGTAACTGATGGGGTAGAAAATTCCAAAGTGTGGGGGCTGTGTGCATAAATGCCCAGGCCCCAGAAGATTTTAAACAAACCTTGGAAATGTTAGCAACCCCTCATCAGTCGAGCGGAGCGATCACCTAGGGCAGTAAGGAACCAGCAGCTCTTTCAGGTAGTCTGTACCCTGTCCATGTAGGGCTTTATAAGTCAGAAGTCTGACTTTGAAGATGATTCACCACAGTACAGGCAGGCAGTGCAGTTCGTGCGGTACCGGAGAGATATGACAGGTCCGTGGCCTTCCTGTCAACAACTGAGCCACTGTGTTCTGCACCAGCCACAAGTGCTGAATATCCACGCCTGGAAGTCCTAGGTAAAGGGCATTGCAATAGTCAAGCCGAGAGGACACACAGGCATGGACCAACGTATCAAGGTCACCAGACAGAACAAGATGCTTAACTCTGGAGATATTCCTCAGATGGTAAAAATAGGATTTGATGACAGCTGACACTTGCGGATGTAGTGTCAAACCCTCATCAAAACTTTTCCTCAGGTTTCGCACCCGATCGGAGGTCGGGAGAGGGAGATCCCCAAGAAAAAGGCCTGACGGTGACCCCACCCCAACCCCTCTATCCGGTGACCTAGGTCCACCACCAACACCTCAGTCTTAGCCAAGTTCAACCACAACCAGCTCAACTTCATTCACTCCTGGATTTCTATGAGGCAGTTATTAAATGCTGAGAAAGCTTTATCCTGGTCAGGTTCAAAAGAAAGGTAGAGCTGGGTATCATCAGCATAGCAGTGAACCCTCAGCACATACCTTCTTACAACGTCTCTGAGGGGTAGCATGTACACTGCGAACAACATGGGGGACAACACTGATCCTTGAGGAACCCCTCATGATAACGGAACTGGGTCAGAGGAATAAATCCCTGACACCATCCTTTGAGTTCTTCTGGTGAGGAAAGATAAAAACCACCTGAGGACTCTACCTGACATGCCACAAATGAACCTCAAGTGATCGAGCAGAACCCCACGGTCCACAGTGTCAAACGCTGAAGAGAGATCAAGAAGGACCAATATGGAATGGTTCTTCCGATCTCTTGCCATCAGGAGATCATTGAGCACCCGAACCAGCACTGTCTCAGTACTATGCCTCTTTTTTTTTTTTTTGTGAAATTCTCATTTTTATTTAATTTCAAAAAACAATAACAATAGCATCAGACTATCAGAAACAGGAATGATACAAAACCGTAACAATATCCAAGAACAGATCATGACATGATAGACATGGGATAAACAAAACCCCCCATCCCCCCAAGAAGGTGTCACCACTGAGAAGGACAAGGGAAGCCTAGAAGATGTATAGGTGAGGGAAGGGAGATATTCAAGCCTGAGAAAAAAGATTAGGAAGCAGTCTGACCTTCAAACCCAGAGAAAAAAAGCAGCACCATTGACAATTGATTCATGAATGAGTAAAGGGTGCATCAGGGAGGTCATAGAGGAAGAGTCATCAGGTACAAGTAAACCTGACTCTATCAATCAGTGTAAGTATAGGGCATAAAGTTTACCCCACTTTTTCTGGAAGGCTGAGGGAGAAAGTCTGGAGCTGGCGATCAACTTCTCAACTTTAAAACGCAAAGACATTTCTTCAAGCCAGTCCATGTACGAGAGTTCTAGGTTGTCTGACCAGTGGTGAAGCACTAATCTCTTAACCGCCATTGAGATGAGAGCAATATGATATCTCCTCTCTCTGACGGAAATGCCAGAATAAATACCCAGAATACAGATCTCTAATGTAAATAAATCTTGCAGGCCTAAAATGGGGTCTAAGTTGTCCCGAATAGCCCTCCAAAGTGGGGCTACCTTGGAACAGTACCAGAAAATATGAGGGGTACTACCCAGGTCCTCACCACATCTAAGACAGTTAGGGGAGCTGGAATGATCAAATTTCGATTTTTTAACAGGCGTAATATACATATTATTGACAATAAAATATTGAATAAGCCTATTCTTATCCAGAGTATTATATGTGTGCAAATCCTTCCAAACCTGGTTCCATGTAAAAGAAGGATCTGAGGGGAGTGGAGTCCAAGATTTGGAACCAGCTAAGGGGTCAGGGAAATTTACCTTCATAAGATGTAGATATAATTTAGATACACCATGAGGCCTGGCCGCGTAATCTTTAACCACCCTGAGAAGGGGCTTGACAACTGACACAGGCACAGTATTGCCAAATTCCTTATTGACAAGGTGTTTCAATTGGTATACCTTGAAAATCATTCGGGGGGGAATCCTTAAGACTAGTAGGAGGTCATCTATTATCCCAGGGCCCCCTTGCACGTATAAATCTTCCACTGAAAGTCCCTGAATTTGGGGCAGCCACTTCGGAGATAGCAATTTAGTCCCCATTTTAATATTAGGATTGGAGAGCAGCGGTTGCCCAGGGTCCTTTATGTGTCGGATTTTGGCGGTTGCATAAAGTTGGTTCAGCACCCTCACTGAGACGCCCACTGCTGAGTCATGAAGACAGTGGGGCAAAGTTGAAAAATGGCAGTAAAACAGGCTAGAGGGATCTATGTTGCATTGCTTGATAAGGTCTAAATCGAAACTTAACCATAAAGGTGAGGATGTTGCATCCCTACCCCCCAGCCACTTACCAGCTTTAACTAGGTGGCTAGCCCAGTAGTAATATTCGAAATTAGGGAGACGGAGGCCCCCCATATCTTTGGGTAGACAAAGTTTATGAAAGGTTCGTCTGGGAGATTTGTGACTCCAGATAAAACAAGTCAGGATTGAATGGACTCTCTTGAAGAAAGTTTTGGGTAGCCAAATGTCCAAGAGACTCAGGGGGTAAAACAATCGAGGCAGTATATTCATTTTGATTATACTGATTCGGGCCCCTACTGATAGTGGGAGCTTGTCCCATCTTTGCAAATCGAAATGAATTTTGTCCACTAGATCATCCAGGTTTAATTTCCTAATCAGATTTGGATCACGGGCCAAATAAATACCGAGATATTTGAGATGGGATGATGCCCACTTCATACCAAAGTGAGACATACTAGATTGAGAAGTGTGCATATTAAGGGGGAAAATTTCTGACTTGGCCAGATTAAGTTTGTAGTTGGATACAGCACTAAATTGCTCTATTATATTTAGGGCTACTCGAAGGGAGTTTGCCGGGTAAGTCAACTGTAATAGAATATCGTCTGCAAAGACGGATATTGTGGAAGTTTGTCGAGAAATTGCACAGCCTTGGACCCCGGGAGCAGCCTTAAGATTGAGCAGCAGGGGCTCTAAGTAAAGGTTGACCTCTTTTTTAAACTGGACTGGAGAGGCTCGTAGACATTATGGATGGTCAAATCATTCTCCAGTTGCATGGCAACTACTTTCTCAATTACCTTCCCCATAAAGGGGAAGTTCGAGATTGGTCTGTAGTTCGCATGGCAGTCTGGGTCCAAAGAAGCTTTCTTCAGGAGGGGTGTCACCACCGCCTCCTTCATGGAGCTAGAAAATTCACCTGTTTCCAAGGAGCACCAGACTTTCCATGCTATGACAGGTCCAAGAATATCACTACAACCCAAAATCAGAGTAATTGGTCCCAGATCCAAACTACAGCATTTAGTGTGCATACCCTGGACAAGCCGCATGATGTCCACAAGCTCCATCTGGTTGAAGGTGTTCCAGGAAGACTGAGGGACAGTGACCAAATGCCAGTCTAGAGCAGTGCCCATGGAGTGTGCCTGTTGGAGTTCCGCCCTGATCTAGGCCACCTTAGCTGCAAAGAATCGAGCATGTTCCTCTCACTTAATTTGCGAAAAAGCTCTTCAGACCTATAGACAAGCTGGCTTGCACAGTCTGTCCACTGTTCAAAAAAGTTGAGCTGGTTGGTTTTGAGATGCCACAATCTCCCAGTATAGGAACTCTGCCTTTTTATGGGTGATTGCAGATTGACAGGCTTGATAAGGGTCCATTAATCTAAGGTGATTGGCATCAAGGGTGGATCTCCGCCAACATATGTATATGTTAAATAGACATGGTCCCAATAACGAACAATGAGGGACCCCACTTGTCACTGTTAACCAATCTGATAGGACCCCATTTATTGTAACCCTCTTCCTTCTATTTTCTTGCCATGCAGATATCCAGTTTATAATGTTTCTTTCTATACCAGTTTAAGTAGTGAAGATATTATTCATAACGTTGGATCTTGTCAAATGCATTTGAGAAGTCTAGAAAGACTTCATCTAATGAATTCCCCAAGTCCAGTGCTCTGCTTACTTTCTCATAGAAGTGAAGAAGGTTGGTCTGACATGGTCTAGCTTTTGTAAAACCATATTGCTGTAAGTCTATCAGGTTTTGTTGTTCTAAGTGGGATATAACCTGGTCCTTATTATTCCCTCCAATACTTTGCCTAAGACCTACATCAAGCTCACAGGTTGGTAGTTTTTTGGAGAGTCCTTTTTTCCCTTTTTATAGATAGGAACCACATGAGCTTCCTTCCAGTTTTTAACCACTTCCCCCCATCTAGGGCTACCTGAAAGATGTATGTTGATGAGTGGCCATCTGGATGGCCAACTCTGCAATAATTCTGGGGTTTATCCCATCTGGCCCTGGGGATTTGTTCTTATTTAGCTTTGTTAATCTGGTGGTAACTTCATTTATATCGATATGTATTTGGTCCCTTATTGAGCTATTCTGGCCTTCTGACTGGAGGAGCCCCTTTAGGATTAAATACGAACCCAAAGTAATCATTTTGTAGATTTGCCATTTCTGGTATGTCTAGTATTTCCCCATTTGTATCCTTAAAGGGGCCTCTACACTGTTGATTTCCTCTTTTTTGGTTTCTGTATGAGTAGAAATTTTTATTGTAATCCTCTGTATTTTTTGCCAGATTTACCTCAAATTCTGACTTAGATTTTTTTAATTGCCTTCTTTACCTTTTTAGCCTGATCTCTATATTAAGGTAGGCTTGATCTTATTATTTTTTTTTTTGATTAGCATATACATTCAGGGCTAGATATTCAGACTGTGCCAGGAAATGTCACAATGGGAGGCGCAGCACAACTGAGATGTGCCGGGGTCAAACAGAGGGGATATTCAAAGATGATGTACCATGGTGCATCACCTTTGAATATAGCACAGAATGTGCATGGTGCATATACAATGTGCTGGCACATTCCCCAGACAGGGAACACTGGGAATGCTCCAGTGCAACTGTAGTTGTGCTGGGTGCATTTCCAAGATATTCAGATCTGGGCATGTAAATGGGGTCATAATGTATGTAAGGCACAAATGGGGTCATTTGCATGTTATTATGGCCCCATTTGCATGAGCTGAGCAGGGCAGCCTGGTGAAATGTGCCTGGTGCCCTGCACAGCATTTGGTAGGGACAGAGAGGGTCCTGGGGCAACCCCCCACCATGCAGCCATGATTGTGGGTAATAATAACAGATAGAAATGCCCTGGTAGTTTAGTGGTAACCCCTTTCCCTCCCATTAGCCCGATCAGTGGTATTAGTAAATGAAATAAAATGCCCTGGCAATCTAGTGGTAACCCCCCCTCCCTCCCATTTGCCCAATCGTGGGTATTAGTAAATGAAATAAAATGCTCTGGCAGTCTAGTGGTAAAGCCTGTCCCTCCTGTAACCATGATCGCTGGATGTAATACCATGTAGGAAAGCCCTGGTGATCTAGTGGTACCCTCCATCCCTCCTGAAGCTCTGATGGCTGTATCAGTAAATAAGTTTCCTTCCCTGGTAGTCTAGTGGTTCCCCCCACCCCATCCAATGCACCAATCACTGGTGCTCTGTACTGACACATATCCCTGGTGGTCCAGTGGCACCCTCCACCCCCCACACAAGACCCCTGCCAACCCAGCTTCCCACCATCATCAGTGGGTAGCTATAACCCACCTGCATACCACCCAGCTGCCTGTCAAATGACAGCTTACAGTATGGGCTGTAAGACCATTGGTCCACCTTGTGGATTAATGGGCTTGCAGGGCATACTGTACTAAACAGTCGAACAAATATGCAAATTAAGTAGTATAATGTCTCTATTCTTGTAGTAGTGTCTTCCAAAAGTGAACAGGATACCTGATATAATTATATCCTTGGTTTTTAACTTTAGTTCTTGTATTAGATCCTGGTAGTTTTCAAAAATCTTTTTTGGATCTTTAGTGTGTACATCATTTACTCCTACTGTAGTACAAACAGTGATCTGTCTGATTTCCCACGGCAGTTCTTTATCAACCTGCCTATTTCCTGTATTTTGATATGGCAGAAGGACCATTCAGGAAACAATATGAAAAACTGCCACGCCACGTGAAAATATAGACACAAACGAAGACACAGGTAAAAAAATGGTACTACCCCTCATATACTCTGGGTTCACTGAACCCATTAAACACATTGTCAATAAACACTGGGATACTTTAAGATCTACTGGAATTGCAGACTTTATGCAGAAACCCATAACTGCTTAAAAGCAAGAAGGGGGAGAGAGGGGACATGATAGAAACTTTCAGGTACCTCAAGGGAATCAACAAAGTCCAAGAGGGTAGCATCTTTCAGAAAAAGAGATGTGCAAGAACAAGGAGGCACAATTTGAAGATAAAGGGGGGACAGCTCAGAGGTAATGTGAGAAAGTATTTTTTCACAGAGAGGGTTGTGGATGCATGGAACAGCCTCCCTGAGGAGGTCGTGGAGTCAAGAATAGTGGGGGAATTCAAGAAGACATGGGACAGACATAAGGCAGTCCTAGTGGGGGGTAGGAGGAAGTAAGCTGTTGGTTAACTAGGATCTGCAGCTTATCTGTTAGGTAGGAAAATGGGCAGACTAGGTGGGCCAAGTGGTCCTTATCTGCTGTGAAATTCTATGTTTCTATGTTTCTATGTTAAGAGGGTTCATACTATCAAGGACAGGCTGGTGCATTCAGAACAAAAGAATGTCCCAAGCAGGAGAAGACAACTTTTATTAGGATCATTATCTCCAGATATGCACCCCTGTGGCAGATGTTGCCATTGCAATAATACTTAGGAAATAACTGAGTTTGAACTTCCTAATCGGAATAAGTCATATAACATCAAAAGTCACATGACCTGTGACACTGATCAAATCATCTACCTCTTAACCTGCACATACTCCAAACATTATGTTGGTATGACCACCATACCCCTGAAATTGCCCATATCTGAACATAAGAGTAACATTAGGTTAAAGAATGAAGCATCTCCTGTAGCCATTTTGTTGAAGCAGGCCATAACCTCTCTTCTTTGAAATTTTGGGCACTTGATCATGTGCTTCTCCTGAAATAGGGGGAAACTGGACAAAAGCAGTAGAAAACAGGGAGATGTTTTGGATTTTAACCTTGAATACAACTTGTGACAGATTTGTTCTCAATGATGAGGAAAACTGGGGGTCTAGCTGGTAAACCATCCTTACAGTTCAAACCATTAGACATATATAACTTTACAAAAAAAACTTTAGCCTGTGACAGTCACACAAAATCATTAATACAAAAAAAAATGTTCTGAAATTTCTCCCTACACAAACCCCTACCCCCCCAGCCCACTGCCCTGTCTTGCCCCTTCGCCCATTCTAGGTGGCTGCTAGTAACATATTTTCCATCCCTTTAAATGTATTTCCAGTTTTGTTCTACTCTGTCACCAGGATATCTTTTGCCCCTCCCACTTGACCTCTGGCAGCACTCGATGACCTTCTACCTATGTGAACTTCAATTGATACTGAGTTTACAAAAAAACATACCTATACAATGAATAGAGAGATGAAATGTAGATAGGAATATTTTCATCGGTTATATAAATGTTTTATAAAACTACAATAAATTAGGATGGAGAGTCACGTGATGCGGCGCGGAGAGTAGCAGCTTTACCGCGAGCTCTGTCCCTCTCGAACATTAAAATTGCGAATACCCAAATTAAACTCACGAATAGGAAGATTCAGCTCTTTTATAGTGTTAATAACGCTCATTCCAAAATTTTACCTGCGATCAGCTACAGCATCATGTCCAAACCACCGGAGAAGGAAGGGCCAGTCCAGGAGCTCGAGGCCAAGCGGCCCTGTCGGAGTTCTTCACCCATGGTCTTGGAGGAAGAATTGTTACCCACCCATGTATACTCAGAGCTTTCTACTATTAAAGATGCTCTTTTTAAGCTAATCGAAGAAGTCGCTGACTTCAAACTGACATTGACTCAGTTAGCCTGGTGAGTAACAGACACAGAAGTGAGGATAACCTCCATAGAAAGGAAACTAGAGAAAACCGACCCTACTCTGTCAGAACGTAAAAGATCAATTCCCAAGCTTGAAGATCATTTAGAGAACTTAGAGGGGAGGAACAGAAGAAATAATTTAGTCCTACTAAGACTCCATGAGGGGGATGAGGGACCGAATACCATACTATTTCTACAAAAATTCCTGAAATAAACGGTAAGCCCCTCCCCAAATGGCCCAGAGTTCATAATTGAAAGAGGCCACCAGTCTCTGTGAGCTAAGCCGCCAGCATCGGAACCTCCAAGGCCAATTATATTTAAACTGCTTAACTATCTGGATTGAGACTTTATTTTTAAGGAGTCCAGAAAACTGTCGGCTATATTATGGGAGAGCAAAAAACTCAGGCTCGTCCCAGATCTAAAAGTGAAGATGCGCCAGCTTAGGGCGAGCTATTGCCCCATCACTTCTAAACTATGGGCAGCCGCTATTAAGCACTGAATATTGTATCCAGCCCGCCTAGAGGTGACTCTGAAAGATGGATCCAAACGCTTTGATTCGCCTGAGGGGGCAATAAAGTCTGAGGAAATGCTACCCAGATTTGTTTTCTAAAGGATGAGGAGGCAATTTACAATGAGGAGCATGGAGCTCTTAGAGGGACGTCTATAGGAAACTCGGGTGCATCCAGCCGTTACCAGATTATGGTGTGACCGCTCTCCCTCGATGGGGATATACAAGCTGAAAGTTTGTTATACTTGGTTACAAGACAACCTCGGACTGTAGTTTGTTTCTTGGAGTTGTTTCACTAGAAAGTTCTATTTTGCCTCGAACATTCATTCAATTGCTGAGAGATGGTCAGATTTTATTTTTAACCACTAGAGGGAGCTCCTTCCCAACGAATGGGTGGACCTATGTAGCCCTCACTGAAGTTGCCCAAACTCATTCTAACACTTCATAGATAAACTGTTTGCAATTAAATGCTGCAGCTTAGACTTGGGTCAGGGCTTTCCCAGGCAGACTGAGGCCAGCGGCTGTAACATGTTTTCCTTGTTTGTAACCCCAAACAAATTGCAGCATGTACAGGTTACACTTGGGGGAGCTCACTAAATACTCAGTTCTACTTAAGAATGCAAATTTGATATTGTTTCCTGTTTGATTCTGCAGTAGATGCTAAAATGTAAATTGTGTTAACCTAAAGAAAATGGTAGCAATTAATACTCAGCTTATAGATGGTGGGGTTAAATCTCAGCTCTGCTATGAGTGGGTGCAAGGCTCCTGTCTTTGCTTGCACTGGTAAGGTTCTGAGGAGGACAGGACGAGTGCAATGATAGATCTCTGTTGGTAGCAATGCTTTTTGGTTTTTTTTTTATTTTCTTTCTCCCCTTTTTCCTTTTTTTACACAGCTCAAGGTATTAACTGACTCTGCGCTTCTTACATACATAGCAGTCAGCTCTTGCCGATATGGCTACCAACTTCTGGGGAGTGATACTGGAATAGAGAAAAGGGAAAAATTAAGAAAAGTGTAAAGAAGGAATGTAAGAAAAATGCTGAGGCTCAGCCGAGAGCATTCGCAAAGCTTCTTCCAGCTTATTCTTTTTATATGTCTGGATATGGGGGAAGGGTAGAGCTCACTTTCTAGCCCGCACCATGGGCCAGTTGTCTAGGTGTAGGCTATGGGCTGGGCTATACAGTGGGTTTGTTAGGGTTAGAAAAGTTGTTTTTTGAGGGTACGTTTGGGGTGGGCTAACCGAAGAGTTATTTTTTTTTTCTTTTTTTAAGGTGGGGGGACAGCATTTTACACTATTACATAGGGTTTTATTGTCGGTATCTGTATGGCTAACTATTTAAATATCCTCTCTTGGAATGTAAAAGGAGGGAGAGACAACAAAAAGAAATATATCATCCTAAATCACCTTGCGAAATTTGACCCTTCAATTGTGTTCTTCCAATAAACCCATATGCTACGTGAACAGTTACACCACTTCCAAAAAAGATGGGTAGGTCAGGTTTTTGGATCAGGATTTATATCCAACAAATGGGGAGTAGCAGTACTGGTGGCAAAAAGAGTCCCATTTACACCATTGGAAGTCATTTCCGATCCGGAAGGCAGGTCCAATTTTGTTGTAGGTAAAATTGACAGCTTAGACATTGTTCTGGGTTCCATCTATGGACCTAACTTAGAATCTCCATCCTTTTTTACACACCTGGCTATGGTTTTGGCCCCCTTTTTAAATTTGCCCATACTTTTGGGCGGTGACTGGAATCTGGTACAATCTAATGACTTAGACTGCACCTATCATAGAGGAATAAAAAGATCCCCCACGCAGAGGGCTCTGCAGGAATTCACAGCATCGTTGGGCCTTGTAGATCCCTGGAGGATAATTAATATTTCAAGTAAAGAATTTACATTTTTTTTCCCCAGTCCACAAAAGCTATTCTCGCCTTGACTATTTCTTGATTAGCCAACAGTTGCTACCCTACATAGTGGACGCCAATATCTTAGCCCGAGTAATTTCCGACCACTCACCTATCATGATGAAGTGTTTGTTACCAAATATTTTAATAAGATCCCATTCTTGGACACTCAACAATAAACTACTGTCTGATAGCCAAATAGTGGTGCGATTCCAAGAATTTTTAGCATCCTCTATTACCGCCAACTGGGGCCCGATCAGCACAACAGACCAGATATGGGCTGCGCTGAAAGCCACTTGGAGAGGGGAACTTATCCGCATAGCATCGGTGCGGAAAAGGAAAAAAAGCAATTTCCTAGCCAGTTGCTTAGACAAAATTAAGGCCCTGGAAAACAAAGAGGTTGGCACACTTTCCCAATCACAAAAGCAAGAACTCTCTGCTCTTAGAGCCATGTATACTAGTGCCCTCGGGGAATCAGTTGAGAGATCCGCCTCTTTACTAAAAGCCTCATATATTGGCCAAGGCAGCAAAGTGAGTAAGCTTCTAGCCTGGCAATTGAAGCAACACTCATCCGCTAAATAGATCACAGCCCTAAAGCATCCTCAGAAGAATGCTTTGGTCACTGATCCTGAGGAAATATTGGCATTGTTTCAAGATTATTATAAATCATTGTATTCTGGAGAGTCGAGAACTCTGGAACACGACAATAAGATGTGGACTTTTCTTGAAAAAATCACCTTTCCAACCTTGACAGAGGAAGCCAAATTAGTCCTAAAGGCTCCCTTCTCAAGTGAGGAAATATCCGAAATCATTGACTCTCTAAAACCAGACAAAGCGCCGGGCCCCGATGGCTTCACCGGCTTATTTTATAAAACTTTCAAAAGATGGCTAATACCCTTGTTACTCCGAGTCTACTCATGCTGGTATTCCCATGGGGTCAGTGATCAAACTTTGTTTGAAGCAAGAGTCATCCTTTTGCCCAAACCTGGGAAAGACCCGTCTGAAATAGGTAATTACAGGCCTATCTCGCTCCTTAATGTAGACGTCAAAATATATGCTAAAATCCTGGCTAACAGACTGGGGATAGTATGGAAAGGGCTACTCAGCCCATAACAGGCAGGGTTCGTGGCTGGGCGATCCTCGGCGGATCATTTTAGAAAGCTATTCTGTCTAATTTCCGCGGCTGGGGCTCCTGAACTAGAGGCATCTCTGGTATCCCTAGACGCGGAAAAAGCTTTCGATAGAGTAGAATGGTACTTTATGTTTGCAGTATTACAGAAATTTGGTATTCCCCAATGATTCATTGACCACATTCGTGTTCTTTACTCATGCCCATTGGCCAGAATCCAATGCAATAATCTCATCTCGGCCATCTTTCCCTTATCCCGAGGCACCCACCAGGGTTGTCCTCTCTCTCCATTCCTCTTCAATCTGTATATCGAGCCTCTAATTAGGGCCCTGAAGTCAGACAACCTAATACAGGGAATTCATGTTGGTAATCTCGAATGCAAGATACCCGCATTCGCGGACGACCTGCTTATACACATAGGGCTGGATATTCAAACTGCGCTATTTTGTGGTGCAATCCTTGCACTGCACAAAATAGTTGTGCAGGGGTATGTCCAGAGCGATATTCAAAGGAGTTGAGCCCTTGAGAAACTCCTTTGAATATCACACCTGGCCACAGCCACATGGCGCAGTGGAACTTGCACCACCGCAAGTTGTCAGAGTGGAGCACTCAACTTGCGGTGGTGCAAGTACCATTGCGCCATGCGCAAAATCCCGATATTCAAAAGGTGACATGCAAATGGGGCCATGATTCATGCAAGGCACAGGGGGTGCCATTTGCATCTGATTATGGCCCCATTTGCATGCCATTAGCATGCAGGTGCGCGATCCCTGAGGACTTGCACCTGGCGCCCTGCCAGGCAGCAGCCGTCAGGGACCGATGCCCCCTGCAGCCCGAACATGGGCAAAACAGTGTAGAATCCCCCCACCACCCTCCACTGGCCCGATCGCGGGCATGGTTTAATCCCCACCAGCCCGATCCTGGCGGGCACAATAGCTCCCCGAGCGTGTTCCTGGTGGTCCAGTGGACCGTACATCCTGATTGTGGGATGGTATTAGGAAACCCCCTGAACACATCCCTGGTGTCTAGTGTCCCCACCCCAACCACCCACGAAGCCCCACCACCCCGCTCTCCCCCGTCAGCCAGTGGGCAGCAGCATCCCACCCGCCTGCCGCCCCGCCGCCTGCCCACTGACTGCCAAGTAGGGCTGCATGCCCATTGGCACAGTGCAAGAGCCAATGGGCATGCAGCCCATACCGTACAAGACAGTCCAGTTTGTGAATGAATGTAATGCCCCTACCGGGCAGTCAGTCGGTGGGCGGCAGAATGGCAGGCGGATGGGATGCTGCCACCCACCGCTGCTGGGGGCGGGGTGGTGGGCTTCGTGGGTGGTGGGGTGGGGACACTAGACACCAGGGATGTGTTCGGGGTTTCTAATACCATCCCGCGATTGGGATGTACCGGCCCACTGGACCACCAGGGATATGTTTCGGGAGCCACATTGCTGCCTGCGCATTGGGCTGGGGGTGAATTAAACTATGCTCGCAATTGGGCCAGTGGGGTGGGGGATTCTACACTGTTTTGCCCGTGATCGGCTGCGGGGGCACAGGGAATGGTGGGGCCAGCCACAGGTGGCAGCTTCTGTGTTGCACCCTGCAATGCAGCAGCTCACCTGTGGGTGGCCCTCAACTTGATCCTTTTTTTGCTCAAAGTGGTGCAGGCGCAGGTTGGGGGGTTGCACCTGTACAACTCTGCACAGCCCAGCTGAATATCGGGCTGTGCAGTTTATGCATGGTTCCTCCCCCTCCAGTTCAGCATGCATTCATTTGCATTGCGCTGTTGCTGAGCCTGTTTTCAGTGGCACAGCTGCCTCCTGCTGAATATCGCAGAATGGTGCAAGTTCAGACTTGTGCAGGCGCAACCCTATTACGCATGGTGCAACCCTTTTGAATATCTGGGTCATAGAAAACAGCAGAGAATCCTTACCTCGGTTACTACACATCATCTCTTGTTTTAGCGTCTTCTCAGGTTATAAACTAAATAGGAATAAAACTAAAGTGTACACCTTATCTCCTCTTCTGCCGAGGGATTGGTATTCCTCCTTGGGCCTACAATGGGAGGAAGATTCCCTGGTTTATTTGGGTATTAGAATCTCAAAAGACCTTACTAACCTTGCGAACCTCAATCTAATCCTCCTGCTCAAAACTATCAAAAAAGACCTAGAGAGATGGAACAAACTACCCTTGTCCTTCTGGGGCAGAGCAAACACTTTAAAAATGGCAGTTTTACCCAAAATTTGTTACCCCCTTTTTAATCTTAACATCTATCTGCCTAAATCCTTCTTTAAACCCTTACTCAGAATTTGTTCAGACTTTTTGTGGAAAGGTAAAGCCCCATGTCAAGGGCATCTACACTTCAACTCACTACTTCCCCTAGAAACTAGGGGTCTCCAGTTGCCTGACTTTTATGTTTATTGCCTGGCTATTCATGCCACGAGATTCTTTCGCAATACGGTTGTTAGCCCCAGGTTCTCCCCACTGGTTAACTTTAGACCGATTCTAATAGACAGCCACAAGATAGACTTGGAAGCTTTATATCCCTGGTCTAAGATCCCCCAAAATATAAAATGTACCCCGATAGGATGGGATGTGAAGGCCCTACAACAGCTCTATTCTTTACTTCACAAATCTTACCTAAGGGATCTGACACAACCCTTGCTCAACAACCCAAACCTACAAATAGGTAACTGCCCAATCAATAACTTCCCAGGCAAATACCCTTCCAAAATTCGACTGGCAGGCTTTGTTTCGGCTGACTCAATGATACCGACACCTGCTTACTATGACTTTACCAGGTTCGCCAGAGTGTATGCCTTTTCTTAGGGAAAGGTCCATGGAGCGAAGGAGCCGGAGTTTTGTTAGAAAAATTGCAGAAATTAGCAGATAGCCAGAAAGCAATTTCCAAGACTTATAAGTTAATTTTGTCAGAGGTAATGCACAAATATACTCCCACAGCACACTACTGGGAGATTAACCTTATTAAAGGATGGCCAGCTAAAATCTGGGAAAAGATTTGCATTGATACTTATTCCTACATTAAACAGGATAGACTCAGAAATATCCAATTCAGCATCCTACACAACCTTTACTTTTCTCCTGCCAAACTATCCCGGATTTACAAGTCCTCTCCTTCCGGTTGTGAGGACTGTGGCGACTCTTTTGCCACTTTACACTATAAACTATGGGCCTGTCCAAAAATTGTTAAACTCCAGAACTCAGTCAAACAGTGGGTGGCCCCTTTTTTCAACATCTCAGTTTTTTTTAATGAAAATGCATGTTTATTAGGGATGTACGCTCAAATTCCAACCTTGTCTCAAAGGATGCAGATAGCAAAGATAGCTCTCGTTACCAAACTGGTAATACTCCGGCACTGGCAGTGCAGATGGGAACCTTCGTTCAGAGAATGGTGGGATGAGTTTTTAAACACTTTAAATGCCGAAAGGTGTGTTACCAGCTTCTTTCAATCTGCTGAGAAATTTCAGAGGTGCTGGGGTGGATTTCTTGTAAACTTGAAAAACAAATATGGTTACTAGAGGGGAGCGAGCCTTGAACCCCTCTAAGCTGGGGCCCCCTTTGGAGCCAGGACAAGCTATACTATCCCTACTCCTGGCTGCTCTTCTCTCTCCCCCTCTCCCCCCGAAGTAGATTGGGAATTAGACTTTGGCTTAATAGAAAGGGTCTCTCTTTACATATTTTAGTATCCTTCCTTCTCCCCCTTCCCTGTTTTTCTTTTCACTCCTCTGATGGTGTTTCTTTCATTGTCTCCCCCTCCATCAACTCTCAATTAATGCTCTATTTTTGTAGGCTAACCTCAACCTCACCAAACTATTAACCTATAAGAAAAGTAAACTGGTTTGTTAGTTCTATGTATTTGCTGCCAAGTTGGGGGTGGGTAGGGTTGGCAGGTTTTTTTTTTTCTTTTTCTTCTTCTAGTAGATACTGCCACATACAAATGCTAGCTTCCGCTTTTTGGCAATGTTTGTTTGGTTTTGTATTAATTGTATGGAACTTCAAAAATAAAGTTATTTGCAAAAAAAAAACCTACAATAAATTAGTCACACTCTGCTTGGCAACTGACCAATTGTACTGTCCATTAAACCATACAGATTCTTTACCTTTTATGGGAAAATACTTTCCAACTTTAATCATATGATATTTTTATTTATTTAGTGATTCAGAAAAGACCTTTGAGTGCAAGCTCTTTTACAAAGATTCCACATCATAGATTGCAAAACAAAGTACAATAGAAGAAAGCAAAAGTACATCACAATGAACAATACAGCTTGGATTCAGAACTTATAGAATAACACAAAACATAGATACAAGTTAAAATAACAAGAAAAACACTTTATGAGGGTGGTGGGAGGATAAGCAGCCACAAAGTGCCTTGTCAGTAGTTCAGAGGAATGGTGATAGCAGGCAGTGAGGTGAAGAAAGAATGTACGAGAAAGAGGTAGGTACTGTGGTGGAGGTGAAGGGTGGGGGAAGAAGGGCGATAAGGTATAGGGAGAAATAGGGGGTGAAGGAGGCTGAGCAGAGAAGATGTGCTAGAGTAAATGGTGGGGGTGTGAGGGAGCATGGTCAATCAGCTTGCATTAGTAGTGACTGTAAGGAAAACTCATAGGACTGGGAGTTGGGGAAGGGGGAAAGTGGGGTGGCGGGTGCCGAAGGAGCATGACGTGAACTGATTGCTAAGACAAGTCATGAGAAGGGACAGAGGGAGGGGGTACCTGAGGCCTGCCTAGTGCTTGCTGGGGGGCAGAGAGAGTGAGTGGTGCTGCACTTAGTGGCAGGTGCACTAAAAGAGTGTTATTAGGTGCAGTTTGAGGTCAGTTTTGAATTGGGCCAGACAATTGGTGGCCAAGAGGTGACCGGGGAGCTCATTCATGCATCCACAGAGGGGCCCAGTAGGCAAATGCACGTTGCTCAAGTGAGGTGCAACAGAAGGGGAGAGCCAAGGCCCCTCTAGTCCTCCCCTGGTGGTCTGTAATGAGCTGGCCACCTTGATTAAATTCCCTGCACAAGGTGGTGTTTTACCCAATAGAGCCTTATTCCCTAGGACGCAAGTTTGGAATTTGACCCTGTTTCTTAATGACAGCCAGTTTGCATGTTCGTACAGAGTACAGGCGTGCATGTCTGCAGGCTTTGTTGAGCACAGTCTGCACCCTCTTAAGCATGGTATCCATTGCAGCCCCGTTGACCACTAGTCCATAGTCAATAGTAGAAATGATGGAGATGTGGACTGAGAGGCGGAGGGCCCCCAGAGAGAGGTATTGCCTGTGCCTGTACAGGACACTAATCTTGGTATTGACTGTCTTGATCAGAGAGTCAATATGGTGTGCAAACGTGAGGTTATCATCTATTATAACCCCCAGATACTTGAACAAATCAAATCAAATCAAACTTTATTTTTATAGCGACTTTCAAAATCAAGTCGCTGCATATAAAATCAGATATAAATATCAATTTAAAACAAAAACAATAAAAAGCTGATTAACCATAATTAGGGAAGGCTAAGTTAAATAAATACATTTTTAGCTCAGTTTTAAGCCTATCGATGGTCAGACATTCTCTTAACCGACGAGGTAGAGAATTCCACAGGGTTGGAGCTGAAAAAGAAAAAGCACGGGAACCAGATGTTTTTAATCGCACCCTGGGAATCTCTAGCAATACCTTGTCAGCGGATCAGAGAGGACAGAGGGAGTAGTAGGGTACCAGGAGGTCTTGCAGGTAACTGGGTCCCTGATTATGTAGGGCTTTAAAGGTTAGCAAGCCAACCTAAATGGTGATCCACCACTGAATAGGCTGCCAGTGCAGTTCGCTGAGCACAGGTGTAATATGACTGGACCTAGAAGTTCCAGTCAAAAGCCTGGCCACCACATTCTGGATCAGCTGCAAGTGGTGGATATCAACCCCCGAAATCCCTAAGTAGAGGAAATTGCAGTAATCAAGGTGGGCAGTGATGAAGGCATGGACTAGTGTTCATCCGGAGGAACCAAGTGTTTCACCTGGGTGATATTCCTCAGGTGGTAAAAAGAGGATTTGATGACAGCCAACACCTGAAATTTCAGTGTCAAACCATCATCGAAAATAACACCAAGGTTACGCACTCAGTGTGAGGTAGTGAGCTGTATGCCATCAATCAGAGACCTGATGTCTGTCCAGCCCCCAAACCTGCCCCCGGATAACCAGGGTCCACTACCAAGACTTCAGTCTTGTCTGGATTCAGTCTCAGCCAGCTGGTACTCATCCAGGTTCTGATCTCGGTAAGGCAGTTATTTAGCACAGAGAGTGCCTCATTCTGTTCTGGAAGAAAGGACATATACAGTTGAGTATCATCTGCATAGCAGTGAAAACTCAAACTGTATCATCTGATGATATCTCCCAATGGCAGCATGTACACTGCAAACAACATGAGGGCCAAAATGCAGCCCTGTGGCACCCCACAGGGCAGGGAGTGAGTGCCAGAAGAATAAATTCCGGTGACAACTCTCTGAGACCTGTCCACGAGGAATGAGTGAAACTATTTGAGGACTGTACCAGACAGCCCACAAAGAAGTCACAGACACTCTGGCAGCACACCATAGTCTACAGTGTCAAATGCTGCAGAGAGATTAAGAAGGACCAGAATGGTACATGCCTTTTGATCTCTTGCCATTAGGAGGTTGTTCAATACTCGGACAAGTGCAGTATCCGTGCTAAGCTTCTTCCTAAATTCAGACTGGATAGTATCATAGACCTTATGAGTTGTAAAGTGATCATCCAGTTGCAAAACAACCACCTTTTCAATAACCTTAACAACAAATGTCAAGTTAGAGATAGGCCGGTAGTTAGCTAGACAGTCTGGGTCCAAGGAGGATTTCTTAAGGAGTGGTCAGACGACCGCCTCCTTAAGGGGATCTGGAAAGACTCCCCTTTCCAAGGACCTCCAGACAATTTCAGCAAGGATCAGGCAGATAACATCTACACATCCCACTAAGAGGGGTGTAGGGCCCGGATCCAAACTAAAACTGGTTGGGCGCAGTGTCTTCACAATGTCTGTGAATTCTGGCTGGCAGAAATCTGACCAGATAGATCGAGTGCACGCTGCTTCCTGCCGATCACCACAATCCCTCATAGGAAAGGCTGGGCCAATGCCAGACCTGATGCTGGCAACCTCATCTGTGAAGAACTGAACAAACTCCTTGCATTTCAGCTGGGAAAAGACTTCTCTGGGCTGGAGACAGATTGTATTGGACAATCCGTCAACAGTCCAGAAAAGCTGAGCTAGTCGATTCTGTACCACATAAATCTCACTGGACAGGAATTCTGTCTTCTTATGGGTGATTTCTGACTGATAGCCATCATAATGTGCCATCAGCATAAGCCTGTCAGCATCAAGGCCGGACTTTCGCCAGGCTCTCCCCATCCTTCGACTGACTCACCTCAGCTCCTTCAAGGAACCATCAAACCAAGGGTTCCTTGGGTGAAGGGTGAGGGTCGAAACACAAACAAGAGTAATCTTGTCCAGGGCATCTCCCACAGCCTTATTATAGGCCAATACGAGATCACCTGGGCTCATGCATTCACCCAACAAACCTGATAGGTCCAGTACCACCGATGGGTCACTAGGGGTAACTCCCCTTAAAGGACAGTACTGAACCATCTCTATAGGAGCAGACCTATTGGGGGGACCCTGAATCTGAACCTTATGGTGTGATGGTCAGACCAACTGACTGGTTCCACCCCCAAGTCAGTCATCTCCATACCCAAAAGAAAGATCAGATCCAACAAGTGATCCCCTACATGGGTTGAGGAGGTAAATACCTGTGTGAGGCCCAGCATTGCCATCAGCTGGAGGAGATTTTGACCAAAATGCAAGAGTTCATGGTTGACCCAGGCATTGAAGTCTCCCAGAACTATCCATCTGGGAGAACTCAACACCATGTCAATGATGAAGTCCGCTATCTCCTGCAGGAATTCTCCGCCATCTCCTGGTGGATGGTAGATGAGGAGTATCCCACAACCTACACCCTCTCCCAGGATATACTCAAAGGATCTGGTACTTTCCAATGGCACATCCACAATGCTCAGCTCAGACTTAAATATAATGGCCACACCCCACCCCTACGACCCGACCTTGGGCAGTGTATCATGGAGAACCCAGCAAGAACTGCAGAGACCAATACAAGGCCTGCATTTTCATCCAGCCAGGTCTCAGTGATGCAAGTCAGATCAGTGGTTTCCAAAGATCAGCTATAATAGCCATCTTTTTATTAATAGGTCTGGCATTGCATAACACCACCCAGCCAGGATGAGTAGTCAGGGAAGACCTCAGCACATGCCCGCTAACATCAGAGCCATTGAGTATGGGGGACAAGACAGGGAGGACCTCTGTCCAGACTCCATTTTGCCCCAGGATGCCTCTTGGACCCCACAACTCCTATACACCCTGCCCTTTCCTCTTCCCCACCAGGTCCAGTTCTTCCCCTTCTTATATGCTTTTTAGATATCTCCTAAGTGCAACACCTAATATAGGTGTCAGATCATAATGGGGACAGTCAAAGGGACATAATTCCCTGAGCCTGGTGGGGGAGTAATGCCTGACCATCACTAAGCCTCCTGAACACATAATACTTCAACAAAGTAGTAACACAAAGTCACAAACTCTGAGAACTGATGTCCCACCCCAAACAATAAAACCCAATGAATCTAATATTAAGAACAATCCTCTTATACCCTAAACTATAGAAAATGAACAAATTAAATAATAAAAAGAAAATTCAATAATATCAAAAACAATCCCAAGCCAACCCAAAATTAAAACCCACAAAAATAACTGTCTAAAACAATTTGGACAGCTACAGCACTAATTTAAGTCATTTGTTATTGTCCAATAAAAGTTCATTATCAATTGTCTTTTCATATAAACTGCCTCAAGAATTTGTTAAATCCTTTAAAAGTTCATACAATAAAGCGTAGCTCCCACCCAACCCTTATCCTAATAATGAGTCCAGAAAACGTGGCACTCTCACTGCCACAAATACTAAGTTAAAGTTGAAATAGCTATTTATTCCCACTCAGGCTCTTTCACTGGCTCCAAAATGAAAAAGGATATAGTTACAGTACCTGCCAAAGGTTTGATCTGGAGCAGAATGGAAAAAACAGCAAACCTTTAGAGAGCTGAACCATTTGCCAGTCCAAAAGAGAAATGAGCTAGTTGCAAATATTACTGGCCCCAGCCTGGCTCACAGAAAGGCCCTGGAGAAAGAGACACCCCACTTAGCCCACTAGTGCCACCCAGTAAAAGCTAGGAGGCCACAGTGAGCACAGGCAAATGTTTTCTACCAGCCTTCTGACTGGTACCATCTATCCCCACGGGGAGTCCACGCCTATGTTTTGCAGTTGGGTCAGTAACAGAGGGTGGTTGACTGTATTGAAGGTTTTGGTGAGGTCAATAAAGACATACCCCACCAGTTTGCCTTTATCCAGGGCCTTATGTGCATAGTCTATGTAGTCCAGTAGGGTAGTGGTGGTACTGTGATTTTATCTGAAGAAATGCTGGTTGGGGCATGGTAGATTATATTTATTGAGGTAGTCCATCAGTTGACCTGCCACAATCTTTTCCAGTGCCTTGGACAGGAGGGAAAGGATTGAGATGGGTCTGTAGTTGGCTACCAGAGACTTGTCACCTCCTTTTTGCACTGGCATAACTAGAGCCTGCTTCCAAACTGCCAGGAACTGGGCAAGGGCCAGGGACTTATTGTACAGCATGGTAATGGGCACTATTAGAATGTCCAGGGTGAGGAATAGAAGATTCATGTCTATCCTGTCACTGCCCAGTCTGGACTTACCTAGTACTTTCTTGACCATAGTTAGGGCCTCCTTCACTGCCACCCTTTAAAAGTAGAAGGTCGGGTGAGAACACTTGGTAGACAAATTGTTGGAATGGTTCAAACCAGGTTGAAAAAAGGCAGGTGGTAGCATTGGGGTAAGATTAGTGAAGGTCTTATTGAAGGCTTCCACAATAGCTAGTGGGCCTGTAGTGGGGGTGTTACTGATACTAAGCAGCTGAAGGTGCTAAACCCGGAATACTACAGAGGCTCATGTAATGATTTTTATTTATATCACACTAACACTGCCCTTTTAAGATAGGACTTCTGTTTTGACATGGCATTCAACCAGTAGTTGTGACATGCTGACTTGGCTACTTTTCAGAAGCTGAAATGTTATGCTTACACTTAAGCAAGAAGCGATCCACGGCAACCAGAAAGAAAAAGAAACAAAGTAAGTGACATTTTGGCCAAAGGTCACTCGAGTGTTGTATTAAAAACATGGGACCTTGGGCGGAAAGCACCACACTGTGTTGGTATACACAGTGTGGTGTTTACTGCTGCTAGGCAACCTTGCCTAACTCATGCTTGGGTTCCACTGTATGGTGACTCATATGGGTCATGCAGCTTAGTCTCCACCCCTCAGCCCATTGATATAAAAATGAACAGCCTGTGAAACACAGTGCAGCAGAGACACTATGTGTCGGAGTGAGAAAAGTCTTATTACTTTCTAACTCTAAATCTTTTCTTGATAACATCCAGAGAAAGGAAACTGATAGAATGAGTATAATACTGGAGGAGTGTGGTATAAACCTGGAGTTTTCTAGGTAAGTCATATGCAATGAATGAAATAATTATTAACCTGTAATTAAGTATACCACTACTGAAATGCATGTTTAATCCCAGCTTTTTTTTAAATTTTGTACATATAGTACACAGACAGAGCACTACTGAGTGAACTATCTTAAAGCAATCTTTTCATGTCTTATGCCTGTAATTCAGGTATGTGCTTTGAATTTTTCTTTTTCTTTAAAGGGCTAACAATTAAGTAGCATAAACTGTGCAGATATGTGGTACTACATTATATACCTGCAATATGATTTTACAGTACTAATAACATGTAAACTAAGCTGAGTATTACAATATGAACATTCAAGTAAAAAGTTGACATGTTAAGTTTGTAACATGGTGAGAACTGGTGTACAGGACTGTCTGAGAGTGACTTAAGAAGGTCTACATTGTTGTCCAGTCTCTGCATTAGTTATTAAGTGAATTACTGAATATATGTATATAAGATATTTAGGACAGCCTCCCCATTCAGAAAAAATGTGTTTTAACTTAACCATTAGAAACAGATGACGTTCTCCATCTAGTGGCATGAATCAACTATTATCAAAACATGTTTTTATAAAAAATAATTACAAAATGTTTATGATTCGAAAAGATATATTATACACAATTTGTAAATATGTTTATGCATAGATCCCATCCCTGAGGAAGCCTAACAAGGTGAAACATTGGGCAATTGTGATCTTGTGAGACAAAAAAAAGAAAGAATAAAACAAAAAACTTCTGAAACTATTAAGGCGTGACTGGCATTTCTTTTCCCTTGTATGAGGAATCATTAACTATCACACTGACATTCCCAAGCAATAACAATCTAGGAGATTCCAGTTTTAAAGTGAACAGCCCCTTTGCAATGACAGAAACTCCTGCTACAACTATGCAGGCCAACAGAGAAGGACAATTCTGCATCTCAAACTGTAGACAGGCAAAACTACTACCCATTCAAAGAAACCCAGTTATTCCATGGGAGACACCATGCTGGACATTACAGATCTAAAAACATGGCAACCCTATCACCCCTGTGCTCTAAATCTGTGCAATGTAGCACAGAGCACTCCAGAGGGACACTCTCAGACAAAACTGGGCCAGCACTGTTTTCTGGCTAGGTGTCAGTGATACATGATAGGTAAGCAGCTGAGTCAGAAATAACATCTCTGAAGATTTGCTGTTATATTACCTCACTCTATCCTATGACTCATGGCAGCCATTTTGAGTAAGGTTAAAAATACAGTGTTTGACTCATATATGTGCAATAGGATTGAGTGAGTGGCCAACCTCAAGGCAATGCCCAGCTGTACCAGCCCGCATCAACCTATCATCTCCTTCCTGTAAAACAGGATCAGGAAAGAGGCTTCAGGCAGAAACCATTTTTGCCCCTACTTTGTCTCCCCAACTGGTGTCTCCTGGCTCTCTCATCATTAAACCCCAAGGAACCATACAATATATTCCTCCACAGTATACTGAAAGATTGACAGTAATGCCACACCCCACTATCAAGCCACAGCATGTAACCCCTTAAAGGGCACAATTGCTACTGCTGTTGGGGGTGTAGAAGATGAAACTCTTCCCCTGGCACATAATATAGATCTAAAGACAGATCTGAAATAAAGAGCAAATGACAATACAAACACAGTATAGACCCCACCATAATATATTCAAACACCCCATTCCCAAAAACATTCTCTGCACTTTGATGACTTAGTTCAACAGGACATGAAATTGGGAAGTTCTAACATTAATAATCTTCAAGTTCCTCCTGATAGCATCAAAGATATCAAGGTGACACATTTCCGCACACCAAAGGTTGGATGAAAGATTTGGGGGGGGGGGGTGCTCTGAGTCCTGACACTAGCCAGGAGAGGACTGAAACTAAAATGAGGAAGACTGCTCTGTGAGTCCCCAGGGTATTTCAAGCATAATACATTGATACCTGCTATACCTGCACCCAGCACCCTACACTAAAGAGTAAACTACAGGGCTCTCCTCCCCATCACCACCCTTCTGTCCAGGAGTCTGTGCACAACTGATGGGTGACAGGAGATAAGTGGGGTATGGCTGCTCTATGAATCCTTAGGGTCCCAGTTTAAAAGATGAAGGCCTGCCACATCATTACAAGGCATTGTTTTCATTTAACTTTCAAACTATGTCTGTGTACCAAAGGATTTCATATGTCCCTATAAACATCAAACAGGGACTTTCTTACTTTTAATCCTGAATCTTCATACACAAGCCCATGCAAAAATTCTCTTTAACTTCTTATTTTTTTGGCTATTTTTATGTGTGGGTCCTACCAGGATATGTAGCATTTGCTTTTTTTGTCAGTAAAACAGTGAACATGACTGCTGCATTAATGAATGTGGGCTGATAGATCTATAAGCAGTTTACAAGGTTGTAAGTCTCTGTTACAGGAGGCTCACTTACAAAAGATATAATCAGTCTACATACTTAATTATGTGATGGGGTGAAATGGGCTCTTGATGATACAAGAGATGAAAAATAACATACCAACTGAGTTGATTACAATATCCATCCTGCAAATGTGAAATCCAATGAGGTGGCAGCAAAATGGTTTATGAGATTTCTGTTGGGAATGGTTCACAACTGAATCATTTCTAGAGGTTCGCATCATTAGTTAATCCATTATTTCCTACACAGACATATGAGATGGAAACATCTGTTAAGATTGTGTGCACCTCAGGAAGAGATTCACTTCAATAGGACAATGTTTGTTATTTGCTGTGCTTGGCATTTTAAAGAAAGGTAAACATGTGTCCATGGGTTTAGGGTTAGGGCAAATTAATTGCTTTGGAGTCATGCTTATCATCTATCCCATATTATGTGGTGGAGCTATCTACTGATCAGACCCTTCTGTGAATCAAATTGTGGATCATTTTGTTTTGGATGGGGTTGAGTCAGGAACTAGGAGTGATACTAATTTCATTAAATAGATTGTGAATTTTGTAAAATGTATTATGTTTTTTTAACAAATTGCACATCAAATGAGCAATCATAAAATGTGTTTAAAACTCAGAACAATATGAGGCCTAAGAGACTGACAGCATCCCTTTAAGGAAAAATACTTCTGTCATTACTAGCTAATCCATATAAAAAGTCAATGGTACAGAAGCATAATGTGCTTCAGTAATTTTGCTTTGCCTGTTGTAAAGTCAATAAATTAAACAAAACAGTTAATTTATGCCAAAGGTGAGATAATTACAGGTTTATGTATTTTTGTATGAAGAAGACATACATTGTAGTATTCTTAAAACAAGCCTACAAGCATCTGCTTTGAATGTTCATCTTCTGCTTTTTAAACAGAATATAATGTACACCTGTCCCTCACTTGTGCATTACCCAGAAGCCCTACAGTTCATTGGTGCCAGTTATAATTGTAATATAACCTGTACATTTGTCTAAAGACATTCTCAACCCATCAAGATCATTGGAAAAAATGTCTTCATCCTGAAAGGTGACTATAATTTGCCAAGTAATGCAGCACACCAGAGACTCCAAGTACTTTGAACTGAGATGTAATCACCAACAAGCATTTTTACCTTCTATAGGTGACACAGAAGACATTTGAAAACAAGTGCACTCTACCCTCTTGATAATATAACATATTCCTAGTTCTTGCCAATAGGAAGACATGGTAGCTAGAGATACAAAGATCAAGGTTATATGATGGCTGATCATGACCCCACTCTGCAGCACATTAAATCTCAAGGTTCCACTGGGATGCAGGCCTGAATAAAGAATTTACAGTAATAGCATCAGTTCTGTTAAGTGAGAGACAGCTTGCAACAGCTTCACAATGTACTCTACCCCTTTAGATCAATGGCTTTAGCATCTCTTCCCCAGACTGGAGTCTCATATTCTTGGCCAGTGTCATGATTTCTATATTTCCTGTTTTAAAGTTTTAACTGATGGTATGCAGGGTGAAAGACTGAACTGCAGGTTCTAAATACCACAGTCTGTGCTTTTCTTGAGATGTTTCTTCTGGTGCCCCAACTTGTTCTTCTACTACAGCAGCCCAATTCTCCACACTAGAGAGCCTGTCAGCTTAACTTAAGCTTAGTTGATTGCTTCCAGATTGATAATCTGGTCTGCTCTTGAAACTTCAATGAAAAATGCACAAAGTAGCCATTGCCATTTGTAATGGTGTCTTTGACTTTACCCATAACTTGTGTCACAACTCTGTTGAGGCAAAACTAGAAACTATAGCATCCATTTCAGACCCCCACAACATCATTGTTTTTGCCTGGTTGGGTGCTAATGCTTTTATGGTAGTATATTATTTCAACTCAGGAGCTTTTTTAGTGTGCCTCCCAGCTTTATCTGATAAACTGGAGACCCAAGTTCCCTTTTAAAAGCAAACTTTTGCTTACTATCAGAATCGCTGGATACCCTGGGTAACAGGGTGAGTAGGGAATACCTAACATTTCGTACATGTTTGCAAAGAACATTTATTTCATCTCTGTTTAAGAAATGTAGGATGGGAGTGGTGCATAATGAATCTATATTCTCAACTGACCTTAAATTATTGTTATAATAACTGGGGAGCTTTTTCTCCCATAGGGAAACCTGGTTATAATTTGCCATTATGACCAGCTGGTTACAGTGAACACACGCAGTGTTTTCCTTGCTCTATGTATGTGCACACTTTCTTCCCGCTTCAGCCCAACCATGGCTACTAGCATGGAGATGAAGTTATATTTGTATACTTCTTGTGGTGAAAAAATGCTCCACAGCAATTATATAAAAGAAGACATGAGGTAGTGTGTAAAACTCAAATTTTACACTCACTCTCAGTGTTCAATGCATGTATAAACTCCTTGAGCTTTGCTCTCAGGGTTTATGTAGCATCCAACACCTTGCGTGAGTGTAACATTCTTGTTATACACCCTACCCCATATCAGCATAACAGCCACATTACCCAGACTACTCTATGAATCTTTTAAAATTTATTTTGGGTCATGAAAGTAAAACTTTGAATAATCATTATATAAAACATTCTGACTTAATCTGTAGCTTCCCAGTGACATATAAAGGATACTGAGCATCCAATATTATAAAGCATACTTTGAAAATATTACTGTAAAATGCAGTATAAACAGCCAACACTGTTCCCAATGGATCCTCTGCCATACTATGAGTAAGATGTGCCTACAATATTATAAAACATATTTATCTTAATTTAAAATGTGCTGCTACTAGTAGGAACCGAGTCATTGTTCATTATATTTTAAATTGATGTAAATTTGATTAGAGTAAAAAAAAAATGGCCTTTTCTCCTGATTTAATTTATTATATTTTTCAACATGGTAGAAATTAACACAACTGTTATTTCTTCTTCTACATGGCTGGCCTTAGCAAATTCCATAAACGTAAGGCACTCAATTAAACTGAGCAATGGTTACTTTCACCTTTTACTGGAAAATTTCCTTAATAAGACTTGCATGAATACTACCCAGGACTAAGTGATACTGTATATGAATAGGATACTGCACTATACAAAAGATGTATAGTGACACTGGACATAGATTTGAGACAGAGGGTGGTGGTTAACAACACTCATTCTAAAGAAGACAGTGTAACAAATGGGTACTACAGGACATGGTACTGGGATCAGTTGTTTTTAGTATCTTTTTAGGTGACATTGCAGAAGAGCAAGAAGGGAAGGTACAGTATGCATTTTCACAGATGATACCAACATCTGCAATAGGGTGAACTCTCAAGTAGAGGCAGAAAAAATGCACAAGGATCTTGAAAAACTCAAGAAATGGTCAAAAACATGGCAGTTGGAGTTCAGTGCCAAAAAGTTCAAAATAATACACCTAGGATAGACATAGAAACCCCAGTACTAACTATATGATGGGAGGAAGAGCTAACTGTCACTAGGTAGGAAAGGGACCCCAGGGTTATCATATCTGATGACCTCAATGTGGAAGAGCAGTGGGACAAACCAGTCTGTATGGCTACTGGAATGCTGAGTTGCAAAGGGAGAGGTATATCCAGCAGGAGGAGAGAGATGTGCTGACATTATATGGTGCAGCAACACCAATACCACTGTGTTCAATTTTGGAGACAGCATGTCAGAAACGGCATAGAGCGGTGGCGATCCAGAGGAAGACAACTAAAATGGTGCATGATTTGCATGAGATGCCCTATAAAGATAGATTGCAGGATCTCAACATGTACACTCTTTAAGAAGGGGCGGGAGATGATAATGAAATACAAATATCTCTAATGGGCAAATAGGGATCTGGTGGGGAGTCTCTTGCAATTGAATACAACCACCAGGATTAGGTGGCATGCAATGAAGCTGGGGGGGATTCAAGACTGAGATGAGGAAGTATTATTTTAAATGAAAAGTTAGTGGATGCCTGGATTAGATTGACAGCAGTAGTAGTGGAGGCTAGTACAGTGGGGGGGTGGGCTTAAAGCTTGCCTGGGATAGATATAGTGGTGTATTAGATATGATACAGGGAGGTGGGATGGTGAACAGAGACCAGATAGGGTCTGCAGAGACAGAATAGGTAGGGAACATCTGGCCAAATTAGGTGAGCTAAGAAGAGCTGTTAAAGTCTGTGTTTCTATGTATACTCTACATCACAGCAAAGTATTCACTATATAACATATTTTATGGATAATGAAAATTACCTGATTTTGTGTTCATTTAATACACTAATTTCAAGCCAAGTCAGTCACATTGATGTCAATAGTCCTAAGGAAGTACACTGTCAGTGGCTCAGCAGGTTGCACACTCACTTCTGAGGCTGAAGATCAGAAAGATGTGGGTGCTATCCCCACAGCAGGTACTTGGGTTAAATACAAATACTGACACTGTAGTGCAGCATGAGGGGGGTGCTACACTCCTCATGTGCCATCTTTAGGATGAGACATTAAACTGAGGTCCCATCTGCCTGTTCTGGGGGTAGTTCAGGTGGATGTTAATGATCCCATGGCACATTTCAAAAACAGTAGGGGAATTTTCCCAGTGTCCTGGCAAAATTTCCCAAATTCACTGAAAATGCCATCAATAGCTTATGAACATATGAACATATGAAATTTGCCAGCAGATAAAGGCCTAAAGGTCTATCAAGTCTGCTTGACTGTGCAGCTAGCACCCCTTATTTTGCAGCTGCCCCTCCCTCTCCAACCCCTCCCCTCCATTGACCTTCCCCCGTGCTCTGTCCCAGCCCCTTTTGAAGCAGTCCACTGTTCTACTGGATACCACTTCTGCTGGTAATAAATTCCACCCGGCTACCACCCTCTCCATAAAAAAGTGCCTCCTCATCTCCCTCCTGAACTTTTCTCCTTCCAGTCTCATGTCATGGCCCCGGGTGTCCCTCCCCTCCCTTACTTTGAGCAGCCCCTCTGTACCTGTCTTGTTTATTCCTTTCATATACTTAAAGGTTTAAATCATGCCCCTGTACCTTCTCTCCTCTAGCGAGTACATGTTCAGCTCCCTGAGCCTCCTCTCGTAAGGCCAGTCCCCCAGCCCCTTGATCATCCTTGTCACCCTGTGCTGCACCCCCTCCAGTAACTTAATGTCTTTCTTCAGATACGGGCACCAGTGCTGCATGCAGTACTCCAGATGTGGTCTAACTAATGACCTATACAGTGGCAGAAATACCTCCCCCCTCCGTGAGGAGATACCCCTTGCAATGCAACCCAGCATTTTGTTGGCCTTTGCAGCTGCCTTCCTACATCGTGCAGAGTTGTTCATTGACCCTGTAATGAGAACCCCCAGATCCTTCTCCTCCTCTGTCTTGGCTAGCTGCACATCCCTCAGCTGGTAACTCCTCCTTGGGTTCTTCACCCAAAAATGCAATACCTTGCACTTTTTAGCATTAAACCCCAGTTGCCAGGTATCCAACCAAGTTCAAGTTCAAGTTCAAGTTTATTGCAGGAAAACTCCATTGAGCAAGCTTATTAACAAGGAGGTCCTGTGACATAAACACTTAAAGTACAAACACAGATTACTAATAACAGTATATACATGAAATGCACGTTACATGATACGGGCTGGATATACATACAAGGGTACCACATAGGGTGACCGCAGGTGGTAAACATTGATATGAGACAGGGAAGCGACCTACAGGTTGCATACTGATAAATGAAACATGATGACTGGTGTGTGCAATACATATGCAATATTTTGGCAGCTAGAACAAACAACAGTCTACAACTGATATAGGGGGGAGGAGTGATTTGGTAGAGTAGCAGTGGAGCATAAGCAAAGATAAAGCCAGGAGTAGAAGGTGAAGGGAAAGCAGTTAATATGACAAATCAATTATACCTTACCAATGGATAAATATGGCACACATGGGGAAGGAAGAGACTTAATGACAGTTACAGGTGTCTTTTATTTTGGCTGAACTTAGCGATTTGTAGAAGTTTATTGAAACTGAGCTAGTTAGTTTCAATGCGGTTTATATTGGTTCCAAATAGAGGGAAGGGCATATGCAATATACGTTTACCAAGGAGTCTGCGTCCTTGGTATGTCAAGCATAATAAGTCCGATTTTCTTAACTAGTATGCACTATGTGAGATACTAATAAGGGAAGAGAGATAGCGTGGCAATTTCTGCAGGAGCAGTTTAAGAGGCCATAGCCCAGCATGGAGCAGGCGTCTAGTAGTAAGGGATGTCCAACCAACAGCTGCATATAAGTCACAGTGATGCAAACAGTAAGGGGAGTTGGTAATGAACCGTAACGCACGGTGATAAAGGATGTCCAGTTTACTTAGATTTGCAAGAGTGGTGGAGGAATAGATTACATCACCATAGTCAAGTAGGGGGAGAAAAGTGGCCTGTACAAGCTTGTTTCGAGTTTCAAGGGGGAAAAGGGGCCTATTTCTGTAGAAGAAACCTAACCTTGCTTTTAACCTTCTAGAGACATCTTCGACGTGATCACTGAAAGATAATTTATTGTCAATCCAGATACCTAGATATTTAAATTTGGTTACAACTTCCAGAGGCTCGTTTAGCGTGGTGACAATGAAAACTTGGGCAAGGGTATTGGGGGCCTGAGACAGCACTGCGGGAGAATATCATCGCTTTAGTCTTCTTAGCATTGAGCAGAAGCTTTGCCTTTATTAGATTATGCTCAAGTTGTGCGAAGTCCGCTTGAAGCACTCCCTTGACTTCAGATAACGATGAGCCAGAAGTATACAACACAGTATCATCTGCAAAAAAGTGCAGATTGGACGTAGATATGTTAACATCTAAGTCATTAATGTACAGAGAAAACAAGATAGGGCCTAAGATGGATCCTTGGGGGACTCCTCTTGCAACTGGCAAGGCAGCAGAAAAAAAGCCTTCCGCCTTTACTTTTAGGAATCTCCCAGTTAGGTAGCTAGAGAACCACTGGGTGGTATGGTATGTGGCACCCAACTTTGCAAGGCAATTGACTAATAGTTTGTGATCAACAGTATCAAAAGCTTTGCTGAGGTCCAAAAAGACTGCACCAGTTACCTTCTTAGCATCTATAGCAGAGATCCAATCATTGGTTACTTTTGCTAGTGCAGTGGTTGTGCTATGATTAGCCCTGAAGCCAGATTGAGCTGGGTTAATGAGAGAGAAGGTTTCCAAGTGAGATTTTAACTGAATATGGATCAGTTTTTTGAGAACTTTAGAAAGGATAGGCATTATGGAGATAGGCCTATAGTTGTTTACATCACATGGGTCACCAGATTTAAACAAAGGGAGGATATGTGCTGATTTCCAGCAGGACGGCACAGTAGCAGATGTAATGGAAAGATTGAAGATGTGGAGAATTGGGGCAGTGAGATGGGTGTAGCCTGACCTTAGAAAAAAGGGTTCCAAGCCATCGTCCTCTGCACTTTTCGATGTCTAAGTTAGAAGAGAATCTTCTACTTCTTTATAAGTTATCTTGTGCAGTTAGGCGCTGGGTGCAGGACTAGATGTGGTGGGAGGGGTATGTTGGCTCACGCAGCACCAGCATAAGGTAGGTCAAAAGCTAATCCAGCTGTGGCAAAGTGGGAGTTAAGTTCCTCCAGGATTAGGGACTTGTTTTCCACAATCTTGCCACTTGCAACTATCTTTTTGGGACAGAGGGGGCCATGGGCCATCCTTCTATAGCTTTGATAGTCTTCCATATTTTATGATGGTTACCTTTAGCTTGTTCGAGGGTAGAAATATAATAGTTGGCTTTAGCAGAGCGAAGTTTTTTCACACAATTATTCCTGGCTGTTCTAAAGGCCTGCCAATCCGAAGATTCTTTGGAATGTCTAGATTTAGCCCAGAGCTTATCTCAAGCTATAAGGGCTGCCTTGAGATCCGAGGTGAACCAGGGGTTGGAATTGTTCCGTACCCTTACTTTGATGAAAGGGGCATGCTTATTTATTATTGTAGTGAGTTTGTCATTAAGGATGCAAGCTGCCTTGTTGACATCTTTTGCTAGGTAAAGATCTTGCCTTCTGATCATGATCAGGTCAGATAGGAAGTTTACTGCACTGAATTTGCAAAAGGATCTTTTTGTTATAAAGATGGGTTGCGGACGGGCCTTAATTTGAGATCTTATGCAAGCAACAATTCCATGATAGCTCATGTCATTGTGAAACACTGCCAAATGAGATATTTTGTGTGGATGGGTGGTTAGTACTACATCTAGAATGGAACTGTTGGCAGTATTTAGAGTGTTGTTTCTAGTAGGTTCACTGACTAAATGCCCAAGACCTAGCTCGTCACAAAGGGATTTGAGGCTGTGTGATTTAGGTGACAGCCAGTCCATATTTAGATCTCCTAGAAATATTGTTTCAGTTTTTGCATCTACGAACATGGATTTCAAAAGATTAAGGACTTCATCACCACCAGACGGGGTCTATAGCCACCTAGGATAGTGATACATTCCGAGGAGGGAGATGAAGGCTCAGCGAAACTAACTCAAATTCCTTGGCTAGAGATTTGCAACTAATATTGGTGACCAAGTACTTAGATTGAGCGTGAGATAACTACACCCCACCTCTAGACTCTCTATCTGCTCTAAATAAATTGTAGCCCTGCAGTGATATTTGTTGATCGGTGTTCGTCTTTTTAACCATGACTCAGTAATTATGATAGGTCTGGGTTAGATTGCAGCCCAGGCTTGCAGCTGTACAAGTTTTTAGGTAGGCTTAAAATGTTGACCATCATCATTTTGAGACCTGTGGCCTAACAAAATCGATAGGCGAGGTAAGTTGTGGGGGGCAGGGTTGAGCTCCACATTTCCTGAGCAGAGAAGAAGCAGAAGTATAACTTACTTTAAGGAGCTTATAAGAATGGAGACTACTTTTTTATTTCTTCTCGGCAACCCATATCATGCTGCGCAAGAGGCGGCACCACTGTAATGACAGTTGATCGTGATCAATGTAAATGCTTGGGTAGACATAGGTGAGGACAGTAGCAAAGGGGTGTAGGCTAACCGGGGGGAATAGGCTAAAAGGGGAGAGGAGAATGACATAGTGTCTGCACGGTAGACTGTTATAACATTAGGTATTGATAAGGTACATTGCAGAACTGAATTGCATTGAGGTACTTCGAATTGCACTGTATTGCTGAAAACTCTGCACCTTAGGAGCAATAAAAACACAATAAGAGACCATGGTCCCAGATTGAGTGGTCTCGTGATTTGTATTAGTGCAATATTTTCTAGGCAAGAAATTTTCCCACCTAGGTACTCACTTAAAACCTAGATGAGAAAATACAGCAGAAAGGGGAACAAGGAGAGCAGGAGCAGCTTAGTTAGTGGCCATCCACCCTTCAGACTCAAGTCCCCTTGTAGCAGCACCGGGAAAGAAGTTGAATGATAATGCAGGCCATATTACCCATGAATGAATACAGTGATTTATGTAGAAGACCAAGAATCCCTCTAGTGGCAGGTCTATATAACCTGCTAATGGAAAACTAGCCAACTTTTCCAGATCATCCTGCAACTCCTGCCATCCCCCTAGGTCATCCATCACTGCTCCCATCTTGGTGTCATCAGCAAACAGACTGATCTAATTCTGGATGTCCAATGATATATCTGCAATGAATAGCCTGAACAGCACTGGTCCCAACACCGAGCCCTGTGGAACACCGCTCATCACTACTCTTGGGGATTAGAGAGCCCCACCCACTACCACAATCTGTTGTTTTCTCTGAAGCCAGATCCCTACACATCTCAACAGCTTTGCACCTGCCCCTGTGCCTTCTAACTTACTTCCCAGCCTCCCATGTGGCACCGAGTCTAATGCCTTACTGAAGTCCAGATACAGGACATCCACTGCATGGCTCCTGTCCAACTGCCTAGTTACCCAGTCATAGAACTCCACCCTGTTGGTTTGGCAGGATCTGCCACATATGAAGCCATGCTGTCTGCTGTCCTGTAGTCCTTTGGCCTTCAGGAGGTCCACCAGCCTCTTCTTCAGGATAGTCTCCATCAGCTTACCCATGATGGATGTGAGGCTCACTAGTCTGTAGTTACCCAGTTCATTCTTGGGTCCACTCTTGTGGAGGGGCACCACATGAGACATCCTCCAATCCTGAGGTACACATCCCAAGTGTAGTGAGGCATTAAATACTGTAGGTCTGCCATAAGTCCCACAAAGACCACTGCCAGCTCCTTCAGTACTCTGGGGTGGATGACGTCTGGGCCTGGTGCCTTGTCAACCCTTAGTGCCCTCAAACCCTCCAGAATTCTGCCCTCCATGATTTCCCTGTCTGTCACCCCCCCCCGTTTGTGCTGTTTCTTCCCCCTTGGGTATCAACCCCCCTCTTCTCCTTAGTAAATACTGAGTAGATGTAATCATTTAGTGCTTCTGCCTTATCTCCTCCTGCTTCCACCAAGCCCCTTCCTTCCTAATCCTTACTATGTGGGCCTTACAGTTTCTTTTCTCCCTGATGTACCTAAAGAAGTCCTTCTCACCCTTCTTAATGCCTTGTGCCAGCCTGAGCTACGTAGACTCCTTGGCTCCCCTTACTGCCTGTGTCACCTCCTCAGATTCCTTCAGGTACTGCTCCCTGTCCTCCCTCTCCCTGTTTTCTTGTACCTCCTAAAGGCAGCTCTTTTTCTCCTTACCATTTTCATGACCTCCTTGCTCACCCAGCTCAGTTTCTTAGCCCTAGCCTTCTTGCTCTGGGCCTTGCTGCAGGTTCTGGTTGCCTCCGCTATCCCCAGTATTATGAGCTCCCACCTCTGGTTATTGTCCATGCTAGGTTGAATTTTGGCCAGGTACCCTTTTACCACATTCCCCATCAGCCCCAAGTTGGCCCTTCTAAAGTGCAGCACTCATGTGCCTGATTACTCTCCTTCCTTGCCCATATCCAATGTGAGCCATACTGAGTGGTGGTCACTCCCTGACAGTGGTTCTTCTACCCTAAATCCCCTCACAAACTACCCATTAATCTGGTTCAATATCAGTTGGCATCCATCTGTTTTCCCCACCCTGGGACGAGGCTTAAAATAGGTAGAATTGTCTAGTCTTCTTTTCCCAATAAACAAAACTAAATAAATAATATAATGCAATCAGAAGTATTGGAATTGCTAACAGAATGAGCAGTATAGCCTAGAGGGTAAGTACACTGAACTGTAAATGTGATAAGCAGCCTAGGGTTTGAATCTTACAGCTGCTACTCGTATGTGTTATTCTGTCTCCAAATATATTCATTAGTGAGAGAGCAGAGGAGCAGTTATCCAGGGCAAGATGTGTCTCTTTGCAAATAAAACAAAATTATATGGCAGGACAGAAAGCAAGAAAGGTGTGAGGAAACTTCAGAAGATCCTAGAGAATATGAAAAAGTGGTCACAGATCTGGCAGGTGAGATTCAATGCCAAGAAGTGGAAAGTGATGCACTTAGGGAAAAGGAACCTACACATTGAGTATTGGGCAGGAGGTGTCTGGCTGGACACTACAACAGAGGAAAGGGGTCTGGATATCACCGTCAGTGACTACCTCATGCTAACCAAGCAGTGTAATAAGGCATACAATAAGCATTGAGGTTGCTGGAGTGTATGAGGTGGAGTTTGGATAGCAGGAGAAATGAAGTGATACTGCCCCGATACAGATCTCTGATGAAGCATCACCTAAAATACAATGCTCAGTTCAGGAGCTCTAATATAAAAAAGGATACAAACAGAGGAAAAGGATCATCATTGTTTTTTGCTATTTTTAGTGGAAGAGTATAGGATGTGTTAACAATCATAACAACATGCAACGCTTCCTAGGCAAAACCAGGTTCAGCAATGAGTCCCTAGACCTAAAGTCTTTTGCCCGCTCTCTAGACAAAGTGATTCCTCTTCTTTCAAAAATACTCAGCCTCTCTGTTAGACTTGGTCAGTTCCCAAAAATATGGAAAGTCACCGTAGTCACTCTGGTACACAGCAGTGGAGATAAGGCCCTGCACGCAAACTACTGACCCATTTCAATCCTCCCCCCTTTCTAAAGCCTTAGAATGGATTGTCTTTGAACAGCTCATTGAATACATCAACAAGTATAACATTCTATGTTCCCAACAACATAGCTTTTGGAAGGCACATAGTACCACTACAGCATTAATTGAGTATACAGACTTTCTAAATGAGGTATTTGACAAAGGCCAAATAGTGAGGTCAATATACATCGATCTAACAAAAGCATTTAACACCATCAACCATACAGTCCTGCTAAGCAAACTCTGAGCATCTGGGCTCTCACATGACACCATAGAGTGGTTCCAAAGCTATCTCTCGCATAAGACACAAAAAATTTAAATTACTGACACCCTCCCAGAAAGCAGGCAGGTAAACATAGGCATCCCGTAAGGCTCCAGTCTGGGTCCTGTTACAAATGTGAAAAGACCTCATGTTAGGTTTATGCATGGTATGCTGGACAAAGAAAGTAACAGCAAGTAGAAGTAATACAGTAAGTTTATTATATACTCATGCCAGAACAAGTGAAGCAAAGTAATCACAAGGGAGCTGATTTCCCACAATTCTTCGAGGATGGTCTCTTTCTCTCCAAGGAGCTGGTGTGAATACAATTATATATGACTGATAAGCGTACAGTTACAGATATGATAAACATACAGCATTGGATAAAGCATGTAAATAAGATGGCTTCCTTGTGAAATTACATAGGTAATGAAGTAAGAATCTCAGAATGAAAAAAAAAACTCATTTTCAGCAGGAATATGTGTTATCTGTTCTTATTTCCAGACAGTCTGAAAATATATGCAACACAATCAAAAAAGCACACAATGTGTCACAATAGTGGAAAACTACAGAATATGAGCAATTATGAGTATCGCAGAATATAGGGCAGAAACATAGAATACAGGTAAATGCATTACAGACAAATATAACCATAGCAAATATAATAAAGAACACTAACATAAGTAATAAAACAAGGTACAACATTATAAGACTGTAGTAAAGCACTCATACTTGTTAGTGTATACGTTTATGGTTACATGTGGGCCAGCTGGTGGTATATAACCAAGGCATAACAGTCCCCTCTTATTTAGTTTATTCCTTAACCAGCTTCCTCTAACATGACTGGAGAAAATCTTATTATATGCAGATGACACGGTCATCTTTTTCTGCAGCCCACACCCAGTCCCGCTAGAAGCTATGCTTGAAAAAAGCTTTGCTGCTGTTGAAAGCTGGCTTCAGCAGAATAAACTTCCTCATGAACTATAAGAAAACTAAAACAACGCTATTTACTAACCTCAAGAATGAGTACAAATCCAACCAACTATCAATTCTCAACAACAAACTGGATCCACTTAACTGTGTCACCATTTTTAAATGCCTAGGAGTCACACTGGATTGTTCCCTCTTATACACACAGCACATAGACTACGTCATAAGGACAGTCAATACACAAATAGGCCTACTCTTTAGATACTGCCACTGTATGACCCAAGAAGCCTTGTCTCTGGCAACAAATAGCTTCATCCTCTTGGTCATAGAGTACAGTATTGGACCATTATATACAGCATCACCACTGACATAGCAGTAAAAAGGGTAAGAATGGCCCTAAATAAAGTGTGCAGGCTGGTTCTTGTAGCCCACAGGCTTACCCATACCTTCAACTTATACACACAGACCAAATGGCTCAACCTCCAGGGGAGAATCAAATACCAGGTGTGCCTACTTGGAAAGAAATCCACTCTCAGTCTTACCCCACCATCCATCCCAAACCTTCTTACTCCTTCTAAAAGTCAGCACCTGACAAGAGGTGCATCCAGGAATACACTAAACATCCCATTCCAACGCATGGCCCTAGTACAATATTCTTTTGCTTACAAAGCACCTGTCTGGCTAAATGATCTCCCTACTGATATTATCACTGAGCCAAAGCTCAGACCCTTTAAGCACAAACTAGCCCAGCATCTGTCCACACTTAGTACCTGTGACTGCCAATTCTAACTTCCCTTCTACTCCCCTGCCCTTCACACTCCCCTCAACCTACTAAACATCTCCCTCTCCTCGCCACTCTGTCCCACACCACTCATAGGCAACTCTCTCCCCTCACCCTCTACGTCTGCAACCCCATATTCTAGTGTTTTCCTTTCTCTCACTACCTCCCCCACCATTCCATCCCCACCACCCCCTCCCACTACCTCCCCCTCTTTTCCCTCCCTACTTCTTGCCACACCAAATCCCCTATCCCTCCCTTATACCCCGTCTCCCACTACCCGCCCCTCTATTTTCCTTGCCTACGACCTACCTCACCAGGAGAAAGTCAACCTTTCACTGCCCTGTTGTTTCTAAGTAAATATAAGATGTAAATGTAACAGTACATTATTCTTATTTAGATGTTCTCTGCATATGCAATTATATATTCTTTTGTAAATGCAATTCTGCATTATTTGTTGCATTATATCATTTGTTCCTTGTTCTACACTGATATCATATTGTGTGTTATAATGTGTTGCCATGATGTGGAACCTTTGTAAATTAGCTCTTAGCTCAAAGATTGTAACTCGGAGATGAATAATAAATGAATAAATAAATAAATAAATAACAAGCAGTACATCTCAACTTTAGCAATTCTATACAACTAAGCAATTATATACAACTAAGCAGTTTCAGCATATTATATTTCTACAAGTACAAATACAAATACTAGTAAGTAAATGATTAAGTGTCTGTAACTCAATAAAAACTGAAATACTTATTGTCATATGTTCTAAACATTACATTAGTTGGTTTAATGCTTTTGGGGGGCTAAGAACATGTACAGAGTAACAGTGGCTTCCACTCATAACTGAGGGCAGTGAAAGGGAGAAATAGGGCCTTGAGAACTCCTTCTAGGTACATAGCTTAGGTTGGATCTGGGGTGTCAACTGCAGATACCCTTGCAACCCTCTCTGTGCTTGTGTTAGGCTGGGGTAGATGGTCCAGGAGGGGTGTCCACACCCCTAAAACCCTAGGCAATGAATTACTTGCCATATGCGAGATCCTCTCACATCTGAGCAGCCTAGAAGCTGCCTCAATCTATTTAGCCATGGTCAGGGAGGAGTTGGTACACCATTTGATTAACAGTTGGCAATTTGACATCCAGGGCTACTAAGAGAAACCATTAATAAGTGGAAGTGCCGAAATGGTAGAGACAGGTATCATTGCCGATCTTCAGGAAGGGGCCTTTAGAACTTTGCTGCTGAAATATATTATGCTTTTACAGTAGGATATAATTATTGGACAACTCCAAAGGATATGTAGACGTGAACTTGGAGCTTGTTTACACCCCCAGCATAGATTATTAGGAAGAAGGCCCAGCTTATGTAGGGCCACAGGTGTACAACACTATCTGTGTAAACTTTTATTTTGAATAAGCTGGTAACTAAAAGAGGTGTGTGCTTTTTGCAAAAGGGACTGCTAGGTTGAGTGTGGGATGGTAATGTCGATTCTTTGTCTTTGTAGAGTGGTCTGATAGGCACACAGAGTTCAGAGCAGAGTTAGTCTGTTCGCAGATGATACCAAAATGTGGGCAATGGTGCATGAAGCAGATGGCTGGAAACAACTACAAGGGGACCTAACCAAACTGGACTTATGGTTGGAGAAGTGGCAGCTGGGATTCAATGCAAAAAAGTGCAAGGTTATGCACTTTGGGGCAAAGAATCCAAGGAAGAGCCATTGGTTGGGAGGGATGAGGCTGGGGATCACTGAGGAAGAGAAGGACCTAGGGGTGCTGGTAACAGGGAGCATGAACAATTCTGCTCAATGCAGGAAAGCAGCAGCTAAGGCAAACAGGACGCTGAGCTGTATCACAAAGGGTTTCTTATCCAGTCATAGGGAGGTGATCCTACCCCTCTACACATCTTTGGTCAGGCTGCACATGGAGTACTGTGTGCAGTACTGGTGGTTGTATCTGAAGAGGGATATTTATTTACTGGAAGGTGTGCAATGGAGGGCAACAAAATGTTTTACAGGAGATGGAGGGTAAGGCCTATGAGGATAGGCTGAATGAGCTGAAAATGTACACACTGGAGACAGGAGGGATGGGGATATGATTGAAACATTCAGATATTTGAGGGGGATAAACAAAGCTAGTACTGAAGGGGTGTTTAAACTGATGAAGGGTAGGGACATGAGAAGGCACAGATGAATATGGAGGGTGGAATATTTAGAAGCGAGCTGAGGAGGCACTACTTCATGGAGAGGGTGGTGTCTAAATGGAAAGCTCTACAAGAGGGGTAGTATCATGTAAGACAGTAGGATGTTTTAAGAGGGAGTGGGACAGAGCATGAGGGAAGGTCTGGGTGGAGGGGGATAAGGCCATCGTGGGAATGACAGATCTGGAGGGGGTTGGAGCAACTGCAATCTAGGAGGCTAGCTGCACACTCAGGCAGACATTGATAGACTGGGTGGTCTGTTTCTGCCGACAGATTTGTATGTTCATATTCTTGTAACTGTGTATTCTACCACCCAGCCTTTTTGGAAACTGCATCCATCTATTCAGGAGGGGGTGCAGAGTCACCAATTATGGTGAGATGACTGGGCAGATGGCTTGCCTAATTTGTAGGTATTTTCAGAGGTCTCCTCTAAGCAGGGAGAATCTTTTTGATAGTTACTGGAAGAAGGCTAGTGTTCCAGATTCCACATCCATCAGCTATTGTAGCATAAAGATACCCTTGGCAATCCAGGTTGGCTAAAAAGAGTGTTTTGCCCTCTATCCAAATTGAGAACTTGTGCCATAGAGGTTACCACTGCCCTAATATCACTACCTTCCTAGTACATTTGGGAACCATCATGGACTATGTTACATGTACAAACCGCTGGGTAGGAAACAAGGGAGATGTTAGGATGGGGTGACTGTTCCTAACATTCATCCATAGTGGAAGGGAGGAACTGTCCCTTTCAATATAAACCCAGAGGGGGGTTCAGACATTGTCCAGCATAAGCTAGCTGAGATTTGGCCAAAGCCCATGGCTTGATGAAAGGCCCATAACCAGTGGAAGCCCCCTCTCTCTTGTGGTCAAGGCATATATCAGGTAGCATAGGCAAACTAGGAGAAGTTATGAAATTTGCAAAGAGCATTTTATTATTAAAAACAATAAAACAAAAAATAAAATTGTGCAGGATAGCTCTTGATACAGGCAGTTTAAATGAACAGGAGTCCTTCATCTGAGAGTCTCTATAAAATAGCCAGCTTTCTATGTACCTCTAAATTAAACATAGCTCTCTTTTTATAATATGTTTTCCCTGGCAAATAAATTCTGCATCCTATTCTTATAAATTACACCATCTGTGTTCACAAATTTATTAAGACTTTGTCAATTTCTTTCCTGTGATCAGCCTGAAGAGTACCTCATTCTTCTTACCAGGTGCAAACAATTAAAACATCCAGTCACAGGGCAGATTTCCTTCTGATAATTCTGCAGATGAGCTTGTGGAGGTCAAAATGCACTTCAAAGTTACCAACCTGAGCACCAGATAAACCCAAATAGCTTTCTACAAACATTTCAACATAATTATATACATTTGCAAACCAATAGACTGCAGTTTCACATTCACATTCATATATAGTTTTTAACCACAGAGAAGCAAGGAGAAAAAGAAAGAACAGAAACAGCAAATGAAGGAAACAGAGAAAATGGGGGAAGTTGTGTGATCGGAGTGGCCAAATTCTAGATTCCACAAGGAAAATGTGATTGTGCAATTAAATAGGCAAGAGATAAACAAGTGACAGAATAAGAGATACATGAATAGATCCTTGCTTTTAACTCTCTCTGCATAACAAATGGAGCAGGACCATACCCAACCCTATTACATACCCACCTCTTTAAGAGAACCTTTTTTTCTCTTTTTCAAACCTTCTTCTATTTCTGTTTTAATATTATCATATAATATTTACAGTTCTTTGCTTATGCAGTGCCCCTTTTTTTGTAACACCTCTTACATCAAACATTTCAGGTCAGCAAACTTTTTTCAACCTTCTAAATTCTCAATTCCTGAATCATATCACAACAAAAATTCAGTATTAATAGTCTCCTTTCCAGATTTGTGCATCACTTTGAATTTAAATGGTTGTAGTGCCAGGTACTACCTTGTGAGTCTAGGATTGTTATCCTTCATTTGATTAAGCTAACAAAGCAGAGTGTGATCTGTTATAAGTACAAAATCAACTCCTAGCAAATAACATTTAAGGGACTCCATTGTCCATTTCACAGCAAAGCATTATTTTTCAATACTGGAGTACTTCTAAATGTCTTTACCAAGTTACACATTTCTGCTGTTTATTCTGTGGGTAAAGAAATGTTCACCTTTACAACATCAGAAATTACAGTTTGTTCCAGGGACAATTATATTTTTCTGTGCAGTAGCACCACTGCTAAGCAATCTAGATTAGAAATTACTGAGAGAAAGAAACAATGTGACCTACTGGGATTAAACCCAGGCCCTCAGAATACTGTTCAGGTGCTAGGACCACTGAGCTATAGGCTCACGTGGTTGGCCTGACTCTTCCTGGACACACTTTCTTTCTCTAGTATTGCATATCCTGCAATTAGGAACAATTGACATGACACTTAGATGTTTTTGGTGCAGTATTAGCCAATGTTAAGCAATTTAGATCACAAATTGTAGTGTGTCATAAGCTATATCAATATTGTCTTTAGTAATTTCTAATACTAACAAAACAACCTTTGGTGTTTTTTCAGCCCATTTCTTCAGGAGGTTAGAATGGTATATCTTGGCCAGATTTTTCCTAGCAGGGTCTCAACCTCATAGTTTACTGTACCGGTACATTTAACTACTTTATAAGGCCCTGCCACTTCATTAACAGTTTGTTTTCCATAGTGGGTAACACTAACAAGATCTTTTCACCTGACTCAAGAACTTTTTCCTTTAACCCATGTTCATAATACACCTTCTGCTGTTTCAAGGCATCTTCCATTGACCATCACGTGGTATGGTTCAATTTGGCTACTACATCTAAATCATCCCATTCCAAGGCAAAGATATGGGACTTCAGAGGAGCTGACTTTGATAAGATGGCCAACAGAGTTAAGCTAGCCCTGGTAAAAAGAAACACAGGTGAGGGGATACAGGCAAAGTGGGCAAGCATTAAGGATGCAATACTTGAAGCAACATCCCGTTGTGTTAGACAGAAAAGGAAGTGCAAAAGAAGAAGGAAACCACTTTGGTTCTCAAATACAGTAGCAGAAAAGATCAGAACCAAAAGGCTGGCCTTCAGGAAATATAAGGGAACACAGTGGGATGAAGATAGGGAGGCATACCAAACTGCCCAAAGGGAAGCAGGGAAGGCAGTAAGGCAGGCAAAGTCCCAAACTGAGGAAACACTAGCACGAACAGTAAAAGTAGGTGACAAGACTTTCTATAGATACATTAGTGAAAGGAGAAAGTTCAGAGGGGGTATTGCTAAGCTCAATGGAGAAAAGAGAACATGTGAGGAGGAGGACCCTGTAAAAGCATCTATCCTAAATAGATACTTTTGCTCAGTATTTACTGAAGAGAAGGTAGGGCAGGGCCCACAGCTCAGCACCATGGACACAGGGAGGGAGGTGGCACTACTCCTTCACAAAGAAAGGGTCCTACAAGAGCTCTGCTAAGCTCAGGTGGATAAAGCAATGGGACCTGATGGCATACATCCCAGGGTACTTAAGGAGCTAAGGGTGGAACTAGCAGGCGATTATCAGAACTGTTTAGTGAGTCTCTGAGCACAGGAGAGGTTCCAGAAGACTGGAGAAGGGCTTATGTGATCCCGCTCCACAAAAGTGGTAGCAGGGAGGAGGCAGGGAACTACAGACCAGTCAGTCTTACCTCAGTAGTGGGCAAGATTATGGAGGCACTCCTTGAGGAAAGGATAGTGCAACACCTGGAATCCATAGGGACATAGGATCCAAGACAGCATGGGTTTACAAAAGGAAGGTCCTGTCAAACTAATCTCATAGATTTCTTTGACTGGGTAACCAGAGTGGTGGACCAAGGGGGAGCAGTTGATGTCGCCTACCTTGACTTCAGCAAAGCTTTTGACACTGTTCCACATAGAAGATTGATAAATAAGCTGGGTAGGCTCTGGGTGGGTCAGAAGTTAGTCAACTGGGTGGCAAACTGGTTGATGGTCAGAAAACAGAGTGTGGTGGTAAATGGTATACAGTCAGAAGAGATGCAAGTCACAAGTGGGGTACCTCAGGGATCAGTCCTGGGGCTAGTCCTCTTCAGTATCTTCATTAGTGACCTTGCAAGTGGACTAGAGGGTAAGGCTTCTCTGTTTGCAGATGACACCAAGATCTGTAACAGAGTAGATGATCCAGATGGGGTGGGCAGAAAGAGAAGCGATCTGGATAAACTAGCAAAATGGTCAGAAAAGTAGCAACTGGGATTTAATGCAAAGAAGTGCAAGATCATGCACATAGGGAAGAGAAACCCTGAAGCCACCTATAGGCTGAGAGGGGAGTTGCTGGCAATCACAAAGGAAGAAAGAGACTTGGGCATCATCATCACTGATGACCTGAAATCATCCAAGCAGACCTCTAAAGCAGTATCTAAGGTTAGGGGGATGTTAGGGTGTATAAGTAGGGGTATCACAAGTCATAAGAGAGAGGTAATAATCCCTCTTTACAAGACACTGGTTAGGCTCTCATCTGGAGTACTGCATGCAGTACTGGAGGCCACACTTTCACAAGGACATTAACTCAAATTGAGGCAGTCCAGAGAAGGGCAACTAAAATGTGCAGGGACTGCATCAGAAGAGATATGAGGACAGATTAACCAAGCTCAATATATATACCCTTGAGCAAAGGAGGGAGAGAGGTGATATGATCGAGACATTCAAACACCTTAAGGGCATTAACAAGGTGAAAGAGTCTAACATGTTTAAATACAAGAAAAATAGCAGGACAAGAGGACACAGCATGAGATTAGAGGGAGGCCGATTAAGGGGGAATGTAAAATACTTTTTCACAGAAAGGGTGGTGGATGCATGGAACGGCCTACCTCAGGAAGTGGTGGCTATGAATACAGTGCAGGGCTTCAAATAGGCATGGGATAGGCATAAGGGAGCAATACAGATGAGTATGAATAGATAGACCACTGACAGAGCAAAGGCCAATGGCACATTTATAAGGTAGAAAAAGAAATGAGCAGACTGGATGGGCCTTGCGGTCCTTATCTGCCGTCAACTTCTATGTTTCTATGTTTCCTGGTTACTACAGGCAATTCCGACATAATTTGCCAATTTCTTTCTCAGTTTACACATATAACATGTAATAGACTCTTTCTGAGTGGGGTTATCTTCCCATGTTTTTTTTTTTATTACATCTAGTGGCCATCTAGGTTATCTACCACACAACATTTTAAAGGGTGATAGCCTGCTGATGCTTGTGGCACTTCTTTGTAAGCAAAAAGAAGGTAAGATGAATAGTGGTGTAACAAAAAGTTCCTTTATGGGCTGCACCCTTGGATATATGCTCACTAGTCTTCCTTGGTTTACTTCAGGGGTCAGATTAAGGCACTCTTTATCAAGTGAAATAGATACAATAAATCAGCTAAGCTCCAAACAGTTCTTTTTCACTCTTCTGTACTTTATTTTCATGTGTTTATCTCAAAAAGAACCATGTACTGACATGACTGAAGTTTTACTCTTAAAGAAGCTTTATCAGGGAAGTACACAGGAAGCCTGTTGTATAAAAATATAAAAGTAATTCGTTTCATATAATTTTTTTTAATTCGTTTAACCAGGAGTAGCACAATGAGCTGAAAGCTTTTTTTACAGGTGTGACCTGGGAGCACAGGGAAGTTAAGTGACTTGATCAGGGTCACACAGTATGCAAGTGGAAGCTGTGGGATTCAAACCCAGGTCTGGTCTGCTGGATGTGACCAGATTTGCAGCTCAGAGCCTTAAACCACTGTGCTATACTGCCTCCCTATTATTCTCATAACTGTCTGTTCGGAGGGCAGACAGTGGGTTGGAATCTCAAAGAGAGGAGAAAATTGCACACATGCAGAAAAAGAGGCAAGCAGACTGCAGAGACACATGGCAATATATTCTCCATTGAAAACTCCACACATGTGGAAAATTATACAAAAAGATGAGTTATGCAATGCTGCATGTGTAGATTTTGTGCAAGTATGGATCCTCAGCTTCAGAAATAATATAACGGCTTAGCAGAAAGGGCAACAGATGAGCCAAATAAACTGAAGCAGAAGCCACTATGAAAGTTTTGCAAAATATGCAGAAGAACCAGGACACCCAGGGAGGCCAGCAGTCAGTCCCACCACTGGAACCACAGCAGCACCACCTGTATGAGTAGAAGCTTACACCACAGAAGCAGCATGCCATGCCTGACCTTGCACTACAGCAGCAGATGCAAAAATATGCTATGGTAGGCAACTACAACCAGGAAAGACCATCACACATGTGGCAGCAGCAGCAGTACAAGCAGGTTCAGCCACACGATCCACCAGTGTACCCCAGTCACACTGTGATGGCTGTGCCTTGCTCTCCACATATTCTAAGCCCATGCACCCAATAGCATTTTGTAGATGTGGGTTGTGTCTCTGTCTGATGTTTTTTTCATTTGCCTGCTTCTGTTGCCCCTCTTCTGTCTGTTACTGCCTCTGCTTCTACTGCCTGTGTAGCTCCCGTGTGGGCTGCAGTGGGTCATGTGTTTATGGTCTGTTGCATTTCAATAGTATTGTGTGCTATTAGTGGACTGACCTCTGATACTGCTATAAGGCTCCTGGATGGTGTTGCATAATGCATCAACCCCTACTTTAATTGGTTCCCAACTGATAGTACAGTGCCTTCTGCTCGGGATGTGACTTACGCCTCACTCTCTTTGGTGCAACATGCGTGCATCGTGTTTTCCATAGCTAAGGTGTAGCAGTGGCTGAGAATAGCTATTAAGGGGATGACGCTTACTTTTCAATGTTTTTTTTTCCTCTGCAAGTAATTCTGCAGCTACATTTTTTTTCCACAATCTGCAGAATATTTTTCCTACAGCTATGGATGTTTTAAAAATTTCCCACAGTGCAACTGGCCTTTTTTCTGCACCTGCACCATTTTTGGAGACTTGCACATTTTTGTCACCTTCAAAGTCTTTTGAGAATCCAACCCAGTGTATTTTATGCCATTTTTATTTCACTAAGTTTATCAAAATAATATTGCTGTCTAGTGCCACTTACCCCCAAAAATAAGTGTATACAGTTCTTAATTTTGGTAATACTTTGTTGTCTGCTTTTGAATTGATTTCAGCTTTATAACATGCTACCTAAAGATTCATTTTACTAGCCTATGTTTTATTTGCAGTTTAAACTACAGTATCTTATCTATCTATCTATGTATCTATATCTCTCGATGTATATATATATATATATATATATATATATATATATATATATATATATATATATATATATATATATATATAATGGTAGCACGGTAGTGATACCATAGTTAGGGTTGAGGAGCCATTTATATGTTAAACCCAAAAAGTTGCACCTTAATAACTTTGCAATCATTCAACAGATTTGCCTGAAATTTGGAATACAGAATCAAGACCCATACACCTTGGGATATGCCAAGATTCATACTAGTCGGATATATGGCTGCAGAGTTACTAAGCGTGATCTGCGCATGCGTTTATGCTTTTTTTGGAAATCTATTGTTGTGCCTAGAGGTCGCACGGTTTGACAGGTCCAAAATCTTCAGGGAACATGTAGCCAGGGTTCCTGATGTGCCTTTTGAAGATTTTGTGAAAAAATATTAAAGGGTTCAAAAGTTATTCAAAAAGCAAGTTCCCATTATAAGTCAATGGGAAAAGTTAACAAAAAGTTCAACAGTGTCGCAAATGCAGTTTTTACTTTCACAAATTGCCCTTTTACTGTCGCAAATGTGACATTTTGTTTTCAGCTGGTGATCATAAAAATGCTTGGCATTTAAATTTGGGACCCTCTAGCAACCTAATTCTTTTTGAATTCACCTAGTCAGACCCTGAGGATGCTAGCCATGTCTTTATTTTGGAATAAAACACCCCAGAAATGTTTTTCAGATTTCTGGAAAAAGTACTTTCATAGAAATACTGTTGCACTCACGAAAGTATCAAATTTTGTAGCTTTCTGAAATTAACGACAGTACTTTTCTAGGCTGTGGGAAAATGAAAGCAATTCTTTGGCATCCCGCTGCAAAAGAACGGTTTGGAGTTTTGGGCTGAAATTTGGAAGGAAAGCAGCCTACATCTCACAGATGTGCCTTTCAGTGTTTTGTTGAAAAAATATTACACCGCCAGCAAAGTTATGGTACTCCAAAGTTGACACTTTTTCCCATAAGATAACATTACGGCGTACGACGCATTGCAGCAATCGTTTGGTGCCCTGCTGCAAAATAACAGTTTGGTCTTTTGGGCTGAAATTTGTAGGGAGCACAGCCAACATCCCACAGATGTATCTTTCAGTTGTTTGGTGAAAAAATATTACAGGGAGGCAAAGTTATGGCACTCTGAACTTCTGTTTTAATCCCATAGGATAACATTATGGCGTTCGCCACGCCTTTCAAGGCCTGTATCTCGGAAACGGTGCTAGATACGGACTTTTCGTCGAAAAAATGCTTAGCCCCCGCTAATGCAGGCTAAAAACAAAACTAGCCGGGGAAGTGATACTTCATATGACTTTTAATTTTTTTTTCTATGTCGCACAGTTCCTGAGATATAAGCAATTTACTATTCCAAGTCCTCATTTCTCTGTTCCGAGAGTCATTATTTTGCATACATTCTTTGTACTCACTGTCTTTCTCTATACAGCTTTTGGGGAAAGCCAACCTGTGTGCTTACATTACTGTTACCATTACCATTTCATTATGGTTCTGCATCTGCTTAATTTCTACTTGCTCACGCTTATTTACCATGTGCCTCACTCTTTGTGTTTTCATTTGCGATTGCGTTTGCTTTGTTTTTAACATTTCTGTCTACAGTACTCTTTCTGTTTCTGTTTCGCTTTGCATCACCATGCGCATTACGATTTGTATTTGCAGGCACACTGTTACTATGTGACAAGACATCTCGTGGAGCATTACATTCACTATTTCTCGTTATCATTCTCAAAAAGAAGGGAAATTAGAGGCAAAAAACTCAGTTTAATGCATCAGTTAGGGTTGTTCCACAGTGACAAAAGTGAGGAAATTCGATGTTAGGGTTGAGACCCCCTTTGCACCCCTCCAGCCCACCCCCCAACTGGAATTGGGGTGCGCGTTGGGGTCATCGGTCCTAACTGTCACCTCATTCTCCTATTCCTCAGCTTCTTTCCACATGTGATGGGGTGAGAGTTAGGCCGACGACCAACGTGCACCCGATTCCAGTTGGGAGGTGGGCTGAGGGTAAAAGGGGGTTTCAACTCAATATTGACTTCACTTTTGTTGTTGTGGGATAACACTAACTGATGTATTAAATGTAGTTTTTTGCCTCTAATATATAGATATATATATATATATATATATATATATATATATATAGATAGATAGATATTCTTTGCAAAAAACTGACGGCGATAATGCAACAGTTAGGGTTGCTCCACAGTGACAAAAGTGAGTAAATTTGGTGTTAGGGTTTTCAACCCTAACTCTGCCTCCCCCCCACATGCACACCCGCACACTGACACACACACACACAAGACACATACAAGCACACAACGAATCAGAAACACACCATAAGGTAACAAAAAGAACATACAACTCTGTAAACATACCAAAGGAGGCATCCATCATCATGTTTCAGCAACTGTGTAACTTCTGCTGCCATCCCAGTGTCTTGGGGGGTACATCCACATGGTGTGCAGCTATATAAGATAACCGCATCATATACTCTATACTTCTATGCACAATGCAGTTAACACATACATGAAGCATTGTCATCAATTGTATACATGACTTAAACATGAACATACAGTACAAGCATACAAGGAAGGCAACAGAAGGCCATTTTCTGTAGCAGTCCTACATATATTGTAAGGTACACAGCTTGAGCTAATCTCCCTGGCCTCTATCCCCACTCCTACCATCCTGCCTATCCATGATCCTTACTTTCCACCTCTGCCTATCCTAGCCTCTATTAAACCTGGACATTTTCTTGAATGCGATGACCTCTTCTGGTAGTGCACTCCAAGTCTCTACCACTCTTTCAGTGAAGATGTGCTTCTTGACCTCCCTCCTAAAACTCCCACTATCACGACTTGGCATAGTGCCTTACACCTGCACATCCCAAACACAACAAATGTAGAGTAACCATATTGATAACTCTGCACTATCATCACATGGACATGTAGTATATACGGACTAAATGATAGCAATAAAACATAACGCTAGAGTTAAAATCTTTATCAAATATGGTGATTGGTAGACTCTGTAACAGTATATGGTGGCAGTTACAATGTTGTTTGAATACTGTACTAAGACTATTATTCACATTCTGTGTCTGAGGGATTCTGAATAAGACTAGCATCACATTTTGTCAGTACACTGCCATGACATAGATAGGAAGGGTTTATAAGACTCTGATGTCATGATAGTGGAATGACATGGGTCTAGACATTTTACTTTGACTGGATAATGAGGTGTACCCATGCATTATATAGTTGCATATTAACAGTGTGTTGTCTACATTTTGTAAGATTATCTCACTGTATGTATGAGAATGCATGGCACAAAGCACACTACAGTGTCACTTCCACATTGCCATAGTACACAGATTGTATACCTAATGTTGTTCACAATATTTACATATGTAAGCAATGCAACACTTTCCATAAATGAGAATAAAAGTGTGAAGTAATTGTTACTTAACCAATGTTTTACATGAATCCAGTGGAAGAGTGTACATACCCAACTGTTGGAATGCCTAACATCACACATCTTCTGCTTCTATATGTCTATATATGACACTTACATTGTACATTCACTTACACCCTGTGTTCCTATACTACCATAGACTGTCATCTCTATATATTTGCATTGAATATGATGCAATGTGACACTTCTGCTGCAATTTATAAAGTAATGCACAGGCAAACACAAATAGTTAGATAAAGGCATAACCATTCTATGGTAAGCAATTTTTCAGGAAAATGGTTTACAAAGCTTTCATAGCAACCAAGTATTTCCAGCTCAGCCACCCCTCAAAAAATGTGAAAAAACATATCAGAAATCCCCTTGAATATGGGGAGAGGCATAAACCAGTATTAAATTGGCTGTCACTACTAAAGAAAGTTACTGGAATATCAGCCCGCTCACCCTAATAATAATAGACTAAAAAGTATTTTATTGGATAAATGCTTTTTTATTCTTAAATTACATCCAGTCTTAAAAATCCAATGTTTCAGAACATTCCTTCTTCAGGGAAGACTGGTTTATCTGAATTAAATATAAAAATATAAAAAAGTATGTTCAAATAAAGGACGTTTAATCTTAAGATTAACATATTTTGCAGAAGAAAAAGAGGAACTATTTTTAGTCATTCCCAATTACCTTGTGTTTAATAGTTCACATCTGCTTCACTTTGTATTATTTAAACTGGAAAGACTCCCACCTTCGCAGAAGAAAAAATATATAAAATTCAAATTAAAGTAATCATTTAACCGAAATAAAGATTCACAATCTAACCTCCTAATTTATACTTTAAAGTTTTACTAAATCAGCAGCATCACCTTCATAACAGTGCAAAAGAACATATTTTAACTCTCAACCTTTCATTTTGCACAATAGGATTCACTCTCTATGCTTCCACGTAAATCTCTTTAGTTTCTAAACATAAATAAAGTTTGACAATTGTTGCATTTAAATGAACTTCACTGATCAAAACAACAAGTTTCACAGACTGCAATGTATCAATACATCTAAACAAGGTTAAATTTTTCTTGTACATACACTTATAACTCTTCATCATTTAAGTAGTTAAGCATGCAATACCAGAAACTCTTAACATTTCAGAAAACAGACGCTACCTATGCATATGCATATATTTCCCACTGACTTTCTTTGCTTAATCTTTTTTCCTTTTTATGGCTCAGTGGTCTGTAAAACCACAGAGAGTAAATGATCCACAGTCTCCATGGTTAACTCAGCAGTAAACTACATTCTTTTACACCCACTTTTTGAAAGGACACTACCTGTGGGAATGCATATATTTACCATGAGGTTTCCTTGTTTCAATCTTTTTTCAACTCAGTGGTCTGTAAAACATAAACAGTAAATGACCCCACAGTCTTCTCGACTGACTCAACAATAAACTATCATTTTTTTCATACACTTTATTCTTCATAGTTTTCCTGGCATTGTTGTATGGAATCTTTTACCAATGGGAATAAAATGCTAGGCCTCAATTTTGTACTTTTAATTCATAAATGCTCCACCTTTGAATCTGGTGTATGACGTAAAAACATCCTATGTAAGCACATGTAATGCTCACCTTTTGCACCAGTCCCACCCCTTGGTGGCACCTGTATCGAAAGGTTTCAGTGGTGGTGCTTTTAATTAAAGGAAACTCACTCATTTTATTAAAATAAATTTTAAAGAGCACTACCCAACAGCAATTAAGTAACCTAGCTCACCAAAAGAGAAGACATGAGTCCAGAGAAATTGGTAATATCAGCTGCCAATCTATACATTCATTTAAACCAAATTTAGGGTTAGTTGTTTGAAAATAATTCATATAAAACACTTCCCTGTACAACAGTTTATCATTAAAGTTGCCCCCGTTTTATTCCTCTTACTTTTTCAATTCCAAAAAATTGTAAAGAGGGTAATTGATGACCTCTTTCATTGAAGTGGCATGCTATCAGTGAAGTGAGGTCATTATTCCTAACATATCCCTTATGCTCTCCTATTCTTAGTTTCAGTATTCTCTTTATCTTCCCTATGTACATTAAATTACAGGGGCATTTGATTCCATGAATCACCCCCTCCATCTGACAGTTAATAAAATCTTGTATCACAAAAAACTCACCTGTAAAGGTGTTTCTAATCTTTTTAATATGACATGTATTGTTGCAATGAATACACCTACCACAGCTAAATTTTCCTTTCAATTCCTCCTTTGCAAAATAGGTTGTTTTTTCTAGTTGTGGGATTCCATGATCAGTATGCACTAACCTGTCATTTAAAGATCTCGCCTTCTTAGTCACTATATGGAGACCTATTGAAAAAGCTGTTTCTCCCATAACTGTGGAATTTAGCACATGCACATGCCAATGTCTTATAACATTTTTTTTTATATACTAGAAAACTTCACTGTATTTAACTGACAATAAAAAAAAATTTTATTTACTGTAATTCCTTGTTGATCTCCTTTAGGCTTAACTTCTAATAACTGTTACCTATCAATTTGCTCCACTCCCTCCTTTGCCTTGTCAAGTATCTTATGGTTATACCCCCTCTCTCTAAAGCAAGTTTCTATGTCATTTGTTAATATTCTCATGTCTTCTACTTCTGAACAATTTCAATTCTCCCATAAGAACTGACTAACGCTTTCATAGCACCTTGCCAGATTTTTGCACACCATGTGAGTGTACCCCCCAAGACACTGGGATGACAGCAGAAGTTATACATTTGCTGAAACATGATGATAGATGCCTCATGTGCTATGTTTACAGAGTTGCATGTTCTTTCTGTTATTGTATGGTGAGTTTCTAATTGTTTGTATTGCCTTGTTCCGTACAGTGCTTGTATGTGTCGTGTGTGTGTGTGTGTGTGTGTGTGTGTGTGTGTGTGTGTGCATGCATGTGGCGGGGGGCAGAATTAGGGCTGAAAACCCTAACTCCAAATTTTCTCACTTTTGTCACTGTGGAACAACACTAACTGTTGCATTAATGCAGTTTTTTTGCAAATAATTTCCTTACTTTTTGAAAAAGACATGCAAAATCTTTACCATTTTTTCTGTATACCTCTAATGTAAAGAGTATCATTATAATAAATGACATGGTAAATAGTTATGCAGAATACTGGGTCGGTAGCTATGCAAAAACAATGTGATTTGCTACATGCAGGCTCTGATTCCCTCTAACCTTGACAGCAAAGTTCAATACTGTAGGTTCATGGTAATCAGAACCCTCAACTCTCAAAATATACTGGCTGTACATAGACTTGCTTATTCTGTACTTTTAATACTGCATAGTACTGTGTGAGATATGTGTTTCTTAGCTGTTTTGTTTTCAAAATAAAATTGACTCATGCAGTCTTTAGATGTTCTACAATGCTGTTGTACCACCGAAGGGTCGAATAACATTCCATGACCTTTCAACTGTGGTACTACAGCATTTTGAGAGGGATAGAATTCTACACAAAACAGTACTCCACTATACACTATGAACCTTTTTTTTCCTTTAATATGATTAGGGAATTTCACAGCTAACTATGACTTGGTCATACCCCCCCCACACACACACACCCTGCAACCTATTACAACACCTCTCTTTAGAAAATACCATGGCCCGGATATTCAAACTGTGCCCAATCAGTGCACAAAAGCAGGAGCAAGTGCATGTCCACTGCGCCCATGCACAAGAAGTGTGATATTCCAAAACTGCGCAGATCAAGATGCGTCTGTGGCACATGACTGAATATCATGCCACCTGCGCCATAGCACAATGAGGGATGTGCAGTTGCGCATTTCAAATGCACCATAGCGCAACCAGGGATGCTCAGTGGAACAGTCCAGATGTGCCATAGAGCAACCAGGGATGCCCCATGGAGCTGGGCAGCAATGCAACAGCACAAACAGGGATGCACAAGGACAGGATGCAGGGGCCCACCACCCATGCCACAGATGAGCAGAGGAGCACACAGCAGAACAGACATCACCCCCCACACCCCATGCACTGCACAACAGGTGGAGAGCTGGAATAACCACTGGCCCATGGATACCAGCAACCAACCCACAGTTGGGGCATGGTGCCCCAGCACACCCCCTGGCAAGCTGTGACTGGCACACAAGGAGGGCCAACCACCCCATGCCACACCATCCCACCAATGCAGAGCACACCCTGCACCACGATCCCCATACACCCTGCCCAGGAGTAGAGCCCAACAGTGCAGGACATCCCATGCATGCCACCACCCCCACTGTGACAATGCAACCCTGTGCACCACAGACCCATGCAAGGCAGCCCCACCATGTGCACCCTGCAGTGGGTGGCAGCAGACAGTGATGCAACAACTGTATACACAGTGCCACCCTGCATGTACCCTGAGGTACAACTGAGAGACCGACCATGCGTCGGTACATGAGGTACCCCACATGCAACAGGGCATGCTGTGGACCCCACCACCAGCAGTACAGCACCCTGCACACCCTCCCAAGGGCACATCCCATCCCAGCACTGGTCACAACAGCCAGCACAGACACACACAGTGTTGCATTGTAGCATACACCACACAGAATGCAACACAGTGCATGGACAAACACCCACCCATACCCAAGGGCACACCAACACAGGGACACAGTAGTGGGTCAACCAAGCCACTGGTGTGTGGCCACGGCAGCCATGTACACATGGCCAGCACCCCTACATGGCACAGGTGTGCCAGCCACCCTGTGCAGGCACCATGAAGCTGTATGCCACCAGCATGCATCTGGAGCACAAGTGTCAGAGAGTGGAGCAGATCCCCTGCAACAGACACAAGTGACAGCATAGAGGGGGGGACAACAACAGCGGAGGCCACAGTGCCACTGGAGGCAGACGTGCACCATACTGGTGACAGGAGGCAACCTGGCATTGTGCTGGGTACAGTGGTTTTCCAGCATTGACAGCCACCACTGACATGCCAGCAGACCGCGCATATCACAGACATGCAAGGGTGTCAGCTGCACAGGCCATGGACAGCCTGACAGGGGTGCCATGCACACAGTGCATGCACCATGGACCACTGCGCACAGGCATCCAGTGCACAGAGAACAACACACAAACCACAGACAGTGACTGATCCCCCCACCCACACCATAGGCGGTTCCCTTCCAGACACACACACACACGCCAATGCTTGCACCACCCCTGACACCATGCACACCACTGCAGTTGAGCATCTGTTGCCTGCTGCAAATCAGGGACCACCACAGATGTTATAACAAAATGTATGTATTACAAAATAACAACTCTCAAACAAATGTACAATTATATACAAGGTTGGGGGGAAGGGCCAGAAACCAGGTGGGGTGGGCATGGGGCAGGGGTGTACAAATGAGAGAGGGAAGAAGAGGTGTGAGGGTAGGTCCAGCGGGGTATGGGTGTCAGGGGTCATGGAGGGTCTATTCTGTACCCCGCTTTCCACTCCTGTGGTGCCTCCTAGTTCTTCTCCTTTGGACCCCGTGCCACTCCATGTGCTCCAAAACTGCCAGGGACATCTGTGCCAGCTGCAGAAGCTCTTGTATGCCCCATTCCAGGGCCATCCAGCATTGTCAACTTAGGACAAGGGAACAGAGTCAATACGTGTGACTGTCCAGCCCCCTGCAGCCCACTCACTGTGCATGGCATACAGCCATGTGCCACGCCCCTGTGATGGTGTGCGACCACCCACAGTGACCACATCCACAAGACCTGCCTACCCAGGCACCAACAGCCATGCAGACCACTGCACACACCCACCACCCATGTCCTGCACAGCACCACTCTGGTGGTACAGTGACATGGCTGTGTATTGTGAAGGCAGTGGCACAGCCATGTACCCAGTGCATGCATGGACCACCATTGACGCACTCCCAGACATGCAGTGCCACTGGACTGTGCTGATTGTAACAAGTTGCATGCATGGCAGTGGTGTCAATGAATGGTGGTAATGCCCCGCTGCTTGCCCTGTTACACAGCATGCAATAGTAATCATGGATGTAAGGCACTCACCATCATCAGGCTGGTCCCTGCACCTCTGTGGTCCTGCATCCCTTCCTGCCTGCTGGTCCTCCTGGCAGCGCCTCCTCTCCCTCACCCACTGGCACTCCTCTGGGCCTAATTTGCAAATATGGAGAGAGGAACATCAGTACATTCCAGTAGCAAAGTCCCCCTGCCCCCATGTGTGTGTGCAATCCCACACAGCCCTACCCATCCACCCCCCCGATACCATCACTACGGCCAACACTGGACTGCCCTCCCATGTGCTGGATACATGCAACAGTGATGCCTGTATGGACGTTAACAGTGTATGGATGTGGCACCTACCTGGCTGTGGCACCGTACTCCTACTGACATGTTCCCACAGGTGGGCAAGCCTTTCCAGGTCCCTGCACTAGAGATCCCCATACTGGTGGTGACACTGCTTGACCATGCGCCTGATTCCCATGGCCTCCTCCAGCGCCACTGCCACCTCCTCCCATACTGCACTCCTGGCCCTGTCCAGGGGTGCATCACCATACAGTGCCCCAGCATGGGGCTCTATAATGGGCACTAAACTGGCCAACTCAACTTGGTTCCACACAGCAGCCCTCCTCCATGCCATCTCTGCAGCTAGTTGGAGTCAAAATGGCGCTCAGCAGCTTGGTCCACAATGTGCAGATGCTACGCAGTGCAGCACTGCCATTCCCTATCGTGATGTCACCAAACTGCATGATAGTGGTGCACCCATGTGGACACATGGTGCCTAGGAGCAAAGGTTGGGCACAGGGTGGTCAAGGGTCTCTCATGCACGGACAGCCACAGCGAGATTGGATCTCAATGTATTTAGTGTGATTGGGTGCCTGTGTGCCACCTCCTGTAGTGGCCTACCATGCTGTGGCCTCAGTGTGCCTACAGCACCCCAGTGCCACAGTGCCATATATGTGAACAGCGCAGTAGCACCACTGGCACTATGGTGGCTGTGCTCTGCATTGCCTCCCTGGCACAGCACATCTGCAGCATGGCAGGCATCTGTGTCATCACCCTGGGCATGCGCAGTTCGGTGTGTACTGCGCATGTCACAGAAATGCACCCTTGCCTGAGCACATTCAACACAATTGTACAAAGCATAACGGCGCGATATTCAGCTGGCATATGCAAATCAGCTAATCAGCCATTCAATGGTGCAGACACTGCATTTGCATCCACTTAAAAATGCACCTCACCTCATTTGCATGTGTTGCGCTATAAAAACGTGACATTGGGCTGCAGTGGCAATAGTCGGTTACTGCAGTCTATTGTGGTGAGTTGCATGCTGTTTGGGAGTGTGGACTGTGGTGTGTGGGACATGCATGGGACTGCACAGTCACAGGTAACACCTCTCATTCTCACAGGATGAAGAATGAGTGATCATGAGGTGGAGGAAGAGGAACAGAGAAGTGGAAGGAAGAGGAGGCCTAACTTCACCAAGGCAGATACAGATGCCCTGTTTGAAGCCTACCTCGACCAGGAGCCGCTGCTCAGCGGACACCGGAGAACACCACAGGCCCATGCTGCTGCATGAGAAGAGGTGGCACGTGCCATCAACCTGCATGGCAGCCACTAGTGGTCCATGCAGGAATGCAAAAAGAAGATGGGCATGGACAGGCAGAGGATTAAGGAGAAGGTGGCTGCTATCAGGGCAGCATGGTCTGTGACCATTGGGGGACAGCCGGATGTGCAAAGCCTGACCCCATAAGAAGAGTGGGTTGCTGGCAGCATGCAGTGTTGTGCCATCAAGGGTGTTCTGGGTGGTGGATTCCAGATGGGTGGTAGCCTGTCACTGCATGGTAGGTCCTGGTCTGTCAATGGGGGGGCAGGGTAGGGCAGATACAGTAATGCTACTGTGTTCCCTTACAGCTCCTGAGCATCTACATGGGTGAGCAGTGGTGGGCTTGTCTACTGAGGGTGGTAGCATGGAGATAGAGGAGGGCCCATCCACCTCCACAGGCATATGAGGGTCAGGGCGATAGTGGGCCCACCTAGATGTCTGGACTGATGTTGGTGGAGCAGGTGCAAAGGAGGCCCTTCCTGTGTTCCAGCATGCCAGCATCCATGGATGCCAACATGCTAAGACTCAGGCTAGTGCCAGATCCATCACTGATGATGATGGAGCTCACTTCATGGACAGTGATACGTGTGGGCCACAGGATGGCCACACAGCAGGTGACATTACAGGCATGGCCATGGGTGGTGCTGCCGTGGAGGCCTTCGTGACATCACAGTTCCAGCCTGTGCCTGTCTGCACCAGTGGGGCAGCACTGGTGTGTGTCCAGAACAGTGGGGCTGTTGCAGCCACTGTGGCAGCACTGTTGAGCCCTGGAGAGTGGCAGCCGGAGGGGCAGTGTCAGCAGTCGGCCAATGGCCATGGGGGTACAGTGTCAGGGGCAGCATCAGTGCACTGCCTGTGGACATGCCCAGGCCTGTCCCTGGTGTGCATCACCCACCCTCAAGGGGTGCTGACCATCAGGGCCACAAACACCGTGAGGGACAGCATGCCGATCAGGCAGATGACCTCTTAGATGAGCACACCTGCATACTCCAAGCATCAGTCGATCAGCATGTGCAGCTTGTGACAGTGGTGGATGCACTCAGTGCGGCTCTGAGCCAGGCAGAGGAGCGGCACAGCAGAGACACCACTCTGTTCCTGGTAGGGATGGACCGGATGTGGGAGGATGTGACCGCTGCCATTGACAGGCAGACACAGGCAATCACAGCTGTCATGGCCACAATGGGCACACAGTTATTTGCCTATGTGTCACAGACACTGCACAGTGCAATGTCCACCCCCCCGTTCCCGGTGTAATGTGACACCCTCCTTTTTGACACCGGGTTCAGCTGTGGGCATCCTGAGCACGCCTGGTGCAGGCATGTTTGGTGTGCTGCAGACCCCTGTGCGAGCACGGTCACATTCACACAGTGGAACCCCTGGTGGACCATTGGTGCCACTCCATGAGGCCATTGGTCAGTCTGTCACTGCTGGCGGGTCTCAGTGGGGCCACTCATGCGTCTGTGGTGGCCATGGCACTGTGGCACGTGACTGACCTGTCTCCCAGCATAACTACTGTCTGATGCTGCCCTGTGTGCATTGTGTTGTTCAACATGCAATGCATGGGTGGGGTACCCAGCCCTGCACACACACACATGTTACACCTGCACACCCTTCCATCTGCTGTCCGCTGTGGCGTGAGCATGATGATGTCTGCATTGCACTGTTCGCCACTGTGCAGTGGTGCCCAGCATCTGACACACGCACAATGACAGGCACTGGGTGTGGTGGTCTGTGGATGTGTGTGTGGCTAGGGGTGGCAGTTGGAGTCGGCGTGCCTCCTACTCTTTGTGCATGTCTTGTGAGGTGTGTGTGACTGCGTGCCATGTTAGACCTTGCCCATCCCTGACAGCATGTGCGGTTTCATGCTCGGCCAATTCCCTTAATGACATGCACCCCTGGGGTTTGTCCATGCGTGTTTGTGGGTTGTGCCTTTGCCACTGGTGGTTGCACATGGCCTCATGACTTACCTGGGTTGGTTGAAGTGCTCCTCTGTGATGCTGTCCCAGTGCAGCTGTGCCATCCAGATCAGTCAGGGGTCCCTTCGACCAAGGGTGGGGCTGCCCATCACCATGTTCACCAGCGTCCTCATCGTCCCCATCGCTGTCTTCCTCTTTGACCTGTACGGCTATCCCACAGTCATTGGCCATGTTGTGCAGGATGCAACAGGCCAGGAATAGCCTGCAGGTCTTTGAGAGTCTGTACTTTAGGCACCACCAGATGTGTCCAGGCAACGGAAATGTGCCTTCAGCATCCCGAACACCCACTCGATGACATTGCGTGTGGTGGCATGTGCCTCATTGTAGCGTTGCTGTGATGGGGTCGTGGGCCACCGGTATTGTGTGAGAAGCCAGGGACAGAGTGGGTATCCACTGTCACCTGTGTGTAGAGGGTGGATGTTAGTTTGGTGATCAGCGTCCCCCTGCCTTGGGCCATCTAGGCCAATTCCCATGTCACTTCTGACTATGCCCCTCCCAAGCTCCATGTCTTTGTGCATGCTTTGCATTCTCACCCACTAGGTGGCCAGTAGGGATGTCCCCACTCTCGAACCTGTGGCACAGTGTGGAATCATCCCAGATGAAGGCATCATGTGCTCCCCCAGGGTGCGTGGCACAGACATTGATTATGCACCCCCTGGCATCGCACACCACCTGGCAGTTGATGCTTGCATACCCCTTCTGATTCATATATGTGGCCCCTTCAGGGCCAGGTGGTGTGCGGATGGCCACATGGGTGCATTCTATTGCCCTGAGCATGCCAGGCATACATGCTACCCTGTGAAACTCCTGTATGTTTGCTGTGTGCTCCACCGGTGTGCTGAGGAAATGGATGTACTCCGCAGCATGTGGCAGCAGTGCGCTGAGGAATTGGGTGAGGAGGCATGACGCAGCTGACTGGGTTATGCCTGTCGTGTCCCCTGTTGGTCTCTGGAAGGTACCCTTGGTGAGCAGGCACATGCAAGCTGTCACTTTGGTCTCCACTGACAGAGCATGGCTCCATCATGTGGGTGCCTGCGTCACTTCCCAGCTCACAGAGCCACCTCAGAATCACCCTGTTCAGGCGGTACTGACCCACAATCTCAGTATCAGTGTGCAGCTCAAAGCTGGTGAGGGCTCGGTACTGCATGTTGGAGGTATACTGCCGATGGGCCCTTCCACGGCCATGCCTCCCTGCTGCCTGCCTTCTCACCCCTTCATAACTGCCTCCATCTGGATGGTGGCACTGACCATGTCCCTGGCTTGTGTTACCCACCTGGCAGCTGTTTCTGTGTTCCCCCAGCTGTCCTTGCTGCTACTCCCCCTGCACCAGGAACACCTCCCTGTAGTGATCTCAGTGCTGTGTGGCACTTCCCCCTTTTGGCCTGCACTGTGGCAGAGGGTCCCCACACCTTCCCTGTTCCTGGGGGTTCCAGGTGCTCTGTCTCTCTCCTGCTCTGTCCTGCTCCCATTATTTTGTGCCTATGTGGCTTCCTGCAGTTCAGCAACATGTGCCTTCCCTGTAGCATTCTTGCATCTCTCTCTTGTTCCTTTTTATTTTGGCTCATTTCCGCTATCGTGCAACTTCTGCTTCCTCCCCTATTGCCATGGCACATGTTGTTGAATATCGCACTGCACCATTTAAGCATGGTTCCTCCCCTTCAGTTGCACATGCATTCATTATCATTGCACTCTTGTGCATTGTGATTTGGGGAGGCGCATCTGCCTCCCACTGAATATTGCAGAATGGCGCATTTTCGGACTTGTGCTGGTGCATCCCTGTTGCTCATGGCGCAACCCTTTTGAATATTTGGGCCCATGTGTACAAATCATCTGATCAGGTAACTGTTACTTTAGTAGGGCCATGGAACAAGTAGGGTACCCCCCCACCAGCACCCCACCACAATTTGTCTCTTTAGAAACATAACACGTGAAGCACTGTTCTGAACACACACTTGTTTACCTCTGTCTCCTGAAGTGATGGAATCACATTCCCATGACCTTTGTAGTTTGTTACAAATACAATTACGAATGTATACATCTCTATATAGGCTATTCATAACATTAAATACATTGCCTATATGGTACACATAGTACAGAATTTCATGAATAAATAATACACAAGGCACAGAGAATAAGGTTTAAAGAATGTATTTAAGAAACTCAAATTGTAGGTGTGTCCGAATTGGGTGGTTGTTCCTGGGATGGGCAAAAAATCAGTTTTCTCTCAACACTGTATGAATATTATGTTGTAATTGTGTTGTTTGGTTTTCTCTGCCATCAACACACAACACATATCGTCCTTTTAAGAATAAAATTATTTTTATTTTACTAATGAGAACGAAAGAACTATATTACCAACATAATTACATAAGAATGTTAGTTGCAATGTTAGACTAGGCATTACACAGTGGTCAAATAGTAATCTACCTATTACTTAGTCTCTAAAAGCAATTTAAAGAAATGCAGTCTTAACTACTTTATTTACTATTTTTGAATTCTAAGTTTATTTGCAGTGGTAGTAGAAATAGTAAAGTTAATTTCAAAAAAATATAGCCTACATTCTGTTTTTATTTAATTAACTACATCACAACATTATCATTAAAGTAATATTGTTTTTAGACTCAATATAATAGTTTAGATATATAATCACTTTTTTATTGTACTTAACTATTGTCAGTAATGGTTAGACATTTAGTGATATTATGCTACAGTCCTCTGAGAGAGTATATATTTCTAACTTTTACTGTGAATAAAACTAATCTGCATTGACATATATCTTATTTAGAAGTAAGTTCACTATTCTGATTTAACATAACAGTACTTTATAATATTAAATATATTTCATATTGCTCTATATTTCATAGATAGAGTATTTCTTTGAAAAGGCCTTGGAACTGAAACCACAGCTAACTATAATGAACAGCATCATAGAATACATTTCAACAGGTGTAGCACACTGCATCAACACATTCATACCAAACACTGCATTAAGCTTATATATTTTTTATAGCACAATGTAGATACAGTCATCAGTGCTTCATTGTGTACATATATTAATTATACAAATAAAATATTTCACAGATATTTTTGTACTACAGATTACTTACAGAAGTCAGTGTACTGTTACTATATCAGACACCGCATAACACATATGTTGTGAATTAGCAACTTCTTATGCTTTCCAAATGGTAGTGTCCATGTTATCATGTGGAAATACACATGATATTCATAAATATAGCTGGGGTTTCAAACCTGTATGTTTTAGAATTTGAGAAATATTACTTGAACTGGAAAAGATTCCTCATCTGACCCCTCAATAAGGGCAATCCTATAAAAGAGCAGAAACATACCGATAGTTTGTATTGTGGCACAGAAGTGTACAACCATTACTTTGTAAAACTCTGACAGTATTAATTGTACAAATTTACACACAGATACATGTATACATCCACATACACTGATGAATATACATCTCTGTACGTGTGTGTGTATATATATATATATTAGCAGGAGTAAAACGCTGTACAGCACTTAATGTAATGAAATGATATTAAATATAGGGATGGTGACATAGTATGAGACTGACAGGAAAACATGGATAACAATAACAATTTTGTTGTTTGTTTTTTGTTTTTCCAAATAAACACAATTGCAATGAAAGTAGTATCAGTACGACACTACTGAGCTCACTTTCAGCAGTATATACATATATACAACACTGAGTTGTATTTTTGTGATTTGTACAGTCATGACTAGTGAATCAATGATATTTCCATTAAAGGAACATATCATGCAGCAATATGTGTTGTTACAGTTCCATTGTACAATAATCGCATGGCATTATCAAAAGCAAAGCCATAGTGTAACTAACAATGATATAACTACATGTGCTAAGACATAACTTACTTCCTGACATGTAGATGATATCCAGTGCCCTCAAGTCTACTTGGATTGTACAAATGTCAGTTTTGTAAGTCAAACCATCAAGGTCAGTCATGTAGAGTATAACAGGAGATGGCATAAATGTTTAATCTGCTACTAAGTCTCAAAAAAAAATGTGCTATCAGCACATATCATTTGTCATATCACAGAATAACAGCCAATGTATGCAAACAGAGTTCCACTGTTCATTAGTCATTTGAATGTAACAGCACACTTAAGTCAACTTCCTAAATACAATGTCACAAATTAGAATTAACCAGGACCTTTCAAACACGTGTACAAAGATATTACTTACTGGCTGTCAAATGAGTACTGCCCAGCACCCTCAAGTCTGCTTTGACTGTACTCATGGCAGTCATATTAGTAAGCACATCAAAGTTAGATATGTAGCACGTAACAGTAAAATGCATACCAGTTTTTATTGTTACTAATTAGCAAAATGAGTTTGCTATGTGTACAAAATGAAGGAGAAATCTATATGAGCAACCGATTATGTAAAGAAGTTCAAATCAATGTAGTACTATACATTTGTGTGGTGATATAATAGCACCACAACTAATCATACAAAATGTAACAAACTTAATACAACTGGAACAGAGCCTATAACAGGTTACCAGTACAACTTGCAGGCAACAACAGTCTATGTCATGAAAAAAACACATAGTGCTGTCATCACAGTTCAAAAGATGACCATAAAAGCATTACTATATACATTTCTTTTCTTGGGTAAGAAAGATTTGCAATACATATTATTTTATACCACTGTCTATCACATTGTAGCAGTCAACAAGTTTGCCTTTAAAATATACTCCTCAATACGTTGAGCAGTATTTGTGTTGCAGAGAATGATTACACATGCATCTTTTAGATTTTTTTGTAATCATTCTCTCATGGTGCACACTGCATTATTACACTCTACCCATCCACTTCTAAAGCTATGTCATGTGACATAATGTCCTGAGTAAACAGAAGGTCCATGATGGAAAATGATAGCATGGGTGTCAAACTGAGTGCCTGAGAACAGTTCTTCCAGCAATGCAATCAGTGATCGGTGTCATGACTTCATGCCTTGAGAGTTGAAATGTAGTAGTACAATCATAATATATGAAGTAAAATAAATCACTCTCAAAGAGCAGACAGTGCTTCACCCACATCTGTGACACAGCCGATCAGTGGCAGCATTGCTAAACAGTTTGTGGAACTTCACAGATCTTTCTTCAGGAACATAGACAGGCATAGCATGTTAGTAGTTGCCTGAGATTCTATGTGCCCACATGACAAGCAAGTGCACTTGCACACATAATCAACAGTAAAGTGCTCTGTAAGCTGAATGCCATCATCTGCCAAGCTATTCATACCACCCATCATAAACTCAGTTACATCCTGTTGGACATTATCAGAAAATATCCTTAGCCCAGCATAGTTGGACAGAGTTAGTTGTAGAGGAGTCAAACTCTGCAAGCTAGGTGCTTACTCTCGATTACTTCTTATAACTCTGCTCAATGCATTGGAAAGAACTGTATACTTTGCAGTATTCAATACATGAATGAGTTCTGGCGTACATAGAAGTGCTTGTATTGTAGCATTGGCATAGCAGTTCACTCAAGTGCTATTGTCAAAGTTTGGTAGTTTCTCAACCTCAATACATTTCTTTGCAAGTGGAGACCTGACCTGGTCATCAAATGGCTGATTACCATGCACAGCAGTTGGTGAACAAAGTAATGTTTTACTCCATTTCCTTTTCAGCTTGTGTGTTGAGTCCAATGGTACATCCTGCGTGGGTGTGTATCAAGGAACAGGAATCAGAGATGTGGTGGGTTGGTACAGTGTATGTAACTGATTGTATTCCCCAATACATTTAACATCAGCACACACCTTATTGTCTGCAAGATCTAATATATGTAGGCCAGGAAGACATCTCACGTATGACAAAGCAACATATGACATGCCATCCTTGAAAATTCCATTCCCTACATCAACAATGGCACTATCAAGGCTAAGTCCTTGTGATTTGTAAATGGACACAGCATAAGCAACACACAGTGGAAACTGCTTTCATTCACGTAAATGTCCTTCACAATTTGAAATTTAATAGTGCTTCTGTCAATTAGTAAAGGAATATCACAATTGTCAAATTTAACTATAACAAATTCAATAAATGTATTCAGCACATTGTACTGAACGTCAAGAATGTAGCCGATTGCTCCATTCACCAATCTACGCTCAATGTCAAGATTTCTTTGGAGCACAGCATGTGCATTCCTGCATAGTGTTAATACAGTTTCCAAACCAGCAGAATGTGACACATCACCCGTAAGGTCTTTCAGTCATGCAACCATTTTTGTTGCCATTGTCCATGTTGACTAACACCATCAATGACATCTAGTGATGTAAGAGTGGGAATAGGTTAGTCTTCTCTGTTTAACGTAATCTTGTTGAACTCAGCACTGTTTCAGTCTCAGCAATAAACAGAGAATATGTTGGCAACTGTTCTGTACCTGTGCAAACAGGTTACATGCATCCTGAATAGATGTTTCTGTTGTACTGATAACACTTTGCCTTAGCATTTGTAGATGAGAGGCTGATAAGCTACCAATTCGAGCTTCGTCAAGTAATGCTTTGTAAGACATATCACCTCTCTGTCTCACATTCTAGAACAGCTCAACATAAGAAAAGAACTCCCAGAGATTTACTCCACCTATGCATCCTATTGTGTTCCTAGTTTCTTCCACTGAAAGATCACAGAAAACATGTTGGCCATTGACAGGAGCTAGCTGGAGAAGATCTCCAAAGACAACAATGTTTTTGCCACCAAATGGAACATCATCATCACTTCCCACAATCTCCTTTAGGCTTAGGTGAACGTATGTAAGGAGAACATTAGAAACCACGCTGATCTCGTCTATGATCAGTAACTCCATCTTGTCGAACATTGACCTCAGTTCAGCAGCAACTTCAAAAGACAACTTTCTGTACTGTCCACTTTTACCATGTTCAACTGGTAGTATGAACAGTCTATGGAGAATGACACTACTTATATTGTAAGCTGCTAGACACATTGGAGCAAATACAATGACAGATGGTGTATACTGTAAGTGAGAGCATGTACACCTGTGCTTATTGCCTCAATCAAAAAACTTTTCACAGTGCCAGCAGCACCACTGACAAATATCATAACAACTTCATGTGTGTCACAGGAACACTCCTTCTTACTGTTCTTCACAGCATGTTGAATGGCGTGCATCACTGTCACATACACAACTTGTTGATGGCTATTCAATTCATCAACAATGTTTACAGATTTGTCTGTGAAGTGCATACTTTGTTGCATAGCACTTTCTACCTCTGACATTAACTCAGCTGGGTCATTTGCAGGCAGCGGAGCACCAACTGTTCCTTCACCCTCAGGAACAACCATATCCTGTGAGTTAACTGGAATATCATCCAATTGCTGCCTTGCTTTCTCCAGCAGATCTTTCTCAAGCTCAAGTCTCTCTATATATCTTTTTGACTATTCACTTTTGGAGGAATCATATTTCAAGTTGAACTGTTCCTCATAACTGTCAGATGAACCTTTCAAAGCAATTTCTTCTCTCCAAGGCTTAAAGAGAAGTAGAAGAGCAGAAGAGTAATATTATTTACTTTCTGTTGAACTCAACGTCAGTTTACAATGGTCAATCAACTATGATTTGTGCCTCTTGACCAGAGTCCCCTCCAGACCTGACACCTTGTATATGCTCTTCTCATGGTTAGAACAAACATCCCATTTGTAATAATATCATTAAGCAACTTCAAGCAAACATAGATCATCCATTGCACTATGGCACTGTGGATAGTAGTTATCAATCAAGTTGCTCTTGGAGGTGGGCAAAGTGCCCAAAATTTGCTCCGTGAAGCAATTCGTGGAGTAATGTGGAACCTGGGAAGTAATCCTCAATGTGAAGCGATGTACTTCATATCATAATGAGGAACCTGAAGTCCATTGATAACAATAATTTTGCATTACTATGCTTTCCCCAACCACTTCTGCACCAATTTTAATGTGAAGTACATATAAATCAATGTACTTTGCATCACTTCACCTTGTTATTGAGCTCCAAGGCGAATTTTGCAGTAATTCATGGGATTTCAGGTCACATGGGCTCTAGATTGTTCTGTATAGCCTCAGTTCTTTGTAGTGTGTGTGTAGTGGTAGATGGAGACAGTTTCCTCTCAGAGCTCTGCAATTCAAATAATCTAAAAGCCATTAAAAAGCCTTTCTGAGCCATTTTTTTTTTGCTCAAAATTTACTACATGTATTGTAGGAAACTCTCCTGTGCTCATATCATTGAGTGTTTATTGTTTATGTATAGATTTTGAATGTTAATTTAGAACATTCAGCCTGTGTACTAGCAGACACTTGAAGTGTGTTTTGGGTGAGGGGTGTATCTGTGGTGGAAGTAGGTTAAAACTGGGAGAAAAAGGAAGTCTGTCAGTTTTGGCTATATTTTTCTTGTATAACTGTGTTAATGTACACATAGTAATATTTTCAGTAATTCTTGACATATTTTTGCTGATTGTTGTGGTGCAGCAGTGCATAATTTCAGTTTTTTTAAAAGATTTGGTTAGATTACTGAAGTTTTCAATTTGCTATGCATTACTTGTAGTGTGTGTGTGTGTGTGTGTGTGTGTGTGTGTGCGCGTGTGATGCATGCCATTAAATCAGACACATTTTATTGTGCCACAGAGCAATTGCAGCAGTGTGAACCTGCTATCTACTGCACCTGTGTGATTTTGTATGGCTTTGTGGTATCTTGGTTCTGGACTGTTACTGCAGTACACTGCCCCCCACTGGCAAAAGGTGTTCTTTTCCAGATTGTATTGTGACTTGTGAGCACTGGTTAAGGTGTTGTTGTGACTTTGCAAATGTATCTCTTCTTGATTGCACAGTACAATCTTAATACTAACATACTAACATACTATTTGCCAGCAGATTAGGCCTTACAGTCTATCGAGTCTGCTCGAACCTCAGATCCCTAGTTGGGTGCCGAGGCCCTCCCCTCCCTTGTGTTCCAGAAACCCCTATCATCCATCCTCACCCCCCTGGGACAGGCCATCATCTGATACATCTGCTTTCTGTGTCTGTCCCACCCTCTCTTGAAGCCCTCCACTGTGGATTTCTGAACCAGCTCACCAGGCAGTGCATTCCAAGGGTCCACCACCCTCTCAGTGAAAAACCTCCTCCTCTTTTCCCCCCTCACCCTTCCACCTTCCAAATTCAAACCATGCCCTCTGGTGATACCTCCCTGCTTTAGTCTAAATATCCCCTCCATGTTTACCCTATTTATTCCCTTGAAGTACTTGAAGACCTCAATCATGTCCCCCCATCTCTCCTCTCCTCTCCTCCAATGAAAACAGGCAGAGCTCCTCAAGTCTGTCCTCATACGTCAAATCCCCTAGCTCTCATATCATCTTAGTTGCCCTCCTCTGTACCCCCTTCAGGAGCTGTATGTCCCTCTTCAAGTGTGGTCTCCAGTACTGTACACAGTACTCAAGGTGTGGTCTAACCAGTCCATTGTACAGCAGCAGAATTACTTCCTTGCTCCTAGAGGTGAACCCCCTTACTATGAGTCCCAACATCCTGTTTGCCTTGCTAGCCACTCTCCGGCACTGCTCAGAGATATTCATACATGCATCCACCATGACCCCTAGGTCTTTTTCCCCTATTGAGGCCTCCAGCACCTCCCCTCCCAGGGTGTACCTGTGTTTAGGATTTCCCCACCCAAAATGCAACACCTTGCACTTGGTGATATTGAAATTTAATTTCCATGTGTGAGCCCAGCTTTCCAGGGTGTCCAGGTCCCCTTGCAGGGCCAACCTCTCCTCTTGTTCCTCAACTACTGCTCCCATCTTGGAGTCATCAGCGAAGAGACTCGTTTCACACCCTGATGTCTGATATGTATGCATTAAACAGGATCGGACCCAGGACTGAGCCCTGCGGTACCCCATTACCAATCTCTCTAGGGTTTGAGAGTTCCCCACAGACCACTACTCTCTGGATGCATCCAGCTAGCCAGATTTCAATCCATCTGACCATCAAAGGGCCTACTCCTAACCCCATCAGTTTTTCCACCAGACCATTGTGGGGGACAGAGTCAAACGCCTTGCTGAAGTCCAAGAATAATACATCCACAGGCTTTCCCCTGTCCAGTTCTGATGTTACCCATTTGTAGAACTCCACAAGATTGGTTTGACCTGATCTACCTGGCACAAACCCATGTTACTGACTATCCAGACCTCCCACCTCCTCCAAGTACACGCCCAATCGTTCCTTTAGTATACTCTCCAATAATTTTCCCACCACCGAGGTCAAACTGATGGGTCTATATTTACCTGGTACTTCCCTCAACCCCCCTTTATGGATTGGTACCATATGTGCCTCTCACCAATCCCTAGGTACCTTCCCTGTCTCAAGTGACCTGTTGAAGAGCTCTACCAGGGGTGCAGCCAGTATGTCCGCCAATTCCCATAGTACTCTCGGATGAATGCCATCCGGCCCTGGAGATTTGTCTTTCTTTAGGGCCTTGAGGGCTAACCACACCCTTTTGGCAGAGATAGCATCATCTGTCCCCTCCACCTTACTGGTCTTTTTATCCTTAATCTGTCTGTGTTTTTCTCTTTAGTGCCCAATCTTTATCTGCAAGCCACAGTTGTTTTTTTTGGCTCTAAATCTAAATTTGTCTAGAATTTTCTTGGTGATCCCCCAAAATGCCTGCAAAGACACATGCAAGCAAAGCTGTTTCTGGCCATGGCACTGCTGCAAGTGGATAGATTGTCCACGGGCTTGGTAGTACACAGAAGTGCATAGCTGATGTCAGTAAAAGGATTTCTCCATGTTTTTTACAGTGCAATCTTTAGCTTCTCTTATAGTTGGAGGAGATGATGTTGTCCCAGCTGGTGGTATTAGAGCAGTTTCTGTTAGCATGAGTATTGCTGCCTCAAGTTCCAGTTCTGACCAGTTAACCATTTCAAAAAATATAGTTGAGTCTAAAGCTGTGGCTGACAGTGTAGGTGTCATTCTCCCCATTAACATCCACATGGTAGTTGAACATAATTCTGATCATGGCAACAATAACTCACAAGGTCACATTTTTTCTTGCGCTGTTGAGGTCATGCCTTTGCCATCCAATGATTGAAAGTGTGGTGCAAAAATATTGGATAATGAAGATGATGATGATAATGCTGTGGTTGGAACATGTTCTCCATATGACAGCATCCAAGCTGAAAATGTGGATGCAGAGGATGTTGATGAATACAATAATGATGTCAGAGACCCCTGTTGGAAAATGGAGAAACAGAAAGTCAAGGTGGCTGTGCCTGGGTCTGTTGGCATTAAATCCCCCCTCCTCAAAAAAGTTGTGATTTAGCAGTTCCTATTGATGATAAGGATGATGACCCAGTAATAATCATAGGTAGTTGTGGTGGTCAGTTGGAGTCCAAGTGTGTACAGCCTGAAAAATCATGTAGCTCACCCCCCATTTCAGGGGTTAAAAAAAACAGAGTCCAATATGGAGCATCAGAGACATGTTAAAAGTAGGGGATCGCAATCCCTTGTTTGGGATTTTTTTGTCCAAGGTGCAAATGATGAGTCAGTTGCAGTCTGCCAGCTTTGCCATGCGTGTGTGAGTCTAGGTAAAAAAGGGAGTCATCTGGGCATGAGGGCCAGCATACACATCTCAAGAACAGGCACATGGCACTGTGGACCTGGCACCAGATAGCAGCTAATGCCATAGTGGGGTATTCACCCTTGTCATCAACCTTACTGAGCATGCTATCCCCTTCCATGAGTGTAAGACCAAGTCAGAATGTTTGCAGTAGTGATGAAATAACACCAGAGAATTACTACAGGCATGATGAGGGGGAGGATTATGATTTAGAAATCTTGTCAAGTGGTGGTCAGAGTAGCAGTGGTGGTGGTGGTGGTCAATGCAGTATGTCTAGTGCAAGTGGTACCTCAACCCCTGTACATAAAATGAGGAAAATAACATAATTTGTGGATTTGTCACCTGTGCACTCCTCTTCATCACATGTCCACACCCTATCCCCGGCCATTTGGAGAGCCAAGCCATTTGTCACACCCCTTGCAAAACATGTAAGTCAGCCCATGTTAGAGAGTGTTTTTGCCCATAATCTCCTGCCTGCCTGCCTGAAGCATGTGACCTACACTGTGTAAGTCATGTGATGTGTGTGGGCTGCCTGTGAATTTTCACTGTGCCTTAAACTGGAATAAGGCAGAGTGCAGAACGCAAAGTCATAATTACAATGCAAAGTGGTGAAGTGAGGATTTAAAATTGGCACTCCACGTAGCAGAACACTAACACAAAGTGGCCACTTCATGACCACTCCACAGGTAGAATTTTACTTTTCAGCGTCTCTAGTTGCTCTTCAGAATGTTTGTAGATTTTGGCCTCATAGCAGAAAGGTCTTTAATGTCGTCATGGCTTTTAAGTACACAACATCTCTTCTATTTGTAGTTAACATTCAAATACCAAATGGACTTAGACTTCCCATACAGACATGTCCCTGTAAGGTGGTTACTTGCTTCATATGTACTACACTCACAGTGTGAAAGAGTCCTCAATCCTAGTGACCACAGTCTAGAAGTGATAGACCTATTGCAATTGGACAAGTCTTCCCACAGTTCTTGCAAGCATGTCTGCTCATGCTTAGTAATGTATGAAGTGACATATCCTTGTGTACTAGTTCCCTCTGTTTTTCTCCTTCCTGCAACAATATTTGCAACACAAGTGTCACTGAAATGTTTGTACCAACTTCCAAAGTGTTGCATTACCACACTTATCTGGAATCTGGCATGTGACATATCTCATGATAAAGTTTAGAATGTCAGTTGTATCACTGTCACCAATCTGTGGAACATCCTTTATCCACAGTAACATGTGTATGTGCAGTGCTCCACGAGCTTGGTACTCCGTCCTCCAAAAGTAGTGTTCAACAACTCCAAGAGGTAGATTAGTTTTGAGCTGTATGACTCTTAAGAGTGCCTGGAACATGTGCTGAAAGTATTGTGACACTGACACTGGATCCAGAGAACACATCTCACCAAGAATCATGCTCTGTATGCCATCAACATCAGAATTTGCCCATCTGAGAAGATCAACCAAGTTATCCCAGTAGTATTCTGCACAACTTAATGTGATGAACCATGTTGCTGGACCAAACTCCCTCAACATACACATCACTTCAGAGTGCCATCTGTACCAATATTCTTTAGTACCACACATACTGGACAGAACTGAAGAACAATTACCTTTTAGTGCTTCATCTTTCTTCTCCAATTTTAAGCTGTGCAGCTGCCATATTGTGAATTCCGTGCCGAGTCACAATGTGTGTGTTGCTTACAGACAGAATGCTAAGTTCACTCTCCTGTAGAAGATGGAACAAATATGATATTTTTCTATGAAATTTCCCATCTGAATGCAAAAGTCTTGAACTTCTGTACTCAGCTCCAGGAACTGAAACTTCACAATTGTCCAGGCGTCCACCTGTACCATGAGGAAACAGATCTGGGAAACAGCGTGCCTCAAGTGTACTCTCCCAGATGCTGACAGGACTGCCCTCTACCTGTTTCATTTGCTACAATTCAATGTTATCAACAACCGGATCTTTCCATGCAAAGGGTGGATGGTAAACTGTTCATACACATTCTCTTTTGAGGCAATTTCTACCTTTTCAAGCATAGCATTTGCAAAAGTCAGACATATCAACTTGTACCTGAACATCAGGAAATGTGTCTATGTCAATGTCAGCATAGAAAGGATTATACTGTTGTAGGTATCACAATGCACATTTGGCCTTCTCAACATCCACAATGTCCTGCTATATTGTTTTGGACTTAGCTAAACACCATTAACCAAAATGACAACACTATTATCCCTAGAAACAGTGTTTACATTTTCTTGCAAAAGCAAAAGTAGATACATAATAAAGCCCTTCAGCGATTGAACCAGTTCTTACTTTGCAAGATCTTTCATTTTTGTGTTTAGTCTCACTATGGTTTGAAAAGGCTTCATTGTTAGAATTAAAATTCTCTCAACTAAATTCAAGCCAGCAATCTCCACAGGAGTCATATGAATAATAATAATAATAATGTATTTATTAGGTGCCTTATCAAAAACCAAGGTGCTGTACAATTCATAAATACACACACTTTAAAATGCAAACACACAATAATAAAATAATGATTAAAAGATCAAACATCAGTTAATAAAATCACCTAATTCAATTTCCAAATGCATGCAGCCACAAATAGGTTTTTAAGGATTGTTTAAACCCCTCCACAGTTGTGCACTCCCAAAGCCGGTGGGGTAGAGAATTCCAAAGGGTAGGGGCAGCATACTCAAAAGCTCTTGCCCCAGATGTTTTCAGACATACCCTTGGAATGTCCAGCAACCCCTCATCAGCTGAGCAGAGAGCTCTCCTGGGTCGGTAAAGAACCAGGAGCTCTTTCAGGTAGAAACATAGAAACATAGACTTTGACGGCAGATAAGGACCACTTGGCCCACCCAGTCTGCCCATTTCCCAACCTACTGGATAAGCTACAGATTCTAGTTAACCAACAGCCTACTTCCTGCAACCCCCCACTATAATTGCCTTATGTCTGTCCCATCCATGTTTGAATTCCCCCACTGTTTTAGACCCTGCAACCTCTCCAGGAAGGTGGTTCCATGCATCCACTACTCTCTTCATGAAAGAGAATTTCCTTGCATTACTCCTGAGCCATCCCCCCTCTAACTTTAAATTGTGCACCCTTGTTCTTACACATCTCTTTTTCTGAAAGATGCTACCCGCCTGGACTTTATTGATTCCCTTGATGTACTTAAAAGTTTCTATCATGTCCCTCCTATCCCTCCTTTCATCAAGGGTATACATATTAAGCTCTCTCAGTCTCTCTTCATATGGTTTCTGATGTAGACCCTGCATCATTTTAGTTGCCCTCCTCTGGACTGCTTCCATCCTGTCTATGTCCTTGTGTAGATGAGGTCTCCAAAACTGCACACAGTACTCCAGATGGGGTCTCACCATCTGTCTGTACAGAGGGATAACCACTTCCTTTTTTATGTTGCCTGCACGCATGTGCAAGAAACATAGTGCCATCATCCGAGTTTTTGGAGGTGTGTCAGCCCATCTTCCAATGCAGTCAGTATGTTTGCAGGCATGGCCCCAGTTCCCCATTCACTGCTGCAGCTGTCTATGACAAGCGAAAATGCAGTGGCATACAGTTGAAAGGGAGAGCTCCACTTGAGTGAGCAGAGCTCTCCCCCCCACACACATGTGCGCACACGCACACACACTGCATGCTCATGTGCCTTCCCCCTCCCCCACACTGTACGGCTGATGGGGGTGCCCAATCCCCCGTCGGCTCCACTGTCTCTCCCTCCCAAAGCATCCAGGTGCCACACTGGGAGCCCACCCCAGCATGGCAAAATGTGTTATAGCTGACGGGGGTGCCCAATCCCCCATCGGCTCCACACCCCCCCCACCAGCCATCCTTGTGCCACGCTGGGAGCCCACCCTAGCATGGCAAATGTCCCACATTGTCATTAAAAACCAAAAAACCTGGAAATAAAAAAATGTCCCTCGGTGCTTCTCCCTGCCCCCACACACCGCACCACCCATGCACCCTGCCTTCCACCCACCTCACCCCATCCTTACCTCCAGAGTCCGAGATGGCGATCTTGGTGGACCGGGAACATGTCTGCACTCTTCAAAGCTCGATCGCTGACTGAGAAATGCCGGTAAGCTGTATAATGGAATAGATAGGGTTTTTCAACTTTTTTTCATATCTCAGGCATTTTTGGAATTTTGCACCAAATTTTCAACATGGGGTTTTGGGACCCTTCTCATGAATGATGTCACTGCCATGGTCGTTAGTCAGGCCCAAAGGTGATTTCACAGCCACTCGTGAAATCACCTATCTGAATGATTAATGAAATGACACTGCCAGTGTTCATAAGGTGGGCTCTCAAAAGTCTATTTTGAAATTTTAACGGAAAAGGCTGTTTCTGACGTCGTTGCGCAGTTCCTATGCACACTCATACATTCACAAATATTCAATATTTTCACTCTAGATTTTCAACATTGCCATTTTACCACACCTCCTTATGAGCAGTACAGCTGTCATTTTCACATCCTGCCCAAGACGTGTTTCCACCCATGTAGCGCACAATGGCGCATTGTTATCTGAACTCAATGTATGGGACACATTAAGAAAATCACAGTGACACTGTTCATGAGCAGAGGTCTTAAAATGGCTATGTTGAAATTTGGAGAAAAATTCCTAAAAATGACTGTTTTACTGAGCATGCATTGCACAGTTCCTCCGCACACTCATAAGTTTGCAAATTTTCAATATTTGCACTCCAATGACTTCCAAATTCTAAACAGCACATAAGAGCAAGCAACATTCGGCATTGACAATGCTTGTTCTACTTGTGATGCCCTTCCCTATGCATCCCAGTACCCCCTGGCTCTCCTTACTGACTTCTCACATTGCTTACCCACCTTTAGGTCATCTGATATGACTACACCAGATCCCTTCCATTATTGTTTGTTGTTAGTACCTCCCTGCTATTGTGCTCTTCTCTTGATTTTTATTTCCCAGGTGCATTACTTTGCACTTCTTTGCATTGAATCTAAGTTGCCATATGTCTGACCATTCCTCCAACCTTGCCAAGTCCCTTCTCATCCTTTCTACCCCTCTTGTGCATCAACTCTGTTACAGATCTTTGTGTCATCTGCAAGAGAGGCATACCTTCACCTTCAGCCCTCTGCAATGTCACCTATAAAGACGTTAAAGAGGACTGGACCCAGTACTGAGCCCTGGTACTCCACTAGTAACCCCCTTTCTTCAGAATGTGTTCCGTTCACTATTACCTTTTGTGTCCTGTTGTGCAGCCAGTTTGCTACCCAGGTTACCACCCTGGGACTCACTCCCAGGCTGGCTAACTTGATTATTAATCTTTTGTGCGGGACTGTGTCAAATGCCTTGCTAAAGTCTAGGTAGGTCATATCCACAGCTCCTCCCTGGTCTATTACTTTAGTCACCCAGTCAAAGAAATCGATTAGAGTCATCTGACATGACCTTCCTGCTATGAATCCATGCTGCTTTGGGTCCTGTGCCCCACTGGCCTCAAGGTACTGAACAATTCTTTCTTTCTTTCGGAAGTGATGCCATCATTTTCCCCACCACTGAGGTCAAACTAACAGGTCTGTAATTTCCTGCTTCTGCCTTGCTCCCACTTTTGTGAAGGGGAATCACATCTGCCCTCCACCAGTCCTCAGGTACCACCCCATCTTCTCATGATTTGTTAAAAAGTGTGGTTAGTCATGTCACTAGGTCCTCCTTAGCTCTTTTAGGATTCTGGGGTGAATCCCGTCTGGCCCCATTGCTTTGTCCACCTTGAGTTTTAGGAGTTCTTTCAGAACTCTTTCTTCTGTAAATGGACTGGTGTCAACCCCACTACCCAGAGTGCTTCTATTGTTTGGTTTAGGTAACTCCTCCTCTTCTTCTTTTGTGAATACTGAGCAAAGTATTCATTCATTATCTCTGCCTTTCACTGCCTCCTCTGTCCACCTCCCCTCTCCTTTATTAATCTTCACTATCCCTCCCTTAACCTTCCTATGCTCCCTAATGTACCTATAAAAGGTTTTATCCCCCTTCTTAACTAAGTTGGCTATCTTTTCCTCAGTTTGGGCCTTTGCTTTTCTGACTGCCTTCCCCACTTCTTTCTGCTTTAATTGATACGGTTCCCTGTCATGCTCTTTCTGCAATTCCTTATACTTTTTGAATGCAGCCTTTTTCTCCTTAACCTTCCCTGACACCTCTTTTGAGAACCATAGTGTTTTTTTATTCTGCTTTGTTTTCTTTATTTGTTTCACGCAAAGGCTTGTTGCCACCATGATGGCAGTTTTGATTTTTCTCCATTGTTCTTCCACACCTCCTTTCTGGCCATTTGCTAATGCATTCCTCAGGTATTCACCCATTATGCCAAAGTCAGCCCTTCTGAAGTCCAGTATCCTTGTCTTTGTTTGGCTTGTCTCCATGGTTGTGTTTATTGTGAAGCACACTGTGTAGTGGTCGCTTGTTCCCAGATGCCTACTGAGTTCTAAATTTGTGTAAAATCTCTCCATTTGAGAGTACCAGGTCTAATATTGCTCCCTCCCACCCGAGTGGGTTCCACCAATAGCTGTCTAAGGCATGCCCCCTGTAGGGCATTGAGAATGACCCTGCTCTTGGATGTGGCTGCAGTCCATGTCATCCAGTTAAAATCTGGTATATTCAGGTCCCCCATCAACAGTATCTCCCCTTTTTCAGTCATTTTGAGAATGCCCTCTATCATTTTCTTGTCCATTTCCTGTCCTTGAGAAGGGGGTCTGTATACAAGCCCTGTGTGGATTGTGATGCCATTCCCTGTCTCCAAGGTGACCCAGAGTGCCTCTTGTCCTCCCCCTTTACTTTTTAGTCCTGTAGCTTTGATCCCTTCCATTATGTAGAGAGCTACTCCACCTCCTCTTTTACCCTCCCTGTCCCTTCTGTAGATTGTGTACCCTGGTATGTTGGCATCCCAGTCATGGTTCTCCGTGTACCATGTTTCTGTGACTGCCACAATATCCAAGTGTTCCTCTTCCATCAGGGCTACTAGCTCTGGAAACTTGTTTCCCAGACTGCAGGCATTGGTACTCATTGCCCTCCATTTAATGTTGGCTGTATCCTTTTTTACCCCATCCCTGCTCTGATTGCCCTTGTCTATTTTTCCATTTTCCCCTGTCTTGCTCTCTGTCAAGCTCTGTACCTCAGTGTTTACCCTACTACCTGCCATGTTTTGTGGGGGGAGGCTTGAATTTTCCTGTTTCCTATCAGCACCTCCCACCTTGGCTAGTTTAAAAGCTTGCCAAGGAAGCCTTTAAACCTGTCACCTATGAGCTTATTTCCCTTCCTGGACAGATGCAGACCATCATGCCAGTATAGACCTTCATCTCTCCAGGTGGACCCCCAGTCCCCAATGAAGCCAAAGCCCTGTGCTCTGCACCAGTTTTGCATCCATTCATTAAACTTCATGGTGTGCAGTACCCTAGCCTCATCCCTGCCCCAGACTGACAGCACCTTTGAGAAGGTTACCGTGCTTGCTACCTGTCTGAGACCCTTCCCCAACTCCACAAATTTATCCTGCACTGCACTGATCTCATGCCTAACTAGGTTGTTTGTCCCAAGGTGTACAATGATATCCAGTTCCCTCTCCTATGATGCTGCTTCTGCAATCCTGAGGATTTGCTTCCTGTCCCTCCAAGCCATGGAACCAGGCAGGCACCTTACTTCCCTCTCCTCTCCCTTCCCCAGGTCTACACCCCTAACAACTGAGTCCCCTATCAGAAGCTGTTTCTTTCCCCTGTGGTGTCCCTTGCCACTCTGTTGTGGGTCTCCCTTGTGGATGTCCCCAGCATTCTTCTTGGTCTCCACTGAAGGTGTCATCATAGAGGAACCTTGATTTGCCAGACTGACATATGATTTGTGTAGAGGTACAACTCAGGGGCTATGCCTGTGTTCCACCACCCTCACCCTCCCAGAACCTACTGTGGTCCATCTGATCTTCACACATGGCAACCTCTGAGGCAGTGTTTGTGGAACTGGTGCTCTTTGGGTTGGGGAGGCCTCCTTAGTCCTTGCCAGTTCAGCCTGGAAGTGGGCAACCTCCTCCCTCAGAGCTGACAGTTGCCTGCAAATATGGCAGCAACACAGGTTCCAGAATGTCTCACAGAAAACTGCTGCCACACAGCCAGTGCATTGCACCACTCCCCACATGTCCGTCTTCCTTATAATATACAATGAGTAATATATAAAATATTTTTTTCTGCTTTTTTTTTTGGTTTGTACTTATCCTTTATGCACGGTGTTGGGTTATTAAGAATATGACAGTTCTGCCCCAAGACCAGTTGAGGAAGTGATGTCAGAACCTTGTCTATAAAGAAAATGCCATGCCTGGGGTGGGCAGGGTAGGGAAGGGTGGGTGGGTAGGTAAAACTACTGGTGACTGTTAAAACAATCAAATACACCACTGCACCACCACCCTGGTGAGTACTGCCCTTTATAGTAAGTCAACCAACACCACAATTTACTAGACCACTGCTCCTACACAAACCACTCTACTGAGTCCAGGGATAAAAATGAACTCACTGCTCAGCCAGCAGGACACTTCTAAAATGTTGCACAAATATCTTTCCAAATCCTAGTCTCTAGCACAGGAATCAAGCAACTTCAGTTGTATTTCACCCCCTCTGGTTATAAAATTACTACACTTTAATGGAATCCTGCAATTCTCTTCTTAATGTCAATAAGAAAAAATGAAACTTTTTGTAGAAAGCTTAGCTTACCTTCCTAACAAGTCCCCAACAATATTATGTCTTACCAGGTTCCCAGTTCCTCAAATGCATTCTAGTTTGTTCTCTGCAGTATAGCAAGTTTCTCAGCCTCCAACAGAAGCAGGCAAGTCTTTTGTGACTAGGTAGTCAGGGCCCTGTCTGTGTAGGGCTTTGAAAGTCGGTAAACCAACTTTAAAGATGATCCACCACTGAATAGGCAGCCAGTGATGTTCACGCAGAACAGGTGAAATATGACAGGATCGAGGAGACCCCATCAATAGCCAGGCTGCTGCATTCTGCACTAGCTGTAAGCGGCGGATTTCAAACCCCAGGCAACCCTAGGTAAAGGGACTTGCAATAATCCAAGCATGAGGACACAAAGTCATGGATAAGAGTGGGAAGATCCCCAGACAGAACCAGATGCTTAATTCTGGTGATATTCCTAAGATGGTAAAAGGAAGATTTGACAACAGCCGACACCTGCGAATGCAGAGTCAGCCCCTCATCAAAAATTACCCCCAGATTACGCACCTGTTCAGAAGCTGGGAGTGAGATACCACTGAGAAAAATTCCCGAGGGTAGACCAACCCTCAACCCCCCATCTGGTGACCCACATCCACTACCAACACCTCAGTCTTTCCTGAGTTCAACTTCAGCCAGCTGGCATTCATCCACTCCTGGATTTCCTTCAGACAGTTGTTAAAAACTGAGACAGCTCCAACCAGGTCAGGTGTAAAAGACAGGTAGAGCTGGGTATCATCAGCACAGCAGTGAAACCTCAGCCCATACATTCTTACAATGTCTCCGATGGGAAACATGTACACCACGAACAACATGGAGGAAAGCACTGAGCCCAGAGGAACTCCACACGACAGAGAAGTGGGGTCTGAAGCATAAATTCCTGACACCATTCTCTGTGTTCTGCCCATGAGGAATGATGTAAACCACCTGAGGACCATCCCTGACAGTCTACAGATGTACTTCAGGCACTCTAGCAATACCCCATGGTCCACAGTGTCAAATGCTGATGAGAGATCCAGAAGGACTAAGATAGAATGACTCTTCCAATCTCTCACCATCAAGAGATCATTGAACATCCAAACCAGTGCTGTCTCGATACTATGTCTCTGATGGAAAGCAGACTGGAGAAGTTCATAGACATCATGGATGGTCAAATGGTTCTCCAGCTGTGTTGCCACTACTTTCTCAATCACCTTCCCCAAAAAGGGAAGGTTCGAGATAGTTCTGTAGTTGGCATGACAGTCTGGGTCCAAGGTAGCTTTCTTCAAGAGGGGTGTCACCACCTCTTCCTTCAGAGAGCTAGAAAACTCTCTGGATTCCAGGAAGCACCAGACTATTCATGGAAGGACAGGGCCGATGACATCAGTACAACCCAAAATTAGGGATGTCTGTCCGGGATCCAAACTATACTACGTAGGGCACACAGTCTGGATAATCCACATGTTGTCCATGAACTCAGGTTGGTTGAAGGTATTCTAAGAAAACCAAGGCATAGAGACCTTGGACTGATCCAAAGCAATACCCTTACAGAGTGCCGGTTGAAGTACTGCTATGATGTAAGCCAACTTATTAGCAAAGAATTGAGCAAGCTCCTCGCACTCTAATTGTGAAAAAACTTTCCACACCTGCAGACAGGCTGGGTTGCACAGTCTGTTAACAGTGTGAAAAAGCTGGGCTGGTTGATTTTGAGCAGCTGCAATCTCCCCGGATAGGAAATCTGCTTTCTTATGGGAGATTGACGATTGATAGGCATGATAATGCTCTATCAATCTAAGGTGGTTGGCATCCAGAGCAGACTTGCACCAATGCTCTAACCTTTGTCCTAGTCTCTGCATCTCCCTCAAAGTCCCATCAAACCAAGGGGATCAAGGGCAAAGGGAGAGAGGATGAACTCGGACAGGAGCAATGAAATCCAGAGCCATTGAGACAGCCAAATTATTGGCCTGCACAAGGGTCTTTGGGTCTCTGATTGCTAATGGAAGGGATGGGAGGTCAAGCAGCATCAGTAGGCTATGAAAGTTAACATCTCGTAAAGGACGGTACTTGATCATCTCCACAGGAGAACTTCCATACCATTTAATATGGAGTGAGGTGATAAAGTGTCACACTTTATCTTCCAATGACAGTATGTACATAGTGACACTGTGTCCAGCAAAGTAAAATCTGTCTTTAAAAGCAGATATGCAACAAGATGACCCCACATCACATTCCAGTGAGCGACATTCTGCAGGTCTATAGTGACACATTGTTCTTTGTAAAACAGTCATTCACATGATGCACAAACAATATTGAATTTTTGAGTTTTGCCTATTTCAAATTTAACAATCTCAGTTCCAAAATGTCTTAGCAGCTGTGACTCCTGCACTGTGCCAATCTGCATAACATCTGTACTATCATCAGTATCAACAGTTGTCCTCAATTTATGCCTTTGTTGCAACTCTTTTACAAAGTCAATGAGTCCATCAACATGTCCACCATCCATCAAAGACTCAAAGCGATTAAAGTCTCACACAGTGGATCTCACTCAGTATAGCTGTTGCACAAATCTACGCATACCAGAGTGGTGCACAGGTATCATGTGAAAATGATGAAATACACTGTTGCATGTGCCACTTTGCAACAATTTGTATTGTACAGTTAACTTGTATTTTGATGTGGAGCATTTGCAAAGGAGTCTCTGACTCAAAGGTTTGCAATTCCAATATGTTCAATAAAATAAATAAATAAATACCCCATTAGCCCAGTGTGAGGTCTAATATCACACTTGTCAATATTGTCAAACAATCTATGTCTTACACATCTCTTTGTGCTTAACAATGTCGGTAGAAACTTCTCAACTACAAGCACTGATTCTCCTGTGGCATTACACAGAGTGTCACAGGGACATTTTTTGGCACATGACTTCCACTGTATCACATTCTCACAAGTGTCATTTTCCTCATCGAACACATTGTCATCATTTGACACAAGTAAAACACTCTGAAGTTTTCTACATACATCTAATGTCAAAGTATGATTTGTACTGTGAACACTTTATGTTTTCTCCCAGGAAAAATGCTTTTGAATGTTCAGAGTGCATCCAGTGCCCTTGAAACACTGCACAAAGGTTTTCTCTTTTTAAGTGTTCAAACCCAATTATATTCCTCGTATCTTCAGTCTTTACAGTCATTTTATCTATAGCTGTCATCATGACAGCCCACAATTGAGAGCGCACAGTCAACCCATATTGACAAAATGTCTCACTCTCAAGCGCAGTTTCAGGACACCAACTTTGTTCTTGACTTTCTTACCTTTCTGCCTCGTGACTACTAAGATGAGACACTCAATGTTAGCAGCATGTACCATTCAAAAATTAAGCTTTGATGTTACATCTAGAGCCACAACTGTCACTGACACCATTTATGTTGCCTGTCACAGACCTACCACTAATTGCCTCATAAGGCACAACTGCAAGGCTTTTGCATGCTGCATTTTTCTTCTTATCACTCCTCAGTGGCAGTTTAGCACTGCACACACATTTTTTTACATCTGTGCATTTTTTTTGAAACTGCACAAGAAGTTGAGGAACAGTGTGATTTTTTAACTGTGTAAGAAATAATGGATTTCTTATCATGACATGACATGACACAGAGCCACCAATATACCTACTCTGCTTTGCACGTGGCTGCACTTTGCATACAACAGTCATAGTTTTAAGTCTTCTTGAACTATTCAATCTTCTGTTTTTTACAGGTGCACCTATGGAAAAGAAAAAAAATAAAATAAATGTCAAAACACATATGCAACCTACAGCACAATACATGTTCCAGAAATTGCACATTAAGCATTCCCTGGTAGTATAGTGGTACCCCCTCCCTCACTCTCTCCCTCCTGATGATCTGATCACTGGTATATACATATGTGAACCCTCCCTGGTAGTATAGTGCTACCCCTTCCCTCTCAGTGCTCCAGTCACCAGTATATACATATGTGAACCCTCCCTAGTGGTCCAGTGGCACCTCCCACCTGCATTGGCCCCTGCCCACCCAGCCCCCATCATCAGCAGGCAGCTGCAATCCCACCCACTTACTGCCTGGCTGCCCACCAAATGACAGCTTACAGTAGCACCTGTAAGCCAGTTGGTCCACACTATGGACCAATAGCCTTGTACTGCATACTGTGATAGTCAAGTGTGTAGGTAAAAATGTTGACAAGCATCTGCTGGTAACTAAGAAATCTATTTTCTGGAGTCCTTATCTGGGGGGTAAAGAGGGCAAAGAGACCCCCAACTTTTTCACAAGCTACCTGATGCACTATACTCACGTGGCTGGGATCTACAGGCAGCTACTCAGTATTGTTAAACAATTGATATATTTATGTATTTATTTATTAATACATTTGCACCACTTGTAAACCTCTGCCACAGAAGTGGGGGTTTGAAGAAGTTTTGTTGTATTGTTATTTATAATTTTTTTATTAAAGACAGGGCTTTTAGGAGGTGGAACCTTTAATTTCCCTATAATACTCACCTTGGAAGGACTACTGAAAAGGGAGGTCCAGAGTGTCCAATATGCTTTGGATAAATGAAGGCACAGAGAGAGAACCTCCTTGGATACATAGGGTTCTAGACCCTCCACCACATAAGAATTCGTATATCATCTGTATCACCCTCACAGTCTCAGGCACAAGAACTGTGGAAGATTGGCAGCAGCCCCTGCACACAGGTGCACAATAAAATTATTTAACATCAACTATATTACTCTCACAGTCTTTGGGGCAATAACTGTGGAAGAGTGTTAGCTGCCTCTGTAAGCAGGGGCATCACAAAATTATTTATTGTCACTTGTATCACCCTCACAGGCAATGGGAAAGGGAAATGTGGAAAGGTGATATAAGTGATGATTGACTGACTGCCCCCCCGGCTCCCAAATGCTTCCAAACTTGTCTCCACCACTGACACATACACGCTTACAAGTACCATTGAGCAGCTTACAATGTTGTGGAAAGGTTGCATCCTGAATACACAGCCACATGTAGGATACACTGTTAACAGTACTGAAGCAGCAGATCCCACTATCTGTCAATGTTTGTATGTTGGAGTCTTACAACATCAATAAGGTGATGGCAAAGTCAAGAAATCCTGTCACACAGTGACACAACACATGTACTCATTCAACAACACCATACAGCAATTCAAAATAGACTATTATAATGATAAGTAACAGCAATATACATACGAAGGCAAAACATGATAGCAAAAAATGTGAAAAATAGCTCACAGACAAAGTTTTCAATACCTCTCAAGCTAGGATTCTAAGCCGCATGAGTCGCAGTCCAGGATTTTGTATACCCACAAAGCAAAATATATCATTTTTCCAAATAACGTGTTTCTTATGCAATAACCTCATGGACTAAGATATTGCCACCTCACAGTTCAGGATTCTAGTCCACACTAGTCGCGGGCAAGGATTTTGCATGCTCACAAAAGAAAAACGACAACCGTTATATGTATTTTTAAAAACTCAAAATGAAAATGTCAGAGACTATTACCTAGCATCCAGAACTAAAACATACCCATAAATAAATAGTAATTTCAATTACTAACTCATTCTAATCTTTTAAAATAAAATAATTTTCAAATAACGTGTTTCCGGTTCGTTAACCTCACGGACCAAGATTTTGAAGCCTCGTGGCTCAGGCTTCTAGTCCGCATGAGTCACGGTCAAAGATTTTGCCCACTCACGAAAGAAAACAGAAACCTGCTGTATGTAGGGATGTAAGTTTGTCATGGAAGAGATTTTAATGACTCATTGTTTGTTCATGAAAACATTAGTAAACAGTAGTAAATGTTGTGGCACTGTCATCATTGCTACATTCTGATGACACTAGTGAAAGTCATGGAAGTCCTGAATGAAATCAAACGTCATGGAATCAATGATGTGTATGACTGCCATGACAAACTTACATCCCTAGCTATATGTATTTGAAAAAACTCAAAATTGAAAACATCAGACAATAAATCATCCATCATTCAAAACTGACAAGCACCCATAGATAAGGAGCTATTTCAATAATAAATTTGTTGTACGTTTTTAAAATAAAACATGTTTCAAAATAATGCGGTTTCTGCTCGATAACCTCGGAAATTAAGATTTTGGCACCTTGCGGATCAGGATCCTAGTCCACATGAGTCGTAGTCAAAGATTTAGAGGGATCATGAAAGAAAAGACAACTGTCATATTTATTTTTAAAACGCAAACTAAAAACTCAACAAATTGAATTAGCTAGCATTTAAAAATCACAAGGATGCACATATGATTATTTTTTTCAGTTTTTAACTTGTTATATCTTTTTAAAATACATATTTCTCAGGTAATGTGTTTCTCCTCGATAACCTCGCGGACCAAGATTTTGATAGCTCACAGACTAGAATCCTTGTCCGCAGGAGTCACTGTCAAGGATTTTGCATGCTCGAGGACAAACAATAAAAAAAAACAGGAAATCAGCTTTCTGGACCAATAGGAAAAGAGAAAACATCTGAAAATCAGAGTTCTTGAATTACTCTGCTCAAACAGCGTGATTCATCTGTAAAACTGTAAGTAAACCTTTTTAAACATTCTAGTTTTCAAATACTGATGATTTTACATCTTAGAATAAAAATAGCATATTTTAAAATTGGATATTATGTAGATTGATTCAGTGGTACATGGCATTTAAGCAGAAAAAAACAGTTAAAAGGCAACATGTCTAGTCATATTACTACTATACATTTTTGCTACTCTGCATGCAAACTAGCCATAACCATCCCTCAAACTGTTACCAAATTGCATAGTTTTTCATAAATCATCAAACCCTAAATTCTGTGCCTGTAACATCCAAACTTTATTAATTTATACAGTATGGTATTTATAAACTGAAACTGCAACTCTTTGAACAGGTAAGAAACTAAATCAATTCACTTTTTCAGGGTCTCTTTATATGCCGATGCTACCGTCCTCTATATTGCAGTCTCAGTAAATCAAATGCCCTTGCTCAACTCCTTGTTGGAGGATTTTGGCAAAGCACATCAGGTTTTAAAATTAATGACACTAACATGGAATTGCTACCTTTGGTTTGGACCCCAAAAGGGGCTCTCCTGGTTTTAGGTAACCATAAGTGGTCAAAGGACAGCATTAAGTATCTGGGCATCTGGATTCCCAAGGACTTACAAAAATTGGATGCTATTAACTACTGGAGGCTTCTTCAGATAGTACAGGAGGATCTGGGGTGCTGGGGGGGGAACTTCCTCTCACCCTGAGGGGGAGAACTGACTGTGTGAAAATGAATGTGCTCCCTCATTTTTTATTTCTATTCCATTCCTTGCCACTTAAGACCCATGCTATTTTTTGGAAATCCCGCAAGTCCTCTCTGTCAAGGTTTCTCTGGGCTGGTAGGCTTCCCAGAGTAAAGTGGAATTCTTTATTAAGTGACAAGGGAAAGGGGGGATTGGGCCTTCCCAACTCTAGAAAATATTATTGGGCAACCCAAATTCATCCATTGGCATCCACTATGGTTCTGAAGGATCCTCTTTATGGGTGGAGATAGAAGGACCTGACACCTCTCGTGGGGATGTGAGAGACTTAGTACACATGGATGGACAGGGAAGTCAATGTTTACATGTAATAACCCCTGGACCAAGGTTATTATATCCACCTGGTTAGAGATATAGAGGAAATTGGGCCTACAGCTGGAATTGGGTAACAATTCACCTTAGCTGGGATCTGGGTTTTTGTGAGATGGGGCGGGAGAAGTCTCATGAGGGTGGGTCAGATGTATTTAGGTGCAAATCTTAAATCCTTTTAATAGCTCTCCTCAGAATTTGGACTCCCAGCCCAAGACCTATTTCAGTATCTTCAGTTTAGACATTTTTTACAAGAAAAAGACAGATGGAAGAAGGGTGGTGAGGCAACTAATAATAATCCATTAGTGGAATTTATGTTTGGAGAGGCCTCTCTTGTAGTGTCTCAAGGTCAGATTTCTAGACTGGTCTTGCAGTTGTCAGCTCTTGAATTAGATCCCCTAGATAATGTCAAATGGACTTGGAGCTTGGAGCTGGAGAGGGAACTGGGGGAACCAGTTTAGGGCAAAATCTGGAAGAATATCCATTGTACTATGGCTTCAATCTTTTAGTGGAAGTTTCACTGGAAGGTCATTACACACTACTTCCACACCCCTGTAATCACCAGTCACTATGGTCACCACTCTTCAGACCTCTGTTGGAGGGACTGTGGAGAGAGGGGAACCCACACTCATGTGTTTTGGGCTTGTCCTAAGCTCCAGACTTATTGGCGTCAGATCATAGCCTCGCTGGGGATAATCTTTGCAGAGGTTCTCCCGGACAACCCAGTACACTCAGTTCTGGGGTGAAACCCAAAGAGGACTAGGACCAAGGACCAACAATATTTGTATAGCATCCTGGTGGCTTCAGCCCTTAAAGTCATTACTCAGTGTTGGATTACCCCAATCACCCCCTCGACAGAGGCCTGGTATAAGATTTGTTTAACTATTCTGGATATGGAGGAACTCACTGCTAGAGTGAGGTTACATAAAGATAAGTTTAAAGTCTTTTTTCATTTTCAGGTTGAGAGAGAAAGCACAAATAAATGTTTTGGAGATCATTGCTCGACATGCTTACACATTTTTGGCCCAGCCTTAATAATCATTGTCTGGCCTCTTGGGTTGTGGTGGCCGGTATGGGAATGGCTGACTCTGAGTATGGAAGGATTGGAAGAGGGATCTAATTAATTAAATAATTAGCTGGACTCTCCATCAATTGGTGTACTGTCCATTGAATGGCTTGGGACTTGAGGATAATGGAATGTATGCATTCAGATTATTTTTTTAAACAATGGCATTTGTTCGTTTGTGTTTATTTTTGTCACTGTGTGCTTATTGGGTCAGGTCTTATTAGTTAAAGTTATTGTATTTTATTCTATTTTCTGTGTACCTAGTACTTTGTTTTTATTTCTGTGTGGAGTTATTGTGATGTATTTTGTTATTTTGTATTGTGTTGAGAAAAGATAATAAAAGTATCAATTTCAAAAATAAATAACTAAATGGCCCTGGCACAGGGGGGTGGGGACGGATGATAGTGGTTTCTGGAACACAAGGGGGGGGAGGGCCTCGGTATCCAACTAGGGATCTGAGGTTCGAGCAGACTCGATAGAACGTGAGGCCTAATCTGCTGCCAATTAGTATGTTAGTATGTAATTAAGCAATAAACCATGACAGGGTGTTGGTGATGCTGGTTTTACCCACGTCTGGCATGGTTTGGTCATGAGGCCGTAGGCCGAGTGAGTAAACCTTGCCAGGTGTGGGTAAAACCAGCATCACCAACACCCTGGAGTGGTTTATTGCAATTATACAATGTGTCACTTAATTTTTGTTAAAAAAAAAATAGAAAAATAATTATTTTTGTATTTTTTATAGCTTTGTAATGAATTTGTTCTTACACTACAAAAAATAGTGCAGTGTAAAAAAAGTGTAGGTTGGTGGAGGCATGGTTCTATTACAAAGGCTGTATTATTAAAACATCCTAGTAGTAAAAGAGAGATTTGTAGTTAAAAAAGAGTGCATAACAAAGACCCTCTGAGAGGAGCACATCACTTTTCCTTCTCTGTCTGTCTCTCTCCCCGGAGAAAGAGAAGCCATGGCCCCTCTCTCCAAAGACTACATATCCCAGGATGCCCCGCTGCACTGACCCTAGGAACAGCTGAGAAGAAAAGGGGGAAACCGAATGTGAGTACCGAGCGGTGCTGCTGTGAAACTCAGAGTTCGAGTTTTTTTGTAAGCCGTGGAGTCTTTACCTTCATTTGAAAATGGCTTGTTTAATTATTGTGCGGGTGCCTTCCGGCTTTTTGCTGTTGCTTCAGATCGTAAGTGCCGGTCCGAGCCAAGAACATGCTCGAGAGCGAAGAGGTTGTGGTGGGAATTCAGCCTCTTCATGTCACTCTTTCCGTGGGCAGTCAGGATCCTTGGTCTGTACTTTTATCTTTTTTGTTGTGGTTGGACAAGTAGAGGCCGAATTGTTGTAGGAATGGTGCCGGTGCCACAGTAATGTTTAGCGAGGAAAACAACATGGCAGCTCGGATTGATTTTTACTTTTTTTTTTTTGGCAGTTAGTGATATGCGGCTGGCTGGCACTTGTTCCTGTTGGTGATGCTAGATTTTATAACAGGGTGATAGTGCCAGCTGGCCAATGAGAAGTGGCTATTTTTTTTGCCATTGTATAATTCACTTTTTTCCATGTGATTTTCTCTAATCACTCAAGCACTGCACATATGCACAAAAATATTAAATATTAAGATTTCAATAACCAAATTGCTGCCTGCACATGTGGTAATCATATAACTATCTATGCTCCTAGAAGATGTCCATAATTAAACTAGCCAGTGGAGCATTTGTGATGAGTAAAAACATAACTCAGAACCACACCTAAATAGCATAAGCCATCATCCATTGTGCTCATTCTTTTTTGACCAAGCTTTATCCAAACACAAGACTTGTACTACCTATTACTAAGAAAAAGTTTCAGCGAAGCAAGTTTAGTGGAATTTTTTTATGACACACTGAAAAGGTGTCTTAATCATTATAAAAATAAGCATAAGTAAATTTGCTGTTATCAGTCTGAATAACAGTTCAAAAATAGAGGGAACAGAGGGAAAGTATCACAATATAGGACATAGCAGTGACCAATAGAAATATTTCATTTTAGTATGTCAGAGCAAATGACCAATTAGTACTCAGCATTATCCCACCAAAATAAAAAAAATTTTATCAACAAAAGGCAAACAATAAACTATTTTCTAGAAAAAACTAGGACTACCAACCAATGAAATGTGTCCACACTGTTTATTGCTCCCACACATTGCAGTTTTTTTCTTTGTTTCTGTGTTATACTGTGCCATTACTAGTCATTTCCTTAAGGACTGTCCAGAGATAGACACATTTGTGAGATTTGTTGCCTGTGTAAAAAGACTAAGCATGATTCAGAATGGCAGAAAGCTCCAGAGTCAGTGCTTGTATTGTGGGGAGCAGTCTTGTATAAAGGGCAGCAACACTTAGTAGAGCAAGCTATGTTGGTAATAACTTGCAACTACCAGATTGCGATGTGTCATGGTTTGGTAAGGGTGCTTTGAGATGGAAGCAGCTCATGCCAACTATGTGCCACCTACTAGAGGCACACCCTGCACAAGTTACACTCCTCATCCAGCTTGGTGGTAATGATTTTGAGCACAAAAGGGCAGTAGATTTTATTGAGGATGCACAGTCTGATTTGCAGTCTCTTATAGAGATGTTACCTGCTTGTAAAATTCTGTACACAGATATTACCAGCGGATGATCTGGAAAGGAGAGGAGTGCTGCCTGGGCTTCAAAGATCATGTAGAAAGGTAAACATCCAAATATCTGGATTCCTTTATGTTTTGGGAATGCACACTATACATCACTCACAAATTTGTCATTACAAACATTGGCTATATCTAAAAGATGGTGTGCATCACTCAAACGCTGGCAACACATATTTTGTTGGGGATCTCTGAGATGGCATTCTAGCAGTTTTCTGAATGTGTACCTGTATTTCTCTTCAGAATGTACTATGTTAAATAACCAAACAGCTCTTTTAACAGCCATACAGCTTGGCCAAAAAAATAGAAAGAATTCCCCCCACTAACCCAATGGCAACATCATAATGGAATGTACACCATACAGTAGCATAGCACCAAATGATGCTCCCTCATCCCCATCGCATTTGAACCCTGGTGGTCCACTGCCCCCCCAACCTCTGTCCAATCATGCTTCCCCCCTCACCATATTCCAAAGCTGAGTTGGGAACTATTACCCACTCTCATGATGTGCAGGCACCCACCAACAGACTTATCAGTAAATGCCAGCCCATGTACATCTGCAACCCATTGAGGGATCCATCCAACTAACTGGCTTCCCATCTGTACTCTGCACATTCGTTCACAATTATTGTACAGAGCACAGACTGGAATCCCTTTCATCAGCAGAATCCTGCAATGGGGTTTAAGATGCACACTACCTGTCAGTCACACACAACCCTATTGTCAGATAATCATAGCAACACACAGTTGGGCATGAGCTGCCTGGCAACCTTAGGACCATGCTGTAATGGAAGTAGCTCAGTAGAATATGGGTTCTTGCACACTATAATAGTACACAGCACCAGCAATGTTCTTCGTGATATATAAAAAAGTGCAATCATGCCAGTAGCAAGGTGGAGATTCATCTGTTCATGCTGTGACTCCATACTGTGCATCATGCCCTGATGATGCTGTACTAGAAACTGTGTGGGGGAAAGGAGATGATGCCAAACTATCTAATGTCAGAGTGTGTGGCATGCAATCAGATATCAATCACTGACGTGCTGGTAATAGAATAGTAACACTGTATTGTGTGCATGCACACACACAGCAGCAACACACATAATCATGCTGAGTAACTTGATCCTGTATTTCTGAGTAAAAGGTGCAACTAACATGCTACAGGGAGGAGGGTGGGTGGAGCGGGTTTGGTCCATATTAGTGAACGTATACAGTCCCACATGCAAATACAACATGATCTCTTACTTGGCACAGCTATATCATTTTATATGTGATTTATTTACAAGACAGTTTGACGGCACCCATGTTATCTTAATTTGCATTATTTCTACAGAAAAAATACTACCAGTTAAAGGAGCAGCAAAAAGATGCCAAAAAACTGGACCAATGCAGATGTGCTAGCCCTTGTTCAGGCAGTGCACTGCCATGGCAATGCACAAATTGTGGTGCGAGTGACCAACCTTCCACTTACAAGAACATGGGCAAAGGTAAGAAACAAAAATAAACTATATATCTAGTACATTCTTTTCTACCCACACATACTGATTAAGAACAGCAACACTGTCTTATACTAGTACATGTAAATATTCAGAAATGCTAAATAAAGTAAAAATGTATGACAGGCTCCTACCGTGCTGAGATTACATAACACCTGGGATGTTTGGTTACAAGTTTGCAGCTTGACTGCAACCAGTCACAACAGAAGTGACATTATCCCAACATGACACACACCCTGGAGTGTATTACTGCCATTATTCAATTGCTCTGTAGAGAAAGACAATTTAAAAGTACCCCTGAAAATATATATTTTTTCCATATTTATATGAGTATGCATACTTTCTTTTTAAATATGACTGTAGTTCCTACTGGTATGGCTGTGTCGTTTGCCAGACTAAGCTCTCTGTATTTTCTGTATCTGAATATCGATGCTACCATGGTGTTGAAGTTAGAGATAGTCTCCCCACCCCCCATACACTCTTACTTTCACAGGCATAATATTGTAAGATGTCCTTTTAACTTCTAATAGTAGCTACCCACCCACCCCCCACAGTACTTCCCCATCTTCATGGCTGAATGACTAAAGGGGAAAAATGTGTTCATCATGACTGGTGGCTGCCAGTGTTTTCACATTGTTGTGTGGTCCACCCAATTTTGAAATGTAATAGTTTCTTCCTTTGTACTAGTACAGAAGCGGTGTCCATCTACTGAGACAAAATAAAATAAAGAAATGCAGAGTAATCAGAAAAGTGTTGTTGACAGCACATTGCTGTTAAAAAGACATGCAATGATCATACCAACACAACAATACCTCTGTGGTACAACAGTTCAACTAGGTTTGATACTGTACTATACTCTGGAAATGAACGGGGTGCATTTGGAATCAGGGCTGCCAGTCCAACCACAGTGAACTCTTTCCAAACAGGTACAAACACTACTGCTTCTTGACAAAAAACATTCAGCACAACCAATTTCTATGTAAACTGTTAATTTGTTGCATCAAACAGCAGTTGATAGATGTCAATAGTGTGATTATATGCAAAGGAACACTATGGATAACAGCAGAGATATGCTAGCCCCTGCGCTTTGGCTCCTAGCCTTCCGTAGGGGACCCCAAGGAAGCCTAGGAGCTGAAGCATAAGGGCTAGTGTATCTCTACTGTTATCCATAGTGTTTCTTTGCATATAATTGCACTATTGACATCTGTGAACTACTGTTTGTTGCAATAAATTAGCAGTTCACACAGAAGTTAGTCGTGCAGACTGTTTTTTGTGGAGAAGGATTAATGCTTGTACCTGTTCGGAAAGTGCTCTGTGGTACAGAAGCTTATGGTGACAACTGCAACAGCCTTATTTTGAGTTTTAGTTTTACATTCAAACATTTAAAAAGAAATAATCAAAAACTAAATCCCCTGTCTACAAGAAGGGAGTTGGGGGATGGGGGTGGTTGGCTCTTTAACTCAGCTGTCCAATGTCTCCAAACTTTTCATGAGCTACTAAGCGTGGCACATTTGAACCCTGTGCATACTTGCATTATCATGCTGTCCAATGGAAGAAGGAACAAGTAGTAAACATTTTTTCTCTTAATGTAATTTTTTTCAAATTGGACTTTAGCTGCCAAAGTGTGTCTACATGAGGACACAACACCTCGATGTAAAACCTAAATTTCCATCCAAGCAAGAGATAACAGCTGAAACAGTAACTGGATGGGACAGTGACACTGTTGCATAGTAGGCACTGATTGTGTGACTTTTCATGTGGCCATGTATCTGCTTGTACCACATCCATGATGTTATCACAGAATAACATTACATGTCCATCTCGATCTTGACCAATCACAGTATGGCATTCTTTCTTGTCACTCAATGACACAGGTTGCCCAATATATCTATATAGCTGTCCCAGTTCACAGACTTTACAATCAACATGTGCGTCTAGTATTTTGACATGGGAGGCAAGTGAGTGGCAGTTTCTCATAGAACATTAGTTAGATCCTATTTTCTGACTTAATGCAGCTGTAATATTTTTCTGTCTGAACAACACCATGACATTCTACAAATGCAACTAGTAATTTCTATCATTTTTTTCACCCTGAAGTTGGTCGTGCCTTGGGGGAACAAGGCATTCATAAAAATACACAGGAATGCTGGAGGAAGTGTAAGTTCAACCGACAGGCTTTTTACAAAATAAAGGCATTGGGTGACATCCCCAGGAGAATCCAGGAGTGGTATGATATCACATACCAGATGTGGACAGGGAAGTCTGGGTTTGGTGAGTGACATCATGGCCGTATGTACTCATTTATTTGCATTGTGAACAAAAAATATAAAATTGTAGGAATAACTCAAAAGCATATGATTTTACTGAGTATCACACTGCACTCATACCACAAAACAATGGTCATCATAATTACAAACTCATAAAAAACAAGAAATGTGTCAGAAATGCTCAGTAAAACCATATTCCAGAAAGTGGCAGCCTAGCACAGGAATGTACAAGTAGTATTATTAGTGAGATGATGCCACAGTTCACACTAAAAGGAGCTAAAGATTCAGCTTACAGGTATGCCAGGTACTAAACCATTTGTCCAGGCAGGGAGTGACTGACTAAAGTATTATCTGTCCACAGTTGTCTAATAACAGGGCACGTGCAATACTCATCAACTATGGTAACTTCTGTGCTACTCTTATGAAAATACAGAAACAAGTTTCAGTATTCCTTGAGCAAATATGTTTGGTAAGTCCTTTTTTAGAAAACTTGAGACACTTTTCTTTTTGTATTTAGTTTATGATTATTTAAGGTCATAGTCTCACAGATCTCTCAATCCACACAGACTCTAGCCTCGTCAACTCTCAGGTGTCCACCATCCACACTGTTAGGTAGTAATGCATTATAGATAACGCGTTACTGTAATCAGATTACATTTTATAGTAACAGGCAGTAGTTACAGATTACTTATAAGAAAATGTAATTTTCTTAAGTTACTAATTACATTTTCTTATAAATGATGCGTTATTTGTAAAGCAATGTAATATGTTGTGCCCTTTTTCCTTGATGTTCTTTGCTGGGTCAAAATCAGGCTGATATTTTTAAAAATGCAGCTTTTTTTTGCGGGGGCAGAAGGGTTCCACACTGCAGAAGGGCAGTTCTCCTCCATTGGTTAGCCATGACCGACATCTACCGTGTTGGTTGTCTGGTTGAGCAATGTGATTAGAGGAGGAGGTGGACACAGAGCAGAGCAGGTGCCTGCACAATAGTTGTTGGTGCCATTTCAAGAGGGGAGAGAGCAGAGTGTAGAGTGTGTGCATTTGGTGAGGAGGGAGTGTGAGCAAGGACCTGGAGCAATTAAAAAAACATCGCAAAAGAAAAGTGAAAGAAGGAAAGAAAAAGAAGAAGTTAGTAGTGAGTAGATCAGAGACACCCTGGGGTGGTGAGAGCCTGAGAAGCTCAGGAAAGTTGGGAATCGATGAGAGAGATGAAAGGAAAGGAGTGGGAGGAGGGTTAAAAAATATCTTCATCCTCCATTGGTCAATGCCAGGGGCCAGAGAAGGCACAAGACAAATAAAAAAACAGAAATCTGCCTGCAGCCAGGGCCAGCAGGTTAGGGCTAGCTGCATGTTTGAGTCACTATCTGGAGGAGGAGGATACATCAGGGTAGGCACTGGGGTGGCCAAGTGAGGTGGTGGATGCGGATGCTCTGTGGAGTCCAAGTGGTCCATGGTGGTGGATGAGTAAGCTAGGCCTAAGCTGGGCCAGCCAAAGAGGGTGAGGGAAGTAAAAGTGGAAGAGAGGAGGGCTGAGGCAAAAGAAAGGCATTAGGCCAGAAAGAACTTCAAGTTGGGCCAGGTGGGGTACAGCAGCAGACCAACTGGCAGCAGCGGGAGGACAACACGACGTCGATGATAGTAGCCCACCACAAGTCAACACCGCACCACTAGGGGTTGCTGTTGGAGAAACGCAGCATACAGGCCTTTCACAGCATAGTCAGCAGACAGCCGCACAGCCAACGATAACAACATCAACAGGTAAAAAAAATATGAAATATCCAATCTTTCATTAATGTTAAAAAACTTAAAAATTTAAATAATTATGTAAAACAATACAACATTCAGAACAAGCCACAGCCAGGCAACTTAATTAAAGCTAGCCTAGCTGGTGCTTATTATTTCTTTTATTTTTGGAATCCAAAACAGGTGGCAATGCATGCAGGCAGGCCTGAGGCCTGAGCAGTGCAGGCACTATAGCTGCATAATGTGATGTGACTGGCATCTCATGCTGGGGTCAAGGCTGGGGTGTAGTAGGAATCAAATCACTGGGGGGCTCAGTCAGTTAGTCAGACTGTGGTGGATTGGAGTCTGGAGCATGAGATTCATGGATGTCATGCCATGTCTGAGACTGTAAAATGTGAAATGATCAAATTAAGCTATCTCAGCCACTTCAGGCACTGTATTGGCCCATGCCTGAGAATTTTTTTATTTCAGTTTAAGTATAAAATTAAAATGATGACTGTGTTTGTTTTGATAAAAGGTCCAGCTGGTCAGGTTTTTAAAATAAATGTTTAAATTATTACCTCTCGTGTGGCAACTTTATTTGTGGTGGTGAGTGACTGGATTTGCGCTTTTGTGCTTGTTTTGTGTAATGTACTCACAGTACACTGTCCCTACCAAAAAGGCTACCCAACTTACCCTGAATCCCTCCCTCCCCAGGCACTGACTGTTTCTCTGTCTTTGTCTCATTTTTCGTTTGTGTTACTCTACCTGCCCCGACTGACAATTATGAACTGCCTGGAGTGGCCTGTGATTGGCTGTTATGATTCTAACAGTGGCCTCCAGCCTTTAAATGAATTAATCCCTGACCTTGTTAATTTCTTCTTTCTCTCGTGCAATGACCCCATCCCCACAGGGGTACCATCATTTTGGGTCGAACACTCCAATTTGAGCATGCGTTTTCATGATACGCAGCACAGTATCCCTCCCTCCCTGTGTCTCAAGGTCTCTGCCAGAGGTGATGGTTGTAGTCCTGTGGGATGATCATATGGGCATGTTGCTCTCCTTCTAAGAAGGATGAGGTCATCTGGACCATTGAAGCAATGCTTGAGCCTCCACCCCCCCCTCAGCACTGGGCTCATTATTGAACCCAGATCACCTGTAATGTGTCACATGAAGTACTGCTATTGCTGCACCAATGGGCCATCTTGGGCCATCTTGGGCTACAGTTGTCTTTTTAGAAAAAAAATATATCTATTTCTTTCTTGTACCCTGTGTCCAGTGAACAACACCAGGGACTCATCAACACACACAATATTTGTAATGCTTATAGTGTTCTAGGAGGTGGTTGAGGGTGGAGGTGCCATATAGGGTGCCAAGCATTATGCAACAAATATTAAAATATAATTGTAACTTGAGATGGCCTATCTGTGCAGCAGTGAGAGAGGTACTTGTGATCTGGTTTTGTGTATGAGCCTACTAGGTTGTCATGGGCCCTGAAGGTTTGGGAGGCCAGCAAATTTCAATTGGCGACCAAGGCCTGGGCTTCTTCTGGTGGTAGGGAGAGTGAGACACATCCCACGTGGGGCTACTTCCACCTGTACACTGCATGTAAAGCGGACAGACCATTTGGGACAGAAGGAGGAAGGGGATGTTGTGTTGTGTATCATAAGAACATAGGCAGCTACAGTGCAGCAGAGGAGGGTAACTAGTCTAAAATGGTGCAACAGTTGTATCCAAAGACCTGCGAGGAGAGACTGAGGAATTTCAACACGTACCGTATGTTGTGGAAGTTGATATGTTTTTGTTGTTTTACCTGTGTTAGCAACAGTGCCTTTCCAGTGCCTCTTTCCACTACTTTTAAGCAATGAGGTATGACCTTGGGTTTGATTAACAGTCTCTTAATCACACTCTAAGGGTGATGTATATGTGGCATGACTTGAGGCGCAACCAAATGCCATATTGCCCCTAGGGGGTGATTAACTGATTGTTAATCTGACTCCTGGGAAAGCCTTATTGCTATTATAAAAAATGTAATTCCAGTGAAAAATGTGAAAAGTATACATTTTGAATGTTGTCCTTATTTAGAGAAGATTTTTATAAAATAGTTGGTTCTTCCACCAACAGTTGAAGAATGCTGATTCACAATCAGAATGCATCATTCCATTCATTCAGCACTGCTAAATAATAGAATGTTGAAAGGAAGAATTTATGTGCCATGGTGATTGAGCACATCATGATAGTGTACTAACAAGGATTAATGTAAGGCTGTTTGAATAATCCTAACAGCCAATCAAACTGCAGCACTTCTGAGAACCTTTTTATAATACTGCTTCTTTACTATTACTTTATTTATAGGTCAATGTGATTTTTTTTAAAGGAGCACTGGACAGAAGATTCTGGATGAAGAAATCTGAAGATTACACCAGCCTACATAAGGTAAGTGATAATGATAAGTCATAACCATCACTGATCTTGACACTTGAGTTGAAGGTCATGTACTGTACTCTGAAGACTCTGCCTTATAGGGATGCTCGGGTTGAAGGCAGTCAGTCATGCAACTTACAGATTGATGCATCAACCAGTATTCTGATCACATTTTCTGATTTAGGATTTTCAGAGATGCAGTCTAAAAGTCGTGTAAATCATGAGTGAGATGGATACCTCTCAACTGCAGTGGTATAATAGCCTGTTGCTGTCAGGTCAGTGTCATGATCCCACTCCAATTGAATACCCCTCCAGACTCACAGTCTGTATGAATGTAGAATCCCTGGTGTCCAGTGATTCCCAGACCCCTGTATTCACCAGTCCTATATATCCACATAACATTGCCAGACACAGAAACTGGCAAGGTACAGCCTTCTATCTCACCACCATCCACCACAGCCAGCCACCATCTGTGCTGTCAGCTGTGCAGTTGCTGACAACAACTCATATTGCAGTACACTGTGGTGGTGAGCAGAGGGATGTTCTGGTCACCATCTCCTGTGGCAGACAGTGGGGTGATGCTGCATTCATGGTACTAGGAGTTGTGAGGTGGTGGTGGCCATCACCATGAAATGGCTTGGTCTGGGTGGTGGGTCCATCCCAGGGTCTAATGAAAAATGCAGTGATACTTAACACTGCAGTGCCTACATAGATATGGATGTGTATTCTATTCTATGGTGGATGGGCTACTGGCTGCAAGGTAGAAAACAGAATGTATTATGTAGGAATGTGATTATAAAGGTATTTAAGCAGTAATTTAATGATGGGGGGGGTTACATTTATGTTCCAGTTAATCAACCTGACTGTGAGTGTTATGTAGCACGAGGTATATTGCCAGCATGGGTTGATTAACTAACTGGAACAATTACATAACCTCCCGTCGACGTCGTTCATTATTGCTATTATTAGAATTGGGTTACAGTTCCAGATTACTGCCATTTTCATAATATTTTCTTCTAGTTTCCCTATTTTTGTGTGACATTAATATCACATTGTCCCTGAACGACATAGAATTTTTTTTTTCTGTGCAGATAGGGCTGTGCCGTCGGGTAGTGAGTTAAGCACTGTCTTAAATCAGAGCACTTGATTTCTTTTTTTCAAAGTTCATTACAGTTCAGTTTTCCATTACAGGATTTGTTGGAACTTGGGCCCTTGGTCATCTCAGCAGCAGAGCCAAATATGTGAAGGTGAGCATTCGCCAGGTTTCTATGATACGGTCAGGAGGAGGGTAGCTGGCTCATTGACTGAGGAGCACTCGTTCAGTGTCTGGTGGTGAAGTGGAGTGAGGTAAGTTTGTTACATTTTATTGTTGGGTACTGTGCGACTCCTTTTGATGTCATCACCAGCCAGTGCAGTGCAAATAGAGCAGGAAAGGATGGAGTACACTCAAATCCCTCCCTCAAGTCAAGTGTCAAAACACTTAGAAGTAGTAGAGTACATAACCTACAAAGTGCCAGTGGACGGAGGTGTGCATGTGCTGTTCTGGTGTCTGGTCTTGTCTGAGTTGACTATCCTTATTCTGTGATGTTTGCAGTTGCACCTGACCTTTCCAGTGTGATTTGCTGTCCTGGGGCACACATCATCATATTCATTGCACAGCCTAGGGTAAGGTGGATCTACCATACTGGATTGATTGTCATATTATACTACACCAGGCCAGACCAATATGCTCATCTCCATTCACAGGTTATCTGCTCCAGCCACTTCTAAGTGTTTGCTACATACAAGCAACATAGAACAAATATTTACTGTATTCATTGATAAAAAAAAAAAGAAAGAGACATATGCTTTTTAATTTTTGATATTTCTGATTCATTTACCAGTAAAAAAAAACACAATTTATGGTCATGTCTTGTGATAAGTTAACATAGCATAAATGTTCAGGCAATGCAAATGCAACTTGTGCAAGACAGTACAGTATTGATATATCAGGGTGAGTCATGGTGAAAAAGGTATTCCTGGTATTTAATTTACAGAGGACAAAAGAATTGATCTTTTACCACAAAAGTTAACCATATCAGAATACTGGTTCTAACTGACACTTAAGGCAAAACAGATAAGCATCTCATCAAGGCGGCACTGGCTTACCTACAAAAATGTTTTCTATCTTCTTAAAGTTCAGAGAACTGACAACCTACTACCTTGTGCTGTTATTAATGCATAACAATGTATGCCATCCTTGCACTGTCAGTCTGTACTTGTCACCCCCCCCCCCAGCAGGGACAATGAAGAGTAAATAATAACATTAATTAAAGCAATGACAGTTTGGGGACAATGTTACATTTCAGATACTAGAGAGGCATGGTCTGGATAATTGGGGTTCAGCTAATTGACAGATATTGTATTGTACTGTACTAGTTAGAACTTAGAACAGATATGGTGACACACTGTGCCAAGCGTACATACCATAGCTCTTTTTATTTATTGTTTTTTAAAGGTGCGTGACAAACAGAACTATTCAATTAACTATCCATCATCATCCTCATCATCATCAAAATCTTCATGCTTCTGCAAGGAATGGCTAAGAGGCAGCTACCAGAGACAGAGCCCAGAAGATAGATAGCAGCATATTTTGTTGAATTAGGCCAGGTGGTGCAGGCCAGTAAATACCACAAAAAAGGACAGTATTATTGACATTTTCACATTGTTTTTCATACAGTGTGAACTTTTGTCTTGCAGTTTTTGCAATCATTCAGAATTTCTCATACCAAGACCTTGGCTGTTTTCCATGTCTCCCTGTTAGTAGTCTTGGGCAGGATCATTTAGTGTTTATTACATAACCAGACAGAGCAAGTGAAAGAAAGAAAGGGTTTGCTCAGTCAATAAGCAACTAGACATATGCAATACATAACATAGAGATTGTCAATCTAAATGCACTGTTGTTGTTTGAAGCACTTACATTAGTAGTATGTACAGTTATTGCTATACTGTTCTCAATTTGTATCAAGACTGTAATCTTAGTTGTAGGGGAACCATACTGTGATTACTGATTAGCCAGTGTCAGTGTGCAGTTTGTCTCTCTGTCTGTCTGTCAGTGTCAGTGTCATCACAGTGACCAGTGTTCTTAGATTTTCACATGGCATGTTCCTCCACAGTTAACATGTCTGTTAACCAGAAAGAAACACAACAAGACAATGGGGCTGATCAGGCTGAATGGCAAAATGCATCCTTGTCCTCTTCTTCATCATCTTTAATACCAGTTTTGAGCAGAGAGAATTGATTCTCGCTAGCGTCACGTTTACACAATTTCATTTAAGATGGCTAGGTAATGATGGGGAAGACTGAGCTGTGAAAAACATGCTTGAGAATGAAGTGCTGTTGTTGGTCGTGGTCATGGACTGCTACTGAGAATCTCTAGCAATGCTGCAACGTGTGACACAATGTTGTCGACTGGGTGGGCTACTGCTACTGTACTACGCTATTGCTTGTTGTTTCTTTGTCACCTAATTAAAAACATACTTATCCAAATCTGAGTATACAGAGAAACATTCAATGGTTCCAAATTTATTAGTATTCTTTAAAAAAGTGAGGACTGCCTAGGTGTACCGGTATTGATGGCATGACAGTTAACACAGTGACGGAGTTTGTGCCACCATCTAGGTGCCAATGCTTGCTTATTTGAACTGTCCCCTGCTGTCTGTAGATTAATCTGTCAAAGAGCAGAATTAAGTTAAGTCTCTTAATAGTCTGCCTCTCTACTAAGTAGCTTAACAGGCAGGCGTGACCTGAGCAACTCCGTCGGCCACTTATCTGTTTGCGATCCCTACTCTTGTGTCTATAGACAAGTCAATCAACAATCATGATTAAGTTTAGTCTCTTCTCTTTTGATGATGGTCTTCTTGTCCATCTTATTAACACACTGACAAACACCACCACCACCTCTGGGCACCATCACTTCAAATCATGTATCACGACTGTTCCCCAGTGTCTGTGGTAGACTGTTCACTCATGAACGTAATTAAGTTTAGTCTCTTGATGACAGTCTACTTGTCCAGTTTAAAAACACAGGTGGCTGTAGTCCTGTGGGATGATCATGTGGGCATGTTGCTCTCCTTTTCATAAGGATGAGGTCATCTGGACCATTGAAACACTGCTTGAGCCTCCACCCACCTCCACCTCAGGGCTGGGCTCATTCTTGAACCCAGATCACATGTCATGTGCCACATGAAGTACCCCTATCGCTGCACCAAAGGGCCATCTTGGGCCATCTTGGACTACAGTTGCCTTTTTAGAAAAAAAAATATATCTATTTCTTTCTTGTACCCTGGGACACAGGTAGAGAGGGATGCTGTGCTGCGTATCATGAAAACGCATGCTCACATTGGAGTGCTTGACCCAAAATGATGGTACCCCTGTGGGGAGGGGTCATTGTACAAGAGAAAGGAGAAACTAACAGGGTCAGGGATTAATACATTTAAAGGCTGGCAGCCACTGTCAGAATCATAACAGTCAATCACAGGCCACTCCAGGCAGTTCATAATGTTCAGTCAGAGCAGGCAGAGTAACACAAACAAAAAATGAGACAAAGATAGAGAAACAGTCAGTGCCTGGGGAGGGAGGGATTGAGGATAAGTTGGGTAGCCTTTTAGGTAGGGACAGGGTACTGCGGGTGCACTACACAAAACAAACACAAAAGCACAAATCCAGGCATTCACCACCACAAATAAAGCTGCCTCATGAGAGGTAATAATTTAAACATTTATTTTAAAAATCTGTCCCGCTGGACCCTTTATCAAAACAAACACAGACATCATTTTAATTTTATACTTAAACACAAATTAAAAAATTCTCAGGGATGGCCACTACAGTGCCTGAAGTGGCTGAGACAGCTTAATTTGATAATTTCACATTTGACACAGTCTCAGACATGGCATGACATCCACGAATCCCATGATCCAGACTGCAGTCCACCACTGTCTGACTGACTGACCCACCCCAGTGATTCGATTCCTAGTACATCCCAGCCTTGACCCCAGCATGAGATGCCGATCACATCACATTATGCAGCTACAGTGCTTGTACTGCTCGGATCTCAGGCCTGCCTGAATGCATTGCTGCCACCTGTTTTGGATTCCAAAAATGAAAGAAATAATAAGCACCAGCTAGGCTTGCTTTAATAAAGTTGCCTGGCTGCAGCTTGTTCTGACTGTTGTATTGTTTTACATAATGATTGAAATTTTTAAGTTTTTCAAAATTATTGAACGATTGAATATTTCTTATTTTTTTTAACTTGTTGATGTTGTTATCGCTGGCTGTGCTGCTGACTGTGCTGTGACAGACTTGTGTGCTGCATTTCTCCAACAGCAACCACTCTTGGTGCGGTGTTAACTTGTAGTGGGCTACTATTATTGACGTCGTGTTGTCCTCCCACTGCCACCAGTTGGTCTGCTGCTGTATCCCACCTGGCCCAACTTGAAATTCTTTCTGGCCTAATGGTTTTCTTCTGCCTTTGCCCTCCTCTATTCCACTTTTACTTCCCTCACCCTCCTCAGCTGGCCTGGCTTAGGCCTAGCTTACTCACCTGCCACCACGACCCACGCGGGCTCCACAGAGCATCTGCACTCACCACCTCACTCGCCCAAGCCAGTGTCTGCCCCGATGTATCCTCCTCCTCCTCTGGATAGTGACTCAAACATGCAGCTAGCCCAGACCTCCTTGCCCTGACTCCAGGCAGATTTTTTTTTTATTTTCTCTGGGCCTCCCTTGGCCCCTGGCATCTAACGACGGAGGATGGAGATATTTTTAAACCCTCCTTCCATTCCTCTCGTATCATCTCTCTCATTGATTCCCAACTCTCCTGAGCTTCTCAGGCTCTCACCACCCCGGGCTGTCCCAGGTCTACTCACTACTAACTTCTTCTTTTTCTTTCCTTCTTTTGCTTTTCTTTTATGACTTTTTTTAATTGCTCTGAGTCCTTGCTCACACTCCCTCCTCACCAAATTAACACACTCTATACTCTGCTCTCTCCCTTCTCAAAATGATGCCAACAACACTTGTGCAGGTGTCTGCTCTTCTCTAAGTCTGTTTCCTCCTCCAATTACACTGCTCAACCAGACAACTAACACAGTAGATGTTGGTCTTGGCCAACCAATGGAGGAGAACTGCCCCTTTGCAGCATGGTGTCCTCCTGTCTCCCCCCAGCAAAAAAAAAGCTGCATTTTTTTTTAAATTTTGGCCTGATTTTGACCCAGCAAAGAACAACATGGAAAAGGGGCACAACATATTACATTGCGTTACAGTAATGAGTTACTTATAAGAAAATGTAATTAGTAACTTAAGAAAATTACATTTTCTTATAAGTAATCTGTAACTACTGCACGTTACTATAAAATATAATCTGATTGCAGTAACACATTACTTGTAACGCCTTACTACCCAACACTGTACATCTGATTCATCAAAACAAAGTAATTTTGTGTCATAGTAAAAAAAATATATATACTGTAACACAACTATACTTGTCCCGTGCAACGAAATTTGCTGCTTAGTTTTTTTTGTTGCTAGATGTGATAAACTTTTATTTTTGTAAACTACAGCTAATGTTTCCTCTTTCTATATCCCAAAACAGCACAAGAAGGGCTCCCTGCCACAGAACACAGCCTCTACCTCATACCACTCCCGGCATAAGGCAGTTTTATGACTCCATAGCCATTTGTAACATACAGCATGACATATATAAGCAATATGCCCATCTAGGGAGTAGGCATATGACTGTATTTACCACACCTGGTGTGTTTCAATCATGAACCTCAGCCAAGTGACTCAACCACACCAGAAGTAGTAAATCTGCCCATATACCCACTCCCTGGAAGATTATATTGTTATTATAGAACGTGTCCCCTTTTTCCTTTATTTTATAATCAGACAAAATGTCTTTATATAGTTTTTTTTTAACTTATTCTTCTTTACTTTGTTGCTCCATGAGAACAAATAATGTATGGCTGATATTGTGCCTTTTTAGAGTGTACTGCACATGTAGAGGAGCATCTGGAGTACTAGCTCTGTTTCTGCAGTATGCAGGGAACCGTCCTTGGCATCAACCCTGCAGCTGTTATGTAAAATAGCCTTCCCTAGCACTCTTGTGCTTCTGGGCCGGGGAAACAATGGTAACATTTTTGCCTTTATAGTTGTTGCAATTTTCTGCTGCCTGACTCGTTCGTCATGACAGAGACATAGGTCAGAGCTTGCAGCAGATTAGAAGTGTGCAGGCACTGAGTAAAGAACACCAGCGAGCAAGCCACAGAGAGATAAAGTAAGTGAGGGATTTGGTAATTGAGGTAAAGTGCTTTTTTAAAAAAGTCAGCATACTGTGTGTTGATAATTTCAAAGCAGCAGTAACTTTGTGTAGAGGGTTTTACGGCTACCAGTCACAAACATGTTTAGAATGTGGCAGAGTGAGCTATAGGAATTTTGCAGACAGGAGGTTAGCATGCTCTGAGTGATTTTGAAGAGACTTAGAGATATGGTAGACTGATGACTGGCAAGTTTTCCAGTTGGTACATTGGAGTATTTTTCACAGTAAAAATGTGCCAGCCAACCAATCAAAATGCAACATTTAGTATTTTGTTCTGTGCCCATTTTATAATTAACCAATAAAGGATGACAGGCTGTTACTTCTTGAGTATCCCAGAATCATGTGTGACAATTCTGTTTCCTTTTTGGGCAAATAATGTCACATGACTGCATTACACTTATGCAGAAAGACACAACAAGCTGTGTGTTGCCAGATGATTTACCCACACCTTCATGCTGAGTCAAGAGTCACAGCTAAGTGAGTTTGGCACACAATGAGTGAATGAGTGGGTAAATTACCCAATAACTTAGCCTTTGTAGCCCCTTATTTTGATTCTACCATGCAGCCATCTATAGGGTACATTTCTCTATCTGTTTAATTATATATTTTTGTATAAATGCATTTACTTACTTGTGGATTAAGCAGTGGTACAGCAAGGTCATCTCCCATTATTTGCCCAAGGAGGTTACAGAATTGTCACACATGATTCAAATATATGCAAAAATTGACAGCCTGTCATGCTTTCTACATGACAGCGTGACATGTATAAATATAACATTGACTGTGTAGTTTTTATTTATTTATTTATTTGTGTGTGTCAGCCTACCTCTGGTTCCTTGGCTCCAGTCCCAGGCACCCACCTTACTCCTCTTTTGCCGTGGTCTGCCAATCCCCCCTGGTTAACCCCCCCAGGGTGGGGCTGCAGCACCGAATTGGACTCATGTACAACAGAAGAAGGTGTCAATAGGAACTGACATTGCTTCCCTGACTTACCCCCCAGGGTGGGGTTCAGGACCCAATGGAGTCACAGAGAAATAATCAGTTAGTGTAATGGCAAGGAGCCATGAAGGACAGGTACCAGACGGACATCATCTTGAGGTGGCCAACTATTTTTAGGTCTTCCCCCAGGAACTGGGAAGTGCAATGATATCCAGTGTCAGCCCTGTCCCTCCAACTTACTGGCACTGGTTGCTTATGGTTCCCCCAGCCTCTGCTAGGAGTCCACCAAGCACCAGACACTCTACCCCTACCCCTACCCTCCCTCCAGAAGACAGCAGTCCAGGAGACACTAAATCCTTTTCCCCCAGCCAGCTGTCCAACTCCTCCGATCCATTCCTGAACCCGGGTCTTCAGCATCAGAAGTGGAAACCTGATCACTACGCCAGTTGGCCAGCTGGCTGAATAGTTATGAGTAAGTGGCTGCACACATTTTCCCACAGGTGCACTTTTCAACTGTTGAAATGCTGAGCACACAAGCCACATCTCACCACAAATCACAGATAGTTTATTTTTTCCCCTTGCAATTGTTCAGCCTCAATGTTTTAAAGCAATAAGGCATGACCAGGGCTTAGATTTATCTGTCAATCACCCCACTACTGGTGTAGTGTAATGTAGCATGAAGCACACCCAAGTGTTATATTGCCCCTACAAGGGTGATTAACTGACTCTATATAAAAGTCTAGGGACTGCCTTATTGCAATTATAAAATATTATTCCAAAAGAAAAGTGCTAAAGGTATGCTTTGTGAATGTATTCCTTATTTAGAGTAATATTTTTAATAAAATAGCTATTCCACCAGCAGTTTAAGAATGCTAGTTCGAAATCAGAATGCAGCATTCCAGTCATTCAGCAGTGCTAGAGGATGGATTGCTGACAGAAAGAATCCATATGACATTGTGATCTGGCTGTAAATGATAGTATAACATGAATTACTGTAAAGCTCTTGGAATGCTAAAAGTCAATAAGATAGCAGCATTTTTGAGACCCTTTTTATGATTCACAAAAATCTTACCTTACACACTAGCAACCTCTCATTCCACACCCCCAAATCTCTAACAGCAACACAAGAAAGAGACCAGCAAACTATAACAGAAAAAAAAGCTCAAAATATCTTTACATGTTATTTTTTACAGAGGAAGATCAGCAGGAGGATGCTGCTGGGGATGAACAAGACATCACAAAGGCTGAACATGTCATCGCCCTGCTGCCTGTGGCTGAAGACAGAGCTCCAGCAGTAGGTGAGGGCTCAACAGCATCAGAGCCCTACCCGGGTCTATCAGTAGAAGCTGCAGGTCCTGCCAGGCCTCCAACTGAAGAACGTAAGTACAATTATACCAAACAAAAAATCTCATCCGACATAGACCCCCCTCAGCAATGGGCAGCAGCACACATACCCACATACCCCTCCAGCTGCCCGTTGACTGACAGCTCCAGCATGGGCCAATGGGATAGCAGTGCATACTGTACTAGTCATGCACAAATATGTGAATAAAGTCATATAGACATGTATGCTGCTGTCAGCCACTGATGGGTGGCGGGGGTGCTGGGTGGGATGAAGTTCTGTGTGGGTGGGGGTAGGGTGGAGGGGTACCACTGGACCACCAGGGAGGAGTATGTACCATAGTTTCAGTGGTAGGAGTCACAGAAAGGGTGCTGGGATCAGTCAAGTACCAGAGAAGTAGAGTGCAGCACTTTTACAGGGATCAGAGCATCAGGACGGGTGGTGAGTACTATACTATCAGCAAAATATGCTTCTGTTATTATAGGTAATTGGGCTACACGGTGGCACGAGAGTGCCACTAGACTACCAGGAAAGGTTTGAAATGATATTCTACCACAATCATGCTATGGGAAGGGAGGGAGGAAGGTGCCACTAGACTTCCAGAGAATGATTAAGATTTACTTTATGGGCCATTGGGGCTACGTGGGGGGGTACCATGACACCCCTCTGGTAGCAGCATACACTGTTTATTTCATCATGCACAGTTCAATGGCCAGCCCTGCACACATCATTCAAATAGGGACATACTGACATGCAGATGTCCCCACTTGCACCTTACATACATTTTGAACCTGTTTTCATACTGCTGGGTGAATATCAGGAACTTGTGCACTGCATAACTCTGTTGTGCTGCCAAATTTCCCATTCCTGCTTTCAGCCCTCTCTAGAGGGGGATACACCATCACATCCTATTTGTGCAGTGTGCATTACCTGATATATATTTAGAGGAGATGTGCCATGGCTCATATCTTTTGAATATGTCTTTATATATATATTTTTTGCCATATTTGTCATTGGATGTCCACCACACATCCAGATATGAATGACAGTAACTGTCGCATATGTATGCCACAGCTGCTATACCAGTGTCAAATGTATTATATTTGCACCCCAACATATCAGGACTTGCACTGCACATAATCCCCTCTTGTAAAGCTTGACTCATGGTTTTATTTTCCAAGTTCTGCATGCACAACTGACTTACATCACACACAAGTCCTTTAAATATTTGACCCTGGAAATCTTCTCAACCCATACATTGTCAACAATACTACAATCTTACTTCACCATCCTCTCACCCATGCGCCCACACCAAGCCACTGCCACAGTTGTATTCTCAGCACCAACATCACCAGCCAAGCTCTTCTGTGACAGGACAACTCATACACACACTAAGAGAATGACAGATCCTGACAGTCATTCATTATAGATGCGCATAATATACTGTATTATTTCATCTCACCTCACTCAACAAGTATATCTAAAGATTACAGTAGACTTGTACATCTCACTAGCTCATTTTGGGTACAAATGCTTCAATTACAACCACCTAGCATCACCATACAAACCATACTTTCCACAACACAGCCACCATACTATTATAGCACACACTCTGTGTGAGATTTCTACATAAAAAATGTTACAATTATAGAATATTTTAGACAACAATTAAGACACAAAACAAAACTGAAGCATTGTCTTATCATATCAAGCATCATTGATGTGTACTTTAATGAAACACAATGGACAGACTGCTTTGCTTCTATTAGAACTCTGCCATTCCAGTATCACATAACTCTGAAGTTAGTATGCCTAAACAAATTTGTTGTGCTAGCTATACAGAAATATGTATTCAGCAAAGTATTACATTACTACTCCATCTTCATTTTCACAGATCACTGCACTGTGTGCACACAGATCTTGACTCTTCTAGAAAGTAAGAATCATTTCATCCAATTATTTCCTGTCTAACAAATTGCTCATCATAGCATTCCAGTCAAGACCCTCCCTTCCTTTGTTTACAGATGTGTAGCACTGACAAAAGGTATTGCCCCTTGGGGTTGTTCCCATGTAAAATCTTGTTGTATTTTTCAACACCGGGGGTGGGGGGGAGGACTGCCATAGCACAAATTGGCTGAAACTATGAGATACCACAACTCAACAATCACAACCGAGAGTGGAGCTTAGTAACAAAAGTCGCTCTGTGTGGATACTCATGACATCATATAATCACCATCACTATAACAAACTATAATAACATTTTTAAAAATGTTCATCTCTTTTTTTATAATAAGACATCATTGCATAATAACAATAACATACCCCAGGGAGTGGATTGTGCTGCCATGAACTTCGTCAACATTGTACACACTCACCCTGCAACCTCAATTCAAACCATCCAGTTGTTAGAGTATCTCAGCACAACTGACATCCACCTGTCTATTGTCACTGAAACACATAAAAGATAATATGTGAGTACCAGTGGTTAACAATGATGTTACCACCTCAAACAGTTGCCAGAACAACCAAGTCAGCCTCAGCAGCATAGACTGAGAGATTTATAGGAGCTGCAAGAGGTGATTACATCTGTAGTTGAGCACCATCACTCAGACAAAATATTTAATAATCTATGAAAAACGTTGCCACTATTGGGGAAAAAATACAGATTTTTCAAACTACATTTGTTTTACTGCTTGACTGTGAATGCCTCCTGTTTTGAATATTGAGCAACTGAAGTCCTGAAAATAACCATGCAATCCATACTGCAGCAGGTCTCTTAACTGCCTGAAATGAAATATGTCTGTTTGCAATGAATCTCAAAGTGGTAGTTCACCTTTCTTTTCTAAGAATTTTGACAGGTGATGACATTCAATCCTGTAATCCCATAATTATGACATATTTAAGCAAGGTTCAGCAAACTCATGTCATAATGGTGGGATCATCAGGCTATGAACTGATTGAAAACAGGGATTAACAGACACTGCCAATACATTATATAGAGAATAATGGATAAGTAAGTGTGTGTTATAAATTTTTCCCACACACCTGAGGTATGTGATGACCCATAAACCTCGAGAGCGAAGCTCGAGAGGTTTATGCAGTCATCACACACTGAGGGCATCTGAAAAAATCCATAACATCAACTTACCTATCTTTTATTTTTAATAATTGTTGGTATGGAGGCTTAGACTGTACTTCTAGCAGCTTGAAAGAAAAAAACACTTTTCAACTAGAGTGCAGTTGTATTTTTGAAGAAATTGAAGTGTACATGAATAAACCACAGTTGAAAATCCTGCAGTTGAAATATATATTTTTTTAAACAATGGAATGCAACAGTTTCTTAGGGGAATGTCATACCAACCATGTTTCTAGTTATTATGAAATGTCATATCAACCGGATTTCAGGTTATTATTGCCTTTGGACGATAATAGTCTGAAATCCAGTGCATATGCATTTTTATTTACAATTAGATTCTTTTATTTTGTTACAGAGACAGAGCGTGTATCACAGTGCATATATAAGTGATACATTTCATACATATTTTACATACTGTATCATAGTAAAGTATTCACAGTGCATTTACAATACATTTGAAGAAAGTGAACGAAATCATGGTCATGACATGGGGCTGGGTTGTTACTCGCAATGTGGGGTACTGGGGGGGAGGAGGCTCATTCACCATACCAGTTATCACCAGCAGGCAGGAAGAAGTAAGACTGGGGGCACTCAAGGTGGCTTTAACATATCTTTTCCCAAAGGGTTTACGAAATGTGATGGTGCATTCTGAAGGTACTGCATAAATGGATCTCATTTATCCAGGAAGGCACGCAGGGTTGCTGCAGCCAAGTGAGTTAGCTTGGAGAAACTGGCCAAATTAGCCATGGCTACTAACCAAGCCATGAGAGAGGGTACCTCCCTAGTACTCCATCTACATAGAAGCAGCCGTTTAGCCTCCACTGAGGCCTGTATAGGCCAGGACAAGTTGGGGTAAGATGGTCTGAATTCAGTGGGTGGGAGCCCCAAGATCCAAAAACTAGGAGAGGTAGGAACCTTTTGCCCCAATACATTGGAACAACATGTAAGTATTTCCAACCAGAAAGGATGGATGGGATCACATTGCCACAGTATGTGGAGTAAGTCTGCTCCATTCGCATTACATCTCCAGCACCCATCGTTCATAAGTAAATTCATTTTCATCAGTACTATTGGAGTATGGTACCAGAGGTGTCTTATCTTATTTTGGATAAAGAAGCTTCTGGGGTCCCCACAGGCTTTTTTTGCTATTAACCAGCCCCTTTGCCAGGCTTTCTCAGTGACGGGAAAATTTAACATATGCTGCTACCTAGTTTTGACAGGTAGGGATGGATCTGTTAGAGTACCCCCATATACCTATAAATACGGCCTGCCAGGCCTTTCTGTGATTGTAGCCAGCCATCTAGAAGCAGTTTGTTTTGTTTGGCTCTGCCCTTGCCTTGACACATCGATCACCCACACCCTCTTTTCAATCTGGATGAATAAATGTGTCTCAATTGAAGATCTCTCCAAAAATCACTAGGACCCAAATTAAACTTCTTTTTCAGACAGATAAAGCTATCTATAGTATGGCCATCCTCCATTAGTATGTCTTGTAGAGTGTTGATCTGTTTCCCTTTGCAGCACTCCCAGTTCAGGGGTTTATGATCAATGGTCCAACCTGGGTTCTTCCATAGAGGGAGGTATTTCCACAGATTCAAACAGGAGTTACTTATGGCCCCCACTTGATACCAGGCCTTATGAGCTGCTTTTATTGTGAGACAAAACTGAAAATTAGAAGGAAGGGGATTACCCATATATCCAACCAGATGGGACCCTTGCAGGACCACCCTCTCTATGGGTTCTCAAGCTGGTAAATCAGAGTTGTTTCTCCGAAGCAGTCTGCATGTCTCTGCAGTTGAAAACGCATATGCGTAATATTGAAAGTGCGGAAGGTACCACCCGCCCTTGTTCCATGGAGCACGGAGTTTGGCTCTACTATACTATATTCTGCTTCTGAAGAGTTCATGTATTCTTAATGCTGTAACTCTACCTAAGATAATAATGTTCCATTTGTGTAATCATAATAACTCAGATGGCAACATATTGTGATGTCACAACAGAGGACTTTGACATGAAGTAGGGAGTAACCAAAAGAGGCACATGAACTCTAAGGGATATAGATCATGTTTCCATGTACATTTCTCAGTAATGAGTAATGGCAAGCAGAAATCTAAAGAATACATATAAAATGCAACCTAAATTGAGCCTAAATCATATGTTGTTCAAACTTTTCTTTGAGGCGTCAGCAGCTGTCTTAATCTTTCACTATACAGAAGTATCACAACCCTACTCAATCACAACTTCTTAACTACAAATTCTTGTACAACAGTGCTTTGAATAGCAATTCAGAATGTCTTATCATCCACAATGCTATGTTACTATAACAAATGTTTTCTTCTTTGTTTCCACAATACCACACTCTGTTGAGAGAAAAACAAGCAGTAAGCAATATGTGTGTCACTAAAGAAGAACTTTTCACTACTATGCCATAGTGCTTTAGTAGACTGTAGTGCACTAAATAGTAGATTACACCAACTTCCTGCTTGCCTCCCTTCACTGCTCATGCTCCATTCTTCTGTACAATATTTGACTCCAGCTAATTTCCATGCAACATAGAGCTTATTAAAGCAAACAAAGATCTAATTGTGTACACTGCACATCTACACACACACACACACACACACACACACACACACACACATATATATATGTATCTGTCAATAACACCTGCATGGATTTCTTATGCAATAGATAATTTTAACACATGAAAAATCTATCAAGATAAACGTTTATAATCATATATCTTAAAGACATATTTTCTCTATAATGTTTCACATCCATGCACATAATCTCACAGCACTCTTATTAACACAAAACCGTACCATACTCTTCATAGTCAACATAGCTTGTCACTTCACACAGCACAAATACTAAGCACCTAACTAGTGCAAGCACTAATGTCAAAAAAAGCACACCAGCCAAATATCAACACTACTCAATATATTCCTTACATAGTCTTTCTTTTTTCCTTCCTCTTACAGAGACCATTCAGCAGCTCAAATACACACAGCATAATCTCAGCTGGCTGCTTGAGGCCACTGAGGAGGGCAACCATGCTGCAGACAAGCGTGGCCTTGTTTTTGCCGCAAATCAACAAAAGAAGTTACAAAAACAAGATGAAATAATTGATTTGCTGCAACGACAAGGTCACATTGGTCTTGCAGCCATAGTTGCTGTCCATGGTCTTGAAGGCAGCAACAGAGGCCTCGCTCATGCAATAAATCAGCTGCATGAGCAGGAAGAGGCCAGTGTTGCTGCCCAAGAGACCACTCATTTGCTTCATTGTGTGGCTGGCTGAGAACCAGTTGAAGGCCACAGAAGCAATCCACCAGCTTATCCACCAGGATCTGCAGCTCTACCAGGACCATGACCCACCCATCCAGCAGCCTCAGCAAGAGCAGGAGCCTCCACAGACTGCCCCTCCCACCAGAACATCAGAAGAGGATGGGCAGGATCTCCTACCATTACTACATCCTCCAGCAGAGACTTTCACTTCCTAACCTCCCCCAAGACACCCTCATCATAGCAAGAGTGTTAGCCAGTCTACAGAAGCAGACCAGTATATCTTGACATTTCTTTTTCATTCACAGAAAATATGTTTTTTTTCCTTAGAATACTTTCTTCCCCACTCCCACCCTGTGTGAAAAAGTAAAACAAGCTGTTTTCCATATGTGTTTATTTTTCCTTCTATTAATATTATGTAAATAAAAAAACAATGAAAATGTAAATAGTGTAAATATAATAAAACAATAACTTACTTGAAATTATTTTTTTATATTGTATAAAACATTTTTTATTTCATCATTCCATTATCACAGTATCATCTTTTTAACCTTTTACATTACCCACCATTCCACCCCCATGCATGAAAGCAACACTTTATTTTGTGTTTCTCATCTAACGTAAAATGTTTTTACCGATTGGTTGTTTTTGACTTACTTTAATCAAAATATCTTGTATATATACTGATGATTTTTTTTGTTATTTATCTTTATTGTAATTTTCACCAACTTTAGAAGAAAAAATTGCTAAACATAAAAAAAAAGTTTTCTGTCTCTTTTTTGTAATGCTGAAAAGCTCAGCTTTATGAATATGTGTAAGTAGAGAGAGCGAGGCAGGGAGTTGCAGAAGGCAGCATGGTAATGAGACTGGGGTGAGAGGGTGATGGAAGAGAGATAGGGAGAGGTCAACAGGGGGGATATTGACATTAAATTAAGGTATAACAGCATGTAATATGAACTGTGATGTGTCTACAGAAAAAAAAAACATACAAGGTGTGACTTGCTTAATGAACCACAGTAGCTAGAAAAAGACTTCCCTTCCTTTTTGAAAAGTGTCATACAATTAGTAAACAACATGTGTTGCTGGGAGTGTGGTGACTTTCAGGCTCCAACACTCCCACCAACCTGCCAATATGAACGTAGCGAGGTACGTCTGTGGGACAGCAGGCCCTCTAGACCCTGTGCTCCCACTTACACATAACTATAGACACAACACCTCCATATGGCAACTAAGACTCATAACACACATTTAACAATATTTCAAGACCCATAACAGCTATGGATAGAAAAGTCCTCACTTTCTCAACAAAGTGTCATACATCTACTAAACAGCATATGTTGGTGGGAGCGTGGGGCCAACCTGCCAATCTAAGAATACCAATGTACATCAGTAGAAGCATGGGCCCTTCAAGGCCCTGCACTCACACTTACATATAACTACAGACACAGCACTTTCATAGGGCAACTAAGCCTCATAACACTAATTTAGCAATATTTCAAGACGCATTACAACTGTGGGTAAAAAACTCCTTACTTTCTCAACAAAGTGTCATGTAGTTACTAAATAGTGTATGTTGTCGGGAGCACAAACCTGTCAATCTGAAAATGGCAATGTACATCTGTGGGAGTGCAGGCCTTCTGAGCCCTGCACTCACACTCACACATAACTGCAGACCCACACAACACCCAATTAGTCACTTAACATACATTAAAAATCACAGCTTCATGATGGCATATCTATAGAACCACTTAACTTTCTAACACCTAAACAGCATAATTCACACCTCTAGGTCATCCCCTTAACACCCTGAAAACTGCAAATAAAAAGATCAAATCATTACATTGCAATATACTGGCAAAGTTTTTGGAAGTTTAAAAATTCCTAGTCCATGAGGTAGCAAAATCCCTGGCTGCCAGATCAATCCCAGTAAGTGAGCTGTCAAAATTGCCATCCGCGAGTAATCCTCTACCATCAGATTTTAGCTATCTGGTCACAAACTGATGGAGAAGGATTTTGCAGCCTCGCAAAATAGGATCAACTGGTGGACTAGGATTTTGACAGCTCGCAGACTGCGATTTTGTCATTTCGCAAAAGAGGATTCAAAAACCCAATCCCGGTCCATGAACTGACAAAATCCTAGTCCTCCAGCCGTTCATCTTTTGTGAGGTAGCAAAATCCTTGACCATCAGCTTGATCCTGGTCCACGAGGAGGGCCATCTGGTCACAATTTGATGGACAATGATTTTGTAAGCTCAAGAATGAGGATCAGCTCATGGACCAGGATTTTGACAGCTCGCAGATAAAACAAGCCAAACCAAAAGTATGGCTTTGTGAAGGGCATCATTCGAACAATCCCCATGCTTCATTAGGCCCAAAAGTCATCCATAGAGAAAGCAACAACATTTTGTTTGCGGGAAAAACTGAAAACAAGATGGCTGCTAACGGACAAGGAATTTTTCTGATGGACTACTATTTTTTTAAATCCTAGTCCATGAGCTGACAAAATCCTTGACCATAAGACCAATCCTAGTCCATCAAATGTACATATAAATCTTGCAGTGAACTGAGCATGCTCAGAACCTGGAAATTAAAAACTTAATAACTTTGGAATGGATTAATATTATTTTACCAAACCAATGCTGGATTGCACCTTGACCCAAACTCTTTGTATATTTTACATTCCAGACCAAAAGACCACATAGTGTGGTCACAACGCCATGGGCAAAAAATGTGTCAAACATGGCAAAAAAAAAAAAATTTAGCATTTTGCTGTGCAGAAACTGTAAGCCTGACCAAAATTCAATTTGGAAAATCAAGAGCTCTACCATGCAACACCATGCATTCCAAATTTTGTGCAAATCCATTGAACAGTTGCAAAGTTATTAATGCACAAAAATTGAAGTTTAATATTAAAGTGTCTACTCAACCCTAACTGTAGGGGCCTGACTGCATCCCTATAATATATATATATATATATATATATATATGTATATATGAATAACTTTGTTTTTTTTCTCTTTTAGATATTTTCTGAAGAAGACTTAAGCTTGAAACGTAGATTTTAACTCTATTTTCTATTTTAGTGTGCATTTAATATAACCATTTGTATTATATATATATATATATATATATATATATACACATATATATATATATATATATATATATATATATATATATATATATATATATTCATGGCAAAAACTCTGTTTAATGCATAAGTTAGGATTGTTCCACAACTACAAAAGTGAGGAAATTTGGTGTTAGGGTTGAAAACCTTTACTCCGCGTTCACCACCCCCAGCACCACACACACACACACACACACACACACACACACACACACACATATATGCAAGTAGGGGGGAGGACCAAGGCAACACAACCAGTCACAGACAACCAGCAGCAGTTGACAGAAATAAAATACAACTGTCTAAATGTACTACAAGACATCACCACCCACCTGACCAGATACTGCATGCTCAGTGGAGATCCACAGCAAAACTGAGGCCATGTACACCAAATGTACACATCCCTGATTACAGGTGCACACAACGTACCATGCTTATGAGTTGCATGCCATTATGTAGCGCTGCACGACACCCTACCACAACATTTGGTAATGTTTGTTGACTGTAGAGTCACAGCTAAAGAAAGAATTTGGCCATGTGTGGTATGTGTGTTTGATTTGAGGTATACACAACTTTGTACTGTAACAGAGTGCAAACCCTTCATGAGGCAACCCCCCCCCCACATACTGAGATGAGATAGTGGATACTAACTGGACAACCACATGTTAAATGAACCCCTTAACATGAACACTATAACCTTATGATTGCAGCTTTGTAAAGATTTAACACTTATGACTACCACAGTGTGAGGCAGAGAATACTCCCTCCTCCTAGAACAATTGCTACATCATGAATGCAAAGCCACAGAAAAAGAAAGTCATAAATATTAATGGTAAACATCTCTGATTGGATGCATAGTACAGTTAACATAGTCATGACTTATACAGTGTCAGGCACGTAATAGTCTGACAAGCTCAAACAACACATGGTACATGCTGAGTGGCAATCGACTACAAATAAATGACAGTATGCAGATACATGGTATACCTCAGTGATTGCAAAGATACTCAACTTAGCACAATTTGGATTTGCTTGGCATCACAGAGTCAATGCCATTGTCTTGACAAGGTACTACATATTCAATAGACAGCAACCCAAAAAATGAGTCTCTGGATAGCTGTGGTACACCTGTTATTGTTGCTATACTCATGTTAGAACATTTAGAAGTTGTGTGCCATCATCCAGATAATTGAACCCCTGACAGACAGACCTGTTATTGTATTTTGAGCATGCAAACACACTGAAACTAAATTCATGGACATCAACAGTATACCTCTATCACTGAAACTATATACCCGTTAGTACCATTAGGAGTTGTAGAGCCTTGTACAGACTATCTCTTCCCCAAACATACACATCAGGTAGTGTATCTCAAGTGTAGAAAACCAGGTAACCTACTACTATAAATGTCACATAGTCAATTGCAACAGTTTTTGTTTCATGATGATGGATGCATCTTGCACTACATTCACAGAGTAGTAATTTCTTTCTCTCTACTCCTAAGTGTATTATCTTCTGTACAGCTGCAATGAGGGAGTTGCATTGCTCATGTACGGTGAGTGTGCAGTATGAATTGTGTTGGGGTGTAGTGCAGCACTACGTAATGGCATGCAACTCGTAAGTGTGGTATGTTGTGTGCACCTGTAATCAGGGATGTGTACGTTTGGTGTACATGACCTCAGTTTTGCTGTGGATCTCCACTGAGCATGCAGTACCTGGTCAGGTGGGTGGGGATGTCTTGCAGTACATTTAGACAGTTGTATTTTATTTCTGTCACCTGTTGCTGGTTGTCTGTGATTGGTTGTGTTGCCTTGGTCCTCCCCCTACTTGCATATGTGTGTGTGTGTGTGTGTGTGTGTGTGTGTGGTGCTGGGGGGGTGAATGCGGAGTTAGGGTTTTCAAACCTAATACCGAATTTCCTCGCTTCTGTTGCTATGGAACAACCTTAACTTCTGTGTTAAACTGAGTTTTTTTGCCATGAATTTCCCTTCTTTTTGAGGATGAGAACTATTAATAGTAAATGGAAAGCAAAGTGGGAGCAAGGGGCTTTTTGGGACTCACGCTTCCAGCACATCATTAATTGTATTTATCCAATGGTGGTACTCTAGCCCTTTGACTTACATACTTTAATCACATTATTTGATGTACTTATATAGTAGTAGTAGTGTGGGGCTCATTGGACCCCATAGTCCCACAACCCCATTTTGTTTATGAATGTAGTGCTAAAGACACAATCGTTTAGTACCTATGCTCCCATTATGTCATTTGATATATGGGTGTGGTGGTGTGAAAAAAGTAGCTTTTGTCTTCTATCATAGCACTATATCACTTCTTGTATGGATAATATAGTGACTCATAGAACTTCATCTGTCAGACCCTTCTTATCATATCTGAGATAATAATAACTTTCAATGCTAGATTTTCAGTAGATACTGCCCATTTAGTAAAAATGAAACACAAGCAACAGTTTTCTTAAGAAAATAGTATATTAATATTTTGATTTTCCATACAAAAATGTCATAATAAATGTTTCTTTTGCAAACATATGAGATCTTTTACACATTAAAAAAATAGATAATTCTTTGAAAAAAGTAAGGAACAGAAACATAAACACATTATTAAAATACAGTGCTAAAAACACAAATATGAAATCAAAAGAGTGATTTGTCTAAAAGTTTGCAATGAAAAAACTGGGTCATTATTAGCCAAAAAAAAAAAAAAAAAAAAAATCACTGTCCAGAGGTGTGCTGTTGCTCAAGACAGCCCAGTGCAAAAGTTGGACACCATGTGGAGGTGCATTAAAAAAATGGAAGCTGTTGCACCAGGGCTGAATGGTGAGGGAGGGAGATACCAGTTGATCTGTGGAGGCTGCTCATTGTGGCTCAGGAAGGCTAGATGTTGTTGTTGCTGCAGGTGAGGTGGTGTGGAGAGGTGTAGTCCATCATTCAACATTGTAGCCTACAGGCTCGAGAACAAGATTGAGAGTTGCCTTCTGCACTGTGTAGGGGACAACAATTTTTCTTGCCCTCCCACAGTGCAGCAGTCTCCTCTTTCAAACCATCAATCTTGCACTCGAGCCTGTGAACACAGTGACAGTGGACTTTGCACATTCTTCTGTGAGATTTTTCAGTAAAGAGACAAGTAAATAGCAACCAATATGTAATGCTTATCATTTAGCTCTATTTTTTTGTGTTACAGTTCGTAACATTGAGTTTTTTCCCTATATATAGTCTAAGTGCATGTAGATCTGCATTCGTATGCACATATATAGAAGCATAAATTGTCAAAAAATAAGTCTTGTTACTCTGCATATCATATCTCTCACTTGTGATGTATTGCAAAAATATTTGCTTCATTAATTTTCAGCAATACTGAAAATTGTTACACTTATATTCTATTTTAGTTCCGGGCCCAGATATTCAAAAGAGTTGAGCCATGCTCAATAGGGTTGCACCTGAGCAAGTATGAAAATGCGCCATTCTGTGATATTCAGCAGGAGGCAGTTGCACCCCCCAAATCACGCTGAGCAACAGTGCAATGATAATGAAGGCATGCACAACTGAAGGGGAAGGAACCATGCATAAATGGCACAGTGCAATATTCAACAACTTGCGCCATGCCCAATAGGGGAGCAAGCGGGAGTTGCGCCATAGTGGAAATAAGCCAAAATAAAAGGGAGCAAGGGAGAAGTGCAAGAACGCTACAGGGAAGCCACATGAAAGCAAAACACAGCAGGACACATTGGGTAGCAGGGACACACAGGGCCAGGCAGGAAAGGGCACCTGGAAGCAATAGCCACAGGGGAAGGTGTGGGGAGACATTGCAGAAGGGGGAGGTACACCACAGAGCAGTGAGGCAAGCACAGGCAGGTGTTCCTGGTGCAGGGGAAGCAGCAGTGAGGACAGCGGGGGGAATACAGTAACAGCTGCCCGGGGTGGTGAACACAAGCCAGGGACATGGCCAGTGCCACCTTCCAGATGGAGGCCGTTATGAGGGGGGTGAGAAGGTGGGCAGCTGGGGAGCGTGGCCATGGAAGGGCCCATCGGCGGTATGCCCCCAACAGGCAGTACCGAGCACACACCAGCTTTGAGCTGTACAATGATACTGAGATTGTGGGCCAATACCACCTGAATCGGGCAATTCTGAGGCAGCTCTGTGAGCTGTGCAGTGATGTGATGCAGGCACCCACACGATGGAGCCATGCCGTCAGTGGAGAAAAAAGTGACAGCTTGCATGTGCTTGCTCACCATGGGTACCTTCCAGAGACCAACTGGGGACACCACAGGCATAACCCAGTCAGCCTTGTCATGCCACCTCACTCACTTCCTCAGCTCACTGCTGCCACATGCTGCGGAGTACATCCATTTGCACAGCACACTGGCGGAGTGCACAGCAAACATACAGGAGTTCTACAGGGTAGCACGTATGCCTGGCATGCTAGGGGCAATAGACTGCACCCATGTGGCCATCCGCGACACTCACCTGGCCCCGAGGGGCGATACATCAACCTGCAAGGGCCATGCCAGCATCAACTGCCAGGGGGTGCGGATGCCAGGAGTGCATAATCAATGTCTGTGCCACGCAGCCTGGGGGGAGCACACAATGCCTTCATCTGGCACCAGCAGCACTGTGCCACAGATTGGAGAGTGGGGATATCCCCACTGGCCACCTAGTGGGTGAGTATGCAAACCACATGGAGAATCATAGGGCCTGGGGGGCCATGGTCAGAGGTGACATGGGTAGTGGCCTATATGGCCCGGGGCAGGGCGATGATGATCACCAAACTAACCTCCACCCTCTACACACAGGTGACAGTGGATACCTGCTCCATCCCTGGCTGCTCACACCCTATCAGCAGCCCATGACCCCATCTCAGCAACGCTACAATAAGGCACACGCCACCACATGTAATGTCATTGAGCGGGTGTTCAGGTTGCTGAAGGCACATTTCCATTGCCTGGACACCTTTAGTGGTGCCCTACAGTACAGCCCCTCAAAGGCCTGTGGGCTATTCCTGGCCTGTTGCATCCTGCACAACATGGCCAACGAATGTGGGATAGCCATACAGGTCAAAGAGGGGGACAGCAATGGGGATGATGAGGATGCCGATGATGATAGTGATGGGCAACCCCCCCTTGGGCGACGGGACCCCCAACTGCTCTGGCTGGCACAGCTGCACAGGGACACCATCACGGAGGAGCACATCAGCCAACCCATGTAAGTCATTGGGCCATGTGCAGCCAACAGTGGCTAAGGCACAACCCACAAACACACATGGACACACACCAGGGGTACATGCTGTCAAGGGAAGTGGCAGGGCATGGAACCACACACACAACCAGGGATGGGCAAGGTCTAACATGCCATGCGGATGGACACACACACATGCACACATACACAACGCACCAAACATGCACAAAGGGTAGGAGGCACACTGACCCAGAACACCACCCCTAGCCACACACATGTCCACAGACCACCACGCCCACTGCCTGTCCATGTGCGTGTGTCAGCTGCTGAGCACCATTGCACATTGGTGTACAGCGCAATGCAGCCATCATCATGCACATGTAACTGCTGACAGCAGCCAGGAGGGTGTGCAGATGGACTGTGTGTTAGTGTGCAGGGCCGGGTACCCACCCGTGCACTGCCCACTGAAACACACAATGCACACAGGGCAGCACCAGACAGTAGCCACATTGGGAGACAGATCAGTCATGCGACACAGTGCCCCGGCCACCACGGATGCGTGGGGAGCCCCATCGAGACCTTCCAGCACTGACAGGTCTACCACTAGCCTCATGGGGTGACACTGATGGTCCCCCAGGAGTTCCACTGTGTGAATGTGACTATGCTCACGCAGGGGTCTACAGCACACTGAACATACCTGCACCAGGTGTGCTCAGGATGCCTACAGCTGAACCCAGTGTCAACAGGGATGGTGTCGCACAATGCCGGGAATGGGGGGTGGACAGTGCACTGCGTGGTGTCCATGATGCATGAGCACATGACTGTGTGCCCATTGTGGCCATGACAGCAGTGAATGCCTGTGCATGCCTGTCAATGGCAGTGGTCACATCCTCCCACAACCGGTCCATCCCTGCCAGGATCAGAGTGGTGTCTCTGCTGCGACGCTCCTCTGCCCGCTCCAGAGCCGCACGTAGTGCATCCACTGATGTCGCAAGTCGCATCTGCTGCTGGACTGATGCTTGCAGTAGGCAGGTGTGCTCATCCAAGAGGTCATCTGCCTCCTTGGCATCCTGTCCCTCAGGATGTGCATGGCCCTGATGCTCAGCACCCCTTGAGGGTGGGTGCTGTGCACCAGGACCAGGTCTGGGCATGTTCACAGGTGGTGCAGACACCACCGCTGGACCCTGTACCCCCAAGCCCATTGGCCGACTGCTGATGCTGCCCCTCTGGCTGCTGCTCCCCAGGGCTCAGTGGTGCTGCTGCAGTGGCCGCAACAGTCCCACTGTCCTGAACAAACACCAGTGCTGTCCCACTGGTGCTGACAGGCACAGGCTGGGACTGTGCTGATACACAGGCCTCCACGGCAGCACCATCCACAGCCATGACCATGATGTTACCTGCTGTGTGGCCATCCTGTGGCACACACATGTCACTGCCCATGCCATTAGCGACATCATCATCGGTGACAGACTCGGCACCGGCCCGAGTCACAGCATGCTGGTATCCTTGGATGCTGGAATGCTGGGACATGGGCAGGACTTCCTCCGCACCTGTTATAACAACATCAGTGTGGACAGCCAGGCGGGCCCACTGTCGCACTAAGCCACGTATACCTTTGGAGGTGGATGGGCCCTCCTCCATCTCCAGCTGACTGTCCTCAGTGGACAGGCCCACCACCACTGACCCATGCAGATGCTCAGGATGTGTAAGGCAAAACAAAGTCTAGTTACTGCATGTGACCTACCCTGCCCCCCCATAGACAGATCATGGCTTACCATGCAGTGATGGGCCACCACCCTTCTGGAAGCCACCACCTGGAACACCCTCAATGGCACAACGCTGCATGCTTCCAGCAATCCTCTCCTCCTGTGGGGTCAGGTGTACCACCTCCGGCTGTCCCCCACCTGTCGCAGCTCATGCTGCCCTGATGGCAGCCACCTTCTCCTTTATCCTCCTCCTATCTGTGCCCATCTTCTTCTTACACTCCTGCACAGAGCGCTGGTGGCTGCCATGCAGGTTCACAGCATGTGCCACTTCTTCCCATGCAGCAGCACGGGCTTGATGTGTACCCTGCCATCCACTGGGAAGTGGCTCCTGATCCAGGTAGGCCTCAAACAGGGCCTCGGTCTCGGCCTTGGTAAAATTAGGCCTCTTCCTCCTCCCACAACAGTGTTCCTCCTCTCCCACAACTTGCTCGGTCATTTTTTAGCCTGTAAGAATGACAGTTGTTACCTGTGACTGTGCAGTCCCATGCATGTCCTTAAATCCACAGTCCACACTCCCAAACAGCATGCAACTCACCAACAGACTGCAGTAACTGACTATGGCCACTGCAGCCCAATGTCGCACTTTTATAGCACAACCCATGCAAATGAGGTGAGGCGCAACTTTAAGTGGATGAAAATTGCAGTGCTGCACCATGGCATTGCTGATTAGTTGTTTTGCATATGATGACTGAATATCGCACTGTTGCACTTTGTGCAATTGTGTTGAACTTGCTGAGCCAAGGGTGCAGTTCTGTGACATGCATAGTACACACCTCACTGCACATGCCTGGGTTGCTGATGCAGGCATCTGTCATGCTGCTGATGTGCTGTGTGCGGGAAGCAATGCAGGGCACTGCATGCCCATTGGGCCAAACTGTGCACCAATGGTTGTACAGCTGTATTGTACGCTGTCAATCAGTGGGCGGGCGGGCAGGTTGTGGGTGTGATGCTGGCACCTGTTACTGACCAGGGTGAAGCACGGCAGGTGAGACGGTGGGATGTGAGGGGGGTACCACTAAACCAACAGGGATAATTCTTTACCTGTTTAGTACAAACATTTAAGAACTATTTTCTATCAATGTTAAACATGCTATCTTTGACTTAATCTTTAGGCTTTCAATATTTTTACTTCTGAGCGCTTTCAGCTACTCTTTTCACAAGAGATCGCCTCTACAGAGTTTGATAAGCAGCACAATATCCAAACAATTCATACAATTAATCACATTTTTTTGTATTTTATCACTACGTTAAATATTAGAATGAAATGTAGCACTTAATCTTGCAAGTACTCGTGTAAATAATGTAGAGACTCAGTATATCTCAATGTTTGACTCTTGTTCTACTAAGAAGAATGAATTAGGCACATTGTGAACATTGGTGACTTTATAAATGTAGTTGACAATTTGAGGTGTACATGACAGGCTAGGTACTGGGCTGTTACACTAAATAATACTGTTCATGAACTGCACACAATAAATTATAATAATTATGCATTCAGGGCCCATTGAGTGGGATATTACTTGCTGTCACAATGTATTTTGCAACATGTTTTTTCTGTATGCTTTTGGTGTCATACTTACGTTGAACACCAGCACCTTCCTCCTATTCACCTGAACCACAGGTATGGCTACAGCCTCCTGGCCACTATATAAAAAAAAAAATGAGAACATAATTTAATTATTATGATATAAAAATGTCAATATCTAAGAATACTTTAACTATGTGATATATACAACATATTCCACTATGTTAGTTAACTACATGGCAACTCCTGTATGTGGTCACCACATTAAAGTAACACTATTCATACTGCATAACACACTATACTGTATCTGTCATATTCACCCTGTGTCGGACTGTGGTACAACGCTGGTTACAGCATTACTGGTATGTCACATGCATTCTCAGAGCAACATCCAATGCTGCTGGCCATGGGCCTGTATCATTGAATTTAGCACTTTGACCAGCTACATTGCAGATGATAAAGTGGCACTGCACCATCACAAGTGGACTGACAGTGGCAGAGCAATGAAGAAGTGTAATAATGCAATAGTGTTTGTGCTCTGCACACCATCCATGATATTCACCACTGGCTAAGCAAATGAGGACATAATGGATGCAAGTTGAAAATGAGACCATTTATATGGTTTAATAGCCCCATTTCCATGCGGGGAGACTCATCCCCGCCTATTTATTGCTGGTGCCCTGGCATGCATTAAACATTGGATATTTATGGCCTCATGCCCTTCAGAACAACATGCCCCATTGCACAATCATGGACTGCGAACATTTAAAGTATCAGTGGTACAACAGTGGAACCGCACCACTCACCCAATCACAGGTTTACTACTTATAAATATCCATTGAAGTTAAGTGGACCCTACTCTGTTTCTCAAGTACAGATATGCTCTATAAAAATATCCATGGTGGCACACTGGACACTACCATCACACAAGCGCAAGCTTACCATAATATATATATATGTATCCCTCATGTTGCATTGGACCCCATCCATTTTCTGATCAGACACTTTGCATGATATTATTAACCGTGGCCCAGTGGTGGCTACCTTCACATCTGAATGCACTGTTTAAGATGTTGACACTTCAACTTACTTATTCCCTATTCAGAGTTGACTCATCAAAGATTTAAGTTCCCACAACACTTTCTGTGAAGATTTCCCTGTTCCATTACCCTGCTATATGCAGAAACTGTTTTTCACCCTGAGCTATAGTTTCTCAATATAGTATGTTTTTTTGCTGTGGTCTAACTTAGCTCGTTGAACAGTACTCATTATAAACCAAGAGAAAACTTTTCATAGTCTTGCCCTGACTGGTTGCAGAATTTCACAAATGTGATACACAAGAAACACTGATAGCAGACAGTCAACATGTTCACTTGAAGTTTCTACTTACCGTCTGACTCCACAAAGATGACAGAGTCAGAACCAGATTCTGCAGCCTCCACAGCTTCTGTCTGTGCTGGTACTACATCAGCAGCAGGACGGGAGTGTCTCTGATGAGCTGTGAAATATAGATAAAAAGGCCATTTACCAACTGTTTCACTTGCATGGCCACTTATTTAGGATCACTCACTATACAGGATTTACATGTTTCTGTAACCTATTATGATTATTGATCAAGTATTGTACAGTCACTGAATACCCATGTAAAGTATAAGTAATGGGATTACTGCCAAGCAAGTTATTTACACTATTTATTTATTACTGTAATGTACTTAAAGTTATTAAATGGGTCATTTGACTTTCATCATAGCCTTATCTGCATGCAGATGTGCCAATCACCAGTGGCTTACACCTGGCACCCTGCCAGGCAGCAGCAGTCATTGGCCAATGTCCTATGATGCTCAGCATCAACACACCACAACGCCTGTTCATGGGTTCCCACTACACAGCCTAGACCTGGTGGTGCACTGCACCTCCCCATGTCCGATTATGGCTTTCCCGGTATTAAATCTAGCTATGGTGATCCAGTGGCACCCCCCCATGTCCATTTGCAGGCTGCTCAGTCATAAAACTATCCCTGTTAGTCCATTGGTGTCCAACCCCCTTCTCAGTCATGGCCTCCCTGGTATAAAAACCTAGCCCTGGTGGTCCAGTGCTCCTGAACCATTCCCCAATTATGATCCACTTGGTATTAAATCTAGCCTTGGTGGCCCATTTGGCACCCCCATACCTGATTGTTGGTTTCCCAGTTAAAAGTATACCCTGGTGATACAGCAAACCCTACCCCCAGCCTGATCATGGACTTCCTATGCTAACCATACACTAGTGCTCTAGCAGTAATCCCCTTGCCAATGACACACTCAGTCCCACCATCCTGTTCCCCCCTCCCAGTCAGTAGCAGGTTGCTGCTCCCCACCCACAACTTACTGCCCAGTCAACAACTGACACTGTACGATACGGCTGTATGCCCATTGGCACACACTGTCAAGCAATACCCGTACACCCAGGGCATACACTATCAGTCAGCAGGCAGTCATCGCCCTACAGGTGGTCAGCTGCTGGACACTGCTGACTGGGGGGGTGGGTAGTGGGGTGATGTGACTGAGTGCATGCATGGGGAATGGGAGTAATGCTAGGCCACCAGGGTATATCTAGCATAGAAATACCACTATGGTGCTGAGGGTAGGGTCCACTATACTGCCAGGTCTATGCTTGTCACCGGACAGAACGTTATTAGGCATGGGAAGGGCAACTGTGTCAGCACAAGTATGTCTTAATCAGGGAGTCCACAATCATACATGCCAGGGGTGGGCCACTGGATCACCACAACTATGTCTTTTACCATGTCACCCCATGATGACATGTAAAAGAGGGGTCCAGTGAATCACCAGGAGTATGTCATTTACTAAAGACACTGTGATCAGGCATAACTGGTGTGCCACTAGACCAACAGGGTTACTTTATTACTGAACATCTCACAGTTAGGGAAGGGGGTTGGGGGAGTAGGCCATGTTGACAGACAGTGATAGTACAGCTGAGATTGCCACCCACAGCTTGCACCCACTGTATAACACCGTACAATACATCACATCACCTGTGACTGCCCAACTATTGCTCCTTTGTTTCCACTGTAAACTGTGTGCGGTCTATACACACTACTGAATATCAAACTTATATTATTATAAAAAAAGTAGTTTATTTACTTATGGTGCATGTGGTGCTTTCCTGCATCTGGCTTTCCAGCCACCTCCCAAAGTTCATAACTAAGGTAGTGCCAGCACTTTTCATTGTCTGGTATCTCCTCCCTCTCCTTCAGGTTGTAGAAACTCTGGCGCAACAGCTTCCACTTTTTCTTACACTGCAGAGATGTTTTGTTTTTCGCCTTAAGGATCATGTGCAGGTAAGAATTAATGCACCTCCACATGCTGTCCAACTTCCGGTTCATGCTACACATTAAGATATGAGCACTACCCCATGCCTGGACTGCCTCGAGCAACATGCACACCTTGTGAAAACTCCAGATTCTCATTGTAATGTTGATTTTGGTTTTTCTCTTAAAATCTGCAAGAAATACACAAAAAAACAGTACATTACTGTCATGTTTTGTCACACCTGTGTCACTTTCTATTCTGCTCCTTAGTACATCACTTATGTTTCTGTCACAAGTAAGATCTGTCTGCACATACATACTTCACACATATTCTTATTTTCAGCCCATTATATGCTTAGCATATTCAGAAACAGCCCCTAGTTGTACTGCACAGTATTGAGCCCCCCCAAAAAGATAATAAATAACTTGTTGACACCCACAGTTCAGCTGCCATATTGTGTAGAGCAACATGGCAGCCAATATCTGTGGGTGCCCACATGAACTGTAGGTCCACCATCTGTTGGTGCCCCATCACCAATCACATTGTTTATATAACAAAAAATGTTCCATGGTGGTCCAGTGGAGCCTAACCCTTCACCTGATCACAGGCTTTCTGTTTAGAAATAACTTTGATGATCCAGTGCAGCTGGCAAAACAGCCTCATTAGACAAGAGCAGTAGATTCCATGAAACACCACTAATATATTTAATACACTGAACCTGTGATCACCTGAGTGTTTAGGGTACGCTGGAACACCAGGACTATTTCAGACATGGAGAACACACAATCAGCTGTTGGAATATGTTGCCACCAAACGGTGAGGGAGGGCCACCAATCCCCAAAAAGTGATGTGTGATACGGTGCCAGGCACAAGTTGCTAGATACCAGGACACCTGCATGTAAATAGCTCTATAATGACATGCAGATAGGGAACTTCCACCTTGCATACATTATGACTACATCTCTATATACATGACAAAATGTTACAGTAGTTGCACCCAGCCCCACCACACTTCAATCCTTTATCAGCACACTACTGTGTTGGAACTTCCACTGGCACTGTGCGATTATGACATGTACAAAGTTGGTGGCCACATTTAAATGTTGAACAGAGCTGAGCCATTACACTGCATCATTAAATATTACACTGACAAAACCTTGGTGCATTTGACTAGCACTGTACCCAGACTTTATTTACAAGCTGGCATAGTCTCAATAATCACGGCCTATGTGTAACACATGTGTAAGTGTTGTATGTAGCCGTTCTATTTTTTGACCAACAGTTTTTGGATCTGAAAAGAACCTTTTTTTTCTACTTTGTTATCTGTTTAAATGGTCTGACATTCTTAGAGGACTTTGAGGATTGCATCTTGAAGGTCTCACAGGAAATGGCAATTGCAAGCATGTGAGAAGTGTACATTGTCTGGTAGGTATAGCCAATCATAACACTACTTAATTTCTGAGTGACGTATGGTCACCAGATATGCGTAGATAAGCAGATATATGTATGTTGACTTTTGTTTGAGCTCTGTCAATCAAGCACATATGGTGTTCTGCTTGCCAGACTCTATGCTCTGTAATATCTGAAAAAATGATTTTATAGGCAGGCAACATACTCATTATAGAAGCAAGGTCCAATTTTGCTTCTGTCACTAAATCAACCCAGCATTTGGTGACCAAATCATTGCCTCCAATATGTGTCAGCGGTATGTCTGGATGAGTCTGAGTACTCAAAAGCCTGTACATTGTTGGCATGAGGTGCTCCCACCTCATTCCACCCCTGCCAAACCACTTAACACAGCAATTTGGGAGCTGCAGTTGTTTCCCAAAATCACTGTTTTGAGCATACTCTGATGCTCACCTTACAATACTGCTGCCTACAATCCACAAAGTCATTTTGCTGTTTTCTGCCATTTCTGAGTTTTGAAACTAAGAACTGGACAGGGAGCTACCAAAAAAGTCAGTGTTTCCCTTGCAACAGCTAGGCACTAGTGAAACTAAAACTGAAATGCCCCTGTCTATTTCAACACTGCTTCACAGATCTGGTACATAAAAGACAAATAAAGTATATGATTGACTAAACGTCTCTCTTCCATAGCCAATACAGTGTGTGCACTGACTATCTGAGCAGTTCTACTTCAGTAAAAAAGTAGGAAGATTTCAAGGTGGCAAAATGCATGTTTTCATAGGCAGATTTAAACAATTACAAGTGCAGAGTCATGTCTGATTGGTTTTCTCTTCTGGTATGCCACATGGGCACCTTACTTGCTCCCTCCATTTTGCAGCTGTATCTGTGCTAGTGAGTACCAATTTACAGTCTGACTTTAAACAGTTATAACTTAATAATGCAGTAGGCTACCTTGCATTTATATACATAGACAAATAGAGCAGGAAAACATGTTTTGATTAATATTATTTGGATGTTGGTAACACTTTTTATCATGCTAGAAAAATGTAAAATAAAATGTTAAGGACTTACAGCAAACAAGGCACTGTTTCTCAGTTTTACCCAAGATGGCTGCTATGTCCTTTTTCTTCAGTGTTCAGTGTCTCTGATTGGTTGCCTTACATGGCCTGATAAATGTTACACTGTATTGGTTGAAGTGCCTGTCACTCAAATACAAATCAATATATTATTGGCTAATGCATATTGTTGCTTCCCCTATTCTCAATTTTGCGATACTTGTGAACTCATGACACTGGTTTTGTGACACTGTCAAATGCACAACACTAATTTTTTTATACTTTTGAAGTTTGACACTATTTTTTGCTACACTTTATCACGCACGACAGTAAATGTTTGACACTATTATAAGTACTTTCGAAAGCACAACACCGTATAATTAAGACACTTTCGCACGAATGACACTATATTTTGTGACACTTTCGAATGCACGACATGTTATTATGGCTTTTTCCACAAAAAAGAAGTTTTCTTTGAGTAAGACCAGCTCTGCTCACTTCATACTATCGCAATACATTATTTGACACATTTTTAACATACCAATTGTGAAATTCTTAATCATTTTATCAACTATTACATTTATGCACCATCATTTATTGATTTCATTGTGCACTGTTACTACACAGACGACTGTGTACTCCTTTGTAAGCAATCATGTTGACTATTTATGCATGAGTTAAAAATACAGTCTCAACATTGAATGTCACAAGAGAACAAAGCAAAGAGATACTAATATGTTGTTTTTCTGTCTCTATTATATAGGTGTCTGATACCTCTGTAAGATTGCTGATTACCACTGTGAAGTCCCAGATAGTAAAGATGCCCAGTAAATGCAGATGACTATCTAAGCAAAGATGAAACAGGTATCATAGTGGTTTACTGTTGCCCAAGACTAGTACGAAAGGCACTGCTGTGAGTTCAACACATAAAACTACTGAAACAGTGGACCCTATATTGTCTCACTCCACAGTAACAGTGCGCACTTGCTCAACAGCAAGAAAAAAATATTCACCTCAGCAACAGTTGTGTAGGTCATTGAGATGAAAAACCACTATTGCAAAGGTAAGCATAATTTGACATACTAAACAACATCAGAATCTACCACCTGGTGATGTCAATCTGAAAAAGCCGAAGTATTTCTGATCACTAGCATCTAAAGCTAAGATCAAGAGACTTACTGCTGCTATGATGAGACATGAGCATAAAAAGAAAAAAAGTCATGTAAGCTTGATGAAATTGCATCTCAAAGTACATACATTACTGAGTAAAGCACTATTTGCTCTTCAACGCTTACAGTGTAAGATGTCTCATGTGCTGGAACTATTCAGAAAAGTCATGTACAACATCAAGAAAAGACTACAACAATATCCTGAATTGACCATACACAATTTCTCTGATGTTTTCACAAGTCGATGGCTCCACACACAGCACTCAGAAGCATATTTCTGGAAAGAGTCATATTATTCACAGAAAAAAGACAGCAACTTCACTATAGATCAGTCCGGTAAACTGGTAAATGTACTCAGTGTCTCTGACGATACAACAATGGAGTCAGATGATGATGCTGAATCAACTAGTCAGCCTTGCAAGTGCCACTGTCTCTCATTTATTTATTTATTTATTTAAGAGATTTACCAGGAAGGCATGCTAAGTGGAGCACTGCTCGATTCCAGATGCGTCTTGGGGGTAGGAGGTTTACAATGGTACAGTAGTACAGAAGAAACAAAACATACATAATGTGATTGTTACAGACAATGGATGAGGCATTCTTAATACAAAATAGAATAGGTAAAGTTTCTTTAGCATTTAATAACATTTGGTGCAGACCAAGAATGGAACCCAGACTAGTGCTAGCAGCTGATAGATAGGAGTTGAGATGGTGATTCAACGAGGGGGCAAGCAGGAGCAGTTGGTAGCAAAATGCATTTTAAGATGAGCATTCCAATGAGGAGTACTTGTGGTGTGTCTGATATCAGCTGCCAGGGAGTTCCATAATTTGGGCAACCTGAAGCAGAAAGCAGCCTGGCCAGATCGGGCGGATCTGTGTGGAATGTGCAGGAGCATAGAGTCTATGTTTCTGAGAGTGTAGGCAGGTGGGGAAAGGGCAGTTAGGGATGATGACAGGTAGGAAGGGAGTATCTGCAACCAGAACTTTGCAGCGGTTCTAGCACCGTGAAGCAATCATCGGTCATGTAGTGAGGGGAGGTCCAGGGACTGGTAGAGGTCACAGTGATGGGTATTGGGAGGATGGTCCAAAGAGAACCGGCAGAAGGAGTTGTAAAGGGGGTCAAGCCTGGCTAAGAAAGTTTGGTGGTGGCAAAGTAGACAACATCGCCGTAATTCATGATCGGGAGGATCATTTTTTGGACTATTGCTAGTCTGGTTGGTAGAGGAATGCAATTTTTGTTACGGTAGAGGGCTCCCAGTATGGGATGCAATTTTTTGTGTAGGGCATCTATATGCACTGAGAAGTCATGGTACTGATCTAGCCAGATGCTGAGATAATGATATGTGGTGCAGGCCTCAAGTGGAGATCTGTCCAAAGTGTAGAATGTGGGTGGTGCAGTAAGCCAGGTTAGTTTGAAGCGAGAGCCGAAGGTGAGGGAAACAGGTTTTTTTTGAGTTTACGAATAACTGGTTTCTGAGGAACCAACGTTGGATGGAGTCGAAGTCCTTCTGTAGACAGGCTGTCATGGCGGTTGCGGATGGGCCAGAGGTGAACAGCACCATATCATCTGTGTACATATGGATAGCCGTATGTGAGCAGACAGCAGGCAAGTCATTGAGAAAGATAGAGAACAGCAGAGGGCTGAGTACAGACCCTTGGGGGACTCCACTGGTGACAGGAAGTGAGGTGGATCTAGCCAAGCCAATACAGACTGATTGGGACCCACCTGACAGGTATGAATGGCACCAGTTATTTGTGTTCACATACTGTCCAGCTTCGGCAAGTTTAGCCAACAACAGGGGATGAGAGACCATGTCGAAGGTTTTCACCAGGTCAATAAATATGGCTGCTGTTATTTCCCCTTTGTCCATGCCTGTAAGGGTGGAGTTAGTGAGGTGAAGGAAGGAGGTGGTGGTGGAGTGATTTTTTCTGAAGCCGGCTTGGTAGGGGGTGAAAAACGATATGGTCTCTAGATAGTGGTGGAGCTGGGATAATACAAGATGCTCTTGAATTTTGGCTAGGATGGGGAGCAGAGATATGGCCCAGTAGTTGGATGGGGAGGAGAGGTCTCCCCTTTGGGTAGGGGAATAACTGTGGCTTGTTTCCATATTTTGGGGACTGCCCCGAGTTTAAAGGACAGCTTATAGAGCATGGTTAGAGGGTGGGCTATGGCCAGTGCTGAGAGTAGGAGCATTTTGGAATCTAGTCCCAATGGACATTTACCTTTGGATGGGTTTAGTGACTGCAGTATTTTTAGCACCTGGCCAGAAGCAACTGGGCAGAGCGAGAAGGAGGCCGGGGAGGATACTTTAGGGGGCACAAAGCGCGGGGGATGGGGATGTGAGGAGAGTAGAGAAGAAGTAGTGGTGGAGAAATATGAATTAAACTCGGTGGCAACCAAGCAAGGATCCATAATGATTTTACCTTTGAGGTCGAGAGTGGGAGAGGGGGGTTGGGCCAGTGGAGAGAGAAGGGATTTTATTGACTTCCAGAATTGAGTAGGGTGAGCGAAGTTATTTTTGAATGCAGTTTTAAAGTAATTTGATTTGGCCTGATGTATGAGTCTTGTACAGGCATTTCTTAGTGACCGGTATTGTTGTTGAGCCGTACGAGCACCTATGGCCTTGAAAGTTTCCCAGGCTCAGTCTCTGGCTCGTAGTTGTTCCATGAGGTTTGTTGTTACCCATGGTAAGTGGGATCCTCTTACTCGGGATCTCCTGAGCGGAGCACGTAGGTCCCAGATGGCAAGGAACTTAGTAGAGAAATATTTCAGGGCCTCATCCATGGAGATGGCCCTGGGGATGAAGGACCAGTCAATGCTAATAAGGTCATTTAGGAGAGCTGTCAGATCAAGGGATTTATAAACTCTGCTGTAAAGCATGTGGGGTGGACGGGCCGTTGGTTGGAAGATTTTATGCACCATAAAAATCATATGGTGGTCACTAAGGGAGTCCGGTAGTAGGCCAGCTTTAACTATATGATGATGGTGAGTAGTAAGTGCCCAGTTCAGTAGTGTTTGTTTATTGGATTTGTGGTTTAAGTGAGTGGGTTCCTCTATTTGCTGGTGCAAGTTTTGAGCATTTATTTGGCATCGCGATTTAGAGGCTGCGCTGCCTAGCCAGTTCTGATTGAAATCTCCAAGACTATGGAGTTCGCCACCTTCTGTAAGGGACCTCAGGTTACCAAGGTGGTCAAGGATGCTATCCAGAGGGGTGTCCGGCAGACAGTATGACCCAGCTATGTATACTGGGATAGAGTGTGGCAGGGGGATTTTGATTAGAAGGGAATCTATAGTTTGTATGGGTGCCATCAGAGTGATTATGGAAAACTGGAGATTTGAGGAGATATACATGGCAGTGCCACCACCCTTCTTTCTGCCCTGTCTGTCTTGGTGGATTAGAAAGAAACCAGATATTGAGAATTCTTCATCCCGGTTACGGGGCTTCAACCAAGATTCTGTGATGATTACAATGTCAGGGTGAAGGGCTAGGACTGTGGTTTGTAGGGCAGCTATTTTGTTTAGGATGCTGCATATGTTTAGGTGGACAATTTTAAAGCCCTTAGGGAGGTGTGTAGTTGGTGCGGGTGGTTGGCCAGCTATGGGGGCCAGTGATCCAGGGTTACGTTCAACGTCCCCAGCTATGAGGAGAAGGAGAGACAGGGTGTGCCTTAATAAGCGCATGGCCTTTACTGATGACCCCTGTCGAGTGGGATGGTTAGGAGTAAGTAGGTCTGTCTTGGGATCTGAGTAGAGTGGGATATATAGGGCAGGTTTCTCAGTGTGGAAAGAGGGAGGGAGGATAGAAGCCCCCAGGGACCAGTTGTGCCAATGGTACTGGTTGTGGTCCACTGGTTCTGAGGAGGAGTGTAGGGGTGGCTTAGTAGCTAAGGAGAGAAGTGGCAAAGGGTCAGGTAGAATAGGATGGGATGAGGGTGGAAGGGAAGATAAGGTTAGGTAAAGCATAGTGATGGTTACTGTGAGAAACTGCATGTTTTTTTTCAGTAGTAGATTGAATCTGCTCAGCAGTGGCCACTAGTGGCAGAAAAATATAAGAAGCTAATGAGAAAGTGGGCTGGTTGGTTTACAAGCTCACGAAGTCAGTGCTATATAAGGAGGAGCTCACCAAGGGTGGTACGAGCTCGCAAGGTCAATGCTATATAAGGAGGAGCTCACCAAGGGTGGTGGTGGGGGAGGTGGGGAGTCTGCGCATAGCGCAGGTGGGGCTAGAGCTCCATGAAGAAGCAGCTGCAAGCTCGGATGGCTATCTGGCACTGGTTTCTGCTCCGTGGTCCTAGGGGGGATCTCGGTGGCTGTGAGGATGGCTGGGGACAGCTTGCCCTCATGACCACAATGCTGGAAGGGACAAAAAAGGCTGTTATAAGTACATGTAGGTAGGAAGGAGGAGCTTATAACTTTAAGGCATTGCAAGTTCTTCTTATGCACTTAAAATACTTTCTAGGCATTTTTTACATGCAGAGAATAGCAAATTGTGCTTAAGCACTTTAAATACTGGCTGTGGGTGATGCAGGCATGGTTTAGAACAGCCTAGGGAGCGAAAGATCTTATTTGGCTTGAAATTCCTTATGGTAAAGGCTTGCACTGCTCAGATTCAATATCCCCTTAAAGTAAAAAGCAGTACAGCTCCCTTCCCCTTTGCCTTTTGCTTCCAGTTAAGGTAAATGCAGTACAGCTCAGTCCCACTTGTAATACGAGGCAGTACAATCACAAATTCCCCTTGAAAAGCAGGTTTTCTGATTAAATTACAGGACGGTTTTGGAGGCAGGGTGCTGTGCAAAAAACTATCAGCACTGCTCCACTGACATAAATTCAAAATGCACAGCAGTCTTTGTAATAGCACAAAAAAGGCACCAAGTTTGAAATCTGTGGTGCAGTTGAGCTCCGTGAAGAAGCAGCTGCAAGCTCAGATGGCTACCTGGTGCTGGTTTCTGCTCCGTGGTCCGTGGGGGGGATCTCGGTGGCTATGGGGAGGGCTGGGCACAGCTTGCCCTTGTGACCGCACTGCTGGCACTGGTTTCTGCTTTGTGGTCCGTGGGGGGATCTCGGTGGCTGTGGGGAGGGCTGGGGACAGCTTGCCCTCGTAACCGCGCTGGCACTGGTTTCTGCTCCGTGGTCTGTGGGGGGATCTCGGTGGCTGTGGGAAGGGCTAGGGACAGCTTGCCCTCGCAACCACACTGCTGGTGCTGGTTTCTGCTCAGTGGTCTGTGGGGGGATCTCGGTGGCTGTGGGGAGGGCTGGGGACAGCTTGCCCTCACGACCACACTGCTGGCATTGGTTTCTGCTCTGTGGTCCGTGGTGGGATCTCAGTGGCTGTGGGGAGGGCTGGGAACAGCTTGCCCTCACGACTGCACTCTGGGCATGTGACGCAACTTGCAACCGTAGGCAATCATCATTTGACAAAGTTGACCAGTTTATCAACCTGTTTGTTATAACAGATCATAAAGACAGATGTAAACTGTTTCACAATATTGACCTTTGTAAGATCCGTCCACATACTGGACTTATGGGTCACTTACTTGCATGTCTAGATAGTAGTGTTTGTAACAGTGTCTTTCACCACATGTGGATGCTTGGAGTACATCAAACAGGCATGCAGTACTTTGCATACAGAAGGCAGAATATTCAGACTGCACCAGGCTATGGTGCAAGCCTGGGTGCAGCACAACTTGACTGTGCATGGACATCGACAGGGTGATATTCAACAGAGCTGCACCATGGCACAGCATAGTTGAATATCGCTCCCTGGCCACCTGCAGTGCACATGGCACAGTGGCACTGCACCAGCGCAAGTGGCCAGAGTGGAGCATGGGGATGCGCAAGCGGAAGTGCCATTGTGATAGGCCCAACCACTGCAATATTCAAAAGTGCACATGCAAATGGGGCCATAATGTATGCAAAGCACAAATGGGGCTATGTGCATGTCATTATGGCCCCATTTGCATGCAGGTGCACTGATCCCCGGTGACTTACACCTGGCGTCTGCCAGGCTGCAGCCATCGGGGATTGATACCCCCTGCACATCGTGGCAAAGTGCCGAAATGCCTGATAGCGGGCATGTGTATAAGTAGTACATGTCCTATATCCATGGTGGTCCAGTGGACCACTTGCAACCTCTTCTCAGGCATAGGTAAATTTCGGTTCAGTTAACACTATCCCTGGTGGTCCAGTGGACCGCTTGCAGCCCAGTCACAGGCATATGTAGTAGTGTTAATGGTCCCATAGCCCTACTGATCCAGTGAACTGCTCGCAGCCCAATCATGGGCATATGTCCTCATGATTGGTCCTATATCCCTGGTGATCCAGTGGACTGCACACAGCCCGATCACGGGTGTCAGTAAGTAACAATGCCACACCAATCCAACCCTGGTGGTCTAGCAGTATCCCCTTCCCCACCTGCCCACTGAACCCCCACCCTGCTCCCCCAGTCAGCAGCGGGTGGCAGCTCCCCACCCGCTTGCTGCCCCACCGCCCACCAACTGACACCGTGACAGTAGGGATGGCACGCCCATTGGTCCACAGCATAAGCCAATGGGCCTGCAGCCCATACCATACTATTACAGCTGCTGCCCACCACTGACTGGGGGGAGTGGAATGGTGGGGCTCAGTGGGCGGGTAGGGAGGCGGGTACCGCTAGACCACAAGGGTTGGATTGGTGTGGCATTACTACTTACTGATGACCACGATCGGGCTGTGAGCAATCCACTGGATGACCAGGGATAGAGTTAACAGTCTTAAACAGACTTATGCCCTTCTGAATATCCCACCCAGGGTGTATGAAGTTCGATGAGTTGTAAATCAGTACACTATCTTAAAAAACTTATTGGATTCTGGTGACATGCATGGTGTCATCACATGTCTGAAAAGGCTATGACACATGATTTCTGTAGCAGACATGGGAATTAATCAGTCTCCTACTTCTGATGAGACCTCTGTTTTCTGTTTTAGAAAGTCACATTCTGAAATAGTTTGACAAAGAAACTGTGAAATTCAAATTGGCATAGGCACAAAAGTTTGACTCTGTATGTGTGTCATATGAACGTCTATGTTACAACAAACAGATAGTCACAGTGAACCTTGAAACCTTGTCTCCATACAACGACATGTGGTTTCGACTGTCAGCATTCTTGCTGTTGAAATCAGACTTCCAGTTACAGTCCATCATTGGTGCTCTGCAAGCACTGTTTCTCCAAACTGAAGTGTAACATTCTGCCACCAAGGTCATTGTTGAATAATATGGAGGCACAAGCTACACCAAGTGAGACTGCCACATTGAATATGAACATATTCTTATTCAGACTATGAAACCTTTTCAAACCATTCTACGTCTGAACACAAAGACATGGGACATTCCACCAAAATAGCTCATTAGATCTCTCAAGGGTTCTGTCATGTATCTGCCACTTACTCTGCAGGAAAATGTGAAGGCAATTTCCACAGAAAACGGTTTGGTGATTCTTGTAAAAGTGTCCCAACTAAGGCCAAGGTCATCTGGCAAGATGTTGTCAATGTACAGAAGGTGAAGTTTGCTGTTACTTATTTGAAGAGCAACAATCCCTTTTACACAGACCTTGACATTGATACCGTGACTACTATGTCAGTAGAATGCAATGAGTTGGGAAGCACTAAACCAATGATTGAAAATGTCAATGTGCGGACTAATGACAATGTGAATGAACAGTACACAATCCACCCACTGCATAACAGAGATCCAGTGGGGGACAACATTGATCTCTATCAAATGAAACAGGTGGAAGGTGAGCCTGTCAGCATATGGAAGGCAACACTGGAAGCACGCTGTTTCCCAGACCTAATCCCAAAAAGGGTCAGATGGACACCTAGATGAAAGGGAAGTACATATACAGGATGCTGGATACTGTATAAGCTGTGTACTCAGCAAGGATGGAAAATTTAGGCGCAACATACAGTACCTATTTCATCTCCTGTGGGAGAGTGAGATTAGCATACTGTCTGTGTCTATTGCACATACTATTCATCTCAGTACTCCACTAGATGGAATTACAGCTGCACAATTCCTTGAAAAATTGAAGCAGAAAGATGAAAATGTGCAAGTGAATTTGTCTTCCATTCTCTCAAGCCTACGTTGCACCAAAGAATATTGGTATCGCAGACATTCTGAGGTGATGACAATGCTGCGAGAGTATGGTGCAGCCACATGGTTTGTCACACTCATTTGTGCTGAATATGCCTGGGACGAAGTCATAGAACTGTTAAAATAGGAAAATTCTGATGTAGACGGCATTTCATCAATGACTATTGGAGAAATGTGCTCACTTGACCCTGTGTCTGTGCATTTCCACAAGCAGTTCCATGATATAATGACTTTAATTTTGTCAAAGGACAGTCCACCTCTTGGTACTGTAGAGCATTACTTTTGGAGGATGGAGTATCAAGCACGAGGTGCCCCTCATATACACATGTTATTGTGGATCAAGGATGCGCCATGCATCAGTGAACATGAAGCAGCACAAGTGCTAGCATTCATCAAGCAATACATCTCTTGCCACATTCCGGACAAGTATGACAGTCCTACACTGTGAAAGTTGGTTCAAAAGTTCCAGCAACATATTTGTGAGAAATACTGCCACTGGGTAGTAAAGAACAAATCTGATTGGTACACAAGATGTCATTTTGGATTACCTAGATGACTTTGTCAGGATGGTGCCATGAATGAACTTTTTTTCAGCAATGCGACACGCCACTTGATGGCAAAATCAACCAAGAGGGTGTATGAGTTACCTAGAGCTGAGAAAGAGGTGTATATCAATGACTACAACCGAACTCTTCTCCTAATGTGGCAAGCAAACATAGATGTTCAGTTTGTGGCTGACAATTCATTGGCTCTGGTGCGGTATGTAACTTTTTTTACATAACTAAGCATGAGCAGACTAGCTTGCAAGATCTTTGGGAAGATATTGCCAGTTCAAGCAAGAGCCTGACATCTCAGCTCTGGTCATTGGGATTGAAAACCCTTTCACACAGAGAATGTGGTGCTTATGAGGCCAGTGATTGTTTGATGGGCACACATTTGTATGGCAGCTCTGATGCTGTGCACTTTCTCAGTGTGAACTACAAAGAGAAATGCAAAAGTGTACTTATTCCTCATGCTGAGATTGAGGAACTCACTGTCAATAGACCTTCTTCAAAAAATATCTTGATGAATAACCTCATTGACACGTACTACCCCCTAGGCACGATGACATGGATAATATGTGCCTATTTCAGGTGGCTAAGTGGTATGACTACAAGAAGAATGCCTCACCTGATTGTACATGTGACATTTACAAGGTGAAAGGAGTAGATGGCTGTCTCGCAAAGAGACAGAAGCCTTGGCTCATAGACCACTGTAAATTACATCTAGGCACATTGGAGAGCAGAGAACATTACTACTTTGCTCTCTTATTCTTATTTAAACCCTGGAGAAATGAGTCTGAATTAAAAGGTAACTGTTATACATTCGAGGAAGAATTCAATCTCAGTTACAACACTTTCAAAACTGAATACTCAGAGACATACATACAGAGACTGGAGAATGAGAAAGAACAGCTTGAGAAGGCAGAGAAATAACTTCAAGAGGATACTCCTGTTAGCTCACAAAACAATCTTGATCCAGAAGGAGAAGGTGTTCTAGGTGAGCCTCTGCCTTTAAATGCCCCAGAAGTCTTAATCTCTGAAGTCGAGAGTGCCATGGAACATGGAACACACTGTGGTGTCAACCCAGCTGACTTGAGAGAAAGACTAAATCAGCAGCAGCATGTAGTTCGCTCTCAGGTCACTGACGCAGTTTGACATGGCCTGCTACATGAAGCCAGAAAATGTGACTGTCTTGACTATAAGCCACTACTGATGTTTGTTTGTGGCTCAGCTGGCACAGGAAACAGTTCCCTTATTGAAGCCATCACTGCTGAAATAAGGAGCCTGACAGGATCATCAATGTCTGTTGCTGTTAGTGCTCCCACTGGCCTAGCTGCATACAGCACTGGTGGAGTTACTTTACACCATCTCTTTATGTTGCCAGTAGAGCATGGCAAGACAGGAGAGTATCATAAACTGTCATTTGAAGTTACATCTCAGCTTCGCTCCATGTTTACAAAGATGAAGTTACTCATCATTGACGAAATTATCATGGTTGCCCATGTAATGCTCGCTTGTATACACCTACCTCTACAGGAGGTCTTGGGTACTGACTATGAAGTAGCATTTGGTGGCAAAAATATTGTTGTATTGGGAGACTTTTTACAGCTTGCACCAGTTAATGCAGAACGTGTGTTTGCAACTCTGACTGTCAAGCAGGCTAAGAGCACACTAGGTTGCATTGGAGGTGTAAACCTTTGGGAGTTATTCACCTATGTTGAGCTGTATGAGAACATGTGCCAAAGTGGAGATCTGGCTTACAAATCACTTTTAGATGAAGCTCATACAGGTTCTCTATCACTAGAACATGTTTCTATGTTAAATGATCGGAGAATCAGAATAGATGGTACATCCACAGAAACAGCATGTAATGTTTTCAGTGATCTGTACTCCACAGGCACACAGATTGTGTGTCTCATGCCACGGCTGAAGAAATGTGTTAAGTTCAACAGTGTCATGTTGCAGAGAGAGAGAGAATCAAGAAATTCTCACACTGCATGCTGTTGATACAATTGATGGTGTAATTCTCAGTCAAATACTGGTAGCAAAGATGACTGAGCGACTCACTGAACTAAAGTCAGATGTTTCACGCACAGCTGGTCTGGAAGCTGTTCTAACACTGTGTAAAAATGCATGTCATGCTGTGTCATAATCTCAATGTTGAGCATGGCATGGTTAATGGTGCCATGGGAAACATCATTGATTTTCCCTACAATGTCCAAAAGACATTTATCGACACACTTGTCCACTTTGACAACATGGAACAGCCTGTACAGATAGACTGCACCTGTGTAAAATTCCAGGTATTCAAGGATATCTATGTAAACAGGAAACAGTTCCCACTGTGTTGCATATACTGTTTCTATTCACAAATCTCAGGGCTTAAGTTTGGATTCAGCAATGGTAGACATAGGTACAGACATTTTCAAAGATGGCATGAGCTACGTAGCACTTTCACGTGTCCGTAGTCTGTCTGGGCTGCACATCATAACTCTTGCACCTCAGAAGATATGCACTGACAAGAGATGTATTGTTGAGTACAACAGGTTACGTACTCTCTACCAGCCACACGTCTTTTATACCAGTGCCTAAGTCTCTGGTTGTCTCACATTGCACAGTCATATCTACAGTTGTCAACAAACAGAGATGAGCTTCCACAAGTGATTCAACTCTGAGCAATCCTACAAAGGCCACAGTCTCAAGTACAGGTGCAGAACCAGCTCTTGGTCAGAAATCAGTGGGTGTGACTGCTGTATCAGTGTTTGACAACACTACTAGAGTTAACTGCTATGCTAATTCTGCTATGCAAGTTTTTCTCCACATGCCACACTTTGTCCAGGCAATATCTGCTTCACAAGAGACTCCACTGTCAAAGGCATTGAAGAAAGTTGTAAACATGGTTTCTGATCACTCTAACAATGTACAGTCGCTAACACCTTTACAGCAGGTGCTGGGAACATGTGATGGATGCAGTACATTTGCTGTAGACATGCAACAGGATACCACTGAGTTCATGATGGCAGTGATAAACAGCTTGGATGAAGAGGGGATTCCAATGCGTCAGTATTTCACTGTGGCATATGTTACCAAATATGCATGTATATCATGTGGTCATTCACAGCGTGAAACCACAGAAGACATACTGTGGATTACTCTGCCTGTCCTTCAGGCCAAAAGTATCCAATCTCGGCAGCTATTCACCAATGCTGAGAGTAGTCACTTATGGGAAAGGTGTGGAGGCAGATGTACTCAGTCCATATGTCTCAGGACATCATCTCAATATATGTTGCTTGTGTTGCACAGATTTGACTCAAATGGCCTCAAAGTTGACACACCTATCACAGATTACACAGCAGATAGAATAGTTTTTAACCAATCAGTGTTTGACACTCACAGTGTGGTCTACCACCATGGTCAATCTATGCACTCAGGACATTACACCTGTGTGTTAAGGTATAGAACTGGCTGGGTACAGTGTGACGACTCTACAAGCTCTTTCAAACAGAGACTACTGCAACACTTAAAAAATGCCTATCTCCTAATATTGAAGAATTACAATGACTTTCATATCTCAGACGAATAGTCACACAACATGTGACATTCTTTGCTGTCTACCTTGTGACACAGTGACTCGTGGGAAACAATTATTGTTTCTAACCAACAGCTTTCCATAAATGATTACCTACATAAAATATGAAATGGTGGCAAAGCATATTGTATGCAACATGACAGATAAGATTTTTTTGTGTGGATCAGTGACATCGTGAAAATTGTTGTAGTGGCTTCACTCGGCACCAACTGTTTTCACAGTCACTAGAGAAACCATGTTTACATGTCTAAGAAAGACTGTAACATCGCAAAACACACTCCTTTCTGGTTAACCATTTTTGTACATATCTCTTCTTGTAACTATGTAATATGCATACATAACAAAAAGTAGTTGTCAGCACAAATGCACATACTTGTCCCTTGGTTATTTTTCAAAGTTTGAAACATGTGTCATTGACCATGTTGAACACTGTATCACATGTATGATATCACCAGTTTTGTTTCTGTATCTCACTTGTTTACATATTGACTCTGTCAACACTTTTCTGTCATGCAAGTGTACCACTAGACCTGTTAGTTTTCAAGCTGTCAAATTGTATATATGTATATATAACTATTTATACAGAGTTAAGCAATTCTTAATACTATTATATTCAAGTAAGATAAAAAATACTGTATTATTTGACAAATGAAAGAAGTAGCAATGTACAACTATTGTAAAGTACCATTTTTATAACTGTTTTGGTATTCCAATAACTGATTTATGTATATTAAATTGCTATGTACTTACTCATAGATGAGATATACATTTGTATTTCATATGATCAGTCTTGATCAGTAGCTAAATATTAGTACTACAACTGTTACCATTATAGTCAAGCAACTTTTTCAGCTTAAGTCATAATAAAAACAAGAGGAAAAAAATACATTTGCATAGATACATAGATACATAGACAGTGTCGGCAGATAAGGGCCTATGGCCCACCCAGTCTGCCCATTTGAGCTTGTAAGTTCAGTTTACGTTTTCCTAGAAGTCTGTTGCCCCTTACCCCTGACCTCCAGAATTCCTTTATGTCTATCCCATACATTCTTAAATCCCGTGATTATTTCAACCCCCACCACTTCCTCTGGCAGGGTGTTCCACTTGTCCACCACCCATTCTGTGAAGAAATTCTTCCTCATGTTTCCTCTGAATCATCCTCCCTCCAACTTCATCCCATGCCCTCTAGTCCTGAAACATCTTTTTTGCTTAAAAATAGTGCATTCCTGCACCCTGTTCCTCCCTGTTAGATATTTGTATGTCTCTATCATATCCCCTCTCTCCCTCCTCTCTTCCAGGGAGTACATGTTCCTTTCCTTCAACCTGTCCTCATAGGACTTTTGATACAATCCATGCACCATCTTTGTTGCCCTCCTCTCAACCTTCTCTACCCTGTCTATGTCCTTACATAGGTAAGGTCTCCAGAACTGTACACTGTACTCCAGGTGGGGCCTCACTAGTGTCTTGTATAGTGGAATTATTACCTCCCTTTTCCTGCTGGTGATGCCCCTGCCTATGCATCCCAGCATCCTATTTGCTTTACCTGCTGCCTTGTCACACTCTTTCCCTACCTTGAGGTCATCAGAGATGATAACCCCAGGATCTCTTTCCTGCTTGGTGCATGCTATATCCTCACCCCCCTACTGATATATTGTGCCAGGGTTTTTGTGCCCCATATGCATTATCTTGCACTTCTTTGCATTGAATTTCAAATGCCAAACTGCCAAACAATTTAACTATATGTCTAACAGGAAGCATGCCATGCTGCACACATTTTTTTTTATTGGTTTAAACTGACGTAGTATGAAATGTTATCATTTTAAGAAGTGAACATTGTACCTGTAATAATAAATTATTCCATGTACTTCTCAACCAAGTAAATGTTATGTAAATCAATAATACTTGGAATTGTAAATCAGACACTTTTGCTGATACCAACTGAGTTCATACCTGTTCCTGACAATGTTTCTGACTGCCTCTATTGAGGGATCAGGTGGGAATTTTCCAAATGCACTTACTAAACAAGTACATGACAGCCATCATCACTTTCTGTGGTTTTAGCCCAATTTTTCCCCCAGTCATTGGTAATATATCCATCCTCTCTAACCTGCCACCCCATACAGGGCCTCTTTCCCCTATACGTGTAGTTGCTGACTGCCTCACTCAAAAGATCTCTGCTTATAACCCCCGTATACCTATGGTTGATTGCACCTCTGCTGACTTCAATTGTAAAATAATGCTGTTTTTTATTATTTATTTCAACCTTGTACTGTACTGTATACACTGTATATACTTTTTCTTCCTTGTATGTTATTGATTTTTGTATACCTGCTTCTGTACTGTACTTTGATGTATTCATGACCAGGTCCACCTTGCAAATGAGCCTTGCTCAATGGTGCCCGCCTGGATAAATAAAGATTTTGATTGATTGATTGATTCAGTGATATCTCTTAGCATATTTAAGTGTACATACCACTTATCTAATGCCACTGATAACATTATGTCTTTCTGTAGCTATTGCTATAACACTCAGCATTTGGTTTTTCGCCCACCCCAGGAACATACACATTATCAGTCACACAACTACAACAAAATCATCACTTTTCAATGCATGTAATCAATGGTAACAGGGTGCTGCCATACTTGTATTTATGCAGCAAGTTACCCCATAGCACATCATGTATTAAGTATCTGTGATACAGCTTAACATATTTAACAACCAATGGTAACACACATATCACTTGTATTGTGAGACTAATAGAGTTCAATTATTGTACTCTTAATTTGGCCTTTTCTCAGTCTTTAAAATTGGCAATAAAGTTTTTTTAAAGTTAACACCTGTCTCGACTCTTTACTTAACCATCAAGTTAGAAAGTTATTATATAGCAGTTGTTGTATGTATGCACGCAAATATACTTAAGCGGTAAAGCACAACAGTGTGTGGCTTATTAGGGATTTATCCATGGCTTGTCTTGTGTGTCACAAAACTCACTTGAGTGGCTTAACCACACATCCTGGAGTGCCTGATCGCAATAATACAATGGAACCATCTGTACAATAAATGTCAAAATGTGTGATACTGTGTTTTTCATTAATGAAATCCTTCAACAGTGGGTAATGCTGGATTTACCCACAGTCATGTGACGTGTTTTGACCAATGAGGTGACAGGATTATCACATACCATAATAGAATATATGATTTTTAGTACACGTAACAATAGAAAGGACAACTTTGGGCTTTGTACTCGCAGCACAGGATTTGGTATATCATCCTGCACTAGCACTGCATGATTTTGAGCAATTCATGTAGTGGTAAGAGGACAGACCCATCACGCCATGCACTCTTCCACATCATTTGGCATATGTATGTATGGATGTGATGCTGGGAGCATGGGGCCTTCAGATCCTGTGCTGTCACCATGGGATTATGTGCATAAATGCATTGGTGACAGCACAGAACCTTTGGACCCTCTAATCCCACAATATCATAATATGCATATATTCAGTAGTGGGAGTGCAGGCCCTTTGGACCCTGTGCTCCCACTACATGATATATGGATGCAATGGTGAGACTGCAGGCCCTTCAGGGCCTACACTGCCACCGCACGATGTATCCATGTGGTGGTGGGAGTGCAGGCCCTTTGGACCTGCACTCCCTTTGGACCTTCACTCCTTCCACATGATTTGACATATGAATGGAATGGTGGGAGTGCAGGCACTTTGGGCACTGTAGTCTCAGCACAGGATCTGGTGTATGAATGCAGTGCTGACAGCACATCCCCTTCAGACCCAGCACTCCTGCTACGTGATGTCTTGTGACATAGTAGCAATGGTAACAGTAATGAAAATGCAAATGACAATGAAAGGGTAATGCTGAATAGTGAATGGAATGCAGTGATGGGAGTGTGGGGCCACCACGTGATGTCTTGTGACATAGCAGCAATCATAACAGTGACAAAAACACAAATGGCAATGCAAAGGGTAACTCTAAATAGTGAATGGAATGCAGTGGTGGCTTCGCGGGGTCATTTGGGTCCCGCACTCCCGCCAGGTGATGTCTTGTGACATAGTAACAATGTTAACAGTAGCAAAAATGCAAATGACAACGCAAAGGGTAACGCTAAATAGTGAATGAAATGCAGCGATGGTAGCAGGCCGCATGCTCCCACCTCGTGATAGTTTGTGACATTGTAATAACTTTAACAGTTATGAAAACGCAAGAGCAAATCACAATGAAAAAGGTGAAGCACACAGCGAAGTACACAGTAGCGATGACACAAACAGAGACATAAACGCAAGTGGAAACAGTAACTGTAACGGTAGTGGGACCACACACCCTGTTTTTGCCAAACAGGTGCATAGAGAAACACAGTGTGTACAAAGACTGTATGCATTGTAATGAGCATAGAAGCTTAAAACGAACATTGTAAGCACTAAATTGGTAATATCTCAGGAACTGCACGACATAGAAAACAAATTACATTTTCATAAAAATCCTGATTTTCTTGGCAAGGTTTTGGCCACTGCATAGCCCATTGGGCTATGCAACTCTCAATAAAAAATATGTATCTCACACTGTTTTCGAGATACGAGCCCCAAAAGGAGCAGCGTATGCCACCATGTTAGTCTATGGGGAAAAACGCCAACTACAGAGTACTGTAACTTTGCAGCTCTGCAATATTTTTTCACCAAACCACCACCAAAAGACATATCTGTGAGATATTGGCTGCCTTCCCTCCAAATGTCAGCCCAAAAGATCAAACCGTTTGTTTGCAGCAGGGTGGCAAAGAATTCCTGTCATTTTGTCCATAACCTGAAAAGCAGTGTCGCAATTTGCCCCATTTAAGGTTAAAGTGTGAGATTTTGCAGCTTAATAACTTTACCACTATATGGTGGAGTTGCCTGAAATTTGGCATGCATAGAGCAGCACCATAAGTCTCTGGATCTGCCAAGTTTCATGACAATCAAAGGTAAGGTTGCAGAGCTATAAAGCACAATAGAAAGTCATATTTACACCTTTTGTGCATTCTTTGCCTGCACCTACAGTTCATGCGATTTGTGCGACCAGTCCAAAAAGTTCAGCAAACATGCATCCAGGGTCCCTGATGTGCCTTCCAAAGATTTCATGAAAAAATGTTAAATGGTTCAAAAGTTATTCAAAAAACAAGTTTCCCATTATAGTCAATGGAAAAGTTAACAAAACGTTTGACAGTCACAAATGCAGTTTTTAGAGTCGCAAATGACCCCTGTAGTATCGTAAATCTGCCATTTTGTTTTCAGTTCCTGATCACAGATATGATTGGCATTTAAATTTGGGACCCTTTATGGACACAATTTTTTTTATGTTCACCTAGTTGAGCCCTGAGGATGCTAGCTATGTCTTTTTGGGGGGGTTAAACACCCCAGAAATATGTTTTTGAATTTTTTTGAAACTGTAGTGTCACAAAATATTGTCACACATTCAACGCTTTCGTGATTTTTTTTGTGAAAGTGTCGTGATTTGAGACAGTACTTTGCGACACTATGCACAAAATAACAGGAATTCTTTGCCACCATTCTGCAAAAGAACGGTTTGGTCTTTGAGGCTGAAATTTGGAGGGAAGAAAGCCAACATCCCACAGATGTGGATTTTGGTAGTTTGGTGACAAAATATTACAGGGCTGCAAAGTTACGGCACTCCGAAGTGGACTATTTTTCCCATAGACTAACACTATGACATCCGCCACGCCTTACAAGGACAGTATGTCAGAAACAGTGCAAGATATGGACTTTTCATCAGAAAAATGCTTAGCCCCCCACTAAGGGGCTAAGTACAAAACTAGCCAGGAAAGTCATAAATCATATGAAATTTTCATTTTTTTTCTGTCGTATGGTTCCTGAGATATAAGCAATTTAGTATTCCAAGTGTTCATTTTCTGCTCCGAGGGCCATTATTATGCATACATTCTTTGTATTCACCATGTTTCTCTATGCAGCTTTTGGCGAAAAAATAGGCTGGGCATTTTCTTTACTGTTACAGTTAGCATTTCCACTTGCGTTTCCGTTACTGTTTGTGTTAGCATTCCCGTCTATGCCACTAAGTGCGTTACCCTTTGTGTTTTCATTTGAGCTTGTGTTTGCATTACTGTTAACATTTGCATTTCCATTACTGTTTTTATTTGCATTTCCTTTTGCGTCACCATGTGCATTTCCATTTGTGTTTGCATATGTGCTTCCATTTGCATTTCCGTTTCCGTTTCTGTTTGTGTTTCCTTTTTCGTCATCGTTGCTGTTGCCGTGTCTGCATTTTCAATTGCATTACTGTGACCGTGCATGTTACGGTTTGTGTTTCCATACACACTTGCATTTGCATTTCTGTTTTCATTAACATTTGTGCTTGTGTTTCTATTACCGTTTGTGTTATCGTTTACATTTCCATCACCATGTATGTTAGCATTTGCGCTTTTGTCTGTGTTAACATTCCTTCACTATTTATAGTGCACATTCTCAAAAAGAAGGGAAATTCATGGCAAAAAACTCCATTTAATGCATCAGTTAGGGTTGTTCCACAACAACAAAAGTGAGGAAATTTGATGTTAGGGTTCCAACGCCCACCAAGAGGCATCGGGGTGTGCGTTGAGGTCAACGGTCCTAACTCTCATCCCATTCTCCTATACTGCACCACCTCAGCTTGTTTACACATATGAAGGGGTGAGAGTTAGGACCGATGATCCCAACGCACACCCCGATGCCTGTTGGTGGGGGCAGGGTGGGGGTGGGGTGCAAGGTGGTGGGAACCCTAACATTGAAATTCCTCACTTTTGTTATTGTGTAACAACCCTAACTGATGCATTAAATGGAGTTTTTTGCTGTGTGTATATATATATATATATATATATATCTATATATATATATTTATATTATAGTGGTGCAGTCAAGTCACTATATTTAGGGTTATGAAGGCGCTTCTACGTTAAAGTCAAAATGTTGCCCGCTAATAACTTTGGATCTCTTCAATGGATTTGCCTGATATTTGTTATGTGCAGTGGGGCATGGTAGAGCTCTTGATTTGCCAAATTTCATTTCAGTCAGACTTATGGTCTTTGCACACGAAAATGGTGCAAAATGCAAAATTATCCAGTTTTTGAGGCAGTTTTTTGGATTTTGTCTGTGGCCCTGTGCAGCCATCATGTGGTGTGCTGCTCTGCAAGATGGCTCATCTGAAAGAGCTTGGCTTGCCAAACATGCTGCTTTTCATTTGGTGAAGATATATTGAGGCATTCAAAAGTTATAGCACTTTTAAGTTCCTATTATAAGTCAAGGGGAAATTTATATAGTTGTTTTGCAAACAAAGAATGAGGTTCTGGCCATCTGGTCCCACCTGGCAGTCAAAGAATTTGCAGCCTCGTGGATCTAGAATCTTTGTCCCTGAGAATTCTTAGATCACGAGGTCCACCATCTTGTTTTTAAATTCCGATCATAAAAAATCAAATATCTCAGCTCTGGGGTCACTCCTGAAGTAAAACTTACATGGGTTTTACTCATGGGACTTCGATCTATTGACCCTTACCTTTAGTTTGGTTTAAAATGGTCAAAAACTAGAATTATAAGCATTTAAATTCTTTGATTGCGGCTCGCTAACAATCTTTGATCATGAGCCTACAAATTCTTTGATCATGACCTTGCATCATGAGGTAAGAATACATTTTTCTCAGCTCAGGCGTGGCCTAGGAACAAAAATGAGGGTGGATTTTGATCAGGGGGCTCCGTTCTATCGAGGCATGGTGGTAGTTTCATCGAAATAATCCAAAAACTCAAGTTTCACCATTTTTCATTCTTTGATCAGGAGCGTGTAATTTCTTTGATCATGAGCCTGCAAATTCTTTGATCATGAGATTCTTTGATCGTGATCTTGCATCATGAGCAAGGCACAAGTTGGCCCTTTGAAAAATGCAAAATTCTCAGCTCAGGCCATAACGCAAAGAAAAAAATAAGTAAGCGAAAGAAATTCAGAGCTACCTCCAGAAGAGAGTAGAGTGAAATCTGTAATCTTATACCTTAGGTTGCTAGCCATGGTATCTTTTCTATTTTTTTTTGTACAGTATGTTTTGTAACACTAAGGTACGGTACCTTTATAAACTCTGAAGAAGTGGTGATGAGCCATGAAACATTGGCTTCAGTGTCTCGGGTGACACTTTATTAATAAACAAAAAGCAATTTAATTAATTTTAAGTGGAGTGGAACCTGCTTTCATTAATGTAAACACTAACAAAGAAAAATTTCACATTTCTACTGGCAGCCATTTTTATGCAGTTGCTGAGCAAAAAAGCTCTAAAAACTCTATTTTTATGCAAACCAGGACACTGGTCACATCTGTTCTGGTGTCCCTTTCCAAAATTGGGATGGTAGCTGTTATTGGCAGATTGCCCTGATTGCTACAGCCCCAGTCCTTTACGTTATCTGCTGCCATGTGTTGTGGGGCTGAACTGACTGAGCCGTGGGAGAGCCCACCCCCACAAAAAAAGGTCAAGCCAAGCTGCCTTTTAAAAAAAGAGAATACCTTAGCTGAAGTAAGAAAGAAGAGTTGCGGGAGGAAAGGATTCTAAATTCTGAGATTGTGTGGAAATGAGGCAGTGTTCTATTATATAGTCAGTATGTTCAGGAATTAGAAACAATACATTAGAAATAAAATAAATAAAAATGAAAAACATGTATAGGTTATGTAATATAGAAAACAAAAGAAACATTAAGGGTGAGAAAGCACAATACAGAACATTGAATCCTAAACTGTGAAGGAGTGAACATGGCACACCCAGGAAGGTGGGAAAGTAGAAAGGAAATAATGAGCGTGCAATTTCTTTGATCACGAGCCTGAAAATTCTTTGATCGCGAGAATCTTTTATCATGATCTTGCATTGCGAGCGAGGGACGAGATGGCCCTTTGAAAAATGCAAATTTCTCAGCTCAGGGGTGGCCTAGTAACACAAATGAGGGTAGGTTTTGTTCAGGAGGCTTTGTTCTATTGAGGCATGGTTTCACTTAATTCTACCTAAAACTTGAGTGACAGCATTTTTTATTCTTTGATCATGAGCTTGCAATTTCTTTGATCATGATCCTGCAAATTCTTTGATTGCGAGATTCTTTGATCATGATCCTGCATCACAAGTGAGGGATGAGATGGCCCTTTGACAAATGCAATTCTCTCAGCTCAGGGGTGGCCTAGGAACACAAATGAGGGTAGGTTTTGCTCAGGGGGATTCATTCTATCAAGGCATTGTGGTGGTTCCATGTAACTCTGCCTAAAACTCAAGTTACAGCATTTTCTATTCTTTGATTGTGAGCTTGCAAATTCCTTGATCACGAGCCTGCAAATTCTTTGATCGTGAGATTCTTTGATCACCATCTTTGATCACAAGGGAGGGACAAGATGGCCATATTTTATAATGCATTAGATAGTGCAATTTCACCAATCTTTAAGTTTAAACATCTCCAAAACAGTTTGGTCTTTTTACTTGAAATTTGGGTGGTGTTCTCAGCATGTCCTGTAGATGTAAATTACGGTGTTTATGAGTTGGAGAAAAATTATTTTGTGGAGATTTTGCATGATGCAATTTACATGCTGCAGAGAGTGTTTTGCATTGTGCTAGTGGCATGAAATTGATAGGGTACCTAGCCTTAGTGTCATGGATGTAGTTTTCAGTCATTGTCCCTGTAAAATGTTAACAGGTGTGGAATTCTTCAATTCTGATGAACAAAAATGTCAAATTTTAACATGTTATATCATGGACACGGTTTGGTCTTTCACATTGAAATTTGGAGGGTGTTCTTGGCATGTCCTGTAGATGTGAATCATTGTGATTTCTTGGAGAAATTTTTTTTGTGGAGATGTTGTGTGATGCAATTTACATGTTACCGACACTGTTTTGCATTGTGCTGGTGGCTTGAAATTGATAGGGTACATAGCCTTAGTGTCATGGATGTAGTTTTAAGTCATTGTGCCTGAAAAATGTTAACAGGTGTGGAATTCTGTATCTCTGACAATTGAAAATCTCAAACTTCAACATTTTATATCTCGGACACGGTTTGGTGTTTTATGTTGAAATTTGGAGAGTGTTGATGGTACACACATGCTTCACAAGTTGGTAGAAGTGCAGGTCCCAAAGGGCCCTGCACTCCCACCAACTTGTGCAAGTTTTTTGTTTTTTATTCTTTCTCAAAAAGTAAGGAAATTCTATGCCAAAAAATGTGTTAATGCATCATTTAGGGTTACGACACAAAAAGTCATGAAATGAAAAATCTTTAGGGTTGCCCCTCCCTCCAGACCTGCCCATCATGCCAAGATTGACAGCTGACCGGGTGTGTCATTGGGGTTGCAAGGCCTAAATGTAACCCCATTCTAATTTACTGTGGCTTGTGAATGTAATTGCATATGGAATGGGGTGACATTTAGGTGTCACAACCCCAATGACACACCCCATCAGCTGTCAATCTTGGGATGATGGGCGGGTCTGGGGGATAGGGGCAACCCTAAAGATTTTTCATTACCTGACTTTTTGTGTTATAACCCTAAATCATGCATTAACACAGTTTTTGCATAGAATATATATATATATATATATATATATATATATATATATATATATATATATATATATGTGTGTCATAACCTTATCCATGCTGACCTGTGTACATAATCACCACCCAATGTCATTATCTATGTGCCACCTTACAGTAGAAGAACACTGAACCTCTAGGTCATTTTTCCCAATAGAAGCTTTTTTTAAGTACTGGTTAAAATTCTGTTATTGTTCCAGCAATGCAGGTCTTTTAGTAACCATATTGAGTGCTTCTTCTTTACAGTCTAGTGGTAAGCACTATTTTAGAACTGTATGATTTAGTTTATGTCCTGGACACCTCAAAGTTCTATAGTAGAATATGAATGCATTGTGCCAACATAGAAGACTAGAACAGGGACATAAACTATATCATATAATTCTAAATTGGTTCTTACCAGTAGCATATAAATCAAAAACACACACTGGGGTCAGATATGACTTCCTCTCTGCATGGTTCTGGACCAGCCTTAGCTGTTGTGTTAATTAGATTTAGGCTCATCTCCCCCTCTCCACCATCTTTGGACTTTACTGTATAGGACAGGGTTGTTTTCTTGGGTGAGGTTCTCCTTTCCAGTAGCAGTGAGCTCCTTTTTCCTTTTTGATGCTAGTGGGTATATCTAATTTTGTAAAGTGGTCCTAGGTAACCTTTTGCATCAAATACATTATGATACTGTATAGATACAATATATAGCAGACAGTAGTTTGTGGTTTTAGTTAAAATTTTCTTCTGAGGTTCTTTTTGGGGGTATTATTCTTGCAGGTTTCATTATTGTATTGTCTTAAGCTTGGGTGCTCTTAGATTGTATCTCCAAGGAGTGGAATACAGTCTGTCCAGGCAACCTTTTGTTATGGCAGCTTATACTGTCCTCTTTCTCTCTGTTGTATCTTGTTGGACTTTGAATATGAATAATAAAACACACTGGAATAACTAAAAACCTTGGCTAGCTAGAGCAATAGCAGAATTTAAAGCATTATTTAAAAAACAGTTTTTACTGGGAAATTTGACTTATAGATTCAGTTGAGTTCTCCTTTAAGAACATCTTCCTTAGCAAGTGCATTTCTTTCATTCATTTGTTCATACAAAAAGAAAAATGCTTAAATATGTTTATTGCAAAAAAAAAAACTGACCCTCTGTTTGCTTTATATTCTATGTCTCCATTAAGCTCTGTGGTTTCACTTTTACTGACTTGCTGATACATGTGACACAACTTACAGTACTTTGCTTCAGTGACTCAGCATTCTAGTCTGTGACTGTTAAACAAATGGGTTTAAACATGTTAGTTATTCTATTAGTCTGTTTTAGTTATATACCCTTCTATATGGCAAACAGATATGTTACTGTGTACAGCTGTAGTGGGCATAGCCCTGCAGATGTCTTGATATGACAGTAGAGAAAGGGAGCTCTATAGATACCCAATGGACTAGATAAAAGTAGAGGTTTTGTGGTATTACTCCACTTTTGTTCGACTGGAAGTGTGTCAAAGCACTATTTTGTGTGCTAAGCTTCAATCTGGTTAGAACTGTCTTTCAAGAAAGTTTCATATAGTAGCTCATAAAGATGTCAGCTCAGTCATCCTTTCCCAGCTATAAAGGGAATTAAGCAGACAACCTATGGACCATAGCAGTGAGTAAGTTAAATGTCACAGAATGGAATGTTTATGTAGTAAATAATCTGATGTTACAGCTCTCACCGAAGGTAAGTTAAATGGCCCCAAACACAGTTCATTAAAGTTACAGTTTGTTTTTTTTACAGTGGAGGTCTGAAATGGACGTTCATGTGCACTTTTTCATCTTAAAACTTATCATACTGTTGAAATTTTCTTGTTAAAGTACTGAAAAGGGAGTTTGCTAGTATGTGCTGGTTATGTTCCTTCTTCCTGAAAACTTAAATCAGCTTGGCTAGCCTATGAGCAGCTTCAGTGGTTCCTGCTGTGGCACTACTCACAATCCGTTCTCCCCGCCCAGCTCAGAATCACCCCCCCAAACACACAGAGTAAATCCACCCATTATTTCTAACTTCAATTCTCATAACTCACACACACACACAAAAAATAAATGCAAACACATGACACAAGTGAAAACACTGCCTCCCATGGAATCACTTCAAACAGCCCCTTTTGATCGCCACTTGGCAGCCCGCTTCCCCGCATTCCACTCAGAGGCAGTGTTCAGTGTTCCGGTTTATATACTGGCTAATAAAAAACAAAAACAACCAATAACTCTCACACAATCCCCTCAAACTGAGAAACAGTTTTTTTTAATGCTTCAGGGACTGAGCTCGTGGCACACCCAGTGAGTAGGTGAAAAAACACATCTTCAACAGTCATTGCACCTCTCTCTACAAAATGCTCGGTCACTGTATTTTTTTTTTCAAATGGACCATGTAAAACAAATTGAAACATTCCCAGTGCTACCTCTCTACCTCTTCTCCTATATCACAGAAATCTTCACAGAAGGAGGGTGGATGAAAGATTGGAATGGGCAGGAGTGTGGGGGGGAGCAGTTAATAACACTGATTGCTGACCAGCTGCAGCATTCTGAGCCAGTCACCAAAAGGCAGAGACAACAAAATCTTGACAAAAGAAAATGCAAGGGCAGACTAAAAAAAAAACTGGCACCACTGACAAAGATGCTATATAATGTACAGTGCAGATCCACACAGAAAACACATTAGTTCTACCTACTGGCTGAAAGAGTAAATCAGCACTATTTTGCATAAAGTAAGCCTACACCTTCACAAAATAACAAAAAAAATATTTTATATATAGTGTTTCATCATTTGTTTTGTTTGTTCTGCAAACAAGCATTGTATAATAGTTATGATACACTCCAGGGTGTGTGTCATGCTGGGATAACGTCACTTCTGGGGTGCCACTAAAATATAAATATATATATATATATATATATAAGTGCCAACCTAGTTAGGGTTGAGTAGCCCTTTTAAGGTTAAAGGGTCAAACTTTTCTCCTTAATAACTTTGCCACCATTCAATGGATTTGCATAAAATTTGGAATGCATGATCAAGAACCATTCATCTTGGGATCCGCCAACTTTTGTACTGGTCAGATATACAGCTGCGGACTTATTAAGTGTGATCTGTGCATGCATTTATGGTTTCTGGTGACTTCTTTGCTCATGCCTACAGGGCGCACGGTTTGCGCAACTGGTCAGAAAACTTCAGAGAATATGTGGCCAGGGTCCTTGATGTGCCTTTCAAAGATATTGTGAAAAATATTAAATGGTTCAAAAGTTATTCAAAAAACAATTTCCCATTATAAGTCAATAGGAAAAGTTAACAAAAAGTTTGACAGTTTCACAAATGCACTTTTTAGTGTCACAAATGGCCCCAGTAGTGTCACAAATCCACCATTTTGTTTTCAGTTAGCGATCAGAAAAATGCTTGCCATTTGAATTTTGGACCCTTTAGCAACACAATTATTTTTGTGTTCACCTAGTCGGACCCTGAGGATGCTAGCCATGTCTTTATTTTGGGATTAAACACCCCAGAAATATGTTTTTCAAATTTCTGAAAACAGTAGTGTTGCAAAGTAGTGTCACACACACAACACTTTCTCAAATTTTTGTGAAAAAGGTCTCAAATTGCAGCCTCGTGCCTAATCATCCCAGGAGTGACATTATCCCAGCACGACATGCACCCTGTCATGCATTATTCCTTTATTAATTCATTGCATTAAGCAGTGCACACATTAAGCAACTCATTGAAAAATCCTGAATCATTGAGTTGGAGGGACAGTTTAATGTGACTTCTACTGTATGTTATACTGGAATATATATATATATATATATATTTTAGTCTTTGGTAACCGGGTAAGGCCCACTAGCCACAAGTGCCTGTTTCCAGGGGTAACTTTGGAGCACTGGCCGGCTAAGTGACTTGCTCAGAATCACACAGTATGCAAATGGAGGTTGTAAGAATCAAACTCAGGTCTGGTCTGCTGGATGAATCAAGCTCATTCACACCTCATTCCTCTAAACTCTAGGCTATACTGCCAGCCCAATATGCATATATGTGTATATGTATTAGTCAGTGTGTGTATTACAACAATTAAAAAGTGCAGTTAGGTGGCTCAGTGGTTAGTGCAAAAAATTGCTAGTCTACATTACCCTCCTATCTAGATCAGTTGCAGCCTTATTTATGTCATTGCTGATTTAAATGAGGTGTCTAGTGACAAATCCCCACCCTCCAATGTCCCTTGGTGCCTGAAAAAAAGAAAATGGTCCCTCAATGCCTTTTTTTAATCTTTAAAACTGTGTGTAGACAGTGCACTGCTAGGTTACACTGGAAAATATATGCAGATATCTGTATATGTATTAGTCAGTTTGTGTGTGTATACAACTATTAGAAAGTGCAGTTAGGTGGCCCAGTGGTTGGTGCAAATATAGCAAGTTTACACATTTATCAGTGCCCACAATACCATTGTTCTAGAGTTTTTTCCCCAATGAGGGACACCACACCCAGTATTCTGTTGGTTGCTCAGTTGACACACCATTTATTCAAACTTTAACAATTCATTTTTCACATCATACAATACTGAGTTCCTTTAATTACCACATTTTAAAAGCACTTTAATCTATTTTATTTATGTCACATTAATTCTGTATCTTTATTGCATTTTTACATACTCATCACTATTTCAAAATATCACAAAATATCACATTCTTTCTCTTCACCCCTAGATGTAGCCTGAGGGGGTCTTTATTGTTCAATTGTTGTTCTCTTTCACCCCCAGATGTAATTCTGAGGGGTCATTTCTTTAATTCCAGGCTAGGTGTCCATTACTGTACCCCATTTCTTTTCTCCTGGGTGTCCACACCCTCTTCTCTTACACTCTACCTTGATGTAAATCAGAATTGTACTCCTCTCCCCTCCCCTACTAAAAGACTTGTTCTTTACCTTCCTCCTGCCATTCATCTTCGGCAGTCCTCCCCATCCTTTATCCAAATTAGAATCCATTTTTCCTTCTCTTTGCCCTTCTTGCTCTTTTTTTGGAGCGGGGGGCATTGGCAGTAGGTGGAAAAATAAGTTCTATATAAAAGTGAGGAAAGCCTCCACAGTCCCTCATATATCCCTTCTAACCGACTCCCAGCTCTCATTCTCCTCTCTCTCTTTTTCCCCCAATCCCTTATTCCCTTGTTATCCCTAGCCCTACCCCCTTTCCGAGGTCATAATCCCCTTCCCGAGCCTCTTTTCCTTCTTAGTTCTCCCTCAATGACCTCACCAAATTCCTTCCCCACCCCCTTTTCTCCCCCTGCTATCTGACACTCCTTCAAGGCTCCAGGCCTTGAACAATAGTGCTTGTCCTTTAAAGACAACTCTTCTTATTCTAAGCCTTTCTCCCAATGAAGGACACCACACCCAGTATTGCACTGGTTGCTCAGTCAGCACACCATTTATTCAAACTTTAACCATTCATTTTTCACATCATACAATACTGAGTTCCTTTAATTTCACTTTTTAAAAACACTTTGTTTGACATTTATTTACAATGTCACATTAATTCTGTATCATTATCACATTTTTACATACTCATTATTTCAAAATATCACAAAATATCACATTCTTTCTCTTCATCCCTAGATGTAGACCTGAGGGTGTCTTTCTTTATTGTTCAATTTGTGTCCTCTTTCATCTCCAGATGTAAATCAGAGGAGATCATTTCTTTAATTCTGTTCCAGGTGTCCATTCCTGCCCCCATTTCTTTTCTCCTGGGTGTCCACACCCTCTTCTGTTACACCACACCTTGATGTAAATCAAAACTGTGCTCCTCCCCTCTCCCTTACTAAAGGATTTTTCTTTATCTTCCTCCACTGCCCCACCTTTTTTTATTTTCTCAACTATGCATCTATTCCCCTGCCTAGCCTCATAATCAAAATATGGTTACCCATCTCAGCAAGATGGACCCCATCCGTTCTATACAAACCTGCTATTTTCTTCCACCAGTTCATCATGTTGCAATACCCCCCCACCAAATCTTTGAAAACATGTACCCACCCTTCTATTCGTTCTCTTTCATGCACCGTGTATGGCCTTGTAATTCTTTGCGTGTCTCCAAACCCCACTTGCAACCATCTCTGACCATACCAAAGTGACCCTAGACCACCATCCCTTAACCACTCCTAGGTCTTCCTGTATATGACTGAAAATGTCTAACTACGTTCGGGTACCTAGGTCATTGCCACCCAGATGTATAATAATTAAATCTGGCTTTGGGTTGGTCCTGTGGGTCTCCTCCAATAATGGCAACAATTGCTGCCATCACCATCCTTTGTATTCCCTTCCACAGGATCCATACTTCTCGGTGATCAAATGACAACTGTTTTTTCCTGGACTTCTTAGCTTGTCTCTCTGCCAAGTATATGTATGAGTGCCTCACAATCCATACTTCTGCTCAGCATGCTTTTTCTGTAACACATAAACAAATTTGTGAGCCCATTACCTGGTGACCATCCCTCCCCCCACCCTTCTCATATCCCCCAAATTAGTTTTCCCCCTTTTTCCAGTTCCTGTGAATAGAAAAAACACATCATTCATTAGATAGTGACACTTCTGATGTATTTTGTGTAGCAGTTGGATGTCAGCCTGCCCAGATTCTTCAGACGTTCTTCTTGCACCCCTTTTGCCACAGCTTCAGATGCTGCTCCTTTCCAGAATGACTGTGATGAAATTCCTCCCGGAGTCTTCACCCAGGGCTATAATTCCTTTCTTCAACACCCCCACTAAATGATTTCCCATCACCCTGTTCACATTCTTGTGAATGAACAGTGAACCATGGCCTGGCAGACTAATGGCTTTAAACTCCCATAATGCCCAAACTGGGCAAATAACCTCTATCCTGCATTGCTGCAGGGTAATGCTGACCCCTTTTCCCCTTTGATCCATCTTGGATTTCTTCCAAAAGACCATGAGCCTCTCCCTGCTCCACTTAACATCCTCTAACTGTAACCCAGGCCCTGGGGCTACCTTTGCTGGGCCCAAAGATTCCCCCACCCTAAATGCCCCCGATACATGGCCATGAAGACTGCTTGCACAACACCACCTCATAGGCAGAATAGCATACTTGTGACAGGATGCCTATCAACTTCTCCAACAAATGCTCTGATATGGGTCTTCTTTTATCCTGTCCCTTCCCTGTCACCTTCTGCCACCCCATCATCATCCATCTTACTATTATCCCCTTGTTGGGATCCCTCCAACCTTTCAGGGTACTAATCCACCCTATAGCAGCCAAGTGGACTCCCATAGTGGCATGGGCCATCCCTTTTTTTCTATCCAAATACCACAAACTTGGTTACCTGCTCCTTCATGACTGCTCCATTCTGTGTAAGGCCCTGAAAGCTTGAGACACTCTCCAGAAGCCCTCATATGCCTTAAGGGTGCTGTCTGCCCAGTAGTTCCAAAATAGAAACTCTGGTCCTTCCAACCAGTCTCCAATAATCCCTCTGGAATCTTCATCCCTGTCTGATCTGCCCTTGTACAGTACAATTCACATTAAACTTCATCCAATGAGTTGTTTTAACATTTCTGACTGAGTTGCATAAGTGTTGCTGGATCCAATACAAAGCCCTGCACAAACTGTTTCTTTAGATTTAAAAGTTAGTTTTGCATTGCACTGTGACTGGACTACTAAAGAGTTCCAACTGAGTGGCAAAAATGTTTAAAAAACATAGCTATTGAGCTGGTTAAACATTGAAAAGCAATACAATATGAGCTTCCAGTGCATTGCCAACTGTAAAAAACAATGCTAAACCAACTCAGTGGTGGAGCAGTTTAAAGTGACTTGTACTGTAGCGATGCCCCAGAATTTGTCTATCTGCAGATGGGAGAGGCTGTCAGCTACAGTATTCTGTATGCCCTCAATGTGCCTGACCCTAAAACTCATGATAAACTTTAAACTTTGCAAAACCAAATGTCATAATACCCACAAAACTGTACTTGACTTTGCTTATTTTGTATTCAAGACCTCTACCACTGCTTGGTTGTCACACCAGAATGTCACCCTCTGATTCCATGGTGACTCCACTCAGCACTGTTGCCACCCATATTGGAAATATCTCCAATATGGTGATATCTTTAGTGAGCTCTCTCTTTACCCATTCCTGTGACCAGGGTTCTGAGAACCATTGTCCCTTAAAAAAGGCCCCAACCCCTATTCCCCTGGAGGTATCCGTGCATAGCTTCAAATCCGTATTAAACAACCATTTCTCCTGCCAGAAAGTTATTTCATTATATGAGTCCAAAAACTGCTCCCACACCTTCATGTCTTCCCTGGCCACTTGCACAAATCTACCCAGTGGAGTGGCCTCCTTGCCCTCCTTGTAGACCTGGCCAAGCGATGTGTAAAAACATGCCCTGGCCCAATGGCCTAATACCTGTTGCACCTTCTGCAGTGTCACCCTTCTTTTTTGTGTTATCTCATCTAACACCTTCCTCAACATTTTCATCTTTGCATCAGTTTCTATTGCCAAGAATTCTACACAGTGACTTGTGCCTTCTGTTTTTTCTCCCACCAGTGGAACCCCTAAAACCTGGCACATGTCTTCAAAATCCCTCAACATTTTTTCTACCCCTAGTTTTCCTTCACTTACAAAAGAAATCATCTAGGCAATGTACTACTGTCCCATGTCCATATTTGACCTTAAAGACTCATTACAACCATGTGCTAAACATTTAAAATGTTGCACATGCTACCGAACACCCAATGGGCATGGCCTTGTCAAAATACTGTAATATTTCCCATCCAGTTGGAAACCCAAAAGAACCCAGTCTTCCCTCCTAAACAGCAGTACTCTGAATGCCGATTCTATATGCGCCTTAGCTAGCCATGCTTCTTCTGAGGCTCTAATTATTCCTATTGCATCTTCTAATGTCCCATATGACTCTCTGCTATCCTCTTCCATAATGTAGTCACTGACCAAATCCTCTTCTGGATACGATAAATGATGTATTACCCAATATTCCCCCACTTGCTTTTTGGTTACGAGTCCCCATGGTGAAACCCTAAGGCATTGCAGAGGAGGTCCCTGAAAAGGCCCCTCGACCCTCCCAGATCCTCTTTGTTTTTCAGTCTTTTTTCTTCAATAGTTTCATAGTTTTATTTCATAGTTTCATAGTTTATTGTTCAAGTCCTATCAGCCATAGGCTGTAAACAGACTTGTCACATCACTGGAGATACTCCCATTTCCTTTCCTGCATGTATTCATCTAGCTTGCATTTAAAATTCTTCATTATAGGAGCTTCCACCACATCACATGGCAGCTTATTCCATTCTCTAACCACCCTTTGATTATACCATCTCCCCCTTCTCTGTGTTCTGTATGTTTCTCCTAATAATTGATATGAATATAATTTAGTGGCCCTAGTTAGTACTTCTTTTTATCTGAATCTGGCACATTCCCATAGCATCTCATCATGGAAACATCTATAAGTATAACACAGGTCTCCTCTCAAATAACGATATGTCATACAGTAGAGGCCTAAACTGCATAGACTGTCTTTATATTCCATGTCTTTGACAACATGTATTTTTTTTCATCTACCTACGCTGCACTTTTTCTACTAGCTTACCAGTTCCCACATCCTGTGGGGAAATGAAGGGCACTCTGTATTCAAAAAATAGCCTTACTAGGGATCTGTACAAAGGCACCATGACTTCCTCATGCCTACTTTTTGTATTTCTCAATATGTTCCTAATTACTCTATTTGCTTTTTTCTACCATTTCTGTGTTATGTTTACTGAATGTTAATGTGTCTGTTATTACAACTCCAAGGTCTCTTTCAGACTTTGTACTGGCAATTGTTACATTGGGTCTTCCTTACCCCTAACCGACCCTAGGTTGTTGGCCCATTTTTCCCCTCTTGTTCCTTGATAATGCAGGTTAAAACCATTCTTAAAACCCTTTACCAATGGATATCCTGCATTTTTGTCTTGGTAACCTGTCATCCAACTCTCCACTATTTCTGCTTTAATTGGGGTTCTTGCCAGTGGAAAATCCTTCTTATGCCTCCTACTGCCCCCACTTGATTATAACCCCTACCTCCTGAATAATCTCTGCCTCATCCACCACTTTCCCAATGCCCCCCCATCTGCCCCCCTTGTCCACCCGGAAAGAGTGCCCAGAATGTGGTCCCCCTGCATTATTGTCCACGTATTACCTACATTTTGATGCTTGGTGTGTACCTCCACATCATGAGCATGCATGTCTGAACCTACAATTAGGAAAGGAACAATGTGCCCTGTTATATCCCCAACAACATTTTTGGTATTTTCTGGACCTTTGTGCCTAAGACCCTTCAGATTCCCTAGCTACTGTCATGGTCTCCCACCATAGATCTTTATTTCTGGAGTCCCAACGACAATCCAGACCATAATTTGCCACCCTTATCCTATATTTTTCATCATATTGTAACCAGTTTGTGCCCCCCCCCGATCATCTTATAAGCATTCCTGATTATTAAAGAATAGGCCAATAGAGGCATCCCCATCTCTGGCTTCTTTTCTTGCACAGTGGCACTATAATATGTGAAACCCAAAGTCCAGGTCTCCCATGTCTTGCCCTTATAACTCAGCCCTTTTTGCTCCTCCCTCTTTTTTACTAAAACTACAACTGCTGCCAATTCCTGCTTTCCAAATCCCTTTTTCTTCATATTGCTCTGCTGTTTTCTTGTCCACTAATGCAAATATGCCCATGAATTCACCTTTCCAGATCTTCTCCTTTGTATCTAGAGGTATGTGATCCCCTATCCCTACCCCTGCAGAGTTTATAACCCCCCTCAAAAGTGCCCGGTTTCCCAAGTCCTTAGGCTCTACTACTTTCTCATTATACTTACCCTTCTGCAGCTCCACCAATACTTTCTTTAATTTCTCTATCCCAATGCCTCCCATACCAGCTAGCAATTGTTTGATGTATTCTTTCACACTGCTTTCAACAGTAAGTTCACTTGTATCTGTATTGGCTCCTCTGGGGACACCTGCTGGTCCTGGTAGTGGTTCTGGAATTGGCAATGGAATTGGCCCTAAATTCCCCAGCCTTGCTGACTGTGGGGAAGGTACTGATACTGGAATGGGCTCTGGAACTGGATCCAGAATTGGCATTGGTCCTGTTGGTTGATGTGGTTGTGGGCTTTGCTGTGGAACTGGTACTGGGAAAAATGCTAGGAGTGGCACAAGCATCAGCTGCAGTACTGGTACTGGTATTGGCTCTGGGCTTGGTGCCAGACTAGGTCCTGTTGGTACCAGGACCAGTGTTGGGAAAATAAAAGGAACTGACCTAGGCACTGGCTCTGGCTCTGGCCTAGGTAGGTCTGGCCTAGGACACTTAGGGACAGGTTCCCTTGAGATACCCCCTTTTGTTGTCCTTTGCTCTTCCCCCCAGAACTGGCCCTGTCCTTCCTCTTTTTTCCTTTCCCTGCTGGTGCCTGGTTGTCCAGCTCTGAGTCAAACACAGTATCTAGCACCCAGTGAGCCCTGTCCACCAGGTCAATAATTAACTTTGTGACATCTGCCTTCAATGCACACAACCCTCTGGTGTCCATAGTACTGTTAAAAAAGGGGGTTCTGAAATATAAACAAAATTCACAGGTGAGTAGCATAATTCTTTGCAGCTTGTACCATGGTCCCATGCCATCTTACAGCCCCCAACAGACTCCCCCATTTTGACCAGCCTACCCATCGTTCTTGAATGTTTTTATATTATTTTTTTCTTTATTTATTTATTCATTTATTTATTTATTTTATTTTACTTTTTATTTTTTTGCCTTTATTATTTGCACCATCTAATCTCCACCTGAAACCTAGTTCACCTAAACCCTGTTTTGCATCACCCCCCAGCCCCAAGCACAGCTCCATGCTCTTTTTTCTTTCATGACCCCCAGTGCTGAACCCTCTGCTTTGCAGTAAAATTTTTTCTTTTTCCCCTGAAGAAACTCCCAAAATCTGCTGAACTGTTCTTCTAACAAGGCAACTGCTACACAGTCCCCCCATACACCTGGCCTAAATTGGTGTCTGACATGAAGTCACCTGCCTTCAACATGGTGTCCATCACATAGACTGTCTGATCTAAAATGGCAGACACCAAGCGGTCCACCCAATCTGAAGTGGTGGCTGCCATGTAGTCTGTCTGATTCAAAATGGCAGCCTCCACACGGTCCATCTGATCTGACTAAATGCCCCCCAATGGGGTCACCACACGGTCTGCTCATTCCCCCGAACTGGAAGCTGACAGTCAGTTGGCCCTACACACATCTGTGGCTTAGGTGTCCCTCACCAAGCGTCCAATTGCTTGATCTGAAATTCCAAGGATCCCACCCCGTTCACATCCATCCATGCACTCTCTCTCTATCTATCTGCTTCAACCTCTCTGGGTGAAAAAATGAGTCATATGAGCATTATTTTTGGTCCAACCCTTCTGCGCACATACCTCGCAGCTTACATACCCAACAAACCTCAGAGAGCCCAACCGAGTCATCCCCTTTTTGTAACAAAAAAACACCTTCTCTCTGACATGCTATCTCTCTGTAGGTCCCTACCTTGGTGTGGCTGCAAAAAAAAAAAAAAAGTTCTTCTCCTCTTTCTGGTGCCCAAGCCTTTGTTCTACCAGCTGTAGCTTTCATACAGTCTCCATCTTCCTGTGCTACCAACATCGGATCGGCAACTGCTCCTGGTTTAAACCAAATGTCCAAACAAATAAATGCTTTGAAGTTAGAAAAAACTATCCCAGCTGTTAGGGTGTATCTCCAACACAAAGTAATCAATTACATCAACCCCCTATAGCCTTAGTCTACGTATTCCTGAAAGGACACCTATTTAACACCACAAGAAAGTTTTTATAAATCCAGATTAAAACAGCCTAAGTCCTAATGCCAGCTTGCTGCTATACCTAGTTCCTTTAAAATCTATTTTACTGCAAAGGACAACATAATCAACAACACAAGATACTTAACGAAAAAGAAATTCTGCTTAGCAAAAGTGAGGGAAAGCCCCTCTGTAAAGTCCCTTATATCCCCCTTCTAGCCCCACCCCTAGCTCTCATTCTTCTCTCTCTCTCTCTCTTCCATTCCCACAATCCCTTATTCCCTTGTTATCCTTAGCCCCACCCTGTTTTTGAGGTCTTAATCCCCTCAGCTGAGCCCTTTTCCTTCTTAGTCCTCCCCCTCTGACCTCACCAAACCCCTCCCCATTCCCTTCCCTGTCCCCTTTTCTCTCATTGCTATCTGACACTCCTTCAAGGCTCCAGGTCTAGAACAATGGGTCTTGTCCTGTAAAGACAACCTTTCTTATTTTGCAGTCATATTGGCTCTTGCTAGACTTTGTTCTTACAAGTGGCAGCACTTCCTGCCTGCATCTTCTCCATTTCAAATGCTCTATGCCACTCTCCTCTATGGCTTTTATACTGTACTTCTACTAGAGTGAGGCAGGTGTGAGCATGTCTGCCCTAGCATGTGAGAGTCTGTGAAAGCCATTGCTTGACTATCACTATAGTTTGTTTCTGATCTGAGAACTGGATTGTGCTGTAAGGCTTAACAAGAGCTTTGACAACACAGCATCCTTGTGAAAATCAGTTACTTATAATGTGCAAAGCTTTTGGTTCTTATCTGCAGATCTAAAGTAATTGTTATATGGCACTAGCCTACCCACTTCCACTAGAATCTCTGGGTCTTTTCTAGTAGTCCCACTTCCACTAGAATATCTGGGTCTTTTCTAGTAGTGCCCTCATCAAAAGGAAAGAAAACCATAAAAGATAAGCTAATACATATGAACAACCATCAGGAGGCCAAGCAAGGCACATATCTACTTTTAGGCCCATTGAAACCAGATATGTTACCATGCTCCAGATGTTGCCACTATAACACCATAGGGAGAAAAGAGTATGTGGAACATCCCAGAAACAATAAGAAATGTTAGCTCTGGATCACACAGACTGTAACATAGATCATGTCTTCTATTTGCTGAAATGCTTATGTGGCCACACGTATGTAGGAAAAACAACAAAGCCATTAAAGATGAGGATAGGTGAGCACAAAAGAATATATGGAAGGAAAATGAAAACTTTCCAGTGGCAGTGAACTTCTGTAAAAAGGGTCATAATGCAGCTTCTTTAAAATCCTGGGAACTACAAGCAGTGCTAGAACTGTGTGTGTGTGTGGGGGGGGTACTGGGAGAAATAACTGAGCAAGAAAGAAAAGCAGTGGATTTATTATTTAAAGGTACTGAACAAAGACATAGGACTAAATGAAGACACTGTAGCAGCTGTTGGTAACAGGAACCATACAGTAATGTAACAAAACCTGATATCCATATCTAGGATGTATTTAACAAGTAAATCCATGAACAATAATTGTACACTTGGACATGTGAACATGTCAGAACAATTCCTTAAAGTAAAACAAGGAATAAGAGGTTATACTCAGGTCCATAACTGGACCTCTTATAGTATCCCAAGGAAAAATAATGTATTACTTTCACAACCCCCCCATATAGAATGACTTATAATGTACAAACAGAACTGTGACTAACAGTTTAGCTAAGTTGTGGTATAAGCTAAAACTGAACAATCTTATAATATAGAAATAAATAAACCTGCCCCCCTCCCCCATGCAAAAGGATTTTAAAAACAATGTTTATTTATTTATTCAAGTGTTTCACCAGGAAAGTATACAGAACAATAAATTGCTCATTTCCAGATAAGTCCTGGGGGACAGGGGAATTTGGAGGTACAGGTACAGCAGTGCAAAATTACAATTAAATTATTTTTAACAATGTGGTAAAACAGAATTCATATAGTACAATATACAAACTTGTGAACATAAGTGTAATACAAACAGTAAAGTGCAAAGAGTACAATTTACAGAGACCAGAAGCAGGAACAAGAGAACATGAGGGGTTACAGACAAGCAGTGATGCATGGTTACAAAATCAGGAGACAAAGGAAGAATGTTACAAAAACAAATAAAAAAAAATAACAATCACACGTATGAGATAAGCACCAGTTTATTTACAGTTGTAGCACTGAATTTGTCAAGCAATTTTGTGAGATTCCCTTTTTATCCTTCACAAAATTTAGGAAAAAACTCCTCTAAAATTCTTTTTGTTCTATCTGTCACAACTGCACTCAGCAAGTCAGGCCCTCTGCTTCCATAGTGTCAACCTCGAGCGCAGTAATGTGAACAGTTAGCAGACAGGGTAACCCTCCTGTCTGCTTGTGAGTCCGAATCACCTTTAGTCTCAAGTTCTGGGGGATTCAAACTGTGAACATTATGCTAGCATACCGAAATGTACAGGCTCAGATAACATTCTCTTTGGGGGGACGCAATATATCTTTTGCCTAAGGGCACCTAACCAGGTATCCAAAATGAACCCTTTAAAATTCTATAAAAAAACCTTAGGTATATTTTTACTTTTTCCCAGTTTAGTAAAACTATCAATCTTCTGATCAGTTTGTTTTTTTTGTCAGTCTTAACCCTCTATACGTCACATGCAAAAAAAAGCACTGGTAGACCCAGGCAGTCTTTCAAAATAAGGGTACTTTAATTAAAGATGATAAAAACATGAAAAATGTAAACACAGAACAATATGTCAAAGAGCATATAATCACTTAAAAGAAAAGTAAGGAAAACTACAGACAGCTCCTACCAACGTGCAATTAGACTTTTTCTATGTCATGTATTACCTTTATAAGTGCATTAGTTAGATCTGTGTTTGTAGAGTCCCCAAAATGATATATTCACAAAGATCAGACACCAGGATTAGTTTAAACTGTGTCTTTCCACACCCTTCTGTGAGTCATCTAGCTCCTCCTTTTAGAACATAAAAAAAATTACAAACAGGATGTCCTATCAGGAGGTATATCAAATAAGGTGACATCAGCAAAAACTCATTTCCCAAATATGACTCCTTAATTAACATTTTTTTATTTGATCTTGAGCAGTTCCTATTCCCAAGGCACATCAAATGGTGTTATAACTATTTGCACCATGGTGGTATAATGTGTTAATAATAATAATAATTTTTATTTATACAGCTCCTTTCTATTTCCAAGGCACCTTACAATTTAAAACAATTAAAAACAACCATTATAAAATCCAGTAATACTCAACACAACTAAAGAATTATAATCACATAAACAATTCAGTTCTCCAAGAAGTCTTTTTGCAAGAGAAAAGTTTTGAGAGCTTTCTTAAATTCCTCCACAGAAGTGCACTCCTATAACCAACAGGGTAGAGAATTCCAAAGGGTGGGAGCAGCATAGAAAAAAGCTCTGGAACCAGTTGATTTCAAATTCACTCTTGAAATCTCTAGCAACCCCTTGTCAGCCAAGCGGAGTGATCGACCTGGGCAGTAGGGTACCAGAAGTTCTTTCAGATAGACTGGATCCTGACTTTGTAAGGCTTTGAAAGTCAGTAAACCAAGTTTAAAGGTGATCCACCACCATATTGGCAGTCAGTGCAGTTCACGCAACACCGGAGTAATGTGGCAGGATCTATTAGACCCCTTCAAAAGCCGGGCTGCTGCATTCTGCACTAGCTGCAGGTGACAGATTTCAACCCCTGAAAGCCCTAGATAAAGGGAGTCACAGTAGTCCAGGCACGAGGACAAAAAGGCGTGGATCAGATTTGGAAGGTCATCAGACGGAACCAGATGCCTTGCCCTGGTGATGTTCCTAAGATGGTAAAAGGAGGTATTGATCACAGCTGACACCTGCAGCTGCAGTGTCAGTCTATCATCAAAAACCACCCCTAGGTTATGCGCCCATTCATAGGTCAGGAGATAAATGCCGCCAAGAATAATTCCAGAAGCCGCACCAACACCCGACCCCCCATCTGTTGATCCGGGTCCACAACCAGTACCTCTGTCTTTTCTGAGTTCAACTTCAGCCATCTAGAGTCCATCCACTCCTGGAATTTCTTTCAGACAGTTGTTAAAGACTGAGAGAGCTCCATCCTGGTCGGATGTAAAGGAAAAGTATAGCTGGGTATCATCTGTGTGACAATGAAACTTCAACCCATACCTTCATGCAATGTCTCAGAGAGGTAGCATATACACCACAAATAACAAGAATGACAGTACAGAACCCTGAGGCACCCCACACAACAAAGCCTATAGGTATCATAAAACTATATGAGCCCTATATCCTGGCAGCTGGGTCAGTTCTAATTAAGACAGAAAAACAGGAAACCCTTAATTAAATATCTCTAGTCTTTTAATTACCTCCTGGTTTCAGGTTATTATATCCTGTAGCTTCTCTGAAACCTGGGGGGGGCATACATAAGCACAGGCTGTCCCAGGTGAGACAACCACACATTGGGCCAGATATTCAAACTGGGCCCAAAAAGTGTGCAATAGCAGGAACAAGTGCAAGTCTATTGCACCCATGAGCAAGAGACATGATATTCAAAAAAGGAGCAGGCCAAATTGCGCCTGCAGCTGATGACTGAATATTGCACCACCTGTGCCAGAGTGCAGCTAAGGAGGGGAAGCTGAGCAGATCTGATGCTCCATAGCTCAACAAGGGATGTTCAGCTGAGCAGTCCAGAGTTGCCATAGCACAACCAGGGAGTCCCCCCAGCTGCAGAGCAATATAACTGCACAAACAGGGAGGTAGGGGCCCACCACCCATGCCACAGATGGGCACAGGAACACACAGCAGAACAGACATCATCCCCCCACACCCCAAGCACAGCACAACTGGGGGAGGGTTGGAATAACCAGTGGCCCATGGAGACCAGCAACCAACCCACAGCCTGGCCATGGTGCCCCATCACATCTACCAGCAAGCTGTGACTGGCACACAAGGAGGACAGACCACCCCATGCCACACCATCCCCCCAGTGCAGAGCACAGCATGCACCATGACCCCAAGACACCACCCATGAGAAGTGACCACCACTGCAGGAAACCCCATGCATGCCACCACCCCTACTGTGTCAATGCAACCCTGTGCACCACAGAACCATGCATGGCAGCCCCACCACAAGCACCCATCGGTGGGTTGTAGCACACGGCAATGCAACAACGGAAGACACGTTGCCACCACGCACAGTCCCCCTGAGGTACTGCTGAGAGACCTACCATGCGACGGCACAAGAGGTACCCCACATGGGACAGGGCATGCCCTTGACAAAACCACCAGTGGTACACAGCCTTGCATAGCATTCCAGTGACACACCCTGACCCACCACTGGCCACAACAGCCAGCACAGACACCAACAGTGGTGCGTGGAAGCATGCACCACACCAGATGCCACACAAGGTATGGACAGAGAGCCACCCATACCCAAGGGCACACCAACACAGGGACGCAGTGTTGGGGCAACCAAGCCCCCATTGTGGGCCCATGTAAGCCATGTACACACAACCCGCAGTCCTCCATGGCACTGGAGTGCCAGCCACCCTGCACAGGCACTGTGGACCCGTACACCACCAGTAGTCACCCAGAGCACAAGCCACAGACAGTGGGGCACATCCCCTGCAACACACACAAGGCACAGCATGGAGGTAGGGCAATGACTGTGGTGCCCACAGTGCCACCCGAGCCAGGTATGCACCACACCAGTGACAGAGGCAACCCAGCAAAGTGACGGGTACAGTGGCCGCCTTGCAGGGACTGCCACCACTGACATGCCAGTGGACCATGCAGGTCACAGACATGCATGTGTGTCAGCTGCACAGGCCATGGATGGGTCAATGGGTGCAGCATGGACACAGAGCATGCACCATGAAGTACTGCACACAGTCATCCAGTGCACAGGGAACAACACACACACCACAGACACTGACTGATAGCTACCCCTACACCACAGTCACCTCCACACAGACACACACACATACCCATGACTGCACCACCCCTGATGCCATGCACACCACTGCAGCTGAGCACCTATAGCCCACTGCAAATCAGAGACCACCACAGTATTCATACCAAAATCAAATGTATTGAAAAATATAACAGTCAACTATGTACAAGAATAAAAACTATACACAAGCTTGGAGGGGCCACAAACAAGGTGGGGGTGGGTAGGGGGAAGGGGTGAACAAATGGGATGGGATAGAAGGGGTGTGAGGGTGGGTCCAGGGGGGTAGGGGAAGTCAGGGACTGAGGGATTCCTATTGGGACTGCCATTCAGGACTCAGTGACCTCTGGCCTGTGTGCCTCCTCAGCACCCCCATCGTGTCCAGCCTCCTCAGTGTGTCCAGGGACTCACAGGCCAGCTGTAGGATCTCCCTCAAGGTGTCGCGAATGTCCCTGAGATGGCAGGTACCTAGGACAAGGGAGCATAGTCAATAGGTGTGAATGCACAACCCCATACAGCCCGCCCACTGTGCATGGCAGATGGCCATGGGACATACCACTGTGATGGTGTGTGACCACCCACAGTGATCACGTCCACAGGACCTGCCCACCCAGGCACATACAGCCATGTGGAATGCTGCACACACCCACTGGCCAAGTCATGCACAGCACCACCGTGGCCGTTTAGTGACATGGCTATGTGGTGCAAAGGCAGTGGCACAGCCATGCACCTGGTGCACGCATGGACCACCAGTGACGCACACCCAGACATGCATTGTCACTGGACAGTGTTGACTGTAACAAGTTGTGTACATGGCAGTGGTGTTGATGAATGGCGGCCATGCTCTGCTGCCCACCCTGTCACACAGCATGCAATAGTAATCATGGATGTATGGCACTCACCCTCATCGGGCTGGTCAGGTGGGCGGTGATGGCCCTCACCTCGCCTGGCTGCACTGTCCTACCCCCTCCACTGCTCCGCCCGCAATCTGCGGAGTTCATCCGGGCCTGTGGGGGAAAAAAGGAGAGAAGAACATCAGTACATTCCTGAAGCAAAGTCCCCATGCCCCAAGGTGTGTGCCCTCCCACCCAGCCAGACTCACCCACCCCACACCCTTTGAACACCTCCACGGCCAACCCCATATGGTCCCTCCCCTATGTGCTGGACACATACAACACTGTGACCCATATGGACGATAAAAGTGTGTTTGAACCTCTACCTGGACATGGCACCGTGCCCCTCCTGGCATGTGTCCGCAGTTGGGCCAGTAGCTCTGGCTTCCTCCTCCTTAGGTCACCATAGCAGTGCCTGCACTGCTCTGTGCTCCACCCCATCCAGTGGCCTCTTCTAGGGTAGTGGCCACCTCCTGCCACACCTGGGTCCTGGCCCTGTCCAGAGGAGCCTCCCCGAACAGAGGCCCATGGTGTGGCTCCACAATTGCCACCAGATTGACGAGCTAAATTGCTGTCCACTGTGCTGCCCATCTGCATGCCATCCTAGCAGCTATAGTAGGCAATATGGCGCTCTGCAGTGCGGATCCCCACATGCAGATGCTGCGCGGTACAGCACTGCCATTCCCTATTGTGCTGTTACGGAACAAAGTGATAGAGGTACACCCATGCCTGACACATGGCACCTAGGGGGCAAAGGTAGAGCACAGGGTCAAGGGTCTCTGGCACATGGCCATGCACAGTGCCATCGAATGACAATGTGTGTAGCATGATTGGCTACCTGTGTGCCAGTGCCATAGCAGACTACCGAGCAGTTGGGCCATTGCGCCTATGATGGCCCAGTGCCACAGCGCCATGTAGTGACAGTCGCTATAGCACCACTGGCACAATGGTGGCCATGCCCTGCATTGCCTACCGTGCACAGCATGTCATCAGCGCAGCAGATGCCTGCGTCAGCAACCCAGGCATGCACAGTGAGGTGTACTATGCATGTCACAAGACTACGCCATTGGCTCAGCACGTTCAACATAATTGCGCAAAGCACAACAGCGCGATATTCAGCCGTCTTATGCAAATCATCTAATCAGCCATTCAATGGCGCAGTACTGCAATTTGCATCTATTAAAGTTGCTCCTCACCTCATTTGCATGGATTGCGCTATAAAGGTGCGACAATGTGCTGCAGTGGCTATAGTTGGTTACTGCAGTTTATTGCTAAGTTGCATGCTGTTTGGGAGTGTGGACTGTGGATTCAGAGACATGCATGGGACTGCACAGTCACAGGTAACAACTTCCATTCTTACAGGCTACATAATGACCAAGAAGATTATTGGAGAGGAGGAAAACAGTGGTGGTGGGAGGAGGAGGAGGAGGAGGAGGAGGCTGAACTTTACAAAGGCTGAAACCGAGGCCCTGTTCGAGGCCTACCTGGATCAGGAGCCACTTCTCAGTGGATGGCTGGGAACCCCGCAAGCCCGTGCTGCTGCATGGGAGGAGGTGGCACGTGCCGTGAACCTGCATGGTAGCCACCAGCGCTCCGTGCAGGAGTGTAAGAAGAAGATGGGCACGGACAGGAGGAGGGTAAAGGAGAAGGTGGCTGCCATCAGGGCAGTACATGCTGCAACAGGTGGGGGACAGCCAGAGGTGGTACAGCTGACCCCAGCAGAGGACAGGCTTGCTGGAAGCATGCAGTGCAATGCCATTGAGGGTGTTCTGGGTGGTAGCTTCCTGACGGGTGGTGGACCATCACTGCATGGTAAGTCATGGTCTGTCTATGGGGGGGCAGGATAGGTCACATGCAGTGACGCCACTTTGCTTTCCCTTACAGATCCTGAGAGTCTGCATGGGTCAGCGGTGGTGGGCCTGTCCACTGCGAACAGTCAGATGGAGTCGGAGGTGGGACCATCCAACTCCACAGGTATATGTGGATCATTGCGACAGTGGGGCCACCTGGCTGTCCACACTGATGTCATTGTAACAGATGTGGAGGAAGCCCTGCTCATGTCCCAGCATGCTGGCATCCATGGATGCCAGCACACTGTGGCTGTGGCAGGGGCAGAGTCCGGCACCAGTGATGATGACATGACCATCATGGGCAGTGACACGTGTGTGCCACGGGATGGCCGCACAGCAGGGCAATTCGCACCCATGGCTGTGGGTGGTGCCACCGTGGAGTCCTGCATGTCAGCACAGTCCCAGGCTGTGTCTGTCAGCACCAGTGGGGCAGCACTGGTGTCTGTTCAGGACAGTGGGACTGTTGCGGCCACTGCAGCAGCACCACTAAGTCTTTGGGGTGTGGCAGCCAGAGGGGCAGCATCAGCAGTCGCCCATGGGCCTGGGGGTACAGGGTTCAGCGGCGGCATCTGTGCACCACCTGTGGACATGCCCAGACCTGGTCCTGGTGTGCAGCACCCACCTTCAAGGGGTGCTGAACATCTGGGCCTTGCACACCCTGAGGGACAGGATGCCGAGGAGGCTGATGACCTCTTGGATGAGCACACCCGCCTACTACGAGCATCAGTCCAGCAGCAGATGTGGCTTGCGATGTCCGTGGATGCACTACGTGTGGCTCTGGAGTGGGCAGAGGAGCGTCGCAGCAGGGACACCGCACTGATCCTGGCAGGGATGGACCATTTGCGGGAGTATGTGACCGCTGCCATTGACAAGCATGCACAGGCATTCATTGCTGTCATGGCCACAATGGGCACACAGTCAGGTGCCCATGCATCGTGGACACCACGCAGTGTACTATCCACCCCCATTCCGGTGTCATGCGACTCCCACCCTGTCAATGCCCGGTTCAGCTGTGGGCATCCCGAGCACTCCTGGTGCAGGCATGTTCGGTGAGCTGCAGACCCCTGCGCGAGCATGGTCGTGTTCAAGCAGTGGAACCCCTGGGAGACCATCGGTGCCACCCCATGAGGCCAGTGGTCAGCCTGCCAATGCTGGCGGGTCTCAGCGGGGCCGCCCACACATCCATGGTGGCCGTAGCACTGTGTCGCATGACTGACCTGTCTCCCAGTGCGGCTACTGTCTGGTGCTGCCCTGTGTGCATTGTGTGTGTCAGTGGGCAGTGCACGGGTGGGTACCTAGCCCTGCACGGGGACACACAGTCCACCTGCACACCCTCCTGGCTGCTCTCCACAGTTGCCTGTGCATGATGATGCCTGCATTGCACTGTACACCAATGTCAAATGGTGCTCAGCATCTGACACACGCACGTGGACAGGCAGTGGGTGTGGTGGCCTGTGGACATGTGTGCTGCTAGGGTGTGCATTATGGATCGGTGTGCCTTCTGACCTCTGTGCACATCTGTTGCGTTGTGTGTGAGTGTGTGTGTGTCCTTCGGTGTGGCATGATAATCCTTACCCATCCCTGGTTGTGTGTGTGCCTCTGTGCCCTGCCACTTCCCCTAATGGCATGCACCCCCAGTGTGTGTCCATGCGTGTTTGTGGGTTGTGCCTTGGCCACTGGTGGTTGTGCATGGCCCATTGACTTACCTGGGTTGGCTGAAGTGCTCCTCCATGATGGTGTCCCAGTGCAGCTGTGCCAGCTGGAGCAGTTGGGGGTCCCGTCGGTCAAGGGGGGCTGCCCGTCACCATCATCACCAGCGTCCCCATCGTCCCCATCACTGTCCCCCTCTTCGAGCTGTATGGCTATCCCACATTTGTTGGCCATGTTGTGCAGGATGCAACAGGCCAGGAATATCCCACAGGCCTTTGAGGGGCTGTACTGAGGGCATCGCCAGAGATGTCCAGGCAATGGAAATGTGCCTTCAGCATCTCGAACACCCGCTCGATGACATTACGTGTGGTGGCGTGTGCCTCATTGTAGCGCTGCTGTGATGGGGTCATGGGCCGCCGGTAGGGTGTGAGCAGCTAGGGATGGAGTGTGTATTCACTGTCACCTGTGTGTAGAGAGCAGAGGTTAGTTTGGTGATCAGCATCGCCTGCCCCAGAGCCATGTGGCCACTACCCATGCCACCTCTGGCCATGCCCCCCCAGGCCCTATGATTGTCCATGTGGTTTGCATACTCACCCACTAGGTGTCCAGTGGGGATGTCCCCACTCTCAAATCTGTGGCACAGTGCTGACTGGTGCCAGATGAATGAATCGTGTGCTCCCCCAGGGTGCATGGCACAGACATTGATGATGCACCCCCTGGCATCGCACACCACCTGGCAGTTGATGCTGGCATAGCCCTTGCAATTTATGTATGTGACCCCCTCAAGGCCAGGTGGTGTACGTATGGCCACATGGGTGCAGTCTATTGCTCCTAGCATGCCAGGCATATGTGCTACCCTGTGGAACTCCTGTATGTTTGCTGTGTGCTCCACCGCTGTGCTGGGGAAATGGATGTAGTCCTCAGCGTGTGGCAGCAGTGCGCTGAGGAATTGGGTGAGGTGGCGTGACGTGGCCGACTGGGTTATGCCTGTGGTGTCCCCATTTGGTCTCTGGAAGGTACCCATGGTGAGCAAGCACATGCAGGCTGTTACCTTAGTCTCCACTGACAGGGCATGGCTCCGTTGTGTGGGTGCCTGCATCACATCACTGCATAGCTCACAGAGCCGCCTCAGAATTGCCCTATTCAGGCAGTACCGGCCCATAATCTCAGTTTCAGTGTACAGCTTAAAGCTGGTGTGGGCTCGGTACTGCCTGTTGGGGGCACGCTGACAGGCCTTCCACGCCACCCCCTGCGCCTGCCTTCTCCCTCCCCTCATATGGCCTCCATGTGGAAGGTGGCACTGGCCATGTCCCTGGCTTGTGTTCACCCCCTGGCAGCTGTTGCTGTATTCCCCGCTGTCCTGACTACTACCTCCCTGCACCGGTACACCTGCCTGTGCTGGCCTCTATGCTGTGTGGCTCCCCACACCTTCCCTTTGCCTGGCTGTTCAGAGTGACCTTTCCCTGGCCTGCCCTGTTTGTGCCTCCTGCCCTGTCTGACTGCATCTGCCTCTGACACATGTGGCTTCCCTGTAGTGTTCTTGTGCCTCTCCCTTGCTCCTTTTTATTTTGGCTCATTTCGCTGTAAGCAACTTTTGCTTGCTCCCCTATTGCGCATGGCGCAAGTCGTTGAGTATCGCACTGCGCCATTTATGCATGGTTCCTCCCTTCATTTGCGTGCCTTCATTATCATTGCACTGTTGCTCAGCATGATTTCGGGGGCACAACTGCCTCCTGCTGAATATCACAGAATGGCGCAGTTTCAGACTTGCGCAGGTGCAACCCTATTGCTCATGGCTCAACTCTTTTGAATATCTGGGCCACTATGTTTTTATATTACAAATAGCATACAACAATCATAACCAGCTGGCCAAGCATCACAATCCTCCCTACCTAGACTGAGATTGGGGGCTCTATCCCCTGCATGGGATGAGCTTCCTAAATCAGTTCACTCCGAAGCCATCTGTGTTCTGATTGGTCGGTCCAGCCCTATGTAAGATTGTCATGTCATACCCTTGCAAGGCAAGACTCCATCTTAATAGTCTACATAAATACATAGATACATAGATACATAGACAGTGTCGGGCAGATAAGGGCCTATGGCCCACCCAGTCTGCCCATTTGAGCTTGTAAGTTCAGTTTGTTTTCCTAGAAGTCTGTTGCCCCTTACCCCTGACCTCCAGAATTCCTTTATGTCTATCCCATGCATTCTTAAATCCGTGATTGTTCAGCCCCACCACTTCCTCTGGCAGGGTGTTCCACTTGTCCACCACCCGTTCTGTGAAGAAATTCTCTCTGTGTTTCCTGCAGGCGTCCTACCTCAACTTCATCCCATGCCCTCTGGTCCTGGAACATCTTTTTCGCTTAAAATAGTGTTTTCCTGCACCTGTTCCTCCCTGTAAGATACTTGTATGTCTCTATCATATTCCTCTCCCTCCTCTCCTCCAGGGAGTACATGTTCAGTTCCTTCAACCTGTCTTCATAGGACTTGTGATGCAATCCATGCACCATCTTTGTTGCCCTCCTCTGAACCTTCTCTACCCTGTCTATGTCCTTACGTAGGTATGGTCTCCAGAACTGTACACTGTACTCCAGGTGGGGCCTCACTAGTGTCTTGTATGGCGGAATTATGACCTCCTTTTCCTGCTGGTGATGCCCTGCCTATACATCCCACATCCTATTTGCTTTACCTGCTGCTTGTCACACTGTTTCCCTACCTTGAGTCATCAGAGATGATAACCCCAAGATCCTTTCCTGCTTGGTGCATGCTATATCCTCACCCCCAACTGATATATTGTGCCAGGGTTTTTGTGCACCATATGCATTATCTTGCACTTCTTTGCATTGAATTTCAACTGCCAAACCCTGACCATTCTTCAAGTTTCTGCAGGTCGCTTCTCATTCTGTCTACACCCTCTGGTGTGTCTACTCTGTTACAGAGCTTTGTGTCATCAGCGAACAGTGAAATTCTGCCTTCTAGGTCCCTTAATGTCACTGATGAAGATGTTGAATAGGACTGGTCCCAGCACTGATCCATGTAGTACCCACTGGTCCTCTTCCCCTCTGTGGAGTGACAGCCATTTACCACCACCCTCTGTGTCCTGCCACCCAGCCAGTTACCTACCCACCACACTACTGTCCTGCCCACACCCATATTCCCAGTTTGTGTAATAGTCTTCTATGTGGCACAGTGTCAAGGCCTTGCTGAGGTCCAGATATGCCATGTCCACTGCCCTCCCTGATCCACCTCCCTAGTCACCCAGTCAAAAAAATTCAACGAGGTTGGTCTGACATGACCTCCCTGGTGAAACCATGCTGCCTTGGGTCCTGTAGTCCCTGACAACCAGATATTCTACCAATCTCATTCAGTAGTGCTTCCATGGATCTTCCCCACTACCGAGGTGAGGCTGACTGGTCTGTAGTTCCCTGCTTCCTCTTTGTTCCCACTTTGTATAAGGGACTACATCTGCTGTCCTCCAGTCTTTGGGTACCTCCCTGTTTCAGTGATCTTCTAACAGGATAGCCAGAGGTTCAGCCACCACCTCTCTTAGTTCTTTAAGGACCCTGGGTGCACTCCATCTGGCCCCATTGCTTTATCAACTCTTATTACTTCCAGTCTTTCAGGACCCTTTCTTGTGTAAAGGGACTTGTGTCCATTTCTGCACCATTCTCACCCTTGTACTCCTTCAGACCCATTACCCTCCTCTTCCTCAGTAAGACTGAGCAGAAATACCTGTTCAATATGTCAGCTTTACTGCTGTCATCCTCCACGCGACCCCATCCTCCCCTTCAGTCTCACTATCCCTCCTTTGTCTTTCTTTTTCACTTATGTACCTATAAAGGTTTGTCCCCTCTACCCACTGATTTTGCAATGTGCTTTTCTGTCTAAGCTTTGGCTTCTCTTACTGACCTCCCTGCCTCCCTTTGCTTCTCCTGGTACTTCTCCCTATCCCCTTCTGCCTGTGTCTTTTTGTATTGCCTGAATGCAATATTTTTGGCTTTCACTTTCTTTGCTACCTCTTTGGAAAACCATGATGGTCTCCTCTTCCTTTTCCTCTTGCTAACCTGCTTAATGCATAAGTCTGTTGTTCTTGTAATCCCCATTTTAAATACTGCCCACTGTTCCTCAACCCCTGATTCCTGTCCCATTCCCCTTAATGCCTTTTTCAAGTATCTCCCCATTTTCCCAAAGTCTGCCCCCCTAAAATCCAGGATGCATGCTTTTGTGTGGTTTGGTTCTGCTCTTTCTGTGATTTCAAACCACAATGACTGAGTAGTCACTGTTTCCCAGGTGCTCCCCACTGTTACCCCCATCACACTGTCCCTGTTTGTGAGCACAAGGTCCAGTATTTCCTTCTGCGGAGTTGGTTCCATGACCAGTTGCTTGGGAAGGCACCCTGAAGGAGTCAGGATAAATCTGCTCCTAGTTGATGCTGCTGCTGGGATGCTCCATTCCATGTCTGGAATATTGAAGTCTCCAACCAGTACTACCTCACCCTTGTCTGCCATCCTTTGGATGGCTAGCATCAGTTCCCTATCTATTTCTTCCTCCTGGGCTGGTGGTCTATAGACCACACCTGTGCGGATGGCTGTCCCCATTTTCCTTTCCAGCTTAACCCACAGTATCTCTCCCCCATTTTGTTCCTCCTGGATCTCTGTGGCCCTTATGTCATTTTTCATATACAGTGCCACTCCTCCTCCCTTCCTGCCTACTCTGTCTCTTCTGAATATGTTGTACCATTAGTTTTCTCCATTTGCGTCAGCCAAACCAGTGGGTTGTGGTCAGTGTGTATCAGAAAATGCTGCCTATATAAGTATGGCTCTAACTTCTTTAGGGCCCACACTATGGCAAGACACTCTTTTTCCACAGTAGGGTAAGCCTGCTCCCCGGGAGGTAATTTTCTTCTCAGCTACACAATGGGGTGATCTTTCCCATGGTTAGATGTCTGACTCAGTACCACCCCAACACCCATGTCTGTGGTGTCATTCTGGACTACAAAGGGTCTGCTGTAATCAGGACTTGTCAGTACAGGAGCACTGCACAGTGCCTCCTTCAGTCTGGTAAAGGCTTTTTTACAGGCTGGTTCCCAGGTAATTTTCTTAGGCATCTTTTTCTTTATCAGGTCAGATGGGGAGCAGCCAGGGCACTGAAATTGGGTACAAATTTCCTATAGTATCCTGCCATCCTTAGAAAACTCCTGATCTGCTTCAGCATTTCTGGTCTGGGCCATGCCTTGATCACCTCTATTTTTACTTGGTTAGGACAGAGCTATCCCCAACCTACAACATACCCAAGGTATGCCACTTCAGCCATGGCCACCTGGCACTTCTCAGCTTTGACAGTGAGCCCGGCCCTCTGTATCCTGCAGTAATCCATGAAAATCGTGACTGCATTTCAGTGACTACAAAATCGCAGTGCAGTAATAATGATTATTTAATCAGCGACAGTCAGATATTCGCGCTTTATCCTAAATAGCACCCAAACTTGCCAACATGTGCTCCAAAATATCGAGCGGTATAAAATAGCGCCTACCTGCAACTGGCTACTGGTGTGACTCTAGCTTTGAACTTGTTCCTGTACAGCTGTTACATGTTAGTGCACCCCTTATCTCTGTTGCAGCGTAATTCCTTCATAAAGTTCACTCTATTGTCTCTCTACCTGTATTACCTAGCTGAGCTGAGTTAAAGTGCTTCTGACATAATATACAGACCACAGACTCGCAGTGCACAATCATTCGGCTAAAAACTCCACTGCTGAAAAACCCAACTCTAGGATATGTTAAAGTTATAAAGGTTAAAAGGTTAAAACTCCCCCTCCTAATGTGAGTTTGAGTTTGTAGCCAAATGATTGTGCTCTGTAAGTTCATAATATACAGACCACTGTACATTACAGCAGCCATGAAAGGGGCTAGGCTTGATTCTGACCAACACTTCTGCCTTAAAGTGCCCACCCTGTCCGGCAACTGTTCCATAGAGTGAAAAAACATCTGCTGTCATATGCCTGCCAGTAACTGGACTGCTCACACTTCCTGCTTACCTCCCACTGCTGTAGATTCTTTTTTCCCTGGTCTCACAAACCCTCCCTTCCATAACCTTGGTTTCATGAAGTTCCCTCCTGCTGCTGCAGATCCCAGAGGATGTCACTGGCAGTTGGTGTGCTGGGACCCCTCTGATAGCTATTTTTAAGAGGCGGTAAAATTGGGCCGTGCTAAAATGTTTGGTTGCTCAGCTGGCACTCACTATTATTCAGGTGTTATAATGCAATTTGTGATTTTAAAGTAGTGATTATTACATGGAACCGTATTCTGCCCAGCACTTCCCTAAGGTGGGACAGTTGTTCCTCCCAGCTGACACTAAAGATGACAATGTCATCCAGGTATGCCACGGCGTACTCCTCAGCACCATTTAACACCTGGTTCACCAACCTTTGGAAAGTGGTAGGGGCGTTCTACATTCTGAAAGGCATTACTTTAAATTCAAATAAGCCTATCGGAGTGATGAAGGCCGACCTCTCCCTAGCTCTGTCAATTAACTCTACCTGCCAATACCCCTTGGTCAGTTAAATAGTCGTAAGGTATGTCGCCCCTCCCATATTCAGTCCATGATAGTCCACACAGAAATGAGTAGAGCCATCTGATTTTGGAACAAGGACTACAGGTAAGGACCAGGGGCTGTGAGATCTCTGGATTACCCCAAATCCAGCATTTCCTCCACCTCCCTCCTAATGTCCTTTTGGACAGCCTCTAACACCTGATATGCTGTCCGCCATATGGGCGTCTGTGTCCCTGTCTCCACATTGTGCGTTGCAAAGGGGATTAGTCCAGGCTTGGAGCTAAATAATGGGACAAAGTCTGCTAAAACCTCCCTTACTTCCTGGATCTTGTCTGGGGCCAGCTGGGGAGAAAATGTAACTGTCTCCACAGAGGACTCCCACTTGCTTTCTTCCAGCAAGACCAGAAGAGGGTTTCTTTCATCCGCCCCCACTGCAGGGCTACATACTGCAAACACCATGTCAGCCCTACTAGCATATGGCTTCATCATGTTGACATGGTACATTCTTTCTGTATGTCTTCTGTCAGGTAACTCTATGATATAGTTCATGTCATTTACCTTTCTAACTACTTTATATGGTCCTGCCCACTCAGCCTGCAGCTTGTCTTTCTGGATTGGAATAAGGACCATGACTTCCTTACCCACCGTGTACAAGTGAGCTCTGGCTCTGTGGTCGTACCACACTTTTTGTTTCTCTTGGGCAGCCGCCAGGTTGCTCTGGGCTGTACCCATAAGCTCCTTCAGCCTTTCCCTAAACCTAAAGATGTAATCTACAATGGGAGTGCCCTGGGTGGTGTGCTTGCCTTCCCAGTCATCCTGAATCAAGTCTAGGGACCCAGGTACCTGGCGTTCACGTAAGAGCTCAAAGGGGGAAAATCCTGTCAACTCTTGGGGCACCTCTCTGTAAGCAAACAACAGGTGGGGAAGGTATTTCTCCCAGTCCCTCCCATGCTGTTCAGCAAATATTTGGAGCATTGAATTCAGGGTACCATTAAATCTTTACACAAGTCCATGGGCTATTAGATGATAAGGTTTTGTGAATCTCAGCACCACCCCACACTTCTCCCACAAACATTTTATCAGGTCCGACATGAAGGAACCCCCTCGATCGGTGATAACCTCCTGCGGAAAACCAACATGGGAGAAAATCCCAAGTAAGGCATCTGCCACTTTGCCTGTCCTCAGTGAGGATAGAGTGATGGCCTCTGGATACCGGGTGTCATAATCCACCACAGTCAGGATGAACCTCTTCCTGGAGAGGCTGGTGGTATTTAAAGGCCCCACGATATCCATTTCCACCCCCTGGAATGGCTCCGCTACTATGATCAATGGAATTAGGGCAGCTTGGGTTTTCTATCTGACTTCCCTATTTCTTGGCACAGGTGACAAGACCTGCAATACTCCTTCACCTGCTAGGTGAAGTTCGGCCAATAGAAATTCTGGGCCAACCGCTGCATAGTGGCATGATTCCCAGATGACCAGACAAGGGAATATCATGTGTAAACTTGAGCAACTGCTGACGATACCCCTAGGGAATGACAAGCTGCCTGCCTATCACCTTTCCTTCTGTTTTCACATCCTGAGTATACATCACTCCATTTTCCCAATAAACTTTATGTTTACCATCACCTCCCTGTGCTCCATCAGAGACTGCCCAAACCCTCAGCTTCTCTAGATTAGGGTCACTTTTCTGAGCAGCTGTAAACTCCTTACACATTCCCAAGGCATGGGACAGGTCCCCATCAGTATCTATACTAGGGTCCCTAGCTCTAGTGTCAGGGCACTCAGGATCACTGTCATCCCTAACCCTCTGACAATAGGTCACCGCTCCTTCTTCAGAGTAATCCTCAGTAGCTGTGTTGCTTACTGCTACTGGGAAAATTTCTACCCCCTTTTCATTAGTCTCCATATCAGGAGACAAAGGCTGGGGAACCAGCCTCCCAGTGGTTTCCCCAATGGCTTCTGTGGGATCCAAGGAACGACAAATTTCCCTTGCTGTTTGGCTATGGGTAACTTCACATACCATCCCCTGTTTGAGATTATTGCCAAGGATGACGTCAACTGCTAACGTTTTGGCTACAGCCACCTGTTGCACAGCTCCTCCTGTTTCACTCCAGTCTAAGCGAACACTAGTGAGTGGCAATGTGGTCTTCTCACCAGTGAACCCTTGCACGGTTACTAATTTATTGGGTATAAGCTGACAAGGCTCTACCAGATCCCCTTATACCAGCCTCAATGATGTCCCTGTGTCCCTTAACTCTTGTGTCTGTACACCATTCACTGTGACTGGATGCATGTGTTCACTCATGTTCACAGGCATGCTTCCAGGGATACTTAAACAACCCACTCTTTTCTTAGCTCCATGCTGCATCTTGCTCATCATTTTGGACACTGCCTGACAATATGCCCAGTTTCTTTACAAACCCAACATTCATTTCTTTTCTCAGAGAAATATTTTCTTTGAAACCTGGGGCAAAATGGTTTCATTGGAGGCAGTGAGGGTTTAGTTGCCCTGAAGGTGTGCTTTTCCCTTTCTGCACTGCTACACCAGCCCAATTCACTCTCAGAACAAGTCTGCTCTTGGCATAGTGGTGTAAGAGTTCAGCAACCTCTTGCACTGTTTTGGGATCTTGGTTCTCCAGCCAGGTTTTCAGCTCTGCTAAGCATGTCCAAAAAAACAGTTCTAATAAAATAACATTTTCAGTTTTATCTACAGAGTTTACTTCAATTCCTTCCCACCAGTGTTTTAAAAACTGACATTGTTTCATGGCTAGCTTCTCATAGCTCATATCAGAGCTTCTCCTGAGCTTACGGAATTTAGCTCTGTATGTTTCTGCAGTTAAATCATTTTTAAAAGTGCATCTTTAAGTTTGCCGTAATCATTACTGCCCTCACTGTCCATTTGACCCAATGCATCCCAAGCTTTCCTGGTAAGTAGTGTGGGTAGCTAGAAGATCCAGAACCCTCTAGGAATTTTTGCCTGAATACAAACTTTTTCAAAGGAATTTAAAAAGGCATCCATATCATCCCCCTCTTTAAATTACACTATCAATTTGGAATTCAATTTGTAAACCAGTCCTGTAGTTCCATTTAAACCCAAGTCATTTACCTGCTCTGGTGCAGGTGGTTGAGGTTTTAGCTTCTCCAGTTCCTGTCCCCTCTGGTGCTCATGCTCCTCATGGTCAGCCTCTCACTGTTCTTGCTCCCTCTTGTCCTCTGTGGCTCATTTCTCTTGCTCAGCATCTCTCTGGAACTTCAGCTCCATTCAGCACAACTCAGTCTGAAGCCTGATTGCTTCTGGCTCCAGAATGCTGGTGGCCTTCCCCTGCTGCTGTGGCCCTTCACTTGCACTGGCTGTGCTGCCCTCCTTACTGGATCTGGACACTGCACTGGCCGCTAGCCCCTCCACACCAAATGATTGGTCCTTTAAAGTCACAGTCTGTGACTCAATGCTCTGGGCATCTGCTGCCATCAGGGCATCCATGAAGTTCTGCTTGGTGGCTCTCACCTCATGCAGGGCTCCTCTCTCTTGGCACAACTGCCTCAAGTGGTCTGCAGTGTACCCACTGTAGTTGGAAGCCATCTTCTTCCCTAGCTATGGCTACTCTAACTTGCACTTTAGAAAAAAAATAAAACAGGTAAGAACTTGACTGTAAGCAAAATGATATAGTTTTGTTTACTTTTTAAAAATAAATCACTGCCTTATTACGCAAGTGAGCTGTACAGTATTAAGCTGACACACTGAACAGTTAAAGCTTGTGTTACCAAACTTATCCACACTGCTGCCAACCACATCTGTCACAAACACACTCAGCAGGTCAGGCTCTCTTCTCCCACAGTGCCAACCTCCAAATGAAATGTAATGTGAACAGGTAACAAACAGGGTAACCCTCCTATCTGCTTGTGGTTCCAAATCACCTTTAGTCTCAAGTTCTGGGGGGATTCAAACTGTGATCCTTCTGCTAGTGTACCCACATGTACAGGCTCAGATAATATTCTCTTCGGGGGGGGGATGCAATATATCTTTTGCCTTAGGGCACCTCACCAGGGATCCAAAAGAACCCTTTAAAATTTTATAAAAGACCTTGGGTATATTCTTACCTTTTCCCAGTTTAGTAGCACCATCAAGCTTCTGAGCAGTTGTTTTTCTTTTTTGTCAGTCTTTATCCTCTGTAAGTCACATGCAAAAAAAGGACTGGCAGACCCAGGCAGTCTTTCAAAATAAGGGAGCTTTACTGTACATAAAGATGATAAAAACATGGAAATGTAAGAACAGAACAATACATCTAAGGGCATACAATCACTTAAAAGAAAAGCAAAGAAAAACTACAGACAAACTCCTACCAACATACAGTTATACTTTTTCTATCTAATGTATCACCACTATAAGTGCCTTAATTAGATCTGTGTTTGCAGTCCCCAAAATGATATGTCACAAAGATCAGACACCAGCATTAGTTTAAACTGTGTCTCTCCACACACCTTCTATGAGTCATCTAGCTCCTCCTTTTAGAATATAAAAAAAATTACAAACAGGATGGCCTAACAGGATGTATATTAAATAAGGTCGCATCAGCAAAAACTCATTTCCAAAATATGACTCCTTAATTAATTTGTTTCTCTTTGATCTTGAGCAGTTTCTATTCCCAAGGCATATCAAAGGGTTTTATAACTTTTAACACCATGGTGGTATAACATGTTCTTCCTATAGGGATCATAAAACTTTACGGCCCTGTATCCTGGCAGCTGGGTCAGTTCTAATTAAGAGTGAAAAACAGGAGACCTTTAATTAAGTCTCTCTGTTCTTTTAATTACCTCCTGGTTTCAGGTTAATATATTCTGTAGTTTCTCTGAAGCCTGGGGGGGGGCGCACCCATAAGCACAGGTCATCCCAGGTGAGACAACCACACACAATATTTTTATATTACAAATAGCATACAACAATCATAACCAGCTGACCAAGCATCACAAAATCTACTGAAAGAGGGCATTTCCTATTACAGTACTTACATGCCATCTGGTAGATTTTCAACTACACTATCAGATGAGAGCACTCTCTCCGGGTTGCAGTGAACACACTAACAAACAAAAGAAAATCCCTAACGAATGGTTTCACAATTCTCAATAAGGATTTTAAAAAATCTTTAAAAATCCCTTGACTAATTTGGCGCTACTACTGTACTTAGGGAATTGCTTCAAATGTCCACATGTCTGGGTTGAGAACGTTGCATTAATTAGAGTACAAATAAAAGATATGGATATGTAAGGTGACCAAGAACCCAAAGCCTCACACACCATAAGTAACTGACTCTCACAAGGCTGCTATGTTGTCAGAACTCTAGTTAAGCCCTCCAACACAATCCAGCTCTCAGAACAGAAAGAAGTACTCTACAGTGGAAGCCTAGCAACAGCTTTCACACACTGTCAGATGCTAGAGCAGTCACATCCCCCCAGTGTGAAGTATATAAGCCACAGATGAGAGTGACTCAGAGCATTAGAAATGCCAGAAAAGGCAGTCAGGAACTGCTGCCACTAGTAAAAAAAAAAAGACTAACATAGTCTTTTGCTATATAGAAAGCGTAAAACAAAAACAGAATACTAGACAAACTGATATGTTTAAACCCATTTGCTTAACAGGCACAGAATGGAATACTGAGTCATTGAAAGAAAGTACTGTAAGTTGTGTCACATGTATCAGCAGTTGAGTAAACAGTAAAATCATGGAGCTTAATGGGCACAGAGAATATAAAGCAAACAATGGGACAGTTTGTAAATGTTTATTTGCAACAAGAACAATAAAGCATTTCTGTCTTGGTATGAAAAAATGAACACTAAGAATAGGGGCTAACGAGTACTAATGAGGGTAAAAGATACATTGTGGCTGGGTTGGTAGCTAAAAATACATTTTGTTATATGCTAAATAATACACACACACTCACCCCACCAGCTAAACGCCACCAACGTTTCACCCATCAACCACATGGGCTGTCTCAAAAATGAATAGAAAGAAAAACAATTGTAAAGGAAGATGTTCTTATGGTGGTTTATTTATTTATTTAACATTTTGGTAACCAGGAAAGGCACACAGAGCAGAGCTAGTTTCCAGGTGTGACCCAGGGGCAAAAGGTACAAATACAACAAAGAGATGTTGACAAACAGATGCAAAAATAAGGCAATGTACAATGTAAGTAAAATATATACATTTGAAATAAGTGATAAAAAAACAGGAAATAATTGAAGTATAACTATGATAAAATATAACAGGATGCCCAGGTAGAAATTTTTGGTTTAGAGGGACAGCAAATGACAAACAAGAGGGTGTGAAACTATGCAGGTGGTGGAAAGAGAGCGAGGAAGAGAGGATTAGAGATGACAAATATAAGAAAAGAAGAATTAGGGCAGAGAGCAGTCACAGGATGTTAAAGGGGGGGCTTAGAAGGCATTTGAGCAGTGGAAAGAAGGGGGTGAGATGGATATTGAAGGGGAGGTTGTTCCAAAGAGAAGGGAGACTATAAGAGAAGGTAGATTCCCCCATAGATGTATGTGCTCAAGGGAGGGTGAAGGATCAGGTGAAATTTGTATGTGAATTGTAGGGGGGAAGTGGCCAGATTAAGGACAGTGGAAAGATAAGAGGAAAGAGTCCCAAACCATATACTGTATAGGTAATGGCACTGAGGGGTAATTGTGCATACTGGTCAGCATGGAAAAGGTTAAGGAACATATAAAAATATATATATATATATATATATATATATATATATATATATATATATATATATATATATATATATATATATATATATATATATATATATATATATATATATTCTATGCAAAAAAATATGTCAATGCATCATTTAAGGTTAAAGCATCAAAAGTCAGGAAATAAGACCTTTAGGGTTGCCCTTCCCTCCCCCCTAACCCACCCACCATCCCAAGATTGATAGCTGATGGGGTGTGTCATTGGGGTTGTGAGGCCCAAATGTCATCCCATTCCATCTGAAATGACATTCACACACCACAGTAAATAAGAATGGGGCCCTGAGCTCCCACCAACTTGTAAACGTGTGTGTACGATCAAACCCTCCAAATTTCAAAGTTAAACACCAAACCGTGTCAGAGATATAACATGTAAAAGTTTGATATTTTCATTTGTCAGAGTTGCAGAATTCTACACCTTTTAACATTTTACAGGCACAATGACTGAAAACTACATCCATGACACTAAGGCTAGGTACCCTATCAATTTCAAGCCACCAGCACAATGCAAAACACTGTCCACAACACATAAATTGCATCACACAATATCTCCACAAAATAAATATTCTCTGACACTGTAATTCACATCTACAGGACATGCTGAGAACACCCTCCAAATTTCAAGTAAAAAGACCTAACAGTTTTCAAAACATTTAAACTTAAAGATTGGTGAAATTGCCCTATCTAATGCATTATAAAATCAGGCCATCTTATCCCTATCTCGCGATCAAAGATGGCAATCAAAGACTCTCATGATCAAATAATTTGCAGGCTCACGATCAAATAATAAAAAATGCTGTAACTCAAGTTTTAGGCAGAATTACATGGAACCACCACCATGCCTTGATAGAACGAAGTCCCCTGAACAAAACCCACCCTCATTTGTATTCCTAGACCACCCCGGGTTGAGAAAATTGAATTTTTAAAAGGGCCATCTCATCCCTCGCTCATGATACTAACATACTAAAATGCCAGCAGAGTAGGTCTAACTGTCTTTCGTGTCTGCTTGTTTGGTCAGCCCCACCCTGGGTGCTGACCTTGCTGTCCCCCTCGCCTTCTCTGGCTTCTTCCTTCCCAGTTCGGATATTCTTGCTGCATTGGATTTTGCTTCCAGAACCCTTCCCCTGTACCTGTCCCACCCCCTCTTGAACCCCTCCACTGTCTCTGCCTCCACCAGCCCCTAGGCAGTGCATTCCATGGCTCCACCACCCTCTCAGTGAAGTAGCACCTCCTCCTTTCTCCCCTGAATCTTCCCTCCAGCTTCCACCCATGCCCTCTAGTGGCCCCTTCTTCCTTGAAGCACCCTGACTGTTTCCTCCCTATTTACCCTCTTCATGTACCTGAAGAACCTCTATAATGTCCCCCAGTCCCTTCTCTCTTCCAATGTGTACATATTTAGCTCTCAAGCCTCTCCTCATAGGTCCTGTCCCCAAGCCCCAAATCATTTTGGTTGCCCTCCTCTGGACCCTCTCCAGGAGGTTAATGTCCCTCTTTAAGTAGCCTCCAAAACACCACGCAATACTCAAGGTGCGGCCTCGCTAGCTAGTGTTATACAGAGGGAGTATCACTTCCTCCTTCTGGAGGTGATCCCCCATGATGCATCCCAGCATCCTGTTGGCCTTGGCTGCTGCCCTCCTACAAGTCTCAGAGTTGTTCATCTTGACATCCACCACCACCCTCAGGTCCCTCAGCCATCGAGACTTGCAGCATTCCCCCCCCAGGGTGTACACTTGGCCTGGGTTTCTGGCCCCCAGGTGGAGTACCTTGCATTTCCCTGCATTGAACCTCAGCTTCCACTTTCTACACCATCTTTCCAGAGCCTCCAGGTCTCCCTGTAGGGCCACCGTCCCCTCCTCCCCATCCACCACCGCCCCCAGTTTCGAGTCATCCACAAAGAGACTCATCTCACTCCTGATTCCTGTCCTTATGTCAGAGATGTAGGCATTGAACAGAAGGGACCCAAGGACCCTGTGGGACCCCACTAATGACCCTCCTTGGGGATGAGACTATCCCGCCAACTACAACCCTCTGGGTCCGGTCCTGGAGCCAATTGCCTATCCATCTGATCATCTGGTTCCCCACCCCCATTTCTCCCAGCTTATCCAACAGGCCCACGTGAGGAACAGAGTCAAATGCCTTGCTGAAGTCTAGAAAGAGGACGTCCACTGGTCTACCCAGGTCCAAGGCACTAGTCACCCAGTCATAGAACTCCACCAGGTTTGTCTGACACGATTTCCCGGGGATGAATCCATGCTGTCTATCATCCAGGCACCCTGACTTATCCAGGTCCCCCCCTAGCCTCTCCTTGACAATGCCCTTCATCACCTTGCCCACCACCGATGTCAGGCTGAAAGGCCTGTAGTTCCCTGCCACCTCCCTTGATCCCCCCTTGTGGATAGGCATTATATGCGCCACCTTCCAGTCTTGGGGCACCCACCCTGTCCTCAGAGAGATGGTGAAAAGCTCTGCCAGGGGTTTCGCCAGGACATCCACAAGTTCCTTCAGTACTCTGGGATGTAATTTATCTGGCCCCGGTGCTTTCTCCGTCTTAAGGGAGCTGAGGGCTTCCCTCACTCTCTCTGCTGTGATTTCCACTTCTGGTACCTCTTCTCTCTGCTTAGCCCTCCCCCAACCTGCCAGTGATGCCTCCGCCGCTCCCCAGACCCGCAGATCGGTAAGGGTCCCCCCCTCCTCAGTATCTCTGTCTCCTCCCATGTATGATGCAGCACCCCCATTTTCCTTGGTGAAAACTGAGGTGAAGTACTCATTTAGTACCTCAGCCTGCTCCCTCGGGTTTTGTGCCCATCTCTCCCCTGATTTAATCCTGCTAATCTGCTCCCTCACCCTTCATTTTTCCCCAATGTATTTAAAGAACCCCTTGTTCCCTCTCCTAATTTCCCTGGCCAGGTTCTGCTCCTTCCTTGCCTTAGCCGCCCTCACCACTCTAGTGGCCCTTCTAGCCATCAGCTCATACTCCCCGATCCCTTTCACTCCTTGAGCACTTTGAATTGCTTATAGGCTGCTTTCTTTCCTGCACCACCTCCTGACCTCCCTGGTCCACCAACAGGGTTTTGGCCCTACCGCATTTTCATCTTACTCTTGCACAGGTGCTGGTAGCATCCTGCACCCCTCTCCTGATGATTTCCCACCTACTATCAGCGTCCATGTCTGACCCAATCCCATCCAAATGCTCCTTAAAGATCCTTCCCATTTTCTTAAAATCCACCCCCCTGAAGTCGGTTACTTCTGTCTTTGTGCAGCCTTCTATCCCTCCTAGGTCCAGGCAGAACCAGACCGTGGCATGGTCAGTCCCCACCAATGGGTCCCTTACCTCAGACCCCCAATCTGGTCACTATCTGCCAGGACCACATCCAGTACCCGTGCCTCCCTGGTCGGTTCCCTCACCTGCTGAGTTAGGAACGCATCTTGAAAGACATCCAACAACCTCTGTTCCCTGGTCACAGAGGATGTCAGTCTCCCAGTCTGTTCCTGGCATGTCTAAGTCCCCCAACACCACCACCGTTCCTCTGCCCAGTCTGCAGTGTCTCCCATCATCTGCCACCAGACTGTCCTCCAGCTCCTCCGCCAGGGCAGGGGGTCTATACACCACTCCTATTTTTACTCTCTTGCCCCCCCTTGTTATCAAGGTGACCTAAGTGCCTCCACGGTTCCCTCCACCTCCTCTACTCCCCTATGCCAATGCAGTTTTTGACTATCATTGCTACCCTCCTCCCTTCCTCCCCCATCCTTCCTGAACATAGTGTAACCCTCCAGGTTCAGGTCCCAGTCATGTCCTGCAGTGGCCAAGTCTCAGTGACTGCTGCCACATCCCTGCTCCCTCAGTTAGCATGCCTGGAGCTCAGGCATTTTATTGCCCAAGCTCCTGGCATTTAGCAGGACTACCTTCCACCCTTTCCTATAGTTCCATTTCCCCTGCTCGTGTTCCCATGGGATTCTGTTTTCCTCTGGTCTGCACTTTGCCAGTCGGCCTTTTCTGCAATCTCCTGGTCCCCAGGGGGTGGAGACAGAGTCCATCCTTTATCGGCACCCCTTGACAGCCTTTTCTCCCATCCCGTCCCTTCAAGTTTAAACCCCACTTTTCACCAATGAACTCCTCTATTTTCAACTTAAGGATTCCCTCCCTCAAATTGAGATGGAGTCTATCTCTAGATACAGCTCCTTATCCTCCCAGGTCTCCCCAATCCCCCATTAACCCATACCCTCTGGCCTCACACCACTCCCTGAGCCACTGGTTTATCTCCTAATCTTCCTTTTGTGTTCCCCACTAGCCCTTGGCACTGGCAGGATTTCTGAAAAGGAAACTGTGCATCCTATGTCATGACAGACCCTGGCGAGCTCCCTGAATCTTGCCTGTATCTCTAGCTTGCTATTTCCCTCAATGTCATTTGTATCCAGGTGGACCAGTATGTCTGGGGAACCCCCACAATCCTTTGCCAGATGATATACCTTGTACTTAGCCCTGTGCACCATTAGTCCAGGGAAGCATCTTGTTCTAACTGGCCAGGCTTCACCCTCCCTATCCCATTTGATACCCCTGATCAGAGAATCCCCCAACAGGAGCACTCTGACCGCTCCTTTTCCTCCATTTCCCCCCTTCCATGTCCCTCATCCTTTCTACCGGCCCCTCCACTCAGCCAGCTCCTTGTTCCTCCCCCTATCTGGGTGCCACATGCCACCCCCTCCTTATTTACCATGGCCACGCCTCCCCTCCAATCCTATGCCTCTCCTCCTCATGAGTATCCTTCTGTACCTTGCTATTTCCCCCCTCACTGCTCACAACTGGTCCTTCTCCCCCATCTGCTAAACTAGCCTGGCTCATCCTCCCTTCCTTCCTGTCTCCATTTAGTTCTTCCTTGCTCATCGTGCTCCCTGGCCTAAACCCTCAGCTCCTTTACTGAATCCTCCTTGTACTTCTGGTCCTTCTCCTTTACCTTTCCTCCCAACTGGTCCTTCTCCTTGCACTTTCCTCCTCTTCCCCTGCCCTCCTGCTCTGATTCACTGCTCCCCATTTTCCTGCATTCCAGGTCTCCCCTGTTCTTTCTGCTATCTGGCTCCTGCCTCCTGCCTCCCACTCCCTTTCCGTCTCTAACCACCCCTGTCGTGGCTACATCACCCCCCTCATCCTCGAGCAGAAGAAGAGAATTGAAGCGGTTATTGAGTGTAAGGTCTGATCCACCTCTCCGCCTTTCTTCCTTCTGTCCAGCCCTGGCCATCTGCCTACTTCCCTGAGAATGTTGTCCCTCTGTCCCTCCTTTGTGAGGGTCCCCAGTTACCTGCCTGCTTCCTTGGTAGCGTCCTTTTGGACCCCCTCTGCCAGGGTCCCTATGTGACCCTGAGTATTCTCCACCACTCCTTTCCCTATCCCCTTACCCCAGTGCTTGGTGCAACCCCGTGGGAGATTCCCAGCCCCTTCCACAACCATATCACCCCTTCCCCAGCTTTCCTAATCCCTGCAACCTCCTCCCTTAGTTGTGCCAGCTGGTTGCAACACTGGGCAACCACTCAACTTCCAAGCCCAGTCCAGTATCATGGCTGCTCCACACCCTGTGCACCCACCACCCTCCCAAGATGCCGGCCCTAATGACGTGTGATTCCATCCCCTTCCAAATAGGTTTCCTTGGGTGAGCCACCAGTTCTCCCCAGTCCAAGATACACCCTACTGCCTAATCAGGTCACCCACTAATCTTAGAGACAGTCCCACTGTACACCAGTAACCCTGTTACTAGGTGCAGTACAACACATTAAACTTATAAGGAAATGAACAACTCCTAAGCTCCTCTCTCCAGCCTTTAAATCCAACCCCCAGTGGCTAGAACTACATGAGCTGCACCTGCAGCTTTTCCTCAATTGCAGGGCAGGTGTTCCCCTATAAATTAGCAGACTTCTGGGGGAGGGGTGGGGAAGGGCGGGTAGGCAGACACCTGACTCGAGAAAGAGTGTATCAGCCCTGTGTCTCCCTCCAAGCCCTGCAGCCAAAGAACCAGGCCCAAGCAATCCTGCCAAATAGGTTTTAAATCAGAAGAAATAGGCCTCTACAGCGCAACCTGTTACACAGTGAAACATCCACAAAATGAGCCCACTTACAGCCACCAAATCAGTTTTCAAACATCCAGCAGCCCCAAAACAATACCCTGCTAGCCCTTTAGAAGTAAGAAAGAAAAGAACTAACCTACCAAGTAAAATCCACAAGAACCCTGTGAAAACAACAAGCAGCAGCTACTGTCCTGGAACACAACTGATCCTGTCCCCTTCCAGTTCTTTCTGAGAAGACAAAGCAGCTAACACCTCAAACCTGATTCAGCTCTGCCTCCAGTTAATTGGCTGAGTGAGACCTGGCCAGACCATTAACACCCCTCCCCCACTATGCACTAACCTTTGCAGCTAGTGGAGTCAGCAAAAAGGAATCAAAATTCAACTCAAAGCCCCCAAAATATGTTTGCTGCCAAAGGAAACAGGTCTCCAGTTTAATCAGCTTCACTAACACCACATCAAAATAGGCTTGAAATTAACAGATATAGGTCTCCATTCAAATAACCATCTCCAAGCAAATCCCACCAAATAGGTTTTAAATCAGAAGAAATAGGCCTCTACCAGCACAGCCTGTTACACAGTGAAACATCCACAAAATGAGCCCACTTACAGCCACCAAATCAGTTTTCAAACTTCCAGCAGCCCCCAAAACAATACCCTGCTAGCCCCTTAGAAGTAAAAAAGAAAAGAACTAACCTACCAAGTAAAATCCACAAGAACCCTGTGAAAACAACAAGCAGCAGCTACTGTCCTGGAACACAACTGATCCTGTCCCCTTCCAGTTCTTTCTGATGCATGATCGCGATCAAAGAATCTCGTGATCAAAGAATTTGCAGGCTCATGATCAAAGAAATTGCACACTCATGATCAAAGAATAAAAAATGCAGAAACTCGACTTTTAGGCAGAATTAAATGAAACCATGCCTCGATAGAACAAAGCCCCCTGAACAAAACCCACCATCATTTGTGTTCCTAGGCTACCCCTGAGCTGAGAAAAATGTATTTTTACTTTGCAACGCAAGATCGCAATCAAAGAATCTCACAATCAAAGAATTTGCAGGCTTGTGATCAAAGAATTAAAAATGTTATAACTCTATTTTTTTTTAAACTTTTACATGAAACCAAAGGCATGGATCGATAGATCGAAGCCCCCTGAGTAAAACCCATGTAAGTTTTACTTCAGGAGTGACCCCAGAGCTGAGATATTTGATTTTTTATGATGGATTTGAAAAACAAGATGGAGGACCTTGCGATCAAAGAATTCTCGGGGACAAAGATTCTTGAACTACGAGGCTGCAAATTCTTTGACCAGCAGGTGGGACCAGATGGCCAGAACCCCATTCTTTGTTTGCAAAACAACCATATAAATTTTTCAATTGACTCATAATGGGAACTTAAAAGTGCTATAACTTTTGAATGCCTCAATATTTTTTCACCCAAGGAAAATTGGCATGTTTGGCCAGCCAAGCTCTTTCAGATGAGCCATCTCACAGAGCAGCACACCACACAATGGCTGTGCAGGGCCATGGACAAAATCCAAAAACTGCCTTCAAAACTGGTTAATTTTGCATTTTTCAGCATTTTCATGTGCAAAGACTGTAAGTCTGGGTGAAACAAATTTGGCAGATCAAGAGAACTACCATGCCCCACTGCATATTCTAAATTTCAGGCAAATCCGTTGAATGGGTCCAAAGTTAATAACGATCAAAATTTTGACTTTAACATTGAAGTGCCTTCATAATTCTAAATATAGTGGTACGACAGTGCCACTATAATATATATATATATATTATACAGCCTGGTAGGGCCAGTATAGTTAGGGTTTGTAGGAGTGTTTAATGTTAAAGGGCAATTTTTCCTGGTTAATTAATAACTTTAAAGTGGTTAAACAGATTTTCCTGCAATTTGACATACATCATTTGCTGGGGTAGGTCTGTTAATGTACCACATTTGGTTTGAATCCCTTTTGAGACTTTTGAGATATAAAGTGTTGAAAATACAGAGATTTCCCTGGAGTTTGCTGTTTTTTGGCCACCTGTATCAAAGAAATGGCTTAAGGTGCTGGGCTGAAATTTTCAGGGTGAAAAGCCTTGGCCTTTTGAAGGTTTGTAAAACAACAGTAATCCATTCCAAATATATTAAATCTTGAATTTGCCATCATTTCCTATTGGAGAAAATAGATGGAAACGTGAAAGGGATTTTTGCACACTGTCATCTAGTTTTGCATACTTTGCACCTGACTAACTTTGCAACACTCTGACAGATTTCTAGGTTATTTGACAAGCTCCAGCCTAGTGCACAGGTCTCTTGAGTTGACAAATTTGATTTGAATCACTTGTCTGGTTCCTGAGATACATAGTGCTGAAAAAAAAACAGATTTTTGAGGGTTTTGCGTTTGTTTATTAATGTTAAAGGGCAAATTTTAGATCTTAATAGCTTTGTAATTTTTAAAGTAATTTGTACAAAATCTGTCACACATAATTACCATGGGGAGGTGTTTGTAAGTGATAAAGGCTATCTTAATAGCTGTAGCTGTTTCTGAGATACAGAGTGTTAAAAATAAAGGTTGGGGGGGTTGACACTTTTTTGTCCACCTGTATCTCGGAAACGGCTTTATCTTCTGGGCTGACATTTTCAGGATAGAAAGCCTTAGCCGCACAGATGTGCCTTTTGAAGATTCGGTGGGAAAATATAAATTTGTTCCAAAGTTATGACGTGTTGATTTTCCCATTATTTCCTATGGGGAAAAATAGATGTCCCACACAACACAAGATTCTGCTTCGAATTAGGATTCTACTTCGAACTAGGATTCTGCTTCGAACTAGGATTCTTTTTCAAACCAGGATTGTGCTTCAACCTAGGATTCTGCTTTGTATGAGCCCTAAGGAAAGGGATTCTGCACTGAACAAGGATGCTATTTTGCAGTACTAAATCCCTTTTGCCAGACAGAACCAACACAGCGGGGGAACAGGAACCAACAGTCAAACAACTCTGCCTATTCTACAGCCCCCAGGGCCCACCCCAGGCTGTATAAACCCCCTAGAGTTTTTTTTTAAACATAATCTCCACTCTGGGGTGATCTGCAACATTGTGAACTGAGATTTAAACTTTCTATACATAGATTCATAGACAGTGTCAGCAGATAAGGGCCTATGGCCCACCTAGTCTGCCCATTTGAGTTTGTAACTTCAGTTTATGTTTTCCTAGAACTCTGTTGCCCCTTATCCCTGACCTCCAAAATTCCTTTATGTCTATCCCATGCATTCTTAAATCCTGTGATTGTGTCAGCCCCCACCACTTCCTCAGGCAGGGTGTTCCACTTGTCCACCACCCGTTCTGTGAAGAAATTCTTCCTCACATTTCCTCTGAATCATCCTCCCTCCAACTTCATCCCATGCCCTCTAGTTCTGGAACATCTTTTTCACTTAAAATAGTGTATTCTTGCACCCTGTTCCTCCCTATAAGACACTTGTATGTCTCTATCATGTCCCCTCTCTCCCTCCTGTCTCCCTCTCCTACTATAGAACTGAATGAAGTGCTGACCTTTCTGCTGGCTTTCCAGCTAGGTGCTTTTCAAATGAGTTTAACACCCTGGTAAGTGCACCTCATGCTTGAAGGCTAAAAGTTTTGTGCCACTGAGCTACTGTCTTTTGTGCTTTTTGCTATTTCAAGATCTTATTCCTCCCCCTGCCACCACCACCACCAGCACAGTAGGATGCTGCGGAGCCCACTCCCAGTGTCACAAATAAAGCACCCTTCCCCCACTGTGGGACATGGGGAAACCCACTCCCAGTGTCCTGAAATATGTATGTAATGGTTTTGCCAACAGAGGGGTGCCCAGTCCCCATGTCAGCACTACACTCACCTCCACCAGCAGAGTGTGACTCTAGGGAGCCCACTCCCAGTTTACATCGTGTACCCAGTTATGTTGTATGCTTCAGAGCAGTGTGGGACACTGGGGAGCCACCCCCAATGCCATGAGAAACGGGTCTACTGTTCCTGTGAAGAAAGAAAACAGCCCACAACATCTTTTTAAACTCCTGTAAAAAAGGTCTCTCATTGTTTCCCCATCCCCTTCTTGCATCCTGACTCTTCCACTGAGCAACCAACCACCTCACACCCCCTTGCCCTACACTTAGCAACTGTGGTGGGCGGCTGTGATCTTCTGTGGACCAAGACAGTCTGCACTCTACAAAGTTGAGCAGTGAACTGAGTCAGTATAGTGCAGTGGTTTAAGACTCTGAGCTGCAAAACTGGACACCTGGGTTTGAATCCCACAGCCCCACTTGCATACTATGTGACCCTGAACAAGTCACTTAACTTCCCTCTGTTCCCAGGTTGCACCTGAATACAACCTTTCAGTTTAGTGTGTCTCACCTTGTTAAACAATTGGAGAGAAAAAAAGAATCAAGGTAAGTGACATATAGAGGTGGTCAATAGCATTTTGAACATACTATATGCTAATATCTCAGCCATTTGTAGGTATTTTACATAGATACATAGACACTGTTGGCAGATAAGGGTATATGGCCCACCCAGTCTGCCCAGTTGAGCTTTTAAGTTCACTTTATGTTTTCCTAGATGTCTGTTGCCCTTTACTCCGACCTCCAGAATGTCCTTATCTCTATCCCATGCATTCTTAAATCCCATGATTGTTTCAGCCCCCACCACCTCCTCTGGCAGGATGTTCCACCTGTCCACCACCCTTTCTGTTAAGAAATTCTTCATTTTTCATCAGAATTGCCCACCCACCAACTTCATCCCATGCCCTCTAGTTCTGGAACATCTTTTTCACTGGAAAATAGTGTATTCCTGCACTCTGTTCCTTCCTGTAAGGTACTTGTATGTCTCTATCATATCTCCTCTCTCCCTCCTCTCCTCCAGTGAGTACATATTCAGATCTTTCAGCCTGTCCTAGTAGGCCTTGTGATGCAATCCCTGTACCATCTGTTTTGCCCTCCTCTGAACCTTCTCTACCCTGTCTATGACCTTACATAGGTAAGGTCTCCAAAATTGTATATTGTACTCCAGGTAGGACCTCACTAGTGTCTTGTATATTGTAATTATCACCTCCCTTTTCCTGCTGGTGATGCCCCTTTCTATGCATCCCAGCATCATTTTTGCTTTACCTGCTGCCTTGTCACACTGTTTCCCTACTTTGAGGTCATCAGGGATGATAACCCCAAGGTCCCTTCCTGCTTGGTGCTTGCTATAGCCTCAACCCCCAACTGATATGTTGTTTCAGGGTTTTTGTGCTCCATTGGCATTATCTTGGACTTCTTTGCATTGAATTTCAACTGCCAAACCCTTGATAATTTGTCAAGCTTCTGCAGGTCCCTACTCATTCTGTCTACACCCTGTGGCATGAACCAAATTTTCAACATGGACTTTTTGGGATCCCACCTCATGAACACTGGCACTGTTATTTTGTTACTCTGTCCTGAAAGATGATTTCACTGTGGCTGAAAGAAATCACCTTTTGGGACTGAGTAATGAATTGGAAATGCCATTATGCATGAGGTGGGGTCCCGAAAGCCCATGTGGAAAAACTGGTGCAAAAATACCCAAAAACGCCAGAGTTATTCATGGTCATTGAAATTTTCCTTTGCACACGTGTAACTTTGCTAATTCAGCACAAATACAAATATCAGCAAAACTACACCAATCTCTACAAACATTAGAAGCAAAACAATTATTTGATATATCCCTTGGCGTCTTTCCACATAACTCGTACACCATTTGAGCTGCTAACCATGTGGTATAGAACAATATATTTGTATGGTGTACGAATTAGGTGGAAGGACACCAAGGGATATATCAAATAACTGTTTTGTGTCTAATGTTGCAGAGATTGGTGTTGTTGTGCTGATACATGTATTAACCCTAACATTGAATTTCTATACTTTTAAAGATGTAATGGAAACCCTAATTGGATTTGTAAAATGGAGTTTTTAGCAATGAAAAAATATATACTGTATATATGTATTTATTGCAAAAAAACTCCATTAATGCATCAGTTAGGATTCTAACACAGTGACTAAAGTATGGAAATTTGGCATTGAGTTCCCAACCTAACACTTCATTTCATTCACACCAACAGGTATTGGGTATTTATTAATCAGCCCTAACTCCACCCCATTCCATGTGTAAGGAAACTGAGATGGTACAGTATAGGAAAATGTGGTGAGAGTTAGGCCTGATAACCCCAAGGCACACCCTGTTGCCTGTTGGTGTGAGGAGGGTGGGGGTGTGGGGTGGTAGGGTTGTGAACACTAATGCCGAATTTCCATACTTTTGTTGCTGTAATAGGAACTCTAACTGATGCATTAACAAAGTTTTTTGCAATGAATTTCCCTTCTTTTTGAAGTAATATGATAGTATCCTCATTTTACTTTGGACCCTGACTCCAATCCCTCCATAGATGCGCATATGTATGTAGGTGTGGAAGTGAGGGACCCTCTGGGCCCTTCACTTCCATGTATCAAATAACAGTGACCAAATTATCAGCATAGTCATCTTATTACCCCACCTCATGTACCCTGGTACAGAGAAATTATGAAATGCTAGACAAAACGTAATTATGTGCAAGTGCAACTCAATTCTGTGCCACAGGTGCAAAACCACATTTTGGGCAGTATGTGAAAAATGACAGCTGTTCTGTTCATGAGGTGGTGTGAACAAATGGCTATGTTAAAAATATGGGGTCAAAAGATCGAAAAGAAACAAAGTTATACGGGTGCGTAGAATAAATTCACCAGACGCACGTAACTCAGGCATTTTTAGGAATTTTACATACTAACATACTAAAATGCCAGCACAATAATCCTAATGGTCTTTCTTATCTGCTCATTTGGTCATCTCCCACCCTGGGAGCTGACCTTGCTGACCCCTACCCTCTCTGGCTTCTCCCTTCCCAGTCCCGGATATTCTGCCTGCACAGGGCTTTGCTTCAAGAACCCTTCCCTGTACCTGCCCCACCCAATCTTGAACCCGCCCACCATCTCTGCCTCTGCCAGCCCCCCTGGGCAATGCATTCCATGGCTTCACCACCCTCTTAGTGAAGTAGCACCTCCTCCTTTCTCCCCTGAATCTCCCCACCTTCAGCTTCCACCCATGCCCTCTAGTTGACCCCCTCCTTCATTTGGAGCATCCTGATTGCTCCTCCCCAATTTATCCCATTCATGTACCAGAAGACCTTTATCATGTCCCCCTGGACCTTTCTTTCTTCCAATATGTACATATTTAGCTCTTCGAGCCTCTCCCCATAGGTTCTGTCCCCCAAGCCCCAGATCATCTTGGTTGCCCTCCTCTGGACCCCGTCCAGGAGTTTGATGTCCCTCTTTAAGTGCAACCTCCAAAACTGCACACAGTACTAGAGGTATGGCCTCACCAAGCAGTTATACAGAGAGAGTATTACTTCCGTCCTTCTGGAGGTGATCCCCCTAGCAATGCATCCCAGCATCCTGTTGGCCTTGGCCACTGCCCTCCTACAAGTCTCATAGTTGTTCATCTTGACATCCACCACCACCCCCCAGGTCTCTGTCAGCCATTGAGACTTGTAGCATTCCCCCCCCAGGGTGTAAACTTGGCCCTGGTTTCTGGCTCCCAGGTACAGTACCTTGCATTTCCCTGCGTTGAACCTCAGCTTCCACTTTCTTGACCGCCTTTCCAGAGCCTCCAGGTCCCCCTTTAGGGCCACCCTCACCTTCTCCCCATCCACCACCACCCCCAGTTTTGAGTCATCTGCAAAGAGACTCATCTCACTCCTGATACCCTTCCTTACATCAGAGGCATAGGCGTTGAACAGGAGGGGCCCAAGGACTGATCCCTGAGGGACCCACTAATAACTCTCCTTGGGGGATGTGACTACCCCACCAACCATGACCCTCTGGGTCCAGTCCTGAAGCCAATTTCCTATCCATCTGATCTTCTGGTTCCACATCCCAATTTTTCCTAGCCTATCCTAAGGAACAGAGTCAAATGCCTTGCTGAAGTCAAGAAAGAGGATGTCCACTGATCTACCAGGTTCAAGACACTTGTCACCCAGTCATAGAACTCCACAAGGTTTGTCTGATGCAATTTCCATGGGATGAATCCATGCTGCCTATTGTCCAGGCACCCCGACTTTTTCAGGTCCCCCCAGCCTCTCCTTGACAATGCCCTCCATCACCTTGCCCACCACCAATGTCAGGCTGATGGGCCAGTAGTTCCATGCCACCTCCCTTGATTCCCTTGTGGATAGGCACTATATGTGCCACCTTCCAGTCCTGGGGAACCCACCCTGTCCTCAGAGAGATGCTGAAAAGCTCTGCCAGGGGTTTTGACAGGACATCCGCCAGTTCCTTCAGCACTCTGGGATTTAAGTTGTCTGGCCCAGGTGCTTTCTCTGTCTTAAGGGACCTGAGGGCTTCCCTCACTCTCTCTGCCATGATTTTCACCTCTGCTACCTCATCCCCCTGCTTTGCCTTCCCCCATCCTGCCAGTGATGGCCCCCAACCCCAGACACACCAAGCGGAAAGGGTCCCCATCAGTTTCACCATCTCCTCCCATGTATGATGCAGCCCCCCATTTTTCTTGGTGAAAACTGAGGTGAAGTACTCATTTAGTACCTCAGCCTACTCTCCTGGGTCTTGTGCCCATCCCTCCCCTGTTTTAATCCTGCTAATCTGCCCGTTCACCCTTTGTTTTTCCCCAATGTATCTAAAAAAACCCTTATTCCCTCTCCTAATTTCCCTGACCTGGTTCTGCTCCTTCCTTGCCTTAGCCACCCACACCACCCTAGTGGCCCTTCTGGCCATCAGTTCATATTCCCCTCAATTCTTTTCACTCCTTGAGCACTTGAAATGAATACAAGCTGCCTTCTTTCCCCTCACCACCTCCTGAACCTCCCTGGTTCACCAGCAGGGTTTACGGGCCCTACCACATTTTCATCTTACTCTTGTACAGGTGCTGGTAGCATCCTGCACCCCCCTCCTGATGATTTCCCACCTACTGTCAGCATCCATGTCTGGCCCAATCCCATCCAAATGCTTCTTAAGGATCCTTCCCATTTCCTTGAAATCTGCCCCCCTGAAGTCAGTTACCTCCATCTTTGTGCAGCCTTCTATCCCTCCTAGGTCCAGGCAGAACCAGACCATGGCATGGTCACTCCCCACGAATGGCTCCAATACCTACAAGCCCTCAATCTGTTCACTGTCTGCCAGGACCACATCCAGTATCTACACCTCTCTGTTTGGTTCCACCACCTGCTGAGTTAGGAACGTGTCCTGAAAGACATCCAACAACCTCTGTTCCCTGGCCACCGAGGATCTCATAGTCTCCCAGTCCATTCCTGGCATGTTTAAGTCCCCCAACACCACCGCCCTTCACCTGCCCAAACTGCAGTGTCTCCCCACATCTGCTACCAGACTCTTCTCCAGCTCCTCTGCTAGTGGACGGTCTATACACCACTCCTATTTTTACTCTCTTGCCCCCCTTGTTATCAAGTTGACCCAAATCACCTCCACAGTTCCCTCCACCTCCTTCACTCCTCCTATGCCAGTGCAGTTTTTGACTGTTATTGCTACCTGTCCTCCCCTTCCCTTCCTCCCTCCTGTCCTTCCTGAACATGGTGTAACCCTCCAGGTTCAGATCACAGTCATGCCCTGTGGTGCCCCAGGTCTCAGTGACCACTGCCACATCCACCTCTCCCTCAGTTAGCATCACCTGGAGCTCAGGAATTTTGTTGCCCAAGCTTCTGGCATTTAGCAGGACTACTTTCCACCCTTTCCGTATACTTCCATTTCCATTTCCACTGCTCACATTCCCATGGGGATTCTGTTTTGTCACCAAATGTTCAACATGTCCTTTTGGGGACCCCACTTCATGAACACTGGCACTGTCATTTCATTAATCAATCCTGAAAAGTGATTTCATGCAGCGTATGCACCATTCTGCACTACAGTACCAAAAAAACATTTCAGGCAGGATGTGAAAAATGACAGCTGCACTGTTCATGGGATGGTGTAAAAAATTGGCAATGTTGAACATTTGGAGTGAAAATATTAAAAATTGCTGAAGTTACAAGTGTGCATAGAAGAATTTCAATGACTGCATGTAATCTGGGTGTTTTTTTGTATTTTTGCACCAAATTTTTAACATAGGATTTTTGGGACCCCACCTCTTGAACACTGGCACTGTCATTTCATTAATTGGCACTGAAAGGTGATTCCACAAAGTGACCATGGAATCACCTTTTGGGACCATTTAAAAAAATGACAGTGCCAGTGTTCATGAGGTGGGGTCCTGAAAACCCCATGTTGAAAATTTGGTGTAAATATACTTAGAAATGACTGAGATATAACGCAAGTTCAAAATACCATTGACAGCCATTATACAGCACTTACCTCGATTCTTCAGTTTGTGGTTTAGCTTTGAAGAGTGCAGATGTGTCCCATTCCACAGAAGATGACAGCCGTCAACATCCTATGGTAAGTATTGGGCAAGGGGAGATGTGGGGTGGTGGGTTGCTCAGTGGGAGGATCAGGATGTAGAGGGGATGGGGAGATGATGAGGAACTGTTTTCTTCTTTACAGGATTTAAAAAAAGTAAAACGTCATTGGGGACTGTTTTCTTTTTTTCAGGCATAATTTTAATAAACATGTGGGGATACTGGGTGTGGCTTTGCGGTGTCCCACAGTACTGGTGGTGGTGGTGGGGGGGATAGGATAGAACTTAGGAGACTGGGGCTGGGCTCCCCAGTGTCCCCCAGTGCTGTTATGTGCCAACACAGGGATTGGACACCCCGAAGTCAGCAGTAAAACTTATTTCTACAGCAAGATTTCTATTTTCAGTTCATGAAGTAGGATCTTACATCATATCTCATCATATGAAGTAAGATCCTATTTTGTATAACATGGATACAAAAGAGGAATTTCACCATTAAATAAAAGCCCATTTTAAGGGCATTCTTCAATCAATAAATCAATCAATACTTTATTTGTAGAAGGTGCCTTTCTAGAACCAAGGTGCCTGTACATCACATAATAAAACAGTATTACTAAAAACAATAAACTTATCCAAATTTATAACATTTAAAAATCATTACACGCATTTTTAAAAAGGTATGTTCTTCGAGCAGTAACATGCAAAATGCATCCAAGGGGTCCCAGTGAGCAAGGTACATGTGTTGGTTCCTCTCCAGGTCATCATTTTATGGGGTTTCCAAATCTGAATATTTCAGGCAAACTGAAAACAAGATGGCAGCCATATGAAAGATGAATTTTCTCATACAAAGCAGGATTGCTCTTTCATGTCATAAAGCTATGTTTTAGTGCTTACTGCACATGCTCAGAAATGATTTTTTCTAATTTTTAAACTGCAGTAACTTAAACGTGGCTTATTATTTTTTCACCAGAATAGCAAAAGGCACATCTGTGAGATAGCTCCCTTCTGCCCTGAACACTTCAGACCTAAAAAAAAAAAAACTATCTCGGCTGTAGACAAGTTCAAAGAAAAATCCAAGCAAAGTCAATGAGTGAAAACATGTCTTTTTTCACCTCCCTGTAACTCAGAAACTGCACATCTAGACAGAATGTAACTTGCCACATCAAGAGATCTACCCCACAGGACTGTGCATACCACATTTTATGCAAATCCGTTTAATAGTTGGAAAGTTTTTGGAAGTGCCTACTCCACCCTAACTATAGGGATTTGACTGCACCCCTATTATATATATATATATTTTTTTTTAATTTAGTTGTTTAACCAGGTATAGCACACTAAGCTGAAAGCTTTTTTACAGGAGCGACCTGGGAGCACAAGGAGGTTAAGTGACTTGCTCAGGGTCACACAGTATGCAAGTGGAAGCTGTGGGTTTCAAACCCCAGGTCTGGTCTGCTGGATGTCACCAGATTTGCAGCTCAGAGCCTTAGACCACTGCGCTATACTGCCGCCTATACAGTCAGCACTCAGATATCTGTCTCCCTTGGTTTCCAGGCATGGTGACGGATATGTGAGAGAAACAGTTAAATGCATCTTTTTCTGTCTGATTGTCAGAACTCATGGAAACCATTTAGAAATGCAGGATAATAGTTTATGGTGAGCCTGCAATACTTTAATGACTCTAGATATTAAGTAAAACACTAATAAAATATGGCTTAAAATGTAAACTGGTCTTTATTTCTTATTTTTTCTTGTTTTAGCACTGTTTTTCACTGTGCAGTTCTGTACCTGTAGTGCTACAGTACAGTATATTTTTTACAGTACAGTACTGCACATTTTCCACTTTTTAAAACAACCTTGTTACAGTACAGTAATCAAAACAGTACCCTGTACTCCATCACAAGAAATCATGGCATTTTTCAGTTTCATGAAAAACATTCCACCACACCATCACAAAGAATGGCATCCCCCTCCCCCAATACAGTACTGTGCAGTACAAAAAACATGCCAATTTTTTTCAGCCTCATGGAAAACAGTTCTCCACATCACCATGAAACAAGGCACTTGCAATGAAAACAGTCCTGACAAGCTGAGAATAAAGCATGGCATTTGTTTAACTTTTAACACCTCACCATCACAAAACCATGGCATTTCCCCCCTCTCACCCATAACATGGCATTCTGTTTTTCATTTAAGAGACAACAGTCCCCTATATACAGTACATACTGTACCCAAAGTAAAGCATGGCACCTTTTTAACTTTCAGGGACAACATTCCACTGCACTATCACAAACCATGGCATTTTCCCCATCCCACCAATAGCATGGCATTTTTTTTGTCACTTAAGAAACCACAGTCCCCCACATGCCCAGAGTAAAACATGGCACCTTTTTAACTTTCAGGAAAACATTCCACCATGCACCATCACAAATCATGACACCCCCCCCCACAGCATGGCATTCTTTTTGTAATTTAAGAAATCACAGTCCCCCACATGCCCAGAATAAAGCATGGCATCTGTATAACTTTGAGGAAAAACATTCCACCACACCATCACAAAACCATGGCATCCCCCCACACCCATAGCATGGCTTTTTTTTTTAATTTACGAGACAACAGTCCCCCACATGCCCAGAGTAAAACATGGCACATTTTTAACTTTCAGAAAAACATTTCGTCACACCATCACAAACCATGCCTCCCCCCCCCCACAGCACTGCATTATTTTTGTCACTTAAGAAATCACTGTCCCCACATGCCCAGAATAAGCATGGCATATGTGTAACCACATCATCACAAAACCATAGCATCCCCCCCACCCATAGCATGGCATTCTTTTTTTTTTCATTTAAGAGACAACAGTCCCCCACATGCCCAGAGTAAAACATGGCACCTTTTAACTTTCAGGAAAACATTCCACCACACCATTACAAAACCATGGCATCCTCCCACACCCATAGCATGGCATTTTTTTTTTCATTTAAGAGACAACAGTCCCCCACATGCCCAGAGTAAAACATGGCACATTTTCAACTTTCAGAAAAACATTCCACCACACCATCACAAAACCATGGCATTTCCCCCTTCCCACCCATAGCATGGCATTCTTTTTTTTCATTTAGGAGATGACAATCCCCCACATGCCCAGAGAAAAACATGGCATCTTTTTAACTTTCAAGAAAACATTCTGCCACACCATCACAAATCATGGCACCCCCCACCCCCCCCATTGCATGGCATTCTTTTTTCATTTAAGAGATGACATTCCCCCACATGTTCTTGGACTTACCAACAGTGCCATAACATCACAATTGAAAATGAAATGCACTAACTCACAGTTTGAAGTCCATCACAGTTCACTGCCTTCATGATCTTTTTTAAAGAATTGCTCGATCACAGTCTGACGTGACTTTTTCTGACCCACCACAGAAGTCTTTGCAATCAGGGCCCGGATGCAGTCAATATCCTTTATGTCAAAGAAATCCATATTCTGTTCGGCATATCCCAGAGCAACTTCCAATCCACGATTTAGCATCCACTGCTGTCCGGGTGACAGGTGTTTCTGTGTCATCGATGCTGTCAGTGTCTTCACTGGAATTTTCTGCTTCATTGGATGGTTTCACCATCTGAACAATTTCCTCTTCATCTAGTGCTGCACAGGTTTCAACATTCTCATCAGCCCACAGGATATCTACCACATTGACATTTGTGGTGTCAGGCAGTTGGTCAAGAATGGAGAAGATGGGTTGCACCACAGAGTCAGTGGAGTTGTTAGGTTGTTCTTGGTTGGCACTGTTATGAACATATGAAATTTGCCAGCAGATAAAGGCCTAGAGGTCTATCAAGTCTGCTCGAATGTGCAGCTAGCACCCCTTATTCTGCAGCTGCCCCTCCCTTCCACCCTTCCCCTTCATTAACCCTCCCCCTTGTCCTGTCCCATCCTCGTTTGAAGCAGTCCACTGTTCTACTGCATACCACTTCTGCAGGTAATGCATTCCACCCAGCCACCACCCTCTCTGTAAAAATGTCTCTTCATCTCCCTCCTGAACCTTCCTCGCTCTAGTCTCATATCATGGCCCTGGTGGCCCTCCTCCCTTTACTTTGAACAGCCCTCTGTACCTGTCTTGTTTATTCCTTTCATGTATTTAAAGGTTTCAATCATGCCCCCTGTCTCTCCTCTCCTCCAGTGAGTACATGTTCAACTCCTTCAACCTCCTCTCATATGATAAGTCCCCCAGACCCTTGATCATCTTTGTCACCCTGCGCTGCACTCCCTCCAGTAACTTAATGTCCCTCTTCAGATATGGATGCCAGAACTGCACGCAGTACTCCAGGTGTGGTCTAACTAATGACCTATACAGTGGCAGAATCACCTCCTCCCTCCTCGAGGATATACCCCTTGCAATACAACCCAGCATTTTGTTGGCCTTTGCAGCTGCCTTCCACACTGTGCCGAGTTGTTCATTGACCCTGTGATGAGCACACCAGATCCTTCTCCTCCTCTGTCTGGGCTAGCTGCACTCCCCATAGCTGGTAAGTCCTCCTTGTCTCTTCATCCCAAAATGCATCACCTTGCACTTTTTGGCATGAAAGCCCAGTTGCCAGGTGTCTGACCAGGTTTCAAGCTTTGCCAGATCATCCTGCAACCCTGCCATCTCCCTAGGTCATCCACCACCGCGCCTAACCTTGGTATCATCAGCAAACAGACTGATCTTGCTCTTGATGTCCCATGATATGTCTGCAATGAATATCCCAACAACACTGGTCCCAACACCGAGCCCTGTGGGACACTGCTCGTCACTGCCCTTGTGTGAGAGCTCCCCACCCACCACCACCCTCTGTTGCCTTCCCTGCAGCCAGTTTCCTACCATCTCACTCAGCATTGCACCTGCCCCTGTGCCTACTAACTTCCTTCCCAGCCTTCCATGTGGCACTGAGTCAAATGCGTTACTGAAGTCCAGATACAGGACATCCACTGCATGTCCCCTGTCCAGTTGCCTAGTTACCCAGTCATAGAACCCGACCAGGTTGGTTTGGCAGGATCGGCCACGTGATGAAGCCATGCTGTCTGCTGTCCTGTAGTCCTTTGGCCTCTAAGAGGCCACCAGCCTCTCCTTCAGGATAGTCTCCATTAGCTTCACCCACGATGGATGTAAGGCTCACTGGTCTGTAGTTTCCTGGTTCATCCTTGGGGCCACTCTTGTGGAGGGGCACCATGAGCCATCCTCCAGTCCTGAGGTACACACCCTGAATGTAGTGAGGCATTAAATAGGTCTGCCAAGGTCCTGCAAGGACCTCTGCCAGCTTCTTCAGTACCCTGGGTGGATGCCATCTGGGCCTGGTGCCTTGTCCACCCTCAGTGCCTTCAAACCCTCTCTCGAACTCTGCCTCCATGATTTCCCATCTGTCACCACTTCCCCCCCTGCGTCTGCCATTTCACCCATCTTGGGTGTCACCCCCCTCTTCTCTTTAGTAAATACTGAGCAGAAGTACTCATTTAGTGCTTCCACCTTATCATACCCTGCTTCCACCCAACCCCCCTCCTTCCTAATCCTTACTATGTGGTCCTTACAGCTCCTTTTCTCCCTGATGTACTTAAAGAAGTCCTTCTCCCCCTTCTTAATGCCTTGTGCCAGCCTGAGTTCCATAGATGCTTTGGCTCCCCTTACTGCCCTTGTCACCTCCTTCGATTCTGTCAAGTACTCCTCTCTGTCCTCCCCCCTCCCTGTTTTCTTGTATTTCCTAAAGGCAGCTCTTTTACTCCTTACCTTTTCCATGACCTCCTTGCTCAACCAGCTCGGTTTCTTAGCCCTAGCCTTCTTGCTCTGGGCTTTGCAGCAGGTTTTGGTTGCCTCCACTACCCCCAACTTTATGAGCTCCCATCTCTGGTTAGTATCCATACTAGATTGAATTCTGGCCAGGTACCCTTTTACCACTTCCCCCATCCTCCCAAAGTCAGCCCTCCTGAAGTCCAGCACTCTTGTGCCAGATTCCACTCCTTTCTTGCCCCTATCCAATGTGAGCCATACTGAGTGGTGGTCACTCCCTGACAGCAGTTCCTCCACTGTAAGTTCTCTCACAAAGTCCCCATTTGCCAGCACAAGGTCAAGGGTATACCCTAACCTGGTTGGTTCACTGACCATTTGCAGCAGGAAGCTGTCCTGGAAGGCATCCAGCAGTACCTGCTCCCTTCTGTTCCTGGTTGTTGGTGCTCCAGTCCACTCCTGGCATGTTGAAGTCCCCCACAATCACCACACTACCCTTCTCGCAGGTCCTCCTGATCTGTCCCGCTAGTTCCCTGTCTAACTCCTCCATCTGAGATGGTGGCCTGTACACCACTCCCATTCTAAGACTCCTATTCTTGGAATCCTGGATTTGCACCCAAAGTGACTCTGTACTACCCTCCTCCCCTTCCTCCCTTACACACTTCAGTCCTTCCTTCAGATATAGTGCCACCCCCCTCCTTTCCCAGTCACCCTGTCCCTACGAAATAACCTGTACCCTGGTACAGACAGGTCCCAGTCATTATATTGGGTGGCCCATGTTCCGTGATGGCTGCAATGTCCACCTCTCCCTCTGCCATGAGAACCTGCAAGTCTGCAGTTTTCCTCCCAAGGCTCCTAGCATTAAGGGTAACCACCTTCCACCCTTTCCCCCTCCTCCCATCCTGCCCTCCTTTCCTAGCATCACCAATAGTACTTGCCATTTGTCCTTTGTCATTGTTATGGGGTGCTCATATGATTTCCCAACCTGTGGTCTCTGCATATCTCTTCCCCAACTGCCACCCCCCACTCCTAGTTTAAACTCCCAACTTCCTCTATATATTCTTCCATCCTCTGCTTCAACACTTTCTTTCCTTCCTCACTCAAGTGTAGTCTGTCCTTGGCATAGAAACTACTGTCCTCCCAGGTCCCTCCCACCCCCCAACAGCCCATACCCTTTAGCACAACACCAGGTTCTTAGCCATCTGTTAAATTCCTCTATTCTCAGCTTTCTTGTTGTGCTTGCCTTTGGCACGAAGTATCTCGAAAAGTTACTGATCTTCCTGCCCCCTCACATAATTGTGCTAGTTCCTCAAACCTCCTCTGGACTATATCCACTGTATTGTCAGCCAGGTCGTTTGTCCCAAGATGTATAATTAAATGAGGCTTGTCCCTACCCCTTCCAGCATATTTCAGAACAGACTGTCCCACCCTTTCCGCTGTCATTCCTGGCATGGCCTCCACCCAAATGCGACTATGCCTCTCCGCCTTGCTACCCCACCTAACTCCTCTTAGTACTGAGTCCCCCAGCACTAAGATTCCACCCCTCTTACTCCCTGCTTGCTTCCTTTCATCTCCTCCCTCATTTCAGCTCCTCTTCTTCCTCCTGCACATTATTATGCCCTTTACCTCTGTTGCAGTTCTCCCAGCAGAACTTCCCCCCACTCCAGTTCGGTCCAGGCATTTATCAATTACTCCTCTAATTTCATCACTTCCCTCCTCCACCTTCTTCCTCTCTAGCAGTGCAAAACTATTTTCTGAAGATCCTTCACAAATGCCTGCTCCCTCTCTCTGCATAGTAACCTGTTCTCTCCTTTCCACTCCATGACTTTTGCCACTTCTTCACCTCCCCTCACAAGTCCCTATTGCCTCCTTCCATTTGACTTTTGTCTCCTGACCTGGTTTCCCGGCAATCGCTTCCTGGCCTGGGCCCTTTGTCTCTGCTTCCTTCTTCTGAGCCTCTCCTCACCACTGTTAGCTTAAATTGCCTCCCTCATCTCCCCTTCTTCCTCCCTCCAGTATTGGGCTAAACCCAAGCCCAATCTGCCTTGCCTGTCTTAGTTCCTCCTGCAGACCCTCAATCTCCTTTCTAAGTTTTTCTATGTGGTTTGCACACTAAACATCCTCCACTCTCCAGGCAATGTTTAGAAAGATTGGTGCACCGCAGTTGTTGCAAGCCTACCACCCTACCCATTGCTGTCGTTTGCCTACCAGTGACCCCCCCCTTCCAGATGCAGGATACCAAACACTCCCCAAGTCCCCACTGTCCCTCTATCAGTGCAAAACATTCTTTATGTCCCTACCTCCTTTGTTGCACACGTTTAGATATGTTGAGCAACTGCTTTTATATTCTATCCACACTCAAAATACTTTATAGTAGCCATTGCACAACCTTCTTCAACTCCTACTCCTCCTTTACCCAATGCACAATAACTATGTGAAGTAGTAATAATGAAGCGCCTAGATTTGCATTCTACTCTTTCACTGAGAGAGCAGTCACCTCTTCACTTGCTGCAGTTCCTTTCCTGGATGTCTGCTTCTGTTATGACAGGTGCAAATCCTTTGCCTGTTTGAGAAGTGATGTCAGAACCCCTAGTACAAAGGAATAATTGACCAGGGGTGAGGGTTTGGGTGGAGTGAGACCAGCCAAGTCTTCTGAAACAATCAGGTAGCTGAGGCCTCTAGTTAGACAATTAGCACCCTTCCCCACTCAAAACTTTGCAGCTAGTGAAGCCAGCAACAATGAATCAATTCTACTCAAAGCCCCAACATAGGTTTGCTACCCAAAGAAACAGGACACTAATTCAAACAGCTTCACCAACAATACATCAAAATAGGTTTGGAATTATAAGATATAGGTCTCAATTCAAAGAACAGACCAGTTAAATTACACCAATTATGTTTTAAAGAAGAAATAAATCTCTACAAATGCAGCCTGCCACACCGTAAACCAAACAAATGAGCCCACTTTTAGCTACCAAAACAGGTTTCAAAATTCCAACAGCCCCAAACAATACCCAGCTAGCCCCTTAGTAGTAAGAAAGAAAATAAACATTCTACCAAGTAGAATCCATGAAAAACAATGTAAAACAAGAAGCTACTGTACTGTAGATCTGATCCTGTCCCCCTTCTAGTTCCTTCTGAGAAGCCAAAGCACTGACTCCACACCTGATTCAGCCCTGCCTCCCTGCTGAGTGAGACCTGGCCAGACAAATTAGCACCCTTACCCCACTCAAAACTTTGCAGCTAGTGAAGCCAGCAACAATGAATCAATTCTACTCAAAGCCCCAACATAGGTTTGCTACCCAAAGAAACAGGACACCAATTCAAACAGCTTCACCTACAATACATCAAAATAGGTTTGGAATTATAAGATATATGTCTCAATTCAAAGAAACAGACCAGTTAAATTACACCAATTATGTTTAAAAGAAGAAATAGATCTCTACAAATGCAGCCTGCCACACCGTAAACCAAACAAATGAGCCCACTTTTATCCAAAACAGGTTTCAAAATTCCAACAGCCCCAAACAATACCCAGCTAGCCCCTTAGTAGTAAGAAAGAAAATAAACATTCTACCAAGTAGAATCCATGAAAAACAATGTAAACAAGAAGCTACTGTACTGTAGATCTGATCCTGTCCCTTCTAGTTCCTTCTGAAAGCCAAAGCACTGACTCCACACCTGATCAGCTCTGCCTCCCTGCTGAGTGAGACCTGGCCAGACAAATTAGCACCCTTCCCCCACTCAAAACTTTGCAGCTAGTGAAGCCAGCAACAATGAATCAATTCTACTCAAAGCCCCAACATAGGTTTGCTACCCAAAGAAACAGAACACCAATTCAAACAGCTTCACCAACAATACATCAAAATAGGTTTGGAATTATAAGATATAGGTCTCCAATTCAAAGAAACAGACCAGTTAAATTACACCAATTATGTTTAAAAGAGAAGAAATAGGCCTCTACAAATGCAGCCTGCCACGTAAACCAAACAAATGAGCCCACTTTTAGCTACCAAAACAGGTTTCAAAATTCCAACAGCCCCAAACAATACCCTGCTAGCCCCTTAGTAGTAAGAAAGAAAATAAACATTCTACCAAGTAGAATCCATGAAAAACAATGTAAAACAAGAAGCTACTGTACTGTAGATCTGATCCTGTCCCCCTTCTAGTTCCTTGTTGTCAGTAGACAGCTGAGCAACAGGGTACAGAATTTCCATATGTTTCCAGCAATTGACAACTGTTGTGCTCACATCATGCCAACTGTCCCCGTATGAAATACAGAGCCTCCTTGATGTTAACATCTGATGTTTTGCCATCATCTAGGCAGTTGACATAGTGCTACAGTTGCTGTCATCAGTACAGAGCCTTAAAGTTCTGGATTATGCCAGCATCCAATGGCTAGATTTTAGAGGTAGTGTTTGGAGGGAGGAAATGAAGGGTGACATTACAGTGGCAAACTGTGTTGGAGTGCGAGGAAGCATTGTCAAGTAGCAAAATCACATGACGTCTCCGCAGATGCATAGATCGGTCAAACTCCTTTACCCATTCTTCAAAAATTGCAGCTGTCATCCAGGCTTTTCTGTTAGTGTACCAGTAGCAGAAACTGTTAGGATCAAAGTCCTTTCCAAAGCACCGAGGGGTGGTTAAATTTCCAGATGACCACTGGCTTACATTTGTCTGTGCCACTGTCAATCTATCTTTATTTTTTTTTTTTCCAGACACTGGCCCTGTTGAAAGTGTAGCATTGGGTTCCATCTGAAAGAATAGACCAGATTCATCCATGTTGTAAATGTCATTAGGGTCATACTCTTTCAAAACAAGTTGCAAATGCAGACGCCCATCAGACACAACTCCTTCATCCCACTTGAAGCCTCACCATGCAGTTTGTAATGCCTAATGTTGTGACGCTGTTGAAATCTTTGCAGCTACTCTACTGAACAGGAAAAGGAGTCTGGCACACCCAGACGCTGGCCAAATGATTTTGCTTTGGTTAACAGGACATCATCACTTATGGTTACTTTTTGCATCCTGGCATCTGTGAACCATAAAAACAGGGCATCCTCTAGTTGTTTCTGCTGAGGCTTTCTTACTTTAGTTGAGGCATAAGAGGATGAACAGGCTAACCACTTGTCTTTCGATCTCAAAATGTCTGAAACTGTGGATTTTTCTATTGACAGTTTATGCTACTTTAAAATATAGTCAACTATGTCAGACCGTGAGCATTTTGGATTCTGGGTATGGAAAACACAAATGCTGCATTTCACATTTGCAGTAATGGCAGTCCTAGCCCTTTTGTTTGCAGGCTCCATCTTACAGTACTGTGCGCACTATGCTATGCAGATTACAGTCTATGGTGAGCACCTTCAATCTGTAAAAAAAGGTTGCTGTTTACTGTATTGCACAGCTGTACCCACCTCCTCTGCCTCCCCCCCCCATGAAACAACAGGTGGTATTCCAACATTAAGTTTATGGCTGCTTGACTGGTAACAGAAAAAGTCACTGTACCCCCTCCTCTGCCTTCTGTCCCCCTCACCCCCATGAAACAGCAGGTGGTGCTCCAACACTTAGTTCATGGCTGCTTGACTGGTGGCAGAAAAAGTCACTGTATACCCCTCCTCTGTCTTCTGTCCCCTTCACTCCCATGAAACAGCAGGTGGTGCTCCAACATTTAGTTCATGACTGCTTGACTGGTGGCAGAAAAAGTCACTGTACCCCCTCCTCCACCTTCCGTCCCCCTCACCCCATGAAACTGCAGGTGGTGCTCCAACATTTAGTTTATGGCTGCTTGACTGGTCACAGAAAAAGTCACTGTACCCCCTTCCTCCGCCTTCTGTCCCCCCTCACCCCCATGAAACAGCAGGTGGTGCTCCAACATTTAATTTATGGCTGCTTGACAGGTGGCAGAAAATGTCACTGTACCCCCCTCCTCTGCCTTCTGCAACCCCCATGAAACAACATGTGATGCTCCAACATTTAGTTCATGGCTGCTTGACTGGTGGCAGAAAAAGTCACTGTGGCCCCTCCTCTGCCTTCTGTCCCCCCCAAGAAACAGCAGGTGGTGCTCCAACACTTAGTTTATGGCTGCTTAACTGGTAGCAAAAAAAGTCACTGTACTCCCCTCCTCCGCCTTCTGTCCCCCTCACCCCCATGAAACAGCAGGTGGTGCTCCAACATTTACAGTAGCTTATGGCTGCTTGACTGGTGGCAGAAAAAGTCGCTGTACCCCCCTCCTCTGCCTTCTGTCTCCCTCACCCCCATGAAACAGCAGGTGGTGCTCCAACATTTAGTTTATGGCTGCTTGACTGGTGGCAGAAAAAGTCACTATACCCCCCTCTTCTGCCTTCTGTCTCCCTCACCCCCGTGAAATGGCAGGTGGTGCTCCAACATTTACAGTACTTTATGGCTGCTTGACTGGTGGCAAAAAAAGTCACTGTACCCCCTTCCTCCGCCTTCTGTCCCCCTCACCCCCATGAAACAGCAGGTGGTGCTCCAACATTTACAGTAGCTTATGGCTGCTTGACTGGTGGCAGAAAAAGTCACTGTAACCCCCTCCTCTGCCTTCTGTCCCCCTCACCCCCATGAAACAGCAGGTGGTGCTCCAACATTTAGTTTATGGCTGCATGACTGGTGGCAGAAAAAGTCACTTTACCCCCTCCTCCGCCTTCTGTCCCCCTCACCCCCATGAAACAGCAGGTGGTGCTCCAACATTTAGTTTATGGCTGCTTGACTGGTCACAGAAAAAGTCACTTAACCCCTCTCCTCTGCCTTCTATGCCCCTCACCTCCATGAAACTGCAGGTGGTGCTCCAACATTTAGTTTATGGCTGCTTGACTGGTGGCAGAAAAAGTCACTGTACCCCCCGCCTCTGCCTTCTGCCCCCCAATGAAACAGCATGTGATGCTCCAACATTTAGTTCATGGCTGCTTGACTGGTGGCAAAAAAAAATTGCTGTACCCCCATCCTCTGCCTTCTGTCCACCCCCACCCCACATTTAACAAGAAGTGGTGCTCTAACACTCACTTTACGGCTGCTTGATTGGTGGCTGCTTTACCTTGGTATATATCTTCCCATCCACATTGAGTAGTGATATGGGTTGGTAACTACCTGGCAAGGTAGGATCTTTCTCTTTCTTGAGGAGTACCATAATGACTGCCTCTCACATAGTTGGGGGGAACCTACCTGCTATCTCCACTTCCTTGTATACCTGTTGCAAGACAGGTGACACCGTTGTAGCCAGCAATTACCAAAATTCCAGAGGGAACCCATTTCTCCCAGGTGCTTTCCCTGCTCTAAGTGACATGAGGGCCTGTTGGACTTCTATAGTGGTAATCATGGCATACTATCATACTACTATCATACTAAAATGCCAGCGGAATAGGCCTAACGGTCTTTCGTGTCTGCTCGTTTGGTCAGTCCCCAACGTGGGTGCTGACCTTGCTGTCCCCCTCGCCTTCTCTAGCTTCTCCCTTCCCAGTTCCGGATATTCTTGCTGCATTGGATTTTGCTTCCAGAACCCTTCCCCTGTACCTGTCCCACCCCCTCTTGAACCCCTTCACTGTCTCTGCCTCCACCAGCTCCCTAGGCAATTGCATTCCATGGCTCCACCACCCTCTCCAGTGAAGTAGCACCTCCTCCTTTCTCCCTGAATCTTCCCCCTCCAGCTTCCAGCCATGCCCTCCAGTGGCCCTTCCTCCTTCCTTTGAAGCACCCCAACTGTTCCTCCCCTATTTACCCTCTTCATGTACCCAAAGACTCTATCATGTCCCTGCTGTCCCTTCTCTCTTCAATGTGTACATATTTATTCTTCGAGCCTCTCCTCATAGGTCCTGTCCCCAAGCCCCAAATCATTTTGGTTGCCTCCTCTGACCCTCTCCAGGAGGTTAATGTCCCGCTTTAAGTGTGGCCTCCAAGGCTGCATGCAGTACTCAAGGTGCGGCCTCATCAAGCAGTTGCAGAGAGGTATCACTTCCCTCCTTCTGGAGGTGATCCTAGCGATGCATCCCAGCATCCTGTTGGCCTTAGCTGCTTCCTCTACAAGTCTCAGAGTTGTTCATCTTGACATCCACCACCACCCAGAGGTCCCTCTCAGCCATCGAGACTTCAGGCATTTCCCCCAGGTGTACCACTTGACCTGGGTTTCTGCCCCAGGTGGAGTACCTTGCATTTCCTGCATTGAACCTCAGCTTCCACTTTCTAGACCATCTTTCCAGAGCCTCCAGGTCCCCTGTGGGCCACCCTCCTCCTCCCCATGCACCACCACCCCCAGTTTCGAGTCATCTGCAAAGAGACTCATCTCACTCCTGATTCCTGTCCTTATGTCTGATACATAGGCGTTGGAACAGAAGGGGCCCAAGGACTTATCCTGTGGGATCCCACTAATGACCCTCCTTGGGATGAGACTATCCCTCAACTCGACCCTCTGGGTCCGGTCCTGGAGCCAATTACCTATCCATCTGATCATCTGGTTCCCCACCCCATTTCTCCCAGCTTATCCAACAGGCCCACGTGGGAACAGAGTCAAATGCCTTGCTGAAGTCTAGAAGAGGACATCCTGGTCTGCAGGTCAAGGCACTTGTCGCAGTCATAGAACTCCACCAGGTTTGTCTGACACGATTTTCCCGGATGAATCCATGCTGTCTATGTCCAGGCACCTGACTTATCCAGGTCCCCCAGCCCTCCTTGACAATGCCTCCATCACCTTGCCCACCACTGAGGTCAGGCTGACAGGCCTGTAGTTCCCTGCCACCTCCTTGATCCCCCCTTGTGGATAGGCACTATATGCCCACCTTCAGTCTTGGGGCACCCACCCTGTCCTCAGAGATGGTGAAAAGCTCTGCCAGGGTTTTGCCAGGACATCTGCAAGTTCCTTCAGCACTCTGGGATGTAATTTATCCAGCCCCGGGCTTTCTCCATCTTAGGGGAGCTGAGGCTTTCACTCTCTCTGCTGTGATTTCCACTTCCGGCACCCCTTCTCCTGCTTAGCCCTCCCCACCTGCCAGTGATGCCTCCCTCTCCCCAGTCCTGCCGATCAGTAAGGGTCCCTCCTTAGTATCTCTGTCTCTTCCCATGTATGATGCAGCACCCCATTTTCCCGGTGAAACTGAGGTGAAGTACTCATTTGCACACCTCAGCCTGCCCCCGGGTCTTGTGCCCCCTCCTGATTTAATCCTGCTAATCTGCCCTTCACCCTTCGTTTTTCCCAATGTATCTAAAGAACCCTTGTTCCCTCTCCTAATTTCCTGGCCAGGTTCTGCTCCTTCCTTGCCTTAGCCGCCTCACCACTCTAGTGGCCCTTCTAGCCATCAGCTCTACTCCCCTCATCCCTTTCACTCCTTGGCACTTGAATTGCTTATAGGCTGCTTTCTTCCCCACACCACCTCCTGACCTCCCTGTCCACCACAACAGGGTTTTTGGGCCTCACCGATTTTTCTTACTCTTGCACAGGTGCTGGTGAGCATCCTGCACCCTCTCCTGATGATTTCCCACCTACTATCAGCGTCCATGTCTGACCCAATCCCATCCAAATGCTCCTTAAGGATCCTTCCCATTTCCTTAAAATCCGCCCCTGAAGTCCGGTTACTTCCATCTTTGTGCAGCCTTCTACCCTCCTAGGTCCAGGCAGAACCAGACCATGGCATGGTCACTCCCTCGCCAATGGGTCCCTTACCCAGGCTCCCAATCTGGTCACGGTCTGCCGGGACCACATCCAGTACCCGTGTACTCCTGGTTTGTTCCTCACCTGCTGAGTTAGAACGCTGCCTTGAAAGACATCCAACAACCTCTGTTCCCTGGTCACAGAGGATGTCATAGTCTCTCAGTCTGTTCCTGGCATGTTTAAGTCCCCAACACCACCACCGTTCCTCTGCCCAGTCTGCAGCGTCTCCCAACATCTGCCACCAGACTGTCCTCCAGCTCCTCCGCCAGGGTAGGGGTCTATACACCACTCCTATTTTTACCCTCTTGCCCCCTTGTTATCAAGGTGACCCAAATCACCTCCACAGTTCCTCCACCTCTCTACTCCCCTATGCCAATGCAGTTTTGACTATCATTGCTACCCTCCTCCCTTCCTCCCCTGTCCTTCCTGAACATAGTGTATCCCTCCAGGTTCAGGTCCCAGTCATGTCTTGCAGTGGCCCAAATCTCAGTGACCGCTGCCACATCCACTGCTCCCTCAGTTAGCATCGCCTGGAGCTCAGGCATTTTATTGCCCAAGCTCCTGGCATTTAGCAGGACTACCTTCCACCCTTTCCCTATAGTTCCATTTCCCCTGCTCGTGTTCCCATGGGGATTCTGTTTTCCCCTGGTCTGCACTTTGCCAGTTGGCCTTTTCCTGCAATCTTCCTGGTCCCCAGGGGGGTGGAGACAGAGTCCCTCCTTTATCGGCACCCCCTTGACAGCCTTTTCTCCCATCCCACCCCCCTTCACAAGTTTAAACCCCACTTTTCACCAATGAACCCCTCTATTTTCAACTTAAGGATTCCCTTCCCCTCCAAATTGAGATGTAGTCTATCTCTAGCATACAGCTCCTTATCCTCCCAGGTCTCACCCCAATCCCCCATCAACCCATACCCTCTGGCCTCACACCACCCCTGAGCCACTGGTTTATCTCCTCATTTTTCCTTTTGTGTCTCACTAGCCCTTGGCACTGGCAGGATTTCTGGAGAAGGTAATCAGCATCCTATGTGCATGACAGACCCTATGAGCTCCCTGAATCTTGCCTGTATCTCTAGCTCGCTATTTCCTCAATGTCATTTGTACCCAGGTGGACCAGTATGTCTGGGGAACCCCCAATCCTTTGCCAGCTGATATACCTCATGCTTAGCCCTGTGCACCGTTAGTCCAGGGAAGCATCTTGTTCTAACTGGCCAGGCTTCTCCCTCCCTATCCCATTTGATACCCCTGATCATAGATCCCTCAGCAGGAGCACCTGACCACTCCTTTCCTCCATTCCCCCCTTCCATGTCCCTCATCCTTTCTACAGGCCCTCCACCCAGCCGGCCTGTGTTCCTCTTTCTGGGTGCCACATGCCACCCTCCTTATTTACCATGGTCACCCCTCCCTCCAATCCTATGTCTCTCCTCCTGAGTATCCTTCTGTTCCTTGCTATTCCCCTCACTGCTCACAACTGGTCCTTCTCCCCATCTGCTAAACTCAGCCTGGCCTCATCCTCCCTTCCTTCCTGTCTCCATTTAGTTCCTCCTTCTAGTCGTGCCCCCTGGCCTAAACCCTCAGCCCCTTTACTGAATCCTCCTTGTACTTCTGGTCCTTCTCCTTACCTTCCTCCCAACTGGTCCTTCTCTTGCACTTTCTCCCTCTTCCCCTGCCCCTCCTGCTCTGATTCACTGCTCCCCATTCTCCTGCATTCCAGGTCCTCCCTGTTCTTCCTGCTATCTGGCCCCTGCCTCCCACCTCCCACCCCCACTCCCTTTCCACTCTCTAACTCACCCTGTCATGGCTAATCACCCCCCATCCTTGAGCAGAAGAAATTGAAGTGGTTACTGAGTGTAAGGTCTGATCCACCTCCTGCCTTGCTTCCCTCTGTCCAGCCCTGGCCATCTGCCTACTTCCCTGAGAATGTTGTCTCTCCGTCCCCCCTTTGTGAGGGCCCCCAGTTACCTGCCTGCTTCCTTGGTAGTGTCCTTTTGCACACCCTCTGCCAGGTTCCCTATGTGACCCCTGAGTATTCTCCTGCACTCCTTTCCCTATGCCCCCACCCCCCATGCTTGGTGCAACCCCGTGAGAGATTCCAACCCTTCCCTAACCATGCCCACCCCCTTCCCCCAGCTTTCTCCCAATCCCTGAACCTCCTCCTAAGCTGTGCTAGCTGGCAGCACACTGGGCAACCACCGAACTTCCAAGCCCAGTCCAGTATCATGGCTGCTCCACACCCTGTGCACCCCACCACCCTCCCAAAGATGCTGCCCTAATGATGTGGTTCCATCCCTTCCAAATAGGTTTCCTTGGGTGAGCCACCAGGTTCCCTCAGTCCAAGATACCCCTACTGCCTAATCAGGTCACCCACTAATCTTAGAGACAGTCCACTGTACACCAGTAACCCTGTTACTAGGTGCAGTACAACACATTAAACTTATAAGGGAAATGAACAACCCAAAAGCTCCTCTGTCCCAGCCTTTAAATCTACCCCAGTGGCTAGAACCCATGAGCTGCACCTGCAGCCTTTTCCTCCAATTGCAGGCAGGTGTTCTCTATAAATCTGCAGACTTCTGGGGGGGGGTGGGTCTTGGGCAGACACCTGACCTCGAGATAGAGTGTATCAGCCCTGTGTCTCCCTCCAAGCCCAGCAGCCAAAGAACCAGGCCCAAGCAAATCCCACCAAATAGGTTTTAAATCAGAAGAAATAGGCCTCTACCAGCGCAGCCTGTTACACAGTGAACCCCACAAAATGAGCCCCTTATAGCCACAAAATCAGTTTACAAACATCCAGCAGCACCCCAAACAATACCCTGCTAGCCCCTTAGAAGTAAGAAAGAAAAGAACCAACCTACCAAGTAAAATCCACAAGAACCCTGTGAAAACAACAGCAGCAGCTACTGTCCTGGAACAAAACTGATCCTGTCCCCTTCCAGTTCTTTCTGAGAAGACAAAGGCTAACACCTTAATCTGATTCTAGCTCTGCTCAAGTCAACTGGCTGAGTGAGACCTGGCCAGACCCATTAACACTCCTCCCCACTATGTAGTAACCTTTACAGCTAATGGAGTCAGCACAAGGAATCAAAATTTAAGTCAAAGCCCCAAAATATGTTTGCTGCCAAAGGAAACAGGGACTCCAATTTAATCAGCTTCACTAACACCACATCAAATAGGCTTGAAATTAACAGATATAGGTCTCCAATTCAAATAACCATCTCCAAGCAAATCCCACCCAAATAGGTTTTAAATCAGAAGAAATAAGCCTCTACCAGCGCAGCCTATTACACAGTGAAACCTCCACAAAATGAGCCCCTACAGCCACCAAATCAGTTTACAAACATCCAGCAGCACCCAAACAATACCCTGCTAGCCCCTTAGAAGTAAGAAAGAAAAGAACCAACCTACCAAGTAAAATCCACAAGAACCCTATGAAAACAACAGCAGCAGCTACTGTCCTGGAACACAACTGATCCTGTCCCCTTCCAGTTCTTTCTGAGAATATGTGCCTGGTGTGGTGTGAGGGTGGGGAGCTGAAGTCCCCTAAGAAATTCTCTGGTAGCATTGGAGTCCCCTTCTTGGATGAGGTATAAAGTAGGGGCTGTCAGAACTCTGAGTTCTGGGGTTCTAGTTCCAGTCTAACTTTTTTAAAAAGTTCTAGGTTCTAATCTTTTTTGAACTTTTAGAACTCGAACCCTATTTTTTATTTTGCTGCCAGTAATGAAGATAGTAATAAAATACATGTAAAGGAAAAACTGTTCAATATAAGGGAGAGAAATTATCATGTGTGACATTGATAGGAATACAACTAGATTTATCTATGGTTTCTTCTGTTTGCTAAAGCCAGCAACTTAATACGTAACAGGCCCACCCACCACTCATATGTTAAAAGTTTCCTGCTGTAGCTGCATCATAGTTCTTTAGTGAAAGAAAGAGGCACATTAGCCATTATGTACCAGTTATATACCATCATTACGAATTTGAGAAAAAATAACTGATATTACCTAATCTCAGCTATTTGCTGCTTTCTGCTTTAAATGAGTAAATCAAAAGTTGCTATGTTTAAAAGAAAGCTTTTATAACAAAGTCAAGCCAAGATACTACTGCAATAGCATGTGGAACTGTTGCAAAACATATTATGTCATAACGTAGTCAGTCAAGACATTTAAAGAAAAAAATATGCCAGTCATTGTTGCTGGCAAAAAATGCATGCAATTTTCTAAGATAATGCATACATATACCAACATTTTTGTTGGCAAATTGAAGTAATACATACAACTTTCTAAGATGATGCATTTGGCAGCTGATACTTCAATAAAAATCTGTATTTCAGTCACATAAATAAAAAAAGTGGTTTCCTCACCACACACTAACTTAAGGAACATTTAATGTAGCAGCAGTTAGTATGTGATGTTTAAGGACAGCATCTGTCAACCCCATTATGTATCAAATCATCACTACTTGTAAAGCAAAACACTTTATGATAGGTCACATTCTGTGAAAACTGCTGATGCAGATTTTCTTTATTTCGGATTCCTTATTCTTTTTTAAAGGAGACAGGACAATTGTACTAGTTGGCAGCAGTTTACAAAGTATTTAATAAGAAAAAATAATATATATATATATATATATATATATATACATTATATGCACAGTAGGTTCTGGTCTGTCATCATTTTTTTTCTCACCATCCCCAGCCGATCACGTAATCTGTAAATGAAAGGATCAAAACAACACTCACCTTCACCCCATCACCCATTCCACTTTTCTTCCACCACCCTCATCTGTGCAGTAGCACCCATACCACCCTTACACCCATGTTAAAACAACCCACAACCCTCACCCATGTACTAGCATCCATTTTTGTTTATGGCTAACATTTCTGTAATTGAAAAAATAATAAACAGCTACCAATTAGAACTCATTGTTTTGTCCTCTTTAAAATTGAAAATAGACAGCCCCTGGTCCCAGCCCATACTGATGCACCACAAAGTCACAGAAGGTAAATCCAAAAATATATGTTTGCACTTTAACTATAAATAATATGATACAGAAAGGATTGATATGACAGTGTCCCTTTTATGCCAAATTTGGGCCTGTTCCACTGATGTTAAATTGCCCTGTATATAAAACTTGTTGACTTTAGTTTAGACCCTAGCTACAATGCAGTTTGCCATGAAATGGTGAAAGTTTTGGGGGTATAGTCCAAGGTATTAGATCGAGAAAGGAGAGAGATAACCAAAGTCATACACAGTCTGTAAAGTTTCCTTTTGTGCAGAAAGACTTGTCCTATACAGTATTTACCAGCCACCACTATCTGAGTTGTCATCACCATCAAAAATCCACAACATCAATCACTTCAGGATCAGTTTGTATACTTTTGTAGGATACAAAATCTTGACTTATTAACTTTAATAAAAGTTAATATGTGTACATTTTCTGGCAGCAGCCTATTTCTGGTGTCTGTCACAATATTGCCAGCTGTACTAAACATGCTTTCTGAAGAGACACTTGTTGCAGGACAACCAAGATATTTACAGGCTTCATCATACAGCTGTGTCCAAATTGACTTTTTTGACCTCCAATATTCAAAAGGTCATGCATCAATAGGAATAGGCAGTTCTTGCAGGTAACTGACAGTTCTTGCAGGTAACTGTAACTGATGGACAGAGACCGCTCAGAAGAGGAATCAGCAGAAGCTGGTATGGCAGCAATTTGGGAAAGGTTTTGCCACAGATTTAGCTTGCTACTAAAGGTTGAAGAAGTGGCAGTTGTGGAACAACTACTGTTAATGTTTGGTGACTTTTCCAGTTCTGTATCCCTTTGTGAAGACGAACCTGCATGTTGTGGTGACGACAACCTGAGGGTACTGTGCATGTCTGTGTTTGACTCCTGTGAGTGATGCAGCTCATCTAGCAACATACATTTGTACTGCTCTATATCATCTGTTTTTGGAAGATGTATAGCCTTGAACCTGGGATCTAAGAGAGTTGCAAGGATGTAGTGTTTGATTTCGGCCATTGCAACTAATTTGTCATTGGTTTTGAAGCTCCGCTCATTCTCTTTCTTAGATTCCCATTATACAGGCAACATGTTGTCTGGGCTTCAGATCTGTCTTTTTCTATTTGTAGATTTAGAACACTAAGATGATGAAATGAGCATTATGAGTGGATAACCTGACTCACAGATGACCTTCAGAAGACATGTCCTTTGTAGCTGTCTCTAAAGGAGCTAGGATGCAGCATACTGTTCCATTAATTTCCACTGCAGCACAGACAGCATAATGCCATCTCCACAATGTAACTGGAGCAATACTCATGTACAGCTTGCTTTTGCTCCAAGAGTGGCGCTGCAGCATGTAGCTGCTGAGTTCCAACGAGTGGAATCATTTTGAATCAGCTTTTGCTGGGGCAGCTTGTGTTTTTTTGCAGTTCAGACAATGTCCGTATAGCCTTGGTTGAATGTGAAAAGTGAGTCACAATTTTTTTGCAAACAGCAATCATACCATCCACTTGTGTTTCATTGCTGAGAAATCCCATGACAATTAAATGTAAGCAATGTGCAAAGCAAGAAGCATGCAGAAATCCTCCATCCTGTACTGCTTTCAAGATGTTGGCTCCATTGTTGCTTACTATGAAGCCACATTTTAGATCGCAAGAATAAACCCATTCATCAAGGAGGTCATTTAGTTCCTGCAAGATGTTTGCAGCAGTATGATCCTTTGCCCAAACTTTTGTATATGCAGCAGCTTATCTTTGGGTGTGTCTTTGTTTTGAAGAAGCACAAGAAAACGTGGACCCAATGAGCAGGGACATGTAATCTATGTTTTGAGTGCTATTCACATATCTGGTGTGACATGAATAACCCCACCCTCTGCAGTTTTAAGTGCAAGCATCACTGTCGCTTTTAAAGCCTGATAAATGTTTGTATTTCAACATAGGAAAAGTACCTTTGATGAGGAACTTTTAACTAGATATGCTAATGTCATGAGCTCTTAAAATCTCATGATCTACCAAAGAGTATGGGAGAAGGGTCCGGCTAACAGTTCACCAATTCTGTGATTAAGATGAAGGGTCTTTGGATGATTTCTAGTAAAGGTATTCTTCCTTTCAAATGCCTGAGACAGTGTTAACTGTTTACAACATGTCCCTGCTGGTTTATTATACACCGTGCTTCGATGGGCAGATGGACGCAGAGATGGTGGACTAGGACTTATACATTCAGTGCCATCACTGGAGGTGCAACTGGTACAAATGGTGCTGGCATTGGTGGTAACAGTGATCCTAGGGCTGGCAATGGTTCTGCCCGCATCAAGTTCAGACAATTCAGTATCCATTTCAGATTCCTGACCCTTCTCTCGTGGTGGTCTGGAAGATGGAGGACATGGGTTTTGGATGATCAAGCAAAACTGAATGCTTTTCAGATGGTGTTCAAGAGCTGTAGTGCCAAGGCATGACACAACTTTACCACGGCTTTACACTCTGTTTACATTAGGAACAAATTGCTCTGCATGGATCAGTTTTACTGACAGAGAAATAATTCCACACCTCAGATGTGACAGATTTTGTTCACATGCTAGGAAGATAGCTAAAGACTGTTTGTGTCTTTTCACCTGTCCTAACAGAACCCGGGACATGCTCCTTGGTGCTAGAAGAGTGGGCAGAAGACTCTGATGGATTTTCATTGCTGGCCAACACAGAAGTGGTGGATTCAATGGATATGTCCTTTCCATTGCCAACAGTGCTGGATGTATTTGCAAGTGCACTACATGATTCATTGTCAGTAGACTTGCTCATTTCACTTTGTTGAGGAAATAATGATTCGTTGCGAGACACAACAGTGTCAGACTGAGACAAAGAGCTACTGTCTGAGTCAGAGAGGGACTCACTGTCACTTGCATTATTGCTGCTAGTCACAGGGATCTTAACAGCATGAATGGCATACCTTATGGTACATCTCCGTGTGACCCCAGCAGTTGTACAGGTTTTCTTAAAAGATCCCCCTTTACCACACTTCACTATTGCTCTTTTGATGTTTCTTGAATTTTTATCACATGAAACATTTTGGTTATTTCTGCTAGCACCAGGATTACCACTACCACCAACACCTACTCCAACACAATCACCAGATGCTTCATCTATGTTGGTGTCAGCCATAACAGTACCAGTAAACTGTGGTGAATACACCCACACCCAAACAATTCCTGTGTAAGAAAGCAATGTGATCTGTGATCTCTGGCTACAACTCCAAAATTTTATTTTGGTTGTGTGACACTGTGATGCAGTAGACTGAAACAAATTAAAGAATATGATGGTTTGCAACTAAAGGATCCCAGGTGCAAGGCTTACAGAATGATTGGGCTGCTGGGTATAGGCATACACATAGCAGTCAAGGGGCGCACAGCAGCAGGGTGATGGGCTGACCACAGGAGATGGAGTCTCATACGCAACTCAGGGAATGAGAATTATCTTTCTATGCTTCTGTCATGTAAGGTTAATGCCACCACACAACTGGCCACTGGGCTACTCTCTGTAACACACACTGGGTAGGGTACAGTGCAGTCAAGGGGCACACAGCAGCAGGAGACGGAGTCACATACATAACACACAACTCAGGGAATGAGAGTTATATTTCTACGCTTCTGTCATGTAAGATTAATGCCACCACACAACTGGCCACTGGGCTTCTCTCTGTAACACACACTGGGTAGGGTACAGTACAGTCAAGGGGCACACAGCAGCAGGGTGATGGGCTGACCACAGGAGACAGAGTCACATACACAACCCAGGGAATGAGAATTATGTTTCTACGTTTCTGTCATGTAAGGTTAATGCCACCACACAACTGGCCACTGGGCTTCTCTCTGTAACACACACTGGGTAGGGTACAGTGCAGTCAAGGGGCACACAGCAGCAGGGTGATGGGCTAACCACAGGAGATGGAGTCACATACATAACACACAACTCAGGGAATGAGAATTATATTTCTACACGTCTGTCATGTAAGGTTAATGCCACCACACAACTGGCCACTGGGCTTCTCTCTGTATCACACACTGGGTAGGGTACAGTGCAGTCAAGGGGCACACAGCAGCAGGGTGATGGGCTGACCTCAGGAGATGGAGTCACATACACAACCCAGGGAATGAGAATTACATTTCTACGTTTCTGTCATGTAAGGTTAATGCCACCACACAACTGGCCACTGGGCTTCTCTCTGTAACACACACTGGGTAGGGTACAGATTTATTTGCCTTTTTTGTGCCCCCCTTGTTATATGTTTGTCGCTGGCAGCTGCTGAGTGTGCACCACTGTACAGTGCTGCAATTTCAATCACAATCACATTTCACAAAGGTTCTTCTTTTTATTTTTTTATTCTCTCTCCTGAGTCCTGATATTGATCTCGGTCTCAATCCCTATTCCCTTCCCAATTCTTGATTAATCCCTCCACCTGAACCTCCCCCAGTCCCACACCTGACCGTTAATTTATTGAGCCTTTTTTTCAGCCTTTCTTTCGTTCTCGGTCTCTCAGGCCTGCTTAGCCCTCTTTCACAGGAAAATGGATGACGGAATTTTTTAAATAATTCAATAAGCACTGCAGCAACTAGCAAGTTCTGCAGTCCAATTGTGGCCACACGGACCTGGGCCCTGGCCTAGTAAGTAGTATCGGGCAAGAATGCTGGCTGCGGTAGTAGCGGTACGCTACAGTTAAGTAGACTGCTGCTGCCTCCTGAAATCCTCAGCAAATGGCGCTCTGTCTCGGCTTGCATCCGCCTAAATAAATACCCCCACAGATCCCGCAGCTCGCACAGCTTACTCGACCCCCACCTGACCACACAGTATTGGTCAGATGGTGAGGATGACTTCATTTGAGCGTACATAAATACGTTACGCAAGCGCAAACTCTGAGACAACTTGTGGTGGATCTGGCAAGACTGGCAACCCCAACAACACTGGTGCTGCTGCTGCTGCACCCCCACCCACCACATTGGGGCTGCCACTTGCCTGCTGCTGCTGGGACATGCCTCCTCCAGTTCCCACACATACCCCTACACCCCCCCCACATCGTGGCTGCCTGCTGGGATGTGTCTCTGCCCTCCTTTCCACACACACAAGTCATCAGCTGGGACTCAGATTCGAACCCTTTTGTGAATCTTTTAGTGTTCGAGTTCTAAGTTAGAACTCAAACACCAGGGTTCAAGGAGGGTTTGAATCTTTGATGAACTAGTTCTGACAATCCTAGTATAAAGTGCCAAGTAATATCATTTCATCTTGTCGTTCAGTAACTCTGGAGTAGTTTGTACTACGCCACTGTTATTCCTAAGTCCCTCTATATGTCGAGCCATTTGCTGCCTTTTAAATCTGTAGGCTAAGGCCTTCCCCCCTTTCTCACCTCCCTCCCAGTATTTATGTCAGAGTCATAAAATGGCCACTTTGGATTTATGAGAGAGGAGGGTGTTTTTTTCTGTTCGCAGTCCTGCGATTTCCTAGCCAGGGAGGAGTGTGGCATGGGGTGTTTCCCCCCTTTAAGGGCCCCTTCAGCTACCTTCAGAGCTGACTCAAATTCCTTTAATTTCTCTTCCCTCGTTTTCCTTCTAGCCACTGAGTACCCAATAATCTTGCCACTCATGGTGGCCTTAAATGCCTTCCATGTGTTCCCGCAAAGGTATCTGATACAGGATTTACTTGGAAAAACAGATTGGCCTTGGATATAGTCCATTCTGAGAATTCTGTCTCTCTAACCAGGATAGGTTTGAGCCTCCATGAGGGTGAAGAGGAGGAGAGCTGACCACAGAGCAGTGTTAGTTGATAGGAGTGTGGTCTGAGATTATTATAGGGAGTATTGTGGAGTCCAGCACCACCTGGGTGATTTGAGGGGAGGTGAGCCAGAGATCTATGTGGCTAACGGTACCATGCATTACTGAGTAAAATGAATAGTCTCTGTCTCTGGGATGAACACCCTCCAGATGTCAGAAAGACCTTGGTCCTTCATAAGGCATTTTAGGGCCCAACGACCTTTTACATGGGTATTTGATGAATCTGAGCTTTTATCCAGCAAGGGCTCCAAAACTACAACAACTTAAAATCTCCAGCAAGAATGATAGGAGTCACCTGGGATATTGTCTCCAGAATGTGGGCAACCCCATGGAAAAACTCTGGGTCTTCTTCAGGGCCACTGGAAAATTGCATCTGCAATTTTTTTGCTGAATCTGCAATTTTCACCATTCTCCACAAAAACTGACATGTTCCACAATTTCTTGCAATTTTTGAGTTTATATATTGAACTGTGTAAAACGTATTAACATTTTTAATATAATACTCTCAATATATTGACAATTTTGCATGCAGGCTTGGGTTTGGCCAAAGCTATGCAGTGCAAGGTAGAGCAAGGGTTTTATGTGACACTGATTTTTTTTTTTAATCTTTGTCTTGTTTGGTTTCAGAATCCACTGGGCAAGCATAAGTACACTTAAACGCTTAAAGTTTGTTTTGAAGCAGTCTATCAGAAAACTGTTTGTTGGCACACAGACTGAAACAAAAGATGGGAGAAAAGGTGCAAATTATCCCATTCACCTAAATGGTGTGCTAACTATGAAGTCTTTTTGTACATGGCAGGGCAAGTTATTCCTTGTGAGCATTCTTTCATTCAGACTAGTTTTGATTCAAACAGCTAAGGATTTTTTGGATGACCCTGTCAATTTTAAACTTGAATAAGCTAGTTGGTAACAGTGATCTCACTCTTAGAAACTACCCCCTCAATGCTCACATGCGTAGAATACAATAAAAACCTGACTAAAGTCTAAACACAAGCTTATAAAACACAAAATGTATCTGAACATTTATCTTTAACTAAACAAAATCATTGCAGCCAGAGTAAAATAAAGGTAAATTACAGGGTACCCTGACTACTGTATGATGCAGTAAATATATACTGGTAATTTTTTTACATTTTTTGATAACCATGTAAGGCCCACTAGGCACGAGTTCCTGTTTTCAGGTACAACCCAGGAGCACTGAGGAGGTTAAGTGACTTGTTCAGAATCACACGGTATGCAAGTGGATGTTGTGGGAATCAAACCCAGGTCTGTTAGATGTCATCAGCTCATTCACAGTTTGTTACTCTTACTTCTAGATTATACTGCCAGCCCCAATAACCCCCAGATTTAATGTTTAAATATGTGATTTCAAAAATAGTGTACAGTACCTACAGTACAAATTATGACCATTTAACACTCTAACATTTTACTAAAACTCAATTATTCACCACTCTGTCAGCTTATTTTTTCTTGTACCAAAGTAGGTGAATAGCTGGCAGAGCACTGTAAACAGCTGTTGATTAGGTTTCATTATTCTACAGCCAGAAACATACAAAAAAATATTTCTTCTGGCTTTATTTAATATTTATTTGCTGTGGCTCACTTTATAGAATCTATTTAGCACCGTAAGAGGAGGATGCTTGTAAATTTTGGAAGATAGGCAACGCCTACGATAGCTTATCAGTTTAGTATTCTTGTTAGGAACATCAACTTTTCTTTATGTTTTAAACAGATTCAGGTGTCAGTGTATTCATTTAGCAATTTTTACTGACTAACATATGCTACAGAAAACATTAAAAGATTTTTTGTGAAGCACTTAGGGTCTATAGTAGAACTCCTGCAATTTCCAGCAATTTTTGCAAAACTTTCTGCAATTTTGGCTGAAGGAGCATAAACACCCATTTGCCCTGCACATCTGCCTTAGTGCTAACCTGAGTCCACTGCAAGTGTTTATGGATTAAGATCGCCACCCCCCCCCCTTTTCCTGGTTAGAGCAGAGGAGTGGAAAACCTGGCTCACCCAGTCCATTTTGGGGATGGGAGTTTATGCTCCTTCAGATGTCACAAGGAATGATAGTGCTGGGCAATGTCTACACCCTGAATGAAGATGACCAGGGCCACTGGAAAATTGCGGAAGAGGTTACCCAAAATTGAGGAGCATTTTGCAAAAGTTGCGGGAAATTGTGGCGGTTCTGCTATAGACCCTGAGTGCTTCACAATACATCTTTTAATGTTTTCTGCAGCTTATCTTAGTCAGTACAAATTGCTAAATGAATACACTGACACCTGAATATGTTTAAAACATAAAGAAAAGTTTATGTTCCTAACAAGAATACTAAATTGATAAGCTATCTTAAGCATTGCCTATCTTCCAAAATTTAAAAGCATCTGCCTCATACAGTTCACTTGGCAGGCTGTCAGCACATAACCTGGTGGGGGGGTATGTCATGCCATACTAAGGGCAAGCCAGTCTTCCACCAAACAGCTTGTAATGCATATCAGGGGGGCAGAGTCCATCCTTGTCTGGTACAGTACTTGTAGTATGGCCCCCTAACTCACCCTTACCCTGTTTCCTGTTTAATCTGCAACTTTAAACGTAACAAATTTAACAACTTCATAATACTATGTTCCCTATATCAGCCTAAGGTTGCAAATGAATTAGATCCCTCTGCTGGGGAAAAAGGGGGGGCAGGAGATTCCACACCAACCAAGGATTCTCGCGATGCCCTAACTGGGAGGGGGCAAGATCAAACTGGGAGAGGCCCAGTCCCATCAGTTCAAGGGGGACATCGCATCATCAGGGCAAAGTCCAGATCCCCCCTCCCCACCCATTTAGCCCAAAAGAAAAAAATAATCCACTTATCTGATCAAGAAGTCACAGTGTCAGTAGCAGACTCCATGGTGTGGGTAGCTTGGTTTTCAGTGGCATGTGTCTCCTTGTCATCTCCAGTATCCCCTCCCAGCTTCAAGATCTGGCTGTCCTTCCCTGCATCCCTTGGTTCTGCCACCATAACCAGCTGCCATATAGTAGTCTCTAGTTCCTTGGATCTCCAATATGCCGCATACTGCGAGGTTGGGGATCCAGATGACCTAGTGCAGGAGGGGGTAGTTTGCAGCTGCATAGCTGCATACCTGTTTTCTGAATGAAATTGCCCCAGGACTGATACTTCCTCCGGTGATTCTTCCCTTGGGCTGTGGTTGTTGTGTGATATATGTCCCTGTGGGTGTTCTCTGCCTCATGATTCCATTGCAGCTGTCTCTTTATGTTTCTGCATGGTAAGGCCCAGTCCATGCATTCAGCCTTGACCTCATGTACCTCCATATCAGTGCTGCTCTGTTCTCCAGGGTTGTCTGACCGATTCCTATGGGCTCTTTGGGAGCACTGCTCCTGGGTTGATCCAGGGTCTCTCATTTCTTTGGGCCACGTTCTTCTGAGGAAGTCCTCCAATGCATCCAAGGAGTCAGAGGAGAGGTGGGCCCCACTGTGGTGAACTCTCATGGTGGCTGGGTATCAGACTGAGTAGGTGAGGCCCAGTCTTGCATTGTATGGCAGAGCTCAGTGTATTTCCTTTGCCTGGCTGACAAATCTTTGGAAAAGTTCTGATATGTTTGTATGGGGTGGCCTTGCCACTCCAGGCATCCAAGCTCTCTGGATCTGGTAAGAATAGCTTGGCAGGTGTTACAGGAGTTCACTTTCATTAGGATTGGCCTTGGTTTATTGCCCTGCTTGGGTCTCGGAGCTGCAGTCCAGTGCAAGAGCTCAATATCCGACCAGATGCTTCTGTTCAGCTTAAGAATTATAGGTATTCGTGCTGGGGAAATGAGTTAGTGTCTCTCAGTTTGGCCCCCTCAGGAAAGCCCAGCAGCTGGAGGTTGTTCCTCTGGCTGCGATTCTCCAAGTCATCAACTTTCTGGAGTAGCCCTTGGATTTGGGAGGCCTGCTCATGAGCATTGGCCTGGAACTCCTGAAAAGTCCATTCTTAAGAGGCAACTGGGTGCACAGTCTTCAAAAGTTGCCCCTCCAGCTGCTACATAATTTGTGAAGTCTGTTGCGACATGGCAGTTACCTCTGCTGTCTGAATGATTAATTTATTAAACATTTCTTCCACTGCTGTAGGGTCTTTCAGAGGTCCTGAAGTTGCTGCCATGCTATGGTCATGCCATGGAGCATAGTCCGTTATCAAAATGGAACTAGCAGGCGGATTTCTTCTTACAAGGTATCTTTCTGTTCCTTATGCTTATGAGGGTATAAATCTGCTGTTGTAATTAATAGAATGCACCTTCAGCATCAGATTCATGTGGATATATGTCCCCAGGGGAAGACTTAGATCTCACTAAGCCTCCATCTTGTTTCCCAGTGAAGCTATGCCCTTTCGGATATCTCCTTTTCTGAGAGATGCTACCCTCCGGTACCCTATTTATGCCTTTTAGATATTTGTAGGTTTCTATCATATCTTCCCTTTCTCGTTTCTCCATCAGGGTATACATATTGAGGTGTTCCAGTCTCTTCTTATATGACTTTTGATGCAGGCCCTGCACTATCTTTGTTGACCTTCTTTGAACTGCCTTCACCCAGTCTATGTTCTTTCAGAGATGTGGCCTCCAGAACTGAACACCGTATTCCAAATGAGGCCTCATGAATAATAGAAACATAGAAACATAGACTTTGACGGCAGATAAGGACCACTTGGTCCACCCAGTCTGCCCATTTCCCTACCTACTGGATAAGCTGCAGATGCTAGTTAGCCAACAGCCTACTTCCTGCCACCCCCAACTACAATTGCCTTGTGTCTGTCCCATGCATGTTTGAATTCCCCCACTGTTTTAGCCCCAACAACCTCCCCAGGAAGGCAGTTCCACGCATCCACCACTCTCTCCGTGAAAAAAGATTTCCTCACATTACCCCTGAGCCGCCCCCCTCTATCTTTAAATTGTGTCCCCTTGTTCTTACACATCTCTTTTTCTGAAAGATGCTACCCTCCTGTACTTTGTTGAATCCCTTGAGGTACTTGAATGTTTCTATCATGTCCTCCCTGTCCCTCCTTTCATCAAGGATATACATATTAAGCTCTCTCAGTCTCTCTTCATATGATTTCTGATGCAGACCCTGCACCATTTTAGTTGCCCTCCTCTGGACTGCTTCCATCCTGTCTATGTCCTTGCGTAGATGAGGTCTCCAAAACTTCACACAGTACTCCAGCAATAGACTTTGACAGCAATTTATCCCTCTTCCTAACTGACTTGGCTATTTTTTCCTCAGTTTGGGCTTTTGCTATTCTGACAGCCTTCCCTACTTCTTTCTGCTTTAATTGATACAGTTCCCTGTCATGCTCCTTCTGTGATGCCTTATACTTTTTGAATGCAGCCTTTTTCTCCTTAACCTTCCATGCCACCTCTTTTGAGAACCATAGTGGTTTTTTACTCCGCTTTGTTTTCTTTATCTGTTTCACACAAAGGCTTGTTGCCTCTATGATGGCAGTTTGATTTTTCTCCATTGTTCTTCCACCCCTCCTTTTTGTCCATTTGCTACTGTATTCCTCAGGTATTTACCCATCTTGCCAAAGTCAGCCCTTCTAAAGTCCAGTATGTTTGTATTTGTATGGCTTATCTCCATGGTTGTGCTTATTGTGAAGCACACTGTGCAGTGGTCGCTTGTTCCCAGATGTCTACTGACTTCTAAATCTGTGGTCCTCTCTCCATTTGAGAGTACCAGGTCTAGTATTGCTTCCTCCCGAGTGGGTTCCAACACTAGCTGTCTTAGGCTTGCCCCATGCAGGGCATCGGGAATGACCCTGCTCCTGCATGTGGCTGCGGTACTTGTCATCCAGTTAACATCTGGCATATTCAGGTCCCCCATTAACAGTACATCCCCTTTTTCAGCCATTTGGCATCACCACCTCCTTCCTTCTGCTGGCGATACCTCTTTCTGTGCACCACAGCATACTACTGGCTCTCCTCAGAGCCTTGACACATTGTTTGGCCACCTTTAGGTGATCAGATATGATTACCTCCAAATCCTTTTCCTGTTTTGTGACCATCAGTTTCTCCTACCCCCCTCCATCATGTAATCTTCTCGTGGGTTCTCGTACTTGAAATGCATGATTTTGCACTTATCTCAGCTGCCAAACTCTGGACCATTCCTTTAGTTTATCTAGGTCTGGAATCACTTCTGAAAGAAAGAATTGTTGAGTACCTAGAGGCCAGCGGGGCACAGGACCCAAAGCAGCATGGATTTACAGCAGGAAGGTCATGTCAGACGAATCTAATTGATTTCTTGTTAGCCAGCCTGGGAGTTGGTCCCAGGGTGGTAGCCTGGGTAGCAAACTGGCTGCACAACAGAACACAGGAGGTAATAGTGAATGGAACACATTCCGAAGAAAGAGGGGTTACTAGTGGAGTACCTCAGGGCTCAGTACTGGGTCCAGTCCTCTTTAACATCTTTATAGGTGACATTGCAGAGGGTCTGGAGGGAAAGGTATGCCTCTTTGCAGATGACACAAAGGTCTGTAACACAGTTGATACACAAGAGGGGGTAGAAAGATGAGAAGGGACTTGGCAAGGTTGGAGGAATGATCAGACATATGGCAACTTAGATTCAGTGCAAAGAAGTGCAAAGTAATGCACCTGGGAAACAAAAACCCATGAGAAGAGTACACAATAGCAGGGGAGGTACTAACAACAACAAAAATGGAAAGGAACCTGGGGGTAGTCATATCAGATGACCTAAAGGTGGGTAAGCAATTTGTAAAGTCAGTAAGGAGAACCAGGGGGATACTGGGATGCATAGGAAGGGGCATCACAAGTAGAAAAAGGGAAGTGGTTATCCCTCTGTACAGACAGTTGGTGAGACCCCCTCTGGAGTACCGTGTGCAGTTTTGGAGACCTCATCTATGTAAGGACATAGACAGGATGGAAGCAGTCCAGAGGAGGGCAACTAAAATGGTGCAGGGTCTGCAGCAGAAACCATATGAAGAGAGACTGAGAGAGCTTAATGTGTATACTCTTCATGAAAGGAGGGACAGTGGGGACATGATAGAAACTTTCAAGTACCTCAAGGGAATCAACAAAGCCCAAGAGGGTAGCATCTTTCAGAAAAAGAGATGTGTAAGAACAAGGGGGCACAATTTAAAGATATGGGGGGATGGCTCAGGGGTAATGTGAGGACATTTTTTTTCATGGAGAGAGTGGTGGATACATGGAACCACCTTCCTGAGGATTTCGTTGGGTCCAAAACAGTGGGGGAATTCAAACATGCATGGGACAGACATAAGGCAATTATAGTGGGGGGTTGCAGGAAGTAGGCTGTTGGTTAACTAGAATCTGCAGCTTATCTAGTAGGTAGGGAAATGGGCAGACTGGGTGGGCTAAGTGGTCCTTATCTGCCATCAAAGTCTATGTTTCTATGTTTCTATGTCTAAATCCCTCCTCATTTTTTCTGACCCTCCCAGAGTGTCTACCCTGTTGCAGATCTTAGTGTCATCTGCAAAGAGGCACACCTTCCCCTCCAGCCCCTCCTCAATGTCACTTATGAAGACATTAAACCGGACTGGGCCCAGGACTGATCCCTGTGGCACCCTGCTGGTCACCCTCCTTTCCTCAGGCTGAGCAACATTTAACACGATCCTTTGTCCTATGTCACTCAACCAGTTCCTTACCCAGTTTACTGCTTTGTGACCCACTCCCAGGCTGCCCAGCTTGTTCACAAGTTTTCTATCTGGAATGGTATTGAAGGCCTTACTGAAATCCAGGTAGGCAACATTTACCGCTCCCCCAATCCACTATCTTAGTAATCCAGTCAAAGAAGTCAATTAGATTTGTCTGACATGACATTCCCACTGTGAATCCATACTGTCTCCGATCCTGTGCACTGCTGGCTTCAAGATTTTTCATGATCCTTTGTTTAAGTAGTGATTCCATAATCTTCCCCATTATTGAGGTGAGACTGTCTGGTCTAAAGTTTCCAGCCTCCTCCCTACTGCCACTTTTCTGAAGAGGGACTACATCTGCTCTCATCCAGTCTTCTGGAACCACTCCCATATCGAGTGACTTGTTTAACAGTGCTGCCAGTGGTGGTGCTAGCACCTCCCTTAGTTCTTCATTAATATTCTAGAATGTATCCCATCCAGTCCCATTGCCTTGTCAACTTTCAGTTTTGTGAGTTCCTTTAGGACTCGCTCTCTTCTGTAAATGCACTGGTGTCCATCTCCATCCCATATCTGTTCATCTTGACTAACTGTGGCCCCTCACCTTCTTCTTCTGTGAATACAGAAGAAAAATATTTGTTCAGTATCGATGCTTTTTCCAGGTCCCCTTCCACACACTCTCCTTCTTCCCCTTTAAGCCTTACTATTCTTCCCCTATTTTTTTTCTTTTACTAATGTATCTGTAGAAAGTCTTGTCTCCTTTCATTATCTCCTGTGCAATTTTTTCCTCAGTTTGTGTCTTTGTGCTCCTGACTGCTTTCCTTGCCTCCCTCTCTTTATCCAGATACACTACCCTGTCCTCCACCTGCTGTGTTTCCTTGTATTTCCTGAAAGCTTTCTTTTTCACCCTTACCTTCCCAGCCACTACTTTTGAGAAGTATGGTGGCTTTCTCTTTCTCTTGCCCTTGTTTACTTGTCTAAAGCAAAGGATTGTTGCCTCTGCTATGGCTCGTTTCAGATAAGCTCACTGCTCCTCCACTCCCTCCCCTTTTACCCCTCCCTGCCAAGGCATGCTTGAGACATATCCCCATCTTAGTAAAGTCTGCCATCCTGAAATCCAGGACCCTTGCCTTTGTGCAACTTGACTCTGCCACTGTACTCATGCTGAACCGCACTATGCAATGATCACTGGATGCTGTCCCTATTGGTGATTACCAGGTCCAAAATTGCACCCTCCCTGGTGGGCTCTAGCACTAGCTGCATGAGGCCTGTCCATTGTACAGAGTACAGGATGTCCATGCTCCTGGCTGAGGCAGCAGCTGGGATGCTCAAATCCACATCTGGCAGATTGAAATCACCTACCAGTAGAACCTTCCCTTTAGCTGCCATCATGTGGATGGAATCCACTAGAACCCTGTCCACCTTCTCCCCCATGTGAGAGGTCTGTATATCATTCCTGTGCCAATAGCAGTGATGTTGCCTGTCTCAAGGGTTACCCAAAGTACATCTGCCCCCTCCTGCATTCCCTGTACCTCAGTCACTCTAATACCCTCCATGATGTAAAGAGCTGCTTCCTCACTTTTCACCCCCCTATCTCTTCTAAACAGAGTATAACCTGGTACTGCTACATCCCAGTCATGGTTTTATGTATACCATGTTTCAGTAATAGCTACAAAGTCCAGGTCAGCCTCTGTTGCAATAATAATAATAATAATATCTTTATTTTTAGGCCACTTTCAAGTGCCAAGGTGCCATACAAGTTAAAATCAGAAACAGATCTGAATAAACAAAATCAGAAAATCAGAAAATCAGATATCATAAAATGACATTAATCAGTTTATCATTCACCATATGCCTGTTGCCACAGAAAAGTCTTTAGGACCAGTTTAAAACCCTCCAAGGTTGTGCACTCCTGTAAGCAATGAGGTAGAGAATTCCAGAGTGTGGGAGCCATGAACATGAATGATCTGGCCCCCGAAGATGTCAGACGTACCTTAGGGATCTCTAGCAACCCCTTGCTGGCTGAGCGGAGCAATCACCAGGGCAATAAGGGACCAGGAGCTCTTCCAGGTATTCTGGGCCCAGTCCGTGTAGGGCTTTGAAAGTCAGCAAGCCAACTTTAAAGGTTATCTGCCACTGTACTGGCAGCCAGTGCAGTTGGTGCAGCACTGGCATAATATGACAGGACCGAGAAGATCCTGTCAGAAGCTGGGCTGCAACATTCTGCACCAGCTGCAAGCAGCAGACTTCCATCCCAGAAAGCCCTAGGTATAGGGACTTGCAGTAATCCAAGCGTGAGGACACAAAGGTGTGGAACAGAACAGGAAGGTCACTGGATGGAACCAGATGTTTAACCCTCGAGATATTCCTTACATGGTAAAAGGAAGATTTGATGACAGCCAACACCCGTGAATGCAGGGTCAACCCTTCATTAAAAATTATCCCCAGGTTTCACACCTGGTCAGAGGTTGGGAGAGAGACACCCCCGAGAACAAGTCTAGAGGGTGACCACCTCCCGAATCCCCTGTTCAGTGACCAGGTTCCACAATCAACACCTCAGTCTTACCAGAGTTCAATTTCAGTCAGCTCGAATCTATCCACTCCTGGATTTCTTTGAGACAGCTATTAAAGACTGAGAGAGCTCTATCCTGGTTGGGGGCAAAAGACAGGTAGAGCTGGGTATCATCAGCATAGCAATGAAACCTCAGCCCATACCTTCTTACAATGTCTCAGAGGGGCAGCATGTACACCATGAACAACACGGGTGACAAAACCAAACCCTGAGGGACTCCACAAGACAGAGAAACTAGGTCTGATGAAAACACCCCAGATAGCACTCTCTGAGTTCTTCCAATGAGGAATGATGTAAACCATCTGAGGACTGTTCCTGACAGTCCACAGGTGCATCTCAGATGGCTAAGTAACCGCCATGGTCCATGGTGTCAAACGCTGATGAGAGATCCAGAAGAACCAAAATGAAGTGGCTCTTCTGATCTCTAGCCATCAGGAGATCATTGAGCACCTGAACCAGCTCGGTCTCAGTACTGTGTCTCTTTCGAAAACCGAACTGGAGGGGCTCATAAAATCATGGATGGTCAAATGGTCATCCAGTTGTGCTACCACTACTTTCTTAATCATCTTCCCTAAAAAAGGGAGGTTAGAGATTGGCCTGTAGTTGGCTTGGCAGTTTGGGTCCAAAGTAGCTTTCTTCAAAAGTGGTATAACTACCACCTCTTTCAGAGAGTTAGGAAACTCTCCAGATTCCAGGGAGCACTAAACTATCCATGCTAGGACCAGACCGATAACATCAATACAATCCAAAATTAGGGAAGTTGGTCCAGGGTACAAACTACAGCATGTAGGGCGCATACCCTGGATGATCCTAATGACATCCATGAAGTCGGGTGGTTGAAGGTACTCCAGGAAAACAGAGGAGCAATGACCTCATTCTGATCTAAAGCAACACCCAGAGAGTGCACTGGTTGGAGCACTGCCTTGATGTTGACCACCTTAGCAGCAAAGAATCGAGCAAGATCATTGCACTCTGTTTGCAAAAACATTTTCTGAACTTGAAGACAGGCTGGGTTGCACAGTCTGTCCACAGTTCGGAACAGCTGAGCTGGTCGATTCTGAGATACCGCAATCTCCCTGGACTGGAACTCTGCCTTCTTACAGGTAATTGCCGATTGATAGACTTGATAAAGGTCCACCAATCTAAGGCGGTCGGCATCAAGGGCAGATTTCTGCCAACGGCACTCTAGCCTTCGTCCTAGTCACTGCATCTCCTTCAAAATCCCGTCAAACCATGGGGATCGAGGGCAAAGCAAGAGAAGATGAACTCGGACTGGAGCAATAGCATCCAGAGCCATTGAGATGGCCATATTATAGGCCATCATAAGGATCTCTGGATCATTGCTTGCCACAGAGAGGGATGATAGGTCAAGCACCGCAGATAGGCTATGAGAACTTATGTCTCATAAAGGGCAGTACCTCACCATCTCCACAGAGGGAGGCCTATGAAGGGGGGTGCTAAAACTAAACCCAACAGTATAATGATCAGACCACGCAACTGGTTCCACCCTCAAGTCAGAGGCTTTGATCCCTAGGAGGAAAACTAAATCAAGAACGTGTCCATGTTTATGAGTAGCAGCGGTAACCACCTGTGTAAGGCCCAGAGATGTCATAAACTGGAGGAAGTGCTGTCCAAATTGCGAGAGTTCATCATCGATCCAGGCATTTAAGTTACCCAGAACCATCAGTCTGGAATGACTCAAACGGCATGTCGATGATGAAGTCTGCCACTTCCTGAAGGAATCGCTTCTCATCACCAGGTGGACGGTAGAGGAGGGCAATCTGGCAACCTACACCGGCTACTATGGTACACTCAAACAACTCCGCTTCCTCAGCTAGTACACTCGTGAGTTTGAGTTTGGTCTTAAAATAGACCACAACCCCCTACCCCTTCGATCCACCTGCAGACGATGTATCACCAAGCACACAACTGGAGTTAAAGCCTCCAAAATGGGACCAGAGTTTTCATTCAGCCAAGTCTTCATGATGCAAGCCAGGTCCACTGTTTCAACAAGATCCGCAATATTTGCAGTCTTGTTTTTAATAGAATGGCATTGCATAACACCGCCTGAGTTGGATGAACCTCTTGGGTCACCCGAACCATCTGTCTACCACAATCAGTAGTGCCCTTAGGTATGGAAACCAAGCATGAGACACCACACTCTGGGAAATATTTCACCCCAGGGCATCTCCTGGATCTTGCTACCCCATATGATGGCCCCCCTCATTCACCCTTCACTGTTCACACACCCCCACATCCTCCAACTCCTACACGCAATACCCAAGGCTCTACAACATTGGTAGGTAGCAAACTGGACATGAGGAGGAAAAAAAGGGTGAAGGATGCAAACGGCAGAGGGTGAATAGTGCAAAACTGCAGAGACTAGCATCCCATGCATTCAAATAACCCAGCAAAGTTAATAACCAAATAAATATTAACAGACAATCCCATACAAAATAATCCTCATACAAACATCCCAATAACAAGCTATCTAAATAATAAAACAATTAACAACAGATGATACAAACCCCGAACCCCAATATGTAATTAATATTAAAAGTTAAAAACAAATTCTAAACTTTTGAGCTATGAAGTCCAACAATATTCTAAATAACCAGATCTCACTAAGAGACATTAGTTGGAAAAAAGAAAAAATCTTCAGATCCCAAGGTCTTCTCACTACCCAGAGAACCTAAAGAAAGGAGTATATACTCAAAGTCAGGTCACACAAAATGAGCAAGCAATTCTTTAAATAAAACAAACTTTTAGATGCAGAGGAGAAATGAGATAATTAATGTCTGTAGATCTCCAGGCCCTCTCACTGCTTGGAAAACATACAAAGCATAAGCACTCTCACTGCTTATAGAGTCAGAAAACAATGGTCAATTTCACCAGAAAAAATAAAATAAAATGTCTGACAGTATTTGTTGTTTACAGGGAGCAGGTAACCATCCATTAATTTTCTCCTTCCAAATCGAAATCCACACAGGAAGCCCAAATGGAGATCAAACCACAAAAGGCACAAACAGGAGACCTTTGTACTGGGGCCAGAGCTGAAAATATTCACAACAGCAATAAAGGAACCACCACCGGGATCCATTCACCAGTAGACCCCCTAGGGAACCAAAGAGAACCCTGAGCAGCCCATCAGTAAACTCCCCGGATGGTCCACAATTCAGATCCCCCAAGCAGCAGTGAATTTCAGCCCCAGACCCCACAGCACAATTCAAGGAGTCCACTGTACCAGCGGCGATTCAAGCTACAGCTCAACAATACCCATGCGATTCCTATTGACTTTCAGTTCCTCCAATGGGCTCTTGAACCCTCACATAATACGAATCAGCATTCCAGCTCCTCCATTATCCTCCTGAGCCCTCACATAAAGATTTTATTCCTGAAGGGGAGAAGGCAGCACTATCCAAGACAGAAATAAGTGCTACCAGAGGAAAAATTAAAAGAAAAAGCAAAGTCCTCCCCACTACTCCCTGACTACACAGTCTGCCATACTGCTGTCAGGGAAGAACCGAGACTCCCCCAAAACCAACAAAATGCCAGATAACGTCTGAGGGGGGAGTAGCACTGTCAGAAAAAAGTGTTACCAGACAGCTTAAAACAAGCGGAGCCCACCTCGCAACTCCCCGACTACACAATCTGCCACTGCAGTCGGAGAGGGGCAGTGACTCGCAATAAAATTAATAAAAAGTCAAAACATACAACAGGTACTCGGTGAAAAAATCTGCAAAAGAAGTCTCTTGTGCTAATCTATCAAGGTCACCAGGTCTTGGATTTTATTTCCCAGGCTGCTGGCATTGGTATACATGGCCTTCCATTTGTTCTTTTATCACCCCCCTGCTGGGTTTTTACCTCCTCTGTTTGTCCCTCTGTATTCAACCCTCCTGTCCTCCGTTGTTCACCCTTCTATGAGTTTAATTTCCTCTTGCGATACCATAATGATATGGTCTTCCATGTTGACTTCCCTATCCTGTCAGGGTGGGCAGTTTGGTTTCCCCTGCATCCTTCTGCTAACCCAGCAGCTTCTGCTAGCAGTGTCAGTGGCTCAGTAGGTAGCACACTCATCTCTGAAGCCGGGAGATCAGAAAGCTGTGAGTTCAGTTCCCACATCTGGCACTTGGGTTAATATCCCAGTACTGACACTGTAGTGCAGCATGAGAGGGGTGCTGTACTTCTGAGGTGCCGTCTTTCGGATGAGACGTTAAACCGAGGTCCCATCTGCCTGGATTGGTGGTAGTTCAGGTGGATGTTAAAGATTCCATGGCGCTTATCGAAAAGAGTAGGGGAATTCTCCCGGTGTCCTGGCCAAATTTCCCTCATTCACTAAAAATACCACCAACAGCTTAATCTGGTTCAAGGTCAGTTGGCATTCATCTGTATCCCCCTCCCCCGGGTTGTGCCTGAAAATAGGCAGGATTTGTCTACTGCACTTACCCGGTCAACAAAAGAAATAAATAATAAATAAATAACCCCACTTGCTAGTTAAAATGCTTGCCAATGAAACATTTAAACTGTTCACTTAGGACAGTGGTCCCCTCAATGAGCAGGTGTAGGACAGACCCCTTGTACAGGGTCACATTCCTTCAGGTGGATCCTCAGTTCCCAATGAAGCCAACACCTTTTTCTCTGCACCAGCTGTCCAGCCAAGTATTGAAGTCCTTGGTGAGGAGTTTCCTAGCATCCCCCCTTGCCATGGTCAGGCATCATCTCTGAGAAGGTCACGGAGCTCACTACATGTGCAAGGCCTCTCCCCAACTTTCTGAACTCCTCCTGCACCCTTGCTATCCCTGCCTTGTCTCTAGCCAGGTTATTTGTTCCCAGATGGACAATGACATCAAGCTTCCCCTGCCTTTCTACTGCTTTAGCAATTCCCTGGATCCTCTCCCTGTCCCTCCAAGTTGTGCTTCCTGGTAAACACCTTACCTTCCTTTCCTCCCCTGTTCCTGTCCCCAGTTACACTCTCCAGACTATGGAGTCCCCCACTAGGAGAAGCTTCTTCTTCCTTTGGGGTCCTCTTCCACCCACCAGTGGGGTTCTCTTCTGTAGAACCTGCTCATCCACCAAGGTCACAACTTCGGGTGTTACAATGGGATCCTCCTGCTCCTCCAAAACTGTTTAGGTGTCTCTTAGTTGCATTGGGTGGGGGATGCACTTTTGATCCACCCATCTCACCCTCCCTGAGCCCACTGTAGTCCACAGACTTCTTTTGCTGGTTCTCCTTTGATGTAGTAGGTGTAGACTTGGTGGCCCCTGGGTGGGGGAGGAGATCCCTTGCAACCTAGCCAAATCAGCCTGGAGGCTGGCAGTCTTTGCCCTCAGGCCAGAGAGGTGCTTACAGATGGGGCAGTTTAAAAAAATTTCCTTCTGAAGACTGCTGCTCCACATCCATTGCACTACACCACTCACAACAAGTCCTGCCTTCTCTGCTTCTGTCTGCCCAGGTCACTGTTGAGGAACCTCACTTCCCCTAAGTACTGCAACCCTTTTCTAGGCACTATGTACCAGGACCCACCAAGTTTTTGTTTTTTTATTATACAATAGCAATCTCAAGATGATATCCTACCAGCTTATGCAGAACTGCCTGTCTGCCTTCTGTCACACACCCCACCCTGGTTTGTGTCTGAGCAGGAAGTTGTCACACCTTCCTGCCTAACCTCATAAAGCTAGGTGAGCTGGCAGAGGGTGGGGCTAGGGGTAGGGTAGGGTTGGGAAATGCACCTGATCTTTTCTGTGAAGGCAATTGGAGCAATCCAGTCTGAAACTCCAAAGGCTTTGTCTGGGTTGAATACACAAACAACCGGGGAAATGCCAAACCTCGCCCAACAACTAACACACCGAAATCTGACCAATGGAAAATCATGTACACAAATGCTTGTAGTCTGGGAAACAAGATCCCAGACCTGCAGGCAATAATGACAGAGGCTAAATTGGACATAGTAGCCATTAGCGAGACATGGTTTACCAGTAACCAGACTTGGGAGACTTCAGTACCTGGCAATGTAATGTTCAGAAGAGACTGAGGTGCAAAAAGGGGGGGTGGAGTGGCCCTTTATGTCAATGAAAATATCAAAGCTACAGAAATTCAGAATACACATAAAGAGCCAGAAGAACTGTGGGTCACCCTGGAAACAGGAAATGGGACAGCCATATGAACTGGGGTTGTGTACAGATCTCCAGACCAGGGGGGAGGACATAGACACATTACTGTTAGAAGATATATAAAACATGACAGTTAAAGGGGAGGTTCTGATAATGGGAGACTTCAACATGCCAGATACAGATTGGTCAATACCAGAAGGGACATCTGCCAGAACTAGACACATGGTCGATTCCCTGCAAGGGGAGGGCCTTAAACAACTGGTACAACAACCCACTAGAGACAGGGCTATCCTAGATCTAGTACTGACTAACAGGGGAAAGGATCACAGATCTCCAGGTAGAAGGTCACCTGGGGGCCAGTGACCATCACATGGTATGGTTCAATTTAGCGACTAGAACAAAATCATCCCATTTCAAGGCAAAAATATGGCACTTCAGAGGAGCTGACTTTGATAAGATGGCCAACAGAGTTAAGCTAGCCCTGGCAAAAGGAAATACAGGTGAGGGAGTACAGGCAAAGTGGGCAAGCATTAAAGATGCAATACTTGAAGCAACATCCCATTGTGTTAGTGAGAAAAGGAAGTGCAAAAGAAGAAAGAAACCACTTTGGTTCTCAAACACAGTAGCAGAAAATGTCAGAGCCAAAAGGCTGGCCTTCAGGAAACATATAAGGGAATGCAGCAGGATAAAGTAGGGAGGCATACCAAACTTCCCTAAGGGAAGCAGGTAAGGCAGTAAGGCAGGCAAAGGCCCAAACTGAGGAAACACTAGCACAAACAGTAAAAGAAGGTGACAAGACTTTCTATAGATACATTAGTGAAAGGAGAAAGTCCAGAGGGGGTATTGCTAAGATCAAAAGAGATAAGGGTGTGTGTGAGGAGGAGGACCATGTAAAAGCATCTATCCTAAATAGATACTTCTGCTCAGTATTTACTGAAGAGAAGGTAGGGCAGGGCCCACAGCTCTGCACCATGGACACAGGGGGGAGGGAGGTGTGAGCACTACTCCCTTCACAAAAGAAAGGGTCCTACAAGAGCTCAATAAGCTCAGGGTAGACAAAGCAATGGGACCTAATGGCATACATCCCAGGGTACTAAAGGAGCTAAAGGTGGAACTAGCAGAGCCATTATCAGAACTGTTTATTGAGTCTCTGAGCAAAGGAGAGGTCCCAGAAGACTGGAGAAGGGCTCATGTGATCCTGCTCCTCAAGAGTGGTAGCAGGGAGGAGGCAGGAAACTACAGACCAATCAGTCTTACCTCAGTAGTGGGCAAGATTATGGAGACACTCCTTAAGAAAAGGATAGTGCAACACCTGGAATCCATAGGCGTACAGGATCCAAGACAGCATGAGTTTACAAAAGGAAGGTCCTGTGAAACTAATCTCATAGATTTCTTTGACTGGGTAATCAGAGTGGTGGACCAAGGGGGAGCAGTTGATGTTGCCTACCTTGACTTCAGCAAAGCTTTCGATACTGTTCCACATAGAAGATTGATTAATAAGCTGGGTAGGCCCGGGGTGGGTCAGATGTTGGTCAACTGGGTAGTAAACTGGTTGACGGGCAGAAAACAGAGAGTGGTGATAAATGGTATGCAGTCAGAAGAGATGCAAGTCACAAGTGGGGTACCTCAGGGCTCAGTCCTGGGGCCAGTCCTCATCAATATCTTCATCAGTGACATTGCAGAAGGACTATAGGGTAAGGTTTGTCTGTTTTCAGATGAGACCAAGCTCTGCAACAGAGTAGATGATCCAGATGGTGTGGGCAGAATAAGAAGAGATCTGGATAAAGTAGCAAAATGGGTGGAAGAATGGCAACTGGGGTTGAACGCAAAGAAGTGCAAGGTCAAGCACATAGGGAAGAGAAATCCAGAAGCCACCTATAGGTTGGGAGGGGAGTTGCTGGCAGTCACAAAGGAAGGAAGAGACTTAGGCGTCATCATCACTGATGACCTGAAATCATCCAAGCAGACCTCTAAAGTGGTAGGTAAGGCTAGAGGGATGTTGGGTGTATTAGTAGGGGTATCACAAGTCAGAAGAGGGAGGTAATAATCCCTCTTTACATGACACTGGTTAGGTCCCATCTGGAGTACTGCATGCAGTACTGGAGGTCACACCCTCACAAGGACATTAACCAAACTGAGGCAGTCCAGAGATGACAACCAAAATGGTGCAGGGACTGCATCAGAGGACAGATTAACTGAACTCAATATGTATACTCTAGAGCAAAGGAGGGATAGAGGTGATATGATTGAAACATTGAAACACCTTAAGGGCATTAACAAGGTGAAATAGTCTAACATGTTTCAATATAAGAAAAATAGCAGGACAAGAGGACACAGCATGAAATTAGAGGGAGGCCGATTAAGGGGTAATGTGAGGAAGTTCTTTTTCACAGAAAGGGTGGTGGATGCAAGGAATGGCCTACCTCAGGAAGTGGTGGATATGAATACAGTGCAGGGCTTCAAACAGGCTTGGGATAGGCATAAGGGAGCAATACAGATAAGTAAGAATAGATAGGCCATTGACAGAGCAAAGGCCTATGGCACATTCATAAGGTAGAAAAAGAAATGGGCAGACTGGATGGGCCTTGTGGTCCTTATCTGCCATCAACTTCTGTGTTTCTGTGTAACTCCACTGAACTGTAGAACTCAGGAAAGAAATCCTCAGCCACCAGTGAAAACTTAATTGTTTGTTGCAAAATGTCACCAAAATACTAGCAAACTACAACAAGTCAGCAGTAGACCGGGAAAAAAATGCAGCAGTATTTCAATCTCTCTGGATTTAAAGTAGCAGCCTACAAATATATAAGCAGTATTGTAAAACCCTTCTTGATTCAAACAAGCAGAAACAAGTGTAAAATTAAAAAGCAAGGCACACCTTCCCACAAAGCTCAAGCAAGATATGTATGTGAATTTTACACACACCATGAGGTGTGGGATGCCACATGAACCCCAAGAGCAAAGCTTGAAGGGTTTATTATGGCAGCCCACACTGAGGGGTGTATGTGAGATTCAAGTTTTACATACTTACCCAGCTTTTATTTTATGTACAGTGGCGTGAAAAAGTATTTGCCCCCTTCCTGATTTTCTCTATTATTGCATATTTGTCACACTGGATGTTTTCAGGTCTTTACAGAAAATGTAATATTAGATAAAGGGAACCTGAGTGAACAAATAACACTTGTTTTTTTTTTTTAATTTCACTTATTTAATGAAAAAAAGTTAACCAACACCAACTGGCACTGTGTGAAAAAGTAATTGCCCCCTTACACTTAATAACTGGTTAAGCCACATTTAGCTGCAATGACTACAACCAAACACTTCCTATAATTCAATATCAGTCTTTCACATCGCTGTGGAGGAATTTTAACCCACTCTTCCTCGCAGAACTGCTTTAATTCAGTAACATTTTGTAGGTTTTCGAGCATGAACTGCTCGTTTCAGGTCCTACCACAGCATCTCTATTGGGTTTAAGTCTGGACTTTGACTAGGCCTACTCCAAAACTTTAATTTTACTTCTTTTAGCCATTCTGATGTGGACTTGCTTTTGTGTTTTGGATCATTGTCTTGCTGCAAGACCCACTCGCTTCAGCTTCAGCTGATGGAAGGATGACCGACATTCTCCTTAAGAATTTTCTGGTACAGAGCAGAATTCATGGTTCCTTTAATTATGGCAAGTCATCCAGGTCCTTAGGCAGCAAAGCATCCCCACACCATCACACTACCACCACCATGTTTGACTGTTGGTATGGTGTTCTTACTGTGGAATGCTGTGTTTGCTTTACGCGAGACATTATGGGATCCATGTCATCCAAAAAGTTCCACTTTGGATTCATCTGTCCATAGAGCATTTTCCCAAAAGGCTTGTGGATCATCAGGTGCTTCTTGGCAAATGAGAGACAGGCGTTTATGTTCTTCTTGGTTAGCAGTGGTTTCCGCCTTGCTACTCTCTCATGAAGCCCATTTTTGCCCAGTCTCTTTCTGATTGTGGAGTCATGAACACTGACCTTAGCTGAGGCAAGAGAAGCCTGCAGTTCTTTAGATGTTGTTTTAGGATCCTTTGAGACTTCCTGGATGATTTTACGCTGCACCCTTGGAGTAATTTTGGCAGGCCACCCACTCCTGGGAAGATTCACTACTGTTCCAAGTGTTCTCCATTTGGAGATTATGGCTCTCACTGTGGTTCGATGGAGTCCCAGAGCCTTAGAAATAGCTTTGTAACCCTTTCCAGACTGATAGAGGGCGACAATTTTTTTTCTGATCTTTTCAGGAACTTCCTTTGATCATGGCATAATGTGCTTGTTGAATCTTTGTGCAGGCAATGTGACTCTGATGGTAAGGGTCAAAATAAGTGAGGTTTATATTGAGCAGGGCTGGCTGTAATCAAGCCTGGCTGTGTTCAACCTGCTGACTCTAATTATCCCTTTAATTGGGTTGATTTAACTAGGGGGCAATTACTTTTTCACACAGTGCCAGTTGGTGTTGGTTAACTTTTTTCATTAAATAAATGAAATAAGTAAAAAAAAAGTGTTATTTGTTCACTCAGGTTCCCTTTATCTAATATTATATTTTGTCTAAAGACCTGAAAACATCCAGTGTGACAAATATGCAATAATAGAGAAAATCAGGAAGGGGGCAAATACTTTTTCACGCCACTGTAATTGTTGGGGAGCATTTTTTCACTACAATAATTATATAAAATAAATAGAAAGAGATAGCCATTAGATATCAGCATGGTTCGCGGTTCCCCCGTTCAACAGCAACTGGCTGAAATAAAACTTTTTTTCATGTTTTTCTTTTTCTTTTTTTATGTTTAAAATAGACCTGTTTTTTTTTTGTAAGTAACTTACCACTGACTGAGAAGGGTGGTGAGGTCTGCGATGAAAAGGAATGGCCTCAGGGACAGTGGTGACAGGCACTTACGTGGTCCAAGGGAAACCCAGCACGTGTTTGCCGTTATAACCAGCTGGTTATAATGGCAAATTATAACCAGATTTCTCTATGGGAAAAGTGCTAATCAGTAATGCTGGTGCAGTAGCACCAGTATATTAGTTTCTTTGTTTTTTCCAATTTTTTTTTTAACTTTCTTTTGTACCTCCTACACCGGCGACCTGAACTCTCCCCGGCAGGGCACTCGCTACGGTCTTGTCCCATCCACCTGAAGCCCCCAGACTCCACCTCCACTACCACACCAACTGGCCACCTGACCCCCCGGCTCTAAGTCCCCACGGAGCAGGACTACTGACTCCTCTGGCACGCTATCTATAATCTAGAGGGGTGACCATGGAGCAGATGGAGTGCCCCCATGGAGCTGGGAGGCCCAACATGGGACATGGGGACTGATAACTGGACCTGCCATCACCTATCAGGTGTGCTGGAGATTTTCACTTGTTCTGTCCCATCCCCTGCAGAGCTCAGTCATGCAATGAAGACCAGAGTCTGCTGAGCTCTTTCCCCGGTGCCTTCTGGCAGTGTCATGTACATCCTTGCTACTACTGGCCATCGCCAGCAGTCACTCAGGTGCTATGCTAACCCTACATCCCTCCCTGGGAAGGGAAAACAATCACATGGATGCTGCATCCCTACCTGCCCCTGTCGATCCCTGACTTCCTGTGCTCATTCTCGAACCTGGCTCATTGGTGTGGTGCAAGTTGAGGCATCTAGAGCCTTAACCCTCAGTGCCACTGGGCTGGTTCAGTATATTAGGGTTGCATGCCAACTTCTATGTTATACCCAACATTTTGAGCCTCAATAACTTTGGAACTGCTTAACTGATTTGCACAAAATCTGGCATGCATATGTTCCAGGGGTAGGTCCATTGATTTGCAGTTTCATGTAATCTGTTGTGTGGTTTGTGAGATGGAAACTGTCAAAAATCCTCAATTTACCATTTTTTTCACATTTCTTTGTCCACCTGTATCACAGAAATGCCATTATGTTGTGGTCTGAAATTAGGGTAGAAAGCCTTTGGGTCACATACATGCCTTTTGAAGGGATGGTGAAAAAACATTAATCCATTCTAAAATTTAAATTTTTAATTTCCCATTATTTCCTATGGAAAATGTATATGTATAACGAAAGTGAAAGTACTTTTTGCACACTGTCATCCAGTTATGCATACTTTGTACCTTAATGACTTTGCAACATTCAATGGATTTGCATGAATTTGGGATGCATAACCTCTGGGGTTAGGTCCCCTGATATGCCAAATTTCATGTGAATCAGATTTTGGGTTTTGAGATAAAGAGCATCAAACAATCCTACATTTATCATTTTTTTTATATGTATTTGTCCACCTGTATCTCAGAAATGGCTTTAGGTAGTGATATGACAGTTTTAGGGTAAATGCCTTTGCCTCACACATGTGTCTTTTGAAGGTTTGGTGCAAAAATATTAATCCATTCAAAAGTTATTAAACATTTAATTTCCCATTATTTCCTATGGGAAAATGTATATGTCAGTCACGAAAATTGTAATTTACGCAAGTTACATAACTTGCTTAAGATACTGTTGTAGTTTGAGCAACTTACATAATTTTCACAAAATACAACAGCATCTTGTGCAAGTTATGTACTTTGTGCAAAATACAACATATTAAACTCAAATTTTTGAAACTTAATAACTTTGGAACTGTTTCATGGATTTGCATGAAATGTGTCATGAATAATGTCTGGGGAAGGTCTCCTGACGTGCCAAATTTCATGCAAATCTGTTTTGTGGTTTTTCAGATACAGAGCACAAAAAAATCATAAATTTACCAGGCTTTTTTCACATTTCTTTGTCCATCTGTATCTTGGAAATGGATTTAGGTGGTGGTCTGAAATTTTCAGGGTAGAAAGTCTTTGTCTCACAGATTTGCCTTTTGAAGGTTTAATCCTTTCAAATGTTATTAAGCTTTTAATTTCCCATTATTTCCTAAAGGAAAATATATATGTCAGGCAGGAAAGTTGTAATTTGTCCAAGTTATATAACGTTCGCAACATAACGTTGTATTTTGTGGAAAGTAAAGTTATGTAATTTGCACAAATGGGAGTGCAGGGTCCGAATGGCCCTGTGCTATCACTGTAACATAAGGATGCTGTTATACTGTCTCAATGGAGGGATGGGAGTGCAGGATCCAAAGGACACTGCAGTCCCACCATAGCATTAGGATTTATTTTAACAGTTAATAACCTGACATGGGTAGAGAATAAAAAAATGGGGTGAGCATTAGGGTTTGCAACACCCCTCACACCTGTTCCTGCATTCAGGGTGAAGGTAGGCCTTAGAGTTGGAAGCTGAGGGTTAGGGTGGAGTGTTCAGGTTGGAAGTCGAGCACTAGGGCATGGTCTTAAGCTTGGGAACCATAAGATCACATTTCCCTACTTTTTATGCTCCAACTCTAATGGTGAATTAACAAAGTTTTTTGCAATGAAAATATGTATATATATATATCTATATATATATATATATATATATATATATATATATATATATATATGTTACAGTCATATTAGGAAACCAGTCGTTTCATGAAATTACTAATGTTTTCATTCATTTCGCGAAATGACTGTTTCACTCAGTCATTTCATGAAATGCCTAAAAGTTTCATGCATTTCGTGAAATGGTTGAAAACGGTAGGTATGCATTACATGAAATGTCTAATTCCTGGACATTTGGAATTATTAATTCAAAAAGACAACATGTAAAACCTTTTCTTTTAAGTTTATTTCTGAAACCATACAGTAATATGTACCACTTCACTATACTCATTGATAAGAATAGTGGAGTAAGTGCTCAATGCTTTAGCTCAGTCAAGGCCTATTTGATCTCTGTATGGCTTGCTAACACAAAAATGGCATTAGCTGAGTTATTGATAGCTCTATTTTACTCCTAATCAGGCCATGTGGCGATAACTGCTGAAAGTCCTGGAAGCCCACATTTTTCAACAGAAACTGGTCACCATGGAAAAATAGCTGATGGCCCATGGTGCCTCTTCCTCACCAGGGGCATTGTCAGAGACCTCCAGCACCTCCAAGAAGAAGCACAAGTGGGACAAGCATTGGGATCAGAAATGGTCTACTCCAGGCCACGGTCACCTCCAGGGGGCCACAGCCAATGTTGGGTCTTCCCCCCCATAGGGGAGTCAACCTCTACAACCATGCCAGCCATCTGCTTTTCTGGGCAGCCTCTGGTCCTACTGCCCGATCTGGTAGCAATGTCAGGCAGCACTTCCATGAGGTTGGGAGACTCCTCCTCCACCCCACCACCCCTGTCACTCAGACCCTTTACCTCACAGAGTCCTCAGCCAGGTGGCTCGGCAGATAAGTCAGACATTGGTTCTACCAACACCCTCCCAGCCCTGACACTTTCACTGAATCCTTCTTAGGGATCCAGCAGTGGTCTCTGGACTGGCATCCTCTGTTGCCCACTACGGTTGGACCACAGCCTGTGCCAGAGGGGTTCCTCCCTCAGGCACCTGCAGCCCTCCAGCCACCACTGGTGGGCCCTCCCCCAGGATCCATCCACCCAGTGCTGGACGGGACATCTCCCGTTGGGCCTCCCTCGTGCCCAATGCTGGACTGACCTATGCTTGGTCCCTCCAGGGCAACCCCAGCCCTTCTGTTGTCAGATTTTGGGATGGAGTTTTGGACACTGCCTTCAGGAGCACTCTGGAACTTATTGGTTCTCTTGGGGCCAACACATGGCTCCCCATCACCACTGAACCCAACCACCAGTTACCCTTCAGGTCCATTGCCAAATTACCCTTTGGGCCCTCAACCAGGACTATCAGACTCAACCCCCAGTTATCCAATGACCTACTGGCCATTGCTGGCACCATCAGATCCACCATCAGGGCCCTATCCAGGCTACCCAACACCCACCTACCCAATGCCAGGCTACTTGATGCTGGACCCTTGTCCACTGGCATACCCCCCTCAAGTGCTGGTGGACTATAATGCCCTGTTTAACTCCTGGTAGTCTTTTGCACAACAGTATCTGATAGCTGCCCTGACAGCACTGATGCTGGACCCACCTCGGATGTCGATCCAGCTCCGATCTGACCCTAAGTCTCCTCCTTCAGATAGAGCAGATAGCAAAGCTGATGCCATCTCTGGCATTCACTGGATCAGACACTCAATGTCTGATCCTGAACTCTCAGAGGACTATGAATCAGACTCATTGGAGTCATCAGGTTCCCAGTCCTGTTCTTCACCAGAGCAGCCCCGGGCTAAAGAACCTCCCAAATCATTGCCGAAGGACTCTTCTTTCTTAGAAGTGATGTGGCTCATCCAAATAGCTCAAGGCTGGCAAATGGAGGAGCAGGACCCCAGCGGCACTGCCTAGCAGAGCACCTGTGCCTTCCCAAGCTTACACCAGTAGTGGTGCCACACCATGATGATATATCATCCACCATATGGCAACAACCAGCGTCAGTATCCCCTATGCCAAAGAAGGAAGATGGCCCAAAGTGGTCCAGCTGCCAGAACTCTTTGTCCAGATGGAAGGTTCTCATATATTTAGGTTTCTTGGTTCTATCATGGGCAGCATTAATGACAATAGAGTCCACCTTAGGGTGTGATCCAAAATGGTCTCTACTGTCAGGGGCATGGTACAGTCAATCTGCCTTCTTTGGTGTCATATACGTTGGACACTCCTCATACTTTTTGTAAAGTTCCTCTCTGAACTTAAGTTAAAAATCTTGAGCCATCTTCAGCAGTGCTTAGTTAGCCAGTGAAGAAACCTTGTCCAATAATCTCCTTTTATATGGAAATTCCTCTTGGCCTGATTAAATTTCTGCCAGGCCTGGCAGCCCTCAGTGTTGTGGTCTTGGCCTAGGCAAAGGATACACACAGTATTGCTAACCTTTTCTGGAATCTGTTTGCCACAGGCACACTTAGATTTGTGGATTCCACTGAAGGAGTCAGTGAAGACATGCAATCAATGGTTGAAAAACTATCATACTAATCGAAAAATTAATAAAAGTTATACTATACTTGTACATGGAAGTCGACTGAAGCAATGTTCTGTTAGGTTCGACTTGCACAGGTCGATGGTGGGAAAGAACTGAGGAGGCATGGGGAGACTGCCCACTATATAATGTAGTCCATTGTTGGTCACATGATGTTGGGTGGGCGGTTCCCCATGGTACATTGCTAGCTAAAGTTTCCGTGTGGTCCTAGTGCCTTGTGGGTTAGTCCTACCACTGTTGCCTACTGCAAGAGCCCTCTCAAAGTAAGATCACAACTGCTTGTGTAAAGTTATCAACTCTTAATTGTTTACTTTCTGTTAATAAGTCATTTTTTCTGATAATGAGATATTGTGTCTGAGTCAGTCAAAATCTAACTGATATTGTTAAGAAACAAAAAAAAATACCCTATCTGTATTTCCTGGCAATTATCTTATATTATGAAATAGTGTTAAAGTGATCAGTCAAATAGTGTAATAGAATGGCCATAATGCCAGGTTTCACAATATTAATGTAACAATAATGCCCATCATTTCATGAAATGGCTGAAATGTTTAGGCATTTCATGTAGTGACTGAGTGAAACAGGTACAGTCATATAGTGCAATAGAATGCCTATAATGCCAGTCATGTTGTTAAATGCCTAAAACTTTTAGGCATTTCATGAAATGACTGACTGAAACAGTCATTTCGAGAAATGACTGAAAATGTTAGTCATTTTGCAAAATGACTGGTTTCATAATATGATTGTAACATACAGTATATATATATATATTTATGCAATAGGCGTGGACATAAATCTTATGAGATAAATCTGAGCTACTATGGGATAAATTCAACATTTTACATTTATCCACATAGTAGATGCATCATCACAGATTTATTCACGTAGTAGATATGTCACAATCACTCCAGAACTCATTTAGAATGTTCAGCCTCAGTACCAGTACTAACTAAATTCAATTGCAAATAACTTTAAAACGAATAACAATAGCATAGTGCTATGACCATGAAAGTTGTGCAGCACACAAATATCTACAAAATGAGTGGTATTTCATCTATAGATACCTTATAGATTTTTTGATAATTAGCAAAAACACAGCAGAAAATTCATATTTTTTTTTATTTTGTCCGCAAACAAATGTAAATAAATTTAAAATGAAAAATGATAGCATGGTACTGTGAGCACAAAGTTTATTCAGCAGAGAAATATCTACAAAATGAGTGGTGTTTCATTTATACTTTTTAGTTTTTTTCAAAATTTGCAAAAAACAGCAACAAATTCCATTTTTGTGCACTGTTTCATCAAATAAATGCAAATAACATAAAAACAAAAAAGATTGTATAGTACTTTGAGCACAAAGGTTGTTCAGCATAAAAATATCTACAAAATGAGATGTGTTTTATTTCTAGATTCCTTTTAGATTTTCTATAGTCAGCAAAAAATGGCAGAAAATTCAATTTTTATTCACTTTTTGACTAACAAATGCTCCTACAAAAGTAAAAACAAACAATTGATAAATGGAATATACAATGGAAAACTTTTTAATAATGATTTCTTCAGATTTAAGAGTTTGATCACAGTTACCACACTCGTGGGCTTATGCCACTCGTGAGGTTACCTGAGGTCAAACTGCTCTTGTGCAGATAAATCATTTATTACACTTGCTTCCACTGCATATCCCACATAGATACATATATATATATATATATATATATATATATATATATATATATATATATATATATATATATTATGGTAGCACGGTAGTGCTGCCATAGTTAGGGTTGAGGAGCCATTTCTATGTTAAACCCCAAAACTTTGCACCTTAATAACTTTGTAACCATTTGATGGATTTATCTGAAATTTGGAATTTATGATCAAGAACCATAGGCCTTGGGATCTGCCAAGTTTTGTACCAGTCGGATATACGGCTGTGGAGTTATTAAGTGTGATCTGTGCACGCATTTACACTTTTCTGGAATTCTGTGGTCACGCCTACAGGTCGTACGGTTTGCGTGACCTGCCCAAAATCTTCAGGAAACGTGCAGCCAGGGTCCCCGATGTGCCTTTCAAAGATTTCCTGAAAAAATATTAAACGGTTCAAAAGTTATTCAAAAAACAATTTCCCATTATAAGTCAATGGGGAAAAGTTAACAAAAGTTCAACACTTTCGCAATGCATTTTTGCTTTGCAAATGGGCCTGTTACTTTCGCAATCGGCCATTTTGTTTTCAGTTGGTGATCAAAAAATGGTTGGCATTTAAATTTGGGACCCTCTAGCAACCTAATTTTTTTTGTATTCACCTAGTCGGGCCCTGAGGATGCTTGCCATGTCTTTATTTTGTAGAAACACCCAGAAATATGTTTTCAAATTTCTGAAAGTACTTTCAGCAATTACTTTCGTGCTCACGAAAGTGTCGCAAATTTTTGAGAAAGCTGTCGCAAATTACGACAGTAATTTTCTAGTCTGTGGGAAAATGACAGCAATTCTTTGGCACTGCACTGCAAAATAACCGTTGGGAGTTTGGGGCTGAAATTTGGATGGAACGCAGCCAACAACTCACAGATGTGCCTTTCAGTATTGTGTTGAAAAAATATTACACGGCGGCAAAGTTATGGCACTCCAAAGTTGACAGTTTTCCCCATAGGATAACATTACGGCGCCCGAAGCATTACAGGAATCCTTTGGCACCCTGCTGTAAAATAACGGTTTGGTCTTTTTTCCTGAAATTTGGAGGGAAGACAGCCAACAGTACACAGATGTGCCTTTCAGTAGTTTGGTGAAAAAATATCACATGGTGGCAAAGTTACGGCACTTCAAAATTGACGTTTTTTCCCATAGGATAACATTACGGCGCCCGACACTTAACAGAAATCATTTGGAGCCCTGCTGCAAAATAACAGTTTGGTCTTTTTTCCTGAAATTTGGAGGGAAGACAGCCAACAGCCCACAGATGTGTCTTTCAGTAGTTTGGTGAAAAAACATTACAGGGAGGCAAAGTTATGGTGCTCCGAACTTTTCTTTTTTCCATAGATAACATTACGGCGTCATGCGCTTTCAGGGCCCGGGATCTCGGAAACGGTGCGAGATACAGACTTTTCGTCTGAAAATTTCTTAGCCCCTTCATGGGGCTAAGATTCAAATTAGCCAGGACAGTTGTAAATAATATGACTTTTAAATTTTTTTCTATGTCATACGGTTCCTGAGATATAATGTATTTAGTATTCCAAGATCTCATTTTCTGCGCCGATACTCATTATTTTGCATACATTATTTGTACTCACTGTCTTTCTCAATGCAGGTTTTGGGGAAAACCAGCCTGTGCACTTACATTACTGTTACTGTTGCCCTTTCCGCTTTCGGATCCGTACCCGTTTCACTTACCATTGACGTCTGCGCCACCATGTGCTATCCTTTGCGTTTTCATTTGCGCTTGCGTTTCTGTTATTTTTTGCCATTTCTGTCTGCAGTACTGTTTATCTTACTGTTTCACTTTACATCACCATGCCCATTGACATTTCTGTTTGCAGGCACCATGTTACTATGTGACAACACATCACGTGGCAGACCATTCCCGTCTACGCCACCATGTGCGTTACTCTTTCTGTTCTCATTCGTGCTTGTGTTACCATAGTGCGCCACTGTTAGCATTTCTGTTTGCGTTGCTGTCCCTGTTAGTATGCCACAACACATCATGTGGCGGGAGCGTGGGCCTTTGGGCCCCCGTCCCCTGCTAACGCTCATGCAGTTGAGTGCGGGCCCAAAGGGCCCCGCGCCCTGCCACTGCATTACAATCACTATCTGCTATCATTCTCAAAAAGAATGAGTAAAACTCCATTTAATGGTGTCACCATGAGGGCCTGCTGTTAGGTTGAGGCCCCTGACTCCCCACTCACCACCTGCAGCAGTGACTTACGGGTCCCACCCTCACCCCATTCTCCCATACTTCTGCTGCTTTACACATGTCATGAGGTGAGAGTTAGCTGATGATCCCAATGCTACCCCAATGCCGTTGGGGGTGGGCGGGGGTTCAAGGGGGTTTTCAACCCTAACAGCGAATTTCCTCACTTTTGTCACAGTGGAACAACCCTAACTAATGCATTAAATGGAGTTTTTTGTCTTCTAATATATATATATATATATATATATATATATGTGTGTGTGTGTGTGTATATATATAAAATATATATATATATATATATATATATATATATATATATATATATATACACAGACATAGATAGATAGATAGATAGATAGATAGATAGATAGATAGATAGATAGATAGATGGATAGATTATACTGGCGTAGTCGTGCCAGTATAGTTAGGGTGAATGTGCACATCTATGTTAATGTTCAACCTTTGAGGGTTAATAACTTTGGAACTGTTCAATGGATGCGCATGAAAACTGGCATGCATAATATCTAGAAGTCGGTCTCTTGGACTACCATGGTGGGAATCTGTTGAGTGGTTTCTGAGATATAAAGCATTGAAAAAAACAGAAATATCAGGATTTTTTGACATTTCTTTGTTATCCTGGACCTCAGAAATGGCTTTATGTTGTGGGCAGAAATTTTCAGAGTAGAAAGCCTTTAGGTCACAGATGTGCCTTTTGAAGGTTTGGTGAAAAAATATTAATCCACTCAAAAGTTATTAAAGTTTTTAATGTCCCGTTATTTCCTACGGGAAAAGTTAAGTGTTTAGCAAGAAACTGAGATTTTCACAAATATGGTCAATTTGCAAAAACAAGACTTTCACAAGCATGCTAGATTATTACAAATAATGTTCACACTTTGAGGGTTAATAACTTTTGAGCCATTTAAAAGAATTGCATGAAATTTGGCATGCATAATCTCTAGGGGAAGGTCTCTTGATCTGCCACACTTGGTGGGAATCTGTTGAGTGGTGTCAGAGACGTAAAGTGCTGAATAAACAGAACAATCAGGATATTTTGACATTTCTTTGTTATCCTGGATCTCAGAAATGGCTTCATGTTGTGGGCTGAAATTTTCAGAGTTGAAAGCCTTTGGGTCACAGATGTGCCTTTTGAAGGTTTTGTGAAAAAATATTAATCTGCTCAAAAGTTATTAAAGTTTTTAATTGTCCAATATTTCCTATGGGAAAAGTTGTGTTTAGCACAAAACTGAGTTTTTTGCAAATACAGCCAATTTGCTAAAACAAGATTTTCACAAACATGCTAGATTTTCACAAATAACCTGAGATTTTCACAAATATGGCTGATTAGCGAAAACAAAATATTCGCAAACATGCTAGATTTTCACACATGTAAGTTTAAACTGAGATTTTTGCAAAATATGCTAAATTTTCAAAAAATATACTTTCACAAGCATGCTAGATTTTCGCAAATGTTCTAGAATTATCAGCCATAGATTTTCACAAATGTGGTAGATTTTTGCCAGTGTATGACATTTGCAAAAATGATGGTTTTGCACTGTTTTTGTATGCTTTTAAGTGCTAAGTTTTCATAACTGCTGTTCTCTACCACTGTAGTAGGCTGAAAAGTATAGTGACTGGGAAAAGTAGACATTTATTCCTAGCAAAGTCTTGTAAAAGAAAAAAAACACATGGGGGAATCGAGCCCTCATTCTGTTTTCAAACACTTTTAAGTGCTAAGTTTTCATAACTGCTGTTCCCTAACACTGTGAGTGCAGGACCCGAAGGATACCATTGTACTATCTCAATGGAGGGATGGGGACCCTGTGCTGCCACAGAAAAATGAGGATACAACTATATTATCTGAAAAAGAAGGGTAATTCTTTGCAAAAAACTTTATTAATGCATCACTTAGGGTGAATACTACAATGACAACAGCAGGGAAATGAGGCAATAGGGTTTCCAACCCTAACACCCCATCCCCGGTTCCCACCCCACCACCCCACCCCATCCCCACCCTCCACACACCAACAGATGTCAGGAATACAAAATTACACATATCCCCATAATGCAAAGCACCATGGGCTGTATATGCAAATCACCACAGTGTATTATGCTGGTTCAACTTTAAGCAGAAATGCATGTTACCAAAAGGTCTCTAACACTGTCTGCAAAGGGTGCTAACAGAAGACACATACACATGTTTCATCCTACCAGGACTGATCAGTGTGCCTCATCTGTTTGACACCTCAGTGGAATGAACCAGCTACCCTAAGATGGTCTTTCTGGGTTACAGTTTGTTGTGGTAAACCCAATAAAACCAAAAAACAAGTTAAAGATAAAGAACCTCAGTGTGCAAGCACTGAGGCAATGGTTACCCCAAAGGGCACTGGCCAGGAAGCCAAGTTTCAAAGGAATACAAAATCACACATACCGCCATAATGCAAATCACCACAGTATATTATGCTGGTTCAGCATTAAGCAGAAATGCATGGTACCAAAAAGTCTCTCACACAGTCTGCAAAAGGGTGCTAACAGAAGACACATACACGTGTTTTGTCCTGCCAGGACTCATCAGTGTGCCTCATCTGTTTGACACCCCTGTTGAATGAACCAGCTACCCTAAGGTGGTCTTTCTGGGTTATGTCCTGGTGAACCCAATAAAAACAAAAAACAAGCTAAAAAACAAAGAACCTCAGCCTACAAGCACAGAGGCAATGGTTACCCCAAAGGGCACTGGCTGGAAAGCCAAGTTTCAAAGGAATATAAAATCACACATACCCCCATGATGCAAAGCACCATGGGTTGTATATGCAAATCACCACTGTATATTATGCTGGTTCAGCGTTAAGCAGAAATGCATGGTACCCAAAGGTATCTCACACAGTCTGCAAAGGATACTAACAGAAGACACATACACATGTTTTGTCCTGCCAGGACTGATCAGTGTGTCTCATCTGGTTGACACCCCCAGTGGAATGAACCAGCTACCCTAAGATGGTCTATCTGGGTTATGTTGTGGTGAATCCTATAAAAACAAAAAACAAGCTAAAAGACAAAGAACCTCAGCATGCAAGCAGTGAGGCAATGGTTACCCCAAAAGGCACTGGCCAAGAGAAGCCAAGTTTCAAAGGAATACAAAATCACACAACAGGTGTCAGTGTGTGACATTGGGTTGTCAGGCCTAACTCACTCCATTGTCCTATACTGTACTGTACTGTACTGTGTAAGCTTGTTTACACGTAGAATGGTGTGAAAGTTGGTCCTGATAACCAAATTGCACACCCTGACTCCCCTTGGTGTGTGGAGGGTGCGGGATGGGGGTGGGGTGGTTGGGTTGGGAACCCTGGGGCTGGGGTGTTAGGGTTTGAAACTCCTCATTTCCCTGCTTTTGTCACTGTGGTATTCACCCAAACTGATGCATTAGTGATGTTTTTTGAAAAAATATATATATATATATATATATATATATATATATATATATATGTATATATATACAATAACAAAAACTGCATTAATGCAACATTTATGTTTCAGACTAATGAAAAAAAATGTAGGGAAATGTGTTTTGTAGGGTTTTTAACCATAAAAGTTCACCCCACCCTTTAAACAAATCAGAGGTGAAGTCTTCTGTGGGGTTATCAGTCCTAAAGCTCATGCTATTAGGTATGTATGTTTCTGGAGTGTATAGAATGGGGTGATATTTAGGGTTGACAACTCCAAGGAAGACTGCACCCCTAATTTGTTTTAGGGGTGTGGTTTTAGGGTTGGAAATCATAAAACCACTTTCTACTACTTTGTTTTGCTTTAGCCTGAACTGCCATATTTGGTGGGAATCTGTTGAGTGGTTTCTGAGATATAAAGCACCTCTGATTTGTTTAAGGGATGGGGTGGACTTTTAGGGTTAAAACCCTTAAAAAACACATTTCCCTACATTTTTTTGTTATGTATATGTGTGTGTATATATATTTCTTTGCAAAAAATACTTTCTTAATGCATCAGTTAGGGTGAACACCACAGCGACAAAAGCAGGGAAATGAGGAGTTAGGGTTTCCAACCCTAATAACCCATTCCCAGGGTCCCCACCCCTACCACCCCACCCCATCCCCCACCCTCCTCACACCAAAGTAGTCAGGATGTGCAATTGGGTCATTTTTCAACACTTTATATCTCAGAAACCACTCAACAGATTCCCACCAAATATGGCAGTTCAGGATAAAGCAAAAAAAGTAGTGAAATGTGGTTTCAGGGTTTCCAACCCTAAAACCCGACCCCTAAATATACATATTCTTTGCAAAAAACTTTGTTAATCAGTTAGGGTGAACACCTTAACATTTTAATAACTTACCAAATGTTCAAAGGATTTGCATGGAAATTTGTATGCACGGGTTTGTGGGGTAGATCTCTTGATGTTTCAAATTTTGTTCTGGTCGGATACGTGTATTCCAAGACTACGATAGTGAAGAAAGCGAATGTTTTGGTATGTTTTGCTGTTTTTTGTCAGCCCTTAGCACCCAGGCACTTTGGAAATGTGGTCTGAAATTTTCAGGATAGAGAGCCTGACCAACAGCTGTGCATTTTACTGGTTTGGTGAAAAAAATATAAATCCATTACAAAGTTATTACATTTTAAAATATTGGATTCTAAGCATGCTCAGTAATCACTTCCAGATAGCTGTATGAAATGAAAAAAAGAATCCTTTTTCATGAGGGAAAAAATCCTTTGTCATTTTCTGCCATCTTGTTTTCCATTTTTTTTGTAAAACTTTCAACATGGACTTTTTGAAACCCCACCTCATGAACAATGGTGGATGAATTATGCAAATCAAGACCCAAGGGTGGATTTGCAGTCACTTGAAGAAATCACATTTGGGGCAGGATTTGAAATTTTTCATCACCCCTACTTGTGAAGTGGGGTCATAAGAAGGGTATGTTGAAAGTTTTGAGTCAAAACGTAAAAATGGTAAAGTCATTCATGTCTGTTGAAATTGTGCAACTCTTGCTAGTAATGTTGGCAATTTTACATATTTTGACCCCAGATTTTCAACATAGCCATTTTTTACACCACCTCATGATTGTGCCAGTTGTCATTTTTCAAATGCTAGCCAAACGGCATTTTTGCACCTGTGGCATTGAACGATATTGCGGCGGTGTGGAAATACATTTTGGCAGGCATTTGAAAATATCAGTAGTGTGTGCATGAGGTGGGGTAATAAGAAGTCTATGCTGACAATATTGTTGCTGTTGTCCTACAAATGGAAGCACAGGGACCTCGGAGTGCTGTGTTTCCACAGTAACATACATATATGCATCTATGGAGGGATGGTAGTGCAGGGCCCTCTCCCACAAGCAAATAAGGCTGCAATTATAGTATCTCAAAAAGTATGCATGAATGGGAGTGCAGTGCCCAGAGGGTCCTGTGCTCACTCAAGCAAATAAATATATGATTATACTATCTCAAAAAGTAAGGACATTCTTTGCAAAAATCTGCATTTATGCAACAGTTTGGGTGAATACTACAGCGACAAAAGCAGGGAAATGAGGAGTTAGAGTTTTCAGCCCTAACACCCTACCCTCAGGCTTCCCAGTCACTGTCTGAACACTGCCATCACTTGCAGTTCCCACCAGGTGCCTCCCATACTGGGGTGTGTGGGACACTGTAGGTGACTGTATGCAGCATATGGAGCTGGTGTATTACATGCATGTGGTATCCCAAGCAGTTTGTGTCACCCTGTGCCCACCCCTGTTGCATGTCCAAGTGATCCCTGTTGCCACTGTCCAGGTGGGCCCCCTGTACCCCTGTCCAATGCTGTACATGGCTATAGGGTGTAGCTCTGTACCCAGGCCAATGCAGTCCACCCTCCCACACACATACATTCCATCACATCTGCCTACTAGATTGCAGTTCCTCCTGTTCACCTTTGTGGAGTGGTGGGGCAGCCCTGCAAAGCTGGAACAAAGCTTGCCTGGGGTATGCAAATGGCCTGAATACATTCCAGTAATGAGCTCAGGCATGTGGGAAATGGGCTTGGAATGTGCAATGAGGTTATTTGCATATTCTGGCTGAATATTACACTTTTTCACAACTCGCAAGTGGCTCTGCATCATGCATTTCCCCATGCTCCACATAGGGCTCAGGTCATCTGCTGCACCGTGCATCTCCCTCTGCACTATCACGCATGTTTGGGATATTCAATCTGACATGCACGATCACATCTCCTGGTGCATCTTCTGAATATCTCAATATTTTGGGCCAATGCATCTCAGATTCGTGTCGCAGGTAATTGCATGATTTTGCAGGGGACTTTTGAATATGTGAGCCTTAGTTTTTTTCCCAGTGTACATTACTTTACATTTTTTAGAGTTGAAGCTCAGGTGCCATATCTTTGACCGCCTCTCCAACTTGTCCAGATCCTCAGTATTCTCCCTTCTCCCATCCTCAGTCACTACCCTTGCACAAATCTTTGTGTCACAGGCAAAGAGGAGATCTTACCCTTGATGCCCTCACCTACAGTGGCATCCCCCAGGATGAAATACAATTATGCAGCATTTTGCAGCACTCTGCAGAATGCTGCAGAACACCTACTGAATAAAGCAATGTAATTTCAATGTTAATTAGTCCCCTTTTTCATTCAGGAAAATGTGACACTGCCAGGATAAAGTGAATGCCACAGTTTCCTGCATGACAAAGGGGACTAATTGCCTTTGAAATTACATTGCTTTCTTCAGTTGGTCTACAGCAGCATACTAGAGAGCATGTTAAAAGTGTGTTTCATCCTGGGGGATGTCACTGTATGTCACAAATGAATATACTGAAGAGAACAAGGCCCAGCACTGACCCATCAAGTAATCCGTTGTTACTTCCCTTACATATGAAAACTCCCCATTAACTACCACACTTTGTAATCTTCACCTGAGCCAGCTGTCTACCTAATTTGAGAGTTTTTCTTTTTTACTAGGTTACCCATGTTTTTGTTCAGCCTCCTGTGGGGACAGAGCCAAATGACTTGCTGAAATATATGTATACTACATCAATTGTCTGCCCCTTGTCTGCTGCTGTGGTCATGCAGTTGAAGAAGCTGACAAGACTCATCTGACATACCTTCCCCTCATGAAACCATGTTCTCTGCAGTCCTGCACATCATTAGGAACATGGAAACATAGAATTTGTCTGCAGAAAAGGACCACTTGACCCACCCATTCTGCCCAGATGTGCACTGCCTAATCTCTCACTGTAGACCTTAACTGGTCACCAGCGACCCTTCTTCCTCTTATTATATTTACTAATATACCCCTATGTCAATCCCATGCATGCTGGAAGACTGCCACTGTTTTTGCTTACACCACTACTGCTGGCAGTGTGTTTCAGGTGGCTACCATCCATTCAGTGAAATAGTACTTTCTCACATCCCTCTAAAACTTTCCTTTGTCCAGCTTCATTATATACTCCTTTGTCCTGGTCCTCTTTCTCCTTTGAAAGAGACTCCACTCCTGCACCTTGTTCACCCCTGTGAGGTACTCATAGGTTCCTCTATAGAGAGTCCATGTGAGCCTCCGTTAGTAAAGACTCCATAATTTCTGCCATTTAGACATAAGGCTTACTGGTCTATAGTTCAGCAGCTCATCTCTCTCTTTCTCATGTTGTGTAGCAGGACCTCATTGACTGTCCTTCAATTCATAGAGACCATCCCATACCCAGTGAGCAATCGACTATATTTGCAAATGGCTCTGCTATAGCCTCTGCTACCTCTTTTAACATCCTTGGGTGCAAAATATCAGGTCCCATACTGTTCATTTAGAAACACAGAAACATAAAATTTGGACTTCCGGTTCTGCCCCCAGAAGTTGATGGCTGCCTGAGAAGCTCACTCTATAATCTTCCTTAGTAATTTCCCCTATATCACCTTAATTTTGCAGTAAAAAAACAAGCAACAAAAATGAATAAGAGAGAAAACAAGGGATCCGAGCCTGTGAAGGTCAAGAAAATACATGATGGCAGGGAGCATGATGCCAGATTGGAATCAGAGGCCTCCGAGTCAGATACCGCACTCCCACAGCCTACCTCATCACCAGCTAAAGCTATCTCCTTGGCCTACCACACACCGAAGAACAAAACTAAAAAAGTTAAGCTGGATATGATTTATCATGAGCTCTGTGCATTTAGGGCAGATTTTAAACAGTTCTATGCAGAAATCCATAAAGATGTTACTTTATTAGAACAATGAGCAGACAGCGCTGAACATCAAATTACAGCCACGGAGAACTGAGTCGATGATTTAGAGAGCCTTTTTTAACAATTACAGGAACAAAACTAAGCACTAGCTGCCCACCAAGAAGATGCAGAGAATCGTGCATGGCGCAAAAACATTCAAATATACTGTATCCCGGAAGGGACTGAAGGCTCTAAAATAAAAGAATTTGTCTCTGATTTACTACAAAAAGCTCTCAATCTCCCTGAGTATTTACCTCTGGACTTAGAAAAAGTACACAGAGCTTTAGCGCCCAAACCATCATCTCCTACAGCCCCTCCATATTCCATAATAGCCCATTTTAACAACTATGCAGTTAAGGAACAGGTTTTGCTGACTGCATGGCGTAAACAAAAAGTATTTTGTGGACAAACTAGAGTCTATCTAGACCATGACTACATGTCCCAAATGATGAAACTCCGCAGGGCTTACTTCCCACTGCTCCCTACCCTGAAGTCCCAGGCCATCAAGTTCAACACGCCGTATCCAGCAAAGCTAGTGGTTTTCATTCCAGAGGAGAAGTTGGAATTTTCCACAGCTGTGGAGGCCTGTGAGGCCCTGACCATGAAAGGTAGCATCTTTCAAGGGAAAGTGCAACTTAATAAGTCGCAGGCCCCACAACCACCTGATTGGCAAAATGCAGCTACACCAGCACGCACCTCAGAGAGAGGAGGAAGTAATCTTAACTCCCTCCACCCTAAGCAACGTCTGGCAAAATTCAGCAGAGATACCTCCACTTCCAAAAACACCTGAAACAAGAGGACTATACCTATTATATGCTCCTGATGACATGAGGTAATTGGGTGAGGCAATGAGGTGGGGGTGGGAGGCAATGAGGTAGGGAGTGTTACTATCTTCCTGGCCTGGACCTCGGAACTGCCTTCAACTCAAACCACTTTGTTCAACCCTCTATATCTGGGAGATTCACGGCTACTTGTTGAGGCAAGACCTGAGGCCCTATCTCCTCCTGATGCCCCCCCCCCAAACCTTATTCATCGCACATATTGGTGGGGATTTATATAAAGTTCCACTATTATTAAATACTAAGATCTTTATTATATTAGAGCTTTGTTATATAAAATAAATATGGCATTTGGGTGCACATTCACCTGGAGATGAGTTACTCCAATCCCACATACTGGCCCGGTTATTTCTTTTTTTTTTTTTTTATTTTGTCTTTCTATGGCAGGACCCTGTATTAATCAGTCCTGGTCACAGCCCTGGAAGCCTCCACCACCATCTATGGGTGCCGAGGTCCCCCAGTCACCCCCAGCTTGCCCCCCAGAGGGCGGGGCTGTGGCCATGATTTTGACCGTGACCACTGAGCTAATAGCTAATATCTAGTTGGGGGACCTGCAGCGATGATGGTGAACTGAGGTCTTCTGGGAGGGCTTCATGGAGACACGGTCCTTGCCCGCCTTGGTTTTCTGCCATTTTTCCTTACAGAGGTGGGGACGTGCAATAATGCCAGCGTCTGCCCAGCCTCCCGGAACTGTACCCGTCGGTCGCCTGAGATCCCGCGGCCTCTGCCAGGAGTCCTCAGTGCGCCGATACTTCCACCCTTCCCCAGAGAAGGAGGCAGTCAGTGATGCTTAATCCTTCTCCCCTGCTGTGCCCTCCGACGACCCGGTCCGTTCTCGAATCCGGTCACCGCGTCGCAAGCGGAAATCCCACCGCTGCGCCAATGGGCCGGCGGCAGGGTTATTTCTTGTTTCTTTCAGCCTCTTAGGAACTTTAATTTGACTGAAAACAAACAGAGGTTTTTTTTCTTTTCTCTCCTCCTCAATAATACAGAGAGGTATGACTTTAATATCTGGACTTATCTCTTGAAAATGGGTGCACATCCAGATTGAACACTTCATTTTAAACCTGAAAAACAGCTTAATTATTTGCAATAGGTTGCTGTTAAATGTGTCAGGCTTGCTATGCTTTACATACTTTTCATTTTCTATTATGGCAGAAGGTACAACATGATATGATGAGCCCTCCAGGCACCCGTTTTTACAAACTTTTTGGGGCCTTTAATCTCGTGCTGACCCTGCTTTATTTTTCCATTTTTTTATTTCTTTTGGGCCTTATAAGCCCATGGAGGGCCCAGGACAAGGATTGTCTCGAAGTTAACCCCCAATCTGGGTCGAAGCTCAATTTCATCTTCGCTCCCCCAGTACATATAGGGAAATAAAATATGGTTTCTCCTACCCTGGAAGCATTCAATTTTTTTTTTACAACCTTGTTGTTATTCAGAACTCTATACATGCATTTGTTATTGGTTTCAGTTTATTCTTTTTCATAATGTTTGGAGGTACCTTGATAGGGTCACGGATTACTTGGTTATTATGTTTTTACAAGTTCTTTCATGCCCAGTTGGCATGCTAGTTAATAGAAGACAATTGGTTACATGCAATACTGCCTAAGTCACTTAGAGGCAAGGTAATTGGTTTCAGGAAAGGGCTCTGCAAAATAGCATTACAAGATTTAGGATTATCTAAAAGAATCCTTCAAGGGACCACCTATATACTACTGCAGAATATTAAGAACCCAGGTATGAGGTCACTTTTTATGGGATGAAGAAAGAGCGAGACAAAGGTTTTCGTAAAGGAGGAAGTTTATTATCACATATGGCTAGCATGTCATTAATCATGTCATTCAGTGTTAATGGCATTCATAACCCCATTAAGCGAAAATCCTGCACTTTTTTAAACAGAATATCTCCAATATAATTCTCCTTCAGGAGACCCATCTTTCCCAAACTGAGCATGCTAAATTGAAGGCCTGGGGATTCCAGATAGTAGTGGCATCCTCACATACCTCTCGACGAAGGAGAGACACAGCAGTTTTGATACCACATGGGGTACAGTTCCACATGCAGAAACAGATAGTGGACAAAGAAGCGAACTATACAATTGTTGTAGATCGACTCTACTTGGAACAGATCACATTGGCCTCAGTCTATCTCCCTCCTGGTAGCAAAGCCCAAGTAGCTGGAGGTTTTTTGAGGTGTTTCTGTCACAGGCACAAGGTATATGCATAATAGGGGGAGACTTAGATGTAACCCTAAATATTGCCTTGGACTCTTCTAATCCCTCCAAACATCGAGCTTCAGTCCTTTAAAAATACTTAAGACAAAACTTCACCACATTAGGCTTTATAGATATTTGGAGATATCTCTTTCCTTCCATCAGGGCGTATACACACTATTCCCCCAAAACCAATACTTCTGCACAATTGGACTATTTTCTGGTCTCTGTTGAACATCTTGAGTCTATCAGAGATATATACCTAGGGACATCTATATTATCTGACCATGCCCCCCCCTTTTTTTAAAAATAGATGTTGCTAAACCCTAGAGACAGGTCTATTGGAGACTAAACTTAACTCACCTACAAGACCTGGAATTTATGGAAATGGTAAAAAATCACATACCAGTTATTCAGTCAGATGATGACTCCTCTGAGATTTCTTCAACCATTAAGTGGGACACCCTCAAAACAGTTTTACAAGGTGAAATTATCAGGTACTCCTCTAATAAAAAAAGAATTAGAGAAGCCCAGGAAAAAAGAATTATAAGGAACCCCCTCTGACTTTCAAAGAAATTATTTCAAGGAGATTTCTCAGTTAAACCTGAGTTGATGGCTACTAAACAGAAACTTCAGAGATTGATAGATCAAAAAATAGAACCACAATTATTCTATTTAAAGTTGAGGTCCTATGAGGGGGGCCCAAGAGGGGCCAGGAATTTGGCTAGACATCTCATGGGTTTTAAGCAACTGGCTATGGTTACTAAACTTAGAAACCCTAGGACTGATATACTTCTATTGCATCCTACCACCATTAGGCAAGCTATGGCTTATTTTTATAAACTCTTATATACTGAAGATGTTCATCCTACCACCCAACAGCTGATCAATTACCTACGAGATCCCCCTTGCCCCATCTCTCATTACAACAAGCAGAGGGATTACTTCATCCCATCACAAATTATGAAATTAAAGCAACTCTTAAACAGAGTAAGACTCTAAAAGCACCAGGCCCTGATAGATACCTGATCGAATTTTATAAGACATTCCAGAAATTACTTTTACCTACTATGCTGCCAGACTTTCTAGAAATCCCAGATGGTGGTCTTCCCCCTCTCTCCTGGTGGTATGCTGAAATTGCTGCTATTCCCAAACCAGCAAAGGACCCTACATTAATAGCCTCATATCACCCAATTTCAAAGCTAAACTGTGACTATAAGGTCTTCATGTCAATTCTGGCCCATAGAATTGAAGCACTTTTGCCTCTACTCATAGATAAAGACCAAGTGGGATTATTACTTTCGAAATATGCTACTCAAAGAAAAATCCCATTAGTTCTTCTTGGGCTTGATGCTGAGAAGCCATTTGATAGGGTGTTGTGGCCCTTTTTATGGGCTACATTAAAGCGTTTTGCCTTTCCAGACAAATTTATCTCCCAAATTCAAGCAATGTACCACTCCCCAATAGTGTATCTTAAATTAGATGGATCACTTCCCCCTAATCCCTCTATCTAGAGGCACTAGGCAGGGTTGCCCTCCATCCCCACTGCTTTTGCTCTATATTTAGAGCCATTAGCTGCCAACATTAGGAAACAAGCCAGAATAGAGGGAATCCTCTTGGGAGGTGGACCATATAAACTTACTCTATTTGTGGACGATATCCTTCTGACTCTTGCTTCACTGGAAACCTCCATCCAGGTGGTCTGGGAGCAATTGAATATTTTTGGGGAACTTTCAGGGTACAAAATTAACTGTTCCAAAACAGAGGTTTTCAACTTCTCGTTTATACCCTCGAGACAGATGAAAATCAAGTTCCCATTCCATTGGCATAGGGTGGAAATGAGGTATCTAGGGGTAAAATTCCCCTCTAAGTTGATACACCTGGAACTGGTAAATCTAGAACCAATTACTCAGCAAATTGCTACAGATCTTTCCAAGTGGACACAGCTATTTTTGGGAGCGGTTAATAGAGTTGAGGCCATATAACAAAATGTTTGACCCCACATACTTTTTTCTTACAAGCTTTACCTGGTTTCCCTTCGGATTTCTACTTTCGGTCATGGGATAAACTGATTTCAAGGTTTATCTGGGGAGGGGAAACACCTCGAGTGAAATATACTTTATTACAACTTCCCAGGACACAAGGTGGCCTCAACTTACCAAATTTGAGGGATTATGCTAGGGCAACACAAACCCGCATTGCTCTTCTGATCATGAATACCTCATGTGCAGCATATTGGAAAGACATAGAAATAATATTGAATGGACTAGAACATCCCTCTTCATATCTTCTGGGAGATCCAACACAATGCTTCCCCCTGACTCTGTTTCTGAAAACATTGGAGGGATTCCTTAAAAACTGGTTTCATGTAATTAGGTTTAGCCTATCTACATTTGAGAAATATTTCCTTTCAGCACTGGCATATAATGAAGATATCTACACCTCCACCTTGATACAATCACTTCAAATATGGGAAAAATATTCTATTAACTGTACTTTTCAGCTGGTGGGTCCCCTGGGAGTATATTCCTTCTCCTACTTTCAATCTATATACAGATTATCTTCAAGTGAATTCCAAACTTACCTGGCCCTCAAAAACAAACGTCTTCCCATTGAGGATTCACTTACTGAAATAGCAGAGACCCCATCAGACCTAATGAAGCTGATTACCCATAATCTAAAAGGGGTACTCAAGAACATATCGTTAGTTACCTCTAGCAGGCACTTCGTACAAGGAGAAAGCCAGACTTTGATCTGGTTCTTATAAAGTAGGCAAGCAATGTGAGAAGGTAGTAAGGAGAGTTGGGGGGATACTGGGATGCATAGGGAGAGGCATCAACAGCAGAAAACAGGAAGTCGTTAACCATCTGTACAGACAGTTAGTGAGACCCCATCTGGAGTACTGCATGCAATTCTGGAGACCCATCTCCACAAAGACATAAACAGAGTAGAGGCTGTTCAGAGGAGGGCAACCAAAATGGTGCAGGGTCTGCACCAGAAGACATATGAGGAGAGAATAAAGCAGCTTAATATGTATACCCTTGAGGAATGGAGGGAGAGGGGGGACATGATAGAAACTTTCAAGTATCTCAAGGGAATTAACAAAGTACAAGAGGGTAGTATCTTTCAGAAGAAGAAATGTGCAAGAACAAGGGGGCACAATTTGAAGATGGGGGACTGCTCAGATGTAATGTTAGAAAGTATTTTTTTACAGAGAGGGTTGTGGATGAATGGAACAGCCTTCCTGAGGAAGTTGTGGAGTAAGGAAGAGTGGAAGAATTCAAGAATGCATGGGACAGGCATAAGGCAATTCTAGTGGTGGTAGGAGGAAGTAAGCTGTTGATTAACTAGAATCTGCAGCTTATCCATCAGGTAGGGAAATGGGCAGACTAGGTGGGCCAAGCGGTCCTTATCTGCCATCAAATTCTATGTTTCTATGTTTAAGGTGGGCTAAAGAATTGAATATGGAATTGGAGGCAGACACTTGCCTAAAATCTACCTTTTACTATTCTAGGGTCTCATTGACCACATATTGGAGGGAATTCACCTGGAAAACTTGGGTTTGTTTTTTTAGAACACCAGATATTTTAGCTAAGTACAGAGAAACCAATATGACTTGTTGCTAGAGGGGTTGTGGTTACCCCAAGGCAGAAAATGAAAATATATTTTAGTCATACCCATCCCTCCATGAGTATTGGAAAGAAATCTTGGAGGAGCTTAGTAATATGTTCAATGTTTCTGACTGATTTACCCCAGCTTTTGTTTTGATGGCAACTCCCCCTAAGACCAAGCAAGAAGACTGGATGCAACATAGAATGGTGGCATTAATAATTCTGATAGCAAAAAAAGTTATAACTACACTTTTGCTCACGAATATAATTACAGTAAACAAATCCTGGAGAAGCCTCACATATGAAGTCTATAATTTGGAACGTATTTTATCCAAATTGAATTATAGAACAAAAAGCTTTAACAATAGATGGGGAAGGTAGATATATTACCAATTAGAACACTACCCGGAATTTTTTTCATGATGGGAGATACCAAAACACAACCTATCTTTGTGATGTACATAACTCAAAGACTACTATCATGTTGTATCCGGATTGCTTTGCAGGGGACATCCTGGGACCAGATTAAATCATTTTTATTAAGCCTACTAGAAGACTATTTAAAATTGGTCAAGTACTATATCAAAATACTCTGGGTATTAACTTGGAACTATAAGACTTGCAGACCCAATGCTATGTGCTCCCTGGGACCTAGAAATAGGACATGGGTGCAGAACCTTGAAGAAATATTGTGTTGTTTGAATATAACCAAAGAACTCATGTATTGCATAATGAATGAGAAACAAAATGGATATACTTTTTTATACAAAAATAAAATAAAAATTACTATTAAAAAAAAAGAAACATAAAATTTAGCTGCAGAAAAGGACCACTTGAACCTCTCAATCTGCCTAGGTGGTCCCAGCCTAGTATGTCTCCTCAGACTCTGTTTTCTGCTGACCCTCCTCTACCCTTCCTATTTACTAATATCCCCCTATGTTAGCCCTTGCATGCTTGAATCTCACTACTGTTGTTGCCTCTATCACTTTTACTGGAAGTCTGTTCCAGTCATCCAGCACTCTTTCAGTGAAACAGTACTTCCACATATCCCTCTTTAACTCCCTTTCCTGCTTCATCACATGCCCTTTGGGCCTGTGGTCTTTCCCATTTAAAAGAGACTCCCCGTCTGCAACCTTTTGACCCTTGTGAAGTACTTGTTGGTCTCCATCATGTTTAACCTTAGTAGCTTTTCCAATACTTTTTTTTCTTTATCTGATGTGATCCTCCAATGTTCTTGTTCCCTTCCTTCTTAATCCCACATTTTAGCAGTGGCCCATCTTTCTCACTAGAAAATACTGAGCAAAAATAATTGGTCAGTATCTTTGTCTTCCCCTTCAAATCAGTCAACCAAGTCTTTATTTTACCAGGTGAACATCATTGAGCAAAGCTCACTTCCAAGATGGACATGGACAAAACATATAGTCACACTTACATTGAACAAAAGTCGAGGGGTAAAATACCATAGAATTACAGAGACTAGATGATCCCTTCAGTAGGCCTAGACATGTTATTTACTGTGTATACACATTTCATTGGTCAACAGCAGATTAAATGGTATAATCAGTACTTCAAGTACTTCACAAGGGTCAAAAGGTTACAGGAGGGAAGTCTATTTTAAATGGGAATGAGCACAGGCCCAAAGGGCATGTGATGAAGCAGGAAAGGGAGTTAAAGAGGGATATGAGGAAGTACTACTTCACTGAAAGAGTGTTGGATGACTGGAACAGACTGCCAGTAGAAGTGATACAGGTGATATGTCCTACTCCTTTCATTATTCTTTTTCTCTTTAGTCTCACTATACCCTTTTTGACCTTAAGTCTGTGGATGTATATTTTATTCATTTTTATAACAATTTATGATACAGAATAAAATCCTATTAACTCTATAGGGTAATATATGTTTTCTGAACATAGGATGCACAAGTCTATGACATTAAAAGGGGAGAAAGTTCATTATTCAAAAGAAAACATTTTAATTATTTAACTACTTGAGCAGACCCCAAAATAAAAGTTATTTATAACTTCATGTTCAGGCTAGTAACATTGTACAGTAAATAGTCACATCTCCCCTACCTTACATTTCCGCCAATATCAGTTAGAGCAAAATGAAAAAAAAATCACTAGCATCCAATTCTACAAACTAATGCTACTCATGTAATTATTAACTTAGTCCGAATTACTCCATGTAAATATTCTGATCCATGGATTATTATAAACCTGCCTTTGCTGGTGCCATTATTGACATCTCCTGAGCAGAGACAGTAGGTGACTCTCCCTCCCCTTTTGATTCCTTCTCATGACGAACATGAAAATAGGATGCCAGTTTGTTTGTTTCAAAGAAGACATGGGTCTTGCCTTTATACTAAATCTTAACTTTTGTTTGTGTCAAAAGTTTAAATTGAGCACCCATTTCCATTACATCCTGTTGATAAAATAAAAACTTTATGTGATGTTGCTGGATGGCAAAATTAGAAGCCTGGAAAAAACAATGAGTCTGTAGCCTTTATATAGTAATGCTCATTTGATCCTGCTATACTCCCTATGCTGTCCATCTCCCAAAAGGCTGATGCCCCAGGAAATCACTTGACCACCCACACTCCTCCTTCCCCCGACCTACCATCCTCTCTACTCCCCTGATCATAGAATCCCTGACCACTTAGACTCTTGTAGCTTTCTTCTTCTTCTTACTCTCTCCCCCCTGGTTGCCACCAGGCTGTCACTCTGATTTCCTTCAACTGACCCATAATCCTCCAGGTGAATCCAGGTACCTGAGTTTTCTCCAGGCATACACAACCAGCACATAACTAGTACCTCTGCACAGGAATGCGTGGACTCAAATGAGAATCAAATTCATAAAGAAATGTAACCTGCCGTACAACAGAACAAAAATAATATACAGTCAATAGAAGTCAAACCTACATAGAAATTCATCAATACATCATTGTTATACTGAAGTTTTATGTTCTGTATTCAGTTATCACAATATACAGTATTTTATCATGATGTGAATTATAAAATGACATACCATCTAAGTCATCATTGATTCCCAAGTGTACAACTCTAAAATCCTTGGAATTCAGATATTTACACTGATATGTGCTCCATTTGGTCTTGGTCTGGAATCACCACTGAGATCTCTGGACACTCAAATAATCTCTCATAATATCTAGCTTTTTTGATAGCAGGTTTAATTTTCTTTTTCTTTGGGTACTTTCTCATCCTCTTGTCTGTAGCAGGGTGTGATCTTCCCTGTCTGAAAGCTAGAGGTGATATTAAATAATTTTCCTTCAAACTGATTTACAGAGGAAGTGATTTCTAGAAAAACAATTACCCCATGGCCACTCTCATAAGGTGCCCCCCCCCACACACACATTTTATGTTTTTGTGGCCAGGATGCTAAGTATCTGATTACATTTTGGCCAGCCATGAGCAGCCTTGTGGATATTATAGTATCCATGTTATGTGTGTCAATTTACATTCCGATACCTAGTCACATCTCCACTTTAAATTAGCAAAAAGTAATACAAAAGGGCTATTGTAAGCAAACATGCATCAAACCATTAACTTAAACATTGTCCTAAATTTCCATTGTCAAGAATATGGATTTGCTTTTCACTGCTGTTTCTGAAATGTTGTGGCCAATGTTTTATATAAGGTATGATAAAAGGTGCAGTTAGTACTGTGGGAACTCTGAAAGAATTTTGTCCTTTATATTTATTTACATCTTGGCTTGGGAGTAACTGCCCAGAACTCATTCCTGTGTATCATTTGATGCAGGGGGATGGGTATAAGCACAGGGAAAGGGACTAAAGGTAAAATGTAAAGGTAGTAACATTCAGAAAAGAAGAGATGTGCCTTTGACTGTTCATGTATTGTACAGAGCAATTGTTTACCAAGGAAAATATTTCATTAGCACTACTGTCCTGTTTTTATTTTAGTTCTTAGCAACTTCGAAGAATATGTTTGCAAACCAAATGCATTTTGACTGCATTGTGCACTCTCAAATGTGACATGAGGCCTTTCAATTAAATGTAAAAGAAATCCATACACTGTGTGAACTACACAGATCAAAAGCCCTCCACAGCCGTGCATCCACTGTCCATCCAGAGTGTGTATATTATTTGATTAGACTACTGGATTTCTACTTTTTTGCTAAAGCTACACCAAATGCCTGAAGCACAACTGTCATATTATACTCTTGGTTACTCAGAGTCTGGGCCAGCATGATGAAAGCAGCAGTAGTACGTTAAAGATGGGTCTTTCATGGAGGTTTGTTATCATACAAGATTAAAGTGCCTTTGAAGATAGCAGCCTCAGTGGATAGTCTACAAAAAAGGATTTGGGTCCTGAATTTTGAGACTGATGATTAATTTTCCTGATCACTACTTCAACCCAAAATGGAAATACATGTTTCTAAATGTGTAGCAGCAGTCTGCTACACCACATACAAAATATACCATAGCAATTAGGCATACGGCACTATATCAGCTAAGTGTTCCTATCCTGGTCAAAATTATGAATAAATAAATATGTATGGCAGTTTTTAAATTTTAAGCATTATGCACATTAAAGAGAAGGTCTAAGATTTTGGTAATGGCTATAAAAATACATTAGTCCATTACCTTAGGTTAGTGACACTCATTTGAAGCCAGAAAGGATTTTGTTTCAGTAAGTCCACTACAGAAGGGAAAAGACTGAAAATTGTGTTGAGCAGATAGCCAGTTGAACTCTTCCACTTCCTAGTCAGCCAGCCCCACCCCCTCACTCAGATGTTTTGTGATGTCTAACCAGGCAGAGGGAGGAGATGTGCCACATAGAAGTCAAAGGAGGGCATTTTCTGAACTGTTTAATGCTAACTATAATAAAGTAACCTTTGATATGAATAAAAGTCACTGCCCAACTAACAGGTGCCCTATTAGTTGAGCAATTACTTTTATTTATAATAAAGATTGCTTTAACATACATAAAACTGTTTTAAAAATGTCCTCCATTGACTTCTATGTGGCACATTCCTTTGTTCTGCCTGGTTAGACATTACAAACTGCCTGAGCATGGGGGTGGGGCCTGCAGGCCGGGAACTGAAGATTCTGCCTGTTCATCTGTTCAACACAATTTTTGATCACTAATTTCCCATAGTTGACTTAAGAAACACATTACTTTCTTTGCTCAAATGGCTATCCCCTGAAAAAGACAATGAGCTGCTGTATTTAAAGGAGAAGTCCACCCAGAATGTGCAAAAACATATGTTATGTAGAGTGTTTTGATATGTATGTTAAATCATAGTATGTCCTTCCCTCTGTCTGGTATTAGGAGTTTTTCCTAAATTAGCCTGCTAGCTGTATGGTAGTTTTACGACCCCTAGGGATCTCCATCACAAATAGGTTCATTGGCTTTCTTTCTCCTACGATGCACCTTGGCTAATGTGACAGTGATGTAGCTATGCCCTTAGATTTAGCAGGGTCTGTCACAGCTCAGCCACAAAGATAATACTTCTTTCAGAGAAGTCACACTGCTAGATTTTGGGTGAGTGTAATCATTATTTTTTGACATTAGTACCTTGTCCTGCTATGTTACAACCTATAAGGTGATGTTCAGTTTTTACTACTTAGTACTGGTGCAAAAACTGAAAGTGACTGAGAGGAACAGAGTAAACAGTGATATGATTCAAATGCACACACACACACAGCAGAACATAGCAGGACAAGGTACTGATATCAAAAAATAATAATGTTCACCCAAAATCTAGTAGTGTGTCTTCTCTGGAAGAAGTATTTTCTCTGTGGCTGAGCTGTGACAGACCCTACAACAAGACACTGGTTTCCTGCAGGGGCAATTAGACATCACACCAAAGAGCACACTGGGAAGACTAGATGCCATAAAAGAAACCAGAATGGTAACCTCCAAGGGCAATAAACCAGTTAGGGAAAGTTAGAAAAAACATCTCTCACAGCCAGAGGAAAAGAAAACACTAGGAACTGGTTAGAACACAGAAAAAAATACTACTGCATATCTTTTTCTGATTTTAACATGGAGTTTTCCTTTAAAATGCCATTACTGACATCTTAGACATTTCCTTAAAGTTGTTTCAAAAAGAGAGATTAATTTTGTATTCTTTTACCTGGGTCAGTTTCTTGAAATCTTTAGAGGTCCTAATAGGGCAAAAAAAAATACAATGTACAGGTTATTAATAAAAGGTGGTACATGGATAATCAATATTACCACAGCAGTGCAGCAGAACATTGTAAAAAATAATTTCATGGAGTTAACCTCAAAGGATGACTGAAAAGAATACTTTAGATAAGGAGGACAATAACGTGCTACATGTACGGAAGTGCTCAGAGCTGCATAAGGAAAGAGGCTGAGACTGATGAGCGCAGAGGCCACCAACTAATGAAGAAAGGAAGGTTTTAAGGTGAGTTCTTCATATGTAGGGGAGGGACAGACAATAAGTTAAAGGAAGGTTATGAGGCAATTACTTAGAAACACTGAATTCAAGAGACAATGAAAGACCAGGTGTTCCATTTATTCTGTTTCCCTGCCATCTTGGCAGATGTACCCATCATAATTTTCTTATATATGCAATACATGTATATGTACACAATATTTTCTTTCTGTATTTTCATTATGATTCTGGCATGAAGGAAATGAAAAGAACCCTATCACAGCCAACACATCGAGCCACAAAAGGCTTGGTGGGGAGACCTGTTCCTCCAAGTCATACTACATTATTGATAATTGTGTTAATTTCATTTCATTTATTTTTTACCAGTAAGTGGCCTGGGACAAAGCCCTTTTTTAGCCATGACTGTCATAAAACAGTTAAGACCAATACTGACAACAACTTTACATAATACAACATACATAAAGATAGGCACTAAAGTATACTTGAACAGGAAATAAGTTATTGCAGACTGATTTTAGGATTACTGATTTAAAAGTCCTGTGAGCAAGTGAAGCCGACTTCACATCATGGTAAATCAACACAGCTACAGGTAGTTCAGTACATGTGATACAGAGTATTTTTAAAGCAGCACAGAACAATTACAGTCTATAGTGGGTGACAGACTTAATCAAAAAAGGACTTACTCAAGAGGATGTGTTTGCCTACCTGATATTTAGGAAGCTTCTATATGAAAGTTGTTATTTTCAAGCTACAGTTGCAGCAAAAGACATGGTCAGACATTTCCGGATATTTTGTGATGTTTCTAAAGAGATTATCTCTGGTGATCCTCTTATGGAACTGCAGGGAAGCAGGGAATGTGCCTAGAGATATCATAAAACTATAACAATATCTGACCATGTCTTTGGCAACAAACTGTACCTGTTAAATACAAAGCAGAATGTGTCTTGAAATTTTGAAATAACTTGAGGAGGTAGCAGATATAAAATACTTTGTGCAGGCAGTGCCAAACAGACATTAATATGAGAAACTGGAAAAGAATCCCTATCTTAGTATACAATTCACAGTGATGGTCCTATATAGACATAGAAACATAAAAATTTGCCAGCAGAAAAAGACCCCTTGGCCCATCCAGTCTGCCCATTACCCCTCTCTCTGTCTGGATTATTTTACTCCATTCATTCTATGCCATTGTTACTTTTATTTAGCCCCATGTAGTTTTCCCATGCCCTCTTGAATTTGTTCACAGAATCTACCCCCACCACCCATTCTTGCAGCCTATTCCAAGGACCCACCACTCTCTCAGTGAAGAATTACATCCTCATATTTCCTGTAAGTCTGCCCCCCTCCAACTTGAATGCATGTTGCCTTGTTGCTTTGTTTTCACTCATTCTAAATATGCTTCCTTCCCTCACCTTGTTTATTCCCTTCAGATATTTGAAGGTTACTACCATATCCCCCTCTCCCTCCTTGTCTCCAGTGTATATAAGTTTAGTTCCTCCAGTCATTCTTTGAATGACCTCCTGTGTAGTCCTTGAACCATGTTGGCTGCCCTTTTCTGGACCCTCTCCACCCTGTCTTTGTACCCTGTAAGTGTGACTTCCAGAACTGAACCCCGTATTCCAGATGTGATCTGACTATAGTTTTGTGTAGTGACATGATCACCTCCTTCCTCTTACTTGTAATGCCCCTCCCTATGCATGTCAACATTCTGTTTGCCTTCCCCACCACCTTGTTGCATTGGTTTCCAACCTTCAGGCTATCCAAAATGATTATCCCCAGGTCCCTTTCCTGCTTTGTTACCTCAAGTTCCTCCCCTCCCAGCCAGTATTTTGCCCTTGGACTCTTACGCTCTATGTGCATAATTTTGCATTTATTTGCATTAAAGTGTAGTTGCTACTTCCCTGACCACTCTTCCAGCCTGGACAGATCCTCCCTCATTCTTTCCACCCCTCCTGGTGCATCCACCCTGTTACAGATCTTCATATTGTCTGCAAATAACACACCTTCCCATGCAGGAACTCTGAAATGTCCCCAATGTATATGTTAAACAGTATGGGACCCAACACGACTCCTGGGGAACCACACTTATCACCCCCCTTACCTGGAGTGCACCCCATTAATCACTACTCTCTGAGTTCTATCTACCAGCTAATTCTCCACCCATTTTGTTAGTTTTCTCCCTACCCCGAAGCTGCCTAACTTACTTACCAGTCTCCTGTGAGGGATGGTGTCAAAGGCCTTTATGAAGTCCAGATAGACCACATCCACTGCCCCTCCCTGATCACTTATCTCTGGTACTCCATCAAATAATTCAGTCAGGTTGGTCTGACATGACCTTTTACCTGTGAACCCCTGCTGTCTGTCGTCTATGAGCCCCCCTCCTCCAAATATTGTGCCAGCCTTTCCTTTATAAGTGCCTCCATCAGCTTACCTACCACAAAGGTAAGACTGACTGGATGATAGTTGCCAGGCTCTTTATTTTCTCTCTCTTTTTGCAGTGGCACCACATCAGCCATTTTTCAATCCCCAGGGACCTTCCCCTTGTCCAGGGACAGATTAAATAGCTTTGTGAGTGGTGCTGCTAGTTCCTCCCTCAACTCTTTGAGCACCCTGGGATGGATTGCATTGGGGCCCATTGCCTTGTCCATCTGCAATTTTACTAATTCTTCTAACCCTACCCTCTGTAAAGGGGCTTGTGTCCATCTCTCTGCCCTCCTTCACCTGCTTCTTATCTCTGGCCACTTCCCTTCTTCCTCAACTATGAAGACTGAGGTAAAGTATTCATTCAACAGATTTGCCTTTTCCTCATTCCCCTGCATCAGAGCTCCCCCTCCCCTTTGAGTCTCATAATCCCCTGCCTGCTTTTCCTTCTCTTGCTTATATACCAGAAACAGTTTGGGTCCCCCCTTTTGGCCTCCCTCACTATTTTCTCCTCCATAGCTGCATTAGCACTCCAGACTATTTTACCACATCCTGTAGGTTCTCCTTATAAGCTTTCCTTTCTGCCATCCCCTGTGAAGATTCGTAGGTCCTGAATGCTTTCTTTTTTTCCCTCACTGCTCATGCCACCTCTTTTGTAAATCAAAGTGGTTTCCTCCCTTGTTTGTGTTTGTTCACCCTCCTGATGCACTGTTCTGTTGCCAGCAGGATTCCCTCTTTATTACCCCCATATCTCCTCAATGCCCTCTTGGTTCTCTTTCCCTTCTAGTTTCCCTTTGAAAATGTCTTTTATTTTCTGAAAATCCACTTTCAAGAAGTCCATTACCCTAGTGGTGGTCTTGTCCTTTTCTGACCCCTTCTGAAGACAAAACCTGACCATTCTGTGGTCTCTGTCATCCAGATTTTCCGCATCCTCAACATCCTCAACACTGTCCCCATTTTTCAATACCAGGCCCAGTGTGGCTTCTCCTCTAGTTGGTTATATGAGGCCCCTTAGAGAGAAGCATTAAATGATGTTGAGCCCAGTTTAATACCTCTGCAGGAACAATTCAGTCTGGTTCACAAAGAGCAATCATCTAAAGCTCAAGACAGGTAACATAATTTGTTTAGCTATTAAATGCCTGGCTTTCATTGCAAAGGACTTAACATTTCTGTATCGGTAGCCAAGGTTTTGAGTGGTGCTTTTGGAGATGAGATCCAAATGAGCAAAAAAATGTTCCATCCAAAGGATCCTCTAGATATTTGAAACAGGTTACATTAATAAATTTATGTCCACATCTCCCATGGATGGCCATATCGGTCTTAGTCCGGGCTAATATCTGGCTGGTACCACATAAAATAACCCTTATTCTGGACTCATTTAATAATAGTCTGTTGTCATCCAGCCAGTCTGTTAACTGATCAAACACCAATTGCAATTCAGAATGGATTGAGGAGCCCATTTTAAGAATGGATGTGCCATCCAGAAAAATAATTGGTTAGGGACTGGAGAGTGAATCAGTAAAGGCATTAAAAAAGATCAAAAAGAGCAAGAGGTCCAATATTGATCTCTGTGGTACTCTATGACTTAATTTGCAAGTATCAGCCAAGGCTGCACCTATGTGTACCTTCAGGGTACTATTTCCTAAACAACTTGTAAATCAGTCCAAGGCCACATTCACAAAATAATGACACTAGATAGTGGGGCAGATAAACTGAATGATATGTCACCAATAAGACTGGGGTAAGGGCAATGACTATATCTGAGTTTGAAGATCAGAAAGTGCAATTGAGTGAGATTGAGTCTGTATTGAAGGATAAGGAAATGCTAATTGCTGGAGGATTTTGAAGGTGAGGATTTTTAAATTAGCTCCTGAAATGAACAAGGTTACATGCAGGTCTCCAAGGATGGGAGGTTATTTAACACTGTTTTCAGATTTGGAGAAAGATGTTGTCTCTACCCCAAGTTTCTCAACCTGTCTCTTCACTCATCAGTGCTGGCATGGGGAGTGTTGATTTCTTGAACTGGTCTGGTAGCATCTAATGTCCATTGCTACCCTTTCAGTGCCACCTGCTTCAGACCTGGAATGCATTACCTCAGCTAGTATAACCTAGTCATCTTCTGTACGCTACCACCAGCCAGGTGTAGAATCTCCTGGACATCCTGATGTGTAGTCTCCTCAGGCTCATTGGTGTGGGTCTGTGTCCTGACTGCTAAACATGCACTGACAGATGAGATAAGATCAAGCAGAAATACTATAGCTTTATTAGTACAGTAGTTGAAAAGCATTGCTCAGCCAGGTTGAACCCCTTCTTCCACTCTTTCTGGTATGTGCTTTCCTTTGTGAGAACAGTAGAGCCATAGGCTGACACATCAGAGTTTTGTAAATTTCTTTAACAAATTATAATGAATTGACTCTCCTGTGACTATAGCCCATAGCTAATGTCAACCAAGGGGATACAGAGATGTTCCCAGAGTTGTGCTCACTGTGAAATCAAGAGGCTGATGTGGACATCAGGATCAAGAACAGAATTGTGCATTTGCAAAGTAAGCAGAAAATCCCACCACACAATAAATCTATTATCAGGTGGCAGTACTTACTGACAGTTCTGGGACATTGGCACACTAGGAGCTGGTGGATGGTGGCAGTCTTCACCAGTTACCTACTGTGGCAGGACCTAGGTGGTGGTTCACATTTAAGTTAATATTGATATTTTTTGATCAACTGGTTGTTCTTATTTAGTAGTTTACTTAAATTCTGGTGAAGTGCTAGTGGTGAGTGGTAGACTACACTGGTTTACACTTTAACAGTTAAGGTCTATAGTGTGAGATACATACATATGATTTTCCCCTTTTGATAGGAAGATATTGTTGATATGATTTTTATTGTGTTTAGGGTTTTTGTATGGGGATAATTGAAAATGTATTGGAAAAAGTGGGGCATGTCAATATGAGAATAGGGATTTGTGCAATCCAGGCAGAGTATCTTTAGCTTTGGTACAGATATAAGCACTTTTAATTATTCTATGGAAGGGATGTATAAATTATGTGAGGGTGGAGTACATTTTGAGGTTCCTTGGTGTTTCAAACAATGACTGGATTCATTTAAACAGAGTCAGTAGAATGAAGCAGTAAATTTTATTGCTGCTTTTAATGTAATGTCCCAGTCCAGCCCAAGTCCTGTACAGACCAATGATATCAGATTTGTAATGTATGGGGCTAAAGGAAAGCTTAAAACTGTCCATGTTAATATTCAAAGTCTGTTATCAAAATTTGATGAATTTGCTGTTTTGGTTAAGTTAAATACTTTTGATATTGTAACAGTTTCTGAAACTTAGCTTTCTATTTGTCATTCAGATAATGATGTTATGCTTGATGATTACAACCAATTTAGAAGGGACAGGTTAAGGAAAAAGGGGGTGTTAATTTATGATAGTGCAAGATTTATGGCTACTTGGGATATTTATAATTATGTAGAATTAACCTGTTATTTTTTTTATCTGTAAAAGCTCTATTGTGTGGTGTTAAGCAGCTATTTATTGGTTCTTTTTATTTCTCTCCTGGTTGCTCAGATTATGTGATCTCCTTGTTGGTAGGTTATTGTGGGTTGAAAAGTAAATGTAAGGAAACTATCTTGCTGGGGGATGCTGCGATTAAAGGGGAAGATAAATACAATTTTAAAATTAGGGATGGAATTGAGGGATTAGGTTTAACTCAGGTTATTAATGGAACTACTGTACATGTACAAGTTATATAGCACAAACCAAAACATTATGAGACTGGATTTTAACATCCAGGCCAAATAGAATTGTTGAGCCAACACCATTGGCAGATGCACAGCATGATCATAATCCAGTATTCTGTACAAGATCATAAAAAAAAACAAAGTACCTCCAATTTTCATTCATTCCAGGGATTTTAGAAATTTTAATCTTGTTGAATTTAGGGATATGCTTGCTAATGTTGATTGATCATGTTTACTGTCTATCCCTGACATTAATACTATGCTAAAATGTATTTCATCTGAGTTTATGGTGGTATGTGATAAGGTTGCACCAATGTGGAAACTTAGAGACAAAATTAGAAATCAGACCTGTGTGACAGCAAATTAAATACGTACTATGCAATAAAGAGAAAAAGCTTGGAAAAAATACAAATCAGATAAATCATTGAGAAATCAAATTGAATATAAAGCATTGAGGAATCTAAGCAAAACATTGGTTCAGAAAACCAAGTCTGAATTTTACTTAAATAAACAATTTGAAAATGAAAATGGAATGAAGGAGAATTGCAAGATATTGAATGAGCTTTTGGGGGAAACTAAGACAACATAAATTGATTCTCTTACTACTACTACTACTACTACTACTGCTAATGGTAAGGGTCACACACCCTTGGAGATAGTCAATAAATTAAACAATGTCCTTTATAATACAGCCTATGGTGTGTCTCTGTGAAATTTTTTAACTGAAGCCATACCAGTAAAGAAGGATATCAATGGAATTTTTTCAGTATTATTATTACTTTAGGGACTTAACTGGGGATAGTGTGTATGCATATTTGCAAAATATGAACACTAGGACAAGAAATGGCAAGGATGGAATCAAGTTAAAATTGTTTTCTTATATAAGAGATTTAATGGCTGTACCAATGAAGATGTTATTGAAATTTTCTCTGGCATTTTGGGTGTTCCCTGAGTTATGGAGGCAGGCAAATATGGCACCTGCTAATAAGGGTGGTGACAGATGTTTAGTTAAAAATTATAAGCCAGTTTCCTTATCATCTTCTCTATATAAGGTATTGGAGAAAGTGGTCTTTGATTAAATCATGGGCTATTTGGAGCTGCATTGTTTATTATCTCCGGAACAAAATGGATTTGAAAAAAGAACATAATACTTTAAGGATGTCCCCTAGTGTTTTAGCAGTTTCATAATGTTTTGCCCAAAACAGGATGGTCATATACACATTTAAAATACACAGCAAACAACATGGGTCACCATGCTTGTTTTTAAGTTGCATGGCAAGGCCAGCTTTTTTTATGCAACAAGTCTTATAAAGGGTGAGATTGTTTTGTGTACTTATAACATCAATGTTTTATGTGTCAGCATGCATGTGAAAGAAAAAGTGAAGCAAGTACACATCCGTTTCATGATGTTTTCATAATTTGTTCTGCAAATGCAAAACTAAAGAGTGAATTACAAATAATATGACACACTCTTGAACTAACATTCCCAAAAATGGATATATTTTTGTGCATAAAACCAATTCAGTCCCATGTTTTTTTTTTATAGCACTTTTTTGATAAATGTAGAATATGGTTGTAAAGGCTTAACATTCTTCTTTTGGTTACAGCTGCTTCAAAGTTGCAATTTCAAAGGTGGTCAGCTCAGGATAAAAATAATTGAAAAATCACAATAAAAATATAACACTTGCCAGAAAACTATTTAAATACTTCAAAAGTACATGCAGAATGACAAGGACTTTAATATAAAATAGAGTAGCCAAAGACAGATAGGCATGCATGTAAAAGTGTCCTGAATTATGCCAATGGCTGCAATCATGAAAGTCAATTTTCTCACTTCCATCCTATATCTATTCTTAGCTAGACATAACATAATAGGATTAATCATCATTCTAATAAAGATTCCATGTATTTAATAATGTACTTGTGCTAGTAAAAACCCTTAACACATTTTCAAGATCATCAGAAAAAATTAGAATTTGAAACTCAGGGAATATCTTTAACAGCTTTGGTAGAACTGATTGCATTTCTCCATGAGAGCTTGGATGGGGTGAGACTGCTACTGTTGTCTTTTTCAGGGGGAGGGGGAGTTATGTAAAGCTTTTAATGTTGGCACATCACCTGCTCTACAAACTCAGAGGCAATGGCTATGAGATGGGGGCTCTATCTTCATTTAAGAGTTATATTGGTGATAGAATACAGTGTGTAATTTGTTATGATGTAAAGTCTCCACTAGTGGGAATTTATATGGAGGTTCCATGGGGCTCAGTTTTAGGGCCTCTGTTACTTAGCACTTTTGTTAATGACTTACCATCTGTTATTTCATCTCCAAAGATTTTACTATATGCTGATGATATTGTTTTGCTTAATAGTGGGTGTAGTTGTGAAAATTAAATTTTAGATTTACACAGTGAGTTTTAATAATTTAATAGGTGGTAGTATAATATGGTTTATTATTAAATATGCCTAAGTCTGAATTAATGTTTTTTTGGAAACAGGAATAAGTTGGCTTCTATCGCTAACCATTTGAAAATTTAGGATGCACATCATCTGGAAATTGAGAGGGTAGATTGCTTTAAGTATTAAGGTTTTATTTGGATAGTTTATTGTCATGTGGTTCTCATATTGATTTTTGGGTTAGGACTTCATTTAAAATTGGGCTTGCTTTATAGAATAAGGAATTATCATTCATTTAATTCTAAAAAAGTGTTGGGTCAGTCGTTAATTTTATCTGTTATTGATTACAGATTATCAGTTTATTCAGCTGCAGTGGAGACATTATTAAAAAGAGTTAGAGTTGTCTAACAGAATACATGTCATTTGGTATTTGGTAGTCCTTCGCTAACATAGATACATAGTTGTTGTCAGCAGATAAGGGCCTTTGGCCCACCTAGCCTTTCTAACTCATCATTGTTTATTGTATTTTTCATTTAATTGTTATTCATTTAATTATTGTTGTTTATATTTTAGGTTAATTTCTTTTTTGAGATTTCAAAATGGTAATTTGCAACTGTCTTTTAAGGATTTGATTAAGATGGGAGTTCTAGATATTCAACTAATTTTTCATCAGCCCTTTGTTTTAAGTTACTTTTGTATAGGTCTGCTTTAGCTCAGCGTTCATTTGTCTAAAAACTGTTAGAATAGCAAACCAGAGATTGATCCTTTTTTAGGACAGACTCCTCTTGGACTGGAGTTGCCCAGGAGGAGTATGAGGCAAACATGATTCATTTCAATGAGCCAACAAATGCCACAAGAGGACAAGGAAGGGCCAGAGGAAGAATGCATGGAAGAGGCAGAGGCAGATCCACTTAAGCCATGAGCTGAGGGAACCGCTACTGAACATTATCAACATCTCTAGCCATGTTCTAACTGAACAGGATAAACAGGTACCTGGCAAAGGACTATCAGTTGTACCTTGCCATACAGTACTGTGGCTAAGTTTGATATGCTCCTGGACATACAGAGGTTTGCTAGAAAAATCAACCTTAAACTATTTTTTAATAACAAGGACTTGGAGTCCAGCAGGAGGCACAGTGAATGAAATGTGTTAAATGTTCTGAATAACAATGTTAAAAGCACTGCTAACAATGACCTGATCTCACAAAAGACAGATACAGGAGACAGTAACATTATGCATTTTAGACCCACATTGACTTTTTTCCCTCCTCTCTATTCACCTGTCCAGACATTTTTAGATTGCTGCATGCATGATATTAAAACAGATTTAAAGCAATACCCCACACATGCCGTACTGTAACCTGTCCAGAATAGAAAGGGAAGTGGAAGAAAGCTTATTTTCTGACCCTACAATCACAATCAAGCCTGCCAACAAAGGCAGGAGTATCATGGTACAGGATACTGAAGCATATAGAGCAGAGATACTCAATCAACTATCAGATGGTGATTACTGTGAGATCCCATGAGCAATATACAAAAGGATATTGAAACATATCTTCTTGAGCTGTTTTAAAATGATATGTTAGAGACAGATGAAATGTGTTACTTGTCAATACAACATCCTGTTAAGCCAGCCTTCTATGTACTTCCAAAAGTGCATAAAAATCCCATTACTCCACCAGGTTACCGATAGTATAGGGAATAAGTTGGTTTACTGAACCAGTTTTATATGTTTGTTGATAGTTTCCTGAGTCTATTAGTGGAATAAACAAGAAGCCACTTGAAAGACACTACACACGTGTTAAATATGGTGAGTGACCTACAGCTAAAATCTGACTGGCTGTTGGTCACAGTGGCTGTGAACGCACTGTATACCAACATACCTAGAGAAGGGGATCTGCACGCAGTAGAATACTTATTGTTGAACTACACATCCATGTCACAACCAAGAATTAACATGGTGGTAGCAACAATATCTTCATATTTGAAGATAGGTTGTACAAACAGACAAAAGGAATGGCAATTGGTGCCATGTTGGTACCCAGTCTATCCAATTTGTACTTGGCAGAGTGGGAAGATAGAATGATTTATAACAAACAAAACAACCCTTACTGTGAGAAAATAGATGTTTATAAGCGCTTTATAGACTATATATTTTTCATGTGGAAAGGGTCCTAAGGTGAACTTATAGACTTTGTGAATTTTTTAGAGGGCTCAAATCTGAACCTCAGATTCACAGCTACATCTGATAAGCAAGTGATCAACTTTTTAGACTTACTCATTACTAAGACTGCAGATGGCACAATAGTCACAGACCTCTACTCTAAGCCCACTGACCAGAATAACCTGTTATGGGCTGATAGTTGCCATCCACCCCACCTAATTCAAAACCTCCATAAAGGTCAGTTCCTTACAATGAAAAGGAATTGCTCACAAAGAGAGTAATATAAACAACATTTGCAGGAACTTTTTGAAAACATTTTAGAGAGAGAAAACAGTGAACAAGACTTAGCTTTAGCTAAAACAGAAGTGGACAATGTACTGAGGGAATCACTGTTACTTCCCAAAAATAAAAACTAGAAAAAATGCAGAACAGCCCCTTACATTTGTCATAAACGCTGTGGGGGAGGGGCACAAAAGATGCAGTCAACATGATACAACATAATCTCGAAACTTTAAGATGTGTGCCAGGACTGAGAGAAGTGGTAAATCAGCTTTATGGGTGTCCTATAGACATGGCAGAAATTTGAAGGACCATATCCACAGTTATCAGCCTGCCAATAGGACCAAACCTAACAAAGAAAAATGGGGGAGCAAACCCTGTGGGTTCTGCCAAGCATGTCAATACATAAAAAACAGACACATTTTCAAAATCCAATAACTGGTAGTACAGAACAAATCAGTGGCACCATAGATTGTAATTCAGAGAGGGTTATTTACCACTTACAATGCTCAAGCAGTTGTTTTTATGTTGGGAGAACAAAGAGAAAAATCAGATTCAGAATCTATGAACATGTGAATGCCGTTAAAAATAAGAACTTCACTTATGCAATGGCAATGCATGTTCATAGCTAACCTTGTATCACACATAAAATCTATATGACTGGTATTGAGAGCATTGCCAAAAATATTAGAGAAGGGGATCTCAAAAATCTTCTGCACGGTTGTGAACAGGAATAGACACAGTGGGCTGGATATTCAAAAGGGTTGCACCATGCACAATAGGGTTGCGCATGCGCAAGTCCGAATTTGAGCCATTCTGCGATATTCAGCAGGAGGCAGTTGTGCCACTGAAAACAGGCTGAGCAACAGTGCAATGCAAATGAAGGCATGTGCAACTGAAGGGGGTGGATCCATGCATAAAGAACGCAATGCTATATTCAAAGGCTTGCGCAATGCGCAATAGTGAAACAGCCGGAAGGTGCACCACAGTGGCAATGAGCCAAAATAAAAAGGCTCAAGGAAGAGGCGCAAGAACGCTACAGGGATGCCAAGCGAGACAGACAGAGAGAGACAGACAGTGACAGTCCAGAACAGGGCAGGCAAGGGAAGGTGTGTGGGCCATAGGCTGCAGAGGCCAGCGGGAGTACCCTGTGCAGTGGAGGTAGAAGTCAGGACAGCGGGGGTAACACAGCAACATCAGCCAGGGGTGTCACAAGCCAGGGAGATGGACAGTGCCAGCTTCCACATGGAAGCTGTAATGAGGGGGTGAGAATGCATGCTGCAGGGGGACATGGCCGTGGAAGGGCTCATAGGCGGTATGCCCCCAACAGGCAGTACCGTGCCCACATCAGCTTTGAGCTGTACACAGATGTAGAGATCGTGGGCCGGTACCACCTGAACAGGGCAATACTGAGGCGGCTCTGTGAGCTGTGCAGTGATGTGATATGCAGGCACCCTCACGACGGAGTCACGCTTTGTCAGTGGAGACCAAGGTGACAGCCTGCATGTGCCTGCTCATCACGGGCACCTTCCAGAGGCTGACAGAGGACACCACAGGCATCACACAGTTGGCCACGTCACGCATCCTCACCCAATTCCTCAGCACACTGCTGCCACATGCTGCAGAGCACATCCATTTCCCCCAGCACCGTGGCACAGCGTACAGCAATCATGCAGGAGTTCCACAGGATAGCACGTATGCCTGGCATGCTAGGGGGCCACAGACTGCACCCATGTGGCCATTCGCATGCCACCTGGCCCTGATGGGGCCGCATATAGGAACAGGAAGGGCTATTCCAGTGTCAACTGCCAGGTGGTGTGTGATGCCACTGGGCACATAATCAATGTCTGTGCCACACACCCTGGCAGAGCACATGATGCCTTCATATGGTATCAGTCCGCACTGTGCCATCGATTCGAGAGTGGGGACATCCCCACAGGCCATCTAGTGGGTGAGTACGCATGTAGGAATTGCAAACTTGGGGCAAGGGTGGGAATGCCACAGGTGCTATGGTAGTGGCACACAGGGATATTGGCAATATGGACCTGAACATGATACTTATCTCCACCATCTCCACACAGGTGACAGTGGATACCCACTCCGTCCCTGGCTGCTCACACTGTACCGGCACCCCATGACCCCATCGCAGCAACGCTGTAATGAGGCATGTGCCGCCACATGCAACATCATCAAGTGGGTGTTTGGGATGCTCAAGGCACGCTTCCAATGCCTAGACACTTCCTGTGGTGTCCTACAGTACAGCCCCTCAAGGCCTGTGGGATATTCCTGGCCTGTTGTATCCTGCACAACATGGCCAAAGACTGTGGGATAGCCATTCAGGTCAAGGAAGGGGACAGCGATGGGGATGCCAGCGGCGCCGGTGATGATGGCGATGAGCAGCCCCCTCTTGGACGGCGGGACCCCCGACTCATCCGGCAAGCCCAGCTGCACCGGGACACCATCATGGAGGAGCATTATGCATGACACAGGAAAGTCAAGGGGCCATGTGCAACCAACACTGTCCAGGCACAACCCACAGGCACACAGGGTAACACACCAGGGGTGCATGATGGCAAGGGGAGTGGAAGGTCCAGGCACACAAACACACCATCAGGGAGGGGTGAACAGTCATATGGACACACACACACACACACACCAGGCACAAAGCGTACATGGGCAGGTGCACAGCAGAGCAGGAACAGACATGGCAAACACACAGATCCACAGACCACACCCACCACTTGTACTGTCCAAGTACGTGTGTCAGATGCTGGGCACCCTTGCACCTTGGTGTACAGTACAATGCAGGCATCATCATGCACACGCACCTGTGGATAACAGTCGGGATGGTGTGCAGGTGGTCCGTGTGTCGACGTGTTGGGCAGGGCACCCACCAGTGCACTGCCCACCATGACACACATTGCACACAGGGCAGCACCAGACAGGGCCCACATTGGGAGACAGGTCAGTCATGTTGCACTGTTCCACGGCCACCGCAGATGTGTGGGCAGCCCCACCATGACCCAACAGCACTGGCAGGCTGAGCAGGGGGCCACATGGGGTGGCACCGATGGACCACCAGGGGTCCCACTGTGCGATCACGACCTTGTCTGCACAGGGGTCTGCAGCATGCCAACATATCTGCACCGGGGGTGCTCGGGATGCCCACAGCAGAACCCGGCATCGACAGGCTGGGTGTCACACGAGGCCAGGAATGGAGAGTGGAGACCGTACTGTGTGGGGTGCGTGGTACAGGGGCAGCTGCTTGTGTGCCCAATGCAGCCACAACAGCTACCAATGCCTGGGTCTGCCTGTCAATGGTGGTGGTCACATCCATCTGCATTTGGACCATCTCTGCAAGGATCAGAGCACAGTCCCTGCTGTGCTGCTCCACAGCCATGCACAGTGCCTCCACGGACATGGCAACCTGCCTTTGCTGCTGTACTGATTCCCACAGCAGGCGGGTGTGCTATTCAAATGGGTACTCTGCCACAACGGCATCCTGTCCCCCAGAGTATGGAAGGTCCTGATGCTCAACATCCCTTGAGGGTGGGCGCTGTTCACCAGGATCAGGAATGGGCATATCAAAGGGTGGTGTGCATGTGCCACCGCTGGACACTGTACTCCCAGACCTGGTGGGTGACTGCTGCTGCTGCCCCTCCAACCGCCGTGCCCCAGGGACCACTCGTTCCACTGCTGTGGCCGCAACATTGCCAGACACCTGCACAGCCACCGGTGCTGCCCCACTGGTGCTGACAGGCACAGCCTGGGACTGTGCTGACATGCTGGCACACACGTTGGAACCAGCTAGGCCCAGGGGCATGTGCTGGCCTGCTGTGTGTCTGTCATGGGACACACACGTGTCACTGCCTATTGCAGTCCTTGCATCATCAATGGTGCAGGTACATGCTACAGCCACAGTCACAGCTTACTGGCATGCTTGCATGCCAGACTGCTAAGACACAGGCTGTGCACCCCCCACACCTGACTCACCAACAACAGAGGTGGCAGCCAGGCATGCATGGTGGTGCAGTGCATGCTGGCTGGCGACAGAGGAGGATGGACCCTCCTCCAACTCCAGCAGGTCTTCCTCACTGCCTGGTCCCACCACCACCATCCCTTGAAGATGAACAGGATCTGTAACAGAAAGTGAGGACATGTGAGTGCATGTGAACAACCTTCCCCCCCCCCAACACCACCACCATGTCATACTGTGCAGTGATGGGCTTCCACCTGTCTGGAATCCACCTCCTGGTACGCCCTCAATAGCACTCCACTGCATTGATGCAGCTAGTCGGTCCTCAGCCGGGGTCAGCTCTGCCACTGCTGGCTGGCCCCGCCCTCTGTACAATGCACGTGCTGCCCTGAGGGCTGCCACCTTCTCTTTCACTCTCCTGCGGTCTGTCCCCATTTCCTTTTTGCATTCCTGCACAGAGCACTGGTGGCTTCTGTGCAGGTTCACTGCCTGAGCTACCCCTTCCCATGCAGCCACACAGGCCTGAGGGGTGCCCTGCCGTCCACTCAGTAGTGGCTCCTCTTCCAGGTAGGCCTGGAAGAGGGCCTCTGTCTCCGCCTTGGTGAAGTTGGCCCTCCTCCTTCGCCCACCATCCTCACCCTCACCTTGGCTCTGCTCAGTCATGTCAGTCTGTATGGGTGGAAGTGGATACCTGTCACTGTGCAGTCTACAGCATTATCCCATGCCCATTGTCCAGAACATCACACAGCATGCAACTCACCTCTCACCTGCAGTAAATGAATCTGGCCAGCGCAGCCCAATGTCACATATTCATAGCGCAATGCATTCAAACTAGGAGAGGCACAACTTTAATGACATGCTAATTGCACCACTGCGCCTTTGAATGGCTGATCAGATGATTTGCATGTGTCGGCTGAATATCGCGCCGTTGCCCTTTGCACAATACAGTTGAGCCGGCTGAGCCAATGGCGCATTTCTGTGACTGTGTGGTACACTGCATTGCGCATGCCCAGGTAGCTTATGCAGGCGTCTGCCATGCTGATGACGTGCTGTGCGGATCAGCAATTCAGGCCACGGCCACCATTGTACCAATGGTGCTACAGCGCTGGTCACCATATGGCGCTGTGGCAGTACTGCGCAATAGTCCACTGTGGCACTGGCATGCAGGTGTCTGATCACCCAGGACATGTGGACGTCCGATGGCGCTGTGCGTGGCCTTGCACCACTGACTCATGACCTTGTGCCCGACCTTTTCCCCCTGGCACTGTACGTCTGGCATGTGTATGGCTGTATCGCGCTGTTCGGTGACAGTGCGATGTGGACCGACGGCGCTGTCCGAACAGCGCAATAGGCAGTGATGGAGTTGTATTGTGCAACATTTCCACGTGGGGTTGCCACACTGTGGAGCGCCATATTGACACTGTACATTTTGAAAATGGCACACAGGAGAGCACCACAATGGGGGGTTTTGGAATTAACTAACCTGGTCGCTGTGGTGGAGCCTCACTATGGCTCACTGTTTGAGGGAGTGCCCCTGCAGGTGCCACGCACCCATGTGTGGCAGCAGGTTGCCGCTGCCCTGGAGCAGGCCACTGGGCGGAGGATGACCCCTGATCAGTGCAGGCACTGCTATGGCAACCTGCAGAGGAGGGAGCATGCTCTGCTTGCATGCTTCAGGTCGCATGCCAGGAGGGGCATTGTGCCCAGACCAGGTGGGTGTGCTGTGTATGCACCGGTATTGTCTGCATGGGTGACAGTGTAATGTAATCTGTGCATGGGGGTGGGTTGGGCTGTGGTTTGCTGTGAGGGTGTTTGCAGGTGTGTGCTGTTTGAGTCTGGTTATGTGGGCAGGCACACTCAATGGGGCAAGGGGCTGTCTGCTTTGGGATCTCACTGATGTGTTTCTCTTCCTTAGTCTCCCACAGGCGTGGACGAGTGGAGGCGGGCAAAGGCTGATGCCTGGGATGGCGGTGCCAGGGTGGCTGGTGGAGGAGGTGTGCAACAGCCACAGCCACAGCAGCAGCAACAGCAGCAGCCGCAGCTGCAGCAGCACCTGCTGCAGCGGCTTGATGAGGGTGTGTCATTACATCATGGATGCTATTGCATGCTGGGGGGGCACGGACACCTTCCATAGACAACACTACCATGCATGCAACATGTGACAGTCATCACTGTCCAGTGGCTCTGCATGTGTGTGTGTGTGCATCACTGGTGGTCCATGCATGCACCGGGCACATGGCTGTGGCACTAGCATCCCACCATGTAGTCACATCACTTGGCAGCCTTGGTTGTGCTGTGCTGGACATGGGTGGTGTGTATGTGCAGAGGTACACATGGCCATTGCTGGCTGGTTGGGCTTGTCTTGTGCACAGTCACTGTGGGTGGGTGCAGTCCATCACAGGAGCGGGGCACTTGGCTGTATGCCATGCATGATGGGTGGGATTCAGGGATGTGGACAGTCACAGCCATTGACTCTGTTCCCTTGTCCTAGGTATCCGGATCCTGCGCTTGTTGGTGCAGGGCATGCGGAGGCTAACACAAGTGGCGATGGACACCCATGCATTACTCCTTGACCTACAGCAGCATGGCATGCGGCACCGGTGGAGGCCACAGGCACAGCGCCAGGCGGGAGGAGGGCAGGCTGCCAGGCAGTAGCCAGTCATCAGCAGACCCCACCTTCCCTCTCCCAGTTGTTCACACCTGCCCCTTACCCACCCCTACCTCATACCCATACCCCCAACCCTGCCTTGTACATATGTTTGTGTTTGTTGTTCTCGTTATGCTTCTTAATTACATTTATATTTTGATATGAATGTTGTGGTGGTCTCTGATTTGCAGCTGGCTATCGGTGCTCAGTTGCAGTGGTGTGCATGGCGTCAGGTGTGGTATGGTCATGGGTGTGTGTGTGTGTGCGTGTGTGTGGGGCTGTGTCTCTGGTGTGGGTGAGGCTTCCAGTCAGTATTGCTGTCTGCTGCCACCCACTGCTGGGTGGTCATGGTGGGTTTGGCTTGTGTGGTTCTGTGGTTCACGAGGTTGCAGTGTTCTGGGGGGGGCCCTGGGGATTCCTGCAGTGCTGGTCATTGCGCATGGGTGATCTCTTGGGGTCACAGTGCTGGGAGTGCTGTGCACGGGGGGGGCGCTGGGCACTGGGGTGCGCCGCCCCCTTTGTGTGCCATTCTCGGGTTGATGGTAGGTGTGCTGCAGTAGCACACCGGGATGTGCTTTGTTTGCTTGTCCCCATGGCCCAGTGGCTGCTCCATCCCTCCCCCAGTTATGCTGTGCTTGGGGTGTGGGGTACATTGTTGGTTCTGCAGTGTGTCCCTGTGCCCATCTGTAGCATGGGTGGTGTGCCCCTGCCTACCTCCCTGGTTGTGCAGTTCCATTGCTATGCTGCTAGGGGTGTCTTTGCTTGCCCTATAGTGCCTCTGGACTGTTTAGCTGGGCTAGCCTTGTTGTGCTGTGGCGCATCATTTCTGCTCAGCTTCCCCTTCCTGGTTGCGCAATGGCGCATCATATCTGCTCAACTTCCCCTTCTTGGTTGCGCTATGGTGCAGTTTGTGCGATATTCAGACGTTGGCTGCTTGCACAATTGGCCTTGCTCCATGTTTGAATATCGTGACGATTGCGCATGTGCGCAAGTGACTTGCGCTTGCTCCTGCTGTTGTGCACTTTTTGGGTGCAGTTTGAATATCCAGCCCTGTATATAAAACAGGAGCCTTAAGCTAGTCAGGACTTATTGGCAAATTTGAGATTTCACTGTGCCTTCTAAGGGGGAAAAACTGAAAACAAATACAAATGAAACCAAAAAAAAAGTTTACCCACCTCAATGTGATGACCTTTTGACCTCCCAGTCAGACATAACGACATAAAGATATATAATTATTTGAAGTGAGATTGTATTTGTATTTGTATAATATACATCAATCTGACCATGATACAGTTGTTTTTAATAGTCCTGTTTTGTTTTTGTTACAGAACCTCCTCAGAAACTGAAGCCCGGACATATGAGGAAAATCTTTTAGTTTTACAAAGAGTAAATAACAATAAGCAGAAAATAGTTTCTATAAAGAAAACTATTGAAATAATATGACATTGCATTTCTATTTTGTATTATAACCTTCAATTTCGCTATGATGCATCACTAACTGGGTATAATTTTATTGCCTCCACACTAATTTACTTTGACTATATTGTGCACTTAGGATTGGTTAAAGAAGCACATGTGATTAACTAAGTTTGGCATTAAGGCACTTGTGTTACTAGTGGATAATTAGCTCTGAGGAAGCCCTGTGAAGAGGGTGATATGTAAGCAAGCAGTGTCTTCACTGCTGTCCTTTTCTGCTGGTTCCATGTCTGGCTGTATAATAAAAGACTGGCAAATGGAATAATCCTAGTGCCTTTCTTCTGCTGAATGAGCCTGTGTGATTGATAGGTGCAGCTGCTGCTTACATCAAATATAATCAGATTTCCAGCAGCACCACTGCTCCAGTACCTAACCCAACTGAACACATTGTTAACAGAATAGAAGTCACTTTTATCAATGCTACATTACTTTGTGTCCCATCATACTTTAAAAGTGAAATGAAAGATGTACTGTATTGATATGCCTCAGTGCTACTGTTCTGAGTGCTACTGTGTTTATATCTAATGTTGCTTTATCTTTTGAACATGTGTAATGTTATAATGTTATGCCTGTAATTTGTTACTTGTTATCTGTCTGGGTCCTTCATGAAAATGAACATTTGATGCACTCAAAGTTACTGTGTTAACAAATTTCAAATAAAAATACTAAATAAAATCATCTAATCAGGGCAGCCTCACAAAGGTTACACAGTAGTAGGTGCAAGGCTTTGCACATGAGGGTTTCCGTTTAATGTTATTACTACAATGGAGTACTTTCAAAACATATTAATGTAGTTCCTTTTACAGTGTAGTTTTTGTAAGGCTATAAGGCCAAGTATGATAGTTTTCTCAGTGACAACACTTTAGAATCTGTGAAACTAATCATATTGCTTAATCTGACAGCTCTTTTTCTAATGTGAACTATTCATAATTCTTGAGTTATGAACAAGATATGGTCAAGCCATGTGTTTTTACCCCAGATAGGTGAATAAAGAAGTTAACCTAACCTCTAGATTGCCCTATTGCTTTGTCATAACAAAACATTTCAGTATAATATTTTAAAACATAACACGACTTGGTAGAACACATTTAATTTTTTTATTTTATACTGAAAGGCTTAAAAGCAAGATGCCCATTTTCATAAGTGTCCAGTTACAATAAACACTAAAATACATAGAATAATACAACAAACACTTACATTGAATGCATACTAATAATACAATCAGTTAAAACACTTACATGCAAATTTGGCAAGAAGTAACTTTTGAGGGACCTTTTACAGTAATTGCAGAAATTTTAGTACAATGGATGATGGAATCTGGCAAATTGTTATAATGTTTAGTAGTTATAAATGCAGTGGAGTTTTGTCCCAACCCAGTATGAAAAATTGGAACCTGAAAAGAATATCCACTTTGCAGACTAGCTGAAACAACATTAGACATTTTAGGAAACAGATTAGTAATACAATCTGGTAAAAGTGCCAAGTGAATTTTGTGAAGAAATAACAGTGATCTAAAATTAAATTTGTCAATGAGGAAGAGACAACCAAAAGACCTATAAAGGTCACAATGATGTGATCTTCTCAGATGTCTGGTTGCAAAATGGATAATATTATGGAAAGTGGATTTATGCTTATTAAGCATCCTTTCTTTAGTAAATGAATAGATTATGGAGTCATAGTCAATATGGAAAATAGAAAGCTGTATGTCAAAATGAACCTAGTCTCTGATGTTAAGTGCTTACTCAAGTGATATAAAATTCCCAGCCTCTGATGTAGTTTGCCAATTAAATTGATAATATGTTGTTCAAATGACAAATGACAATCTAAGATTAAACCAAGTATTTAAAATCTGAAACCATTTCTATCAAATTATCAGCATTATCAAAGAGTGAGAAATCTGTGACAATGGCTTTTCTAGGGCTTGAGAAAATCATGACTTTTGGTTTAAGACAATTAATCTATGAGAATTAAACCAGGCATGTAATATGCCAAAATCCTTCTGAATGTTTTTCTCTAGAACATAAGCTGCATATTATGTTTTTGCCTTGTGATGCTATATAATAGGGTTGCTCATAACGTAACATTTTTTAAATTTGGTTGGTCAACAGGATCAGTCAATTTCTGACAGTTAGTTTAGTTCATTTTTGGTAATCAGGTAAATACAGAAGGCAATAAATGCCTGTTTTCAGGCACAACCAGCATATTGCAGAGAAAACTTACAGGTCTTATTGAAATTTATATTTATAGTGAATCATCTGAAAGCAGAATTCTGTAAAAAATGTATTTCCTAGAAGAACTCTGGGGTAAACAGAATCACAAAACCTTGCTGTGCCTTATGGTTACATTACTGTGTCAGTGGCATATAAAACAGGGTAAAAAGCTAAGACAGGTGACCAAGTATAATTGAAAATGTTCATGACTACGAAGAGTACAGTAGATAGCCAGCTGTTAGGGATTAAGGTCAAGGATAAATCTGCAGTTACATTTTAAACACTCAGTAAGAGCATGGACATTTCAGAAAAGGAAAACAGTGAGGGAATAAATCAATACACTGAACTGGATGTGCTAGTGTAGATGAACAGTTGTATGTTACGGCACTATGGGGACATGAGGATTTACGACATCCAAGAAAAACAGGCGTTTAACTTACAATATTTTTTTTAAGTTCCTCATATTCTAGTGACAACCAAATAGACCCAAATGTATCAGTTTTAAAAACAGAGCCAGTCACAGCAAACTCCTGTTGCAGAAAATATTTCTTCCTAAGCAAAATCAGTTGTTTCTGGAACTTGAACACACACACACACACACACACACACACACACAATCTCTTGTTTCTGAAACTTGAACGCACACACAATCACTTGTTTCTGAATCTTGAACACACACACACACACACACACACAGCTGAATTTTGGTCACAATGAATGGAGACTCACATTGGGGGTGTGTGAACAGATTCCACACTCTGGCACCACACATTGTAGCTATTCACAAAGCTGTAGACTAGGTGACAGGAAGAGGAGGAGTTCCCATGTGCATAACTCTAAATGCAAATGAGCTGTGTCATATGTTAGTGTGTACAAACAGGGCAAACAAGATTTGTGCCTGCAAACATTTGAATTCTGATACCCTTAGAGGTCAGCATAACACATAATACCAGTTGTACTGCACTATAGAGACCTTCATAGAGCTGGCCATACTGCTATTGTTATCCCCCCACCCACTCAACATCTGCTTTAATACCCGCTTCTGGGACAAAGTGTCCTCTTCTTTTGTGACTATGTCCTTGCCCTCCTAGTAATCCAGTAACATTCTCCCTAACTTCACCCTGAATACAGTGCATGGCATCCAGTGAAACTCCTTGCTTGCACAGTTCCCTTCATGTGTACCCTTTCTGTATGCTGATCATTTGCCAGTCTCCATCCCTTGCCAGCTGAGACTTTGTAGGTACAGCATTTCATCACCCATTTTGAGCACTCTATTCAAGTCTATGAGAGCATGTGTTAGAAAACTAGTACAGTCATTCAAATGAGAGTCACCATGCTTTAAAATGACCTTGTGGGACTTGAATTGCTTCACATAAAGAAAAATCTTGATAACTTAAAAGCAATGTACTCTGAAACTTTAGAAGTAATTGAATGCTTCATCATGGCCATAAGCTCCTTAAAACTAAACACTGGTGGTGTTTATTCCCCACCCAAAGTACAGTCATTCTAATTGGACTTCCCAGCCAGATCCTCCAGGTTGCTGTTAAGGGGGGGTCTGGTCCTCCTCTGTGGTTTCATTGCAGCCTGGTGTGGGCCAAGGGGGGACACACTTCCAGAGAGCTTGGCACCCCTAAGGGCATTTCAGGTGGTGGGCTTACTGATTATGAAAAGCTCATAACATAACAGCACTGGGAATGTTCAAGACCTGATATTTATTACATGACATACAGTATAAAAGTATTAAATCACAGGGTACTAAGCTTGAACCTGGAAGACCACAACCCAGTAACCTGCTGCCTGACAGAACAGCTGCAAAAGTCCCTAAGCAAAACTACAGAACAAACAGACATCTTAGAAATTTTGTGGAGAAAGCTTCACCTTAGCATACAAAATGAAACATGAGATGTGTGGAACTTATCCCATACGTCAATATGGCCATAGAGGAATTTATCACAACATTTGTCAAAATATGTAACAAACATTCCCCATTAAAATCCAGTAGGATTGGAGGAAAAACACATGCTGTGGGTAACAGAAAAGCTTAAAAATATTAGGATAAAGGATACAGCATGGAGAAAGGTGAAAAAAACAGTCACTAGTGAGGACAGAAACAGCTTTAAAAAAATTAAGAAATGACTGTAAAAATCAAGTCAAAAGATCAAAAGCTGCATACTTCAAGAACAAAATTGACAACACAACTGATTTCTCCATTTACTGGAAAATGATAAACAGCTTTGAGGGCCCAGATGGATGCAAGAATGAGGCACAAGTTATGAAAGAGAAGAACACCACCCAAAATTCAAAGATTGCAGCAAACCAGCTATACTGTATTTCTGCACACTCCTTGCTGTAAAATTCCCCCAACTCCAGAGCTAAATGACAATGGGACCAATTGGACCCAGGCTGCAAAAGAGACATTTGAAAACAGAACATACTTTTGCTTCAAAATAATAAAAGCTAAGGAAGTACATAAAAACTACAAAAACTAAATGCAAATAAATCACCAGGCTTAGACAATGTAGAAATCAAGTTTCTAAAAACAGTTGAAAACTACATGTACCCAATCATGACAAACCTCTTTAACTGAAGCCTAATGGAAGGGTCCTTCCCAAAGACCTGGAAACATGCCAAAGTGATCCCTATCTTCAAGGGGAGGGAATGACCCCTCACACTATAGACCTGTAGTTCTACTATCAGTGGCATAGGGTAGGGCTATTGCATTTAAATATCTGGAGCCCTACATGAGCAGTGTCTTACCAGCAGTGCCAGGGGCAAATTGGGCAAAGTGGGAAGTAGGAGTCTGTGGAGTAAGTGGAGCAGTGAAACCAGGGACTCTGCCTATCTATTGTAAGAATTTCAAAATTGCTTTGTTTAAAATGTTTTGAGTGTTGGCTTTTTAATTTTTATGCAATGCAATGGTGTGTTAGCTAGTAAATCAACTGATCATCTGTTCAGTATTTGTCTTTGCTTTACCTGTGCACAACATTCCTCAACAAAGATAGTGCTTTAACCTGTTCCTGTTACCAATTAGTGGATGATCATTGTGTGGTTAGAAAGGGTGTGTGGGTTATGCAGCTTGATGACAGTTTCTACTAATTGGGTTGGTTTGTCTAAATAAGAATCTGTATGACCAAATACAGCCAGTGGCAAGGGGTTGCAGATTTTACTGCTCCTTTTGATATATGTCAATATTCATACAAATTTGTGGTCTCCTATTAAAGGCTATGATCAGTCTATAACTGCAAAGAAGGGATTTTTAAACATTATCATATTAACAACAGGGGCTTAGTTTTCAAAGAGCCCTTAAAGCAACACAAGTTGTGTTGGTATAGGGCTGCAGTGACCTCTGGGTGCATCACTGACCCTGTGTGTAATTTAATATCAGGAGGGGTTCCTGTGCCAAAAACCTAGGAGCTGCTGCAGCTTCAGGCTAGCACCAAACATATGGTGCACCTGTAGGAATTGCTAGAGGGATCTGTCCTCCCACCTGGTGCAACACTAGAGGGGCTGGGCTGGTTGGGATGGAGGGATGAATCCACATGCCAGGAGGGGGCTGTGAGCAGAAAGGGCTAGGGATGCCAAGGGTGAGGTCAAGTGATGTCTTACTGAGAGGGAGTGCCATTTGCTGAGCAATAGTGCCCATGGTATGGGATCACCTGCTGGTTCAGGGACAGACACTGACATGGCCCCAGGTGGGCACAGCTCAGGCAGCTGCCCATAGGTAGTCAGATCATATAAGCCTGTAGGAATGAGGCAGTCTGCCACACCATGGGAGGGTACATACAAGGGGACTGTTGTGGTGCCCAGAGATGTTACACCCACCACTGGCATCCCTCACCCTTCACCTCCTGCTTACAGTTTACAGGCATATGCAAGCTGGCTACCTATGGGATAGCTGCCAAGGCTTTGCCTACCTGGGGCCATGTCAGTGTCTGTCACTGGACCCCCCAAGCTGTCCAATCCCATGGGCAATATGACTCAGCAAATGGCACCCACACTGGGTGCCACATCACAACATCTTCTGCCCGCAGTCCCTATGACCCCTCCATGGCACCCTGTGCCCGTTCTGCCCCTTCCAGCCCAGTTTCAGACCCCATCCCCTTTCACCACAGTGTGTGGCAATGGTGCACATCCCTTAGACCACTTCCTGGCTGGTCTAAGTGAAGCTCCTTGCTGCGCCCTTGGCGGGGCTTACAACATCACCAAAAAGGGGATGATGCAGCCCCACCATAGAACACAAGACCCCTTGTGACCTGCTACACCCTGATTTGGGTCACAAGGCTGGCACTGTGCCACTTTGATACAACGGCTCCCCTTTTCAACACAGACAGTGTTTGAAAACAGGGATTGCTGCATCTTTTTTTGCAAGGTGCCAGTTACGTCATTTATGATTGACGCAGGCACTTTGTGTCATTCTCTGGGCTTTGAAAATCAACCCTCAGGAGTCATCAGTTTAATACTGTGACACTGTCAGAAACTTGGCTGAAGGGTACCACCCCCTTGCCCCCTAAAGCCTCAGCAGCAGTAGGATTCAGAAAAATACACCTCTATCCAACAGTCAACTAATAACATAAAAACTATAATGACCGTTCCTAAACCCCCATAAACTACTGTATGTACAAAGAAAACAGTAAGCCTACTAAAGACATACATGTCCCACTATCACATGCAGGTACTTGCGGGTTCATGATCTCCACCCCACAATGAACACCCTTCTGACCCCCAAAAAATTCCCCACCCCACCTAAGTACTACCATAATCACAAACCACACAATAAAGTGTCTCCTCCAGTAAACTCCAGAAATCCACCACCCGCAACCCTGTTAATCAAAACCAACATTGCTGACAGCTTTACAATAAAATAAAAGCAATGGTGCCAAGATAATTCATAAAAAGTAAGGTTGGTGTCCTCTTTCAGGCACCCCGTCCTGACCACCAATAAACCCAAATATTCAACATCGGACCATATATAACATGAACAGAGAAACAGGCCGCCCTACTCTCTTAAATCCAGTCTCCAAAATGAACTCTGCCCCCCCCATGCCTCAAACCGCTATAGTATTCAATCTGCCAATGAAAATAGGCAACCAAGTATTAACTTTAAACAGTTAGTAAGAGGTAAAGTGATCCCTTAACATACCCCCCTTAATAAAATACTAAGGCAGAGGTTCTACAACCTTCAAATAAAAAGGTCTCACATTTAACTGTCGGGAAGCTTCAAGAGAAAAAAAAGACAGCACCCGAGTCAGAGGTAATTAAAAACATCCTATCTCAGCAAATTACCTCCGTTAAGCTGTTCTACTGATCAGGAAAACAAACAATCCTCAGCCACTGTTTATCCATCAGTCCAAAGAGTCTTCATCTCTGCAGGACTCCAATGAAGCTGAGCCCAGAGAAGTAGCTTCCTCCTGTTGTTCGGATTGAGTAAAGCCTTTTTTAATGGGTTTTGGCCAGGGAGGGGTCTGTAGGCTCCGAGATGGTCATGCATCTTATTCCGTCACCAAACAGGTCCTTTCCATAAGGAACTGTACAGCTTCTGTAGGGGAAGAAAACAGTTCAGTTCCATTTAGAATCATGATTTTAAGGGTGGCCAGTGGAATTTATTTATGTTTTTGATAACCAGGTGAGCAAATTGATCCAAAGGACCATTTTCAGTTGCGACTTGGGCCATACAGTGGCACAAACAATAGGTACAAGTTTTAATACAATAGGTACATATAATACAGTGAGTACAATGGTATCAGAAACAGTGATACATAAACATCATATCTTAAAAATAGGGGTTAAGGACATACTGTAAAATCAAGTTCATGGCAAATAAAGTGACACTTCTCTGCTTGCAGAGAACTAGGGTATACACTTACAGCAAATCAAGACATTATTCAGCTAGTCCAAGGTTTACAATAAAGTGCAAAAAAGGTTACACTGTAGCAATCAACATTTTCACAACGGAGTCAAAAATGGGTCAGTTTATACAGTATGTAGTAGCCAGTACTTGGGGAAGTAAGGCAAATGGTAAACTAGGCCCCGAAGGCAGATTTCTGGCAAGGGTGTTTCCAAGGGAGCAGGCACAGGTGGCCTGAGACATGAGCCAGTCTCTTAGCATTGATTTGAAGGACTGAGGAGAGGGTAACATATGGATAGCAGGTGGTATTCTGTTCAAGAGACAGGGGACAGAGACAAAGAAAGCATTGCTCCCCATGACAGTAGATACACGGGGGACTACTGGGGGGAATGGAAGAGACCCTGAGACACCGAGTTACCACCCTGTCAGTGAGAAGTGAGGAGTATGGGGACTTATGTGAGTGCCTGAGAGAGGTGTCGACTAGATAGCCCATAGCATATTCAAAATGTCCCTGCAGAGACAGTCAGACTAAGGACTGATATAGTGATCAGTGATGAATGGAGGAAGGCACCTGAAGGGCAAAGCAACAGATAGAGTTGTATGTGATATTTAGATGAGAAAGAAGTGAAGAGGACAAGGAGGAGAACATTGATGAGCAATAGTCAAGTACATACGAACATACGAATGTGCCAGCAGAAACAGACCACCTGGTCTAAGTCTGCTCGAGTGTGCAGCCGACACCCCTAGTTTGCAGCTGCCCCAACCCCCCCTTTTGTCATCTCACTGCCACCCCCACCCTTACTCTCCCCTGTTCCCTGTCCCATGCCCTTTTGAAGCTGTTCACAGGTTTACATGATACCACCCATTCTGATAGGGCATTCCATTTTGCTACCACCCTCTCTGTGAAATAGTGTCTCCTCATTTCCTTCCTAAATCTTCCCCCCTCCATTCTTAGCCCATGCCCCCTGGTGACTCTCCCCCTCCTTAACTTAAATACCCCATCTGTCCTATGCTCATTGATTCCCCTCAGATACCTGAATGTCTCTATCATGTCCCCCTCATCCCTTCTATCCTCCAGGGTGTACATATTGAGGTCTCCCAGCCTGCTGTCATAGTCTGTCCCCTCCATTCCACATATCATCTTTGTTGCCCTCCTCTGCACCCCCTCCAGCAGCCTGATGTCACGCTTTAGGTATGGCCTCTAGAACTGCACACAATACTCTAAGTGTGGTCTTACCAGCGATCTGTAGAGGGTCAAGATCACCTCATTTTGCCTGGACGAAGCCCCCCTGGCTATGCACCCCAGAATTTTGTTCGCTTTTGCAGCCACTCCTGCACTGGGCAGTGTTGTTCATAGTCCCCATTATCATTACCTCAAGGTCCTTCTCCTCCTCTGTAATCCCCAGCTTAACCCCCACAGCCAGTATTCTCTCCTTGGGTTCTTCACCCCAAAGTGCATAACCTTACACTTCTTAGCATTGAACCCCAGCTGCCACCTCTCTGACCACTCCTCTAGCTTACTTAGGTCCTCCTGCAGCTGCTTCCGCCCCTCCTCTCCATCCACCACTGCTCTGATTTTGGTGTCATCAGCAAACAGACTTACCTTGCTCACCACCCCATGTCCAATGTCTGATATGAAGAGCCCAAACAATATTGGCCCCAACACAGAGCCCTCTGGCACCCCACTTGTCACCGGCCTTGGAGTTGAGAGTTCCCCTCTCACCACCACCCACTGCAGCCTCCCACTCAGCCAGCTTGTATTCCAGTTTAGCATTTGTGCCCCTACTCTTACACCAGTTAGCTTCCCACCAAGCTGCCCATTAGGCACCGAATCGATGGCCTTGCTGAAGTCCAAGTAAAGAACATCCACTGCATGACCCTTATCCAGTTCACCTGTCACCCAGTCATAATATTGTATCAGGTTGGTTTGACAATGCCTCCCTGAAACAAACCCATGCTGCCTCACATCCTGGAGGCCATTGCCCTCCTGGTATGACACCAGTCTTTCCTTTAGTATTGTTTCCATGAGTTTGCACACTATGGATGTGAGACTTACCGGACGATAATTACACAGTTCATCCCTTGGCCCACTCTTGTGTAATGGCATTACATGTGCCATCCTCCAGTCCATTGGTGTACATCCCAACTCCAGGGAGGTGCTGTACAGATCCGCAAGCTGCTCCACCAACAACTCCGCCATCTCCCTCAGCACCCTTGGGTAGATACCATCTGGCCCTGGTGCCTTGTCTACCTTCAATGCCCTCAGTCCCTCTAGGACTCTACTTGCCTCAATTCTTCCTTCTGTTGCCTCCTCTCCTCCTGTTCCCACCCCCCAGCCCATGCTGGTAGCAGTCCCCCCTTTTCTTCTGTGAACACGGAACAAAAGTATTTATTCAGTGCTTCTGCCTGCTCCACCCCTTTTCTGTCCATTCCCCACCCCTTTTTTAACTCACTATTATCTGCTTGCCTTTCTTTTCTTCCTGATGTATCTGAAGTCTCCCCCATTAATTCCCTGTGTTAATCTCAGCTCCTCTGGGCCATGGCTTCTCTCACTTTTCTGGTCACCTCCCTGGACCATCTTGCATATTCCCCCCTGTCCACTTCCTTCCCTGTCCTCCTAAACCTCTGGTGAGCCACTCGTTTTGCCCTCACCAGCTCCACAACTTTGCTGTTCAACCAGCATGGTTTTCTTGCTCTGCTTCTTTTACTCTGTGCCTTGGTGCAGGCTTTTGTTGCCTCTGTAACCTCCAGTTTAATAATATCCCATTTCAGCTCCATGTCTATCTCAAGCCTTATGCCCTCCAGTTTCCCTTTCAGTACCTCCTGCATCCTCCCAAAGTCCACCCCCCTGAAGTTAACCACCCGAGTAACCGATTTCTCTGGTTCCCCACACATCGTGATATTAAACCACACTGTTTGGTGATCGCTGTCTGATACTGGGTACTCTACCTTTATTTCCCTCACTGCCTCCCCATTCGGCAATACCAGATCTAAAGTGTTCTTTAGCCTAGTAGGTACTGTAACCAACAGTGTCAGGAGACCATCCTGGATTGCATCCAGGAGCACTTGTTCCCTAGCACTGGAGGTGACTGGAGCACTCCAGTCAACCCCCGGCAAATTGAAATCCCCCACAATGACCACCTTTCCTTTTCTACATACCTTTACGATTTATCCCGCTATCTCCCTGTCAGGCTCCTCAGATTGGGATGACAGCCTGTATACCACCCCAAACCTTAGTTTCCTACCCCTTGAGTCTAGGAGCTGTAGCCAGATTGCCTCTGTTCTCCTTTCTTCTGCCTCATCCCTTGTGCATTTGATCCTGTCCCTCACATAGACTGCCACCCCACCCTCCTCCCCTCCTTATGGTCCTTCCTATATAATTTGTATCCCGGGATTGCCAGATCCCAGTCCTGGGTTTCAGTTGCCCATGTTTCTGTGACAGCTGCAATATCCACCCTCCACACTGCTAAGAGTGCCTGTAGATCAGTGGATTTGTTTCCTATGCTTCTTGCATGCAATGAAACCACCCTCCATAATGCCCCCTTCCCTTCACTAGCCTCCATCTCATCCCTTCTACTCCCTCCTTTTTTGGCCTCCCTGAATCCTTTTCTGCTAGCCTGGTACATAAGATGTGACTCCACTCTATCGGATCCCTACCTACCTGCTGTCCACTTGCCACCCTCATATCTAGTTTAAATCCACCCTTGTCGCAATACACCTCTCCAGTCTTTGCTTTAATACCTCCTTCCCCTCCCCACTCAAGTGCAGCCTATCCCTTGCAAACAGATTATTATCACAGGTACTTCCCCAGCTGCCCACAATCCCATACCCCTTAGTTCAACACCATTCTATCAACCATGTGTTCAACTCTCTAATCCTCTCCTTTCTCACTGTGCTTGTGCAGGGTACTGGGAGCACTTCAGAGAAGGCAACAGACTCCACAGTCTCCTCACACAACCTTCCCACTTCTTCAGTCCTCTCCCTTGTTACCTCCACCGTTTCCCCTGCTAGATCATTTGTCCCCACATGTACCACAATGTGTGGTTTCCTTCTGAACATAGAAACATAGAATTTTGATGGCAGATAAGGACCGCTTGGCCCACCGAGTCTGCCCATGTCCCTACCTAATGGATAAGCTGCAGATCTTAGTTAACCAGCAGCCTACTTCTTCCTATACCCATCCCCTAGAATTACCTTATGACTGTCCCATGCATGCTTGAATTCCATCACTGTTTTTGACTCCACAACCTCCTCCTGAAGGCCGTTCCTTGCATCCACAACCCTCTCTGTGAAAAAATACTTCCTTAAGTTACCTCTGAGCCGCCCCCTTCTATCTTCAAATTGTGCCCCCGTGTTCTTGCACACCTCTTTTTTTGAAAGATGCTACCCTCTTGGACTTTGTTGATTCCCTTGAGGTACTTGAAGTTTCTATCATGTCCCCCCTTTCCTCAAGCTATACATATTTAGCTTCTTAAGTCTCTCTTCATATGTCTTCTGGTGCAGACCCTGCACAATTTTATTCACCCTCATCTGGACAGCTTCCATCCTGTCTATGTCTTTGCGGAGATTGGGTCTCCAGAACTGCACACAGTACTCCAGATGGGGTCTCACCAACTCTCTGTACAGAGGAATAATAACTTCCTGTTTTCTACTGGTGATGCCTCTCCCTATGCATCCCAGTATCCCCCCAGCCCTCCTTGCTGCCCTCTCACATTGCTTGCCCACCTTTAGGTCATCTGATATGACTACCCCCAGGTCCCTTTCCATTTTTGTTGTTGTTAGTATCTCACCGACCATTGTGTACTCTTCCCCTGGATTTTTGTTTCCCAGGTGCATTACCTTGCACTTCTTAGCATTGAATCTAAGCTGCCATACATTTGACCATTCCTCTAACCTTGCCAAGTTCCTTCTCATCCTTTCCACCCTACCTTGTGCATCAACTCTGTTGCAGATCTTTGTGTCATCTGCAAGAGACATACTTTTCCTTCCAGTCCTCTGCAGTAGCGTCAGCTTATAAGACATGGAAGAGGACCAGTCTAATACTGAACCCTGCAGTACCCCACTAGTAACCCCCATTTCTTCAGATTGACTCCATTTACTATTACCTCTGTGTCCTATTCTCCAGCCAATCTTTACCCAGGCTGTCATCTTGGGACCCACTCCCAGGCTGGCTAACCTGTATATTAATCTTTTGTGTGGGACCTTGTCAAATGCCTTGCTAAAGTCTAGGTAGGCCATGTCCACAGCCCCTCCCTGATCTACTACTTTGGTCACCCTGTCAAAGAAATCTATCAGATTTGTCTGGCATGACCTTCCCGCTGTGAATCCATGCTGCCTTGGGTCCTGTGCCCCTCTGGCCTCTACATACTCAACAATTCTTTCCTTCAGAAGTGATTCCATCATTTTCCCTACCACTGAGGTTAAACTAACTGGTCTGTAGTTTCCTGCTTCTGCCTTGCACACACTTTTGTGAAGGAGACTCACATCTGCCCTCCAGTCCTCGGGTACCACCCCATCCTCCCATGATTTGTTAAAGAGGGTAGTTAGTGGTGTCACTAGTTCTACCCCTCTTTACACACCTTAGGATTGCCTGTCATGAAGAGCTTCCGTAAAAAAGCATCACTGCCATGGAGAGATCTTTGAGTTGGTAGAGTGAGAGTAGGGCAGTAGCTTTCCCTGGGCAATTGCAAGACAAGCCTCTGGAGTCAGGAGGTGGTTAACATGGTAGGCTGAACCCAGCTTCTGGTGGACTCTCTTCATAGTGTTAGAAATGTGGTCATTGTAGGTAAGTGAGGGATCAAGAGTCACTCCTAGGTATTTAAAGGAGGATACAGTGTCAAGAGGAAGGCCTGCAGGGGTGACTATGTGTAATGAGGTTTTTGATTTAGTGGCCTTTGCAAAGTATGGCTCTGAGCCAAAGGCATGACCTTCATTTTTTTCTCATTTACAAGAAGATTTTTGGAGCTGAACCAATGTTGAACTGATCCATAGTTTGTAGTGAGTGTAGAAGATACAGATTCGAGGGACTTGGCGCTATGGTAGATGACGAGGTCATCAGTGTAGAGGAGAGCATTACAGTTTATGCTTTCTACAGGATGATCATTTATGAACAGTGAGAATAATAGAGGCCCCAGTATGGAGCCCTGGGAGACACCAGTATGAACGGGTAATGCAGCAGAGGTATCTTTGCCTATTGGAACAGACTGGGATGTATTAGTGAGGTAGATGATAAACCAAATGATGACATCTGGGTAGCAGTCTAGGTTTAGCAGGATGGATTGGAGTAAGTGGTGATCAACAAGGTCAAAGGCCTTTTTATAGGCCCACAAACACTGCACCTGTGGCTATACCCATGTCCATGTTTCTAAGGACATGGTTGAAGAAAAGGTCCAAGGCTGAAGAGGTGCTGTGGTGTTTTTGGAAGCTATGTTGGAGGGGGCTCAGGAGATTCTACTTGTCTAGATGCTCGGATAGTTTGTGGTGAATGATTTTTATGTTGCTTGCACGCATGTGCAAGAAACATAGTGCCATCACCGGAGATTTCGGAGGTGTATCACCTCCTCCTCCAATTCAGTCAGTGAGCTGGCAGGCGCGGCCCCTGTAAGCCAATGCATTTTGGAGCTGTCTATGACACACTCCAAAATGCAGTGGCATACAGTTGAAAGGGGGAGCTACGCCTCAGTGAGAAGCGATAAGAAGCGTAGCTCCCCCCCACACGCAGGTGTGCGTGCCCCCTCATGCACTGTATAGCCGACGGGTGCCCAATCCCCATCGGCTGAGCTGCGCCGTCTCCCAATAGTTGGTGCCACGCTGGGAGCCCACCCAGCGTGGCAAGCAGCCCTGGCCGGACGGGGTGCCCAATCCCCGTCGGATGAGCAACCCCCTCCTTGTGCCAACGCTGGGAGCCCACCTGGTGTGGCAAACGTCCCACGACGTCTTTTTTTAAACCTATAAAACAAAAACGGTCCCGCGGCACGCCTCCGACCCCTCCCACAACCAGCACCCACCCACTGCACACCCAGCCTTTCTACACCCCCTCTTCACCCCATACTACCTCCGGACTCTGTGCGACGATCTTCGGTGGACCGGGAACACGCCTGCACTCTTCAAAGCCGACCGCTGAACTGAGGAAATGCCGATAAGCTGTATAATGGCTAGATGGGGGTTCAACTTGTTGCATATCTCCAGGCATTTTGGGAATTTTGCACCAAATTTTCCATGGGGTTTTTAGGACCGCTTCTCATGAATTATAAACACTGCCATGGCGCGGTCAGCCTGGTTGGGTGATTTCGCCGCGAGTGACTGTGCAGTGACTGCGAAATCACCCTTTGGGACTGAATACCACCATGACAGTGACATCACTCATGAGAAGGGGTCCCAAAAACCCCATGTTGAAAATTTGGTCCAAAAATTCCTAAAAATGACTGTTTTACGAGTGTGTGTTGCGCAGTTCTTACGCAGGCTCGTAAGTTCGCGAAATTTCAATATTTTCACTCCAGATTTTCAACATTGCCATTTTACCACATCTTCTTATGAGCAGTACAGCTGTCATTTTTCACATCTCACCCAAAATGTGTTTCCACCCTTGTAGCGCAGAATGGCGCTGTTGGTGTGCAAAATCAATGTACGGGACAAATTAAGAAAATCACAGTGACACTGTTCATGAGCAGAGGTCTTAAAATGGCTATGTTGAAAATTTGGTGAAAAAATTCCTAAAAAATGACTGTTTTACGAGCGTGCGTTGCGCAGTTCCTATGCAGGCTCGTAAGTTCACAAATTTTCAATATTTTCACTCCAGGTTTTTAACATTGCTATTTTACCACACCTCCTCATGATCAGTACAGCTGTCATTTTTCACATCCTGCCCAAAACATGTTTCCGCCCATGTAGCGCACAATGGCGCAGTCGGTTTGCGAACTCAGTGTGTGGGACACATTAAGAAAATCACAGTGTCACTGTTCATGAGCAGAGATCTTAAAATGGCAATGTTGAAAATTTGGTGAAAGAATTCCTAAAAATGACTGTTTTATGAGTGTGCGTTGCACAGTTCCCACGCACGCTTGTAGGTTTGCAAATTTTCAATATTTGCACTCCCAATGACTTCCATATACCTAAACAGCACATAGAAGCAAGCAACATTCGGCATAGACAAATGCTTGCTTCTAATAGTTTGCTTAGATGTGGGAGGAGGGAGATGGGGCGGTAGTTTTCTGGGGCAGTGGGCTCATTGGATTTGAAAATGGGCATTACATGCATATGCTTCCATGAGTCAGGCACAGTAGATGATGAGAGGGCAAGGTTAAATATGTGGGTAAGTGGATTTACAAGGGCAGGGGAGAGGAATTTCAGAAAGGTGGGATACAGACCGTTGCTACCTGGGCTGCCTCTGGTGGGTAGCATCTTTAGGAGTTTGCCAGTGACATTATGGTCAATGGCTCTGAAATAAAAGACAGGGCTTGATGTCTGTAGGCAGTATGGCTGTTTTTTTCTGGGTAGAGGGAGGCTGTAGAGGGAGTTTACTGGTGTAGGCAATAAGATCAGTGAACATTCTATTGTAGGTATCAGCTATCTTGCCTGGGTCAGTAATGGGACCGGAGGGCGAGGTAAGTTCCATTATTTGTTTATTTGATTTTGGGTTAAGGAAGGTGTTAATTGAGGCCCAGAAACTGCGGGGGTTGCCAAGAGACTAGTTTTGTAGGTTGGTGTAGTATTTATGCTTGAGTGACTTTACAGACTGCTTGTAGGAGTTACGAAGTCGCCTGCATGCATTCCATAATTTGGGGAGGGGGATACCTTGAAGGCTTGCCAGGTTTTGTCCCTTATTTGCATTTGAGCTAGAAGTTCATTTGATAGCCAATGGGTGTTACCACCTTTAACCATCCTGGTGATGATAGGGAAGTATTTTTCCTGAAGGTTGTGAAGAGCTTCCATAAAAAGCATCACTGCCATGGAGACATCTTTGAGTTGGTAGAGTGAGGACCAGTTCATGGCCCAGGCATCCCTTAGCACTAAGACCAAATCCTAGGATTTGAATTTCCTAAAAAATAACAATTTGTGGGGAGGATGTATTGATTTGGTGGTTAAAGCGATATATGTAGGTGTGTGGTTAATGATATAGTCAGCCATAGTGCATGCTTGGAGGACTAGATTTGCACAGTTTGTGGCAATCCAGTCAAGGGTGGAATGGTTGGAGGAGGTGAGGTTGTATCTGGTAGAGGAGGAGATGACTTGTTCAAGGTGCTGTGTCCTTAGCAGGTGTGCATATTCTGGTACTGCGGATTCTGTCCAGTGGAGGTTGAAATCACCAAGTATGATGGTGTCCCTGAAGGAGAGGGAAGATGCAAGGATATTCAGGAAATTTGATAGTCCCTGTGCAACTCCTGAGGGAGGATTGTAGCAGCAGCCAATATATAATAATTTTTTTGATGCACCCAGGACAATTTCAGCAACAATTCATTCACTGACCGAGGAGGAGGGAGGAGCAAGCATAGTGGTAGCACTAATATGGTCCTGCATATATAGTGCAATGCCACCACCCCTTTTTCTGCCAGGCCTGTTAAGACGCAGCAAAGAGTAGCCGGGGAGTTGGTAGGAGACATCACTGTGGTATGGCTTAAGCCATGTTTCTGATAGACCCAGGACATGTGGCATGTAGAGGGACACCCAGGCTTCAAGTTCAGAGAACTTAGCTGGGAGGCTGCACATGTTTAGGTGTGCAACCCTGAGGCTGCAGCATCATGTCCAGATAGCATTAGCATGGTTAATATGCATGTTTGAGGGTCCAGGGTTGGCTTCCACATCCCATGCAAGGAGGAAAAGGGAGAGGAGGTGGCATATAGGAGGGTGCTATTGGGGGGAATGTATAGTGAGGGAGGGGAGAAACAAACCAAGTAGATGACAATCATGGTTAGTCAGGAGGACCAGTATGGCAGAGCCCATGGGGAAGAGCTGATGGGCTTCAGCTTTGTATGGTCACTGAGTATAGGCATTTCGGAGAAGCATTGTAAATAAGCCTGGTCAGCAGCGAGGATGATGGCACAGAAGTCAATCATTAGTGACAGGCCAGCAGTCATGGTGCATAATGCAATGAAAAGCAAAGGGGAGAACATTTTTGTATTTGAAATAAGTATCATCAGATAATAAGAATTCTTCCTTATAGACCAGCAAGATGACAGCTGCAGAGAAAGTGGAGTGTAGTTTTGGAGCAGGTAACAAAGACGCAATGGCTACTATAAGATTAACACCAAGTGTTAGGCCCTATAACTGCATTCTGCATCTTTAAGGGGAGTTGCAATATTAGTGAGAGGGGAGGATGAAGATTGCCCAGGGCAGTGCCACTGGGGGAAGAAGAGTATTTAATAAAAGCTGGGGTAGGGATTGGGTGAAAAAATTCAAGCTGGAAGGAGAAAGGGAAACAGAAATGGGATTAGTTGCAGGACATAGCTTAGAACTGTAACACGATGAAACTTGGTCTAAATAGAGGAGTGTTCACAAAAAGCTGTATCACGTTAAACTTAGTTTATGATCCAGAGTAAAATACCACAGGAGCTTAAAACAAAAAGAGCTGTAATACTTTAAATCCTGAAACCTGCACTCTGAAAGATCCTGCACTTGAAACTTCCCTTGGAGTGCAACATTGCTGTGGACCAGTCTTACATTCACATTTAAATTAGGATTCACAGGACAATTTGGTGAAACTTAGTATCAGAATCAGTAAATAAAATTAGCTTAAAGTCCAAAAAGATCCAGAGTAGCAAAGAATTAAAGAAGTGGAGCAGCCAGTCAGCAGGCAGAAACAATGGTCCGGCCAATCGGCATGGAGACGCCAGAAGTTTGAGCAGCGTACCTTCGGTCTGGTGATCGACGGGCAGTAGCGTGAGGAGGCAGCTGGTGGTTAAGAAACACTTTAGTCTTTGTTCTCTGACAATGTCTTGAGCTCTGTTGAAGGCTTTTCTATGATCAATAACCTGCATGGGAAAATCAGGGGAAAAAAAAGCAGGACGCCATTCCAACGAATCTCATTTAACAATCAGGCATCCCTCAAAATCTTCTCCCAGTCTGGATATCTAAGGAGTTGAAAACCACCAGTCTTGGGCAAGCTGTGCCATCTGATGGGGGGGTCCAGTTGGCACCATGTGGGCCCCTTCAATTTCCATAACCACTTTTGAACCCCATTGTAACCATATGAATAAGTGGGTTTACAAAAATGCCACCATGTCAGATCCCTTGGATCCTTCCTGCAATCCCAATAGCCTAATGTTTCTACATCTCTGCCGGGACTCCAAATCATCGATCTTTTCCCATAGCATTCTGATTTCCTTCTCCATCAGCCCCAATTTGTGTTCTGCCAGTTAGGCCCAATCCTCCACCTGGCTAATCCGTTGCTCGGCATGATCTATCTGATGCCCCAGCACTTCAATCAACACATGGATAGCTGTCAGCTGAACTGTAATATGATTTAAATCAGTGTAAATGATTCCCATAAATGCTTTCATTTCTGCAAATTCTTAAGCTACCAAGTTAGTGTCCGATTCATGCTCCACCTACATGTCTAAAGTAGGTCCTGACTCAGTGTCCAGCGGAGGAGGGGATGCTGAAAGTTTATATTTCTTTTTAGCCAGAGTGCTAGATTTATCAGAATCCCCTTTGGCAACCATCTGGACACCAAGGACACCTTGTTGGGTGAATAGAAAGCTAGTGGAGAGGGTAGGAAAAAGTAAATTTAATCCTCTGTGAGACGTAGCTGCAGTACCGCACTGTGCTTAGCTCAGTGACATCACGCGAACTCCGCATTCTCCCACTGTGTGGGTGCAGTCCCCCATCCAGCACAGTAGTAGCTGCAGCAGGCAGACCTGGCATTTCCAGAGCTCATGTCATCCCTCTGTCATGGCTGCATCCCTCCAACCCCTGCAGGCTCCTGCAGCCCTCTGGGCACCTACGGAAGTATATACACTGAACTTAGGCAGCTGTGCACACAGAATGAGGACACAGGAGTGGCATAATGTGCATAATAAAAGTGGAACCAACCAACACATGGGCCACCATGCAACAGATTTTTCAACTGGCTATCACTAGGGTGAGAAATCTGGATGTCATCCTTGACGACGGATTGACACTTGAGTCTCAGGTGTTGGTCGTCATCCAGAGTGGTTTCTACCACTTAACAAATGTTGCCCAGATTAAACCCCTAGTTCATCCTGGTGATCTGCTTGTGCTGGCAGATGCCTTTGTGATGTTAAGGCTAGACTGCTATAATGCTCTTTACTTTGAGTTAAGTGGAGGGACCCTCCATTGACTGCAGCTGATGCAGAACACAGTGGTTAGGTTGCTGGTGGTTCTTCCCAGGTCTGGTCATCTGATCTCAGTCCTGCATGATCTGCACTGGCTGTCTGTTAGATGGAGGTTCATCTTCAAGCTGGGCTTGTTCACCAATAAGGTCCTATATGGATCTGGCCCTGGCTACCTGAGTGATCTTGTGGCCTCTGCCATCCCAGTGCACTCACTCTGCTCCTCCAAGGGCCTCCTAGCGGTGTTTTAATTTTTTTTATTTTACTATCAGCCATAATGTTGAGTCACCCACTCTTCATCCACTAAGGCACCAATTCAATGAGGGATAGCAAAGGTCACTTTCAAAAACTATGCTATCTAGCTGGGCCTTGGACACTACAGACAAGTAGTATTTAAATAAATTAAAACAAAAAAACACCTGAGTAAATAATCTGTCGGAACAACCCGTAAACCATCAAGCAGCACTTGAGAAACAACACAAAGCACTCAGGGGAAATAAAAAATGGTCTAACAGTTATTATTTAATGTTAGCAGCAACCTTTGATACACAAGGAGGCATGGAAAGGATGAAAAGGGGCTTGGCAAGGTTGGGGGAATGGTCAGAAGTATGACAGCTAGGATTCAATGCAAAGAAGTGCAAAATAATGTACCTGGGAAACAAGAACCCAGGGCAAGAATACACAAGGGGTGGGGAGGTAGTAACAACAACAAAAAAGGAAAGGGACCTGGGGGTAATCATATCAGATGACCTTAAGGTTAGCAAGCAATGTGAGAAGGCAGTAGGGAGGGCTGGGGGTAAACTGGGATGTATAGGGAGAGGCATCAGCAGCAGATAACAGGAAGTTGTTATCCCTCTGTACAGACAGTTGGTGAGACCCCATCTGGAGTACTGTGTTCAGTTCTGAAGACCCCATCTCCGCAAGGGCATAGACAGGATAGAGGTAGTCCAGAGGAGGGCAACTAAAATGGTGCAAGGTCTGCAAGAGAAGCCATATGAGGAGAGACTAAAGGAGCTTAATATGTATACCCTTGAGGAAAGAAGGGAGAGGGGGGACATGATAGAAACTTTTAAGTACCTCAGTGGAATCAACAAAGTCCAAAAGGGTAGCATCTTTCAGAAAAGAGACTTGCAAGAACAAGGGGACACAATTTAAAGATAGAAGGAGGGCGTGTTCAGGGCAATGTGAGGAAGTATTATTTCACAGAGAGGGTAGTGAATGCATGGAACAGCCTTCCTGAGGAGGTTGTGGGGTCTAAAACTGTGGGAGAATTCAAGAATGCATGGGACAGACATAAGGCAATTCTTGTGGGGGGTAGGAAGAAATAGGCTGCTGGTTAACTAGGATCTGCGGCCTATCCTGTAGGTAGGGAAATGGGCAGACTAGATGGGCCAAGCGGTCCTTATCTGCTGTCAAAGTCTTTGTTTCTACCTTGGTACTCCTATACACATGATACTGGTGCAAAATAAGCTCATAACAGCATGATAAGCATCTGAAATTCCTTACTGTCCCATATCTCCCCTCCTCCAGGTCACAACTGGAAATTAATCCTGGGCTCTGTGTGCTTACCTGATAAATTACAGTATGTTTTAAATAAATAAATGCTATCTGCTGGGTCATTGGGTGGTCCTAGTTGTACCCTTATTTTATTAGCAATATATAACTAATCAGACAGGTTGTTTGTTTAAATGCAATAAGTGATCACAAATGTTTAGCTAACAATAATAAAAATAGCAATTTAAATTACAATTGAATTAATTTAAAACAAAAATATAACAATTTAAATAATTCATCACACCCCAGCTCCACAGGAGTAACTCTATCATTTAAATTGCCAAAAAAAATCAGTCATTCCTCAGATTATTTGCAGGCTAGCACAGCAGATATTTACAAAAATGTAGCTCAAATTAATTGCACATTAATATTAAACAAGCATTTGTCAGCGCCAAGTGTTGCTTGCTGTCATTAGCAGTGGAAGTGCAGGAGTTAGACAGATGCAGTATAGAAATGGCAGTGAAGTTTTAAACTGATGCCAACTCAACCCCCACCCTGCAGAGATGGACAGACATTGGGGTGTGCCTTTGGGTCGTAGCCTATAATGGTCAAGACATTTCACCTCACCCTACCCTGCAGACACTTACAAGTGTCGAGGTGTGTTTTGAAGTGTTCGGGCTTTACACTCACCTCATTCCATAAGGAAATACACTGAAATGGGTGCAGTATAGGAGAATGGGGTGAACTCTGGGGCCAAAAGGCCCAAGGTGCACCTCGATGTCTGCCACTGACTGCAGGGTGGGGGTGGAATTGCATGAGTATTACTGTCAACAATCCCAAATCACACCCCTGACACCTGTCAGTCCCAACAGGGTAGGGTGTTATGGTCGAAAACCCTAACAGCCTGGGCGTTTCTTGGTATTTTTACTCGAAGTTTTCAACATGGGCTTTTTGTGACCCCACCACAAGAACAGTGACACTATCAGTTTGATAGCCGAAAGGTGATTTTGCACAGTGACTGCGCCACTTGGCACCACAGGTGCAAAACCTCATTTCGAACAGGATGTGAATAATGACACCTGTACTGTTCATGAAGATGTGTAAAAAATGGCAATGTTGAAAATCTGGAGTGAAAATATTAAAAAACTGGTGAAATCTTGAGTGTGCATAGAAACTGCGCAATGCACACCCATAATGTAATTAGTTTTGGGATATTTTACAGCAGATTTTTAACATATGCATTTTGGGACCTCTGCTCATGAACACTGTCACTGTGATTTTCTTAATCTGTTCCAAACACTGATTTCCTACAGTGACCGTGCTATTCTGCACCAGAAGTGTGAAACACATTTCGGCCAGGGTGTAAAAAATGACAGCTGTACTGTTCATAAGAAGGTGTGGAAAAATGCCAACATTGAAAATCTGGACTGAAAATATTACGAATTCGTGAACTTATGAGGTTGCGTGAAAATTTTTATTTATTTATTTAATTCACAAGTCAGATTTACAAACCTTTGAGCCAGTGACTCATTTACAAAGGTACCTCGTCACAGGGAGGGGGACAACATATTTGTGAGGCAAGACATTGGAGAACAATACAGGTGAAATACAAAGAAGTATACAAAGCAAGGCATTTCAGTGACCAAATAGGTGAGAAACAGTGGTGCAAAATAAAAGTAACATATTTGTGAGGCAAGACATTGGAGAGCAATACAGGTGAGATACAAAAGGAGTATACAAAGCGTGGCATTTCAGTGACCAAATAGGGGAGAAACAGTAGTGCAAAATAAGACTAAACAGTTGAGTTTCCCAGAGGAGCACACAGGTTACAGAGCATGGTGTACAGACTACCACAAGCAATTGTAAGTAAGCTAGTACATACGTAAAACTTAAAGAGACAGGTTAGTTCACAGTGTTGTTCCTGGAAGCTCTATAGTGGACATTTACAGTTCCAGGTGTCAGTGAGGTGTTTGCGTAGGGCTATTTTGAAGGGGCCAATTTTGGGGATGTTTGTAATGTGTGTGGGGAGGGATTTATACCAGGAAGGTGCTCTGTGGTGAAAAGATCTTTGGGTGAGCGAGATCCTAGCTCTAGGCACCTGGAAGGTGGCTTTGGTAGTATTGCGGGTGACGACCGAGTGGGAGGCCCATTGAAGGGGTGTAGTGATACCTGGAGGATAAAGCCCAAGTAGGACCTTTTTTGCCAGTATACAGGTGTTGTATTGCAGACATTCTTCAAACGTGAGTATGTTAGTGGCGGAGTAGAGCTGGCATGTGTGGGTTCTGCTGGGGGGCACTGGTCAGGAGTCTACAGGCTTTGTTGATAGAGGTCTGGACTTTGGTGAGGACAGTGGGGTCAGCAGCTGCATAGATAGGGAGTCCATAATCAACCAAAGACAGAATGGAGGAAGTGATAGCCAGCCGTAGGGCAAACTCAGGGATGCAGTCTTTGTGGCAGTAGAGGAGTTCACTTTGGGCACTCATGGCAGAGCGCAAAGCGTTAAGATGGGCATGGAAGGAGAATGCCGAGTCGAAGGTGATGCCCAGGTATTTGTATGTTGATACCTGTACAAGGCGGTGGAGAGTGCTGGGAATAATGTGAAGGGGAGCATCTCTGGAGTTGCTTTGGCGGTGTGCAAAAATCATAGATTTTGTCTTGTTGAGGTTCAGAACCAGGCGATGGTCATGGAACTACTTTCCAGCTTGGCCGAAGGTGAGTTGCAGGGAGTTCTGGAGAGTGAGTGGTTCTGGGTGTGAGGTGACGAGGATTGCGTCAATGGCATATAGCAGCATTTTGCCTGTGCAGGCACTGGGGAGGGTGTTTAAAAAGAGACTGAACAATGTGGAGCCCAGGATGGAGCCTTGCAGGATCCCAGATCGTACAGGTTGGGGCAGTTGATAGGATACCATTTAATCTGACCCATTGGGATCTATCCCTGAGGTAGCCGGAGAACCAGGCCAGAGGGCCAGATGAGAATCCCAGTTGATGGAGGGAGTCTAGCATTAGTGGGTGACACTCAGTGTCAAAGGCCTTGGATAGGTCAATGAACACTGCCCCTGCGATCTCCCCAGCATCAAGTGCAGACAGTATTTGGTGGGAGAACTCCAAAAGGGCTGTAGAGGTGCTGTGACCAAGGCGGATGCCATGCTGCTCTGGGCCTAGTATGTTGTATTTGGATAGGTAGTCCACGAGTTGGGTGGATACTATTTTCTCCAGAGCTTTGAGGGAGGGAATGGAGATAGGTCTGTAATTGTTAGGTAATCTGCGGTCCCCATTTTTATGAATGGGGGTAATTTCAGCCGATTTCCATGCACTTGGGAACTGGCCGAGGCATAGGGATCAGTTCAGAAGATCCGTGAGGGGGGCTAACAAGACATCAAGTGTCAGATGGAGTATCCTGGAGTCAAGGGGGTTACAGTTCAGGTTGTGGGTGGAGAGGGCTTTTAGGAGGAGTGGTTTGGTGTCATGGGGAGATACGGTCTTGAAGAGAATGGGGGTCGGGAAATAGCTGGGTGGTTGGATGAAGGATAGGGTCAAAGAAGTGGGCAGGAAGAACTACACTTAGGTCAGAAAATCTTGTGTTGAGGCAGTCCGCACTACGTGGTTGGTCAGTATTAATTGTGCTGTTAATGACAATCGGGGGGGGGGTCTTCCCATTAAGCTCCTTTATGTTGTCCCAGAAAGCTCAGGCAGAGCCCCAGGATGAGGTCAAGGCGGTTTGATAGTAACTGGCCTTGGCTCGTCTTATGACCCAGGTGCAACGGTTGTGAGTGCATTATAGGCTTGCCTGTCAGCTGTCCTGCCAGACTCAACCACAGTGTGCTATAGGTTATTCCGCTGCTTCAATTGCTGGATCAGAGAGGGGGAAATCCAGGCAGCCTTTTGCCTCTTGGAGTGAGTGTTTGTGATTGGGGCAAAGATGTCACGAGCCTTGCAGAAGGCACTGGTAAGGAGGGCTAGGGCAGTATCTATTTCCGTTGCGAGGGAGATCGGGGACCAGTCGAGCTGGGCAAGGTACCGCTTTAGCTTATTAAGGCCTCCAGGGTGAAAATGGTGATGGGGGGGGTGGCATAGTATGTAGGACTGAGCATGGGGGAGGACCAGCAACAGAGAATTGGTGAGTGGTCACTAAGGGAGTTTGCTAGGACGTTAACAGACTTGATTTTGTGTGGGCGGTTTGAGAGTACTATATCTAGGAGGTAGCTGGTGCCAGTAGATTGGTTAAATCTGGTGGGCCGAGTGACCAATTGGGATAGGTCAAGGGCTATGAAGTTGTCCCTAATGTGTGCAGCAGTGGAGCCAAGCCAGTTGATGTTGAGGTCTCCTAGGACGAGCTGTTCAGCCTTGTGTAGCAGGGTGGAGAGATAGTCTGTAAGACAGCGGATAGCTAGACTTTGTGCCCGTGAGGGTATGTAGGTGGCTGTGAGGTAAAGAGGGCTGTGGCCCGGGTCCGAGGTGATTTTAAGGGTGATGGCTTGGGCCCCCTGGTCAAGTTTGGGGTTAGGTAGCACGTGACCCAGGAAGGGGTCCTGCAGGTACACTGCACACCTGCCGCCATGCTTACCCACACAATCTACTCTGTAGAGGGTGAAGTCGGGGAGGGAGACAGCAGAGTCTGGGGTTGATTGGGAGAGCCAGGTCTCCACTATTGCAAGAATGTCAGGCAGGTGCTGTGAGACCCAACACTGGAGTGCAGCAATCTTCCTTTGGGAGACTACAGATATTCATTGAGGCGATGCAGAGGCCATGTCCAGTAGGGGGCGATGGGGTTGTAGCGGGTCCTGGTCCAGGGTTAGGATGGACATTCCCAGAGAGCATGAGGAGTAAGGTGATGAGACGGAGAAAAGGACTTCGGCAGTTGTGGTAGGAGTGCTTGGGCAGATGCAAGGATCTGGGGGGCAGTGCAGGGGATGGGTAGGGAGTTAAGGGTAGGTAGGGCAAGGATGGAGAGGGACCACCTATCACTGTGTACAGGGGGCAGGGGGTTGGGCATTGATGGTGGGTGAGGGGGGCAGTGGGGTGGTCCAGCGTGTGAGGAACATTGGTGGAGAGCGGTAAAAAAATGGTCGGGCAATGAGCAGTAGGAGGATCTGCCCGAGGAGGATGAGACTTTAGCAGGTGCCCACTTACAGTGGTACTGGAGAGATTCTGTGGATGGGGGGGGGATAGGATCGTGAGGAGTAAGGCAGGTATCCAGAGTACTACTGGGGACATGTCTGTGTATGGGATGAAGAAGGGAGATAAGTGTTTGCAGGCAGGATCACCCTAGTGTTCAAGGAATATAACCTGCAGGTGGGAAAGTTAGCTGATTGGTTCTGCACCACATGTGACTATATGTATAAAACTGAGTGCCGATCAAGGGTGGTGGTGGGGGTGGCGGGGCCAAAAACAACACTCTTTGTGTGAGAGCCTGGTGCTGCTCCTGTGTCCTAGAGAGCATACCTATGGCAGTCCGGGGGGGTGGGGGCGATCCCCGAGTCAGGGTCCAGGGCAGGGCAGGCTCTTCCAGCCCTCACGACCCATGTTCAGCTCCGATGTGATGAGACCCTTGTAATTGAGGAGAGAGGGGAGATTTTAAATGCTTTTTTCAGAGGCGTGGCTAAGGTAGGACAAAAGAACAATTCCTGAGATATTTTTAGGGTTACTGAGCCTATATCGAGAGCGACTATCTGCAGGTCAGAAGTGATACTACTGGGAGCCCTTAACAGTTCAATCCTGAGTTGCAAGAAACAAACGCTAACGTGCCTTTTTGCAAAATCTCGAAAGCGACTGTAGGATTTCCCAGCTTAACTACAGAATGAGGCAGCTGTAAGGTTTCACAACACTGATCTACTTACTTAGACAACTGTGGATTTACATTATGCTGAATTATACACATAAGGAAGCCTGGTTACCTACTAAATAAGCGACTGCAGAATTTCTCTGCATTTACTGTTAGGGAAGCCCTACAGAGCAAAGTAACCAAGGACAACCCTGTCTGTGAATATTCTGAGGGAGCTCAGTATTTATCAAATAAGGCAGCAGGTTTAATTAACTGTACTAGACTCTTTAAGGCAATTCACTAGCTGGTCATACTCTCTTAAAGTAACTACACAAGAAACAGTAAATATAAGCATATCCGGCAAAGAAAACATTGAAAAAAAAAACTATCTTCAGTGCTGCGCCGACTCTTAAGGCACATGTGAGGTTTTGGAGTCAAAGACTTTTGTTCAAGATTCCAATTTGAAATGGGATTGGTGCCAAAAACAACACACGTTGTGTGAGAACCAGGTGCTGCTCCTGTGTCCTAGAAAGCGTACCTTCGGCAGTCCTGGGGGGTGGGGGCGATCCCAGAGACAGGATCCAGGGGAGGGCAGCCTCTTCCAGCCCTCACCAGCGTTCAGCTCCGCAGTGATGAGACCCCTACGGCAGTCCAGGGGGTGGGGGGCGATCCCTGAGTCAGGGTCCAGGGGAGGACAGGCTCTTCCAGCCCTCATGACCCACGTTCAGCTCCGCAGTGATGAGACCCCATTGCACAATGCAAGCTCATAACACAGTCATTTTATGGATGTTTGTCACCAAATTTTAAACATAGCCAGTTTAAGACCCCTGCTCATGATCAGTGTCACTGTGATTTTCTTAATCTGTCCTAAACATTGATTTTGCACACCAACCGTGCCACTGTGTGCTACATGTGCGAAAACACATTTTGGGCAAGATGTTGAAAATAACAGCTGTACTGTTCATAAGGAGGGTTGGTAAAATGGCAATGTTGAAAATCTGGAGTGAAAATATTAAAAATGCTCGACATTATGAGCATGCATAGGAACTGTGCAACGCACGCTTATAAAACAGTCATTTTGGGGATTTTTTTTTCACCAAATTTTCAACATACTTTTTTTGGGGCCTGCCTCATGAACAGTGTCACTGTGATTTTCTTAATCTGTCATAAACATTGATTTCGCACACTGACCATGCCATTGTGCGCTACATGTGCGAAAATACATTTCGGGCAAGATGTAAAAAATGACAGCTGTACTGTTCAATGGACGGTGTGGTAAAATGGCAATGTTGAAAATCTGGAGTGAAAATATTCAAAATGCTCAGTTATGAGCGAGCATTGGAACTGTGCAACGCACACTCATAAAACAGTCATTTTGGGGAATTTTGTCACCAAATTTTCAACAGGGCTTTTGGGAGCCTACCTCATGAACTGTGACACTGTCATTTTGTTAATTGGTCCTGAAAGGTGGTTCCACGCAGTGACCGCAAAATCACCTTTCTGGACCGAATAACAAAATGACAGTGACTGCGTTCATGAGGTGGGGTCCCAAGAACCACATGTTGAAAATTTGGTGAAAAAATTCCCAAAAATGGCCGAGATATGCACCAAAGTTGGAAAAAAAAACATTTATGACATTATACGGCTTACTGGCATTTCTTCAGTTCACGGTCGGCTTTGAAGAGTGCAGATGTGTTCACGGTCCACCGAAGATCATCGTGCTGGGCTCCAGAGGTAAGTGTAGGGTGAGGTGGGAATGTGGGGAGGTGAAGTACACAGAGGGTGAGTGCAAATTGGGGAAGGGGGGCAAGAGAATCAATGGGAGACTGTTTTTTCTTCTAGGTTTTTATTTTTTTTACATAGATGTCGGGGGACTTTTGCCACGCTGGGGTGGGCTCCCAGCATGGCACCAGGCAGTTTGTTTGGGGGAGGCAGTGGAGCAGATGGGGGATTGGGCACCCCAATTGGCCAAAGAGACTTTTGCCATGCTGGTGTGGGCTCCCAGCATGGCAGACAGAAGTTTGTTTGGTGGGGTAGTGGAACCCACGGGGGATTGAGCACCCCTGTCGACCATACAGTTTGCTGGGGGGGGGATGAATGAGCCTGGGGGGGATTGGGCACCCCCTCAGTAAACAACAAATGGGGAAGGTGCATTATGCCGATGGGCATTGGGCTATCCCATCGGCAAATAGAAACATAGAAACATAGACTTTGATGGCAGATAACAACCACTTGGCCCATCCAGTCTGCCCATTTCCCTACCTATTGCATAAGCTGCAGATTCTAGTTAACTGGGGAGGGTGTCATGCTGACAGGGGGATTGGGCACCCCGTCTGCTTTTTTTTTTTTATTATTGAAATGTTTCACCAGGAAGGCACACTGAACGGCGAGTGGCAGCTTTCCGTTGGCTTTCTGGGGACTGTTAGAGGGCGTCAGAGAAGCTGTCGCCATGGGGACACTAATCAGCTTTTTTGGTAGCTTGTCATGCACCAAAACAGCCAACTGAGTGGTGACGTGGCCCAAATTTCCTGACACATTTATGCATTCTCCCTAACTGCTGAAAGCAATGTGTTTCTTGCACATGGGTGCAAGCAACACAAAAATACAGTAATTGGACTGTAGGCCAGCTTACCTCACAAAAAACTTTGCTGTTTCTGTTCTTTCAGGCTTTGTGGAAAACAGTGCGCTGCTGGCTTCAGGCTGCCTATGCTGCTGAGTTCCAGAGATTGCCAGTGCAAGTATAGGTTGTGTTGCCGGTCACTGGCTGCAAGTTGTATCCCATGTCTTGGTTATCTGCCTGTGAGATACTAGGGTCTCTTAGCTGCCAGTCCTCAAGTTTTCCTCCCTCTGATTGTGGTCATGCTGACTGTAGTCTTGATTCTTCAAGTTCCAGTGTGCTGTGCAGTCCCCCTGCCTTCTCCTGACCTCCACTGAGCTGTAGATGGCATTAAGGGATTTGCAGGCTTAATATAGGGCTAGCAGCAGTGCTTGTCACGGTGCCGTCTTTGTTCTTTTTCCACCGTAGAGGATCATAAATGCAGGTATATGATTGTTCCTCTCACTTGACCAATCACAAGTCTGTTCTGCTGCCCTACTCCTATTGGTCCCAAAATTAAAGGGACTCTAAGGGAAGCTTCTGATTGGTGTGCTTCTAAGTCAGCTTTTGGAACAAACTGATCTGCTCACCGGCCCACACTCTCCTATGTAGTTCAAACCCTCAAGGTGTGGTTATAGAAGAGTCAGCGTGGTGCATGTGGTGTTAACTGAAGCCTGCAGTCTGATTTACCTTTTTTTTTTATTTCCCCACTGCTACATAACCTCCCACACACAGTTTGCTTAAGTTGATTGATTCAGAGAGGGGTACTTAAACTGGTGTGACTTTATCATCGCCGGCACAATTACAGGAGTAGTAGAAGGAAAACTGAGGAACTGAGCAGCACCCACAATTTCCAGATGACCCGGAAAAAAAGAGGGTAAGTGGCAAAGCTATAATGCAGTAGGATTTTGTTTTCCTGTTTCAAAGAGATGTCTGATCAGCTAAAAGATGAGGAAGGTTTTCCTTTTTTTTCTTGCCATTTTGTAATTTTAAGTTTTAGCAGTAACAGACAGAAACAAACAAACAATTGGGTGCTATTCGTGAATGGGGCAGAAGGTACATGCCAAAGGCACATACCTCACTCATGTAGTTTCATGGGCCTGGACAGGCGCAGGGTGTGCAGTATTCATGACCTCATGCACCCGCAGAAAATTGTCTGTGGCCTCGCCCTCCCTCGGTGCCTAGGTTCACAGGAGGGAAGTAGTCGGTATGGAGAGGTGCCCCCAAGTAGGCGTCCAAAGGTCCCAGAGTGGATCCCTTGCACACTGGGGGCGATCATGAATTGAACCTGTGGCTCCATAAAATACTATAAAATATAAACGTGTTTGAGCAGTCACCCAAATGGCTGCCCCAGCCTTCCTCATCAACCTAGTGGGCTGGGGCAGCACGGAAATTTGTTTCCTTGTCTCACCACGACAGGTGGATGATGATCATGGGATGCACACTGGGTTATGGCAGAGTCCCAGCTGCCGTAACCTGTGCCCTCCTGTGCCTGGCACTACACATCTAAGTGAATGGCTCATAGTGCAGGCACACCCCGACACTTCCCTCTGACTGCCCCCGGAATGGTGCTGCCCATGCGACCAGTGAATCCACTGCACAACTGGCTGACATGCTCACTATGGATGCCACTGGGGGCCACAGGACCCCTGCCATGAGGCATTCTCACTTAGGATTGCCTACACACCACAGATACCAGGTGCATAGGCAATCTTTATTTTTGTGCATAGGGCCCAATGTTGGCACAGTAACAAACAGAAACAATTAAGTTTGTGGGTTTAAAATGTTTCAGCACTAACAAACAGAAGCACTCAAACTAAGCAGCTGAGATTTCTTTGTTACTAGGGGAAAGGGAGATCAATAAGCATGGGGGCCTAATCTGAAGGAGGGGAGGGGCAGCTAGCAGGTATAAATTCTTCGAAGTTACAAAGGACCCCAAAACTTGTGTGGCCCTGAAGCAGGAGTGTAGTATCATAACTAGGAGCATTTGGAGGGCATCTGCAGGGCACCCAGGTCTGAAGGGGACTGTGCTCAATATGGACCAAGTAGTTAAGGAAACCAGGGAAGTTATTAGGGGGTAATAAAGTACAGAATACAAGGGGTGAGGAGGGTAAATACAAACATATGGACATATGAAACTACCAGCAGTAAAAGACCATTTGGTCTATAAAGTCTGCTTGATTTTGCAGCTAGCACCCCTACTCTGCAGCTACCTCTCCTACCCTACGCCCCTTCCATGATCCTCCCTTTTGCCCAATCCCAGCCTCTCTTGAAGCATCCCACTGTTTTACAGGCCACTACCTCTGCCAGTATTGCTTTCCACTCTGCTACTATCCTTTCCATAAAGAAATGCCTCCTCATTTCCCTCCTAAACTTTCCACCCTCCACTGTCATGTCATGACCCAGAGTGTCTCTCCTCACCCTCCCCTTGAACAGTCCCTCCGTGACTGTTATGTTTATTCCTCTTGTGTACTTAAAGGTCTCAAGCATATGCCCTTGTCCCTCCTCTCCTCCAGAGAGCACATGTTCAACTCCCTCAGTCTAACCTCATATGGTAACTCCCTCAGACCTTGTATCATCGTTGTTGCTCTGCGTTGCACTCCTTCCAGCAATCTAATGTCCCTCTTTAGGTAAGGGTGCCAAAACCAAATGCAGTACTACAGGTGGGATCTGACCAGCGATCTATATAATGGCAGAATCACTTCCCTTCTTCTAGAGGTAATACCCCTTGCAATACAACAAAGCATCTTGTTGGCCACTGCTGCTGCTTTCCTACACTGTGCAGAGTTGTTCATTACTCCGGTTATGAGCACCCCCAGATCTTTCTTACCCTCAGTCACAGCTAGCTGCACCCTCCCCCCCAAGATGGTACCTCCTCTTTGGATTTTTTGCCCCGAAATATAGCACCTTGCATTTTTGGGCATTGAAACCAAGTTGCGAGGTGTCAGACCTTGTCTCCAGCCTTGTTAGATCTTCCTGCAATCCCTGCCACCCCCCTTAGTCATCCACCACTGCTCCCATCTTGGTGTCCTCTGCAAATAGACTGATCTTGCTATTTATGCCTTCCAAGATGTCTGCAATAAATACCCCAAATAATACCAGCCCTAGCACTGACCCCTGTGGGACTCCACTCATCAATGCCCTTGGGGATGATAATTCTCCTCCCATCACCACCCACTGCTGCCATCCCTGCAGCCAGTTTTCCACCCATCCCACTAATTTTGCCCCACCCCTGTGCCCCTTAGCTTACATGCTAGTCTTCCATGTAGCACTGAGTTGAATGTCTTACTGAAGTCCAGGTACAGGACATCCACCACATGCCCTTTGTCCTTTTCCCTAGTCACCCAGTCTTAGCAGTCCACTAGGTTGGTCTGGCAGGATCTGCCCTTAAGAAAGCCATGCTGCCGACTGTCCTACCCCCCACTGACCTCCAGCAGGGTCACCAGCTTCTCCTTCAGGATTGTTTCCATCAGTTTCCCCACTATGGACGTGAGACTTACTGGTCTACAGTTCCCTGGTTTGTCTTTGGGACTGCTCTTATGGAGTGGAACCATGTGAGCCATCCTCCAATCCTGAGGTACACACCCTGAGTCCAGAGAGGCATTAAATAGACCTGCCAATGGGCCTGCCAGGACCTCCACCAGCTCTTTCAGAACCCTGGGGTGTATGCCATCTGGTCCCGGTGCCTTGTCCACCCTCAGTGCTTTTAACCTCTCTAGCACTCTACTTTCTGTGATTTCCCCATCCATCACCCCTTCCCCCTCTGATCCTATCCTCCCCCAACCTTAGGTATTTCCCCCCATTTCTCTTTAGTAAAAACTGAGCAGAAGTAGTCGTTAAGCACTTCTGCCTTTTCGCCCCATTTTTCTACCCATTCCCCCTCCTTCTTAATCCTCACTATTTGGTCCTTACAACCCCTTTTCTCCCTGATATACCTGAAGTAGTCTGTTTCCCTCTCCTTAATTCCCTTCACCAGCATGAGCTCCCTTGACAACTTTGCTGCCCTTACTTCCCTGGCCACCTCCATTGCTTCTTTCAGGTAATCTTCCCTGTCCTCCCCCCTCCAAGTTCTCCTGTATCTCCTATAGGTGACTTTTTTCCTCCTCACTCTGTCTATGGCACCCTTGCTCATCCAGCTAGGTTTCTTTGCTCTAGCCTTTTTACTTTGGGCCTTGCTGCAGGAATTTGTTGCCTCCACTGTCCCTAGCTTAATGAGTTCCCACCTCTGATTCGTGTCCATATTAGGCTGAATTCTGTCCAGGAATCCTTGCACCACTTCATCCATCTTTTTGAAGTTAGCCTTTATAAACTCTAGCACCTTTGTGCCAGATGCCCCCCTCTCCCTGCCCAGCTGCAACTGTAACCATACTGTCCTGTGATCACTCCCCACCAGTGGTTTCTCCACCCTCAGATCCCTCACCCACTCCTTGTTAGACAGTACGAGGTCCAGGGTATTCCATTCCCTAGTTGGTTCGCTGACCAACTGCATCAGGAAGTTATCCTGACAGGCGTCTAGCATTATCTGTTCCCTTCTAAACTTGATGGCACGTGTTCTCCACTCCACTCCTGGCAGGTTGAAATCACCTACTAGCACCACCCCATCCTTCCCACAGTTCCTCTGGATCTGTTCCGTCAGTAGCATTTTTGGTTCTTCAGATTAGGAGGGTGGCCTGTACACGCCCCCCAACCGCAGTGTCTTATTTTTTGGATCTTGGATTTGCATCCATAAAGCCTCTGTATCTACCTCCTCCCCCTCTTCCCTAACACACTTCAGTCCCTCCCTCACATAGAATGCTACCCCCCTCCTTTCCCCTTAACTCTATCCTTGCAGAATAATCTGTAACCCAGAACTGCCAGGTCCCAGTCATGGTTTTGGGTGGCCCATGTCTCAGTGATGGTTGCCATGTCTACCCCCCCCAGCCATGAGAGCCTGTAGTTCTGCATTTTTATTCCTCAGGCTTCTAGCATTTAAAGATACCACCCTCCATCCCCTTTCTTTCTCCCCCCCTTCCTCCTCTCCCTTTATGGCCCCCCCTGTATTGTTTTCCCTTTGCCTTACCTCACTTTTACGGGGAGGGGGGGGTAAGTCCACATGGTTTCCCATCTCAAGGCCTCTGATCACCTCAATCCCTTCTGCCACCCTCATCTAGTTTAAATTCTCCCCGATATACTCCCCAAGCTTTTGCTTCAGTACTTTCTTCCCCTCTTTGTTTAAGTGCAGTCTATCTTTAGTGTATAGACTGTTGTCCTCCTAGGTCACACCCCCACCCTCCTACCAGTCCATACCCTTTTTCATGACACCAGGTTACCAGCCATTCATTAATCTCCTGAAACCTCAGTTTCCTTGCAGTACTTGCCTTTAGGACTGGAAGTACCTCCAAGAAGGTAACTGATCTTCCTGCCCTCACAAACTGGACCTAAATCCTCAAACCTCCTCTTCAACTCGTCTACTGTCCCATCAGCCAGGTCATTCGTCCCAAGGTGCAGAATTAGATGTTTTTTTCCTGCCCTTTCTAGAATATTTTAATACTGATTGCCCCATCCTTTCTGTCTTCATTTCTGGTATGGCCTCCACCCAGACTTGACTATGCCTCTCTCCCTTGCTACCCCACCTGACCTCTCTCAGTTATTGTGTCCCCTAACACTAAGATCCCACCCCTTTCTTCCTTGTCACCTCTCCCATCCTCCCATCCTCCCATCCCTGTCCTAAATTCTTCTTCTTCCTGTACACTGCTCCCCCCCCATTACCCCTGTTATACTACCCAATCAGTACTCCTTCCTGTGTTTCATTCTATCTTGACACACATTAGGTTCTTGGTCAGGGTAGTCACAGGTGACAGGGTAGGCCAGAAGGAACAGGACAAGAGCTAGGATTTGAACTAGTCCTTATCTGGAGTAGGCCCATAGGGGCAAGTTAAGGGATCGGGGAACAACTCCCTATCTGTGGTAGGCCTGCAGAGGCAGATTTGAGGCAGGAGGCAGATTTAAGGCAAATCTCTCCTTGACTCTAAAATTAATTGTACCTGCCTGCCCTAATGTGATAGTACCTCACCCCCAGTTTTCCATTTACCTACCCCCTCTACATCTTTCAGCTATATACCACATTTTTCTTAACCTACTCCCATACCCCAATTACCTGACAATTGCCTCACTTGGGTGAAGGGTCCACCTCTCTCCCACTTCAGATGATGCCACCTTCAGTTGATCCCCCCAACCCTTCTACTCTAGTCAGTCTATCTGTTATTATTTACTAATTTGATGTGTATAAGTTCAAATTTTGCTATTACTGCCTGTGTATATACTTCAATGTTTTTTCTTTTTTTTTCTCTGTAAACCTGTAACGTTCGTTCAACACTGACATGGAACCTTTGAAAATGAGTCCTTGACTCAAAGGTATTAATCCCAAACTGAAATAAATAAATATATATATAAATAAATAAGGATTTAAACTGCTCCCTATGTGGTGTAGGATCATAGGGGCAGGTTGAACTAAGGGGCTCTATTGTCTATTTGGGGTGGGCATATAAGGACAAGAAAATGATTAGACAAGAAGTAGGAAGATGAGAGAGGTGAGCTGCAGGCAATGTAGACTGCAGTTTTCTAGCACACTCTGGGAGGCTGGGAAGTTGCGTAGAATGCAGACGTCTGGGGTTTACGAGGGCCAAGGTGCAGTTGCTTAGGTCAGAACTAAGCAGGTTACTTATTAGGCAGGGGAAGGAAATGAGTGGGTCTGTAAAGGAGCATCGGTGAGAGGGGGTAGGGGGGAACTTAACCTCCCACAAGAAGGACAGAGGGTAGGAAAACTGTGGCTAAAAATAGAACAGTGGGGTCCAGCTGTGGGAGATAGGGATATTTAGATAGGTATTCAGTAGGTTCCTGTGCCACAGAGGTAGTATTGGGCAAAGGGGGCAGGCTGGAGAACAGTTGGAATGAAAGGTGGGTGGAAGCTGGGCAATGAAAGAAACTGACACCCTTCTTGAGTGCTTGTCAAAATAGATATTCCTGTTGCTTGATTCCAAGGAGGAAGGTATCCCAGCTAGCATGGATGGAGACTCAGGGGAAAAAGGCAGCAGGGGCCACATGGAGTCCGTGAGGCCATGCCTAAAGTAAGCCAGGAAACTGGTACAGTGGAGTATCATAAAGGGGCTCAAGAGGTGCAAAAAAGGGAGAAGCCAGTAGGCAGAAAGCCCAAATTAGTAAAATGAAGACACTAATTCAGCATGGCATGAATTGAGCACAGTGAAGTTAGTACAGAGAGTAGAGAATAGCAGGGGCAGAAACTGAGTAAGGGAGGAGATGATAGGGGAATGCTGGATCAGGTGGAACAAGTGCTGTGCAGAATTTTTAAGTTCTGACGGACTGAAATTCCACAGAATTTTCAAAATTCCACCCAAATTCTGCTGAATTTCACCAGAAATGAAATGGTGGAATTCCACATCAGAAAATAGTTGTGGAATGATTTTCCATGGGAAAATTGCTGTTTCGCAGAATATTATTCCACAGAGCACAGCAGGTGGAATTCTGCAGAAGAACCAGTGAAATTCCAGCAGAAATCCCACTGGCATAATGGTCATTCTGCATTAATTTTGCCAGTGTAATTCCACATTCTGCACAGCACTACGAGGATTAGGTGGGGATAAGGATTTTATTTTTATTTTGTTTTTGTTTTTATTTTGGTAACTGAGTAAGTGCACTAGACATAGAAATGCCTATTTTCAGGCATGACCGGTGTAAGTGAATGGGTTTGTTAGGAAGCATCGATGACAGGGGGTAGTGGATACTAATACAATGGCATCCAGAGAGGGTGCTTAAAAACCAAGGTAAACTAGCAGAGTTCTGGACATAGGGGACTCAATTGTGAAGAGAGTTAGATGGCCACAGGGGAGAGGGGGCCACATTTAAGAAGTGTGTGTCTCCCAGGTATACCAGTTGAGTGAATCATGCCTATGGTACACACGGTAATGCAGGGAGAAGTTAAACCTGATGTGATCCTCCACCTGAGCTCAAATAACCTGGCAGGGTATGAGGCAGGGGAGGTACAAAATCAGTTTAGGGAGCTTGGGAGGAAAGTTAGAGGTGTCAAGGTTGGTGACATTTTTGGAAGTGTTACTAGTACCCAGGACCAGCTCAGTTAGAAAGTTGTGGATCTCTGTATTCAACCAGTAGCTAAGGTACTTGTGCAAAGAGGAAGACATTGATTGTGTTGGGGACTGGGGAAGAGTCTAAGATAAGAAATTCCAGCACTCGCCAGATAGGCTATACCTCAGCAGGGAGGACCAGGGTACTATGTGATAGGTCAGTGAAGTACATTGGGGCAGCTTGAATTTAAATTAAGCAGGGGAGAGTACTACCAGGGGTCATGGAACTCAGAGTTCTTGACACAAGGAGGCAGGAAGACATCCCTCCAAGCTGAGGGGACAATTAAGTAAAACAGGAAAGGAGGGAGGGGTGAGGGGAAGGCTGAACACAGTAATGGGGAATAGGAGGGAAGGGAAGAAAAAAGATAAAGAGGGAGGAAACTAATGAGGCAGCCAGAGGGAGGAGGAGGTACCAAAAAGGGGAAGGAAGTGGGAAACATGAGATGTGGAGTGTTATCCATAAATTGTAGGGATCTGGGGGAACAAAATGGATGACCTCCAGGCCATGATGAATGAGGTCCAAGAAGATTTGGTGGCAGTCACCAAGACCCAGCCAACACTGAACCATAACTGGGATCTGGCTGTTCCTGGATATACCCTCTATAGGAAGAACAGAACAAAAGGTAAGGGTGGAGAGGTCACAATCTATGTTAGGGAGGGGATAAAGGTCACAAGGTAGGATATGAAGGGGATGGTAGAGAGATGCTATGGGCCAGTACAGTGGCAGCCAGGGGTTGAGAAAAAAAAAAAGGTACGGGTAGTGTACTGACCATCTTTTCAAGATGAAGCCACAGGTAGGAAGCTATGTAGTGTTGCTATGAGGTGTTGGTTGTGAACCCAGGTCACTAGGAGGCGGGTCTGTTGGCGGGATCACACTCGGGTTTATGGCTTGGGGGTGTTCAGCTAACTACCTCAGGCTGGGTGTGCAACCTGGGCATTGTGTTTGACGACTGTTTGACACTTAAATCTCAGCTGTCGGCAGTTGTCAAAGCCTCTTTTTACCATCTGAGGAACATCGCCCGGATGAAGCACCTGGTTCCTCCTGACGATCTTCCTACTTTGGTCAATGCCTTCGTTACCTCACGCCTTGACTACTGCAACACCCTTTATCTTGGGCTACCAGGTGTTGATATTCGCCACCTGCAGCTTGTGCAGAATGCGGTAGCCAGGCTACTGACTGGTTCTTCTAGGGCCAGTCATGTAACGCCTGGGCTCCGCAGACTGCACTGGCTGCCAATATGCTGGCAAATCACCTTCAAGGTTGGTTTGCTGACCTACAAGGCCTTACATGATCAGGGACCTGGTTACCTGAAAGATCTCCTTTGTCCCTACTGTCCCTCCCGTTCTCTCTGATCCACTGATGAGGGATTGCTGGAGATTCCCAGGGTTCGTTTAAAGACATCTGGGCCAGATCTTTTAGTTTTATGGCCTCAGCCTTGTGGAATTCTTTACCTCGTCAGGTGTGAGATTGCCCAACTGTCCAAAGCTTTAAGGGGGCATTGAAAACATTTCTTTTCAGCCTTGCATGTAATGATTTTTAATGTTGCTGCCTTGGATTAATTTTAACATTGTTTTAATTATTTATTGTTTTTTATTATGTTATGTAAAGGCGCCTTGGTTTTGGAAAGGCACCTTTTACAAATAAAGTATGATTTGATTTGATTTGATAAGAAAGGCTGTGGATGTGGAAGAAAAGGTAATAGCGTGGGATTTTAACATGCTAGATGTGGATTCAAGTATTCTACAGGCCAGCAGCAGCAGGAGCCAAGCAATCCTGTATGCATTCTAGGATGATTTTGTGAGACGGGCGATGTAGCCAACAAAGGATTGGGCCATCTTAGACCTAGTTCTGACAAATAACAACCAAATCAGAAGTATTAAGGTCACTGAGTCCTTGGGAGAGGGTGACCTCCACTCTGTGGTTTCAGGTGGACATTGGACATGAGATGATGAACAAAACACATGTTTTTGACTTCAAATTGACAAATTTTGTACACATGGGGACAATGCTAGGGGAAAGACTGTGGGAACTGTAAAGAAAGATTTGAGGGGGTCTATGAAGGTACCAATTATAATAAAGATACAAGACACAACTAGTTGGTATATACTTTTTTATAATATGCAACAACATACAGATTACATTACAAAGTCTTAGCACAGCATTTCTATGTGAAATATAATCTTTCAAACGGCTACATAAGATTAGCAATCTTTTCTTATTTACCTCTTTTCTGGGAGTCGCAGTTACAGTAAAGGACTTCTTCCAAAATGGATTTCTGGCTCACCCTCCTGTTGTCTGGAAAGCATTATTATACCTAACTTTGTGTATAGTTACATGACACATGACTAAGGTGTCGTACTTCCAAGAAATGTTATTCAGCCTTGCTTACATGTGAGGTGAGTTTCACATGCATCAGCACAAGCCCTTATCAGTGTGTTCAGACACTGCATCTTTTCCCAAAGACAGTTCTCATAACAATATACGTGGCAAGGCTGTCTCTATTCTGTGGATTCAGCAACCAACAGATCTCCACTGTAAACTTTATCTCCCAAAGGGGTCCCTGCTTGCAACTGGCATATTTACTAATAAGCAGGAATACATTGATTATACATTGGTTATTCCCAATGGTAAATGCACAGCTAATAATATTGCATTGTAATACACTTATAGTTGCAATAAGCTAGTAACTACATACATAGTATAGGCAGTAATAAGAATAATTACAAACATTTCCTTACAATCCTACCTATGAGGCTGTGGGGCAAAATGCTGAACAGCCTCACAGAAAAGGAAAAGTTTGTCATTATAGATGAAAAACATTGGCATACTGATTTCTCTATGTAATTATGCAACAAGCGGCGAAGACAGCATACTATGCAATAGCTAATAATGGCAATACATGCATGAGCTATATTTATACAGTTATAATAAGCTGCATAAGCACAAACCATAATAATAATAATCCCTTTCTCTCCCTATGAACCCCGTTATGACATTGTGTATGCAAAAATGCAAAATAGCATCGGAAACAATAATAGCATGTAATGCAAGATGGTAACCGTTATGGAGTAGCAACAGTTGTAAGGCTAGGAAGAGTGAAGAAATATGCACATTAAAATTTCGAATGTATTTGATGACATAATTTTGATAGCCAGGTTCACTAAGGATGCATTCCTCCTGGTGAACAGGAACTTGCAGGATAACTGTTTGTCTAAGGACAACGCATATAGCAGGCATAAAACAAAAGTGAGGAGTGGCTACTGGGCATTTGAGAGCCCTACATGTGAATAATTTATCATTTTTAATGAGACAGTACTGACCAGCCAATTTGGATGCCACTATAGCCATTGGAAGGTGCAATATTGTGAGCTTCACAGGGTATGTGTCATTTTGTGCAAAGTTGATGCAGTGCTGGGAGCTACCACTAAGACCACAGACAGGTGTAACCACATCAAATACATTGCAATGGCAGACACAGCGATGTCCTCTTACTGAACAGGAAGCAGTATGTCTAACCAGCCAATGTGTCATGGTAGGATTATAGATGTTCAAGGAAGGATCTGCAACCCATTCCTTATAGATGTCACTTTTCAAGTAACCCACAAAAAGGACTGCAGGCAGTTTGCCAAACAGATTCACATCAGAGTCAAATGTACTCAGGGAGGACATGGATGTTGGAGGAGGTCCAGGCAGTCCCTCTAATGTGCCATAAGCAGAATGATAAAAGGAGCAAGAGGAGAAAGCCTCTGTATCTTACAGGGGAGATGTGAAGAGCAAAAATGGAGAAAGGGCAAACTACAGAAAATATAAGACATCCCAGAAGGAAGAGGACAGGGTTGAATTTGCAGGGCAGCTGAAATCAACATACACTGTGGTATGGCAGGCCAAGGTAGAGACAGAACAAAGAATGGTTGAGGGGGTCGAAGATGGTGACAAGACATTTGTTTAATACGTCTGGGAGATGAGAACAGCAAAGGAGGATATAATAAAGCTGAGAAGGGGGACAGAGTGGGTATAGGAAAACAGGGAAAGGTAGGTAGGTAACATTTTTATTCATATTGAAATGAATATGGATAACATCACTGAGCCAAAGCTCATTTACAGTGAGGTCCATAAGTGCAATACCAGTTACTCTTGTGTTAAATAATTAAAATACAAATCATCACATACATTATAAATAAACATTAAACAAATAACAATAACAAATTCCACTGTCATATATCATTCAATCATAACAGTCAACAACAACACATACAGTACATATGCAAATACGGATTGATTCTCATTTCCTACTTTTCTAGAACTAATTCCCCTTCTATATTTGTATGGTTCACATACCACTCTTTAATCAAATTGATCTGGAATTTTCTATTTACTGGTCTCAGATTACCAGGTAACTTGTTCCATAATTCAGAACCAAGGCATATAAAATGATTTTTTCCCAAAACAGTATTTTGTTTTGGTATCTCACATGCCAAACTATGTATTGAACGTAATTCCCTAATAGGGGTATTTAATCTAATACCCTCACCAATATAATCAGGAACTTTCCCCGATAAACATTTTATCAGAAATGTAATTGTATTTAAAATTCTTTTTTGAGGCAGGGAAATCCAGTTTAAGTTTTTGTACATTTCTAATCTATGTGTCATTTTCGGTACTCCTAAAATAAATCTAGCCAATTTATTGTACATAATGTTCAATTTGGATAACTGCTTTTTTGTGGCACCCATATAGACAATATTACCATATTCCAATTTGGTTAATATCATTACAGTAACAACAAGTTGTCGGACTTCACAAGACATGTAATTTTTAATTCTATATAGAGATCCTAGGCATTTCCCTACTTTTTTTTAGTGTACTCTCAATATGGATATCCCATTTAAAATGACTATCTAAATAAAGCCCCAGATATTTGTAACTATCTACTTGCTCTAGGGTGGTCCCTGTGACAGTCACAATATGAAGTTGTCTCTGTTCAGATATAATCCCATTACCCTTACAAAATAACATAACCTGTGACTTTTTTTCATTTAAAACTAATTTGGAACTCAAAAAAAAATCCTGTACGTGATCAAACACTTTTTGCAGTGCTAATTGAATTGGACCCAATGATGATCCAGCCACATAAATAATTATATCATCAGCATATAAATGGTACTGTATCCCATGTTGTGAGAAATGTAAATCATTCATATAGAGATTATACAAAATAGGTCCAAGTATAGATCCCTGTGGTACACCCCGAGATGATTTCTCTCAATTCTGAGGTCCAGTCCTTTATGGTCACCTGTTGTTGTCTCGAAGGTGAGGTGGAGATATGGAATAAATACTTCAGTTCATTCTTCACAAAGGAGAAGAATGGGCCACTACCACAGGGGAAAATTCGGACAAGGGAGGGGCAATGGAAATAATCAAGGGATCAATAACAGAGGACAAAATCCTTAAAGGACTCAAGATCCTCAAGATGGACAGGTTCCCAGAGCTGGATGGCATGCACCTGAGGGTGCTAAGATAGCTGGCAGCAGTCCTTGAAGCATCCCTTTCTGGCCTGTTCAACTGCTCATGGGACACAGGGTTGGTTCTGCAGGCATGAATGATAGCTGATGTGGTGCCCCTGTACAAGAGTGGGACAAGGGTTGAACTGGAAAATTATAGGCCAGTCAGCTTGACAGTAATTGTTGGCAAGCTTATGGAAACTATCCTAAAGAAAAGGTTTGTTGAGTTCCTTGAGGCAAACGGGCTTCAGGATTGCAGGTAGCATGGATTCTTGGAATGGAGGTCATGCCAAACACATGTGATCAGCTTCTTCAATTGTGTCACTAGGGCAATGGACAAGGACCAAGTGGCATACAAACTCTACTTGAACATCAGTCCCCCAAAACAGGTTGATCAAAAAACTGGTAGATATTGGAGACAGGGGAGGAACTAACCAGATGGGAGGCAAACTGGCTAGGGGGTAGAACATAGTGGGTGGTGAAGTAGGGAGCACTCTAGGATGAGATATGTCACTAGTGGGATTCCACAGGGACCAGTTCCTGGTCTGATCCTAGTCAATGTGTTCATAAACAACACTGGGGACAACATCAAAAGCAAGATGTGTCCTTTCATGAATGATATTGAAATTGCAGGAGGGTGGAGACTGAGGGGGCATAAAGGATCTGAGAAAGGACCTGGCAAGTTTGAAGAGGTGGTCTAGAATTGGGCTATTGAGGTTTAATGCTAAAAAATACAAGGTGATGCACACAGTGCTTAAGAACCCAAGGGCTGAGTAGAGACTTGGAAAAGATAAAGGTCTATGGAGGAGAAACATCTGGAGACAGCAATTACAAGCAACCTGAAATGATCAACATGATGCAAAAAGGAAGTGGCAAAGGTGAACAGGATGCTGGGTTGCATATCAAGGGGTTCACCAGCAGGAGAAAAGAGGTCATTCTGCCACTATATAGGTCACCTCTGATACAGAAACAGCTACAGTATTTAACAACTATTTTTGCTCAGTTTTCTCCCAAGATGCCTTCCAGAAACAAACCCCCAACCACTACACTCACCTTATTGATTATACAATTTCCTTACAGGATACAAAGACTATACTTGGAACCCTCAAAAAAATGACCAGTCCCGGACCTGATATTATAAATTCAAAATTCAAAATAGGAACATCAGATGCCATTACTTTACCTTTAACCATAATATTTAACAAATCATTAAAAAAAGTCAAAGTACCAACTGACAGGCTAACAGCTATTGTTACCACAATATACAAACAAGGTACACACTCAAAAACTGAAAACTATCGACCCATCAGCCTTACTTCAATTCCCTACAAGTTGATGGAAAAAATAATCAAATCTGTCATCGAACTAGAAATGCATTCTTTAAATATTACAGATCAAACACAACATGGATTCAGAAAAGTTCACTCCTGTACCACCAACTTACTTACCTTTTATGAATATGTCAGTAAAAACCTTGATTCCAACATTACAGTCAACATTATCCTACTTGATTACAGCAAAGCATTCGACAAAGTGTTACATGCCATCCTTGTACACAAACTTCTCTTACTAGGATTTTCACCAATCCTTGTTAGGTGGGTGCATTGCTGGCTGACGGGCAGATCTCAGAGAGTTAGGGTAAATGGGGTATTGTCTGATGAAGGGAGGGTGTCTAGTGGGGTCCCACAGGGCTGCGTCCTGGGACCCACACTTTTCAACATTTTTATTAGTGACATGAAAATAGGACCAACTAATATCATCACCAAATTTGCCAATGATACTAAACTGGGAGGAAGAGTAGACAACACAACTAGTCAAAGGGAACTAAAGCTAGATCTAGCCACCATTGAACAATGGGAAATAAGTAACAAAATGCAATTCAATGTAACCAAATGTTCGGTCTTGCATATGGGCAAAACCAACCCCAAACAAACATACACCCTAAACAATATAATCATTTCATCATCCCACAGTGAAAAAGACCTGGGAATAATAGTTAATCATAAACTGTCATCATCAGACCATTGTAACAAAGTAGCTAACCTATCTAATGCACTCCTTAGAAGGATCAATCACACTTTCACTTCTAAGTAAGAACAATGTATAGTTACCCTGTATAGGTCCCACGTTTGACCCTACTCTGACTACTGGTCCCCCCTTCTGAAGCCCTTACCTGACTTCTGACATTAAGAGGATTGAACAGATACAATACAGGGCAACAAAGATCATCCCACATCTAGCATATCTCGAATATGAAGATAGAATAAAAACAACAGGCCTTTACTCACTTGAAACCAGAAGGGTTAGAGGAGACCTCCTCCAGTTATTTAAAACCCCTCAATCCCCCACCCTAATTGATCAATGTGGCACTGCATTCGCCACAAGGAAAATCGTACCAAGACTGCACAACAAACAGTTAAAAGTTTGTAAAGCTAGGACAAATAAGAGACTAAACTTTTTTTATATAAGGGCCCCAAAGCTGTGGAATAAATTGCCACAAGAACTTGTGGATTATTCCAATCTGAATACTTTCAAAATACACCTGGACAACTGACTCCTTAGCTAATTATTCTTGGGTACAATGTCCCACAATGTGGGGGACAATCACAATGGGCCTCGGCCCCCTTTTGTCCTTAATACCAAGGTCAGGATATTCAGAAGGGTTGCGCATGGCATGACACAGTTGCACCATGCACAACCCATTGATGTGCCCAGGCATGATATTCAAAGGGGATTGAGGTGGGAACAAATCCCGATGCGCCAGAACGCATCAGTAATGTATGCAGCGCAAGTAGGGGGGCGAGCCCATGCATACTCCGCACATCCCGATATTCAGCCCAGGATGTGCTGAGCCCATGCATGCACAACCCCTACTTGCACTACACACAGGTGAGCCAAAAAAAAACAAGGAGCAACAGCTGGCCACCCACAGCTGAGCTGCCGTACTGCAGGGCGCAACACAGCAGCTGCCACCTGTGGGTGGCCACCCGAGCTCCAGCGGCACCTTTGTGGTGGTGCCCCCATGCCCGATCACAGGCATACATTATATATCATTGTCCTTTATCCCTGGTGGTCCAGTGGACTGCTTGCAGCCCGATCGTGGGCATATGTAGAAATATAACAGTTCTATATCTCTGTTGGTGCAGTGGACTGCTTGCAGCCCGATCACGGACATATGTTGAAATATAATAGTTCTATATCCCTGGTGGTCCAGTGGACTGCTTGCAGCCCAATTGCGGGTGTCAGCAATAAATTATGACACACCAATCCAACCCTGGTGATCCAGCAGTACCCCCCTCCTCACCCGCCCACTGAACCCCACGCCCGCTCCCTGGTCAGTGGCAGGCAGCAGCTCCCCACCCGCTGCCTCTCTGCCCCACCCACTAACTCCGTATGGTAGGGCTGTATGCCCATTGGTCCACAGTGTGAGCCAATGGGCATGCAGCCCATACTGTACTACACAGTTCAGAAATGTGAATGGATCCATTCACATATCTGGACTGTGTAGTACAGTATGGGCTGCACACCCATTGGCTCATGCTGTGGACCAATGGGTGTACAGCCCTTCCATACAAAGTCAATTGGTGGGCAGCGGGGCAGCAAACAGGTGGGGAGCTGCCATCCACCGCTGACCGGGGGGAGCGGGGTGGTGGGGCTCAGTAGGCAGGTGGGGAGGTGGGTACCACTGGACCACCAGGGTTGGATTGGTGTGTCATAATTTATTGCTGACACCTGCAATCAGGCTGTGAGTGGTCCACTGGACCACCAGGGATATAGGACTATTATATTTCAACATATGCCCACGATCGGGCTGTGAGTGGTCCACTGGACCACCAGGGATATAGGACTATCATATTTCAACATATGCCTGCGATCGGGCTGCGAGCGGTCCACTGGACCACTAGGGATATGGGATGTTTACATGTTATTCATATACCCAGGATCGGGCATCGGAGCGTGTTGCTGCTTGCATAGGGGGCATCGGTCCCCAACGGCTGCAGCCTGGCAGGGTGCCAGGCACAAGTCACCGAGGATCGACACACTTGCATGCCAATGGGGCCATGATGACATGCAAATAGCCCCATTTGCATGTGCACTTTTTAATATCAAGGTAATTGCACCTATCACAATGGCACATGCACTAGCTCATCCCCCTGCTCCACTCTGGCCACTTACACTGGCGTAGTGCCACTGCACCATGCACACTGCGGGTAGCCAAGGAGCGATATTCAACGATACTGTGCCATGGCACAGCTCCGTTGAATATCACCCTGTCCACGCCCCTGCACAACCAAGTTGCACTGCGCCCAGGCTTGCACCACAGCCTGGTGCAGTCTGAATATCCTACCCCAAGTAACCAAGTAAGCAAGGTCCATTGTGCATCCACATCTGGAGTACTGTACGTAGTACTGGAGCCCCTACCTTAAGAAAGACATAAAATAGATGCTGTGCAGAGGAGGGCTACCAAAATAGTTCAAGGGCAACATGATATCCCATAGAAACAGAAGCTGGGGAACTTGGAACCTTAACATGTACTCAATGTAGGAGAGAAGAAAGAGACGGAACATGGTCAACACCTTCAAATACCTTACCTGCATTAACAATGTTGAAATAGGAGATACTTTTGGCAGATGTGTGAACAGAACACCAGAGGGCACAAGTGCAAATTAGCAGCAGGGAGATGCAGGAATTAGGCCAGAAAGCTCTTCTTCACTGAAAGGTTGGTGGCAGGCAGGAATGCACTGCCAGTGAAGGTAATAAATTACAGCTCAGTTTGGGGATTTGAAAGAGACTGGGACAGATTCAAGGGGAAGGTTAAGGTAAAAGGGGAGGGGCAGAGCAACATGTAGGATACCTGCATGAGCTCTGGATTGAGCAGACTCGATAGACCTTTCAGGCCTTTTTCTGTTGGCATTTCATTGTATAACTTAAGCTCTCTGTTTATCCACATGATAGGAACAGCATAGGCAATTACCATGAACACTTCCCTACAATGCCCTGCTAATGTGCCTCAACACTGTCATCTAGGTTCCACCATGTACTGTAGGTGAAAGTGTATTTCAGATGCCATGCCTATTGAATTGTTTGCCTCTCATGTGAGACTGCCAGCAAGGATACCAGTACTTGCCAGTTTTGTTAGTGGTTTTGTGATGTGGACCTATGTCCACTACAAAAATGGACTGAGATAATCACGATTTATTTCACATATGTCACCTAATAGCCATAAGGTGATAATAGTTTTTAGCCATTACCAACCTGGGACAGATCTGATCTGGTAAACTAGATGTGAAAGGTTATTTAATCAGCTACCAATTCACTGATCCATCCAGTCCCCAATTGTCAACCAATATATGGTGATTTTCTTTTTCAGTCAGTTTTGCAGTTGCAAGAACTAAAGCAGAATGTTACCAGTGAGTTGCACAGCTCACAGTAAGTCAGAGGCTAAACTATGGTCTCAGACCTAGACAGTATGATTCCCTGGCTCACTGGCTTTTCAGGGACTCTTCCTTCTTGTAAACTGAAGCTTACAAATTTGAACCAATCCATCAGAGACATGCCTACTGTTTCTTGTTTTGTTGTTGAAACTGAAGAGCCAAAGCATTAGAATTCTGTGAGATGCAGTATCACCATATGTGCGCTGAAGGCATGTTTTGTCTTTTTATTTCCCAGTGTCATATTCCAACAGTCTTAGCACCCTAAGCATGTGTCAAAACAAATGAAATAAGTACAAAGGGATTTGTGCACAAGTGATTCACCTCATTAGACTTGGCAGAAAAGTACAGTAAGACAGGGTTAGGTTTCAAAAGCCACAAGAAGTTAATGTCAATCATACAAGATTAGCATCATGGAGTTTGTCAGCAGTTGCAAGTTTGCCAAACTAGGTGTTTCATGCTTTTTCAATTTTTTTTCAGCAAAAAGGAGCAACCACAGCATCTAGATTTTGTCATTTATTCAGTGTATTTTCTTTTACATGTGTATTTAAGAGCATGCTTTTTTGTAGAAATATAAAGGTTATAAATACCATTTTAACACATAAAAACTTATATTATTACTCTTTGATTTCTTTTACAATAGTAACTTTGTTATGGTTTACTTACTTCTTCTTTGTTTTAAGTATAACATCATGGATATTGCAGACAATACTGAAAATACAATCTAAAGAGGTTTTTTCCCCTCCAGTACAGCATATGCATTATAATTTGAATGTATTTCCATTTATTTTATTCAAAGAAATCTATCACATACTGTAATATTGTATTGTATATATATCATATTCATTGCAAAAAATGTGTTAATACACTAATTAGGGTTAAATCAACAGAAATAGGGAAATGTGGCTTAGGGTTCCCAACTCTAACACCCCACCTCCACCTGACAGGCAGCAACAGGAACAACCGTTATGACCCCACACTTGATTTGTGAAGATGTGGGAGAGGTCTAACTGTAATGGCTTCTCCTGTTGTTGCCTACAGGGTAGGGGTGGGGTGTTAGGGTTGGGAACCCTAATGCCACATTTCCCTACTTTTGTTGGTTTAACCCTAACTAGTGCATTAATTAAGTTTTTTGTAATGAATTTCCTTACTTTTTCAATTAGTATAGTTGTATCCTTATTTGCTCATGGGAGCACAAGGCCCTCTGGACCCTACACTTCCAGCACTCCATAGATGCATACATGTATGGGGCTCTGCACTTCCATTTCTGCCAAAACAGGAATTTCTTTCATTCATTGTATGGATTTAAAGTTCCAATATTATCCTATTGGAATTTGCATGTTTTATTTTTTACGTTTTTTTTTTTATAGTGCCCATAAATGTTGATGGGGTGGTGGTGATATATGTTTTTCTTCTAGTACTCATTAAGACCTTTATTTCGATATACTGTATACTGTAGAGTGTCCCTTAAGTCCAAATATTGAGGGAGTTATGATTGTATTTTGCAATGTATAGTACAGTATGTAACTTATATTTGTCACAGTATGTAACATATACAGTAAAGTCTTGATGAATGTCTTGCCGGCCATTAAATCAATAACAATACAAAGCCAGTTTCACAAAGGATCACATTAGTTATTTATTTTCCAGGTATACATTTAATGATTGATACATTTATGCAAAATTTAAACACAGTATAAACATTTTTTTATGATGCCTTAGTAAATGTATCTGTTTCTTGTACTTGGCTAGTCACATTTCTCTTTCCCCCTCACATACACACACACACAAACACCTTGCAACAACAGTATTTTAAGTTTTAATTGTACATTATGTTAACCATGGCTTCAGGAGCAACCACATGCCTCATATTAATTCTCTCTCTATCAGGATGCATTTTGGAAATACGCAGCTTCTGGCAAGTTCACTGCTTTTGATTTATCTGAGTGGTAAGCATTCTTGCACTACAACTATATGATAGTCAATGGTTGCAGTGGTGTGTGTGTGTGTGCATGTGCGTGTGCGTGTGTTCTGTTGGCAGTTGTCATTTATTAGTAGTTCAGCAATTTATACAAAACAGTAAAAAAAAAGCAGCATTCCAATTTCACCACTGTCTAAATACTGAGAAGAAATATGGAATAGATACACATTAAACATGCACTTTTTTATATTTGCTTCTAATGATTTGTTTGTGTTGCTGCTTTTCAGTCAACTGTGTTTCTCCTCCCTTTGTTTATTTTAGTCATTGTAGCCCATCTTTCTAACACTATTTAAATGAGTCTATCTTCAGTTTTTTTTTCATCTGGTCATGGACTATGTAGTTAATACTTGTTTTGAACTGTAAACACAAAGTGACCAAAATGTGACAGTGTCCCGACCAGGTGCTCCATCTGCTGCTTCTTCACCTCATTCCCGTGATGACTTACTTTTGGGCTGGGACTCGAACCATTATTCATCGATTGCAACCTACTGTAAGCACCCTGCCTTAGATCTCCCAGCAGTGCTTGGTCAAACTATTACATGCATCTGCTCCCATTGTGCTCCTGCTGGTAACATTGCCTTGTCTGCTTTATTGTATTGATCAATAAATATTACTTGAACTTGACTAAGTTGGGTTGCAGGACTCCATCGTACATAACATCTATTCATATGTTACATAAATACAGAAGAATGAACACCTTGCCGTCCGAACTGCTGACCCACACTGTAATGTAGAAGTACCAAGAGCATCTTAAAGGTGAAGTATTACCAGTTTGTGGTTGCTCAAATACGTTTGAAACATGAGTGGGTACTGCTAAGTGTCATTCTGATCTAATTTATGCAAAAATATGCTTTTCACCTTGTTTCTTATACAAGATTATGTGATCAGCAGTCACTGTTTCTTTCAGGTTGTAGCGGAGCCAATGGTGGGTGAAAGTGAGTGGCTATCAAAAAGCTGATCATGTGCTGACACATGACAACCCTTTTCAAACTGTTCAGATGGCATTCTTCAAATTTCTGCAGCACAAACATTCACAGTCTGTTTTGTGAGAGATCCATGGTATCTCAGTTCTTAATAAATTGATTTACTTGAAGCAACTAAGGTTTTGTTTTGTATGGCACATCTTTAGTTTTTAGCTTTAGGCATCTGTTTTGAGTATTTTTTCTTGTGTTGTCAGATTGAAGGTCAAATATTGGTTTTCATTCAGCATATTCTTAGCCTGGCAATGGAAGAGAGCTGCCACTTCTCAGTAATGAATGGACAGCTGACTAAGGAGTAGGATTTGCTTTACCTTGCTTAAGATTGTGTGGGCACTAGTGAAATTAGCTAGTAAACTGTCACAGCTCTTTATTCAGAAAAAAAGTACAGTATTCAGTCCTGTTTAAGAGCTACTGTAATAGTATTTTACTCTCTCAGCTTCTTCTGTGTCTTGCAATAAAATAGAGCTGTCATTCTCATCAGTAAATGAATAACTGGCTTTTCTTAATTTTTTTATTTTTCTCTTTATGCCCTCCTCTCACCGCAGTACTTCCTTTCTTCAGGAGACTCCCATTTTGGCCTTGTACTTCCCTGCTCCTCATGCCAGACATCGATGCAGTCCACCCCCCCCCAATGAAGCCTTGGTTGTACCCCCCAGGCAGGTACAGGATGGGGTCCCATCCTGACATGTCTGTATTTTCGTCGGGGGGATGCTGTCATCAGGCGCTGGCCGGGGCACTGGGATCGGGGCCTTGGAGCTCTGTCTACAGGGAGCACTGCAGGGTTTTTCCACTTTTTTTTCTGTCCCCACCCACAGGACGTTGGCACGCTAGGGGAGCCAAGGGGCAACACACGTCAAGATGTGCAAGTGCTCGAGCTCCCAGCCGATGTCCCCCCTCCCTTCTTTCTGTAGTCCCATTGCACCTCCACCCGTGGTCATCCAGGTGGCGGTAGAGCGGTGGGACATGCATCCAACCCCACCCTGGAGGAAGAGAGCAGCCTCTGGGCACTCAATCTTCCTCCCCCTGGCCGACCCTCCAGCAGCCCGAGTCCGTTCCCAAACCCGGGTCACTGGCGCTGCAAGCAGTAACCCTACAGCTGTGCTGGTGGATCAATAACTAGCTTTTGATGAGGAGTTGTGTTATTTGCTGTTACTTGTGAAATTAGTCAGTATACAGTAACAAGTGTGATTTACGAAAAGTGAAACAAGGTCATCCTTTCTCAAAAGGCTAATATTGTCATATAAATAAATGATGTTATTTCAATTAATTGATCTCATGAAACACTGATATTGTCATATAAATAAATGTAGTTGGCCTTCAGCCTACTGCTAAATCACTGTAATCCAAACAGTGTTTAAAATAAATGCAGCTCCTTAATGCTGACAATAATAACATTTGTAAAACGCTGCAAGCTATCAGTCACACTCCGGGATATAAAAATCATAAGTCTTTTGAAAAGGTCATCAGAATGAACTACTGGCACTGACGCATGCTAATTAATATGATTTTTTCATAAATAATTAAAATGTGTCAGCCAATCAAGTATATGCAAGCAATAATACCTGACAGGGTAGGTGGTGTTGGGCAATACTGGACAACCAAGGGGCATAATGAGGCCAGACGGTGCATGCGGAAGGCCTTATAGCTCCTGGGCGGTCAGGTATTGCCAAATACCACCCACCCTGGAGGGTATTATTATGCTTCGAAAATGTACAACCTTTATATATAAATTCACTGAGCCATTTGTTTAATTTTAAACATTTAAACCAATTTTATTTGATAAAAATATTACAACAAGAGAAAAAATAGTCCCTTTATGAGATCAATCAGATAGTAGAATTTACTTTTGTTTTTATTCAGTGCATTATTTGTTATAGGTAATGAAGTTGATAGGACAATTGAAAGTATAGGATGTTGGACTAAAGAAATTATGTGTTCCTAAGCCACTCTGACCTGACAGGCTGTTAGGTGCAAGGTGTTTATTATCTTCAGTCTGGTTTTCCTTCTGTTCAGTTGTGTTTTCTAGGTTTTCAGTCTTCTTTTCTTAACATAGAAACATAGAATTTGACGGCAGATAAGGACCACTTGGCCCACCCAGTCTGCCCATTTCCCTACCTACTGGATAAGCTGCAGATCCTAGTTAACCAGCAGCATACTTCTTTCTACCCCAACCCCCTAGAATGGCCTTATGACTGTCCCATGCATGCTTGAATTCCACCACTGTTTTTTGACTCCACAACCTCCTCCGGAAGGCTGTTCCATGCATCCACAACCCTCTCTGTGAAAAAATACTTCCTTAAATTACCTCTGAGCCACCCCTTCTATCTTCAAATTGTGCCCCCTTGTTCTTGCACACCTCTTTTTTTGAAAGATTCTACCCTCTTGGACTTTGTTGATTCCCTTCAGGTACTTGAACATTTCTATCATGTCCCCCCTCTCCCTCCTTTCCTCGAGGCTATACATATTAAGCTCCTTTAGTCTCTCTTCATATGTCTTCCGGTGCAGACCCTGCACCATTTTAGTTGCCCTCCTCTGGACAGCTTCCATCCTGTCTATGTCTTTGCGGAGATTGGGTCTCCAGAACTGCTCGCAATACTCCAGATGGGGTCTGACCAGCTGTCTGTACAGAGGGATTATAACTTCTTGTTTTCTACTGGTGATGCCTCTCCCTATGCATCCCAGTATCCCCCCAGCCCTCCTTGCTGCCCTCTCACATTGCTTGCCCACCTTTAGGTCATCTGATATGACTACCCCCAGGTCCCTTTCCATTTTTGTTGTTGTTAGTATCTCACCCCCCATTGTGTACTCTTCCCCTGGGTTTTTGTTTCCCAGGTGCATTACCTTGCACTTCTTAGCATTGAATCTAAGCTGACGTACATTTGACCATTCCTCTAACCTTGCCAAGTCCCTTCTCATCCTTTCCACCCCACCTAGTGCATCAACTCTGTTGCAGATCTTTGTGTCACCTGCAAAGAGATATACTTTTCCTTCCAGTCCCTCTGCAATGTCGCTTATAAAGACATTGAAGAGGACCGGTCCTAATACTGAAACTTGCGATACCCCACTACTAACCCCACTTTTTTCAGAGTGGACTCCATTTACTATTACTCTCCGTGTCCTATTCTCCAGCCAATTCTTTACCCAGGCTGTCATCTTGGAACCCACTCCCAGGCTGGCTAACTTGTATATTAATCTTTTGTGTGGGACTGTGTCAAATGCCTTGCTAAAGTCTAGGTAGGCCATGTCCACGGCCCCTCCCTGATCAACTACTTTGGTCACCCAGTCAAAGAAATCTATCAGATTTGTCTGGCATGACCTTCCCACTGTGAATCTATGCTGCCTTGGGTCCTGTGCCCCTCTGGCCTCTAGAGACTCAACAATTCTTTCCTTCAGAAGTGATTTCATCATTTTCTCTACCACTGAGGTTAAACTAACAGGTCTGTAGTTTCCTGCTTCTGCCTTGCTCCCACTTTTGTGAAGGGGAATCACATCTGCCCTCCTCCAGTCCTCGGGTACCACCCCATCCTCCCATGATTTGTTAAAGAGGGTAGTCAGTGGTGTCACTAGTTCTACCCTTAGTTCTTTTAGAATTCTGGGATGAATCCCATCAGGCCCCATTGCTTTGTCCACCTTCAGTTTTAAGGGTTCTTTCAGAACCCTTTCTTCTGTAAATGGGCTGATATCAACTTCTGTATCCAGAGTGTTTCTACTGTTTGTTTTAGGTACCTCCCCCTCTTCCTTTGTAAATACTGAGCAAAAATATTTGTTTAGTATCTCTGCCTTTTCACAGTCACCCTCTGCCCACCCTCCCCCCCTTTATTAAGCCTCACTATCCCTCCCTTGGTCTTCCTTCGCTCCCTGATGTACCTATAAAAGGTTTTATCCCCTTCTTAACTGAGTTGGCTATCTTTCCTCGGTATGGGCCTTTGCTGTTCTGACTGCCTTCCCAGCTTCCTTTTGCTTTAACTGATACAGTTCTCTGTCCTGTTCCTTCTGTGATTCCTTGTACTTCCTGAATGCTTTCTTTTCTCTTGAACCTTCACTGCCACTTCCTTTGAGAACCATAGTGGTTTCTTACCTCATTTTATTTTGTTTATTTGCTTTACAAGAGCATTGACCTCTGTGATGGCAGTTTTATTATTCCCATTGTTCTTCACCCTCCTTCCTGCCCATTTGCTAGTGCATTCCTTAGGCACTCACCCATTTTGGCAAAGTCAGCCCTCTTAAAATCCAGTACCTTTGTCTTTGTATGGCTTGACTCAATTGCTGTGTTTATTGTGAACCATACTGTTCGATGGTCGCTAGTTCCCAGATGGCTACCCACTGCTACATCTGTGATCCTCTCTTCATCTCCATTTGAGAGAACCAGGTCTAAGATTTCTCCCTTTCAAGTGGGCTCCAATACTAGCTGTCTATGGCATGCCCCCTGTAGGGCATCTAGAATAACCCCACTCTTAGAAGTGGCTGCTGCAACTGCACTCCAGTTAACATCTGACAAATTCAGATCACCCATCAGCAATATCTCCCCTTTTACTGCCATTCTAAGTATACTTTCTATCATTTCCTTGTCCATTTCCTCCCCCTGAGAAGGAGGTCTGTATACAACCCTTGTGTGGATTGTGGTGCCATTGCCGGTCTCCAAATTTACCCACAGTGCTTCTTCTCCTCCCTGTTTACCCTTTTGTTCTGTTGCTTTGATTCCTTCCCTTATGTAAAAAGCTACTCCTCCTCCTCTTTTACCCTCCCTGTCCCTCTTGTAGATAGTGTATCCTGGTATATTTACATCCCAGTCATGGTTTTGTGTGTACCATGTTTCTGTGACTGCCATGATATCCAGATGTTCCTCCTCCATCAAGGCCACTAATTCAAGAAACTTGTTACTCAGACTATGGGCATTGGTACTCATTGCTCTCCATTTTTTGATGCTTTACCTTCTGTTGCAGCCTCCCCCACTGACCTTTCTACATCTGTCTTTTTCTCATTTAGTACCCTATTTTGTAGGGAGAGGCTGGGATTTTCCTGCTGCTTATCAGTGCCTCCCCCCTTGACTAGTTTAAAAGCTTGCCAATGAAGCATTTAAACCGATTGCTCAAAAGACTTGTTCCCTTCCTGGACAGATGCAGACCATCCTGCCAGTATAGGCTGGTGTCCTTCCAGGTGGAACCCCAGTCCCCAGTGAAGCCAAACCCTGTGCTCCACACCATTTTTCAACCATTCATTAAACTGCATGGTGCAAAGTACCCTCGCCTCACTCATGCCATTGACAGGCAGCACCTCTGAGAAGGATACTGTGTGTGCTACTTGTCTTAGGCCCCTCCCCAATTCTACAAAGTCCTTCTGCACTGCTCTAATCTCATGATGAGCTAAGTCATTTGTCCCTAGGTAGACAATGATGTCCAGCTCAGACTCCCATGCAGCTGTTCTCATGATCCTGAGGTTGTGCTTCCTGTCCCTCCAAGCCATGGCACCAGGCAGGCACCTTACTTCAGTTTTCCCTGCTCCCCCCAGTTCTATCCCTCTAATAATTGAGTCCCCCACCAGGAGCTGCTTCCTTTCCTTGTGGTGTCCTCTGTCTCCTTCCTGTGGGCCTCCCTTGTGACAGCTGTCCTCAGCCTCCTTATTCTCCTCTGTGGGTGCATCCATAGGGGAGCTATGCTCTCCCAGAATGGTGTATGGATTGTGGAATGGAACAACTGACTGGGTGTGCCTCTGTTCCACCATCCTCACCCTTTCTGAGCCCACTGTGTTCCAACTGCTGTGCTTTCTTTGCAACCTCTGAGGTAGTGGTGGTGGCTCTGGTGCTCCCTGGATGGGGGAGGTTCCCTTCCTACCGTCCAGTGTGGCCTGGGGGAAGGTTCCTTTACTACTGTCTAGCATGGCCTAAAGACAGGCAACTTCCTCAATCAGGGAAGAGAGTTGTCTGCAAATAGGGCAGCATCTCAGCTTCCAGAAAGACTCCCAGAAGACTGCTGCCCCACAGCCATTACACTGTACTACTCTCCACATGTTTATCTACTTTTTTCTTTTGTGTGTGTGTGCATGTGTGTGTGTGTGTGTGATTGGTTTGTTACGTAGAAATATATATATTATACAATGTGTATGCTTATATTGTCAGTGCAGTGTGCTAGAGAGGATATGACAGTGATATGCACCTTGCACTCTTGAGGAAATGATGTCGGAACCCCAGGTATAAAGGAACTATTTCCAGGGGTGGGTGGGTGGGTGAGGGTGGAAGGGGTTGGGCCTAAACTGTGCCCTCAAAACAATCAGCTAAAAGCTCTGACCCAGCGCGATGAGTGCCTTCCTGTCATCAAGATGCAACAATTTGACAGAGAAAATACCCTGCTAATCAAACAGAGAAAAATCCAGACATCCAAGTCAGACACAGGTAAACCTCCCCAGCCCCAAAAAAGCCTGGCGGTTTGTGCTCTGAAAGCAGTCAGTCCCAAAATAAGTCAGCTGTGCTTTACACTTCCTGCACTGAAAATCTTAAGAATTAAGCCAATTGATTGACAAGTGACACCTGTGATGTAAGCAGGCCTTTCAATGTAGGCAGTCTGCTATGTCTGATTCCAATACACAAAATCTTTCGGTGAAACCAGGGAAAAAAACTTAACTTCTCAGCCAGCAGGACACTTTTAAAATGTTGCAAAAATATCCTTCCAAATCCTAGGTCTCAACCTCAACAATCAAGCAAATTCAGTTGTATCTCACTCCCTCTGGTTATAAAATTACTACACTTTTAATGGAATCCTGCAATTCTCTGCTTAATGCCAATATGGAAAAAAATATGAAACTTTTTGTAGAAAGCGTAGCTCCCTTGCTTTACAATATTATACCTTACCAAGTTTCCAGCTCCTAAATGGAGTTATAGTTTGTTCTTTGCAGTGTAGCAAGGTTCTCAGCTTCAGATAAATCAAAGTCAGACTGACTGGCTTCTAACTGTGAAGGATGCCTAAGACAGCAGTGATGAAACCCCACCCAGAGCTAACTGATTGACTAGTGACACCTGTGATGTAAGCAGGCCTTTCAATGTAGGCTGTCTGCTATGTCTGATTCCAATACACAAAATCTTTCAGTGAAACCAGGGAAAAAAACTTAACTTCTCAGCCAGCAGGACACTTTTAAAATGTTGCAAAAATATCCTTCCAAATCCTAGGTCTCAACCCCAACGATTAAGCAAATTCAGTTGTATCTCACTCCTTCTGGTTATAAAATTACTACACTTTTAATGGAATCCTTCAATTCTCTGCTTAATGCCAATAAGGAAAAAAAATGAAACTTTTTGTAGAAAGTGTAGCTCCCCTGCTTTACAATATTATGCCTTACCAAGTTTCCAGCTCCTAAAGGGAGTTATAGTTTGTTCTTTGCAGTGTAGCAAGGTTCTCAGTTTCAGACAAATCAAAGTCAGTAATGCACAATACCCAGTAACAGAGTATTGCTGCCTCTGGCTAGTCTTGGCTTCTTCATAAAACTTGCACAGATGGCTATAAAGTTGTTCAAATGTGTCATTATGCCAGTCTATGTTTATTCTACTCTGTACTGCCCATTCTTCAAATACTACAACTGACCACTTGGTGTTCTTCTTTGTATTTATTTCTAACCTATCAGTTTCTATTTGGTCTAGCTGGGTGTCACTTATGGAGACAAAGTGCTCACTTACATTTCTTTCTTGCTGTTTGCATTTTGTAGGTGGTTCCTCTGTGCTGTTGGGAAACATTGTATCTATTGTTAACATTGCTGTCAAATTAAACTGAACTGCCAAATAGTCTGACATTATTATGCTTTACTTTTTGCTGCCTTTTGGTGCCCGTTTCTATTTAAAATTGTGTGCTTCTGTTTAAGAATGTATGTTGCTCTCTGAAAGTGGAGCTTTTGATTGTTTGATGTTGATTGCTAGTGGTGACAGTATACGCAATCTCAAGGAATGCTACTGTGTGTGACACTGGCGGTATTTTCTTTCTTTACCCTACCACAGATGAACACCCATCTGCGGTATGATAAATCAGGAAAATGCCGGTAATTTCATGGCCGGTTCTGACACAAGACACCTAGTCTTATTTGTAAAGTACAAACAGTCTCATCAGCGAATTAATGACTATCCCTTTGCACACTCATGACAAGCTCATTCATAAATGCTGCATTGCAATCTGGTAATAAAAAAGGGGCATGCTTTTTTTCTGGCTCTCCGAGCATGAAGTACGTCCACCTGGTCCAATGCGGTAATGAGGGGGCCAGAGACAGTGGCGGCGACATGAGCAGAGTGTCACGGGTCACCTATCGCAGGCCCGGTGACCGGAAGTACAGCAGCAGCTCAGGAGGGTGGTACAAGCCCAGTGTGGCCGGGCAGAGCAGCATCAGAGATGGGTTCAGTAGGCACATGGAGCCAGGGTACGAGGTGGGGGAGGTGACAGTGGAGGAGCTGGATAGCTGCAACAGGCAAGAGGGTGGCGGAGACTGCTGCTGCAGCAGCAGGTGTGGGCTGAAGGTACAGTTGCTGACAGCGCTTGCCCAGTTCCTTAGCTGCTCGTTCTGCTTCTCCAGAAAAATCAATCAAAATAAAAAAAAACACAAAGACCACAGTCTTTTCAGTCTGATCGCGATCATTGTCCAATTTGAGTTAGCGAGGGGGCAATAACAACCGGAGAGCTCATTTTGTATAAGATATAAACATGCTCCCTCTCCTCTCACAATGTCAAAGGTTTGCCTTTGTTTTATTTATTTGTTGGGTGCTGAGTTCGATGTACAACAACTGGAGAGCTCATCTTGTAAAAGATGTAAAGAGGCTCCCTCTCCTCCCACAGTGTCAAAGGTTTGACTATGTTTTATTTATTTGTTGGGTGCTGTGTTCTAAGTGGGACCAAGGGCGAGGAGCAGGTCATACACAGCAGCACCGATCGGGATATTATTGCCAGTGGTGATGATCAGCTTCTGAGACAAAAAGTAAGCCTGTGGTTTGTGTGTGTAACAGTTTGTTACTGTGAATTGCTTCCTAGTGGTCAGATTTTGAGAGAGGAAAGGAGCAGGAGGTTTAAATGAGTTATTGGGATGGAGTCATGCTGCCCAGTACCAGTAGCTGTGAGAGCAGGATGACGATCAGAGGTAAGGAGTAATTGAGGTGCCAGTCAGTTTTGGAAGAAAAAAAACATTCATTACAGAAGGCCGACTGACTTGGGACAAGTGGGAAACTACTGTTGTGCATTTTTCCTTTTATATATTTCTGGGTGGATAAAAGATTGAATGGGAGGTGATCTTGGTAGCTCTTTCACTAAGTGAGGGGATAAAATGGTGGCAAATTTGAAATGAAAAGTTTGAGTTGCAGCCAATTAGGAAGCAGACTGGGTGCTAGGATAGTTCAGTGGGTGAAGGGGCACTGTAGCCTGGCTCTTATTTTTAGCTGGGCATCTATTGCCTGATAGATGCCCACCTAAAAAAGTGACTCAGCCAATAAGGAGAGAGAGAATTGTCTTTAGCCATTTTCTAAGCATAATGTGCAGATTGTAAATAAACCTGAAACAGCATAAAAATCTAACAGCCTAAAAATCTAGCAAATTCATTTGATCACCTCCAGTTACAAGGTATCATGTCAAGTCCACATGGAAGAAAGGAACATGGTCAAGAACGTGCTGTATTTATGTCAAAAGACAGAAGAGTGAAGCATGGAAAATAGCATTTGTGTGAGACAGTGTAGTTATGAGTAGCTGGAACTATGTGATGTCAGAGTCACAAAGAGGCTCCTGTGATGCCTGAAGGCAAATTTTACATGAGTGGTAATCCATGGTGGCATGCTGTTGGAATAGTAAATCTGCACGAGAAGCAACTTAGTTTTGAAAAATTAGTATGTGTGAGTTTGTTTTCCTTTATGCTGTTTTTGTCTTAGCTGTTGTGTAGAAGCACGGTTTTACCTTGTAGGGTTTTGCTGACTGTTTTGTACTTGCTGCATACTTTTTTACAGAGTTGATGTGGAAACCAATTACAGACCTAGAGCCAACACGTGCATTTATGATTTTTATTAATATTGATCTGGAGACTGATTCATACCTAACTGAGACCAAGATAATACGAAACAATAATTTACATGCACGTGTTTACAATAATATAGGATTCATACACCCTTTATTATTTATCCAGAAATACTACCATCTTTATGATATGTTCACACATTGTGATTTATACTGCCAGCCTGACATGATACAGACATTGCAGTTTCAAACATAATTTCTTGATATAGACTGCACATTTTAACAAATATGGAATCCATTTCCTTGAAAATATTAGAACTAAAAAAAGTCTGAGTTCTCAAATGACATAAGTTATGAAAACATTACGAACTTCACTACAGAAATCCCATACAGTATCTTGCATTGCTGTGTGTCAGATTGTGACACTGTTGCCACATTGGGCAGAAAGCATTAAGCACCATGCTCTGTATGCATTAGTTTATTTTGCCATTACATTCATTCATTCTTTAAGATCTCAAGGGGAAGCAGTTGAAGTTTCCTACCTTGACTTCAGCAAAGCTTTTGATACTGTTCCACATAGAAGATTGATTAATAAGCTGGGTAGGCTCGGGGTGAGTCAGACGTTGGTCAATTGGGTGGCAAACTGGTTGGCGGGAAGAAAACAGAGAGTGGTGGTAAATGGTATACAGTCAGAAGAGATGCAAGTCACAAGTGGGGTACCTCAGGGATGAGTCATGGGGCCAGTCCTCTTCAATATCTTCATCAGTGACATTTCAGATGGAGTGGAGGGTAAGGTTTGTCTGTTTGCAGATGACACCAAGATCTGCAACAGAGTAGATGATCTAGATGGGGTGAGCAGAATGAGAAGAGGTCTGGACAAACTAGCAAAATGGTCAGAAGAGTGGCAACTGGGGTTTAATGCAAAGAAGTGCAAGATCATGCACATAGGGAAGAAAAACACTGAAGCCACCTATAGGCTGAGAGGGGAGTTGCTGACAGTCACAAGGGAAGAAAGTGACTTGGGCGTCATCATCACCGATGACCTGAAATCATCCAAGCAGACCACTAAAGCAGTAGATAGGGCTAGAGGGATGTTGGGGTGTATTAGTAGGGGTATCACAAGTCAGAAGATGGAGGTAATAATCCCTCTTTACAAGACACTGGTTACGCCCCATCAGGAGTATTGCATGCAGTACTGGAGGCCACACCTTCACAAGGACATTAATCAAATTGAGCAGTCCAGAGAAGAGCAACCAAAATGGTGCAGGGACTGCATCAGAAAACATATGAGGTCAGATTAACTGAACTCAATATGTATACCCTAGAGCAAAGGAGGAAGAGACGTGATATGATTGAAACATTCAAACATCTTAAGGGCATTAACAAGGTGAAAGAGTCTAACATGTTTCAATATAAGAAAAATAGCAGGACACAAGGACTCAGCATGAGATTAGAGGGAGGCCGATTAAGGGGTAATGTGAGGAAGTTCTTTTTCACAGAAAGGGTGGTGGATGCATGGAATGGCCTACCTCAGGAAGTGGTGGATATGAATACAGTGCAGGGTTTCAAACAGGCATGAGATAGGCATAAGGGAGCAATACAGATGAGTATGAATAGATAGGCCATTAACACAACAAAGGCCAATGGCACATTCATAAGGTAGAAAAACAAATAGGAAGACTGGATGGGCCTTGCAGTCCTAATCTGCTGTCAACTTCTATGTTTCAATGTTGCAGTACTACATAAATCAGACACAGCAAAATATTATACATAGTGTGGCACTGTGACCATTTCCATTCACCCCAGTAATTTACAAGCTTTATTTTTTTTCATTGTAACTCACAGGCTGCAGCATAATACAATTTTTCTCTGAGCTGTCACAGAGGTAGTTTCATCATCAATACTACATGCTGAATAGCGCTCCATGGAGAAACACTTTCAATGCAGCTCCATGACAGAATGATGTTAAATGTTAAAAACAGCAAATTACATGTAGTTAACATAAATAGATTTACATTGTGGGGGGTCCTAACTACATAAAGATACTACGTCAGTATTATTTATTATTTTGATTTTGTTGACCAGAAAAGGAGGACTAGACAATTATGGCTATTTTTAGTCTCATCAAGGGGGAGGGGGAATACAGATGGATGCCAACTGACATTGAACCAGATTAAGCTGTTGGTGGTATTTGTTTTAGTGAATGAGGGAAATGTGGCCAGGACACTAGGGAAATTCCCCTACTCTTCTTGCAGGGGGCCTTACTTCCTGTGGACAGAGGAGACCCTTTTTTCTCCTGTGCCAAGATGGCAGACGACAGAGTGGTTGGTGGTGGATTTGCTGGAGATATTTTGGATTCTGACCTGACTACAGCTTCACCCATGGAATCAAAAATACCTAACGTTACCTCTGAAGAACCTACAAGGCTGCAGTCTGTCCCAGTGACCAAGATGGCTGACTTTCCAGATGGAGGAAGAGGAGATGAAGATGCTGCTCTACTTTCAGATTCTAGACCTCCAAGTTTTAAAATGAAGGATTTATCCAAACTCGACTCCATAAGTCAACAAAAGACCTCAGAAGGCTTGCAACATCCTGATTCTGACCAAGGTACTTCTGCAGAATTTGCACCAGGTTTGGACTTTAATTTAGCTGCTGGCTCACACCCTGATACAAGCCAGGAAGCAATTTCAGAACCCCAGTTGCGACAAATGTTTTTACAACATAAGCAATTCATCTTAAAAGTAATCCAAGATGACACTGCATCTCAAGATGAGATACCTGAAGCCGATTTCTCTGATAGTCAAGTTGTTCATGAGGATCTGCCTGCTGATGTTTCTGCCACCCATACCTCACAGGATAACCCAGAAAGATCTCAACTTCCCTTGTGACCTACAACTAGGACTTCTGCTGGAATGGATGGGGCTTGGTCCCCTAAAGCTGCACTACGAGCTGCTGGCTGGCAGCAACTGCCAAATGGAATGCTGTGGTCTTCTCCAGGACCGATTTCAGCGGTTGAAATTATGGATACAGCTGCTCGAGACTCTAGGAACAGTATGCTTTATTCTGACCAGGATTCTGCACCAGGTACAAAACCTCAAATCAACACCATGAGCTCCACCAGCTGTTAGCAAGGCCAACAGTGAACAATCTACACTGCCTATTGACATTATGGGCCCCAACAAGACTCTGTCTAATCAAAACTCGAGTTAGCACATTCCTTCTCACTCCTCTAACTTTAAAATGAGTGATCTTTTTAAATCTGTAGGGAGCCTACACAATGGTGGGAAGCATTCTATCCGAGATACACTGATGAAGCCTCCACTGCCTGTTTCCGAAAGACTGTGCTTCATAACATGTTGAAGGACACCTTGGGGATAAGCCCCTCTGAACTATTCACATTTATTCATATTAAAGGAGAGTTAATATATGACATTAGTTTTAAAAATGTAAGCACTCTCGAGAAGTTCTGGCTTCACTATGAGCAGGTTAGAAGTTCAGCTTTCTGGACCCCTTTAATGCTGATCCCTCTCACAAAACCATTGGTAAAAATTATCACTTTGCTTTTCAGGATGAGGGGGTGAATATTAATGATACACAGTACTGGCTTAAGCAATGCTGTGAACTCTTAGATACCCCATGTCCCATTCTGGATGAAGATTTAGTCTGGATGGGAGGGTGGAAAATCAAGGTCCAGCTAAGGCAAATTGAACAAGGAATTGTACACCTTCCTGGTAGCTTACACATTGGGAGGGATAGAGGCATCTTTTTTACCCAGGGCAGCCACACACCTGCCATAAATGTGGATCCAGAACCCATCTTAGTTAGACATGTGACCAACCCAGATGCACCCTATGTTTGTCCTATGGTCATGTTGCCCCAATCCCAGCTTCTGCAACCTATGTGATGAACAAGGTCACACTTACCCTCAATGCCCATGCGCTGAGCACAATAGGGTAGACCGGGTGCCTCAGGACCATACTAATTTGATTACTGAATCTCAGGCCCAATTGCTTTAAAGACAGGAGGAGGTCTCTCTCCTTGCAGCCTTTCCTGATCCATGCTGGAGTTTCTGTCCCCCTAGACCCTCAGGACTCAGTAGACTTAGACATAATTGCACCCTCCTCTCCCATTATTGCTCCCCAGCCAAAGCATGATGTCACCCCAGGAGGTTCCCAAAGTCAGGAGGTATCTCCTCGAACTTTGGTGGCTGTTCAGCATGAGGTGATGCCCCCTCCAAGCTGAAGAACACTTTACCCTGGCCCCCACATCTAGAAAGGGCAAAGGGAAGCAAAAATAAGGCTCCCACTCACCCACCAAGATAATTCTGACCAGAAATAAGTTTCAAGCCCTGGCAAAGAGGAGACAGTGGGGAGATACCAAGGAAGAAGATGCTGACTTAGACTCCTCTAGGGCATCCTCCTCTAAAATGGACTTTTCCTCCGAATCAGGGAAAGAAACACCACAAGTAAGTCAGAACCTGGAAGCTCAGTTTCCACATACGTGATTTTTTTGGAGGTCCTCTTAAACTTTCTTCCCTAATGGGCTTTCCTCTTAGGTTTGCTTTCCCTTAAACTTTGCAGCATTGCCCCATCCAACTGTGCTGCTTCACACTGAATGTATGCAGTATTAAATCTTTTAGGAAGCAACTCTTCACCCTGGGTTTGCTAAACACTTTGCCACATGATTTTTACTTCATACAAGACACCAGGTTAAAGTCTAGGTCTGAAATTGCTCAGGTCAAGAATAGATGGACAGTAGTCCCCTTATATTGGTCCTATGGGGAAGATATGTGTGATGGGGTGGGCATTTTATTTTCAGGCTTCCATTTTAGTATCTCAGAGGTAATTGATGTTTCCCCTGGTAGAGTATTTTTGATCGACAGAACCCATGGCAGCATCAGGTTTTGACTTGTCAACATATATGCCCCCCAGAGCATAGCCACTAGGTCTTCCCTATTCCTCAAAGTGCAGCCATATCTGTTCACTTCCCATGAGGTTTACTTTGGGGATGACTTCAACTGTGGCCTCTCCCCCATGGATAGAGGAAGCAATGCCCATAAAACTTTTAGTGACACAGCCAATTTACTGAAAATGTTACAAATGGCTCAGTTGATGGATGAGTATAGGACTATTTAGTTTAAAATATTTATTTTTGTCTCCAATAACATTAAGGTACCTCAAGCTTTTGTAATTCCCTGTGAGACCTCAGACCATTTAGTGGTATCCATAACATGCTCCCCAGCAGGTGGTTCCTTCCCCATTCACCCTCAAACAAGATGGAAGTTAAACAGTTCACTACTACTGGATAACTACATTTCTACAAACTGCTTGAACCTCTTACAGGCCAGAGTATCTGTGATGGATGCATACCACTTCTATATAGCCTGGTGGGAAGATACCAAATCCAACCTACATTTTTTCTTTAAAAGGAGGGCCAAGTATAGATCATTGTTAGCTTATTTTAAATACCCCCAGATGCAAAAACAACTGTTAGACACCATATATATAGCTTATGAGATCAAAGTTGATCTGTAAGAATAAATTAGGGCTTTTCAATACAATAGGGCACACTTCTTGAAGCTGGAGGCCCTATGTGGCACTCAACACTCTATACCCTTCCTAGACATATTCAAAAGCTGTGCAGATAGACTTTCCTCCACTTTCATGGAGCACCTCACGGACCCACTTACCTCCATAGTTCACTCCATGCTCCCTGCAATAAAGCAAGTGGTCCAGTCTCATTTGGAATGTATGTTTAATTCAGAATCTGACTTATTAGATGCCACTTCCTTCCTTAGAGACTTAGATGTCCCAGAGGTCCCCATGGACCAATTGCTAGCCGTGGTAGCCCCCATATCAGTGGAAGAAACCACCAGTGCTATCAAGAAACAAAAAAAATGCACCTCCACTGGACCAGATGGTTTGACAGCTGAATTGTGCCATGCCTATATTACCATTTTTGACCCCTCTCTGACTGCTGTTTAACTGTATTTTAGAAACACATTCCACTCCTTCTAAATTTTTGGATGCCATCATGTTACTACTTTTTAAAAAAGGTGAGAGAACTGAAATTGGAAATTGGAGGCCGCTCAGCCTCCTTAATGTGGACTACAAAATACTTAGCACAATATTACTGACTAAGTTACTATCAATTGCAGCACAGGTCATCTCCAAAGAACAGTCATGTGCCCTTCCGAATAGATCTATGCATCACTCCCTATCTTTACTTAGAGATATTGTACATTCATGCTCTGAGAAAGCCCCTGCACTATTTCTTTCTTTGGACCAAGAGAAAGCTTTCAACCGGGTCAACAATAAGTTCCTGTTCAAGGTCCTGGTGCACTACCATATCCCCATGCAGTTTATCTCCTGGCTAGAGCTCCTTTATAACACTGCTTGGATCACCCCACATATTAATAACTCCCCAGGCAGTGCTTTTTTGGAGAAGAAAGGGGTACGACAGGGTTGCCCCTTAAGTCCCCTACAGTATGCATTCCAAATAGATCCCCTTATAAGGAAATTCCCACTACACCTCTCCATCCCCAAATTAATTCTTCCAAACAGATTCTTGGCTCCAGTAATTAGTGCATATGCAGATGCTCTATGTATCTGAACTACCCCCCAGCTGAACCCTTCAGATGTAATTTCTGTAATCCTTGGGTTTGAAGCAGTTTCTGGCTCTAAATTGAATTACCATAAAAGTGTGACTAAATTAATTCTGAACCCCCCCCCCCCGTGGACCGAGTAGCCAACATCCCTGTCTCCCGAGACCCGATTAAAATTTGGGGGTTATTTTTTGGCTGTCCTGATGACTTGGTCCTCAACTGAAGTCTTGTTTTAGATAAAGCTAATAGGCTGGTGTCATCTTGGAAGGGACATACCATAGCAAAAAAGAAAAGGGTGCTGTTGTTAAAAACTTTGGTATTGCCTTAATTTCTCCATACCACCACAATTTACCCTCTGCTATTTTCTTTAGAAGCTAGGACCTACAATGTTTTTTTCCAGGGTTTTTAGGGCAGTCACCTAAATCCAATAAAATGGATATATACATATCCTGACTTTTGTTTTGTGGCAGTGCGAATGCTAAGCCCTCTGGTATTTTTCCATAATTTGTTCATGAATTTTATATTTCCACCTCTATTATCCCAGTCCCCCCCTTTTTGGGTTTCACTTTTATTATTAATGGTTACCCCCTTATGCGCAGTTTGGATGAATACCACCATAGAAATACCTAAGAATTTTAGGAAATCAGAGATTTCCCCCTTTTTCCCCTACTTTCCTTAAGATCAAACAGTGTAAACTGGTTTGTGCCTTGGTTCAGACAGTCACTCGAAAGCAGCCATATGCTAACATTCTTGCTGCACATTTCTCAGAACCTCCTAGGTTGCTGGACACCCAGAATATGGAAGTAGATACCTCATTAGTATTCAAACAACTCACTGACTCTAGATTACCCCAAAAGCTATGAGATGTGAGAGAGCTTAATATGTATACCCTTGATGAAAGGAGGGACAGAGGGGACATGATAGAAACTTTTAAGTACCTCAAGGGAATCAACAAAGTCCAGGAGGGTAGCATCTTTCAGAAAAGAGATGTGTAAGAACAAGAGGGCACAATTTAAAGTTAGAGGATGGCTCAAAGGGTAATGTGAGGAAATTCTTTTCATGGAAGAGTGGTGGACGCATGGAACAGCCTTCCTGGAGAGGTTGTGGGGTCAAAAACAGTGGAGGAATTCAAACATGCATGGGACAGACATAAGGCAATTATAGTGGGGGGTTGCAGGAAATAGGCTGTTGGTTAACTAGAATCTGCAGCTTATCCAGTAGGTAGGGAAATGGGCAGACTGGGTGGGCCAAGTGGTCCTTATCTGCCATCAAAGTCTATGGGTGGTGTCTGGGATTTTTTCCTTGGCATCACTCCCCCTATCCTCTGGGGTGCCGCAGGGCTCTATTTTAGCACCCATGTTATTTGCAGTGTATATGCTGCCATTGGGAGCGATCATTAGGTGGTACGGCTTGAGATTTCACTGCTATGCAGATGATACTTAGCTGTACATGTCCTTTGTGCCAGACCAGGGTGATGCTGTCTTGGTCTTTAATAACTATCTTACCGAGATTCAGTACAGGATGACTGTGAGCTGGTTGCGGTTAAACCCAGAAAAAACTGAGGTATTGGTTGTGGACCCAGGCCATCGAGAGGCGGGTTTGCTGACTAGGTCACCTTCAGGTCTTTGGCTTGGGGGGACCCAGTTGGCAACCTCAGACTGGGTGTGGAACTTGGGTGTTATATTTGATGACTGTCTGACCCTTAAACATCAGGTGTCAGCCGCTGTCAAAACTTTCTTTTACCATCTGAGGAATATAACCAGAATGAAGCATCTGGTTCCTGTTGATGACCTTCCAACATTGGTCCACGCCTTCGTTACCTCCCACTTGGACTACTGCAACACCCTGTACCTAGGGCTACCAGGGGTAGATATTTGCCGTTTGCAGCTGGTGCAGAATACAGCAGCCAGGCTTTTGGTCAAGGACCAGTCATATAACGCCTGTCCTCCATGGACTGCACTGACTGCCAATTCAATGGCAAATTACCTTCAAGGTCGGTCTTCTGACCTATAAGGCCCTACACGATCAGGGACCTAGTTACAGTACCTGCAAGATCTTCTTTGCCCCTACTGTCCTTCCCGTTGGCTCCGATCCACTGATGAGGGATTGCTAGAGATTCCCAGGGTTTGTTTAAAGACATCAGGGGCAAGATCATTTAATTTTATGGCCCCAACCCTGTGGAATTCTCTACCTCATCGGGTGAGAGAATGCCTGACTGTCCAAAGCTTTAAGTCAGCCCTAAAGACTTATTTGTTTAATTTAGCATATCCAGACTTTTAAAATATATTTATGGATTGATTTTAGAAATTTGTTTTAATTTTATGTATTGATCTGTTGTAAAAGCGCCTTGGTTTTGGAAAGGTGCTTTTTTAAAATAAAGTATTCATTCATTCATTCATTCATTAGCATGCTAGCACACTGAGACTCAACGTTGCTTACAGTAGATATTTCTTGTGGCAAGCCAGATGTGCCCAATTATTGCAGCAGAAAATCTATACTGGAACCCAAGTGGTGAACTAAATTATATTAGATTTACGGTCCATATACTTACAAGAACAAAAGTCAATCCCGGTCACCACATGATAAACTCTGGGCTTTTTGTGACTGGATTTTGAAAGACTGATGTAAATTGACCTCCCTAGAAAAGTTCTAAGTTGGTCCAACATTGGCAGAATGAGAGAATCTATATTTTTTCTGCCCCCCTCCTTGTCCCCCTTTTTTAGTCATATAAAGGTTGTTTTTTTTTGTCCCCCACAGATTGAGATGTATTCTGGATGTTTTTTAGGTCCTTTGTAGGGTAGCACTGCACCTATGAGTTTGAATTTATTTATATGACTGTATAATGCTTTAACGATGGATTATGCTAGATTTCTCTTCTTTTTTGGAGTTACAGTTTGTTTTGTTTATACTCTTGAGACATATATTATAGTCTTGATTTATTCATTGTCTGTTTTTTTCAATAAAAAATTCTGCTACTCTCCAGTAGGGGATCTCATGACAGTGTGCTGAGAGCTGTCATTCTGTCTGGAGAGTTTGATGAGTGCAGATGCGTGGGAGGCTGGGAGCAGGTCTCCACCCTGGCCATGATACCCATGGAGATGAGTACACCGAACAGTACAAGGACTGAGCCGCATTTTACAGAACAAAGAAGTGTGAAGAAAAATGAAGAAACTGTGAAATTGAAAACTGAACAAGTAGCTGAAGAAACAGAGGAAAAGTACAGAAAACTGAGACGCAGTAAGTCAGAAAATATACTTACAGATGTTAGTGTGGGAGAACCACAAAGTAAAATAGAAAAAAAGGAAAATGTGCAAGGCAAAATTAAGGAGTCAAGAGGCAAGGGGAAAGTTGGTGAATGCTGATGCGGCAGATGCTGAAGGGACCACACCTGGACTAGCCAAGACCCGAAGTGTCGGAAGAACCAAAGTAGTGACAACTCCAGCCCTGAAAGGAATGGCCAAAGATAAATGAAAAAGGCTTGGCCTAAGATGGGCTGAAATAGTGAGCAATAAAGATTTAAAACAAATGGAGGAAAATTGGGGAGAACTCCCAAAAGAAAAAAACATTACAGCTTCTCAAAATAAGGGCACAGCTGTTGAAGGGCCCTTGGAGTTTAAAGATATGCCAGACTGGGTGGCAAATGCACTGATTATAGTGGAATGGAAAAGAATGAAGGATGGACAGGGCAGGGATCCAAACAGGCCTAGTACCTCTAAGATGAATGAGAAAGTGCAAAAGATTGTGGGCTTTTAGTGACACTGTACTTTCTTTGTTGTCTTTACTTAGAATTGTTTTTGGGCTGTTGAAAATTTAAAACGTAGTGGTGGTGTAATTCTGTGCTGTCTTTAATTGCTGCAAATTTTCACCCCTCCTCCTTCCCTAACTCTTAATTATATGCCCTGTTAAATCTGATTGACAGGAGCTAAACACAGAGTACAGTAAGGGTGTGAAGTAGGAGGGCATAAGGGGAAGAAGCCCACCCTCAGCACAAGTGTTTTGACTCATTTACTTATTTATTGGTTTCTTTTCTTTTTTTTTTAAAGAAAATTATCTGAGGATCAGTGGCAGGATTTTTAGGACAGTAAATTAATAAAAAGAGAACTATGAGAGCTTCAGTAGCAGACAAGTAGTGGAATAGCAGTATAATTGCAGTATAATGTGGGGAGTGGTGCAATGCAGTGGCTGTGGGGCAGCCATATTCAGGCAGACCTTCTGGACACTGAAGTGCTGCCCTATCTGCATGCATCTTTCTGGACTGCGGGATGAGGTAGCCAGACTCAGAGCAGAAGTAAACTGGGTCAGGAGTACCATCACCCCTATCCAGAGACCACCCAGTCCAATGCAACTGCCTCAAGGATGCCGAGCGAGGAGCACTTGGATGACAGTGGGCTCAGGGAGGGTTAGAGCAGTCAGGCAGAGGCACATCCCAGATCCTATTCCACTCAAGAACTCATATGCCACACTGGCAAATGAGGACAACCAAATAGAGGTACTCAGAGAAGTGGAAGGAAAGGATGTGGAGGTTAGCCAAGGAGGTGACCTCAGCAGGGAAAGCAGTGGACCCCAGATGAGGAGGAAGCAAATCCTGGTGGGGGACTCCATCATAAGAGGGATCCAGCTAGGAACACAGGAGGGGGAGGACAGGGAGGTGAGATGCTTACCAGGTGCCACGGCATGGAGGGATGGAAGGAAGATCCTGGGGATCACTGGGAAGACAAGATGGGAGGGTGATCTGGATGTCATTATCCACCTAGGTACTAATGACCTGGCAAATGGGGAGCCAAAGGAAGTTCAGGAAGAGTTTAGGAAATTGGGGAGGGGTCTCAAGCAAGTAGCTACTTCTGTCACTTTCTCAGAAGTACTTCCTTTGAGAGGTGAGGGAGAGCATAGGAGTGCATGTACCAGGAACTTTAACTCATGATTGAAGAACTGGTGCTGTAAGGAAGGGTTTGGATTCATTGGTGACGGGGAACCCACGTGGAGGGATGGAGGTTTGTTCAAGCCTGACGGCTACATCCATCCTGGAGGAATCAAGCACTCAATGATAAGTTTAAATGCTACATTGATAAGCATTTAAACTAGCAAAGGGGTGTGCAGCCAGCAAGGAGGGTACCTACTTGCTCACCCCCACAGCTAGCAGTGGAACCAGTGAACCAGAGGAGTGGCTATCTCTGCAAAGCAGTGTGCAAAAGATGGAGATTAGTGCCCAAGAGGTGGTTAGGCAGAAAAGGGGCAAAATTCAGCAGAAGGACAGACAGCAAGGAGAACCAAGGATAAAGGACAACCAAGGAAGGGGCTGGAGTAGAACAGAGAAACAGTCTAGGGAGGTCAAATCATGGAAAGCCATGTGTGCAAATGCCAGAAGCCTTAGCAACAAGATGGAAGATCTGGAGGCTGTCATGGTACAGTCAGACCTGGACATTGTGGCCATCACTGAAACCTGGTGTAATGATAACCACGACTGGGAGATGGCCATACCTGGCTACAACATATTCAGAAGAGACAGAGCAGGCAGGAAGGAAGGAGGGTGGCACTGTATGTGAAAAATGACATAAGGGCCACAGAGATCCAGAAGGAACAAAATGGGGAGAGATACTGTGGGTTAGCTGGAAAGGAAAATGGGGACAGCCATCCGCACAGGTGTGGTCTATAGACCACCAGCCAAGAGGAAGAAACAGACAGGGAGCTGATGCTAGCCATCAAAGGATGGCAGACAAGAGGTGAGTAGTACTGGTTGAAGACTTCAATATTCCAGGCGTGGACTGGAGCATCCCAGCAGCATCAACTAGGAGCAGATTTACCCCGGACTTCCTTTAGGGTGCCTTCCTCAAGCAACTGGTCATGGAACCAACTCGGCAGAAGGCAATACTGAGCCTTGTGCTCTAAACAGGGACAGTGTGATGGGGTAACAGTGGGGAGCACCTGGGGAACAGTGACCACCAGTCATTGTGGTTTGAAATCACAGAAAGAGCAGAACCAAACCACACAAAACACATATCCTGGATTTTAGGGGCAGACTTTGGGAAAATGGGAGATACTTGAAAGAGGCATTAAGGGAATGGGACAGGAATCAGGGGTTGAGGAACAGTGGACAGTATTTAAAATGGGGATTACAAGAACAACAGAATTGCATTAAGCAGGTTAGCAAGAGGAAAAGGAAGAGGAGACCATTATGGTTTTCCAAAGAGGTAGCAAAAGCGAAAGCCAAAAGATTGCATTCAGGCAATACAAAAGACACAGGCAGAAGGGGATGGGGAGAAGTACCAGGAGAAGCAAAGGGAGGCAGGGAGATCAGTAAGGGAAGCCAAAGCTCAGACAGAAGAACACATTGCAAAATCAGTGGGTAGAGGGGACAAAACCTTTTACAGGTACATAAGTGAAAAAAGAAAGACAAAGGGAGGGATAGTGAGACTGAAGGGGGAGGATAGGGGCTGCGTGGAGTATGACAACAGTAAAGCTGACATATTGAACAGGTATTTCTGCTCAGTCTTTACTGAGGAAGAGGAGGGTAATGGGTCTGAAGGGAGTACAAGGGGTGAGAATGGTGCAGAAATGGACACAAGTCCCTTTACACGAAAGGGTCCTGAAGGAACTGGAAGTAATAAGAGTTGATAAAGCAATGGGGCCAGATGAGAATTTTTAGGGTCCTTAAATAACTAAGAGAGTGGTGGCTGAACCTCTGGCTATCCTGTTTAGCCAATCACTGGAAACAGGAGGTACCCAAAGACTGGAGGACAGCAGATGTAGTCCCCTTATACAAAAGTGGGAACTACAGACCAGTCAGCTTCACCTCGGTAGTGGGGAAGATCATGGAAGCACTACTGAAGGAGAGATTGGTGGAACATCTGGTTGTCAATGGACTACAGGACCCAAGGCAGCATGGTTTCACCAGGGGGAGGTCATGTCAGACCAACCTCATTGAACTTTTTGACTGGGTGACTAGGGAGGTGGATCAGGGGAGGGCAGTGGACATGGCCTATTTGGACTTCAGCAAGGCCTTTGACACTGTGCCACATAGAAGACTATTACACAAACTGGGGAATATGGGTGTGGGCAGGACAGTAGTGTGGTGTGGTAGGTAACTGGCTGGGTGGCAGAACACAGAGGGCGGTGGTAAATGGCTGTCACTCCACAGAGGGAAGAGTGACCAGTGGGGTACCACAGGGATCAGTGCTGGGACCGGTCCTATTCAACATCTTCATCAGTGACATTGCGCAGGACCTAGAAGGCAGAATTTCACTGTGCGCTGATGACACAAAGCTCTGTAACAGAGTAGACACACCAGAGGGTGTAGACAGAATAAGAAGGGACCTGCAAAAACTTGAAGAATGGTCAGGGGTTTGGCAGTTGAAATTCAATGCAAGGAAGTGCAAGATAATGCATATGGGCACAAAAACCCTGGCACAATATATCAGTTGGGGGGTGAGGATATAGCATGCACCAAGCAGGAAAGGTATCTTGGGGTCATCATCTCTGATGACCTCAAGGTAGAGAAACAGTGTGACAAGGCAGCAGGTAAAGCAAATAGGATGCTGGGATGTATATTCAGGGGCATCACCAGCAGGAAAAGGGAGGTCATAATTCTGCTATACAAGACACTAGTGAGGCCCCACCTGGAGTACAGTGTACAGTTCTGGAGACCATACCTACATAAGGACATAGACAGGGTAGAGAAAGGTTCAGAGGAGGGCAAAAGATGGTGCATGGATTGCATCACAAGTCCTATGAAGACAGGTTGAAGGAACTGAACATGTACTCCCTGGAGGAAGTGAGAGAGAGGGATATGATAGAGACATACAAGTATCTTACAGGGAGGAACAGGGTGCAGGAATACACTATTTTTAAGTGAAAAAGATGTTCCAGGACTAGAGAGCATGGGATGAAGTTGGAGGGAGGACGATTCAGAGGAAATATGAGGAAGAATTTCTTCACAGAACGGGTGGTGGACAAGTGGAACACCCTGCCAGAGGAAGTGATGGGGTCTGAAACAATCACGGGATTTAAGAATGCATGGGATAGACATAAAGGAATTCTGGAGGTCAGGGATAAGGGGCAACAGACTTCTAGGAAAACATAAACTGAACTTACGAACTCAAATGGGCAGACTGGGTGGGCCATAGGCCCTTTTCTGCCGACACTGTCTATGTATCTATGTATCTATTTTATAATGAATTACAGAGGGAAGATGAGCAAATAAAAGATGATAGAGGACCTAATAATACAGGCATACAGGAACCTGATGTTACCATGGTTTTGGCTGCAGAAACTGATGCAGATAGTGAAGACATTTCTATGGATTTGGAACAAAATACGATTCAAATGGAAGACCAAAGTGATAATGAAAATAAAAAGAGTATGGGGTGAAAATACTAGGGAAAAGTTGTTTCCAGAGAATCAAACACCTCATCAGGCAAAAAGAAGGAATGCAGTCAGACTCAAATTTAGAGGGGCAGCTGCAGATGCCCCAGACAGGCTGTATAATGGGAGGGAATTACTAAAGAGATGTATCCAGAAACAAATGATTTGATACCTTTTATTGGACCAACATGTATGTTACAGAAAAGAACAAAGTGCTCTAGGTTTTGAACCAACCAGGTTCTTCTTCAGAAGCTTTGTGACAGTTATTTCAAATATCCCATACTATTAACACCAGATTACATTGAAAAAACATAAATAATTCTCATTGGTTTAACATATACATTTAAAACATAACAGAAGATTACATCAGAGAAGCTAATTAACACCACTATGCCTTTAACTGAGGAGGCTCAGAAGGGCAAAGGTTATCAAGAATTCTCTACAGCTAGAGAGTTCTTGTTACAAAAATGTTAAAATGTCTCAGTATGCGAAGAAAGCATTCTAGTGATAAAAAAACCTTGGTAAGACATGTAACCTCATTTCCACTTCAGACTGTGTGGTTACATCACTAAACAGACTATTCAGGATACAGGGGAATTATACATGTACATCAAGTAATGTGGTCTATTTTATCCAATACAAGAAATGTCCATGCACAGGTTATGTGGGGGAGACAAGCCAACAACTCCACACTAGAATTAATTCACACAGACATTCTATTAATCACAAGAAGACTGAGAAACCAGTAGCCCGGCACTATTCCCAGGATTACCACTCAATCTCAAATGTCTGTGATGGTCTTAAAAGGACATTTCAACAGTACACAACAGAGACGGGCTTCTGAAATTAGACTTATTTTACTTCTCAATATGGTGGCGGATGGACTGAACATTGATGGTTATATGACACATTATTCCACTTAAACTTACACAGACCTTTACTTTAAAAGATGGACATAAATGCTTTAGTTCTTCAGCAGGCCTTTGATTTTGTAAGTTTATGGTTATCTACATGTTGACTTCTCACCTTAACACTGTGGTGAGTGCATTTGAGTGTGTGTGTGTATACTGATGTATGTATGTACAGTATGTGTGTGTTTTGTGTGTGTTTGGTATGTGTTGTGTTTTTGTGTGTTGTGGGTATGGTGTGTGTGTGTGTGTGTTTTGTTTCTTGTGCATGGTGTGGTGTGGTGTGTGTGGATTGTGTTTGTTATATTTGTTGCGTGTTGTGGTTGTGTGAGGTGTGCAGGGGTGTGTGTGTGTGTGTGTGTGGGGTGCGGTGTGGTGTATGTACACACATATGTGTGGGAGAAGCGTGGCATGGGGCAATTGTTATGTGGCTAGGACACTTAGTTTTCACATATAGACCCAAATATTCAAAAGGGTTGCGCATGGCGCAACAGTGTTGCACCATGCACAACTCACTGATGTGCTCCAGTGCGATATTTAAAAGGGAAAAGTGCGCCTGCACAAATCCCGATGCTCCGAGGTGCATCAGTAATGTATGCAGGCACAGATGGGGGGGTGTGCCCATGCATAAACTGCACAGCCCGATATTCAGCCCGGGCCATGCAGAGTTATGCAGGAGCAACCCCTACCTGCAACCCCTATGCTGAAAAAAAAAAGGAACAAGTCGAGGGCCACCCACAGGTGAGCTGCTGCATTGCAGGGTGCAACACAGCAGCTGCCACCTGTGGGTGGCCCTGGACTTGTTCCATTCACATATCTGGACTGACCTGTACGGTATGGGGTGCATGCCCATTGGCTCATGCTCTGAACCACTGGCAGCTTCTACCAAGCTGTCAGTCGGCAGGTGGCAGGGGTGGCAGGCGGGTGGAGGCTGCCGCCTGCCGGGCTGACAGGGTGGGTAGGGTGGTGGGGCTCTGTGGGCGGGTGGGTGGGCGCCACTAGATCACCAGGGATTTTGGGCGTGGGGGTGAGGATGCTGCCGTGATCAGACTACTCATGATCCACTGGACCACCAGGGATATTGGACTTTGGGGAGGTCTGATGCCCGCGATTGGGCTACTCGGGGGTGGGGGATGTTTTGGTTATGCCTCGATCGGGCTAATGGGGAGGACACTACTGTTCTGCCCATGATCGGGCTGCTCGGGGAACACTACTGTTCTGCCTGTGATCGGGTTGCTCTGGGGGGAACACTACTGTTCTGCCCATGACGGCTGCTTGGGGGAACACTACTGTTCTGCCTGTGATCGGGCTGCTCGGGGGGGAGCACTACTGTTCTGCCCGTGATTGGACTGCTGGGGGGGGGGACACTACTGTTCTGCCCGCGATCGGGATGTAGGGGGCATCGGTTCTCGATGGCTGCTTCCTGGCAGGGTGCCAGGCGCAAGTCACCGGGGATCGGCGCACCTGCATGCTAATGGTATGCAAATGGGGCCATAATTAAATGCAAATGGACCCCCGTGCACCTTGCATAAATTATGGCCCCATTTGCATGTCACCCTTTGAATATCGCAGGTTCTGTGCATGGTGCAATGGAACTTGCGCCACTGCATCTCAATGCTCCACTCTGACCACTTGCGCTGGCGCAGTTCCACTGCACCATACACAGTGGGTGTGGCCAGGGGGTGATATTCAAAGAAGTTGTGCCATAGAGCAACTCCATTGAATATTGCCCTGGCCACACCCTTGCGCAACTATTTTGAGGGGCACAGGGGCTTGCACCTCAAAATGGCACAGTGTGAATATCTGGGCCATAGTGTACATTTACTTCCTTCTACTAGTTGTCAGTGGTTGGATTACACACTGTCACGTTTTTAAATCTGTTTATATTAAGATGCATATATCATTTACTTGGGGGTTCATAAAAGATGTAATTCCTTTGTGGTTTCATTTAGATTCCTTAAACTGATTCTGTGCATTTTTGTTATACACAGACTCTGTGTTGAAATTTGCACTTATCAGGCTCATGGTCTCATTTTCTTGGGGGTCCTTGCCAAGTATTTTTTTATTTGGCACTTACACTTACAAGTGATACTATCATGCATCATGTATATATGTGTATGTTAATCTGAGGCTTGTTTTCAACTTGCAGTTACACCTAATTTCAGGATTTTGTCTCTCATTATCTGTTCTTTAATATACCAGGACAATTGGAATGTAAGTTGTAATCTCATTTTACATGTATTAGAGAGAATGCCACCCCAAGGTTTTTTTTATCACTAGAATGCTTTCTTGGCATACTGAGACATTTTAAAATTGATGTGACAAGAACTCTCTGGCTGTAAAGAATTCTTGATAACCTTTGCCTTTCTGAGGCTCCTCAGTTAAAGGCATACTGGTGTTAATTAGCTTCTCTGACGTAATCTTCTGTTATGTTTTAAATGTATATGTTAAACCAACGAGAATTACTTCTGTTTTTTCAATATAATCTGGTGTTAATAGTATGGGATATTTGAAATAACTGCCACAAAGCTTCTGAAGAAGGACATGGTTGGTTCGAAAGCTAGAGCACTTTGTTCTTTTCTGTAACATCCATGTTGGTCCAATAAAAGGTATCAAATCATTTGTTTCTGGATCTGTTCTTAAAAGGACCAATATGGCACCTACAACATTTTTTTGCATCATAAAGAGATGTATGAAATTCTATCCATATGAGATATATGAGCTCATACATGTATCAGGAAGCACTGAATATGATATCAGTTTCAAACATCCAGGAGGTATGGACAGGTTCTGGAAGCTTTTCCATCAGATTAAGAACACTCAGCAATGGAACAGATGTTTTGCAATTCCTTTAACAAAACCTGTCTTTAAAATTGTGACTGTTCTTTTTAGAAATGAGGGGGTTAATGTATCTGACATCACTTTCTGGATGAAGCAAATATGTATAATTCACAGTACCCCTGAACCAGTTCTGGATGATGAATGTCTGTGGACAGGGGTGTGGAAATAAAAAGTGACTCTAAAACAACTGGACGGAGAAATACATCATTTAACAAATTGTTTTTTTTAGGAAGAGACAGAGGAGTAGTTTTCTATTCTGGACAACCATAGGCCTGTTACAGGTGTGGTGAAAAAGGTCATTTGAGCAATGTGTGTGGACAAGTAAAATGTGACCTGTGTGGGATAATCAGACATCATGGTATAGACTGTAAAAGTAAACCTAAGTGCAGCCTATGTGAGGAAGAAGGGCACTTTTTTTTTTAACTGTCTGTGGGTGGCACATAACAGTCTGGCTCCTGGGGAAATAGCAGAATAAGACATCGTATTAGAAAAGGCACAAAAAGAAAAAGGAAAAGAAGATTAAATTATTTTTGAGACAAGGAATAAGGAGGATTTGATTAGAACTGTGGAAACAGCAGGGGACTTTCTTAACAAAAAGGATTCAGTGCATTCCTGTTTTCCTCTTTTATAGACAGAGAACATTTTAAAACAAAAAACAAGGGCTCCACAAGACGAGAATAAGGGAAAAGAAAATGAAGAAGAGGCAGGAAAAGAAATACAAAAAACTAAAGGAAAACAAATGAAACCTACATTTACCATTGTAACAAGATCAAAAAATGTATGCACCCTAAACAAACAAAAAATAAAACTTTGGAGGGAGATAGAGAAGGGATTTTATTGTCTAACAGATACACCCTGTTGCAAGACAAGGAATGGGCAGCTGTGGAGGAAGACTCCATATCATACAGCTCAGACACCTCAGAACTAGATGATGCAGATGGAGGGAATACGACTGACACTCAAGTATCAAAAAAAAGGAAAAAAACTAAGGACTTATGATGAAACTAGTTTAGTGTTCTTCTTCCCCTGTTTAACAAGGATCAATTTTCCTGTTTAACTATCGATGTGAACAGTATTAAACATAGGAAGACAAGACAGTTAACATTTAATATCCTCAGTAAGCTCAGAAATGACATAGTAATGACTCAAGACACTAGGATGCATACATTAGAGGAGATAAAACAGTCCCAGAAAGATTGGAGGAGGGAGCCTTCCCTATGGTCCATAGGAAAGGAAAGGAAAGATGTCCTGGGGTAGGAATTGCATTCACAATGCATAATGTCAAAATTCAAAAAATTACAGATTTGGAACCAGGGAGGGTTTTTATAGCTAACATACTAATTGCCAGCAGATTAGGCCTTACGGTCTATCAAGTCTGCTTGAATCTCAGATCCCTAGTTGGGTGCTGAGGCCCACCCCCCCTTGTGTTCCAGAAACCCCTATCATCCATCCCCATCCCCACGGGCCAGGCCATCATCTGATAAATCCACTTTCTGTGTCTGTCCCACCCTCTCATGAAGCCCTCCAGTGTGGATCTCTGAACCAGCTCACCAGGCAGCACATTCCAAGGGTCCACTACCCTCTCAGTGAAAAACTTCCACCTCTTTTCCACCCTCACCCTTCCACCTTCCAACTTCAAACCATGCCCTCTGGTGATACCTCCCTGCTTTAGTCTAAAGATCCCCTCCATGTTTACCCTATTCAATCCCTTGAGGTACTTGAAGACCTTAATCATGTCCCCCGTCTCTCCTCTCCTCTCCTCCTAGCTGACATTATATTTAAGCAGTTGGAGATTGGTTAATATCAATCTATAACCCACAGACCAAAGCAGAGAGATGCAAGCTAATGAAAAGTGTAGAACATTTTTTGCATACTTCCAAGTTAGTGTTATGGGGAGGGGACTTTAATTGTGGTTTGGTGAAGGCAGATTGGGAAAGAAAACAGAAACAAATTTTTGTGATACTCTGTCTAGCAGAAATTTTAAAAAAAGTGGACTAAAGGATGCATACTTGTTAAAAAAGAAGAAAGCAGAACACACTTATGTGAGAGGTAGATATTCTAAAAGGATTGGTATTTGGTTGATTTCTAAAAATACAAAAATCAGAGCTATCAAGACTATCACACTAGAAACTTCTGACCATTTTGGGATTACATTGAGTCTTGATTTGGGGGGGAACATATTACTGTTGGAAAATACTTTTGGCAAATGAATGCTGAAAGGTTAGAGGAAGAAGGATGGAATCAAAAGATTTTGGAGTTATTTGAGGTCAGAGAATCAGTAAGAGAAATATATGACTTAAATGTGGAATGGTGGAAGAATACAAAAAAGATATAAAGCAACTAATGGTGGAAGAATCTCAGAATGAAGCAATATCCAATTATAAGAAATACTTAGGATTAAGAGCTAAATTATACAAACTTCTGACTCATCAAATAACAAATAAAGTAAACGAGGTTGAACAGATAGAGGAAATCAAAAATCAAATGAAAACAGTTCAATATAATAGATTGAAACCCCTAATTATGGAGCAAAAGAATGGAACTCAAGGAACAAAGGTTCATTTGAATCCATTTGACAGTAATAAGGATGGGACAGAAAACAGGGTAATGCATGGTTAGCGGACAAAGATGGACAGGTACAAACAGATATAAGGAAAATGAAACACATAGTACAGGAGCATGTAAAAGCCACATATCAAAAACCATTCAGAGAGAAGAAAATAGAGTTAATAGAACAAGCAGAAATACCTAGATTAAGTGAAATAGAGGCAATAGCAATCAATAGGGAAATACAAGAGAGTGAAATAAGAGAGGACGTAAATTCCTTGACTTTAAATACTTCACCAGGAATAGATGATATCTCCAATATATTCTACAAAAAATACATAGAAAAGATAGCTCCCATGTTAGCAATAGTGTATATTGAAATTTAAGAGGGGGTAACCTGACAGAAAGCATGAAATTAGGGGTGTCTATCTTTTTATATAAAAAGGTGATAAGACAAATATAATGAATTGGAGACCTATTAGCCTACTTACATCAGACTATAAAATACTGGTGAAAATTATCAATAAAAGAATGTTAACTTATGCAGATAAATTAATATTACAAATGCAATCATATGCTGTGCCAGAAAGGGACATTAGGCAAAATTTAATTTATGTAAGAGAAATTATGAATGAAGGACAAAGACATGGGGTAAAAGATTATCTGTATTCATTAGACCAAGAGACTGCTTTTGATTGAATCAAGCATGCATATATATATATGGGATATTCTAGGAGGATATGGATTTCCAATGAAATTGGTAAACTTCATAATAACTTTATATACAGAAGTGCAGGTGTGCCCAGTGGTGAATGGGCATTTGGGGATACCCATGTATGTTAAAAATGGAGTGAGGCAAGGATATCAGCCGAGTCCACTTTTGTATGTGTATTGTTTAGACCCAGTTTTAAGGAGTATAGAGAAAGAGAAAGTGATTAAGGGAATTAGTTGGGGGTCTGAGTGGCTAAAGAGAACATGTGCATATGCAGATGACAGCATTATTTTAGTTAAAGACCAGGAATCAGGGGAGAAGATGTTGGGACTATTTGATACATACAAGCATTATACAGGAATTAAAATAAATTTGGGAAAGAGCAAGATTTATCCTTTAGGGGAGCAAGTATACAGAACACAGGTGCATTTGAAATAAAGCAGGATCAAATAGACATTTTAGGGGTTAATTTTGGTGGGGAGGAGGTGGCTGAAAGGAATTGTGAAGCCAAGTTTAAGATCGCAAAAGGGAAGGTGAAAAGATGGAATGATTGGAACATGACCAAGGAGAATGTATTTATATGTTAAAAACTTTTATTTTACCTATATTTCTGTATATAGCATGTATATTTCTGATTCCACAGAAAATGTAGATTAAATTTTAGGCCTTTTTTTCAATTGTTATAGGGATCTAAACTAAATCCCGTTAAAAGATGACATACCTACAGACCAGTGAAGAAAGGTGGGTTAAATATGTTACATCCTATAGTGTTTTTTCTGAAAATTTTTTTTATGCTAACTTGGTGCCCTTTATGAAAGGAGATGGGGGTTTATGGAGACCTTTAGCCCAAAAATGGAGCTCCATAATGATTAAAAACATAGGGGTTAGAGGGAATATAAAAAGGAAGTTGGAAGCACCATCTTATATGAAAGTGTACAGGAAATATCTGACAATCTGGGGTATAGCAACTGACTTTCTTATTAGGAAAAATAGAAAACAAGCATATAAAGAAATAGCAAAGAATTATTATAAAGAACCTGTTTTTAAGATGGGAAAAGGTACTGATGCGAGCAAAATTTTAGAGGTGACACTGGAAAAAAAGAATTCCTTAGAAAATGAAAGAAAATGAAAGAAACAGTTTGGCTTTGTAGTCATGGAAAATTGAATATAAAAGGTAACCAGAATCACAACAAAAGGGAAGAAAGGATTTGTATGGAAGTGGACTGTCGATTGGAAACAGAAAGTATGAAGCAGCTGTTTTTTTAGTGTTCTTTTATACAAACCCTTTGGGATAAATTAGCTACTTTTTGGGGTATGAGTGCTTTTAAAAATATGACTTATAATACCTTAGTGTATGGACAACTAAGAGAGGAATGGGAAAATTTGAATAAACAGACAGGCCTGAATATTCAGACTGTGCCAGGCTGTGGCGCAAGCCTAGGTGCAGTGCAACTTGGCTGCGTGGGGCGTTGACTGGACGATATTCAACAGAGCTGCACCATGGAACAGCACCATTGAATATCGCACTCTGGGCACCCGCAGTATGCATGGTGTAGTGGCACTACACCAGCGCAAGTGGCCAGAGTGGAGCGGGGGGATGCGCTAGCACAAGTTCCCTTGCGCAATGCGCAACAACCACGATATTCAACAGTGCACATGCAAATGGGGCCGTAATGTATGCAATGTGCAAATGGGTCCATTTGCATGTCATTATGGCCCTATTTGCATACAGGTATGCCGATCCCTGGGACTTGCACCTGGCACCCTGCCAGGCAGCAGCTGTCGGGGACTGATGCCCCCTGCACGGCGCAGCAAGGCACCCCTCTGCCCAATCACAGGCATACGGAGAGTTAAAAACATCCCATGTCCCTGGTGGTCGAGTGGACTGCTACATGCCCGATCACGGGCTTAAGTACATAATAAATAAAGTCCTATATCCCTGGTGGTCCAGTGGACCGCTGTCAGCCCGATCACTGGCTTAAGTATGTAAACACAAAGTCCAATATCCCTGGTGGTCCAGTGGACCATTTACAGCCCGATGGTGGGCTTAGGTAAATAAAAATAAAGTCCTATATCCCTGGTGGTCCAGTGGACTGCTCGCAGCCCGATCACGGGCTTAGATAAATAAAAATGAAGTCCAATATCCCTGGAAGTCCAGTGGACTGCTGTCAGCCTGATCGCAGGCATTTGTATTATTAAATGAAATCCAATATCCCTGGTGGTCCAGCAGTACCCCCTCCCCTCCCATCCACTGGGCCCCACTGCCCGCTCCCCTGGTCAGCAGCGGGCAGCGCACCCCCGCCTGCTGCACGCCTCAACTGGCACCATAGGTAGGGCTGTCGCCGTGGTCACAGCATAAGCCAATGGGCATGCAGCCCATGCCGTCTACACATTCAGATATGTGAATGGATCCATTCACAAATCTGGAATGTGTAATGTACAGAGCTGCATGCCCATTGGCTTATGCTGTGGACCAATAGGCACGAGCCTACCTATGGTGTCAGTCGGTGGGCAGCAGGGAGCAGGTAGGTGGGGTGCTGCTGCCTGCTGCTGACCAGGGGAGCAGGGCGGTGGGGCTCAGTGGGCGGGTAGGGAGGGGAACCGCTGGACCACCAGGATATTGAACTTCAATTATAATACAAATGCCCGTGATTGGCCATGAAGGCTCCACTGGACCACCAGGGATATTGGACTTTGTTTTTCATACTTAAGCCCGCGGTTCATTGACAGTGGTCCACTGACCACCAGGGATATTGACTTTGTTATTTTATACTCAAGCCCATGATTGGGCTGACAGCAGTCCACTGGACCACCAGGGAGATAGGACTTTGTTATTTTATATTCAAGCCCATGATCAGGCTGACAGCGGTCCACTGGACCACCAGGGAGATAGGACTTTGTTATTTTATATTCAAGCCCACGATCAGGCTGACAGCAGTCCACTGGACCATCAGGGAGATAGGACATTAGTAATTTATATAGATGCCCGCGATCAGACATGGGGGGGTGACACCACGGAGGTGCAGCCGGAGCTCAGGTCGCCACCCACCGGTGGCAGCTGCCATGTTGTGCACTTCAATACATCAGCTCATCTGTTGGTGGCCAGCCGTTGTTCCTTTTTTTTTTTTTGGCTCACCTGTGTGCAGCACAAGTAGGGGTTGTGCATGCATGGACTCAGCACATCCTGGGCTGAATATCGGGATGTGCAGAGTATGCATGGGCACGCCCCCCTACCTGTGCTGCATACATTACTGATGCACTCCAGTGCATCAGGATTTATGCCAGGCACAATCCATGTTTGAATATCGCACTGAGGCACATCAGTGGGTTGCTCATGGTGCAACACTGTTACGCCATGTGTAACCCTTTTGAATATCGGGCCACAGTTTATGTTATCTTTTCTGTTTTAAAATGCTGCATTTGGCAAGTTCGGTGCCAGAAATGTTTGCAGTGCAAGATTTTAACTATGCAGGACTTTTTGTTTAAAGTACATGATGAAATAGATACAATTTATCAGAAGGAATGTGATATCCTTGGGGAAAATAGGAAACAGTTATGGGTAAATGCAATGTGTTATTAAAGGAATGATGACCAAGATATGAATGTAATGTATTTACTGGATTACAGACTATAATTGTGCTATTGTTATCTTTATGTTTGTTTTGGTTTATTGATAAAAAATTCCTATACGCTTGCTGCAGGGGGCACTATACTTCCTGTACAGTAAGCAGGATGGAGGAGCCCAGTTTGGAGATGGACAGAGGAGGAGGAGGAAGTGAAAGAGAAGGAGCTGGAGTGGAAAAAATAAACAACACATCTGAGATTTTGCATCCAGAGGATTCAACCATAGCAAAAGAAAATACTACAGAGTACAAGCAACTATGAAATAACAATATGGAAGATGATAAACATATGCAAACAGAAAAAAGATTAACAGAAGGGAGGGACAAGAAAGGTAAAATTTTACTGGCTCAATGTTAGAAATTGAAGAAACTTCTTTCATAGAGAATGTGAAATTGGAAAAAGAAAAGCATTTACTGGTAGCCCTCCGGGACTCCCGGGAAAAAAACAGTCCAGAGTTTTTTTTTTATTTTGGCACCAAACTACAGACATTAACTACCCTGGATTCAAACCAAGGAATGAAAGACCATAACACAGAAATGCCTGACTGCTCAAAAGAAACATGGACTCCCAATATGGCTTTAAAAAATGAGGGCTGGATACAAACAAAAGAAGTGAAGTGGATACCTGACCCGCAAATCACAATTCCAGGCACTTCAAACACAGCTCCTCAGACACAGAATGACAAGCTTAACAGGCTGTCAGAAGATCAAAAGAAGCTGACAACAGAGACAACTGAAGACTATTGTTGTGTGAAACTGAGAAATTTTGTTATGCAAAATATTTCACGAAATTCATGCTGTTGTAGAGTTAGGCTACACCTTCGGCTGTGACTGATGGACCACTTTTCTATCTCCTTATTTCCAAGCAACAGGTAACTTTTGTCTCTTTGCTTTTCTTCACCCCCCCCCCACCCTAGGTTGGCCACCTAGCATAGCTCTTTACTATCCCTGCTAAACTTCCTATTAGTTCTCACTTTTCATTCTTTTTCCATTTCCATCCATCCAGTCCCTGGAATGATGCCAAATACCCAGAGAGGTGTTGTGTAAAGTGCATAAATGCATTTTGTGTACAAAAAGCATGAAGGCTATTTTAAATAGGAATTATTACAGTTAGTAAAGCCTTTTTTAAAGAAAAAGGATTTAGAAGTCATATAAAACAATAATAATGTCATGATTAGTACAGTTATAAGAAATTCTTAAGGTTTTTTCATAAATTCACACTATAAACCTGTTACTGTATAAGGTTCTTTGAGAATGTGTTATATTTTATATCTCTGCTCGACAGTGACTAAGCAGTTTTATAGAGAGTCAACATCTGTGGAGTTATACACTGTACCTTTAACTGAATCAGGAAATCTCCTGGCACAACCCCTTCCCCCGCTTGGTTTTGCAACATGTCCAGACATGTAAGGGCTCAGTCAGGTGACCCTACCAAAAGATATAAAAAACCTTTGCAAAGAGTTTACTTCAGTTTAGTCTAGTAGAGTTCAGTCTTGAGAGTGAAGGAGAGAGGTGCTATTTCAGACAAGCTTGTTGAATGCAGATGAGAATGGTCTTAGGAGCTCTAGAATCCAGGACTGCACTGTGTGAGAAACTACTGATGTTAAGTAGGGATTTTCTATGCAATTTTTTTGTTTTCATTTATTATTTTTTGAACTTTTGAAAAATAAATATCACACCACGGTGTGTTTTAAACCTTTAAATTTGCCTTGTCTGAAGTTTATTCCCATGTGTAGTGATGCATGCATTTCACAAAATATTTTGAGGCTGCAAAATGCAAAATTTCACCCGGAAATTGTAAAATGTCACCCAAAACTTGCTAAACTTTGCCTGAAAATTGTGACATTTCACTGCAAAATGTGAAATTTCACAATGTATGGGCAAAATTTAAAAAATTTCAGGTTAAATTTTACATTTCGCATCCATGAAAATGTGCGAATTTAACAAAATATTTTGCATGGCAAAACTGTTGCATATGCTTCAGTTTCTCACTGGCGAAATTTTCTTTTGCAACTTCTCTACTGATGACTCAGAACAAAGGATCCATTCAACTGCATCAAATATGGGTATGCCCTCTTACTTTCCCCTAGAGGAAAAGGGAGAAATATTTTTTGACGCCCCCACAGCAATTATTACTGTGGGACAAGAAGAGATACAAACTGATAGGGTAAAAAGGGAACCAATAACCACAGCTTTAATAGGCTTGGAGCACAAATAAATTGCAGTGACTATAACAGAACCTGAACCTCCCCAAAATACAGTCACAAATGCGAGCTTGCTACAAAAACCAGTAGAGCTTGCAAAACAAAGACATGCAGTCAGATTACGTTACCTGGGAGGCATGGAAACTGAACCAGACAGATTTTTTGTTGGAAAACATTTAAACAAGCACTGGTATTCTCCCCTGCTGATGTGTATACAATAATACATGCACTGGGGAAAGTACTTTTGACATTAGTTTTTGGTCTACCACTTTACTAGAATGTTTTTGGAATATGTATACTGCACAAAAAAACTGCCCCTTTATGGCCTACCTTCCAGGCAATACCACTCACCAAACCTACCTTTAAAACTGACATGATCCTATTTAAGGATGAAGGAGTAAATATATCAGACATTACATTCTGGCTGGAAAACAATGTGATATACAGGGCACCACATATCCAGTCATAGATGGAGAAGATTTCTGGATCAGAGGATGAAAATTCTGAATTAAGTCAAAATAAGCTGACAAGGGTATACAGACCCTGCCAAACTGCTTCTATTTGGGAGAGATAAGCTGATTCTTTTCTACCAGGGTCAGCCTAAAACATGCTATAAATGTGGTTCACCTTAACATATAAGCAATAATTGTGAAATATTGAAATGTACACAATGTAGGGCAATGGGGCACTCATGTGTTCAATGTATTTCCATACCAAAATGCAACTTATGTGACAAAGAAGGGTATACTTTTACTCAATGTCAGTGGGCAGCACACAATACAACAAGTGTAGAGTACGGGGACAGGATTTTTATATTAACTAAGCAACCAGAGTATTCAAGAATCAAAAAAATGCTACAAACAGTGAAATCATGCCCTCTGAAAATGCAACACCATGGCCCTCGTGAGGTATGGAAGTACCATCAAAAGAAACTGAATCCAGAAAAACAAACTATCCAAATCAGACTCCAGACCAGGTGCCTGGCCCTTCTAAACATAATGTAAGCAACATACAAGAAACCAATGAGATGCACCCCCCCCCAATCCTGAAGATGTAGAATTCCAAATGGTAAAAAAAAGGAAAAGGAAAAAAAAAACTGGAAATACTGTGCAAGCTAGTCTGAATTTTTAAGTTGGTGTATGCAGACCTCTAGTGTGAAGTGATATTAGTTGTATGAAATTGTGTATTTTACTGACTACTATTTCAGTGCTGTGTCCAGGTCAGAATAGGCAAGGGGGCCTTCCGCTAAAAGTGACATTCAGTGGCTTATTTGCTTGGCACTCTGGGACTGTGGTGGTTTGTCCCAGTCCTTGGTGCCACCAGACAATCGAGCAGGAGCTTCTGAGTGATTGTGCTCTACTACTGGATGTAATTATAACAAGATACTGCTTGACTTGGGCATTTGTAGCCAGTGTTTTTAAACACTATGGGCTGGATATTCAAACTGCACTGGGCAGGGGCGCAAGCCCAGGTGCAGCGCAACTGGGCTGCACCAGGGCATGGACCAGGCGATATTCAATGGTGTGCTATGGCACAGCACCATTGAATATGGCACTGATGGTGCATGCACTGCACATGGCGCAGTGGCATTGCGCCAGTGCAAGTGGCAGAATGGGAGCAGGGGGATGTGCCAGCACAAGTGCAGTTGTACTAGGTGCATCAACTGCAATATTCAGCACTGGGCATGCAAATGAGGACATTATGCATGCAAGGTGCAAATAGGGCCATTTTCATGTCATTATGGCTGCATTTGCATGTGGTGCGCTGATCCCTGGTGACTTGCACCCTGCCAGCCATCGGGGACTGATGCCCTGCAGTCCCATGGTGGTTCCCCACTCCCATACACCCAATCTCGGGCAGAGGTACTGCAAAAACCCTAGTGGTCCAGTGGATAACCCGCCATTGCCCGATCGTGGGCATAAGTAAAATAAAAGTCCCTGGTGGTCCAGTGGAAACGCCCCATCACCTGCTCATGGGCATATGTAAATCTAACATCCCTGGTGTCCAGTAGAACCCCCCCCATCTCCTGATCATGGGCATATGTACACCTAACAACTCTGGTGGTCCAGTGGAAACCCCTCCATCACCTGATTGTGGGCATATGTACATCTAACATCCCTGGCAGTCCAGCAGAAAACCACCCCATCACTTGATCACAGGTGGACATTGCAAAAGGCACCCTGGTGGTCCAGTGGACCACCCTCCCCACCCACCCACTGAGGTACCCCACCACCCAACACCCCCCAGTCAGCAGCAGGTGGCAGCACCCCACCGCATGCCGCCCATCTGCCCACTGACTGACAGCATAAATTACAGTCTGTATGCCTATTGGACCATACTGTACTACACAGGCCTGATATGTGAATGAACACTTCGCTCTGGGGGTTTATTTAGCATCTAACCTCTTGGGTGTGTGTAAACTTCTCATTACAACCCTGACCCATACTTTATTCTATTTATATCACCCACTCTCCGAGTATCACAGGCAATAGTACTTCCAGAAGCCTCCTAAGAGCATGGTTTATGCAATGTCACAATATCTAATTTTCAAGAAAGAGCAACAGGAGAAGGTCATTGGAGATTGAATACCAGCTTCCTAGAGAAAGCAGAAATAGCACCATTGAATACCTGCTTCCTAGATATTGCAGAAATATCACAAGGAGTGAACCACATTATGCAAGCTTCCAAATCATTTTTTTCTTACACTACTCCCCAGTTAAATGGTGGGATGACAGCAAAAAAGATTTTATAGATATTCTAAAATTGACAGGGAAACTTACAGGGAAAGAAAAAAAATAGAAAATATGAAGAACGTAGACAACACTTGCATAGATTATTTTCATTACAGACAGATACTTCACAAGATTATTCAGACCAAATCTCAAGAGTTAAGAAGGAAATGGCATCTTAGTAATATGACAGACTCCAGTCATTAGAAATGGAATGGAAATTTGGTACATAAGGGAGAAATTATCAGGTGAATCCATACAAAAGCTGTACCCAATGCAACATGAGGAGAAATATAAAAAAATATTCAAACAAATCAGGGTAAGATGGTTACTGATAAAAAATGGGATCCTCTGAGAAATTAAGCAACACATAAAAAACAACACTTGGGGAGGACTTTCCAGAAGCACCAGACCTAATAGATTGGTTACATTCCTGCAACATAAAGAAACTTAAACAAAACACAGTTATAACTTTGATTAAATAAATTTTGGAAACAGAACTTAAAGAGGTTATACCTAATTTAAACAAGGACACAGTACATGGTATAGATGGGTTGCTTTGTGACACTTATAAAACTATCTTTCCATTGTTAGAAATTGAACTAACCAATATGTATAACTACATGCTAAACAAGGAAGCCTTGCCAGATGGCATGTATGCTGGCCTCTTAACCTTGTTATTCAAAGTAGGAGATAAAACCCTATTATCTAACTGGAGACCCATTACCCTTTTGAAAGTTGATTTTAAAATAATAACAAAACTTTTAAGTAACAGACTGGCAAAAGTACTTGAGGAAATGATATATCCTACACAGGATGTTTGATACCTGATAGAAAAATTACAGATATACTAATCCTTTTAAGACAAATTATGGAAAAACCTAAAGAGGAAGAAATATGAGGTTCTGTGGTCAGCGTGGACCAAGCAAAAGCATTTGATAAAGTACCTCATACATATACTGTAATGTACTATATGTGGCAATGTATGAAAGAATATGGAATTCCTGAAATATTTATTTCTTGGGTACACTTATGCTGTTACAAAGCTTTAGTTTACCCCTATGTTAATAGTTTGATAAGCAATCCACGTTTAGTAAAAAATGAAGTCAGACAAGGGTGCCTCCTTAGCTCCCTATCATATATCCTGTCAATAGATCCACTCATACAGCAATTAAATAAGTCCCACAATATTACTGGCCTATTAATAGTAGAGATGTCATGAAATTTTATTTCGCCAGTGAAATTGCCACAAAATCAGCAATTTCACCACACAAAATATTTCATGAAATTGTGAAAGTTCACCCGCAATTTTGCCTGCAAATGTGCATCATTATTTTAAATTGTTATTTTATTATACCCTCCCCTGGTGTCTAGTGGTTCCCCCACTGGAAAATCACCAGCTGAATTGAAGAACCTTCCCCATGAATTATTTTCCCTCTCCAGCCATGACCCCAACCCCCAATCTTTAAAAAAAAACAATCCCCTCCCCTGTCCCTGGTGTCTAGTGGACCCCCCACCCTGTCTTCAGTCAGATAATGCCCACCCCTCCCCTCAGTACCCTGATTGTGCCACAGGAACATCCCTCCACCCACCTCCATGGCCTGTAGCCCAACTGAGTGCTTCAATGAATGAGCATGTGCTTGTACAAGCAGGCGCTCATTCATTGAAGTGCTCAGTCAGGCTGCCATTCATGAAGATAAGTGGAGGGCTGTGCCGGTGGCCTGATTGGGGTACTGGGGGGAGCGGGGTGGGCACTTTCTGACTCAAGACAGGGTGGGGTTCCGCTAGATACCAGGGACAGGGAGCATTACTATACTGTACCAGACTTGTAGCAGGTGCTACATGATTTACGATAATGTGTGTGGTGCATGTGTCTACAATTGTGCAAGTGAGGTACTGAGTCTGCTAAGGTTGATGAATACAATGACAGAGAAAGATTACCATAAGGCAATTTCTTTTTCACAAATACAGTTGTCAGTTATGGTTATTACTGAGAAATTAATCACAAATACAGTTGTCAGTTGTAATTATTACTGAAAAATGTTTAATATGCTAAAGCAAGACTATTTACAGAAAATACAGTGGGAATGTGGGGGGCAGAGCCCCCAAATAAGCAACACCATTTACTAAGCCATAATATTTAGTGAGCAATACTATTTACAGAAACTTCTATTTATAAATGGCAAGATGGCACAGACATGCTGCAGCGAAGGCTGTTTGGCAATAATAAACTGGGCTGGACAGCAATAATAAGACTGTTTACAGAAACTACGGGGGGGATGAGGTGGGTCAGAACTCCCCAAAATTAGCAGAAATATTTACTGAACTCTGCTGGACATGCCTCAGTGATACAACGTGGGGGCACATCAACAACTGAAAAAAAATGCCTCTATATTTCAGTTATTTGTTACTTGCCTTTAATAGTGAAATTGAGAAATTTCACCATCGGGTGGTGAAATTTTGCCCACAGGTGGTGAATTTTGTCGATCTGAGTGTGAAACTTCACCTGCTCCATTGATAAAAATTTGCATTTTGCCCTGCAAAATATTTCACAAAATGCGCAAAGTCCAAGAAATATTTTGCCAGGTGAAATTTTACAATTTTGCACAACACTAATCAAAAGGTAGCCAAGATATGGAGAAAAATACTTGTGTATGCAGATGACATGTGTTTAATACTAGCAGACTTGGAATCAGGATCCCAGGCAAAAAAAATTATTAAACAAATATTCCCAGCTAAGAGGATCACCTATCAATTATCTAAAAAGCCAATGTATAGCAATAGGAACTCTAACACAACAAATGAAAGAATTAATAGGACTACCTATTAAAAATGACCACATAAAAATATTAGGCATCTAGTCTGGTACAGTAAATGTAGCTTACATTAACTGGGTCATACTATTAAAAAGAGCTTTAGACAGAGTAGCACAGTAGTACTGGAACAGATGGATTAAGAGTAAGTAAAAGCAATCTACATGGTGAAAACCTATCTGATACCCACACTTCTGCATCTTAGTTACATTTACGCCCCCAAACAAATGGAAAAGACACTAAACATTTGCTTCTTCCAATGTGTTTGGGGACACATACTAAATCCCATAAAATGAGAAATCCTGTACTTAGAAACAAAACATGGAGGTTTAGCCATGATCAACCCATTAGTTTTTATCATAGTATTTTTTTTTCAAATATTAAACCTGTGGCAACTGACTATCAGTCTCTCTGGACACCATGGCCCAGATATTCAAAGGTGTTGGGCCTGGTGCAACAGAGTTGCACTGGCGCAACCCTGCAGTGCACCCTGGTGGGATATTGAGATGGTTGCCTGGTGCAGTGCAAATCCCAATGCACCAGGGTGTAATGATAATGTATGCCACACAGATGCATGGGACGTGCCCATGCATATGTGGCACATCCCAATATTCAGCCTGGGATGTGCAGCACATATGCCTGCACTCCACTGCACTGCGCCACATAGGGGGGCTCAAAGTTGAGCCCGTGCTGAGTAGGAGCAAAGTTCGGCCACGCACAGGTGGGCTGCTGTATTGCAGGGCACAACACAGCAGCCCAGCCATGGGTGATCACCTGCCCACCCAGAACAATGTCTGCAAGCACACACACCTCTGCTTGTCTAGTGGAACCCCTCACCTGTACCTGCGATCATGCGGGATATGTTAATAATGAGATTCTTGGTAGCCTAGTGGCCTCCCCAGTCCTTGAATCCCCAATGTGTAGGAAACTTGTCCAACCCTTGTTTCCAGTGGTCCCACCTCCCACCCAACTCCCCAATGACCCGATACATGACACTATGATGTCTCTTGTGGTCCAGTGAAAACCCCCCACCCATTGCCATGATCACAGTAAATTCCCATCTTGAAATGCCCTGGTGATCCAGTGGCACCCCACCCACCCACCCACACAGAACCCTTGCCACCCCATTCCCCCATCATTGGAGCAGCTGCATCCCACCTGCACACTGCCCGTACCACGCCTCGAATGACTGGTACAGTATGGACTGTAAGTCCATTGGTCCACAGTGTGGACCAATGGACCAGGGCATACTGTACTAGACAATCCCAAATATGAATTGAGTCATTCACAGATTTGGGACTGTCTAGTGCCAGTATGCCCCACAAGCCCGCTGGTCCACACTGAGACAATGAAACACAGCCCATACTAGTACCTGTCGTCAGCAGTGTCCGAGTGAGATGCGCCACCACCAATGATGAGAACATAAATGAAATGAACAAGAAGAACTAATGACAGGTAGTAAAAATGAGGTACTGGACCACCAAGGGCGTCAGATGAAATACTGTGATCATATTAATGAAATGAAAGACTCACTGAGACCAGCAAGAGACATCATAATGTCGTAACAACCGAGCGCATTAGGACTAGTGGGAAGGAGACCCACTGAATCCCAGGTTGGACATGGCCATACAGCGAGACACAGACACTGAGGGGGCCACCTGAACCACGAGATCTCATTATAAACATATACTGTGCGATCACGGCTAAGGGATGAGGGATGCCCTAGGATCCCCACAGCACAAGTTATGCTGTGCAGGGTGCCAGGTGCAAGTTGCCAGCCTGCCCTGTGCAAGGCATGCAAATGGGGCCATAATGACATGCAAATGTCCCCAGTTGCACCTTGCATATATTATGGCCTCATTTGCATGCCCCCTGCTGAATATCGTGGGTGACGTGCCTAGCGCACCTGCACTTGTGCTGGCACATCCCCGTGCTCCCTATCTGTGGCTTGCACTGGTGCAGTGCCACTGTACCATGTGCAGTTTGTGCACTGACCATGCCACATTCAATGGTGCCACTATTGAATATCACCTGGACCTGGACCTAGCCCTGGTGCACCACATTTGAGCTGCACCCAGGCTTGTGCCACTGCCTGGTGCAGTCTGAATATCCTGACCCATGGGTACAAGACCAGATTTCAGAAATTGTACAAGTTTGGTCATTAAACAACCCAATTCCAAAACAAAAGGCATTAACAGGATTAATATCACATTTTCAGAACTGTATTTGTAAACTTAAACAATGGAAAGTTACTAAACAATTGACAGTGAACATTACTAAACAATTGACAGTGAACAATACAAGAAAAACCTTTAATGAACATATCATGAATACATACTACTATGAATACCATCAATTCTTTGAGAAAACACCCATAGAAAGAAACCTCATAAACAAAATGCTCACAGACTGTAGGATCCAAACCAAAATGTGGAATGTTATATGGCTTTGCATACATGGCAAACTTAACTTAAAAAATAATCTTAAACATAAAGAGATCAAGGATAGATATTGTCCCAGAGATTCCTGTTATAGTACATTAGAAACTGTGGAACATTTATTTTTTGAATGTCCCTTTATACAAGAAATTTGGAAAATCATCTATCACAAATGGTAAAAAAAACACACCCTTTTGTTATATCACAACAGAAACCTTGTTCCTAGGACTTACACATATGTGGGGTTCCAGATACAATCACACTATAATATGGTTAATATTGACCTGCTTTATATATTGGATTTGGCAAGCAAGATGCAGGCTCACATTGCAGCAAATCATTATACAACAGGAACAAATGTTGCAATCCATAATGTGTAGCATTATAGAAATACAAGAACAGGAGAAAATAAAATATTCCAAAACTGCATACACAAAGTGGAAGGTGAGGTTTCAATTGTTAAAATGACATGATTACATCAAATAAATTTCTTGAATTAAAAATTCAGAATAGTGTAAATAAGATTAAATTTTGTTGTTATATGTACTAATGAATGAAGTTTCAGTATATGAGTATTCTATATTTATGATTTTGTTTCATTAAAAAAAACTCCCCTGCTCTTTTCAAGAAGTGCCATAGGATCTTTGATGTTTACCTGGACTCTCACCAGAACAGGCACACAGGACCTTGGAGTAGTGTCACATCTGAAACACAGCTCATCAGGAGTGCAGCACTCCCCTCACACTGCACTACAGGGTCAGTATTGGGATTTAATCCAAGTGCCTGGTTTGGGGATGCATCCCACAGCCTTCTGATCTTCTGGCCAGATATTTCCAGAAATTTCTGTGATATTTCTAGGCAAATGTCCTGCTTTCTGCATTTCCACAGTAGGGGCAGCAGAGGGAAACTCTTCAGAGATTTCACACAATATCTGGAAATATCTGACTATGTCTGTGGCTACTACTGTATATTAGAGACACTTAAACACACAATATCATTCATTTCACCTGCAGCAGCAATTTGATATTAAAGTAAAAAGTTGAAGACGAAATTTCATCACTGAAGTACCAATTCATATAGAAAATATGTTGTTTCTCTTTGAATAAAGCTGAGTACCCCTACAACTGATTTCACAATCTCACAATGTGAAGACTAAAATTTATTCTTTGCAAGAACATCTACCACAATCAGTCTTTTTTTTCTGGTTAGCAGTGACAGCCATCAGAAAGTATTGCCTAATTTAATAGGAACATCTTTAGCATGGCAATAATATTGGCTTTGCAAATTCAGAAAGAAAAGCAAAAAAGAGAAACAAAATGCAAACTATTCTTTTGTTAAGTAAAGACTGAAACTGATATTTAGCAAAACTGGGTGTATCACAATGGAATTATGAACAAACAAATTAAAAGCTTTCACAATGCTCATGACATAGCAGTAGCCACATGCAGCACTTAAGCCAGCAGTCAAAACAAAGAGAAACAATCAACTCTTCATGCAAACTGAATATTTAAAAAAGCTATAGCAAGTAAGTAAGTAAAACTTTATTTATAAAAAGTGCCTTTCTCAAAATCAAGGTGCTTGTACAATACAGAAAATAATTAAAATCAATATAAACAGATCAAACAATTTACAGTTCACTAAATACAGCAGTGGCCTAAAAATCAAAAATATGCTAGTCTGAATTAATAAGTTTTAAGTGCAGTTTTAGAACGTTGGACAGTCAGGCAATCTCGCACCTGAAGTGGCAGAGAATTCCACAGGGTCTGGACCATAGAACTTTATGCCTGATCCCCAGCTGTCATCAAACAGACCCTGGAAATCTCTAGCAATCCCTCATTGGTGGATTAGAGGGAGCTGGTGAAGCAATATGGGCAAAGAAGATCTTGCAGGTAACTAGGTCCCTGATTGTATAGGGCCTTATAGGTCAACAAATTGACCTTGAAAGTAATCTACCACTGTATTGGCAGCCAGTGCAGTCTGCGGAGCACAGGCATCATATGACTGATCCTAAAACTACCAGTCAACAGCCTAGCTGCCGCGTTCTGCACAAGCTGCAAGTGGTGGATATCAACCCCCTGTAGCCCTAGGTAAAGGACATTGCAGTAGTCAAGGTGGGAGGTAATGAAGGCATGGATCAGTGCTGGAAGATCATAGGGAGAAACCAGATGTTTTACCCTGGAGATATTCCTCAGATGGTAAAATGAGGTTTTGACAACCACTGACACCTGAGATTTAAGGGTCAGTCAGTCATCCAAAATAATGCCCAGGTTCCACACCCAGTCAGAGTTAATTAGCTGAGCACCCCCAGGCCATAGGCCAGAAGGTGCTCCTGCCAACAAAGCCACCTCCCGATGAACTGGGTCCACCACCAACACCTCATTTTTTTCCAGGTTTAATCATAGCCAACTCACACTTATCCAGTCCTGGATCTCAGCCAGACAGTTGTTAAAAACTGAGACAGCATTATCCTGACCGGGCACAATGGACATGTACAGATGAGTATCATCTGCATAGCAGTGAAAACTCAAGCTGTACCACCTAATAATCACTCCCAATGGCAGCATGTACACTGTGAACAACATTGGTGACAGTATGGAGCCCAGTGGCATCCCAAAGGATAGGGGGAGTGGTGCAGAAGAAAAAATCCCCAACACCACTCTTTGAGTCCTACCCTCTAGGAATGATCGAAAACATCCAAGGACCATACCAGACAGTCCACAGATAAACTGCAGGTGCTCCAACAACACACCATGGTCCACAATGTCAAATGCTGCAGAGAGATCTAGAAGGACCAAGACAGAATGGGTCTTTCGATCTCTCACTATTAGGAGGTCATTTAGTACTCAGACAAGAGCTGTCTCATTACTATGTCTCTTCCCAAATCTGGGCTCAATTTACAGATGTAATAAATTATGCAATATATCAGCACTTATGAGGGAGTAGGAAATTTCTCTTTGCAATTATTCAGCAGATTTGCACATAAGTACAAATTCTTTTTTCCTATGAAGCCATCCATTTTTGTATGGACCAATTATTTTTTCGTATGCCCATAAGAACCTTTTTACATATGGACCAAATTCTTTTTTCACTCCAAGCGGTTATCCAGAAGACTGTACTGAGCATGCTCAGAACCAAAATTTCAAAATTTTATAACTCTGGAATGGATTGATATTTATTCGCCAAACCAGTGAAAGGCATACAGTATCTGTGGGCTTAGCCTTTTTAACCCTGAAAATTTCAGACCAAAATTCCACACTGTCTGGGCGCTGGGTGATGACAAAACCCCCCCAGAAAAAAACAGTGATTTTTTAACTTTTTGCACTATTTGCATCATGGAATCTGTACATTTGTACATCTGACTAGAACAAAACTTGGCATCTCAAGGGATCTACATCCTGAGACCACACATGCAAAATTTGTGTAAATCCATTGAATGATTGCAAAGATATTAAAGTGCAAAGTTTGAGGTTTAACATAGAAACCCCTGCTCAACGCTAACTATAATTTGGTCATGAAAATTATCTTTTTTTATTATAACTCTTAAAAGTATTTCAATGACAAGTATTTTTGAAATTCATTTTATTTGCCATTTCTTTGGACATCTATTAAATAATTTATTGATTTACTGTTAATTTCCATTTTATATTTACTAGAATAGCCATTGTTTCAACCTTATTTTCCATTTCCCATTGTTATTAAATAGTTTAACATATTTTTCAACTGCTCATATTCAAATTCATATTTTTAAATTCAAGCCTTTAAGACTTACTCTTCATCCCAACACATCCTAGTTTTATTAAACATATTTTTACTGGTTCTTAATAATGACAAACTAACAGAATTCCTACAAAATGCAAAACTGGTATAGGTTAATTAACAATTTCTACTAGATCATTTAAAATGCGTTGCCATCCCTTATAAATAGCACTGCACCACCACCACATGTGTAAATAGTTAACTTTTTTCTCTATGACCATGCTAATAGGTACATGCTTGTTTGTCTAATTTCAGGTGTTTTAACTGGTGTACAATACACCGTTGATAAGCATTTATATTCCATTAATCTGTTTCTGAATGACTGCATATTTATGTATTTACTTCTGGTTCTTGCTTCTAAACTTTTTATCCATGCATTTCTCTACATCTTTTTTGCCAAGCCTGTTTTAATATTTTTAGGTTTACCTCCTGCTCCTTTATCATTCGTACTGTATACATTCTACAATACATTATTCCTCATTTAATTCCTGTAATTCTTCCTCACTATCATATGCTAAAGAAAATGTTTCCTCTATATCCAGGTTTGAATATTTTTTTATGCTTTAGTAACTGGGTAAGGCACACTGGGCTCAATGCCCATTTACATAGGCAACTGAGGAACACTGAGGAGGCTGCATGACTTGCTCTGGGTCACACAGTATGCAAGTGGAGGTTGTGGCACTCAACCACAGATCTGCTAAATGTAGCAAACTCATTCACAGCTTGTAACTCTAACCTCTAATCTTTAAGGTATGCTGTCACATGACCTGATCCAACATGACCTGACATGACATAATATAATTCTGAATTGTGGTTACTTTACAAAATTGTTATCATTGAAGTTGTAGTTCATTTTAAGTCAGAAAAAAACATAATCACTTATTTCTATCATGTAACTTTCTAATGATATTAATCCCTCTATTTTGTCTTCTTCGTATTTCTAAGCATTTCCATTTTTACTTGAAATAAACTATCTTCCCATACTGAGCAACTTGGTAACATTAGTTTTTTGTATTTTTATCTTCCTTTTAAATATTTTGATAAAGTGAATGATTGTTAACATTAATGGATGTTCTGTTTCCTCCCAATTTTTGAATGAATGCTAAATTGTTTCTAGTTTTAAATATGTATTTGCACTTTCAATGCAGTTTTTTTTATATCCTACTGCTGTTAATTTCTACATCCAAGATTTACTGTGTTAATGACAATATCTGTATCCCAACTGTTTGAACATTGGCAATTTCAAAACTCTTTACCCTGACCTGACCAGCTGTATAATTGTATAGACCATACACTCCTCCTTGTTATGTATTTTGTTGTATGTATTTTAATACCATGGAATATGCAGGTGTATTTTTGTATGCTGTCAATATGTGTTCTGTTCTGTTTGCTGACGTGGAGCCTTTGTAAATGAATCTTTGACTGAAAGGTTGTAAATCCCATTTTCAATAAATAAATGAATAAATAAAAAATATGCTGAGTGTTATTTTGGAATAACAGCCACATCATTAATAGTTTTAGGTGATATGTTACATAGTATACATTTTGTGTTAACCATAGCAATACAAAAAGCAGAAAAGCAACAATAAGACACTGTCACATCTCTTCACAAAAAGATTATGCTCCATCCATATTCAGTGTGGTTTTATCTATGACAGAACTAAGACCGAGACTAGATAGCCTGCAGAGGATTGCAGAAGGTGGGCCTCTGTCTGTGGCCACTGACCCCTCTGACATCTGAGGCAAAAACTCAGTGAGGCAGGCAGGGATACTTCCACTAGGTGTGGGCCCAGATAGGCAGGGAGAGTCCCTGGGCAGAGGACTTGTGGTGGGAGGGAAGAAGCAAAGGGGTAATGCAACCCAGTGCACAGCTGTGCTAACCCTCTTTGCTTCTCCACTCCAGCCAGAATTGTTCTTTTCTTCTCCTCCATTTTAGCCAGAATTGAATAACCAGCAGATGCTCTGTTTTGTTTCAGATATTTCTGGTTGAGATTTCACTTCACATGGAACTGGAGGGGGTAGAGGTCCCTATAGCTGGTTTTCACAAATTCTTGATTTAATTAGTGCTATTTGTGGTCGCCATGATCAGTCATACAGGTTTTTCTGGTTAACTGGGTCTGTTGAGCAGGTCCCCTCTCCCACTTATCTACTGTAGCTATGAAACTGCTTCATTCATAGCTCAGACTGTCTTTGTACTGCAATGTGCTCTCATGCTTTATTCCTGGCAGGGGAACGTTTGGAGTTTTATATAGAGGTATCTCAGTGGGGCATGCAATTTTTTTTAAACTACAGTATGGGTCCAGTGTTTTTATTTTATGACCATTTTACTGCTTGCTGAAAATATGGTACTTGTAATTGGCAAAATTGCTGCATGTTTTCAGTTATAGGGCAAAACTGGAAATACAGGATCAGTAATTGGCAAAATTGTGTGAAGGCTTTTGATTAGAGGGCTAGCTGGAAATACAGGAGCTGTAATTGGCAACATTTTGTGCCTGCTTCTGGTATTAGAGGCCTACACTTGAATTATAGGATCTATAATTGCTTTGGACTTTGTGTGTACAGTTAAGCTTACAACATGGGATATGTAACTGGCAACATTTTGCTTTTGGTTTACTTTTCAGCACTGTGCATTCTGTTAACTATTTCTGCTACTTTATTTAAAATATGTTGCCATTCTGTAAAAATCACACAGCACCACCACATCTATAAATAGTTGCCTTTTTCTCCACAGCCCTGCAAACACAGACACATATTTGTTTGTCTAAAAGCAGATGTTTTAATAGGTGTACATTACACCCTTGATAAACATTTAGGCCACAATATTCAGAATTGCACCTGCCAATGATGCATGTGGTGGCGCAGCGCAACTGAGTTGTGCTGGTGCAACTCAGGGATACATTCAAAAGAGACGAACCATGGTGCATCTCCTCTGAATATATCAGGTAATGCGCACTGTGCAAATACAGTGCGCTGGTGCATCCTCCCTAGACAGGGCTGAATAACAGGAATGGGAACTGCACCAGTGCAACAGAGTTACACTGTGTGCAAATTCTTGTTATTCAGCCAGCAGCATGCAAATGGGACCATAATGTATGCAAGGTGCAAATGGGGCCATTTGCATGTCATTATTGTCCCAACTGCATGAGTTGTGCAGTGCTGGCCAGTGAAATGTGCATGGTGCCCTGCACAGCATGTCCCAGGAGCAGGCACTGCAGTACAACCCCTGTCCCATCCCATGCCACCACTCACCAGTAGCACAAAACATTTAACACCCTGGTAGTCTAGTGGTACCCCCTCTTGCCCATCCCAACCCTCCAATTACCCAAATTATGTATCAATTTCTCCTTAGTAGTCTAGTGGTAACCCCCACCCCACCCATAACCCCGATTGCCCATAAACCAGACGCTAATATATCCCTGGTGATCCAGTGACACCCCCACTCACACAGGACCCCCTGACCACCCAGTTCCCACCATTATCAGTGGGCAGGCAGCAGAAAACCCAGCCCCATACAGCTGTGGCTGCCCACCTAATGACAGCTTACAGTTTGGACTGCATTTCCATTTGTCTACATTGTGGACCAATGGGCTTGCAGTGCATATGTGAATGAAGTCATAGGCAACAGGGAGTACAAAGACTTATTTACATTGCTCAACAGGCCCAAGCAGCAGAAAGATGAGAAAGAAAACAAGGATGAAGAGTCACATGATGCCATCGAGCTGAGTGGCAGCAAGGTGTTCTAGCTCAATCTATGCCCCTTGTTTTTTGTGGATTTTCTCCTCCTTCCCATGGTTTCAAAGCAAGTTTATGGCTTAGGTTAGGAAAAAAGGCTACTAAAGTGAACCAAGAGAAGTCAGCTAAAAAGAAGCATAAAGTTTCTGCTTCACCACCCTCCAAGGAGCCCTTAGGGTTTCTGGCAGATCCGCAACTTGAGTGGGAGACGGAATCCAGTCGGGTGGCCCAGGAGCTCACCAAAATTAAGGCATTTATGGGAGGAATAGACACCTATTTAAATCACATTACGGTGCAACTAACTGTGGTATAAGTCTCGGTGGAGGCTTTGGGACACCAGGTTGAGCAAGCAGAAATGAGGATTAGCTGCTTAGAGGATTGGGCCTACTCAGCAGAGTGCTGAGACATTGAGAGCCTATGGGATAAGCTTGATGATCTGGAAGCCTACAGTCATCAGAACAACATTCAGATTTTTGGGCTTCCAAGGGGAAGATAAGATTTCTTACTTGCAGGCTAAACTTCCCATTTGGTTACAATGGGCTCCCAGACTACTGGTGGTGATTGAACGCACCCACCGAGTTCCAACTAGTTCACCACCTCAGGATGTTTCCGTAAGCCCCCACCCTGTAGTGTTGAAATTACTGCGTTTTCAGGATTGTCTACAGATTTTGCAGGATGCTCATACCACTAGGGAGACTGGTGTTAATGCAGTGCAACTGACTTTTAGGCAGGATTCCTGAGATGGGTACTTGAGTGGAAGAAGTAATTCGACAAGGTAAAGGATCTACAGTAGACAAATCCCTTGTGGTTAAAACCTTTTTTGTACACTCAGCCATGTTGAAAGTTGTCAGTGGGTCTGGTACTCGGCTCTTCACATCTTCTTTGGAGGCTCTTAAATTTCTGCAAACCTGGGGTAATGGATCACCTGAGAAAGATAGTTGTGCCCCACAGGGAAAGTGGACCACTCCTCAGTCACAGAGGGTCAAGGATCCGAAGAACCGGCAGCTGGAAACTGTGGCCCTACGGGACAGTATGGAGCTGGCTTCTTCAGCCCCAGATAGAGCATCAGGTGAGGTGGATACTATGGATTGAACAGGGCAGTGGACTGTTGGCTTTCTCTCACTTAACTATGGAATGGCTTTACCAGGTATGGGAGACTGTGAGGGATCTATGGATACCTGGCAAACCTTTTCTTTTTCAGTGTTTTTTTAGGAAACGGGGCATTGGTTTCTCTATTATGGTTCATGGAGTTTTCCTTCTCTTTTCTTGTTGGGTGACTCATGTGGTGGCTTTAATATTGGGGTAACCAGGGTTGGGGGGCCCTGTTTGCATGTGTCACTGGATTTGAATGGGTGTTGCCTCGGGGGATGGGATGGGATGGTCCTTGGCTTTGGGCATTGGTATGGGCCATTTCTTGTTTTGTTTGTTTGTGGTGTGTTCCCACTCCTAAGGGGATGATGTGTTATGGTTTTCCTGGCACCCAGTTGTGTGGGGTTGATTTCTGCTGGGATGGCTTTCAAGGATTCTTTCCCATTGGAGATACACTGTGGTCATTGGGAAATTTTTCATTGAGACGGAAGCCTGGATTGGGGATCAACTTAGTCACTGGGGTGGACTAGGGGGGACTCTTCCCACTATGGTGTTTCTGAGTTGGGGGGTGGTGCTTCTGTTTTTGGATTTACTTCCTTTTTGTGATTTGGGGCTGACAGTGGGGGTTCTCCTTCTGTACTGGGGTGTGAGACGGGTGTGCTGGGGTAGGGTTTTACTGGGATGGGGGTCTTTTTCCCCTTTTTATTTTGTTTTTGTTTTGTTTTCCCCAGACTGTGACTGCTGCTTTGCTTTTTGTTTTGTAGATGGATGCTACTGAAGTTTTTACTGTTTAGAAGTGTGAACACAGCTTGGGTAACATGCTATGGCTCTCCTGTCGACCATCTTTAGTAGTGTCAGTGGCTCAGTAGGTAGCACACTCGCCTCTGAGGCCGGGAGATCAGAGGGCTGTGGGTTCATTTCCCACATCTGGCACTTGGGTTAATATCCCAGTACTGACACTGTAGTGCAGCATGAGAGGGGTGCTGCACTTCTGAGGTGCCGTCTTTCGGATGAGACGTTAAACCAAGGTCCCATCTGCCTGGATTGGTGGTAGTTCAGGTGGATGTTAAAGATCCCATGGCACTTATCGAAAAGAGTAGGGGAATTTCCCCGGTGTCCTGGCCAAATTTCCCTCATTCACTAAAAATACCACCAACAGCTTAATCTGGTTCAAGGTCAGTTGGCATTCATCTGTATCCCCTTCCCCCGGGTCGTGCCTGAAAATAGGCAGGATTTGTCTAGTGCACTTACCCAGTCAACAAAAACTAAATAAAAAAAATCTTTGAACACCCACAATGAATTATCCAGTAGATCCTTGTATTGCAGTGACTGGACAGATGAGTATACAGGAGACTTGCTAAGATGTGGAGGGCCTTCTTTCCTCCCCACAGTGGTCTGACTGTGGTGGGACTGTATATTTGAGGGGCCCAGATTGATGGTGTATTTGGGTAGATTATGTTGCCTTTTGGGGCCCTTGAGTGGTACCTCTATTCCGAAAAAATCACATGCTGATTCATTGGAAGATTTTCAGCCTATCTCTATTCTCAATTCACTGAGTAAGTTAATGGAGAAGGTTGTTGCTAAGCAGATCAATGATTAGCAGTGTCAGTGGCTCAGCAGGTAGCACACTCGCCTCTGAGACCAAGAGATCAGAAGACTAGGGGTTCTATCCCAACACCAGGTACTTGAATTAAATCCCAATATACTGACACTATAGTGCAGCATGAGGTGCCATCTTTCTGGTTGTAGTTCTGGTGGATGTTAAAGATTCCATGGCACGTTTCAAAAAGAGTAGGGGAATTTTTTATAGAAGCATAAAGATAAAATGCAATCAAGACAAATATTTGTACAGTCACAAAATAAACTATTAGATTACAGCAACCATAAGTAAAAGCTGATCGAGAAAAAAAAGGTGGATCAGTTTTTTCCACATGAGTCAAAACAAAAAGGAAACAGGAAAAGAGAGAATTATATATGCATTATATTGTGCTTTTATACGAAAGAAAAATCGATTCATACATGGTACCAGTATTTAGGAAGGGAGGTATAATTCTTTCTATAAAAAGAGGAAAACAAGATACTTTTATGGTATATCACAATTCATATAACATAAAAACAAAAAAATATATACTGGATTATTCATGGTGCTCTTATTTGTAAGTTAACGTTCTGACAATCTAATCATTCAATAGCTGTCTTTAACCAATCTTATAATTTCCAATATTTTGCATGTTTATTTAAAGACATTTTTTTTTCTCTGAATAGGATACTGCTGGCATATTCTGCATTATTTGATTTAAAACCTGAACAGTCGAATAAACTTTTTGTTGCAACAAAAAGGCATATCTGGACTGCCATAGATAATATCTACAAAATGCAAATAAGCTTAAAATACTAGGATGGTACTGAGTTAAATGAGTAGTATAAATATCATATACTAGAATGTCATAAGTTATAGTTTTTAGCCTCTTTTCCTTCCATTTATGCAAAAGCCTGACCCAAAGGGATGCACTGTGGGGGGGGGGCATGATAGAAACTTTCAAATATCTCAAGGGAATCAACAAAGTTCAAGAGGGTAGCATCTTTCAGAAAAAGAGATGTGCAAGAATAAGGGGGCACAATTCAAAGATAGAGGGAGGATGGCTCAGAGGTAATGTGAGGAAGTATTTCTTCCCAGAGAGGGTTGTAGATGCATGGAATGGCCTTCCTGAGGAGGTTGTAGAATCAAAAACAGTGAGGGAATTCAAGAATGCATGGGACAGACATAAGGCAATTCTATTGGGGGGTAGGAGGAAGTAGGCTGTTGGTTAACTAGGATCTGCAGCTTATCCATTAGGTAGGGAAATAGGCAGACCAGTTGGGCCAAGCAGTCCTTATCTGCAGTCAAATTCTATGTTTCTATGTAGGACATTCAAGAAAGAAATGTTGCAATGTTTTTACAGTATTAAAACAAGTATCCCGAAGGCACATTCTCTCTTCTAATGGCTTGTATTTCAAGTTCCCCTTAACCCCAAGTCTACTGTGACAGGATAATCTAGTGATGTCCCATACTTTAGATGGAATTCTGGGGTCAATAAAATGTAAGAAAACCCTATTATTGTCCAAGCTTTCCCTTGGTGTGTTCAATATAACTGGTGTTTCTGTAAAAGTTGTATCTAAAATGTTTTGGTACAATTGTTTTCTGGTAAGTGTCTGTACAGTATGTGGTGTTATTTTCCACTGCCTTAACTTATGGAATGTAGGCATCACAAATTTAGGAATATAGTTCTTAAAGTTTATAGGAATTTTGTAGCGGACTGCCTGCACTACACAGAGTTTCCATTGATTGTTTTAATATAAGGTACCAAACCAAGGGAGAAGGGTTAAGTGCTTGTACTAAAGTATGTTTAAGGAAAAGGCTATGGAAAAATATTACTGGATGTATCATTTGTATGCCTCCAAAACCATAGTCTGGGTAAGTAAATACTCTCTTTATTGGGTTTAGTCAGCTACCCCTGAACCCTTGGTAAAAAACAGATGTAACTTTATCCTCCAAAGATAGAGGAAGAGGATACACTGATGCAATATGTAAAAAATAGGTAACACTAATGTTTTTAATAGCATTACTCTCTTTCTTTGAAGAATTGTTTGCCTTTCCAAGAATTGACCAATTTTAAAGCTTTGTCAAGGGCTGTAGTCCAGTTATTTAGCACATCATCAGGTCTTCCTTGGTTTGGTACCTTATATTAAAACAATCAATGTAAACTCTATGTATGGGTTGGCAGTATAGCCTAGAGGTTAGAGGAATGAGGTGTGAATGAGCTTGATACATCCAGCAGACCAGACCTGAGTTTGATTCTCACAACCTCCACTCACATACTGTGTGACTCTGAGCAAGTCACTTAACCACCCAGTGCTCCCAGGTCGTCCCTGATAAAACAGGCACTTGTGCCTAGTGGGCTTTACCCAGTTACCAAAGACTAAAAAAAAAAAAAGGTCCACAAAACTCTATTCCAATATTTTAACAGGTTTGGTTGCTGTGGGGATACCTGCAAGATCCACTAAGATTGCAGGAGTGGCTGTCATGGGTAAATAAATAGAACTTTTATTATAATTTAATTTAGATCCTGATACAGCTTCAAAACTAGGGATAATCTCTAGAAAATTGATAATACAAATAGAAGGGGTGGTCCCACCTGGAGTACAGTGTACAGTTCTGGAGACCATACCTACGTAAGGACATAGACAGGGTACAGAAGATTCAGAGGAGGTCAACAAAGATGGTGCATGGATTGCATCACAAGTCCTATGAAGACAGGTTGAAGGAACTGAACATGTACTCACTGGAGGAGAGGAGGGAGAGAGGGGATATGATAGAAACATACAAGTATCTTACAGGGAGGAACAGGGTGCAGGAAAACACTAATTTTAAGCGAAAAAGATGTTTCAGGACAAGAGGGCATGGGATGAAGTTGGAGGGAGGACAATTCAGAGGAAACATGAGAAAGAATTTCTTCACAGAACGGGTGGTGGACAAGTGGAACACCCTGCCAGAGGAAGTGGTGGGGGTTGAAACAATCACAGGATTTAAGAATGCATGGGATAGACATAAACGAATTCTGGAGGTCGGGGTAAGGGGCAACAGACTTCTAGGAAAACAAACTGAACTTACAAGCTCAAATGGGCAGACTGGGTGGGCCATAGGCCCTTATCTGCCGACACTGTCTATGTATCTATGTATCTATTCAATAACAAGATCATCCACATAAGCTACAATATCTAGGGCATTTGTCTGTATAGGAGAGGGATGTTGCAATATTTTTATTTATTTATTTATTGAATAGAATCAGAATTACAATCCTTTGAGTCACAGACTCTTTTGCAAAGGCTCCACGTCAGATACAGGGGTTGGAGGGTAAACAAGTACAGGATTAAACATACAGACAAGCATTATTGACAATACAGTACTGGAGACACAGTCCAGGCATTAAATTAGATGAAACTGGTGACAGATGTAGGCAGCAGTCTGTAGATCACTTGAACAGAAAAGACATGAAGGCAATAGAAAAGATATGAAGGCAATGCTTATTCATGGGATCTAGAGAGACCCTGTGTCGGAGGAAGGAAGGTACAGGAAAAACAAGCATTGGGCAGGGTTAGTCACTGTCACATAAGGCAGATTCAAAAAGTTGAGCTTTGAGGCCTGCTTTGAAATGGTAGATGCTATGGGTCAGAGAGAGCGGCGGAGGTAACATATTGAGCCAAAGGGGGGCACGGTAGTAGAAGGATCATTGGCCAAGGGATGTTCTACAGTGGGGGATAAGAAATGAAGGGTTGGCATTGAGCCTTGTATTGCGTCTGATGGGGCAGCACTGACAATGGGGAGAAGGCCGGCGGGGGCTTGCTGGAGATGTATCTTTTTTGCGAGGAAGCAGGTGTGGTACTTTAGCCTTTGTTGGAAGTTAAGCCAACCAGCTAGAGCATAGAGCTCACAGGTATGGATAAGTCTGTCGCTGCCAGTGACTAGACGGCAGGCTTTATTCATGGCAATGTTAATGTAACACAGTGTGGTGGGTTCTGCTGAGCCATAGATCACAATCCCATAGTCAATTAGGGAGAGGATTGAGGAGGAGACTGCAAGCTGCATGTCCTGTTCGGGTAAGCAGTGTTTCAGTCTGTAGAGGATACCTACTCTGGCATTGATAGTGGAAGCGAGGAGTTGAACATGACTATGGTAGGAGAGGGAGCTGTCAAATGTGATGCCCAGAAATTTAAAACTATTAACTTGTTCAAGAGAGGCACCTTGAGTGTTTTTAATTAGGAGTGCAGCCTGACTGTGAGGGCTTTGGCAGTGCGCAAAGATCATAGCCTTAGTTTTGCTATAGTTGATGATCAGGCGGTGTTCAGTGAACCATGTTTCAAGTTCCCAGAAGAATCCCTGTAGGGCAAGTTGGAGGGTACTAGGATGTGGGTGTTTCCAGAACAGGACCACGTCATCAGCATAGAGTAGAAGATGACCGCTGCATGCCTTGGAGAGAGAGTTTAAAAAGAGGGTGAAAAGAAGTGGTCCAAGTATAGATCCCTGTGGAACCCCCGAGCAGACTGCTTTGCAGGAGGAGATGGTGGCATTTATTCTGACTTGTTGAGACCGGCCCTTAATAGTAGATCTAGCTGAAACATATACAGAGGGGGCTAAGTGGACATCCCTGCCTAACCCCTCTACATCCTAAGAAGGGGGTCCATGGGGAAACATTAACATGGGGTGTTATCCAGGCAGTATTATACAAAATCTTTAACCATGAAATACATTTTTGTGGTATATGATAAAGGTGTAGAACTCTAAATAAGTAGTCATGGTTTACCCTGTCAAAAGCTTTCTCTTGGTCGAGGGTGATTAGCAAGGATGGGTGAGAGACAGTACTGCTAGTTATGATGTCTCTTAAGAAAGATAAGTTGTTATGTACATTCCTTTTAGGGACTCCATAGGTTTGTACTGGGGAAATTTCTTGGGAAGCTATGGGTAACAATCTTTGTAGTGAGATAGATAAAAATACGTTATAGTCCACATTTAGTAGACTGAGAGGCCTCCAGTTGCAAATGTCAGATTTGTCTCCCTTCTTAAACAGTAGAATCATTATGGCATCTGAGAAATTTTGAGGTGCAGAACAAGACCTCAGGACATTTTTGTGGTATATGATAAAGGTGTAGAACTCTAAATAAGTAGTCGTGGTTTACCCTGTCAAAAGCTTTCTCTTGGTCGAGGGTGATTAGCAAGGATGGGTGAGAGACAGTACTACTAGTTATGATGTCTCTTAAGAAAGATAAGTTGTTATGTATATTCCTTTTAGGGACTCCATAGGTTTGTACTGGGGAAATTTCTTGGGAAGCTATGGGTAACAATATTTGTAATGAGATAGATACAAATACGTTATAGTCCACATTTAGTAGACTGAGAGGCCTCCAGTTGCAAATGTCAGATTTGTCTCCCTTCTTAAACAGTAGAATCATTATGGCATCTGAGAAATTTTGAGGTGCAGAACAAGACTCAGGACATCATTAAATACTACTGTTAACAGGGGAGAAAAAATATTTGAAAAGTGCTAATAAAGTTCTGCTGTGAGACCGTCTGCCCCCGGAGAGGTACTTTTTTTGTGGATGGATAGCAGACCTGATTTCAACAGAAATTGGGGCAAGAAGGGACTCTAGTTGAAACTGATCAACAGTGGGGACCTCAATGTTTCTTAGTAAGTCTGAATTAGTGTCTGTTTTTGAAGCTGATCCTAATAGGGTTTCTAGGTGTTTTTGCACTTGTTTTAGTTGAGGCAAATAATTGTAAATTTGGTTTGTAGCTGGATCCTTAACTTGTTCCATATGGGTGGCCTGAACCCTTTCTGAACAACTTTTAAATATGTCTAATGATGGTTTGGTGCTTTGGGTGCCACATTGGGATTCGAATTTTAAAGATAGGACTCTATTATATTGAAAAGCTTCTATCTCTGCTTTTATGTTTGAGATTTGTTGAGAAAGCTCTTTTTGAGCCTCACAGGATTTTGAAAGTAAGGATAATAATTTCTATCTTAATTGGGAATATTTTGAGTAATCTGACAATGTTTTATGGGGTGCTTTCTGGAGGAAAAAAAGGTTTTTAAATCAGCCTTCATGTCTTCATACCAAGAGAGAGAAGAGTCGTAAACGTCAATGACAGACACCCTTGCTCTTATAAAATTTAGGGTTCTTTCTGAAATTATGGGATCAGTCAACAATGTATTATTTAGCTTCCAGTGTGACGAAGACTGAGTGGAAAAGGAGCTACTGGCTGAGGCGCAAGTCAGGGAGACTGCAAGATGGTCTGAAGTCTTGCATGGTTGCACCATGGCCTGAAGTACCTGGATGTTATTTGACAAAAATATAAAATCAGTCCTGGTGGCATATTTCCCTTCAAACTAAGTCTTCGCCCCAGTGCTATGAACTTCACAGTATCCATCTTTTAACTATGCTGTTTGAATGATCTTATTTAGAGTGACCACATCCCCAAAAGTTTTTTGAGTTTGTCCACCCCTATTAGAGCATGTCAGCCCACAGTTGAAGTCTCCACCAAAAATGATATGTCGGAAAGTGTACAAATAAGGTTGCAAGGATTTAGAAAGTGCAGAACTAGATGCAATACTCTTCAGGGCATATATATTAATCAATCGTAGCTTCCATAAGTTAAAAATGCAATTGATTATCATTATTTGCCCTGGGGAGATGTCTAGTGCATTGGTAATTTGGAAGGAAGAACTAGAAAATAAAATACCCAACATGTCACATAAATCCTCCCCATACATCCAATAGGAGGGCTTCTTAGTCCATTTACCAGATGTCTGTTTAATTTCATGCTGTGTCTTTAACCTAGTATCTTGTAAAAGATCAATGTCATGAGGGAAATCTTATAAATACTGAAACGCAGTGAGTTGTTTTCTAAAAGACTTAATGCTGCATGTATTAAGTGAAAGGCAATGTAGTTTGGAGGCCACAACCATAAAGAAAAAAAGGAGAAAAGCAAGCTATTTAACCTATTTTTCTACCTATGTGGAGGTAATCTTTTTGGTTTTTCTACCTGGTGTAAGGATTCTTGTCTTGGCTCCAAAGAGCACTCCATTTTAGAAGATGATGGTCTCTAAGTGTTTGAGTCTGCATCCTCCTCATCAGAATCGCTCCACTGTCTCTTCTTTGTCAGGGCTTGGAACCTGTTTCTGGTGAGGATGGACCACCTTGGAGTTGTAGCAGTGGACCTTTTCTTACCCTGTTCTTCCTAAGGCTAGATACTGGAGTAAAGGTTTGAGGGGCAGGAGAGGGCATCTGATCCTGATTCTGATCATCAGCTGGAAGGGTTTCTAGATTTATCTGCTCTGAGGTGGTGGCTGATGTAGTATCTTCAGGTGGTAGGGGAGTTGCAGTAATAGGGGAGGAAGGATCTTGTGGTGCCACAGCAGAGGTTTCAGCAGGATTCTCAGGTCATTCTGGGGGTCAGCCCCTAAGGAGTAGGTTTCCTTCCTTCTTTGAGCCTGAAGCTGGGAATCTGATATTAGAGCTATTTGATCAAAAGGGATACAGTCTAATCTGTTGTGGTCTGCTCAAGGGCAAGATTGGTAGGTATGCCCTTGCTCATCACACAGATTGCATTTCTGAGGAGAGGGGCAGCCTAAACTGATGTGGCCATAGGCTAAACACGAGGTGCAGCATGGTTTGTCACAGGTGTGACTTAAGTGTGTTCTACAGCCACACTTATGGCAAGTGCATGGCAGTCCTGGATAAAAACACATTCCCCTGTCCCTCCCAATATAAAAGCTGCCTGGTAAGGGTGAAATGCCCATGTCTGTTTGAAGCAGTTGTATCTTTACCTTCCACCCTTCTGTCCAGACCATATCCTCATCCAGTATCGGCTGGGGGGAATGTAAAATATTGCATCTTTGTTTAAGCCAGTTTTGCACATCTGCGATGTTTACCTCCTAGCTTCTAACTAGTAATGTCATCACTTTAACTAGGGGTTTGGTAAGGGGAATGAGCAAGGAAGGGGCCCAAAGTGCAGATGCTTTCACATTCTCATATTTTACCCAAAATTGTTCTAACATATAAACATTCTTAAAGTTCATATAACATATATAGCTTCCCTGTGTACATGGATAAAAGCAAACAAGTCAGAAGGGATGATTCTCAAAAAATCTTTTAACATGGAGTGCAAAACAGTCCTCCGTGTAGGTGCAGAGCTTATGTCCCTGAGATATTTCATGCGGATCGCATTTCATCTCTGAGCAGGTGCACCTACCACCTGGAATAGATCATTGAGTCTGAATCCAGGATCTGGCGGTTAGACTGTTTAGATGTCCTAGGTTCCAGAGCAGGAATATGTGGAGTTTGTTCATTTTCTGCTGAAGAGCTACTTGATTGTGCAAGCATGCTGTCAGGGCCCATGGATTGGTGTGCATCAGATTGTGTCTGGCTAATATCAGAATAGGTCATTGGCAGCTGTGTTTGTGTTTGCTCTTGGAGATTTATTGACTCCGAGTGTTGTTCTGATGTTTGCATTGGGTATTTTTGAAGGTCTGGATTTTTCTAGCTTCCGTTATTTTTTCAGTGCTTACAGGTCCTGGGGAAGACCAGGGAGTACCTTCATTTAGTTTTTGCCAGCCAGCTGTCTGAAAGCTGATTCAGGAGTACAAGTATGGTCAGTTGTTCTGCCAGACCAGCTGGTGCCTCTAAAATGCAGTGATGAAGGAGGCAAAGTTTTGTTAACTTCATGAAGGTCTGATTCCTTAGTCTCAATACAGTTTGTAAGAGGAGTTGTTGTGGAAAATACAGTACCAGATATCTCGTTTGTCATATTGTCAGAATCATGTACATGCTGTGTTAGAAATTGCTTATGCATTTGAAACACATACTATAGATGTTCCTCAGAGAGCATAGCACAGAAGGGTTGAGAACTTGAAGTATTAACAGCAGACTGTCCTTCTTGGATGTTCTCTTGCAGGATACTATTCACAATGCCTTCCACTAAATTCTGCCCATCTTCAGTAGTATCAGTAGCATCAGAAGTAGTTTTATTTGTAACTTTATCTTGCATGGTGCAAATTCCAGCAGATTCAGTGAGTTTAGTAGAATCCTCAGCTCCTCCATCTCCTCCATCCACACCTTCCTCTTGAACGTAGGTCGTCTTGGACAAGGGGTTCCCCCTACAGACAGCGCAGGGGAATTTCCCTGGTGCCCTGGCCAAATATCCCCCTGTTCACTAAAAATACCACCAACAGCTTAATCTGGCTCAAGGTCAGTGGGCATTCATCTGTATCCCCCTTCCCTGGATCATGCCTGAAAATAGACAGAATCTGTCTAGTGCACTTACCCGGTAAACAAAAAACTAAATAAATGAAAATATTTGGAGGAGTATGGGTTGTTGAGCAGCTCTCAGCATGGATTTAGAAAGAATTGTGGGACTAGTACTGCCCTGGTCAGATTCACAGACACCGTACTCAATGTGTTTGAGAAAGGTTTTATGACTGGTGCTGTGTTTGTGGATCTGACCAAGGCTTTCGACCTGATTGATCATAAACTGACCTGTTGTAAACTTATTGAACTTGTTTTTTCTGATTCCTCTGCTACTTGGATATGGGACTACTTGTCTGAGAGAACAAAGGTGGTTAAAACTGATTCTATTGAACACCCTGAGGCCCTCATAGAATGTGAGGTTCCTCAAGGGTCCATTTTGACCACTGATTGTTTTCTTTATACATTAATCAATTATCATCTTTTAGTTCAGTGTGTACAATTTTACTTTATGCAAACAATTACATTTTATTGGGCTATTTCTACTATTTCTACTAAATTTCAATCTGATTTTCATAATATTTGTGAATGGCTTGTTGATAATCTGATGGTTCTTAATTCAAAGAGAAAACAAAATCAGTGATTTTTGGAACAAATGCCATGTTAAAAGGTAGACCCTATCTGGAAGTTTCTAATTTGGATGGTATTATAATTGAACAAGTACAGCAATGTAAGTACCTTGGGGTTTTATTGAATCCTGCACTTAATTTTTCTTTGCAGGTCACTTCAGTTAGTAAAAAAGTGAACCAAAAATTAGGCATACTGTTTAAATTTAAGTCTTATTTAACTTTTGAAACCAGGAAGGCTATAACAGTTGGCACCCTCCTTCCTCACCTGGATTATGTTACTGGTATTTACTTCAGGTTGGGAACTAAGGAATCAAATATTCTTTCAGTAGCATTCAATAACATTTGTTGCTTTATTTTGTTAGTTGCTTATCATACTCATTCATGTGATTTGCATTCTCAGTTAGGTTGACAGCCCTATAACCTTGGAATTTAATATTTTTTTGGTTTGTTAATCTTTAAAGCTATTCATGAGTGTTTCTTTTTTCCTTTGTCTGATCTGATATCAGTGCTTTCTGTTCCATCGCTGCTGAGGTCTTCTAATGGTGTGCTGCAGATGGACTGGAGGGTAAGGTTTGTCTGTTTGCAGATGGCACAAAGATCTGCAACAGAGTAGATGATCCAGATGGGGTGGGCAGAATGAGAAGAGAGAGATGGATAAAATAGTAAAATGGTCAGAAGAGTGGCAACTGGGGTTTAATGCAAAGAAGTCCAAGATCATGCACATAGGGGAGAGAAACCCTGAAGCCACTTATAGGCTGGGAGGGGAGTTGCTGGCAGTCACAAGGGAAAAAAGAGACTTGGGCATCATCATCAGTGATGACCTGAAATTATCCAAGCAGACCACTAAAGCTGTAGGTAAGGCTAGAGGGATGTTAGTGTGTATTAGTAGGGGTATCACAAGTCGGAAGAGAGAGGTAATAATCCCTGTTTACAAGACATTGGTTAGGCCTCATCTGGAGTACTGCATGCAGCACTGGAGGCCACACCTTCACAAGGACATTAACCAAATTGAGGCAGTCCAGAGAAGGGCAACCAAAGTGGTGCAGGGACTGCATCAGAAAACATATGAGGACAGATTTACGGAGCTCAATATGTATACCCTAAAGCAAAGGAGGGAGAGAGGTGATATGATCGAAACATTCAAACACCTTAAAGGCATTATTTTATTATTTTTATTTTATTTAGATTTTGGTGACCGGGTAAACCCACTGAGACCAAAGATCCCTTTTTCAGGGGTGACCCAGGATTAGGTACATAACAGCACTTTTATATACAGTAGACAGAAGTTAAATACGGTAGGTGCAATACAGCAATTTTACATACAGTAAACAGAAGTACAAGGTTAGAGTATTGACTGGAGAGACAGTGATTACAGGTAGAGAATCCAGTGCATGCAGTTCTAAAATTACAGAGTTTATAGGGTTCACAATTTGACATATTCATCAACAGGGCATAAGAGGTCACAATTTGTCTGGTAGGGAAAAAGGAGGGCTAGCGAGTGCAGCCACCCAGGCTAAGTTCCAGCAGGTATGCTTTAAGGTCAGCCTTGAATCCTTGGAGAGAAGGCCTATCGACCAGAGTAGCTGGAAGCGTATTCCACAAGTGTGGGGCAGTGTATGAGAAGGAGCGCTTACCCGGGTTGGTATGTACGCAGGGGATGACTAGGGGCCGGCTGGCTGAGGACCTCATACCTCTGCATTGTACTCTGGGGTTAAGCAGTCCACGCAGGTGAGGAGGAGGGTTAACGGTGGTGAATTTATGAGTCAGGCAGAAGGTGGAGTAGGCCAATTTATGGCGTATAGTGGGCCAGTGGGAGTCTGCAAGGATCTCACAGTGGTGTCTCCTGGGGGGAGTTAGTAGCAAAGCGTCCCACTCTATGGTAGAGCAGCGTGAGTTTTCTGAGTTCCCCTTCTCATAGAAACTTAGCGGGGGGCCCAGTAAAGGAGGTTGGGGAGAAGGGTGCAGTTGGAGATAGCATGCCATGCCTCATCAGTAAGGGAGTTTCCCAACCGATACAGGAGTCCAAGTCTCTGGTGGATGGACTTGGTTAATGAGTTGATGTGGGGTTTGTAGGACAGTTCCTGGTCAAGGAGTATCCGAAGGTATTTGATCCTGTCCAGGACCTCGACCCATTTCCCCATGTCCAGTTTGATCTGGAGAAGGTCATTCCTATCTGATCCAAGGTGCCTGGGTCCAAACAGGACAGCCTTTGTTTTCTCCTCGTTTAAAACTAGAGAAGTTGGTGGAGAACCAGGCTTCTAGTGGTGTGAGACTGTGTTGCCGTTTAGCAGTGATGACACTGGGTAATGGGTCACTGCAGTAGACAATGGGTGTCATCTGCATACAGAATGAGATTGCTTGGCCTGCAAGCCCTCTCTATGTCATTGACAAAGAGATTGAAGAGCAGGGGGCCCAGGATTGAGCCCCTGGGGTACCCTCGAGATAACTGCTCTGGCACTGGACTGCATTACTCTCCAGCAGACTAATTGGCTTCTGTTTAGCAGATAGCGCTTGAACCAGGAGAGGAAGAGCCTGTCCAGTCCGAGGAGGTGAAGTTTGGTGAGCAGAAGGCTATGGTTGACTAAGTCAAATGCCTTGGATAGGTCAATAAATAGTGCTCCAGTCTGGGAGCCTTGGTCCATGACATCAAGGACATCAGATGTGAGCCGGATGAGGGCCGTGACTGTGCCGTGGCCATTCCTGAAGCCGTATTATATGTCAGCTAAGAGAGAGTGAAGCACTAGGTAGTCATGCAGCTGGTTATGGACCAGTCTGTCCTGTACTTTCCCAAGGGGGTAGAGGATGGAAATGGGCCTGAAGTTCCCCACTTTGTCCCTAGGCCCTTTTTTATGAACCGGGACTATGGTACCTACTTTCCATTTACTCAGGACTGTTCCCTCAAGAAAGGACCTATTAATGAGCCAGGTGATGGGGGGGGGGCAATGGCAGGAGCAGCAGCCCTCAGCAGCCTTGGTTCGAGCAGATCATGTCCAGGAGAGGAATCAGGATCAATCCTGAGCAGGAGGGGCAGTACTTCAGGAGACTTAATAAGTTTAAGGTGAAACTGGGGCCGTGCACTCTCCCATGAGAGGTCACTGGAAAGGGGAACGCCAGGTGGGATGGGGGACAGGATCCGCCTGGGTTGGAAAAGGAGACAATGAATGCTTCTGCTACTGTGGGGTCAGGATGTTTTCAATGAGCATATCTCTATCCTGTGCAGAGGAAGCACCCTTAAGCAACAAGTTAATTTGGCCCCAGAATTTCTTGGGGTCCCAGAGGTAATTAGTTTGGAGATCGTGTAGGTATTTAGTTTTGGCAAGTTTGGAAGCTTTCTTACAGTGATTCCTTAGTTCTCTGTATTTCCCCCAGTCAGTGTTACTGCCAAAGGATGTATACTGTCCCCAGGCCCTGTCACAGAGCAACATAGTCCATTTGAGGCCAGGACCTAGCTGTTTGTGACACTTACACGCATTAACAAGGTGAAAGAGTCTAACATGTTTCAATATAAGAAAACTAGCAGGACAAGAGGACACAGCATGTGATTAGAGGGAGGCCGATTAAGGGGTAATGTGAGGAAGTTCTTTTCACAGAAAGGGTGGTAGTTGCATGGAACGGCCTACCTAAGGAAGTGGTGGAGGCGAGGGTACTTTGCACCATGCAGTTTAACGAATGGTTGAAAAAATGGTGTGGAGCACAGGGGTTTGGCTTCATTGGGGACTGGGGTTCCACCTGGAGGGACACCAGCCTATACTGGCAGGATGGTCTACATCTGTCCAGGAAGGGAACAAGTCTTTTGGGCAATCGGTTTAAATGCTTCATTGGCAAGCTTTTAAACTAGTCAAGGGGGGAGGCACTGATAAGCAGCAGGAAAATCCCAGCCTCCCCCTACAAAACGGGGTACTAAATGAGAAAAAGACCAAGGTAGAAAGGTCAGTGGGGGATGCTGCTTCAGAAGGTAAAGCCACGAAAAAATGGAGAGCAATGAGTACCAATGCCCATAGTCTGGGTAACAAGCTTCCTGAATTAGAGGTCTTGATGGAGGAGGAACATCTGGATATCGTGGCAGTCACAGAAACGTGGTACACACAGAACCATGACTGGGACGTAAACATACCAGGATACACTATCTACAGGAGGGACAGGAAGGGCAAAAGAGGAGGAGAAGTAGCTGTCTACATAAGGGAAGGAATCAAAGTAACAGAACAAAAGGGTAAACAGGGAGGAGAAGAAGCACTGTGGGTCAATTTGGAGGCAGGCAATGGCACCACAATCCGCACAGGGGTTGTATACAGACCCCCCCTCTCAGGGGGAGGAAATAGACAAGGAAATGACAGAAAGTATACTTAGAATGGCAGATAAAGGGGAGATATTGCTGATGGGTGATCTGAATATGCCAGATGTTAACTGGAGTGCAGTTGCAGCAGCCACTTCTAAGAGTGGGGTTATTCTAGATGCCCTACAGGGGGCATGCCTTAGACAACTCGTATTGGAACCCACTGGAGAGGGAGCAGTCTTAGACCTGGTTTTCTCAAATGGAGATGGAGAGAGGATCACAGATGTAGAAGTGGGTAGCCATCTGGGAACTAGCGACCATCGAACAGTATGGTTCACAATAAACACAGCAATAGATTCAAGCCATACAAAGGCAAAAGTACTGGACTTCAGGAGGGCTGACTTTGCCAAAATGGGTGAGTGCCTAAGGAATGCAGTAGTAAATGGGCAGGAAGGAGGGGTGGAAGAACAATGGGGAATAATAAAAACTGCCATCACAGAGGCAGAATCAACAAAGTCCAAGAGGGTAGCATCTTTCAGAAAAAGAGACTTGCAAGAACAAGGAGACACAATTTAAAGATAGAAGGAGGGTGGTTCAGGGGCAATGTGAGAAAGTATTATTTCACAGAGAGGGTAGTGGATGCATGGAACAGCCTTCCTGAGGAGGTTGTGGGGTCTAAAACTGTGGGAGAATTCAAAAATGCATGGAACAGACATCAGGCAATTCTTGTGGGGGGTAGGAAGAAATAGGCTGTTGGTTAACTAGGATCTGTGGCCTACGAACATGCGAAATTTGCCAGCAGATAAAGGCCTAGAGGTCTATCAAGTCTGCTCCAATGTGCAGCTAGCACCCCTTATTCTGCAGCTGCCCCTCCCTTCCACCCTTCCCCTTCATTAACCCTCCCCCATGTCCTGTCCCATCCCCTTTTGAAGCAGTCCACTGTTCTACTGGATACCACTTCTGCAGGTAATGCATTCCACCCAGCCATCACCCTCTCTGTAAAAAAGTTTCTCCTCATCTCTCTCCTGAACCTTCCTCCCTCCAGTCTCATATCATGGCCCCTGGTGGCCCTCCCCTCCCTTACTTTGAACAGCCCCTCTGTACCTGTCTTGTTTATTCCTTTCATGTATTTAAAGGTTTTAATCATGTCACCCCTGTCCCTCCTCTCCTCCAGTGAGTACATGTTTAGCTCCTTCAACCTCCTCTCGTATGATAAGTCCCCCAGCCCCTAGAACATCTTTGTCACCCTGCGCTGCACCCCCTCCAGTAACTTAATGTCCCTCTTCAGATATGGGTGCCAGTACTGCACGCAGTACTCCAGGTGTGGTCTAACTAATGACCTGTACAGTGGCAGAATCACCTCCTCCCTCCTTGAGGATATACCCCTTGCGATACAACCCAGCATTTTGTTGGCCTTTGCAGCTGCTTTCCTACATTGTGCCGAGTTGTTCATTGACCCTGTAATGAGCACCCCAGATCCTTCTCCTCCTCTGTCTGGGCTAGCTGCACTCCCCCCAGCTGGTAACTCCTCCTTGGGTTCTTAATCCCAAAATGCAGCACCTTGCACTTTTAGGCATTAAACCCCAGTTGCCAGGTGTCTGACCAGGCTTCAAGCTTTGCCAGATCATCCTGCAACCCCTGCCATCCCCCTAGGTCATCCACCACTGCGCCTACCTTGGTATCATCAGCAAACAGACTGATCTTGCTCTTGATGTCCCATGATATGTCTGCAATGAATATCCCAAACAACACTGGTCCCAACATCGAGCCCTGTGGAACACCGCTCGTCACTGCCCTTGGGTGTGAGAGCTCCCCACCACCACCACCCCCTCTGTTGCCTTCCCTGAAGCCAGTTTCCTACCAATCTCACCAGCTTTGCACCCGCTCCTGTGCCTACTAACTTCCTTCCCAGCCTTCCATGCCGCACAGAGTCGAATACCTTACTGAAGTCCAGATACAGGACATCCACTACATGGCCCCTGTCCAGTTGCCTAGTCACCCAGTCATAGAACTCCACCAGGTTGGTTTGACAGGATCTGCCACATATGAAGCCATGCTGTCTGCTGTCCTGTAGTCCTTTGGCCTCTAGGAGGGCCACCAGCCTCTCCTTCAGGATAGTCTCCATTAGCTTACCCACGATGGATGTGAGGCTCACTGGTCTGTAGTTTCCCGGTTCATCCTTGGGGCCACTCTTGTGGAGGGGCACCACATAAGCCATCCTCCAGTCCTGAGGTACACACCTGAATGTAGTGAGGCATTAAATAGGTCTGCCAAAGGTCCTGCAAGGACCTCTGCCAGCTCCTTCAGTACCCTGGGGTGGATGCCATCTGGGCCTGGTGCCTTGTCCACCCTCAGTGCCTTCAAACCCTCTCGAATTCTGCCCTCCATGATTTCCCCATCTGTCACCCCTTACCCCCCTGTTTCTGCCATTTCTCCCACCTTAGTTGTCACCCCCTCTTCTCTTTAGTAAATACTGAGCAGAAGTACTCATTTAGTGCTTCTGCCTTATCGCACCCTGCTTTCACCCAAGCCCCCTCCTTCCTAATCCTTGCTATGTGGTCCTTACAGCTCCTTTTCTCCCTGATGTACTTAAAGAAGTCCTTCTCCCCCTTCTTAATGCCTTGTGCCAGCCTGAGTTCCGTAGATGCTTTGGCTCCCCTTACTGCCCTTGTCACCTCCTTTGATTCTGTCAAGTACTCCTCCCTGTCCCCCCCCTCCCTATTTTCTTGTACTTCCTAAAGGCAGCTCTTTTCTTCCTTACCTTTTCCATGACCTCCTTGCTCAATCAGCTCAGTTTCTTAGCCCTAGCCTTCTTGCTCTGGGCTTTGCAGCAGGTTTTGGTTGTCTCCACTATCCCCAGCTTTATGAGCTCCCACCTCTGGTTAGTGTCCATACTAGATTGAATTCTGGCCAGGTACCCTTTTGCCACTTCCCCCATCCTCCCAAAGTTGGCCCTCCTGAAGTCCAGCACTCTTGTGCCAGATTCACTCCTTCCTTGCCCATATCAATGTGAGCCATACTGAGTGGTGGTCACTCCTGACAGCGGTTCCTCCACTGTAAGTTCTCTCACAAAGTCCCCATTTGCCAGCACAAGGTCAAGGGTATTCCCTAACCTGGTTGGTTCACTGACCATTACAGCAGGAAGCTGTCCTGGAAGGCATCCAGCAGTACCTGCTCCCTTCTGTTCCTGGTTGTTGGGGTACTCCAGTCCACTCCTGGTATGTTGAAGTCCCCCACAATCACCACACTACCCTTCTCGCAGGTTCTGCTGATCTGTCCCACTAGTTCCCTGTCTAACTCCTCTGTCTGAGATGGTGGCCTGTACACCACTCCCATTCTAAGAATCCTATTCTTGGAATCCTGGATTTGCATCCAAAGTGACTCCATACTACCCTCCTCCCCTTCCTCCCTTACACACTTCAGTCCTTCCTTCACATATAGTGCCACCCCCCCTTTCCCAAGCATCCTGTCCCTATGAAATAACCTGTACCCTGGTACAGACAGGTCCCAGTCATTGTATTGGTTGGCCCATGTTTCTGTGATGGCTGCAATGTCCACCTCTCCCTCTGCCATGAGAACCTGTAACTCTGCAGTTTTTCTCCCAAGGCTCCTAGCATTAAGGGTAACCACCTTCCACCCTTCCCCCCATCCTGCCCCCCTTTCCTAGCATCACCAATAGTACTTGCCATTTGTCCTTTGTCACTGTTATGGGGGGTAAGCTCATATGGTTTCCCAACCTCTGGTCTCTGCATATCTCTTCCCCAGTTGGCACTCCCCACTCCTAGTTTAAATTCCAAACTTCCTTTATGTAGTCCTCCATCCTCTGTTTCAACACTTTCTTTCCCTCCTCACTCAAGTGTAGTCTGTCCTTGGCATAGAGACTACTGTTCTCTCAGGTCCCTCCCCACCTCCCCCAACAGCCCATACCCTTTAGCACAACACCAGGTTCTTAGCCATCCATTAAATTCCTCTATTCTCAGCTTTCTTGTTGTGCTTGCCTTTAGCACCGGAAGTATCTCTGAAAAAGTTACTGATCTTCCTGCCCCCTCACATAATTGTGCTAGTTCCTCAAACCTCCTCTGGACTATATCTACTGTCTCGTCAGCCAGGTCATTTGTCCCAAGATGTATAATTAAATGAGGCTTATCCCTACCCCTTCTAGCATATTTCAGAACAGATTTTCCCACCCTTTCCGCTGTCATTCCTGGCATGGCCTCCACCCAAATGCGACTATGCCTCTCCCCCTTGCTATCCCACCTGACTCCTCATAGTATTGAGTCCCCCAGCACTAAGATTCCACCCCTCTTACTCCCTGCTTGCTTCCATTCATCTCCATCTCTCATTTCCAGCTCCTCTTCTTCCTCCTGCACATTATTTCCTCCTTTTACCCTGTTGCAATTCTCTGAGCAGAATTTCCCCTGCTCCAGTTTGGTCCAGGCATTTATCAATTACTCCTCTAATTTCATCATTTCCCTCCTCCACCTTCTTCCTCTCTAGCAGTGCAAAACTATTTTCTGAAGACTCTTCACAAATGCCCTCTCCCTCTCTCTTCATAGTAACCTGTTCTCTCCTTTGCACTCTATGACTTTTGCCACTTCTTCCCTTCCCCTCACAAGTCCCTATCTCCTCCTTCCATTTGTCATTTGTCTCCTGACCTGGTTTCCCTGGCAATCATTCTTCCTGGCCTGGGCCCCTTTGACTCTGCTTCCCTTCTTCTGACCCTCTCCTCACCACTGTTGGCTTAAATCGCCCTCCCTCATTTACCCTTCTTCCTCCCTCCAGTATTGGGGTAAACCCACCCCCAATTTACCTTGCCTGTCTTAGTTCCTCCTGCAGACCCTCAATCTCCTTTCTAAGTTTTTTTATGTGTTTGCACACTAAACATCCTCCCACACTCCAGGCAATTTTTAGAAAGATTGGTGCACCACAGTTCTTGCAGCCTACCACCCTACCCATTGCTGTCATTGCCCACCAACGACCCCCCACCTTTCCAGATGCAGGATACCAAACACTGCCCCAAGTCTCCCCTCTCCCCACTCTGTCAGTGCAAAACATTCTTTTGTCTCTGTCTATTAAGTTTCTTTTCTTTATTTCCCTCACCTCCTTTGTTGTACACATTTAGATATATTGAGCAACTGCTTTTTATATTCCTATCCTTCCTATCCACACTCAAAAAGAGACTAAGTAGACATTGCACAACCTTCTTCAAATTCCTACTCCTCCTTTCCCCAATGCAATATCAATGTGAAGAAGTAATATTGAAAGCTTGTAGATTTGCATTTACTTCCCTTCCACTGAGATAGCAGTCACCTCTTCACTTGCTGCTGTTCCTTTCCTGGATGTCTGCTTCTGCTATGACAGGTGCATATCCTTTGCCCGTTTGAGGAAGTGATGTCAGAACCCCTGGTATAAAGAAATCATGAACCAGGGGTGGGGTGGGGTGGGTGGGACCAGCCCAAGTCTTCCAGAAACAATCAGGTAGCTGAAGCATCTGGTCAGACCATTAACACCCTTCCCCCACTCTGCACTAAAACTTTGCAGCTAGTGAAGCCAGCAACAATGAATCACAATTCTACTCAAAGCCCCCAAATAGGTTTGCTACCCAAAGAAACAGGACTCCAATTCAAACAGCTTCACCAACAACACATCAGAATAGGCTTGGAATTATAAGATATAGGTCTCCAATTCAAAGAAATAGATCCAGTTAAATCACACCAATTATATTTTAAAATAGAAGAAATAGGCCTCCACAAATGCAGCCTGCCACACAGTGAATCATCACACAAATGAGCCCACTTATAGCTACCAAAACAGGTTTCAAAATTCCAACAGCCCCAAACAATACCCTGCTAGTCCCTTAGTAGTAAGAAAGGAAAGAAATAACCTTCTACCAAGTAGAATCCACAAGAAACAATGTAATAACAACAAGAAGAAGCTACTGTACTGTAGATCTGATCCTGTCCCCCTTCTAGTTCCTTCTGAGAAGCCAAAGCCAAAGCGGGCCTATCCTGTATGTAGGGAAATGGGCAGACTAGATGGGCCAAGTGGTCCTTATCTGCCGTTAAAGTCTATGTTTCTATGTAACAAGCCTTTGTGTGACGCAAATAAACAAAACGATGTAAGAAACCACAATGGTTCTCAAAGAGGTGGCAGTGATGGTTCAAGAGAAAAAGAAAGCATCCAGAAAGTACAAGGAATCACAGAAGGATCAGGACAGAGAATTGTATCAGTTAAAGCAAAAGGAAGCTAGGAAGGCAGTCAGAACAGCAAAGGCCTGAACTGAGGAAAAGATAGCCAACTCAGTTAAGAAGGGGATAAAACCTTTTTAGGTACATCAGGGAGCGAAGGAAGACTAAGGGAGGATAGTGAGGCTTAATAAAGGAGAGGGTGGGCAGAGGGTGACGGTGAAAAGGCAGAGATACTAAACAAATATTTTGCTCAGTATTTACAAATGAAGAGGGGGAGGTACCTAAAACAAACAATAGAAACACTCTGGATACAGAAGTTGATACCAGCCCATTTACAGAAGAAAGGGTTCTGAAAGAACTCTTAAAACTGAAGGTGGACAAAGCAATGGGGCCTGATGGGATTCATCCCAGCATTCTAAAAGAACTAAGGGTAGAACTAGCAACACCACTGACTACCCTCTTTAACAAATCATGGGAGGATGGGGTGGTACCTGAGGACTGGAGGAGGGCAGATGTCATTCCCCTTCACAAAAGTGGGAGCAGGGCAGAAGCAGGAAACTACAGACCTGTTAGTTTAACCTCAGTGATAGGGAAAATGATGGAATCACTTCTGAAGGAAAGTATTGTTGAGTACCTAGAGGCCAGAGGGCACAGGACCCAAGGCAGCATGGATTCACAGCAGGAAGGTCATGCCAGATGAATCTAATAGATTTCTTTGACTGGGTAACCAAAGTAGTAGATCAGGGAGGGCTGTGGACATGGCCTACCTAGACTTTAGCAAGGCATTTGACTCAGTCCCACACAAAAGATCAATATACAAGTTAGCCAGCCTGGGAGTGGGTCCCAAGATGATAGCCTGGGTAAAGAATTGGTTGGAAAATAGGACACAGAGGGTAATATTAAATGGAGCCCACTCTGAAGAAAGGGGGGTTACTAGTGGCGTACCACAGGGTTCAGTATTAGGACCGGTCCTCTTCAATGTCTTTATAAGCAACATTGCAGAGGGACTGGAAGGAAAAGTATGTCTCTTTGCAGATGACACAAAGATCAACAACAGAGTTGATGCACAAGGTGGGGTGGAAAGGATGAGAATGGACTTGGCAAGGTTAGAGAATGGTCAAATGTATGGCAGCTTAGATTCAATGCTAAGAAGTGCAAGGTAATGCACCTGGGAAAGAAAAACCCAGGGGAAGAGTGCACAATGGGGGGTGAGATACTAACAACAATAAAAATGGAAAGGACCTGGGGGTAGTCATATCAGATGACTCAAAGGTGGGCAAGCAATGTGAGAGGGCAGTAAGGAGGGCTGGGGGGATACTGGGATGCATAGGGAGAGGCATCACCAGTAGAAAACAGGAAGTTGTTATCCCTCTGTACAGACAGCTGGTGAGACAACATCTGGAGTAATGTGTGCAGTTCTGGAGACCCAATCTCAGCAAGGACATAGACAAAATGGAAGCTGTTCAGAGGAGAGCAACTAAAATGGTGCAGGGTCTGCACCAGAAGACATATGAAGAGAGACTAAAGGAGCTTAATATGTATAGCCTCGAGGAAAGGAGGTAGAGGGGGGGACATGATAGAAACTTTCAAGTACCTCAAGGTAATCAACAATGTCTAAAAGGGTAGCATCTTTCAAAAAAAGAGGTGTGCAAGAACAAGGGGGCAAAATTTGAAGATAGAAGGGGGGCGGCTCAGAGGTAATGTAAGGAAGTATTTTTTCATAGAGAGGGTTGTGGATGCATAGAACGGCCTTCAGGAGGAGGTTGTGGAGTCAAAAACAGTGACTGAATTCAAGCATGCATGGGACAGTCATAAGGCAATTCTAGGGGGTGGGGGTAGAAAGAAGTAGGCTGCTGGTTAACTAGGATCTGCAGCTTATCCATTAGGTAGGGAAATGGGCAGACTGGGTGGGCCGAGCGGTCCTTATCTGCCATCAAATTCTATGTTTCTATGTAATAAAGGTAAAATAACTAAATAAGGACTTGGAACCTGACTCCTGCAGCTGAATCCTTATTTATCTGAGTTCTGGAGTGAGGGCTGGATCTGGGAAGGGGTTCTAATTTAAATAAGAACTGTCTGCACACACCTACTCGGGTTTCTGCACCCTCAAGTGACCATCCTGTACCTGTCTTGAATATTACTGGTAGTCTAGTGTTCTCCTCCTCATAAGGACATCTGATCCTCTGTCAACCCACCAACTCAGGACCCTCCTCCCCACAACCTCTCCTCCTGCTCCGGTCACCTAAGCCTTAATACAGAAATGGTGACAGTGACCTTCACAGCCCTCTGCTTACCACCTTGGCCTGCTACTGTCTGATTGTCAGTGAGTGATTATGGGTGTAGTAGAAACAGGGGTTTGTACAAAACTTTCGATTGCTCAGAGACTGTCAGATGGAAACCAGTTGAGGTGGTGAGCAGAGGGTTGTGCCAGTTATTACTATTGCTGTAGTTTGCATTATGTGACCAGGGCTGTTGAGGTGCCTGAGAGGGTGAGTTGGGAGGGGGTCTGATGCCCTTATTGGAGGGACCACTAGGCCACCAAGAATATATCAGACAGCTACAAGATGTATGATCTGGATGCTTTTACATTGTATTTTTCCTGGAGAGATGAGCTTACATGCAACATCTGGTTTTCAGTAGGGTTCTGCTGCAGGGCCCTGCTTTTACAGTTTTACAATATATTTACATAGGATAGCCCAGCTGAGTTGTGATATCTTGTTTGCAGTGGGGTTTTGTTTGACCAAGTGTTTACACTGTACTTACCCAGAATAGTACAGCAGAGATGCAAGATCTTTTTTTCAGTGGGGTTCTCCTTTTACCCAGTTTTATAATGCATTTACCCTGGATGGTCCAAGTGAGAGGCAATTTCTCATTTTCAGTTGGGTCCAGCTTTATTGCTATGTATTTTTCAATGATAGAGCAGAATAGTGGACACATTTATTTAATTAACTTATTTAATGTGGCAAAGCAGTAGTGCATGTTCAAATGTCTTCTCCATGAAGGATTAGTAACTTAATAACCTGGCAGTGATAGCTTTGTTTTCATTTTGAAGTTCATACTTTTTGTTCATGAGAAAGATAGAGCTGCAATCTAGGAAATGTTCTGCAGAAATCCTCTAAATCCAGGGAGCAACTAGCTGTACCTGTGTGACTGGAGGTGCTGTTGGTACTATGCAGAGTGTGAGTGGGGAGCAGCTGACTAGTCACGCCATGTGTGCCTATGAGGGATTAATTCTCACAAGTCAGGAGTCAGGACTTCGCTGGAACTGAGTGAGTTAGATGGTTGGTGCCAACAAAACAATATGAATTAATACCCAGCCTGGCTTTATCATAAAAGGAGCAATGAGGTAAGTGTGCTGTTTCGTATTAATCATTTTGTTTGTATTGGATGGCCTTATCTGATGGTGAGGGGCTGCGCTGGGCTCTTTCCCCTCAGCTTGCCCCTTGCCGCCAGCCTCCCATCCCCTGCTTTAAGCGAGCATGGAACCCATGAAGTGAAATCCACATGCATCTGATGGTGATGGCAATTCTTCAGCATTAAAGCCTGTGCTGCAGTTGGATGAAGCATTAGGTCATTGTTTTTTGGCTTTAGTGTCTAGGATGACTTCTGAGTGGGTGTTAAGGGTGGAATGAGCCTACTGCCAGCATTGCACCCTCCCTTGCTATCTGACTGGGTTGTCTACATGTCACAGGATGTGCTTGGCATTAAGTCATCATCAGTTTCAGTTGACTGTTCACACCTGCAGGTTGACTGCCATGTCAGGGTTGTGCTGGAGTGCTTGATGGTGTTGTGTTTCTGGTGTATGACATATGGATATTTGGGGGTTGGCTGCCATATACTGGATATGAATGGGAAACATCATCCTGCTGCAGAGCAGTAACAATTATGGTCATGCGTTGTCTGAGGTCTAACACAGGTTGTGGAACCCTTGCTGTATGTCAAGTCTGTGGGCTGTGATGTCACTGTATATGCCCTGTATTTCATGCAGCTGTCCCTGCTGAGCGTTACCCTCCCTGCTCCAACCATATCAGTTCAGGGTGCATGCAGATAAAGTAATCATGACCTGGTATGCATCATGTGTCAATCCTAGGCTTTGAGGGTCATTCCAGTGGGTCCTGTGTATCAGTTCTATTCTCTGGCATGGATGGTCTGTGTAAGTTTCTGCTGTGTGATAGACACATGCAGATCCAGTCTGGTGTTTTGTGTGCTCTTCTCACTGTCTGTGTGTCTGACTGTATGATGTACTGTTCAGGGGTGGGGCAGAGTCTGCTATTCAAGTTGCAAGGTAACAAGTGTAATGCCTGCTGCAGTGATCACTGCTTGAACTCAAGAGAAGTGGTATATAGTTAGGTGTTTGAGGGGTGGCCATAGTGGGATTATTTGTTTTAGTTTTGACATTTTTTTTTTAAGAAAAATAAAAATTAGTTATTTTTATAGCGATATTGGTTGGTTGTAACAAGTCAAGGAAGGCTTCAAAAGCAGCCAAATAATGTCAACATGACCCTCAAAATGCACCAGAATGCATATAAAATCTGATAGCTTCTGGGGCCTAGGCAACCCCCAGACTCCAGCCTGTAGGGGGTTGGAGAAATCATACTTTATGAAGACCCCACACTTCTAAACACACTTCTAAATTTAGCACTATGCCACTGTCTGTTCATCAAAATGGAGTTTGTAATGAGAATACATTGGTCCAACAGAAATTCACATTACACTTCTCTCTCTGTCTCTCAATTGTGTGTGTGTGTGTGTGTCTGTGTGTGTGTGTGTGTGTGTGTGTGTGTGTGTGTGTGTGTGTGTGTGTGTCACTGTACATACAGAATACTGGCTGGGCAACCATGCTCCACCATTCCTCTCACTCTGTCTCTGTCTCTGTCTCTCTCTTTCTAGGAACCAGACTTATACAGCAAAATGCTTAAAAGTGAAGCTGACCAAATGTGATAATTTGCTTGACTTTTTTGTCAACTTAAATCTTTAAATTATTTTGCAACCTTTTACAGATAAAGCTTATATGTGCACTGAATGGAGGCTGATGGCTTGGTTTAAAAAATATGTATTTCTGAAATCACTGACTGTAACGTACAGAATATGTATGTAATGTTTTTCACTGCTGAGCTTGATGGAGTGCATAGTATTATATGGCCCAGGTATTTAATTTGTTTTGGTCTTTTGCTTTGTTTGATCCTCAAGCCTGCATCTCCTTACCCCTCCCCCCTCAACAACCACCACCACACACATTTGTATCTAAACTTGCTCTGTAAACCAACAACATGAGTGCAAAACTGGAAAAGCTGTGTGCCTTATCCATTTAAATCACATAACCTGTCACACATAGAAATGCATCCCTCCCTCTCCATGTCTAGGGATATGGATGGAATATGTCCGTGGTAAGGGGCACTCACATCAGAAGCAGAAACACTTCCAGAGGACATGTTACTCAGAACCAGATGTTACACACAACTTGCCTTTTCCTCGCTGGTGCTGGATGAAAACAACAGGTTAAAGCATATTAAACAGTTAATTTCAATAACAGAATGTCCATATGGAACGTGAAGAAACAACAGGGATCCCAAATTCATTAAAAATATTCACACATAGCTCTGGGCAGCATAAGTTAATTAGTGGGAAACACATTCAGCTTTCACATGGCCGGTATGGCCATAATAGCTGTTTTTACCTGAACTGAGGAGGTCACACAGTTTTTAGGGCAGCATTAACTCGGACCACTATGGTCATGAAAGTTGAAGGCAGCACAAGTCCCAGAACATTTCACAAGGCCTAATGGTCCATTATTCTTCACAGGCACCCAAACTCTCAATGATCCCCATTTTTCTCTCTCTCTCTGTCTCTCTCTCTCTCTCTGTCTCTGTACTGACTCACCGGGTCCCCCTTGGAACATGCAATCCTCATAGCTTGGGGATTTGCCAGCTCCCCCATGACCCCTGCATCATTTCAGAGGACTGGCAGCAACTTTCCCCGAATTGAGAAAGGGACACATCTCAAAGAGCTCCAAATCATTTCACTGTCTGGACACTACACCCCCTGCAACATTCTTATCCACAGGATCCCTGCATGGATCAGCGCAGGCTGCTAGGGAACTCTGCGACTTGTGACTGTTGACTCTCCTCTCAACTTTAGCTGCCCTCCAAGATACTATGCAGCTTGTGGCTACTGGCTCCAACTTCTTCCTCTGTGTCCCCCCAAGTCCCACTGGCCAGAGGCCAGAGTGGGAAGTCAACCCACCCAGCCCTGACTCACTCTCACTCCCTTGCTGCTCACTCCTCCGACTGGAACTCCCTCTCCCATATAAACTGGTGGACTTTATCCCCTCACACACCCATGGTGACCTCCCGATGGGTCCATGTCAATTCAATCCCATCATTTCGGTCCTCGACAACTGGCTCCTTACAGCTCACTCTGGCAACAATTGGCTCCCGTGACAACCCACACCCCCCCCCGACAATTCGCTTCCTGGTAGAGTTAATTAAATTAGGCTTGCAGGAAAGTTTATTTTATTTACCAACAGCAGGTTGTCCCTGAGCAAAATGAACCCAGGAGCTCCTCTTTTCACCTACTTCTGAGCACGATTATTTGCGCACACACACTGCTGGCATTCCCCAAATACTCAAAGGAGTCCCTGCTGCTGACAGAGGATGTGCAAAACTCTGAGACTGTAGTGCACCAACACCAAACCCAGGAGCTCCTCTTTTCATCTACTTCTGAACATGACTGTTTGTGCTTCCTAATACAGCCACTCAGCACCAAGCCTGTAGTGCACTGACACAAGCAAGCAACACATGGCTGAAGAAAAAAACTTGTCAATGGGTGTGTATCAGTGTAATATGCTGCAGAAGGGGGTAGTGAAGGCATGGGTTATAGAATAGATTCAGTGGTCTGGTGACTGCAAACAGAGATGCAGGGAGGGCAGGATATTAGACGAATAAGGTAGTCAGACAAAGGAGCTACAGTTAGCAACTTACTAGCAGACTGGTTGAATTTCAAGGGCTAGATTTTCCAAAGTCTTGATGCCGGTCCAAACCTTTATTTTTGAATTGCTAAGTTACAAACATTTAGGAGCATTAGCAACAGTTTACCTGCTTTATGGTGTCCGAAAGTTGCTGCAAGTTCCTGGGTTAAGTTCACGGTGTGACAATTGGCTGTTGATAAATAAAATAAACTTTCCAGCAAGCTTAATTTCATTAACTCCACCAGGGAGTGAATTGTCAGGGGTGGGTTGTCTCAGGAGCCAACTGGCACCAAAGCGAGTTGTCAGGAGCCAGTTGTCATGGAGCAAAATGATGGGAGCGAATTGCCATGCTCCCCCTCCTGACCTATTGGAGGCTTCATGCGAGTGCTGAGAAGAATTAACCCTTTTTTTCTACTGGCCTGCATTAGGCCACAGAAACCCAGGGAGGGCAGAATAGAACTAGTAATCTCCCAAAGTGGGGGGGTTACATAAACATAGAAACTGATCGCAGATAATGACGACTAGGCCAATCTAGTCTGCCCATTTTTAATTATGATCTCTTTTGCTGCAGACCAAACTTGCCCTACAGCACTGTCTCTTCCACTCAATTCCTTCCTCCTAGGATTCCTTTGTGCCTGTCCCAAGCATTTTTGAAACCCACCACTGGTTTCACCCCCAATGCCTCCCATGGAAGGCTGTTCCAGGAATCCACCACTCTTTCTGTAAAGAAGTACTTTCTCACATCTCTCCTGAATCTACATCCTTCTAGTTTTATATCAAGACCACTGGTTCTAAAGCACCTTTTTCTCTGAAACATATCTCTCTCCTGTACCTTATTAACCCCCAAGAGGTATTTTGAAGGTCTCCATAATAGCCCTAGTCTCCCTCCTCTCCTCCAGAGTGTACATATTAAACTCTTTCAGTCTCTCCTCTTAGGGCATCTGTTGCAGACCTTGCACCATTTTGACAGCCCTCACCTGTATTCTTGATGCTTTCTCTTTTTTCCAACTGTTCCCCCTTCCACACCTTTCTCCATTGATTGCTCTTTTCTCCCTTCTTCCTTTGCTAACCCCATGCTTCCTTGAACAACTTTCATCCAGGGGGGACTCTCTTCCCTTGGGATCTCCCTACTCTCTATGTCAGCTTGTGGTGGCCAGCTTTCTGACTCCTATATTTCTTCCGTCACCCCCCACCCCCCGGGTACATTAAAAGTCCATAGAAGTAACATTTGAATCATCCACTGAGGACTGTGGTTTCCTCCTGGACGGAAGCAGGCCATTGCCTTGCTGTAGGTTCTTATCTTTCCAGGTTGGCCCTCAGTCCCCATTGTAGACATACCTCTCCTTCCTGCACCATTCCTTCTACCATTATTTGAATGCCTTGGTGTGGAGTTTCCTCTCCTTCCACATGTAGTATAACACACACTCACCACTCGCATTTTAAACAAATGGGAAACACAGGATCAACCAGATAAATTCTCTACCTTTGGCAAACATTATATTTACACACGGAGATGACTATGGTAATTCATCCTTATGTTTAAGTCGATGAAACACCCTTATCAAGTTAATGCATTAGTAGCCATAATGGCTCTGACCAGAGTTTGTTTTTTGTTGTTCTTTTTCCTTCTTCTTTGCTTCTCTTACTTCCCTACTCTTGTCCTCCCATACTGGAGGTGCTGGCGGTGCACTCCATTCATCAGAATCATCGTCCTCATTAGAGGAGCTTGTTTTAACTAACAGCAGACTTTCAACCTCCACTTCTTTTTTCCTTCCTCCTGTTTCCTCTTCCAATGTTGCCTGCTCCCCCTCTGCAATTCCTCCTTCCCTACCCATCTCCACCTCGGTCTTAACAGATGGTTCACCCTTTCCATGCCCTTTGTCTGCTGCCTCCTCCATTTCCTGTGCTTTTGCTTCCCAATTCTGAATCACCAACACCTCTACCTCCTCTAGTACCTCGACTTCCATAGCCTCTTTCTCTGTGGCAGTCTCCTCCACTGCATCTGGGTGTGCTGGTGGTGGAAATGCTACTGGCTCGCTTTTATGAAATAGAGGGTTTTGTATACCACAAGCAGCACCTTTCATGTGTACACCAACCAATTCTTTTTTCTCAGGTGACAGGATAATAGTATTGCCAGACCTCTCCCCCAGGCTCACTCCATGATTTGTGGCCTATAGGTACACTCAGAGACAAAGCATCATATAGTGCCTCAAGCAAGTAGCAGTTGACTGAAAATTTCCCATGCTGATCACCATAGTGCAGGTGTACAGGTTGCTGAGTTGGCACCTCACCTGGTACTGTCAACGGCTTTTATGTGGGTCACAGGTGGAGGGTGTGCCTGCACATCTTCATAATGGGATGGAGAATCCTTTGGCATTACATCACCACCATGAGTAGTAGACGAAAGCAAAGCACTTGGAGGAGGAGAAGGAGGAGGAGGAGGAGGACAACGAGTAATGAAAGACCTGTGTGTTTTTGCATTGCTACAGCTGGTTTCAGCACCACTAGATAAACCACTGGACACTGACTGTGACTGACTGGGAAAGCTCCTACTAAAAGTGGGCATACAGCCAGCTGACTCCTGCAGACTAAAAATCCCTGTGATTTCTTTGGATGCACTATTACATGACCCGCCCTAGTACACCTCTCAGTCTGGTTCCCACCAGCACCACCACCACTCCCTGTCTGCATCCTCCTCTCTAACATCCTCACCATGTACATCACCCCCACCACGGGCCACGTGACTACAACTGCTACTTGCTGTGGGGATGGTTACCATAGTGAACCTTTCCCTGTGGCTCTTCCACCATTCCTAGTCCTCCCTGCTTCCCATCAGGTCATCATTGCTTCATCTTTATGGCAAGCCAGACATAGCACCTGCTGCCTGTTACAAAGACTAAGCTTCAATTGGATAAAGTATTTCAAAAGATTTTTTGGGGGGGTGGGGGTCTCTGGCTTCTGCAGGCAGGCCAGGTATGGCACACACTGCCTATTATGAACACTAAGCTGTAGTTGGATAAAGTATTTCACAAGTTTTTTTGGGGGGGAGGTGAAGCCTAGCATCATCCTTCCCCAATCCAGCAGCAGCATGGCCATGAGCCACCCACAATCACTAAAACAACAATTTGATAAAGTCAAGATTTGGGACTTAGGCACCCACCCAGTCAAGAAAAGTACCAAAAACTTTGGTTTGGAAGATTTGAGTACAAAAACAGCACAACTGGACTACTGCAGCAGGGAAGGCCCACAGCCCTTCTCCCCTCCTCATGTTTGCCTTCAATGCTCTTCTTTTCCTTACCTTCCCTTCCTTTTCCCTGCCTAATAAAATCCGTGGAACTACAATGGAAGCTTGCAGGTTACTGCCAAGAAAACTGCTCTTCACTGACTGGAATTTGGCAACCGTTAACTGACAAAAAAATAAAGACAGCATGACACACACTGCCTGTCACAAAGACTAAGCTGCAACTGGATAAAGTGTTTCACAAGATTGCTTAGGGGGACTCTGGCTCCCATAGATCAGGCACAGAACACTGTCTGTCATGAAGAGTAAGCTGCAATAGGATAAAGTGTTTCACAAGATTTATTTTGGGGGGAGGCTCTGACTCCCACACTGGCAGACCAGGCATGACAGATGGCCCACACTGCCAGTCATGAAGACTAAGATGCAACTGGTTAAAGTGGTTCACAAGATTTTTGTGGGGACTCTAGCTCTCACATTGGCAGGCCAGGCCCAGCACACACTGCCTGTCACAAAGATTAAGCTGCAACTGGGTAAAAGTGTTTTCCAAGATATTTTGGGGGAGGATCTGGCTCCTACACTGGCAGACCATGGCCCAGGCATAGCACACATTGTCTGTCATGAAGACTAAGCTGCAACTGGATAAAATGTAACTCGAAGACTGTGGAATCGGACAAGGAAATCTGGCTCTTCTTGATTGATCCCTGACTGTGCAGCTGCACACTAGAGAGACTGAGGAGGATCACTCCAGCATGAGCACCAGAAATGCTTGCCACTGCTTTATAGCAGGTATGTCACCGTTGCCTGTGCAGAGCTCAGAAAAGTTTTATACTAATACGAGAGTCTGAATAATCTATAGAGCAACGAGAGGTGACAGTAGTGCCTTAGTTCTGGTGCCCTTTCCAGATTAACTTGTGCTGCAGATTTAAAATCAGACCTGCTGAGAAGTCCTCTCTCTCTCCTAGTGTCAGGAGTCCTGGTAGGGAGCCATACCGGAGGAGGGGGTAGTAGGAGCGGTCCTGCAGAGGACTAGCATTCCCAGCAAGTTCTGTGTTTTTGTATAAATTTGAAATTGGAGGCTTAATTATGTAGGAGTCTGTAATCTAATGTTCCCCTCCATTCATCAGTGTCAGACATTAGTCTCGCTTTTAGATAATTTTTAGAAATTTAAAATACATATGCTATATACAAGTTATAAAGTTTATTGTATAAGCATATAACGGAGAACTCTGCTGAGGCGGATAGGATCAGAAATATTTTTAAACTACTCTTTAAACTACTTTCAAATAAAAATCCATTGCATAATTTAGCTAAAATATTGTTATTTAATTTACTGCAAGTCATGTTTGCACGGTTAAACTAGTAATTTCTTAATTAAAATATAAGGGTTTAAACTAGGGTTACAAAGGTGGAGATCTTGATTTTGATTTAAAAACACATTGGTTTGATTGATTATATTTTAAGTTTTCACATTTCCTTTTATACCTTAGTAAGATTTTGTAACTGGAGTGCCCAGTGCTGCGGTACTGTGGTGCTTGATGTAGAACACACGTAGTGGTTGATTTGGTTACCTATTGAGATATATTTAAATTAGTTAAGTCACTTTTTACTTTTTGGTTTTTGGTTTAACTGCTGAACAGAACAGAAGTTAGTTAACTGGAAAGCACGAAGGGCTTTTTAGAAAATCTTCGTGCAATTCGAGTTAATTGGGCAATTTATGTAAATTGTGTAAATCGTGTGTATTGTTCAAAACCGAAGCACTTGATTATGGCCTAATTGGCTCTATTTGGACATAATTGAATAAAACAGAAATAGGATCAAGTCAAAATTCTATCAGTTTATTTACATCGATTTATGATCTAATTTGAAATTATCAGTAACACCCGTTAAATAATCACTGATTAATGAGAGATTAATGAGAGACTCTGGATTGCTATCAGCCAGCCAAAGGAGAATGTCCCTCTGTTCTGCTTAGGTAATTGATTGGTAATTGATTAGCATAAGCAGACTATTTGATTAGCTAGTCTACTTATAATTACTCTGAGTATATCTGTATTGAATGTTAACGGTCATTCTCTGCTTTGCATTCACTTGGTCTGCTTGGTACAGTGTGAGACTGCGGATAAAGGAGACTGAAGTGATTTGTTTATATGTAGACTTGTATTCTAGCTTAAGTCTACAGATACAGTGTTACTCCTTGTTTATTTTTTATTACAAAAGCGCAGTTTGACGTTTTGAAAGTTAGCGACACTATCAACGTAGACGCTGTATGTTGTGTGTTGACACTGTGGAGGTACGGTGCTCTTCTAAAACAAAATGGTCTCGGGACACTACTTGAGTGACTGCTTGGCTCTTCGGAGTCTCTCTATTGGAAGTTGATAAAAGGGTGTTAAATTTTCGAGCATTCTTGGATTTTATTAAAATTTTAAAAGTGAGTACTTCGGTAGCCTATTATAACTTTTTAGTGTATGTATAGGTTCTCTGTTAGTAAACAGGGTTTTTAAGGATTTATTTTGGATAGTAGCATAGACTTTCATGGTATTTCTTTGTGATATATAATTTGGTTTAACTTTTACAATTACAATTGTGTTAAAACTGCATTTAATATTGCTACTTTGCTATTTTAAGTAAGTAATTTCTTTGTTAGCCCTATTAGCCTTCTCTCGTTGTCCTTTTTTAGTGCAGAGAAGGACAAGAGGACAAGAGGTGCCCATGTGCGAGAAGCTTTTTCCTGCTTATGATTCGCCATTTTATGGTCATTACAAAAAGGGGACATAAAGGGAACTTAAAGATATCACAAGATACTACGATCTCAAAGCTTTGACAAAGCCTCTGCACTTATTCCAGTGATTTATTACAACAGGAATATAAAGGACTTTGAAAGTCTCTCCTGTGGTATACACCGCAAATTGACATTGACATTGCTTTTACTAGTTTAGTACTGGAATATTCTGGAGTTGGAGCAGGAGTTGGAGCTTTTGGAGCTATTTTTTCCCTGATCATTATGTCTCCAGCTTACTGACTTCTGGAATTTGGAACTGACTAACCCATAGATTTCTATTAATAACGACTGTTTTGTGTTTGTATTTAAGTTAAAATTTGAGAGTTTGAATTGTGAAAAGTTTTTTTTTTTTCTCTTCTCCTTTATTATGGTTCGGACTAGAAGTGGAAAAGGTAGTTTAACCCTTGGGGGAACTTATCCTGAAATTGAAGTTAAAGAGGGAATTGAAGGAATTGGCCTTGGAAGTAGATCGGTCCCGAAAATAAAACTGGCTCCCAAAGATCCAAAAGTCAAAGATAACCATAAAAGGAGAAAATCTTTTATACAAGGAAAAAAAGTTAGTCTACAGTCTAAATCACTAAATTCGATACCCAATTCAAAAAATATGTCTGTAAAGCAGGATGAAAATTATATTGACAGTACTATAAACAAAAGGCAGTTGAAAATTACAGATATATAGACTGATTACAAAGGAGGTCCTAGGTATCTTTCTACTCCAAAATGCACTACCTCATTACAAATAGACAAAGCTATCAAATGAGGGAAAGATTATTGCTCTCCAGAAAGGGTGTATAATGAGTATGCCCAAAATTATCTTCCAGAAGAAATTTCCTTTAATAATTATGCATGGGAAACTTTTTTTCAGAATGAAAGTGGAGAAGGTTGTAGTAATAACAACTCTAATCATTCAATTATAGCCCTTTCTACTGATGACTCCCTTAATCCCTCTTATATGGAAAGTTATCTCACTTCAAGAACTAGAAATGATACTGACTTACAGTCTGAAGGACCATCTTTGTATCCCCCTAACATGGATGAACTGTACAAAGGGAATAAAGGTAATAAAGAGTTAAAGGGGATAATTCAAGAATTGAGTACCATCATAGAAGGACTCAAAAAAATGGCTGAACAAAATGAGGATACTCCTATGGTTAATCATGGTTTTGAAGTTTATTCTTCAGAAATTAGGGACACTCCACAGAATGGATTTATTGAGCAAGAAAAAGATTTCACTTATAACAGGAGAAATTTTATGGCTGGTTCTTCATAATCAAAACAAATGCAGGAAATAATTAAAAACAGATATTATGCAGACATTACTGTGTTAGAGAATATTTTAGTTTTGAAAGAAGAACTGTCCAATATTAGAGCAGATATATTTTATAATCAAGCTCTTATACAAAATTTCAATAAAAATATTAAAATACAAGAGGAGATCATAAGTGAAAAGAATTTGTCAACTAAAATTAAAAAAAAATGGAGAATAGGGGAATCCAGGTTTCATTGCCATCACCATTAAATTTAAACAAAAACAGCTTATCCTTTTGTCAGATCAAAACATCAGATAAGATAACAGATAAAGCCAAAATAGTAACTTCAACAGTATTTAAAAATGGGAAAAGCAAAACCAGGAAAAAGACAACAGAAAAGAAAGGTAAGATCACAGAACACTATACTAAGGAAGTAAAGAAATGGGAAATTTTGCCAGTATATAAAAAGGATAATGGAAATACTGGAACAGAGCTAACAGAAGATAGGGAAAAAACAAATGAAACAGAAGTAAAGGAAATGTTTAACCTCACTTATGAGGATGTATCTAGTTTTATGATGTCAACAAGGGCTACTGGTATGGATATTGATAACAAGACTGAACAACTTCAGGCAACAAAATCTCAGACTAAGTCATTAGAAGGGGAAATGGAAGGAGATATGGAATATCTGATTGAAATAACTGGAATTTTAAGACCCATAACAGAGACCAGAGAGGATTTAAAGGAGAGGGTTTTATATATGTTAGAGATTATACCATCATTAGCGAAGGAAGAGATATTCATTATGAGACCACCAAATACGGCATTTTATGATACAGTTTTACTATATTGTGAAACTAAGGAAATGGCCAAATTGATAATGGAAAAAAAATGTCTCTAGAGGGAAAAGGAATTTCAATTAAGTTACCTCTTTTAGTTCCTAAAAATACTTGTTTAGAAAATAAATCAGACAACAATGGATATAGGGTTCTCAAAAAAATTTGCAATTCTACTGAAATGTTCACTATGAGAATAAGTCCTAAAAAGATAAGAAAGGAAAGGAACGAGGTCAGAGACATAGCAAAGATAATTGAAATAATTGACAAACACGGGGAAAAAACAAAATGAGAGTTGGCTATGCAGAACAGCGGTCATATTTGGATGGGAGACAACCAGATATGACTCTGATGCTAGTATAAGAGAAGAACTGCTCTCCTTCCTCTCAAGAATTTCTGGATCCAAAATATCTAAGAACATGGTAGATCATATCAAAGTATATAAAAACACAACCAGTTCTAGTCAAATTGACTGTATTTTTAAAAATCCAGAAAAGGCCAAAATACTTATGGATCTGGCGGAAAGTTTAGACAAATTGAGGATATATATTATTTATCCAAATGAAATGGGTAAAGAAATGAAGGAGGATTCCATCAGGAAAGATGAAAAGGATATAGATTATCCCTTTACAGATCTTGAGAATTGGAGGGACCCAAATGTTTTTGAAACTTTGATAAATTTGGATCCAGAATGACATTTAGAATCTGTTATACCCATCGGGGGGAACAGCTTCAGTCATAAAGAGGGAAAACTAACCATTTTGTCTTGGAATATTGAAGGTTTTCATCTGAAAGTTATGGACCTTGAGGTAGTTATTTTCTTGGAATCATTTGATATAATTGCCCTTCAAGAGACTTGGTGTATGGAAGAGATAACTCCTAGATTCCCTGGCTTTGCATCTTATAGTTTTCCAGCATCTAGAAAAAAGAAATTTGGTAGATATAAGGAGGGTTTAATATTATTGATAAAGACTTGTTTAAATTTAAAGCTAAGAGAACTATCTTTCAAAACCTATAATATTCTGACTCTCGAACTTTCTAAGGACTCCCAGAAAATAATATTGTGTAATGTTTATTTTCCCCCAGAATCCAAATCTACAGAAATGGAGGATCCCTATATTTCAAATTTCAAATTACAACTAAATACTATTAGTGAAATAGAAGGAAATTGGCCTGTTTATATCTTGGGAGATTTTAATGCAAGAATAAAGGAGGGAATCTCATAGGGTCTATATTCATCTCTAGCAGATGCTATGGAAGTAATTAACCCCAGATTGACTTCATTAAGATCTACACTGGAGAAAAGATTTAACCATAGGGGTAGATAATTACTAATAGCATTTGCCAGTAGGAATTTTTGTATTCTGAATGGAAGAACTAGTGGGGAAAGAATGGGAAAATTGACCTTCAGGGGTCCCTTGGGATCCTCTATTCCTGATTTGATATGGGCAAATCTTGAGGGATTAAAAATAACCCATCAATTGGAAATTATTGAGCGATTAGAATCTTCTCACCTTCCTTTGTCTCTTACTATAGATAATAATTTTATAAAAACAACTCAAGAGATGGGGAATACTGTTGAATATGTAGAAATATTTAACGAAAAAAGAATAAGATGGAATTCAATTTATCAGAATCAATTGCAAGACATACTATACTCTGGAGAAATAACTGCAATCTCTTCCCAAGACAAAGCTAATTTTGACATTTATGATATCTGGGAAAATATTCAAATAAAATTGAGTGCTTTCTGTAAGAAAAACAAAATAATCAAAAAAGAATGTTTAAATCATGCCAAATCATGGTTTAATCAAAGATGTAAAAAAGCAAAAGCCAATTTTTCTAAAAAATTAAGACAACACAGGAAGATTATTAATAAAAATAAAATGGATTATCAGAATTTGGGAAAAGAAAGGGAAATTTATAAGAAAGGTTTAGAAGAAGAAAAAATTAAAAACTCTTTTCTTCTATGGCAAAAATTAAGAATAGTGGTCATTGAAAGAAATAGTAAACAATTCTGGAAAATAGTAGCACAAGGATTTAATAAATATCAGGAGAAAATAGAATGTCATATTACACCACAATCTTGGATTGTATATTTCCAAGAGTTATTTTTCACAAAAGATGAAGATGAAGAGGAACTAAATATAAGATATGAGGCAAATTTTTCAATCCCAGTTTTGATTACAGAATTAGAAATCCTTAACTCACTAAATTCCCTAAAGTCAAATAAAGCACCAGGGCCTGATAAAATTATTGGAGATGTCTATAAGTCCTTCAAAGAATGGTGGATTCCACTTCTCTACTTAATGTACAATGGTTTTGTCCAGAATTCAAGATATCCTAAGAGCTGGGCTGGTAGCATTATATTTCCGATCTTTAAAAAGGGTAACGTAAAAGATCCAAGGATGAATAGACCCATTAGCCTCATTGATGTGTCTCAAAAAATTTTCTCAAAAATTATACTTGGTAGGTTGTTATCCTGGTTAGAAGAAAATTCAATTCTGGATGAGGCTCAAAATGGATTTAGAAGAAATAGGTCCACAATCCATCATTGTTATGTTTTACATCATTTAGCACAGAAATATACAAAAATACATAAATTAAAATTATACTGTTGTTTTGTAGATTTTTCAGTAGCCTTTGATAGTATTAGTAGGAAAATACTTTGGAACACATTGGAAAAACTTGGTCTGGAAAAGACACTTTTGGATATCATTATGAGGCTACAGGAATATACTTGGGCAAAGATTCAATATAATCAAAATGGTCACACTACTGAGGCATTCTGGACTAATACCAGGGTTAGACAAGGTTGTATATTAGCACCTACTCTTTTTAACATCTATTTAAACACTATTCTACTTGAAATAAAAAATACAGAATTCCATGCACCAAAAATCAATGAAAGTAGAATTGATAGTTTAGCATATGCAGATGATTTGGTCCTATTATCTACCACTGCATTGGGACTCAGAAGTAAAATGAAGTGTTTTGATACTCTTTGCAGAGAGAGAAATCTTAATGTAAATTTAAATAAAACCAAAATCTTGATTTTTGGAAATTCTCCCAGATATGAACCAAAATTTGCAATAAAGTGAGAAAAATTACAGATAGTTAAAATTTATGATTACTTGGGAATACGTTTTTCTTATAATCTAAACTGGACTAAACATAAAGAACACATTAAAAATAGGACATTGTCTTCCATGAATGCATTTAAAACATTTCATGCTAAAATGGGGAAGACCTCGATAAAAGGGGTCTTTAGGGGTATTAAATAAAAAAATTAAAACTAGCATAATGTTTGGAGGAGAAGTATGGGGATTTGCTAATATTAACCCATTGGAAACCTTACTTAATAAATTATATTGTTATATTCTTATGTTACCTCCAGGAACTCCTAATTGTAATCTTAGATTGGAACTTGGTCAATATTCTCTGAGTTCCTTAATAAAGGAAAGACAAATTCTGTTTTTGCTTAAAAAATTTTTACTACAGGATTATCGATTGCCCAGAAAGTGTCTTGAGGAGGAGATTAAAATGGAAGAACTGGGTTTTGTACATCCTTCCATAAAATTAATTAGGAAAATTATGTTCCCATTGGGTTTGGGACATACTCTTTATGATATATATATAAAGCCTCGGGATGAGATTGTTTCAATAATTAAATGCAGAATACGAGATTTAGACTCCAATTTAACATTCTCTAAATTGGCACATTCTAAATTACATAATGATTATAAACGATTTAAAGGCCTTTGGGGTTATGAGCAATGTTTAACATATTTAATGTGCCCAAAAATTAGGAGAGCATTTTCGAGATTTAGAACAGAAAGTTATAATGCACAGTTCATTTTACATAGACAGAAAAGAAATAATGTTATGTTTCCCTTCTGTAAATGTGGCAAATCATGTAACGATGACCTGAAACATGTCATCTTATTATGTCCTCTTTTTGAACAAAATAGAAGAAAATGGTTGGCTCTATACTCAGTGGTCTCAATCTTTCTTCAGATGAGATCATTGAATACCTTTTTACCTGTACTGAGAAAATTGTCTTACAAAATGTAGCAAAGTTTTTATTAACTACATTTCTTTAGTTATGGAAGTTTATATTTTTAAGATTTTTATAAATGTCTATAAGCAGCCAATTATGTGTCTATGGAACATTTGCACTTATGTGAGTTTGACTATAATTTATAAATTGTATTAGCTTTGCTGAACAATCAATTGACCTACTTCAAAACATTTTGCGGGGCTCTAGGTCCTACAATGGCAGGCCAGATACAGCACAAACTGCCAGTCACAAAGCCTAAGGTGCAACTTGATAAAGTGTTTCAAAATATTTTTTTGGGTGGTCTTCAACTCCCACACTAGCAGGCCAAATATGACACACAGTGCCTGTCATGAAGACTAAGCTTCAACTGGATAAAGTGTTTCACAAGACATATTTTGGGGCAGACTATGGCTCCTACAGACAGGCCAGGCTGGCATGGCCACACTGCCAGTCCTGATGAAGGATAATCTGTAACTAGATAAAGTATTTCACAAGATTTTTTGAAGGGATTCACACAAGCTGGAGCCTGGCAGCATGGCACCCTGTCACTGGCCTAGACCCAGGACCACAGCCACAAACCACCCACAAACCATCACAAACACTACAATTTGCTAAAGTTAAGATTTGGGGCATAAGGACAACCCAGTTAAGAAAGTGTACCCAAAATTTTTATTTTGGAAGATTTGAGTACAATGATAGCAACAGCACTGACTGGACTACTGCAGCAGGGCAGGCCTAGGGCCCTTCTCCCCTCCACCCTGCTTTCTTTCACAATTCTCTCTTTTTCCTTCCCTTTCCCTGTTGGTGGCCACATCAGTGGCTGTGACTGCAGGTGCTGCACCAGAGGCAGGGGGGCTTTGGCAGCCACATTGGTGGCAGGAGGCAGGACTGGAGGAGGCAGCCAATGGATGGGCTATTGCTGGATCCAATAGGAGGAGAGAGTTCAGAAGCATGCAAACTTTAAACTAGCAGCTGGGCTATTTAAGCCTGGGTCCAGCTGCTGGGAGAAAACCAAGCGTGTTGCCCACCGCCCACCCGCACCTTCTACAGATTAAATGGACTGGAAGCTATACCAAAGTGGTTTGTCAAATTAGGTTGGGGCAGCTGGAGGAGCAGAGCTGTAAAGAAGGAAAGAAGAGCTGTGGAGGCAGAGGCAACCAGGCTGGAGAAGGGGGCATCTCTGGTGCTAGCAGGTGGCATGGAAACATCTGCAAAGGAGCTGTGACACTGGCTTTCTCACAGAGCTAAATTTCATCTGTGCAAAGGTACTGTGACATATTTCTTTCCTGTGCTAAGGTAGTGTGGCATATTACTTTGGGACTGCTCTTCTGTGCAAAGATACTATGACAGATTTTTTTCCTGTGCTAAGGTACTGTGGCATATTTGGGGGGGGGATTGCCCATAACTTTTTTCTGCTCATAACTGCTCAAAACTTCAGAAGTAAGGTACTGTGGCACTCTTGCATCAGAACTGGGGTATTGTGATATAATCAGAATTACTTTGGTGCTCATAATTCTCAAAAACTAAGGTCCTGTGACTTTTAAGGGACCTCTATAGTTATAAATGGTTCTGCGAAACCGGGGGGAAACTGTGGGAAGTTCTGAAATCTTAAGTTCAAGTTCAGTTTTTTTTTTACACTAGGGTCTGAAATCTAAAGCTTGTGATAGGCCAAAGGAAAAATGGAGGGGCTTACAAAGTGGAGGGGTCAATGGAGCAGAGTGGGGGCAGGTCCAAGGCATGGCTCCCAGGCTACAAGGGCTGGGGGCATCTATGGGAGGGTGGTGGGGTGTACTGGTTGTGAGACAGCCATGGTACTGGATATAGTTTGGAAAATCAATCAATCAACTTCTTTATTTATCCAGGTGAACACCATTAAGCAAGCTCATTTACAAGATGGACCTGCATTACAGAAGTCAAGTAACAATTCATTTATATACAGACAAATAGACAGTAGATGCAAGACTACAACAGTACAGGTAGGCCTGCAATAGACAGGATAAGTAAAAATACATTTGGGTTCAGGTAAAAGAGAGTTGGTAAGGGCATACATAACAATAGGGTAGCAAGTCAGTAAAAATTTATACCAGATACAACAGCATACAGGGTTTAGTATTCCTGTAAGGTAAAGGCATTATAGTCCAGAGGAGAGATTAGTTGAAGTGGATGCTACAAGAGAAGAGACATACATAGTCAGTTTAAAAAGACCCAGGCGTATCAAGGGGGAGATGTGTCAGGAGAAGTGGGCAGCTAGTGAGGGGGTCTGGAACTGGGATAATACTAAGAGCAAAGGAATGAGATGCTGTGGGTATACAAGGAATAGGTGGGTGAAAATGGGGGGTTGCATGGTATGCAGGCAACTTGCACAACTCAGGGAGAAGGTGAGATGGCTGAGATGAATGCTAAACTGGGAAAGGGAGATGAGTAGAAGGGAGGACAGGAGGGGCTCCACTGAGGAAAAAATAGTGACAAGAGGAAGAGCTATAGGGGGACAGGATATGGTAAAAAGGGGTGCAGTAAGGGGATTAGAAGCAAATACAGAAACGGGCAGGGGAAGGTGGGATGGGGACTGGAGGAAAACAAGGGAGTATGGAAGCAGGAAAGTAGGGGTATGGCTCTAGTGGGGCTACAGAAATCCCAGATAGAGGTGGCAAGGGTCACAAGGGTAACCAGAGGGAAAGGCAGCTGGTAAAGTATAAGAGTCCAAAGCTCACACAGAGGATAATTGAGGAGGAAGGAAGGGGTGAAGCCTCAGCCTGGGGTATACAGGCATTGACCTTGGAGTGCAAAAATAGATATGCTCCACTGTGGACACTAAATGGGGGAAAAATCTGGGAGGTGGAGTTGTGGAGTATCCAAGGGACATAGGAGAAGCAAGTGCAAAAGGAAGGCTCAAGAAAATTGGAAAAGGGAGATTCCCATTTGGGAAAGAATAAGGGGATAGCAAACATGGGGATGGGGACAGGGGACACACACCCCCAACAGGACAAACCCTAAAGAGGGGGAGACAGTGTGCTCAGGTTCAAAAGGGCTAGGGATGGACAAGGCTGGGAAAGGGAAAAGTTCTCCAGGAATTTCAAGCAGGGCATAGCTAGGGGCAGCTCTATGGGTAAGGAAAAAGCTCATGGTTGGTGAGGTAGAGGAGGGTGGCCTAGCAGCAAATACCTGCAGGGGGCATAGAGCTAGAGGATTGTAGGGGGAAGACAGTACACCAGGAGATGATATGGGCAAAGGGGATAGTTAGAATAGGGTGGGAAATGAAATGCAGATGGTTGGGAGAAGGACAGAAGGGAAATGTAAACAGAAGGTGATGGGGAACAGGGTCCTACTTGTCAGGGACTCAATAGTAAAAGGAATTAGATGGGGACAGAGGGGACAAGAGTAGCACAGTATGGGTTGAGTGTTCACCAGATATGATGACGGCAGAGGTCATTAACTATATCCCCTCAAGAGGAAAACAGCAGGATGAGAAAACACACCTGGTGTTTCACCTGGGAAGAAATGACCTGGTGGGAAATAGCCCATTGGAGGTGCAGGTGAGATTTAGAGCACTTGCTAGATACTGCAGCAGCCCGGGGTTCAAATCAGTGACTTTCTCTGAGGTATTGCCAGTACCAAAGGCAAATGCTGACAGAAGGCAGAGATTTAAGGAGTTCAATGAGTGGCTGGTGGGGTGGTGCGAACAAATGGGGTATGGGTTAGTAGGGGACTGGGGATCCACATGGGAGGATGAGAGCCTATTTGCTCCAGACATACTACACTTGAATGGGGGAGGGTGCAGCAATACTAAAAATCAAATTAGGAGAGTTCATAGAAGAAACCTACAATTTAAACTAAATTGTAGGGGGGAGGGTGAATAATCTGCACCACAGGGCAGGAGAAATGGGGGACTACAGCCTCCTCCAGGATAGTGTTAAAATACTGGGCATGTGAAAGAAAAATAAAGGGGGGGTATGATGGGGGGAACCTGGTGGTAGGGCTTAGCATCCAATGCTAGGAGCTTAGGAAATAAGATGGTGGACTTGGAGGCCATCATGGGAGATGAAGGATTAGATATAGTAGAAATAAGCAAGACCTGGTGGACAGAGCTGCACACCTAGGAGACAACTATCCCAAGTACAGACTGTTCAGAAGGGATAGGGTGGGCAAGAAGTTGCTTTATACATCAGGGAAGGCATAAGTGTAATGGAAGGACAAGAAGAGGGTGGGGAGATTGAGCTACTGTGGGTAATGCTAGGCAGGAGGATATGAGAATCCTTGTGACTGGGGGTAGTATATAGGCCACCTAAGCAAGGGGAGGAGAGCGAGTAACAGTTGATTCAGGCAGTCACAAGACTGACCTAAAAAGATAACTACTCCTGATATGGGACCCAAACCTCCCAAATATAGACTGGGAAATCCCGCATGCAGCTTTGTCAAGGAGCAGGGAGATACTAGCTGTGCTGCAGGTGGTATTCCTTCAATAGATAGTCAGGGAGCTGACAAGGGGCAGCAACCTGCTGGATGTGGTCCTGACAAATGGGGAGAGTGTAGAGGAGGTGCAGGTGGGGGAATCCTTTGGAAACAGTGACCACAGCATGGTAAGGTTCAGGGTCAGGGCAGAGAGGAAGACAACTGAAACCTGTACTACAGTCATGGACTTCAGATGCATGGACTTTGACAGGATATAAAGGATAGTAAGAAAGGCAATGGAAGGTACTGAGAATATAGGGGCAGTGAATGAGTTATGGGAGGCCATCAATGGAGGGGTAATGCTAGCCATAGAAATGTACACAATATAGGTTAGGAAGATCAAGAGGGGAGGAGACTGCTTTGGTTTACAAAGGAGGTTGGGGGGCAGTCAGGGAAAGGTGGAGGGCTTTCAGGAAATTTAAGACGACTCTCAGAGAGGAAGATAAGAAAGAGTATAGTGAAAAGAGGAGTCTGACAGGGAAGAAGGATCAGGAGGGCAAAAGCAGATACTGAGGAGAAAATAGCAAAAAAAGGTCAAATGGAGGGATAAAACTTTTTTCAGATATGTGAGGTAGAGGAGGAGGGCAAGGCAGGGGATTTCTAAGCTGATGGTGGCGGAAGGGATAGAGTTGGAAAGGGACTGTGAAAAAGCAGAGTTATTAAATAAGTACTTTAGCTCAGTATTCATGGAGGAGGAGGAGGACAGTAGGAGACCTGAGCTGAAGTGAAAGGGGAAGGAGGACATTGTGGTGGATCTGAGCCCATTCACTGTGGATAGGGTTAGGGCAGAGCTAGACAGATTGAGGCTGGACAAGGTAATGGGTCCTGATGGGTTACACCCCAAGGTGATCAGGGAATTGAAGAAGGCATTGGCCACACTCTTGGCAAGGCTATTCAACTTGTCCCTGGATACAGGGAGAGTGCTGGAGGACTGGAAGATGGTGGTCATGGTACCTTTACACAAGGGAGGGAGTAAGGAGGTGAGGGAAAACTACTGACCTGTCAGCCTCATGTCAGTGGTGGGGAAGGTAATGGAGGCATTAATCAAGGAGAGGGTGGTGGAGGGTTATCTGGAGGAAAGTGACTTTTGGGAAAGCAGACAGCATGGCTTCACAAAGGGAAAGTCATTCCAGACAAACCTAATTGAGTTCTTTGATTGGTTGACCCACATGATTGACCGGGGGAGGTGATGGATGTGGCCTCTCTGGACTTCAACAAGGCCTTCGACACCATCCCCCACAGAAGACTGATGTGCAAGATGGGAAGCCTGGGGTTGGGTGGGAAAAAAACAAGGTGGGTGGAGGCCTGACTGACAAGAAGAACTCAGAGGGTGGTGCTAAACGGGGTGCACTCCAGGACGACGACAGTGAAGAGTGGAGTGTCACAAGGGTCAGTTTTGGGTCCGCTTCTGTGGTAGGGGGCAGGTGTAAGTGGGCAATCATATAGCAACATACATCACCAATTCTTTTGAAAGTTCCAGATTTAATTAATTCTTCTTCAGAAGTTGTTTACATCAGGACAAATTCAATACAGCAGAATAATCTGGCAGCTTAATCTTCCATTTGGAGCAGCAAATATTCACATTGAATCTCTACAGAACACCTTCAATAACTTCCTGGAGTGTACCTCCACACCCACAAGCAAATCTCATTACCAAACTCAGTGTTCAGCATTTATACACTGCAGGGGTCAGGTGACATCTTAACCCCACCCCTATACTTTATTTGAAATATTCTCTCTTTATTTACAACTTGTACATTTTATATTGAATGTCTAAACATTGTCTAATTGACATAACAGCTCAATCTCATACAGTGAGGTGAAATACAGTCTTCCTGTGAAATATTTAATTCAGTCTCTAATCCCAGAAAGCACCACCCCTTGTTATTCTGTATAAAGGCAGTCAGGAAACGGATGGCTGACTCTTAAGGAAAACTATTGCAGCTGAGAAAGGATCCACTCAGGGCTCTGAAACACCAAAAGGAAAACAACAAAAACCTTCGCTTTCAAGAGGTCCCAGCTGCAGCACCAAACCTCCTTATTCCACCTTCAGAAGGTTTGTAGAGTACAAAATGTTATGTTTTATTTAGTACATTATAAAACAGTGCCCTATATTTACAGAACTGAGTGTTTGCTTAAGGCTATGAGTAGGTATTTTATTAAGGAAAGCAGGAGAGAACCAACAGGTTCTCATTATTGTTTATAAACTCTGCCAAGTCTTCAAAAGCACAGCTAGGACAAATAGGGCTGAAACAGAATTAGCAGCACCTTGCAATACAGAGGGCTATTTCCTCACAAAAGAGAAGCCCTCACTACTAAACATCAAGCAGGTAGCCTGACTATTGGAAACAACTTTTAATACAAGACAAACCAGGAGATTCATTACTGACTAACCTACAGTACCTAAACAGATTAATTTCCCAGACGGTTAACATATCAGCCCATCAATATTTATAGCATTTAAAGCCTCACAGTTTTCTCATGTATTTCCTTCCCATATCATTTCTGTTTCTTTAATTTACTTTAGAAATGCAACTCCTAAAGAACTCACTTCTTTCCTAAGCGCTACCTTCCTATTTCTATAATGCAGAAATGGGGGGGGGGGATTATTCTAAGTTACGGCAAACCAATAAGGAATGCCGTTCTACACCCACAGCTCTTTCACTCATTATTTATATAATTTTATTTCTTTAAACACTAAGTTATAAGGTTAGAACAAGTTTAAGGCTTAGCTGCTAGGTTCCCTTATTTTATAATTTCAAAGGGTGCACCCTAGAATAGCGGTTGCCTTACAACTAAACAAACATGAGCACATAAATCCAGCAACCCAAAGACATACATCAAGCTGAACTAAACAGCCTGCCTGTGCGACGATGCACACTATCGCATCACCTTTAGGCCAGTAAACAGCTGGACTTTCAGCCATCCAGCATTTTTACAATTATAATTTTGGGGCCCTCAGCCCTTCACAGGGCACCCTGTGACAGCTTCTTTTTAACATCTACATTAGCGATATTGTGGAGGAATTGAGGGGTAGGATGTGTCTGTTCACTGATGATATGAAAATATGCAATAAGGTGAACACCCCGGGGGGGGGGAGGACATGAGGGAGAACTTAAAGACACTGGAGAAGTGGTCTGGGACATGGCAGATGAAACTGAATGCCAAGAAGCGCACTGTGATGCACTTGGGGAGTGAGAACAGAAGAGCAGTGTACACCCTGAGTAAGGAGGAAATCAGAGTAGCAGAACAGGAGAGGGATCTGATGATCATAGTCTCCTCAAATCTTAAGGTAAGAATCCAATGTAGCAGGGTGGTGGGACAGGCCAATGGAATGTTGGCATGCTAAGCAGGGGCATTACTAGCAGGAGGAGGGAGATAGTAATGCCCCTTTACAAAGCCATGGGAAGGCCGCACCTGGAGTTTGGGGTTCCATTCTGGAGTCCATATCTCCAAAAGGATATACAGTAGATGCATTGGAGAGAATTCAGAGAAGGGCAACCAATATGGTGCAGAGTATGCAGGGAAAGACATATGAACAGAGGTGTAAGGAGCTGGATCTGTAGAAGCTGGAGACAAGGAGGAAAAAGGGGAGACATGATTTAAACTTTCAAGTATGTAAAAGGGCTCAATAAAGTCGGAGAAGAGGGTTTACTTAAGAGGAAGGAGATGGTCAGAAATAGAGGGCACAGCCTCAGACTGCAAAGAAACAGATATAGGGGCAATGTGAGGGTCCACTTCTTCATGGAGAGGGTGGTATAGCCCTGGAACAGACTACCAGATTGAGTGGTGGGGGCAAAATTGGTGGAAGAATTCAAGAGGGCATGGGACAAGCATATGGGACTGAGTATCAGGAAGAGGGTGGGGCTGGCAGGGAGAGGGGAGAGTAGGGGGAAAATAGGGCAGACTAAATGGGCCAGTGTAGTCCTTTTCTGCCATCAAGCTTCTATGATTCTATGATTCTCGGCCTAACAAAATCCCTAGAACTGCAGTGGCAGCTTAAGTTAACTCAAAGAAACTGCTCTTTCACAAATTGGTGGATTTTGGCAACCTTTTCTGAAAAAAACAGTAAAGACAGCAGAGCACACACAGCAGGGTTCTTCCTCCCTGGCATCAGAGCTGCAATTGCACTCTGAGCTGTAGAAAGCTTGGTTTTGCTGAAATTCTACACCCCTGATTGATTGCTGAAGGTCAGGTGGCTGCCAGAAAGTGTTTGCACATGCTTATTTATTTATTTATTTGAAATATCGGATTTACAACCTTTGAGCCAGTCAGCTCATTTACAAAGGTACTTTGTCACATGGAGGACAGAATAAAAACAGACAGGGTACAATTTACAAAGGAAATAGCCATCATGTATGGGTTGCAGACATTGTTTACAGACATTATATACAGTTTTGGATACAGATATTTACATAAGCATAGCAGAAAAACATTGTCAACATGAGCGAGCAACTGTTACTGTATAGTCCATATTTATGGGCCAGACATTGTTGTAAGAGGTTACAGTCCATAATGGACTTTTTCAGATGTTTGGGTCATTCTGGGCATAAGAGCACAGGCTAGTTGCAGTTACATGAGTGGACACTGAGGAGGTGGTTGCAGAGAGTGACTTTGAAATGGGCAATCTTGGGTGTGCAAGTCATGGTGGCTGGGAGCACATTAAAGCAAACAGGGGCCCTGTAGTGGAAGGATCTCTGGGCAAGGGAGGTTTTTACCCTGGGTACTGCCAGTATAGCTTTGTCCGAGTTGTGGGTGGAGATAGAGGGGATGGCAAGTTGGAGAGAGGTGGTGACCCCAGGAAGAGAGTGACCGAGCAGGATTTTCTTGGTCAGTAGGCAGGTCTGGTAGTGGAGTCTTTCACTGTGGTTGAGAAGATTGGCAGAGGAATAGAGGGAGCAGGTGTGGGGGCACCAGTTAGGAGCCTGCATGCCTTGTTGAGGGAGACCTGAATTTTCTGGAGTGTGAAATTACCTGCTGCCCCATACACAGAGAGCCCATAGTCCACTAGGGACAGTATTGAGGCAGTAATGGCAAGCCTAAGGGCATCAGGAGGGAGGCAGTCCCTGCACTGGTAAAGAAGTTCAATCCGAGTGTTAGTGGCAGCCGCTAGGGTGTTTATGTGGTCATGGAAGGTAAGGGCAGAGTCGAGGGTAAGTCCAAGATATTTGTAAATAGATACCTGTTCAAGGGGGTGCTGGATGCTGGGGAAGATGAGGAGAGGTGCACTTTTCACTTTGTTTTGGTGGTAGGAGAAAATCATTGATTTTGTATTTTTCAAGATTATGACCAGTCTACAGTCCTTGAACCATGATTTGGCGAGGAAGAAGACATGTTGGAGGGAGTCCTGGAGGGGAGTGGGTTTATGATGCGAGGCATAGAACACTGCATCATCTGCATACAGTAGTATTTTTTCAGAGCAGGCCTTTGGCAAGGAGTTTAGGTAGAGGGTGAAAAGAAGTGGACCCAGGATGGAGCCCTGGGGCACCCCGGAGCTGACAGGTAGAGTTTCGGATAGTGTCCCATTTATTTTGACTGTGTGGAGAGGTAACTGGCACACCATGCCAGGGGGCCTGTGAAGAAACCAAGTCGGCAGAGGGAGTTAAGAGGGAGAGGATGGCAAACTGTGTCGAAGGCCTTGGAAAGGTCTATGAACACAGCACCAGCAATGTTACCGGAGTCTAGGGAGGAGTGTAGGAAGTTGGTGAATTCTATGAGGGCTGTGGTAGTGCTATGGCCTGAATGGAAGCCATGCTGCTCTGGGCATATATGTCATACTTGACTAGGTATTCAGTGAGCTGAGTGGCAACCACTTTTTCTAAAGCTTTGGTGGGGAGAATGGAGATGGCTCGATAGTTACTGGGCAAGGATTCATCACCACTTTTATGAATGGGGGTAACGATGGCTGCCTCCCAGGCACTGGGGAATTGTCCCAAGCAGAGGGATTTGTGGCCTCCTTTTTCAGGGAGAACCCCATGACTGTACACTACAGTCACCTGATCTTCCAGATCCAGGTCCTTTCCTCCCTGCTATGCCACAAATACTTGACAACACTTCTTTGTGTCATGTCTTTATTGATGGTTCAGCATCCTACTATCAGGGAGAACAAATTGCAGGGATGGGAATTCTAGTAATCTACCCTTATGGAAACACTGTAAAAATATATAAGCGCTGTAGTGTAGCATCATCACAATATGCAGAGATGACAGTGATGGCCTGTGCCCTCAGAGTTCATCCAGCATGGAACCGAGGATACCATCATTTTTATAGCCTCTAACTGGGTTTGTTGCTCTCTTACAGAATTTCTTCCCTTCTGGCAGAAGAACTCCTTCTTCTCCTCTGATGGCAGCCCAGTGAAATACAAGGAATTGATAATATACATACATTCACTGGCACAGAAATTTGCACACGAACTCTATGTACACAAAGTCAAAGCTAACTCTCGCCATGACCCCTACCATGCCTTCAATGACACAGCAAACACCCTTGCTAAGGAAGGGCCCTGGGGGGGCATCTGGATGATGGACCATCCAGAGGCCAATGCAGCTGTACAGATTGCAGCACTCAGGAAGAAACCTGAACCTTTTCCCCCTTGGACCTCTCCACAGTCCAGCATTTTGACCCTGAACTTAAAGAGGTGTTCAGATTCCTTCACAAAGGTACTGAAGAGAAACTTCCCAGACATAACCCCTATCGGAGGCATGAAGGTAAGCTACACTTGTCACCAGATGACAAGCTCATCTGGTTTCAACCAGATGACTCCACCACCAAGTTGTGGGTGGTTCCCAGACACTTAAGGTGTGAATTCTTGCACCAAGTGCATGACACCCCCACTGGTAGACACCAGGGAGTTGAAAATACCCTCCAAAGACTCAACACCACTGCCTGGTGGCCTGATATCACCAAAGATGTTAAACAATACATAGACAATTGTCTTGTTTGTGCACAAAACAACCCCATCCCTACCAAATGAAATGCCAGACTCTTACCACAATGACATTCTGGCCCTTGGCATGCCATACAGATTGATTTCATTGGTCCCCTGACCAACACCAGCAGAAATAACAAGTATGCTCTTGTGGTAACTGATCTATTCTGTAAGTGGCTAGAAGCTTTCCCCACTAAGACGTGCACTGTGAAAACTACTGCCAAAATCCTGGTGGAACAGATTTTCTCCAGGTGAGGTCTACCTCTAAAGATAGACTCTGACAAAGGAACCAGTTTTACAGGTGAGTTGATCAAAGAATCCCTTGAACTCCTTGGAGTTCAGCAGAAGTTCCACATACCCTACCACCCCAAATCTTTAGGTCAAGTAGAGAGAGCCAACAGATGGATTAAGCAAATGCTTTCCAAATTCATTGAGGACAATCCCAAAATTTGGGATTCCCTATTGCCATTACTCCTTATGGCAATTGGGGTTCACCCCCGGCCACCATCCAGCTTACACCCTTTGAGGTGATGACTGGCAGACAGATGAGATTACCTGAACACCTGTTATTTGACCTGCATACCCCCACTGCAGACCGTGTGTCTGTGGACCAATATGTGGAAAAAAAACTCAGAAAAGACCTCATACATATACACACACTTGTATGCTGCCAACTGCATGGGCAAGGCCCAGCAACAATCCAAAATACAGTTTGACAAACACACACAAGAAGTGGATTGGCAAGTTGGAGATCAGGTAATGGTACTTTGATTTGCACATCCCACCCACTCTTTCTCCAACAAGTGGGAAGGCCCATACCCAATCATCAACAAGGTCAGTCCAGCAGTCTATCAAGTTAGACTCAAATCAATCAAATCAAATCACTCTTTATTTATATAAGGCGCCTTTCTTAAACCAAGGTGCCTGTACAATATTACATAAAACAATAAATAGTTAACGCTACATTAAAATATTCAGAAATCATTATAGGCTTTACTAAAAAGGTAGGTTTTCAAAGCTCCTTTAAAACTTTGGACAGTCGGGCAGTTGAGTCCTACATAACAACAAGTTGACTGACAAATGGTTACATGCAAACCAGCTAAAACTGTATAAATGAGCTTAAATTACTTTTCCTCACCCCACTGGGCAGAATAGTACTAATATACTAATCTTTGATCTTCCTTTTCAGATACATTGACAAGATGGCTATCTTGTTCCATTATCTCCTCCTCTCAGGAGTTATCCTCTGCATCCAAGGCATGGCACCAGAACTCCTATGACACCTTGATCCTCCAGCATCTCCTCCAGAGGGAGTATCCATCAATATACCAGATAGTATGATCACTGTCCAGGAAGGTTCCGATGCTTACCTCACTGCCTCGGTTGTTGCTACTGATAAATCTACCCTTCAAATTGAGTGGCAAACCACATCACAAGGACAAATTCTCCCAGTGGCCAAACTCTCCAAAGGAACTTTCCAAGGTTGGCCCAATACTAAATTATCCCCAAATGGTTCGCTGTCCTTGTTACAAACTGCATTAAGACATTCTGGTTTGTACAGTATAACTGCCTTAATTGATCCTTCATACTGTAATTCTTTGTCGAGAGATTCTGCTCCAAAATGTTGTGCTATACACCACATGGCTTCTGCAGCCATGTACCTCTAAGCATACCCCTGGTCCTCGTAGTGGTCTAACAGCCACTACCCTCCCAAGTTCTTTGATTAATAACTTACAGTTTATGCATGTACCTGTTTTGTTTAATCTTACTTACTGGAATATGAAAGAATTTGGCATGTGTCATAATACTAACACGTCAGCATTTTATAGTACATTATCGCTTGATAGTTTAGCTGCATTTCAGATTCATACGCAAGACCCTATTGCGGGTACATTCTACTGAACATAGAGGCAATTTCAGGAGAAAGCCCTCTCCTGATGATCTAACTTGTAAATGAAAAACACGTGAAGTTGACAGTTCTGATGTTACAGGTGCAACAGGTACTGTCACAGGCCTTTTTGGTACGGCTATGTCTTTTTGGAATAAAGCAGACATTGCTGCTATTGAAGCTCATTCTGTCAAGTTCTCCACTGGTTTGGTCAACAACATACTACTCCCATTATTGCATGGTGTGGATGGCCTTAGTCAAGAAGAAAGATACACTGTATACAACATGCACAACATTGCTAAGGCATTCACTGATTCAAAAGATAAGATTAACACACTCATACAACAGAACAACAAAGAAGCAGATAAACAATATATAGCTAGAGAAACACTTTGCTGTGCCTATGGCTCCTACATTATCACTACCATCAACAACCTCTTCCGTGATCTAGAATCTGGAAGAATCCCTGACATTGTACATTATAGACGCATCTCCAAATGGTATTGTCCATGATGTAAAACCACTAGCTGTGTTTCCATGTTTATGCAACAAACTTTAACCATAGCTTTTTCTACAGCTAGGAATTTGGGGTTTGTGACCAGACACCCTAATACTGGTCCTTGTTTCACTGCTAAGAAGTGTTCCGTAACAGATACTATGTTTGTTTCCTTTACTGTCTCTTTACCACGCTTTGATCCCACTACAGCTTTGTTCGACAAGCTTGCACTGGTGCACTACATTGGGCACTTGGATGAAAACATCTACAGGGAACACCTGGATCTACTGCCTCTACTGGTTTACCATCCTTTCCTAGATGGCTCCGCACATGGATTGCTGTGCGAAAAAGCAATATATATATATTTACTTGTGCCAATGTGATGTATTTGATGTTATTCTACCTTTTTGTGGTTATTCTCCAGACAGCTTTGATTGGACTTTCCCCATGGATGATGACATCATGGCAAATGGTACCAACTCCTTTGACTCAACTCTCGCTCTGGATAAGCTCTACCAATCATATCGTGAGGAGGTTCATTGCCTGTCAACACTGATTTCGAAGATGACCTACACCTGCCCTGTCCAGTTTCAAAAGTGGAGACTCCCTACTGTGTGCTCACAGTATAATTCTGATGGCGAGTACTGCATGGTCACCAACTACAAGTCCTATACCTATGGATCTGTTACATGTGCTATTGATTACCCCAATTTCTGTTTTGTCCCCCACCAGAAGACTGTCATTGAACATACTGTTATAACTCTGTCCCCCTCCTAGATGCAGACATTATTGATGGTAACCCCGATTATCTGCTCACACTGTCAGAATACTTGCCATATTTTAATGTACACATAGACCCACTCACACTTACATTAAAATCACTTTTAGACAGGAAGGACACACACCTCATCCACATCAGCAATAATACGGCCAAAGCCAATGAAGCTGTTCTCTCCTTGATTAACGATGGTGATATGAATAACACATTAACTAACACCTGGTTAGAGATTACCTTTAAAGGTTTTGTGATTATACAAGCATTTTTAATCTTCATTTTGATTATCATGCTCCACTACCTACGGTGCACACTGCACCAACACCGTGAGCAGCTCGAGTTCCTTTACAAAGCTCGCGTGTCGGGTTTGTTAACGACCACTGCTCCTGTCCTTTCCCTAGAGATTTGCCTGTGTTGCCCTTGGAGGCAACAAGGGGGGAATGTTACATGAGGTCCCTGCATCCTAATTGGTACCCTAAGAGGTACACCATAGACAGCTAGCATTTAAGTATATGTTATACTAACATATAGGGCTAAACGCATCTACCGTACAAGAGTAGATGTCAAGATATGAATGCATATTGTTGTAATATGCTTTGCTTGCTAATACACATATTCTACTATGTATTTTCTGTGCATTCCTTACTTGTAAGATGCCAAGACACCTGTGTCCTTGGAGTAATTATAATATGTAAGACGGCATTGCCACCTTTTGTTGATTTGTACCACTTCACTGAGTTATGTAAGACTCTGTATAAGAACTCTTTTGTTCTCAAGCTGATGACTTTACAGAATTGTATAATGTTATCTTGGACCGTGGAGCCACCTCTAATTTAGCCAATAGGGCTCATCCCTGTAACTAGAAATGTTTCGATCTTATGGTAACCATAGTAATTATCATAGGTATATAATGTAATGCACAAGCCTTATACCTCAGAGACCTCAGGGACTCCAAGAGACAGAAAGAAACCTTGAGGTGTAGGGAATACTTAGCACTGGCTCCCAGTTTGTATTGGTAAGAACTGCTTAGGGCAACAGTGATTTATTCTTTTGGTAGTAATAAACTTGTTTATTACTCTAATGCAACCTGTTTGTGATTACTTGCATTCCCAATATTGTCAAGAATGTGAAAGTGAGGTTTAGACCTCCTAACAATGTCCATCCTCCAAGAGAAATAAGGGGTTTTAGCAATATTCGATACAGCAAATCAATTCATGAAATGTTTTAGTTATTCACTAAATATAGAAAAAAACTAGATTTTTATCCCTCAATTGTCTATGTTTAAAAGGAAATATCATAAACCTGGGAGTTGAATGGGTAACTAAACATGTACATTGTCTGGGGATAAAGATTTGTAAAGGCTATTAGAAAACAATTAATACTAATTTGTCTAACTTAAAATATAAGACTGAGAAAAAAATGGTTAGCTGGTATTAATTGTCATTCAGGTATTGAAGTGAAATAGATATACTTAAAATAGATACATTGCCTCATATTATGTATGTACTGAGCATGACCCTTAAAACAATTCCAAAAAAATGGTTTACACAATTTAATCTTTAAACAAATTTATAAAGGGAATAAAGTACTCAGGCAATAATACAAAAAAGTCACAAAACCAAAAAAATGCTGGTGGCCTACAAGCTCCAGACCTGACTCTATACTCAGTTTTTAACAGAATATTCCAAATATCCAAATGGATAACAGATAAAAAAGAGTCAGTATACAGTACATGCTAGAATGGGTAAAATTTGAAAGGGAGGAAGCTAAGAAAAAGGGGTTTGAGCTGGAAGCATTATTTTTAGCAAAGCCAACACAGAGAATCCAATACATCATCCTTTCTGATTCAATCAGACAGCTAAATCAGATAGCAAAAATGTTAAACTTCAACTCATTAAATCTGAATTTCAGTTGCTATGGGACAACCCAAATATAATAGAAAAAGGGAAGGTGTTCAAAAATAATAAATGGATAAAAAAGGCTATATTATATATTAACAGCCTGAACATTGGTGTACGTAGAAACATAGAATTTGATGGCAGATAAGGACCGCTTGGCCCACCCAGTCTGCTCATTTTCCTACCTAGTGAATAAGCTGCAGATCATAGTTAACCAACAGCCTACTTCTTCCTACCCCCACCCTCAAGAATTGCTTTATGACTGTCCCATGCATTCTTGAATTCCCCAACTGTTTCTGACTCCAAAACCTCCTCCAGCAGGTCGTTCCATGCATCCACAACTCTCTCTGTGAAAAAAGACGTCCTTACATTACCTCTGAGCTGCCCCCCTTCTATCTTCAAATTGTGCCCCCTCGTTCTTGCACACCACTTTTTCTGAAAGATGCTACCCTCTTGGACTTTATTGATTTCCTTGAGGTACTTGAAAGTTTCTATCATGTCCCCCCTCTCCCTCCTTTCTTCAAGGCTATACATAATACACTCCTTAAGTCTCTCTTCATATGTCTTCTGGTGCAGATCCTGCATCATTTTAGTTTCCCTCCTCTGGACTGCCTCCATCCTGTCTATGTCTTTGCAGAGATTGGGTCTCCAGAACTGCATGCAGTACTCCAGATGGGGTTTCACCAGCTGTCTGTACAGAGGGATAATAACTTCCTGTTTTCTACTGGTGATGCCTCTCCCTATGCATCCCAGTATCCCCCCAGCCCTCCTTGCTCCCTCTCACATTCCTTGCCCACCTTTAGGTCATCTGATATGACTACCCCCAGGTCCCTTTCCATTTTTGTTGTTGTTAGTATCTCATCCCCCATTGTGTACACTTCCCCTGGGTTTTTGTTTCCCAGGTGCATTACCTTGCACTTCTTAGTATTGAATCTAAACTGTCATACATTTGACCATTCCTCCAACCTTGCCAAGTCCCTTCCCAGTTCAAGGATTTTGTGAGAATCAAAAAAGATGTCAACCTTGGACCCAGCAAAGAAAACTATTACAGAAAGATTCAAGAGAGTATCACAAAAGTTTACTTAGACAGTGGATCTTTACTAAAATCTGATGAAATAGCAATAGCTTTTGTGTCCACATATAGATTGAGACCTTCAGTGTCCTCACTCTATAATTCATTCACTGAAGGCAAATGGAGGGAAAACACAGATGGTCAAGGATCTTAAACATAAACACTAACAATTGAAAGCAGGGGGGACATTTTGAAAAAGAACATCCAACCTTTTACATCAATGAATCCTAAACTATCATATATGAAACAATTAACAACGTATATATTACTCCAGTACATCTAATTAAAATGGGGAAAAAAGAAAATGACAAGTTTGCCAAATGTAATGGACCTAAGGCAGACTTGACGCACATGTTTTGGCAAAATTCAAACACCATGGAACAAAATTTCAGAATTCCTGGGTAAAGAAACAAATGTGTCTAAAAGACGTGTCATTACAAACATACATAATAGAGAATTTCTCAGATGACATAAAAATTGTGCTGTGCAAAATTAAACTTCCATCAGTGGAATTTTGGCAAAAGTTGGGAATTTCACTTTTGTGAAATTTCAGAATGCACTTTGGCAAATTTGTGGAAATTCTGACTTAGAATGGTGGAATAAATGTATGAATTGCAGATTATTCTATTAAACTTTGGAAAAAATTCTGCAGAATTGATCGTCAGTGGCCAGTTATGTGAAATTTTCCTGCAGTTTAATACATTAATCTACAATTCATAACATGCATTCTGCAGCTCAGTGAGTTACTGAACTGCAGAATGAATGTACAGTAGGAAATGTGGATTAAAGGGAAGAATAATTTGATTATGTACTGTTTTTCTGTGATTTCTACTTTGTACTATATAAATAAACATTTTCAATCAAAAACTGTCATTTGTTAAATTTATTTTACTTCCCTGAATATTTTTGTCAGCTAGTACTGTTGTGATAACTAACATTCTAAACCTGCAAGACAGAGACTGAACAGATGTGGTGAGAAATTATTACATCTTCATTGAAGCATTCAATATGGTTGCAGGCGGTTCCATGTCAAAACAGCGACTAAAAAATCATGACCTTCAAAAGGGCACATAGATAATGCCAAATGGGAAATTAGGTGATGTCTCTTTTTATGGGGGCTGCGCCCACCCCTCTTCACCTTACTAAATATACTGACTCCGGGGGAGTGGACTTTGGGGAGGGGGTACAGAGACTTTGCTGAATTTCTCATTTGGCATTATCCATTTGTCCTTTTGACATTCCCTGTTATTTAGTCACCATCTTCATGTGATACCATTGCAGGTTGAAACTGAATCATGTTAAAAACTGAGTTTGATACACTTGTTCATTTTTATTTGAGATAACAGCTACTATTATTATACACTTGTACCAATATATGTAAGTAACAAAAAAAAATGCAGCATACCACTCATGGATGATTGCAGTCTGGCTGCATCATAGCACACAAGCACATAGACTGATCAGTAGGAGTAGTCACCATGATGAAGTATGCTTGTCTTCTGAAGATCGCAAAACTGATCCACTCCAACAGGCTATTTAAATGCATGTCTAACTCCCCATACAGTGAAATGGATGCACATGGCTACACAACTCTTTCCATTGTAAACTGCACAGAGCACTAGCACAGTTGCATGAGAAGCCTAAGAATAGGCAATACCCATAATGAAAGATGTGGTGTGTTATGTGGGTCAGGAGGAGGTGTGCATGATGATGTCCTGTCTAATCATTGATGACAACCATCCCAAGCAAACAAAAAAACACATAGCAGATTTTGAAGTCTGAAGGTGTTCCCCTGGTGTCACCTCCAATAGCCTTCAAAGGTAACACAGGCCTGTAAGTCCTCTGCACACCTCCTTCACCCCCCCCCCAACACCATATCATGCCAGTCACTTTTGTAAACAAGTTTTTCACAGCACAGTGAGCTGTTCCAATGTCAAACAATACCATACCAATAAATATAACACAGACTGCCTTACCCTTGTAAAGTTCAGAGACCAGCAAACAGCAAGTGAACAACCACAGGTATGAAGTCTGGTTAGAACTGGTGGGAAGGGGGGGAGATATGAACAGTGAATTTATGATTAGATTTGGGGAAAAAAAACAGAGACAGAGCAGCACATTATTTATGTTCATGCTTTCAACACAGTATATAAACAAACACTTAAAAACCAGCTTGTTTGAAACAGAAATTCAAGTAAAAAGTGATTGACCATTCTGTTAAATTCGTTTGCCATATTTATTTATATGTCAAAAAATGTCAGTAGTTTTGCCATTATTGAAATAAGCTATCAAGAAAACTGAGTAAAAGAAAAAAAAAACACTGTACACACAACAAGCTGCTTTACTTCCCAGTTGCTGTCATTTTCTGACAGCTTCCCAAGAATATGATTTACTGTGCATGAGACTGGCTGATGCACTGATTGCAAAAATTGGAATGTTATTATGTAGCTGACATGCTCACAGTCTCTGTATAAAAAACAGAAAGTAAAACCGGGCAGCTCCAGCAACTGCCACTTTCTAGATTTCAGCTTCTTGACTAATTAAAAACATAAAAACACATGTTTGTTTTTCTGTTACTTAAGAAACGCTTTATTAGAAATATAGACAGTAATCTTCACATAGGCTTGATTTGACCTCTGGGGGAGCCATTAAGAGTAGTGACCACTGGGGTAGGCAGGATTTTGGATAACCTCTGCTTGGTGCCAAAAATCATTGATACAGTTTTCTTAGTGTTAAGTTTTAGTAGGATGTCTTGGAACAATTGCTGAATTTTATCAAAGTCAAGCTGAAGGGGATTAAGTACATCAGGGTGTTGGAGCCAGAGGTGTAGATTACGGTTTCTGCCATACATGATGCCATCTTTCTATTGAGCCTCTTCCTCACCCTCTTAATTGCCTTAATATCTCTAGCATGTCTCCACACTCTTTTTGGAAAGACCTCCGACCACCCAACTGTTATCCCAGGCCACCATGCTTTGATTACCTCTATGTCCCTCTTGTTCTCCTGCAGTAAGTCTACCCATGGTCGTTCCCCAAAATCATTATCCCCCAAATGCAATAACAGGACATCCAGCTAGCCAACTTTAATTTGAGCTCCTCTAGCAGCAGCAGGAGCTGCCCCCATTACATTCCCCTGATCCTCTTCCAGTAGACAATGACTTCTTCTGCCACCTGTCGCAGTTGTCTCCCACCAGGCAACATAACCACTTGCCTCTCTGCCCAGTATATGAATGAATGCCCCACTATCCATATATTTCTGCTGTGCATGGCATCTGGGAAAAGAAACAGAAAACAATAATCATTCATTTCTGAACATATTTCTTATAGCAGTTTAAACGCTATCTACTCACGTCTTTAATGTATGTCGCCGACCCCCCCAGCTGACGCCGCACCTATCTGGAAGGAGTGTGATGAAAATCTACCCACTTCTTCAGCTACAAATGTCATCTCCTTCCTTAATACCATTGTCACATGATAAACCAAGACTGGGTGCGATCTCCATGGATGAACAGTGTGCCGGCCATTGCTGGCCACTGCACCCTGTACTCCTCCAGTGCCTGATCCAATGCTCCTCCAGTGCCTGACCCTTTATTAACCTGACCTTGGCCCCTTACCCCTCTTGGTCCATTTTGAATTAATGCAGATCAAGTACTATACTCCCTTTATCCCACTGCATGTCCCCCCACGTAAAGCCCCCCAAACTCACCTCTCTTGTTGATGGTTTTCACTTCACTGACCCTGAATGCCCCCCACTGCACGACCAAAAATATTTCTTTAAACAAGGAGGCATCATAGGCCGAGCTGCATATACTACTTAAACATTTTAGTAACTGCTCTAACAATTTCCTTGCTATCAGCCTCCTAGTGTCCAATGTCTTCCCCTTAATCCTGTGCCAACCCTGTAGCATCCACCTCACCTGCAGCACTCTGCTGGGCTCCCCCTACTCTTACAAATTACACACCACTCCTATACCTGCCAAATGAATTCCCATGGCGGAATGTGCCTTCATCCCATTTTTGCACCATGAATCTAATAATCAGACTTTCAGTAACCGGCCTACTTACCTCCATCCCAGCTTGCTGCCAAAACTCTTGGAACGCCTCCCATGCACCTTCATATGCCCTCAGAATGTTTGCTGACCAAGAGCTTTGATTCAAAAATTGGAATTTTTACATCCAATTTCCCACAAGTGAGTTGGGATCACAGTTCTCCTGGAGGCCACCCTGGGAGCCAACTACCTGAAGCTGGGCAACTGAAGATGAGAAAGGCTGTCAGCCACCTCATTTTGAATGCCTTCAATATGTCTGTCTTTAAATGATACATTCAGATAAAGCCCTGCAAGCACCAACTGCCTCATCACACTCCTGACCATGTCCATAGACCCTCTTTGCCTGTTCAGTATTTCCACCACTGCCCTGTTGTCACACAAGAAAATTATCTTCTGTTTTTATAGTCGATCCCACCAAACTGTGACCATCACCCAAATCAGGACGATCTTCAAGAAGATTACATCCTTCAGAAGCTCCCTGTCTGCACATTCTGCTGGCCATCTCTCTGATATCGCCTCTCCCCTAAAGGGTTCTATGTGATAAAGGTGATTGCGGAAAGGCGATCACCATTAAGCCGAGTGTACATCAGCAAAAATCAGTTTCGGAAATGTACACCAGTGGTGCAGACCAAAAGGGTGCCGAAAACATAGCTGTATTTGTTTTTGTGGGGGGCTGTGCCCCCTTCACCCCCCTACTAAAGGATTCACAACTCCAGGGGAGTGCATGTTGGGAGGGAGGGAGGGTGAAACAAACAAAAAATCCCAGACCAGAGCAAAAATACCGACACGCCCAGCATCAAACCCAGCACCCTCCCAAACCTAGCCTGCCATGAACCCACCACACCACATGGCCAGCTCAGCAGCTCACCTCCACACTACGCCTCACAAACCCTCCCTCCCCTTCTGCCCATTGCATGGCATGCTCGCTTCCCCCTACACATGTGTACGTATAGCCACAAGATGTTGCTATAGTCATATTCACCCCCCCCGTCCAGTAGCCCTGTGAACAGGTGCCACTATTGAGTCATCCTTTTTGTAGGTGCTCAATAGCAGATGCCCTTATCACAGGATCTCCCTCTAAAGTATGCTTCGATCTCCAAAGCCCCTTCTGCATCCGTATAGTATTCCAAATCCATGTTAAATAACCAGTCCTCCTGCCAAAACGTGACCCCATTATATTCTTCCAAAAACTGCTCCCAAACTTACAAATCCTGCCATACCCTTTTTGTAATGTCCATCCAGTAGTGTTGTAGCCTGACCTTCCCCATTTCCCTAGCCAGTCTGCAGGGAAAACCACTCCCCGGGGTACTGACCTGCAAGTGAAGTTCAAATGGCCAAAAGTCATTGAATCAAGGCTAGCTGTAAGCTCCTCCTATACTTCACATGGGCTATGTGCAGTCAACTTCATGACTTTGTTCAGAGTGAGCCTGTATACTCCCCCAGCCTCAGCATCCACCTCTATCCCCAAAAACTCAAACTTATGTGCAGGTCCCTTCGTTTTCCCATCCACCAATGGTACCCCTAAGGTGTGACACATTTCCTGAAAATGTTTTCTGCCCCTACCCTTCCATGTCTTACTAGCAGAAAATCATCTAGGTAGTGCACTACTGCCTTGTGCCTATGTCTATACCAAAACACCCATTGTAACCAGGTACTAAAAGCCTCAAAAGCTATGCATGCCACCAAACACCCCATAGGCATTGCCTTATTAAAATAATATTTCCTGCCAATTTTAAAACCCAATAGATCCCAATCCTCTGCCCTTACTGACAATAGCCAGAAAATAGCCTTCATGTCAGTCCTTGCCAGCCAAGCCCATTCTACTGCTCTGATCATCTCTGCCACCTGATCTAGAGTGGCATATGACACCATCCTGTCCTCGTCTGCAATTGTGCCATTCACCGACCCCCGCTGGGTAGGATAGGTGATGAAACAGCCTAAATTCACTTGGCTTTTTCTTGGGATCCAGATTCAATGGAGACACCCAGAATTCAAAGCAGGGGGATGCTGCTGTTGGGTCTTCGACCCTTCCAGCATTTATCTTCTTCTCAATCTTCCTCCGTACCACTTACTCGTTCCCTTTAACTGAGCTGAGATTATCAGCCTTTGTGACCTTCTTCTCTGCTTCACAAGGTGAACAAAAGCCATGTGTGAAACCTGTCCACAACCTCTTCCTGGCCTGTCTGTCCTGGTATCCCTCCACTCAATCCTTCAGGCCATCCAGCCTGATGGGCATGCAAGCTCGGCTGAAACCCCTTCCCCCTCTTTGGTGCCCTTGCCTCTCCTGATTTATTACCCACCTGACCCAGACCTGAAGGTACCCCTGCCACTAAACCCCTTCCCCCTGTCCCCTTGACCTGCCAAACCCCATCTTGCTTCTCAAATGCCCCCTTGAAAGGGCTGCCCCTTACATTGCTGGAACCTTGTCCTATCCCCCATGTTTCTGCACCTGGAGACTGGATGCTGCCCTGCACATTTCAAACAAACATGCTTAAACTTGCAATTAGCCCAACTGCAGGTAGCCTTGTTGTAGTCCCAACACATTTTTACAGTGCAGGGTTTTAAATAATTGATTAGCAATTTTTTTCTTGGGACAATACTAACTGTTCAGAAAGTATTTTTATAGGTTTTCTAGAAGTGTTATGTTTGTTAAACACTGTGAGGCAGGTGCTATGCATTTTCACAATGTTTTAGCACTTTTATGACCAAAACGCTAATCAATTTTTATAGTTAAATAAAACCCTGCAGTGGTCCCAACCCCACCTTTGGCCCCTTTAAAGAACCCACCACTGTGGCTTGTCAATGTCCTTACCCACAAATATGCATGTATGGTGTCCCATCTCATGTCACCATGTGATGCCATCTGTTGCTGGAACCTTTCATCGTACAGGAGCCATCCATACCCCCCTTTCACCTTATAAGCATCCCTTAAAATTGCCAAGTATGTGAGCAGAGGTATAGCTAACTTGGTTGCTTCTGCAGCAGGATGGCACTAAAGTGCTTAAACCCAGCCACCCAAACATCAAATGATTTCCCCTTGTATCCTTTATTCTCTGCAGTTTTCCCCACTAGTGCCATTGCCACTGCCATTTCTGATCTCCCTACTGACTCCCTCACTTCATACTTCTTAGCTGATTCCTTGTCTGCTAAGGCAAACATGTCCATACACTCTCCCTTCCTTTTTTTTTCTTTTATAGCTTGTGGTACATGATCCCCCAAAGTCCTCCCTAGTATTCCCACATCACTGCCCCCTTTCCCCCTTCCACCCCTGCACCCTGCCATGCCCAGGAGATCCTTTCCTCTTTAACTCCTGCAATGCTTTTTCCATCTCCTCCCATCACTTTTTGCCCCTTTCTTTGATTATACCCACTAGATATTCTTTCAGACTCCTGTCCACCATCAAGTCTACAAGATGTTTCTTACTTGTAGGGTGCTGTGTTCCTCCACCACTGGCTTCTTTGGATGCTTCCCTCCTTTTTCTTTGTTCCCCTTGTCCTTCAGTAACTTCCTCTTGTTGTTCCTCCTCTCCTCATCCTCAGCTTTCTGTGTCTCATCCAGGAGGGTTTATACTTGCCCCATGAGAGCCGCTGCTTGCTTAGCAAGTTTCTTGTTGTTGTTTCACACCTTGTTGTTGCTCTTTCATGGTGCCATCCTATCAAATCCAAGTGAGTAAATGTTATAAATTCATGCATGGCCTGACCCATGCCTCCCCTAAGGGCACTGCTCCTCCTCACTGAATCCTCCTATCCTTTTTTTCTTTTAATTAGGGAGTAGCTTAGAGCTGCCTCTGTATGCACTGCCTCCTTTCTAAACTGCTACCCCATGGCAACCTGCCCCTCTCTTTTTTTTTGGAGTAATGTATTGCTTCCCCAGTAGCCAGGTAACACCTATTGCAGCACCTGGTTGCTGCCTTGCCTCACTTTGCAAGCAGCTGCCCACATAGAAAATCTGCTCCCTTGTTTTTATTTTATTTAAACCACCAATTCAAGACTGTTAATGTTGATCCTGCCCCCCATACCCAGTGATACTATCCATCACCCACTGAAAAGCCCTTTATGCTGTGCTTCTGCAAATTTTGCCCTCTGAACCACGTACAATGCTGCCATTGAATAACCCATAATAAAAAAACAGGACCTGCTGGCTTAACATTGTTTTTATTTTCCCTCAATCTTCTGCACCTCTGTGTATCTATGCCCAACGATTTTAAGCTTACTAATAACTGAGCAGTCATGGCACACCATACACACAAAAAGGCTCTTCATAAAAGCCAATGTCTTGGTGAAATGTTAGACACTTGTTACTGTGGGCTTCTTAGTTCCTGAGAATCACTGATATGCTCTATGCAGTGAGAAAATAAAGGAATTTTGCACATGTTACTGTAAGTGACTTGTGGACAACCTTTTTGTGTGTATGGTGTGCCGTGACTGCTCAGTTACTAGACTTTATTTGCTGTCACAGAGCACCCTGTGGTTCTTGTGTGGCTCTGTTCTTGTCTGATTTTAAATTTGCTTATGACTTATTCCCTAGTGTAAAAGTCAAAGAAATAATTCCCCGCTGACACAGTAGTACTGGGTAGTGCTGCCATTCATTCTAAGCAGTACTATGATAAACATCAATATCATCCTTCTGGCCACCAAGCCCTTTTTATTAGTCTGCCCCCAGCCTGATCTTTATCCACCCCCAAAATCTTTTTCCCTGTTACGAAGTCCACCATGTTGCAGTTAAAACATGCCTGTAACCCGTCTACAACCCCTCTCTCCAAATGCTATGGAAAGCACCCCGTGGACCGTTCTGCCTCTGTCCTCTAAGCCCCAATATGGCAGCACATTGTGATGTCAGATGCTGACCTGCATGGTTCAAACTGTGGGTCGGTGCCTGCTGCAAGAATTGGCTTCCTTCATCTCTTGTGACTTTGACCAACCCCATCCCCAGCCATCAGCATCTAAAAATTCTCCTCCACTCTTTTACAAACATGGCACTGCACTCTACAAACACACCTCTTCAGGACAGAGATAGGGCCAACCACAACCTGCCGGTGCCATCTTCATGGCTACCTACCATTCCAGCCCTGCTCCCATCTCTCCTAACTGTTCATCCTGCACAAAACTTCCTGCAACCCCCAAGCATAATACACCCCTCCCAGACCATGTATACTGCATAAAAAACCACAGTCCTGCCACACCAGGTAAGCACCACCTGCCAGCCAAAATCCATGTTCTGCCTATAGTGCCTTAGCAAACAATCATCCAAGCATACCAACATGTCATGCCTTTTTCAACCACCAAAACCAGCTATGTACTGTACAACAGCCACCATCTTACCTCAAAACTCTGCTTGAGAAAACATCTTTGCCAGGGAACATAAATCAGCAACATTTCCTTCTTTCTACTTAAGAAAAACTGCTCATAACCATGTAAACTAGTTTAGCAACACATTACCTTAAAAAACTCTGTCTGAGAAACAAACCAAACACCCAGCCTAGAAATTCTCCTCCAGTGATGATGAACCAATTGATGTGCTGAATCTCTGAAAGTTCATCAAAGAATTAGGTCAGCTCAGGGCAGCACCCACTTATGTTCCCCCCCAGGTCCTTTCCCTTTGCAGTCAGCCAGTCCTGACCTTCTCTCCTCTCCCTTACCCATAAGTTACCTGTCCCCTCCTCCCCTCTACCCCCATCCTTGAACTACCTCTCTCCCTCTCCCACCTCTCCCCCCTGCATTCCTCATCAGGAAACCCAGACAATCAGGATTGCCCTTAAATTGGGCAACCTGCTTTGTTGTTGTATGTACAGTGTTTTTTTTTCTTTCACTCTTAGTTTTCTTGACTGCTTATTGCAATAATGGCAAAACTGACATTCTTGACATATAAATAAATATGGCAAACATATTTAACAGAGGGGTCAGTCACTTTTTACTTGAATTTCAGTTTCAAACAAGCAGGTTTTACATGCTTGTTTATGCATTATGTTGAACGCATAAAAATAAATAATGTATTGCTCTGTTTCTGTTTTTATTTCTCAAATCTAATCACAAATTCACTGTTCATACCTCCCCCTCCCCCTCCACCTCCCCACCAGCTCCACCCAGACTTCATACCTGTGGTCGGTCACTTGCTGCTTGGCGGTCCATGAACTTTACAAGGGTATGACAGTCTGGGTTGTATTTATTGGTATGGTATTTTTTGGCACTAGAACAGCTCACTGTGCTGTGACAGCTTACTTACAGGATTGACTAGTATGACTGGGTGTGGGATGGTGAGGGAAGTGCACAGAGGATTTACAGACCTGTGATACCTTTGAAGGGTGTTAGAGGTGACACCAGGAAAACACCTCCAAACTTCAATACTTGCTATGCGTTTTTTTTGTTTGCTTGTGACAGTTGCCATCTATGATTAAACAGAATGTCATTGTGCACAACTCCACCCAACCCACGTAAGGCGCCACATCTTTCATTATGGGTGTTGCCTATTCTTAGGTTTCTCATGCAACTGTGGCAGTGGTCTGTGCAGTTTACACTGGAAAGACTGCCTATGGTACCCTCTATCTCTTATTGTTACCGCAGCCAGCTGCCTACTCAAGCTGCTCGTTATATGAATATTATCTCAAAGTATGTTATAACTGATTATCTTTATTTTTTCTTTTAGTTGTTTTGGTTGTTTTTTGTGCATTCTTTTACTAGCTCTGTATGTATGTATGTTGACCCTCATCCTTTGATGTGGAACTTTTGTAAATGAGCAGTTTCTGCTCCAAGGTATTTGTAATCCGATAATTTAATAAATAAATAAATACAATGTACAGCCATGTACCTTCATTTCACTGTATGGAGAGTTAAACGTGCATTTAAATAATCTGTTGGCATGTATCAGCTTTGTGATTTTCTTAGGACAAGCAGTCTGAGTGTTCGTGTGCTATGATGCAGCTGAATTGCAATCATCCATTAGTAGTATGCTGCATTTTTCTGTTACTTACATATACTTGTAAACAACATCTGCAGGATAATATGATAGGAACAAAAAAATAAATAATTCCTTTCTTTTTTTTTATTTTTGTAAATGAAAATGTAGTAGCCTGTAATGTAACACCCACCACACAAACCCCCCTCCCCATCATGTGAGATAAAAAAAGAATCACATTTAGGGACAATCTAACACATTACTTACTTTACAACACACATGGTACAAGTGTATAATACTTTACCAGAACATAGATGTTATCTCAAATACAAATGATGAGTATATCAAACTCAATTTTTACCACAATTCAAGTTTAGCCTGCAACCATACTGAATGCATTAATGCAGACATAATAATTTCTCTCCACATCTGCTCAGTCTCCCTCATGCAGGTTTAGAATGTTAGGTATCATGACAGTACTAGCTGACAAAAATATGCAGAGGAGCAAAATAAACTGAACAAATGACACAGTTTTTGATTGAAAATGTTTATTTATATAGTACAGGGTAGAAATTACACAAAAACAGTACAAAATCAAATTCCTGTTTCGTTTAATCCACATTGCATACATTCATTCCACAGTTCAGTGATTCACTGAACTGCAGAATAATTAAATGTATTGTAGAATAATCCATTAAACTGGAAACAATAAGGCTCGCTCTAGTCAAGTCGGTGCTAAAATCTCCCACAAGACTTTTCAAAAACAATAAAAGGACTTAGCACTCTGCATCATAAAATGAAGATTTGTCAGACAGAGTCTTTCCATGTTATAATTTATTAGCAATACAGACACTGACACAGGTAGCCATTGTAGCCCAAGGAGGCTACCACAAACCTACCATTCACAGTACTTCGAGTGCTTTATCAAGGTATAGTGTACCCCCTTGTGGTCACCTTATATACCATTTTAATCAATAAATCAATTAACAAAAACATGCAGGGTGCCTAAACAATTAGTTCATTCCACATTGCAGAGTTGCATGTCCCTATATTTAGTTAGAAAGTTACATCATTATCTCATTATTATATTATAACATCTCATAGTATTAAAAAGGGGCATGCCTTCCTTCTACTTACATGGCTTAATTACCAATCACAAACTACAGCAGGCTGAATCAATACCTTCAATTTACATTTTTATCTGTGGGTCCCAGTGATAGGAACATGCTTTAATTCACCTACACCCAGTTATTTATATATTTCTTAAGATTACCAGTCTCTATATAAACTGGAAAAAGGCCAGACAAGAAAGAAAATATTTCCTAGACAGATTGGAATACTCCATTTTATACAAGGCTGCATATTGCAGTTTCAGATGGGGGGTTGTTTTGTGGGGGTTTAGGGATAAAAAAAAACACAATTCTGCTTTATATGTATGGTCTTTAACAGGGTTAAAGGGAACAGCAAATATTTTTACCGAAATTCATAATGTTTATATACAATTCAGGTTTTCCAAAAACTTGTAATGAAAACAATTATAAATTAATTAACTATAATTCCTTATTTTATAAAAGTCTGCATATAGTAAAATGCCATTTATTGTATATATTATTTAAGTCTCATTAAACTGGTGTAAAAAAAGGTGGGAAAGGTGGGGAAGATGGTGTTGTTTTGGACTGGGGGCCCGACCAGATAGCTATTTTGCCATCAAGTGCTCTTTCTCTATGAAAGCTCATATGGTCCCAGTATTATCTTAAACAATTCAGCTACTAATATAATAACTTAACTAACTCAATTTGGTCATTTATCCTGTGCCATTCTAATGCCCCCCAGATGATATATCCAGTAGGCCTCTCTCAATGCCAATCTACATTCCAAATCCCCCCCCTCTTATTCCTGACACAATGCTATCTATTGCTATAAACCATGATTTATGCTGTGTCCGATCCCTAGAATTATTTATATGCATGGCCAAAGCATATCTTTCATTATTGTTTTCTATTGCTCGAATATGTTCCCCTATTCATTCTTTCAATTTGTGTTTCATGTGGAATGTTAGATATTAAATAATATGATAGAAATACTCTCCTTCAGGCAAGTAGCAGTCTTCCCAGGCACACTGTGTTAAATATCCCAAAGGGGCAATTTATGAGGTTAAAACGTAACTATACCCTAGAAGAGGAATACAAAAAGTGTGCATGGGATTTGGCTTCAGTCCTGCATGAGAGAGGATATTGTAGGCATGTTGTGGAAAAAGCAATGAAAGAGGTGGATACTATATATAGGTTTGAGTTACTGCAAGAAAAAGTTAGAGAAACTAAAGAATTTTGGGGTTTGAATTTTGTGACAACATACTCCTGTGATACAGGAGAAATAAACAGGATAATAAGAACAAACTGGGAAATAATAAAAACAGAACCCAGGTTGAGGGACATTCATGATATACCCCCAAGGATAACATATAGGAGGGCATGAAATATCAGAGATATTTTGTTGAAAAGTGAACAGCCATTAGAAAAAAAGAGCACCAGCTGTTCCACCACCAAATCCTGGATGCACCCACTATGAACGATGTAAATATTGTAAAGTTCTAGAGAAGACTGGGGTATTTGTGGGCCCCAGTGATGGTGAAGAATATAAAATTCTCAGTTTTATAACTTGTGTTACACAGAATGTAGTAAACTTAGCTGTATGCAGTTGTGGGGTTTTTTATGTGGCGAGGAAGAAAAGCAAATTGAGCAAACAAATAGGGGAACATATGCAAGCAATAGAAAACAACAATGAAAGATATGCTTTAGCCATACATATAAACAATCCTAGGGATAGGACAAAGCGTAAACCTAGGTTTATAGGGATAAATAAAATTGTGTCAGGAATAAGAGGGAGGGATTTAGAATATAGTTTGGCAAAGACAGATGCCTATTGGATATATCATCTGGGAACATTAGAATGGCCTGGGATAAATGACCACATTTAGTTACCCAAGTTATTATAGCAATAGCCAACATTTTTAAGTTAATACTGGGACCATATGAACTTTCATAGGGAAAGAGTACTTGATGGCAAAATGGCTATCTAGTTGGGGCCCTCAATCCAAAACAAACCCCCTTTCCCTGCCCCCCTTTTTTATGCTAATTGTAATAAGAGGAAATAATATATACAATATGTAGCATTTTACTATATACAGACTTTTATAAAATAAGGAATTATATTTAATTCATTTATAATTTTTTCATTACTAGTTTTTGAAAAACCTGTATTGTATATGAAGATTATGAATTTCAGTAAAAATATTTGCTGTTCCCTTTATCCCTGTTAAAGACTATACATATACAGCAGATTTGTGTTTTTTTTATCCTCAAACCCCCACAAAACAACCCTGCCATCTGAAACTGCAATATGCAGCCTTGTATAAAATGAAGTATTGCAATCAGTCTAGGAAATATTTTCTTTCCTGTCTGGCCTTTTTCCAGTTTATGCAGAGATTAGTAATCTTAAGAAATATATAAATAACTGGGTGTAAATGAATTAAAGCATGTTTCTATCACTGGTACTCACAGGTAAAAATGTAAATTGAAGGTATTGATTCAACCTGCTATAGTTTGTGATTGGTATTTAAGCCATGTCAGTAGAAGGCATACCCCTTTTTAATGCTAAGAGATGTTATAATATAATAATGAGATAATAAGGTGAATTTCTAACTAAATATAGGGGTATGAAACTCTGCAATGTGGAATGAAATACTGTAATTGTTTAATTTAGGCACCCTGCACATTTTTGCTAATTGATTTATTGGTTAAAATGGTATATAAGGTAACTACAAGGGGGAGCACTATACCTTGATAAAGCATTTGTAGTAGTGTGAAATGTTGGTTTGTGATAACCTTCTTGGGCTACAATGGCTGCCTTTGTCAGTGTCTGTATTTCTAAAAAATTATAACATGGAAAGACTCTGACTGAAGAATCTTAGTTTTATGATGCAGAATGCTAAGACAATCCATTAAACTGCAGAATAAAATTCCCCACAACTGTGATTCCACAGTTCATGGGCCCAATGTTCAAAACTTTGCCTGGGGCCAAAAATAGCTCTGCCTGGTGTGCAAATTTAGCCAATAGCCAATAGCACACAATGCTCAAAGGAATAGCCAAACAGCAAACAGTACTGAATATAGCAGACAAATGAAAGTGGGCAAACAGGGCTGTGAGTGCAGTGCAAAAATAGCCCTACAAAGAAGACAGCTCTGAATATAGCAACTGTGCAGTGCAAACTGCAACAGCAGCCCAGTGCACACAGAAGTGGAGTAAGGCAAAGGTGAAGTACATGACCAATTAGAGTGGTAGCAAAGAAGTGGTGCACAACAACTACAAACAACATTGCAGGCCAAATACTGCAGAACTGTGCTATGGTTCTGACAGGTTTGCCCAGGAAAAAAACATTTTCCCAGTGCTAATATGTTTATCCAGGGCAAACACATTAGACCAGGGCAAAGGTTTGCTATACTCAAAACTGATAAGCAAAGGAGCCTACTTAGGCAGTCCGAGGGCAAATGGCCACATTAGCATGTCATTATGGTCTGATTTGCATGCATTACCAGGTGTGGATTGCCCAGGTTATTTCAGTGTGCACACAGCCCCACCTGTTGGTCAGATTGGACCATCAGGTCAGTGACTGCAGGCTGCTTCTGTACACAGCAGCACAGACTAATGTGCCCCAGGGGACTAGCACCACAGGCCCAGGTGGTTGTGCTGCATGCCATTGAGGTATTGTTGTGTCTGCTAAGGTGTGTATCTGACACTACAATACCATAGTAGCCAGTATTGTGAGGGACACAGAAATACCTATGATGTGTCAGGCATCAATAACTGCTGCTATTCACACATTGACAGGCCCAGCTGGCATGTGTGTTCTCACAGTGGGCACCACTGTCATATTGCCCTGTGACAAACATATGCTGTGCAAATGGCATGGAAGTCTCACAGTAACATACACATGGCTGGCCATGTGTGATGGGGTGTATGTACAGATGTGTGGTTTGTGCCCCAGGAGGGCAGACACATGCCATCATACAGGCACACCAATGTCAGGGACATACCCATCACTGGAACATGCGCACTGTGCAGATGGCCCCAACCATGTGGCAGCACCTACTGTATGGTGCATGCTGGGCACTTATACATCCTCCGCTCGACACCCTCCATCCCCTCAGTGCTGCATGTATGTGCTGGATTGTGCTGGTGTACCTCTATGGAGGGACTGGTGGTATGTGCTGCATGGCCACACTGAGGAGGTGTCCATGGGGCACTGGGTCACCCTCAAATGCCTGGCAGAGTTGGGATCAGTGCCAGATGATGGAGACATGGGTGGTGCCACCTGTGTGCAGCATGTCTCTTCCATGGCATATGGAGTGGCCCAGTGTGGTCATCTGTCCTCTCTGCCTCCTCATTGGCTGCAGTCATCAGGTGCACAATGCTACTGTTGTTGCATACAGCCTTGTTGCCTGTTGCTGCTGTGTCCACACCCCCTATCCTTGTTTTGCCCAACATTAAGACTACTATTTTCTGGGCAGTAATTTGCTTCACGCTACATGTTGCACAAAGTTGTGCAAGCACACTTTGCATGGCACTAATGCACTGAATATATCATAGCACCTGTTTTCATGTACATGCCTCCTCTCTTTGCCCAGTGCATACATTATCATTTTGTGTGGTGCTAATCCAGTTTACCCAGACTATTTGGTCTTTTAAATGCAGGGGAACTGTGCAAATGGGGTGCAAACCCGGTGCAAATGGTTTGTGCCCAGTACAACGTTTTGAATATCTGGCCCCTGATCAGAGATTATAGAGGTTCTAGCATGCATTGCAGGTTGCTGAATCTCACACTACTGCCTACTGTTCTAATGTCATCTGCAGGGGATTCTGGCATTTGTTGTAACAGAAGATGTCTTTATTTATTTATTTTAATTTATTTATTGAGTACTAGGATTACAGATATCTTTGACTAGAGGTTCTTTTACAAAGGTTCCACGTCAGATACACTTGAGGAACATAAATAACAAAAGTGGTATGATGCAAATAATACAATGGCATATTGTGAAGAGACAATCACAGAAGAAAAATATCAATGCTAACAACTTATAGGGGTGAATGGAGGGGGGGAGGGTGAAGGAGGTAAGAGGCAGTCAGAAATAATGACTTCCTCATAAAGTGCTAGCGGCAAGTCAAGTACAAGGGCAGCAAGTGGAGGGGAGGAGGAAGGATAAGGCAAGGGAAGAATATGGTAGGAAATTGGTGGGAAGGAGTGAGGACAGGTGGGAGAAAGAGAACAAAGCAGAGTAGTATGTGGAGGAAGGGCAGGGGTGGGGTGGGTGCAAGGAATACTAGGGGCTATAAACTAGAGAGGCAAGTAGATCCAGAGAGGAAAAGGGGAGAAGCGAAGGAGGAAAGGGTGATACAGTGTAAGAATAGATGGGTGTAAAGGAGGAGGGGGAGGGAAAAGAGAGGGGGAACATAAAGGAGTGAAGGATAGAGGAAGAATGAGGTGGGATGGCATGGGACAGAGGTGCAGGGAGGGAGAGGGAAAAGGTGGGATAGACAGGGAGGTGAGGGAAGAGGTGGCTGTGGGAAGAGAGCAAGAAGAGGTGGAGGAGAAAAGTAGCAGGGGAGACTAGAAGGTGAGGAGGTGGCAAATAATGTTAATGGGTACAGTCACAACTGCTGAGATTTGAGAAGTGAAGGTGCAGCTTGCATTTAAATAGGCCTAGTTTATTCTCAGCCGAGACTTCAGTTGGGAGTCAATTCACCAGCGATGGGGCCCTAGCAGCAAAAGAACGTTAGGTTTGAGAGGTTCCCCAGAAGGGAACCTGGTAGGAGGGTTTGTTTGAACTGTGAGTGTGCCGTATGTTGGGGGTGGGTACTAAAAAGGCAAGAGTAGCTGGTGGGGTAAGGCCAAGGTAGATTTTCTTAGCTAAGAGGCAGGTCTGGTAGGCTATCCTTACATGAAGACTGAACCAGTTGGAATGTTTATAGAGATCGCAAGCATCAGTTTTTTTTCCCCGCACCTGTCACAAGCTGGCAGCACTTATTCAGTGCAGTCTTAATTCTTTTTAAGGTGGTATCAGTGGCAGACCCATAGAAAATTAGCCCTTAATCAATAATGGATATAACTGAACCAGTGATTGTTATGTGCATGGCCTCAGTGGTCAGGCAGTGGCGGTGATGGTAGAGGATGCCTAATCTTAAATTTATGGCTTTGGAGATGAGGTTAACATGTGTATTATAGGTAAATGAGCCGTTGAGTGTAATTCCACGGTATTTGAACTCCTGAACCTGATCGAGAGAGAGGTTTTGTTTGTACAGGACAGTTAAGCTGGTTCATCTATGCTTACTGTAAGAGTTGGAGAACATCATAACCTTGCTAGCCTAGAATAAGCAAAATTAGTCAGATACACCCTATTATACTACAGAAAACAGTAAGTATAACCAAAATGTTGTTTTTTTTTGCAAATGAAGTGCGTATGGAACCAGCTGCACATATCTGAGTCAGCATCAAGGGCCCCATACTCAAGTGTGGGGCTGGTCTTTCAACTCATCTCTAGAGACAGGGGAGGTACCTGGGGACTGGAGGAGGGCAGAGGTGGTCCCTCTCCACAAGAGCAGAAGTAGAGAGGAGACAGGCAGTTACAGACCTGTAAGCCTGACCTCAGCTGTGGGAAACTGCTGGAGTCCCAACTTAATGAGAGGATTGTGAAGTTTCTGGAGTCTAGCAGTGCACAGGATCCAAGACAGCATTGATTCTCAGTGGGAAAGCCCTGTCAGATTAATTTAACAGATTTCTTTGATTGGGTGACCAGGGTGGTAGATAAGGAAAGGGCAGTGGATGTGGCCTACTTGGATTTCAGCAAGACCTTCGACACCATCCCACATAGGAGATTGATAAATAAATTGAGAAACCTGGGAGTGGGCCCTATGATGGTAAAATGGATTGAGAATTGACTAAAGAACAAGATTCAGAGTGTGGTAGTAAATGGCATGAAATCTGAGAGGGAGGTGACCAGCAGGATGCCACAGTGATCGGTGCTGGAGCCAGTCCTATTCAATGTCTTCATTAGCAACATTGCAGAGAGACTGGAGGGAAAAGTATGCCTGTTAGCAGGAGACACCAAGATCTGCAACAGAGCTGACACACCGGAGGGGTGGAAAAAATGAGAAAGGATCTTTGCTTATTAGAGGAGTGGTCAGGGGTATGGCAGTTGAGTTTAAATGCTAAAAAATGCAAGATAATGCACCTGGGTCACAGAAATCCAAAAGAGGAATACAAGATGGGGGAGAGGTTCTGGCCACCACAAGGCAAGAGAGAGAAACCTGGGGATTATCATATCCGATGACCTGAAGGTGACCAAACAGTGTGAAAAGGTGGGAGAAGGCAAACAGAATGCTGGGGTGCATAGGAAGGGGCATAACCAGCAGAAAGAAAGGTGTGGTGATGCCACTGTACAGATCACTGTCAAGGCCTCATCTAGAGTACTGTGTCAAGTTCTGGAGACCACATCTCAGAAAAGAAATAGACAGAATGGAGGCAGTCCAGAGAAGAGAGACAGACAAAAATAGTACATGGGCTGCATCAGAAGCCTTACAAGGAAAGACTAAGGGACCTTAATATCTATTCATTGCAGAAGAGGGGGTGGGATATGATAGAGATATCCAAGTACCTTGGGGTATAAACAGGGTACTGGAGGGACTCATATTTCAGAGGAAGCATTGCACAAGAACAAGGGGACATGACATGAGGCTGGAGGGATGAAGGCTCAGGGGCAATGTTAGGAAGTATTTTCCACAGAAAGGTGGTGGATCCATGGAACAGGCTTCCAGCAGAGGTGGTGGGAGCAAAAACATTATGGGGTCAAGGGCACATGGGATAAGAATATGGGCATCCTGCAGTTGGGCAGAGCAGGTGAGCCACAGATCAAATAGGATCTGGGCCATCACACGGAGTAGGAAAAAGGGCAGACCGGATGGACTGTATGGTCCTTATCTGCCATCAGATTCTGTTTCTATGTTTCTGTATCTTACTCTGTATTTTGTGTGCAAAATCATTTTGGTTTACTTATTGTTTACTATAGTATGGTAGATTGTGTCAGACTAATGTTGTTTAGATGTAGGCTGACATCTTCTGTTACTACAAATGTCAGAATCCTCTGCAGCTGACATCAGAGCAGCAGGCAGCAGTTGGAGATTCAACAGATTGCAGTGCAAGTTGAAGTTTATACAAGATCTGATCCTTTGTTTACTGGTCCTTCTGTCCTCCCTGGGCTAAGTACAGTCAGAGAGGACTGTGCTTAGCCCCTGGAGAAAAGCAGACCATGGAAAACATCTAATATTAGATAATGAAAGCTTTAACAGGTATTGCAGACTGCTGAATCTTGGAAGCTGATAATATAATAAAAGTATAGTTTAGTTAACTTAATGAAGGCAAAATGCTAGTTCCCCCTTTCCTGTGGTGAGTTTAGTTATTAAATTCTGTGTTATTTCTATAATAGACAAACTCTGTCCAGAGCCGATAGGGCTGCAGCCGAGGAATTTGGGGTAAAAATGTAGAAGATTACCAATGTTAAGAGCCTGCGTTTTCAAAATGTAACATAGGCTCATAAATGTGTTGTTTGTAATATTTTTACACCACATTCTCAACATAGCACAAAGGGTTGTGGTTAATAGAGTTCATTCCTGGGACAGGAGGATGACCAGCAGGTTGCCACAAGGCTTAGTACCGGGTCTGGCCCTCTTCAATTTTTTCATTATTGACATTGCAAAAGAACTGGAAGGGAAGGGAAGCCTCTTTGCAAATGACATCAAGATTTGCAAGAGGGTAGACCCTCCAGATGGGGTGGAAAGAATCAGAAGAGACTTAGGCAAGTTAGAGGACTGGTCAAGAGTGTGGCAGCTTAAATTCAATACAAAGAACTGCAAAGGCATGCACTTCGAGTACAGGAATCCTGAAGAGGAATACAAGAATGGGGGGGGGATACTAACATCAAAAAAACAGGAAAGGGACCTAGGGCTAATTATAATTGACAACCTGAAAGTAGACAAGCAATGTGAGAAGGTAGTGGGGAGAGCTGAGGGGATGCTGAGGTGACAGGGAGAGGCATCACAGGTAGAAAACAGTATGTGGTCGTGCCTCTATACAGACAATTGATAAGGCCACTTCTGGAGTACTGTGTTCAGTTCTGGGGACCGTATCTCTGGAAGGACATAGACAGAGTGGAAATGGTCCAGAGAAGAGCAATGAAAATAGTAAAAAAAATCCACCAGAAAACATATGAGGAAAGACTCGAAGACCTCAACATGTATACCTTGGAGGAAAGGGGGGAGGGGATTTGATAGAAGCATTCAAGTACCTCATGGGGATAAACAGGGTTCTGGAGGGTAGCATCTTTCAGAAGAAGAGAAGTGCAAGAACAAGGGATCACAACATGAGGTTATGGGGGGGACTCATGGGTATCATGAGGAAGTATTTTTCCACAAAAAGGGTGGTGGATGCTTTTAACAGCCTCCCTGCAGAGGTCATAGGAGCTAATACAATAGGAGAATTCAAGAATGCATGGAATAGACAGATGGCAACCATAGAGGTAGGGAAGAGAAGGTAAGCTATAGATATTTTAGGATCTAGAGCTTATGTAGGAAGGGAAATGGACAGACTAGGTAGGCCAGGCAGTCCTTAACGGCTGTCAAATTATATGTTTCTATAGCATTGTTATGACTGTGCCTCATAAGGACAGGCAGAGAATATGTTCAGCTCCTGACCTAAGGTTGATTTCATGCAGAAATGGAGAAATCAACTTTCATAAATCAAAAAACACACTTTGGGCAGAAGTTGAAAAATCCTAGTTGTCACATTCAAGAGGAATGGCTATGTTGAAAATCTGGGGTAAAAATATTGAATATTACCAAACTTGTGAGCCTGTGTTTGCAAAATTCAACACAGCCTCATAACTTTTTTATTTTTAAATATGTTTTCACCAAATTTGGAACATAGGCTTCTCATGACCCCGCCTCATGAACAAGGGCAGTGCAAATGTTCAAATCCTGTCTAAAAGGTGATTTCATGCAGGGACCACAAAATCTCCTTTTGGGATGTAAAAAAACATTTTGGCAAGGATTTTAAAAAATGACAGCTCTCACATCCATGCGGTGCTCTAAAGATATGTCTAAGTTGTAAATTTGGGGTACAAATATTGAAAGTGACAAAAGTTATGAGCCTGTATTCACAAAATTCAATGAAGGCTCATATCTTTGTTGTTTTTAAGTACACCAAACTTTCAAACATAGCCTTCTTATGACCCCACCTCATGAACAAGGGCAGAGAAAATTTTAACTTCTGCTTGAAAGGTGATTTCACACAGGGACCACAAAATCACCTTTCAGGACAGATTTGCCTAGTGTTATTGCAATTGTTCATAAGGTGGGATCTCCAAACAGGCATGTTGAAAATGCGAGATAAAAATATGCAAAAATAGCCAAGTTATGCCACTAAGTTCAAAATACCATTGAACTACATAGAACCACATACTTGTTTCGTCAGTTGGCAGTCCAGCTTTGAAGAGTGAAGAAGTGTCTGTGATCCAGAGAAGATTATGGTGCTTCACCTCCGATGGGTAAATAAGGGCTTGGGAGGGTGCGGGGGTGCTGAGTAGGAGGGTCTGGTGGGGAGTCAGAAACAGCCTCAAAAGACATCAATGGATGGTTTTCTTTTACAGGTTAAGAACAAAAAGCAAACAACCACCAGGATTCCTAACCATGACACTGGGGGATTTTGTACCCCCCAATGTACGCTTCTGGTTGGGGTCTTAACTACTGTATGTCATGATTACTACCTATCTAGTCTCTCCCCACTCTCTCTCTCTCTCTCTCTCTCTCTCTCTCTCTCTCTCTCTCTCTCTCTCTAACTAGTCATCCTTATTACTAAATATTAATTCAAGGGTGTTGATTATTTTGTGAAGTAGATTTTTTTTAGAGTTGACAGCTATCCAATTTGTTTCTGAGGTTGATTCTAGTTGTGTGTTTTCCTGAAAAATAATCTTTTTTGTGTTTAAAATATTTATTTTAGAGAATCATACAATCATGAAAACATTACAGGCACTAACCAGAGCAATATGACTTTTGATTAAATATGATTGACTTTCTGACATATCTCTTTGTCAAACTAAATCTTTACTCTGACAATAGCAAGATTTTTCTAAGGAAGCATTTATCATCGTAGTTAGTCACAAAACTATATTAGGTGGTATTTTTTCTATTTTTTAGAATAAGCCTCTTATTAACAATTAATGCTGATTGCAAGCATTTTGGTTTGGGGCATTAAAATGTGTTTATTATTTATTATATAACAGATTTGGAAACAACCTTTGGATATGAACTCTTTTACAAAGGTTCCGTGTCATGGATACAGAATAACAATACAAACATGCATACATTGAATAATAAATAATGTAACGATCAATATAAATCAGGGCATCATTCCTAAATAAGCTAGGCAAGATGCATATTTATTGACAACAGGAAATAGTTTCTAGAAAGGAGCAAACTTGAGCAGCCTAAGGGGCCTTGTCAGAAAGGTGGGGAGGGGAAGAGGAGGAAGGTGCTAAGTTAAGTGAGATTGGTCGGAGGGGTGTAGAAGGAAGCTGAGGCAGGGGGGATGACAGAAGACAGTGGGAAGGGGAGAGGAGTAGTGAAAAGGTGGGCAGTGGGGCAGTAAGTGTATGAGCTAGCTCCAGTGGGAAGGGGGTAAGGATAGGGACAGGTAGGGTGTAAATGGGTGGGTGAGTAGAAGTTACGCATATTCGGGAGCGATAGCAGTAGTATAGCAGGAGGGAGCAGACTGGAAGGATGGTACCTGAGGGTAAACAGGGAGGAGGAGCAATGTGCCCATGGGGAGATAATCTCTAAGTCAGTCAGTATCAGTAGTAATTAGCTCTACAGTTAAGCAAGGGTGAGGTGCACTCAACTGGTAAAGTAAGCTCATTTCTTACACAAGAAAGTGTTCAGACTCAGCAAGGATTGTTTTGAATCAGTTTTGAGGGCTCAAAAGTTATCCATGCTTAGAGTTGTTACTGGAATCTCATTCAGCCACAGTGGTGCTCAGTAGGCAAAAGAGAGTTGTCCCAATGCAGTCCTATGGAATGGGACACTTATGGGTAACATGACTGAACTTCTGGTATTGTACCTGATGTTGGCAAACTTTACCAGGTCAGAGATGCAAGGAGGTTTTTGTCTGACCATAGCTTTCCTTCCTAGAATGCAGGTTTGGTATCTGATTCTACTTCCAAGAGGAAGAAAGTTAGTCTGCTCGTACAGTGAGCAAGTGTGCATTTGCCGGTCCTTGTTTAGAAGTAGTCTGCATGCCTTGTTATGGGCAGTTGCTATCCATTTGAAAGCTGTACCAGTGGCAGCTCCATACTAGCCCATAGATAACTATAAGTAAAATGGAGCTTTAGACTGTGAGCCTTAGGGCATCTAGGGATAGGTTTTCCGGTGCTGAACAAGACTCTGAGTTTCTCATTCATAGTCTTCACCACCATATCAAAATGTTGCACAAATGTGAGTGAGTCATCAACCAAAATGCCCAGGTACCTGAAGGTGTGCACCTGTTCTAAGGGGACTGACCTGTTATTTGTTATTGTCAGGATGAGGTACCTCTTTTTTAGATGGGGGGTTGATAGAAGCATTGTTTTGGTGTTTTATAGTTAAGAAGTAACCTTTACAAACAGAACCAATGCTCCATCCACCGGAAGGAGCTCTGCAGCTTGGTCTGTAGATGCTCAAGTTGAGTATGACTGTTGAGTAAGATGGCATAATCAGTGTACATTATAATTTTGCTGTGGCAGGTATCTGGGATGTTGTTCAAGAATAGACTAAACAGTAGGGGTCTAAGGATGGACCCTGGGGACACTCTGATAGAGATGTATTTACAGCTAGATACTAAGTGGCCTATTTTGACCTTTTGGGACCTATTGGAGAGATAGTTCTGGAACCACTGGACGGCATTAGGAGCTACACCCAAGGTTTGAAGCTGTTTTAGGAGAAGCGGGTGGCAGACTGTGTCGAACACCTTAGTTAAATCAATAAAGATCATGCCTATCAGTTTACCCTCATCCAAAGCCTTGTGGGCATAGTCAGTGAAGTCCACCAGAGCAGTTGCTGTACTATGATTTCACCTGAAGCCATACTGCTGGGAACATTGCAGCTTGTATTTCTGGATATTACATCCTTGAATAATTCATTAAGCTGATTGAGTATGCAGCTGTGCTTTCTAACCTGCATTTACATCTGCCTTATTAGCCTACCACAAACTGTGCCTCCATTTTTGTGTTACCTCGCTAAACTGTTACAGACTAAGCCAAGTGCCCCAGTAAACTGGTGTTTGTGACCAATTGCCAGTCCAGTGAAGGAGGAGGAGTCCAGCAACATGAACGTCAGCAGATGAGGAGGGGCAGCACCACATAGAAGACTCATGCCACATATCAGTTCATCAGGTGCACTGCAGCTGTGCTTTCTAACCTGCATTTCCATCTACCTAATAAGTCTACCATGAACTGTGCCTCCGTTTTTGTGCAGCCTCACGGAACTGTTACAGACTAAGCTGAGTGCCCAAGTAACCTAGTGTTAGTGACCAATTGCCAGTTCAGTGAAGGAGGAGTCCAGCAACATGAACATCAGCAGAGGAGGAGGGGCAGCACCACATAAAAGGCTTGTGCTGCATGCAGCGCAAGCACTGTGGCACAAGCACCACTCAGTAATGAAAAAGAAATTTTTTAAAGAGACTGAATTAAGTATAGTAAATTAAAGAGCTGGATAGGTTTTTGGTTTTATAAAAATGGCTTTATAAGTTTAATTGTAGATTAGTGTCCATCTCATTTTAGTAATTCAAAAATATATAATGTTTTTGAATGAGGTTTTAGTTCACAATTATAGACTATGTTTTGATAGTGCCCCATGTAAAGTTATAAAGTTAAACTGTTTAAGGCCAACAAGAATGATCCTGTAATTCAGAACAACATATTTACAGATACCTGGATTGCAATATCAAAGTGGGTTCACGCTTGGTATAATGAATGGAAGTTTAGTTATTATACTATGATTTTGATTAATTTAGTGATTTTGTGCTTTATTATTTCATTTCATTTATTCTTTGGTAACTGGGTAAAGGCACTGGACCAAAGGTCCCTTTTCAGGCCTGACCCTGGACAAAAAACAAGCAAAATACACAACATATACATACAATCATACAAGCATATACAAAAATAATTCATACATTACAATTACAAGCAGATTGTAATAACAAATATTGCTTCAATCTAACTTTAAAATTTGATAAAGAGGGGTCAATTCTAACTGAAATTGGAAGTGTATTCCAAAAAGCAGGCACTGCTATTGAAAAGGTCCTAGAAGTGGCCTTCAAATGAAACTTGGGAACATAGTATAGAGGACCACCTGCAGCCCTTATGCAAGAAAGTACTTCTGTCCTACACACTATCTTAGAAAGGGGGAATTTGGGACCAAAGTGAGAAGATTTATACATAAGACACCATATAGAATAATTCACTTGGCTACTGGGAGAGAACCATCCCAAGCTAGAATAGAGACTACAGTGAAGAGTACACCTTGGAATACCCACAACAAATCTGCATATGTTATTATAAACAATTGATAATGCATGCAGTCCTTTTACCCCACAGTTATAATAAATACTTGTTATATAATCATAGTGAGGAAGAAGAGATTCAGCAACTATGGCTAACCTTGTATTCTGAGAAAAATAAGACTTAAATTTATATAACACCCCTATGTTTTTTGTATTTGTTTCACCATTGCAGAAACCTGAGAAGAGAAAGATAAGCTGGGATGCAAGAGTATACCAAGGTACTTAAACTGTGATACCTGTTCCAAATAGCCTTCTTGAGGATCAGATATCACAAGTTGTGGGAATTCCATCAACACTGGTTGAGTTCCAAATAGCATGACTTTAGTTTTGGAGAAATTTAATACCATAGAATTTTTTATTAGCCAACCATAAACCTTACCAAAATCACATTCCAAAGAATAACAAAGTTCAGACATCGAATCTGACTGGGCATAGACAATCAAATCATCTACATAAAGCAGAGATTTCCCAGACTCACAAACCCTAGATAGTTGGTTAACAAAAAAGCAGGGGCCCCAGCGAGGACCCCGAGGCACACTACAACTAATGGGTAACACTTCTGAAGCAGTAGAATCAATTTGTACAAATTGACTACAGTTACTTAAATAATCATAGAACCAAGAAACAGCAGCAGCAGAGAAACCAAGATCGTACAAATTGATACACACTAAATCATGATCGATAAGATCAAAAGCCTTGGTTAGGTCCATGATCACTGCCCCTGTCATCTTACCGCTATCAAACCCACACAGAACAGTGTCCGTGAACCCAACCATGGCCATCCCTCTCCTATGATATCTTCAAAAACCATGCTACTGTTCAGACATCAAGTCATTCACCGACAGATAATCATTAATCTGCACAGCCACCACTTTCTCCAATAACTTGCTAAGTGGGTTCAATATAGAAATAGGCCTATAATCATCCAAAGTGGTGGCATCACTTTTTTTGGAACAGGAACAACCCTCGCATTCTTCCAAACAGATGGAAAAATGCCTGAAATCAGTTACATATTAAATATATAACAAATGGGATCAGTAATAAAGGGAAATGCAAGCTTAATAAATCACCCATCCAACCCTCCCCAACAATCACTCCTTTTATCAGGTAACATTTACAAAAGTTTAGCCATCTCACAAGGTGTTACTTCCCTAAACAGAAACTTAGGACCATTTGCTGCAGGGTCAACAAAGGGGGAGGGGGGGCAATATAACCAGATGATGAAAAAGAAGACTGAAATTTAGATAAATCAGAAAACTTACAATTTAACAACTGAATGATTTCAGATAAATCATTAACTACAGAGTCATTAACTGAAATTTGCTGTCTACCAATTTCAGATCTGGGAGATAACAAATAATTTATATTGTTCCAAAACCACTTAGGATTGGCCCAACTGCCTACAAATTGTTCACTGTAGTAATCTTTTTTCATTTTTCTGACAGTAGATGAAACTAAATGATGTCAATTATGACAAACATTCGTAGTAACATCACTTGGAGGTAATTTAAAGTTGGTCCAAGGAAGATGCCTGTTTTAGCAATTTCTTAATTCCAGAACTAAACCACCCAGTTGGAGAACCTCTGCAGCAAATGGTCCTTAAAGGGAAGAAAAATTCCTGAATAGGAAGGAGTTGCTTACAGAAAAAAACTGAATGTCACATCAACATCAGGAACACTTTCTAAGAAAGTCCAATCTAATGAATCCAAAGAAGAATACAGCTGGGGATAATTGATCTGTTTGAAGGATCGAGTTTGAATCATATGGACATAGAAAATTTAAAACACAATACATAGCCATATGATCACTTGTTGAATTTGCTAAAACCCCAGATGAACCAATTTTACCCACAGAATGTGTTAATACCCAATCTAACAAAGAATGGTTTGATGGTATTGGATTCAATTGAGTGAGTTCCTTTAAACACTGGGTTAAGCCATATGAAAAAAGAAAACATTCACACCCAAAGGTATCACAGTTAAACCAATTCAGATTCATATCCTCAACTACTACAGCATCATTCTGTTTTAAATAAGGATCACAACTATCCAAGAAAAGCCTTAAACCTTCTAAACCCTTAAGGGGAGGGTTTTATAAACAGCCACCAACTAGTTTCTTCCTACTACCCTGGACAAACTACAACAGCAACCAATCAGTGTCTGAACCCAAATCCCCACTAGACTTCAAAAGATCAACTTATGAATCATCCCTAAAGGAAACCAAAATCCCACCACCTCTTTTTTTTTTTATTATTACGATCAACTCTAAAAAAACCTATATCCAACAATGAAACACACACTATCAAGAATCCAAGAATTGAACTACGTCTCAGATAAAGTGACAGCATCTGGCCAACAAGTAGCAACAATCTGTTCAATTTCTGCTAACTTAGAGATCAAACAATGGGCATTCAGATGAATGAATCTGAATCCATGAGAAGCTTTAAATAAAATACTGCAAGGAGAAACCTGACCAGAAACAATTGGAGCTGAAGAACAAGGCCCCGAGTTTAATTCCACATCCCCGGGTACTAACAATAAGTTTCTGGTGGGAACAATATACCCTAAAGTACAGCACTGAGACTTTACAAATAACAAAGAATGTAACAGACCCTTATGCCCACACAGCCTTAAGAACGTGGGGCTGTTTAGCAATAATTGCCATGAATTACTAGTCACAAAATCAAGTACTAAACAGTTAGAAAACTGAAAGTCATGTAACTGATACCTATCTGACTGACAGTAAGCATCCCCATCAATAACACAATTGTATACACAAATAATAATCCCCCGAGAATACACAACCATGCATATGAATACTTGCCACACCTCATTACTATATAATAAATTCAGAGCAACATAATTTTCAAACACTGAATACCTAGCCCGGGCCAAGAAACCCCAGCCTCCCTCAGACTCCCACTGACTCCCCCACACTTATTGCACTTGCTGCACTTTCTGCTGCACAAACACTGCCAATTGTCACATGCTGAGATTTTAAAACACATTGACCTCACAGACTTGGCTGCCACCACCAATCAGGTGGGATGGGGTGCGGTAAGCCAAGTGAATGAACAGGCAGACAAGTAGCTGCAGTAGCTGCAGAACTTTTAGGGGAGCAAGCAATCAAGTGGTACAGCTTCAATGAATAAAGCAGCTCACCTCTAACCAGAGCTAACTGAGTGCACCCTTCAACAGTCTACCTGAGTTTCAGTTCACACCAGGCAGAACACAAACACATTAAAATGGGAGGCAGTATAGTGCAGTGGTTTAAGGCTCTGAGCTGCAAATCTGGAGACCTGGGTTTGAATCACACAGCCCCCACTTGCATACTGTGTGACCCTGAGCAAGTCACTTAACTTCTCTGTGCTCCAAGGTTGCACCTGTAAACAAGCTTTCAGCTTAGTGTGTCTCACCTGATTAAACAATTGGAAAAAAATGCACTCTGGTGGAGTCATACAGCCAGCAATGTCAAAATAAAATCCCCGCTTTCTTATTCAAGTTCTGAAAATCAAATCAAGGCAGTCACATTTAGCAATATATCCTTGCAAGCCAGAAAATGTAACAGCATATCATTTCATTTCAGCAGCAAATGTATCATTAACTCAGTCACTTCAAAGCAGCACAGAGATAATTGAATTAGTTACGGCTTTCAGACGACTCCACACAATACTGCCCTCCCAAAGAACAGCTCAATATCCTTCCAGATGGTAAAGTGGACATCAGGCTTTCCCTCATCTGTTGCCCAGAAGGAGATGAATAATCCACAATGCAAGTGAAGTAACAGAAGGAGTTTAGAGAGCCTGCCACACTCCCATTGACTCCCCTGCACTTATTGCACTTGCTACACTTGCCACCACACAAATGTCACCACATTTGGCAGGCCACGATTTTAGCATGCCTCGACCACACAGTCTAGGCTGCCACCACCAATCAGGGGGGAGGGGGCGTGGCAAGCTAAGTGAATGAACAAGCAGCCAAGTAGCTGCAGAACGTTTAAGGGAGCAAGCAATCAAGTGGGAACAGCTTCAATGAACTAAGCAGCTCAGCTCTAAGCAGAGCCAAACGAGTGAATCCTTCAACAGTCAGCTTGAGTTTCAACTCAGCAGCAGTCAGAACATAAACACATTAAAATGCACTCTGCTGCAGTCATACAGCCAGTGATGTCAATATAAATTCCTCCCTTTCTTAAGGAAGTTCTGAAAATGAAGGTAGTCACATTCAGCAATAAATCCTTGCAAGCCAGTAAAACATAGCAGCATATCATTTCATTTCAGCAGGAAAATGTTAAGTTAACTCAGTCACTTCAAAGCGGCACAGAGATAATTGAAAAAGTTACAGCTTTCAGATGACTCCACATAATACTGCCCTCCCAAAGAACAGCAGAGTAGCCTTCCAGATGGTAAGATGGACATTAGGATTGCCCTCATCTGTTGGAAAGATGGAGTTTAATAATCCACATTGCAAGTGAAGTAACAGAAGGAGTTTAGAGAGCCTGCCACACTCCCATTGACTCCCCCTGCACTTATTGCACTTGCCACCATAGAAATGCTGCTGTGTTTGGCAGGCTGAGATTATAACACACCTCAACCCCAGAGACTAGGCTGAAACCACCAGTCGGGGGAGAGAGGGCTTGGCAAGCCAAGTGAATGAACAGGCAGCCAAGTAGCTGCAGAACGTTTACAGGAGTGAGCAATCAAGTGGGAACAGCGTCAATGAATTAAGCAGCTCAGCTCTAAGCAGAGCTAAATGAGTGAACCCTTGAACAGTCAACTTGAGTTTCAACTCAGCAGCAGGCATAACATAAGTACATTAAAATGCACTCAGGTGCAATCATACAGCCAGCGATGTCAATATAAATTCCTCCGTTTCTTAAGCAAGTTCTGAAAATCAAGGTAGTCACATTCAGCAATATATTCTTGCAAGCCAGTAAAACATAGCAGCATATAATTTCATTTCAGCAGCAAAACGTCACATTAACTCAGTCACTTCAAAGCGGCACAGAGATAATTGAAATAGTTAAGGCTTTCGGATGACTCCACAAAATACTGCCCTCCCAAAGAACAGCTGAATAGCCTTTGAGATGGTAAGGTGAACGTCAGGCTTTCCTCGTCTATTGGTCAGATGGTGTTGAATAATGAACAATCCAAGTATAGTAACAGAATGAGTTTAGGGAGCCTTTAACACTCCCCTTGACTTCCCTGCACTTATTACACTTGCTGCACTTGCCGCTACACAACCACTGCCATGTTTGTCAGGCTAAGATTTTAACACACCTCAACCCCACAGAGTAGGCTGCCACCATAATCGGGTGGGAGAAGGAAAGGAAAGGAAAGCCAAGTGAATGAAGAGGCAGCCAAGTAGCTGCAGAACATTTAGGGGAGTGAGAAATCTTGTGGGAACAGCTTCAATGAATTAAGCAGCTCAGCTCTAAGCAGAGCTGATCAAGTACACCCTTCAACAGTCGACCTGAGTTTCAGCTCTGCACCAGACAGAACATAAACACATTAAAATGCACTCTGGTGCAGTCATACAGCCAGCAGTGTCAATATAAAATCCCCTTTTTCTTAAGCAAGTTCTGAAAATTAAATCAGTCACATTCAGCAATATATCCTTGCAAGCCACTAAAACATAGCAGCATATCATTTTATTTCAGCAGCAAAACATCACATTAACTCAGTCACTTCGAGCAGCAGAGATAATTGAAATACTTATGTCTTCCAGACGACTCTACACAATACTGCTCTCCCAAAGAACAGCTGAATAGCCTTACAGATGGTAATGTGGACATTAGACTTTCCATCATCTGTTGGACTGATGGAATTGAATAATCCACATTGCAAGTGAAGTAACAGAAGGAGTTTAGAGAGCCTGCCATCCTCCCATTGACTTGTCTGCACTTACTGCACTTGCTGCACTTGCCGCAGCACAAACGCTGCCGCGTTTGGCAGGCTGAGATTTTAACATGCCTCGAACCCACAAAAGTGGCTGCCACGACCAATCATGGAGGAGGCGGTGTGGCAATCCAAGTGAATAAACAGGCAGACAAGTAGCTGAAGAATGTTTAAGGGAGTGAGCAATAAGTGGGAAAAGCTTTAATGAGTTAAACAGCTCTGCTCTAAGCAGAGCTAACCAAATGCATGTTTCAATGGTTGACCTGTTTTAACTCAGCAGCAGGCAGAACACAAACACATTAAAATGCATTCCAGTGCAGTCATACAGATAGCAATGTAAATAAAAAATCCCTCTTTCTTAAGCAAGTTCTGAAAATCAAGGCAGTCACATTCAGCAATATATCCTTGCAAGCCAGTAAAATGTAACAGCATACCACTTCATTTCAGCAGAAAAACGTCACATAAACCTAGTCACTTCAAAGCAGCACAGAGATAATTGAAACAGTTATGGATTTCAGATGACTCCAAACAATACTGCCCTCCCAAAGAACAGCTGAGTAGACTTCCAGATAGTATGGTGGACATCAGGCTCTCCCTCATCTGTTGGCAAGATGGAGCTGAATAATCCACAATGGAAGTGAAGTAACAGAAGGAGCTTAGAGAGTCTGCCGCACTCCCATGGACTCCCCTGCCATTATTGCTCTTGCTGCACTTGACGCCGCACAAATGCTACCACATCAGGCAGGCTAACATTTTAACAAACATCGAACCCACAGACTAGGCTGCCACCACCAATCATGGAAGAGGGGGCACAGCAAGCCAAGTGAATGAACAGGCAGCCAGGTAGCTGCAGAACAATTAAGGGATCAAGCAATTAGTTGGGAACAGATTCATTGAATTATGCAACTGAGTTCTAGCAGAGCTAAACAAGTGTACCTTTCAACAGTCGACCTGACTTTCATCTCAGCACCAGGCAGAACTTAAACACGTTAAAATGCAGTCTGGCGCAGTCATACAGCCAGCAATGTCAGTATAAATTTCCAACTTTCTTAAGCAAGTTCTGAAAATCAAGGTAGTCACCTTCAGCAATACATCATTGCAAGCCAGTGACACGTAGCAGCATATCATTTCATTTCATTTCAGCAGCAATATGTCACATTAACTCAGTCACTTCAAATCAACACAGAGACAATTGAAATTGTTTTGGATATCAGATGACTCCACATGATACTGCCCTACCAAAGAACAGCTGAATAGCCTTCCAGATGGTATGGTGGAAATCAAGCTTTCCCTCATCTGTTGGCAAGATGGAGCTGAAAAATGCACAATGCAAGTGAAGTAGCAGAAGGAGATTAGAGAGCCTGCCACACTCCCATTGACTCTCCTGCACTTATTGCACTTGCTGCACTTTCCACAGCACAAATCCTGCCGCATTTGGCAGGTTGAGATTTTAACACACCTCAATCCGACATATTAGGCAACCACCACCACCAATCAGGAGGATGGGGCACGGCAAGCCAACTGAATGTACAGGCAGACAAGTAGCTATAGAACATTTAAATGTGTAAGCAATCAAGTGGAAACAGCTTCAATGAATTAAGCAGCTCAGCTCTAAGAAGAGCTAAATGAGTGCACCCTTCAACAGTCGACCTGAGTTTCTACTCAGCAATAGGCAGAAAATAAACACATTAAAATGCACTCCGGTGCATTCTTACAGCCAGCAATGCCTATATAAATTCACCACTTTCTTAAGCAAGTTCTGAAACTCTAGGCAGTCACATTCAGCAATATATCCTTGCAAGGCAGTAAAACATAGGAGGATTTCCTTACATTTCAGCAGCAAAACGTCATATTAACTCGGTCACTTGAAAGTGACACAGAGATAATTGAACTAGTTACGGTTTTCAGATGACTCCACCTAGTACTGCCCTCCCAAGGAACAGCTGAATCGCCTTCTAAATGGAAAGGTAGACATCAGGCTATACCTTGTCCGTTGGCCAGATGGAGCTGAATAATCCACAATGCAGGTGAAGTAACAGAAGGAGTTTAGAGAGCCTGCCACACTGCCATTGACTTCCCTGCACTTATTGGACTTGCTGCTCTTGCTGCTGCACAAACACTGCCGCATTTGGCAGGCTGAGATTTTAACACACCTTGACCCCACAGGCTTGGCTGCCAATATCAATCAGGAGCGACGAGGCATGGCAAGCCAAGTGAATGAACAGGCAGCCAAGTAGCTGCAGAACCTCTAAGGGAGAGAGCAGTGAAGTGGGAACAGCTTCAAAGAATTAAGCAGCTCAGCCCTAAGCAGAGCTGAACAAGTGCACCATTCAATAGTCGACCTGAGTTTCAACCCAGCACCAGGCAGAACATAAACACATTCAAATGCACTCCAGTGGTGTCATACAGCCAGCAATGTCAATATAAAATCCCTACATTTCTTTTAAGCAAGTTCTGAAAATCAAGGCAGTCACATTCAGCAATATATCCTTGCAAGCCAGTAAAACGTAACAGCATACCACTTCATTTCAGCAGTAAAACTTCACATAAACTCAGTCACTTCAAACCAGCACGGAGATAATTGAAACAGTTATGGATATCAGATGACTCCACACAATACTGCTCTCCCAAAGAACAGCTGAGTAGACTTCCAGACGGTATGGTGGACATCAGGCTTTCCCTCATCTGTTGGCAAGATGGAGCTGAATAATCCACAATGCAAGTGAAGTAGCAGAAGGAGTTTAGAGAGCCTGCCACACTCCAATGGACTCCCCAGCCCTTATTGCACTGACTGAACTTGACGCCGCACAAATGCTGCCGCATCTGGCAGGCTGAGATTTTAACACACCTCGACACCACAGACTAGGCTGCCACCACCAATAATGGGAAAGGGGGCACAGCAAGCCAAGGGAATGAACAGTCAGCCACGGTGCTGCAGAAAGTTTAAGGGAGAAAGCAATCAATTGGGAACAGCTTCAATGAATTAAGCAGCTGAGCTCTATGCAGAGCTAAACAAGTGCATCTTTTAACAGTTGACCTGACTTTCATCTCAGCACCAGGCAGAACATAAACACATTAAAATGCAGTCTGGTGTAGTCATACAGCCAGTAATGTCAGTATAAATTTCCAACTTTCTTAAGCAAGTTCTGAAAATCAAGGTACTCAGTCACTTCAAAGCGACACAGAGATAATTGAAACAGTTATGGCATTCAGATGACTCCGCACAATAGTGCCCTCTTAAAGAACAGCTGAATAGCCTTCCAGATGGTAATGTGAACATAAGGTTTTAACTCATGTGTTGGCCAGATGGAGATGAAAAATGCACAATACAAGTTAAGTAACAGAAGGAATTTAGAGAGCCTGCCACACTCTCATTAACTCCGTGCACTTATTGCACTTGCTACTGCACAAATGCTGCTGTGATTGACAGGCAGAGGTTTTTACACACCTTGAACCCACAGACTAGACTGCCACCACCAATCAGGGGGGATGGGGTAAGCCAAACCAAGTGAATGAACAGGCATCCAAGTAGCTGCAGAACATTTAAGAGAGCAAGCAATCAAGTGGGAACAGCTTCAATGAATTAAGCAGCTCAACCCTAAGCAGAGCTAAACAAGTGCACCATTCAAAAGTCGGCCTGAGTTTCAACTCAGCAGCAGGCAGAACATAAACACATTAAAATGCAGTCCGGTGCAATCATACAGCCAGCAATGTCAATATAAAATCCCCACTTTCTTAAGCAAGTGCTGAAAATCAAGGCAGTCACATTCAGCAATATATCCTTACAAGCCAGTAAAACATAGCAGCATATCACTTTATTTCAGCAGCAAATCATCACATTAACTCAGTCACTTCAAAGCGGCACAGAGATGATTTAAATAGTTATGGTTTTCAGACAACTCCACAAAATACTGCCTTCTGAAAGAACAGCTGAATATACTTCCAGATGGTAAGGTGGACATCAGGATTTCCCTCGTTTGTTGGCCAGATGGAGTGAATAAGCCACAGCACAAGTGAAGTAACAGAAATAGTTTAGAGAGCCTGACACTCTCCCATTGACTCCACTGCAATTACTGCACTTGTTGCACTTGCCGCAGCACAAACCCTGCCGCATTTGTCAGGCTAAGATTTAAACACTCCTCGACCCCACAGATTAGGCAGCCACCACCAATCGGGGGGTAGGATGCACGGAGAGCCAAGTGAATCAACAATAAGCCAAGTAACTGCAGAACATTTAAGGGAGCAAGCAATCAAGTGGGTACAGCTTCAATAAATTAAGCAGCTCAGCCCTAAGCAGAGCTAAACAAGTGCACCCTTCAGCAGTTCACCTGATTTTTAACTCAGCAGAAGGCAGAACATAAACACATTAAAATGCACTCCAGTGCAGTCATACAGCCAGCAATGTCAATTTAAATTCCCCACTTTCTTAAGCAAGTTCTGAAAATTAAATCGGTCACATTCAGCAATATATCCTTGTAAGCCAGTAAAATGTTGCAACATATCATTCATTTCAGTTGCAAAATGTCACATTAACTCACTCACTTCAAAGCAGCACAGAGATAATTGAAATACTTATGGCTTTCAGACTACTCCACATAATACTGCTCTCCCAAACAACAGCTGAATAGCCAGACAGATGGTAAGGTGGACATCAGGCTTTCCCTCATCTGTTGGCCAGGTGGAATTGAATAATCCACAATGCAAGTGAAGTAACAGAAGGAGTTAAGAGAGCCTGCCACACTCCCATTGACTCCCCTGCACTTCTTGCACTTGCTGCACTTGCCGCGCAGCACAAATCCTGCCACATCTGGCAGGCTGAGATTTTCACACTCCTCAACCCCACAGACTAGGATGCCACCACCAGTCGGGGGGGAGGTAGGGTGCACAGCAAGCCAAGTGAATGAACAATCAGCCAAGGAGCTGCAGAACATTTACGGGAGAGAGCAATCAAGTGGAAAATAGCTTCAATAAATTAAGCAGCGCAGCTCTAAGCAGAGCTAAACAAGTGCACCCTGCAACAGTCAACCTGATTTTCAACTCACCAGCAGGCAGAACATAAACACATTAAACTGCACTCTGGTGAAGTCATACAGCCAGCAATGTCAATATAAATTCCCCCACTTTCTTAACCAAGTTCTGAAAATTAAATCAGTAACATTCAGCAATATATACTTGCAAGCCAGTAAAACATAGCAACATATCATTCATTTCAGCAGCAAAACATCACATTAACTCAGTCACTTCAAAGCAGCACAGATAATTGAAATACTTATGGCTTTCAGAAGACTTCACACAATACTGCTCCCCCAAAGAACAGCTGAATAGCCATCCAGATGGTAAGGTGGACATCAGACTTTCCCTCGTCTGTTGGCCAGATGGAATTGAATAATCCACAATGCAAGTGAAGTCACAGAAGGAGTTTAGAGAGCCTGCCACACTCCCATTGACTCCCCTGCACTTATTGCACTTGCTGCCACACAAAAGCTGCCACGTTTGGAAGGCTGAGATTTTAACAAGCCTTGAACCCACAAACTTGGCTGCCACCACCAATCAGGGGGGAGGGGGTTGGGCAAGTAAAGTGAATGAACAGGCAGCAAAGTAGCTGTAGAACATTTAAAGCCTTGCTAGCCTTGCTTGCAGAGCAGAAAGCAGCTAACTAAAAGAAGCTACATTTTCTTATTAATTTAACGCTTATATCTAAGCAGGAGTCAGTGTCTGTTGAGTTTAAGCAAACAGATACTTTATTAGAAGTAGAAGGGGGCCTTATTTAGGGTTTGAAAAAAGAAAGAAAAGAAAGAAAGTCAGTGTGTATTCTGTGCTGGGAAGGGTTCTGTATCAGTTTACTTTGCTAAACCAGTAGGAGGAGAGAGAGCTTAATTGGGGGTGTGGCTTAGACACTATAAAAGCAGGTGACTCAAATTACAACTTCCTGTTGCTAGCCGTTTTTTTTTTACTAATTGCCCTCCATCCCACCCACCTTAAGCCAGTTCTACTTTAATAGTCACTGGATTTGACTGTCAACAGGAACTTCCTGTTTTGCAGTAGGAAGGGACGGATCATAGAGAAACATTGGTTTTGTCAACCCTAAAAGGAAAAAAGTAGCTCACTCTCCCGCCCTAGCTGCTGGTGGTCTGACACTGAGCAAGGAAGAAGGAGGCTACTAAAGAATATAGGAAGTTACTGTCCCAGAACAGGAAGGGTGAGAGTTGTAAGGAGAGGAGAGAGTAAGCATACAGAGAAACAGGAGAGGGGACACAAAATAAGACATGATAGGAGTGGTGCAGTGCAATGTCTGTGGGGTGACAGTGTTCTGGGAGACATTCTGGAGGCTGTGATGCTGCCCTATTTGCAGGCACCTCTCTGGTCTGAGGGAGGAGGTTGCCCGTCTCCAGGCTGACCTGGCTAGGATGTGTGAAACCTTCTCCCCCCACCCAGGGACCACCAGGGCCAATGCCACTACCTCAGAGGTCACCAAGAAAGAGGAGAGGTTGGATGAGAGTGGGCTCCGGGAGGGAGAGGGTGGTGGAACAGAGTTGCATCCCTCCAGCTGTACCTCTCCACAATTCATTCGCTCTTCTGGTGGATAGTGGTTCCTCTATGGAGGCACCTGCAGTGGAGACCAAGGAGGAAACTGGGAACCTTCACAAAGGAGACCCACAGGAGGGTGGAATGAGAACCCACAGGGGAAGGAATCAACTCTTGGTGGGGGACTCAATCATTGGGGGGTAGAAATGGGGGAGGAAAGGGAGAGGGAGGTAAGGTGCCTGCCTGGTGCCACGGCTTGGAGGGACAGGAAGTGAATCCTCAGAATCATGGGAGCAGCTGCATGATGGAGGGAGCTGGATGTTATTTTCCACCTAGGGACAAATGACCTGCCTAGGAATGGGATCAGAGCAGTGTAATAGGAGTTTGTAGAGTTGGGGGAGGGGCCTTAGACAAGTAGCGCATACAATAACCTTCTCGGAGGTGCTGCCTGTCTATGGCAAGGGTGATGTTAGGGTACTCCTCACCAGGGAATTCAATGAATTGTTGAAAAACTGGTGTGGAGCTCAGGGTTTTGGCTTCATTGGGGACTGGGGAGCCACCTGGAGGGATGCAGACCTATACTGGCGCGATGGTCTGCATCTGTCCGGGGGGAACCAGGATCCTAGGTAAGAGGTTTAAATGCTTCATTGGCAAGCATTTAAACTAGCCAAGGGGGAGGCACTGAAAAGGAGCAGGGAAATCCCAGCCTCCCCCCACAAACAACAGTAATTAATTAGGTAAACACCAAGTTAGAGAAGTCATTAGGGAGCAGGCCAAAAGTAAATGTTAAAAAAGGCAAAGGCAGTAAGGACAGGAATGAGGATAAAAGGGGTAAGGTCATCAAAAAGTGGAGGGTGATGAGTACCAATGCCCATAGTCTGTGTAACAAGCTCCCTGAACTAGTGGCCTTGATGGAAGAGGGTTGCCTGGATATTGTGGCAGTCACAGAAACAAGGTACACAGAGAACCATGACTGGGATGTCAACATACCAGGATACACAATCTACAGGAGGGACAGGGAGGGTAAAAGAGGAGGAGTAGTTGCTCTTTATGTAAAGGAAGGGATCAAAGCAACAGAACTAAACAGTAAACAGGGAGCAGATGAGACACTCTGGGTCACCCTGGAGACATGAAATGACACCACAATCTGCATGAGGGTTGTATACAGACCCCTATCTCAGGAGGAGGGAATGGACAAGGAAATGATAGAAGGCTTCCTTAGAATGGCAGAAAAAGGGGAGATATTGTTGATGGGAGACCTGAATATGCCAGATGTTAACTGGAGCACCTTTTCTGCAGGCACATCCAAGAGCAGGGTCATTCTTGATGCCCTACAGGGGGCATGCCTCAGACAGCTAGTACTGGAACCCAATTGGGAGGGAGCAATCTTAGACCTGGTACTCTCAAATGGAAACGGAGAAAGAATCTCAGATTTAGAAGTGGGTAGCCATCTGGGAACAAGTGACCACCAAACAGTGTGGTTCATGATAAACGCAGCCATACAATCAAGCCATACAAAAGCAAGAGTATTGGACTTTAGGAGGGCTGACTTTGGGAAAATGAGTGAATGCCTCAGAAAAGCACTAGCAAACAGGCAGGAAGGAGGGGTGGAGGAACAATGGAGAGTAATCAAAACAGCCATCACAGAGGCAACAAGTCTTTGTGTAAAGCAAATCAACAAAACACAACGAAGGAAAAAAACGCTATGGTTCTCAAAAGAGGTGGCAGGGAAGGTTAAGGAGAAAAAGATAGCATTCAGGAAATATAAGGAAACACAGAAGGAGAAGGACAGATAACTTTATCAGTTAAAGCAGAAAGAGGCTGGGAAGGCATTCAAATAGCAAAGGCCCAAACTGAGGAAAGGATAGCCAACTCTGTTAAGAAGGGGGATAAGACCTTTTATAGGTACATTAGGGAGCGAAAAAAGACCAAAGGAGGGATACTGAGGCTTAATAAAGGGAAGGGAATGTGCGTAGAGGGTGACAATGAAAAAGCAGGGATACTGAATGAATATTTCTACTCAGTATTCACAAAGGAAGAGGAGGGGAAGGGGGAGGTACCTAAACCAAACAAGAGAAACACTCTGAAGACAAGGGTCGATATCAGTCCATTTACAGAAGAAAGGGTTCTGAAAGAACTAATAACATTGAAGGTAGACAATGCAATGGGGCCTGATGAGATTCACCCAAGAATTCTAAAAGAACTAAGGGTAGAACTAATGACACCGTTGACTACTCTCTTTAACAAATCATGGGAGGATGGGGTGGTACCTGAGGACTGGAGGAGGGCAGATGTGATTCCTCTTCACAAAAGTGGGAGCAGGACGGAGGCAGGAAACTACAGACCAGTTAGTTTGACCTCAGTGGTAGGGAAAATGATGGAATCACTTCTGAAGGAAAGAATTGTTGAGTACTTAGAGGCCAGTGGGGCACAGGACCCAAGGCAGCATGGATTCACGATGGGAAGGTCATGTCAGATGAATCTAATAGATTTCTTTGACTGGGTGACCAAAGTAGTAGACCAGAGAGAGGCTGTGGACATGGCTTACCTAGATTTTAGAAAGGCATTTGATACAGTCCCACACAAAAGATTAATACACAAGTTAGCCAGTCTTGGAGTGGGTCCCAAGGTGGTAGCCTGGATAAAAAATTGGCTAGGCAACAGGACGCAAAGGGTAGTAGTAAATGGAGTCCACAGTGAAGAAAGGAGGGTTACTAGTGGGGTACCGCAGGGTCCAGAACTGGGATCGGTCCTTTTTAATGTCTTTATAAGTGACATTGCAGAGGAACTGGAAGGAAAAGTATGTCTCTTTGCAGATGACACAGAGATCTGCGACAGGGTTGATACACCAGATGGAGTAGAAAGCATGAGAAGGGACTTGGCAAGGTTGGAAGAATGGTCAAATGTATGGCAGCTCAGATTCAGTGCAAAGAAGTGCAAGGTAATGCACCTGGGAAACAAAAACCCAGGGCAAGAGTACACAATGGGGGTGAGATACTGACAACAGTAAAAATGGAAATGGACCTGGGAGTAATTATATCAGATGACCTAAAGGTGGGCAAGCAATGTGAGAAGGCAGTAAGGAAGGCTGGGGGGATATTGGGATGCATAGGAGAGGCATCAATAGTAGAAAACAGGAAGTTGTTATCCCTCTGTACAGACAGTTGGTGAGACCCCATCTGGAGTACTGTGTGCAGTTCTGGAGACCCCATCTCCGCAAAGACATAGACAGAGTAGAGGCTGTCCAGAGGAGGGGCAACCAAAATGGTGCAGGGTCTGCACCAGAAGACATACGAAGAAAGTCTAAAGGAGCTTAATATGTATACCCTGGAGGAAAGGAGGGAGAGAGGAGACATGATAGAAACTTTCAAGTACCTCAAGGGAATCAACAAAGTCCAAGAGGGTGGCATCTTTCAGGAAAAGAGATGTGCAAGAACAAGGGAGCACAATTTAAAGATAAAGGGGGAACGGCTCAAAGGTAATGTGAGAAAGTATTTTTTCACAGAGAGGGTTGTGGATGTATGGAACAGCCTTCCTGAGGAGGTCGTGGAGTCAAGAACAGTGGGGGAATTCAAGAATGCATGGGACAGACATAAGGCAGTCCTAGTGGGGGGGTAGGAGGAAGTAAGTTGTTGGTTAATTAGGATCTGCAGCTTATCTGTTAGGTAGGAAAATGGGCAGACTAGGTGGGCCAAGCGGTCCTTATCTGCTGTCAAATTCTATGTTTAAAGGAGTGAGCAATAAGTGGGAACAGTTTCAAAGAATTAAGCAGCTCAGCTTTAAGCAGAGCTAAACGAATGCACACTTCAACAGTTGACCTGAGTTTTAACTCAACAGCAGGCAGAACATAAACACATTAAAATGCACTCCGGTGCAGTCATACAGCCAGCAATGTCAATATAAAATCCCCACTTTCTTAAGCAAGTTCTAAAAATTAAGGCAGTCACATTCAGCAATATATCCTTGCAAGCCAGTAAAACGTAGCAGCATATTATTTCATTTCAGCAGCAAAACGTCACATTAACTCAGTCACTTAAAAGCAGCCCCGAGATAATTAAAATAGTTGAGGATTTCAGATGACTCCACACAATACTGCCCTCTCAAAGAACAGCTGAATAGCCTTCCAGATGGTATGGTGGACATCAGGCTTTCCCTTCCTCTGTTGGCGAGTTGGAGTTGAATAATCCACAATGCAAGTGAAGTAACAGAAGGAGACTAAAGAGCCTGCCACACTCTCATGGACTCCCCTGCCCGTATTGCACTTGCTGCTCTTGACAGTGCACAAACGCTGCTGCGTCTGGCAGGCTGAGATTTTAACACACCTCAACCCGACATATTAGGCGGCCACCACCAATCATGGGAGAGGGGGCACAGCAAGTCAAGTGAATGAACAGGCAGCCATGAAGCTGCAGAATGTTTAAGACAGCGAGCAATCAATTGGGAACAGCTTCAATGAATTAAGCAGCTGAGCTCTATGCAGAGATAAACAAGTGCACCTTTTAACAGTTGAGTTAACTTTTATCTCAGCACCAGGCAGAACATAAACACATTAAAATGTACTCAGGTGCAGTCATACAGCCAGCAATGTCAGTATAAATTTCTAACTTTTTTAAGCAAGTTCTGAAAATCAAGGCAGTCACATTTAGCAATATATCCATGCAAGCCACTAGAACGTAGTAGCATATCATTTCATTTCAGCAGCAAAACGTCACATTAACTCAATTGCTTCAAAGTGGCAGTGATATTGAAACAGTTATGGCTTTCAGACAACACCACACAATAGTGTCCTCCCAAAGAACAGCTGACAAGCCTTCCAGATCGTAATGTGAACATAAGACTTTATCTCATCGGTTGGCCAGATGGCGATGAAAAATTCACAATGCAAGTGAAGTAACAGAAGGAATTTAGAGAATCTGCCACACTCTCATTGACTCACCTGCACTTAATGCACTTGCTGCACTTGCCACTGCACAAATGCTGACGCATTTGGCATGCAGAGATTTTTACACACCCTAACCCCACAGACTACTAGACTGCCACCACCAATCATGGGGAATGGGGTGCGCCAAGCCAAGTGAATGAACATTCATCCAAGTAGCTGCAGAACATTCAAGGGAGCAAGCAATCAAGTGGGAACAGCTTCAATGAATAAAGCAGCTCAACCATAAACAGAGCTAAACAAGTGCACCATTCAACAGTCAACCTCAGTTTCAGCTCAGCAGCAGGCAGAACATAAACACATTAAAATGCACTGCGGTGCAGTCATACAGCCAGCAATGTCAATATAAATTCCCCACTTTCTTATGCAACTTCTGAAGATCTACGCAGTCACATGCAGCAATATATCCATGCAAGACAGTAAAATGTAGCAGCATATCATTACATTTCAGCAGCAAAACGTCACATTAACTCAGTCACTTCAAAGCGGCTGTGATAATTGAAATAGTTACAGCTTTCAGACAACTCCACACAATACTGCCGTCCCAAAGAATAGCTGAATAACCTTCCAGATGGTAAATTTGACATAAGGTTTTCCATCGTCTGTTGGCCTCATAGAATTGAATAATCCACAATGCAAATGAAGTAACATAATGAGATCAGAGAGCCTGTCACACTCCCATTGACTCCCCTGCTCTCATTGCACTTGCTGCACTTGCCACCACAAAAATGCTGCCGCATTTGGCCGGCTGAGATTTTAACATGCCTCGACCCCACATATTAGGCTGTCCCCACCAATTAGAGGTGAGGGTGCACAGCAAGCCAAGTGAATGTACAGGCAGCCAAGTAGCTACAGAACATTTAAATGAGCGAGCAATCAAGTGGGAACAGCTTCAATTAATTAAGCAGCTCAGCTCTATGAAGAGCTAAATGAGTGTACCCTTCAACAGTCTACCTGAGTTTCAACTCAGCAGCAGGCAGAACATAAACACATTCAAATGCACTCCAGTGGAGTCATACAGCCGGCAATGTCAATATAAAATCCCCACATTTTTTTTAAGCAAGTTCTGAAAGTCAAAGCAGTCACATTCAGCAATATATCCTTGCAAGCCAGTAAAACGTAGCAGTATATCATTCATTTCAACAGCAAAACACCACATAAACTCAGTCAATTCAAAGCAGCACTGAGATAATTGAAATACTTATGGATCTCAAATGACTTCACACAATACTGCTTTCCCAAAGAAAAGCTGAATAGCAATCCAGATGGTAAGGTGGACATTAGGCTTTCCCTTGTCTGTTGGCCAGATGGAATTGAATAATCCACAATGCAAGTGAAGTCACAGAAGGAGTCTAGAGAGCCTGCCACACTCCCATTGACTCCCCTGCACTTATTGCACTTGTCGCCGCACAAATGCTGTCACGTTCGGCAGGCTGAGATTTTAACAAGCCTTGAACCAACAAACTTGGCTGCCACCACCAATCGGGGGGAGGGGGTTGGGCAAGTCAAGTGAATGAACAGGCAGACAAGTAACTGCTGAACATTTAAGGGAGCAAGCAATCAATTGGGAACAGCTTCATTGAATTAAGCAGCTGAGCTCTATGCAGAGCTAAACAAGTGCACCTTTCAACAGTCGACCTGACTTTCATCTCAGCACCAGGCAGAACATAAACACATTAAAATGCAGTCCGGTGCAGTCATACAGACAGCAATGTCAGTATAAATTTCTAACTTTCTTCAGCAAGTTGTGAAAATCAAGGTATTCATATTCAGCAATATATCCTTGCAAGCCAGTAAAATATACTAGCATATTATTTCATTTCAGCAGCAAAACATCACATTAACTCAGTCACTTCAAATCAGCACAGAGATAATTGAAATTGTTTTGGATATCAGATGAATCCACACAATACTGCCCTCCCAAAGAACAGCTGAATAGCCTTCCAGATGGTGTGGTGGACATCAGGCTTTCCCTTATCTGTTGGCAAGATGGAGTTGAATAATCCACAATACAAGTGAAGTAACAGAAGGAGTTTAGAGAGCTTGCCACACTCCCATGGCCTCCTCTGCCCTTATTGCACTTGCTGCACTTGACGACGCACAAACGCTGCCGCATCAGGCAGGCTGAGATTTTAACACACCTCGACCCCACAGACTAGGCTGTGACCACCAATCATGGGAGAGTGGGTGCAGCAAGCCAAGAGAATGAACAGGCAGCCAAGTAGCAGCAAAACGTTTAAGGGAGAGAGCAATCAATTGGGAACAGCTTCAATGAATTAAGCAGCTGAGCTCTATGCAGAGCTAAACAAGTGCACCTTTCAACAGTCGACCTGACTTTCATCTCAGCACCAGGCAGAACATAAACACATTACAATGCAGTCCAGTGCAGTCATACAGCCAGTAATGTCATTAACGAGGGGATGACATCAGTTTCTTTATTTAATTTATTAACTATTTGGAAACAACCTTTGAGCAGAAGCTCTTTTACAAAGGTTCCATGTCAGAGAATAAAAACAAATAGTTGAAAATACATAATATACAGCACATGAAGATAAACAAACAGTTCACTGAGGTGCAGCAATAACAATTAACTTGAGATATTTAAGGTGACATTGATCCTTGGTAGTGAGGAGAGTACATGGGTTCAAGTAAGAACCAGGGGCAGGTGGGAGAAGAGGGGTAGAGGTGAGGGAAAAGGTTAGCAGTCTGGTAGAAAGCTTTGTCAAAAAAGAAAGTGGGGGTGGGATGTGAAACAGTGGGAAAAGTTGGAGAAAGCATGAGGGTAGGTGGCAACAGAAATGGGTAGAGGGGCCAATGGTGATGGGTGATTACAAGAAGTTGGGGGAAGGGAGAGAAGGGGATATGAAATGTGGTCTGTGAGGGGGGAAGGGGTAGTAGAGATGAGGGGAAAGGTGAGCAGTCTGATAGAAAGACTTTGTCAGAATAGAAACGTGTGGGGGTGGGAAGTGGAAACAGTAAGGAAGATTGGAGAAAACCTGATGGTAGGTGACAACAGGAGGGGGCCAAAAGTGATGTGTGATTACAAGAAGTTAAGGTGGGAAGGGAGGGACTGGAGGAGGTCCGTAAGGTGTGAGGTGTGGTCTGCGAGGACAGGAAGGAGTGGGGGACTGTGGTGCGTATGCAGGGGGGAGGTGAAGTTGAGGGGTGGATGAAGTAGGTTGCTTAGAACAAAGATTGAGGTGTGGACAATGTAGGCAAGTGCAGAGCCATCTCTGAGGAGTGTTCATGAGGCAAGAACCATTTTAGGTGCCACTAGGACAGTCACAAGCATTCCTGGAAAGGAGTTGTTTTTTAAGTTCAGACTTGAAGACTAGCAAGCTGGTAGTTCCTTGTGACACTTCCAGGCACTCATTGATCCACAGAGGGGCTGTATACATGAAGGCCTGCTGTCCATGTGTGGTTCTGTGGAAAGGGACAGCAAACGCACTCAACGCCTTACTCCTGGTTCCATACTTGGGTCAGCTTGGTAGAGGAGGTCAGAGATGCAGAGGGGGCACAGCTCAGAAGCACCTTCTTGCTGAATAGGCAGGTTTGAAATTTTATTCTATGTTCCAGTGACAGCCAGTTTGCCTGAGAGTACAGAGAGAAGGTATGGGGGAGTCGGTCAGCTCTAATTGCAAGTCTACAGGCCTTGTTTAGTGCTGTTGCCACCCATTGCAGAGCAATGTTCATGGCTGATCTATAAGCCACAGGCCCATAGTCACGGATGGATAAGATCAAGCTAATGAAAGAGAGATGGAGGGCATTTGGAGTGAGGTTTTTCCAATGTCTATATAAGACTCTGAGCTTGGAGTTAACGGCTTTGACCACCATTTCTATATGCTGAACATAAGATAGGGTGTTGTCAATGGTGACATCCAGATACTTAAATGAGGGAACCTGTTTGAGCAGTGCATTGGCTTTGTTTTTGATGGATAGTACAGGGACTCTCTTCTTTAGCTGTGTGCTGGATAGGAGCAGTGTTTTAGTTTTTTGGGTTTTTTTTTATAATTGATGAGTAGCTTTTGTGTACTGAACCAACACTCAGTCTTAAGGAAGGAGGTCTGGAGCTTCTGTTCAAGATGTTCAATGTAGGGGTTACTACTGAGGAGAAGGGCATCATCTGCATACAGGATGATTTTGCTGTCACAAGCACTGGGAAGATCATTCAAAAACAAGTTAAATAGCATGGGTTCCAGAATTGATCCGTGTGGGATGCCAATGAACACTTCTTTGGATCCTAATATGACTTTGTCAATTTTGACTTTTTGAGATCTGTGGGTCACGTAGTCCTCAAACCAGTCTACAGCATGTGGGGCCATTACCTTGTATTTTAGTTGATCCAAGAGGAGGGGGTGATTGACTGCATCAAATGCCTTTGTTAAGGTGATAAAGACTGACCCAGTTAATTTGTCTTCATCAAGTGCTTGGTGCACAGAGTTGGTGTAATCAACCAGAACTGTGGCCATGAGGTGATTCTTTCTGAAGCCATGTTGCTGGGGACATTGCAGCTGGCAGTTATGTAGGTAATCAGTTATTTGGTCCACCACAATCCTTTCCAGTGCTTTAGATAGTGGGGAGAGGATTGATATGGGCCTATAGTTAGTAATGTTGAACCTATCCCCACTCTTATAAACAGGGGTTACCAGATCTTGTTTCCAAACTGTAGGGAATTTGGCTAGTGTGTGTGATTTGTTAAAAAGTTTTGTAATAGGTACCATGAGTTCATCGAGGGCAAGCGCTACCAGCTTCATATCGACCCCATCAGTTCCCATCTTAGTCTTGCCCAGCACTTTCAGTATGTAGGACATTGAGGCCTTGGTGGACACCCATTTAAAATAGAAATTAGGGTGGCTTTGAATTGTTGGCTCGCTACTAAGTTGGACTCTCTCTCGCTTCAGATAGTCTGGAGGTAAGAAGGAGCTAAGGTCTGTGAAAGAAGCATTGAAATCCTCAGTTATAGTGTGAGGGTCCATAGTAGGCAGGCCATTTAGGTAGAGCAGTTCAGGTGCTTTTTTTCTTCCTTCCCAAGGAGGTTATTTATATTCACCCAAAACTTTTTCTCATTTCCCCAGCTGTTTTGCCGCTGGTCCTTGTGGTGGTTTTCCTTTGCTTGCCTGGTGAGATATGCACATCTGTTCTGGCAGCCCTGTAGGCCTGATGGTCATTTATTTTCTCGGATGACCTGGCCTTGGCCCAGAAGTTATCTTTCTCCCTCATGAGGGTAAGAAGTTCCTTGGTGATCCACCCATTGGTGTGTCCTCTCAATTTCCTTTTTTTGAGAGGGGCAAATCTGTTACAGATATCATTGAAACTGACAACAAAGTAGTTCAGGGCTAGATCCAGATCAGGAGTGCATCTATGGGTGACCAGCCAAAGTACACTAGGGCAGATTTGAAAGACCCCAATTGTCCTCTCTTTAGGACCCTGCTTTCAACTGTGATGGGTGGAGATTTCCTGAGGTTGTTTGACCACCTAAGAGTGACTAGGAAGTGATCACTCAACATATCTGGCTGCACTGTATTCTAGGTTATTCTGGTGGGGGAGTGAGACAGTATCCAGTCTATGAGAGTACAATTGCCCATCTTGTAGTTCCTCCTGGTGGGTTCCATGACTAGTTACAAGAGATACAAATTAGCCACGCATCCTTCAGGTGGGTTGTCTTGTTATTGAGCCAGTTGATATTAAAGTCTCCAGTGATGATGAGTTCATGAACCTTGCTAAGGGGGGTCAGGGCATCCAGCACTTTGGTAAGGCCCCCACTTGCCTTTTTTGGGGGTAAATAGATAGAGGCGATTACCAGTGATTTACTGTTCTGGCCACATTGGATTTTAACTGATAGTATCTCATGGTCATTATCCCTGTTAGTAATGGGGAGCACATTCCCATTGAGCGAGTCTCTAAGGTAGTCGAGGCATCTGCCACCCCTTTTGCCCAGTCTGTCAATTGGGAAGGTTTGATAACCTGGTAGTGCAACTCCTGAGTTCTTTGTTTTGCCAGTCAGCTAGGTCTCCATGAGGCATAAAATGTCCAGACTATGCAGGGCAGCTCATGCCTGGAGTTGTGTTAGCTTGGCAAGAAGGCTGCAGATGTTCATTGCTGCTATTTTAAGGTCATTTAGTTTGCTGTTACCAGTTCCATTGGGGTTTTGTTGGCCTGGATTTGGATGCACATTGCCAGATAGTAGGAGCAAGAGCAGGATGGCTTTCCCCAGTTGAGAAGTGGACAGTGGTGGTGGTTTTCCCTTTTATGAGCTCAAGTTTAACTTGGTTGGGCTGCTTGCAGCTTGGGGTTGGGGGCAGGATGCACAGTGCATTGTAGTCAAGGGTCAATCCATGTTTTACCACCACTAACAGCTCAAGGGGTATAACTAGATAATATATCCACTCTTATCCTCATAAATACTCCTGCATCTATCCAGGTGTATTGGAGATTGAGAGTATTGGAGATTCAAGGGGAGATTAACTATCACATAGGTCAGGAGAATAACAAGGAGAGTTAAGAATAGGTTTATGAGCATTTTCAAGATAGGTAAGGGCAGTGTAGATCTTTGTATAATGATGAGCTGAGTGCAGTAAAAATTGAAAATGTTGGTACCTGGTGGTTAGTCAAAAGCAAAAGGAATGCTCAAATGCTGAGGTCCAGAATTACAGGATGTGTTAGAATTCATGAAGGTGATGAACTGTGTCTGTGCATATGCAGGATGTGAAATCCTTTTGTCTGTATGCATCCTGTGTTATTCAAAGAGGCTGATGAAAAGCCCACACACAGATACTTTAAGAGCAGTTCACATGAAAATGTGGTTTCAGAGCAGGACCCAGAGTCACTGAGTTTGTAAGATTTAGTTGCTTGACTAATGTTTTGCTTGGGATAGCATCCAAAAAGTTGATTTTAAAATGAAAATGCAGATACCTGGTGGTGATGTTTTGCAGAAATCCAGTCTAGAAGACTTTCACATGTGTAGTGAGCAAGAATGGTGTAGTTACTCCAAGCAGAAAAACATTGTAAATCCACAAAAACTAAGCAACAGACACAGACAAGCACAAACAGCCACCAACACAGACCCAGGAGGTGGAGTGCACCTCTCATGATTTAAATTATAGTTTGGGTTTGTACATTATTACTGAATATTTAAAATGTTTCTAAATAATAATTTGATTGGCCTTATATCATTGACGGGATTCTTTTTATCAGGTCAGGAGAATCAGATTTGATGCACCTGACTCCTACTCCCATTTGGTTGTGTTGCTTTCTACCAGTGTAATACTAAGGTAATATAAACAATGCAACAAAGGGGTATTTTTTTTGTAATATATGTTACTTTGTTCTGTTCATTAAATGTAAAAGTTCAGAAGATTGAATGGGCAGAAAAAATGGTTATTATGATAATAGGTTAAAAGTGAAGTTTCTACATGAAGAAAGTTTAACTAAAATTCATCAGGTGGTCCTTGGTATATAAGAAGACTGGGAACTGAGGAAGTTGGTTGATTAAACTCAAGGGAAGTGAACTTTCATCCAGTTTATCGCAGTTTAAAAAAATTGCTTGAATCAGGAAATATAGAAGAAAACACTGGTCCTCAGGACAATCATGGAGCTTCTAATTGGTTTAATACTGTGGGACTGAAATTGACTCACCTAAATGTATGTAGCCTTATGCCAAAAAGGATCTGAAGCATGGGTTTTAGATCATGATCCTGATTTAATGTTAATTATGGAGTCATGCTTGAAACCCAAGTTAGATAATAATTTATTACAAGTTATGGGTTATAATCACCTGCAGAAGAATAGACAAGGGAAAAGGGTGGGGGGGGGGACTAATAATATATTTTAAAGAACATCTAGAAGTAAGGGAAGTGTCTACTCCAGTTCTGGATTCAGATTGTGAATGTCTTTTTCTTGAATTAACACTGGGGAAAACAAAGAAATTAATAGTGGCGTGTATTTATAACCCCCCCAAAATCTAAGGTTCAGGGTTTAGAAGATCTAATAACTCAGGTAGAAAAAATTAAAAATAAAGAGTTAATATTATTGGGAGATCTTAACTTAGATTGGTCAGGGAAAGAGGTCAACAAATATAAGAAATTACTCCAAAAAGTTAACCTGGAACAAACAATAATTGACAGAACAAGGCTGCCTAGTAAAACTAAGGAGTTAACTCTATTAGATTGGGTATTAGTAAATGATGTGAAGAATAATAGTATTTGTGGGGTTTTAATGGATGCAATAAGTGATCATCTCCCAAGTTATTGTATTTGGTGTAACGCAAGACCAAAGGTCAAATATAAAATCATAGAGAATAGGGCCTTAAATGAAGTTAAATTGTTAGATATAAAACACGATTTATCTCAAGTTGATGGAAACAACTGTCTAGAGAAAATGATGTAAATGAGGTGGTTGAGATATTTGTAGAGACCTTAGATGCAATAATTACTAAAAGAGTACTGAGGAAAAAGAAAAGAATGTGGGGGGGGGGCATGCAATAAATGGATAAACTACAAATTACTAAAACTCATGAAAGATAGGGATGTAGTCAATTTACAGTACAAAACACTAGACTTGAAAGAGACCGGAATTATTTTATGCAGCTAAGAAATTAATGTAAATGAGAAATAAAAAAGATAAGGTGGACTTTAATACAGACGAACAGGTTTCCACATTTCAAGATAAAATCACATTTTGGCAGAGTGTAAATAATTTGCTTGCTGCAAGGAAAAATAATAAAATTGCTAGTTTAATCAAAGATGATCAAGAGATAACTGATAATAAAGTAATGGCTGATTATGTGAATGAAAAAATGTACAAATCTATCTGAGTACTTACAAGAATTTAAATAATTCATAAAACAAAACTGTTTTAAACCTAATACTGTGATACCAAAATTTTATTTTAGAAAATAACTTGAATAAGTATTATATGGAATTGAAAAAGTTGGATGAAACAAAGTGGCAAGGATCAGATCAATTAGAATCCAAAATATTAAAATATGCTATCAGAACAGCTAATATTCTTCAAGTGAAACTACCTCTGGCTGGAAGCTGCAATACTGAACATAGGATTTGCAAGAAAACGAGTTGTGCTCACAACAGAGGGAGGTGAACCTTACAATTGTCTTTGGTTTGTAGCAGATATTCTGCAGGTGGAGGCTACTTCTAACTGAAAGGTGAAATAAGGAACTTAGAATTATCAGGAAAAGACAAGCTTTCAAGCAACAGAGGGAGGTGGATCTAGCTTTACTTTTGTTACAATTCTTAAAATTTTCAGTGCAGGAAGAGTTTAAAGCACAGCTGACTTATTTTGGGGCTGACTGCTTTCAGAGCACAAACCACCAGGCTGTTTTGGGGCTGGGGAGGTTTACCTGTGTCTGACTTGGATGTTTGGATTTTTCTCTGTTTGATTAGCAAGGTATTTTCTCTGTCAAATTGTTGTCGCGGGGCATCTTGCTGACAGGAAGGCACTCATCGCAGCAGTGGGTCAGAGCTTTTAGCTGATTGTTTTGTGAGGCACAGTTTAGGCTCAACCCTTCCCACTCCTCACCCCACCCACCCCTGGAAATAGTTCCTTTATACCTGGGGTTCTGACATCATTTCCTCAAGAGTGTAAGGTGCATATCACTGTCATATCCTCTCTAGCACACTGCACTGACAATATAAGCATACACATTGTATAATATATATGTTTCTATATAACAAACCAGTTGCACACACACACACACAAAAAAAAGAAAAAAGTAGATAAACATGTGGGGAGTGGTGTAATGTAATGGCTGTGGGGCAGCAGTCTTCCGGGAGTCTTTCTGGAGGCTGAGATGCTGCCCTATTTGCAGACAACTCTCCGCCCTGAGGGAGGAAGTTGTCCATCTTCAGGCCACACTGGTCAGTAGTAAGTGAACCTTCCCACAGGCCACACTGCAAGGTAGGAAGGGAACCTCCCCCATCCAGGGAGCACCAGAGCCCCCACCACTACCTCAGAGGTTGCGAAGAAAGCACAGCAGTTGGACCACAGTGGGCTCAGGGAGGGTGAGGATGGTGGAACAGAGGCACACCCAGTCAGTTGTTCCACTCCACAATCCATACACCATTCTGGGGGAGCATAGCTCCCCTATGGATGCACCCACAGAGGAGACTAAGGAGACTGAGGACAACTGTAACAAGGGAGGCCCACAGGAAGGAGGTAGAGGACAACACAAGGAAAGGAAGCAGCTCTTGGTGGGGGACTCAATTATTAGAGTGATAGAACTGGGAGGAGCAGGGAAAACTGAAGTAAGGTGCCTGCCTGGTGCCATGGCTTGAAGGGACAGGAAGCGCAACCTCAGGATCACGAGAACAGCTGCACGGGAGTCTGAACTGGACATCATTGTCCACCTAGGGACAAATGACTTGGCTCATCATGAGATTTGAGCAGTGCAAAAGGACTTTGTAGAATTGGGGAGGGGCCTAAGACAAGTAGCACACATAGTATCCTTCTCAGAGGTGCTGCCTGTCAATGGCACAAGTGAGCCGAGGGTACTTTGCACCATGCAGTTTAATGAATGGTTGAAAAAATGGTGTGAAGCACAGGGGTTTGGCTTCATTGGGGACTGGGGTTCCACCTAGAGGGACACCAGCCTATACTGGCAGGATGGTCTGCATATGTCCAGGAAGGGAACAAGTCTTTTATGCAATTGGTTTAAATACTTCATTGGCAAGCTTTTAAACTAGTCAAGGGGGTGAGGCACTGATAAGCAACAGGAAAATCCCAGCCTCTCCCTACAAAACAGGGTACTAAATGAGAAAAAGACCAAGGTAGAAAGGTCAGTGGGGGATGCTGCAACAGAAGGTAAAGCCATCAAAAAATGGAGAACAATGAGTACCAATGCCCATAGTCTGAGTAACAAGCTTCCTGAAATAGTGGCCTTGATGGAGGAGGAACATCTGGATATCGTGGCAGTCATAGAAACATGGTACACACAAAACCATGACGGGGACGTAAACATACCAGGATACACTATCTACAGGAGGGACAGGGAGGGTAAAAGAGGAGGAGGAGTAGCTCTTTACATAAGGGAAGGAATAAAACAATAGAACAAAAGGGTAAACAGGGAGGAGAAGAAGCAGTGTGGGTAAATTTGGAGACCGGCAATGGCACCACAATCCACACAGGGGTTGTATACAGACCCCCTTCTCAGGGGCAGGAAATGGACAAGGAAATGATAGAAAGTATACTTAGAATGGCAGAAAAAGGGGAGATATTGCTGATGGGTGATCTGAATATGCCAGATGTTAACTGGAGTGCAGTTGCAGCAGCCACTTCTAAGAGTGGGGTTATTCTAGATGCCTACAGGGGCATGCCTTAGATGACTAGTATTGGAGCTCACTCGAGAGGGAGCAATCTTAGACCTGGTTCTCTCAAATGGAGATGAAGAGAGGATCACAGATGTAGTGGGTAGCCATCTAGGAACTAGCAACCATTGAACAGTATGGTTCACAATAAACACAGCAATAGAGTCAAGCCATACAAAGGCAAAAGTACTGGACTTTAGGAGGGCTGACTTTGCCAACATGGGTGAGTACCTAAGGAATGCAGTAGCAAATGGGCAGGAAGGAGGAGTGGAAGAACAATGGGGAATAATAAAAATTGCCATCACAGAGGTAACAAGCATTTGTGTGAAGCAAATAAACAAAGTGAAATGATGTAAGAAACCACTATGGTTCTCAAAGGAAGTGGCAGTGAAGGTTCAAGAGAAAAAGAAAGCATTCAGGAAGTACAAGGAATCACAGAAGAAGCAGGACAGAGAACTGTATCAGTTAAAGCAAAAGGAAGCTGGGAAGGAAGTCAGAACAGCAAAGGCCCAAACCAAGGAAAAGATAGCCAACTCAGTTAAGAAGGGGGATAAAACCTTTTATAGATACATCAGGGAGAGAAGGAAGACCAAGGGAGGGATAGTGAGGCTTAATAAAGGGGAGGGAGGGTGGGCAGAGGGTGACTGTGAAAAGGCAGAGATACTAAACAAATATTTTTGCTCAGTATTTACAAAGGAAGAGGGGGAGGTACCTAAAACAAACAGTAGAAACACTCTGGATACAGAAGTTGATACCAGCCCATTTACAGAAGAAAGGGTTCTGAAAGAACTCTTAAAACTGAAGGTGGACAAAGCAATGGGGCCTGATGGGATTCATCCAAGAATTCTAAAAGAACTAAGGGTAGAACTAGTGACACCACTGACTACCCTCTTTAACAAATCATGGGAGGATGGGGTGGTACCCGAGGACTGGAGGAGGGCAGATGTGATTCCCCTTCACAAAAGTGGGAGCAAGGCAGAAGCAGGAAACTACAGACCTGTTAGTTTAACTTCAGTGGTAGGAAAAATGATGGAATAACTTCTGAAGGAAAGAATTGTCGAGTATCCAGAGGCCAGAGGGGCACAGGACCCAAGGCAGCATGGATTCACAGCGGGAAGGTAATGCCAGACACATCTTATAGATTTCTTTGACTGGGTGACCAAAGTAGTAGATCAGGGAGGGGCTGTGGACATGGCCTACCTAGACTTTAGCAAGGCATTTGACACAGTCCCACACAAAAGATTAATATACAAGTTAGCCAGCCTGGGAGTGGGTCCCAAGATGACAGCCTGGGTAAAGAATTAGCTGGAGAATAGGACACAGAGAGTAATAGTAAATGGAGTCCACTCTGAAGAAGGGGCTTACTAGTGGGGTACCGCAGGGTTCAGTTTTAGGACCGGTCCTCTTCAATGTCTTTATAAGCGACATTGCAGAGGGACTGGAAGGAAAAGTATGTCTCTTTGCAGATGACACAATGATCTGCAACAGAATTGATGCACAAGGTGGGGTGGAAAGGATGAGAAGGGACTTGGCAAGGTTAGAGGAATGGTCAAATGTATAGCAGCTTAGATTCAATGCTAAGAAGTGCAAGGTAATGCACCTGGGAAACAAAAACCCAGGGGAAGAGTACACAATGGGGGGTGAGATACTTACAACAACAAGAATGGAAAGGGACCTGGGGGTAGTCATATCAGATGACCTAAAGGTGGGCAAGCAATGTGAGAGGGCAGCAAGGAGGGCTGGGAGGATACTGGGATGCATAGGGAGAGGCATCACCAGTAGAAAACATGAAGTTATTATCCCTCTGTACAGACAGCTGGTCAGACCCCATCTGGAGTACTACATGCAGTTCTGGAGACCCAGTCTCTGCAAAGACATAGACAGGATGGAAGCTGTCCAGAGGAGGGCAACTAAAATGGTGCAGGGTCTGCACTGGAAGACATATGAAGAGAGACTTAAGGAGCTTAATATGTATAGCCTCGAGGAAAGGAGGGAGGGGACATGATAGAAACTTTCAAGTACCTCAAGGGAATCAACAAAGTCCAAGAGGGTAGCATCTTTCAAAAAAAGAGGTGTGCAAGAACAAGGGGCACAATTTGAAGATAGAGGGGGTGGGCAGCTCAGAGGTAATTTAAGGAAGTATTTTTTCACAGAGAGGGTTGTGGATGCATGGAACGGCCTTCCGGAGGAGGTTGTGGAGTCAAAAACAGTGGTGGAATTCAAGCATGCATGGGACAGTCATAAGGCAATTCTAGGGGTTGGGGGGTAGGAAGAAGTAGGCTGCTGGTTAACTAGGATCTGCAGCTTATCCATTAGGTAGGGAAATGGGCAGACTGGGTGGGCCAAGCGGTCCTTATCTGCCATCAAATGCTATGTTTCTATGTTTCTATGCTGCTAAAGAAATTGCCTACTAATTACATATAATTTTTAACAAATCACTTAGCACAAAAATAGTTTCAAATATCTGGAAAAAAAGTCTATGTAACCCCAATCTTTAAAGGTGGACAGGCCAATTTGTCAACTAACTATAGACCAATCTCCTTGTTGTCCATAGCTGATAAAACTCATGAGACTTTTGAATTCTCAGATTACAGAACATTTGAACAAATATGGTTTGCTTACACTGGTGCAGCATGGTTTCCATGAAGGGTGTGGTACAAAGACAACCTTGGTCAGGTTAACAAATGACTTGCAGGAAAGTATGGATGGGGGGAAGTATGGGGGTGCAGTGTTCATGGACCTGACCAAGGCCTTTGATCTTGTGGACCACCCCCTACTGGAAAACAAACTTGATGGCATTGGCTTTGGGGACTCTGTAGTAGAGTGGTTTCCTAGTTACTAGACTGAAAGAGAACAGCAAGTCTGTATTAATAGAATGCTGTCAGATCTGTGATTGGTAGGCTATGGGGTTCCCGAGGGCTCGATATTGGGGCCCTTGCTTGTTTCGGTATATATTAATGAGTTACCATCTATTTGCACTGGGTTCTCAATGGTCCTGTAAGTAGACGATGATGTGCTATATGTAGCAAGTAAAGACATTAATTTGATCCAACAAAATCTGGGGAATGAATATAACAAATTGATGGAACGGTTGGAGGAAAATCAACTTGTGCTTAACAGGAAAAAAACTAAGAGAATGCTCTTCTGTTCAACAATTAAAACAAAGAAGTTACAGGAACCTTTTATGATAATTGCCAAAAACGAGTCTAATGTTGAAATTGTTTCTGATTTCAAATACCTGGGAGTGGCCTCGGATAGTCACTTACATTTTCCATCACATATTAATAATATAATTAAACAACTGCATAAAAAATAGGTGCCCACTATGCAGTGAGGGATTATCTAACAAATGATATGAGGAGAACTAAAACCTTCACTGGTTTAATACTAACATTAGAATATGGGAGCCTGATATGGGGTGATATAACTGAATAAATTAGATAACAGAGAAATAGTCCCTACAGCACTATATGTAGGTTTGCCCTAAGGGTGAGATTTAGGGAACATAATTGCAATTTGTACAACAGGTTAAGGTGGTTTCCATTAGAGCATAGGGATACACTGCAATTGTTATGTTTTTAAATCAATCCATGGCAACAAATACAGTCCCATGCAAAATTTCTTCATACAAGGAATCAGCACCAGGGTATTGAGGTCCCAAAATTCTATTTCCTTGGAAGTACCATTTTGCAAAACATCAAAAAACTAAAGGTCATTCAAACAGAGTGCAATAAAAACATAGAATAGACTGCTGGATGAACTCTCTGAATATAAATTATTTTAAAACATCATTGAAGAGAGCTTTGTATTTAAAGACTCACTGTAACTGTACTTAAAGTTATGTAGATTAGGAAAAATTGCATTATGTGCACTTCATGCCTTAACAGTTGCCCCCAACTCATAATTAATATTGTATGTGTGTATTTATAATTATGTGTGTATCTATAACTTAGGCATTTGTTTGTCTGTATTCAGGTTTAATGTATTCGTTTTGCATATTTCTGGCATTTTAGCCTTAGTGTTTGTTAGTAGAATTGTATTATTCTATGGTGATTGTTCTTGATTCTTTCCGGGTAAAGACTGTAAAAGGGCCATGTGTCCCAATGTTTTTTTACCTGGTTACCAAAGTTTTAAGTAAAATAAAAATCTAAAATACCAGATTGACCCCAAAATATATGGGAAAGAGAAAAGCTTTGCACTGGCTTCTAAATATATATATATATATATACACACAATAAAATCTTTTGCAGTTATCTTGGCAGAATATGGCACAGTCTGTTGTGTCCAAGATGGCCACCAAACTCTACTATGCATGCTCAATATTGTTTGGTGGCCATCTTGGACATGGTAGACTGTGCTGTGTTCCGCTGTGACCTCTGACTGAAGAAAAATAGTGCAGAGGGACTGCTAATGGAGAGAGCAGAGTGCTTCACAGATGTGGAGGAGACTGTGAGGCAACTCCACATTGTTGTTCAGTTGGAAAAGTCTCACTTTTTCAATCACAGGAGGTCTATAGAGCTCCGCCCACTGCAGCCCTAAAAATGTGGTTGCACAGGCTGGCTACATATGTGCAGGGAACTGAAACATATGCATGTATTTTTCCTGGGGACAGCCAATTAAAGGAGAACTTCCAGCTCCCAAGCAGCAAAGAATCAGGACCTGTAGGTCACAGATTAGCAATATTGCACCCTGTAAGAATTGTGAAAAACACTTACAGTACATGAATGTAATTGTTAATTTGTATCTGGTTGATTCTGCCCCCCTGGTTATTATATTCCCCAGAGTTCCCTGTAGCCAGCCCTCTGATGACATAAATGACAGACTAAGCCATGGGGGACTCCTATGTGCCATACTGCACTTTTACTGCCAGCATCGAAAAGCAGTGCAGGCAGAAAAAGGGCAAACAAGCACTGTATAGGACATAAACATCTGTTTGCACAGGATGGCACATTGGAGTCTGTGGCAGCTTAGCCCATTGCTCATGTCAACAGAGGGCTGGCTGCAGGGGACTTCAGGAAAATAATACCTGCTGGGGGGGGGTGCAGGATCAACCAGATACAACTAACAATTACAGACATGTAAGTGTTTTTCCCAGTTCTTACAGGGTGCGGTTTTGATAGGTCCCGATTCTTCACTTCTGGGAGCTGGAAGTTCCCCTTTAATTGAAGTTGACAGACCACATAGTACTGTTTCATGTTGGCTACTCTGACTTCTAAAAAAGTAGCAACTATTTGTGTGGTGTTGGGGGGAGGGAGTACATATACCACTCAGTATAATTTTATGCTGCTACCAGTTAAACAGAAATTGAGATTCTTTTTTTTAACTCTATTTATTCTCCACACATAGAGTGAGGGGGTGCCACCAATTCCCCAATGCACCCTGTATGCAGGCTCTCAACACACCCTACCAACCAGCCTCCATCATTGCTGCAGGATGGGGAGGACTGTGGTTTTCCCCTCATGGAGGGGTTTCCAGGTAGGCAACAGGGGAAAGACCAGCATCACCCTGGAACCCCCATCCTGGCTTATGCCTGGGCTTTGTTTGGATCAGAGGTATGGTAGACTGTCAGGGGTGTCATGCTGCATGTGAATGTGGGACTTTCATACTTCATGCCTAGGAGGAGGATGTGCAATGAATCCTGCATGTCAGGACGCAAGCTTCTGTGCACCCTACGTAAGTCTCCACCTATTCTAAACCCTCTTGAGGTGCTCTAGGCTGCAATGACCATCAGCCGCTGGGTGCCACTGGAATGCCAGGAAGCACAGGAACCCACCCCAGGAGAGGAGGGCTTGCCAATGGTAGCTCTATCCTGCACCCTCCCTTCCTCCCAACTGATCCCCGGTGACCCGAGTCTGTTCCTGAACCTGGGTCACCAGTATGAAGTGAGGTGTGACATCCAGCGCCTCAACCCTCAGTGCCACGGGGCCAAGAGAAATAGAGATTCTTAACTGATTTATTTTATTGTCCTGCAGCTGTGTGTGTGTGTGGGGGTAACTAAGTCAGAGCCATGAAAAATAGTGTTATCACTGATCAGCTATGGACTGTGATCAGTGTGTTTGAATTGAGGAGTTGGTTTATAAATTGTGTCTAACAATCAGCAAAAATCCAGTCGGAACTGAATGGACAGCAGGCAGCAGGCTTGATTGTGCAAAAACACCGTGGGACATATGGCTCAAGCTACATAAGGCTTTTGAGTTTTGGGGGGTACATTATAACTACTGGGGCATGCTAATGCATACCAGTATATTCCAGTCTTGTACTCCATTTTATAACCTGAAAGAAAGTTAACCAGCACACTTTTACCTGGTGGGGTAGGGTGGAGGAATTATAACCCAAGACACCCGATGTGGAAACACTGCAAACACAAAACTTAACTAGTTTGCAAGCAGACACAAGTGTAGTGAGGTCATTTTGCCCAATAACAAACTTATTTAAAAAACTGGATTCAAGTTTAAATTGCTGCAAAATTTCTTGTCAAGTGTACATATATTTGGAATGGGGTTTAACATCCCCCTCACAGTGCTCAGATAACTTTGTTTATTTCTGCTTGTGTTGGCAAGGACAGGGTGCACTTCCTGGAGCACTTTGTCCACAACATATGTGCAGGTAGACATCCTGTGTGTGTCCTTACATAGAAACATAGAATTTGATGGCAGATAAGGACCACTTGACCCTCCTAGTCTGCCCATTTCCCTACCTAATGGATAAGCTGCAGATTCTAGTTAATCAACAGCTTACTTCCTCCTACCCCCCCACTAGAATTGCTTTATGCCTAGCCCATGCATTCTTGAATTTTCCCACTGTTCCTGACTCCACAACCTCCTCAGGAAGACCGTTCCATGCATCCACAATCCTCTCTGTGAAAAAATACTTTCTAACATTACCTCTGAGCTGTCCCCCCTCTATCTTCAAATTGTGCCCCCTTGTTCTTGCACATCTCTTCTTCTGAAAGATACTACCCTCTTGTACTTTGTTAATTCCCTTGAGATACTTGAAAGTTTCTATCATGTCCCCCATCTCCCTCCTTTCCTCAAGGGTATACATATTAAGCTGCTTTAGTCTCTCCTCGTATGTCTTCTGGTGCAGACCCTACACCGTTGTGGTTGCCCTCCTCTGAACAGCCTCCACTCTGTCTATGTCTTTGCAGAGATGGGGTCTCCAGAATTGCACGCAATACTCCAGATGGGGTCTCACTAACTGTCTGTACAGAGGGATAACAACTTACTGTTTTCTACTGTTGATGCCTCTCCCCTAGCATTCCAGCATCCCCCCAGCCCTCCTTACTGTCTTGTCACATTGCTTGCCCACCTTTAGGTCATCCGATATAATTACTCCTAGGTCTCTTTCGATTTTTGTTGTTGTTATTAACTCACCCCCCATTATGTACTCTTCTCCTGTGTTTTTGTTTCCCAGATGCATTACCTTGCATCTGAGCTGCCACATATTTGACCATTCCTCCAACCTTGACAAGTCCCTTTTCATTCTTTCCACCCCACCTTGTATATCAACCTTGTTGCAGATCTTTGTATCATCTGCAAAGAGACATGCCTTTCCTTCCAGGTGCTCTCCAATGTCACTTATAAAGACATTAAAGAGGACCAGTCCCAGTACCAAACCCGGTGGTACATCGCTAGTTACCCTCCTTTCTTCACTGTGAATTCTGTTTACTATTACCCTTTGTGTCCTGTTGTCCAGCCAGTTTTTTATCCAGGCTACCAGCTTGGGACCCACTCCAAGGCTGGCTAACTTGTATATTAATCTTTTGTGTGAGACTGTGTCAAATGCCTTGCTAAAATCTATGTAGGCCATATCCACAGCCCCTCCCTGGTCTACTACTTTGGTCACCGAGTCAAAGAAATGTATTAGGCTCATCTGACATGACCTTCCTGCTGTAAAACCATGCTGCCTTGTGTTCTGTGCCTCACTGGCCTCTAGGTACTCAACGGTTCTTTCCTTCAGAAGTGATTCCATCATTTTCCCTACCACTGAAGTCAAACTAACTGGTCTGTAGTTTCCTGCCTTTGCTCTGCTCCCACTTTTGTGAAGTGAAATCACATTTGCCCTCCTCCAGTCTTCAGGTACCACCCCATCCTCCCATGATTTGTTAAAGAGAGTAGTCAGTGGTGTTACTAGTTCTACCCCTAGTTCTTTTAGAATTCTTGGGTGAATCCCATCAGGCCCCATTGCTTTGTCCACCCTCAGTTTCAAGAGTTCTTTCAAAACCCTTTCTTCTGTGAATGGACTGGTATCAACCCCTCTATTCAGAGTTTCTCCCTTGGTTGGTTTAGGTACCTACCCATCTCTTCTGTTGTGAATACTGAGCAGAAATATTTGTTCAGTATCCCTGCTTTTTCACTGTCACCCTCTGCCCACATTCCTTCCCCTTTATTAAATATCTGTATCCCTCCCTTGGTCTTTCTTCACTCCCTAATGTACCTATAAAAGGTTTTATCCCCCTTCTTAACAGAGTTGGCTATTTTTTCCTCAGTTTGTGCCTTTGCTATTCTGACTGCCTTCCCTGCCTCCTTCTGTTTAACTGATAAAGTTCTCTGTCCTGCTCCGTCTGTGTTTCCTTATATTTCCTGAATGCTATCCTTTTCTCCTTAGCCATCCCTGCCACCTCTTTTGAGAACCATAGTGCTTTTTTTGTTGTGTTTTGTTTTGTTGATTTGCTTCACACAAAGGCTTGTTGCCTCTGTGATGGCTGTTTTGATTATTCCCCATTGTTCCTCCACCCCTCCTTCTTGTCCATTTACTAGTGCTTTTCTGAGGTACTCTCTCATTTTCCCAAAGTCAGCCTTCCTAAAGTCCAATATTCTTGCATTTGTATGGCTTGACTCTATGGCTGTGTTTTTTGTGAACCACACTGTTTGTTGGTCACTTGTTCCCAGATAGCCACCCACTTCTAAATCTGAGATCCTTTCTTCTTCCCCATTTGAGAGTACCAGGACTAAGATTGCTCCCTCCCGAGTGGATTCCATCACTAGGCATCTGAGGCATGCCCCCGATAGGGCATCAAGAATGACCCTGCTCTTGGATGTGCCTGCAGCAAAGGTACTCCAGTTAACATCTGGCATATTCGGGTCCCCCATCAACAATATCTCCCCTTTTTCTGCCATTTTAAGGATGCCTTCTATCATTTCCCCTGTCTGTTTCCTCCCTCTGAGATGGGGGTCTGTACACAACCCCCATGCAGATTGTGGTGCCATTTCCTGTCTCCAGGGTGACCCATAGTGACTCATCAACTTCCTGTTTACTCTTTAGTTCTGTTGCTTTAATCCCTTCCCTTATATAGAGAGCTACTCCTCCTCCTCCTCTTTTATCCACTCTGTCCCCCCTGTAGACTGTGTATCCTGGTATTTCGACATCCCAGTCATGGTTCTCTGTGTACCATGTTTCAGTGACTTCCACAATATCCAGACATCCATCTTCCATCAAAGTCACTAGTTCAGGGAGCTTGTTGCACAGACTGTGGGCATTGTTATGCATCATCTTCCATTTATTTTTTATGGCCTTACCCCTTTTAGCCCCATCCCTGTCCTTACCACCTTTTTCTGCATTTATTCCTGTCCTGCTCCCTACTGACTTCTCTACTTTGGTGTTTACCTCTCTAACTACTGTGTTTTGTTAGAGGAGGCTGGGATTTCCCTGCTCCATTTCAGTGCTTCCACCCTTGGCTAGTTTAAATGCTTGCCAATGAAGCATTTAAGCCTGTCACCTAGGATCTTGGTTCCCCCTGGACAGATGCAGACCATCACGCAAATATAATCCTGCATCCCTCCAGGTGGCTCCCCAGTCCCCAATGCAACCAAACCCCTGAGTTCCACACCAGTTTTTCAACCATTCATTGAATTCCATGTTGTGGAGTACACTAGCATCATCCTTGCCATAGACAGGCAGCACCTCTGAGAAGGTTACCGTACATGCTACTTGTCTAAGGCTCCTCCCCAACTACACAAACTCCTCTTGCACTGCTCTGATCCCATTCACAGCCAGGTAATTTGTCCCTAGGTGGACAATGACATCCAACTCCCTCCCTCATGCAGCTGCTCCAGCGATCCTGAGGATTCGCTTCCTGTTCCTCTGAGCCGTGGCACCAAACAGGCACCTTACCTCCCCTATCCTCTTCCTCCCCCACTTCTACCCCCCTAATGATTGAGTCCCCCACCAGGAGTTATTTTCTTCCCCTGTGGGATCTTGTGCCACTCTCCTGTGGGTCTCCTTTGTGGAGGTTCTCAGCATTCTTCTTGGTCTCCACTGCAGGTGCCGCCATAGAGGAACCACTCTTTGCCAGAACAGCATATGAATTGTGCAGAGGTACACTGGAGGGATGCACCTCTGTTCCACCACCTTCTCCTTCCCTGAGCCAACCTTGGTCCAACCACACCTCTTTCTTGGCAACCTCTGAGGTGATGGTGGTGGCCCTGGTGGTCCCTGGGTGGGGGGAAGAGGTTTCATGAATCCTAGACAGGTAAACCTGGAGATGGGCAACCTCCTCCCTCAGACCAGAAAGGTGCCTGCAAACAGGGCACCATCGCAGCCTCCAGAATGTCTCCTGGAACACTGCTGCCCCACAGCCATTACACTGCACCACTTCCATCTTGACTTATTTTGTGTTCCCTCTCCTATTGCTTTCTATGTTTACTGTCTCCTCCCTCTGTGTATTTTTATACTTACTTTCCTACTGCCTATGTGCCCTTACAACTCTTGCCCTCTCTGTTCTGGGACAGGAACTTCCTGTAGTCTTCAGTAGTCTCTTTCTTCCATGCTTGGATTCAGACCTCCAGTAGCCGGGGGGGGAGAAAGAATTATTTTTTAGGTTCCTTCAAGGTTGATGAAACTAATGTGTCTCAGTGATCCTTCCCTTCCTACTGCCAAAGAGGAAGTTCCTGTTGTCAGTCAAATCCAGTGGCTATAAAAGTAGAACTGGCTTTTGGTGGAAGGGTGGAGGGGTGGGAAGGAGAGCAATTAATAAAAAATCTGTAGTTCTAGATTACTGTATCTTGCTCTAAAACCAAAGTTCTCTTCTGTCGAAAACAGCAGGGAGCTGTAATTGGAGACAGCTATTTTTGTACGCCTAAGCTGCTAAGCCACACCCCCAATTAGCCTCAGCCTCTGCTCTGACTCAGTAAATTAAATTGATACAGCCCCTTCCTCAGAGAAACACACAGTGAGTTTCTTTTTTTTTTACTTAAATGAGACCCCCTTCTTCTAATAAAGTATATGTTTGCATAATCCAAACAGGTGCTAACTCCTGCTGAGATATAAGCGAATTATCAGTAAAAAATCTGTAGTTCTAGACTGCTGTATCTTGCTCTGAAACCAAAGTTCTCTTCTGTCAAAAACATCAGGAAGCTGTAATTGGAGTCAGCTGCCTTTGTACTCCTAAGATGGTAAGCCACACCCCAATTAGCCTCAACCTCTGCTCTGACTCAGTAAATTAAGATAATACAGCCCCCTTCCTCAGAGAAACACACAGTGACTTTCTTCTTTTTTTTCTTTTTACTTAAATGAGACCCCTTTCTTCTAATAAAGTATCTGTTTGCTTAATCCAAACAGGCACTAACTCCTGCTGAGATAGAAGTGATTTATCTGTAAAAAATCTGCAGTTCTAGACTGCTGTATCTTGCTCTAAAACCAAATTTATCTTCTGTCTAAAACAGCAGGAAGCTGTAATTGGAGACAGCTGCTTTTGTACTCTTTAGCTGCTAAGCCACACCCCCAATTAGCCTCAGCCTCTGCTCTGACTCTGTAAATTAAGCTGACACAGTCCCCTTCCTCAGAGAAACACACAGTGACTTTCTTCTTTTTTTAAGTTCTATTCTGTCAAAAACAGCAGGAAGCTGTAATTGGAGACAAGTGTTTTTGTACTCCTAAACTGCTAAGCCACACCCCCAATTAGCCTCAGCCTGTGCTCTGACTCAGTAAATTAAGCTGATACAGCCCCCTTCCTCAGAGAAACACACAGCAACTTTCTTCTTTTTTTTTACTTAAATGAGACCCCCTTCTTCTAATAAAGTATCTGTTTGCTTAATTCAAACAGGTACTAACTCTTGCTGATATATAAGTGATTTATTAGTAAAAAATCTGTAGTTCTAGACTGCTGTATCCTGCTTTGAAACCAAAGTTCTATTCTGTCAAAAACAGCATATACTGTTTCATAAATTTAAAGAAAGGATTGAATGGAGAGAGTGTGTGTGTGTGTGTGTGTGTGTGTGTGTGTGTGTGTGTTGGAGGTGTACATACCCACTGGGTGATGACATGTGTGCCAGTATTAAAATACATCCTGGGTTATGTATTTTCAAGTAATAAAGGAAATATGGAAGGATCAATATTTAATATTTCAGACACTATTTGTTAACCTATAAGGACATAGTCAGTATTTACTGTATCATTTATGGTAATGTGGGAACCATTTGACTGTAAGGATCCTTTTTGGGTATTTTGGTGTCCTGATGTGGTTTCATTACCCATTATTTTGTGCTTTAAACAAATCACATTTTTATTGGTCACAGAACTGAAAAGGGACCTTGGAGATATTGTATCTGATGATCTCAAGATGGTGGGCAGAGCAATAAGGCAGTAAGCAGTGATGCTGATGGTTAGTGAGACCCACCTGGTTAAGTACAATACCCAGTTCTGGAGCCCACATCTCAAATGTGGTCTCTAGAACTGGGTATGGTACTGATCTCAAGAAGGACATAGACAAGTTGGAGGCTGTCCAGAGGAAGCAACTAAAATGATGCAGGACATGTATCATAAGCCCTAGGAGGAGAGGCTGAGGAATCTCTATATGTGCACCCCCGAAAGAGAAGAGCAATGGAGAGACATGACAGAGACTTATAAGTACCTCAGATGCAAGGGTATATAAGGTGCAGGAGGGGGGTGAAGTGGAATGCAATGCAGCTGGAGGGTGGAATTTAGGAGAAATATGAGGAAGTACTACTTCACTATCAAAGTAATGAACACCTGTAACAGTCTTCCAGCAGAGATGGTGGGGGGAGAAACAATGTGGGGACTCAAGCATACATAGAATAGACACAGTGGAATCTTAGTGGTGAGATGGTGGGGGAGGTAGACAGAGATCAGCTTGGGTCTATAGTGATGGCATTGGAAGGGGCAAAATGTGCAGACTGGGTGGGCCAAGTGGTCCTTATCTGTCAACAAATTCTATGTTTCTGTGTTTTCTTAGACCAGGCTGACATGTGTATGAATGTGCACCAGGACTTACTTCTCGGTATATCATTGTATCAATCAGGGAATACTATATGTCCTAATGAGGGAAACATGGGGTTACAGAAAACTAAGCCATGTGGCAAAATGAGCATTAATTGCAAATCTTTTGTGAGCTGTTTAAATACAGTGACTAGCTCTGAGCATGTGCACTTCACTGCCACCTCGGGTGCACGTGCAGAATTGACAAAAAATTCATGATGAGGATGATGATGATAAAGGTTCACTTACCACTCATAATTGATGGAGGGTGACTTGCATGGTGACTGTTAGGTTCCTGGGTGCCAGTTGATGTGGTGAGTGGCTGATTCCTGACTGGAGAAGTTATCGTGGTGCCCTTTTAGAGGGAGCAGAGTAGTTGGCATTTGATTTCATCCCCTGGTGTATCCACTTCTGCATAAGATATCCACTTCTATACATGTGATGTATTAATGTGTGTGCTTGGGGGAAGTAGTCCTGTGCTTGTGTATACACTAACCATTTTAATAATAGTCAAAATAATATATTTGTGACTGCATTCCATTGAATAGAAATATGTTGCAGAGTGTTTTCTGGTCTCTATCCATCTCATTTCTGGATGTTGCATCATTTATCATCATCACTGTCAGCATATCCAAGGCTACTATTTGGTATCTGGTGGCATGGTGTGGTCTTCCACCTCCTGGAGATCCAGAGCCACAGCAATATGTGATGAGCATATTTGTATGATTACACATAACAAAAATGAGAGAAGTCCTAGTGTTGAAATGACTGACACCATGTTTCTTTGACTCTGCAGAAAACCAGCAGCAGCATCCAGTCAACATGGCTTCAAGAGCAAGGTCAGGATCTCTATCATCTCCTTCATCCACAACAAAGATGATTAGGTACAGACAAAATTACAGAAAGGACTGGGAACTGGAATCTAAATTTAAATGATGGCATCAGAAGAGCGACAGAGGAGAGAAATATATATTTTGTATGTATTACAAGGCAGTACACAGGATTGCACTGAATCTCTAGTGTTAATGATCATGCAGTAGGAAGAATGTGGAAGCCATAGGTAGTTTGGTGATTTAATGCATAGTTTGCAAAATATTTATTTTCCATTTCAAGCCCTGCAACAAGGATACGAAGATAGCCACTGGGGGGAAAAATGACCTATGTGACAAAGGCAGGGGAGAAAAGCAAAAGAAACCTCTTGCTTCCTTATCCAACAACAGACGTATGAGCACCTTTTTTGCAAGATCACTGGACAAGGATGTGACATCAGGTGAATTGCTCTGGGCATGAGCTGTAGGAGAACATAATCTTCCATTTGCCCTGGCAAACTACGTTAGAAATTTTCCTGATAATGTTTACAGACTCCAAGATTGCTGAAAACTTTTCCTGCAAGGAGAGCAAAACTTAAAGTACTCTGCTGTAGAACAAATGAGGCAATAGCACTTCAGCCTCCTTATAGATGAAAGTAATGGCACAACAGTAGCGAACTGACTTGCCCTTCTTATGTGATTCCTCGATACTTGGGGAGAGTGAGATCCTTCTTTCATAATTTTATAGATGTACAGTACAGGGTACATCCACTGCATCTGATGTTACTTTTAATTCAGAACCACTCTATAGCACAATTATGGATGCTCTGAAAAAAGATGAAGTGCCTCTACAAATATCACTGGATTTGGATCAGATTGAGCCTACATCACGGCTGGAGAACACAACAGTGTGTTGTCCAGATTCAAGAACGATCTCCTGCATATATTCAACATACACTGCACCTGTCATGTTGCACATTTAGTGGCAAATGATGCCAGCAAGGTGTTCCCTGATGAGGTCCAAAATCTCCCTATAGACATTTGGTACAATTTTTTAAAAAGTGCCAAGCAAATACAGACTTTTTCAACATTCCAAGAATTCACCAGCACTAAACCCCATAGACACCTGAAGCACTACCAAAACAGATGGCTCAATCTGCATCAGGTAGCTGGGAGAATGTCTGAAGAGTTCCTTGCTTTGAAATATTACTTTGAAAGCTCCAGCGAGAAAAATGCAACAGTACATTACTTGGCATAGAAAAGGCTTTGCGGTCAAACCATGTCAGATTGTGCTTCATGTTTTTAGACCTTGCTTTACCAACCATCTTAGAATTTAATTTATTATTTCAACAACACAGATGCTCTTGTTCAATTTCAATTCAATTCAATTCATGTTTATTTTTAGAGCGCCTTTCAAAATCAAGGCGCTGTACAGATTAAATAAAACAAGAGAATCCAACATTAAACAATCAGAACTATAAAGAAAAAGCCAAAGTGAAAAGATATGTTTTTAAAGCAATTTTAAAACTGTCAACGATCGGGCATTCTCTTAACCAATGAGGTAGAGAATTCCACAGGGTAGGAGCTGAAAAGGCAAAGGCACGAGATCCTGACAACTTCAAACGGACCCTGGGAGTCTCTAGCAATCCCTCATTGGTGGAGCGGAGGGGTGGAGGGGCAATAGGGAACCAGAAGATCTTTCAGGTAACGGGTCCCTGATTGTAGGAGCTTTAAAGGTTAGTAAACCAATCTTAGGTGATCGCCACCGAACAGGCTCAGTAGTTCGCGAAGGCAGGCGCATGGACTGGTTCTAAGAGTCCCAGTCAAAGCCTGGCCGCGCTGCTCTGCACCAGCTGAAGGCGTATGGATATCAACCCCTGGTAGCCCTAGGTAGAGGGAATTACAGTAGTCCAGATGGGTGGTAACAAAGGCGTGGACCAAAGTCGGAAGGTCCTCCTGGGGAATCAGATGTTTCACCCGGGTGATATTCCTCAGATGGCAAAAAGAGGATTTGACAACAGCTGACACTTGTGATTTCAGGGTCAGACCGTCATCAAAAATAACGCCCAGATTTCGCACCTGTCAAGAGCTAGAGAGCAGTACACCACCAAGTAATAAACCCGATGGTTGTCCAGCACCCAAACCCCTCCCAGGATGACCTGGATCCACAACCAATACCTCAGTCTTATCCGGATTAAGTTTTAACCAGCTCGAACTCATCCAAATTCTGATCTCATCCAGGCAGTTGTTAAGTACGGAGAGTGCATCACTCTGATCGGGGAGAAAGGATAGATACAGCTGAGTATCATCTGCATAGCAGTGAAAACTCAAGCTGTATCTCCTGATGATTTCTCCTAATGGCAGCATATACACTGCAAACAGCATGGGAGCTAAATGGAGTTCTGTGGTACCCCACATGGTAGGGAGAAGGCGCCAGAGGAATAAATTCCGGTGACAACTCTTTGAGACCTACCAGTGAGGTAAGAACGAAACCATTGGTGGACTGTACCAGACAGCCCACAAAAAACCCACAGTCGCTCCAGTAGCACCTCATGGTCTACAGTGTCGAATGCAGCAGAAAGATCAAGAAGGACCAGAATGGTACAAGCCTTTCGATCTCTGGCCATTAGGAGGTCGCTCAGTACCAACAAGGGCAGTCTCAGTACTATGCCTTTCCTGAAGCCAGATTGGAGATATCATAGACATTATGGGAGGTGAGATGATCAACCAATTGCAGTGCAACTGTTTTTCAATAACCTTACCAACAAATGGCAGGTTAGAGATAGGCCGGTAGTTAGCTAGACAGTCTGGGTCCAAGGAGGATTTTTTTAGGAGTGGTCGAACTACTGCCTCCTTAAGGGGGTTGGGAAAAAAAACCCTCTCCAAGGATTTCCAGACAATGTCAGCAAGGATTGGGTAGATAACTTCTAAACAACCTACTAACAGCGGTGTAGGACCCGGTTCCAAACTACAACTAGTTGGACGCATTGTTTGGATGATCTTCACAATGTCAACGAATTCCGGGCGGTGAAAATCCAACCAGATAGGCCGAGGATTAGGTACCACCCGTTGTCCACCATAATCCCCCGAAGGAGAGGTTGGACCAATGCCGGACCTGATGCTGGCAACCTTATCTGCAAAGAAGTGAGCGAACTCCTCGCATCTAAGCTGAGAAAAGGCTTCTCTAGGCTGAAGACAGACTGGATTGCACAGTCTGTCCACAGTCCGGAAAAGCTGAGCCGGTCGATTCTTTGCAGTAGAAATCTCTCTGGACAGGAATTCTGCCTTCTTACGAGTGATTTCTGATTGGTAGCCATCATAATGGGCTAGCAATCTAAGCCTGTCAGCATCAAGGCCCGATTTCCGCCAGGCTCTCTCCAGCCTTTGGCCTACTCACCTTAATTCCTTCAAGGAGCCATCAAACCATGGACTCCTTGGATGGATGGTGAGAGGCCGAACATGAGCAGGAGCAATTGTGTCCAGAGCATCTCCCACAGCCTTATTATAGGCAAGTACAAGACCATCTGGACTCATGCATTCACCCGACAAACTCGATAGGTCCAACACCGCCATTAGGTCATTGGGGCCAATACCCCTTAAAGGGCGGTATTGGACCATCTCTGTAGAGGCAGACCTATTAGAGGGGACCCTGAAACTGAACCTTATGGTGTAATGGTCCAACCAGCTGACTGGTTCCACCCCCAGGTCAGTGATCTCCATACCCAAGAGAAAGACCAAATCTAGTGAATGACCTCCTATATGGGTAGAGGCGGTAAGAACCTGTGTCAGGCCCAGTGTATTCATCAACTGGAGGAGACTTTGACCAAAATGAGAGAGTTCATCGTCGACCCAGGCGTTGAAGTCGCCCAGAAGTATTAATCTGGGAAACCTCAACAGAAGGTCGACAATGAAGTCTGCAATCTCCTGTAGGAATTCGCCACCATCACCTGGTGGATGGTAGACGAGGAGAATCCCACAACCTGCCCTCACCCAGGATATATTCAAAGATATGGTGTTCCCCAATGGAACATCCACAAGGCCCAGTTCAGATTTAAACATAATGGCCACACTTCCGCCCCTATGATCCAGCCTTGGACGGTGTATTACCGAGAACCCAGCTGGAGTTGCCAAGGCCAATATAGGGCCAGCATTTTCATCCAGCCAGGTCTCGGTGATGCAAGTCAGATCAGATGACCCAACAAGATCAGCTATAATAGCTGTCTTGTTTTTTATAGATCTGGCATTGCACAACACCGTCAAGGCTGGATGAGATGTCGGGGAAGACCTCGGCACCTGTCGATATCTTGGGACTCTTGGGTATGGGGACAAGATAAGAGCAACCTCTATCCTGACCCCATTTCACCCCAGGACGTCTTCTGGACCCTAAAACCCCAATCCACCCTCCCCTCTCCTGTCCCCCACAAGGCCCAGCTTTCCACCTTCGTCCTCGCCTCTTCAGAATGCCCAATGCTCGACACCTAAAATAGGTGTCGGATGATAATGGTGGGCACTCAAATGGACGAAGTTCCCTGAGCCTAGTGGGGGAATAATGCCCAACCATCATTAATAAATAAATCACAAAAATAAACCTAAAAATCAAACCTAAAAGTACCACACTCACTAACACACTCTCCTCACTCTCTCTCACAGAGGGAGGGCGAGTAAAACAAATAAGCTAACATAAACCAAAAATCAACTCAAAAAATAACCAAACAGTAAAATTAAAATAGAAATCCAATAATCTAAAACACAATAAAATAGCTTATTAAATATTAAACAAATTTGAATTTTAGAACAGATTTGTATTTTAAAACAGTGCAGCACCTCTCACGTGCAGTACTGCTGAAGATGTTATATAATCTCCCAGTACCACCTCTCACATGGCAGGGAGTCGAATAAATAATTCAAATTTGTAATAAAATTAAAATAAATAAATATCCATCACTCTCACCACCTTTAGTCCAGGAGTTAATAAAGACTAGAAAAACAGTACTCTGGTGATCCAAAAATAAAGTCCAGACAGGTCAAAGAGTTCTCAGCAGAAAGTCAGGATATTCAAATAGACAAACAAGGAAGCTTAAATAGTATCCAAAAATCTTCCAGCTGCTGCTCCTCAAATGCCAATAATTAATTATCCAAGGCAACAAAGTACTTCAGGAGGCAAAAATATGTTTCTGCAGGGAGTATCACCCCCACTCAGTCAGCAACCTGCTGCTAAAGCTGTCTAGCAGGTCAGCCTAACAGCTGACCCCGAGGCAGCCTAGAAGAGGCCCTAGTCCCCCCAGCTCCCTGGGAAGCACCCAGGGCGACTCCTGCCTGGCTGGAGACCAATAGGTGGACAACACTCCCCACAAATTAAAACAAAACTCCTGTAGTTGCAGAGTTATAAGCGACCGCAGCACAAGTTAAGAAAACCTCTGTACCACAATACAATTGTGATAGCTGAAACCTGGCTACCCCACCATACCCCTGACTCGGCTGTCATGCTATCTGGTTACACCCTACACAGATCAGATAGAACGGGAAAAGGGGAAGGGGATTTCACCATCTATCTCCACAATACACTTCAAAGCCATGTGGTCCCGACACCCTCCCCACTGCTAATACTCAATCCCTTACCCTTATAATTGCCATTGGGAACTCCGGTAAAACTGTATATCTGATGTCTATATACATACCACCCTGTAACCAGAAAGAGGCTTTCACTTCGATACTAGATATCACTGCTCAGCTCCCTAAAAACTCTAAAATCATCGCACTTGGCAACTTTAACACAAATTGGCTTGCCCCTCAATCAACTTATGTCAGAGATGCTACTGCCACCCAAAATCTAACTCAACTAGTCCCCTCCCCAACCAGGCTTAACCAAAACAAAGGCAACAGAACCCTCATTGACCTAATTTTCTCCAATCACCCTGAACATATCTCTGATGTCCAGGTCTTATCTGACTTGCTTAGCAATCACTCCCCAGCCACCTGCCACTGGTCAAACAGCTGGAAACTACCCCTCCCCATATCCCTAGACACTGACTCCTTAGGAAAGGTGCTCTAGAGCAATTCCTCAATTATCTCCTCAACTTTGACTGGACCCCGCTCACCTATATTGCATCTGTCAATGATACGCTGTCCTTTATTAGTTCCTTTAACACCACCTGTGATATCTTTCCCCCTTTGTTAAGTGGGCATTAAAAGATAATTTCTCTCCTTGGGTCAACCAGTCTATAATTGACTAAATGACTGCTTGTGACAACCTATGGCACAGAGCTCTGGAATCTGGCTGCCCCGTGGACTGTCAACTATACTGTGCTGCCCGAAACTCCTGCACCTGGGCCATTCACCAAGCTAAGGCTGCTTACTAACAAGCTAAATTCATCATTTCTTGGGGGCAGGGATGTAACTTCTGGGAAAATATTAAGGAACTCAGTGGTAAATCCTCCTCCCCCCTACTGATCATAAATGGGGTCGGTCTCTACCTAAGATCCTGACCAGATTGCCATCACCTTTAATGTGGCTTTTACTGACCTTAGCTCAGTACTCCCCCTGACTTTTTCTCCCCTTCACCTGGGCTTTCCCCCCCACTGGTGTCCCACTGTTCCATTTCAAGACCATCTCCCCAAGTATTGCCCTCTCCTACTTCTCCCTAAGTTTCTTGGCAAATACAGACAGAGTAGCAATACACTAGACCTTAAACTGCTCGTCCTGTCTCTAGACACAGTCCTAATCCCCTGACCAAAATCTTGAATATGTCACTGTGCCTGGGTCAGTTCCCTTCCCAGTGGAAATGGGAAGTGGTTACCCCCATCCACAAATGCGATGACAGAAGCTCCCAAAATAACTACAGGCCTATCTCCATTCTCCTTCCCCCCCCCAAAAGTGCTCAAAAAAATCATTGCCAACCAACTCATCGAATTCTTGGAACAACATAACCTCCTTTGCTATCAACAGCAGTTTCAGGAAGAGCCACAGCATCACCACTGCCCTCCTGGAGTACACCTCATTCTTTCATGACATCCTCAACCAAGGGGCCTTGGTTGGGTCTGTGTACATAGACCTCACCAAGGCCTTTGATACGGTCAATCATTCCCTATTATCGGACTCTGTCCTTTCCACTGGCATGTCCCAGGTGGCCACCACCTGGTTTACCCACTACCTGCAAGGAAGATGCCAGTAAGTGAAGATAAATGGCATCATATCCACTAGTCTACAGGTTTGCTCTGGGGTACCCCAGGGCTCCATTCTTGGCCCACTCCTATTTTCTCTGTACCTGAACTCTGTCCCCTCAGTCTGTACTGGATGTCTCATCCTCTGTGGATGATGCAATGATTTTCAGTCACCACCTGAGCCCTCCACGCTTCAACAGGACCTGCAGTGCTCTTTCATGGAGGTTGAATCCTAGTTTTCAACCCATAAACTAGTTCTCAATTATATAAAGTCAAAGGTAATGCTATTTTCCCACCACCAAAATAAGTACAAGTCCTCTGTCCTCTCCATCCTCAACTCTCATGGTACCTCCTGGAATCTGTTCCCCATTTTAAATATCTTGGTATCACCCTTGATCCTGCCCTTTCCTTCCATGTACACATTACTGCTACCTGCTCCACAGTTAATGCCAGAATTGGCCTCCTCTACAGAATTAGGTCCTGCCTCCCCCCTGCTGCTCTTAGACTGGCTATCTCCAGCTCTATTCTCTGCTTGGTAGACTATGGTATAGTCATCTACAGGTCTGTCTCAAACACCGCCCTGAGTAAAATTAAACTTGCCTTAAACAAAGCCTACTGCCTGCCCACTGGCTGTGACAGGTTGACGGCTACCTGAGATCTTTATCAATGCTCAGCCTGGCTAAATTTCCAAGGGCATCTTTACTATCAGACTTGCCTACTAACAAAAAATAAATCTCTATGGGTCACGCACCTCCTGGCTGTAACCTTCTCCTCTCTCCAGGGCAGCACAGGCAGGTGACCAGACACACCGACAAAACAGTCTCCCAAGTCCTCTTCTTTAGAACCACCACTGGTCAAAGCTCCTTCAAATGTAGGGCTCCTTTATGGATGAACTCCATCCCTTGTTCCTTCCTATACATACCCAGGTTGGGTCCTTTCAAAAAAGAAATGCGGGACCACATCCTGGTTTCATCAGACTGTGACTGCCTGTAAGCCTGTTGTAACCCTCCATCTATTTCCTCTCCTGTACCTTGGCCACATGACAATGCCCATTGCGTGGCTTTCTGGTCTCTACTATTTTCCAGCTCTCCTTGGATCCACTTCCTGGGCCTATTTCTCATTTTCTCATCAATAGCTCTGTTGCTTCTGTCTCCAATATTCATTATTTTCCTCAGAACTGTTTCTACAATTTTGGTTAGTCCCATGTCAATTGACAATGGTTATTGTAATGCATCATTATTAGATAACTCCCTATTGTATAATTTTTCTCTTTGTGTATAATTACTGTCATTGTTCATGATGTCATGATGTATGTAAAGCTTGCCTGACACACTTTGTACTGACGTGAAGTCTTTTGGAATAGCTCCTAATGTATAGTTTTTCTCTTTGTGTATAACTTACTGTCATTGTTTCATGATGTCTGTAACACTTGCCTGCCACACTTTGTACTGATGTGGAACCTTTGAAAAAGAGTTCCTGACTCAAAGGGTTGTAATTCCTAGACCTCAATAAATAATTTATTTTTCCCCAATTGTTTAACTAGATGAGACACACTAAGCTGAAAGCTTGTTTACAGGTGCAACCTGGGAGCACAGAGAAGTTAAGTGACTTGCTCAGGGTCACACAGTATATGCAAGTGGGGTTATGGGATTCAAGCCCAGGTCTCCAGATTTGCAGCTCAGAGCCTTAAACCACTGCGCTATACTGCTTCTCAAATAAATAAATAAAAGCAGCCAAATATGCATTTTTTGCAGCAAGAACTCAATATCCTATGCAAAAAACTGCTGGCAAAGTTTGTTAAATCTGCAACCATCAAGGGAATCTGCCTCTATTGGTGCCATTGATGTTATGGATGAAGAGAACCACCTACCACTAGATCAGATTGCATTTGGAAGAACAGCGTGCTGGGCATTAGTGCAGCAGATGGAAGAGGATGGAGAGGGGAATACTGTCGAGTCTTTCCTGTTATTGGCAAAGAGGTTCTGGATTGAGACATGCATCCAAGGGCTGGATATTCAGACTGTGCCAGGCAGGGGTGCAAGCCTGTGCACACCGCAACTGGGATGTGCCAAGGTGTGGTCTGGGTGATATTCAATGGTGTTGTGCCATGGCTCAGCACCATTGAATATGGCACCATGTCCACCCACATTGCACAGGGTGCAGTGGCACTGCACCAGCACAGTTGGAAAGTGAGGAGCAGGGGGATGCACCAGCACAAGTGCAGTTGCACTGGTGCAAGAACTGCAATATTCAGCGTTGGGTATGCAAATGGGGCCATTATGCATGCAAGGCACAAATGGGGCCATTTTCATGTCATTATGGCACCATTTGCATGCAGGCATGCTGATTCCTGGTGACTTGCGCCTGGCACCCTACCAGTCTGCAGCTGTTGGGGACTGATGCTCCCTGCCCCTCGGTGGCAACACACCCCAATATCTGATCATGGGCTTTGTAAACTTGCAAACTCCCTGGTGGTCCAGTGGACCTGCTTCCCAGCCTGATCGTGGGCTTAGTAAAGAAATCTGAATCCCTGGTGGTCCAGTGGACCGAATCCCAGCCCAATCATGGGCTCCATAAATGAAAATATATCCCTGGTGGTCCAGCGGTACCCCCTCCCCACCTGCCCACTCAGATCAGCCACTCCACTCCCTCCCAGTCAGTGGCAAGTGGCAGCTCCCCACCCGCAAGCTGCATGTCCGCCCGTCGACTGACAGCATACAGTATGGCTGTACACACATTGGTCCACTGAGTGGGTCAATGGGCATGCAGATGTTACTGTACTACACAGTCCCAATATGAGAATGTAATTCATTCTCATATCAGGACTGTGTACTACAGTATGATCTGCACACCCATTAGCCCACACAGTGGACCAATGGGCATACAGCCGTACTGCATGCTGTCAGTCAGCAGTCAGCTAGGCCACTTGTGGGTGGGGAGCTGCCACCCACCACTGACCAGGGGGAGTGAAGTGAGAGTCTGCATGGTGGTGGGGAGGGTGGTACCACTGGACCACCAGGGATATATATTTGTTTACGGAGCCCTCGATTGGCTGGGTTTCAGTCCACTGGACCACCAGGGATTCAGATTTCTTTACTAAGCCTATTATCAGGCTGGGGAGCAGGTCCACTGGACCACCAGGGAGTTTACATGTTTACAAAGCCCGCAGTCAGACATTGGGGTGCATTGCCACCAAGGGGCAAGGGGTGTAGGTCCCCGACAGCTGTAGTCTGGCAGGGTGCCAGGCGCAAGTCACTAGGGATCAGCGCACTTGCATGCAAATGGGGCCATAATGACATGCAAATTGCCCCATTTATGCCTTGCATGCATAATGGCCCCATTTGCATACCCACCGCTGAATATCGCAGTTCTTGCGCCAGAGCAACCACACTTGTGCTGGCGCATCCCCCTGCTCCTCACTTGCCACTTGCTGTGGCTCAGTGCCACTGCACCCTGCCCGATGTGGGTGACCATGGTGCAAAATTCAATGTTGCTGAGCCATGGCACAGCACCATTGAATATCACCCAGACCACACCCTGGCTCATCCCAGTTGTGCTGTGCCTAGGCTTGCGCCCCTGCCTGGTGCAGTTTGAATATCAGGCCCCATGTGTCTTAAAATCCTATTTTCTGTTTCTGGCCAACAGGTTTCCTAACATAAAGAACAGCGATACCACCAGTGAACAACTGGAAGATGATTCTTTATGTTAGGAAGTGATGACATTCCCTGAAGACAAGGTTGCCTTGCCAGTCGATAAGTATTGGCACTATGTAAATAACTTCAGAAATCCAGGAAATCCAAGCCACCTGAGATTTCCACTACTGGGAAAACTCACATCAGCACATTTTGTTCCACCACATGGAAGTGCTGACATGGCAAGACTGTCCAGTGAGGTGAACAGAATGAAGACCAAGGACAGAAGCTGCATGAAGGCAGACACACTGAACTCTGTTTCATGTCTCTTTCAATAAAGCCAAGAGTGAATGATTTACATTTTAGCCATCAAAAGAAATACTGGAAAGATGCGAAATACTAGTCACTTCAGGGCCAGAGTAGTAAAAGAGAAAAAGTCACTTTGAAAGACTGAATGAGGACACATTAAAAGCATCATAATGATTGAGCATTTTATATTTCATGTTAGCTTATGGGAAACTGTAAAAATGTAACTACTTAGTCTGTGAGACAGTACCTCAAAAATATCTTCTGGCATAAATATTGTAGCATCACCTTGATTTTTTGTATTTAAGCTAATAACAGTCTATTACTATCTAACCAAAGATAAGAGCTTTTTTATAAAAGACTACAGACATAATTAGAGAACAAAGCAAAAAGTAAAAAAAAACAGTGGCCTATAGGAAAATCTACAGGGATTTACACAGGGATTTGATCATGCCTCTACAGGGAAAATATAGGGAAAATGAAGGCATGTTATGGGAAAATGGTTATTTAGATCTAGGAGCACTGCTGCTGCTCCTTTAAGAAAACTCTGAACACTGTTATTGATATAAATGTTGCACTGTCTAGCAGTGCTATGTTATTTGAGGGACAGTCTGGGAATCCTTCCATCTGAGGCATAGCCTCATGGTGTGCAGAAGTCTCCCATGATGAATAAAGAAGACTTTTCTACTTTAACTTTATGCATCTGACTCAGCTATTTGCACAGTCCAGCAAGTTGACATCTGCTGATATAGTGAAAAATGGGCATGGCAGACCTGAAGAGAAGGTAAGGGTCCTAGTGGCTTTGTAATACCAAAGTACCACATGTGGTGAAGAATGTGGCCCTTTTCCTGCCCTAGTCCCTTCTTGATTGCCTGCTCCTGCCTCTAACTGCTCACTGTGTGTCATTGGTCTCCAAGCCACCCTCCCTAGTCCAACAGCTTCAGATCTGGACTTGTAGGAATCAGCAATGCAGCTGTGGCTGCAGAAAAGGTTTCCTACCCTTTTACTGTGGCTTTCTTGCAATGTTCAGCCTAAACAGCGACAATGTGGGACATTGTTGAACCTGCTAATTACTAAATGTGCTCCATACAATTAATTTCACCAGGTCTCAGTCCACACCAGAGCTCCAGGAGAGAACTTGCCCACCCTGTGCTGCATCACTTACCTCCTGGCTACTAAGGCTTACATCAAATCCCTCCAGTGCTATAACCTCTCCCTGTAACGCGCGTCTGTAATGCTCTACTCTTTTCCTTGAGAAAATCAAAAGACCAGCAGTCTTGAAGTAAATGTATAGAAGGTGTGCTAAGAACAAATAAAGCACCACTCAAATGAAGTGCTCTGAAGGTTTTAACCCAAACAATTGTGTTCATGCAGATAAAAACAAATGCAGAACATCTACACGGCAGTCCCAACAACATGGATCCTGAGACCATTAGCCAGATGCCTAGTGCCCATGTTTGAGGTCTAAATGAGTACAAACAAATGAAATAACCAGCTTCCATGAATGGATGCAGCAACCCAACTCTGCTCCACTATTGGGCTGACACCACCTCCAACTATACTATCGCATACATTGCACCCTCCCAAATGCTACACTCCACTGAGGACCCAGGGACCCGCCTGCAAGTAAAAATGCTGTTCACTCAGAGCTGTTCTCCTCACTGACATCTCTCTAACACACCAGAAACCCCAACTGGACAGTACTCCCACCCTACAAACCTCGCAGTGCTCCTTCAACAGCTAGAGAGAGAGAGAGAGAGAGAGAGAGAGTATATAAAGAAAAAAATGGGGCTCCTACTTCAATCCTGGTTTACCTCAGTCAGTCTTCATTACAGGAACCATCTACTTTCACTTGGCTCCCTTCCTCCAGACAAGCAGCCAAAGCTCCACAGCCACACAAGGCAGCCACCCACTCTACCTCCTACAAACATAGCTCAGCTCCATTTCAGTTAACCATGGCTCTGCCCTTCCTTACTCAGCCACTCCAGCAATCCACTTGGCCATGCTTCAAAGGGGACATACAACATAAAATTATTACACCAATAGGGACAGACTCCTGAGCTCATCAGTGCACACCAATCAGGGCAATAACAAAAGTGAAGCGCAGCAACACCCCAATAACAGCAGCTGTTAAAAGTGAAATAAAATTAACTAAACTGGAGAAATAAATGACAGCTACACAAAACAAAGTGGGGTGCTATAAATAAATAAATAAAAGTAGCCACAGGAGGTCAGCCTTTGGACATAAGCAGGTAAATTGCAATAAAGAAAAAGTAAAATTAAATAACAAACAAAGGACTGCATGAGCAGAACACACATAGCAGGCCAATACCATGAAAACTCCAGCAAACAGCCTGTGAGCCCAACCAAAAAAAATAAAAAAAATGGGGAGCAGTCAAGTGGATAAATATAATAACCCAAGCAACTATGCCAATCTCCAAAAGAAACCCATCATTTTTCCTCAGACCTTCAAGGACATCTGTGTTGGGATTTGCTAATATGTATGCATTTTATATGCAAAAAGCACATCAGCCTGCCTCATGACAGTAGTAGCCATCTCTGTTTGGTCACAGAGTGCATTCTAGGACATAATCCACTAACCCATGTGTTGCCCATCTTGGAAGGGACAGTGAAACAGGAAGCTCCCTGCTGTATATCAAAGTTCAAGCAGCAATCCTTGTTAAGGGCAATAACTTGCTCCAAAACAGCTTCACACCATAGGAATTAATGATGGCCATCTTTAACAAGGTCTGGCCAGAGCTGGTACAGCTGTAGCTGAGTTAAGAGGGGAAGACGGCACAGTCTGCCATATTCAAGATGGTGGAGGAGTTCTGTGCACATACACCATGACTCATGTATGCACACTGAACTCAGGTGGCACAATCTACCATTTCCAAGATGGCCACTGTAGCCCAGTGCACATGCATGAGTTGCTGTGCATGCACAGAGAATTCCAGCAGCCATGTTGGAAATGGTGAACCATGCCATGTTCTGCCAGTACCAATGACCAAAAGAGTATGGTGAACGTGCAGTGATTGGCATTCACCTCCACTATTTAACAAGTCCAGTTATTATCCAGAAAGCTCCCTTTTCTCTCCTTTGCTCACAAGATGGCTGCAGGGCTACACCCACTGCAGCTGTAAAAAGGGAGAAACCAATTGAACTTAATGAACACTGACACACAAAACTGAATTTGCAAAGAAGTCTTTAATTAAATAACTGAACAACAAGAATTAGGTTTGAATTGTTTATTAAGTTGTCACTCATTGGACTATGTTTACAAATATGTATATCTTGTCTATGACAACATTTCATCAGTGGCAGTCCATCAAATCCATGACATCCTGTCCTCTGCATGATGGCAGCTCCTTTTCCTCTTTACAAGTTCTGCTGCACCAAGCAAATATTCCCTATGTCCACTGAAGAAGGAAGTATGGGTGCTAGAGCTGGGTGAAATTAGCAGATTCTATATGTATGCATTTTTCATGAAATTCTGTGAAATTTCATTCTGTTTTTTTAGAATTTTTCAAATTTTTTAATTGGCCATAACATGTTCAATGTTACAGCTGAAGGTCTGGCATTTGAGGATGCATATTATTTGAGATGAGCCCTAAAAGCTTGCTATGTTTCATAACATTTGGATAAGGCCAGAGACGTTATAGGGACTCAAAGTCTGGCAAATTATTATTTCTGTGAAAATTTCTGAAAATATTTCTGTGCTTACAACTTAGCCATCATTGGAGCTAGATAATTGAAAAACGTATATGTATACTTTACTAAGGTTTATACTAAGAGTTGTCAGAAGTTAGAAGGCATGTGCCCATTATTGCTCCCATAGAACAAATCCTCAGAAATACTTGTTTCCCCTCCTGTAGTACAAGATATCCAACTTTCTTTTAAATTCTGTTTTTGATGCATTCACCACTCTTAATGCATAAAAATACTTCCTTATATTAATTCAAATTTTTTTTCGCATGATTTGTAATGGATGACCCTAGTCTCCATCAACTCCTTCTTTAAATTTGATGTTCAATTCATTGAGAAGTATTAGATCCTGCATAATGTCGTACATGAGTAACACATCTCCACTTATGCATCTAGTGGTAAGTGACAATAGATCGCGTGATAGTAACCTCTCCTCATAGCTTTAACTAGCTTGTCCCTTAACAGTCTTTGTGAATTTCCTTTAGACTCTTTCAATTGTATTTATTTTATTTTTCTTAAATGGGTTCCATAGTTGGGAAGCAAACTCTAGGTGGGGATGCACTCATGCCCTAAATAAATGTACCATGACTCTTGATAGCCTTGTCTTTTTTGTTGACATTTTTATTGCCTCTGAGGTTTTTTTAGTTGTATTAAAGTCATCTGTGATCTGTATATCTAGGTCCCTTTCACTGTTAGAGTCAGGTAGGGGTATGCTGTACATATTGGCCCAGATATTCAAACTGCACCCAAAAAGTGCACAACAGCAGGAGCAAGCACAAGTCCACTGTACCCATGTGCAAGAAGCACGATATTCAAAAACTGAGCAGGCCAAGATGCGTCTACAGCACATGACTGAATATTGTACCACCTGCACCATAGCGCAAACAGGGATGTGCAGTTGTGCATTTATGATGCACCATAGTGCAACAAGGGATGTTCAGCGAAGCAGTCCAGATGCACCATAGCGCAACCAGAGATGCCCCGTGGAGCAGGGCAGCAATGCAACAGCACAACCAGGGATGCAGGGGCCCACCACCCATGCCACAGATGGGCAGAGGAGCACACAGCAGAACAGACATTGTCCCCCACACCCCATGCACTGCACAACCGGGGGACAGCTGGAATAACCACCGGTCCATGGATACCAACAACCAACCCACAGCCGGGCCATAGTGCCCCAGCACACCCCCTGGCAAGCTGTGACTGGCACACAAGGAGGGCCTACCACCCCATGCTACACCATCCCACCAATGCAGAGCACACTCTGTACCATGATCACCATACACCCTTCTCAGGAGTAGAGCCCAACAGTGCAGGACACCCCATGCATGCCACCACCCCCACTGTGACAATGCAACCCTGTGCACCACAGAGTCATGCAAGGCAGCCCCACCATGTGCACCCTGCTGCAGGTGGCAGCAGACAGCAATGCAACAACAGCATACACAGTGCCACCCTGCACACCCCCCCGAGGTACTGCTGAGAGACCAACCAATTGTTGCCACACGAGGTACCTCACATGCGACACGGCATGCCCCGGACCCCACCACCAGCAGTACAGCACCCTGCACACCCTCCCAAGGACACATCCCATCCCAGCACTGGCCATAACAGCTAGCACAGGCACACACAGTGTTGCATGGAAGCATGCACCACACAGGATGCAACACAGTGCATGGACAAACACCCACCCATACCCAAGGGCACACCAACACAGGGACACAGTAGCAGGTCAACCAAGCCACTGGCATGTGGCCATGCCTGCCATGTACACACGTCCAGCACCCCTACATGGCACAGGTATGCCAGCCACCCTGTGCAGGCACCATGAAGCTGTATGCCACCAGCATGCTGCTGGATCACAAGTGACAGACACTGGAGCACATCCCCTGCAACAGACACAAGTGACAGCATGGAGGGGGGACAACAACAGCAGAGGCCACAGTGCCACTGGAGGCAGACGTGCACCATACTGGTGATGGCAGGCAACCTGGCATTGTGCCGGGTACAGTTGTTATCCAGCATGGACAGCCACCACTGACATGCCAGCAGACCGTGCATATCACAGACATGCAAGGGTGTCAGCTGCACAGGCCATGGATGGTCTGACAGGGGTGCCATGCACACAGTGCATGTGCTGTGAACCACTGCACACAGGCATCCAGTGCACAGAGAACAGCACACAAGCAACAGACAGTGACTGATCCCCCTGCCCACACCATAGGCAGTTCCCTTCTAGACACACACACACACCCTTGCATACACCACCCCTGATGCCATGCACACCACTGCAGCTGAGGACCTGTAGCCAGCTGCAAATCAGAGACCACCACAGTTGTCATAACAAAACAAATGTATTTAAAACAGGTAATCAAAAAAACTATTTACAATTATGTACAATGGGGGGAAGGGCCACATACCAGATGGGGGTGGGTAAGGGGCAGGGATGAACATATAGGAGAGGAAAGAAGAGGTGTGAGGGTGGGTCCAGGGGGAAGGTGTATTTAGGGGCATGGATGGGCTATCATCTGCCCCGGTCGTCCTCCATGTGGTGCCAATGTCTCCTCTGCCTCCTCACCCCATGGTGGTCCATCCGTTGAAGGAGCTCCAGGGTCACCCTCACCACCTGTAGCAGCTCCTGCAGTCTCCTTTCGATTGCCTGAAGTCACCGTCCACCTAGGATGAGGGAGCAGAGTCAATAAGTGTGACTGCCAAGCCCCCTGCAGCCCACCCATTGTACATGGCATACAGCCATGTGCCACACCCCTGTGATGTTGTGTGATCACCCACAGTGACCGTGTCCACAAGGCCTGCCTACCCAGGCACCCACAGCCATGTGGACCACTGCACACACCCACCGCCCATGACCTGCACAGCATCACCGTGGCTGTACAGTGACTTGGCTATGCGTTGTGAAGGCCGTGGCACAGCCATGTACCCGGTGCACGCATGGACCACCACTGATGCACTCCCAGATGTGCAGTGCCACTGGACAGTGCTGACTGTAACAAGTTGCTTGCATGGCAGTGGTGTCACTGGATGGTGGCCATGCCTCGCTGCCCACCCAGTTACACAGCATGCAATAGTAATTTATTTATTTATTTATTTACGAGATTTACCAGGAAGGTATACTGAGCAACATGCTTGATTCCAGATGCGACCTGGGGGCCTAGCCCAGTACATGTCAATAGTAGTACATTTAATACAGAAATAGGGAGGTAAAAAATATACAGACAGAATACTTGTCGCGGGATACAGAAAAGAAAAACAGTGAACATTGTCTGTGATATCAAATGTAGTAGTACAGTTCTGAATAAACATAAGCAGGAAGGTAAAAGTACAGGCAGAATACATATCGCAGAAAACATATCACAACCAGGAGTACTCCTGCACAAATAATGGGCACTTAGTAGCGGCGGCAGCATTTTAGCATGACCAGCTGGAAGAGAAGTGTGACTGGAGTAGTCTGTTGCATTGACCGGGAGTTAGTGCATGTCAGATGGGTGCTGGAAGGCCATTCCATATCTGGGGGATCCTGTATTTGAAAGCTGACTGTCCTTTGGTAGTGCGCATTAGTGGGACGTGTAGAAGTCTGGGGTTTGTACCTCTTAAGGAGTACACAGGGGGAGGTTGTTGAGATAAAGTAGAAACAAGGTAGGGAGGGAGGGAGTGAGTCCAGAATTTGGCAGCAAGCCTCGCACAGTTTATTTGTCTCCGTCGTGGAGATGGCAGGGCTAGGAGCTGTATAGCATACAGTGGTGGGTGGAAGGGGGGGAGTCTAGGATGAAGCGGCAGAAGGAGTGGAACAGGGTGTCTAGACTTGTCAGTGCAGATGCAGGGGCAGTGGAGTATACTATGTCACCGTAATCCAGAACTGGGAGTATCATTCTTTGTACTATGGCAAGCCTTGTTTCTTTGGGGAGGCATGTCTTGTTACGGAAGAGGGCCCCCAGTTTAGGGAGCAGTTTCTTGTGCAGGGAGTCAATGTGGGAGGCGAAATCTAGGTGTTGGTCAAGCCAGACACCCAGATATCTATAGCTAGTGCATTGTTCGAGATGTGCCGCTTGGAGGGTAATGAACGGGGGGCAGGGTGTTTGTCGGGAGAGTCTTTTATGGGAGCCAAAAGTAAGCGACACCGTCTTCGCTGGGTTAAGAGATAGCTGGTTTGACATGAACCAGTGTTGGATGGCTGTGAAATCCTCCTGTGGGACAGTTGCCACACTGCTAGTTGAGGGACCAGAGGCGTACAGAACAGTATCGTCAGCATACATTTGAATGGAAGAGTGGGAGCATGCTGTAGGGAGGTTGTTTAGAAATATAGAGACAAGTTTCGGTCCGAGGACAGATCCTTGGGGGACACCTGACATGACTGGGAGGGGGTCAGAGGTGTGCGTGGACATTTTGACCACTTGCATCCTTCCTGCTAGGTAATCTTGGAACCATTCTATAGCTGGGTGGGCTATCCCAGCTGCCGAGAGTTTGGAGCTGAGTAGGGAATGTGAGACGGTATCAAACACCTTGGCTAGATCTAGAAAATTGGCCGTGGTGATGTGACCATTGTCTATGCCAGTGAGGATGTTCCCGGTGACTCGTAGAAAGGAGGTGATGGTAGAATGGGCTTTGCAGAAGCCAGACTGGTAGGGAGTAAAAAATGAGGAGGAGTCCAGGTAATGAGTGAGTTGGGACAGAACTATTCTATCCTGAAGTTTTGCCAGAATAGGAAGGAGGAGATAGGGCGATAGTTGCTTGGGGATGATGGGTCACCCGCCTTTAGGGAGGGTATGACAGTGGCCATTTCCAAGCCTTTGGTACCTTTCCCAGTGATAAGGAGAGGTTGAGGAGTGCGTCAAGGGGGGAGGCTATTACAGGGGCCAATAGAATTAGCATTTTAGCATCCAGGGAAGCTGGGCATTTACCTTTGTTCAGGTTTAGAGCTCGCAGGGAGTGGAGGACTTCTACTGGGGAAACTGGTTGGAAAGAGAAAGGAGGGGCTGCGGGGTGGGAGCTGGGGGAAGAGGTGTGGTGGTGGGCTGGGGACTGCATGCTCCGTAGGGAGAATATAAGTTTGTCACCGCAGCTGGAGAAATGAGTGTTGAAAGCTTCGGCGACAGTGCTTGGGTCGAGATAATGGAGCCATTTACAAGTAGCGTTGGGGGTTGGGTTGGGAGAGATCAGGGATTTCCAAAGTCCATGTGGTGATTAGATTTATTACTAAAGGTAGATAGGAAGTAGGACTTTTTGCTAGCATATGGAATTTGGTGCAGGCATTTCTTAGGGCTCTGTAATTTGTAAGGAGGCTTGGGAGCCCACTTTCTTATAGGCTTTCCAGGCAAGGTCCCTGGATTGGCATATCTTGATTATGTCAGCTGTGATCCAAGGGAGGTGCGCTCCTCTAACTCTTTTGGTATGCAGAGGGCATTGTCCCAGATTTTAGGAAGCTGGATTGAAATACGTTGCAGGCAGTGTCAATGGAAGGAGCCTTGGTGATAAAGGACCAGTTCACCCTTCTAAAGGTCAGCTAGGAGGAATTTAAGTCCAGGAGTTATGCGATCTGGTCGCGTAGCATCTTTGGCGGTAGGGGGCTGTGAACCTTCCTGATCAGGTATATTATGTGGTGATCACTAATGGCATCAGGCAGTAGCCCAGATTTAAGGATTCGATGGGTGTGTGGTGAGGGCCCAGTCCAAGAGGGTGTGCTTTTTAGACTTATGGTTGAGTCTAGTGGGCTCGCTTATGAGTTGTTTGAGGTTTAGGGCTTTTATTTTTGTTTTCAGGTGGATTTTGTCAGCTCCTAGCCAGTTGGCATTATAGTCCCCTGTGGCATGGAGTTCCCCACCTTTGGTCAGGGCCTGCAGCATGGAGAAGTGTGAGAGGATGTCCTCATTGGAAGTGCATGGGGGACAGTAGGTGCTAGACATGTATATTGGGGCGGAATATGCTATTGAAAGTTTAACTAATGCGGCGTCTATAGTTGCAGGAAGGGAGGGGATTTCCATCCTAGTGAATTGTCGTCTGTTTGAGATGTAAATGGCTGTGCCCCCACCTTTCTTTGCCCCCCGTCTGTCATGCCAGATTATTGTGTACCCTGGGATTGAGACTTCCGCATCCGTGTGGTGAGGCTTTAGCCAAGTTTCAGATATAGTCAGGATGTCGGAGAGCATTGTTAAGGTGATAGGTTGAAATATCGAGATTTTGGCTAGGAGGCTGCAGGTATTTAGGTGTAATATGTGTAAGCCTTTGGGGAGAGTGATGGGGTGGGGGAATTGGTAGAGATTGGTCCTGGGTTTACCTCTATGTCCCCTGACAGGAGTAGGAGTAGGGCATAGAGATACATTGTTTTAGTCCTGAAATGGGTTTTGGGTGTGTTTGTTAAGCAACAACTAGAGGAGGTTGGGGGGGGGAGGTTTGAGGGTGTTAAGATCGCGAGCCCCTGGTAAAAGGAGGGAGGTAGGATTGCAGCATTAATAATCCCAAAATGGTCTAGGGGCACGTCCTGAGCCGGCAATTTGTGGGAGAAGGTATGTGTCTGAGGTGAGCAGCGGGGGGGAGCAGGGAAGGAGAAGGCTCCCACATAGGGAGGGTTGAGGGGGGTAAGGAGAAAAGTGCTGCCATGGAGAGGCAAAAGCAGGCAGTAGTAAACAACATCCTGGGACATGAAAACTGGTAGGCTATATTAGGATCTGGTTTGTGCCCTCTAGAGGAAGCAGCTGATAAGCTGCAAGTGAGAAAGTGGGCTGATAGGTTTTCAGCAGTCACGTGGCAGCCCCTATATAAAGAAGAGCTCACCAAGGGCGGTGGTGGGGGTGGTGGGGAGCCGGCACACAGCGCCAGTGGGGCTCAAGCTCAGAAACTCAGCTCCATGCGGGTTACAGCTTCCAACAGCTTCCTGCTAACACACTGTGTTGGCTCAAAAATAATGGCTCCTCTTCTCCGTACCTGTGCTTCGGTGGGGGGTGTCCATTCTGGAGCACTGTAGGAGAGGGCAGTGATCCGTGTCCCGAGCCCTAGCGACCCTAAATCCACCGTCTGTGAAGAGAAAGGAGGAATTTATAGGTAGCTGTTGGAGGAACTAGCAGGTAAGTCAGCCACTGTAATTGGTTCACGTTTGCATGCTAGGGCCCTGGGAAGCCGCGTGGCAAGTGTAGTAAGTTCTGGGAAGGGGTTGAAGTTACCCAGCAGATCTCATTAAAGCAGCAAGTCGGGCAGGGAAATAACACACTGCTGCAATAGTTTCCCCTCCAGCGCTCAGTTAAAATCTAGCACTACAGTCTGCTTTACATTTAAAGGCAAAGTTCCTTACATTTACTTGCATTGCTTAAGTACTAGGCAAAAACGAACAGAAGTAGTCTAAATGGCAGAAATATTACTGGTAAATAAACTATCAGCACATCTGTGCTGACTCTTAAAAAGCTCAGAAACTCAGCTCCACCTGGGTTACAGCTTCCAACAGCTTCCTGCTAACACACTGTGTTGGTTCAAAAATAATGGCGCCTCTCCGTACCTGTGCTTCGGGGGGGGGGTCCATCCTGGACCGCTGCAGGGGAGGGCAGTGATCCGTGTCCCAAGCCCTTGCGACCCTGAATCCACCGTCTGTGCTTCGGTGGGGTCCATCCAGGAGTGCTGCAGGGGAGGGCAGTGATCCGTGTCCCGAGCCCTCGTGACCCTGAATCCACCGTCTGTGCTTCGGGGGGGTCCGTCCTGGAGCACTGCAGGGGATCATGGATGTAAGGCACTCACCATCATTAGGCTGGTCCCTGCGCCTCTGCAGACCATCACACCTCCTGGCCTGCTGGTCCTCCAGGCGGCACCTCGTCTCCCTCACCAGCCTGCGCTCTTCTGGGCCTAAGATGCAAACATGGAGAGAGGAACATCAATACAATCTGGCAGCAAAGTCCCCCCGCCTTCATGTGTGTGCAATCCCACACGGCCATATCCATCCACCCCCAACCCTGATACCACCAACACGGCCAACACTGGATGGCCCCCCCATGCGCCGGACACATGCAACCATGATACGCATATGGACGATAACAGTGTATCGATGGGGCACCTACCTGGCCATGGCACCGTGCCCCTCCTGGCATGTGCCCACTGGTGGGCAAGCAGGTCAGGGTCCCTGCGACTGAGGTCCCCGTACCTGTGGCGACACTGCTCTGCTGTGCACCCAATTCCCGTGGCCTTCTCCAGCGCATCAGCCACATCCAGCCAAACTGCATTCCTGGCCCTGTCCAGGGGTGCAACACCATACAGAGACCCAGCATGGAGCCCCACAATGGCCACCAGATTTGCTAACTCCACAAGGCTCCACATAGCTGCCCTTCTCCGAGCCATCTCAGCAGATAGTTAGATTCAAAATGGCGCTCGGCAATGTGGTCCAGCCACGTGCAGATGCTGCATGGTACAGCGCTGCAATTCCCTATCCACTGTCACCGAACAGCGCGATAGTGGTGCACCCATGCCTGACGCATGGTGCCTAGGGGGCAAAGGTCGGGCACAGGGTCAAGGGTCTCTCGCGCATGGACAGCCACAGCGCGATTGGAACCCAATGCATGCTGTACAATTGGGTGTCTCTGTGCCACCTCCTGTAGCATCCTACAGCGCTGTGGCACCAGTGAGCCTATGGCTCCCCAGTGCCACAGCATCATATATGTGAACAGAGCAGTAGCGCCACTGGCACAATGGTGGCCGTGCCCTGCATTGCCTCCCTCACACAGCACGTCAGCAGCAAGGCAGACGCCTGCGTCATCACCCCATGCATGCACAGTTAGGTGTGTACTGCGCATGTCACAGAATTGCACCCTTGGCTGAGCACGTTCAACACAACAGGGTGATATTCAGCCGGCATATGCAAATCAGCTAATCAGCCATTCAATGGCGCAGACACTGCATTTGCATCCACTTAAAAATGTGCCTCACCTCATTTGCATGCATTGCACTATAAAACTGCGACATTGGGCTGCACTGGCCGTAGTCGGTTACTGTAGTCTGTTGTGGTGAGTTGCATGCTGTTTGGGAGTGTGGACTGTGGTGTTTGGGACATGCATGGGACTGCACAGTCACAGGTAACACCTGTCATTCTCATAGGATGAATAATGACCGATCATGAGGTGGAGGAAGAGAAACAGAGACGTGGGTGGAAGAGGAGGCCTAACTTCACCAAGGCAGAAACAGATGCCCTGTTTGAGGCCTACCTCGACCAGGAGCCGCTGCTCAGCGGATGCCAGGGAACACCACAGGCCCATGCTGCTGCATGGGAAGAGGTGGCACGTGCCGTCAACCTGCATGGCAGCCACCAGCAGGAGTACAAAAAGCAGATAGGCACGGACAGGCAAAGGATTAAGGAGAAGGTGGCTGCCATCAGTGCAGAATAGTCTGCGACTGGTGGGGGACAGCCGGAGGTGCAACGCCTGACCCCACAAGAAGATCGGGTTGCTGGCAGCATGCAGCGTTGCACCATCGAGGGTGTTCTGGGTGGTGGATTCCAGATGGGTGGTAGCCCGTCACTGCATGGTAGGTCCTGGTCTGTCAATGGCGGGGACAGGGTAGGTCACATACATTAATGCTACTGTTTTTCACTTACAGCTCCTGAGCATCTACATGGGTCAGCAGTGGTGGACTTAACTCCACTGAGGGCGGTAGCATGGAGATAGAGGAGGGCCCATCCACCTCCACAGGCATACAAGGGTCAGGGCGACAGTGGGCCCACCTGGACATCCAGACTGATGTTGGTGGAGCAGGTGTGGAGGAGGCCCTGCCCGTGTCCCAGCGTGCCAGCGTCCATGGATGCCAGCATGCTGAGACTCGGGCTGGTGTGATGGCGGTGGATGCACTCAGTGTGGCTCTGCACCAGGCAGAGGAGTGGTGCAGCAGAGACACTGCTCTGCTCCCGGCAGGGATGGACCGGTTGTGGGAGGATGTGATTGCTGCCATTGACAGGCAGACACAGGCAATCACAGCTGTCATGGCCACAATGGGTACACAGTTATCTGCCCATGCGTCACAGACACCGCACAGTGCAATGTCAACCCCCCATTCCTGGCGTCGTGCAACACCCTCTTTGTTGACACCGGGTTCAGCTGTGGGCATCCCGAGCATGCCTGGTGCAGGCATGTTCAGTGTGATGCAGACCACTGCACGAGCACGGTCACGTTCATGCAGTGGAATCCTTGGGGGACCGTCGGTGCCACTCCATGAGGCCATTGGTCAGTCTGTCACTGCTGGCGGGTCTCGGTGGAGCTGCCCACACATCTGTGGCAGCCGTGGCACTGTGGCGCATGACTGTCCTGTCTCCCAGCATGGCTACTGTCTGATGCTGCCCTGTGTGCATTGTGTTGTTCATCATGCAATGCACGGGTGTGGTATTCAGCCCTGCACGCACACACACATTCCATCTGCATACACTCCTGGCTGCTGTCTGCTGCGGTGTGTGCATGATAATGCCTGCATTGCGCTGTCCACCACTGTGCGATGGTCCCCAGCGTCAGACACACGCACTGTGACAGGCACTATGAAGTGGTGGTGCAATGTGGATGTGCGCGTGGCTAGGGGTGGCAGTCAGAGTCGGCGTGCCTCCTACCCTTTGTGCATGTCTTGTGAGGTGTGTGTGTGTGTGTGTGTGTGTGTGTGTGTGTGTGTGACCGCATGCCGTGTTAGACCTTGCCCATCCCTGGTGGTGTGTGCGGTTCCATGCTCGGCCAATTCCCTTGATGACATGCACCCCTGGTGTTTGTCCATGCATGTTTGTGGGTTATGCCTTTGCCAGTGGTGGTTGCACATGGCCCCATGACTTACCTGGGTTGGCTGAAGTGCTCCTCTGCAATGGTGTCCCAGTGCAGCTGTGCCAGCCGGATCAGTCAGGGGTCCCTTCGCCCAAGGGGGGCTGCCCACTACCATCTTCACCAGCGTCCTCATCGTCCCCATCGCTGTCCCCCTCTTCAACCTGTACGGCTATCCCACAGTCATTGGCCATGTTGTGCAGGATGCAACAGGCCAGGAATAGCCCGCAGGCCTTTGAGGGGCTGTACTGTAGGGCACCACCAGACATGTCCAGGCAATGGAAACGTGCCTTCAGCATCCCAAACACCCGCTCAATGACATTGCATGTGGTGGCATGTGCCTCATTGTAGTGTCACTGTGATGGGGTCACGGGCCACCGGTATGGTGTGAGCAGCCAGAGACAAAGTGGGTATCCACTGTCACCTGTGTGCAGAGGGTGGAAGTTAGTTTGGTGATCAGCATCACCCTGCCTTGGGCCATCTAGGCCAATACCAGTGTCACCTCTGACTATGCCCCTCCCAAGCTCCAAGTCTTTCCACATGGTTTGCATACTCACCGACTAAGTGGCCAGTGGGGATGTCCCCACTCTCGAATCTGTGGCACAGTGCTGACTGGTGCCAGATGAAGGCATCATGTGCTCCCCCAGGGTGCATGGCACAGACATTGATTTTGTGCTCCCTGGCATCACACACCACCTGGCAGTTGATGCTTGCATACCCCTCCCAATTCATGTATGCAACCCCTTCGGGGCCAGGTGGTGTGCAGATGGCCACATGGGTGCGGTCTATTGCCCCTAGCATGCCAGGCATACATGCTACCCTGTGGAACTCCTGTATGTTTGCTGTGCGCTCCGCTGGTGTGCTGGGGAAATGGATGTACTCTGCAGCATGTGGCAGCAGTGTGCTGAGGAATTGGGTGTGGTGGCGTGATGCGGCTGACTGGGTTATGCCTGTCATGTCCCCTGTTGGTCTCTGGAAGGCACCCGTGGTGAGCAGGCACATGTAAGCTGTCACTTTTATCTCCACTGACAGAGCATGGCTCTGTCATGTGGGTGCCTGCATCACATCACTGCACAGATCACAGAGCTGCCTCAGAATTGCCCAGTTCAGGTGGTACTGGCCCATGATCTCAGTATCGGTGTACAGCTCGAAGCTGGTGCGGGCTCGATACTGCCTGTTGGGGGCATACCACCGACAGCCCTTCCACGGCCATGCCCCTCTGCTGCCTGTCTTCTCACCCCCCTCATAACTGCCTCCATCTAGATGGTAGCACTGGCCATGTCCCTGGCTTGTGTTCCCCCCCGGCAGCTGTTTCTGTGTTCCCCCTGCTGTCCTGGCTGCTACTTCCCCTGCAGCGGGAACACCTTCCTGTGGTGGCCTCAGTGCTGTGTGGCACTTCCCCCTTCTGCACAACACTGTGGCTGTGGCTCCCCACACCTTCCCTGTTCCTGGGGGTTCCAGGTGCTCTGTCTCTGTCCTGCCCTGTGTGTTTATGTTGCCTTTGTGGCTGGCTATGGTTCAGCAACATGTGCCTTCCCTGTAGTGTTCTTGCACCTCTCTCTTGTTCCTTTTTATTTTGGATCATTTCAACTATCGCGCAACTTCAGCTTGCTCCCCTATTGCACATGGCGCATGTTGTTGAATATTGCACTGTGCCATTTATGCATGGTTCCTCCTCCTTCAATTGCACATGCATTCATTATCATTGCGTTCTTACGCAGTGTGATTTGGGGGTGCATCTGCCTCCCACTGAATATCACAGAATGGTGCATTTTTGGACTTGCGCTGGTGTATCCCTATTGCGCATGGCGCAACCCTTTTGAATATCTGGGCCATAGTATTTATAATTGTAGGTTATTCTTCCCCATATGTATCACTTTGCACTTATTCAGATTTATTTCTAATACCCAATTGTCTGTCCTTTTCACAATTGTATCTATATCTTTTTGAATGGATGCTTTATCCCTTTCTGTACTAGGTGGGCCACCTGGTGTCATCAGTGTATTTCGAAACCCAGCTTTCCAGGTTTAATGTTAGGTCTGATATAAAGATTTTAAAAAGTACCAGCCCCAGAACAGACCCCTGTGAACCCCACTGGACACGATTCCCTCCCCCGATAGATATCCATTCACCAACACTCTCTGTACTTTGTCTGTGAGCCACTCTCTTATCCAATTAACATAAACTGTACTAATATCTAGTTTTTCTAGCTTTGTTATAATGACCCAATGTGGTGTGAGTTCGAAGGCGTTATCAAGGTCCAGGTATATTATGTCACAGAGTATTTTCTGATCTAAGGTAGCACTAACCTTTTCATAAAAAACAGGAGGTTAGTAGTGCAACTTCTGCCCTTTTTAAACCCATGTAGTTCAAGCACAGTAGACAACCTATCCTTAATAACTGATTCCAGCATTTTACAACAGACACTGGTTAAGCTTATAGGCCTATAAATTTGAAGTCTTGATGTTTCAGTTTTTTGAACATAGGGACAACAAGGACTAATTTCCGTTCAGGGGGCATCATTCCTGAAAATGTTCATTGTTCAAGAAGTAGTTTCAGTGGTAGGGTTATATGTTCAGCCATGATTTGCAATAATCTAGCCGATATTTTATCGGGTCCTGGTGATGAATGATTTTTCAGGTGTTGGATTTTGCTTCTAATTTCTTCTTCAGTGATTTGGATTTCATTATTATTTTGTACATTCATTATGTTGTGTGGCCGTGAGTCCTTGTTGTAAACCTCTCAGAAATAAGAATTAAATAATTCTGCCAGCTCTACATTATCCTTTACTGTCTTATTTTTTTTCCCCAATTGTTTAACCAGGTGAGACACACTAAGCTGAAAGCTTTTTTACAGGTGTAACCTAGGAGCACAGCGAAGTTAAGTGACTTATTTAGGTTCACACTATATATGCAAGTGAAGGTTGTGGGACTCAAACCCAGGTCTCTAGATTTATCACTCAGAGCCTTAAACCACTGCGCTATACTGCCTCCCTTAAAGTTTCATGTATAATTCGGCCTACATGAGACTGTGGAGTCAGAAATTTATATAGGCATGAAAGATTCATAGAAACCGCTAAATTGAGAAGTAATTTTTATATAAATTGTAAGTTTTATCCATGAAACCAGAAATGAAGGTGCATCTTGGATATTATCCTGGGTGCTATCACAAAGAAGGAAGGCAAATCACAACATTTCAACGCATGTAAAAGTTTGTGGCACTCATGGTCTCACTAAGTATTTGGATTAAATAATGCAAACAAAACAGCAGCTTTCCTGATTCCAACTGCAGTTTATTGTCTGGAGAACAAACTGCTACCCTAGTGCCTCAGCCTTACAATCAGGCCTTTGATTAGGGGTAAATTGGTTACTAACAAGTGCTGCCTTTATTCAGGTAGCTTAAAGAAATACACACACACATAATACACATAACCTAACTTATATAAAAAATAAAATAGTATTTTTTCATAATGTAATTTTTACGGTTACTATTCCCTTAAAGAATGCTACATTGTTTCATTATTTAGTAATAGACTGTTAGCCTACTAAGTTAATCTAAAAAACAATATATCTACCGTTATGTCTTAACTCACTCTAAAAGTTAGGCAACTCTATATAGGAGGATTAGCCTAGAAATATATACATAATAATTATCATAAAGACATACAAGCCCTGTGACCATGAACTCATCATAAATCTGTAATTTATATTATATTACATCCAAGACTTCAGAGGCTTGTATGTCTCTATGATAATTATTATGTATATATTTCTAGGCTAATTCTCCTATATGGAGTTGCCTAACTTTTAGAGTGAGTTAAGACATAGCGGTAGATATATTGTTTTTTAGATTAACTTACTCAGTATTTATAAGTGGTATGACAAAATAGAATGTGTTATACAAAAGTATCGAGTTGTGTCCACTCTATTACTAAATAATGAAACAATGTAGCATTCTTTAAGGGAATAGTAACTGAAAAAATTACATTATGAAATAATACTATTTTATTTTTTGTATAAGTTAGGTTATGTGTATTATGTATGTGTGTATTTCTTTAAGCTACCTGAATAAAGGCAGCACCTGTTAGTAACGAATTTACCCCTAATTGAAGGCCTGATTGTAGGGCCGAGGCACTAGGGCAGCAGTTTGTTCTCCAGACAATAAACTGCAGTTGGAATCAGGAAAGCTGATATTTTGTTTGCATTATTTCATCCAAATACTTAGTGAGACCACGAGTGCCACTAAATTTTAGCCATGACCTGCCTCCTGACACAACTTCCTAGGATCGCTTCTGAACCTGGGTCGTCAGCATGGCAGCAAGAAACTTTGATGCTAGGGCATGGAGGTTGCCTTAAAGTCTAATATTAGTATCAATAAACCTCACAACATTGGTGATATTCCATTCTCTAATTTTAAACTTCTGGGGCTTAACATTCTGCAGTTTACATAATTGCGAAATGTAATTTTAATATTTCTGAAAGCGTAGAGGCTTATAACTAAGTTATCATTAATGTTAGAGATCCCAAACTTAGTATACAGCTGTATGGACCTTGGCACAGTCACCATACCAAATTTGGTGCAATCTGAAGAAACACTTTTAGTTTACATTGTCGTGAACTCTAATTTTAAACTTTCTGACAGTTTGGAGGCTTATAACTCAGTCATTTACATCTGAAATTTGATACAGTTTTGTATGGAAGAACTGGAAGGGGGCAGGATCAGTTGTGTTCCAGGACAGTAGCTGCTGCTGTTTTCATAGGGTTCTTGTGGATTTTACTTGGTAGGTTAGTTCTTTTCTTTCTTGCTTCTAAGGGGCTAGCAGGGTATTGTTCTGGGTGATCCTGGATGTTTGTAAACTGATTTAGTGGCTGTAAGTGGGGCTCTTTTTGTGGATGTTTCACTTTGTAACAGGCTGCGCTGGTAGAGGCCTATTTCTTCTGATTTAAAACCTGTTTGGTGGGATTTGCTTGGAGATGGTTATTTGAATTGGAGACCTATATCTGTAATTTCAAGCCTAGTTTGATTTGGTGTTAGTGAAGCTGATTAAATTGGAGAACTGTTTCCTTTGGCAGCAAACATATTTTGGGGGCTTTGACTTGAATTTTGATTCCTTGTGCTGACTCCATTAGCTGTAAAGGTTAGTTCATAGTGGGGGAGGGGTGTTAATAGTCTGGCCAGGTCTCACTCAGCCAATTGAGTGGAGGCAGGGCTGAATCAGGTTGAGGTGCTAGCTGCTTTGTCTTCTCAGAAAGAACTGCTTGGGCCTGGTTATTTAGCTGCAGGGCTTGGAGGAGACACAGGGCTGATACACTCTCTTGTCAGGTGTCTGCCCAAAGCCCACCCTCCCCACCCCTCCCTCCCAGAAGTCTACAAATTTATAGGGGAGACCTGCCCTGCAATTGAGGAAAAGGCTGCTGGTGCAGCTCATGTAGTTCTAGCCACTGGGGGTTGAATTTAAAGGCCAGGAGAGAGGAGCTTAGGGAGTTGTTCATTTTCCTTACATGTTTAATGTGTTGTACTGCACCTAATAACAGAGTTACTGGTGTACAGTGGGACTGTCTCTAGGATTAGTGGGTGACCTGATTAGGCAGTAGGGTATCTTGGAATAGGGGGAACCTGGTGGCTCACCCAAAGAAACCTATTTGAAAGGAGATGGAACCACACATCATTAGGGCCGGCATCTTTGGGAGGGTGGTGGGGTGCACAGGGTGTGGAGCAGCCATGATACTGGACTGGGCTTGGAAGTTTGGTGGTTGCCCAGTGCTGCCAGCTAGCATAGCTTAGGGAGGAGGTTAGGGATGAGGAGAAAGCTGGGGAAGGGGTGGTATGGTTGGGGAAGGGGCTGGAAATCTCCACAGGGTTGCACCAAGCACTGGGGTGGGGGTATAGGGAAAGGTTGCAGGAGAATACTCAGGTGTCACATAGGGACCCTGGCAGAGGGGGCCCAAAAGGACACTACCAAGGAAGCAGGCAGGTAACTGGGGACCCTCACAAAGGGGGGACGGAGGGACAACATTCTCAGGGAAGTAGTTGGATAGCCAGTGCTGGACAGAAGGAAGCAAGGCAGGGAGGTGGATCAGACCTTATACTTAGTAACCGCTTCAATTCTCTTCTACTGCTCAAGGATGAGGGGGGGATGTAGCCATGACAGAGGTGGTTAGAGACGGAAAGGGTGTGGGAGTGCGGGGGGCAGGAGGCAGGGGCCAGATAGCAGAAAGAACAGGGGGGGACCTGGAATGCAGGAGAATGGGGGGAGCAGTGAATTGGAGCAGGAGGGGCAGGGGGAAGAGAGAGGAAAGCGCAAGGAGAAGGACCAGTTGGGAGGAAAGGTAAAGAAGGACCAGAAGTACAAGGAGGATTCAGTAAAGAGAACTGAGGGGGTAGGCCAGGGGAGCACGACGAGCAAGGAGGAACTAAATGGAGACAGGAAGGAAGGGAGGATGAGCCAGGCTAGTTTAGCAGATGGGGAGAAGGACCAGTTGTGAGCAGTGAGGGGAATTAACAAGGTACAGAAGGATACTCAGGAGGAGGAGGCATAGGATTGGAGGAGGGTGGCCATGGTAAATAAGGAGGGTGGCATGTGGCACACAGATAGGGGGAGGAACAAGGAGCCAGCTGGGTGGAAGGGCCGGTAGAAAGGATGAGGGACATGGAAGGGGGAATGGAGGAAAAGGAGTGGTCAGAGTGCTCCTGCTGGGGGATTCTATGATCAGGGGTATCAAATGGGATAGGGAGGGAGAAGCCTGGCCAGTTAGAACAAGATGCTTCCCTGGATTAACGGTGCACAGGGCTAAGCACGAGGTATATCAGCTAGGCAAAGGACTGTGGGGTTCCCAGACATACTGGTCCACCTGGGCACAAATGACATTGAGGAAATAGTGAGCTAGAGATACAGGCAAGATTCAGGGAGCTCGCCAGGGTCTGTCATGACATAGGATGCACAGTTTCCTTCTCAAAATCCTGCCAGTGCCAAGGGCTAGTGGGGAACACAAAAGAAAAATTAGGGAGATAAACCAGTGGCTCAGGGGTGGTGTGAGGCCAGAGGGTATGGGTTAATGGGGGATTGGGGGAGACCTGGGAGGATAAGGCTGTATGCTGAGATAGACTACATCTCAATTTGGAGGAGGAATCCTTAGTTGAAAATAGAGGAGTTCATTGGTGAAAAGTGGGGTTTAAACTTGTGAAGGGGTGGGATGGGAGAAAAGGCAGTCAAGGGATGCCAATAAAGGAGAGACTCTGTCTCCACCCCTGGGGACCAGGAGGATTGCAGGAAAAGACCAACTGGCAAAGTGCAGACCAGGGAAAACAGAATCCCCAAGGGAACACGAGCAGGGAAATGGAACTATAGGGAAAGGGTGGAAGGTAGTCCTGCTAAATGCCAGGAGCTTAGGCAATAAAATGCCTGAACCCAGGCGATGTTAACTGAGGGAGCAGTGGATGTGGCAGGGTCACTGAGACTTGGGCCACTACAAGACATGACTGGGACCTGAACCTGGAGGGTTACACTATGTTCAGGAAGGACAGGGGGGAGGGAAGGGGAGGAGGGGTAGCAATGATAGTAAAAACTGCATTGGCATAGGGGGAGTAGAGGAGGCGGAGGGAACCGTGGAGGCAATTTGGGTCACCTTGATAACAAGGGGGGGCAAGAGAGTAAAAATAGGAGTGGTGTATAGACCCCCTGCCCTGGCGGAGGAGCTGGAGGACAGTCTGGTGGCAGATGTTAGGAGACATTGCAGACTGGGCAGAGGAAAGGGGTGGTGTTGGGGACTTAAACATGCCAGGAACAGACTGGGAGACTATGACATCCTCTGTGACCAGGGAACAGAGGTTGTTGGATGTCTTTCAAGAGCGTTCCTAACTCAGCAGGTGAGGGAACCGACCAGGGAGGCACGGGTACTGGATGTGGTCCTGGCAGACAGTGACCAGATTGGGGGCCTGGAGGTAAGGGACCCATTGGCGGGGAGTGACCATGCCACGATCTGGTTCTGCCTGGACCTAGGAGGGGTAGAAGGCTGCACAAAGACGGAAGTAACCGACTTCAGGGGTGGATTTTAAGGAAATGGGAAGGATCCTTAAGGAGCATTTGGATGGGATTGGGTCAGACATGGACGCTGATAGTAGGTGGGAAATCATCAGGAGAGGGGTGCAGGATGCTACCAGCACCTGTGCAAGAGTAAGACGAAAATGCAGTAGGGCCCAAAAACCCTGTTGGTGGACCAGGGAGGTCCAGGAGGTGGTGTGGGGAAAGAAAGCAGCATATAAAAAATTCAAGTGCTCAAGGAGTGAAAGGGATCGAGGGGAGTATGAGCTGATGGCTAGAAGGGCCACTAGAGTGGTGAGGGTGGCTAAGACAAGGAAGGAGCAGAACCTGGCCAGGGAAATTAGGAGAGGGAAAAAGGGGTTCTTTAGATACATTGGGGAAAGATGAAGGGTGAAGGGGCAGATTAGCAGGATTAAATCAGGAAGAGATGGGCACAAGACCCAGAGGAGCAGGCTGAGGTACTAAATGAGTACTTCACCTCAGTTTTCACCAGGGAAAATGGGGATGCTGCATCATACATGGGAGGAGACAGAGATAATGAGGAGGGGGCCCTTACCAATCGGCAGGTCTGGGAGGGGGCATCACTGGCAGGTGGGGGGAGGGCTAAGCAGGGAGAAGAGGTACTGGAAGTGGAAATCACAGCAGAGAGAGTGAGGGAAGCCCTCAGCTCCCTTAAAACAGAGAAAGCACCGGGGCCGGATAAATTACATCCTAGAGTGCTGAAGGAACTTGCAGATGTCCTGGCGAAACCCCTGGCAGAGATTTTCACCATCTCTCTGAGGACAGGGTGGGTGCCCCAAGACTGGAAGGTGGCGCATGTAGTGCCTATGCACAAGGGGGGATCAAGGGAGGTGGCAGGGAAACTACAGGCCTGTCAGCCTGACATCAGTGGTGGCAAGGTGATGGAGGCATTGTCAAGGAGAGGCTGGGGGACCTGGATAAGTCAGGGTGCCTGGACAATAGACAGCATGGATTCATCCCGGGAAATCATGTCAGACAAACCTGGTGGAGTTCTATGACTGGGTGACAAGTGCCTTGGACCTGGGTAGACCAGTGGATGTCCTCTTTCTAGACTTCAGCAAGGCATTTGACTCTGTTCCTCATGTGGGCCTGTTGGATAAACTAGGAGAAATGGGGGTGGGAAACCAGATGATCCGATGGATAGGCAATTAGGTCCAGGACCGGACCCAGAGGGTCGTAGTTGGTGGGATAGTCTCTTCCCCAAGGAGGGTCATTAGTGGGGTCCCACAGGGATCAGTCCTTGGGCCCCTTCTGTTCAACGCCTACGTATCTGACATAAGGACAGGAATCAGGAGTGAGATGAGTCTCTTTGCAGATGACTCGAAACTGGAGGCGGTGGTGGATGGGGAGGAGGGGGGGTGGCCCTGCAGGGGACCTGGAGGCTCTGGAAAGATGGTCTAGAAAGTGGAAGCTGAGGTTTAATGCAGGGAAATGCAAGGTACTCACCTGGGGCCAGAAACCCAGGCCAAGTGTACACCTGGGAAATACTACAAGTCTCAATGGCTGAGAGGGACCTGGGGTGGTGGTGGATGTCAAGATGAACAACTCGGAGACTTGTAGGAGGGCAGCAGCCAAGGCCAGCAGGATGCTGGGATGTATCATGGGGATCACCTCCAGAAGGAAGTGATACTCCCTCTGTATAACTGCTTGGTGAGGCCAGCATCTGAGTACTGCATGCAGTTTTGGAGGCCGCACTTAAAGAGGGATATTAATCTCTGAGAGGGTCCAGAGAGGGCAACCAAAATGATTTGGGGCTTGGGGACAGGACCTATGAGGAGAGGCTCGAAGAGCTAAATATGTACACTTTGGAAGAGAGAAGGGACCGGGGGACATGATAGAGGTCTTCAGGTACATGAAGAGGATAAATAGGGAGGAACAGTGAGGGTGCTTTGAAGGAAGGAGGAGGGGCCACTAGAGGCATGGGTGGAAGCTGGAAGGGGGAAGATTCAGGGAGAAAGGAGGAGGTGCTACTTCACTGAGAGGGTGGTAGAGCCATGGAATGCACTACCTAGGGGGCTGGTGGAGGCAGAGACAGTGGAGGGGTTCAAGAGGGGGTGGGACAGGTACAGGGGAAGGGTTCAGGAAGCCTGACCTGAGCTCTTTCCTTCTAAGACTGCTTGAAAGGCAGAGTAGAGAAACTTACCAGAGCAAGGGAGAAGGATTAAGACTTAGTTTGGCTAAGCAGATTTACTGTGTGGTGGTGTTTTTATTTTTTACTCACAGGGATTGCTACTGTTTGTTGCTAACATTTCATTGCTTTATATTTTCTCTGATTCAAATTGTTGTTGCTGGTATACCTTCTTCTGCATTATTACAAGGTGTGCCTACAGGTGTGTGCTAACAGATTACTGCTGTAATCTTCTGATTCAAATTGTCTTTTGCAAGGTATATCTTCTGTTACTGCTTTATTTTCTCTGGAGCAAAGTGTTTCTTACAGGGTATATCTTCTCTGAAATTACTGTATTACAGGTGGAGCTTACATTTTGTGACTTTTTATCATTGGGCTAAGCAAAATTACTGTTTGACACTGTTTTATTTTATTCTTGTTTGTTGAAAAGGTTTGTTGTCTCAGAGGTGTTTCAGTCTCCTTCTCACATTGAAGGAGCTAATTGTTTTCCTCCCACAGCTCTTCCAAAGGATTAGGTGTGTATGTGGGGGGTGGAGCTGGCAAACTGTCAGTAATTTCCAACAGAAAGAAGGGTTAAAAGTCAGGTTAGTTGATATCTTGGAGGTAGAAGACTTGGTTTGCTGGCCAAGGCACCTAGCTTCACCTGAGCTCTTTCCTTTTAAGACTGCTTGAAAGGCAGAGTAGAGAAACTTACCAGAGCAAGGGAGAAGGATTAAGACTTAGTTTGGCTAAGCAGATTTACTGTGTGGTGGTGTTTTTATTTTTTACTCACAGGATTGCTACTGTTTGTTGCTAACATTTCATTGCTTATTTTTCTCTGATTCAAATTGTTGTTGCTGGTATACCTTCTTCTGCATTATTACAAGGTGTGCCTACAGGTTGTGCTAACAGATTACTGCTGTAATCTTCTGATTCAAATTGTCTTTGCAAGGTATATCTTCTGTTACTGCTTTATTTTTCTCTGGAGCAAAGTGTTTCTTACAGGATATATCTTCTCTGAAATTATTACAGGTGGTGCTTTACAGGTTTTACAGTTTTATCTAACATTAGGATAAGCTTTCAGGGTTACTGCATTTTGTTGTTGACTGATTGTTTCTGCTCTTACCTCCTTGTTCTTTCGTCCGTGGTTCTTCTTTTTAGGCGGGAAGGGCCCAGCCACCCACCCCATCCCCACCACCCACGCTACACTCCTTTAATAAGGGTACCACAGTTGTGACATTTCCTGTGGCAGAGCAGGAAGGGGCGGATCAGTGGGGCCTCCACAGGTGATCTCATTTACAGGGCACTAGTAATTTAACTTGTTATAACAAGTTAAACAAAGCACAATTAAACCATTACTTGCATTTTTTCCTTCTAATTACTCTGACTAGGTTACAAACCCAGCAACTTATTTGGAATGGATTTCATAAACTGCAGGTACTGTGGAACAATTTTCAGAAGGACAGTCTTACAGGATTTAGGACACTGTCCTACATGCTGGGCCTTTGGAGATCTTAGGTCTCAGCTCCGGGCAGCATGGGCAGAGATTCACGCTCAAATTTCATATTGAAGAGGAAATACATTATAAGAACCACCGCCATTTCCCCAGCATCCAACAGAAAACCTCGACCGCAGAGGTAGTTGGTCCAGGAGGTTGGCAGGTGGTTAGGAGGAGCAAATCAGGTGCCCCATCACTCTCTGCTCTCCAACACATTACCTCCGAAAACCATATAAACACTACAAACAGGTATCTGCCTCTATCTCTGAAATCAAATAAAGAGGCAGAAGACACTGCAGAGCAGGACGCTGAGGCACAGGAGCTAGCACAACAATACTCACCCAAATCAGGAACCAAAACTAAACAAGCACAAAGGAAATCCAAAAAACTACTGATCATAGGAGACTCCATGATTCGGGGAGTTGATACCCATCTCCAGCCAGGGGTGATGGTCAGATGTCTCCAGGTACATCAGCATGGAGAGACACTGACCGCATTGCTAAAATTGTTCACAAAGCAGGAGAAACATTGATGTCCTAGTACACATAGGGACTAATGATCTCGCCAGCCGGTCAGTTGTGGAGACCAAGAACACCTGACTAGGCTGGGTGACAAACTATCATCTATTTCGTCGGCATCTCCTTCTCTGAGATCCTGCCAGTCTGGGAGAAGGAGCAGATGGACGAAAGGTCAGAAGGGAGATAGGGAGCTAAACATGTGGCTCAAGGACTGGTGCCAGGAAAAGGACACGGATTTGTAGGAACTGGCAACAGTTCTGGGAGCGAAGTTCTTTAAATTTGATGGACTGCATCTGACTAAAGAGGAGTCAGTGCATTGGGGTAGAAGTTTGACATCTTTGCAGAATATTTAAACTAGCAAATGGGAGGGGTGCAGCACCCCATCGTCGAATGGGAAGAACACCCTCCCCTCAGCTAGTGGTCAAACAGGAATTCAGCATGTTTGCCGCTCATTTGCATCACCAGGTAAGAAAAAAGGTTTGTCTCCCCACATGATGCACACAGGGTAATGCCAAACTTCACCCAACAACTAACACACCAAAATCTGGCCAATGGAAAATTATTACACAAATGCTCACAGCCTGGGAAATAAGATCCCAGACCTGCAGGCAATAATGTCAGAGGCTAAACTGGACAAAGTAGCAATTAGTGAGACGTGGTTTACCAGTAATCACACTAGGGAGACTTCAGTACCTGGCTATGTATTGTTCAGAAGAGACCGAGGTGCAAAAAGGGGGGGGAGGAGTGGCCCTGTATGTTAATGAAAATATCAAAGCTACAGAAATTCAGACTACACATAAGGAGCCAGAAGAACTGTGGGTCACCCTGGAAACAGGAAATGGGACAGCCATAAGAACTGGGGTTGTCTACAGGCCTCCAGACCAGAGGAGGACATAGACACATTACTGTTAGAAGATATACAAAACATGACAGCTAAAGGGGAGGTTCTGATAATGGGAGACTTCAACATGTCAGATACAGATTGGTCAATACCAGCAGGAACATCTGCCAGAACTAGACTCATAGTGGATTCCCTGCAGGGGAGGGCCTCAAACAACTGGTACAGCAACCCACAAGAGACAGGGCTATCCTAGATCTAGTACTGACTAACAAGAAGGGATCACAGATCTCCAGGTAGAAGGTCACCTGGGGCCAGTGACCATCACATGGTATGGTTCAATTTGGCTACTACATCTAAATCATCCCATTCCAAGGCAAAATATGGGACTTCAGAGGAGCTGACTTTGATAAGATGGCCAACAGAGTTAAGCTAGCCTGGCAAAAGAAACACAGGTGAGGAGGTACAGGCAAAGTGGGCAAGCATTAAGGATACAATACTTGAAGCAACATCCCATTGTGTTAGACAGAAAAGGAAGTGCAAAGAAGAAGGAAACCACTTTGGTTCTCAAATACAGTAGCAGAAAAGGTCAGAGCCAAAAGGCTGGCCTTCAGAAATATAAGGGAACACAGCGGGATGAAGATAGGGAGGCATACCAAACTGCCCTAAGGGAAGCAGGTAAGGCAGTAAGGCAGGCAAAGTCCCAAACTGAGAAACACTAGCACAAACAGTAAAGAAGGTGACAAGACTTTCTATAGATACATTAGTGAAAGGAGAAAGTCCAGAGGGTATTGCAAGCTTAATGGAGAAAAGGGAGCATGTGAGGAGGAGGACCCTGTAAAGGCATCTATCCTAAATAGATACTTTTGCTCAGTATTTACTGAAGAGAAGGTAGGGCAGGGCCCACAGCTCAGCATCATGGACACAGCGGGAGGAGGTGAGCACTAGTCCCTTCACAAAAGAAAGGGTCCTACAAGAGCTTGCTAAGCTCAGGGTGGATAAGGCAATGGGACCTGATGGCATACATCCCAGGGACTTAAGGAGCTAAAGGAGGAACTAGCAGAGCCATTAGCAGAATTGTTTAGTGAGTCTCTGAGCACAGGAGAGGTCCCAGAAGACTGGAGAAGGGCTCATGTGATCCCACTCCACAAGAGTGGTAGCAGGGAGGAGGCGGGGAACTACAGACCGGTCAGTCTTACCTCAGTAGTGGGCAAGATTATGGAGGCACTCCTTAAGGAAAGGATAGTGCAACACCTGGAATCCATAGGGGCACAGGATCCAAGACAGCATGGATTTACAAAAGGAAGGTCCTGGCAAACTAATCTCATAGATTTCTTTGACTGGGTAACCAGAGTGGTGGACCAAGGGAGCAGTTGATGTCGCCTACCTTAACTTCAGCAAATTTGACACTGTTCCACATAGAAGATTGATAAATAAGCTAGGTAGGCTCGGGGGCTGAAGTTGGTCAACTGGGTGGCAAACTGGTTGACTGGCAGAAAACAGAGAGTGGTGGTAAATGGTATACAGTCAGAAGAGATGCAAGTCACAAGTGGCGACCTCAGGGATCAGTCCTGGGGCCAGTCCTATTCAGCATCTTCATTAGTGACCCAGATGGACTAGAGGGTAAGGGCTTGTCTGTTTGCAGATGACACCAAGATCTGCAACAGAGTAGATGATCCAGATGGGGTGGGCAGAATGAGAAGAGATCTGGATAAACTAGCAGAATGGTCAGAAGAGTGGCAACTGGGATTTAATGCAAAGAAGTGCAAAATCATGCACATAGGGAAGAGAAACCCTGAAGCCACTTATAGGCTGGGAGGGGTTGCTAGCAGTCACAAAGGAAGAAAGAGACTTGGGCATCATCATCACTGATGCCCTAAAATCATCCAAGCAGACCTCTAAAGCAGTAGGTAAGGCTAGGGGGGTGTTAGGGTGTATTAGTAGGGGTATCACAAGTCGTAAGAGGGAGGTAATAATCCCTCTGTACAAGACATTGGTTAGGCCCCATCTGGAGTACTGCGTGCAGTATTGGAGGCCACACCTTCACAAGGACATTAACCAAATTGAGGCAGTCCAGAGAAGGGCAACCAAAATGGTGCAGGGACTGCATCAGAAGACATATGAGGACAGATTAACGGAGCTCAATATGTATACCCTTGAGCAAAGGAGGGAGAGAGGTGATATGATCGAGACATTTAAACACCTTAAGGGCATAAACAAGGTGAAAGAGTCTAACATGTTTAAATATAAGAAAAATAGCAGGACAAGAGGACACAGCATGAGATTAGGGGAGGCCGATTAAGGGGAATGTGAGGAAATTCTTTTTCACAGAAAGGGTGGTAGATGCATGGAATGGCTTACCACAAGAAGTGGTGGCTATGAATACAGTGCAGGCTTCAAACAGGCATGGATAGGCATAAGGGAGCAATACAAATGACTATGAATAGATAGGTCACTGACAGAGCAAAGGCCGATGGCACATTTATAAGGTAGAAAAAGAAATGGGCAGACTGGATGGGCCTTGCGGTCCTTATCTGCAGTCAACTTCTATGTTTCTATGTTTCTATGAAGCAAAATCCAATGCAGCAAGAATATCCGGAACTGGGAAGGGAGAAGCCAGAGAAGGCGAGGGGGACAGCAAGGTCAGCACCCAGGGTGGGGGCTGACCAAACGAGCAGACACGAAAGACCATTAGGCCTATTCTGCTGGCATTTTAGTATGTTAGTATGGACATTGCTAAAGTCAGCATAGCTAACATGGTGTGCTTGGAGCAACTACTTTTTAACTTAAATGCAAATAACCAAAATCATAATTTTAGTAAAATTATGTGAAGTCTTCACTGAAATTTTGTGACATTTCATGGAAGTAAAATAAGCATTTTGCCAGAATTTCACTGACAGAAGATCAGTTTTGCCCAGCCCTAATGGATGCAGGAGTGTCTGGAGGCCTACCTTCACCCACCTCAAGGGTGTGGGCTACAAAACAGAAACCCTCCTGCAGGACATCCAGGTCACCATTTTATCACAGAAAATATCAGCTATGCAATGCATTCAGGATGATGTTACCTACATTAAAACTATCACACCACACATCATGGTGCATACAAGTCTACAGCCAACATCCTTTTTAGCCTTGCCTCACAAAGATGCTGCTAACTGGCTTGTGCAACTCCAAGCCTAGATTACCTTAATTATCTTCAATGATTGGACTGATTCCGTGCCTGTCTCCAATACCTTGTGCTTGTTTATGAGAGGTACTGCCATTTCCTGATTCAACACACTTCCAGAACAGGTTACTTAAATACTGCCCTAATGTATTAAATTTTTAGAGATAACTTTATCCAAGCACATCCGCCCTGGTTACTGAAACAACAGCTGTGAGAATGTTCCAAGTAGCCCTCTGAATCACTGAAAGCACTTACAGTGCACATTGAGTCATGCTTCGATCATCTGCAGAAAACAGAGAAGGATCAAATCATGGCCTTATTCTGAGGACTACTCCTACAACTTTATCCTTATGTGGTCCAACAGAAGCTGACAACCTGGATGGACACTATCCAAGCTATTCAACTTGTGTAGAAATCCATATCAATGTTCCAGGCCACCAGTGTGCAAGGACCTCACTAATCACAAATGGCTGCACTCACAACATGTATCCAGCAACAAGAAGCAATGATAGACAAGCTCATTATGTCTGTCATTAGTTTGTAGCTGAGCTCAACTGCTTCCTCTCCTACCTCTGTTAAAGCTCTGCAACCACATGGACAATCACCTGATCAACCAATACCTTCTTGGGAACCCACTATCTGTCAGTGGTGTTGTTTTAGAGGACACACTGCCACAGTTTACAGAAAACTAAAGTATGACAATAGGAATAACAGGAACTGAAGATGTCCACCACTTCATCAGCAAGATGAACGCAAGTACTCACAGGATCAGGGAAATGAATTCTGCCCAACAAACTAGTGGCTTTTGTTGAGCAGAGAAACATAACAACTGACCACTGCTTTGATTCTCTCAACTCACACAAGCAGCAACATCCAAGAACCAACTCTGGCACCATCTCACTTCCAAGAGCAATTGTACCTGTCATCAGATCACCACCTGTAGAAAATTACATCTTGATGTTGCTAGCAGATGTTTGGGGGAAGAGGAAAGCCAGGGGAGGCATGGGCAGGTTGTGGGGTGTACCATCAGGGGGAAGCAAGGAAATAGGCGTAGAGCTTAGAAACAGATTAGCACCTCTACTATTAAGGAAGGATTGGGGGGAGGGTGAAACCAGTTGGGAGTTGGAGAAGGGAGGGCTGGTAGCAGGGGGTGGCCAGAAAAGTGCAGTGGGCAGGGATGAAGAGGCACCAGAGGGGCACCAGGACATCCTCCACAGATAAGGTAAAATAGCGAGTTGGCCATTGGGGTCCAGGGAGCTGAGGGTGGAGGGAGTGGTTCACCTCAGATCAGATCAGACCAGTTGGGGGCCTTGGGGGTTGGAAAGCACAAGGAGGAGAACCATAAAGGGTAGTCACCCCCGGATGGTGCCGGGCAGGTCCCTAGGCAGAAAAAGGACAAGGGAGCAACCACAACACAGGAGGTGTCAACATGGGCCCAGGATAAGGTGCTCAGCACTGACTGGGGGCAAGGGAGACAAGAGGTTGAAGGGACTGCTGGGGACACAGGGTCAAATGCAGGAGGTCCAGGAGACCACCACTGGGGGGCTAATTTGCAAGGACTAAGAAGAGTGAGTCAGTTGTTAGTAAGGAGGTTCTAGGGACTGTAAAAACACATTGCAAGAGAGGGGAGCAGACAGGGAGTGGTCCCATGGTAGGCAAGGTGGAGGATAATGTCATGATCATTGGGGACTTTATGGTTAGAGGTATCAGCTAGAGAGGAAAGGACAGTGGGGGTAGCAAGGTTTGGGTCAGTTGCTTGCCTGGAATGACAGCTATGGAGGTCATTCATTACATCCCTTCCTGGAGGAAGCAGCAGGATATGAGAACCCACCTGGTGTTCCATTTGGGAACAAATTACCTTGCTGGACATAGTCTGATGGAAGTACAAGTGAGGTTTAAGGCCCTATCGTGGTTCTGTAATAACCTGTGCTTTTGCTCAGTGGCATTCTCAGAGGTGCTTCCAGTCCCAAGAGCTAGCATGGATTAATCCTGTCCTTACTGACCCTCTGCTCAACCTAACCTTACTTCTAGTGCCTCTGTACCTTGCCTGCACTTGTAATCAACTAAAGTTGATGTCCATATGCTGCTTAGTGTTTTAAATGACTACGAAACTACATGACCTTTTCTTGATTGTTGTGCTGTTCAGTGTCTCACATGTCCTAAAACTCTGTAATCTTCTTGATTGAATGTCTATACTCTGTTCACATGACGTGGAACCTTTGTAAAAGATCCTTGGCTCAAAGGTTATTTTCCGAATACCAAATAAAAATAAATAAATAGGAAACAGAGGATAGCCAAGTTTAACAGCTGGCTCTCTAAATGGTGTACTCAGAAGGATTATGGGTTGGTGGACCATCTGGCAAGATGACAGCCTCTTTGCCCCAGATAGACTACACCTAAATTGAGACAGTAAGGAGGTGCTTAAGTGGAGACTGAAGGAGTTATTTAGTCCACACTTTAATCTAAACTAAACCGGGGGGAGGAGATCTACTAGTGACACCAAACAGTGCTTGCAACAAGAGGGACAGTTGCCCCCCCCCCACAGAAAACAAACTGGTCAGTTAGGGCTGGAAATGATACAACACCTAAGACTAGGATCATCAAGTCAGGGGTGGGGGTCAGGGAAACTGCATACTGGAAGGTCATGTGCACAAACACCAGGAGCCTGAGTAACAAGGTCCCAGATCTGGCAGCAGTCATGGCAGAGGAGGATTTGGACTTAGTGGGAATTATGGAGTCTTGGTTCCATAACAGACAGGAATGTAACATGAACATTCCAGGGTATATGCTATACAGGAAGGACAGAGCTGACAGATGAGGGGGTGGTGTAGCACTATACGTGAAGGAGGGGATGCCAGCATCAGAAACACAGGGTAGATGGGGGGACACAGAGGCACAGTGAGTCTCCTTGACCACAGATAAGGGTGAGGTAGTGCACACTGGAGTGGTATACATGCCATCAGGGCAATCTGAAGGGGTGGACAACCAGATGGTCGAGGAGATGCTTAGGATGGTGGCTAAGGGGGAGGTGCTAATGATGGGAGATTTCAACCTGCCAGATGTGGAGTGGAAGTCAATGACTGCAGCCTCATTCAGAAGCAGAGCAATTTTAGACTCTCTCCAGATTGCCCATCTTAGGCATCTGGTCAAAGAACCAACATGGGAAGGTGCGGTGTTAGATCTTGTGCTTACAAATGGAGACAGGGTGGGGGAGGGATCAGTGGGGGATCACCTGGGAACTAGTGACCATGGCACTGTATGGTTTATGGTGCGCACATCAGCCTTGCGCTACAGGACCAAGATGAAGGTTCTTGATTTCAGATGTGCAAATTTGGACAAATGAGGGATTATGCTTGTCATGTAATTAAAGGGATGGAGGAGCTTAGAGGGGTGGAAAACTTATGGGCCACGATACAGGGAGCCATCGGGGGCCACTGACCAGTGCACAAAGAGAGTAAGCAAAAATAAGAAGAAAAGGAGAACACTGTGGTTCAGTAGGGAAGTGGGGGCCAGTATCAGAGCTAAGAGGTGAGCCTTCAGACTATATAAAACTATGCAGCATGAACTAGACCAGGTAGAATACCAGGAAAAGCAAAGGGAGGTGGGAAGGGTGGTCAGATGGGCAAAAGCAAGGATGGAAGAGATTATCGTCAAGGCAGTCAAGAAGGGGGATGAGACCTTCTTCAGGTATATCACTGAGCGGACAAAGGGGGAGAATGGGATACCTAGTCTGTTAGCAGAGTCTGGGGAGAGGGTGGAGGGGGACCAGGAGAAGGCTGAAATGCTGAACAATTACTTCAGTGCAGTATTCAAGAGGGAGGATGAATGGGAGGGTGTCAATACCAGGCCTTCTGACATGGAGGAGGCAGGGTTGGATGTGAGTCTCTTCCAGGAAGAGGAAATCTTGAGAGAACTCAAGGGTCTGAAGATGCACAAGACCATGGGGCCAGATGGGATTCATCCAAGAGTGTCGAGGGAGTTGAGGGAGGTGTTAGAGGTCCCCTTGACCACTCTGTGCAATGAGTCCTTCCACTCGGGGGAAATCCCAAAGGACTAGAAGTGTGCAGATGTACTGCCCCAGCACAAGGGAAGGGTGAGGCAAGACACGAGCAATTACAGGCCAATAAGTCTGACTTCTGTGGTCAGCAAGCTCATGGAAAAACTGCTCAAAGACAGAATCACCAGCTACCTGGAGGCAAATGGCCTCCGTGACCCAAGGTAGCATTGCTTTTTCAAGGGCAGATCCTGTCAAACAAACTTGGTAGGGTTTTTTGATTGGGTCACTCTGGGTAGTGAGTCAGGGTGGGTCAGTAGACATAGCTTACCTGGATTTCAGGAAGGCTTTTGATACGTTGCCACATAGAAGGATATAGTACAAAATGGAGTGGCTAGAATTGGGGGGAGGGGTTACAGGTTGGATGCAAAACTGGTTGGATGGCAGAATACAGAGGGTGTTAGTAAATAGGGTTCCCTCAGGAGTGTCAGAGGTCACTAGCGGTGTTCCCCAGGGGTCAGTGCTAGGACCCCCACTGTTCAACATCTTTATAAGAGATATAGCAGAGGAGCTGTAGGGTGGAGTGAGCCTGTTTGTGGATGATGTAAAGATTTGCAATAGAGTGGACATGCAGGATGGAGCCAAGAGGATGCAGAGGGACCTAAGGAAATTAGAGGAATGGACCAGGAAGTGGACATTATCGCTCAACACAGCAAAATGCAAAATCATGCACCTGGGCAAAAAGAATGAGAGAGAGGAATACAGACTTGGGAACAAGCTATTGGCAGTGACCTAGGAGGAGAGGAACAGGGCATCATCATCTCACAGGACTTGAAGGTGGCCAGGCAGTGTAGGAGAGCAGTGGCAAAAGCCAGCAGCTAGTAGGATTGTATTGGGAGGGGAATCACCAGCAGGAGGAGAGAGGTCCTGATACCCTTGTACACCCAGCTGGTCAGGCCTCATCTGGAATATGGGACCCCGTTCTGGAGGCCTTACCTAAAATAAGAAGTGGAGAGGGTGGATCGGGTACAAAGGAGGGCAACCGAAATGGTGAAGGTGCTCAACCACTTGCAGTTTGAGGAAAGACTGGGAGCCCTAGACATGTACTCCCTGAAACAGACAAGGGAGCAGGGAGACATGATAGAGACTTTTAAGTAACTAAAAGAGATCAACAAAGTGCCAACAGACAACCTATTCCAATTGAAGGGGTGCCCCAGGAAAAGGGGCCATGATCTCCAACTAGAGGGGTGTAAGTTTAGAGGTAACATCAGGAAATACTTCTTTACAAAGAGGATGGTGGACACCTGGAATAGGCTGCCTAGGGAAGTGGTAGTCAGGAATACAGTGGGGGGGTCAAGAGGGCTTGGGACAGACATAAAGGGCTGTTGAAGGGAGGGCAAGGGAAATCACAGAAGGCCTAGAGGATGCTAGGCAAATGGGCAGACTGGGTGGGCCTAGTGGACCTTTTCTGCCATCAATTTTCTATGTTCCTATGACCATTGGAGATTGGTTCAGGTGTACCTTGGTTGATATGGGAGCAGACATCTTAGTCATCAACACAAACATCCTTAACAAGAGAGCTCTTCATCATCTTGTGTCTCTCCAGAAGACTTGAATGACATCATAACAGCAAATGCTGCTATGGTATTTATCACAGGCATCAACCATCTTTTTTTTTTTGTAGTCTGATCCCCCCCATTCTCTCTGAAGGGAGTTCAGCCTGTGCCTGTGCCAGCCCCCCATGCCCAGGCTTACTCCCTTGGGCAGTGCCTATGGGTTGGTGCCCCCTTCCCAAGGTCCATGGTAATGTGCCCTGGCTTACCCCGAGGGTAGGGCCATTGGAAAGGGAACCCCCAGCAGACACTGTAGGCAGTGGGGGCAACAACAGAACTGGGTATCATGCTTGGGGGCTGGGATTTTAGTGAATGTGGCAGTACTTGAGGGTGGAGTGTGCAATGATGACCTGTGACCGCCCCACCCCTCTCAGGTAATGGTACCGGCAAAATGGATCCCCCGACCTCTGCCAGGGTTCTGTTGTGTGCTGGGCACTCAACCCCCTCTCCCCCAGAGAAGGAGAGCAGTCTTTAGGATGATCAATCCTTCTCTCCCTCGTTTGGCCCTCCAACATCCAGAGTCCATTTCTGAACCCAGGTCATCGGCATCGCAGATGGATGCCCTGCCCCTGCACTGGTGGGCTGGCCTCTAGGCATAATCCATTTTAAGATACACATGGCTCACAGCACACTACCATCAAGTTCCATCAAATGCCTACAACCATCACTGATTCTTGGCATGGACTTTCTAAAAAAAAAAATCACTCCTCCATACTTCAGGTTTGCATTTCGTGGCACCATGCATCCATGTTGTACTTTAATTTATGTATAGATGACCACTGGGGTACCTGTCTTGAATGTATAGTGTTGTGTTATTGCCTTGACCTGTAATCTAATCTTGCTGTTGTTTTTTTCTTTTGTTCAGATGAACATCTAGGCAGACTCATACACTGATTATGCAGGTCAGTATGAATAGCCATCTTCATCATCATAATCCCTACCTGCCTAAGGGGGTCTAAGAACTATAGCTATCTAAAGTAACCTAATCTAATCTAATCTAATCTAATCTCACTCTACAAGTTTTCCTCCTTTTTTTTTTTTTGAATTTATTTACTACGCTCCCATCCTCCAGACTGTCTCCAGTGAGGGCTCTTGGTCACCAGAATATCCCATCCTGCCTGAAGCTTGGACACTAGAATCCGGTACAGAGGGGTCCCCACAAAGTGCACCCAAACCCTTCGGGTCTACAATCTCTGGGGAAGGACAGCCTGCTCCCACCTGGTGCCCTATCTACAACCTTGATAGGGCAGCTATGTGAGGGGAACTGGATTGTGCACCTTGCTGCCCAGTGTTGGACATGGTGCTGATGCCACAGACCCCACTTTTGCCTACTAGAGGGGGGGAGTGATTTTTGTACTTTTTTAGGTTGCCCCCCCCCCAGTGAGGGTAGTGCAATGCTACCCAGTCTGTAACATGCGCACTCCCGCATGTGCCCAGAAGGAAGCCGCCCACCACTGACCCCTGCGTTAGAGCCCACGACTGTGGTACACCCAGCCATTGCTAGGTGTCACCAGCTGCATGGGACATCTCCCTAGTCCCTCCCCAGGAGAGGAGAGCTGTTTTCAGATGCTCAATCCTACTCCTCCCCCGGTGACCCCCAATGACTCGGGCTCGTTCACGAACCTGGGTCGACAGTGTGACACGAGGTGTGGCGTCCAGCGCCTCAACCCTCAGCGCCACCGGGCCGGCCAAGTTTTCCTTCTTAATAATAAATTTGTTTTAATGTACCCTAGTATAAAATGTTCTTGTGAACATAACACGCATCTACTTGCATTGATCTCGAAATTCATTATTTCTATTGCACTAATCTTTCTTGTATCACAACATGGAATGGGGCCCAGAATTCTTTGAAAGTGGTGTTCTTATCACTCTTATTGTAATGCAGTCTTTCTAATTTCATGATGTCAGGTATGACGTTAACCCATGTTTAAAAAACCAAGGGGTTTGCATCTTTATATTTAATTAATATACACTTTTTAGCTATAATTGATGGTGTTGTTATTAATTTTATTTGAAATGTATCGATCTGATTGCTAGTTGCCGGTATAGCCAGTAATGTTAAAATTGGTGTAATTGTTTAAGTCATTCCAACCACTTTTTCCAGTGTTGAGATAATCTTCGACCTGAAGTTAGTAAGATATGGACATGCATGTGTTAACTGAATTAGTATACCAGCAGTGTGTGTTCATCTTGGACAAATCTGTGTAATTGTATTATTCATATTATGTAGTTTTGAGGGAGTGTAATAAATTCTATGTGGAGAAGAGGGAATCAGCAAGGACTCAGGACTCCAATCACAGAAGTGATTCAGACCATTGTCATTCTATACATATTTTTATTTTGTGCAAAAAGAGCAAAACTATGCAAAACCGGTGTAGCCCTGGAAGGCCACCACTGGACCAACATTTCACACTCTTGTTGAGTGCTTTGTCAAGGAGTAGTGCACCCCCAGTGTACAAATTTATACAATACCATTTAATTGAATAATTATTTAAAACATGAGGGTTCTGTATTATAATGGTAATTGCCAAAAGGCAACCGTCATTATGGCGAGGGTACATTGCCGAAATTCAGTTCCGGAGATGTAATAATAATAAATCTTTATTTTATGTACACCCCCAGAGCACAGGAAAATGGTACCAGGGACTTAGGATTTAAATGTTAATGCTGGGGAGTATGCCCCCTGCACCTCCCTTCTAAAGGATTCTTAACTCAAGGGGGGTACATGTTAGGGATTGCAAATTCAGGCAAAAATGTAAAATTTGGGCCGGGCAGACAAAAATGTAGTCATGCCCAGACCCGAACCCAGAACTCTTGCAGCTTTAAGCTGCCACCCACCCACCATGCTATGGGGCTAGCTCAGCAGCCCCATGTCAACCATGTCAGGCCAACCCTCCCTCCCTTGCGTCATGCTCGCTCCACACCACGCGTGTATACATATAGCAACACCCTGTCACTATAAGCATAAGCAACCTCCATCCTGTCACCTTCTTCACACCCTTACCTTGCCCTACTTGAGCTGAAAGTGGGTCGCCATTTTGGTAAATGCCCACTTGCAGCTAGCCGACTTCACAGGATACCAAACATGAGTAATGCCTACATACAACATTCAGTCTAATCCACAACGCTTATGCTAGTTAATACAGCCTTTGAACTCAAAATAATAATTCCTTTTGTAAATGGTTATTTTTATTTCCAACAAGAAAGGGTGTATGGCCAGCCTGGTGGCATTGAGGGTTGAACTACAGGATGTCACACCTCGCACCACGCCAGTGACCTGGGTTTGGGAGTAGACTCGGGTCATTGGGGGTTGGTGGGAAAGGGAGGGGGTAGTAGATCCTGCTGTCTGACAACTCCCAGTGGAGACTGAGAGTGCAGCAACAGTTGGAATAACCAGCAAGGGGATTGGCTGAGGTGACACTCCTGTGAGTGTGTGTGAGTGCTTGCACATCTCACACTGATGTGCATTGTACTGCTGGGCCAATAGAGGTGACAGAAAAGCCCCAATTGTCTGGTAGGCGAAGGTTGGTCCAGTGGGATGGCAGCCATGCACAATCCTGAGTCCTGTGGACTGGTGTCTGGTTCTCCCTCTGCTTCCTGGTCACTCTACTAGTTTCTACATAGAGTGCCAGTAGGAGTCAGCGGTCCCACCCAAGGGGGCTCAGAGCTGGGGGGCTGAGTTGCCAATGGAGATGGGCCCAAACCAGGAGTCAGACAAGGACTTCAGGTGTGTGGGAACAGGCTGCAACCAAGAGACCACACAAAAGAGAGGCCAGGCTACCGGAGAGGAGGGAGCATAAAGAAAGTTAAAAAAAAAAAACAAGAAAGGCTTTTAACTTCAAGCTCATTATCATTTAAAAGGCCACAGCAGAAGGACATGTTTACATCTTTGCAGTTCCCAGTTGGGGAATGGGTGTGGGGTTTGAAAAAATTCTTTGCAATGTAAAATTAAACCCAGGTGGGGATGGATGCCAAAGGGGGGGGAGGGATTTTATGCTCTGTATATTAAAAAACTATCCCTTCTTACAGTTTTCATATACTGTATAGTTATTGCAATTTCAATACAGAAGCTTTGCCAGTTCTATCTGGTCATTAATGCCTGGCCAGTCCAATGCTCCTAGTTTATAAATCCAGAAGGCTTCTCTCCTGACGAGTTTAGCTTCTATACCCCCCAATCCTTGGTCCTGTCATAACCCTATCAATGCCCACAAATCTTGGCTTATGTTGTGAATTATCTCTTGTATTATTTATGTGAGCTGCTAATGCATATTTTTCATTCTTGTTACAATTGCTCTCATATGCTCACCTATCTGCTCTTTTAACTCACGTTTTGTTCTGCCCATGTAAAAAAAATGCCAACATTCTACTGTAATTTGAGTTGCATAATTACCTGTTTTTTTTGTTTCTTTCTGTTGATAATAAGCAGAAAATAACAGATGTTTCAGTCTTGAGTATAAATGAAGATTCTGTTCCTTAACCACCACGATTGGAATTGTGCTAGATTCAAGAAACCAATACTAAATTATACTATTTTGTGCCACAGATAGTATAGCTGAAAATCTGGTAAAGCCAATCATCCTTTTGTTTTTGATGGAATAAATTTGTCATATTCTATGCATGCACTTTTATTTTTCCAAAAATAGTTTGTGATTATTTAAAGATTATTAAAATATGTCATAGGCATTAAAGTTGGCGGTGTCTGAAACAAGTATATCAATCTTGGCAAAATATTAATTTTTATCATATTTATCCTCCCTATCAAGGTGAGAGGGAAAGATTGTCATCCTTAAATGCTTCCTTGGCAAGCTTTTAAACTAGGCAAGGGGGGAGGTGCTAATAAGAGGCAGGAAATGTCAAGCCTCCCCCCACAAAACATGGCAGGTAGTAAGGTAAACACTGAGGTACAGAGCTCAACACAGGGAAGGACAGGGGTAAATGGAAAAATAGACAAGGGCAATAAGAGCAGGGATGGGAGAAAAAAGGATAAAGCCAACATTAAATGGAGGGCAATGAGTACCAATGCCTGTAGTCTGGGAAACAGGCTTCCTGAGCTAGTAGCCCTGATGGAAGATGAACAATTTGATATTGTGGCAGTCACAGAAACATGGTACACAGAGAACCATGTCTGTGATGTCAACATACCAGGGTACACTGTCTACAGAAGGGACAGGGAGGGTAAAAGAGGAGGTGGAGTAGCTCTATACATAAGGGAAGGGATCAAAGCTACAGAACTAAAAAGTAAAGGGGGAGGACAAGAGGCACTCTGGATCACCTGGGAGACAGGGAATGGCATCACAATCTGCACAGGGGTTGTATACAGACCCCCATCTCAAGGGGAGGAAATGGACAAGAAAATGATAGAGAACATTCTCAAAATGGCTGAAAAAGGGGAGATACTGTTGATGGGGGACCTGAATATGCCAGATGTTAACTGGATGACATGTACTGCAGCCACATCCAAGAGCAGGGTCATTCTCGATGCCTTGCAGGTGGCAGGCCTTAGACAGCTAGTGTTGGAACCCACTGAGGAGGGAGCAATACTAGACCTGGTACTCTCAAATGGAGAGAAGATCACAAATTTAGAAGTCAGTAGACATCTGGGAAAAAGTGACCACTGCACAGTGTGCTTCACAATGAGCACAGCCATGGAGATAAGCCATACAAAAACAAGGATACTGGACTTTAGAAGGGCTGACTTTGGCAAAATGGGTGAATACCTGAAGAATGCACTAGCAAATGGCCAAAAAGGAGGGGTGGAAGAACAATGGAGAAAAATCAAAACTGCCATCATAAAGGCAACAAGACTTTGTGTGAAACAAATAAAGAAAACAAAGTGGAGTAAAAAAACACTATGGTTCTCAAAAGAGGTGGCAGGGAAGGTTAAGGAGAATAAAGCTGCATTCAAAAAGTATAAGGAATCACAGAAGGAGCACGACAGGGAACTGTATCAATTAAAGCAGAAAGAAGCGGGGAAGGCAGTCAGAATAGCAAAGGCCCAAACCGAGGAAAAAATAGCTCAGTTAAGAAGGGAGATAAAACCTTTTATAGGTATATTAGGGAGCATAGAAAGGTTAAGGGAGGGATAATGAAGATTAATAAAGAAGAGGGGAGGTGGGCAGAGGGAGACATTAAAAAGGCAGAGATACTGAATGAATACTTTTGCTCAGTATTCACAAAAGAAGATGAGGAGGAGTTACTTAAACCAGACAATAGAAGCACTCTGGGTAGGGGGGTTGACACCAGTCTATTCACAGAAGAAAGAGTCCTGAAAGAACTCTTAAAACTCCAAGGTGGACAAAGCAATGGGGCTGATGGGATTCACCCCAGAATCCTAAAAGAACTAAGGAGGACCTATTGACACCACTGACCACACTTTTTAACAAATCATGGCAGGATGGGGTGGTACCTGAGGACTGGAGGAGGGCAGATGTGATTCCCCTTCACAAAAGTGGGAGCAAGGCAGAAGCAGAAAACTACAGACCTGTAAGTTTGTCCTCAGTGGTAGGGAAAATGAATCACTTCTGAAAGAAAGAATTGTTGCGTACCTAGAGGCCAGCAGGGCACAGGACCCAAAGCAGCATGGATTTACAGCAGGAAGGTCATATCAGATGAATCTAATTGATTTCTTTGACTGGGTGACCAAAGTAATAGACCAGGAGGGGCTGTGATAGCTTACCTAGACTTTAGCAAGGCATTTGACACAGTCCCGCACAAAAGATTAATAATCAAGTTTGCTAGCCTGGGAGTGGGTCCCAGGGTGGTAGCCTTGGTAGCAAACTAGCTGCACAACAGGAAACAGAAGATAATAGTGAATGGAACACATTCCGAAGAAAGGGGGGGTTACTAGTGGAGTACCTCAGGGCTCAGCACTGGGTCCAGTCCTCTTTAACATCTTTATAGGTGACATTGCAGAGGGTCTGGAGGGAGAGGTATGCCTCTTTGCAGATAACACAAAGATCTGTAATAGAGTTGATACACAAGAGGGGTTAGAAAAGATGAGAAGGGACTTGGCAAGGCTGGAGGAATGGTCAGACATATGGCAACTTAGATTCAATGCAAAGAAGTGCAAAGTAATGCACCTAGGAAACAAAAAACCAGGAGAAGAGTACACAATAGCAAGGGAGGTACTAACAGCAACAAAAATGGAAAGGGACCTGGGGGTAGTCATATCAGATGACCTAAAGGTGGGTAAGCAATGTGAGAAGTTGGTAAGGAGAGCCGGGGGATACTGGGATGCATAGGAAGGGGTATCACAAGTAGAAAAAGGGAAGTGGTTATCCCTCTATACAGATAGTTGGTGAGATCCCATCTGGAGTACTGTGTGCAGTTTTGGAGACCTCATCTACGCATCTACGCAAGGACATAGACAGGATGGAAACAGTCCAGAGGAGGGCAACTAAAATGGTGCAGGGTCTGCATCAGAAACCATATGAAGAGAGACTGAGAGAGCTTAATATGTATATTCTTGATGAAAGGAGGGACGGGGGGACATGATAGAAACGTTCAAGTACCTCAAGGGAATCAACAAAGTCCAGGAGGGTAGCATCTTTCAGAAAAAGAGATGTATAAGAACAAGGAGGCACAATTTAAAGATAGAGGGGGATGGCTCAGGGGTAATGTGAGGACATTTTTTTTCACAGAGAAAGTGGTGGATACATGGAACTGCCTTCCTGAGGAGATCGTAGTGTCTAAAACAGTGGGGGAATTCAAACATGCTTGGGACAGACATAAGGCAATTATAGTTGAGGGTTGCAGGAAGTAGGCTGTTGGTTAACTAGAATCTGCAGCTTATCCAGTAGGTAGGGAAATGGGTAGACTGGGCGGGCCAAGTGGTCCCTATCTTCTGTCAAAGTCTGTGTTTCTATGTTTCTTTAAATCCCATTGAATATTATTCAAGATTGAAGGATAGTTGATTTGGAATAGTTGTTCTACTTCATATGATAAGTTTACTCCTAAATAATTTATGAGCAATGATTGTTTACATGGGCAATTATCTAGTAGTTGAAGGAGATATGCTTGATCTAACCATAGTATAGTTGTTTTATTCCTGTTAATTTGATAACCTTGATAGCCTTGCCAAACAATTCCAATAGGGTGATAAATTCCTTTATAGATCTAGTTGGGTTTGTAAAGAAAAGTAAGGCATCATCCGCACATAGGATTATTTTACGTGAAACATTATTGAGATACCTTTAATATCTGGGTTGACTGTTATGGTGAAAGGTTCCATCACTAAGGCGAATATAAGAGGTGACAAGGGGCAGTCTTGTCTGGTTCCCCTTGATACTATGATTTTTTTTCTGAAACATTATTATTAGCTTCAATTCTTGCTGATGGGTTACTATATATCAAGTTTGAGTACTCACAAAGACCAAGTCAGCAGCATGAACTGCATCCACAGGATATCTGAAAGTGAAGGATCAGACAAAATCATCAGGATACAATAAAAGCAGTTTTTATTAAATCCAAAGGGTAAAATCCAAAAATGATAAGGCCGCCACTAGAGTGATGGCAGACCACTCCCCAAAGAAACAGTCTCACTCTCAGTCAAACGTTTTCGCACAGGACGTTCTCTCTCAAGACCGGCGAAACTAGGAAATGCAGTGTGTAATAAAGTGATTTCTTAAAGTGTAAGTGCCTTTCAAATTTAATACTTAAAAGCCTAATACAGTGTACAAAACTGAGAAAAGGAAATTAGTGTTTTGTGAACAAGTGTAGCCCAGGCAAGAATACTGTAAAATTGTGTATTTCAAACACTAACTAAAAAGAATGGATAAGAGGATAAAAAGCATGCTTGTTGGAGTGTATAAATACTATAGTAAATGGATTAGCTGGCAAAAAGGAGCAAATGCTAATAAATATTGCTTTTATACCAAAAATGGTGGATAATTAAAAATGATAAATAATGAAGGGATAAGAAGTTGCATCTAATTGTTGCCAGAATGGCTTAAAAATGGAGCAAAAACAAGTTACATAGAGAGATACTAAGTGAAATTTGCAAAAATATGTATACACACAACTAATAAAGATAAAGGCAAACTATACATAGATGTAGCAGCTAAGAAGTACCAAATAGGGCATATATATGTAATTGTTAAACACACAAGACCTCCAAATAATCAAGACAGGATAAACAACATATGATATGAAAGTATCAAAACAGGATAAACAGCAAATGATGTACAAGTCATATTGGAGGCAAAAAGTCTGAATGGGCGAGCACTTTATCTTAGGACAATGCAGTCAGTAAAAGTGCATGGTGTCAGCAAAAACAATTTAGTCAGTTATCCCATAGAAGATCTAAAAGTATGGTGCCAGCTGAAAAAGTTCATTTAGGCCAGGACAATCATGAGTTTTCAGGGTAAATTGCCAAAAAGTTTCCCTTTGAAGAATTTTTGTGTCCAGGTCACCTCTTTTTAAATTTAAACTCATGAGAACTTTCTTTGTGCCCTGGAAAGTGAAGTGATGGTTTATGCCCTTTGACAATGTTGTGCCAATGCACTGATGCCATTCAACTTCTGGATGCTCTGAACATGCTGTCCAATCATTTTCCTGAGTTTTCTTTTGGTTTTCCCAACATAGTAGGCTAGGCATGTATCACAAGTAGCCAAATAGATCACATTCTGGGTGATGCACTTAATAAAATCCCAGATCTAATTCATGACTTTTGTGATGGGGTGTCCAAATGTGAATCCAGTCTTCATATTTTGGCAGAAGAAACAATTTCCACATTTGTGGGTCACTGGGGTCCAATGTTTCTCCATCGATGGAGTGTTGTTTTTCTCTCAATATGTGTTATGAACCTAGATATCTTTTATGTTGTGCCCTCTCCTGAAAACTACATGGGGATGTGAGGTGGTCACAGTATTCAGTTTCCTTTCTGTTTCCAGAATGTGCCAGTTTTTTAAGATTATTTATTTTACAAGATGTGCTTGAGGGCTAAAGGTGGTTATAAATAAAGGAATCCTGGGGTCCATGTTTTATGTCTTTGTACTTGGTTTCAGGAGGGTCTCCCTGTTGGTTAGATCCACTCTGTCTTTAGCTTTTTTAAGGACAATTTTGTTGTAACTCCTTGCTTTAAATAGAGATGTCAGGGACAACACCTGCATTTGGCAATCAGACTCACATGTGCAGTTTCTTTTGTATCTTTAGAACTGTCACACCTGAATGTTTTTGGTGACATGTGAGTGGTGACAGCCATTGAAGTGCAATACTGAGTTTTGTTCTCTTTCTTTCCTATAGATTATGGTAGAGATCATCCCAGATTGGATTTTCCTTATGGTGATGTCTAGGAAGTTAACTTGTAGGAGATTAAATGTTAATTTAAAGTGCAAGTTTTCATTGGTCTATTCAAGTTACCAGACAAATGTTTGTATAATGTAACCTATAATAAAAAATAGTCCAGCGATTTCTTTTTGGGTGGCAATTCCTCTTCCCTCCGCCCCCAACTCAGCACTGACCACCACCAGACCCACCCCTAACTTACCTAGGCTTGGTCTAACAACATAATTCAATCAAGATGCCCTGCTACTGTCATGCTGATGAGGAACTACTAGAATACATGATCAGTGCAGTTAATAGATTTTCAGTCAGTTTTGAAATTTTACCCATAGTTTGGTCTTTTTTTATTTTTTTTCCATCAAATTTTTAGCATGGCCTTTTTGGTACCCCCCACTCCACCATGAACAAGAGAGGTGAACATTTCAAATCCACTCCAAAAGATGATTTTACAGTTGCTCAACAAAGTAACATTTCTGGCAGGATCTGAAAACTTTTTCCTACCAGGTTCATAAGATGGGGTCATAAAAAGGCTATGCGGAAAATTTGGGATTAAAATCAAACGTTATGAAGGAATGTTAACATTTTTCAACAGATACTCATAACATTGGTAATTCTTCAGCATTTTGACACCACATTTTTAATATAGCCATTTTTCACCCCACATCATGAATGTTACAGGTGTCATTTTTCAAATCCCACCCACAATGTGTTTTCGTACTTGTGACACAAAATTACATTTTGGCTAGTATTTTATAAATAGCACCTGTTGGGGGGGTTGGAGGGTGTCAAATAAAAGACTATGTTGAACATTTGCTGAAAAAAATGTCACAAAAAATAGTTCTGAAGAAATGTTATACACAGGGCTGGCTATTAGCCAAGCAGGTAGTGTGCTGCCCTCCCATGCCAGTAAGCTGATATCTGGGGTGAGCTCCATGAGTCAGCTGGATGGACTGAGGCTGGGGAGGGGGGTGTCTCTGCAGTGCTGCACCACTCCCAGCCTGGTGAGTGATGATGCAATGTTCTGCCTCACAGGCAACACCTTCTGGCAGTCTGAGGAGTCTTTCCTCACAAGGAGTTGACATTCACGTACAGTATGTGTTGATGCCTGACAGGGCCATACACTGCATTGGAAGAAGAGAGTTGGCATGAAAAATGAGGAAAAAGGGTGATGGTGTGATCACTGAAGGACTTGCACCACTGACAGGCCTCCTACTACCACCACCCAGCCAGCTCCTTTACCCACAATCCCAGGGACTTACCTTATACCTTTGGTACCTCCCCACAGATTCCCCCAATGGTGGGGCCAGTAGTGAGATAGCCATCTATCCCCCTTGATTCTCAGCCAGTTTTGCAGTCCTGTGCCCTGCCGGTGTTGCAGGGCATGTGACAGTGTGGTTTCATCCCACCTTGGTTGCACTCAGTGAGTGAAACAACATGGTGCCCCCCTGGAGAGGAGTGTATTCACAGAAATACTGAATCCTTTGCACATCCTACACACTGGCCTCCAAGAGTGACCCAAGTCCATTTTTGAACCCATGTTGCTGCAGTAGTTTACCAGTATCTCCCCTCTGAAACAATACACTGTAATACTACCTTATTTGGCCTGTGTAGTTAATAAAGAGCTGCCAAGATTTGTGACCCCATCACTATTCCAATTTTAGATGTATGACTGGATGTTCCCTCAAGAACCCCTCCCCCTTCCATCCCAGGATCCCCAGAACCTGATCTCCAGGACACAGGTAAGAGATTTATTACTTTTTTTCTATGCTAGGATGGTAAGGTGCATCAGTGCAACTACAAGGGCCCTATTTTCAAATGATTTGCAGTTGCCACAATGAACTTGCAGCTGAAAGTATGACACAAGTGCCGACTTGCATCAAACTGAGCCACATGTGTAATTTTGGAAAATATCATGCTGCAACCCTCCTGCTGCAAGTCCATTGCAGCACTACAGCTGATGTAGACCAGCTCCCTCTGGCATGGTGCAAGCTGCCATAAGTTGAGGGTAGTGTCACAACCTGCGTCCAGGGTACTAAAATTGGGTACTGGTTGCAGCATACCCTTGGAAGCAGGTGCAAAAAACTTTGGGGGGACACAGGGCTTTGTCACATGCTCTGTGTCTCCATTTGAAAATCGGGCCCCAAGTGTTAAGACACTGTTGGGTTTAACTTGTTAGGAGGTTGGTGATGCAGGGCTTGAAATAGCTCCACTATTCTATTTATTTCACTTCATGCAGCTCCCAAAGGGACCTGTGCAATTGAGGATACAATTCCACTATTACAAAACAATGAAATTTATTGTAAAACACTATGGGCTCTCATCTCAAAGATAAGCAAAAGCCATGCCAATGGCAGCTTGTGCCAATTGCCAGTGTGCCAGGAACCTTGTACCCAATTCACTATCAGGTAGGAATCTTGTGGCAGAGTCTCACAGCTCATGGAAAATGTGACCATGTGGTAAAATGACAGCACACCTGAGAGGTTTGCTGCAAGCTGTTGGGTGGTCTGGCATCATCTGTGCCAATGACAAGAGACCCCCTTGGAGGATGCTGAGGTCATGGGTGATGGGGCAGTGCATGGGGAGGACTGGTGGCACACAGATAGGTGATGGGAGGGGTGGTACCAGTTCCCCAGTGGGGCATCAGATGGGTCACTGCAGTGCCAGTGTGTTGTGGGCACCCACATGCTGGGCATCATGGGGGGGCGCTGTAGGCACTGGACTGCAAAGGGCTCCAGATGTATTTTTTTTAGTTTGTTTTTGTTTCCAGGTTAGTGCATTAGGTAAATACAATGCCAGTGCACATACCATGCTGTCTTGGAGGTGCGGGAGACTGCGGGCAGGTGATGAAACATGTTCTCTCCCACACAGGGAGAGCTCCAATGGTAATGTATGGATTGTTAGACCAGCCCTGGTTGGTCTAATGGTAAATGAATGTGTTGCCTCTGGGAGGGTTTCCTGAATCCAAATGTTAGGGATATGGCAGGTGCACCCAACAGCTTGGCACAGACCTAGCACATGGCCAGTCTTGTGCATAGGGTCCTGGTTTGGCACAGGGGGTCTTCATGAATTGGGATCTCTTCATGTTTTGACACAAGGTGCCCTTTGCATTACCTTTGTGTGACACATGCACCTTATGATAGCTTCAAACTTTGAGAATCAAGCCCTCATGTTATTGCACACATTAGGGCGAAAGAATGCAAAACACACAAAGTAAGGACATGAAAAGTATTAGGTGATTGCTAAGGTGGTGAGAGGAGGAATGTGCCAGTCTCCACCACAGGAGACAGGTGCCAGCTTTGTAAAGTGGGGGTTGGTGGTAACAGTGGAGGGTTCTGGGTATAGTCAGGATGGGAGGAGGTGCTATTGGTCATTCTGGGGCTTGGGATTAAGGAGGCAAGGGACTCACTTAACACCAGTGCAAGTTTTCTAATGTCTAGCAGGTTATAACAGAGAATATCAGGATTCTGATTTATACTGGTAGGCCAATAGGTGACAAATGTGCAACACCACACACATCTTATGCCTAATGCCCACCAACATTATACTGTGCAAATAAATATCTGGATGGCTGCATGAGCAGTTGGGGGCAGCACAGCTCAGCATAATGCCACCACACAGTTATGCACAGCAACATTGTGCAGCAAGTAATAATCCTACAATGAGCATGCAAATGGTCCCTTAGCACATTGCATACCCTATGGGATTGTTAAAATATTGTGGTGGAATACAGGTTGCAGGAGCACTGGTACTATCCTATTTGGGACTCTATCTCCATTCAGTTCTTGTGAGCCAGATTACAGTGGGAGGAAGTGTTGCACAGCACAAAGTCACTATGGGCTGCACAGATACAGCCCCATAGTCAGAATGCACACTCAGGTGTGTGCACGCTAACTGAATATTGTAGCTGGCCCACTGGCGCGTCAGTAGGGCTACCACTTGTGGCACTGAAAACACAAGTTCAGGAGTAAGCTTTTGACATTGGAAGGTTGACCAGGGAAGCAGGATTGAGCACCTGATGAACTGCTCTCCTCCTCTGCAGAGGGAGTGGTGCAATGCCTGGCACAAGCCTGGCCCCCAAGTGGAGACTGAGGGCAAGAAGCCAGGGCACTTGATCACATTGATATAGTCAGTGTGATAAAGGGGGTCACCAGTTATTTTAATAAAATTACAGGCACCCTCTTACAGTCATGATACAGGCATACTACAGGTATAGGATGTGCTTGTACCAGCAGAAAACAGGAAGTGTGCAGACATTGGACATGACTGCAGTTTTGACCGGGGCACTCCTGCTTTTATGGAAAGATTCACTTTCTAAGTTCTAGTCCAATCCTAAGGAGTATTCATTATCATAAATATCTTAGTTTACAACAGTCTTCAGACAATTCAAGCTAGTCATAAGCGGTAAAAGAATATTATCACAAAACAGTCCTTAACCATCATCCACACTGCTGTGAAAACTGCTGGCTAATCCATTTTAATTTACATCTCATTTCAATTTTTTGACAACTGACAGGTTAACTTAAGGCTTCTTACTGTGAAAGCTATCATTATGGGCATTTATAATATACTTTACTATTAAGATCACAAAAACAGTTTGACTCTCAATTTCATTCTAAAATACTGCTGTGGTTTTAATAGTCAGACTGCTAATGAAAGGTTAAGTCAATGTATTTCATTCTGATAAGGGCAGTGTGTGAGAAAGAAGATGTTGTGGGGACACAGCAGCAAGGGTGAGAAGGGTGCGCAGGTAATTTGGGAGATTACTGAGCCACTATTTAAATCCATTCAGAGCAAGGTATTGTACGCATCTGTCAGACAGTAAAGGCAAGCCCGCGCATAGCAGTCTACAAGCCATCATACAGCTCTTTAGGACTGCAGTAACTCAGATATGTATACATAGTTCTTGTTAAGAAAATACACTGTTTTGTACTGAAACATGAATGCAATTGGACAAATCAGCTCCAGATCTTCTAGGCACCCTGTGTCTTCCTCAGGGAGCTTCATCTCAAAGTATTGGAGCTGGTTTGACCATGTGCATTCATGTTTTGATAAACTGTATTTAATTTATTATGTAGTTGCACTACATTTTGTAGTTTCTGCATTTTGGTTTTTTTTTTGTAGCAGCACAGGAAACTTACAGTACATCCAAGAGTGCACAGTGTAGGGAGAAGTAAAAACACCAATTTATCTCTTCACCATGTAGGTGACTTAGCAACATGGTGCGTGTGTGTGGCTGTGTGTGTGTGTGTGTGTGTGTGTGTGTGTGTGTGTTTCTACAAGTAAAAGCTGTTAGTATGATTCAAATATAATAAAAAAAGCAAAGCAAACATCCACTTAGTATGAAAGTACAAATGATCAACAATGATAGCAAATCCAGGAAGACACTTCAGGGAAGTAGATGATCTGTCAATGGAACATTTTAGTTCAGTAAACAAAACTGGCATGTTTCATGTAGTACAGTATTTAGGAAAGATAAAGAAATGTACCATTAACAATATTGCGCAACTAATGCATTTTCATTTTCTTATCTCTGTTTATTTCTCAGTTCTTCCCAAGCTTGCCTTAGTGGCCCTCATTTGTGAAAGACCACAGGTTTGCAGAAAAGTGAAGCATTTATCAGGAGTTTTAGAATAGGATCACTAATCAGCATGCTTTGTGCATGATTTCTATGATTACTCTCATAGTGATATGTGTATTTGTGGGTCTCAAGTAGAAATATCATGCAAATTCCTACAAGTCAGTCAGGAGTTTATGCAACTCTCATTCAGTTGACTGTGAGCAAGGTAATAGCTAATTGAATAGGTAAGATAAAGGTCACACTACCTTTTGTCACATCATGATTTCTGCATGGGAATTGAAGGGTAGAGTTAACTTTCCTTTGAGTGTTGCATGCTGATCAAAACATAAAACAATAACTTCAAGGTCTCTTCTAATTGAAAGCAAGAATGGCATCTCATCCTACAGTATCTCTTTGCTTCATTCTCCATCTCCATCATTTTATCATGATGCACAAACATGCTTAATGCCACTTAGTATATTCTACAGTCTAATTAAATTAACTGCATAGTGGGAGTAATAATGAAAAGCATGGAATACTTCATAATAAACTCTTAATGCCTGAATAAATCTGATGAATGATGCACTTTATTAGCAAGCCAGATGCTCTGGCAGTCTTGATACCTTCACACAAAGACACAAATTTTAATTGCATATATTTGAATATTCTTGCTGGGCCTGACTGTGTAAACTTGTAAATCAGAGAAGTAACTGGTTTCCATCCATTTGTTTTACTTTTCATTCTTTTACATTCAACAAGTAGTGAGAGAACAAGTAAGAAAGAACTTGCCTATGGAAGAAAGGGACAAGCTGGAGATGATGCAGAGAAGGGTCAGCAAAATAATTTAGATCTAACACAGCAGATCCTTTGTGGATCGGCTTAGGGTACTGATCATGTACTAGCTTGAGGTTGAATGGGAGAGTGGCAATATGATAGAGACCTTTAAGGTCCTGAAAGGAATGAACAAGGTGACCTATGAGGCATCATTCAACAAGAATAGCAAATCTAGAACACTTGGTCATGAGTGGACACTGGTGGGGGAGATTTAGCAGGGATGTGAGAAAAGTTTTATTTTACAGAGAGAGAGTGGTTGAGCCATGACACAGTCTGTAGGTAGTGGTGGTGGGTGCAAAAGCCATTCATCATGTTAAACAGGGTTGGGACAGAGTTAAGGGCTCAGTAGTTACTCAGGGGTGTAATAGTAAAGCAGGAAGCAAGGGGTGGATAGTATAGACAAATACCCTGTATGGACAAAAGATCTCAGGATATAATAGGGTGTTAGGGCCAACCAGATAGACCATTGGTCTTTTTCTGCCATCATTGTATATGTTTCTGTGTTAAAGTACAACGTGGTATGCAGTAAAGAATTTTTATTTATTTATTTAAAGTTGTTCACTGGAAGAGGCACACTGAGCCAAGGCTCATTTCCAGGTGCTTGCATTAGTAGTGTTGGGAGGCATGGAGAATGGCTGTGACCCTTATGTCCCTTAAAAGTACATCAGCATGCTGAAACATTCACCATGGAGTATTCTAGTGTGTTTATAAAATGATTTGCTGGTGTTTATAATAATACGAATAAGAAAACAAAGAATATAAACTATTTTTAAATTAGATGTCATGCCCTGGGGATAATCAGGAGGAGGAGGAGGAGAAGGGGAGAAACTGGGCCTGGGGGGGAATAGAAGGAGCAGTCAGATAGAGGTAGTGGGGACAAGGAGACACCCTGGGGTGAAATGGGATCAGAATAGGGGTCCTTCCTGTCTGATTCCCATATCCAAGTGTTCTGTTGAATGCAAGCAGGTGGCACAGTCTTCCTCGACCACCCATCCTACTTGGACGGTGTAAATCAATGCCAGATCCATTCAAATCAGGAGTGCTATTATAGCAGATCTTGTTGGGACATCTGACCTGGCATGCATCACCGAGACCTGGCTGGACAGGGATGCAGGCCCAGTACCGGCCATAGCCATTCCGACATGGTACTTGGTGATACACCGTCTGAGGATAGATTATAGGAGCAGGGGTGTAGCCATCTGTTTTAGATCAGGATTGGGCCTTACTGAGGTGCCAATGTGGGTGCACCAGATCCTTTGCGTGTATCGTGGGTGCGGGTGCAGGGTGCAGGATACTCCTCATCTACCATCCAGCCAGAGATAGGAAAGAGTTCCTGCAGGAAGTTGGGGACTTTGTTGTCAATTTTTTTATTTATTGAAATTGTTTCACCAGAAAAGGCACACTGAGCAACAAGCTGCTTGTCTCCTGGTGCGACCTGGGGGGAGGGGGAACGGGATGGATAACATGCAGATTATCAGTTGAGTAACATTTAACAGCAGAAAACATATAGGTTACAATTTGTGTGATTTACAGAACAGATCAAAGTACAACCAGGTTACAGATAGGCACATAATACACTTAGTCCACAAATAAGAATATACAGTAGTAGTGATAACTCAGATAGAACAATTGCAGATGTAAACACTCAAGAAGCAGCTAGCACAACAAACAAACAAAAAAAAAACATTAAGTGCACAGATACAAAGTATGTCTGTTGAGCTAAAAATAGACCGGCTTTGTAGCAGTTGCTAGATGTCACTGGTTAGGCAAGTGGGGGGGATTGGGGAATCAGGTTCAGGAGCAGTTTACCATGAAGTAATTTGCCAGGGTGGTGGAGAGAGAATTGGCAGAGGAGGAGTAACAAATTTGTAGAGGCAATGCATTCCAGAGCTTAGGGAAGTGGTGAGAGAAGGCTGCCTGGCCAGCAGTGGTCCTCCACCAAGGGATTACTAGTTGACGGGAGTCAAGGGAGCTGAGGGCATGAGTGAGGGTGAGGGCTGAAGAAAGCAATGTGGAAAGATAAGATGGGAGGACACCTAACCAGTACTTAGAGACAAATTTAGCACTGTGCATAATGCATCTGTTTTTGAGGAATGGAAATGACAGAGACCGGTAGAGATAGCAGTGATGGGTGGGTGGTGGAATCAAGTGCAAAGTGGCAGAAGGCATTGAACAGGGCATCTAATTTGGTTAAGGTGGACTTTGGGGCGGTGCTGAAAATGATGTTGCAGTAGTCAAAGGAGGGGAGTATTATCTTCTGGACTAGTTCACGGCATATTTATTTATTTAGTTTTTGTTTACCTGCTAAGTGCCATTAGCCAAAACATGAATATTTTCAGGCGCGACCCGGGAGATTTACAATAAGTAGGGTGTACAGTGGCTACCATTTGATATTAGGGTAGAGACGTAATACATACAAAGCTAAAACAAAGTTTGACAATCACATAATTAGGTAAGAATAAAAGTTCAAAGTTTACATTAATTGGAAGAATCAGTGTCAAAAAATCACATATGGCTGATAGCTGATTGGTTAAGGATAGCTAAAGAACAAACAAAATGAGACAATAAGTGCCTAGAGTAATAAACTAGAAGGTCAGGATAGGTGGAGATCAGTTTACAGCAGCTGGGGTAGTGAGTGAAAGTAGGAGGCAAAAACCAAGGTGGTTTGAAGCAGGCACAGGAGATCTGACTGAAGAGGAAAGAACGACACCTGTTTTTGAACTGGGCATGACTGGGGGCTAAGCGGACACCAAGAGGCAGGGAGTTCCAGAGTTTAGGTGCCAAATGAGAGAAAGCAGGAGTTCCTTTTTTGGATTTACATCTAAGTATTTGCATCAGTGACTTATCAGCTGATCGTAGGCCATGAAAGGAGGTCAGTGGAGTGAATAGGGATGCCAGCGAGATAGGGATGCCTGCTCTAATGATATTATCAGCCAGGGAGTCAAGGACAAGAGTTCAAGCCAAAGTTGGGGGGATCTAATTCAGATCAGCATAGAGTTTGCAGTGGTGGTTTGACTAGGGAGAGGCCGATGCATACCTGCATATGCTGTTATAGGTAGTGTCCCATTCCCTAAGATGAGTTTTGGGTGCGTTGAGATATGGTTAGAGGGAGGCTTCTTTGGTTTCTGTACAGGGCACCTAGCATGAGGCACAGTTTTTTTATGGTGGTATCAGTGTGGTCAGCAAAGGATAGATGCCAGTCGAGCCAGACACCTAAGTAGCAGAATGTGGTGACATCCTCAAGTATTTGCCCACCTAGAGTGCGGAAGATGGGGAGGGAGGGGAATCTGGATAGGTGTTGTCATGTGCCAAAAGTTATAGTAACTGTTTTTTTACCATTGAGGGATAGCTGGTGAGAGCTGAACCAGTGTTGGATATAGACAAAATCAGCTTGGAGATTAGCAGCTACCGCTTCTGGGGAGGTGCCTGAGGTTCATAGGTTAGGATCAAGTTCAGAGGACAAATGTCCTTAGTAGAACTTGCCACCATGTCAATTTGGCATGGTGGAGGTGACAAATCTTCTACCTCATAAAAACATCAAGTCTCATCTTAAAACTATTTACATTCTCACTTTCAACTACATTACAGGGAACTGTATTCCAGATACCTATAATTCTCTGGGTATACCATTGACTTCTTTTTAATGTTTTAGAAGTTTCTCCTAGTGATTTTTGATTATGAGATCTAGTTATATTATATGTCACATATTTTTTTGTTAATCCAATGTATTCAAGGAAGGCATCATCCCTACTAGCTCTAAATGCCAGACATAAATCAACTCTCAGTTTCCTATTTTCAACTGAGTATAAATTCAGATGTCTTAATCTGTTCTGATAATTCAAATCTTACCATCTTAATCTTTTTACTTTTCTCTGTACTTTTTCCAACTTGTTTTTCCCTAGAACTGAGTATGGGGCACAAAATGGAGCACAGTATACAATATGGGGATGAATTAATGTTAAGCATAAGGGAAGAATAACTTCAGCCTCTCTACTTTTAATTGATCTCAAGATGCTTCTAATTATCTGATTACATTTTATTATAGTATGACTAGAATGATAATCAAATTTTAAATCATTTGAGATCCAGACACCTAAATCCTTTTGATTTACTGATTCCTTTAAGGGGATGTTATTTAATCTATACTGGAAACCGGGATTATTTAGATTTATATATTTATTTATTATTTATGGAGGTGAAGAGAATGGTGTCATCTGCATACTTGTGGATTGAGGAAGTGGAGCAGATAAGTGGTAAATAATTCAGAAAAATGGAGAACAGAATGGGTCTGAGCACTGATCACTGAGGGACACCGGTAGTTATGGGAAGGGGGCAGATATAGCATTGGAGATTCTTACGGACTGTGTTCTGCCAGTGAGGTAGGAACTGACCCAGTAGTTGGCAGCAACGGAGAGACCAGAATCAGTGAGGCTGGAAAGAATTACGATATGGGGGACAGTGTCAAATGCTTTAGCTAGGTTGATGAAAATGGCAGAGGAGATCTGCCCTCTATCCATACCGGTGAGTATAGTGTCAGTGAGTTTAATCAAGGAGGAAGCAGTGGAGTGACCTTTTCTGAACCCAGACTGGAAAGCTGTGAAGAAGTTTGAGTCAGTGAGAAAGGAGGTAAGTTGTGTGAGCACAAGGTGCTCTTGCAGTTTTGCAAGAGCCTGGAGGAGAGAGATAGGGTAGTAGTTTGACATTGAGGTGGGGGGCCCCTTTAGGGAGGGGGATGTTTATGGCATGCTTCCATGCATGGGGGACAGTTGCAGTGATGAAGGACTGGTTTAATAGGTTGGCAAGCAGGGCAGCTATGGCAGGGACAGAGAAGTAGAGGAGTTTGGGGTCCATATCATTGGGGGATTTGCCTTTAGAAGGGTTGAGTGATAGCAGGGCATCTAGGGCTTCCGCTGGTGAGATGTTATTGAAGTAGAAGTATGAGGTGCTATAGGCTTCTTTATTCCATCGGTGGGTGCGCATGGAGCAGGGCTGGTATTGGGAACCCACAGATGGTTGATTCTGTGGGATTTTAATGCCTGGGTCAATGACAAACTCTCACAATTTGGTTGTGACTTCCTCCAACTAATGACCTTGTTGGGCCTCATACAGATTGCTACCTCCCCAACCCACATTACAGGTCACTCATTGGACCTGGTGTTCCTCCTGTGGATGGAGATATCTGACTTGGTGGTGGAACCAGTTGGATGGTCTGACCATCACATCACAGGGTTCAGTTTTTTGGCTCCCCCCAACAGGCCTGCCCCTATGGAGATGGTCCAGTATGGCCCTTTGTGGGGTTTGACCCCGGATGTCCAAATGGTGGTGCTGGATCTATTGAGCATGCCGAGGGAGGGCATGGATCTAGGGGACCAGGTTCTTGCCTATAATATGGTGGTAACAGAGGCCCTGGATTCTATTGCTCCTGTTCGTGTTTGCCCTCTCACCCTCCATCCAAGATAACTATGGTTTGATGGGACCTTGAAGGAGTTAAGCAGAGTGGGGCGAATGCTGGAGAGGGCCTGGTGGAAATTGGGCCTGGAGGGTGACAGGCTTAGATTGATGGAAGATTATATGATCTATTAATCAACAATTACCAGTAAGAAGTCAGAATTCTTGTCCAGGGAGATTGCCGCCACACAAAATCGACCAGCTCTGCTCTTCTGGACTGTGCACAGATTGTGCAAATCCAATCTGTCTTCAGTCTGTGGGAACTTTTTCACAAGAGAAGTGTAATGTTTTTGCTCAATCTTTTGCTGATAAGGTCTGAGATCAGCAGACCACCTCCAAGGGGTGTTGCAGTGGTCAGCAGGAGGTCACAAGCACCCAGTTTATTTTGACAGACTTTAGCTGGCCAGAACTCATCGGCATCATAAGGGTCATCCAGACTTTGCAGCCAACCAGCTGTAGTTTGGATCCAGACCCCACGTGACTCCTAGTGGGTTGCATGGATGAGATTGACCCAATCCTTGCAGAGATAGTCTGGAGTTCATTGGTGAGGGGGATCTTTCCCGACCCCCTAAAGGAGGTGGTCTTCCGACCGCTTCTGAAAAAAAACTCCCTTGACCCGGATTGTCCTGCCAACTACAGACCATCTCTAACCTGCCCTTTATGGGTAAGGTTATTGAAAAGGTGGTTGTGCTGCAGCTGGATGACCATCTTACCACCCATGATGTCTATGATTCTCTCCAGTCTGGATTTAGGAAGAGACATAGTACCAATACGGCTCTTGTCCAGGTGCTAAATGATCTAATAGCGAGAGATCAGAGGTCCCGTTCCATCTTGGTCCTCTTTGATCTCTCTGCGGCATTTGACACTGTGGACCATGGTGTGCTATTGGAACAGCTGTGGTTCATCTGTGGACTATCTGGCATGGTCCTCAGATAGTTTAGATCTTTTCTCCAGGGTAGTACTCAGAGAGTGGTCACTGGAATTTACTCATCTGATGCTCTCCCTTTATCCTGTGGGGTTCTGCAGGGCTCCATTTTGGCACCCATGTTGTTCACAGTGTATGTGTTGCCATTGAGAGACATTATTAGGTGGTATGGCTTGAGTTTTCACTGCTATGCAAATGATACTCAGCTGTACTTGTCCTTTGTGCCTGGGCAGGAGGATGCAATCTCGGTATTTAACAACTGTCTCACCGAGATTCAGGACTGGATGAGTGCCAGCTGGCTGAGGCTTACTCCAGATAAGACTGAGGTGTTGGGGGTGGACCCAGATCGTCAGGCGACAGGTAGATTGACTGGGCAGTCATCTGGGCTTTGGCTTGGGGATGCTTAGCTGGCTGCCTTTCATCAGGTGCATAACCGGGGTGTTATTTGTGATAATGAGCTAACCCTGAAATCTCAGATGTAGGCTGTTGTCAAGACCTCATTTTTTAATCTGAGGAATATCACTCAGGTGAAGATGATCTTTCTACCTTGGTCCATGCCTTTGTGACCACCCACCTTGACTACTGCAATGCCCTGTACCTAGGGCTGCCAGGGGTTGATAGCCACCGTTTGCAGCTGGTGCAGAATGCGGCAGCCAGGCTTATGACTGGTACTTCTAGGACCAGTCACATTACACCTGTGCTCCATGGACTGCACTGGCTGCCTGTAATGTGGTAGATCACCTAAAAGGTTAGTTTGCTGACCTTTAAAGCCCTACATGAACAAGGACCCCGCTAACTGAATGATCTCCTCTGCCCCTACTGCCCCTCGCGTCCACTCTGATCCACTGACGAAGGATTGCTAGAGAATCCCAGGGTGCATTTGAAGACATTTGGGGCTCATTCTTTTTCTTATGCAGCCCCTACCCTGTGGAATTCTCAACCTCATCGGGTGAGAGAGTGCCTGACTGTCCAAAGCTTTAAGTCAGCCCTCAAGACCTATTTATTTAGGTTAACATTCCCTAATAATGCAAGCTGATTCTAATTTTAGTTTTTGGTGTTACACTGCTGTTGAAATTCACATTATGGGAATAAGTTATTTTAACTGGATTTTATGGAATGTTTAAAGATGTTATTTGTATGTGTTTTATTTTTTATGTTCAGCGTCTTGGTCTCCTGGAAAGGCATTTTATAAATAAAGTTGTTATTAATATTATTATCATTATTATTTTAATGTAAAATAAACCATTGAAACTGTATCAAATAAGAAATTATTTAGAAACATTCTTAATTAATCCCAGTGTATGTTTATACAGTATGTGCTGTAGCAGAGGATTATCTATAGTAAGCATGTTTAGTGGTCGTACAAACATGATCCAGCAAGTGACTGTGCAATAAAGGATTCCAGTGCAGTCATGTAATATGTTGCAGCTAATCATATGAATGAATTTTCCATGACCATTCAATAAGAAATTTTATAATGCCACAATTCAAGCCAGCATGGTGGATCAACACATTAGTGAATCTTGTTGTTGGTAGTACTATGCACACTGGCAGTCATGGGCTTTGAATCAACAACCTTTAAGCGTAGAACAGTAAAATAGGTTTGAGATCTTCACAGAGCTCCAAAGGGTAATTCATCTGAATTTTAATATCCTTTTAATAACAAAGTATGCTGTATATTTCTTGTGTCATTCCCTTGCAGCATTTCCATTTCATGGCCAAAAAAAAGTTAAGTAATCAGTATTATTTTAGGATTTTTCCTGACCCTTGGGAAGGTTGCTAACCCATCATATGGTACTAAGACCCTGAGTGGGAACAGAACCTACAGTCTCTCTGGTCAAAAGTAAGCAGCAAGAGGAAGGAGGCAGCTGCTAGAACTTTACTACTCTACTACTGAGACAAAGGAACTGGAACTTTACTACTGGGACCTGCTATTATGGTAAAAAAACAAACAAAAAAAACAAGAGTTGGTGTGCTTGTCTGAGCTGGGGAAAGGGAACTGTTATCTGTGCAGTTAGCTAGGTGCAGAGGAGAGCTGTAAATTAAAGATTGTGGCTTAGCCAACAGAAAGCCAGATGTCTGCATTTAAAAACTTTCCTAGTTAGCTTTTGGCAGAGAGCACCAAGAGGAAGAAGGAAGCTGCTAGAACTGTATTATCTACCTTTGTTGGCTTCTAGCTTGAGGTTTCCAGGAGCAGTGCACAGATTTGGACAAATTCCTGATTTGGAGCAGGGACTTGGATTTTGGCCATAGACTGTTGGCAACTTGTTTGAGGTTTCTAGGAGTAGCACATGTAACTGGATAAACTTTGGATCTGGAGCAGGGAGCAGGTTTCCTGATCCTGTTGGTGGACTGACTGCAGTGTGTGGGCAAGCGGGGGTCCAATCTTATTTTGCTGGATAGCCAGTGATGTGGTTGGTATACCCCTAGAAAGTCTCTGTTGGGTCTGCTTGTAAGTGGGCCTGGCTGCAGTCTGGAGCTTCAGCCATAGACTTGCAGTCTGGTCCCCTTTTGGATTTATTGGGGGCCACTCTGGCTTCAGAGTAACACCTGTGGAAGTGGATTTTTCAATCGTTTTCCCTTCAAAGATAAGGTCAGACTTTTTCATTTTCAAGTTTAAATCCTGTCTAGAAGGCAGTGAGAGTGCCTTCTTGTTTTTTAGTCCCAGAACTGTGAGAGGGTACTGAGACTGAAAAAGGGTTGTGTCATCTTTAGCAAAGTCCCCTGGTAGTGAGAGTACTTCAGGGACCGGGAGGGAATTGAGTTATCTCCAGGAAGTGAGAATCCTTGGGGGAATATTTTGGCTTCCTTCGATGGTGGGATGGCCATTGAGGGGTTGAGAAACCTGGACCTCTTTTGCTATTGAATTTTCATGGACTTTAGTTTTACAATTATTTTGAAGGTGTTCATTGTTATATGTACCTCCTGATTGTCTTGGGCTTGTTGGTTGGGACTGAATGATTATGTTATTTTAATTATGATTAGAGGGAGTTTCATGTGTTAATTTGGTTTAGACTGTTTACATTTTTGTTTTATTTAATTTTATTTTATTTAATGATTATAATTTAGTGAATTGTTTTATTTAGCGGAATGGCGTAAATTTATTGTGATTTTTAAAATGTGTTGGAGGCCTGCCACCACGGTCGTGCACTATTCATCCTCTGCTCTTCATGCACTCTGCCCCTTTAACTCCCACCATTGCAGTTTGATATCTACCAGTGCTGTAGAGCACTGGGTATAGCTCATCGAGGGGGAGGAGAGGGTGTTAGGGGGTGTGAACAGTGGAGGTGGACAAGCGGGGCCACCGTATTGGGGTTGTGAGATCCAGGAGACACCCTGGGGCAAAATGGAACCCAGAGCATGGTTCTTCATGCCTGGTTTCCATATCCAAGGGCACCACTAATTTTGGTTGGCCAGTGGTCCGGGCGGCCATGGAAGTCCATTCAGCTCATGCAGTGTTATGCAATGCCTGGTTCATTAGAAACAAGACTGCAATTATTGCAGATCTTGTTGGCTCAGTGGACCTGGCATGCATTACTGAGACCTGGCTGGACGAAAATTCTGGCCCCATATTGGAGGTTGTAATTCCGGCCGGGTACTTGGTTATTCACCGCCCAAGATTGGATCACAGGTTGGGGAGGTTGCAGTCTGTTTAAAGACCAAACTGGGCCTCACGAGTGTACCAGTTGAGGAGAACCAGTCATTTGAATGTACCATGGTAGCAGGTGTAGGTTGTAGGATTGCCCTCATCTACCATCCACATGGAAATGGGAAGCGGTTCCTTCAGGAAGTGGTGGACTTCGTGATTGACATGACATATGAGTCTCCCAGGCTGATGGTCCTTGGCAACTTTAATGCCTGGGTCGCTGATGAACTCTCGCAATTTGGTCAGCACTTCCTCCAGTTAACGTCATCTCTGGGCTTTACACAGATTGTTTCGGCTGCTTTCCATAAACATGGTCATTCTCTTGACTTGGTTATCCCCCTGGGGATCGACACCTTGGATTTGGAGGTGGAACCAGTCAGATGGTCCGACCACTACACCGTGCATTTCAGTTTTTGTGCCCCCCTTCGTAGGCCTGCCCCTGTGGAGATGATCAGGTACCACCCTTTATAAGACTTAAGCTCTAAAGGCCTGGTGGTGGTGCTTGAATTATCTGTTCTTCCATTGGCAACTAATGACCCAGAAGCCCTAGTTGTGGCCTATAATCAGGCCATATCTTTGGCTCTGGATGTCATTGCTCCTGTCTGTGTTTGTGCTCTCTCCCTTTGCCCTCAGTCCACTTGGTTTGCTGCATCTTTGAGGGAGATGCGGTGACTAGGACAAAGATTAGAGCATTGCTGGTGGAAGTTTGCCCTTGATGCCGACCACCTTAGATTGATGGACCATTATCATGCCTATCAATCCACAGTCACCAGTAAGAAGGCAGAGTTCCTGTTCGGGGAGATTAAGGCCACTCGGAACTGACCAGCTCAGCTCTTTCAAACAGTGGACAGACTGTGCAACCCAGCCTGTCTACAGGTTCAGAGAACATTTTTGCAAGTTGAGGGCAATAAGCTTGCTCAGTTCTTTGTGGCTAAGGTGGCCAACATCAGGGTAGAACTCCTTCCGGCACACTCTGGTGTTGCTCTAGACTGGCATTTGTACACTTCACCTCTGTTTTCCTGGAGTTCCTTCGGCTGGCTGGAGCTTGGGGACATCTTGATGATTTTCCAGTGTATGCATTCTACCTGCTGTAATTTAGATCCTGGTCCAACTACCCTGATCTTGGGTTGTAGTGACATTCTTTGCCCGATCCTAGCATGAATAGTCTGGTGCTCCCTGGAAACAGGTGTGTTTCCATGCTCCCTGAAGGAGGTGGTGGTGACACCCCTCCTGAAGAAAGCTTCCTTGGATCCAGACTGTTATGCAAACTACAGACCAATATCGAACCTTCCCTTCATGGGGAAGTTGATCGAGAAAGTAGTTGCCATACAACTGGAGGACCATTTGACCATCCATGATGTCTACAAGCCTCTCCAGTCCAGTTTTTGAAAGAAGCATAGTACTGAGACAGCACTGGTTCAGGTGCTCAATTATCTCCTGATGGCTAGAGATCGGAAGAGTCATTCCATCTTGGTCCTCTTGGATCTCTCTTCAGCATTTGACTGTGGACTATGGGGTCCTGCTCAATCATCTGAGGTTCATCTGTGGCCTGTCAGGTATGGTACTCAGGTGGTTTTCATCTTTCCTCACCAGAAGAACTCAAAGGGTGGTGTCGGGGATTTATTCCTCTGACCCAACTCCTTTGTAATGTGGTGTTCCTCGGGGTTCGGTTTGTCCTCCATGTTATTCACAGTGTACATGCTATCCCTCTAAGAAATTGTAAGAAGGTGTGGGCTGAGGTTTCATTGTTATGCTGATATAGAGTCCTCTCAGTATTTAATAACTGCCTCACAGAGATCCAGGAGTGGATGGATTCGAGCTGGCTAAAGTTGAACATGGTAAAGACTGAGGTGTTGGTGGTGGATCTGGGTCACCGGATAGAGGGCCCGGAGGCTGGGTTACCCTCAGAAATTGTTCTTGGGGGTCTCTCACTCCTGACCTCTAAATGGGTGTGAAACTTGGGGTAATTTTTTATGTGGGCTTGACACTGCGTTTGCAGGTGTTGGCCATTGCCAAATCCTCCTTCTATCATCTGAGGAATATCTTCAGAGTTAAGCACCTAGTTCCATCTGGTGACCTTCCTACGTTGATCCATACCTTTGTGTCCTTTCATCTGAACCATTGCAATGCCCTTTACCTAGGGCTCCTGGGGGTGGATATTCACCGCCTGCAGCTGATGCAGAATGCAGTGGCCTGACTATTGACAGGAACCTCTCAGTCCTGTCATATTTCACCGGTGCTGCGCCAACTGCACAGGCTGCCAGTTCAGTGACAAATCACCTTCAAAGTCAGACTTCTGACTTATTAAGCCCTACATGGACTTGGCCCGGACTACCTGAAAGAGGTCCTGGTCCCTTACTGCCCTGGGTGACCTCTCTGCTCGACTGACGAGGGGTTGCTAGAAATCCCATGGTCTGTTTAAAATCTTCTGGGGCCCGTACTTTTATGCACGTGGCCCCTACCCTTTGGAATTCTCTACCTCTTCAGGTACGTGAGTGTCCGACTATGGAGGAATTCAAACAGGTGCTCAAACTATTCTATGGAGTCATGCTTTTGGGGATTATTTTTATAATTCTGACTGTTTTAATTTTTAATTTTTTTTATAATATATGTCATTTTATGCTCAAATTGTTTTATTTTATGTAAGGCACCTTGGTATTTGAAAGGTACCATAAAAATAAAATTGAATTGAATTGAATATTAATCTACTTCTGGGAATGAGGAAATTGAACTTTACTGCTGGGGCCTTCAATTCGGGTTAAAAAAAAACACAAGACAGTGTGTTTGTCTGAGTTGGAGGAAGGGAACTGTTATCTGTGCAGTTACCTAAGTGAAGAGGAGGGGACCTGTAAATTAGGGGTGTGGCTTAAGCAGCAGACAGCCAGGTGTCTGCATTTAAAATATCCATATTTAGCTTTTGGCAGAGATAACCAAGCAAAAGAAGGCAGCTGCTAGAACTTTACTACTCTACTACTGGGACTATATAACCCTCGCTCCCTCCCCACCACCCTCCCATCCTTAGCCAGTTTCACTTTTATAGGCACTGGATTTGACTGACAACAGGAACTTCCTGTTTATGAACAGGAAGGGAGTGATCACAGTGGAACAAAAGACTCACCATCCTAGAAGGAAGAGACAAGATCTTCATCACCCCCACAGCTGCTGTACATCTTACTCTGATTAAGTAAGATGCAGACTACTGAGGAATACAGGAACTTCCTGTCCCAGAACAAGAAGGGGAAGGAGCTGTAAGAGCATGAAGGCAGTAGGAAAGTAGGGAGAAAAAAGAAACAGAGAGAGGAAGAGAGTAAGCATACAAAGCAACAGGAGAGGAGCCACAAATAAGACATGATGGGAGTGATGCAGTACAGTGGCTGTGGAGTGGCAGTCTTCTGGGAGATGTTCTGGAGGATGCGGTGTTGTCCTATTTGCAGGCAACTCTCTGGGCTGAGGGAGGAGGTTGGTCATCTCCAGGCTGAGTTGGCCAGAATTTGGAGGACCTCCTCTCCAATCCACGGACCACCAGAGCTGCTGTATCTGCCTCAGAGATTGCCAAAAAAGAGGAGCAGTTGGACCATGATGGGCTCAGGGAGGGTGAGGGGTGGTGGAACAGAGGCACAACCCTCTAGTTGTATCTCTCCACAGTTCATATGCTGTTCTAGTGGACCATGGTTCCTCTATGGAGGCACCTGCAATGGAGACCAAAGAGGATGCTGGGAACCTCCACAAATGAGACCCACAGGAGGATAGCACAGGACCCCACAGAGGAAGAAAACAACTCCTAGTGGGGGACTCAATTGTTAAGGGGATAGAACCGAGTGAGGGAGAGGAGAAGGTTGTAAGGTGCCTGCCTGGAGCCATGGCTTGGAGGGACAGGAAGTGAATCCTTAAGATTGTGGGAGCAGCAACATGGAAGAGGGAGCTGGATGCCATTGTCCACCTCGGGACAAATGGTCTGGCTGGGAGTGGGATTAGAGCAGTGCAGGAGGAGTTTGTGGAGTTGGGGAGGGGCCTTAGACAAATAGCATTCATGGTAACCTTCTCAGAGGTGCTGCCTGGCTATGGCATGGGTGAGGCTTGGGTACTCCACACAATGGGATTCAATGAATGGTTGAAAAACTGGTGCAGAGCTGAGGGTTTGGCTTCACTGGTGACTGGAGGTCAACCTGGAGAGATACAGGCCTATACTGGTGCGATGGTCTGCATCTGTCCAGGAGGGGAACCAGGATCTTAGGTGATTGGTTTAATTGCTTCATTGGCAAGCATTTAAACTAGCCAAGGGGGGAGGCACTGAAAAGGAACAGGGAAATCCCAGCCCCACCCCCACAAAACAGGGTAATTAGAGAGGAAGACACCAAGGCAGAGAAGTTGATGGGGAGCAGGACAGGGGTAATTTGAGAAAAGGGCAAAAGTAGTGAGGAAAGGGATGTGGCTAAAAGGGGTAAGACCATCAAAAAATGGAGGGTGATGAGTACCAATGCCCATAGTATGGGTAACAAGCTCCCTGAACTAGTGACCATGATGGAAGAGGGACATTTGGATATTGTGGCAGTCACAGAAACATTTTACACAGAGAACCATTACTGAGATGTCAACATATCAGGGTACACAATCTACAGGAGGAACAGGGAGGGTAAAAGAAGAGGAGGAGTAGCTCTCTATGTAAGCAAAGGGATCAAAGCAACTGAACTAATGGGTAAACAGGGAGGAGAGGAGGCACTGTAGGTCACCCTGGAGACAGGAAATGGCACCACAATCCACATGGCAGTTGTATACAGTCCCCTGTCTCAGGGGAAGAAATGGACAAGAAAATTATAGAAGGCATTCTGAGAAGGGTAGAAAAAGGGGAGATATTGTTGATGGGGGACCTGAGTATGCCAGATTTTAACTGTTGCACCTTTGCTGCAGCCATATCCAAGAGCTAAGTCTTGCTCGATGCCTTGTAGGGGCATGCCTCAGACAGCTAGTGTTGGAACCCACTTGGGAGGGAGCAATCTTAGACCTGGTACTTTCAAATGGGGATGGAGAGAGGATCTCAGATTTAGAAGTGGGTAGCCATCTGGGAACAAGCAACCACCAAACAGTGATAAAGACAACCATAGAGTCAAGCCATACAAAAGCAAGGGTACTGGACTTTAGGAGGGCTGAATGGGATAGTGCCTGAGAAAAGCACTAGCAAACAGGCAAGAAGGAGGGGTGGAGAAACAATGGGGAAAAATCAAAATTTCATTCACAGAGGCAACAAGCCTTTGAGTGAAGCAAGTAAACAAATTAAAACAAAGGAAACAAACTCTGGTCAGAGCCAATATGGCTGTGAAAAGCTTTTAAGAGTGGCAAGAACATTGAAAAGAATATGCAGTGCTCTTGCCACACCAGAGTCAGCCATAAGTAATACTGCAGCAATTACAGTATTACGCATGCGTGATACTAGCACATGTACAGTTTGCCCTGGAGTCAGACGTGCTCAACATGGCAGTGCTGACATAACTACATATGCATGATAGTCATGCATGTGCAGTTTAAGTCAGCACCACTATGTTGCGCATGGTGACCATCACTTCTGCAGTTGCGGAAAGTAAAAGTAGTGCGCCGGGAAGTGGGTATGTTTATGGGGCCCGTGGACAGGAAGGGCTGCAAAAACAGAATCACTGGAAACTATGCCAGAGTACTGTGGCAGCAAATCAGACAGTGGTCTTGTTATGTGCTACCACAGTGCTCTTATACAAATCTGATGATGGCATAACATCTGTGGAGCTTGGCACAGGCAGCTATAAAAATCAGACTCTTGAGGAGTCTATTAACAAACTAGAGATCTAGTCTGGGACTTGCTCGTCATCACAGTCACTTTCTCATTCTTTTCTAAGCAGTAATTTCTGGTAATTGTACCTTAACCATATTTATCTCAGTGTTGGTAGACTACTTCTGGTTTTCCCCTGATTGTATTAGATGGGGATAGTAGCAGTCTTGAGGTGGTAGCTGCCGGTGGTGGCATGCTGTGAAAAAAAGTCTGCACATATTAGAAATGACCCCTTTTCTTGTTTTTGCTGTAAAAAAACTGATCCCTTTAACATAAAAAAGGAGACAGTTGTGGACTCCACCTCCCCTTTTCTCCTCAGGTGAGGAATGTAATTATAGGATTGCATCAGATGTACAGTGGCAGCCATAGATGCATAATATTGTTAAACAGTAGTCAACTGTGTGTAAAAGCTTTTTTTTTTTTTTTTTTGAATGTGTGCTTTCTTAATGTTGTCAATACCATTCCACCCATTTGTACTCTGGCCCTGGATTTCTGTGCCCCAAGTGCATTATTTTACATTTTTGTGTTCAGGACAAAAAGGCCTTTCAAGTGAGGGTAGTCACTAATTTAAATTCTTTATAGTTTTTCATGTTTCCTTGCATGTACACAACAAGCAACTTGTAGTAGAATGACATTTCATAGATGCATCAGAGACGAGTCCAATGGAGCTTGAGCCTGCCTGATTACAACAGGACAGCTAAACTGAGTCCCCTTAATCCCAATAAATGGAGGGCTGCTGCTGCACAGATGATTGCTACAGCAAGTCAGGCACTGCCGTGGATTTAAAACAAGAGCTGAACTATGGCAGGCAGCCTGCCATCTGCCTCCTCCTCTTGCTCCTCCTCCTACACTGACTGCTTACAGCCCTTACCCAACTCCTCTTCTGCTATCAGTGCCCACCAATGATCACTAGTAACATAGAAACATAGACTTTGATGGCAGATAAGGACCACCTGGCCCACCCAGTCTGCCCATTTCCCTTCCTATTGGATAAGCTGCAGATTCTAGTTAACCAACAGCTTACTTCCTGCAACCCCCACTACAATTGCCTTATGTCTGTCCCATGCATGTTTGAATTCCCCCCACTGTTTTGGACCCAACAACCTCCCCAGGAAGGCAGTTCCATGCATCCACCACTCTCTCCGTGAAAAATAATTTCCTCACATTACCCCTGAGCTGTCCCCCCTCTATCTTTAAATTGTGCCCACTAGTGTCAGTGGGTGGCCCCCGTTGGAGTGGTCAAGCGAGCTCTTTGACTTATTACTAGCCCCTGCAACCGATACTCTTTTTTGACTTCCTTCTGTGTCTGTTTGCATTCATCTGTTTTCAAGTACCCAGTAAAGTTTTTTTCTAGTGTCTACTTAGATACAGAATATTAAATATATCAAAGTAAAATTGAATTGCTTTGAAGAAGATAGAAGCCTTTATTATGGCTTGGCTGCAATGTATGGTTGGAGAACACTGAAATCTCATCTTGATTGTTTTACTTCCTTATTGCTGTTTTGTATTCTCAGGTTAAATAAAATATAGTAAAATGTAAGTTTTTTGAGAAGATAGAAGCTTTTATTATGGGTCTTTTGGTTTGATACACGCACACTGAAGCATTGAAGCAGTGAGAGCACCACGATTTTGGCAGCCTTGCACCATTTCTCTAATCCTAAAAGCATATATCACAGTGGTTGTATAACTGTAGGTCCATATTCATAACAAATGTACCTTTTTGTCATTATCCTTTCAAATGTCTTTAATTCATTATAATTTCACACTAAGAAGAATCGTCTTTGTGAGTTAATTTAAGGTTTCATAAACTGACCTTTTGCAATTTTAATGACCTCCCAACCCTGGAGTCATCAATTTGTTTTATCTAAACATTTCTTTGCTCAGTTCATGAATAGTCCAATAAGATTTAGAAAAAAATAGCTTTAGAACAAAAACTGTATAAACTTTGGGTTTCATTTTGTGCAAATACTAATTTCTCTCTGAGTTGAAAATGCATAGGAGCTGAGTTGTACATACTTTTGCATTTCTCTACACTTTTACTTTGGAAATTTGTAAAAAAATATTTGAAAAAATAACACACGACCTTTTGCACAGGTCTTGACCTCCTGTAAAGAGAATGGCTTAACATTTATTTGGGAATTATTCAATAGTTATCCGAAGGTTGAGATTTAGTAAACTATACATTTAATCCATTTTAATAATAGAAGTTGCCAAAGAGGACATAATAAAGGAAAAATCAATGCTGCAGCATAGATGCCTAAACATTTCACAGACAGCCTTGTTTGTGCACCAGGTTTTCCTTCTGTGTGTGAGCATTGTTTTTTTCTCTGTCTTGCTTCGTCCCCCTATCTGGTCAGTATAAGCTTCACATGTACTGGAGATCTCATATGACATCACTGACTAATAATTACTAAAATTAATCTGCTGCTATTTTCCTGAAAAGATATAACATGATCCAATTCAAAAAAAGATGTAATGTGACCCCAATTAGCAGATTGTTTTGTTTTAAGCTGTTTTTATTTTCTTCATATTAAGCACTAAATAATTTCGTTAAAGTGCTAGTAGGTACAGTGCTGTTGTAACTGGAATAATGAACAGGATCTGCTGTTAATTAACAGGTGGCATTCTGCATGTCTCAGCATCATCACATTATTTGACCAATGCTAAGACAGAATCACAGGCAGCTTCTTCAAGCACAGAAACATGGAAAATGCCCCCCTCCCCCTCTCCCTCCCTCCTGAAACAGACCCTAAATCCTGCCCCTCACCCTCACCCAACTCTTCCTTTCTTTACTTCCAGAACCAGCACCCTCCATCACTGTCAACCCGTTCAGGCTTTGTGAACAAGAGGCCATAGTGCAAACCTCAGCACAGTTGATTAAACACTACTTACATAGCCATTCTAAAGAAGAAAAAAAAATGTTTTTTACATTATTCTTTTTGGCTTTCCAAATACAAGGGTACTAGTTAGAAATCAATTAGCCTATAGCTGGGGAAGGTAAATGCAGGAACCAATTAAACAAGAGGCAATTGTACAGCTAGCAAAAATGAGAGATGACAGAAACACTTGGAAACAACATCATTTATAAAAATGCACTCAAGAAACACTTATGCAGTGTTGCTAAATGATTTTAATATGTGAAAAAAGCTCATCATACAGTCATGCTCACCCACCACAAAAACTTCAACGTTTCACACCTTTACGCTTTAACAAGAAGCTAAAGTGCATAGTAAAGTGACCAATTTAAATAGTGAATACAAACAATAATAGTTAATTGAATAAGTGAAAACCATTACAATTAGCACATGAATTCCATTAAAAAGTACACTTGAAACCAGCCATGTAGCAGGGTTGGATAACAGGATACAAATAATGGAGTTTGCCCTTTAAGGGGCAGACCAAGTTGTCCTGGTGTACCCCTTCCCTTTTCTTCAGGATGGTTGTGCTCAGAAGGGAAGGGGGAAGGAAGGGGAGAAGACAGGGGATAAAACAATGGCCAGGGAACAGGAAGGGGAGGGGCAAGTGAAGGTACAGAATGGACAGCACTGAGGGGTTTCAGCCACTTTTTGCTGGAGTTTTCATCCATCCCACCCACCCTACAAGACAGAGCAAGAGGGGAAGACAGTCAAGAAGATGTAGTAGAAAGCAGTCTCGGTTTTCACCGTTACCTAACAGAAAAGGAGAAGAAGAAGGCACCCAGGTTTTCACCTGGGGGGAGAAAAAGAGGAAGAAAGAGGGATGATCAGAGATTGATATACTGTATGGATGAAAATAATTTAAATTGTGAGAGATATAATAATAAAGGATGATTAAATGGAATATGGAATTATGATATATAAATAAATTAATTGCCAGTCTGAGCACAACAACAAACAATGGTCTCTGTCTCTTTGTGAGGGAAAAGGGGGGAATCCGGGACAATGGGCTGACAATGAACTTTAGTGCATAAAAAGCATCTTACAGACACTTATCATTTTATTTTCTGCTTTTGAGAGATTTTTTTTGCACAGAAAATAAAAGTCAGGTATTAGTTCATTTGATTACTCAGAATAAGCCAGCAGCATTTTATCTCAACAAGTCCATCATTATGCCCAACTGTGACATGCTTCAGTCGCTTTCATGCATCTCTATTACTCAGCTCATCTCAGCATCTGTCTAACTTCTCTACTCCAGTGGTAGCTTTTACAGCATATCTCGTGACCTCACAACATAGGGATCCACCCATTTAGGTCAATTAACCAAATACATCACTTTCTAAGGCTCATATCCCAGCCTACACAAAATCAAGAAAGGGATATTTGTATGCCGTTACTTTTCTGATATATCTCTTAAATATCCCAGCCCTGAACAGTGTTATTTATTTTAATAACTTAATGACCTTCATTTGTCTGAACTCCTCCCACTGATCAGCTTGCTCTGTGATCCAGTTCAGTATTTATACAGAAAACTGGAGGCCACTATCTTCCTATAGGAACCTTCATTTTTCCATGAACTGTCCTAGGAACAGGTCAGTAAGAAGTAAACTATCTGCCATCTTTTTACATGCATTTTTAAACTCTGCAAAACCCTGCAATTTATCTCTCACTGTGTTTCTATCTCTACTAAGGGGCATACTTTCAGAACTGTCCACCGATGGTACAGTGAACCCCTGTGTGTGAAGACCATCACAGTGACAGGAATCAGCCAATAGCTGTGTGTTGCTGTGATGGTCTCTGCTGGCACCAGGACTGCCTCGCTAGTGTATTGCCACCTCCCCTGAGACATCCCCTACCTGGAGTTAGTTATCCAGAGTCAGGGAGGTGTGGGGGGCAAAGGCCCCCACATGGTGGGTTCAGGAGCACAGCCCCTCGATAAAAGAAAGATGCATCTCAACAGTGCAATTCTGAAATTCAACATTGTGGCTGTCATTGTCAGGGATGTCAGCACTGCAGATGTCACAGTGCCATAGTAAAACCCTTCAGAACACATGCCATTCCTAAAGCTTGTTTCTTTAACTGTACTATTCTGTTTCCTTTTATTTTCCCCAATAATATTTTGTTTCTCCTTTATCTTTTTTTATGTGCTATCAGCACACTATGCCCCACATTAGGGAATTATCCCTTCAGGCATACATATTATTTTATTAGTTGACTCCTTTCTCTAAGGAGTGCTTTTCTTCATTCTCCCAATGACTGAAATCTCAGCCTGTCAGCTATTCCTTTCATTTGAGCCTCTTTTCTATTTTTCGGCCTTCTCTTTCTCTTTACTTATTTACTCAAGCAGCCTATCCAACACTTCTCTAGGGCTGCCAAACCCTTTTAAAACCAATTCATTTTGTTTCTGGGACTTCACTGAGGCTCCTATTCTCTTACTTGTAATGTCCCACCAGCTTACACTTTCTTTATTCTTGCTGCTAAATGCAGCAGTCTGTATTGCTTCGGAGCATGCCCCTTTTGCTCTGATGCATGTTTCTTACTTCATGCTCTGAACTAGGAGCACTTTTGCAGCATCTGGAGCATCCTTTGCTCAAGTCAGATTAACATTCCTGAGTCACACCTTGCGACCAGGAGAAATGTGGTAATCTTCCCTCAAAGCTTCATTAATTTGCAGAGTTTACTCATTTGTTGGCTTCAATGGGGCCATTGCACATAAAAGCAGCTGCTTTTGCAGCACGAGTTCAGCACTTACATGCACCTGCCAGGGGAACCAGCTTTCATTTACTAGGGCATCCAAGTGATTCAAAAGTGCCTCATGTGCTAATATAATTCATCCCACTCAGGAGCTTTTCTTACAGTGTGACATGCGCTTCTACAGAGATATCTCAATTCTCACTATTCTTTCTCATTTCCCCATGGCTACCCTATTATTTACTGGGCACCATACATCCTTTATACTGAAGTACACCCTAGTCCTTCTCTTTACTTTCATGTGCATGTTTTGAGAAGGGGAGGCTTTCAGCTAAACAAGCCACAGTAACCATGCCAGCACCTGAGAACATACAGAGTGCACATGCTCCAATTTTAAAACCATTTGCTTTCTTTTCCTTTCTTTTAAACCCATATCTACTTTGGGGCACCAGTATTTAAATACTCTCCGACACAACCTACATTTCTCTTATTCTTGCTCCCACTCATATCTCTTTTCTCCATGCAATGCTACCTCTGGGCACATTATGACACCTTCCTGAATCATTTACTTACATAGTTGTTTCTTTCTAGCTATCTACTGTATTCTTTAGGGGGGTACTTGTCCCTGACAGAGGACACTCTGTCACAAGCCATTAATTGTTATTTAAAATAGTATACATAATTTCAGTGTTGTTTTCCACTGTCATACGTGCATTTATTTTTTATTTAACCAGGAGAGATACACTAAGCTGAAAGCTTGTTTACAGGTGTGGTCTGGGAGCACAAGGAAGTTAAGTGACTTGCTTAGGATCACACAGTATGAAAGTGGGGGCTGTGAGATTCAAATCCAAGTCTCCAGGTCTGCAGCTCAGAGTCTTAAATCACTGTGCTATACTGCCTCCTCATACTTGATTGCTTTACTAGCATACATATTGCATCCTGTAATAATACAATAATCATTTCTGCTACTAGGGAATAATTAATTGTACCATGCTGGATGTCTAAGGAATCAAATTATTCATTCATTTGTACTTATTATTATGCACAAAAATAAAGATAAAGCCATAGTTCATTAGTATAGATTCCTACAATTGGGAATCTACCACTATATACATACTGTATTAACAACTATATTTTTCTACAGTAGCTTAGGGTGACTCTGCTACAGCATGAGATACACCATACAGGGAACAGAATAAAAGACCTTCACTGATATGAGGATATTTCAAATGTGTCATTTAGTCCCCGATTTATAACATTAAGTCTGAATATCCAATAGCCTTCTCTACATGACAATTTGTTTGGTAAATTTCCTCCCCTAAGACCTAGAAACACATGTTCAATACCAGTGAAGTTCCATTTATGTTCTGCAAGCACTGCCCTAATTGCAACATGTTCTGCTATTGCATAGGCTAAGTTACTAGCATTTATAGCCCTTTTCTATAAATGAGTGGTTGGTACAATGCACCTGGTGTCTGAGCTGCCCTTTTTTATTTATTTATTTAGTTTTTGTTGACCAAGTAGGGTGCACTAGCCATGGCAATGACTATTTTCAGGCACGACCCGGGAGGTTACAGAGACAATACATAAGAGAAACAAGAGTAGCAGTGTAATCAATAAAGTAATCCATAATTTATAAAAATTAGATTCTGCTCAATCTTATGTAATCTGTAGGATTACATTTGCATACTTTTGTATTTCTCCACACTTTTACTTTGGACATTTGTAAAACAAATATTGAAAAAATGGCACTTTTGCACAGGTCTTGACCTTCAATAAAGGGAATGGCTTAAAACATGTTTGGGAGTCATTCAAGAGTTATCCCAAGGTCAAGATTTAGTAAACTATACATTTAATGCATTTTAATAATAGAAGTTGCCAAAGAGGACATAATGAAAGAAAAATCAGTGCTGTAGCAGAGATGCCTAAAAGTTTCACAGACAGCCTTATTTGTGTACAGGTCTTCCTTCTGTGTATGAGCATTGTTTTCTTCCCTGTCTTGCTTCTTCCCTCTATCTGGTCAGCATCAGGATCTGCTGTTAAATTAGGCATGACAAGACATAGACAAGGTGGTCTAATTGTTCACTTAACTAGCATAGTGGTTTCCAAAAATAAGGCTTTTTAGAAATGCAATAGGAATTTTGCCAAACAAATGTAAATATCTCCAAAAGTATACGTGGTACACATAAACAGCCAGAATGCACATTGTTCAGGAGAAAAGGACCATTCCAAATGAGCCTATGCATTAACCTGCACTAATTATAATTTTTATGTTTGCTTGCACGCATGCGCAAGAAACATGATGTGACAGCTTAGGAGAGAAGTGGGTTGTGGAGGCACGGCACTGTTACAGCCAAGGGAGGCACTGCATTAGGGGGCTTGGCAATGGTGGACCAGTGGAGGCACAGTGTGGGGATGACACTGGTCTTCAAAAGCGCACCAACTTGTAACATATTTGCCGCAGCATTCAGGGGCCACCTCATTGTTGCAGCCTCAGTCATTGTGCTGCAATGAGGGAGTGACCTGTCATTGCAGGTGGAGCGTTAAGCGTAATGCTGTTTGTGAACATGGTGGGCAGCTTTCCTTACGTTCACAAGCTATACTACCCCATGCAAGAAAGGTGCCCAATCCCCCTCATCTGCAAGTGCCCCCCCAGACGGTCTTTGTTTGCTGACAGGGGCCCCAATCCCCACCGGTTTCACTGCACAAATGTCAGCTGTAATCTGTCTGCTGATGGGGGAGCCCACTTCCTGTCACATGATCTAACCCAACCCTGCCCCTGTTTTCTCATGTGCTAATGGGGATGCCCAATCCCCATAGGCATGATTCACCCCCATTCTTGTTGTGCCAATGTGGGTGCCCAATCTCTCACTGGCTACAGGTCCACCCAAAAAACACAGTCCATTGGCATGCTAGCAGCCCACCTCAGCGTGCCAATGCTCCTGTGAAGTAGAAAAATGGCCCGCATTGTCTTTTTAATATTTGCAGTCCAGATTTTCAACATTGCCATTTTACCACACTTCCTTATGAGCAGTACAGCAATCATTTTTCACATCTCACCCAAAATGTGTTTCCGCACATGTAGTGCACAATGGCATAGTTGGTGTGCGAAATCAATGTTTGGGACATATTAGGAAAATCACACTGACACTGTTCATTAGCAGAGGTCCTAAAATGGGTATGTTTAAAATCTGGTGACAAACATTCATTAAAAATGACTTTCTGTGGCCAGCGTGCATTAATAGTTCTATGCACACTAGTAACCGCACATTTGGAATATTTTGATGCCATATTGTCAACATTGCCATTTTTCCACACCTCCTAATGAACATTGCAGCTGTCATTTTGCATATCCTAGCCGAAATGTGTTTTTCACACTTCCGGCACACAATAGTGTGGTCGAGGTGGGAAATCACTGCTTGAGACACATTACAAAAATCACAGTGACATTGTTCATTAGCAGAGGTCTTAAAATGCCTATGTTGAAAATTTGGTGATGAAAGTCCATAAAGTGACTGTGTTATGAGCATGCATTGCGCAGTTTCCAAGCACGCTTATAACTTTGCACATTTTTAATATTTTCACTCCAGATTTTCAACATTGACATTTTTCCACACCTCCTTATGAACTGCACAGCTGTCATTTTTCACATCCTGGTCAAAATATGTTTTTACAGTTACGGCGTAGACCACCGTGGTTACTGTGGGACATCAATATTCAGGACACAGTAACAAAATCACAGTGACAATGTTCATGAGCACAGGTCATTAAATGTTTATGATGAAAATCTGGTGATGAAACTCCATAAAATGACTGTTATGTGCATGCATTGTGTGGTGTCCACGTATGCTCGGAACTGCAAGCATTGTTAATATTCCCACTACACATTTTCAACATTGCCATCTCTTCATACCTCCTTATGGATGTCATTCTTCATATTCTGCCCAATCTGTGTTTTTGTACATGTGGTGCTGAATGGCACTGTCACTGTAGGAAGTCACTTTTCAGGACACATTGACAAAATCACACTGCCACTGCTCATGAGAAGAGGTCCCAAATGCTTTCATGAGGTGGGCTCACAAAATGGCCAAGTTCAAAATTTGTACTGTGAATACCAACAAACGCCTGAGGCATTAGGGTTTCTAACCATAATGTCCTACCCTGTATAGACAGACAGGCATCGGGGTGTGTCTTTGGATTGCCGACTGTGCTGCTCATGCCATCCCACCCCAACCCCCCCGCCACTGACAGGCATCGAGGTGTACCTTGGACTCTTCATCCCAAGACTTCACACCATTCTCCTATGCTGCACCCATTTCAATGTATGTCCTTTTGGAATGGGCTGACTGTAAAGCCAAACACCCTAAGGCACAGGTCAACACATCTCGCTGTCTGCAGAATAGGGTGAGGTAACATGGCTTGACCGTCATTGGTGATGACCCAAAAACTTACACCACCTCCTGTCTGTCTCAACAGCATGGAGGTGCAGGTCATGTCAAGTTCACTACCTCACTGCCATTCCTATTCTGCATCTGTCTAACTCCTGCATTTCTAATGCTAATACCAGCAAGCAAACTTTCGGCATTGGCAATTGCTTGTTAAACTATGGCCATTTGATTACCTGAATTTTCATTTTTCTTCACAATTTTCACCTTTTAGATGGCTATATTTAAAAAAAAATCTAATTAATTCAGATTAGTGACTGCCCTCATTTGAAAGGTCATTTTGTCCTGAACAACTTTTATATCAGTCATGTATTAGTAACTTATATACTTTCTGAGATATTTACATGTGTTTGGCATGACCCCTACTGTGTTCACTCAGAGAGAAATAAAAATAAGGTTGTTTGGAAGACCATATTTTACATCATATAAAGAAATCAGATTAGTGGCTACCGTCATGTGAAAGGTCTTTTTGTGCTGAACAGCTTTCATGCTGGTTGCTTTCATGCACCTTGAATAGTTTTAAGATGTTTAGATTAGTTTGGAATGTGCGTACATTTGCTTTCAGAGAAAAGCAGCTTGGAGTTCTGTGTCCAACATTCTAAACAGAAAGAATGAAGTATGTCTTTAACTGCCATAGTGATTTGCACTTATGGAAAGATACACTGAAAAGTCCAAAAATGTGTTTTATGGTATGCCATTTTTCTAGCTAAAGCAAGATGGCTGAAGGCTCTGCCTACAGCCATAAAAAACACTGTGGTTCTCAAAAGAGGTGACAGGGAAGGTTAGGGAGAAAAAGAATTCAGAAAGTATAAGGAAACACAGAAGAAGCAGGACAGAGAACTGTTCCAGTTAAAGCAGAAGGAAGTGGGGAAGGCAGTCAGAATAGCAAAGGCCAAAACTGAGGAAAAGATAGCCAACTCAGTTAAGAAGAGGGACAAAACCTTTTATAGGTACATTGGGGGTGAAGAAAGAACAAGGAAGGGATAGTGAAGTTGAATAGAATGGATGGTGAGTGGGCAGAGAGGAACAGTGAAAACACAGGGATACTGAATTAATATTTCTGCTCAGTATTCACAAAAGAGGATGAGGGGGAGGTACCTAAACCAATCAATAGAAGCACTCTGGATGGGGGGGGGTCAATACTAGTCCATTTACAGAAGAATGGGTCATGAAAGAATTCCTAAAACTGAAGGTTGACAAAGCAATGGGTCCTGATGGGATTCATCCCAGAATTCTAAAAGAATCAAGGGGAGAACTAGTGACATCACTGGCTACCCTTTTTAACAAATCATGGGAGGATGGTGTGGTATCTGAGGACTGGAGAAGGGTGGATGTGATTCCCCTTCACAAAAGTGGGAGCAAGACAGAGGAAGGAAACTACAGACCTGTTAGTTTGACCTCTGTGTAGGGAAAATAATGGAATCACTTCTGAAGGAAAGAATTGTTGAATACATAGAGGCCAGTGGGGCACAGAACCCAAGGCAGCATTGATTCACAGCAGGAAGGTCATTCCAGATGTATCTAATTGCGTTCTTTGACTGGGTAACCAAAGTAGTAGACCAGGGAGGGGCTGTGGACATAACCTACCTTGACTTTAGTAAGGCATTTGGCACAGTCTCATGCAGAAGATTAATAAACAAGTTAGCCACCCTGTGAGTGAGTCCCAGGGTAGAAGCTTAGGTAAAAAATTGTCTGCACAACAGGACTCAGAGGGTAATAGTAAACTGAGTCCACTCCAAGAAAGGGTGGTTACCAGTGAGGTACCGCAGGGTTCAGTACTGGGATTGGTCCTCTTTAATGTCTTTATAAGTGACATTGCAGAGGGACTGGAAGAAAACATATGCCTCTTTGCAGATGACACAAAGATCGGCAACAGGGTTGATATACAAAGGGGGTGTGGAAAGATGAGAAGGGGCTTGGCAAGGTTGTAGGAATGGTCAAAAGTGTGGCAGCTTAGATTCAATGCAAAGAAGTGCAATGTAATGCATCTGGGAAACAAAAAACAAGTGGAAGATTACACAATGGGGGTGGAGGTACTAACAACAACAAAAATGGAAAGAGACCTGATGGCAGTTATATCAGTTGACCTAAAGATAGGCAAGCAATGTGAGAAGGCAGTAAGGAGGGTTGGGGGGATACTGGGATGCATAGGGAGAAGCATCACCAGTAGAAAACAAGAAGTTGCTATCCCTCTGTACAGAGAGTTGTGAGACCCCATCTGAAGTATTGTGTGCATTTCTGAAGACCCTATCTCTGCAAGGACATACACAGGATGGAGGCAATCCAGAGGAGGGCAACTAAAATGGTGTAGCGTCTGCACCAGAAGCCTTACAATGAGAGACTAATGGAGCTTAATATGTATACCCTTGAGGAAAGGAGGGAGAGGGGTGACATGATAGAAACTTTCAAATATCTTCAGGGAATCAACAATGTCCAAGAGGGTAGCATCTTTCAGAAAAAGAGATGTGCAAGAACAAGGGGGCACAATTTAAAGATAGAGGGAGGATGGCTCAGGGGCAACGTGAGGAAGTATTTTTTCATAGAGAGAGAGGTGGTGGATGCATTCTGAGAAGGTCGGGTGGTCAAAAACAGATGGGGAATTCAAGAATGCATGGGACAGACAAGACAATTCTAGTGGGGGGATAGGAGGAGTAGGCTGTTGGTTAACTAGGATCTGCAGCTTATCCAATAGGTAGAAAAATGGGTAGACAGGGTGGTCCAAGCAGTCCTCATCTGCTGTCAAAGTCTATGTTTCTATGTTATCTATTGTAAGCACTATTGCACTTTAGGTAGTAACACATCTCTAGTACCCTTAATATCATTACAAGCATATTAAAGAGATTTCTAGTTTGTCAAACACTATTGCTTGCCTGCATCAATTTGCTAGGTCTGTTATAAAATGGCTAGAAAAAATCCTGCTTCCTAACTAATGGTGAAAGTTCCAAAGCTGGGCCTTTCTGGAATAGAAACAGCATTGTTTTGCACTTTCTATTTTTGTTTCTGTTACTGTGGACCCATTTTATAAGCACAATAAGCATTTCCAGCATGTGGAGTACTATTTCTGAACCACACTTCCAGGTAGTTAAAGGCACTCCGCACAAGTGCCTTGTGCCTCACAATGCACCAGAGTGTACAGTACGGGAACACTAACACACACCATCTCATGGCTTATTGCTCTCATGACTGACTGAAACATTCCTTTGAGATTCCAGCCACAATGGTTCAATCCTAACATTTTTAGAGTGCAAAATTATATCATAGCATATTTTTTCATTTGTAATTTTGTTTTGATCAGGTGATCAGGTGATCAGGCAAGGCACACTGAGTTGTGAGTTCTGATTTCTAGAAGTGTCCTTGGGGGTGGGTTAAATGGGTCCATTTTCTTCGCAGAGGGAATGTTGGCTTTGAAACAGGTGGAAACACCCCAGGTCTATATACATATCGCACCTGGTCTGTGCTTGCAGACGCTCAGCCTTTGACTTTCCCTGAATTATTTGTCTGTCAGCTGAATGCTGCTCACCTTGAAGCTTTTCTTATTTCAATCTGATTATTTGTTTTTGCTTAAGTTTTGTAACGGTACCTTTGTTTGCCAACTCTTGTGCCCCTGTGCATATTGTAAATTCTTGTATTTTAATGTTTCTTGACTCTGCATTTGCTGGGAGGTGTCTATGTAAGAAAATTCTATAAATATATACATAAATAGATCAATGAATGCCATGGGATCTGTCACTTCATATGTACAATAACCAGAGTTGAACAGAAGGGACCTTGGTTTAGCATTTCATCTAAAGGATGGCTCACAGCAGAGCAGCACCCCTCTCTTACTGCACCTCAGTCTCAGGTATGGTTATTACCCCAATTACTTTGTGCAAGGATCGAAGCCATGATTTTCACATCTTCCTGCCTCTAAGGTAAAAATGTCGCCTACTGAGCCGTTGACTGACTGCTACCTACAGAAACACTGACAGTATCAACCCAGAGGTGTCCTTGAGCAAAGAGATTGAGGTGTTCCCATTTTTCACTGCTGTCACATGCTATAGTCATCATACCAATCATATTTCTAAAGAAGAATGCTAGGACTGTGCAAGGGACTGCATTTTGATTTTTGTGTTTGTGTCGCTGGTATTTGTACACTATTTGTATCAGTATTTTTCCTTTTTTGCACATTCATGGTTACTAAAAGAAATTAGACCTGTTTCTGTTGCTAATGATGGCACAAGACCATGCATTTGAGAGTTATCAATAAAATGTGCAATGCTGTCAATGAAAAAGTACACCTTAACCCTTGCTGTGCTGTGGACTGATATATCAGTCCAAAATTCGTATATGTTCTAATTCTGTCAGCAGCCTATTGTGTTATGGGCAATAGTAATTGTGTGTCACACCAGTCTCAGCCCAATTCTACTCATATAATCAATCATGTGGTCTAACACAATGACAAATATTTTAAGAATTGTATTTGTAGGGGAGGGACTAGCTCAGCACAGAGCCTAACATGTTTTTGAGAGCAGTGCTCCTCACAGCACAAAAATGCCTTATTAAATGAATTAATCAGCAGAAAACATATTATATTAAGTGAGCTTTATCTATCTGGGTGTAAGGAATGAAATAATGAACAAATCCATGAAAATAACTGCAGCCACAAACTTTTCAAAATGAAGTCTCAGCCCAGCCTAGCTGACTATGAGGAAGCAGGGAGCACCACAAAGAAACAAAGGATACTGAGTTTGGGTCTACTTTAAAGCTCCTAAACCACAATGTCAAAATGCCCTGTAAAACAGTCACTGATTTAGACATAAAAGTCCATGCATTCAAGAACAGAGAGGTAAGGCTGAAGACAGCGGTTATGGACTTAAAGCAACCTTATTTGCAACCTATCACATGACTGAAAGAGAACAGGGGTCCATAGCTGACCTAATAAAGCAAAATGGAATATTAATACTCCTGTCTGAAAGACTTGGAAAATCAGGCAAGAGAGACTCACATTCCACTGACAGGATTGTCACAAATGCACTCCTCAGGTCAAGCCCTCTGCTCACACAGTGCCAATCTTAGAGCACAACAGTGTGAACAGGTAACAGACAGGGTAACCCTCCTGTCTGCTTTTGAGCCTGAATCATCTTTAGTCTCAAGTTCTGGGGGGATTCAAACTGTGAACCTTATGCTAGCATACCCACTTACAGGCTCAGATATGTACCCTCTTTGGGACTGCAGTACAATCTTTTACCAGGGGCACCAAACCAGGTCTCCAAAATGAACCCTTAAAACTCTATAAGAGACCTTAGGTATATTCTTCCTTTTTACTCAAGCTTAGTAACACCATCAAGCTGTTGAACAGTTGTCAGACTTAACCACCTATACGTCACATGCAAAAAGGAACTGACAGACACCCAGGCAGTCTTTCAAAGAAAAGGTTCTTTGCTAAAAGATGATAAAAATACGAGAAATATAAACACAGAACAATATATCAAAGAGCTCACAATCACATAAAAGCCCAAGGGAAAGTACAAAACAAAAACTCCTACCACAATACCTTTAGACCTTTGTTGTCTAAGGTATTAGCTCTGGAAGTGCTTAAGTTAGATCAGAGAACTGTTTTCTTTTAGAGTCCCAAAATAATATGATCCACATTTCAGACACAAGTATCAGTTTAAACTCTGTGTCTCCACACCCCTTCAGTGAGTCATCTAGCTCCTCCTTTTAGAATATAAAATTACAAACATGATTACCTACCAGGAGGTATGTTACTGTAAATAATGTGAACATCAGCAAAAACCCATTTCCCAAATTATTAGTCTTTGATCTACCAGGTCCTTTGAGGATTACAATCCTGCAGTCCATCACCCAACAGGAATCAGCTAAATGATATCCTTTCCTGATGAAATAAAATTTGTATTTAAGTTCTAACTTGAAAAGCAGCAGCAGGTGATAAGGGCCATAAACTGTCTCTCTAGAAGGATGGTCCAATTAACTGTTTCCTTCTGGTCTGTTTAATTACATCCTGGTTTTCAGCTGCTGACACCTTGTAATTTAAAGGGCCAAACCTCACAGACTGACATTTCATACACTGACCATTTATTTATAATACCAATATCATACAATAATCATGACCAGCTGGCCAAGCGTCACAATCCTCCCCACCTAGGCTAAATTTGAGGGCTCTATCCCCTGTATGGGATGAGCTCCCTAAGTCAGTTCACTCCTCATAGAGAAGCAACACGCCATCTGCATTCTGATTGGTTGTGCCAGCCTTATATAGGATTGTCATGTCATACCCTTGTGTGAGAGTCTTAGGTGGGTACAGATGGACACATACGCCAAAATGCCAGTTCAAAAAAATATATTTCTTTTTATTTACTTACAGAACTAAAATTAAGTGGACTGGATTCGTCAAAATAAAAAATAATAACAATAGGAATAGTCAGTAAATGAAATAAGGCTTAACTTCAGCATAATCTTAGTCCCAGATGAACAAACAAAATTTTTTTTCTTTTGACTAGCAAGCTCTAGTCCCATGTGAGTGTCGTCCCTTCAACACCCCGAACACATCTGAATTTCATCAGGTAGAGTCATTACATATATAGCCTGATGAGGCTCAGGAATGACTCAATTGTCTGTCAATTAGAGGAGGTTACACAATCTTCTTTCTAACTTTGTTTAAACAATTAATTTTCCTACAGTCTTTGTTGCATTGCCTTACATTTCTTAATAATCATACAGGAAAAACAACAGAGCTTGTTTTTATCTTTTGAGAAAGAAAATAGCTTGAAGAAGCACTCTGCTAGTCCCTCCTTCAGTTAGGCTCTGTATAAAAGTAGTGTTATAATGGCTGGTCAGCTCTATAGAGCACTAGCTGCAGTGAGGAAAGCAGAGAGGCAAGGAACACCCATTTTTCTTAAAGGTACCATTCTCTTTTTCTACTTGAAATAACAACACTTTTAGAGCTTTATATTGGCTCTTTTTTGCAGAATATGTGCTTATTATTGCCTCCAGTTTAGTTCCTTAATAACCAAACAGTAAAAGAAACAAACTCCTTGTGCAGTGTGCACGTTTAAAATGGAGCTTAAAGCTCTTCAAAGCAAACATTGTTCCTCTGTAACCCTCTGGAGTTTTCAAAACAGCATTTCCTTCAGCCATTAACACAGTAGGCAAACCAAAACCTAGGTTATTATTTCTCAAGCTTTTCTTTTAACATATTTTGGATATTAATCCATTCATATACTTGCAAGTTTCCAGCATTTTAAACAGCCAGCTGCCAGGAATGGGGAGGGGGAAGGGGGTTCACAGCACAAATAGACTTCACACACACAAAAAAAAAGATGCATGGGTGGCCAGTCCATGTGAGACATACATATAACATATAAAACAAAACATGAAAATGTAAAAAGACACAAAAGGGAAGTATTCCAAGGCAGGAATAGTAGCTTCAGGAGGGAACCTTCCACACCTTGCAAGGCAAGACTCCATCTTAATAATCTACCATCAGTTTTTCCCATTTGTGTCAGCCAAACCAGGGGGCTGTGGTCAGTTTGTACCTCAAAATGCTGCCCATATAAGTATGACTCTAACTTTTTTAGGGCCCACACTATGGCATGACACTCTTTTTCCACAGTAGAGTGTGTCTCCTCTCTGGGAAGTAACTTTTTACTCAGGTTAACTATGGGGTGATCTTTCCCTTGGTTGGATGTCTGACTCAGTACTGCCCCAATACCCATGTCTGAGGAATCAGTCTGGACTATAAAGGGTCTGCTATAATCAGGACTTGTCAATAAAAGAGCACTGCACAGTGCCTCCTTCAGTCTGGTAAAGGCTTTTTCATAGGCTGGTTCCCAGGTAATTTTCTTAGGCATCTTTTTCTTTACCAGGTCAGATAGGGGAGCAGCCAGGGCACTATAATTGGGTACAAATTTCCTACAGTACCCTACTGTCCCTAGAAAACTCCTGACCTGCTTCTGTGTTTCTAGTCTAAACATAGAAACATAGACTTTGATGGCAGATAAGTCTAGGCCATGCCTTGATCACCTATATTTTTACTTGGTTGGAACAGAACTGTGCCCTGCCTACAACATGCCTGAGGTATGCCACTTCAGCCATGACCACCTGGCACTTCTCAACTTTGACAATAAGCTCAGCCCTCTGTATCCTGCCCAGCACTTCCCTAAGGGGGGACAGGCGTTCCTCTCAGCTGGCACTAAAGATGGCAATGTCATCCAGATATGCCATGGCGTACTCCTCAGCACCATTTAACACCTGGTTCACCAACCTTTGGAAAGCAGTCGGTGTGTTCTTCATTCCAAAAGGTATTACTTTAAATTCAAATAAGCCTATTGGAGTGATGAAGGCCGACCTCTCCCTAGCTCTGTCAGTTAACTCTACCTGCCAGTATCCCTTTGTCAGGTCAACAGTTGTAAGTTAAGTCACCCCTCCCAACTTGTCTAGGAGTTCATCCATCTGGAGCACTGGGTGGGCATCTGACTTTGTGACTGCATTCAGTCCACGTTCGTCCACATAGAAATGAGTAGAGCCATCTGGCATGGGGACAAGGACTATGGGTGAGGCCCAGGGGCTGTGGGATCTCTGGATTACCCCTAAATCCAGCATTGACTGGGTGCATGTGTTCCCTTACGTTCACAGGCATGATTTCAAGGGACACACAAATAACCCACTTCTTCCCTAGCCTCAAAAAGAAATGTGCAAGAACAAGGGGACACAATTTGAAGATAGAGGGGGGTGACGGTTCAGGGGCTATGTGAGGAAGTATTTTTTCACAGAGAGGGTGGTGGATGCATGGAACAGCCTTCCTGAGGAGGTTGTGGGGTCTAAAACTGTGAGAGAATTCAAGAATACCTGGAACAGACATAAGGCAATTTTTGTGGGGGTAGGAAGAAATAGGCTGTTGGTTAAATAGGATCTGCAGCTTATCCTCTAGGTAGGGAAATGGGCAGACTAGGTGGGACAAGCAGTTCTTATCTGCTGTCAAAGTCTATGTTTGTATGTTTCTATTTCCTCCACCTCCCTCCTATTATCCTTTTGGAAAGCCTCTGACACCTGATATGCTGTCCGCCATATGGGTGTCTATGTCCCTGTCTCTATATTGTTTGTTGCTAAGGGGGTTAGTCCAGGTGTGGCACTAAACAGTGGGGTAAAGTCTGCTAAAACCTCCCTTTCTTCCTGGATCTTGCCCGGGGCTGGCTGAGGTGACAATTTAACTGTCTCCACAGAGGACTCCCATGTTCTTTCTTCCAGCAAGTCCAGAATGGGGTATTCTTAATCTGTCCCCTCCCCAGGACTACACACTGCAAACATGTCAGCCCTATTAGCTTATGGCTTCATCATGTTGATATGGTACATTCTTTCTGTATGTCTTCTGTCAAGTAATTCTATGATACTGTTCACATCATTTACCTTTCTGACTACTTTGTATGGTCCTGCCCACTCAGCCTGCAGCTGGTCTTTCTGGACTGGGATAAGGACCATGACTTTCTGACCCACCACGTACGAGTGAGCTCTGGCTCTGTGGTCATACCACACTTTGTGTTTCTGTGGGACAACTGCCAGGTTGCTCTGGGATGTCCCCATAAGCTCCTTCAGCCTTTCCCTAAACCTAAGAACGTAATCCACTATGGAAGTTCGCTGGGTGGCATGCTTGCCTTCCCAGTCCTCCTGGATTAAGTCTAGGAGCCCATGAACCTGGCATCCCTATAAGAGCTCAAAGGGGGGAAAACCCTGTTGACTCTTGAGGCATCTTCCTGTATGCAAACAACAGGTGGGGAAGGTATTTCTCCCAGTCCCTCCCATGCTGTTCAGCAAACGCTTGGAGCATTGACTTCAGGGTACCGTTAAATCTTTCCACAAGCCCAGTGACTTGTGGGTGATAAAGTGTTGTGTACCTCTGCATCACCCCACACTTCTCCCACAAACATTTCATCAGGACTGACATGAAGGAACCCCCTTGATCGGTGATAACCTCCTGCGGAAACCTGACAAGGGAGAAAATCCCAAGTAAGGCATCTGCAACTTTGTCTGTCCTCAGTGAGGATAGGGTGACTGCCTCTGGATTCTGGGAGGTATAATCCACCACAGTCAGGACGAATCTCTTCCTAGAGAAGCTGGGGGTATTTAAAGGCCCCACAATATCCATTCCCACCCTCTGGAATGGCTCCTCCAATATGGGTAATGGGACTAGGGTGGCTTGGGTTTTCTTACCCACCTTCCCTATTTCTTGGCACCAGTGACAAGACCTGCAGTACTCCTTCACCTGCTGGGTGAAGTTGTGCCAATAGAAATTCTGGGCCAACCGCTGCTTAGTGCGTGTGATTCCCAGATGACCAGACAAGGGAATATCATGTGCAATCTTGAGCAACTACTGTCAGTAACCCTGGGGAATGACAAGCTGCCTATCACCCCTCCCTCTGTCTTCACATCCTGAGTATACATTAGTTCATTTTTCCAATAAACCTTATGTTTATCATCGCCTCCCTGTGCTCCATCAGAGTCTGCCCAAGCCCTCAACTTCTCTAGACTAGGGTCACTTTTCTGAGCAGCTGCAAACTTCTTACACATTCCCAAGGCATGGGACATGTCCCCGTCAGTATCTAAACTAGGGTCCCTAGCTCTAGCATCAGGGCACTCAGAATCACTGTCTTCCCTAACCCTCTGAGAATGGGTCACCCTTCTTTCTTTGGAATAACCCTCCATAGCTATGTGGTTAACTGCTACAGGGAAAAATTCTATCCCTTTTTCATTAGTCTCCATATCAGCAAACACAGGCTGGGGGACCAGCCTCCCAGTGGTTTCCACAGTGGCTTCTATGGCTTCCAGGAACTACAATTTCCCCTTTCCGCTTGGCAATGGGTAACTGCACTCACCATCCACCGTTTAAGATTGTTGCCGAGGATGACATCAACTGCTAAAGTTTTGGCTACAGCCACCTGTTGCATAGTTCCCCCAGTTTCACCCCAATCTAGGAGAACACTAGTGAGTGGCAATGTTGTCTCTTCCCCAGTGAAGCCTTGTACAGTTACACATTTATTGGGTATAAGCTAATCAGGCTTTACCATATCCCCTTTTACCAATGTCAGAGATGCCCCTGTGTCTCTTAACCCTTGTGTCTGTACACCATTCACAGTGACTGGGTGCATGTGTTCCCTCATGTTCACAGGCATGCTTCCAGGGACACACAAACAACCTACTTCTTCCCTAGCCCCATCTTGCATATTGCTCATCCTTTTGGGGCACTGTCTGTCAATATGCCCAGTTTCTTTGCAAACCCGACATTTGTTTCTTTTCTCAGAAAAATCTTTTCTTTGAAACCTGGGGCTAACTGGATTTGGTGGAGGCTATGAGGGTTTTAGCTGCCCTGAAGGTGCACTTTTCCCTTTCTGCACTGCCACGCCTGCCCCATTCCCTCTCAGAGCAGGTCTGCTCTTGGCATAGTGGTCCGAGAGTTCAGCAACCTCTTGCATTGTTTTAGGATCTGGGTCCTCCAGCCAGGTTTTCAGCTCTACTGGCCATGCCCAAAAAGCTGTTCTAACAATATAGCATTTTCAATGTTATCTTCAGAGTTTGCTTCAATTCCTTCCCACCACCATTTTAAACACTGACGTTGTTTCATGGCTAGCTCTTCATAGCTCATGTCAAGGCTTCTCCTGAGCTTACAGAATTTAGCTCTGTATGATTTTGCAGTTAAATCAAACTTTTTAAAAAGTGCAGCTTTAAGTTTACTGTAATCATTACTGTCCTCATTGTCCATTTGACCCAATGCATTCCGAGCTTTCCCAGTAAGTAGCGGGGATAGCTGGAAGCTCCAGGACCCTTTAGGAATCTTTTCCTGAATATAAACTTTTTCAATGGAATTTAAAAAGGCATCCATAACTTCCTCCTCTCTAAATTCAGCTATCAGTTTGGAATTTAATTTGTAACTCAGTCCTGTAGTTCCAGTTAAACCCAAGCCACTTACCTGCTCTGGTGCTGGTTGTTGGAGTCGTAGCTTCTCCATTTCATGTCACCTCTGGCACTCACGCTCTTTACAGTCAGCCTCTCACTGTTCACGTTCAGCTTCTCACTGTTCTTATTCCCTCTTCTGCTCTGAGGCTCGCTGTTCTTGCTTCTCTTCTCTTCTCTTCTCTCTGATACTCCATCTCCATCCTGTACAACTCCATCTGCAACCTGATGGCTTCTGGCTCCAGAATGCTGGTGACCTTCCCCTGCAGCTGTGGCCCTTGCCTTGCACTGGCCCTGCTGTTCTCCTCACCAGATCTGGACACTGCACTAGCCACTGGCCCCTCCATGCCCAAGGTTTGGTCCTTTACAGTCACATTCTGTGACTCAACACTCTGGGCATCAGCAGCCATCAGAGCATTAATGAGGTTCTGCTTGGTGGCTCTCCCCTCATGCAGGACTCCTCTCTCCTTGCACAACTGCTTCAGGAAGTCTACATTGTACTCACTGTAGTTGGAAGCCATCTTCTTCCCTAACTACAGCAACTCTAACTTGCACTTTGAAAAAAAAATGAAACAGGGAGGAACTTTGACTGTAAGCAAAAGTAAAAGGGCTATACGTAAAGCTAAAATCAAGTGGGACTATAATTTAGCAACTAATGCTAATAAACATAACAGCAAATCTTTCTTTTCATATGTTAATTCATTGAAAAAAACAACCTGTCAAGTTGACCCACTGCATTATAATAATAAGTTAATAAATGCACCTCTTGACATGGCTAACACCTTTAGCAATGCATTTTGTGAAATGTTTCAAACCTCCCGTAATATACTTACTTCTCTATCATGTTCTGATCATCCCGTTATTATCCCCAAGGAGAACATTCTTTCCAAATTAATTTTGCAGAAAAACAAAACTGGCACATCCCCTGATTTCTTAGCTGGTCATTATTTATATTTACTAAGACTCTTCCTTACTAATCCACTTTGCAGATTGTTTAATAAATGTTTAGCCCTTAATTTTTTTTCTAGCTCATGGAAAACAGCTTTTGTTATTCCAATCCACAAAAAAGGGCCCAAAGATAACTGGGAGAACTAGAGGCCAATCAGTTTGACATCACCTCTCTGTAAAATACTGGAAAGTATAATAAAGGACATTATTTCCCCTATCTCTGACATTACTGATGCATCTTAACATGGTTTTAAGAAGGGTTGTAGTTGCCTGGACAAATCAAATGTGTTTCTATGAGAATGCCAGCTGCTCACTGGACATGAACATACCTTACGATATTATTTTCATCGATTTTAGTAAGGCCTTTGATGCCATGCTACACTGGGCCCTAACTGAAAAATTATACACCGTATAGATCAATAAATTTATTATTAATTGGATTTCTAACTGGTTATCAAATAGGACTCAGTGTGTGATTATTAATGGCCATTTATCGGATGTAGGTGCTGTCACCAGTGGTGTCCCACAGGGTTCTGTGTTGGGGCCCTGTCTGTTTCAACTTTTTATAAGTGATCTAACTACAGACTGTCTTTCCTTATCAATGAAATATGCAGATGATGTAAAAATAGGAGGACCTTGTCTGACTATGGACCAAATAGATACAATCCAGACTGATTCAAATAAAATATCAAACTGGATTATTAAATGGCATATGCTATTGAATCCTGACAAGTGCAAGGTTATGCACTTAGGAGTATTAAACCAACATGTATCTTATCAATTAGCTGGAGAAACACTTGCCTCTATATCTAATGAAAGGGATCTCGGAGTAAATATTTCTATGGATTTTTGTCCCTCTAAACAAATTAACGAGACCATTTCAAAAACTAATAAAGTCATTTGGTCCATTAGTCGCAATATAAAATCTGAGGACAAGAGAGTCTTAATACCCTTATATCGAGCATATGTCCAGCTTCATCTAGAATATGCTTCCCAATTGTGGAATCCCTTCAGAAAAGCTGACATCATGTTACTTGAAAAGGTCCAGTGAAAATACACTAAACATATTAATGGTTTATATAATGAGCCATATGAATCCAGGCTTAAACCATTGAATCTGATGTCATTGGCTACAAGACGGTTGCGGGGTGATCTTCTGTTTATGTATGATGTTATTCATGATCCTTTTCTAATTACTGAACTGGGTCTTGTATTTAAGCAGAATCACTACAATACAAGAGGGCATCCGCTTCAACTTTATGGTAAGACCTTTAATATGAAAGCAAGAAAATACTTCTTCTCTCTACGTATTATAAATTCCTGGAATTCATTACCTAAGGATATTGTTGTTGGCAGTTCCAAAAATTTGTTTAAAAATCACCTGGACAAATACATTTTATCTGGTAATTTAATTAGTTATTAGTAGAACCATAAAGAGCAATATGGGCACATATTAGTATGAACCTTAGTATAGCGTTCTGTTTTCTCTTTTAAAAATAAATCACTGCCTTATTTTGCAAGTGAGCTGTATAGTATTAAGCTGACACACTGAACAGTTAAAGCTTGTGTTACCAAATTTATCACACCACTGCCAACCAGATCTGTCACAAACACACTCTGCAGGTCAGGCACTCTGCTCTCACAGTGCCAACCTCAGAGCGCAATAGTGTGAACAGGTAACAGACAGGGTAACCCTCCTGTCTGCTTTTGGGTCTGAATCACCTTTAGTCTCAAGTTCTGGGAGGATTCAAACTGTGAACCTTATGCTAGCACACCCAATTACAGGCTCATATATGTACCCTTTTAAGAGATAATGTCAATATAGCGCATCCCTAATAGCGCTTGTGTCAATTCAGCGCTTACTTATTCATGCCTGCATAAATAGCCATACACCATTTCAGTGTGCTCCACAACAGCATTTTTTAAAATGTTTACTCACTGTTTACTTCTTATTTTTCCATTATCCCAGCCTTTGTAACCTGTGTTCAGTATCATCTCAGAATGGTGATGGGGACCTCTATTGTTGTTGTGCACATTATGTCCTACCTTGTAAATCTTCCCTCAGAAATCCAAGCACTAGTTTTGAGTTCCCCGTATCCACCCCATTTCAGGTCATTGTGATGCCCTGTGATTCACAAAATCAAGGATGCAAATATCAGTGCAAGGTAAACATTTAATAGCTGATAGTGTTTAAAAGTGAGAAAACAACCATATCATTACCACAACTACACCATATAAAAACCCTCATGTCAATTTAAGTGCTCATGTTTAACTCATGTTTGCGAACAATGTTTTACTCTGTGATGTGAGCAATGTACTGCATGGATTCAGGCCTGCAGCTGAAAGTTGTATGCGATTCCACACAGATACTCAGTTTGGGGACGAATGCTGAATTCAGCTACTATTGCAGCAATGCACTTGGTAGTATCCTTATAGATATTTTTTTTGTTCTGTTGATGCAGTGCCTGCAATTAGCTGCTCCATCAGCATGGTACTGAAATGTTGCTCCTCCCAAAGGCACTGGAGGAACTTCCATATTGAAGGGTGATGGGCTCCCACAAAATGATTGAACTTGCACTGCCAAGCCTCCACAGAGTTAGTAGTATGAGGTATGCCATGCTCCACTGCATCATAGCAGTTTCACATCTTGATGTCAAACATTGGTCTCTTGCATCAGCCTCTTGCCAAGGGGCGGCCCAGCCAGGTATCCTCAAAGTAGTCAATAATAGGTGTTAGTAAAATAAAAACTTAGGAAAAACTCAGTTGAAATAATCTCCTCAAATGTACAAATAACTTCAGGCACTGGTAAGTATGCAAGTGCAAGGAGTAGTCTCATATTCAAGGCAAAGCAGGGGACAGAAATGTACTTAGCACAGTCTGGTTGATATTACTGTATTTTACACCAGAATGCTTGACACGTGAAAAAAAATCCTTGAATATGTGCAGAAGGAAATGCTGTTTTAAAAGCTTTAATTGCTGCTTGCTCATAGTCAAGCATAATAGTCTCTGGTCTCAGGCTAGGGCACAGGCAGAGAAGTTCAGTAAAGACCCAATTATAGGATGCTGTTGTTCGGTTTGCGATTAGGATGTAAATAAAGGGCACAATACTGTTGTTACAAATGGCATGAATTGTGTGCATTTGCTGAAATATTGTGGGACAACATTTGAAGGTGCCATCAGCAAACCAATGATTGCTGTTTTTTAGGTGCTCCAAGTCCTGAGTAGTGGGGAAAATCAGTATTCTGTCTGGCACTGGCCCAGAATTTTTGAGAAGAAATTTCTCGTTTTTAATTGTCATACACAAGTTATCGGTTAGTTCAAGAGATGCAGCATTAGATGGTTCTGGTGGTGGGTAGGCTACTGCCCTACAAGTGTGTCACACTGTTCACTTTATAAGTGACATTTCAGGGAACTGGAAAGCAACTGAGGGGCACAGCTCTACCGCAGCTCCAGCAAACAATCTGGTGAGTCGTTTCACTACTTGTTGCTGCCCGGTCCTTCATCCCAGCCACACCTTCCTTCACTGAAACCGCTGCAGGATCGGGGACATGATTGTGTTCTCCGATATTCTTTAACACAATCTCCCCATTTAAATGCAATCTTGCAGTGCAATGGCCCTTATCATACTTGAGGCACTTGTAATAAGATTTTGATGGAGTTGATCATTCACAATGATACAGAAAGTCATGTTGAAGAGCCAGCTCTCCGCCCTTCTGGCTTTTGGCAAATTGCAGAGACTCACAAGCAGACACACAGGTAGACATTGTAAGTAGCTGGGGGGGCAATGGTTGTCAGCAGTGTATACATTTTGACTCTTAATTGAAGCTGAACAGGTTGATGCAATGTAGACATTAGGACACTAGGCGGCAGCGATCACCATGCTATTTAAAACTTTTGCTTTGATGTCTAGCACTATTTTATCTTGGCACTGTTAAGTACATGCTATATTAACACACGCTATTACAGTAGCACAATTTTGACCGTATACCCCCTCTTCGGGACTACAGTACAATATTTCACCAGGGGCACCAAGCCAGGTCTCCAAAATGAACCCTTAGAACTCTATAAGAGACTTTAGGTATATTCTTCCTTTTTACTCAAGCTCAGTAACACCACCAAGCTGTTGAACAGTTGTCAGACTTAACCACCTGTACGTCACATGCAAATAGGAACTGACAGACACCCAGGCAGTCTTTCAAAGAAAAGGTTCTATACTAACTAAAAGATGATAAAAATATGAAAAATGTAAACACAGAGCAATATATCAAAGAGCTCACAATCACACAAATGAACAAGGAAAGAGTACAAAACAAAAACTCCTATCACAATACCTTTAAACCTTTGTTAAGTTAGATCAGAGAACTGTTTTCTTTTAGAGTCCCAAAATAATATGACCTACATTTCAGACACAAGTATCAGTTTAAACTCTGTGTCTCCACACCCCTTCTGTGATTCATCTAGCTCCTCCTTTTAGAATATAAAATTACAAACATGATTTCCTACCAGGAGGTATGTTAAATAATGTGAACATCAGCAAAAACCCATTTCCCAAATTATGAGCCTTTGATCAACCAGTTTGTTTGAGGTTTACAACCCTGCAGTCCGTCACCCAGGTGTGAGATAGCCAACAGGAATCAGCTAAATGACACCCTTTCCTGATGTAATAAAATTTGTATTTAAGTTCTAGCTTCAAAAGCAGCAGCAGGGGATGAGGGTCAAAAACTGTCTCTCTAGAAGGATGTTCCAATTAACTGTTTCCTTCTAGTCTGTTTAATTACATCCTGGTTTTCAGCTGCTGACACCTTGTAATTAATTTAAAGGGCCAAATCTCACAGACTGACATTTCATACACTGACAATTTATTTATAATACCAATATCATACAATAATCATGGGGGGGGGGGGTTGCGATCTCAGGTTTCAGTCTTGCCCAGAATGCTGCCATTTTTCTTTTGGTTTACTTGTTTTATTTTGTGGTCTTACTGCTTCGACTGTGCCATTGATACTAGTGTTTTGTTTTTTTTCTTTGCCGCATGAGTGCTACACAGCACAGCAGGCACAGAATGGAACTGCAGCTCATTCACCAGAGGAATTACACTAGCCCAACTGGGCAAGTAACAGAGATCCTGCACTAGCCCACAGGAATCTGCAGTAGTACCCAGGCTAGTAAATGAATGTTAAGATTGACCCCTGCATAACCAGCTGGCCAAGCGTTGGAGTTTGGGTCTACTTTAGAGCTCCTAAACCACAATGTCAAAATGCCCTGTAAAACAGTCACTGAATTAGACAAAAAAGTCCATGCATTCAAAAACAGAGAGGTAAGACTGAAGACTGATGTTATGGACTTAAAGCAAACCTTATTTGCCACCTACAGTGTGACTGAGAGAGCACAGTGGTCCACAGCTGACCTAATAAAGTAAAATGGAATATTAATACTCCTGTCTGAAAGACTTGGAAAATCAGGCAATAGAGATTCATATTCCACTGACAAGACTACCAGAGGAGTTGAAGCCTGTGATTTAAAAACATTTCTGCAGTGATCGCTGGAGTCAGAACATGGACCCATTATAAAGGATTAAGAGCCTTTTTACATTTTAAAGGCATACAGAATAACACCAAGACATTCACGGCTGCAGACCAGCCGCCATGGACTGTCATGGTTTTTCTGGGTTCTGTAGACCAAAAAGATACATTGCTATTATCAGCAAGAAGCATGGAAACTTTTGAACCACAGAGAATTACCAGTATGGTTCTTCCCTGACCTAAGCTTCACCATGAGGCAACGAAAATGTTCCTTTGATACAGTTCAAATGAAATTTACAGCTCTGGACATTCTCACCTAATTCACTTTTCCAGTGATAATGCAGGCCAATTACAGCCAAAAACAATGTCTGTTCACTAACCCAAATGAGACAGAGAAGCACCTTCAGAAAACTGAAGCAGTCACTGAGGAAAAAAATTGGGAGCTGGAAAGCAATGAAGAATCATGAGCAGACTCTTTTACTATGTATCTCAGAGTGTCTGTATCAAGACTCTGGTCCACCTTTACTGGCATATGTTTATTGAGACTTCCTTTTATTAAAATAATGTTACATTAGCCTCTCTTTGCTTAGGACTCCATTGGAAAGGGCCAGTGAAGGGTACTGTGGACCTCTTAATTGTCGGGGTAGATGCCCCAGTTTGCCCTTAATTTTAAATATGTTTGTTCAGATACTGCATGATAGAGTCATTAATACAGCAGGTAACTTATCCTCAAACATAGTATTCTGTTTACTAAAATGGCATTAACATGGCTCACTATTACATCAGAACAAAATGCAGAGGTAGAAGGTGCTTTATATAGAATATTATATGTAGTCAAGTCCATGTTAGTTCCATATTTAATTGTCATTTTTGGTAGTGAAACAGAAGTGTGTTGGGGCTTTTTGTTCAATTTCTTGCTACCACAGGTCATTGACTGTTTATTCCTGTAATCTACCATATTGACATTTCTTAAAGGTATAGGTCTTGTTGTAAGTTTGGGGGGCATTTGAATCCAGTTATCAGGCATGCTGTTACCTTGGGTTTGCTGCCACTGTGCAGTTGAACAAGCTGTTTCTATTACATTTGTATAGGTTTTTTGTCATGTTATGTAAAATACCAGTATGTATTTATTAATTTCAAACGTTTCATCAGGAATAACATACTGAGCTGATAACAGCTAGTTTCTAGATGTGTCCTGTGGGTGAGGAAACGTGGAGATAGATCAAGAGGTGGAAACAATTAAACAGTAGTAAAAACACTGCACTACAAAACTAGAAGTCATATACAGCAGTACTGTAAATCAGAGCTGCATAATCATAATTACTGAAGGTTAATCAATACAACAGATAGATATAGTAGATAAAATTGAGTTAGGAGAGAAACATAGAAATAGACTTTGATGGCAGATAAGGACCACTTGGCCCACCCAGTCTGCCCATTTCCCTACCTGTTGGATAAGCTGCAGATTCTAGATAACCAACTGCCTACTTCCTGCAACCCCCCACTATAATTGCCTTATGTCTGTCCCATGTATGTTTGAATTCCCCCACTGTTTTAGACCCCACAACCTCTCCAGGAAGGCGGTTCCATGCGTCCACCACTCTCTCCATGAAAAAATTTCCTCACATTACCCCAGAGCCGTCCCCCCTCTATCTTTATATTGTGCCCCTTGTTCTTACACATCTCTTTTTCTGAAAGATGATACCCTCCTGGTCTTTGTTGATTCCCTTGAGGTACTTAAAAGGTTCTATCATTCCCCCCATCCCTCCTTTCATCAAGGGTGTACATATTAATGTCTCTCAGTCTCTCTTCATATGGTTTCTGATGTAGACCCTGCACCATTTTAGTTGCCCTCCTCTGGACTGCTTCCATCCTGTCTATGTCCTTGCATAGATGAGGTCTCCATAACTGCACACAGTACTCCAGATGGGGTCTCACCAACTGTCTGTATAGAGGGATAACCACTTCCCTTTTTCTACTTGTGATGCCCCTCCCTATGCATCCCAGTATCCCCCTGGCTCTCCTTACCAACTTCTCACATTGCTTACCCACCTTTAGGTCATCTGATATGACTACCCCCAGGTCTCTTTCCATTATTGATGTTGTTAGTATCTCCCTGCTATTGTGTACTCTTCTCCTGGATTTTTATTTCCCAGATGCATTACTTTGCACTTCTTTGCATTGAATCTAAGTTGCCACATGTCTGACCATTCCTCCAAACTTGCCAAGTCCCCTCTCATCCTTTCTACTCCCTCCTTGTGTATCAACTCTGTTACAGATCTTTGTGTCATCTGCAAAGAGGCATACCTATCCTTCCAGACCCTCTGCAATGTCACGTATAAAGATGTTAAAGTCAGAGTCAGAGGAAATGTCTCATACAGGTATTGCCTAAGGGTTGAAGGCAGCAAAATGGCCAAGGCAAAACTAATGGGGAGGAATGAAGACAAAAGATAAAGGGTCATGGACTGTTGCAGGTTGGGGAAGAAAAGTCAAGAAGAAGAGACTGATGGGAGAAAGCAGAAGAGAGAGAGTGGATTGACAGGGGAAGAGAGAACCAGAGTTTAGGAAAGTGACATGAGAAAGCAGATTGACCGACAGTAGATTTCCTAGATAAAATAGAGAGGGGATGGAAAATATTACTGTGGATAAAGCAAGAGGAAGAAGGGGGACATGGGACAGACATATGGCAATTCTAGTGGGGGTAGGAGGAAGTAGGCTGTTGGTTAACTAGGATCTGCAGCCTATCCAATAGGTAGGGAAGTGGGCAGACTGGTTGAGCCAAGCGGTCCTTATCTGTCATCAAAGTCTATGTTTCTATGTTAGGATAATAGGGATGAAAGGTATGAGGGAAATGAATCATCCATGAATGGGTTGTGCATTGTATGTAGCCTAGCGATAACAAACTTATTTGTATTTTAACTGTGTAGCCTCCTCAGGATGTAATGTAAGTAGAGATGTATGAAATTGAAAAATTTCACTCCATGAAAACATTTCTGAATTCACCTCATTTCACGGAGTTAATCTGCTGTGCGAAGTCCATATTAGCAGAAAACTGATAACTCCATGAAATGCAAAGTTGGCATCTCTGCCAGCAGAGTTTGACAAAGAGGCAAAGTTTGCAATGTACTATAGGATTGGAGGTAACATGTTGCTGGAACAAGCTGTATGCCATGAGGAGGCTGTCTTTAGTGCAGTATTCTGAAGACAGAGTAGGTGAGAAGTCTACATTTGCTTGTCTGAGGAAAAAACCTTTTAAAATACATTTCAGAATCCAAATTGCTCATAAATTGTTCCAGAGGGCCTTGTGCTGTTAGATTTTTTTTTGTTTATTTTTTTGATTATTTGCTTTAAAGTAGTGGTTTCTGTTTTGTCAGTTTGTGAAGCAGTTGGGTGGGGAAGGGTAGGTGTACTGTAAAACAAGGCAGGCCAGAAAGATGCGGAGCCTTTTCATCTAAGCAGGAGATTTGTGTTATATTTTGGTTTTCTCACTCTTTTTTGTTCATCATTTTTGATCTGTAGTTAGTAATTTTTCATTTGTATTTATGTAGTTTACTTTGGTGTGTTTAAGTAGTTTGTTGGAGTCTTTCTGTAGCATTTTGGTAATCTTTTAATTATATTTTTCTTAAAGTGACAGTGTTCTGTTACTTTTTGTTATACTTAATATTAAATTACCCCTGTTACCTCTCTCGTTTTAATCCCTGTTCTGCTAAACAAAAAAGGAAAAAAAATATAACTTTTTTGGTTGTTTTTAGTAGTTGTTTTTCAGATCACACTGCTGATCCCTGATTCTGTAGGGGGAGGTGTTGTCTGCTGCTGGTAGTTAATAACTTGTTTAACCCTTTTACCCCTGTTGTGTGTGTTGTGTTAATCCCTGTGGTGCTCTATTTTCCCAGTTCACACTGCTGATTCTTGATTCCCTAAGGGGAGGTGTTGTCTGCTCCTGGTATTTATTTGTACTGCAGGGTTTCTTTTTACATTTTGTAATTTTCCTTGCCAAATCAAGTTACAATTAGCATATAAGAATGACTGGGAAGAGACGCTGTACAAATGGGAGAAGTGCTGGGTGGGCAGCAAAGAGGTGTTCAAAATTTGTGGGCCAAAACAGTGCTCCAAAAAAAATCCTTAAAAAAAATCTATGTCTCTGGCAGACTGCTCTGTGAGCTCTGGGGCTGGTAGTAGCGAAGGAGTAGTTGGTGGCGGTGGCATCAGTGTGGCCAAATTTTTCTCTGCCACATCTGTGGCAGCTATTCTGGTGGGGGATGTGGGAGGTGACAAGAGACATAGCAGTAAATAAAGAACAGTGGTCAAGGAGGAGGTTGTTAGTGTTCCCATGGCTGGTGGGGGTGGTGGTGGTGCTGAGCCTGATAGTACAGAGCTTGAGTCAGTGGTTGAGGTGGGAGATCTGGAAAATATGTGTCACACTCAGACTCCTGATAATAAAAGGATCAGAGAGCCTAGAAATGGTGATGATGAGTAGGACAGACCTATGGAAGAGAAAGACATCAGCAGCTGTGCTGATGATGATTTGTTGGATCCCCTATGGGACCCTGAAGAGGAAAAGCATAAAGGTGGTGCTTCAGATGATGCAGGAGATGTTGTTTGCAGTGATCCAGCTAGCAAAGACTCCCCCCAATATTAATGAAGTTAAGAAATCATCCCAAAATACACAAATTTCCACCCCTTCCTTCAGCTGTCCCACTCCTGGCAACATGGTAAATGAAGGGTTATGAAATCCCTAGTTTGTGATTGTTATATACATGACCCAGCTGATGAGACAGTCACTATCTGTCAGCTATGTCAAGCACGAGTTAGTAGGCGGAAAAAGGGCAACCACCTAGGCACTGGTGGGCAACACACACACACACCTGAAGAACAGACACCTGTTACTCTGGCATCAACAACAGAAGGAAGCCAGTGCAAGGGGTCCCTACCCCTCGTCATCATCGTCAGGCAAGGGAAATAGAAGTGACAGGGCAATAGACCAGGTGGAAGGAGGGGTGGCTAAGGAACACTACAGAAAGAAAGAGGAGTATTGTGTGGGTCTGCCTAGCAGTAGTGGTGGGTTGAGTAGTACCACCCAGAGTCAGAAAAGCACAGTAAAGTCAATGCAGAAAACCACCAAAATCACTGGTGTCATTTGAGAAGGAGCGCATATGAATCCCTATAGGTCAAATACCACCCCAACTACAATGCCCCCATGATGAGTCCAGCTGTTTGGTAGCCCAGCCCCAGGAAAGGTCCAGCATACACTGCAAAGCATGTTCGAGCATCATCACTCCAAATTCACTCCCAGTCATGCTACTGCACACTAGCTAAATGCAGCAACTTCTGAAATGCTGGCAATTGATCTAGGGCCATTCTCTTTTGTTGAGAATGTTGGATTTCAGAGGTTGGTGGCCCGTGCCTGTCCCAAATGGCAGATTCCATCAAGAACATACTTTTCTAAATGTGCCATCCCTGAATTATATGAGATAGTGTCACAGATGATAAACCATACCCTAAAGCATCCAGCATCACCCTACATACATATGAGCATTGATATGTGGACTAGTGGCAAAACAGCTGGAAGCTCCTACTTGCACATTGCAGCACATTAGGTACAAGAACCTGGGGTTGTATTTGACTCTGGGTGTGGGAGAAATTGCACTAAGACCAATTCTGGTGGTAGCAACATTCCAGGTATTCAACGGCATACCACAAGGACAATGAAGAGTATACATGGATCACACACGGGTCAGAAAATGCCAGAAGTGGTCCTTAAGAAGAATGATGAGTGGTTTCTCCCCAATTCACTGAAAGCAGGTTTCATTGTGATCAATAATGGGTCAAATGTGAAATGCATCAGTGATGGGAGTTTCTTAGGGTGCCATGCCTGGCACACTGTCTTAATCTCACTGTGCAGGAGTTTCTAACCCATCCTGGTATCAAGGATATGTTGATTGTTGCCTGTTGCATCTGTGTCCACTTTGTCCATTCCAGAATAGCCCGTGACCACCTCCATCATCTGCAGATAGAAAACAAACTGTCTCAGCACCATATGAAGCTGGATGTTCTAACCAGATGGAACTTGACACTGTACATGATTGGGCAGTTGTATGAGCAGAATAAAGCTATATCTGAATATCTGCTGCTACATATAAGCCGTGACAGTACTGGAGTATCCATGTCTCTGACAACACAGCAGTGGCACAAAATGAATAGCCTCTTCATGATTCTCAGGTCATTTGAACATGCAGCACAGGCAGTGAGTGGGAGCACTGCATGTATCAGTCAATCCCTCAACTACTATGTTTGCTGAGGCAGACACTGGTGAATGAGCAGCAAGTGCTGGAGGCAGGTGGTGATAGAGGAAGCTGTGCCTTAAAGGAACACATGCTCCACATCCTAGATTGCAATGTACAAATTTCTGGCATTCTGACGTTAGAAGAGTTTAGGATTGCCACCATATAGGACCTACACTATTAACATAGACTGGCATCAGTAATGGAAAGTGGGCATGAGCAGGTCCAAAAGTTGACTGATCTAATAAGAAGGGTACATGAGGCATAGATGCTAAAGACACATTTATCTAAGGGACAGCATGAAACTCCACAGAGACAGGGTGTTGCTACCACCATCTCACATTGGAAACAGGCTGAGGAAACATGCAAGTTGAAAGACAAAATGACAAATCATATTTGGAATGTGTTAGACCAGGTGGGAGTTGAAGACATGGATGAAAAGAAGGAGGAGGAAACTAGCACGGGGTCATTATGCCACATGGCAAAATCGCCCTGCCAATACAGCGTGATTTATGCCATGAGGCATAAGTATTTAGTCTGTGGGGGTCTCCACCCTGTACACCCCCTGGACCCCCCCCCACTAAAGATTCTCAACTCTGTGGGGGGTGGGTCCAACTCAGGGAGCACACAAGTTGTAAAAAAATAAAATGTTTCTGGGACCGGGAATCAAACCCAGTCCCAGACACAGTGCCTGTGTTCCTACTGCTGTGGCTCAGTCCTGTGAGCCACAGCAACTGCTCATCAGAACCTGCTCCCAGCAGAGGTCTTATCCTCTGCCTGTGAAAGCGCTATTGGTGCAATACTGCGTACAGCAGTATACACAGTATTGCACCAGTAGCGGTAGCATACTGCACTGTACCGGGTTAGCCATAATGTCATATGCTATTAAGTGTGTGACGTTATGACCTGGTAGGCAGGAGACTGATGAGGCATCAGGGCTGCTGTCAGCACAACACATGGTACTGTAGATGCATGTTTGGAATACTCAAGTCACATTACCCTTGCCAATGAGCCCTTGCTATAATGGAGCAAAGAGGTCATTGAGTGGTCAGCACTGACCTAGGTTGCAATGAAATACCACAGCTACCCACACTCGAGTGTCAGTGTAAAGCATTTATTCAGTACAGCTAGGGCCATTGTGCAGGACAGGCGCACCAATCTGTCACCCAAAAATGTTAGTTTGCTAACATTTATTAAAATGAATGAGGGGCACATTCCACACAAGACAATCATGTTTATGTTCCTAGCACATGAAGATGGTGGTAGTGGTGAAGATGAAGAGCAAGGTGTTGTCAGCATTAGCAAATTGTCTTCTACCACAGAGGTGTCTGAAACAGTAATAGAGAGAAAGAATTCCCATCTGGTGACAACTCCAGTCTGGAAGACTGTGAGAGCTGCTTCCTCGATATGGTTGAAGCATAAAAATAGACTTGTTGTTTCCCTCCTTTACCCTCATCAGTAGCATCCTTTACTTTATGATTCACAATTCTGTTATTTTCAGTCATTTTACTGTTCCCCATCCCCAACTGTTGTGCTGCTGTTTCCTTGGGCCTAATCAATTACCTACCTCGACCACATGAATGTGATGTCTAGAGACAGTGCCTGCTCTAGTCAACAAGACACAGCACCACATCCTCCTCCTCTGGCCTGCTTATGTCCTACACAGCCACAAACAGCATGAGCCACTGTCTCCACAATGATGCAAAAATTGTCCTGACTCTAGAGATTGCTGTTTGGCTTGATCCTATGGTATGAGTTACAAAACTCCCTGACTTAAAAACTCATTTAAATAAATATTATGATCGAATTCAGATAATATCTACTGGATTTGGAATTTACAATACACATCACATGGAGCAGCTAAAAACACTTTGCAGAGAATATGGAATTGATACTGGGGATGGTACCATCACAACTATACTGGAGCAGTCCAATCTGGACCTGAATGAAATGATACTCAAGCTGCCCCTCCAGCCAGCCATCTCACCAAGGCAGCAAGTCCTCAGATTCAGCAAGGCCTATCTTTGCTGTGATGGTAAGTCACTTTCATTGTTATTCACAGTCCTCTTCCTCACTGCAGACTCCAGTCCTCAGCCTTGCAGAGGACGAAAGGCCTTCCACCTTACTCAGAAAGACGTTAAAATATCTTTTCTTTCTCTTCTTTTGTTTCCCTGCAGGTTTCACTATTCACAGGGATGACTGGCAAAGGCCGGTGCAAAACCAGACAGCCTTCAAGAAACAGAGATGAGGTATGTGACATCTTTCTACATCATCTCAGTGGCACTCAACAGCCAGTAAACAGTACAGTCAGCAGCACTAATGTAACATTAAGTATCATTATGATTTTCTTTTTTTTTTTTTGTCCTCCTTTTTCTCAGGTACACAGTGTGCCACAATGGCCAAAGGGAAGCTAAATAATTTCTAATTTTTAAACACAGGAGACAGATATAATAAGACAGGGAGTCGACAACAGCTGTGTGTGTGGCCATCACAGTGGCCAAGTGAGGCAAAAATATTTATCTTTTTTCATCACAGGTGACAGGTATAGTAAGATAGAGAGCTGACAACAGCTATACTAAGCGGCCACCACCACAATGGGTACTTGAATAGAGTCTAAATAATCTTTTCTTGTCTTTACATGTCTCTTTTGCAGCTGTCTCCTGCTCCAGCAATCAAGCCATTGCCATATTCTCGGCCAGGACAACATTGCAAAAGACACCTGCTGAAAGCAACCTGATATTAGAGCAACAGTAACAGAAAACTGTCTGACATCTGCAAAACTTTTCAGAATTAACACCCCCCCCCCAAAAAAAATACCTTTTGTGGTTGGAAAAATTGTTAAATTCCTAAAAAAAATACTGGCTGGATCTATTCAGCAGCATGATTACATCACCCTACTGATAATACTTGAAATTAGAAAAACAATAAGAAACAAAAATGGTTAGAAATAAAGTGTTTACAACCCCCCCAATCAAAAAAAAAAAAAGAAATTACTCATCACTGCTTGTAGGTCACAAAGATATTAAATGAAGAAAACCACAGACTGCATCTGTTTCAATGCAAAATACTGGAATGTCCTGTTAATGTCTTCCCAGTGGTACCGGGTGAATATGTCGCACCTGGAACAGCGCAGTCATAGCCACGCAAGCTAGACCACGTGAGCATGTAGAGTGACAGGGGTATGACAGCAAAAGGGAAATACCACTACCCCTGTCACTCTGCATGTAAATTCGGGAGCTGTTAAGTAGCCATGTGAAGGGGGCCTATTTGAGCCGCTTCTGTGGTGGAGTGGCTAGGGCACCAGCACAATGTAATTGGGAAACCTGGGACCATGGTTCAGTTCCCCCCAGGTTTCCCCTGCTACTACTTTTTGTGGTATATTTTTAAAAACATACTTCCTCCCTCCCGAGTTTCTCCCCACCCCCAAAGTCCCCCTCCCAAGAGTTAGTTATTTAAGTTCGGGGGGTGTGGGGTGAAGCCCCCATGCTGGGGGTGCAGTGGGCAAAGCCCCCCACAAAAAAACATAAAGTCCCATTGTTGTCAATGGACATGCTGTTTCCAAGAGGTTAGTGTTTTGCCAGACTCTGTTTGTGTTCAGTGCTGTTTGGCTGTGGCATTTTTAGCCACGCTGTTTTTGCATGCGACGTAATGACCCCATGCCTTTCCCAAATTTGTTTATCATTTTGGCAAAAATGGAGCTGTAAATTTGAATGGAGCCAATGAACATTTTAAAACAGATCCTCCAGAGGGGTACAGCAAAGCGATCAAATTCCTTCATGAGCTCCTTTTTATTATTTAGCTTTCAGATAATTTCCAGAAGTGAGAAATGTATATATTGTGCTTGGTAGTTGTGTGTACTAAAGTGCTTGACAACATAGACTGTCCAAGAGGGTGACTCAAACAGCATAGCAGTGGTGTCCGCAGCAGCAGTTTATTAGCAGCATTACTGATTTCTGGTTTAGCAGAGAATTTCTAGAAATAAGAAATTTATATATTGTGCTTGGCAGTTGTCTGTACTACAATGTTTGAGATTTGGACACTTGAGACAAATCATGAAAGAACAGAAGTAATGAGTACTGTGAGTAACACACAACTAACACAAAATGCATAAAGAACAGTGTTGGGGTAGTGACACACAGTGCAGTACCATGTGGCAGTGGCAGTGTTACAAACCTGTAGCTGTCTGACATATTTATTCTGGCTGTTGAGAAAAATTTCAGAAAAGATAGAAAAAGTAACACAGGAAAGATGTGATAAATGGAAATTGAAAACAGAGCATCATGAAAGAAAATATAGATAGGAAATAATTTTTTTTTTTTTAAAGATAGAAACAAAGCAGACAGTATAGAAATACAGGCAAGTGGAACAGTAAAGAAATGCACATTAATTTTTTTATTTTTTGATAAGAAAAAAAGTAGGACAGTGTAGCACATACTCATAAAACAGGATAGAAGTTATATAAAAAAAGAAAGGCATGTTTTTTTTTTAAATAACATTAATAGCCTCAGCCCCAGAAGTGCCAGCACCACCAGCTGCACTGCCCCGGTGCAGCTCCACCATCCCTTCTAACAGCTGCTGTTGATTGGCCAAGATTCTTCTCATCATCTCCTCCATAGCAGTGTCTCTACATTAGAGGTCCCCCATTCCCTCCCGTAAAGTACCCAGTTCTTTGCTGATGCTGGCTGGTGTCCTTGTGGGTGTTGCTGCTGGTTCTGCCAGTGCCGGAACATGTGGTACAGACCCTTTGATAGAGTTTTCCCACTGTACCTTTCTTGCATGCTGCTGACGCTGGCTATGTGGCACCTCTGCAGGCACAGAGTAGGGATCACTACCTCCACCACCACCACTCACCACCACTTTCTGATGGGCCTCCCACTGCTCACCATTACAAGTTTTCAGTCAGTATCTCTGGTCACCTGTGCATAAGTGTGTCCCTTTTTCCCCCACCTTACCCTGGCCTTATATATCTTACACGTGATGATGCTGTCATCACTTTCATCACTTTTGAAGAACTCCTTCACAAAGGAAGATATAACTGGATGGTGGTACTGATGATGACATGCTGATGGTGAAGGAACAGAGGATGATGGGCAGGGCTCCTCTGCTTGGGGGGGGGAGCTGGTGGCAGTGGTGGTTCCATGGGAGGGCACATAGGAGGTTCTGGCTGCTAACCCTCATGGGGACCTGGGGGTAACTTGGGGCTGCCATTGCTGTTGCTGTTGCTGCTGCTACTGTTGCTGTTGCTGGTCAGGGGTACACTGACCAGCACTCCCCTGAGGACATTGCTGGTGCTCCTGCTGTTGAAGGGAATGCTGAGGAGGTGCTAAGGGGGGATCCAACCCAGCCATATGGATATGGTGCTGCCACAGGTGTGAACCTGTCCTCTGTCCATCATTAATATCACTGTGACCTCAAAAACCAAAAAAAGGTATTGAAAGAGAAAAATAGGAAAATTATAAAAAAAGGGCAAAATAAAACTGCCTAAAAAGTACAAAAAATATATTCTAAATAAAGCTTAACTAGAACAAAACTATTACTCATGAATTGAATCAATAAACCAAGAAAGAAAAAAAAAACATAATGCACTGTGATTTTCTGAATCTCTAATAAAATGTTTTGTTGCAGACAGGCTTCTTCTCCTCTCATTGACTGACTAACAATGCAAAAGTGAAAGTAAGGCAGAGTCACTATACAGATATGTACCATTTGAGTGCAGAAGACGAAACATGTGAACTTGAGATAAGTTGTTTACCAGAATCCTCATTTTCAAAACACCCCAAAATCAAAGTTAACAGCAAACTTACCACACAAAGTTACCAAAAGATGAACTGTGATTTTTAAAGATAATGGTAAAACTTTGTGGATTGCTCCGTGGAGGTGAAGTCGGTAACTTCACCAGAAATTCACCAGCGAATTAAAACTTCACAACATCTTTAAACGTAAGCAGGATATGACAGACAATCTGTGTATTAAGTGTTTGGCAGATAATCACACATGTATTGTATGGTTTATCTTGATGCATATCTTTTTGTATTTTTTTAATAACAAAGTCATGAATAAAAGTAGAAAAAAGAATAATATTTGTATTTATATGTGTAAAACATGCACTATTTGTGTATAAGTGTTCTGAATGGTATTTGTGTTACACAGCACTAATGAATACAAAGCAGAAGGAATTTCTGTAGCAAGATTTCCGTACTGTACTTGTTTTTTATTAGTATGTCTTCCTCTCCTCCAAGAAGATAGGCTCATCTCCAAAGATCTTTCTCAGCTTATAGATCTGATTTTAGAAAGGTACAAATAATCCAGAGCAGAAGGCTGAACACAACTGATCCCAGAGATAAGGTGTGTCATGAAGTAGGCCAGTCTACTCTGATCTCCATATTAACATTACTGTAGAACTGTTTATTCTCATGTAAGTTACATTTAGTGCATGGTGCTAATCGGCCATAAATGCACAAATTTATTTCCGTGCTCTGCAACTAGCACCTAATTCACACCTATTGAAAATGTGTAATTTCAACCAATTGATGTAATTTTATTTTTTGTACATTTATCACTTGAGTGAATACTGTATAGGTATAATTATTTCACAGTGAATATAAATTGTTCCACATTAATATACACTGTACCTCTTAGTGTGTTTTCCTTTACACAAGATAGAGTAGGCTTACATAGGGATACCCAGAAAAGGAGAGATAATACAACAATAGGCAATAAGCCCTATCTGAGGTAGGCCTACATAGGTGTAGCCCAAAAAGGTGCAGCAAACCACAAATAGGGACAAGCCTTATCTGGGGTAGGCCTACATAGGGTAAAACAAGAATAGAAGGGTAAACCACCAATACAAACTACACCCTATTTGGGTAGGTATCTCCAGAGGAAGAAGGAGGTGCACCTAGTAGAACGGATGAAAACTATGCAGGGAAAACGTTTAGCTAGTTGTCGGGACTGTGGGGCAAACAACCCCTGGGCTATACTTTGGAGGAGTGGTCACTGACCCATATACAGGAAATTCAAAAAACTCTATGTGCAGTTGTGGGCAGCATGAAGAGAAATACTCACACTGTGCAGACAACTGTTCTAGGGTCCTGAATAGCTACCCACTCCCTATCACCCCTGGCAGAGGCCCACTGGTGCAGGGAACTGGATGACGGTAGGAGAGGGAGGATAGGGAAGGAGGGTGGACAGAAGAGTATTGCAGGTGGTATTCAGGGCCCTCCATTAGTGACTGAAATCTTTTTTTTTTGCTTCCCTAAGTGAAGCACAGTTACCTGACTAAGGCGGGGAGGCAAAAATCCAATTAGTACTAAGGACCAGGCTGGGGGTGGGACCCTAATTAGGGATGAAAGTTTTAGGAAGGCACCAAGTAGGGTTAAGGGACTACATGAAGGGATCTGCAGGGTCTTAATAGTTGTTGATTTGTTTGGAAGGGGAGTGTAAAGGGTGGTGTGCAGGGATAGGTCTACAAATAGGGAGGTCAGATGCCTTTATAGTGCATCAGCTGCAAGTGAAGAGGTTGGAATAGGGAGAATGCTAAACCAGATAAGGCACTGTAGGTGCTACATGTTCTGGTGTACTTGGGCAAATCACATTATGGAGGCTACTATGTCCAACTTCTGAAGGCTAGACAGGGAACTGAGGGTGAAGGCAGCTATGCTGGGCTTTCTGGAGGTGCTGCCAATATGGGATAGGGAAAGAGGAAGGGTTAGGCAGGAGAAAACTGAGTCATTTAATGTCTGGTTTTGGGAATGGTGTGGGGAAGAATTATATGGATTTTGTAGGGGACTGAAGAGGATTATGGGCCAGGCGGCTTTTCAGGGGGATAACTTTCACCTTATGAGGGAGGCACCCTGTGCACTGAGGCAATAATTAAATGTCTACATAGACAGTCTTTTAAACTGAATGGGGGTAGCTGATGCTGGAACCACCTTTCAGGTGGTAGGTACAGGGTGAACCCAGTAGAGGCTCCCCAGAAATGGAAATAGGGCCAGCAGAAACCAGCTGTGGTGGGAGAGAGGGGCAGGTGAAAGTAGTGAGTGAGGGACTGAATAGAAAATGCACACATATTAGAGGGCTTGGTGGATGGGATGAGGAAGGAATGGATGGCATATAGAGGGTGTCAGATAAGAGGAGAGGTAGTAAGGTAGGTGTGTGAAGGTTGGTTTGTCTAAATGTAAGAAGTTTAAACAACAAGATCAGTGAACTACAGGTGCTGGTGGAAGAGAGTAAGTTAGACTTGGTGGCTGTCACAGAGACTTGGGCCAGTGGAAACAATGACTTGGATTTAACAGTTCCAGGGAAAACCTTGCTTAAGAGAGACAGAGGCAAGGCTAAAGGAGGAGAGTAGCCCTATACATTAGAAAAGATACTGTACTGAGGCAACAAGGATGGGACTGAAAAAAATGAAGGTGTTGGGGTAGTGGAATCTATCTGGGTGCAGCTGACAAAGCTGTTGGTAAGAGAGTTAGATTAGGAATGCATCTACAGACAGCTGGGGCAGAAAGAGGAGGAAGACAAAGTGCTGGGGGAAGACATCAGAAGGGGATTTACAAATGAGAATCTGCTGTTAGTAAGGGACTTGAATCTACCAGATATAGACTTGGATACCTCAGCAGCAAAGAGAGCCAGAAGTCAGGCATAGCTACATATGCTTAAGGACTGTTTACTGATGCAGCTGGTCAGGGATACCGTACAGCAGAACACCATACTTGACTTGGTATTCACCAGTATGGAAATGGTAACTGTTAGAGAGCTTCTGGGGTCCAGTGACCACAACACTGTGTGGTTCAAACTGTCATAGGGGAACATTTGACACTCCCCCCCCCCAAAGGCAGTGGTTCTGGAAGTCCTCAAACATACAGATTTTGTGAAGATGTGGGAGCTAATTAGATAAACACTGGCAGATGTAGACCTGATTGAGGAAGTGGAAGAAAAGTGGAGTAGGATTAAGGGCACACTCTTGGAGGCAGCCGAAACTTGTGCAAGAAAGGTCACCAAAAAAAAACAAGTGACAAAAGGTTGAACTGGTTCTTGAATGGGTGAGGCAGGCTGTGAAGGCAAAAAGAAGGGCCTTCACTGAGTACAAGAGGACTAAGGGGAGGTAGATTGGCAGGACTGGCAGGCATAACTTAAAGACATAGGCTGGCCTGCTGGTTCAGCGACAGTGATACCACTTGTAATGCTGATGACCCGGGACCAGGAATGAGCCTGGAGCATCAGAAAGCTGGCCAGGGGAGGTTGGATGGGCATCTCTTTCCTTAGGGAGCCCTGCCATAAGAGGTAAGTCACAGGCCACCCACCTGTGCAGTTAAGGTAGATTGTCAATGGGGGTTGCGGGGGGGGGGTCTGGGGCAGATATGCACAACATACCTGCCTAGCTTGAGCGCCATAAATAGAGATTAAAAAAAAACCTCAGAGAGGCGATGGTCCTCTGCCTGAGAGTGGTATCAAGGTGCCACATGGGTGGAGGGGGATTAGGAAATGTGTGGAGTACAACTCTTAGTTGACAGGGTAAAAATTTCTCAGGATGAACAATGTGCTAGGCCCTGATAACCTGCACCCTCAGGTACTTAGGGAACAGGCCGAAGAATTGGCAGTACCTTTAACCTGTATATCTAGACTCACTGAAGTCCAGAGTAGTGCTAATGATTTGAGATCTGCTGATGTTCAGTACTACCACTCGGCAAGGGGGGCAGGGAGGACCTGAGCAACTACAGGCCTGTCAGCCTTACCTCTATTGTAGGAAAGCTGATGCAGACTGTAGTCAAGGAAAGCTTGGTGGTCTACTTAGAGGACAACAGACTACAGGACAAGAAGCAGCATGGGTTTGTGTCAGGGATGTCATGCCAGACCAACTTGATACTGATTTTTGATTGGGTCACCAAAGCAATTGTCTGAGAACAGGTGGTAGAGTTGATATATTGTGACTTGAGCAAGTTCTAGGACTTGAGAGAAGAGCAGGCATTAGTTCATGGGTAAGTCATTGGCTGTGGGGAAGGCAGCAGAAGGTAGTGGTGAATGGGGCTAAATTGAGGGACACAGAGGTAATGAGCGGAGTGCCACAGGGATCAGTATTGGAGCCTGTCCTATTTAATATATTTGTACATGACAAGGAAACGGTATCTAGGGACAGTTGCGTCTCTTTGCTAATGACACAAAGCTAGGTGGCAGAGTGGATCATGGCCAGGGGATGAGGGAGCGCCAGACAATCTAGACAAACTAGAAAGATGTTCAATGGTGTGGTAGTTTAGATTCAGTGCCAAGAAGTGAAAGTAATCTACTTAGGGAGATCTAATCCATGTACACAATAATAGATTAGACTGGCCTTCACAACAGAAGAGGGGGATCTGGGGGTCATAACCAGTGACACTCTCAAGCAAATGAGTCAGTGGAACAAAGCATAGTGAAAGACATTGAGTAAGCTGTGGTGTAGAGGATAGGGTTTTAACAGTAGGTAAAGTTAGATGATTCCACCACTGTACAGATCACTCTGATGAAGCCTCACCTGGAGTACTGTGCCAAGTTCTAGAGTCCTCAACTGAAAAAAGACAGTGACAGGGTCACCAGGATGATCCAAGGCCTGAAGGGCAGATCCTATGAGGATCAGTTGGAGGCCAAAATTATGTACTCACTGGAGGCCAGGTGAGAGCTGGACAACATAACTGAAAAATAAGTTTCTCAGGGGTACAAACAAGGTGAATAGCAAGGACCTATGTGTAAGAAATAAGGGTGCAGCTCCTAGGGGACATGACTGGAGGTTTGTGGGGACAAGCTCAAGAGAAATGTGAGGAACCATGGAACAGAGTGCTGGTGGAAGTGGTGACAGCAGCTACCCTTAATGTGTTTAAATATGGTTTGGACAGGGCATGGGGACTCATAGTCCCCAAGAAGGGGACAAGGGTTTAAGGGGTGAGGGAGTGGGGAGGAGGGTAACAGCCCATCAGTATAGTAGGTCAGTGGGGTAAGGTAATATAGTAAGGGCAGACTCAGTTGACCTTCTGGGCTAGAATTTCAAAGGGTGATACAAGGCTTGCATCAAGTTCTGTGTCAAACCCATTGTTTAGCGCAGCTGCACTAAACAACTTTGCTGCAGGTGTCTCCAATTTTAGTACATCAGGTGCAGTTGTGACAGTTTCATCAGTTTATGGAGGCTTGCGCTAAATATTTGCTGCAAGCCCCATACAAATGGTCCACTAAATGCCACAAGTTAGACCAGGGGGAGCTGGTCAAACTTGTGGCACTTGGGGCATGGGAGTGAAAATCCTGATCGCCTCTGGGAGAATGCTGCAAGCCCCATGTGCTGTATAATCAGTTCACCAGTGGCTTGCAGCATTCTTGCAGGCTCTGAAAATTGGGCCCCATCCCTTCTGCCATCAAATTCTATGATATTATGTTTCTAAAATATTAGAGTAAATCAACAGCAGCGGTTGATTATGAAACAATACAGACCACACTACAGCAATAGAGTTATAATCTGAAAGGAGCCTGGTGTTTTTTAGGTTCCTATGCTGCTGGGACACTGAAGAAAGGCAGTTTCAGACTTCAGTTATAATATTGATGTCAGCATTCAGTGAAGGACTGCATCATTCACAATTTACTTACCTGGACTTTCCTTTTGTATAGCTTCCTATTTTGTTTTGCTTTCAATCTCCTTGTTCTTTAAAAACAGCTTTGCATGCAGTTGCCTACTGCACCCTGTTAGGTACTCCAACCAGTGACATCCTTGGCTGCAATTTGTCATTGGATCCTAATGTAGATCCAGAGATGAAGAGGGAAGGACAGCTTTTGAACAGTGAAGAGAGTTTAGGTGATGAAGTCATAGAGCTAGGACGAGGTGAAACCAAAGATAACCTTAAAAGAAAGAAGAAACATTTTGAACTGAATATGAAACAGAGTACAGAGTAATTGAAGGTCGCCATTTTCTTTGATACCTGCAGTTTCCTGGCTTGCCATATGGAAAGCTAATGTGTGTGTGTGTATGTATATATATATATATATATATATATATATACACAGTATATACGCACACACACACACACATATATACAGTTTATTCATTTTTTCATTTTTTCATTTTATTAAGGGTTAGACCATTGAGTGAAACTCATTTAAAATGGTGACCCACAATCTTAGTACAAAACAGCTACATTGCATGTAAGTTTCACACTTACGCAGGTTACATAACTACAGCAAAACAAGTTATATTAGTGCATTCAATATACAATCTTGTTATACAGTTCAAGAAAGATAAATGAATTAATGGCTATGAGCACTTAAAGCCACAGATGAACTCGATAGAATATTCAAGTTTCCTTTTGTCTGTAATATCCAACATACAGTACCTATGAACATGTTTGCTATAAGATTTATTAAATTGCACCACCACATGTGCTGATAAAAATATAACATATCTTATTGTTTGCTCTGATTTTATGAACACTGCTAGAAAAATCACACAAATAGTTAATCCGGTTTGCACTTGTATGGTTATATAGTAGGTTCAGTGTGGCGTTAATACTATACATACATGTTCTCTGAGTTAAATGGGTTCAACAGATGACTCACCTGTTCTGTTTTCTGGTAGGCACTGTTACAATCAAGACTCTGCCCCAATACCTGGCCATGGAAAGCAACATAGCCTGAGGTGATATTGTTGGAGCTCAGGCTAAAGGGGCATGATGTTCCAAAAGAAAGTCCCTTCCATGACTTTAGTGGATCTCATTTATATGGAATTGGATATACCATTCACTTCCAGATACTTTTTTAACTTTCTAGATATTTTCCTTATCACTCAGCATGTATTACGCTCCTCTCTGGTCACAGAGTGTCTCAAATACTGTCACCAGGCCTTCTCACAAGACATACCTTACTTCCAGATGGTCACTCATGGTATCCAGACCCTGTGATGGAGGACCTCAGCTGGGCAAGGTTCCTCAAAACCCAACAGGTTGTGTGTAGAGAGTACATCTGTGTGGGGTCTGCAGGCCATGCAGGGATGTTATGCTATGATGGATGAGGGTTTAACCCTTGTTCTCCCTTCCCCCCCAAGATGCAGGCCGAAGCAGATGTGTGCAAGCTGTGCATCAGTGTCTGCTAGGCCAATCACATCCCTCCCCACCACTGCATGCTCACCAGCGTGCACCACAACTTATGGTCACGCAGGTGGCAGTCACTCAGTGGGATGACCCCTCCATCCTAGAGGAGGAGGACAGCATCCTTCTGTCCCTGGCCAGCCCACCAATAGCCTGCGCTTATTCCCAAACCTGAGTGACAAGAGTCGCAAGCATTACGTGATGGTCCTAAGTTTCAGATAATTTTAAGGACATTATAGGGAATGACTTTTAAGATACTGTACCATGCCCCTTCTTTGTGATATTTTACAAAAATGAAACTTGTTTTGCTCATATTATTCAAATGCCTATAAAGATCAAAAAATAAATTCTAGTTGAATTCATATATTAAGAAGAAGAAAAAACATGAATGAAAAGTTTTCATGGACTGTGCAGGAATATCTCACCTGCCACTGGCACCTCTTGAAGAACACCAGTGGTCTAGCTAAGTCTTCAAACATTGGTGTGCCATTCTATAACATTTTTTTTTTTTTTTTTTAGTTGTTTAACCAGGAGTAGCACACTAAGCTGAAATCTTTTTTACAGGAGCGACCTGGGAGCACAAGGAAGTTAAGTGACTTGTTTAGGGTTACACAGTATGTAAGTAAAAGCTGTGGGATTCAAACCCAGGTCTGGTCTGCTGGATGTCACCAGATTTGCATCTCAGAGCCTTAACCACTGCGCTATACTGCCTCCTGTCAACTGCCAACATTATTGCTTAGCATGCCTTTTCCCTAATTGCTGTGTAAAGGAGTTTGGGGAGACGGACATGGCATTTCAGAAGTAAAACCCCATCATGACAAAATGGAGTGAAGTGATACATCAGAGATGCAGACAGCACTGACAGTCACCAAACTGGCATCTGCATCAGCAATCCACATAAACCAGCTGTGGCACACACAGCCATACGTACACTGCCCACATGTCCAATGAGTATCTGAAGCGCCACTCCTGATTCTGTTAGTGCAGGTTATCTGCTATGTTAGATGTGTGCCTGAAGGGCCATTAGTCTTTGTCTACACTCCTGACACTGTCTATTACTTTTCATTTCTTTATAAAATAAAACAGTAGGATGACTGTTAGCTGTTGTCTCACACATTTGTCAAGTCCTGATACTAGCACCCAGGAGGATCAAAGCAGTAGGCAATAAACAGCAGCTTCAGATAGTAGTGCAGAGATTAATGGAAGTGTTGTTTTTGAAGAATTTCTGTTTTATCAATCTGTCCACAGGCTGCACGGCATTTCAAATGTGTTTCACTCTGTCTAAGGAGGTTATTACCTTGCCCAATATGTATTATCATTAAAAAACAGAGACACTGCTAATGAATTTGTTAATAATCACCATATATGACCACAGCACTTTGATGCACAGGTCAAGCTTCAGGAGAAAGCCACCCAGAGTGCAATACAATACCATATGCAAACCAAAAAACAAACAATAAAATTATAGCAATACCACACCCACTCCACAACATTTGGTGTGCGGCATCATCTTGGACAAGTCTCTGCTGGTGTTTGATTGACCTCATGGTCCCCTCAAGTGTTAGCAGGCAGGGCTGATAGATTTTAAGTTGTATGGAATCTGTTTTACAGTATAATGTTTTATGCTGCCTTTACCAGTTGCTTTAAAAGTGTATATAATCTGTTTTAAAGTCTACTGATTTATTCTGCTTACACCAGTTGTTTTAAGAACTTTGTTGCACACCAGGAATCTCCCTAGATTTATTTTTATTTTACTGTCTATTACATTCCCAGTTTATGCTCCATTGTTTGCTACCTGTTTGAGCTTCTCCCTGCAGCTACAGTATTTAGTTTTCTCCTAAGCCTGCATATTAGATGGTTATCTGTAAATCAAATTAAATCCACTGTTTGCTGCTGAGTATTGAATTCGGGCCTATATCCCTAGCTGCCTCTCCCTCATGCTGTTCGATTACAGCCCCCCCCAATAGGTCAGGTTACAGCAGGTCAGATCACATCCTACCCCTTGCATAGCCAGACCACTCACCTGTATTTTTATTTCTCCCCTAGCTTCTTCTTGCACACATAAGTGCTCTTCAGCCACAGAAGGCTTGTGAGGGCAACTGTTGCATGAAGCCCTCCTTGCTCTGCCCATGGAAGACACCCTGGATGGTGTTCTGTTCCCCCAGGTATGCAGAAGGTGCCCGCTGCCTACTCCACAACATTTGGTATGAAGTGCTACTCGATTCATGGGTTGCCCTCTCAAGCTCAGATGTGTTGCTGCTAGCTGAAACATCATGTAGTCCTTCTACCGCCACCAGTGCAATTTCCTGGCAAATTATGATATATACAGACTGGATTATCAAATATGGGTTGGGGGCGTACCCCTACAAGTCAAAAATAAATTAACATCTGCCCCAGTTACCTCCACGTCCAAGCAGTCAGAGTTTGATTGCATTATAATTACACTAATCCTCTCAAAAGCAGAATTGGTCAACATTATTGGTTGCTATACACCCCTTACTGGTGGCTCCAATCCATTATAATTTTTGTACAAATATGCCTCCTTGCATAATAACAAAACAATATTTCTGGGTGACTTGAACTACAACTGGATCTAACCAAAATCAATTGACTTGAAACAATTCTGCAATGATCTAAGATTTCATCAACTTATTTCAGAATCTACTAAGCCCAACAGGCATGATCCCCAAAATTCCTCTATTCTGGATCTCATGCTTACCAATACACCACAGCAGATCTCCTCTACAGCTGTCTTCAACAATGTCTTCGGGGGAGTACTAAAGACCAGTAGTAAACCATCTATTACTCAAAATGTTCATTCTTCCATTTCAGTGCCCATGAATACCTTCATCAACTAGCTTCTATCAAATGACAGGATTTTTATTTAGCCCCTTTTATCCAAGTAGCCTATAAATATTTCACATAGTAAGTTACTGGAGTTATTACTCGGCTAGCTCCTTATGTAAATCGAAGAGCCAAGAAAAAATTCTCCTCATGGTTCACAAAGGAAATAAAAGCAACCCTTAAGCACAGGGACCAGCTCTGGGCCAAAGCAAGACTAATCAAATTAGAACAAGATTGGATACATTTCAAGTAAAAAAGGAACTGGTATACAAAACTAATCTGAACAACCAAATGACCCTTCTATAAGATCATTCTGAATAACAACAGACTTTACCCCTCTAGTTTCTGCAGATCATTACGAATCTTAAGGGGGTCAGCTCCCCATCCCTACTAAAACATTTGCAAAAAGGTAACCATCCACTCACAGATAAGCAACTGGTTTTACAAGAACTGAACCTCCATTTTGCTGCAGCAGGCAATGCATTCAGCACCTCAGCCACTGACAATACACCTTTGCTGTCTCACAATCCATTGATCATGCCACCAAATATCTCAAATCTCTTCAACTTTCATCAGGTTACATATAAGGAGGTGTAGCATCTACTCCAAACCCTCAACCCTAAAAAGGGTTCAGGGGTGGATAATATTGAACCACTCTTCCTAAACATAGGATACCAAATCTAAACTGAACCTATCATGCATCTTTTCAACATTTCAGTATCAAGCTGTGAGGTCCCCTCATTATGGAAAATTGCAGACATCATCCCACTTTTCAAGTCCAGTGATAAAACCTTGGTGCACAATTACTGACCTGTTTCTGTCCTGCCTGTTTTGGCTAAACTAATTGAGAAATTGATACATGGACAGATAAAAGGCCACCTTGAGACGCATACCTTCATCAACCCTATGCAGTCTGGCTTTCAGGCTAAACACAGCACAACTTCTGCCTTGGTAAAAGTTACAAATGACTGATTTACAGCCCTCAATCACAAGCATACCACTGCTGCACTCTTAGATCTGAGCAAGGCCTTTGACACCGTAGATCACAATATCCTCTTGAGTAAACTTTTTAGTGTTGGACTACGTGCAGATGTAATAAATTGTTTCAGATGCTATCTTACGGTTAGGTGACAGCAACTGAAGGTTGAAGGCTTAACCTCAACCTGTGTGCTTATCAGCAAAGATATACCACAAAGTTCCATATTGAGCCCTGAACTATGTACAATTTACATCAATGACCTAGGGCAGAACATCACCAATGCCAGCCTTCATTTCTATGCAGATGACACAGTACTTTTATGCTGTAAACTCAGACCCCAATTTAACGCTGCAGTCCAAACAAGAAGCGCTCAGTCTATTGCAAATGGAACACCATGCATCCAAGCTTCTCCTAAATGTGGCCAAAACCAAAGGCATGATCTTTTCACACAAATCCAACTGCACCCCAACCCCCAATCAGTCATCACCACTTTTTCTAATGATAATCTTGAACTGGTAAGCTCTTTGAGATGTTTTTAGTGTAGCCTAGCTCCCAGTGGCTCAGTTCATTTATTTATTTAGTTATTGTTAACCGGGTAGGTGCACTAGCCATAAAATGACTATTTTCAGGCACGACCCGGGAGAGTACAACAAAAGGAGAACAGTTGAACAACAGCAACATGGGTACAATAGTACAGATAGAGGAACAGTACAGCAGTGCTACAAAAATACAATGGGTAGAAACAACAAAAAATAATGGCAAGCATTATACAGATAATGGTAGTAAGATATATAATAAGTGCAGAAACCATGGACCCGACCTGTGGAGTGAAAGGGTTAATAAGATAGTACGGTTATATAGAGAGAAATGTGAGGAATGTTCAAATATAACAAGAAAGACTGACAGAAGGAAGGTCAGGGTGGTAATTGGCAAAACAACAGTGGATGGTCAGCAACAAGGTTCAAGAAGGAAGAGAGCTAGTAGTCAAGAAGTTATTTACAAAGAGAAGGAAAAATATGGGGAGGGGAAGAGGAGACAGTCTTGGAGCTGGATTAGCAGGGGTGACATTACTGGTAAGTCTCAGGAGCTTCAGGTTGGGTCAAAGCAATGTACAAGCATCAGCTAAGGATAGATAACAACGATATTCACTTTTAAATCCAAAGTGAGACTGAGACAGCTGGAGGTTGAGTGGAAGAGCATTCCATAGCCTGGGAGCAGAGAATTGGAAGGCCCCTGTGTCTTTCATCGTCCGACATCTCGGAACATAGAGAAAGGATTTGTCAGCTGATCGCAGGCCATGGGAGGATGGTTGAGGGACCAGTAATGCCACCAGCTGGGACGGGTTTTTTTCCCAGATGATCGAGTCCATTAGTGATCCAAGGTAGCATTGTCTACTGGTAGAGGGTGAGATCCAATTCAGATCCTTATAAAGAAGGCAGTGATGTTTGAATCGAGGTGACGAAGAGGCAAATCGGCATATATTGTTATAAGTTACGTCCCATTTTAGCAGGGAGGTTTTATGGGCAGAGGTAAGAATAGAGGCACCATAGGTAAGGGTTGGGAGCAGAATACCTCGGGCAATTGCTAATTTGGCCGAGGGTATAAGCATGTAGCTCGTTTTGTAAGCTACTCCTAGTTTCGAGTTTACAGCTTTGCACGAGGACTGAATGTGAAGATTAAAATCCAGGGACTGGTCCAGGAGAATCCCAAGGCACTTGAAGGAAGTAACATTTTCAAGTGGAAATCCTCCTGGGTGAAGAACCTCCAGCAAACTAGAACAGGTCTTAATCTTCGGTGCAGAACCTAGGAGCATGGCTTTCATTTTCTTTTAATTTAGTACAAGCTTACGGTCTAGTAGCCAGTCTAAGACCTTATTGAAGTCTGAAGTAAGTGATGTGTTTATGCAGGCAATACTAGAAGAACTAGTGTAGATGATCAGGTCATCAGCGTAAAGAATAGCTGAGCAGGATTCCAAGACCTCAGCTGCATTGTTGATAAAAATTGAGAACAGAAGGGGCCCAAGAATAGAGCCCTGGGGAACCCCAAGGTTGACAGTAGACGTGTTGGACAGGGAGGAGTTAAATTTGACAGCTTGCGACCTGTTTGACAGGTAGCTACAGAACCAGTCCACAACAGGGTAGAGAAATTGAATTTATGGAGAGTGGAGAGAAGCAGGGGATGGTCAACAAGGTCGAAAGCCTTAGTGAGGTCAATGAAGATGGCACCTGTGAGTTTTCCAGAGTCCATGTTGGACAGAATATCAGTAGTTAGTTGAAGAAGAGCCGTGGTGGTGCTATGACCTTTTCTGAAACCATGCTGAGTGTCTGAGAGGGGATTGTAGCATGTAAGGTAGTCAATGGGGCTGCCGAGGCAAATCCCTGGAGTCACTTTGCAATTGCTCCCCGCCCACCCACCAATACCCTCCCACCCTTAGCTGTCATTGAATTTATACTATAGAGTGTTGCGAGAAGTCATTCTTTTTCACTATCTCCCTACATTCCCATCTGCACTTCATACGTGATCCCAACTAGAGGTCGCCTGTACTCCAGTCGATCCTAACTCCTTATCACTGCTCTCAGTGCTTCTCTGTATCTACTGCTCCAGTGCTGGATTCCACTTTTCTTCATTTGTCTTCGCTTATCCCTGCCTACCTCTGCCTATAGTCCTTCCTCACCATGTACTCTAAAACTATTTATCCCCTCCTGCTAGCATCAGGTGCTATGTTGTTTCTGGTAGTATTAACTGGCCCTACCAAGCATCCCTCTATTCACTCCAATTGCTCTCCTGACAACTTCTGCTACTCCAACTTGCTTTCTGACCCCACCCCCCTAAACCTCTACCTATGCTGGGTCTGAATAATAAACCCCTTGGGGTTTTACTTAGGAATATCTTATGGAGATACACTCTCTCTCCCCTGTGAGTGTCTCCCAAGCATTTGTCAATGCCTCCCTCTGGATAACTAGCCTCTCCCTTACTCTTACTGGTGATGTTGAGACCAATCTTGGACCCTCTACAGTTAATGTCACCTCCCAGTCTCCCACCACTAATTGCTGGCATCAAACACCCAGTTTCACCTTTGCCCACCTTAACATTAGGAGCCTTACTGCTAATATCCCTGAACTAGAGGCTTGGGTCTCCTCCATTAAACCAGATGTTCTGGTGCTGTCTAAAACTTGGCTGAAACCTTCTATTACAGACTCCCTCTGTTCCTTGCCTGGTTATAATATGCTTCGGTCTGATCGCACTAATGCCAAAAGAGGGGTGGCCTGGCTGTGTACTTCAAGTCTCACCTCAATTTGTCTTTTATGCAAAGTCCCCCTCTGGCTAGCTGCTAGGTGCTCCATTCACTTCTGCTACTCGGGGAGTTAAAAAAAATTCATATCTTCTGCATTTACATACCCCCTAGAAACTCAAGGCTGGGTCTGGAAGAGTTTATTGAACTTGTGCCCTCTGTGACTAATAAAAACTAAGTCATTTGCATAAGCAATTTTAATCTGGACTGGGCTGGACCCAGTTCCTCCCTCTTATCCGCCATTACAAGCAAGGCTAACCTTACTCAGCTTATCAGAAGCCCCACCAGAATCTCCCATTGGGGCACCACCTCCACCCTCCTAGACTAGATACTCACCAATAGGATTGAGAACTTCCCCTCAGCAGAAGTCCTACCTGACTTCATAAGTGATCACTACCCAGTGTACTGCACCTGGGACACCTCCCCTCCCTCCTACCCAGCCAAAGTCTTATCTTTCTTCAACATCTCTAAACTTAACCATGCTGCATTTCTGCAAGATCTTAGTATGGTTTACTGGTCCCCCCTCTACATAACCAATAAAGTCAACAAAGCAGTAGATTACTTTAATGATACCCTGATCTCCCTCCAGAACCTTCGTATTCCACTCACTACACATAGAGTACAAGGTAAAGTCAGCAAATGGCTCAAGTGCCCCCTACTTCAGCTGCTAAAATGGAGGGCCAACATACCTCTCAAGTGTCCCTGATTTTCAGGGATGTCCCTGATTTTGCCTCAGAATTTTACTCTGTCCCTCCTGAAATTTGTGTTTTTGTGTCTAAACAGTGAGGACTGAAAGCATAAAACAATGTCAAGCATTAAAGTTACAGACATGTTCTTCTTTAGAAAATGCATTTTGCACTAAGCCCCATATTATACCAGCTTTCTGGGTAGATAGCTCAAATTTTGAAAATGTGTCCCTGATTTTTGTTCTTTGTCCCTGATTTTCTTAAGCCTTGTCCCTGATTTATGAGGCAGGAGGTTGAGAGGTATGAGGGCCAACCTCTGGTCAGTTTTGAAGTCCACTTTCCTTCAAGCTGACTTCGAAGCCTACAGGTTCTTACGGAATGCCTGCGAAAGGGAGATTTGTGTGGCCAAGAGCTTATACTACCATAACCTTCTCAGTTCTTCGTTCTCTAACCCCAAATGGTACTGGTCCCATACTAAAGAAATTCTGGGTAATAATAAGCCTATGACCCCGAACGAAATACTTATAAATGATACTCACTGCAATAACCCTCTTACCATTGCTAATGCTTTTAACTCCCTGTTTTCCACCCTTCCCATCCCCTCTCATCTGCCGATAGTTCCCTTGTATCCCCATTCCCACCAGCCACTGCTCCCCCAGCCCTTGAACTATCATCAGTCACTTGTCTTGAGGTGCTTAAGCTACTAAGGTCTTTACTGGCTAATGGCAGTGCTGGCCCAGATGGTATACATCCTAGGATTCTCAGGCAGTTTGCCTCTAGTCTCGCTGTACCTGTAACCAGACTCTTCAACCTCTCTATCTGCTCTGCCTCTGTGCCTTCGGTCTGAAAAGTTGCCAGAACTATACCAATCTTTAAGAAAGGGGACACCAGGATCATGCCTAACTACAGGCCCATTTCACTCCTGCCCACTCTCAGCAAGCTGCTCTGGTAACTTGTTCACCGGCAGGTCTCTGCACACCTTCTTAACATCAACCTACAATCGCCCATACAACATGGTTTTAGGGCAGGGCACAGCACTATTACTGCTCTTACTCAGCTGACCAGCGATGTGGAAAATAATATGGACAAGGGCTTGCTTACTGGAGCAGTTTTCATTGATCTCTCCAAAGCATTTGACATGGTTCATCACCCACTTCTACTGGCTAAGCTGAACACTCTTGGTGCCTCTGACTCTACCCTCTCATGGCTGGGCAGCTACCTAGAAAATCAGTCTCAGGCTGTATCCTTCTGTAAGTCTATCTCCTCCCCATCCTGATTAAATGTGGCATTCCACAGGGTTCAATCCTTGCTCCTCTACTTTTCTACCTCTTTATTAATGATATCCCCACTCCATCTTCTCACTGTAACATTATAATGTCCGCAGACGACCAGGTGCTTTATTTGTCTTCCAAGTCTATTGCCAACATCAATCTTCATCTCTCCTCCTCATTTCATATCCTTCAATCCTGGTTCTTGTCCAACTATTAAGTCCTAAACATATCTAAGACCCAGGCCATGCTCTTTGGGTCCCACAGAAAGGTGCCCACTGAGTCCCCTAAACTTCTGGTGCGGAGCTGCAATGGGACTGTTGTATCCAACACTTCATCCTTCAAGTATCTAGGGATGGTGCCAGACCCTGTATTTGACTACTCGATGCATGTTAGTGAGGTTTGTCACTTGGTTAATTCCAAAATTAGTGCGGCCTACAAAGTGCACCACTCTCTCATCCCGGCTGCCAGGATTTCTGTTGCATGAGGGGTTTTACTCCCACATCTGCTTTATGCCCTGCCAGTGCTTTCACATGCTAACATGGGTGTCCTTCACAAATGGGACACATCTTACAACAATATCTGTAGATTTGCCCTTTCTGCTCCCCATCTTACACACCACTGTCGTCTCTATACTGCTTTACATTGGCTGTCTCCTGATGCCCTTTGTTCACATGCCCTAGGTTGTTTTGTTGACTCCTTAACCAGAACACCTTGTCCTGCCTCTCTGGGGGACATAGTTACCCCAGCCTCTCACTTTTGCTCCCTCAGGTCCTCGACCTCCCCTTTACTATCTACTCAGACTTGCTCCATGAAAATGGGAGTGCAAGCCTTCTCCTACTTTGCTCTTAGGTTGTGAAATTCTCTCCCATGCCATGCCAAGAACTCCTCATCTCACCTTACTTTTAAGCATGCCCTATTTTACCACCTCCTTGTTTCTGGAACCTGTGACTGCACTTAAAGATCACGTGCAACTGTTTTTACATATTTTTTATAAAAGCTTAATTCAGGTCCCTGTGCCATAATTAGTGTTTCCTGAAAATTTCATGCTGTTTGGTTTTTTTGTTTTCTTTAAATCAGCATTTGTTAACTTGCTCTACAGTGACTGAAAACAGTGGAGTTAATTCTGCTCTCTCAGTCAAACTTGGAGTGTGATGACATCATTTTTGAGTAGCTTGCTGTTTCAGATTCCCAATCAGAGCAGTACTTTGTAGAGTTAATGGTTTGCTGAGCTCTCCCAAGTTTCTTACAAACTCAGTCTCTGGCTTGGGTTTACATAGATCAGCTTAAAATATATCATTAACTTCTCATAAAAAGCTAATCATTTTAATTTCAATGCTGAATTGAAGTAGTGGAAATCTTTCTCTGTGAGAAATCAGCTTGTCTGTATCACACCTCTTAGTTCTTTCTAATCAAAACTCAGATTTTTTTTCTAACTATGTAACACAAGGCTATTAAATGAATATAAAATAAATCTAAATTTTGTTCATTCACAGAAAGTTTGTCTTTGATATAGCCTTCATAAATACATTCATGTAGGAACATTTATTCATGTCAGATTGAAAAACAGTACATGTGCTTGAAATCCTGTAGTAGATTGTGACATGCATCTGTCAAAACTCACAAATTTCAGTTCTTTGGTGGTTTCTGTATGAAAATACATCATGTTAGGTATAACTAGAAACAGTATGCAGCATTTTGATGCGCCGTGTCTCTGTCCCACAGTTGAGGCAGCTGCAATCTACTGCCACCTGTTCCTGTCCCAACAAGTCTCCACTGCCTTCTGCTCCACATTTGAGGCTGCTGCATCCTACTGCCCAATGTCTTCTCCCACACAGTCAAGGATTGTGCACCCTGCTGCCTCCATCCACTGCCTGACGAATCAGAGCTGCTGTACCCTGCCACCCCCTGCCCAAACAGTTGGGGTTGCTGCACCCTGCTGCCCTCACTCCCCTTCCCTCATAGTTAGGGAAGCTGCACCTGTTGCCCCTTGTTCCTGTCTCCACAGTCAGGGCTGCTGTGCTGTGCTAAGTACTACAGTGCCAGGTTCCCTGCCTCCACAGCTGGGGCTGCTTTACCATGCTGCCCTAGCCACCGGGGGGGGCTTTTGCTACACCCTGCTATTCACTTCCATTGCACCAAATGGGCAGAGTTGCTGTACCACCTGTACCCCATCTCACAGTCAGGGCTGCTGTACCATGATGCCCCCTGTGTTCTGCACCACAGTCGAGGATTCTGCACCATGCTGCCCTCTATCCCCCATCATCAGACAGGGCTGCTGCACCCTGCTCCTTTCTACACAGGGTTGCTATGGCCTGCTGTGCTGTAGAGCCTAATGCCTTTGCAATTTGGGCTGCTGCACCATGTTGCCACTTGCCGTAAGATTCTGAGCATTTGCTGCACCTTGTTGCATGCCTCCACAGTTGAGGCAGTTGCACCCTGCTGCCCCCCCACCACCAGAGTCAGATCCTTTGCTACACCCTGCTGCCCACAACCCTTGTCCCAAACAGACATGGCTGCTGCACCCTGTCCCCCAGTTTGGGTTGCTGTATCCTGATGCCACCCCTTTCTCCTGCCTGAACTTTCAGGGTTGCTGCATCCTGCTGCCCTCTGTCCCCACCCTCACAGTCAGGGTAATAGCACCCTGTTGCTCCCTGTTCCTATCTCTACAGTCAGGGCTGCTGTGCTGTGTTACACCCTAGAGTCTCATGCTGCCTACATCCACAGTTGGTGCTGCTGAACCCTGCTACGCACTTCCATTTCCCCTAATGGACTGGGCTGCTACGCAATGTGCACCCTGTGCTATTGTCAGGGCTGCTGTACCCTGATGCCCACCAGTGTCCTGCCCCATAGTCAAGTCTTCTGCACCATGCTGTCCTTTGTCCCCTGCCACCATTGTGCTCTGCTGCACCACAGAGCCCCTTGCTTCCACAGGCAGGGAACAGGGTGCAGCAAATGCCCTTAATCTTGTGCTGCACCCCTCCTGAACAACTTGGGTTGCCGAACCCTGCTACCCTCTCTCTCTCACCCTCACAGTCAGGGACACTGCATATGTTTCCCCCTGTTCTTGTCTCAGCAGGGTGTAGCAAAGGATCTGACTCTGGTGGCAGGGGGACAATAGGTTGCAACTGCCTCAACTGTGGAGGCATGCCACAGGTTGCAGCAAATGCCCTGAATCTTGTGGCAAGTGGCAGCATGGTGCAACAGCCCTAACTGCAGAGGCATGGGGCTCTAGGGCACAGCAGGCCACAGCAACCCCAATTGTGTAGAAAGGAGCAGTGTACAGCAGTCTGTCAGTGGTGACAGGGGATAGAAGACAGCATGATGCAGAAGCCCCGACTGTGGGTCAGGACACATGGGGCATTAGGGTACAGCAGCCCTGGCTGTGAGATGGGGTACATGTGGTGCAGCAGCCCTGACCATCTGGAGCAATGGAAGTGGGTAACAGGGTGCAGCAAAAGCCCCACCTCTGGTGTTAGGGCAGCATGGTACAGCAGCCCCAGCTGTGGAGGCAGGGAACCTGGCACTCTAGGGCTTAGCACAGTACAGCAGTCCTGACTGTAGAGACATGAATGGGGCAACAGGTGCAGCATCCCTAACTGTGAGGGTGGGGGGGAGAGGGCAGCAGGGTGCAGCAACCCAAATTGTTTGGGTGGAGGGGTGGCAGGGTGCAGTAGTCCCAATTCTTTAGGCAGGGGATGGAGGCAGCAGGGTGCACAATCCCTGACTGTGTGGGAGAAGACAGTGGGCACCAGAGTGCAGCAGCCTCAAATGTGGATCAGAAGGCAAGGAGCCTATGGGGCAGGAGACATGTGGCAGTAAACTACAGCTACCTCAACTGTGGGGCACACACATGGTGCATTGGGATGCCATATAGTGTTTTTAGTTATATGCATACAGGATGTATTTTCACACAGAAACCACCAAAGAGATGAAATTTGTGAGTTCTGGCAGTACTTGTGCTTGAAATACTGAAGCAAAGTGTGACAAGCACCTGTTTGTTAATCTGACATGAAAAACAATGTTCTTACATGATTGTATTTATGAAGGCTACATCGAAGACAAACTTTCTGTGAATGAACACAATTTAGATTTGTTTTATATTCATTAAACAGCCCTGTGTTATATAGTTAGAAAAAAAAGATTGAGGTTTGATTATAAAGAACAGAGCTGTGATACAGACATGCTGATTTCTCATGGAAAAAGATTTTCAGTACTTTAATTCAGCATTGAAACTGAAATGATCAGCTTTTTAAAGGAAGAGAAATATATATTTTAAGCTGGTCTATCTAAACACAAACCAGAGACTGGATTTGTAAGAAACCTGGAGAACTCAGCAAACCATAAACTCTACAGAGTACTGCTCTGATTGGGAATCTGAAACAGGAAGCTACTCCAAAATGATGTCATCGCACTATAAGTTTGACTGAGAGGACAAAAATAACTCCACTGTTTTCAGCCACTGTAGATCAAGTTAGCAAATGCTGATTTAAAGAAAACCACAAAACCAAACAGTATAAAATTTTCAGGAAACACTAATCATGACACAAGGACTTGAACTGCAGCTTGTTAAGCTTGTATTAAAAATATGTAAAAACAGTTGCACATGATCTTTAACATCTTTTCTGTCTCTCCTATTGTCACTTCTCTTGACTTGGACTACCTGTTTGCAACCTGCTCACCCCTTGGTATTGCCATTTGTCTTAGAGTTTCTAACTGTCTGCCTCCCCTATCCCTAGGCCTGATGTATGTGTCTATCATGTTATTTTGGGTATCTGCGGTTAACTGTGTCTACTGGACTGCTTGCTCCCAGCTAGGCCTCCTGAATGATTGCCTACTGCCTGTTGTTATTAAAGGATACCTAAACAACATTTTGACAACAAACTATTCAAAAATCTGACTCCGTAGGTGACTAAAGGAAAGGCTACTGTATTCATTAAGGCTAAAACTACATTTATATAATTTACCTAAATGTGGTTCCAGAGCATTTGAATATTGCAAAATCAGCCTTCTAATTCAAAAAAAACCTGTCTTAGCTGCTTTCTAAAATGGCCGCCAATTGTGTTCTGTGATGACATCACTGGAGCCAAAGTCAGAAAGATATATGGCTCTCTATAGTGCTAACTAGTTATTTTTTACCTTTGTATAGAACTGTTTCACCCAAATGGTCAAAACTGTGTGCATTATTTTGTATAATACACTTGTTAGGCTATGGTTCTGTTCATTTTGTTTATTTTAACATGCTGAAATTGTGCTTTAATCCAACCGACTTTCTCTGTGGCAAACCACAGTGCAGTACAAATCTTGAATAACCTGGTGGTCTAAAGGTTAGGGTGGATCCAAGATGCTACCATGGGGGTACTGGGGTGTTATGCATGCTTAATATGCACTTTTTAACATTTTTATTAAACCTTTATATTTTCTGCTATTCTTTTCTAGTACGTTTTTGACAGAACCTACAAATGTAATCCATAGTTTGAATGTAAACATTTGTACAATCAATAAATCAGACTTCTTCAACAAATTGAAGTGCAGCAGCAAGCAAGTACATTACTATGTGTGGGGGGGGGTGAATCCATGAATCCATACCCTTCACCACTCCCTAGAGCCACCACTTTTTTGTAGTAAAGTTCTTGTTCAGCCCAATGTTAGCATTCATACTTTCTTGAAACTCAAATATATGCTTGTCTTGTCTTCTTTTTCCATGGGAAATAATAAGAATAAGAATAATCAGCATTTATATATTGGTTTTCATACACATTGTATCCCAAAGTGCTTTACAAGCAATACTAGGCTGATAGTAAAGTGAATGAAAATGTAGTGGCATCCATTTCATACATTAATATCCTCACACAGCCTTGGACTATTGCATGAACTGGTTTTATGGGAAGGGGAATGTTGGCCAGGACAATGGGGTCAGGTAGTGATCAAGGTGATGGCAGCCCACATCTTATTTCTCAAAGTAATCTGCTCATATTTCTCTCCTCTGTCTTCCCCCTTCCCTGAATATAGCAGTACCTTGCAAGAGTGGCCTTCTCAGTCCCCCTCTGGTATTCATTTTTCACTATTCCTCCTCACACCGAAAACTGGTGAGCTCATCACCCTTCTGCATCATGAATGCAAGTAGCAGAGCCCCTGTTTTATTTTGACATATCAAATATAAACATATCTTTCCAGTACATCAGGCTGATAGCAATAGAGAATAAGGGAATGATGGGTTTTCCTATCCTTAAAAGCTGTAGGCTACCTTTGATTAGGCACTGCTAAATGATGGGTGTGCACATCATTATGCATGTCATTTAATCATCAATAAGCAACATCATAAGTAGCTTAGATCTTACATGGGTTTACATGGGTAGGAAAGCCTATTTTTCCACTTGTGCAATGCAGCTATCTACCTGGCTTACCAGAAGATCATGTTTATTATAAATATGTATAAATAACATGGGAGACTGTACTAACTACATTCATGATGCAGAAGGGTAGTGAACTCACCAGTTTTTGGTGTGGGAAGCAGGTGAGAGGAATGAATGCCAGAGAGGGGCTGAAGAGGCCATTTCAGCAGGGTATAACTATATTCAGGTTAGTTGAAGACATGAAGGAGGACGTTGAGCAGATCACTGTAAGATCTGAAATGTGGGGCTGCCGACATCGTGATCACTACCTGACTGTGGATGAGAGTAGCCAATAATAACAAATACTCAGAGTGGCAAGGATGCACCTAAACTATTACTTGAATTCAGTGTAGGGAGATTACCTCGGTTGGGGGGATGCTGACGTTTGTTAGGACAGTATTGAAGGAGTTGTGTACAGCTCATTCAAGATTTAGAAGGGTGGTAGCCAGCCAACTCAAATTGTGGAGTAGAGCATAGAAAAGTACTGGAGAAGAATTGCTGGGAACTGTCCTGCAGGGTTCTGCAGATCACAGGTAAAGGAATAGACTGACACTGGAAGTTGGGTGGATTTGCTCAAGGTATTAGTATGCCTCTCCTGCTAATAATATCATTATCCATTGTGAGTGCAGCCCTTATGAGGGCATGAACAGCAGTTTTTCTGGTGGGTCATGATGCTTATTGCTTGGCCATCCAGGAAGACCTAGTTGTTGGTTAATGAGGTAGGACAAAACACAACAGGGGAACTGTACATACTACCATCACTGTGCAGAAGGGTGGTGATCCACTCAATGTTTACTGTGGGAGCAGAAGTCAAAGACTGAGAATGTGGACTGGACAGCGATTTGTGAGGCACTTTTTAACAGTGCCAGCTGATTATGCATATTGGTATAGGTGTGCACAACTCTCTGCGGTACAAGATTATAATCTGAAGTATGATAATTCTCTTCATGAGACCGTAAGCACATATGCGGCACCAGGCAGTACTAAGGACAAGGTATGGATGGTGAGGTGTTCAACAGAAGGCAGGCTAGATGCAGGAGGTTCACATGGAAAAAGAAAGCCTTATTTGTGGAATAATAAGAGAGCATGGGCTTTGGAACTGAACCAGACCAATACTTTGCTCTGTGACCCTGAGCAAGTCATTACACTTCCTTGTGCTTCTAGGCCACACTTTTAAACAAGTTTTCAGCTTAGTGCGTCTCTCCTGGTTAACAAAAAACAAAATTCAGTGCATCGCATAACCAAAGTGTTGTACTGTAATGTAGTTTGCCAAGGAAAAGTCAGTTGGATTGCAAAACATTTTCCACAAGTTAAAGTAAACAAAATGAGCAAAATCATAGCCTAACATGTGTACTGATCAAGTAATCCACAAGTTAATACATGGTGTTGATCATTCTGGTACAACAATTTAAAGCAAAGTGGGAAAGAAGAACTAGTAAGCACTATAGAAATATATGTGGGTCTCTGTCTTTGGCTCAGATGATGTCATCATGACTCATCACTTAACACACTTGGTAGACATCTTAGGGAGAAACTAAAGCTGTTTTTTGAAAGTGAAAGGCTGATGTTTACATTTTCCAAACGCTGTGAAACTGCATTTATATTATTTACATAAATGCACTTTTAGCATAAATGTAAACAGCAGTCTCTACTTTACCTTGTTATGAAGCCAGATTTTGGAGATTGCAGTTTTAAAAAACTGCCTGTTTAGGTACCCTTTAATGGCTTGCTGCAATAACTTCACACTGTTTGCTGTTATCCATGTTTTGTATTATCCTCTATGGCAGTCCTCTGTCAATGTATTTTGTAGATAGTTCCAGTGCACTTACCTGATTGTTTTCCACTGCTGTATTATGATTTTGTACTCTGCTGTATCGACATATTGTACTTTCCTGGGTCATACCTGAAAATAGACAGGTTTATGTTGTTAGTGCACTTACCCAGTTACCAAAAGCAAATAAATAAATAAATACATAGGAATGTGGATGGATAACAAACTGATATTCAGTGTACATATAGAAACCCTCTATAAGAAGCTACCACAAAGGATGGGTTTTTATTCCCATAATAAATCATGCCTTAACCCCGAAGATAAAAAAGCATTGCTTCAGGTTATGTTCCTCCCTGTTAGATTATAGTGACATTATTTATAGAAGTACCACAGTTTCAAATCTGGCTGGATTAGATGTGTTGTACCACAGAGCACTTTTCTTTATCTTTGAGCTACCTGACCTTACCCACCATTGCCTCCTGTACAAGGGAATAGGCTGGCCATCACTCTATACTAGAAGGCTAAGACATTTGAATATTTGTTCCTTCAAAGCCCTGCATAACTCATTACCCACATACATTTCCTTGCCCCACTATAGGTCCCAAGGCCTGTGTACACTTAAACTACTTAATGTCATTATGCTTAACATTCCCTGGCATTTCTCAAAATATGAGAAGATGGCCATCAGTTAGGATGCTCCTGAAGCCTGGAACATTCTCCAGAAACTGCTCGAGTTATCTACACTGGAAAGTACCCGGCTCTTCCAAACTCTTCTCAGTCAACATTGCACAGATAAATGTGTCTGCCATTAGCACTGTATTTTGCTTTAACTTTTATTTGCTCTACTGATTGTACCATGCAAATGGCCCAGATTGTGCCTGAAAATGGTCCATTGGATCAGTGCATCCACCCGGTTATCAAAGACATAAATAAATAAATATTTGTTCTGTTGTATTTACAAATCATTCTCATCCTTGTATTCTATCCTATACCACTCAATTGCTGATTTGTTTCATGTCACCAAATTTATTCCCTTCATTTGTATGACATACTTTTAAATATTTTAAATTGGGCACTTTCAAATTTAAACTCTGCCTACACCTTACTGCACTTAGCAGATATGATTGTCCAGTCATGGGAAAATCTCACCCTGTTGCCTGTATAGCCTAAGGCCACCCTCTGGTTCCCTGTGCCCCTACCCCTCCCTCAATGCTACTGCAGCCCCACTGCCTATCTCCCTACCACTTGTAACATACATCTGTATCCTGTCCACCATCCCACCACCTTGTAAACATAGATCTGCATCCTGTCCACCATCCCCTTCTCTCCCCCACTCTCATTTCTCCCTCCTCCACTGCCCAGGCCTCCCCAGAACAGTCCTTTCTCATGTACCTCCTCCCACCTTCTGTTCTTTTTTCCTGATCCCCCCTAACATTCTTCTGTGCCATTTCTTTTTCTCCCCCTTGCTCTCAAACAACAAGGCCATTATTGGCTGCTCTATGATCACCTGTTTCATACTTAATTCTAAAAACTATTTTTATTGTCTTCCATTTTGTGCCTGTTAGAACATTGTACCCTTGTTATTGTGACACTCTGGTGTTAATTGTTGCATTGTATTGCATAATTTTATGTTTTATTGTATTTTTCTTTTGATGTGGAACCTCTGTAAAAGAGCCTCAGGCTCAAAGGTATTGTAATCCAAAAACAAATAAATAAATAAATTACCTTCTTTTTTTCCTCTTTGTATGCTATGTATTAAACATATGGCTTGATACCTTTTATTGAACCAACATAAATGTTACAAAAAGAACAAAGTGCCTAAGCTTTTAGACCAACCAAGTCCTTCCTCAGAAGCTTATGACAGTTATTTAGAAAATCACATACTATTAACACCCAGATCATACATAAAAAAACCAGAAAGAATTCTTATTGGTTTAAAATGCTCATTTAAATTACTTCAGTTAAAATCAGTGGAACTACATTTCATCAGTTTGTTTTTAGCTGAGGAGCTTTCCAAGGTCTGTCACCATAATAAGATAAGAACCCTTCGAGCAGAAAGCTCCACTACCATAAATTCTGAATGTCTCAGTTTGTTTTGTGAATAGAGTCTAATGAAAAGCTAGACCTTTGGATTAAATACTCACTGAAGTCCATGTTAAAATGTGATATTATTGTATGGTAAAAACAAGTAAAAAAAATGTAACAGGAATATTCTATATATGGCATTAAGAGGGTTTAAAGTAAAGTTTACCTAGTGTGAGCAACTGTTTCACATATTTATACAGTAGTCAACCTATCTGGAGATATTTTCCCAACTATACACTCAACCAGTTATTATATTCCATACACCTTAAGATCTTCAGTGCTGAAACAGGATTTTATACAAGACAATATCAATTATCAGTATAAAAGCCAAATTTAAAGAACAAAAAACTGTCAAAGATCCCCAAGTAAATGAGATCATGCATCCTGATATGATCGGAGTTCAATATGTGAGTCAAGAGTCCTAGCACACCATAATTTACACCACTCATTACAATATTAGCCCAGTGGAATTAAACATGTCAAGGACCCCCAAGTAAATGAGATCACGCATCCAGATATGTTCATAGTTTAAAATGTGATAGTATATAATCAAACTACTATATGTACAGTAACAGTCTAAGGAATCTGAATAAAAACATAATGGGAATAACCCCGCCCCCCCGGAGAAAGATAATTAGTTAGAAGGAAGTATGTATTCACTATGTATGTGACCCAAGAGTCCTGACACACTATCATTTACACCAATCACTACAATATTTACTCAATGGAATTTAACATGTCAAGGACCCCCAGGAAAATGAGATCATGCATTCTAATATGTTTAGAGTTCAAAACGTGACAGTATATAATCAAACTACTATATGTACAATAACAGTCTAAGGAATCTGAATAAAAGCCCAATTGACTTGCCCCCGGAAGATAATTAGTTAGAAGGAAGGAAGCATTCGCTATGTATGTGAACTAAGAGTCTTAACACACTGTAACACTATTATGTCATGTACCTGAATAAATGCCTACCTCAATATAATCACAACCTTCCTATACCCACCACATGCACATAACCCCCTCACACAAAAAAAGTACCCCTTCCCACACACACATAGTTCTTCGGTGAGAAACCAACATGTTGATAACCAGGTAAAAGGGACTCTATAAATATTAAAAGAAAATCAAAGACACGTATAAGTCCTAATAAATGTCCATCATTTGAAGTAAAGGTATGTGTAAGTTTAAGTAGAATAATGTGATATAAACCCCAAATCAATGTTCATGCCATCTTCTACCATATTGAGAAGTAAGATAAGTCTGATCTCAGAAGCCTGTCTCTGTTGTGTACTTCAGAAATGTCCTTTTAAGACCATTACTGACTTATCTGAGATTGAGTGGGTCGGTCTGAGAGAGGTGTTGCCCCACTGGCTTTCAGTCATCTTCATATTAATAGTATGTCTGTGCGAGTTCATTCTAGTGCGGAGTGCTTGCTTTGTCTCTTGCACATACCCTGTGTGAGGACATTTATTGCACTGAATGAAATAAACAACATTCTTTGATGTACATGCAAAATTCCCCTGTATCCTGAATTGTCTATTTTGTGATGTAACCACACAATCTGAAGGTGAAATGAGTTAACAAGTTTTATATCTGAGTTGATTACAGGGTTGTTTACCATTTAGTGTCATGGTATTCTGTTCTGTTCCAAGTTTACTCCTAATAATCATGTTGGCTAAATTAGGTGATTGTTTAAAAGACAGTAGTCGTAGTTCTTGAAAAATACAATTTAGGGTCTTGTCCTCACTAAATTTTGGGGGGAGGTCCTTAATAATCTTATGTAGAAGTTCAAGGTCAGGATTATATGTGACTACTAATGGTATTCTGTTGGTAGCAGTCCTTTCCTTATACTGAAGTAGTTGTTCTCTTGGTACCTGTGTTGCACGTTCTGCTGCTCTGTTAATTTCTCTGGAAGAGTGTCCCTGCTCAATAAAGGTATTTTTCAACTTAGCCAAATGTGTATCTCTGTTTTCCTCCTTTGAACAGATACAGTGATACCGAAGTGCCTGACCATACCTGATAGACTGTTTTGTGTGGCTCAGGTGAATACTATTCCTGTGTAAGTTTCTCTGTTTGTCTGTTGGCATCCTGTAAATACATGTATGTAAGGTTCCATCCTTGATGGTGATAGTGGTGTCCAGAAAATTAACACTGGTTGCAGAATATTCCAGGGAAAGCTTTATGGTTGGGTGGAGGTTATTAAGTTCCTGATGAAACTCCTTAAAGGCTACCTTAACAAACATCTTATGGGGCATACTGTTCCAAAAACCCTCCCATGGAAGCACAGCAGACATGGAGAGGTTTTGAAACCTATAAGCAGTTACCTTAAAACTGTTAGTTTTAGACCTTTTCGGTGATTTTTTTCTTAATGCAGCAACCAGGAAACATTTTCACATCACGATGCCGATCAGAGGCTAAGACTTCTGGAATGTCAATGTGACAATGTAATCTTAGTAGTTCATGACATTTCCAGCATTCTGTCCCTATGGGAATTATAGAGTATTTTGAGTGCTCATGTAACATGTACAGTATACTGTACTGTACATGTTACATAGCGATAAAGATCTCAAGGTACACATATACTGCTAATTTTACACACAGAGCATAAGACTCCATAGGGACTGAAAACTGGGAACGTCTCGACTTGCTAACATTACATCATCGCGTTTAACATTCCCAGCAGTCTTAGCCTCTGATCAGTGTGGTGTTGTGAAAATGTTTCCTGGGTGCGGCGTTAAGAAAAAACTCACCAAAAAGGTCTAAAACTAACAGTTTTAAGGTAACTGCTTATAGGATTCAAAACCTCTCCATGTCTGCTCTGCTTCCATGGGAGGGTTTTTGGAACAGTATGCCCTGTAAGATGTGTGTTTAGGTAGCCCTTAAGTGTGTCAGTGTCCTCTGTCCAAATTATAAACAAATCATCAATGTAATGGAAATAAGTGAGTGGTTTGTGTGTACAGTGCCTTAAAAAGTCCTCCTCCAAATTCACCAAGAAGAGATTAGCATACTGTGGAGCCTTTCTGGTGCCCATTGCTGTTCCCATAGTTTGAACATAATATTTGCCATTGAAGCTGACGTTGTAATATGTCAGAATGAATTCAGTAAACTTCCCCACCACTTCAGGATCAATGTTTTGGTTCAAGTCCTTTCTCATGTAGGTATTTAAGGCAGACTGAAATGCCATTTGTGTGTAGCAGTTAGCGATCCCGGTCCACAGCCGCTCGCCAGGAGCTGCGCCACAGGATTCAAACTTGGCGCCTTTTTTGTTCTTGTACTCCCAGCTCAGCGTGGTTTGTAATCTTGCCCCCGGAGGAGCGGAGCTGCTGCCTCGTAATTAATTCTGCACTCTGCCTCCCTGAGCCCAAACCTGTACCCCCTAGGCGTGCTTAATCTGGCTTTTGCAAGGGTAAATTAACTTTTAAAATTTCACAAGTGCAAAGAATTAGTCCTGTGCTGAAGGTAATTGCCAAGCGCTGCAGCCAGCGCAGCAATTCTCACTGCCTCAATTTTCCCAGGGTCCTCCATGCTTGTGCACCTTGCAATCTGTTGTAAGAGCCACCATTTCATTTTGGGTCTACCTGCACTAATTTCAGACGCCTTAACGATCGGGGAATTTCGAGCTTTTACTGCTTCTAAAGAATAGCTGCTTGTGTGCCTGCTTTTCTAAAGCCTGTGTTAAAATTGCTTGCTTGTTAATTATTCTGTGCTGAAAGAGTATACTGCTGGTTTAGAAGTCGTAGCTCCTCCTCCCCATCCACCCACCCACCTGTATTTTAACAGCTGCATTTCTTTTGTTCCCCTGCAGTGTGGTCGTGAGGGCTAGCTACTGTAGTAGCTCTCCCCACAGCCCACTGAACCTTCCCCACGGACGACGGAGCAAAGAGCCGACAGGTAGCGATCCCGGTCCACAGCTGCTCTAGCCCCGCCTGCGCTATGCGCAGGCTCCCCACTGCCCCCACCACCACCCTTGCTGGGCTCTTCCTTATATAGTGCACCGGGAGCTGCTTTAACCAATCAGCCCACTTTCCCATTAGTTCCCTATACTTTTCAGCCACTAGTGGCCACTGCTGCGCAGTTTCTCTTCTCTACTGTGTAAATAATTCCAAAGCTAGTCCTAAAAGTAAGAATACAATCTAAACTTAAACATGCAGTTCTTCGCCCTCACTATCTCCTTACTCTGCCTCTCCCTATCCTCCCTTCCACCTGCATCCCACCCCACCCCACCTGAGTCATTGCCTCTCCTCCCAATAGCCCCCATATCACCCCCCCTCTCCTCCACAGCAATAGTGGAACTAAACATGTCACCATGGCCCAATTGGACCCTGGGGGCCTCTATCCTCCCCCCTCCTTCCATGCAGATTTGCCCGCTCTTCATATTCCCCTCCACAAGTACCCTAACCACACCTCAGGTACTGCAATACACCCCACTCGACGTCGGAGATCTCTAAAGACGTTACGCCTACTAAGTCACTCCCTGGCCCTCCTCCTCCTCATAGCTGGGGACATTGAATACAACCCAGGACCCACGGCCTCCAACTCTGCTCAACACCCCGCAACGGCCACGCCCCTCCCTGAAGGACTAAAGATTGTCCATCTCAATATATGCAGCATTCTAAACAAAATTGCTGCCTTACAAGCCACTATCCTCACTCTCTGCCCTGACATTGTAATAATCACCGAATCCTGGCTAAAACCTCACAACCAGGATGCGGAATTCTCCATTCCTGGGTTCACCCTTACCCGCCAGGATAGACAGGGCAGAAAGAAGGGTGGCGGCTTGGCCATGTACATCTCCTCTGCTCTTAAATTTTCCTTTATCACCTTGCCAGCCCCCACACAACCTATAGATTCCCTCCTAGTCAAAATCTCAGTAACCCACTCCGTCCCAATCTATATAGCTGGATCCTACTGCCCACCTGAAACCCCACTGAGTAGCATCCTCGACCATCTCGGCACCCTGAGGTCACTTATGGAGGGCGGCGAACTTCACTTACTTGGGGATTTCAATCTAAATTGGATTGGCAAGGGAGCCTCCAAAGCTCGGCACCACATAACTGCCCTAAATTTATCCCAGCAAATAGTGGAACTGACTCGCCTAAACCGGAAATCCAACAAACATACTCTCCTGGATTGGGCGCTTACCATCCACCCCCATCAGATCACTCAAGCTGGCATACTCCCAGACTCCCTTAGTGACCACCATATGATCTACATGGTGTGAAAAATCTTCAGACCCTCTGCTCCCCCACCCTGGACACTTCTCAGTAGAGTTTACAAGTCCCTTGATCTACCAGCGCTCCTATACGACCTTACCAGCATCGACTGGTCTTTCATCACAAAGGCCTCCTCCATTGATGATGCCTTGGAATATTTTTCCTCAAATTTCCTCTCCATCTGGGACAGCAGCGCTCCACTCAGGCGATCCCGTGTAAGAGGAACCCATTTGCCCTGGATAACAACAAGCCTGATGCAACAACTACGAGCCAGAGACCGCGCCTGGAAATACTTCAAGGCCTCAGGTAGTCTTTCAGCCCAGCACCACTACCGATCTCTACGTAATGCTTGCACTAGGCTCATAAGGCACGCCAAATCTAACTATTTCAAAAATGCTTTAAATAACAGTTCCGGTCACCCAACTCAATTCTGGAAATCCATAAAATCCCTTCTCTCCCCGCTGACCCAACCCCCTACCCCCTCACTTAACGTTGCAGTGATAACTATCTCGGATCCGAGCATGGTAGCCTCCGAATTCAATTCTCATTTCTCCACTGCTGCATCATCCCTTCTCTCCTCTTTTCCATCTCCCCTTCCCCCACCCTCTACTCCCCTTACTGTACCCTCCTCTGCTTCTTTCTCCCTATGCCCTGTATCATCAGCTCAGGTGCTAAAACTACTGATGTCTCTCAACCCAGACAAAGGTAAATGTCCCTCTGGCCTCGACTCTAAAATGCTCCGGCTCTCGCACCTGCCATAGCCCACCAGCTTACTCCTGCTGTTCAATCTGTCATTTAAACTGTACAGTCCCCAAAATTGGAAACAAGCCACAGTCATTCCACTGCCAAAGGGGGCCTCTCACCTTCCAACCACCGCCCTATATCCCTGCTCCCATCCTGGCCAAAATTCAAGAACGTCCTTGTCCTTTCCCAACTCCACCACCATCTTGAGTCGACAAACTTCTTAACCCTGTACCAGGCCGGTTTCAGGAAAACCACTCCACCACCACTCTCTCCTCCGGCTCACAGACGCTATTCTCACTGGTATGGATAAAGGGATTTAACAGCTGCCATATTTATTGATCTGGCAAAAGCTTTTGACACTGTCTCCCACCCTTGTTGCTGGCTAAACTTGCTAGAGCTGGGCTGTCGGCAAATGCATATAACTGGTTACACTCGTACCTGTCAAACAGGTACCAATCTGTCCGCATTGGCTCGGTTTCATCCACCCTACTCCCAGTCACCAGCAGAGTCCCCCAAGGGTCAGTTCTCGGACCCCTACTGTTCTCTATATTTCTCAATGACCTGCCAGCTGCCTGCCCAACTACGGCCATCCACATGTACGCGGACGACACGGTGTTGTTCGCCTCTGGTCCATCCCCTAGTGCGGTGGCAGCCTGTCTACAAAAGGATTTTGACTCCGTCCAACGTTGGCTTACCTCAAACCAACTAGTCCTAAACTCAAAAAAAACTGTCTCCCTCACCTTTAGCTCCCGGCCCAAACTCGCACAGCTTACTGCGCCACCCAAGTTCTACATGTTGGACAGCTCCCCACTGGAGACATGCACTTCCTATCGTTATCTAGGGGTCTGGTTAGATCAACACCTAAACTTCTCTGCACACATTGATGCTATGCACAAAACCTGAACCCCATGTTGGGTGCCCTCTACCGAAACAAACACTGCATACCCCTGCCAACCAGGCAAGAAATAGTCAAAAAAATGATCCTCCCTATATTTGACTATGGTGATATTATCTATGGCACGGCCCCTCAAACTTCCCTAGCAAGGCTAGACCCCCTCCTCAACTCTTTCTGCCGCTTTTCGCTGGATCGCCCTCCCAGCACCCACCACTGTGCCCTTTATCAATCTTTGAACATCACCTCATTACAGAACAGAAGATCACGCCACTGCGCTAGAACCTCGGCAAAGTTCTGGTCAAATTCACTCCCATCTTACCTGGCTGCCTCTTTAACTGCCTTAACCCCACCATCCTATGCGCTCCGTAACAGCGACGCCAGGCTCCTCCATATCCCACATAGATCCACTCGGTCCAGACAGGCTGCTTTCAGCTATAGGCTACCCAAACTATGGAATTCCTTGGCAACCATGATAAGACACTCCTCAAGTACTCCACACAACTAAATGCCCTTCTCAATTCGCACTTCTCGTCCACCTGTTCCTGTTACCCCACCTAATCTCTCCCCTCTCTCCTGTACCCACCCAGCCTATGAACCAAGACTGGTCTCTCCACTGTTTTTGACCTGCTCAATTGTAAAACACTGTATACTGTACAACACTCTGCATTCCCTCAATCTGATCTGTTCGCATTAGGTATGTTACACACTGCTGTTATATTACTCCAAATGTATGATGTTTGCTTTCTTCCATTGCTCCTCTGTATGTGTTATTGATTGTATCATGTTTCCATTGTACCCACAAAAACCCCAGGGCGCATCTGGAATCGAGCGGTACTCTGCTCAGCATGCCTTCCTGGTAAATCTCTAAAATAAATAAATAAATAGTAGTGTAGAGGGATGTTACATCAATTGTGGCTAAAATGGTATTAGATGGTAAGTCCTTGTAACCAGAAGGTTTACGTAGGAAGTGTGTAGTGTCCTGGCTATAACTATCCCTTTCTATAACCAGTGGTTTTAAAATGGTTTCCTCAAACCCTGAGAACCCCCTTAGTCAGGGTACCATTGCCAGAGATTATAGGATCTCATTTTCTTGGAGTCCTTGACAGGTTAAATTCCATTGGGTAAATATTCTAGTGGTTGGTGTAAATGATGGTGTGTTAGGACTCTTGGCTCACATACATAGTGAATATATACTTCCTTCTAACTAGTTATCTTTCGGGGGTGCATTTCCATTGTGTTTTTATTCAAATTCCTCAGACTGTTACTGTACATATACTAGCTTGATCATATACTATCACATTTTTGAACTCTGAACATATTGGAATGCATGATCTCATTTACTTGGGGGTCCTTGATAGCTTTAATTCCATTGGGCTAATATTGTAGTGACTGGTGTAAATGATTGTGTGTTAGGACTCTTGACTCACATATTGTGATATGTTAGGAATCTTGACTCACATATTAAACTCTGAACATATCAGGATGCATGGTTTCATTTATCTGGGGTCCTTGACAGTTTTTGTTTTTATTTGGCTCTTATACTGACAGTTGATATTGTCTCATATAAAATCCTGTTACAGAACTGAAGGTCTTAAGGTCAACAGAACATTTTAATTATTTATTTAGTTATTAGAATCTAGGAATTACAACCTATGAGCTAGATCTTGTTTACATAGTTTCCAAGTCATTAGTAAGGCATATATATTGACAAGTACACTACACAAGTTAAGTTCAGACAACAACAAGTACACTACACAAGTTAAGTTCAGACAACAACAAGTACACTACACAAGTTAAGTACAGGTGACATTTCCAGTGAGGGTTTAACAGTACATTTCATATGTATTACAAAATGTTACAATAGTGAGATAGTGCAGGAAGCATACAAGGGCTGCCTTTGTCAATAGAGAGGGTGAGGAAGGGGAGAATAGGTTCCAATATGTAAGTGGTTGAGTTTATAGTTAGAAAAATGTCTCCAAATAGGTTGAATACTGTATAAATATGTGCAACAGCTGCTCACACTAGGTAAACTTTACTTTAAACCCTCTTAATGCCATATATAGAAAATTTCTGTTATATATTTTTTTGCTTGTTTTTAGCATAAAATAATAACACATTATTTATTAATAGAGTTCTAGGATTACAAGTACCTTTTAACCAGAGGTTCATTTACAAAGGTTCTGCATCAAACATTGCAGTGTAAACAGCAATGGTAAATACAGTAGGGTAACTGGTGTATATGACAAAAAATGGAAAGTACAAATATAGAATTACAGAATAACAGGAGACAGGATATGTGGTCTAAGAACAACAAATTTCAACCACAGCAGTGACATTGTCAATAAGTGCAGGTGGTATACATTTATGAGGTCCGTGCATTGTAGTGTAAGCAGCAGAAGTTTTTGTAACTTTCCTTTTTTCATATTTTTTGAAAATACAAACCAAAAAAAATGTAAAAGTAAGAAGTAAATAAATTCACAGCAACGATACCACAGGATGGCTATATGTTAGGTTCTTTCCATAGCCCCCCATCCCACCCCAACTATAATACTCAGTAAAATAGTACTCTGAAAAAGTACGTGGAAGAAATGTGAGCTAATAGCATTCCCAGGTATATATAAAAAAGTTTTGCTCTAAACACAAACCTTTAAGCCTAAGGAAATGATTAATGAGTCCCAGGTTGTGGAAAAAAATATAAATGAAATAAGTCAATAAGGAGTAGATCTTTCCCCAATTACTATAAAATTGAGAGAGTTTTTTGCTAAATAAGCAGATTAGTCTGGTGACCTGCAAGTTGAGAACTAGGTTGGGTATCCATTCTCTCATACTTAATGTTTGATTATCTAACCAATGTTTTACAATAAGCTATTTTATCAAGATAGCTAACATAGTTATAGTTTCTCTATTACTAAGGCCTCTAACCGTAGAAAATTACCTAAAATACAGGTCTTGAAATTAAAGGCATGTTGCAAGGAAAATTTCCTGCCATATGTGGTTTTAACACAATTCCAAATAAAGTAAGACTTTTTCTATAGAATGTGATGGATAGTCCCCTTCTCCAGGATGCGCTTAAAAAATCTGTCAGTTTCGAAGAGACCAAATTAATAAATTTTTTGAGGGGTCAAATAGGCATTGTGGAGAAGTTTATATTGAATTAACCTAAGGTTATCTAAAGGAATGAATTGGTATATATTTTTCCATAAAGTAGACCAGTACAGAGTACACGCTCCAGTCTCCTTGAGGCAATATTGGAGAATGATAGGATTCGTGCCAAATTTTTTAATTAGTAGCAACTGGTAAAGATTAGAGATGGGGTGGGACTTTAAGCTACTAGTTTTCATGTCTCTCAGTGGATCTTGAGAAGTAGTAGCCAATAGAATATGTCCAAAATAAGCTTTCAAGGCTATTTTAACTAATAACAACTTAGGAAGGATATTTTTGTGAAGAGACTTGTTATCCATACTTCATGTAAAGGGATGTATGAATTGTCCCTAATAAAAGAACCAGCAGTAAAATTAGCATTGTTAGGAAACCAGCTGACCGGTATAGTATTTCTGTTTATTTTGAAATTTGGGTTATCAAAGATAGGTTGACCTAAACTCCTTAAACTTGATAGTCCTATGAAGGACAGAATTTGGTGATGTATTTTCAGAGAGGTTCCAATCATAGAACACTTCAGTTTTGTAGGTAGTGACCTAAATGCAGTATGTAGTGAGTATCAGGATAAACATTGTACTTTTTCATCAAGTTTAGTTCCAAGTCAAGCCATATGGGTGGTAATTTCCAGAAAAACTATGAGGAGATAGGCATTTTATATATTTATTATTATGTGAAGCCATGTAATATAACATTCAGGTAATTAATTTAATTGTGCCTTGTTCTTTAGAAAAAATGAGCTTCCTCCATGCTATTCTTGGAGTTTTACCATCCCATATGAACTTAATGATTTCTGAATTTAGATTAGTAAACTATTTCAAGGGCACAACAATGTTCAACATATTAAGGGAATGAAATAGTCTAGGGAAAATGTTAATTTTAATGACATTAACTCTACCCCAGAATGAGAGGGGGAGTTGATGCCATCTTTTAAGGTCCTGTTTAATTGTAATGAATAAATCATCCAGATTAGTTTTAATAACTGGTCTCAATCTTTTCTTAGATATATACCTAAATATTTTAATTCTGAGGTGACCATGTAAAGCTCAAGTCTGATATTTCTGTTTTAAACAAAAAAGAGTTAAGGGGCAAGACCTCCATTTTTTCAATGTTTAGCTTGTAATTAGAGATGGTACCATTTTCCTGTATAGTAACTAAAACTGCTTTTATGGAGGACACTGGATTGGCACTATGGAGTAAAATATCATCTGTGAATGCAGAGATCGTGCTCTGAAGGTTTCCGCAGTTAATGCCTATAATTTGGGGATTAGTATTTAAACAATAAAGCAGGGGTTCTAAGTATAAATTAAATAAATCCTTCCCTCAGATCTCTCAGCCCCTGATCGGGGAACATCTGAGTGGCTGGGGCTACCTGGGCCAGCCGTCCACACCACCACTGCTCGCCACCAAGGAATCCTCCTCTTTCTGATCTCTTAGCCCATGATTGGGAAAACATCTGAGCAGCTGGGGCTACCTGGACCAGACGTCCACACCACCACTGCTCACCGCCAAGGAACCCTCCTCTTTCTGATCTCTCAGCCCCTGATTGTGGAAACATGTGAGCAGCTGGGGCTACCTGAGCCAGCCATCCACACCACCACTGATCACCGCCAAGGAACCCTCCTCTTGCTGGTAAGCTGCCATGCCAAACCTGGAAGTGCTGAAAGGCTCCCATTGGCTGCCACCTGTTGCTTCCATCTCCTGTTGGACTGTTGCGCTCTACATGTCCACTGACTGGACCTGCAATCTTGACTGATTCAAACTGTTCTGCTGGCTCTGCGCCCATAGACTTCAGTGGGTTTCGGAAGGAAAGTTTGGCTAAATTGCTACAATGCCTGCTTATTTTTCTGTTAAAGTCTAAATTAATGTGTAAACCAGCCTTGATGTTCTTAGCACTCGACTTCTAAAAACTCCGGGTCTCAGCTGAAAATCTGTGATAAATTGCTGGTCTGCCTGCTATTTTTTTGTTAAAGTCAACATTAATTGTATACATCTGCCTAAATGTTTTAGCATTGAACTGTAAAGTGCAACTGGAAACTGTTGTAATTTAGATCTGTGAAGTGATTCCTACCCCTTTGCATTCATTCTTTCTCTCCACCCTCCCCCCTGCTGCTAAAACCTGCATCTGTCTTCTCTTCCCCTTGTAAATTTCATATTCTACTAAATCTCCCTGCTGTCCTCCCTCTGCTGCCAGTTCAAGCTTATTTCTCTTGTCTGTGGCTGCCTCCCCAACCCCTCTGCCTAATACCCCCTGTCTCTCCACTGCCCACACCCCTGATTTACTCTCCAGCATCACCCTTTGTTATTACTGTGACTCACAATCTATTGCTCTGTTCCTTCCCTCAGGTCACTCAGCCCCTGATCAGGGAAACATCTGAGTGACTGGGGCTACCTAGGCCAGCAGTCCACACCACCACCACTGCTCACCACCAAGGAACCCTCCTCTTGCTGGTAAGCTCCCAGGCCAAACCAGGAAGTGCCAAAAGGCTCCCATTGGCTGCCACCTGTTGCTTCAATCTCCTGTTGTACTGTTGTGCTCCGCACAGCCACTGATTGTCCCTGCAATCTTGACTGATTCAAACTGTTCTGCTGGGCTCTGTGCCCATAGACTTCAGTGGGTTTCAGAAGAAAATTTTCATCCCCCTCCACCTCCTACCTTAATTAAATAGGCCTTAGCTCTGCCCACTTCTGCCTAGGGACCCACCCTTTCATTTCTTATTGGATACTCTCTCTCCTGTACTTCATCTCTTTACTGCCCACTCTCCCTCCTCTGTGGTCCTCCTCCCCCTCTACTAATAAACTCTGTCCCCTCACTGCCACTGCCTCCTTTCTGTGCCTAACACCCTCCTCATATCTCCTACTGCACCCATCGCATCCCCACCTCCCCTGTTTCACCTTCATTTCTGCCTGTTTTTTCTCCCTTCCCTCAGACATTTTTCACCATCTACTATTCTCACTTCTCTATCCACTATGGCCCTCCCCTCTCTGCCCCTCTGTCTGGTTATTTTCTCCTCCCTGTCTCCCATAGCATTCCTGCCTGGAGCCTGCCATCCCAATCTCCCACTGTGCTTCCAGCTGGACAACATCTACCAGCACTCATGGACAATACCCACTGGGCTATGCCCTCCATATCTAACCACCACCAGGACAGGCTTGCACCACTCCTGGAATCAAGATGGGGTGATTTACGTTCACCTGTCCCCACTCTCACGTCTGACTTATGTCACCACTTACTGGGATCAACGTTTACAGATTAGCTTTATCTCCAATAAGAAACAGTCGAATAAAATCTCTATCAAACAGCTATGCTGGTGCATCCTGAAACTCTTGCTTCTACTACTACTTCTATCTGGCAATATTCACCCTAACCCTGGCACCACAATCCCAAGCTCCGACCTCCAGCAGAGTCACTTTGGGGGACTCACCTTTGCAACGATTAACATCTGTAGCCTTCTACCCAAACTTGATGCCCTACAATTATTTGCACACCAACACAACCCTGATGTCTTTGTGATAGTTGAAACCTGGCTCACTCCAAAAATACCCTACAGTGCTATTACCCTTCCAGGACATAACGTATTCAAAATTGACAGGACCACTAAAAAAGGTGGTGGATGTGCTGTTTACCTCAAAGACTCTCTCCTGGGTCACCGTGTTCAACTCCCCGCCTCAGTCTCTACCGCCCAGATACTACCCATCAGAATTCTACTCGGGGTTCACAACAAGGCATTGACTATTGTTGCTGTCTACATCCCTGCCAAGGATCAAGGTAAAGGTCTGAACTATGTCCTGACCTTGTCCGTTACCAACCACCAGGCACCGAGATAATCCTAATGGGCGATTTTAACATAAATTGGTTTGGGTCAGATACAGGTGGCTACAAGGATGCCATCTCAGCTGCCAACCTCACTCAGCTGGTCGTCTCCCCCACTAGACTCAACTATAAGACTGAGACAAGCACCCTCCTAAACTGGATACTGACCAGCCACCCATCCCACATTTCAAAAGTCTCCGTTCTCCCAGATACGCTAAGTGACCACTCCTCAGTCACATGTGAATGGTCTAACAAATTCAGCCTACCACCACCCAAACTAATAAACAGCAGAATCCTTCCATGTGGTCAATTGAAGCACCTCAAATTACTCCTTAGACAACAAGACTGGTCACCTATCTTCCATGCATCAGATGTCAACTCTGTGCTTGACTTCTTCATCAGCTCCTTCAATGCTACCTATGACGTTTACACCCCCTTCAAAAAGAGGAAAGTAAAAGGCCTCAGCAATCCATGGCTCACTGCTGATCTTCTTACATTGCTGAAAGCAAGGGAACACCTCTGGTTTCAGGCCCGGGTCACTGGTAGGCAAGTAGATAAACAAAACTACAAACATGCCCAAAATGACTGCACCAAAGAAATACGCTTGAAGAAAAGTAACTATTACAAAGATGCTCTCACAAACACCTGGGGAAAGGGGAAGTCCTTCTGGAATAATTTCAAGGAAGTTACAGGAATACTGTCCAAAACATCACCTTCAATGTTGGATGTGGATGGGGCTATAACTCTTGACCCTTCCACTATAGCTAACAAGTTCATTAACACATTTACTGACCTCAGTAGTGTTCTTCCTCCAGACTTCTTTGATCAAGACCTCCCTCCTGCACCCTTCCCCATCCCGCCCCCTTTTTCAAGTCATCACCCTTTTTACTTCAGAGCAGTCAGGACACATGAAGTCCATACATATGTCTTTAAAGCAATTGCTGGATCTAGAATAAGTGGCGACTCACTGGACCTCAAACTGCTGTCCCTTACTTTTGATGAAGTGCTATCTCCTGTAACCTGGATTTTCAACCTCGCCCTCACCCTTGGCCAGTTCCCCAACAGATGGAAATCTGCCACCATGACATCAGTCCACAAGAGTGGGGACAAGGCCCTTCAAGGAAATTATAGGCCTATATCCATACTACCACCCCTCTCTAAAGTCATTGAACATCTGGTATCTGATCAGCTAATGAAATATCTGGAGAAGTACAACATCCTTTGTAAACAACAGCACAGCTTCAGAAAAGGCCACAGCAGCACATCTGCCCACCTTGAATTCACAGGAGCAATTCACAACTCCATGAACAATAATTACCTCACTGGTTCAATCTTCATAGACCTGACCAAGGCTGTTGACACCATCCATCATTGAATACTCCTCACAGAAGTGCTAAAAGCTGGGCTCTCTCCTGAGTCTACAACTTGGTTTAAGAGCTACCTGGAAAACCATTCCCAAAGAGTGAAAATTGCTGATGTCCTCTCAGATGCTAGACCAGTATGCTTATGTAATGCATCTCCTTCCCACTGGCTCCATGGGGCTATGAACCCCTTCCTTGGAGGGTGTACATCCTCTGGCCTGACCCCCAGCTAGTCTTCCCCTGAGATTCCTCCATGGATTCCACCTCCATGGCAGGGCCAGGTGGAGGGGCACCAGCACTCCCCTGCCATCCGTTATGGCAAATCTGGTTGTGGTGGGGCAGATTTCACCAGAGTGGTTGGGCCATCAAGGGTCCATGGAGCCCCAACCTTTTAACCATTTTTTTTCCTCCCTCCCCTCCAATCAAAGTATGAAGGCTTCTGAGACTCCTGACCTGTACTGCCCTCCAGCCACCGCTAGAGGGCAGTCAGTGGGCTAAAAGAGTAGTCTCCATCTCCAGAGAGAGGAGAGCAGTCCTTTAGATGCTCAATCCTCTCTCCCACCTGCCAACTCCCAGTGACCCATGCTTATTCTCAAACCCAGGTTGCTGGCATGGCGAGAGGTGTGTCATCCAGTACCTCTACCCTCAGGACCACCGGCTGGCTACCTGATATAACTCTTTAAATCTGCTCAGATATTATCTAGCCTATCTATAGAGGCAAAGTTTTCCTTCCAAAAAATTGTTAGTGGCTGGCCTGGTGAAGCTGAGCGTTCAGGCACTGGACACCACACCTTGTGCCATGACAGCGACCTGGGTTCGGGAATGGACTCAGGATGCTGGAAGCTGGCAGAGGAAGGAGAGAATTGAGCATCCATGGCACTGCCCTCCTCTACAGGGGTGGGTAGTGGGATAGTATCACTCAACAGCAGCCCCTAGTGGAGACCAGGAGCACTGCATGAGCGATGCAATAGGGAACAATCAGAAAAGTGGAAATCGCTCCACGACCAGCCAGATGATGGCTGCCAGCCCACCAACACCACCGAACTCCCCAATGGAGCCATGTCTACCTCAGCAGCACCCCGGGCCAAGTAGTTGCACTGGCCTCCCCCACCAGCGCCTTTCCCCCTCAGAGGAGGGAGACCCATCCAGTGAAGGGTTATGCCAAGTTACCATGGGGTGGCTGCTACATGAGGTTGGAGGCTCAAAAGGGTGTAGTAGATGGGTCAGGAGACCTAGGCAGCTTGAAGGAGTGGCAGGCCATGGAGCACGTAGGCGGGGAAAATAGATAATACAATAATAATAATAATAAACTTTATTTTTACAGCACATTTCTAAAATCAAGGCCCCTTTACAATAAAATACATGAGAAATAAAACAGGATGCATTAAAATGTAAATACAGGGATGTCATAAAATACAGCAAAATACAATCAAGTAGGGTAAGCCTGATGCCACAAGTATGTCTTTAGGGCATGCTTAAATCCCTTCATGGTCACACACTCTCGAAGCTGATGGGGTAGAGAATTCCAAAGGGCTGGGGCCACATACATAAATGCACAAGCCCCGGAGAATTTTAAAAAGAAACCCTTGTAATCTCTAGCAACCCAATATCAGCCAAGGGGAGCAATCACATGGGGCAGTAAGGCACCAGAAGATCTTTCAGGTATGCCAAGCCAAGTCTGTGTAGGGCTTTATAAGTCAGAAGTCCAACTTTAAAGGTGATCCGCCACTGTACCGGCAGCCAGTGCAGTTCACGCAGCTCTGGAGAGATATGACAGTTCTGAGGAGTCCCTGTCAATAACCAGGCTGCAGCATTCTGCACCAGCTGCAGGTGGTGGATATCATCCCCAGGCAGCCCTAGATAAAGGGAGTTGCAGTAATCAAGGCATGAGGTCACAAAGATGTGGACCAGTGTAGGCAGATCACCAGACCGAACTAGGTGCTTAATCCTGGAGATGTTCCTCAGGTGGTAGAAAGAGGATTTGATAACTGCCAACATCTGTGACCTCAATGTCAGCCCATCATCAAAAATCACCCCCAGGTTTCACACTCACTCAGAGGTGGGGAGCTGGGAACCATCAAGAAAAAGACCCGAAGGTAAACCAGTCCCCACCCCCTCTATCCGGTGACCTGGGTCCATGACCATCACCTCAGTCCTCTCCGAGTTCAACCTTAGCAAGCTCAAACTCATCCAATCCTGGATTTCAGTGAGGCAGTTGTCAAATAATTGAGAGAGCTCTATCCTGGTCAGGTGCAAAAGAGAAGTAGAGCTGGGTATCATCAGCATAGCAGTGAAACCTCAGCCCGTGCCTTCTTACAATTTCTCTGAGGGGCAGCATGTATGCTGCAAACAGCATGGGGAACAACACCGAACCCTGAGGTACCCCACATGACAGAGAGAGACTGGGTCAGAGGAATAAATCCCTGATACCACCCTCTGTGTTCTGCCAGTGAGAAAAGATCTAAACCATCTGAGGACTGTACTAGACAGGTCACAGATGAGCCTCAGACATTTGAGAAGAACCTCATGGTCCACAGTGTCAAATGCTGAACAGAGATCAAGAAGAAGAACCAAGATGAGAGGGTCTTCCAATCTCTCGCCATCAAGAGATTATTGAGCACATGAACCAGTGCAGTCTCGGTACTATGTCTCTTTCAAAAACCAGATTGGAGTGGTTTGTAAAAGTCATGGATGGTCAAATGGTTCTCCAATTATAGGGCCACTACTTTCTCAATCACTTTCCCCAAAAATGGAAGGTTTGAGATTGGTCTGTAGTTGGCAGAGCAGTCTGGGTCCAGAGAAGCTTTCTTCAGGAGGGGCGATACCACCACCTCCTTCAAGGAGCTCTGAAGCTCACCTGTCTCCAAGGAGTACCAGACTATCCATGCTAGGACCAGACTGATGGAATCACAGCAACCCTTTATCAGGAAAGTTTGGCCCAGATCCAAACTACAGCGCATAGGGTGCATACCCTGGACAATCCACATGACATCGATGAACCTCAGCCAGACAAAGGATTTCCAGGAGAATTGAAGGAGTGTGACCGAGTGCTGATCCATGGCATCTCCCATATGTTGTGCTAGTTGGAGTGTCGTCCTGATGTCAGCCACCTTAGCTGCAAAGAAACGAGTAAGCTCTTCACACTCCACTTGTGAAAAGGCTTTTCAAACCTGCTGGCAGGCTGGGTTGCACAGTCTGTCCACAGTTCAAAACAGCTGATCCAGTCCATTCTGAGCAGCTGCAAGCTCTCCGGACAGGAACTCTGCCTTCTTACAGGTGATTGCAGAATGATAGACTTGATAATGTTCCATCAGTCTGAGGTGGTTGACATCGAGGGTGGATCTCCAGCAGCAACACTCTAATCTTCATCCTTGTCACTGCATCTCCCTCAAGGTCCCATCAAACCATGGGGACTGAGGCCAAAGAGGGAGAGGACAAACATGGACTGGAGCAATGATATCCATAGCTGAGGTAATGGCCTTATTATAGGCCAGAACTAAGGCCTCTGGATCACTGCTAACTGTAGGAAGTTCTGATAGGTCAAGTACCACCACCAGGCTTTCTGAGATTACATCTCACAAAGGACAGTACCTGATCATCTCCACAGGGGTAGACCTATGAAGGGGGGGCATGAAAACTGAACCCCATGGTGTAGTGATCAGACCATCCAACAGGTTCCACCCCCAAATTGAAGGCTTCAACCCCCAGGAGGAAGACTAAGTCAAGGGAGTGACCACCCCATGAGTGGCAGAAGTAACAACTTGTGTAAGGCCCAACTTCTAATCTTTCTACCAACAGAAATTGTTAGTAGAAAGATTAATGTAGTTAATAGCAGCAAAAGTAAATACAAGGGGCTAACAGGCTTATGAGAGACAAAAAAATAGATAAAACAAGGTAGGATTGCAAGAAAACAGGAAATAGGATATGTAGTTCATAAGCAACAAATTATACTCACAGCAGTGACATTGTTAATAAGTGCAAGTAGTGGCAAAAGGCACAAGGAAGGGTGTGGGGGAGTAGGAGAGGATGAGAGGAAAAAGGGGAAGGGGAGGGGAGATAATAGGGTGAGGTAGCCTCTGGGAGGGTTGGTAAGAGGAGTGCACAAATGGAAAACTAGGGGAAAGAGGGTGAGAGACCTTGAGGCGGCTGGGTAAATATAGTATAAAGAGTCAGAGGAATGACATGCCATCTTAGGGAAACAATCACAGCTACTAAGAGAGGTGAGGTAATGCCAAAGTTTAAATGTGTAGGGGCCAAGCTTTTGCTCTGCAGCAACTTCAAGATGGAAGCCATTTAGCCAGGTAGGAGCTCCAAAGCAGAAGGTGCACTGCATCTGGGATGTCCTGCAGAATGGGACAAGGTATGACTATTTGGCTGCAGTACGCATGTAGTGTGGGTTAGCTGCAGACACTAGCAAAGATTGGGTGGCAGGGGCAGTGAGGCTAAGGCAATTTTTTTTTCATGAAAAATGTACTTTACATTTAACATGTACTTAAGTGATTATTGAATCCAAAGGTCTTGCTTTTCTTTAGATGTATTCACAAAACACACTGAGACATTCAGAACTTATGTTAGTGGAGCTTTCTGCTCAATAGGTTCTTATCTTATTCGGGTAACATTTGACATTGGAAGGCTCCTCAGCTGAAAACAAACTGGTGAAATCTGGTTGCACTGATTTAAGCTGCAGTTATGGTTTAAATGAGTATTTTAAACCATCGAGAATTCATTCTAGTTTTTTTATGTATGATCTATGTGTTGATAGTATGTGATTCTCTAAATAACTGTCATAAGCTTCTGAAGAAAGACTTGGTTGGTCTGAAAGCTTAGGCACTTTGTTCTTTTTGTAACATCTATGTTGATGCAATAAAAAGTATCAAGCCAGTTGCTTCTGGATCTGTTCTTATAAGGACCAATACGGCAACTAAACTAAATCTGTATGTCATGTATTAACCTTATCTGTTTATCCCCAGGCCATATTTATTGTTTGTATATTATCTTCTTAAGTACTAGATACTGCCAGTCGATACAGGTTCTTGAATTTATTATTCATTCCACAGTATTTATCTCTTTTTCTGCTGTGTTGTATGTCACCTTAGTATGTATTATGCACTACAAACTGACACTATGCCTTGATATTGTAATTCCTGGTTTGTATAGATTGTTTTTTTTCTGTCCTACCCAGGACTAGAGATGTTGCAAAATTTTATTTCACCAGAGAAATCCAGGCAAAATTATTAAGTTCGCCCCAAGTAATATTTCACAAAATTAAATACTTATGGCGAAATATCACCATCAATTTTTCCAGTAAATTTCACTTTCGCTGCTAAATTTTGCCTTGTTGTACTATTAGGTGGAATTAGGGGGAAAAAGGCTTGTCACATGACTTACTCTCTGCAGGTCACATGGATAATTACACTCAGGCAGGAAGACACTGATTCTGCTTTCTTTTGCTAGTGCTTGCAGACAGAGAGGTACATTAGTAGTCTGAGAGTAGGCAGCAGGAAAATGTTTATAACTTTAAGTTTGTGTTTCCAAATTCTTTACCTTAAAAACAGTTAATTGTTCTTTGTTAGGACATTTTCTGCATGCTTATATTTTTATATAAGTTTAGTGTGTGTGTTTGTGTGTGTGTGTGTGTGTGTGTCTCCCTCACTCTCTCTCTCTTTTTCTTTTTCATTTTTTTTCTAATATGGTTGGGAAAGGTAAAGAAAGGGGGTCTGGACAGAAAGCTGCTAAAAGTGTTCACCTTAACAGGCGAGTATTTCTGTCTGAAAGATAGCCCCACCCAGCAGGAGCATGTGCCCCCAGTCCCCAGCAGCAGGAGCCTGTTGCCCCCCAGCAGCAGCATGTGCCCCTGCCCCCCCAGCAGCAGGAGCATGTGCCCCCTGCCAACCCCCAGCAAGGGCAGAGTGATGTGGTCCCCACCGGGACATCAGTTGGCACCCCCCACCAGCCAACAGTGTCATCAGTGTGGTCCTTCTTCACCACAAATGTTGAAGATGACAGTGTTATCATCAGCAACCTTTGTGGCCGGAGAGTTCAGCAAGGGAAGAAAGGGGCACACCTTGAGACTGATGGGCAAAGAAGCCATCTGAAGTACAACCACCATGCTCAGTGGCTCCAAAAACAACAAGAGGTGGCAGCAGCAGGAGGCAGCACTAGCAGTGGGGGTGAACATGCAGAAGGGGAAGGGGGCCAGCAGGAAGAAGTTGGTCAGTGTCAGCCTAGAGGTGCCATACCAGGGTCAGGACATGGCAGCAGGAGGCAGCAGCACCAGCAGATGAATCAAACCACAGCTGCCACTGCTGCCATCATGCTGATTCTGCACAGCCTGCAGAAGCCCAGGTCAGATCAGCATCAGAACTGAAGACCTGGAGGCCATGCACCATGAGGTGGGGGCCATGTGCAGTGAGGTGCAAGGTCTTAGGCAGAAGTTTAACCAGTTCTGCCAGAAGGCTGGGGAGACATGAGAAAAATATTGGAGGACCAACCAAAATTGTTGAAACTCCTGGAAGAGCTGCTTTATGGGGGTGGTGGTGGTGGCAGTGCAGAATCGGGGCCTGGCACCAGCACCGTGTAAGTTTTGAAAAAACAGAATAATTTGTCAATGAGGCAGGCAGCACAGAAACTAAATTTCTTTCTTTTCATTTTCTTGTCCTTTGTTACTGTCACTGTTCCTCATCTGCACCCACTAAAAATAAGAAAAACAAAAAAAAAATGTAAAATAAAAAAATATATATATAGTCTGTCTTCTTCCTCATCTATATCTTCTTGTTTCTTTTTCTTGTCCAGCGGTTTTGTGTATGTAATGTTTATGCTCCCTCCCTTTCCCCTCTCATATGAATACCCTTGCCCTGACCCTGTCATGTGTTACTGTCAGTCACTGTAGTACTGTACCCATAAACACTGTACATTTCTTCTTGTTCTATGTTACTCCTTCTTTATATATTTCCTCCTCCTATCCACAAATGTCGAGCATTCTAATTTGTTCCAATGAATCAAAATGTTTTCCCAAAGCTATGTGATGCTTTGACAGTTGTTTTGGCTGTGTGCAGCATTAGTCCGAATACGTACACAACAATCATAGAAACATAAGTACCTCTATTGCAAAGTTAAACATAAATATGCTTTTTGTGTTTAACAACACGTGTCCCCTGGGTTTGCCACAAAAGTTAAATTGGTGTTGCTCCTTTCTAGTCATGATAATGTTTTATAGTGCCCCACTACCCCACCACCCAGTCCAAAATGTGCACTTGGGCCACAGTTTAACACAACCTCTTGCCGCCATGCAGTGCAGAGCAGGCATGATAAGATGAGAAATATGACAGGAAAAAAGCAGGATGAAACTGAGACATGAATCTTCTCTCAGTCATGACATTATTTAGTGCCCCACCACCACCCAGACAAAACAAATGCTGTTTTGTCCACTGTTTTCAAATGATTTCAGGATGGATCTTGTTACCGCTAGTGCAGAACATGCCTTAGAAGTCCAGAAATGTTACATGACAAATGTTACATAAAATTGAGACCTAAATGTGGTTTCAGTCCAGAAGTTTCATAGAGCCCAACCACCGCCCGAACAAAAAAAATGCTGTTTTGTCCACTGTTTACAAATGATTTCAGAATGAATCTTGTTGCTGCTAGCTGCTGTGCTGTGCAGAATAGGCCTTATACAGTAAGTCCAGAAAAGCCACATGGCAAAATTGTGAGAGACAGGAGATACAATTATTGTGGGAATTATGAAGAGGGGTGCCACGCTGAGAAAATTAATTCCTCCTGCAAAATGCTGCTGCTACTTGCACTTGCTGCCTCCTGCTGCTGATTTCTCAATTGATTGAGAAATGTAGAATTATCATTTCCCAATGCTGCTGTCTTGTTTGGCTGTGGTGATGCTATAGTTGTAACTTGTACGGTGTGGAGGGAATTAGATTTTGAGGTGCTGTAGTTTGCGTCCTACTGCTCTGACTAGTTGCCAACTTGACACGAGAAGTAACGTTTTCGCTGGTGTTGCTGGATCATCACAGAGTCCATACTTATGCTGCTGCACATGTAAACATCTGTCTGTATTTTTTTTCTGTGCAATAGAAGGGTGGGGTCGGTTGGTATTGTGGTGTCTTGAGTTCTAATATGTTGGTACCGCTTTTCCATTATTTTCCAGTTGGCTGAGGATTACATCATCATGATGCCAAACCAAGCGGGCTTCATCAGGCTGGGATTTGGATCTGGGATGTTGGAATGCACCAAATGTCCCAACGCAGATGGTAAGTATTTAATTTTTCATTGCTGGGGTAGGATACTGCAGTCCGGAAGTCTGAGTTTGATAGTAATCATGTTCTGTTTGCTTTTGTCAACACTCAGGAATTCTGGTGATGTTACCTCCTACTCCTGCTGCTGCTTCTCAAAATGTGGGAGCTTCATTTACTGGTACAATGGTTCCAGTTTGAAAGGTAGGCCCTGAGGTAAGTATTTCTTCATTTTTTATGGTCTTTGGTGGTGGTGGGGGTGTGGGAAATTTTAACAATCCTCAAAATTTGTTCTTTTTATCGTATTTTCAGGTATGCAGTACTTTTAGGGGACTTTTAGTACTGAGGCAGGCAAAGTCCCAAACTGAGGAAACACTAGCACGAACAGTAAAAGAAGGTGACAAGACTTTCTATAGATACATTAGTGAAAGGAGAAAGTCCAGAGGGGGTATTGCTAAGCTTAATGGAGAAAAGGGAGCAAGTGAGGAGGAGGACCCTGTAAAGGCATCTATCCTAAATAGATACTTTGTGTCAGTATTTACTGAAGAGAAGGTAGGCAGGTCACAGCTCAGCATCATGGACACAGGGGAGGAGGTGAGCACTACCCCTTCACAAAAGAAAAGGGTCCTACAAGAGCTGCTAAGCTCAGGGGTGGATAAGGCAATGGGACCTGATGGCATACATCCCAGGGTACTTAAGGAGCTAAAGGAGGAACTAGCAGAGCCATTAGCAGAATTGTTTAGTGAGTTCTGAGCACAGGAGAGGTCCCAGAAGACTGGAGAAGGGCTCATGTGATCCCACTCCACAAGAGTGGTAGCAGGGAGGAGGTGGGGAACTACAGACCAGTCAGTCTTACCTCAGTAGTGGCAAGATTATGGAGGCACTCCTTAAGGAAAGGATAGTGCAACACCTGGAATCCATAGGGCACAGGATCCAAGACAGCATGGGTTTACAAAAGGAAGGTCCTGTCAAACTAATCTCATAGATTTCTTTGACTGGGTAACCAGAGTGGTGGACCAAGGGGGAGCAGTTGATGTCGCCTACCTTGACTTCAGCAAAGCTTTTGACACTGTTCCACATAGAAGATTGATAAATAAGCTAGGTAGGCTCGGGGTGGGTCAGAAGTTGGTCAACTGGGTGGCAAACTGGTTGACTGGCAGAAACAGAGAGAGTGGTGGTAAATGGTATACAGTCAGAAGAGATGCAAGTCACAAGTGGGGTACCTCAGGGATCAGTCCTGGGGCCAGTCCTATTCAACATCTTCATTAGTGACCTCGCAGATGGACTAGAGGGTAAGGCTTGTCTGTTTGCAGATGACACCAAGATCTGCAACAGAGTAGATGATCCAGATGGGGTGGGCAGAATGGGAAGAGATCTGGATAAACTAGCAGAATGGTCAGAAGAGTGGCAACTGGGATTTAATGCAAAGAAGTGCAAAATCATGCACATAGGGAAGAGAAACCTGAAGCCACTTATAGGCTGGGAGGGAGTTAGCAGTCACAAAGGAAGAAAGAGACTTGGGCATCATCATCACTGATGACCTGAAATCATCCAAGCAGACCTCTAAAGCAGTAGGTAAGGCTAGGGGGTGTTAGGGTGTATTAGTAGGGTATCACAAGTCGTAAGAGGGAGGTAATAATCCTCTGTACAAGACATTGGTTAGGCCCCATCTGGAGTACTGCGTGCAGTATTGGAGGCCACACCTTCAAAGGACATTAACCAAATTGAGGCAGTCCAGAGAAGGGCACCAAAATGGTGCAGGGACTGCATCAGAAGACATATGAGGACAGATTAACGGAGCTCAATATGTATACCCTTGAGCAAAGGAGGAGAGAGGTGATATGATCGAGGCATTCAAACACCTTAAGGGCATAAACAAGGTGAAAGAGTCTAACATGTTTAAATACAAGAAAAATAGCAGGACAAGAGGACACAGCATGAGATTAGAGGGAGGCGATTAAGAGGAATGTGAGGAAATTCTTTTTCACAGAAAGGGTGGTAGATGCATGGAATGGCTTACCACAAGAAGTGGTGGCTATGAATACAGTGCAGGGCTTCAAACATGCATGGGATAGGCATAAGGGAGCAATACAAATGACTATGAATATATAGATCACTGACAAAGGCCAATGGCACATTTATAAGGTAGAAAAAGAAATGGGCAGACTGGATGAGCCTTGCGGTCCTTATCTGCCGTCAGCTTCTATGTTTCTATGTTTCTAATGTGGAATCTGGATTCCTGCTGCTGTGCTGCATGTTCCTTCTGGGGGCAATTTCCACAGTTTTATTACATTCACGTGGTATGGTAAGTATGTATTTTTTTTTCCTCTGCTTCTAATTTGTTTGCTAACACCAGGTATGCAGATGTACTAGTATTCGTCATGTTTCCTGTCATTGTTCCTGCTTAGGAATTTTCCTCTGGTGAGTTTTCATCGCATGTCTGTGCAATAACTACATCCAGGCCCTGCAGGAGCTGGTTTGTGGAAGGCAGAGCGGGTTGCTTGAACTGCGATGTAGGGCAATGGTTTCATTAACAATTAAACAGTACATCCAGGGAGGAAGTGTATGTGGAAATGGATGGTGGAGACAGTGTTTAATAATTAGGTGGAGGGGGGTAATGTCTTGTCTAATCATTTGAGGTGGTAGAGCTGGAGTAATTAGGAAAATTTAGAAGCCAAACTGTGGGCAGCAAACTCCTCCCCCTGTACTAACCATCGCAGTTTCTGTACAAGTACTATGGTAGTATTTATAATTACCCTTTTGGGGGGAATTGGATGTCGTTAAGCCTTTTTTTATGATTATTTTGTAATTAATGACTCACATCATTAAAGATGGCCGCCATTCACCATTTTGCAAAATCTGTTCAACTGGTGTTACCAGTTAAATGAGCATGCTACATTCATACTGTACTTTTACAAGGAGGGTTCTTCAACATGTCATGGATAGTAAGCTGCAGAAAACATTTATTTTTTGCATAGAGTGCATGGGCATGTGAGCTGGCAGGAGGGGAGGGCCGGGTGAGGCATGTGCCAGCGTTGGGCACTTTTAAAGATGGCAAGACAACATATCTTGCTTCAAGATGGAGTTAGTCAAAATGAAAAGTAAAATGTGTATCTTGATATTTTTGGCAGCGAAACATTATAACTGTAATAGTGTAAAATGTTTATGGTTATGGTAATTTGACTGCAGCTTTAATATAGGGTGGGAACCAAACAACAGTTTAGGGCAGAGGGTAATCAAATGAAACTGATTAATACTGCAGCAGATACAACCATCACAAATCCAATTATAGATAGATAAAAATAATGTATAACACTATATTGAGCTGAAAGTGGTTGGGGTGGTTCCTTCGAATAACATCAGCCTTGTTCCACTTCCACTTCCACTGTCACATCCTTCAAGAAGTAGCCCTTTACAGTCTCCAAGTCTGGAGTTGTCACCAGGCAGAAATTCTGTTAGTATTGCTGCTTCATCCACCTCACTGCTGGTGGATGCCTTAGTAGAGGGATTGTCATCATCATCATCATCATCATTACCGAGACACAGTTCATGTGGCAACACCATTGACATCACTGTGTTATGCAGAATGTGCCCTTCATTCATTTTGATGAATGCTAGCATGAACGCATTCTTGGGTAACAAACTGGTCCTCTGATCAGGCCCCAGCCGAACTAAACACTCGCTCTACACTGACACTAGATGGTGGGCAGCTCAGGTATTTCACAGCAACTGCTGGTCAGTCAGTCACTTTGCTGCTTCAGTACTGCAATTGTGTGTCAGTAATGGTAAGGTGCTTTGCGTCCCCCATGTAGGCCTCCACCATTCGTTCTGCTGCCCTGAGTCCAGCTGCCTCATCTGTCACCTCTTCCTTTTCTTCCATATCTTCCACTCCCACCTGATAGAGAACATCCCAAGTGAGATTGCTTGCCTTTTTCTGATGTACCTTGCCCATTTTCTCAGATTGAGTTGCCTGTGAACTGCTGGTGGTGGTAGCAACACCTGTTTTCTGTGCAGTGTGTGTCTTATGTGCCATTTTCATCTGTGCACCAGACACCCATTTAATGAGATTCTCTGTCAACTTTTGCAGTTGCTGTTGACCTCCTTCAGTTATAGAAGGCAGGCAATGTTTGTAGCGAGGATCAAGCATGGTAGCGATGGCAAATTCATCCCACTGTAAAATGCCAGAAATATGTGTATTGCTGTCCAGCACTTGAAGCACAACTACTATGATCCCTACTTGCCTCCATCTGGTGTCAAATATTCACCAGTGTCTGCCTCAGCACATCTATGAGGGGTTTGGATTGACTTATATAGGCAGTATCCCCACTCACTGCCTGTGTAGCATGCTTGAATGGATGGAGAATGTGCATTAGTCCATCCATTTGGTGCCACTGCTCTGTTGTTAGAGCAATGGACAATCCAGCACTGTCCCAGGTGGTGTGCACCAGCAGGTATTCTGAAACAGCTTTATACTGTTCATACTGCTGGTCAATCATATACAGCGTGGAGTTCCACCTGGTCACAATATCAAGCTTCATACGGTGCTGAGGCAGATGGTTATTGCGCTGCGCCCTTGCAGAATAAGCAAAGTGCACACAGAAGTGACTGGTGACAGACACAGTTTCCTTACTGTCCGCATCATTTAAAAACTGCTGTACAACCAGATTAAGGCAGTGTACCAGGCAGGGCACCCTACAAAAACCACCATCGCCAATGCACTTCACTACATTGAAGCCATTATCACTTGCGATAAATCCTGCTGTAAGTGACTATGTGTGCAGCCACTAATCAATCTCCTCCTGCAAACATTAAGCATTTTCTCACCTGTGTGAGAACCAGTAATACTGTGCATACTCAGGGTTGCATGCTACTGAATTTCAGGGGTGTTGCTACCACCACAATTTTGCTTCAAGCAGGTTTTGCCAGGGCCAACATCAGCACCCACACCAGATAACTGTGCCCAGTGTGCCATTATGCATAGATATGAGGTTGCAGCTGTTTGTCCACTGGTCCACATATCCATGCTGGGATGGATATATTCTGATGCAGAAGGCTTCATTGCATGTTGTATGGAATCAGTAACTCTACTGTACAGCGCTGGCATGGCACACTTAGAGAAATTGGTTCATGATGGAAACTGCCACTTGGGACAGACACTGGCCATCAACCTGCAGAACCCAGCATCCTCCACAAACAAGAACAGCAATAGATCAATGGCCAGCATTGTAGTGGTGGCAGCATTTAACTCGCGTGCAGCAGCATGACTGGGGGGGGGGGGTACTTTGTGTGACACTCAAGGATGGTCTTCAGTGTGGACTGCATCTTTGGGGCTGTTCAGCCTGAATGCAGTACTTGAGGCACCAATGTTGTTCTTTTAAGGGTAACTGTAGACACTTGGGGATGTGCAGACAGCATGAAACACATTATTTTGGTTGATTTTGAGTGTGGTGGTGCACTTTTCTGAGTCAAGGGACTTGGAGTGGTGCCTCCACTGCTATGCCCACTACATGAGGACACAAAGGATTGCTCTTCATCCTCCTCCATGAGCAAAGACCCAGTTTGCCCTCCCTCATCCTGCTGCATGGATCTGCTCTGTTACATTTGACTTGCTGAGTGAAAGCCCACCAACAACTCTGGCATCCGTTTGCTGTTGCTGCCAGCGCAGTGAGTGCTTGTTTTTCAGCTGAGTGTGTTGGCCACCCATGCCTATGTGGCTTCCCTTTTTTCCCCGACTAACACATGCTTGACACAGTTGACTTATTGCTATGGTCTCATCAACTGGATCAAGCACATAAAAGTCCCAAACTAGGGACGTTTGACCTCTGGACTTAACATGCTGCTGGGACTGAGAGGGCTGATAAACAGGCATTGAATTTGTGCTTTTTGGCTACTTTCATCAATTTCATGAGACTACTTGTTTTGGGAGGGTGGGTGACTTGACTGCTTGCAGGACTGCTGCTGATAGGCTTGATGACAGCCTGATCCATGGACAGTGTATGTGCATGACCTACATCACCCTTGACCTTTTTTACTCAGGATCCCATGAGGGATCATCCCAGTTGTCATCATCAGCACCAGTATTGATGGTGTCCTTGTCCTTGTCTTCCTCCTCCTCCTCCTCCTCCCTATTACTGTCTTCATGCATGGCACATTTTTCTTTCCCTACAACCATCTCCTCGAGGGCTGACTACATATATCTCCAGGATTATCAGACTCTAGCAGAACACTATCACTATCACCACCACCAACTCCAGCAGGAACAGGCCCTTTGACAGTCACACCGACAGACTTAGCACCCTCCTCCCGGACCACTGTTCCTGTGCTAGTGTCAGTGTCTCCCTTCTTCTCACTCTCATTCCCCACCAACATGGATGCAACAATTCTGGCTATAAAAAACTGAGACACAGGTATGCCAGTCCTTTGAACAACTCCTTTGCTGTTACCTGCCATGCCACCAGAGACCAAAGTGACAGAAGACACTGATACATTCATAGGTGTGCTTTGGGGAAGTGGAACTGAAGTTGCACTTTCCTCAACAGACTTCATAGCTGCCTTGTCACCCATGGCATGTTGCCCTGTACTGGACCGTCTCTTAGCAGACATTTTTTATATGCGTCTTTAAAGCTTTGCCTTTCTCTGGCAGTATATCAAGAAAGGATGTATTAGTAAGTTAATGTGTAAATAACACCTCAGACATCTTCAGTACTGGCTTCCAAGTCCAAACACAGAAATCAGAACAGGTAGCAGCACTCTGTCCAACTTATACTGATCGTATATGGTAGCCTATTGTAGTTAAAACAAAAAGGTATGTTTTTGCTTTCACCAAACAGGAATTTAGTATCATGGGGGGGAAAAAGGGCAGAGGTAATCTACTTTAAATGGGGGTTGGGAGTGGGGGACCTTATAAGGAGGGGGGGAATACAACGGTGCCTTTGGAAGGCATTGATTATCGAACAGACTTGATAGACCATAGGGCCTAATCTGCTGGTTTTTTAGTATGTTAGTATGTAAATACAGATCAGATGTGTCTGGACAACTGAAGAACTGTAATGTGTTAGTTCTTAATACAGTGGAGCCCCCTTAAGTGCACACCCTCAGGTTAAAAGTTTTTTTTTGTGCACTTAAGTGGGCTGTGCATTTCACCAGAAAATCATTTCCAGGCACATTTCACTGTTTCTGCAATACATTTTATTACATAATGGGTGTTCAAGTTAAAATGACATTACTGCAGAGTCCTAGGGCACAGTCTTACTTGGAAAAAATCAGTAATCATCTGCTTTGTGTGTTTCAGTGTAGGATTTAAAATTTAACAGAAGGCTAAAGTCAGTCTTTTCTTTTGACAAAACACATTTTCTTACTGTGGCCATGCTAGACAGCACTGCAGCTGCAGTTACTGTACCAGCTCCTCCTCCTGGCTCCTCTCATCCACATCCTCCTGTTCATTCTCCTCTGAGTCACCATGGTTATCTCCACATATTTCCTGTGGCAAAGTGGCATCCATCTCTGTGTAGTTAATAAACTCCTGCATGAACATTCCAGATAGCAGATCAGGAATCGGCAGCGTATGGCTAGCCTTCACTTCCAGGTCCATGGTTCTCTTGCTTGATGTCAGTGATGATGTGAACCCACCTTCGTTATACAGTACAGTATTGTGAACAATTAAGATGTTAAGGTGGACTGTTTAAGGTGGTACATGTACTGTACAAAATGTACACTTAAAAGCTGGGTTGTACTAAAAATCCATAGAAAAAGTAAAATAAAATGTCCATTTAACCAAATGTGCATTTACATGTATTGCACTTAAGTGGTAAATTTAACATTGGATGAATAGAAAAAAATTGGGATATGGAAAAATGTGCATTTAAGCGGGATGCACACTTATCCGATGTGCACTTAAGAGGGATCCACTTTACTACAATGTTTTGTATTGTAAAAGAGTGCAGATGCCACCATATAATAACACTGACAAACAAAGGCACCTATGCCACTCTGGACAGACTCAGCAATCTCAGACAACTTCTACATTAATATGTAGTTTTTTAGATTGAACAGATCAGGCAGTAAATGTTGTAACAGGGATTGGGTAGGGAAATTCAACTGGAACAGGAACACCACAATGCAGAGGCAAGCTCCAACAATAAAATAAAAGGGAGCAATTCACCAAAGCAGTGAAACTGTATGTGGGCAGTTGAAGTGGTCAACTGAAAGTTCTTTCAACAGAAAAATATATAACACTGTTGCTTTTCACAGTTTATGGGGCATACACAGGTTAACAATTAACAGTAAACAGAACTGACCACAACCCCCAAAAAAAGAAGGGATCTGCACTTTGAGTTCAAATCTTTGGAATTCACAATCACAACTAAAAGCAGAAGAATGGTATATAACACAATGTAACAGGAGCAGGAACTCTCTGAAATAGTAACTTTTCAAGGAAGGTGAAAAAAAACTTGTCAATATGTAAGAAAAAAATACAAATAAGTAGAACACCAATAAAAATAGAAAGGCTTAAAAGAAATAATAGTAAATCACTCAACATGTTAGAGTAATCTGTTAGTAAAAGTTCAGAAACTTGCTTGCACTGCTTTTACACACCTACCCTCCCCCACTCAACTCCTTCATAGACACAGACAAAACTCAAAACTAATTAAACTACATATTATGCAACAATCCACAAAATCAGAAAATATTCACGAGCAGCACTAGGAACAAACTGTAGATTTGGGAGCAATTAGCTCTCAATAACTAGTTTTTCATAGGTTTTAAAAGGGGTTATTGACTGTGATGTACCACAACAGACTGCTTGCTGGCTCAACAGACAATAGACTGTTCTGGAAACAGCCTGCATGTGATTTTTCACCTATTTACGCACAACCCATTGCAAATTTCACCTTTGGAGCATAATTTCACCAGCAAAATCTAAAGTTTCACTGGTGAAATTTAAACATGGATGGGTGAAATTGCTCTTTGAAACCATATTATGCAAAATTTAACAATTACGTGAAATCAAAAACCCAGGTGAAATTAAATTTCACCGGTGCAAACAATTTCATGAAATTGAGAAATTATGCAAAATATTTCACTGAGCAAAATTTTTGCATTTCGCACAACACTACCCAGGACCTCCTTACAAATGAGCTTTGCTCATTGGAGCTTTTCCAGGTAAAACAAACAAACAAACAAATAAATAAATAAATCAGACTAACAATCATGGAACAGAAATTGTTTCCCAAAGCTCTGGTCCTCTCCCCTTTCCCATGTACTCTGCCTCTTCCCCCTTCCTCCTTAAGTCAGACCTCACAACTCACTCTAACTGCTCCTGCCCCTGTGGCTGCCCTTCACCCCCTCAAAGCTCCCTCTAGCCTTGCTGCACTGTGATGCTCTCCCACCTAATTTTATGGGATTGTCTACTGCTCCTGTTCAAGTGCAAGTTAATCTTCCTTAGTCACCTTGTTTGTTTTGTGTTTATTACCATGCACCAAATATTTACTGCCTGAGTAACTGTTAATGTATTGCACTTTAGCACTTTATTTTGGTCGTACTGTATTATTATTAGGCATCAAATATTGTTGTTTTACTCACCTGTTAATGTATTATACTTTTGCACTGTTTTTTATTTGTCTTACTACCCCACCACCTCCCCCCAGGTTGCAACAGGAAATCTAACTAACTACTAACTAACTAACTACAACAAAGATTAGGTTTGACCTGGGGCAGGCAGGGCTAGGGCCACCCACCACAGTATAAATGCCACTCACCAACACAGGATTTTATACCACATCATATGTTATCCTCCTGCATCACATGGTTGCAGAATTCAGCTCCTGGCTGGAGCTACATATCCCTGCCCCCATGATTCCATCCCCTGGGCCACCAGTGAGCCATCAAGTAAAGGCTAGAGACACTCATCTTCCCCAAGGCAAGCAGTAGATGAATTAGATGATCAGCATCACCTCTGCTGCTGGACCTTTGACAACCTGCGCCCAGGTCTTGAGGTCAGATCTTCAGCATAAGAAGTCATAACGCTTACCATTAGGTTAATAAAGGACACCAATAGGAATGCTTTAGTCAATGCAATAGTATTTTTTAGTAGGCAAAAACTGTTATCATACAGTTATTTTGCAGAAATGTGTTTCTGACATCCTTGGCTTCATAAGCAGTATCTTTTTTATTTCCTCAGATACTCAAAAAATGTTTTTGTAACTATTTTTGTAATTAATGACTTAAACCATTAAAGATGACTGATGCCACATTTAATGGTTTTAAAAATTCTTCCAGTAGCTACCTTTTGTTTTATTCTGTATTTATGCCATGCTCACTGACCTGCTGTTATCTGGCCAGCCCCTTCAGTCCCATAAGCCTCCTTTCCCAGTAACTCACCCATCATCCCTCATGGCGTCTCCCAATATCTGGGTTGCTCGTACCACTTTGGATGTAAGGATCTGGTGGAGAAGGGTGTCTAGAGTGTAGTACAAGGCTTGTGAGGGGCTGTCCATCATCCTGCACAGCTGGTGGGCTATTCTCCTGTTTCTCTTTGACAACCCCAGGCGGCACACAAGCACTTGTGTGTGGGAGGTTATGTCTCAGCTTCATGCAGTGTGCCCTCTGCCAGTAGTGAAAGCTCCCATAGCCCAGCAGCAGAGGCCACTGCAGCAATACAGAATGCCACCTCCTTTAACCTTGCTGGGATATGCTACCATCAGTAGAACTTCCTCAATTCTGAACACAGGTCTAAAGCATGGAAGCATAAATGTGCTTCCATAGGGCCATCAGGCAGCCCTCTGAGAGTATCTTTCAATCATAAAGACCAAACAGCCAGTTATTTCTTAGGAATTAATGATCCTAGAGCTAGCCCCCTCGAGCCAGTCATTAATCCCCAGGAAATGACAGGCTGTGAGGCCATTATAGTGATTATAAGTCATATTGCAGTAGTAAAAGGAAAACACAGCTTTTCAAAATAAATGTATGAATGCACACCATGCTCTGAGCTGTACATGGCATTTCTAAGGGATTAATGCCCAATATAGAAGTCAATCAGAGTATGCATTTTCCTCATGAATAATTAATTAGACTTACAATTAACTGTATTTACAAGATTAATACTTTGGATGTATTATAATGGTGCCAGCACATGTTTTTGATTGTAAACAGAACCACACCTCACCAAGATGTTTAATATTTTCATAGGCATTGCAAGATACCAAGAACTGAATGAAAACAAAAAAGAATAAGCATTTTTGTAAATGCCAAATGTTCACCACTGGTATTGCTGTTGTACTGTCTCTTGCTTGTACACATTTTTACTACAGTATATATTTACCCAGGAAAAAGGAGATGAGATGTAATAGCTCATTTTCAGTGGTGTCCTGCTTTGGGTTCCACAATACCAGTTCAACAGCAAAGGCACACATGCCAACTGCGATCATGGTCTGCATTGTGCCATCAGGAATCCTAGTGTGTTTTCTGTGGGGGGCTGCACCACACCACACCACCCAAATCTTATTATAATCAACTCCACAGTGGAGGTGTTTTGGAGAGGGGTTGCAAAACCCAGAGATGCTGTGCTGGGGTCCCAACCCTACGGCGTGACCATTATAGTGACCTACAGTAATCTGTTGTTTACTCACTGTAAATGACTGATCACTGTAGTATTTTGGCTGTAGCAATGGTATACCCTTGATTTGACAACTTGTTTGATTGTAATTATCTAGGATAGAGCAGCTGAGAGGCAATGTTGTACTTTTCAGTGGCTCCCACATTTTAACCCCAAATGTCCAACAGTCTTTTCATGACCTGACATTATAAGCAAGACAGGTGTAATTTTTAAAATCCAGTCTGAAAGGTGATTTCTCTGTGTGACTATGGAAACAAGTTTTTGGATGGGATTTGAAAAATGACTCCTGTCATGTTCAGGAGGTGGGGTAACATAAGGGATATGCTGAACATTAGCGGCCACAATCTGCAAAATATAAAGTTATGAGTAAATGTTTTGAAACAGTTTGTTTCCTCATAACTTAGTTGTTTTTTTCACATTTTTACCCCAAATTTTTAAAGTAATCTTTCTATGACCACTCCTTCTGAGCAAGACAGGTGTCATTTATAAAACAATGGCTGAAATGTCATTTTGTGCCACAAGTGTTAATACACATTTGGGTAGGATTTGAGAAATAACTGCTGCCACATAAACGAGGCAGTGTAAACAAATGGCTATGTTGAAGAGATGGGGTAAAAATATTGAAAATTACCACAATTATGAGCCTGCATTGAAAAATTGCATTGTAGACTTTTGTTTTCTCATATTTTTACCCCAGATTTTCAACATAGCCTTCTTATGAGCCCACCTCATGAACAAGGGTGAAGAACAGTTTCAAATCCTGCCCAAAAGATGATTTCCTGCCACAAGTGTAAAAACACATTTTGGCCAGGATTTGAAAAATGACAGCCATCACATTTATGACATGCTGTGAAGAAATGGCTATGTTGAGAATTTGGGGTCAAAATATTGAAAATGACCAAAGTTACAAACCTGTGTTTGTAAATTTCAATGTACGCTCATAACTTTGTTGTTTTTTTTTAATATTTTTACCCCAAAATTTCAACATAGCCTTCTTATGACCCCACCTCCAAAAATGTTCAACTCTTGCCCCACAGGTGATTTCATGCAGCAACTACAAAAACACCTTTTGGCACAGATTTTCCTAATTTTGACTGCCATTGTTCTTAAGGTGGGGTCCCAAAAAAGGCATGTTGAAAATGGGAAAAAATATACAAAAATGACAGAGTTATGCCAGTAAGTTCAACACACCATTGAAATAAATAGAACTGCCTACCTGATTTCCTCAGCTCATGGTCTGATGTTGAAGAGTGAAGATGTCTCTGGGGTCCAGAAATGATTACAGTGTTGGACCTCTTGTGGTGAGGGCTTGGGGGTGTGTGGGGTGATGGGTGCTGAGTGGGAAGTTCAGGTGGGGGGACAGTAATGGCAGCAACAGATATTGCTGAACAGTTTTCTTTTTTACAGGGTTTATTTTAAAAATCTATGAGGGCCAGTTTTCTTTATTTCATGTGACGAGACTGGGGGACTGGGCACCCCTAGTGTCAGTGTTATATTTAGCAGCACCAGGGAGGGCTGCCCTGTGTTGCAGTACCAATACAGGCAGGGTAGGGGGTAGAAGCTGGCACAGAGGATTGGGCACCCCCATGCAGGAACAATAACATGGGTTTGACTGGGGGGTGGGAAGTTAAGGCAGCGACAGGGTGTATTTCAAAAATATAAACTACGAGTGACGGTTCTCTTTATTTTAGGTGGAGACACTGGGGGATTAGGCACTCCCAGTTTCAACATTATAAACCTCAGCAGGGTGATCATGACAGATCCACTGTGTTTGCTGGGTGTGTAGATCAAAAGAAAGAGTTGATCTATGATTGGGTTGGATCTTTCCTTTGAAATCCACAAACTTTCTGCCCAGCAAGCCAGAACACTGTCATGACCAGCCTGGCTGATGATTGGTTCGACACTGATAAGCCACTGGCAGATTACACACTTCAAAGGCCACTTTCCTAACAAAATGTTTGCTGTACGTGCAACATGGCAAACATAAAAACTGGTACAGGAATGTTTCTACCAGAAATACATTAATGCTAAAATGAACAGCTTGATGACTGACATGTAGTGTTATTAAATGTTTTTGTTTGTAATCATGAAATGGACATAAAAATCTAGAAATCTGATTGATTGAGCTCAGAACCCAGTGCAGATGTCTCAGCACAACAGTACTGGAGAAAAATCCATGAACTCACTGACCTGTTTTCATTAAGTAGGAACAGCAGTATCAATACACCTCAGTCTACTTACTTGTATGAAACAATTTAGCATCTACCATCTACTGGACAACCAGCAAAACTACAATGGCTCAATTGGACTACTTTTTTCCTTTTTCTCTTTTTTATGACCTTTTACTAATTTGTACATATAGTGCAGTCAGCCAGGATGCAATACTCATATTGCAGTTTCTGCCAGTGACACGCTGCAAAATACTGCCAAAGTACAATGTAATCCAGTGGCAATTACTCTAATTTGTCACACAGGAAAGTTTGACATGTTTATCCCAGTGTGTTGCATCCAGTCAGACTCGGCTGTATTTAATTTAAAAATTATAGAAAAAAATGTGTACTAATGCTAATGGCCCCATTTTATAATCTCATAAAGGAACTCCATGGTGTGCTTTGTGCTGTGCTGATGACACTTTTTGAGTGGTGGAAGTTTTCAGCTTTTTGCCTCATGCCTATACACCACGTAGACCAGCTATTATCCCAGTACAAAGCACACTCTTTCATACCTGACTGCTTAAATATGTAGGGTAGGACTTTCAAAATGGGATCAGTTTGCCATTATTTTCAAAAAGGGATTTCCACATGTACTGTTAGACCACACTGCTTTGTTTTATGTTTCAACAAACTTCTGTCCAGTTCGCAGCTTTTTCAAAATCTTTTTAACAAACCTGTATTATTGTCTAGAGAGGTTTCATAGTACTGAACTTGGAGGTTTGTGCTTTTTTCTTTACCTCATATAATGCAGTCCTGAAATCTTTGAACTGGAGACAAGAGAGTCTGAGAGAGCTCAGTGGATCTCTGTCTATATGTGCAGTTGGGAGTGTGGTGGAGGGGAACCATGAGATGGAGAATCCAGGTGGCTGTCTAAAGCCGTATTGACATGGTGGCATTTGCACCACAGCAATCTGAGCACTCGGGTTGCTGCAGTTCAAATTCCTCCATATGGACACTTACTGATTCGTAGTAAGCCACTCCTTGCACTGCTTGGCAGTCCCTGAAAGTCTGGAGATCTATTTGCGAGTGAGCGGTTTATGCGGCCATGTGGACAGGCTGCACCACTCGCTCCCATTTGCAGGTGCTTCTATCCCTGACTGCCCCGATTGCCAGCCCCTCTCCAGCATGTCTTACATTGGCACTGAGGGGGTGTGTGCAGACATGTTTGCCAAGCTTCTTTCAAGTCGGGGCATCTCTGCAGTACTCCAAAGAGGGAGCGAGTTCAGCTGTGTAAACACAGCATAAGAAACTGGATGTGCTGTGGAGTAACATATCAGCATTTGCAATCTATAGGCTGGAATTCTGTCTGTGTAAGATATGCTACTGTTGCCTGAACTGAACCTGAAATCTGTCTGTTCCTGCCTTCTGGATTGAGATACCTCCTCCCAGAGAGTTCTCACTTCAAGTTCCTTATCTAGGTCCTGTATACTGTAGGTCCTGCACACTTCAACAACCGACAGTGAACCTGGTGAGGTCTCTGTGGTTGAAAATAAAGCCCAAATATAGCAAGTATAGTGGTACTTCTCTGGGTGTTTGTGAAGAGCAGCCAAAGAAGAGCCAAGCTGTTGCTGCAACCTCTGGAACAGGTGCTAGACAGTGTTGCATGGAGCAGCATACAGAACCTAGAAACTGAATGGCACAGAATGGAAATTGTGACTGATGAATGAGTTTATGAAAACTAGTTTCTAGGATTCAGAATGTGAAAACTGACTGTTAATGTTGGAAAAAAGGAAGGGTTGATTTGAAGTTTATCTGGGATAATGATATTTTTCTTTTTCTTTGAGTCAGAACTGTTCTTTCCTAGCACTTGATTTTTCTTTTCAGAAAGGATAATTTACTCAGCATTTTGACCTATATGCTTTTTGTGATAGCAGAAAAGCCTGGATTTTATTCAGAAATTATATCTTGAAAAATTGGTGATTTGAATTTTGTGGGCTTTTTATATCATGTGATCTCCTACTAGTATTTAAGCAGGGCATGTTATATTCTCCCTCAAAATGCCATCACACAGTGAGTAGAACACACATTCTGGTGAAAATCTCCAAGCCTAAAGCATACATTCTATTGAGAATCTTGATTATGGTAAGAGTGTGACTCTACATATACTGAAAAGAGACATTTACTGTAACAGACAGGTCACTTACTATTATTCTCCTTCTGCTTCAGGCTATGGCAAACAACCATAAACCTCTCTTTAGAAAGACGAATCTACTATATTTAAATGTCAGAGTGTGCTTTTGGCTTGCACAGCTTTTGTTTAAGAGAGTGTAAAGATTTAACTTAGATACCCCTGCATATGGAAACGTACAAATGCTGATGAAACATAAAGCATGATCATATTAATCTTGCATCTGGAAGTATAAATTAGTTAGTTCTTCAGTATATTTATTTAATTAATTTAATTACAAAGGTTTTAAAAACTTCTTAAATTATCTTAGTACAATCTGAGCTTTATTTTTTACTGCCAGTTCAGTAATAGTCTAAGAAAATCCCTTGGTTTTCTTTTCTAAGGTTTCTTATTAAGATTTGGATACAAACAATTTTAATAAGAATTCTTGTATACTTGGGACTGCAGTAAATAATTTTAGTTGTGTTTTTGTAGTAAACAATGTGTTTACTGTAGCAAACAATGTAGCTAGAACATGTGCTCCAATGACCATCTACAAAGCAGTGATGCAATCAATAAAGTACTGCAGACAAAGAAACATGGAACTGGTGCACCCACAACAGACAAACGATACAAGCACTAGTGTGGATACCATATAATAAATGAATAAGCACACTGATTTTCCACCAAGGAATAAATAGTACTCACTCATTTTATGTTTTGCATAGTCCTTAAAAATGGCAATACAATATAAAGTGTATCCATACAAAATGGAAAGACATGTGTCAGTCAGGGACAAAGAGGGTAACCTGGATTGTGAACTGGCTGAAGGGGAGGTAACAACAGGCAGTAGTGGTGGGGGGAACTCTCATCCCCAAGGGCTGTGATGAGTGGGGTTCCACAGTGCTCAGTACTGTGCTGTTTGTGATATTCATTGCAGATATCTCACATGGCATCAGGAGTAAGCTCAGTCTGTGCACCAGTGATACAAAGATGAGGGTGGTGGTGGATGACATAGTAGGGTGATAGGGGCTACAGGATGACCTGACTAAACTGGAGGAGTGGTCAGAAATGTGGCATTTGGCGTTCAATGCCAAGAAGTGCAAGGTAATGCACTTCAGAGCAAGGATCCCATGGAGGTGCAACCAGTTGGGAGGAGTTCAGTTAAGTACCACCGAGGAGAAAAAGGATCTAGGGGTGGATATAATGAGGAATATGAACAACTCAACTCAGTGTAATAAGGTGGAAGCAAAAGCTAACAGGATGCTTATTTGTTTATTTATTTAAGCGTTTCACCAGGAAGGCATACTGAGTGGAGATACCGCTCGATTCCAGATGCATCCTTGGGGAAGGGGGAAGAGGAGCAGAATATAGACAATAAATAATAACATTCCAGTGTGCAGAATTGTGAATGGGATGTACAAGATTACAGGATTGTCTTAGGGATGTAAAACATATGACAGTAGATTAGCAATAGATTAACAGGGCTCCCAGGAATGAGAGCCCCAGGTAAGCTTAACAAGTAACTAGAAGTAACAACGGTTATACAATAGACAATGTGGTATTGCTGAGGCACCTATGATAACTGAACCCTAAATGCTGCTCAGAATGACTATATAACTGTGTTGGGGCCAGCAGCGGGAAGGTTTGGTGGCTGCCTAGCCCATGTTCAAGGTTGCGTGCGTAGCATACGGGTGTAAAGGACCTGCTAAGTGAGGCTAATTAGCTGTATGGCATTGGGCGCCACCTCTAGATGGCCCTAGGTACAAGAACACATGGAGGAGAGGTGTGTTTTTAGGAGGTGGTTAAGCTGCTGAGAGTTTGCAGTGAGTCTGATGTCATTGGCAATGCATTCCAAAGTTTGGGCATGCAGCAACTGAAGGCTGCTTGTCCTTTTGCTGACCCCATATGTGAAACATGAAAGAGCCTGGTGCCAGTGCTCCTGAGGGAGTAGGCAGGCAGTAATTGGGTGGAGAGGGTGGATTCAAGGTAGAGTGGAAGGGACTGTGCCCAGTATTTTGCTATGGTACTGGTGCTGTGTAGCTGCCTGTGATTGTGGGTGAGGGCAGATCAAGGGACCTGTAGAGGTCGCAGTGGTGAGTTGTGGGTGGGGGCATTCCAAGATGAAGCAACAGAAGGAGTGGAAGAGTTTGTCCAGACTGGAGAGGGAGGATGTGGGGGGCCGCGCCATAGACTACATCGCCATAGTCAAGTAAAGGGAGGATCATCTTCGGAACAATTTTCTTTCGGGTTGGTGTGGGGATACAGTCCTTGTGATACAAGGCTCCTAATTTTGGATGAAGTTTCATGTGGATTGAGTTGATGTGTATAGAGAAATCAAGGTGCTGGTCAAGCCAGACTCCTAAGTATATGAAGGAGGTGCAAGCCTCCAAGGGGGTCCCATCTAGGGTGAGGAAGGTGGGGCGCGAGGGGAGATGGGAGAGTCTTTGATGTGAGCCGAAGGTTAGGGAGACAATTTTCTTAGTATTGAGAAACAGCTGGTTTGTGCAGAACCAGAGCTGAATGGCGTTGAAGTCTTCCTGGAGTGTAGAGGCCACTACAGCAGGGGAGGGGCCTGAGGCACACAGGAAGGTATCGTCCACATACATGTGAATGGAGGTTCATGGGCATACAGATGGTAGGTCATTCAGAAAAACGGAGAAGAGGACAGGTCCTGAGACCGAGCCTTGGGGACACCAGTATTGACCGGAAGGGAGTTAGAAGTATGTGGTCCAATTTTTACTGACTGAGATCTGCCAGACAGGTACGAGTGAAACCAATTGGTGGCAGCACCAGAGAGTCTGGCTGACCTAAGTTTGGATACAAGTAGAGGATGGGAGACAGTGTTGAAGGCCTTTGCAAGGTCAATGAAAATGGCTGAGGTGGTGTGCCCCTTGTCCATGCCAGAGAGGATGGCATCAGTGAGCCTTAGAGGGGAGGTAATGGTTGAGTGTGACTTCCAAAACCCAGACTGGTAAGGGGAGAAGAAGGCAGAGGAGTTGAGAAGGGAGGTGAGTTGGGCTAGTACAAGATGCTCCTGTAGTTTAGCCAGGATGGGGAGAAGGGAGATGGGCCGGTAGCTACCTGGTGAGGAAGGATCGCCCCCTTTAGGAAGGGGTAAGACTATGGCATGCTTCCAGTCAGTTGGGATGTCAGCAAGAGTAAAAGAGAGGTTGAAGAGAGCAGCTAGTGGGGTGGAAATGGCTGGTGCAGACAGGTAAAGCATTTTTGCATCCAGGCCTGTGGGGCATTTTCCCTTGTTGGGATTGAGTGCCCACAGTGCTTTTAATACTTCAGGCAGGGTGACCAGCTGGAATGAGAAGCTGGGGTCAGGAAGGTGGGTGGTGTTAGCTGAATTGTACATGGGGGGGCGAGGTAGATCGGATAAAAGAGTAGCTGCGCAACTAGTGAATAAAGTATTGAAAACAGATGCCACATCAGCATGGTCCGAGACAGTAGAGCCTTGGACAGTAAGGGTCAGGATGGGTGGTTGAGCAGGGGGAGTGAGATTTGATTGTTTGCCAGAATTTCATTGGGTGGTTGAGATTTGAGCTAAAAATAGCTTTGGCCTGCTGGAGAAATCTAGTGCAGGAGTTTTGGAGTGTACGGTACAATTCAAGTGATCCCTGGGCACCTGTAGCTTTGTATGTTTTCCAAGTCTGGTCCCTGGCATGGAATTTGTCAAAGAGAAAGGCGGACACCCAGGGGAGGTGGGCACCCCTGACCCATGTTCTTCTGAGAGGTGCATGGGAGTCCCATACTGCTAGAAAACAGGATTTAAACAGATCCAGTGCAGCATCAATGGAGGGTGCTTTAGGGATAAAGGACCACTCAATATGACCTAGGTCATTTAAGAGTGCCGCTTGATCTAGAGTTTTGTATGATCTAGTGAGCAGTGATCTTGGGGGTGGAGCTTTTGGCCTGTGGACCTTCCGGATCATGATGCTAGGGTACATTGTGAGAGGAATCTCCTCCAGAAGCAGGGAGGTGATCCTGCCTTGTACAGGTCACTAGTCAGGCCACATTTGGAGTACTGCATGCAGTACTGGTGCCCATTTCTGAAGAAGGATGTCAGATTACTGAAGGGGGTACAGCACAGGGTAACAAAGATGTTCCAGGGATTGGAGAACAAATCTTACAAGGAAAGGATGAGTGAGTTAAATATGTACTCCCTGGAGAAGTAGAGGGATCAGGGGGATATGATTGAGACCTTTAAATGTTTGACAGGGATAAAAAAGACTGGTACAGATTATAGAAGGGGTATTTAAATTGAGGAGGGACGCAAGAGGACATGGTGTCAGATTGGAGGGGGGACGATATAGGAGAGAGATTAGGAGACATTTTTTCATGGAGAATTTGGTGGCTAAATGGAACACTCTACCCAAGGAGGTAGTATCCTGTAAAATAGTGGACAGTTTTAAAAGGGGATGGGACAGGGTGAGGGGTGACTGTGAAGGGGAGAGGGTCAGTTGCAAAATGAAGGTACTAGCTGCAAAATCAACAGATTTGATAGACCACGAGGCCTGTTTCTGCTGGCAGATTTGTATGTTCATATGTTCATATCCCTTATAAAGATGAAAAACAGGGGAAGAGCAGTCCCATTAGCACCAGCAACACCAGTGGAAACTAGTGGAAAAAATGTCCTTACATTTTGCTCTGATGAGGTGAAGATTCTTGAGAGGATGCCCACTGGTTACAAATACCCATATAAATAGTAAGCCTAGTTAGCATCCCATTAATGTGCCCATGCAAATCTAATACAAAAATGGTAAAAAACAGTATTCCATATCAAATCACTCTACAAGTAAATGGCCTACAGTGTGTTATATATGTACTATCTACAATGCACAGTATCTAATCACTGTCATCATATGCTATTATAACAGCATATACACATCCTTATTTTAAACGGCATTACATAAATTTCATAGTTTATATATTTTTTCTAAAGGACTAGTTACCACTAATTAGTATCCCATAGATTGTACAGGAATGTTAACAGCAATATGTGCAGTTAGAATGATTACTGCTCCCTTAACCTCCCTTCCCCCCCCCCCATGTCAATGGTAGGAAAACCTCTCACCATCTCCCAGCCAGGGTGTTAGTCATGCTACTACTCCTGTGGAGACATTCATCAAAGCCTGGCCGGGTTCCAGGGCTCCCAACTCGCACCACAGGCCTATGCATGGTCTCCATGAATATCTGTAGCCTCCTAAAAAAGTTTGACTCACTACAATGCCTGGTCACACCAATTAACCCTGATGTCATCACCCTGGTTGAGACTTGGCTGTCGAAATCCTCCCCTGACTCCCTAGTCTCCCTTCCTGGTTTCACCCTTTTCCGGTCCGACCGTGTTGGGAGATGGGGCGGTGGATGAGCTTTTTATGTCAAGGAATCTCTCCCCGTACTAGCCCTGCCCGCTCCCATCCTTGACTCCAGGGCCCAGGCACTTATGCTGAAACTAACCCCTGACCCTTTAAAGGGACCCCTTTATCCTGACTACTGCATCGTGCCCCAGGGACAAACGAGCGCTATTGCCTATCTACAGAATACCTTACCTCTCTACCTCCCTCCGCTGATCAAATTCTGGTGGGTGACTTAAATGTCAACTGGCTCAGCCCCTCCTCCTCCTCTACCGAGACTCCTTTTCTGCAATAGAACCTAACGCAACTAGTTACCCACCCTACCAGGACTAACCCCAAGAGAGGCTCCAGTACCCTGCTTGATGTAGTACTCACCAACTGCCTAATCAGATCCCCAATGTACAAGTCCTCCCAGACTCTCTCAGTGATCACTCCCCATTCTATTCCACTGGTCATCCTCAGTCCCCAAACCCATAGCACAGTCCACATGCCGTGACATCTAATGCCTGGTGGACTGATAAAACTTAAGGAACTTCTGTCCCAAATTGGCTGGTCTCCTATGCAGGCAACTCCTGACATCGACACAGCTCTCTCCTTCTTTACCCAGAAGCTTTTAATAATGCCTGTGATATTTGCCCCCAATGTTGACCCGCCGTTCTAAAAAGGCAGGAATGCCCCTGGTAACCCCAGCTTTGATCCACCAGCTCAAACATAGGGACAACTTATGGCACCGTGCCATTGAGACTGGCTGGCCCAATGACAGGCGGTTATATGCTGCCAGCCTGAAACAAGTGCACTTAGGGCTATCAGAAAGGCCAAGTCTGAGCACTATCGGTCCTCACTCACGGCCTCATGGAGGAACCCCAGAACCTTCTGGGATAACATTAAACAGTTAAATGGGACTGCACACCCCCACCCACCCAGATCAACATTAATGGTGTGGATCTCCTCAGACCCAGCCCTCATAGCCAACCACCTCAACACCTCATTCACTGACCTTAGCCTTTCCTCCTCTACAAATTTTTTGACCCTCCTCCCCAGCACCTGCCGTAAATCTTCTCGCCTCTTATTTTCTCCTCCCGTGGTTTCTGCCCAAGAACTTAGGGCAGACCTGTCACTGCCCTCAAGAGTAATAGTACAGGCAGTGACACCCTGGATCCTGGTATCCTACGGCTGGTCTTAGACACAGTCCTTACCCCATCACATGCCTCATCAACCACTCTCTTTGCCTGGGAAGGTTCCAACTGCCTGGAAAGTCGCCACTGTCACCCCTATCTTTTAACGGTGGTGATAGGACTGTGGCTGGAAACTATCGACAGATCTCCATTCTCTCCCTCTCCAAGGCCTTGGAAAAGTGGTGGCCTCTCAAATCTCTGACTACCTCTCCACCTACAATGTCCTTTGTCCTGAGAAGCATGGCTTCAAGCGGCCACAGTACCAACACAGCCCTCCTAGAGTCTCCAACTTTCTCCACTCCTCCTTAGACACTGGTTCTCTGGCTGGTGCTGTCTTCATTGACCTCTCAAAAGCTTTCGACATGTCTCCCACCCCTCCTTCTTGATGCCCTTAGTCTCTCTGGTTTGCTGCTGGGCTAACTCCTGGTGCACCAGTTATCTATATGACCGCTCACAGGTAGAAATTAATGGGACCTACTCAGACATCTGTCCCATCTTTTCTGGGGTTCCCCAGGGCTCCATTCTCTGGGCCCCTTACTATTCTCCCTTACCTTAACACCCTTCCACGCCTTGCCCGGGAACACTTATTGTACGCTGATGATGCAGTCATCTTTGCCTCAAGTCGTAACCCTATTGCCTCCAGGACTCCCTGCAGAAGTCCTTCACTGAAGCCGAGGGCTGGTTCAAGGAACATAGATTGGTGATAAATCTTAAAAACAAAAACATGTTCTTCACTCATCCCCAAAACAAGTCCTACAACTTCAAACTCCTCATTCACTCTGGGTCCTCTTTCCCACTTGAACAAGTTTGCTCCTATAAATACCTAGGATCCATTTTGACCCTCCCTCTCCTTCCATGGACACATCGCTGCCCTAGCCACTGCCACTAATATCCGATTGGGCATCTTACACGGTATAAACACTGCCTCCTCCGGAGCTCTTTGACTTCAGAGTCACCTCCTCTATCCTGTCCCAAGTGGACTATGGACTGCCGGTGTATGGTGCTGCTGATCAGACCGCACTCATAAAATTCGCACTACTCTGAATAAGGCCTGCAGGTTAATTACTGGAGCACCTAGGCTGACACACACACCTGTCTACTTGTACGCTAAAGCGCTGGTGCTGATCTTGATGGCTCCTCAAATATCTGACCTGTACCCTTACAAAAGACCCTCCTTGGGCTATTCCTCCAGGATTGACCACCACCATCGCCGCCTGTCCCACTAGTTCATACTCTGACCTCTGGAAACCTCTCTTGTTATCCCTAGAGCTAGGACCTCTCACGGCCAAAGAGCCTTCAGCTTTAGGGCCCCCTCCTGGTTCAACACACTGCCCCTCCATCTCTGAAGCTCCAAACTATATCGTGGCTTCAAAACTTCATTACGTAACCACCTTATTAACACCCAGTGCTGTAATTGCCACTAGTCAAAGCCGTACTCAATACTTATGACAAAGCTTATTACTAAGCTGCTAAGGACAACATAACTCTGGTATTGTTTGCATCAATCCTACCTGTACCAGCTTGTTTGTATCTATGTCTTAAGTTACTGTTATACTTATGTGTTATACTGTGTATTTTCGTTTGTCTTACTGTGACAAGGTACCTTTGTAAATGAGCCTATGGCTCAAAGGTTTTCCAAACTGCTGTTTAAATAAATTTGAAATTTGAAAAATTACTAAATTAAATCATTTCACATTCCTATGCAATTTTAAATATTTAAGTCCATGTCAGTGATGACAATTTCTAGGTCCTGTTTGAAGTTTCTTCTAAACACATCATCTCATATAATCTCCTTTCATACTGGATTCACTAATTTTGGGCTTTGTTTTAGCTAGATGTGCTGTCACTGTGTACAATATGATGGCCATTCACAAAATAGGATTGAGTGTGTTCAGGACTGTAAATTAAGCAAAATGACTGCTTTAAGCTTATGCACACTCCAAAAATAGCTTCTTGCAAATAATTTATAATACATTTGAATGAGTTTAGAACACAAGTGCAAAATTAACACAACAATGGAACAAACTACTAAACAGACCCCTTTGTCACTAATAATGCAGTATTGTGCTACATATCGTGGTCTGACTATCAAATAAACAAACTATTACATTGATCAGAAGCCTCTCAAAAAAGGGGAACCAGAAAGGTAGCAGCAGAGATGTACAAGTCGGTGGAGTGGGGAAAGGAATGGACAATGAAAAGACTTGCATTGCATGGAATGTACACATCAAAAAAAAATAATGAAACTCATGAAATGGGGAATCTAGATGGAGGGACTGGAGAAGGAAAAGGACACTGAGCTCATAAACCACAAGTTGTTCCTTTTTTATTCATACATTCAATGTTGATCAAATGGTAAAATCATAGTACATGTGCCACTTCTATTGAACCATTTAGACCCAGAGGAAAACAAGCCCACATCTTAAAGAATCATCTTGTGTCACATGTACTCACCATCTTCTCCCAATCCTCCTCCTCCTCCTCCTCCTCACATTTCAATTAATCTTCTGAATACTAAATAATTCAATATTGTGATTGTTGTATTTTTTCCAGTAACATGCCATCTTACGGTAGATTTTTTATTGCAATCTCTCCAAGCTCTAACATGTTTTTGCCAATTCTAGTTTTAAAATTCCTCACTGTTCTTCCAACATAAAATGCTTAACACTGGCATTTTAAAATGTAAACAACCCCCTTCAAATTGCAATTAATAAGGTGTTGCAATGTATGTCCTTTTTCCCCTCAGATGTTGCACTGTGGCTCCTTGGATTAAGAAGCCACAGTCCATGCATTGTCCACATCTCTTGCTTATATTCAGAACTTTCAAAAAAAATATTATTATTGGTCTACTATTTTTAACCATTTTTGTATTACATTTGCACAAGCACTTTAATTGGATGTTAACTGGGCTTACTATTTATATGGGTGTTTGTAACCAGTGGGCATCCTCTGACAAAGCTAGGTGTAGTCATAGTGAAATGTAAGGGAATTTTCTCCATCAGTTTCCACTGCTGTTGCTGGTGCTAATGGGACTGATCTTCCCTTGTTTTCAACTTTGTAAGCGATGTCTTGCTGTTTCCTAAGGATGCAAGTTGTATCATATTGCCACTTTCAAGGACTAAGCAAAAAAAAAAAAATGATTGAATACTATTTATTCCTTGGTGGACCATCAGTGTGCTTATTATTAATTTATTATGTGGTATCCACACTAGTGATTGTATTTTTGCTTGTAGTGAGTGTACATGTTCCATGATTTTTTGTTTCTGTAGTAAGTATTATATAAAATTCAAGGTTCATTACTACAGGGCCCAAAGTAATTTGTGGAATTAGCAAATTAAAACTGTATCTTATACATTCAAACACTGTTATTCACCATTCCATCTGTGCTATTGTTTGTGGTTCTATGCATTGCTAAGATTCCTTGTACTTTATTACCTATACTGTACATGCAAATTGTTCATTATTTATTCTGTTACTGTATCACATTGTTCATTTGTCTGTTAAGATGTTTGTTGCTGTGCTTTTTTCTGCTGCTTCTTCTAGTTCCTTCTCCTCCCCTTAGTCAAACCTGGAAATAAGCCTTGGCTCAGGGTGCTTTTACAAGTTACCAAATTTAAAATAAATGAATAAATATGGGTGAAGACCATTTTAACACTGTATACTCTCTTTGAGTCATTTACATTTGTAAATTGCAACACCCATTACTTTACTATCTGAAGATGGGTCAACCCAAAAAACAAAACAATCAGTCCAAGCAACAAAAAGAGAATTATCTAAAGTAAATAAAACTGAAAATACAACCAAAAAAATAATCAATTTCCTATCGCCAGGTAGACAATTAGACCTAGTAAATGTGAAAGAAATTACGAAGATTAGAAACTCTGATGAACCTAAACATATGTCCTCCCCAATTAAAAGGAAAAATGTGCATATTGAGCACACTATATTAATTCAAATTAAAAAAAAAAAAATTAAGATTCACCATGTAAGAACAATAGTGGAAATATAAATATTGGCGACATCATATTACATAACCAGAGTAAACCAGCAATACAGAATGAAAAAAAGATATAGGTCTTGGGTTAAATTTCTCTCTTAAAAGACCCAATAGAGGGGGAAAATGAACACTTAAATAAAAATGAAGAAAAAATCATAGCAGGAGAATGTATGCCACTAATTGATTTGGACGGTAAAAATGAAAGGAGGAAATATTAATATTAATTGTTAGAGGAATGAATCATTACAGACACCATATGATAAAAAAGACAGCAAAGTGACTCAAAGATGGATGTATGGAACGGCCTTCAGGAAGAGGTTGTGGAGTCAAAATCAGTGGTGGAATTCAAGCATGCATGGGACAGTCATAAGGCAATTCTAGGGGGTGAGGTTAGGAAGAAGTAGGCTGCTGGTTAACTAGGATCTGCAGCTTATCCAGTAGGTAGGGAAATGGGCAGACTGGGTGGGCCAAGCAGTCCTTATCTGCCATCAAATTCTATGTTTCTATGTTTCTATATTTTGAAGATTTTATCTCTCCTTAAATTATATATGGTTTATCTCTCCTTACATTATATATGGTGGGGGTAGATTTGGTGAACAAATTCAAGAAAGCATGGGACAATTACAATGGGCTCAATAAAAGTAGCAAAGGCATGGCATAAAGGGAGTAAGAGAAGAGAAAATGGGCAGACTGGATAAGCCAAGGGGTCCTTTTCTACCGGCAAATTTCTATGTTTCTATGTTTTCCTATGTTTCTATATTAAAATAGTTTGCTTAGATCCCCCTTCTATAAATCTGCCAGACAATTTTCATCTCTTAAAGTAAAATGATTTGATAAAACATGAATTTATTTATTTTATTTTAGTCTTTGGTAACCGGGTAAGGCCCACTAGGCACAAGCGCCTGTTTTCAGGGGCCACCTGGGAGCACTGGGCAGTTAAGTGACTTGCTCAGTGTCACACAGAATGCAAGTGGAGGTTGTGAGAATCAAACTTAGGTCTAGTTTTCTGGATGTACCAAGCTTGTTCACACCTTGTTCCTCTAACCTCTAGGCTATACTGCCAGCCCAAATTAACCAAAACCATACAATCAGAGATGTATACTGTGCCAATAAAATGATATTGGCAGGTTTTGAAGTCCTAAGGAAGGAAATTGGATGGGGAAACTGTTTTCTGCACACACTTGTGACATTGATGAAAAATGAAAAAGAAAATGAAGTGAAACAGGTGGTTTCAGTAAAACAAAATGTATCTCAAAAAAAGATGAACGATAGAAGGCAACTGATTTAGTAAAAATATTGCAGAGAAAGAAGCAGAGGAGATAGATATGTTAGTAAGAGAATTAACAAAAAGGAAAAAGATACTGAAAGCTGAAATAAAAACTACTAAGAAGCAAGAAAATAAAAATGGTATTACAAAGGGGGATGAGGCAGAGAAGGAGGTTGTTATGAACAAAGTAAATGTAAGGTTAATGACAAAAATATACATTTTAAGGAAACCAGTAGAGTGGATACTACTGCACAGTGCTCAAAATGTCAGGATGTTACCATTAGTAAGAGAGAGAAGCACACAAAAAATGACAAAAACAAAGAAAACTTGATTGAAAAGGGGAATTATTCTACCCACAATATTTTTAAAAGGCATTCCAAAATAAAAAAAATGAAAATGCCCTATCATTAATGACAGTGGTATATAATTTATGTAAAGGCATTATGGGTAATAAATACAGAAGGTGGACTTTAGATAAGTATACAGATACTGGGCAGAAAGTGATAAAGGCTGAACATGTGTTGTGGTTAACAATAGTCAGTAAGATTTTTTTAAAGTTAAGAAATTACTTCACAGATCATGGCATAAACCTAAGCAATACATTATAAAAAGAGATCCAGTCCATGTAGCAGGTACAGTGAAAGGGAGAAACAAACAAAAAGGAAACTCATTGCAACACAGAATAACAAAATTTATTAAACCAATTGAAAAGGAGTATAGCCTACATGAAAAAGAGGTAAACATTTTCTCAGAGTAAAAAACAGAAAGAAGAACAAATTAATTCAATTATTATACTAGAAGATTCTTATGTAATAGATAATACTGACTATAAGGAAAGTTGCCAGGATAGTAGTATGGTGATAGATGCAATGGAATCCAACACAAGAAGCACAGACAATAATACTAAGATGATGTGACTAGATGAAGAAGTAGGAAATACAGTATAACTAAGCTTGTGAGCTGAAATACAGCAGGCATTAAAGCATTAAAGGAAAAATGGAGGATATTAACTTGAGTTAATTTTATAAAAAAAATCATTGTTGCCTTTCAGGAAATGCCGGCTTCAAACAGTGAGGCACACTAGCTTGAGGGATATCAAAATTGGCAACAATAAGCCTCTAGAACTATAAAATATGATTGTTTATTTCAAAGTCTTATGAGCCTAGTTACAGTTCAGTGAATATTTGACAGCTACAATTTTAATATTGATAAAAATTATTTTTAAGGGGAGTCACATGATGCAGGTTCCAGAGTAGCTGCCTGATCGAACTGCTCCAGCCTCCTACTCCATTATAAGCCTTCATTAAACTAATCACAGAGGAGCTACACCAAGAACTGACTCGGACTAGCCTAGCTAAAGGTTTCTAGAACGTCCCTTCATGGAAATTGGTGACAGATGGAGGCAGAGATGAGAAGAACTCCACCAAAACATACCCCTCGCCTGTGTCTCCAGCAAAGGCCTTGCTGAAAAAGCCAGGACTGCTATACTCACAGGAGGCCCAGAAAGTGAAACTAATAATCCGAAGAAGGAGCCCCTGACACTGGCACAATTTCTGGCAGAATTCAAACCCTTTTGTACAGAACTTTGTTCGGTAACGGAAGAACTGAAGGCCGATACTCAGGCATTAGAGGATCTATCTCATCGCACGGGGGACACTGAAATCACGGTCACTTCATTGGAGAAACGAGTGGCTAAACAAGAACCGGAGATAGTGCACTTGAAACAAAAAATCAACAAAATGGAGCTGAAAATCGAGGACCTGGAGGAACGGAGCAGAAGGAACAACATGATAGTAATCAGTCTCCCTGAGAAAGAAGAGGGACCTGACACAATCTTGTTCGTCCAGAAATTCCTACGTAAAATTGCCGGCCCCACACCCTTCGGAGAAAATTATACAATCTAGCGGACTCACCGGGCACTATGGGCAATGCCTCCACCAGGATCCCCACTGCGCACTTTGATTTTCAGCTTTCTGAACTTTCAGGAGAGACAGTTCGTTCTATCCAAAGATAAAGAGCTCAAAGAAGTGAGGTGGAAGGGAACCCCGTTAAGAATTACACAAGACCTCCCGCTATCGGTGCGCCAAAAAAGAGCTGAATATCACCAGATTGTAACCAAATTGATAGCCTCAAGTATTCATTTCAGAATGGGGTATCCAGCAAGATTACAGGTGCCACTGTCTGGCCAGTGGTCCAGTTTTAAGGACGTCCAGTCAGCAACAAAGGGGTTGCGGGAAGCCCTCCCAGATCTGTTCAAACAGAAGTGAATGCGGCGAGTAATATCCATCCAGCATATTAAACTAGAAAGAAACACAAACAACTACACCCAGACATGTTAATGAGTAGAGTGAAATAAAATTAGTGATTTCCCAGCATACGCAGAGTCATGGGATCACAGAAAAGGTCCTAAATTTGTTAATTTGGTAACCGGCTCAGCTAATCATTATCTCTGCATGATGCTGCCATCCTAAATGAGTTTTACCTTGCTCTTGCAGCATGGGTCCCATCTTCTGCCTTTGGAGACCTAATAGGAAAGCTGCATTCGGAACTTGATGGGACCTTATAGAAATCCGGAGACCCGAGGACTGGCTTGGAAGGACAAGACCCCCACACCGTATTAGACTGTAAGCAGGTCTTAATATCTAAAGAAAAAGCAGAGGAGTATATTCCTCACCTCTTTTCAATCAGCAGTTCTGGATTGGGGCTATAGCCACCGTTAAGGCTCCTGATCCTGTGAATGACCTCGGCATTTCTGTGCCGGTGTCCGGAAACAGTACTCCTGACTGGATCTCGTTTTCCATGGAGCTCGTGGTGAGTGACCCAAATTGTCATTCGGGTACCCTGGAGGGGCACCTTGGAGGAGTTTCCTGGGGACCCCAGTGGCATCAGTTCATCATTTGGAGCCAGAGGGGGGTTGGTACCACCCACAGAGCCTTTCTGTTGGGAGCATTTTAGTTACTTTTCCAAACCGGTTAGAGAATGCACTGCACTTCAACCACAAGAGGGAGCTCCCGCATCACTTTTTCTTTCTGCAATTCTGACAGTGGGGGCTGGAGTACAGGCTGGACTAGCTCCCTCTCTATCTTTCCTTTTTCTTTGTAAATGGTATCCCAGATAATGGTTCGGGGAATAACTGTGATCAGAGGAAGCAGTGAATGGAAAGACACAAATGTAGGCTAGAGAATATTTTCTCTCGATCTCCCTCATATTTTTGAAAGGGGGGGTACAAATATTTTGGAATGTTTATTATAACCATGTCTCATTGATTGCGCATTGCAACCGGATACTAAGGGGGTTTATTTATATGTTTGTTTAAAAACACTCGTTGAATGAGAAGAGGCTCTGCTATATGGGGGCTTAAAGGGACAGAAATGGAGTTTAAGAAATTGATATCTGTACCAACGCAGTAACGAAGATATGGACTCCTTGAGACCCGCAATCAACCGGGGTGGTTAATCATTTAATACGAGGTTGTGACGTTTCACAGTTCATGGTTAAGATTCCCCTTAGGGGAAATTATTTGGGGAAGCTGAGTTGACTTTCTCCTGTTTTTGATTCTTAGACTCAGGTTCCTGGGGTAAGAGGAATAAGTGTATGGTAATATGAAAGGCTTTTACCTGTTGGGAAGCCAGTTATATATCAGTCAGAGGAAGGGGGAGGCTGGAGGGAGATCAGGAGGAATGGAACTTGGGAATTCATGGGCTGTAAGGTGGTTTTGTTGGGGGAGGGAGATTCTTTTTTTTTTTTTTCGTCTTTATGCCACCTTCCTAGCTGCCCGCCACCCGGCAGTATCTACCCGGTCACGGGCCACTGCTTCCACTCCCCAAATCGGCCTCGGGCTCTCCGATACCCGTGGGTTTACCCCCCCCACGGCGGGGCTGCGGAAGCGGGTAAGGGAACGCCGCCGCAGACACTGGGAATTGGTCGGAGAGCTGGCCTGGGGAGCTAATTGAAGCCGTGGCGTGGCTTCATGGAGGTGGCTGGCAGTCGCCCTTTTCCCGGTTTTTCTGGGAGGCGGGGTCATGCAATGACGCCAGACATCCACCCCGCCTCCGGCACGCTTATGCCGGGTAGCTGTGCAACTCCCGGCCCGCTAGGGGTCGCGGTGCTCCAGACACTATCCCCGCCTCTCCCCTGGAGAAGGAGAGCAGTCCCAGGGACGCCCATCCTTCTCCCCCGCCGCCTTTCCAGTGACCCGAGTCCGCCTCAACCCGGTCGCCGGCATCGCATGCGAAACTAACTGCTGATACCGGGCTTCATGGGGGGGAGATTCTATCAGAAACACATATGGTCCAAGGTTGCAGATGTATGTGGGGATAAGGGATTTAAGAGGGGAACATCCGGAGTCAGAGGGGGGAATAGAGATGAAGGAAGGGGGTTAAGTAAAAGCATGCCAAAGGGAAACCGCACGGACAGATCTGTTCATCAGGTGGTGCTAGGGGCAAAAGAGAGAGGTATGATGAAGACTAGCATACGATGGTACTATATGGAATACTTGGACAATGGGTAGTACACACAAATTTATCACGTGGAATATCAAAGGGGCCAGGAAGAAAATAAAGAGATATAAGGTACTGAGACACTTGCAGCTGCAAAGGGGCCAGATAATATGTTTTCAAGAAACACATTTACTGGAAAGGGAATCTAATGTCCTTAGGCGTCAGTTTGTTGGCCAGGTAAATACTGTGGGAGATAGTACAGCTAGTAGGGTGGTAGCTATTTTAATTACTAGGAATATTCCTTTTGTGTGTGAGAAAAAACTGGCAGATCCTGGGGGTCGCTACATAATCGTAATAGGTCTCTTAAACCAAACAAGGATAGTGTTAGGCAGTGTGTATGGCCCAAACGGAGACTCACCCAGCTTTTTTACAGAACTATTAAGCATTCTGTCCCCTTTTCTTCACCTTCCTATATTGCTGGGTGGAGATTGGAATTTACCATTCAATCCAGAAATGGATAAAGAAGGCAAGCGGGGTAGGGGCCTCTCTCCAGCCCTGAGAGCTATCAGAGGCCTGTCAGATAATCTGGGCTTGTGCGACCCATGGAGGGTGTTATACCCTTCCAGTAAGGAGTACACATTCCTATCGGAAGTCCACAAATCCAGGTCTAGCATTGATTACTTTTTGATGAGCCAGTGTATGCTCCCTGGTCTGACATACAGTAAAATTATTCCAGGTATTATCTCGGATCACTCTATGGTCAGCTGCACCCTTAACCTCGCCCCCAGTATTCCTAGGCAGACTATCTGGAAATTAAACAATCAACTTCTCCGTTCCACTGAGATTAGAGACTGTATAATCCACAGAATCGCACAATACAAGAAAGAAAACTGCAACTCGACAGGTAGAGGAGATATAGAATGGAGTGCACTGAAATGTGCATTAAGGGGTGAACTTATTCAAATTGCAGCAGCCAGGAAGAAACAGAGAGAGAGTAGGGCAGACAGTTGCTGACCCAGATCAGAGAAATAGAAAACACCCTCTCAAAGAACACACCGCTGAGACTAGGGAAAAGTTAGTTAGACTGCGGCATCAATACGATGAGATTCTGAGAGATAAAGCGGAATATGCCATCAGTAAAACGAAAGCCTTATATTTAGATCAAGGTGAGAAATCCGGACATCTTCTCGCTATGCATCTAAAAGCAACAGAAACATCCAGAATTATCCAAAGTATTACCTCCCTGACAGATGGGTCCATTAAAACCACCCATCATGAAATAGTTAAGGAATTCGAAGAATATTGCAAGGACTTATATAGCCCTATGTCCTCCCGACCTGGTAGTGAGGAGGTAAGGGCATATCTTTCGTCTTGTAATTTGCCTCTGATATCAGAGGATCAGAAGGAAATGCTCGCCTCCCCAATATCAGAGACTGAAATCTTAAAGGCAATCCAGACGCTTTCAACAGATAAAGCTCGGGGACCGGACGGTTTCTCATCGAATTTTTATAAATGCTTTGTGAGCCAGTTAAGCCCAGGTTAAAAAGATTATTTCATAGTATACTCACTTCTGACATAGTCGACAATCACCTCTTTGAATCCCTGATAGTGCTTATCCCCAAAGAAGGAAGAGAGCCAGATAAGGTCCCAAATTATAGGCCTATATCATTAAGCAACTATGATGTTAAAATTTTAGCAAACATTTTAGCGGTCCGTTTAGCTATGGTCACGCCTAGGTTAATCCATCAAGATCAGGTGGGGTTTATGAATGGTAGAATGGCCTCAGACCATCTCCGTAAGCTATCTCACATCTTCTCAGCATCCAAGGACAGTAAATTTCCATGTGGATTGATGTCTGTTGATGCTGAGAAAGCATTTTACAGAGTAGACTGGAGGTTATTGTCCTTGACTATGGAGAAATTTGGCATTCCGCTCTCCTTCATTAAAAGTGTGTTTGCTTTATACAGATCCCCGTCCATGAAAATATATTGCAATGGGGTATTTTCGGCAGGGTTCCCTCTGTACTTGGGCACCAAACAGGGATGCCCTTTATCCCCCCTTTTGTTTAACTTATACTTAGAACCCCTCCTATGTAAAATCAGACAAGACCCTAGGGTTATGGGGATAAAAATTGGGTCTCAGGAGTTTAAGATTTCAGCATACTCGGATGATATTTTACTCCACATCACCCATCCTCGAACCTCAGTACCGGCAGTGCTTGGAATCATTGCGGACTATAGCAAGTTATCTAACTATAAAATAAATGTAGGGAAAACCCAGATATTCCCACTTAACATGAAAGTTTATAGGTCAGATGTAGCGGACACGGGTATGCAGTGGGCCCCACACACATTGAAATACCTAGGAATTGTTCTGGCAAGAACGGATGCTAAATTAGTGAGACTCAACCTGGACGCTCTTAATAATAATATGAAACAAGACCTTTACAGATGGGGAAGACTTCCGCTTTCTCTCTGGGGAAGGATTAATATAATCAAGATGAGTATTTTACCTAGGATTTACTATCCCCTAAATATGCTCAATGTGTGGTTTCCTTTAAAATAGCACAAAGCAATACATTCAATTATTTCAGATTTTATTTGGAGAGGGAAATCTCCCCGTAGAGCTTATCATAAGCTAGCCGCCCCCAGGGAGAAAGCAGGGTTAAGACTACCACATTTTGGATTATATTACTGGGCAAGTAATGTATGTAAATATTTACGATGGCTCGTGCCTTCCACAGAATTTGAGTCTTTGCCCAATGTACCCTCTTGGGTCAAGTTGGAAACGGAACTGATAAGGGAAGTGGGCATAGACCTGAAAGCTCTTCTCTATTCCTCTCCAAGAACTCTGCCCCCTAAACTTGTAGCCACCCCAATAAGAGATTCCTTGCGTATCCATACTCAGTTATGCACTTCCCTGCATTACTCCCCAAGCACAGACAGACATCAGCTAATATGTCACAACCCCAATCTGAAGATCGGTGGGAGAATGATAGGTGAATCCTGGTTTCCACAATTGAAAGGTTTAAAGATTGAGGATATTGTGCAGGGGGACAGGTGTCTTTCAGTTGCAGAGATATTAGTTAAATATAGTATAGGCCCTAACCAGACTTTCAAAGTATATCAGCTCAAACACTTACTGGAGCAATTTAAGCATAAACTAAGAGACGGGTATATAACCGGGGAATGGTTTGAATCCCTGGCCCAGTTGGCTTGGGAACCGCATGTGGTTTCCAAAGTCTATAAAGCATTGTTTGATCAGGTGTACATAGATATTGACAACAAACACAGATTCTGGCTAGGTTGATTCGGGGACCAAGAGAGGAATTGGGTTGTAATCTGGCGCCATACGTACCAGTATATGTCACCCAGGATAGATTACGGGTCATGCAGTATCACTTTTTAAATAATCTGTTTTGGACCCCTTCTAAATTATATAAAATTGGACGCAGACCAGATCAGTCATCCTCCCGATGTCATCAGGCAGTTGGGGATCTATATCATATTTTCTGGGAATGCCCACTGATAAAAGTGCTGTGGGACCAAATTAAACATAGAGCAGATCCATTACTGGGCATTGAACACTATTTTACCCCAGAAATCTGTCTGATAGGTGATTATACTGGTATCACAGTTAAAGGTCGAAGATACTACATGGCCTTGATTTCATCCTCAGTCAAGAAAATAATACTAAAGCACTGGTTGGACGACATCCCAATTAACTACGCAGAATGGCTACAAGAACTACTATTTAAATTAAATATGGAAAAATTTGGGGCCACGTGAAGGGATAGTCTCTCAAAATTCGAACGGGTATGGAACCCCTTCCAAACACTTTACTTACTTCAGTCTTAGCCGACTACTGCAAAGTAAACTGACTCTGGCATGAACACCGATGAACAGATCTAACTTAAATATTACAGAAGGGGAGGGAGGGCGGAATGAGAGGGCAGGTAGAGACCATAACGGAGGGAGAATAACAAAAAATGTTTTCCTTTTCTGGTTCTCTCACATTGTAAGAAGCATCATTATGTCACATGTTTCCTGTAGACATATATTGCTCTCACTGATGTGCCAATAACAAAATTTAATAAACTTGAATTTTATAAAAAAATGATTTTTTAAATACTGTGATAAATCTTGGTTTTAATGAACAGCTGGTTTTAATTAATGTTAATTTCACACCTACAGTAACTTACAGTTAAAGCAATTCTCTGACAGAATGAATGTTTTAAAGGATACTCTTATACGTATAAGATGTGTGATACCCAATGGGATGATCGTAATTTTGGGAGATATGAATGCCCAGGTGGAAGAAGAACTGGAAAAAGAAAATTTTTTTTGGAATGTACATGATGCCCTTCAGATCACAATTTGTAAATCATATGACAAACTTACAAATGAAAATAAGGAAAAGTTACTACAGTAAGCTACAGATCTAAATCTGAGAATTTTAAATGATAGAATCCCTGGGGATAAGGAAGGTGCCATCACATTTCCAAGGGGAAAAGGAGGTTTTATAATGGATGTAGTTCTTACTGTTGCATATTGCTTTCACAAAGTCAATACAATGAAAATTGTAAATGTACAGTATATGACATTGCTCATTTCCCAATTTACATCAAATTGAGAATTATTTTATTTCATTTATTGCAGATTTTGATTACATAGATACATAGATAGTGTTGGCAGATAAGGGCCTATGGCCCACCCAGTCTGCCCATTTGAGCTTTTAAGTTCAGTTTATGTTTTCCTAGAAGTCTGTTGCCCCTTACCCCTGACCTCCAGAATTCCTTTATGTCTATCCCATGCATTCTTAAATCCTGTGATTGTTTCAGCCCCCACCACTTCCTCTGGCAGGGTGTTCCACTTGTCCACTACCCGTTCTGTGAAGAAATTCTTCCTCATGTTTCCTCTGAATCATCCTCCTCCAACTTCATCCCATGGCCTCTAGTCCTGGAACATCTTTTTGCTTAAAAATAGTGTATTCCTGCACCCTGTTCCTCCCTGTGAGATACTTGTATGTCTCTATATATCCCCTCTCCCTCCTCTCCTCCAGGGAGTACATGTTCAGTTCCTTCAACCTGTCTTCATAGGACTTGTGATGCAATCCATGCACCATCTTTGTTGCCCTCTGAACCTTCTCTACCCTGTCTATGTCTCCACGAGGTATGGTTTCCAGAACTGTACACTGTACTCCAGGTGGGGCCTCACTAGTGCCTTGTATAGCGGAATTATGACCTCCCTTTTCCTGCTGGTGATGCCCCTGCCTATACATCCCAGTATCCTATTTGCTTTACCTGCTGCCTTGTCACACTGTTTCCCTACCTTGAGGTCATCAGAGATTACATAACCTTTGAGCAAGAGAGCTCATTTACAAAGGTTCCACATTAAAAAATCAAGGTGCAGATACACTTTAGAGTTACACAAGTACAGCAGTCAGATATATAAATACACAGAGAGAAAGGGAAGAACCGGATATAAATATGTGTATTAGTTATGCTGGAAAAATGGAATCCATTTGCAAAAGAAAAAAATCGACACCATTCTGAAATATGAAAGTTCAAATAAAGCTAAGTGGAAAATAGCAAATTAGGCAAACTAGACTTGTATAGTGGAAGAGATCCCCATTGAGAACAGTATTAAACTCTGTGACAATATTGCTGGAAAACTGTGGAAAATTTAAACTCTAATATGAGAGGAAAAGTCAAGGATCAAGTAAAGGAGCAAAAAAAAATTTATGTAATGTTGAGTGTAAACATACACACACACACACACACACACACACACACACACACACACTCACACACACACACACAAACAATTAAGGAAGATTGGGTGATTAAGTAAGTATTATTTGTAAAGCACCATCTCTTAGGCTCAGGGTACTGTGCAACACATAGACAGTGAACAATAAGTTAAAATGCATATAGTATATAACAAAGAAATGCAGATAAATCCAGGGCAATGTTACTAAGAACAAAACAGCAACAAATAAAACACAAAGACCAATATCAAGCTAAATCCCAAAGGTTTCCCTAAAGAAATGTGCCTTCAGTTCCCACTTAATGGCCTCCAGTGAGGGGGGCCTCCCTCAAAGACTTTGGGAGTGAATTCAACAGGGTGGGCACAGCCAACGCAAATGCACTGTCACCAGAAGTTTTTAGCCAGGCACTGGGAATTGCTAGGAGACCTTCCTCAGAGGAGTGGAGAGAGAATGAAGAGTCAGGAGATCACCCACATAGCTAGGACCCAGACTGTATAGGGCTTTATAGGTGGGTGGACCCACCTTGAAGGACATTCTCCACCTCACTGGCAGCCAGTGCAGATCATGCAGTACTGAGGTCACATGCCATGACTACGGGAGGCCCGTGAGTAACCTGGCTGTCATGTTCTGCACAAGCTGCAAGTAGTACAGGGTTCCTCCACTATCCCCAAGATAGACAGCATTACAATAAACAAATCTGGATGTCACAGATGCATGCACCAGTGAGGGCAGGTTCTCCAGCGGGATAAGAGATTTTATCTGGGTGATATTCCTCAAATGATAAAGAACACTCCAGACAACAAATGACACTTGAGCCTCAAGTGTCAATCTGTCATTGAGGATAGCATCCAGATTTTTCATCTTTTCAAAGGCCCCCCCTCATTGGATAAGGCCCATCATCAAGCCAGAACTAATTGCATCAGTCTCTGCCTCCTTCTGATGACTAGGTTCAGTCACCAGAAGCTCCAGTTTGTCCAGTTTGATCCTCAGCCAATTAGGGACCATCCGTTCTTGAATCTCAGACAGGCACACTTTTACTACCTCCAAGGCACCAATCTTCCCTGGTGCACAGGACATATATAACTAGGTATCATCTGCATGGCAGTGGAAACCCATGCTGTAACATCTGATGATCTCATCCAGGGCAGCATGTACACGGCAAACAACATGGGCCAGAGGATCGAACCCTTGTGGACTCCATAAGGTAGGGGCCTCAGGTGGGAGGAGAAACTCCCCATTACTACCATCTGCATCCTACCAGTGAGAAAGGACTCAAACCAGTTGATGACAGTACCAATTAGTCCACAGAATCCCTGAAGGTGATGCAACAGAATGCCATGGTCCACAGTGCTGAACACTGAAGAGAGATCAAGAAGAACAAGATTTATTTATTTGGTTATTTATTTATTTATTCTTTTTTTTTTTATTTATTTAACAGTTTGGCAATCAGAAAAGGCACACTGAGCCAAGGGTCATTCCAGGTGTGACCTACTGGAAGGGGAACTGACTGTTCACTTCTATCTCTAGCCCTGAGGAGGTTGTTATGCACCTGGAATAATGCCATTTCAGTACTGTGCAGTGAGGTGGGCTATGAGCTGTACTGCCACAACTTTCTCAATAACCTTACCTAAAAGGGAAGGTTAGAGATTGGTCTATAATTTGCCAAGATATCAGGGTCAAGGGATGTTTTTTTTTTCAGGACGGCCCTCAGGGTCAAGGGATGTTTTTTTTTTTCAGGACGGCCCTCTCTAGTGCCTCTTTCAAAGCACTAGGGAACAACTTCTCCAAAAGCAAACACCAGACAATCTTGGCAAACACTGAGCCAACAGACTTCACACATCTCACAAGGAGACCTACCGGGCCCGGGTCCAGTTCACAAAACATGGACCACAGCAGCATGATTACCTTACATACTTCTTTCCCCTCCACTGATCTGAAGTCACTCCAGACATTTGAAGAATGATTTGTGACATCCAAATCACCATTGCAGGGTGACATATGCCCCATTGGACAGATACTGGACCTGATGGAGAACACTGTGTCAGAGAACAGAGCAAACTTTTTGCACTTAGCTGCTTAATATGCAACTTTAGGCTGCAGACAGGCTGGATGAAGCAGCTTGTCAACAGTCCTAAAGATCTGAGCTGGTCTATTCTTCCCTGCAGCTATCTCCCTGGACAGTTAGACTGCTCTTTGATACTCCATGTAGTAAGTTTTTAAAGCCAGCCTGTCCTCCCCTGATCCAGACTTCAGACAATGAAACTCCAACCTAAGACCCTTGGTCTTCATCTCTTTGACAGCCACATCAAGCCATAGAAGTCTCAAGTGAGAGGACCTGGGTCATATAAAGAGTAATGCAACAGAGTCAAGCTCTGAGGCCACAACCCTGTTATAGGCTGATATTGTCTCACTTGCACCCTCTCTGATGTGAACACACAAGCAGTGCTCACATCAGAGAGGTCCATTATCACCAACTGTCCCTCTGGGGACAGCCCTCTTAAAGGGGAGATAATGGACCATCTCCACAGGGGAAAGACCACTGAGGGGGGCCCTGAATGAGAACCTTACTGTGCAGTGATCCAAACAAGTAACTGGATCAATCTTGAGATTGAAGATCTCAAGACCCAGTGAGAATACTAGGTCCAAGGCATGTCCGTGGCAGTGAGTCACAAAAGCAAATGCTTGTGCAAGGCCCAGCAAATTCATAATCTGGAGGAAGTCATATCCAAACTTGATAATCTGTCATTGATTCAGACATTTAAATCAATCAGAATCAACCATCCGGGCTACTCCAACACCCTCTTGATGACAAAGTCAGCAACTTTCTTGAGAAATTCCCTCTTGCGCTCTGGAGGCTGGTAGACCAGAAGGATTCTGCAACCTGCAACCAGACCCCCCCCCCCCAAATGGCCGCACATTCAAATGATGACATAGCTCCCACTTGGTACACAGAGAAGTTCAAGTTGGCACTAAAAAAAACGGCTACACCCTCACCACTGCAGTCTCCTCTCGAGCAGTGCACCACGGAGGAACCAGCTTGGATGGACGCCTCCAAGGTTGAGCTGGCATCATCTCCCAGCCCAGTCTCTGTGATGCAAGCAAGATCGACTGAGGAGACCAAATTCACTATAATTGCAGTCTTGTTCCTGCTTGATCTCATATAGAACCACCTGAAGGGGACTAGAGGTGGATGCTGCTGCAACAACTACCTGTCCATTTGGTCCAGTGGAGACCCTGGGTATGGGGACTAGGCAAGACTGACCTCTTTCCAGTCCCCATTTCACCCCAGGGTGTCTCCTGGTCCTTACTACTCTTATATGGCTCTCCCCATATGTAACCCTAGTGCCCTGCCATCTACCATCCTGCTTCCTCATGATGCTGGTCTCCAACAGTGTCTAAGGACTGTGGATGACAAAGGGAGATCAACAAAAGGGCAGAGGTCTAACAGCTGGGATGCTGAGTAGCTGCGCCTATGGGCGCTGACACTTAGGTGCATCTCCCAGCCTACTAGCTAAGTGCTCTACTTGAAACAAAAATAAAACAATAGACTAGAATAGATTAAAACAACCACCCAAACCCAAATTAACCCAATAATAACTTAATCCCCACACCCCTTATCCAGTTTACCTAACCCTCCCACACACACTCAAATCTAAGCAAAGAATAACTATAAAACACATATTCGGTCACATACAATCCTTACCCAATGCAATTGAAAGGCTATGCCTGTAGTTCAATGGGGTGAGCAACCAGCCATGCCCCCTTCCTGAGCTACATAAGCAGTACCTCCCAGCCTCCTTCTGAAGCATTTTTTTCTTTGCCAGCCAATGGCTCTGTCAGTCTGTCTTGTCCTTTGGGGCCTGCTGAAGCTTTGCCCCCCCCCAGCATCTCTGTGCTTTGTGCTCTGCTTGGTTTGTGCTGGACTTCTGTTTTTTGTGTTCTCCTGCTTTTGGTTTGTGTTGCTTTGCCTATGGCTGCTACATGTTTCCTTGTGTGCTTGTTCCCTTACTGCTCCTGTTCTTGTGTTTGCTTTGTTTGTTTCTTTCAGGCTTTCTACATTTCTAGCACCTTGTGGATACATTGTTTATTTGTGCTTCAGATTACATATTATTGTTTCCTTACCTTAAGCTGCCCTGTACCTGTGCTCTTAGGCTGCATTTACTCACCAGATTTTGCAAGCCCTCAGTCAACTGCAATATTATTGTGTGTTTCAGCTCCCACTGTTGTTTTCCTGCCTGCTATCTCATGTGTTTTTTCCACTTTAATTATTTGCAGTTGTTCCAAGATTCACCCTACCACTCCCTGCTGTGCTACGCATGTTCTATAGCTCTGCTCTTACTTCAGTCAGTGCTAGCTCATTTCATTCAGTATTGGAGTTCATTGTGCTCTGCACAATTTATTCAGTGTTTGCTAAGCCAGGCCCAAGTGCTGCATTGCTATACCGTAACTTTCAGCTATTACATTAGCTGCCTGGTCTCAGCTTCTAGCTGTAGGCATTTTAGCAGTTTGTTTCTGAATCTAACTATTTCGAACTTTTCAGTCATTAATTTGCTTCCCCTGTTCACATTATTCTGGCAACTTGCTATCCTATGGCTTTGTCCTTCACTCGGACCTTGCCAAGAAAGGCACTTCTTTTGGGGGGTTTCTACCCTATCAACATTACAGTTGCTGTTTGGTCTCATGATACTCAGCCTGTGACTTCCCTGTTATTCCCACGGTGGGAGACTGCAGTGTCATGGTGGGGCATCATGGCTCCAATTAGCAGGAACATGCTTTTATGTAAGCTATATGATTTTGTCCTGCTCCTTTGCTTACATGGCTTTTCAGCTATCTATGCACAAATATATTAACTTTGCAGCCTACATGGCTTTCTCAATATTAACTGCATTCCATTACTGTGTTATAAATGTTCCTTACTGGAATAACCTACCTCCACCTTAATGGCATTTCAGGTATTCATGCCAATCATATCAGTTCACTACTCATGCTGAAACCGTAGCACTCATCTGCTAAACCTTATTGATTCAATTATGCTATATCTTATTGGTTCACTCACTGGCATCACATCCTCTCACTGTCTAAATGCCTCTTACTGCCTAAACACCTACCTTCTATGTCACCATCAATTTGGCTTCCATAAAGGAACTGGTTGACTTGATTTCCACTGGTTGCTACTACCATCAAACCACCAAATGCTGGCATGCACTGTGGCATCCTACCTCATCCAGGCCCCACCTTGGAAATTCTCATTGTTGCAGAGTTCACACACAGCCTTTCACAGGCTCTGTCTTGGTGGATCTCATGTTGCAGAGTTTGATCCCAACCTTTCAAGGCTGGCCTCTTCATCAGTATCTACAGCCACTGGCTTCACCTGGCCTCCTCATCAATAATCTGCTACCTAATCTATGGCCTCTGGCTTCACCCAACCTCCTCCTGTCTAGCACTCAAAGTTGATTCATACTTGTATAAATTGGAGGCATGCTAACCATGTTCATTACCTTTTCTGGCTCAGGGCTTGCCCTGTAAACTGACAGCCTCACTTTGCACTCACAAAGTCCACATCTTGAGCATGTGAACCTCTGGATGGGGTCCTTCTCATCTGGCCCATAGCGGGACTGTCCTCAGTCTGGGCAGAGCTTTAGCATGCAGTCATATGGTGCAACCTCTTGATGCAGAATGTATGACTTCAGCTGTCAAAGGGTGGGGCCTTGGCAGCCCAAGAGTGCTCCTTTGGCCATGGATATGCTGTGACACATTCAAAAGCTATTCTCCCTATGACCGCCTCTGGTTCACCTGGCTAGTTTTAGTCAGTAGGCTGGCTGAGTGCCTCAGCAGTCATCACTCTCCTCCTCCCACCTTGGGGGTCTACTTTCGTTTCAGAGTACCCATTGTTGCAGAGGTCTCTCACAACCCTTCATGGCATTCCTGTTAGAGGGATCATGACAACTTTTCTCCAAAATCTGGAATATTTCTTCCCCTTTACTATGTTTCTAAATTGCAGCAGCAGAGTCTTCACTAAATAAACTTCCCCCAGCCTGGAGGGAAGGCGACCTAGGCCTTGGATCTCCAGAGGCTTCCTCCTCTTAAAAAGGTATTTTTCCCTCTACTCCATGCCAAAGGTCATAATATGTAGTTAGTTGTTTATAGTATATTCCCTAGTTTCCTTAGGCACATTTCCACTGATGGATGGTGGCTCTATTCACTGTTCCCTCTCTCCTTAGGAATCCTCCAGATGTCATCAGTGCAATCCATTTTATCAGTGCTATCCTGACAACCTGTGCATCTTATTTGTGTTTCATCAAGCTGTCTCATTGCTGTCAGTCTGATTCTCTACATCGTAGTCAATGTTTACTGCTTAATGTCCTTTTTGGGACTCCTTCCTAAGGTACCTTTAGACAAGGGAATCTTTCCACAGCACCTTTGGGGGTGGAACATTCAAAAAGGGTTCCTTGCCTCTGGTACCCCAACAAGGTGGTAATTCCCCATGAAATCAGGGGGATATGGATACCCTGGGGGGGTGGGAAAGGAAGTGGGGGTTGAAGTTCAATTCAGGGAAATGTAGGGTGCTGCATCTGGGGGGTCAGAAACCTGAGACATGCATACACCTTGGGGGGACCACACTGCAAGTCACATTGGGAGGAGAGGCACCTAGGGATAGTGGTGGACAGCAAAATGAATAACACAGAGAATTGTCAAAGAGCTGCAGCAAAAGCAAATAGGATACTGGGCTGCATAACCAGGGGGATTACCTCCAGGAGGAGGGAGGTGATCCTCCCTCTGTATAATGCCCTGGTTAGGCTACATCTTGAGTACTATGTGCAGTTCTGGAGACCCCATCTAAAGAGGGACGTAGCACTGCTGGAGAGGGTCCAGAGGAGGGTGACCAGGATGATTCAGGGCATGGAGGGTAGGACCTATGAGGAGAGACTGGATGAACTCAATCTGTAGCATTGGAGGAGAGGAGGAACAGAGGGGACATGATAGAGACTTTCAAGTATGTAAAGGGGATAAATAAGGGTGGAGCCAGGGAAGTGTTCAGGCTTAAGAAGGGGGGAACTACCAGGGGACATGAGTGGAAGCTGGAATGGGGGAAGTACCGGGGGGAGTGCAGGAGACACTTCATCACAGAGAGGGTGGTGGAACCATGGAATGCACTGCCCAGGAGTCTGGTGAAAGAGACCACAGTGGAAGGATTCAAGAAGGTTTGGGACAGGTACAGGGGGAAGCTGAGATCAGGAAAGGCCACCTCTGGGTCTGGGGGAGTGGAGAAGTGAGCTCCCAGTAAGGTGCTAGCTTCTGAGAAGACACGATAGACTATGGAGCCTATTCTGCTGGCTTTTACTATGATACTATGAAATAGAGAGTGCAAATGGCCAAACAGTTATCACAGTTACACAAGCATAACACTACTGTGGTTGCGCTGGCCCATTGAAACACAAATAAGCCACCCACAGCCCATCCAGTAAATAATAAAATTAAATAAAACACAAAATGTGTAAGTCCAGGTTTCAGTTTTGTGCCAACCAATGGCCAATTGTATGACAAGTGTCCCAGAGTAAAATAGAGTCCAACCAGTAGCGAACTTTATAACAGTTTTATCATAGTTAAGTAAACTCCACAAAAGTGTCCAATGGTTATAGACAGTAACAGAGTTAAGAACCCCCCTCCCAGCAGCACTCTTACCACTACTGGGGGAGTTTTACTACATACTGTGTGATCCTGAGCAAGTCACTTAACTTCCTTGTGCTCCCAGGTCACATCCGGAAACGAGCTTTGGCTTAGTGTGCTACTCCTGGTTAAACAATGTTCCCTTTCCCCTTTACAGAAGAAAACATGGAAAAATTGAACCAGGCAAGAGCTCAACAAACCCCTTCCAGCAGTGCTCTCACCACTACTAGGAGGTTACACAAAAGAATAGATAAATAAAAATCAAAGCACTCACCCCAAAAGTGTCTAAAAGTACAATTTACAGGTCCAGGGAGTGGTGAAATTTTACAAAGTTTTTATTCTTATTTTTAAAACTGCAGCAGCCAGCAGAGTCTTCTGGGGCAGTCTCTTACGTAGAAAGGTTCCACTTCTACAAGTGCTCTGGGAGACCATAAAACTGCATCCAACAGGTGGTGAGAAAGGTACCACCCATAAAGAGACTCACAGCCATGGTACTGCAGCTAAGAAAGCTGAAAGTCCACAATCTCAGACTTATGGCAGAAGTGTTTCAATGACAAGTATTGATGGTGTATCCCCAAAACTGCTCTCCACAGTTCCTGGTGTCCCACTGCCAAGGGAAGCTCTGGGAGCCTGTATGCCATCTCCAAGGAATAGCAGGTAGTGGATATCAGGTGGTGGAAAGAGTGCTATGTGCTCAGCAGGAACCACCCCGTGGTGCCACAACAGAGACCTTGAAGAAACTCCAGTACCTGATGAGCAGTAAATAACAATATCTGAAGCCCTGGAAATCCACACAAGGAAAACAGTAAAACCAGTGGTAAATCCAAATCCCAAATACAAGAAGAAAACAAGAGCCCAGAGTCTACATAGAAACATAGAAACATGGAATTTGACGGCAGATAAGGACCACTTGGCCCACCCAGTCTGCCCATTTCCCTACCTACTGGATAAGCTGCAGATCCTAGTTAACCAGCAGCCTACTTCTTCCTACCCCCACCCCCCAGAATTGCCTTATGACTATCCCATGCATGCTTGAATTCCACCACTGATTTTGACTCCACAACCTCCTCCGGAAGGCCGTTCCATGCATCCACAACCCTCTCTGTGAAAAAATACTTCCTTAAACTACCTCTGAGCTGCCCCTCTATCTTCAAATTGTGCCCTCTTGTTCTTGCACACCTCTTTTTTTGAAAGATGCTACCCTCTTGGACTTTGTTGATTCCCTTGAGGTACTTGAAAGTTTCTATCATGTCCCACCTCTCCCTCCTTTCCTCGAGGCTATACATATTAAGCTCCTTAAGTCTCTCTTCATATGACTTCCGGTGCAGACCCTGTACCATTTTAGTTGCCCTCCTCTGGACAGCTTCCATCCTGTCTATGTCTTTGCGGAGATTGGGTCTCCAGAACTGCACACAGTACTCCAGATGGGGTCTCACCAGCTGGCTCAGAAACAGCCCTAACTAAAAAATAAAGTAACTCCTGCTGCTAACTTACTGTTCCAAACTTGTCTGCACTCAAACACTAAGCCTCAAACAATAGACTATGGTGGCAGTCACAGAGACTAACAAAGTTCATTTAAAATAAAAGGTTGTATGCCTTCATGCCAATACAACCACAACCACAACCACAACCACAGCCACAAGCCTAATATTTCAGACTAAAGTTAAAAGGTTTGCAAAAAATGTTTTATTTAATCTGATCTCCCAACCTACAGTATACTAAAATTAACAGCAACAGAGCCCAGGTAGACAGCAGCCAGCCTGCTGTACCATGAAGAACTGTGCTATGCAAGCTGTGAAAGGGCATACAAATTTAAAACAAGAATATAAAAATGTATTTTAAAACAAGAAAAAAGATTCTAGGAGGAGGTTATGGGAGCAACTCAGAGGTGCAATACATGAGGAGAACAGTAAACAATGTTGGGTCCATGTAGCATATGGCACCCGTGAAAATAACAGAACATATAATATTAAGGCTATGATCAGTCTAAATATGTGGGTATCTCATTTAAAAAAAATGTTAATTATACTGATTGTCAGGATAAAATGATGGAAGAGACGTGTATTAATTAATAGAAGGTAAAAATGCAATATTAGCTCTGAAGAGAAATAAGGCATCAGGGGCCCAATATTCAGAAATGAACAAAGCAGAGCACAACAATTTGTGCTGCATCTTGTAATAGCATGAGTGTACAAAAAGGCTATATTCAGAGGGATAATGCATGGCGCTATCCCTCTGAATTTAGGGTCACTGAACACAGGCACTAAGTCACATAGTGCTGCCCAATAGTGCCCCCAAACTAGGATGCCACAATGGACAAAATCTGTAATTATCAAAACTCCTCTAAAAATGAGCCCATTGGGCATATAAAGTGCTCATTTGCATGAATATTATGGGCTAATAAGCATGGGGAGTGAGGCTAGCGTACAGTGCGCATTCCCTCAAATTGCCCCGTCACAGTGAGCTGTCCCTAGTGCTAATGGTTCCCCCGCAACAATCTCTCTCCCATCATGAAAACCCCTGCCCCTGGAGTCTAGTGGTGCCCTTCCCTCCGATCACACACCTGAATAAAAATAATGACTTCCTAGGTGGTTAGTGGTGCCCCCACAATCCCCCTTCTGCACATATGTAATAATGTTCCCTGCATCTCGTGGTGTCCCCCCTCCCTCCGATCCCACTCCGGCACCAGACTCCAATTTTCCTGGCATTCAGTGGTCCCTCCCCCACCTGACCCCAGTCCCAGAACCAGGAAAGCCCCCAAGTTTGTCAATGGTCAGCCTCTCCCCACAATGGCAGCCTGCTCACCAGACCATAAGCAAGTACAGTCCAGCCCCCCTGCCAAAACAGCAGTAGCCTCCAACCCAGACAATGGTGGTGAACAGTGATGCCCTCCCACCTACAGCACTAACAACCAATCCCGCACCCTTGTGGGGTCTGGACTCCCACACATAGCCCTGCTCGGGGACAAGGTCATTATGGAGGTGAGGCATCTGCCTCACAGGGAGAGGGAATAGCAACCACTCTGCATTTGTGCACCCCCTGCTGGCCAGCACTGAAGCAGCATTGGTATCAGCTGTGAAGACAGCTGCTATTCCACCCTCCTGGCTGGAGAAAGGGTGCGACTCTGGTGAGCCCAATAATCAGACTGGGATATGCAGGGAATGCCAGGGAAAACCAGTGAAAAATGCAATTCCATATTGGCATTTATTTTTGGGGGTACACACCAATACTTTTGATTTATTTAATTTTTATTTATCATAGAGGTGCACTAGACAATCAAATGCATATTTTTCAACATGACCTCGAATGTACATAGATAATTTTGAGAGCTAGAACATGTTGTATACTATGAATAATTGGGCTGGCGTGCAGATGACTTGGATGTCAGGGGTGTGCCTTGGGGTCATCAGCACTAATGCTCACTTCATTCCATATGTAAATAAGCTGAGATGGGCATAGTATAGGAAAATGGGGTGAGCGTCAGGGCTGATGACCCCGAGGCACATTCCTGATGCCTGTCAGTGTCTGCAGGGTGGGGGTGGGATGTTAGGGTTGGAAACCCTAACACCACATTTCCCCCTGCTTTTGTCACTTTAGTAACAACCCTAAAGGATGCATTAAGGAAGTTTTTTTGCAATGAATTTCCTTACTTTGTCAGATAGTATAATAGTATCTTTATTTTACTGTGGGAGCACAGGGTCCTTTGAACCCTGCGCTCCCATCCCTCCATAGATGCACATATGTATGTAGGTGTGGAAGCATAGGGCCCACCAGGCCCTTCACTTCCATTTCCAGAACAACAGTGACCAAACTGTCAGCATAGCCATCTTATTACCCCACGTCATGTACCCAGGCACAGAGAAATTGTCAAATTCATGCCAAAATGTAATTCTGTACAACTGCAATGCCACAGTTACAAAAAACACATTTTTTGGCAGGATTTGAAAAATGACAGCTGTGACATACATGTGGTGGGGTAATAAGAAAGCTATGTTGAAAATCTAAGGTCAAAATATTTAACATTTCCAAAGTTATGAGTGGGTGTAGCAAACTTGCAACGAATTGTCATAAGTTTGACATTTTTTTCATATTTTGACCCCAAATTTTCAACATACTCTTCTTGTGACCCCACCTCATAAGCCCCATAGGTGAAAATTTAGAAATCTGTGCTGAAATGCCATTCCACGCCACAGGTGTGAAAACAATGTTTTGGACAGGATTTGAAAAATGACAGCTGTGCTGTTTATGAGGTGGTGTGAAAAAATGGTAATGTTGAAATTTTGGAGTCAAAATATTGAAAATCACCAAAGTTATGGGCGTGCATAGAAAAATTAAAATGAACACATGTAACTCAGGCATTGTTGGGACTTTCTGTACCAAATTTTCAACATGGCCTTTTTGAGTCCCCACCTCATGAACACTGGTGGTGAAATTTCATTATTTTGGCCCAAAAGGTGATATTTCGGGCCCGAGTAATGAAATGGCAGTTGCAGTGTTCATGACATTGGGTCACAAAAGGGCTACGTTGAAAATTTAGTGAAAAATTTCCTAAAAATGCCAGAATTATCAATATAAGTTAAAAACACCAGTGATACACATTATATGGCACTTACCTTTATTCCTCAGTTCACAGTTCAGCTTTGAAGAGTGCAGACAAGTTCCAGTCCACAGAACATGACAGCTTTCGACCTCTGATGGTAAGTATAAGGGCAGGGGGGTGTGGGGTGCTGGGTGCTCAGTGGGAGGGCAGGGATAGGGGAGGGGCGATGAGGACAACGAGAGACAGTTTTCTTATTTTCAGGTTAAAAAAAAGATGATGGGTGATGGCTTTCCATTTTCCAGAAAAAAAAAATATCACCATGCATTTCAGGACACAGGAAGTGGGCTCCCCAGTGTCCCACGCTGCTGGGGGAGGGCATTTGTAAATGCCAGCACAGGGATTGGGCCTCCCGATGTCAGCAGTACTTTTGTAAACAATGGGCTGTGGGGGAAGGGGGTCCAACACTGACCTTTAGAGATAATTCTCATTTTGTAGTGTGGAACAGAGGCTGCATCATATGGGACAGAGGTACGGTTTGTCATATGATTCAGGGTAAACACAAAGCAAAACAAATTTAGCTCCTCTTTTAGAAGTCTTTAATTTGCAGGTGTCAATCTCACTCCTCCAGAAAAGTCTGATGGATAAGGTAGTAGTGGTTAAAATAGATTGATATTTGGAGGTTAAACCCTCAAATCTGATTGACAGAAAATTTACATCCCTGATCCCTCTCGCCACAGGTATATTTCTACCTATACATATTGGGCCAGATATTCAGAAATGCGCATAAGGCCAGAGCAACTCCAGAGCAGCACAACTTAAATGCGCCATGGTGCAGTGAATGCAATATTCAATGGTTGCGCACGGTGACATGCGCCAGCGCAACACAGCTGAATATCACAGCGGTGCACTATGGTGCAGCCAGAGGTGTGCCAGGGAGCAACCAGACATGCGCCATAGAGCAACCAAAGATGCACAAGGGTGCAAAGGGAGATGCGCCAAGGCACAGAAGGACCATCCCTAGGCAATGGTGGGAGCAAAGCAGCTGAAGGATAGCATGGGGAAGGCAGTGAAACACAGCTGGGGACAGTGGCAGGGAGGCACAGTGATGGGCCACAGGTGGCCACCGCCTGCATGGTGCAGACAGGCAGCCAGAGCCCCCCCCGCACCATGGCACTGGACGCAGGAAACAGGTGGTACCAACGGCCAAGGGAGAGCTGCCACTGGAACCCCCCGCTGGATGCCAAGCACCCACCCACCCAGACCATGGCTAGCCACACCCTGGTACACAGCACCCAACACACATGCCACACATCCTGGACAGCCAGTCCATGGCCACCCCAAGGCACAGCCACCGACCAAGGGGCAGGACACCACCATGCATGGCCCACACAGTGACACAGGCACACCACACAGACACCCACCACGCCACTACAGCATGGCTCCACTCGCTAACTGCAAAGCAGACACGGACACAGGCAGTTAAGGAAATAAACTGTAATAAAACTATGTACAAAGTAATATGGAGGGAAAAGGTAGGAGAGCGAGGGATGGGGACAGGGACTGTACAGTGGGATGGGGGAAGGAAGGGGAAGGGATGGAAGGAGTAAGATGGAAACACTGGGGACAACTAAGAGCAGCCACGATCTGCCACTGCCCGATGCCTCCGCTGCAGCCTGTCACGCAGCACCATCTGCCAGGTCTGCTGGGCCACCACCAAGGTCGTTGAGGTTATAAGGATAATCTGCCATAACAGCCGGCAATAAAGCAGCAGCTACAAACTCCTCCGGTTGCCTATGAAAAAGAAATGGACAGGTGATCCGTGCAAGTCCCTAGAAACCATGCCCTCCCACTGTGTGCAGCAGACAGTGGGAACACACGCCCCTGGAGTGGCAACCTGGCCGCCAACAGTGGGTGGGCCAATGCCTGCCGACATCCCAGCATGCCACAACAGTGCACAGCGGTGGACACCACCGCCTAAAGGCCACCTGACTGTGCAGTGACAGGCAGATGGCACCTGGCTGCAGCAGCCCCACAGCAGCACCAGTGGCAGATGGGTGCACACCCATCCCAACAACAGCTGGTACACATGTGCAATGTCTACCCCACAGTGGCATGCACACCACACAGTGTGCTGCACACAGCTAATGTGGCACAGATGGCCATGGCCACACCATCACCCCGCTGACTGGTCCCACTGCTGCTCAACCTCCACCGGTCAGTCCCGCTCCACTGGCTGAATGTCCCGCAGTGGCCTGCTGTGGCCCGCCAGACCCCCCTTCTGCCCTGGCAAAGCAACGATCCTCAGGCCCTAGGAATGTAACACAGACAGACACACATCAGACTACAGCCACAGCATGTGCCCACCACCCCAACCCCTGTGCACAGTGTGTGCCCCAGCCTGACATAACCCACAGGGCAGTGGCACAGTGCACCCAGTGGCCGGCAATGCCACACCACATGGCACACAATGACAGTGCCCCCCCCACAGGGCATGTCAGGCAGCCCAGCCAACACCACGGTATGGCGGTTGGGCACAAATACAGCATGTGCTGATTTACCTAGTCGTGGCACGGGCCCCCTGTGAACACGTGCCTGCCACGTCCTCAGCCTCTCGGGGCCCCGCCGCATCAGGTCACAGTACCAATGGTGGCACTGCTCACCAGTCTGAGGCACACCAGTATCCTGGACCAGGCCTGCAGCAATGGCCTGCCAGATGTCACTCCTGTCTTTCTGCAGGGGCTCCTGGCCAAACAGACCAGGTGCATGTGGCAGCACCTGGGCCTTAAGGTTCACGAGCTCTATCTCACTCCAGTTGCAAGCACATCACACCCCCCTCACCACGCCATGCCCTCTAAATGAGTTGCTGAACCAAGATAGTGGCCAGTAGCGCATGTGCACAGTGTGCACAGGATGCGCAACTCGTGGAGGCATGGGCAGCGTCCACCAATCGTGCATCGCTGTGGATGCGCAGCACCCAGCATGTAGTGGTGGAGTCCCAAGGGGCATAGGGTCAGGTTAGGGGTCAGGGGTCACCCAGCACACAGTGTGCCAGAGTGCTATAGGGGCCATGGCGCATAGTGTGCCATGGGCCCTATAGCGCTCAGGCTCTTTAGGGGCCATGGCGCACTATGTGCTATTGCCCCATAGCACCTGAGCATTTTAGAGCCCATGGCACACTATGCTTTATGGCCCCTATAGCACTCTGAGTGCATCGTGCACAATAGGTGGTAGCACAAGCCATGACGCATGCATACTGTAGGCAGCGCACTGCGTATGTCACGGCATTGTGCCACAACATGCACCAGAGCAATTCCATTGCACAAGGAACAAGTGCACAATATTCAGCCACCATATGCTAATAAGCTCATCATCCAGTGCGCAGCGCACTGGGGATATTATCATATCATTACTGTTGCACTATGGCTCATTTGCATGCGATGCATTATAAAGGCACCACACAACAGGGCAGGCCATGGACCGGTATTGCAACTATCTGAGGTAAGTTGTGCCTACTGTGGGAACAGCCAGCAGAGCAGGTGGATGGGGTGGGCAGCTGCAGGCAGTGACACACATGTCCTTGTCCACAGGTAGCACCATGTCCAAGCATGAGGAGAATGAGGAGTGTGGGCCTGCCCTTAAGCGCATACCCAACTTTACGAAGGCGGAAGTCAATATCCTGTTCAAGGCCTACCTCAACAGGGAAAAATTGCTGAGTAGCACCACTGGCACACCACAGGCCAGGGCTACGGCCTGGGTGAAGGTGGCAGTGGCTGTAAACCTGCAGGGCAGCCACCAGCAGTCTGTGCAGGAGTGCAGAAAGAAGGTGGGCACTGACAAATGCCATATTAAGGAGAAGGTGGCGGCTATATGGGCTGCCAGGACAGCCACTGGTGGGGGCCATACTGCTGTGCCACAGCTCACAGCTGAAAAGGAGCAACTGTGTGTCACACCACACGCTGCCTGTGTGCACACCCACCCAGCTGCTGACAGTGTGGCATGTGAGTGATGAGAGCAGCACAGCACTGGTTGTACCTGTGCACCGGTGCCCTGCATCTGATCCATGCCACTTGCTAGCACCTGGGCGTGTGCTTGCACGTGCTGTATATGTTTGTGTGTGTGCGTGTGTGTGTGTGTGTGTGTGTGTGTGTGTGTGTGTGTGTGTGTGTTGCTGCACAGTGCTGCATGCTGTTGTGTGTGGCTGTGTGGCACCGCAACCCCCACCCCTGCCCCACACCTGTGTTTGCATGCCCATAGCCATGCCTGCCAATGCCTGTGTGCTGTGCCATTGTGTCTGTCCACTGCATGGGTGTTGCTCCACCTACCTGCGTGCACCAAAGTGCTCCTGTGCAATTGTGTCCCAGTGCTGGCATGCCATCCTTAGGAGCTGGGGATCCGTCCACCCAGGTGGGCTGCCAATCTCCCCCCAGTCCATTGCCCTTGTCATTGCCACTGCTGTCCTCCTCTTCAGCCTCAACAGCTATCCCAAAGTCAATGGCCATGTTGTGCAGTATGCAGCAGGCCATGAATAGGCCACAGGCTTTTGAGGGGCTGTACTGTAGGGCACCACCAGACCTGTCAAGGCAATGGAATCGTGCCTTCAGCATCCCAAACACATTCTCAAGAATGTTCCATGTGCTGGCATGTGCCTCATTCTAATGGTCCTTTGCTGGGGATGACGGGCGCCTATAGGGGGTGAGCAGCCAGGGCCTGAGTGGGTAGTCACTGTCACCTGTGTGGCCAGATACATGGTTAGCCTGGTGTCCTCTGTCACTGTGCCCCTTGCCCATCCCAGGTGCCCCCGCCAGTGCACCTGCCCTGCTCACCCCCTTCCCATGCCCTGCTGTTCCCAGCTCCCCTTGGCCATCCCATACTCACCCACTAGGTAGCCCGTGGGGATATCCCCACTCTCGAACCTGTGGCACAGTGCAGAGCTGTACCAGATGAATGAATCATGTGCACTCCCAGGGTGTTTGGCACAGACATTGGTTATGTGCCCCCTGGCATCTCACAACACCTGATAGTTGATACTGGGGTAGCCCTTCCTGTAGACGTATGGTACACCCTCAGGGTCAGGTGGCATGCAGAAGCCCACATGGGTGCAGTCAATGGCCCCTAGCACACCAGGTATCCGTGCTACCCGGTGGTACTCCTGCATGGTTGCTGTATGCTCTGCCTGTGTGCAGGGGAACAGGCAGCACCTGGGCCATAAGGTTCACGAGCTCTATCTCACTCCAGTTGTGAGCACATTGCACCCTTCACTGCGCAATGCTCCCTAAATGAGTTGCTGAACCAAGATAGTGGCCAGTAGCTCACATGCAGTATGTGGCAGAAGGGTGTTGAGGAATTGTGTGAGGAGGTGTGACGTGGCCAACTAGGTTATGCCAGTGGTGTTCCCTGTTGGTCTCTGCAAGGTGCCCACGATGGCTGTCACCTTCATCTCCACTGTCAGGGCATGGCTCTGTCTAGTGGGTGCCTGCATCTCCTCACTGCACAGCTCACAGAGCTGCCTCAGAATCACCCGGTTCAGGTGATACTGGCCCATTGTCTCCATATCAGAGTGGTTCTCAAAGTTGATGAGGGGACGGTACCACCTGTTCTGGGCATACTGCCGATGGGCCCTTCCATGGCCATGTTGTTCTGCCTCCTGCCTCCTCACACCCCTCATTATGACCTCCATCTGGAAGGCTGCACTGGCAATGGCCCCTGCTGTCCTGTCTCCCCCTGGGCAGTCGGCTCCAGTGGTCAGCTTGCCACTGTGGGGCAGTGCTTGTCACTACTCTGCCTGGCTCCCTCTTGCATCTCCTGCCCCTGGCTCACACTCCACTGCCACATCTATCCCACACCCCTGTAGCTGCCTGTTCCACTCCCTCCAGGGTCTGGTGGCTCTCTTTCTCTCTCTCGCTCTCTCTCTGTCTATCTCTCTCTCTTTCTCTCTGTCTTGCTCCCCTCTGGCACAAGTGCTGTCCCCCTGCTTGCTCCTTATATTTATAGGCTCAAATCCACTTGGCGCATCTAGCCATTGCTCCACACTTGTGCCATGGGTTGGGGGTTGAATATCACACTGTGCCGCATATTCATGGGCATGCCCCCTGCCCTTGCACATGCACATGCATTCATTAGAGTTATGCATTGGCACACTGCTACTTGCGCTGCACACTGGCTCCCACTGAATATCACTCCATGGTGCAGTGCCGCAGTTGCGCCATGCGCAACTGCTTTGCATATCCCGGCCATTTTCTTTTAACTACTCTGGAATCCTTATTTTTTATGCAAAAGAGTGTTGACTGCATAATACACTTAGATCAAAAGCTGGGCCTTCAAAAGGTTTCCTAGCACAAAGCATAGCCAGCCCAGGTTTTTTTTGGAAACAACATTGTAATGATTGAGCACAACTGAATATTTTTTCTGCATATCCCCAGAATGTTTTTTCCATTAACATACTAACATACTAACATACTATTTGCCAGCAGATTAGGCCTTACGGTCTATCGAGTCTGCTCGAACCTAGATCCTTAGTTGGGTGCCAAGACCCTCCCATCCCTTGTTCTCTAGAAACCCCTATCATCCATCCCCACCCCCCCCGGGACAGGCCATCATCTGATACATCCACTTTCTGTGTCTGTCCCACCCTCTCTTGAAGCCCTCCACTGTGGATCTCTGAACCAGCTCACCAGGCAGTGCATTCCAAGGGTCCACCACCCTCTCGGTGAAAACCTCCTCCTCTTTTCCCCCCTCACCCTTCCACCTTCCAACTTCAAACCATGCCCTCTGGTGATACCTCCCTGCTTTAGTCTAAAGATCCCCTCCATGTTTACCCTATTTATTCCCTTGAGGTACTTGAAGACCTCAATCATGTCCCCCTGTCTCTCCTCTCCTCCAATGAAAACAGGCAGAGCTCCTCAAGTCTGTCCTCATAAGTCAAATCCCTAGCCCTCGTATCATCTTTGTTGCCCTCCTCTGTACCCTCTCCAGGAGCTGTATGTCCCTCTTCAAATGTGGTCTCCAGTACTGTACACAGTACTCAAGGTGGTCTCAATCCAGTTCATTGTACAGCTGCAGAATCACTTCCTGCTCCTAGAGGTGATCCCCTCACGATGCATCCCAACATCCTGTTTGCCTTGCTAGCTGCTCTCTTGCACTGCTCAGAGTTATTCATACATGTATCCACCATGACCCCTAGGTCTTTTTCCCCTATTGAGGCCTCCAGCGCCTCCCCTCCCAGGGTGTACCTGAGTTTAAGGTTTCCCTGACCAAGATGCAACACCTTGCACTTGGTGATATTGAAATTTAATTTCCATGTGTGAGCCCAGCTTTCCAGGGTGTCCAGGTCCCCTTGCAGGGCCACCCTCCCCTCTTCTCCCTCAACTACTGCTCCCATCTTGGAGTCATCCGTGAAGAGACTCATTTCACACCTATACCCTCCTGATGTCCGATATGTAGCATTAAACAGGATCGGACCCAGGACCGAACCCTGTGGTACCCCACTACCAACCCTCTAGGGTTCGAGAGCTCCCACAGACCACTACTCTCTGAGTGCGTCCAGCTAGCCAGTTTTCAATCCATCTGACCATCAAAGGGCCTACTCCTAACCCCATCAGTTTCTCCACCAGACCATTGTAGGGGACAGAGTCAACCTTGCTGAAGTCCAAGAATAATACATCCACAGGCTTACCCCTGTCCAGTTCTGATGTTACCCATTCATAGAACTCCACAAGGTTGGTTTGACATGATCTACCTGGCACAAACCCATGTTGCCGACTATCCAGACCTCCCACCTCCTCCAAGTACACCCCCAATCGTTCCTTTAGTATACTCTCCATTAATTTTCCCACCACCGAGGTCAAACTGATGGGTCTATAATTACCTGGTACTTCCCTCGACCCCCCTTTATGGATTGGTACCACATGTGCCTCTCGCCAATCCCTAGGTACCCTCCCTGTCTCAAGTGACCTGCTGAAAAGCTCCGCCAGGGGTGCAGCCAGTATGTCCACCAATTCCCATAGTACTCTCGGATGAATGCCATCGATCGGAGATTTGTTTTTCTTTAGGGCCTTGAGGGCTAACCACACCCTTTGGTGGAGACAGCATCATCGTCCCTTCCCCTTACTGGTCTTTTTATCCTTATCCAGATGTGACCCCCTGGGGTGCCTTTCCCTCCCTCTTGCTCCATTTCTGTTGCTCCCCTGATCCCACTCCCTGCCTTTCTATCCCTTCATGCCTTGTTTTGTAGATATCCATCCCCCTCCTAGTGAACACAGAGGCAAAGTACTGGGTAAATACCTCTGCCTGGTCCCTCGCCTCTTCCACCCACCCTCCTTCTGATCTCAATCTGCTGAGATGGCCCTTAGTTTTCTCTGCTCCCCAATGTACCGGAAGAACCCTTTCCCTCCATGTGTCCCTGTGCCAGCCGCTGCTCTTTACTGGACTTTGCTCCCTCACCATCTGGTGACTTTTCTAGATGCAAGCTGGTACATTTCCTTATCCCTATCCCCTCTTGTTGTTTTATATTTTTTGTAGGCCGCCTTCTTTTCTCTGACTGCTACCTGGACCTCACTGGTCCACCAGCATGGTTTACGTGACCTTGCTCCCTTACGTTTCAACTTAGCGCAGATCCTGACTGCCTCACGAAGTCCCCGTTTTACGACCTCCCATCTTCTTTCCACACTTGTCATTGAGGTAATCCCCTTCAAGTGATCCTTGAGAATATTTCCCATGCCCATAAAGTCTGCCCCCCTGAAGTCCACTGCCAGTGTCCTAGATCTCACCCCCACTCCCCCCATGCTTATTTGAAACCAGACAGTATTGTGGTCTCTCCCAGTCAGGGTCCTGCACAGCTATGTCCCTACCAGATCCCCATCTGCCAGAACCACATCCAGGACATGCCCCTCCTTGTGGGCTCCATCACATGCTGTGTTAAGAACACATCCTGGAAGCCATCCATCAGCCTCTGCTCCTTGGCCACCTTAAAGGACATGGTTCCCCAGTTTGTACCTGGCATATTAAGGTCCCCCATCAACACCACTCCTTCCCCTTTTGGACCATACTGGGCAATGATGTTGTCCAGCAAACCATCTTCTATAACATCACTCATCCTGGGGGGCCTATATGCTACTCCCAGCTTGACCTTATCTCCTGCTGGGGATCATAAGGTGACCCATAAGGCCTCCACATTTCCCTCTGCCTCTTCTACCATAGCAATTTCTATATCATCTCTAATGAACATAGCCACTCCACCCCCTCTGACCTCTTTTCTATCCTTCCTAAGCATAGTGTACCCCTGTACATTTAGGTCCCAGTCGTGGTTTTTGTTGTCCCACGTCTCCGTGACCGCCACCACATCAACCCCCCCCTCGAATAGCATGGCCTGGAACTCCGGCAACTTGTTTCCCAAGCTCCTGGCATTTACTAACACCAACCTCCACCCCTTATCCCTGATCCTGTATGTCGAGCCCCACCCAGATTCCTTATACTTCCATCCTCCCCCTGCTCCTCCTGAAACCTCCACCTCCAGTCTGTTTCCCCCCTCCCCCTCTTGGGCATGATGGCTACTCCCCTCATCTGGAGGACAGGGCTTCTGGTCAGCCCCTCCCTCATCCCTTCCCCCCCCTTACAAGTTTAAACCCCACCTTTCTTGTATGTAGTCAGCCATCCCCTGTTTAAGGACTTCCTTCCCTAATGGGGCAAGATGAAACCTGTCCTTGGCATATAGTCCCAGAGGGTCTGTAGAATTCATTAGCTATTCTTTACCTTCCCCAACCCATGCTGTGTTTTTCTGTAGGAGCATTGTGCAAAAGTAACCTTTATGTAAACCCCGCCCACATCAGGAAGCCATGGTGGCCGTTTGCCAGGAACAAAGCTGGCTGGAGGCTGGAAGGCAGCCCGTTAATCAGGGTATGGGTTGACAAAATAGCACAACATGCAGGGAACAGGCTGTTCAAACTCATCTACTTGGTCTTGCTACCGCCACTCTCTCTAAACATTTTTTTTTTGCATATATCTGTTTTTTTTTTGTTTTTGTTTTTAAATCAATCTTTATTTGTATGGATCGATCTGTTTTTTATCAATTGATTTTTTTTTTATCAACCGCATTTCAATGTTATTACAAAAAACGTTGAAATTCAGAAACTGTACAATATTTTTTAACCAAACCATCCAAAAGCATGCCATTGGCATATACCCCATCATCCCTGAAAAAAATCATAGAAAAAGTCCACTCTATGTAAGCTGTAGGTGAGAACAAAAATTCCCCATATTAAGTATAGGAAAAAATGAGTGGGTTTTTTTTTCACTTTTTTTGACCCTCCATATTTCCAAAACTGTACAAGATGTTGTCACAACACTTTCCACATCCTGAGATTCTGACACAGGCCTGACAGATTACCACACATACCAAAATTTTGTGCAAATTCACTAAAGGATGGCAAAGTTATTAAGCTGCAAAAAACTGAATTTAACATTAAACAGCTTGATTAACCCTGACTATAGTGGTGCTATTGCTCTACTATAACACACACACACTATATATGAGTTGTGGAGTGTCAGAAAAATGTGAAAATTGCCATTTTTGTGCAAATACTTTGTCAAGCTCTTTATTAGAAATGGCTTGGACATTTAGTATGAAATTGTTAGGGTATGTCCGGCTTGTGTCACAGATGTGCCTTTTGAAGGTTTGGTGAAAAAATATTAATCCATTCAAAAGATATTAAGTTTCAAAGTTTCCCATTATTTTCTATGGTAAAAGTTAGCTGGCAGCCTCAACACAACTCTTGTTTGCTGCAAATGTGGGTTTTGTTGTCGCAGATGTGGAAAGTTTCTCCAAAATTCTGCCATCTTGTTTTTAGTTAGTGAGGCAAACAAATTTAAATATTTCAAAAAATATTTGTAGTTGGTAAACACCAGCAGTTGTGTTAACCTAATCGGGGCCCAATGAATCAGATTTTGGGATCAATTTGCCACAAAAATGCCCAGAAATATGTTAATTTTGTCCACAGATGTATGTGTGCCTCACATTGTGGCAGTTATTTAATGAAACAAGAGGAGTTTGTGCTGTAAATTGCAGCATAATCCCATTGTTTCTTAAAACAAGGAAGGGCATCTCGCAAAACAGCTACCTCAGTTTGTGGCACAAATCCGCCTGTGGAAACAAATTTAATTGTTGTGCATTTTGGGGGCAATATTACCCCAGAATCTGATTTCTCATCCTCCGATTAGGTAAACACCTGTTGGTGTTTGCCTAATTTGAGTATAGTGGCACCCCCCACCCTCCGATTCTCATTCATATTTTTTAAAATTGATGTATTAATATAATCTGACACCGGGATGCCCACCCCTGTTGTCAGATGTCCCACCTCCCACAGTCCCTTGTCTTATCCTTTTCTGCCATTGGGGGGCCCAGTCCCTGTGTTGGCACTGGAAGTCCTCCCAGCAGTGTGGGACACTGGGGAGCCCACTCCCAATGTCCCAAAGTATTTATGTTATTTTTTACCTTTAAAGAAGAAAACCATCGTCAGATGTCTTTTTTTCCTGAAAAAAAGAAAACGGTCCCTCATCATTCTCATCATCTCCTCCCCATCTGGACCCTCCCACTGAGAACCCATCATCCCACACCCCCTTACCCTATACTTACCTCTGGAGGTCATAGTCTGTCATCTTCTGTGGACTGGGACACATCTGCACTCTTCAAAGCCAAACCACAAACTGAGGAATCATGGTATGTGCCATATAATGTATTTCAATGGTGTTTGAACTTATGTTCATAACTTCACCATTTTTAGGCATTTTTTCATCAAATTTTCAGCATGGGTTTTTTGGGACCCCACCTCATGAACACTGCCACTGTCATTTCATTAATCAGCCCAGAAGGCGATTTCACAGTTGCTGTGTGAAATCACTTTTAGCACCATGTAACAAGATTTCACCACTAGTGTTCATGAGGTGGGGGCCTAAAAAGGTCACGTTAAAAATTTGGTGAAAAAATTCCTAAAAATGGCCGAGTTATGTGCATTTGTTGAAATTTTGCTATGCACATGCATAACTTTGGTAATTTTCAATATTTTGAGGCCAGACTTTCAATATAGCCATTTTTTTCACAGCACCTCATGAACTGTACAGCTGTCATTTCATCCTGCATGAAATGTGTTTTCACACCTGTGGTCACAGACATAGGTACAACAGATTTGAACATTTCCACCTAAGGGGTTTATGAGGTGGGGTCATAAGAAGACTGTTCAAAATCTGCGATCAAAATATGAAAAAAATGTAAAAGTTATGACCATTCCTTGCAATTGCAGTTCTCCCGCTCATTCCTTTGGAAATGTTAAATAGTTTGACCCCAGATTTTCAACATAGCCATGTATGTCACAGCTGTCATTTTTCTAATCCTGCCCAAAATGTGTTTTTGCACCTGTGGCATGGAATGGCTTTGCAGTTGCCCAGAATTACATTTTGGAGTTATGTTGAAAATTTTCTGCACCGGGATACGTGAGGTGGGGTAGTAAGATGGCTATGCTGATAATTTGGTCACTGTTGTCCTTTAAATGGAATTCCATGGCTAAATATTTATACATACCTATGGAGGGATAAGAGGGCCCTGCGCTCCCACAGACAAATAAGGATATGATTATATTATATGTAAAGTAAGGAAATTAATTGCAAAAAGCTTCTTTAATGCATCAGTTAGAGTTGTTACTAGAGCTGCAGAAGCAGGGTAATGTGGTGTTAGGGTTTCAAATCCTAACACCCCACCCCTGCCCTGCAGACACTGACAGGTGTTGGGGGTGTTCCTTGGGGTTGTCATCCCTAATGCTCACCCCATTCTCCGGTACTGTACCCATCCCAGCTTATTTACTTATGGAATGGGGTGATCATTAGGGCTGACCTCAATTTAGTATCCCTAAATTATTCTCTATAAGGAACTGTTCCAATATGAGTGTAAAAGATCCAACACTCCACATGTGCCCTGTTTCCTGTTGGCTATTGTTCCATACATTAAATGCAATGACAGGAGGAAGAGTTATTTCTCATATAGAACTACAAATGCATAGCCCTTGTTTTTTCATGGACCTCCCAGCCCAGGATGTGCATGGTATATCCAGATATAAGGAATGGGTTTCGTGAGGTGTGTAGCAGACCTTGAGAATGTGATGATGTTTTTTTCTCTTGCAACAATCTCACTTGTATGCAGGCCAATGCTTGGGCCAATGTTGTTCATTTCTTTTCTGGATCATGGTTTTGATGCCCCTTTTACATTGCCAGCAGACGTCTCTTTTTTTCTTCTGAGTTTGCCCTTTACATTCGGAGCCTATAAAGCTCATCATCAGTGATGTGCTGGGTAAACAGACTCCTTCACATTCACGTCCAGGGCTTTCTGTCCATCTTCTATCCCTGCTGCACCAGAACACTCCTTCCCCTTCTGATGTGCTCTCTATCTTCTGTTTCTACAGTATTTTCCACTCTACAGTGAAATGTTCTGGGTCTTGAGTATATTCTGCACCTGTAGCCTCCTCCTTCTTCTACTCCTACTCCTACTGTAGTCTTGCACTTCCAGTCCCTCAGGCTCCTGGGCCTGTACCTCTATCAATTGCTTAGTCATGTTTTAGATATCACAAATAACCCATAGCCCAGAAATACCTAAGAATATTTCATGCATTTTTCAGGGATTTAATTCAAGAAGTTTCAGGGTCTAGTTCTGGTATTACCAATTTAGTTATACAATAACTTGAACACTAAATTGCTGCCATGTGCCATGAATATAGCTGGCATGATAAAGAACAAGCATAAAGACTCCACAGAAACTTTCTTCACCAAATCTTATACTGTTTTGATTATTACTATATATTGTATGGGAAAGCCCTTTTACAGATGTATTTTGATGAATTCCTAACGTTGTTGTACCATTGATGTGACATCATGAGGTTGCTGTTCCATCTTGAGTGCATCACATCGATGGTACAACTAGTTAGAATTCCCTCGCCCACTGCTGTTTCAGTCTCTGATTGTAGCGCAGCTGACCCAATGCATCACCTTTTGCTCGCTGTTTGTTTATTTTTCAAACTTTGGCAGTTATTCACCGGCATGATGGAGACTTGGTACACACGGTTTTGGACAATGGAGTGAGAGGAGCAAGGTGGTGTGCTGTCATGCTGAAGATGAACAGTAAGAGAGGAGTGGGGCTTGTTCGTGGGGGCCGGGGGAAGTTTGAAAGCAGCATGCAATGCTTTTTTTAACGAATTTCCCAAGAAGTTCTCTGTTGATGTTTAACTGTTGCTTATACACTATAAAAACAATGGATGGACAACAGTAAACAATAAAACACCAATTTCCCTTCTTCATGTTGTATGACACTGTAAACCTCTCGAGGTGTTTACTTGGTTGTCATGACAACCTCGTGAAGTGAACACAGCATTGTTATTCACTAATGCCCATCAATTATCCTCTGTATTTGCCTTTTGTTATCTTGTATACTATAATTATAATTTAGTCTTGTGCCAGGAAACACTGTAACTATCAATGTGCCCCTCTGCTTGCACCACAGGACCCATGCAAAAATAAGATATTCACATCTCTTAAGGGTATTCTGTGCTACAAGTGTTTCTTTTTTTAATTCAATAGCAGTGGACAGATTTTTAAGAAGTGGTCCAAATTCCAGGTACAGTTATTGTGAACAATGGAGAATATGGCACTGTTCTCATCTTTTTTGACACAGGCTACCACAAATCATGGGATAGCAAAACATAGAAAAAGAAAAAGATGGCAGAAGGAGACCATGGATCCAGCTATTCTGCCAACGTGTTTATTGGACCTCCTCAGATCCCAGGACCTAACCCCCCCTTTTGCCTAATGCCTCCTACTGCTTCTGTTGCTTTTGATTGTGCTTTAACCTCATCCCACCCCAGCTTAAATAATGTTACAGACTTTGCTTCCACTACCTCAGCTGGCAGTTTATTCCATGGCTCCATGACTCTTTCTGTAAAACAGTGTCTCTTAAGCTCCCTCTTGAAGGTTCCCCCCTCCCCAACTTCCACTCATGCCCGCTAGTGTTAGAGTCAGAGACTCTGTTAGACAGGTCAAAGGATGGCACCTTATTTATTCCTCTCAGGAACTTGTACGTTTCAATCATGTCTCCCCTCTCCCTCCTTGTCTCCAGTTGGAACATATTTAATGCTTCCAGACGCTCCTCGTAAGAGTGCCCTTAAAGGCCCTGGATCATTTTGATCACTCTTCTCTGGGAAGCCTCCAACCTGTTAATATCCTTTTTCATATGTGGGCTCCCAAACTGGACACAATACTCCAGATAGGGCCTTACCAGGGACCTGTAGAGTGGCAGTATTACTCCTTCCTCCTGCTGTCGAGTCCCCTCCCTATGCACCCCAGCATTTTGTTGGCCTTGGTATAAGTTTGGTTGCATTGGCTTGTCTGTCTAAGGGTACTGCTTATGATGACACCTAGGTCCTATTCTTCCTGGGTGGTGCTGAGCTGGACTTCACTGAGGTGGTACTCTGTCCATGGGTTCCCCTTACCCAAACACATCACCTTCCCTTTTTTTTGGTTGAACTTCAGCTGCCAGACATTGGACCATCTTTCTAGCCTCTGTAGGTTTTTTTGTAGGTCCTTAACCAACTCACTACTAACAACCCTTCCTCCTAGCTTGGTATTGTCCATGAGCAGGGCAATTTTGCCTTGAATACTTGTGCTGATGTCATTGATAAAGGCATTGAACAGGACTGGCCCCAACACTGAGCCTTAGGGCACACCACTAGTGGCCGTGCCTTTATCAGACCTCACCCCATTGACCACTGCTCTCTGTTTTCTGTCCCAAAGCCAATTACCTTCCCAACTGACTATGTACTTGGCTGCACCCAGGTCCTCCAACTTTTCAGCAGGTGGTTGTGTGGCACCGAATCAAAGGCCTTACTGAAATCAAAATAGAGGAGGTCCACTGGGTGGCCTCTGTCTAGTTCCCTAGTGACCTAGTCAAAAAATGTGATTAGGTTTGTTTGGTATGACCTTCCCACCATGAACCCATGTTGTTTGTCATTCTGCAGACTGGTATTATCTAGGTACTCTACTAAGTCTTGTTTTATCAAGGTTTCCATCAGTTTGCCCACTGTCAACATAAGGCTGACTGGTCGGAAGTTGCTTGCTTCCTCCCAACTCCCTCCCTCCCTTTTGGAGAGGTACCACATCAGCTCTTCTCCAGTCTCCCAGCACTACCTCCTTCTGAAGTGATCTGCTGAATAAATGTGCTACGAGATCTGCCAATTCACTTGCCAGCTCCTTTAGCACTCTCAGGTGTACTCCATCAGGCCCTGGTGACTTGTCTTCCCTGAGATGATCCAGGGCCTCTCTAACCCTATTATTGGTGATTGATAGGGCTGCATGAACCTCTAAAAGTTCTACCTTGCAAACTTTCTGAGTAGAACCCAAAAAAGTTCTACCTGGTTCTACCTGGTTCTACCAGGTAGAACCCAGAGAAATCAGGTTCTACCATTTATAATCAACTTCTACCAAGTAAAACCAGGTTCTACCAAGTAGAACCAGGTTCTATCAAATAAAACTAGTTCTACTCTGTAAAAAAACAAGTTCTACTAAGTAAAACCAGGTTCTACGTGGTATAACAAAGTTCTACAATATATAATGCAAAAAAAAGTTTACATTGTTCTACTTAATTAAGAAATCCACAGAAGTATTGTTTTTTGTTTGGGAAAGTACTTGTAGTACTAAGAATGGTATAAATACAATTAAGTATTGCAAAGTTTGGGTGCATAGGATTCTGTCGCAGAGCTCGAAAGCTTTGCAAAACTTACCATTCTTAAAGTTAGAATCTTAGTATTACATGTATATTTCCAAACATACAAAATAAAATATGTGGATTTTTTTTATAGTTAAGTAGAACCAGGTGGAATGGGCTTACTGCTTATATATTATAGAACCACCTGGTTACCCAGCAGATGCTTAAAAATACTAGTGTTGAAACAGATTTAACAAGCGGTAAAGGTCAGGGGTGATATATGACTGAATATTATCCCTGACAACTTTAGCTTTTTAAATCTGGTTACAGGCAGCCCAAAGGGTTAACCCCCTGAGCTACACCCTGTTACAATAATTTTAAATCTTCCCCCACTGTTAGACTCAGGTATTAATAGAGCCCAGTTCAAAATAACTGATGCCCATGGTACCTATAGCTTCAGCTGCTTTAGTACCAAATAATTACTTGGACAGAAGTTTACAGTACAAAATGTATTTAATCCACACAATGTGGTAAAGCAAAATGCCACACTGCCCCAGCACTACTGTACCTTACCTTCCTCAGTGCCCCCCCCCGAGAAAGGCATGGTGCCGATGCTCTGGGGCAGTGTGGCATTTTGCTTTACCACATTGTGTGGATTAAATTATGTTTGTACTTAAAATTTTGTCTTTGTAGTTATCAGTTTGGGTCTTTCTGTTATTCTGAGTGACTAGTGTCGATGCTAGTAATACATTACCCACCACACTCTCCTGTCCTGATCCCTATACCTCCCATAGGTAACTATGTCAATACTGTATTATTTTATTTGTCCCACCCTCCCAAACATCTGCCCCTTCCTCATCTTTACTCAGAATAATTGAAAAACCCGTAACAGTATACCATCTGCAAATTGTGTTTATTTATGATGCCAGGTCACGTGCATTGTTTGGTGTCTAACAATGGAGGGTGAATAGTATTTGTAAGAGGGAGTGTCCTGGGGGTTTGGAGGTCTTGGAGTTTTGGACGGGGGCTAGGGAAAGATCAGTGATTTATTTTTTTTGTTGTCATGATTGCCAGTTAGTGCAGTATGTGGGAACAGCATTTTGTAAAATCTATTTTTATTTATTTTCATTTTACAGGTTATAATGAAAACAGTTTCTATTTGGTGAATGGTTCCTTCAGATCAAAACATTGGATGTCATTGGGTGCAACATTGAAATTGGGAATGTATTGTAAAGTTGACATTTTACAGCAAAAAAAAAACATTTTTTAAATTAAATTCCCATTAAATTCCCATCTGGAATTGAACCAGAAGAACAGTTATTTATTATTTATTTATTTTATTAATGTTTTTGTTTGTTAACAGCCAGTAATATGTATTCATTGAGTGTGTATTTTGTAATAAAAATCCAATAAAACAAAAGGATGAAGACAGAGCTGTGTGACAATGTGTAGTCATTTCTGGTTATTTTAGTTGAACTGCCACATGCAGTGGTCCTTCCGTTTCTGGTGCTAGTCAGATTGGGCCTTAATGGCACATGAGAACCAGCAGTGGATGTTTGTTTCTGAAATTAATGGAACTCCAGGATGAGGAGGAGACAGGGGGACCCACCAGTGGAGGAAAGACAGCTGGAAAGGCTAGTGGCTACTAGTGGCAACAGAATCCTTCACCATCATCATCATCAGCAGCATGGCATGATGCCATCTGTGTGCTATCACCCTGCATTAATTTGGGACAGCATATGTTTTTGAACTGAGGCAGGTTCATTTTTAAAAAAGTGAGCCTCTCTACATCCCTCATGGAAAGACATGTTCTTTTGTCATTCACTATTGCCCCTGCAGCACTAAAAATTATCCTGAATATGTGCTGGCAGGTGGGCAACTGAGGTATTCAATTGCGATCTCAGTTAAAGAAGGCCAGATCAATTTTTTCTGTTGCCAATAAAGCAATGGTTTATCACCTGCAGTGAGATGTACAGTCTCCTCCATATAATCCTTAACCATTTTTGCAGCAGGGACTTCTGGTACCACTATTGCCCCCTGAGCCTTCCCAGCTGTCTTTATTAGACCAGAGTCTGACAGCATGTCCCACAGTGGTTTGTCCTCTTGTGGTGTAGCAGCAGTTCTGGTTTGTGTTTGATGAGCCAAAACATCAGTAGTGGTGGCAGCAGCAACAGCAGATTGTGCTTCCTCCCTCATCACCAGATTTTGATCAGAATTTGAATGTTGCCAAAAAGGCACTGATGATGTACTACTTTTCTAAACTATACATGCTGACACTTTCTCAATTAACTGTTCATGATAATGTTACAGGTCTTTAAAGTCATGTGGTTTGAAGAATGTGTCAATTGTATCCTTAAACCGAGGGTCCAGAAGTGTGGCCAAAATGTAATGCTCTGCTTTGCACATATTTACAATGCACTCATCAGCCAGGAAGGTTTGTATCATTTCTCCAACAAGTGATGCAGCATTGGTGTCATCATTGTCAAAGAACTGTGACTCGAGACGTTGCAGTCTCATCCTGATGAGTGAAATTAAGGGTAGGCTCTGACTTAGTCCAGCACCATCAGAGCTCACCACTCGGGTAGCCTCCTCAAAGGGTTTAAGGATACAACAAAGATTCTCCATCAGACGCCACTGATTGGGGCTGATATTCACATCTTCTTTCCCAATGCCATGTTAGAATGCATATTGATGGATGGCTTTCTGTTGTTCAAGCATTCTCTGCATCATACAGTAAGTGGAATTCCACCGGGTTGGAACTTCCTGTATCATCTGGTGGAGAGGGAGGCTGTTTTCAATCTGAATGTGCTGCAACAAGTTTCGGGCTTTCACAGAATGGCTAAAGTGAGTGCACACAGTGCGGGTAGTTGCAATCAAGTTCTACACATTTCGGTCCTCACTGATAAAGTCTTTTACCACCAAGTTAATAGTGTGTGCAAAGCATGGTACATGTGTAAACTTACCAAGTCTTACTGCTTTCACAATATTTGAAGCATTGTCAGACACTATAAACCCTGGTTGCAAGGACTTTGGAGTCAGCCAACTCAGCAAACTTTTCTTGAGGCCCTCAGAAGATGTTCCGCTTTGTGATCTTTTTCAAAACCATAAATACATAAAGCTGTCTGCCTTCGAACTGTGAAAGTCCCTTGCTTCTTGCTGCTGCTGCTGTCACCAGTGCCACCACATGATGATGAAGATGATGCAGAGGAGGAGAAGGCAGAGGGAGGAAAGTTTACCCAGTGGCCAGTCACAGCCATATTGTCAGTTGTCTGACCACTGGTCCACATACCTGTCGTGACATGAACCTTTTTGCCCACTGAACCTTTCAGAGCATCAGACATGCTTTTCCGAACAGCGTCATACAAATCTGGAATGGCAACACTGGAGAAATAGGTCCAGTTGGGGACCTGATACTTTGGCACAGCGATTTCCATGAGTACATTAAAACCTGGGTTACCCACGAATGAGAATGGGATCAAGTCAGTGGCTATCATCTCCCCAATTGCCTTTGTCAATCGCCTTGCCTCAGGCCTGTTGGGCTTATATTTCTGTGACCACTCAAAGCAGTCTTTCAAAGAAATCTGATGCCCGCTATGCTTGCTGCTATCACCTGATTTTCTGGGCTGCTTCCCTTGACCTTTACCACCATGAGAGGTGGATGTTGTGGCCATGGATGGTATATGACTCCAGTTGGGCTGTGGTGGTGGACTCAGAGGAATAAAGAAATGAGAAATAGAGGCTGCTGTGCTTTGACTGGAAGGAAGACTTTCATCATCCTCCACCTCCGCATCAGTTACTTCATCGCCTTGGTAAACATCCATTACCTCATCCTCCTCAGGTGAGTGCAGAAGTGCAACAATGTTTGTGTGCTCCTTTTGTGCTTTTTGATACTGATAAATGTCAGACTTGTTCATATGTCTTATCATTGTTGATGTTCCCAGTTGAGTACCCACTTTACCACAACTTCATTTTGTTTTGCATAATTTGCAAACCACATGGCTGCCAGATGATTTATCTTGTGTGAAAAATCCCACACAATGATTTCACAGATTTTGTTGCACTGCTGCTTATAGGGAGGATAGGTTCATTACTACCACTGCCGCCACCACCATCACCAGAGCCATTACTATTTCCACTATCTCTTTGAGGGTTTTCCATGCCCATCTGCATGTAATTTTGAAAATGCACAACCTCTCTGACTGGTTGAACTGCATCTCTTTCTTCCCTTCATGAAGCCTGTCCATCATCTGTCCTCTGTTGCTCCTCTGTGTGTGTGGGTGTCTGACTCTCCAAGTTATGCCCCACTATCATTTATGTTTTTTTAGCACCACAGCCATCCTTCCGAGAACTTGTTTTTGTTCTTTTTCTGCCTCTGTATTCCTCCTCTTCATCCCACTCCCTGGAGCTACTACTACTTGACATACTGACTGCTGCCTTAACTACTACAAACTCAGGATCTGTTCCAATGATTTCCCCCTCACTCTCATCAGTCTTCTCCTCCTCATCATCATCATTCATCATTCTGCTTACTAAAACTGGCTGCCGCACTATTATGGCCCTTGTGCTCATCCTCTTGAGTACCATGACGGGTTACTCCTGCAACGTCCTGAATTTTCTGTACTGTTGTTACTGTTGCCTAGATTGCCTGAGAAGTGCTACTATTTTTTTTACCACTCATGGCTGTGTCGAATCAAGTACTTTTAGTAAGACACAGGGAAATTTACTCCCAAACAGAACAATACAGCATTGCTGGCTGCGTCGAGTCAAGTACTTTAAGTGGTAAGACACAGGAATATTTTCTCCCTAACTGGTAGATAACAGCACTGCTGGCTGCATTGAGTCAAGTACTTTAAGTGGTAAGACACAGGGATATTTTCTCCCTAACAGATAAATACAGCATGGCTTGCTGCGTCAAGTCAAGTACTTTAAGTGGTAAGACACAGGGATATTTTCTCCCTAACTGGTAGATGACAGCACTGCTGGTTGTGTCGAGTCAAGTACTTTAAGTGGTAAGACACAGGGATAATTTCTCCTAACTGGTAAATAACAGCACTGCTGGCTGCGTCGAGTCAAGTGCTTTAAGTAGTAACAGGGATAATTTTTTTCAGGTAAAAAATAACCTAATGCCAAAAACTAATATTATTTATTTTATTAGTTCTGAAAGAAAAATAGTCTGCCTGCCTAATGCTGAAAAACGAAATACTATTTATTTTTATTAATCTGCACAAAGAAAAAAACAGCCTGCCTGCCTAATGCCAAAAAAAAAAAAACCTGTATGGTGAACAGAGGAGCTGAGCATTTGAGCAGCAATGTATCTTACCCCCCTCCACTCACTCTGCTTTGCTGCTTTGCCACTTTGCCTTGTTGTGTACTGGTGTGTTTGTTGTTTGGCGCTGTTATAGTACAAAAAACAACTTACCTTTAAGAACTGCTGGGGTTAATATTAGATTCACTTGAAAGATTTTAGTTGATTGAATCATTCAATCACCACACCATGATGAAGGACGGATAGAGCCCCTGCCCTTAGACTGAACACGCTGGCTCCTGAGCTCCTACTGGATTTTCTCTTCTCCTCGACCCTCAAGTCCCACAGTGTGCTTTCTAGTCAGTTTTTCCTTCCACAGAGTAATGAAAAAATAAACAAAAAGGCTTGTTTACTTTTTGCTTCACAATCAAAGGCCGTATTTGATTTGATCCAATTGGAAAACAACAAGACAGTCACTGCTGTCTTCTGTAACTGTGTCTATGAGTCGCACACAACTGCCACTCTAACAATTAGCTGGTGCTGAGACTTACCCAGAACCAACCACATGACTATTTGCTGTAACAGCCAACAGAGGAGTTGTCTCTTCAGACAGCCTTTCAGCAGCCAATCACCACACCCTTTCAAATCTGTTCCAGGTGGGAACTTGGGAAGGAAAATGCCAAGGGGTGGAGCTGCTGAGGCTGACATGGAGGGCTGCTGACAACACAGAGAATTAGAGGAGTCACATGATGGTGTAAAAATATGAACTTTGGTTTGCCTGGTTCGCCCTGCAATGCCCATTATAATTTTTATGGGTTCTGCAGGAGTGAACCGGATGAACCAGATGAACCAGTTCGCACATTTCATTCCTTATGTTCGTATATGCAGACTAGCTTGAACATCAGGTTCAACCATTAGATAGAATGGTTGAACTGAACTTGCAGCCCTAGTGGTTGATAGTGCTTCCATTTGTCAGCAGCCTTGATGCCACTGTCTGGTACTGGGCCTTTGTGTTCCTTGGTGAACACTGAGCAAAAAAAGGTGTTCAGAACAGTGGCTATCTGCCTATACTCCTCCACTACTCTGTCACCATCTTTGAATTTGACTATTCCTCACCTTTTCTTTCTTTTTTTGTGTATACTTGTAAAAAAATTGTTTGTTCCCTTCTTTAACTCCTTTGGCAAGCTTAAGCTCCATTGCAACCTTAGCTAATTTCACCATACTCTTTGCTTCTTTGTTCTTCTGAATGTAAGCTTTCTATGTGCTGTCTTTCTGAGTTCTTTATGATAACTCATCAAAGCGGTGACTGAAATTAAGCAACTCAAAAATGAGTGACTCAATTAAAGTGCTCGTCATGTGAGCTACCCTGAAAGGGTATCGAGGGGCAAACAACAAGACAACCAGAAGAACAGGAGAGGGAATGGAACAGGACAGAAGATATGTGGGAGGTAGTGCAGTGAGAGGGTGCAGAGCTGGCTATGTGGTGTGGTGGTGAGGGTGGCTGGCTACAGTGGGGAGGATGCAGGTTTTGGGGCTGGGGAGGAGCACAGTATTTTGTGTTTTGCCGGCTGAAGTATTTTTTTCCACAAGTTTCTCCCCATCCCCAACATGCACTGCCCTGGAGTTGAGAATCTTTATTAAGGGGGGTGCAGGGGGTGAAGCCCCCCACCATGGAGAAAAATATTTGTTTTCACCCATATATTTCCACTGGGAGTGTACATCGCCTTTTTGTTTTTTTGGTGATGTACATTCACTATAACGGCGAATGGTATTTGCAATTCCGCAGGATATGGAACTTTTTTATAGTTCCTATAGGACTTCCTTTGGTTCTGATTGCAGCTCTTACCTGGTTACTGAACCATATTATTTTTGTGTGTTTGATCTTTTTGGTCACTGTTCTTTTGCACATCCTGCTAGCCTCTAAAATGGCTAACTTGACCAGTCCCCATATTTCTTCCATATCTAAATGCTCCTGGATTCTTAACCATGTGGTTCTGATTACATCCCTCATTTTGTCAAAATTGACTTCTCTAAAGTTTAAAACCTCTGTCTTGAATTGCAATTTTTCTACCCCTAGTGCTAACACATAACACATGGAGTTGTGGTTGCTGTTGACCATTGGCTCCCCACCCCTGTAGCCCTTACTACCTCTGAGTTAGCAAGGACCACATCCAGGATGGTGTCCAGCCTAGTCAGGGTACTAACTAGTTGTGTAAGTAGGCAGTCTTGTAGAGCATCAACCAACTTTTGGCTCCTAGTAGAACTTGCCTCTGGGATGCTCCAGTTAGCATTTTGCATATTCAGGTCTCCTACCACCACTGTATCCCCTCTTTGTGCTACACCTCTGTTCTCCTTTAGGAGCTCTTCATCCCTGCCCTCAGCCTGCCCCAGAGACTGGTATACCACACTCATGTGGATCCTCTCCCCCGTTGTCACTCTCTGCCCAACCACCTTCCTCTTTATTCAGGCAGGGATACTGAGACTGAATAAAGAGCAAGTGGTTGGGCAGAGAGTAACAGTGAAAAAGCAGGGATACTGAATGAATACTTCTGCTCAGTATTCACAATGGAAAAGCAGGGGCATATACTTAATCCAGTCAATAGAAGCACTCTGAATAGAGGGGTTGATATTGATCCTTTCACAGAAGAAAGGGTTCTGAAAAAACTCTTAAAACTGAAGGTGGATAAAGCAATGGGGCCAGATGGGATTCACGTCAGAATTCTAAAAGAACTAAGGGAAGAACTAGTAACACCACTGACTACCCTTTTTAATACATCATGGGAGGATGGTGTGGTACCTGAGGACTGGAGGAAGGTGGATGTGATTTCCCTTCACAAAAGTGGGAGCAAGACAGAGGCAGGAAACTACAGACCTGTCAGTTTGACCTCAATGGTAGGGAAAATGATGGAATCACTTTTGAAGGAAAGAATTGTTGAGTACCTAGAGGCCAGTGGGGCACAGGACCCAAGGCAACATGGATTCACAGCAGGAAGGTCATGTTAGACAAATCTAATTGATTTCTTTGACTGGGTGACCAAAGTAGTAGACCAGGGAGGGGCTGTGAATATGACCTACCTAGACTTCAGCAAGACATTTGACACAGTCCCACAGAAAAGATTAATAAACAAACTAGCCAGCCTGGGAGTGGGTCCCAGGGTGGTAGCATGGGTAAAACACTGACTGGACAGCAGAACACAGTGGGTAATTGTAAATGGAGTCCACAGTGAAGAAAGGGGGTTATTAGTGGGGTACCACAGGGTTCAGTACTGGGGCCAGTCCTTTTTAATGTCTTTATAAGTGACATTGCAAGAGGGACTGGAAGGGAAAGTATGTCTCTTTGCAGATGACACAAAGATCTGCAACAGGGTTAATATGCAAGGTGGGGTGGAAAGGATGAAAAGGGACTTAGCAAGGTTGGAGGAATGGTCAAATGTAAGGCAGCTTAGATTCAACACAAAGAAGTGCAAAGTAATGCACCTGGGAAACAAAAACCCAGGAGAAGAGTATACAATGGGGGTTGAGAAACTGACAACAACAAAAATGGAAAGGGACCTGGGTGTAGTCATATCAGATGGCCTAAAGGTGGGCCAGCAATGTGAGAAGGCAGTAAGGGGGGCTGGGGGGATACTGGGATGCCTAGGGAGAGGCATCACCAGTAGAAAGCAGGAAGTTGTTGGTACTCTGTACAGACAGTGGGTGAGACCCCATCTGAAGTACTGCTTACAGTTCTGCAGACCCCATCTCAGCAAGGACATAGACAAGGTGGAGGCTGTCCAGAGGAGGGCAACCAAAATGGTGCAGGGTCTGCACCAGAAGACATATGAAGAAAGACTGAAAGAGCTTAAGATGTATAGCCTCGAGGAAAGGAGGGAGAGGGGGAACATGATAGAAACTTTCAAATACCTCAAGGGAATTAACAAAGTCCAAGAGGTTATCATCTTTCAGAAAAAGAGATGTGCAAGAACAAGGGGGCACAATTTGAAGATAGAGGGGGAAGACTCAGAGGTAATGTGAAGAAGTATTTCTTCACAGAGAGGGTTGTAGATCCATGGAACAGCCTTCCTGAGGAGGTCGTAGAGTCAAAAATAGTGGGAGAATTCCAGAATGCATGGGACAGACATAAGGCAATTCTAGTGGGGGTAGGAGGAAGTAGGCTGTTGGTTAACTAGGATCTGCAGCTTATCCATTAGGTAGGGAAATGGGCAGACTAGGTGGGCCAAGCAGTCCTTATCTGTAATCAAATTCTATATTTCTATGTTTCTATGTTGCCGAGCTCAGTAACATCCACAGTGATTCCGCACCCTCCTTTTGATGCTATCTACTGAGATGACATTTATCCTGTCCTTTACATGTAATCTCAGTTTGAGCACCTCCAAAATATGGCCCTCAAGTTTTTGTAAAATGGGGAAGATGCTGATGGGGAGGAAAAGGCTTCATGCATCAACATCCTCCTATTTGAATATCCAGCCTTTTAAATTTATGGAAAACTTGTATAGGTCCTGTTTAATATGTTGTACATTTTACAAGGCCTACTAGATAACTTTGTTTGAGTTCTACAGCTCTTATCGTAATCAAGTTAGTCAAGCCATTTTCCATAGGAAAAAAATTTCATCACACAATCTAAGAATATTCCTTAGCAACTGAGCTTCATGTTGCTGTCTTACCATTTTCTAATGAACATCTATCACCCTTACATATTTTGAATAAGAAGCTTTTATTTCTGTAATAGCTAAATTTTCAGCTTTGATATTGTTTCTAATTGAGGTATCCCTGTCTGCATTTTAATAACACTAGAACATTGCAACTGCAGTTAATGTCATCATGAATCTCTTCAATTGCGATGAGTTCATATGTTAATAATTCATGTGCTCAAACAGTTGCAAACTGTCTTTCAAACTGAAAGACCGTATTCAAATCAAAGTTGATTTAAATATTTAAAATACTGTAGCCACCACCATCATCCCTCTGACTTGGGTTTGTTATTGAACTAGGGTCCCCAGTTTTATGAATAGCAACATTGACACTACACTGACAGGCCAGCGGAAGCATGAATGTCAGGAAGGTAGGCTTCCATTCTATCACGTCAGTGGCTGAAAATAACTTTGCACTGACTGGCCTGTCTCTTCACCATTGTGGCTGCAATATTTATTTTTGTTTTATGTATTTATTTATTTATTGGATTACAAATACCTTTGAGCTGGAGGCTGTTTTGCAAAGGTTCCATGTTAAGAGGTTGACATAACAATTTGTACATCATTCATACAAAGAACGTTAAGTAATCATGATTAACAGTGTAGTAAAATAAAAAACATTAATACAATGGAATCATGAGACTACAGATACAGAAGAAAATTACAACAAATAGGAATTTGTAAGCAGCCAGTAGATTGGCTTTGTTAGGATTGGGGAGGGTTAGGAGGGGTAGAACATGGTGATTAGGAGGGGTGGGCAAGGGTTGGGGTGGGGGATTTTTCAGTGTATTTTTTATATATTTGGTTTATTACTTTGTAAATAAGGAGTAAGAGAATGCATGGAGCAGGTAGAGGACTCAGGGTGGGCAATTGCAACAACTGAGTGAAGTGAGGCATTGGTGTAATTTAAGTTTAAAGGAGCCAAGGGTTGTAGCGGCATGAACCTCTAAAGAGAGGCAGTTGAGCCTGGAAGGGGCTCTGAACTGGAATGAGTGCTGCCCTTGCACTGTCTGGCAGAAAGGGACACGGTAGTACATTGAGGATGTGCTACAAGTATTAGGGGAGTTTAGGGGTGGCAGGAGAAAATGTGTAGTGGCTGGGGCAGTTTGGCTGAAGTTAAGTTTCCTCATGAAAAGACAGGTTTGGCAGGTGACCCTGCATTTGAGGTTCAGCCAGCTAGTTTGTGCATAAAGGTCACAAGTGTGGGTATGTCTATGGGCACCAGTCACAAGACAACAGGCTTTGTTCAGGATCATTGTGATTCTGTTCAGTAGTATCGGAGCCTGCACCATAAATAATCAATTCATAATTGATGATGGATACAATTAAGCTGGTGACAGCCTCTGTCCTTCTCAATGTACTCTTCCTGCTGAGATACAGTAGTCCATGAACTGACTGTTTACTCATCCAAGATGCCATTGCTTACTTAAGTGTAGTGTTTAGCTTAATTAATTAAGCAACTGTCTCCATCTCCTCTTGATTTTGTATAAGCAGTGTGTCTCTACACAAAGGCAGACTGAAAGAGCCAACAGTAATAAGAACTGGGAATGAACAGGTCATAATAGAATCAAACAATTTCAATGTTTGGGCTTGGATGCATTTGGACACAAATAAGCTTGGGAAGGAGTTGCTTGTGATTTGAACCTTGTTGCAATCTTTTTTGCATGTCTCAACATTGTCAAACAGATTCAAACTACAATAAATGTAACCACAGTTTTTCAAGATGCATAAACACATTATCAACCATGTCTAACAGGTTTTCTCTGCTATTTTTTCTACATTTTTCTGGAGCCAGGAAGAGAGCCTCATGCTACAGTAGGCCTCTCTATGGATTTGTGCATGTTTTGTTGTTGTTGTCTTTTTTTTTCCTGTTGTACATAGTAAAGCATACTTAGTCAAGAGGGAGATGGAGACACTTGCATGGGTCTGCAGGAGCCGAGAGGAAAAACAGCTACCAGCTAACTTAAAGCATGGAGTTGATTTAATTGAGGACAATGAATTCAGTTCATAATGCAGGGGCCTGTGGAAGTAGGTAGATGTAAGTGTTTTGGTTCACTGTTTTTGAGGTTGTTCTTTACTTAGTGAAACTTTTATTTGCCAGGGAGGTACTGTAACTGGGAAAATATTTGCAGTAATTTGTGACTAGAGCTAGTACTTAAATTTTGTGAAATAGGTGTCTGATAAGGGGAGGAGCTGAAGAAGGCTTGAGGGGACTGGGGATTAAAAACATGAGCTGACTGTGGGCTTGATCTGCAGGAGCTAAGAGGGAGAACAGCTACCAGCTACCTTAAAGAAAGGAGTTGATTTAATTGAGTACATTGAATTCAAGTCATAATTCAGGAGCCTGTAGAAGTAAGTGTTTTGATTCACTGTTTTGAGTTGTTCTTTACTTAGTGAAATGTTTATTTGCCAGGGAAGTAATCTACCCTCAGGAAGAGTGAGGATCCTTGGCTGATTGTTTTCTCAGTCCAGGGTAATCCCACCCTCACCCCACAACCCACCCACCTCAGGGTCATCCTCCTTATATAGGGCATGGGTGTAAAATGTAGTATGTCTTCCTGCCTCCTACCAGGAAGTACTAGTCCAAAGAAGAGGAGGAGGAGGAGGAGGAGGGGAAGGGAAAGCAAAAGAGGAAGACAAGATGGAACAACAAAAGCTTAGCAAATCAAACTGAAAGGCTAAAGGTGAGCAGGAGGGTTTAAATAGTATTAAAGGATGGACTACAGACAGATAAAGGAGATGATGCAGAGAGTGGTACAGTGCATTAGGTGTGGAGCAACAGTCTTCAGGAGGATGTTCTGGGTACTGTGCTGTTTCTGCATATGCAGGCACCTCTCTGGGCTGAAGGCTGAGGTGGCCATTCTCTGGGCCAAGCTGGCAAGAATACTGGTGACCTTCATCCCCACTCAGAGACCACTATGTCACCAGCCATTGCCACAATGGCTGCCCAGGCTGATGGCAAGATGGACAATGGTGGGCTCAGGGAGGTTCAGGGGGTAGAGATGCATCCCCCATCTGGTTGAGCTTAAAAACTCCTACACTGTCTTGGAGGAGCGGGAGAGTCCTGCAAGAGAACCCAAGGCTGCGACCAGAAAGGAGGTGAGGGTTCCCCAGAAGGGTGACACAGCGGGGAGAGGAAGAGAACCCATGGAGAAGAAGAAGTTACTCCTGATGGGGGACTCAGTTGTCTGAGGAATGTATCTGGGCAAGGACAGCAGGGAGGAAAGGGAGGTTAACTGCAACTCAGGAGGCACAGCTTGATGGAAGTGGGAGTGGATCCAGAAAACCACTAAGGCAGTGGCAAGTAGGGGAGTGGGGGTCATTGTCCACCTGGGAATGAATGATCTATCCAAGGACAGGACAAGCGTGGAGCAGGTGCAGGAGGATTTCAAAGAGTTGGGAGGGCAGCTGGAGAAGGTAGCAAGCTCTGTGGCATTTTCAGAGATGCTGCCAGTCTACAGCAGGGGAGAGGATGGGAATATCAGTATCAGAAGCTTTAACACATGGTTAAAGGGCTGGTGCAGTGAGAAAGAGTATGGCTTCATTGGGGACTGGGAACCCACCTGGAAAGATATGACTCTGTACTCAAGTGATGGGCTGCATCTGTCCAGGAAGGGGAAAGCAGTCCTCAATGAATGGTTTAATTGCTTCCTTGCTGAGAATTTAAACTAGCCGGGTGGGGGGCAATGGGAACAGGGGGACTCTTGCAGCCCACCCTCACAAGAAAGAGAAGCTAGAAATGAGGAGCAGGAAGGCAATATGCGGACAGTATGACCAAAATCAGACAAAGAGGGAAAGGCAGAGTTAGGAAGGCAGAACAAAAAAGGTAAAATGGGGGGAGGGAAGAAAGCAGTGGAGCAAAGGCGTGAGTAAAGAAAAGATAGGTAGCAAAACATGGAAGGCCATGGTCACAAATGCTCACAGTCTGGGGAATAAAATCCCAGACCTGGAAGCATTGTTAGTGGTAGACCTGGGCATAGCAACAATAACAGAGACTGGTACACCACAAATTATGACTAGGATGTTAATGTACCGGGGTATGCACTGTTCAAGAGGGATGGGGGAAGAAAAGGGAGAGGGATGACCATGTACCTTAGGTAGGTTATAAAAGCAACAGAGGTACTAGGTAGGCGGGGGAGGCTGAGGCACTGTGGGTCACCCTTGAGCCACACAATGTCACAGCAATCCAAGTAGGGATGAGCTACAGGTCTCCAGCAGGGGAGGAGTTGGATAGGGATCTGAGGATCAAATTCATGTGATGGCAGCAAAGGTGAGGTTTTACTGCTGAGTAATTTCAATATCCCAGATGTGGACTGGGCCATGACAGGCTGCTTCAACCAGAAGCAGAGACATCCTGGATTTTCTACAGGGGGAAGGCCTAAGACAGTTAGTGATTGATCCCACCAACAGGGACAGAATCACAGATGTCCAGATGGAAGATCAACTGGGGTCCAATGACCATCACATAGTGTGGTTTAGCATAGGGACCAAGACACAGTCTAGTCACACAAAGGCAAAGATCTTAGATTTTAAGAGGGCAGATCTTGATAAAATAGGGAGTTGTATCAAAGAGACAATAGTGAGAAGGGAGACGGGGAGTTGAGGAGTTGAGGAGAGGGGAACAACTAGGGAGCACACAGGAGGTGACAAGCCAATGCATCAGGTTGGTAAATAAGAGCAAGAGAATAAAGAAACCACTGTGGTTCTTGAGAGAGGTGACAGATGAGTAAGGACCAAAAGAACAGGTTTTAGGAAATATAAGGAGACTCAAAGGGAAGAGGACAGGAGGGTACCAAAGGAATCTAAGAGAAGTAGGGAAGGCTGTTAGGAGAGCAAAGATGCAGACTGAAGAACAATTAGCACAGACCATGAAGAAAAGGGACAAGACATTCCATAGGTCCATTCACAAAAGAAGGAAGACCATGGGAGATTGTAGGACTCAAAGAGGATACAGGGGACTGTAAGGAGGGACATGGAAAGGGCAGAAATACTGAACAAATACTTCTGTTCAGTATTCACTAAAGAGTGGGAGGGTCAGGGACCACAGCTGGGTACAAGACATGGGGGGTAACACAAGTCCATTCACAGTGGACAGAGTCCTGGCTCTCAAAACTGAAGGTGGACAAAGGAATGGGGCCAGTTTGTGTACACCTAAGGTTATTAAGAGATCTGCAAAAAGAGGTAACGGCACCTCTGGCAACACAGTTCATAGAGTCACTCAACACAGGAGTGATTCCAGAGGACTGGAAATGGGCACATGTATTCCCTCTACACAAAAGTGGTAGTAGGGAGGAAGCAGGGAACTATAGGGTGGTCAGCCTCACCTCAGTAGTGGGCAAGGTCATGGAGGCACTGCTTAAAGAATAGCGGCACACTTGGAATCCAGCGGTGCCCAGGATTCAAGGCAACATGGATTCACAGCGGGGGGGGGGGGCCGTAGACATCGCATACCTCAATTTAAGCAAAGTCTTCAACACCATCCTACATAAAAGGCTGGTCAACAAAATGAGTAGTCTGGGTGTAACCACCCAGTCCCCTGGGGTTACTAGAATCCCATCAGTGTCAGTACTAGGTAGGGAAGGCAGCTGGTGAATAACTAGTTAAATGGGTTTTCACCTACTCACTCCCTTGTTTACTTGGTCTCAGCTGAGATGAGAGAGATGATGTCATTTAGAACTCTCACAGCAGCATAAGCCACAGCAGCTGGCTGTGAGTGGGGAGTTTTAGAATCTTGGTTCAGTTTTTGAAGTAGTAGTTGGAGTGTGAGGAGTGAGAGCTGCTGTGGGCTCTGTGAGGCAAGCCTACTTTCTCACCCTGGTCCTGAAAGTCACCAACCTGCCAATGGAAGTGGTGGAAATCATTGTCTGCAGCAGGAGCTCCTGATTTTCATCCCCTAAGCGATGAAAAGGACTGCTTGAGAATGGATCCTAGGGGCAATCCCCTGTTTGATCTAGGACAATTTGAAGTTGCCTGTACATTCTAACCGTGAGTAGATCTGGCTTTGTGCTTCCTGAAGAAAGTACCTGTGCTTTGGTGTTTCTTGGACTTAAACAGAAAAGGTACACCAATTTCTGTTCTAAGTCTGAGACTTTTCTCATGTTTAAAGTTGGCTGACAATTGTGGGATCCACAGGCAGACTAATGCACATTGTTCAGAACTTTAATTTCTGCATTCCTGGAGTAATGTTTTCATATGTCGGATGTGAAGTTCATTCCAAAATGCATTTTTCTACATGTTTTACATGAAGTTTAAAGGTGTAACTCTGAATGAATGTCTGGGTATGAATATGGAAGCAAGGGTGGGCAGCACCCCATCCGGAGTAATCAGTTCAGCACTACAGGTTCGTAAGGAGTCTGGTTATTCAGGACATGATGGCCAATGTCTGAAGAGAAGTTTACCCCCCCTGGTGTGGCTTGTGCTAGTAATGAGCCCTGTGCTCCGTTGTGGCCAGTTGCCACTTGAAGAAGTTTAAGTCTATGCCCATATTTATTTATTTTTTATTTGAAATTTTGATGACCAGGAAAGCACACTGAGCCGCAGGCTCAAGCTTCCTGGTGCGACCTGGGTACAGTATGTATAGGAGTAACAAGAAGTACAAGCAGTAATCACAATCAGTTAATTTACAGTACAGTACTCGTAACAAGATGTAACATCAGGATAATTAAGAGTGTAAGAGAGGTGAGGAGAGTCTACTGGGGGTGGCGTCATTGGTGAGTTGGAAGGGTTTGAGTGGTGCCTCTGTAGAGGAATTGGACCATTTGAGCACATAGGACAAAGCGGGTTGGGTAGGAGTCTTAGGAGCTGGGTAAAACCTGAACAAGAATGGGCCATGTGAAGGTCAGACGGCAAAAAGTTCCAGAGAAGTGGGAGGTGGTACGAGAAAGCGAGTTGGCCAGAAAGGGTTGCGGGGGCATGGGAGGTGGAAGATACAAGGGTCCCTGTGGCGAAGGGAGTAGCTAGGGGGAGGTCTGTTTGAGCAAGGACATGAGGTATGGGGGGAGGAGACCAAACCAGAATTTTGCTAGGAGGGAGGTGCAGTGGATGGTATGCCTGTGGGAGAGTGGGGCGATGGAGAGTACGGCGTAGAGCTGGCAGTGGTGAGTGAGAGGGGGAAAGGCAGTGGTGAATTGGCAGAAGGCGTTTAGCAGGATATCAAGTCTGGCGAGGGAGGATGTTGGGGCCGTACCATAGACTACATCTGCATAGTCTATAACTGGTAAGATTGCTTTGCATACGAACTCGCAGCAGGTGGGGATCAGTAAGCAGGATTTGTGGTGCTAGAGGATTGTGAGTTTTGGTCGGAGTTTAGTGCAGATTGCCTCAACATGAGTGGAGTAATTGAGGTGAAAGTCCAGCCAAACGCCCAGGTATTTGAAGGCTGAGACTCGCTCCAGTGGTGAGCCATACAAGGTGGAGAGTGCTGGGGGGGCTGAGAGGGTAGCCAGCTTCTGTCTGGAGCCAAAGACCATGGAGACCGTCTTTTTACCATTAAGAGTGAGACGGTTCTGGAGGAGCCAGGATTGGACTCTGTTGAAGTCTGTTTGAAGAAGGGGGAGGACACTGTTGTGGATGGGCCTGAGGCAAAAATGACCGTGTCATCTATGTACAGATGAATATTGGAGAGGCAGATGGAGGGATGGTCATTTATGAAGAGAGAGAAAAGGATGGGGCCCAGGATAGATCCTTGGGGAATGCTGGATAAGATAAGGAGAGGAGAGATTGTAGCCTATTTGAACTGATTGTTGCCTATTGTGAAGGTATGAGTGGAGCCAGGCGATTGCTGGAGGGCCAATGCCAAAAGTGTGGAGTTTGTGGAGTAGCAGCAGGTGTGATACTGAGTCAAACGCCTTAGCCAGGTCTATGAATATGATGGCAGTTATATGACTTTTATTCATGGCTGAGAGTATGGAGTCAGTAACACTTAAAATGGTGGTGATAGTGGAGTGTGTTTACGGAAACCAGACTGGACTGGGGAGAGTAAATTGTTTGCTGAGAGGAGGTGGGAAAGTCTGGATAGTATGAGGGATTCCTGGACTTTGGCCAAGGAGGGGAGGAGTGATATGGGCCTATAGTTGCCCAGTAGGGAGGGGTCACCACCTTTGTGCAGGGGGATGACTTTGGCCATTTTCCAGGCAACTGGAACAGTGGCAGTGGATAGAGAGAGGTTCAGTATGTGAGACAGGGGGGCAGCAATAGCTGCTGTGGTGATTCGGAGCATTTTTGGGTGGATACCATCAGGGCTAGATTTGGAAGAGTTGAGAGAGGAGACAGCCTAGTATACTTCCAGGGGTGTGGTGGGGGGAAAGACGAAGCCAGCAGCTGTGCAGGAAGGATTAGCTGAGAGTGGGGCGGGAGGGCTGGGTGAATCAGGGATGGCACAGGAGATGAAGAACTTGTTGAAGAGGTCTGCCACGGTGGTGGGCTCCGATACAGTATTGCCATCTAGTTTAAGGGATGGACATGCCTGTTTCATGGGGTGGTCAAAAGGGAGTTTATCAGCTTCCAGAAAGAAGCAATGGGATTTTGGTTTTGAGTGAATTGAGCTTTAAATTAGGACTATTTAGATTGCCGGATGGCATTGGTGCAATTATTCCTGAGTTGTTTGTATGTTAGGAGGTCGTGAACTGAGTGGGAGGATTTGTAGAGTCTCCAAGTTTTGTCCCTGGAGCAACACAAGGTGATGAGGTTGGCTGTAATCCAGGGGTGGTGGTGGCATTTACCTTGGTTTTTCTTAGTGGCGTGTGTGCCCCAGATACAGAAGATACTGCAGAACTGAGACAGAGCCAGGTTGACATCAGGCATGGAAAGGACCCCGACCAGTAAGTGTTAACAAAGTCATGAAACAAAGCTGAGACATTTAGGCAGTGAAAGGGAGGAGACAAGATAAATTTGAGCTGGGAGAGTGGTGAGTGGATTTTATGGATGCAATAGGTGACGAGTGGTCACTGAGGGTGTTGAAGTATATGCCTGAGGCTGAGATACGGTGGGGTGGGAATAAGACCCAGTTCAGGAGGGTGTGGTTTTGGGATTGGTGATTTAGGCGAGTAGGTTCTCGGATTAGCTGGGATAGATTTAGGGCTTCAATTTTTAGGGTGGTGGGTGTTGCGGAGGCGGAGAGCCAGTCAAGGTTAAAATCCCCCAGGAGCATGAGTTCCCCGTTTGATATTTTGGAGTGGATGGAAGTTATCACCTTGATGATTGAGTAGGGAGAGGCCTTGGGGTGGCATATAGTGCCCCAATGTAGAGAGGTGAAGAGGAGGGAAGGATAGATGTGCCACAATTGATTAGGTAGGGTGAGGGGCAAGATTCATTGAACATGATGGAGCACTAGAGGATTGCCTAACATACAGTGCCACTCCCCAGCCTTGTTTGCCTCGGTCCTGATGGAATAAATTATAATCCGGGATGTTGAGCGAGGAGTTTGGGATCTCCATATGGGAAATGTGTGTGCTCAGTTGTGACCAGTGCCACTAGAAGAAAGGTTCAGTTGTGGCCAGTGCCACTAGAAGAAATGTGTGTGCAATTAAGGCCATTGCCACTGAGGAGAATTCAATGTCCTATGAAATATAGGAATATGTAGAGTTTCTGTCAGAAACAGTGGTTTTATTGTTCTGCAATGCCTTGTACCACAATGTGTAAACCTTGGGGGTCCACCCTTGCTTTAGAGAACATCTTTTGGAATAAAATCACACTCTAGAACCTCAACCTGGTTTGGATATTCATGTTACTGCTTCCTGTGTGGAGTTACTGGATACCCTCCAGAAGTATAGGTCTAGCATAGCCCTAGCAAAAAGTTCTCTCCTCAGGACCTGAGTTCTGATCATAATTGTACTGCTTTGTACACCCCTACCCCTTTCTGACCTCTAGAAGTAATGAGCATGGTATACATTCTCGAAGCTAGGGATGGTTCCATTTCTGAAGTGATTTGTGCCCAGTTAAGGTTACAAGGGTAGCTAACTTTGTAGGCCGTGGGAGGAAGTGGTTACATGGGTATGTAGTGCAAGGTGGTAAATTGGGTCAGGAACTGGCTAACAGAAAACAGAGGGGGGTGGTGGTAAATGGGATCCAATCGGGGGGGGGGTGGCCAGCAGGGTACCTCAGGGATCAGTCCTTGGGCCAGTCTTATTTAATATCTTCATTAGTGACTTTGCTGTACGACTGGAGTGAAAGGTCTGCCTGTTTGAAGATGACACCAAGATCTGCAATAGGGTAGATACTATGGGCAGGGTGGAAAGAATGAGGAGGGTCCTGGAGAAGCTTGAAAAATGGTCGGAAGTATGGCAACTATGGTTCAATTCCAAGAAGTGCAAAATAATGCACCTGGAAAGAAGGAACCCTGGGGAGTGCTACAGTATGGGGTTGTAGTTGCTGACTATCACTAAGGAAGAAAGGGACCTTGGGGTTATCATTTCTGATAACCTAAAGGTGTCTAAGCAGAGTTCAAAGGCTGCAGAGAGGGCCTGTGGCATGCTGGGGTGCATAGGCGGAGGTATCACTAGCAGAAAGCTGGAAGTGGTGATGACATTGTACAAAATGCTAGAGAGTCCTCACCTAGAGTACTGTGTGCAGTTCTGGAGGCTGCAACTTCATGAGGACATTGACAGGGTGGAGGCAGTCCAGAGAAGGGCAACTAAGAAGGTACAGGGCTTGCACCAGAAAACATATGAGGAGAGACTAAAGGACCGCAATATGTACTAGCTGGAGGAGATGAGGGATCGGGAGAAAATTATAGAAACATTCAAGTACCTTAAGGGCATTAACAAGGTGTAGGGGGGAGACATCTTCCAATAAAAGAGATGTACAAGAATAAGGGGGCATGATATGAACTTAGAAGGTGGCAGGCAGAGGGGAAATGTGAGGAAGTTCTTCTGCACAGAGAGGGTGGTGGATACAAGGAATAGACTGCCACAGGAGGTGTTGGGGATAAGCACAGTGGAGGGTTTTAAACATGCATGGGACAGGCATAAGGATACCTTAGAGGCTGGAAGGAGGGGTGAAAAGCCATTGATCAGGTAGGGTCAGAGGCTACAAACTAGTGTAGGGATTTCTAGCAGATTGGATGGGCCTGGTGGTCCTTATCTGCCAACAATTTCTATGTTTCTATGTTTCTAGTCCTGCCTCTTTATTGAGTTGTTACATCTCTTGGAAAAAACATAATATTTAAACATAGTTCTTCTTCAGTTAGTATTTTCTTTCCTGATAGAAACATAGAAACATAGAATTTGACGGCAGATAAGGACCGCTTGGTCCACCTAGTCTGCCCATTTCCCTACCTAATGGATAAGCTGCAGATCCCAGATAACCAACAGCCTAATTCCTCCTACCCCCAACTAGAATTGCCTTATGTCTGTCCCATGCATTCTTGAATTCCCCCCACTGTTTTTGACTCCATGACCTCCTCAGAAAGACTGTTTCATGCATCCACAACCCTCTCCATGAAAAATACTTCCTCACAATACCTCTGAATCATCCCCCCTCTAGCTTCAAATTGTGACCCTTATTTTTGCACATCTTTTTTTCTGAAAGCTGCTACCCTCTTGGACTTTGTAGATTCTCTTGAGGTACTTAAAAGTTTCTAACATGTCCCCCCTTTACCTCCTTTCCTTGAGGGTATACATATTGAGCTCCTTTAGTCTCTCTTCAAATATCTCCTGGTGCACATCCTGCACCGGGCTCACCAACTGTCTGTAGAGAGGGATAACAACTTCCTGTTTTCTACTGGTGATGCCTCTCTCTATGCATCCCAGTACCCCCCAGCCCTCCTTAATGCCTTCTTACATTGCTTGCCCACCTTTAGGTCATCTAAAATGACTACCCACGGCCCCTTTCCATTTTTGTTGTTGTTACTATGTCTCCCCCATTGTGTACTCTACCCCTGGGTTATTTCCCAGGTGCATTACTTTGCACCCTCTTTGCATTGAATCTAAGCTGCCATACATTTGACCATTCCTCCAACCTTGCCAAGTCCCTTCTCATCCTTTCCACCCCACCTTGTGTATCAACCCTGTTGCAGATCTTTCTGTCATCTACAAAGAGACATACTTTTCCTTCCAGTCCCTCTGCAATGTCGCTAATAAAGACATTAAGGAGGACCGGGCCCAGTACTGAACCCTGTGGTACCCCACTAGTAACCCTTTCTTCAGAGTGGACTCCATTTACTATTACCCTCTGTGTTCTGTTGTCCAGCCAATTTTTACCCAGGCTACCACCTTGGGACCCACCCAAGGCTGGCTAATTTGTATATTAATCTTTTGTATGGGACTGTGTCAAATGCCTTGCTGAAGTCTAGGTGGGCCATGTCCACAGCCTTCCCTGGTCTACTACTTTGGTCACCCAGTAAAAGAAATCTATTAGATTTGTCTGACATGACCTTCCCACTGTGAATTCATGCTGCCTTAGCAACATAGAAACATAGAAACATAGAATGTGATGGCAGATAAGGACCGCTTGGCCCACCTAGTCTGCCCATTTCCTACATAACAGATAAGCTGCAGATCCTAGTTAACCAACAGCTTACTTCCTCCTACCCCCACTAGGACTGCCTTATGTCTGTCCCATGCATTCTTGAATTCCACCCACTGTTCTTGACTCCATGACCTCCTAAGGGAGGCTGTTCCATGCATCCACAACCCTCTCTGTGAAAAAATACTTCCTCACATTACCTCTGAGCCGTCTCCCCTCTAGCTTCAAATTGTGCCCCCTTGTTCTTGCACATCTCTTTTTCTGAAAGATGCCACCCTCTTGGACTTTGTTGATTCCATTGAGATACTTGAAAGTTTCTATCATGTCCCCTCTCTCCCTTCTTTCCTCAAGGGTATACATATTAAGCTCCTTTAGTCTTTCTTCGTATGTCTTCTGGTGCAGACCCTGCACCATTTTGTTTGCCCTCCTCTGGACAGCCTCCACTCTGCCTATGTCTTTGTGGAGATGGGGTCTCCAGAACTGCACACAGTACTCCAGATGGGGACTCACCAACTGTCTGTACGGAGGGATAACAACTTCCTGTTTTCTACTATTGATGCCTCTCCCTATGCATCCCAATATCCCCCCAGCCTTCCTTACTGCCTGCTCACATTGCTTGCCCACCTTTAGGTCATCTGATATAATCACCCCCAGGTCCCCTTCCATTTTTACTGTTGTCAGTATCTCACCCCCCACTGTGTACTCTTCCCCTGGGTTTTTGTTTCTCTGGGGCATTACCTTGCACTTCTTTGCATTGAATCTCAGCTGCCATACATCTGACCATTCCTCCAACCTTGCCAAGTCCCTTCTCATCCTTTTCACTCCATCTTGTGTATCAACCCTGTTGCAGATCTTTGTGTCGTCTGCAAAGAGACATACTTTTCCTTCCAGTTCCTCTAAAATTTCACTTATAATGACATTAAAAAGGACCGGTCCTAGTACTGAACCCTGTGGTACCCCACTAGTAACCCTCCTTTCTTCACTGTGGACTCCATTTACTACTACCCTTTGCATCCTGTTGTCTAGCCAATTTTTTATCCAGGCTACCACCTTGGGACCCACTCCAAGGCTGGCTAACTTGTGTATTAATCTTTTGTGTAGGACTGTATCAAATGCCTTGCTAAAATCTAGGTAGGCCATGTCCACGGCCCCTTCCTGGTCTACTACTTTGGTCATTCAGTCAAAGAAATCTATTAGATTCATCTGACACGACCTTCCCATCATGAATCCATGCTACCTTGGGTCCTGTGTCCCACTGGCCTCTAGGTACTTAATTATTTCCTTCAGAAGTGATTCCATTATTTTCCCTACCACTGAGGTCAAACTAACTGGTCTGTAGTTTCCTGCCTCTGTCCTGCTCCCACTTTTGTGAAGAGGAATCACATCCGCCCTCCTTCAGTCCTCAGGTACCACCCCATCCTCCCATGATTTGTTAAAGAGAGTAGTCAGCGGTGTCACTAGTTCTACCCTTAGTTTCTTTAGAATTCTAGGTGAATCCCATCAGGCCCCACTGCTTTGTCTACCTTCAATTTTATTTGTTCTTTCAAAACCCTTTCTTCTGTGAATGGATGGGTATAGACCCCCGTCTTCAGAGTGTTGTTCTTGTTTGGTACCTTCCTCTCCTCTTCCTTTGTGAATACTGAGCAGAAATATTTGTTCAGTATCCCTGCTTTTTCACTATCACCCTCTTCCCACATTCCCTCCCCTTTACTAAGCCTCAGTATCCCTCCTTAGGTCTTTCTTCACTCCCTAATGTACCTAAAAAAGGTCTTATCCCCCTTCTTAACAGAGCTGACTATCCTTTCCTGGGTTTGGGCCTTTGCTATTCTGACTGTCTTCCCAGCCTCTTTCTGCTTTAACTGATAAAGTTCTCTGTCCTGCTCCTTCTGTGTTTCCTTATATTTCCTGAATGCTATCCTTTTCTCCTTAACCTTCCTGCCACCTCTTTTGAGAACCATAGCGTTTTTCCTTCTTTGTGTTTTGTTGATTTGCTTTACACAAAGGCTTGTTGCCTCTGTGATGCTGTTTTGATTTCTCCCCATTGTTCCTCCACCCTCCTTCTTGCCTGTTTGCTAGTGCTTCTCTGAGGCACTCTCTCATTTCCCAAAGTCAGCCCTCCTGAAGTCCAATACTCTTACTTTTGTATCAGCTTGATTGTATGACTGTGTTTATCGTGAACCACACTGTTTGGTGGTGCTTGTTCCCAGATGGCTACCACTTCTAAATCCGAGATTCTTTCTCCATCCCCATTTGAGAGTACCAGGTCTAAGACTGCTCCTTCCGAGTGGGTTCCAATACTAGCTGTCTGAGGCATGCCCCTGTAGGGCATCAAGAATGACCATGCTCTTGGATGTGCCTGCAGCAAAGGTGCTCCAGTTAACATTTGGCATATTCAGGTCCCTCATCAACAATATCTCCCCTTTTTCTGCCATTCTAAGGAAGCCTTCTATCATTTCCTTGTCCATTCCCTCCCCCTGAGATGGGGGTCTGTATGCAGCCCCCATGCGGATTGTGGTGCCATTTCCTGTCTCCAGGGTGACCCAGAGTGCCTCATCCACTCCCTGTTTACTCTTTAGTTCTGTTGCTTTGATCCCTTCCTTTACATAGAGAGCTACTCCTCCTCCTCTTTTACCCTCCCTGTCCCTCCTGTAGATTGTATATCCTGGTATGTTGACATCCCAGTCATGGTTCTCTGTGTACCATGTTTCTGTGACTGCCACAATATCCAGGCAATCCTCTTCCATCAAGGCCACTAGTTCAGGAGCTTGTTACACCGTCTATGGGCATTGGTACTCATCACCCTCCACTTTTGATGGCCTTACCCTTTTAGTCCCATTCCTATCCTTACTGCCTTAGCCTTTTTACATTTACCTTTGTCCTTCTCCTAATGACTTCTCTACCTTGGTGTTTACCTCACTAATTACCATGTGTTTTATAGGGAGGCTGGGATTTCCCTGCTCCTTTTTAGTGCCTCCCCTTGGCTGGTTTAAATGCTTGCCAATGAAGCATTTAAACCTCTCACCCTAGATCCTGTTTCCCCCTGGACAGATGCAGACCATCACACCAGTATAGGTCTGCATCCCTCCACTATAGCTCCCAGTCCCCAATGAAGCCAAAACCTGAGCTCCACCAGTTTTCAACCATTTGTTGAATTCCCTGGTGAGGAGTACCCTAGCATCACCCTTGCCATGAACAGGCAGCACCTCCGAGAAGGTTACCATATGTGCTGTCTGAGGCCCTCCCAACTCTACAAACTCCTCTTGCACTGCTCTGATCCCATTCCTAGCCAGGTCATTTGTCCCTAGGTGGACAATGACATCCAGCTCCCTCTCTCGTGCAGCTGCTCCTACGATCCTGAGGCTTCAGTTCCTGTCCCTCCAAGCAGTGGTGCCAGGCAGGCACCTTACCTCCCTCTCCCCTTTCTGCCCCATTTCTACCCCCCTAATGATTGAGTCCCCCACCAGGAGTTGTTTCCTTCCCCTGTGGGGTCCCATGCCACCCTCCTATGGGTCTCCTTTCTGAAGGTTCTCACCATCCTCCTTGGTCTCCACTGCAGGTGCCTCCATAGAGGAACCACTATCCACCAGAAGAGTGAATGAATTGTGGAGAGGTACAGCTGGAGGGATGCAACTCTGTTCCACCACCCTCTCCTCCCTGAGCCCACCTGGTCCAGCCTCTCCTCTTTCTTGGCAACCTCTGAGGTAGTGGCATTGGCCCTGGTGGTCCCTGGGTGGGGAGGGTTTCACAAATCAGCCAGGTCAGCCTGGAGATGGGCAACCTCCTCCCTCAGACCAGAGAGGAGCCTACAAATAGGGCAGCATCGTAGCCTCCAGAATGTCTCCCGGAAAACTGCTGCCCCACAGCCATTGCACTGCACCACTCCTATCATGTCTTATTTTGTGTCCCCTATCCTGTTTCTCTGTATGCTTACTCTCTCCTCTCCTTACAGCTCTCACCCTTCCTGTTCTGGGACAGCAACTTCCTATATTCTTCAGTAGCCTCCTTCTTCTTTGCTCAGTGTCAGACCACCAACAGCTGGGGGGGGGGAGAGTGAGCTACTTTTTTCCTTTAGGGTTGACAAAACCAGTGTTTCTCTATGATCCTTCCCTTCCTACTGCCAAACAGGAAGTTTCTGTTGACAGTCAAATCCAGTGGCTATAAAAGTAGAACTGGCTTAGGGTGGGTGGGATGGAGGGCAATTAGTAAGAAAAAAGGCTAGCAACAGCAAGTTGTAATTTGAGTCACCTGCTTTTTTAATGTCTAAGCCACACCCCCAATTAAGCTCTTTCTCCTCCTACTGGTTTAGCAAAGTAAGTTGATACAGTACCCTTCACAGCACAGAACACACACTGACTTTATTTCTGTTCTTTCTTTTTTTAACCCTAAATAAGACCCCTTCTACTTCTAATAAAGTATCTGTCTTGCTTAATCTCAACAGACACTGACTCCTGCTGAGATATAAGTGTTACATTAATAAGAAAATGTAGCTTCTTTTAGTTAGCCGCTTTCTGCTTTACAAGCAAGGCTAGCAACAGGAAGTTGTAATTTGAGTCACCTGCTTTTATAGTGTCTAAGCCACACCCCCAATTAAGCTCTCTCCTCCTACTGGTTTAGCAAAGTAAGTTGATACAGTACCCTTCACAGCACAGAACACACACTTACTTTCTTTCTTTAAGCCCCAGACTGACCTTAGACCGGTCCCCCAGGCCCTGCCACCTTCTCTGGTGTTTACCTTTATTCCATCATCCTCTGCCACAGAACTGTAGAGATGCTAAGTTGCCTGCAGGGGACCTGCAAGCACCTGAGCCATTATCCTGTGGTTGGGGATTTTGTCCATGCTATATGTTCCTCCCTGGGCTAACAACATGTGCAGTGTTGTGATGTGTGAGCTTCTCCTCCACAGAGATGCCCCCTGGTGTCTGTGTGCAGGATCCCTTCCCAATTTGGTCCTGTTGTGCTGCCATCCTGATTCCTCTATGTGGCAGGGGAACCAGCAGGACACATTCACCCCCCCCCACTTTCTGAAGGAGGAGAGCTGTCCTGGGGATGTTCAATCCTCCCCCTCCCAGCCAGCCCCTGAGCAACCCGAGTCCATTCCAGAACTTGGGTCAGTGGTGTAGCAGGTGAAAGCCTGCTACCATGCTACAGGGACAACTATTTAAACACAGTTCTGCATATATTTCACATATGTTTTGTATTTATTTCCTTCTCTTTCTTTATTACTATAAATAGCTGCTTGAAATGAGAATCCTTATTCCTCAGATATCCTGCTGCCTATCTCTGTGTGATGTTATAATCCTCATTCATGAATCACAATTGGTTGCCATAAAAATGGATATGATTTCAGAAGTTGGAGATTATAATATCACGTGTGGATAAGCAGCAGGAGCACATATGGTCCAAAGTACCAGGAACCTGTTTCCACACAAATTCCCTTAGTGAAAGAAAATAAATGCTAATATAAAAGCAGGAACTACTGTATAGGAAATAAAAATGGAATTCTGTATCATTTTCTGATATTTCCCAGAGCTGCTTTAAACTATCAGGAAAACACTGAGTTCTTTATTTAAATGAAACCCTTTCTTTGACTTTACTTCCCTTGCACCCCTCTCAGCTGTTGCTGTACTGTCCCAACTGAAACTGGCACCATTCAATAATCCTCTCTTCATGACAGCAAGGGGAAGCATGGCCTGGTGGGATCTTCTGTGTTTATGGATAAGATGGATTCTTCACCAGAATGCTCCCCTGCCCTAGATACACACACTGTACATATATTCACCTTGCCATGGGGTGAGCTCAACTAGGACCTCTGTTATCTAACACAAAATATATTGCTGCAAGGGTGGTTTAAATATTTGTCTTTCTTCACTAAATTATTCAGTTATGCATGTAACTAGACTTTCTTCACTCAGCTCAAGGCTGGTTACAAGAGGGTTCTCGAAGGGTTAAGTTTGACCCTGACGGAGGCTTGGCCAAGCCGGCATCCAGAATGTCAGTGAGTCCTGAGCCTGTGCCCTACCACCGAATATCTGTTTCCTCCCGGCCCCTGGGACCCATCCAACAATAAAACTAAATAGTCCTGACGATATAACTGATATGCCACCAAAGATGTAGAAAAACAAAGAAAGTTTAAAAGTACAAATACTGTGCCTAAGGTATCAGGATCTGAGGCCCTGCCACCACGAGCGGAAAACATGGCGAGTGAGCAAGGATCGAGACAAGCTGCAGAAGTAGAGGAGAGTCCAGTGCACTCTCCACTTCTGGCATTAGCCAGAGGGAAGTGGAGTGTACACTTCCATCTTCAGTCTTATTTCAGCGTTATTTCAGTCCAGACTGACAAAGCACTGCTTTTCATCGGTGCACTGTTAATACACTGCACTGACTTTCTGCTACACTGTTGTACCACTGCTCAATCTTTCTTATGTTTTGATGCACACTGTAAGAGCACTGCAAATAATTATTAGATTTTCATGCACACTTCTTCAGCACTATATTTCCTTCACTAATTTTTGCTGCACACTGCAGTAGTACTGCTCAATCTTTCTTATTTTTTGATGCAGACTGTAAGAGCACTGCAAATAATTCTTAGATTTTCATGCACACTTCTTTAGCACTGTATTTCCTTCACAAATTTTTGCTGCACACTGCAGTAGTACTGGCAACGCTTTATAATTTTTATCACACTTCTTTAGCACTGCATTGTCTCAGCAATCTGGTTACCCTTACTGAATTTGTCACAATGGCATTACAGTGGTATAGCAATGGCAATACTGTGATCAGCTGAAAAATCCACAATAGTACTACCCAGTGGTACTCTGGTATCACAGTGGTAGGTGATATATAGATTTTCCTCTGTGCATTGGTAGTGCACTGGCAGAATGGTATCCCTATGGCATTTTTTACCATTTTCTGTCTCTCACACATACACTGGTAATACAATAGTATCACAAAATGTTTAGATTTTTGTCGGCCCCCACAAATACTGGTACACTGGTAGCACAATGGTACTGCGTTATTTTGACATTTCAGTATTTGGTACCTCTCACAGCAACCCTAGACTCATGTGGTAGCACAGTGGTACCAGTATTAATCTCATTATATTCTGTACTCTAAGACATTGTTAAGATAGATTACATTATCAACCTCATGGAGAACAGCTCTCAATTCCATATTTGTATTTGTTCACTTGTCTTTATCTTACTGGTAATGGACTGTTATTGTTCACATAGACCAGAACATTCAAAGAGCATTTGCGATCGCTAAATGGGTAAGTGACTCTCAAACAACACTTTGCCCCCCAAAAACAGGGTAGGATCACAAAATGATATCTTGAATAGCATAATTAGTGAGTCTCTGACCAGTTGGTAAATGGCTCTAAAGATGTTGCCTCCTAAACCAGGTAGTATCACCTCTGCCTCCTACCACTGCTCCTTTGAGCTCCCACCATCAGTAATATCACACTTCCCTTGGTGTTCAGTGGTGCTGCTGTCCATTCCATACACTGAAACTGCCAATAACAACCTGCTACCCAGTCCCTGCTCGCACCATTCATGGCCTCCACCATATGTTCGCACTCTCCCCACAGTGGCAATTGGCACAGACACTGTTAGCACATGATTGTGAACTATCATCCATTTTGTCCCTGATCAAGGAGCTGAGAGGATGGTCTGTGCCAAATGTGGAAGGTGTAAAATATATAGTAAGGCTGGGGACAGAGGGTAGTATTTGCTGTAAGAACTAACTGTGTCATGGTGGGGACTTTGGATATACAGGGGGCAAGGAATTTTACTCAACACAGCACTGTTCACTCTATCAGGCCCTGGGCTGGCTTACCCATCAGCCCAAGAGCCTATCTCCTGGCCAGCACAGTCAATAGAGCCATCCAAAACAGAGCCACCTCTCCGCCAATCCCACCTTCTTTGGCCAAAAGTGTTTGTTCTAGACCTCTGCCTCACTGCTGGCCCCATGCTAGGTGCCCTAATCTCCACAGTATGGGTAAATGTGCATTCTCATCTGCAGCCCCTTTCCTTTGGAACAACCTGCCCACTCCACTTAACACCACTGACTCTCCAGGACTCTTCCACTCTCTCCTTGGATCTCACCTTCTGTCCTCCACTACTTGCTCCTGCCTTCCCAACTTATTATCATGCCCCTACTTCCCTTCCCTCCTTTTCCTTCTTGGTCCATACCTACACTGCCTGATGCACTTTTTTCTCATCTCAGATCATGCCTAATTTGTATTACAACTTGGCTACTACTGTACCTGCTATTGTCATAAATGTTATTTATCCATTGTGCTGCAAGTTTATATATCTATATATATATATCTTCATATAAATTTTTATTTTTACTATCTATTGTATGCCCTTGTCCCAGCCTCTTTTACTTACTTTTATTCCTTTGCCATCCTCAATGGCCCAGGTCATGCCTGAAAATGGTTCTCGGACCAGAGCACCTACTCGGTAAACAAATGAATGAGTAAATAAATAAATGGGAACCACTGAACATCAGGGATAGTAACAATCTACTGTATACCTGTGGGGTGATTGTAGGATGGGTAGGACTGGAGAACAGGAAATTAAGAACCTGGACCTGTGGGATAATTGGGGAGGGCCCAATGGAGAACTGTTTCCCAGGAGGGCTCTTTGGTGGTGTAACTCCCAGGATACAGTTTGCCTGGTGCTGTAATGTGGCCTGTGCTGTAATCGGCATCAGCAACATGGCTGTCACACCAGCATGGGTGAACCCTTTCTCCACACCCTCCTGAGTGTCAACCCTATAACAGGTTTTCATGGCATCTGCAAAAAGACATACCTTCCCATTCAGTTCTTCTGCAATTTCACTTATGAAGACACTGAAGAGGCCACTCCTAGTACTAGACCCCACCCTGCACCATGCCTTTAACCAACTGTTGAAAGCCGTGTGGAGAGTCCTATCTTCTCCCAAGATGTATATAGGCAACCTTTTGGCAAAAGCCACCATGCATGCTTGAGGACCCTCCCATCCCTGAAATTTCCCTGCACTACCTCTACCCCGTCCCTTGCTAGGTCATTTGTCCCCAGGTGGACAATGACATCTAGCTCCCTCTCATCTCCTGCTGCCTAATGATCCACTGTATCTGCTCTCATCCCTCCAAGCCAAAGTACCTCTCAGGTATTTCACCTCCCTTTCCTTTACCCCACCTTGTTCGCAAGTCTATCCCCCTAATTAAGCCCCCCACCAGCAGTTGCTTCCTACTCAGCTGGGGGCCTCTTCCTCCCTCCTTGTAACTGTGAAATGGTCCATGGGCAGTGCTTTCCTTGGGGAAGGTTTCTCCAGGGGCCGAAAGGGTGGTTCAGCTGCAGGGAGAGTGGTTGGCTGGGTAGGGCCCATTTCAGATGCAGGGAGAGTGGTTAGTAAACAAAGCAGGTGAACTGAAACTCTGACAAACAAATCGACACAGGGGCAGAAAATGCAAGCCCCATAGGAAATAGCACAGTGAGGGCTACAATAGATCATTTACCAGAGAAGTCTCAGATCAGGTAACTACAGCCGAAGAGGACATAGAGAACAGATAGGCATCAGAAAATGATGCATGGGGGCAGCGGACAGACATGGACTCATGAAGGCATGCATGGGAACTACAGATGCCAGTGCTGGGGGTGAAAAGGCCAGCTTAGGTAGGTGGACACTGACCTGTGGGTAGAGTGCACAACACACAGGGACCCCTGCATCCCTGCATGCTGGACAGCAGGAAGTGTGCCATGGAGCACCCACTGCAGCACAGTAGCTGATGGGGGCCCAGGACACTATGGACACAGAACTTGAATGTGACCATGGTGTGCACACAACCTTGAAGCACTGGGACTGTGGGCAGACAGTGGCACTACAGTACTGGTACAAACCACCCACAGACAAGTAGCAGCTGCCACAGGTGTGGCCCATGGAGTGTGATGTGCAAACGAAGTGCAATCACACCTGAATGCCTAAGCTGGAACCAAAGCCGGTCATGTTGCATAGTCCTCTGGCACAATGGAGGACAGCGTGGAAGCCGTGGAGGGGCCAGGGTGCTCAACTGCAACCCCAACAACAGGGACAATCTGTGAGGTGGTACCATCCAGGAAGGGAAAGTCCAAGCTGAATGTGAATGGCTACCTCCTGGTCCATGAATGGACCTGCAATGAGACAGTGTACTGTTTTTATCATATCATATTTTTCACCTGCTGCGGCACACACTCCAGCTTGGGGCATCCAGAAACCAGCTCCACCCACCTGGAGAGCTGGGTAGCTCAAACTGCACCCAGGAGGATCAGGGATGGCCATCATGCCATCTTGCTGGAGGGCTCCCCCTCTGCCTCTACCAGCCAGGACAGCCCTGGACCATCCTCAACAGGACTCCACCAAAGTCCTCCAGGTGGCTCAGAGCACAGCCATCAAGCTGCAAGGTCATACCCAGCCATTTTCCTTGAATTGGCCCCAGTAGCATGGACGTGCAATGACGTCCAGGAGCAACGTGCCGACATCTGCCGTGCTCCCCATCTAGTGTCACTGACACTAGTAGTGCCCTGGGCATCCCTAGGGGGCTGCTACAGCACAGTGAAATTCCCCAGCCCACCCCAGGACTGGGAAAGCAGTCTATGGATGTTCGATCTCAGTCCTCCCTGCCGACCCATGATGGCATAGGCTCAATCCTCAACCCAGGTCATGGCTGGCACAGGTATGGCATCCAGTGCCTCAACCCTCAGCACCACCGGGACAGCCTGAGACAGTGTAATGGTGCTACCAGCACCATAAGTCCAAATCCTGCCTTGGCCAGGCCATCACACTGCTCCAGGATGGCCAGCACCACCTAAAGAAAGAAAGAGCACAGTTATGCTCTGAGGTGACAGATGCTCTACCAGCACAGGTGTTGGCTGGCATCAAGTAGAAGGCACACAGCACCATGGCTAACCCCGCATAGCTACTGCAGAGTGAGGCAACTGCAATGACCACTGAGCTGTGGCAACAGTTGCCAAGCAAGAGGGCCCTGCTGCAGACTGTGAACAGGACCCGCCGCAAGGACCTCTCACCAGAACCAGTGACACTGGCTGACCTCACTATCCCCAAGCAGCTACAGACGGTGACTGGATGGCCATGGTACAGCAGGATCACCGGCAGCACCACCCACCAGGTCCTTCTACTCACCACAGAGGACAACATCAGGGACCTGGCACAGGCACCCTTCTGGATGATGGATGGTACGTTCAAGACTGTGCCACACCAGTTCACTCATTGCACATCATCTATGCACCCATGGGGATGGACCCTAACAACCTCATTATGTCATTGGTGTAGACACTGATGATGACAAAGAAGCCTGCAATGTTACTGCACCTTGTTCCAGGAGCTGAATAAATATGCCAGTATACAGTCCTGCACCCTCAAACCACCTATGATCATCACTGACTTTGAGCAGGCTGTGATCAATGCCTGTAAGATGGAATTTCCACAAGCCATAAACAAGGGATGCCTGTTCCACTTTGGGCAGATGTGTGGCGGAAGGTCAGAGCTTTGGCCTTGCACCACAATACAGAAGTGACCCAGACTTCAGCCTGAAGATCCAAGAACTCAGTGGCCTCACCCATCTCCTAGCACAGGACATTCCAGCAACATTCAGCCTCCTGAAGTCAACCATTCCGCCCAATGCCACCATACTCTTCTATTGTTTCGAGCAGATACATGTGCTGGGCAGGATATGGCTGTACAATAGGGTGACCAAGGTGCCCGAGAATGACCCCATATTCCCACTCAGCTGTGGTTGGTTGCAGAGCTCAACAATGAGGAGTATACCGTGGACCTAAAGCAAAGTCGAGACCTGCCACTGCCATCTCCATGCCCTGCTCGGAAAGGTGCATGTAGGGGTCATGACAATGCTAGCAGAACTCCACAGGGAACAGTAATGGACCTATGTCACCAGGAAGGCATGAGATCTGCCAATTCACTTGCCAGCTCCTTTAGCACTCTCAGGTGTACTCCATCAGGCCCTGGTGACTTGTCTTCCCTGAGATGATCAGGGCCTCTCTAACCTATTATTGGTGATTGATAGGGCTGCATGAACCTCTAAAGTTCTACCTTGCAAACTTTCTGAGTAGAACCCAAAAAAGTTCTACCTGGTTCTACCTGGTTCTACCAGGTAGAACCCAGTAGAATCAGGTTCTACCATTTATAATCAACTTCTACCAAGTAAAACCAGGTTCTACCAAGTAGAACCAGGTTCTATCAAATAAAACTAGTTCTACTCTGTAAAAAAACAAGTTCTACTAAGTAAAACCAGGTTCTACGTGGTATAACAAAGTTCTACAATATATAATGCAAAAAAAAGTTTACATTGTTCTACTTAATTAAGAAATCCACAGAAGTATTGTTTTTTGTTTGGGAAAGTACTTGTAGTACTAAGAATGGTATAAATACAATTAAGTATTGCAAAGTTTGGGTGCATAGGATTCTCCATGAGCTCAAAGCTTTGCAAAACACCATTCTTAAAGTTAGAATCTTAGTATTACATGTATATTTCCAAACATACAAAATAAAATAATATGGATTTTTTTATAATTAAGTAGAACCAGGTGGAATAGACTTACTGCTTATATATTATAGAACCACCTAGTTACCAACAGATGCTTAAAATCTAGTGTTGAAACAGATTTAACAAGCGGTAAAGGTCAGGGTGATATATGGCTAGTATGTATCCCTGACAACTACTTTTTAAATCTGGTTACAAGCAACCAAAGGGTTAACCCCTGAGCTACACCCTGTTACAATAATTTTAAATCTTCCCCACTGTTAGACTCAGGTATTAATAGAGCCCAGTTCAAAATAACTGATGCCCATGGTACCTATAGCTTCAGCTGCTTTAGTACCAAATAATTACTTGGACAGAAGTTTACAGTACAAAATGTATTTAATCCACACAATGTGGTAAAGCAAAATGCCACACTGCCCCAGCACTACTGTACCTTACCTTCCTCAGTGCCCACCCCCGAGAAAGGCATGGTGCCGATGCTCTGGGGCAGTGTGGCATATGCTACCACATAAGTGTGGATTAAATTATGTTTATAATAAAATTTTGTCTTTGTAGTTATCAGTTTGGGTCTTTCTGTTATTCTGAGTGACTAGTGTCGATGCTAGTAATACATTACCCACCACACTCTCCTGTCCTGATCCCTATACCTCCCATAGGTAACTATGTCAATACTGTATTATTTTATTTGTCCCACCCTCCCAAACATCTGCCCCTTCCTCATCTTTACTCAGAATAATTGAAAAACCCGTAACAGTATACCATCTGCAAATTGTGTTTATTTATGATGCCAGGTCACGTGCATTGTTTGGTGTCTAACAATGGAGGGTGAATAGTATTTATGAAGGGAGTGTCCTGGGGTTTGAGGTCTTGGAGTTTTGGACGGGGGCTAGGGAAAGATCAGTGATTTATTTTTTGTTGTCATGATTGCCAGTTAGTGCAGTATGTGGGAACAGCATTTTGTAAAATCTATTTTATTTATTTTCATTTACAGGTTATAATGAAAACAGTTTCTATTTGGTGAATGGTTCCTTCAGATCAAAACATTGGATGTCATTAGGTTGCAACATTGAAATTGGGAATGTATTGTAAAGTTGACATTTACAGCAAAAAAAACATTTTTAAATTAAATTCCATTAAATTCCATCTGGAATTGAACCAGAAGAACAGTTATTTATTATTTATTTATTTATTAATGTTTTTGTTTGTTAACAATGATAATATGTATTCATTGAGTGTGTATTTTGTAATAAAATCAATAAAACAAAAGGATGAAGACAGAGCTGTGTGACAATGTGTAGTCATTTCTGGTTATTTTAGTTGAACTGCCACATGCAGTGGTCCTTCCGTTTCTGGTGCTAGTCAGATTGGGCCTTAATGGCACATGAGAACCAGCAGTGGATGTTTGTTTCTGAAATTAATGGAACTCCAGGATGAGGAGGAGACAGAGGGACCCACCAGTGGAGGAAAGACAGCTGGAAAGGCTAGTGGCTACTAGTGGCAACAGAATCCTTCACCATCATCATCATCAGCAGCATGGCATGATGCCATCTGTGATCTATCCCCTGCATTAATTTGGGACAGCATATGTTTTTGAACTGAGGCAGGTTCATTTTTAAAAGTGAGCCTCTCTACATCCCTCATGGAAAGACATGTTCTTTTGTCATTCACTATTGCCCTACAGCACTAAAAATTATCCTGAATATGTGCTGGCAGGTGGGCAACTGAGGTATTCAATTGCGATCTCAGTTAAAGAAGGCCAGATCAATTTTCTGTTGCCAATAAAGCAATGGTTTATCACCTGCAGTGAGATGTACAGTCTCCTCCATATAATCCTTAACCATTTTGCAGCAGGGACTTCTGGTTTCCACTTTGCCCCTGAGCCTTCCCAGCTGTCTTTATTAGACCAGAGTCTGAAGCATGTCCCACAGTGGTTTGTCCTCTTGTGGTGTAGCAGCAGTTCTGGTTTGTGTTTGATGAGCCAAAACATCAGTAGTGGTGGCAGCAGCAACAGCAGATTGCTTCCTCCCTCATCACCAGATTTTGATCAAATTTGAATGTTGCCAAAAGGCACTGATGATGTACTACTTTTCTAAACTATACATGCTGACACTTTCTCAATTAACTGTTCATGATAATGTTACAGGTCTTTAAAGTCATGTGGTTTGAAGAATGTGTCAATTGTATCCATAAACGAGGTCCGAAGTGTGGCCAAAATGTAATGCTCTGCTTTGCACATATTTACAATGCACTCATCAGCCAGGAAGGTTTGTATCATTTCTCCAACAAGTGATGCAGCATTGGTGTCATCATTGTCAAAGAACTGTGACTCGAGACGTTGCAGTCTCATCCTGATGAGTGAAATTAAGGGTGGCTCTGACTAGTCCAGCACCATCAGGCTCACCACTCGGGTAGCCTCCTCAAAGGGTTTAAGGATACAACAAAGATTCTCCATCAGGACGCCACTGATTGGGGCTGATATTCACATCTTCTTTCCCAATGCCATGTTAGAATGCATATTGATGGATGGCTTTCTGTTGTTCAAGCATTCTCTGCATCATACAGTAGAGTGAATTCCACCGGTTGGAACTTCCTGTATCATCTAGTGGAGAGGAGGCTGTTTTCAATCTGAATGTGCCCAACAAGTTTGGGCTTTCACAGAATGGCTAAAGTGAGTGCACACAGTGCGGGTAGTTGCAATCAAGTTCTACACATTTCGGTCCTCACTGATAAAGTCTTTTACCACCAAGTTAATAGTGTGTGCAAAGCATGGTACATGTGTAAACTTACCAAGTCTTACTGCTTTCACAATATTTGAAGCATTGTCAGACACTATAAACCCTGGTTGCAAGGACTTTGGAGTCAGCCAACTCAGCAAACTTTTCTTCGAGGCCCTCCAGAAGATGTTCCGCTTTGTGATCTTTTTCAAAACCATAAATACATAAAGCTGTCTGCCTTCGAACTGTGAAAGTCCCTTGCTTCTTGCTGCTGCTGCTGTCACCAGTGCCACCACATGATGATGAAGATGATGCAGAGGAGGAGAAGGCAGAGGAGGAAAGTTTACCCAGTGGCCAGTCACAGCCATATTGTCAGTTGTCTGACCACTGGTCCACATACCTGTCGTGACATGAACCTTTTGCCCACTGAACCTTTCAGAGCATCAGACATGCTTTTCGAACAGCGTCATACAAATCTGGAATGGCAACACTGGAGAAATAGGTCCAGTTGGGGACCTGATACTTTAGCACAGCGATTTCCATGAGTACATTAAAACCTGGGTTACCCACGAATGAGAATGGGATCAAGTCAGTGGCTATCATCTCCCAATTGCCTTTGTCAATCGCCTTCCTCAGGCCTGTTGGGCTTATATTTCTGTGACCACTCAAAGCAGTCTTTCAAAGAAATTTGATGCCCGCTATGCTTGCTGCTATCACCTGATTTTCTGGGCTGCTTCCCTTGACCTTTACCACCATGAGAGGTGGATGTTGTGGCCATGGATGGTATATGACTCCAGTTGGGCTGTGGTGGTGGACTCAGAGGAATAAAGAAATGAGAAATAGAGGCTGCTGTGCTTTGACTGGAAGGAAGACTTTCATCATCCTCCACCTCCGCATCAGTTACTTCATCGCCTTGGTAAACATCCATTACCTCATCCTCCTCAGGTGAGTGCAGAAGTGCAACAATGTTTGTGTGCTCCTTTTGTGCTTTTTGATACTGATAAATGTCAGACTTGTTCATATGTCTTATCATTGTTGATGTTCCCAGTTGAGTACCCACTTTACCACAACTTCATTTTGTTTTGCATAATTTGCAAACCACATGGCTGCCAGATGATTTATCTTGTGTGAAAAAATCCCACACAATAGATTTCACAGATTTTGTTGCACTGCTGCTTATAGGGAGGATAGGTTCATTACTACCACTGCCGCCACCACCATCACCAGAGCCATTACTATTTCCACTATCTCTTTGAGGTTTTTCCATGCCCATCTGCATGTAATTTTGAAAATGCACAACCTCTCTGACTGGTTGAACTGCATCTCTTTCTTCCCTTCATGAAGCCTGTCCATCATCTGTCCTCTGTTGCTCCTCTGTGTGTGTGGGTGTCTGACTCTCCAAGTTATGCCCCACTATCATTTATGTTTTTTTAGCACCACAGCCATCCTTCCGAGAACTTGTTTTTGTTCTTTTTCTGCCTCTGTATTCCTCCTCTTCATCCCTCCCTGGAGCTACTACTACTTGACATACTGACTGCTGCCTTAACTACTACAAACTCAGGATCTGTTCCAATGATTTCCCCTCACTCTCATCAGTCTTCTCCTCCTCATCATCATCATTCATCATTCTGCTTACTAAAACTGGCTGCGCTTTCATTATGGCCCTTGTGCTCATCCTCTTGAGTACCATGACGGGTTACTCCTGCAACGTCCTGAATTTTCTGTACTGTTGTTACTGTTGCCTAGATTGCCTGAGAAGTGCTACTATTTTTTTTACCACTCATGGCTGTGTCGAATCAAGTACTTTTAGTAAGACACAGGGAAATTTACTCCCAAACAGAACAATACAGCATTGCTGGCTGCGTCGAGTCAAGTACTTTAAGTGGTAAGACACAGGGAATTTTCTCCCTAACTGGTAGATAACAGCACTGCTGGCTGCATTGAGTCAAGTACTTTAAGTGGTAAGACACAGGGATATTTTCTCCCTAACAGATAAATACAGCATGGCTTGCTGCGTCAAGTCAAGTACTTTAAGTGGTAAGACACAGGGATATTTTCTCCCTAACTGGTAGATGACAGCACTGCTGGTTGTGTCGAGTCAAGTACTTTAAGTGGTAAGACACAGGGATAATTTCTCCCTAACTGGTAAATAACAGCACTGCTGGCTGCGTCGAGTCAAGTGCTTTAAGTAGTAACAGGGATAATTTTTTCAGGTAAAAAAAATAACCTAATGCCAAAAAACTAATATTATTTATTTTTTATTAGTCTGCGCAAAGAAAAATAGTCTGCCTGCCTAATGCTGAAAAACGAAATACTATTTATTTTTTATTAATCTGCACAAAGAAAAAAAACAGCCTGCCTGCCTAATGCCAAAAAAAAAAAACCTGTGGTGAACAGAGGAGCTGAGCATTTGAGCAGCAATGTATCTTACACCTCCCCCTCCACTCACTCTGCTTTGCTGCTTTGCCACTTTGCCTTGTTGTGTACTGGTGTGTTTGTTGTTTGGCGCTGTTATAGTACAAAGAAAACAACTTACCTTTAAGAACTGCTGGGGTTAATATTAGATTCACTTGAAAGATTTTAGTTGATTGAATCATTCAATCACCACACCATGATGAAGGACGGATAGAGCCCCCTGCCCCTTAGACTGAACACGCGGCTCCTGAGCTCCTACTGGATTTTCTCTTCTCCCTCGACCCTCAAGTCCCACAGTGTGCTTTCTAGTCAGTTTTTCCCTTCCCACAGAGTAATGAAAAAAAATAAACAAAAAAAGGCTTGTTTTACTTTTTTGCTTCACAATCAAAGGCCGTATTTGATTTGATCCAATTGGAAAACAACAAGACAGTCACTGCTGTCTTCTGTAACTGTGTCTATGAGTCGCACACCAACTGCCACTCTAACAATTAGCTGGTGCTGCGAGACTTACCCAGAACCAACCACATGACTATTTGCTGTAACAGCCAACAGAGGGAGTTGTCTCTTCAGACAGCCTTTCAGCAGCCAATCACCCACACCCTTTCAAATCTGTTCCAGGTGGGAACTTGGGAAGGAAAATGCCAAGGGGGTGGAGCTGCTGAGGCTGACATGGAGGGGCTGCTGACAACACAGAGAATTAGGAGGAGTCACATGATGGTGTAAAAATATGTGAACTTTGGTTTGCCTGGTTCGCCCCTGCAATGCCCATTATAATTTTTTATGGGTTCTGCAGGAGTGAACCGGATGAACCAGGTGAACCAAAGTTCGCACATTTCATTCATATGTTCGCGTATATGCAGACTAGCTTGAACACCGGGGGTTCAACCATTTAGATAGAATGGTTGAACTGAACTTGCAGCCCTAGTGGTTGATAGTGCTTCCATTTGTCAGCAGCCTTGATGCCACTGTCTGGTACTGGGCCTTTGTGTTCCTTGGTGAACACTGAGCAAAAAAAGGTGTTCAGAACAGTGGCTATCTGCCTATACTCCTCCACTACTCTGTCACCATCTTTGAATTTGACTATTCCTCACCTTTTCTTTCTTTTTTTGTGTATACTTGTAAAAAAATTGTTTGTTCCCTTCTTTAACTCCTTTGGCAAGCTTAAGCTCCATTGCAACCTTAGCTAATTTCACCATACTCTTTGCTTCTTTGTTCTTCTGAATGTAAGCTTTCTATGTGCTGTCTTTCTGAGTTCTTTTATGATAACTCATCAAAACGGTGACTGAAATTAAGCAACTCAAAAATGAGTGACTCAATTAAAGTGCTCGTCATGTGAGCTACCCTGAAAGGGTATCGAGGGGCAAACAACAAGACAACCAGAAGAACAGGAGAGGGAATGGAACAGGACAGAAGATATGTGGGAGGTAGTGCAGTGAGAGGGTGCAGAGCTGGCTATGTGGTGTGGTGGTGAGGGTGGCTGGCTACAGTGGGAGGATGCAGGTTTTGGGGCTGGGAGGGCACAGTATTTTGTGTTTTGCCGGCTGAAGTATTTTTTTCCACAAGTTTCTCCCCATCCCCAACATGCACTGCCCTGGAGTTGAGAATCTTTATTAAGGGGGGTGCAGGGGGTGAAGCCCCCCACCATGGAGAAAAATATTTGTTTTCACCCATATATTTCCACTGGGAGTGTACATCGCCTTTTTGTTTTTTTGGTGATGTACATTCACTATAACGGCGATTGGTATTTGGCAATCGCCGTTATGACATGGAACTTTTTTTTATAGTTCCTATAGGACTTCCTTTTGGTTCTGATTGCAGCTCTTACCTGGTTACTGAACCATATTATTTTTGTGTGTTTGATCTTTTTGGTCACTGTTCTTTTGCACATCCTGCTAGCCTCTAAAATGGCTAACTTGACCAGTCCCCATATTTCTTCCATATCTAAATGCTCCTGGATTCTTAACCATGTGGTTCTGATTACATCCCTCATTTTGTCAAAATTGACTTCTCTAAAGTTTAAAACCTCTGTCTTGAATTGCAATTTTTCTACCCTAGTGCTAACACATAACACATGGAGTTGTGGTTGCTGTTGACCATTGGCTCCCCACCCCTGTAGCCCTTACTACCTCTGAGTTAGCAAGGACCACATCCAGGATGGTGTCCAGCCTAGTCAGGGTACTAACTAGTTGTGTAAGTAGGCAGTCTTGTAGAGCATCAACCAACTTTTGGCTCCTAGTAGAACTTGCCTCTGGGATGCTCCAGTTAGCATTTTGCATATTCAGGTCTCCTACCACCACTGTATCCCCTCTTTGTGCTACACCTCTGTTCTCCTTTAGGAGCTCTTCATCCCTGCCCTCAGCCTGCCCCAGAGACTGGTATACCACACTCATGTGGATCCTCTCCCCCGTTGTCACTCTCTGCCCAACCACCTTCCTCTTTATTCAGGCAGGGATACTGAGACTGAATAAAGAGCAAGTGGTTGGGCAGAGAGTAACAGTGAAAAAAGCAGGGATACTGAATGAATACTTCTGCTCAGTATTCACAATGGAAAAGCAGGGGCATATACTTAATCCAGTCAATAGAAGCACTCTGAATAGAGGGGTTGATATTGATCCTTTCACAGAAGAAAGGGTTCTGAAAAAACTCTTAAAACTGAAGGTGGATAAAGCAATGGGGCCAGATGGGATTCACGTCAGAATTCTAAAAGAACTAAGGGAAGAACTAGTAACACCACTGACTACCCTTTTTAATACATCATGGGAGGATGGTGTGGTACCTGAGGACTGGAGGAAGGTGGATGTGATTTCCCTTCACAAAAGTGGGAGCAAGACAGAGGCAGGAAACTACAGACCTGTCAGTTTGACCTCAATGGTAGGGAAAATGATGGAATCACCTTTTGAAGGAAAGAATTGTTGAGTACCTAGAGGCCAGTGGGGCACAGGACCCAAGGCAACATGGATTCACAGCAGGAAGGTCATGTTAGACAAATCTAATTGATTTCTTTGACTGGGTGACCAAAGTAGTAGACCAGGGAGGGGCTGTGAATATGACCTACCTAGACTTCAGCAAGACATTTGACACAGTCCCACAGAAAAGATTAATAAACAAACTAGCCAGCCTGGGAGTGGGTCCCAGGGTGGTAGCATGGGTAAAACACTGACTGGACAGCAGAACACAGTGGGTAATTGTAAATGGAGTCCACAGTGAAGAAAGGGGGTTATTAGTGGGGTACCACAGGGTTCAGTACTGGGGCCAGTCCTTTTTAATGTCTTTATAAGTGACATTGCAAGAGGGACTGGAAGGGAAAGTATGTCTCTTTGCAGATGACACAAAGATCTGCAACAGGGTTAATATGCAAGGTGGGGTGGAAAGGATGAAAAGGGACTTAGCAAGGTTGGAGGAATGGTCAAATGTAAGGCAGCTTAGATTCAACACAAAGAAGTGCAAAGTAATGCACCTGGGAAACAAAAACCCAGGAGAAGAGTATACAATGGGGGTTGAGAAGCAGCAACAACAAAAATGGAAAGGGACCTGGGTGTAGTCATATCAGATGGCCTAAAGGTGGGCCAGCAATGTGAGAAGGCAGTAAGGGGCTGGGGGATACTGGGATGCCTAGGGAGAGGCATCACCAGTAGAAAGCAGGAAGTTGTTGGTACTCTGTACAGACAGTGGGTGAGACCCCATCTGAAGTACTGCTTACAGTTCTGCAGACCCCATCTCAGCAAGGACATAGACAAGGTGGAGGCTGTCCAGAGGAGGGCACCAAAATGGTGCAGGGTCTGCACCAGAAGACATATGAAGAAAGACTGAAAGAGCTTAAGATGTATAGCCTCGAGGAAAGGAGGGAGAGGGGGAACATGATAGAAACTTTCAAATACCTCAAGGGAATTAACAAAGTCCAAGAGGTTATCATCTTTCAGAAAAAGAGATGTGCAAGAACAAGGGGGCACAATTTGAAGATAGAGGGGGGAAGACTCAGAGGTAATGTGAAGAAGTATTTCTTCACAGAGAGGGTGTAGATCCATGGAACAGCCTTCCTGAGGAGGTCGAGAGTCAAAAATAGTGGGAGAATTCCAGAATGCATGGGACAGACATAAGGCAATTCTAGTGGGGGGGTAGGAGGAAGTAGGCTGTTGGTTAACTAGGATCTGCAGCTTATCCATTAGGTAGGGAAATGGGCAGACTAGGTGGGCCAAGCAGTCCTTATCTGTAATCAAATTCTATATTTCTATGTTTCTATGTTGCCGAGCTCAGTAACATCCACAGTGATTCCGCACCCTCCTTTTTGATGCTATCTACTGAGATGACATTTATCCTGTCCTTTACATGTAATCTCAGTTTGAGCACCTCCAAAAATATGGCCCTCAAGTTTTTGTAAAAATGGGGAAGATGCTGATGGGGAGGAAAAGGCTTCCATGCATCAACATCCTCCTATTTGAATATCCAGCCTTTTAAATTTATGGAAAAGCTTGTATAGGTCCTGTTTAATATGTTGTACATTTTACAAGGCCTACTAGATAACTTTGTTTGAGTTCTACAGCTCTTATCGTAATCAAGTTAGTCAAGCCATTTTCCATAGGAAAAAAATTTCATCACACAATCTAAGCAATATTCCTTAGCAACTGAGCTTCATGTTGCTGTCTTACCATTTTCTAATGAACATCTATCACCCTTACATATTTTGAATAAGAAGCTTTTATTTCTGTAATAGCTAAATTTTCAGCTTTGATATTGTTTCTAATTGAGGTATCCCTGTCTGCATTTTAATAACACTAGAACATTGCAACTGCAGTTAATGTCATCATGAATCTCTTCAATTGCGATGAGTTCATATGTTAATAATTCATGTGCTCAAACAGTTGCAAACTGTCTTTCAAACTGAAAGACCGTATTCAAATCAAAGTTGATTTAAATATTTAAATACTGTAGCCACCACCATCATCCCTCTGACTTGGGTTTGTTATTGAACTAGGGTCCCCAGTTTTATGAATAGCAACATTGACACTACACTGACAGGCCAGCGGAAGCATGAATGTCAGGAAGGTAAGCTTCCATTCTATCACGTCAGTGGCTGAAAATAACTTTGCACTGACTGGCCTGTCTCTTCACCATTGTGGCTGCAATATTTATTTTTGTTTATGTATTTATTTATTTATTGGATTACAAATACCTTTGAGCTGGAGGCTGTTTTGCAAAGGTTCCATGTTAAGAGGTTGACATAACAATTTGTACATCATTCATACAAAGAACGTTAAGTAATCATGATTAACAGTGTAGTAAAATAAAAACATTAATACAATGGAATCATGAGACTACAGATACAGAAGAAAATTACAACAAATAAGAATTTGTAAGCAGCCAGTAGATTGGCTTTGTTAGGATTGGGGAGGGTTAGAGGGGTAGAATCATGGTGATTAGGAGGGGTGGGCAAGGGTTGGGGTGGGGATTTTCAGTGTATTTTTATATATTTGGTTTATTACTTTGTAAATAAGGAGTAAGAGAATGCATGGAGCAGGTAGAGGACTCAGGGTGGGCAATTGCAACAACTGAGTGAAGTGAGGCATTGGTGTAATTTAAGTTTAAAGGAGCCAAGGGTTGTAGCGGCATGAACCTCTAAAGAGAGGCAGTTGAGCCTGGAAGGGGCTCTGAACTGGAATGAGTGCTGCCCTTGCACTGTCTGGCAGAAAGGGACACGGTAGTACATTGAGGATGTGCTACAAGTATTAGGGGAGTTTAGGGGTGGCAGGAGAAAATGTGTAGTGGCTGGGGCAGTTTGGCTGGAAGTTAAGTTTCCTCATGAAAAGACAGGTTTGGCAGGTGACCCTGCATTTGAGGTTCAGCCAGCTAGTTTGTGCATAAAGGTCACAAGTGTGGGTATGTCTATGGGCACCAGTCACAAGACAACAGGCTTTGTTCAGGATCATTGTGATTCTGTTCAGTGTAGTATCGGAGCCTGCACCATAAATAATCAATTCATAATTGATGATGGATACAATTAAGCTGGTGACAGCCTCTGTCCTTCTCAATGTACTCTTCCCTGCTGAGATACAGTAGTCCATGAACTGACTGTTTACTCATCCAAGATGCCATTGCTTACTTAAGTGTAGTGTTTAGCTTAATTAATTAAGCAACTGTCTCCATCTCCCTCTTGATTTTGTATAAGCAGTGTGTCTCTACACAAAGGCAGACTGAAAGAGCCAACAGTAATAAGAACTGGGAATGAACAGGTCATAATAGAATCAAACAATTTCAATGTTTGGGCTTGGATGCATTTTGGACACAAATAAGCTTGGGAAGGAGTTGCTTGTGATTTGAACCTTGTTGCAATCTTTTTTGCATGTCTCAACATTGTCAAACAGATTCAAACTACAATAAATGTAACCACAGTTTTTCAAGATGCATAAACACATTATCAACCATGTGCTAACCAGGTTTTTCTCTGCTATTTTTTTTCTACATTTTTTCTGGAGCCAGGAAGAGAGCCTCATGCTACAGTAGGCCTCTCTATGGATTTGTGCATGTTTTGTTGTTGTTGTCTTTTTTTTTCCTGTTGTACATAGTAAAGCATACTTAGTCAAGAGGGAGATGGAGACACTTGCATGGGTCTGCAGGAGCCGAGAGGAAAAACAGCTACCAGCTAACTTAAAGCATGGAGTTGATTTAATTGAGGACAATGAATTCAGTTCATAATGCAGGGGCCTGTGGAAGTAGGTAGATGTAAGTGTTTTGGTTCACTGTTTTTGAGGTTGTTCTTTACTTAGTGAAACTTTTATTTGCCAGGGAGGTACTGTAACTGGGAAAATATTTGCAGTAATTTGTGACTAGAGCTAGTACTTAAATTTTGTGAAATAGGTGTCTGATAAGGGGAGGAGCTGAAGAAGGCTTGAGGGGACTGGGGATTAAAAACATGAGCTGACTGTGGGCTTTGTCTGCAGGAGCTAAGAGGGAGAACAGCTACCAGCTACCTTAAAGAAAGGAGTTGATTTAATTGAGTACATTGAATTCAAGTCATAATTCAGGAGCCTGTAGAAGTAAGTGTTTTGATTCACTGTTTTTGAAGTTGTTCTTTACTTAGTGAAATGTTTATTTGCCAGGGAAGTAATCTACCCTCAGGAAGAGTGAGGGATCCTTGGCTGATTGTTTTTCTCAGTCCAGGGGTAATCCCACCCACTCACCCCACAACCCACCCACCTCAGGGTCATCCTCCTTATATAGGGCATGGGTGTAAAATGTAGTATGTCTTCCTGCCTCCTTCCAGGAAGTACTAGTCCAAAGAAGAGGAGGAGGAGGAGGAGGAGGGGAAGTGAAAGCAAAAGAGGAAGACAAAAGATGGAACAACAAAAGCTTAAGCAAATCAAACTGAAAGGCTAAAGGTAGCAGCAGGAGGGTTTAAATAGTATTAAAGGATGGACTACAGACAGATAAAGGGAGATGATGCAGAGAGTGGTACAGTGCATTAGGTGTGGAGCAGCAGTCTTCAGGAGGATGTTCTGGGTACTGTGCTGTTTCTGCATATGCAGGCACCTCTCTGGGCTGAAGGCTGAGGTGGCCATTCTCTGGGCCAAGCTGGCAAGAATACTGGTGACTCCATCCCACTCAGAGACCACTATGTCACCAGCCATTGCCACAATGGCTGCCCAGGCTGATGGCAAGATGGACAATGGTGGGCTCAGGAGGTTCAGGGGGTAGAGATGCATCCCCATCTGGTTGAGCTTAAAACTCCTACACTGTCTTGGAGGAGCGGGAGAGTCCTGCAGAGAACCCAAGGCTGCGACCAGAAAGGAGGTGAGGGTTCCCCAGAAGGGTGACACAGCGGGGAGAGGAAGAGAACCCATGGAGAAGAAGAAGTTACTCCTGATGGGGGACTCAGTTGTCTGAGGAATGTATCTGGGCAAGGACAGCAGGGAGGAAAGGGAGGTTAACTGCAACTCAGGAGGCACAGCTTGATGGAAGTGGGAGTGGATCCAGAAAACCACTAAGGCAGTGGCAAGTAGGGGAGTTGGGGTCATTGTCCACCTGGGAATGAATGATCTATCCAAGGACAGGACAAGCGGGAGCAGGTGCAGGAGGATTTCAAAGTTGGGAGGCAGCTGGAGAAGGTAGCAAGCTCTGTGGCATTTTCAGAGATGCTGCCAGTCTACAGCAGGGAGAGGATAGGAATATCAGTATCAGAAGCTTTAACACATGGTTAAAGGGCTGGTGCAGTGAGAAAGAGTATGGCTTCATTGGGGACTGGGAACCCACCTGGAAAGATATGACTCTGTACTCAAGTGATGGGCTGCATCTGTCCAGGAAGGGGAAAGCAGTCCTCAATGAATGGTTTAATTGCTTCCTTGCTGAGAATTTAAACTAGCCGGGTGGGGGGCAATGGGAACAGGGGGACTCTTGCAGCCCACCCTCACAAGAAAGAGAAGCTAGAAATGAGGAGCAGGAAGGCAATATCGGACAGTATGACCAAAATCAGACAAAGAGGAAAGGCAGAGTTAGGAAGGCAGAACAAAAAGGTAAAATGGGGAGGGAAGAAAGCAGTGGAGCAAAGGCGTGAGTAAAGAAAGATAGGTAGCAAAACATGGAAGGCCATGGTCGCAAATGCTCACAGTCTGGGGAATAAAATCCCAGACCTGGAAGCATTGTTAGTGGTAGACCTGGGCATAGCAACAATAACAGAGACTGGTACACCACAAATTATGACTAGGATGTTAATGTACCGGGGTATGCACTGTTCAAGAGGGATGGGGGAAGAAAAGGGAGAGGGATGACCATGTACCTTAGGTAGGTTATAAAAGCAACAGAGGTACTAGGTAGGCGGGGGAGGCTGAGGCACTGTGGGTCACCCTTGAGCCACACAATGTCACAGCAATCCAAGTAGGGATGAGCTACAGGTCTCCAGCACAGGGGGAGGAGTTGGATAGGGATCTAGAGGATCAAATTCATGTGATGGCAGCAAAAGGTGAGGTTTTACTGCTGAGTAATTTCAATATCCCAGATGTGGACTGGGCCATGACAGCAGCTGCTTCAACCAGAAGCAGAGACATCCTGGATTTTCTACAGGGGGAAGGCCTAAGACAGTTAGTGATTGATCCCACCAACAGGGACAGAATCACAGATGTCCAGATGGAAGATCAACTGGGGTCCAATGACCATCACATAGTGTGGTTTAGCATAGGGACCAAGACACAGTCTAGTCACACAAAGGCAAAGATCTTAGATTTTAAGAGGGCAGATCTTGATAAAATAGGGAGTTGTATCAAAGAGACAATAGTGAGAAGGGAGACGGGGGGAGTTGAGGAGTTGAGGAGTAGTGGGAACAACTAAAGGGAGCCATACAGGAGGTGACAAGCCAATGCATCAGGTTGGTAAATAAGAGCAAGAGAATAAAGAAACCACTGTGGTTCTTGAGAGAGGTGACAGATGAGGTAAGGACCAAAAGAACAGGTTTTAGGAAATATAAGGAGACTCAAAGGGAAGAGGACAGGGAGGTGTACCAAAGGAATCTAAGAGAAGTAGGGAAGGCTGTTAGGAGAGCAAAGATGCAGACTGAAGAACAATTAGCACAGACCATGAAGAAAAGGGACAAGACATTCCATAGGTCCATTCACAAAAGAAGGAAGACCATGGGGATTGTAAGGCTCAAAGAGGATACAGGGGACTGTAAGGAGGGAGACATGGAAAAGGCAGAAATACTGAACAAATACTTCTGTTCAGTATTCACTAAAGAGTGGGAGGGTCAGGGACCACAGCTGGGTACAAGACATGGGGGGGTAAACACAAGTCCATTCACAGTGGACAGAGTCCTGGCTCTCAAAACTGAAGGTGGACAAAGGAATGGGGCCAGTTTGTGTACACCTAAGGTTATTAAGAGATCTGCAAAAAGAGGTAACGGCACCTCTGGCAACACAGTTCACAGAGTCACTCAACACAGGAGTGATTCCAGAGGACTGGAAATGGGCACATGTATTCCCTCTACACAAAAGTGGTAGTAGGGAGGAAGCAGGGAACTATAGGGTGGTCAGCCTCACCTCAGTAGTGGGCAAGGTCATGAGGCACTGCTAAGGAATAGCTGACACACTTGGAATCCAGCGGTGCCCAGGATTCAAGGCAACACATGGATTCACAAGCGGGGGCCGTGAACATCGCATACCTCAATTTAAGCAAGTCTTCAACACCATCCACACAAAGGCTGGTCAACAAAATGAGTAGTCTGGGTGTAACCACCCAGTCCCCTGGGTTACTAGAATCCCATCAGTGTCAGTACTAGGTAGGAAGGCAGCTGGTGAATAACTAGTTAAATGGGTTTTCACCTACTCACTCCCTTGTTTACTTGGTCTCAGCTGAGATGAGAGAGATGATGTCATTTAGAACTCTCACAAGCATAAGCCACAGCAGCTGGCTGTGAGTGGGAGTTTTAGAATCTTGGTTCAGTTTTGAAGTAGTAGTTGGAGTGTGAGGGTGAGAGCTGCTGTGGGCTCTGTGAGGCAAGCCTACTTTCTCACCTGGTCCTGAAAGTCACCAACCTGCCAATGGAAGTGGTGGAAATCATTGTCTGCAGCAGGAGCTCCTGATTTTCATCCCCTAAGCGATGAAAAGGACTGCTTGAGAATGGATCCTAGGGCAATCCCTGTTTGATCTAGGACAATTTGAAGTTGCCTGTACATTCTAACCGTGAGTAGATCTGGCTTTGTGCTTCCTGAAGAAAGTACCTGTGCTTTGGTGTTTCTTGGACTTAAACAGAAAAGGTACACCAATTTCTGTTCTAAGTCTGAGACTTTTCTCATGTTTAAAGTTGGCTGACAATTGTGGGATCCACAGGCAGACTAATGCACATTGTTCAGAACTTTAATTTCTGCATTCCTGGAGTAATGTTTTTTCATATGTCGGATGTGGAAGTTCATTCCAAAATGCATTTTTCTACATGTTTTACATGAAGTTTAAAGGTGTAACTCTGAATGAATGTCTGGGTATGAATATGGAAGCAAAGGGTGGGCAGCACCCCATCCGGAGTAATCAGTTCAGCACTACAGGTTCCGTAAGGGAGTCTGGTTATTCAGGACATGATGGCCAATGTCTGAAGAGAAGTTTACCCCCTGGTGTGGCTTGTGCTAGTAATGAGCCCCTGTGTGCTCCGTTGTGGCCAGTTGCCACTTGAAGAAGTTTTAAAGTCCTATGCCATATTTATTTATTTTTTTATTTAAAATTTTGATGACCAGGAAAAGCACACTGAGCCGAGGCTCGTTTCCTGGTGCGACCTGGGTACAGTATGTATAGGGAGTAACAAGAAGTACAAGCAGTAATCACAATCAGTTAATTTACACAGTACAGTACTCGTAACAAGATGTAACATCAGGATAATTAAGAGTGTAAGAGAGGTGAGGAGAGGTCTACTGGGGGTGGCGTCATTGGTGAGTTGGAAGGGTTTGAGTGGTGCCTCTGTAGAGGAATTGGACCATTTGAGCACATAGGACAAAGCGGGTTGGGTAGGAGTCTTAGGAGCTGGGTAAAACCTGAACAGAATGGGCCATGTGAAGGTCAGGCAAAAAGTTCCAGAGAAGTGGGAGGTGGTACGAGAAGCGAGTTGGCCAGAAAGGGTTAGGGGCATGGGAGGTGGAAGATACAAGGGTCCTGTGGCGAAGGGAGTAGCTAGGGGAGGTCTGTTTGAGCAAGGACATGAGGTATGGGGAGGAGACCAAACCAGAATTTTGCTAGGAGGAGGTGCAGTGGATGGTATGCCTGTGGGAGAGTGGGGCGATGGAAGTGCGGTACGTGGGGCTGGCAGTGGTGGTGAGGGGAAGGCAGTGGTGAATTGGCAGAAGGCGTTTGGCAGGATATCAAGTCTGGCGAGGGAGGATGTTGGGGCCGTACCATAGACTACATCTGCATAGTCTATAACTGGTAAGATTGCTTTGCATACGAACTCGCAGCAGGTGGGGATCAGTAAGCAGGATTGTGGTGCTAGAGGATTGTGAGTTTTGGTGGAGTTGAGTGCAGATTGCCTCAACATGAGTGGAGTAATTGAGGTGAAAGTCCAGCCAAACGCCCAGGTGAAGCTGAGACTTCGGCTCCAGTGGTGAGCCATACAAGGTGGAGAGTGCTGGGGGGGCTGAGAGGGTAGCCAGCTTCTGTCTGGAGCCAAAGACCATGGAGACCGTCTTTTTACCATTAAGAGTGAGACGGTTCTGGAGGAGCCAGGATTGGACTCTGTTGAAGTCTGTTTGAAGAAGGGGGAGGACACTGTTGTGGATGGGCCTGAGGCAAAAATGACCGTGTCATCTATGTACAGATGAATATTGGAGAGGCAGATGGAGGGATGGTCATTTATGAAGAGAGAGAAAAGGATGGGGCCCAGGATAGATCCTTGGGGAATGCTGGATAAGATAAGGAGAGGAGAGATTGTAGCCTATTTGAACTGATTGTTGCCTATTGTGAAGGTATGAGTGGAGCCAGGCGATTGCTGGAGGCCAATGCCAAAGTGTGGAGTTTGTGGAGTAGCAGCAGGTGTGATACTGAGTCAAACGCCTTAGCCAGGTCTATGAATATGATGGCAGTTATATGACTTTTATTCATGGCTGAGAGTATGGAGTCAGTAACACTTAAAATGGTGGTGATAGTGGAGTGTGTTTACGGAAACCAGACTGGACTGGGGAGAGTAAATTGTTTGCTGAGAGGAGGTGGGAAAGTCTGGATAGTATGAGGGATTCCTGGACTTTGGCCAAGGAGGGGAGGAGTGATATGGGCCTATAGTTGCCCAGTAGGGAGGGGTCACCACCTTTGTGCAGGGGGATGACTTTGGCCATTTTCCAGGCAACTGGAACAGTGGCAGTGGATAGAGAGAGGTTCAGTATGTGAGACAGGGGGGCAGCAATAGCTGCTGTGGTGATGAGCATTTTGGGTGGATACCATCAGGGCTAGATTTGGAAGAGTTGAGAGGAGACAGCCTAGTATACTTCCAGGGTGTGGTGGGGAAAGACGAAGCCAGCAGCTGTGCAGGAAGGATTAGCTGAGAGTGGGGCGGGAGGGCTGGGTGAATCAGGGATGGCACAGGAGATGAAGAACTTGTTGAAGAGGTCTGCCACGGTGGTAGGCTCCGATACAGTATTGCCATCTAGTTTAAGGGATGGACATGCCTGTTTCATGGGGTGGTCAAAGGGAGTTTATCAGCTTCAGAAAGAAGCAATGGGATTTTGGTTTTGAGTGAATTGAGCTTTAAATTAGGACTATTTAGATTGCGGATGGCATTGGTGCAATTATTCCTGAGTTGTTTGTATGTTAGGAGGTCGTGAACTGAGTGGGAGGATTTGTAGAGTCTCCAAGTTTTGTCCCTGGAGCAACACAAGGTGATGAGGTTGGCTGTAATCCAGGGGTGGTGGTGGCATTTTACCTTGGTTTTTCTTAGTGGCGTGTGTGCGCCCCAGATACACAGGAAGATACTGCAGAACTGAGACAGAGCCAGGTTGACATCAGGCATGGAAAGGACCCCCGACCAGTAAGTGTTAACAAAGTCATGAAGCAAAGCTGAGACATTTAGGCAGTGAAAGGGAGGAGACAAGATAAATTTGAGCTGGGAGAGTGGTGAGTGGATTTTGCGGATGCAATAGGTGACGCAGTGGTCACTGAGGGTGTTGAAGTATATGCCTGAGGCTGAGATACGGTGGGGGTGGGAATAAGACCCAGTTCAGGAGGGTGTGGTTTTGGGATTGGTGATTTAGGCGAGTAGGTTCTCGGATTAGCTGGGATAGATTTAGGGCTTCAATTTTTAGGGTGGTGGGTGTTGCGGAGGCGGAGAGCCAGTCAAGGTTAAAATCCCCCAGGAGCATGAGTTCCCCGTTTGATATTTTGGAGTGGATGGAAGTTATCACCTTGATGATTGAGTAGGGAGAGGCCTTGGGGTGGCATATAGTGCCCCAATGTAGAGAGGTGAAGAGGAGGGGAAGGATAGATGTGCCACAATTGATTCGTGGGGTGAGGGGCAAGATTCATTGAACATGATGGAGCACTAGAGGGATTGCCTAACATACAGTGCCACTCCCCAGCCTTGTTTGCCTCGGTCCTGATGGAATAAATTATAATCCGGGATGTTGAGCGAGGAGTTTGGGATCTCCATATGGGAAATGTGTGTGCTCAGTTGTGACCAGTGCCACTAGAAGAAAGGTTCAGTTGTGGCCAGTGCCACTAGAAGAAATGTGTGCAATTAAGGCATTGCCACTGAGGAGAATTCAATGTCCTATGAAATATAGGAATATGTAGAGTTTCTGTCAGAAACAGTGGTTTTATTGTTCTGCAATGCCTTGTACCACAATGTGTAAACCTTGGGGGTCCACCCTTGCTTTAGAGAACATCTTTTGGAATAAAATCACACTCTAGAACCTCAACCTGGTTTGGATATTCATGTTACTGCTTCCTGTGTGGAGTTACTGGATACCCTCCAGAAGTATAGGTCTAGCATAGCCCTAGCAAAAAGTTCTCTCCTCAGGACCTGAGTTCTGATCATAATTGTACTGCTTTGTACACCCCTACCCCTTTCTGACCTCTAGAAGTAATGAGCATGGTATACATTCTCGAAGCTAGGGATGGTTCCATTTCTGAAGTGATTTGTGCCCAGTTAAGGTTACCAAGGGGTAGCTAACTTTGTAAGGTAGTGGGGGGAGGGGAAGTGGTTACATGGGTATGTAGTGCAAGGTGGTAAATTGGGTCAGGAACTGGCTAACAGAAAACAGAGGGGTGGTGGTAAATGGGATCCAATCAGGGGTGGCCAGCAGGGTACCTCAGGGATCAGTCCTTGAGGCCAGTCTTATTTAATATCTTCATTAGTGACTTTTGCTGTACGACTGGGTGAAAGGTCTGCCTGTTTGAAGATGACACCAAGATCTGCAATAGGGTAGATACTATGGGCAGGGTGGAAAGAATGAGGAGGGTCCTGGAGAAGCTTGAAAAATGGTCTGAAGTATGGCAACTATGGTTCAATTCCAAGAAGTGCAAAATAATGCACCTGGAAAGAAGGAACCCTGGGGAGTGCTACAGTATGGGGTTGTAGTTGCTGACTATCACTAAGGAAGAAAGGGACCTTGGGGTTATCATTTCTGATAACCTAAAGGTGTCTAAGCAGAGTTCAAAGGCTGCAGAGAGGGCCTGTGGCATGCTGGGGTGCATAGGCGGAGGTATCACTAGCAGAAAGCTGGAAGTGGTGATGACATTGTACAAAATGCTAGAGGTCCTCACCTAGAGTACTGTGTGCAGTTCTGGAGGCTGCAACTTCATGAGGACATTGACAGGGTGGAGGCAGTCCAGAGAAGGGCAACTAAGAAGGTACAGGGCTTGCACCAGAAAACATATGAGGAGAGACTAAAGGACCGCAATATGTACTAGCTGGAGGAGATGAGGGATCGGGAGAAAATTATAGAAACATTCAAGTACCTTAAGGGCATTAACAAGGTGTAGGGGGGAGACATCTTCCAATAAAAGAGATGTACAAGAATAAGGGGGCATGATATGAACTTAGAAGGTGGCAGGCAGAGGGGAAATGTGAGGAAGTTCTTCTGCACAGAGAGGGTGGTGGATACAAGGAATAGACTGCCACAGGAGGTGTTGGGGATAAGCACAGTGGAGGGTTTTAAACATGCATGGGACAGGCATAAGGATACCTTAGAGGCTGGAAGGAGGGTGAAAAGCCATTGATCAGGTAGGGTCAGAGGCTACAAACTAGTGTAGAGATTTCTAGCAGATTGGATGGGCCTGGTGGTCCTTATCTGCCAACAATTTCTATGTTTCTATGTTTCTAGTCCTGCCTCTTTATTGAGTTGTTACATCTCTTGGAAAAACATAATATTTAAACATAGTTCTTCTTCAGTTAGTATTTTCTTTCCTGATAGAAACATAGAAACATAGAATTTGACGGCAGATAAGGACCGCTTGGTCCACCTAGTCTGCCCATTTCCCTACCTAATGGATAAGCTGCAGATCCCAGATAACCAACAGCCTAATTCCTCCTACCCCCAACTAGAATTGCCTTATGTCTGTCCCATGCATTCTTGAATTCCCCCCACTGTTTTTGACTCCATGACCTCCTCAGAAAGACTGTTTCATGCATCCACAACCCTCTCCATGAAAAATACTTCCTCACAATACCTCTGAATCATCCCCCCTCTAGCTTCAAATTGTGACCCCTTATTTTTGCACATCTTTTTTTCTGAAAGCTGCTACCCTCTTGGACTTTGTAGATTCTCTTGAGGTACTTAAAAGTTTCTAACATGTCCCCCCTTTACCTCCTTTCCTTGAGGGTATACATATTGAGCTCCTTTAGTCTCTCTTCAAATATCTCCTGGTGCACATCCTGCACCGGGCTCACCAACTGTCTGTAGAGAGGGATAACAACTTCCTGTTTTCTACTGGTGATGCCTCTCTCTATGCATCCCAGTACCCCCCAGCCCTCCTTAATGCCTTCTTACATTGCTTGCCCACCTTTAGGTCATCTAAAATGACTACCCACGGCCCCTTTCCATTTTTGTTGTTGTTACTATGTCTCCCCCATTGTGTACTCTACCCCTGGGTTATTTCCCAGGTGCATTACTTTGCACTTCTTTGCATTGAATCTAAGCTGCCATACATTTGACCATTCCTCCAACCTTGCCAAGTCCCTTCTCATCCTTTCCACCCCACCTTGTGTATCAACCCTGTTGCAGATCTTTCTGTCATCTACAAAGAGACATGCTTTTCCTTCCAGTCCCTCTGCAATGTCACTTATAAAGACATTAAGGAGGACCGGTCCCAATACTGAGCCCTGTGGTACCCCACTAGTAACCCCCTTTCTTCAGAGTGGACTCCATTTACTATTACCCTCTGTGTTCTGTTGTCCAGCCAATTTTTTACCCAGGCTACCACCTTGGGACCCACTCCAAGGCTGGCTAATTTGTATATTAATCTTTTGTATGGGACTGTGTCAAATGCCTTGCTGAAGTCTAGGTGGGCCATGTCCACAGCCCTTCCCTGGTCTACTACTTTGGTCACCCAGTAAAAGAAATCTATTAGATTTGTCTGACATGACCTTCCCACTGTGAATTCATGCTGCCTTAGCAACATAGAAACATAGAAACATAGAATGTGATGGCAGATAAGGACCGCTTGGCCCACCTAGTCTGCCCATTTTCCTACATAACAGATAAGCTGCAGATCCTAGTTAACCAACAGCTTACTTCCTCCTACCCCCACTAGGACTGCCTTATGTCTGTCCCATGCATTCTTGAATTCCACCACTGTTCTTGACTCCATGACCTCCTAAGGGAGGCTGTTCCATGCATCCACAACCCTCTCTGTGAAAAAATACTTCCTCACATTACCTCTGAGCCGTCTCCCCTCTAGCTTCAAATTGTGCCCCCTTGTTCTTGCACATCTCTTTTTCTGAAAGATGCCACCCTCTTGGACTTTGTTGATTCCATTGAGATACTTGAAAGTTTCTATCATGTCCCCTCTCTCCTTCTTTCTCAGGGTATACATATTAAGCTCCTTTAGTCTTTCTTAATGTTATGTCTTCTGGTGCAGACCCTGCACCATTTTGTTTGCCCTCCTCTGGACAGCCTCCACTCTGCCTATGTCTTTGTGGAGATGGGGTCTCCAGAACTGCACACAGTACTCCAGATGGGGACTCACCAACTGTCTGTACGGAGGGATAACAACTTCCTGTTTTCTACTATTGATGCCTCTCCCTATGCATCCCAATATCCCCCCAGCCTTCCTTACTGCCTGCTCACATTGCTTGCCCACCTTTAGGTCATCTGATATAATCACCCCCAGGTCCCCTTCCATTTTTACTGTTGTCAGTATCTCACCCCCCACTGTGTACTCTTCCCCTGGGTTTTTGTTTCTCTGGGGCATTACCTTGCACTTCTTTGCATTGAATCTCAGCTGCCATACATCTGACCATTCCTCCAACCTTGCCAAGTCCCTTCTCATCCTTTTCACTCCATCTTGTGTATCAACCCTGTTGCAGATCTTTGTGTCGTCTGCAAAGAGACATACTTTTCCTTCCAGTTCCTCTAAAATTTCACTTATAATGACATTAAAAAGGACCGGTCCTAGTACTGAACCCTGTGGTACCCCACTAGTAACCCTCCTTTCTTCACTGTGGACTCCATTTACTACTACCCTTTGCATCCTGTTGTCTAGCCAATTTTTTATCCAGGCTACCACCTTGGGACCCACTCCAAGGCTGGCTAACTTGTGTATTAATCTTTTGTGTGGGACTGTATCAAATGCCTTGCTAAAATCTAGGTAGGCCATGTCCACGGCCCTTCCTGGTCTACTACTTTGGTCATTCAGTCAAAGAAATCTATTAGATTCATCTGACACGACCTTCCCATCATGAATCCATGCTACCTTGGGTCCTGTGTCCCACTGGCCTCTAGGTACTTAATTATTTCCTTCAGAAGTGATTCCATTATTTTCCCTACCACTGAGGTCAAACTAACTGGTCTGTAGTTTCCTGCCTCTGTCCTGCTCCCACTTTTGTGAAGAGGAATCACATCCGCCCTCCTTCAGTCCTCAGGTACCACCCCATCCTCCCATGATTTGTTAAAGAGAGTAGTCAGGGGTGTCACTAGTTCTACCCTTAGTTTCTTTAGAATTCTAGGGTGAATCCCATCAGGCCCCACTGCTTTGTCTACCTTCAATTTTATTTGTTCTTTCAAAACCCTTTCTTCTGTGAATGGATGGGTATAGACCCCCGTCTTCAGAGTGTTGTTCTTGTTTGGTACCTTCCTCTCCTCTTCCTTTGTGAATACTGAGCAGAAATATTTGTTCAGTATCCCTGCTTTTCACTATCACCCTCTTCCCACATTCCCTCCCTTTACTAAGCCTCAGTATCCTCCTTAGGTCTTTCTTCACTCCTAATGTACCTAAAAGGTCTTATCCCCTTCTTAACAGAGCTGACTATCCTTTCCTGGGTTTGGGCCTTTGCTATTCTGACTGTCTTCCCAGCCTCTTTCTGCTTTAACTGATAAAGTTCTCTGTCCTGCTCCTTCTGTGTTTCCTTATATTTCCTGAATGCTATCCTTTTCTCCTTAACCTTCCCTGCCACCTCTTTTGAGAACCATAGCGTTTTTTTCCTTCTTTGTGTTTTGTTGATTTGCTTTACACAAAGGCTTGTTGCCTCTGTGATGGCTGTTTTGATTTCTCCCCATTGTTCCTCCACCCCTCCTTCTTGCCTGTTTGCTAGTGCTTCTCTGAGGCACTCTCTCATTTTCCCAAAGTCAGCCCTCCTGAAGTCCAATACTCTTACTTTTGTATCGCTTGATTGTATGACTGTGTTTATCGTGAACCACACTGTTTGGTGGTCGCTTGTTCCCAGATGGCTACCCACTTCTAAATCTGAGATTCTTTCTCCATCCCCATTTGAGAGTACCAGGTCTAAGACTGCTCCTTCCGAGTGGGTTCCAATACTAGCTGTCTGAGGCATGCCCCCTGTAGGGCATCAAGAATGACCATGCTCTTGGATGTGCCTGCAGCAAAGGTGCTCCAGTTAACATTTGGCATATTCAGGTCCCTCATCAACAATATCTCCCCTTTTTCTGCCATTCTAAGGAAGCCTTCTATCATTTCCTTGTCCATTCCCTCCCCCTGAGATGGGGGTCTGTATACCACCCCCATGCGGATTGTGGTGCCATTTCCTGTCTCCAGGGTGACCCAGAGTGCCTCATCCACTCCCTGTTTACTCTTTAGTTCTGTTGCTTTGATCCCTTCCTTTACATAGAGAGCTACTCCTCCTCCTCTTTTACCCTCCCTGTCCCTCCTGTAGATTGTATATCCTGGTATGTTGACATCCCAGTCATGGTTCTCTGTGTACCATGTTTCTGTGACTGCCACAATATCCAGGCAATCCTCTTCCATCAAGGCCACTAGTTCAGGGAGCTTGTTACACCGTCTATGGGCATTGGTACTCATCACCCTCCACTTTTTGATGGCCTTACCCCTTTTAGTCCCATTCCTATCCTTACTGCCTTAGCCTTTTTTTACATTTACCTTTGTCCTTCTCCCTAATGACTTCTCTACCTTGGTGTTTACCTCACTAATTACCATGTTTTATAGGGAGAGGCTGGGATTTCCCTGCTCCTTTTTAGTGCCTCCCCCCTTGGCTAGTTTAAATGCTTGCCAATGAAGCATTTAAACCTCTCACCTAGGATCCTGTTTCCCCCCTGGACAGATGCAGACCATCACACCAGTATAGGTCTGCATCCCTCCCTACAGCTCCCAGTCCCCAATGAAGCCAAAACCCTGAGCTCACACCAGTTTTTCAACCATTTATTGAATTCCCTGGTGAGGAGTACCCTAGCATCACCCTTGCCATAGACAGGCAGCACCTCCGAGAAGGTTACCATATGTGCTACTTGTCTGAGGCCCCTTCCCAACTCTACAAACTCCTCTTGCACTGCTCTGATCCCATTCCTAGCCAGGTCATTTGTCCCTAGGTGGACAATGACATCCAGCTCCCTCTCTCGTGCAGCTGCTCCTACGATCCTGAGGCTTCAGTTCCTGTCCCTCCAAGCAGTGGTGCCAGGCAGGCACCTTACCTCCCTCTCCCCTTTCTGCCCCATTTCTACCCCTCAATCGATTGAGTCCCCACCAGGAGTTGTTTCTTCCTGTGGGTCCCATGCCACCCTCCCATGGGTCTCCTTTCTGAAGGTTCTCACCATCCTCCTTGGTCTCCACTGCAGGTGCCTCCATAGAGGAACCACTATCCACCAGAAGAGTGAATGAATTGTGGAGAGGTACAGCTGGAGGGATGCAACTCTGTTCCACCACCCTCTCCCTCCCTGAGCCCACCCTGGTCCAGCCTCTCCTCTTTCTTGGCAACCTCTGAGGTAGTGGCATTGGCCCTGGTGGTCCCTGGGTGGGGGAGGAGGTTTCACAAATACTAGCCAGGTCAGCCTGGAGATGGGCAACCTCCTCCCTCAGACCAGAGAGGAGCCTACAAATAGGGCAGCATCGTAGCCTCCAGAATGTCTCCCGGAAAACTGCTGCCCCACAGCCATTGCACTGCACCACTCCTATCATGTCTTATTTTGTGTCCCCTATCCTGTTTCTCTGTATGCTTACTCTCTCCTCTCCTTACAGCTCTCACCCTTCCTGTTCTGGGACAGCAACTTCCTATATTCTTCAGTAGCCTCCTTCTTCTTTGCTCAGTGTCAGACCACCAACAGCTGGGGAGAGTGAGCTACTTTTTTCCTTTAGGGTTGACAAAACCAGTGTTTCTCTATGATCCTTCCCTTCCTACTGCCAAACAGGAAGTTTCTGTTGACAGTCAAATCCAGTGGCTATAAAAGTAGAACTGGCTTAGGGTGGGTGGGATGGAGGGCAATTAGTAAGAAAAAAGGCTAGCAACAGCAAGTTGTAATTTGAGTCACCTGCTTTTTAATGTCTAAGCCACACCCCCAATTAAGCTCTTTCTCCTCCTACTGGTTTAGCAAAGTAAGTTGATACAGTACCCTTCACAGCACAGAACACACCTGACTTTATTTCTGTTCTTTCTTTTTAACCCTAAATAGACCCCTTCTACTTCTAATAAAGTATCTGTTTGCTTAATCTCAACAGACACTGACTCCTGCTGAGATATAAGTGTTACATTAATAAGAAAATGTAGCTTCTTTTAGTTAGCCGCTTTCTGCTTTACAAGCAAGGCTAGCAACAGGAAGTTGTAATTTGAGTCACCTGCTTTTATAGTGTCTAAGCCACACCCCCAATTAAGCTCTCTCCTCCTACTGGTTTAGCAAAGTAAGTTGATACAGTACCCTTCACAGCACAGAACACACACTTACTTTCTTTCTTTAAGCCCCAGACTGACCTTAGACCGGTCCCCCAGGCCCTGCCACCTTCTCTGGTGTTTACCTTTATTCCATCATCCTCTGCCACAGAACTGTAGAGATGCTAAGTTGCCTGCAGGGGACCTGCAAGCACCTGAGCCATTATCCTGTGGTTGGGGATTTTGTCCATGCTATATGTTCCTCCCTGGGCTAACAACATGTGCAGTGTTGTGATGTGTGGCTTCTCCTCCAGAGATGCCCCTGGTGTCTGTGTGCAGGATCCCTTCCCAATTTGGTCCTGTTGTGCTGCCATCCTGATTCTCTATGTGGCAGGGGAACCAGCAGGACACATTCACCCCCACTTTCTGAAGGAGGAGAGCTGTCCTGGGGATGTTCAATCCTCCCCTCCCAGCCAGCCCTGAGCAACCCAGGTCCATTCCAGAACTTGGGTCAGTGGTGTAGCAGGTGAAAGCCTGCTACCATGCTACAGGGACAACTATTTAAACACAGTTCTGCATATATTTCACATATGTTTTGTATTTATTTCCTTCTCTTTCTTTATTACTATAAATAGCTGCTTGAAATGAGAATCCTTATTCCTCAGATATCCTGCTGCCTATCTCTGTGTGATGTTATAATCCTCATTCATGAATCACAATTGGTTGCCATAAAAATGGATATGATTTCAGAAGTTGGAGATTATAATATCACGTGTGGATAAGCAGCAGGAGCACATATGGTCCAAAGTACCAGGAACCTGTTTCACACAAATTCCCTTAGTGAAAGAAAATAAATGCTAATATAAAAGCAGGAACTACTGTATAGGAAATAAAAATGGAATTCTGTATCATTTTCTGATATTTCCCAGAGCTGCTTTAAACTATCAGGAAAACACTGAGTTCTTTATTTAAATGAAACCCTTTCTTTGACTTTACTTCCCTTGCACCCCTCTCAGCTGTTGCTGTACTGTCCCAACTGAAACTGGCACCATTCAATAATCCTCTCTTCATGACAGCAAGGGGAAGCATGGCCTGGTGGGATCTTCTGTGTTTATGGATAAGATGGATTCTTCACCAGAATGCTCCCCTGCCCTAGATACACACTGTACATATATTCACCTTGCCATGGGGTGAGCTCAACTAGGACCTCTGTTATCTAACACAAAATATATTGCTGCAAGGGTGGTTTAAATATTTGTCTTTCTTCACTAAATTATTCAGTTATGCATGTAACTAGACTTTCTTCACTCAGCTCAAGGCTGGTTACAAGAGGGTTCTCGAAGGGTTAAGTTTGACCCTGACGGGAGGCTTGGCCAAGCCGGCATCCAGAATGTCAGTGTAGTCCTGGAGCTCTGTGCCCTACCACCGAATATCTGTTTCCTCCCGGCTCCCTGGGACCCATCCCAACAATAAAACTAAATAGTCCTGACGATATAACTGATATGCCACCAAAGATGTAGAAAAAACAAAGAAAGTTTAAAAGTACAAATACTGTGCCTAAGGTATCAGGATCTGAGGCCCTGCCACCACGAGCGGAAAACATGGCGAGTGAGCAAGGATCGAGACAAGCTGCAGAAGTAGAGGAGAGTCCAGTGCACTCTCCACTTCTGGCATTAGCCAGAGGGAAGTGGAGTGTACACTTCCATCTTCAGTCTTATTTCAGCGTTATTTCAGTCCAGACTGACAAAGCACTGCTTTTCATCGGTGCACTGTTAATACACTGCACTGACTTTCTGCTACACTGTTGTACCACTGCTCAATCTTTCTTATGTTTTGATGCACACTGTAAGAGCACTGCAAATAATTATTAGATTTTCATGCACACTTCTTCAGCACTATATTTCCTTCACTAATTTTTGCTGCACACTGCAGTAGTACTGCTCAATCTTTCTTATTTTTTGATGCAGACTGTAAGAGCACTGCAAATAATTCTTAGATTTTCATGCACACTTCTTTAGCACTGTATTTCCTTCACAAATTTTGCTGCACACTGCAGTAGTACTGGCAACGCTTTATAATTTTATCACACTTCTTTAGCACTGCATTGTCTCAGCAATCTGGTTACCCTTACTGAATTTGTCACAATGGCATTATAGTGGTATAGCAATGGCAATACTGTGATCAGCTGAAAAATCCACAATAGTACTACCCAGTGGTACTCTGGTATCACAGTGGTAGGTGATATATAGATTTTCCTCTGTGCATTGGTAGTGCACTGGCAGAATGGTATCCCTATGGCATTTTTTTACCATTTTCTGTCTCTCACACATACACTGGTAATACAATAGTATCACAAAATGTTTAGATTTTTGTCGGCCCCCACAAATACTGGTACACTGGTAGCACAATGGTACTGCGTTATTTTGACATTTCAGTATTTGGTACCTCTCACAGCAACCCTAGACTCATGTGGTAGCACAGTGGTACCAGTATTAATCTCATTATATTCTGTACTCTAAGACATTGTTAAGATAGATTACATTATCAACCTCATGGAGAACAGCTCTCAATTCCATATTTGTATTTGTTCACTTGTCTTTATCTTACTGGTAATGGACTGTTATTGTTCACATAGACCAGAACATTCAAAGAGCATTGCGATCGCTAAATGGGTAAGTGACTCTCAAACAACACTTTACCCCAAAACAGGGTAGGATCACAAAATGATATCTTGAATAGCATAATTAGTGAGTCTCTGACCAGTTGGTAAATGGCTCTAAAAGATGTTGCCTCCCTAAACCAGGTAGTATCACCTCTGCCTCCTACCACTGCTCCTTTGAGCTCCCACCATCAGTAATATCACACTTCCCTTGGTGTTCAGTGGTGCTGCTGTCCATTCCATACATTGGAAACTGCCAATAACTACCTGCCAACCCAGTCCCACCACTCGCACCATTCATGGCCCCCACCATATCTTTACGCACTCTCCCCACAGTGGCAATTGGCACAGACACTCTGCTAACCTCTGTGACCAACTGAGGACAGAACGCCAGTTTTGGTCTCATGTGCCTATTGTAGAAACAGCTGTGTACAGTTAGCACATGATTGTGAACTATCATCCATTTTGTGCCTGATCAAGGAGCTGAGAGGATGGTCTGTGCCAAATGTGGAAGGGTGTCAAATATATAGTAAGGCTGGGGACCAGGGGGTAGTATTTGCTGTAAGAACTAACTGGGTCATGGTGGGGACTTTGGATATACAGCGGGCAGGACTTTCACTCAACACACCACTGCTCACTCTATCAGACTCTGGGCTGGCTTCCCCCATCAGCCCAACAGACCTATCTCCTGGCCAGCACAGTCAATAAGGCCATCCAAAACCGAGCTACCTCTCCGCAATCCCACCTTCTTTGGCCAAAAATGTTTGTTCTAGAGCTCTGCCTCACTGCTGGCCCCATGCTTGAGTGCCCCCTAGTCTCTACCGAATGGGTAAATGTGCATTCTCATCTGCAGCCCCTTTTCCTTGGAACAACCTGCCCATCCATTTAGCACCACTGACTCTCAGGACTCTTCCAGTCTCTCCTTGGATCTCACCTTCTGTCCTCCACTATTTGCTCCTGCCTCCCAACTTATTATCATGCCTCTACTTCTCCTCCTTTTTCTTCTTGGTCCATACCTACACTGCCATGATGCACTTTTTCCTTTACTCATCTCAGATCATGCCTAATTTGTATAACAACTTGGCTACTACTGTGCCTGCTATTGTCATAAATGTTATTTATCCATTGCGCTGCAAGTTTATATATATCTTCATATAAATATCCTGTATATTTTTATTACTGTCTATTGTATGCCTTGTCCCAACCTCCTTTGTACTTGATTTTATTCCTCTGCCATCCTCAATGGCCCAGGTCATGCCTGAAAATGGTTCTTGGACCAGTGCACCTACTCGGTAAACAAATGAATGAATAAATAAATAAATGGGAACCACTGAACATCAGGGATAGTAGCAATCTACTGTATACCTGCGGGGTGATTGTAGGATGGGGTAGGACTGGAGAACAGGTAAATTAAGAACCTGGACCTGTGGGATAATTAGGGGAAGGGGCCCAATGGAGACTGTTTCCCAGGAGGGCTCTTTGGTGGTGTAACTCCCAGGATACATTTTGCCTGGTGCTGTAATGTGGCCTGTGCTGTAATCGGCATCAGCAACATGGCTGTCACACCAGCATGGGTGAACCCTTTCTCCACACCCTCCTGAATGTCAAGCCTATAACAGGTTTTGGTGGCATCTGCAAAAAGACATACCTTCCCATTCAGTTCTTCTGCAATTTCACTTATGAAGACACTGAAGAGGCCCACTCCTAGTACTGAGCCCCACCCTGCACCATGTCTTTAACCAACTGTTGAAAGCCGTGTGAGAGTCCTATCTTCTCCCAAGATATATATAGGCAACCTTTTGGCAAAAGCCACCATTCATGCTTGAGGACCCTCCCCCTATCCCTGAAATTTCCCTGCACTACCCCTACCCCATCCCTTGCTAGGTCATTTGTCCCCAGGTGGACAATGACATCTAGCTCCCTCTCATCTCCTGCTGCCTAATGATCCACTGTATCTGCTCTCATCCCTCCAAGCCAAAGTACCTCTCAGGTATTTCACCTCCCTCTCCTTTACCTTTTCACCTCCCTCCCCCACCCTGCTCACAAGTCTATCCCCCTAATTAAGTCCCCCACAGCAGTTGCTTCCTACTCAGCTAGGGGCCTCTTCCTCCCTCCTTGTAACTGTGAAATGGTCCATGGACAGTGCTTTCCTTGGGGAAGGTTTCTCCAGGGGCCAAAAGGGTGGTTCAGCTGCAGGGAGAGTGTTTGGCTGGGTAGGGCCTATTTCAGATGTAGGGAGAGTGGTTAGTAAACAAATCAGGTGAACTGAAACTCTGACAAACAAACTGGCAGAGGGGCAGAAAATGCAAGCCCCATAGGAAAGAGCACAGTGAGGGCTACAATAGATAATTTACCGGACAAGTCTCAGGTCAGAGAACTACAGCTGAAGAGAACATAGAGAACAGGTAGGCATCAGAAAATGATTAATGGGGGCAGCGGACAGACATGAACTCATGAAGGCATGCATGGGAACTACGGATGCCAATGCTGGGGTGTGCAAAGGCCAGCTTAGGTAGGTGGACACTGACCTGTAGGCAGAGTGCACAACACACAGGGACCCCTGCATCCCTGCATGCTGGACAGCAGGGAAGCGTACCATGTAGCATAGCCCCACTGCAGCACAGTAACTGATGGGGGCCCAGGACACTGTGGACACAGAACTTGAATGTGACCATGGTGCACAGCACAGCCTTGAAGCCCTGGGACTGTGAGCAGAAAGTGGCACTACAGTACTGGTACAAACCACCCACAGACAAGTAGCAACTGTCACAGGTGTGGCCCACAGAGTGTGATGTGCAAATGAAGTGCAATCACACCCGCATGCCTGAGCTGGAACCAAAGCCGGCCATGTTGCACAGTCCTCTGGCACAATGGAGGACAGCGTAGAAGCCATGGAGGGGCCAGGGTGCTCGACTGCAACCCCAACAACATGGACAATCTGTGAGGTGGTACCATCCAGGAAGTAAAAGTCCAAGCTAAATGTGAATGGCTTCCTCCTGGTCCATGAATGGACCTGCAATGAAACAGTGTACTGTTTTTTTAACATATCATATTTTTCACCTGCTGCGGCACACGCTCTGGCTTGGTGCATCCAGCAACCAGCTCCACCCACCTGGAGAGCTAGGTAGCTCAAACTGCACCCAGAAGGATCAGGGACGGCCATCATGCCATCTTGCTGAAGAGCTCCCCCTCTGCCTCTACCAGCCAAGACAGCCCCAGACCCTCCTCAACAGGACTCCACCAAAGTCCTCCGGGTGGCTCAGAGCACAGCCATCAAGCTGAAAGGTCATGCCCAGCCATTTTCCTTCAATTGGCCCCAGTAGCACAGATGTGCAATGATGTCCAGGAGCAATGTACCAACATCTGCCGTGCTCCCCATCTAGTGTCACTGACACTAGTAGTGCCCCTGAGCATCCCCATGGGGCTGCTACAGCACAATGAAATTCCCCAGCCCACCCCTGGACTGGGAAAGCAGTCTGTGGATGTTCGATCCCAGTCCTCCCCTGCTGACCCCCGACGGCCCAGGCTCAATCCTGAACCAGGGTCACTGGCGTGACACAAGGTATGGCATCCAGTGCCTCAACCCTCAGCACCACCGGGACGGCATGAGACAGTGTAACAGTGTTGCCAGCACCATAAGTCCAAGTCCTGCCTCGGCCAGGCCATCACACTGCTCCAGGATGGCCAGCACCACCTAAAGAAAAAGAATGAGCACAGTCATGCTCTGGAGGTGACAGATGCTCTACCAGCACAGGTGTTGGCAGGCATCAAGTAGAAGGCACACAGCACCGTGGCTAGCCCCGCATAGCTACTGCAGAGTGAAGCAACTGCACGACCACTGAGCTGTGGCAAAGTTGCCGCTACAGAGGCCCTGCTGCAGATTGTGAACAGGACCCACCGCAGGGACCTCTCACCAGAACCAGTGACACTGGCTGACCTCACTATCCCCAAGCAGCTACAGATGATGACTGGATGGCCATGGTACAGCAGGATCACCAGCAGCACCACCCACCAGGTCCTTCTACTCACCACAGAGGACAACATTAGGGACCTGGCACAGGCATCCTTCTGGATGATGGATGGTACATTCAAGACTGTGCCACACCTGTTCACTCATTGTACACCATCCATGCACCCATGGGGATGGGCCCTAACAACCTCATTATGTCATTGGTGTATACACTGATGATGACAAACAGCCTGCAATGTTACTGCACCTTGTTCCAGGAGCTGAATAAATATGCCAGTATACAGTCCTGCACCCTCAAACCACCTACGATCATCACTGACTTTGAGCAGGCTGTGATCAATGCCTGTTGGATGAATTTCCACAAACCATAAACAAGAGTTGCCTGTTCCACTTTGGGCAGATTGTGTGGCGGAAGGTCCAGAGCTTTGGCCTTGCACCACAATACAGAAGTGACCCAGACTTCAGCCTGAAGATCCATGAACTCGTGGCCCTCGCCAATCTCCTGGCACAGGACATTCCAGCAGCATTCAGCCTCCTGAAGTCAACCATTCTGCCCAATGCCACCACACTCTTCCATTGTTTTGAGCAGACACATGTGTTGGGCAGGATATGGCTGTACAGTAGGGTGACCAAGGTGCCCATGAGATACGACCCCATGTTCCCACTCAGCTGTGGTTGGTTGCAGATCTCAATGAGCGAAGTATGCCATGGATCCAAAGCAATGTCGAGACCTGGCACTGCCATCTCCGTGCCCCGCTCGGGAAGGTGCATGTAGGGGTCATGACAATGCTAGCAGAACTCCACAGGGAGCAGCAATGGACCTATGTCACCAGGGAAGGCATTTGTTGTGGACTACCATGGACACCACCCAAAAAGAGCTATGAGGAGTGGATAAGGATGGTACTAGCATCCAAGGACAAGGGCAAGCTGCTGAAGTTCCTCTGTGGCGTGGCACCCAACACCACCCTGTAGGGTTTCCATGGTGACTTGGCACCTGACAGTTGTACATTCACAGTACACATCATGCACAGCCACCAGGTTGCCACTGTGGCCCCCTACTGTTGAATAAAGTTTCAACCCCACATTTAACATGCACCCCAACCTGGTGGTGATGTCTCATCACAACACTGCTGGGTATCGCCAAGCAGCCCACTGCACACTGCCACATCTGCACTGTGTGTTGCATGTCGCACAGGTCTGAAGCTGTATGAGTGCCCACCAATCCTTCCAGCTGTGCAACTGTGTGATAACAGCATTCCCACAATGGGCCCTTGTGGAACCCCCCACAACACACCTGGCAGCCTTCATGCCACAGTGGGCTCTTGTGGCACAGGCCCCCCCAAACACCTCCAGACTTTTTTCTGTGTGGTTACTTCAGGCCCATAGTGGGCTAGCATGACACGGCCACATGCGCACATTGCACGGTTGGTGCGATGGCATGCTGCTCTGTGTCCTGGCATCCACATGTGGTGTTGCTGTGGACCATTTCCTGGTGCAGCTATCCATGCTCTCGCTATGCCACTCTGCTGTGTGCCTGCAGTGTCATGCATGCACCGACCAACAGGCATGGTATTCCAATTCCTTCATGCATGCCCAGCTGACTGGCTGTCAGCTGACATAATCATGCATGCAGGGATGCACGGACAATCCGCCATGCTGTCTGGGATGGCTGGTCAACACACTGGGGCATGTATGGCTATTTGTTTCATCCCTGTCTCATGGATGGTGAGACAGTCATCCTTACCAGGGGGTCCGTGATCAGGTCAGTGTGTCCTCGGAGGGTGCACCACATAGGGGGTGGGTGTTTTCACATCATCCGTGCTGTTCAGTAGTGTCTCAGGTCCTGGGATGGGTGGCATAGGTTGGGATCGGGTGCTTCATGTGTTTGTGGAAAATCCACTCAACAGCCGCACAGCATCCCAACCTCCTCTGGCCTGACAGTGTGTCAGGCGCTGTCCTAGGTCAGGCCACTGTGTGTTGGGCTGCTGGGGCTATTGGGTTGTTGTGTGTGGGATGCAGCATGTCAAACTAATAAGCATTGGGATTATAAAAGGGTACCTAGCAGGGCAGGGTTTTCTATGTGCAAGCAGAGTGGTCAGTGGTGGGATGGGCAACTGGTATCTGGGCAAGATGGGTAGTGTGGGTGGGTCCAGCTGCAGAAAGAGTTGTTATCTAGAGGGTGCTGGTCCAGCTCTAAGGAGGGTGCTTTGTTTGGTGAGACTGGGAGGTTGGTCCAGCTGCAGGGAGGTGGTCTACTGAGGTGGGGAGGCAGGTCTGGAGGATTCCATCTGCAGGGGGAATGTGTCTGAGGGTAGGAAGGATGGCCTGGAGCAGCCAGTTACAGGGTGGGTGATAGTTGATGGAGAGAGGCTGGTTTGGTGCTTGTAGGGTGGACTAGCTGCAGGCAAGGTACACAACTTGGGAGAGGTCTATTGGGATGTTGATATGGTTGTCCAGCTGGGTGGTCATCTGGGCAGGGGGTGTTCAAGATGTGAGTGGTCATGGGAGGTGCAGGCTCAAAGGGCTGTACTTTGGAACCCTCACTGAAGTCAAATACTAAATTTAGTATTAAAGCATTCATTAATTTGCCTTCAAAGACTAATTTTAGTCATTTTTAATAATTTTTAATCATCATTCAAAAATACAACTGCTAAGAATACTAAATTCTAAGAAGTATTTCAGCAGACTAGTTGTTCAAGAGTAAGTTATTGCTAAATGAGGATTAGAAATAGATCTGCAATGCTCTTAAAAGTACAATTTTTTTTAATACAACTGAATCATAAATGAAGATTACAGTCAGCGGAGTAGTTTTAAGATTTAAATTAGCCAATCAAGGCTGGGTACATTACCGTGCATTTCAGTTCTACTAAGCAAGGAGACAGATAAAACAACCAGCAACACCAATGAATTTTACAGAAGGTAAGCAATAATAAATGAATTACACCTGAAATAATAAGGTGCCAAAAAAAGTTGGCAGTGTCCCTTTAAAAGTCTATTCTAAACTTCATCTCCCATAAGTCTACTCAGTCAGAGGCCTACATTTCCCAGCTCTATTCCTGTCTGTGTCCAGTGTGATGAAACTGCACAAGTGCTCTGTGATCTCCATTTTTAAACAACTGAGGTTTCCTACAGCTAAGATTTACATGTTAAGGTAAGAGCTTATGTTTAAAAAGTACATCTTTTTAACTCCCTAAAATGTTAAATACAGTAAAGGAATTATCACTCAGGTGTTTTTTTTTTCAAAATGAAATGCTGTGCAAGTTTTACTTTCAATGTTTTGTCTTGAAAACATTTTCTCTTCTCTGAACTATTGGCTAAACTTTGAAATGCACATTTTATTTTCAATCAACCCCCCCCCCCCAAAGTGTTTAGGATGCATTGTGCCTCTAGATTACTTGTTATTTGTGGAATTTTTGCTGATTTAGTTACTTTAAAGTAGTGTTGGTGGTGGAGGGGCAGGAGAATGAACAGTAGGAAGATTGTATACCTGAGCAAATTCAGAATGCATAGAGAAAAGATTACAACTTTTTTAATTTGAGAAAATCTGGAGTTACCCTAAAGGAAGAATTATTTACTGCAGGTATTTGAGTGTGTTTGTGGGGGAACTGTTTATTTGCGTTTAATATTTGTCTTTAACAGTTGCATGTGTTAATCAATTTTGTAATCTGGGGATCAGTGTATTTTTTTCTTCTTTTGCTGAAGACTGCATTAATTTATATTTTATGTTTATTTTATTTCATTTTTGTTGACCGGCTAAGTGCACTAGACAGATTCTTGCCTATTTTCAGGCACGACCTGGAGGGAGAGGAATACAGATGAAAGCCAACTGACCTTGAACCAGAGTAAGCTGTTGGTGGTATTTTTAGTGAATTGGGGGATATGTCCAGGGCACTGGAAAAAATGTCCCTGCTTTTTTCGAGAAGTGCCATGGAATCTTTAACATCCACCTGAGCTACCACCAGAACAGGCAGATGGGACCTTCAGTTTAACGTCTCATCTGAAAGACAGTGCCTCAGGAGTGTAGCCATCCCCCTCATGCTGCACTCCAGCATCAGTATTGGGATATTAACATAAGTGCCTGGTATGAGAATAGAACCCACTGTCTTCTGATCTCTCAGCCTCGGAGGTAAGTGTGCTACCTGCTGACCCACTGACACTGCAAATGCAATATGTTAGTGTCACATATATTTTTTTTTTAATACTACGTTGAGAAGTATGGGGTCCACGGTTGAGGAAGGGTGATTGGGGGCGTCTAGGTATAGGGAGGTTCTGCTCTGGACGGTGGGTGTGTCCAGCTTTTGGAAAGGGTGTCCAGCTCTGGGGAGGTTACTCAACCTGCAGAGGGGAAGGGGGCTGGTCTGTGGGTGAGAATGAACCCAGGGATCTAGCTGCAGGGAGGATTGTCTGCTGGGGGAGGCTAGTCCAGGGCATGAAAGAGTGAGCCAGCAGCAGGAAGGGTAGCTGGTGGTGGTGGTGGGGCTAGTTCAAGGTTGGAAGTGAGATCTAGCTGCAGGGTGGGTGATTCGATGGTGAGGCTGGTATGGGGCTTCTGGTGGATCTAGCTGTAGGTTGAGTGGTTACGTGGGGGACTGCTGGTCCATGGGCTTAGAAGAACAGCTTCAGATATGTGGTCTGTTTAGAGTGGAGGTTTGGGGTGGTGTTCCAGCTTCATGGAGGTTGTATAGAATGTAGTTGGAGGCTGGTCCAGATGTAGGGAGGGTGGCTGGCTGGGTAAGCGGCTGACCCGGAGCCTGTGTGGTGCTCTAGCTCCAGTACTCATTATGTGAAAGGCTGGGGCTAGAAGGGTTGTCCAGCTGCATGGAGGATAGTCTGGTGCCTGGAAGGGTGCTCTAGCAGAGAGGAGGGTGGTTGACTATTTTGGGGGGGTGGGCGAGGCTAAAGAGATTGATCAGCCTAGGAGGGATCCAAAGTGATAAAATTAATTAGAAACTGGTTAACATGTGTGCCCTTCAGCTTAACAGTAACACTATGACCTGCGGCGGAGGTGACCTTAGTTCAGGAATGAGCTCGAGTCAGGGGCTCTCTGGGGAGAGGAGGAGGATCAACTGTTATACAAGAGGCTCTCTTCTGGGGAAGGAGGACAGCCAGCTCAGCTGTAGTACTGCCAACTGAGTGACCACAAGTGGCAGTGCAGGTGGGAGCAGCCCATGGGTGGGAAGACCTTGACTGGTGCTGTGCCACACATGTCTGTGCATGTGTTTGTGCACCTTGCAGCTTATGCCCTAGGGATGGAAGAACATGCAAATGTATCCTGACTACCAGAGCAGCTGCTCACATGATGATTCATTCTGTGGTGGAACAAGTCCTAGCAGATGCTGAGTGATGGTGTTGTGGTAGTTGAACAGAAGGGGGCGACCAGAAATGCAGGTTGGAAAATGGGTAGTAGTTGGGGGTTGGGGTTAAGGTGTCAGAGGGTGATGGTTAATGGCACTTATTACAGTGATGGGACAGTGAGCAGCTTAGCTCAGTACTGGCACAGATCCTCTTCAGTGTCTTCATAAGTGACATTGCAGAAAAACTGGCAAAGAAGGGAATGCCTTTTTGCAGACATTACCAAAATTTGTAGGGTGGGCATTAAGAAGGCAGCAGAGAGCATGCACATGCCTCTTGGAGAAACTCAAAAAATGGTCAAGATTGGGGCAGTTGGGGTTCAATGACAAAGTGCAGAATTGTGCACCTAGGGCATAGGAAACCAGGAGCTGCTTTATAGGGTTGGTACTGATGGTCACTAAGCAGGGGGACCTTGGGTTATTATGATCTTAAAAAGACTTTTAAGATACTGCCTGCACCCTTACCCGTCAGTGCCTTGCTGTGAAAGACCCAAAGTGAATATGTCCCTAAATTTATAAGCCATTAAAGTTCTGACCCTCATAAAAATATACAAACTGGGTCCCAAGGACTTGCTGTTTTTTCTGCTGCTACTCCACCTCCATGCTCACTAGAAGGTTGATGAGATGCCAGTAAGGGCGTGGGGGCGCACTCCATTATATGTAATGGGCGGCAGCATTTCTATTGATTTTTAAACTATATAGCGGCTACCTGGCAATAAAATGTGGGCACTGTTCAACTAACAAGGGCCTTGTTATTTGACTGATTCCCACGTTTCATTGCCAGGTGGTCATTAAATCATTTAAAATCAATAGAAAAGCTGCGCCATTGAAGAAAGACAAGCACCCCGCACTCTCACTGGCATCTCGTCATCCTGCTAGAGAGTGTGGGAGCGGAGCTGGGGTGGCAGCAAGCAACTGGGAAGTTCTTGGGACCTGGTTTGTATATTTTTACGAAGGACAGAACTTTTTAATGGCTTAAAAATTTGGGGACATATTAACTTCATTGGGGTCCTCTGGCAGCAAGGCACCGATGGATATGGTGCAGGGGCCGACTCAGTTACCTTACCTTGGTGAGTCTCTTTAAAGTTGCTGGGCTGCATGACAAAGCAGTGGGTAGGGCTAGAAGGATGCTGGGGCTGCATAGGGAGGGGTATCTTCAGCAGGAGGAGGGAGGTGGTGGTGTTGCAAGTAATCCCTTATTAGTGAGATCCAACCAGGCCCCATCCACTGCACTCTCCAGACCCCATAACAGATAGAAACCGTTACAACCGTGGAGTGGTACAGTGTCCACACTGCCGTGGTGTCCATTTAGGACTGGCACCACCGCTCACATTTTCGGAAGCCGAGGCGACCATTACCGTGGCACCCGATCTGATGTACGCTCGTGCTGCACCTGGGGACAGATGCCGTGCTTCCCACCTACGCCCGGTAGCGTTACGAGCATAACGGTTTCATATCCGTTGTTGAAACCACCTCATGTGGTTTCAACAACGGTTATGAAAACTCCTTCTGTAACGTTACAGGTGTAAACGTAAACCATTGCAGTAATGGTTTGGGCACTCTGTAACATTACAGAGGGGTAGTGTGGACAGGGCCTAAGAGTCCTGTGTCCAGGTTTGGAGGCTGCACCATAGAAAGGCCATAGGGTGTAGGCAGTATAAAGGGCAACTAAAATTGTACATGGGCTGTGGCAAAAGCCCTGTGAGGAAACTGGGATCTCAACATATAAACCCTGAAAGAGAGGGGACATGATGGAGACCCACAAGTACCTTCCAAGGATGAACAGGGTGCTGGGGTTCCTTCAAATGGAAAAAGGACCATGGGACATGATGAAGCTAATGGTGGGGTAAGATGGATGTGAGGAATTACTACTTCACTGAAAGGTAGTAGACACCTGGAACAGACTGACAGAATTATAGTGTTGGAGGTCAGGAGTGAAATATGTGGGGAGGCTTAAAACATGTGGTATATAGACAGGAAAATCTCAGTAAATAAGCAGGGAAGAAGGAGGGCCATATGGGCCACAAGAGACCATTTAGAGTTTACAGAGAAGGACTACAGGACCTATGGTTGCAGTTGTAGCTAGGTCTGGAAACCACAGCAGAAGTGTGACCTAGAGTGAGGGCTCATCAGCAGTGGGGTTTTGCGAGCAAGAAGTTTAAGGAAAAATCGACAGTTTCTATGTGCTGGGGAGCTCTGGTGGCAGTTGTAGCGAGGGGGGAAACCAGGTGGAAGAGTAGAGTGAGGGCTTATCAGTTTTGAGGAAGCAGTGTAAAAAAAATTCTGGTTTTTATATATCGAGAGAGGTGTGGCGAGGACACGGCAACAGAATGCAGAGGTCGACAGCTTGGGCAGCCAGTTGAAAAAGGTTTGGTAGAAAAGCAAAAAAAAATATTAAACAGAAACAAATGATCACTGTATGATAGGGAAGAATGGGGAGAAGTATGACTAAATGGCACGATGGCTGTGGCTGAGGACGGTCAACCTGGAAGAAACAAAACTAAAAGCAAGATACCAGTAAGCAGTGCCAAACAATCGGGGGTGAGGGATGGGGATGTGTGACACAGTCCACCATGCACATTAATCAAGGATGACCATAATAAATATATGTGTAAATGTAAGATTCTGCATGTATACACGTACATGCTCTGATAAAATGGATTTATCACACTTCATTTATATCCACTCCTATTGCATAAATTTACTTAATATTTATAACCCATCAGGGCTCTTTCTCTTTAGTGCTCTGTGTCTTTAATTGTGAGCTGTCCTGGACCTTATATTGTTCTTTTCCTCCCCCAAATCCTTTTGTTAGCCCCTAATTGCTGACATTAGCTGCTGTCTGCGACTCTATTGTATGCAAGTGCTTGCTGCTTAATCCTGGTCCAGGGAGCCCACTGATTTCCCCTGTTGCCTCCCACCCACAGCTACTTTTAAGTCAAGTTCAGGCATTGCCCTTTAGCTGCACTGTGGATTTTCCTTTGTGGTCCCTATCTTGTGCATTTGCTCTCCCAGTCCCTTTCTACCACGCCCTCAGGGCACCTACAGTCTTCCACCATGCGGCTTAGCTAAAGGTTCCTGCCACCTAACTGCTGGCTGCCCACCCTCCAGACTCTCTTCCCGTGAGGGCTCTTCACATGCCACTTTGTGGCTGATGGGTAGAGGGAGACATATTTGCTCTAGTCTCTTCCCCCTCCCAAAAATATCCCATCTTCATTCCCACACACATGGAGCAGGTTACAGCCTGAGCTCTGTGGGCCGAATCATAGACACATAGACCTTGATGGCAGATAAGGACTGCTTGGCCCACTCAGTCGGCCCATTTCCCTACCTAGTGGATAAGCTGCAGATCCTAGTTATCCAACAGCTGACTTCCTCTTACCCACCAATAGAATTGGTTCATGTCTGTCCCATGTATTCTTGAATTCCCCCACTATTTTTGACCCCACAACCTACTTAGGAAGGCCATTCCATGTGTTCACCACCCTCTCTGTGAAAAAATACTTCCTCATGTTGCCCCTGAGCCATCCCTCTATCTTCAAATTTGGCCCCTTGTTCTTGCACATCTTTTTCTGAAAGATGCTACTCTTTTGGACTTTGTTGATTCCCTTGAGGTGCTTGAAATTTTCTGTCCTGTCTCCCGGCCTTTTTCCTCAAGGGCATACATATTCAGCTCGTCTCTCTTTGTATGGCTTCTGGTGCAGACCCTTCGCTATTTTAGTTGCCCTCCTCTGGATTGGCAGTTGAAAGTGCTTGCTATTACTGTCACTGTAGTTCAGTAGCAGTAAACTGTCTGCCTATCAACAGCCGCAGCATTTCTGGTCAGCAGTTTTCTGAACAGCCTCCTGCCTGCTACATACAGTCTGGGCCCAAGGACATCACCCCCACATTAGGTTCCAGGGGAAGATAATATATAAAAAAAAAATTGCCACTGTCCATGAGGGAGTGACCCATTATATCACCAGAGCTATACCTTTCAAACCACTGGCCTCCTGGGACAACTCAAGACTCCTGAACCACCAGTGTCCCCTTTTTTAAATAATATAGGGGCCACTAGCCCAAATGCATTCCCACCTGCCCATCTGGACTACTTCTTAAATTTATTGGCTACCTGCAGGTCACCTAGGGGCGCTAAGGGGGGGTTTTGCCAAGTCCCAAATACCACTTTATTCTCTGTTCTTAGCTGTCTGCATTTTTTATTCCATCTCTAGTTTCCTTACTTTGGCCTAGTTTGTCTTTTCCTCTGAAACTTCTCTTCCTTTACTCCTGTGCTATATACCATTTTTGTATCTCTCTGCTCTTGCTACTATAACTTCCCCATACTGATCTATTTTTCCCTTTATTTCTACAGGTCTGGACAAACATACCAATCAGATAAATATCTTTGTTTAATTCTAACACTCTAATCTCTCTGCTAGCACCTCCGACCCTTTGTATCCCTTCAACCTTCTCTGTTCTTCCCTTTCAGGTCCTACCAGAATACCCCAAACCAAGGACACCCCAACTCTGGACTCCCCTACTCTGATGGAACAGGTAAGTCCTAATTACTTAACTGCCTTAGAATCATAGAAATCTAGTGACAGAAAAGGACCATTTTGGCCAGTCGAGTCTGCCCCTACCCCACCCCAATCATCATCTTTGTCAAGAGACACCCCACTCTGCCCACTGGTCAGCCCTGGTGTCTGTCCCATGCCCCTTAGTCCTTTCACCATTTTTTGCACACCACCTCTTCGGTAGTCAGTTCCTGGACTCCACCACCTTCTCAGTGATGTAATGCCCTCACATTGCCCCTAAACCTTCCTTCTTCTAATCTTAGTTTATGATCCCTAGTTCTAGCACTTTTTTTCCTTGCAAATAAGCTTACTAGTCTCCAGTGGGTACAGATCAGATTCCCTCCACCTCTCCTCATAGGGCTGCCTATGCATAGTGTGCACCATCTTGGTTGCCCTTGTCTGAACCCTTTCAATCCTGTCTTATATCCTTGTGTAGGTGAGGCCTCCAGAACTAAACCCCATACTCAAGGTGAGGCCTCACCATGGATTTATAAAGGCACATCAGCACCTCCCTTTTTCTGTTTTATACCCCTCCATATGCACACAGCATTCTATTCACTTTGCCCACCACTGTGCTGCACTGGTTCTCCGCCTTCAGGTTATCTGAAATTATAATCCCCAGATCTCTGTCCTGCTGAGTTTCCTTACCCCCCCCACCGTGTGTAAATGGTTTGCGGGTTATTACACCCATGTGCATTACTGTGCACTTTTTGGCATTAAATTTCAGCTGCCAAGTTTCCGACCACCTCTCCAGAATCTTTAGGCCCTCCCTCACTGCCTCCACCTCCCCTACCAGGGTGTCTACCCTATTGCAGATCTTCGTATCATCTACAAATAGGCACACCTTCCCCTGCAGTTCCTCTGCTATATCTAACATACTAAAAGCCATCAGAATAGGCTGGATGGTCTGTTGTGTTTGCTCGGTAGCCAGCCTCCTAATGGGTTCTTTCTTTCCACCCAGCCCCAGAGAGGTCATCCTCTTCTTCAGTTACCCTTGAACCTGTCCCACTCCCTCTTCAAGCCCTCCACTGTGCCCTCCTCCACCAGACTCCTGGACAGTGCATTCCAGGGCTCCACCACCCTCTCAATGAAGTAAGGTCTCCTGCATCCCCCCCCGTAATTTCCCTCCTCTAGCTTCCACTCATGTCGCCTGGTTGTTTCCCACCTTCTGTAGTCTGTACATCTCTTTGGCACCTCCCCTGTTTATTCCTTTTACATATTTGAAGACCCCGATCATGTCCCCCCATCTCTCCTCTCCTCCAGTGAGTACAGCCCAAGCTCTTCCAGCCTTTCCTCATACAGCCTTCCTCCCATGCTCTGAAGCATCCTGGTTGCCCTCCTCTGGACACTCTCCAGCAGTGTTGCATCATCCTTGAGGTGAAGTCTCCAGAACTGCATGCAGTACTCGAGATGTGGTCTGACCAAGGCATTATACAGAGGGAGGATCACCTCCCTCTTCCTGGACATAATCCCTCTGGCTATACAGTATCTGGTTTGCTTTGGCCACAGTTCTTCTGCAATTTTTAGTGTTGTTCATTTTGACGTCTACCACCACCCCTAGATCCTTCTCACTCATTGTGGCTTGCAGTATGACACCCCCGGGTGTATACATGGCCCGGGTTTCTGACATTCGGATGCAGCACCCAACATTTCCATGCATTAAACCTCAGTCCCCACCTCCTTGACCACCCCTCCAGGGTATCCAGGTCCCTCTGGACTGTCTCTCTCGCTTCATCTCCATCCACCAATGCTCCCAGTTTTACGTAATCCGAAAAGAGACTCATCCTACTCTTAACCGCGCTCCCCACATCAAAGACATAGGCATTGAACAGGAGTGGCCCCAGTACCGAAATTGGGGGACCCCACTGGTAACCTTCATGGAGGAGGAGGAGACTACCCACCACTACCCTCTGTATTTGCCCTGTTAGCCAATTTTCTACCCATCTGAGCAACTGTCCTCTCACCCCCATCTTTAATAGCAGCCCATTTTGGGATACTGAATCAAATGCCTTACTGAAATCCAGGTATAGGACGTCCTCTGGTCTGTGCCGGTCCAGGGTCCCAGTCATAAAAATCTATGGGTTTGGTCTAACACGATCTCCCTTGGATGAAACCATAATGTTTGTTATCCAGTTGCCCCAACCTTTCCAGCTGCCTCCTGAGCCTATCCTTGATAATGCCCTCCATTACTTTGGCCACCACAGACGTTAGGCTGACAAACCTATAATTCCCCATCTCCTCTCTAGACCCCCCCATTAGTGGATAGACACCACATGAGCCACCCTCCAGTCTTGAAGCACCCATCCTGTCAGCAGAGAGGTGTTAGAGTGCTGCCAGTGGTGCTGCTAGCTCATCGGCCAATTCCTTCATAACCCTAGGATGCAACCAATCTGGCCCCTGTGCCTTATCAGTTTTTAGTGTCCGAAGGGCCTCCTTCACCCTTTCCACTGTAATTTCTCCCTCCCTCCCAGCCCACCCCCTCATTTAACCACCCATCCCCTTCTAGACTTGGCCCAGCCTGTACCCCAACTTCTTTCAGTCCTCTCGACTCCATCTGACCTCTCGACTCTGCTGGCTCCCCTTCCTTCCCATTGGACTGGAGGGATCCCCTGCCTCCCTCCATAAATATCAAGGCAAAGTACTCATTTAGCACCTCTGCCTGATTTCCTCTGCCTCCTGAGTCCATCCCTCTTCAGTCCTAATCATGCTGATCCATGCACTCCCTTTTCTCTTCTCCTTTGTGTATCTATAGAATCCCTTTCCCCCCTTCGGATATCCCTAGCCAGGTTTTGCTGCCTCTTCACCTTGGCTCCCCTCACCACTGTGGTGACCCTTCCAGCCATCAACTCATAACCCTCTCCCTATACCCCCTAGAGCGCTTAAAACATGCATAGGCAGCCTTTTTATCCCTCGCTGGCTCCTGCATCTCCCTGGTCCACCAACACAGCTTATTGGTTCTACCATGCTTACACCTCACCTTTGTACAGGAGTTAGTAGTCTCCTGTACCCCCCTTCTTAATGGCCTCCCACAAGCTGCCAGCATCCATGTCTGGCCTAATCTTGTCCAAGCTGCCCTGTAGAATCCTGCCCATGCCCACGAAGTTTGTTCCCCTGAAGTCCACTGCTACTGTATTAGAATGGTTATCCTCCCCCCCCAGATACAGCAGAAACCAGACTGTAGTGTGATCACCACCTGCCAGCGGGCTGCACACCTCCAGGCCCTTTATCTGGTCACTGTCTGCTAGGACACAATCCAGTATCCACTCCTTCCTAGTAGGTTCCCCCACCTGCTGGACCAGGAAGGCATATTGGAACATATCCATCAGTCTCTGTTCCCTGGCTGGCCACAGAGGATGCCATAGTGTCCCAGTCTGTCCCCAGCATATTAAGGTCACCCATGATCACCATCATACCCTTTCCACGGTCACAGTGCCCCTTGATGTTCTCAACTAGTTTGTCCTCCAGGGCCTCTTCCATCATTGGGGGTTCTGTACACCACCCCTATTTTCAATCTTTTACCTCCCCTCTTTTGTAGGGTTACCCAGATCTTCTCCACTTCCCCTACAGCCTTCTCCACTCCACTAACCGCTATGTCATTTTTGACTATCAGCGCTACACCCCCTCCTCTTCCCTCTCCTCTATCCTTCCTGAATATTTTGTAGCCCACCAAATTTAGGTCCCAGTCATTTTTCTGAGTGGCCCATGTCTCAGTAATTGCTGCCGCATCCACTGATCCCTCAACCAGCATCACCTGGAGCTTGGGTATTTTGTTGCCCATGCTCCTAGAATTGATCAGGGCTGTCCTCCATCCTGACCCGTCTCCCTTCTCCAGTCATCTCGACCCTGAGCAGTCCCTAGATGCCCTTTCTTGCACAGCTCTGATGGATTTAGATCACAGTTACCTGCCTTCTTTTCATGCCCTGGACCCTTGAGCAGCCCTCCTGGAGCCACTCTTTTACTTAACCCCCCCCTTTACAAGTTTAAACTCCACCTCTTGACTATGAATCCAGCAAGATTTAGTTTCAAGATCTCCCTTCCCTCCAAGTTGAGGTGTAGCCTATCCCTGGCATATAACCCCTTGTCCTCCCATGTATCCCCCAGTCCCTCACCAGCCCATACCCTTCTGCCCTGCGCCAGTCTCTGAGCCACTGGTTCACACCTCTAAGTTTATGTTTGGTCTCCCTTGACACCCTAGGTACTGGCAGAATCTCAAAGAAGGAGATTGCGCTTCTATAGAGTGGTAAACCCTGGCCAGTTCTCGGAATCTTGCCTGAATTTCTAGTTCACTGTTCCCCTCTAAGTCATTTGTTCCCAGATGTTTTGTCTGGGGGTTACCCCGCATTCCAATGCTATTGATTATAGCTGGAATCTGGCCTTGTGTACGGCTAGGCCTGGGATACATTTAGCCTTGACTGGGCTGCTTTTTCCCTCCCCCGCCCCCTCCCACTGGATGCCCCAGGTCATGGAGTCACCCAGCAGGATCACCTTCTCCACCCCCCCCACTTTACTGGCCCGTTAGATTCCATCCAGGCTCTTCCTTCTGTCATCAACCCCAGCTTACTTCCTTGTCCCCCAGCCTGGGATCACAAGCCTGTGTTTGCCCTACCATGCTCATTCTTCTACCTATAGCTCCCAGCTTGCTCCTTGCCCCCAACCTCCTGGGTTGCACAGATTTCCCCACCCAGATCTCCGTGGACTCTTTCTGGGCTGGTATCCTCAGATCCCCACCCAGGCTCCCTTCTACTGCTCCTCCTTGCCTCCCCAAGTTCTGCAACCTTCACCCCATCTGCTGTGTTTCTCCCACCCCCGTCTTCCTCCACCTCATCTGATTTCTCCTGCCCTGAAGCTGGCCTATCTTGAGTATTCCTTATCCTTGGTTGACTTCCCTAACCTGGATGCTTGCCCAACCCTAGTCCTCCCTCCTCCCACCCTGGCTTCACTCTGCACTCCCACTTCCTCCCCACCTCCCTCCCACCTAGGCTAATGTCTCTCCCCCCCTTCTGTGGATCTGGCTCTCTCTCCTGCCCCATCTCCCCCAGCTTACTGACCAAACCCTCTCTGTCTGCCTGCTCCCCTCCTCCAGCCAGCCTCTCCACCTCATCTCCCATATACAGCAAGGCGAATAGATTAGTAAGTGTGATGCTTGCCCCCGACCTGCTCTCTCCTGTCCCCCCTCCTTCTGGTCAGCCACCTCCCTACGAATTGATTTCCGTACATTGTTTGTTTCGTGCCCCACCCCTCATGAGTAACCATATGATCCTTGTCTACCTGTTCCCTGGGTTATGCCATATTGGCCTCGTGTACTATCATGAGGTCCTTTCCACACCTTTCCTCCCCACCCCTCCCACCTTCCAGCTGCCTTCTGATCCCCCTCTACTTCCTCCCTAAAATCTGCCAACTGAAAACACACTGGGCACCCTCTGAACCTCCTTGGCCAATTTAATATTATTGCCACCCCGCACCCTGTACACCCACTCACTCTACTGAAGGTGCCCGCTTTAGCCACCCCCAAGTCTACCCTCATTTTAGGTGAGCAATGCGTCCCTGTAACAGAAATAATTCAGTCAGTGTTGCACTAAAACCCAAGCAGTTTGCCCCCTCCGACTTACAGCAATTTTTCCTCTTCCTGACAGTAGCCAGTTTTCTAGCCCTAGCAGTAGATGGTTCAGCAAAATTAGCCCATCACAACACTAGCCTAGCCCATAGAGGCCCTAGCAGTAATCGATTCACACACAGTTTGCCTACTCCCTCAGATGTAGTTGGCATACACAGTCATTTATACAGTCTGCTTTATTATGCCCCTTCCTGGTAGTAGTCAGTGTTGCCCAAGCAGCACAGTGTACAGGACCCTTTTCCCCCAATCAATAACAATCCAGCTTCCTAGTGTTCCAGTTCGCCCAATCTAGACTTGTCCTCCTCCAAGGCTTCGCCCTCACCAACCATTTAATAGAGGTCGGGGCCAGGGTGGGTGGTGTGAAACAAAGAACAGCTCTCTTCCTCTGATTGCAACTGGACTATTTGCCTTTTATGGCCCAGTCACACAGTCAAAGGTTCGCGCCCTATTCACTGATTGGCCGCTCCTTCCTGAGTCGCCGGCTTGCAAAGTTGTGGCTGATGTTGACCCGGTATGCATTGCCTCTCCCCCGCCAGCAAGAGCTTCCTTGTTGATCACCAATGTGATCCCATCTTCTCCCACTGCCGATGTAGCCCCAGAATGCCTGCCCAGACCACTTCCAGCGACAAGCCCTGGTCTGGAAAGAGCAGCTCTCCTCCCCTGATTGGAACTGGGCTAATCGTTGCTATAGATATTAAAAATGGATGGGTCCCAGCACCAACCCCTGGGGCACACCACTGCCACCCTGGAATGCACCCCATTTGCCTTACCACCACCTTCTGGTTTCAGTCTTTGAACCAGTTCTCCACCCACCTTGTTATTTTCTGTTCCACCCCTAAGCCTTCCAGCTCATTTACCAGTCTTCTATGTGGCAAAGTGTCAAAGGCATTGCTGAAATCTGGGTAGGCCACATCCTCCTCCATCCACCTTCCTTGTTACCCAGTCAAAAAACTCAGTTAAGTTTGTCGGGCACAACCTGTCTCCCATAAAACCAAACTGCCTTGGGTCCTGGAGGCAGTATAGCACATTGGGTAAAGGCTCTGAGCTATAGATCTGGAGACCTGGGTTTGAATCCAACAGCCGTCTAAGTGCATACTGTGTGATTCTGAGCAAGTTACTTAACTTCTTTGTGCTCCAGGTTGCATCTGGAAACAAGCTTCAGATTAGTGTGCTACTCCAGGTTAAACAGTGTTCCCTTCCCCCACTTCCCCTATAGACCATTGACAACCAGGTGCTCCACTATTCTTTCCTTCAGCAGTATTTCCATTACTTTTCCCACTGTTGTGGTCAGACTGACCAGTATGTAGTTCCTGCATCCTCCCTGTTAACACTTTTGTATAGTGGGACCACATCAGCCCTTTTCCAATCCCTGAGCATGTCACCAGTTTACAAAGATAGGGTGAACAGGGTAGTCGGAGGCCCTACTAACACCTCTCTTAGCTCCCTCAGTGTCCAGGGGTGCATCTATCTGGCCCATAGCCTTATTGTTGCCAGTTCCATGAGGATCCTTTCTTTTGCAAAGGGAGCTGTGTCCTTTTCTATGATCTTTCCATCCTTATTAATGCTGGCCCATTTCCTGCCCCTTCCTTTGTAAAAACTGAACAGAAGTATTTGTTCAATATTTCTGCTTTTTGGCGGTCATCTTTTACCCTCCCTCCATCCACCCTTTTCAGACACTCAATATCTCCCCTTGCCTTCCTTTTCTCCCTGATGTACCTGCATGTAAAAAGTGTTGTCCCTCCTTACCACAATATCCACTTGCTGGCTTGTGTCAAGGGTCCCACATAAGTGTGGGTCTGGTGCCAATGTGCACTTTGCATGTGGAAACATTTTGGTTTGCCTGCTGTGTGCTGTAGTGTAGTGGATTATGATGACTGGTTTTACTGGATTGTGCACTGACAGCTTCATTTACAGCAGATCCTGGAGTTCTTTAAGGTGGGAGATTGTCCTACAGTGCATGGTAAGAGTTTATATAGGCTCTCAGCTTTGGTTTTCTGGCCCCACTGAACTCCCTGAGCTAAGTTCTGTCACAGACTGACTTATCCTCTGGAGAAGAGCAGAAGTGGAAAACATCTGATAAGAGATTGTGTAGGCTCAAATGTGCACTGCAGGCTATTGGAACTTCTATTGCCTGTTGCCAGCTGCAGGGAGTTCTGGGACTGGTTGTGTCTGCGTATATCTGCCTAGAGATGGTCACAGTTGGCCTGCTGCGGTGTGCTATACTGCAATGGATGGTAGTTGGAAATTCCAAATCTTTGGGGGGACTTAGAGGAAGGATTAGGAAGTACTTCTTCACTGAGAAGGTGGTGGATAACTGGAATGGGCTGCTGAGAGAAATGGTGGGAGGGTTCACGAGGGCATGGGATAAGCACAGAGGGCAACTGGCACGGAGGGGACTACAGAAAAGGCCTAGTGGATATCTAGGTGAACTGGGCAGACTAGGTGGGCCTGCGGTCCCTTTCTGCCATCACATACCTGTGTTCCTGTGTATTCTACAGGCAGATTGGGAAAAGGGAGGGTGGATCCACTACACCACCAGGGAAGCATTCATTGTGCTTTGAATATCTGTTCCTTGGTGTCTTTATCCTACCCTGTGTTGGTTGATGTGTGGAGCAACATGACAACCTACCCCCAAAAAAGATCAGTTCTAGGGGCACAGGCAAGGAGTCCTCCTCCTTCCTCCCCAACCATGACATCCCCTGAGTGACCGAGTCCATTCTAAAAGCCAGGTTGATGGTGTGGTACAGGTCTGGTATCTCCCCAACCCACTTTTTTTATTTTAACCTCTACAGAGCCTTCCCAACTGACCCAGCTGATCAGTATTTTTATTTTTCATACTGACACATTTTCCCTTTTATATCTACAGGTCTGACAGGACATTGACTGCAAGTAGGAGGACACTGACCATATGTATCAGATAAGTATTGTTTTTTTGTTTACCCTACATTGTTTGTCATATAATAGTTCATAACAAGCTGCAGATCCTTTGTGAGCCCATTGCTGTTCTTGTTTTACTGGTACGAATGGCTGCTATGGGAGGCACTGGGTTGGAGCTGTACCTCGTGCTTTAGAAAGGAGACTATGGGCTGGGGGTGGGTATGGGATGGGCAGCAAGGTTGGGAACTCCAGGGAACACCACACAACCAATTTGCCAAGACTCATGAGGCTCAAACCCTTTTTTTCATTTTCTTGCTTTGTGTGCTTTGCATTCTAATGCCTGCATTAATGTAGTGTTTTTGTTTTGCAACAAGTACTGTCTATGTGTGTGTGTGTGTGTGTGTGTGTGTGTGTGTGTGTGTAACAACCCACTGTAGGGTGTGTGGTCACACTCTGATATACGCACACCTTGGTGTGTGTTGTTGCACATGAGGCCGCAGGCCGAGTGCATCAACCATCCAAGCCGTGTGTATATCACTGCGCTTCCACACACCACACAGTGGGTTATCTATCTTATAAAATGGCAAAATAGTTTTGGAGGGGAGTAAAAGTGCAGGTGTGTGGTTGCACTACGATATACGCACAGTCACCTAATGGTGTTTGTCCAATGCGATTGATAATCCCATTATAGAGAAAGATAGAGATATATATAGAAATATATATATATATATAGAGAGTGAGAGATACACACAGACACACACAGACAGGCACACACACACATATACATATACATACACACACTTCACTCGAACAGCCCCTTGATACCGAAAATAATTTTCCACACCGTGCATGTGCTCCCAGTCCGAAGAGGCTCTCTTCTCCTTTTGAAGATAAACCTGGAAATACTGGTGAGGACCTGCATATCAGGGAGGCTCCCATACCATTTTCTGCAAACCAGAACGATTGTTGGTCATTCCTTTACCTAAATGTCCACCCCCTTCCTTGTGACTTTGAGTCAAACATGGGGTAACAGACTTTAGTACCTCCTATAGACATAGCCCCCAAGATCTCCATCTTCTTTGGAATTCACAGACGACTTTCTCACTCAGAAACCCTTAAGCAAAGCTTCCTCTGCTGAGGTTGCAGATACTTGCAGATGAATACTGTTTTGTTTTGTTGAATTTTATATGACGCCATCTTTAATGCAGCCTAATACACTGAAACAGAACTACAACACTGCTGACAGGAGTGCTACCAAAATCACACTGCACACTGAAGTGCACTACAGGTGTTGATGCAGTGCTAATTAACATAATTCGCACACACTGAAAAAGCAATGCAACACTGCTTCAGGCAGTGTTGAAAACACTGCTAATCGCAGTACTTTTGCAGTGTGATTACAGTGCTAATTAACATAATTTGCACACACTGAAAAAGCAGTGCAAAACTGCTTAAGGCAGTGTTGCTGACAGAACACTGCTTCAGGCAGTGTTGATGACAAAACACTGCTAATTGCAGTACTTTTGCAGTGTGATTACAGTGCTAATTAACATAATTCGCACACACTGTATCAGCACTGCATGTACACCAAAAGAGACCTGAAGATGCACTGATTAAACACTGATGGACTGCATTATGAAATGAAGTGTGCAGGAAGTGTACACTGCTACTGTAACACTGAAATAACACCATATAGTGACTATTTGAACATTTCACTTCCCAGAGAAACTCTTTAATGACCTGAAGTATGACCTTACCTGCAAAATGAATGCAGGTTTAGAAAATGTGTCTGCTCAACTAGCGCATCTACAAACAACTGTAAATGCATTGGGGGAAATGGCTGAACAACATGCGGCACGCCTAACAGAGGTGGAGGAGCGAGTGAGTACACAGGAGGATCATTGTTCCCAGATGGCCCCGCAGTTGCAATCAGCACTTGCAGAGATAGAAAAACTAAAGGCAGTACTTGACGACCATGAGAATAGGGAGCGGAGAACAAATATTCATATAGTGGGCTTATCTGAGGGAGTGGAAGGCAGTGATTGTGCGGATTTCTGCAAAAATTGGCTGAAATCGCACCTGGACTTGACCCCTGAATGCACCTTAGAGATCCAACAGGCCCATCGAACCCCTGGGTGCCGTCCAGCTCTGAACGAAAGACCGTGGCATATTATTTTAAAATTCCTACGCTATCAAGATAGTGATGGTGCTAGAAGCCGCGAGGAAGGGAGGCCCTATTCAAGTTGTTTCATGGCCTGTGAGTATTTTTCAGGACTTTTCCCGTACAGTATGGACAGAAAGGAATGCCATTATACCAGTGAAGAGACGACTGCACCAACTAGACTGGCCTTTCACATTAATGTATCCAGCTCGCCTAATCATAAGACAAAAAAATGTACCTCCGAAGGCTTTCACTAGCCCAGAAGTGGCATTGCAATACATCGAGCAGGAGACCTCCCGACAAGTTAATGGTGATGGTTGAGCTTTATTTTTGGTTTTTCCTTTAAAGGAGGAAGATAGGTCTAGCAAGGTGGTGCCAAGAGATTTAAGGATTGTTTTTTGGCACAGGAGGTAGGTCGGGGGGGGGAGGAGTTAGGCTAAGCCTGGTCAGGTCCGTAACTCTTTAGAGGCCTATAATGGCGAGACCTGGCAGCCTCCCCTGCATCCCCTCGATCTTTCTCTCCATTTATCAGGTCCATTATTTTTGAAGCTTTATTTATCTTTTTCCTGAACTTTGAGAGACTTTAACAAGGGACATTTGCTTCAAATCGGACTTGGTGCTTTTCAAAAAATGTATGTTATACAGAGCGGTTATCTCTGAAGTGTTAATTTTTAATTTAGATTAAAAATACTAAAGATGAAGGGGGGTTCCGGGGGGGGCAGGAGAACTTATTATTTTACTCCATCCTCAGCTGTGGTGTCTGGGAACCACGCAAGGAGGTTCAGTATATGAAGAGACATAGACTGGGACAGCAATCTCTTTGTAATGTTATTAGTGGGGAGTGGCACCTGGGTTCTAAAGGGATGTTTGAGCAATATGGGGACTGAAAAATAAAAAGTATATGTCGGGGATCAGAGCTCACCCTCTAGGGTACTCACTCTGGAGTGTCCCTGGGTGGCTCTGTCTCTGTGGTGCCTTCCAATGGATATATCTTTCTTTATTATCTCTTAGTTTTTATCTATTATTTGGGATATATCTTTTTTAGATATTATAGGAATGCATAGACCCTGGAGGGGTTTCCTCAGACTCCGCATGCTGGCTTAATATGTAAGCTGCGGCGGTGGGGCTGGGAGGCTAGTCCACAAAATTAAAGGGGGTAGTAACTAAGTCGACACTAAGTCGGGGGAGGGACAAGGGAGACAAGGTAGATAATAGTTGTTCTCCCTAGCTGAGTTAGAAGTTTATTAGCGCTTGTTGCACAGGTTTTTCAGTTTTGAGAGGCCTAAAATGCCTCATAGGGGAATAGAGAAGGGTGCTTTAGGGGGTTTAAAGAGGGAGGGGGGGTTTAATGATTTTGTTGTGTTTAATGAGTAGTTTAACATTAAAGATAAAAAAGTTTTTAGAGTGTGTGGGGCGGGGCTGGCATGCACAAACACTGCAAGGTGTGAGGTGGAGGTATGGAGGCAAGGGGCATCAGTTTGTTTTTTTCTAGATGGTTAATCTAAAGCTACTATCTTGGAATATAAATGGGATTTGGACAACAGCTAAGAGTAAAAGGGTTTGGGCTTATGCAAGAAAAAAGAGGGCAGATGTGGTTATGTTACAGGAACTGCATTTGACACTTGAGGAGACGAAGCAGCTGGGAAAAGTATGGGGGTACCTTGATAGCCTCACACTTTACATCCAAGGCTCGGGGTACCTGTATTTGGTTTCAACCTGGACTTAGGGTCCAGATCTATTTCTCCCTGAAAGACAATCAGGGAAGATATGTTATAGTACAAGCCACGGTGGAAGAAGAGCAAAAAGTACTGGTTTCCCTATATGGCCCTGCTTTTGATTGCCCTGAATTCTTTGAGCACCTTGCCCTGACATTAGCTATGTTTCCTGATAAAATGATTATGGGGGGGAAGGTTTAATACCTACTGGGACCCCATGTTGGATCACTCTAATCCACGATTCAGTCATTTCCCCAAAAGTGTGATGGCTTTACGAACTTTTGCAAGGGAAAGGGCCTTACAGGAGATGTGGCGCTTTAAACATCCCGACATTGAAGAGTTCTCCTTTTACAATCATGCTCATAAAGTCTACAACAGGCTAGATAATTTTTTTGCCTCCTCTCCCTTTATGAAACGTATAAGAGTGGCTCAGTATGGTCCTATTCTTACTTCAGACCATGCTCCCCTCTACTTAGAGCTGGGGGGGGAGATAGAGGAGAAGGGGGCTCGGGAGTGGAGACTCGATCCTACCTTGTTGAATGACCCTTGTTTTGTTCAACAATTGTCCCAGCATCTTGGGGAGCTCTTTGAAGTTAACAAGGTGGGAGACACATCAGCTGGGATCACCTGGGAAGCCCTTAAAGCATATAGTAGGGGAAAAGCTATTTCTTATGCGGTATTTAAGAAAAAACAGGAGAAGGAGAAGGAACATGAACTGGAGATACAAATAATGTCACTTGAGAAGCAGGTTATGAGAAATCAATCCACTACTGAGATAGCGAAGCTGAAAAGCCTGAAGGGGGAATACAACCAAATGTGTTCAAAACGTATCGAGAGAGATATGTTGGCACCTAGGGCAGGGCAATATTTTGAGGGAGATAAATCAGGAAGGTGGTTGGCCTGGTTAATTAAAAACAAAAAGCGGAGAGAACTATTATTGCTATAGAGACAGAAGATGGGGAGAGCACCTCCTCTGCTCGGGAGATAAACAATACGTTTAAATTATACTACCAAAAATTATATTCTTCAGAGGTTCCCCAAAACCAGGACACGAATAACTTTCTAGATAACATTTCTCTGCGTTCCCCATCAGAAGTTGAAAATGAGAAGTTGCCCAGAAACTACAGCTCAGGAGGTAAGGGAGGCAATCTGGGCTTCAAGATCGGGGAGAACCCCCGGTCTGGACGGATTGCTCCTGGAGTTCTATAAAAAATTCTGAGAGGAACTATCCCCGTTGTTTATGGAAATGCTCCAGGAGGTGCTGGAGGGAGAGGATTTAACAACATCCCAACAGATGGCCATGATAACAATTCTCCCCTAAGCCTGGCAAGGACCCAAAAAGTGTAGTTCCTACCATCCCATCTCACTGTTTAATGCAGACTACAAGATCATAGCAAAGTTTCTGGCAAGGAGAGTGGAGGGTATTTTACCAGGGGTGGTGCACTCAGATCAGGGGGTTTTGTTAGAGGCAGGCAAGCCAGACACAATTTGAGACGGGTCTTGAACATTATGCAGTAGGGTTCGAGAGGTAAGGGCTGGCTCTGGTGGTCTTCTTGCCTTAGACGAAGAGAAGGCCTTTGTCGAATGGCCCTTTATGTTTGCTGTTTTAAAGAACTTTGACCTTCACCCAAACTTCTGCTGTTGGGTGGGAAGTTTGTATGATTCCCCATGGGCACGAATACTCACTAATAATACGCTTTCGGACCCTTTTCAACTTTTTAGGGGTACTCATCAGGGTTGCCCCCTCTCTTCCTTGATATATGTTCTCACAATTGAGGTACTGGCAGTGGCCATTAGAGGAAGCCAGGAAATTAAGGGTTTTAGGATTAATGAAAAGGAGCATGTTATTTCATTCTTTGCAGATGATGTTTTGTTATTTTTGTCAAATCCAGTGAATGCTATGCCCGCACTGACCTCCCTTTTTAAAAGCTATGGCCCTCTGTCTGGACACAAGATAAACTGGAGTAAGAGCGAGTGGCTTCCATTGGGAAATTCGGGTGGGTCGATTTGTATTGATGGAATAGATATACCCCCCCCAAACCGGTAATAAAATATCTCAGAATTCAACTTCCTAGAAAGGTGACAGAAGTGAGTCCCCTAAATTTTAAACCTCTGGCACAAAAAATAAAGGAGCAGTGTAGTAGATGGAAGTCACTCCCTTTGTCTTTGCTGGGTAGAGTGAACTTGGTAAAGATGCAGATATTGCCACAATGTCTTTATCTTTTTCAGGCCTTGCCTTTAAGGGTCCCATCGGGATATATGCAGTCACTGGAGGGTTCTATTACATCCATTTTGTGGGCAAACCGAAAACCAAGAATTAGAAAAGAAGGACTATGGCTGCCAATACGAAGGGGGTGGGGCCTAGCACTCCCTAATTTGAAGATGTATGCCATTGCAGCACGGTTAACCCAGGTCTTAGATTGCCTGGAGGACGGGGTTAAGTTAAGGGCCTGGGTATCTATGGAGTCACACTCACTTAGGATTTCTCCCTCTGCCCAGTACCTTCTGCCTCTGGGCTCTGGATTATGGGAGGGGGAGCTGCCCTGAAACCCATTTACTAAGACCACCCTTAGATCTTGGAAGCAGGCCCTGCAGACTCTGGAGGAGGAGGGGGGACTATCTCCAGAGGGATCAATTTTGCACAGCCTATGGAAGGATGGAAGTGCCCCATACCCTGTTAGGAGAGCTCTGATGCAGTGGGAGCGAAGGGGGCCTTTTCTTCTGTCGCATTTGTTCAAAAATGGATTATTATTGACTTTTTCTGAGTTAAACAAAATCTATAATATTCAGCCTACCCATTACTTCATATATTTACAGGTAACATCCAAGTTGGGCAAGTGCTGTAAGGTGGGAGATGAGGGGCCCTCATTATCTAGAACTACTCTTGAGGAGGCCCTTCAGCACTGTAGAAAGCACAGTAAGGTAAAGCCCCCTAAGTGTACTGTATAGAGTCCTGTTGGGGGCACGGCCAGATGTGCTCAGGAAATTGAGAGACAAATGGGACAGTGATTTGGGGAAGGATATCCTATCAGGTGGGGATTGGGATTTGGCCCTACGGGGAAGTTTGCCTGTTTCGGTAAATAACAGACTTAGAATTATTCACTATAAAATTCTCCACAGGTCTTATTTTACCCCGATGCTGGCTCATAGACTAAAGCCCCAGGTCTCGGATCAATGTCCAAAGTGCCATTCACAGGGATGTTCCTTCTTCCATCTGGTATGGGCATGTCCAAAAGTGTTGGCTTTCTTGGGAAGAGATAAATAATTTGATTAATAGAGTCTTAGAAGCTGATATTCCACTAGATCCGGTGGATGTTCTTCTGGGGGTAAATGGGGGGGGGGGAGCGGATCAAGGTTTCACATCCTTTGAGGAAACCAGCTTCTGTGGTGGGTAAACAGGTTCTGGCGCAGAACTGGATGGCACAAGCCACACCTACTGTTGCTCAATGGGCCAAAACACTACTAAGTAATATGAAGCTGGAGCATATCCAATATAAGGTTTTGGGACATCTAGATATGTATGACAAGATCTGGGCACCAGTGGAGAGGGCTCCGGGCAAAATGTGGTTTCCCTTATTTTAAGAAGGTAGTCTAAGTATAATTACAAAGACCACCATGAACCCTGTGATCTAAATAGTTTAAACCCAAAGTAACTCAAATGAAAAATGGGTTTAGCTGTTAGTATCGTTCAATCAGCTATATAAAGTAGAATTTTTTTTATGTCTTTCTTTCTTTTCTCTGCCTTGCAATGCCTGTAAAACCCTGTGTATGAGATTTTGAGTGTATTAGTTCTTGTGTATAATGGCATAGCCTGTGTATTGTCTTCCCATTGCCCACTGACTCTTTAATAAACAAAGTTTAAAAAAAAAAGTTTGACCCTGACAGCTGTCCTATAGAGTGGCCCCTTGCTAGCTTGGTGACAGGATATCTGGATGTATGTGGTACAGAGTGTTCTGTCTCAGTCAGAAGTGGGAAACTTTGCTGTGAACATTCATAGTTCTGCCCTCCCCTGTTTGTTTTTAAGAATGGGAGGGAAGCAGCAAGGTGTGTTTTGGGGTTTAGAGCCAGCATGTCAAGAAGTTCAGTCTCTAGCAGTAATCCAGGCAGGGGCCTGCGGGCCCAGTGATGGTGGCAGGGTCCCTGGGGCTGGGTGGCATTTATTCTTGTCCAGGTCTTTAAAGCATCATCAAGCACTAGGAGGATGTGTCTCCTTGGAAGGCCTTGAGGACACATAGATTCCAATGACTAGATGGCACACCAGGGAAAGTGAAGGGCTGGCCCTCAAGAGTAGTCACCAAGATCCTTGTGGATCCACTCCAACCAGAAGCAGTGTAGCAGAGCTCTAGTGTCAATATGGAGTAATTTTTTGAATGGACAGGTGTAAGTAAGCCTTACAGATACGGGTGGACCCCTTTTGCCCGACACCCCAACGGCAAAACACAGAAAATGACCACTACAGCAACAGTCGCTGTAATGGTCTGAGTCAGTGTTTCACATTCCCCCAGTGTCCTGCCCCCTCCCTGGACCAACTCCAACCTGAAGTTGAGAATCCTAATATCCAGGGGCATGGGGGCAGAGCCCCCCCACAGAAAACACTGGGGGCTTGGGCGACACAATACCTGCATCAGTATCGTGTTGTCGCTGTCCTGGAGGTCAACAGATTTACTGTCGACCAAACTTGGTGCTTCCTGCAGATACATAGCCAAAAATGCCTAGGGAAGTATTCTATGGCAGGTAGTCCAATGAATCGTCATCAGGTAAAGGGGGCATGATAAAGGTTGGGATTGGTAAGTCCCACTGTACGGTGTCCAATGTGGGAGTCTGTTTCTTTGGGACATTGGGGCTATTAGAATTCTATCAGAGGGAGGCAGGTATGGCAGGACCATTTAGTCAGTTTAGTAGTACTGTCATAATTCTAACATGCTGTTTCAATCAAATTGTTCTGCAAGGGCAAGGTAAGACACAGGTAGGCATAACTTTGCTGCAGGGATAGTGTTTGCCTACCCTACCTGGGAAAGTGCCACCGCACAAATAGTTTTGGGAGTATCCAAGCTCCAGGGACCTTGAAAAGGTGGTTAGGGATGTAAATGCAGTGTAAATATACTCAATATTGTAACCATGCAAATACTTATGCTCCTTAAGCACAGAGGTAAACCTGACAACAATAAAATTGAGGTGTTTTGAGGGAGTTGGAATGGTGGGGTTGGAAACTGGAGCCCCAGTTAGATGTTGGAGCATACAGTGGACATACTGTAGCTGTTACTGTACTGATTGTAGAAGGATGTGTAAAGGCATTATTCTGAGAAGAAAATGCCCTCTCACTGTGTACCAACTGCAGTGACTAAGTAAATGCACCCAACTTGATCCCAGACCCAAGTTTGGTCTCAGTTTGTGTGTGGGATCTCTTTTATTGGTGTCCCAGTGTATTGGATAATAGTGCCCCTACTACAGTGGCCCATGCCAGAGGTGGTAGCAGTGATTGTGCAGCTACAGACTCTGTGATGTAAGACATGTACTCCTCTTATGAGACCACTGCTATATACCCCTAGACACAAGGGGGTGGCCAGCCCTTACACACACAACAGAAACTCATCCCCAAAAGCCCTCCAAGTTAACACTGTACAGACAGGTTCCATCCTACCCCTGGACTTAAAGAGCAGGTTGCTCGTAAGGGCTCTCCCAAGCACATAACATAGCCTACCTGGTCCTGAGGTGATTTCCATAATTTATTTTCTTTAGTGCTGCCATAAAAAAGTTATTGCACTCATAAATTTACCCTGAGACAACACTGCCAGAAATGCAGCCACTTCCATAAACCACCGACACGCTCCCACGCTGGCACATGCAGCATTGTTTTGTGATATTATAAAATGAAGGCTGCATGTGTGCGCTCCATTGACTTGAATGGTGGTGATTTTCTTAAACATTTTACTACTATTTAGTGTTGCAATTTAAATAAATCAAAGCTACCACTCGACTAACAGGGTCCCTGATAGTAGGGCGGTCACTTTGATTTATTTAAATCATAATACTTAATAGTAATAAAATGTTGTAAATCTCCCCATTCAAGTCTTAAAACAGCGCACATACACACTGTTTTATTCATCACAAAATGGGCTGTGAATGCGGCGTGAGGATACTCATTTCTGGCTTTTGTCTGGGGAAAATTTTACAAGTGTAATAACTTTTTGAAAGGCAGCACTAAGGAAAAAATGCTATGGATATCAACTCAGAGCAAGGTAGCTATGTTTTGTGCTTTGGGGGGCAACTACTAGAAATATGTGAATCTGCTCTTTAAGTTAGAACCTTATTGTATGGTCCCTTCAGAACGTTTGTTCCCACACTCACATCTGGAGAAACAGGATCCATTTCTTTTCCTCTTTTTACATATGAGTGGGTGAGGTTATATACCTCAGTTCAGAGCCTATTCTACTCTGAGTAACAATACCAGTTTCTCCTGCATGGCTAAAACATTTACACACACACACACACACACACACACACACACACACACACACGTACACATTGAGCCAGCATAGTGTGGTAGCACACCACCACAACGACAATCCAACAGCGAACACCACCACAGTGACAAAATCTCAGCAGGTCGCTGTGGTGGTCCGCTGTACATCGTCACTGAGATTCCCAGTGTTTCACCCCCACCCTGAACCAACTCCACCTCGGAGGTGGTTATTTAGAGATTGAGGGGTGTGGGAGCAAAGCCCCCCACAAAAAAAATGTTGTCTCAATGGGAACAATGCTGACAGTCGGCATTGTTCCCATCGCTGTCGGGGATGTTAACAACATTGTTATTGATGTTGTGACATAGAACCCATAGTGTCAAGTCAGTAGGTGAGGCAGAAGACATCCTCACTGAAGGGGACTTACTCTTATTTTTCTATTCACAAACGGCACGCAGAAGTATCCTGGTCCTGAAGACCACCACTTCAAATCAGGCCAGTATTCTCTCTGGTACCTTGAAGCACCTTCTGCTGGGTGCCTCACATCAGCATCTTCCTACTCAATGATAGATGGGCTCTGTACAGAGTGGCAACCCATACTCCAGCCTGCCCTCTGGCAGGTGCTGTCAATCACCCCAGCCCCTCTGCACGAGGCAGTAACTCCTGTACCCGTCCTTGTTCAGGATCTCCGGCACTCAGTATAGGCATTGCTCCTACCATAGTTCACAGCTCAGACTCTCTCAACAGGTCCCTCTCTGGGCATACTTTAAGCTCACGCTTCCAAGTGAGAGAGGTGGCCTGCTGTTCCCCAACTTTTACCTTTACTGTTTAGCCTCACATAGGGTGAGATTCTGTCAATAGGGACCTGCTGAGGATATGCTCGAGGCGGGTGGTTATTAGACTCTCTGGTTTCAAATTGAGAATTCCATCTGTTGTAGGACAGGTACCTCCTTGACTAGCCTTCTGTTTGTAAAACCATCTAGTTTGCCAGCAGCACTCCACCATCTACCTCTCATGTGGTCTCTCAAGGATAGAAAGCAACTGGAGGGTTTTCTCCAGGTGGCTTGGTCCCGATTTTTGGTTCAGCCAATTCTGTCCAACCCTAACATTCATCTAGGAGGCACGGTTCCTATCTCCTTTTGTCCTTCTTAATGCTCAGCCACTATGGCTTCTGCTATACAGCATGGCAAGCACACCTCCCATGACTGCTTGCAAGACCTTTTTTCAGTACCCCTACTTCACCCTTTTAAATACCTACAATTGGTCAATGCCTTAACTTCCCACTTCGGTCGTGGACCCTCCAAAGAGGATGCTAATGGTGTACTTCCTCAGCTTATTTCTCTGGGAGCCCAATCCTGCCCTGTGGCTGGATTATATGCCTTTTTACAAATGGCAGATCCTACAGCTTTAGCAGGAGGATACTATTACTGGCAAAGTGCATTTAATCTCCAGTGTGATTCAAAATGCTGGCAAACTATTTGGCGCAATCTCTTTAAATATATAAAAAGAGATCGGTATAGATGGACTCAGTTTCAGATACTGCCTGATATGTATTATACCCCTTTCAAACTTTTTACTATGTGAAGGTCTGACTCTCCAGCATTCTTCCATTGTGATTTGTTGGTTAGGCACCTCCTGCATATGTTATGGGAGTGTCCTAGGGTGGTTTCATTCTGGCAGAGAATTGAATCCTCTTTGGATCCATTGCTGGGTCTTGATGATGTTTTCATGCCTGAGATTTGTCTTCTGTGCAATTATCCTCCTTCTTTATCTTCCCAATGCAGGACCCACATTGCCATTATATCAATGGTAGCCAAAGTGGTTATCCTCCGATATTGGTGGGATGATTCATCACTTCACTATGAGGAGTGGTATAATGAAATTGCACAAGCCTTAATGCTGAAAAAGCAAATTGCAATGCTTCATCTTCGGCTGCATCTCTTATCCCAGAGATGGGGAGTGTTTCAAACACTTCTATCATTACAGAACTGTTTTACATTGGAGCAACCTGGCTCTGAGTCATTCACTTAATATTTTATTGATGTTTTTTTTCTGATTTCCTCAGATATCACATGGTGCTCTGGGATCAGGAGGGGGGGTGGGATGTTTTTTGAGTCTGTTGTAAGGAGGGGGTTGGGGGATGTTAAGTGGGAGGTTAGCTGACTGTACTTGGTTTTTGTTCCTGTAATGCCTTTCTTGCTTTTACTGCCTGTTGTAGTTTGTTAAAAACTTAATAAAGTTTGAATTATAAAAAAAAAAAAAGGTCCTGCTCCATCAGCACCTCAGCTGTCAGTATCTCTAGTGGCAGGAGGGAATTTGTAGCGTGCTGTGGGTGCAAAAGAAAACTCAGACAGTTATTATGTTGCAACATACCTACATGTGGTTTTATTTTGTTATAATAGGCAGGGTTTTAAACATAAAACAAAAGAAAATAAAGGGTATGTAAACTACAAAATTTAGAACACATTCATGGATAAACAGGAGTAGTTCCATTGATCATATCACTTAGGACAGTATTGGAATTCAGAATTAATCCCTCCTACTCATACTAACATACTAAAATGCCAGCAGAATAGGCCTAACAGTCTTTCATGTCTGCTTGTTTGGTCAGCCCCCGCCCTGGGAGCTGACCTTGCTGGCCCCCTCTCCCTCTCTGGCTTCTCCCTTCCCAGTCCTGGATATTCTTGCTGCGCTGGTTTTTGCTTCCAGAACCCTTCCCCTGTACCTGTCCCACCCCCTCTTGAACCTCTCCACCATTTCTGCCTCCACCAGCCCCCTGGGCAGCACATTCCATGGCTCCACCACCCTCTCAGTGAAGTAGCACCTCCTCCTTTCTCCCCTGAATCTCCCTCCCTCCAGCTTCCACCCATGGAACTCGGGTGTTCTCCTCAGCCAGGACACAACACTTGAATCTCACATACTCCACCTCCCATAAAATCTAGAGAGGGTTGAGATCATCTTTTTCTGCCAGATCAAGGCAGCAATGGAACGGATCTGAGTTTCCCTTTCTCCCAGTGTTGTTTTTATACCTTCCCCTGAGGTCAATAGATCATCCACTCATGACAATTAGAAGAGCTGACAGTTAACCATAAAGGAAAAATATATTTAAATGCAGCAATAAACGTGATAACATAATCAGTAAGCATCACAGGTGGGGTCCCATATCCAAATGAAGCTGTCGTAGAACATTAAACATCTGGTAAGTGGATATGCAAATATACTGCTAGCCCCACCTTCAAAACCACCCCTGCAACTAAGCACAAACATCTTGTAAGTAGTATATAAATGGCCAAATGGAGGATGACCTTCCCTATACCACACTTACAGTTTCTGGAGGGCTGCTAAACTAGACCAGATATAGTAAGTGAGGACTACCCCACAATTTCCTTTTATTGAGCCCGTTTCTTATCGTGGGTCATTATGTTCTTTACTTGGCAAAGGGACTGTTACAAGTCTTCTAGTGTGACTTACACTCATTTGTATTATGGAAAGAGTTGTGATGCAGGCACCTGTTTTGTTTTCCCTACCTGCATCATAGGCAGCATTCCATACTAAAGTGTACACAGTGAAGAAGAAAATACATTGTTGAAACAGCTCTCTGGTTTATATATTTCCCCCGGTTCATTTGGTTCAGTTATGTTTGGTTAAGCAATATGTGTGTAATATGTTAAGTAATTAGTGTAGACACCTGGGGCCGGATTATGAAAACTGTCCATTTTCAGCACATGTGTGGAAAAACCTTGTCGGTTCACAAGACTTTTCCTCATGCACTACATTTTTGATCACAAAACCGTTTGTGACCAGCTCGAAGATTTATGGCAGTTTGTGGCCATTTTTTGGTGCAGCTACACTAAAATGTTATGCCTGGTTGGACCAGGTATAACTTTCTCCACAGCTGAGCCTGCCACCTCTGCAAAGCAAGAGCTGAATATTGGAATGTCCACTGGTGAGGAGATTCTTTTTCTGCACCAGAGGACTGTGACATGGGACTTAGTCCCAGGGCTGTTTTCAGTCTTTTGAAAATCTGGCCCCTGCATAGAGTCTTTTGCCATGCAGTTTCCCAACCTTCTGGTTAGTCTATACCAGCTTTCAGAGCTATTGCCTGGTTGAGACGGTATAAGGATTTCCGACATCCGCCTGACATGCTGCCTATGCACTTTGGCAGTCGAAGTGATTTGAGTACCTGAGTGGAACAGCTATTCTTTCCATTCCTCTGCTCCTCATCAGAAGCATGATCAACACTCAGTGATACTGGCTTAGAGCCAGCACATGATTTTGTATTCAAGCTGCTCACCAGCAACAGAGCAGTATGTCCACTCTTCTTGAGCAAAGAATATGCTTGAACATGCTGGTTGGGAAACAGCTGGAACTATTTACCTTCTAAAATACCTCACTCCTTTCCAAGGGAACATGGCACTTGGTGACTTGTGTACATGGGGACACAATGTAGTACCCCGCCACCCAAATTGCCCTGAGAATAAGAGATCAGGAGCAATCAGCAACAGTGGGGGTGGTACAAATACTACCAGTACCTATTCTAATTGGTCATGATTTCCCAGGGTTGTCTGCACTGATTACATACCAGTGGTACAGCTTCATTTCGGGGCCAGACAGGGCATCACCCAGTCACAGAGTTGCTATATAAATATTACCAAAGGAAATAGGATTCTTGCCAGTATAACATATTCATCCATCATGATGGTGAGGCTGTGACAATGGGGGATTTTACCAATAATGCATGTAGTTCTTGCTTCATTGGTAGTATAATGCAAGTGGTCACCTGGTAGTGTTAGTGGGATACATGCAATCATTCCAATAGCACTATCAACTGAGCTGCTTGTATTGGGTTGCTGACAGAGAAGGAACATGATCACATGTGTTAGCATGTAAATTGCCCCCATATTACAACTTGTTTCTTGTCAACAAAACCAATACCTCCATATAATGGTCTTAAAATTATTGCCTGTGCTGTACTCAATTACATTTGTAATATATGAATTTTCAAAATAATACCCCTAAAAAGCATACAAAAAATCCCTTGTAATACACCTGTGCAAACTCAATAATAGTATCGATGGAATCCCGTAATAGTATTGCTGAGATCCTGTAATACTCTCGATGGAAGATCTCAACAATAGTATTATTGCAAACTGACTAGAGGGCAAGCGCCACAGGACAGCTCGGGCTAGCCGCGAGCCAGCTTTTACTGTAACTGTCACATACAGTAAAAGCCGACAAAACATTCGTGTCACGCCTACAGTCTGATATTTGGATCCCACTGCAACTTCTTTTGGGATTTAGCCATCAATATTCAAAAATCCCCTCAACCAGCAAAAAAAAGACGGTACGTCATGTACTCCAACTCGGAGTGTGACTAAGTCTCCACAGCAACAGTTGCTCGCTCAAGAAAAAAAGTTGTTACTGCTGTTTCGTTTTGCAGTTTCTTTAACACTGCACAGTTTTGCTATTTGAATTTTGGAAACACTTTCAATGATGCCACAATCATTGGCTCCTACTCACATGAAAATCACCTCAGCACACCAACCGAAGATTCCTCATTCTATGGCAAAGTTACACACTTACAATTTCCACGCATCCATATATCACAAAAGATAACAAATACATTTTTGTGTTACAAGGCAGTTCTTCATCTTGAGGATCTGGGGGCACTAGAAACCTCTCGAGCTTCGCTCTCGAGGTTTACTGTGCCCCAAGACCCTCTCGATGAATTACTGCCTTGTAATACACCAGAATGTATTTATTTTTCTATTTATTAAATATTAGTAGATGAATAGTTATGGGATCCATATAGCATGTTTAAAATGATTGACTTGGAAATCGTATAAATAATGACTGACTAAACCATGAGGCAAACAAGACAGAAGCACAGGGCTCTAACCTACTTAAGAAAGTAGAGAGAGCTCCAACCTGCTTGAGGAAACTGGAGAATCCCAAAGCATCAACATCTGGTTGACACTGTATGCATATGCACTGGAAGGAAGCAGCATAAGGACTGCTTGATGAGACAGAAAGTCATTAATATCGTGTGGCTCAGTGTGTGTGTGAGGCTGAGAGACAAGGGCACAGGCCAGGTTAACCATTCTTCCAGAACTGGAGGAAATTTGCAAATTTCAGAAAGAGCGTTTATAAAATAGAGAATAATGGCTATGTAAGTGTGTGTTATGATGATGTTTTATATACCCGAGGTGAGTGAAAAACCATAAACCTCAAGAGCAAAGCTAGAGAGGTTTATGAGCTGATCACTCACTGAGGGTGTGTAAAAAAACATAGTGAACACACACCTACCTAAAATTTATTTTCTATAATTACTGGTGCAAAGACTTACTCCCCAAGACAATTGGTTTTCTTTCTGCAGCCTATTAGGGATTGACTTGGGTCCCTTAGTAAAGCTTGACCCAGCAGCGTTCATTTGGGAAAACAATATTGCCGAAAATGTAGATGAACTGCAGTGCTTGGTTTAAGAATCCTGCCCGTTGTAGCAGTTAACTTAATTTTTCTTATTTTTTTTAGTTAAAAACGCCAAGTATATACTGAGGACAGCCAGTGAATTGGCGGCTTGAATTTTGTCTTCTGAAGGTGCCAAGTCACTCGTTCTCCTCAGTCTATACTCAGTGGCCTTAAGTTAAAAAAATATTAACCGCTACAACGGACAGGATTTTTAAACAAAGCACTGCAGTTTGCCTACATTTTTGGGAATATTTTTTTCCCTGAACACCGCTCGGTCACTCTACGCTGCCAGGAAAGTGAAAGTGGCACTCAAGGACAGTGCAAGTGAGTTGTTTTCAGAATGCCATAATGACCCATTTTTGGATTATTACGGTGTTTCAGAGGTATGTGAATTCAGGTTGATAAAGGGGGTTACCAGTAATTATAACGCTATAACTGCATAACAATTGCAATTTTCTGTGGAAAAAAATAATATCCTGAAAATCACAGTAACAAGAGGAGTACAGCTGTAAAGGCTGAGGTCGGTGCCTAAAGCAGACAAAAAAGACAACAAATACCACAGAAGCAATAGCACTCACCCATTTGTGAAGGTATGCAACTTGATACAAATATTTCAATCAGAAGTCACCATCTTTATTTGATCATTTCATCAGCCATGAAAGCAAGTGCAGAATGCATTGCAACCTAACATTCTGCATGTTACCTTGCACAGCATTATGCACTGTCTTTCATGGCTGATAAAATTATGAAATAAAGATGGTAGCTTTTAACTGAAATATCTGTGCAAAGCTGCAATACTTTGGCAAATGGCCAGAGGAAATGGTATCCTGTAAGACAGTGGTTAGTTTCAAAAGGGGATGAGACAGGGTGAGAGGTAGGATAATTGTGAAGAGGGGATGGGGTGGGGCAGCTGCAAGGTAAAGATGCTAGCTGCACACTTAATAATAGACAATGTGGCCTGTTTCTGCTGTCAAATTTGTATGTTCGTATGTTCATAAATGGGTGAGTGAAATTGCTTTAGTGATTTATACAATTGTGGTGGGTGGCACTCCACTTCTGTTGCTCAGGACACTCCTCAACTCATTTTTAGAACTGGAGTTAAGGTACTTGGATTCAAACCAGATAAGTAAGAATACATTTACCATCAGCATGAAAACTCAGTTTCTTATAGAATAATACTAAAGGACAATATCCCATAGCCATAGATTCAAATAAGACTTTTGAATTCTTCCATGGTCCAAGTTGTAGAACTATGGTGACAGGACTCTGTTCCACTCATTCATCTCCCCCCATTCTTACATAACTGAAGTACATATGAACATACGAATCTGCCAGCAGAAACAGGCCTTATGGTCTATCAGGTTGGTCTGCTCAAATGTGCAGCTAGCACCCTTATATTGTAGCGCCCTCCCCTCCGCTCCCCCCTTACCTTTCCCCCCTTGCACCCTGTCCCATGACCTTTTAAAACTGCCCACTGTGCCACAGGATACCACCTCCTTGGATAGAGTGTTCCATTTCTCCACCACCCTCTCTGTAAAAAAAATGCCTCCTCATCTCTCTCTCCAGTATCTTCCACCCTCCAACCTGAGACCATGCCCACTGGTGTTCCTTCCTCTCCTCAGCTTAAATATCCCTTCTGTGCCCATTTTGTTAATCCCCTTCAAATATGTGAAGATCTCAATCATATCCCCCCTGATCCCTCCTCTCCTCCAGGGTGTACATATTCAACTCAATCATCCTGTCCTCCTAGGTTTTGCCCTCCAGCCCCTGGATCATCTTAGTTGCTGTACACTGCACCTCCTCCAGCCATCTGATATCCTTCTTCAGAAAGGGACGTCGAACCTGCACACAGTACTCCAAATGTGGCCTGACTAGTGACCTGTACAGCTACAGGATCACATCCCTATTTCATCCTACTAATGACACCAAATGTTGCTTGGACCAAAATTATCTCATATACAACAACAAAAGAAGCACACTTTAGACCCACCTCCTCATTTCTAGCACTTAACACATTTTTTTTTTAAACTTAGTTTTTATTGTTGCAATATAGCATTACATGTTATAACATATTATTTCCAACAGATTTGATTTAGAACAAATACTTTTCCTGCAATTAAGAATACAATTAATAACATGGCTGTCTTTACTTTTACAGGTACTAAAGAAACAGACTGGCTGCTGAAAAAGAGTCCTTTTAGAAGTGTTAGGAGTCTTCAAATGTAGTTATAGTCCACAGCTTATACAAAGCGATGAAGAAACAGTGCATTTCTCAATAAAAGAAAACAAACATACAACCTTAGTACAATCAGAAACTTTGTACCATGTGGCTCTATAAAACAGTTAAGTTAATAAATAAGCTAGTATAATTAACCAGATCATGTGTGTGCTGTGTATTATTTACTTTACATCATTATGGCAAAATGAGCTTACATGTTATTTGTGATATTACAAGGTAAAGCAAAAATCAATACAGAAGAGGTTTGATTCCCCAGGTATAGGTATGCAAAAGAGCTAAAAGGGGATAAAAAACTGAATAGAATAATACCCATGCAAACAGACCCTCTCCTTTGACCAAGTATAGTAGTGTGTATTTTAATGTACATTGCTTTCTGTTTACCTCCCCTGAAGCTCCCCCTTCCCCAGCTTATGCCAAGGCTGATAAATCTCCATAAATTTATCTAGGCTAACCCTTAGGGTGGCAGTAATTCTTTTCATCTGTTCACCTTCCTCTGTTTTCCTTTTATTCTATTGTATGGTGGGTGGCTCCCAGGACAGCCACTTCTGAGTGATACAATTGAGGGCAGCTAGTCTTAAAATATGGTAAAACTTCTTTTTTTGTTTGGATTTAAGGACACTGGCCCCCTCCCATATTCCTAGCACTAGGCTTGTAAATGCCAGAGGAATGGGGTCTCAAAAATGGTTTGTAATTGTGCCTGTATCTGTTGCCAGTAGGGTACCAGTATAGGGCAGGCCCAAAAAATATGAAAGTGGGACCCCACTTGGCCACATGCATGCCAGTACTGATCAGTATGGGAGGTATTAAAATTTTTTGTGATTGCTGGTGTTCTAAAAACTCTACTACTTTCCAGTGAAACTCTCCCCATAGTGGGGAGGATGTTATTTTCCATCCACACTGGAAGAGGTCCACCCAGTTCCATTCTGTAATGGGTTAGAGGGGTTCCTGTACCCACTTACGGTGGATTTTATCTGTCTGAGACATCGACTGATTTATCAAAAGATGATAAAAGCTGTGACAAGGGCCTCATCTTGCCCCTCAATGTGACCCAACTATAGAACAATTCTTTAAGGGCTGTTTGAGGTCGCAACAGTTGTTGTAGGTGTTGTGGTGTGGCTATAAAATAAAATGTCTCACTTGTAGAAAATGAAAATGATCTTCCTTTCTTAGTTTATATTTTGTTTGTAGTTGGTAGAATGTGGCACATGTTCTGTTGATAAGCAAATGTGCAAATCTAGTTAGATATCGGGCCTTCCAGAATTGATATTCTTGGTCCAAACTGGGGGAGTGGTAAAAAAGTCGTGATGACTGATTAGAGCCAATGGGCCAAGACCATTAGGAGTGTTCATGTATTTACGATCCGAAGCAAAGTTGTTATAGTGTGTCTAGTCCACAGATTAGAGACCTTTTGAAGGAAATGTGGAGGGATGAAACCTGTGGGCAATGTCCAACTGCTACATGAAGGGAGCTGCTGTAGTTCCATTTGGTACCAGCCCACTTCTACCCTTTCTTTTAACCAGGAGTATAACCATGGGGCCTTGTGATGCAAGGTAGTACCTGTGCAGATCAAGAAGTCCAAGGCCGCCAAATTGCCTAGGCATGTATAAAATAGATTGACTAATTCTTGGTTATTTGCCTTGCCATATAAATTTAAACAAATTGGTATGAATTTCTCTACAAAAAGGGTATGGAACTGAAATTGGAAGGGCTTGGAAGAGAAACAGTAGTCATTGGAGTATACTCATTTTAACCATTTGCACTCTACCATATAATGTTAAGGGAATGATATTCCATCTAAAAATATCTTGTTTTATTGCATGTAATAATTTTTGGTAGTTATCTGAATATAATTTGGAAATGTCTCATGCTATTTGAATACCAAGATATCTGAATTTATTGTAGGGTGCCCAGGCAAATGAGAATTTTGTATGGAAGTCCATCTAGGGTGATCCACTTAAAACCAGTGTTTATGATTTGGTTCAATTAATTTTATAACCTGCAATAGTATATAATTTTTCCAGAGTATTTAGAAGAGGTTGTAAGAAGTTCACTGGGTCTCCCAGGAAGAGGAGGGTATCGTCAGCATATAGAGCTATTTTATGTTCTTGTTGCCCTACCTTAATCCCCCTTATCCCTGGGTGCTCTCTGATGTGAGCCACTAGGGGCTCCAAGGAGAGGGCAAACAACAAAGGGGAAAGGAGGCATCTCTGGCATGTACCCCAGCCTAATGGAAATCTCTCTGACATACAACCATTGACTTTCATAGTTGCCTCGAGGTTAGAATATAATGCCTTTATAGTTTTGATGAAATTGTCCCGTAACTTAAATTTGGATAGGAGAGGAAACTTCAGTCTACCCTGTGGAACGCCTTCTCAACATCTACACTTATATCCAATTGGAAATGCTTCTGTCCCCCCCCCCGGGCCAATATTATATTTAAAAATCTTCAGATGTTATCCTGCAAAACCCTACCTTTTATAAATTCTGCCTGGTTGTGGTGGATTATGCCTTGAATGATTTGTTGAAGCACTTAATACATTTTTTATAATTTTGTTTCAGAGATGGAACTTCTGGGTATTGAAGCACAGAGCAAATAGAAACCACAGCCATCTGCATGCAAAGTCATCTTTTATAACACTAAGCAAAAGGAACATTTCCTGTAGCCATATCTACAGTACAAATTGGGATTCTTTGTAGTTCCAAGTTCTAGAACCTTGAAAACTAATTCTGTTCTATTCCTTGGAAGTGGTTAGTGCTTGACTCCCACAACAAATCGGGACTCACAGACATCCTTAATCTCCTGACCCCATTCACCTCTGATAGATTTCCTTGTTAATGATGCATTATCAAGAAAAGTACAGTTACGTAAGAACTTACCATAACAGTAGATCTTCAAGAAGAGCTCTTGCAGCAGGTAACACAGTTAGGACTATGCCACTAGGCACTAGGACCCCACGGAAGAAATTCTAGCTAGCAGTCTAAGGCAGAGGACCACCCCCTGATGTCGGCCCTGCCCCCATTGTCGCCAAGGTAGCACCCTATATGAGCATCTATTATTGAGTGACTCAATATAAGTGACTCAATAATAGCACTTTAAAGTACAGTGACAGGTGAAAAAGGTCACTATATCCTGTATAGTGCATGTAGCAAGGAGATATCATGTATAGTGCACGTAGCAAGGAGCTACACTTGCTAGAGCAGGTTATAGGACCATATTTGGACAAGCTCTGCCGAGCTGGACATTTAGCGTAACAGTATACGTTACCGCTCTTGTAGCCAGTGACCAGGGTTTGGGTCTAGTGACTGGCTATAGAAGTTTTGGTGTTTTTTTTCCCCATAAGTCCGAGCCCCCATGGAGTTGATTATAATTAGTTTGGGAGGTGCAGGTGGCTTATCCCCAGAGAGGGGGGAGTTGGGGGGTGTAGACCCTTGCATAAAACTACACATATTAACATTTTTTTGTTCTTGTACTAGGCGACCGTCACTATTTGCAATAGTTGGTGTAATGTGTTATTGCCCTGTTCTGTCAGGCGGGTTTTGTGTCTATGTGGTCGGTGACTATTAGCAGTCGCTCTTATCACATAAAATTGTCACCAACAGTATAAAGGGGCAGTCCCCCGGAACCACCTCAGTTCACCCACTGGAGACCCCAATTAGCATAAATGATGGGGAATCGAGGAGGCTCTAACATCCCCCAGAGAGAAGAAATATCACAAAAGATATGGGGGATGGTGGGAGGGAAAGCATACCTGCTACAAGACCTCTTCTCAAAGATCTATTGTTTCGGTAAATTCTTACGTAACTGTACTATCTCACTTCAAGATAGAGCTCTTGCAGCAGGTAACACCATTACAACTGAGTCCCAAGAAGTACAAGGATATAATCCAGGTCAGATGGGTGGTGGTTATAGGCAGAAGGAAACCACCGGTGCTCTTAAGAGAGCAGTCCCTGAAGGACAGCAAGGCCAAAGCCGGCCCTCCTTCTGGAAGCTATGTCTAGACTGTAGTGTTTTAATGAAGGTGTGGGCTGAACTCCAAGTGGCAGCTGCACAGAGATCAGCTGCAGAGACATTCCATAGGGATGCAAACGAAGTGGCAACAGGGAGTGACCTTTAACTGGTCCTGGTAAAGGTTTGTTTTACTTCTGATAGCAGAAAACTAACAACTGACCAACCATTTGGACAATATCTGCTTATTCACTGTTGTCCCTAACATTCTTTGGGCAAAAGAGACAAACAACTGACCTGTCTTCCTAGAAGATCGAGTACAATCTATGTAGAAATGAAGATTCCTGTGAACATCCAGAGTATGCAACAAGGCCTCCCCTTTATTTAAGCACTCTGGGTAATAAACTGGAAGTTGAATGTCCTGGTTAAGAGTGAACTCAGATGCCACCTTCAGGAGAAATGTAGGATTAATACGCAGGGATACCCTGTCCCTGTGAAAAATCAAATAAGGTTCTTTACACATCAGTGCCAGAAGCTCATAAATCCTCCGGGTGGAAGAAATGGCAACTAAAAACAATGCTTTCCAAGATAGGAAGCATAGCTCTCAACTTGCAGCTGGCTTACAGGGAGGCAATGTAAGTTTTTCTAACATGAATAAGAGATTCTATGGAGGAATGGGGTCCTGCCTGGGTGGTTTAATGTGCATAATGCTATGCAAAAAAGTCTAGGACAAATTAATTTGCACTAGTATCATGCCATCCATTGATACATGATAAGCTGACAGTGCAGAAAGGTGTACCTTTTTGGATGAAGAGATGAGGCCTGCATCAGACAGCAAAAGGAGATACTCCAGGATCGAATTCACTGGGCAAGTGAATAGATCCAGGAGATGGGTTGAAGCCCACAGGCAAAAACATTTCCATTTCATGGAATATGTGGCCCTGGTCGAGTGTTTCCTTATGGCCACTAGGACTTCCACTATCCTTGTGAACACCCCATGACCAAGGCCCCTAGAATTCTGCGGCCGCAGAGTTTTGCGCAGAACTTGCAATCTACTGCAGAACTTCTGCGGTGCCGCAAAATTCACTCTTCTTGTTGATTTTTTATTAATATTTCTGTTTTTCCATAGAATATGGTTCCCTTCCCCTCTTTTTATATCCTAAACCCCCTTTATGCTCAGAATGTGATGTTATCATTGCTATAACATCATACATTAGCTAATGAAATGGCTGCAATCTGCAACAGAAATGGACAGTCACTTATCTACCACAGCTCCCACTGCCAGAGATGGTGGCACAGCACATCAGGCATGGTGATAATTGCTCAACCTGCACTATAGTCTAATACAATTTTCAGTCTTACATTATTGCACTAGGGCCAACTTAAACAAAACCTTGCCAATAGCACAGACCTGTTAAGTCCATACCTCACTTTGTACAAACCTATTTGTGCCTTTAAGGTATAGAGATGCCATCTGAAATGAATAACTGGTAAAATGAATTTAACTGTCATTTTTAAGAAAAATAAAGTAATTACGCCCAGAAAAGTGGAATATAATAATGTGTAGACCTGTTGAAAGAATAAACCTATTAAATAAATAATTGCACTGTACGCATTTTTGCGAGGTTTATTGATTACATATTGTTATTGGTTGATAGAATCACCTAAAAGTTATTGAGAAATGTTGTGTGCAGGGACAGCTGTTGGGCCAGAGGGTAGCATGCTGTGTTTCTGTGCCAGCAACTCAGGTTCAGAGATTAGCTCTGGTAGTTGGCTGGGCAGCACAAGGATTAGTGGAACACATCATTGCTCGGAGCCTGGGAAGGTATGGTGCAGTGTTCTGTCACATGGTGGACACATTGTGCTGGTCTGGAGAGCTGTCTCTCATAATCGGTTCACATGCATGTCATGGCCTGATGGTGTGACGCAGTGTGTCAGGGAAAGCAGGTTGACATCAAAAATGAGTTTTGCAGTAACTCCTCTATTCCATTTCTAATGGGACCTGTATGAATGAGGATGCAAGTTCATGGAAATTAAAAAATATATATATATATATATATATACATACATATATATATATATATATATATATATATATATATATATACACTCACACACACACACATACACACACACACACACACACACAGTATCTCTGTCTCTCACCACACACACACATTTGTATGTATGTTACAGATTGCATATAAATATATAAGTGATACACAGTGGGAACCTCATGATGAGTGGTGTAGAAAGCACATACAAATATATAAGTGATAGACAGTGGAGACCTCATTAGTGGGATAGATGGCATGCATATAGAAATACCTTATTTATCACATTTACTTAACAGGCTAGGACCTTAAGGAGGATACATTTGTTTTGCTTTTTAGGCATAAAATTATTTTTATAATTCTGTTATTTTTTTAAACTAGTGTTACTGTGCTTTCCACCATCCTGATTGCTATAAAAACTGCCATGAAAATGAAGTCAGGATGACAACCAGGCACTGTGATATGGTAGTTTGTAAGTGCCGCAGAACTTTCACAGAAATTACAAACCACTGCTGCAGAAGTTCTGCGGCAAATGGTAGTCTTGCCGCAGAACTTGGTCCCACTGTGCCGCAGAAAAGTAGGGGCCCTGCCCATGACTAAATCTGCAGGAGCCATGCATGCAGATGCAGAGACTGAAGATTAGGATGCACTACAGTGCCCTGCTCCTGGGAGAGCAAGTGAGGAGACTGGGGTAGAGGAGTTAGAGATTCTGATGTCAATTGCTGGAGCAAAGGGAACCAAATCTGTTGAAGCCAAAGTGGAGCTATGAGAATCATGACAGCTTGTTCTGCTTATAGCTTGAGCAGTATTCTCTGAAGCAGTGGGAATGGAGGGAAGGCATAATGAAAACACCCTGCCTAAGAGAGGGACAATGCATCTTACCAAAAAAACACTAGTCTCTGGATCTAGTGAACAGAAATTAGGCATTTTGGCACTGAGTCGGGACACAAAAAGGTCCAGTTCTGGAAGTCCCCGCCTTTCACAAAGGTCATTTACTACATCCTGTAGTAGCTCCCACTCATAAGCCTGAGGCAAAGAGTGGCTGAGGCTGTCAGCTAGGGTGTTTTGAACTCCTGGAACATGAACCTCTGTGAGTTCCTGATTGTGCTCCACTGCCCAGTACCAGACTCTCATGGCTTCCCTGCAAAGGGGGTAAGAATGTGTGCCCCCTAGCTTGTTGATGTAGAAGACCACCAGCATGCTGTCTGACTGGATCAGTAGGGGCCCTGGAAGAATAACCATCTGGAACACATGCAAGGCACATTGAAAAACTCTCATCTCCAGCATATTGATGTGGAGATTGCATTCCAAAGGAGTCCACGCCCCTCTTGTCTGATGGTCTCCGAAATTTATGACCCACCCTAGTCCTGAGGCATCTGTTGTCAGGATCTGCTGATGTACTGCTTTGGAGATCTGGACTGGCTGCTTGAGATCGTCCAAACGCTGGTCCTATTGAACACTGAGGTTCCACTAGAGATCCCTCATGTGTAGATGAGCTAAGGGTACTGTCACAATGGCAGCTGCCATATGGCCTAGCAGTTGTAGGACCATTCTGGCTGGAGTCCAGTTTGTGGAAATGACCCTCTGAGCCAGTTCCCTTAGTCAATCTGCCCTGTCTGTGGAGAGAAATGCTCTCCCCTGGACAGTGTCCAAGACAGCCCATATGTACTGTAACCTCTGGGTGGGCCGGGGGATGACTTGGGAAGATTCAAGGTAACCCCCAGATCCTGGAACAGTCAGAGGGTGACTTCCAGTGAGCAATGCAGCTGTTCCCTTGTGGGAGTTGTCAGGAGCCAGTCATCGAGATAAGGGTAGATGTAATGACTCTGCCTCCTGAGAGCTGCTGCCACTACCACAAATCACTTGGTGAACACTCGAGGTGCAGAGGAAAGGCTGAACAGCAGTGCTCTGAATCTGTAGTGCTCTACCTGGAAGGTAAAGTGGAGGTGTTTTCTGTTGGACAGCAGGATTTTGTTGTGCATGTAGGTATCCTGCATGTCCAGTGAGGATAGCCAGTTCCCTTGGTGAAGCATGAACATACAAACATACGAACATACGAAATTTGCCAGCAGATAAAGGTCTAGAGGTCTATCAAGTCTGCTCGAATGTGCAACTAGCACCCCTTATTCTGCAGCTGCCCCTTCCTTCCACTCTTCCTCTTCATTAACCACCCCCCCCCCGTCCTGTCCCATCCCCTTTTGAAGCAGTCCACTGTTCTACTGGATACCACTTCTGAAGGTAACGCATTCCACCCAGCCACCACCCTCTCTGTAAAAAAGTGATCCTCATCTCCCTCCTGAACCTTCCTCCCTCCAGTCTCATATCATGGCCCCTGGTGTCCCTCCCCTCCCTTACTTTGAACAGCCCCTCTGCACCTGTCTTGTTTATTCCTTTCATGTATTTAAAGGTTTCAATCATGTCCCTCCTGTCCCTCCTGTCCTCCAGTGAGTACATGTTCAACTCCCTCAACTTCCTCTCGTATGATAAGTCCCCCAGCCCCTTGATCATCTTTGTTGCCCTGTGCTGCACCCCTTCCAGTAACTTAATGTCCCTCTTCAGATATGGGCACCAGTACTGCATGCAGTACTCCAGGTGCTGTCTAACTAATGATCTATACAGTGACAGAATCACCTCCTCCCTCCTCGAGGATATACCCCTTGCAATACAACCCAGCATTTTGTTGGCCTTTGCAGCTGCCTTCCTACATTGTGCCGAGTTGTTCATCGACCCTGTAATGAGCACCCTCAGATCCTTCTCCTCCTCTGTCTGGGCTAGCTGCACTCCCCCCAGCTGGTAACTCCTCCTTGAGTTCTTCATCCCAAAATGCAGCACCTAGCACCTTTTGGCATTAAACCCCAGTTGCCAGGTGTCTGACCAGGTTTCAAGCTTTGCCAGATCATCCTGCAACCCCTGCCATCCCCCTAGGTCATCCACCACTGCTCCTACCTTGGTATCATCAGCAAACAGACTGATCTTGCTCTTGATGTCCCATGATATGTCTGCAATGAATATCCCAAACAACACTGGTCCCAACACCGAGTCCTGTGGAACACCGCTCATCACTACCCTTGGGTGTGAGAGAGCTCCCCAACCACCACCACCCTCTGTTGCCTTCCCTGAAGCCAGTTTCCTACCCATCTCACCAGCTTTACACCCGCCCCTGTGCCTACTAACTTACTTCCCAGCTTTCCATGTGGCACCGAGTCGAATGCCTTACTGAAGTCCAGATACAGGACATCCACTGCATGGCCCCTGTCCAGTTGTCTAGTTACCCAGTCGTAGAACTCTACCAGGTTGGTTTGGCAGGATCTGCCCCATATGAAGCCATGCTTTCTGCTGTCCTGTAGTCCTTTGGTCTCTAGGAGGGCCACCAGCTTCTCCTTCAGGATAGTCTCCATTAGCTTACCCACAATGGATGTGAGCCTCACTGGTCTGTAGTTTCCCAGTTCATCCTTGGGGCCACTCTTGTGGAGGGGCACCACATGAGCCATCCTACAGTCCTGAGGTACACACCCCGAATGTAGTGAGGCATTAAATAGGTCTGCCAAAGGTCCTGCAAGGACCTCTGCCAGCTCCTTCAGTACCCTGGGGTGGATGCCATCTGGGCCTGGTGCCTTGACCACCCTCAGTGCCTTCAAACCCTCCCGAACTCTTCCCTCCATGATTTCCCCATCTGTCACCCCTTCCCCCCTGTTTCTGCCATTTCTCCCCCCCCCCTTGGGTGTCACCCCTCTCTTCTCTTTAGTAAATACTGAGCAGAAGTACTCATTTAGTGCTTCTGCCTTATCGCACCCTGCTTCCACCCAAGCCCCCTTCCTAATCCTTACTATGTGGTCCTTACAGCTCCTTTTCTCCCTGATGTACCTAAAGAAGTCCTTTTCCCCCTTCTTAATGCCTTGTGCCAGCCTGAGTTCCGTAGATGCTTTGGCTCCCCTTACTGCCCTTGTCACCTCCTTCGATTCTGTCAAGTTCTGCTCCCTGTCCTCCCCCCCTCCCTGTTTTCTTGTACTTCCTAAAGGCAGCTCTTTTTCTCCTTACCTTTTCCATAACCATGGCTGCATGGGCAGCAATCCCAGCAGTGTCACCATCCTGAACCTTTTGTATTCAATGAAAGTGTTCAGCTGTCTGAGATCCAGGATGGGATAAAGGTCAGCTGTCTTTTGGGGGACTAAAGAAGTGGGAGTAATACCCCCTTCCTTTTTGACTTGGTGGGACTGCCTGGATCATCTTCTTGCTCCGTAGGGCTTGGATTTCTGCCCGGATGAGGTTTGTGTGGGATGTGGAGCAATGGGTAGGAATCGGGAGGTTGTCTGTAGGGATTTGAGTGAACTCTAGTGCATACCCCCTTTCTATTATCTGGAGAATCCACTGATCTGTGGTGATACTGGACCAACCTCTGAGGTAAAGGGAGAATCTCCCTCCTACTGCCTCCCATGTAGCTCCGCCGGGGGGAGGGGGCAGGCAGGGAATCATACAAAGGTTGTGGGAGTGGGCAATGGAGCTCTGGCATTTTTTGCATTCTTAGATCCCTGTGCTCCTGAAGACAGTGGGGTGCCTTTTCTTTTGTAACCCCCTCTTTGTTGTTGCTTTCTACCCTGCTGACCTTGATGCTTGTGAAAGGAACAACACTTGGATGTGGCTGGCTTGGACTTGTACATTTTGTGGACTTCAGAAACTGCCTTTCCTGAGTCCTGCAAGCCAGTGATCATCTTCTTGGCTTCCTGGCTGAAAAGAACTGGCCCTTGGAAATGGGCATTCAGGATGGCATACTGCAAATTGTAGCAGAAGCCAGAGACCCTCAGCCAGAAGTGATGCTGTAAGGCTATATCTCTGTAACCGCTGCTCTAGCAGCACTGTCTGCCCAGTCATATGAGCACCTAAGGACATCCTTACTGATGCTGGCACTGGATTGGAGAACTGCTAAAAGCCCTGTCTTGTTAGCAGAGTCAGGCTGTGACCAAGCTAGGTCCATGGCATTATTCCAGAGAGATTTTGGATGCATCACCATGTATGCCAGAAAATCTAGTGACCAGACCATACATGTGGCAGAAGAGTACACCTCTTGGCCAAGATGGTCCAGTTTCTTGGACTCCTTATCCAGTGGTAGGGAGCGCATATGCTTCAGCTGCTGGGTTCTCCCATGAGTGGCTGTGAGGATCATAGATTCTGCTTTGGGCTGCTCACTCAAGTGCGGTTACCCCCTCGGGGTCCTATACAAGCAGTCAGCATTCTTGGGAACCACCGAGGTTGTGGAAGGATGTTTCCAGGCTACTTTTGTAATGTCCTGGAAGGGGTCCACTAGTGATGGGATGACTAGGGGTTTTGGGTCAGTGACCCCTAGGAATTTCACCAGGCTCCATCTCCTGGGGTCTAACTCTTCCACCTCCCATAGGTTGAGGAACTGAATGTGTCTCATCACATCTAGGAAGAAGGGGTCATCTGGAGAAGACCTTGGAGAATTCATCTGTGTGTCTGGGGATGGAAGAGACAAATTATCTTCTGAAGAATTATAGGAGGAGGAACCCCCTGGAGGGTTCTTTTGATGATGTATACTGACATCCCCTAGAGCTGCTCTGGAATCTAGAGGAGGATCTGGACAATGGGTGACAACCATGCCACCATTGTTTGGGTGATCTTTGACCATCATCTCCTGGAGTCGGACGGGCTGGCATCCGGGGTGGCAAAGGCGTGTGTGGGGGAGCCGGATGCCTAGGTGGGGCTGGGGTCCTGCGGGGTTGGGGATCGGCTCTGGCAGTCTAAGCAAAAGTTCCCCTTTAATGGTGTTCCACCAACTGTTGAAGAGAGCCCTGACATCAGCCAAAAGGACCACAAAGCCCATCTGGGGTGCTGGCATCATGGTAGTGGTGCCCAGGGGGACTGGCATCAGAACCTGCTGTACAGTCCCCTCTGACATCAGGTCAGATGGCACCATTGTATTGGACATTGGTTCTGGTGGGATGGTGTCCCCTGGTGTCGGGTGCCCTGATATCTGATCATCGGGCTCCCGAGGGGAAGGTAGAGGTAGAGGGAGTGATGCCTGATCCATGGTATCCTTGGAGACAAGAATCAGTTCCCTTGACATCAGGCCTACAGTCAGACCTTTGTTAGGGCCTGCAGATCAGATGGCAGCTTAGAGGGTATTGCCTGGGCTGGATCCATAGTGGAGTCAGAGGGCGTTAAGGCCTGGCATTGGTTCGGAACCTCGGCCGGCGATGGTTTGGAAGGCGAGTATGGTTTCTTATGGAGCTCATGTTCCTGACAACTTCTGGTGTTGTCTGACTTTGTCTTCTTGTCTGATGACCCAGAGGCCATGGCCTTGCAGATGGCAGGCTCTGACCTGTTACCTGAAGAAGAATGGGCTGGTCTTGCTGGCTGAGACCCTAGCGCAAGTTTGTGGAGCTGGTTGGCCTGGAACATGGGGGCTTGAGAAAGCCCTACCCTGGAAGACTCCCTGCCATTTGCCTGAGAGGAGGCAGGGGGCTTCAATAATGGTAACCCCCGGGAGAGTCAGGGAGACTGGGGGGGCTGAGTCTGATGTCACGCTGGAGACAGAAGTTTTGGAAATCTTGTGTAGGGACCTAGGATGAGATTCTGCCCTGGACTTGTCCATGTCCCCATGATGGTGCTTCCTGCTCGATTTCTTCTCTCTGGGGGAGGAATCCTTAGCAGAAGAGCAAGGCAAGCTGCACCCCGTGTGGGTCTTCTGCATGGTGGCCACTTGGTGTTCAAGGAGGTATGCTTTCAAGGTCTTCAGGTGGTGGATTCAAGTCTTCCTGTTGAAGCTGAGACAATGTGGGCAGTCGTACAGTTTGTGGTCAGGGCCTAGGCAAGGAAGGCAGACCAAATGGCCATCTTTTGCTGGAATCTGCTTGCTGCATGCACACTTTGATTTCTGCCACTCTGTAGAGGAAGATGGCTGGGTAGACATACTTGAGGAATTCGTATTATGAAGGAAAAAACAATAACTGTGTGAAGTGCGAAAATGGCAGTGAACTAGAAGGAGGAGGCATCTGTAGAGCCGATATGCACAGGTCATCAGCAGGATAAAAACTGAGGTGGCGCCGGAGGACTGCCCGTTTATGCTGTTGGTGACGTCAGGGGTGGAGCCGAAGTTGAGGGGGGGTGGTCTCCCGCCTTAGACTGCTAGCTAGAATTTTTTAAGTGGGGTCCTAGTGCCTGTCAGCATAGTCCTAATGGTGTTACCTGTTGAAAAAGCTCAATCTTGAAGTGAGATTTCTTGTTACCTCATTAGCTCATTTCCATACTTCTAGTGACTAAGCATTTTCTAGTGCTGCTACATTGTTATAGAACAGACTAACACCTTACATTTACACTGCTCCTTCTATCAGCTTTCTAAAATTAGGTCTGAAGTTTTTACTGTTGAGGATGGACATTTTCAGATATATTACTTTTCTCTGTTGATAGCTAACCCTGGTTTGTTAATACATTTGATGCTGTATTATACAATGGCAAGAATAAATCCTACACCTGATTGGTCAGCTGAAACCTTGATCCATGATGTTATTCCAGCACAACCATATGAATCAAGTCCTAGCACACACAAAACTGCATGATATGGTAAATAAATCACTCCATATGCCATGCTCAGGTTGTCCACACGTGGCATGATTACTGCATTTTGCCAGTATTTGGTTCATTTTTTTTAAATGTCAGTCCCTCTCTCCAAGTGCAACAAACCGATCACCAAACCATCCTAAATAAATTTTATGTGTTCAGCTTCACATAGAAACACATTGCTTTTACATTGTTTTCTCCTTTTTCCCTAAAAATGAACATCAACAGGAAACAATCACAATAATTGGCTTCACTATGAGAGCAGTCCCCGCCTGGCCTAAACAGAGTATACATGTGCATTTTTTGAAAGCACACCATGCTTCAATAGACTCACCAATTGCTGTTTTTTCCTGTTTTCTTTGTTCTCCCAGTATAAACACATGCCAACCATAAGAGAATAATGAGATGCACAGCTGAGCTATAACAGCTGCCAACTAATTGTAGACCATGGTCTTGAGAGCAGTGAGTGGGGGGTGAGAGATCTCGCAGTTCCAGGCAGGTGGTATACTAAGGTACAAGAGAGTGAGAGAAAGAGAGAACTAAACAAGAGACAAACAGCTGATGGGGAGGGTGGGAAGACACTGAGAGGATAGTGTAGATAACAACAAAAGACAGGAAGCTGGGGGGGGGAGGTGCACAGCCATGCTAGCAACACAGCAGCTATACCTACTGGCCAAAACAATAAATCAGCACTACATTTTTAGTGTTTACTTACCCACTGAACAAAGCACTAACAATCTAGTTTTAAATGTACTTTTTTGGTCTTTTTAATTTTTCTTTACTAGCAAGCATTATATAATCCCAATAATTCACTCCAGGGTGTGTGCAATGGTGGGATGACACTTCTCAGATGTTGGACACACTTGACCTATGTCTTCGCACCTAACCACTCAAGTTTTGTTATTATTCCAGCATGGCACACACCCAGTCATGCATTATTGCCCAATTTTACTAACCTTTTTTGTTTTGTCTTTGACTTGTTGTCTCTAGTTTTATGTTGACTTGTGTGAGGTACTCAGAGGGGTTTTCCAAATACGTGCCTAATAAATTAAAATGTCGTTGTCATCTTTTACAGTCCAGCATATGGACTGCCTGATAAATGTAAGTGTAGGAGGGGGCCAAGGTTTTCTAGGTCTAGGGGTCTAGGTACATGGTTCCCAGCATCAGGTTGTCTAATCAGTCAATCAGTATTTTATTTTTTATTTTATTTAAAATTTTATTGACTGGGTAGAAAGCATTGGGCCACATTGCCCTTTTATAGGCTTAACCTGGTTATAGAACAGGACATACATAGTATTAAGATACATATATCACTTGACAATGGGAAGAGGTAACAAATAATTATAACACACAACTCATGCATAATAACTAACTTAAAAATTTAAATGTGATACATCTAATTAGAAAGGAATACAACAACTTCAAATTACAAGCAAGTTATCTACAATTGCATTGTGCCTCAGTTCAAAGTAGTCCCTTTAATGAATGTAGCACAATTATTTGTGTTTTTGGCAAATGTCAAACTGAAGAGATCTTTCTGGTTTGCATTCTCTTTGATAGTCAAAAGTAGTTGGTGTCCATCTGCCTCAAAACAGAAGCATGGTGTCATGCTGACACCGCTACAGTGACTCCCTGGCACCAACACCCTCAGTACTGTTATGGCAGCACTGCTCTGGGAAACACAGTAATGCCCCCCACAGCAACAGTAGGTGTGCCGACAACAACTACAAAGGCGGCCACTGCATCTGCACACCTGTTTCCATGATCAGCCTCCAGGTCTGAGTTCTGGGGTGCATAGTGGGGCTCACTGTCACCAGCCTGTCATGCAGTACCCCCAGCTGCTGCCTGGTCATGCTTCCATGGCTATGGCCTGCATCAGACTGTGGACCTCTGGTGTCCCTTGCTGTGTGTGTCCTGTTGTGCCACCTACCCTGTCTACAGTTGCTGTTGTCCACCTGCTGCCGGGTCTGTTGCACCACTGTCCATCTGTCACTCTCATGGTGCTGTGGTGGTGGTGATGGTGGGGGTGTCTTGCATCTGTTTGCTGTCGGCAGTGTCTGTCGGTACTGTAGCAGTCATTGTTCAGTCATGACGGTGGCCACTAGGGTGTCCATGGCAGGTGGTGGCATCGGTCTTCTGGCCTTCAGTTTGGGTTGCATTGGGGCTGTGTGCGGCATTGAAGTGGTGTCTCTGTGGAGGATTTCAATGATAATACCATTGATTACATGTGGTGCTTCCCTCAAAGCATGTCAAACTTTCTTTTCCATCACAAGGTCATGCAGATAAAGATAGACTGCAAATTATAGAAAGTGCAATGGATCATCTTCTGTTTTTGTTTGTTTTTCTGGATGTATTATCTCAGCCATTATTTTTTTTGTTATGATTTGCTCCATCTTGTCTACTTAATAAATATTGATTCCATGCCATCTGTAAATCTGCATTGGTCAAAGCAAAGTCAGCCACTTCAGCCACAGATCAGATCAAAGTCACACTCTTCATTTTACAACTATGTTCCTAACTTTCAAAGCAGGGTTTGAACTTGAAATTTGTGAGTCAGGTAGAAAACAAATCTCTGTTTTTAAGTTTTTTTGGAAAGGAAGAGCAGTCAAGATATTGGTGTGTGAATTCAGCAACTGAGTATAGCCCAAGCCTTGACAAAAATTATAAGAGGAGAAGAACGACAACCAGGAGAAGCATTTCAACTGATTTGGGGGTTTGAATTTGTAAAACAGCTAGTACCAGTTTGAGGGTGGGGGGCTCTGAAGTGCCTGGAGAAAGCATTTTTTACACTTTATAAAATAAACTGCTAATTGATAAACTGTCCCCCCCCCCACCAGATTGCCAACCTGCCATTCCCAATGTTTATATATATTGTTTTTTATATATAAGTAGACCTGGGTGCCCACCCCAATATCGCTTCTCCTGTCTCCTTCCCCTCCAGGTCACTTACCTGCATCCCCCCTATGTAGTTGGTGGAACCAGGGTGCCCACCCCTGGTGTTGCAAAACGTGAGTGGGACACTGATGTGCCTAGTCCGCAATGTTGAAATACAGTGTCCCTGTTATAAAAAAAGTCACTCAATTTCTTTAACCATGTAAAAAAAAGTGGTCCCTCACTGATCTCACCCCCACCCACCCTGCCTGACCTCTTACTTGGTACCCACCTGCCCACACCCCCACCACATCTCACACGCACCCACACTCATCTTAACATTTCCCATGACATAGATCCACCCTCCTATCAAAGACATGTCTTGCTGCTTGTACCAGCAACTACAATATGAGAAATTAAAGTAAGCGCAGTTTAATGTGTTTCAAAGGGGTTTTGAACTTTGATTCATAACGTTGTAATTTTTACATATCTTGACCCCAGATTTCCCACATGACCTTTTTGGGACCCCACCTCTTGATCAAAGTGGTGAAGTTATGCAAATCTGGCTTGTAAGGTGATTTTGTGGTCACTTTGCAAAATCACTTTTTGGGCAGGATTTGAACATTTTCACCACCCTTGTTCATGAGTTGGGGACATAAGAAGGTTATGTTGAAAATGTGGGGATAAAATATGCAAAAATTATAAAGTTATGAGGGTACATTGAAATATTTCTATGCTCACTCATAACCTTGGTAATTTTAAATACGTTGACCCCAAATTTTCAAAATAGCTATTTCTTCACATCACCTCATGAATATAACAACTGCAATTTTTCAAATCCTGCCCCAAATTTGTTTTCACACCAGTGGCATGGAATGATGTTTTGGTGGCTCTGAATGATGTTTCAGTGGGGATTTTCAAATGTTCACCTACCAGTTCAAGAGGCAGAGTAATAAATATGCTGAAAATTTAGGCCTGGTGGCTAGTGGTCCCCTCAATCCCTGATGTCCCCTGCATGTGTATTGAACAGAATTCCCTGGTGTGGCTAGTGGTCCCCTCCTCCCCAACACTGATCTAATGTTGCCTATAATAAAACATATCCCTGGTGGCTAGTGGTCCCCTCCCCTGATCCCTGCTGTCCCCTGTATGCATATTAAACAGAACTCCCATGTGTCCAGTTGTCCCCCCTCTCCATCTCTGAGAGCCCTGTCTAACAGTACCCAACAGTCTCTGGTGTCTAGAGGACCCCCAGTCAGGCAGGTAGTGCGCCACCACCCCGCTCACTCCCATCCTCACTCCCATCTCATCCTATCCTGGAGCCAGTGACCAGCACAGCCCTCCACTTTCTATCATGGACAGCAGCCAACAGAGCTGTCAAGGAGTACATACTGTACAATAGAGGTGGGAAAAAGTTGTGGATTCCGCTTTTGTGGAAATTCAGAAATTTTGCGGAGTTTTTCGAAATTGGCAAGATTGGAATCTTCTGAATGTGTTTGGTGGATTTCATCCTGTTCTGCAGAACTTTTTGGTTGAACTGAGGAATAATGCACAGAAACTGAGGAATAACAGTTCTGAGGAATTTTTTTCCACGGTTTAATCAATTATTCCTCGGTACATGTAATTATTCTGCAGTTCAGTGATCAGTTCTGCGGACTTTTTTTTCTGTAGTTTAATGCAATAATCAACAATTTATAATTTTTTTCCTCTGTTCAAAGTTGGAATTTCCATGAAAGTTACTCATTTGATTTCCACACTTTTGTGGAAGCGAAAATATGCCTTTCATGGAAATTTCACCAGCAGAAGTTTATTTTTGCACACTTCTACTGTACAATCAGTTGTTACAGTACATGCTTCTTGACAGCTCAGCCGGTGGCCAGCTGTGGTGGAGAGTGGAAGGCTGTGCTGGTTCCCAGTTCCAGGTTGGAATGAAGGAGCTGGGTGGTGGGGCACTACCTGCCAGAATAGAGGTTAGAGGGCCCCTAGACACCAGGGACTGTTGGACATTGCTGGATGGGGCACTTGAGGATGGGGGGACCACTGGACACCAGGGAGTTCTGTTCAATATGCATACAGGGGATGTTGGGGACCAGGGGAGGGGGCTGCTAGCCCCCAGAGAACTGTTTTATTATACATAACATTGGCTTGGTGTTGGGGACAGGCGACCATGGCACAGGTTCCCTCCCCCAAGGGTGGGCTCCAGGTATGCTACTCAACTGTCTCTAACTACGAGGAATGTCCCTCATGTTACACTTCAAGATTGCTCTGTCCCTCATCCATCCTTCATAGAAAGATGCTGCCCACACATAGAATGTGTTGTAAATTCAAACTTTACAGCAGACATTCATAGTAATTTAAAGAGCCACTGACACTGTGAGAAGAATTTTACAAAACATAATATATGAAAACAAAGCAGCTTATATTTCTCTTTAGCTCTGTATTGCTTATTCACATTATGTATTAAATAGGTCACAAGCATGAAAACAGGAGAGCTGTTCTTTTTGGGTTCATCAGCTCCTATTGCTTCTTCCCAACCTGATGTCATAATACCCTGATTGTGACATCACAGTTGTTCCCATGGCAAAAGACTGCAATGTCACAACAGAGCTTTATAATTTCAAGTAGGGACAAGCAATAGAGGCAGACGATCTCTAAGGGATAAAGATAGGTAAAGGTCTTGTTTTAGTAGTAATTTCTTCAGTAATAAGTAATGGAGAGGAGAAATCTGTAGAAAATGTATAACATGCATGCTGAACTGTGTCTAAATGTTATATTTTCCATAGTTCTCCCAAAGGCGTTATCAGCTCTTTAATATGTTATGTCAGACACAACCTGTGTGAAAGTATGCACAGTAGTTTTCACAATATTTTGCTCTTCTGTTTTCATGTTTGAGGCTGTCTTTCATTGTCCAACTGCTGAGTGTCTTTGACCCTCTTTTCACAGCTAGAAGGTTATGAGGTATGGCTCTGGGGGTGGCGAAAGTTCTCTAAACCCTCCCAGAGAACACACTTCTGAAGTACCTTTAGGCCTTCCCTGGCTGGTCTAACAGTACTTCAAAGCGTGCCCTCTGGGAGGGTTTAGAGAATCCCAATTTAGGGGATATGGCTGCTTGATTCTGTCACAAGCCCACAGGCACTATGCCACAACCCAGTTTGTGCCGCAAGGATGGTGTATGCCTGTTTTGGCACACGCAGCCTGCATTTGACACAGTTTGCATTTGAGAATTACTCTCAGTACACTTTTTGGCACAAGCCATGTCATGGGTTATTCACCGTGACACAAACCCCTTGTGTCATTCGGTGAAGCTTTGAAAATCAGGCCTTTGGTGTACAGATATGGTAAAATGCCTTGGTTAAGAGTGAACACTGCAGTATTTCAGTGTTTACTCATAACACTGCTAATTTCAATATTTTGACTAACATCAAATAGAAACATTGAATTTGATGGCAGATAAGGCCCGCTTGGCACACCTAGTCTGCCCATTTCCCTACCTAATGGACAAGCTGCAGATCCTACTTAACCAACAGCCTACTTCCTCCTACCCCCCACTAAAATTGCCTTATGTCTGACCCATGCATTCTTGAATTCTCCCACTATTTTTGACTCTACGACCTCCTCAGGAAGGCCGTTCCATGCATCTACAACCCTTTCTGTGAAGAAATACTTCCTCACCTTACCTCTGAGTAGTCCACCCTCTATCTTCAAATTGTGCCCCCTTGTTCTTGCACAACTCTTTTTCTGAAAGATGCTACCCTCTTGGACTTTGTTGATTCCATTGAGGTATTTGAAAGTTTCTATCATGTCCCCCATCTCCCTCCTTTCCTCGAGGCTATACATCTTAAGCTCCTTTAGTCTTTCTTCATATGTCTTCCGGTGCAGACCCTGCACCATTTTGGTTGCCTTCCTCTGTACAGCCTCCACCCTGTCTATGTCTTTGCGGGGACGAGTTCTCCAGAACTGTACACAGTACTCCAGATGTGGTCTTACCAACTGTCTGTACAGAGGGCCAACAACTTCCTGTTTTCAACTGGTGATGTCTCCCCCTATGCATCCCAGTATCCTCCCCAGCCCTCCTTACTGCCTTCTTACATTGCTGGCCCACCTTAAGGTCATTTGATATAACTACCTCTAGGTCCCTTTCCATTTTTGTTGTTGTCAGTATCTCAACCCCCATTGTGTACTCTTTCCCTGGGTTTTTGTTTCCCAGGTGCATTACTTTGCACTTCTTTGCGTTGAATCTAAGTTGCCATACATTTGACCATTCCTCCAACCTTGCCAAGTCCCTTTTCATGCTTTCCACCCCACCTTGCATAACAACCCTGTTGCAGATCTTTTTGTCATCTACAAAGAGACATACTTTCCCTTCCAGTCCATCAGCAATATCACTTATAAAGACATTAAAAAGGACCGGCCCCAGTACTGAACCCTGTGGTACTCAGTAGTAACCCCCTTTCTTCACTGTGAACTCCATTTACTATTACCTGTTGTGTCCTTTTGTCCAGTCAGTGTTTTACCCAGGCTACCACCCTGGAACCCACTCCAAGGCTGGCTAATTTGTTTATTAATATTTTGTGTGGGACTGTGTCAAATGCCTTGCTAAAGTCTAAGTAGTCCATGTCCACAGCTCCTCCCTGGTCTACTACTCTGGTTGCCCAGTCAAAGAAATCAATTAGATTTGTCTGACATGACCTTCCTGTTGTGAATCTATGCTACCTTGGGTTCTGTGCCCCACTGGCCTCTAGGTACTCAACAATTCTTTCCTTCAGAAATGATTCCATCATTTTCCCTACCACTGAGGTCAAACTAACAGGTCTGTAGTTTCCTGCCTCTGTCTTACTCCCACTTTTGTGAAGGGGAATCACATCTGCCCTCCTCCAGTCCTCAGGTACCACACCATCCTCCCATGATTTATTAAAAAGGGTAGTCAGTGGTGTTACTAGTTCTTTCCTTAGTTCTTTTAGAATTCTGGGATGAATCCCATCAGGCCCCATTGCTTTATCCATCTTCAGTTTTAAGAGTTCTTTCAGAACCCTTTCTTCTGTGAAAGGACTAATATCAACCCCCCTATCCAGAGTGCTTCTATCGACTGGATTAGGTATCCCCCCCTGCTTTTCCATTAGAATACTGAGCAGAAGTATTCGTTCAGCATCCCTGCTTTTTCACTGTCACTCTCTGCCCAACCACCTTCCTCTTTATTCAGCCTCAGTATCCCTGCCTTAGTCTTTCTTTGCTCCCTAATGTACTTATAAAAGGTTTTATCCCCCTTCATAACCGAGTTGTCTATCTTTTCCTCGGTTTGGGCCTTTGCTATTCTGACTGCCTTCCCTGCTTACTTCTGCTTTAACTTGTACAGTTCTCTGCCCTGCTCCTTCTGTGTTTCCTTATACTTTCTGAATGCTATCTTTTTCTCCCTTACCTGGCCCACCACTTCTTTTGAGAACCATAGTGGTTTTTCTTTCATTTTGATTTGTTTATTTGCTTCACACAAAGGCTTGTTGCCTCTGTGATGGCGGTTTTGATGTTTCCCCATTGTTGCTCCACCCCACCTTCTTGCCTGTTTGCTAGTGCTTTTCTGAGGCATTCTCCCATTTTGACAAAATCAGCCCTCCTGAAGTCCAGTACCTTCACTTTTGTATGGCTTGACTCTGCAGCTAAGTTTATCGTGAACCACACTGTTTGGTGGTCGCTTGTTCCCAGATGGCTACCCACTTCAAGATCGGAGATCCTCTCTCTGTCCCCATTTGAGAGTACCAGGTCTAAGACTGCTCCCTCCCGAGTGGGTTGCAAAACTATCTGTCTGAGGCATGCTCCCTGTAGGGCATTGAGAATGGCCCTGCTCTTGGATGTGGCTGCAGCAAAGGTGCTCCAGTTAACATCTGGCATATTCAGGTCCCCCATCAGCAAACTTTCAATATAGCCATTTTCCCACACTCCCTAATGAACATGATAGGTGTCATTTTTTTAAATCCAGGACAAGATGTGTTTTCACACTTCTGGTGCAAAATGACATTTTGGCCAATATGCTATAAATACTATATGGCAAGTTTATAAGGGGAATCATACAATGACTATCTTGAAAATTTGGGGTCAAAATAAAATATATCTACATCTATATCTATATCTATCTATCTATCTATCTATCTGTCTATCTTGCTACAGATAGATAGATAGCAAGATAGACAGACAGACAGACAGATAGGTATAGATATAGACAGTTAACAATCTCTGCATTTGGTGCCAGGCTTGACCCCAAAGTCTATGCTTTGTGATCCCATGACAGTGAGCTGAGTTGGGTAATGAGCTTAGTGACCCAGCTGGATGGGTGAGGATGGGGGGATGGCACTGTTTTGCAACACCCCTCCAGCTTAGGAAAGAAAGCTGCAGAGTTGTCCACACATGGCCCGGGTACCATATAGCAAAGACAACTGCCCTCTTGGCATAGGGACTTGCACCTCTGTGCCCATGGGTGGCAGAATGCCCTGTGTATTGGTTGACAGATGATCTCTTTGCCCTTTGTGTCTGCATCTGCAGCCACATGGAAGCACATGGGCCAGAGGGGCCCTGTGCTTCCACTGTCCACCAGACAGCCCCATGAATTCTTTACATTCATTGCTGCACAGAAGTATAGGGCCTGAAAAGACCCAGCACCTCTCTAAGCACCTCTCCCTTGGTGTGGGGATAAGAAGGGCCCTGCACATCTGCATCTGTTCACACAGGTCCTTTTGGGACCTGTGTGAATGAAAACATGATTATACTATACCAAAAAGAAAGGAGATTCTTTGCAAAAAACATCATTAATACACCGGATAGGATTCAAGTTAATGCCACAAAAGAAGGGAAATGTGGCATTAGAATTTCCAACCCTACTCCCCCCCAGCAGCAAAAGGAAAAAAAATAGGGTTTGGGGTCTCCAGAGTCTTGGCAAAGCAATGGTGAGGTCTTCTTTGGGGTCGTTGACCATAATGCCCACCCTATTCCCAGAACAAACAACATGAGACCCCAAAGGATTCTGCATCGAGAAAGCTACAACACATTGTGTTGGCAACATCTGGCGAGACATAGTTCTCTTCCTTTGAAGGATGTATCATGATGAGGCACTAGCTTGGAGCTGTACCTTGTGCTTCATACAGGAGGCTACGGGCTGGGGGGAGGGGTGAACATTGGAGTTAACAATCCCAAGGAAGATACCATCACTGATTCGTTAAGACTTAAGAGATCCAAAGCTCTAATGCTTTCTCCTTTGGTCACATGGGGGTAGAATTGGAAACTCTAACACCACTTTTCCCTACTTTGTGGTGGTGTTAACTTGAGCCCTAACTGGTGCATTAACAAAGTGTATATATATATATATATATATATATATATATATATATATATATATATATACATATACATATACATATACATATATATATTTATAAAATGGTAGGGAAAATGAGGACATCCTATAGGATGATGTCCATCACATGACCATGCATAAATCAGAGCTCGACCACACACCTGCACTTTTACCCTCAAAAACAATTTTACCATTTTATAAGATAGATAACCCACTCTAGGTGTGCAGTCGCACTTGATTATACGACGCTTTAGTGTGCGTTTGCAATGATGAGGTCATAAGAGTGGGTTATCTATTATATATATATATATATATATATATATATATATATATATATATATATATATATATAGGTGTGGTTGTGTCCCTATATTTAGGGTTGGTACAGCACTTCAAAGTTAAGTCTCAACCTTTGCACTTTAAAGAGCTGGTGACATGTTCAGGTGAACTTTAACAAAACATAATATTTAGAGGTAGTCCAGCTTGTATTTCCCATTAGTTCTGTATTTCTCCTCCCCATAATTTATTACTGAGGTTGTTTGTATGAAAATAGGATTTCTGCTCCTAAAGAGTTCATCTAGTCCTGCTGCTTTATCCCTACCTAAAGTAATAGAGCACTACTTGTGACCTCACAGTTTTTATTTATTTATTTAAGCGTTTAACCAGGAAGGCATGCTGAGCAGGCTACTGCTCGTTTCCAGATGCGTCCTGGGGGGAGGGGGTACAATTACATAGTTGAAACAGTCATAATACAAATAAGGTTACATAATGGGAATACCCGCTAACGCAATAGGTCCAGGTTTAGAATTTTACTCCCATGGCAACAGACTGTGATATCACAACAAAGGATTATGACATGGAGTAGGGAGTAAGCCATATAGGCAATGAACTCAAAATAAACTCTAAGGGATGATAATATATTCGTACACATTTCTTTAGTAATAAATTTTGGGGAGGAGAAATACATAAAATATAAATAGAATGCAAGCAGAATTGTATCTAATTATTATGTTTTTTAACATTTTCTTTAAGGCGTCAGTAGCTCTTTAATAACTCAGGCATTTTTTTACAAAATAGCCTAAACATTGGAATGCTTGGTCATTCTGCCAGTGTCGCAAGATCTGGAAAGTTTTGTGACAGCATCTTGTATGGTTTTTCAGATATAAAGTGGTGGAAAACAGTAAAAATTACGGGGTTTTTTTCCTATAGGTTAATGTGGGACTTTTTGTGGTCATTTACAGCCCACACAAAATGAAATGTTTATCTGAAATCTTTAGGGATGATAGGGTGTGTGCCAAGGGAGTGCTTTTCGATGGTTTGGTAACAAAATATATTACCATTTTTTAATTATAATGATTTTTGTGATAGCTGCTAGACAGGTGGATAAATGAAAACAGTTCAAACTGTAAATTTACTGGTCATGCTCACAGAAAATACTGTTTGTGCTGGCAGCCATCTTGTTTTTTCTAACAATTTTCAGAATAGTGCTGTACACAACTACTACATGCCAAGGATAGCACACCTGTATTTAGGTCTCAGTGATTTGCTTAGTTTGATGTTTGTTTTAAAATTAGTATATTTTCATGGCAAATATGTGTTTTTACACTGAAAATCATGTCCCCCATCACTCGCTAAGCAATTACTGTTCGATTTGTTATTTACTATTCAAACTTCACTGATCGAATGGCAAATAACCATTAGCACTCATTAATAGTTTGAACTTCACTGTTGACTGGAGCAGCCATGGGCAGTGATGACAGAGCAGGTTGGTAGCAGAAGGGACCGGGGTGCACTGTAAACAAAGTCTGGAGCCAAGGAAAGGACTTGCCTCACACTTTGTTGTGCTTCCCAAAATGATGATTGGTGATCTGGAGCCCAAGAAGCAGCCAAGGCCGAGTTCTGATTACCTCATGCAGCTCATGAATGAGAAGAATCTCATGTTGAGCCTGCCCAACTTCTACAGCATCTTCACACACTTGGAGTGGCTGCTGGATGAAGGTAAGTCAGATGGGGGCCGCTGATGGTATAGGGGCCGAGGTGAGTTTGAAGAGAGGTGTGGGGCACTCTGGCACTGTGAACTGTTTCACTACCTCTCACCCTGGAATTTTGATGGAGAGTTGGGTGGTCATGGGGCAGTCAGACTGCATTCCAGGGCTGGGGGAGTAGAAACAGTTGAGTTAGAGTTTGGCCAGCCGAGGTGGAGTGGGTAGTCAGGACTCAAGTGTAGCCATGGGGGGTAGCAGGAAGAACGGGGCCAAATGTAGGCAGTTGAGGGTACAGTACTTTGAGCAATAAAGTTGCCAGTACTTTTCCAGATTCACAGCAACAGGGAACCAGTAATGTACCTCTAGAACTCACTCTCTTCCAGTTCGGTGGGCTGGGGGTTGGGGGCTGCATGGAAGACCCCTCTGGTTCCTTGGATTTCTGGTCATTCCAAGGCTTCCCTCTAGACCCCCCCATCCAACAGCCTTGCCTCTAAAGGAGATTTTGTGTCCGGAGATGTGGAGGTCCATGGAGTTCCGACTTCATGCAGTTTGGGAAGTAGGGTGAGACAGAGACGGTGGCGGAATATGCTCCCCCCTGAACCACATTAAAAAAATCTGCTTTTCCTGCCTCTCCTTCCTCCCCCCTAGACCCCCAGACCTCCCTAACTTGCCCTCCAGGCCCCCACATATCCCCAGCAGCAGTTTAGCTGCAGTCCGCTTGCTAGATTCCTGGCTGTTCATCTCTCTCTAGTGCCAAACCATTGCAGTTCTTTTTTCCCAAAGACCTTGGTTGTGATTTGCAAATGCTGAAGCACCTCTGTCATGGAGCTTTCAGGTTTGCCAAGAAGCAAGCAGGTGTTGGACAACAGTGTTTAGATTTGGGATAGCAACAAGGGTCACCCCCCCAGCCCGTCATGGTCAATGTGTAGTTGGTGATGGTAGAGGGCACCAGGGATCCCCATCCATCAGACGAAGCGCTCAGCCCTCCCCCTCCCCCTCCCCTAGCTGTTCAAGGCTCAAACCTACACAGATTGACAGAATTCAGGGCTTCTACCCCCCTTATGCAGTTGGTCAATGCTTTGCAGACTGTATTATTCTGCATGGCGGTTGAGATGCTCGTCTAAAGCAGAGTGTTGGGTACTGTGCAACGGAATTCCAAGCCCTAAACTCTGGAGGTGGGGTGGGTTGGCAGAGTCTCTCCAGATTGTGATGGTGTGGTTACACAAGTACACCTTTGTTTCCTGGCTGCTTCTCCTCCTCTTCGCACAGGGTCACCCCCTTGGTGGGATTCATTGGTAAGCACAGGGTGTCCTCTCAGTCTGAAGAAGTTGGACTAACTGTTGTAGCTGCCAGTAGTGTGGAATGACTAGGAGATGGATACATTTTAACCTAACTCCAGTCCAGTCATTTCAAAGTCCACATGAAAGGCATGGCTGGAGTCTGTCCATTAAAGTCTCCTCAGGCTCTACAGTATGTGGGAGAGCTTTGCATTAACATCTTCAACCCATTTTAGTGAGATATGATGATGAAACTTTTTGTTCTGCATAGCATGCATACCTGTACACATTTGGTGGTTCATATTTACTTTTAGTCCCTAATTCACACTATGGAATGGGCCATATCATCCTCATGGCCCACATTTGCACAAACAAAATGGGGCTCCTCTGTGCATCTAAAACTGGGACTCGGCCCAGAAACATCCAGGAGTCAGAAATGTGTTGGGTGTCTTTGTACTTGATCTTCTGACAGGTTTATTGCCTAAGATAGTTGCAAACCCTTCAGTGTGTAGGGTCAGTACTTTAATTTTCCTGCTTCAAACACAAACCCTGCAACTTGTCACCCCCCCCCCAATATCTTGCTGGCTAAGCTGTTTAACGTTCCCCCTCCTCATTTGTGGAGCAGTAGAAAAGCTGCTCACCGAACACCACTGATTTACCAATAAACTTTACAGGTTGAATTAAACTTTATTAAAATCACCGAGCCTGGTTCTTGGTCATATGTATTTTTGACAGTTTTGAAATTGATGTTTAGAGCAACTCAAATTTCACAATTTGTATCCGATCTTACAGTGACAATATACATTTCATAAATAGTTGTCCTTGGAAATGTCCAAACATAGCTTTAAAAATTATTTTAAATAGTCCCTTGTCACATAAGGGCTATTCTAGAGGGTTTTAGTTCCAAAGGTTCAAAACGTGTCAAAAGCCTGAATACAAAATATAGCTAATTTGGGGGATTCACCAAATGCATTTCAATTGAAGAACAACGGGAGTCAGATCATGTTTTCCAGGGCAGACTGTCAGGACTCCCAGAGTCTTTTTCAGCTATGACCTTTCTGTTTTTTTATTGCTAACCAGCACTGATAAGCAGTCACCTTCCTTGACTTTACTGCTGTTTTATCACTCCAGACAATTGGAGTGCATCAGTGCCCTATGTTTGTATCTTTGTCCTGATAAGATCGTTGTTTGCTTGTTTGTTGAATTTTGTTGACCCAGTAAGCCCACTGGGCCTAACAGTCCATCTTTCAGGGGTGACCGGGGATACTGATGGTAAGCAACTGAAATTGAACCAGATTAAGCTATTGGTGGTATTTTTAGTGAATTTATTTGGCCAGGACACCAGGGAAATTCCCATGCTCATCAGTAGGGGACCCTTAGGCTGTCGGAGGATGGCCGAATCAGTTGCTGGGCAGATGAGCGAGGTGTAGGAGGGGAGGCAGGTTGTGGCGCCTGTCTCCTCCTCAGTGCCTAAGTTGCTTGAGCTGACTTTTTTTTTTGATGCTGCTACTAGTTTTGCTATGGATTCTGCTGTGGATGTCATTTTGCCTGCTTCTGAAATGGTTCCTGCCTGCTCACAAGATTCATCTGCTCTGCCTAATGTGTTATCTGGCGAAGGGAACGAAGTGCAACCCACTCTTGACCAGCTTTTGCTTCATGAAGAAGCTGACTATCTGAGGAAAAAAAAGCACTTCTGGATCATTTTCATTCTACGAACTCGGACACTGTGGAGTGGCCTGGCTCTCCTGTTAACCCAGCTGAGCCGGTCATTGCTATGGACACAAACATTGACACTGCGTATGCTGCTCAGTCTATGGTCTTTTCCATGAGTTGGGACCAGAGCGCATCCACGATTTTCTCCTTTTCTGCCTCTCCTGCTTCTTACTCCCAGGATTGAGCTCCAAAAAAGGGTTCTTCTAACAAGTTTTGTTGGGCTGACTCACCTTTGCAAGAGGGAGAAGCATGGATGGTGGAGAACTCCCTTAAGGCAGTGGGCTGGGTCCATTCTCCTAATTCTCCTCATTGGATTTCAGGTTTTACATCAATATGAATTCCTGGGGTGTCTCTGGCGCCATCTCCTAAGCCACCTTCAGTAAGTACCGCTGTTGTTTCAGACTTTGCAGTGCCAAGGTCTCCTGTGCGGTCTGATCCTTTGGCTCGACCTCCTGATCCAGTCTCTTCTCCCTTACGTCTGACTCCAGACATAGCCCTGACTCAACACCCTGCCCTTCCTATTACTTCTACTAATGACTCTGTGGACATGCATCAGGAGATTTCTGAAGATAAGATGAGTGACATTTCGGAATTTTCTGACATCCCCAGGAATATCCCTGCTGAGATCCGGAATGGGCCTCTGCCTTGCCTATACCTCCTCCTAACCCACTTCCTAACAGAAAGACTTATGCTTCTTTCTTCCAGTAAACTGTTTATCCTGCTAAGTGCCATAATGCAGTTAGGCTTGTATATAAGGGAGGACTTGACACTTTTCCAGATAGTGTGTATGTTGGCAAAAAGCTTTTGAAAGATGATTTGCAATTTTCTGTCTCTGAATTATATGCCTTGAATCATGTGTCAGGGGAAAATGTCTTTGATATCAGCTTTAAGCTGGGTAGTGGGCTAGATAAATTTTGGACTCGAAATCATCAGAGGAAGCAAACTTCCCTTTGGTCCCCTATTGAGGTGATTCCTTTGACTAGGCCTGTCAATAAGACTATCACAGTTTTGTTTTGCAATGAAGGCGTTAGGGTCACTGACCTATTGTTTTGGCTGAAGCAACACTGTATGGTCACTGGCAGTCCTGAGGCCAGTTTTGATACAGAGGGGATTTGGACTGGGGGTTGGCGTATTAAGGTTATCCTCCGCTCTGATGAGGCAGGCTTTCAACATTTACCCAATAGCTTTTTTTGGGGTAGAGATAGAGGGGTTCTCTTTTATCCTGGCCAGCCTCATACTTGTTATAAATGTGGTCATGTTGGACATATCAGTAGTGTTTGTGATCTTCAGAAATTTTCTCTGTCATGAAATGGGTCATCCCAGTTCTCGCTGTGGTAACTTGGTTAAGTGTAACCTATGTGGTGACACTGGCCATGCTTATGCTTCCTGCTCTGCAGTGGCACACAAACAACCTGCTTCAGCAGATTCTGAGGAATAACAACTGTTGGTAGCTAATGCTCAGAGGGAGTTTTCCAAACAACTTGTCCAGGATGCACCCCTCATCCCTTTACCTCGGCATCCACAGATCCCTCGATCTGGTCCCTTGGATCTCCCAGTATTGGAGGATATTCCTCACCCTCCTAGTACCCCTCCTGATTCTGCTCTTCCTTCTCCCCAAGCCCATTGTCCCGCTTTCTGCTTCCCCTGCCACACCAGTAGTTGTATCTTTATTAGTTGACCCTGTCTCTTTGGACCCCTCACCTGGCCCTTCCTTGACTGTTATGGCCCCTCCTCCCCCGTCTCTGACCCTCTGAGTGGGAGGATGATCACCAGAAAACATTAGTCTGGATCTCAGCCTTTACCGAAAGTCTCCAAGACGATGCCTACTTCTATTTCTAACAGGTATCAGGTGTTAGATGATGATGTTGTCTCTGAGGCTGAGTCGGCTGCTTCCTCAGTAGATTCCCAGTCCCTGGCTCTACCAGCTGCTGTTTTGCCCATGGCTGTTCCTTCCTCTGATTTTAGTCCATGACCTAAAAGGATAGAGTTAAAAAGAAGAAAAAGAGTTGAACCCTTTAAAGCTCTTTTTTTATGTCTTTCATTTCTTCATTGCTGTTTCTCTCCTCTAATGTTAACAGCATTCAGCAGGCCAGGAAGTGAGGGGCTGTTTTTCATCTCCTTGGTTCTCGTCCCCAGGGCATTTTTCTTTTACAAGATACAAAGCTCCATTCCCTTCCTGAGGTGGCCACGGCCACTAAGGAGTGGGCTTCTGGCATCTCTTATTGGTCTCTCGGTACTGAGAGTTGCTCTGGTGTGGGTGTTTTATTCCATCACCTCCAGCCGACAGTCCTGAGACTCTTAGACCTGGTCCCTGGTCAGGCCCTGTTATTGGATTTTCTTATCTAACAAGTTTCCTTTCATGTTATTTCCATTTATGCCCTCCAAACTAAGGCACAGCACGCTGCTCTGTTTTATCTCATTAGCTCTTATCTGCATGTTGCCCATAATGTCATTTTGGGGGGGGATTTTAATTGTGGGCTCGGTAAACTTGACAGGAGTTCGTTTACAACAACTGATAAGATTTTTGGGGACATGTCGGCTTTAAATTCTATTACCCGTTTGGCCAGGTTGAAAGATGCTATTTTTACTCATTCTGGGAAATGAGAATGTACCTTTTCCAAAGGGATTTTATCGACTCGTATTGATTTTATGTTTATTTCTATAACATTGCATATTACTAGTACTGAAGTACAGCCTGTGGAGTATTCCAATCATTGTTCTTTATCCCTGCTTTTGGGTAGCCTGATGGCCTCTTCTGGCCCAGGTTATTGGAAATTCAGTTCTTCATTGTTGTTACAACCCTCTTCTTCAGCTGGTTGTTTATTTTTTATGTTGCAGAAAGACAACCTTTGACCTCTATGATTCTCCCATGGTTTGGTGGCTGGAGACCAAATCTGACCTCAGGACTTTCCTTAAGAGTCATACCAAAAGTATTCATTCTTCTGCTTATGTGGCTTATTTAAATGATCACAAACATCTGCAACATCTTCTCTTACTTTCTCATTCCACTAAACATAACTTTTCTGACCAAATTTCTCATATTAAATCTCAGATGATGTCTTATCACTCTGCTCAATGTGAGGGTTTATGCCTCAAGCAGCAATTCTGTATGACAGGTTCTCTCCCAGAGGTTTGCCCTTTGCATTGGCTGATGTCGACACTCCGAGATCCTGGGGGTATCCTCCACTCCTCCCATTCTGCTCTTTTACGTGTGGTCACTGACTATGTTGGTTTTTTATTTGATCAGACTGATAGTGCTGACCCTGACTTTGCTTCTTTTTTTCATGGTTTTCCTCTTCTGCCAGCCCCCCGGCTTGCTTCAGGCTTTGTCTGCTCCTTTTACACTGTCTGAGCTTTCCACTGTTATCTCATCTTTAGCCCCCAAAAAATTCCCCTGTCCAGATAGTCTTCCTTCTGAATTGCTTACGATATGGGGTCAGGAGATCTCTGAGGAACGGACCTCGGTGTTTAACTTTCTTTTGCAGCACTCTGGGCTCCCCTTGGATACGGCTACAGGGGTGCTGATTTTTTTATTTAAGAAGGGGGATAAATATGATCTCACCAATTGGAGACCAATTAGGCTCCTTAATGCAGACTTTAAGTTGTTGGCTAAGATTTTGAATTCCCAACTACTCACCATGGCACCATACCTTATTTCCCCAGCTCAATTTTGTACTGTCCCTGGGAGGTCTATTACTGACCCCTTATTTTTCTTAAATGAGGTATTTACTTGTCACGCACTCTCCCCCCTTGAAGGAGTACTCCTGTCTCTGGACCAGAAACAGGTTTTCGACCATGTCAGTCATTCCTTTTTATGGTATACCTTAGCCCAGTATAGTATTCCTAGTTCCTTCATAATTTGGTTGCAGTTGTTGTATAAGAAGACCATGATTAAACCTTGTGTTAATGGTTATCTAGGACCTTACATTCCCATTCATAAGGGTGTCAGACAGGGTTGTCCTCTCAGTCTGTTGTTATTTATTTTTTCCATCGATCTGCTTTTGCGATGTCTTCATTCTACCCCAGCTGTTCAATCGCTCTGTTTGCCTGGCCAATAGGTCTCCTACTCTGCTCTTGCTTATGCAGATGATCTTATCATCTTAACTGAGGATGTTGTTTTGGCGGAGGTGGCTATTGTTCGCTATCATGAGTTCAGTGTTTTATCAGGGATGCAACTTAATCTTTTTAAAAGTAAATGCAGACTTTTTTGGGTCTCGGACCCCTCTTAGTCCATAGTGGCAGGAGTCCCGAGTACTGACTCAGACTTACGTATCTTGGGGATCTCATTTGGCAGTCCACAAGTGGATGTTGTCAACTGGGATGCCAAACTTCTGCTAGGGAAAGCCATGTTGCTTTCCTGGTCTAAACAGAAAATGTCCTTTAGGAAGAAAGTCTATCTGATTAAACCTTTTTATCGCTGCTTTTTTTATTTCTTAGTGCTCTTTTTCCTGTGCCTAAACCTAGGGAGGCCGCTGTATATAGCCTTTTTTTCCAGGCCTTTTGGGGGCAGCAGGCTTAATCCCATCTGTTGCAATGTCCCTTATTTGCCCTTGGCGAAAGGGGGTCAAAATATGGTTAACCCTACTCTTTTTTTTCTTTTGTCAATTTCTTTTTGCTAATTTTCGTCTCTTGGTGCAGGCCTCTGCTGGTTTTTGGGGAGCCTGTTTACAGCACTCAATATCATAGTGGTATGAGGCATGGGTGAGTGGACAGCTGGGATGGCTCCGGAAACTTGGACCCCCACTGTTATAGCTATGGGATGTTTTTGTTAAATTTCGACTGTGGGGGCCAGTGACCTCTGCTTCTGTGCAACTTCACTCAAAAAAAAAAACTTTATTCCTTGATTCTTCAGACTAATTTTTGGGATAATGATCCTTTTTCTAAATGTCCACATTCGACTCAGGCAACCCTGCTCCATTCTCTTTTGGATAAGCATCTACCAGACAAACTGAAGGATTTCCACTGGCTGGTTTGTCATGAACGTTTGAATGACAAAGCAGACCAAAAACATAAGCTGGTCTCGGAATGGAATTGTTCCAGGCCTTCCTGCATCCTTCAATCTGAAACCATTGATCATTTATTTTTTTCTTGTTCTTATATTTCTGCTTTTTGGGATTTTTTGTTTACTATGACTAAACTGCCCATTTTCAGTCAGGTTACTTATTCCAGACTTTTGTATGGGGTTTATCCTCTCTTCTGGATGAAATAGGACAGTAGCATTTTGAATATTTTATTTGTTTTCATTAAGTGGTACATTTGGAATTCCAGATGTATTTTTACATTACAACAAATTCAGATTTCTCATGTCGAATTGTATGTTAAACTTTTGTCTGAATTGCAAATGTTATATTTTTCTGACCTGAAAGTTTTCTACCGACCTCTTTTGTTGCAACTTTGGAGAAATCTGCCATGGATTATAGACTCTCACGTCCCAATTACTTTAACTGTTTTTGTTGCACTTTCTTATCTTTTTTTATCTCTATTGTGCTGTATTTTGTTTTTGTTTTCTTGTTTTGGTTTGTATGATTTCCTAATAAAAGCTTCCCCTACTCTTTTCGATAAGTGTCATGGGATCTTTAATATCCACCTAAACTACCATCAATCCAGGCAGATGGGACCTCGGTTTAATGTCTCATCCAAAAGGCAGCACCTCAGAAGTGCAGCACCCCTCTCATGCTGCACTACAGTGTCAGCATTGGGATATTAACCCAAGTGTCAGATGTGGGAACTGAACCCACAGCCCTCTGATCTCCTGGCCTCAGAGGTGAATGTGCTACCTACTGAGCCACTGACACCACATTATGCATATATTTTCAATAAGTTTCTTGGTAAATGGGGTGGGAGAGGGGGGATGCCAGTTGCCTTCCAGACAAACTCAGGAAAAAGTATACAGTAAAATAAAATTTGTAAAAACATTCGCAGTTGCATTTCAGTTTAAGACTTGTCCATTTAAAACTGTTTGGGAAGTATTCATAACATTATGTGGAACTTTATTCCAGGACATCACGGAAAATGTGCCATGGCTATACGGTCATATTGTCTTCCTTGCTGATGATCAGTAATTTCTATCATGCATTTGGTCAGATTTGCTCCATTGGAGGGAAACGTCCACTTGAAAATGCCACCAGCCCCCCCAACGGGCTTTTTCCTAAAATAAAAATGTTACCTTAAAGCATGATGTAGCCGCGGAAGGTTCTGGGATGTGCCCTGATGCCCTGAGTGTGGCTCGTAATGAAATGCCAGTGGGAGGAATGGCAAGATCAACCAGATAACATACTGCACCATGCTTTAAGGTGAAATGTTCTGGACAGAAGGCCTAGCTGCCCCACACTATTGTGCAGGACCTTTTCAAGTGGACATTTCCCTTTAACTCTAATTCTCACTTTCAACCTCTTTTTCTGTTCTTATTTTTCCATTAAGGTATTGCACAGACCCTTTGCAGGCATGCAGTGTCAGATTATTTCTTTCTTTTTTTTTTTATTTATTCAATTCTAGGATTACAGTACCTTTGAGCTAGAAGCTTGTTTACAGAGGTTCCACGTCGGGTCAGAAAGACACTGTGTAAAACAAGAGGACATTGTGTACAAGCAAGCACAAGCAAGGCAGATTGTTACAAATCAATTACAGTTAGGGTACATTTGTCATTCAGGAACACGCAAGGCAGATTGATTATGAATTAATTACAGATTATGATTCAATTGATGAACAAGCAAGGAAGTTACTAGATGAAGGAATTAATAGTGAGCATGTTAGGAATGGTTCTTGTCATAAGTGCATAAAAAAGAAGTTTCAAATAAAAATTAAAAATAAAAATCAGTCCTTACCCCAGGAAATGGGAGGCCTGGGGTAGAGGGAAGGAGCAATGAGGTGGGCCCATTGGGGACATTTCAGGATCACAGGGGCATGCCTGGTAGGAACTGGGGACAAAGGATAAGGTTGCAGTCGATGACTGCATTAGAACAGGATTAAACAGGAGTAAAGGACCTAGGGGGTGACTAGGTCAATCAGAGGAGGGGAGAGGGTGGGTGGAGGTTACCTGTAGGGAAGAAAGTGGAGGGTGGGCAATCTTGGGATGCTTCTTGAATAAGAGGTGAGACAGCAGTTATTCTGACTATTTATGGAGTGGTTGACAGGAGTGCAGGACCTAGGGGTGAAAAGGACAACCAGAGATGGGGAGGAGGTGGGAGGGAGTACCCTGCAAAGAAGGTATTAGAGTGTGGGCAACTAATGGTGTACTACTAAGCGCTGATGTGATTACACGGTTTATGAGTCGGGTTTGCATTAGTTAAGGACGACAGTAACAGTTGCTGGTTGAGGCGAGAAATGCACGAAGCTTAGTTTTAAACGAGCCTAGTTTAGTTTTGGATTGTATTTTGGCACTGAGTGAATTTATCCAGAGAGGCGCTCGGTGTTCATAGAAGCACTGGCCTTGGGTGGTCCGCTTAAAGGGGACTTTTATGGGCTGGCTGTTTGTTCCTCTGGTGTTCCTGGTGTTATAGGACTTACGGAGGAGATTCTACACACTAGGGGGCATGAGGCCTAGTGTGGATTTCTTTGCTAGTAGGCATGTTTGGTACTATATTAGACAGTCCAGGTTTAGCCAGCCAGATTGGACATAAAGCTCACAAGTGTGAGTAAGGCAGTGAGCTCCCAAGACTAACCTGCAAGCCTTATTGAGAGTTGTTTTTATTCACTTGAGGGATGAATCAGTTGCAGCACTGTAGGCCACTAGCCCATAGTCTATTACAGACAGAACCAAGCTTGTCACAGCTAGTTTCAACGCTTCATTTGTCAGGCACTGTTTGTTTCTTTGTAGTAGTCCTGGCTTAGCATTTGCTGATTTAGCAACAAGATCTATATGTTGAATGACTGAGAGGGAGCAGTCAAGTGTTACTTCTAAGTACTTGAAATTTTGCACCATTTCTAGGGGTGCATTTTGGCTGTTCAGTATATGCAGGTGGTGGGGCCCATGTCTATTGTGGATGGAAGCAAATAACATTGTTCTTGTCTTTTTGTAATTTAGTAATAGTTTTGATTTTAAGAACCATGCTTCAATTGCTGAGAAGTTAGTCTGCATTTGATGCCAATGCCTCTGCCCTTGACACTACAACAATGACCTCAATAGCCTGCTTACCTAACTAAAATCTTTTGCCCCTAACAATGTTGCACTAACTCTTTCCTCCTCCTCTCTGAACCTCCTAATGCTCTTGAACTATGTCACCTAATGAATCTATAGTACTGTCTCACTAATGTCTATGTCAAATGGATGATGTAATGAACAACAACTGACAAAACAGATATATCAAACCTATATAACAACTGCTATGTGTAAACAGCCGAATACTGTATACCCATGATAACCTGTACATCCATACGTTTTCAACTGTCTATAATATCTTGTACTGTTATTCCCGGGTCGCCCCTGAAAAAGGGACCTTCGGGGCCCAGTGCGCCTACCCGGTCATCAAAATTCAATAAATAAATTTGTTTTTCTAGTGTTACAGGGTTTCAGAGGCAGGAATATAGCACCACATCATCTGCATACAGCAGGACTTTGTCTTGCACAGCTAATGGGAGTTGATTCAGAAACAGGCTTAAAAGTAGGGGACCCAGAATGGAGCCTTGTGGGACCCCAGTATTCATGCTCTGTTTTTCAGAGAGGACATCCAGGATTTTCACCTGTTGTACTCTGTCAGAGAGGTGGCTCCTGAACCAGGCCACCACTTCTGGTGATAGTCCTGTATGCGAAAGCTGGTTCAGAAGTAGTTCCTGGTTTACTGTGTCAAAGGCCTGGTCTATTTAGGGTACCCTCAACAAGAGCCTGTGATCTAAAGCATCATGAATAAACCCTTTAAATTCAACCAGGACAGTAATGGTGCTATGCTGCTTTCTAAACCCGTGCTGTTGTCAGCATTGCAGTTCATATTTGTCCAGGTAGTCAACTACTTGGTCATACACAATGCGTTCTAGAGCTTTAGAGAGAGGCAGAAGTATTGAGATAGGTCTGTAATTCGTATGATTTGTCCTATTCCCACCTTTGAAGATTGGTGTCACCACTGCAGCTTTCCAGAGCCGGCTGAATTTACGAGATATAAGAGATATGTTTAGAACTCTTGTAAGAGGTTGGAAGATCACATCAAGGGTGAGTGCAACTAGCTTTAGTTCGAATGAGTCACTGCTAGCTCTTGATTTCCTGAAGACCTGTAAAAGGTACTACTTGGCCTCAGCTTGGGTGATGATTTTGAGGTAGAACGGAGGGGGTGGGACCAGCCGGTTGTCTGACTTCTGTATAGGATTACTGATGCTCAGGGGTATGAAGAAGTCTGAGGGCAGTACCTTACTTAGGTCAGTGAAGGCATTGTTGAAGATATTTGCGTTGGCACTTGGATCCTGGGTTGGAGTTCCTGCAACATTCAGCAAGGTAGGGGTGGACTTATTATGTTTTCCAGTCAATGTCTTAATGTTGTCCCAGAATTTTCGACTGTCGCTCCAGGTGTTTGCTAACTCACCTTTGAGGTGCTAGCTTTTTGCCTGGTGAATAGCCCTGGTGCATTTGTTTCAGGTTGTTTTAGATGTTTGTATATCTACTAGTGACCCCGTTCTTTTTGCTTTGTACCACAAGTTGTCTCTGTACTTCATTTGCTTGATGAGTTGAGGTGAGATCCAAGATTTACATGAGCCTTTGATTTTGTGTTTGGTGTAGGGGCTTTGACATTGCATGCCTCACTGAATTTACAGATAATGATTTCAAGCACCAAGATCACGTCTTCAGCTGTGTCTAAGGCTTCCCAATCTAGGCAATCTATAGCTTGGCAGAAGATACCAGGAGAAAGGACTGCTGTGTGACTGAACTTCTCTACTGGGACTATATTGCCCTCCACCCCCCCACCCAAAGCTAGTTCTATTTTTATAGGCACAGGATTTGACTGACAACAGGAACTTCCTGTTTAGGGGCAGGAAGTGAGTGATCACAGAACCACCAAGGACCCACCATCCTAGAAGGGCAAGAGTAGCTCTCCGGCCTCCTCTAGCTGCTGGAGGTCTGCCTCTGAACAAGTAAGTGGTCTACTGAGAAATATAGGTATTCTTGTCTCAGAACAGGACAATCAGGAGCTTAAAGGGCATGCAGGCAGAAAGTAAGGAGAGAGAAAAAAACAGAGGAAAGAGTAAGGATTGCAAACATTTAAGGGGCCAGAAATAAGACATGATTGGAGTGGTGCAGTGCAGTGGCTGTGGAGCAGCAGTCTTCCGGGAGATGTTCTGGAGGATGCGGTGTTGTCCCATCTGCAGGCACCTCTCTGGGCTGAGGGAGGAGGTTGCTCATCTCCAGGCTGAGTTGGCCAGGATTTGTGGGACCTCCTCTTCCATCCAGGGACCACCAGTGCCACTGCCGTTGCCTCAGAGGTTGCCAAGAAAGAGGAGCGCTGAACCACAGTGGGCTCAGGGAGGTGAGGGTGGTGGAACAGAGGCACATCCCTCCAGTTGTACCTCTCCACAATTCCTATGCCATTCTGGCAAAGTGTGGTTCCTCTATGGAGGCACCTACAGTGGAGACCAAGGAGGATGCTGGGAACCTCCACAAAGGAGACCCACAGGAGGGTGGCAGGGGACCTTGCAGGGGAAGGAAACAACTCCTGGTGGGGTACTCCATTGTTAGGAAGGTAGAACTGGGCAAGGAAGGGGAGAGGGAGGTAAGGTGCCTGCCTGGTGCCATGGCTTGGAGGGACAGGGAGCGAATCCTCAGGATTGCTGGAGTAGCTGCACAGGGGAGGGAGCTGGATGTCATTGTCCACCTAGGGACAAATGACCTGGCTAAGAAAGGGATTAGAGAAGTGCAGGAAGAGTTTGTGGAATTGGGAGGGCCTTAGTCAAGTAGCACATACGGTAACCTTCTCGGAGGTGCTACCCCATCTATGGCATAGAGAGGCTAGGGTGTTCCATACCATGGGATTCAATCAGTGGTTGAAAACTGGTGTGGAGCTCAGGGATTTGGCTTCATTGGGACTGGGGTCCACCTGGAGTGATGCAAGCTCTATACTGGCATGATGGGCTGCATCTGTCCAGGAGGGAACCAGAATCCTAGGTGATAGGTTTAAATGCTTCATTGGCAAGCTTTAAACTAGCCAAAGGGGAGGCACTGAAAGGAGCAGGAAAATCCTAGCCCCCAAAAATCACGGTAGTAAGTGTGGCAAACACCAACATGGAGGTGTCAATAGGGAGAAGGGGGAGGTAAATGGAGAAAGTGACAAAGGCAAGAAGGACAGGGATGGGGCAAATGGGGTAAGACCATCAGGAAATGGAGGGTAATGAGTACCAATGCCCGTAGTCTGGGCAACAAGCTCCCTGAACTGGTGGCCTTAATGGAAGAGGGATGCCTGGATATCGTAGCAGTCACAGAAACATGGTACACAGAGAACCATGACTGGAATGTTAACATACTAGGGTACATAACTTACAGGAGAGACAGGCAGGGGAGAAGAGGGGGAGGAGTAGCTCTCTATGTAAAGGAAGGGATAAAAGCAACTGAACAAAAGAGTAAACAGGGAGGAGAGGAGGCACTGTGGGTCACCTTGGAGACTGGAAGGGCACCACAACCGCACAGGGTTGTGTACAGACCCCCATGTCAGGGGGAAGGAATGGACAAGGATATGATGGAAGGCATTCTTAGAATGGCAGAGAAAGGGGAGATACTGTTGATGGGAGACCTGAATATGCCGGATGTTAACTGGAGCACATTTGCTGCAGCCACATCCAAGAGCAGGGCCATTCTTGATGCCCTACAGGTGGCAGGCATTAGACAGCTAGTTTTGGAACCCACTCATGAGGGAGCAATCTTAGACCTCGTACTCTCAAATGGGGGCAGTGAGAGGATCTCAGATATAGAAGTGGGTTGCCATCTGGGGACAAGTGACCATCAGACAGTGTGGTTCACGTTAAACTCAGCTACAGAGTCAAGCCATACAAAAGTGAGGGTACTGGACTTTGGAGGCTGACTTTGGCAAGATGGAGAGTGCCTCAGAAAAACACTAGCAAACAGGCTAGAAGGAGGTGTGGAGCAACAATGGGGAATTATCAAAACTGCCATCACAGAGGCAACAAGCCTTTGTGTGAAGCAATAAACAAATCAAAATGAAAGAAAAAGCCACTATGGTTCTCAAGAGAGGTGGCTGTGAAAGTCAGAAGAAAAGATAGCATTCCGAAGTATAAGGAAACACAGAAGGAGCAGGACAGAGAGCTGTACCAGTTAAGGCAGAAAGAAGCAGGGAGGGAAGTCAGAATAGCAAAGGCCCAAACTGAGGAAAAGATAGCCAACTCAGTTAAGAAGGGGGATAAAACCTTTTATAGGTACATCAGCGAGCGTAGAAAGACAAAGGGAGGGATAGTGAGGCTGAATAGAATGAATGGTGGGTGGGCAGAGGGGGACAGTGAAAAAGCAGGAATACTGAACGAATATTTCAGCTCAGTATTCACAAAGAGAGGGAAGTGCCTAATCCAATTAACAGAAGCACTCTTGATAGGGGGGTTGATCCCAGTCCTTTCACAGAAGAAAGGGTTCTGCAAGAACTCCTAAAACTGAAGGTGGACAAAGCAATGGGTCCTGATGGAATTCACCCCAGAATTCTAAAAGAATTAAGGAAGGAACTAGTGAAACCACTGGCTACTCTTTTTAATAAATCATGGGAGGATGGTGTGGTACCTGAGGACTGGAGGAAGGCGGATGTGATTCCCCTTCACAAAAGTGGGACCAAGACAGAGGCAGGAAACTACAGACCTGTCAGTCTGACCTCTGTGGTAGGGGAAGTGATGGAGTCACTTCTGAAGGAAAGAATAGTTGAGTACCTAGAGGTCAGTGGAGCACAGGATCCAAGGCAGCATGGGTTCACAGCGGGAAGGTCATGTCAGATGAATCTAATAGATTTCTTTGACTGGGTGACCAAAGAAGTAGACCAGGGAGGGGCTGTGGACATGGCCTACCTAGACTTTAGCAAGGCATTTGACACAGTCCCACACAAAAGATTATTAGTCAAATTAACCAGCCTGGGAGTGGGTCCCAGGGTGGTAGCCTGGGTAAAACATTGGCTGGACAACAGGACACAGAAGGTAATTGTAAATGGAGTTCCTCTGAAGAAAGGGCAGTTACTAGTGGGGTACCGCAGGGTTCAGTATTGGGTCCAGTCCTTTAATGTCTTCATCATTGACATTGCAGAGGGACTGGAAGGAAAAGTATGCCTTTTTGCAGATGACAAAGATCTGCAACAGGGTTGATACACAAGGCGGCGTGGAAAGGATGAAAAGGGACTTGGCAAGGTTGGAGAAATGGTCTGACGTATGGCAGCTAGGATTCAATGCAAAAAAGTGCAAAATAATGCACCTGGGAAACAAGAACCCAGGGGAAGAATACACAATGGGTGGGGAGGTAGTAACAACAACAAAACAGGAAAGGGACCTGGGGTAATCATATCAGATGACCTTAAGGTTGGCAAGCAATGTGAGAAGGCAGTGAGGAGGGCGGGGGTATACTGGGATGTATAGGGAGAGGCATCAGCAGCAGAAAACAGGAAGTTGTTATCCCTCTGTACAGACAGTTGGTGAGACCCCATCTGGAATACTGTGTCCAGTTCTGGATACCCCATCTCCGCAAGGACATAGACAGGATAGAGGCAGTCAGAGGAGGGCAACTAAAATAGTGCAGGGTCTGCAAGAGAAGCCGTATGAGGGAGAGACTAAAGGAGCTTAATATGTGTACCCTTGAGGAAAGAAGGAGAGGGGGACATGATAGAAACTTTCAAGTACCTCAAAGGAATCAACAAAATCCAAGAGGGTAGCATCTTTCAGAAAAGAGACTTGCAAGAACAAGGGACACAATTTAAAGATAGAAGGAGGCGTTCAGGGGCAATGTGAGGAAGTATTATTTCACAGAGAGGGTAGTCGATGCATGGAACAGCCTTCCTGAGGAAATTGTGGGGTCTAAAACTGTGGGAGAATTCAAGAATGCATGGGACAGACATAAGGCAATTCTTGTGGGGGGCAGGAAGATATAGGCTGTTGGTTAACTAGGATCTGCGGCCTATCCTGTAGGTAGGGAAATGGGCAGACTAGATGGGCCTAGCGGTCCTTATCTGCCATCAAAGTCAAAGTCAAAGTCTAGGCAACTAAGGTGAGCTTTTAGTGCTCCCTGTTTCCCTTTTTTTAAGATCCTGGGCATGAGTATTTTTGCTGGGATCAGAGGGAAAAGGGTGGTACAATTGTCGCTGCTTATTTTATCAGATGTTACTGGCATGCACCCACCACTTTGCCATGGTTTCCTGGGACCAAGCAATGTAAACAAAGGGTGAAGAAATGTAAACTGATAAGAGTGCTGTCTTATTTCCTGCAGAGGCACCCAATATAATGTATGAAATACAAAACAAAAAAAAAGCAAAAGATGATCAGAATACATTAAAAAGTACCAAGGGTGAGGTCAGCCTTTAAAAACTACCTAGGACATGCATAAAACTAGGAAGTGATCAGCACTTGTTCATGGTTAACTAACTTACAGCTGCATTCAAGGTATTCTTTTGAGTGTAGAAACATAGTCCATTCATCATGGAACTTCTGTTAATCCCATAGCTGAAGGGTCCCTAGGTCTCTGAATATTATTATTTATTTGTTCTCTGATCGCCGTCCCCCTATTTTATTGTATGTGTGTTTTTTTTTCCATTGGTTGTCCAGTGATCCCTCTGTCCTCCCCCATTGTCCCATCACCACCAAATACGGCTGTTTATGTCCCTGGAGTCTAGTGCCTCATGCCCCTCCCCCCAAGTTTGTTTCTGCAAAAAAAGAAAACTGTCCCTTGATGGGTTTTTGTTCTGCAAAAAAAGGGCCCCTCACTGATCAGCCCCCTCCATCCCTACCTTCTACTCAGCACCCACCACCCCACATCAAACAGTTCACACCCACACTCACCTGAACATGTCCCAGGTTCGAGATCCACTCTCTGATTGAAGATACATCTTGCTACTGGAACCGGTGACTGCAATATGAGAAACTAAGGTAAATGCGGTTTAATGTATTTCAATGGGGGTTTCAACTTTAATGCATAACTCAGCCATTTTTTGACATTTTTACCCCAAATTTTCAACATGGCCTTTTGGTGATCCCAACTCCAATGATACTGGTGGATGCCTGGAACATCCTCCCAGCATAGGTGGTGGAGGAGAAAAATGGTAATGGGATTCTAGAATGCATGGGGTAGGCATAGGGAAACCATAGTGGTGAGGAAGGGGGCAGAGCCAGTGATCAAGTAGGGTCTGAGGTGTTACAGTAAGTATGAAAATGACAGACTAGGTGAGCAAAGTGGTCCTTATCTACTGTCAAATTCTATGTTTCTGTGTTTCTATACTAAAATTAACACACTGCTTGTATATACAGAATCACAGGCTCCTCCAGCCAAATACAAACCCATTATATCCAAAGTACAAGTCATCTTTCTCTATGCCCCAATGGGGCCAGCCTTTCTGTAGCAATGAGGGCCCTGTGTGTCTTCAGCTAGAGGTGTAAGACATACACCAACTCCTGGCTTCAGAATAGCAGGCACCTTGTATATAGAACACCTCTGAAGGGACTCAGGACCCTCAGGGAACTTTGCTTTCTGCAGACAGAAGTACTGCTGCACTTTTTGTATCATGGATTTTGTGGTATCTGTGCTTCTGCACCCAGAGGTTGGTGTATATGTCTTACACCTGCTTCTGCAGAAGCACAGGCCCATCAATTGTGTGTATGTTTTATGGTGTCCATGGCTACATGAGACTACAGAAAGGCTGAAAGGACTGCTTTGTCCACCTACTGTAGTCTGCCATTTTCCTACCAACTGTAAAACCAAAGACCCTACTTGATCTCCGGCTCCCTCCCTTTCCTTATCACTAAGGTTCCTTTATGCCTACCCCATGCATTCTTGAATCGCATTACCGTTTTTGCCCCACCACCTATGCTGGGAGGATGTTCCAGGCATCCACCAGTATCATGGATTTCTATCTCCAGTGACAACCGTTGCATGTTTTTTTGTCTTACCTGATGATGGCTGTCTGTAGTTGCTCCTGTGATCTTGTCTTTTTGTTGCTTGGGGAGTGGGGGTGGGGAGTTAGGGTTGGTCGAATTTTCCAGCTTTTGACGCTTTAATACCAACACTAACTAATACATTAACAGTTTTTTTGCAATGAATATATATTTATTATATATATATATTACAAAAAATCATCCTTAATGCACCAGATAGGTTTAAAGTGACAAAAGTAAGGAAATGTGGTGTTAGGGTTTCCAAACCTAACACCCCACCCACACCCTGCAGGAAGCAACAGCCAAGGAGTGTGCCTTTTGGTTGCCAGCCCTAAAACTCACCCCATTCCATCAGTAAATAAGCTGAGATGGGTACAGCATATGAGAATGGGGTGAGCGTTATGGCTGGCAACCCCAAGACACACCCCATGCCTATTGCTGCCTGCAGGGTGGGGGAAGGGTGTTAGGGCTGGAAACTCTAATGCCACATTTCTCTACTTTTGTCGCTTTAACCATAACTGGTGCATTAACAAACTTTTTTGCAAAGAATTTCCTACTTTTTGAGACAGTGTAATCGTGTCCTTATTTGTCTGTGAGCAGGCCTTGCATTCTCATCCCACCACAATCGTATCCATATTTGAATGTGGGTGAGCGGGTCCCAGAGGGCCCTGTGCTCCCATTCTACCATAGATGCATATATGTCTGTTGCTGTTGAAGCACATGTCCTGGATTGTAGCACAACAGCAACCAATTTGTCATTATGGACTTCTTATTACCTCACTTCATGTACGCGGTACTAAAACTTTCCAAATCCCTGGCAAAACATGATTCCACACCACCACAACATCATTCCATGCCACAAGTGAGAAAAGCCAGTTTGGGCAAGATTTGAAAAATGAAAACTGTCATGTTCATGAGGTGATGTGAAAAATGGCTATGTTTGAAATTTGGGGTCAAAATATTTTAAATTACCAAAGTTACAAGTGAGTGCAGCAAAGTTTTCAATGGATGCACATAACTTTGCCATTTTTATGTTCGTCGTGCGCAAGTGCAGATGAACATGTTGATATGACAGTTGCTAGAGAGAGGTGTGAGGGGTGCCAGCCCAATGGCCAGTGGTGCTGCAGGGGCCGGTCTATGGCCTGCAAATCAGCAGGCAGTGTCCTGATGACACTTGTTTGCTGAGGGGGCTAATCTTGGAAAACTTTTCAAAGGACAGAGCTGACACTGCGTGCAGCTCTGTCCTTTGAAATGCAAGCCCTACAGCTGTGGCTTAGTGTGTCTTTCCTTGTTAAACAATGTCCCCTTTCCCTTCTGCCACTTAGTGTGTCTTTCCTGGTTAAACAATTTCCCATTTCCCTTTCTGACACTGGAATGCCCACTCCCAATGCCAGATGCACCTGCCCAACCCATCTATATCCCTAGCCGACATCAGGGTGCCCAGTCCCCATGTCAGCATCCCCCTCCCCACCACTATTGTGGCACACTGGGAGCCCACCCCAGTGTGCCTAAATTTATATTTGCCTTGTTTCCCATGCCTGCTTCCTTCCATCCCTGTGTGGATGGCCACTGTCACATGTATGTTTTGTTTCCACAACTATCCCTGTGAGGATATCTACTGGATCTGTATTATTTGCTGATTGTTTTTTGTAAACTGTATGTTGTACTGTCCCAGGCCATGCTTGAAAATAGGCAGGGTTTTTGCCTAATGCACTTACCTGGTCAACAAAAGCTAATAAATAAAGAAATATATTTTTTTCCCTATAAATGAAGAAAACCTTCCGTCTTGGTCCTTTTTTTTTTTACCTGTAAAAACCAAAAATGTCCCTCGTCGTCTCCCTTGTCCCCCTCTCCCATCCTGACCCTCCCTCTGCACACCCACCTCCCTGCATCCCCCTTACCCCATACTTACCGTCCAAGGTTGGGGGAATGCAATCTTCTGTGGATGGCGGAAAATCACCCTTTGGGAACAAGTAATGTAATGACAGTGCCACTGTTTCTGAGGTGGGGTCCCAAAAGGCCCATGTTGCAAATTTGTTGAAAAAATTCTAAAAAATGACTGCGTTATGAGCATGCATTAAGCAGTTTCTACACACGCTCATAACTTTGCCAGTGTTTTATATTTTTACTTTAGATTTTCAGCATTGCAATTTTTTCACACCTCCTTTTGAACAGTACAGCTGTCATTTTTCACATCCAGCCTGAAATGTGTTTTCGCACCAGTTGTGCAGAATGGCACAGTCGCTGTGTGAAATCAACTTTCAGGATGGAGTAACAAAATTACAGTGCCACTGTTCATGAGGGGAGGTCCCAAAAAGACCATGTTGAAAATTTGGTAAAAAAATTTTAAAAAATGACTGTGTTACACGCGTGTGTTGCACAGTTTTTATGCACACTCGTAACTTTGCCAGTTTCTCATATTTTCACTCCAGATTTTCAACATTGCCATTTTTTCACACCTCCTCATGGGCAGTAGAACTGTAATTTTTCACATCTTGCCCAAAATGTGTTTTAGCACCTGTGGCACCAAATGGCGCAGTCACTGCACAAAATCACCTTTTGGGATTGAGTGATGAAATTATAAACTACAGCTGGTACAATCAACCTTTCTATTCTTGATTGATTATGCTGACATCCCGTACAGTCCCTGTTCCACTTCCAACCTCACCAAACTTGACACATTGTATCATAGAGCTTTGAGGTTCATCACAGGCCTGCCTTATTCTACTCACCACTCTCCTTATATCAAGCAGTGGGGTGGAGTTCTCTTCAATTCCGGCATGATAATAATGCAGCCTTATGGATCCTGACAGCCATCTCCAAAAAACTGCCCCAATACATTACAAACTGCTTTCCTATAAAACCAATAGGCAATTACGCCCTGAGAAGTTGCAAATCTCTCCTACTGATGGTTCCCAAAGTTAATTCTAGCTTTGACAGGGCTGCTATAAGCTTTACACTGTCCTTCTTGTGGAATAAATTGCAAAAAAAACTGAAATTGAGGTCACCCATCAGCATCTCATCCTTCAAACTCTTATATTCACGTCTCAGAAATGATCAGTGCAATTGTTTCCCATGACCATGAATTGTCATCATGCTAACCTGTACCATTTAACCATAAACAAATTAGTTCTAGTGTTTGCCTCCTCCTTGGTCCTGGTCTGTCATCATGCTATCCTGTAACACCTCGATGCCTCTGTCCTCCCTTTGATACTGGTCTGTCTTCTCGCTTTCTCCAGCCTTCTTTTCAAAACTCTACACAGCACTCATCCACAGTCTGCACACAGTCATACTATACAAGTCCTAACACCCCATTCCCCCTTCCCTTAGGCCCACACTGCCGCATCAGTTCTACTGACTTATCCTTGGGACTTCACTTCTCACAATGTTATCCTTCACTTACATATTATATACCCCTCCTGGTACCCCATCTGCCACTGGTTGGTGGTTCTTCAAGCCATTTTCATGGCTAGTTCTAGTGACTGCCCCTGGTAAATGAACTAACTGGTACTTCTAGATAGAGAACATGGTCTATATACAGTTGCATGGTTCAGTGGTGGACCTGCCCCCTTGTACTTGAATTTTCCTCTGTTATGGCTTGCCATGTCTTACTTTTTATCATTTGACTCTCCTATTACTATACCACTCTGTTTGTGTTCATATACTTATTTATGTGTATTTATATGTTTTTGTGATGGATGATATCCTGACCCTGTTCTAACCAGGTCCATCTTGTAAAAGAGCTCTGCTCAATGATGTTCACCTGGATACAGTAAATAAAGATTTTGATTGATTGATTGATTGATTGAAATTACAGTGCCACTGTTCATGAGGTGATGTCCCAGAAAGCCCATGTTGAAAATTTGGAGTGAAAATACCAACAAACATCTGGGGCATTAGGGTTTCCAACTGTAATGCCCAACCTCCCACCACCCTGTAGAGACTGACGGGCATCGTGCGTGTGTCTTTGGGTCATCGACCGTAATGCTCACACAATTCCACCCCCACCCTGCAGCCAGTGACAGGCATCAGGGTGTGCCTTGGAGTCTTTGGCCCAAATGTTCACCCCATTATCCTATACTGCACTCATCTCAGCTTATTTCTTTATAGAATAGGGTGAGCTTTAGGGCCGAAGACCTCAAGGCATACCACAATGCCTATCAGTGTCTGCAGGGTGGGGATGGAATGGCATGAGCATTACAGCTGACAACTCAAAGGGACACCCCCAATGCCTGTCAGTCTCTTCAGGGTGGGGATGGGGCATATGGGTTGGAAACCCTAATGCCTCATTAAAGCAAAACTCCACCCTCATATCTTCTAAATGTTATTTGTTTCCATGTCATGAGACAACTCTTTTCATGTAGCTGTTAAGGATGTATGCAAATGTTTTAGTCTGTTTTTACAGTTCATACTAGGCCCTGTGACTGCCCTGGGAATATCCATTTCATGGATGTTGAAATCTCATTGTCCCTGAGAGCTGAATTAGCGGATTGAGAACATGATGCGTAATCACCATTTAAACTCCCCAGTATGCCTGCCTGCTTAATTAGTCTTAAAAGAAACAAGCTGCAAAAAGGTGTGGAATACCACATTTACCTTCAGTGAGCTTTGCAAACTGTCTGAGTTATAATGCAGAATTTTTTCCCTTTAAACTTTCTTCAGTTTATGAGTTTCCAGAGAGTTTTTTCAGGGTATTTGTTCTTTCAGCATAAATATACATGGTATAAATGGGTGATCTTACATCATGTTCTCATATGCTAATGCAGCTCTCAGGGACGATGCGATTTCAACAACCATGAAATGGAGACTCCCAGGGCAGTCAGAGGGCCTAGTATGAACTATAAAAACAAACTAATACATTTGCATACATCCTTAACAGCTACATGAAAAGAGTTATCTACTGGCATGGAAACAAATAATATTTAGAAGATATGAGGGTGGAGTTTTTCTTTAAGGAAGTAAATCAGGGAGGGACGTTTGATGTCACCTACCTTGATTTCAGCAAAGCCTTCAACAACGTCCAACCTAGAAGGCTGATTAAAAAGATGAGTAATCTGGCAATGGGGCATTTAGAAAGTGGCTGATGGACAGGAGACAGAGGGTGGTGGTAATGGGATACAATCTGGGGAGAGGGGGTGACCAGTGGGGTACCTCAGGGATAAGTCCTGGGACCAGTCCTGTTCAATGTCTTCATTACAGACATTGAGGAAGGGCCAGAAGGAAAGGTCTGTCTGCTTGTTTGCAGAGGACACCAACATCTGTAACAGAGTGAATATTCCAGAAGGGGCACAGAAAATGACCAGGGACATGGAGAGGCTTGAAAAATGGTCTGAGGAGTGGCAACTGAGGTTCAAGGTAAATAAGCCCAAATAATGCACCTGAGAAGGGGGAAACCTGGGGAGAGTTACAGGATGGGGTGGAGGTGTTGATGATCACCAAGGAAGAAAGGGGCCAAGGAGTTATGAGTTCTGATGACCAAAAGGTGTCAAAGCAGAGCAAAAATGTTTCAAGGATGGCCAGTGGCATGCTGGAGTGCATAGGCAGAGGTATCACTAGCAGAAGGCACAAGATGGCAATACCATTGTATAATGCACTAGTGAGGCCTCACCTACAATACTGTGTGCAATTCTGGAGGCTGCAAATGTGCAAATACATTGACAGGGTGGAGGTAGTCCACAGAAAGGCAACAAAGATGGTACATGGCTTGCAACACAGAACATATAGTATCATCATAGTATCATCATAGTAATCACAAAGCATTACTTAGACTTTCATCCTTATTTAGCTTGCCATGAGTAAGAAGAAAAAGAAAACCCATTAGTAATCCTTAACTTTAACTTTGCTGAATGCATCCAGTCTTCTTTTAAATATGCCTAATGTTGGGCTGCTGACTATCTCATGTGGGAGGGAGTTCCAGTAAGGGACCACCCGTTGACTAAACCAATATTTTCTTTTTAGTAACTTCCACCTCTGTTGTTTTAACTGTTTACAGTGAGTTCAAGTGTTGTGAGTTTTTTCATATACTTCTAGTCCTAGATCTAATCTAAGGCTATTGTCTTGAAATGATCTATAAACCAAAATCATGTCACCCCTCCATCTTCCATATGCAAGAGAATACAGATTCAAGTCCTCCAATCTAGCTCCATATGGCTTATTCCTCAATCCTACTACTGATCTCTTTGCTCTTCTCTGTACTCTTTCTAGTCTCTCTATTCCCCCTCTCATATGAGGGGACCAGACTTGAGAACAGTATTCCAACTTGGTTCTCACCATTGACCCATACAAGGGGATCAAAACCTCCCTACTTCTGCTAGATGTATGTCTCAGAATGCAGTTTAGGGCTCTATTTGTGTTTTTTATGGTCTGGTCACATTGGGAAGTAAAAGTACGGTCGTTACATATTATGACACCCAAATCCCTTTCTTTCACATTTTACATTAGTTGTTTATTATTAATAGTATAGTTTAGTTCCAAGTTCTTTTTACTCATATGTAGGACTATGCATTTGTCCTCATTTCATTTAAGCTTATGCTCTGTTGTCCATTTCTCAATATATTTGAGAGTTTCCTGAAGTCTAATATGGTCCAGATTTGAATTTACCACTGCTCCCACTCTGCAGTCATTTGCAAACTTGGTCATCCATATATTTTCTGAGTTGTGTTGTGAAGATGATATATATATATATATATATATATATATATATATATATATATATATTAAACAGAGAGATTAAAGGACCTCAATTTGTACTTATTGAAGGAAAAGAGGGAGTGGGGGAACAAGATAGATCATTCAAGTATGTCATTGGCATAAACAAGGTGCAGAGGTGGACATCTTTCGATACATCAAAAGTTCGGCTTTGACAGATGCTTGTTTTTTATCCTAAAAAATCAAGAAAACCATCCATCATTGTCCGCTGTGTAACCCCCCCCCCAAACAGTATGCAGACACTGAAAATGCAGTCCCCAGTGTCATCTGTCCATTCATTGTTTTCTGCTGTGTAACCCCCCCAAACAGTATACAGACACTTAGGGTGCCCAATCCCACAGGGTCCTCATCTGTTCACCAAACTCCTTGAAAAAAAAGAAAACTGTCCCTCATCATTTTTTTCCCTGTAAAAATAAAACCATCCATTGTTGTCCGTTCTCCATTACCCAACCCCTACCCACTCACTCAGGACCCCCCCGTATCCCATACTTACCCACCAGAGGTCCACTGCCATAATCCACCTTGGACTGCAGGCATGACTTCACACTTCAAAACCCAACTGCAAACTGAGGTAAGCGCTTCAATTTATTTCAATGGAGTTTTTGGCATCAGTGTATTTCAATAGGGTTTTCAGTTTAGTGGCATAACTTGGCCATTTTTAAATATTTTTGCCCCAAATTTTCAACATATGATTTTTGGGACCCATTTCAAAAACAACTTCACTGAAGCAATTTTCAAACATCCTCTCCCCCACCATGACACCAGTGCACATGACGAACATTCAGCATTGACAAATGCTTGTTATATATTTTGACTGTAAATTTTCAACATACCCTTCTTATGACCCACCAGATGAAGTAAGTAAGTAAGTAAAATGTATTTCTATAAGGTGCCCTTCTTGAGCTCAGGGCGCCTTTACAAAATTCCACATACAGCATTAAAAACCACAGTTATAAATAACATCTTATCCATAGCATAATTTATGTTTCTGAAAATGCTTGATTAAATAGGAAGGTTTTAGAAGCTTTTTTAAACCCCTCCACAGTCAGGCTATCGTGTATCTGGCAAGGTAGAGAATTCCACAGGGTAGGAGCCATAAAGGCAAATGATCTTCCACCAGATGTTTTTAAGGTTACCCTGGGAATCTCTAGTAATCCCTTGCCAGAGGATCGGAGGGAGTGGGAGGGACAGTAAGAAGTCAGGAGTTCTTTCAGTTAGTGGGGTTCCAAACCATGTAGGGCTTTATACGTCATTAAAATGACCTTGAAAGTGATCCACCACTGTGCCGGCAGCCAGCTCAACTCACGCAGCACAGGTGTTATATGGATGGATCTCGGGCTTCCAGACAACAACCTAACCACTGCATTTTGCACCAGCTGCGAGCAGTGAATATCCACTCCCGGCAGCCCTATATAGAGGGCATTGCAGTAATCAAGATGACTGGCAACTAAGGCGTGGACCAGGGTAGGAAGATCCTCTGATGAAACCAAGTGTTTCACCCATGCTATATTCCTTAGATGGAAAAAGGATGATTTGACTACTGCTGACACCTGCGCCCTCAGGATTAAGCTCTCATCATATATAACACCAAGGTTACACACCTGACAAGATGCCATAAGTGGGGTCCCCCCCAGAAATAGACCTGAGGGTTTTCCCACCCATGGACTTGACATCCTCACCCCCGGTTCCACCACCAGTACCTCTGTTTTTCCCAGGTTCAGCTTCAGCCAATTGGTACTCATCCAGTTCTGTATCTCCAGCAGATAGCTGTTAAACAATGCACTTGACTCAGACTCCTGCCCAAGCACAAAAGACATGTAGAGTTGAGAATCATCAACATAGCAATGAAAATCCAACCCATTCTGTCTTATAATGTCCCCAAATGGAAGCATATACACCGCAAATAGCATGGGGAACAACACCGAACCACATGGCACCCCACTGTGCAGGCAGTGAGAGGTCGAGGAATAAATCCCCGACACTACTCTCTGAGTCCTACCCTGCAGGAAAGATTGAAACCAACTGTGAACTATCCCCCCTTAGTCCACAGAGAAACCACAGGTGTTTGAGCAGCACCCAATGATCTACGGTGTCAAATGCTGCTGAGAGATCAAGGAGAATCAAGATAGAATGAGTTCTCTGATTTCTTGCCATCAGGAGATCATTCAGTACTCGTGCAAGAGCGGTCTCAGTACTATGCCGTTTCCTGAAGCCAGACTGAAGAGGGTCATAGATACTGTGGCTGGTTAAATGAACCTCCAGCTGCAAGGTGACCACCTTCTCGATAACCTTCCCCAAAAAGGGTAGGTTTGAAACCGGTCTGTAGTTTTCTGGGTAGTCGGGATCAAGGGAGGGCTTTTTCAGAAGGGCGCGCACTACTGCCTCCTTCAAGGGATCTGGAAAGATCCCTCTCTCCAATGATGCCACCACTGTCCCAGCAAGGATCAGGCCAATAACCAATGAACAAGGTTGGTGAAAATGTTCAAATCCTGACCTCAAGATGATTTCATCAACTAACTGTGAAATCATCTTTTCGACCAGATTTGCATAATTCCACCAACATTGTTCATGAGGTGGGGTCTCAAAAAGGCCATGTTGAAAATTTTGGTGTAAAAATATGCAAAAATGTCAAAGTTAAGCATTAAAGTTGAAAACCCCATTGAAATACATTGAAGCTTACTTCCTTGTCACATAGCAGTCAGCAGTTCCAGCAGCAAGATGTGTCTTGGATTGGAGAGTTGATCTTCACCCTGGGACCTGTTCAGGTGAGTGAGGGTGTGTGGGGTGTGTGATGGTGAGCATTCCATGGGAGGTCAGGGTGCTGGAGGTCAGATTGGTGAGGGACTGTTCCCTTTTTTATAGGTTTAAACAAAAAAAAAGACATTGAGGGTCTCTCTTCTTTACTATAGACAGAATGGTGATTGGAGGGTGGGAGTGCCACTAGACACAACAAGGAAAAGAAAAAATGCCAATGGGCACAGCGATTGGAGGATGGGATGCCAGTAGATTCCAGAGAAAAATACAATAATGATGGGGACAGTGATAAGAGGGTGCGGCATACCACTAGATGCCAGGGAAATATTTAATGCTTACAGGGTTGGTGATCGGAGGGTGGGAAGCATTGCTAGACACCAGGAAAATATAAAATAATAACCAGGATGGCCATTGGAGAGTAAGGATGTAACTAGACACCAGGGAAACCGAAAATATTAACAAGGATGGTGATTAGAGGGTGGGGGGCACCACTAAACACTAGTGAAATCTAAAATAATAAATGGGATGGTGATCATAGGGTGGAGGGGTGCCACTAGACACCAGGGAAAAAGAAAATATGAATGGGGATGGTGATCAGAGGGTGGGGGTGTCTCTAGACACCAGGGGGTAAATAAACTAATTACTGGGACAGCAATTGGAGGGTGGGGGTTGCCACTAGACACCATGGACACCTTAAATCATTACAGGGATGGAGATCAGAGAGGGATGCCACTAGACACCAAGGAAACTTAAAACAGTATGGGGAAGATGATCAGAGGGATGTGCCACTAGACACCAGAGAAAATTATATGTTCGTATGAACAAAAATTTGTCTATAAAATTTTCATTCATTCAAAAATTAGTGAGTCATGAAAAAGGATTTAAATGTACAAAATAAACACATTTGGGGGGCATTTTTCCAACTTAAGTGCAGATTCAACCTAACAATGTCCCCATGCGCAAAATACATATCATGGTCTCTATGCAGGATGTCACTTTTGGGCATTTTGAATTTTTTAAAACAAAAAAGGGAAACAAGATGGCAGCACACAAATAAGGATTTTTCCTCCATGAAAAAGGATTATCATATACAATCACTTCATACAGCTATTTTAAGTGCTTACTGAGCATACGCAGAACCAGAAATTTTAGAATTTAATAACTTTGGAAAGGAGTGATATTTTTCACTAAACCAGGAAAATGAACATCTGTGGGCCAAGTCCTTCCTTTCCTGAAAATTTCAAACCAAAATTCCAAACCATCTCGGTGCAAGGTGATGACCAAACAAAAACAACAGTTTGTTTATGTTTTTTTTCACTATCCACATCTCTGAATCTGCTAATCCAACTGGAACAAAACTTGACATTTCAAGGGGTCTACCACACAAGACCAAACATACAAAATGTCATGCAAATCTGTTAAACAGTTGGGAAGATATTAAAGTGCAAAACGTGAGGTAGAAAGCCTGGCTCAACCCTATCTATAGTGGCACCACTATAATATATAATAAGCGAACTATAAGCTGAAATGTGTGTGCAATCATGCTTTTACAGATTTCCCTAAGATATCAAAGGATCTTTAAGTTGCTGCTGTGCTTGCATTACTATTTGGTTCTTTGCAAGCCACCCTTTCAAGACTTAAGTTGATGCTCACTTGGTGCTCCCATGGGCTGATGACATAAGCACTGAGTTAGGAACAGCACTGGGAGGAGACAGAACCTTTCACTTACGAAAGTTTGATGCAATAGCTGCATGCAAATAAGGAGAGAGGAAGGTGGCAAAACATCAGTGCTCCCATATCTACGGGGATTCCCGTATTTCACGGGTTTTTAAGCCTGAATACGGGGTACGGGGAGGAATTCACTATTTTGCCAAATCCACGGGGACGCTACGGGAGAACAATGAGGAACACACTCTCAACTTAAAATGCCTGCCAAGACTCTCACAGAGTGAGACAGAGAGCGAGTGAGACAATCGGATGGTGTCTCTCAACCCCCACATGCTGGGAGCTCATGATCACTCGTCGAATGCAGCCCTGATAGGCTGTCGGATAAAGTCATCGCACACCCCTCATGTCTCGGCTGCCTTACCTATAGTGCCCCCGATAGGCTAGCCAGGTGAACCCTCTCCCTATAAAACCAGCAGCTCACAGCCCGGGAAGTTTGATTTGGGAGACGAGAGAGAGCGGTTCCAGTGAGACAGTTCGACCATTCGAATCTGAGGAGAGTGAGGATTGCTGGCCGTTTTGGAGCATTACAATAGCGCAATCACCCCACTGCAGTAACAAGCAAGCCGGAGAAGATTCATTGCCAGACTAGAGACAGTCAGCGCTGCAGGACCTCAACAAGTACTTTTTCCACGCCGACCGGTGCCCTGGTTCTGCAGTCTCAGTGTCAGCATCGGGCAGGAGGGCGAGTGGTGGAGTTTTTCCGGTCGTAAGCGTACAGTAGTAGGTCTGACCACCCACCCCACCACTTTTCCTAAAAGCAGGTAAGTAAGCGTTAATGGTGCAGCCAGTCTGATGGAGAGTGACAGAGGTCAAAGTTATATAAGTATGAAAGAAGTGCCTTTCCTTGACATGTTACGTATCATAATAATTAATGTTGTCAGTCACTGATTTGATTGCATTTTCAGCACAAAAGTCAAAATTAGCGTGAATTAGAAAGGGGCAGTGGCCCAAGGCTGCTGTTAGTGCACACACCCTAGTGTTGCCATAAGGTATTCTCTGGCCATGGGCTTAGTAGCTGGTGCCTTTTGTGAAGTGTGGTTGTTTCTGTTTACTTCAGGTAACCCTTAAGGCTGCACTCCTTTTGTTTCTAAAATTGCATTTTAAGTTATAGTAAGTGACTTGCAGATGAACTGGGCATTCATTTCTGAATAATGCATGTCTTTTGAGCATATATTTCACATAGGCTCATGAAAAGCTGCCATGAAATGTCAAATTAGTAAACGTTTTAAATGCCAGAATATATAAATTCAAAATGTTTGTATTGTACAAATTTAAAAGGGTTTTCTGAAGAGTATTTCTGTTTTTGGTGTAGGTGATGTCTCTAAAAATACTCTTGCCTTTCAATTTCTGTGGTATGGTGGTGCATTATTGCTGTAAGTATCTGGTGTTTCTCTGCCTGTTGTTTCTCCTCTGTCTTTGATTACATTAAAGACATTAGTTGCCATGTAATTATGTAATGTTTTTAGGTCAGTATTAATTCTTAAAGTAAATAAGAACACTTAAAACAGCCAGAATATTTGTTGTAGTGATTTTATTTACCATCTTAGTGACACCAATTGCAATAATAAATCGGCTTGGGCATACAGGAAAATGTACAGGAATTTCACCAAGGTTTTACATGGAAAATGCAGGAAAAATGAGGGTCTGCTACAGGAAAATGCTTTGGCAGATCTGGGAGCACTGAAACACATTTAAAGAAGCTGACAGCATTTAGATTTCTAGATTTTCATTCTTACAGAACTCAACATATCAAATATGATGTCTCTATAGCACAAGTTTTGAAATACAGTATGGGAAATTCATTTCCTCTGGGCCATTCACTGCAGCTTTTTAAGCTGAAATATTACACCACCATTCTAATGGAAGAGCTTTTTGTATTTTCTGTACTGCAGCACAGTCATTCTGATTGACTTTCCTAGATGAATGATGTTCTGGAAGTTCACAAATGTACTGGCATTTCTGGCTTGTTAATAAATGAAAAATTCTATAAAGATAATTAATGCTATGCTGAAAAATTACAAAGCAAACAATATTTTTTTTTACTTAATTGGTTTTACGATTAGAAGATGCTTTGTAAATGTGTTCCAATTAATGTTACAGGAGCGTGGCCAGAAATGGAAACAGCTACTTATACTGATTTCTTGAAATAAAGTGCGTTTTGTTCATATTTGCTATGTTGCATACAAATACAGAAACCATGCTGACAGTTGTTCTTATCTAGGCTTGGCAGAAATTAATAAACTTAATGACACTATTCATAATCATAAAAGCTGAATTCCTGAAAGTCATCTGACAAAGTCAAACAAAATATGTCCTGCTTAAAGCTTAATACTGTTGCTTTGCAATAAAGGTGCTTATTTCATAATTGTTGGTAACAGTTTGCAGTTATACATTAATACAGTACTCCATCATTTTAGAAAGAGCCCACAAAAACAACACAGTGTAAAGTCTAATATGAGTCTTATTTACTGGATTTATAGGAAAGTTCCATATGGAGCCTTCACTTGTCCAGCTTTATGCATCACTGAGGGTTTCGTTTCTGAATTCAGTACATTCACCCAGACCCTGGAAGCCTGTGAAAGGCTACATAGCAGACAATGATAGACATCTAAGTGGCATCAGTATTCTGTGTGACATAGCAACTAAGTATATAAATATGGTCTGAGATATGTTTACAGGTAGGTAAATTATATCAACAGATTGTATATTCAAGGTGATCAGAGACTATACTAAAATTATACAGTACAAAGTAAAAGGTACATTCACTAAAAGTAACACCAACAGCCTAATCGGGTTCAAGGTCAGTTGGCATTTATCTGTACCCCCTCCCCAGGTCGTGCCTGAAAATAGGCAGAATTTGTCTAGTGCACTTACCTGGTCAACAAAAACTGAATAAAAATAAATAAATACTGTACATTGAAAGTTGTCCAATAGTGTTAATGTTAAAGAGAGACTGAGAGAGCTTATGAAGAGAGACTGAGAGAGCTTGATGAAGAGAGACTGAAAGAGATTAAGATAGACTGAGAGAGCTTAATATGTATATCCTTGATGAAAGGAGGGATGGGGGGACATGATAGAAACTTTTAAGTACCTCAAGGGAATCAACAAAGTCCAGGAGGGTAGCATCTTTCAGAAAAAGAGATGTGTAAGAACAAGGGGGCATAATTTAAAGTTAGAGGGGGGATGGCTCAGGGGTAATGTGAAGAAATTCTTTTTCACAGAGAGAGTGGTGGATGCATGGAACCGCCTTCCTGGAGAGGTTGTGGGGTCTAAAACAGTGGGGGAATTCAAACATGCACAGGACAGACATAAGGCAATTATAGTGGGGGGTTGCAGGAAGTAGGCTGTTGGTTAACTAGAATCTGCAGCTTATCCAATAGGTAGGGAAATGAGCAGACTGGATGGGCCAAGTGGGCCTTATCTGCCGTCAAAGTCTATGTTTCTATGTAAAGTGGCACTGTCAACCCTTTTTGCACCATATTCCCTCTAGCTGAAAATCCTCATTTTAGGATTGCTTACCTGATCTAAAATGCATTGATATTGCTGCTTATTTTATCTGCTTCCTGTCATAGTATAACCGAAATGCATGTTAATGGTGTTATTATGGTCTCTGACCAAACCTCTTTAGCAAAATCGTATAAATACTTTACTTAAATACAATTAATGTACCAGCATATCAAAAGTGGGATAAAAACACAGCCCAATGTTTCTTGCTCTTAAAAGGTGCTTTATCAAAAGCTGAATATGCATCAAACATCTACCTGTATTTATAGGGCTAAACTTCTTTTGATCTAATGTGCAAAATCAAATTAGTGCAAAAAACATGCTCCATTATTTAAGATCCACTATATTAAAAAGATATGTCTATTAGCAGCGTCACTTAGAGTATGCAGAATGGACTATATACTTAAATTACTTAATTAAACATTTTGTTTGACACAATTAACTTCAAGTATCCATTGATATCAAATAACATTCTCAATTCTGCTATATCTCTTCTTAATTGCTGTGGCATCAGGCTCCGTGATTTTCCGTCCGATGCTTTACCACAGTATACTTATTAGCATAGGGAAGCAATAAAGCATATGTACAGATAAGTTAAAAACAAGTACAACACTTTCCAGAACCAGATAATTTTGCCCCTTCAAAGTATGTTTTATCAGTAAATGGGATTAAATCAGGGCTATTTTATTATTTAATTTCACAAAAAAAGGCTCCAGGTCAAACCAATCATTTAGTCCTTTGCCTGTCATGGCTTTCAATGTAAAAGTCCAATATGCTTCCATTTGCATGATTTTTTTCACTCAAAATCATACCTCCAATGTCACAAATGTTGCCAGACTGTAATATCCAGACTCCCTACACATTCCTTCCATTGTAAAATTGTGTCAAAAAATATGCTGCTATTGCAACTTTCCTTGAAATACCTATGGTTCTTTCTATTTGTTTTTTTTTTCATGTGTAAGCAGTGGTGTCAGGGCAATATGGCTTTTTCCTTAAACCTCTCAGACAGTGCCATGACACCCGCTGTTGCTGTTATGTGAACAGTGCAATGGGTCTGCTTATATGGCCACAACATTCTTTCGTTCTTGTTCTGTGGCCACAACTATCACAGCAGCAACAACATAGGTTACCGTGGCAACAGCATTAAAGACATCAGGGAAAATCCATGACAACATCGGGATAAATGTACTGGGACACAGAAACAATCAAAAACTGTAGCTCAGTTCTGCAAAATGTTGTCCCTTCTTAGCTCAAAAACTGTCCCCAAAGTTAAACACGTTATTCCAGGGCACCTGAATGTTCACCCACCAACCGACCAGTGGTCATGATGACAGTTCATAGCCTCTGACTCCACACACTGAGCATGAGACCAGTATTCCGATCATGGATGGATTATTTTACTTCAAATACAAGATAATTCTAACAAATAATTTAAAAGAAAATCTGAAAACAAATGAAAAAAAAAAAGGATGGTCAATGCTATAAAAGCAGTAAGGTATTCCCAGGGATTACATAAAAGGGCAGGTGTTCATTAACATAACCTCTCTCCCCCCTTACCCAATTCGATAGTTACTCTTCGGTACACCTGTCCTTATGTGAGGTATAACTTTTTGTTCAGTCCATTTCTTGAAAAAATGTTCATAAAATATGATCCCCAGACCCCAAGTCAAATTGCCCCTACTTCCTGTATTGGAGACATGCTCCCATGCTGGCACATTTCGTGATGTCAGTACTGGAATAGCATGAGGGTGCATGCCATAGACTATAATAGCGACTGTTTTGAAGTACTTTTTTAAGAACTTTTAGGTACCAGTTTTGAGAAAAGGAGGCCACCACTCAACTAACAAGGACCTTGTTAGTTGAGCAGTGGCCTTTTTTTCTCAAAACTGGCATGTAAAAGTATTTAAACTGTGTGTGTTTTGGCTGGGGGTCTGGGGATCGTATTTTATGAACATTTTTTTTAAGCAATGGACTGAACAAAAAGTTACACGTCACATAAAGGATAGGTGTACCAAAGGGTAAGCTACTGAAAGGTAAGGGGGGAGAGAGGTTATGTTAATGAACACCTGCTCTTTAACCATCAGTTAATCACCCCCTAGGGGTATGTGGCCCTTAGATGTGCCTTGTACCAAATTACACACATGGGGTGATTAACAGATGGTTAACGTAAGCCCTGATTGTACCTTATTGTTTTAATACTGCAACAAAAAGAAAGTAAATATGTTTTGGCAGTTCTTTTTGCACACAAAGTTCTTACTGTGACCAGCTCTACACTTGCGTATCAGCTCCTAGTGCTGATTGTTCCTCTTCAAACTAAGAAAAGGGGAGCTGGGGACAACACATGGCACGTGGACCATTGTGCAGGTCACCACTCCCCATAAAAACAAAAGAACCAATTGCAAAGTACACCAGGAGAGACCAGCAAAGCAGGGCAACAAGATAAGAAAATACACCACCATACAAAAACACAGAAACAGTTATGGAGAACAATGGATGCAAATGCAAGGAGCCTAACAAACAAGCTTCCCGACCTTATGGCCATCATGGCAAAGGGGGGACTAGACTGGGTAGCTGTGATGGAAACCTGGTTTACAGATAACCACGATTGGGACACGAAAATCTCACAGTACAACCTTTACAGAAAGGTCAGGAAAGGAAAAGGGGGCGGGCGGAGTGGCTATGGAAGGGTGTGGGAATTGAAAACATCAGACACAGCAATAGGTTTAAAACACACAGGGAAAGATTCCAAAATGGGTTACACATGTCACAAGGAGACTTGCACCAAACCTAATGGTGCAAGTTGCACCTTGCAACGTGTGTTACGCCGGTTGCAATTACAAGAGGCGGCCTGCTCCATGGTGTGAGTGGGCTGCACCCAAGGGGACATCCACTGGCCGCAGTCCCTATGGCATGGTGGAAGGGGGTTATGGCAGTAGTTGCATCCTATTCTGAAAGGGTGGCTGCCATAACCCCATTGTGCTATTCTACATCATGCTGTGGCACTGTGGGGTAGACCAGCTGTTAGTTGGTCTAAAGGGCATCTGTCCTGACCAAACAGTGGTTGCCCCACCTGCAGTGCTGCAACATGCAAACAGCTGGCCCCCATGGCCCTCCCCATCTCTGTGACACCCCCCCATCCCAATACCAGGGTGCCATCCACTGGCACCCGGGTCCATTTTGTCTGGCACCACCCTTGCACCTCTGCCACACTGCTGACCCCTCCCATGACCCACGGGGGCTTGCAGGCTTTTTTCATGGCTGGGGTGATTGGGGGCTGTTTTTCATAGTCAGCAGCTTGTGGCACCCAGGACCATTGCGCCATTCCTGTGGCACAACCCTGCAGCTGCTGCAAGTCACAGGACATAAGTGCCGGGGACCCTGCCTGTCTTGGAATAGGTCGCAAGGTCCATGGCGTAGTGACACATGTCGCAACTTACATACTCCCGCGAGTTGCGACATGTGTCTTAGAATTGGATCCCAGTTTCCTTTGTGTACATTTTATTTTCTTTTTAGCAAGAACATTAACTCAGAATAAAAATAAGGGAGCAAAACAATAAATGTAGCTTAGACTGAGCTTCAGCACAACTCTCCCCTAGTAGATGCTGCCACAGAGTGGATAATCTTGCCTTCAGTTTTCTCCACTATCACCTGTACATAAGCTTCTAGTACTCCTCCCTAGTCTCATCTGCTGCAACTGAATATTTGAGGTGCTTTTATACTATTCATCTGCTGTATCCTATGTAGAGATGTGCGAAATTAGAAAATTTTGTTCAGTGAAATATTTCACAAAGTTTGCACAGTTTGCAAAATATTTTACGGATGCGAAATGTGAAATTTTGCAAGTGAAACTATGAAATTCGGGTGAACTTTGGTAAAATTCCACATTTCATGACAACATTTCACAATTTCACAACCGGTGAAAAATGTTGCAGAATGGCGGAATTTCATGAAATGTTTCACGTGGCAAAATTGCCGGTTTCGCAGCAATTTCACCAGCGAAATTTAATTTTGCAACATCTCTACTCACATGGTCTACTGATCCACCCCTAAACTAATGTAGCACTTTTCCTATGCTAATACAGACATTTGGGGATCAAATAGACATAAAGCAGTTTATTAGTATGCATACTATATTTTGCAATTTACAACTCTATTCAAATACAAAAGAAAAAACAGATATTGAAGTTGCATGATTAATTGCTCATTATAGCATTAAGCCTCTCCTATTATAGTGTTATCAGCTTGAAAGTTGTTATAAATAAGCCTCTGTCTGGGCCGCTGGCTCCTTATAGCATAGGCCAGAGACATACCTAGCAACAAGTAAGAGGTCTATCCTTTTTATATATATTTGTGAGAAAAGCAAGAAAAGTTACATTCCTCCAAGTTTTTATTATTATAGGCACAAGTATTTTTTATTTATTTATTTATTTTATGAAGACACTCTCTTCCCCCTACATCCTGCAGACCCGACCCTTCGGGACTGCCAAGGAGTCATCCTCCTGCCTCACTCGCCCTACACAGACCTACTTCTCCAGTCCTCATGTAGCTGTGGCTTCCCTCCAAGCAGGGCCAAGGTGGGGGTGGGCAAGCACCCCGATACTCACATCTCGTCAGACCGGAGGTAGCAGGCAGGCGAGGGCATATTGGAGGCATGGTCCAGGTGCTCCTTCTTTCCAGGCACTGCAGGTGTTTTCCCATTTTCTGTGGAGGAGTGGCATGCACCCTACTCCAAGGCATCACTGCTGGCATCGCCACTCCCTCATCCCTCTACGTCTGCTCTGCGTTTGCTGTGCCACTGGCTTCCGCCAGAGGCCAGGCAAGCACTGAGCACAGATCCCCTTCCTCCCAGAAGAGAAGAGCTGTCCTCCAGATGCTCAATCTTCTCCCTCCCCTGCTGACCCCTGATGGCCCAGGCTCACTTCTGAACCTGGGTTGCCAGCATGGCACGAGGTGTGGTGTCCAGCGCCTCAACCCTCAGTGCCACCAGGCCAGATTTATTTATTTATCTATGCAATCAGAATTACAACCCTTTGAGTCAAAGACTCTATTGCAAAGGATCTACGTCAGGAATACAAAAGAATACAAGGAGAAACGAATATAGTGCAGGAATATAAAAAGCTCATAAGTGCATACAATTTAAGGCTGGTGACCCAGCATCAGAAGAATCACAATACAAATTGTAGAATACAATCAAATAAGGAGCAAATACATAATTTAGACATCAGAAGGATAGCTTTGGGGAACTAATATGTAAGATAGAGCACATCACTGGCGAGAGGTGTTGGGTTGGCCAGGAAAACAGGATTTTGGGCGGGGGGGCAGGCAAATCCTCAGGCGATGGGGGCTAGGAACAGTCACAGGAGAAGGAGTCTAGCAGGAGGGTCTTTAGACCAATTTTAAAGCGGTCAAGCCTGGGTTCCAAGGAGATGGAGGGTGGAAGGTTTTTTAGGTGGGGGGGGGGGCATGACAGCAGAAAGATATTTGACCAAGGGAGGTCCTACAGTGGAGGACTAGGAAGGAGGTTCAGCAGAGCATCTGGAGTCCCATCAGTGAGGGATCCTTTGGATGAGGGGGTGGAAGCCAGAGGAGGCTTGCTTCTGTAGTATCTTCTTGGCAAAGAGACAAGTGTGGTACTTAAGTCTACCATCCAAGTTTATCCAGTTAGTAATCTTGTATAGCTCACAAGTGTGTGTTAATCTATTCCACCCTGAGACAAGGCCACAGGCTCTACTGAGGGCTATTTTTATACAGTGTAGGGCAGATTGGCCTGCAGTCTCGTATATCACAATGCCGTAGTCCATCAGGGATGAGACGGAGGAGGTTACTGTGAGTCGGTTGGCCTCAGGGGGAAGGCAGTGTTTATGTCAGTATAGTAGCCCCAGCCTGGTGTTAATAGAAGAGGAGAGGTGATGGATATGGGAGTGGTAGGGGAGGGAGGAAGGAGTCTAGTGAGAGACCCAGGTATTTGAAAGAAGTAACATGCTCCAAAGGGGTACCTGGGGAGTTAGTGATGGTTAACGAATAGTTTCTGTGTGGGCTCTGGTGGTGGGCAAAGATCATGGACTTGGTTTTCTTGTAGTTCAGTATTAGACGGTAGTCAGAAAACCAGATTTCAAGTTCCCCAAAGAAACTCTGAAGGACGTGTTGAAGGGAGTTAGGAAGAGGTTGTTCCAGAAAACTACAGCATCGTCCACGCTGAGCAGTAATTTCCCACTGCAGGATTTAGGGAGGGAGTTCAGGAAGAGGGTGAAGAGCAAGGGGCCTCGTATGAACCCTTAAGGCACTCCTGATAAAACTTGTCTACTGGAAGAGATTGTGGAGTTTATTTTGACCTGTTGAGTTCTGCCAGAGAGATAGTCTTTGAACCAAGGGGTGGCCTCTGGGGAAAAGCCCAAGAATGGGAAAGAGTGGAAGAGCAGTGCATGACTGACAGTGTAGAACACTTTGATCAAGTCAACATAGATAGCCCCTGCCAGGTGGCCCTGTTCAAGGGCCTCGTGTATAAATGATGCAAAATCGAGGAGGGCAGTGGTGGTGCTATGACCCCTCTGGAAGCCATGCTGTTCTGGACAGAGCAGGTTATACTTGGACAGATAGTCTGTGAGCTGGTCAGAGACAATTTTTTCAAAAGCCTTGGAGATAGGGGGTAGGATTGAGATGGGACAATAATTGCCGGCCGGATGTACGGTAGCCACTTTTCAGAATGGGAGTTATTACTGCATATTTCCAGGGCATGGGGAATTGGCTGAGGCATAGTGACAGGTTGAGCATTTTGGTGAGTTGGGGCAGGGTCTCATCCATTGTAAGGTGGAGGATTTTGATGTCCAGGGAGTCACTGCTAAAGCGAGAATTTGCCAGGACTTTGTTGAGGTAGCATTTTGCTTCACTACAGGAGATGATTTGCAGCCAGAAAAGGGGTGGGTCTGTAGTGAAAGGTTCAGCCATAGGGCAATTATGGATCGGGTTGAAAAAGTTCGAGGGATGGATATGGCTGAGGTCAGAGAAGGCAGCATTTAGGGCGTCGGAGATTGTAGTTGGATTCTGGGTGACGTCCCCCTCAACTAGTAACCGGGCAGGAGAGGGAGATACAGCTTTCCCACTAAGTTCTTTAATATTGCTCCAGAATGTATTCCTGGATTCCCAAGAGAAGGTGAAAGCTTGTTTAAAATAAGTGGCTTTGGCTTGGCAGACGGCTCGGGTGCACCTATTTCTTGCCTCTCTGTAATGCTGTCTGTTCTGTGGGAGCTGCAAGTCCAGTGCTCTATAAAAGAGGTTATCTCTGAGGCACATTTGGTCTAGCAGTGGCTGGGAGATCCAGGGTGTGTCCTGGTATTTCATTATCTGCTTGGAGAAGGGGGCAAAGATGTCACAAGCAGCATTAAGTGTAGTGATAAAGTAGGAGAGGGCAGTGTCTATGGACTGGGCAATGTAGATGGGGGACCAGTCACAGGAAGTGAGGTAAGTTTTGAGGCAGGAGAGGGACCCTTTTTTAAGGTGCCTTCATAAGGAGACTTTAGGAGTGACTGAGGGGAGTTTGTTTGACCACCTGTAGATAACTGGGGAGTGATCGCTTAGTGTATCTGGGTGCACTTTGACCTGGGGGAGATTATTAGATCAGTTAGTAAAGATGAGGTCAGTTAGTGTAGAGGTCCTAGTTTTTGCTTCCAGTCTGGAGGGAGACTGGACAACCTGGGTAAGGTCATAAGACAGAATGGATTTGTTGTAGGGGGAAGACACAGGGGATAGCCAGTTCACACTGAAGTCTCCCAATATGATGATTTCACTTTTGGATGGGAGGTGGAGATACTGGTCAATATTCAGTCAAAGGCAGGCTTTAGGTTACGTGGGGGGATGTATACAGCCATAACGTATAGCATTTTTCCAGGAATGCCAAGGAGTAATTTGATGGCAAGGGTTTGGGCTACAAGTGCAGGGGGGTGTGAAACTGGGAAGGCGTGCAGTGAGTTTCTAACATAGAGGGCACAGCAACCTCCCCATTTGCTCTGCCTGTCCATCTCAGAAAATGGAGTAACCATTGAGGGCAACATATGCATCAGGGATGTCTTTGGAGAGCGAGGTCTCAGATAAGGCTAGAATGTCTGGAGAGTGTTGTGCGATCCAGCATTGAAGAGGTGTGATCTTTTTCTGTAGGCTGCAGACATTGAGGGATGCCAGCAGGAGGTTACCAGGCTTGCTCACTTGGGGGCACCTGAAACAGTAGGCCCAGGGTTAAGGTACACATTACTCGATAGGAGGAGGAGGAGGAGAAGTGTATGCCAGAGCAAAGCAGCCCTGAGTATTTTGAGTTGTATGTGCAAGTTATTAGATGGGGGGATGTATTTTGTGCATGTGACCAGGGTGGGAGGGGTGTGTATGAGGTGGGCTAGGAGACAGGATCTTGTGGGATGATAGGGGCCTATGGAGAAGTGATTGAATGGGGAAAGGGGGTCCAGAGGAGGTCAGGATAGAAGTTCTGTGTAGGTCATGGGTGTTGTGGCAGGCCAAGGGCTCAAGAAGAAGGAGGAGGGGGGCAGCTGGCCAAGAGGCATTAGGTAGCCCCAAAGGTGGGACATTATGTTCAGGGATGGGGGTGCCATGGTGCTTCCTTGGGGGGTGGAGGCAGGGAGTGACACTGAGGGTAAGGAGTAAGTGACTATTGCTAGAGCCAGGAGAGGTAGCATGGTGTAGCAGTTATTAAGGAATGAATATCATTATACTAGCAGCCACTAGTGGTGAGGCAGTATAACCTGCTAATGGTGAAACAGGCTGATTTTTTTTTTATGAAGTCATATGACCAACCCTTACTATATAAGGACTTGCTCGCCAAGGGTGGTGGTGAGGTGGCCGACGCGTAGCATCAGTGGGGCAAACAGTCCCAGTTCTTTGTTTAGCCATGGGCAAGCAAGTGGACATATTTTAAGTGTCTCCACACTGCTCTGATGTTCATACCTGCTGTGCGTGTGAGATCTCTGAGGAAGGGCAGCTTCAGGGAGCCCTCGCAACCTCCTGTTTGTGTGTGGGCTAGCTTGAAGCGGAAAGAAAAAATGGATGAACACCAGGTTAAGTAAGGTAAAGGGGGAAGGGTGCTGCCTGGGAAAGGGACAGAGACAGGCCCAGACAAACTAATTAAATCAGTAGTATTTTCTTAAGGCACCAGGGGTTGCAGCAGATTAAATAGATTTAGCACTTTCTATCATCTCTACTCCCCCCCCGTGTACCTTCTACTATCCCCCCTGTCAATCTCCCTCAAATGTACCCTAGTCTAAAAATGTTGTTAGCTATTGTTTGGTTGTAAACTGATCAGTATGTCTATATGCTGGTAATCTAGTTACTGATGTATGTATCCTGCTATACTACTCGTTGTTCCACTCCCCTTCCCCAAGGACGTACTGTGAGATGAGCTTGTTGCTCAGTGTAACCTTCCTGGTGAAACATTTCAATAAATAAAAATAAATAAATAAATTTGTCTAGCAGAAACAATTAATTAAGTGCAAGTTCTGTAAAACAGTGCACCTTAAGTCTAAAAGCAAAGCAGCAGGTGAATTAAATAAGCAGCATGCACATTGTTTATCATTAAGGCAGCAGGTGAAATTACAGAAACAAAATGCACTTTTTTTAGCAGTAAAAGCAGCAGGAGAATTAAGGAACTAATGTATTTCATCTAGGCAGCAGGTAAAACAGCTAATTAAGAGACTGCAAAAAAACTATCTCCAGTACTACACCAACTGTTAAGGTCGGCTCCAGACTAGAGATGCAGCAAATTTAAAACCGCCGGCAAAGTGAACGCGAGGTGGCCACTTCACCTTGGCACTTCGCTATGTGGAGTGCCCCATAGGAAAGGCTCACTTCACCTTGTTATTATTACTTCGCATTGCCATTCCACCTTAAACGCAAAGTAAGGTGGAGTGACAACAATATTGGCAGCATCCCACCCACACAGTCACCAGAATGAATGTGCATCCCCAAAGTGCTACTGTCTTATGTCCAGAAAACTCCCCAGTGCTGATGAAGTGAAATGAGAGTGTAACAAAAAATGCAAAGTCTCCCAAAATTAATGGCACACTCAGTCATGCGTGCAGTGGTCAGGTCACACACACAGAGTAACCAGAATTAATGTGCATCCCCAAAATGCTACTGTCTTGTGTCGAAAAAATTCCCCAGTGCTGATGAAGTGAAATGAGAGCATAACAAGAAATACAATCTCCCAGAATTAATGGTGCCATGCAAACACATAGACAGATTAAGATTGTGCTGCACACTCAAGGGATGTGTACAAAAAGGCACAACACCACCTAACCAGTGCTTACAAGTCACAAATCCAAATCCGGAAAGGAATACATTTTGCCAGTTGGGGAATTAGTGCACAGCAGTAACAATCTTCTACCAGTAAAGATACCACAAAGCAGTAGAAAAAAGTCATGCAGGTGTGGTGGATAGAAGGTTCACACTGCTGCAATTACTCTGTAACACAATAAAAGGTGTCTGATTTAATCACACACACACTCAAGTAATGTGTAGCAAATTGAAAACCTTTAGTAATATAACCAAATGTTTTAAACAGATAAATTGTACACTGCTGCACCACAACAATCAGTAAACAAATTTCAAGAATTACTGAAAATATTACTGTGTGTACATTAACACAGTTATACAAGAAAAATATAACCAAAAACAGAAAGACTGCCTTTTTCTCACAGTTAATCTACCTACACCACAAATACGCCCCTCCCCAAAGCACACTTCACAGTACACAGACTGACTGTTCTAAATTAACATTCAAAATCCACACACAACAATAAACACTCGATGATATAAGCACAGAAGAGTTTCCTACAATCTATGTACTAAATTTTGAGAAAAAAATATTACTCAAAAAGGCATTTTAAACAGCTTTTAGAGGTTTTGAATCGCAGAGCTCTGAGAGCAAACTGTCTCCAGCTACCACTGCACACACACTACCTAGGCCAGAACTGAGGATGTGCCGAACAATCCCATGTATAAGCCCATGTGACATGCAATCTCATGAATAACTGCAGAATTTCATTTGGAACTCAATTACAGGGTGAAGTGAGGCAATTTACATCGATTTCAATATACTTCACCATAAAATTGGTGTAGAAGTGGTTTGGGGAAGGTGGAATAACGCAAAGTCATTGGTTTCAAAGGACTTTGCATTCCTCATTATGAAGTGAAGTACTCTGCTTCACATTGTGGAGTTCTCCACAGATTCCACATTACTCAGTAAATCACTTCATGGAGCAAATTGGGGCCACTTTGCCCATCACTACTTACAGTACTGTAACTCACATGCTGCATGGGAAGGAACGTGAATGCCTATGGCTGTACTTCCCCTATGGGCTGTTGCACAAAACTCCCAGACTTAAAAATGCTTATTAATGAGTACAATGGTGGAGTGGTGAAGCCTGGAGAGATACTACAAAACATGCTTACAATACATCCAAGTAACTAGTAAAAAAAATGAATGTTGTGATTAGTGACTTGATCGTAAATCGTGATTTGTGAATGCATTTGTGACCGTGTTGATGAAGAATGTGATTCGGTGTCAACGGTGTGAGATAATCAATATGAAAACTGTATTGGGAATGCGAATGCCTGTGGCTGTACTTCCCCGATGAGCTGTAGCACAAACTCCCCGACTTAAAAACACTCATTAATGAGTACAATGTTGGGGTGGTGAAGCCTGGAAAGATACTACAAAACATACTTGCAATACATCCAAGTAACTAGTAAAAAAATGAGTGTTGTGATTCGTGACATGATCGTGAATCATGATTTGTGACTGCATTTGTGACCATGATGATGAAGAACATGATCCAGTGTCGACGGTGTGAGATAAACAATATGGAACTGTATTGGGAGAGGAACGCAAATGCCTACAGCTGTACTTCCCCAATGAGCTATAGCACAAATTTCCTGACATAAAAATGCTTATTAATGAGTACAATGGCGGGGTGGTGAAACCTGGAAAGATACTACAAAACAGGCTTACAATGCATCAAAGTAACTAGAAAAAAATTAATTTTGTGATTCGTGACATGATCGCGAATAGTAATTTGTGACTGCATCTGTGACCGTGATGATGAAGAATGTGATTTGTATCACGAGTGACTCGTGATGATGGTCCTGACTTAAAAACGCACATTAATGAGTTCAATGTTCATGCAGAATTATGCACCACACCGGTCCAGTACTCTGAAGGGAAGCCAAAGAAACAACTGTGACTTAAGTTACAGATGGAGATTGGGCCCTAGAGAGATGCAAATGCACAAACAGATTAAGATTGCACTGAGCACTGAAGAGATGCAGATGCAAAGGCACAACACCTAACCAGTGCTCACCATCAAAAATTCAAATCTGGAAAAGAATACCTTTGCCGGTTGGGGCGGGCTGCGGGGGGTGGGGAGAGCAGTGTACTGCACTGCTGCATTAACAGTCACTAGTACTAGTACCAGTGAAGATACCACAAAGAAGTACAAAAATCACACAGCTGCAGTGGATAGCAGGTTCACATTGCTGAAATTATTATGTGGCACAATGAAAGGTGTTTGATTTGATGACACGCATCACACACATACACACACACACACTAAGTAATGCATAGCAAATTGAAAACTTCAGTAATATAACCACATATTTTAAACAAACTAAAATTATTCACTGCTGCACCACAACAATCAGCAAAAAAATGGCTCAAATTATTGAAAATATTACTGTGTGTACATTAACAAAGTTATACAAAAAAAATTCACCAAAACATAAAGCACTGTCTTTTTCTCCAAGTTAATCTACCTACACCACAGATATGCCCCTCCCCAAAGCACACTTCCACTGTCTCTCACTACGCAGACTGAATGTTGTACATTAACTTCAAAATCCACACACAAACAATAAATGCTCGATGATATGAGCACAGGAGCATTTCCTATTATCGATGAACAAAAGTTTCAGCAAAACAAATGACCCAAAAAGGCTTTTTTTAACAGCTTTTAGAAGGTTTGAATTGCAGATAGCTCTCTCCTACAGCTTCCTACACACACTACCCTAAACTGAGGCTGTGCAGAACAATCTAGAGCCCATGTGACCTGAAATCCCATGAATCACTGCAAAATTCGCCTTTGGAGCTTAAAAACAAGGCGAAGTACATTGTTTTCAATGTACTTCACCTTAAGAATTGGTGGAGTAGTGGTTTGGAAAGGTGGAGTAATGTGAAGTCATTGTTTTCAATTGACCTTATGTTACCCATTATAACGCGAAGTACTCCGCTTCGCATTGCGGAGCACTCCGTGAATTCAGCTTCACTCCATGAATCAATTCGCGGAGCGAATTGGGGCCACTTCACCCACTACTACCCCAGACCTGCTCATTTGAAAAATGGTGTAAAAACAGCTCAAACAGTCCCAGCCCCTTGTTCGGCCATGGGCAAGCAAGCGGACATTTTTTAAGTGCCTCCACACTGCTCCGAAGTTCGTATCGGCTGTGCATGTGAGATCTCTGAGGAGGGCAGCTTCAGGGAGCTCTCACAACCTCCTCTTGGTGAGGGGGTTAGCTGTTAAGAGTAAACCAAGTCATGTTGCCAAAACGTTTTTACAATATAATACAAGTTCCTTGTTGGCTGAAATTTGCAGCCTATGGGAACACATTTCATTTGGGCCCTTTATTTTCAAACAGACCTGTGGGCTCTGCTACTGCCCTTTTTTAACATTCTACCTAGGGTTTATGTCTAAGGTTGTACTGTCTGTAATTTATTATTCCCTCTGGCGCCTGGGTTCTAGCCCCTAAAAACATTTGGGGAGTCTTGCGTCTTTCTGTGTGTCTTTGTGAACACATTCCTTGCTCCTTGGAGCTCCTTTCAGGTCCAGCAACCTCAGGTCACACTGCATGTCAAAATCAGAGCCTACTTGGCTCGGACCGATGCTGGTGAGGCACCATGCGGCTATTAACCTTCTTGTCACAAGCTGCAGAAAGTTACAGCAGCATTCCTATCTTATGTGGAGCTTTTTCTGGCTCCACTGCTCTAGCATGCTTCACACCAGGTTTCCAGAGCCCTGCAGGAAGCATGTTCTCTTTAGTTTAACAAGGGACCTCTTGTCCCTACCAGCAGGTCGGCTCTAGCTTCCTTTTCTTCAAATTATGAGCTGAAAACTGCTATTTTAAGCACTCCAAATGGAGCGAACAGAACACAGAAATGGGAGCGCAGCTACTGGTGGTCTTTCTGTACTTTTCAATTTAGCACACCTTGTACAGTAGCCTTACTGCTGGCTGCGCCTCTTCTCCCGTAAATGCTCCTGGAGAAAAATATGCACTGGGACCATGTAAGAACTGCATGTGCCAAAAGACACAGACGGTCCATTGTAGTGTGCTTTCTTGAGCTTGCCCAGTAGCCTTTCTACCTAGGCAACATTACTTGAGTCAACACGACTGCCTCTCCATAGTACCCTCAAGGGGCAGAAAAAAGAAAACAAGGGGGCAAAGAACAGTAATGAGATACTCTGGTAGGTGGCCACCCTACCACAGTAGAAAAAGGGAAATTGTAGAAGAAGACAAAGAGAAAAAATGCTGCTGCAACAGGCTTTATTATCGAGGAGAAAGAAAAAAGGAAAGTCCTGGGGTACATTCAGAAAAGGGGGGGTCTCTATCACACAACTCCATGGTTAAGCGGAAACTGCTAGTCCAGCTGGTTGGTTTCCAAGACAAGCTACCCACTACAGTTGAGTAGGATGGAGCTTCCACCCACCCTCGCTTGGAAGCTCCACCCCAGGGTCCCATAGTAACAGTACAACCTGAACAAAACATCATACAGGTATGTTGTACATTTGCACAGTATACAAATACTATTCAATTATCATGTGGTGTCTATAACATTTATTCTCTTAATAAAGTAACATTTCCTGTCATGCCTGTACTTATTTTTCAGTTCCTTCAGCAGCCCCATAACGGGATAGAAAATCTGCATTCACATGAAAAACACCAACTCTGTGTTTTACACTGAACTGGTAAGGTTGAAGGGCTAAATACCATCTCATTATTCTGTTATTTTTGTCCTTCATTTGTGAAATAAAACATAAGGGGTTATGGTCTGTAACCAATGTAAAAGGTGCCCCCCACAAGTAAAAGCGAAGGGCTTCAATCACCCATTTGCGGCTAGACATTGCTGTTCCATGGTTGATTATTTCTGCTCTCTATCATGGAGTTTGCATGAAATATAAATTACAGGATGGTTCTTCCCCTTCAGTGTTTTGACACAACACTGCCCCATACCAGTCCCTGAGGCATCTGTATGCACTTCAAAAAGATAACAGAAATCTGGGCTTTTCAGCACTGGTGAGGAACATAAGGCCACCTTAATCTTCCAGAAGGGCTCCTTGTAGCCTGGAGACTATTGTACTTTATTTCCTCATTGCTCTTTAGTGAGGTCAGTCAGGGGTGTGGTTATTGTTGAAAAATTGCATATGAACATACTGATGGGTACTGGCAGAAATCCTCTAGTAATAATACATGTGGGGCAAATAATACCTTTACTGAACCAACACAAATAATCAAACAGGACTATGTGGCACTAGCAAATAAACTACTCAAAAAGGGATGTGAAGAAGTTATATCAGAAATCTTCCAGATACCCAGGGCATCTAGAAACCAGCAAATAAAGATAAGAGGTACAAACAACTGGTTAAGAAAGTAGTGTCTAAGTGAAAATATTAAATGCATTATGCACTGGGAGGAATTCTATGGTGTACCAACCTCTACTGCTGGGAGGGGTTACACCTAAGTAGAAGAGGAAGTAGGTTACTAGGGGAACGTATTGGGAATTTTACTAATAAATGATTAAATTAATTTCTCTGGAAGAGAGGTATTCATATAATACCATTCTAGAGGAAGGACCTATTGAAAGCACAATCAATAACTCACCAAAGCAAAGCAAAATGAGGGCTTCTACAAGTGTAGTGAAAAGAATAAACAACAAGTGGATATACTGTTCTTGAATGCCAGGAGTTTCAACACAAAAATGGAGAAGCTAACACACTTAGTGACAGAAAACAATATTACAATATGTGGGATAACACAGACTTGGGGGGATAAATTATAATTGGAATGTAGAGATACAGGGCTATAATATGCTATACAAAAACAGGCAAGACCGTAGAGGTGGGGGAATAGCACTTTATATAAAAGAGAAACTCATCTCCTGTGAGATAAATAAAATTGTAGGAACTTATATTGAAGGTATTTGGGCCAAAATCAAACTCCTAAATGACAATCTTACCATGGGTCAAGTCTATCATCCACCTAATCTAACCACTGAAGACAATGTAAATCTATTGATGGAAATAGAAGGAAAAGACATCATAAAGGATTATGTACTACTGGGGGACTTCAGTCTCCCCAATATCAACTGGGTAACACTGAACAGTACAACATCCATGGAAAACAAATTTATTGATTTATTTATTCAGCAGAATTTGAAACAAATGGTCACTCAATCTACAAGGGGAACAGACATATTCGACCTGGTTTTGACAAACAGTGAGAACAAAATTAAAAATATAAGGATACTTCCCCCACTAGGAGACTCCAACCATAATATGGTGGCATTTGAATATAAAGGTATTGTTACTTATACAAAATGTAATACAATAGTAAAATATTTCAATAAGACTGATTATGGCAAGATGAAAACTCATAAGGCTAAATGAACTGGAAAGAGGAATTAAAAGGTTTAAACTCAGAAATAACCTGGGCAAAGATAAAGCAACAAACTGAATACTGTATTGATAAATACATACCAGTAAGGCCCAAATACAGTAATAAATGTCATGTCCCCCATGGTGGAACAACATTACCAGGAAACAACTAAATAAAAAAAAGAAACTATATCATAAATATAAAAGAAATCCATCTGTAGCAGCTTGGAATAAATTTAGGCACAGTAATAAAAAATCTAAATCTATGATTATGACTGCCAAGAGGAGACTCGAGCTGAACTTAGTAACTAGCGTAAGTGACAACAAAAAAACAATTCTACAACTACATTGGGTCACTTAAAGGGAAACAACATGTCGTTGGTCCACTGGTATCTGATAATAGCATAAAAACAGGGGAAGATGAAATAGCCAAGGAATTAAATAACTATTTTCTGAGTATCTACCAACCTAGGGAAGAATTCAACAAACTAATCAAAGTGACTACAGATAGCTCCATAGAATTCAGCACCAGAGAGGTGGAATTAATAATAAAATCATTAAAACTAAATAGTTCACCCAGGCCTGTTGGAATTACCCCCAGAATCTTTCAAGAACTAAGTAAAGAGACCATGGGATGACTCACTTTGCTTTTTAATATTTCAATCTTAGAAGGGAAAACATTAAAAGAATGGCGAGAGGCACTAGTAACTCCAATACATAAGGAAGGGAAAATAGAGAAACTAAAAAATTAGTGACCCATTAGTCTCGCGTTTGTGATAGGTAAAATAATGGAAAGACTCCTGCAAACATACATAATTGAACATATAAAAAACACTGGATTAGAAGACCACACTCAGCATGGCTTTATCTCTAGGAGGTCATGTCTTACGAACCAGATACATTTCTTCAAGCCAGAAAGTGCAGCTCTGGATAAGGGAGTTTCATGAGATGTTATTTTTCTGGACTTTGCCAAGGCATTCAACAAGGTATCACACAAAATACTGTTACAGGAACTATATAAGATAGGTTTACACTCAAACATTATTAACTGTATAAAATCGTGGTTCACTGATCGACATCAGAGGGTATCTGTAAAAGGACATTTGTCAAACTGGGGTAGGGTGACTAGTGGAGTCCCACAGGGATCGGTTCTAGGGCCTACACTATATAACATCATGCTGACTAGAATGAAAGTATCTGGTAACATGTGAATATGTAAATATGCCGATGATTGTAAGTTGGGAGGACTTGTTAACAGGAAAGAGGATGGCATATTAATACAAAAACAGACAAACTTTATGATTGGGCAAAGGCCAACAAAATGCAGTTTAGTATGGATAAATGCAAAGTTATGCATTTAAGGAAGAACGACCCACTTTGTTGTTATATGTTGGGTAACAGTATACTGAAAACAACTGCTAAAGAAAAAGATCTAAGCACAATAATAACACAAAAGCTAACCTTCAATAGGAACACCTCAGTAAAGGTCAAGAAATTTCATAAAATTGTAGGCTCAGTTCTGGCCAATATTAAAAGCAGGGAACTGGAGGTGTTAGTGCCTCTTTTTTCAAGCTTGTACCTAGAGTACTGTTCCCAGTTTAATTTCCCACACACTAAAAAAGGCCAGAAACATATTGAGGGAGTGCAAAGGAAATTAACCAAGAAAATCAGACCATTAAAGGACATGAGCTATGGAAATAGATTTGGGAAATTAAATTTATTTTCAGCTAAATACATGTAGATTAGAGGAGATCTTTGTCTAATATACAAAGCAACAAATAATAAATATATAAGGGACACTATTGCATTAACATTACAGGAGGGTAAAACAAACTACAAGAAGTAATGGTTATAAAATAAAAGGGGAATTACTAAGAACAACAAGGGGAAGCAGCTTTTTTACACAAAGGGTTGTAACACTATGGAATAGCCTTCCACAACAAGTTGTTACAAGTCAAAACATTACTATATTTAAAACTAGGCTTGATGAGTACATGGGAGATAAGAAATATGAGTTCCACCCATGATTGTATGGGTGGCAAGTTCAATAATGTGCCTCACAGCCTACCAAACTCGTAGTTTCCTACGAACATATGAACCTTCGATAATACCCAGACAAACCCAGAAATGACCTCACTTGTTTCTTGGTCTCTGGTATGGGACAGTTGGCTACTGCTTCCACTTTACTGATCTCTGGCCTTACAAGTCCATTACCCAAAATGAGCTCCAGATATTTAGTTTCTTGCATAGCTAGGGCACACTTGGTGGGCTTGATGGTCATCCCTGCATGTTTAATAGACCCAGTCACAGCTTTTAGATGCACCAGGTGAGTATTCCAGTCTGAACTAAAGACAACAACATCAGCCAAGTATGTCGCACAAAAATTACTGTGGGATGCCAGCATTTGGTCCAAATAACATTGAAACATTGCCAGGGCTCCATAAAGTCCAAAAGGCATTGTTCTAAGCTGAAATAAACCTGCTGGTGTGCTGAAAGCAGTTTTTTCCTTTACTGTGTCTACCAACAGGATTTGCCAATATCCCTTGGTGAGGTCTGAAGTGGAGATAAACTTGACGTGACCAATCTGATCAAGAATATCATCAACCCGAGGCATAGGGTGTGCGTCAAATTGAGCTATCTGATTCAATTTCCTGAAGTCAATGCATAATCTGATTCCTCCCTCCTTCTTTGGTACTACCACTATCGGGGATCCCCAGGCACTTTTAGAGGTCTCAATGATGTTAAGGGCTGGTAACTTCTGTACTTCCTGGTGAACCTCAATTCTTACCCTCGCTGGTAGTTGATAGGGCATCTTCTTTATGGGAGGGGCTGTTGTGTTTATCTGGTGCTCAACCCCTTCTGCTTTCCCAGGCTCCCTGGTGAAAGTGGTAGCAAAAGAACTGATGAGATTTTGGAGTTCTACCTTTTGTGTGTTTTCTAGGGTTGGATTGATCAATACATCCCGGGGTCCTGTCGGTATCTCCAATCTACCATATGCTATTTCTAAATCAGTTTTCTCTGATTCTGCCATAACCATCGTCCCCAGCACTGTTCTAATCCTTTCATACCATTTTTTCAATAAATGTGCATGATAGATTTTCTTCTTTTCCCTTTTGTCTGGGGTTTCAATCTCAAAAGTTACTGGCCCCATCTGACATGAGATTCTGTAAGGGCCTTGCCATTTCATTAATAGTTTGTTAGTAGCTGATGGTAGCAATAACAATACCTGTTCCCCCACAGTAAAATGTTTCTTGCTGGAAGGCTCCTAATCATATTCTTTTTTCTGCATTATCTGGGCTTTTACCCCTGCGTACCGGGTCATAATGTCATACGCATAATAGCGCATGACATTATGCCGAATCCAGGACCTGTGCACTCTCCGTGTTGGACCCTCCCAGAGTTAGAATCCTTAGTGGGGGGATCTGGGGGGCACAGCCCCCATAACAGGGGTATGGGGACAGAGCACTCCACAGAAAAAAAGATACCAATGAAGCACACAATGCTCTTATGCCGCATGACATTCTGCCGTGCGCGGTTTTGACCTCGTGCCTTACCCCTGTCTCGTGTGCTTTCTGTGTATACACCACTAACCTTTGCCTCAGTTTCATGTATTTGGCTATTCCTGGATGTTTAAGGTCTTTTCCCTCCTCCCAACACTCCTTGACTACATCCAACAGACCATGAGGGTTCCAACCAAATAGTAGTGAAAAGGGGAATAGCCTGTTGAGGCTTGTGGGACTTTTCTATATGCAATAACAGAAAAGGGAGGAACTTATCCCATTCTTTCCATTCTTCATGGATGAACTTCATGAGCATACGAGTCAGAGTTCCAGTTTGGTTGAAGCGTTCCATGAGTCCGTCCATTTGGGGATGATGGGGATGTCCTTATGGCCACTATTCCTAGGAGGTGGTAGAGTTCTTTTAATAGGGTGGCATTACAGTTACTCCCCTATCAGTGAGGGTTTCCTTCGGTATGCCTACCTGACTAAACAGTTTCACAGGTTCTTCAGCAGTCTTGGGAGTTGTAACAGTTCGCATGGGGATTGCTTCTGGATATTTGGTGGCATAGTCACAAATAACCAACATAAACCTGTTTCCCTTAGACCTTTTTGCCAATGGCCCCACTATGTCCATCCCTATCCTTTCAAATGGTGTTGTAACTAAAGGTAAGGGTACAAAGTGGCCATATCTTTCTTTCCTGTCTGTACAACCATCTAGCATTCAGGAAACTCCTGACAATATTTGGCTACATCTTCGTGAATATCTGGCCAGAAGAGTCTTTGTAGGATTTTTCCTGAAGTTCTATCTCTTCTGGCATAATGGGCCCAGGGCAAATCATGTCCCAAATTTCAGTAAGTCCTGCCTAAAACATGCTGGTACCATCAACTGTTCCACCCATTCCCCAGTGTCAGGGTTGGTACAAACCCTATACAGCAACTGATTATCCACCATCATCTCAGGGGCTCCAGATTTCTGTTACTTACCCACCTTGAAAAACAAGGTTTTAAGGTTTCATCTGCCTGTTGTTCTTCTACCATTTCACTTTTTACAAATGTAGATTGTAGACTATCAGGTAATCCCTTTTTATCTCTGCACCATTGTCTTTGCTGTCTTTTTTTTTTTTTTTTTTGCATTCAGAGATATTTTTGTTTTACCTGGGGCATTAAAAACTTCCCCATGAAAAGGGAATACTTCCACAAGTTGTTGTTCCCTCTTACTCTGGGCCTTGGTGATCATTGCTGTAAGAGATCCACCATCTTGTAATAATGTGGTAAACTTGGGGTAATAATGCCCAGTTAGGATAGGTACTGGGAGCTTGGGTAGAATTCCTGCCTTAACTATGGTGGTACTCCCCTTTTAATTACTATGAATGCTAGCCATGGCATAGTGATGAGTGTCTCCATGGACACACAACTTTCAGGTCTGGTTCCCTCTGTGTAGTCTTAACAAGTTCAGGCCTTATCAGGGTATTTTTAATCCCTGAGTCTATAAGACCTACCACAGTTTGGTTCTCAATTTTTACATCAGTGAGAAAAAAACCTGATTTAAACAAGGCTAAATGGGTTTTATCTGCAGTTTTAGAAGGACAATACCTTGCAATGTGCCACAAACCCTGACAGTTTCTATAAATTATATCAGCTGGGAAAGTTCTTCCTGTAGATCCACTTTTACCCTCTTGTCTGGTTGTATGCATCCGATTACGCATCTGTGGGTTGTTTTTTACCAATTGAGCTGCCTTGGTTGCACGGTGGTCATGTGAACGTTGATCTCCCTTCTGATATGGCTGGTGAGCAGCAAGGAATTCCTCAGCTAGAGAAATGGTCTTTTCTGCATTCTCAGGCTTGTGTTCTTTAAACCACATTTGAGCATCAACAGGTAATATTTGCACAAATTGTTCCACAATAAAAAGTTCCATAATAGCAGGTTTTGATTTATCATCGGGATGGATCCATTTCCAAAACAAGTCTCTCAATCTGGCAAATGTCTATTGAGGTTGATCACATGCTTGATGTTTTACAGCATGAAATCTTTGTCTATAGGTTTCTTGACTAATGTCATACCTCTTCAATATTTCAGTCTTAACTATATCATAGTTTTCAGCATGATGTGTGTCAATGTTACTGTAGGCTAACTGTGCTGTCCCAGTCAGGTAGGGGGCCAAGCATACTACCCACTGTTCTTGGGGCCACTCACAAGCCCTGGCCACACAGTCAAAGGTGGTGAGACAAGCTTCTATAGCATCAGAGGAAGTCATTTTAGTAAGCTTTATGTCCTTGGGGTTGGGGTTGCCTCCATTCCCACCAAGTCCCTGACCTGACCCCAAAGTTTGTAATGCTCATAAAGTCTCTGCCGACCTTCTATCCTGTGACTGTCAGTCTCATTCTCTTTCCTGGAAGTTAATATCCCATTGTCTCTCCATTTCCATTTCGTGGATGGCCAACCATCTCAATAATTCTCCTATATTTTCTGGTGGCTCTTTTTTCATCTCACGGGTCTCCGTCTTCATCTCCAGTTCCTCCTTGCTCTCATCCTTCTCCCTCTGTATTGAATCCTTCTTCCAAACATCTAGTCCCAATCCGAGGTTCAGGGGTTCTTCGGTCCTTTTCTCTCTGGGCCCTGGTGACTGTCCCTGTCTTCTTTTTGTCCATTCCATCAGGCATGTCACCTTAGTTATTTTGCCACCAGGTCTGGTGCCCATCACTGGTTTCTCCCTGTATATCTTAGACAACCAGAGATCCCACTTCTCACACCATTTATGTGGAAGGATGTGGGAACTGATAACACCAGACACAGCAGTAGGTTTAAAACACACAGTTTCATTTGTGTGAATTTTCTTTTCAGCAAAAAAATTAACTCAGAATACAAATAAAGAGACAAAACAATAAATGTAGCTCAGACTGAGCTTCAGCATACTCTCCTCTAGTAGATGCTGCCACAGAATGGATAATCTTGCCTTCAGTTTTTTCCACTATCATATGCGCTTACGCTTCTAGTACTGCTCCCTAGGCTCATCTGCTGCAGCTGAATACTTGAGGTGCTTTTATACTACTCATCTTCTATATCACGTGGTCTGTTGATCCACCCCTAAACTAACACAGCACTTTTCCTATACTAATACAAACATTTGGGGGGATCAAATAGATATGAAACAGTTTATTAGTGTGCATAATGTCTTTAGCAATTTGCAGCTCTATTCAAATGCAAAAGAAAAAGCAGATTTTGAAGTCACATGATTAATTGCTCATTATACAGTAGCATCAAGCCCCTCCTATTATGCAGTGTTATCAGCTTGAAGGTTGCCATAAATAAGCCTCTGTCTGGGCTGCTGGCTCCTTATTGCATAGGCCAGGGGCATACCTAGCAACAGGTAAGAGGGATATCCCTTTATATATATTTGTAAGAAAAGCAAGAAAAGTAACATTCCTTCATGTTTTTATGTTGGCGTGCTTGTGCAGCCAACATCTTGGGACAGAGCAGCTTTGGAGGTGCAGTCGCTGTTGGGCGAATGCAGGGCATGCATCACTAGGTGCATCCCTCATTCCCTGATCAGCCTGCATGCTGGCGCCACACCATGCATGCATAATGTGGCGAGCACATCTGAGAAAAGGTCTGCTGCAATCTGAGCAAAGCTCGTCATATGCAGAGGACCTTTTCTTTATGTGCTTGCCAACATTATGCTCATGGTGGCACACTGGCCACCGAACTGCCAAATTCAGGGTGCCCAATCCCCTGTCAGTTTACCCTGCCCCCTATGAATGTGTGTGGAGTGGAGCCCATTCCCGTCGACGGCATAAAATCTCCAATTTGTGATATGCAGAGGGGTGCCTAACCCTTGCCTTACTCCCACTCTTTCCTCAGGTGTTGACGGGAAGCCCACTCCCCTTGGCATAAAGAACCCCACCATTGTTTAATGCCAGGGGTGGCCAATCATGGTTCTATGCCCCCACCCTTCTTTGTGCCAACAGGGTGCCCAGTAAACGTCGGCATAAATTACTCCCCCTTGTGTGGTTTGCTGGCAGGGTGCCCAATCCCCGTCAGCCACAAACAGACCCCCAAACAGTTGGTGGCACACTGAGCCCCCCAGCGTGCCAAATCCCTGCAAAAAAAACTGTCCCGAGATGGTTTTTTTTTGTTTTCCTGTAAAACAAAAATGGTCCCTCGTAGTCTTGATGCACCCCCCACCCGCACCCTGCCTCCCCTCACCCCATACTTACCTGCAGAGTCCAGAAAGATGATCTTCGGTGGACTGGGAACACATCTGTACTCTTCAAAGCCGACCGCAAACAGAGGAAATGCCAGTAAGCTGTATAATGGAATAAATAGAGGTTTTTCAACTTTAGTGCATATCTCGGGCATTTTTGTGAATTTTGGCCCCAAATTTTCAGTGTGGGGTTTTTGGGACCCCTTCTCATGAATTCTTGCACTGTCATGGCGTTATTCAGTCCTGAAAGGTGATTTCACAGTCACTGCATAGAATAATCTTTTGGGACCAAGTAATGAAATGACAGTACCACTGTTCATGAGGGGGGCTCTCAAAAATCCTATATTGCAAATTTGGTGGGAAAAATCCAAAAAATGAATGTTTTACGAGCATGCGTAGCAACTGCATAACGCACGCTCATAAGTTAGTGCATTCACACTATTTTCATGCCAGATTCTCAACATTGGAATTTTACCACACCTTCTTGTGAACCGTACAGCTGTCATTTTTCACATCCTGGCCAAAATGTGTTTTCACATTTCCGGCGCAGAATAGCACGGTCGCTGTGCGAAATCAGTGTTCGGGACACATTACGAAAATGACAGTGACACTGTTCATGAGCAGAGGTCCTAAAATGCCTGTGTTAAAAATTTGGTGATATTACTCCATGAAGTGATTATGTTACGGGTGTGCGTTGCTCAGTTTGCACCTACTCTCGTACGTTCGCAAACTTCTAATATTTTCACTACAGATTTTCAACAGAGCCATTGTTCTGCACCTCCTAATGAACAGTTCAGCTGTCATTTTTCACATCCTGACCAAAATCTGTTTTTACAGTTCCGGCACAGAATAGTGCGGTCGCTGTGGAAAGCACGTGTTTGAGACACATGATGAAAATGATAGTGACACTGTTCATTAGCAGACGTCCTAAAATGCCTATGTTGAAAATTTGGGAACAAAAGTCAATAAAATGAGTGTTTAACAAGTGTGTGTTGCACATCTTTTGCACGCACTCTCATGACTTTGTGAATTTGTAATAGTTTCACTCCAGCTGTTCATCACTGGCATTTTTCCATACCTCCTTATGAACAGTGCAGCTGCCTGAAATGTGTTTTCGCACTTCTGGAGCAGAATTGCACAGTCGCTGTGTGAAATCAGTTTTCAGGACAGTTTGCGGAAATGACGGTGACACTATTCATGAGCAGAGGTCCTAAAATGCCTAAATGTTGAAAATTTGGTGCTGAAAGTCCATACAATGACTGTGTTGCAAGCGTGCATTGAGCAGTTTCCACGCACCCTTGTAACTTCGTCAATCTGCAATATTTTCATACCACATTTTCACCACTGGCATTTCTGCACATCTCCTTATCAACAGTCCAGCTGCCATTTTTCACAGCCTGCCCAAAACGTGTTTCCGCAGCTGTGGCGCACAATGGCGTGCTCACTGTGCAAAATCACCTTTTGAGACACATCCACAAAATCACAGCGCTATGCATCTCTAGCTCCACCACTCCCACTACCAATGCCAGCGCGACAACATTCGGCATTGACAAATGCTTGTTATTACAGGCACAAGTAAACCAAGTCATGTTGCCAAAACATTTTTACAATATAGTACAAGTTCCTTGTGGCTGAAATTTGCTGCCAACGGAAACATATTTCATTTGGGCCCTTTATTTTCAAACAGACCTGTGGGCTCTTCTACTGCCCTTTTCTAACTTTCTACCTAGGGTTTATGTCTAAGGTTGCACTGTCTGTAATTGATTATTCCCCCTGGTTCCTGAGCTCTAGCCCCAAAAACATTTGGGGAGCCATGCGCCTTTCCGTGCATCATTACACACACATTCCTCCCTCCTTGGAGCTCTTTTTGGCTCCAGCAACCATAGATTGCACCATGCATCAAAGTTGGAGCCTACCTGGCTCCGACCAATGGTGGTGGGGAACCGTGCGGCTATTAACCTTCTTGCCACAAGCTACGGAAAGTTAAAATAGCATTCCTATCTTATGTGGAGCTTTTTTTGGCTCTGCTGCTCTAGCATGCTTCACACTGGGTTCCCAGTGCCCTGCAGGAAGCATGTTCTCTTTAGTTTAACTAGGAAATGCTTGTCCCTACCAGCAGCTTGGTTCCAGCTTCCTTTTCTTCATATTATGAGCCAAGCACCACCTATTTAAGCACCCCAAGTGGAGTGAATGGAACACAGAAATGGGGGGGCACAGCTATGGGTGGACTTTCTGTACTTTTGAACTTAGCACACCCTGTAGCCTTACTGCTGGCTGCACCTCTTCTCCCATAAGTGCTCCTGGAGTAAAATATGCACCAGAACTGACTAAGCACTGCATGCTCTAAAAGACACATACAGTCCAGTGTAGTGTTATTTCTTGAGCTTGCCCAGTAGCCTTTCTACCTAGGCAACACTATCAGAGACAACACTACTGTCTCTCCATAGTACCCTTGAGGGACAGAAAGAAGGAAAAAAAAGGAGGGGAGAACAGTAATGGGATACTTTGGTAGGTGGTCTCCCCACCAGAGTAGAAAAAGGGAAATTGTAGTAGAAGACAAAGAGAAAAGGTGCTGTTGCAGCAGGCTTTATTATCGAGGAGAAAGATAAAAAGAAAGTCCCAGGGTACATTCAGCAATGGGGGGGGGGGGGTCTGTATCACAGTGGAAATGCAGGTACAGGAGGATATAAATACCACAGAGATACAGGGGTCTCCCAGTGAAACCAAGGCACTGTGCTGCAGCTGACACTGGTAACCGGGCAGCCATCAGAATAGGAGTTGTATAGAGACCCCTGTTGCACAGGGAAAATCATGACGAGGAACTACTTGAGACAATATACTAAATGGCAGAAAAGGGCAAGGTGATACTGATAGGGGATGTTAACCTTCCTAACATACATTGGAAAACAAAATCAGCAACATCAACGGGAAGCAGGGACTTTGTATGGTCTTGCAGGGGGCAGGTCTGAGGCAACTTGCAGATTCTCCAATGAGAGGCAAAGCCATACTAGACCTCATTCTCATGAACAGTGACAGGGTAATGGAGACTGAAGTAGTAGGGTGCCATCTAGGGAATAGTGACCATCGTATGGTCAGTGTCAACATTATTACAATAGAGGACAGAAGTCACTCCAACATTAGGATCCTAGATTTTAGGAAAGCAGACTTTTAGAAAATGAGACAAGGCCTAGATGAAATCTTAAAAGAAGGAGAGTGGGGAAGGGTTGAGGAAATCTAGGAAAACATTAAGGGTGCTATCAAGAAGGTCATGGACCAATACATCAGAAAAATAAGTAAGGCAAAAAAGAAAAGTAGTCCACTATGGTACTCCAAAGTGGTGGCAACTATAGTGAAAGAAAAAAGGCTGCCTACAGGAAATTCAAAGCAACAAATAAAGAAGAAGATAGAGACTCATACAAAGAGAAACAAATATAGGCAAGTAAATTTTTTGTAACCACCCAGTCCCCTGGTGTTACTAGAATCCTATCAGTATTATTGTTAGGAAGGCAGCAGGTAGCTGGTAGGGAGCTCATTATGGGCCCCTTACATAATGACATAATTTTTACTCAGGTAGCCTGAGGTAAGAATGATTAGGTCATTTAGAACTCTCACAGAAGCATAAGCCACACTCTGTGGATAGCTGGTCTGGGGAGCTTAGAATAATCAGCGTTGTTCAGTGAGTTGTGGCGTGAGGAGGTGAGAGTGGCAGAAGGACTGCCAGTGGGCTCTGAGGAGAGGGCCCAGGATTTCTCACCCTAGTGGAGTGTCATTTCCAGCTTCCTGTTGAATTGGTGGAGACAAGGCTACAGCAGGATTTCCTGATTTCTACTGTCTGTGAAGTGGAAGGATCTGCTTGTTCTCTGTGGACTCAAGGGGCAATCCCCTGAATGTTCTGTGGTGTTTTCAGCTGCCTTGAATAGGACCTGAAATAGACTGCTTGTACTGGCTACCCAGAAGAGTGCCTTTCCTTTTCATTTTTTAGTTGTTCCATTCCCAGTGGACGGAACACTTCTGTGAGTACTGTCTAGGAGACTAGATCTCCACAAGTTCTTAGGGGAGTGGATAGTCTGGGGTGTGTGTGCTCATAGATAAGGCTGGATCGCATCTGTCAGTGCCCCTAATCTCACCAGTTTGAGAGAAGTGAAGTTAAACTGTGGACCCCAGTAAGTGCAGTTTATTTTCTCTGGTCACTCCAGTTTGTCACAAGTTAAAGTGTGGAACCTCTAACATTTCAGCGGGGAATGGGGGTTTCAGTGGTGTAACCCAGAAGAGTGGCAGAGACTGTCGGTTGGGGTCAAGGGTGGGAGGAATGCCATCTAAGCTCTTACAAGGCAGGCCTTTCTGGTTCATAAAGGGCACCAGTATGTTTACCTGAGCGAGGGCCAGGCTGCAGGTTAAGGTGTGTGGCTGAGTTTATCATATTGCACTTATGTCAGAGAAGAGTTCTGAGTGTGTGGTTTAGATTCACTAAATGACACTCATGGGAAAAGAGAGATGTTCATGTGAGTGGCCAGGTGTCCACTAATGTTTCTTTGGGAATTTGGGAACAAGAGTTTTCTATTGCTGTTCAGGAACTTTACTGTATGCAAGGACAGTTCTTGAATTTGTACCTGTTCAGCCTGGACAGACCCTTGGGGGTCCACTTCAGCTTTTACTTTCCATCTGTTGAATAAAGCCAGACTGCACAATCTCTGCTATAGACATTCCGATTATTTGCTTCTGGTGGTGTGGATTTAATGGGGTCCCCCTCAGCAGGTTAGGTCAAGCATTTGACTAGCAGCCTCCACCCAGGACCTGGGTTGTGTTATTTACACAAGGTTCACATTGTATGTTTCTGTACCCCCAACCCACTCTTCCTCTAGAAAATGAACCAGGTATACATTCTAACACCAAGGGTGGTACCTATCTTTTTAGCAAAGTAAATTAGTATGCCAGTATGGGCACCAGTGTTTCTCCAGATATTTAGCTTGGGTAAGTGTTACAAGCAATGGAGAGTGTGCACACTAGTTAAAGAAGTGGTCTGGGGGTTACATTATATAGAAGGCTAAAGCCTAAACTGAGATGAGGATAGCAGAAGGTGTAAAAAGAGGGGACAGCTTAATCTGGTTCAAAGTCAGTTGGCATCCATCTGTATCCCCCTCCCCCGGGTCATGCCTGAAAATAGGCAGGATTTGTCTAGTGTACTTACCCGGTCAACAAAAACTAAATAAATAAATAAAACATCGGCCCGGTGGCACTGAGGGTTGAGGTACTGGATGTTACACCTCGCTCCACGCCAATGACCTGGAGTCGGAAGCGACCTCGGGTGTCAGAGGGTTGGCTGGGGAGATGAGGATGGAGCATCCTAAGGACTGTTCTCCTCCTCTGGGGAGGGTGGGGTGGGATTACCATGGCTGTGCTGGTTCCTGGTGGTGAATGGGGGTTGGTGCTAGCCAGCTGTTCACTGTGGGGATGGCATGGATGGTGTCGGACCTGCGATTTGTGGAAGTATGCATGGTAGCATCAATGATGCCCTGCACGTCCTTGCCAGCCATGAGGTGGGGGAAAAACACAAGAAATCCTCCGGAGCACTCAATGACTTCTGGTCCTTTGGCGCCACACTACTCTGACTCAAGTTCAGCTCCTCCTGACTCCAGAGCCTTGGCTTTCCACGGTGGTAGGGTAAGTATCTGCCGTGAAATAGCCAGAGAGAGGAATGGAGGAGTGTGTTGAGCTCAGGCACTGGGAGTGGTGAAGGGGGCCATGGACCCAGACTGAAAGAGGGAACCATAGGCAACACCCCCCCCCCAGCCAAGGAGGGAATAAAAGAAAGCATCAAAAAAAAAAAAGAGGACATGGCCTTCTTTAGGTACATAAGTGAAAAAAAGGAAAACCAAGGTGGGGGATAGTAAGACTATAAGCAGAAGGGGGGAACCTAGAAGAGGGGGTTGGGGGAAGGCAGAAGTCCTAAACGGTACTTTTACTCTGTATTTACGGAGGAGAGAAAGGGAAATGGACCAGCACTAAGAAGGAACAGCCCCCCTGGACTATGGGTTTATACAACCCCCTTCACAGCAGACCAGGTCTTGAAGGCGCTAAACAACCTTAAAGTGGATAAGGCCATGGGACCAGATGACATGCACCCCAGAGTCCTAAAGAAACTAGAGAAGGAACTTGTAGCACCCCTAGGGTGAGTGGGGAGGTTCCCAAGGGCTGGAAAAGGGCAACTGTGGTCCCACTTCTTAAATCTAGTGGCAGGGAGGAAGCAAGAATCTACCGCCCGGTGAGCCTCACTTTCATGGTGGGAAAAATGATGGAATCATTACTTAAACAGAGAATAATAGCATTCCTTGAAACCAGCAAGCAACATGATCATAAACAACATCGGCTCATGGCGGGGAGAGCTTGCCAAACTAACCTAATCAAATTCTTTGACTGGGTTACCAAGACAGTGGATAATGGGGGGGCAGTGGATGCAGTCTAGCTTGACTTTAGCAAACCCTTCGACTCTGTCCCACATAGAAGACTGGTAAAGAAGTTGAACTACATGGGGGTGGGACAGTGGGTGGTGGTGTGGGTGAAAAATTGGCTGCATGATAGAATGCAAAGGGTACATGTAAATGGTCATTATCAGTAGAATCGACAGTAACCAGCGAGGTACCCTAGGGTTTCATGCTGGGGCCTCTACTATTCAATGTATTAATAGCCAACATTGAAAATGGGCTCAAGAGGAAGGTGTGTTTGTTCACGTATGACACCATGATATGCAAAAGAGTGGGCTCCCCAGCAGGACAAACAAAAATGGAATTAGACGTAACGAAACTGGAGGAGTGGTCTAGAGTATGGCAGCCGAATTTCAATGCCCAAAAATGCAAGGTCATTCACGCAGGAAAAGGGAATGCAAAAAGGGAGTACCACATGGGAGGAGAAAGACTAGCAATGACCAGCCAAGAGCATGATCTGGGGATTTTAAAATCGGATGACTTGAAAGTGAGCAGACAGTGAGAGAAGGCAGTACTGAAGGCCAGTGGTGTGCTGTGATGCTTTGGGAGGGGAATCATAAGCTGGAGGAGAGAAGTGGTACTGCCGATGTATAGGGCACTTGTCTGTCCCCACTGGGAATACTGTATCCAGTTTTGGAGACTGCACCTCAGAAAGGACATTGATAGAATAGAGACAAACCAAAGGAAGGCAACAAAATTGGTACAGGGAGTACATCAAATGTCATATCAGGACAGGTTGAAGGAACTAAACATGTACTCCCTGGAACAGAGGATGGAGAGGAGAGACATGATCGAGACCTTCAAGTACATTAAGGGTATAAATAAGGTACAGGTGCAGGAACCTTTGGTTCCAAGGATGGTAGCAGAATGAGGGGTCATGATCTTAGACTGAAAGAAGGGAAGTTCAGGACCAATGTTACAAAGTTCGGCCATGGGAGCCAAAACAGTCGAGGTGTTCAAATATGCTTGGGATAAGCACAAAGAAATCATTCAAGAAGGGATAACAGGGTGGGGGGTAGTAATCTATACACTATTGGCAGACTAGATGGACCCTGAGGTCCTCTTCTGCCCTCACCTTCTATGTCTCTGTTTCTATGCGTCTGTGTTTTAAGTGTCCCTGCATTACAGATAGCATCCCTCAGCAATTTTCATTTTTACACAAAATCTTTTATTGCACATTTATTTAAACCAAACTGACCTACCAAGATTTAAATGAAACACTAATCAAAATGTAAGCATCTACTTTAAACTAGAATTCATTAAAGATACATATTTTGGACAGTAAGAGCATCTACATGGTTGCCATAAAAAAGCAGGATAGGTAGAATGGCAGAGATAAGGAAGAATGGGAGTAAAAACAGGAGGGGAAGGGAGGGAAGACATGGGGATAGGAGGAGAGCTGCTAAAAGAGGAGGATGCAAAACTTGGAAGGCCATGTGCATGAATGCCCACAGCCTGTGAAATAAAATCCCAGACATAGTGGCCATGATGCCATGATGGCAGAGACAGAACTGGACATTGTCTCTGTTACTGAGATATGCTATACGGGAAACCATGAATGGGATATAGCCATACCAGGTTATACTCTATTTGGAAAAGATGGGGTGGGCAAAAAGAGTGGAGAGGTGGCTATTTACATCAGGGAGAGAATTAAAGCAACTGAAGTTCAGGGAATGCTGGAGGGAGTGGGAGAACTGTGGGTCACCCTGTAGACAGGAAATGGCATTGCATACATACTGACGTGATCTAAAGACCTCCAGCACAAGGGCAGGTAATGGACGGGGTACTACTGGAAGCCATCCACAAGATGACAACCAAAGGTGAAGTCCTGAAGATGTGAGACTTTCTTTAGCCTGATATGGAATGGAGCACCCAGGCTGCAGCCACAGCTAGAAGCAGAGGCATTCTGGCTGCCCTGCAGGTGACGTGCCTCAAGCAGTTTGTGGCAGAACCCACTAGAGATGGAGCAATATTGGACCTGGTATTCACCAATGGGGACAGAGTCACCCATGTAATGGTGGGTAGCCACCTGGGGCCTAGTGATCATTGTACAGTGTGGTTCAATGTAAGAACAGTGGAGGAGTCAAACCACATAAAAGCAAGGGGCTTGGATTTCAGACAGGTCGACTTTACTTGGTTTACTTGGTTTCAAAGAACAAAAGAAGGCTATTGCCCATCGAGATTGTCCCCCACCACATTGGTGGGATAATTATACCTTGTAGTTGTTAAACTCAAGCCAGCAATCCAGCCCTTTTTTGAAGACTGTATTGGAGCTACTGTCTACTAAGTATTGTGGGAGGAGATTCCACAATTTGGGGGTTCTTACTGTAAAGTAGTTTAACCTTTTTGTTGTTTTAGCTTTAGATACAAATATCTGGTTGTTATGATAACGAGGTGAAGTCCAACTGGTGGAGAAATGTAAGCCACAGTGGTGCATTAACTCTTGAGAATTCCAGATTTTGGACAATAGGAGAAGGTCACCTCTGGTACGTCTTGTGGTAGTGAGTGTAACCCTGTAACTCTTAATCTTTCCTCGTAGTCGAGTCTGGATAAATAAGGGACCATTTTTGTGGCTCTTCTCTGCACCCTCTCAACCCTGTCAACGTCCTGCCCCAGATAGGGACTCCAGCAGGGGGATCCATAGTCCAAATGGGGCCTGACATAAGCCCTATACAAGGGGATTAAGCATTCCTGTGTCCTAGACACAAACGAACGTTGAATCCAAGTGAGCAAGGCATTAGATTTCCTGGCTATCATCCTGCAGTGATCACTAGATGATAATTTATTATTAATGATTACCCCGAGATCTCATTCTAATGGTGACACATGAAGGGCAACACTGTTCAGAAAATAGGTCTGCCTAGGGTTATTCTTATCAAAGTGTACAACATGACACTTGTCTGAGTTGAGTGTCATTTTGTTTAAAACTGCCCATTCTTCAATGGATTTTAAATTGTTCCTCATGGAATCTCTGTTTATCGATGTAAGAACAGAGCCACACAGCTTGGTATCATCTGCGAATTTTGAGAGAACAATTTCGGGACTGGCCTTCAGATCACTAATAAAGATGTTAAACAGGGTCGGCCCCAACACGGACCCCTGCGGGACTCCACTGGTCACACTCAGTGAGTGGGAAAGTGTGCCATTAATTCTGACCTGCTGATATCTTCCACTCAACCAACCTGAGACCCAATTAATTATGTAGTGAGAAAAACCCATATCATTCATTTTGTCGAGTAGAATGTCATGAGGGACTTTGTCGAATGCTCTACTGTAGTTAAGAAGTATCACATCCATAGGGATGCCGTCATCCAATGCCTTACTGACATGATTATAAAAAGAAACCAAGTTAGTAGTACAGGAGTATCCCTGCCTAAAGCCATGCTGTGTAGTGTCAGTCAAGTTACCCCCAACAGATTCGTACTCTAGAAGTTTCTTAATAACTTTCTCCATGATCTTGCTTATAACGGAAGTCAGACTTATTGGACGATAATTCTCTGGTTTGGAATGATTACCCTTCTTAAAGATTGGGACCACAGTGGCCATCGTCCAGTCTTGAGGGATAATTCCCTCATATAAGGATTTGTTGAATATAATTGAAAGTGGTTTAGCAATGGCAGCTGCTGTCTCTATTAGAAATCGGGGGCTGATGTTATCAGGGCCTGGACTGAAATTGGATTTTAGGGATACAATTGCTTTTAGTATATCATCCTCGGTGATGATGTAAGAGTGGTAACATTGTTTGTATGTTTGAAGTGCTTAGGAACCTCTTTCTTGGTAAATACTGAGCAGAATTGTTTGTTAAATGTGTCTGCCATATCTTTGTCTGTTGATATAATTGTGTCATGTATACATAAGGTCCCCAGGTGTCTATTATTTATTTTTTTATTGTTAAGGTAGGAAAATAGTGATTTATAGTTGTCTTTAGTATGGGCCAGACGAAACTCAAGTTTTTTGGATTGCAGAATGGCTTGTTTTAGTGATTTTAGAGTTTCCCTGTACTGAAACGAACAATAACTTTTGGTGTCTCCCTTGCTGTTTTAACTAGTTTAAATAGCCTCTGCTTGTTCTTAATTAAGGTTTTGATGGTATTGTTAAACCACAGGGGTATTTTCCCCTTTTTATTATATTTTTTTGTTATAGGAACATATGATTTTTCTGAGTTATAAATGGTAGATTTGAAAAAGTCCCAAGATTCTTCCATGGAAAGGGAGGATAGTACTGTATCCCAAGAAACTGAGTTTAATTGGTTATTGTTAGCATTAAAATTAGCTTTTTTGTCATTTTTCAATTCGGTATAGTTGGTGATGTGTTGACAGAATGTCAGTGTAATGGAAATGGTGTAGTGATCACTTGATCCTAGTGGGGCACCAATTATAATTTTGGATTTTAGATTCCCTATATTTGTAATAACCAAGTCCAGTATGTTGTCACCTCGTATTGGTTCTGTAACGATTTGTTCAAGGCCCATATCAACCATGAGTGTGATTAAGTCTTTCTCGGCCTGCGTACTTCCAGTTAAAGAAAACCAATTTATAGTAGGCAGGTTAAAGTCACCCAGTATGAGGATTTTTCTTTTAGAGGCCATGTCTAAGATTTCATTATTTAGGCATGAAGAATATTCTTTTATTAGATGTCGGGGCCTATAGCATGTCCCTACCATCAGTTGTTAGGTAACCCTTGAGCTGGACGTTAGCAGATAGATTCAATATTACTCGTTGTGGGATTTGGAATGAGGATATGTCATCTCTAACATGAGACATACCCCCACCCATTTGTCCTAATGAGTCCTTATGATATAGTTTATACCCTGGGATATGCTGGATCCAGGAAGTATCAGGATCCCACCAAGTTTCTGTGATAGAGATGAGTCCGTATTTATTCAATTGACACATAGCTTCTAGTTCAGCTATTTTGACCTGGTTTAAAGATCTGGCATTTAGACTGAGTACCTCACACTCAGAGGTGTCTATAGTAGGTCTTTTTAGAGAACAGGATCTTTTGTCCCCGGGTATTAGTTTAAAAGTTTGTTAATGGCTGTTGTAAATTTTTTACCCAGAAGTGAGCTACTCCTATGACTGAGGTGGAGTCCATCCCAGCAGTACAGTGAGTCTTTTAGATAGAAGGTTTCCCAATGTGTGAGACAGAGAATGTTCTGTCAGAGACACCATCGTCTAAGCCAGTCATTAAAGGCCTTAATCCTTGTGTTAATACTATCGGGTGCTCTTGGTACGGGTAGAATCTCTGAGAAGCATGCTATGCTATTTTTTTCCACTAGTACATTGTTGTGAGCTATAATGTTCTGTTTAAGTTCGTCAATACTATCTCTATTTATATCATTTGTACCTGCGTGTATTATGAATAATTGATTTTCACCAACCCCTTTCAATATATTTTTTACAGTAGTAGTGATGTCGGATACACGAGCACCCCGTAAGCTAGAGCAGGTACAGTTGAATTTGTCCACGTTACATATTGGGCGGTCCAGGTGTTTAATAATTGAGTCACCAAGAACAAAGATTTGTTTAGTTAATGGGTGAGAATCCATATTGCTAGAAGTTGATGGTAAAATCACTGAACCGTGATTTTGGTCTTTTGTTCGGGATTTATTTAGTTTGGGTGTGGGGGACACAGTACAGTTGTTTACTCTCCTGGGGGTTGGGCAGCTGACTAGGGGATCACTGCAGGTGGTATTGATAGTGTCATCATTCGGTGGAACATTTATGTCCTGTTTAAGGGCATCATATTTATTGAGTAAGGGTAGGGGTGGAACATTGCATCCAATTTGTCCCCCCCACGTTGTGATTTACCCTTGGGTACCCTTGCCCAACTGTCGGAATCCTCTTGAAATACAGCAGGAGTAGAGGAGGTAATGAGATTAGTACTTATAGCAGTTGCTGTTTCGTCAGAAGATGGGGGAATTAAGGATAAAGACTGACCCAGCATGGAGTCAATATAGTCCTCCAAAGCTTCAATCTCAGGACCAGCTGTTGTGGAAGCCAGTAAACGGGCCATTTCTTCTTGGAGGGTTTCTACCATTAAGCATTTATTACATACAAAGTTGGTAGTCTGGGGACCCGTGGCATACATAGCACATGACTGGCAATAGTTGTTTGGAGCTTCCATGTTAACACGTTGGGCAAACTACCAGGTTATATGATGTGTACTACAGCACTAATTCGATTTACTCACAGTTTCGGGGCCCTGGTCCCTGCTGTCCCGGAGGACGCGGCAGACACCCAATGCGGCGTGTCTCTGCGTGTGTCTCCATACCATATACGCTCTGCACATACTCACCCTACTCGCTGCAGGGTCAAGCTTTTAATGCGAGTGACGACCCGGAAGTACACCTAGGGGTCACAGGGTCCTCACGACGAGCAGCACAGAATTTCTTAACAGCAAATAGAGGTAATCAAGTAAATGACAGTTTGAAACACTTTTTGGAGTGCAGACAGATGCTACCTAATCAGTAACAGCACACCACAGCTGGGTTCCAGGACTGTGCACCATTGTCCCGGTTACCAGCTCTCTTCCTGGTTCCTGCCTCGTCGGCAGTATAGCAGGGCTCACACAGTACAACACACTTAAAATAATAATACAAAAGACCCTACCAGGCGCAGTCTAGGACCTGTAAACCTTGCTGGCAATGATTTGAGTGCTGTGCTCACTGCAGGGGCAAGCTTTTAATGCGAGTGACCACCCGGAAGTACACCTAGGGGTCACAGGGTCCTCGCGACGAGCAGCACAGAATTTCTTAACTGCAAATAGAGATAATCAAGTAAATGACAGTTTGAAACACTTTTTGGAGTGCAGACAGACACTAGCTAATCAGTAACAGCACACCACAGCTGGGTTCCAGGACTGTGCACCGTTGTCCCAGTTACCAGCTCTCTTTCTGGTTCCTGCCTCGTCGGCAGTATAGCAGAGCTCACACAGTACAACACACTTAAAATAATAATACAAAAGACCCTACCAGGCGCAGTCTAGGACCTGTAAACCTTGCTGGCCTTGTAAGAATGGGGAAATGTCTCAAGAAAGCCCTGGCAGGTGAAGAAGAAAGGGGGACATATAGAAACAATGGGCTAACCTTAAGGGAGCTATAGCACAGGCAACAAGCCTTTGTGTTAAGCAACTAAGCAAAACAAAGAGAAAGAAAAAAAAAACACCACTATGGTTCTCAAAGGACATGGCTGGGAAGGTAAGAGAGAAAAGGCTAGCTTTCAGGAGATACAAGGAAACACAGCGTGGGGAAGACAGGGAACTGTATCTGGAAAAGCAGAGGGAGGTGGGGAAAATGGTCAGGAGTGCAAAGGCACAAACGGAAGAAAAAATAGCGCAGGCAATTAAGAAAGGAGACAAGACCTTTTTCAGTTACATTTGTGAAAGAAAAAAGAAGACTGGGGTGGGATTGTGAGGTTGAAAAGGGAAGGGGTGTGTGGAGGGGGACCTAGAAAAAGCAACAATCCTGAACAAATATTTTTGTTCAATATTCACAGAAGAAGTGGAAGAAGAAGGACCACTATTGGGCAATAGGAGCACTAATGGGAGAGAGGTGGACACCAGCCTGCTTACGGAGGAAAGAGTGCTAAGGGAACTCAAGAATCTGAAAGGGGACAAGACTGTGGGGTCAGATAGGATACATCACAAAATATTAAAAGAACTTAGCGTGGAGCTAGCAGCACCACTAACAGCCCTATTAAAAAAATAAATAGAAACTGGTGTGGTTCCAGGGGACTGGAGGAAGATGAATGTAGTCTCTCTCCACAAAAGTGAGAACAGGGAGAAGGCTGTCAACTACAGGCCAGGCAGCCTGACCTTGGGGTGGAGAAATTGATGGAGTCACTGCTAAAGGAAGGGATTGTGATATTTCTTGAATACATTTTGTGAAAAGCACTGCATGCCATTTGCATGACAACTCTGCCTCCTTCTATGCACAGTTGTACTTTGAAGTGTGCTGGTGTTGAAAGGGATTACGACCTCCAGTGAGCACAGTTTGTAGGGTTGCAAGCAAGATACTGGCACCAAATATTGGTACAGACTTGAGGGAAGAGCCACACAGGATTCGAGGCAGCATGGATTCATAGCAGAAGGTCCTGTCAAACAAATCTGATATATTTCTTTGACTGGGTGACCAGGGAGGTAGATCAAAGAGAGGTGATGGATGTGGCCAACCTAGATTATAGCAAGGCATTCGACACCGTCCCACATAGGATGTTGGTAAATAAGTTGGGCAGCCTGGGAGTGTCCCCAAGGTGGTAAACTGGGTCAGAAGTTGGTTGAGTGACAGGACATAGAGAAAGGTGGTAAATGGTGTTCAATCTGAGAAGAAGGAGTGACCAGCATGGTGCCACAGGGATCCATGCTGGGGCCAATCCTCTTTAATGTCTTCATAAGCAACATTACAGAGGGGCTGGAGGGAAATACATTGCCTCTTTGCAGATGACACTAAGATCTGCAACAGGGTCAACAGGAGGGAGGGGTGGAAAAATAGGAAAGGACCTAAACATGCTTGAGGAGTGTTCAAGAGTGTGGCAGCTGAGATTCAATACAAAGAAGTGCAAAATCATGCATTTGAGGCACAGAAATCCAAGGGAGGTGTACAAGATGAGGGAGCGGTACTGACGGGCAACAATCAAGAAAGAGACCTGGGGTAATCATATCTGATGACCTAAAGGTATCCAAACAATGTGAGAAGGCTGTGGGGAGAGCTAGTGGGATTCTAGGGTACATAGGGAGAGGTATCATCACCACAAAAAAGGTGTGGTTATGCCACTGTACAGATCACTAGTGAGACCTCATCTGGAGTACTGTGTCCAGTTCTGGAGGACACATCTCCAGAAGGACATAGACAAAATAGAGCAGTCTAGAGAAGAGCAACAAAAATTGTGCAAGGACTGAACCAAAAGTCATAAGAAAGACTAGAGGACCTCAATATGTATTCCTTGGAGGAGAGGAGAGAGAGGGAAGATATGATAGACATTCAAGTACCTCAGGGGTATAAACAAAGTGCAGGAGGGTACCATCTTTCAGAAAAGAAGGTATACAAGAAAAAGAGGGCATGATATAAGGCTAGAGGAGGGTTAGGCTCAGGTGCAGTGTGAGGGACAACTTTTTCACAGAATGAATAGTGGATGCTTAGACCTGCCTCCCTGCAGAGGTGGTGGAAGCAGAAATGGTAGGGAAGTTCAAGAATACATAGAAACATAGAATTTGATGGCAGATAAGGACCGCTTGGCCCACCCAGTCTGTTCATTTCTCTACCTAATGGATAAGCTGCAGATCCTAGTTAACCAGCAGCCTACTTCTTTCTACCCCACCCCCTAGAATTGCCTTATGACTGTCCCATGCATGCTTGAATTCAACCAATGTTTTTGACTCCACAACCTCCTCTGGAAGGCCGTTCCATACATCCACAACCCTCTATGTGAAAAAATACTTCCTTACATTACCTCTGAGCTGCCCCCCATCTTCAAATTGTGTTCCCTTATTCTTGCACACCTCTTTTTTTGAAAGATTCTACCCTCTTGGACTTTGTTGATTCCCTTGAGGTACTTGAAAGTTTCTATCATGTCCCCCCTCTCCCTCCTTTCCTCGAGGCTATACATATTAAGCTCCTTTAGTCTCTCTTCATATGTCTTCTGGTGCAGACCCTGCACTATTTTAGTTGCCCTCCTCTGGACAGCTTCCATCTTGTCTATGTCCTTGCAGAGATTGGGTCTCCAGAACTGCACACATTACTCCAGATGGGGTCTCACCAGCTGTCTGTACAGAGGGATAACAACTTCCTGTTTTCTACTGGTGATGTCTCTCCCTATGCATCCCAGTATCCCCCCAGCCCTCCTTACTGCCCTCTCACATTGCTTGCCCACCTTTAAGTCATCTGATATGACTACCCCCAGGTTCCTTTCCATTTTTGTTGTTGTTAGTATCTCACCCCCCATTGTGTACTCTTCCCCTGGGTTTTTGTTTCCCAGGTGCATTACCTTGCACTTCTTAGCATTGAATCTAAGCTGCCACACATTTGACCATTCCTCTAACCTTGCCATGTCCCTTCTCATCCTTTCCACCCCACCTTGAGGATCAACTCTGTTGCAGATCTTTGTGTCATCTGCAATGAGACATACTTTTCCTTCCAGTCCCTCTACAATGTCGCTTATAAAGACATTGAAGAGGACAGGTCCTAATACTGAACCCTGCGGTACCCCACTAGCAACCCCACTTTCTTCAGAGTGGACTCCATTTACTATTACCCTCTGTGTCCTATTCTCCAGCCAATTCTTTACCCAGGCTATCATCTTGGGACCCACTCCCAGGCTGGCTAACTTGTAATATTAATCTTTTGTGTGGGACTGAGTCAAATGCCTTGCTAAAGTCTAGGAAGGCCATGTCCACAGCCCCTTCCTGATCAATTACTTTGGTTGCTCAGTCAATGAAATCTATTAGATTTGTCTGGCATGACCTTCCCTCTGTGAATCCATGCTGCCTTGGGTCCTGTGTCCCTCTGGCCTCTAGGTACTCGACAATTCTTTCCTTCAGAAGTGATTCCATTATTTTCCCTATCACTGAGGTTAAACTGACAGGTCTGTAATTTCTGGCCTCTGTCTTTCTCCCACTTTTGTGAAGGGGAATCACATCCACCCTTCTCCAGTCCTCAGGTACTACACCATCTTCCCATGATTTATTAAAAAGGGTAGTCGGTGGTGTTACTAGTTCTTCCCTTAGTTCTTTTAAAATTCTGGGGTGAATCCCATCAGGCCCCATTGCTTTATCCACCTCCAGTTTTAAGAGTTCTTTCAGAACCCTTTCTTCTGTGAAAGGACTAATATCAACCTTCCTATCCAGAGTGCTTCTATTGACTAGATTAGGTATCTACCCCTGCTTTTCCATTGTGAATACTGAGCAGAAGTATTCATTCAGTATCCCTGATTTTTCACTGTCGGTCTCTGCCCAAACACCTTCCTCTTTACTCAGCCTCAGTATCCCTGCCTTAGTCTTTCTTTACTCCCTAATGTACCTATAAAAGGTTTTCTCCCCTTTCTTAAGCGAGTTGGCTATCTTTTCCTCAGTTTGGGCCTTTGCTTTTCTGACTGCCCTCCATGCTTCTTTCTGGTTTAACTGGTACAGTTCTCTGTCCTGCTCCTTCCATGTTTCTTTATACTTCCTGAATGCTATCTTTTTCTCCTTAACGTTCCCTGCCACTTCTTTTGAGAACCATAATGTTTTTTTATTTCATTTTGATTTGTTTATTTGCTTCACACAAAGGCTTGTTGCCTCTGTGATGGCAGTTTTGATGTTTCCCCATTGTTGCTCCACCCCTCCGTATTGCCTGTTTGCTAGTGCTTTTCTGAGGCACTCTCCCATTTTGACAAAATCAGCCCTCCTGAAGTCCAGTACCTTCACTTTTGTATGGCTTGACTCTACAGCTAAGTTTATCATGAACCACACTGTTTGGTGGTCGCTTATTCCCAGATGGCTACCCACTTCAAGATCAAAGATCCTCTCTCATCCCCATATGAGAGTACCAGGTCTAAGATTGCTCCCTCCTGAGTGGTTCTAAAACTAGCTGTCTGAGGCATGCCCCCTGTAGGGCATCGAGAATGGTCCTGCTCTTGGATGTGGCTGCAGCAAAGGTGCTCCAGTTAACATCTGGCATATTCAGGTCCCCCATTAGCAATATCTCCCCAAGGGCCAAGCGGTTCTTATCTGCCATCAAATTCTATGTTTCTATGTTTCTTTCCCTCTACTGTTTGTTTGGATTCCATATATGTGCACACTGCACCTTTGTGAATGAAAATGTAATTAATCATACTAGTGTATAGTTTTATGTGTTTGCTTATGTGAACCTGTAGCTCAGTCTTTAGGGTACCGGAACAATATTCTGTGGGCCTGTGTTCAATTCCCCATAGATCACAGTATTTCTTATCTAGAAGGGGAATCACAGTCCTCAGTGGGTGGTTTAAATGTTACTTCGACAAACATTTAAACTAGCTGAGGTGGGTGGCTGAAGAAATCAGGAAGGCAGAATCTGTCCCTCCCATAGGCTGACACAGAGAAAAGGGAGAGCCTGAAGGGGCAGGGATCTCACAGTGTGCAAGTTTAATCCAAAAACCAGCCTGATAAACAAGGGGAAAAGGGGGAAAGTATGCATTCAAAGCAGTAGGGGGGGAATAAAAACTAAAGGCAGCAAACAAAGTAATGGTACTAATAAAATATGGAAGGCCATGTGTGCTAATACTAAAAGTCTAGGAATAAGGTTTCTGGACCTAGAGGCCATCATGGCAAAATCTGACCTGGATACTGTGGCCATTACCTTGTCATTGTGGAATGACAGCCAATGTCTGGGACATGGCCATACCAGACTACACTCTGTTCAGAAAGGACAGGGTGGGACAAAAAGGTGGGGGGGTGCTTCATGTGAGAGAAAGCATAATAGTAATGGAGATATAAGGAATTTGGGGACAGCAGAGGTACACTGGATCACCCTAGACTCAGGGAAAGGAGTCGCTATTTGTACTGGCATGGTCTGCAGATCTCTGGCACAAGGAGAGGAGTAGGATATGGCAATACTGAATGCAATAGACAAAATAGCTGAGAAGGAGCATGTGCTGCTGGTGGGGGACTTCAATTTGCCGGACGTAGACTTGAGCCTCCATAATGCAGCGTCAGATCAAAGTAGAGACTTCCTGGATTCCATTCGGAGGGCAATCCTCAGGCAACTAGTCAGTGAAACCACTTGAGATAAGGCAGTGTTTGACTGGTAACACCCTATATGGGCGAGTATTATTGAATGGATCAATATGAGCAACTCAATAATACTGCTCACCTCTAGAGCGAGAGGAGAAAAAGAGCACTGAATGATCATAGCTAGTGTAGAACTGATGGATATGTGCTACACTCACAAGAAAGAATATAAATAGATCACTTTGGCCAAACCCTGCCAAGCTGTCCGTGTGTGGCATAGTGGCTTGAGTCACTGCCCCTGGAGCCTGTGGTTCCAGGTTCAGATCCAAATAGCAGGAAGCTATTTTGCTTCCTAGGGGAGATGCTATTTTTTTCTATGTCCACTCCCCCTGGAGTTGACAATCTGTATTTTGGGGGATTCATGGGGCTTGCCCCCATATTGGGGGATGCGGGGGCTTGCCCCGCCACATAACAAACATGGTTTTCTTTTTTTTTTTTTGTTAAGTAAGCGACTGTCACTATTTGCTACGGTTGGTGCTGTGCAGTTCGCCCTTTTGACATTGGACGGTTGTTCACTCACTTTATGTGATCGGCGGTCATATAGACTCGCTCTTATCATAGAAAACCATTTGATCTGGTTCTTGCCAACAGGGACAGCATTGTGGAATTCAAGGTGAGTAGATACCTGTTGTCTGGTGATCACCAGGCAGTGTTGTTCAATATAATGACAGCTGCAGAACTGAACCTCACATGTGCAAGGGTTCTGGTCTCTGTAATAATCACACAGACACCAAGGTGGAGTGAGCTGGTAGGTATACTGTATTGTATAACACTTAGAACAAACTTCAGAAAATGCACACTACTGCCTGCCAGATACGGGTTTTATCTATATATATATATATATATATATATATATAATATATATATATGTATGTATATATATATATATATATATATATATATATATATATATATATATATAGGCTAGCACTTGAGCATCAGCAAGGCATACGCAAATCATGTATGCTAATTAACTTCCTTTCCTCTCCCTTCTCAATTAAAATTTTCCCTTCCAAACATAAAATGTTTAAAGTTCTATGTAGCTCAAAGTTTTTGTGAGTCTATGTAGTAACGATGCCAGGTAGGTCTTTGGATCTCCCTTCCACTGACATGGCTAATTCTCAGGCTGGAGCTTGTGCCAGTCAATTGGTCCCAACTGCTCAAGGGTGGGGCTGACTCCACAGGCTCACTTTGTAACTGCCCTGGCATCACTTATGGAGGGACCTCCATTGCAGGCACCTCTGGGATCCCAAAGTCCTGCATCATGTCATCCAGTACTCTTCTCTCTTCTTCTTCTCCTCCTTGGATGTGCGAGTTTTGTGGGCCACAGGAGCGGCACGGCTCGGGAGTTAACAAAAGGTTCCTCCTGTTTCCTTGATATAATTTCCCATTTGTAACCAACAGCTTAATCTGATTCAAGGTTAGTTGGCATTCATCTGTATCCCCCTCCCCCGGGGTCATGGCTGAAAATAGGCAGGATTTGTCTAGTGTACTTACCCGGTCAACAAAAACTAAATAAATAAAAATAAATAAAATAAATTTGCTTGGATCACATAGGAGCATGGCTCTTCAGCATGGTGTTCCACAACTGTAGGGGTCCAGGTATTCTCAGGTGTTTACAAGTAAACAGGCTGTCTGGGCTGTAAGGCTAGGAGCCGTCGGACATGCAAATTGTAATAAGATTTTTGTTTTTCTTGAGTCCCTCACAATGTAGCTTGCATATCAACTTCTGGTACTTTTGGTTTAAGTAGCTCAGATCTGATAGGCATTAAAGTTCTGGTTCTGTGGCCCAAAAGCAGCTGTGCAGATGATCCAAGCCCTTCCAGGGGAGTATTTCTCAATTCCAAGAGTGCTAAGTAAGGGTCTTGATGGTCCACTTGTGCTTTCTTTAACAGTCTCTTTATTGTTTGAATGGTTTGTTCTATCATGCCATAGATCTGGTGGTATCTTGGTGAAGACGTTACATCTTTAAACTCATACCTTCATTGAAAGTCTCTGAGTTCAATGCAGACGAATTGCAGGACATTATCTGTTCAAGTATTTCTAGGATACTGAACGAATATTTCTGCTCAGTATTCACAAAAGAGGAGGAGGGGTAGGCGCCTAATCCAATTAACAGAAGCACTCTTGATAGGGGGGTCGATCCCAGTCCTTGCACAGAAGAAAGGGTTCTGAAAGAATTCCTAAAACTGAAGGTGGACAAAGCAATGGGGCCTGATGAAATTTACCCCAGAATTCTAAAAGAATTAAGAAGAGAACTAGTGAAACCACTGGCTACCCTTTTTAACAAATCATGGGAGGATGGTGTGGTTCCTGAGGACTGGAGGAAGGCAGATGTGATTCCCCTTCACAAAAGTGGGACCAAGACAGAGGCAGAAAACTACAGACCTGTCAGTTTGACCTCTGTGGTAGGGAAAGTGATGGAATGACTTCTGAAAGAAAGAATTGTTAAGTACCTAGAGGCCAGTGGGGCACAGGACCCAAGACAGCATGGGTTCACAGCGGGAAGGTCATGTCAGACTAATCTAATTGATTTATTTGACTGGGTGACTTAAGTAGTAGACCAGGGAGGGGCTGTGGACATGGCCTACCTAGACTTTAGCAAGGCATTTGACACAGTCCTACACAAAAGATTAATTGTCAAATTAACCAGCCTAGGAGTGGGTCCCAGGGTGGTAGCCTGGGCAAAACACTGGCTGGACAACAGGACATAGAAGGTAATTGTAAATGGAGTCCACTCTGAAGAAAGAGGGGTTAATAGTGGGATACCTCAGGGTTCAGTACTGGGTCCAGTCTTTCTTTGTCTTTATAACTGACATTGCAGAGGGACTGGAAGGAAAAGTATGTCTCTTTGCAGATGACACAAAGATCTGCAACATGGTTGATACACAATGAGGCATGGAAAGGATGAAAAGGGGCTTGGCGAGGTTGGAGGAATGGTAAGAAGTATGGCAGCTTGGATTCAATGCAAAGAAGTGGAAATAATGCACCTGGGAAACAAAAACCCGGGGGAAGATTACCCAATGGGGGGGAGATAGTTACAACAACATAAATAGAAAGGGACCTGGAAATAATCATATCAGGTGACCTCAAGGTTAGCAAGCAATGTGAGAAGGCAGTAGGGAGGGCTGGGAGTATACTGGGATGTATAGGGAGAGGCATCACCAGCAGAAAACAGGAAGTTGTTATCCCTCTGTACAGACAGTTGGTGAGACCCCATCTGGAGTACTGTGTCCCGTTCTGGAGACCCCATCTCCACAAGGACATAGACAGGATAGAGGCAGTCCAGAGGAGGGCAACTAAAATGGTGCAGGGTCTGCAAGAGAAGCCATACAAGGAGAGCCTAAAGGAGCTTAATATGTATACCCTTGAGGAAAGGAGGGAGAGGGGGACATGATAGCAACTTTTAAGGACCTCAGTGGAATCAACAAAGTCCAAAAGGGTAGCATCTTTCGCTAAAAGAGATGTGCAAGAACAAAGGGACACAATTTAAAGATGGGGGGGGCGGTTCAGTGGCAATGTGAGGAAGTATTTTTTCACAGAAAGGGTGGTGGTCGCATGGCGCAGCCTTCCTGAGGAGATTGTGGGGTCTAAAACTGTGGGAGAATTCAAGAACACATGGGACAGACATAAAGCAATTCTTGTGGGGGGTAAGAAGAAATAGGCTGTTGGTTAACTAGGATCTGCAGCTTATCCTGTAGGTAGGGAAATGGGCAGACTAGGTGGGCCAAGCGGTCCTTATCTCCTGTCAAAGTCTATGTTTCTATGTTTCTATGTTACCATGTCTTGCACATTGTGATTTAATGTGGTTAATCACTGTTTCACTTGTTGTATTTTGTAACTTGGATATCTCAATGTATTTGGAGTAGTAATCAACCATTGCCAGATAATTTTCCCTTTCAAATTCAAATAGGTCAGTACCAACCTTTTGCCAAGGTCTCTCTCGTATTTCATGTGGCTGCAGCAGCTCTCTAGAGTGTGCTTTTCTGAATTTGTTGAAAATGCCACACACTGAGCCACCATGTCCCTAATCTGACTGTTCATTCCTGGCCAGAATAAAAGATATCTGACCACGCTCTTGCATTTTTCAATGCCCAAGTGGCTGCTGTGTAATCTGGTTAACATGTCTGGGCTCAGTGATGTAGAGACTATCAGTCTCTCCCCTTCAGCAAAAGTCTATCTTCTGTCCAAATTTCATCTCTAAACTGCCAGTACCACCTAATCTTCTGATGTACTGATATTTTCTCCTGGGGCCACCCATTCAAAATGGTGTCTCTCAACTTGACCAATGCTGAATCCTTGTCAGTTTCTTGCTAAAATAATTTCAGTTTTTCATCACTGATAAGCATATAGTCCACCGTGTGAACCTCATATTTGTCTAGTTCAGTTTCTGACACAGACTTTTCTCCCACAGCCCTACTCAGGGCATCTGCTGTATGAAGTTTTTTGACCTGCTTTGTACTGTACTCATAAATCATACCTTTGCAGTTTTAGCATCATGTGTTGAATTCTCGGTGGGGCTGTGGCCAGTGGTTTTTTGAAAATGCTTTCTAGGGGCTTGTGGTCCAAATCAACATGGACCCTTGGTCTGCCATAGATATATTGGTGGAAGTTTGAACAGCCAAACACAATAGCTAGCGTTTCCTTTTCAATTTGTGTATAATTTCTCTCAGCTTTATGAAGTGATCTGGAAGCAAAAGCAATAGACTTGCCTTCTTGCAACAGACAAGCACATAGCCCTTCTGAAGATGCATCAACAGATAAGTCAACAGGTTTCCTTATATCATAGTAGGCCACCACTGAGGGGTTTGTGACAACCGTTTTCAGTTCTTGAAAGGCCTGTTGGTGGTGCTTCTCCTATTGCCATGTTGTTTCTTTCTCTATTAACTCTCTCAATGGCTTATTTACAGTTGATAGGTTTAGAATGAACTTTGCCAGGTAGTTTACCAAGCTCATAAAACTCTTTAAGTACATCTTATTTTGGGGAATAGGCATCTGGGTAATTGCTTTTATTGTCTTGGGGTCTGCCAACAGCCCATCATTACTTAACTTGTGTGTGACATATTGGACCTCTGGCATTTTGATTTTTGATTTTTTTAGGTTTAAAGACAAATGCTTATCTCTGGCTCTGTGTAGAACATTTCGTAACCTCTCATTGTGCTCTTGTACATTAGCTCCCCATATTAGGATGTCATCCATAATGACCTCTGTGCCCTTGAACCCTTCAAAAATGTGTGAAATTTTCTTTTGGAAGACTTCTGGTGCTGAGCAAATCTCAAAGGGTGGACGCTTGAACTTGTACCTCCCAAAAGGTGTATTAAAAAAACTACATCAGAGCTAGGCCCATCTAGTTTAATCTGCCAGAAGGCATGCCCAGCATCTAACACTATGAATAATTTGGCCCCTGCTAGTTTGGCTGCAACCTCTTTAACTGTTTTCATCAGGTGATGTTCCCTTTTAATTGCTCTATTAAGATCTCTGGAATGTATGCAAATTGGTACTTTGTTTTTTCTACAACCACCATCGAGTTGACCCAGCTCGTAGGTTTCTTCACCTTCTCAAAACCCTCAATCTTTCCATATTCTGTAGCTCAGTTTTCACTTTGTCTTGTAATGCAAAAGGTATTTTCCGGGGGGGGGGGGTGGATCACAGGGCTGACTTTCTTATCTGTTTTAATGTGGTATTCACCCTCTTAGCATCCCAATTCCTTGAATACATCAGAAAATTCAGCCAGTATTCATTTTGTGGTTTCCCCTACACTTCCACTTAGAGAATCTACTGAAAATAGCTTCTTTATAAGCTTAATTTCAAAACAAGTAGATAGGCCCAACACTGGGGTCACATTTGCATTAACCACCTGAAATGGCAACAGGTAATACTTTTGCTTAAAACATGTTAGCAACATCACTTTGCCTTTCACATCACGTTTATACCCAGAATAGGAAACCAGTCTAGCTGATGACTTTTGACCAGCTTCTCCAGACAATGTCTTGTACATCTGAAAAAGCATCACATTACACTGTATTCCAGTGTCTAATTTGAGTGTCACTATTTTCCCATTTATGCTCAGATTTACTTTCCAATCAGTCTCAGGTTTATAAGTAGTCACAGTCTCAATACTACAAGTACTTTCATTTTCCTGGGCATCTCCTCTAACAACTCAGATCTCATTGCGTTTACCAACATGACATACTCTAGCAAAGTGATTTTTTCTGTGGCACAATTTACAATACTGTCCATATGCTGGGCATTTGTTTACCTCATGCTCATGACCACACTTTTCACATCTGACTTTATTCATTTGAGGAACATAACTCCCTTTGCTCACATTGGCACTTGCTTTTACTCTTTTTTTCTTGCACAACTGCTAATTGCACTGAGCTTTTATCCTTAGCATTTCTACTTAAGCATTTAATCTGCATTTCACTCAGTTCAGTGGCCCTGCATGTATCTATGCATCATTTTATATTAAGTCCACTTTTCTCAACAGTCTGTGTCTTTAATGCGCACTCTGTATGCTGCATACAATTCTATCTCTGATTAACAATTCAGTTAAATCTTCAAATTCACAAGATTTAGTCTTTAACCTCAGTTCAGTTACTTATGTGAACCAATGGCCTCACCCAGATTCTGGCTCCTAGTATTGAACAAATGTCTCTCATAAGTCACATTCTTTCTTGGGTTACGATACCTCTCAAATTGTCCCATAATTTTATTCAGTTGCTCCTTCTCTTCTTCTTTTCCCCCAAATGAAAGTATACCCAAAGTGGGACCAAGACAGAGGCAGAAAACTACAGACCTGTCAGTTTGACCTCTGTGGTAAGGAAAATGATGGAATCACTTCTGAAGGAAAGAATTGTTTAGTACCTAGAGGCCAGTGGGGCACAGGACCCGAGGCAGCGTGGGTTCACAGCAGGAAGGTCATGTCAGACAAATCTAATTGATTTCTTTGACTGGGTGACCAAAGCAGTAGACCAGGGAGGGGCTGTGGACATAGCCTACCTAGACTTTAGCAAGGCATTTGACACAGTCCCACACAAAAGATTAATAGTCAAATTAACCAGCCTGGGAGTGGGTCCCAGCATGTTAGCCTGGGTAAAACATTGGCTGGACAACAGGACACAGAAAGTAATTGTAAATGGAGTCCACTCTGAAGAAGGAGGGGTTACTAGTGAGGTACCGCAGGGTTCAGTACTGGGGCCAGTTCTTTTTAATGTCTTTATAAGTGACATTGCAGAGGGATTGGAAGGAAAAGTGTGCCTCTTTGCAGATGACACAAAGATCTGCAAAAGGGTTGATACACAAGGAGGTGTGGAAAGGATGAGAAGGGACTTGGCAAGGTTGGAGGAATGGTCAGAAGTATGGCAGCTTGTATTCAATGCAAAGAAGTGCAGAATAATGCACCTGGGAAACAAAAACCCAGGGGAAGATTACACAATGGGGGGGAGGTAGTAACAACAACAAAAATGGAAAGGGACCTGGGGGTAATCATATCAGATGACCTTAAGGTTGGCAAGCAATGTGAGAAGGCAGAAGGGAGGGCTGGGGGGATACTGGGATGTATAGGGAGAGATATCACCAGCAGAAAACAGGAAATTGTTATCTCCCTGTACAGACAGTTGGTGAGACCCCATCTGGAGTACTGTGTCCAGTTCTGGAGACCCCATCTCCAAAAGGACATAGACAGGATAGAGGCAGTTCAGAGGAGGGCAACTAAAATGGTGCAGGGTCTGCAAGAGAAGCCATACAAGGAGAGACTAAAGGAGCTAATATGTACACCCTTGAGGAAAGGAGGGAGAGGGGGGACATGATAGAAACATTTAAGTACCTCAGTGGAATCAACAAAGTCCAAAAGGGTAGCATCTTTCAGAAAAAGAGATGTGCAAGAACAAGGGGACACAATTTGAAAATAGAGGGGGGACGGCTCAGGGGCAATGTGAGGAAGTATTTTTTCACACAGAGGGTGGTGGATGCATGGAACAGCCTTCCTGAGGAGGTTGTGGGGTCTAAAACTGTGGGAGAATTCAAGAATGCATGGGAACAGACATAAAGCAATTTTTGTGGGGGGTAGGAAGAAATAGGCTATTGGTTAAATAGGATCTGCAGCTTATCCTCTAGATAGGGAAATGGGCAGACTAGGTGGGCCAAGCAGTCCTTATCTGCCCTCAAAGTCTATGTTTCTATGAATACCTGCAGTGCGTCAGGGCCAGCCATGTGCAAGAGAGTCATAGCCTGGATTTTCTAGGATTCTTCAGTGAGTCCACTGGCAACTGAGACAATTTTAAATTGCTGCTTAAGTCTTCTCCAGTTTACAGCAACATTTCCATGTAGGTTAAAAGAGGTGGGACGCAGCAGGTGGTCCATTCTGACATCATGTAATAATCACGCAGACACCAACTTGGAGTCAGCTGGTAGGTTTACTGTACTGCCCACCAGATAAGGGTGTATATATATATATATATATATTTATACCATGGGGGTGAGAACTTTCTCAGTAGGATAGCCTGTGTTATTTCCATTGCAGTGAGGATAAATCCTGATGACATCAGCAGAGTGAGGATATCGACATTTATCCATACTCTGCTGATGTCACCAGAGTGAGGATAAATGCACTGCAGCTTGCATTCTAAAGGAAACTGCTTCAGAAAAAGTTTCTCTTTCTCACTGAAGCTGCAACTTACTCAGTTAGCTTTGCAAAAGACTCTCACCTATGTCCCATTGTATTTCTAACATTGCTAGCCCATTACTGTGCTGATCTCAGCTTCAAAACAGCCTGAATTCTAAATGAAGGTCTTTTACAAAGCAGGTTCTGTTTCTCAGTGCTACCTGCAGCAGTTTGTCTTTCTCACTGAGCCTCTGACTCACTCAATTAGCTTTGCAAAACACACTCACCTGTGTTTCTGACTCCCAGTCCATTCAGAACACACACACACACACACACACACACACACACACACACACACACACACAGAATGAGCAGGAAACACACAGACTCAGAAAAAATGTTCCTGCAGCTCTCACTGTTTGGTATAAATCACACACATGATGGGCAGAACATGAGATATGGAAAATATTGTCACTCCTGCCTCGTGAGCTGTGTATTTTCACTCATGCCCCCACTCCTGCCCGTCATGTATCCTCTCTCTCTCTATATATATATATATATATATGCTAGCGCATGTGCATTAGCAAGACATATGCAAATTACATATGCTAATTAACTTCCTTATAGACTCCAAGAAAGCAGATTTTATAAAGGAGGGTGAATGCCTCCAGAATTACCTGGCGAGAGGAGGTTTGGGGGTGGGGTGGAGGAACAGTGAGCCAAATTAAAAGTGGCAATAGTGAAGGCAATAAACCTCTGTGTCAAGCAACTGAGAAAAAGCAACAGAAAGAAGAGACCACAATGGTTTTCGAAGGAGATGGTGGAAAAGATAAAGGCTAAAAAGGTTGCATTCAAAAGGTACAAGCCCATACAGAAAAAGTAGGGTGAATTTTCAGTTGTTTTATTCTCAACGTCCCTTCATTTCTTAGTATTTGTACCATTCAACCATTCATTTTCCATTGTTTATCTTTACCCTTAATTTTTTGCTCCCGATATCCCTTCAAATACTTTTCAAATAACCCATCTTTTTGAGCAGGTTATTTTGAACCATTAATTTTCCATTTTTTATCTTTGATTGTCAAAATTGCACCTGGTATCCATTCAAATACCCTTGAAATGATCCATTTTGTAGCAGTTATATTATTTTAACCATTACATGTGTTTTTTTTGTTTTTTTTTTATTGTGGCTTCTTCAATTTACTGCTTTTTCTCAATTGATATTAAGTAAAATCAATGGTTGGGTAAAAAAAAGCCAGGGTGGGACTAAGAAGAGCTGATGGGCTGAAGCAAGGGTATAAGGCATTTTTCCATTACTAATGAGGGAAGCATAAAACTAAAGCGCTAACCCAGAGAGAAGTGGAGTGCACACTGCAGTCTATGGTCCCTTTTCAGTGTTAACACATACCTCTGCAGTTATTAACTGCACTATAAGTACACTGCATTGACTTTCTATTACACTCCTTTACCACTATTTTATTTTTGTTATGTTTAGATGTGCACTGTAGTAGCACTGCACCCCCTTAACAATTTTTCTTGTGCACTTCTTTACGGCTGCATTACCTTTTGTATTTTTAGATGCACACTGTAGTAGCCCATCATACACTTAATAATTTTTGTTGTACACTTCCTTAGGACTGCATTACCTTTGGTATTTTTAAATGCACACTGTAGTAGCACTGCACACACTTAGTACAAATTTTTACATAATTCTCACATACTTTTCCCCACATTATAGTTAATAGTAAGTGCTAACATAATGGAAATGCCTTGTAAATGTTCAAATTGCTTTTGCTATTTAGATTTCTCTAACAGAGCTTTGGAGTTAATTTCCCTCATGCGCATTTTTTAGATTATTTCAATTTAAACTAATTTTTTGTTCATTTTTTTAAACTTTCACCATCTCACAGTTAATGTTACTGTCATCTTAGCTTCATACATATAAGTTGTTTATGGTAAATCTACTCCAGGTTTGCACTGCAGCCAATACCAGCATTTGGTGCATGCAAATCACACAGCCACCATGGTGGCATGCTCTGTTTTCCACCCTTTCCTAGCCCTGGAAGGAGGCTTTTGAGTTCCATCCCCAATCTAAGGCATCTCATCCAACAGTCCCAGTAAAACTCTTCATACCTCGCAGCTCATTGTTGGTATTGGTGGAGAATCCTTATATTTCCCCATCACAGCCCATTAAATTCCTACTGCACCCAAGCCCAGCCTGCTGGGTTCCTCACCTGCACACATGCCCAGCCCAGTGAGTCCCTCTCATGCACCCAAGCCGGCAGAGTGGGTCCTCCCCAGCACCCACACACAGCCCAGTGGGCCCCCTTTTGCACCCAAGCCCAGCCCGGTGGAACCTTCTTTTATTCATGATCAGTTCAATGGGCACCCCATTCAGACAAGTCTAGCCAGTAGCTCTCCCTTATGTTGGTGTTGCGGAATAGCTGGTGGTGTTAGCAGCACTGGCCAGGACAGACTGATTCGCACTGTCCTCTGGTGGATTCCTCTTTGTCCCCTGACTCCAGTCTTCTTCTTCTGGGTCTTCTGACGTTGGTCCTCTTCTAGGCAGGTGAGTGGATTCTCCTCTCTAAAAACATTTAAAAAAATGTCCTTTTACTTTATTTCTACCCTCATCCTGTATCCTATTATACCATATTTATGCTACCCTGTTCCTCTCACTATTTACACTTCCACATATCTAATGCATTTTCCCTTTATTTCTACAGATCTGACTGGACTTTGACCTCTGCATCAGATAAGTGTAGTTTTATTTACTATCTATTCTGTCTGTAATATTTTTCCCTAAGAACTATGGATCCCCTGTGACTCCTGTGTAATCTTTGTTTTACAGGTACTCCCCAACTGCTCTCCAGAATCAGGATCACCACAGAAGTTCACTCACCTGGACCAGAAATTACCCAGGATTTAGTTACTTGATGGGAGGGTTAGGCTGTACTGGTGACCCTGCATCCATTACAGAGGGAGTCTAGGGGGTTGGTGCCATGAAGCTAGCTTCATAATGAAGGACCATTGAGAGGTATGAGATCAATCACCCTAGATCTGTCCGCCCTATAGCTGGACCCCTACCTTGCAGCTGGAACCCCCAACCCTCCCTGCAGCTAGACCCCACAACTGAAGACTATCTGTTTGCTCACAGCACCTTCTCTGTGTAGCAACACAATTTCCAATGAGGGACACAGCAATGCTGAGGGGTAAAATGAGGGAAGTCCCTCATAGTAAGGGATGTTTGAGTGGTATGGGACAGTCCCCTCCCCACATCTGCAGTGCTAGGGATTTCACAGACTGCCACAGAGGTCAAAATAACGTTTTCAACCACTAGCTGGCAAGGCTAGTAACTAGAAAAATCCACTGTCCCAACAGGATTTTCACTAGCCCAGCATCAATGACCAGAAAAATCACCATTGAAATGAATGGGGCCTTTGAAATGTAAATTGACCCATTCATTTCAATGGTATTTTTTCTCAATATCTGTGTAGCAACAGCAAACGTCCTGGTATCCACAGTGCCCAACCACCCCACTCCCCCATTCCATAACTGAGCCAGAAACTGACACAGCCCACTGCTCACCACCATGGCCAGCTGCCAACTAAGCTCTAAATGAGTGTGTACTGCATAGTGTATAGGCTCCATGAATGACAGCTGCTGTCCCTAACTGAGTGTGTACCATATACAATATGTGCTTATTAAGAGCTTAATCAGTGACTGGCCATGGTGGTGAGTGGTGGACTGTGCCAGTCGCCAGCTCCGTTATGGAATGGGGGGGAACAGGGTGGTTGGGCAGTGCGGGTGGTGAGGGTCCACTAGACCACCAGATATATGGGATTGTCATATAATGGAGGATCAGAGCTTGGGGGGGGGTAGAATTGACTACCAGGGAATATGTTATAAACATGACGGGCAAGCCAGGTTTAAGAGGGATTTACTAACATGGATTATTTAATAGACATAACAGGTGATCTGAGCATGGGGGAGGGGGATTTGCTACCAGGGAATATTTGATAGATATGATGGGTGATTGGGGCTTGTGGGGATTTACTACCAGGGGGTATTTACTATACATGATGGGCTACCAGGGCTGGGGGTGGGTACTGACTACCAGGGAATATTTCACATACATGACAAGCAATCAGGGCTTGGTGGGTGGAATAGACTACCAGGGACAGGTATTTCTCAGGGATTGGGCATGGGGGGACCACTTGCATTTGCCACAAGGAGCCTGCGGCAAGCCCTTTCTGTGCACCTTGTGTTTGCTGCATGGGAGGGAGTACTGCAGATGTGGGGACATAGGCGCCAGGACCCCTTCTGCACCAGAATCTGGTGCAGGGTCCCTTGCGCAACAGGCTTCAGTGCAAGCTGATGTTTGCCACAGCTTGTACCAACCAAAGCCCTCTCTGAGAATCAGGCCCCACATCTTCAGAGAGACAGGGACAGAGTGGAGGCAGTTCAGAGGAGTACAAGAAATATAGTGAATGGCCTGCATAGAATGACCTATGAGGAAAGACTAAGGGCCCTGAATAAGTACTCCCTGGAGGAGAGGAGAGAGAGTGGGATATGATAGGAACTTTCAAGTACCTCAAAGTTATAAACATGCTACATGTGGATATCATTTTTAAGAAAAGGAGTTAACTGAAGACCAGAGGGCACGGAATGAAACTAGACGGGGTAGATTCTGAGGAAATGTATGAAAGTACCGCCTCACAGAAAGAGTGGAACAGCCTCCTAACTAATGTGGTACAAGCAAAAACTGTAGCAGAATTCAAGAAGGCTTGAGACAGGTATAGGGGCATTACATGGGGCTGGGATAGGGAGGAAATAACTGGTGACCAGGTAGGGCCTGCGGCAGTACAATAGGTAGGTAAATTGGGCATCCGCCACTCTTTCTGTGAGGTAGTAGTTTCCCATGTTTCCTCTGAATGTACCCCCATCAGGTTTCATTCTGTGCCCTCTAGTCTTCGAGTAACTTCTTTTCTTAAAAATGTTGTCCACAAGTACATAGACTACCAAGGATGTGTATGCAGTGTATGGGTCTGGGAGTTGGGTGGGGATAGGGATCACTATACTACCAGGAAACTTTCCATTACTTACCGTGCTTGGTGTTGCGTGAGGGGGGAGGGGTAGGGGACCACTAGAGTACCAGGGACACTGTATTTTTTTTTAACTTATATTTATTGATTTTAATATACAGTAAATACAAGTATTGCCTGAAGGACAGTGCACATTGTAAGTCTTACAAAATTCAATAAAAATGTAAATTCAGTATCTTTGGCACTCATAATTTGTTACATCATGAAGAGGCTATCCCTTGGTTACAATTTCAAAATAAAATCAATCTAAATAGGCTATTGCTGCCATGAGAGGGAAAAATCTATATAAAGGAAACATACAATTTATAAGTAAAACACCCCTTTTAATAGGTGACAGTTCCCCAGTATCCATCATCAAGTTATCACTCATAGGGTATGAGCTCTTTCTCAGCTCCCTGCACCACCCACTCCTAGCTATGGCCTAAATAGGCCAAACTGTCATTGTAATAGGCTGTCAGCATCAATAATAAACCTAATCACACATCAAAGCTGTTCTCAGTTAACAAAATTCCCCCACTTACAAAACAAATATTCAACCCAATTTGTGGAGAAATTTAAATTTAAGACTTTTTACCAGGCCAAAGAGTGCCCTGGTTCTAATCTATTTCATTACCTTTAAATTTGAGTGCTCGTTAGATCTTGTGACCCAGAAAGCACAATATAAGTAATATTATTGACAGCTTTAACAGTAACTTCTAACGGTAGTTTTAATATAGGCAGTCACAAGTTTGCTGTAGTTTATTAGAAGAGTCCTCCATTTCTAATAAGTTCCATCAATGAGAATGACTTACCGGCCAGAGTGCAATAGCATTCAGGAGTTCTCCTCTTCATCCGAGTTGGAATTAGAACCCCTCACTGCATAATCCAACTCAGTTTTAGAAAGCAGCTTCACAACGTCCATCAGGTCAACAAAATTATAAGTTTTGGCTCCATACATGATCTTCATGGTCGCCACCATCAGCAAAACGTGATGGATTCCTAGCTGGTGAAGTTTAGTGCGCACACCATTGAAAGCCTTCTGGCGTTCCCTCGTGGCAAAACTGAGGTTGGGGAAAATAGGTACAGAGCTCCCCTGACACTGTGACAGTCCTTTTCTCTGTGCCTATCTCAGAACACCATCTCTCTCCCAAACCAAATCCAACACCACCAGCAGCGCTCGACTCTCTGGATGCACAAAGTCTTTACGTAGATGGGGACCCCTGGCATTCACCCGATAAGCCCTCATTACTATTATTGGAAAGTCAAGTTGAAGAAATTCTCATAATCACTGCTGCAGAAAGCTATTCAGGTCTTCTCCTTCAGACTCCTCCGGCAGTCCCAAAATACGAATGTGGGATGCACATGCCCCGTTCTCCAAATTTTCCAGTCTGCGCCGAAGGAGATTTTCTTTCACAAGGCCTGATGAGGCTGTAAGCACCTTTTCAGCAATTGTAGTCACTCCCTGAACCATTTCTACCACCAGATCCATTCTGGTCTCCACAACCTGCATGTGGGTGGTGAAATCATCTATTTTTTTATCAAGAGACTGAATTGCCGTCAATAGTGTGGCATTCGTGGGCTGGTTAGTGATGGTTTCAGGAGGTTCCTTTTCTTTGTCAGGGCCTGTTCGATTGTCTTTCTGTCTAGCTCCATCCCCTTCAGTCGTAGATTTCTGTCTTCCCATGGTTTCAGTAAAGTAACTTTTGATATTGCTAGGTTCCTTAGATGTTAATAAGTCTAGTAATACCACTTTTAACAGCTTTGATTGATTTTTTTTAAGTAAAATATATCTATAGTTTCTCCAATGGTGCAAACAATGAGAAAATGCTTCTGATCAGCTCAGCTGCTAGCCACACACCCCCAGGGACACTGTTATGTCATAACAGGATGGGTGTTGGGTGTGGGGTGGGCCGCTGTACACCAGGACATGTGCCAGTGTGGGGTCGGTGGGATGAGGAAAGTCACTAGCAACAGGCGTAGCTCCCCAGCCTGGGCAATGTGAAGTGCAAACCACCCTGCAGCTCATTCTAATGAGCCCATAATGGATATGTTGATGGCTCCTTAGCGCCTAGCATGCCCAATGGGCTCATTTTCATAGCTGCTTTTGTACATTGCTGAGTAGTGCAGCTGCGTTATCCATTGCCCAGATGCTTTCCTGGGTCAGGTTAAGGCTGCATTGGGGAGTAGTTAGTGCTGGGCCACTGGGTTAGTGCTGGGTCAACTTGGCCACTATTCACAGTCTGATAGCAGGGTGGGCTATCCAACTGTGAATAACGAAATTTGATTGCTGGGGAAAGCCAAAGTGCAGTGCAAAGTCTTGTGCTGCACTTTGTGCTTTTTTGTGAATTTAGCCCCAGGAGGCAGTATAGTGTAAGGGCACTGAGCTACAAACCTGGTTTTGAATCCCCCATCCACACCCACTTGCATACCCTGAGCAAATTACTTAACTTCCTTAATTGTGCTCCCAGGTTTCACCTGGATACAAGCTTTGGCTTAGTGTGCCTGGTTAAACAAGTTACCCTTTCCCTATCTAGTATTCAAATATGCACAAAGCAGAGCCAGCAATTTGCTCTCCACCTTCCAAATGCACGGGAAACTAATTTGCTGTATTAAATCAAATAGCAAACTGGCGCTACTCAACTAAATATAGGGCCTTGTTGGCCCTGCGCTAGGCTACTTAGTGCTGTCCTGACTGCACTCCTGAAATAGGGCTCCAAAATGGCTTGCACCCAAATGCAATTTGACATATTCAAAAAGACCCACACAAATAAGCAAATTGGGCATGCAAGGCACTAGGGGCCATTTGCATACCCATTGTGGAATATTTGCACGGGGACCGAGGCTGGATTGCACTACTCTGCCCCCCTCCCACTTACCCAGTCCCAGAGTGCAGCCGTCCCTCATGCTAGTGGTTCCCCCTCCCACCACAGCTGTGTAGCAAACAGTATTACCCTTGTGCCCAGTGTTGCCCATACCCGCCAATCCCACTCCAGTATATTTACTCTCATTCACGGCTTTCTAGTGACCCCACCCCCACCCCTGCTGTTGAAAATTCTGATTGGGTGCTGGGGGAGTGGCAGACAGCCGAAAGGCACCCTGCAAGAGCTAATAAGGGGATATTTATAGCAAAAAAAAAAATAATTAAAACTGGCACTAACTGCCATAATTTTCCGGTTGGCTCTATTAGCGTATTGCTAATTATAGGAAATCCTACTTCAGCCATACAACTACTTTTTTTAACTGTTCCTGTTTTTCACTCCCTAGTTGCACCTCAGACAGTTTCTCTATCTATAGCTGCTCCCTTCGGCGTATTATGCAGTCCACATTAACAGCCTTTTGATCTGACGTTGGTTGCAGAGTGATGAAACAGCATTTTTTTAGACAGGTAATTCTGCTTCTCACAGACATTCATTCTCTGTTCTATGATTCCAGCACCAAACATCTGAATTGCTAGTCTCGTGAGACTTCCCACCTCCGATTGTCTTGCGAGATTAGCCACTCTGTGGGTTACAGAGATAGCAAAATTCAAACAGAGTCTGGTGAGATGTACTGCAGTTTTTCTCCTGCTTTGTGTTAGTCATTGGAGAAAATGGCTATTAGTGGGATTAATGTTTCCTCATGTAGGCAAGATTTACAATCATTTTCAGGATGGAGCAGCTGGGAGGGAGAACAAAATGGGGGAACAGTTCAAATTTCAAAAGGACTGTTTTGTGCTGTGTGCTTGCTTGGTGACAAACGCTTTGCAGCCTGAGCAGCAGAGAGATTGTACGGTGGGAGAAAGTTTGTAAATCTCATTGTTGCCCTGCCCCCGACTGACTCCTTAGAGTTTGCAAACTGGAGTACTTATAAGTCCCCATAGCACAATCAGGAAACAGGAAGAAACTCTTTGGTCTGAAGCATTCCAGTCTGCAGCTGTATTTGCCTAGATCACTTTCTAGTGAGCCTTTACTGTTTGATTGAAATATAGGCAGGACACTCTTTGAACCGATTGGATTGTACAAAAAAAATTGCTTTTTAACTGCTAAAATAAATAAGTCAGATTGCAAGCCAACTGACCTATAACTTATTTTGTTTGCTGTAACTTCAGTGAGTTCAGGCAGATGTATGCACCATGCAAAATAGCCATCCTGAAACTGTTAAATAAAACCAGCATGGCCGTAGTGTGTAAACAACAAGCAAGGAACCTGTACTAAGGGTGCTGGCTTCATCTTTAAAAAAAAAAAAAAACATTTGTCCCAGAACACCAAAAAATTAAGGGTTACCACCTTTTAAGAAGCTCAAAGTGGGACACTTCTTACTGAAACATGATTTTTCACAGGACAGTTTGTAACCTCCATCAATGCAAAATATTTATTTTCTGAAAACAATCACTATTTAAGACTAAGTGTTGTAGTTTATTTGTTGCTATGGTTTCTTATCTTTTTAAAGTATTTCAGTTAAAATATTATAGTTTTCTGGAACATTTAGAGGGAAATAAGGACTTTTTTTACACTATAAGGTCAGAACATTTAGCATTTTTCATGTTTTTTTTGCAGAACGATCCTGCTCAAATCAGGACTGTCCTGCGAAAATCAGGATAGGTGGTAACCTACAAGAAAAATAAGTTAATTAACGTATTCCTAGGATAGACAGTCTGTATTTAAATTACTTAAAAAGAGGTAGTTCTCTTATCTTTTCCAGGGAAATAGTCAAATCAGAACCTATAAAAAAAAAGTATACAAAACAATGGGTTGAGACAGAGAGTGAGCGAGGTGGATACTAATGTTCCCTGTCTGCCCACCGCCTATCTCCCTGCCTTGTCTGCACCCAGCAAAACTGAAGGAACTCGACTAGAGGGGGTATCTGGCTGTTGGTTCCTCAAGACATGGCATACCTGTTGGCTCTGCATGTCTTGATTGAGCTGATGCAGTGTACAGGGATAATGGTCACTTTCCTCCCTTTGTCCATGGGACAGCTTGACTTGCCCATTGCCCTGTGTGTCTTGTTGCTTCAAGATCAATTTGAGTGCCAGGCTTTGGTGCTGATTCAAGCCCCAAGTGGAGGATCATGGCAGCTTTCACCCCATTTCATGTGGTAATTGTCACTGGAAGCAGAAGGTAAGGAAATGTAATTGCTGCCCCCTTGCCAGGCCTGATTGAACACTCCGAACACCTCTTTGCTTAAAAGCTGTGTTTACACTGCTGGATCTGCACCATTGTCAGTGGTGCAGGTGAATTACAATGGTACAAATCCAGCCATGTAAATGGCTGGCAGAGCATTGTACATTTCTCCACTGCGCCACAGTGTGTTTCCTGTTTGTGAGGGTTCATGTGCCAGCTGCAGGTGTTTTGGGTTAGTGTGTAAACATGCTGCTGTGCCTGCACTGCTGTAACCCCCACGCACCCAGCATGTTCAGCCAATTGTACCTGCCTCCTGGCCTGGCAGAATTGCCATATAAAACACCAGAAGGCCATCAGAAACACTGCACAGCCCCCCCCCATGTAAGCACAAACCAGCAGTGGTGTGGTTCCTCCCCTTCCTTTTTTTTTTTTTTTACTCCTTTTCCCTACGGTTGCTGGCTACTGTGATCTGCCTCAGGAGTAACCTGTCAGGATGGCACATTCCACCTTGCCTGAACCTTCCCCTGACTCAGAACCCCACTCCTGAATCCTGGCATCAGCCCCTTCCCTAGCTTGTACCCTCCCAGAGGCAGGGCTGCCACCACTTACAAGCACTCTTCCAAATTGGCTGCCAGGCTGAGAGGAGGAGGAGGAATTGGGGATCCTTTACTGGCTGAGTCCGGTGTTGAGTGTGTGGTTATCCTGGAGGCCCACTGTCATCACGCAGTTACCTGGGCTTTTTCTTGTCTGGTACATCCCCTCCCATGACACGGACGTACAATGATGTCCAGCGAGTGACGGGCATGCTCCCACACCCTCCCGTAGGATGTCCACTGACGTCTCCCCTCTTCATGTTCCTGACTGCAGTGCACCCAGCCTCCGCTGGGAGCCACTAGCATCATGGAACCGTGCCTCCCCCCCTCCCTTCAAGGAGAGGAGAGGAGAGGAGAGCAATCCATCGAACGCTCAATCCTCTCCTCCCTGGCTGACCCCAGGCTCCCCGAGCTTATTCCCAAACCCAAGTCACCAGCGCAGTGCAAGGTAAGGTTGATGCCTCAACCCTCAGTGCCACCTGGTTGGCTCTTCCCCTTCCTTTAATACTATCCTTTTATTGTGTTTTAAGTTCACAGGTTATACGAGTTTGAAGGACAAGCCCATAGTGAACTCGCTGTCATTTAACTAATGGCAGTAAAACATTTATTTTCACCCATGTGTTGCTCTAGTCTGTATTTGAATTGTACTATATTGTCACTTGTTACGACTTCAACTGGCAGTCAGTTCCATAAATTAAGTTCTGGGATAATAAGCTGTGTGGGGGAACAAATATATTCTCACTGGTCTAAGGAGTTGATAAATCAGCAAGGGACTGAGACTGCGAGAAGGGAGACACATTAACACTTGAGAAGTCTGAGGCTAAGAATACTGAAGCTTGAGCTGGACCTCAGGGATGGCACAGGCTCATGCCACCATCCCTGGAAAAGTTGTACAATGAATGGAAAAGAGGAAAAAATCTTTTTAAACTGGGGGCAAGCAGTTTATTCTGTGGGGATCCTGCTACTCTGTTTACCCCCACACTTGATTCCTAAACTATAATGGGCACTTTACTGCCTTCCTGGTGGCACTGGGACTTGTTGGGAGACCTCCCCATCATTGAGGTATTACACTTTCACTTTTTTTTTGCTCCCATCCGCACAGTGGTTGGTCTCTCTTTTGGGCCCCACATGGACCTTTCCACCTGGCAGCCCATGACCCCCACTGTCCCACATTACAGCCAGTCCCAGGGTACCCTGTTGTATCCCTTCATCAGGCAGGCCCCCCTACCTTCACAGGGAATGAGCCTTACTGGCCCTCCATACGGTCCTAGGTGCTGCTGATCAGGGCTTGGGAACTCGAGCGGTGAGGATCCAGGGGGCTATCACCCAACCGACTAGCGCACCATTTCCACATTTTTCTCCTGCAGGAGCATGATGTCCAGGACACAAGGCAGACGCCAGCATCTGTCACGCTCCTTAGCTAGTGATATCAGGTGTGCTGCTGTACTCCAAGCATCCACCAGGGGTCAATAGGCACCAATCCTCCCCGAAAGAAGGCAAGCAGTCAACGGATGATCCAACCTTCTCTCCCTGGCTGGCCCTCCAATGCTTGAGTCCGTTCCTGAACCCAGTTCATTGGCATCACAGCAGTGAATCTTTCAGCTGCACTGGCAGGCCAGTCACACTTTTGCTTTTAGAATGGTAGTGCTACAGGGATGGCTACTGCAAAAGACTGAGCTTTCCCTCCTCCTCCTCCTCCTCTCCCTTCCTGCCTGTCCAACACAATATCCAGGCCTAGGGAGCCCCCACTACACCCCAGGGAAGGGTTCTAATTTTATTTAAAAAAAAAAAAACTTTGGCCACTGGTTAGGCACTTTGCATTTTGCCATGGTGCAGCTTTGATTGCTGGCTGTTCCTGCTGTTTTTCTGCCCCCGACAAGAGGAACTTTAACTAGCTATGAGTATGGCTCTCTTTCTGACTTCCTCCTGCTGCATCCCAAGTCCTCAAAATTGCCACCAGAGTGGTGGTTCAGAAAAGTGGAGGGAGGAACTCCTACCATGGCCTTTTCCAGCTCCCACTGCGCTTCTGTCCCCCCCCCCCATATGGAGCAGACCACTGCCTGAGCTCCATATGGGCTGAGAGTAAGAAGTGTCTGCAGAAACATTCACTTTTAGTACTTTCACATTATAGGAATGACTGCAGTGCTGCAGCAGCCCCTGCTTGTTCTCCTCCTTTACTCTTTTCCCTGCTCTCCAGCACAAAATCAGGGCCCAGTGACCCCCTTAGACCCCAAGGAGGGGTTCTGACTTTGTTTAGCATCATTGGCCACTGGCCTCCAGGGACCTAGCCCATCTGGATTACCAGTTCTAGGGAGAAAGCCTCCTAGGGCATGCTGAGCCCACAGGACCACCGGTCCCAGCTTTATTTTTTAAAAGGCAGTATAGCACTGTGGTTTAGGGCACTGAGATGCAAACCTGGCGACCTGGATTTGAATTTCACAGCCCCTACTTGTAACCCTGAGCAAGTCACTTCACTTACTTGTGCTCTCAGATTGCACCTGGAAACAAGCTTTGCTTTATTGTGCCAATCCTGGTTAAACAATTTCCCCTTTCCCTATTTCATTAAAGCCATTAACACAATAGAGGTTCCACTAGCACACCTGTTTTACCATTCTAAAATACTGGACACCTGGCCATCCAGAGCACTAACGGGTTTTAACTGAACTTTTTCACAAACAGCACTTTCTCTACTCTTTCATATCATTTCTATCGTTATTATTTCCTTTCTTTATATGTCTGTTTTCCTACATTGTCCCAGCTATAACCTTAAATTCTAAATGTCGTCTTTTCCTTACTTCTTCTATATATGTCTATTTTCCTACTTTGTCCCAAGTGTATTCTTTCATTTTAAATGTTCCCTTTTCCTGACTTCTGTGCTGTCCAATACCTCTTGTATCTCTTGGCTCGTAATTTCTTCTCTTGTAATTGTATTTTCTCCATATTAACCTGATTTTCTTTATTTTACAGGTGTGACAGGATGCTGACTCCTTTCTTCCCCATCAGATAAGTATCATTCTATGCCTAACTTGTTCTTTCTACTTTATTTACTCTCAAAGAACTGTGGATCCTTTTTGACCCCTTTTTATGTTTGCTTGCAAGCATGTGCAAGAAACATAGTGCCATCATCCAACTTTTCGTAGGTGTGGCACCATCTTCCAATTCAGTCAGTGTGTTTACAGGTGTGGCCACAGTTCACCAATGAATGCTGCAGCTGTCTATGACAGCAGTTGAAAATGCGGTGCCCTACAGTTGAAAGGGAGAGCTCCACTTCAGTGAGCAGTGAAAAGATAGTGCATGCTCATTCACTCCCCCCCTACACACACACACGCATATTGCGTGCTCATGCGCTCCCCCCAAGCACACACTGTATGGCCGACAGGGGTGCCCAATCCCCCATCGGCTCTGCTGTGCTCCCCCCCAACAGAGTTCCAGGTGCCATGCTGGGAGCCCACCCCAGCGTGGCAACAGTCTGTATGGCCGACAGGGGTGCCCAATCCCCCATCGGCTCCACTGTCTCCCCCCAACAGAGTACCAGCTGCCATGCTGGGAGCTCACCCCAGCATGGCAACAGTCCGTATGACTGATGGGGGTGCCCAATCCCCCATCAGCTCAACTGCCCCCCAAACAGCCTTCCAGCTGCCACGCTGGGAGCCTACCCCAGCGTGGCGCAAGTCCTGCGCCGTCAAGGAAAAAAAAAACTGCAAGAAAAAAACCTTCCCTAGCTGACTATCCTGACCCCCCTCCTCCCACCAGCACCCACCGTCTGCATACCCTGCCTCCCTATGTCCCCACCTCACCCCATACTTAGTTCCGGAGTCTGGCACGATGATCTTCGGTGGACCGGGAAAATGTCTGCACTCTTCAAAGCTGACCGCAAACTGAGGAAATGCCGGTAAGCTGTATAATGGAATAAATAGGGTTTTTTCAACTTTGATGCATATCTCAGGCATTTTGGGGAATTTTTTTCACCAGATTTTCAACATGGAGTTTTTGGGTCACCACCTCATGAATTCTGTCACTGTCATTTTGTTAATCAGCGGTCACTGCACGGAACCACCTTTTGGGACTGATTTATGAAATTACAGTGCCACAGTTCATGAGGTAGGCCCCCAAAAACTCTATGTTGAAAATTTGGTGAAAAAATTCCCCAGAATGTCTGTTTTACAAGCATGCATTGCGCTGTTCCTACACACACTCGTAAGTTCGTGAATTTTCAATATTTTCACTCCAGATTTTCAACATTGCCATTTTACCACACCTACTTATGAGCAGTATAGCTGCCATTTTTCACATCTCGCCCAAAATGTGTTTCTACACATGTAGCGCACAATGGTGCAGTCGGTGTCCGAAATCAATGTTCGGAACAGATTAAGAAAAGCACAGTGACACTGTTCATGAGCAGAGGTGTTAAACTGGCTATGTTAAAAATTTGGTGAAAAAGGCCATAAAATGACTGTGTTACGAGCGACTATTGCACAGTTTCCATGCACCCTCATAAGTTCATGGATTTCTAATAATTTCAGTCTAGATTTTCACCACTGGCATTTTTCTACACTTCCTTAAGAACAGTACAGCTGTTGTTTTCACACCATGGGCGAAATGTGTTTTCGCACTTCCAGCACAGAAATGCGTGGTTGCTGTGGGAAATCACTGTTTGGGACAGATTAAGAAAATCACAGTGACACTGTTCAGGAGCGGAGGTTCCAAAATACCTGTGTTGACAATCTGCTGTAAAAAATCTCCAAACTAATTGTATTAAGAGTGTGCATTAAGCAGTTTCTACGCACACTCGTGACTTCACCAGTTTTTTTAATATTTTCACTGCAGATTTTCAACATTGCCATTTTTTGCACCTCCCCATGAGCAGTACAGCTGTCATTTTTCACATCCTGTTCAAAATGTGTTTTCGCACCTGTGGTGCCAAATGGCGTAGTCACTGTGCAAAATCAGCTTTTAGCTAACAAACTGATTTTGCCACTGTTCATAAGGTGGGGGTCACAAAAAACCCATGTTGAAAACTTGGAGGGAAAATGCCAACGAACGCCTGAGGTGTTAGGGTTTCCGACCATAACGCACCACCCTGTAGAGATTGACAGGCATCAGGGGTGTGACATGGGATTCTCACCTGTAATGCTCATACCATTCCACACCCAGCAGCCAGTGAGAGGCATCGAGGTGTGCCTTGGACTCTTCAACCCCAAAGTTCACCCCATTCTCCTATACAGCACCCATCTCACCATATTTCCTGATGGAATGGGGTGAGCATAAGGGCCAAAGACCCCAAAGCACACCGTGACACTTGGTGGCTGCAGGGTAGGGTGTGGTGAAATGGCGTGGCCGTTATGCCTGACGACCCAAAGGCATACCCCAATGCCTGTCAATCTCTGCAGGGTGGTGATACAGTTGGCTTCAGTTCAATACTTCACTGCTATTCCTATTATGCAGCTCTCTAACTCCTACACTATCAGTGCCAATGCCAGCAAGCAAACATTCGGCATTGACAAATGCTTGTTTTATATTTTATTTTACAGGTCCCTTGGACATCATCCCTTAAAGACCCACCGCTGGCTCCCTAGTACTCAGGTAAGAGACTCTTGATGTGTACCTATGCATGGGTTGACTGTAATGGTGGGGCTGCACCCATTACAGTGCAAGTCAGAGTTGGGCATGTGGGATGGAGCTGACAGAGAGTGTGTGTCTGTGTCAAGGGCCTTGTGGGGGGTAGTATTGCAGCTGTGGAGGAAGCAGAGTAGTTTTGGGGACTGAAGGTGGGACTATTGGTGGTGGTCACGGAGGGCGGGTGCTGTCTGGGATAGTGGAGGAAGGTGGATAATGTAGGCTGCTGTGGAAAGTGGGGGCCAGTGCCTGGGCTGTGACAGGCAACTGTCTTTTGCTGTAGATGGAGAGGGACTAGTGTCAGGGTGTGCTGCGAGGGAGGCTAATATTGAGATCCATGAAGGGAGGTGGTTAGTGTCGGGCTGTGGAGAGAGGGGGCTAGTATTGTGGGGGCTGTGGAGGGAGGGGGGCTAGTATCATGGGGGCTGTGGAAGGAGGTGGCAGGTGTTGGGTGTTATGATCATAAGTGGCTGGTGTTTGGTGCTGTTGATGAAGGTGAGCTGGTTTAGGGTACTTTGGAGGCAGGTGGGCTAGTGCAGGGTTCTGTAGGGGGAGGGGACAAGTGTCTGGAGCCGTGGAGGAAGGAGACTAGTGTTGGATACTATGGAGGTAGGTGGCATAGTTTCTGGTGCTTTGCAGGGAGTGGGCTCGTGTTGGATGTGAGTGTCAAAACCATAAATGATTTCAAGTATGGCTGGGACTGAGTGAAGGATGTAGTGGTTACTCAAGGTGGCTGTAGTAAGTAGGGTAACAGTGGGGTAGATAGTAAGGGCTAGCGCCCTGTATGAGCTGATCCTGGTGTTTAATAGGAAACTACAGACCGACTGGATGGACCTTTGGTCTTTTCTTTTGCCTTTGTTTATATTGCATCACATGTATTTTCCTGTTACCCACTATGTGAATCTCCTTCATCTTTGGTCTGTGTCCCAATATCCTCTGTGATTCTAGTGGTGTATTTTTTTTTTGTGGGGAGGGGTTCTGCATTTGTACCCTGCTCCTTGATGTGGGATAAGACCGGATGCAGGCCCCAACCACACAAAAAAGGGCAGGGAATGAACTGTATCTTTACAGGTACTGTACAGGGCCTATACAAGGCATCCTTTTGCAGGTATAAGACAGGTACTAAGCAGGCAAAGAAAAGGCAATGTGCAGACATTGGAAAGTACTGCTTTTTTTCCACTTGGACTCCTTCTCAGCATTTTAGCTAACCTGCTCAACTTCTGATTGGTGATTCAAGTTGCTAGGGCCCCTTGCAGCCAATCAGGAGTGAGGTCCCTCCGTCGAGGTGGGAACCTGTCAAAGCAGCGCCTCCCAACTACTGTCCTTACCTCTTTTGAGCCCCTTGTTTTCACCCTTTGTGAGGTAAACACTGCCAAGTTATGGTGTGGGTGGATAGGGCTGGCGATTCCCTAGACACGCTACCTTATACTTTTTCAAGTTATATCCTCTAGCTGTTGGGAACAGCCAAATAATAGCCCCCTCCCCACCAACTTTCATTTACCATCTAGCTGATCCAGCTGCCAATGTCAAGATGTCCTAATGATGTCAGCACCAGCCAGCATGCGCCAAACATGCCCTGCCTGGAGTTAATCTGGAGGATTGCATGCCCCCCTCCCGCCCCCGATAGCCATTTAATTAAATCTATATATTTTTGTAATTGTGGTTTTCTTTTATGCTCTTTTGGGCTTCTGCTGTGGCTGCTGTGGCTATCTGTGGGCTTTCCCAGACCTAATGTGCACTCCCGTTCCCCCACTGGCTTATGTACTGACCCTCTCAGGCTTAAGTGCAGCTGCAGGTGGCTTGTCTGTTACTCTCCTTGGGGATTACTCAATCTTGCCTGCATCCTGCAGACCTTTACAATGAAATTTAGCCCCCTGGCATTCCAAAAGCCACAGTGTGGCTTAAACTATGAGATGCCTGCCACTGCTACTGCTGCTATCATCTCTTCTCCCATTCTTACAAACCCCACCCCCAGCTTTACTATTGCCATGGGTGTGGCTTTACTCTCTCATAGTTCCTGCCACCTCTGCACTCCCTTCCTGGCTTCAGTATTACTGTGGGAGTAGTTTCAATGAATAGCAGCTCCTGCTGCCATCCAGCCCCAACTTCCAAAACTACTGTTGTAGCCAGGGGATGTGGCTCATCCATGGACTCCTCCTTGCTGTTGCTTCAGCCCCTTAGGGCATAAACAAACTCTGCTGCCGAAGTGATGAGTTGGGAAGGTGAGGGGGGAGGTGCTTCTAATACTGCCTCCTTCACTTCCCTCTGGCTCCTTTCTCTATTTCTTTAGTCTCTCTTCCTATCCCCCACCAATGCAGAGAGGGACACAGCCTGAGCTCTGTGTGGGCTGGGAGTTACAAGTGCCTGCATGCATTTTCACTGAAACACAATTACGCTATGTGGTAGGTGCAACCCAAGTGTATCCTCTTCCTGTCACTATTCTACATCAGCAGCATCTGCACAATACTTGGGCTCAAAGAGCCCCCACTAGACACCAGAGAAGGGTACTAATTCATTTCAAAGGAAAATTGGCCTTAGCCACAGGGTACTAAACAATCGGGGCTACCATTTTACTTAGTAGCCCCCATGGCATTCGTAGCCAGCAAGACCACCAGTACCATTCTTTTATTTACCAACAGGTCTACTAGCCCCTGAACAGCCTCCACTAGCTGACCTGGCTATCAGGTACAATACTGTCACAGGCCACCAATAGGAGCACAGGGGTTTTGGCTGAGCACCTTCCCACACCACACTTCCTTTCCTCTCAGTTTCTGCTCCTCTATTTTTTTCCTAGCTAACCTAATTTTATTTTATTTGACATGTCTAACAGGACGTGGACTCCTAATCATCAGATAAGTATATTTCTATGCCTAACCTGTCCCTTCCATCCTTACTGTACCGTCTAAGAGCTATGGATCCTTTGTGACTCCCTTTTCTATTTTTTGTTGGTGTAATGGACAACATCCCTTTGAGATTCCTACCTCTGGCTCCTATAGAGCTCAGGTAAGACCCTCTGCTTAATCTGTATTGGGTGGATTGACTGCAATAGTGTGCCCACACCCATTACATGCTGAAGGTGGGTCCACTAGCTTGTGAGCCCCCTCCCCCCAGCCATGGTGTCTGGTGTCATACTCACTGTCATACCCCTCTTAGCCCTGGCAGCAGGCTCTCAAATCCCATCCCCAGCTTCAGGTTCCCCACCCCCATAGCAATGTTGTTAGGCTCCTGACTGCCCCCAATCATGCCCATAGATTTACAATCCCCCAGTATCCTGGGTGGGGACAGCGTATTTCAGGTGGTCCCCTAGCTGGTCCAGATGGGAGAAGAGGGTGAACATATGTGGGGGAGTCTAGTATGTGGGTCCCCTGGAAGAACTAGTTGGGGAAAAGGAGGCCATAGCTGGGGAAGCCTTGTTGGGGGGTCCCCTTTGGTGATTCAGGTAAGTAAATAGGCTCCAGGCAGGTCTATAGGTGGTCTGTGGGGGGGGGCAGAACATGGTGGCTGTTGAATCTTGGTTCTGGGGTCCTATGAATGGTGTGAAAGAAGATGCAGGTGGTGTCAGAATCCTAGTATGATGACCCTAATGGTAGTCTGAGTGGAAGATAAGAGGGAGTATTACGCCATACTGAATTGCTGAATCTCGATACGCAGGAGCCCGAAAATTATAGCCTAACAGTCAGTATCCCATCAGTCTGGAATTGTCCACAGCAGAGTTGGCAATCATAAATAAGGGGGGTGTGGGTGGCGAAGTCCCCTGAAACAGAAAAAAACTCAGCTGCGGGCAATTCCAGACTTATGGGATACCGACTATCGGGCTATAAAGTTTGGGCTCCTGGGTTTCCAGACTCGGCATTTTAGTATGCCATAGTAAATCTGATGATGGTGCATGTGGGTATCTGACCCCTGTTTTAGGGTCCAAAGTATGGTATGAGTAGGAGAAGTGGATGCAGATGTGTGTCAGACCCAAGTTCTATGGACCTAGAGTTGCTACAGGTGAGAGATGAGGGTGGAGGTGAGTTTGGAACCCTTGTATAGGAGTCCTATGACTGGTCCAATTAGAAAATAAGGGAAAAGGTGTTAGTTGTACATCCTTCCATGGGTTCCTTGTCTGGTCCTGCTAGAAGCAGAGGGTAGAGGTGAGTTTAGGACACCTGTCTGGCTGTTAAAGTGCTGGACAGCATGGGAGATGAATGTGAAGGTTGGTGTCAAATACTCTTCTAGGGTTTGCAGGATTGATCTTGGTGGGCAGAACAATGGACATACAATAGGTGGGAAATACCAGTTTGACATTCCAGAGCTGGTCTGGGTGGGGGAAGAGGAGGGACTTAAATGAGGGAGGGCAGTACAGTGGTCTCAGGGTTGGTGCAGGTGGAAGGATATTGGGACATAGGTGGGAAAAGCTGATCCAGGGGTCCCAAGGCAGGTCTGGGTTGGCAGGCAGGGGAGTCATAGATGTGGAAGGCTAGTCTCATGGTCCAAGGGATAATCTGGGTGAAGGAACATTGTGACATAAATGGGGACAGCCAGTATGCATTCCCAGGGATAGTCCAAGTGGTCAAAAAGAGGAGATTTTCCTAGGGAAAGCTAAACCTTGGATCCCAACACTAATCCGGATCAAGGGACACGGAGGACATACAGTGAAGCCCGCCAGGATGAAGAACAGTGTCACAGTTTCCTACATGACAAAAGGGATTGACTACCATCCAATTGAATTGTTTACTGTAGTAACTCTGCTGCAGCATGCTACAGAATTGGGTTTAATCCTGACAAGCTTCACGTGTAGGTGTGGAAGCAGAGCCAGTGCTCCCAGGCCTGGTTCGAGTAGGTGGGCAATGGAAACGTAGACAAGGGAGGCCATTCTAGTCATCCCAAGGCTGATCTATTTGAGGCTACCATGGAGACACAGGTGAGGCAGGCCAGCCCAGCAGTCCCATGGCTGATCCAGGGTGGGGGACAGGGAGAATGTAGGTGGGGAAGACTGGTCTGGGTTCCAGTTGCTGGTCAGGGTGGGCAGAGAGGGGACATATAGATAGAAAATGCTAGTCAGAGGTCCTAGAGCTGGTCTGTGTGGAAGAAAATGGGGCCCATAGGTGGGAGGGATAGTTTTTCTGATTTAATGGCCAGTTGAGTCTTACATTTTAGGACTTTATGAAATTTGCACTTTAAAAGGTATTTCAGTTACAGTTGAAGGTCTTGTTCATAAAAGTTTATTACCATTATTTCAGTTTTCTTTTTGAAGGCTAATTTGATTTTTTCATGATTTTAGAAGGGCATTTGAGATTACATTGAGAGGTTTTTCAATGGATAAAAACTGGTGTTTGAGGTATAATTGAAGTCAATTTGAATTACTTCAAAAACTGAAGTATATTTGAAGGCATTCATTTTAGGTGGGCAAGAAGAGTGTTTTGGGTGCAATTAACATAGAAACATAGAAGTTGATGGCAGATAAGGACCGCAAGGCCCATCCAGTCAACCCATTTCTTTTTCTACCTTATAAATGTGCCATCGGCCGGTGCTTTGTCAGTGGCCTATCTATTCATACTCATCTGTATTGCTCCCTTATGCCTATCTCATGCCTGTTTGAAGCCATGACTGTATTCATAGCCACCACTTCCTGAGGTAGGCCGTTCCATGCATCCACCATCCTTTCTGTGAAAAATAATTTCCTCACATTCCCCCTTAATTGGCCTCCCTCTAATCTCAGGCTGTGTCCTCTTGTCCTGCTATTTTTCTTATATTTAAACATGTTAGACTCTTTCACCTTGTTAATGCCCTTAAGGTGTTTGAATGTCTCGATCATATCACCTCTCTCCGTCCTTTGTTCTAGGGTATACATATTGAGCTCCGTTAATCTGTCCTCATATGTCTTCTGATGCAGTCCCTGCACCATTTTGGTTGCCCTTTTCTGGACTGCCTCAATTTGGTTAATGTCCTTGTGAAGGTGTGGCCTTCAGTACTGCACACAGTACTCCAGATGGGGCCTAACCAGTGTCTTGTAAAGAGGGATTATTATCTCCCTCTTACGACTTGTGATACCCCTACTAATACACCCTAACATCCTCCTAGCCTTACCTACTGCTTTAGAGGTCTGCTTGGATGATTTCAGGTCATTGGTGATGATGATGATGCCCAAGTCTCTTTCTTCCTTTGTGACTGCCAGCAACTCCCCTCCCAGCCTATAGGTGGCTTGAAGGTTTATCTTCCCTATGTGCATGAGCTTGTACTTCTTTTTGTTAAATCCCAGTTGCCACTCTTCTGACCATTTTGCTAGTTTATCGAGATCTCTTCTCATTCTGCCCACCCCATCTGGATCATTTACTCTGTTGCAGATCTTGGTGTCATCTGCAAACAGACAAGCCTTATCCTCTAGTCCATCTGCAATGTCACTAATGAAGATATTGAAGTGGACTGGCCCCAGGACTGTTCCCTGAGGTACCCTACTTGTGACTTGCATCTCTTCTGACTGTATACCATTTACCACCACTCTCTGTTTTCTGCCCGTCAACCAGTTTGCCACCCAGTTGACCAACTTCTGGCCCACCCCGAGCTTACCCAGCTTATTTATCAATCTTCTATGTGGAACAGCGTCGAAAGCTTTGCTGAAGTCAAGGTAGGCGACATCAACTGCTCCCCCTTGGTCCACCACTCTGGTTACCCAGTCAAAGAAATCTATGAGATTAGTTTGACAGGACCTTCCTTTTGTAAACCCATGCTCTCTTGGATCCTGTGCCCCTATGGATTCCAGGTGTTGCACTATCCTTTCCTTAAGGAATGCCTCCATAATCTTGCCCACTACTGAGGTAAGACTGACTGGTCTGTAGTTCCCTGCCTCCTCCCTGCTACCACTCTTGTGGAGCGGGATCACATGAGCCCTTCTCCAGTCTTCTTGGACCTCTCCTGTGCTCAGAGACTCACTAAACAGTTATGCTAATGACTCTGCTAGTTCCACCCTTAGCTCCTTAAGTTCCCTGGGATATATGCCATCAGGTCCCATTGCCTTGTCCACCCTGAGCTTAGCGAGCTCTTGTAGGACCCTTTCTTTTGTGACGGGAGTAGTGCTCACCTCCCTTCCCACTGTGTCCATGGTGCTGAGCTGTGGGCCCTGCCCTACCTTCTCTATAGTAAATACTGAGCAAAAGTATCTATTTAGGAAAAATGCTTTTACAGGGTCCTCCTCCTCACATGCCCCCTTTTCTCCTTTGAGCTTAGCAATACCACCTCTGGACTTTCTTCTTTCACTAATGTATCTATAGAAAGTCTTGTCACCTTCTTTTACTGTTCGTGCTAATGTTTCCTCAGTTTGGGACTTTGCCTGCCTTACTGCCTTCCCTGCTTCCCTTAGGGCAGTTTGGTATGCCTCCCTATCTTCATCCCGCTGTGTTCCCTTATATTTCCTGAATGCCAGCCTTTTGGCTCTGACCTTTTCTGCTACTGTATTTGAGGACCAAAGTGGTTTCCTTCTTCTTTTGCACTTCCTTTTCTGTCTAACACAATGGGATGTTGCTTCAAGTATTGCATCCTTAATGCTTGCCCACTCTGTCTGTGCCCCCTCACCTGTGTTTCTTTTTGCCAGGGCTAGCTTAACTCTGTTGGCCATCTTATCAAAGTCAGCTCCTCTGAAGTCCCATATTTTTACCTTGGAATGGGATGATTTAGATGTAGTGGCCAAATTGAACCATACCATGTGATGGTCACTGGCCCCCAGGTGACCTTCTACCTGGAGATCTGTGATCCCTTACCTGTAAGTCAGTATTAGATCTAGGATAGCCCTGTCTCTTGTGGGTTGTTATACCAGTTGTTTGAGGCCCTCCCCCTGCAGGGAATCCACCATGTGTCTAGTTCTGGCAGATGTTCCTGCTAGAATTGACCAATCTGTATCCGGCATGTTGAAGTGTCCCATTATCAGAACCTCCCCTTTAGCTGTCATGTTTTCTATATCTTCTAACAGTAATGTGTCTATGTTCTCCCCCTGGTCTGGGGGCCTGTAGACAACCCCAGTTCTTATGGCTGTCCCATTTCCTGTTTCCAGGGTGTCCCACAGTTCTTCTGGCTCCTTATGTGTATTCTGAATTTCTGTAGCTTTGATATTTTCATTGACATACAGGGCTACTCCACACCCCCTTTCTGCACATTAGTCTCTTCTGAACAGTACATAGCCAGGTACTGAAGTCTCCCAAGTGTGGTTACTGGTAAACCATGTCTCAATAATTGCTACTATGTCCAGTTTAGCCTCTGACATTATTGTCTGCAGGTCTGGGATCTTATTTCCCAGGCTGTGAGCATTTGTGTACATGATTTTCCATTGGCCAGATTTCGGTGTGTTAGTTGTTGGGTGAGGTTTGGCATTTCCCTGTGTGTCATATGGGGAGATGGACCTTTTTTCTTACCTGGTAATGCAAATGAACTGCAAACATTCTGAATCCCTGTTTGACCACTAGCTGAGGGGGGAAGGGTGTTCTTCCCATTCGACATATGGGGTGCTGCACCCCCTCCCCATTTGCTAATTTAAATATTCTGCAAAGACGTCAAACTTCTGCCCCAATGCACTGACTCCCTCCTTAGTCAGATGCAGTCCATCAAATTTGTCATAACAGCTTGTTACCAGTCTTTTAACCTTCTTTTTGAAGGCTAATTAGCATTTTTCATGTGTTTTGAAGGGCATTTGAGAACAAATTGAGACTTTTTCAATGGATAAAAACTGCTGTTTGAGGTACAAATGAAGTAAATTTGAATTCCTTCAAAAACATAAAAATAACTGGATCAGTTTAGCCCCAGGTGGCCATTTTTAATAAGGTTAAGCATAGAACATTTCGACTCACATGTGAGTTCTGGGGCGGTGTGAAGTTACAAACTGAAAAACACTTGCATTGAATATGAAGGCCTTCTTTTTCTGTATGGGAGGAGACAAAGAGGAAAGAGGATTGGGAGGTGTGTCAGGTAAGGCAGAGGGAAGCAGGGAAAGTAGTAAGGAATGCAAAGGCATGAACAGAAGAAAGAATAGCCCAGGCAGTATCAAAAGGGGACAAGACATTTTTCAGGTAAGTAAGCGAAAAAAGGAAGACAAAGGCAGGGATTGTAAGGTTTAAAGTGGAGAGTGGGGACTACACAGAAGATGACCCGGGAAAGGCAGACATCTTAAAGAAATACTTCTGCTCAGTGTTCACAATGGAAAGGGAAGGGAAGGGACCACATAAAAACAACAGGAGTTTTGAGGGACAGGAAGTGGACATTCATCCCTTTTCAGAGGAGAGAGTCCAGAATGCACTCACTAACCTGAATATGTACAGAGCTATGAGGCCTGAAAGGGTGTATCCAAGGGTGCAGAGAGAGCTCAGAAAGGTACTGGCTACACCTCTGACAGATCATTTCAACAAATCTGTGGAGACCAACGTAGTCCCAGTGGACTGGAGGAAGGCAGATGTATTCCCACTTTACAAAAGTGGTATCAGGGAAGATGCTAGCTAATACAGGCCTGTCAGCATGACATTGGTCATGGGAAAAATAATAGAAACACTGCTAAAGGAAATGATAGTGGAAATCTCAAATTCAGTGGGTTGCAAGATCTGAGACAGCATGAATACGAGGGAATGCCAAACAAATCTGATGATTTCTTTGACTGGGTGACTGAGGAAGTAGACCAAGGAGGATCAGTGGATGTGGCCAACCTGGACTTCAGTAAGTCTTTCGACACTATTCCACATAGGAGACTGGTATGAAAGCTATACAGCTTAGTGGTGGATAACAAGGTGGTAACCTGGGTAAGAAATTGGTTAGGGAATAAGAGGCAGAGGGTAGTGGTCAACAGGCTTTGCTCTGAGGAAGAAATGGTGACCAGCAGGGTTGCTCAATAGTCAGTGCTGGAACTGGTCCTTTTTAATGTCTCTATAAGTGACATAACAGAGGGCCTAGAAGGGAAGGTCTGCCTTTTTATGGATGACACCATGATCCACAACAGACTGAATAGTCCGGGGGGGGGGGTGGAGAGGATGTACAGCGACTGGAAAAAATGAGTGTAGTGGTTAAGGGTATTGCAGCTGGGTTTTAATGCAAACAAGTACAAAATAATGCATGAGAGGCAAGAAATCCAGTGGTGGAGTACAAAATGGGTGGAGTGGTACTGGCAATGACAAAGCAGGAAAGAGACCTGAGGGTAATCATAACAGATGACCTAAAGGTGACCAGGCAGTGTGACAAGGCAGTTGCACTGCCAGGGCTACTAACAGCATAAAGGGGTAGGTGGTGTTTCCCCTGTTTAGATCTTTGGTGAGACTCTACCTAGAGTACTGTGTCCAGTTCTGGAGACCACATCTCTGGAAGGACATAGACAGAAACAGACAGAGACAGAGTGGAGGCAGCCCAGAGGAAGGCAATGAAAATGGTAAGGGTCAGCATCAAAAACCCTATAAAAAGAGGTTAAGGTACCTCAACATGTACATCCTGGAAGAAAGGAAGAAGGAGGGAATATGATACGGACCTTTAAATACCTCACAGAGTTTGATCAGGTGCAAGAAGGGAGTATTTCCCAGGACAAAAAGTGCTCTAGAATAAGGGGACATGCTATGAAGCTAGAAGGGGGCAGATTCAGGAGAGATGTAAGGAAGTGCTTCTTCAGAGAAAGAGTGGTGGACAACTGCAGCAGCCATCTAGAGGAGGTATACGTAGTGGGGGCAAAAACAGTGGTTGGGTTCAGAAACGCTGTGATAGGCACAAGAGAATCACAGAGGTAAGAAAGGGTGAGATATAGAGCTGTAGATAAAACAGGGTCTATGGCAAGTATGAAGGTAGTAAAAATGGGTAGACTGGGTGGGCCATGCTCTTATCAGCAGTCAGATTCTATGTTTCTATGTAATTTATAAAGAAACTAATGAGGACTGGTCCCAGCACTGATCCTAGAGGGCCCCACTGGTCACCCTACCTTCCTCTGAGTGAACTCTGCTTACCACAAGCCTCTGCTGCCTATCCCTTAACCAATTTCTTACCCAGTTTACCACCTTTGGATCCACTACTATGCTACCCAACTTGCTTACTAGTCTCCTGTGTGGAATAGTGTTGAATGTCTTACTGAAATCCTACTAGGTAGGCTATGTCCACTGCTCCACCTTGATCTAGTTCCTTGGTTACCCAAATAATTATATCAGATTTGTTTCACACGACCTCACCTAACATGAATCTCTGCTGCCTCAAGTCTTGTAATCCTGTGGATTTAAAATACTCTACAATCCTTTTTTTTCTGCAGTGATTCCATTCACTTTCCCACCACCGAAGTCAGGCTGACTGGTCTATAATTGCCAGTCTCTTTCCTGTTACCCATTTTGTGAATTGGGACTACATTTGCACCTCCTCCAGTCCTCCTGGACCAGTTCTGTTTCCAATGAGTTGACAAACCTTTCATGGGACATTATTCTAGCTGGGTCTGAGTGTGGGAAACATTTTATTAGTGCTGGAGCACGTATCTTAGTTTAATCTGTGTTTTAAAGTGTTTGTATGTTACGGAGCCTTGTCACCTGACTCTGTCAGGTAACAGGAAGAGGGCGGTGTAGTCCCCAAGAACTGGATGAACTACAGTAACTGCTGTAAATTTTAATTAACGATTTGGGCATTTTATTCCATGTTTTGTGCCTAACCCATGCATGAGTGGGAGACGCACTGATAATTTCCTTTGAAATTACACCTAATTTTGCAACCTGAGCTGCGAGGAACCAGTGACCACTTGGAGAGACCTTCCGGGTCCGTCAGGGCTTTAAAACACCCCTGCAGCAAGTGGGTGAGTAAAACTGACAATCCCTTCAAGGGACATTATTCTAGCTGGGTCTGAGTGTGGGAAACATATTGTCAGTGCTGGAGCACATATCTTAGTTTTTTTGTTTTTTTTTTAACTCTTTTTATCTCCACTCCTGGAGAACTCCTTCCAGCATCCTCGGATACCCAGCCTCTACTTTCCTCTGTGGCTAGTCCATCTCCCTTGTGCCGCTGAGCACCACCTCCGGGTCTGAACCCTCGGGAGGTAGGGCCGCCCTATCCGCCCAGGGCACTATAACTTATAGGGCAAAGTGCCCGGCACACGAGTGGCCCTGTGGAGAGGAAATAGCCCGGTTTTGGAAGTGTGGGCTATGGGCAGATGAGTTGCTTCCATCTATCCCCAGGAAAAGGTGTTTTCTCTTATTTTTACCCTGACCCCTGCGCAGTACGGCTTTTATCAAGGCAATGTATTGCCGCAACTCCACCCCCTGCACTCGCAGCGTTGCTACTTTGATATCCCTGACAGCTGCCAGAGGCCGATCTTAGAGCAGTCACTCCCCCCAACCCTCCCTGGGAACAGAGAGCAGTTTTGTGATGCTCAATCTCTTCCTCTTCCTGCCGACTCCCAGCAGCCCGGTCTCATTCCCAAACCTGGGTAGCCGGTGTGACTTGAGGTGTGGCGTCCAGTGCCTCAACCCTCTGTGCCATCAGGCTGGCTACATAGCTTAGTTTAATCTGTGTTTTAAAGAGTTTGTATGTTATGGAGCTCTGTCACCTGACTCTGATCAGGTGACAGGAAGAGGGCAGTGTAGTCCCCAAAAAGTGGGCAAACTACAGTAACCGCTGTAAATTTTAATTAACATTTTGGGCATTTTATTCCACGTTTAGTGCTTTACCCATGCATGAGTGGGGGACTCATTGATAATTTCCTTTGAAATTACAACTAATTCTGCAACCTGAGTTGCGAAGGACCAGTGACCCCCTTGAAGAGAACTTCTGGGTCTGTCAGGGCTTTAAAACTCACCCCTGCAGTGTGCAGGGTGAATGTGGGCAGGGCACGCAGAGACACATGCAGAGACATGTGCATCTGCACATGTCAGCTGTGTCCGCTGGATACTCTGGGTACTAGGGCACAACGGCCTGTTTCATCCAACCTAGAGATAAGGCATCCACAGTTAGTAAAATGCATCAACAGCATCACAAGTGTTTCCAGAACACTAGTAAGTAGCCAATATGTCACAAGCTAAAGGAAAAAGGGGCAGTAAAACAAAAAGGGTGTGTATTAGATGTAAAATGTTTTCTGAGGAGCCAGCATGTAAAGAGTTTGTCTATGATAATTGTATATTGATTAGCACCTTAAGAGATGAAATTGAAGTATTATTACAGAGACTTAAAACTTATAAAGAAATTGGGTTTTGGAAAAGTTTATTGATACAGCTGCCCAAGACATTATTTTGGATGAAGCTCCTTTAGTACTAGGCAGAGATGCTATATGAGGCCTATGAAGCAGGACAAACCAAAAGAACTGGAATCAGATGACATGCAGGCTCCCAATAAAGGACCTTGGGAACATCCAAAAAGTTACACTAAAGCACCATGCATCAACCAGATATCAAAATCATCTCTAACATTACACAATACATTTGAGGGCCTCAGGGAACAATGCATTTCTGAGGATAGCCCTGGGTATGACTCCCAAAAGAGCCATACTAAACCCAATCCTACTGTTGATCAGGACACAATCTCAGTTCACGAGGCCTTGACTAAGGATATATAAGTAACTGGGGATTCTACAATAGGGAGAGCGGACTCAGCAGTTTGTAATGGCAGGAAGGCAAGTATTACTGTTAGTACCTTACATGGGGCAAAAGTGGGCGATGTATCTGATTTATTGGATGGACTTATGGAGAATACGACCAAACCCATGGTTATTATGCATATAGGTACTAACGATGTCAACAAAACTAGTCAATGTACGTGATGGCAGCCTGAGAGCAGACAGTGTACTCCCGGAACTCCGCAATTAACCTCTTCATTTTGGCCTTTTATAGCGGTATTCCTATAGCCAAATCATCTCAAAACAAGTGGTGCGCTTGTGGTCTGTGATCCGGAGCCTGAATTCAATTAGCGAATGGAAATTTATATGAAGAAGGTGCTGCCGAGGCATTCGCCTCCCCGGACACCAGAGAAAGAGAAGGCCGCAAAGCAGGCCAAACAGCAGGCCGCTAGTCTTTCTAAGCTACCCATATCCGACATTCCCTTGTCGGAAACCAGATTCTTGGAAATCATGCAGCCTCTCCAGACGGCCATTGCGTCTATTTCAGAAGACTTGCAAGATATTAAAAAAGTGGTGGATGTTTTGTCTAGAAGGGTCGGGGACACAGAAGTCAAGATTACTTCGTTGGAAAATAAGCAAGACAGGAACGAAACAGAATTAGTCAGTGTAAAACGGAGAATGAAGAAACTAGAAGATAAGTTAGAGGATTTATAAGGCCGTAAGAAGGAATAACCTAATAGTTATTGGGATACCAGAAAAGGAAGAAGGAAGTGCAGTAATTACTTTTCTTCAGAAATTTTGCCACAAAATAGCCCGCGCTCCCCCGGGGGGGGGGGTATGTTATCGAGAGAGCCCACCGAGCCTTGCGCCCGCCATCTGCCCAGGGCCAGCCACCCAGGCCACTAATTTTGAGGTTCTTGAATTATTTAGATAAACAGCATGTTCTCGCCAAAGCAAGGGATGTGAAGGAACTATTATGGGAGGGCAAGAAGATTCATATCGTCCAGAATTTACCTCACTCGGTGAGAGTACGAAGACAGGAATTGCACCCGATTGTTTCTAAGCTGGTGGCAGCATCTAAGCCATATAAGGTTAAATACCCTGCAATCCTGCTGGTAAAACACGAGGAGAGGTGGCTATCATTTGAATCTTATGCACAAGCAATGTAAGAGTTGAAGGTCATTTTCCAGGATCTCTTTAATGAATATACTTAGTGATCTCTCTCTAGTTTTGAACTCTGCATCTGGCGATCTTACTGTTTCAGTTGAGAATCCTGATGGCTTCAGTGAATAAATAATTAGCCCCTCTGAGGGATATACCAAGAAGTCCTAAATATGATACTTGGGGCAGTCGGAGGAGTTATGTCTTCGCCCCTGGTGGCAGGTCTGCGGTTATGCATGACAGAACCTTTATGTTGTTTATCGGTGTTCCTGATGTGGGCAAGGTTGACCTATATTATTTTTACTATGCACTAAGTCACTGTGCGATTCTGGTACTTCTGAGTTCACTAACTCCTTCATCTCGGGCCGCTGGCATTTTAGGCTGAAGATACGACTCAGATTAGCCCTGCTAGTTTTTTTGTTTTTTTTTAAGGGGCTGGCCACCTATCGGGGAGGGACCCTACATGAAAGCACAGCATGCAGTATTAACCCCATTCTACGGGGGAGTTGGAATGAGTGGAGACTTGGGACCAGCATTGGTTGACGTTGTGATCCATCGACTTTTAAGTGCCTGCCACTGGAGTTGCTAAAAGGAGAACTGTAGAGCTTCATATTGAACTCTCTGAATTAACTCTTTATAGTGTGCGACTTCATGTGGCCTGGACTTATCTGCAGGATTTGAATATGATGGACTTTCCTCTCCTCCTTTCCTCCTTCCCCCCCCTTTTCTTTTTTTTTTTTTATATATATATATATATAGAGAGAAGTCACTGGACATTCCAAGGGAGCTGACATGAGAGGAAGCCTGGGATCGACACTGGCCAGCGCGATGAACCATTGAACTTGAGCACCCGGCACTGTGATGGCTAAATAGGAGAACTGCAGTGTCTCATAATAGTTCTTCTGAATTAATTTTTTATATTATGTGACTTCATGTGTTTTGGACTTGTCTCCAGGATCAGAATACGAAGGATTTTCTTTGATTTTTTCCTCTTCCCCCGTCCCCCTTCCCCCCCCCTTTTTTTTTTTTTTTTACATATATATGTACAAGGAGTCAGTGGGCACTTGGGTGCTAATTAACTTTGGTATTGGTCTATTAAGACCACCCGAAGAGGATCAGCTAATGCTTTAAGTTAATTTTCGGACAGTAGCTGGCACTAGTTTGTTGTGGTTAATCTTTATATAGTTAGGGCACAAGATCCCTGCAATGAGGTTAGTTCGATATCACGGAGTAGTTGTATTGTAGTGGGTTTCATTGGAGGGAGGGGGAGCTCGGGGAGGGGTCGAGCAGATCGGGATGTTTGGAGGTGAATCATGTGGTGTGTTATGTTTAGGAGAGCAGTTCCTTGGAACTGGGGTACGTGCATTGTTTTGGGGTGGGAGGGCTTCGTTGAGGTGATTTTTTATAAGGGGGGATGGGTTGGGCTTCAAAGAGATGTGGTCGATTTGGAGCATTGAGGGCGGGATACCGAGGTTACGTTTTGACTGAGCCTAACTTGATGTATTGAGTCAGGGAGCTTACAATACTCTTTAAGGAGTGTTGGGGCACAGCCTACTGAGACATTCTGTATGCATCTCTCCTTTAATTATACAATTGAGCTTAATGAGCAATTTATACAAGTTTATAAGCTGGAACGTTAAAGGAGCCAAGGATAGGGTCAAGAGACAAATTATATTAAGACACCCTACGTCAACTGGGAGCGCAAATTGTGTTTCTTCAAGAGACACATTTAAAAGAAGCGACATCTATTACTTCAGAAGAGGCGTCAGGTAGCATAAGTTTTTGAGGCAGGGACATCCACAAAGGTGGGGGGTTGCCATCCTTATTGCTAGGAACATTCCTTTTAAATTGGTGAATGAGAGTTGGGACCCTGAAGGTAGATACGTTATTGTACATGGTCTGCTTTGAATCACAGACGATTTTATTGGGCCTCTCATATACGGCCCCAATTGTGACCTCCCCAGCTTTTTTCATGAAATTGCTGCGCTGGTGGTATCCATCCCGAAAAGCTTACGGTATTGGGGAGATTGGAACTTAGTTCTTCAGAATGACCTAGATAGATCATGTAAAGAGAGGCGAGGCTTATCCCTGCACAAAGGGCCTTAAGGATCTCATCAACAAGCCGCTTTGGTCGATGCTTGACGATAATTAATCCTGTGTTGCGGCAATACACCTGTTTCTCTCCGGTACATAAGACTTATTCACGAATAGATTACATTCTGGTCAGCTCATCTGCGATGCCCGGTATAACTCAGGCGGATATATTTGCTAGAGTAATATCTGACCATGCGCCAGTTAGTTTGGTATACAGGTTAGCCCTGGGGTGTAGACGCTCTCCGCAATGGAGACTAAACTGTCAGATGCTGAAGGAAGAATCCTCCTTGAGGCACATTGAAGAGTTTATCAAGCGCTTCTTGGAAGATAACCAAGACTCAGTAGTCCAGAGGGACCTAATTTGGGCTGCCTTAAAATGCTCCTTAAGGGGAGAGCTGATTAAGATAGCCTCTAGAAAGAAACGTGCTCAGAGGGAGAAATTGGATTCCCTACTAACTTCGATCAGGGACATAGAGAATAGTCTATCCCGTTTCTCGACCCGAGGCAAATTAGGCAAAGGCTCCATCAGTTGCAAGCTCAATACTCTGGTTTAATATTGCAGCAGGCGGAACTGGCCCTTTATGGACGAGGCTCCAATATCTGGATATAGGAGAAAGCCGGAAGTTACTCGCCATGCGAATCCATCATTTAGACTCAGTTCATTTCATAGCGGGCATTCGTATGGGGCAGGGTGACCAGGTCTGCACGGACCCGGGGGAAATGTCGAAGGCCTTTGGGGTGTATTTCCAGAGGTTATATACGGTAGATCCGGAATCCAAACCTTCAACAGATGATATTATCTCATATCTCAGTTCGGCTGCACTGCCAAAGTTAGCTGAGGGGGATATGGCCTTTATGGGTGCCCCAATCTCGGTTCTAGAGATCCATCAAGCTATCCAACAGATGCCCTTAGACAAGTCCCCTGGCCCTGACGGGTTCCCCAGCAATTTTTACAAGGTATGTCTCCCATTAGTATCCCCAATCTTGTTGGAAGTCTTCCAATATTGGTTTGACAATGGACTATCTGACCCAAGTTTCCAAGAGGCGACGATTTCATTAATTTTGAAGCAGGGGAAGGATCCCTTTAGTATGGACAGTTATCGCCCTATATCTCTTCTAAATACGGACATTAAAATTTTGGCAAAAATTCTTGCCAACAGGTTGTCCAAAGTTATGGACAAACTGGTCAGCAGGGAACAAGTGAGTTTTATGGTGGGGAGATCACCCCAAGATCACCTGAGGAAACTACTACACCTTATCGCGGAGGTCAAAGAGTCCAAAACCCCAGCAGTACTTGTCTCTTTGGATGCCGAAAGGCATTCGACAGAGTGTCCTGGGATTACCTATTTGCTACTCTGTCGGCCTTTGGTTTACCAGAGGTTTTCTTGAGATGGGTGCAAATTTTATATTCCTGTCCCTCTGCTAGAGTTAAGTGCAACGGGATATTGTCGCCAGTAATAAAGTTAGAGCGAGGCACGAGGCAAGGATGTCCCTTGTCCCCGCTATTATTTAACTGATACCTAGAGCCATTCTTGCACAGATTGGTAGGAAATCCGCTCATTAAAGGTATACAGGTGGGGAACCAACTATATACACTCGGTTTATGCTGATGATGTGTTACTACACATTGAAAATCCGAGACTTCACTCCGGCTATCTTGGACGAAATCGATTCTTTCTCCAAGGTATCCTACTATAAGTTAAATCGAGTAAAGACGAAGATCCTTCCATTAAATCATAATGTTATAAAGGCAGACTTGTTGACTTTTGGCTTTGCTGGGAGGCAAAATCATTAACATACTTGGGTATCAACATTAGCACAAACCTGAGCATGATGATTAGGAACAATTTAGGCAGCCTAGTTCAAACCATATCGGAGATTTGGACAGGTGGCGATTGCTCCTTTGTCCCTTTGGGGTAGGTTGAATATCTTAAAATGAATATTTTGCCTAGATTATTATACCCCTGGTATGCTTGGGTGTACCTTTCGAGAAGGTGGTTTTCTAGTTTACAGAGGATGTTTAATTCCTTTCTATGGCAGGGGAAGAGTATCCGCCGATCTTATCTTAAGCTGACAACCCCAAAGCTAAAGGGTGGCTTAGCTGCTCCTTCTCTTTTCCTATATTATGCAGCACAGCACGTTTGTAAATTGAGCTTTTGGAGTGATTGGAGTAGGCACTCGGCCTATCTACCTTTATGGCTGGACATCGAGCGTGGTCTAGCGAAGAGAGCGAAGAGCTCTTTATGGCCTTGCTATTTGTTTCCCGTCAGCTACCCTAAACCTCTGAAAAATAACCCTATGGGATGGTCGTTAAAGGCATTTCAACAATTGCAACACTATCTTGGGTCCAAATGGTATCTATCAGACAGCCAACCTATTTTTGAAAACCCACATATTAAGGTGGGGGGTACTACCGTGGCCACGGCCTTTTGGCCCCAGATAAGTAACTTTACAGTCTCGGACTTCTGGGCGCATGGTAGCCCACTACCCTTCGATCACTTGATGAAGTCTCATGGTGTTGCGGACCGAGATTTGTTTAAGTAGCTGCAACTTAGTAAGACCCTAGCTCCGGTTTTCCCTCAGACGTCCCTAGCTGACGATGGGGTCAAGGATATCGATGCCCTTCTAGCTATAGCTGTACAACCGCGTGCAGTTTCCAAAGTTTACAAGTTACTTCAGGATTGGGATCATAGGCTCCCCTCAGGGGTCTATTACTACTGGGTAAGGGAGTTAGGCATCCCGGACACTCCTGACCTTTGGAAAAAGCTCTGGAGTACAATGTATAAATGCATAAAACAAGATAGACTCAGGATGGTACATTTCAACATAATGCATCATTTGTATCTAACTCCATCTCGTCTATGTAGGCGTGGGGTAAACGACACGTCTCTTTGCTGGAAATGCAAGAAGGAGGACGGCACTCTATATCATATGCTATGGTCATGTACTGTAATGCGGACTTTGGAGTGCCATTAATAGTCTCTTAGACCCTATCCTTGGCTTAACTAATATGTTCACCCTGAGACATGTTTGCTGTGTCTTTTCCAGCAGGCACCCCCAAGATTAGAAAGGCCCAAATGTCGCTTGTTTCAGCTGTGGCGCAATTGTTAATTTTTAAGACACTGGTCGACTGATAAGCCCCATCTCTGATGGAGTGGTACCGTGAATGCACTTAAGCTGCAGTTGGAGAAACATATCGCATATATGCAAGGCAGGCAGAAGTCATATATGTCGCTCTAGAGCTCTTTAGAAGCACTCCTTATGGCTTGGAAACCCAGCTCCTAGAATGCCTTTGGGTAGATAATTAAGGTGCTCCTTTCTTTCCGTAACCTTGGGTGGGGGGGATGAGAAGGAGGAGGGAGGATGTTTCATATTCCAACTGAAAGTGTGAAGTTAGCAATTGGGTGTTCTGTGTGACTCTATTCTGCACTTTCAGCTCAGTACTTCATCTTCTGTTTATGTGGTTGGGATGTTTGTGAAAACAATAAAGATGATTAATTATAAAAAAAAAAAAAAAAACTAGTCAATGTGTTTTTCAGGCCAAAGTAACAGACATAACAAAAAGTATTAAAGAAAAAGGAGGTGAAATTATTATCTCAGGATTATTAACAACACACGGGCATCTTGAGTACAAAAATGGGGCCATAAATCATATCAATAACTGGTTAAGACTATTTTGCAAAAATGATAACATAGGATTCATGGACAACTTGGTTACATTTGACAACAAATCCCTATTCAAACCTGACGGCCTCCATCTCAATCAAGCGGGGACTAGGGTGCTGGGCAAAATACTGAACCAGGTTATTGACTTTTATTTAAATTGGCACGGGGGAAAGGCAGCATTTAAAAGATAGCCTAGTTTTAAACAAGGGTGGGGATATTAAGACAGGATTGGATTGGAGGTGTATGTTAATCAATGCTAGAAGTTTAGTAAACAAGTTTGATGAACTTAAAAAATCTATTGGCATCACAAAAAATACATATTGCCTGTATTACTGAAAGCTGGTGGGACATTAATGACGCCTGGGAAAAATACAACTTATATCAAAAATCAGAAGTATACAGGAAGGGGCCGGGGTGTAGCAATGTAAGTTCAAAAATCCATAAAGAGTGTCCAAATATTCCATGAAGACCCTGAGCTTGAAGTTATATGGGTTAAACTACTGCCTTAGGCCGGCCCTAAAATAATAATTGGATTATTTTACAGACCAACTTCTATTACCTTAGTTAATGATCTAGTTTTTATTAACTAGCTTAGTAACTTAAATCCTGTAGCTAGAATGTTATTGTTGGGAGATTTTAATCTTCCCAACATTGATTGGAAGCTAACTAAGGGAGCGAACAAAATTGATGATATCTACCTTGATACATTTGATCAAATTGGACTGGACCAAAATGTATATGGCTACACCAGAGGCAACAATATATTGGCTATAGTACTAACTAATTTGGGCGATGTACTTGATACAGTTGAGATCTCCCCTGCCCCAGTGGGAAACAGCAATCATTCTATGGTCTCATTTAGGTTAAAAGGTTTGGAGTTGTCCATCAATCTAGGAAGGACTATTAAGCTCAGTTTAGTTAGAGCTAATTTTCCTCAGCTAAGAAAAGAACTAGCAGCATGCAATTGGGTTAAGGCTTTAAAAGGCAACAATGTGGATGGTATGTGGAATGTCTTTCTTGCAAAACTAAACAAACTGATTAACACTCATATCCCTAAGTTACATAATTACAAAGCTAGTAAAAAGTTAACTCCAGTCCGGTTTAACAAAAATATCAAGAATTTAATAAACAAACAAAAAAACAGAATGTTTAAAAAATATAAGAAAACAAAAAATTAATAAACTATCATTCGTACAGAAATTGCACCTTGGAGGTAAAGGCAACTGTAAAAAAGGCATAAGCCCAGCAGGAGGTTATTCTAGCTACTAAGGTTAAGGACAACAAAAAGTCCTTTTTTTTCATACATAAATGGCATGAAAAACAATTCAGTTAAATTAGACCCTTTTAAAAAATCTGATGGGGAACTGGCATCTGTTAAAGAAACAGCTGATATTCAAAACAAGTATTTTTGCTCAGTTTTTAATACTAGAGCTGTTCCTTCTGGTTATTTATTTATTTGCTTTTGTTTGCCAGGTAAGCACACTTGACAGTCAAGTGCCTATTTTCAGGTGCAAACCAGGAGGATTACAGGATATAGACAATGCATCGGACAAGGTCAAGAAAAACATACAAGAGCAACTGGCATATGCCAATGGATGCTTACAGCATATAGGACACCAGGCAAAACAATAAGTCAGATTGAATAGCAATAAGATACATATTACAGCATTTAGGACAACAGGCAACAGCAGCAATGTCAGAGGAATAGCAATGAGATACATACCAGGAGTTGATAAGTAGAAAACACAAGCACAATGGTAGGATATTGGTAGTAAAACAAGGATGACAAACCTCTGTCAGTCAGGGGAGCCCGGGGTAATGGGTACAGAAATGACAGGGACCCCCCCCCCCGAGACGTGGAGCAGGAAGTGCGAGAGAGAGTGCTAAGTGCAAGTACCAATGAGACTGAAAGCAATATATAGCAGCAGCGCACAGGGGCATCACCCCCATGTCAGTTGACCTGGGGGGGAAGGTGGCAAGGGAAGGACATAGCGGGGGACTGTGCGGTACAAAGACAGGCTGAGACCACTTTAAGGAAGCACCAGTGGGACACTTTAAAGCATGAATGAGAGGCAGAGGAATGGATAGTGACAAGGAGGGAGTTCCAAAGTCTGGGCGCCTGGACAGAGAAGGTTCGGTCCCCAGTACGGGTGCAGGTTTTTGGAATCAGGCGATCCATGGTTGCACTGGATCTAAGGTGGTAGGCTGGGGTTACGTGTTTGAGGGGGAAGACTAGCGCTGAGGGGGAGGCAGTTCTGACTATGTTATCTTTGAAGTTACTGAGGACGAAGGTGCGGTGGTTATCGGGGGGAAGCCACCCAGGCACGAGTAGAGCTCACAGCGGTTATATAACATAGAAACATAGAATTCGATGGCAGATAAGGACTGCTTGGCCCACCCAGTCTGCCCATTTCCCTACCTACTGGATAAGCTGCAGATCCTAGTTAACCAGCAGCCTGCTTCTTCCTACCCCCACCCCCTAGAATTGCCTTATGACTGTCCCATGCATGCTTGAATTCCACCACTGTTTTTGACTCCACAATCTCCTCCAGAAGGCCGTTCCATGCATCCACAACCCTCTCTGTGAAAAAATACTTCCTTAAATTACCCCTGAACCGCCCCTCCCATCTTTAAATTTTGTCCCCTTGTTTTTGCTCGTCTCTTTTTCTGATAGATGCTACCCTCTTGGACTTTGTTGATTCCACTGAGGTACTTAAAAGTTTCTATCATGTCCTCCCTCTCCTTCTTTCCTCAAGGGTATACATATTAAGCTCCTTTAGTCTCTCCTCATACGGCTTCTCTTGCAGACCCTGCACCATTTTAGTTGCCCTCCTCTGGACTGGTCAGAGTAATTAGAAGGAGGGAAATGAAAGCAAAAGTTTGATTTTGTGTTTTGTTGTTTGTTTTTGTATAACTTGTTATAACAAGTTAAATTACTTGTGCCCCTGTAAATGAGTCACTGTGTGGATACCCCTCTGATCCGGCCCTTCCTGCTTTGCTGCTGGAAATGTCACGACTGTGCTACCCTATAAAAGGAGTGTAGCGCAGGGTAGTTGGGGATGGGGGTGGATGACTGGGCCCTTCCCCTGCTGAAAAAGGAGAACCATGGATGAAAGAAACAAGGGGGTCCCTAATCCAGCAGAGCCAGTCCCCAAGACAAACTGACAGAAAAATTGAATGGGCCATACAAATACCATGAGAAAATCTGTTGGAATACAGGCAAAAAGATCAAACTGATCGCACACCCCTAATTGTCACTTACAGCCCCATGCTAAAACCCCTTCATCAAATTATTAAAGAACTTCCAACCATGCTTAATGATGATGAAATTCTTAAGGACATCTTCCCTGAACCACCTGTCATTGTCTATAAGCAGCCCCCAAACCTCTCGAACATAATAATTCATAACAAACTCCCAGCAGATCTAAATAACCAAGAAACAAAAGGGACAATATCATGCAACAGGGCAAGATGTAAGACCTGCATCCACATACCTGTATGGACACAGACCATCATCAAGACAAGCCAGAACACCATAGTAAAAATCAATGGATCCTACACATGTCAATCCAGTAATGTGGTTTACCGAATTCAGTGCAAGAAGTGCACAAATGGTTGCTATATTAGGAAACTAGGCAACCACTACAAATCAGGATGAACCACCACTGACACACAATAGTTAACCAGGTTAGAAGCACACCAGTATGACACCATTTTTTCACAAACAGATCATTCCCTCTCTTACTTATCCTTCCTGATACTAAAAGACAACTTCAAAAACACACAGGACAGAAGGACATGAGAACTGAGATTAGTGTTGTCCGAAACTGGAATATTTTGACAAGTGAAATATTTTGCGTATTTAATGCGTTACGTGAAATATTTCACTTGGCTAAAGTACCAACCGATTGTAGTGAAATTTCATCCCAAGCCATGATTTCACTCGTGGAGTAAAATTTTTAACCCATGGGTAATTTCACCACCTTGTCGAAATTTCTACCACTCATGGAGAAAGTTCACCTCCCATAGCGAAATTGTGCTGAAACTTCTCACTGGTGTCTAGTGGCCCCTCTGCCATCACTAGCCATAGACATTAACAAGCACCCCCCTCACCAAAGTTTGTTTTAAAAAAAAAATATTTATATATACACACACACACATATATATATATATATATATATATATATATATATATATATACCCTTCACTCCCTGGTGTCTAGTGGTCCTCCCGGCTGTAAACATTAATAAGCACACACACCCATAGTTACCCTGCTGCCTCTATTGTTTGTTTTTAAAAATAAATATATACCCTACACTCCCTGGTGTCTAGTGGACCCCCATCCCCCAACCCATCATTATATAGCAGCATCCACCCAGCTCCCCCCCAGGTAGCCCGATCGGGCCACCAGCACAGCCCTCCAGTACTGCACTCATTCATTCAAGCACTCTGAGGCACTCAGTCAGGCTGCCAGCCATGGAGGTGAGTCGAGGCCTCTGCCGTGGCCTGATCAGGCTACTGGGGAGCAGGATGGGTGCTGATATATACTGAAAGGGGTGGGGGGGTCCACTAGACACCAGAGAGTTTTGGGTATTTTTTTTAAACAAACAACGGTGGCTGCATGGTAACTTGGGGGTGCTTATTAATGTGTTTGGCCAGTGACTGGCTAGAGGGGGACCACTAGACACCAGGGAGGGAGGAAGGTGAATTTTTTTAAATAGAACAAACGGGGGGAGGTGCAGGGCAACTTGTGTGTTTGTGGGGGGGGGTTCATTTTATGGTTGTTGCTGGTGGCGACAGTCAAAAGTGCGGGCAAAATTGCGAAATTTCACCACAATTTCACAAAACATTGCACCCAGGGAAATTACTGATTTTTCGGCAATTTCGTTGGTGAAATTTTATTTCGCTGCATCTCTGAGATATAGTAAACAATATAAATTTACCATTTATGGACTGCATTGGGACATTGGATTTATGACACACTGTGGTAAACTGTAATCCTTATATTACTTGTTACCCAAGGTGTTTTTTCTCTCCTGTGTTCCTGCCTGCTCTTTTTCCTATTTGCTGTTCCTAGGCATCCTTCCTGCCTCTCTTGCATTTATCTTTACAGCTTCAGTCCTGCCCAGCTCCCTCACCACCCTTTGATTAGTTCTTCTCACACATCACTGTGTATGCTAACATTATACTCTGTTTATCTAGGCCTTTGATGTTTTGTGTTTCCTTTATTTCTTCATAGTTTCAATTAATTTCTTAACACTTTATACCCATCTTTCCTTCCTGCCTACTTTAGTCATTCTGTATCTCAGGTCTTTTCTTATCTGTGTTCCTGTCTGGTCACCTTCTTATTACATCTTTATATGACATGTTCCTATCAATTGCCAACCCCTCCCCACCCCTTAGGTCTTCAGACACATCCTGTTTTTAGTACTTTTTAACTTATACAGACTTTTACCACAGTTATTTATTGTTCTGTGTCCCTTTCACCACTTCTTGGCTTCACACTTCCTGCTAGTCTACCCTTCTTGTAATTCTATTCAATTATTTTTACTCAGTACTTCACAGTGTATATAAATATTGCTTATGTTGCATAGTTTAGTTATTCACCTGAAGAAGGGACCTGTGAGGCCCCGAAAGCTTGTGTATAGTTCCATCTTTGTACAAGACACATGTTGGTTCAACAAAAGGCATCAAACCTTCCAGCATCTCCAGTGAGTCAAAGACTTTTTCAAAATCTATGGCTACTGCATGGCAAGAGTTGGGGCAGAGCCTGCCAAGGCCATTGGGGAAAACAGTGCTCTGTGATGGCCTGAGCAAAAAGACACCTTTCAATGAAGCCCAACTAAAAGGGATGAACAAGGTGGGGAAGAACTAGTTCCAATCTGGTGGCTAATGGCTTTGTTAGAATTTTGGCATCAGCGTTGGTGAGCGATATATGTCTATAACATGGAAACTGGGGTATTTTCCCTCCTTGGGGAGGGCCATGATTACAGACTCTCCGATTCAGGGAAAGAAGCAGGGTGAGCACAAAGTGGGATTCCTGGATAACTGTTTGTAGGATTGGGGAGACTGATGTGAGAATCATCTGGTGCAGATCAATTGGGATACCGTCCCCACCTGGGGCTTTATGGGGAGAGAGAGCAGTACAGCACAGTTTATTTCTTGAGTGGTAAGTGGAGCTTCCAGGGCTTCCTTGTGGGCCACTGTCAGTGTGTGGATGGTCTGGCCCACTAGAAATTAATTTAGTTTGTCGTGGTCAAAGGGGCCCTGGGAAGAATATAGCTGTTTGGAAAAGGAGCACATGATGCTGACCATTTTAGGTTGAGTCTGTAGTGAGCCATTCAAGTCTCGCAACCCATGGATATACCTGTTCAACTGCTGTTTGCTCATTGTATAGGACAACAACAATCCCACCTTTTGTCCTCCATCCCATTATCCATGCTTAAAGTGCTGAATACAGCTGCATATCCCATTATTTGGCAACTGCATATCTCAGTATTAGGCCTCTCAGGAAGGTTTTGAATGCTTCACACAGAGTAGATTTAGAGGTCTTGCAACTGTCATTCAGCCCAAAGAAGGAAACCACTTCTTTTTTGAGACAACGGGCAAAGGCTTTTCCAAGAGGAGGAGAAGGTCCTGGTGCCAGGAGGCAGAATTAGATGCATTAGGTCCACAGTCCATGACTAGTTCTACTGGAGCATAGCTAGATAAGTATAAAGATGCTATTTGCAATGCCTGCACCATTGAAAAGGTTCACGAGGAGATGAGCCTGAAGTCAATCTGACCAGAGGTAGAGTGTGTGGTTGAAAAATAGGAATAGCCCATGGATTGGGGGTGCTGTAACCACCAGTTATCTGTCAGGGAGAGAACCGACATCATATCACAGACTGCAGCCAGGGCTTTTGCATGGGGTACAGTCTTGTCTGACTTTCTACCTAAGCTGGCCTCCAAGATTAAATTAAAGTCCTGTCCCTTGAATTCAGGGTTACTAGGTGTCATAAGCTCCAACAGGGAGTGATGAAGTCCATTAAACATCTCTGGATCATTGTGGTTCCACCCATAAACATTGGCAATGACCAGAGGGCCTGCAGGTGTGTTAAATTTGACTTCTACCCACCTACAGTACTTGCCTTATCCTGAGCAAAGCATCAATAGTCCAATGAAGCATTATGTCTACTAAAATGGAAACAGCTGCTTTGGAAGTGGGAGTGCAGCTGTGCACCTCCAGCCCCACCCAGTCCCTATGTAGTTTATCCTCTTCAGCGGAGCAGAGTTTGGTCTGCTACAGAAGTGTCTCCTGAGTTTTTATACTATTTAACCTGGATAAGACTACTTTCCTTTTTACAGGGGAGTTCAGCCCCCTCACATTCCAAAAGATAATGTTTATGTCAAAAAGGCCATGTTAAAGGCAGTTGTGGGAGGAGAATTATTGAGATGGTGGACTTTAGGAAGGTCACCCACTAAGTGACCTAGGGAGATATGCTTGAAACCCCTGATATGAAGCGGTATGACCCAGTTGAAAACCAGTTACAAAGAGCAACTAAAGCTGAGACTTGTAAAGTATATGTAGTTAATACATAACACTAAAAGAACAAAGTCAACATGAAAGATAAGTGCAGCATATAACCCTGACAGGTTAGGACAGATAATTAAACTTTCAAGGAAGGGAATGTCTGGTCCTATGAGGGCCTTAAGGGCAGGAGCTGTTAATTCCTCCAAGGCCCAGGCCCCAATACTGGGGTTATCAACAGCAAGTATAACAGCAACCATAAACAGGGTAATATTTATGAAGTAGTCTGCTTGAGCTTCTAAGGCCAGGGAGAAATGCCATCATTACTGGCCTGTGGCATATTCTTTATAGGGGTATCTTATAGCAGGCCAGGTAGAGCAAGCCGGTGTATGTGCAACAGGAAGAGGGAAGAAAGATCACAGGGGAGGGATGGTAGGCTAGCTGGGAAAGTGACTTGTTTATGAGAGGGAAAGAAAAGGAAAGATGAGGGTCATACTTTTAACTCCTTAGGGCACACCAGTGGAAGTATCCAAGTAAAAGGGACAGAGGGCAATAGGGAGACAGGAGGGGGAGCTGAAAGGGTGAAGAACAGAATTATACAGAGGTGGCTGGAGCTGCATTTTCTCTTTTTCCACAAGGAAACCCTGCACTTGTCCCCTGAGAGATAGAGCCACAGAATATTCAATTTCCACAGGATAGTGGGTCTGGTGTAGGGGGGGGGAGCACTGTTTGCAGTGCCTTATTATAGATATGAGTTGTGCACTCATTCCACCCAAGCCGACCCAACTCCAAAGTCTTCAGTTGGGAGGAGGTGGGAGTGGAAACACTTCAAAGAGTAGCCAGGCTTTTTAGTCTTAACGAAGTAGAAACAGCTACCGCCCCACATCACCTACCAAACCAGTCACTGCCTTCTGGATTGGCAGCCATGTATTCTCTCAAATCTAGCTCTGAAGAGTTGAATCTTCCAAGTGGCTTAGTTACATTAGGCATCTCCTAGCATAGGTGACAGTTAATCTAGTGGTGGCATGGGATAAGGTAGGAGGGGAGCAAGAGGTGTAGGGAAGAGGTAGATGAGAAGAGTGAAGTCACCAGGAAGACAGTGCTAAGGGTTACTGCCCACATTAGGATAGTGACATTTTTACTTCTATCATTTTAACTAGGTAAGCAAGGGGCAGGAGCATCAGTAGAAAAAGGGTGGGGTATCAGTGGTTCCAAACCATGGGTACAAAACAAATGTGGTGCAACCGCAGCCTAACACATAGTACAGGTCCATTCCACCACCCCTTAAGTAGCTCCTAGCAGCTGAGCGCAAAGGGTAGGAGGAGAACAAAAAGGGAATGTGCCTTTCACTTTCAGTGATCACTGCAGCATTACAGGAAGAGGTATAGGGAAGTGATAACAGAATTCGGCCTCTGGAATTAAACCATATTTAAAGCCATAATAAATCAACAGTTCAAAACAGCACAAAAGGCATCACCCTGTAATAAAAAACAGTCAACTATTTGAAACATTTTAATGGAAATGCATATCATTAACTTGGAGGATTCAGTTCAGTCTGTCTCAACCAGATGTCCTGAGGAGGTGTGACTGTGGACAAGTCATAGTTTGTGCTCATCAATGGGCAGAAAGATAAAAAAAACAAGCATCAGTGTTCCACGGGCCATGCTTCATGATGTAAAGGTAGATTATGTATACCTCAAGGAATGCAGGCCACAATTCCCTACCTATGCTTGCCATTTCACCTCATCTCCTCTTTCCTTCATGTGCATAAGATCAAATAGTTCTTGGCCAAATATGAGGAAAAGGACTGTACTTGAAGGTAGGAGGTGTGAGGCTTCATTTGCAGGGGGAAATGGCAGTCACTGGCCCAGTCCACACTTGCAATTAAAATTTGGTAACGGTTTTCAAACCATTATGGAGCTTACCATGCTGTCACATCAACACTAGTCAGAACCGTGTCTCAACACGGTTATGTGCCCATCCACACCTTCCGAAATGAAAGAATGCTTAAACACGCTGTCAGCTGGTTTGCCAGTGTATGTCAGATGCTGCATCATGAGTGCCAGGAAGATAACCAGCAGGGAACAGGGATCGGACACCCATACACACTGGTAAGAGAAAACATTCCTCACTTAAACCATTTTCAAAACTGTGCTAAAACCCTGATTGTATCAGTGTTTAAACACGGTTATGAAACATGGTTTGGTAACGTTACCAGTGTGGACTCAGACCGTGTTCGCCAATTTTAAAATATTACAGGGTGTCTATAATGTTTTAAGATCCCCAGTGTGGACAGGGCATGGCTGACTCAGTAACTAAACAATTCAGTACTTATAACAGCAGCAGGTCACTCCAGGTGTTTCTGAGGGGAACGTTGTGGTGTGGGGATAGTGGAGATAGGCAGTTGTAGCAGGTATGGTGGTCTGAGTACAGGTGGTGTAGAGGATTGCTCATCCCCTGGCCTGGATTCCAGTGCTGTTGCAGGAAGAGGATGGGTGGGCTGATCTGGTAAAGCTGGAGGAGCTGATGTGGATGGCACAATCTTTTGTAGCTGCTTTGGATGCTGCTGCTGCTGATCGAAGGGGGTTGAGCTTATTTTGCATGAACAGAGGAGTCAGCACTGTGGGGCTGCTGGATGATCCTGAGGTGGGAGACTCTCAATGATGACTTCTGGAGTGGTTGGCCTTCCTTGTTTTGCCCAGTCTCAACTCTGAGTTATACCTTTTGTGGTCCCATCACCAGGGCTACTAGTTCTGCAGCAAATTGTTATCCATGGTCTGTGGAGAGCCTCCCCTCACACCCATGTTGTCTGGGTTTAAGGCAGTGATACTCAGTCCTTTCTGGCTTGGGAGCCACATGGGCAGTCATCATTGGCCAAAGAGCCACAACATACATGTCATACTAAATTTTGGGAAACACACTTCAAATGCACTTCAGTGTAAAAGAAAAGAAAAGAAAACATTCACTGAATAAACATTTAGCACATTTACTAAAAACAATTGCACAGTCTGGCAGTGCAAAATACTACAGCACAAGCCACTTAATCGGGACATGGATAATCGGGACATCTTCTTTACTGGGACTTCCCACTGGGAACCGATTAAGTGGCAGTTGATTTCAATGGCATCCATGTCCCTTTAATGGGATGTGATGCTGGATTATTGGGACGATTCAGTCCCATTCTATCCTATTCACATGAATGGACTGCTTAGGATCTGTGAGCAGCAGCACTCTTGTTGTCCATGCTAAAACTGATTAACATTAATGGGCTGCTGAGGATGTGTGATTATAGCAACTTAACACGTTTTCAGCAACCGACTTGAGTCCAACTACAGCAGCAACAATGCCAGCCAACAATCAATGTAGCATACCCATCTACAGGCTGTCACAGCTTACGGAGTCCTCCCTCGTGCTTGTTTATGAAATAAAAAAAAAAACATGCAAGAGCAGCAAGCTGTCTCACAAATGCTCGCATCAGTTTTCTCCCCCATGCTCCTTTCCTAACTGTAACATACATAATGGTGGTCTGCAAGCCATTGACCAGTGCAGTATACCTGTCTTCAGGCTGTGTGCACTTGCCAAGACCTCCCTCAAGCTCATTTCTGAAATTAAACATGCAGGAGCAGCGGGCTTAATTTTTGTCTCTCTCGAGCATGGTGACAAACACTGCTTTACAAAGGCTACATAAACAGAGCAGACAGGGAAGCAGAGTCAAATAAAAGTACAGTACCCTTTTTGCAAATATTTTTTGCAGCCAGTATCTTACCTGCATTTAGAGGAGTTTGGAGCTTTCTGTGTGTATGTGTGTATGTGTTGGGGGGGCCGGGGGAAAATACAATTCTGATTTCATCTCTCGCGCTCTCGATCAAGCTACACAAATGTTAAGGGCTGCACAACAGAGGGAATTCTACCTGCACAAAATAGTATACCCCACGATTCATAACTAGAGTTCAAGGCCTTGAAGAGCTGCAGATTACACTTGGTTAATGTAATGTAAAAGAGCCACAAATTATGCCATGAAGAGCCACGTGTGGTTTGTGAGCCGTGGAGTATCACTGGTTTAAGGTGTTCATGGGTGTATCTGAGTGGCTTCGAGGAGCAGTGCCAAAGAAGACATGGGGAATTTGTAGTCTGGCCACTGCTTTGTGATAAACAATTTATTTATTTATTTGATTTCTTGGAATAACACCTTTGAGCTAGAAGCTCATTTACAAAGGTTCCATGTCAAGTCAAGCAAGAAGAAACACAGTACATTTAGAAATGGAACAATGAAAACAGTAAAGGTGCAGTGTTACATACGAACATATGAAATTGCCAGCAGATAAAGGTCTTATGGTCTGTCAAGCCTGCCCGATTGTGCAGTTAGCAGTCCTTATACTGCAGCTTCCCCTCCCTCCCCTCCACCCTCCAGTGACCCTCCCCCTTAGAAAGTCCTCAGATGAGAAGAGCACAACAATGCCTTACACACCAAAAAATGTAAAGATATCTGACAACGTGGAGAAAGAACACAGTCCATCAAAAACATGTCCCAAAGAGTTCAAGGACTGCCATTTATTCCTTTGGTTAACATTATACCAAGTTGTACCAAACTTCACATCACATAGTAACATTCAAAATTGGTGGATACAGGAACTCTGCAAGTGACAAAACACCCCTAGCGGCTCGACTCTCACAAGTCTTCAGAGGGGTTGAAGCATTCAAGCAAACAGGTTCTTTTAAGGGCATCAACTCATTAAAATGTATAAGCCCTTACGTGAAATCATTTAAAAATACTTCAGTGACATATAAACTAATTACACCAGCTCATACTTAACTCTATAACACCTTATTATCAAAAAATGTATTATAAATTATTTCTTAAACTATATTTACTTACTTTACTTTATTACTTTCTACATTTTTTGATAATAAGGTGTTATAGGGTTTTGTCACTTGCAGAGTTTCTGTACATTTTTTGGTGTGTAAGGCATTGTTGTGCTCTTCTCATCTGAGGACTTTCTATACTTTAAGGCTAGCCACCTTTTTTGAAGTGCTGCATGGCTTTTTCTGTTCCATTTTTGTTCATGGAGCTTACTTTTGGACCTTTTTTTTGACCCTCCCCCTTCCCTGACCCATCCCCTTTTGAAGCAGCTCACTGTATTACAGGATACCACTTCCTCTGGTAATGCGTTCCACCCAGATACCACTCTCTCTGTAAAGAAGTGTCTCATTTCTCTCTTGAACCTTTCCCCCTCCAGTCTCAGATCATGCCCATCAGTATCCCTCCCCCCTCTTAACTAGAAAAGCCCCTCTGTGCCCATCATATTTATTCCCTTCATGTACCTGAGGGTTTCAATCATGTCCCCCCATCCCTCCTCTCCTCTAGGGAGTACATGTTCAGCTCCCTCAGCCTGCTCTCATAGGGTAAGTCCCCTAGCCCCTGGATCATTTTTGTTGCCCTGCGCTGCACCACCTCCAGTAATCTAATGTCCTTCTTCAGGTATGGTCCCTAGAACTGCACGCAGTACTCCAGGTGTGGTCTAACTAGTAACCTATGTAGTGGCAGGATTCCTTCCTCCTCCTGGAGGATATGTCTCTGACAATGCAACTCAGCATTCTGTTAGCCTTTGCAGCTGCCTTTCTACACTGTGGTGAATTGTTCATTGCTCCCGTTATGATCACCCCCAGATCCTTCTTTTCCTCCATCTTGGCTAGTTGCACCCCCCTAGCTGGTAGCTCCTACTTGTGCTGAAATGTAGCACCTTGCATTTCTTGGCATTGAACCCCAGCTGCCAAGTGTCTGACCAGGCTTCCAATTTTACCAGATCATTCTGCAACCCCTGCCACCCTCCCAAGTCATCCACTACTTCTCCCTTCTTGGTGTCATCTGCAAATAGACTGATCTTGCTCATGATGCCAATTGAGATGTCTGCTATGAAGATTCCAAACAACACCGGCCCCAGCACAGAGCCCTAAGGCACCCCACTTGTCACTGCCCTGGGTGATGAGAGCTCCTCTCCCACCATCACCCTCTGCTGTCTCCCTTGCAGCCAGTTCACTACCCATCCAACCGTCTTCACCCCCGCCCCATGTCTTTCAGCTTACTTCCTAGCCTCCCATGTGGCACTGAATCGAGTGCCTTACTGAAGTCCAGGTACAGGACATCCACTGCATAGCCCTTGTCTAATTGCCTGGTTACCCAGTCATAGTACTCCACCAGATTGGTCTGACAGGATCTGCCTGAGAAAAACCCATGCTGTCTATTGTCCTGCAGCCTATTAGCCTCTAGGAGGGTAACCAGCCTATCCTTCAGGATTGTCTCCATCAGCTTTCCCACGATGGATGTGAGACTTACTGGTCTGTAGTTTCCTGGCTCATCCTTGTTGCCGTTCTTGTGGAGGGGTACCACGTTCGCCATCCTCCAGTCCTGAGGTGTACTTCCCGAGTCCAGGAAGGCATTGAATAGGTCTTCCAAAGGTTCTGTCAGGACTTCTGCCACCTCCCTTAGCACTCTTAGGTGTATGCTATCTGGCCCAGGGGCCATGTCCACCCTCAGTGCCCTCTAGCCCTGTAGTACTTTGCCGATTGGGATTTCCCTGCCTGTCACCCCCCAATGCTCACCCTCCCTCACCCCTTTGGTACAGCTCCCCTTTCTGTTTAGTAAATACTGAGCAGAGGTACTCGATTAATGCTTCTGCCTGTTCTGCCCCTTTTTCTACCCACCCCCCATCCCTCTAAATCCTTACTATGTGGTCCTTACAACTCCTTTTCTTCCTGATGTACCTAAAGAAGTAATTCTCCCCCTCACTAATGCCCTGTGCTAACCTGAGTTCCCTGGATGCCTTGGCTGCCCTGACTGCCCTTGTCACCTTCCTCAACTCCTTCAGGTATTCCTCTCTGTCCTCCCCTCTCCCTGTTTTTTTGTACCTTCTAAAGGTGGCTCTTTTCTTCCTTACTTTTTCCATGGCCCACCTGCTCACCCAGCTAGGCGTCTTGGCCCTAGCCCTCTTACTCCTGACCCTTGTACATGTTGCAGTTGCCTCCTCAATACCCAGTTTAATAACCTCCCACTTCTGGTTAATGTCCATATCTGGATGGATTCTGGCCAGATACCCCTGCATTATTTCCTTCATCCTCCTGAAGTCGGCCCTTCTGAAGTCTAACACCCTTGTGCCCTTTCCTACTCTCCCTTTCCCCATATCTATCATGAACCACACCGAGTGGTGGTCACTCCTCACCAGCAGTTCCTCCACCATCAGCTCCTTCACAAACTCACCATTCACCAGCACGAGGTCTAAGGTGTTCCCTAACCTAGTTGGCTTGTTGACCATCTGCAATAGGAAGCTATCCTGGAAGGCATCCATAAGTACCTGCTTGTGAAATAAAACATACAAGTGGATACAAGTTTAACAAACAAAAATGAGGCTGTCAGATATTGAACCTTGTCAGGGGTTAGAGTGGGGGGGTAGGGAAGAGAGAGTTGGGTGGGGGGAAATAAGTGCAACATAGAGGGGAAACAGGATAAGTGAGGGAGGTAGGGGCAGGGGAGAATGAGGTTTGGTAGGGCAGGCAGGCAGGCAGGGGTGGAGAGGGGGTTGGGCAGAGGGGAAGTAGCACATCAGCGGTGAGGCGAATAGATAAGGGTAAGGGGTTTGAGCTTGTAGATGGCCCCAATAACATGGATTGACAGCTGAGTGGGGTAGCGGAGAACAGTTTTGAAACCCAAGTGGGAGAGATTCCATTTGACCAGTGCATTGGCTCTATGATGATGTGAAAGCTCCATTGGAAAATCCTGATAAGATAGCTGGTGTCCCTCCCAAAAGGGTGGTCTCCTTTCCCTTGCCATCTTCAGGATATTTTCTTTAACAGGATAGTGGAGCCATGTTAGTGGAATGGGCCTTGGGCAGTCCCCCATTTGGGGTTGGAGGCAAGCAAGCAATGCATCCTCTCCATCTTGCTCATGATGCCAATTGAGATGTCTGCTATCTCCAAAGGGGTCCATTTGTGGCATTGAGGAAACCGGGGATCGGTCTTTGTAAGAAGGATGTTATATCAGTACCTTCAGCTACCTCAGGCAGGCCCACGAGGTGGATGTTGTTACATCTAGCCCTATTCTCCATATTGTCCACTTGAAAGAGGAGGTACTTGATGACCCTATCCTGCTCATGAAGTCGGGCAATAGAACAAAATACTGCTCCCCCATTTGTTTAGTACAGTGCTCTGTTCCTTCTACACACTGGCCTAGGGAAGTCAGTTCTTTGTTGTTTTGGGATGCTAACTGTTTGATAGAGGCCATGTCATGAACGATCCTCCGCAGAGGCATAGTTATGTTAGCCATGTGCACACTGGGAGGAGAAGTCATTTTGAGTGGATAGAGACCAAGTCATTTTGGTCTTGCTGACTAAGCGCCAACTGTGCAGTCTGGGCCTTTCACTTTCTGTGGCTGAAGGGAATGCACAGGGGGTAAAGTCAGCCATGGTTTACAGAGAAAAGAAAATGGCACAGGAAAATAAAAAAGGCATAAGCAGGTGCAGCACATTGGGGACTATCAAACTCAACTCTTTTTAAAGTTAGACGCCTGCGGTATTATGGGAATGTGCAGCAATTCTCCTGAGGCAGGACGCTGCTATAACCCTAAGCTGCCATCTTGCCAGTAGCTACCCACACCTCCCAAATTTACTCTTTTCTGACTCCACAACAGTTAGATCTTTCTCCCCTACTCATAGGCAAGCTCCATAGAAGCATAGAATTTGCTGGCCGATAAGGATCGCTTGGCCCACCTATTCTGCCCATTTTTCCCTGGCTATAGTATCACCGCTGATCCTGCTTGATCTCTGGTCCATTCACCTACCCAGCCCTTCACTTTCTCTAAGATTCCCCTATGCCTATCCCATGCCTTCTTGAACCCCACCATCTCCACTGGAAGACTGTTTCAGGAACCTACCACTCTTTCTGTGAAGAAGTACTTCCTCACATCTCATGTGAATCTATCCCCGCCAGCTTTTTATCCTGTCCCCTTGTCCTCAAGCACCTTTTTTTCTGAAAAATACTTCCCACCTGTACCTTATTTACTCCCATTAGGTATTTAAAGGTCTCCGTCACATCCTCTCTCTTTTCCAGGGTGTACATATTGAGGTCCTACAGTCTTTTCTAGTATGGCTTCTGATGCAGACCCTGCACCATTTTTGTTGCCCTCTTCTGGACTGTCTCCACTCTTTCTATGCCCTTCTGGAGATGTGATCCCCAGGACTGGACACAGTGCTCTAGAGGGTGTATTACTAGCAGTCTATACAGAGGCGAGGCAATACACCCCTCCTCCTGTCTGCAGGTGATATCCCTCCCTACGTATCCCAGTATTCCACTAGTCCTCCCAACCACTGTACACTGTCATACTGCCTGACTGCCTTTAGATCATCTAATATCATTACCCTCAGGTCTCTTTCCTGCTTGGTGGTTGTCAGTACCACTCCTCCCATCTTGTACTCTGACCCTAAGTTTCTGTGCCCCAAATGCATTAGTTTGCACTTTTCTCCATTAAAATCCAGCTGCTATATTCTTGACCACTCCTCTAGTTTTCTTAGGACTCTGCTCATCCTGTTCACACACAGGCCCGCCCCCAGAGTGCCCCCCCATTACAAATGTTGGTGCCATCTGCATAGAGGCATGTCTTCTTTTCAGCTGTTTTATAGTGTCACTTATAAAGGCATTAAAGGGGACCATTTCCAGCACTAATCCCTAAGGCACCCCGCTGGTCACCTCCCTACCGCAGAATGAACTCTGTTAACCACCACTCCCTGTCACCAATCCCCTAACCAATTTCTTACCCAGTTTACCACCTTTGGACCCACTGTTACGCTACCCAGCTTGATTACTAGCCTCCTATGTGGAACAGTGTTGAAAGCCTTACTGAAAGTCACGCTCATTGGTCCACAATGATCTAATTCCTTGGTCATCCAGTCTATCTGATTCATTTGACATGACTTCCCCCCTCTGCACCATAAATCAATGCTGCCTCTAGTCTTGTAACCTATTGCATTCAAGATATTCCACAATCTTTTCCTTCAGCAGTGACTCCATTAGCTTTCACACCTTCAATGTCAGGCTGACTGGCCTATAACTGCCAGCCTCTTCCCAGCCTCCACTTTTGTGAAGTGGGACTACATCTGCCCTCCTCCGGTCCTTCAAAACCACTCCTGTACCAATAAACTGTGAACTAGGACTGTCAGAGATGCAGCCACTACCTCCCTGAGCTCCCTCAATACCCTTGGATGTACCTTGTCTGGCCCCATTGCTTTGTATGCCTTCAGATTAGCAAGTCCCTTATAATGCTCTCCTCTGAAAATGGACTAGTGTCCATGTCACTGACTCCAAAAGAACCTATTACATTTTTGTGACCCCTTCCCTTTTCCTTCCTCTGTGAACACTAAACAAAAGTATTTGTTTAGGATGTCTTCCTTTTTCTGGTCCTCCTCTGTACAGCCCCTCCCCTTCCCTTGTTAACCTTTTTATCCCAACCCTGGTCTTCCTCCTTTCGCTTATATACAGTACCTAAAAAAATGTCTTTGTCCCACTTCTTCACTGCCTGGCCTATTCTCTCTCCAGTTTTCACCTTTGCACTCCTTACTGCTCTCCCTGCTTTTCTCTATTTCCCCATACACCTCCTTCTCCCCCTCCATTATGTGTCTCCTTATACCTTCTGAATGCTACCCTTTTAGCAATCAACGTTTTTGCCACCTCTTTCAAGAACCATAGCAATCTCTTTTTCCTCATGCTTTTGCTCACTTGCTTAATGCAAAGATTTGTTGCCTTCCCTATGGCCTTTTTTAGCCTCATCCACTGTTCCTACACCCCAACGAGGTCCTCTTCTCAACATGTCATCCCTGAAGCATTCACCCATCTTTTCAAAATCTGCCTTCCTGAAGTCAAGGACCCTTGTCCTTGTGCGGTTTAATTCTACAGCCATAATTATATTGTTCGAGTTCAAGTTCAAGTTTACTGCAGGAAAGACTCCGTTGAGCAAGCTCATTCACAAGGAGGTCCTGAAGCACATACACATACAGTTCGCAATTACATTGACAGGAGATATAAAATGTAGAACAACGAAGAAAAAATATATTATACAAGAGATATACACAGTAGAAGTCCTTATGCTATATATGCAGTACATTACAGCTTTAACCTTGCCCTAAATTATGCAACACATTTCAGCTTAATAAGTAGATGGCCAGTTGGTACCTAGGAAGTTGACTTGGCGTTGGGGGCCTAGTAGCACCTACATACGTCTTTTAATTTAGAGATAGCTAGTGTTTTGTAGGAGTTAATTGATACGATGCTGGTTAGCTTCAGCATGGCATGTAGTTGGTTCCAAATGTTTGGGAGGGCGTATGAGACAGCTCTTTGGCCAGCTGTGGTACGTGTCCTGGGAACATCTAGTAGGATAAGGTCAGATTTCCTTAGGGGGTAGGCACTATGCGAGATGTGTGTGAGAGACATTAAATAGACAGGCAGTTTGTGGAGTAGTAATTTGAGGGTCCAAATGCTAGCATGCAGGAGGCATCTGGTGGCAAGAGAGGTCCACCCAACTGCTGCATAAAGATCACAGTGGTGGGTCCTTTACACAGAGTTAGTAATGAAGCAAAGAGCACAGTGATAGAGTACGTCCAGTTTAGATAGGCTCAAGGTTGGGGAGGAGATAAAGATAATGTCTCCGTAGTCTAGCAAGGGAAGGAATGTTGCTTGGTCAAGTCTTTTGCGGGTCACGAGAGAAAAAGAGGGTCCTATTTCTAAAGAAGAAACCCAAGCGTGCTTTAAGCCTCTTTGATAGATCCTCGATGTGGTCATTGAAGGAAAGCTTGTTGTCTATCCACATTCCTAGATATTTAAATTTAGGTACGACTTCCAAGGGTTCACCTAGGGAGGTAACTATGAAGTTTTTAGGTGGGATAGGTAGGGCACCAGGCAAGGCAAGTCTCGAGAAAATCATTGTCTTGGTTTTTTTTTGCATTTAAGAGAAGCTTGGCATTGATAAGGTTGCTTTCTAACTGGATAAAGTCAGCTTGGAGTGCTTCCCCCGACTTCAGTTAAGGACGAGCCTGATGCGTACAAAACCGTATCATCCGCAAAGAAATGTATGCTAGAGTTCTTTATGTGGGAGTCGAGGTTGTTGATGTACAGGGAACAAAGGATTGGTCCTAGGATGGAGCCTTGAAGGACTCCTCTGGCAGTTGGAAGGGGGGCAGATAGTAGGCCATCAGCTTTGACTTTTTGTATCCTTCCCGTGAGATAACTGTTAAACCACTGTAAGGTAAGTGGAGTGGCACCTATGTAGGCAAGACAGGTGATTAGGAGGTGATGGTCTACAGTGTCGAAGGCCTTACTGAGGTCTAGAAAGACTGCACCAGTAACCTTCTTGGTGTCCATAGCATGGATCCAGTCATTAGAGACCTCAGCCAAGGCTGAGATGGTACTGTGCTTCAACCTGAAGCCAGATTGGGCCGGGTTTAGGAGTGAGTGCGCTTCAAGGTGATTTTTTTAGTTGGTTGTATATAAGTTTTTCTAGCATTTTGGAGAGAACGGGCAAGATAGAGATAGGACAGTAGTTGTTTAAGTCACAAGGATCTCCTGATTTGGAGAGAGGAAGAACATGGGCAGATTTCCAGCAGGATGGAACAGTGGCTGTGGTAATAGAGAGGTTGAAGATGTGAAGGATGGGGGCTGTGAGCTGGGCATAGCCTAACCGCAAGAAAAATGATTCAAGGCCATCGTCCCCTGCACTTTTCTTGATGTCAAGGCTAAGAATTATGTCTTCGACTTCTTTGTAGCTAAACAGGCACAACTGGAAGGGATGAGGTGGAGTAGCATGTGTAGTATCTGGGCTAGTGTTGCTATTCACTCGGCTAGCGTATGGGAAGGAGTCGAATGTCAACCCAGCACTGGCAAAGTGAAGGTTAAGTTCTTCAAGGATTCACAGTTTATTTTCAACCATCCTGTCCTTGGCCAGAATCTTGGTGGGAAGGGAGCAAGCAGCAGGATGGCCTTCAATGGATCTCAGTGTCTTCCAGATTTTTTGGGAGTTCCCTTTGGCCTGCTCCAGAGTGGAGATGTATAAGTTTGCTTTAGTAGCATGTACACTTTTAACACAGGCATTTCTGGCAGTTCTAAACGCCTGCCAGTCTGCCGGGTTCTTTGTGTGCCTGGCCCTAGCCCATAGCTTGTCTCTATTGGTAAGTGCAGATTTGAGCTCTTGAGTGAACCACGGATGCAAGATTTTCCGCACCATCATTTTAATAAGAGGAGCATGCTTGTTAATTAGGGTGGTGAGGTTGTCATTTAGGACAGAGACGGCGGCATCAGAAGATTTGGCAAGATATAGGTCTTGCCACCTGATCGTAGCTAGATCGGTTAGGAAGTTTACCGAGTTGAATTTACGGAACGAGCGTTTGATTCTGAATTTAGGGTGCTGCTGGGTTTTAGATGGGAATCTTGTACATACAACGATACTGTGGTCTCTCATGTCGTTATGGAAAACTGCAGAATGTGAGATTTTATGGGGATGCGAAGTTAAGATGACATCTAAGAGTGAGCTGTTGGCAGAGTTAGACGCATTGATTCTTGTGGGTTCAGTTACTATCTGTGTAAGACCCAGCTCATCACAGATGGCTTTTAGGAAGTGGGATTTAGCAGTGAGCCAATCCATATTGAAGTCCCTTAAGATTATTGTTTCCGTGTTAGCAGCCAAACTTATGGATTTCAACATGTTAAGAATTTCTGTGCCTCCTGACTTGGGTCTATAGCCACCAATGATTGTGATGCACTCTGAGGATGGAAGGTGAAGTTTAAGCGAGACAATCTCATATTCCTTGGGCTTAGTTTTACATGAAATGCTGCTAACATCAAATTTTGATTTGGCGTATACAACCACTTCCCCCCCCTCGAATCCCTATCAGCCCTAAAGAGCTTGAAGCCCGGTATAGTAATTTGCGGATCAGTGTTGGTCTTTTTTAGTCATGACTCGGTAATTATAATCAGATCTGGGTCGGTGTGGGCTGCCCAAACTTGAAGACGATCAAGTTTTTTGAGCAGGCTTGGAATATTGACCATCATCAGTTTCATCCCAGGAGCAGCTGCAAACTCCGACGGAGAAGTGATTTGAGTTGGGGGACCTGGATTTAGTTCGACATTGCCTGAACAGAAAAGGAGAATTAGAAACATTTTCTTGAGGACATTTATCAGGTAGAAGTGGGTTCTTTTCATATGGGTTCTTGTGTGGTGTTCAGTCATTGAGGTACGTCTAGCCAGGGCATAGGAGATGCTGACATGGCCATTCAAGGCTAGCAGGGGAAATGCACGGAAAGACATTGGCGAAGGGAGGAGGGCCAGAGGAGAGGGATGAGAATTAAAATGAAAACCCGACAGATTAAGAGTAGGGAAGCAAAATGAAGATGAAGCAGGAACTATGATTGTGGGTTCCCAGGCCGGGATGACTTAGAAACATAGAAACGTAGAAGTTGACGGCAGATAAGGACTGCAAGGCCCATCCAGTCTGCCCATTTCTTTTTCTACCTTATAAATGTGCCATCGGCCTTTGCTCTGTCAGTGGCCTATCTATTCATAGTCATTTGTATTGCTCCCTTATGCCTATCCCATGCCTGTTTGAAGCCCTGCACTGTATTCATAGCCACCACTTCTTGTGGTAAGCCATTCCATGCATCCACCACCCTTTCTGTGAAAAGAATTTCCTCACATTCCCCTTAATCGGCCTCCTCTAATCTCATGCTGTGTCCTCTTGTCCTGCTATTTTTCTTATATTTAAACATATTAGACTCTTTCACCTTGTTTATGCCCTTAAGGTGTTTGAATGCCTCGATCATATCACCTCTCTCCCTCCTTTGCTCAAGGGTATACATATTGAGCTCCGTTAATCTGTCCTCATATGTCTTCTGATGCAGTCCCTGCACCATTTTGGTTGCCCTTCTCTGGACTGCCTCAATTTGGTTAATGTCCTTGTGAAGGTGTGGCCTCCAATACTGCACACAGTACTCCAGATGGGGCCTAACCAGTGTCTTGTACAGAGGGATTAATACCTCCCTCTTACGACTTGTGATACCCCTACTAATACACCCTAACACCCCTAGCCTTACCTACTGCTTTAGAGGTCTGCTTGATGATTTTAGGTCATCAGTGATGATGATGCCCAAGTCTCTTTCTTCCTTTGTGACTGCTAGCAACTCCCCTCCCAGCCTATATGTGGCTTCAGGGCTTCTCTTCCCTATGTGCATGATTTTGCACTTCTTTGCATTAAATCCCAGTTGCCACTCTTCTGACCATTCTACTAGTTTATCCAGATCTCTTCTCATTCTGCCCACCCCATCTGGATCATCTACTCTGTTGCAGATCTTGGTGTCATCTGCAAACAGACAAGCCTTACCCTCTAGTCCATCTGCAAGGTCACTAATGAAGATGTGAAAGAGGACTGGCCCCAGGACTGATCCCTGAGGTACCCCACTTGTGACTTGCATCTCTTCTGACTGTATACCATTTACCACCACTCTCTGTTTTCTGCCCGTCAACCAGTTTGCCACCCAGCTGACCAACTTCTGACCCCCCGAGCCTACCCAGCTTATTTATCAATCTTCTATGTGGAACAGTGTCAAAAGCTTTTCTGAAGTCAAGGTAGGCGACATCAACTGCTCCCCTTGGTCCACCACTCTGGTTACCCAGTCAAAGAAATCTATGAGATTAGTTTGACAGGACCTTCCTTTGTAAACCCATGCTGTCTTGGATCCTGTGCCCTATGGATTCCAGGTGTTGCACTATCCTTTCCTTAAGGAGTGCCTCCATAATCTTGCCCACTACTGAGGTAAGACTGACCAGTCTGTAGTTCCCGCCTCCTCCTGCTACCACTCTTGTGGAGCGGGATCACATGAGCCCTTCTCCAGTCTTCTGGGACCTCTCCTGTGCTCAGAGACTCACTAAACAATTCTGCTAATGGCTGTGCTAGTTCCTCCTTTAGCTCCTTAAGTACCCTGGGATGTATGCCATCAGGTCCCATTGCCTTATCCACCCTGAGCTTAGCAAGCTCTTGTAGGACCCTTTCTTTTGTGAAGGGAGTAGTGCTCACCTCCCTCCCCACTGTATCCATGATGCTGAGCTGTGAGTCGTGCCCTACCTTCTCTTCAGTAAATACTGAGCAAAAGTATCTATTTAGGATAGATGCCTTTACAGGGTCCTCCTCCTCACATGTTCCCTTTTCTCCATTAAGCTTAGCAATACCCCCTCTGGACTTTCTCCTTTCACTAATGTATCTATAGAAAGTCTTGTCACCTTCTTTCACTGTTCGTACTAGTGTTTCCTCAGTTTGGGACTTTGCCTGCCTTACTGCCTTACCTGCTTCCCTTAGAGCAGTTTGGTATGCCTCCCTATCTTCATCCCGCTGTGTTCCCTTATATTTCCTGAAGGCCAGCCTTTTGGCTCTGACCTTTTCTGCTACTGTATTTGAGAACCAAAGTGGTTTCTTCTTCTTTTGCACTTCCTTTTCTCTCTAACACAATGGGATGTTGCTTCAAGTATTGCATCCTTAATGCTTGCCCACTTTGCCGTACCCCCTCACCTGTATTTCTTTTTGCCAGGGCTAGCTTAACTCTGTTGGCCATCTTTTCAAAGTCAGCTCCTCTGAAGTCCCATATTTTTGCCTTGGAATGGGATGATTTAGATGTAGTAGCCAAATTGAACCATACCATGTGATGGTCACTGGCTCCCAGGTGACCTTCTACCTGGAGATCTGTGATCCCTTCTTTGTTAGTCAGTACTAGATCTAGGATAGCCCTGTCTCTTGTGGGTTGCTGTACCAGTTGTTTGAGGCCCTCCCCTGCAGGGAATCCACTATGAGTCTAGTTCTGGCAGATGTTCCTGCTGGTATTGACCAATCTGTATCCGCACGTTGAAGTCTCCCATTATCAGAACCTCCCTTTAGCTGTCATGTTTTGTATATCTTCTAACAGTAATGTGTCTATGTCTTCCTCTGGTCTGGGGGCCTGTAGACAACCCCAGTTCTTATGGCTGTCCCATTTTCTGTTTCCAGGGTGATCCACAGTTCTTCTGGCTCCTATGTGTATTCTGAATTTCTGTAGCTTTGATATTTTCATTAACATACAGAGGCCTCCTTCCCCTTTTTCACCTCGGTCTCTTCTGAACAATACATAGCAAGGTACTGAAGTCTCCCCAAATGTGGTTACTGGTAAAACCACGTCTCACTAATTGCTACTATGTCCAGTTTAGCCTCTGACATTATTGCCTGCAGGTCTGGGATCTTATTTCCCAGGCTGTGAGCATTTGTGTACATGATTTTCCATTGGCCAGATTTTGGTGTGTTAGTTGTTAAGTGAAGTTTGGCCTTACCCCTGTGCGTCGTATGGGGAGACAAACCTTTTTTCCTTACCTGGTGATGCAAATGAACGGCAAACATGCTGAATTCCTGTTTGACCACTAGCTGAGGAGGGAGGGGTGTTCTTCCCATTCGACGTATGGGGTGCTTCTGACTTAGCATGGATCAGTGCTTTATGAGTCATACTTTTTGCCAGGATTAGAAGTAGAATGATAATGCAGGCCATATTGCCCACAATTGAGTACAGTGATTTGTGTAGAAAGACCAAGAATCCCTCTAGTGGCAGGTCTGTATAACCTGCTAATGGAAAACTTGCCAAAAAAAAACAAACTTCTATTACACACTTGAAATGTGTTTAGTTCTATTGAAAATCTATTTGTAAAAAGTGCCAGGTGGCAGAAGCAGGGGAAAAGTATATATTGAACCACACTGTATGGTGAGTGCTGCTCCATACAGTCACTGTTAGTTAGTACCAGGTCCAGTATTGTCCCATTATGAGTATGCTCACTGACTAGTTGCCTGAGGAATGCACCCTGAAGGGAGTACAGGATGTCCGTGCTTGTAGCTGAAGCTGCAGCTGGGAGGTTCCAATCTACATCCGGCAGGTTGAAGTCCTCCACCAGCAGCACCTTTCTGTTTTCTGCCATCTTGCCAATAGCTACTGCCAGTACCTTATCTAACTCATCCCCCCTGTGTTGGAGGTCTGTAAACCACACCAGTGTGAATAGATTCTCCATTCCCCATCTGTAGGATAAACCACAGTATCTCTGCTCCCCCATGTATTCCCTGTATCTCTGTTGCTTGTACATCTTCCCTCACATAAAGCACTACACCCCTCTTTTCCCTCCCACCCTGTCCCTACCGAACAAAGTATAGCCTGGTTAGCCTATGTCCCAGTCACAATTTTCAATACACCATAACTTGGTAATGGTCACAATATTCAGATTGGCCTCTGCCATTATTGCCTATAGGTCTGTAGTCTTATTTCCTAGATTTCTAGCATTCACACACATGGCCTTCTAGATTTTGTTATCACTCTACCTGGTACCCCCACTTCTTTCTTTTTTGCCATCTCTCCCCCCCCCCTCTTGTTAATGCTTCTGTTCCCATCCCACTTCATATCTACCGGTACCTCCCTACTTTCTTTATGAAGTTTCGTCCTGGAGGATTCTACTCCCCTCAGGTTCTCCCTACTTTCTACTTCAGCCATGGGAGGGAGGGGCGAGCAGTTACTGCCTCACTGATTTCTTCTGCCACCCACCTTGGCTAGTTTAAATGTTCATTAAAGTAGGTAGGTAAAATGTATTTGATCGACATAAGTCATTACACAGTTTACATACATATAACTTCATATAAAAGATTACAGATACTGTACATAATATTCTGCATACATGATTTCTATATTATTGCACATATAATATTTTTTTTTATTATTTAATTATCTCTTTTTTTTTTTAGTCTTTTGGTAACCGGGTAAGGTCCACTAGGCACAAGTGCCTGTTTTCAGGGGTGACCTGGGAGCACTGGACGGTTAAGTGACTTGCTCAGAGTCACACAGTATGCAAGTGGAGGTTGTGAGAATCAAACTCAGGTCTGGTCTGCTGGGTGTACCAAGCTCATTCACACCTCGTTCCTCTAACATCTAGGCTATACTGCCAGCCCATCATCAGATCATGAAAGCAACATCTAAACCATACACTGAGGACTTCATTTCCCCTCCCGGATGGATGCAGGCCATCACCCCTGTAAAGGCTCTCATCTCTCCAGGTGGATCCCCAGTCCCCAGTGCAGCCAAACCTTCCTCTCTTCTCCATTCCTTCAACCATGAGTTGAAGATCTTGGTGTGGCGATCCCTCTCCTCCTCCATCATAGACAGGAAGCACCTCAGTGAAAGCCACTGAGCATGCTACAAGTACCTAAGACCCCTCCCTAGCTTCTTTAACTCCCCCTACACTATCCCAGCCCCATCCCTAGCCAGATCATCAGTCCCCAGGTAGACAATGACATCCAGCTCTGCCTCCTGTCCTGCTGCCCTAATGATCCTCTGGATCCACTTCCCATCCCTCCAGGCTGTGGCACCACATAGGCACCTTACCTCCATCTCTCCACCATTCCTATTCCCAAATCTAGCCCTCTCACAATTGAGTCCTCCCACCAGAATTTGCCTCCTCTACCTCCGGGGTCCTCTTCCTCCCTGCTTGGGGTCTCCACTCCAGAAAACCCACCACATCCTCCCTGGCCACTACCATGGGTACCTCCTCATGGCAGTCCTGCTTTACCAGAGAAGTGTAGGAATTGAATAGTTGTACCAGTTGAAGAATGTGCCTCTGACCTACCACCCCCATCCTTCAAGAGCTCACCATGCTCCAGCCATTGCTCCTCCCTGCATCCTCTGGGGCAACAGTGTCAGACTAGGTGGCCCCTTGGTGGGGGATGAAGTCCCGGAATCCTAGCCAAGTCAGCCTGGTGTCTGGCGACCTCGTCTCTCAACCCAGTGAGGTGCATGCAGATGGAACAGTACCACAGTCTCCAGAAGGTCTCTCTGAGAACTGCAGCCCCACAGCCACTGCACTTCCCCACTCATAGCATTCCTCACTTCTATTCTTCTTGTGTTACCTGGAAATACTTATTTACCCTTACCCCTGATATCATGTTCCTAGCTTTGTCCTTTTTGTGTTGCTATTTGTATTCCCCTGTACCTGGTATAAATCCCCCTTATAGTGTTACCCTGGATACAGTATTGCTCCTATTCCCAGTTTTAGGCCTATCTTTTACCTTCTGTCCTTCCTAGCTTTCCCTTTTTTATGTGCTTCTACTTGTGTTCTCCCGTACTTGGTGTGATTTCACTTTAGTGTTACCCTAGAAAGGGTGTTGTTCCTATTTCCAGTTTAGGCCTACCTTTTACCTTCTGCCCTTCCCAGCAGTGAATGCAATAACAAGAGAGATCAGGTGCCTTACCTTAGTCAACGGGTAGATTTCCCTGCTTCCTTACTTCCTCTTGTGGATGCCGGCCGACACCTAAGACACCAATCTTACACCTGTTCCACTTCTTCACTGTTGCACTCACTTACTGGGACATGAACAAGTGTGAGGACATGTTAAAAGTGGCTGCCTTTTATCTTTCCTGTGCAGCCTCCTTCAGGTGGCACTTGCTGTTGGACTACCGAGTCCCTGATTTGTCTGCTGGCTGCCAAGTCACCCTGCCACAACCAGCCAGTCAGAAATCTGATTCAGTCCCACCTCTTATTATCAACTAGCTGAGGCCCCAACCAGATGATTATCACCCTTCTCCCAAACTACAGGGCTAGATACAGTTCTTATATAGCCCCTAAATGTGGGCTACTGTGGCTGATCTCAAGTTTACCCATCACTCAACAATAAATACACCCGTTTAAACAAGTTTTACCACAGCTTACCCCACCTACAGTATGTCTTCAAAAAACTCAAGCCTTTGTTTGTCCCACCTGTGGCAAAAACAGGCAAACTCTGCTTAAGGCAGCATCTACAGGAAAACTGATCTTACATAACAAACCAAAACTAACCTGTTATCAGAACTCTGACCTAATCCCTCACTCCAATTATTAACATTCTCTTTTGGGAATGGGAAACTATCATCAAGAACAGGCTCAATGCCCCCACATTCAGGAGTCATGAGGACACCAACACCCTCTTCCTCAAACACTGTGCCTGTGCTAGACATTTTGCTGCCTCTTGTCACCACCTCCCCCAGCATCCAACAGCATGGATCCCACAGATGTGGCAGAGAAAAATTTAGCCACACTAATGCCACTGTGGCTAATCACTCCTTTAATACTATTGGCCCCGGAGCACAGAGATGAAGGTGCTGCAGATATATTTTTTAGCTGCAATACCCTTTTGCCCCATAGGACATATGCAGTTCTTTGAGACAAAGAACCTTATTACGCAAGCACTGAAGCAAGGGTTACTCCAAAGGGCATTGGCCGGGAAGCCAAGTTTCAAAGAAATACAAAATCACACATACCCCCATAATGCAAAGCATCATGAGCTGTATATGCAGATCACCACAAAATATTATGCTGGTTCAGCTTTAAGCAGAAATGCATGGTGCTGAAAGGCCTCTCACACAGTCTGCAAAGGGTGCCAACAGAAGGCACAGATATGTAATACTTCCGGTTCCGGTCTATTGAGGAATGGCAGCATAGTCCTTGCGCTCAGCCGAAACTAGGGGAAAAAAGCAGCTCTCTCTTACAAACATCAACAATTTTAAGTCTCACTATTTACTATGCTGAAAGGGAACAGATATACTGAACCAATATCTGCAGAAATTTTGACCAAAATGGCTGATGATTCACTTACCGAGCACTCTGATCTTGAGTGTACCGGGTCATAATGTCATATGCTTAATAGCGCACAGTATTATGCCGAAAGCCGGACCTGTGCGCTCTCTGTGTTGGGACTCTCGGAGTTAGAATCCTCAGTGAGGGTCTGGAGGCGCAGCCCCCATAACGAGGGATGTGTGGGGCAGAGCACCCCACAGAAAAAAAGTTATCAGTGAATTGCACAATGCAACTATGTCACACAACATTCTGCCGTGCGTGGTATTGACCCCTGTGCCGACCTCGAGCCCGATCCTGAGACTACAGACTTGCAGGCCTCCAAACCAACCAAAGTAGCAGTCTGCATTCCACCAAAAAAAAAACAAAAAAAAAATGTAACTGGTCACTATTAACAAAGAACTGTGTTCTTTTCATGCTGAAATCAAACAATTTTATGTGGAAATTAGGAAGGGTATAATGCAACTCGAACAAAGAGCTGACAATTCCAAATGCCAGATAACAGCCATGGAGAATCGTGTTGACAACATAGAATCCTTAGTTCAGCAGTTAAAAGCCCAGAAGGAGATGATTGAGGAGAGGCAGGAGGATGCGGAGAACCATGCCCACAAAAAAAAAAATCAGGATTTACTGTATTCCCAAAAGCACTGAGGGTAATGACATTAAGGACTTTCTGGCTACAATTATAAAAACAGCCTTAGAACTCCCTCCTGATTTTGACCTGCAGTTCAAACGGGTTCATCGTGCACTTGCCCCAAAGCCCACATCGCCAAATGTGGCACGTAGATCTATCATTGCTCGCTTTCATTCTTATACCATTAAGGAGCAAATGATAACAACAGCATGGCACAAGCAGAAAATCTTTTATGGGCAACAGAGATTTTAGTCTACCATGATTTTGCACCAAAAACTCTCTGACTTCGCTGAGCCTACCTTCCACTCCTCCCAAATCTTACAGCTAAGGGCATCAAATTCAACATTCCATATCCTGCTAAACTTATTGGGCATCTTCCTGATGGAGTGAAAAAGAATATGCCAATGCACAAGAGGCTAAGGACGATCTTAGAACTCATGGCATAACTTTTCCTGAAAGGCAGACTGCACTAGCTGCAGGAGAGCCTCGACCCAAAGATGGCAAACACCAATGAAAGCTGCAAGAACACTGAACAATAACAGGAAAGTAGCCCAGGATTTACAACAGAGACTTGAGCCCTTCTGTAGAACCAATGCCTTAACAACTTGGATGGACAAGGTGGCTGTGCGCTGTTAAATTGCTCTAGTCTTACCTCAGGTAGGACGACTGGTTGGATCGGGGCATGGGGATAGGGAAACTATAAATACATTTTCCTGGTTTGAATGGCCCTCTAAGCCCTGGATCCTCTATATACTCCCTCTATAACTAGGAGCCTGGAATCGGGTGCCATTTGGGTTCGTGAAGAACCATTATCCCCCTTTCCTACTTTGTAGCAGGGGCCCCTCCTTAACCTCTGTCCTGGATTACAATGTCTTATGACATACACAGACTGTGGAATGAGTCTCTAATTTGAAAACACGTAGAGACTTAAATCATGAAACCTCTCTCTCCACAGCCATATTCTGGACATAACCTTGCAACTATTGATTTGATTTACAACCTTACTACCTGTTGTGTTTGTGCTCTGAAAGCAGGGTCCCAGGGATAGTTTTTATATTAATGATCCTGTTTTTTTTTTCCCCGGTGGCTTTATCGACATCAGCCGACCCCTTATAGACGACTGATTACCTCCCTATTTCCCTATTTTTTCTTTTCACTCCCACAAGTTTTATCGGCTATGTTGTAATAGTCATTTTATGTTGGGGCTCTTTTAGCCCCCGGAGGGCCCAGGAGAACCATTCTTCTGGCTTTACCCCCTACCCCGATTGCCAATCCTCTTTTTTTTGGCATTTGGGGATTTACAGAGAGAGCATATAAGCTGGCCCCCACCTTGGAAGTCACCACGCTGTATATAGCATTTATACTGTTCTTCATTACTGTTCTGTATTTAGGACAATGTTTTCATAGTTTCAAAGTTTGGATCCAGTTGGCCTACCTTAAAATATGGTTCCACAACTTTACGGACCAACCCTTATAGCACCTGATTACAGGTTTTAGAAACTTGGTTAACCTTGGCATATTTGAAATGACACCTACTTATCAGAATGCCAGTTTAGAGACTATTAAATCTGTTGATTATCTTCTCATGAACAACACCATTAGATTAGACGAAATACCAGGGAAGAGAGTAGAACATCTTTTGAGTTCTAGATTTAGGATCTGTTCATTCGTGGGAACACTCCAGTCACTCTGGCATACTGTCTATCCCAACTCTTTTAGGTACAACAGGGGAAAAGTGAATAGCTTTAATATCATGCAGTATTTTTTACTAGTCACAAGGCTAATAGGTCATTAATAATATCATTCAATATTAATGGCATTCACGATCCAATTAAAAGAGCCAGGTTGGTAAAATACCTAAAATCTCAACATCCTGACCTGATATTTCTGCAGGAAACCCACCTTTCCTATGAGGAACATGGAAAGCTGGAGAGATTTGGTTACCAAAAGGTGCTATCAGCTTCACAAAGTTCTGACTGTAGGAGAGGTGTAGCAATTTTAATCCCTCGCGCCAACCCTTTTACCCTTCAAGCTCTGATCACTGATAAGGAGGGTTGGTATGTGATAGCAAAGGAACTTCTTTATTCAAAACTGGTAGCCCTGGCTTCCATCTATTTTCCTCCGAATTCTCCATCAGAATTGGCTAAGAAATTTTTTGAGGATCTACTGTCCATCCTGCAGGGTCAGTTAATTTTGGGTGGTGATATAAACACCACCTTAAGTCCTACCTTAGATGCCTGTCCCCCATTGAAACATAGAACCTCCCCATTAAAAAGATACTTGGTCAAAACCCTCCCTAGCTTGGGCCTTTGTCAATTAATGGCACATTTTTATCCTAAAACACAAACATATACTTATCAGTCCCCTAAAACGCATAGTCTCTCTAGGCTTGACTATATATTTAGATTATATATTTAGCTCAATTGAACACTTGGTATCTATACAAGATATTTATTATGGGGCCACACCACTGTCGGACCACAGGCCTGTGTTTACCAAGCTGCTCTTGGGCCGCACACAGGGCCAATCTTTCTGGCGTCTAAACCTTATGCTATTAAAGGACCCAAAATTTAAAAAACTAATTCAAAAAACAATAACTAGGATATTAGCTGATAACTGTAAGGGAGCCACCTAGGATGCAATCCATTGGGACACCTTAAAAACGGTTCTCAGAAGAGAAATAATAAAGTATACATCCTATAAAAAAATAAGATTGGAGAACGAAACCTTTCGGAATTACAGAATGAATATAATAGCTTTCAGGAGACTCAGCATGGGGGAGATAAGACAGTTGTTCCCAAGCTAAAACTTTTAAAACAAAAAATTCAGAAAATCCTGGATTTACAAGCGGAACAACAGCTCTTATACCTTAAGCTAAATGCATATAAAAGAGGTCCAAAGACAGCCAGAAACCTTGCTAGAAAATTATGGGGTGTCTGATCCTTTACTAGGGTATCACATCTTATGGACCCTGACTCCGGTATACTTTCACACCACCCACAAGCCATTAGACAAGCTTTAGCCAAATATTATGAGAAACTATATAAAGAAGATATTAACCCCCAGCCCATACAAACTGCAAATTTCCTTACTATAGCCAACCTGTTGAGGCTCTCCGAAGCCCAGTCCCAGGTACTATTAGCCCCAATAACTAAAGAGGAGATCACCTCTATAATCAAATCAGCAAAAACAATGAAAGCCCCTGGCCCTCACGGATACCCAATGGAATTTTATAAAACCTTCAATAAAAACTTATCCCAAACCCTCCTAGAAGCTATGCTGGAACTTCAATTAGGACTCCCCCCCCCTTTCCTGGCAAAATGTTGAGCTAGCTGCCATTCTAAAACCTAGGAAAAAAACACAATATCCAGAATCATATTGTCCTATCTCAAAATTAAGTTGTGATTACAAAATCTATATGTCTATATTGGCGCATAGGTTGGATAAGCTACTCCCTTTCATAATTACTGATGACCAGGTGGATTTTATAAAAAAACATCAGGCCAGAGGTGCAGGAAGATGAATTGCTATTATCATGGATCATGCTACAAAACATAATATCCCTTTGACCCTCCTTGGGCTTGATGCAGAAAAGGCCTTTGACAAGGTCAACTGGGCTTTTCTGTGGTCCACCCTGGAATATTTTGGCCTACTGTCAGCCTTTACTAGACAAATCATGCAGGTGCATGAGTCTCCTAAAGCATATATAAAATTAGATGGCGTCATATCTAAACCCTTTCCCCTCACTAGAGGAACCCATCAGGGGTGCCCCTTATCCCCCTTATCCCCCTTATTATTTGCCCTCTACTTAAAGCCCTTAGCCCTGGCTTTCAGAAAGTCACCTAACATAATAGGCCTCACTGTAGGAGACAAGCACCACAAAATTAACCTTTATGTGGATGATATATTACTTACTTTGATCTCCCCTGAATCATCAATACCTGCAGTCTGGCCACTTTTAGAGCAATTTGGGTCCCTGGCTAGATACAAGACCAATAATACTAAAACAGAAGTCCTGACTTGTCTCTTCCAACCTTCCCCATCCTTTAAACAAAGCTTTCCTTTTAAATGGAGTAGAATCTCAATAAGATATCAGGGGATACAACTCCCACATAACCAAACACAGCTTGAAATGGTTAATTTTGAACCCATCACACAACAAATAACTAAAGACTTAGCAGGCTGGACAGAACTTCCTCTAACTTTCATTAATAGGATAGAAACTATACAACAAAACATTCTCCCTCGATTATTATACTTTTTTCAAACCCTTCCCATAATCCCAAATAATACTTATTTCCATTACTGGAATAAAATCATCTCTCGACTTATTTGGAAAGGGGGGCCTCCTAGAATTAAATTTTCAACCCTTCAGCTGCCTAAGTCAACAGATGGCCTGAATATACCACCAGATTTAAGAACTTATGCCACAGCAACCCAACTACAGCTCCTACTGAATCATATTAACCCAGTATATAAAGCTCCATGGAAGGAACTCAAATTAACAGTAATGAACAATCCAGATTTACTCTCTCTGCTGTTTGGAAATCTACCACAATGTATCCCACTAACTCAATTTCCAAAATTTATAGCAGAATCTTACTGGACTTAGCTTACCATATCAAACACAGTACTCTCCTTCTCTGAAAAACTCTACTTCTGGTCCCTAACTGCAGATGTGCTTTTATTACCTAAACAAACAAAAGAAATAACTAAATCTTAGTCAACTGGAGTCTGGTATGTAGAAACATAGAAACATAGACTTTGATGGCAGATAAGGATCGCTTGGCCCACCTAGTCTGCCCATTTCCCTACCTACAGGATAGGCCGCAGATCCTAGTTAACCAATAGCCTATTTCTTCCTACCCTCCACAAGAATTGCCTTATGTCTGTCCCATGCATTCTTGAATTCTCCCACAGTTTTAGACCCCACAACCTCCTCAGGAAGGCTGTTCCATGCATCCACTACCCTCTCTGTGAAAAATACTTCCTCACATTGCCCGGAACCACCCCCTCTATCTTTAAATTGTGTCCCCTTGTTCTTGCCGTCTCTTTTTCTGAAAGATGCTACCCTCTTGGACTTTGCTGATTCCACTGAGGTACTTAAAAGTTTCTATCATGTCCCCTCTCCCTTCTTTCCTCAAGGGTATACATATTAAGCTCCTTTAGTCTCTCCTTATACGGCTTTTCTTGCAGACCCTGCACCATTTTAGTTGCCCTCCTCTGGACTGCCTCTATCCTGTCTATGTCCTTGCGGAGATGGGGTCTCCAGAACTGGACACAGTACTCCAGATGGGGTCTCACCAACTGTCTGTACAGAGGGATAACAACTTCCTGTTTTCTGCTGGTGATGCCTCTACCTATGCATCCCAGTATACCCCCAGCCCTCCCTACTGCCTTCTCACATTGCTTGCTAACCTTAAGGTCATCTGATATGATTACCCCCAGGTCCCTTTCCTTTTTGTTGTTGTTACTACCTCCCCCATTGTGTAATCTTCCCCTGGGTTTTTGTTTCCCAGGTGCATTACTTGCACTTCTTTGCATTGAATCCAAGCTGCCATACTTCTGACCATTCCTTCAACCTTGCCAAGTCCCTTCTCATCCTTTCCATGCCTCCTTGTGTATCAACCCTGTTGCAAATCTTTGTGTCATCTGCAAAGGAGGCATACTTTTCCTTCCAGTCCCTCTGCAATGTCACTTATAAAGACATTATAAAAAGGACTGGACCCAGTACTGAACCTTGCGGTACCCCTCTAGTAACCCCTCTTTCTTCAGAGTGGACTCCATTTACAATTACCTTCTGTGTCCTGTTGTCCAGCCAATGTTTTACCCAGGCTACCACCCTGGGACCCACTCCCAGGCTGGTTAATTTGATTATTAATGTTTTGTGTGGGACTGTGTCAAATGCCTTGCTAAAGTCTAGGTAGGCAATGTCCACAGCCCCTCCCTGGTCTACTGCTTTGGTCACCCAGTCTAAGAAATCTATTAGATTCGTCTGACATGACCTTCCCACTGTGAACCCACGCTGCCTTGGGTCCTCTGCCCCACTGGCCTCTAGGTACTCAACAGTTCCTTCCTTCAGAAGTGACTCCATCACTTTCCCTATCACAGAGGTCAAACTGACAGGTCTGTAGTTTCTTGCCTCTGTCTTGGTCCCACTTTTGTGAAGGGGAATCACATCTGCCTTCCTCCAGTCCTCAGGTACCACACCATCCTCCCATGATTTATTAAAAAGAGTAGTCAGTGGTTTCACTAGTTCCTCCCTTAATTCTTTTAGAATTCTGGGGTGAATTCCATCAGGCCCCATTGCTTTGTCCACATTCAGTTTTAGGAGTTCTTGCAGAACCCTTTCTTCTATGAAAGTGCTGGGATCGACCCCCCTATCAAGAGTGCTTCTGTTAAATGGATTAGGCACTTCCCCCTCCTCTTTTGTGAATACTGAGCAGAAATATTTGTTCAGTATCCCTGCTTTTTCACTGTCCCCCTCTACCCACCCACTATTCATTCTATTCAGCCTCACTATACCTTCCTTTGTCTTTCTACGCTCTCTGATGTATCTATAAAAGGTTTTATCCCCCTTCTTAACCAAGTTGGCTATCTTTTCCTCAGTTTGGGCCTTTGCTATTCTGACTTCCCTCCCTGCTTCCTTCTGCCTTAACTGGTACAGCTCTCTGTCCTGCTCCTTCTGTGTTTCCTTATACTTCCTGAATGCTATCTTTTCTCCTGACTTTCCCAGCCATCTCTTTTGAGAACCATAGTGGCTTTTTCTTTCATTTTGATTTGTTTATTTGCTTCACACAAAGGCTTGTTGCCTCTGTGATGGCAGTTTGATAATTCCCCATTGTTGCTCACCCTCCTTCTAGCCTGTTTGCTAGTGCTTTTCTGAGGCACTCTCCCATCTTGCCAAGTCAGCCCTCCTGAAGTCCAGTACCCTCACTTTTGTATGGCTTGACTCTGTAGCTGAGTTTAACGTGAACCACACTGTTTGATGGTCACTTGTTCCCAGATGGCAACCCATTTCTAGATCTGATATCCTCTCACTGCCCCCATTTGAGAGTATGAGGTCTAAGATTGCTCCCTCATGAGTGGGCTCTGAAACTAGCTGTCTGAGGCCTGCCACCTGTAGGGCATCAAGAATGGCCCTGCTCTTGGATGTGGCTGCTGCAAATGTGCTCCAGTTAACATCTGGCATATTTAGGTCTCCCATCAACATTATCTCCCCTTTCTTTGCCATCCTAAGAATGTCTTCTATCATATCCTTGTCCATTCCCTCCCCCTGACATGGGGGTCAGTACACAACCCCTGTGCAGATTGTGGTGCCCTTTGCAGTCTCCGAGGTGACCCACAGTGCCTCCTCTTCTCCCTGTTTACTCTTTTGTTCAGTTGCTTTTATCCCTTCCTTTACATAGAGAGCTACTCCTCCCCCTCTTCTCCCCTGTCTGTCTCTCCTGTAGGTTATGTACCCTGGTATGTTAACATCCCAGTCATGGTTCTCTGTGTACCATGTTTCAGTGACTGCCACGATATCCAGGCATCCCTCTTCCATCAAGGCCACCAGCTCAGGAAGCTTGTTGCCCAGACTATGGGCATTGGTACTCAGTACCCTCCATTTCCTGATGGTCTTACTCCTTTTTGCCCCATCCCTGTCCTTCTTGCCTTTGTCACTTTCCCCATTTACCCCTGCCCTTCTCCCTATCACCACCTCTATGTTGGTGTTTACTGCACTTACTACCATGAGTTTTTTTGGGGGGGCTAGGATTTCCCTGCTCCTTTCCAGTGCCTCCCCCCTTGGCTTTTTTAAATGCTTGCCAATGAAGCATTTAAACCTATCACATAGGATCCTGGTTCCCCTCCTGGACAGATGCAGCCCATCATGCCAGTATAGGCTTGCATCACTCCAGGGTGGACCCCCAGTCCCCAATGAAGCCAAATCCCTGAGCTCTGCACCAGTTTTTCAACCACTGATTGAATCCCATGGTGCAGAACACCCTAGCTTCTCCTACCCATAGATGATCAGCACCTCCAAGAAGGTTACCGTGCATGCTACATGTCTAAGGACCCTCCTCAATTCCACAAACTCTTCCTGCACTGCTCTAATCCCTTTCTTAGCCAGGTCATTTTTCCCTAGGTGGACAATGACATCCAGCTCCCTCCCCTGTGCAGCTGCTCTGGCAATCCTGAAGATTCGTTCCCTGTCCCTCCAAGCCATGGTGCCAGGCAGGCACCTTACCTCTCTCTCCCCTTCCTCCCCCAGTTCTACCTTCCTAACAATGGAGTCCCCCACTAGGAGTTGTTTCCTTCCCCTGTGGGATCCAATGCCACCCTCCTGTGGGTCTTCTTTGTGGAAGTTCCCAGCATCCTCCTTGGTCTCCACTGCAGGTGTCTCCATAGAGGAACCACACTTTACCAGAATGGCATAGGAATTGTGGAGAGGTACAACTGGAGGGATGCACCTCTGTTCGACCACCCTCACCCTCCCTGAGCCCACTGTGGTCCAACCGCACCTCTTTCTTGGCAACCTCTGAGGCAATGGCAGTGGCATTGGTGGTCTCTGGATGGAAAGAGGTCCCACAAATCCTGGCCAACTCAGCCTGGAGATAAGCAACCTCCTCCCTCAGTCCTATTGGCCAATTAGTTACCTCAACTTGTTTATCATCTTTTAGTCTCCTTCAAAACAACTTTAAACTCCCACAATTTTCCAGCCCATACTACTATAACTTAAAAAATTCACTGCTTCTACTTGAAGATCACCTAGCTAAAATAACAGAATCTCCAAATTATTTGATACTACTTATTAAAACAGGCCTAGAGGGGGAGGAACAATTACACTTAACTAGCCAAGTATATAAAGCTCTCAAAGTTTATAAAGAGGATTCTACAGATCATATAAGGTGGGCATGGGCCTTAGAAATAACAGATGACTTAAATAGTGACCAGTGGCAAGCTTACTCCCTTCCAGCTTTAAAATATTTAAATTCTTCCGAATGGCAGGAATTTGCATGGAAATCTAGGATTTGTTTTTTTAGACCTCCAGCCGTAGTTGCTAGATACTGTGGCCCAGAACTGGGAGCATGCTGGAGAAAATGTGGTAACCGCCTAGCTAACATAACCCATATACTCTTAGAATGCCCTAAGTTGAACCTCTATTGGACCGAGATCCTCTTGGAATTGAGAGACCTCTTTGGTCACCAAGATATTTTCACCCCTACATATATTTTATAGGCCACCCCTCCACAAGGCCTGAAGATCTCTAAGGCAATACTTAAAATAACCACAATTCTAATTTTAGTAGCCAAAAAGGCTATTATGAAATGATGGCATACTGGGAGTGTCCCCAAGAAGGAAAGTTGGAGAGCCCTGACTTATTAAGTCTATAATTTAGAAAGAATAATTGCTAAGATAAACTCACACACCAAATCCTTACAGACATTCTGGCATGCATGGGTGAACTATCAAACCTTTTACTACCCTGACTTTGTTCTATAACTAACTTTCTTTTTTATTTTCCTAGTAAGGCTGATACTTCTGCTCATCCTCATTGAACAGCTCTTTTTATAGATAATACCTACCTTTTCACAAACTTATACCTCCTAGCTCTTTACACTTATATATTTACTGTTTCACACTTTCCTACCTGTTTTAACAACTGACTTAGACTTAACCTTACATGTACCAAACCTTCTAATATCCCAGACACTCTCCTATTACATGTTTAACATAAGGCCGACAGCATTGTCTCACTAACCGGCCTCCTCTTAGGGAGCAATACTAACCAGACAGTAAAACATTCCAGAAATTAAGACACAACCATCACTGAGTTGTTCAAGGCAAACTTTATTTCTTCCCAACACAGATGTTACATGAAAACTATTTCGTTATAGCTCTTAATTCTTCTCTCCACCTTTATTAGCATTGGTCATATGTGCTTGTAAATTTATTTGAACTGGCTATGACTGTATAAGGATTAATGATATTCAGAACACTTTGATTATGCACTTGAATGTACTTGGTCTCACAACCTATTGTGTAAATGCAAAACATTTTTAATAAAAAGGCAATAAAAAAAAGAAGGCACAGACATGTGTTTCATCCTACCAGGACTCATCAGTGTGCCTCGTCTGTATGACACCCCAGTGAAATGAACCAGCTACCCTAAGTTGTTCTATCTGGGTTGGGTTGTGGTGAACCCCAATAAAAACAAAAAAAACAAGCTAAAAGACAAAGAATCTTAGTACGCAAGCACTGAGGCAAGGGTTACCCCAAAGGGCATTGGCTGGGAAGCCAAGTTTCAAAGAATTGCAAAATGCAGTTCTTTGCCCCCTCCCCGGCACCTCTCCCTTCATTCAAGCATCAGTTCCCAGTCATTTTATATATTTAGATTTATAATATTGTGAGGAAAAAACTTTAAAGAAACTCTGCAGCAAAACTAAATAGGAGCCGCAGACAAAACCTCCATGAAAGATTAATAGGGTGATCTGATTCTGAACAGAATAGTTTACTGAGCTAATAGTAGCTGCAGTAAAACTACCCTAATAATATTTTTTTTTGTTTGCTTTTTTAACACCAATGGAGACACACGATGGGTGTAATTAAAAAGTTATTACACAAGCCGTTCTGGGGGTGCTGAGGGTTAAGCCACTTGTGAGTGAGCTCAGGTTGCCAGGGGTCGGCCAGGGGGGAGGAAGAGGTTCAGGACTGAGCTGCTATCAGAGCTTTTCTTTCCTGGGGAGGATTTGGAGTCTTCCAGACTCTTGGCTGCCACCACGTGGAGGCTTGACGGTAGCACCAAGCCCAAGAGGAGATTTGGCGCTAGGCTGCATGGGGGAAGGGTGGAGCCATTACCAGAGCCATGGGGCACATGCTTGCCTCCACAGGCATGTGTGACCATGTTCTAAGGTCCCAGGTCATTAAGGGAGGAAACCATGAAGAAAAAACAGAAAAGTAATAAACGGAATATGAAAAAAAAAGTTACTACCTGCAGCCAGGCCAGTGGTGGAGAAAGCAGAGGTGTCAAACACCTTACCTCTTGCCATACTGGCAACAAGTGTTCAGGAATAAGGACGGGTTCCCGGGGGTTGGGGGGAGGATTGAGCGTAACAAGGTCAGCTATCCTCTGCAGGAGAAGGGATGGCAGCCGTATCATTTCCTCTGTTCCCACTGCAGCCCGTTTGAACCTGTAACAGAACCCATAGCATGTTTTCAGGAGAGCTGGCCATTGAAATAAAGCTCTGCTCTGTTTGCCTTCTTCTGCATGTTGTCTTTATTTATTTATTTAGTTTTTATTAACCAGGTAGGTACACCTACTTAGAAATAGTGTACCATGTACTCAAATATTGCACCGTTGCTTTTTATTGTAACCTTGCTTGATTTTATTATGTATTTACATGTTTGTTTTCTTGCCCGGTACATAAATGCAATGTTTCTGACCTTGTGTGATGCAGGTCCACCTTGTAAATAAGCTTACTCAATGGTGTTCACCTGGATAAATAAAGATTTGATTGATTGATTGATTGCTTGATTGATATCAGCCTTTGACTGTCACCAGGTGGAGGTCCGGTGGCAGTGCAGGCAATGAGTGACTCAGGGCGGGTCCATGGATCTGCAGTACTTGCATGCCTCCACATGCATGTTGCTGATGTGACACCGAAGGGAGGGGGTTTGGGAGAAAATAGAAAAAGGGATCCTGCCACAGGATGAAGCCCTGTGCTCCTCCTGGACCTGCACCACCACCTGGATGCCTGGAGCCAACTGGACATGGGTACAGGGGGAGGATGGCCCTCCCCTCTCCACCCTGCCATGGGAGGCAATCCATAAGGCAACAAGCTGCGGGTAAGTCCAAGGAAGGTGGGTGCCGGCTGGGGAGGGGGGCAGGAGCTGAAGAGCTCAATGGTGGGAGTAAAAAGCTATATTAAAAGAAATATTACTGCACGTAACACTGTCACTTTAAAAACTAAACAAAATAACTACAACTAATACAGAAACAGACAGACCCAACACTTCACTGAACCACACCAAACAGTACTATAGAAATAAAATGAGAAATTACAGACTACAGAAAAAAAATTATTAACAAGAAAGACTGAAGAAAATAATTATGAGATATCTGCTGCACACAGACTAGTGCTCACAGTTATAAAAACTTAAAGTCACTGATCTTTATGGGCCACCTTGCTACAGCTGAAACATCTGCTCTGTCCCACACAGCACTGCTCACCAGACAAAACAAAACAACTGCTTTAAATAAATCAGCAAAACCAGAATCAAACAACACTAATCTGGCTGCACAAGGCAATCTAGATCTTTTTTGTGAATGATTTGCTTTCATAATAGGGTAATAAGGTTTTTTGGTTTTTCCTCACACATGCAGGGACAGACCTCTCTCCAATCTCTCTTCAGAAGACTGCACTCAACACAGCCTCTACATGGCATACAGCTCATTTCAGTACCATGTGACCCCCAGCATCATAGTACACAGCGAACTCACTAGTGGGCCCCACTTGGCTGGTAAAGTTACCAAATTCACAGTTTACAGCATTATTCCTATACTGCAGTTGGCACTTAGCAAGGTGTATTAACTTTGCAGATTGCAGTAAATTTAACAATTAATTCTCAAAGTGAATTTTTCCAGCTTTGCATGCCATTAGCTCTATCCTATAACCCTACATTCTTAACAGATGGAGGTTCACATCATATCATGGGGCATTCCTTCTCAAGTGTGCTGGCAACTAGGGAATCCTGGTAACCAAATTTTAAAATAAATAAATAAAATAAAATAAATAATTCCTTCTCAAGCATACAGGCAACTATGAAAAGGCCCTAGTGAGTCAGCAAGTGACAGGATGCCTCTATTATATGCCACTACTGTCACCACTAGTGCAATTATCCATAATGCCAGGGAGGTTTACTATCTCCCAAAACATACTGGGATTGAGCCTACTCCAGGCTTCACAGTGGACAATCTCCACAGGGGCTGAAAAAGAATGGGGAGCCAGCAGGCTGAAGGATATGACAGCATGGTCAAGTAGATCACAGAATTAAAGATCACTGTCCTGGCAGAAAAAAAAAATTGTTGAGTGTGTGGTCACCTACACGTGTGAGGGCAGAATATGTTGGGTTAATTCCAAATATTCCATCAATCTGAGACACAATAGCAGTCTTATCTTCTTCAGTGTCAACCCAGCAATTGAAATCCCTGAGCACTAAATGTCTTGGGGATTCCAACAGCATGGCTGACACCAAATCTGCAAACTCCGTCAAAAATTAACACCCTCCTTCCACTGGGGGGAGGCTGGTAAACAAGGAAGATTTTACATTTCAGCCCACCACCACATGAGATTGCCACACACTCAGAAAAACCATGACGACTGACAAGAATAGCCATAGACTTTAATCCTGAACTAGATATAATTACCTCACCACACCTGCACTCCATACTAGACTGGTATGTGACCAAAAACTCTAGGGTAACAACCTCAGAGATATAAATTCTGGCACTGTCTGTCAACCAGGTCTCGATCACTTAAACAAGCTCAACCCTCAAGGTCAAAATCAGATCTCTCAGGTATTCAAAACCTTTTACATTTGAGTAGCCTGACTACCCTGCACATCAATCCCTTCAGTCTGGAGCTTCTGGAGGGGAACAAAGATCAGAATTAGGGATCTGCCTTATACAGTCAATCTTCTACCCCTTGTTCCACCTTAAGTCACCCCACATCTGCCCTTCCTCCATGGCCTCACTGTCTGTATAATCCCAAGAGCTTTACAGCTCATGATCACTATATCATAAAGGAGCTCTTTAAAGAGCAGCTGACACCTTCAGGAGAACTGTAATAAAACATAATTTTTAGACACAGTTCAGCTTGTTTTTCACATCAGTTCTGTATCCCTCCTCCCCATTATTTATTACTGAAGTCATTTGCATGAAAACAGGATCTTTGCTCCTGATGAAATCATCTATTCCTATTGCATTCTCCCTACCTGAGGTAATAATTCACTGCATGTGTCATTACAGTTACTCCTATGGCAACAAATTATGATGTCACAACAGAGGATTTTGACTTGGAGTAGGGAGTAAGTTATAGAGGCAGATAAACTCTAAGGGAACTCTAAGGGATAGAGATCATTTATTAATGCAAATGTACTCAGTACAAAACAATGGGAAAAAGAACGATATAGAATATATATTTTTTTTCAAGTTAATAAGCTTTATTGAAATTTTCAAAAAAAAAGGACAATGCATACAAACCATTCAACAATAATCCAAACCAATACAATACCAGAAACAAACATAACAAAGAAACAAAAAAGAACCCAAACAAAAAACAAAGAACAACCCCTCCAAAAACAGAATAACTCCCATGCCCCCTAAACCCCACTCCCCCCCAGTGCTCAGCAGAAAAGCATCTAAGTGTGAGGCAAAAGAGAGTCACAAGATAGCAGACCATCCACTGAAACTTAACTCAGTAGATGAGCCTGAAGGGGTTCCCAGTGATCCCTGTAGCATTCAGATTTGTCCTGTCAGTGAGCTACTGTATATGTTTTTCAGCCACCAAGGCCTGTAAGATCTCTTGTTGTCATTCACAATATGATGGTACAATATCATCCATCCAATGTTGAAGAATGACAAGCTTGGAAGTAATAGAAATTGAGGCCACATTCACCTTACAAGGGCCAAAAACAGTCTGCAGAAAAAGACCTACAAGACAGACCTGTGGGGTAAAAAGGGATCCTAAATCCAACCAGGGGTCAAAAGAATCACGAATGGTGGTCCAAAAAGAAACAATCTTCAGGCAACCCCACAGAATATGCATCAGGGAGCCTTCTCCGGAGCCACACCGGAAACACTCCACTGAGGGAAAGCGACTCATCCTAATCAACTTTTGAGGGGTGTGACAGATATTATGTAAAATACAAAATTGTGAGAAACAGTACTTATCCTGTTTAATAAATTTGTAGAGCTAGTTCAATTATAAATTCAGCGCCTGTTGCCAGTGGAAGCAAACCCCTTGTAAACTAACTGGATCATTATATTGAAAACGTGTAAAATTTTGAGAAAGAATGAGATTGAGCAGCAAGCAAAAGAAATTCTGACAAGAGAGGGTTAGAGTGGGCTGTCAAGATCTGCGGGCCCAGGAAACTAGTAATCACTCTGACCAATTGAAGGTGCTTAAAGGGGTGGTAAACCAAAAGAGAAAATCTGTATTGCATTGTGGCAGCTGAAGCCATTTTGCCATTGTCTAAAAATGACTCCAAGTTGGAGAAGCGGAGGGCACAAGCTAAATGGGATGGAATGGTTAGCTATTCGAATATTGGGGTTAACAACAACAGGTTGTGATAAGTCCCTAGAATAATCACTATATAGAATATAAATGGAATGCAAGCTGAATTGTACCTAATTATTATGTTTTTCAAAGTTTTCTTTGAGGAGTCAGTTGCTCTTTAAAAAGACACAACTGGCTCAGCTCACTTTGGGGGTAGGTCAGCATACCTTGGCCTTTAAACATAGTACAAAAGAAACCTTCATCTCCCTCCCACATACACACTGACCAAATCACTCAAAATCTTAATATTACAATATAAATTAAAGGCTTAAAACTTTGTTATTTATGACAATTTGGCCCTATACATAGTGGGTATAGGGTACATGCTATAGGCATGTACCATGGCCTCAGCCCTCTCCGTAATGGCATAGGCACCTATTGTGCCCCATGCACTAAGTCCATCTGCCCCTCCATGGTCCTGACCCTCAGGCACGAATAAGTGCAGTGGGTATAGGGGTGGGCGAAGGTTGGGTCAAGGATCCCAGTAGGTATCCAATCAGATGCTAGCCCTGGTGGCATAGTGGATTCCCTGCTCCATGCAGAGCAGGGGACTGTGGGACACTGTGCATCACAAAATAACTCTAAAATTGAGGGAGTGCCCAAATAGTTGCCCTCAGCACTCTCTGTATGACTGGAGGGCTGGAGCAGCATGGTGAGGGGGGTTGGCAGCTTCACCATGGCCAGTGGGTATGGTAGGTCGATGGGGCAAACAGTGATTAGTGCAGGGTCCCTACTCACACAGCCTGTGCCTCCCCTTTCCCTGTACTCTGTGCCTTGGTGCATGGTGTGGCGTCTAGGAATGATGTCTGCCACTACCCCGGTCCATCCACATGCATGCAGATCCATGAACAAACAGGGGATCAAGCGCAGAAGGGGTGCCCACCACTTTTGTACATGCCACCGGGGTCCAAATATACATCCACTGTGTGACTTTTGCATATAACTATGCTTATGTGCCATGTACCTGCAATGCATAGGCATATGGCATAGAGTCCATTATGCTAAACTTTAGTAGTTTTCTGCTTTTTACTTGCTCTGTTATTTGTGTACTAAATATTTGAAATAATGCATGTTTCCTACTGTATTTTCCAAAAAGTTTCTGACTGTCCACAAATGACTTCACAGTTACTGTTCGTGACATCAAAATCTGTTGCCATGTTGAGCACTATGGTGGCACAGACAGAGGCACTATAAATTCAGTTGGGGACAGTAAAATGATTTATACACACCTCTTAGACAGGCTACCAATATGTGGCATAAAATCTTGAAAGGGAAACTTATAGACTGGAAAATGCAGTCTTTAGTGATATGTAAAAGCTGAAACATCATGTTTATGAAAGAACATACTGAAGTTCAGAGCCACTTTTTATGGCTGTGGGCAGAGCCTGCAGCCGTCTTACTATAGCTGGGAAAATGGGATACCGAAGCACAAAGTTTAGGAGTTTTCAGTCTATCCTTCCACAACTCCAAATCTCTACGCCAGCTGAATGACATGCTCCCTTCTCTCTGTGTTGAGCAGACCAGTTCCAACACTATTTTTTCAACTTGTCTCTCTCTAGTCATGCCTACTTTAAGTGATCTGACAGCTAATGTCTCCGAGTAGGCACAAAGGCAAGTTAATGACACCACTTCTTTGAAGCAGTTTAACTGTCTGTAACAGTGCAATTAGAAACTTGTTTTGCAGGCTGGGCTACTGAGAGAGAGAGAGAGGGGGGGGAAGGGCAGACATGAGCTGTCTAGTTTGTAGCTAGAGATGTACCAGGCATTTGTAAAAAGAACACATCATAAGTCTATTTGACCTTTTTAACACAGAAATTAATATATTCACTTTCTGTTTTGTTAATTGTATTTATTATTGAAATGTGATTTGCTAGTCTTTGCAACCTAAATCATTTACTGACATAATTTTCAACAGAGGACACAACAAGGTTTTAGAGGACGTAATTCTGGAGGAGTTTCAAATTACTTAATCAGTCCCAAATATGCCTGTGTGTGTTTGGGGGGGGGGCAGTAATTTATCTTCTCTGAAGAGCTTCTTTATGTTAATCCTCTCAGGACCTATCTTTCTGTTGGTGGCATTGGAACTCTCATGGCTTTATATTGGTAGGAGGGGTACATGCTAGCCAACTGATGTCTTAGGGGTTTCCAGGGGCTGCAAGGAGCATCATAGGGGATTGCAAAGAAATTACAGTGGTGTCAACTGCAACACCTGGCTACCCCAGAATGCTTACCTTTCACCCTGCCAGAACCAAAATGAGTGACACTGCCATTAAAATCAGTGACATATGCTCACAATCAGGGACACATTTCTTACTTGACATATAGTGCAGCTTCATAATTCTTACATCTATTCAAATACACTCCACAACCTGTCCTAAGGGTAATATTGTGCACTGGCATTAAAACATATAGTACTCTCTTGTAAAAGGCATGCATGGATAAACCAAAAGTTAATTGGCTGAACAAAATTGAAGTCATGTTACAAGGGATTTCACACAAATGAATAAAGTGGTAAAAGCAAAGTTCTTAAATTGTAAGCAGCATCATTGGCTATATGTCATTACTGTGCTGACAATGTCTGGATTATTAAAAATAAAACAAAAATAAATAAAATCCCGTTTTGAAGCTTATTCAACATTGGTATACAGCTGCACACCATCATAATACAATAACTCCATACAGTATGTACCTAACATGGTCTCACCACTCCATGAGTAGTATATTGCTTCACACATATTCCCCTTTATTTTTTCTCCCTTTCTCAATGTATATATTATTACAAAGACAATTACAGCAGAAAAAGACCAATAATCCATCTAGTCTGCCTAGACTACCTTATCTGTCCCTGGACCTAATGTCTTTGCAGGGTTTTATTGCCCCAGGTCCACCTTCCTGCTCCCCTCATTAATGCTGCTGACCTGAGCAAACACCAAATGCTTCACTCCATCCTAGTTATGCCAAAAAGCATTTATGGTCTTGGTGCCCACCACCTCTTCTGGCAGACTGTTCTACAGCTTCACCACCCTTTCCGTAAAATTGATTTTCCTCACATCCCTCTTAAACCTTACTCCCTCCAGTTTCAACTCATCACATCAGGTGCTTCTTTATCAAAACATGTTTGTTTACAGTTCTTGATCAACTCCCATTGCATCTTTCCTTAACTTGCGCCCCCAAAAGAAACATTATTATGCAGTGGAAGGGGAGGAAGCTTGTCACAGCTGTATTGGCTCTGGCTAGAGTTTGTTAATATTGTTTCCCTTCAGATATTGTATGTATGTCACTCTAAAATTATTACTGCACAGGGATACCAAAGCTAAGGTTCTTTAGCGTTTGTAAAAATATTTTGTGATCTGCACTCTCTAAGGCTTTGGAGAGATCCACAAAAACAATGTTTCAATCATTCATGTGCCTAGATTACAGTTCAGAAATTTTGGCCACTGTCAATACAGATGCAACCCCATACTAACTGTTGACCAGTGTCTCAACCAGCCATATACTTCTCAACTTGCTGAGTAGGTTAATACTTTTAAAGGCTACCCCTTACCAATATACTGCAGTTTTATGTTGCGAGTTGCATAGGAGCTCATGTATAATTTGCTTAGCTCTTAAGACTGAAACAAAGATTAGTGAGTATTACATGCCTTGCTATAAATAATATTATTTATGCAGCTATAAAAGAAAATTGTATTTTCAGTGCTGTTACTACACAATCAATAATCAACTAATTAATTGTTCTGGATGAAAATTCTTAAAAAAAATCACATGATTATATATGAAAGTGTTATCCATTCTGGCACCTATATCTCATTTGAGTTCAATTTTATGGTTCAAATTGATTTCAAAAAAACACAAATGCTGCATTGCTTGGTTTTAGACCCTCTAAAAGTCTTCCAACTGCATACCTATAATTCTACCACTGACTGCATTTATTTGCTCTGGACATTGAGGGGACAGATGCCATGTTAGGTAATCTTTATTGCTCTCTCTGCTAGAGCTATCATCAGCCTCTCAGTAGTGCTGGAGGCATAATAATAACAAACTACAATGTCCACTAGAGACCTAGTATCCAACAGCCTCTATCAAAACTGTTCATTTGCAATTCTTTCCACCCTGCGGTCTCTTCTGTCCTTAGACTGCCAAATGGTGTAGGGTCATGTTGAGGAATTTTAATAGACTTTTTCTTCTCTTTTTTTTTTTTTTTTTTTTTTTTGCAGGTGGAAGACTAGGTTTGCTGGCAAAGGCACCTAGCTTCACCTGAGCTCTTTTCTTCTTGGTTTGCTTGTAAGCACAGATCAAGCAACATTATCAGAGCATGGAAAAAGATTAAGGCTTCTTTTGGCTAGGCAGATTTACTGTGTGTTATTATTTTCTTTTGTACTCACAGGGTTTGTTACTGTTTATTGCTAACATTTTAATGCTTTATTGTTCTCTGATTCAAATTGCTGTTGCAGGGTATACTTTCTGCTGCATTATTACATGATGTGCCTACAGGTTGGTTACTGTTTTGTACTTACAGATTACTGCTGCAATCTTCTCTGATTCAAATTGTTTTTGCAAGGTATGTCTTCTGTTACTGCTTTATTTTTCTCTGTAGCAAAATGTTTTTTACAGAGTATGTCTTCTGTGAAATTATTACAGGTGGTGCTTTACAGGTTTTACAGTTTTATCTGTCATTAGGTTAAGCTTTCAGGGCTACTGCATTTATCGTTAGTTGATAATTTCTTCTCTTTCCTCCTTGTTTGTTTTGTCCGTGGTTCTTCTTTTTTTGCAGGGGAAGGGCCCAGCCACCCATCCCCATCCCCAATCACCCCATGCTACACTCCTTTTACAGGGTAGCACAGTTGTGCCATTTTCTGTAGCAAAGCAGGAAGGGGAGGATCAGATGAGTATCCACACAGTGACCTCACTTACAGGGGCACAAGTAATTTAACTTGTTATAACAAGATATACAAAAACAAACAAACAAAACAAAAAATTAAACTTTTGCATTCATTTTCCTCCTTCTAATTATACAGACCAGGTTATAAACCCCACATTCAAAAGGGCATTTATACAGGAGTTAGGACATTGTCCTACATGCTGGACCACTGGAAATCTAAGGGCTCAGCTCCAGGCAGCAGGGGCAGACACTGCACACCTCAAATTGCATATTAAGGAGGAAATATATTAAAGAACCGCCCGACATTTCACCAACATCCAACCAAAGCACTTCGACTGCAGAGGGTAGTTGGTCTGGGAGGTTGGCAGGTGGTTAGGAGGGACAAATCGGGTGCCCATCACTTAAGGCTCTCAAACGTATCACCTCCACAAACCATATAAAAACTACAAACAGGCATCTGCCTCTATCTCCGAAATCAAACAAAGGGGCAGAGGATACTGCAGAGCAGGACACTGCAGCACAGGAGATAGCATAACAAAACTCACTCAAAATAGGGACAAAAACCAAAAAAGCAAAAAGGATATCCAAAACACTTCTGATCATATGAGACTCCGTGATTTGTGGAGTTGATACCTACCTCCAGCCGGGGGTAAGGTCAGATGTCTCCCAGGTACATCAGCAGGGAGAGACACTGACCACATTGCTAAAATCATGCAGGAAGCAGGAGAAAACATCAACTTCCTGGTACACATAGGGACTAATGATCTCACCAGCTGGTCAGTTGTGGAGACCAAGGAACACCTGACCAGGTTGGGAGACAAACTGTCATCCATTTCATCTAGCATCTATTTCTCTGAGATCCCGCCAGTCTGGGAGAGGGGCCAGATGGACAGAAGGTCAGAGAAGGGGAGATAGGGGAGCTAAATCTGTGGCTCAAGGGCTGGTGCCAGGAAAAAAGACACACTTTTGTAAGTAACTGGCAACAGTTTTGGGAGCCAAAGTTCTTTAAATTCAATGGACTGCATCTAATTAAGGAGAGAGTAAGTGCATTGGGGCAGAAGTTTGATGTCTTTGCAGAATATTTAAACTAGCCAATGGGGAGAGGGGTGCAGCACCCGATACATTGAAGGGAAAGAACACGATTCCCCCCTCAGCTAGCAGTCAAACAGAAGTTCAGCATGTTTGTAGTTAATTTGCATCACCAGGTAAGGAAAAAGGTCTGGCTTCCCATACGATGCGCAAGGGAAATGCCGGACCTCGCCCAACAACTAACACACTGAAATCTGGCCAATGGAAAATCATGTATGCAAATGCACGCAGTCTTGGAAACAGGATGCCAGACCTGCAGGCAACAATGACAGAGGCTAAACTGGACAAAGTAGCCATTAGCGAGACTTTGTACATGAGTAACCACACTTGGGAGACTTCAGGACCTGGCTACATACTGTTCAGAAGAGATTGATGTGCAAAAAGGGGGGGGGGAGTGGCCCTTTATGTCAATGAAAATATCAAAGCTACAGAAATTCAGAATACACATTAGGAGCCAGAAGAACTGTGGGTCACCCTGGAAACAGGAAATGGGACAGCCATATGAACTGGGGTTGTCTACAGGCCTCCAGACCAGGGGGAGGACATAGACACTTTACTGTTAGAAGATATACGAAACATGATAGCTAAAGTGGAGGTTCTGATAATGGGAGACTTCAACATGCCAGATACAAATTGGTCAATATCAGCAGGAACATCCAACAGAACTAGACACATAATGGATTCCCCTGCAAGAGGAAGGCCTCAAACAACTGGTAGAACAACCCACAAGAGGCAGGGCTATCATAGATCTAGTACTGACTAATGGGGATAAGATCACAGATCTCCAGGTAGAAGGTCACCTGGGAGCCAGTGACCATCACAAGGTATGGTTCAAGTTGGCCACTAGAACTAAATCATCCCATTCCAAGGCAAAAATATGGGACTTCAGAGGGGCATACTTTGATGAGATGGCAAACAGAGTTAAGCTAGCCCTGGCAAGAAGAAATACAGGTGAGGGGGTACAGGCAAAGTGGGCAAGCATTTAGGATGTAATACCTGAAGCAACATCCCATTGTGTTAGAGAGAAAAGGAAGTGCAAAAGAAGAAGGAAACCACTTTGGTTCTCAAAAACAGTAGCAGAAAAGGTCAGAGCCAAAAGGCTGGCCTTCAGGTAATATAAGGGAACACAGTGGGATGACAATAGGGAAGATACCAAACTTCCCTAAGAGGAGAGGAAGGCAGTAAGGCAGGCAAAGGCCCAAACAGAGGAAACACTAGCACAAACAGTAAAAGAAGGGGACAAGACTTTCTATAGATACATTAGTGAAAGTAGAAAGTCAAGAGGGGGTATTGCTAAGACCAACGGGGATAAGGGGGAGTGTGTGGAAGAGGACAAAGGAAAAGCATCTATCCCAAATAGATGCTTCTGCTTAGTATTTACTGAGGAGAAGGTAGGACAGGGCCCACAGCTCAGTACAATGGACACAGGGAGTAGGAAGATGTGCACTAGTCCCTTCACAAAAGAAAGGGTCCTACAAGAGATCGCAAAGCTCAGGGTGAACAAGGCAATGGGACCTGATGGCATACATCCCAGGGTACAAAAGGAGCTAAGGGTGGAACTAGCAGAGCCATTATCAGAACTGCTTAGTGAGTCTCTGAGCACAGGAGAGGTCCCAGAAGAATGGAGAAAGGCCCATGTGATCCCACTTCACAAGAGTGGTAGCATGGAGGAGGCAGGGAGCTACAGACCAGTCAGTCTTACATCAGTAGTGGGCAAAATTATGGAGGCATTCCTTAAGGAAAGGATAATGCAACACCTGGAATCCATAGGAGCACAGGATCCAAGACAGCATGGGTTTACAACAGGAAGGTCCTGTCAAACTAAACTCATAGATTTCTTTGACTGGGTAACCAGAGTGGTGGACCAAGGGGGAGCAGTCGATGTTGCCTGCCTTGACTTCAGCAAAGCTTTCAATACTATTCCACATAGAAGATTGATTAATAAACTGGGTAAGCTTGGGGTGGGTCAGAATTTGGTCAACTGGATGGCAAACTGGTTGACGGGCAGAAAACAGAGAGTGGTGGTTAATGGTATGTAGTCAGAAGAGATGCAAGTCACAAGTGAGGTACCTCAGGGGGTCAGTCCTGCGGACAGTTCTCTTCAATATCTTCATCAGTGACACTGCAGATGGACTGGAGGGTTAGGTTTGTCTGTTTGCAGATTACACCAAGATCTGCAACAGAGTAGATGGTCCAGATGGGGTGAACAGAATGAGAAGGGATCTGGATAAACTGGCAAAATGGTCAGAAGAGTGGCAACTGGGGTTTAATGTAAAGAAGTGCAAGATCATGCACATAGGGAAGAGAAACCCTGAAGCCACCTATAGTTTGGGAGAGGAGTTGTTGGCAATCACAAGGGAAGAAAGAGACTTGGGCATCATCATCACAGATGACCTGAAATCATCCAAGCAGACCACTAAAGCAGTAGGTAATACTAGAGCAATGTTGGGGTGTATTAGTAGGAGTATCATAAGTCATAAGAGGGAGATAATAATCCATCTTTACAAGACACTGGTTAGGCCCCATCTGGAGTATTACATGCAGTACTGGAAGGTGCACCTGCACAAGGACATTAACAAAATGGAGGCAATACAGAGAAGGACAACCAACATGGTGCAGGGACTGCATCAGAAAACATATAAGGACAGATTAACGGAGCTCAGTATGTATACCCTAGGTCAAAGAGGGGAGACAGGTGATGTGATTGAAACACTCAAACATCTTAAGGGTATTAAAAAGGTGAAAAAGTCTAACATGTTTCAATATAAGAAAAATAGCAGGACAAGAGGACACAGCATGAGATTAGAGAGAGGCCGATTAAGGGGTAAGGCGAGGAAGTTCTTTTTCATAGAAAGGGTGGTGGATATATGGAACAGCCTACCTCAGGAAGTGGTGGATATGAATACAGTGCAGGGCTTCAAACAGGCATGGGATAGGCATAAGAGAGTAATACAGATGAGTATGAAAAGATAGGCCATTGACAGAGTATAGGACTATGGCACATTCATAAGGTAGAAATAATGGTCAGACTGGATGGGCCTTGAGGTCGTTATCTGCCATAAACTTCTATGTTTCTATGTAATGCTAGAGAAGTAGTTGCCAAATAAGAGCCACTTTATTGACTCCGGTGTTTCATTTTGGTTCAAGGACAGCAGAATTGAGAAAATTTATTTCACTTTATATTTACCAAATTGATTAGAAAACCTTTCAAAAATGACTGAAATTAGTAGCTCAATATGTAAATGTGGCATCCTATGGATCATTAAAGAAAACTGACAGTTGGGAGACTACGGTTTATGAGTGATCCCCAGAATTCCACACTGTGCCTGAGGGGGACCAGGTGTATCTTAGCATGAAGTGTCTGGCACCAGGGGATTGGTGACTTAGACCACAAAAATTCTTACAGTCTTCCCAAACAAAGTGCAGCACTTGAAAAGAGTGAGAGCAGAGAAATTCCAAAGTGCAAAATTTTTAAATATATGCTCAGACATGCTACACAGTAAGCGACATCATATTCAGCAAAAACAATATCTACAAATGCCACAATCAATGCTAGTGTCAGGCTTCCATGGAGCTGATGAACTGCTTGGCTGGAGCTGCTTGCTTGGCTGGCACTACAACAGCAACTCTCACAGCCCTGCCAGTCAAGGGGCAGCATTGGCTGTAAAGGGAGTCACTTGCCCATCCTCCCATCCATAGGAAGGGTACCGCCATGATGATTCTAACCATTGAAGTGGGGGACAGGGTGAACTGGGGTGAAAAAAAAAAACATTATTACTTCCTCATGGCATAATATCTGGTCAGACTCAGCATGAGGCTGGAGGCTGTACAAAGGAGGTCGCTCAAGATGATCCGGGGGTTGGGGAGACAGCATATGCAGAAAGACTGAGAAACTTTAACATGTACACCCTGGAGACAATGAAAGAAAGGAGGGACATGACTGAAATGTATAAATATTTCCATAGGATTAACAGGGTGAAATGCAGTGACCTGCTTACATGGAAACATAGAAACATAGAATTCAACGGCAGATAAGGACCGCTTGGCCCACCAGTCTGCCCATTTCCCTACCTAATGGATAAGCTGCAGATCCTAGTTAACCAGCAGCCTACTTCTTTCTACCCCCACCCCCTAGAATTGCCTTATGACTGTCCCATGCATGCTTGAATTCAACCACTGTTTTTGACTCCACAACCTCCTCCGGAAGGCCATTCCATGCATCCACAACCCTCTCTGTGAAAAAATACTTCCTTACATTACCTCTGAGCCACCCCCATCTTCAAATTGTGCCCCCTTGTTCTTGCACACCTCTTTTTTTGAAAGATGCTACCCTCTTGGACTTTGTTGATTCCCTTGAGGTACTTGAAAGTTTCTATCATGTCCCCCCTCCTCCTTTCCTCGAGGCTATACATATTAGCTCCTTTAGTCTCTCATCATATGTCTTCTGGTGCAGACCCAGCACCATTTAGTTGCTATTCCTCTGGACAGCTTCCATCCTGTCTTGTCTTTCTGGATTGGGTCTCAGAACTGCACACAGTACTCAGATGGGGTCTCACCAGCTGTCTGTACAGAGGATAACAACTTCCTGTTTTCTACTGGTGATGCCTCTCCTTATACCCCAGTATCCCCAAGCCCTCCTTACTGCCCTCTCACATTGCTTGCCCACCTTTAAGTCATCTGATATGCCTACCCCCAGGTCCCTTTCCATTTTTGTTGTTGTTAGTATCTCACCCCCCATTGTATTCTTCCCTGGGTTTTTGTTTCCCAGGTGCATTATCTTGCACTTCTTAGCATTGAATCTAAGCTGCCATACATTTGACCATTCCTCTAACCTTGCCAAGTCCCTTCTCATCCTTTCCACCCCACCTTGTGCATTCGACTCTGTTGCAGATCTTTGTGTCATCTGCAAAAGACATACTTTTCCTTCCAGTCCCTCTGCAATGTTGCTTATAAAGACATTGAAGAGGACTGGTCTAATAATTGAACCCTGCAGTGCCCCACTAGTAACCCCCTTTCTTCAGAGTGGACTCCATTTACTATTACTCTCTGTGTTCTATTCTCCAGCCAATTCTTTACCCAGGCTATCATCTTGGGATCCACTCCCAGGCTGGCTAACTTGTATGTTAATCTTTTGTGTGGGACTGTGTCAAATGCCTTGCTAAAGTCTAGGTAGGCCATGTCCACAGCCCCTCCCTGATCTACTACTTTGGTCACTCAGTCAAAGAAATCTATTAGATTCATCTGGCATGACCTTCCCACTGTGAATCCATGCTACCTTGGGTCCTGTGCCCCTCTGGCCTCTAGGTACTGGACAGTTCTTTCCTTCAGAAGTGATTCCATCATTTTCCCTATAACTGAGGTTAAAATAACAAGTCTGTAGTTTCCTGCTTCTGCCCTGCTTCTACTTTTGTGAAGGGGAATCACATCTGCCCTCCTCCAGTCCTCAGGTACCACCCAATCCTCCCATGATTTGTTAAAGAGGGTAGTCAGTGGTGTCACTAGTTCTACCCTTAGTTCTTTTAGAATTCTGGGACGAATCCCATCAGGCCCCTTTGCTTTGTCCACCTTCAGTTTTAAGAGTTCTTTCAGAACCCTTTCTTCTGTAAATGGGCTGGTATCAATTTCTGTATCCAGAGTGTTTCTGTTGTTTGTTTTAGGTACCTCCCCCTCTTCATTTGTAAATTGCAAAGGATTTATGATAACAAGCACAAATACACAGGGGACCCACTAAAGCTGGCTGGAGTACAGTTCGGGAGGGATGTCTGAAATATTTTTCACAGAAAGAGTCATTGACCAATGGAATGGACTGCTGGAGGAGGTGGTCTGCACCAAAACAGTGAGTGGATTCAAACTTGGGTAAGACAAGCACAAGGACTTGATTAGGGCAGGAGGAGTTGGAAAGAGAGAGAGGAAAAGGAAAGAAGATGGTCATCACACTTTTTCATTTATTTAAAAAAACAATAGTTGGGAAAATGTTTAATTTAAAACTCTGTTGTTGCCTGTTATCATAAATCCTTTGCAATTTGCTTGTCCCATTCCTGATTTTGCCAAAACAGATACAGATGCAAATGTCGTGTTGAGGCAGAAAGCCTATATATTCAAGATCACGGCAACAAAAAAAAAAGTAATTTAACAGTAAGGGCTTGATTCGCAGACCCCTACATAGATTCATAGATTTATGCCATCAGAAAGGGACCTACTTGGCCCATTGAGTCTGCCTATTACCCCCCCTCTTTACTTGCCTCCCTCCCCCCATCACTCCCTTGTTACCCACCTGCCTCTCCCTAGCCAACCCCTTGTGCTTGTCCCATGCTCTCTTGAATCCATATTCCATTCTGTTCTCCACTACTTCGTCTGGCAGACTGTTCCAGGGCACCACCACCCTCTCCATGAAATAATGCCCCCTCATGTTATCATTGAACCTACCCCCTCCACCCTCCATCCATATCCTCTAGTTCTATGGTTTACCTTCTCTGCAAACAGGCTCCTCCCCATCTTATTAATCCCCTTTTTGTACTTGAATGTCTCTGTCATGTTACCCCTCTCCCTCCTTGTCTCCAGCGGGTACAAATCCAACATCCTTAACCTCTCCTCATATGGCCTCCCCCCTCCCAAGCCATGTACCATCTTGGTGGCTCTTCTCTGTACTCTTTCCATGCTCTCTATAGCCTTGCGTAGGTGAGGCATCCAGAACTGAATCCCATACTCCAGGTGAGGCCTCATAATGGATTTATGGAGTGGCATCATTGCCTCCCTCCTCCTACTTGTTATCCTCCTCCCTATGCATCCCAGCATTCTGTTCACTTTATCCACCACCTTGCTGCATTGAGTCCCCACCTTAAGGTTGTTTATGGTTATGATTCCTAGATCCTTCTTCTGCTCCATGACTTTCATTTCCTCCCCTCCCCAATGTATATTTTGCTTGTGGACTATTCCTCCCCATGTGCATCACTGTATGTGTTTTGGAATTGAATCTTAGCTGTCACGTTTAAGACCACTTCTCCAGTAATCTTAAATCTTCCCTCATTGCCACTACCCCCTCTGAGGTGTCCACCCTGTTGCAGATCTTCGTATCATCTGCAAACAGGCAGACATTCCCCCACAGCCCCTCCGCTATGTCGCTGATATAGATATTAAATAAGATGGGCCCCAACACCAACCCTTGTAGGACACCACTTGTCACCTGTACCTCCCCAGAATGCACCTCATTTACTACCACCTTCTGGCTTCTATCCATCAACCAGTTCTCCACCCACCTTGTTATTTTCTGACCCAGCCCCAAACTCTCCAGTTTATTTACCAGTCTTCTGTGGGGCACAGTGTCGAGGGCCTTACTAAAGTCTAGATAGGCCATGTCCACTGCCAATCAACCACCCTTGTCACCGAATCAAAGAACACATAGAGTCAAGCCATACAAAAGCAAGGGTACTGGATTTTTGGAGGGTTGACTTTGGCAGAATGGGAGAGCACCTAATGAATGCACTAGCAAAGGGACAGTAAGGAGGAGTGGAGGAACAATGGGTCAGAATCAAAACTGCCATCACACAGGCAACAAGTCTTTGTGTGGAGCAAATAAAAAAAATAAAATGAAGGAAAAAAACACTATGGTTCTTAAAAGAGGTGGCAGGGAAGGTTAGGGAGAAAAAGATAGCATTCAGAAAGTATACGGAATCACAGAAGGAGCAGGAAAGAGAACTTTATTCATTAAAGCAGAAGGAAGCAGGGAAGGCAGTTAGAATAGCAAAGGCTGAAACCAAAGAAAAGATAGCCAACTCAGTTAAGAAGGGGGATAAAACCTTTTACAGGTACATTAGTGAGCGAAGAAAGACCAAGGGAGGGATAGTGAGGCTTAATAAAGGGGAGGGGGTGGGCAGAGGGTGACAGTGAAAAGGCAGAGATACTGAAAAAATGCTTTTGTTCAGCATTCACAAAAGAAGAGGAGGAGGGGGACATACCTAAACCAAACAATAGAAGCACTCTGGATAGGGAGGTTGATGCCAGTCCATTCACAGAAGAAAGGGTCCTGAAAGAACTCCTAAAACTCAAGATGGACAGGGCAATGGGGCCTGACAGGATTCACCCCAGAATTCTGAAAGAACTAAGGGGAGAACTAATGACACCACTGACTACCCTTTCTAACAAATCATGGGAGGATAGTGTGGTACCTGAGGACTGGAGGAAGATGGATGTGATTCCCCTTCACAAAAGTGGGAGCAAGGCAGAGGCAGGAAAGTACAGACCTGTTAGTGTTACCTCAGTGGTAGGGAAAATGATGAAATCACTTCTGAAATAAAGAATTGTTGAGTATCTGGATGCCAGTGGGGCACAGGACCCAAGGCAGCATGGATTCACAGTGGGAAGGTCATGCCAGATGAATCTAATAGATTTATTTGACTGGGTGACCAAAGTAGTAGACCAGGGAGGGGTTGTGGACATGGCCCACCTAGACTTTAGCAAGGCATTTGACACAGTCTCACAGAAAAGATTAATAAACAAGTTAGCCAGCCTGGGAGTTGGTACCAGGGTGGTAGCCTGGGTAAAAAGCTGGCCGGACAACAGAATGCAAAGGGTAATAGTAAACAGAGTCCACTTCCAAGAAAGGGGGGTTACTAGCAGGATACCACAGGGTTCAGTATCGGGGCTGGTCCTCTTTAATGTCTTTATAAGTGACATTGCAGTGGGCAGTGGAAAGGATGAGAAGGGACTTGGCAAGGTTGGAGGAATAGTCAAAAGTATGGCAGCTTAGATTCAATGCAAAGAAGTGCAAAGTAACGCACCTGGGAAACAAAAACCCAGTGGAAGAATACACAATGTGGGTGGTACTAACAACAGCAAAAATGGAAATGGTTTTGGGGTAGTCATATCAGATAACCTAAAGGTAGGCAGGCAATGTGAGAAGGCAGTAAGGAGGGTTGCGGGAATATTGGGATGCACAGGGAGAGGCATCACCAGTAGAAAACAGGAAGCTGTCATCCCTTTGTACAGACAGTTGGTGAGACCCCATCTGGAGTCTTGCATGCAGTTCTGGAAACCCTGTCTCCACAAGGACATAGACAGAATGGCGGCAGTCCAGAGAAGGGCCATTAAAATGGTGCAGGGTCTGCACCAGAAACCATTTGAAGAGAGACTAAAGAAGCTTAATATATATACCCTCGAGGACAGGAGGGAGAGGTGGAACATGATAGAAACTTTCAAGTATCTCAAGGGAATCAACAAAGTCCAAGAGGGTAGCATCTTTCGGAAAAAGAGATGTGCAGGAACAAGGAGGCACAGTTTGAAGATAGCGGGGGGATGGCCTAAGGGCATCATGAAGAAATATTTTTTCATAGAAAGGGTGGTGGATGCATGGAAAGGCCTTCCTGAAGAGGTCATGGGGTCAAAAACAGTGGGGGAATTCAAGAATGCATGAGACAGACACAAGGCAATTATAGTGGGGGGTAGGAGGTAGGCTGTTGGTTAACTAGAATCTGCAGCTTATTCAATAGGTAGGGAAATGGGCAGACTGGGTGTACCAAATGGTTCTTATCTGCCATCAAAGTTTATGTTTCTATTTTTCATCCACCTATGCAGGTTAGCCCTCCTGTCTGCACCATTCTCGGAGCCATTAATTGAATTCCCAGATTTTTTCCTGCCTAGCAGTGCTGGCACATGGGACTGGCAATACCTCTGAAAATGCCAGGGATTTAGCATCCTCATGCCAGCACCCTGAGCCTTCTCTGGACCTCCTCCACCTCATTGCTTGCCAGATCATTTGTTCCTAAGTGAAAGATAAGGTGCGGTTTTCCCACCAACCAAACCCTCTCTCTGATTTTCTCCATTGCCCTTCCCACCTCCATCCCCAGTTCATAGAAGACTGACCTCTGCCTACATGTAGGATCCCTCATGGTGCAATGTATCCTCTTAATGATGGAGTCCCCAAATACCATGGCATTCTCTATCTCCACTACAAGTGGATCTGGTCCTTTATGCAGTGGCTCCCTCATCCTGGTCCTTCTCCTCTTAACTACTCCTCCTGCCCTGGGCTGTCTCCTAGCCCCCCTGCACCCTCCCAGTTCCTGCCCTGAGACACCTACTTTACCCCCTGATTCCCCCCTATTACCCCTCCAGCATTTTGCATGTCGTAAGTTTCCGGCCCCCTATCTACCATTCTCCTGTCTGGTTCCCTAATTCTACCATCTTTGCCTTCCCTGCTTTCCTGAGCCCCTGTTCTTCCTCCTGCCTCCCCCCATCTCCTTCTTTCTCTTCTCCTCCCCTTGCACTCCTGCCTTGCCCCCTGCACCTTCTGGTTCTCTTTAATACTCCCCCCCCACCCTCTGCTCCCCTCAGTGTATTTTTTATCCTTGACTCCAGTCATCCTCCTTCTATCCCCCTCCTCCTGTCCTCCTTCCCAGTTGGTCCCCTAACTCCATCTTCTTTGCCTTCCATGTCTGTATCCCTTGCTGTCCTCCTGCCTTTCTCTCTGCTGCCTGCTTGCCCCTTCCTTCCCCTTGCTCCCTTTCCTTGCTTTCTTGCTCCTCCTGCATCATCTGCCTTCCTTCCTTGTTCATCTGCCCCCCTTCCTCTCCTCTCATTGTGTTTTCATCCGTTGCTTCCATCCTTCTCCCTTCCACCCCCTTCTGCCTTCCATCTTCTTGCCTCCTTCCTCCCTCCCCCATCTGCCCTTCCTCACTCTCAGGCCAATACTTGCTGTACCCCCTGAACTTTTCAGAACTCCTTCCTCCATTCTATCTGCCAGAGGACAGTATCTGTTGGACACTGTAAATCCCCACCCCAGCGTGTGTTTCCTTACCTCCTGCTGCTGAGGTATGATCCCATCCTAGAGCCCTAAGAGTTCCCTTTCCTTTACTCTTTGCCACTTGCCAGCCATTTATCCCTCCTCCACCTTGTCTGGGACCCCTTCTTTCCTGACCTCCCTTTCCTGCCCTCTGCTCCATGCCCCCAGCCAGTCCTATTCCTCTCTCTGCCCTTTGTAACAGCCCCCACATCCTCCCCCATGTCCTTCCATGTCCTTACCATTCCCTCCCTCAGATTGCCGATCTCCACTTCCTGTTGCCCCAGTCTAATACATATCAGACAACACACCATCCTACGCAGTGTTTCCATGAACACCACTGCACTGTCCCACATCCATTGCACCCCAATATCCTGCCCACACCCCTGCCTCCACAGAGCCCCCCTCCCCATTTAGGAAAACCCATGTCCCTGCTCTCTCCACTGGCCTGAGTAATACATTCTGACCCTAATTTCCTAAGTAATTTGAGCTATACTGCCTAGTCCTCTACTCTAGCAAATTTAAGCAGTGTAAGCAGCCTGCCATCGACTCATCCTTAAAAGATTCCTACACATGTAAACATTATTAAAAATTAACACCTACAAATATTATTTTTATCACATAAGATTTTATTGAAGTTTTTCCAACAACAAAATACAAGGTACAGATCATATTAGCCAGGATATAACTGGCAACACAACATTTTGAGGGAGCAACAGTGTCAAATCAGGACAGGCTATAAACAAATAACACAAAAGGAACAAATGGTCATTAACAAATAAAGGGCTTACATAATTACTGAGTGAGATGGCAAGAAGGGTTAAGGGGTAGCTGGCCTATCTCATGTGGGGGTATGACAGGAAAAACTTAAGATAAAGTGGAAACTGAGCAGAAATAAGAGTGAAGATAGGAGTCCCATTTAGTATGGCATAGGTCCATGTGACCCATATGGGCATAGGAGAGGTATTCCAGAAGTGCAAGGAGAACTAAAGTTGCTCACCAGGAGGTCAAGGATGGGGCAGCCACCTGACGCCAATCCATTAATATCAGACTCTTCACTTCCAAAATAGATAGGGCAATCCAATCACGCTGCGTCTTAGTCAAGGTAGATAGGGATGATGTATTGCCCAGAAACAGCTTAGGATCAGAGAGGGAAATAGGGGAACCCAGCACCACTATACAATCCAAGGCTACTGAGGCCCAGAAAGCAGCAAGTTTAGGACAAGTCCACACAACATGGAGCAAGTGGGCCTCGGGTTTCTGGCAACGCCAACAGTTCAAATGTTCTGTGAGTCCTAATGATTGCAGGATCGGTGGAGTGAGATGCCAGAATAGCAGAGTCTTCAGTTGTAGAAAGTGACTCTTGCTGTCTTTGTAAATCCTATGGGGCTCCCTAAGATAATGGGTCCAAAGCTTCTCAGGGATATCAAGATTCAAGATCTTCTGCCACTTCAGCCATGATGAAACTGTGGGATCTGGCTGGGAGTCTTTCCAGGTTTTGTAGAAACGACCAGTCAGCCCCCCTAGTGGATGGGGATGTATGCAGGGTATTGAGCCATGCCCATTTACTGTCTGGCTGACATCAACGAGAGAAAGCCCCAACAGCGCTGCGGATTTGCAAGTAACGCCAGAGGTCTCTGCGAGAAAGGTGAAATTTCTCTCTCAGTTGCTGAAAGGATAGCAGGATATTGGAGTCAGGGAGATAAAGGTCTTGCACATGGCGAATACACAGGTCCTCCCAAGTGCTCCAAGACAAGGGGGTGTCATTTACAAATGTGTAGGTTACGTCAAAGGGGGGCATATCGAATTGGGGGTGCCCAGAAGTCTCATGGGGTATGCGATAAGGACATAAGAAGGAATCAAGCAGCCCTTGTCGCAGCCAAGAGTGTGATCGAAGCTTAGAATAAAGCAATGCACTCAAGTGGGGACCACCCACCCAGGTGTGACTTCAATTGAAGCCACAGCACAGGATGAAGGGGATGATGGAACAAACCATTTAATGGCCTGCACTGCCAAGCAGGACAAGTGACAGACTTGTAGCTAGGGAACTCCAAGGTACCCTCTCGACCAGTGTGCTCTTAATTTGTGTTTGTTCCATCTAGACGGCCTCCCATCCCAGAAGAACCAATACATCCATTTTTTTTAGGGATGCGGAAAGCTTAGGCGAGAGGCGGACGTGTATTAAACAAGTACATAAGTCAAGGAAGGAAAAGCATGCGTATTGCAGTCACTTTGCCCAGCAAGGATAGTTGTAGCTTATGCCATCTCTCCATCTCCATGGAGGGTTGAGCCAGTAAGGGGGAAAAGTTCACTGTCTCAAGCTCTGCTCCACTAAAGTGAATGGCAAGGCCCAGATAAGAGAATGTTGTCGGCACCCAGGAGAGCTCATGCCCCGTAGGCACTGTTTTCAGCAGGACATTTTTTTCTGATTCGACTATAGGCAAGAAAGGATGGCAAACTGCTGCAACAGGGATAGGACAGCTGGAAGGGTCTTTTGCGGGTGAGAGAGGGTAAGGAGGAGGTTGTCCGTGTATGCCGACACCAAGAATGAGGCCCTTGCCACCTCATTGCAGACAAGGCTAAAAATGCCCTGACCAGGGGGTCTAAGGCCACCAAAAAAAGAAGTGGAGAGAAGGGGCAGCCTTGCTGGGTACCTCTGTGGAGTGGAAAAGGAGGGGATATCGTGGTATTGGTTAAGATTCTCGCCATGGGAGAATTATATATAGCTGCTACCCAGAGACAAAATTATGGCCCAAAACCATAAAAGCAGAGAACTTTATGGAGGTAGTCTCACTCAATCGAATCAAAGGCTTTGGTAAAATCGACAGCTAATGCAGCCATGGGGAGGGAAGATTTGGAAGCAACCCATTTAAGGTTTAGGAGCAGTCTGGGGTTATCTGTCCCTGATTTGCCCTGCATAAAGCCGGCTTGGCTGGATGAATTATGGAGTGGAGTATATCCAAAAGCCTAGTCGCCAGGACTTTCACCAGAATCTCAGTGTCCACAGGCAGTAGGGAGATGGGGCAGAAATTGGAACAATTGAAAGGGTCATTGGATATCTTCTGCAGTAGGGTGATAAGAGCCTCCCTCATGGTGGGGGTAGGGTGCCAGTAGATTGGCCCTCCTTGAGGGCTAATAATAGAGGCTGAGTAATCTCATTCCCTAAATCTTGATACAGTTCCACTGACATACCATCAGGGCCTGGTGCTTTGCCATTGGCCATACCAGCTAAGGTCTGATGGATTTCAGCAATTGAGATCGGGGCATCCAGGCTGGCAACCTGGGCTGGGGTGAGAACAGGTTTAGTGAACCCCTGACAGAAACTGGCAAGCTCTTGCTTCAATTGGGAGGATGAAAGGGACGACTGTGATTGATACAAGACCTCATAGAACTTTTACATGGTCTGGTTAACTTCCAGTGGGTTAGAGACCATCTTGCCTGTGGTGGTGTGGAAGGTGTGGATCTGCATCGAGGCCTGCTGTTTGCGTAGCTTAAAAGCCAACAGTCTGCCACCTTTTTCACCTTCATCCCAGTAAGCATGCTTAGAACAAAGGAGGAGCCACTCTGCTTTTTGGTGGAGAATGACATTAACTTGATACTTAAGGCCGACTATCCAGCGAAGCAGAAATGGTTCTCTGTAGTGGTGGGGGGGGGGTCCTTGAATCGAGCTTCCAAAGTGGCCAGCTCAGTGAGAAGGGTCCCCAGGGTTTCCTTACGGACTTTGGCTTTGGCTGCTGCATAGGCAATAATATGCACATTGAAGAACTGCTTTAAACATGTCCCAGATCATGCCATGAGAGACCCCACAGTCTGCATTAAGAGAGAAATAGTCTCTAGCAGCCTGAGTAATCATCTGGAGGAATTCAGGGTCTCGGAGATACATAGGGTTACATCTTCATCGAGCAAGGGGAGGGGTTGTTGGCTGCCCAGAGTATAAGAAAGCGAAACTAGAGCATGGTCCAATATCCCAATCTGGCCAATTTTACAGTTGGAAGCCCCTTGGGCCACCACTGCATTGGTCAGCCAAAAGTCAGTCCTGCTATGGGTCCGATGGGGTGTAGTGTAAAAAGACTAGTCATGCCTGGAGGGGTGTCCTGTCTCCAGACATCTAACAGGCCCCACTCATCCTGCATGTCCTGAAGGGCCTGGTGTGCCTTAGGGCATGTAATTGGGGTGGGCTGGGACTTGTCCAAAAAAGTGTCTTGCACCATGTTAAAGTTGCCCCCAATCAGGATCAGCAAGGTGGCACCAGAAGGAGAGAGAGTAGAGAGAGCTTGACTCAGGACAGGGAAGAAATAGGCATGGTCTTCATTAAGGGCATAAACATTGCCAAGAAGAAGAGTTCCAACTGGGGGCGGGGGAGAGTTTAGCCATAATACATCAGCCCTGAAAGTCCTTTCTAACTTTCTCCACTGCTCAGGGTGATGATCTACTGATTAAGATGGCAACCCTCTTAGTTTTGGACAGGGCAGAGGTGCCCAGGACTGTTACAACCCATGATTTTTTTAGCAACTGTTCGGATTTGTGCAAAAGATGGGTTTCCTGTAGCAGAGCTACGTCCGTGTGTATGGAGCTAAGAAAGCACAGCACTTTGGTTCTTTTAATGGGTGGTTAAGGACCTTCATATTCCAAGAGACAAACTGAGTGCCAGAGGTGGGGGCACCTAGCATGTTTGCTGGGTAGCGGATGTAAAGTGGGGAGGGTACTTACACAAAGGAAAACACAGTTCACAGGGCCAGAGAAGGGTATGGGAAAGGAGGAAACTTACCCAAAATCCCAGCTAGCAAAGGCCAACATACCCAGGAAAAAATGTAAACCCAAGTATAAGCCTGAGAAAATATCAACACACTCAGTATAACCTGCAACCAGCAGGAACAGAGATAATATCAGTGTAATTCAAGAATCGGGTTAGTCACAACTCACAACTCACTTATGTTAAGCTAAGTGGACAAATATTAACAATCTGAATAATCAACCAGAGACTCAACACAAGTGTAAACTCACTAAGGATTTAGAGCTTACACAAAAGAGGGTAACTGCAAGCAGCTAGCCTCAGCTATACAGCTCAAAAAATCCAGTAGGGGTAGTAGGAAGACTAGCAAAAGGAGAATTCCTCTAGGCTGGGTACAATACCCAGGTCAGGTGCAGGGACAGCCGGGAAGGGAGGAGACAGGGGAAGGGATAGGGAGGAGATGGGAGAAGGAAGGGTAGGGGGCAAAGCGGGAGAGAGTATACATAGGGAGAGAGGAGGTGGAGGGAGGGAGGGAGAGGGATTGTTGTGAGGAGGAGTATCCTCCTACCTGCTCAGACAGTAGCTGCCATAATATAAAAAAGGTGCTCTATGTTTAGGGGTGCAGTCAGAGCAAAACAGACAGAAGGGGGGAGCAAGAGGGCACATATAGCAGTTCGAGCTCTCCAAGCACCGGTAAAGAATCCGGCTTCCTCAAACTTGTCAGGAGGAAAAGTAAGTTAGACAGTCAGAGCGCTTCCCCAGCAAGATCACCCATACAGACCCCAGTATAAAGAAAAGAGCACTCTTTATAGTCCTTGTTCTAGGTGTGGGAACCTTCAGCCCACAGGTAGGGGCCCTGGGGGAGTTCTTCAGAAGAGGGTGCCTGGGAGGCAACAATTGCTGCATAACTAAGCAAGCTGGTTTTCACCTGGGCAGATAGGTCCACCGCATCTAACAGCATGGAGTCAGGGATGTCAGTCCAGCCAGAAGGGAAGCTGGTATCCACTGCAGTATGATCTTCCGCTGTGAACAAGGTAGTGGCTGCAGGAGAGTCGTCTTCATCTCTGGAGATCTTGGCTCGGGAGGGGCATTCAGGCAGAGGTCTGTGGTGGGGGAACTGTTGCTTCTAGCCCTTTGATGGGCTCAGGGAGCAGATGTACTCATTTGCGGCTGCTGGGGTGCGACAGTAGGAGGAGATGCCATGGATTAAGGTGTGAGTTGGGCATTAGAAGATGGCCGAGGCTGCCTGGGGGGGATCCTAGTAGAGGGTAGCAGTCCAGCACTAAAATTATCCTCTGGAATGTGTTGTTTCACATTTTAGTTCCTGGAGAAAGGCGAAGCTCTGCCTGGCTCCCAGAGCTTCCTGGGAGATGTAGTCAACAGCGAGAGATTAGGCCAAAACTTTCCAAGCCACCTTTCCACATTGGTGGTGTGATCAGCAATCAGTTCTTGACCATCTCTGGATACCAGTACTCTGGTAAGACCCTTAAATTTAAAACGGAAATCGTGTTGGTAGAGAAAACATTTTAAGGGGCCAAATGCTCGCCTCCCGGGCTGCTGTCTCTTGTGCAAAGTCCTGATAGAAAGATATTGGTGCTCCTTGAAAGATAACTTCCCCCAGGTCCTTGGTGGCCCATAAAATGAGCTCCTTCATGGTGTACTGGAGAAAATAGATTACTATGGGTCTTAGGGATTGCTTTGCATTGTCCTTCATGCCAGGCACCTGATAGGCCCATTCCACTTCCACTGGGCCCCACCTTCTATCCCCCAGCATCGTAGGTATTGCCTCATTAACAAAATGCTCCATAGACTGACCCTCTACTCCTTCAGGCAGGCCAATTATTCACAAGTTATTGCACCTTCCCCTATTTTCTTGATCTTCCACCTTAGCCCATAACAATGCAAGTTGTTCATCATGGGAATGGACCTGGTGCCAAAGCTTAGTCTGTTGTTGTTCACAGGAATTAAGCCGCTGCTCAGCAACATTCATTTTATCCTGGAGATGTTTAACCTCAGCAACAGTGCCTGAGAGAGAGACAGGCTAATATCATTGACTCTAGTGAGTAAAGTCTTTAGCATGTGGGTAATATACTAGAGAGAGAGTCACCTACTGAGGTAGCCGGGGAGGAGGGAGGCCCGAAGGACGGCAGAGAGATAGCACCCAGGGATGACTTTCTGTGTTTGTAAGTGGGGAAGACACTCTGTAGTCACTGAAATGGATATATCTGATGACTGCAGGTTAGCAAATAAATTGAGTATAGAAAGGCGGGTTGGAGAGAGCTCAAGCAGTCAGTGGTCGATATGGGTCTGTGCGGCCTAACAAAACGATGAGGGCAGCATTGAAACTGGTGCTACAAAAACTTGTAAATCACATCGGAGTGTGCTGTGAGTGCTGCCGGGTGGTAGGAGGGAGACTACCTATATATTGGGGAGGCTTTTTGTGGGAGTAATGTCCCGGAGTCACAGCACCGGAGCAGGTAGAGCAGCCAGCATAGAGAGAGCTCCAAAGTTAGGCAGCCAGTCCGTCGATGGCCAGACCATGCCCCCAAACACATACAAATTTTAACACCTTTATCTGTTTAAAAAAAAGGAGTTGTACTTCAAGCATATAAAAGCATGAAAAGACAAAACAAAGTACTAAAATTTAACACATTGGTCCCTTCTAAATAGAGTAGTTGAAGCTGTCCTGCCCACTGATAACACTAGCGATTCCTAAGCCATCTGCCCATAACACACCTTTAAAACTGTTAAACATGTACTTAGTACCTACACCCCCCTGAATATTTCTATGCCTACCTACAGTACTAAATGTTTTAGCACATTGTCCACTGAATAGTTATTGTTCCCCAGTGTTGCCCTTAGATTCTTCTTACCTTCTGTACCCAACAAGATCGGTAGACTATTTATGCATTATTCCTCATCCGACTTTGCTCTCCAGCTGCCCACGACCCTGTACCCCTTAGTTCAACACTTTTCTACCAACCATGCTTTCAACTCCCCAATCCTCTCCTTTCTCACTGTGCTTGCGCAGGGTGCTGGGAGCATCTCCGAGAAGGCCACAGACTCCCCAGTCTCCTTGCACAACCTTCCCACTTCCTCAAGCCTCTCCCTTGTTACCTCCACCATTTTCCCTGCTAGGTCATTTATCCCCACATGTACCACAATGTGCAGTTTCCACCTTCCCTTCCTTGTGCATCTTAGGATTGCCTGTCCTGCCTTGTCTACCTTTAATCCCGGTATGGCCTCCACCCATATCTGACAGTGCCTCACCCCTTTGCTGCCCCATCAGATCTCCTTGAGTATGGAGTCCCCCAACACCAGTACACCCCCTCCTCTTTCCTTGCGCCCATTGCCATCCCCCCCACCCACATTCTCATTCCCAGGGCCACTCAAGGTGGTGCTTTTACCATGAGGCAGGCAGCATGCCTCAGTCCGGGTGAACTGGCAGTGGGTTCCAGCATGCAGTGATCCCTGTGGGTGGGCCAGGGAGCTTGCTCTTTCTGCATGGGCACACAGCCACATCAAAGTTGATGGGCATAGGTCACATCAGGGGGAGGATGGAGGAAATATGGAGAACACTGGGGGAAAAATCCCCTGTCATCTGAATGATAGGAAACTCACCTAAACAGGGTATTACCATGATGAACTGGATATATTCCTGTGCAGTGGCAGGGGCATGGAAAAAAACTATAAAGAAAACACTATACAGTTGTAAATAGCACACAAGCAATTAACTCTTCACCCCGGTTCAATTTACAATATTTGCATAAAATACAAAGACATTTAAGTTACTACCTTTAATTTAATTTTATTTTCGTTTTTGCATTTTAAGAACTGCTTTACAAAATAGGTTGATCATACAGTTATTTTCAAACTAAACCTATGTTATATTTTTCATTCCAGCTTACTTTTATGCTTGAGTTGTGTGCGTGAGTATAAACCCCATGGAGTTACCATCATTTTTGTAACTGAAATTGTCTCTGTGGTATCTCGCAGTATCCAGCACTACAGGTCAAATAGTTTTCACCATGCTATTTGCTCTAATTAGCATCAATAATTTCCAGTGATCCTCAGTGTTCAAATGTTCAGTACTTCTCAGTCAATTATCATATAGTCAGAAGGATCAGTCTTTTATATGTAAATATATTCTGCATTGCACATATTTCTCATTCTTATCTGCATATGTCAGTCATAAGAATAAATATTAACACACATTGGGGTCCTCTGAGATTTCTGTATGCATCAGCTTAGAAACAGAGTTAAACACTCCAACTGCTGACAAAGTTAGATCAGGGAATTCTGAAACACCAAGATATTAATGTACTAATTACAAGTAAAGAGCTGATATGTTTGATCATACCACAAGATCTGATAAGGAATTCAAAGTAGAATGTGTTTCAAGAGTGTTTTGTAGAGAGAGGTCTGTACAATATTCTATGGGAGAGACATAGAAAAATAACTGAGACTCAGTAGAATTTCCACATTTGAAATAGAGGCATCACCATAATGAACTGTAGGCCCAGTTTTCAAACAGCTGGGACTGGCACAAGGGGCTTGCGGCAAGGAGAAATGGAGCAAAAGGCTCCTTGCATTGTTCCATGTGCCAGTCCCAATTTTGTATGGGAATGTGTGCCACTGGGGGGACCACCTGCACCAACTGGGCTTGTGCTGTCCTTGCAGTGGCAGCACCAGTGCACCATGGTGGAAGGGGTCTTGTGCCATGGCATATTTGCCATAGCCCCTCATTCAGGATTTTGGATCCCCCCAATGGGTGCACAGACTCTGCTGTTAGATCAGCCCAGAGCTGGTCTAACCTGCCATATGCCACTGCTGCAGCCTTCTCTGGGTAGGTGGTGACTCTCTGCCCCCAGAGAAGGTGACCATATTTGATTGGAGTTAGTGATTGACAGTTTGCATTGCAATATTTGTAATACTGTGCGTTATTCACTGGGCTAAGAATTTGCCATAAGTCCTGAACTGAGAGCAGGTTACAGGCTGTGTATTGGACCCAGACAGTGCCTAGGGGGTGGAAACTGTTTTTTTTGTTTATCTCTGTGTGCCTTAAAAGGCCAGGCCAGACTGTGTCAGGAAGTGCTTACATCACAGCTACTTATCAGCAAATAGCTCTGGAAGAATCTTATAGACCTTGATAGCAGTACTCATTTTAGCAGGCTCATCAGATAACCTAATATTCTTCAGGTGAAGCTACCTCTGGCTGGAAGCTGCAACACTGGGCTTAAGATTCACAAGATAGCGAGTTGTGCTCACAACAGAGGGAGGTGAACCTTACAATTTACAATTGTCTTTGGTTTGAAGCAGATTCCTTAGGAAAGTTAATATTCTTCAGGTGGAGGATACTTCTAAATGAAGGGTGAAATAAGGAACTTAGAATTATCAGAAAAGGCAGTCTTTCAATCAACAGAGGGAGGTGGACCTTGCTTTACTTTTGTTACAATTGTTAAGATTTTCAGTGCAGAAAGAGTTTAAACCCACAGGGACTGAATACTGTTCACTGTGTCTGTCCTTGTGCACAGCTGATGTGTTTTGGGGATGACTGCTTTCAGAGCACAAGTCACCAGGCTGTTTTGGGGCTGGGGAGGTTTACCTGTGTCTGACTTGGATGTTTGGATTTTTCTGTTTGATTAGCAGGGTATTTTCTCTGTCAAATTGTTGTGTAGGGCATCTTGCTGACAGGAAGGCACTCATCGCAGTGGTAGGTCAGAGCTTTTAGCTGATTGTTTCGTGAGGGCACAATTTAGGCCCAAACACTTCCCACCCCTGGAAATAGTTCCTTTATACCTGGGATTCTGACATCATTTCCTCAAAAGGGCAAGGTGCATATCACTGTCACATCCTCTCTAGTACACTGCACTGACAATATAAGCATACACATTATATAATGCATATATTTCTATATAACAAACCAAGCACACACACACACACACACACACACACACAAAAAAAAAAAAAACTAAACAAGGTAGACAGACATGTGGGGAGTAGTGCAATGTAATGGCTGTGGGGCAGCAGCCTTCCAGGAGTCTTTCTGGAGGCTGAGATGATGCCCTGTTTGCAGACAACTCTCTGCCCTGAGGGAGGAAGTTGCCCGTCTTCAGGCCGCACTGGACAGTAGTAAGGGAACCCCCCCATCCAGGGAGAACCAGAGCCATCACCACTACCTCAGAGGTTGTGAAGAAAGCACAGCAGTTGGACCACAGTGGGCTCAGGGAGGGTAAGGGTGGTAGAACAGAGGCACACCCAGTCAGTTGTTCCGCTCCACAATCCATACACCATTCTGGGGGAGCATAGTTCCCCTATGGATGCACCACAGAGGAGACTAAGGAGGTTGCAGACAACCATCTACAGGGAGGCCCTCAGGAAGGAGGCAGAGGGCACCACAGGAAAGGAAGCAGCTCCTGGTGGGGACTCAATTATTAGGGGGATAGAATGGGGGGAGCAGGGAAAACTGAAGTAAGGTGCCTGCCTGGTGCCATGGCTTAGAGGGACAGGAAGCGCATCATTAGGATCATGAGAACAGTTGCACAGGAGTCTGAGCTGGATGTCATTGTCCGCCTAGGGACAAATGACTTGGCTCATCATGAGATTAGAGCAGTGCAGAAGGACTTTGTAGAGTTGGGGAGGGGCTTAAGACAAGTATCACACACAGTATCCTTCTCAGAGGTGCTGCCTGTCAGTGGCATGGGTGAGGCGAGGTTACTTTGCACCATGCAGTTTAATGAATGGTTGAAAAAATGGTGTGGAGCACAGGGCTTTGGCTTCATTGGGGACTGGGGTTCCACCTGGAGGACACCAGCCTATACTGGCAGGATGGTCTGCATATGTCCAGGAAGGAACAAGTCTTTGTGCAATCGGTTTAAATGCTTCATTGGCAAGCTTTTAAACTAGTCAAAGGGGGAAGCACTGATAAGCAGCAGGAAAATCCCAGCCTCCCCCAACAAAACAGGGTACTGAATGAGAAAAAGACCAAGGTAGAACGGTCAGTGGGGCATGCTGCTACAGAAGGTAAAGCCATCAAAAAATGGAGAGCAATGAGAACCAGTGCCCGTAGTCTGGGAAACAAGCTTCCTGAATTAGTGGCCTTGATGGAGGAGGAACATCTGGATATCATGGCAGTCACAGAAACATGGTACACACAGAACCATGACTGGGACGTAAACATACCAGGATACACTATCTACAGGAGGGACAGGGAGGGTAAAAGAGGAGGAGGAGTAGCTCTCTACATAAGGGAAGAAATCAAAGCAACAGAACAAAAGGGTAAACAGGGAGGAGAAGAAGCACTGTGGGTCACTTTGGAGGCAGGCAATAGCACCACAATCCGCACAGGGGTTGTATACAGACCCCCCTCTCAGGGGGAGGAAATGGACAAGGAAATGATAGAAAGTATACTTAGAATGGCAGATAAAGGGGAGATATTGCTGATGGGTGATCTGAATATGCCAGATGTTAACTGGAGAGTGCAGTTGCAGCAGCCACTTCTAAGAGTGGGGTTATTCTAGATGCCCTACAGGGGGCATGCCTTAGACAACTAGTATTGGAACCCACTCAAGAGGGAGCAATCTTAGACCTGGTTCTCTCAAATGGAGATGGAGAGAGGATCACAGATGTAGAAGTGGGTAGCCATCTGGGAACTAGCGACCATCGAACAGTATGGTTCACAATAAACACAGCAATAGAGTCAAGCCATACAAAGGCAAAAGTACTGGATTTCAGGAGGGCTGACTTTGCCAAAATGGGTGAGTGCCTAAGGAATGCACTAGCAAATGGGCAGGAAGGAGGGGTGGAAGAACAATGGGGAATAATAAAAATTGCCATCACAGAGGTAACAAGCCTTTGAGTGAAGCAAATAAACAAAACAAAACAATGTAGGAAACCACTATGGTTCTCAAAGGAGGTGGCAGTGAAGGTTCAAGAGAAAAAGAAAGCATTCAGAAAGTACAAGGAATCACAGAAGGAGCAGGACAGAGAATTGTATCAGTTAAAGCAAAAGGAAGCTGGGAAGGCAGTCAGAACAGCAAAGGCCTGCACCAAGGAAAAGATAGCCAACTCAGTTAAGAAGGGGGATAATACCTTTTTTAGGTACATCAGGGAGCGAAGGAAGACTAAGGGAAGGATAGTGAAGCTTAATAAAGGTGGTGGGCAGAGGGTAATGGTGAAAAGGCAGAGACACTAAACAAATATTTTTGCTCAGTATTTACAAATGAAGAGAGGGAAGTACCTACAACAAACAATAGAAACACTCTGGATACAGAAGTTGATACCAGCCCATTTACAGAAGAAAGGGTTCTGAAAGAACTCTTAAAACTGAAGGTGGACAAAGCAATGGGGCCTGATGGGATTCGTCCCAGAATTCTAAAAGAACTAAGGGTAGAACTAGTGACATCACTGACTACCCTCTTTAACAAACTATGGGAGGATTGGGTGGTACATGAGGACTGGAGGAGGGCAGGTGTGATTCCCCTTCACAAAAGTGGGAGCAGGGCAGAAGCAGGAAACTACAGACCTGTTAGTTTAACCTCAGTGATAGGGAAAATGATGGAATCCCTTCTGAAGGAAAGAATTGTCAAGTACCTAGAGGTCAGAGCGCACATGACCCAAGGCAGCATGGATTCACAGCGGAAGGTCATGCCAGATGAATCTAATAGATTTCTTTGACTGGGTGACCAAAGTAGTAGATCAGGGAGGGCTGTGACATGGCCTACCTAGACTTTAGCAAGGCACTTGACTCAGTCCACACAAAAGATTAATATACAAGTTAGCCAGCCTGGGTGGGTCCCAAGATGATAGTCTGGGTAAAGAATTGGCTGGAGAATAGAACCAGAGGGTAATAGTAAATGGAGTCCACTCAAGAAAGGCTTACTAGTAGGTACCGCAGGGTTCAGATTGGACAGTCCTCTTCAATGTCTTATAAGCAACATTGCAGAGGGACTGAAGGAAAACATGTCTCTTTGCAGATGACACAAAGATCTGCAACAGAGTTGATGCACAAGATGGGGTGGAAAGGATGAAAAGGGACTTGGCAAGGTTAGAGGAATGGTCAAATGTATGGCAGCTTAGATTAAATGCTAAGAACTGCAAGGTAATGCGCATGGGAAACAAAAACCCAGTGGAAGAGTACACAGTGGGGGGTTAGATACTAACAACAACAAAAATGGAAAGGGACCTGGGGGTAGTCATATCAGATGACTTAAAGGTGGGCAAGCAATGTGAGAGGGCAGTAAGGAGGGCTGGGGGAATACTGGAATGCATAGGGAGAGGCAACACCAGTAGAAAACAGGAAGTTGTTATCCCTCTGTACAGACAGCTGGTGAGACCCCATCTGAAGTACTGTGTGCAGTTCTGGAGACCCAATCTCCACAAGGACGTAGACAAGATGGAAGCTGTCCAGAGGAGGGCAACTAAAATGGTGCAGGGTCTGCACCAGAAGACATATGAAGAGAGACTAAAAAAGCTTAATATGTATATCCTCAAAGAAAGGAGGGATATGGGGGACATGATAGAAACTTTCAAGTACCTCAAGGGAATCAACAACGTCCAAGATGGTAGCATCTTTCAAAAAAAGAGGTGTACAAGAACAAGGGGGCACAATTTGAAGATGGGGGGGCAGCTCAGAGGTAATGTAAGGAAGTATTTTTTCACAGAGAGGTTTGTGGATGCATGGAATGGCCTTCCGGAGGAGGTTTTGGAGTCAAAAACAGTAGTGGAATTCAAGCATGCATGGGACAGTCATAAGGCAATTCTAGGGGGTGGGGGTAGAAAGAAGTAGGCTGCTGGTTAACTAGGATCTGCAGCTTATCCATTAGGTAGGGAAATAGGCAGACTGGGTAGGCTGAGCGGTCTTTATCTGCTGTCAAATTCTATGTTTCTATGTTTCATACCACCCCACTACCTGCCAGACCACTGCTGGAGTGGCCGGTCATCCTTGACAAGTCAGAGCCCGCAACCCCCCCCCCCATAGTGACTCTGGTGCATCTCCCAACCTGGACCCACACTATCCCCACCCTTGTCTACTCAGGGGCAGTTGTCACCCCCTTCCCCTTACCCATCCCACACCGCCCACAAGCCAGGGAATATCCAGGATGACCCCCAGCCACCAGCGTGACCAGCCAGCAGGTTACAATTATTGGATGCTGCTGCTGCAAGCCCATCCCACTGCATGTGACATTCCCCTCTCTTGCTTCTTTTCAGTGACCCAGCTGTGACAGATTGTGACAGACCCTGGAATTTTGGTGCCAGGATCCAGCTTTTTGAAAAATCGAGTGCAAGGTCTCTGGTGCATCTACGTTTGCTGCAGGTGGTGGTTCGGTGCTGCATGCACCGATCTAACGGCGCCTTTGAAAATTGAGCCCTGGGAGTTCATTGCTGAAAGCATGGATCTTGACTTTGTATTACAAGGGCTCAAATGATTCATCAAACACAGTGTCATTAATCTCCCAAGTAAAATACTAGGAGTCCCATGCACTTCTGTAATTGGTGGCAGAGCACAAACAAGGTGCACACAGGCTACCAGTTGTGCCACTACCTGTTTCTGCCCTATACTATGTAATAATGCAAATGCTTCAACCTTGAAGTCTGTGATGTAAGCCAACCTTCAATGGAAACATGGCCTTGTTGCACATGGTTGCCCATACATTATTCTATGTAAGTTAAGTTATGCTATCTCTTATGGTTATTACCAAGCATTATCGAGTTCATTGGGTGATAAAACTGCAAAGTGAACCTGAGGAGCAGTGGCACACAAAAGACTTGAGAAAGACACTCTTAGGGCTATAAGAGATTTTGTAATTGTACATATCAACATATTATACATCATACTAATGTCTTCTGATTTTTAAAAGATGGAACTTGAATTTAAAATGCATTGCTTTGCAGAAAATAAGAGAAACTTCTGAGTAGAAAATGGACTATACCAACTGAACTTGGAGTTTCAGAATATTGAAACTGTTAGCATGAGACACCTTCTTATGGTTATAAGAGTGTCTGAAATATTTAGAAATAAACAGTCTTGTTTGGCTAAAATAATGCATGGTTTATAGTGTTATATGTAGGGTAGCTTTGAAATGTAAACCACATTAGATTACTCTCAAGTAGTTACAAAGCTCAAACTTATACAACCATTTCCCTTGTGACCTGAATAATGATTCCAACCCAGATCTCAAGAAGATAAAGGCTAGTATCTCATCTATGAAACTCTTCAAGTCCCCTGACTCCTACTTTTCTAATTCATTATACTGCAATAGACTTTAGTTCTGCCAAGAATAAAACATTGCAGTGAATTATTTCCCAAATGCTTTAAAAATGGTACAATAAATTTCAGTCCAGCAGTTTGAGTGAAATATTCCAGTTCTTAGAAAAAAAAAACACAATTGGCCTCAGCAGATTCATTTATGCCCCCATTCATTTAAATTTCAAACTTTTCACTTTTTATAACCAAAGACACTTTCATTAAAACAGGATTCTTTCCCCTTATGCTTCATCAGTCAGTGTTGCTTATTGTCATGAAGTCACATGCCTCCGTTTATGGCATCATGATCTGTTGTCATGGAAATGATTTAGGTACCAAAAAAGGATTATGACTTCAGGGCAAGTACAGTATAAGCAGCAGTGAGCAGTGGCAGATGAAATCGAAGGGACAAAAGCCTGTTCATAAGGGGTGATGAGGCAAAGAGGGTGTCTTATGCCCCTGTGGTTTGATTAACAAAGGTAACCCAACTTCCAATCACAGTGAAACATTTGCTTTCAAATGAAGGGAATATAGATTATAGTAAATGCTAATTGCTTTATTGTACATGAGGAATTCAAGCCATTAACTTAACCCTTGTATAAAGCAGTACACTACTCAAATTCCTCCATTTCGGTACATTGTTTCAGAATATGTCTTAATATTTTCAATATGTTTATGAGTGGTTTAATGTGCATTCCAAAAACAAGTGATCCCACTAGAACCAAGCTGGTGCTAAATGTCATAACTGAAATGAAACCCTGCTTAAAAGATGAGTTCAAGTACTACTCAATCATTTGTCAATGTTGAACATTTGTTTGCATGTATATGCTGTGCAGGTGTTTGGTACTGACAGTGCACAGATGCAGATGCCCTGCACCAGTAGAAGACTCCATCCAAGGGCCCTGAACTTCCATGCAGCGACAGATGTGAAGAATTCATGGGACTGTCTGGTGGGCTGCAGAAGCCCAGGGCCCTGTGATCGCTGCACTTCCATGTGTCCACAGATACAGATACAGATGCACAGGGCAAAGAGTGGGGGTAGTAACAGAATCAGAGCAACGGATAAATGAAGGGGGTATGCATTAACACCAGAAGTCTGGGGAACAAACTTAGTGAGCTCCAGACAATGATGGTATACACAGAGGTAGACCTTGTGGCCATCACAGAAACAAGGACCACAGAAAATAATGACTGGGAGATGATGATCCCTGGGTATACATTATTCTGAAGGGATCGCAGGTCAGGTGGGGGGATGGTAGACCTTTATGTGTCGAATGGCACTGAAGTGACTGAAATGGAAGTATTAAAGGTTCAGATGGGGAGACTGAATCTAAATGGGTGCAATGCATGTTGCCCTCTGGCAGAAAGATAATATTGGGGTGGTCTATAGGCCCCAGGTCAAGGAGAGGAAAAGGACAGAGTACAGTACTTGAGGAGGAACTTAGAAGAGGGGTGGCAAAGGAGGAGGTGGTAGTGATAGGGAACCTAAACTTGCCTGACATTGATTTGGAGGTCCCAGTGACCAAGAGCATCAAGTGTCAGTCACTGATAAGGACTAATGGGAGAACTAGTGACACCACTGACTACCCTTTTTAACAAATCATGGGAGGAGGGTGTGGTAACTGCGGACTGGAGGAAGGCAGATGTGATTCCCCTTCACAAACATGGGAGCAAGGCAGAGGCAGGAAACTACAGACCTGTTAGTTTGACCTCAGTGATAGGGAAAATGATGGAATCACTTCTGAAAGAAAGAATTGTTGAGTACATAGAGGCTAGCAGGGCACAGCATCCAAGGCAGCATGGATTCACAGTAGGAAGGTCATGTCAAATGAATCTAATTGATTTCTTTGGCTGGGTGACCAAAGTAGTAGACCAGGGAGGGGCTGTGGACATGGCCTACCTAGACTTTAGCAAGGCATTTGACACAGTCCCACGCAAATGAATAATAAACAAGTTATCCAGCCTAGGCGTGGGTCCCTGGGTGGTAGCTTGGGTAAAAAACTGGCTGAACAACAGGATGCAGAGGGTAATAGTAAATGAAGTCCACTCCAAAGAAGGGGGGTTACAAGTGAGGTACCGCAGGGTTCAGTACTGGGGTTGGTCCTCTTTAATGCCTTTATAAGTGAAATTGCAGAGGGACTGGAAGAAAAAGTATGCCTCTTTGCAGATGACACAAAGATCCGCAACAGAGTTAATACACAAGGGAGGCTGGAAAAGATGAGAAGGGACTTGGCAAGGTTGGCAGAATGGTTAAAAGTATGGCAGCTTAGATCCAGTGCAAAAAAGTTCACAGTAATGCACATGGGAAACAAAACCCAGGGGAAGAGTACACAATGGTGGAGGGGGAGGTACTAACAACAAAAATGGAAAGGGATTTGAGGCTAGTCATATCAGACAACCTAAAGGTAGGTAGGCAATGTGAGAAGGCAGTAAGAAGGGCTGGAGGGATACTGGGATGCATAGGGAGAGGCATCACCAATAGAAAACAGGAAGTTGTCATCCCTCTGTACAGACGGTTGGTGAGACCCCATCTGGAGTACTATGTGAAGTTCTGGATACCCCATCTCTGCAATGACATAGACAGGATGGAGGCAGTGCAGAAGAGGGCAACCAAAATGGTGCAGGGTCTGCACCAGAAACCATGCAAAGAGAGACTAAAGAAGCTTAATATGTATACTGTAAGGTGGTAATAAATTACCTTTCCCAGGTTCTTGGTGGAACTACAGAAAGAAAAAGAGCTTCAGTAGCTACATAATTATAAAGACAGAAAGCTTGTGTCTCCTTAGAGGTGACACGATCACAAAAGGTATGATTTATTAGAGCAGCAAGATTGTATCGACCAGTATGTCTGGAAGAAGTCTGTCGAACAGAGAGTGTACCATTGTGTGAGATGCCTGTTTAGGCCATCCGTGGAAAGTACCTTTAATAGACGAGCTACAAGAAGTGTGTAACCATTAAGATCAGTTTACCATTGTATTTGCAATGTGGATTTGTCTGGAGCTACTTCTGTGGCATTAAGATAGGCATCTGAGCCTTTCTTAACATTAATCATTTTGTTGGGAACATTAATATGAACTCCTATTGGTGCTGAGTGTTCAAGTTTGCTAAGCAAGTGTTGTACACATTTGTGTTCAGTTAATAGGGGTTTGTTCTGAGAGTCAGTCAAAGAGAGTAGTCCCACCAGGATGAGAAGGTGCAAGATAGCCATCTTGCCAATATATCTGAAAGAAAACAGAAAAGTACTTTTAAGTGTGGGTTGCTATTCCACCCTAAGTGGGTTAGGAAAAGTAATTAGTCTCCTTTATACAACTTGAGCTGATTACCATGGAACCACTTGTAAGTGGTCTGTTTTTGCTGTTTAACTCGTACCCGATAGACAGAAGACTGAGTTTGTTAACAATGGGGTATGGATCTTCCATTTACTGGCAAATGAATGAGTTGGTTGTCTGTATTGGAGAAACATGACTTGGTCTCCAACTTGCCAGTCGACTTCTTTAACATGCTTATCAAAATGAGCTTTGGCTTGTTGTTGAGCTTTACCCAGTGAACAGGTGTGCCTTTATGATGTCATCATGAAGCTTTTCAACATACTTATCTACAGATACTCTATCTGCAGTAGGGGTGTGGAGGTCAATCAGCAAGTGCTCAGGTAATCTCATGGCTCTTCCAGTCATAACCTCATAGGGTGTACACTGGGTAGTTGCTGCAGGAGTGCCCCTAATTGCTATCAGTATTAGTGGCAAGATGGAATCCCAATCCTTGGGATTGTCATTGATGAATTTGCATAACATCTATTTGATTCTTCTGTTAGCTCTTTCTACCTGGCCTGAGGATTGAGGACGGTAAGGGATGTGGAATTTCTGATCTACTCCAAGTAGTTGGAGCGTCTGCTTCATCAGCTCAGCTGTAAAACTGGTTTCCTGGTCTGAGTCTACCTTTAAGGGTAGGCCCCATCTGGAGAACAATTGATCCACTAGGATCTTAGCAGTTGTTTTCGCTGTGTTATTCTTGGTGAGAAATGCTTCAACCCACTTAGAAAACAAATCTGTGACAACAAGTGCATACTTGTTCTTGCTGGAGTTGGTCAAGGGGTCAATGAAATAAATTTGTATCATATTCCATGATCCAGTTTGCCTTTGTGGCAACAAATTTGGTGTTTCTTTTCACCGAAATTGGGTTATTTTGGGCACACACTGTGCAGTTGTTCACATAGTGCTATACGTCTTTGGCCATACCAGGCCACCAGATGATAGTTTTAAGGCTCTGGAGGGTATTATCTGCCCTCTGGTGTCCACCAGTGGGGGTATCATGAACCATATGGATGAATTTGGTTCACAAAAATTGTGGTGCAACCCACAATTTATCGGCCTGTATCCTCTTTTCAATATCAGATGAGTTTTTGATCACAAGTCAAGTGTATGTTGTCGGTGTCTCTTGTATGGACTACCAGCCAGTAGTACCTGTTCACTCCCTTTGTCCAGGAATTTAAACACATCCTGTTGCTCTGGGTTGGATTTTTGTACAGCAGAAAAGTCCAGTGGAGCTTCTGGTACTGGTTTCTGCCTAGTGTTACTGGCTAAGAAAATAGCTGCCACAGCTATTGGGTGAATCATTGTCCATGTCTCCACCCCTCGAGTGCCTGCTTTGGCAAGCGAGTCCATTCAGTTGTTGTATTCATGGTAAGGGTCAGATTTGCAGTGAGCCTTTACCTTGTGGATGTATAGTTTATGAGTAAACTGTTGTGTCAGGGTGTGTATATACACAAACAGATCCATGTATTTGACAGGTGTGCCATCAAAGGATGTAAAGTTATTTTTCTCCTAGAACGGTAGAAAGTCAGTAAGAAATGAGCAGACCTAATTAGAGTCTGCAAAGTTGATGGTGTCCTTAGTACCATGGAGCATGATTTCTAAGGAACAGGCCACAGCTGCCAATTTGGCATACTGCGAGGAGATAACAGTGCATTTCCTGAAAATGCACCTGAAATCACCATCGTGATCTAATATGAGCATACCAAATCCTGCTACTTGCTCTCTGTCCACAAAGGAGGCAGAGCTGTATGTAAAGACACAATACACGTGGTATCATCTAAAACATCTGGTGTAGCTGGTAAGAATGCTACTGGCTCAGGTAAATCAGGAAGTTGGAGTGCACAGTCATGAGGCTTACCTGTGTAAAGTAGATCATGAGCCATGATAGATGGCATTTTTGCAGGTAGTACGTTGATGTCCCTGTCCTGCAAAAGCAAAGATCAGTGGGTAAGTCTGGTGTTGGAAACTGAACCATCTTTTACTTTGTTTGAAAGCAGAAAGTTGGTTGGGGTGTGACAGGTATGCAAGACAATGATCTTTTATGAACTTGTACCTTTGCTGCAAAAACACCTTAATGTGTTTGCCACCAACAAGCATGACTGATGGCGCAACTTCGACATATTTTCTCTACACTTCTTGTGACAAACTCTTGCACTGCCCTGCTCAATACCCAAGGACCCTAGAATTCTGCGGCCACAGAATTTTGTGCAGAATTTGCAATCTACTGCAGAACTTCTGCGGTGCCGCAGAATTCACTCTTCTTGGTGATTTTTTATCAATATTTCTGTTTATACATAGAATCTGGTTCCCTTTCCCTCTTTTCATATCCAAAACCTCCTGTGATGTTATGATTGCTATAACATCATACATTAGCTAATGAAATGGCTGCATTCTGCAACAGAAATGAACAGTCACTTATCTACCACGGCTCCCACTGCCAGAGGTGGTGGCACAGCACATCATGCATAGTGATATTTGCTCAACCTGCACTACAGCCTAATACAATTTTCAGTCTTACATTATTGCACTAGGGCTAACATAAACAAAACCTTGTCAATAGCACAGACCTGTTAAGTCCATACCTCACTTTGTACAAACCTATTTGTGCCTTTAAGGTATAGAGACGCTATTTGAAATGAATAACTGGTAAAATGAATTTAACTGTCTACATTTTTAAGAAAAATAAAGTAATTATGCCCAGAAAAGTGAAATATAATAATGTGTAGACCTGTTGAAAGAATAGACCTGTTAAATAAATAATTGCACTATACACATTTTTGCCAGGGTTATTGATTACATATTGACATTGGTTGATAGAATCACCTAAAAGTTATTGAGAAATGTTGTGTGCAGGGACAGCTGTTGGGCCAGAGGGTAGCATGCTGTGTTTTCGTGCCGGCAACTCAGGTTCAGAGATTAGCTCTGGGAGCTGGCTGGGCAGCACAAGGATTGGTGGAACACATCACTGCTTGGAGCCTGGGAATGTATGATGCAGTGTTCTGTCACATGGTGAACACATTGTGATGGGCCGTAGCGCTCTATCTCACAATTGGTTCACATGCATGTCATGGCCTGGTGGTGTTACGCAGTGTGGTGGTGTTACACAGTATCTCTGTCTCTCTCACCACACACACACACACGCATATTTGTATGTATGTTACAGATTGCAGATAAATATATAAGTGATACACAGTGGGAACCTAATGAGTGGTGTAGAAAGCACATACAAATATATAAGTGATAGACAGTGGAAACCTCATTAGTGGGATAGATAGCATGCATATAGAAATACCTTATTTATCACATGAGATCCCCTCTGCATATGTCATTTATGCAACAGGCTAGGACCTTAAGGGAGAGACATTTGTTTTGCTTTTTTTAGGCATAAAATTATTTTTATAAGTCTGCTATTTTTTGAACTAGTGTTACTGTGCTTTCCACAATCCTGATTGCTATAACTACTGCCATGAAAGTGAAGTCAGGATGACAAGCTGACACTGTGATGTGGTAGTTTGTTAGTGCCAAGAACTTCCGCAGAAATTACAAATCGCCACCGCAGAAGTTCTGCGGCAAATGGTAGTCTTGCCGCAGAACTTGGTCCCACTGTGCCGCAGAAAAGTAGGGGCCCTGTCAATACCTTTTTCAACCTCACACTGCAACACTCTATACACGGCACTCAATTCAACATTTTCCCTAAGTTCTTTGTCTAACTCATGATTTAACCTCTAATACTCCTCTTTCAACTCAACATTCTCCTCTCTCAAACCTTCATTCGTATCGCTCAAAATATCATTCAAATACACTCTTTCTTATCACATTTCAACCTTTCACAATCATCTCTCAACATACAAATTTCACACTCAGAGTCTTGAGTAGTACAGTGCAACAGTATGTTATTGGTATCGCAGAGTGACTGTGTCTTCTCCGCTAGTTTCTGTTCCTTTTTCTGTAACACCAATGCCTGCAAGCCGATCTCTTTTTTTACAGATGCATTTTGTCAATTCAAGGGAGGTACACCTTGCTGTGAGACTCTCAACAGCAGTATGTAGAGCCTCAAACAAAAGACCTTTGAGGTTGTATTTCTTGGTGTCTGTTTGGACTCTGTGTATTGCTCTGATATTAATAGCAATGGATTGTCTGCACACTTTGAATCCAGTGTGCAATCTGTCCATCCTCCATGGGAGGTGAGGTAGTGTGAGACGTTGAGTCTCAGTTCAGTGCAAAATTCAGGCATGACAGATAAGGGGATAGGCAAACAAACAAAGAAGCAGTTGAAAAACTCAATAGAATCCCTGGTGTTGTCACCAACCGCTTTCCGGTCCCCGGTGGGTGAACGGTGATGCCAAAGTGGTATGCTGTCACTCGCAGAGGGAGTGTAAAGGGGTCTGGTGTGGATCTGCCATGCCTGAGACCAAAACGGTGTGGGTTCACCACAACTGTTACCGCTGTAAGTATGAGTAGGTCCAAGTAGGCGAAAATTACACTACACTACTCGACATTCAAATAAATTGAATGGAATCTTCTTTTGTACTGTACCTTCCAAACTGGACACAGTCGCCAAATATAAGGTGGTAATAAATTACCTTTCTCTGGTTCTTGGTGGAACGGAACAGAGGAAAAGACAACAGACAAGTGGTGTCATGTAATAAATGAAATTTATTACAAGTAAATGATAATACAGGCTTACTACCAACAGTGAATGCACTGGGAGAGCTTCCAGTTTTCCTTTCTTAGGTAAATGCAGTCTCTCGTCTCAGAGAAGCTATATGCTACACAGGATCTTATACCTCGATAATTACTATAGAAACAGCTAAAGAAGATGCATAAAAAATATATAATTGGACAGTAGCAGGTGGCCTGAGTAACCATCCTAACTAACATGAGAAGTTGCTTAGCTTGCATAAGATAGCACAAACAATGGGATCTGTATAAGTCCAAGGTCAGTTGCAATTACAGTGATGCACAGGCACTAAAGGTGGTACTGTTGCCTTACTTATGATTATACAGTGAAAAAATAATGGAAAGCATCTCCCAGGACTAAAATACATTGGTAAAACAAAATGGAGCATGATATGCATTAGTAAAATACAGTAGAACACAGATCCTGACACTCATGCTTATACAATAACTGTCTCTGCCCTAAGGTTAGTGCATGTACCTACATATGTGTTGCTGTCCACGAGGTGGGGGTACAATCAGGGGTGCTGGACCATGAATAACAATACCCTCAAGGAGAGGAGGGAGAGGGGGTACATGATAGAAACTTTCAAGTACCTCAAGGGAATCAACAAAGTCCAAGAGGGTAGCATCTTTCAGAAAAAGAGATGTACAAGAACAAGAGGGCACAATTTGAAGATAGAGGGGGGATTGCTCAGGGGCAATGTGAGGAAGTATTTTTTCACTGAAAGAGTGGTGGACACATGGAAGGGTGGTGGTCCCTAGGAGGTCATGGGGTCAGAAACTGTGGAGGAATTCAAGAATGCATGGGACAGACATAAGGCAGTTATAGAGGGGGGGTAGGAGGAAGTAGGCTGTTGGTTAACTAGGATCTGCAGCTTATTCAATAGGTAGGGAAATGGGCAGACTGGGTGGGCCAAGTGGTCCTTATCTGGCATCATAGTCTATGTTTCTATGCTGGATGTGTTTCAGGACTGTCTCCTGGTACAATTAGTTAAGGAACCCACCAGTCCTAGATGTAGTACTCATCAACACAGAGCTAGTGAGGGCCATGAGAGTGGGGGATACACTGGGGAATAGCAACAATAGTTCTGTGTGGTTCAAACTGGCTCTAAGGGCTGGTAGGCCACACTCAGAAATCGAAGTCCTGGACTTTAGAAAAGCGGACTTCGTTAAGATGAGGAAACTGGTCAAGGAAAAGTTAAAAGGATTGGGTGACATACTGTAGGCAGGGTGGAGGAGAAATGGAAAGCAATCAAGAGGGCTATCCTTGAGGCATCAAAGATGTGTAAAAGCAGTAACAGAGAAAAATAGATCAAAGAAACTGCTGTGGTTCTCATTTAGAGTTAGAGAAGCAGTAGGGGCCAAAAAGAGGGCCTCTTATTAATACAAGAGCAAGCAGGGAGAGGCTGAAGCAGAGAAATATCTTCAGAAACCCAGGAAGGCTAAGAGGACCATCAGGAAGGAAAAAGCAGACAAAGACCTGTGCATCATGGCGGGGGTGAAGAAAGGGAAAACACTGTTTTTTAGATATATTAGTGACAAATGTAAAAAGGGGAGTATAGCACAACCTGTGAAGGGGGGTAGTGTGAAAGAAGAAGATGGGTAGAAGGCCACCTTTCTGAGCAACTATTTCTGCTCTGTTTTCAGAGAGGAAGAAGAAGGGCCCCTACCTGAGGGCATCATCAAAGTGATCTCAAAGGGAATCCCAGAAATGAGCCTGCCAGTATTTATTAGGGAAAGAGTCCAGAAGTGGCCAGAAGGGGCTGGTAGCCCTCAAGATCGATAAGGCTGAGGATACTGAGTTAGTTGGCAACCAGACCTGCTGATACTATGTATCATGACATGCATTGAAAATCTGCTTGTGCAGGGCTGCTGTGCTGCCATCACTGATGCTGTCTATCATATGTCATTGCAGGAGCTGGATGGAGAGTTGTGGCAGGACCCTCTACACCAACGTATAGACTCCATGCACTGGAACGTGCCATGAGGCACCAGAAAAGGCAGAATGTGAAAGCATATGTGGAGTGAACCCAGCAAAGGATGGAGGAGGAACCAGTAGTGGCAGCAAGTGTCACCGAGTGCCAGCAGATGGCCCGACTGAAGACAGCAGTGTGCTGCTGCCACCCAGTCAGCCTGCTGCAGGGTCTGAGGTGCCTGTGGGTTACACAGAAGCTGTGGGCCAGGGGTCTGGTAGCAACATGGCCATCGTGGTGCCCATGGCAGATGAGGTCCTGGGCCAGACCAGGCCCCCGCCCATCTGGAGCCAATGGCACTGCTGCACCTGCATGGAGAGCCACTACAAGTCACTGAGGATGCCACAGAGGAGGACCTGGCACAGCTCCTGAGGAACAGGCTGCAGATTGTGCACACTGAACTCCAGATAGAGTTGGATGACCTGAATTGACTGAAAAACTCCCTGAAAGTGGTCATAATTACAGTGGGTGCCTTCCAGGACCTCTGAGTCCACTTGGACAGCAATTCTGCAGTCCCATGGACATGTACAGTGCCCATGGGTGGGGAATCACAGAACAGCCGTGTCTTAGTTTATTTGATGCTTTTGTTCTGTTATGCAGTCTTACCCTCATGATATGTTCCTGTGTTCCTGTTGCTGATGTTTCTCCCCATGTTCCTGCCATTCTTTGTTGTGTTTCTGCCCCATTTAATATTCTTTAATAGCATTAATATCTGTTTTATTGTTGTTCACTATTTATTTCACTATTCCCTACTTGTACAGCACCCAGAACTTCTGGGATTGGGTGCTTAAGAAATAAAGCTTTACTTAACTACTTTACTTACTTTAACTCATTACCACCTGGAGCGCTTTTTGAAGTCCGAGTTTTCCATTGCTTAACCTTGATACAAAATGGCCACCGAGGTATAATTGAGTTAATACATGTTTCTGTTTGTCATCAGTATGGTGTGTGTGTTCTTCTTCCATTGCTGTACTGCATGTGAGTGGTAGTCAGCCACTTAGTGCACAGGCACATCCCTGCACTAGGGCCCTCCTCTACATGACTGGGGACACTGTACTGGTTGGGTGGCTGTCTGCACCACAGTGCTCAACAGGGTGCCACATATGCATGCAGGCCCTGGAAGGACCACAGGCTGCAGCAGTGCACCACCCTGTCTGAAATCCACATGTGGTGTACGCCTGTACGGTATGCTTTTGCTACTGCACAGTTACCCTGTGGTTTAGGCATGTGTGGTAGTGCATACCCTAGAGCAGCTTTGAGTTGACCAATCTCCATGGCATTGGCTTTCCATGGGGTGCACAGGTAGTGTTGTGTGCCACACTGTGTGCCACACCCCCCCAGGGCAGCACATGTAGGTATCTGGTACCATGGTGTGAGATGTCAATGCCTCATGATGGCACCCACATTGCCCCTCTGTAGGCCTGCTGTGGGTGTACTCCCAGTGTCACACTTGTGCCACAGTCCCTACCTCTTGGCTACAGCATGGTGACGCACATATCCTTGTAGGTGAAGGGCCACCACACAGCTGTGTGCCTGGCATGGCAGGAGTGTACTAGTCCTATCGTGGGACTGCACGCATGTACCTGTTGCAGGCTGTTGGAGGGAATATGCATTGACATCACCCACCAGGCTGCTCCAGTGATGCTGCCTGCCAGTCTACCACCACATCAATTCCCCATATACTGGCATGCACGGTGTGCCACATAGTGAGACCAGCAACCTAGGAAGGACCTCACATGGTCCTGGTGCAGCCCCAGCATGCCTCTCACAACACCATATGTTGCCATTGTGTGATACACCTTGTAGTGATTGCCTGTGGCATGCTGACAGTGTGTAACAGGTGCTAACTTTATGTAGGCACACACTGAGGTGCCCCTAGAGACCACAGAGACATGCATTATTGGGTCCTGTGATGTAGCAGACATAATATACAGTGCTTCCACATCACACAGCACACTTCTTCACATCTACAGGGACATTAGGCATCACATAAGATGTGGCTGTTACCCAATAGACCAGTGACAGGAGTCCACAAGTCCCACAGCTGCACCCTCATGTGCTGTGAACATGTGCCAGATTGGGCAGTATGCCCCCCATGATGTGCCGATGGGGAGGGTGGTTGAGGTATTGGGGGCCAAGACGCTGCCATCAGGTGGGCCTACCATGATCAGTGACCACCCTCTGCCACTGGCATCTGCAGTGTGTTCAACCATGGGTTGTTGAGTCATGAAAATGGCTCATGTTGTCCACCATGGGGTGTGGATGTTGCAGCAGTGGTAGACAACGCTCGCATGACATACTCCTACTGCATCACCTACCCTGTGGATGGGCATTCCTAGGGTATAGTACACTGTCTGGTATTGGTGTTGGGAAGATGAGGGATTTCTCACAGTTGTTATGGGGCAGTAGATGGCCCATGCCCTAGGAGCTGTTAGCAGTGGCATAGTGCTCACCCCATGTTGTACGGCATGTGTACCATGTGCCTCCAGGGCCCCGCTGACAGTGTGCGCCATGCAGGTGTGTTCTTCCACTAAGTGTGATGGTGTTCATGCAGAGACACTTTATTGGGGCCATCTTTTGCATGATAGTACTGCATGCCCAACCACATTCTACACACAGGTGTTGTACTAACAACAGGTACATGGACACAGGCTGTGTGCCTGTTAACTGGGATGGGATACTGGGGATGGGCATGCTTCAGGCAGCCATTCATACTGGGGAATGGCACTGCATACTGCAGGCCTCTGACACACTTACTGCAGCAGCACACTACTCCCAGGTAAGTAAGTAAGTAAGTGAAAATGTATTTATATAAGGCACCCTTCCCGAGCTCAGGGTGCCTTTACAATACACCATATAATAGCAGTATTATATTTAAAATCAATAAGACAGTAACAATCAATCAGTAAGTCCCTGAAAATGCCTGGTTAAACAAATATGTTTTTAAGGATTTTTTAAATCCTTCCATGGTCATGCTATCTCATATCTGGTGAGGTAGAGAATTCCACAGGGTAGGTGCCATAAAGGCAAAAGATCTTCCTCCAGATGTTTTCAGAGATACCGTGGGAATCTCTAGCAATCCCTCACCAGAGGATCAGAGTGAGCAGGAGGGGCAGTAAGAAAACAGGAACTCTTTCTGGTAGTGAGGTCCCAACTCTTGTAGGGCCTTATAGGTCAGCAGTGCGACCTGGAAGGTGATCCACCACTGTATAGACAGCCAGTGCAGTTCACACAGCACAGGTGTTATATGACTGGATCTAGAGGTTCCAGTCAACAAACTGTCCATCATGTTCTGCTCTGCACTAGCTGCAAGCAGTGGATATCCACCTCCAGTAGCCCTAGATAGTGGTCATTGCAGTAATCAAAAATAACTGGTGATAAAGGCGTGAACCAAGGTAGGAAGATCTTCGGGCAGGACCAGGTGCTTCACACGGGCTATATTCCTTAGACGGAAAAAGGAAGATTTGACTACAGCTAAAACCTGCACCCTCAGGGTCAGGCCCTCATCAAATACCATGCCCAGGTAACGTACCTGGCCCGAGTCCATAAGCGGGATCCCCCTAAGGTATAAACCTGAGGGTTTCTCTGTCCATGCCCCTGTCATCCTTAAACCAGGGTCCATCACCAATATGGTAGGCCTTTAAGCCTGAGGTTCGATGGGTGGAGCAACAACTTCACTCCCCCATTGGGCTTAAAAGATCACTCATCCTTGGCCCCTCCAGGATTTGTTTTTCATTGTGGCTGGAGGTGCCGCCCTCCCTCACTCTGTCAGTTCCTCTCCGCACATTTGTATGTGCCCACCGTATGCTCCATGACCCACCGACTTGGTCCTCAAGTTGGACATTTTTGTTCTTCCGGCTGCTCTTTTGCCATTGGTCTGCCTACTCTACCCAGGCGTATGCACCCTCACCATTCAGTCATTTCCCTTTTCAATTCCTGCCTCCTACAGCTCTGTCTCTCCCTCCCTTCCCCCCTTGTACCTCCTCACCCTGGTTGCTGCCCACTCCTCACTCTGTCTCCCTGGTCTTTGGGTGTCTTGACCATCCCTCCACCTTGTTTGCTTCTCACTGCTACTGGGGCTGCCTGCCTCGGCCTCAGCTCACTTCCCCACTGATTCTCTGGGAGTGCATCCCTTGCCCCTCTTTGTGCCTTCAATTGCTGTCCCTGCCTCCTGTTTGATGACTCCTTGGACTACTGACCTGGTTCCCCACCGCGTTTCCCTATTGCCATTCTTTTCCATCACTGCCATCTCTGGCACCACTTTTTGACGCTCCTTTTTCATTCAGCTCCTCTGCCTGCTCCCCTTGTCTTCGGAGCAATGCGCTTACCCCTCTTCTCATGAGATGGCCCATAATATAGGCAGTGCCAGCTTCATTTTTCCGAGGGAGAGTGGGGGACAAGGGGAAGTAGTCAGACTGAATTAGAGTGGTCAGCCTTATGAATGGTGAGAGGAGGGAGTGCTGAGGCAAGGGGCTGTTAGAAATGTAGTTCTGTGGGGCAGGACTGCACTCTAGGAGGTGTTCTGTAGCTTTAAATTTGTGTAGGGCAAAATGGCCAATGGGAGGAGGTGCACAGAAGGGGGAGCGGTTTAGGTGTGTTTAAGAACTTGTGGAGGAGGGGGAGGAGGGAGGTGGAAAGACACACAAAGGAGAGAATGGGAAGACCAAGGAGTCTGGCTAGGCTAAAACAGCAGGAAACTAGCATAGCAAACTAACAGTATTTTATTCTTTTTTTTCTACCAGAATGAGCAAATACAGGCTAGTAACAGTCCTTAAACAAACAAAAATCAGCAGTAGGAATTCCAGTTTTCAGTTTAGCTGTAATTGGTATTATATACACACACAAGTAGCGAGGGCAAGGCAGCACAGACTACAAAATTTGTGCACGAGTGTGCAATTAGGCAAGAACCGTGTGTCTCTCTATCAGAGCAAGGGAAAGTCATTTCAAACATGGTAGTACAGTCCTGGGAAAGCAGCCATGCTGGATTCCAGAGCTAGCCAGTCAGGGAGTTCACCAAGATGGTGAGCTGCCAATGGGGGCACTGCAGTCAGATGGCACCAGGAATTCAGAAAAAAAAATCCAGGATCTGTGCTGCAACAGCAGCTGAGGGCTGAAGATCTGGCTTCAGCAATTGCCTGTGCTTGGAGAGCAGTGGGCGGGTGGCAGCAGTGGGCTCCCGGTCTCGCTGCTGTAGTCGGTGGGCAGCTCAGCTTAAAAGCAGCTGCGAGGATGAGGTGCTTGCCTGAGTGGGCAGCATGCCTGTGCTTGGAGAGTGGTAGGCAGGTGGCAGCAGGTGGGCTCCCGGTCTCATTGCTGTAATCGGTGGGCAGCTCAGCTTAAAAGCAGCTGCAAGGATGAGGTGCTTGCCCAAGAGGGCAGCAAGCCAGAGCTCAGGACCATCTATGAAACCTATGATTTATTTTTAAAAGGAAACAGAACTATATCACTTGGCTTACAGTCGAGTTCCTACCTGTTTTATTTTTTTTTTTAAAGTGCAAGTCAGAGTAGCTGTAGTTAGGGAAGAAGATGGCTTCCAACTACAGCAGGCACACTGTAGACTACTTAAAGCAGTTGTGCAGGGACAGATGAGTCCCGTTCGAGGTGAAAGCCACCAAGCAGATCCTCATGGATGCCCTGGTGGTAGCAGATACCCAGAGCACCAAGTCACAGACAGTGACAATAAGGGACCGAACCTTGAATGTGGAAGGGCTAGCGGCCAGTGCAGTATCCAGATCTGATGGGGAGGGCAGCATGGCCACTGTCAGTGTAGGGCCACAGCAACAGGGAAAGGTCACCAGTATCCTGCAGCTAGAAGTACTCAGGCTGCAAATTGAGTTGCGCCAAATGGAGCTTAAGTTCCAGAAGAAGAGAGAGCGAGAACAGCGAGAGGCGGAACGAGAGAGACGAGAGGCAGAGCAGGAACAATGGGAGGCTGAGCATGAGGAGCGTGAGTACCAGTGAGCTACAGAGGAGAAGAGGGAACAAGAACAGAGGGAGGCAGAGTAAGAATGCTGGGAAGCAAAGTGAGAACACCGAGAGGCAGAGCGAGAACAGTGAGACGCTGACCATAAGGAGCGTGAGCGCCAGAGGCAACATGAACTGGAGAAGCTACGACTCCAACCAGCGGCACCAGTGCAGGTAAGTGGCTTGGGTTTAACTGGGACTACAGGACTGAGTTACAAATTGAATTCCAAACTGATAGCTGAATTTAAAGAGGGGGAAGATATGGATGCCTTTTTAAATTCTTTTGAAAAAGTTTGTATTCAGGCTAAAATTCCTACGGAGTCCTGGAGCTTCCAGCTATCCCAGCTACTTACTGGGAAAGCTTGGGATGCATTGGGTCAAATGGATAATGAGGACAATGATGATTACAGCAAACATAAAGCTGCACTGTTAAAGACATTTGAATTAACTGTTGAATCATACAGAGCTAAATTCCATAAGCTCAGAAGAAGCCTGACATGAGCTACGAGGAGCTAACCATGAAACAACGTCAGTTTTTTAAATGTTTGTGGGAAGGAATTGAAGCAAACTCTGTTGATAAAATTGAAAATGTGATTCTGTTAGAACAGTTTTTCTGGGCATGCACAGCAGAGCTGAAAACCTGGCTGGAGGACCGAGATCCCAAAACAGTGCAAGAGACTGCTGAACTCTCGGACCGCTATGTCAAGTGCAGACCTGCTCTGAGAGCGAATTGGGTCGGTGTGGCAGTGCAGAAAAGGAAAAGCACACCTTCAGGGCAGCTAAAACCCTCACTGCCTCCACCAAAACCAGTTAGCCCCAGGTTTCAGAGAAAAGATTTCTCTGAGAAAAGAAATTAATGTTGGTTGTGTAAAGAAACTGGGCATATTGCCAGACAGTGTCCCAAAAAGGTGAGCAATACACAACAGGGGGATAGGAAGTGAGTTGTTTGTGTGTCCCTGGAAGCATGCCAGTGAACATGAGGGAACACATGCACCCAGACATGGTGAATGGTGTACAGGCGCAAGGGTTAAGAAACACAGGGGCATCCTTGACCTTGGTAAAGGGAGATCTAGTAGAGTAGGGTTAGCTTATAACTAATAAATACTTCACTGTACAGGACTTTACTGGTGAAGAGAAAACATTGCCCCTCACTAGTGATCTCCTAGACTGGGGTGAAACAGGAAGAACTGTGCAACAGGCAGCTGTAGCCAAAACCTTAGCAGTGGATGGGATCCTGGGCAACAATCTCAAACAAGGGATGGTGTGTGCAGCTACCCATAGCCAAGCAGCAAGGGAGAACTGTAGTTCCCTGGACCCCACAGAAGCCATTGTGGAAACCACTGGGAGGCTGGTTCACCAGCCTGTGTCTCCTGATATGGAGATTAACGAAAAGGGGGTAGAAATTTCCCCAGTACCAGTTAACCACACAGCTATGGAGGGTTACTCTGAGGATGGAGGGGTGACCTATTGTCAGAGGGTTGGGATTGACAGTGATCCTAAGTGCCCTGGCACTAGTGCTAAGGACCCTAGTTTAGCGACTGAAGGGGACCTGTCCCATGCCTTGGAAATGTGTGAGGAGTTTGAAGCTGCTCAGAGAAATGGCCCTAGTTTAGAGAAGCTGAAAGCTTGGGCAGACACTGACGGGGCACAGGGAGGTGACGACAGACATAAGGTTTATTGGGAAAATGGACTTATGTATACGCAGACTGTGCAGACAGAGGGAGGGGTGCTAGGCAGGCAGCTTGTCGTTCCCCAGGGGTATCATGAGAAGTTGCTCAAGATTGCACATGATATTCCCTTGTCTTGTCATCTGGCAATCATGCGCACTATGCAGCACTTGGCCCACAATTTCTATTGGCCTAACTTTACCCAGCAGGTGAAGGAGTATTGCAGGTTTTGTCACCGGTGTCAAGAAATAGGGAAGGTGGGCAAGAAAAACCAGGCCGCCCTGATTCAATTGCCTATAGTGAAGGAGCCATTCCAGAGGGTGGGAATGGATATTGTGGGGCCTTTAAATACCCACAGCTCCTCAGGGAAGAGATTTATCCTGATTGTGGTAGATTATGCCACCCGGTACCCAGAGGCAGTCGCCCTATCCTCACTGAGCACTGACAAAGCGGCAGATGCCTTACTTGGAATTTTCTCCCATGTTGGGTTTCCGCAGGAGGTCATCACCGATCAAGGGGGTTCCTTCATGTCAGACGTGATGAAATATTTATGGGAGAAGTGTGGGGTGGTGCAGAGATGCACAACACCATATCACTCACAAGCTAATGGGCTTGTGGAAAGATTCAATGGTACCCTGAAGTCAATGCTCTGGGTGTTTGCTAAACAGCATGGGAGGGACTGAGAGAAACACCTTCCCCACCTGTTGTTTGCATACAGGGAGGTGCCCCAATAGTCGACATGATTTTCTGCCTTCAAACTCTTATATGGACGCTGGGTACGTGGGCCCCTAGACTTGATCCAGGAGGACTGAGAAGGCAAGCGCGCCACCCAGGGAACACCCATTGTGGATTACGTCCTTAGGTTTACGGAAAGGCTGAAGGAGTTTATGGGGACAGCCCAGAGTAACCTGGCAGCTGCCCAACAGAAACAAAAAGTGTGGTACGACTGCAGAGCCAGAGCTTGCTCGTACATGGTGGTCAGGAAGTCATGGTCCTTATTCCGGTCCAGAAAGACAAGCTGCAAGCTGAGTGGGCAGGACCATACAAAGTAGTTAGGAAGATAAATGACGTGAACTATATTATAGAGTTGCCTGACAGAAGACAGACAGAAAGGATGTACCATGTCAACATGATGAAGCCATGTGCAAATAGGGCTGACATGGTGTTTGCCGTGTGTAGTCCTGGGGAGGGGACAGATGAAGAAGACCCTTATCTGGACTTGCTGGAAGAAAGTAAGTGGGAGTCCTCTGTGGAGGCAGTTAAATTGTCTCCCCAGTTGATCTTGGACAAGATCCAGGAAGTAAGGGAGGTTTTAGCAGACTTTGCCCCATTGTTTAGTGCCAAGCCTGGACTAACCCCCTTAGTGACTCATGATGTGGAAACAGGGACACAGACACCCATACAGTGGACAGTATATCGGGTGTCAGAGGCTGTCCAAAAGGACACTAGGAGCAAGTGAAGGAGATGCTGGATTTAGGGGTAATCCAGAGAGCCCACATCCCCTGGGCCTCACCTGTAGTCCTTGTGCCCAAGTCAGATGGCTGTATTCATTTCTGTGTGGACTATCATGGGATGAATGCAGTCACAAAGTCAGACGCCCACTCGATGCCCCGAATGGATGAAATCCTGGACAAGTTGGGGGTGCGGCCTACCTTACGACCATTGACCTGACCAAGGGGTATTGGCAGGTAGAGTTGATGGACAAAGCTAGGAAGAGATCAGTCTTCATCACTCCGATAGGCTTATTTGAATTTAAAGTAATGCCTTTCGGAATGAAGAATGCCCCAGCCACTTTCCAAAGGTTGGTGAGCCAGGTGTTAAATGGTGCTGAGGAGTACGCCATGGTGTACCTGGATGACATTGCCATCTTTAGTACCAGCTGGGAGGAACACCTATCCCACCTTAGGGAAGTGCTGGGTAGGATACAGAGGGCCGGGCTCACTGTCAAAGCTGGGAAGTGCCAGGTGGCCATGGAAGAAGTGGCATACCTCTGGAATGTGGTAGGCCGAGGACAGCTCCATCCTAACCAAATAAAAATAGAGGTGATCCAGGCATGGTCCAGACCAGAAATGCAGAAGCAGGTAAGGAGTTTTCTTGGAACAGCAGGGTACTATAGAAAATTTGTACACAATTACAGTGCCCTGGTTGCTCCCCTATCTGACCTGGTAAAGAAAAGGATGTCAAAGAAAATTACCTAGGGACCAGCCTGTGAAGAAGCCTTTACCAGATTGAAGGAGGCACTGCGTAGTGCTCCTGTTTTGACAAATCCCTTTTTCCCTTCTTTGCTACCATTTGACATTCTGGGCATGCTCTACAGTATGCAGCTACCTCTTGATGTACTCCTGGCCAATTAAATCTAGCTAAAATGCATTATAAGGTTCTGTCTCGCCCTTAATGCCCTGCCATAAGTACAGTATGTTATGTGCCAGGTGCATTATTTTCCCCCTGTATTTCTTGGGTACCATAAGCTGTTCTATCTGTTGTTCAGTACCAGCTTCTCTAGTCATACGATATAATACACCCTTATTCATAACAAAACTTGAATGTTCAGGTTGTATTTCTTTGTCCAACTGTAAAAAACAAAGGTTTTAAAGTCTCATCTTTTAATTGATCTTGTTGTATGTTACAGGATGAAAGTTCAGGTATACTCTTCATCCCTTCTTTAACATAAGTTCTATGCCACCATACTTTTTCTTTCCTTCTTTCTTGCTTTGTTTTTCTTGCCTTCCTTTTCTCATAAAAATAGTCCTCTTCAAAAGAAAATATGTCTCCCAATTGATGTGCTTTGGCTTGTGATCTAGTTACTACAGGTACCAATTTGGAAGACATTGGTTGACTTTGTAACAATTTATCAAACTTGGGGAAGTCCTGTCCAATAATGACTGGTTCTGGCAGGCGTGGTACTAAACCGACGACCATTGTATGACTTTCATTTTCCACAATTAGGTTCATAGTGACAGTATGGTATTGATGAATGTCACCATGTACACATCTCACCGTGGTATCATTACCAGTAATTTCTGCTTCAAGCACCAAATCAGATCTTAACAAGGTCTGCTTACTCGTTGAGTCTAACAATCCCAAAGTTTGTTAGTCACCAATTCCTACTGAGGTCACATATCCTATGTTGGCCAGGGATAAATGAGTCATATTTGTCTTATGTGGGCAATTTCGAACAATATGCCCCTTTCCTAGACACCGATGACATATTATATCTGCATATGGTATTCTACCCCCTTGTTGTCTTTGACCATAGTTGGTATTTCAGGTGTTAGGGACAAAAGCTCTGACTGGTGTTTGAATTGGGACTGGGTTACTAGGTGGCCCCCTTGGTCTAGAAGAATGAGCAGCCAGATAGTCTTCAGCTAATTTAATTGTAGCCTCAGAAGATTCAGGTTTGTATTCTTTGACCCATAACTGAACATCTATGGGTAATATCTGTATAAATTGTTTTATTATAATTAGTTCCACTACCTGGTCTATAGTCTTAGTAGCTGCCTGTAACCACTTCCCACAATAATCCAGTAACCTTGCATAAGTCTCTCTAGGGGTATCATATGCTGCCATCTTCTGTTGTTGAAAACACTGCCTGTATGTTTCAGTGTTTATATTGTACCTTCTCAGCACCTCTTCTTTAATTCTATCGCAGTTATTAGCATCCACCCCACTTAACTGGCTATACACAAGTTGTGGTCTCCCTGAAAGATAAGGTACCAACCTGATTACCCACTGGTCCCTGGACCAGGCACGCGTCACTGCTATCAGCTCAAAAGTGGTTAGATAGGCTTCAGTGTCATCCGTTTCAGTAAGTTTTTTAAGTTTGATATCCCGAGGTCCTGCTCAATCCACATGACTCTGACTCATCTCCTGAATGGCTTTCAAGGTATCCTGCCATTTCTCATCTTGTCGTCTTCGATCCTCGTCCTGCATCCTTCTGTCCTCTTCCCACTGTCATCGATCCTCTTCCCTCTGCTGCTCCAGGTCCAGCTGTCATAGGCATAACCATTTTAACAAGTCACCTGGATTTTCAGGTACTGCAGCCATCCGAGCCTTTGGACTCTTTCTCTCTTCCTTTTCCTCCTCATCCGTATAAGTTTTCATCTTGGGTCTTGCACCAGGTTCCAACCCAGGCAACAAGGGTAGACCAGTTCTTTCTTTTACTGATCTAGTAAGATGTCCTGCACCAGTTACTGTCTGTTCCTTTTCTTCCAATTGCCAGGGTGCTGATATGTGACAACGACCCCTGGTAGCACTCCCCAAGCAGCCTTAGTGTACCAGAAAGATCCCACTGTTAACACCAATTGTGGAGGTGTGAGATCAATGACAGACACTTAGAAGGAATTTTGGTACTTAAAAAATGCAAAGTACTGCATAGAAACATAGAAACATAGAATTTGACAGCAGATAAGGACCGCTTGGCCCACCCAGTCTGCCCATTTCCCTACCTGATGGATAAGCTGCAGATCCTAGTTAACCAGCAGCCTACTTCTTCCTACCCCCACCCCCTAGAATTGCCTTATGACTGTCCCATGCATGCTTGAATTCCACCACTGTTTGTGACTCCACAACCTCCTCTGGAAGGCTGCTCCATGCATCCACAACCTCTCTGTGAAAAATACTTCTTAAATTACCTCTGAGCCGCCTCTTCTATCTTCAAATTGTGCCCCTTGTTCTTGCACACTTTTTTGAAAGATGCTACCTCTTGGACTTTGTTGATTCCCTTGAGGTACTTGAAAGTTTCTATCATGTCCCCCTCTCCCTCCTTTCCCTGAGGCTATACATATTAAGCTCCTGTCTCTCTTCATATGTCTTCCGGTGCAGACCCTGCACCATTTTAGTTGCCCTCTCTGACAGCTTCCATCCTGTCTATGTCTTTAGAGATTGGTCTCCAGAACTGCACGCAGTACTCCAGATGGGGTCTCACTAGCTGTCTGTACAGAGGATAATAACTTCCTGTTTTCTACTGGTGATGCCTCTCCCTATGCATCCCAGCCTCCTTGCTGCCCCCTCACATTGCTTGCCCACCTTTAGGTCATCTGACATGACTACCCCAGGTCCCTTTCCATTTTTGTTGTTGTTAGTATCTCACCCCCATTGTGTACTCTTCCCTGGGTTTTGTTTCCAGGTGCATTACCTTGCACTTCTTAGCATTGAATCTAAGCTGCCATACATTTGACCATTCCTCTAACCTTGACAAGTCCCTTCTCATCCTTTCCACCCCACCTTGTGCATCAACTCTGTTGCAGATCTTTGTGTCATCTGCAAAGAGACATATTTTTCTTCCAGTCCTCTGCAATGTCACTTATAAAGACATTGAAGAGGACTGGTCCTAATACTGAACCCTGTGGTACCCTCTACTAACCCCCCTTTTTCAGAGTGGACTCCATTTACTATTACCTCTGTGTCCTATTCTCCAGCCACTCTTTACCCAGGCTGTCATCTTGGGACCCACTCCAGGCTGGCTAACTTGTATATTAATCTTTGTGTGGGACTGTGTCAAATGCCTTACTAAAGTCTAGGTAGGCCATGTCCACAGCCCTCTCTGATCAACTACTTTGGTCACCCAGTCAAAGAAATCTATCAGATTTGTCTGGCATGACCTTCCCACTGTGAATCCATGCTGCCTTGGGTCCGTGCCCTCTGGCTTCTAGATATTTAACAATTCTTTCCTTCAGAAGTGATTCCATCATTTTCCCTACCACTGAGGTTAAACTAACAGGTCTGTAGTTTCCTGCTTCTGCCTTGCTCCCACTTTGTGAAGGGAATCACATCTGCCCTCCTCCAGTCCTCGGGTACCACCCATCCTCCCATGATTTGTTAAAGAGGGTAGTCAGTGGTGTCACTAGTTCTACCCTTAGTTCTTTTAGAATTCTGGGATGAATCCCATCAGGCCCCATTGCTTTGTCCACCTTCAGTTTTAAGAGTTCTTTCAGAACCTTTCTTCTGTAAATGGGCTGGTATCAACTTCTGTATCCAGAGTGTTTCTACTGTTTGTTTTAGGTGCCTCCCTCTTCCTTTGTAAATACTGAGCAAAATATTTGTTTAGTATCTCTGCCTTTTCACAGTCACCTCTGCCCACCCTCCCTCCCTTTATTAAGCCTCACTATCCCTCCCTTGGTCTTCCTTCGCTCCTGATGTACCTATAAAAGGTTTTATCCCCTTCTTAACTGAGTTGGCTATCTTTTCCTCCGCTTGGGCTCTTTGCTGTTCTGACTGCCTTCCCAGCTCTTTTGCTTTAACTGATACAGTTCTCTGTCCTGTTCCTTCTGTGATTCCTTGTACTTCCTGAATGCTTTCTTTTCTCTTGAACCTTCACTGCCACTTCCTTTGAGAACCATAGTGGTTTCTACCTCATTTCGTTTTGTTTATTTGCTTTACACAAAGGCTTGTTACCTCTGTGATGGCAGTTTTTATTATTCCCATTGTTCTTCCACCCTCCTTCCTGCCCATTTTCTAGTGCATTCCTTAGGCACTCACCCATTTTGACAAAGTCAGCCTCCTAAAATCCAGTACCTTTGTCTTTGTATGGCTTGACTCTATTGTTGTGTTTATTGTGAACCATACTGTTCGATGGTCGCTAGTTCCCAGATGGCTACCCACTTCTACATCTGTGATCCTCTCTCATCTCCATTTGAGAGAACCAGGTCTAAGATTGCCCTCTCGAGTGGGCTCCAATACTAGTTGTCTAAGGCATGCCCCTGTAGGGCATCTAGAATAACCCCACTCTTAGAAGTGGCTGCTGCAACTGCACTCCAGTTAACATCTGGCATATTCAGATCACCCATCAGCAATATCTCCCTTTTCTGCCATTCTAAGTATACTTTTATCATTTCTTGTCCATTTCCTCCCCTGGAGAAGGGTTCTGTATACAACCCCTAGTGGATTGTGGTGCCATTGCGTCTCCAAATTTACCCACAGTGCTTCTTCTCCTCCCTGTTTACCCTTTTGTTCTGTTGCTTTGATTCCTTCCTTATGTAAAGAGCTACCTCCTCCTCTTTACCCTCCCTGTCCCTCCTGTAGATAGTGTATCCTGGTATGTTTACATCCCAGTCATGGTTTTGTGTGTACCATGTTTCTGTGACTGCCACGATATCCAGATGTTCCTCCTCCATCAAGGCCACTAATTCAGGAAGCTTGTTGCTCAGACTACGAGCATTGGTACTCATTGCCTCCATTTATTGATGGCTTTACCTTCTGTTGCAGCATCCCCACTGACCTTTTACCTTGGTCTTTTCTCATTTAGTACCCTGTTTTGTAGGGGAGGCCGGCATTTTCCTGCTGCTTATCAGTGCTCTCCTTGACTAGTTTAAAAGCTTGCCAATGAAGCATTTAAACCGATTGCTCAAAAGACTTGTTCCTTCCTGGACAGATGCAGACCATCCTGCCAGTATAGGCTGGTGTCCTCCAGGTGGAACCCCAGTCCCCAATGAAGCCAAACCCTGTGCTCCACACCATTTTTTCAACCATTCATTAAACTGCATGGTGCAACTACCCACTCATGCCATTGACAGGCAGCACCTCTGAGAAGGATACTGTGTGTGCTACTTGTCTTAGGCCCTCCCCAATTCTACAAAGTCCTTCTGCACTGCTCTAATCTCATGATGAGCCAAGTCATTTGTCCCTAGGTGGACAATGATGTCCAGCTCAGACTCGCAGCTGTTCTCGTGATCCTGAGGATGCGCTTCCTGTCCCTCCAAGCCATGGCACCAGGCAGGCACCTTACTTCAGTTTTCCTGCTCCCCCAGTTCTATCCCCTAATAATTGAGTCCCCACCAGGAGCTGCTCTTTCCTTGTGGTGTCCTCTGTCTCCTTCTGGGCCTCCTGTGACAGCTGTCCTCAGCCTCCTTAGTCTCCTCTGTGGGTGCATCCATAGAGGAGCTATGCTCCCCCAGAATGGTGTATGGATTGTGGAGTGGAACAACTGACTGGGTGTGCCTCTGTTCCACCATCCTCACCCTTCCTGAGCCCACTGTGGTCCAACTGCTGTGTTTTCTTCACAACCTCTGAGGTAGTGGTGGTGGCTCTGGTGCTCCCTGGATGGGGGAGGTTCCCTTCCTACCATCCAGTGTGGCCTGGGGGAAGGTTCCCTTACTACTGTCCAGCATGGCCTGAAGATGGACAACTTCCTCCCTCAGGGCAGAGAGTTGTCTGCAAATAGGGCAGCATCTCAGCCTACAGAAAGACTCCCGGAAGACTGCTGCCCCACAGCCATTACATTGTACTACTCCCCACATGTTTTATCTACTTTTTTCTGTGTGTGTGTGTGTGTGTGTGATTGGTTTGTTATATAGAAATATATATATTATACAATGTGTATGCTTATATTGTCAGTGCAGTGTGCTAGAGAGGATATTTATTTATTAGCTTTTGGTAACCAGGTAAGTGCGTTAGGTAAACAATCCTGCCTATTTTCAAGCACGACCCGGGAGAGTACAAGACATAGGAGCCACAAATTACAGTGATACATAAAGACATGTTAACAATAAGGAAAAAGATTGAATTCTAGCAGAAATATAACATTATCGGGTACAATCAAGTGGAGTACAAGACAAAGGTGCCATAAGTTAAGTTATAGTGATACATCATGATGTAATGACATTAAAGTGAACAAAAGGTTGCAGGCAAAATATAACCAGTATACATAGTGGAAGGACAACAATTTAGTACTCCAGGATACTCATAATAAAGCTTTAATGTTGCAACAACAGAAGGGGGTCTGGGCAGCAGGCCGGTGGTCAGTGGCTATGTTATGAGCAACGGCAGTGAGCAAGTGTGATGAGGTGAGAGAACAACGAGTTTTTGAAAACCCAGTGGGAGGAGGCAGTTTTGACCTGAAGGGGGAGAGAGTTCCAGAACCGAGGAGCGAAGTACGAGAAATTCTGTTCGCTCATTTTTGCTGTGCAAGGTCTACATGTTAGAAGGGGTGAGGAGGAGGAGGATCTAAGTGAGCGAATTTGAGATGCTGGGGCAAGCAGGAGAGCCAGGGAGTCCAGTCTAGGGGTTGAGTTTGGGAGTCTATAAAGCAACCCAGAGAGAAAGCCCGGAGCTCCTTGGGTGGCAGCCAGTTTAACCCGGAGTAAAGGCGGCAGTGATGAGTGAGGTGTGGGGCTGATAAGGTAAATCTGCAGATGTTATTATAAGAGGTGTCCCATCTCCTGAGTACGCTGGAGTTAGCGGAGTATAGAAGAGGAAGACCATATTGGAGCTGCGGGAGAAGCACCCCCCTTGCTACAGATAGTCTAGCAGAAGGGGTGAGGGAGTGTCACACCCGATAGGCCCCACCAATTTTCGCATTAACAGCATGACAGACTGTGTTGATATGTGTTGCAAGGTCGAGGGAGGGATCAAGAGTGACCCCCAGGTATTTGAAGGAGGATGTGTTGGTGACCGAAGAGCCATCCTGGCACTGAACCAGAAGCTTTGGGGCCATGGGGGGAATTTTTTTTGTAGAGCCGAACAGCATGGCTCGTGTTTTGTCCAGGTTCAGGTGTTGGTGGTTGTTCAGAAGCCATTGCTGAAGGACCTGAAAGTCATTTGAGAGTGAGAGGTTGATGTTTGCAATCGAGTTGGAGCCCCAGTAGAGAACCAGGTCATCAGCATACATGAAAATGCGACTTTGACAGGAGGAGTGGGGAATGTCATTTAGGTAAAGGGAGAAGAGAAGAGGACCAAGGATGGATCCTTGAGGGATGCCACGGGTGATCAGTCTGGGGGAGGATATAGCCTTGTGAAAGGCTATGGCTTGGGAGCGATTGTTAAGGTAGCTTTGGAACCAAGAAAGGGTGGGGTCAGAGGCACCCGTGGCTTGGAGCTTGGACAGCAAGAGTTGGTGGTGAACCATGTTGAAAGCTTTGGACAGGTCAATAAAGATGGCCCCGGTGAGTAGACCGATATCCATGTTGTTTTTTATATCACTGGTAAGTTGGGTTAGAGCCGTGGTAGTGCTGTGTCCAGGCCTAAATCCATGCTGGCAGTGGGTAAGGAGATTGAACTTGCCGAGATGGTCTGAGAGTTGACGATGAACAAGTTTCTCAAGAACTTTACTAAGAGTAGGCAGGAGAGAGATGGGACGGTAGTTGGTCATTTGTTTGACATCACCCTTCTTATGAATAGGGATGGTTCTGGACATTTTCCAGGCCAATGGGACAGAACAGGTCCTGATAGATAGGTTAAAAAGTCTGGTGACCGGCTTGGCGAGCCAAGGAGCAAACTGCCTGAGAATGCCCGGATGGATGCCATCAGGGCCTGGGCCCCCACGGGCTGGTATGGAATTCAGAAGTTTACGTGCTTCATGGTGCGTGGTTGGAGAAAGTGCAAAGAAGGGATGAGTAGGGTGTGAAGTTGAGGGTGTGCCTTTCTGCCTTTGGGTTGCACTAGAGCATAGGCCGAAGTGAGGAGAAGAGGGAATTGAAAGAATTGGCAATAGTAAGCGGGTTGTTACAGTGAGTGCCCTGTATATTCATGTCAGTAGGAGTCTGAGGCTTATTATTGCCAAGGATTTCCTTGATTTGTACCCAGTACATTTTAGGGTTGTCTCCAGAGGACTTTAGAAGGTTCCTGAAGTAGGTGCTTTTAGCCAGGTGAATGTGTTTTTTGCAGTTGTTCCAAGAAGACCTGTATGCTTCAAAGTCAGATTGCAGACTAGAGCTCTTCCACGCAGTCCGTTTGTCCCTATGTTTCAGCATTTGAAGAAGGGGGCGCTTGAGCCACTTGGTCGCCTTCCCTGCCACCCTCCGAGTAGAGGTGGGGATGTGAAGGTTTTGCAAAGAGAGAAGGACGGAGTTGAAATAGTCAGTGACCTGGTTTACATCATCAGTTAAGTATATAGGGTCCAGTCAACAGAGCCAGGTCAGTTTTGAAATCGTCTACCCTTAGGTGGGAAACGTCAGGAAAGGAAATGACTTAGAGGGAACGAGGGGGTGGCGGTGTCCCAGATACAGTAAGTAGGATAGTGGTCACTTATGGTGTCTGGGAGAACACATTGATGCTCACATAATCCATCCTGTTTGTGAGGATCCAATCAAGAAGGGTGGCGCAGGCACCCCCTCGGAGACTCTCGTGGGTTCCTGAATGAGCTGAGAGAGGTTGGCCTTACTAGTGATAGATGATAGGTGGGCTGAGGTATTCTCTGACCAGTCTTGGTTGAAATCACCAAGGCTGATAATGTCGTTTTTGCCTGTACCAGATAGTAGGTTGTCCATGAGTTCTAAGAGACCCAGATTGGAGTTTTTGGGAGGGACATATATACAGAAGATATGGAGTTCCTTTACTCCTCCAAGTAGAAGGAGGGTGTGGAGTACTTCACAATTTGGCAGAAGGGGGTCCTGTATGAGTGTGACGTTAAGGTGTGATTTGAAGTAGAGCGCTAGCCCCCCGCCTTTTTTAGTCCCCAAGTGATCAGCTCGGAGCATACTGTACCTGGGAAAGGAGCACTGTGAGTCTGTAACAGTGGGTTTTAGCCAAGTCTCAGTGATGGCTAGTATGTCCGGACAGTTCCTGTTCATCCAAACCTGAAGATCGGCTAGATTGGCTAGGAGGCTTCTAGTGTTGTGATATGCACCTTGCACTCTTGAGGAAATGATGTCAGAACCCCAGGTATAAAGGAACTATTTCAGGGTGGGTGGGGTGAGGTGGGAAGGGGTTCGGCCTAAACTGTGCCCTCGCAAAACAATCAGCTAAAAGCTCTGACCCAGCACTGCGATGAGTGCCTTCCTGTCAGCAAGATGCCCTACACAACAATTTGACAGAGAAAATAACCTGCTAATTTTATTTCTTGACTCAGAAATAAATGTCCAAAATAAATTGTCCAAAACAAAAACCAAAAAATAACAAAATAAAGAAAGCACTGTTACTTCACAGAAAGGAATATAAAGTGTTAAGTCCAGCACACTTCAAACAGAAATCATTTCTTCTTGGTCTGTATTCCTCCTTTAAACAGCTATAGCTTTCCTGAATGCAACCTCCTTCTTGCTCAGTGTCCAGGACCTTACTGAACACTTTTCCACCTCTTCTCTCTTTAGCCAATCAAAAAGGGGTTTAAATAGTCTCAACTAACTCCTCCCCTTTTGAATGACTTCATCACCTCCCTTGTATATAACCTGCCATTCCTTGGCTGGCCAGCTCCTAAGCAGGACCTATTCTGAAAGCTCCAGGTAAAATAAACAATATTGTTTTCATAATAAAACCAAATTCCACAATATACTTGTGAACTGTATAATAACAGAATGATGAAGGGCACACTCCCTATCTTCCTTTATTTCCAGCCATAGTATATAGTAAAAGGTGATTATAGCTTTAAGGAAGAAGAAGAAACTGTAATATTAAACAAATGCCCAAATACAATTTTATTTGTAAAAATCAGCCTGCAAAAAACAGCTCTCTGCACCTCAGAGAGTTATTTTACTCATACTGCATTTTGTTCACTGGGTTTGTAGTGCTTTAAACACTTTCTGCCTGTTTTGTTAATTTCCTGTCGGCTGATATTTCAGCCGATGGCTTTTCTCAACATTCAGTCCAATTAAGTTTACAGGGCTTTAAGAATCAAGAGAAAACAGCTCTTTTATGTAGTATGTAATCTAAACTACAGGACCTCTGTCGACCCACAGAGTTCTTTCCTCATTTTCAACTTTCCTTTTGTTTTATTTTTGCTGTGTACACTGAGACAGCACTTTGGAGCACCTTTTCTTTTTATGCTGTCACCATAGCGACTGTACACAGTTGCAATTGTGTCTTCCAGGTGCTCAGCTGCTTCCTCTCCTAATCATAACTAGCGGTTGCAATTTAACCCAACTTTTGTGGCTTTTCATAAAAATCTGCTACCTGTACGACCGTGTGCACAGTCCTGTGCGAGGGTGCAGTGCGAATGTGCGCATACCGCGCACTACCTGCTCGCTTTTGGGGATTTTTAAGTCTTCTGTTTACTAGAGAGCATGGTTCTCTCATATGGCAAAGTCCTGTGTTTAATTGCAACACTGCAGCAATCTATTCTAATGACTTGACCATTTATGAGGGAATTGGAAAATAGTTTTAAACAGAATCTGAATAAACAGTTTCTTGTATCAAAGCTGCATATTTAAACCAGCTTGTGAGTTACATATTTATGAAGGGGGCAAGTTATTTTCCTTTTTATAAGGAGCCCTAAAGAAGAGATAGAACAGATTTTAGAGAGATTGTCAGGTTGGCCACCCTGACAAGAAAGAGAACAGGATAGTTTAGAATAAGTAAAGAAATATAGAAAAGAGTGAAACAGAATTTATTTTTATTTTTAAAGAGGGATGTTACTTTGTTTATTTACATAACAGGGGACCCTGTTACAGACCCATGTATGAACCAGGCAAATATAGGCCAGTCAGCCTTACATCCATTGTAGTGAAGCTAATGGTGACTATCCTTACGGAATGGCTGGTAACCTTTCTGGAAGTGAATGGTCTCCAGGACAATAGACAACATGTGTTTTTCTCTGGCAGATCCTGTCAGACCAACTTGGATGACTTTTATGACATGGTGACTAGGGCACTCGACAGAGGCCAAGCAGTGGATGTCCAGTATCTGGACTTCAGCAAGGCCTTCGATTCTGTGCCACATGAGAGGCAGATTAGCAAATATGGATACCAAGGATCATGGGAGAAAATAATGGATTGGGTCAGGAACTGGCTGCAGGACAGACAGCAGAGTACAGCTGTGTGGTGGGAACTCTCAACTCCCAGAGCTGTAACCAGAGAAGTACCACAAGGTTCAGTACTGGGCCCAGTGTTTGACTTTTTATTGCCGACATCTCGCATGGGATTAAGAACAAGATCAGTCTTTTTGCGGATGACACCAAAATTGGTGCGGTGGTAGATGACACAAAAGGGTACAGGAGCTACAGGATGATCTGGCTAAGCTTGAGCACTGGTCAGACACATGGCAACTGGGGTTCAATGTGAAGAAGTGCAAAGTCATGCACTTGAGAGCAAGGAACCCAAGAAATTATTGTCAGCTACTGGAGGTACAGTTAGCCACTATAGAGGAGGAGAAAGATCTTCAGGTGATAATAACAGGACAAATGTACCACTCAGCACACTGCAGGAAAGAGGCAGCTAAAGCTAATAAGATGCTGGGGTGTATTGCCAGCGGAATCATCTCCAGGAGAGGGGAGGTAATCTACCCACTGTACAGGTCATTGGTGAGGCTGCACCTGGAGTACTGCATACAGTTCTGGCGCCCTTACTTAAAGAAAGATGTTAAATCACTGGAGGGTGTCCAACACAGAGCAACCAGTATGATCCTAGGACTGGAAGACAAACCCTGCAAGTAGAGGCTGAGGGAGCTCAACATGTACTGCCTGGAGGAAAGGAGGGATAGAGGGGGCATGATAGAAACCTTAAAAGAGATGAAAGGCTTAAACAAGACTGGTACAGAGGGAATTCTTAATTTAAAGGGTGGGAGGGACACTAGGGGACACAGTCTGAGACTGGAAGGTGGAAGATTCAGAAGAGAAATGAGAAGGCACTATTTCACGGAAAGGGTTGTGACATGGTGGAATGCATTTCCCGAAGAGGTGGTATCCTTAAAGTCAGTGGGCAGTTTTAAGAGGGGATAGGACAAAGTCAAGGGGTAGGTCACCAAGGGGACACCAGCAGGAGGGGTTTCAACAAGCATGGGCATGAACTCAGATATGTGAGTTGGGGTGGGAGGGGCAGCAGCAGTGTAATGGACTACTAGCTGCACTTTCGAGCAGACTTGTTAGACCGTCTGGCCTGTATCTGCTGCCTGTTTTATATGTTCGTATGTTCGGACCTAGTTTAGAAGGGTGATGGCAGAAGGGTACCAAAGGTCAATCAAGTCTGCCCTTGAGATCCCAAGAATCTAGGTGATCCTGGGACCTAGCTGGTAGAGTCCCTTGCGAGACTGATTCTAGTGTACTCCTTATAGCAACCCCTTTTGAACGTTGATATGATCCTAGCTCCTACCACCTCTGCAGGTAGTTTGTTCCATGGCTACACAATCCTGTCCAAAAAATAGTGCTTCCTAAGATCCCTCCTGAAACTCCCTGGCACAGGGTTCTGCCATGCGGCACAATCGTATTGCGTGATTACATATAATTTTTTTTCTGTGGGTGGGTCTGCCCCCCACAGCCCCTGTTATGGGGGGCTGCACCCCAGGGACCTCTCCGACGAAAGATTCTAACTCCAGAGGGGGGGGTCTCACTCAGAGAGTGCACAGGTCCAGGATTCTCCACAATGCTGTACACTATTAAGTGTACGACATTATGACCCGGTATGAAACTCCCATCCCTCTGTTTCCATCCATGCCCCCTCATGTTTGAGCTGGGAGGCTTGGTGAATAGTTCAGTGTAGAGTACTAAATTTAAACCCCACATGTACTTAAAGGTTTCTATCATATCCCCCTCTTCCTCTCCTAGATTCAAGTGAGCACATGTTTAATGCCTCCAGCTGCCCCTCGTACAGCAGCCTCTGAAGCCCCTGTATCATTTTGGTTGCCCTTTTCTGAATGATCTCTATTCTGTCCCTATCCTTCTTAAGGTATGGTCTCCAAAACTGTATGCAGTATTCCAAATGGGGTCTCACCATAGATCTGTACAGTGGAAGTATCATCTTCATGTGCCAATTGTCAAATCCACTCCCTAAGCATTCCATTATTTTGTTGGCCCTACTATATGCTGCAATGCATTGGCTAGTTTGTTTAAAGATGTTGCTAATAAAAACTCCTAGATCCCTTTCCTCTTTTGAGTCATTGAGTTTGACCCCATTTAGCCAGCAGGTTGTTCTACGGTTATTCTTGCCAATATGCATCACTTAACATTTCTTGGTGTTAAATTTCAGCTGCCAGATACTAGACCATTGTTCTAACCTTTTCAAATAATTTTGTACACTTCTCACTGCTTCTTTGCTGTCCACCCTTCCCCCTTATTTAGTGTAGTCCGTGAACAGTGCAGTCTTGCCCTGGATACCTACTCTTATGTCGCTGATAAACACATTAAACAGGACTGGGCCTAAAACCTAGCCCTGCGGGACCCCACTCATTACTTCTCCCTCCTCTGACATCTCCCCATTGACCACCACCCTTTGCCTTGTTCCATCCAACCAGTTTCCCACCCACTTAACGATGCAGCTTGCTATGCCCAGATCCTCTTGCTTCTTCAGCAAGCATTTGTGTGGTACAGAATCAAAGATTTTGCTGAAGTCAAAATTGAGGCAGTCCACTGGCCAGCCACTATCCACTTCCCTAGATACCCAATCAAAGAAAGAAATCTGGCATGACCTGCCTGTAACGAAAAGGTGTTGTTTGTTGTCCCATAGGCCATGCTTACCCAAGTAGTCTGCTAGGTCTTGTTTAATCAGGACCTCCATTTGCCTTCCTAGCACTGATGTAAGGCTGACTGGCCTGTAGTTACTGGCCTCTTCCCTGCTGCCACCCTTATGCAGTGGCACCACGTTGGCTCTTTTCCAGCCATTAGGTACGACTCCCATCTGGAGAGAACAGAAACAGGTGCGCTAAGGGGTCTGCTAACTCATTAGCTAATTCTTTAATTATCATTGGATGTATTCCATCCAGACCAGGAGATCTGTCAATTTTTAAATGCTCAAGCACCTCTCTGACCCTGCCTGTGGTAATACTTGGTGTTTCCATTTTTGTCACTCCCCTGCCGTGTGCTGTAATGCCGCAGTCAGGCATTGGGCCACTGTGCTCTTTGGTGAACACTGAACAGAAGTATTTGCTCAGAATGGTGACCTTCTGCCTGTCCTATATAGAAAATGTAGGCAGATAAGGACCACCAGGTCCACCCAATCTGCCCGTAGGCCCTATGCATTGTATGTAGCCACTGACCCCATGTGATCAAAGGCTTTTCATCACTCCCTGATACATCTGAGAATAATTAAAGAGTTAGCAGTTTATCTGTCCTCTTCCACTATCTTATCCCTGATTTTAACTACCCCTCCACCTTTTTTCTCTTTTCTTGCAAATATCTGAAAAAATGTGTTCCCCACCCCAACACATTTATCTATCTGAAGTTCTGCAGCCGCCTTTGCTTGTCTCACTGCCATCTTAGCCTCCTTATTTTTTAATATGTATCCCTCCCATAGATAGTTACCCAGCTTACTTTTTACAAAATGATATACAGTAAGTATAAAATGTTCTCCATAACATAGCCTGCTGCTTTAAGTTAATTTTGATGTGCACAGGTTTATTTGAACTGCCGTACACATGTTTGCTCTGCTGCTTTAGGTTGCAGCCCCCGAAGAGAGCAGCAGAAGAAGAATATTAAAGCAACTATTTCTGGTAGGGAAAAACATATTTTCCTCTTTATTGTACTTTTATTGGCTGGCAGCTAGATTTTGGTTAGCCTTTTTAAATTAAAATGCGTACATTGCCTCTTGCATTTTATTAGTCCTACAAGAGTCCATGAAACCTGCAAAGTTCATGTAATTCATTAAGTCTACCAGCAATTTTAGGATTGTAATGACGGACTCTAATGTAATACTGTACAGTATGTCTGCACCACCAGTAGGTTTCCTTTCTTCATCTAGTGGAAGCAACAGAAGCTGCGATGAATTGTTCCATCTGCACTTTCAAAAACACTGCCTAGACAGCATTTAACTGGAGGCCTTCTGGATACAGCTGTAAAGCAAGGGATGGGATCAGACACACATTGATCTCTCATTGGCTGTGCTTTCTTTTCTGACTGAGCCTCTGCCATTTGCATTACAGGCAGCTCTTTGGATATATAGCTATAAAATTGCAATGATTTGTTTTTTTGTTGCATAGTGCACAACTTTAGGGCCATAAGGGGATCAAACATTTTAGTTTTTGTCTGTGCAGGAAATAAACAACAGTGCCTACAGTGTCAGTGCTGTTGAGATTTATTGTTTTGGCTTTACTTAATCATGCCATTAAAATGCTGCAGTGGTAGCTACAAAGACAAGAGAACATACTGTTGCACCACTGTCCTTAAAACATTTACATGTATATAAAATTTAAATAAAGTGCCTTGTTATTAAAGTACACTCATTGCATATACCAGGCATATTTCAGTATCCAGTAGTAGGCAGTCTTAGTAGACCTTTTCTTCTCTAGTAAGGCTAAAAGATCTAATCCATGAAAACAAATTAAAAACATATTCACTGTAATGTTAAATCTGTAATCATCGTATTTGCTGTACCCACTGCTGGGTTCTTTGTGCTGCAAGACCTGCTGGTTTCTTAGTTGCTTCACAGTCTTTGTGTTTCTGAAACCAATGTGTTGCCATAGAAAATCTCCAATAAATAACCAAATTACGAGTTTGGAAGGAATTATATCAAACATAACACAGATTGCAGAGGGAATATGGAGGTCAAAATAAAAAAAAGATATCCCACCTGATTGCTTATGCTCTGTCATGCCAGGAACCCAGGTTTGAGAACAGACAGAGGGGCTGGCATTGGGTTGTGGAAGGCAGGAAGAGCACTGCCCTTTGCAGTGATTACCAGCATAGGAAGGGTCGTACAGTAGTGGGTTTTATCACTGCAAGGAACATCACTGAAGGGCCAGAGAACCTACTCCCCAGTAGAGGTGTGCTGTGTGCACATGGCTGAGAGACAGATTTGTGTGCCATGTAGCTGAACTAAGTACTGCGGGAGAAAAGTGAGGGTAGCTACTGTACATTGCCATCTAAATTATGGTGTTCAGAACTCATGGGATCCACACATCAGGGACAGTGAGGGTCATGGCAAATGAAGGCTGATGAGGCTGCCCCCCCCTTCCGAAGTTTAAAAGGACATGGAATGGAGGAGAAAATGCAATTTGTAAGTAAAAAAGATGAACATTCCAAATAGAAACAGAGTCTATTGGCAGAAAGAGGCTGATGGTCCATAGAGTCTGCACTTACAACACTACATCATGCATGGGCCTATTGTCTTGCTGTGTTGTCCCCTGCTTCCCCAACTCTCAACCCCTCACTACCTCTCCAAGGCACTATGAGACCTCTTGCCCTTTCTCTACCCCCACTGCTCCTGCCAGTAGCCAGTTCAATGGCTCCACATTCCTCCTGAAGTTGCCCCCAACCAACCTCCAATCATATCCTCTTGTGACTGTGTGCTAATTTCTAACAAACAGGTCCTCACCATTCACCCTGTTTATACCCCTTATATATTTCTGTCACGTCACTCCTCTGGCGTCTGACCTCCAGTAAGTACATATTTAAGACCAGCAGCCATTCCTCATAGGATCTTTCTTGATGGCCTTGGATTGTCTTGGTAACCCCTCTCTACACTGACTCCAACCTGTCAATGTCCTTTCTCAGATGAAGATTCCAGTATTGAGCAAAGTAATGAGACTTCAACTGACATCTCTATAGAAGCAGTATCACTTTGCTTTTCCTACTGTCAAAACCTCTCACAGTACATCCAGAATCCTTGATGTTTTACTGTATGTCTTGTTACATTGACTGTTTTACTTGTCAGAGTCACTGATGATGAACCCCTGATCCCTCTCCTCTGTTGAAGTGGTTAGCCTAACCACTTCCATGTCTCATCCGATATTCTGTGTGGGGGTTCCTGTTCCCTAAGTGTATCACTTTTCAGTTATTGGACTTAAATCTCAACTGCCAGATCTTAAACCACCTCTCTCACTTCTCTAGGTCCTTCTGGAAATCCCTTACCATTTTCTCACTGTCTACCCTGCTGCATAGCTTGTTGTAATAAGCAAAGATACATATCTTGCCCTGGATAGTGAATAGAACAGGTCACAGAACTGATCCCTGTGGCACACTGCTTGTGACCCCATGTTCTCCAGTTTAGCTCCATTCACTTATTTTCTCTGTTACCTTCCCTCAGCTTAGTTCCCTACCCACCTGACTAAACCCTGCTTTACTCCCAAGTCCTCCAGATTTTTCAGCAGCCTCCTGTGTGGTACCAAATTGAAGGCTTTGTGGAAGCCAAGGTACAGCAAATCTACCACCTGCCCCATATCTATCATCCTAGTGACCCAGTAGAAAAACAGTATTAGGTTGGTGTGGCATAGCCTTCCTGACACAGACCCATGCTGCTTACTGTACTGCAGCCTGTTGTCCTCTAAGTAGACCACCAGCCTTTCCTTAACTATGGTCTCAACCAGCTTATCTACAATGGAGGTAAGACTGACTGACCTGTAGTTGCTCGAGTCCTCCCAGTCCCCTCCCCCCTCTGCCTTGTGGAGTGGTATACGTTCATGGACCTGTGGTCCCCTGGCACCACTCTGGATGTCATTGAGTCATTAAATATCTGGGTCAAGGGTTTTACCAATTCTGACGTTAGTTTCCAAAATACATTCTAGTGCAGGCCATCTAGACCCAGTGCCTAATCCACCCTAATGGCTTCCAGTCCCTTTCACATCTCTTCAGCTATGATCACTACCTTTGTCATTTCCTGCCTCGCCTTGATCCACTCTCCAGTAGAGGATCATTGTCCTCATACATAAATACAGATCAGAGGGACTTGTTCAGTACATTTGCCTTCTGGGCATCCCCCTTCAAGTACCCCTCCTCCCTCTGCTAGCCTGAAAATCCCCCTGCACCATTTCCTCTTCTTCTGAATGTACACAAAATATTATTTTTTCCCTTTTCACACCCTCAGCAATTCATAGCTCTGTGTCTGCCTTTTCCCTCCTGACTGCCCTCTTGACTCTTTGAGCATTATTTAGTATTCCTGCCATTCTTCCTCCCCCTTATTCCCCTTGTGCCTTGTGAAGGCCATTGGTTTTGCCCACATAGCCTTTTTCACTACCTTTGAAAACTAAATCGGCCTTTTGAGTTTGTTTGTGCTTGTTTCTTCTGGTGACCTTCCTTGCACAAGGTTTGGTTGTGCCAGAAGTGCCCCTTTTATCTTACCCTACTTTTCCTCTAATCCTTTGATCTGGTCTATACTCGTCAAACTTCCCCTAATCAGATCTTGCATCTGGCATAACTTTGCTTGCTTGATGACCCAAATCTCTTTCCATTAGGGGGAATGGGTGTTTCCTCACCGCCAGCCCAAACCACACAAAATTGTGGTCAGTAGACCCCCAACAGTTTCCTGACTGCCACCCCCTTCTGAACTGGTAAGTATCAAGTTGAGAATGGTTTCCTGCTATATGGGGACCCTTACCAGCTGCACTATTAAACAATCCTGAAAAGTGTTCAGCAGTGCCTAACTCCTGGTGCACTTTGCCCAGGGATATCCCAGTCTATGTCTGGCAGGATCAGGTCCCTCACTAACAGCAGATCACCTACTGTTGCGTTTCCCTAATTTTATTTCCCCAATTTGTTATCCTCCTCCTCTTTTTGTCCTGGCAGTTTGTAGAACACTCCCAATCTAATCTTCTTTTAAACAGCCAAAGTCAGCTGTAGCTAGATTGACACTACCCGTTCCATTTTTTTTGATGGTCCCATGCTATGAAGCCTTGAATACCTAATGTAGACTGCTACCCCTATCCTTGACTATGTCCCCCCTAAACTTGGAGTACCGTGGAACAGCCAGATCCCAGTCACTGTTCTCTGTGACATAGGTCTCTGTGATGGCTGTCAAGTCTAGCTTAGCCTCTGCACCATTGCCTGCAATTTGGTGATCTTATTCAGGCTTCTGGTATTTACAGTGGGCACACCACCTCCAATGCACCCAACTTATTCCAGCTCCCCTTACCTGTTCACCTCTTAGACCCCTTCACATGCTTCCCAGTCTACCTCTTCCCCCTCTACTAGCTCGGTTGGTGCAACCCTCTCCCATTCCCTCTTCTTCTACTTTTATTTGTTTCCTGCCCTTGCCACAGCAGTTCTGGCTTCCCTTAGTCCTTTTTCTGATGTAATCTCCATCAGGTTCCCAGGTTCCCCATGTTCCCTACTTCTTCTAATGAATTCTCAGATTCTGCCTCTCTTTTCACTCAGGGATGAGGTGCAGTCTGGGGTAGGTGAGGGGACATTAAAGAGGGGGAACTTAAAGTGTGCAAACACCAAGAAAAACAAGAGGCTAAGCTGGCCCGTTGGTGCAGTGGTAGTGCTACCACTCCTGATGCTGGAGATCCGGGTTCAGTAGTGAGCCAGAATTGTTGGAGGGCCAGCCAGGAGGAGAAGGACTGAGTGCCTCATGTGCCACTCTCCTTCTCCGGGAGGAGTGATCGGCTCACCGCGCAGCAATACTGCCACCACCTAGGTGATCATAGGTGGTGCTGGTGCAGCAGATGAGGCAGAACACTAGGAAGGGGCGGGCACTGGCTGAGGACCAGAGCAGAAGTGCATTTCTGAATGCCTCAAACTAATTGGTCCTCCATGTGCACTGATGTCTGCAGGGAGTGGGGACCAGTAAAAGGAAAGACCCCACATCCAGGCCAGATGACGAGCTCCTGCACCAGCTAAGTGGCCAAAGAGGACCTGGAGAAGGACTCCAGGTGCACGCTCCTCTGAAGTTTGGAGTGGGGTAAAAAAGGTACAGCCCCCTATATGCCCATGGGAGCAGGGCCCTTATCAGAGTGATCCCTGGTCCTTTCGGTACTAGCCTGGGTGGTGCATTGGGAGACCCAAGAGAGGGGCTAGACATGGTGAAAGGGGGCCAATAAACAGAAAGTAAAAAAACCAAAAAAACAAGAGGCTAACAGAACATGGAAAACACAAGGATCAAAGACAGTGGACTAGCAATGTGGGGTCAGGGGTCAGATGGAAGGGAGTATGCCGTAATGCCAGGAGCCTGGGTAATAAAATCAGTGAGCTACAGGTGATGTTGACAGACATTAAGGTAGTCATTGTGGACATCACAAAAACATGGACTACAGAAAATAATGACTGGGACCTGACAGTGCCTGGGTACTCATTGTTCAAGAGGTATAGAGGAAAAGGTAGAGGAGGAGGAGGAGTTCTATGTGTCAAGAATGCCATTGAGGTTGTGGAAGGTGAGTGCATCAGGGGTAACAACAGAGAGTCGGAGTCTCCATGGGTGCAAATTGTGGGAGCATCAGGCAAGAACCTATGCTAGGAGGTGCTCTATAGACCTCCAGAGCAAGGGGAAGAGAGGGACAGAGAGCTCAGGGAAGAACCTGAAAAGGGGGGTAGCAAAGTGGGAAGTATTGGTAGTAGGTAATCGGAACCTGTTGGAAATCAATTGGGATGTTCCAGTGGCCAGGAGCACCAGAAGTCAGACCTTGCTGGATGTACTCCAGGACTATCTCCTGCTACAGCTAGTTAAGGAACCCACCAGGCACACTGCCATTCTTGATCTGGTGCTTACCAACTTGGAGTTGGTAGGAACTGTGAGAATTGGGGAGCCACTAGAGAACAGTTACCATAATTCTGTTTGGTTCAAACAGGCACTGGAAACTGGAAAGCCCCAATCAAGAACTGAAGTCCTTGATTTTAGGAGGGTGGACATCAGCAGGCTGAGGGAACTGGTCAAGGAAAAGTTAGTCAGGTAGACAATTTAGATGGGGCTGAAGAGAGACAATGGGGTAATAAAGGTGGCCATTTTTTGAGGCATCTAAGTTATGCATGAGAATGGTAAACAAAAGTAACAAATTCAAGAGACAATTATGTTTTTTGGCAAAAGTCGGGGGGAGGGCTAAGAAAAAGGCCTTCTACAAGTAAAAACAAAAATGGAGAGGAATAATGGTGAGAATATTTGCTGAGAAATAAGGAGGCAAAAAGGGCGGTAGGATAGCAAAAGCAGTCAAGAGCTGCATAATGCAGAAGTGGTCAAGGGCGGAGAAAAACATTTCTTCCAATATATTAGGGATAAAAGAAAGAAAGGAGGGGGAATCGTTAGGCTATTGGAGGATGGTGGGGTGAAAGAAGACAATAGGCAAAAGGTTGCCATCCTTAATGATTATTTTTGTTCAGTTTTCACTAGGGAGGAAGGTGGGCCCTTGCCTGAGAGTGGCATCAAAGCGGCTACTAAGAGGGTCCCTGAGAGGAGACATCCATATTTACGAATGGCAGGGTCAAGAAAGGATTGTTTGACTTAAAGATAGATAAGGCCCTGAGAACAGATGGGTTGCATTGGAAGATACTCAGGGAACTGGCAGCAGAACTGGCAGAACCCCTGGAAGGACTATTCAACCACTCACTAAGGACAAGGGTAGCTTTGAAGGACTGGAGGGCGGCAGACATTGTTCCACTCTACAAGCGGGGGGGGGGACAAGTGACAAGCCTCAAACTACAGACCTGTCAGTCTGACCTCTGTTGTAGGGAAATTGATGGAGCCACTGATCAAAGATCTTGTGGACTACCTGGAGGGCAACAGTCTCCAAGATAAAAAGGACCATGGGTTCATGGCAGAGAGGTCCTGTCAGACAAACCTGATAGTTTGGGTTTTATTGGGGGGTGATAAGGGAATTGGATTAGGGTCATGCGATGGATTTGCTTTATTTCAACTTCAGAATTGCTTTTGACTCATTGCCTCATAGATGCTTGCTGAAGAAGCTAGAGGATATGAGTGCACCTAAGGACATAGTTCACTGGGTAGGAAACCCGCTAAAGGGTAGGCACAAGAGGGTTGTGGTCAACAGGAACAAATCAGAAGACAGGGAGGTCACACATGGAGTGTCACAGGAATCTGTCCTGGGCTCAGTTCTCTTCAATATGTTCATCAACGACATTACAGAAAGTATCCGGGGCAGGTTTTATCACTTTGCAGATGACTGTAAGCTTTGTGTGAGGCGGATAGCGATAAGGGAATCAGAGAAATGCAGAGTGACTAACAAAAGCTAGGGGGTGGTCTAAGGTTTGGCAGTTAAAAATCGATGCCAAAAAGTGCAAAGTGATGTGTCTTTTGGATGAGACATTAAACCAAGGTGCCATCTGCCTGTTCTGGTGGTGGTTCAGGTGGATGTTAAAGATCCCATGGCACTTCTCGAAAAGAGTACGGGAATTTTGTTTTCTTAATATCTTGTAAACACTCACAATACAAATAATCATCCAAAGAGCAAGGGGGCACAATTTGAAGATAGAAGGGGGGCGGCTCAGAGGTAATTTAAGGAAGTATTTTTTCACAGAGAGGGCTGTGGATGTATGGAATGGCCTTCCAGAGGAGGTTGTGGAGTCAAAAACAGTGGTGGAATTCAAGCATGCATGGGACAGTCATAAGGCAATTCTAGGGGGTGGGGGTAGGAAGAAATAGGCTGCTGGTTAACTAGGATCTGCAGCTTATCCATCAGGTAGGGAAATGGCAGACTGGGTGGGCCAAGCGGTCCTTATCTGCTGTCAAATTCTATGTTTCTATGTAAGTCAAAAAACAATATCTATTAACATATTCTTTACATATTTATGTGATAGGTATATCTGAATTTGTCACCCATAGAAGATTCCTCCACACTTTCCTAATATATACTTCATTCTGAACAGTCTTTTCCTTATAATATACTGTATACGTAGTATCTCTTTACTAATATTTCCTATCAGTTCCTCATGCATAATAATCTTTTGCTGTAAAGTAAACAAACATCATATGTACCACTTCATTATGGAGAAAATAACATTCAATGTATTTTTCCTCACTGACTCCATTTTTGATAATACACCCCATAAATTAAAGTCTCATATTTCATCTGGTTTATTACACTCATACCCAATAATGACACAATGCTCCCTCAAAAGTCTCTAATATATATACAGTAAAAACATAAATGTTCCATTGTTTCCAATTGTGCCACACACTTAGGCCTTATACATATCCTTTCCTCTACCATTTTGTGCTTTTGATTAGCTTTAATATTCAATTTCTCATGACAACATAGCCACAAAACATCTTTAAATTTCACTGGTATCCTACTACAAGCATTTAATTGTAAAACGTTTGTCTGTATTCCTTTGGACATTGTGGAAAAGTAGCTATTTCTGTAAAACTGGATTCTAAAACTTGCTTATACACTTGTTTTTTACTCTTATTTTTAATATTGTGATATTTAATTCTCCATCTATATAATTTTACAAACATTTCCCTATAATACTGAGAAGCAAAGGATACAGTTTTAAAGATTTTTTGTGTGCCATTTTCCCATCCTAAAAACCATGCCAATAACTTCTGCTGTAATAACCCTGTCCATCCAAGTCCTATTTGTTGACACACGGGCCTGATATTTTTAAATAAAAAATATGGGGTTCACCATATGTAGCCCTCCTTTCTCCACACTTAAATATACAATATATATTTTCAATGGGTTCAATCTACTCCCCCATATTGCCTGAAAGAAAAGACTTAATACCATAGTTTCTCTTTCTTTAGGAGGTGGGAACACTGCACTTATAAATAAAAATACTGGCAATAAATAAGTCTTAATTAAATAAACCCTCTTCAGCTTCCCTATTGTACCCTTATTCCTCTTCTCAACCATAACTTTACCTTGCTGTAATTTTTTATCCCAGTAAACTAAATCTTGCCATCCCCTATCATATTCTATCCCCAAAATCTGTATTGGTCCTTCTTCCAGCTTTATCCCATCTATGTCTGTTAAGTCCTCCCTTTGTACACCAACCTGTTTACCCTTACTTTTGTTTTTATTTAAACAACCCCCCAATGTTTTACTATATAAGGTACAAAATTCAACTGCTTTCTCTACTGCCCTTTTGTCTTTAAATATAAGACATAAATCATCAGCATATGCCACTGCCGTTACTGATAATCTTTGTCTTGAAACTACCACTGGTGAAAAAAATCTTTTATCATTTAAAATCCTTAAAAGGGTCCATGCTAAATACATATAACAATGGGCTCAAAGGGCAGCCCTGTCTTACCCCTTTCTTAACCCGAATCATGGGTCCCAGATATCCATTAACTAAAGGTTTAATTTTTTTTTGTCAATATCTTTTTATTTGATTTTTCTTTCAAAACAAAAACTGTTACAAGGAATATTTTCAGTAAATAGGATAGTAACAACTATCATATTACAGCACATATAGTAAAAATAAGAAATAAAAGGGAGGGGAAAAAAGTAGAAAAATTCAACCTCAAAAAGAATATAATTTGCATCTTATTCAAAGGTGCTAAAAATATAAAATAAGCTACATTGAAAGATTACCACTTTTCATATATCTAAACAATAACCACTCTATTGATATTGTATCTAGAAAAAAGATAACAGAAGGTATGAAAGACTGCATTATAAATAATCAGTAGACATAGTCTTGCACATGCTACCTATAAATAGTACAACAATTTTCTGTGTCTAATTCAATATAAAGTGGTTTACATTCCCCTATTGTTCTTTTTGGAAGTAGCATCAATTCCTTAGTCGTAAAAAGAAGAAAGATATAAGGAAGGAAGAAAAGTATGGAAGTAAGTAAAGGAGAGAGAGAATACAGAGAATTACTTTGAAATCTAATATTCCTTTGAAACAGTAGCATACATGGAATACTAGGAATCAATTCCTTCTGATTAACAATAACCTATTTTTCATAAGAGTGTTACTTAAATAAACCTATTTATTAGTAAGAAAAGTATAGATCATACCCCATTTATGTTCAAAAACATGCTTCTGTCCTATTATGGAATGTGCAATTTTCTCTAGACGTAAAATTTCTAGACATTCATTCCTCCACTTGGACATAGAAGGTGTTTTATCATCTATCCAGTTCCTAAGAATGACATTCTTGACTGAAGCTGATATGACCTGAACAGTGTATTTGTGTTCTTCAGTCCATAAATGATCTTTTTTGAAGTGTCCAATAAGACATGTTTCAAGATTCAGTTTGTATTGAAACCCTGGCATATCATCAAAAAGTCTAATAATACTAAGCCACAAGTTTTGAATTTTATCACATTGCCAGAACATATGAATTAAGTTAGCATTTTCTGCACCATGTTTGTTACAAGTGGAGGAGTTGCATATGCCCATCTTAAATGGATGGTACGGTGTATAGTATAAGTTATGTAAGGATTTAAATTGTGCTAGTTTCATATTGACTGTCTTAAAACATTTTAATGAATTGTTCCAGATAATTTCCCAGTCCCAGTTGTCTACATTTTACCCTAGAACATTTGACCACCATCTAATATTTTCTAGATCCATGCCCCTTACACATTCTATAATTAGTTTGTAGAATTCTGAAATAGATGAATGTGACTGCATACAAGCAAGAAAAACTATAGTGTTTTCATTTGTCTTAGATCTGTTCAAATCATTATGATAATGACTCAGCAAACTAGTTGTGAGAGAGACATATTTAGAATAATCTTGAGGGGGTAATTCATATTTTTGTACCAAGGATTTAAAAGGGATCATTGTATTACGTACAATAATGAGTCGAATGCCTTTTTCTGATCCAATGTCACAATCAACCCCTCTATTCCCCCTAGTGTTCTAAACTCAAAAAGTTCTCTAAGTAACATCAGTACATCCGTTATTCTTCTGCCTGGGACTGCACAGAATTGTTCATTTGAGACAACATACTTGGCCACTTTGGACAACTTACCATTCAAGATTTTCATTAATATTTTAAAATCAACATTAAATAGGCAAATGGGTCTCCAGTTGTCCAAACACTTCCTTTCCCCTTTTTTTATACAAAAAAGTAGTAATTCCCACAGACATTCACAATGGAATTTCTTTTGTTTTTAGTAAATAATTAAACACCTTGGCCATCTCCACCGCAATTATTGGACTTATTAATTTAAAAATTTCAACAGGAATACAATCTTCTCCTGGCACCTTCCCTTTAGTTAGAGACTCCACTGTTTCTATAACCTCTTCTGCTGTTATATCATTATCTATTAACTTCAGTTCCTCTTGTGGACACACTGGAATATTAATAAGATGTAACAGAAGTAAGAAAGCTTCACTATCATTGTTCTGCCCTCTACATTGAATTGCCATATACTTTGACCCTACCTGTAAAATGTCTTGTTGATTCCTTTGAACTTCTTGCTTCTCATCCCATACTTCATCCATCCTTTTATGCTGTATTCTATCCCTGCTACTCAAGAAAGGACACACTTTGTCTAATTTTCCTTTCATACCAAACTGCTGTTGCATATTTAGTGATTCTATCTGTTTTTCATTAAATGCCCAGATTTCACTCTGTACTTCTTTATTCTGTGTGTCAAAGTTATGTTTTGTTGTCTGAGCTAAGCTCATCAAATGCTGCAATTGCTTTCTGCAGCTTTGATATCTAATTTTCTTCACTTCTCTATTTTGTTTACTAATTTTTATCAACAATGTTCTTAAGTCTAATTTAAGATTTTCCCACCATTGCAATGGGGTGTTGTATATGGAAAACAAAGTTTTCTTCCTGCATATTAAGTATAATATCTGGTGCTTAACCGACTCTGTTTGTAATAAAGACGTATTAAATTTCCAAATCCCTGGTCCATTATATTTATCTAATGCTCCAATAGTAATATAATGTTCTTTGTGACCTGTATACACCACAGACTCTGTTCTTGTTTCTTGTACCAACATCCCTTTACTTAAAAAGAAAAAGTCAGTCCTAGCTGCATGATGCCCCCTTTGAAAAGTCGAATCCCTTTGTGTTGTATGAGTTCTATGTGCATCTATGAGGTTCGCTGTTTGTATCGTGTTATTAAAAAACATTGAATCATTAAAAAGCTAAGAAGTAGTTGTGTTCTTCCCCTATCTTATTGTCCCAACCCACCATTAAAATCCCCCCATACCACATTCTGTGATGAAAACAAAAACGGCCTTATTAACCTAAATATCTCAGTTCTTTCTGATTTAGATTGTGGCACATATATATTTATGAGCCTGTAATATGTTTTCGCAAACATTATATCCAGGAGTAACACTCTCCCAGTCATCAAATCTAAGACCTTTACAACATTAACCTGAACCGAAAATAAAATTCCAATTCCTGTACAAGCCCCTAGTCCTTTTGACCAAAAGGATGTTCCAACATACTATTCTTTTTTAGCTTGTATGATCTTCCTTGTCATGTATAATCTTGTGTCCTCCACCATAATGATGTCTGCCTTAGTAGCCACAAGATGAAAAAACACCCAACCCTTTTCTTCTTATTTTTTAAACTGTTGGAATTAATAGTGAGTAATTTTAATTGATGCATTGTTCCTCATGCCCTCATGGTGGTTTATTACTCCTTTTTGTTTCTCAATCCCTTCCCCTTTTTTCTTGTTTTTGCTTTTTTTTACTTTTTGTTCATCCTTTTTCTGTTCTTCACCCAGCTCACTTAGGTTTGAATCTGAACAAGCTTCAATACGACTCAGGTCACCTGAGGAATTTTCAGATTCATTCCCCGTAACATCCGTGTTCTTAAACAGAGGTTGAAACCTATTTGAGGTCTTAGTTTCTGAAATGTTATGCACTTTATGGTCAGGTCGCTGCCATGTCCTTCTCCTGGTAACTCTTCTTTCAAATTCACCACTAGGTGCTGGAATGGGGGAAGGGGTCATGTCCTCCTTCACAATTACTTGTATCTCAGTATGATTTTGACTAATATCTAATTTTTGTAAACCTCTTCCTTCCTCCACCTGCATCAGATCCACTCCCTTCTTTATCTCTTTCTTCTCTTCTCTCTCTCTCTCTCTCTCTCTCTCTCTCTCCTCCATGTCATGGATAGGAAATGAAGCAACTATTGGTACCTGAGGTGCCTCTACCCATTCTTGTTCTTCCTTCTGCTGCTCAGGCTCCACAGGTGTGTCTAACTGATGTTTCGCATTCTTCCCCTGTTCCATAGCTACTAACAATCTCTGCTCCTCAACATCCCCTGACCCTGATTTACTATGTGCCGCTTGCTCACAATTCTCACATGAGTGCCCCTTCTTCCCACACAAGTTGCATTTTACCTCATTTTGACACTGCCAGTTCATATGTCCCAAATTGCCACACAAAGAACATCTCACCTTGTCACATGCATTACTTATGTGTCCCACTGCTTCACATTTGTAGCAACTCTTCGGTTGCCCTGGATAGAAGAACACTCCCCTATCTCCTAAAAGAAGGAATTAGGCAGATGTAATCCCCTCTCTATTGTTTTTAATGTGACTCTTACCTTCCAACTTCCCATCCATATATTCTCCGTATCAAAAATCGGCTCAGGGTGCCCCATCACTGAACATCTTTGCCTCAGCCAAAACACTAAATCAGTTACACTCACTCCCTCATTACTAAAAATTATTGTAACTGTCTTTTGTGCTGGCTTAGATAAAGGAATCACTTCAAAAGAGACCAATAATGGTGTGTTCTTCACTTTGTTATATCTTGTCCCAAACTTTTCCAAACCATTTTGCAGTTTAAAACTTATATCAATAGTTTTCTCCCCTGATACATGAATTAAAGCACAGAGCTCTGCAGCATTAAATTTCAAACTTTCTTTCAGCAGCTTTTTACCCACATAAACTATATCTGGGAAGCTTTCTAGTCCCCCTTTATACAGTAATCTGACTGCATTATGACGTTAAGCTGGAAAGATTATTTTCTGAAAAAATTATGCATAAGATCGAGAGTGCTGCTCTTCCCCCCAAGCTGGCTATCTTCCATAATGTCCTCCTGTGGGTTTTCTATGTTACCATCTTGTGGGTTTTTAACGTCCATATTGTCTTCAAATTCAACAGAACCATCTCTCTGTCTGTCCTCTCTATTCATCCCTGTATCCACAGTAATATCATTAGTCCTGTTCATGAAATTTAATCATGGATTTTGTGTTAATTCTGGTTCTGATAGTAATGATAACTCAAATAAAGTACCTTGTATATTTTGCTGATCATTTAACTGTAACTTCGATGCCATAGAAGTCCTATCCTGGAAACAGGAAATGGGACAGCCATAAGAACTGGGGTTGTCTACAGGCCCCCAGACCAGGGGGAGGACATAGACACATTACTGTTAGAAGATATACAAAACATAACAGCTAAAGGGGAGGTTCTGATAATGGGAGACTTCAACATGCCAGATACAGATTGATCAATACCAGCTGGAACATCTGCCAGAACTAGATACATGGTGGATTCCCTGCAAGGGGGGGGCTCAAACAACTGGTACAACAACCCACAAGAGACAGGGCTATCCTAGTTCTAGTACTGACTAACAGGAAATGGATCACAGCTCTCCAGGTAGAAGGTCACCTGGGGGCCAGTGACCATCACATGGTATGGTTCAATTTGGCCACTACATATAAATCATCCCATTCCAAGGCAAAAATATGAGACTTCAGAGGAGCTGACTTTGATAAGATGGCCAACAGTGTTAAGCTAGCCCTGGCAAAAAGAAACACAGGTGAGGGGGGTGCAGGCAAAGTGGGCAAGCATTAAGGATGCAATACTTGAAGCAACATCCCATTATGTTAGACAGAAAAGGAAGTGCAAAAGAAGAAGAAAACCACTTTGGTTCTCAAATACAGTAGCAGAAAAGGTCAGAGTCAAAAGGCTGGCCTTTGGGAAATATAAGGGAACACAGCGGGATGAAGATAGGGAGGCATACCAAACTGCCCTAAGGGCAGCAGGGAAGGCAGTAAGTGAGGCAAAGTCCCAAACTGAGGAAACACTAGCATGAACAGTAAAAGAAGGTGACAAGACTTTCTATAGATACATTAGTGAAAGGAGAAAGTCCAGAGGGGGTATTGCTAAGCTCAAAGGGGAAAAGGGGGCATGTGAGGAGGAGGACCCTGTAAAAGCATCTATCCTAAATAGATACTTTTGCTCAGTATTTACTGAAGAGAAGGTAGGGCAGGGCCCACAGCTCAGCACCATGGACACGGGGTATGGAGGTGAGCGCTATTCCCTTCACAAAAGAAAGGGTGCTACAAGAGCTCGCTAAACTCAGGGTGGACAAGGCAATGGGACCTGATGGCATACATCCCAGGGTACTTAAGGAGCTAAGGGTGGAACTAGCATAGTCATTAGCAGAACTGTTTAGTGAGTCTCTGAGCACAGGAGAGGTCCCAGAAGACTGGAGAAGGGCTCATGTGATCCAGCTCCACAAGAGTGGTTGCAGGGAGGAGGCAGGGAACTACAAACCAGTCAGTCTTACCTCAGTAGTGGGAAAGATTATGGAAGCACTCCTTAAGGAAAGGATAGTGCAACACCTGGAATCCATAGGGGCACAGGATCCAAGACAGCATGGGTTTACAAAAGGAAGGTCCTGTCAAACTAATCTCATAGATTTCTTTGACTGGGTAACCAGAGTGGTGGAGCAAGGGGGGAGCAGTTGATGTCGCCTACCTTGACTTCAGCAAAGCTTTCAACACTGTTCCACATAGAAGATTGATAAATAAGCTGGGTAGGCTCAGAGTGGGTCAGAAGTTGGTCAACTCGGTGGCAAACTGGTTACGGGCAGAAAACAGAGAGTGGTGGTAAATGGTATACAGTCAAAAGAGATGCAAATCACAAGTGGGGTACCTCACAGATCAGTCCTGGGGCCAGTTCTCTTCAATATCTTCATTAGTGACATTACAGATGGACTAAGGGTAAGGCTTGTCTGTTTGCAGATGACACCAAGATCTGCAACAGAGTAGATGATCCAGATGAGGTGGGCAGAATGAGAAGAGATCTGGATAAACTAGCAAAATGGTCAGAAGAGTGGCAACTGGGATTTAATGCAAAGAAGTGCAAGATCATGCACATAGGGAAGAGAAACCCTGAAGCCACCTATAGGCTGGGAGGGGGGGGAGTTGCTGGCAGTCACAAAGGAAGAAAGAGACTTGGGCATCATCATCACCGATGACCTGAAATCAACCAAGCAGACCTGTAAAGCAGTAGGTAAGGCTAGGGGGATGTTAGGGTGCATTAGTAGGGGTATCACAAGTCGTAAGAGGGAGGTAATAATCCCTCTTTACAAGACACTGGTTAGGCCCCTTCTGGTGTACTGTGTGCAGTACTGGAGGCCCACACCTTCACAAGGACATTAACCAAATTGAGGCAGTCCAGAGAAGGGCAACCAAAATGGTGCAGGGACTGCATCAGAAGACATATGAGGACAGATTAATGAGCTCAACATGTATACCCTTGAGCAAAGGAGGGAGAGAGGTGATATGATCGAAACATTCAAACACCTTAAGGGCATTAACAAGGTGAAAGAGTCTAACATGTTTAAATATAAGAAAATAGCAGGACAAGAGGACACAGCATGAGATTAGAGGGAGGCCGATTAAGGGGAATATGAGAATTATTTTCATAGAAAGGATGGTGGATGCATGGAGCGGCCTACCTCAGGAAGTGGTGGCTATGAATATAGTGCAGGGCTTCAAACAGGCATGGGATAGGCATAAGGGAGCATTACAGATGAGTATGAATAGATAGGCCACTTACAGAGCAAAGGCCGATGGCACATTTATAAGGTAGAAAAAGAAATGGGCAGACTGGATGGGTCTTGCGGTCCTTATCTGCCATCAACTTCTATGTTTCTATGTTTCTATGTTATCCCAAGTTTGATCTACTAAATACACTCCAAGTATATTAATCGGTGCAAAGCCAGAAGTCCATTGTTTTGTAGTAGGCGACTGCATCCATCCCAGCAGATTCAGTGAACTCTCCACAGTCCACGGCTCATTTAACTCAAATTCTGAATTTGCCCATGTAGCACAGCATGTCCTGCAAATGCCCTCTTTTGCCTTTTATCTTTTGTTTGGGCCGTAAAAGAAAATACAGTTACACCATCCTGGTTTAGTTTGTCCGACTGAAAGACAATCGGTTTGCCCAAAACATTCGCGGCTGACTGGTCATCAGGGACAGTTGCCTTCTGTATAGTCTGGGATGGCTCCTGACAACTCCCGCCAGTTGCTATTAGCTTGCCATGACTCCCAACATTTTCTTTTTTTTAACAGTCTCAATCGCTTTACACAGTTCCTCTTTCTTCTTAACATATTCTTCTTCAGTGTTTTGTAATAAAGCTGTCAATACCTCTGCAGATTGATGCTGATGTTCCATTGCTGAATTTGGAGCCTTTCCATCCATTTTCATTGTCTGGTCATTCACTCTCTCAGCTCCAGTTTCATCTATTTCAAGATGCACATCTGCATCATAAAAGGCCTCAATTTCTCCTAATTCATTTTGTGGGAAAGCGGCCATCTCTCCAAGCTCCTCCACGTCCTTCTCTCTCCAAGCTTAGACTGAGACTGACACTGATCCTGCCAGTATGTCCGCCTGCAGGTAAGATGGGGAATTTCCCCAGTGCCCTGGCCATATTTCCTCTCTTTCAATAAAAATACCACCAACAGCTTAATCTGGTTCAAGATCAGTTGGCATTCATCTGTATCCCCCTCCCCCGGGTCATGCCTGAAAATAGGCAGAATTTGTCTAGTGCACTTACCCGGTCAACAAAAACTAAAAAAAAAAAACAAACAAACCCAGGATAGAGTACTAGATGTATGGGGTGAGACTTAGCACTACGGCTGAGGAACATGACCTAGGAGTTATCATTAGTGACACCCTCAAGCAATCGAGCTAGTGCAACAAGGCCTGTGATAAGGCAAGTAGGATGCTGAGGTGCATATAGGGAAGGGGTATTGATTGCAGGAGGAAGGAGTTAATACTATCCCTTTAAAGATCTTTAGTGAGGCCACACCCGAAGTACTGTGCCCAGTTCTGGAGTCTTTACCTCAGGAATGATAGGGACAGACTGGAGATGGTGCAGCACAGGGTAACAAAATTGATTCAGGGCTAACAGGACAGGTTTTATGAGGAGTGCCTCAAGGCACTGAACATGTACTTGATGGAGACCAGAAGGGAGAGGGGTGATATGATAGAGGCCTTCAAGTTCCTAAAAGGATTAAACAAGCTGAACTGTGAGAAACTATTACGCTTGAATGCTAGTTCGATGTCACAAGGGTATAAGTGGAAACTAACAGGAAGGAGTTTCAGGAGGGACAAGAGGAAGTATTATTTTACAGAAAGGGTGGTGGAGCTGTGGAACAGTCTACCAGCTGAAGTGGTGGGCTCTAAAACAGATTGTGGTGTCAAGTATTGCTGGGATAGAGTGAAAGGTATAGTGGTCACTTGGGGTGACAGAATCAGGAAGGAGAATGGGGGAGGAGGGGGAAGGCTAGGACCCTGGATGGACAGCAGGTCCTAGGGTTACATAGGGAACTCAGGTAGACTGGATGGACCATTGATCTTTTTTTACCATCGCTGTCTATGTTTCTATGTTTCTAAAAGACTGTCCACTTACAGTAGATATCAAATCTCTGCCCAAGTGCACTTGCCCCCTCTCCAGTGAGATGAAGGCCATTCTCCTTAAAGAGTTTTCTGTCACCGAATTTCCCCCAGTCACCCAAATTATACCCTTCTTCCTGACACCACCCCTTCATCCAGGAATTGAATACCTCAGTTTTTGCCTGCCTCACCCTTCTCACACCTTCTCTTTTCTCTGTCCCACACTGGAAACATCTCTGAAAAGGATAGCAAAGTTGCCTTCCACTTCGTCCCCCCCCCAATCTTTATAAGATGGACTTAACTTCCTTAGACTTTGGTTTGCTGAGTTGTTTTGTGTACAAGGACATGTGGCACATCCCCCATCTTGACTATCATTCTCCTTATCCTGCATTTACCCCCATGGCCGGTGTGCTTGGTAGGCATCTGCCATGTCCCTTTGCTGTCCCACCTCAGCGCACCACCCTTTCCACACTCCTCACTATGGAGTTCCCAGGTATATGTACAGTACCATTCTTGCCAAGTTCCTTATACCCATTACCCTACTTGCTGCCTTCCTCTTTCACTCGACCCTACTGGGTACCACACACACTGCCTGGCACTTCAAAGTGACTGGCTGACAGACACCCCTGGTGGAGTTAGGTAACTGTGCCTCCTCCAGGGGTGCAAAATGGTTTGTAATCTTTATTAGAGGACTCTGATTCACACCTGCAAATTGCTTCCTACCCCCTTCCCACCTTGTTCATCCCCCTTGGCTAGTGGACCTCTATGAGATATAGAGCATGGGTAACAGTTCAGGAGGTCAGTTCAGCTGTCCACTCAGCATGAGTGTTTCTCCTCATGCTGCCCACAGCTATGCATGGAGCTCTTCAAAGCCCCTGCACATGGGACAGTGACAAATCCTCCAGAGCATATCCCAGGGGATGATCACACCATAATCCCTGCATTTAGATAACTCCTTTTCCATGTTGACCCTCCATTCCTCTTTGTAATCAACAGATTTAACAACTATAAGCAAATTATCAGGTGTTATTCATTATATATACTGTATATAAAGTACTACAGTGCACCACTGCAGTGCAACCTAAACAGATCCTTTAATTTTCTTTGACCAAATGCCACAGTAGTTCCCCCCAAAAGGCCTTAGAGTTTCTTTAGTTTTATAATGGAGTGAGGACTTGGGCATTAAATTGTACATTGATGGAATGGAAAGGGATGGGGGGATATGCTAGAAACATAAGTTTCTAAGGGGTATAAACAAGGTGAATAGTGAGGACCTGTTTGTAAGGACTAGGGAAGCAGTCACCAGGGGGGCATGATTGAAGACTGGTCGGGGGCAAGGTCAAGAGAGATGTGAGGAAGTTTCACTTCACAGAAAGAGAGGTGGAACTGCAGACAGGCTGCTGGTGGAAGTGGTTGGGCCAGCTACCGTAAATGGGTTTAAACATGGCTGGGACAGGGCAAAGAGATTTGTTATCCCTGGGGGGGGGGACACAAGCTTGAGGGATGAAACAGTAACGGAAGAGGGATACAACTCAACAGTACAGTAGGTCATGAGGTTAGGTACTATAGTGTAGTATGGACAGATGTGATAAACCCTTGGTCTCCTTTTGCCATTAGATTCTATGTTTCTATGTAAGCAATAGCCATTAGATACAACCATGTCCACCCAAGAGAGGTGAAACTCCCCACACTGGGACCTGAGAGGCAATAAACTGAGTGGTGAAGGGTGATGTAGAGACACTACACATTTGATTTGATCTGATCAAGAGATATAGTAGGTACCCTAGGCTACATTGCCTATTGTCAGGCATGTTGCATGACCAGGAACATTTGGCAAGACATAACATTAAGTACATAGAAACAATTAAAGGCTTAATTAAAAGTTTGTCCAAACCAGACCATTTCATAAACAATTAGAATAGGAAATTAAAACATTTATTTATTTTTTGTTAGGACAGCTCCTTTGAGCCAAAGTTCATTTCCAGTTGTGACTTGGGAGACAATAAGGAACAGAGAGGTTGAGACTTATCAGGATCACAAAGTGTGTAAGTGGCAGTTGTGGGATTCAAATACAGATCTACTGGGTCTCAAGGTTTACAGATATGTGCCCTAACCACTAGACTTAGAAACACAGAAGCTGATGGAAGATAGGGGTCACTGAACCCACCCAGTCTGCCCATTTGTTTGTTTCCTTGCACGTGCACACAAAACATTGTGCTTTGCTTAAGAGAACAGCATTTGAGAGGTGCGTCACAGACTAGCCCAATGCAGAGCAATCCACATTGGGCTCGTCCCTGACAGACTAATGACCACGCAAGCAGAGTATGACAGTGGGCACAGTTTCATGGGTGTAAACCTTGTGTACTTGAAAGAACTGAAACACTTCTATGAGTAAGCATTTCAGTACTTTCATTTGCATAAAGTCAGCTGGCAGGCAGCTGAGCGCAGGACCGGCAATGGCTTATATGTACAATAAGAAGTAACAACAAGCAGCCCCAAAGTAGCACCCATAGCTGATGGTAGTGAAACATATATAAACAAAAAAAAAAACACCCGCTTCCTCCCTCTGTGTGCTGTGCCACCCCCACCCTTTATTTCTGTCCCAGTAGTAAGAAAAAAAACCTCCTGCTCTCTCTTTCCCTCTGCACTGTACTGGCCTCACCCTCCATTCCCATCTTGGTAGGTAGGAAAAAAAACTCTCCCTCCCTTTGTGCTGTGCTGCCCTCACCCTCCGTTCCTCTCTGTTAAGCCCCGAGTCACACCTGGAAATGAGCCTTGGCTTAGCGTGCCTTTCCCAGTTAACAACTTCAAAATAAATAAATACATAAGAACTCAATAAGTCGACAATGGGGTTGCCCAATCCCTGTGCAGGCATTGAGTGCCACCCCTCAGCAATTTAGGACACTGGAGAGCCCACCCCCAGTGTCCCAATATATTTATTTTCTTTAATAAGAACTGGAAAAAAAGAAAACAGTCCCCTGGCATCTTTTTTTTTTTTTAATCCTGAAAAAAAGGAAATGGTCTCTCATCATCTCCCCCATCCCCTCCCCATCCCAACCCTCCCACTGAGCACCCACCCCCCTTACCCCATACTTACCACTGGAGGTCATAGGCTGTCATCTTCTGTGGACCGGAATATGTCAGCACTCTTCAAAGTCAAACTGGGAACTGAGGAATAAAGGTAAGTGCTCTATAATGTATTTCAATGGCATTTTGAACTTATATTCATAACTTTGCCATTTTTAGGTATTTTTTCACCAAATTTTCTACATGGCCATTTTGGGGCCCCACCTCATGAACACTGTCACTGTCATTTCATTAACTAGGCCTGAAAGGTGATTTTGCAGTCACTGTGCAAAATCATGTTTCGGGACCGAATAATGAAATTTCACCCCAGTGTTCATGAGGTGGAGTCCCAAGAAGGCCATGTTAAAAACTTGGTGACAAAATTTCTAAAAATGGCTGAGTTATGTGTATTCGTTGAAATTTTTCTACTCACATGCATAATTTTGGTAATTTTCACTATTTTGGCTCCAAATTTTCAACATAGCCATTTTTTCACACCACTTCATGAGCAGTACAGCTGTCATTTTTCACATCCTGTCAGAAACACTTTTTCAAGCCTGTGGCATGGGATAGCATTTTGACATGGATTTGAAAATTTACACCTATGGGGCTTATGAGGTGGGGTCATAAGAAGAGAAAGTTGAAAATTTGGAGGTCAAAATGTGAAAAAATGCCAAAGTTATGACCATTTACTGCAGTTTCACTATGCCTGCTTGTAACTTTGGAAATGTTAAATATTTATACCACTGATTTTCAAAGTAACCCCCACCTACTAATTTGGGGTTTACCTTAATGTCTTCCTGGGCTTCTTCTGTGCCCACTGCCAGGCTGACGTATTGTAGAGGTAATAGACCCAAGGTTATCTGTTTGCTTCTGTTGATTTTCGTGGGAGTGGCATACTGTGCCTCCGCACCTGTTCCTTTAAGAATTTAGTCAGTATGTGTATAATGAATGGTTTGGGCTGGGTCCGAGTGCTTTTTAGGGCTTGTGACTGGCCAGACACTGCTTTCATTTGCTCCACTCTGCAGTCGATAATAGAGCAGAGGAAGTTTGAACTAGTATTGTAATTATTTATTTCTAACTGGCTGTTACAGTATATCTAAACAGAAACATAGAAACATAGAAGCTGATGGCAGAAGGAGACTGCTAGGTCCATCTAGTCTGCCCATTTATTTTAGACCTATTTTGACACTCTAGTTTGCCCTTTGTAGTCAGGGAGTTAGGCAGTTTGTTTAACCTGCTTTCCTTGCAGCTTTTCCTTTATGACTGGGGCCACCATGTTAGGTCTGGGACTTTCAGTAACTGAACCAATAGGGCTCAGGGACCCTCAAAGGATCCTTGGCCCAAGTGCCTCATGGGAAGGAAAGACTGTAACTTTTGTAGTTTTTAGGTTGGCACCTAAACTGAACTGAAGGGGGCATCCAAACTGTGACTGACAGCTCCCTCAGCCAGCCAGTACTCTGAAAACCAAGGGAAAAGCCCAGGACTGTTAGCAACAGTAGACAGTTGGGGTTAGAGCTTGAAAAGTGAGCAGCTTGAGCTGTCGAGAAGCTGCTCCCATTTGGAGCTTAGGGGAATCAGCGGGAAGAGGCATGACTTGCCTCGCTGCCACTGTTCTCCTGCATTGGACTGCCTGATTGCAGGGATCAGATGAACCAAAATTGTGATCGAAACTATGTCAGAAGCCCCTGAGACATTTAAAAGTACTGCATGAGATTTGGACCAAAGTTAGACTCCTGTGAAGAGATCAGCCCAGAGGTGGTGAAGAGACTAATATTGGATCAAGAGGTTTGTTCAGTAAATTGACTGCAATTGCAACCGGACTGTATCCGATCTGTTAGAAGAAGTTAGTGCTGTTCTTATTAAGTGTGTTGAATGTTCATCGTGGGTCAAGGCCTGTTTGCCCATGACCAGATCATTACGCCAGCTGGAGGCTTCACCAGCAAAACAAACTGAACTCTGCCAACGTGCTCAACATGCCTGGGCCTTTGCCAACCTAGCCAAGACCGACTGTATTGCACCAGAGACTGTCCTTGGTAAGAAACCAGTTTCAGGGATTCAGCCCCTGCACAGAGGTGACTCGCAGATTGCAGCCACCTGGAGGGAAAGGCCATGAAGAGAAGGTGTGTCTTGTCGGCCCTTCTTCCCCATGCTCATTGCTGATTAACACGAGGTCTTCATATCTCCAGCAACATGACAGTCAACTGGAAGTGTGATTAAGCCCAGGGTGGCTCCCTGCAACAAATCACTTAATTATCTATGGTACCACCTGATTGCCTTAGTACTTATCTGGGTTACAAGAGACTGGGCCAACTGGCCAGGATTACAAATAATCAAATCTTTGTTGTACTTGCCAACTGCCTTTTCTTTCCATCAAGGATCCCAACAACAGCTGCCCACCCCTGGGCAATGCCTCTTGCTAGCCAGTATTCCATATTGGATACCCAGTGTTGTAGAACTAACTATTTGGGACTAAAATGTGCATGCCAAGAACCTGAATTCAATCAGTATAGTAATCACTTAACTAAATTCATGCCCTTCCCTTGTCCATAACCCTTGAATAAATCTGATTGTTTTTTCATGTTTAACCTGGCTTATGTGCATATTATTAGTTGGGTTACAGTACTGAAAGTGTATATTTGCTTTGCTAACCTTGTTTTTACAGGGAGTTTCAGGGACATTGCTGAAGGCCAGACCCCTGGGGTAAGTGTGAAGGGTGTGAGCATATTATTAATGGCACTGGCTGACTGTGTGTTAACTGCTGTTAAAGGTACAAAGCCACTAGGAGGGTGGGTTGGTGGGTATAGCTTCCCAGAGGGCTATAACAGATTAGACAGATATCCCCACTATTGTTATTCTGGGTGGAGGCACCTTAATAATGAATCCAGGCCTCTCAACCTGTGTTCAGAAGTACAGGCAGGGGTAGTAACCTTAGGGATAGTGCCGCCTAGGGGTTACATCTTGGAGGCACCGCTGGGATTTGAACCCAGGATTTCCTGTTTACCAAATCCCGATGGCCCTGGAAGATAGAGAGAAAACTGCGTTCATCTGTCCTTTGAGTTTGGAACACCAGCCACCTTACAAAGTGGAGTGGAATGGAGTGAGCTGTAGGAGACATGAACTTGCTTGAATGCTTAGTTTATCTGGACAATGTCATTGTGTTTGGCAAGACACTTGAAGAGCATGAGACTCACTTGTTCAAGGTCCTGGACCGGTTCAAAAAATTCAGATTAAAATTGTCTATCGACAGATGCCTGTTTTTCCAATAGTCTGTAAAGTATGTGGGCCACATAGTATCAGCTGAAGGCATTCAAACTGACCCGAGCAAAGTGGAAGCACTAACTATGGCCTAGCAGTCTTAAAGAACTGCAAAGATTCCTGGGTTTCTGAGGCTAGTATTGTCATTTTGTAAAAGAATACACCAAAGTCATTGGCCCTCTGCTAAATCTGACTCATGGGCACCCACCTACAAATTGGAAATATAAAAAGAGTGCTGTAAAGGAAGGGGGCAAGGCCTATATTAAGACTAATGAACCATTTGAGGCCTGGTGGACCAGTGAATGTGATGCAGCTTTTTATGACATTATTCATCAGCTTACATATGCCTCAGTACTTGCCTACCCAGGTTCAACTAAGCCATATGTGTTACACACAGATACCAGTTGAAAGGGACTTGGAGCCATGCTTTACCAGGAGTATGAGAAAGGATTATGCCCAGTGGCGTTTGCCAGCAGAAGTCTGACACCCTCTGAGAAAAACATCCGGTACACAAAGTTGAATTTCTCGCATTGAAGTGGGTGATAGTAGATCAATTTCACAAAGACTTTTACGGTGAAAATATTCTGGTAAAGACTGACAATAACCCCCTCATGTATGTCCAAACCTCAGCCAAGTTAGACACCACTGGGCACCGTTGGTTGTCGGCACTTTCAAAGTATGATTATTCAGTGCAGTATCGTCCAGGTCTAAATCACATAATCGCTGATGTCCTGTCCTAGAAGACAGCATAGCACAGTGGTTTAAGGCTCTGAGCTGCAAACCTGGAGACCGGGATTTGAATCCCACAGTCCCCACTTGCATACTGTGTGACCCTGAGCAAGTCACTCAACTTCCTTGTGCACCTGGAAACAAGCTTTGGCTTAGTGTGCCTTTCCTGGTTAAACAATTTCCCCTTCTCCTTCCCTATCCAGGAGGCCTGTATCAAACTCTGAGTGGCTATGGATGTCTGAACAGTCTGTTAAGGCCCTATGCTACAAGTTTGACAAAGATGAACACCTGTCCTTTGAAACCATAGATTGCCTGGTTCTGCCTGACACCTGTGTTCCTGCAGCCTATTGCAATTTTGCAATGTTAGATTTAAGTACCCTGCCTCAACTTACTCCTGCTGATATCCAGAGGGAGCAGTGCAACGATCCCCTGATTAAGCTTGTGTTGGATGCCATAAATGCTGGAAAAAATGTTTCCAAACTTTGTTCTAAAGACCAGAGAACTGCTTGCTATTCTGTGAGGGGCCTAGGCTCAAGCTGTGCAACAAGCTATTTTACTGACAGACCACGAATAGACAAGGCCAAGTTATCAAACAACAGCTAGTTCTGCCTTCTGCATTTAAAAGTGTGGTTTTACGTGCTCTTCATGATCAAATGGGACATTTTGGTTATGACAGAACCTCAGATTCAGCCTGTGCCTGTTTCTATTGGCCCAAGATGGGTGCTGACATTAATGCCCATATCAAAACATGTAGTTGCTGCCTTCAAAGAAAAGTTCAGCCCCAAGCCAGCCCGGTGGCACTGAGGGTTGAGGCGCTGGATGCCACACCTCGTGCCACGCCGGCAGCCTGGGTTCGGGAATGAGCCCGGGCCATCGGGGGTTGGCAGGGGAGGGAGAGTATTGAGTTCCCGATGGACAGCTCTTTTCTCTCGGAATGGAAGGAAGCGGGGTTCATGCTCGGCGGTTGATCTGCTTCTGGTGGAGGTCCAGGGGTTCATCATGCATAGAGCTAGTCGCAGGAGGATGGGGAATGGCTACCTAGGCAGTGAGGCCATAATGTTGGGTATGAGCCACTCTCCTGAACAAGGAAAATCAGTACACAGTCTCCTGGGTGATGGAGCACCCAGCAGAGACCCTGATTGCCCATGCACCTGCCTGACTGCCTGGAGAAGGTCCGAGGAAATGAAGAAGTATTTGGGGTGTCCTGCCCCACCCTGTACCTGCCTGGGGGGTACAGCCAAGGCTCCATGGAGACTGACTGGGAGTTCAAGTAGGCAGTGTGTGTGGGGATATTGCATTGTGTTTCCTGAAGGAGTGGAGACCATGCGCCGGGGGAGTACAAAAAAGAAATTAAAAAATAAAAAGCTCAGTACCAGAGCGCAGTGCCTTTAGTTCATATCTCCATCAGTAGACCCATCAAGCTCATATGTATTGACTTCTTGTGCTTGGAGCCTTATGAAAAAACATTGGCAATGTGCTGGTTGTGACTGACCATTCTACTCGTTATGCCCAGGCCTACCCAACCAAGGACCAGAAAGCAGCCACTGTAGGCAAAGTGCTTGTGAAGAAATTCTTCATCCACTACGGTGCCCCACAGCGAATCCATTCTGACCAGGGAAGAGACTTTGAAAGCCATCTAATTAAGGAGATGCTCTCACTCTGGGGGGTAAGAAAATCAAGAACCACCCCCTATCACCCTCAAGTACATCCACAGCTTGAATGATTAAATGGAACATTATTGGACATGCTGGAAACCCTTCATCCCAAAGATAAGACAAGGTAGAGTCAGCAAATAAGTATTTTAGTTCATGCATATAACTGTACTCGTAATGGTACAACTGGTTTTCCCCATACCAGCTGATGCTTGGTCAAGAAGCAAGGTTACCTGTTGACATTTGTTTTGGCTTAACACCCAATAGAGTTCAAGCAGAAAACTATCTCCAGTATGTATAAAAACTCAATGCTCAGCTTAATCACACCTATCAGCTGGCCCACACGATGGCTACCAAGAGAAACTTGGCCAATAAAGAAAGACATGACAAACATGTTAAGGCTCAAGAGTTACAACCTGGGGATTGTGTTCTGCTAAGAAACTTGGGATTGCACAGAAAACACAAGATAGCCAACAGGTGGCATCACGCCCTGTACATTGTTGTCAGCAAGCTGGAGGATCTGCCAGTTTACAAAGTACATCCAGAGAATGATCCACGGGCTGTAAAGACAATGCATAGGAATCACCTTGTGCCCATTGAACAGATTATCATAGACACTGTACCTCAAAAGAATGCTCCCACTGGGCATGTGACCAGGTCTGTAGCTAGAAAGAAGCAAGTAAGCTCACCTTCTACTGTCTCACAGCCAAAGCCTTCAGCAAGCAATGCTCTCATCCATAATGACGATCATTCAGAATCAGATGATAGGGAATATGGGGCTACCTATTATTCCTCTTTTGAGCTAAGCCAGCTATTCCAAGGAAATCTTTTGTGTAACATGTGAGATAAAGCTGGATCTTCAGGACTGTCTAGTTTATCCAGCCCTCTCAACTACCCCTGCACCACCTGATAGTGAATTGCAAAGTATAACTTCTGAAGTAGCTGATTCTTTATGTTTCATAGAGCCAACCGAATTCCTCGAGGCAAACCCCGACCACAAAAGTGAAAGCTAAAATAGTGAAATGCCAGATGAAGCCGAAATATCTGAAGTTGGGGAATCTGATATCATGTTGGACAATAGTACTGCTTCAAATGTTGATTCTGAAAGTATCAGCAATGTTTTACATGATTTAAATTCTATGGAGTTCCCCCTCAATGATGAACCAGAGTCTACAGAACAAGCAAATGCAAATGCAAGTGCTACTTCCAGTTCTGAACAAGCTGTGGGTGGAGAGGTACCCCTTTCATCAGAAGCTGACTTATTGCTGGACAATGTGCTGGGACTGATCAACCCAAATGCCAATGTTGAAAGGACTGAGCCTGTGTCTGCCCCTCCGAGAAAATCTGGAAGAGCTGTTAAGCCTGTGGTACGCCTTAGTTATGATTCTCCAGGAAGGCCTGTAGTCCTCCCCATGAATGTAGTCCACAAAGGGGTTTACATTACAGCCAATTCCCTTTCTAAACTAGGTTATGAACATACAAAATTTACCAGCAGATAAAGGCCTAGTGGTCTATCAAGCCTGCTCAAATGTGCAGCTAGCACCCTTATTCTGCAGCTGCCCCTCCTCCCACCCATCCCCTCCCTTGACCCTCCCCTTGCCCTATCCCAGCCCCTTTGAAGCAGTCCACTGTTCTACTGGATACCACTTCCACCGGTAATGCATTCCACCCAGCTACCACCTTCTCCATAAAATAGTGTCTCCTCATCTCCCTCCTGAACCTTCCTCCCTCCAGTCTCATATCATGGCCCCAGGTGTCCCTCCCCTCTCTTACTTTGAACAGCCCCTCCATACCAGTCTTGTTTATTCCTTTCATGTACTTGAAGGTTTCAGTACAACCTCTAAGCTAATAGTAAAGCCCTCCAGGCAGTACTCTAGGGATCACCCTACACAGAGCCCAAAGTTAGCTGATAGGGTCAGACCCCCCTTCCTGTGGGTTAATGTGCAGGAAGTAGTACAGACAAGGGTAATGTGTTTAGCTACTTTAATCAGTCTACTATGAAAGTAAAATGTTTAAAGTAAAATGTAAAATGCTTGAACAGTATTATTGCATATGAGTAAAGCATGCTTGTTTTGAAGATGCATCAAATATGAAAAACTATGTAACGTATATAAACTGTAATAGTTTGTGGTTGCAACCTGTACATATTCATGAATTGTACTGTTCTAAATAGGAGTGTTTATAAAGTGCAGACTTGATGCGGACACCAACTTTTTCCAGGCAGTAAAGAGTGTAACCCTCCTACTAATTTGGGGTTTACCTTAATGTCTTCCTGGGCTCCTTCTATGCCCACTGCCAGGCTGACGTCCTGTAGAGGTAATAGATACAAGGTTATCTGTTTGTTTCTGTTGATTTATGTGAGAGTGCCATGCTGTGCCTCTGCGCCTGTCCCTATAAGAATTTAGTCAATATGTGTATAGTGAATGGTCTGGGTTGGATCCAAGTGCATTTTAAGGCTTGTGACTGGCCAGACACTGCTTTGATTTGCTCCACTCTGCAGTCGATAATAGAGCAGAGGGAGTTTGAACTAGCACTGTAATTATTTATTTTTAACTGACTGTTGTATCTAAATTAGGGAGTTTGTTTAATCTGCTTTTCTTTGCAGCTTTGCCTTTATGACTAGGAGCCACCATGTTAGGTCTGGGACATTCAGTAAGTGGACCAGTAGGACTCAGGGAACCTCAAAGGGTCTTTGACCCAAGTGCCTCATGGGAAGGAAAGAATGGGTGTTTACTCACCTGGTAAAGGTGATTGTGTTGGTTGACATCCATGGCACTCCAGACATTACCTCATGGGTTTTAACCCGCCTGATAGGCTAATGATGCACATGACTCTAGGATCAGATTTCTCCCATATCCCGGTCCCAGAAGCCCCCTGCTCTCCAGTTCGAATCTTCCAAAGCTGAAAGTAAGGTTAGTGAAAGGCAACACCAGAATAATGACCCGCATACCAGATGAGATGCTAATAGAAAGAAAGCGAGTATACGCGGTGATAAATGTAACCGGGCCAGTGCCCTAATTTATTCCCCTGACAATACAATCTAGACTCGACCCCTAATGGGCCAACGGTGGACATCCTGGATGTCGAAAATGCATGGCAATAACAGTCAGCTCAATGTAAGGTTGTCTGCTCATACCCTGTACGCCTCTGACTACTATGTCGGGTTGGTCGTGGAGTGCCATGGATGTCAACCAACACAATCACCTTTACCAGGTGAGTAAACACCCATTGTGATCGGTTGACATTCATGGCACTCCAGACATTACCTCATGGGTAGATAAGAAGCAGTACTGTATCAATGGGAGGGAGACAGAGTGGTCTAGGGGCGGAAGGAAGCTGTGGTGGAAGTGGCCGCAGAGAGGACCTGAGTTGCGAAGGTAGGTTACAACTGGGACAGGTGATCTAAACTATAGTGTCTGGTGAAGGTGTGGATTGAGGTCTATGTGGCTGCCTTGCAGATGTCTTCCGCTGACACATTGGCCCTCTCCACCCAAGAGGTGGCTACCGCACGAGTGGAGTGTGCCTTGATTCCCCGAGGGGGAGTCCTTTGTTTTGCTGAGTAGGCCTCCTGGATAGTTCTCCGCAACCAATCAGTGATGGTGGCCTTGGAGGCTTCTCTTCCTTGCCTCTGGCCCCTTGAGACTATGAACAGTCTTTCTGTCTTTCGAAACGGTTGTGTCCTGGTTATGTATGTGGCTAGAGTGGTGCCCATGTCCAGGCCTTGTGGGACAGTAGTGTCCCCCAACTGGGAGTCTCCCCGGAAGGTGGGTAACTCGATACTCTGTTCCCTGTGGAAGGGGGAGGAGACCTTGGGTTGAAAGGCTGGAATGGTGCATAGGTGTACCCCGTGTGGTGTGAACACTGTGTAGGGTTCCCTGCAGGACAGAGCGCCTAACTCCCCAATTCTGCGGGCTGAGCATATCGCCACAAGGAAGCAGGTCTTTAGACCAATCCAGAACAAGTCTACGTTTTGGAGGGGTTCGAATGGGGCCGAGTTGAGGGAGTCCAGAACCAGGGGAAGATCCCATGGGGTGACAGTTGGGCGTACTCGAGGCCGTAGCAACTTGGCCGCCCTTAGAAAATGCAGAGCATTCAGGTGAGCACCGGGGCTGTGGCCCTCTATGGACTCCACAGCTGCTCCGATGGCTGACAGTTGTACCCTGAGTGATGAGTGAGCCAGTCCCCTATCCAGGCCTTGCTGGAGGAATAAGAGGATAGTGGGCATGTCAGCAATCTCCAGGTCCATCGCCCGATCACGGCACCATTTGGTGAACACCGCCCATTGCCTGCTATAGGTGGAGGTGGTTGATGAGCGTCTGGACTGCAGCATCGTTGCTATAACTGATTCGTGGTAGCCCGCGTTCCTTAGTCTTCTCCTCTCAGGAGCCAGGCTGTGAGCTTCAAGGTTCCGGGGTTCGGGTGTAGGACTGGGCCCTGGTTCAACATGTCAGAGCAGTAGGGCAGTCTGAAGGAGGCCATTGTCACTGAGAGGATTGTGGCAAACCATGTCCTCCATGGCCAGTAGGGAGCCACCAGTATGATGGTCCCTCTCGAGGAGCAAATCTTGGTGAGCACCTGGGGCAGTAGGGGAAGGGGGGGAAGATGTAGGAGAGGTTCCGGGGCCAAGGTTGTGACAGTGAGTCGGTTTCCCGGTATTGACTGTCCCTGTACCTGGAGAAGTAGTCCTTGACCTGTGTGTTTTGAGCCGTGGCCATGAGGTCCATGGAGATGGGTCCCCAGGTGTCCTGTATTAATTGAAACAGGCTGGTGTGTAGATGCCACTCTCCTGGGTGGACTTGTTGCGGGCTCAGCCAGTCTGCTCGAATGTTGAGCTTTCCTGCAAAATGGACCGCGCTGAGGTGTTTGAGGTGGGCCTGGGCCCAGTTGAGGACCCTTGCCACCTCCTTCAGCATCGCCCTGCTTCGGGTGCCTCCTTGTTTGGTGATGTAAGCCACCGTTACCCGGTTGTCGGATCGGATCAGCACTGATTGTCCCAAGATGATGGATTTAAAGGCTGTTAGTGCATGGTAGACTGCCCACATTTCCAGGATGTTGATAGATAGCCTGGATTCTGTGTGGGTCCATTGTCCTTGTGCTGTGCTGTTGGACAGGCAAGCACCCCATCCCTGAAGACTCATGTCCGTCTCGATGGAGACCTGGGAGGGAGCCTCCAGTGGGACACCTCTGGTTAGATTTGAGCGGACTGTCCACCAGGTTAGTGACTTTCTCACCGAAGGAGGTAACGGGAGGAAGGTCTTTAGGTTGTGTTCATTTGGGGATCCCCACCTGAGGACATGAGTCTGTAGTGGGCCCATGTGCCATCTGGCCCATGGGACCAGGTCAATACATGAAGCCATGCAACCTAGCAGTTGGGCTAGGTTTGCTATGGATGCCCGACGACTGGTGCGAATTGTGCGTGCCAGATTGATCAGGTTGAGGACCCTTGTCTCGGACGGTCTTGCCCACCCCTGGGCTGTGTCTAGGCTTGTGCCTAGATGCTCTATTTATTGTGTGGGCATTAGGTGGCTCTTGTACCGGTTCACTACCCAGCCATGCTGCTCTAGGGCCCTTAGAGCCAGGGTGGTGTGACAGTGAGAGCTCTCCTTGGATTGTGCCCGCATCAGCCAGTCGTCGAGGTAGGGGATGATGTCGAGACCCTGTTCTCAGAGTCTGGCCACCAGTACCACTGATACTTTGGTGAAGACTCTTGGGGCCGATGAGAGTCTGAATGGTAGAGCCTGGTATTGAAAGTGCTGGCCGAGGATGTGAAACCGGAGGTACTGCCTGTGAGCCGGCCTGATGGGTATGTGTAGGTATGCATCCTTGAGGTCTATGGATGTCAGGAAGTTGCCCACATGAATACTGTGAAGTGTTGACCTCAGGGTGTCCATCTTGAACTTCTGGGGTACAACGTGTTGGTTTAGGTGTTAAGGTCCAGGATGGGGAGGAGGTCGCCGTTCTTCTTTGGGACCAGAAAGAAGATGGAGTAGACTCCTAACCCCTGCTCGTGTGGAGGTACGGGCTGAATCGCGTTGTTGTTGATCAGGTCCCACAGGATCTGTTGTACCTGATGGGTGGTGGCCCTCATTTTTGTCACCGGTGAGGTGATAAACCTGTGTGTCAGGGGGGTCTCTGATAACTCTATTGAGTATCCTTGAGAAACGACTTTGTGAACCCATCTGTCGGAGGTGGTGTGAAACCATTGGTGACTGAATAGTGCTAATCTTTGGCCCATGGGGGGGAGCACCCCTGTTCCAGTGAGGTCTGGCGCGAGCAGTCATTGTGGCTTGCCTTGTTGACCCCTGCCTCTTCCTCCGAACCTTGAGCCACGGGCTTTGAAGGAAGAAGGGTGGTAGGATTGGTTGGTGGGGGTGCGTAGTGAAGTGTAGGAGCCTCTACCTCGAAAGGAAGTGGCCTGGTGTGTCTCTCTACAGTTTTGATAGGACCTCTGGCCCCCCCGAAATCTCCACCTAGCGGAGGGGAGATAGGAGTATCTACTCTTGTTTCTGAAGAGTTCCTTGCCCTCATCTTTCTGTTTCAGGAACTCTAGGAGACCCTCCCCAAAAACATGTTTGCCCTTCAAGGGGAGATTTTGCAGTAAGGTCTTTGACTCATTGTTGGCCTCCCATAGCTTAAGCCACAAGGCCCGTCTAGCCCTGTTCGTGATGGCTGTGGCCCTAGCGTTGAGTCTGAGGGTGTCAACCGCCATGTTGGCTAGGAATCTTGCCGCATCAATGGTGCACTCTAATAATTCTGTCTCTCTAGACTTGGGGTTGGCCTACTCGAGGAGTTCCTCCAACCAACGTATCTGCGCCCGTGCTGTATAGATGGCTGCTGTGGATGCTCTTGCCGCCATGCCTACTGTTTCGAAAGCCTTCTTTAACATGTCCTCGACCCTTTTGTCTGCAGGGTCCTTTAGGGAGATTGTTCCGCAGGGTAGGATAGTCTGTCTGCTAAGTGCGGCCACCTGGGGATCGACTGTTGGGGCGGAGCACCAGGTGTTGGCTTTGTCCTCCTGAATGGGATACATCTGGTCCAGGTTTCTTCTGTTTGGCATCTGGCCTGGGTCAGCGGATTGCCACTCCTTATTGATAATGTTCTCGATGGCCGGACAGATGGGAAAACTCTCTCGAGCGGTGGACCTCTGCTGGATCAGAGGGTCCAGTTTGGATTGAGGTTTGTCCTCCTCCATTTTGAACCCCATGGTGGTCTTGATGATCTTGATGAGGCCTGGGACCATGTCGAAGGAGCATAGTTTGGAGGTGAGCGACGGAATGGCCTGTTGCTCCACATCCTCTTCGTCGGAGATTGCCCCATCGTCCTCCTCTGGCAGGTCAGCATCCTCCCCAGTGTCGGGTTTGTGGTTATCTGGGTTAGGCTCCGTCAAATCCATGTGATCTTCGTTGGCCCCTCCCCCGACGTCTTGTTCCAGCGGTGGGTTCGCAGGCAATCTCTGTTGGGTGAGGGACTCCAATTTCTCCATAACCTTCAGCATAAAATTCTGCTGACTTTCCATCATGGCCACGGTAGCCTGTTGGTTCTGTAGGAGGAAGGCGCCTGGGTCCAGCCACGATGAGCCGCTAGGGCCAGGGTTGCTGGGGCCCATGCCGGTGGACTGCTCCAAGGATAGGTCGTCGTCGTAATGGAGACAAGCGGTGCACAGGGGGCCAGGGACATGGGGCAGGAGGTTGGAGCTGCACATGGTGTACTTCTTGGCTTTGACCATCTGAGGAAGACAAAAGGTGAGGCGTTACCATGGGTGCCAACTGGGCCTGCACCGGGTGTGAGACGCGGCTTAGGCTGTACACGAGAGAGAGAAGTAATAAGGATGCGTGCTGGCCTCAAATGGGGGTCGCTGTAGTGAGGGACCCACATGGAGGCTGGTACTCTGGGGATCGCTATAGAGAGGGACCCCAGTGGGCAGCGTCGCTGGAGACTCATACGGGCTGCTGAGGGAAAAGCCCATATGGACAGACAAGAAAACACCAGCCTTCTGCTGAATTTTTTTTTTTCTGGCTCATAAATAGAATCCAAAGGAAAATGTGTGGGAGGGGGCATCACCAGGTGCATAGGCCCCCTAGGGGCTACGCGGGCATGCAGAGGGCTCCAGAGGTAGAGGAACCAGGGGTCCCTTTAGGTATATAAACTAATAAGATCAGACTGGAACCCACAACTCCTTGATATTATTACCAAAGACTACAAATAGACCCCAGAGATAATTGCAGCTCAGAGCCTGAAACCAACATGCTGTACTGCCTCCACGCAGAGCACATGGTGGGGGGGGACGCTCCTAGGCTGCAGCACGCGGAATTCAGGCCATAGAGCGAGAGGCCCTCTTGCAGATCCCTTGAAGTTGGGAGTTTGTTGCTGTGGTCATGGCTGAGCTGAACCACGAGGCTGCTGCCTGATGCCTGAGTCCCCGTCCTGGTAGAGGTGGGCCGGTGATCGAGGCCCAAGACAGAAGAAGGTGCAGGAACGTGCACTATGCCACGTGGTCGCGGAGGAGTCCGGGAAGGATCTGAGCCTCCATGCCACAAAGGGGACCAACGGGAGGAAGTAGGGGAGTGCCGAACAGACCTGAGCCTGGGATCACCTGGGAGCCAGAGGTGGAGAGGAGTGCCATGGTGGGGTGGGTCCGGCAGGTAGGCAGCGAGATGCATGGGCCCAGAAAGAAGCATTTGCTTGGAGAAAACTCCGAACTCCGAATCCCCAGCTGGAGCTTCAATCCACGCCCTTTCCCAGCCAACGGAGGAGGCGGATGGAAGAGCGAGCTGTGGCGGTAGATAGGCACTGCTGTACACCGAGACTAGCCCTGAGATGAAGCCGGGGCCCTACCGCCAGGCATGGCACGGGAGGAGAGCGGCCTAGGGCCTAGGGGAGCCCCGAGGAGGGTGGGGGGAGTGGAGCAACGCGTAGCGAGCTGGGAGCTCCAGATCGAAGTCCTGGGGAGTTGACCTGGGCAGTAACGCTTGAAACAGCAATTGGGGTAAACTGAGGGGGACACTCTAGAGCTCAGAGGCGACTCGGAGAGCTCTTACTAACAGCAACAGCAGCGAGGCAGTAAAACACACACAATGAATTCAGGAAGGACTAAAAAACGCTTGATTACAACAGGAGAAAGAATTTTCCAGGGTGCTAGGTTAGATACCTGACTGCAAACAGCAGCTGACCCTGGCTCAATACTAAAAGAACCCTTACAGGAGCAGCAAGGCAAGAGTTTTCTTACAGGGTTTTCCATAAAGCATTATACCTTCATAGACAGTTACTGGGAATTGCTTATTTCTTGAGATATCTTGTAATTCAAGAGGCTTACCTTAGAAATTAGGACAGCAGGGACCCTGGTGTGCTAGCCAGATCAGATGCAAAGTTTGAACTGGAGATCAGGGGCTTCTGGGACCAGGATATGGGAGAAATCTGATCCTAGAGTCATGTGCATCATTAGCCTATCAGGTGGGTTAAAACCCATGAGGTAATGTCTGGAGTGCCATGGATTTCAACCAATCACAATGTATTTTTTGTAGTTTTCAGGTTGGCACCTACACTGAACTGAAGGGGGCATCCAAACTGTGATTGACAGCTCCCACAACCAACCAGCACTCTGGAAACCAAGGGGAAAAACATAACTGTTAGAGTAAGTAGACATTTGGGGTTAGAGCTTGAAAAGTGAGCAGCTCAAGCTCTCGAGAAGCTGCTCCCATTTGGAGCTTAGGGGAATCAGCGGGAAGAGGCCTGACTTGCCTCCCTGCCACTGTTCTTCTGCATTGAACTGCCTGATTGCAGTGATTGGATGAACCCAAATTGTGACTGAAACTGCAGCAGAAGCCAGGAGACCTTTAAAAGTACTGCTTGAGATTTGGACCGAAGTTAGGCTCCTGTGAAGAGATCGGTCCAGAGGTAGTGAAGAGATTAATATTGGAATGAGAGATCTGCTCAGTAAATTGACTGCAATAGCAACCGGACAGTATCTGATCTGTTAGAAAAAGCTAATGCTGTTCTTAAGTGTGCTGAATGTTCATTGTGGGTCGAGGCCTGCCTGCCCACAACCAGATCATTACACCAACTGGAGACTTCACCAGCAAAACAAACTGAACTTTGCCAAAGTACTCATAATGCCTGGGCCTTTGCCAGCCCAGCCAGACTGACTGTATTGCACCACAGACTGTCCTCAGTGAGAGACCGGTTTTGGGAATCCAGCCCCTGCACAGAGACAACTCGCAGATTGTGGCCACGTGGAGGAAAAGGCTGTGAAGAGAAGGTGTGTCGTGTCAGCCCTTCTTCCTCATGCTCATTGGTGATCAACACGAGGTCTCTATATCACCAGCAACATCACAGCCAACTGGTAGAGTAAGTAAACCCAGGGTAGCTCCCTGCAACAGATCATTTAATTATCTGTGGTATCACCTGATTGCCTTAGTACTTATTTGGGTTACAAGAGACTGGGCCAAACAGCCAGGATTACAAATAAACAGATCTTTGTTGTGCATGCTAACTGCCTTTTCTTTCCTTCAAGGGCCCCAACAACAGCTGCAATGCCGGCCACCCCGGGCAATGCCTCTGGCTAGCCAGTATTCCATCCTGGATACCCAGTGTTGTAGAACTAATTTTTGGGGACTAAAAAGTGCATGCCAAGAACCTGAATTCAATCAGTATAGTAGTCATTTAACTAAATTCACGCCCCTTACTTGTTTACGACTCCTAAACAAATCTGATTGCTATTTCACATTTAACCTGGCTTATGTGCATATTATTAGTTGAGTTACCGTACTGAAAGTGTGTACTTGCTTTGCTAACCTTGTTTTTACAGTGGGTTACAAGGATGTTGCAGAAAGCCAGACGCCTGGAGTAAGTGTGAAAGATGTGTGCATATTATTAATGCCACTAGCTGACTATGTGTTAACTGCCATTAAAAGTACAAAGCCTCTAGGAGGGTTGGTAGGTGGTTATAGCTTCCCAGAGGGCTATAACATATTAGGCAGATATCCCCACTATTGTTACTCTGGGTGGAGGCACCTTAATAGCGAATCCAGGCCCCTCAACCTGTGTTCAGAAGTACAGGCAGGGGTAGTAACCTTAGGGAAAGCGCCGCCTAGGGAGTTACATCAACATAGCATTCTTATTACCCCACCTCATGAATGTCGCAGCTGTCATTTTTCAAATCCTGCCCAAAATTTGTTTTCGCACCTGTGGTATGGAATGGCATTGCAGTTGAGCAGAATTTTACATTTTAGTGGTAATTCAAAAATTGACTGTACCGAGTACATGAGGTGGGGTAATAAGATGGCTATGTTGGCAATTTGGTCACCATTGGAAAAGTTCCTTTATTACCTAACTTAAGAACACTAGGTGTTTATAATTCAACTAACACAATACATGCCTGCCACATATACCATGCAAGGAAACATTCGGTATTGACAAATGCTTTTTATTTTCATTTTGCTGGACCTAGTACTGATAAACAGTGACAGCCTTGTTGATGTCACAGTGGGGGATCACCTGGGGACCACTGATCACTGGACGGTGTGGTTTAATATAAGAACAGGGACAGAATCAAGCCACATGAGGATGAGAGTCCTGGACTTCAGGTGGGCCGATTTTAAGGGAGAATGCCTCAGGGATGCCCTGGCAGGGATAGGAAAACTATGCCCTGGCAGGGATAGAGAAACTAGGGGGAATAGAAGAACAGTGGGCAACAATAAGAGAAGGAATTGAAAAAGCTACTAAACTCTGTGTCAGGCAGGTCAGCAAGAGCAAGAGAAAAAATACCACTGTGGTTCTCTAGAGAGGTAGTGAAAAAAGTAAGAGCAAAAAAAACTAGCCTTCAGAAACCACAGAAGGAAATATACAGTAGCCAAATCAGTGAAAAAAGGAGGGTGATAAAACATTTTTTAAATAGTGAAAAGAGGAAGTCCAAGGGAGGGATAGTAAGACTAAAAGGTGGGGGTGTTTTTGTAGAAGAGGACCACCAAATAGCGGACATATTTAAAAAAATACTTCTATATCCACGGAGGATGGGGTAGGAAACAGGCCTTTGCTACAAGACAAGGGCATAAAAGGTTGAGAGGTAGACGCTAGCCCTTTCACAGTGGAAAGAGTCCTAAGGGAGTTGTCAAAGTTAAATGTAGACAAGGCAATAGGTCCAGATGCAGTGCACCCCAGGTTGCACCTCCTGCACCTCCGACATTCCTGTTCAATCAGTCACTAGAAACATGAGTGGGACCGGGGGTTCTAGAGTAGGACAGATGTAGTCCCACTACACAAAAGTGAGGGAGGAGGTGGGAAATTACAGGTCGGGCAGCCTTACTTTGGTAGTGGCTAACTAATGGAATCACCGCTGAAGGAAAGGATTGGAGAATACCTTGTTACCAGAGGTCTACAAAATCTGAGGCAACATGGATTTATTGGGGGGAGGTCCTGCCAGACAAATCTGGTTGAGTTCTTTGACTGGGTAACAAAGGAAGTGGACCAGGAAGGGATGGTTGATGTGGTCTATCTGGATTTCAGCAAGGCCTTTGACAGTGTTCCACATAGAAGACTGGTAAACAAACTGAGTAGCCAAGCAGTAGGTCCTAAAATAGTAAAATGGATGGAGAATTCACATAGTGATAGGAGCCAAAGAGTGGTGGTAGATGGGGTACACTCTGGGGAGGGCAAGCTGACAAGCAGGGTGCCACAGGGGTCAGTATTAGGTCTGGTCCCCTTCAATGTCTTTATTAGCGACATTGCAGAATGACTGGAGGCGAAGGTGTGCCTGTTACCAGATAACACAAAAATCTGTAAAAAGTAGACACACCGAGAGGTTGAAAGAATGAGGAGGATCTACAAAGTTAGAAGAATGGTCACGAGTTTGGCAGGTAAGATTCAATGCAAAAAAAATGCAAAATCATGCACTTAGGGCACAAAAACCTGGGGGCAACTTACCAACTTGGGGGGGATGGAATTAGTAGTCACAAAACAGGAAAAATACCTGGGGGTTATCAGTTCTGATGATCTGAAGGTAGCTAAACAGTGTGACAAGGCAGTGGGAAAGGCTAGCAGAATGCTCTGATACATAGGCACTGCTTGTAATAAGAGACACCGTGCAAACCTGAATCAGAGTTTGGCGTGGTGGAAGTATTGACCGGGAACCAACTGAATAGGGAATCATTTCTGAAGGAAGGCGAATGGGTCAGAAGACTATGTTGAATGTCATCTGCTTGCCGAGCTGTTCAAGGAGAATTGGAGTTGGTTAACTGTGTGGGTTCAGATTGCGGCAGCTGAAATTTCAGCTTTGCTCTGGACTGGATGGTGGGCAGAAGTGCCTTTGGAAGACACGGGGCGGTTGAAGTGGTTATGAGATCTGGCCATTGTTGGCTGCCTGCGGTGGGCCTAGTGGAGCAGAGCTGTGGGGCTGTTGCCCAAATTACCATCGGCTGGTGTGTATGACCAGCAAACTGTCTCCCAAGATGCTTGCTGTGATGTGCTGCAGAGCCAGGGAAGGACTGGAGCCAGTTGGACATCAGTGGCTCCTGGATGTGTAACTGTGTGTCAGCTTGTGGACCCCGCTCCTGAAACTGTGCTCCTATAAGTACCTTTTGCCTTTTTCATCATTCCCACTGAGTGGTGGTGGGAGCGGTATAATTGGCGTTTTTGTACTACAACTGGTTCCTGATTTACTAGTCTGCCTAAGGAAGGTGGTGAGAGTGCTTTCCTTTACCAGGCCACTCTTCTTCTGGTTTGGTTTCCGTCTTCGGCAGTGGTGAGAGCACTGTGTGTTGAATTGTAGTTTATGAGAACTCTGGACATTGACTAAATAAAGCACTTTACTAGTGATTATGTTGGACGTGTCCTCCGAACTTCAAATTCTAGGATTCTCAATTTTTTGTGTTTTTTAAACTGTATGTAAATTTTATTTAAGTTTGGTGGGGATTTTGTTTGGGGGTTGAGGGAGATTATAGATAGTGTTTGAGTGTTGTGAATGTGATTAGGGAACATTTCTGTAAGTAATGTATGAATGATGAAAGTATGTTTAGGAATGTAGGTTTATTTAGATTGTTTGAGAATTGTGGTTTTAAGTATTGACCGATAGGTTAAGGTGGGAGATATTTTAGTGAACAGCTACAGGATGCGTTTGAGCTCCAGACCCCATCGTATTATCTACATGGCATCTCTGCTGCATGACCTTTGCCCCTTTGCTGACCCCTTCTCTTCCAGCTGCAGTGGTAACATGCTGTCATGAGGCGGGCATCCGTAGGGGGTGAGTGGGCTGGTGGCGGAGAGCTGTGGGTACAGTGGAGGTGAGCAGCATTAGGGTGATCAGGAGCAGGAGGCACCCTGGGAAAAAAAGGGTCCAAAAGAAAGTCCAGTCGTGTTTAGTGCCCCTTCTCAGGGTTCCCACCAGACTGAGTGGGCAAGTAGCTAGTAGGCCTGCAGTCTCCACTGGTCCCCTTCTGGCAGTGCTGAGCAATGCTAGATCGATGAGGAATAAGACCGCAATTATGGCAGTCTTGATTTCCTCAGTCGATCTGGCTTGCATTACAGAGGCCTGGCATGGGGATGATGCAGGTCTAATTTTGGAAGTGTAGGTTCTGGCTGGATTCTTGTTTGGGGCCCCCCCAATAGTCCCACCTCTGTTGGGATGGTCTACCATCACCCATTAAAGGAACTGTCCCCAGAGGGACTCATGGCAGTGGTAGACTTTTCTGGTGCGAGTACTGCATATCCATTTTGCATGAGCAAGGCAGTGATAGCCTATAACAGGGCTGTCAACAAGGCACTGGAAGCTATCACACTGATCCATATATGACCCAGGTCTTCTCACTTGAGACCCCTGTGGTTTGATGGGGCTCTTATGAAGATGAAGACCAAGGGTCAGAAGTTGGAGCATTACTGGCAGAGGACCCACTCCAAGGAGGACAAACTGCTTTTGAGAATTCACTACGGTGACTATCAAAGGGCATTTGACCATAAGAAGATAGAGTTCTTGTCCAGGGAGATTGCTGTTGGAAAGAACATACCAGCTCAGCTCTGTTGGACTGTGGACAAGCTACTCCACCCTGCCTGTCTACAGCCAAAAAGAGGATTTTAAGTCTCATTCTGTTAAGAGTTTGCTCGGTTCTTCTCAGACAGAGTGCCCACCATTCGGTCTTGGATCTTCTTAGTGGAACATGATCAGTCCCACAGTGGTGGGCCTTGCATAAACAGAAGCACTGTTATTGTCTGGGGGGTAGTTTTGGCTAGTGGGGGTGGCTGAGGTCGTTGAGGAAACCTCGACGCTGTGGCCCACCTTTTGTGAACTAGACCTGGGACCTACTCATCTCCTAGTGGGATGCACCGGGGCCGTTGGTCCAGTGTTCACCAAGATAGTCCAGTGTTCACTCTGAGAAGGCTTCTTTCCTGACACCTTGAAGGAGGCGCTGGTGAAACCCCTTTTGAAGAAACCATCGCTCGACCCTGATGTCATGGCACATTATCAACCTATCTCCAACCTCCCATTTCTGAGAAAGGTTGTTGAGAAAGTGGTGGCACTGCAGCTTGAGGCACACATTGCAGCCTTTAACATCTATGATCCATTCGAGTCTGGATTTAGGGCTAGAAATAGCACTGAGAGGGCATTGGTCAGGATGCAAAATGACCTCCTCAAGGCGAGGGATAGAGGAAACTTGTCAATTCTTGTTCTCCTAGATCTCTCCTCAGCATTTGACACCATGGACCACACAGTGATTCTGGATCACCTAAGAGAGTATTGTGGACTTGCCGGTACTGTCATCAACTGATTTGTGTTCTATCTCTTGGGCAGGATGTAATGGGTAGTGCTGCGGAATTTCTCCTCCTGCCCAAATCCCATGCCATGTGGAGTTTCTCAAGGCTCGATCATGTCACCTATGTTGTTTGTGGTGTCCATGCTGCCCCTGGGTGAGCTCATTAGGCATTACAGTCTGAGTTTTCACTATTATGCAGATGATACCCAGCTGTATATGTCCTTTGTCACCAGGAAAAATAATGCCATTGAAGCGTTAAACAACTGTCTGTCCAAGGTTCAAGACTGGATGTCCTCTAACTGGCTGAGACTAAACTCTGGTAAGACGGAGGTACTGCTGATCGAGTCTGGTCGCAGGCATGATGTGGATGCCATCAGTGTGGCACAGGGTTGTTCCTTAGGTCTACTCTGCTGATGACATCTACTAAGGTGAGAAATCTGGGCATCATCCTTGATGATGACCTGATGCTTGATGGGCAGGTGTCATCTGTCATCCAAAGTGATTTCTACCACTTAAGGAATGTCACCCAGATTAAATCCCTAATTCTGCCTAATGACCCACCTCTACTGGTGCATAACTTTGTTACATAGAGGCTAGACTACTGTAACTCTCTATACTTATATTAAATCTTACCTAACTGGAACATTACAGAGGGTATGGGTGTCCCAGACTCTGTCAAGTATGAAACAAGTTGACAGAGGAGTCCATCAGGGATCCATAATGGGGCCCTTGTTATTTTTTTGTGTTTTGTAATGATCTTCCCCAAATGGTGAAAACTTCTAATATCCGTCTGTATGCTGTTGATTCAGCATTGATTACAACTGGGGTTAATGCGTTGGATTTGAAAAACAGATTGCAGAGGGACTTCAGTAGCATTTGGGAGTGGTTCACTAGGTCAAGGCTAGTGATGAACACAAAGAAGACAAAGGTTCTTTATTTTGGGAACAGTAACAAATCAAGTTTAGATATAACATCCTTAACAAATATTTTGATAGAAAAAGTTATGGAATATCGATATCTGGTTTTAATATTTGATGCAGAGCTGCATTTTCAAGATCTCATCAGGAAGGTATTAAACAAAGCTAGTAAAAAACTAGGAGCACTCAGATGAACATCTAGATGTCTGGATCAAAGATCTGGAAAAGCAATTGTGGAGCAGATGGTATTGCCCTCTGTTGATTATGGAAGCAACATACATAAGGTTGCACCAAAATTAATGTGGGATAAATTGGACAAAATGCAATATAAATTTGCAAGATTTGTACTGGGATGCCACTTCAGAACATACCACTGTACACTATTAAATAAGTTGGGGTGGACAACCTTGGAACATAGAAATGGGGTGTCATGGTTAAAATGATTGCATCATTTTTTTACAGAACAACCTACAATATACACTATATTTCAGTCACTGCATTGACAAAAAAGGTAGAACCAATTTGGATATTATCTTGATCTATATATGAAAATAAGATAAGGACAAATCACAATAAAACAAGATTTGGTGTAAAAACTTTAAAATACCAAGCAGCAAAGTTTTGGAATTTGCTACCACATTCAATGAGAGTAATGACATCTCCTAAACAATTTAGCATGGGATTAAAAACAATGTTTCAAGTAGCGTGTAACTGTTAAACTCGACTTTGGTTTAGTTTTAGTCTACTAGTATTTGATGAAGCTATATATATATACCTGCCTGTATATTGAAATTGTATAATTTTTACATCCACCTGCATATTTGTATAAATGTCAGTCGTGTACTTGAGGGGTCTTAAATTAATTATTGCATGTTTAGGTGTAAAGTATGTGTTTGTGCAATATACTTTTATGTAAATATTTGACTTGTGTAACTTTATAAGATTTTTTTATGTGACATCACACAGGACTGTCTTGTGAACAGGGATTTTATCCCTAATGACATGAAATATTTTGATATCCTGTATAAAAATCAAAATGTTACCTACCTACTTCATGGTCAGTGGAGGGAACCTCCATCAGCTGCAGCTGGTGCAGAACACAGTGAACCAGGTTTCTGATGGGCCTAACATAGAAACATAGAAACATAGAAGTTGACGGCAGATAAGGACCGTAAGGCCCATCCAGTCTGCCCATTTCTTTTTCTACCTTATAAATGTGCCATCGGCCTTTGCTCTGTCAGTGACCTATCTATTCATAGTCATTTGTATTGCTCCCTTATGCCTATCCCATGCCTGTTTGAAGCCCTGCACTGTATTCATAGCCACCACTTCTTGTGGTAAGCCATTCCATGCATCTACCACCCTTTCTGTGAAAAAGAATTTCTCACATTCCCCTTAATCGGCCTCCTCTAATCTCATGCTGTGTCCTCTTGTCCTGCTATTTTTCTTATATTTAAACATGTTAGACTCTTTCACCTTGTTTATGCCCTTAAGGTGTTTAAATGTCTCGATCATATCACCTCTCCCTCCTTTGCTCAAGGGTATACATATTGAGCTCCGTTAATCTGTCCTCATATGTCTTCTGATGCAGTCCCTGCACCATTTTGGTTGCCCTTCTCTGGACTGCCTCAATTTGGTTAATGTCCTTGTGAAGGTGTGGCCTCCAATACTGCACGCAGTACTCCAGATGGGCCTAACCAATGTCTTGTACAGAGGGATTATTACCTCCTCTTACGACTTGTGATACCCTACTAATACACCCTAACACCCCCTAGCCTTACCTACTGCTTTAGAGGTCTGCTTGATGATTTTAGGTCATCAGTGATGATGATGCCCAAGTCTCTTTCTTCCTTTGTGACTGCTAGCAACTCCCTCCCAGCCTATAAGTGGCTTCAGGGTTTCTCTTCCTATGTGCATGATTTTGCACTTCTTTGCATTAAATCCCAGTTGCCACTCTTCTGACCATTCTGCTAGTTTATCCAGATCTCTTCTCATTCTGCCCACCCCATCTGGATCATCTACTCTGTTGCAGATCTTGGTGTCATCTGCAAAGAGACAAGCCTTACCCTCTAGTCCATCTGCGAGGTCACTAATGAAGATGTTGAATAGGACTGGCCCCAGGACTGATCCCTGAGGTACCCTACTTTGTGACTTGCATCTCTTCTGACTGTATACCATTTACTACCACTCTCTGTTTTCTGCCAGTCAACCAGTTTGCCACCCAGTTGACCAACTTCTGACCCACCCCGAGCCTACCTAGCTTATTTATCAATCTTCTATGTGGAACAGTGTCAAAAGCTTTGCTGAAGTCAAGGTAGGCGACATCAACTGCTCCCCCTTGGTCCACCACTCTGGTTACCCAGTCAAAGAAATCTATGAGGCCTACCTAGGTTCTGTCATGTGACCCTGGTCCTGCGAGATCTGTACTGGCTGCCTATCAAATGGAGGATCATCTTCTACTTGAGCTTGTTCACTCCACACCCTTGGAGCACCAGCTGTTATGCACCCCGTCATTAGGGCTCCAAACCCGAAAGTCGTCGTCCCCTCTCTGAAGTCCGCCTCCCCTGGAGTTAGAATCCTAAGTAAGGAGGGTGGGGCAGCCTCACAAGGGTGCATGAAACCTAATCGACAAACTTTCGGGTTTGGTGCCCTAATGATGGGGCGCACAATGGCTGGCGCATTCAGAGGGTGGAACCAGGCTTGCTCACCTATAAGGCCCTATACAGCTCGGGCCCTAGCTACCTGAGTGACCTCCTGACCCCTGCCCTTCAGGTGTGCTCCATTCATTACTCCACCAAGGGCCTCCTAGCAGTTCCAAGGACCAGGCTGAAAACTTCTGGTGACCACGCATTCGAGGTGGCCAGTCTGGTCCTCTGGAACTCACCCCCCCGACCCCAGAGGGAGCCCCTTCTGTGGAGGTTTTTAAAAGGGGACTGAAAGCCTATCTTTTTAGACAAGCATTTTCTGGTTAACTGCATCTAATTTTAGTTGTATTTATTTATTGTTATTTATTTATTAAGAATTTTAATTGCCATTTGTTTGACAATTCTGTATGTATTTTTTGTTTAACTCCTGCCATGTCTACTCCTTTTGCCCCTGCAACGGGGCACCACAAAAATAAAACTTTACTTACCTACATAGGGAGGGGTATCACAAGCAGAAAGAGGGAAGTAATAATACCCCTGTATAGATCACTGGTGAGTAGAGATGTGCCAGAGTTTTATTTTACAGGCGAAATTCCTGCAATATTGGGAATTTCACCATGCAAAATTTTTCATGTAATTCCGCAAAAAGTTTTGCAGGTGCAAAATTGCAAGAATTTTGCCCATGAAATGTGATATTCCACCTGGAATGGCTGAATTTAGCCCACAACTGGCAGAATTACACCATTCCCTGGTGGTCTAGTGAAATCCCCTCCCTCCCTATTCCCGATTGATCCTCATCCCAATCCCGGATCCACCCAGTATGTTTTTTATTACATTTCCTTGCTGGTCTAGTGGCCCACCCGCCCCCCCAACCTAGCAAGTATGGTCCCCCATCCCAAAACAGAGTAGGCTGCCAGCACATCCCTTCATTCTCCTCCACAGCCAGCAGCCCGTTGATGAATGAATTAGCACATGCTGTGCTGTGCACACGCTCATTCATTCATTCATTCATGTAAGGCAACAAGTTGTGTGGCATAGAAAAAAAAAGAAATTAACCCTGGTGGCTAGCGGTCCCTTCCCCCTACCCCATCACCTGTCCGTCAGCCCATCCTACCCCATCAGCCCATAGTTCTTTTTTTTTTATTTATTCCCTGGTGGTCTAGTGGCCCATCCCACCCCCCAACCCAGCAAGTACGACCCCCTATCCCGAAACAGTGGACTGCCGTCACAGCCCTCTGCTCTCCTCTATGTCTGGCAGCTCACTGACATGTGAATAAATGAGTGCATGATGTGCTGTGCACACGCTCATTTATTCATATAAGGCAGTGGGTTTTGTGGCATAAAAAAAGAAGAAATTAACCCTGGTGGCTAAGCGGTCCTCTGGCCCCATCACCCATCCATCAGCCATAGTTGTTTTTTATTTATTCCCTGGTGGTCCCGATGGCCCAACCCCCCAACCCATCAAGTACTGTCCCTCCTCCACTCCCTCATCCCAAAACAGAGCAGGCCACCTGCTCAGCCCCTGTCTCTCTCCTCCACAGCTGGCATCGCTCAATGTGAATGAATGAATGAACGCGTGCGTGCATGTGCTCTCATTCATTCATTCACTCACTCACATCTGAGCGAGCTGCAGGTGGAGGAGAGTGGAGGGCTGAGCCAGTTGGGGTGGAGCGGGGTGGGACAGTACTTGCTGAGTTGGGGGGGGCAGGTTGGGCCACTAGACCACCAGGGAATAAATTATAAAAAAAAAATATGGATTGACAGACAGGTAATGGGATCGGGGTTTGGGGGGGAAGAATCACTAGCCACCAGGATTAATTTCTTTCCTTTTTTTTTTGGGATGGGGGAGGGAATGGGATGGGACAGCTGCTAGGGTGGGGGATGGGGGGCTATTAGAACACCTGGGAATATATTAAAAAAAACATACTAGGGTGGGGGAATCGATCAGGCAAAACTTATATGCCCAGTGAAAAATTTCGCAAAATGTGTGAATTTCACAAAATGTTTCGCCGGGTGAAATATGTCATATGTGCACAACAGTACTGGTGAGACCCCACCTCAAGTACTGTGTACAGTTCTGGAGGGCCCATCTCTGAAAGGACATAGATAGGATGGAGGTGGTACAAAAGAGAGCAACCAAAATGGTGCAGGGCCTGCATCAGAATCCCTACGAAGAAAGGTTCAATGATATGTACTCCCTAGAAGACAGGAGTGAATGGAGGATATGATTGAGACATTAAGTGCCTCACATGAATAAACAAGGTACAGGAAAGGAGCATCTTCCAAAGGAAAAGATGCTCAAAGACAAGGGGTCACAATATGAAGCTAGGGGGGAGGCTGAGAGGAAACATGAGGAGGTACTTCTTCACGGAGGCGGTGGTGGACACTTGGAACAGTCTACTAGAGGAAATGGAGGGGGCTAGAATGGTCACAGGATTTAAGAATGCATGGGATAGATAGAGGGGAATCTTAGAAGCCAGATGGGTGTAAGCTGGAGTTCAAGTATGAAGAAGTACTTCCTCACATCTCTCCACAGTCTACCTCGTTCCAGTTTCATAGCATGTTCACTTGTTTTAGAGCACCTTTTTCTCTCAAAAATAACCCCTGACTGTACCTTATTAACCACTGTGAGGTATTTAAAGGTCTCTATCATATCCCTTCCCTCCTCTCCTCCAGATTGTACATCCTGAGCTACTTTAGACTCCCCATTTGTTAGGGGTGTAGACCTGGGGAAGGGAGGGGAGAGGGAAGTAAGGTGCCTGCCTGGTGCCATGGCTTGGAGGGACAGGAAGAAAATCCTCAGGATTGCAGAAGCAGCATCACAGGAGAGGGAACTAGATATCATTGTCCACCTCGGGACAAATGACCTAGCTAGGCATGAGATCAGTGCAGTGCAGGATGAATTTATGGAGCTGGGGAGGGGCCTCAGACAGGTAGCAAGCATGGTAACCTTCTCAGAGATGCTGCCAGTCTATGGCAGGGGTGAGGCTAGGGTACTGCACACCATGCAGTTTAATGAATGGTTGCAAAACTGGTGCAGAGCACAGGGCTTTGGCTTCATTGGAGACTGGGGGTCCACCTGGAGAGATGAAGGTCTATACTGGCATGATGGTCTGCATCTGTCCAGGAAGGGAAACAAGCTCATAGGTGACAGGTTTAAAGGCTTCCTTGGCAAGCTTTTAAACTAGCCAAGGGGGGAGGTGCTGATAGGAAACAGGAAAGTTCAAGCCTCCCCCCACAAAACATGGCAGATAGTAGGGTAAACACTGAGGTAAAGAGCTTGACAGAGGGCAGGACAGGGGTAAATGGAAAAATAGACAAGGGCAATAAGAGCAGGGATGGGGTAAAAAAGGATAAAGCCAACATTAAATGGAGGGCAATGAGTACCAATGCCTGTAGTCTTGGAAACAAGCTTCCAGAGCTAGTAGCCCTGATGGAAGAGGAACACTTGGATATTGTGGCAGTCACAGAAACATGGTACATGGAGAACCATGACTTGGATGTCAACATGCCAGGGTACACAATCTACAGAAGGAATAGGGAGGTTAAAAGAGGAGGTGGAGTAGCTCTCTACATAAGGAAAGGGATCAAAGCTACAGAACTAAAAAGTAAAGGGGGAGGACAAGAGACACTCTGGGTCACCTTGGAGACAGGGAATGGCATCACAGTCCACACAGGGGTTGTACACAGGCCCCAGTCTCAAGGGGAGGAAATGGACAAGAAAATGATAGAGGACATTCTCAAAATGGTTGAAAAAGGAGAGATACTGTTGATGGGGGACCTGAATATGCCAGACGTTAACTGGACAACATGGATTGCAACCACATCCAAGAGCAGGGTCATTCTCGATGCCCTACAGGGGGGCATGCCTTAGACAGCTAATGGTGGAACCCACTCAGGAGGGAGCAATATTAGACCTGGTACTCTCAAATGGAGAGAGGATCACAAATTTAGAAGTCAGTGACATCTGGGAACAAGCGGCCACTGCACAGTGTGCTTCACAATAAACACAACGATGGAGACAAGCCATACAAAGACAAGGATACTGGACCTTAGCAGGGCTGACTTTGGCATAATGGGTAAATACCTGAGGAATGCATTAGCAAATGGCCAGAATGGAGGGGTGGAAGAACAATGGAGAAAAATCAAAACTGCCATCATGGAGGCAACAAGCCTTTGTGTGAAACAAATAAAGAAAACAAAGCGGAATTAAAAACCACTATGGTTCTCAAAAGAGGTGTCAGGGAAGGTTAAGGAGAAAAAGGCTGCATTCAAAAAGTATAAGGAATCACAGAAGGAACATGACAGGGAACTGTATCAATTAAAGCAGAAAGAAGTGGGGAAGGCAGTCAGAAAAGCAAAGGCCCAAGCTGAGGAAAAAATAGCCAACTCAGTTAAGAAAGGGATAAAACCTTTTATAGGTACATTAGGGAGCATAGAAAGGTTAAGGGAGGGATAGTGAAGATTAATAAAGGAGAGGGGAGATGGGCAGAGGGAGACAGTGAAAAGGCAGAGATACTGAATGAATACTTTTGCTCAGTATTCACAAAAGAAGAAGAGGAGGAGTTACCTAAACCAAACAATAGAAGCACTCTGGGTAGTGGGGTTGACACCAGTCCATTAACAGAAGAAAAAGTCCTGAAAGAACTCCTAAAACTCAAGGTGGACAAAGTAATGGGGCCTGACAGGATTCACCCTAGAATCCTAAAAGAGCTAAGGGAGGACCAAGTGACACCACTAACCACACTTTTTAACAAATCATGGGAAGATGGGGTGGTGCCTGAGGACTGGAGGAGGGCAGATGTGATTCCTCTTCACAAAAGTGGGAGCAAGGCAGAAGCAGGAAACTACAGACCTGTTAGTTTGACCTCAGTGGTGGGGAAAATGATGGAATCACTTCTGAAAGAAAGAATTGTTCAGTACCTAGAGACCAGTGGGGCACAGGACCCAAGGCAGCATGGATTCACAACAGAAAGGTCATGTCAGATGAATCTAATCAATTTCTTTGACTGGGTGACCAAAGTAATAGACCAGGGAGGGGCTGTGGATATGGCCTACCTAGACTTTAGCAAGGCATTTGATACAGTCTCACACAAAAAATTAATAATCAAATTAGCCAGCCTGGAAGTGGGTCCCAGGGTGGTAGCCTGGGTAGCAAACTGGCTGCACAACAGGACACAGAAGGTAATAGTGAATGGAACACATTCTGAAGAAAGGGGAGTTACTAGTGGAGTACCTCAGGGCTCAGTACTGGGTCCAGTCCTCTTTAATGTCTTTATAGGTGACATTGCAGAGGGTCTGGAAGGAAAGGTATGCCTCTTTGCAGATGACACAAAGATCTGTAACAGAGTTGATACACAATTGGGGATAGAAAGGATGAGAAGGGACTTGGCAAGGTTGGAGGAATGGTCAGACATATGGCAACTTAGATTCAATGCAAAGAAGTGCAAAGTAATGCACCTGGGAAATAAAGATCCAGGAGAAGAGTACACAATAGCAGGGAGGTACTAACAACAACAATAATGGAAAGGATCTGGGTGTAGTCATATCAGATGACCTAAAGGTGGGTAAGCAATGTGAGAAGTCAGTAGGAGAGCTAGGGGATACTGGGATGCATAGGGAGGGGCATCACAAGTAGAAAAAGGGAAGTGGTTATCCCTCTGTACAGACAGTTGGTAAGACCTCATCTGGAATACTGCATGCAGTTTTGGAGACCTCATCTATGCAAGGACATAGACAGGATGGAAGCAGTCCAGAGGAGGGCAACTAAAATGGTGCAGGGTCTTCATGAGAAACCATATGAAGAGAGACTGAGAGAGCTTAATATGTATACCCTTGATGAAAGGAGGGACAGGGGGACATGATAGAAACTTTTAAGTACCTCAAGGGAATCAACAAAGTCCAGGAGGGCAGCATCTTTCAGAAAAAGAGATGTGTAAGAACAAGGGGGCACAATTTAAAGTTAGAGGGGGGACAGCTCAGGGGTAATGTGAGGAAATTCTTTTTCACGGAGAGAGTGGTGGATGCATGGAACCACCTTCCTGGAGAGGTTGTGGGGTCTAAAACAGTGGGGGAATTCAAGCATGCATGGGACAAACAAGGCAATTATAGTGGGGGTTGCAGGAAGTAGGCTGTTGGTCAACTAGAATCTGCAGCTTATCCAATAGGTAAGGAAATGGGCAGACTGGGTGGGCCAAGTGGTCCTTATCTGCCGTCAAAGTCTATGTTTCTATGTTTCTCTGTTTCTATGTTTCCCCTTATAGGGCTTTTGCTGCAGACCCTGAACCATTTTGATATACCTCTTCTGGACTGCTTCCACTCTACCTATGTCTTTCCTGAGATGTGAGATCCAAAACTGGACACATTACTCAAGGTGGGGTCTTTCCAGTGTTCCATATCCGGGAAACACTACCTCCCTCTTCTTGCTGGTGATAACCCTACTCATACACCCTAGCATCTCACTACCCTCCTGACTGCATTGTCACACTGCCAAGTCACCTAAAGTCATCCAGTATGATTACCCCAAGGTTTCTTTCATGCTTGGTTGTTGTCAGTATCACTAGCTACCCCCCAATTTTTACTCCACCACAGGTTTCTATGGCCTGAGTGCATTAGTTTGCACTTTTTAGCATTAAAACCTAGCTGCCATACCATTGACCACTCCTCCATTTTTTTTTCAGATCCCTGCTCATCCTTATCAAACCCCCATAGTGTCCACTCTGTTGCAGATCTTGGTGTCATCCACAAAGAGACAGACCTTCCATTCTAGCTCCTCCGCTATGTTACTTATTAAGACATTAAACAGAACCAGTCCCAGCACTGATCCCTGGGGTACCCTATTGGTCACCCTCCCTTCCTCAGAGTAAAATCCGTTTCCCATGACCCTCTGTCTCTTACCACTAACCAGTTTCTTACCCACATTACCACCTTATTGCCCACCTCAAACTACCCAACTTACTTACCAGTGTCCTATGTGGAACAGTGTTGAAAGCCTTTGCTGAAGTCCAGGTAGGCCACATCTACCATTCTTCCGTGATCTAACCCTTTTGTCACCCAGTCAAAGAAATCTATCAGATTTATTTGTCATGACCTTTCCACCATGAAAACATGCTGCCCTGGATCCTGTACCTGTTGGATTCATGATATTCCACAATTCTTTCCTTTAGTAGTGTTTCCATTAACTTACCCACCACCGAGGTCAAGCTGACATGTCTATAATTGCCCTCCTCTTCCTTGCTACCACTTTTGTGAAGTGGGACTACATCTGCCCTTCCTTAGTCCTCTGGGACCAGTCTGGTCTCCAGTGATCTGTTAAATAGGGCTGTTGGAGGTGCAGCTAGAACCTCCCTTAGCTCCCTTAACACACTTGTATGCATCCTGTCTGGCCCCATAGCTTTGTCCTTCTTCAGGAAACCGAGTTCTTCCCTGACTCTCTCCACAGAAAAAGGACTTGTGTCCATCTGCCTCTCATCAAAGCTCCCTCCACTCCCCTTTTACAGTGAACATTGAGCAGAAGTATTTCTTCAAGATAGCTGCCTTTTCTTGATCCCTCTCCATAAAGTCCTCCCCTCCTTCCTTAACCGTATAATCCCATCCTTTTTTTTCCTTGTTTTGCTAACATACCTAAAAAATATCTTGTCCTCCTCTGATACTGCCTGGGCTATTCTTTCTTCAGTTTGCACCTTGGCACTCCATACTGCTTTCCATGCCTTCTCTGTTTTTCCTGATACACTTCCCTATCTTCCTCTCTCTAGGTCTTCTTACATCTTCTGAATGCCACTCTTTTAGCTTTTACCTTTTCTGCCACCTCTTTTGAGAACCATAGCGGTCTCTTCTTCCTTTTGCTTACCTGCTTGACACAGAGGTTTGTTGCCTTCACTATGCCTTCTTTTAGTTTGGCCTACTGTTCCTCTGCCTCCCAGGTCTGTCCCCCCAACCCCCCGCCAGGTAATTTTTGAGGCATTCAACAATATTTTTTAAATCAACCCTTCTGAAGTACAGAACTCTCACCATTGTGTGTCTGGATTGCATAGTTGTCCTTATGTTGAATTAAACTGTACGATGATCACTAGTCCCTGGATGGCTTCCCACCTTGATGTTTGTAATACTGTCCGTGTTAGTCAGTACCAGGTCCAATATTGCCCCATCACACATTGGTTCACTGGCTAATTGCCTAAGGAGTGCCTGCTGCAGGGCGTGCAGAATTGCCCTGCTTCTAGCTGAGGCCACAACTGGGAGGCTCCAGTCTACATCTGGCAGTTTGAAGTCCTCCAGCAGCAACACTTGCCCCTTTTCAGCCACTTTGCCAATTGCTTCTAACATTTCCTTATCTGAGTTCTGCCTCTGTGCTGGAGGCCTGTAGATGACACCTATCCAAATAGTGGCTGTTTCCTGACTCAAGGGTGACCCACAAACACCTCTTCCCCCTGAATTCCCTGTATTTCTGTGGCTTTTACAGCACTACACCCACTCCTTTTCTTCCTACTCTGTCCTTTCTGAACATTGTATTACCTGGCACAACCATGTCCCAGTCATGGTTGTCATTGCATCTCGACTCAGTAATGGTCACAATATCCAGGTCAGCCTCTGCCATGATGGCCTCTAGGTCTGGGATCTTATTTCCCAGACTTCTAGTATTAGCACAAATGGCATTTCAGATTTTGTTTGCTCTTTGTGTACCATGTCCCACTTTTTCCATTTGTTCCCTCTTTCTCTGTCTTCTTTTCTGACTGCTTGTTTTTCACGCTTCCACCTTTGCTAACCCCCTGCTTCCTTGATTAACTTACACTGTGGCAGGAATCTCACCCTTCAGAATTGCCCTTCTTTCTATCTCACCCTGTGGGGGGGACAGATTCTGCTTCAGCTTTTTCTCCCCACCCCCATGGCTAGTTAAAATGTTCATCAAAGTAACATTTAAACTGTCCACTGAGAACTGTAGTTACCTTCCTGGATGGATAAAAGCCATTACCTCATATAGGTTCTTATCTTCCTAGATGGGCCCCCAGTCCCCAATGTATCCATACACTTCCTCTCTGCACCATTCCTCCAACCATGAGTTTAAGGCCTTGGTGTGGAAGTCCCTCTCCTCCCCACTATTGTAGGTAGGCAGCACCTCTACAAAAGCTACAGAGCATGTTACCTAAGACTTTTTCCTAGTTCCCTAAACTCTTCCTGCACTGTTCCTGCCCTTTCCTTAGCCAGGTCATTAACCATGGTAGAAAATAACATCCAGCTCCCCCTCCCTTCCTACTACCATAGCAACCCGTAGGATATGCTTCCCATCTTTCCATGCTGTGGTGCCGGGTAGACACCTGACCTCCCTCTTCACCCCCTTTCCTATTCCCAATTCTATCCCACTGACAATTAAGTCCCACACCAGAAGTTAGTTAGTCCTTCTCTGGAGTCCTCTACCACCCTCCTTGAGGCTTCCACTTAGGAGGGCCACCATATCCTCACTGGCCACTACCACAGGTGCCTCCTCTTGACAGTCATGCTGTGCCTGAACAGCACTGGAATTTTGTAGTGGTATCGGTTGCAGTTGAGGAATGTGCCTGTGATCCCCCCAACCTTCCAGATGCCACCACACCCAACTTTTTCAAGCTCACGGTAGTCCAGTTGCTCCTCCTATCTGGCCTCCTTTGAGGTGACGGTGTCAGACTTAGTGGCTCCTGGGTGGGAGAAAAGGTCACCTGACTCCTAGTCAACGTAGCCCTGAGTCAAGTCACCTCCTCCTGAATCACAATCATTGCAGCCTTGAGTCTAATGGCCATTTCCTCCAACCCAGAGAGGTGCACGTAGATGTGGCAGCACCACAGTCTCTAGATGGGCTCCCTAAAGACTGCCACACCACAACCACTGCACTGCACCACTCCCCACATTCTCTATTTTTGCTCTCCCTGTGCTTCCTGTCCTCCCTTCCCAGAACCCAGTAAGGTGAAACTGTATACAGTATGAGTTACCAGTGTACAATACACAAGCCTGTAATTACACTATCCTAGGTATGTCACAGATACAGATATGCTATAAACAACAAGCACTGCCTTAAAAACATACTAAGGACAAGTTGAAAAGAAAATTTGCATCACATCAATAAATACATCGACACTCAGAATGCCCTTTCAAAGTTGCTATTTGCCCAATTTTCCAGGAAACAAGGCTTGTTGCTAAGAGTAAAGAATCAGAAAAACTATTCCAAAATGCACTTGAGAAGCAAAGGGAGAAAAAGCTGTCTGGCCCTTGTTAGTCAGGACACTTGATTCCTGAAGTAATCGTTATGAAGTAAACATAATGGGTCCGATTCAAGAAGGATGATGCAGGGCTTGCTTCAAGCCCTGTGTGAATCCCGATCTTTGGCACAACTGCACCCAACACATCTTCTGTAACTGCACACAATACAGCAACATTTGTCGCAGTTGCGAAAATTGCCTCAGTTTACAGCAGCTTGCGCCAAAGTTTTGGCGCAAGCCCGGTAAACTGGTTCCTCCATTAGCACACAATTAGACCAGGGGGAGCTGGTCGACCTTGGTGCTGAAGATGCAAGGGACTTGCATCAGAGGTTGTGGCAGGCAACCTTTGTAAATTGCAGGTGCCGCACTGATTACTGCTTGTCTACCCTTGCAACTGACTCTCCAACACAAGTCCCTTGCATCACTTTAAGGCCATTCCTGAATCAGGCCCAATGAATTCACTATTAGGAAGGTAGACACTGAGGAGCAAAAATGTTTTGAATGAAAACTTTACCCGCATAGTTGCGGTGAAGTGGGCCCATAAACTTTGCAAAGTTGTCTGACCGACTTTGCACTTCATCAGAGAGTTTTTTTTTTTAATAAATCCCTTCCCTCAACTCTTGTCACACCATATCTCACCTTCTGCCCTGCAACACAATACATTTTCTCACCAACCTCATTGCACCCAAGGAGTCTCAAAAACAGGTTTCCAAAACACTCCCTTAATTGTTAAATGTGGTAGGCACATCAGCAGAACCACCACCACAAGAATCATTTAAGTGCATTATACAATGCAGTGTTTACTCTCACCAGTGCAGTGCAGTAACAATAAGAAAAGAATTCCAGTCTACTGTATTCCACTGGAAAGAGATCAAAGATTTAGAGTATGTTATATTGAGGCACTCTGGAAATTAAACAGAATTCCAGTAAGAAACATGAAGAGTGCTAGAAAATATTAAAAATTGCACTCTAAACATTTAATCCACGTACTTGGCATACTTGCTTTTTAATCATATTTGGAATAAAAATTCAAAACTGATTTCTTAACAGTTGTTAACATACAGTAGAAGAAGAAGAATCAGCATTTATATAACGCTTTTCATACATTCCAAAGTGCTTTACCAGCAATGCTAGACTGGTAGTGAAGTGACTGAATGTGTGGTGGCGGCCATATCGCACATCATCACCCACACAAAGCCTGGATAATTACATGAACCGGTTTATGGGAAGGGGAATGTTGGCCAGGACACCAGAAATGTTCCCTACTCTTTGTGAAGAGTGCCCTGGGTTCTTTTATTTCCACCTGGACACCCACCAGGACAACACCAGGATGGGCAGAAGGGACCTCGGTTTAACGTCTCATCCGAAGGACGGCACACCCCAGCAGTACAGCACCCCCCCAATACTGCACTCGGATGCCAGCGATTTGGAGTAAACTGTCAACTTCTCTTTTAGACACCTCCTATATAATATGTCATCCTCTACCTCTCTGATTAGAGACACTGAGTAATTATTGTCAGAAATATTCTAAGAAAGTCTCCATTAGAGGTCAGGAAAATGTAAAAATGTTGCATCTGCAGCATTCCACAGAACATACAGAATTCTATAGAATGGGATTCTGTCATTGAATTCTGCTGATAAAATTGGAGAATTCCACATAGACAAAGGAAGCAGTATGATACAATGGAGCATTGTGTTGCTTTTACCCCCACTTTTACCACATGTCCAGGGGCATAATAAGTTACGAGCCTGCAGGTCAAGTGTCTTCAGCCCCTGGAAGTGTGGTAAAACCAGCACAACCAATTCCACAGTGTGTCTTGTTGTGCTTGTAAAAAGGATCTATAAGCAATTTTTTTTTTAAATGAACCATCAAAATGTTTTTTTTCCACATACTGTAGCTTTTTGCTCCCCCATTGCCCCATCTGCCTTACTTGGCAATGTGGGAGACATTGTATTTGTAATGTTTCTCACCTAAGTTCCCGGGACCCCAGATCATGATCTCGCATGCACATGGAGGCATTCATGCACTCCGTGGCACTGGTGATGGCCCCTTCCTCCCTCCCAGCTGAATGCTGGGTCCCCCCCCCCCAGCTTGGCACTGCCACATAGCCTTCACCAGGTGGTAGCCAAGGGCCGGGGAAACCCCATATCACTCCCCAGAGAGGAGAGTTGTCTTGCGGCTGCTCAATCCAGCTCCTCACCCCCTCACCCCCCCCCGGTCAACCCCTGGCAGCCCGAGCTTACTCCCAAACTCAGGTCACCCACATGGTGTGAGGTGTGGTGTCCAGCATTTCAACTCTCAGTGCCACCGGGACAACCATCAACATTTTTAAAAGCCGCATAATATATAATAAAATATTGCTGAAGAATGCAAAATAGTCTCTCCACGGATGGTTTTCACCTGTCAGTAATCTGTCTTTCTACATATTCAATACACTGTGTGATTGTTTATCATGGAATACAAGAATTCAAAACTCTGCAATATTCAAGAATAGAATGCCCCCCCCCCACACACACACATACACACTCAAACAAACAAGGAACGGTAACATGGAATACATTTATTCAAAATTCTGCAGAATTCTACTGGCATACACATATAGACATACACACAGGCCTTAAGTGGAACCAGAATCTCACTTCTGTCTGTTGCAAGATAAGAAGCAGAGAGCTCTCTGGCAAACTGGTAAGGAAAGGAAGAGAGGTTCATTTTTGTCAAAGGAACACCAGAAATGGAAACTCTGAATAGTTCTTGATTTTTTTAATTTGTTTATGTGTGTAAAGAGAAGCTAATGAGTGCAAAGAACATTGAGTTATTTATTTATTTTGTTCAGTTTATGGGACTTGTACTTTTATTTTTAAGGACTGATTAAAGGTTTTTATAAATGAGTAAACGTGGCAGCCATGTTTATGATGGCATGAGTGAAGTGGCTCTTTAATTCTGTATGCAAGTTGCCCAAATTCCAAATCCCACTGCTTGAACTTGTTCAAACCTGTTCAGTTATAGTGAACTAAGAAATGTGTTTCTGTACTAGGTTAGCCTATCAGAAAGCAAGAAGTTTCCAAAGCATTTTATAATTTCATGAAATTCTCATGGAAAACTTTATTCAAATGCTGGCATGTGACGTTACAATTCCATCAGCATTCAGCCAATTCAATTTTTCATTTCCCAAACCTCTGGTTTCTATGTTGTTGGAGATGTCTCTTTTAAGGAACAAAATTAGCCTTCCTACAAGCTGAAATAAGCACAGGTTTCTGACTCTCTTTTACTAATCCTGTCATTCCTGCGCAACAGCCAAGACATCCAGTGAGCATGCTATACTCAAATAGCAAATATCTAGAGGTTTTAGAACACTCTGTCACTTCTTGATAGACTCGCTACTTTCTGAATAATGAGGTACCAGTTATGAAGGATGTGAAATAAATGTTGTCTCACATTCTTCCAGGCCACTGCTTTTCCTAATTTGTACAAGTAATGATCCACATCCAGTCTGAGGATGCTGGAACCCCTCAGCGCAAACGCTTTGACTCTGTCACTTTACCTATAAAGTTAGTCTCCAATAGAAGGCCTGAAATGAAGATAAACTATCAAATCAATTTAGGCTTTTAACTTGCATCTTTAATATTGCAAATCAGATGCCTTTTGAGCGAGTCTGTCAAAACGAAACAATGAAATGCATGCTATAGTAAGGAACTCACACCTCAGAGGCTGTAAAACTAATAAAGAAACTCTTCTCTTAGCAAACCTGCAGGCAACCTTGACAGAAGAGGTTGAAAACCATCAGAACAAAGAATGAACCTGGCCTTATGACATCGCCATCAGCAATGCTGACAAGCCTACAGCAATTAAGCCAAAAAATTATAGATTTTTTTTATTTGAATTCTCTGATGCATATTATTTGCATGTGAACTATCACCTTAAAAGAGCTACTGAAACCTCAGAGAAATCATTGGAAGCTATCCAGACACTATTCAGCTTATATTTAACATAGCTTCTATACTAACCTCTCCCGTTTGCTAAATAAGCAAATGGCATATGCGTAAAAGTGGAATCTTTATCCCTTAGAAATAATCTGTTTCTCTTGCTTGTCTGTATGACATTGGTGGCTTTTTCTTATGACCTCACAATCTGTTGCTTTGGAAATGATTATGAGGTCACAAGCAGGAGAGTACGGCTTCAAGTAGAGAAAAAGAGTAAGAGCAGATTATGTATAAGGAGCATATATCTTGTTCTTAGGAAACACAGATAGCAATAAAGCACACTGGCAAAATAAAAATGGGCATTTTATAGGACACCCAAGATAAGTTACAGTATGTCTGTATATTATGTCTTTCAAAGTTTTCCATAAGTCATCAATTGATAGTTTGCCAATATATTTGAGAAGAAGTGCAATATGGCTGATAAATATGTAACCCTTAGGTGGCACTATCCTATGGGCTACTACCCCTGCCTGTGGTAATATGCACAGGATGAGGGGCCCGAGTTCTGTGAAAGGGTGCATCCACTTGGAGGAATGGTATTGGGGTAGCTTAACTGCTTTGGTATAGCCCTCCGGGATGCTATAACTACCCACTAACCCTTCTAGTGGCCTAAACAGTAATACCATAGAATAATTTGTATACACTGAAAAACAGTAAGAATATGCTCACACCACTTGCACTTATCACCAGGGCTGGATCTGCTGCAATTGCCCTGGAGACCCCCTGTAAAATAAGATCAGCAGTACACAATGAGAGACCTTTCCCTAGGACCTAACTAATAATTTGCGCACTAGTCAGGATAAACATGAAACAGATGGTCAGGTTTATTCAGGGGAAGTGAACAAAGAGTGGGCATGAATCTAGTCAAATGATTAGCACTCTGATTTATTTTGAGCTGATTCAGCATGCACTATAAGTCCTTAATATTCAGTCTTGCAACCCTGGGTACCCAGATCTTATACAGGCTAGCCTGGAGCATTGCCTGGGGTGGCTGGTGTTGCAACTGTTGGTGGGGCCCTTTAAAAAAGAAAGGCAGTTAGCATGTGCACAACCCAAATATCTGTAATCACGAGCCAGATGGCTCAGTCCATTAGCAATAACCCAAACAAAGCAATCAGATGACACACAGTGATTTGTACCTGTTGTTGTAGGGAGGTACCCTGATTTGTACTCGCACAACCAGGGCCAAGGTGTAGGACAGGCAAGATGAAGACCTCATGGTGTTGGTGCAGTGTGCTGGGGGAAGCAGGGCCTACATGATTCACCTCCTGGTGGTCGCAACCTGTTTGATGGTGTTGAGTAGGGGGCCGAATCCCCAAGTTGGTCTTTCGCCAAGGTGATCTCTGGATTGTGGGCAGGGACTTGGACCCAGGTGGCAAGGCCCAAGCAGGAAGAACAGTCCTAGAAAAGCATGTGATCTATTGATGGAAAGCCTCCAGCTGGCATAACAGGATTCACTGTGGGGAACCAAATTGCGACCCATGAAATACATTCAGCACTCTAAAATCAGTTATTTCTCTTAGCCACAATTCAGATAAAATCTGTTTGCTAATTACAGCTTTACTGCACAAACCTTTCAACCTGAGGCTGTCTTCTCTCATTCAGGCAGGCTGATCACTTCTGGAATAAGTCTTCGGTCCCAATTGCAAGTAGTACTGACGCACTTTCTTTCCTTTGCTGCAGCACCAAGCCAGCAATTGGAACAGTCCGACTTCTGCAATAGGCAATCTCTGTAGGCCAGATAATGTCGCAGGCAGGCCAACTGAGCCTTCCTGCCAGTTCTCCTACACTCCTCCTAGGAGTGGCTGCTCAACCACTTGAGCTGTTCATTCTCCAACTTCCACTCTTGACTGACACACTGCTTCAGGCAGTTCTGGGTATTTCTCTGTAAATCCACAAGGTTCAGTAGGCGGAGTGAACTGTCTGTCACAATAGGAGCTCCCCCTCCTGGTCCATTTAGGCACCAAACACCTAAAACTACAAATACTATAGAATTTCCTTCCCATACAACCCCTGGGGACAGTCTCCATTTTAAGTCCCCAGAGATTTGATTGGTCCAATACTAGCAGTCCAGAACCAAAACGGTGGCTCCTATTCAAAGTTCAAGCTGCAAATTAAAGCAGGTTAGACAAACACCTTTTTTGTTATCAATCTGTCAGATAGACAGTAAATGACTACATTTCCTAACAGGACTCCCTCTGTTCTAACAGCGACTGCAGAATGGAGCAATATAACAGGCTGTCTGACTGGTCGCGAGCCTTAATTACTTGGACCCAGTCCAGACTGATCTCCAAAACACAGGCTAGATGCTCTCTTAAAGACACAGGTATGGAGGCTTACTAAAGAGCTCTCATGCAGATAAATAGAACTACTACAAAACAGGACACCATCCTGAAAGTGGGCATGGAGAAACCCAGGAAGACATTTTAGTAAACCTCAATTTGTAGGGGGGTTACAAATAAAAAAAAAGTATATCCATTAGGCATCCAACCCTGTCGTTGATCACAGTGTTTTAATTTTATTGTTAGACCATAGTGCCTCCTTGATGGCAGAACAAGTGTTTTAAAAGTTGTTGCCTAAATATAGGATGGGAAGAATGACTTTCCAGGGTACGATGTTACTATATTCTGTGGTACAGAAGCAAGTTTCATGTAAAGAAAGCAACAACACAGTGTAGTTTGTTGGTAGTAGTGCCGAGAATGCATGCCCAGACGTGTAGTAAGGAATGACACCACAGGGCTAGTGCCTTCAACCCATAGAAGTCATTAAGTACACTTCTACCAGCAATTTCCTGTGTCTTACTACCCTTACAAAAGGACAGAAAAAAATAACGATAGAGAATAAATTGGTATGGTTTTGAAATTAATATGTTTTTGTCCAGTTGGTTCTTCTGTTGGGTTCAGAAATTGATTCACTGTATCATCTGTGAGTAACTTCACTGTAACTGGTAGAACGTCAGACATTTTTATTTTGTTTTCTGGAGCAGAAAATTCAAGTTGCCAGTCTTGAAACTGAAATCACTACCTTTTTCTGCTCTCTCCCTCAACTCTCTTGCTACTTTCAAGTGCTCTCTCTCAGAATATCTATTTTATCCCAAGGCCTGTACCTGCTTTACCTAGATGCTGTATCTACCATTTCTTTGAGTCTATAATTGTATATTTATTGCAGATTTTGGAACATTGTATATAGGTTATACAATCATATACAACATTCTACTGTGTATATATGCATTCTACTGTACTGTGTACTTATGCTGTTATATTTTTGTCTAACATACTCTGTATAACTATTGTCTTATGTGTTAAATGTTGTACCCTCTACCTGGGTCACCACTGAAAAAGGGACTGCACTGTCTCAGTGGGTTTACCCGGTTAACAGATTTCAGCTAAATAAATAAATAGATGGCACAGTGGGACTTTTCTAGGTGTGGTAAATATTGCTATTCAGTATGACAGATAGCCAAATAGATTTTAGCATTGTCTCTGCCCATTTTATTTAGACAGTCAACATACCCCACTGCAAGCTTTGCTATTCAAAAAGAAAGTCTGGAACATTAGTTCTGAAACTTTGTCTTTTGAGTCTCTATCAACTGACAGTATTTGCATTCATATTGTCCTCTCGTCATGTCATGTAAACATCAAAAACTTTCAGTCTTAGCATGTGTTAAATATCAAACTTCCTTGACCCTTCCCTGGAACAGGCCAGTGCCTCCCTTTGAATGCTTGACTCACCGTTTGAGAAAAGTTGGTCTATAATGTAGACACTAGAATTATTTGCAGCTGCATAAGAAATGTTTTTTTTCCTGCAAACTATGGTTTGCACCTGTAAACTCATTAGAACATATAGAACCAATTTGACTGCTACAGTAAATTGTCCATTAGCAGTAGCAAACCAAATATCCCCAACTGTGAGTGATCATTATAATCTAAGTTTGATATTTCACTTATATTCATAGGGAAAATAAATTCTTCTTCTTCTTATGATGAAATATGTAATTTAATATCACAAAGTGTAAAAATATCCAAGCATCTTCGTAGTTATATTTAAGTGTCTTAAATCTGAATGGGAACCTATCAAAATGCTTTTTATTGACTGAAAGATTTACCAGGAAGGGTTATCTGAGGAGCGACGAGCTTGTTTTCATAAGTGTCCTTTGGGAAAATGTACAAGGGAAACAATAATTTATTATTTATTAATATATGGATACTTAAAATAATACTATATTAAAGTATTCAAAAAATTTGTAGTAATACCATCACTCTATGAGTGATAATACCACCGTTCATGAGAGATAATACTATTGCAATAGTATCGTTCGGGACCCAAATGATAGTATTATCACTTAACCTAAACAGCACAACCGCAAGTCTGCTACCCAGTGTCACCTGAAGCAGGCCTCCTGATTGGCTGCTTTTCCTTAGTGGGCAGGCAGAACAATTCTTAAAACATGGTGGCCATTTCTCGCTTAGCAATACAGAACCAAGTACTCGGTATTTTACTGTTTTTTTTCTTTTAAATGTGCCCCAAATGAACTTATCTGGTTGATTCTGTGTTCCCGTTCCCCAACACAAGAAAGGTAGGAATGCCTACCAATTCTACTAATAGTGTGCTAACGGGGTATCGAGTGACACAATGAGAAAGACTGGGGGAGTGAGAGCCCGAGACAGTGCGGCAGTTGGCCAGGACCCAGAGAGTCCTTCACTGATGCGGCCGAACACCCATCTCAAAAGACCAAAAAACAAACTTGGATCCATATATTAAAAAAAAACATTGGATAGTTCAGTGTGTATTACTAGTCAGCAATACCATCTTGTGGTTCTGGACACGTAGGAACCTCTTGAGCTTCGCTCTCGAGGTTCCTATGTGTCCAGAACCTCTCGATGATATTAGTGACTGGTAATACACACTGAACTATCTATTATTCTCTTTTTTATTTGTTTATTTGAAAATTGGTGCCGGGAATGGCACACTGAGCCAAGGCTTGTTTCCAGGGGTGACCCAAGGAAAGCATTACAGGAGGTACAGCAAACATGAAACAGTACATTCCATGGTACAGAAAAACATGCAGACACAGTACAATATATAATACTTAACAGGCACAAAAGTTGGAGCAGATTAAGGTGCTAATTTGCAGACAGTATGTCACACTTATACAAGTGCAAAATTATACTGAATAAAACCACAGAATGAGTTCAAAGGCAAGCATTGTAGCACACTAAAGAACTGTTAGGTCAGGAAGAACCAAACCCTGTCCCCTGTGATACCAGTGTCACCAGGGAGGGCCTCCTAAGGGAAACAGGTGCAGGCAGGGATGGGGGTGGGAGAAGTTCAACTTAGTGTCTGAAAGAGCCTGGGGAGGTGGAATGATGGAAGGAAGAGGGAAGCAGGTTCCAGAGTGTTGGAAGGTGATAGAAGAAAGCAGATTGCCTAGCAGAGGAATGGGGATGAAGTGTGGAGAAGATTCACTGGTCCCTGGAGTGAAGGGAACATGGAGGAGGGGGGGACTGGAGAGAGGAGTAAAGACAGCTAGAAGGAAATGGAACCAAACCATTATTTTTTTTACAGTTATCTATATTCCCCCCAGAGTCCTCTGCAACCATCTGATGTCCCCCTGCGCAGGCACCGGGTATGAGACCCCCTTCCCTTGACCTCACGACTTACCTTCGTGGCAGGGGGTGGGGAGTGACTCAACCCACCAGACTGAATTAAGTGTTCAGGGAGGTGCCTTTCCAGGCCACTATGGAGGGAGACCATTGTCATCCTCGCAGAGGACTCCCATTTTGTCTTTTTCCTTGCTTTTTCCACGAGGTCGTGGCATGCAATGGCACCAGTGGTGGCAGGTGTGCATGAAACCCATGTGCACCCCCACCAACACCTGCCGCAGACTCTTGCCAACAGTCTCAGTGCTGATGTGCCACCTCCCAACCTCCACTAGGTGGCAGACAATCGCTGAGCACTGCAATCCCCCCTTCCCAGAGAAGGAGAGCAGTCCTATGGATGCTCGATCCTTCTCCTCCCTGCCAACCCCCAGCATCCCATGTCCACTCCTGAACATGGGTCACCGGCACGACGCTAGGTAAGGCGTCCAGCGCCTCAGCCCTCAGCACCACCGGGCCGACATGGAACCAAACCATTACTTAGAAATGAAGGAGGTACAGTTTGACTGGTGACATGAAGGTAGGGAGAGGATGAATAGGGAATAGTAGAGGGAGCAGTGGTGTATATAAGAGGAAGAGTTTGTAGTGAAGCAACAAAAAGCATTGCAGAGGGTGTCTAGTCTGGATAGTGAAGTAGAGAAGGCATATCATAGACCACATCTGCATAGTTGAAAACCAGGATTCTGATGACCAGCTGACGGCAGACCAGCAGGGATAGGCAGTCTTTATTATGGTTCAGGGCACCCAGCTTAGGATGGAATTTCACATGGATGGCATCGATATGGTCTGAGATGTCAAGCCACACACCAAGGTACCTGAAGAACTACATGCTTCAAAAGGGGAGCCATCCAGCAAGGAAAAGACCAGAAGTCTCGAGATTCTGGCCAGTTTCTGGCTGGTTCTAGTGGTCACAGATACTGTTTTTTTGGTGCTGACTGAGAGATGGTGTTGACTCACAGAACTCCCCATGGAGTTCACTGCACCAGAACTGCTGAGGTGAAGCCTGCAAACGAGCGAGGCTTCCCTTCTCCATGAAACTTGACTCCAAAATACTTCTGCTCTCCGCACCTGCCATAGCCTACCCTCTTACCTCCCTCTATAACCTGTCTTTTAGACTTGAGTCTGTCCCTACTACTTGGAAACAAGCCACGGTCATTCCCCTTGCCAAAAGCGGTGACCTTTCCTCCCCATCAAACTACCATCCCATATCACTGCTCCCCATTCTAGCCAAAATTCAAGAGCACCTTGTACTATCACAGCTCCACCTCTATCTTGATGCCGTATCCTTCTTCACCCCTTTCCACACCGGGTTCACAAAAAATCACTCCACCACCACCTCGCTTCTTCGCCTCACCAACACCATCCTTACAGGTATGGACAAAGGGGAAATTACTGCAGCTATCTTTATCGACCTGGCCAAAGCTTTCGACACGGTCTCACATCCCCTGCCGTTGGCTAAACTTGTTCAAGCTGGACTGTCTGCATCCGCAATTAATTGGTTCCATTCCTACCTGACAGGTAGGACCCAATCAGTCTGGGTTGGCTCGGCTACTTCCTCTTCTCTCCCAGTCACCAGTGGAGTCCCCCAAGGGTCTGTTCTTGGCCCTCTGCTGTTCTCTATCTTTCTCAACGACTTGCCAGATGCATGCCCACATACCGCCATCCACATGTATGCTGATGACACGGTGTTGTTCGCCTCTGGCCCTTTCCTGGAGGCAGTTTCATCCCGTCTCCAGAAGGACTTCATCTCCATCCAACGTTGGTTCCATGCAAATCAGTTATTTTTAAACTCAAATAAAACAGTCTCCCTCACCTTTGGCACTCAGGCTAAACTAACCCGCCTTCCTACCCCCCCATGACTTACACTCTGGATGGCTCCCCACTGAAGGCCTGCACTTCCTATAGATATCTCGGTGTCTGGTTAGTTCAGTACCTTGACATTTCTGCGCACATAGGTGCTCTTCACAAAAAACTGCATCCCATGCTGAGTGCCCTTTACCGCAACAAAAATTGCATCCCTCTACCAACACGACTAGCAATAGTCAAAAAAATGGTCCTCCCATTTATGGATTACGGTGATGTAGTCTACGGTGCAGCCCCACAAACTTCCTTATCCAGGCTTGACCCCCTTTTCAACTCCTTCTGCAGGTTCGCTTTGGACTGGCCTCCTAACACTCATCACTGTGTCTTCTACCAGTCCGTGGATCTCCCCTCTCTCCATAACTGGCGACTACTACACTGTGCTAGAACTGCAGCCAAATTCTGGACACAGTCTCTCCCATCCTACCTGATGTCCTCCCTAACAGCCCTCCCCCCACCAGCTTACTCTCTCAGAAACGTCGACTCTCGGCTCCTTCTAATCCCACACAGATCCACCCGTCTGGCCAAGCCGCTTTCAGCTTCAGGTTGCCCAAATTATGGAACTCCCTGACCTCAGACATTAGACATGCCACCAGCTCTCTGCACCGGAATGCCCTTCTTAATACTCACTTCGCTACATCCTGCTCCTGTTTTCCTGCTCCTCCCCCTAGTTCCCCTCACTACCTAACTTCCAGCTTTTAATCTTCGGTCTGGGTATACCTTTTGTACTGGGAAATATTTTTTTACTGTTCCATTGTTGCAGAAATTATACCTGTATATTGGAAGTATGACTGCTTTCACCAACTGTCTTGTACCACACTTATATTTATGTTGCTTTTGTACTCCTTATCATTTGTAACCCCCCCCTCCCCCGGGCGCATCTGGAATTGAGTGGTACTCTGCTCAGTATGCTTTCCTGGTAAAACTCTTAAATAAATAAATAAACTCCCTACAGAGTTCATTGCACCAGAACTGCCAAGGTGAAGCCTGCAAATGAGCGAGGTATGAAAAGTCCTGAGAAGCATCTGGACTTAGAGATATTCACAGGACTGTGTTCAATATTGCCATTTTTAAGTTGGTGAAACAGTTTAAATTGATTTTGTAGCCTCTTCATCTGTACATTAATGCTGTTTTCATTACCATAACGCACAGTGTACTTTAAGTGAGTTCCCCTGCACTGTAAGATTTTTGGCAGCTGTGCTTTAGCTTTAATTCATTTTGTGGCACTACAATTAATTGTATTTTAGCCAGATTACATTGTTGCTTACAATTTACAGTTGTGAATAATTCCTAGCTAGCAGGCAGTAGTGTTGGTAGAAATCTGAATTTTAGTGTATTTTAACTTGTACCTGTTCAAATGCTGACATTCTGTAGTTATTCCAAATTCCTGTTTGTCTCCCCGCCATGCTATTTCTCTTTCTCCAAGCATGCAGAGTAGCTGGGCCCCAACCCCTATCCCCTGTGTGCCTCCTGCCATACACCTTGGACCTTCTGAAAGACTAGGTTTGCTGGCCAAAGCACCTAGCTCCTTCTGAGCTTTTTTCTTCTAGGTTGCTTGAAAGGACAGAGCAAATAACCTTACCAGAATAAGGAAAAGGATTAAGGCTTCTTTTGGCTTGGCAGATTTACTGTGTGTAGTTGTTTTTATTTTGTACTCACAAGGATTGTTTACTGTTTGTTGCTAACATTTTATTCCTTTATTTTTATCTGATTCAAATTGTTGTTGCTGGGTATACCTTCTGCTGCATTATTACAGGGTGTGCCTACAGGTGTGTGCTTACAGACTACTGCTGTAATCTTCTGATTCAGATTTTCTTTTGCAAGGTATATCTTCTGTTACTGCTTTATTTTTCTCTGTAGCAAAGTGTTTCTTGCATGGTATATCTTCTATGAAATTATTACAGGTGGTGCTTTACAGGTTTTACAGTTTAATCTATCATTAGGATAAGCTTTCAGGGCTACTGCATTTGTTGCTGGCTGATTGTTTCTGATCTTACCTCCCTGTTTCTTTTGTCCGTGGTTCTTCTTTTTCAGTAGGGAAAGGGCCCAGCCACCCATTCCCATCCCCAACCACCCCACTCTACACTCCTTTTATAGGGTAGCACAGTTGTGACATTTCATGTAGCAAAGCAGGAAAGGGTGGATCAGAGGGGTATATGCACACAGTGACCTCATTTACAGGGGCACTAGTAACTTAACTTGTTACAACAAGTTATACAGAAACAAACAAACAAAATACAAAATCAAACTTTTGCTTTCATTTTTTCCTTCTAATTACTCTGACTAGATTATAAACCCAGCAACTTATCTGGAATGGATATCATTAACTGCAGGTACTGCGGAACACTTTTCAGAAGGGCAGTTTTACAGGATTTGGGACACTGTCCTACATGCTGGGCCATTGGAGATCTAAGAGCTCAGCTCCAGGCAGCATGAGCAGAGATTGCACACCTCAAATTGCATATTCAAGAGGAAATATATTATAAGAACCACCCGCCATTTCCCAAACATCCAACAGAAGCACCTCGACTGCAGAGGGTGTTTGGTGTGGGAGGTTGGCAGGTGGTTAGGGGGGGCAAATCGGGTGCCTCATCACTTGATGCTGTCCAACATATCATCTCCACAAACCATATAAAAACTACAAATAGGCATCTGCCTCTATCTCTAAAATCAATCAAAGGGGCAGAGGACACTGCAGAGCAGGACACGCAGCACAGGAGCTAGCATAACAAAACTCGCCCAAAACAGGAACCAAAACAGAAAAAGAAAAAAGGAAATCAAAAAAACTTCTAATCATAGGAGACTCCATGATTCAGGGAGTTGATATTTATCTCCAGCCAGGGGTAATGGTCAGATGTCTCCCAGGTTCATCAGCGTGAAGAGACACTGACAGCATTGCTAAAATTGTCCAGGAAGCAGGAGAAAACATTGATGCCCTGGTACACATACGGACTAACGATCTCACCAGCCAGTCAGTTGTGGAGACTAAGGAACACCTGACCAGGCTGGGTGACAAACTACCATCCATTTCATCCAGCATCTCCTTCTCTGAGATCCTGCCAGTTTGGGAGAGGGAGGCAGATGGATGGAAGGTCAGAGAAAGGGAGATAGGGGAGCTCAACATGTGGCTCAAGGGCTGGTGCTAGGAAAATGGACACAAATTTGTAGGGAACTGGCAACAGTATTGGGAGTGAAAGTTCTTTAAATGTGATGGACTGCATCTGACTAAGGAGGGACTCAGTGCATTGGGTCAAAAATTTGACGTCTTTGCAGAATATTTAAAATAGAAAATGGGGAGAGGGGTGCAGCACCCCATACGTCGAATGAGAAGGATACCCATTCCCCCTCAGCTAGTGGTCAAATAGAAGTTCAGCATGTTTGTAGTTCATTTGCATCACCAGAGAAGGAAAAAGGTCTGGCTCCCCATACGATGCACAGGGGAAATGCCAGACCTCACCCAACAACTTACACACCGAAATCTGGCCAATGGAAAATCATGTATACCAATGCTTTCAGTCTGGGAAACAAGATCCCAGACCTGCAGGCAATAATGGCAGAGACTAAACTGGACATAGTAGCCATTAGCAAGACGTGGTTTACTAGTAACCAAACTTGGAAAACTTCACTACCTGGCTATGTACTGTTCAGAAGAGACCGAGGTGAAAAAAGGAGGGATGGAGTGGCCCATTATGTCAATGAAAATATCAAAGCTACAGAAATTCAGAATACACATAAGGAGCCAGAAGAACTGTGGGTCACCCTGGAAACAGGACTTAGGACAGCCATAAGAACTGGGATTGTGTGCAGGCCTCCAGAACAGGGGGAGGACATAGACAGATTACTGTTAGAAGATTTGCAAAACATGACAGCTAAAGGGGAGGTTCTGATAATGGGATACTTCAACATGCCAGCTACAGATTGGTCAATACCAGCAGGAACATCTGCCAGAACTAGTCACATGGTGGACTCCCTGCAGGGGGAGTGACTCAAACAACTGGTACAACTACTCACAAGAGACAGGGCTGTCCTAGATCTAGTACTGACTAACAGGGAAAGGATCACAGTTCTCCAGGTAGAAGGTCACCTGGGGGCCAGTGACCATCACATGGTATGGTTCAATTTGGCCACTAGAACTAAATCATCCCAGTCCAAGGCAAAACTATGGGACTTCAGAGGAGCAGACTTTGATAAGATGGCCAACAGAGTTAAGCTAGCCCTGGCAAAAAGAAATACAGGTGAGGGGGTACAGGCAAAGTGGGCAAGCATTAAAGATGCAATACTTTGAGCAACATCCCAATGTGTTAGTCAGAAAAGAAAGTGCAAAAGCAGAAGGAAACCACTTTGGTTCTTAAAAACAGTAGCAGAAAAGGTCAGAGCCAAAAGGCTGGCCTTCAGGAAACATAAGGGAATGCAGCAGGATGAAGATAGGGAGGCATACCAAACTTCTCTAAGGGAAGCAGGGAAGGCAGTAAGTGAGGCAAAGGCCCAAACCGAGGAAACACTGACACAAACAGGAAAAGAAGGTGACAAGACTTTCTATAGATACGTTAGTGAAAGGAGAAAGTCCAGAAGGAGTATTGCTAATATCAAAGGGGATAAGGGGGCATGTGAGGAGGAGGGGGACTATGTAAAAGCATATATCCTAAAAAGATAGTTCTGCTCAGTATTTACTGAAGAGAAGGCAAGGCAGGGCCCACAGCTCAGCACCATGTACACGGGGAGGAGGGAGTTGTGCACAAGTACCTTCACAAAAGAAAGGGTCCTACAAGAGCTTGCTAAGCTCAGGGTGGACAAGGCAATGGGACCTGATGGCATACATCCCAGGGTACTAAAGGATCTAAGGGTGGAACTAGCAGAGCCATAATCAGAACAGTTTAGTGAGTCTCTGAGCACAAGATAGGTCCCAGAAGACTGGAGAAGAGCTCATGTGATCCCGCTCCACAAGAGTGGTAGCAGGGAGGAGGCAGGGAACTACAGACCAGTCAGTCTTACCTCGGTAGTGGGCAAGATTGACAGCATGGGTTTACAAAAGGAAGGTCCTGGCAAACTAATCTCATAGATTTCTTTGACTTGGTAACCAGAGTGGTGGACCAAGGGGGAGCAGCTGATGTCACCTACCTTTACTTCAGGAAAGCTTTCAATACTATTCCACATAGAAGATTGATTAATAAGCTGGGTAGGCTAGGGGTGGGTCAGAAGTTGGTCAGCTGGGTGGCAAACTGGTTGACGGGCAGAAAACAGAGCATGGTGGTAAATGGTATACAGTCAGAAGAGATGCAAGTCACAAGTGGGGTACCTCATAGATCAATCCTGGGGCCAGTCCTCTTCAATATCTTCATCCGTGACATTGTAGAAGGACTGGAGGGTAAGGTTTGTCTGTTTGCAGATGACACCAAGATCTGCAACAGAGTAAATGATCCAGATGGGGTGGGTAGAACGAGAAAAGATCTAGATAAACTAGCAAAATGGTCGAAAGAGTGGCAACTGGGGTTTAAAGCAAAGAAATGCAAGATCATGCACATAGGGAAGAAAAACCCTGAAGCCAACTATAGGCTGGGAGGGGAGTTGCTGGCAGTCACAAGGGAAGAAAGAGACTTGGGCGTCATCATCACAGATGACCTGAAATCATCCAAGCAGACCACTAAAGCAGTAGGTAAGGCTAGAGGGATGTTGGGGTGTATTAGTAGGGGTATCACAAGTTGGAAGAAGGAGGTAATAATCCCTCTTTACAAGACACTGGTTAGGTCCCATCTGGAGTACTACGTGCAGTACTGGAGGCCACACCTTCACAAAGACATTAACCAAATTGAGGCAGTCCAGAGAAGGGCAACCAAAATGGTGCAGGGACTGCATCAGAAAACATATGAGGACAGATTAACGGAGCTCAATATGTATACCCTAGAGCAAAGGAGGGAGAGAGGTGATATGATCGAAACATTCAAACACCTTAAGGGCATTAACAAGGTGAAGGAGTCTAACATGTTTCAATATAAGAAAAATAGCAGGACAAGAGGACACAGCATGAGATTAGAGGGTGGCCAATTAAGTGGTAATGTGAGGAAGTTCTTTTTCACAGAAAGGGTGGTGGATGCATGGAATAGCCTACCTCAGGAAGTGGTGGATATGAATACAGTGCAGGGCTTCAAACAGGCATGGGTTAGGCTTAAGACAGCAATACAGATGAGTATGAATAGATAGGCCATTGACAAAGCAAAGGCCGATGGCACATTCGTAAGGCAGAAAATGAAATGGGCAGACTGGATGGGCCTTGTGGTCCTTATCTGCCATCAACTTCTATGTTTCTATGTTTCTTCTACACTGAGGGCTGACTCCCTAACCACTACACTATAGCAGCAGCCCTACTTCATAAGGATCTTTTGCAGAACCTATTCCTCATTTGCTTTCTCATCATTCCCTACCTTCCCTCTCATTCCAACTCCTGACTCTTATTGTCCATTGAGTACCCTTTCCAGGAGTCCTAGTCTACTCAACTTACACCGTCCAATATGGTGTCCTTGAACTCCACTGGTGCACTCACCCTTTCACTCCTCTATCTAACGGTCACATCTATAAATACTCCCACAGTACCAGTAATTTCTGTTCAGCCCAGCATCACCATTTCTACTCCTGGCACTACCACCCTACCCTCGTCCAAGGCTTGTCTTGCAACTTAACATAAAAACATAGAATTTGACGGCAGATAAGGAATGCTTGGCCCACTCAGTCTGCCCATTTCCCTACCTAAAAGATAAGCTGCAGATCCTAGTTAACCAACAGCCTATTTCTTTCTACCCCCACCCCCTAGAATTGCCTTATGGCTGTCCCATGCATGCTTGAATTCAACCACTGTTTTTGACTCCACAACCTCCTCCGGAAGGCCATTCCATGCATCCACAACCCTCTCTGTGAAAAAATACTTCCTTACATTACCTCTGAGCCGCCCCCCCCATCTTCAAATTGTGCCCCCTTGTTCTTGCACACCTCTTTTTTTGAAAGATGTTACTCTTTTGGACTTTGTTGATTCCCTTGAGCTACTTGAAAGTTTCTATCATGTCCCCCCTCTCCCTTCTTTCCTCGAGGCTATACATATTCACACAACTCTCACCATTGTGGTCTACCTCTACACTAGCCACCCCTGCTTGTCCTTGCCCCTTTTCCCCCCCGCTCCTTGCCATCGTCTTTTCTCCACAACCCTAAACAAACATGACTCCTGGGTCAGAGCAACCAGGCTCAAACAATTTAAACACTTGCTGTTTCTACTTCTCATTCCTGGGAATGTTCACCCCAACCCTGGCCCACTGCATATGCCTCACCCGGGCAATGCTAAAAATGGCTTCCTTAAACTAGCATCCCTTAACATTCAGAGCCTATTACAAAAGCTCAATGACCTCCAAGTCTGGGTTACTCAACATAACCCAGATGTGCTTATGCTGACATGGCTCTTGAAGAAAATCCCTGACTCAGCATTAACCTGACCAACTATACACTTTTCAGGCAAGACAGGCTAGACAAAAGGGTAGGGGTGTGTGCAATCTATCTGAAGGATACCTTAGAGGGTCAGGTGCTACCCAATGCTCCCTATGCCAGTCAATCCTAAATTCTTTGGATTAAAATTCTCCTCAGTCAGCGTGGAAAAGCTCTATATATAGTCTCTGTATTCTATACACCCCAGAAGGCTCGTCGGGCATAAATAGAAACATAGAAACATAGATTTTGACTGACAGATAAGGACCGCTTGGCCCACCCAGTCTGCCCATTTCCTACCTAATGGATAAGCTGCAGATCCTAGTTAACCAGCAGCCTACTTCTTCCTACCCCCACCCCTAGAATTGCCTTATGACTGTCCCAAGCATGCTTGAATTCCACCAATGTTTTGACTCCACAACCTCCGGAAGGCGTTCCATGCATCCACAACCCTCTCTGTGAAAAAATACTTCCTTAAATTAACTCTGAGCCGCCCCCCTTCTATCTTCAAATTGTGCCCCCTTGTTCTTGCACACCTCTTATTTTGAAAGATGCTACCCTCTTGGACTTTGTTGATTCCCTTGAGATACTTGAAAGTTTCTATCATGTCCCCCCTCTCCCTCCTTTCCTCGAAGCTATACATATTCAGTTCCTTCAGTCTCTCTTCATATGTCTTCTGGTGCAGACCCTGCACCATTTAAGTTGCCCTCCTCTGGACAGCCTCCATCCTGTCTATGTCTTTGCGAATTGGGTCTCCAGAACTGCACGCAGTACTCCAGATGGGGTCTCACCAACTGTCTGTACAGAGGATAATAACTTCCTGTTTTCTACTGGTGATGCCTCTGCCTATGCATCCCAGTATCCCCCCAGCCCTCCTTGCTGCCCTCTCACATTGCTTGCCCACCTTTAGGTCATCTGATATGACTACCCCCAGGTCCCTTTCCATTTTTGTTGTTGTTAGTATCTCACCCCCCATTGTGTACTCTTCCCCTGGGTTTTGTTTCCCAGGTGCATTACCTTGCACTTCTTAGCATTGAATCTAAGCTGCCATACATTTGACCATTCCTCTAACCTTGCCAATCCCTTCTCATCCTTTCCACCCACCTTGTGCATCAACTCTGTTGCAGATCTTTGTATCACCTGCAAAGAGACATACTTTTCCTTCCAGTCCCTCTGCAATGTCGCTTATAAAGACATTGAAGAGGACCAGTCCTAATACTGAACCATGCGGTACCCCACTAGTAACCCCCCTTTCTTCAGAGTGGACTCCATTTACTATTACTTCTGTGTCCTATTCTCCAGCCAATTCTTTACCCAGGCTGTCATCTTGGGACCCACCCCAGGCTGGCTAACTTGTATATTACTCTTTGGTGGGACTGTGTCAAATGCCTTGCTAAAGTCTAGGTAGGCCATGTCCACAGCCCCTCCCTGATCTACTACTTTGGTCACCCAGTCAAAGAAATCTATCAGATTTGTCTGGCATGACCTTCCTGCTGTGAATCCATGCTGCCTTGGGTCCTGAGCCCTCTGGCCTCTAGATACTCAACAGTTCTTTCCTTCAGAAGTGATTCCATCATTTTCCTACCACTGAGGTTAAACTAACAGGTCTGTAGTTTTCTGCTTCTGCCTTGCTCCCACTTTGTGAAGGGAATCACATCTGCCCTTCTCCAGCCTCGGGTACCACCCATCCTCCCATGATTTGTTAAAGAGGGTAGTCAGTGGTGTCACTAGTTCTACCCTTAGTTCTTTAGAATTCTGGGATGAATCCCATCAGGCCCCATTGCTTTGTCCACCTTCAGTTTTAAGAGTTCTTTCAGAACCCTTTCTTCTGTAAATGGGCTGGTATCAACTTCTGTATCCAGAGTGTTTCTGCTGTTTGTTTTAGGTACCTCCCCCTCTTCCTTTGTAAATACTGAGCAAAAATATTTGTTTAGTATCTCTGCCTTTTCACAGTCACCCTCTGCCCACCCTTCCTCCTCTTTATTAAGCCTCGCTAACCCTGCCTAGGTCTTCCTTCGCTCCATGATGTACCTATAAAAGGTTTTATCCCCCATCTTAACTGAGTTGGCTATCTTTTCCTCGGTTTGGGCCTTTGCTCTTCTAACTGCCTTCCCAGCTTCCTTTTGCTTTAACTGATACAGTTCTCTGTCCTGATCCTTCTGTGATTCCTTGTACTTCCTGAATGCTTTTTTTCTCTTGAACCTTCACTGCCACTTCCTTTGAGAGCCATAGTGGTTTCTTACATCATTTCGTTTTGTTAATTTGCTTCACACAAAGGCTTGTTACCTCTGTGATGGCAGTTTTTATTATTCCCCATTGTTCTTCCACCCCTCCTTCCTGCCCATTTGCTAGTGCATTCCTTAGGCACTCACCCATTTTGGCAAAGTCAGCCTTCCTAAAGTCCAGTACTTTTGCCTTTGTATGGCTTGACTGTATTGCTGTGTTTATTGTGAACTATACTGTTCGATGGTTGCTAGTTCCCAGATGGCTACCCACTTCTACATCTGTGATCCTCTCTTCATCTCCATTTGAGAGAACCAGGTTTAAGATTGCTCCCTCTCGAGTGGGATCCAATACTAGTTGTCTAAGGCATGCCTCCTGTAGGGCATCTAGAATAACCCACTCTTTGAAGTGGCTGCTGCAACTGCACTCCAGTTAACATCTGGCATATTCAGATCACCCATCAGCAATATCTCCCCTTTTTCTGCCATTCTAAGTATTCTTTCTATCATTTCCTTGTCCATTTCCTCCCCCTGAGAAGGGGTCTGTATACAACCCCTGTGCGGATTGTGGTGCCATTGCCGGTCTCCAAATTTACCCACAGTGCTTCTTCTCCTCCCTGTTTTCCCTTTTGTTCTGTTGCTTTGATTCCTTCCCTTATGTAAAGAGCTACTCCTCCTCCTCTTTTACCCTCCCTGTCCCTCCTGTAGATAGTGTATCCTGGTATGTTTATGTCTCAGTCATGGTTTTGTGTGTACCATGTTTCTGTGACTGCCACGATATCCAGATATTCCTCCTCCATTGAGGCCACTAATTCAGGAAGCTTGTTACTCAGACTACGGGCATTGGTACTCATTGCTCTCCATTTTTTGATGGCTTTACCTTCTTTTGCAGCATCCCCCACTGATCTGTCTACCTCGGTCTTTTTCTCATTTAGTACCTTGTTTTGTAGGGAGAGGCTGGCATTTTCCTGCTGCTTATCAGTGCCTCCCCCCTTGACTAGTTTACAAGCTTGCCAATGAAGCATTTAAACCGATTGCTCAAAAGACTTGTTCCCTTCCTGGACAGATGCAGACCATCCTGCCAGTATAGGCTGGTGCCCTCCAGGTGGAACCCCAGTCCCCAATGAAGCCAAACCCCTGTGCTCCACACCATTTTTTCAACCATTCATTAAACTGTATGGTGCAAAGTACCCTCGCCTCACTCATGCCATTGACAGGCAGCACCTCAGAGAAGGATATTGTGTGTACTACTTGTCTTAGGCCCCTCCTCAATTCTACAAAGTCCTTCTGCACTGCTCTAATCTCATGATTAGCCATGTCATTTGTCCCTAGGTGGACAATGACGTCCAGCTCAGACTCCTGTGTGGCTGTTCTCGTGATCCTGAGGATGCGCTTCCTGTCTCTCCAAGCCATGGCACCAGGCAGGCACCTTACTTCAGTTTTTCCTGCTCCCCCAGTTCTATCCCCCTAATAATTGAGTCCCCCACCAGGAGCTGCTTCCTTTCCTTGTGGTGTCCTCTGACTCCTTCCTGTGTGTCTCCCTTGTGACAGTTGTCCTCAGCCTCCTTAGTCTCCTCTGCGGGTGCATCCATAGGGGAGCTATGCTCCCCCAGAATGGTGTATGGATTGTGGTGTGGAACAACTGACTGGGTGTGCCTCTGTTCCACCATCCTCACCCTCCCTGAGCCCACTGTGGTCCAACTGCTGTGCTTTCTTCGCAACCTCTGAGGTAGTGGTGGTGGCTCTGGTGCTTCCTGGATGGGGGAGGTTCCCTTCCTACCATCCAGTGTGGCCTGGGGGAAGGTCTCCTTACTACTGTCCAGTGTGGCCTGAAGAAGGGCAACTTCCTCCCTCAGGTCAGAGAGTTGTCTGTAAATAGAGCAGCATCTCAGCCTCCAGAAAGACTCCTGGAAGACTGCTGCCCCACAGCCATTACATTGCACTACTCCCCACATTTTTTTTGTGTGTGTGTGTGATTGGTTTGTAATATAGAAATATATATATATATATATATATATATATATATATATAAAATACAATATGTATGCTTATATTGTCAGTGCAGTGTGCTAGAGAGGATATGACAGTGATATGCACCTTGCACTCTTGAGGAAATGATGTCAGAACCCTAGGTATAAAGGAACTATTTCCAGGTGTGGGTGGGATGAGGGGTGGGAAGGGGTTGGGCCTAAACTGTGCCCTCACAAAACAATCAGCTAAAAGCTCTGACCCACCACTGCGATGAGTGCCTTCCTGTCAGCAAGTTGCCCTACACAACAATTGGACAGAGAAAATACCCTGCTAATCAAACAGAGAAAAATCCACACATCCAAGTCAGACACAGGTAAACCTCCCCAGCCCCAAAACAGGCCTGGTGGTTTGTGCTCTGAAAGCTGTCAGCCCCAAAATAAGTCAGTAGTGCTTTAAACTCTTTCTGCACTGAAAATGTTAAGAATTGTAACAAACAAACTTAAACCTAGATCCACCTCCCTCTGTTGCTTGAAAGACTGTCTTTTCCTGTTTCACACTGTAGGTTTTTCTATCACAACTCCTTAACCACAGTAACTTATTTAAAAATAGTTTAACTATCACAAACTCCTACGCACCAGTAAATTTTTTAAAAATAGTTTCTGTCCCAAAATCCTAGTAGTCAATCCAGCTACCCCCAAGGGACAACCAAAATGCAGTATTCAAACACTTATGAAGTTACTTCCAAGATAAGCACTGATAAGCAGCAGGAAATCCCAGCCTCTCCCTACAAAACAGGGTACTAAATGAGAAAAAGACCGAGGTAGAAAGGTCAGTGGGGGATGCTGCAACAGAAGGTAAAGCCATCAAAAAATGGAGAGCAATGAGTACCAATGCCGTTGTCTGAGTAACAAGCTTCCTGAATTAGTGGTCTTGATGGAGGAGGAACATCTGGATATCGTGGCAGTCACAGAAACATGGTACACACAAAACCATGACTGGGACATAAACATACCAGGATACACTATCTACAGGAGGGACAGGGAGGGTAAAAGAGGAGGAGGAGTAGCTCTTTACATAAGGGAAGGAATAAAAGCAACAGAACAAAAGGGTAAACAGGGAGGAGAAGAAGCACTGTGGGTAAATTTGGAAACAGGCAATGGCACCACAATCCACACAGGGGTTGTATACAGACACCCTTCTCAGGGGGAGGAAATGGACAAGGAAATGATAGAAAGTATACTTAGAATGGCAGAAAAAGGGGAGATATTGCTGATGGGTGATCTGAATATGCCAGATGTTAACTGGAGTGCAGTTGCAGCAGCCACTTCGAAGAGTGGAGTTATTCTAGATGCCCTACAGGGGGCATGCCTTAGACAACTAGTATTGGAGCCCACTCAAGAGGGAGCAATCTTAGACCTGATTCTCTGAAATGGAGATGGAGAGAGGATCACAGATGTAGAAGTGGGTAGCCATCTGGGAACTAGCGACCATCGAACAGTATGGTTCACAATAAACACAGCAATACAGTCAAGCCATACAAAGGCAAAAGTACTGGACTTTAGGAAGGCTGACTTTGCAAAATGGGTGAGTGCCTAAGGAATGCACTAGCAAATGGGCAGGAAGGAGGGTGGAAGAACAATGGGGAATAATAAAACTGCCATCACAGAGGTAATGAGCCTTGTGTGAAGCAAATAAACAAAATGAAATGATGTAAGAAACCACTATGGTTCTCAAAGGAAGTGGCAGTGAAGGTTCAAGAGAAAAGAAAGCATTCAGGAAGTACAAGGAATCGCAGAAGGAGCAGGACAGAGAACTGTATCAGTTAAAGCAAAAGGAGGCTGGGAAGGCAGTCAGAACAGCAAAGGCCCAAACCAAGAAAAGATAGCCAACTCAGTAAAGAAGGGGATAAAACCTTTATAGGTCATCAGGGAGCAAGGAAGACCAAGGAGGGATAGTGAGGCTTAATAAAGGGAGGAGGGTGGGCAGAGGAGACTGTGAAAAGGCAGAGATACTAAACAAATATTTTTGCTCAGTATTTACAAATGAAGAGGGAGGACATAAACAAACAGTAGAAACACTCTGGATACAGAAGTTGATACCAGCCCATTTACAGAAGAAAGGGTTCTGAAAGAACTCTTAAAACTGAAGGTGGACAAAGCAATGGGGCCTGATGGGATTCATCCCAGAATTCTAAAGAACTAAGGGTAGAACTAGTGACACCACTGACTACCCTTTTAACAAATCTTGGGAGGATGGGGTACCTGAGGACTGGAGGAGGGCAGATGTGATTCCCTTCACAAAAGTGGGAGCAAGGCAGAAGCAGGAAACTACAGACCTGTTAGTTTAACCTCAGTGATAGGGAAAATGATGGAATCACTTCTGAAGGAAAGAATTGTTGAGTATCTAGAGGCCAGAGGGCACAGGACCCTAGGCAGCATGGATTCACAGTGGAAGGTCATGCCAGATGAATCTGACAGATTTCTTTGACTGGGTGACCAAAGTAGTAGATCAGGAGGGCTGTGGACATGGCCTACCTAGACTTTAGCAAGGCGTTTGACACAGTCCCACACAAAGATTAATATAGCAAGTTAGCCAGCCTGGGAGTGGGTCCCAAGATGACAGCCTGGGTAAAGAATTGGCTGGAGAATAGACACAGAGAGTAATAGTAAATGGAGTCCACTCAGAACAAAGGAGGGTTACTAGTGGGTACCGCAGGGTTCAGTATTAGACTGGTCCTCTTCAATGTCTTTATAAGCGACATTGCAGAGGGACTGAAGGAAAAGTATGTCTCTTTGCAGATGACACAAAGATCTGCAACAGAGTTGGTGCACAGGGTGGGGTGGAAAGAATGAGAAGGGACTTGGCAAGGTTAGAGGAATGGTCAAATGTATTGCAGCTTAGACTGAATGCTAAGAAGTGCAAGGTAATGCACCTGGGAAACAAAAACCCAGGGGAAGAGTACACAATGGGGGGTGAGATGCTAACCACAACAAAAATGGAAAGGGACCTATGGGTTGTCATATCAGATGATCTAAAGGTGGGCAAGCAATGTGAGAGGGCAGCAAGGAGGGCTGGGGGGATACTGGGATGCATAAGGAGAGGCATCACCAGTAGAAAACAGGAAGTTATTATCCCTCTGTACAGACAGCTGGTGAGACCCCATCTGGAGTACTGTGTGCAGTTCTAGAGACCCAGTCTCCACAAAGACATAGACAGGATGGAAGCTGTCCAGAGGAGGGCAACTAAAATGGTGCAGGGTCTGCACCGGAAGACATATGAAGAGAGATGAAAGGAGCATAATATGTATAGCCTCGAAGAAAGGAGGGAGAGGGGGACATGATAGAAACTTTCAAGTACCTCAAGGAATCAACAAAGTCCAAGAGGGTAGCATCTTTCAAAAAGAGGGTTTGCAAGAACAAGAGGGCACAATTTGAAGATAGAAGGGCGGCTCAGAGGTAATTTAGGAAGTATGTTTTCACAGAGAGGTTGTGGATGCATGGGAACGGCCTTCCGAGGAGGTTGTGGAGTCAAAATGCAGTGGTGGAATTGGGCATGCATGGGACAGTCATAAGGCCATTCTAGGGGGTGGGGGTAGCAAGAAGTAGGCTGCTGGTTAACTAGGATCTGCAGCTTATCCAGTAGATAGGGAAATGGGCAGACTGGTTGGGCCAAGCGGTCCTTATCTGCCGTCAAATTCTATGTTTCTATCTTTGCAAGCTTCTTTTTCAACTCCTCAGCCACCTGTAATTTATTTAAAAATAGTTAAACTGTCAGAAAATCCTAGTAGACAATCTAGCTACCTCCAAGGATCTACCCAAATGCAGTATTTAAATCCTTCTGAAGTTACTAACAAGATAAACAGAGTTTGCAAGCCTCTTCTTGGTTAAACACTAAATAAATATGTGAATAAAAAGCAATTACCAAGGGTAGTTGGTTTCACCTCCCACAGAATTAAGCAAAAGTGCACCTTTGTTTCAGATATCAAGTGCAATATAGAATTTCTCACACAGCTCACAGCTGAATAAAGTAGTAGTGTCCTTCCAGGTCAAGAAAATGTGCTTTGTGTCAAATCTGGTGATTGATCATCTAGATAGCCTACCAAATCAATCTGAGGTTGTTGTCATGGGTGATTTCAACATCAACTGGTTGGCCCCTGAAGCTGCCCAGTTCACTAATGTTATTGCAGTGCATGACATCACTCAACTGGTGACCTCCCCCATGAGAGCCAACCTGAGAACAGGCAAGAACTCTCTGCTGGACCTAATGTTCACAATGCACCCTCTTAGACATATCAACACATTGGTCCTTCCAGACTCAATGAGTGACCATTCACCTGTCTTTAGCCTCTGGACAAACAAAGTCACTAATCCCCCCTTTCAAAATCACATATACACAGAGCTGAAAAAAGGGAAACTTGACCAATTCAGGACCTTCCTTGCACAGTGCGACTGGTCTCCCCTCTGTTCCTTCTCAAATATTGACATTGCGGTAAACTACCTCATCACCCACTTTAATAAGGCATGTGACGTCTTTGCCCTAGCTTGTAAAACCAAGTCCAGCAGGTAATGAACCTGTGGATCACTGTTGACCTGTTAAACAAAATAAAAGCCAGGGATAACCTCTTGCACCTTGCTCAGTCCACAGGTAATCTGGTTGATAAGCAGCACTATAGAGCTGCTAGAAATGCCTGCACCTAGGAAATCTGTAGGGTCAGAAATACCTACTTCCATTATGAGCTTACAGACTCATGGGGAAACAGCTGGAATGTCAGGCAAAAAATAAAGGACCTCACCAGTAAACCAAACAAGACTGCTCCTACAATGGTTGTTGTCGATGACACCCCTGTGCAAAACCCTATTTCCATAGCCAGAGCAATCAACTTGGCCTTTACAGTCCTCAGCAATATCCTCCCAACAAACTTCTTTGACAAGTCCAACACTAGCAGCATGCTAAATGCTACCCCCCCCCCCCACATTTCCCCATTCTATTTCAGGAGGATCACGCTCACTGAAACAAAAAGATATCTTCTTAGAGTACTGGGAAGAACCAGGCACAGCAGTGACACCCTTGACATGAAACTACTATACCTATCACTGAATGTCATGCTAAAACCACTCTCCACCATTCTTAACCTTTCCTTGTCCCTTAGACATTTTCCCAAGCAGTGGAAGGCTGCAATTGTCACGTCTGTACACAAATGCCATGACAGATCACTAATTGCCAACTACTGGCCCATCTTGATTCTCCCGCCACTATCCAGAGAATTGTGGCTGATCAACTGACCGAATTTCTTGCCAAATACATTATCCAATGCCCCCACCAACACGGCTTCTGTCCGTCACATAGTACCACCACAGCATTGTTGGAATATACAGGTTTTATTCACAAAGCCTTGGACTGTGGTCACTTAGTTGGGTCAATTTATATTGACTTAACCAAAGCTTTTGACACTATGAACCATTCCCTCCTGCTAAACACTCTTTCTTCCCTTGGCCTCTCCCACTCTGTAGCTAACTGGTTCAAAAGTGATCTTGATAACAGAATGCAACAGGACAAAATGAGTGGCTCCCTATCGAGTTGTCTGCCAGTCTGCACTGGTGTACCACAAGGATCCATCCTTGGTCCCATGCTGTTCAGCCTGTACCTGAATACATTACCCAAAGTCTGTGACAGCAACCTTGTCCTATATGCTGATGATGTGGTCCTCTTTTCTAGCCACTCAGACCTACTCCCCCTCTTTAATGACTTGCAAATTAACTTCACAAAAGTGGAATCCTGGTTTGCCAACCACAAACTGTTGATGAACTATAGAAAGACAAAGATAATGCACTTTTCTAGCCCCCACAACAAATACCGCTCTGCAACCCTTACTATGTGCATTAACATACATCAACCTCTAGAAATGGTGCATGAATTGAAATATCTAGGTGTCACATTGGATAGCTCCCTCTTCTAAGCCCCACATGTTAATCATGTTTCTAAGATTGTATATAGCAGGATTGGGGTCCTATACAAGCATAAGAACTGTCTTACACCTGCTGCACTAAGGCTTGCAGTCTCCAGCACCATACTATCTGCCATAGACTACAAAATATTAATTTACAGTGTTGCTGCCAAGACCACACTCAAGTGACTGATGAAATGAAGCCTGCAGGTTAATAACTGGATCTGACAAATGGACCCACCCTGTGACCTCCATCAACAAACCGAATGGCTCAACTTTCATGGTAGAATCAAATACCAAACCAGTCTTTTTGCAAAAAAGATTTACCTAGCCTTACCCCCTCAGCCTCCAAGTCTCTGCTACTCCCCTCAATGAACCTATGTAGTACTTGAAGCTCTGCTAAGGTGGTTTTCAATGTTCCCTGCTGTCAGACCTCTCAAGCTCAGCATGCCTTCAGCTTCAGGAGTCCAACCTGGTTGAATGATCTGCCCCCTGACCTACTCTCTGAACCCAAACTAGGTCCATTCAAAGCCAAACTGCATGGCCACCTGGTAACCCTAAGTAAGTGTGACTGTGCTTTTTAGTTCCCAAGCTCAGCCCCTTCCTCCCTACCTCCCCTAGTGGCGCGATGCTCCCCCTAATACCTCTACTACTACACTTCACCACTCTCTCCCCTCACTCCTACTCCTTCCCAGTTTCATTACCTATCCATTCTCAATTTCCCTGTGTTTTCTCTCTTTGTAGTGTCCTTATCTGTGACAAAGTCTGTTTATATCTCCGACTGCATAGTTTTTGCTAATGTACTTCTTTCTATACTCTCCACTACTTGAATGTTTCATGCTGAATAATCTCGGTAGTACCTTTGAGCCCCCCCAGCCCCACTAACTCTCTAAACACAATCTCACTGAGCTCCAGAGCCTCTACTCTTTGTTATTCAGCTCTTATTTCAACAATGTCTGGTATATCACTGGACTGCCTAATTGATTACTTGAGCTTTATGCTTTGATTTGCATTTGATTTGGCTTTATGCTTTGATTTGCACTGTTTAATCTGTTTCAGATTGATTATTACTGTATATCCTGCTTCTCCAATCATGACACCACTGTATTTACTTGCTCCTATGATTCTGTACATTGCCATTAGTTCTATTGTATCATATTATTCCTTTCTTTCAGTTATTGTCTTGCATTGATTTCTCACTTGACGTGGAACCTTTATAAAAGAATCCCTGGTTCAAAGGTATTTGTAATCCTAGTAATGAATAAATAAAATAAAAATAGAATGGTTGGAGTTGAACCAGAGCAGGGCATTGTGGAAATCCTGCTGGAACAAGTCTTCCACAGATGTGGTAGAGGGGACCAGAGGAGAAGATGACTGACTGTGTCATCTGCATACATGTGTATACGTGAGCTGAATGTGTATACGTGAGCTGGCACAAGTGGAGGGGAGGTCATTCTGTAAAACTGAGAACAGGATTGAACCTAGGATGGAGCCCTTCGAGACCCCAGCCTGAATGGGAAAGGGTGGTGAAAGATGCCTCCAATCTGCATCAACTGTTGATGGCCCATTAGGTAGGAATGGAGCCAGTCAGTGGTAAGAGCAGAGAGGTCAGCAGAGCTCAGCTTGTCCAGTAGGAGTGGGTGGGACACCAAGTCGAAGGCTGTTGCCAGATCAATGAAAATGGCAGCTGTGATATGCCCCTAATCCATCCCGGAGTAGATGAAGTCAGTGACATGTAGCAGGTAGGAAGCTGTGGAGTGGTGCTTTCGGAAGTCAGACCACAATGGGGAGAGGAAACTGAAAGATGTGAGGCAGTCTAGAGTACACAAATTTCTCTTGCAGCTTAGCAAGGGAGGGATGATGGGATATATGATCAAAGATAATAATAACAATAATAACCTTTATTTATATAGCACTCTTCACTGATTACCAGAGCGCTGTATAATAAATAACAGTTAAAACCATAAAATGCTAAAATACATTTTCAGTATATAAATGCAACTCAAGTTGCCAAATGAAGATGGGTCATCTCCTTTGTGAAGTAATAGCACAATGGTAAACAAATGTACTAAGACACAAAACAAATTGCAGAGTGGAGAGTGAGAACATGTAGACGGCCATGTTCCTTCACAGAAAAAAAAGTGGTACCCCCTACTCATCAGATGATACTGCACTCTTAAAAGATGTCGCAAGTGGGTTACCCAGTGGCCCAGGAGGTTGTTTTTTGCACTCCTGCACAGGTGACCCAAGTTTGGGAATAAGCTTGGAAAGCTGGCTGGGCAGCCCAGGGCTTGGGCATAGCATTGCCATGAGCTCCCAGTTCAGGGATGGATGGCGCAGTGTTCTATCAAATGGGGGGCACCTTGTTGGGGGAGGCTGGGGAACTGAGTTTGGAGCTACACATGGCATCAATGGAGGTGGGAAGGCAGATAGGGCAGAATGGTGCCAGCAGGATGACACCACCAGTTGTCACAAGGCTCACACTAATGGCAGATCTCTGAGGACTGACACTTCTGGATGTGAGACACTGGGGGGAGGATGGCCTTTTCCAGTGGGTCCTCCCTCTGGCCCTGCCACGGGGAGGGGGTGACCCATGATGGAATCTGCACATCAGAAGGAAAGTCCCAGAGAAGGTGAGTGATGGGACTCCATGAATTGGGGGCCGAAGGGGACCTGAAACAGATAGGAGAATAAAAAAACGTATGGAAAAAAGATAGTGTGTCATTCACAAAAATATATCACTCAGAGTTAGCACGTCTTCTGCCATTTTGGTGGTTTTCCCACCAGTTTCTTCCCTAAGGGTCTGTCAGCATGCAATGACATGGTGTACAAACGGGTTTTAAAAAGGGTTTTGATATAACACCCTATCTAGGGTAATGGTAAACAGGAACAGAAAAAGCGAAAACTTAAAAACCCTATCTAGGTTCAGGCAACAAAGGGATAAGCCAGACAAAAGGGGAAAGTTAGAAACATCTTATTAAAAGCAAAAGGAAAAAAACCTAAAGAAAACCTTATCTAGAGGGAGAGAGGATTCTTGGATTGCAGATGGACCAGGTGTGGAACTGCACGCTGCTGAGCTGCAGAGAGAGAGAGAGAGAGAGAGAGCTGAGATAGCAGGGGCTGCTAAAAAGTATATATTTATTTTTAAAAGGTATGCCACCATTGAATTGATTTTAGTACCCCTTACTAGACCAACTTATGTTCTGCCTGGTCAGCGTTTCCCTCAGGCGTTCTTTGCTCTCTTTGCTCTCTTTGCAGGGGTAAATCTGAAGGTGGAGGCTGGATTACAGAGTAGCCGGGAGTCCTTCGGAAAGGCTGAAACCTGAGAGGAGATTGAGCTCTGAGAAGTGATTTGTCCCCTCTGATTCTGCCTATGGTCTGCTCGTGGTCTGTGAAAACTAAGGAATAGTTGAAATTGACTTGGACACTGTGTACATTATAAGCGCTGATAGTGCTGTGAGTGCTGTGGACTGAGTTGCAAAACATGACAGATTTGTATTCTGCTTGTTTGTAACATCTGGTTTAGAATCAATTTTTTTGGCTTTATATTTTTTATTGTGATTTTATACAGATGGCTTGGCACAGAAATTGGGCTAAGACCGCAGTGTTTATATTGAAATTGTATTGTTTTAAAAGATTGTTATGAAACATTGATATGAGGGGTTTATGCATTTGGGCATTTAAAAGTAGTAGATTATAGATAGACAACTAGCAGCCAAAAATCTAGATTTCAGTGGCAATTAAGCAATCTAGTGACAATTAAGCAGTGAAGCAAGTTGATATTCTGTTATTTAAACAGATGTCTGATTAATCTGGCTGTCTATCTTACCGCTTAGATAACAGCGCTGGTCTATCAGCTTGTCTATTGAGAGTTCAATTAAGTGACTAGGAGTTGCACGAGCTACACAAGCAGCATGAGAATTACCTCTGTATAAACCTGCATAGGTTAATTAGGAACAGACTCAGTGTCTAATTGACAGTTTAATTAAGTGATTAGGAGTTGCATGAGTAGCAGGAGAATTCCCTCTGTATAAATCTGCATGCTGAATCTGTTTTTGATCTGGAAGTTGGCCATTTGAGCATTTGAAGAGCTATAGAAGAAGGCACTTGTAGTGGTATAGAAGTACGGGTTTATTCATGTTGACGGCATTTTCCATCAAGTTAAAGGAGCTGTTGATAAAATACTAAGGGTGTATCTCAGAATTGTATTTGTTCTGTCTGTTCCCCTTGTCTCGTTGCATTCACACTGAAGGGAAGCTGTCCTGAGAGACTCAGAGTTTGGGAAACTTGGGGAAAACTAAACCACTGGCAAAGTAAGTTGAGACACTTAAGTAATAAGAATTTAGAGTATTTTGCTGCTGGAATTTGGTTAATCGGTTGTCGATTGTTGTTTTTGTGACATTGTGATATTGTGATATTGAAGTGTTATGATATAGACTATAGATTCGGCTGCATTTGAGAGTAAATTGGGTGATACATATATGAAAACTGGATAGAAAATCCTTCAAATTTATGAGTTTATAATTTTATTATTTTTATTTTAGTGGCCTGCATTATTTGGCTAGATTGTCTACAAAAAGCTCAACCAGCTAACTTTTTACCGGCAAGTCCAGAACTAGAAGGAATTAAGGAATTCAGTGGGACTACCAGAAGCATTTTTTTCCACTGTCTTTGTCAATTTCCAGAGTCCAATGTTTGGAACCAACAGTGTCTGTGACATTTGAGGGCTAGGAGGGCTGAGAGACTTTTTTGCCTTGAATTTTGAGATTGGGACATCTCCGAGCGGCAGGGGAAGATATTGGGTCACTGCAAATAGCAAGGAGAACTTAAAGAGAGTTTAAAACAGCCTTCAAATAAGGGCAGCATTATGGAACCAGATCAAAGGATTGAATACTTTAAGTCTGAATAGATTTGTATGCGGAAGTGGATATTCAAAGTATTGATTCTTGCACTTTATGTGTTTTTGCATTGGCACTTTAGCACTTTGGGATTATTTAGCTTGCTTTTTCACCTCTACAGCCTTTAGGTGCTTATTAATGGTGGTGTTGGCCTGAGAAAACTTATTCAAGTTGACCTTTAATAATCCCTACACTTTGATGTGTTAAAGGAGTTAACCACACTAAAGGAGTAATTTATTTAAAGAATTAACAAAAATTCTTTGAGGGTGAATTTAATGACTGTTTTTATGGGTTATATATGTTTGGGTATGTACTAGGCTAAAATATATATATATACATATAGTACATAGTATATACATATACTGTATACACAAGACACATATACATATAATACGTAGTATACAGAACAACGTTTTACTTTTACTTAACATCCAGTATTTTCTGATTTAGATCTTAGTATTTTTCAACATCTATGTTAAAATTAACCTATTGGATTGTACTAAAGGATTATTCCTAGGATTATCTCAAAGGATCAATGGACTAAAGGATATTTGGGGTAGAAGTGAGTTCACACTACTTGATATACTATAGGATCCAATAAATAAGCTTAGTTTACTTTAATATTCTTTGTTTAGCCAATTTAGTTTAGGAGCCCAACATTTAATGTTATTTATTGTCTTATGCTAGAAACTAGGGGACATAAAACATTTGGTAGATTGGATAAACTGTTAACATAATTTGCAGTATTCTTCTCTTTATGCTATTTGAGTATTTAGAACAAAGCACTTAGAACCAAGCTAAAATTAGTAGAGAAGGTTGTTATTACTAAGACAATTTTATATTTCCTATTTTTTCTATCTCTTTTCAAGCAAATTGCAATTTAAATGGTTATAACAAGAAGTGGCAAAACCTGTACTATAATGGATAAAAACTACAAAGGAATTTTGACCAAAAGAGGGAAAAGAGGTGCAAAGGTGGCCAGATATAAAGATTTGGTTAAAAATCTGGCTAAAGAGGTAGGAGAAAAGGCTAATTATAGTTATGTGAAAGTACCACTCGAGGACCCCCTACAAATTAAGATCACAGAAATGTGGCCAGGTGTGATGGGTGATACTAACAAATGGAGAGATTTAAATGTGGGCCAATTAAATAGGATGGGAGATTTAGATAGGGAAATTGATAAAACACAAAATATTGGAGAAAAAATATTTGGGGGAAATTACAAGGAAAATCATCTAAAGGGGTAAACACCTCAACTCCCATTGGACAGTGTGATGGAATTTCAATGGATAAATATGAATGGAATACCTTTGCACCATGTATCTCTTCTCACTCAGAAACAAATTTGGATCAAGAAACTCCCATTATGTACAGTATATAATATTGAGTCATATACTAGTGACAGTAGAAATGATTATGTAGATGGAAGCTTTTCCTCATTGAGTATATCAAAAGAGTCTGGGCATGACACTGCTAATTTTAAGCATAAAACAAATGAAAATGAAGTGTCTTTGAAAGAAAAAGGGTCCTATGATAAAGGTAATAGACACAGGAATAAGGTTGAAATTCAAAATATTAAAGAAAATCTAAGTGTCATTATCAATAGTTTGAAATATTTGGAAAAAAACAAAGATGAATTATATGATAAAATTATAACCCCACAATTCTTGAAAGATACGTCAGGAAAGGAGGGGTAGTAGATACAGCTACAAAGGAACTGCTGGATAGAATGGAAAGTTTAGTAACTCATGGTATAAATCATGAGCAAATTCAAAGGTTAACGGAGAACTCACTGCTCATGGTTATACTAGAGCAGTTAGCAATTATCCAGAAGGAAATTATTAGACTTAGGATAGAGATACAAGGAGATCAGAAAAATGGGACCCCAGAAAAAATACAAGAGGGAAAGCAAAGTCAAAGGAAAATTGGGAAGATAGAAAATAAGACTGTACAGGTTAACTTACAACACCCTTTGATAAAAATCAACCTTGTACTTGTCACTTTGAATCCATTATTCAGGAAATAATAAATAAAGCACAGATAGGAAAATAAGAACTAAGCAGTCAGAACCTAAAAAAGGGAAAAATACTGTACAAAGGAATAAAAATGTCTTGGAGGATTATATGCAAAATCTGTTAACCATAGACAGAAAGGAGAAAGGTGAGGATAAAGGAAAACCCCTAATACAAGGAGATAAAATTGGATTAAGACATAATTTGGTTAAAGAACCACCCAGTAAAGGGAAGATTATGACTGATAGAAATATTAATAAAGGAATGAGGAGAACAATGAACAAGGGGGAGGTCAAGGTGGCCATGATGTCACCAAGAACAAAAGAAAAACAAACTTAAAAACGTAAATTTGTAGATTTAGAGAGAACAAACATGGTGTATTTACTGGAAATTTATGGAGTTGCTAGGCTTGATAATGAGAATAAAGGAGAACTGAAGGAATGGATTTTCCATGTTTCACATCTTGATATTTATGATAGGGATGAAGTACAAGTGGCAAGACCGCCTAATACCTTATATCAAAATGGTGTATAATTTTACACCAATAGGGGATGTTTGACAGAAGACATTTGGAAGCAAGATAAGACCTTAAAGTCTTTGCGACTGCATATTATGCCAACACAAATTTTACCATATGAGGAGCTTTAACAAAATATAGAGATAAGAAAAGAAATAGAGAATTCTAAGGAAATAATAGTAGAAGAAAATAGGGAAATAGAACAGACTAAAGAAAAAATAGAGGTAATCATGCTGAAGTTCTAAAGAAAATCAAATAATTTGAGCACAGACAAGAGGAACAATGGGAAAATATGATCCTGATGATGTCTGGATGGGATATAACACAGAAGGATACTATAGGACAAATTAAGCGAGAGATGGCATCCTTTTTTTTAAGAATTACTAAACTAAATATATCCAAAAATCTTACAGATTACATTTTGATACACAAAGGCAGGACCTTAACATCCCAGATAGATGTGACATTTAAAAAGACAGAGGTAGTCCATTATTTGTTGAAAAGAGGTTACCTGCTTGAAATAGCAGGAATCTACCTAATTTCAAGTAAAGACTGGACTAAATTAGATAGTACAGATGGAATTAGGAAAGACAAAATAGAGAGAAAAGGTCCCAGAGAGGTGGAAGATAGTTGGAATCAATATATGGGTAAAAACAGATATGAAGTCTTGGGAAAAACAAAAGAAAAAGAAGATTGACAGGAAATTATAGGAACCAGTTGTGAGAGAGAACAGAATATTACTGGTAAAACAGAAATAAACATTTTGTCATGGAATATAGAAGGTACATATTTGAAAATAGCAGATCCTGAAGTTGAACAATTTATTACAAAATTTGATCTAAAATGTTTCCAAGAAACTTGGTGTAAGGCAGACATGGCCCCTTAAAAACCAGGATATGTGAATATTTTGAAATCTGCAATTAAAGGGAAACATTATGGATAACAATATATTTAACAACCAAGAATAATTATAAAATTACTAGGCAGAACCCTACACTAGAAGATATGTTGATGGTGAAAATAGAATATGTAGATAAGAAAAATATTGGCAAAACTAAAATCCTAATTGTAAATATATAGTTTACCCCAGTGGTAAAAAATATGGATATAATATTAAACAGGGTTGAAACAATATTCTACCAATTAGTGGACGAGGAGTTGAAGACCACAATTTATATTACTGGGGATTTCAATGCCAGGATAGGAAGTGAATCAGAAAGCCCTGGGTACTTGGATATAATAAGTGAGCTAAATCCAAGGGTAGTATAGAAAAGAGCTTCGAAAGATACTAGGAATAATATGACAGGCACAGTGATACATCCATATTTTACAGGTAAGAACATGCTTCTAATAAATGGGAGAACACCAGGGCCCAAAAAGGGAGAGTTTACATATATTGGATCTAAAGGCTCTTCCATTATTGATCATGTCTGGAATAATATGGAGGGAGTTAAAATAATAAAAGACTTGAAATGATAGAACATAATCTACACATAATGCAATATAATTGACTATTGAGATTAAATGTAATATAAATAAACAGATAAAAAAGAACAAGTAATTACAGAAGGTCTGTAAATTGTTAATCAAAGAAGGGTTAAGTGGAATTTGAACTCTATAAGACAATGTGATAACTTATTTAAAGGATCAATAAATGAAATAAGAACAGAGATTGTTGAGAACACAAATTATAATACAGTCTTAAAATATTGGTCTGACTTCAACAGTGTGGTTAGACCTTACTGTATAAATAATAAGATAAGAAGTCAATTAAAGAATAAGCATGGTAAGGCGTAGTTTAATGGGATATGAAAGAGAGCAAAAAAAAAAGAAAGATCTGAATAAAATCATTGGAAAATACAAAAAGAATAAACAGATAAAAAATAATAAGGACAATATAGATATAAATATGGAAAGGACAAAATATAAACAAACATTAGAGACAGAAAAATATAAATATTCCAAAATTCTCTGGGAAAATTTGAGAAAGACAGTGAAAGAAAAAGATGGTAAAACATTTTGGTTACTAGTTAGTTAAGGCTATAATAAGTATACCAGAACAGTAAATGCATATATTCACCCAGATACATAAGTACTGTTTTTACATATCTATAGTATTCTCAACAAGATGAACTATTGTTAAGAGAAGTAGAAAGTTTAAAGGATAAAAATATAATATATCCAATACCCATGATAATAACTTTACAGGAAATAAATATGTCAATTAATAAGTTAAGATCTAACAAAGCCCCAGGACTGGATAACATATTAGGGGATGTATATAAATATGATGTAGACTGGTGGGCTCCAGTATTAGAGAAATTATATAACACTCTGGTGCAAGGACGAGAATATCCTATTAGTTGGAAGGGGAGCATTATATATCCAATTTATATGAAGGGACATCCTAATGATCCAAAAATGTATCATCCAATAAGTTTAATAGATATTTCGCAACAAATATTTACAGAATTATATTGGAGAGACTAGAGGAATGGGAAAACTCTAATAGTATATTTCATGAAACTCAAAATGGGTTTCGGGAAAATAGATCTACATCTCAACATTGTTATACACTTAAACATTTAGTTTGGAAATATATAAAAATTAAAAAGGTCAAGCTCTTTTGTTATTTTGTGGATTTTACATCTGCAATTGACAACATTAACAGAGTAATACTATGGAACAAGTTAAAGGAGTTAGGGTTATATCCAACATTACTTAATACTTTCTTTGCTGCTGATCTCTGTCTCTGCTATATGACAATGCCCTAGAGGTTGCATCCACACTGTAACTGTATCTCCTGTACCAATACCAATACCCTAGCTAATAAATGTATAGGTCAACAGTCACCCAGGCTATTACTTTGCCTAAACTGCATTGTCTCACTAATGTATTGATCACTGTTCCTACTTTACAACAATGCCCCAGAGGCTGCACTTGCTTTATAATTGTTCTACTGTAATAATATCAATACCCTATCTACTACATGTATAGATTTTCAGCCACCTTGGCTATTGTATGTAAATACTTGAAATGTGATGTCCCACTAATGTACTACCTCTGAATGTATGACTATGCTGACGCGGAGCCTTTGTAAATGAGTCTATGACTCAAAGGGTTGTAATTCCTATGACTGGCTAAATAAATAAATAAGACTACATTCAGACACATGAGGGGTAGTACAATAAGACCAATATGGGAATATTTCTTGTTCAATTCAAATGACATGTGGAGTTAGACAAGGCTGTTTGTTGGCTCCTTTCTTGTTTAATATTTACAGTAATGATATCCTGAAAGAACTAGACAACCCTATTTTCCATGCTCCAAAAATAGGAGATACTATATCCTACCGAGGTGTCAGTCGGCGGGCGGTGGGGCGGCAGGCGGTGGGGCGGCAGGCGGGTGGGGTGCTGCCGCCTGCCGGCTGACTAGGTGGGAGCGGGTGGTGGGCCCAGTGGGCGGGTGAGAGGGGGTACCACTGGACCACCAGGGATATTGGACGGGGTATTTTAGTAATACAGATGCCCGCAATTGGGCAGAAAGGGTCCACTGGACCACCAGAGATATTGGACGGGGTATTTTAGTAATACAGATGCCTGCAATCAGGCAGAAAGGGTCCACTGGACCACCAGGGATATTGGACGGGGTATTTTAGTAATACAGGTGCCCACGATCAGGCAGAAAGCGGTCCACTGGACCACCAGGGATTTGGAAGGTTTTCTCTATTTTTACACAGATGCCCGCGATTGGGCACATAGCGGTCCACTGGACCACCAGAGATATAGGATGAATTCTGATTTTACATGGATGCCCACGATCGGGCATGGGGGGGTGCCACCTGGTGCAGCCAGAGCTCTGGTGGCCAACCCCAGGTGGCAGTTGCTGTGTTGTGCCCTGCAATGCAGCAGCTCACCAGTGGGTGGCCATCAGTTGTTCCTTTTTTTTTTTTTGGCTTAACTTTGTGCTGGCACAGGTAGGGGTTGCGCATGCATGGCTCTGCACATCCCAGGCTGAATATCGGGCTGTGCAGGTTGTGCATGGGCGCCCCCACCTGTGCCTGCATACATTACTGATCTTTCTGGTGCATCAGGATTTGTGTGCCTTTTCCTTTGAATATCATGCCAGGATTAGTGACTATGCATGGCACAACACTGTTGTGCCATGTGCAACCCTTTTGAATATCTGGGCCACTGTGTATTGTTAGCAGTGTTTACCTAGAAATGTTTTAAGAAAGTGTAACAAGATGAATTGTAATGTGATCTGAAATGTATTTATCAAGTCATCCATCATGTGAATGTTTTTTACCTTTTTTTTTAAAAAAACTTTTGTAATGACTTTGTCGAACAAATACAAAACATTGCAAAAAAAATTACCTTATCTAGCGTATAGCAACAAGGGGTAAATGAAACAAAATAAGGGGGACATATAGAAACATCCTATCTGGGGTTAGGGCACGAGTTCTTTTCTAGTACAGTATCAGGAGTGTAGGGAATGGTACAGTGCAGTGGCTGTGAAAAGGCAGTCTTCAATGAGACCTTTTGGAGACTGAGGTGTTGCCCCATCTGTGTGCACCTCTCCAGACTGAGGGAGGAGGTCACCACACTCTGGACTGAATAGGCTAGGATTCAGGGGACCTCTTACCTCACCCATGGGCCATCATTAGTCCACCATCATTAACATACTAACATACTAACATACTATTTGCCAGCAGATTAGGCCTTACGGTCTATCGAGTCTGCTCGAACCTCAGATCCCTAATTGGGTGCTGAGGCCTCACCCCTTGTGTTCCAGAAACCCCTATCATCCATTCCCACCCCCCAGGGCCAAGCCATCATCTGATACATCCACTTTCTGTGTCTTTCCAACCCTTTCTTGAAGCCCTCCACTGTGGATCTCTGAACCAGCTCACCAGGCAGTGCATTCCAAGGGTCTACCACCCTCTCAGTGAAAAACCTCCTCCTCTTTTCCCCCCTCACCCTTCCACTTTCCAACTTCAAACCATGCCCTCTGGTGATACCTCCTTGCTTTAGTCTAAAGATCCCCTCCATGTTTACCCTATTTATTCCCTTGAGGTACTTGAAGACCTCAATCATGTCCTCCCAACTCTCCTCTCCTCCAATGAAAACAGGCAGAGCTCCTCAAGTCTGTCCTCATACGTCAAATCCCCTAGCCCTCATATCATCTTAGTTGCCCTCCTCTGTACTCTCTCCAGGAGCTGTATGTCCCTCTTCATTGCCTCAGAGGTTGCCAAGGAGGAGTGCTAGCTGGTCTCAGTGGGCTCCAGAAGGGTGGGGGTGGTGGTTCAGGAGCACATTCCTCAGCCTGTGCCACTGCATAACTCTTTCACAACTCTAGTGTGATGGGACAGCCAAGAGGAGTCATCTGTGTTAGTGGCCAGGGAGGATATGAGATTCCTCCATAGGGAAGATCCCAAGGTGGGAGGCAGTGGACCCCACCAGTAGAGGAAGCAGCTTCATTTGTGGGACTCAATCATTAGGGTGGTGGATATGGGAACAGAACAGAAGAAGAAGAAGAGGGAGGTGAAGTGCCTACCTGATGCTTCAGCACGGAGGGAAGAAGAGTGGATCCATAGGATTGCTAGGGTGGTGGGGCAGAAGGGGGAGTGGATGTCATTGTCCATCCGGCCACTAATAACCTGGCAAGGGATGCACCAGGGGTGGAGCAGGATATGTTTTGTGGGCTGGGGAGGAGCCTGAAGCAGGTAGCTTGTATAGTGACCTTCACTGAGGTGCTACCTGTATACAGCTGGGGGAAGCTAGGGAACACCACACCATGACTTTCAATGACTGGTTGAAGGCATGACATAGGGAGGAAGGTTTGGGCTATATCAGGTATGGGGTATTACCTTGGTGGATAGAGGGCTATACAAAGGAGATGGCCTCCATCCATCCAGAAAGGGAACAGCAGTTCTGGATAGAAAGTTTAAATGCTTGTTTCTTTTTTGGTAATACTCTGTTATCCTGTGCTGGTGCACACAGGGATACTGTTGCTGCGGCGAACCTCACACAAATGGTTGACTCACCAACCAGAAAAGATTACAGGACCAGCACCAGCACACTTTTGGACTGGATCCTTACCAGTCACCCATCATGGATATCTAACTCTAATGTCCTCCCTGACTCTCTTAATGACCACTCCCCTGTTAGCTGCACCTGGTCAAATAAATTCATCAAAAAACCACCAGAAACTATCACCAGCAGGGTTCTACCAGTGGTCACCTTCCTCGACTCAAATCCCACCTCCTCCATCAAGACTGGTCCTCTATCTTCAATGCAACCAACGTAAACACTGCCCTTGACCACTTTATAAACATCTTCACTGTGGCCTGTGACATGTATGCTCCTTTTAAGAAACACAAAGTCAAATCACTCAGTAACCCTTGGCTCACAGGTGACCTCCTCAGGATGCTAAAAACAAGAGACCACCTATAGGAGCTGGCCAGAAACTCTGGAAAGCAAAACGACATCCAAAACTACAAGCATGCCCTCAATGACTGCACAAAAAAAATCCGGCAAATGAAGTCCGCCTACTATAAGCATGCCCTCACAAACTCCTGGGTCAATGGTCGGGAATTCTGGAACAACATAAAGGAACTCACCGGGAATGCCTACATCTCTGACATAAGGACAGGTATCAGGAGTGAGATGAGTCTCTTTGCGGATGACTCAAAACTGGGGGCGCTGGTGGATGGGGAGGAGGGGAAGGTGGCCCTACAGGGGGACCTGGAGACTCTGGAAAAATGGTCTAGAAAGTGGAAGCTGAGGTTCAATGCAGGGAAATGCAAGGTACTACACCTGGGGGCCAGAAGCCCGGGCCAAGTGTACACCCTGGGGGGGAATGCTACAAGTCTCGATGGCTGAGAGGGACCTGGAGGTGGTGGTGGCTGTCAAGATGAACAACTCGGAGGCTTGTAGGAGGGTGGCAGCCAAGGCCAATAGGATGCTGGGATGCATCGCTAGGGGGATCACCTCCAGAAGGAAGGAAGGAAGTGATACTCCCTCTGTATAACTGCTTGGTGAGGCCGCACCTCGAGTACTGCATGCAGTTTTGGATGCCACACTTAAAGAGGGACATTAAACTCCTGGAGAGGGTCCAGAGGAGGGCAACCAAAATGATTTGGGGCTTGGTGGACAGGACCTATGAGGAGAGGCTTGAAGAGCTAAATATGTACACATTGGAAGAGAGAAGGGACCGGGGGACATGATAGAGGTCTTCAGGTACATGAAGGGGTAAATAGGGGAGGAGCAGTCAGGGTGCTTCTAAGGAAGGAGGAGGGGGCCATTAGAGGGCATGGGTGGAAGCTGGAGGGGGGAAGATTCAGGGGAGAAAGGAGGAGGTGCTACTTTACTGAGAGGGTGGTGGAGCCATGGAATGCACTACCTAGGGGGCTGATGGAGGCAGAGACGGTGGAGGGGTTCAAGTGGGGGTGGGACAGCTACAGGGGAAGGGTTCTGGAAGCAAAATCCAATGCAGCGAGAATAGCCAGAACTGGGAAAGGAGAAGCCAGAGAAGGCAAGGGGGGCAGCGAGGTTAGCTCCCAGGGTGGGAGCTGACCAAACGAGCAGACGTGAAAGACTGTTACGCCTATTCTGCTGGAATTTTAGTATGTTAGTATGAAATCCACTCAAAACCCCCCCATCAATATTCAACATCAATGGAACCACAACCTTCAACCCCAAAACCATTGCAGATACCTTTAACAAAGCCTTTACTGACCTCAGCGCTGTCCTACCCCAGGACTACTTCAAAGATGGTGAAGCCCCTCTGTCCGCAATAAACACTACTCCCACCAGCTCCCCCCGCTTCTACTTCAAAGCAGTCAAGGCTCACCAAGTATGCAAATATGTAACCAAAGCCTTTGGTAAATCAAGATTCAGTAATGACTTCCTTGATCTCAAAATCCTGTCTCTCACACTTGATGAAGTGCTTAGTCCTCTGACCAGAATTTTCAATCTCTTCCTCAGCCTTAGCCAGTTCCCGGACAGATGGAAATCTGCCACTGTCACCCCAGTCCATAAAAGTGGTGACAAAACTGCCCACGATAACTACAGACCTATCTCTCTACTACCCCCACTCTCCAAGGCACTAGAACGCATCGTCTCGGACCAGCTCACAGAATACCAGGATATGTACAACATCCTGTGCAAGCAACAACACGGGTTTCACAAAGGTCACAGCACCTCCACAGCCCTACTTGAATTCACTGGTGCAATCCACAATGCACTTAACTCCGGTGAACTACTAGGCTCAATCTACATTGACTTAACTAAAGCCTTCGACACCGTCAATCACCGTCTCCTGCTTGTCCAGCTTCAGAACACTGGGCTGTCAACCGACTCCATTGGCTGGTTTAAGAGCTACCTTGAAGAACGGTCCCAAACAGTAAGAATCACTGATATACTCTTGAACCCTAGACAGTCCGCTCGGGAGTCCCCCAGGGCTACATTCTGGGACCCCTCCTCTTCAGCCTATTCTTAAACTCACTACTGGACAGCTGCCCAGAACAAATAATTCTCTACACCGATGATGCTGTGATCCTCACCTCTGACCCTGATCCAATCCTATTTCAAAATAAACTTCAGCAGACCTTCTCCTCCATCGAATCCTGGTTTCTAAATCATAAACTGCTTCTCAATCAGAAAAAAACAAGTCTATGGTCTTCTGCAGCCCCCACAACAAAAACAAACAACTCCACCTCTCCATTGCAACCAAACAAGGAGCCATCTTAGAGCAAACACAATCGTTCAAGTACCTCAGTATCACCCTTGATCCCCACCTCTCATACGCTGTCCATATCAGCAATGTTGCAAAGTCTGCCAGTGCGAGGTTAGGCATATTATTCCGGCACAGGAAACACCTAAGCCCAGAAGCACTGGCAGTGGCCATCCAAAGCTCCATCATCAGCATCATAGACTATGGTCTTACCATATATGGGTCTGCAACTACCTCTGCTCTCAAACGTATCACAACCTCCCTGAATAAGGCCTGTCATCTCATCACTGGCTCACATCGCCGTACCCACACATGTGACCTTTATTCCCAATCTGGATGGCTTCAACTGGACAAACGCATAAAATACCAAACCTGCATCATGGCCAAGAAAATTATAATGGGTCTGGCCCCACCTGGTGTCTGTGCCCTCCTTAAGCCTAGACATAGGAACATCACTACAAGGAGATCCAATTCCCATCTACTACATATCCCATGATGTTGCACGACCCAAGGACAAAGGTCATTCGCCTATCGGGCATCCAACTGGCTCAACTCTCTTGGCAGCGACATAGCGACCGCTCCAACACTCGGCCTCTTCAAGTCCAAGCTGCGCCTCTCACTACTTGTATCCTGCAATTGTCCATCTTAATATTTTCACTGTTCCAGCTGTAAATGCCCCAGCACCCAGCACCTACAATCAGTCTTTGCACCCCTAGCACCTTATCTGTCATATTCCCTTGACAAGGCCCCCTGGCTGCACTGTCTCCCACCCTCACCCACCTCCACCACGTATCTCCACTCCTGCCCCAGCCCCAACCACCTCCCGTGCTCCCCCTTACCCCCTGCATCTCCTTCCCCCCCTCGATCTCCTACCTTCACTTCCCCCACCACCCACCTCCCTTCCCTTGTCTTGCTCATAGCTCAAGTCTTTGTACTGGTTATTACATGTCTGTAAGTCAATGACTATATGTTTGTAACTAAAAATGATGACTGTTGCACACGCTGACGTGGAACCTTTGTAAAAGAGCCTCGGCTCAAAGGTATTGTAATCCTAGATTGAAATAAATAAATAAAAATAAAAAAATCCTCCAGTGGGGGTGGTGGGTGTGGGATATGGAATGGTGTAGGGGGGTGTGGGGGTGTAAAGGTGTTATAGGTGTTATGTATTAAAAACTGTATACTTCCTATTAACATTTCTATCTTTTTCTTCACTTTATTGTATATCCAGGATATGACAAATGTTTTCTAGATGTTATATCTCTTGCTTTTTCAGTAAAGTTTATTCAATTTGAAAAAAAAAAAAGAAAGTTTAAATGCTAATTCAATGGGCATTTAAACTAGCCCGGCTGAAGCAGGAAAAATGAGGGGGGCAGTGAATGCCCCCATCCCAGAAAATGGAGCATCAGAGAGGAGAAGCCCAAGGGAAATAAATTCCACAGGGGTAGATGGACGTAGGGACAAGGGGAAGCAAAGGACAGGAGGGTCAGGGGGTGGTTCTAAGGCTGAGAGTAAAGGAGGAAGGACAGAGGGAGAATGAAAAAGGGGAGGACAGTGCCAGGGACAAGGATGGGTGAGGGATGGAAATAGGAAGGAAGGACAAAGTAGTGGGTGGGAGGGAGGGACAAAAAGAGTGGAGAGTCATTTGTGCCAACACAAAGAGCCTAGAAATAAAATTCCTGACCTTGAGGCAACCACTGCGGTGGCGGACCTGGATCTGGCAACCATAACAAAATCATGGTACATTGACAACCACAGCTGGGATGTGGTCATTGCAGGTCACACCATGTTCTAAGAAGGAGAGAACAGGGAAGAAGGTGGGGGTGTTTTATATGTGAGGGAATCTGTAAAGGCAACAGAGATACAGGGACATGAAGGGGATAAGAAAGGGCTGGAGGTTCATTGGGTTAAATTAAAAGACAGGGTGCAGGGCCTTGATCCACTTGAGGGTGGTATACAGGTCACCAACACATGGGGAGAGGGTAGACAAGGTTTTGGGGGAGGCCACTGGCAGAATGGCAAGCAAAGGGGAGGTACTGATTATGGGGAATATTAATCTGCCGGATGTAGACTGAAGCATTCTGACTGCAGCTACAACAAGAAGCAGGGCCATCCTTGACTCCCTACAGAAGACATTTCTCAGGCAGCTGGTTATAGAACTCACTAGAGATGGGGAAGTGCTGGACCTGGTACTTACGAAAAGGGATAGCACTGCAGATGTTACAGTGGGTAGCCCACTACATACAGTACAAATGATTATCGTACAGTGTGGTTTTGGCATACAGATTGGGCCAGTGGTCAGCACATTCTCCAGGACTTTAGGACAGCAGATTTTAAAGAAATGGGGAATTGTCTCAGAAAATACCTTGAAAGAAGGCATGGCCAGGGGAAGAGGAGGCACAGTGAAAAAAGATCAGGAAGGGAATAACTAAGGCAACTGCAAACTGTTTGAAGCAAGTAAGCAAGGGTAGAAAGAGGAAGAGGCCACTATGTTTCTCAAAGGAGCTAGCTAAGGGGGTAAGGGATTAAAAAACAGCATATAAGAAGTACAAGAAGACCCAGATAAAGAGAACAGGGAGGTATATCTAGATAAATAAAGGAAGGCAAGAAGGAGGGTGAGGGCAGTTAAAACAAAAATAGAGGTGAGGATCACTAAGCAGGTGAGAATAGGGGATACAACTTTCTTCAGGTACATGAGTGAAAAAAGGAATACAAGGGGTGGGATAGTGAGGAACTGGAGGGGGAATCCATGGAGAAGAAGATCAAGAAGAAGCTAAAATGTTAAAGGAGTACTTCTGCTTGGTCTTCACAGTGGGGGCAGGGGACCTGCATGTATCAACAGTCACTGGGGGAGAGCGAAGTGAACACAAGTCCATTTTTGGAGGACAGAGTCCAAAGAGGAATGGAAGCTCTAAAGGAAAACAAGGCAATGGGGCCAAAAGGAATTCACATAAGGGTTCTAAAAGAACTGAGTATGGTGCTACCATTCCCTATGGTGACACTACTAAGCACCTCATTGGAGATAGCAGTGGTTCCAGAGGCCAGTGTGGTCCCTGTGCAAAAAAGCGGCAGTAGGGAGGAGATTCGTAATAATAGGCCAGTCAAGCTCACATCAGTGGTGGGGAAGTAATGGAGATCCTGTTGAGGGAGAGGCTGATGGAGCACCTAGAGGCAAGTGTGCTGCAGGACCACCATCAGTATGGTTTACAGGGGGGAGATCATGTCAAACAAATGTCATAGATTTCTTTGACTGGGTGACTAGGGAGGTGGATCAGGGGAAAACAGTGATTGTGGCCTACCTGGACTTCAGTAAGGCTTTTGACACTGTACCACAAAAGAGACTTATAAGGAAATCTAACCTTGGGGTTGGGGAGAAGGTGGTAAGCTACTATAGGTATCAAACTGGTTAAAGGATAGGAGGCAGAGGGGGATAATGAATGACTGTTACTCGGGGGATGAAAGAGTTACCAGTGGAGTGCCACAAGGATCGGTGCTGGATCCTATCCTCTTCAGTGTCTTCATAAGTGACATTGCTGCGGAGCTGGAGGGGAAGGTGTGTCCCTTTGTGGATGACAAAAAAATCTGCAACAGAGTGGACGACTAGAAGGGGTGGAGAGAATGGAGAGAATGCAAAGAGGATCTGGGTAAACTAGAGAAGTGCTAGAGGGAGTGGCAGCTCGGTTTCATTGCCAAAAAGTGCAAAGTCATGAAGCTGGGGTGGGGAAACCCCAGGGCTGCATATAAGATGGTGGGGTACTTATGGTCACGAAGCAAGAGAGGGACCTTGGAGTAATCATATCTGATGATTTCAAGGTGACAGGGCAGTGCAACAAGGCAGTAGGGAAGGCTAGTTGGGATGCTGGGGTGCATAGGTAGAGGGATTTCTAACAGAAGGGAGATGGTGATGCCACTGTATCGCTCACTAGTGAGACCTCACTGAAAGTACTGTGTCCCGTTCTGGAGGCTGCATTTCTGCAAGGACATTTATAGACTGGAAGGGGTGGAAGCATTCCAAAGGAGGGCTACAGAAAAGGTGACAGGGTTGCACAAGAAACCGTACGAGCAGAGGCTGCAGGAGCTCAACATGTACTCCCTGAAGGAGAGGAGTGAGAAAGAGGACAGGATTGAGACCTATAAGTACCTCACAGAGGTGAGTAAGGTGCAGGATGGGACTCCTTTTTTCTTTTAGTGGAGGGGGAGCACCAGAACACAGGGGCATGCAATGAGGCTTGAGGGGGGAGGTTTAAGAGGGATGTGAGAAAATACTTCTTCACAGAAAGGGTAGTGGATGTCTGGAATAGCCTGCCAGAAGAGGTGGGGGGTGAATACAGTGGGGAACTTCAAGCATGCATGGGATAGGCACATGGGCACAAGTAGATGAATGGGAAGAGGGAGGGAACATCAGAGACCAAATTGGGTCCAAGGTGTAATAATAGGCAGAGAGCATAGGGCCGAATAGTTGGGATTACAGTCCTTTTCTGCAGACACATTCTATATAACTGTGTGCACATGCACTGTCGTGCACAATCACCTGTCGATATCTGCTGTGGCCCCTTACTCTGAGATAGCTCCCACGTGTGCTGCTGCACCACACAGAAGAGGATGGGATCCCCCCACCCAGAGCAAGAAAGCTGTCCCTAGGGTTGCGTAGTACTCCTTCCCCAGCTGGACCCCACAACCTGAGTCCATTTCCAAACCCTGGTCAACAGAGTAACAGGGGACTCTGCCACTGTGCTACATTGCTGGCTTTGGATTTTTTTTTTTATTTTAAAAATACAAAGTTATGCCAAGTCATCTTACTGTGTCTCATAATAGAAGTAAGGTGACTCTGAGGAGGGTGGGTTATCATTCAGTAATCACATCCCCAGGATTCACCACACTTTCTTTCAGCTTGTATGGTTTGGTGCATGAGGAAAGGCATTACCTCATGGTAACCCAGCCTGCCATTGTGCTGTACTGTTTAATTAGTCTTGTGCTAAATGCAGGAACAAAAACAGAGTGCTGCATCAGTGTGTGGGCTATAAATAAACCAAAGGGTAATATTAAATGGACACTGACAACAGAAAATACTGTATTGTTGTAATCAAAGTTTCGACCGTAGGCCTTCTTCAGGAATTTTCTATAAAGAAAAAATAAGCAAAAAATTAAGCAGATTTTACTCATTTTATCTTTATAGATAACTTCAGAAGAAGACCTACCATGTGGTACAAACATCAGTTCTAACTCTGTTTTCTGTTTTAGTTTGCATTTGATATTACTGTTGTACTAAATGTTGCCTCAGGCAGCATCATACATTGGATTCCAACAATCTAGGACTTGGCTTTCCCATATCTTCCATAAGTATTGATTTAGATTATGCAATTTGGATATTTTTTTGGGGGGTGGGGGATCATTTTCAGGGTTAGCAACAGGCATAGTTAGATTTGCATGCAAGTGTATTATGTGTCAGGACACAGAGCTTTCAAGACAGATTCAATCAAGTTTAAATAAAGCATAAGAGAAACAACCAAACAAATTCAAACACATCTCACCATAGGCAGATTTAAAATTCTTCAAACACTTCTGATGTACATTCCTTCTATTTGCAAGTAGAAATTTGTCACTCATCATCTGAGTGTAACATTTTAGGTGAGGTGTTGACTGAACCATTCTAAACTTCATTGCTCCTTGAACTTGCCCACTGGCACTTCAAATACTATACATTCAAGTGCTAACCTTCTTACCAAGACTGTAATTCTTTGACACTGCCTGCCATACACTTTCATCAGTGCACTCAAAGATGTACTGGGTAGTATGAATCAGAATATCTAGTCAGAGGACTTTATTATGTTATTCATTATACTGGTGCTCATTTGGGAACATTTATCTGGATTGTTTTCTACTTTCATAAGCTTTGTTTCTATTCATAGTCTTGGTCCGTAATTTGAAAATACTGTACACAAAAACATATTATACTGATTTGTACATTACACATTGTCAAAGGTTCTCTTCTCAATGCATTGTCATGATGTTTGCACAGCAGGATCAAGTCTTCCAGTTAATGAAGAATGTAGGTGTGCATCTGAAGAAACTAAAGGAATGGTCTTGGGCTGGCAGCTGGGTTTCAATGTCAGAAAGTGCAAGATTATGCACTTAGGGCTGAGGAACCCAGGAGCTGTGTATAATTTGGGGGGAGTGAAGCTTTACAGTCTCCAACCAAGACAAAGACCTAGGGGTCATCATATCTGATGACCTCAGAGTAGCTGGGCAGTGTGACGCAGCAGAGGGGAAGGCTAGCAGGATGCTGGGGTGCACTGGGAAAGGGATTTCTAGCAGGAGGGGGGAGGTGGTGTAGTCATTCTGTCACTCGCTGGTAACTCCCCACCTGGAGTACTGTGTCCAGTTCTGGAGTCCGCACCTCCACAAGGACATTGAAAGACTGGAAATGGTACAGAGGAAGGCAACCAACATTGTGAGGGAGTTGCACAAGAAGCAATACTAGGAAAGGTTGCAAGCACTCAACATCTACTCCCTGGAAGAGAGAGGAGAGAGAGAGAGAGAGAGAGAGAGAGAGAGAGAGAGAGGAGACAAGATTGAAACCTACAAGTACCTCACAGGAGTGAACAAGGTGTAAGTGGAGGGTCCGTTTCAGAGGAAGTAAGGCACTAGAATAAGGGGGCATGCAATGAAGCTGAGGGGGAATATTTAAGAGAGATATGCAGGAATGCTTCTTCACAGAAGGGGTAGTGGATGACTGGAACAGCTTGCCAGAGGAGGTAGTGGGGGCAAAGACTGTGGAGAGCTTCAAGCATGTGTGGGATAGGCACAGGGGCATATTAGGTAGAGGAATCGGGGAAGGAGTGACCCCTATGACCAACCAGAGTCAGTGGTGATGGAACAGAGAGGGACAAAGGGCAGACCGGATGGGCCTAAAGGTCCTTTTCTGCCAACAAAATCTATGTGCAGGTGGTCCCACAAAGTCTGAAGGACCATGAAGAATGCCTTCAAATGAGGTATTGAACTTGCCTGGTAGTGTCAGCAATCTGGAGAGATCCCTACCTACATCTATGCCAGCTTTTATCAGGGCAACAGTCATTTTATGGAACCTTGAGACAGAAAGTGGTGGCATTATTGGGCTAGCTGTATGTTGTTAAGCACAGATTGCCCAACAATGACATCACTTTCAATTACAAGGTTCCATTAAATAGCTACTGTCTTGATTTAAGACATGACAGATTACAACAGGGTTAGCTCTGGACTGCTGACACTTATAAGTAAGCCCTGTGCCTTGTTTGAAAGTTATTTACTGTATATGGGCATTCAAACTCTGAGTGAACCTGCACACCCATATTCCCTTTTAAATAGGTAATGGTATTTGTAGTCTAATTATTAGCTGTGAACTGGGAGTCCCTGTTTCAAATTCTAGCATTTGTTTTGGCTCATTATGGAATCATGGACAAGTCACTTACCTGTGCTTCAGTACTCAGTGCTCTAAAACAGGGTCAAATCTGATCCTCAAGGTAAACTATTGCAACAACCCTTTCCCAGTGAAAGGGTTGGGTTGTTTCTAGAGTGTACATCAGAGTACTGGCTGCAAGTGCACCAATCACTTTGTCCCTTAGCTAGCAGGAAGGAGACTAGGGACAGAGAGATATAAGAATGTATTTTTATTCATTCATTTGATAACTAGACAAGTTCCACTAGGCACAAGTGCCTGTTTTCAGAGGTGACCTGGGAGCACAGAGTGGTTAAGTGACTTGCTCAGAATCACACAGTATGCAAGTGGAGGTTGTGAGAATCAAACCCAGGTCTACTGGATGTACCAAGCTCATTTGCAGATCATTACTCTAACCTCTAGGCTATATTTATTTATTTATTTGATATATCGGTTTACAACCTTTGAGCCAGAGGCTCATTTGCAAAGGTACCTCGTCACATGTAAGACAGATGGAAACATAGAGTAGGTATAAAGACAATTACATTAAACATGAGATACATACTGCCAGTGGTGTGTGAGAGAGGTGTGTTCCTTGATTTATTTGGTCCTCTTAATTCCTGAGAGGTTGTCTTTAGGAGTGGGTAGCATCTATAACCACTGCTGCCACTCAAGTTTGGCCCTGGAGACTGGGTGGGTGGTCTACCAAGCCTGGTTCAGTGACAGGGTGCAAGGTTTGGAGTGGTATGAGTGCTATCTGGTCTCCTGTGGCATCATTAGGGACTGGAGTGGGTCCACCAAACCTGGCTCAATGGAATGGTGCCAGCTTTGGGGTGGCACAGAACTCCTTGTTGACATAGTATGTCCTGAGAAGCTATGATAGAACATGTGAAAGAATTAGAGTGGCGTTCTGAAGCAAATAGTATGGGTTTGTTTCAAAAGAAGCCCTTGAAGGGTAAAAAGGTTAAAACAGGAAAATGAAACAGCAAATATAAAGGCAAGTCTTTATCAAAAAAACAACCAGGATTGACCTATCCCCATTCAGAGGGAATTTTTATGGTACAAAGGGAATCCAAGCCATTGATAAAGATATTAAGAGGCACCTCCTGTTGAAGCCTATATGGTGTAGGTGAAAGATTGAGCAATGGACCTTAAAGAAATATAAATAAAGTTTATTTCGGAGAAGAATTACAGTGCTGTCCGTTATTCCATTGCACCCCCAGATGACTCTTTTTTTTGTAGAGATTTTTTTCCTGCGTGATCTACCAAGCCTGGCTCAGTGACAGGGTGCCAGACTTGATGTGGCATGAATGCCCTCTGGTCTCCTGTGGCATCATTAGGGATTGGAGTGGGTCCACCAAACCTGGCTCAATGGAATGGTGCCAGCTTTGGAGTGGCACAGAACCCCTTGTTGAGCTTCCTCTACTCAGAACATCAGGGTGGCGGAAGGATGTGGAATTTAGTTGTGCTTGGGGGTTCTGCTGGTGGGTCTGAGATGGATTCAGTGGCCATACATGTAAGCTGGTCCAGATCACTTCAATGTCCCTTTAAGGATGGGTAGTGGGCAGCAGTTACTGGACATAGGTTCACCTTCAATGGGAATCAGGGGTCTAAATTATGGGTTGTCCACATGTCTAAGCTGCAGTTTTGAGTCAGGCAATTGGGACTTTTGGGTGGTCAGCCTCAGGTTTGGATATCCCCAGGGAGACAGTGAGGGTGGTGGGGTAATGGAATGGAGGGGCAAAGAGGGGTAGTAGCTGAAACAAGAAGGCAGTAGTGGCTCTCTCAAGTGGGCATCCCATCAAAGGATATACGTCAATGGCTTTTGGGCCAGGAGAGTTTCCCCGAAGATGACAGTTAAGAAGTATGGGGAAGAAGCTGTGATTCGTGAGAGAGAAGCAATATATCCTGGCCTTGGAGTTCAGCTGTCATACTTAACTGATTTAGTAGAATCAATGAGGTAAAACATATGTGTCCTAGTTTAGGGGGATTTACTGAAGGGGTGGTACACAGACTGTCCATAATGGGTACTACAGTAAATCCCAAGCTGTGAGTAGTGTCCGATAGTGAACCTGAATATGGGGTAACACTAGTTCCCATATCAGATGGCAAGGCGCACCGGGCCACTGAGGACATTGAAATAAATAGTAAGGGACACATAAAATTTCTAGAAGGCATGATGAATAATTCTTGTGAGAAGTACTCATATGTATTTTAGACTTGAGAAGTCATGAACTGTTTGGTGGGACACATGACCCTAAAATGCTTGAAATGAATTGTGAGCACATAATATAAACTATCTTTTCATCCCTACTGCCATAAGTAAAAGCGATCAAACATGAACTGTTAATTTGGAATGCAATGCAATTATTTGCTGACATCATATCTGTGCCTCAAGTATGATATAAAAGTAGAAAGGCACTGTATGGCTATGTGTTTGCAAGGGGATTCTGATGAACCATGATATCTAATACCTCTAGACACAGGAGCCACCCTGGGCCCTGCCCACCACAGTCAGGGCAGACGTGACACTCAGCAGCGCAGGTCAAAGGAAGGGTTGCATATTATTTTTGTATCTTACTTGCAGAGCTGAAATGAACAGGATTAAAAAAGAATCAATATTTAAACGTTTGGGGTTGGATTATTTTGAAACAGGTATGAAGTCTCAAGGTGTAGGAGAATCAAATTTTGAGTCAGACTGAATCCAACAAAAAACAGCAGCACTAATTCAAACTGCAGGATTCATGCTGCTCTGCATGAAATAAAATGAAATATGTAATTACGAATTTGTGTTTTGATCAGGTTTAAACATAATAAAGCGTTTCCCTCAGTACAGTAGCTCTAATCAAACTATTCACTTTGTTAACTTTTAGAGGTCAGTTTTCTGGTTTCCACTAGTTTGTGCATAGCATTTTCATTACTTGAACCCATGTGAACAGGAACACTGGTTGCTTCTGCCCTTAATTTTATCAGGCATTCCATGTTTCAATGAACATCTCTACTAGCAGTCAGATTTAGCTGATCCCTGTCCTTGTCTCACTTTGATGTTGTCACTAGGTGAGGTGTTCAGGACGGGAAGTACTGAGCATAGAAATCCTATGTATGAAAAACTAAAGGGGGAATTAAGTGGTATGTCTGGGGCACTCAGTCAACATATGCAAGTTATTCCCTATTTTTAACATTAGAGAACTAAAAGTCAGGAAACAACAAAGTCAGTTGATATCCCATCTAGTCTATATATACAGTATGTACTCTTTATACTGTATACAGTATATATTCTCTGCAAAAAACATTGTTAATGAACCATTAGGGTTCCAGCAACAAAAGTTGAGAAATGCAGTCTTAGGGTTTCCAACCCTAGCACCCCACCCCAACCCTGAGGTTCCAACCGTAACACCCCACCCCACTGTAACCCTAACACCCCACCCCCACCCTGCAGACAGGAACAGGCATGGGGTGTGCTGTGGTGTTGTCAGCCCTAATGCTCACCCCATTCCATGTGTAAGTAAGCTGAGATGGGTATACTGTATGAGAATGGGGTGAATTTTCTTCCATCTAGCTGTATTGCATGCCCCCAATCCTGGTGTTTGTTCCTATTTGAATGAGAATCTCCATCTTCACCCTTTTCCTCCCTCTTAGATACTTGTAGGTCTCTATCATATCACCTCTTTTGCCCTTTTCTTCTGGGGCATAAATGCTGAGACTCATAAGTCTCTCCTCCTAGAGCGTCATACAAACCCGGCATAATTTTAGTTGCCCTCCTCTGGACTGCCTCCACCTGTCTATGTCCTTTCGGAGGTGTGGTCTCCGTAACTGAACATACTACTCTGGGTGTGATTTGACTGGTGAGTAATATAACAGCATCACAACCTCCCTCCTCCTGCTGGAGATATCCCTCCCCATGCACCCCAATATCTTACTAGTCCTACCCTGTTGCCTAGTCACACTGCCCTGATACCTTGAGGTCTTCTGATATGGTAACCCCAAGGTCCCTTTACTGCCTAGAGAGTGTTAGTAGCTAAGCCCATCCTATTCTCAGCACCAGGATTTGTATGCCACTAATGCATGCTTTTGCACTTTCAGGCATTGAACCCCAACTGTCATGCTTTTGAGCATTCATTGGCTTTTCCAGGATCCCTGCACATTCTCTCCACCCCATTCTGATAGTGTACCCTATTGCTGATTTTGGTATGATGTGCAAAAAGGCGTATCTTCCCTTCCAGTCCTTCTGCAGTATCCCCTATGATGTCATTGAATGGGACTGGTCATAGAACCAAGCCCTTTGGTGCCCAACTGATCACTCTCCCCTCCTCAGAATGAGTGCCATTAACCACCACCTTTTTCCTCTTGTCTGTTAACCAGTTTTGAACCCAATTTACCATTTTGGATCCCACTCCTAGGCTGGTTAACTTCCCAGTCAGCCTCTTGTGTGGCACTATGTCGAAGGATATGCCATGTCCAGTGCCCTTCCCTGATCAATTTCCTTGGTTACCAATTGAAAGAAAACTATTAGATTAGTTTGGCATGACCACCCCTTCCCCTGGTGAATCCATGTTGTCTGTGATCTTGCAAACCATTGGATTCAAGTTACTCTACCAGTCTTTCTTTCAGTAGAGTTTCCATTAATTTCCCTCCACAGAAGTGAGATTGACTGACATATAGTTTCTAGCTTCCTCCCTGCTGTCACTCTTATGTATAGGGACTACAACAGCCCTTTGTCTTCTGGAACCATACCTGTTTCTAGTGAGTTGATGAACAAGGCTGTCAGTGGGGCAATTGGCACCTCCCTGAGTTCAGTACCCTGGGCTGAGTCCCGTCCAGTTCCATAACCTTGTCCATCTTCAGGGCTGTAAGTCTTTTCAGGACCCTTCTCTCTGAGAAAAAGGACTTGTGTCCATAACCCCCCCCATTACTGCTACACCCTGGTGGTCTGTCCAATGCTCCCTCCATTGTGAAGACTGAACAAAAGTATCTATTTAAGATGTCAACTTTTCTCGGTACCCTTTCACACTCTCTTGTTTCTGCCCTTCTAATCATTACTATCTCTCCCCTTGCTTTCCTCTTTTCACTTAGGTACCTGAAGAAAGTCTTATCCTCCTTAGTGATCCCTTCGGCAATCATTTCCTCTGTTTGTGCCTTTGCTCCCCTTACTGCCTTGCCTGCTTCCATTTGCTTTACTAGATATACCTCTATTTCCTTCTACCTTCGCCTTTCCTTATACCTCTTGAATGCAATCCTTTTTTCTTTTACTGTCCTTTCCACTTTCTTGAAGAACCATAACAGTCTCCTCTTCTTTCTGCTTTTGTTCACTACTTGCAGTTGATTACTTTAGTTCTGCCCTCCCTTATTTCACAACTGTGCCTCTACCCCTTTTTGGCTATCCTCAACCCCCTTCAGACAACTTCTGAGACAGTCTCCCATTTCTATAAAAGTTGCCATCCTAAAGTCCAGGACCCTCATCCTCATGTGGTTTGCTTGTATTCCTGTCTTTATGTTGAACCAGTGTACGTGATCACTAGTACCTAGGGGCTGCCCACTGTAACTTCTCCATTGCTATCCTTGTTTGTAAACACTGTAGCTACATAAATAATACCTTATTGTTCTAATCATATTTCATGGTATTGTATGTGAAAAATGCATCAGAGACACCCATGGTGGCCCAGTGTAACTTGCAAGGGATCATGGGTACAAAGAAAAGCTATGGGCCCCCCCAAAAAATATGTAATTTCTTATTTCTAGGTGGAGAAGCTATTTGCTGATAGTCAAGGACTGGAGTTTAATTAAATAATTTAGAAGGAGACAAAAGAATAATTAAGCACAGCTGGAAGCAGGCACATCCATTTGTGTTTGAATAGCCCACAGCGTCTAAGGGTGCCCTTTCATCTGGCTTCCTTTTGTCTCTGCCAGTCTACGCTGACTTGATCTCTTTATAGCTGAATGGGCTACTATTTAAGTAGATGGATCTACTAAGTGTAGCTTAATTACAGCCATTTCAAAGAGAGGGGGACTGGATGGTTTCCTAAAATTCTGGTTTAGACTAGCTGACCTCTGAGCCTTATTTTTCTCTCATATTGAGAAATGCACATTTGTTGTTTTGTGATAAAATACTAAAAGCTGATTGTGTAGCCATGGAGATGGAATGCTAGCCAGTTGCAAAGCAGATCAATATCCACTGGACTGGCCCTTTGAGAAGCCCATAAAACAAAGGTGCAAGACTGTATCTGAGCCTTTTGCATTTGGGGACCCTGTCTGCTTAGAGAGCAGAGACAATTTCTTCTCAAGACGTCTCCTGGACCAAGAGCCAAGACATCAGCTATCACTTTTATAAACACTTTGCACTTCAAATTCAACAACTAAGGACTTGAAGTAGAACTTTCAAACTAGAATTTGAAAAGTTTAGTTCTATTTTGTATACTTCCATTTTATTTTCCATATCTTGTAACTAATGTCTACAATTATTTGTCTTTAAGTTATTTACTGCCTTTATTAATTAATTAGTAAAACTTTTTGGTTTACTTTTAAGACAATTCTGCCAGTGTCTTTTGTGTGTATTGCCTTGGGGAGGGTTATTCAAACTATACTACGCCTGTGTGATTGCTTAAGGGTCAAACACTACCAAAGGAAAGAACCACTAGGGACTCTGTGTATGGAAAGAGGGGCAGGAATACAAAAGATCTCAGGAGGAGTCTGTAGGGATTTGAACCAGTCTATGCATTTCTGGGGAAAGACACATAATAGGGTATATAGGGCCCCCCAAAGCCAATACATGCCTGCGGCTTTTTGGTTCATTGTGAAGTGGCCGAGAGTGTTCTATCTCAGGAATGCAGATTCAATACTGTATTAGCACCCCCTCGTATGGAGAGTGGGATCCCTGGAATTCTCTGGCATATGTTCAGTTGTGAAACAGTGAGCACGCTAAAAGGACAGCGAAGGGGTATCCCTGACCCCCTTTCACAACAGGGATTCGCTGTGATGCAAAGAATCCCACCCCATGGGAGTGGGCTAGTGACAAGCACCAGATTTAGTACTGCCACATTCATAGTGAATTCGTAGACTAAGAAAAGTCCATTGTAGTGCCTCAAGAATGACCCTGTTCTTGCTTAAACTGTAACTGAAAGGCTCCCCACAACATCTGGCAAACTGAAGTCAACAGCCAGCAGTACCTCCTCTTTACTTACCATTCTGGTGATGCCTTGTCAAAGTACCTTATCCATCTCATTGCCCTGTGCTGCAGGTCTGTCATTATCCTGGTACAGATAGCTGCCACAGAGTCTGACTCCAGAGTGACCTACAGCACTTCTAGCCCCTCCTTTTCCTCTTTAATGTCCATGTACCTACATGAACTTGTCACTCTCCTTCACATATAATACAATGCCTCCTCCCCTCCTCCTTGGCCACCTGTGCCTTCTGAACAAAGAGAAGCCCAGTATGGTAATGTTCTGATTGCTGTGCTCTGTACACCATAACTTCTTTATGGCCACTAAATCCTGGTTAACCTCAGCCATAATGGCTTCCAGTCCTGGAATTTTGTTTCCAATGTTCGTTTTCTATGATTCTCAAAAACAGTGTCGCCTGGGATTACAAAGGGTGTAAAGAGAGCCTCAAGTCAATGGGTAATGAGTTCAGCACTTTGGGTCAGTGAATCATAGAATCATATATCATAGAAGCTTGATGGCAGAAAAGGACCATACTGGCCCATCTAGCCTGCCCTTTGTTTTCCTCTACACCTCCCCCTCACTGCCAGCCCCCAACCTCCCCAGATACTCAGCCCCATATGCTTGTCCCATGCCCTCTTGAATTCATCTACCAATTTAGCCCCCACCACTCCATCTGGTAGTCTATTCCAGGGCTCCACCACCCTCTCCATGAAGAAATGCCCAATCACATTGCCCCTGTATCTTTTTCCTTGCAGTCTGAGGCTGTGCTCTCTAGTTCTGAGCCCCTCCTTCCTCTTAAGTAAACCCTCTTCTCCCACTTTATTGAGCCCCTTTACATATTTAAAAGTTTCAATCATGTCTCCCCTTCCCCCCTTGTCTCCAGTAAAGCTCATATCAAGTCTTGCCAAAGATAAATAATGCAAGTTTTAGTAAATCTGTATCACTTGTGTAAAACATTGCTTAAATGTGTAGTTGCTGAAATTAGGTAACCGACTTCAAGGCTCGATTTATGAAGTGGGATATCATACAGTACAAACAATTCACATGTTGCTACTCTGCGGAATTCCTCCACTGATAATACTCAGTGCAAGGACTATTTCAGTGGCAGACATGGACTCTGGAAGCCCCATATGTTTGAGTGAGGCACCGTACTGGGGAGGTGGAGCCCTGTCTTTCATTAAACATTACATCAGAAGGTTGGTATGATTACACAGTGGATTCTCTTTTCCACAGAAGCAGGGATCCTAGGATACAGCAGTCTGAGGACAGGACTGCCACTTTCCCACCACAGCAGGTACATTAAAAAAATGCTTCAGACATTGACACCATAACTGCAGGTCATACATGGCAAGAAGGGGTGAAACAAGCTTACATTTCATGGTTGGGGACTCCCATAGTAACAGTAATGTAATGGTGGAATGAGCTCTAGATTCATCATGCCCCCTTGACTTGACAAGTAGGGATAAAATAATTTTGCTGTGCGAAGACACACTAATTTTCTTCAAATCGCTGACTAGCAAGGCCCTTAAGGAAAAATGTAATTGTTAACTAGCATATCCTCAGACATGGAATCCTGTTACCAACCCACACTTATGCCTCCCCATTTATTTTACCTCAGGTACTTAGCACAAAATGTTATAATATGTTTTAATATGTCTGCTTAAGGTGCTATGTACAGTACTTGTTGCACCCGGTAACCAATTGTGAATACTGAACTGTGAATATTTTTTTTCTAATTGTTTAACCAGGTGAGACACACTAAGCTGAAAGTTTGTTTACAGGTGCAACCTGGGAGCACAGAGAAGTTAAGTGACTTGCTCAGGGTCACACAGTATGTAAGTGGGGACTGTGGGATTCAAACCCAGGTCACCAGATTTGTAGCTCAGAGCCTTAAACCACTGCGCTATACTGCCTCCAAATATTGTACCATGTAGCCTCTGTGAATATTGTACCCTATAACCAATCTTAAATGTTTTTACCCTGTACTCAAATGTAAATATTTGTTGCTTTTTGTTATATTCATACTTCATTAGAATCTTTTTATCCCTGTGTTATTGTATCCCTGTATTACTGTATTGTGCCAGCGGTCTCACATTGTCCTTGATAGGACCACTTTGTAAATGAGCGTGCTCAAAGGAGCTTTCCTGTCAATAAACTTGAAGTTGAATTAATAGGGTTTCCCTACCCACTGTACTACCCAGGGTACCCAGTGATTCCCAGCCATTGGATTTGACGTGCCAGAGTGTATTAGCCCTGATGGTAGGGTCCCCCTGAAGTAATTGTAGCAATTTCCTAGCTGGCAAAAGCTATGCTTAAAAGCATGGTAACATTCGTTTATTATAGTGCCCTATCCAAATGGCTCAGATGACTGCACATAGACAAATAACATAAATATAACAAACAGAATAAAGTATGGAGTGGTGTGTATAATGAGACGTTTACACACTACCGAGGTGTTAGATGATACATAAACCCCGAAAAGCATCTGACACTGAGGGAGTGTATAAACTTCAAGTTTACACACACCTCCCCATGTTTTATTTTATACAATTGCTTGGTTTTCCCTTTTCACTACAGCAATTATAAAAAATAAAGAGGTTCTACGATGCCCGTTTGACAACACTTTCATCAACCGTCATCACAGCGATGGGATTTATGTTGACTGCAAGTTGCGGTCTACATAAATCCTGAATGTCTCCTGGTCCATTTTTCTATCAGGGGGCTTTGCCCCCCAAACTCCCACACCCCCATACTTATTATAATGAACTCCGAGTAGGAGTTGATTCGGGGAAGGGTTGCAGGACCGGGAGACAGTGTGTCCCTGTCTCAGGCACACCAATACAGTGAACTGTCGATTTTGTTGACAGCAAGGTTGGTCACTGTGTTGGTGTCACCATCGGAGAGGTATACCAAATAAAGAGACCTCCCTGTGCAGCTGCGGTCTGGTTAGCATTCAGCACATGGTCCACAGTCTGCCTTATTTTGTGTATTTCACATTTTTTGTATTTGTTTCAGTCTGCAGCCAAAAGTTAAGGGTTTTTATTTGGAGAAGAGGAGTTTTGTGTTTTAAAATTACTTACCGCCGAGTCAGAGTGGCGGTTTAGTCTTGGAAGTAAACAGAAGGCAGCCAGCAGTCTGAAAGTGAAAGGTATGGTGGACGCATGCGTAGAGGGAGGGAAACTGTGCATGTGTTTGCCATAATAAACACTGCTTTATTACGCATATTACACAGCGGTTTTCCTATGGGAAAAAGGAACCCCAATAACAATATAAATTACTGGTGAATTATGATTATACATGGAACTCCATGACTGTCAATCTTTATTATAAACACCTGTGTATAACAGGAGATGTATAACGGAGGTTGTGTAATTGAAATTTGCTAATTGTAAACAGCTTTGCCTTGCGTTTAAAAACTCTCCAGCTCAGTCTGTTAGAGCCCTGTGAACAATCTCATGCCTAAGCTGATAGCAGCTACCTGTCAGCTCCAGTTTCTTCTGCCAAATATCAGCCACCATAGCAACCCAGTTTTTCACCACAACTCACCATAGCAACACAGCTGTTTTTTAAAAGCCCCTTCCCAACGGTTATTGTAAAAAAATAAACCAAAGGGAGATGTGTAACTTGGGTTATTTAAACACCCTCGGTGTGGAATATCTTGATAAACCACTCAAGCATTGCTTTTATGGTTTATAACGTGTTCCACCTGAAATGTGTAAAAAGTCTTCATTTCACCATGCATTATTCTTTATGTATTAACACTGAAAACAATAATACAATTAAAAACATATAATAAGAGGGTCTGACCAGGATAGCAGCCCAGGTCAATAGGTAGAGCCAGTGAATGTGAGCTGGTGGGAGGCAGGGTCTGAATTTAAGCCTAGTAAGTTTATGTCATAAATGTTTTAAATGTTTTTCAGAAAGACATACTGAGCTGATAACAGCTCATTTCCAGATATAAGTGGACATAAAGAGAATAAAAAATATATAATACAAGTGGTTGGGGTAAACACAAGAAAAATGTTTAAGACCTAGCATGACTCAAAACTCTGCATTGGAGAGCCAGAACGGGATCAATACTAATTCCTGACTAGAGATGCCGCAAATTTAAATTCCGCTGGCAAAATGAACGCGAAGTGGGCACTTCACATTGTCACTCCGCTACGCGGAGTAGGTAATGCAAAGTGCTCACTCCGCCTTGTCATTACCACTTCACATTAAGGTGGAATGGCAATGTGAAGTAAGGTGAAGTCATTGTTTTTAATGGACTTCACATTCCTCATTATGATTCTAAGTGATCCACTGGGTGTTTCAGATATGGCAGCCCCCACACATCACATGGCTTACAGTACTGTAAGTCACATGCTCTTTAGCTAGGCTGGAAGAAAGTGAGTCATACAAGCAGACACTTTTACTTTCTCTTGTGCAGATGGAGAGAGAGTAGTGTGTTTTGTGACTGCTGATACTTTGAGATCAGAGCGAGGAGGAGACTTAACTTTGATTTAGACCCAACAGCTTTTTTAAAAGCTACATTTTTTTGTATTTTCTGTACTCTTTTTTACTTAATTTGTTCTTTCTGTAAATTTTATTTTTCTTACCTTTATAAGTAGTTAGTTGTTTGTCTGTGTCTGTGTGACTGTGTGTGTGTGTGTGTGTGTGTGTGTGTGTGTGTGTGTGTGTTATGTGACACTATGAGTAGTGATTGCTCGGAATGAGGGAGCTCAGTAGAAGAGATGGACCAGGGTGAGGGATGTCTGGGGCGGGGGTAGCTCTGGGAGAGCGTGGTAGTGGTAAGTGTTGTACCGTGTTCATGTGTGGAAGGCATGGGTGCCCATTCCTGTTGGACCGCTCAAACCTTGTGAGTATCCCCCCCGGAAGCAGGACCAGCACCACCTTCTGTCCTGACTCTGAGGCAGTTGAACGACCACCACCACCACCAAGTCCAGCACCAGGTCCTCTGGAGCAGGATGTACCTGTTCCCCTGAGCCCAGGTGTGGATCACATCCCTGTTCAGCACTGTGACCAGCCGGCTGCCAGTTCAACTGGCCATCCGCTGCCTGTGCCTGGTCGTCCCACAGCTCCATTGTTTGGCAGTTTTTTGACTGTGTCGGGGGGACAGCAGTGTGTTCAAGTGCTGCCTATGTGAGGTGGAGGTGCACTGTGGCCCCGGGGGACTCACCTGGGGACTGGGGGCTAGCACATCCATATGCTCAATCACTATCAGTTGGAGTGGCAGACTGCCACAGAATGGACCATACCTGTACCTGCTGGCCATTCTGCAGCAGAGGGTGCAGCTCTGCATTGCGGCATCCCTAAGAAGAGGAGGGCCATAGCAGCACCTGCTGCTCCACCAGCACCCCCACCACCAGCAGGTCAGCCTGTAGAATGTGTGGAACGCAGAGAACTGCGTGTAACACAGGCTGACTTGACAGTTCTCTGGAGTGCTGTCGAGGAGAACAACGAGAGGGTGAGTGTTGTGGAGCAGCTGCTGGATCACATAGAGGGACATCAGTTGCAAGTTATGTCCATGCTGGAACTGCTGCTGGATCGCCATGGGATCCCACATTATTTTTTTCTTCCTCACATCATATGCCCCCCCACACCTTCCTTGCTGAGTTATAAAATGTATTCCTACACCATCCCTGATCCTTGTATGTAATTATGCCCTTTTTTGTTGTCTTCCATATGCGTGACACTTTGTATTCTGAGCAGTGCAAGTATACTGTGCCAAACTGCATGTGTGTAGTCAGTCTTCTTTCCAGTCTGTGCATGTACTGCAGACACTGCCCAACTCCCTGACTTAAAAACAAACATTAATGAGTACAATGGTGGGGTAGTGAAGCATGGAGAGATACTACAAAACAGGCTTACAATACATCCAAGTAACTATTAAAAAAAAATTATGTTGTGCTTCATGACGTGATCATGAATCATGATTTGTGACTCCATTTGTGACCATGATAATGAAGAACGTGATTCGGTGTTGATGGTGTGAGATAACCAGTATGAAGCTGTATTGGGAATGCGAATACCTACGGCTATACTTCCCCGATGAGCTGTAGCTTAAAACTCCCAGACTTAAAACCACATATCAATGAGTACAATGTGGGAGTGGTGAAGCCTGGAGAGATACTACAAAACAGGCTTACAATACATCCAAGTAACTAGAAAAAAAAAAAATGAATGTTGTGATTTGTAACGTGATCATGAATCGTGATTTATGACTGCATTTGTGACCATGATGATGAAGAACATGATTTGTATCACGAGTGACTCATGATGATGGTCCTGACTTAAAAATGCATATTAATGAGTACAATGTTCATGCAGTTACAGATGGAGATTGGGCCCTAAAGAGATGCAAATGCATAGACAGATTAAGATTGCACTGTGCACTGAAGAGATGCACATACAAAGGCACAACACCTAACAAGTGCTCACCATCAGAAATTCAATTCTGGAAAAGAATACCTTTACCGGGTGGGGCGGCCCGCGGGGGCAGTGTACTGCACAGCTGCAGTAACAGTCACTAGTACTAGTACCAGTAAAGATACCACAAAGAAGTACAAAAATCACACAGCTGCAGTGGATAGCAGCTTCACATTGCTGAAATTATTAAGTGGCACAATAAGAGGTGTCTGATTTGATGATACACATCACACACATACACTAAGTAATGCACAGCAAATTGAAAAGTTCAGTAATATAACCACATATTTTAAACAAACTAAAATTATGCACTGCAGCAGTAACAGTCACTAGTACTAATACCAGTAAAGATACCACAAAAAAGTACAAAAATCATACAGCTGCAGTGGATAGCAGCTTCACATTGCTAAAATTATTATGTGGCACAATAAAAGGTGTCTGATTAGATGACACGCGTCACACACATACACACACACACACACACACACACACTAAGTAATGTATAGCAAATTGAAAACTTCAGTAATATAACCACATATTTTAAACAAACTAAAATTATGCACTGCTGCACCACAACAATCAGCAAAACAATGTCAAGAAATATTGAAAATATTACTGTGTGTACATTAACAAAGTTATACAAGAAAAATATCATCAAAACAGAAAGCACTGTCGTTTTCTCCAAGTTAATCTACCTACACCACAGATACGGCCCTCCCCCAAAGCACACTTCCACTGTCTCTCAGTACACAGACTGAATGTCGTACATTAACATTCAAAATCCATACAGAAACAATAAACGCTCAATGATATGAGCACAGGAGGGTTTCCTATAATCAATGAACTAAAGTTTCAGCAAAAAAATGACTCAAAAAGGCTTTTTTAAAAGCTTTTAGAAGGTTTGAATCACAGAGAGCTCTCAGAGCAGATTGTCTCTTACAGCTTCCAACACACACTACTCCACAAACTGAGGCTGTGCAGAATAATCTAGAGCTCATGTGGCCTGAAATCCCATGAATCGCTGCAAAACTGCCTTTGGAGCTTAAAAACAAGGTGAAGTGAGGCAAAGTACATTGTTTTCAATGTACTTCTCCTTAAGAATTGGTGTAGTAGTGGTTTGGGAAGGCGAAATAACACAAAGTCATTGTTTTCAATGGACTTCGCGTTACCCGTTATAACGTGAAGTACTCCGCTTCACATTGCGGAGCACTCCGTGAAACACTTTGTGGAGCGAATTGCGGCCACTTCACCCATCACTATTCCCGACATGACTTTGCTAGACATAAAAAAACCTGACACCAAAATCCTGACACAATCACATGCCGACATTTAAAATTATGTATTTTTAAAAACCTGACAATCACACAGTCAACATTTAAAGTACGTAACTCTTCAGAAATCAGTGTTACAAGCTGCAACACACACATGTAAGCAACAGCCTGAAAGAGACAGCCTGACAAGCTGCAACCACAGTAACAGAAATCATTCATGTCTGTATTGTCTGATTTGTTTTTTATTCCAGTTTCCATAACTGGTACCCATTTTGTCTAAAACTAGGTGTGCACAAAGTTTTAAATAAAAACATGCAATTGTTTTGTAGTTTGCTATTGTGTGTAGTGGGGTGAACAGTCTGGAGCAGGTAGGAGAAAAGATCATCAGCTATACATTCAATACATCAGAGGTACAGATTTCATTTCTGTGAGCACTTGTCTGACTGACTTTTTGTTGCTGAGGGAAACAATGCCTGCAGGTACCAGAACAGAGTGGCAATGAAAGCAGTGTGGGTGAGGGGGAAGGAGTGGGAGAACCAAGTGGCAGAAGTAATGCACATGCTAGGAGATGCTGCTGTGAGTTCATAAAAGTCACAAAATCAGACTTAAGTTGTGTTTGCATGTCCATCAATAAGGGATTGTGCAGTTGAGTGAGAAGGTGGGAGCAGGCAATAGAATGGAATGGCAGTTGTAAAACTTAGGTGAGCAGTTCGAAAGAAATCAGAGGTTCAGGAGCCGGAGGGTGCTGGTACCTGTAAATAAAAAAAAAAAATCTGTAAGGCAAAGGTAATTGAGTTTATCAGGGACCTTCATTACATTATTTTTATGATAGAATATTTAAGAAAAGGTTCCTTGCACTGCTGCTTTAACAGCTCACTCTCCCGTGCCAGCCCGACCCTCCCACTCAGAGCAACAGTGCTCAGTTAACAGCAATTTCAATATTTCTGACAGTCAGGTTTACAACAGTGGTGGCATTATAACTGTCAGTATTACAGAGTCAGGAAGAAATCGGTTGGGCATTTCCATGTCGGACAATCGTACCTAACCCACTGGAACAAATAGTTCCATAGGACTTCCTTAAACTATTCAATTAAAGCTTACAGGCATAGGGCCAGATAGAGTATCCCATATGGTTGCTACCACCTCTGTGAATACTGCTTCCTGAGGATCTTAACCAAGACCTTGGTATCATGGGGCAAGATATTCAGCCAAGCAGAGATACCATGCAGGGATGGATGGTATGAGGAGGTGCTAGAGGTGGCACAGAACCTGTCTGTGTAGCGTGTTGTAATACAATAAGCACACATTGAATGGAAATGGATTTGTTAATGATGCTAAAGGTACAACAGAACCAGCCAGGATGCACCTCTCTTATCAGAGTTTCTGCCAGTGACGTGATGCAGAATACTGCAAGAACACAATAAAATCCAAAGGCAATAACTACAATTTATCATACAGAAACATGGAATATGCTTATCACAGAGCTTTGAATCCTGGTTGACTCCTCTGTAGCTATGTCCCTTGCACACCATCCAACCTGGCCACCAGTGTTGCTCTACTGAACAACTGAAGTTGGATGAGGGAGCACATATGGCAACCAGGGGATTACAAACTGTAGCAGGACCTTCTTCGGCTCCCATTTAAAGCATCAATACATATTACTCTGTAAAGAACTTTAGCATATATTTTTTTTTTTAGCAAAAATGAATTTCTGATATCCTTAGATTTATCATCAATATTTTTAATTTTCTAAGATATTTTTAAAACCATTTTTATATATAATTTTGTAAGTTAAAGGGGAATTGTCATCAACAGGATTTCTTTATGTCTAAAAGCCCATAAAAATCTAATTTGACTGAGCCGTTATGTTGAACTGTGAATCTTTGCAGTCCAGAACTATTCATATGTAAATCACTCTTTAATTAAGGGCTGGTGGCAGCCTTATGTTTTGGCTCCTGACAGGAAATGATGTCACCGAGGGTCTAGGTCCTCCTTTGACTATATTTAATCCAACAGGTTAAACAGGAAGTCAACTGTTTTATTAAGTGTGTTTTAAGGTGTTATTACAACAGTTTCTACATCTATAATTATTGTTTTATATATGCATTGAAACTAATGAATTATCACCTTTACATTTCAAACTGTTAGTAAAAATAATCCATCTTCAGAATTGCTTTAATCTCTAGGTTATATTACCAGTGCCAGCTGATCATCAAAAACTACACATCTCAAGGCTGGATATGTGGTGCCAACAGGTATTGGGACCCCATATCAGAATTTCTAAACCCAGGCTGTGTTCATGTCAATACAGATTTCTGGGACTGCCACAGTACCAACTTTCTGTCTTTTTCCATTCCCTCTCTTGCAGCCTATTTTCTTACAATTTATAGATGTAGTAAGTGTTGTAATAACACCTTAAAACACACATAATAAAACAGTTGATTTCCTATTTCACCTGTTGGTTAAATACAGTCAAAGGATAACCTAGATGTTCAATTACATCATTTCCTGTCAGGAGCCCAAAACATATGGCTGCCACCAGCTCTTAATTACAGGGTGATTTACATATGAATAACTCTGGACTGCAAAGACTCACAGATCAACACAATTGCTCAATCAAATTAGCTTTTTATGGGCTTTCAGACATTAAGAAATCCTGTTGATGACAGTTCCCCTTTAATGACTCTGGTGATTGAAGATGGCCACCTCTTGCACTTTTAAAAAATCTCCTCTGCCGAGGTTAAGGGCACCTTCATGATATCTAACCTAGCTGCACACTCGAGCGGACTCGATAGACCGACATGGCTTGATTCTGCTGGCAATTTTCATATGTTCATATGTCACCTATTAAATGTCCATACAAGCTTCATATGGTGGATCCATTAGGATGGTGCTACCATGTTTCTGACAATAAACAGATCAGCACTGTACCAAGATATTCAGTTTTTTCATGGTAGCTATGGTGCTGGAGCTGTAACTTTTAAAAATATCAAACTTCTATATTTTCATTAAGGAATGAACAAAAATAAAAAAATTGGATATACTGATGTATTTGTCAGAAAAAACATTACTGCAGAAAACATCTACGTGATGACTAATACTGCTGCTTTAAGCAGTCATCTGATGATGTAAGTACACCTACTGTGCATCCTATACCTAAGGTGTATGTAGGCATTGTGAATCGGGCCCTTGCTGTGTAATATTTTAGGTGCTGTCAAAATTATTTATTTCCAGAATGAAAAATGAATATGAGCTAGCTATTGCCTTTTGATTACAAAAATAGATATCCTGCACAGTTTGATAAATGCTGATTGTTCTTTTGGTTCTGCATTTGTGCTTTGGCAATATTCTTAGTAAAATGCAAACAAAAATGTCTCAGACTTTATACCTGTCTCAGACATATTACTTGGGCAGTGGCATTTTAATAAAAGGATTTCAATTCCTCAGATCTAACTCCTACTGGCAAGTCCTACATCAAAGAGAAATTTCATGTATGCTGTGCTTGTTTGAAGTTATGTCATTCCTTAGAGGCAGTCTGTGCAGATGACTATCCATACTTTTCAGAAAGGTATTAAAAATCTTACAGAAATTTAAGCTTGGCACTGGGGTAACAGGTACATACCATTAACTACCCACCGACGTACCACCCAAAGGGTTCTACTGATATTGTGTAAACACTTGCAGAATTAGTGATTTGTGAAGTTTAAAACTCTTCTCTATTATTATTTCAAAGGTATACTTGTGTCTCTTGTCAACTTGGATATCATGTGTGTGTGGTGGGGGATCACACAGTGCAAAATACAAGCAAAGATTGGCACCCAGAACCATGTCACTACACAGAAGGAACAAAAAAGTTCTGTTGCAAAATTTGAATGCTCTTCCTCCTTTATTGAGTGCTAAATGTGCAACATGTGCAAAAACATAAAGTTTGATGCAGCAGTAAGGAACAAGATGGCTGCTGTAGCTCAGTTCACATGCATGAGCAGTTGTGCATACGTGGCTTCACTTCCACAGTTGCAGTGCAGTCGCGCATGTGCACTGAGCTCTGGCAGCCATCTTGGGCATGGCGGACTGTTCCGCTGTAAGCTCAGTGCACATATGAGAATTCACCACAACTGCAGAAGTGAAGTTGCGCATGCATCACTACTTGTACATGCACACTGAGCTTCAGTGGCCATCTTAAGCATGGTGGGCCATGGAGAGAGACGGCAATAAAAGTAGCACACTGGGGGCAGGCGGAAAGAGTGGAGTGTTTTGTAGCTGCAGAATGAGCGTACTGCAACTTCAAATTTGTTCTTCAGTGTCTCATTTTTATGTTTGCTTGCATGCATGTGCAAGAAACATAGTGCCACCATTCGAGTTTTCGTAGGTGGGCCTCCCCAACTTCCAATGCCTTGCTCCCTTTTGCAGGTGCAGCTGCACCGTGCCAATGAATGTCCAAGCTGCCTATGACAGCATTTCAGATGCAGTGGCATACAGTTGTAAGAAAAACACCACCACAGACAATTTGAATACTGCCATCAGCAGTATGTAAATTGTCTACGTCGGCACTGCATCAGAACTGTCATAGACAGTTCTTCCCCCACAAACACATACATGCACACTGGGAGCCCACCCCAGCATGCTCATGTGCTCCCCCCCATACACTGTATGGCTAACGGGGGTGCCCAATCCCCCATTGGCTCTGCTGTCCCCCCAAACACACTTTCAGGTGCCATGCTGGGAGCTCACCCCAGCATAGCAAACATCAGAATGGTGACGGGGGTGCCCAATCCCCCGTCGGCTCCACGGAACTCCCCCCCAACAAAAACAATCAGATTTAATTGCCATGCTGGAAGCCCACCCCAGCATGGCAAACATCTGTATGGCTGACGTGGGTGTCAAATCCCCCATTGGCTCTACTGGTCCCCCCCAAAAAACTTCCAGCTGCCATGCTGGGAGCCCACCCCAGGGTGGCAAAAGTCCCATGTTGTCTTCACAAAAAACATCTAAAAACAAAAATGGTCCTTCGTTGATTGTCTTGACTCCCTCCCCATACCCGTGCCCATCTTCTGCACATCCACTTAACCATACACACCCCCTGACCCCATACTTACCTCTGGAGTCTGGCGCGATGATCTTCGGTGGACCGGGAACACGTCTACACTCTTCAAAGCCGACCGCGAACTGAAGAAATGCCGGTAAGCTGTATAATGGCATAAATGTTTTTTTTTTCAACTTTGGTGCATATCAAGGCCATTTTGGGGAATTTTTTCACCAAATTTTCAACATGGGATTCTTGGGGCCCCACCTCATGAATTCAGTCACTGTCCTTTTGTTATTCGGTCCTGAAAGGTGGTTTTGCGGTCACTGTGTGGAACCACCTTTTGGGACCCAGTAATCAAATGACAGTGCCACAGTTCATGAGGTAGGCCCCCCAAACACTATGTTGAAAATTTGGTAAAACAATTCCCAAAAATTACTGTTTTACGAGCGTGCGTTGCGCAATTCCTACACACGTTCGTAACTTAGCAAATTTTTAATATTTTCACTCCAGATTTTCAACATTGACATTTTTCCATGCCTCCTTATAAGCATTACAGCTGTCACTTTTCATATCTTGCCCAAAATGTGTTTTCACACATGTAGCGCACAATGGCGCAGTCTGTGTGCAAAATCAATGTTTGGAACAGATTAAGAAAATCACAGTGACACTGTTCATGAGCAGAAGGCTTAAAATGGCTATGTTGAAAATTTGGTGACAAAAGTCCATAAAATGACTGTGCTACAGCGTGCATTGCGCCGTTTCCACGCACCCTCATAAGTTCACAAATTTGTAATATTTTCAGACCAGATTTTCAACACTGCCATTTTTCCACACCTCCTTATGAACAGTACAGCTGTCATTTTTCACACCCTGGCTGAAATGTGTTTTTGCACTTCTGGCACAGAAATGCGTGGTCGCTGAGGGAAATCAGTGTTCAGGACAGATTAAGAAAATCACAGTGACACTGTTCATGAGTGGAGGTCCCAAAATGCCTGTGTTGACACTCTGCTGTAAAAAAATCCCCAAACTAATTACATTACGTTTGTGCATTGCGCAGTTTCTACGCACGCATGTGACTTCACCATTTTTTTTATATTTTCACTCCAGATTTTCAACATTGCCAGTTTTTACACCTCCCCATAAACAGTACAGTTGTCAGTTTTCACATCCTGTTTGAAATGTGTTTTTGCACCAGTGGTGCCAAATGGCATAGTTGCTGTGCAAAATTAGCTTTCCACTAATGAACTGATATTACCACTGTTCATGAGGTGGGGGTCACAAAAAAAAAACATGTTTAAAATTTGGAGTGAAAATACCAATGAATGCCTGGGACGTTAGGGTTTCTGACCATATCGCCCCACCCTGAAGAGACTGATAGGCATCAGGGGTGTGACTTGGGATTGTCGCCTGTAATACTCCTACCATTCCACCCCCGCCCACACCCTGAGATCACTGACAGGCATCAAGGTGTGCCTTGGACTCTTTGGCCTCAAAGTTCACCCCATTCTCCTATACTGCACCCATCTCACCATATTTCTTATGGAATGGGGTGATCATAAGGCCCAAAGACTCCAAGGCACACTGTGACATTTGTCGGTGTCTGCAGGGTAGGGTGTGGAGAAATGGCATGGCCATTATGCCTAATGACCCAAAGGCACACCCCAATGCCTGTCAGTCTCTGCAGGGTGGTGGTGGGGCTGGCTTCAGTTCAATACTTCACTGCCATTCCTATTATGTATCTCTCTAACTCCTACACTACCAATGCCAATGCCAGCAAGCAAACATTCGGCATTGACAAATGCTTGTTATAGCTGCTTGCAAGATGGTTACAGGATTTGCCTACTGCAGCCACAAAAAGATAACACAGGAACACGTTCTATGAGGTCACCTGATACATTTCATGCTACTAAGTGCTTTCACAAAGTAGGGATCTTTGTTCATTCTGTCCGTCTGCCTGCTGACCTTTGCTTGTATGTTGAATTGAGGACTACACATCAGAGCACAGGTGTTCCTGGCTGCAACTTCTTATTTAATCCTTTGTATGTATGGAACGGCCTACCTCAGGAACTGATGGCTACGAATACAGTGCAGGGCTTCAAGCAGGCATGGGATAGGCATAAGGGAGCAATACAGATGAGTATGAATAGATAGGCCACTGATAGAGCAAAGGCCAATGGCACATTTATAAGGCAGAAAAAGAAATGGGCAGACTGGATTGGCCTTGCGGTCCTTATCTGCCGTCAACCTCTATGTATGTTTCTATGTTTCTATGTCATTGTGTAGTTTAAGTAGTAATCAATACAGAGAGGCTGATTTGGGGGCCCATATCCAGCAGATGGCATGTATAGTAGATTTTGCACATACTGTGTTTGCTGCAGGATCAGTTTTCCAGTCAAACTGCTCCAGGATCAGTTTACCAACCAAACTGCTCCAAGATCAGTAAATCAGCTAAACTGATTCTGAATCAGTTTACCAGTCAAACTGATCTTAAACAGTTTGCATCAGAGATGTGTCTTGCCACAAACTCACCAAACAGCATCCAGTTTAGTCAAGTGGTTAAGGCACATAACTGCAAACCAAGAGACCTGGGTTTGAATTCCTATTTTCCTTATTTTCCATTTATCTGGAATTTCACCAGAGCAATGATCAATGGCAGATGTGTCTTTTATTTATTTTATCAGTTATTTTATTTTAATTTTTCAAGTTATTTACCCAATATAGCCCAGCTGAGATGCAACATTATGTTTTCATTGTGGTCTTGCTTTTTACCCATTTCTGCAGCTCAGCAGACTGTTGTATAGGGAGTAGAGCTGTGCAAAGCTGATAAAGTTTGCTTCTTAAAATAATATGCAGAGGCTGCCAACTTTGTAAAGAACAAAGTGTTGAGTTTGCAAAGTTCTCAGCAAGCAATATAACATATTTCCAGACAAAGTCATACAAAATCACTGGTGAAGTTATAACTTTGCCATGGCTTTGCCTGAAAAGATCCACTTCCCCCAGGAAAACTCATTGTAAAGTAGGAACTTTGTGAAGTGTTCTGTGAAGGTGAATTTCACAACTTCACTAGTGCTTTACCTGTGAAGTAAAACATGCAACATCTCTAACTGGGGGGTTATGTGACTTGCTCAAGGCCAGACAATGATTAGAAAATGGGTTACAGAAACCCTGGATCCTGACTGGTTGAGGGTACCCTGGACCTGGGCAGGTATCAGGCAACTGAGACCAGCAAATAACTAGTCCCTGTGCCTGTCTGCCATTTTACAAGAATCATTGTAATGATTAGAATGCTCACCTATGAGCTGAATGCCATTTTTTAACATGCTTATTGAATGAGCAAGTGATGCTCTTCCCACTCCCATCCCCTGATAGTTCTTGTGAGATAACCCCTCCAGCTTTTAAAGACAGATCTCCTCACCACTTTGCCATCCACCCACACCACAAACAGAACACAACAAATGAAAAACAATATGGAAGTGGTGTCAGGCCCGACCATGCTGACTCATTCAGTTTCACAAAGTTAACAGGTGCGCCTTTGGATCAAACCATGGCGATGCACGGTTTTACATTAGGTTGTCCTTCAATGACTGTTGCTGCCATTGCCCAAACCACTTTCTTTTTTTTCTTGCTTTTTCTTTCAAAAATAGAGCAACTGCTATTGCTACTGTGACTGGGTACAGTGCTCAAATTCAGGCAACAGTGCCAGCAGCACTGCACCGCATCCCTATGGCACTCAGTCTGTCTGCTCTCCATTTGTTATTGTTACAGTTAGACAACAAAAAGTCCAAAATGCATTGGAAACTGAACAGAAAACTACTTTTGAGGGGGCCCTTGCTACTAGGGAGAGATGAAGCAAGCTAACAAAAGTATCAGTGCCCTCTACTGGTAATTCTACCAGTAGAGGGACTACTTTACAATAAATATGTCAATTTAAATAATTTTTTTTGTATACTTGTTCAGCTTTTAATACATTTTTTCCTAAGCAAATACTCAACATATACCCATTTTATAAGCGCAGTAACACCCTCCAGGGTGGGTGGTATGGATTATACTGGACATTTCAGGAACCATAAGGCCACTGCCTGTGGTTCTGGGCCTCATTATGCCCCTGGGTGGTCCGGTATAGCCCAATACTGCAGGCCTTGTCGGGTATTAATGCTTACGTATTTGTCACCAGCAAAGCTTGAACCCATGATCTCTTTGTTCCAAAGCCAGTACTCTATGATGACTGTATATATTTGTATAGCATATAAAATGTATATATTGAATGGTATAAAAAAGTTCATTTTTTTTTGTTCCTAGGAATACAGTAGAAAAGAAAGAAACATTGCATAATGGCACCTAAAAAGAGGAGCACACTAAAATCAGTAAACATCTTTTACATTTGATAGCTCAATGATTTGTAGGTGCTTAAGCAAAATTTCTCACAGATACTTTTTATATTTTAATTTCATTTTCTCTGAATAAGCAAACTAAGACAAGGCAGTAAAACCTTATTTGGAAATACATTTTGTGATCCTATGTTGAAATGCTGTACTTTCTATAAAAATTCAATTTGATTCAGGATTTAAGGATCCAAACCTCAATATTTAAATAGAACACTAATTATACTATACAACCATGAAACCTTAACAGAACAATTTCATAAAGATTTAACTACACAACTAGAGGGGGTCACAGTAAGCACTGCAAAACATGAATCAGAGGGTATTGTGGGGCTGATGGCTTTTATATTATTTTAGGATCCCAGAGGGCATAGATCTTCCTTTTGAGTGTGTTGGAAAGGGAATAAAACTAAGATGAGAAAATATAAAACTCACTTTTGTTCTTGCTCTCACAGTTCACTGGCAGTTAAACCATTGCTCATATAACCATCCAAATGTAAATGCAATTTGTTCTGTGTTTCTTGGACCATTTTTCTTAAGGATGGTTACATGTCAGTGAATGGTGGTGAATACATAGGGTCATGGTATCGTAGCAGTGCTATGGACAACAGTACCCAGGTGTGGATCCCTTGTACTGTTGACAAAATTTGCTGTAGTGCTGTTGCCAAAAAAATAATCAACTGCAGTGATTTTACATGCAGGTGAATACTTATGCAGTCTGTTGATTGCCTGCCCAGAGTCATGTTCTAAATGGTTGGAGTCAGCTGTGGATGATTACAGGGGGAAGGATAACAGCATCATGTAGGGTGCAGTGGGATTAAAGTGCCATAATTGTATCAATTACAAATAAATGGCAGGGTTGTGTACAGGGCAAGAGGTACAACTACACTCCTTCCCAATGGTCTCTTTATATAGAGATGAATACATAGGAAGGTGTATGAAACCAGACTTTTACATACCAGCAGTGTGGGGATGCTACTTGAACACAAAAACTGAAGATCAAGGATTTAATAAAGATGTTCCACACTGAGATTGTGTAAAAAAATGTCTGTGTTACACACACACACACACTTGTTTTTTTTTTCTTTTTGTTACTGACCAGCATTTTTAATAAAGGACTTTTTAACTTTTAATAAAAGTTTTCCCAATCAACCAAAAGACTGGCACACCACTTTGAAATGTAAGAAAAATAATCAAAGTTATAATTTGTTTGATAGATTTCAACATTCCAGTGATGCACTAGTTTACTTGTATCTGTTTTCTTTTCTCACACAAACCATGAATGATCTTAACACAAAGCACTGATAATTTCTGTAATCATGATCCCACAGATGGAAGCGTGCTAGAGGTTCAATGTTACCATGGCCCCCTTCTGGCACTCACTGGTTCAATCCATCATAGTAGTTGTTCTACTGGGGTGTGCAGTTTTAGCAGTGCAGGTTTGACTGACAGCTTGTAGTTACAAGAGTCTGATTGTAACCAAATATTACATAGAGAATACTGGATGGGCAGCTATGCACAACTAGTGTGTTCTGCCACAGAGGGGTTCTGACCTCAAGAGTGAAGCTTGAGAGGTCCATGGGAATCAGAACCCTGAGGTGGCAAAACACACTGGTTGTGCATAGAGTTGCTCTTCCTGTATTTTTTAGAGTGTATAGTACTGTGTGAAATATGTGTTTGTGAGTTCTTTTGCTTTCAAAATGAAACTGACTCATGCAGTCTGTAGAGGCTCTAGAATGCTGTTCTACCACTGTAGGGTAGAATCACATTCCATAACCTTTGAACTGTAGCACAACAGCATTTTGACAGTGGTGGAATTCTATAAAGAACAACACTCCACTATACACAATAACATGTTTTTTTAACCATTAACAATGTTGGTCAGTAATGATTTATGGAATAAGGCATGACAGAGGGGGGCATTATGCTATGATAATTAACGGTCTCCGTTTTTTGCCATAGACAAAACCGTGTGTTAAATACCGTAACACCTGAGTAGGTGTTCACGGCACTCTAGGCTCCCTAGTAGGTGTTCATGCATTCACGCTCCTTTCTATACCAGCGCCGAGACAAGTAAATAAACAGAGTGCAAGCTTCCAACTGTCCCTGTTTCATAAAACAGTACTGACGAAAAACACTTACTTCTCTGCATTACCTCCATCCCAAACACACTCTTGTGCTTCTAGGCTCACTGGTAAACTGAGGTAATGCAGAGAAGTAAAAGTATTTTCGGCCAATACTATTTATGAAAACAAGTTAGACAAACTTCACCTCTATTTATTAAAAGCAGGAAACCCTTCAATTATATAAAATAAAATATGGAGAGAAGTAGAATTGACTTCGATTTAATACATATTCTCATTGTTGAATATAATCATAAACCCCTCGGGCTTTGCCCTCAGGGTTTATGTGCCATCCAACAACTCAGGTGTGTGTTAAATTCTCGTAACACACTTCTCCCCATGCTTTATCCTATATTTAATGTACCGAGTGGTGGATTGGAGTCCCAAGCCTGAATGGTGAGGGACTTCAACCAATGTGAGGTACAAAAAGCTCTGTAACAGAGTAGACACACCAGAGGGTGTAGACAGAAGGAGAAGGGACCTGCAGAAACTTGAAGAATGGTCAGGGGTTTGGCAGTTGAAATTCAATGTAAAGAAGTGCAAGATAATGCATATGGGGTACAAAAACCCTGGCACAATATATCAGTTGGGGGGTGAAGATATAACATGTACCAAGCAGGAAAGGGATCTTGGGGTTATCATCTCTGATGACCTCAAGGTAGGGAAACAGTGTGACAAGGCAGCAGCTAAAGCAAAATAGAATACTGGGATGCATAGGCAGGACATCACCCACAGGAAAAGGGAGGTCATAATTCCACTATACAAGACATTAGTGAGGCCCTACCTGGAGTACAGTGTACAGTTCTGGAGACCTTACCTATGTAAGGACATAGACAGGGTAGAGAAGGTTCGGAGGAGGGCAACAAAGATGGTACATGGATTGCATTACAAGTCCTATGAGGACAGGTTGAAGGAATTGAATATGTACTCCCTGGAGGAGAGGAGGGAGTGAGGGGATATGATAGAGACATACAAGTATCTTACAGGGAGGAACAGGGTGCAGGAATACACTATTTTTAAGCAAAAAAGATGTTCCAGGACTAGAGGGCATGGGATGAAGTTGGAGGGAGAATGATTCAGAGGAAACGTGAGGAAGAATTTCTTCACAGAACGGGTGGTGGACAAGTGGAACACCCTGCCAGAAGAAGTGGTGGGGGCTGAAACAATCACAGGATTTAAGAATGCATGGGATAGACATAAAGGAATTCTGGAGGTCAGGGTTAAGGGGCAACAAACTTCTAGGAAAACATACAGTGAACTTACAAGCTCAAATGGGCAGACTGGGTGGGCCATAGGCCCTTATCTGCCGACACTGTCTATGTATCTATGTATCTATGTATTACCATAGCATAATCCCCACAATGGAACTGCCTTATTTTACTTATAAAACACTTATAAAATATTTAGTAATGTTATTTTTTTTTTTTAGCAGTGTAGTATTGTTGTGATTTGGTGTTTTATCTTTAAATAGCTGTCTTTAGAGCATTAACATAATTAGATATGCAGCATGGGTTAGGTTGTAGCTGGTAAGCTGCACTATCTGGGTGCAGTTCCACTGCAAGGGAGTGGGCTATTTTGTTGCCTGAAATAAGTATTCCTGCTTTTAACTTCCTGTACTTCTCATGTGAACTGCAAAGCTAAGCTGGAAGCTCAGGCTGTGCTTCCTGTTCTTTTCATGTGGTCTGAATTAGACCAGGTAACCCAGGTTATTGATTAGATATTATGTCACCTCATTCAGGTGCACTGCTGGGCAGCTGAGATTCAAACAAATATTTTGAGCTGTCCTTTGTTTCTAGGTAAATGAATTTAGCTTTTAGAGCAATATTTGTAGACGTTTTGCTGATATTTTTGAAATGCATGAAGGCATGTTTCTGTTGTGTAGAATCATAGTTTTGAAATATAGCTTGTGTTTTATTAAGCATTTAAATTATTTTCTTGTGTTGTGTGAGCAGCGCTGAGGCTTTTTGGAGTTGGATTTGTGAGTAGGAAGTACTGTATGTTTTTTCAAAGTTGTTGGATGGATTTCCTTTACAGTTTGTGATTCTTGAGCAGTGTTGCTGGGGAGGGGGGGTCACTTTTTTTTTTAATTTGCTTGTTTACTTTTTGATGCTGCTTTGTTGCTTGATTTGCATTGTGACCTTTTGACCCTGATATGTAATTAGCATTTTGACTTTTTTGACCCGGACTGGTTGTGCTGTTCATGAATGCACTCTATCATGTCTTCTGAGCAAGACTACATGCTCTGTTAATGCAGTACCATGTGATGGGGTCCTGACCAATAAAGAGCTAGAAATGATCAGACACCATTTTATAATTTGTATTATAAATGGGTCTCAGAAATGCTGCCATCTGATTGGCTGTCAGCATTCCAAGACCTTTACTTTAATCTCTGTTACACTATTATGTACAGCCTGATGACCATGGCACATGAATTCTGCCTGTCAGCATTCCATCCTGTAGCACTGCTGAATGACTGGAATGATGTATTCTGATTTTGAACCAGCATTCTTAAACAGTTGGTGGGGGAACTATTTTAATAAAAATCTCCCCCTCACCATTTAAAAGGTACAGTTCTAATACTTTCCTTTTGAACTTATTTTGTTATTATAACAATGAGGCACTTCCAGGAGTCAGACTAACACACAGGGGCCCCACTAGGGGCAACATGACAGCCAGCTTTGTGTGCCCTACATTATGCCCCTAAGGAGCGATAAACAGACTCTTATAAAATGGGGATGGAAACCTTGTCTCTTGATTGGTGGAGAAGGTTCCAAATAATGCATATCAGGAATAATAACCACACTGCTAAACTTATCTTAATTTTATTTACTGTAGACTCATTTTATAAGAGCAGTAAGACACGCCAGGGTGTGGGTTACTATTTCTGAACCACACTTCCAGGTGGTTGAAGACACTCAAAGCAAGTGTCTTGTTCCTCATAACACACCTTAATGTGTGTTTCAGGAATAATAACCCACACTCTGTCATGTCTTATTGCTTAATTAATTAGCCAAGTGGCCCTCACATATTGTATACTGCATGTAAACTGTACCCAAAAATATATAAGAAACAAATTCAGGTGTTACGTATTCCTCAGTAGTCGAATGGGTTCTTTTTTCTGGGCCACATGACCAGTCACAGGTAAATAACTTAAGGAATAAAGAATGGGGAAAAGGCCTTTCTTCACGACATACTGTACATGAAAGGAGGGACAAGAAGGGTGCCATTGTTAGGCTGAGGAAGGGGGGTGGTTATGTTCATGAAGATGGGAGCAAAGCAGAGGTATTAAATGAATACTTCTGCTCCATCTTTACAAAGGAAAAGGATGGACCGGTGCCATGCACAGGGAGAAGGAGGAAACCTGACTGCGTTCTTCATTTGGGACACAAGGGCGGTGGACAGGGGCCAAGCAGTGGACGTAATATGCCTGGATTTTAGCAAGGCCTTCGATTCTGTACCACACAAAAGGCTGATAAGGAAACCAAGAGCGCTATCCCTCCTCTGGGAAAGTATCTGCTCTAGACTTGACCCTTTATTAGGACTGCAAAATGCTTTTCAACCAGAGATTTGCATCCTAGGGGACTTGGAGGACACTCTTATTTGAAATCAAAGAAAACATATGACTTTAATTTCCCTATGTGCTAAGAAAGTGATAGTACACCACTGGTTGGATCAACAAACCCCCACATATACAAAAAGGCACCAAGAAATCCTCTTTGCTCTACAAGCAGAACACCTCCTAGCGAGCATTTCTAAAAGTAGTATGAAATATCAGAAGATCTGGGATCCTCTGCACACCCTATTATCCATTTAACATTCCCCATACCCACAAATAGGGTCAATCTGGCTCCACTGAGCTGAATCCAGTGGGCATTAATTGTCCCAATAACAATAACCCAAATTGTAGATTCACTGAACTTATCCCTAAATACATGTACTATAAATTGAAGTATGTTGAGCTTTCCCTTTTTCTCTCTCCTTCTCTTACCTGTTTTTCTCCAGTGGTGAATGAAATTGGGAGGAGGTGGGAGAGTACTGGGAGGAAGATATGCCGGCGGGGTTGGGGGTTTCTTTTTTTTCACCATTAATTTTCTAATAGCAACATTACTTACTCTTTTCTAATATGTCAGATGTAGGATATCGATTTGCAATAATGGTACAATGAATCTAAGTTGCTGGATTATTGTCTCTAATCATTTCTATGTAATGGTGTTTTGTGTATAATTTGTTAAATGGTAAACATAATAAAGCTCACTAAATCTGAAACCAAGAGATCTAGGTGTGGGGGTGAATATGGTAAGATGGTTTGAAAACTGGTTCGGTGGCAGAACCCAGAGAATAGTGGTTGGATGTGAGTTCTCCAGCAGCAAGGAGGTCACCAGCAGGGTCCTGCTGGGATCAGTGCTGGAACCAATGTTGTTCAATGTCTTCATGAGTGACCTTAGGGAAGGCTTTAAAGGCAAAATGTGCCTGTTGGCAGATGACACTAAACTCTGTGGGGAAGTGGACACCAAGGAGGGGATACAGGACCTGATGGAGGACCTTGTCAAACTAGAGAGATGGTAAGGAATCTGGCAACTTGGTTTCAATGCCAAAAAGTGCAGAGTGATGCACATAGGGGCCCAAGAACCCAAGGGCAGAGTATTACATAGGAGGGGTTCAGGTAACTGCTTCTTAAGAGGAAAAGGATCTTGGGGCAGTGTTTACGAGTAACCTAAAACACACCTCTCAGTGTAAAAGGGCAGTGGTGAAGGCTAACAGGATGCTGGGGTATATTGCAAGGGGATTCAGTAGGGTAGCTCATCAAAACAGTGACTGTGGAACGGCAACCTGTGATGACCGTAATGGAATCACAGTGCCGACACTTTTGGGTAACCCACAGTTTCCCCCCATCCCCGGGTGGTGCCCCCCGGAGTTGGACTATAAAATCAGGGAGGTGTGGTGGGCAAGCCCCCCACTGAGGGAAGTGCAGGGGGCTTTTGACCCTGCAAGAAAAGTCTTTTACAAAGTGTTCCCTTTATGGGTCCTCACCATTGTCATGGGGTTGCTGTTCCACAGTTGCTGTTTTGACATGGAACCATTCAGTAGTTGGTGCAAGGTTATTTTACCGTTGTACAAGTCATTGGTGAGATCAAATTTAAAATATGGGGTGAGGTACAGTACTAGCATCCTTACCTTAAGAAGGGCATCACCATGCTGGAGGGGGTTCAGAGGAGAGTAACCATGATGATCGAGGGGCTACAGGATAAGTCCTATGAGGAGGCTGTGAGCCCAGGGGTTGAACTCCCTGGAGGCAGAAGGCTGATATGATAGAGGCCTTCAAGTACATGAAGCAAATTAACAGAGTGAAAAAGGAGGGTTTCTTTAAAATGAGAAACAACAGGTTCATTAGTGGGCACAGCCTAAAATTGTTGGGGTGGGGGAGGTTCGGAAGGGATGTAAGGAAGCATTTCTTTATGGAAAGGGTGGTGTCCACCTGGAATGAGCTACCAGAGGAGGTGGTATCAGCAAGGATGGGTGAGGGCATTTAAGAGAGCCTGGGACAAGCACAATGGAAACCTATGGGACCAAGGAAGGGAGGGAGAGGGAGGGATGGTTGGGGGGTGGCAGGGTCATTGGTGCAAGTTATAAGGCCAGACCATGCATCACATATCAAGCAGTCATGACAGATCAGATGTCCAATAAACTCATTGCACTCCCAGTTGAAAAAGGACAAACACTGCATGCCAAGTTCAAAGTCCAAAACTTTTATTTGGTAGAAAATTCTTGACAGGTTTTCCTTAAGGTTCAAACATGAAGTAACTCTCCAACAAGTTAACCCAGCACTTCAACCAAGGCGTGGTCTTCCTCAGGTGTGGGGTTTGAGTTAATCATCCCTCCCTTAAATAGCAAAACTTTATCCCAGTAGGGTTCCCCCTACTGAATCAATCACTTAATCACTTTTACAGACATAGGTGGCTCTGAAGGGATTAGAACCTCTGACCATTATTTAGCTAAATAAAAAAAAAAATGCACATAAAAAATTATTAACACATACTCAGCAAAAGGGAGCAAAAAGAACATAACTAAATCCTATTTAGTTCATTCAGACAAGAGTTTTGGTATAAAATATAAGCACTCCATATCAAACTCATGTTAAGGATAGGCTATCAAAAACATGTTTTACATTATATTATATAGGATTAGAAAAACTGCCAGTCCTATTATTTTCAGTAGTAAAGATTATTAATTGCAAGGGGAACCAAATGCATCTTGAAACATTATATACACAAAAACAATTTTTAGGCATGATGTAAGGTAGCATAATATTACTATTTCCATATCCATTTCTTGTTTTTTATCTATTTATAATTTTTAATCTGTACAAAATATCTCTTTTAATTTCACTTTGAAATCTCAAATTTGATTGCTGAATAGTCCATTATCTCAAATGTTGTCAATCAGCTGTAAAGGAAAAAAGGAAAAGGAAAAAGAAAATACATATATAATATAGGACTTAAATCAGGTGGCATTCTTCTGCTGGCTCTTTTTGTATGTTCATATGATCCATGAATTCTGTAATACTGATACATCTGGCAACTAGTACTGCTGTGATGTCACAAGCAGTGCTCCAGGTAGGGAGAAATCAACAGGAATAGATGATCTCTTCCTGTTTTCATGCAGATAATCTATGTAGTAAATAATTGGGAGGAGACCTAAAAAACAAGTGTGGAATACAGGCTGAACTGTGTCTACATAGTATGTGCTGTTTAAATGTTTCCTGAAAGGACAGACTGTTAAGCATTAAAACCTTCCTGGATGTTACTATAAACTGCCTCTTTACAGGTGAAATGCCATGGTTGGATTCAGTATATCATATTAAGAAACATAGACACATAGACTTTGACGGCAGATAAGGACCGCTAGGCCCATCTAGTCTGCCCATTTCCCTACCTACAGGATAGGCCGCAGATCCTAGTTAACAAACACCCTATATCTTCCTGCCCCCCACAAGAATTGCCTTATGTCTGTCCCATGCATTCTTGAATTCTCCCACAGTTTTAGACCCCACAACTTCCTCAGGAAGGCTGTTCCATGCATCCACTACCCTCTCTGTGAAATAATACTTCCTCACATTGCTCCTGAACCGCCCTCCTTCTATCTTTAAATTGTGTCCTCTTGTTCTTGCAAGTTTCTTTTTCTGAAAGATGCTACCCTCTTGGACTTTGTTGATTCCCTTGAGGTACTTGAAAGTTTCTATCATGTCCCCCCTCTCCCTTCTTTCATCAAGGGTATACATATTAAGCTCCTTTAGTCTCTCCTCATATGGCTTCTCTTGCAGACCCTGCACCATTTTAGTTGCCCTCCTCTGGACTGCCTCTACCCTGTCTATGTCCTTGCGGAGATGGGGTCTCCAGAACTGGACACAGTATTCCAGATGGGGTCTCACCAACTGTCTGTACAGAGGGATAACAACTTCCTGTTTTCTGCTGCTGATGCCTCTCCCTATACATCCCAGTATACCCCCGGCCCTCCCTACTGCCTTCTCACATTGCTTGCTAACCTTAAGGTCATCTGATATGATTACCCCCAGGTCCCTTTCCTGTTTTGTTGTTGTTACTACCTCCCCACCCATTGTGTATTCTTCCCTGGGTTCTTGTTTCCCAGGTGCATTATTTGCACTTTTTGCATTGAATCCTAGCTGCCATACGTCTGACCATTCCTCCAACCTTGCCAAGTCCCTTTTCATCCTTTCCACGCCTCCTTGTGTATCAACCCTGTTGCAGATCTTGTGTCATCTGCAAAGGCATACCTTTCCTTCCAGTCCTCTGCAATGTCACTGATGAGACATTAAAAGGACTGGACCCAATACTGAACCCTGCCACTGGTAACCGCCCTTTCTTCAGTGGACTCCATTTACAATTACCTTCTGTGTCCTGTTGTCCAGCCAATGTTTTCCCAGGCTACCACCCTGGGACCCACTCCAAGGCTGGTTAATTTGACTATCAATCTTTTGTGTGAGACTGTGTCAAATGCCTTGCTAAAGTCTAGGTAGGCCATGTCCACAGCCCCTCCCTGGTCTACTACTTTGGTCACCCAGTCAAAGAAATCTATTAGATTCGTCTGACATGACCTTCCCACTGTGAACCTATGCTGCCTTGGATCCTGTGCTCCACTGACCTCTAGGTACTCAACTATTCTTTTCTTCAGACGTGACTCCATCACTTTCCCTACCACAGAGGTCAGACTGACAGGTCTGTAGTTTCCTGCCTCTGTCTTGGTCCCACTTTTGTGAAGGGGAATCACATCCGCCTTCCTCCAGTCCTCGGGTACCACACCATCCTCCCATGATTTATTAAAAAGAGTAGCCAGTGGTTTCACTAGTTCCTTCCTTAATTCTTTTAGAATTCTGGGGTGAATTCCATCAGGACCCATTGCTTTGTCCACCTTCAGTTTTAGGAGTTCTTGCCGAACCCTTTCTTCTGTGAAAGGACTGGGATTGACCCCCCTATCAAGAGTGCTTCTGTTAATTGGATTAGGCACTTCCCCCTCCTCTTTTGTGAATACTGAGCAGAAATATTCGTTCAGTATTCCTGCTTTTTCACTGTCCCCCTCTGCCCACCCACCGTTCATTCTATTCAGCCTCACTATCCCTCCTTTGTCTTTCTCATTTCGCTGATGTACCTATAAAGGTTTATCCCCTTCTTAACTGAGTTGGCTATCTTTCCTCAGTTTGGGCCTTTGCTATTCTGACTTCCCTCCCTGCTTCTTTCTGCCTTAACTGGTACAGCTCTCTGTCCTGCTCCTTCTGTGTTTCCTTATACTTCCGGAATGCTATCTTTTTCTTCCTGACTTTCACAGCCACCTCTCTTGAGAACCATAGTGGCTTTTTCTTTCGTTTTGATTTGTTTATTTGCTTCACACAAAGGCTTGTTGCCTCTGTGATGGCAGTTTTGATAATTCCCCATTGTAGCTCCACACCTCCTTCTAGCCTGTTTGCTAGTGCTTTTCTGAGGCACTCTCCCATCTTGCCAAAGTCAGCCCTCCTAAAGTCCAGTACCCTCACTTTTGTATGGCTTGACTCTGTAGCTGAGTTTAACGTGAACCACACTGTTTGATGGTCACTTGTCCCCAGATGGCAACCCACTTCTAGATCTGAGATCCTCTCACTGCCCCGTTTGAGAGTATGAGGTCTAAGATTGCTCCCTCACGAGTGGGTTCTGAAACTAGCTGTCTAATGCCTGCCACCTGTAGGGCATCAAGAATAGCCCTGCTCTTGGATGTGGCTGCAGCAAATGTGCTCAGTTAACATCTGGCATATTCAGGTCTCCCATCAACAGTATCTCCCTTTCTCTGCCATTCTAAGAATGCCTTCCATCATATCCTTGTCCATTCCTTCCCCTGACATGGGGTCTATACACAACCCTGTGCAGATTGTGGTGCCCTTTCCAGTCTCCAAGGTGACCCACAGTGCCTCCTCTCCTCCCTGTTTACTCTTTTGTTCAGTTGCTTTTATCCCTTCCTTTACATGAAAGCTACTCCTCCCCTCTTCTCCCCTGCCTGTCTCTCCTGTAAGTTATGTACCCTGGTATGTTAACATCCAGTCATGGTTCTCTGTGTACCATGTTTCTGTGACTGCTTCGATATCCAGGCATCCCTCTTCCATTAAGGCCACCAGCTCAGGAGCTTGTTGCCCAGACTAGGGGCATTGGTTCTCATTACCCTCCATTTCCTGATGGCCTTACCCCCTTTTGCCCCATCCCTGTCCTTCTTGCTTTGTCACTTTATCCATTTACCCCTGCCCTTCTCCCTATCGACACCTCCATGTTGGTGTTTGCCACACTTACTACCATGGTTATTTGGGGGCTAGGATTTTCCTGCTCCTTTCCAGTGCCTCCCCCCTTGGCTAGTTTAAAAGCTTGCCAATGAAGCATTTAAACCTATCACCTAGGATCCTGGTTCCCCTCCCAGACAGATGTAGCCCATCATGCCAGTATAGGCTTGCATCACTCCAGGTGGACCCCCAGTCCCCAATGAAGCCAAATCCCTGAGCTCCACACCAGTTTTTCAACCACTGATTGAATCCCATGGTACGGAACACCCTAGCCTCTTCTATGCCATAGATGGGTAGCACCTCCGAGAAGGTTACCGTGCGTGCTACTTGACTAAGGCCCCCCCCCAATTCCACAAACTCTTCCTGCACTTCTCTAATCCCTTTCTTAGCCAGGTCATTTGTCCCTAGGTGGACAATGACATCCAGCTCCCTCCCCTGTGCAGCTGCTCCGGCAATCCTGAGGATTCGCTCCTGTCTCTCAAGCCATGGCGCCAGGCAGGCACTACTTCCCTCTCCTCTTCCTTGCTCAGTTCTACCTTCCTAACAATGGAGTCCCCACCAGGAGTTGTTTCCTTCCCCTGCAGGGTCCCTGCCACCCTCCTGTGGGTCTCCTTTGTGGAGTTCCCAACATCCTCCTTGGTCTCCACTGTAGGTGCCTCCATGGAGGAACCACACTTTGCCAGAATGGCATAGGAATTGTGGAGAGGTACAACTGGAGGGATGTGCCTCTGTTCCACCACCCTCACCCTCCCTGAGCCCACTGTGGTCCAACCGCTCCTCTTTCTTGGCAACCTCTGAGGCAATGGCAGTGGCACTGGTGGTCCCTGGATGGAAGAGGAGGTCCCACAAATCCTGGCCAACTCAGCCTGGAGATGAGCAACCTCCTCCCTCAGCCCAGAGAGGTGCCTGCAGATGGGACAACACCGCATCCTCAGAATATCTCCGGAAAACTGCTGCTCCACAGCCACTGCACTGCACCACTCCAATCATGTCTTATTTCTGACCCCTTAACTGTTTGCAATCCTTACTCTTTCATCTGTTTTTTCTCTCTCCTTACTTTCTGTCTGTGTGCCCTTTAAGCTCCTGATTGTCCTGTTCTGAGACAAGAATATCCTATATTTCTCAGTAGACCACTTACTTATTCAGAGGCAGACCTCCAGCAGCTAGAGGGGCCAGAGGCTACTCTTGCCCTTCTAGGATGGTGGGTCCTTGGTGGTTCTGTGATCATCACTTCCTGCCCTAAACAGGAAGTTCCTGTTATCAGTCAAATCCTGTGCCTATAAAAATAGAACTAGCTTTGGGTGGGGGGGGGTGGAGGGCAATATAGTCCCAGTAGAGAAGTTCAGTCACACAGCAGTCCTTTCTCCTGGTATCTTCTGTCAAGCTATTAGCAGAATCTTTCCAAGGCAGTCTTTAAATGTAGCTTCCTTCTAGCTAAGCCACTCCCCCTACTTACCAGATCTTTCTACAAGTAATTTAAACCTCACAGCAGTTAAGTCCTTTCAGTCACCTGAGATTTACACCTAGATGACTTTTCATTTACTGGATAACTGGATAACTGGATAACTCAGTTGTTCCATGATAAGCACCTTCTATGTGACAGGAAATACTGAGTTGTTTTGTTTTGAGGGGTTTTATAAGCTTGTAGCTAGTCCCATTTTGCCATGAAATCGGCCGTAGATAACAGTGTTGATGGTTGAGAATTGAAAGATCTTCTTCGAGGATATCTTTGTTGTCAGGTCCTACTTGTGGAGCTTCGCTGTCAGACAGCAGGACCACATGGAGGCGTTTCTGTGGCAGTCTGTTAGGGGCTGCCCACACCGACGTCCTGCACCAGCGTCACAGCCATATGTGAGCATGGGTAGCCCTGCTCTCTCTTTAGTTCTTTCCTGCCATCGGCCATTCTCACACAGACTCTGCAGAAGATTCGTTGTTCAGTCGACTGCCAAAATTATTACTTACTTTTTGTTTTGTTGCCTGTTGAATCTATTTATTTTAAAGTGATCCCTTTTATTTTTGTATGTCAAGAACCACTCAGTTGGCTCTTTTTTCTCACTGCTGCTCTGGAAAGAAGATTTCTTCAGCCAACGACCACACTTTGTGTCTGCTGTCTCAGGCCTAGTCGCATTGCTCTTGCCTGAACTTTAACCTCACCAGCCAGCAGCACCCCAAGAAAGCCCTGCAGAAGTTTCTCATGGAGCAGCAAGTAGCCAGTGCAGAGCAGGGCTCTTTCAGGCCCCACCCTCCCAAGTTGCCAGCATCATCTTTTGGCTCTGAGGCCACCAAGGCCCAGAACAAATCTTCGAAGAAACGTTCTTGCCAGGATAGGGACTGTCCCAAGGACTGGTCCCTGTTGGCGTCTTCTTCGACACCTTTCTCTGTGCAGACCTTTGCTCTTATCAGGCTCCCCATGGTGGAGTTCTCCCAGCCTTCTCACGGCTGCAGATGGGCCATCAGTCTTCAGGTCGTTTGCCCCAACCCCACCATTGTGACCTCTTGAACCGCAAGGTCCACGGTTCAGGGCCTCACCACCTCTGCTGCTCTGTCCTCTCCATCGATACCAGTGTCGACAGTGTTTCCTTATCCTGCCATCGACCTCAACACAGTTCACACTTCCATTATCTCGCCTCTCATCCAGCAGTTTGTTCCATGGCCTGGCCCTCCCTTGCCATCAGGTGCAGCTTTGGCGCTAGCGCCAGTTCAATCTGTCCACCCTAAGTCTCCGAGAGAGCCGTAAATAAATCAACATCAGCATTGTGAAAGCTGCTCTCTTGACTGGTTCAGGATCAGCAATGTGAAAGCTGCTCTCTGACTGCCTCAGGATTCCACTGTGATGATACCATCAATTTATGACCAACCTTAACAACAATATTAGTTTTGCTATCTTGCCATAAGTGCGTAAATATGAACATACGAAGAAGCCAGCAGAAGAAAGCCATTTGGTCTATCTAGTCTGCTCATATTGCAGGGTCCACAGCTTGAGCTACTGACCCTGCCCCCCCAATCCTCCCAGCCTTTCCATCCTCCCTACCCATGATCCTTACCTTCCTACATGCCAGCCTCTCTTGAAGCTGCCCATCATCTTCGACAAAACCACCTCATCCAGTTACACATTCCAAGTGTCCACCACCCTTTCTGTGAAGAAATGATTCCTGACCTCCCTCCTAAACCTTCTCCCCTCCAGATTATGTCTGTGCCCCCTCATGTTATGGTTGCCACTTAGCTTAAAGAGACCCTCCTTACCCACCTTATTTATCCCTTTCAAGTACTTGAAGGTCTCAATCATGTCCCCCCTCTCTCCTGTCCTCCAGGGAGTACAAGTTCAGTGCCCTCAACTTCTCCTCATATGCCCTTACCCTGCTGACCCTGTATCATCTTTGTAGCCCTCTTCTGGACCTTTTCCAGCAGTTTAATGTCCTTTTAGAGGTGTGGGCACCAGTACTGAACTCCATACTCTACAGTGGCCTCACCAGTGGCTTGTACAAGAGCAGTAGAACCTCCTCTCTCCTACTACTGATTCCCCTAGCTATATATCCCAGCATCTTGTTTGCCCTTGCTTTGGCTTTCCTGCATTGTGTGAAGTGCTTCAGGTCACTAGTGATAATCATTTCCAGGTCCTTTTAAAGTGAAAAACAGAGGGCCGTCCCATCAGAGCAGCAATAGCGAGCTTCTGTTAGGGGGCTGGATGGAGGAGGATGATTGAGCATCCCATAGGATGCCATCCCCACTGCTGTACTGCCACCTGGGTGACCACAGGTGGTAGTGCAGATTGGGGATGTCAGGGGAGGGATGGACATTGGCCAGATCTGGGAGTGGCGCTACACCTTTGCATGTGCACACCCCCTTGGGTCCCTTAGCATGCCGACCTCCATGGATTTTGGAGCAGCAGTCAAGAAAATGGTCCCTGCATGCGAGGATGACAAGAGTGCCTGGCACTGTCTGGGATCGCCCTGCCTGTCCTGCAGCCATGGCTTCCCGATGAAGTGCAGAAGTTCAGGGGGTGGGGGAGGCAGATGTTCCTGGGAGTCTACTCTCCACCTCGTCCCTGCCTGGGGATGAACTCGGCTCCATGGGGGAAGGCCAGCACACCAGATCATAGGGAAGGGGGAGACGAAAGTCGACTGGGATGCCTTGGTGACTCCTAAAGGAGTTCGTGTGCAGGTGACCGGCGGCTTAAAACAAAGAAAAAAATTAAAAAACAGAATACCCACCATACTGGTGCTGGTACACAAAAACGTGTGTACATTCTTTGATCAACTCCTACTGCATTTTTGCTGGACTTGGGAATGCCCTTAACACAGTCTCATCACTGATTATGCAGTAGGAGGAGAGGAGAGGAGAGAAGACTATTGCATTATGAGTGGCTGCTCTATTAGGGTGTGTTTCAAATGTTCAGGAAGTATAGGTGTCGATTTTAAAGATTTGAAACTGAACTTGGCTGTGTATAATTATGCCAGTAGTAGCATTTTAGTCCTACTAAGAAAGGAAGCACATAAAACAACCAAGTAGGGTCTCCGGTGGCACTAAAAGAAGGGACTTTTGGGCAGACTAGGTGGGCCAAAGTGGTCCTTATCTGCTGACAACTTCTATATCTATATTCTATATAACTAATCTGGAATAGATTCATACACTTCCATTTGCTTGACTTGATTTCATCCTTTTATTAGTTTCCACAGCTTAACAGACATGTCAGTATGGACCAATGTGACATCATCCAGACCACAGCCACTGGCAATATTGCTTCTCATTTACCCACCTTTCACATTACCGTTGCAGTTGTCCCTGAGGTTACATAATTGCATCACAGCTTTGAATGTTCTGTCAGTGTCTGTCATTAGTTAGCCATTCTCCATCGCTGGCTACGTCTGTCACAGTGGGGGTTTGTTTCAACACCAAAGAAAAGGTTGTATTTGCTGGTGATGTTTTTCACATCCATATAAATTGCCCATTTGCCTCTCTTTAGATAAACATCACCAATTCCATTGTAACCGATACACCAGCTTTTCATCACCCGAATGTGGGACACTATTTTCCAAAGAGATTTTTGCAGATTCCAGGGTAAGGCCATCATAAAATGGAGGGCAATGAGTACCAATGCCCATAGTCTGGGTAACAAGCTTCCTGAGCAACTGGCCCTGATGGAAGAGGGACACCTGGATATTGTGGCAGTTACAGAAACATGGTACGTGGAGAGCCATGACTGGGATGTCGACATACCACGGTACACAATCTACAGGAGGGAGAGGGAGGGTAGAAGAGGAGGAGGAGGAATAACTCTCTACATAAGGGAAGAGATCAAAGCAACAGAACTAAAGGGTAAAAGTGGAGGAGAGGAGACACTGTGGGTCACCTTGGAGACAGGGAGTGGCACCACAGTTCGCACAGGTGTTGTATACAGACCCCCATCTCAGGGGGAGGAAATAGAAAAGGAAATGATAGAAGGCATCCTCAGAATAGCAGAAAAAAGGGAGATATTGTTGATGGGGGACCTGAAAATGCCAAATGTTAACTGGAACACATTTACTCCAGCCATATCCAAGAGCAAGGTCATTCTCAATGCCCTGCAGGGGGCATGCCTCAGACAGCTAGTGCTGGAACCCACTCAGGAGGGAGTAATCTTGGACCTGGTACTCTCAAATTGGGACAGAGAGAGAATCACAGATTTAGAAGTGGGTAGCCATCTGGGAACTAGCGACCACCACAGCGTGGTTCACGATAAACACAAACGTGGAGTAAAGCCATACAAAAACGAGGGTACTGGACTTTAGAAGGGCTGACTTTGGCAAAATGGGTGAGTACCTAAGGAATGCACTAGCACATGGGCAGGAAGGAGGGGTGAAAGTACAATAGGGAAAAATCAAAACTGCCATCATAGAGGCAACAAGCCTTTGTGTGAAGTGAATAAAGAAATCAAAATGAAGGAAAAAAACATTATGGTTCTCAAAAGAGGTGGCAGGGAAGGTTAGGAAGAACAAGATAACGTTCAGGAAATATAAGGAATCACAGAAGAAGCAAGACAGAGAACTGTACCAGTTAAAGCAGAAGGAAGTGGGAAAGGTAGTCAGAATAGCGAAGGCCCAAACCGAGGGAAAAATAGCCAACTCGGTTATGAAGGGGAATACAACCTTTTGTAGGTACATCAGGGAGCGAAGGAAGACCAAGGGATGCTTAATAAAAGGAAGGGGAGGTGGGCAGAGGATGACAGTCAAAAGGCAGAGATACTGAATAAATACTTTTTCTCAGTATTCACAAAAGAAGAAAAGGGGGAGGTACCTAAATCAAACAATAGAAGCACTCTGGGCAGGAGGGTTGACACCAGTCCATTCACAGAAGAAAGGGTCCTGAAAGAATACCTAAAACTCAAGGTGGACAAAGCAATGGGGCCTAATGGGATTCACCCCAGAAGTCTTAAAGAACTAGCGGGATATAGTGACACCACCGACTACCCTTTTTAACACATCATGGGACGATGGTGTGGCACCTGAGGACTGGAGGAGGGTGTTTGTCATTCCCCTTCACAAAAGTGGGAGCAAGGCAGAGGCAGGAAACTACAGACCTGTTAGTTTGACCTCAGTAGTAGGGAAAATTATGTAATCACTTCTGAAAGAAAGAACTGCTGAATACCTAGAGGTCAGCAGGGCACAGGACCCAAGGCAGCATGGATTCACAGCGGGAAGCTCGTGTCAGACAAATCTAATCGATGTCTTTGATCGGGTGACCAAAGTAGTAGACCAGGGAGGGGCTGTGGATATGACTTACCTAGACTTTAGCAAGGCATTTGACATAGTCCCACACAAAAGATTAATAAACAAATTAACCAGCCTGGTTGTGGGTCCCAGGGTGGTAGCCTGGGGTATGCTGCAGGTACAGCGACATTTTGACAGTGGGGTCCCCTACAGCAACTACTGTGCCACGTTGCTGTAGGGAACCCAGAACTGTCTGTTGGGGGGGGGGTCCTGCACCCCCCAAATCAGCTCCAACTCTGAGTTGAGAATTCTAAGTGGGGGATGGGTGCAGGGGCACAGCCCTCTCATGGGGGATTCAGGATGCAAAGCCCCGAAGAAAACACTAATTTTCATCCAAAACCGGCAGCTGACTGCAAAATACGGTCAACCTGCCGGTTTCGCTGTCTGGTCGTTCGACAAAATTTTTGTCAATGACCAGACATGGATCAGTAGCCTGCATAATAAACTGGCTGCACAACAGGACACAGAGGGTAACAGTAAATGGAGTACACTCTGAATGAAGGTTGGTTACTAGTAGGGTACCGCAGAGTTCAGTACCGGGACCAGTCCTCTTTAATGTCTTTATAGGAGACACTGCAGAGGGGCTGGAAGGAAAGGTATGCCTCTTTGCAGATGACACAAAGATCTGCAACAGGGTTGATACACAAGGGGGGGATTGAAAGGATGAGAAGGGACTTGGCAAGGTTGGAGGAGTGGTCAGATGTATGGTAGCTTAGATTCAATGCAATGAAGTGCAAAATAATGCACTTGGGAAACAAAAACCATGGTGAAGAGTACACAAGGGGGGGAGGTACTAGCAACAACAAAAATGGAAAGGGACCTAGGGGTAGTTATATCAGGTGACCTTAAGGTAGGTAAGCAATGTGAGAAGGCAGTAAGAAGGGCTGGGAGATACTGGGATAATTAGAAAGAGGCATCACCAGTACAAAATAGGAATTTGTTATCCTTCTGTACAGACAGTTGGTGAGACCCCAACTGAAGTACTACATGCAGTTTTGGAGACTCCATCTCCACAAGGACATAGACAGGATGGAGGCGGTCCAAAGGAGGGCAACATAAAATGTTGCAGGGTCTGCAACAGAAGCCATAAGAAGAGAGAGAGAGAGACTAAAAGAGCTTAATATGTATATCCTTGAGGAAAGGAGGGAGGGGGACATGATAGAAACTTCAAGTACCTCAAGGGAATCAACAAAGTCCAAGGGGGAGCATCTTTCTGAAAAAGGGATGTGTAAGAACAAAGGGGAAAAATTTGAAGATAAAGGGAGGACAGCTCAGGGGCAGTGAGAGGAAATATTTTTTCACAGAGAGTGGTGGATGCATGGAACTGCCTTCCTGAGGAGGTTGTGGGGTCAAAAACAGTGGCAGAATTCAAGAATGCATGGGACAGACATAAGGCAGTTATAGTGGGGGTGGTAGGAGAAAGTATGCTGTTGGTTAACTAGAATCTGCAGCTTATCTGATAGGTAAGAAAACGGGCAGACTGGGTGGACCAAACAATCCTTATCTGCTGTCAAAGTCTACATTTCTATGTTTCCATCAGAATCAAAATTCACACCTTGCATAAACTGAACTTACAGTAGTTACACAAAATGCACCTGCAATTTGACATTCAGGATCATCCATTGATTATTATTGGAGCCATTTTTTTTAAACCAGGGGCATGATTCAGAAAGCCCCAATTAGATCAATGCAAGCTGCAGCAAAAAGCATCTTGCACCGATCACCAGTACGCCAGGGACCTTGCACCCAATTCACTATCAAGAGGGATCCCAGCATAAAACTCTCACAGTTTGTGACACATGTTGCCATTTGCCAAAGGTAAGATGCATGGGAGAGGTTTGCCACAAGCTGCAGCAAGGTCAGGTGGCATTGATGCCCATTGCTGGAGATCCGCCTGTAAGCTGGTGGGGTTATATGGGAGTACCAGGGACCACGGAAGGCAGGTTGGGGACAGATGGGTGGCGGGGGTGGCAACAGCTCCCTGATGGTGACACTACTGTGCCTGGGGGTTTCCTTGGGGTGTTGCATGAAGAGCACCATGGCGGTGGCCCGGCAGACACCTGACCGTGGATTTCTTCGAGTGCTGTGGGGCCTGGGATACCATGGGTGTGTGGCAGCATAGGTTCAATCCCACATACTGTATCAATGGCACCAAGGGTGATGCATGGGCTGTTTGACCAGCCCCGCGCTGTTCTAACTGTCATGGCCTGCATGCCTGTGGTGGGGGGGCTTCAGAATCCCTCTGAAGGGATACTGCAGCTTGCCTCTGCCACAAGCCCACTAGTGACTTGGTGCACCCCTAGGTCTGGTGCAGGGCTGGCACTAGCCCTGTTTACCACAAGTTGGCCTGACTTTGCCACAGCCTTCCTTCCTGAATCACAGGCGGTGCAACTTTTTTCTTTTTTTTTTGTTTTCCATCCTGTGTTTCTCCTCCTCGAGCCTTGGCTACCCATTTCCACCAACCCCCCAAGCCCCATCACCTGGCTCCTCCATGACATACCTTACCACCGATGTTCTCTGCCAAAGGACTGGAGTTGGTGCCCAGTAACCAGTGCAGAGCCTGCGAGGGGTCAGTCTTCATCCTGTTGCTGAAGGTGTTTTCCCTCCTGGTTTTCTCCCCTTACTTCCCTGAAGTCTTGGTTGAAGGTCAAGCATGCACATGGAGGTGCACACACATTTTGGACCAAATTGCCCTGATGTACCAACCCCGCTTAGTGCCTAGCCCCCCATCTGCCCACACTATCATCAAGCCTCCACTTGGTGGCAGCCAAGGGCTGTGAAGGCTAACCTCCCCAGTCTGGAATCATCTCCCAGCCCTTCCCCCTCCTGGCTGACCCCTGGGGCCCCGAGCTCATTCCCAAATTTGGGTCACTGGCATGGGAGAGGTAAGGCTCATAGCACCTCAGCCCTCTATGCCACTGGGCCAACTGGTGGTGCAATGTTTGATGCAAGGTGCCACTTGCATCCAGGGGTGCCGGAAGAGTGTAAAAGGTGGGGTGCTGAAGCTCAGAAGGGCACTTGTTACAGCATAAAGGGTACTTTTTTCCAAACCAGTTGTTGATATACAGAAATATAATAAATGCACATTTATGATGACAGTAATACTTTTAAGAGTACATTTATAGGCTGCATATGAGAATATTTAAAAACCATTAAATGCATGTATAATTTTAAATAAAACAAAAATGACTGCCTAAAAAACAGCTGCACAGTACAGATTGACTGCAGCCAAGGTAGGATTGGGCAGGGGCACACTGTACAGACATGATGAAGCAAGAGTTCCCTTCAATACTTCAAACTGTAGTGCATTTAGCAGTAAGATGTGACATATTCCAGGGACCTGGGGCACCCCCCCCCCACACACTTCTCCCAGAATAAAGAAGGATCCTTTGGAGAAAATACATTTAAATAAAAGGCAAACAACAATCCTTAACAAGCATTTGTCAATGCCGAACGTTCGCTTACAGGTATTTGCAGTGGTGTTTGGCACGTATGGTGCTTTACCCTAATGTCCTGTGTGATTGCTGGTATTTGCACAATAAAATTTCAGCATGACCTTTTTGTTACCTCCATTGTGCGCTACATAGGCGGAAACACGTTTTGGGCAGGATGTGAAAAATGACAGCTGTACTGCTCATAAGGAAGTGTGGTAAAATGGCAATGTTGAAAATCTGGGTGAAATATTGAAAATTACCATGAAACCCTATGACGTATGCGGGGAACTGTGCAATGCATTGTAGAAACAGTCATTGTAAGGAATTTTCTCACCAAATTTTCAACATTGGCATTTTAAAATCTCTGCTAATGAACAGTGTCCACTGTGATTTTCTTATCTGTGTCCCATACATTGATTTCACACACCGACTGGCGCCCATTGTGCAATTAGCATGGGTGGAAAACAGTTTTGGGCAGGATGTGAAAATGACAGCTGTACTGCTCATAAGGAGGTGTGGTAAAATGGCAATGCTGAAAATCTGGAGTGAAAATATTGAAATTCGCAAACTTCGGCGGCGTAGAAACTGCACAATGCACGCTTGTAAAACAGTTATTTTTAGGAATTTGTTCACCAAATTTTCAACACAGCCATTTTAAGACCTCTGCTCATGAACAGTGTCACTATGATTTCCTTAATGTGTCCCATACATTGAGTTCGCACACCGACTGCGCCATCGTGTGCTACATGGGCAGAAACATGTTTTGGGCAGGATGTGAAAAATGACAGCTGTACTGCTCATGAGGAGGGGTGGTAAAATGGCAATGCTGAAAATCTGGAGTGGAAATATTGAAAATTCGCAAACCTATGAGCGTGCGTAGGATCTGCGCAACGCACGCTTGTAAAACAGTCATTTTTTGGGATTTTTGCACCAAATTTTCAACATGGGGTTTTTTGGACCCCTTCTCATGAATGATGTCACTGTCATGGCATTATTTGGGCCTGAAGGGTGATTTCGTGCAGTGACTGAGCAGTGACTGCGAAATCACCCTTCAGGCCCGAATAATGCCATGACAGTGACATCATTCATGAGAAGGGGTCCCAAAAACCCCATGTTGAAAATTTGGTGCAAAAATTCAAAAAAATGCCTGAGATATGCAATAAAGTTGACCCCCCTATCTAGCCCATTATACAGCTTACCGGCATTTCCTCAGTTCACGGTTGACTTTGAAGAGTGCAGACGTGTTCCCCGTCCACCGAAGATCGCCGCGCCGAGCTCTGGAGTAAGTATGGGTGAGGGGGTGTGGGGAGGCAGGGTGCGCAGGGTGGGTGCGGTTGTGGAGGGCGGGGGAGACTCGTGGGACCGTTTTACTTTACAGGTTTTTTTTTAATTGATGACGTGGGACATTTGCCACGCTGGTGGGCTCCCAGCATGGCACAAGGATGGCTGGGGGGCCGAGGAGCCAGCGGGAGATTGGGCATCCCGTCGGCAAGCTCTTGGGGGGGCGTTGCCATGCTGGGGTAGGCTCCCAGCGTGGCAGGCAAGATTTGGGGGCGGCATGACGCGAGGGGGCGGCGTGACGCTGGGAGGGAGAGCGCATGACGGTGCTCTGTATGACAGCTGTGGTTTTGAAGCGAAGACCACCACTGTCATACAGCTCCCGTGACCTACTGCGCAGGATCGCCACGCCTGCTCAACTGAGCAGTGGATTTAATGGGAGAGGCACACCTCCAAAGTGTGCTACTCTCCCAAAACGTTCCTTGCGCATGCGTGCAAGTGAACGTAAAAAGGGAAAAAGCAAGGCATTTCAATTGTAGCATACTCTGCAGGGAAACATGTTTCTTGTCTCTGTTCCTGAACCCACTGTCTACCCCTTCCCCGCGACAGCTGATAAACACACAATGATAATAGCAGCAGTAACAATTTTGAAGTAGCCAATATAACTAAGGAGAAAAAAATGGTTACCATTACCCTGCTGAATAAAGCTCCAGGCATATTTGGTAGCCAGAAAGGTGCATCTGGGCCTACCACCCCATGCTTTAACAAACTGCTTCTGCACTGTCTCCAACCAATACAACAGCAGGAACATGGCCAGTAATCTATATCGAGTGTACTGAAGTCCCCCAACAGCAGCATCTCCCCCTTTTCTGCCATTTTACCAATGACTTCCACCATTACCTTATCATTTTTATCACATTCAACACTTTTGTTCATTGTGCTAGTTCTTTTGTTCTCATCCCACCAAAACCACTTACCTGTTAGCAATGTACCTAATAGGTGGTATTGTGCTCCAGATCAGTTCAGTCTAAAATGGGACTTATTACATTTTGTGAAGATGGTGCAGAGATCAGATTGGATCAATCACTTTTCATAATATATGCTCCAAAAAAATGTACCTGGGATATCAGGCATTCAAAATGTTCAGGACCACAAATCATGTATCTCAAACTGTGCAAATACTCTATTCCAATCAGCAGTACAGTACACATATATCACACTTTGCTATCAGTTTTAAGCTTTTTTAGCAATGAATCTGATACTTTTTCAAATGACAAATATATGGAACTACTCTTCACTGAATTATGCTATGCTTATATCTTTAAAAAGTGCACATAATACAACACAGTCAGATACAGATACTAATACCCAGTTTAACACTTCAGCGGTGCTGTGCATAGTAACTCTCAGAGAGAAGAATATGCACTGGATCAGAGAGTACCTATAAAAATGTGTATTACATACCTACCGTAATTCTTGATCTTCTTGGACGAAGTCTCCACCACTCATTCACACTAATGGGACAGAGGGAGCCAAAAATCTTCAGGAGGGCTGGCGCTGAGGTAGGACCGCACATGAGCAGTGCCGCGAGACTGGCTCATGCCGTATAGGCTATCTTGGCATCGACCCTCCAAATGCCTCAGTACAGTATATTTTTTACCAATGAGGTGCAGCATAAACTAACCTAGTGAAACTTACCTATGTCAGACATCAGATATTCTGAATGACCCGTATAAGAAGGGTCAGCACAATTGAGTCTTCACAGCCCGGTCATCGAGGGATTGAAGACCAAAAACAGATAAGTGAGCTCGGGGGATGGAGGGTAGGTGTGTGAATGAGTGGTGGAGACTTCATCCAAGAAGATCAAGAATTACGGTAGGTATGTAATTTACATATCTTCCTGGACATACAGTCTCCACCACTCATTCACACTAATGGGAGAGTACTGAGCTATAATAATCCCCCGAGAAGGGTGGCAGGAGAGAGAGAGGAACTTACTTAGGACAGGAGTCCATTAAGGGTTGTCCTGCCAAAGAACTTATGCTATCCGGCTTGGAGATCCAAAGCATAGTACTTCACAAAAGTGTGCACAGAACTCCAAGTAGCTGCATTGCAGATGTCTGCAATAGGCACATTTGGAATTTCTGCCGGGGATGCTGCAACTACCCTGGTAGAATGAGCTTATACTCTGCCTTCCAGTTTGACCTGTGCCATGGAGTAGCATTGGAGAAGACATGCCACCAGCCATGCCGAAATACATCTGATAGCAACAGGTTGACCCAGCTGAGCCATGCTGAAAGAGACAAAAAGTTGTTTAGATTTGCAGATTTCTTTAGTTCTGTTTATGTAGATGCGCAGAACCCTTTTAAGATCCAGAGAATGCAGGGTATGTTCTCCCTCATTCTGGAAGTTAGCAAGGTAGGTCGGAAGAACCAAGGCTGGTTCAGATGGAATTCTGAGACTACTTTAGGGAGAAACTTAGGGTGAGTTCGAAGAACCACCTTGTCTTTGTAAAATACAGTATACTGGAGGGGGTCTGTGACTAATGCATATATTTCAGACTCTCTGAGAGCAGAGGTAATGGCTTCAAGAAAGGCGGTCTTCCAGGTCAGGAACTTCAGCTCACAAGTTGCTAGGGGCTCAGAAGGTTTATGGGTGAGCATGTCTAGCACAAGTTTAATGTTCCAGTTGGCTATCAATCATTTGACTGGCAGCCTAGTGTGAATATACCTTTAAGGAGTCTCTTGACCAAAGGTAACTGAGCCAGGGACATGTAGTGTATGGGCTTGTGGTATACTGAGATCATGCATAGGTGAACCTTCATGGTAGATTATTGCTGTCCTGTATTTGATAGATGCAGAAGATACTCCAAGACTGTGTTAGGTGGGCAGGAGAAGGGGTCCAGGGAGGACTCTGTAAATCAGATGGAGAACCGCTTCCACTTTGCCATGTAAGTTTTCCTAGTAACCAGCTTGCATGCCACTAGGAGAATGTCTGAAACCCTATGGGAAATGTCAAACCTACCCACTTTTATCTCCTCAGGAGCCAAGCATGGAGGTGAAGAGATCTCAGGCTGGGATGGCCAACTGGGCCCTGGGACAGCAGGTTCATTTGAAGTGGAAACTGTCTCGGTGAAGTTTCAGATAATCTGTTGATTAATGTAAACCATATCTGATGAGGCCAGAAAGGGGCAATGAGGATCATTCTGGCCTCCTGAGCCTCCAGCTTGAGCACTACCCTCTGAACTAAGGGAAGAGGAGGAAGTGCATACAGAAAGTGTTTTGTCCACCACAGTCTGAATGCATCCTGACAGAAAGTGCCAGGTTCTGGAGTTTCTAGAGCAGAAGTGAGGCAATTTTGCATTGAGTGGGGATGCAAAGAGGTCCAGGTCTGGTGTTGCCCACTCTGAAGAGCGATTGCATGATGCTTGTGTCAAGAGACACTCGTGAGGATCCATTTCTGTTCTGCTGAGATGATCTGCTAGATCATTCTACACTCCTGGAAGGTAAACCACTTGTATCAGGGCTTTGTGCTCCAGGCACCACTTCCACACTCTCATCGCTTCCCTGCATGAGGGGTGAGAGTGTGCTCCACCCTGTTTGTTAATGTAGTACATCACTGCTTGTTGTCCGCTTGAAGGAGAATGATCTTGTGACAGAGAATGTCCTTCAGAGCTTGGACTGCGTACAGGACAGCTCTCGTTTCTAAGATATTTATGCAAAGTTGAGGCTCGTTCTGATTCCATCAATCTTGTGTGTGGAGTTCTTGACATTGAGCTCCCCATCTAGAAGGGATACATCCATGGTGATGGAGATCTGAGATTCCAGTGAGGCAAAGGAAACCCTATCAGAAGATTGTACTCTTGAGTCCACCAGGTGAGTGACCATTTTAGAGGTTCCATCACCTTGATGTGAAAGGACTGGGACTGTGTAGTCAGGGACCACTGAATATTGAGCATCCACTGAGTAGTTCTTATGTGAAGATGAGCCAGAGGCACAGAGAACACTTAAGGTGCTGCGAGACCCAGAATCTGCTGCATCGAGAGGGCTCAAATTGAATCATTCTCTCTGATAAAGTAGGCCATCTGAAGGATGTCATTTCTCCTGTCCTCTGGAAGAAGGGCTTTTGCATTGGAGGTATCCAAAAGGGCTCCTGTGAAGAGGAGCCTTTGGGAGGGTTGTAGTTATAATTTCCCTAAATTCAACAGAACTTACATGGATGTGAGGAACTTGGAAGCGATAGCCAAGGCTTCCTGAGTCTCTTGTCTGGAGAGGCTTGCCAGTAGCCAGTCGTCCAGATATGGGAACACTTGAATTCAAAGTTTCCTGAGTTGCACTGCAAAAACTGCAAAGCACTTTGTAAAGACTCAAGGCGCCGATGTTAGCCCAAAGAGCAGGACCCTGAACTGGTAGTGCTGATACAACACCACAAATCAGAGATACTTGTGGTAGTTTGGGTGTATGAGAACATGTTGGTAGGTGTCTTGCATGTCCAAGGAGGCCAGACAATCATTTTGATGAATCAAAGGTAACAGAGTGCCAAGTGATATCATCTTGAATTTCTCCTTGTAAAGGAATTTGTTTAACTTCCTTAGATTGAGAATAGGATCCATGCCACCTGTTTTCTTTGGAACTAGGAAGTACTGGGAACAGAAACCTGTGTTCCATTGATCCAGCTGAACTACTTCTACTTCCCTGTTGTTCAGAAGGCCTTGAATCTCGGAAGCAAGAAGGTCTGACAGAGAGACAGACAGCTTGTGTTGTCATTTGGGTGGATGATCTGGAGGTGTTTCTGAAAGATTTATATTGCAATTCTGACAGATTATTCTGAGCACCCATTTCTCTGATGTGACTGACTTCCCACTGGTTGTAAAACTGAGTCATATACCTTCCTACTGCCAAGGAAGAGTCCCCCTTGGACAGCTGAGCTGGGACTTGGGCCAGAATCTCAGAGGGTGGCAGTAGTTGCTTTTGGGTCCTGTACCTTCTGTTACATTGTTACATTTTCTTTTGCAGTGGGGGGGGCTTGATTTTTGCTGAAGCCCCCTCTGCCTTTGCCACAAAAGGACTGATGGACTGATGAAACTTCTGCTGGTTCCCGCCCCGTTGAGGGGCAGCAGAGGGTAGCCTGGCCGTTTTTATAGCCATTCTAGTTTTCTGTGTGGCCTCTAGTGCCTGCTTGACTTGAGGGCCAAACAGATAAGTTCTATCAAATGGTAAACTCATAACTCATTGTTGGGCATCATTTGTGAATCCTGATGTTCATAATCACGAGAGGTGTTGGGTGCAAATACCAGCAGCTGCTGCCCTAGAAGCAGTGTCAAAGATGTCCATAGCAGCTTTTAGTTGCTGATTGTTGGACTCAGTGCCTCTAGTAATGGTCTGGAGAAGCTCTGAGCTAATGTCAGACTCCAGAAGAGCTTCCACGGTGGCTTTGAGCGAATGCCAGAGGGTATACCCATCTTGAAAGAAATAACCCTGGTAGCTAGCAATGCACATGCCCAGGGTAGAGGCAGTGAAAACTCACTTCCCTAAGGTGTCAATCTTACAAGTTTCCTTGTTTACTGGATGTGCCGTAGATTCCTGAGAAAGGACAGCTTTGTCCTTCTCTGCCAAGACAACTATGATATCAGCAAAAGCTTGAGAGGTCAAGATTGGTCGATCTTTGGGGGGAGGCATAATTCTTGTCTATGGATTTAGCCGCAGAAGGAATAAGCGCCGGATTATCCCACACCATTTGTGAGAGTGTCTCAAAAGAGGGCTGCACCAAAGGAGTTAATTCCACAGGAATATCCAGAACCTGCAGATACTGCAGATGCAGCAGTTTCTCCGGATCAATCTCTGAAGTCTGGAGAGAGAAAGAGTGGAATTCTTGTTCTTCAGCAGAGATGTAAAGGAAAAGTCTTCGACCAAAGGCTTCACTGAAGGAGAGGGTTAATTTGTCACTCCCAGTGAAGAATCATTGTCAAATTCATCTCCTAATGAAAGATCAGGATCAGGCTCAATATCATCCCCTACTAGCTCCGGAGGGATAGTATTGATAGGAAAAAGAGGAGGAGGCGCTCCACAAATCAGTTGAAAACCCCAGTGCCAAGACAGCACCAAATGTGCAGATGCAACCGGCACAGGAGGCAGTGCCAAAAGAGAAGATGGCACCAGCCCAGAGAGTGGTGCTGGGCGTGGCACCACTAAGACAGAAGTTGAAGTCAGCACCGCTCTAGGCACCACAGGACCAGAGGGTCCCAAACCCATCCTCGGAGTCAGGGAGGAAGATCTGAGAAAATTAGTAGGAGAAAATGGTACCTGAGCTGGCCCCTGCACCACAGCCATATGAGGAGGAAAAGCACAAGAGCATGGTGTCGATGGCACCGGAGAAGGCACCACACGACTAGGAAATCCCAACTGCCCTGCCTGCAGGTTTGAAACCATTAGGCCTGAAGACCTCAGAGACAAACCTGCCGGCTCAGGCAGGCCGGAAAACCACTGAACCCATTGCTCCATAAGAGCAGCTCAATGATGAAATTGCTCACCGGAAGACCCCCCCCCCCAAGGGGCAGGGAGGGACTCCAGAGCCGAGGTTGTCGGCCATCAGGAACAGACGCTGTAGGGGACCCCAGCGGAGTCAGAGTCAAACCCCTGCCCCTCACCACCAATGATCAACATGCAGACATACCAGAGAGTGACCTCGAGCAGCACCGTTTCTTCTCCGACTGGGAGGTTGAAGATGAACTCGAGGTTGAGCGGAGCCGAGTCCTTGATGAAGATCAAGAATGGGACCTCTTCTTTTTGTGCTTTCGGGAGGACTGCCCATGCCCCGGAGCACCAGACTGCCTGTAGTCAGATCCCCCTCCATAGAGGGCGACGGACCAGACCCAGCCCTGCTGAAAACACAGCTTTCATGCAAAGTCTCTGTACCATCACTGGCCCTGTTCATGGTCGACTCCATCGAAGGCGGGCTGAAAACTTTGTTGACGAAAATTGACTTTTTTGGTTTAAACTGAATTACTAAAATAAATAAAAACTAACAAATAGAAACATTGAAGTTGATGGCAGATAAGGACCGCAAGGCCCATCCAGTCTGCCCATTTCTTTTTCTAACTTATGAATATGCCATAGGCCTTTGCTCTGTCAAAGGCCTATCTATTCATACTCATCTGTATTGCTCCTATATGCCTATCCCATGCATGACTGAAGCCCTGCACTGTATTCATATCCACCACTTCCTGAGGTAGGCCGTTCCATGCATCCACCACCCTTTCTGTGAAAAAGAACTTCCTCACATTACCCCTTAATCAGCCTCCCTCTAATCTCATGCTGTGTCCTCTAGTCCTGCTATTTTTCTTACATTGAAACATGTTAGACTCTTTCACCTTTTTAATGCCCTTAATGTGTTTGAATGTTTCAAGTATATCACCTCTCTCCCTCCTTTGCTCTAGGGTATACATATTGAGTTCAATTAATCTGTCCTCATATGTTTTCTGATGCAGTCCCTGCACCATTTTGGTTCCCTTCTCTGGATTGCCTCAATTTAGTTAATGTCTTTGTGACGGTGTGGCCTCCAGTACAGCACACAGTACTCCAGATGGGGCCTAACCAGTGTCTTGTAAAGAGGGATTATTATCTCCCTCTTCTGACTTGTGATACCCCTACTAGTACACCCCAACATCCCTCTAGCCTTACCTGCTGCTTTATTTATTTTTATTTATTTATTAAGCACCAGTTTACAACCTTTGAGCCAGAGGCTCGTTTACAAAGGTACCTCGTCACAGAGAGGACAATACAGTGATAACAACTTGGTACAGAGAAACAGTATACAGTTTTTTTGAGGATACAGGAGGACAAATGAGATCAACAATTTACCACATACAGGATTGGTGAAGTTAACATTGTTCAGGGAAATAACTAGAACATCAGAAAAACACAGGATATCAATACAGTGTGTTTTAGCGGAGTCAACAGGGAGGTAACAGGAACCAAGGATAGAGAAGGTAGAGGATTTGAGCAGCCAACAGGGGGCTTTGTCAGAGAGTGAGCAAGATAGCTTAGAAACAGCAACAGCTGCGAGTAGTGAAAAGGTGGTTCCGGAGGGTAGCAAGAGATTGTGGGGGTGTCTGAGATACTGGCAGGGAGGGAATCGTACCAAGAAGGGGCACGGTAGAGGAAAGCCTGTTGTCCATGAGAGGTCCTTGCCCTAGGTACCTTCAACTTGGTTTTACAGGAGGACCGTGTTGAAGCTAGTGAGTTTACATGGTGGATAACGGCAGTCAAACCAGGAGGAGAGAGCCCAAGGAGAGTTTTTTTTGTAAGGATGCAGGTTTGATACCTAAAACATTCATCAAGATTGAGCAGATTTGCCTGGGAATAAAGATGGCAGGTATGTGTAAGTCTGGGAGCACCTAAGATTAGTCTACAGGCCTTATTTAAGGTGAGGCGGATTTTGTTTAGCGAGGTCTGGTCAGCAGCCCAGTAGACTGGTAAGCCATAGTCAACAAGTGACAGAATGGAGGACATAACTGCGAGTCGGAGGGCATCGGGGGGGAGACATTGTTTGTGGCGGTAAAGGATTCCCAACCTAATATTGGTGGTGGAGGCTAAGGCGGAGATATGGAATGGAACGTGAGGGCAGGGTCAAAGGTTATCCCAAGGTATTTGTATGTGTAAACTTGTTCGAGTGGGAACATAGAGCTGGCGAAGACTTGAAGTTGGAAATTACTAGCTTTGTTTTGGGGGTGCAAGAAGATCATAGATTTGGTCTTTTTAAGATTGACAACCAGTCTATGTTCTTTAAACCAGGCTTCCACGTCTTTATAGGATAATTGCAGGGAATCTTGGAGGGTGGTGGGGTTACGGTCAGAAGCGAAGATAACAGCATCATCTGCATAAAGGAGGAGTTTACCAGTACAGGCACCTGGCAGGGTGTTGAGATAAAGGGAAAAGAGCAGGGACCCAAGAATAGAGCCCTGGGGAACCCCAGATCGGACAGGGCAGAGGTCAGAGAGGGTGCCATTGATTTTTACATGCTGGGACCGGACAGACAGATAGCTGGAGCACCATGAGACAGGTCCTGCAGCAAAGCCAGCGTGGCTGAGTGCATCCAGCAGGAGAGGATGGGATACGGTGTCAAAGGCTTTTGACAGATCGATGAACACTGCACCAGCAAGAGAGCCCGAGCCCAGGGAGGAATGGAGGAAGTTAGGAAAACTGATGAGGGCGGTATTGGTGCTGTGCCCAGCATGGAAGCCATTGTTCAGGCAGAGGATACTGTATTTGGTAAGAAACTCAGATATTTGGGAGGATACTACTTTCTAAGGCTTTGAGAGTGGTGAGAGGATTGAGATGGGACGATAATTAACGAAAGGGCCCTATCTCCACCCTTATGTACGGGAGTGACAGTGGCAATTTTCCAGGCAGATGGAAATTGCCCTAGACAGAGTGATTTGTTGAAGAGGCTAGTGATTGGGGCGATGACCTGGTCCAATGTCAGGCTGAGGAGTCTGGGGTCCAAGGAGTCACTGCCAGTGGTGTTGCTTCTTAGGGCCTTGGTCAGATATGGTCTGACTTCATTGGCAGTAACCCGGTGGAAGTGGAAAGATGTGTGTGAGGGAGCAGGGTCAGGATAGTGGGGGGGGTCAAAAGTTGCTAGGAGTACAGAGCTAAGGTCAGTAAAGGATTTATTGAGTGGTTAGCAATGAGGGTAGGATCAGTAGAGATAATACCCTCAATATTGATTGGGAGCGGAGGCGTGTACCACCATTTAGTTGTTTGATGTTATCCCAGAAGGTTCTAGCATTCCCCAGGACGAGGTGAGTGAGGCTCTGATAATGATCGCCTTTTGTTTTAGACTATGGCCCAGGCACATTTATTTCGGCAGCAGCATATGCCTGTCTGTCGGCAGGGGCCAGTTTCCGTGGCTAGGTGCCACAGGTTATCCCTGTGCCTAAGGAGTTGGAGTAGGGAAGGAGTGACCCAGGGAGTATGCAGTACCTTGGAATGAAGTTTGGTTAGGGGTGTGAAGATATCACAAGCTTTGTTAAACATTAAGGTGAAGAAGGCCAGGGCTGAATCAAGGTTGGGGGCGGTCTCAATGGGAGACCAGTCAACTTGGGCTAGAAGTTGCTTCAGGCCTCTTAGCCCACCTAGTCGCAACCGCCGCCATAGGGTGGCCTGTGCAGTGGGTTTGGTTAGGGACGTAATCCAATGGAAAAGAATAGGGGAGTGGTCACTGATTCCATCCGGAAGGACTTGTAGATTGCAAACTTGGTTAGGTCGGTTGGTGAGGACTACATCCAGAAGAGTGCTCAACCCCATTGTGGGGTTCACTCTTGTTGGTTGGGTAACAAGTTGCGTTAGGTCAATAGCAGTAAAGGAGTCACAGGTGGAGGAGGATGGGGCTAAGCCAGTTGATGTTTAGATCACCCATGAGAATATGCTCAGGGGAATGTGGTAGAGAGGTGAGATACTCTATTAGAGAGGCCAGGGCCTGAGTTTGATTTTTTTGGGGGAATATAGGCGGAGGTTAGAAAGAGGGGGCCTTTAGAGGGGTCGGGGGTAAGTTTTAGGGTAAGGGCCTGGACCCTGAGGTTAAGGACAGGGGCTGGGAGGGCTACTCCAGGAAGAGAGTCTTTGATATAAATAGCACAGCCTCCACCTTGTCTCCCTACATGGTCTTCTCGAAAGAGGGAGTAGCCAGGGAGTGAGACAAGGGAGACAGGGGTAGAGTCAGAAAGCCAGGTTTCGACTAGGGAGATGATGTCAGGTTTGTGGACAGTGACCCAACATTGGAGCAAGTCAAATTTCTTCAGGAGACTGCAGATATTCATAGAAGCAATAAGAAGCCCAGGGGATCTAGTCAAGGAGTTATTGTGGGTTGGGCCAGGGTTGGGATGAATGTTCCCTGACAAGAGTAGGAGGAGAAGTACAGCCCTGATCAGGGGACTGTGGAAGGCATTTTTGCATCGAGCAAGATAGTAGGAGTGGGACAGCTTAGAGACACAAGAAGTGGGCAAAGAGGTACAGGATGGGCAGGCTAGTACAATAAGTTGCCCGTAGGCGCAAAGGGAGGAAGCTAGGTGGGGACTAGGGGGAGGGTATGATAGGTTGGGGTGCAAGGAGATAGTAGAGAAGGAGGCAGGTGACTCCGGGGCCCAAGAGTAGGGGACCTGCGGAGCTATGTGGACACCTGGGTTAGATGGAGGCCACATGAGAAGGAGGAGGGAGATGCATGACAAGAGAAGGTGGGCAGTCATCTTAGGATGGGTCTGCAGATAGCAGTAATGAGATGGGTAGAAGAGGGTGAAAGGTCTACCCATAAGTGTAGTCACCACTTTGGTACAGTGGTAGAGCCCCCCGACTCAAGTGCACAAGATACTAGGTTCAAGGCTTGCCTAGAGTGATAGAAAATGTCCCAGGAAGGTGGCTGCAGCAGCAGAGTGCAGGGTTCAAAGCCTGCAGTAACACCCAGAAAATATTTTAGCAGACTATGGGGGTTAGAGGCTTTTAGAGTCTTAAAACCTGTCACAAACAATAGTCTCATGTGATAGCTGAGTGGCGGAGCTGCTGAGTGAAATAACAATGGTGCAGGGTTCAATGCCTGCAGTGGCACCAAGAGAGAAATGGTGAAATATTTTGGCAGACTGGGGAGGTCAGAGACTATGAAAGTCTTAGAAAGTAAGAATAAGATAGCCAGATACAATGGTTAAGTGGTAGAGCTGACGACTCTGATAGCAAGGGTATTGGGTTTGAGGACAGAGAATAGGTATTTTTGTTTCTAAGAAGGAAGAAGGAAGGGTTAAAACCTTGAAATTAGAGGTAGATATCGGCCTGGTTCGTTGGCTTGGCGGATTTGGGCTGCAGACTTTGGAATAAGGGGTACAAGGTTTGAGGCTTGTAAGGGGCCTAGTGGTGGGCTGCTTGGATGAATTCAGGTCATCGGTGATGATGACGCCCAAGTCTCTTTCTTCTCTTGTGACTGCCAGCAACTCCCCTCCCAGCCTATAGGTCGCTTCAGGGTTTCTCTTCCCTATGTTCATGATCTTGCACTTCTTTGTGTTAAACCCCAGTTGCCAGTCTTCTGACCACTTTGCTAGTTTATCTAGATCTCTTCTCATTCTGCCCACCCCATCTGGATCATCTACTCTGCTGCAGATCTTGGTGTCATCTGCAAACAGATAAACCTTACCTTCCAGTCCATATGCAATGTCACTGATGAAGATATTGAAGAGGACTGGCCTCAAAACTGATCCCTGAGGTACCCCACTTGTGACTTGCATCTCTTTTGCCTGTGTACCATTTACCACCACTCTCTGTTTTGTGCTCATCAACCAGTTTTCCACCCAGTTGACCAATGTCTGACCCACCCCGAGCCTACCCAGCTTATTTATCAATCTTCTATGTGGAATAGTATCGAAAGCTTTGCTGAAGTCAAGGTAAATGACATCAACTGCTCCTCCTTGGTCCACCACTCTGGTTACCCAGTCAAAGAAATCTATGAGATTAGTTTGACAGGACCTTCCTTTTGTAAACCCATGCTGTCTTGGATCCTGTGCTCCTATGGATTCCAGGTGTTGCACTGTCCTTTCCTTAAGGAGTGTCTCCATAATCTTGTCCACTACTGTGGTAAGGTTGACTGGTCTGTAGTTCCCTGCCTCCTCCCTGCTACCACTCTTGTGGAGCGGGATCACATGAGCCCTTCTCCAGTCTTCTGAGACCTCTCCTGTGCTCAGAGACTCACTAAACAGTTCTGATAATGGCTGCTAGTTCCATCCTTAGCTCCTTTAGTACCCTGGGATGTATGCCATCAGGTCCCATTGCCTTGTCCACCCTGAGCTTATCGAGCTCTTGTAGGACCCTTTCTTTTGTGAAGGGACTAGTGCACACCTCCCTCTCTCCTGAGTCCATGGTGCAGAGCTGTGGGCCCTGCCCTACCTTCTCTTCAGTAAATACTGAGCAGAAGTATCTATTTAGGATAGATGCTTTTACATGGTCCTCCTCCTCCTCCTCACATACCCCCTTATCCCCTTTGATCTTAGCAATAGCCCCTCTGGACTTTCTCCTTTCACTAATGTATCTATAGAAAGTCTTGCCACCTTCTTTTACTGTTCATCCTAGTGTTTCCTCAGTTTGGGCCTTTGCCTACCTTACTGTCTTCCCTGCTTCCCTTAGGGAAGATTGGTATGCCTCCCTATCTTCATCCTGCTGCGTTCTCTTATATTTCCTGAAGGCCAGCCTTTTGGCTCTGACCTTTTCTGCTACTGTGTTTGAGAACCAAAATGGTTTCCTTCTTCTTTTGCACTTCCTTTTCTCACTAACACAATGGGATGTTGCTTCAAGTATTGCATCTTTAATGCTTGCCCACTTTGCCTGTACCCCCTCACCTGTATTTCTTTTTGACAGGGCTAGCTTAACTCTGTTGGCCATCTTATCAAACTCAACTCCTCTGAAGTCCCATATTTTTGCCTTGGAATGGGATGATTTTGTTCTTGTGGCCAAATTGAACAATACCATGTGATGGTCACTGGCCCCCAGGTGACCTTCTACCTGGGGATCTGTGATTCTTTCCCTGTTAGTCAGTACTAGATCTAGGATAGCCCTGTCTCTAGTGGGTCATTGTACCAGTTGTTTGAGTTCATCCCTCTGCAGGGAATCCACCATGTGTCTTGTTCTGGCAGATGTCCCTGCTGGTATTGACCAATCTGTATCTGGCATGTTGAAGTCTCCCATTATCAGAACCTCTCCTTTAGCTGTCATGTTTTGTATATCTTCTAACAGTAACATGTCTATGTCTTCCCCTGGTCTGGAGGCCTGTACACAACCCCAGTTCTTCTGGCTGTCCCATTTCCTGTTTCCAGGGTGGCCCATAGTTCTTCTGGCTCCTTATGTGTATTCTGAATTTCTGTAGCTTTGATATTTTCATTGACATAAAGTGCCACTCCACCCCCAATTTTTGCACCTTAGTCTCTTCTGAACAGTACATAGCCAGGTATTGAAGTCTCCCAAGCATGGTTACTGGTAAACCATGTCTCGCTAATGGCTACTATGTCCAGTTTAGCCTCTGTCATTATTGCCTGCAGGTCTGGGATCTTGTTTCCCAGACTGCGAGCATTTGTGTACATGATTTTCTATTGGTCAGATTTCAGTGTGTTAGTTGTTGGGTGAGGTCCAGCATTTCCCCTGTGCATCATATGGGGAGCCAGACCTTTTTCTTGACCTGGTGATGCAAATGAACTACAAACATGATGAACTCCTGTTTGACCACTAGTTGAGGGGGAGGGGTGTTCTTCCCATTTGATGTTTTGGGTGCTGCACCCCTCTCCCTATTTGCTAGTTTAAATATTCTGCAAAGACATCAAACTTCTGCACCAATGCACTGATTCCCTCCTTAGTCAGATGCAGTCCATCAAATTTAAAGAACTTTCACTCCCAAAACTGTTGCCAGTTCCCTACAAATTTGTGTCCTTTTACCTGGTACCAGCTCTTTTACCTGGCACCAGCCCTTGAGCCAAATGTTTAGCTCCCCTATCTCCCTTTCTCTGACCTTCCATCCATCTGTCCCCCCTCTCCCAATACTGAATGACTATAGTTGCTGTCATATAGATGTGAAGATTTGACTCCTGATGGGCGAGTGACATCGTCACTGAAGCGCACTCAATGGCAGGAAAAAGGAACTGAGGCAGTTGGCGAGTCGACGCTGATATAGCCCATACAGCCCGAGCCAGTCTTGTGACTCCGCACATGCACGGTCCTACCTTGGCACCAGCCCTCCTGAAGATTTTTGGTTATCACTGGATCCTAGCACCTCCGAGGTAGTCCCATTAGTGTGAATGAGTGGTGGAGAATTTATGTCCAGGAGGATCAAATAATACTGAAAAATGCTATGTGTCATTTTTTTTCTACTGGTGGGTAAATGGCTATGGATCTCATAAACATATTGATCAGCACTTCATGCTTTTAAATTATTTTATTAAAATATGTTGATGACTGCCTTACATAGCATCAATACTATAAGGTAGGGAAGTCAAGTTACTTCATATACAGGATCACTGTGTACTCTTAATATAAGTTTCAAGTTTATTTGCAGGAAAAACCATTGGACACTCTCATTTACAAGGAGGTCCCCCCAATATAATAATAAGGTGATATAAGCCCTTATGTGATTTATTTTGACATCTGAAATCTCAAGACGTAGAAAGTATGTGATTGTATAAGATGCAGTATTACCAGGGGGTTAACTCTTCCGCCTATGTTTCCAAGAAACAATTACTTAAAAGCATAGCACACTGCAACAAATTTACATTTTTCACAATTCCAGTAAAGCAGTACCTGCACTGATCAATGCCTCGTAGGACTTTTCTCATTTTGTAGAGGATCATTTTTGGTTTCCCACCGCAGAGGTATAGTAAAAGAAATCCAGACCCCCTGTTAACTCTTCCACCAGTTGACTGCATACAGAGCTATCTTTTGAGTATAACTTCTCTGTCAAGTCACTGGGTGGGAATTAAAAAAAAAAAAAAATTCCTGAGGTCATAATGATCTGTACTGATTGGTCCAGCAAATAATATGTTCACACTTTGTGCATGTGAGACACACGAGTGGAGTGCTGCACCACTTAGTAATTAAATGAGAATTGTAAATCTCTGGCTCTGTCAGTTTAGAGCTGAGCCCCACTGTCACAGCCCTGACCCCCTGCTATCTTTACAACATACAGCTGATTTACATCTCCTCTCCCCTGCTCCTCTTTGAATCAGCTTGGGAAGATTAACCCCTTCACACCTGAATTCTTTCACCCTGAAAAACACATACATGACTCTTTTTCAATTTACTTCTATATAATTCTGGTGAAAAGGGGTTAAAAAGGGCAATCTACTACTTTGGCCCAAAAAAAACTGGAGAGGTGGCAGACCCCCCTCACTCCTCCCCATCTGTTGTTTATGCTTGTGTCAACTCTGACTGATGCAGGCACCTTGTGTCAATTGTTTGGCTTTGTGAATCAGGCCCAGGATCTTCTTCCTCTGAGAATGCATCTGTTCACATTTCTGATTCCACTCATCAGATATCATCCTTTGCTTATGACATCACAACCTGTTGCCATGGAAATAATTTAGATGTTTCTAGCAAAGGATTATGACTTCCGGCAGGAAAATCAGCCAATTAAGAAGTCTCTGGAGCAAGAAGCCTGTTTTATGCAAATATCTTTTGTAAGGAAGAAGAGAAAATTCTGAAATTCAAATGTTTGGGGGGAAATGTGATGAGATTTTGCTCTTCCAGCTCCAGCTGTCATTATGCAAGAAACTGTAAAATCACTCAGTGTCAACGTGTGGTGTACATTACATCATCTTTGTGGGAGGCAGTGCAGTGCAGTGGTTAGAGCATTTGACAAGGAAACCAGGAGATCACAGATTTAAATGCCGCAAGAGTCAAATATACTTTGTGTGATCTTGAGCAAGTCATTTAACTTCTCAGTGTTCCGATTCACTAAGCTGTGAAAATAGGTTCAGGAAGGACCCCATTGGTAATAAAAAGTTGCATCTCAGCTGGGCTATCTTAGGTATCTAAACTGTAAAAGGAAAACCTTTTCATGGAAGCACATGCTCTGTGTACAGTGGAGTTATTGATTTCTTGTTTTTAAGGACTGACATTTACTGAGCAACATAGATTAATATGGATTTTCTCTTTCAAAATCCCACAGCACAGTGTGGGAGAGTCCTTTCCTCTAAGTTGGACAGGGAGTGTCTGAGTAATATCTCTCCTAGTGTAAGACAGTTGAGAGATTTGCAGCCACCAGGCCAGGGCAGGGCCTGCTGTGCGTTTCCTGGTCTGTAAACAGCAGTTTGAATTAGAGCTCACTTGCTGAACCATGAAAGGGTCCTTGCTTATTATTGTTGATCACAACTTTAAACACACTAGTCAGTGTGCAGTGTCACTTTGCAAGGCAAGTCATATGCTTAGATGTTTAAAAAGATGGATGTTAAGTGCTTTAAAGCAGCAGTACTACGAAATCAGGAAGTGACCTATCAAAATTCTGTTTTTCATCTGTTGTCCACTTGGGAACAGAGGTAGGAGGTTGTTCATGAAAGTGGTTTGGTTTTATCCTCTGTTTTAAATGAAATATTTGAATAGTTTTGTACTTGAAATTAGTTCTGTGTGTTAAAAATTACTACTTTGAGTTAGAACTGTTACTTGGGCTGTGATATTGTAACTATTGGGGCTTGTGTGCTGGGTGTGGGAACACTTGTTTGGCAGTGATAATTAGAGTCAAATTTAAATGTGATGTTTGCCTGGTGGTAGTAGAGCCCTCCCACTCACCCTGTTTTGTAGGCTTTCTTAAATACTGAAAAGCCACTGGGGGTTGGGATTGAAGGGCTGTGCATTTCTGTTTGTGACTGAAATTCGAGGCAATAGGAACTGGTGGGCCTGTGGCATCATATGGTACCTGATGTCTGCATACACACACTGTTAGTGGGACTGGACACACACTGGACTGTATGTGTTTGTGAGACTTGGGAAATTTATTGGTGGGGTTGAAATTGGGTCTGTAAATAACTGCAGTTAGTATAGAGAGTATTCCAGGGGGAAGGGACTGAGAAAAGGGGTGTGTGCCATTATGAACAGAGAGGAACAAACAGGGTGGCCACATTCCACCATGGCAGGCATCTTCAGAAGGGTTGTAGGCTGCACAGGCTGTGGGATGGCAATAATTCTTAATTGGGCCGGAGAGAGGGAGGCTGCCCACTCTGTAGATAGCTATCTTGTATCAGGAGTGAAGTATATTGGTTAAGGAGTAAGCTGGAGGAGTTGGGAGGGTGTCCAAGGATAAGGGGTGTGGATATGGGTGGCAGAAGGGTGGGGCTGAGGGGAGGCTGGGGCAACACTCAGAGATTACAGGACGTTATGTTACAGCAAGCAGGAGGGGGGGATATTAGGGACAGAGGACCCTTAGATAGGGATGTTGATGCTAAGGGGAAAACATATGGGGTAAACATTCCGAATATAAAGAAAGTGGAGGGGGAAGATTCAGGAGGGGCTGTTGTGGGGAAGCCTAGAAGAGCAGACAGTGAGACGGGAGGGGCTGTTGTGGGGAAGCCTAAAAGAGTAGACTGTGGTAAGGGAGCTCCTAAGGAGAACAGGGCAAGAGGAGAGGAAGAGGGGAAGTTTAGAGGGGCAGTCGGGGGAAACTAAGGTTACTTGATGGAGGCTGGCATAGAGTGTTACAATAAATTTGAGCTACTAAGCAACCTAGAGGGGGAGGAAGGGGTTGGTGGAAATGAAGAAACTGATACAGAGGCCAGGGGAGGGAGGGAGTCGGATACCCATAGTGCATCACAGACCGGCAATGGAAAAGATAGAAATAGTCCCAGAGGGAGAAGGGGAAACATAAATGTTAAGCAGATGGGGGAGATGCAACATATTGCAGACATGAGGGAGGAGAGCATGACTGGAGAGAAACTGGAAGACAAGGAGGTGGGGGAGGGGCCCTTCAGCAGGGGGCTCTGTACCAAGGATGGGGCCCTAGGTAAAGGGGATCCACAGAGGGCCTCTGGAGATAGGGGTACTATTACAAGGGGGGAGGATGGTGATATGGGGGAAGGGGAAACCATCAGGGCCAGGATAAATGGTTCGGATAAGAGAAGGTTAAAGGGGACACCTATTCAGGGTGGGTCTGAGTTAAGTAGGCAAAATAACAAGGGAGGCAGAAAGGAGAGGGTGACAAGGGGGTCTCTAATAAGGCAGGAAGACTCCCATGGAATTGAGATCACGAATAAAGGGAGGATGGGGGTTGAGAGCGCATAATGGAGGTAACCATAAGGATGATGGCGGTGTTAAGGTTCTGTTATTGGGAGACTCGATGATTAGGGGTATCCAGTGGGAGGGACAGGGGGGTGGATGCCATAGCCAGGTGAAGGTAGTGAGTATGTCTGGGATGACAGTGCACAGAGCAAAGTTCATGGTGTACGAACTGGTTAGGGATTGTGGAGGGAAACCGGATTTCCTGGTGCATTTGAGAACTAACAATCTAGAGGGAAATAGCATTTTGGAAATCCAAGCAATGTTCCAAGAACTTGTCAGAGTCTGTCAGGATAATGGATGCAACATATCCTTTTCGGAGATATTGCCAGTACCAAAGGCCTCAGTGGAGAAAAAAATGAAGATCACAGAGGTTAATGACTGGCTCAGGAAGTGGGGTGAAGAGAGTGGGTTGGGAGTGTTAGGTAACTGGAAAGGAGTTTGGGAGGATAAGGGCCTGTATGCCAAGGACAGGCTTCATCTTGCCCCATTAGGGAAGGAAGTCCTTAAACAGGGGGTGGCTGACTACATTCAAGAAAGGTGAGGTTTAAACTTGAGAGGGGGGAAGGATAAAGGAGGGGCTGACCAGAAGCCCTCTCCTCCAGATGAGGGGAGTAGCCTTCAAACCCAAGGGGGGGAAGGGGGGAAACAGACTGAGGGAGGAGGTTTCAGGAGGAGCAGAGGGAGGATGGAAGTATAAGGAACCTGGGTGGGGTTCGACAAAGGGGATCAGGGATAAGGGGTGGTGGAGATGGTGTTAGTAAATGCCAGGAGCTTGGGAAACAAGTTGCCAGAGTTCCAGGCCATGCTCTTCGGGGGGGGTGGATGTAGTGGTCACGGGAAACGTGGACCAACAAAAACCATGACTGGGACCTAAATGTGGGGGTACACTATGCTTAGGAAGGATAGAAAGGAGGGCAGAGGGGGTGGAGTGGCTATGTTCATTAGAGATGTCATAGAAATTGCTAGGGTAGAAGAGGCAGAGGGAAACATGGAGGCCTTATGGGTCACCTTACGAACCCCAGCAGGAGGTACGGTCAAGCTGAGTGTAGTATATAGGCCCCACGGGATGGGTGATGTTCTGGAGGATGGTTTGCTGGACAACATCATTGCCCAGTGTGGACCAAAAGGGGAAAGAGTGGTGTTGATGGAGGACCTTAATATGCCAGGTACAAACTGGGGAACCATGTCCTCTAAGGTGGCCAAGAAGCAGAGGCTGCTGGACAGCTGGACAGCTTCCAGGATGTGTTCTTAACACAGCATGTGATGGAGCCCACAAGGGAGGGGCATGTCCTGGACGTGGTTCTGGCAGATGGGGATCTGGTAAGAGACCTGGTTGTAGAGGATCCCCTTACTGGGGGCCACCACTATATTGTCTGGTTTCAAATAAGCATGGGGGGAGAGATCTAGGACACTGGCAGTGGACTTTAGGGGGGCAGACTTTGTGGGCATGGGAAATATTCTCAAGGATCACTTGAAGGGGATTACATCAATGACAAATCTGGAAAAGAGATGGGAGATCATAAAACCGGGACTTCATGAGGCAGTCAGGACCTGCGCTAAGGTAAAATGTAAGGGAGCAAGGTCACATAAACCATGCTGGTGGTCCAGTGAGGTTCAGGTAGCAGTCAGAGAAAAGAAGGCGGCCTACAAAAAATATAAAACAACAAGAGGTGATAGGGAAAAGGAAATGTTCCATCTTGCATCTAGAAAAGTCACCCAGATGGTGAGGGCGGCAAAGTCCGGTAAAGAGCTGCGGCTGGCACAGGGGATACATGGAGGGGAAAAGGGGTTCTTCCGGTACATTGGCGAGTGGAGAAAAACTAAGGGCCACCTCGGCAGATTGAGATCAGAAGGAGGGTGGGTGGAAGAGGCGAGGGACCAGGCAGAGGTGTTAAATGAGTACTTCACCTCTGTGTTCACTAGGGAAGGGGATGGGATATCTACAAAGCAAGGCATGATGGGAATAGAAGCAGTAGTGAGTGGGATCAGGGGAGCAACAGAAATGGAGCAAGAGGGAGGGAGAGGTACCCCAGGCATGTCACATCAGGATAAGGATAAAAAGGCCAGTAAGGTGGAGGGGACAGATGATTCTATCTCCACCGAAAGGGTATGGTTAGCCCTCAAGGCCCTAAAGAAAGATAAATCTCCTGGACAGGATGGCATTCATCCAATAGCACTATGGGAATTGGCGGACATACTGGCTGCACCCCTGGCAGAGCTCTTCAACAGGTCGCTTGAGACAGGGAGGGTACCTAGAGATTGGCGAGAGGCACATGTGTTGCCAATCCATAAAGGGGGTTGAGAGAAGTACCAGGTAACTATAGACCCATCAGTTTTACCTTGGTGGTGGGAAAATTAATGGGGAGTACACTAAAGGAACAATTGGGGGTGTACTTGGAGGAGGTGGGAGGTCTGGATAGTTGGCAACATGGGTTTGTGCCAGGTACATCATGTCAAACCAATCTTGTGGAGTTCTACGAATGGGTAACATCAGAACTGGACAGGAAAAGCCTGTGGATGTATTATTCTTGGACTTCAGCAAGGCATTTGACTCGGTCCCCCACAATGGTCTGGTAGAGAAACTGACGGGGTTGGGAGTAGGCCCTTTGATGGTCAGATGGATTGAAAACTGGCTAGCTGGATGCACCCAGAGAGTAGTGGTCTGTGGGGAGCTCTCGAACCCTAGAGAGGTCGGTAGTGGGGTACCGCAGGGCTCGGTCCTGGGTCCGATCCTGTTTAATGCATACATATCGGACATTAGGGAGGGTATAGGGTGTGAAATGAGTCTCTTCGCTGATGACTCCAAGATGGGAGCAGTAGTTGAGGGGGAAGATGGGAGGTTGGCCCTGCAAGGGGACCTGGACACTCTGGAAAGCTGGGCTCACACATGGAAATTAAATTTCAATATCACCAAGTGCAAGATGTTACATCTTGGATGGGGAAACCCTAAACACAGGTACACTCTGGGAGGGGAGGCGCTGGAGGCCTCAACAGGGGAAAAAGACCTAGGGGTTATGGTGGATGCATGTATGAATAACTCTGAGCAGTGCAGGAGAGTGGCTAGCAAGGCAAACAGCATGTTGGGATGCATCGTAAGGGGGATCACCTCTAGGAACAGGGAAGTGATTCTGCCGCTGTTCAATGGACTAGTTAGACCACACCTTAAGTACTGTGTACAGTACTGGAGATCACACTTGTAGAGGGACATACAGCTCCTGGAGAGGGTACAGAGGAGGGCAACTAAGATTATATGAGGACTAGACGATTTGATGTATGAGGACAGACTTGAGGAGCTCTGCCTGTTTTCATTGGAGGAGAGGAGAGACAGGGGGGACATGATTGAGGTCTTCATGTACCTCAAGGGAATAAATAGGGTAAACATGGAGGGGATCTTTAGACTAAAGCAGGAAGGTATCACCAGAGGGCATGGTTTGAAGTTGGAAGATGGAAGGGTGAGGGGGGAAAAGAGGAGGAGGTTTTTCACTGAGAGGGTGGTGGACCCTTGGAATGCACTGCCTGGCGAGCTGGATCAGAGATCTACAGTGAAGGGCTTCAAGAGAGGGTGGGACAGACACAGAAAGCGGATGTACCAGATGATGTCCTGGCCCAGGGGGGTGGGGATGGATGATAGGGATTTCTGGAACACAAGGTGGGGGAGGGCCTAGGCATCCAACTAGGGATCTGAGGTTCGAGCAGACTCGATAGACCGTAAGGCCTAATCTGTTGGCAATTAGTATGTTAGTAAGCATGCAGCCAAAGTTCCAATTTCCATACCTGTAAATGTTTTTTTCCAGTCATCTTCAGTTTTTTAGATATTTGCAATTTATTTGAAGTGTTGTAGCACTACAACACATATGGTGGCTGATTAATTTCAGCTGCACTTTACCTTCAGGTTGCTTCACATCTTTTGACAACAGCAGAGGGACCCTCTACTGACCATTCCTGATGTCCCTGCAAGTCATTCACATGTGCAGTTGGCAGCAGAGGGGGTTCCAGTGCAAAATGCTGGGTGGCAGACATGCAAACAAAAGAAGAAAATAACTGAGCAAATTACTCGGCGATAGTATAATGCCAGTGAGAAAGAGTACCAGGTATATGATTAGCAGGGCACAGGGAATAAACTGTCAAAAAAGTGCAAATGTTTTTTCCCTAGTACTGCTGCTTTAAGGGAGCTAATTATTCCATTGTACAGGGTCCTGAAGAAGCTTCATCTGGAATCTTCTTATTTGAGTAGGTGGGATACATCTGCAGAACAGGATCCAGACCACACCCCTGGGAATTATCACTTGCGTATATAGTCCAGCAGGCAACAGAAAGGATGGTTATTATCAGTTAGTGTTACATCACTGGTGCACTATGTCCGCTATATCTTCACATCATCCAATTAAAGACTGCATCGTAGCAACATGCTGCTAAAGAATGGGGAGCCTACTCCTAAGGGGCCAGGGCATTCCCCTGAAGATACCTTCATAGAATAAAACCGGACTGAGAGCTTCTGGGCTGGCTAGGGTGCTACTGGTTTTGACTGTGTGGAGAGCTATTGTTAACAAACTAACATGTAAGACCACATTTGGGTGACAGGCAAGTAGGGTGGTTGGTGGGACAAGGTGGGAAGCTATCCCATAGAATGAAGTAGGTTTTTATCTACTGTGAACTATTGGATAGGATGGATACAATTTCCAGAGAGCAAGAATCCATCCATGAAATGTAACCTGATGAAGGATCAGACTTCATCTGTATTATCCTCTCCTGGCAAAAATCATAAAACCTGGGTGTATCTGACAAGCCCCACAAATTATGCAAGCATCTCTGCAGGTTACAGTTTGTACATAAACAAAAAGACTTCATTAGATTAAAATATATTGATACTGAAGAGTGTGCTGTTACACTTCTGTCCCTCTATCACTCCAAAATATTTATTTCTAAAATTCTTTATACCTTCTATGATATTAACTTTAGAAAATAAATACCTATTGCATTGTTGTCATTTGACAGCTATAGCATTGATGTCAAGAGCAGTGCTGTGCTGGAGCCAGCTCACTCGAACCAGAAGTTAAAACTGCAAATCTGTTTTATGGGCTTGTGCATGCCTGTAGTTAGTTGGCCCCGAAAAGTGTGGGAATTAAATTTTTTTTAAATGTAGCAGTTTATTTAGGTTGCTGTAGCCCAGGAACTTGCATTTAATTTGTTTTTCACTCCCCACTTAGTTCCAACTTCCTTGACACCCTAATGTGTCCATCAGTCACCTGTTGTGGCATCTGATTTTTGAGTGCCAATCCCATCCTTCTAACCCATGATCAATAACCCACCCCAGTGGCATGATTGGTGTGCCCAAGAAATTTCTGCCTGGTGCCAAAAGTGCCATCTTTCTTATAATACAGTTGGAGGGAGTCACAAGATGTGCTCTGAGTAACTGACAAGCTCTCCTCAATGCTCCATACCCACAGCTATATCATACGAGGCATAACTGGACTTAATACTATTCAGTCTCGATCTACAAATGAATACATTTTTCCAGAAACACTGAGGAACAAAATTATACCAAACTTGATGTAAATGGCCAATAAGGGATAACAACAGATGGAGGTTTCTGCCACTCCACCGGTGGCACCACCCTTGCTGCCTACCAAATGGCAGAAGCCGTAGTCTACCTCCAACTCTTCTCCGGAGGCTGATGACAGTGAGGGACTGTCTGAGAAAATGGATCGTTTTTGAAGGAAGATGGCATCTATTAAAATCACAATGATGGAAACGGCTGCAGATCTACAGACCCTGAAACCTGCCATAGAATCACTAATGATGAGGGTCAGAGATGCCAAAGCCAGGATCAGTTCTTTGGAGGATCAGCATGCCAAGGACTCCCAGGAAATCCAGTTACTTAAACAAAATGGCTCAGCTAGAGGACAGAATTGAAGATCAAGAGGGTCGCAGTAGAAGGAACAATCTAGTATTGGTGGGCATCCCAGAGAAGGCAGAGGCTGGGGACATGATGACTTTCATACAAAAAATATTCCAGGATGTCACCAGCCCCCCTGAATCGAGTACAGTATACCACAATGACAGGGCACACAGGTCCCTGAAACTGCTGCTGCCACTGGGAGGAAAACCAAGAGCAATCATCCTACTGTGCGTCAATTTCCAAGATAAAATCTACATCCAACAACAGTACAGAAAAAAAAGGCACCCTGCTCTGGAATGGGTCCTGATTCTACATTTTTAGGTATATGACCCCCTTAGTATGAGGGAAACAGCTTGCATACAAAGAAATTAAATATGTCCTGCACTCTGCAAAAATCAGATTCCGAATGTTGTTCCCGGCAAGGCTGATAATCAACACCAACAAGGAACAATATGAGTTTCCTAGTGCAGAAATGGGGCGATCCAGTTGAGATGCAGAGCTGAGAGGATGCTATGTGCACTGCTGCTTGTGGAGAAGATAGTGGTTGCAGGACCGCAGTGCTGGTTTTACATTTATAACAGATGTGCTATCAGTGCCTAGAGTTTGCAGTCTTTATAATAATAATAATGATAATTTTATTTGTAGCGCTCATTTCAAAAACCAAGGCGCATAACAATGGGTTAAAATAGCACTTGGGACAGTAAATACAAAACACGTGTTAAAAACATAATAAAATGAGATAAAAACATACAGAGTCATGTTAAATCAAGTAGGGTAGACTCGGATACACAAATAGGTCTTAAAAGCCTGTTTAAATCCCTCCACCATTGAGCACTCCATTAGCTGAAAGGGTAGAGAATTCCAAAGGGCTGGGGCTGCGTACATAAATGCATGGGCACCAGAGAATTTTAGGGAAACCCTTGGGATCTCTAGCAGCCCCTCGTCAACTGAGCGGAGTGATTGCCCCAGGCAGTCTTTCCAGTACAGCTTATTGCAAATCAGCTTGCTTGGTCCCTATCCCTCTGTTTGTCTGTTTGCAGGAGTTTCTGAACTGATGGCCGAACAAACCAAATAAATTGAAGACTGAACACCATTCAGAATGGTCAAAGGAGGATAGCTGACCAGCATACATGAGAGGCCTTCCGACCCTGTTTTTTTTTTCTAAGAAAAAGACACTCAAGGGAACTTGAGACCTGAGTAGAGCAAGCAGAACAAAGGATTGAATGGAAGAGAATCCCACCTGGTTCCTTGTTGTTTGTTAACCTGGGACTTTCTGTATTTTATGTTTTTAGCCTTTTATAATGTGCTCTATGACAGTGCAACCATGTTTTAGCCCTATTAGTGTTGTTTTATTTTTTCCCCCCTTCGTTTTAATTTAGTGACTATTTCTCGTTGTTAGTTATAGCTATTAGTTTTTTACAAGTTGCAAATGTGAGTTTTAAAGTTTTGTAGGGTTTTATAACTTGTAACTAAAAGGTGTAGATTTAAAACTTAAAATTAAAGTTAAAACTCCAGGGAGTATTACAGCCAGGTGATAGATTCTAACCACACAGAGCTCACATTGTGTGACTATCGATGTCAGTTAGGTACTTAATGTGCAGGTGTAGTCTCTGGCTGTTCACTTACAACTGGGCGAGGTAGCTGGTGGTCATGGTATGAGGTTCTCGAGACTTTTAGTTTGCTGCTTAGAAACATAGATACATAGACAGTGTCCGAAGATAAGGACCTACGGCCCACCTAGTCTGCCCATTTGAGCTTCTAAGTTTACTTCATGTTTTCCTAGAAGTCTGTTGCCCCTTAACCCTGACCTCCAGAATTCCTTTATGTCTATACCATGCATTCTTAAATCCCGTGATTGTTTCAGCCCCCACCACTTCCTCTGGCAGGGTATTCCACTTGTCCACCACCCATTCTGTGAAGAAATTCTTCCTTATGTTTCCTCTGAATCATCCTCCCTGCAACTTCATCCCATGCCCTCTAGTCTTGGAACATCTTCATTGCTTAAAATAGTGTATTCCTGCACCCTGTTCCTCCCTGTAAGATACTTGTATGTCTCTATCATATCCCCTCTCTCCCTCCCTCCTCTCCTCCAGGGAGTACATATTCAATTCCTTCAACCTGTCCTCATATGACTTGTGATGCAATCCACTTTACACCTTGCTAAACACCTGCTGGGAGCAAGTAAGAGAGTGGGAGAGTAAAGCGGTAGTGAAAATGGAGTCTCTTTCTTCCTTGTTTTTTTGCTACGTGCTCGACCTAAATTACTTAGTGGGGCCATATAATGTTGAACAAAGTTGTTCTAAAGATTGGAGGCACAACTTCTGCTTGCTCTTTGCAGAGCAGAAATAGAAGTTTTTGGAAAGTACTGTAAGTAAGCGTATTACTCAGGTTCATTACTTAGGTTATCACCCAGCTGATATTTATAGTCTATTCATTTTTTATCACTGTGTATTTTTATCACCGTGCAACTTGGCTGTCACTCTGCTTGTATTTTATTTATTTATTTTCTTTATTTATTTTGAAAGTTGGATTTACAACCTTTGAGTCAGGGACTCATTTACAAAGGTACCTCATCACAGGGAGGGTAGACATGGTTACAGTGTGAGATACAACAGTGGTAACATACAGGTGCAATACAGATAACAAAAAGAACAAAATATAACAGTGGTTTACGGGATAAAGTTACATGCAGTAAATAGCAATCATATAGGAAAAAAAAAGAAAAAGGGGGGGGGGAAGCAGTCCAACGGACATTGTCAAGGCTATGGGAAAGAAACGGTGAGGGACCCCAACATTAGGTTGATTACAGACAACTAGAGCTTTGGGCACCAAAGAGGTGGTTACAGAGAACAACTTTAAAGGGACCAATTTTGGTAGACTTAGTGACGGAGAGCGAGAGGGAGTTTTACTTATTACAAATTTATTAAGAAGTGAGACTTTTTGACTACATTAAACAAATTCTGCACAATTTAGCTATTCTATACAAGTGTCAGACAAAGCAAGCAGTTCAATTTACTTAAATGTAAAGAGAGTGAGTCAAATATATTAGGGAGTTATTAAATAGTCTTATTGTTGCTTTTTAGTGTTTTCTTAGTGTGTGAAATCACTTATCGTAACTTCAGTATCTCCTTTGGCTACGGAGGAATATTAAAGCTGCACAAATTATTTAAATCAACTAAACCATCTGAAGTAATTGAGACTGTAAACTTCTATTTTGGGTGCACTCAAGTGGTTGAGAGGCTGGTGTCTGATTTAAGATTCAGGATTCAGGTTACAGGACTAATCGGAGTCAGTGGAACTATCCCAATGTCCCAACATCCCACCTTGGACATCTACAAGATAGAACCTGGAATGATTTTATAACAACTAATTTAAATCAACTACTTTCATGGTATTTATAGTATCTATTTATATGCTCTGGTGGTAAAAACTTGTGAAGTTTTCTCTGGAGGATAAGAGAAAGAGACAGAAAGAGACAGACTGAGTTCTGGCTAGCTTGATCCAGGTGAATTGCTGATGAAAAGTACTTGTTAATTAGAGGCGTGATTGGGCTTCTTTGATCTAACTTCACTTAATTTGAACTCCAAGGCCTCTTAACCAGCCCTGACTTCTCCGATATCTGTGGACTCCCTATTTGGAATATTGCAGTAGTTGGCACATTGTATAGTTTTTACTGTTTGGTTTCATATCTGAAGTAGTTCTGTTAGCTATTATTTAATTATCCTGACCCGATCATAAAGATGATTCCCTGTGGGGGATAATAGTTAATACTAGACTACAGAGGCATACTGATCTGAGTCTTTCCCCATTATGTGATGAATTACCTTTTAGAAAGGGTAGTGCTAACATAAAGCAAACTAAAATTGCAGACCACATGCACATAATTGCCACATGTCCATCAAGTGGTGGCAATACATTCAACCCATTAACATCTAAAAAAAATGGAATAGAATCAGAACTAAAATTTAGTAGTCAAACTAATGAGGAGCTACAGGAAATTGTAACTCCACAACCAATTGAAGCTGATGTTGATGTCTGCTCTTTAATAAGAGGAGAACATTCTTCATTGACACCATCAGTACCTGATAAGTCATTAAAGGCACTTAGTAATATAGTTCTGGAAGAAACCCCACACATATGGGACTTAGAGTACTCAGAATAAGAATTAAATCAAAATAATTTAGGTCCTTTTAAAGAAACTCAAACATTAAAGGATGTAATTCAGGATCTACAAGTAACAATAAATGGTTTAAAACAGTTTGAAAGTAGAATATTATAAGTACAAAGATGCAAAAGTTGTAACTGTAAGTTTGACATGCCATTAAATTCGCAATATGAAGGTACCCTAGAAAAGGAGTGGTATAGCCCTAGTTGGCCTACCTGTTTAAGTAAGAATGTAATTAGAACACTAAAAATCCAACATTATGCAAATATTATGATTGTAGAACAACTGATTATTAACACGAACTTGTTGGATCTATTAAGAGCAGATGTAGCATCAAACAGAGCAAAGGTGGATGAAATTTTATTAAGGGTTCCATCTCCTGAAAATAAGAGTATCTCCATTGAAATTTCAGAGAAAACTGTTACTGCAACAGGAAGACCAGATTTCAGTAGTATATGTATTCCAGAAAGTAGTAAAGAGGATAATTTCATAGTAAATCATAAAAAGGGGAAAAGAAAAGAAGGAAAGAAGAAGCAAGTAAAACAGAAAGCACAGAATGAACAGGCAAGTAGACAAAGGAAAAGAAAAAAGAATAGGAATAAAGGGGAGAATAATGGGGGAAATACTGGCCCGAAACAGAAAAGTAACAAAGAAATACAGGTTATCTCACAGAGCTAAGAATTATGCTCTGAGAAAGAGAAATAGATGTAGTTCAGATGTAATTGATTTAATTACACAACAAGCAGAAGTAGCTGAGATAACACCTATCGAGATAGTTAACCAAAGAGAAGAAAAGTCAATAGATAGCTAGGACAGATTGTTACCTGATATTACAGACCTAGTGAACCTCGAAAGCATGGTTAAAACATAGAATAAGAATACAAAAGGAGGATCAAAAAGGGATAATAGGCAGAATGAACATAACAAATATACACACAAGGGGGAAGAAAATATTGAGATGTTAAAACCTACAGGAGAGGATAACAAGCAGGTACCTTTACCAATACTATGGTTTCTTGGTCCAGCTGACTGGTTGGGTGAAAATGTTAATGATATAAGCACAGCTCTTGTACATAAGCTGACGCAAGATCGTGACTATGATCTAGAGCTAGAAGAAGTTGCTGAAATTAGGAGTATTCCGATAGAAGCTGCTACCATGATTGAAGTTCATTTCTACTCTCCAAGACTAGCAAATTATGTTTGGCTAAGTGGTTTGGATTCTCAAAAAGGAGAGCTGATAATAACATTTCCTAACAGATATTTGATTATTAAACAAGAGGTCGGGCAAAAGGATAATAATAATGGCAATGTTTTTATCAGCAAGTTTGGGTTAAACGTTATGGAGAATGAGAATGGTGATTTTCTAACAAACATTACTCAAGGATTACTAAAAAAACTTTCTTCATATCTCAATTGATTTGATAATGAAGTCTTGGTGAGAAGATCAGACATTCAAGTCAAGTAGACATTCAAGTTATTAACTTAGACCTAGCTGATTTCATTTTAAGCAAAAATGCTATTCTGGACTGTCTTGGGCTGAATATATTTGATTCACAAATCCTAGAGGTTGCTCCAGTGTCACAGAAGCCTCTAAGAAGCCACAAGAAGTTTGTTATTCCAGTGAAAAATAGATTTTGGGCCATTGCAGGTTATAATAATTGACAAGTAGATCCCCTTGAACAAAATGATTCAATAATTAATAAAAACAAGGATAGGATACCAATCCTTTCCTGGAGTATAGCTGGCTGGAACAAAGTTTGCCATGATAAAGATTTAGCCAATTTTCTTGTACAATTTGATTTACTTTGTGTACAGGAGGCATGGCACCACTCAGATGATTCTATTCTCTTTAATGGGTATGAATGTTTCCATGCCAAAGGGAAGAAACTATATAAATCTGGTAGATGCTCAGGCGGACTTGCTGTTTTTTGTTAAAGCAGGAATCTGTGACAAGGTGCAAATTCTTTGAAAAAGTGATAATTACTTAGCTCCTTGTGTCAGTTGCATCTATGAGATTTATATTAATTAATTGTTATATCCCTTCTAGAAATTCAAAGTTTTATGATCAGCAGGTCTGGGACAACTTAAGAATGTTCATATATGATTTAATAGTCATATACCCAAAAATAGAGATTTTATTCCAAGGGGACTTTAATGCACATGTGGGTGATTATGATGGCTTAACTGACAATGAGCTACACTTTGTTAAGGGCACCATAGAGACACTGCCAAAAAGGAAGTCAAAAGATTGTAAAGTGAACTTTTCTGGGAAAACATTAATAGAAATCCTATCTGAGTTTAATATGCTTACATTAAATGGCACAGTACAAGGAGACCAGGAGGGAGAATTCACTTTCTTCACAGCAAGAGGAGCTTTGATAATAGACCTTGTTATTTAGACAGGAGATGTTGACATCTGGGATAATCTCCAAATTATTATTAGTCCTGACAGTGATCATTTACCATTAAAACTAGAAACAAAACCAATGTAGGAGGTGACTATTAAAGCAGATAAAAGAGTTCATTTTACAGAAATTAGATCATCAGAAAGAATCATTTGGAAACAAAATTCAGACATAAAAAATATTCCTTTAATACATGGTTCATTATTAAATAATAATATACCAATATTACAAAATATGAAGTATGATCTTCTTACTGAGGAACTCAATCATTTATTCTCTGAGATAAAGGAGAGATTTTCCCCCCTGCAAGAAAAGAGATGAATAGAGGAGATAATGTTTGGTTTGATAAAGTATGTACATTGATTAAAGCAGAAATAAATAAATTACTAAGGTAATTAAGAATGAAAACATTAAGACCTTATATGCAACTAAAGAATAAAATAACTGAATATAAATTAAAGGTTAGGAGAAAAAAGCATCCTACCATATAAAACAATGGGCACATTTGTCGGAATCCATAACAACAAAAAAATCAAATAATGTCAGGTCAATAGTAGCTACTGTAGAGGGATGAATAATTATAAACTTTGTATTGATACCCACATTTCAGAATATATATGTGTTAACTTCTACGGGGACTATTGTATGATGAAAATATAGAAGAAAACAATATAATGTTAAAGGCTGATTTGAATACCTTTAAAAATATTACACCTGAGGAAGTATATATGGCTATCAATACTTTAAAAAAGAATAAAGCACCAGAACCAGACGGGATTCCAGCAGAAGTTTATTTATGTGAAGCCAGAATTTGGTGTAGAGTTCTAACAGTATTACACAATAAATCTGTTGCCCCAAATAAATTTCTGAGTACATGGTATGGCTCAAACATCATTCCAATCCATAAGAAAGGTAATCGGGAGGATCCAGCAATGTATAGACCGATAAGCTTGCTGGATACAAACCTTAAAATCTTCTCAAAAATTCTCTTGGAATGATTAAAAGAACAAGTAGATCTTACAGGGGAATTATCTTATCTTAAGGCTGGATTTAGATCACAATACTCTACACTAGACAATATTTTTGTTCTAAGACATCTCATTGAAAAGCATGTTTTTGTTCACAAACAAAAACTATACACATTGTTTGTTGATTATTCATCAGCTTTTGATTCATTATCGAGAAACCTTCTCTGGATTCAATTATTAGAAAGAGTAATTGATAGAAGCCTGGTAACAATAATTTCCTCCTTGTATTCTGACATATGGGCCCAAATTAGACTTGGGAATAGCGGTGTGCTCTCCTTCCCTTTTAACATGAACAAAGGGGTCTGCCTGGGGTGCGTTTTAGACCCTCTTCTTTTTCATTATACATAGATAAACTTCTAAGAGACATGGTAGAACTACAATCCAGCTCCCCTAAAATCTAGAATGTAACTTGTCAAGCATTAGCGTATGCTGATGACATTATATTTTTTTCACTATCTAAGAGTGGGTTACAAAATAAAATGGACCAGCTTAATATACACTCAGATAAATTTAATCTTAAAATTAATTTCAATAAAACAAAATAATCACATTCGGCAGCGAGAAACCCAAGGGACATTGGAGAATGGGTGGTGAACCAGTTGAGACAGTCCATGCATATACCTATCTGGGTATAAGGGTGACAGCTATCTGTTTATGGAAAAACCATACTGATATGATAAAAGAAAAACTTATTAAAACTATTGGGGAACTGACAAGATTTAATTACAGATTTGGAGGAAACTCTGTTAAAGGACTTCTAGAAGTGATAAGAGCTAAATTCAATACCTAATTACTGTATGGTACTGAAATATGGGAACCAAGCAGTATTAATTGTTTAACCAGCTCTCTATTTAAAATGCTAAGGAATATTTTGAGACTTGGACATTCATGTCCTGCTGCATATATTAGAGCAGAAATATGTTTAATCAATATCTCGGCATTGATAGGGACTTGGAAAATTAATTTCTGGTTGCACCTAACAAACCTCCAAGAATCCCTCCTTGCTAAGTCTTGCTTGAAGGAGAAATAATCCTGGTATGAATGGGATTTAAGAAAACATTATGGTATACAATGTTTAATGAACTTATGATTAAACATAATCTGACATGCTTAAAAACAGCTGTAGGAAAAAGTATAAAGTTACATAAACAATATAAGAAATATATCACAAAGAAAGTAAATAATTGTTGGATTAGAGCAGATTTAGAAAACATTAAAAAAATCACATTATTTGACTTGGTTTACTGAAAATAATCAGGATTTTGGTTTCAAGCACTACCTAGAAATTTTGGAGAGTCCAATCATACGTAATATCTTCACTGTCTATAAATTTGAGCATTTTGAAAGCAATGTCCTATTAGCAAGGTACAATAAAAGTAAAAACCTCTTGGAGAATTGTGACTGTCCCCTGGGTGGTAAGGAGAATTTATCTTATGTTCTTTGGGAGTGCCCATGGTATGCCGAATAAAGGAAATATTGGCTGGGAATCTATATAAATGCTATATACAATATAGAGAAATCTAGTTTAACATCAGTACTGATGCATACAGCAGATCAATGGACATTGGAGAGACTTGCTAAATATTTTTTGGCAGTTATTAAAATTAGGCATAGACTAAAAGTGATGTGATGGTTGTCGGAGCTAGACTGTGAGAGGGAAGGAACAAATAAAATTGTCATGGTCACATATGGCATTATATCTGGATTGTACAACCCATGAGTATTTTCAGAAATATGTACTGTATTCTGTATTCTGCACTGTGTGTTGTAAACATTTGATGATGTTTTTTGATATTGTAATGGCTATATAGCTGATTGACAGTGCAGAAATGGCCAGGCAGGAGCTATCTGGCATACTGCTTCAGTTCTTCCAGAAAAATACCAAAATGAGGAGGCTGCTAAAATTCTCAAACATTTAGTTCTGCACCCAGTTAGTGCTGGTATTCTGCACTCAGTTACAATTTTAATTATCATGCTGTTAATTAAATAATGATTTTTCCTCTATACCATATTAGCGCGTATTCAATGCTGCCCGGTTTTATAGTGCCTATACTGTATGGCACTTAGCAGTAATAACATTACTGCCACATTTATTTATGGGTGTGGAGAGTAAAAAAGTTTCAGTTACATGTTTATCACACCTACACCTCACTTCCCCCCCCCCCCACACACACACAGGACGCCAACACCAGCACCAGTATAGAGGAAAAACCATGCGTATTTAATTAACAGTATGGTTATTAAAATTGTAACTGGGTACAAAACACCAGCCCCAGTTTAGAGGAAAAAAATGCATTTATTTAATTAACAGTATAGTCATTAAAATCGTAACTGAGAGCAGAACTAGATTCAGAAATTCGGGAAAAAAACATTAAAGAGGCTTTTGTACCTTACCTCACACACACACTGTACACAACCAGACTCAGTAAGTAAATTATCAGCTAATCAAACATTATGCCTGAAACTGGAAATTCTAAGCTAATCCCCTTATGTATTCATACAGGAACCATGCACCACACTCTGCTACTAAGACTTGAATGCACTTAGCAGTGTCTTTGTAATTTTTTTTGGCACCTGCCACCACAGAACCTGCTACCAGTTGCTCTACAAGTGTGGTATTGTAGCGCTGCTATGACTTTACAAAGTCGAGGAACCTCCAGATGGAAGAGAGATGTGCGCCCATAAAGTGATTACATTCACGGTGCCATTCTTCATCCACATTGATTGTTCTTGCCAGTTCAGCCTGAACTGTGTTGTAACAGTTCCACAAAGCAGTTTTGAACATGGGTCCCCTCCTCCCCCTTTGGCAAGAGGGCAACCCAGCCATGTATTTTTGTAATAATCCACCAGCAGTAATAGTAAGTCTGCGTTGCTGGTGAAAAAGTCAAAAGACATTAATTAATTGAAAGCTCTAATCACATCAGCTGTGGGCACATAAGCTAATGTAGGCAAAAATCTTATGTGCAGTGCGAATACAGGATCCAATGTATACCTGCTACGTATTTCGGCATGCTCCTGCACTTTTCACCAAACAGCTTGGCAAAGATAAAAGAAACATCCATGCAACTGCGGCTGTGGGGAAACTTTGAATGATTTAATAGCAGCTAGCTCAGTCAATTAGCACAGTTTCAGGAGCTAGGGAGGCACACAAGTTATTTAGCTCTGCCAGAACTTTATTGTAAGTAGTGGCAGTGCGAGTATTCATTAGCACATAGACAAGAGGAATCACAGTGCATATTTTTATAGCATGGATAGTATACAGTTGCCCAAAAATTGATGGACAGCATTTTAATATATCATCAGCTAATATATGAGGACAAGACTTACAGCATTTTAATGTATCATCAGCAAATACATGAGGACAAGACTTCAGTGTTTCAAGATCTTTGGATGTTGAGAAAATCAAGAAATGATCACTGACAGGTCCTGAGTCAAAGAACAGAAACTTTTCCCCAGTATGGATCACACAATATTCAGGGGGCAATACCAGAGACACTGCATCCACTGGCTCAGGTGGTGGCCTTGTAGTTACTAACCTTTTTCTGTGGACAGTTCTCTTAAACAGTGGCATTGCTGACAGCCGTGCAGACACTTCAGGCAGTAGCTGTGACAGGCCAGCAACCACAATCTGATGAGTGGTCTCAGTGGTTGATGTTGCCTTTTACTTCATTACAACCACAGCTTCTTTCATCATAACCACTGCAGGATCAGGATGTGGTTATGGTCCCCCAAAGATTTTACAACTGCACCCCCGATTATATGGACCCTGGCAGCACTGTGTCCATTAGCATACTGAAGGCATTTTCAGTATGACTTTTCTCCAGAAACATGCTCTCTGTGGTATAAAAATTCCTCCCATAGAGCAAGCTCACTGTCTTTCTGACTTGCCAAGAAATGAACCTCCATGATTCTGAGGGACACTGACCAGCAGTAGTAGTGCATACTTAAACCAAAACTGTAACCGGTTACAGTTAATTAAGGGAGCATACGTCATACATTCACCTGCATTACATGATGATAATTAATTAATTCATTGTCTTCAATGCTGTTACAGCACAGTTTGTACTTTGATGCATGCTACTACACTTCTAACCTCAAAACTCTGCCACAACCCAGCCCAGTTGTGCCAAATGATTCACAGCCCAACCACAAAAAATAAACTCAGCCACAATCAACAAAATTCAACTACTTTTGAGGCCGTAAGGTATCATTGCAGGTTACAGGTTCCTAATATGCACAAGCGGCAATATTACATGCTCTTAAAGTACATTGTGCTTAAATGTAATTGCCACTAATAATGAACGCGCGTATAATGGAACGGTATTTTGACTGGCGCTATTTTTTTGCACTATTATCACCGGATGCCATGAACTTTCAATAACTGTACTATTTGCTGCATCCTATTTATTCTGTGATTTTTTTTCCTTTTGTTTTCCTTTTGAAAACCTAATTAAGTATATTATTTTGAAAAAAAATAATACAGTTGGAGAGCCTAGAGGACTAGCCAGCAGCAGCTGTGATTAGAAGGCTGGCTATACATCATTGTCCAATGGTGAAAAACTATAAACATTTTTCAAATTGGAGTCAAAATCATCTGTCATCCACTAAGGCAAGTAATTTATTTATTTATTTATTTTAAGTTTCCCCTGGCTTCTATTATTCCTAAGTTAACTGTTAGAAACAGAAACTACTTTGGGAGGACTTGGTTGTTTTGGTGGGCTGCATGTGACCCGGTAGGTGGTATAGCTACATCTCATGGTGGTAATGGCAATGCAGAGACAAATGAAATCAAATCAAACTTTATTTTTATAGCGCCTTTCAAAACCAAGGCACTGTACATAAAATCGAATACAAACAAATATAAATATAAGCTAAAACAAACAATAAAACAAGTTAACCATAATTAGGGAAGGCCAAAGTGAATAAATAAGTTTTCAACTCAATTTTAAACCTATCAATTGTCAGGCATTCTCTTAACCGATGAGGTATAGAATTCCATAGGGTTGGAGCTGAAAAAAAAAGCATGGGTACCAGATGTCTTCAATCACACTCTGGGAATCTCCAGCAATCCCTTATCAGCAGATCAGAGAGGGCAGAGGGGGCAGTAGGGTACCACGAGGTCTTGCAAGTAGCTGGGTCCCTGATCATGTAGGGCTTTAAAGGTTAGCAAACCAACCTTAAAGGTGATCCGCCACTGAATAGGCAGCCAGTTCAGCTTGCAGTGCACAGGCGTAATATGACTGGACCTAGAGGTCCCAGTCAAAAGCCTGGCCACCAAGTTCTGCACCAGCTGCAAGTGGTGGATATCAACCCCTGATAGCCCTAGGTAGAGGGAATTGCAGTAATCAAGGCAAAATAGTGACAAAGACATGGACCAATGTTGGAAGATCGTCAGGGGGAACCAGGTGTTTCACCCAGGTGATATTTCTCAGGTGGTAAAAAGAGGATTTGACGACAGCCGACACCTGAGAGTTTAGTGTCAAACCATCATCAAAAATAACATCCAGATTATGCACCCGGTCTGAGGTAGTGAGCGGTACATCACCAAGCAATACACCTGATGGCTGTCCAGCCCCCAAACCCACCCCCGGGTGACCAGAGTCCACCACCAACACTTCAGTCTTATCTGGATTCAGTCTCAGCCAGCTGGTACTCATCCAAGTTCTGATCTCAGTAAGGCAATTATTTAGCATGGAGAGTGCATCATTCTGTTCAGGTAGAAAAGACATATACAGCTAAGTATCATCTGCATAGCAGTGAAAACTCAGACTGTATCACCTGATGATATCTCCCAATGGCATCATATACAACATGGGGGCTAAGATGGAGCCCTGTGGCACCTCGCAGGGCAGGAAGTGGGTACCAGAGGAATAAATTCCAGTGGCAACTCTCTGAGACCTGCCCATGAGGAATGAATGAAACCATATGAGGACTGTACCAGACAGCCCACAAAGACGCCACAGGTACTCCAACAGCACATCATGGTCTACAGTGTCAAATGCAGCAGAAATATCAAGAAGGACCAGAATGGTACATGCCTTTCAATCTCTTGCTATTAGGAAGTCATTCAATATCTGGACGAGTGCAGTCTCCATACTATGCTTCTTCCTAAAACCAGACTGGATGGTATCATAGACATTGTGAGTTGTAAGTGATCGTTCAATTGCAGCACAACCACCTTTTCAATAACCTTACCAACAAATGGCAGGTTAGTGATAGGCCAGTAGTTAGCTAGACAATCTGGATCCAAGGAGGATTTCTTAAGGAGTGGTTGAATGACCCCCTCCTTGAGGGGGGTCTGGAAAGACCCCCCCCCACAAGGACTTCCAGATGATTTCAGCAAGGATCAGGCAGATAACATCTACACATCCCACTAAGAGGGGTGTTGGGCCTGGATCCAAACTACAACTGGTTGGGTGCAATGTTTGAATGATCTTCACAATGTCCATGAATTCCAGCTGGCAGAAATCTAACCGGACAGACCGAGTGCATGCCACTTCATGCCAATCTCTACAATCCCTCATAGGGGAGGTCGGGCCGATGCTAGACCTGATGCTGGCAACCTTATCTATGAAGAATCGAGTGAACTCCTCATATTTAATCTGAGAAAAGGCTTCTCTGGGCTGGAGACAGATTGGATTGAACAATCTGTCCACAGTCCTGAAAAGCTGATCCGGTCGATTCTGCGCAGCAGAAATCTCCCTGGACAGGAATTCTGCCTTCTTACGGGTGATTTCTGATTGATGGCTATCGTAATGTGCCATTAACCTAAACCTATCAGCATCAAGGCCAGACTTCCGCCAGGCTCTCTCCATTCTTCGGCCAACTCGCCTCAACTCCTTCAAGGAACCATCACATCAAGGGATCCTTGGGTGAAGGGTGAGAGGCTGAACATGAACAGGAGCAATCTTGTCCAAAGCATCTCCCACAGCCTTATTATAGGCTACTACGAGATCATCTGGACTCATGCATTCACCTGACAAACCCGATAGGTCCAGCACTGCTGATAGATCTCCATAGGGGAAGATCTATTAGGGGGTCCCTGAAGCTGAACCTTATGGTGTGATGGTCAGACCAGCTGACTGGTTCCACCCCAAAGTCAGCTGTCTCCATACCCAAGAGAAAAATCAGATCCAACAAGTGACCCCCTAATTGGGTCGAGGAGGTAACTACCTGTGTGAGGCCTAGCATCGTCATCAGCTAGAGGAGATTTTGACCAAAGTGCAAGAGTTCATCGTCGACCCAGGCATTGAAGTGCCCCAGAATTATCCATCTGGGGGACCTCAAGACCCTGTCGACAATGAAGTCCGCTATCTCCTGCAGGAATTCTCTGCCATCTCCTGGTGGATGGTAGATGAGGAGTATCCTGCAGCCTACACCCTCTCCCAGGATGTACTCAAAGGGTCTGGTACTTCCCAGTGGCACATCCACAAGACCCAGATCAGTCTTAAATATAATGGCCACGCCCTCACCCCTACAATCTAACCTTGGGCGGTGTATCACTGAGAACCCGGCCAAAACTGCCGAGGCCAGTACAAGGCCTGCATTTTACTAACATACTAACATACTAAAATGCCAGCAGAATAGGCCTAATGGTCTTTCGTGTCTGCTCGTTTGGTCAGCCCCCACCCTGGCTGCTGACCTTGCTGTCCCCCTCACCTTCTCTGGCTTCTCCCTTCCCAGTTCCGGATATTCTTGCTGCATTGGATTTTGCTTCCTGAACCCTTCCCCTGTACCTCTCCCACCCCCTCTTGAACCCCTCCACTGTCTCTGCCTCCATCAGCCCCCTAGGTAGTGCATTCCATGGCTCCACCACCCTCTCAGTGAAGTAGCACCTCCTCCTTTCTCCCCTGAATCTTCCCCCCTCCAGCTTCCACCCATGCCCTCTAGTGGCCCCTTCCTCCTTCCTTCGAAGCACCCTGACTGTTCCTCCCCTATTTACCCTCTTCATGTACCTGAAGACCTCTATCATGTCCCCCCGGTCCCTTCTCTCTTCCAATGTGTACATATTTAGCTCTTGAGCCTCTCCTCATAGGTCCTGTCCCCAAGCCCCAAATCATTTTGGTTGCCCTCCTGGACCCTCTCCAGGAGGTTAATGTCCTCTTAAGTGTGGCTCCAAAACTGCACGCAGTACTCCAGGTGCGGCCTCACCAAGCAGTTATACAGAGGAGTATCACTTCCTCCTTCTGGAGGTGATCCCCTAGTGATGCATCCCAGCATCCTGTTGGCCTTGGCTGCTGCCCTCCTACAAGTCTCAGAGTTGTTCATCTTGACATCCACCACCACCCCAGGTCCCTCTCAGCCATTGAGACTTGTAGTATTTCCCAGGGTGTACACTTGGCCTGGATTTCTGGCCCCAGGTGGAGTACCTTGCATTTCCCTGCATTGAATCTCAGCTTCCACTTTCTAGACCATCTTTCCAGAGCCTCCAGGTCCCCCTGCAGGGCCACCCTCCCCTCCTCCCCATCCACCACTGCCCCCAGTTTCGAGTCATCTGCAAAGAGACTCATCTCACTCCTGATTCCTGTCCTTATGTCAGATACGTAGGTGTTGAACAGAAGGGGCCCAAGGACTGATCCCTGTGGGACCCCACTAATGATCCTCCTTGGGGATGAGACTATCCCACCAACTACGACCCTCCGGGTCCGGTCCTGGAGCCAATTGCCTATCCATCTGATCATCTGGTTTCCCACCCCCATTTCTCCTAGCTTATCCAACAGGCCCAGTCCAGTCACGTCTTGGTGATGCAAGCCAGATCAGTTGTTCCAACAAGATCAGCTATAATAGCTGTCTTGTTCTTAATAGATCTGGCATTGCATAACACTGCCCAGGTAGGATGAGCTGTCAGGGAAGACCTCGGCACCTGCCTGCTAACCTCGGAACCCTTGAGTATGGAGACAAGACAAGAAGGGCCTTTGTCCTGGCTCCATTTCACCCCAGGGTGCCTCCTGGACCTCACGACTCCAGTCCACCCTCCCCTTTCCTCTCCTCCACCAGGCCCAACTCGCCCCCTTCTTATCCACTTTCTAATTATCCCCAAAGCACAACACCTAAAATAAGTATCAAATGATAATGGGGGACATTCAAATGGACATAGTTCCCTGAGCCTGGTGGGGGAATAATGCCTGACTGTCGCTAAACCTCCCCAGCACATTTTATATGAAGTAGTAAGATAAAATCACAGCACTCTAAAACCTGACTACCCACTCCAAAACAAAACAGTACTCTTATAACCTAACTATAAAATAACCAAACTAAATTAAAATCAATAAAATCAAACCAATCTCATCCCGCCCCAAAATAAACCCATAAACAACTATCCAAAAGATTAGGACAGGTGGACCGAAAGACATGCCAGCCATTAGGAGTCTGGTCATAGGATGAGAGAGAGTCACTTGAGAACCTTAAGAAAGTCGAGGATAAAGAAAAGACAATATAAAGAGAAAGGGACATATGCTGTTGTGGATTTGTTTTGCATAATAAATGCCACTGTTATTTCTTATAATCCTTATAAAATCTGAGAAATATGATGTGATCCACATGTGTTTTTTTTTTTCTACCTTATCAGGCTATCAATACCATCTGCAACTCGATCAATTAGTTCTGGATTCCTACCACTGGAATGACTATCATCATCTTATCAGTCTCCTACAAAACTTGAGTATCACATTTTGGTGGCCTGACCCCTAGGCAGAGGTGTGTGATTAGGAAGCAATGCAGGTGGGCTGGGGCAAGACTGTAGCACCTGAGGTTCCATGAACCTGGGTCAGCTTGTCACCATAGCAAGTTGTACTTGACTGCTATGGTAACCCCTTTAGCAAAGCCATCAAAATAAAACCTTAGTGCAATATGCAAGTGTGTTGGGGGGAGACCAGGGGGCCAGTTGAGACCCCTGGCAGGGGAAGGGTTGTTTACAATTTGCCAGCATATCAATAATAGTGATGCTGCAAAGTTTCACTTTACCAGCAAAGTTCTGGCAAACTTGCAAAATTTGCCTTTGAGAATAACTTTGCGGATTTCCCACTTCGTCACCTTGCCACTTCGCATTGAGTTTTCCTGGGGAAATGGCACTATTTCAGGCAAAGTCAGGTGAAGTTGCAACTTCACCACTGAATTTGCATAACTTTTCCTGAAAAAGTGCCACTCCACCTGGTAAAAACGTCATAAAGTCAGCACTTTGCACTTCACAAATTTGGCAAAGTGTGCAAACTATTTCGCGGAGCAAAGTTTGCCAACTTCCCACATCTCTAATCACTGATCAAGAGGCTGTAAAAATAACATTACCGTGAAGCAGCCAGTTTGCCATTTAACTCTCTTACATACTGTAATTTTGACAGTTTCTTCATTGGCTAAAGTCAATCAAATGAAGCATTGATCGGCTGATTTTGAATGCACAGGAATGCATAGGTTGGGAGAAGGAATGTTGAAACTGAGTTAAGACTTGATTGCTTTCTTATTTTGGTGGTTGTATGTCATGTGGCAAAACAATGTAATATCAATTGAATATGTGGATCTGATTTATCCCTCAGGATATGCTACAACAATGCGTGTGTGTGTGTGTGTTTGTGTATGGGCGCATGTGTACACATGCAGGGAAAAATCACTTGTTTACCAATCAGATTAGTAAACCCTAACCTTTATATTCATTCCCAGTGAACCTAGACACTTGCAGCTTGCATTTTTAAAACCAGTAGGTGCTGTATTTTGTTTTGTTGACATGAAGAGTCTGAAAATCTTGATATAAACTCTGAAGTCAGAAATCTGAGACCTAGGGCCAGTTTTTCAGTGGGTGACACAGACCTTATATAAAGCCCTATGCCACCACACTTTGTTTCTGGCAGTGCATCAAATGAGTTTTATGTTACTGTGTTTGATTTTAATAGGCTGGACACAGTTGTGACAGCTTACCTGATTTATGGTAAATTATGGCAGCTTCCACCAAATATTTGGTGCATGCACCATAAAAAGGGTCCCTGAGATTTCCGCAAGCTAGACCACAAAATGTTGGTCTAACTTGCAGCAGTTGCCACATGGGATGCAAAATCCTGTTAGATTGCCACAAGCCTGGTGTGCCATAACTTTGGCCCACCCAGGGCTTGTGGCAATCAAGCCACTGTTAAAATCTGGCCCCCAGTGTCAAACTCTGACACCATTTCAGAGTATTCATTGTTGAGATGAGTAGAACAGGTGTTACACAAAGCCCCCTCCCAAATCTGTCCATTTCCAAAATTTAGAACTGAAGAATTCTAGTGGTTTGAAATACAAATGAGCAATTTGCATGAACTCAGCAGTACATTAATATACAAAAAACATGATTTGAAAATTAGATTCTATAGTGATTCTAACTGGAATGGGCATCAGTTTGCCCTTTCTAATACAGTGTATTATTTAAAACAAAGAAAGATGGCCAGCCCAGTGGCTCAAGGGTAGTGCAACTTTTCCCCACACCGGTGACTTGGGTTCAAGAGCCGACTTGGGTTGCAAGACATTGACTGGGGGGGAGAGGACTGAGCATCCATGGGACTGCCCTCCTGTCCTGGGGAAGGAGAGCTAGCCACTCCACTCCACTCTGTGACCTCCACCAGGTGGAGATCTGGTTATAGTGCATCATGTGTGACTCGAAGGATGGGGCTGCCATTTGACACAATACATGTGTGCCTCCTCACATCATGCATTGTCAGTCACCACAGCAGCAGGGGAGACACAGAGGGAGGAAATGGAAAAGTGCGGCAGGCACATATGAAGCTCCCCCTTCCTGCCTCCAGCCCACACCATCACCCTGAGCCCCTGCTTGCTTTTGGCTGTGGTGTTGACGATGGAGTATGGCCTTACCCCTTAGCCTCACCATGGGACTGGGGGGGGGCAATCTGTGGCAGAACCTGGAGCAAGTAGGTCCTGGTGTAGGTGGTTGCCAGATGGGGGAGGCAAGGATGGAGCTGAGAACCAGCCTTCTCTGGTGGGTAAAAAGCTGTATGAAAAAAATAAACTGAATATTTAAGTTTGCTAATGTAAACCAGGTATTATATTTAAATCAAAGACTTTCTATTTCAAAAATAAAATCCTAAAATGTGTAACAATACAAGCACAGCCTTTTGTTTCTCAGGTTAATATCAAGATTAGAGAGGGAGTTCCAAAAGTCACAAAATGAATGCAACTTCTAGTTCTGTCAGTGTCAGAAAGTGCCCTGGTATGTAATTTGTAATGTTATTAATGAGGAAAGGTACATTAAGCTGTGATAACTTGTTCCCAGATGTGTCCAACTGGGTAACATGGAACTGTTTTTTGATGGGGAAATGGTGACCATAACATCAGGAATGCTACTTACATACATATGAAAATACGAAATTGCTAGCAGATACAGGCCTCACGGTCTACCTAGTCTGCTCGCATGTGCAGCACCTCACTCTTTTAGATTGCAGCTGCCCCCTCCCCTTTCCCCCTCCCCATCTTTATTTCCTCCTGCTTCCTTCATCAATCACCCTCGTCCACCCTCCATTTGGACCCTCCATTTGATCCTATCCCACCCTCTTGAAGCTGCTCACCGACATCAAGGATGCCACCTCCTCCAGCAGTGCTTTCCTCCCTGTAACCACCCTTTCCATGAAATTGTGCCTCCTAATTTCTCTCCTAAATCTTCCTCCTTCCCATTTCAGACTGTGACCCCTGGTTTCCCTTCCCCTTTTAATTTGAACATACTCTCTGTGTTTATTCTATTTATGCCCTTCAAGTACTTGAAGGTCTCAGTCATATCCCCTCTCTTCCTCCTATCCTCCAGGGAATACATATTGAGCTCCCTCAGTCTCTCATCATATGACTTTTCTCCCAATCCCAGGATTGCCCTACGCTACACCCCCTCCAGTAACTTGATGTCCTTTTTCAGGTAGGGGCACCAGTACTGCACACTGTACTCCAAGTGTGGTCTCACCAGGGACCTGTACCGGGGCAGGATGACTTCTTCTCTCCTGGAGGTGATTCCCCTTGTGGTACACCCCAGCATTCTATTTACTTTTGTTACTGCCCTCCTGCACTGGGCAGAGTGGTTCATTTCTCAAGCTACTAGTACTCCCAGATCCTTTTCCCCCATTGACGTGAATAACTGTACTTCCTCCAACTGGTAACTATTCCCGAGATTTCTGGCCCAAAAGTGCATGACCTTACACTTCTTGGCATTGAACCCCAACTGCCATGTGTTCGATCATACCTCCAATCTTACCAAGTCCTCCTTGAACACTCTACCATCTCCCCCCCATCCACTTCTGCACAGATTTTAGTGTTCTCCGTGAAGACACTGATCTTACTTTCTATTCCATCCAAAATGTCGGCAATGAAATGTTAAACAGCATTGGTCCCAGCACTGAGCCCTGTGGGACCCCATTTGTTATGGCTCTGGGCTCCGATAAATCACCCCCATGACTACCTTCTGCTGTCTGTCCTGTAGCCAACTCTTGACCCATCTAACCAGATTTCTCCCCACTCCCAGGTTACCCAACTTACTGGTCAGCCTTCCATGAGGCACAGAGTCAAAGGCCTTGCTGATATCCAGGTAAAGGACATCCACCACATGTCCTTTGTCCAGTGCCCACGTCACCCAGTCAAAAAAGTCAACCAGGTTTGCCTGACAGTATCTGCCCAAGACAAACCCATGCTACTAATCATTTTGGAGACAATTTTCCTCCAGAAATTGCACCAGCCTCTCCTTGAGCATAGTCTCTATTAACTTTCCTACAATGGTGATAAGGCTCACTGGTCTGTAGTTCCCTGGATCATCCCTGGGCCCACTTTTATGGAGGGGCACCGCGTGTGCTATCCTCCAGACTTTGTACAATCAGTTGTTTTATTCCAAAACCCCTTGTTTTGTTGTTCTGTGGAACTCACACATTTATTTTTTAAGGAACAGCCTAGACCTTTAATTCATTAACAGTTTATTTCATTTTGATAACCGGGTAAGCCCACTGGAACCAAACGTCCCTTTTTCAGGGGTGACCTGGGATTAATTACATACAAATGATTGAAATACAGAACATGAACTACAGAAGGAGGAATACAACATTGGAAGCCCAATTCACAAATGCCAGACAATGGTTGGGTTAATTATTCTACATAGAACAATATCAATTTGGTCATATAAACATTGTATTTTCCTAGATATAAATCATAGTATAATCCTGGGCTAAAAGGACACTTATACATGTGGGAAAAGCAAAGCTGAAATTGTGGAGCAAGCAAGTGCTATACGGGTTCACATCATCTGGGACTTATTCTATAACAGAATAAGTTCAGTGGAAGATTGTTCAAATGGGTCATAAGACCAGGCCATTATCTGGATTATGCAACTGTGGGGATCTTACATGACTTAAGATGTTTAGCGAAGGCAAGAGCATAGGCAGTACTCAAGTAGATGGGATTTTAGGCCCTCTCTAATACTGGCTAAGGAGCTAGACATTTGCAAGTCCTCCAGAATGGCATTTCAAAGATTTGGGGCTGAGTAAGCTAAGGATTTGTTCCACAAGGCAGATCTAATCCTGGGCACCTCAAGCAGCTTTTTTCCAGATGTACTGAACAGCCTGCAGAAGCACTTAGGGGCAAGGAAACCGTCAAGAGTAGGGGGTGTGGTTACAGTTAACAGTTTGTAAACCAAGGTTAATGGGAGTAATGGAACTGATTAGTTAGCAACGGCCAGTTTAGGGAGACAGAACATCAGAATAGTGCATCCTAGGAGGGGTCATTGTTGTAAATCACCCAGTTTTGTTATACAGTATTTCTAGTCTGTTTGTTTTTGACTTAGGGACTGTAGGACAGAGGCAGCATTTGTACATTTAGGAAGAAGGATACTATTCTCTATTGCTAGTTTGGAGTCTGGGGTGAGGTAGCAGCTCAGTCTAAATAGGAGGCCCAATTTTGGGTGGATAGTTCAGATAGTCTGATCCATCTGTGCCTTAAAGAAGAAGCCTTGATCAAGTGATACACCAAGGTATTTGACCATGTCAACAACCTCAGACATAATCCACAAAGAGGTTGTGAGGGGAAACAGGTGTCTTCTAACAGAGCCAAGTTGTTTGGCTCCAAATCAGGCAGCCTTTGCCTTTTGAGCATTTAGTACCAGTTTGCCTATTTTTTCTTGTTCATTCTGTTTGAGGTAGCCAGAAGTGGGTTTGGGCACCAGTAGTGTAGCAAATTCCCAGAGGGACTGGGTGCAAGATGATGTTACAGAGCCCCTCCTCAGTTTTGAATAAACATCAAAATTATGATTTGGGACCCTGCACCCTTGTAGCTATGCCCCCGTTGGGCACTTTGTGTATAGTCTTATTGTTCAACACAGAATTCCCCTACTCTTCTTAAATAAAATCTCACAAAAGTGGGAGCAAATGGGAGGCTGGCAATTACAGGCCAGTCAGCCCAACTTTGGTAGTGGGGAAATTCATGGAATCACTGCTTCAGGATAGGATTGTGGAATATCTTGAAACCAGTGGCCTTTAAGATCTGAGGCAACATGGATTCACTGGGAGGAGATCATGATTTCTTTGACTGGGTGATCAGGGAATTAGAGCAGGGTGGACCAGTGGATGTGGTCTAAGATTTTGGTAAGACCTTCAACACTGTTCAACACAGGAGACTCGTAAACAAGCTAGGAAGCCTAGGAGTGGGTCCAAAGGTGGTAAACTGGGTGAAAAATTGGTTGGGGGACAGGTGACAGTGGGTGGTGATAAATGGAGTTCACTTTGAGGAAGGGAGTGTGACCATCAGGGTGCCACAGGGATCAGTACTGAGACTGGTCCTCTTTACTGGCTTTATTAGTGACATTACAGAGGGGCTAGAAGGGAAGGTATACCTTTTTACAGATGACACTAAAATCTGCAATAGGGTAGACACTCCAGGGGGGATGAATAAAGATTAAAGAATGCTAGAGGACCAGTCAAGGGTGTGGCAGCTATGTTTCAATGTGAAGAAGTGCAAAATCATTCACTTGGGGCACAGAAATCCAGAGGTGGAGTACAAAATGGAGAGGGGGGTATTAACCACCACCAAACAAGACAGAAACCTGTGGGTAATCATATCTGATGACAAGGCAGTGGAGAGTGCTATTGGGATGCTAGAGTGTATAGGGAGGAGTATCTCCAGCAGAAAGAGAGAGGTGGTGTTACCACTGTATAGATCACTGGTGAGACATCATAGACGTGATAGAGGCATACAGGCAGTCCAGAGGAGGGCAATTAAAATGGGTCAGGGTATGCATCACAAGCCCTATGAGGAGACTCAGAAGAACCTCAATATGTACTGTACACACTGGAGGAAAGGAGGGAGAGGGGGATACGATGGAAACATTCAAATACCTTGCAGCTCTAAATAAGGTTCAAGAGGGAAGCATTTTTTTCAGAAAAAAAGATGCTCAAGAACAAGGGGACATGTTATACAGCTGGGGGGGGGACTCCTGGGAGATGTGAGGAAGTACTTCTTCACTAAAAGAATGATGGATGCCTCGAATAGCCTCCCAGCAGAAATGGTAGGGGCAAACACGGTAACGGGTTTCAAGAATGTATGGGATTGGCATAAGGGAACCTTAGATGTAGGGTAAGGGGGAGTAAAGCCAGTGATCAAGTAGGGTCTGTGATGTTACAGTAGGTAGGAAAAATGGGCAGACTATGTGTGCCAAGCGGTCCTTATCTGCCATCAATATCAATTTTTCTCTGTTTCTAGTAAGTGCCTTTAACTTCCACCAGGAAGGTGACCAGGGATGGACAGAAGGGACCTCAATTTTATGTTTCATCTGAAGAATGACACCTCAACAGTGCAGCACCTCCTTTGTACTACACTACACTGTCAGTTATGGGGATTACCTCCAGTATCTGGTATGGGGCTAGAACACAAGACCTTTTATTTTCAAAGGTTGGACATACTGTATCTGTAGGAATTCAAGTTGTTTTATTGTGCTTGACATGTAATTTTGGGTATTTATTTATTTAGCTTTTGTTTTCCGGGTAAGTACACTAGACAAGTATTATGCCTATTTTCAGGAATGACCTGGGAGAATACAACATGAGGAACAACAGTCAAGGAGACATGGCAAAGAGAGTACAGTTTTTTGTCACTGTAAACAAACATGTGGGAAATATAAAATTTGACGCTGGGGAAACATATAGTAGTAAGCACATTTCAGATTATACACTCTAGACTAGCTAGTTCAACTGACAGATATATACAGGTCATCATACATAGGAGTGGAGCATAGCTCAAGGACTGGATTGGTCATAATATAACTTTTAACATTGTCGTATACACCCCCTATGCTAGTTGGATCGTGGACAGGTATATACAGCTCATCACATTTTTCTAAATATGCACGTTAGACAGAAACAGAAACACTTGGTAGTACAAGTTTCTACCAAGTGACCAAGGTGCAATATGTCATGGTTAGCCTATGACCGTGGAGCAATAATGGGTGTAAAAATGCCTAAGGCTTTTTAGGTAGGAGTAGTCATAAGTCATTGATACAGTGGGGAAAATATCTCCAGGAATTCAATGGAGACACCCTGGGGAGGTTCAGACAAAACAATTTGACATTTTACTCTAGGGAGGATTGGGGAAGTCACACTCTGATGCTAGTTTTAGGAAACCCCATAGGGAATTTTGAAAACTCAAATAGGAGGGGGCAGTTCGGATATCCACAGGCAGCGAATTCCAGAGTCTGGGCACACTTATGGCAAAGTCCCGATCCCCCATGAGGGTCCGGGTAGGAGGGACTTTGAGCATCCCTGATGAGAGACCTAGTTGGTAGGGGGTGGGATTCAGTTTAGGAAGAAGCCGGGCCAGCCCCTGGAGGGTGCTAGTTCTGATCACTTTCCCAGAGAGGCATCCCAAACCAAAATCAAGGTATCTAGCTGGTGAGAGCCAGCAGAGTTCTCATATAGCTTACAATGGTGGGTGAGTTGGGGGACAGCCAAGGCAAAATGACAAAAGTTATTGTAAGCAGTGTACCACCGGATGAGATGTGTCTTTGAAGAGTGAGCAAATAGGTGCAGCCCATAGCTGAGGGAGGGAAGGAGCACACCCTTCGCTAGGGCAAGCCTGGCTGCCGGTGTCAGGTTATACTTGGCCCTATAGGCCAGACCCAGTTTGCAGTTTTCCGCCCTGCAGATGTTAAGGATATGATTACCCATGTCAAGTTGGGGGTCAAGTGTTACCCCCAGATATTTGATGGAGCTCACTATGGGTAGTGAGGATCCATCTGTGCTGGTGACATGTAAGCAGGCCGATGAGGCTTTGATTTTAGCCATTGAGCCAAAGAGCATAGCCTGTGTCTTTTTCAGGTTCAGGAGCAGCTTGTGACTAGTAACCCATGACAATACCCTGTTAAAGTCATCGGTCAGGTTCTGGTTTAGGGTAGTGGCATTCTGGGAGTGAGCCAGGATTACCAGATCATCTGCATACATGGTGGTGCTACAGCTGGTAGTAACCATGGGTAGTTGATTGATGAAGAGGGAGAAGAGGAGGGGACCCAGTACCGAGCCTTGAGGCACTCCGGAGGTCACCGGTAGGGGCTCGGAGAGGACTTTATTGAAGCAGGTACGCTGCTTTCTGCCATGTAGACAACCCATTAGCCATTTCATGGCATGGGGGGAGAGGCCAAGTGACCACAACTGTGCACCAAGCAGTTTGTGGTCAACGAGGTCAAAGGCTTTGGACAGGTCGATAAATATTGCACCAGAGAGTTTGCCCTGGTCCATGGCTGTCCGGATACTTGATGTAACCGAGATTAAGGCTGTGGTGGTGCTGTGTCCCTTACAAAAGCTGTGCTGGGCTGGGGACAGAAGTTCATGAGAGTGGATATATTCTGAAAGCTGCTCAGCCACTACCTTTTCAAGGAGCTTGCTAAGGGTTGGGAGAATGGCAATCAGTCGATAATTGTCAGGCAGTTTGGGATTTCCTCTTGCTTCAGTCCAGGGACAATCCTCGCCTCTTTCCAGATGTCTGGGATGGTCCCCAGACCAAGGGATAGGTTGAAGATAAAGGCTACTGGTGAGGCAATGTGTGCAGCACCAAGCTTAAAGAGTTTAGGCTCCAGGTTGTCTAGGCCAGGACTGGAGTACTGGGAGAGGCCAGCTAGGCATTTCTGCAATTCCTGAACTAATACAGCCCTGAGGTGGAACATTTGATGAGGAGGGTGAACCTCCAGTAGAGTGGAGTGAAGGGGGTGGGACAGAGCCTCATCAGGTGAGAAGAGGGTTGTGAAGGCAGAGAGGTCAGAGAAGTGATTATTTAGGGAGTTGGCAATAGTATGGGGATTATTGCAGGAGACTCCATTTATGACCATGTCCGTAACCCCTGGATGGGTGGATCTGCTGACAAGGGATTTAATATCTCTCCAGAACCTCCTGGGATTACTGGCAGAGCTTAGTAGGGTGGACTTGCAAAAGTCACTCTTTGCTGCCCTGATGGCCTTTTTGCACTTGTTTCTGAGGTGTCTGTACCTTTGAATAATCATGGGCTCACTGATACCTTTGGAACGAGCCCAACACTTATCTCTCTCCTGCATCTGGGCTAGGAGATTCCCATTTAACCAGAGGGTAGCAGACCCCCTCACCCTACGGGTGACCTTGGGAGCATGCTTGTCTTGCAAGGCCCCAAAGGTGGAGAGGAAGTAAGAGGTTGCTGCCAAGGGGTCAGTGGCACCATACACCCCAGACCAGTCAGTAACACTTAGGTCCTCCAGGAACTCCTCAGTAACGAATCTAGAGTAGTTTCTGACATGCATAATTTTGTGTGGAATTTTGGGGGTGGGAATTTTCCATACACAGAAAACCAGTGAGTGGTCAGAGATGGAGTCAGATAATGTACCCGCTGATGAGATCCTGTCAGGATGGTTAGACATGATCCAGTCCAGTAAGGTGCTGGAGGATCCATTTGCTGTCCGCCTAGTTAGTTCCTGGATGAGCTGGGTCAGGGCAAGGTTAGCAAGCAGATGCTCAAACTGCTTAACATTACCACTATCCCAGTTAAGGTTTACATCCCCCAGGATTATGAGTTGGTTATCTCAGACTCTGGGACCAATTTTGTCCATGAGGTGAGTTAATCCAGGTAGCCCACCTCTTGGAGGATTATAGGTGCACAGCAGGTGCAGTTTCTTTGCATCCCCAAGTAGCTGTAGTACATGTAGAAACTCACAGGGGGACACGTTTGAATCCTGGTGGGCAATTTGGTAGATTTTTAAGTGGCTCTTATGGTAGATTAGTATGCCACCCCCCTTGCCCCCAGCTCTGTCCAGTCAGGTGAATTCATACCCAGTGAGTTCACAGGCAGAGTCAGGGACAGAGGGTTTCAGCCAGGTCTCCATCACTCCTAGGATGTCAGGTTTGTAGAGTGCAACCCATGCTAATAGCTCATCACGATTAGGTAGCAGGCTCCTAATGTTAAGATGAGCTATTTTTAGCCCCTTACCCATGCCCCATACGGGAAGGATTTTGTGGGTCAGATTTAATGGGCCAGGGTTGGTTTCAATATCACCGGCCAGTAGTAGTGCAAGTAGGAGGAGCCAGGGGAGATACCACCTCCTATGCGCTTGACAACCTGGGAGTTTTTTAGCATGGGTACGCTTTACCCTGCTTGTATACATAAGGCACCAAAGATCTAGATGGCAAGTAACACTGCAGTGCGCTTCCGAGATCACAAGGATATTGGAGAAGGTGTGATCGGGGACCTCATAGGTGGACGACCATCCCCAGTTGTCACCCAGTGTTATTGGGGGGGAGGTGACCATATGCAACAAGGAGAGTCCCACTATAAGACCTACAAGGCCTATATCCCTGCAGATGACAGCCAGCACCCTCTCTACCTTTAATGTCTGAGTATCCCTATCCTCACTAGATGGATGGGAGGGGAACCACGTCCACATCTTGGCTGGAGGCATAGCACTAGCCTGTGAGATAATTATCAGTCAGCTAACAAGAACTGCTGTGAAGGAAGGAGAGATGGATGTACTAAGGCTGGAAGGAAGTTAGTGAGATTTGTTATTGGTATGTGCCAAGTAAATAAAATAAGGCCTGCACAGTGCAATTCAAGGCTACCAGCTATGGACACAGGGGCTGAGGTTTATTTCTGGGAAGGAGTTCCTGCCCTCGCCTTTATGCTTGCACACTTACCACCTGTCAACAGTTATATCTGAGGACAGAGTTTAGACAGCCAACAACCAAGCAGGGAAGTGGGGTTAGGATTGGTATAATAGTAAATACTAGCAAGGTTGTTTTGAGCAGACAGTGTAGCGGGACTGGGATAGTTAGGCCCTACACCTTTTGTCGGAAGTCTGATATAGTGAGGCCCTACTCCTTTTGTTAAGGTCTCTATTAGCAGGGGCTGAGACAGGAGAGCCAGCAGGATGAGCAACACCTGCACAAGACTTAGGTCCTGGCACAAGACAGAGCAGGGCAGTTTAGCAGACAGTGGCTGCAGAGAAGTAGGCCATCAGGATAATGTTGACAGGCAGTAGACAGTAGTGCAGTCAGTAGGCATATACCAGCATAAAAAATGTATTTGACTCTATTTAGCATATACCAACATGTAAAAAAAAATTTCATTGACTCTATTTAGTAGCAGAGAGTAAGAAGGGCAATTAACCAGGGTAATACATTGATAGACATAGATATAAATGATAGACTAGGTTACACTTAATCTGACAATTTATCCAGCCACAAGTATATCTGAACTTTGAAACTAGACACAACTAAGTGAGAGTTTTGAAAACTGGACTTATCTATACCCTAGCTTTATACATTGGACATGGGAGCAATTTGCTCAAACAAGTATGTCTTCATTTGTACTCAAAAGAAAATTGCATCTAGCCATAGACTTTGACCCTCCTTCTCTTAACATAAATATAGTATTGACCTCAGCTTTGCCTCAGGCATTAAATTTACTCTTGGGTCAACATATCAACATATCTTGATATCGACCTTAGCATCAGTCAATAGCTGCTTATTATTACATGAGAAACACATTTGCAGATGTTAGCCTTGGAGGCATTCACCTTTCATGCAGTAGAGAGAATGGCTACATGGTTAACTCTCAGTAGCATTGAAAAAAGATCCAGGGTAGCAGCAATTACCTTAGTCTAATATACTCTAATTAACAACTTCGTGCATTATTTATATCACCGATAATACCCCAAAATGCCACATTCTGGTCCATAAAGTCAAAGAAACTATGTTACTTCTTCTCTGACTGATTAGAGCATGGCAAAACACATAGATTGTTGTAATTTCCTAAGCTAACATAATCATTACACTCTAGTTGTTTTCACTAGCCAATAGCGTAATATATGTGAACTTCTACATTGGCTATCTTTAAAACTATTGTAGTTTTCTGTATGTCACATCATTTAAAGTAGACAAATTGATCTTGCTAATACAGAAGGTTACATAAGAAATAGGATTTTTCTTTGTTTTAGAGAAGAATTTTAAATAGATATCGATATACAGTGCAGTTTATTTTCTGTGAAATGTAGAAACATTATGAAGGTTACCTATTTCAGATTTCCTTCTTGTTTACAAGTTTAAAAGCTAAGCTGCTTAATTTGAGGACCACGTGTATTTTTATGCTTCATACAATGTTCCTAAAATATATTTTCAGAGGTCAGAGGAAAGATGCGTAACACAGTAATAGCCAAACTTTTGGGGACTTTGTTAGCGCCCTGGATGACTAGGAATTGATCCAGCAACACTAAATCAATAAATAAGAGTATGCACATGTACGGTTATATGCATGCACACTGTGAGCTCATACAGCAGCTGGCTAAGGAGATGAGAGGAGGGCTGTGTCAGTCACTGTACTGGGATTCCATAGACAGCCCCAGTGACCCTTGTAAGGGTGGGTGGTCGGAAGGTGCCCTGGGAGTGGGATAGTGGGTGGGGGAAGGCTCCAGGACCACCAGTGTTAGCCAGTCCATTTGTTGACAGGCATTTGAGGGGTGGGGGTACCACTGGACACCAGGGATAGTGTACAGAATATGGTTCATACATTCAGGTGTGGGAAGTGCCGCTAGACACCAGAAAGCTCTATACTCACACAGGACAGGTGATCAGGAGATTCCAAAAAACACCACTGAGCTCTATTCTCTCATGCAATGGATGATCGGGGGTGGGGGCTGCCACTGGGCAACAGGGAGCTAGATACTCACATGGGATGTATGATTAGGGGAAGGAAGTGCCACTAGATGCCAATAAACTCTATACTCTCATGGGACAGGTGATCAGGGGTGAGGTGCCACTAGACAAAGGGAGATCTTCTACATTCACAAGATGAGTGATTGGGGGGTGCCACTAGACACCAGAGATGTGTGTATGCTACATGGGACAGGTGGTCAGGGGCAGTGTTGCTAGACACCAGGGATGGCTATACAACATGTGGAACGTGTGTAAGGGAGGTGGGTGGGTGTCACTAGATGCCATGGATATGTCTCATTTGCACAGTATGGGTGTTCAAGAGGCGGGGTGCCACTGGATACCTGACCTGCAATTACACTGGTGTGATGGGTAATGGTGCGGGCAGCTGTAGTACAGCTATCCCACCACTGGTGGGGTGTGGGTACGGGCTAAGTTCTCAGTTAAGTTGAGGTTCTCTGAAGCAGTAAATAGTACCACTTTGAGTGCTGTTTACCACTACTGCAAATCTTTGAAAAGTGTCACTACACCCGTTTGCAAGAAGGGACCCTCTCAATTGCATGGGTGGAGCATTATTTTGGTGCCTAGATGCTAACAGATTTAGCATGCACTACAGGGGCCACTGACTATAGACCCTATCCCAGAAATGGGCAAAAATCCATTAGCCCCAGCAATAACCTTTGAATATCTGAAACATAGAAACACTGATGGCAGATAATGACTGCTTGGCCTACCTAGTCTGCCCTTTTCCCTACCTACAGGATAGGCCACAGATCCTAGTTAACCAACAGCCTATTTCTTCCTACCCCCCACAAGAATTGCCTTATGTCTGTCCCATGCATTCTTGAATTCTCCCACAGTTTTAGACCCCACAACCTCCTCAGGAATGCTGTTCCATGCATCTACTACCCTCTCTGTGAAAAAATACTTCCTCACGTTGCCCCAGAACCGCCCCTCCTCTATCTTTTAAATTGTGTCCCTTGTTCTTGCATGTCTCTTTTTCTGAAAGATGCTACCCTCTTGGACTTTGTTGATTCCACTGAGGTACTTAAAAGTTTCTATCATGTCCCCCCCTCCCTTCTTCTCAAGGGTATACATATTAAGCCCTTTAGTCTATCCCTGTACGGCTCGGCAGACCCTGCACCATTTTAGTTGCCCTCCTCTGGACTGCCTCTATCCTGTCTATGTCCATGCGGAGATGGGGTCTCCAGAACTGGACGCAGTACTCCAGATGGGGTCTCACCAACTGTCTGTACAGAGGGATAACAACTTCCTGTTTTCTGCTGGTGATGCCTCTCCCTATGCATCCCAGTATACCCCCTGCCCTCCCTATCTGGCCCCCGGCACTTTACCCATGTGTATGTTGTGACCTAAACTGACCAGTTGGATGGCAGAATTTTTCTTGCCCAATTTATAATTCTGTATTATAATGCCAGATATGGTTTGTTGCTTCTTGATGAATGGTTTTTCAGTGGTGTTTCAGTAATGATGTACTTTATCTATTTGATTCACACCTTGGCTATCAACTGACTAGTCTGTTGTACATGTGCTCTAGCTGCATTTAAAACTTTCAATAAGAAGGAATGATAAAAAATAAAATATATTTCAAGTTTCTATAAAATGCAGGTTAGCTGCCAAAACACAGTATATGTTCTTCAAGACCAACAGTGGGCTCAATTTTTAAAGCCCCAAGAATGCCACAAGCCCTTGGCGCACTGATCATTTGGTGCACAGGGATTGCAGCATTCTACTGGCCAGTGATTAGGATTTTCAATCCTGTGTGCCAAATGTCACTAGTTAGACCAGCTCTTCCCTGGTCTAATTTGTGGCATTCAAGGGACCCTACTTATGGGGCTTGTGCCAAATATTTGGCACAAGCTGCTGTAAACTAAGAAAATTGTTGCGCTCATTCATTCAGAGCAGGTCAGTTGGGCTGCTGGCCGTGGAGGTAGTGGAGGGCTGTGCCAGTGGCTCACTCAGGGACAGGGTCGGGAGGAGTGGAGTTGTGGTGGGGGCACTAACTGATGGGGTGGGGGGTTCCACTAGACACCAGGGATTTTTTTATTGGGACCAGCGATCATTGGGTGAGGGGTCCACTAGACACCAGGGAGCTGGAGTTATTTTGTTTATTATTGGGCTGGTGATTGGCAGGGTGGAGGATTCCACTAGACACCAGGGATCTGGAGTCTTTTTTATTATTATTGGGGCCGGCGATTGGTGGTGGGGGGGCAGACGTTTTTGTGCAAAGTAAGGAATTTCACATCCAAAATTCCACACTTTCACCGTTGATCCGCACTCCATGAATTGGCGAATTTCACAAATTGCACTCCACAAATTGAGTGCTAATCATGAAATATTTTGCAGAGCAAATTTTGTTGACTTTGTCCACCTCTACTGGTGACCCTGGTTTGAGAACAGACTCGGGTCATTGGGGGGTTGGGGGGGGAGGAACAAGTATCCCAGGGACTCCTCTCCTGGGGAGGGGTGGCAAGCCATCTTGGCCTTTGACTGCCACCCAATGGGGGCCTGTTGGTAGATCACAAACACTTCGGGTGGAGAGGTTGTGGTTCCGAAGTACATGTGTACCTCCACATGCATGTGCTTTCATGCTGCCGAGGACAGAGGATTGGGAAGAAAAACAGAAATAGGGACCCATGGGCTACAAGAAGCCCTGCAGATCTTCCCCGACCTGTACCACCACCCAGACCTTTGCAGCCCTCTAGATATGTGAATGGTCCTTATCAGCAGTGTGTACATCCAGAAACACCCACTGGGCTGGTTTTCAAGGATCTGTGGCATGATTGTGCCACAGTTGCCATTGCACCACATCTTGCAAGTGCAAATGTTGTACATCATAAATGCTGTCTGCATAAAAAAAAGGATACGTGTGTCATTTTCTTCTGTAAAAATGTGCAAAGGATCACAAATGTGTCAAAATGTTTGAAAATGACATGCAAGCTGGCCCGCTGCATAGCAATAGGGCTTCTGTCTGTGACACCAATGCTCTGGGTTTGGGAATGGACCCATGGTGTCGGAGGGCTGGCCGGGGGTAGGAGGACTGAACATCCTAGGGACTGCACTCCTTCTTCTCTGGAGGGGAAGGTGTGTTAGTGATCGACACCTGATTGACCCCTAGCAGAGGTAAGGGGGAGCAGTGACCAATGCTGAGCTGTTGGGGAGGCATGCCAGAAGATCTTACGCCATTGCATGCCACACCTCCTGGGGACTAACATGCAGAAAATGCTGGCCCCGTCGATCATTCCCTGCTTCCTGGTCCCACTCCACCTGCTGCAACACCTGGTCATTGACCAAGTTCAGTCTGACAGGACCCTTGATCTAGTTTCTGTTGGGAGCATGCCTGGGGGGCAAGCCAGGGAGGATCGCAGGCCAATGGTAAGTCTTGGGAGTGGGTGGGGACTGGGAAGTTGGGGGCTGAGCTAGGGGGGCTTGTCACCAAAATAAAATTCTAATTCACACACAAGCATTTTGGCACCTTTGTGGCAAAGCATCTGTGGCAGAACAGCTGCTCCAAGTCCAAAGCTTTAAAAATCCATGTCACTGTGTTTACTAACAAGCTTTGGTCAGAGCCAGACTAACTGCTAATGCATTAATGTGATAAGAGATTTATGTATGTATGTCTGTATGTATGTATGCATGTATGTATGTATGTACAGTATGTCTGTTTGTATGCATGTATGTATTTATTTATTTATTTCAAAGTTTTTGCAATGAAAGATGTACTGAGCTTAACAGATCATTTTCAGACACATCCTCAGTGAAGGGGAAAGGGGAAAAGATAACAGATGCAAAAATACAGATTATAAAATACTGTAGATAGAAATGAAATAAGTATAACAAAAATAAACAACACAATTATACCTAAGAATAAAATGACAAATATAAGTTACCAAGCAATAAGTTTTGAAACTGACCAAAGAACAGTTAAATAGTTGTTCACTTTACAAAACGAAAATGAGGGGAATGACTGATTCTGGGGAACAGATATAGAATTAATGTGTGACTTAGCTGTACTTACATTATTGTGATGTAAAAGTTCCATGTTTACACCACAATATTAGAAAAAAAATTAATAATCATTAAGGTAATGCAGTGAACTGTGTCTTTGGTTCTGGACATATGCACCCTTGAAAATACACACACACACACACACACACACACACAGCATGTAGCTGTTAGAACAATTGTGCACACACACAAAGGGTGTGAGTGTGATTTGCAGGATAGGGCAGCTGAGATGCAATTATTCCTTTTGGTGGGATCCTGCTTTTACACATTTTTACAGTGTATTTAGTACAGTTAGGACAACTAAAATGCAAAATCTCATTTTTACTGGAGTCCTGCTTTTATACATGTTAACAATGTAGTTACCCAGGATAGGTCAGTTAGCATGCAGAATCTAATTTTCAGTGAGGTCCTGACTGTACCTATTGTTACAGTGTATTTTCCCAATAGTAACCTGCTGAGATGCAGTACCTTATTTTAAGAGGGATATTGCTTATTGTGAATGCAGGTATTTATTTACACAATTTGTCATTTCAGTAGAAGATGGGTATGTATGATGTCAGCATGGGAATACAGAGCTGGGGAGGTGCTTACATCATAGAGAGCATCCTAGTATTGTGTAGAATTTATTTTCACAGGACAGCTCAAATTAGCTGCAACATCTAATTTTCAGTGAAATCCTGGTTTCATTTATCTGCAGTGTGAAGTACAAGAGCTCCTGATACAGAACTCTGGAGTACAGTCAGCAACAGTGTTGGTTTAGTACAGACACATTGATCACAAATACTGTTGCAGTGCCAAAAAAAAATCAAATATTGCAAAATTCAAACTACCGTTTACGATTTTGGTTACACTAACACAGTGCTTTAGCATTGGAAGATGTAAAGGGCCCCATTTTCAAAAGGTTAGCACAGCACAAACCAGGCTTGTGCCATGCTAACCTGGAATAGCTCCAGCTGTTGGGGACATGCCCGTATTCAAAGGGCACTGATGCGTGACACACTTCTGACAGCATTGTTGTGCACAATATTGTGCTGCACCTACTGAAATGAGGGTCCCCTCATGCATATGCGGCATAGCACAATATTGAAAGAATTCAGAAGTGCTAAATGGCCGCCAGCAGCAGTGCAGTTTACCGCTTCTGAAACCCAGCTTATAACAGTGTGCAGGCCCATCTGCCTACTCTCAAGGGCTGAGTTCCCTTGCGGTTCAGTGTCCGTCTCCTGCCCCAATCTCATCCCCAGTACTGTATTTATAATCATTGGTGGTCTAGTGGTCCCTCCTTAGCCCAGATCCCTTCCTCTGTATTGTATTTCTAATCTTTGGTGGTCTACTGGTCTTTCCCTGCCCTAATCCTATTCCCGATGTTGTATTTATAATCCCTGGTGGTTCAGTGGTCCATCTCCCATCCCCCATACTCCAATCACTGTCCTGACCAAAAGAATAATATTCCCTGGTAGTCTAGTGGTCCTCCACCCCAGCAGGTTGTGACCCACCACCCCGCTCTCCCTCAACTGGACCCATGCCAGGGACTGGCATAGCCCTCCATACACCACCATGATCAGCTGATGAATGAACTGTCAATGAGCATGTACAGTATATAGTACATGCTCATTGGTTGCCTGGTCAACCAATAATCATGTACTGTGTACTGTACATGCTCATTGACAGTTCAGTTGGTGGCTGGCCATGGCGGTGTGAGGAGGGCTGTGCCAGTTGCCATTGCAGGTTGAGTTGGGGCGTGGAGTTGGGTGGGGTGGTGGGTCACTACCTGTCAGGGGTGGGGGCCACTAGACTACCAGAGAATGTTTTTCTTTTGGTTGGGATGGTGATCAGAAAATGGGGGAGGGGGGGAACATTGGACTACCAGGGATTATAAATACAATACCGGGAGTGGGATCAGGGCTGGGGAGGGACCACTAGATCACCAATGATTATAAATACAATACTGGGGAAGGGATCGGGGATGGGGGGAACCACTAGACCACCAATGATTATAAATACGATACCAGGGAAGGGATTGGGGCTAGAAAGAAACCACTAGGCCACCAGATCTTATACAGAAAATACTGGTGAAAGGTTCTGGACTTGTGGAGGGGAACCTGGCTCTACTCACTCAGGCTGGGCACTCACATGCAGATAAGCCCATAATGGGCATGCAGGTGGCCACTTAGAGGCTTGCATGCCCAGTAGGCTAATTGGCATGTTTGGGCTGAATATCGCCCATGGGGTTGCGTTGCTCACCAGTGTGCACCACACTTTACCCCTGTGGACAATCTTCAGTCCTGCCCTCTGGTAGTGCTGCACTGAACATGGTGACCGCTTGCTGTGGGCCATGCTACCAGGGTCCAATATTCAAACAGATAGTGCAGTCAGGTTGGATTGTGCTGTTTAAGTGTGGTGCCAGAGCTGGCCAGCCCTATTTTTTCATGCAGCACACCTTTTTGCGTGTACAGTCAGCCAGCTCTGAATATGGGGCTCAAAGGTTTTAGTTTAAAAATGTCTCAAGAGAAGCCTTTATCTGATCCCCAACCACATTCCTCAAGGAGTTAAAACTGAAGCCTTTACCTGATGGCCAACCACATTCCTCTTGCACTGTGAAATATGAAACTGTATTAACCCTTGTTGTACAGTAGACTGATATAACAGTCCAGAATTCCAGCAGCCTATGGGTTAAACTTTCTTTTCCTCGTGAAGAAAAGAAAGCAGTGAAGGAGAGGGATCTGCACTGTACTGAATGGACAGGAGATGGTGAGATGTTATTCATCTCCAGTCCATGGAAGAAGACAGGATGTACTGCATTAGTAAACATTCCAGACATTCCAGAGCCCCCTTTCTCTGCCTACGTAATTACACTGCATCAGCATAGCTCTGCTATGCAGCCATAAAAATTAGATTACGATTGATCAATAAGAGATCTGAAATCAGTATTTAAAATTCAGCTTCAAGAGACAACACACACTTACAGGTTAAATTAGTATTTGCAAGCAGAACTAAATCATCATATAGGTTTTTAGTAATAATGATCTTGGCAAAATCTTCAATAAATCCATTTTTCATTTCCTTATATTTCCATCCTAAACTGAGACATGGAGTTTCAAAACTGTCAAAAGTCCCTGTCCTTTGGCCAAGCCCACTGTGCATAAATTAAACATTTTTCTGTGGTGCTGTGCTGTTTACTATCAGAAATGTGTGCTGGCACCATCCTAATACATCAACAGCATGACTCTAGTACATAACGTCAAAAAGTAACCTTGAGGGAAGGGATTTTTAAATATTGCTAGGGCAGCCATCTTTAATGTCCCGAGTCATTAATTTCAAAATTAGTAATACTAGTCATTTTAACATCTGAATTAAATAAAAAATATATGGATGATGAATCTCATTATGTCAGACATATGTTAATACTAAAATCTATATGATGAAATTTGGGCACAAATTGCAGATATCAGGGTGCCATGCACCATCTGATTTGGAAATGCCCACATGTAATTAAGTTGTAGGAAAATACACATTGTTTTATTACAGGTATACTGGGATTTCCCACTATGATATTCAATGACTTTACAACTCTAAATTTAACAAAACCCTGAAGAAAAAAATCATAACCATAGAAACAATGACTACAAAACATGTTATTGGAACACTGGAGAACACTGGAACTCTCCAAACTTATTTCATTTCAATCAGCCGCAATGGCTTAATAGATTAAAAAACACTGTGAGAGTGGACAATTTATGTATGAATGTTACCAAATCACTGAATGCATTCACGCATTCATTGGGTCTTGGCTGGAAATGCAGGAATTTCTGACAGAGAGGAGAGGAGAGTAAACACCCAGGTTAAACCTACCTAGAGCTATACAGATATATAGATACAGTACAGATAGACATAGAGATAAAGACAGAGACAGAGTTAGAGGCAGAGATAGAGGTAGAGCTAGAAATAGACAGAGATAGACATAGAGATACATACATATAGAATAAATAATGGGTAAGGGTGGTATACAAGGATGCATTGGTAAGGGTGGTATACAAGGATGAACATCCATTGAGGGGTTTAATTAGGGCTATAAGGCCATGAGCCCAAAGGGTGAGTGGCTTTATTGCCCTAATTAGCCCCCGAGATGGGTACACTTTTGAGTGTTCCACCCTGCCCATTGTTTGTTGAATATAATGTATTTGGATGGTTATTGTTATCGAGATCACATTTGTGATCACATTATGGCACCTGAAGGTCTCTTGCAGCAGGGAGAAAATGGTTTGCAGTGAGTGCAGGGAGAGGTTTGAGGAATTTCTGGGTTTGAGAGTGTTTTGTGTGTCTTTTTGTCAATTTTCTTTTGCAGCTTGTTAATTGGTTTGGCTAGCTTCCTGATGCTGTGTTAATTGTGTTAGTAGTGGTATCCCATAGGGTTTAATGTAGTGCAGGTGTGTACTTTTTTTTTTTTGAGTTATCTATTTTTCTCTCCTGGAGTCCTCTGCATCCTTTCTGACACCCCCCCCCCCATGCCCGGCACCAGGTATGAGACCCCCTTCCCTAGACCCCTCAACTTACCCTTCATGGCAGGGGTCAGGGAGTGACTTGACCCACTGGACCAGATTTAGTCTTTGAGGAGGTGCCTTCCTGGGCTGTCATGGAAGGGACCATCGTCATCCTCATAGAGGACTCCCCATTTTTCCTCTTTCCTTGCCCCGAGATCTCAGTGTGCAATGGCACCAGCGGCGGCGGTGGGCACGCTCCCTTGCGCATCCTCACCAAGTGCCTGCCGCAGACTCTTGCCCACAGAGTCAGTGCTGGCGTCTGACCTCCCAGCCTCCGCTAGGTGGCAGGCAATTGCCAAGCACTGCTATCCCCCCTCCCCGGGGAAGGAGAGTAGTCCTGGAGATGCTCAGTCCTTTTCCCTGTCAACCCCCGGCACCCCATGTCCGTTCCCGAACACGGGTCGCCGGTGTGATGCGAGGTAAGGCGTCCAGTGCCTCAGCCCTCAGCGCCACTGGGCCAGCTACAGGTGTGTACTTTTTATTAGTTTAGGTACTGTATAAACTTTCAATTGTTTGATTAGTGTAGGTATACAACTTTAATTAGTGCAGGTATATAGCTGTAATTGTTTAATTAGTGCAGGTATATACTTTGAATTGATAGATTAAACACAGTCATACTTTTAATTGATAGATTAGACACAGGGATACCGATAGATAGATAGATAGATAGATAGATAGATAGATAGATAGATAGATAGATAGATAGATAGATATGTCACATATATTTTCTCTCCATACTTAAAGTAGCAGTGTAAGAGTGTAGGTGAAGGAATGAGATTTTAGTCAGTGTTTGGGGCACTTTTAGACTTATCTTTATCATGCTGTACTCTTCATGGTCCTTGTCCTGTCTTGTACCAAAGGAGTGAGTTCTGATACCGGAGGATCGGATGTTGCCAGACTGGGACCCACTTGATGCTATCATGATGTTTGGCATCATACTTTGTTATGTGAGTATCATGAGGTCAGATGCATTGCACCACATCCTGGCATGCTAACTCACTCTCTTTGCCACAAAAGAATGCTACGGTAGGACCATGGTAGTGCAGCACACTTTTGGTTATGAATCCTGTAACTTTCCACTCTCACCAGAATTATTTCTGTGATTACCATTGAATCAGCTAAGAAGTGACCGAATGTATATTTTCTTTTTTGACCGCTATAGCACCAAATGAGTGTTGGCTCAGAGTAGCCCTTAAATATTTAACAAAGGGTCAGTTTTGAACACTACTTAGGCTAAATGGAAAGATTTGAGTAAAACAGGGAAACAGTCACTACAAGCTCAAAGTAATACATTAATACTGCCTCCCTATACTCCAACAGACTTAATGTTTTAAGAAGCAGACAATTTATGCTGGCCCACCTGTGCCATGGTAGGGCTACTTCCTGCAATGTTGACAACCCATATTCAGAAGCATGCTTGGGTGTTGGATGGACAGTCAGGGTAGGAGGATCAAGCATCTGAGGGACTGCTCTCTGTCTCCGGGGGTGGAGGACATGGATTTTGGCACTTGCCTGACACATGGTAGAGAGCAGGACTTGGGCACATCAGGCCTTCATGACACATAGGAGGTGTGATAGCCATTGATGCACATCATGTAGGAACAAGCAGTGTGTGTCCTTATGGCACTGCATATCTGCTCCTCTCACAGAGCACAAACCGGAGGGAAAAGGCATCAACTGGTAGGATGACACCAGTCTCCCACAGGCCCTGCACCCAGCTATCCAGGTGTCAGTCCATGTCAAAACGGATCCTGTCTCTGGTGGGGTTTGGGGGACCCTGCTGACCCCATCATGTGGGGTAAGCCCTGGGAGGGAAGAGGCCAGACAAGATAAGTCCTGGAGAACACCAGAGTGACAGGATAGGGAGACTGGAGGATGGGGACCATTGGTGAAGGGGGATAACAAAAAAAAAAAAAGAAAAAGCAAGCAATCTAAAATGGAGTATTCCTTTACCTAAAACCGGAATAACCTTCTGCATTGTGGACATGCATCTGACATATGAACATATGTGTCTTCTGTTGGCACCCTTTGCAAACTGTGTGAGAGGCCTTTCAACACCATGCATTTCTGCTTAAAGTTGAACCAGCATTATATTCTGTGGTGATTTGCATATGCAGCCCATGATGCTTTGCATTGTGGGTACATGTGTGATTTTGTATTTCTTTGAAACTTGGCTTCCCAGCCAATGCCCTTTGGGGTGACCATTGCTTCAGTGTTTGTGTGCTGAGGTTCTTTGTCTTTTAACTTGTTTTTTGTTTTAATTGGGTTCACCACAACATAACCCAGATTTACCATTTCAGGGTGGCTGGTTCATTCCACTGGGGTGTCAAACAGACGAGACACACTGATGAGTGCTGGTAGAATGAAACATGTGTCTGTGTTTTCTGTTGGCACACTTTGCAAACCTTGTGAGAGGCCTTTTGACACCATGCATTTCTGCTTAAAGTTGAACCAGCATTATATTCTGTGGTGATTTGCATATGTAGCCCATGATGCTTTACATTGTGGGTGCATGTGTGATTTTGTATAACATATGAAGAAGCAAGTATCTAAGAATGAAGTATTCTAGGATAAAAACAGAGTGGTGTTATATATTGTAGATATGCAACTTGATGAAGTGACACACAGTTATATATAATAAATGATTTACATATACTTGCAGAATAAAAACAGAATAAATTCAATATTAGGAGGAAATAGTTACAGTAACTTTATTAGGAGGAAATGGTTACAGTAACTTTCAAAGGGCAAGAGAATTATCAACATTTATGAAAACTGTTATAAATGTATCAGATTACTGTATATGTTTGTACTAATTTACTTAACAGAGACACGTCAAACAATGAAAAGGCAATGTACTGACTCGTATTTAGGCTTTTGTCCTAGACTATAGAGGGTACGCCCTTCACTATTTAAATCTATACAGATCTTATTTTAATACCAATGAAAATTAAGGAATGTAAACTCAGTCCCTATATTAGATAGGTTCCTGTGCATCTCGGAGTGGTACTGTGGAGCATGAATGTCAAAAATTAAGAAAAATCTGAACAAAATGAAGCTAAAATTTATAACAAATTTGTTTTATATATATATATATATATATATATATATATAACATATTCATACAGTGTATTATGGTTGCAGGGTAGTGCTACTATAGTTAGGGTTGAGTACCCCATTTAAGGTTAAATGGTGAAACTTTACACTTTATAATAACTTTGCCATTATTCAACAGATTTGCCTGAAATTTGGCAGGCACAGAGCATAACTATAGGTCTTGGGATCTGCCAACTTTTGTATTAGTTGGCTATACAGCTGCAGAGTTATTAAGCAACATTCTAGGGCGCATACCTTCTTTTTTGCATTCTTGCTCACGCCTACAGGTCGACGTTTATGCCACGTCTGAAAACTTCAGGGAATGTGTGGCCAAGGCCCAATGTGCCTTTTGAAGATTTCATGAAAAAATATTGAATGGTTCAAAAGTTATACAAACAACAAGTTTCCTGTTGTAGTCAATGGAAAAAGTTAACAAAAAGTTCGACAGTGTCGCAAATGGACTTTTTATTGTCGCAAATGACCCTAGTAGTATCGCAAATCTACCACTTTGTTTTCAGTTACTGATCACAGATATGCTTGCCATTTAAAATTGGAACCATCTAGGGACATAATTATTTTTGTGTTTACCTCATCGAGTCCTGAGAATGCTAGGCATGTCTTTATTTTGGGGTTAAACATCCCAGAAATATGTTTTTCAAAATTTTGGAAAAAGTAGTGTAGCAAAGTAGTGTCGAACCTGAGACACTGTTGCGCTTTTTTGCGAAAGGTGTAGCAAATTATGACACTACTTATCAATACTATGGCCAAAGTGACAGGAACTGTTTGCCACCCTGCTGCAAAAGAATGGTTTTGTCTTTTGGGCTGAAATTTGGAGGGAAGAAAGCCAACATCTCTCAGATGTGCATTTTGGTAGTTTGGTGAAAAAACGTTGCCAGGATGCAAAGTTATGGTACTCCGAAGCTGATGCTTTTTCACATAGACTAACATTGCGGCATCCGCTGCATGACTGGAATTGTTTGCCACCCTGCTGCAAAATAACGATTTGGTCTTTTGGGCTGATATTTGGAGGCAAGAAAGCCAACATCCCACAGATGTGCCTTTTGGTGGTTTGGTGAAAAAATATTACAGGGCGGCAAACTTACAGCACTCCAAACTTCACATTTTTTCCTATAAGATAACATTATGGCATCCGCCGCGCCTTTTGGGGCAGTTCCTGAGATATAAGCAATTTAGTATTCCAACTCCTCACTTTCTACTCTGAGCCCCATTATTATGCATACATTCTTTGTACTCTGTGTGTTTCTCTATGCAGCTGTTGGGGAAAACCAAGGTGTGCACTCCAGTTACTGTTACACGTATCGTTTCCACTTGCATTTCCATGCCCGTTTGCATTAGCGTTCCCGTGTATGCCACCATGTGCATTATCCTTTGCGTTTCTGTTTGCATTTGCGTTACTCTTACCATTTGTGTCTACAGTATTGTTTCTGTTTGTGTTTCACTTTGCGTCACTGTACGCATGACCATTTGCATTTGCGACCACCCTTCCATTTGCATTTGCGTTTGTCTTTCGTTTTGTGTCATCGTTGTTGTTACTGTTACCATTTGCGTTTCCAATTGGGTTTCTGTGCTCTTAAGCATTACAGTTTGCATTTCCATGCACACTTTTGTTTGCATTTCTGTTTCCTTTGGTCTTGTTGTTGCTGTTACCATTACTTTTTGTGTTTCCAATTGTGGTACCATGACCGTGTGCATTACAGTCTGCGATTCTGTATGCACTTGCATTTGCGTTGCTGTTTCTGTTTCCTTTGGTGTTATTGTTGCTGTTACCTTTACCATTAGTGTTTACAATTGCAGTACCGTGACCGTGCACATAACGGTTTGCGTTTCTGTACACGTTTGCATTCGTGTTTCCGTTTCTGTGTCCTTTGGCATTATTTTAACTGTTACTGTTACCATTTGCATTTCCAACTGTGGTACCATGACCGTGAGTGTTATGGTTTGTGTTTCTGTAGGCGCTTGCATTTGCCTCTCCTTTTCTGTTTCCTTTGGCATTATTTGTGCTGTTACCATTACCATTTGCATTTGCAATTGCGGTACTGTGACCGTGCACATTACACTTTGCGTTTCCATATGCGTTTGCATTTACCTTTCTGCTTCTGTTCACTTTGGCATTATTGTTGCTGTAACAGTTAACATTTGCATTTACAAAAGTGGTACTGTGATTGTGCGCATCACCAGTTGTGTTTCTGTACAAGCTTGCGTCTCCATTTGTGTCACTGTTCGCTTTGGCATCACTCTGTGCTTGCATTTCTATTAACATTTGCATTACCATTTACGTTTGTGTCACCATATGCATAACCATTAGCGCCTGTGTTTGCTTTGCAGTTACCATTACTATGTCACAAGACATCACATGGTCATGCCCCCACTCCCACCATCACATTCTATTCACTATTTATAGTCCTCATTCTCAAAAAGAAGGGACATTCATGGCAAAAAACTCCATTTAATGCATCAGTTAGGGTTGTTCTACAGCGACAAAAGTGAGGAAATTCTGGGTTAGGGTTGAAGGCCCGCCTTGCACCCCAGCCCACCCCCAATCAGCATTGGGGTCATTAGTTCTAACTCTCACCCCATTCTCCAATACCTCAGCTTGCTTACTCATGTGATGGGGTGAGAGTTAGGGCCGATGACCCCAACGCACACCCTGATGCCAGTTGGGGTGGGCTGGGGATGCAAGAAACATAGAAACATAGATTTTGATGGCAGATAAGGACCGCTTGGCCCACCCAGTCTGCCCATTTCCCTACCTAATGGATAAGCTGCAGATCCTAGTTAACCAGCAGCCTACTTCTTCCTACCTACACCCCCTAGAATTGCCTTATGACTGTCCCATGTATGCTTGAATTCCACCACTGTTTTTGACTCCACAACCTCCTCGGAAGGCCGCTCAATGCATCCACAACCCTCTCTGTGAAAAAATACTTCCTTAAATTACCTCTGAGCCGCCCCACTTCTATCTTCAAAATGTGCCCCCTTGTTCTTGCACACCTCTTTTTTTGAAATATGCTACCCTCTTGGACTTTGTTGATTCCCTTGAGGTACTTGAAAGTTTCTATCATGTCCCTCCTCTCCCTCCTTTCCTCGAGGCTATACATATTCAACTCCTTAAGTCTCTCTTCATATGTCTTCCGGTGCAGACCCTGCACCATTTTAGTTGCCCTCCTCTGGACAGCCTCCATCCTGTCTATGTCTTTGCGGAGATTGGGTCTCCAGAACTGCACGCAGTAGTCCAGATGGGGTCTCACCAACTGTCTGTACAGATGGATAATAACTTCCTGTTTTCTACTGGTGATGCCTCCCCCTATGCATCCCAGTATTCTCCCAGCCCTCCTTGCAGCCCTCTCACATTGCTTGGCCACCTTTAGGTCATCTGATATGACTACCCCCAGGTCCCTTTCCATTTTTGTTGTTGTTAGTATCTCACCCACCATTGTGTACTCTTCCCCTGGGTTTTTGTTTCCCAGGTGCATTACCTTGCACTTCTTAGCACTGAATCTAAGCTGCCATACATTTGACCATTCCTCTAACCTTGCCAAGTCCCTTTTCATCCTTTCCACCCCTTGTGCATCAATTCTGTTGCAGATCTTTGTGTCATCTGCAAAGAGACATACTTTTCCTTCCAGTCCCTCTGCAATGTCACTTATAAAGACATTGAAGAGGACCAGTCCTAATACTGAACCCTGCGGTACCCCACTAGTAACCTCCCTTTCTTCAGAGTGGACTCCATTTTCTATTACTCTCTGTGTCCTATTCTCCAGCCAATTCTTTACCAAGGCTGTCATCTTGGGACCCACTCCCAGGCTGGCTAACTTGTATATTAATCTTTTGTGTGGGACTGTGTAAAATGCCTTGCAAAAGTCTAGGTAGGCCATGTCCACAGCCCCTACCTGTTCTACTACTTTGGTCACCCAGTCAAAGAAATCTATCAGATTTGTCTGACATGACCTTCCCGCTGTGAATCCATGCTGCCTTGGGTCCTGAGCCCCTCTGGCCTCTAGATACTCAACAAGTCTTTCCTTCAGAAGTGATTCCATCATTTTCCCTACCACTGAGGTTAAACTAACAGGTCTGTAGTTTTCTGCTTCTGCCTTGCTCCCACTTTTGTGAAGGGGAATCACATCTGCCCTTCTCCAGTCCTTGGGTACCACCACATCCTCCCTTGATTTGTTAAAGAGGGTAGTCAGTGGTGTCACTAGTTCTACCCTTAGTTCTTTTAGAATTCTGGGATGAATCCCATCAGGCCCCATTGCTTTGTCCACCTTCAGTTTTAAGAGTTCTTTCAGAACCCTTTCTTCTGTAAATGGGCTGGTATCAACTTCTGTATCCAGAGTGTTTCTACTGTTTGTTTTAGGTACCTCCCCCACTTCCTTTGTAAATACTGAGCAAAAATATTTGTTTAGTATCTCTGCCTTTCACAGTCACCCTCTGCCCACCCTCCCTCCTCATTATTAAGACTCACTTACCCTTCCTTGGTCTTCCTTCGCTCCCTGATGTACCTATAAAAGGTTTTATCCCCCTTCTTAACTGAGTTGGCTATCTTTTCCACGGTTTGGGCCTTTGCTGTTCTAACTGCCTTCCCAGCTTCCTTTTGCTTTAACTGATATAGTTCTCTGTCCTGCTCCTTCTGTGATTCCTTGTACTTCCTGAATGCTTTCTTTTTCTCTTGAACCTTCACTGTCACTTCCTTTGAGAACCACAGTGGTTTCTTACATTGTTTTGTTTTGTTTATTTGCTTCACACAAAGGCTTGTTACCTCTGTGATGGCAGTTTTTATTATTCCCCATTGTTCTTCCACCCCTCCTTCCTGCCCATTTGCTAGTGCATTCCTTAGGCACTCACCCATTTTGGCAAAGTCAGCCCTCCTAAATTCCAGTATGTTTGCCTTTGTATGGCTTGACTCTATTGCTGTGTTTATTGTGAACCATACTGTTCGATGGTCGCTAGTTCCCAGATGGCTACCCACTTCTACATCTGTGATCCTCTCTCCATCTCCATTTGAGAGAATCAGGTCTAAGATTGCTCCCTCTCGAGTGGGCTCCAATACTAGTTGTCTAAGGCATGCCCCCTGTAGGGCATCTAGAATAACTCCACTCTTCGAAGTGGCTGCTGCAACTGCACTCCAGTTAACATCTGGCATATTCAGATCACCCATCAGCAATATCTCCTCTTTTTCTGCCATTCTAAGTATTCTTCCTATCATGTCCTTGTCCATTTCCTCCCCCTGAGAAGGGGGTCTGTATACAACCCCTGTGCAGATTGTGGTGCCATTGCCGGTCTCCAAATTTACCCACAGTGCTTCTTCTGCTCCCTGTTTTCCCTTTTGTTCTGTTGCTTTTATTCCTTCCCTTATGTAAAGAGTTACTCATCCTCCTCTTTTACCCTCCCTGTCCCTCCTGTAGATAGTGTATCCTGGTATGTTTATGTCCCAGTCATGGTTTTGTGTGTACCATGTTTCTGTGACTGCCACAATATCCAGATGTTCCTCCTCCATCAAGGCCACTAATTCAGGAAGCTTGTTACTCAGACTACGGGCATTGGTACTCATTGCTCTCCATTTTTTGATGGCTTTACCTTCTTTTGCAGAATCCCCCACTGACCTACCTCGGTCTTTTTCTCATTTAGTACCCTGTTTTGTAGGGAGAGGCTGGGATTTTCCTGCTGCTTATCAATGCCTCCCCCCTTGACTAGTTTAAAAGCTTGCCAATGAAGCATTTAAACCGATTGCTCAAAAGACTTGTTCCCTTCCCGGACAGATGCAGACCATCCTGCCAGTATAGGCTGGTGTCCCTCCAGGTGGAACCCCAGTCCCCAATGAAGCCAAACCCCTGTGCTCCACACCATTTTTTCAACCATTCATTAAACTGCATGGTGCAAAGTACCCTCGCCTCACTCATGCCATTGACAGGCAGCACCTCAGAGAAGGATATTGTGTGTGCTACTTGTCTTAGGCCCCTCCCCAATTCTACAAAGTCCTTCTGCACTGCTCTAATCTCATGATTAGCCAAGTCATTTGTCCCTAGGTGGACAATGACGTCCAGCTCAGACTCCCGTGCAGCTGTTCTCGTGATCCTGAGGATGCGCTTCCTGTCTCTCCAAGCCATGGCACCAGGCAGGCACCTTACTTCAGTTTTCCCTGCTTCCCCCAGTTCTATCCCCCTAATAATTGAGTCCCCCACCAGGAGCTGCTTCCTTTCCTTGTGGTGTCCTCTACCTCCTTCCCGTGGGCCTCCCTTGTGACAGTTGTCCTCAGCCTCCTTAGTCTCCTCTGTGGGTGCATCCATAGGGGAGCTGTGTTCCCCCAGAATGGTGTATGGATTGTGGTGTGGAACAACTGACTGGGTGTGCCGCTGTTCCACCATCCTCACCCTTCCTGATCCCACTGTGGTTCAACTGCTGTGCTTTCTTCGCAACCTCTGAGGTAGTGGTGGTGGCTCTGGTGCTTCCTGGATGGGGGAGGTTCCCTTCCTACTGTCCAATGTGGTCTGGGGGAAGGTCCCCTTAGTACTGTCCAGTGTGGCCTGAAGACGGGCAACTTCCTTCCTCAGGGCAGAGAGTTGTCTGCAAATAGGGCAGCATCTCAGCCTCCAGAAAGACTCCTGGAAGGCTGCTGCCCCACAGCCATTACATTGCACTACTCCCCACATTTTTTGTGTGTGTGTGTGTGTGTGTGTGTGATTGGTTTGTAATATATATATTATACAATGTGTATGTTTATTTTGTCAGTGCAGTGTGCTAGAGAGGATATGACAGTGATATGCACCTTGCACTCTTCAGGAAATGATGTCAGAACCCCAGGTATAAAGGACCTATTTCCAGGGGTGGGTGGGGTGAGGGGTGGGAAGGGGTTGGGCCTAAACTGTGCCCTCACAAAACAATCAGCTAAAAGCTCTGACCCACCACTGCAATGAGTGCCTTTCTGTCAGCAAGATGCCCTACACAACAATTTGACAGAGAAAATACCCTGCTAATCAAACAGAGAAAAATCCACACATCCAAGTCAGACACAGGTAAACCTCCCCAGCCCCAAAACAGGCCTGGTGGTTTGTGCTCTGAAAGCTGTCAGCCCCAAAATAAGTCAGCTGTGCTTTAAACTCTTCCTGCACTGAAAATGTTAAGAATTGTAACAAACAAACGTAAACCTAGATCCACCTCCCTCTGTTGCTTAAAAGACTGTCTTTTCCTGTTTCACACTTCAGGTTTTTCTATGACAACTCCTTAACCACAGTAACTTATTTAAAAATAGTTTAACTATCACAAACTCCTATGCACCAGTAAATTATTTAAAAATAGTTTCTGTCCCAAAATCCTAGTAGTCAATCCAGCTACCCCAAGGGACAACAAAATGCAGTATTCAAACACTTGTGAAGTTACTTCCAAGATAAACAGAGTTTGAAACTCCTTTTTCAACTCCTCAGCCACCTGTAATTTATTTAAAAATAGTTTAACAGTCAGAAAATCCTAGTAGACAATCTAGCTACCTCCTAGGATTTACCCAAATGCAGTATTTAAATCCTTCTGAAGTTACTAACAAGATAAACAGAGTTTGCAAGCCCCTTCTTGGTTAAACACTAAATAAATATGTGAATAAAAAGCAATTACCTAGGGTAGTTAGTTTCACCTCCCACAGAATTAAGCAAAAGTGCATGTTTGTTTCAGATATCAAGTGCAATATAGAATTTCTCACACCGCTCACAGCTGAATAAAGAAGTAGTGTCCTTCCAGGTCAAGCAAATGTGCTTTGTGTCTGCAAAATTGCAGCCTCTAGTAATTTATAGTAATCTGCTCTAGTCTGGCTATCTCCACCCAGGGCAATTTGTTGACAATGGTTATGATGCAGCCCTTCCTGTTCCAATACAACACTTTTTGGTCTGAAAACAATGTTCTGCCTAAGGCTGTCTGTGTTTCAATTCACACTGCAGGTTTTGCTATGACAACTCCTTAACCACAGTAACTTATTTAAAAATAGTTTAACTATCACAAACTCCCTACGCACCAGTAAATTATTTAAAAATAGTTTCTGTCCCAAAATCCTAGTAGTCAATCCAGCTACCCCAAGGGACAACCAAAATGCAGTATTCAAACACTTGTGAAGTTACTTCCAAGATAAGCAGAGTTTGCAAGCTTCTTTTCAACTCCTCAGCCACCTGTAATTTATTTAAAATAGTTTAACTGTCAGAAAATCCTAGTAGACAATCTAGCTACCTCAAGGATTTACCCAAATGCAGTATTTAAATCCTTCTGAAGTTACTAACAAGATAAACAGAGTTTGCAAGCCCCTTCTTGGTTAAACACTAAATAAATATGTGTGAATAAAAAGCAATTACCTAGGGTAGTTAGTTTCACCTCCCACAGAATTAAGCAAAAGTGCACGTTTGTTGCAGATATCAAGTGCAATATAGAATTTCTCACACCGCTCACAGCTGAATAAAGAAGTAGTGTCCTTCCAGGTCAAGCAAATGTGCTTTGTGCAAGGGGGGGCTTTCAACCCTAACCCCAAATTTCCTCACTTTTGTCACTGTGGAACAACCCTAACTGATGCATTGAATGGATTTTTTTGCCATGAATATACATATATGTATACACACATATACAGCCAGTGTATATATATATATATATATATATATATATATATATATACCCTGGGCTGGATGACATTCATCCAAGAGTACTATGGGAATTGGCAGACATACTGGCTGCACCCCTGGTGGAGCTCTTCAACAGGTCACTTGAGACAGGGAGGGTACCTAGGGATTGGCGAGAGTCACATGAGCCAATCCACAAAGGGGGTCAAGAGAAGTACCAAGTAACTATAGACCCATCAGTTTGACCTTGGTGGTGGGGAAAATTAATGGAGAGTATATAAAAGGAATGATTGGGGTGTACTTGGAGGAGGTGGGAGGTCTGGATAGTCGGCAATATGAGTTTGTGCCAGGTAGATCATGTCAAACTAATCTTGTGGAGTTCTACAAATGGGTAACATCAGAACTGGACAGGGGAAAGCCTGTGGATGTATTATCCTTGGACTTCAGCAAGGCATTTGACTCTGTCCCCCACAATGGTCTGGTAGAGAAGCTGACGGGGTTGGGAGTAGGCCCTTTGATGGTCAGATGGATTGAAAACTGGCTAGCTGTATGCACTCAGATTAGTGGTCGGTGGGGAGCTCTCGAACCCTAGAGAGGTCGGTAGTGGGGTACCGCAGGGCTGAGTCCTGGGTCCGATCCTGTTTAATGCATACATATCAGACATCAGGGAGGGTATGGGGTGTGAAATGAGTCTCTTCGCTGATGGGAGCAGTAGTTGAAGGGGAAGAGGGGAGATTGGCTCTGCAAGGGGACCTGGACACCCTGGAAAGGTGGGCTCACACCTGGAAATTAAATTTCAACATCACCAAGTGCAAGGTATTACGTCTTGGGTGGGGAAACTCTAAACACAGGTACACCCTGGGAGGGGAGGTAATGGAGGCCTCAACAGGGGAAAAAGACCTAGGGGTCATGGTGGATGCATGTATGAATAACTCTGAGCAGTACAGGAGAGTGACTAGAAAAGCAAACAAGATGTTGGGATGCATCATAAGGGGGATCACCTCTAGGAGCAGGGAAGTGATTCTGCCACTGTACAATGGACTGGTTAGATCACGCCTTGAGTACTGTGTACAGTACTGGAGATCATACTTGAAGAGGGACATACAGCTCCTGGAGAGGGTACAAAGGAGGGCAACTAAGATGATACGAGAACTAGGGGATTTGACTTTTGAGGACAAACTTGAGGAGCTCTGCCTGTTTTCATTGGAGGAGAGGAGAGGAGAGACGAGGGGACATGACTGAGGTCTTCAAGTACCTCAAGGGAATAAATAGGGTAAACACGGAGGGGCTCTTTAGACTAAAGCAGGGAGGTATCACCACAGGGCATGGTTTGAAGTTGGAAGGTGGAAAGGTGAGGGGGGAAGAGGAGGAGGTTTTTCACTGAGAGGGTGATGGATCCTTGGAACGCACTACCTGGTGAGCTGGTTCAGAGATCCATAGTGGAGGGCTTCAAGAGGAGGTGGGACAGACACAGAAAGCAGATGTATCAGATGATGGCCTGGTGCCCAGGGGGGTGGGGATGGATGATAGGAGTTTCTGGAACACAAGGTGGGAGGGCCTGGGTACCCAACTTGGGATCTGAGGTTCGAGCAGACTCAATAGACCGTAAGGCCTAATCTGCTGGCAATTAGTATGTTAGTGTGTGCATATATATGTATATATGTATGTGTGTGTATATATTATGGTGGCATGGTAGTGCCACCATAGTTAGGGTTGAGCAGCACTTTTTACACTTTAATAACTTTGCCACCATTCAATGGATTTGCCTGAAATCTGGAATTTATGATCAAGAACCATACATCTTAGGATCTGTCAACTTTTGTACCAGTCAGATATACAGCTGCGGAGCTATTAAGTCAGTTCGGTGCACGCCTTTATGGTTTCTGATGAATACTTTGCTCGTACCTACAGGTTGCACGGTTTGCGTAACCAGTCCAAAAAACTTCAAGGAACGTGCAGCTGGGGTGCCCGTTGTGCCTTTTGAAGATTACATGAAAAAATATTAAACAGTTCAAAAGTTATTCAAAAAAACAAGTTCCGATTATAAGTCAATGGGAAAAGTTAACAAAAAGTTCAAAAGTGTCCCAAATGCAGTTTTTACTTTTGCAAATGGCCCTTTTACTTTTGCAAATCCACCATTTTGTTTTCAGTTAGTGATCAGAAAAATGGTTGCCTTTTAAATCTGGGAATCTCTAGCAAGCTAATTATTTCTGTATTCACCTAGTCGGACCCTGAGGATGCTAGGCATGTCTTTATTTTGGGGTAAAACACCCCAGACATATGGTTTTCAAATTTCTGGAAAAAGCACTTTTGCAAAGTAGTGTCACACTTGCGACACTGTCGAATGAATTTGTGAAAGCTTTTGCAAACTTCGAAAGTACTTTTTCAGACTATGGCCAAAATGACACTGGTTCTTTGCCACTGTGCTGCTAAAGAATGGTTTGGTCTTTTGGCTTGAAATTTGGCAGGTAGGCAGCCAACATCTCACAGATGTGCCTTTTGGTGGTTTGGTGACAAAATATCGCACAGCTGCGAAGTTATGGTACTCCAAAGTTGGCATTTTGCCCATAGACTAACATGGTGGCGTATGCTGTGCCTTTCGGGGCTCGTATCTCGAAAATGATACGAGATCCAGATTTTTTGCTGCAAGTTCCATAACTCTGTGGGCTATGTAATAGCAAAAACCTAGCCAGAAAAATCATGATTTTTGTAAAATTTTAATTTTTTTTCTACGTCGTGCGGTTGCTGAGATATTAGCAATTAAGTACTTCCAATGCTCGTTTTAAGCTTCGATGCCCATTACAATGTATAAATTCTTTGTGTTTCTCTATGCAGCTGTTCAGCAACAACAGGGTATGCACTTCCGTTACTGTTACAGTTACTGTTTCCACTTGCGTTTATGTCCCCGTTTGCGTTACTGTTCCCATGTATGCCACCGTGTGCATTACCCTTTGCGTTGTCATTTGCACTTTCGTTTTCGCTACTGTTACCATTTGCGGTTTCACTACTGTTTCTCTTTGCGTCACAGAGCACATTGCCATTTGCGTTTCCGGCAGCCCTATCATTTGATTTTCCATTTCTCTTTCATTTTGCATCTTCCTTGCTGTTACTGTTACCATTTGCATTTGCTATTGTGTTACTGTGCCTGTGCACATTATAGTTTGTGTTTCCATATGCTCTTGCATTTCCTTTTGTGTTTCTGTTACCTTTGCTGTTATTGTTGCTGTTACAGTTATTATTTGCATTTACAATTGCGGTACTGTGCCCATGCGTGTTTTGGTTTGCATTTCTGTACGTGCTTCTGTTCCCATTTCTGTTTCTTTTGGTGTTATTCTTCATGTTAACTTTACTATTTGCATTTACAATTGCGGTACCATGCCTGTGCGCATTGCAGTTTGCATTTATGTGTGCGCTTGCGTTCACATTTCTGTTTCTGTTCCCTTTCGTGTTCTTTTTGCTGTGAAACGTAACATTTCCATTTAAAGTACCACCTGCCATCACTCTTCGTGTTACCAGTTGCGTTTCTGTACTTGCTTCAATGTCCGTTTGCATCACTGTTCGCTCTGGCATCACATTAAGCTTGCGTTTCTATTAACATTTCCTTTACCATTTACATTTCTGTTACCACATGCACCACTGTTGGCCCTTCTGTTTGCATTGCTGTTCCTGTTACAATGTCACAAGAGATCACGTGGTGGGAGCACTCCGCCACTGCATTACATTCACTATTTCAAAAAGAAGGGAAATTAGAGGCAAAGACTCCATTTAATGCATCAGTTAGGGTTGTTCCACAGTGACAAAAGTGAAGAAATTTGGTGTCAGGGTTGAAACCCCCCTTGGACCTCTCCAGCCCACCCCCCAACTGGCATTGGGGTGCACGTTGGGGTCCTCGCTCCTAACTCTCACCCCATTCTCCTATACCTCAGCTTCTTTACACATGTGATGGGGTGAGAGTTAGGGCCGATGACCCCAAAGTGCACCCCGATGCCGGTTGGAGGGGTGGGCTGGAAGGGTCCGGGGGGGTTAACCCTAACACCATATTTCCTCACTTTTGTCACTGTGGAACAACCCTAACTGATGCATTAAATGGAGTTTTTGCCTCTAAAATATTTATATATATTTATTATAGTGGTACGGTTGTGCCACTATAGTTAGGGTTGAGGAACCATTTACATGTTAAACCCAAAATTTTGCACCTTAATAAGTCTGCAACTGTTTGACAGATTTGCCTGAACTTAGGAATACACGATCAAGACCCATGTGCCTTGGGATCTGCCAAGTTTTGTACCAGTCACATATAGGGCTGTGGAATTATTAAGTGTGATCTGTGCGCGCATTTACGCTTTTCTGAAATGTTACTGTCACGCGTACAGGTCGCACGGTTTGCGTGACTGGTCCAAAATCTTCAGGGAACATGCGGCCAGGGTCCCCGATGTGCCTTTTGAAGATTTCGTGAAAAAAATATTAAACAGTTCAAAAGTTATTCAAAAAACAAGTTCCCATTATAAGCCAAAGGGAAAAGTTAAAAAGTTCAACAGTGTCGCAAATGCAGTTTTTACTGTCGCAAATGGCCCTTTTACCATCACAAATCTGCCATTTTGTTTTCAGTAAGTGATCAGAAAAATGCTTGGCATTTAAAATTGGGACCCTCTAGCAACCTAATTATTTTTGTATTCACCTAGTTGGACCCTGAGGATGCTAACCATGACTTTATTTTGGGGTAAAACACCCCAGAAATATGTTTATCAAATTTCTGGAAAAAGTACTTTCGCAAAGTACTGTCGCACTTGCAGCACTGTCTGAATTTGCGAAAGCTTTTGCAAACTTCGACAGTACTTTTCTAGGCTGTGGGAAAATGATAGCAATTCTTTGGCACTCTGCTGCAAAAGAACAGTTTGGTGTTTTGGCCTGAAATTTGGAGGGAACATAGCAAACATCCCACAGATGTGCCTTTTTGTGGTTTGGTGAACACATATTACAGGGAGCCAAAGTTATGGCACTCCGAACTTCTCTTTTTTTCCCATAGGATAACATTACGGCATTCGCCGTGCCTTTCTGGGCCCCTATCTCGGAAATGGTGCGAGATACGGACTTTTCATTGGAAAAATGCTTAACCCTCTAATCCCTAAGTACAAAACTAGCCAGGAAAGTCATAAATCATATGACTTTGAAATTGTTTTTCTACGTTGTACGGTTCCTGAGATATAAGCAATTTAGTATTCCAACTCCTCATTTTCTGCTCCGAAAACCATTATTATGCATACATTCTTTGTACTCACTGTCTTTCTTTATGCAACTTTTGGGGAAAACCAGCCCATGCACTTACAATACTGTTACCGTTACTGTTTTTACTTGCAGTTCCGTTCCCATTTCACTTACCGTTCACATCTACCCCACCATGTGCGTTACCAGTTGCATTTTCATTTGCTCTTGCCTTCGCGTTGTTTTTCACATTTCTGTCTACACTACTGTTTCTCTTTCTGTTTCGCTTTATGCTCATGCGCATTACTATTGCATTGCGGGCACAATGTTACTATGTGACAAGACATCATGTGGGGGCGGAGGCAGCTCCATGCCGCGTCATTCACTATTTCTTGTTATCACTCTCAAAGAAAGGAAATTAGAGGAAAAAATCCTTTTAATGCATTAGTTGGGTTGTTCCACCCGACAAAAGCGAGAAATTGATTGTTGGGGTTGAAAGCCCCCCTTGGCCCCCCTACCCACACCCCCAACCAGCATTGGGGTGCACATTAGGGTTGTCAACCATAACTCTCACCCCATTCTCATACACCTCTGCTTCTTTACACATGTGATGGAGTGAAAGTTTTGGCAAACAACCCTAATGCGCACCCCAATGCTGGTTGGGGGTATGGGCAGTGAGGGCCAAGGGGCTTTAACCCTAACATCGAATTTCCTTGCTTTTGTCAGTGTGCAACAACCTAACTAATGCATTAAATGGATTTTTGCCTCTAACATATATGTGTATATATATATATATATATATATATATATATATATATGAAATGGTAACTAGTGAATCACATGTGTAATGAACATATACATACATACAGGCATTGTGGGCATATGGCAGTTCATGATGGTTTATGAAAATAAAATAAAGTAGATGGCTTAAGCAAGAATATTGATTTAATTGTTAGAATAGCAAGTTGTGCTTAAGTACAAAGATATCGTTTAAGTACAGCTACCATACCATACCTTTTTCCTTTATATATAAAATAGTTTTCATATATAATTTTTTTATTCATACAATATTTATGCTTCCAGTATGTACAGTATCCCTGAAAAAATGGGCAATGGTTTGTCAAACATTGGAGTTATTCAATACTGTCAGTTATCAATAAACCTATTTTGAAATGGAAGACAGATTTGGCAAATGAGACATCTTTCCAATATAGTTCTGTGATCCACTGAAAGAAACTCACCACCTGCACCTTGCTCATCCCTGTAAGGTACTTATTAGTCTCAACCATGTCCCTTCTTGATCTCCTGTCCTCCAGGCTATACATGTTGTGATCCTACAGCCTCTCCTTTATGGATTCTTGTCCATCCCCTGCACTATTTTGGTAACCCTAATCTGGACCACTTCCACCCTGTCCATGTCCTTGTGAAGGTGTGGCCTCCAGAACTGGATGCAGTACTCTAGGTGGGGTATCACTAGTGAGTGATACAGTGGCAACACCACCTCCCTTCTGCTGCTAGAAATCTTCTTCCCTATGCTCCCTATGCACCCCAGCACTAGCCTTACCTATCGCCATGTCACATTGCTCTGTCACCTTGAGACATGATTACTCAGAAATGTCTTTCTTGCTTGGTGACAGTTAGTACCTCCCCCATATCTTATACACAGCTCTCAGGTTTCCCCACCACATGTATGTGATTTTGTGCTTTTTGGCATTGAAACCCAGCTGCCACACCCTAGACCACTCCTTTAGTTTCCCCCAGATCCCTTTGCATTTTCTCCACCCCTTCTTAAGTTTCCACCCTGATGCAGATTTTTGTATCATTTGCGAAGAGTCACAGCTTCCCCTTCAGTTCCTCAGCAATGTCAATTATGAAGACATTGAAAAGGACTGGTCCCAGTACTGATCCCCATGGCACCCCATTAGTCACTCTTCCATCCCCGAGTGTATGTCATTTACCACCACCCTTTGCATCCTATCCTTCAACCAGTTTGGCACCCAGCTTATCACTTTTCCAAAATTCCCAGGCTGCTTAGTTTCTTAATTAGCCTTCTGTGTGGCAGTGTCCAAGGCCTTACTGAAGGTCAGACAGGCGACATCCACTGCCCTCCCTGATCCACCTTCCTAATCATCAAGTCAAAGAAATCTATGAGATTTGTTTGGCATGATCTCCCACTAGGAAACCATGCTGCCAGTAGCCCTGCAGCCCATATACCTCCAGGTTCTCCATTAGCATCTCCTTCAGCAGTGTCCCCATTAAGTTTCCCACCACTGATGTGAGGCTGAGTGGCCTGTAGTTGCTAGCCTCCTTTCTGCTGCCACTCTTGTGCAGAGGGATCAGTGCAGCTACAAGGAGCAGGACCATCCTAGACTCCCTATAATGGGCTTTTCTCAGGCAGAAAGTCAGTGAACCCCCTATGGATAGGACAGTGCTGGACCTGGTGCTTACAAACAGGGATGCATTGCAGACATCACAGTGAGCAGTCCTCTAGGTACCAGTAATCATCATACAGTGTGGTTTATAATTAAGATGGGACCAGAGGCAAATCACATGAGGATGTGGGTCCTGGACTTTAGAGGGGTGGATTTTGAAGAAATGGGAGACTGCCTCAGTAACTACCTTGTGTGGGGGGGGTTGCCAGTGAGGGATGGGGTACAGAGGTGAAAAATAAGGGAGAGCATAATAAAGGCAACCGGCCTCTGTGTGAAGTGAGTAAAAGCAGAAGGAAAAAGAGACTGTTATGGTTCTCTAGGGAAGTGGCCAAGTTGGTGAAGGAAAAAAGGTGGCATTCAAGAGGTAAAAGGAAACTCAGAGGAAGGAAGACAAGGAGGTATATCAAGTAAAACAGAGGGAAGCAGGGGAAGCAGGAGAAGCAGTGAGGTGAGCAAAGGTGCTAACAGAGGAAAGGATAGCCAAGTGGGTACCTAAATGGAGGCTTTCTTCAGGTACATAAGTTAGAAGAGGAGGGCAAGGGGAGGGATAGTGAGGATGGAAGGGAAGGGACTGTACAGAAGAGAACCAAGAAAAAGCAGACATCCTGAACAGGTATTGCTGCTCAGTCTTCATGGTGGAGGGAGGGAGAATGAACTATCAGGGAACAGCAGGAACAGAGGAAGAACTTGTAGCTCTGAAAGTGGACAAGTCAATGGGACTGGATTGAATACACCAAAGGGTACTATAGGAAGTCAGGGATGTGCTGAATTCACCACAGATGGCCTTATTCAACAGTTCTCTGGAAACAGGCATGGTTCTGGAGGACTGGAGGAGAGTAGATGGGGCCCCAGTACATAGGAGTGGCAGCAGGGAGGAGGCTAGCAACTCTAGGCTGGTCAGTCTCACTTCAGTGGTGAAGAAAGTAATGGAAACTCTGTTAAAGAAAAGGTCAGTAGAGCATCTTGAATCCAATAGGCTGCAAGACCAAAGGCATCATAGATTCATGCGTGGAGGTCATGCCAGATGAGTCTAATTGACTTCTTCAACTGGGTGACCAGAGAAATAGATCAGAGGAGGGCAGTTGATGTGGCTTATTTGGACTTTAACAAGGCATTTGACACTGTGCCACACAGGAGACTAATAAAAAAGTTGAGCAGCATAGATGTGGGATCCAAAGTGGTAAACTCAGTTTGAAACTGGTTCATGGATAGGAGACAGAGGGTGGTGCTTAATGGTACTCACTCTAATGATGGGAGGTGACCAGTGAGGTGCTACAGGGCTCAGTATTAGGACCAGTCCTCTTCACTGTCCTTATAAGTGACATCACAGTAAGGAGGCAATACAGCATAGTGGTTAAGGGCACTGAGCTGCAAACCTGGAGACCTGTGTTTGAATCCCATCAGCCCCAACTTGCATACTGTGTGACCCTGAACAAGTCACTTAACTTCCTTGTGCTCCCAGGTCACACTTGGAAACAAGCTCCAGCATAGTGTGCCTTTCCTGGTTAAACAGTTTCCCCTTTCCATTGCAGGTGAAGGGAAGATATGCCTTTTTGCAGATTGCACCAAAATCAGTAATAAAGTGGACACTCGGGGAGAAAATGTGTAGGGATCTATGGAAACTTGAGGTAGTCAAGAGCATGGCAGTTGCAGTTCAAAGTCAAAAGTGCAATATCATAAACCAAGAGCATACAAACCCAGAAGCTGAGTATGGGTGTGGGGGGGGGGTGCATTAACAGAGTCACTAAGCAGGAAAGGGACCTTGGGGTTATCATATCTGATGACCTTCAACTGGCAGGGCACATTGACAAAGCAGTGGGTAGGGACAGTGGGATGCTGGATGAATACAGAGAGGTATCTCGAGCAGGAGGTGGGAGGTAGTGTTGCCACTATATTGCTTGATGGTGAAACCCCACCTGGAGTACTGTGTCCAGTTCTGGAGGCTGCACCTCAGAAAGGATATAGACAAGGGGGAGGCAAGCCAGAAGAGGTCAACTTAAATGATGCAGGAGTTGCACTAAAAGCCCTGAGGGGAGACTGATGGATTTCAACATGTACACACCAGAAGGAAGGAAGGTGGGAGAGAACATAAGAGAGACCTACAACTATCTATATTGCTCAGAGTTATTGGAGTGATAACCTCCAAAGATAATCTGCACATAATTCTGTCATTATGGAGTTAGTTCTTTTCCACCAGATAAAAAGGGTGATCTCAAGCTCTTAGCCAATAGTCTTGGCCTTCCTCACTGGGGTACAGACCTGATCGGGCATTATGAGCTAAATTCCCAAACCATCGCTGCTGGGGAAATCATGGTCGGAAGCTACCGGGCTGAGAATCCTCCACAATGCAAATTGCCCTGAAGAAAACACTTCTCAAGCTGGCCAGTCAGACTTCTCTATTGACCAGCCATCTCTATTGACTACACAGAGGAAACTCCAGAAAGTCAACCTAATCTGGATGCTGCATCCAAAGCTGCAGTCCCTGGGAAATGCCTACAGAAGGAAGGACCCTGTACTATGATCAAACAGCAACTACTAGGCAGTCTTCAGGCAGTTCATACTAGGGGAACTGGCACACTTCTTTTTTTTTATTTAGTATACTTTTGACCCCTCTGCCCAACTGGCCCACATCAGCCCGACCACTGCCCCCAGCCCCATCACCTGTCCCCTGGGACTTACTTCCCCAGTGTTCCTCTCTGGCTTACCCCCCAGGGTGGGGCCTTTGGGGGTGGCCCCATTCTCTTGTTGGACCTCTATCTCAGTGTCCAGTGAGCACCACGGGGTAACGGTGCAAGTTCAGTGCAGTGAGGTGGGTGTCATGTTGTGCAGTAGGCTTTTTCCCATTTTTCTGTGGTTCAGGAGGTGTGGCATGCAATGACATCAATGTCTGTCATGCCAACATCTACCTTGCCTCCCCCCTCCAGCAAGTAAGCATCTGCCAGGGGTCCATCGAGTGCTGGCAGCTAACCCACCCTCCCCTCCAGAGAAGAGCAGTAGCCCTGCAGCCCTGGGATGCTCAGTCCTCCTCCCCCAGCCAGTCCTCTGGCTCCCAGGCTCATACCTGAACCTAGGTCATCAGCATAGCAAGTTGTAGTGCTACTGCTGCACCAGTGGGCTGGCTTGGAACTAGCACTGTAATGGCACTTCAGTGTACCAACCCTGGCTGACAGAGAAATGCTTGAGTCTAGAGCAAGCTAATATGAAAAATGTGAAACCCTCCCCACAGAGAGAAAAGCATGGTCTAAGTGTTACACTCTACTACATCAGGTAAGAAACAAAATGGCATGGATGGGACATACATACCAAGATAAACTACCTTTGTATAAGGTAGGCGTGGCAGCAAACAGAGTGGTTGAATTGGGCAAATGCTACACACTTGGGTGAGTGCTAAGCCAAAACCTCTCTGACTTTGTCTTGAAAAAACTCAGATGGTTAAAATAGGCATCAGTGGTGAGCCCAATATGACTGACTGTATGTCTGTTAGTGCCTGCTGTGACTGACAGACTTAAGGGAAGGGATGTAGTGGAGGGGATTCTCACAGGCTTTATAGAGGTGGTTGTTAATTTTTTCCCCCACTAAAATGAATAAGAGAGGAAGATTAGGGATCCAGTTGTGAATCTTTCAAACAAAAGGGATGCTTTGAGCTAGTGGTGTACACAGCAGTACATGGAGGAATGGTAGATTTGGCCTACCTGGATTTCAATAAGGCCTACACTGTTCCACATAGAAGACTGCTGAATTAGCTGGTCTGTCTGGGAATGGGTCAAAAAGTTATAAAGTGGGTAATAAGTTGGTTAAGCAGCAGGAGTCAGAGGGTGGTGGTAAATGGTGTCCACTGTGGAGAATGCAAGGTGACTAACAGGGTGCCTTAGGGCTCAGTACTAGGCCTGGTCCTCTTCAATGTCTTTATTTGTGACATTGCAGAAGAGCTAGAAGGAAAAGTATGCCTGTTCACAGACCCCCCGCAATAAAAGAAGCAATGCCATTTGGGGTTTTTTTGTGTGGCTGAGGACCATTGCTGTTTGCGGAGGTCTTTATTTCTTTTGGTCACCCTTTTATTTTGGGTGATATTTGCATCACTCTTTTTGTGCGGCATAATTAGGGATGCGTCCTTATCACATAATTCCCTTACACACACACACACACACACGCGCGCATGCACTCACGCATGCACACATACACATGCGCGCACATTTTACTTTTCTTTTTGAGATGGAAGCAAGTGTCCCAACTGCAGGCTGTGGTCAGACTGTGACTGAGTTGTGAATAATGGAAAATGATGTGGCAGTTCAAATAGCAACCTTTTTTTGCCAGTCATGAGCGCTAGCTGAGGGATACTGTTATTGGGTGTCACAGTCAGACATAGTAATACTGACACTCACATTTATAAAAACAAATTGTTTTTTATGTATTTAGTTTTTCTCACCATTTTTTTTTCTCATGCTCCTCTGGTGCACAAAACCTCCTGTTTCCATACAGCAGACAAGAACTGCAGCGTTGTTTGAACAGCAGAGTACAGCACTAAGGAGATCACCGAGGGACAGCGGGATGACAGAAAGGAAGAAAATCAAATATTCTTTTGTTTAAATGAGTCGGAATGGCATGTCAATAATTTACTTGACATTTGATTCAGAGTGATGACCGTTTTATGTTTAGAGATGAAACGTGAAGAGCAGCTACTTGTGATGGAAGCAGGGTACGGCTGGCAATCGTCAGTTTTAAAAGAGGCATGCATTAATTTTGAAGGAACAGGTTAAGTTGTATAGAGCTTCAGAGGAGGGCTGTTATTTACTTAGTAGAGTTGTGTAGTAAATGTCCTTTGTAGGATATTGAAATTTGATTTTAATGTGCTTTTATTTTATTTTTTTATTTCGGTTCTCGAGAAATGAGCTACTGGAGTAAGTGAGAGGCGTTTGTAGTGTCACCTGTAAGCAGGTGTCATTGAAACTAAATTCAAAGTTTTACAGGAAGCACTACATATAATGTACACATAATCTATAGTAAACCAGTTATGATGTGTTCATGATTTGTTACATGGCCTTGCTGGGTGCCAAGTTTACTTTTCTGAATCTGTGATATTGTTCACCTTTGGGAATAAAAAATGGTGGTTGTTAAATGTCAAATAAAATGAAAATTCTATTGTGCACATTGATTTCTTTTTTTACATGTTTAGTCCTGTTTGCCAGCACTTGCTTTTAGCCATGCATTAAACACTTCTAACGCATAGCTAACTATCAATCAGGACTCAGGATTCTACTTGCTCATTTTATAATGTGGCTTAAAAATATACAGTAGCTTATTTAAGTACAAGCAGCAAGAATGGCCTCCACAACCTAACCCAATAGTTCATCTAGTAGCACTAGGATTTGTAAAAGATATCCAGCTGTTAATGCCTAAGAGCCTTTAATTTTTGGCAGCACTCCTGGAGACAGAAGTGGTTCTGGAGGACCTGGAGTAGGGTGGATGTAGTCTCACTACACAAAAATGGAGGCAGGGAGGAAGCTGATAATTATAGGCCAGTCAGCCTGACACCAGTGGTGCGAAAATTAATGGAATCACTGCTGAAGCTTTTAGAATATCTTGACTCCAGTGGGTTACAAGATCTGAGGCAGCATGGTTACACAGAGGGAAAGTCATTTCAAACTAATCTGATAGATTTCTTTGGCTGGGTGACCAAAGACCTAGATCAGGGTGGAGCACTGGATGTGGCCTACTTAGAGTTCAGTAAGTCTTTTGACACCGTTCCACATAGGAGAATAGTATGGATGCTGAGTAGCTTAGCAGTGGCCAAAGGTGATAAACTGGATAAAAAATTGGTTATGGGATAGGTGACAAAGGGTGGTGGTACACGGAGTTCAATCCAGGGAAGGGAGGGTGACCAGCAGTGTGCCTCAGGGATCAGTGCTGGGACTAGTCCTCTTTAATGTCTTTATAAGTGACCTTGCAGAAGATCTGGAAGGGAAGGTCTGTCTCTTTGTGGATGACACCAACATCTGCAATAGGATGGACACTCCAGTGGGGGTTGAAAGGATGAGCAGATACCTGAGAAAACTAGAGGAGTGGTCAATGATATGTCAGCTGGGTTTCAATTTTAAAAAGTATTAAATAATTCAATTAGGACAGAGAAACCCAGAAAAGGAGTACAAAATGGGTGGAGTGGTATTGATGACCACCAAGCAGGAAAGAGCCTGGGTGTAATCATGTTGGATGACATAAAGGTGGCCAGGTAGTGTGACAAGGCAGTAGGGAGGGCTGGGGTGCATACAGAGGGGTATCACCAACAGATAGGGGGAGGTGGTTTGCCTCTGTATAGATAGCTGGTAAGTTCCCACCTAGAGTACTGTGTCCGGTTCTGGAGTTCCAATCTCTGGAAGACATAGACAGAATGAATGCAGTCCAAAGGAGGGCAACTAAAATGGTGCAGGGTCTGCATCAAAAGCCTTATGAGGACAGACTTACATTCCTCAGAATGTACACCCTGGAACAGAAAAATGAGAAAGAGAATATAACAGAGATCTTTAAATATCTCATGGAGGTAAATAAGGTACAGAAGGAAGTACTTTTCAGAAGAAAAGGTGCTCAAGAACACGGGGACGTGCTATGAAGCCGCAGGGAGTAGATTCAAGAGAGATGTGAGGAAGTACAACTTTACAGCCAGAGTGGTGGATTCCTTGAATAACCTTCTAGTGGAGGTGATGGGAGCAAAAATAGTGGTGGAGTTCATTAATGCATAGAATCACGGGCAAACCACTGTGCAAAGTTAGCTGGTAGAGTAAGGGCATAGTCAAGGTCTCCCATCTATGGCAAGGTCAAAGCTTGGCCTCCTTCTTAACTCTCCAGCAAACTTATTCTTTGGATATCAAAGATATCTTTTTATTATCAAGTTCATCACTTACTTTAGCAAAAGCTAGGGAATGTACCCCCCCCCGCAGAAAACCCATGCAGTACCTTGACGGATATGGATGAGCTAAGTGTCAACAGACATTGCCATTTCTGTGATTTACTGGGCACTTACACAAGCTTACATAGAAATATAGAAGATGACAGCAGATAAGGACCGCAAGGCCCATCCAGTCTGCTTGATCTCACAGATATGGCCCTCCCTCTAAATATTGGCCAGAGGTACTAGAATGGAGACCCGATGCACAACATATAGGATAGTGTGTAACTAATAGTTAACAACAGGGCTATTCTCTCCCCAAGTTGGCACTATGCTGACTGATGACCTCGAGAGCGCAGCTCGAGAGATCTCTCAGTTGTCATAGTACTGACAAGGGGAACAGATAGCCCTGGTGTTAACTGTTAGTCATATATTTTTCTTTATAGTGTATAGTAGAATGCCCAAATGAAAAAAACACAAAAGACACTGCTTTTTTTCAGGGTCTTTTGGTTTTGCTGCTCCAAAATAAATCTGTCCCATTCAGAGAGTGGCCTTGACACGACTGCCGTGGACATCGCAAATCCAGAAAGGTACCTAACAACTGTTTTGTATTTATTATTGGTGCTTTCTACTTCTGGCAATTTAACTACTTTTTTTTTTTTTTTTTTGACGGGCTAGTTGAAATGCTGCCTCATGTTCCCCAACTGTCAGATTTGCCACTCGAGGACGTGCGTGTGTGACATCCGTAGTGCAGCAGAACAACATGTTGAGAACAATAGATTTCGATGTAGAACGACATTCCACTATACACTATAATGGGAAAAAGATTGGCAAAATATTTATCATTATGTTAAGTATTATGAATATTGGCTCACTCAATTTAAAATTATTCATGCCATTTATAATACCTCTTGGAAATTACATATGTGAGGGTTCTTGAATTCATCAAAATGTACTAGATGTGATATTGGGAAAGGTACCCTCCTGCACATTCTGTGAGACTGCTCTAAGGCCCAAATTTTCTGGCAGAAGATAAAAGAGGCACTGGATCCCAATTTGGGTCTGAATGGGGCTTTTCTGAAAGCAAGATGTAACCTGGAGTTGGACATCCAGACCCTAATAGATGGCAAACATTATCACTCCTTTTGATCACCATGGTAACTAAGAACATTCTGTTGGTCAGACTAGGTGGGCCAAGCGGTCCTTATCTGCCGTCAAATTCTATGTTTCTATGTTTGTGACACTGGATGGATCTGGACATTCCCTCATTTGTGGGATGGCACAAGGAAATGCTAGAGATATTGCAAATAGAGTGCACATTGGCTTCCATGAAGAATTGCTATCAAACATTTGTCAGGCACTGGGGCCCTTTGGATGCCTGGCTGTCCACCCTAGTAATATAACTACATTATACGAGGTATTTGATTTATCTGTTTTACAGGATGTATGTTTCACTCCTCTGTCCTAAGGCTTGAATGTTTTGGGGGGTGGGGTGAGGGAAGGGGGAGTGGTGGGCACTTTATATGTATAGGTGTTTAGTGCTTTTCACATGATTGTATGTCTGTATTACAGTATGTACAAAATGTTTTCAATAAAGTGTATTACATTTAAAAAAAAGAATGCATAGGATAAGCACAAAGGAATCACAGTGCAAAAGAGGGCAGGGGGAAAGAGAGCTGTAGATTGGGCACGGTCTGTGGTAGTAGTAGTGTTGGTAGTGAGAAATGGACAGATTGAAAGGGCCAAGTAGTTCTTATCTGCCATAAAATTCTATTTTCTATGTTTCTATGTAACACATCACAGCTAGAGATGCAGCAAATTTAAAGTCCGCCGGAGAAGTGGACGCAAAGTGGCCCGCCATTATCCTAAGGCTACGTGAGTAGCCTGTACTCACTTCCTTCTCATTATGACTTTGTGTTGTCATTCCACCTTAACGTGAAGTAAGGCAAAGTGGCAACAATATAGGCAGCCCCCCACACACCATATGACTTGCAGCACTGTAACTCACATGTTTTTACCAGGCAGGAAGGAAGTGAGTCGGAAAAGCAGTTAGTTTCACTTTGTCCTTTGCAGTGGTAGAAGGAGGAAGCCTTTTGGGTGTAGAGATATGAGAGTTTGTTACTTGGTAGTTGGTATCTTGTGATTTGACCAAAATAAACCAGCTTTTTTAAAAGCTAAATTTTAAGGGGTTTTTGTAGTGTGTTTTTTCAGTTCTTTTTTGCCACTGATTTTTTTATACAAGTTTTGTTTTGTGTGTGTGTGACAGTGACTGTGTGTGTGCATGTGTGTGAGACTGTGAGTGTGTGTGAAGTAGCATTGTGAGACGTGAGTCACAGTCTGAAGGACCTGTGCACGATGGACCCGGGAGGAGAGTCTGTGGCCCATGGGCGTGGGCAGAGGGGAGGAGTGCACACACATGGTGGCAGTCTGGTGTCATTGGACCACTCCCGACTGTTTGGTGTTTCATCTCCCTCTCTGGAGGCTGCAACTGCACCAGTGCCACCGGCGGTGGCATATTAATCGAGTCCACCACTACCGCGAGCACCAGTAGCAGCTGCAGGGGCTCCAGCAGCACCCCTTCCACCACCCCAACAGTTGCAGGTGGAGCCCCAGGTGAATGAAGGTGTTTCCAGCAGTACATCTGGTGCCCCCTGCAGCTCCCCAGTGTGGCAGTTTTTTAACTGTGGGGGGGACAGCACCATTGTGGTTTGCCATTTGTGTGGTGTGTAGGTGCACCGTGGCCCCTGGGGACACATTTGGGGACCAGAGGCAAGTGCATACACATGGCAAACCACCACAAGGTGGAGTGGCAGGCTGCCACCGAAGGGACCAGGTGTCCACCTGCTGGCCCTTCTCTGGGAGTGGCAGAGGGTGCTGGGGGTGTTGTGCCTTGCTGCTGCAGCAGGAGGACAACAGCAGCAGTTGCTCCACCACTACCACTTCCACCACAGCCACCAGCACTACCCTCACCACCACCACCACCACTACCTGGCTTTCCTGCTGCAATGGACCCCACCACAGTGCCTGCAACACAGACAGACATTGCACTGGTGTGGGCAGCCCTTGAGGAAAGCAACGAGAGGGTGGGTGCTGTGCAGCAGCAGATGGATCAGATCCAGCAACAGCAGCTGCAGATACTGTCAATGCTCCACCTGCTGCTGGAACACCATGGAATCCCCCATTAAGGGATTTTTTTCGGGACACTTCCCCCCCAACCCCACAGCAGTGCTGTAGTTTTTTGTGATTTTTTTTATTTAATAATAGGCACTTGCCCTTTTCTTATAATGCAGTGCCTCAGTAATGTTGACTTTCTGTTGTGGAGTGCTGGTGGAAAAGCTGGTGTGAGCAATGCAATTATGATGTGCTAAATTGCATGTGTGCAGTCAATGCTGTTTCCTGTGTGCGTGTTTGACATCAGACAATGTGCAGCTTCTTGCAAACATATATTGATGACTTGTTGCAGTGTTTATGGTATAAAGAATAGCGAGCAGAATAATGTATATTTTATTGTTATCATCATCATCAGTGGACTAAGTGATACGATACTTTTTCAGAGGTGTCACATAACTTTTAGGAGAGCATGTGTTTTTTGTGCTATGATCTCCACCAAGTCATGTGTGCAGTGTGAGTGACTGAGATGCACAGTTACCTGATACCTCTGAAAAAATATCATATCACTTACTCCGCTGGTGCTGATGGTTCCAATAAAATATACATCATGTATTCTTTGTTATCTTTATTCTTGAGATACTGCAACAAGTCACACCATATATATGTTTGCATGAAGCTGGACAATGTATGCACTCACAGGAAAGAACACTGATGGCACACATGCAGTTTAGCGCAACATACTTGCACTGCTCAGTCATGCTTTTGTGAAACACTTCAAATCTGATTCATGAGTCCCAACTCAAAGTAAACATTACTGAGGCTCCATAAATATTTTGTTTGTGAAATAGACATTAAATGGATTCACCAACTCACAGCATTGCACCCAATATATGGGCGCCTTACTTCCAGGGGAATCTTTCTTGCTCCACATGTCCTTACATAGTGCAACACATTTCTGTCAAAAATGCCTGTAATTTCATTAAAATATGTCACATCATGGAGGAATTCCTGTTCAAAAAAGCCACCCAAATTCTGTCCCCCTCTCTCAGCAACGTTAGGACGTGATGCCAGGGACAGTGCACATACATGTTAAATTATGACTGTCCTTCAGCTTTCTGAATGTTTCTTTGTGTTATAATGGTCAGTTTGTAATGAAACATGTGGGCACGTTTCCAGTAACAACAGCCTTGTTAGTGGAAATGTGCCCATGTTTCACCACAAACTGACCATTATAATATAAAGAAACATTCAGAAAGCTGCTGGACATTCACTATAATGGAGCACACACCTACGCTCTCACTGGCATCACATCCTAACATTGCCAAGAGTGGGGGGAAGAATTTGGGCAGCTTTTTCAGAATGGGAATTCCTCCGTGATGTGACACACTTTAATGAAATTACAGATGTTTTTGACAGAAATGTATTGCACTATTTACAGTAAGGACATGTGGAGCAAGAAAGATCCCCCTGGAAGTAAAGCACCCATATAGTGGGTGCAACACCATAATAACTATGTAACTTGGTGAATCTCTGTAAAACAGCAATGCAACAATCTGTTGAAAATTTTGACCTATACTTTTCAAAGCTATTTTACATTGCCACTTTACTTACATCCTGACTTGTATGATACTGTAATTTCCAGTATTTGAGTCTGCTTTACTACTTTTTTTCATGTCTGAAATAATAAAAGGAACTCTCCTTTTAATATGGTGCGAACCAGGTCTTTGTCAGTATTTTCCGCTGCTTTTCTCCATCAGTTGTTATATATCACTTCTGTTGTAAAATTAACAGTTATGCAGCAGGCAGTGTTTTATGACCTCACAGAACAATATTTATTGAAAAACAGCTGCAAATAGTGCTAAAAACCTGGTCAGAACAATATTGAAAGGCGTGCTCCTTTTTTTTTTTTCAAACATGAGAAAAAGTAGTAAAGCAGAAATTGTGAAAAGAAGGGTATCATTCAAATCATGACTCTGAGGTAACTAGTGGTTGGCAATGTGAAATGGGAGCATTACACCACATGCAAAGTCCCCCAGAATTAATGGCGCACTCAGTCATGCACGCAGTACTCACACAGAGTACACAGATTTTTTCTGCATGCCCAAAGTGCATCTGTCTTGTGTGCAGAAAATTGGCAAGTGGTAACGAAGTGAAATGGGAGTGTTACACCACATGCAAAGTCCCCCAGAATTAATAGTGCACTCAGTCATGTGCGCAGTACTCACACAGAGTCCCCAGATTTTTTCTGCATGCCCAAAATGCATCTGTTTTGTGTGCATAAAATTGACAAGTGGTAGCGAAATGAAATGGGAGCGTTACACCACACACAAAGTCCCCTCAGAAATGATGTCCTTGAGCGAACTGTTGATGGTCCAATGTGTGCTGCGATTCCCGAAAATGCAATGTGATAATCTCAAGTGGATGGAAGGGTGCCCTTTGTCTGTACACTAATAGTAGCCTTGGTGAGTTGAGATATACACATCTATATATATATATATATATATATATATATATATATATATATATATATATATGTAGATTGATATATCTATCTATCTATCTATCTATCTAGCTATCTATCTATCTATCTATCTATATTTATATTTTGTAGGTGGGGGTTGACATATATAGACATTTACTCATTGTATTATTTAGTATCGCAGATCACAGATACTGATGGTGTGCACATTCCAGTGCTTGATGACAACTTTTTGTGTAGAAATTTGAAATGGATAACTCTCAAGCCAATGAAGGTAAGTATTTTTTTTGGGGGGGGCATATTTGCAGGTTTCTCTCATTAATGGTTTCTTATTTGGTTACTTCTTCACATATTTCATCTGCATCCTTCTCAAGTCTGGTTTTTAACTCTTTCAGGCCTAGAGATGTCTGTAGGTGGTGTCTGAAAGCATAGCCACTCAGGACAATAATGCCCGTAGACGTACTCAACTGACTTTCACTCAGGCCTAGAAACATCTGAGGAAGTCAGCAGTTTTTACCTAACTATTAAACAAACCGAATTGCTTAGAATTGAATGCATGGCACCTTTAGAAAGGTAATTTTGCTCTGAACAATTTTGCTGCAGATACTTTGTGTCTGTCATGTATACTTTAGGAGTTATTCATATTTGTTTAAGGTATGGTGTGCATGGCTAACATTTGTCTCTCAAGCCTCGCCTAAGCACCTTGAATAAATCTGAAAAAAAACAAACAGTTGTTTGGTATTTCAGCTACTATAAATAAAAACTAAATGGATTACAATTGATTGCATAGCACCATTAGAAAGGTTATTTTGTGCTGAACAATGTTGCCACTGATACTTTGTGTCTACCACATATACTTTAGGAGTTATTTGCATTTGTTTTAGGTATGGTGTGCATGGCTGACATTTGTCTCTCACGCATCACCTGAGCACCTTGAAAAAATCAGTTGTTTGGTATTTCAGCTGGTATGAAAAAAAACCTAAATTGATTACAATTGATTGCACAGCACCATTGGAAAAGTAATGTTGTGCTGAACAACTTTGCCACTCATACTTTGTATGTAGCACTTACGGTTCAAGAGGTAGTCACATTTGTTTGAGGCATGCTGATTATGGCTTGATTTTGCTTAGAAAGGTCCAGGCTGCAGTGCTAAGAGTATACAGAGCACAAGTGGTGGAAGTCTCAAAGAGCTCTTGTGGTGTGAATGAGTTAATGATGGTCATGGTCATCTATTGAAACAACTTCTGCATGTTGCATGCATGCCCCGGGGTGCTGATTTTGATGAATTTCTTTGGATAAGGCAACTATTACACAACAAAGCATCTGAAGTTTCTAAAACGAAAATCATTGACTTGTTACAGCTTGATTGTCCCTGGTTCTCAATACACGTCAAGCTACATTTCAAAACCACATCTTGTCAAGTAACATAACCTGTGTGCAACCTTTTCAACACTGTCATGGCTGCACAGCTGCAAGTTCAGAATACAGTGCATGATACCTTGCAGAAATAGTTTTGGTGACGTACACATGCCACCTAGTTTATGAATCATTCTCTGTAACATTTGCTGTAGACTTTAAAAAAAAAATTGAACAGATGAAATAAAATCTTGATACTTACCAGTATGGATTTGAAATGGATATTCCATAGGTTCCTGTGTACGGTAGAGCTGCAGTACCATTCGTACCAACTTTCAGCGAAGGAGAGTTCTTTTGTTAACCTGTAAAAAAAAACAAAATAAGTTTACAGTATGTGTTTGACCATTGCAGCTCAGAAAAGCTACAGAAAACAAAACATACAGCTAAAGGAAGTTAAACAGCATAAAAAAACAATTAGTACACATACTCACTTTATAGTTTTAATATTAAGAATCTTTGTGCCTGTGGCTAATGGATGTGGTCTCCTGTTCTACTCCCTCTGCCCTGGCATGGTCAATGTAATGGGGAAACATTGTCTGAATGACGCTGGTGGTGGGTGCTGGTGGTGATAGCTGTGGCACATGATGACATTCTCTGTGACATCTTCCTGCACCTGGAGGTGGTGGCAGTGACTAACATCAGTCCCGGTGGTGGTGGTATGGGGAGGCAGAAAAACTCATTCTCTGTGGTGGCAGTGGCTAATATCAGTCCTGGTGATGGTGGTCCGGGGGGATGGACAGATTCATTCTCTGTAGTGGCAGCGGCTAACATCAGTCCCAGTGGGGGTGGTCTGGGGGGGAAGACAAGCTCATTCTCTTTGGTGACAGTGGCCAACATCAGTCTGGGTGGTGGTGGTCTGGGGGGGGCGGACAAACTCATTCTCTGTGGTGGCAGTGGCTAACATTAGTCCCAGTGGTGGTGGACTGGAGGGGCGAACAGAGATATTCTCTGTGGTGGCAGTGGCTAACATCAGTCCCGGTGGTGGTGGTCTGTGGGGCAGACAAACTCATTTTCTGTGGTGGCAATGGCTAACATCAGTCCCAGTGGTGGTGGTGGTCTAGGGGGGTGGATAAACTAATTCTCTGTGGTGGCAGTGGCTAACATCAAACCCGGTGGTGGTGGTCCGGGGGGGCAGACAGACTCATTCTCTGTGGTGGCAGTGGCTAACATCAGTCCCGGTGGTGGTAGTCCGGGGGACGGACAAACTCATTCTTTGTGGTGGCAGTGGCTAACATCAGTCTTAGAGGTGGTGGTCCAGGGGGGTGGCAAAACTCATTCTCTGTGGTGGCGGTGGCTAACACCAGTCTCAGTGGTGGTGGTCTGGGGGGGTTGGCAAACTCATTCTCTGTGGTGGCAGTGGCTGACATCACTCCTGGTGGTAGTGGTCTGACTCCAGGGAGGCACACCACCTTTTAACAACTTCAGTTAAAACCTGCCAACATTAACCACATCATCATCCTCATAAAGAAAGCTGCCCTCACAGTCATCTATGTCTGAAGTCTGACCACTGGGAAATTCTTTCTTCGTTGTGTCATTATCTATGTCAGTGGTGGGCCGTTTCATGCTGCCTCTGCCAGTGACACCAGGATGGTCCATTTCTACATCACCAAAACCACCATGACTAGGCCGGGGTACAAATACCAAGGTTGCAGTCTGTGCTGGTCTGTGCCTCTCATTCATTTTTATGAATGTTAGCAAACTAACATTTGCAGGAGAGAGGTTTGTCCAATGATCCCTGACTATTGCACCTGCTGGGCTGAATACCCTCTCGACACTTGCATTGGAGGGTGGACATGTGAGGTACTTCAGCTCTGGCCATTCACTGACCTTTCCACTCCAGTATAAAAGAGGATCATCTGTTATTGACAGATGCCTGTTTTCAGACAAATATAACTCAACCATTCTCTGTGCCAAACTAAGTCCAGTGGTTGATGCATCATCCTGTTCTCCGTAATCATTTATTTCACAAATCCCCACTTGGGACAACGCCTTCCAAAGTGGGTTGATGCCAACTGCTTTGGATGACTGGCTACCTGGAACTGCTGTCCCCTTCCCCTTACAGGATATGCTTTATGGTCCTCCATGTACAGTACTCCTTCAGCCTTATTATGCTGCTGAGGTTTGCTGACCTTGGCACGTGACTTCTGTGCCCTATGAACCAAGCGCACCAGTTGCCCACTGACATTTTTTACTTGTTCAGGCCCTCCCTTCACTACAGAGGCAATTCCATGTTTGTATCGTGGGTCCAGCATTGTTGCTATGGCAAAGTTGTCACTATGCTGAATGCTCAAAATGTGATGATTCTGGTTGAATACTGTCAGCATGTGTTTCAGTAACATACTGCTAACACTGTCTCCGGCTACATCATGGACATGCAGTACATTCACAAATGTCTGCCTCAGGACCCACAGCAGTGGAATTGATTGGCTAATGGAGGCAGACTCACCACTCACTGCCTGTGTGGCATGTTCAAAAGAATGAAAAATTGTTATTACAGAGTCCGTGAGGCACCACTGTTCAGTCGTCATAGACATGGAGGCCCCGGAACAGTCACGGCTACTGTGCATCACAAGATATTCTGAGATGGCTTTGTATTGTTCATACAACCTCTCTGCCTTGTATAAAGTGGAGTTCCACTGGGTGACATCTTCCAGCTTCAAGCGGTGCTGAGGGAGGCTGTTTCACATCTGCAACTGCCGAAGTTGGTCATGGGCCTTTGCAGATCTTGAAAAGTGAGAGCAGATATGGCTTGCAACTGTCACCATTTCCTTTACATCAGGGTGCTGCAGAAACTCCTGCACCACAAGATTTAAACAATGGGCCATGCATGGAACATGAAAAAAGCCTCCATTCGTGATGCATTTCACCACATTTGACCCATTGTCACTTGCTATGAACCCAGCTCTCAGGGACAGGGAGTTCAGCCACTTGTCAGTTTCAGTCACTACCATGTCCAACATGTTTTCACCAGTGTGTGAACAGGTCACATTGCGCATAGCAATCATTGCATGCTGTTGCATTCCTGGAAGATTGCTTCCACGACACTCCACCTTACTGCACTGATTATTCACACTACTAACATCACATACAATCTCCGGCACCTGCGCCCAGTGTGCAGTTATACACAGATATGAACTCCCCACTGTTTTGCCACTTGTCCACATATCCATACTTAAACGGATGCATGGAGAGGAGGAATGCTGAAGGGCATGTCTTACTGAGTCGGGCACAGTACGGAACAATTTGGGGATAGCACGGGTTGAAAAGTATGTCCTGAATGGGACTTTCCATTTCGGACAGGCACATGCAGCAAACTGCCGGAACACAAAATTCTCCACAAAGGAGAAGGGCAAAATATCAGTTGCCAGCATTTCAGCTACAGCAGCATTAAATTCACATGGCACTGTATGATTGATTGGGTGGGTACTTCAGCTTATGCACAAAAACACTCTGTAACATGAGCTGACAAACATTTTACACGGGGTGTGATGACAAATGGTTCTGTTCTGTGAATGGCAGGGGATGGATGGAGTGTGGATGTTCAATGAAGACGGTTGCACAGGTGATGATGACAAACCCAGAAATGCAATTATTTTGCCAGCTTTGCCAACCGGGGTTGATGTACCACTTGCACTAGACATACTGCATTCGCCACCACCACCACCAAAACTGCTACTGTCACCACCGCTGGACAACATTTCAAAATCATTATGCTCCTCCACCTCATCATACCTGTAGTATTCCTCTGCTCTTATTTCCTCACTACTGCACACATTTAATTTCCTACTGGACTTAACACTCATGAAGGGGATAACATGCTCATAATGGTTGATGACTAGGGTGAACGCCCCACTGTGGTATTAGCTGCCAACTTGTGCTGGGCCCACAGTGCCATGTGCCTATTCTTAAGATACGTATGCTGTCCTCCTGTGTTCAGATGGCTCCACTTTTTACCTTGACACACATGCACATGGCAAACCTGGCAGATTGCAACTGACTCTTCATTTGCATCTTGAAAAAAAAAATCCCAAACAAGGGATTGTGACACTGTACAGTACTTTAACATGTCCATGATGCTGCTTATTAAACTCCATTCTTTTAAGCGCTGAAGTGGGGTGTGTGCTACGTGATTTTTTGGGCTGTGCAAACCTGGACTGCAACTGACCACCATGACTACCTATCATTATTACTGGGTCATCATCATCACCATCAACTGAAACTGGTAAATCATAAGTTTTTACGGGTGGGGGGGATTAATGCAAACAGAGCCAGATACAGCCACCTTGAACTTCTTTTTCTCCGGTTCCCAACTGGGGTCAATTACATCATCATCATATTCTTCAGCATCACCCACATCCACATCTTCTGCTTGGATGCTGGCATGTGGACTGCATGATACAACCACAGCAACATCGTCGTCATCACATGCATCATCATCATCAACACTACCATCACTTGATATTTTTTCACCACACTGTGAATAACTGCATGGAAAATGTGTGACATGAACAGCGGTGGAAAACAATGTCACAATGTATGCTGTTGTTGACATGATTGTCAGAATCCTCAGGTTCAGTTACTGGGATGTTACTGGGAAGTATGATATCATCTACACTGCGACTCACTTGCACTGCTTCACACTCCACTATATTTTTGGACATGGTACACTGGTCAGAATTCGAACTTGAGGCAGCAATACTCATGCTACCGCTGCCAGCAACTGCACTAACACCACCGGCTGGGACAACATTATCTCCTCCAACTACGAGTGAAGCTATTGATTGGGCAGTAAAAAACACTGCAGAAGAAATACCTTTCCTCACATCAGCAATGCACTTCTGCGTCTGTGTACTACCATGCCCACAGACTATCTTACCACTGGCAGCAGTGCCATGGCGAGAACCAGCTTTGCTTGCACATCTCTTTGCGGGCATTTTGGGGGATCAACAACAATTTTCTAAACAAATTTAGATTTTGGAATGAACACTCTGGGTGGGGGGATGCTGGATGTGAAGCCAAAAAAACAACTGTGGCTTCAGCAACAGATAGAGATGCAAATTCACAAGTGAAAACAACACCTTAGCTAACCAGTGGTGCTGAGGTCACAAACAATCCAATCTGGAAAACAATTCCTTTTGCCAGTGGGGGTGTGAGAGAGCACTGATTGCAGATTTTTACAGCAGTACAAGCAGCAAAACAAAGAACAGATACCACAATGGCAGTACAAAATCATGCAGCTGCAGTGGATAGCCGGTTCAGACTGCTGCACCTGCAATTACACTGTGGCACAATAAAAGGTGTATTATTTGATGTCACACAGCACAGCACACACACTCACACACACACACAATTTGTCTACAATGAGTAATGTGTAGCAAATTGAAAAGTTCAGTAATATGCCACTTATTGTAAACAACCTGGAATTATGAACTGCTGCACCAGATCCACACAACACACAATCAGCAAGAAAATGTCAACAATTACTGACAATAGTACTGTGTGTACATTAAAACCGTCAGTTATGTAACAATATAACCAAAAAACAAAGAACTCCCTATTTCTCCAACTTAAATCTACCTACACCACAGATACACCCCTTCCCCAAAGCACACTTTCACTGTCTTTTACTACACACACACTCTCAATGTTGGACATTAACATTCAAAATCCACACACAAACAAAAACACTTGATGATATGAGCACAGGAGGGTTTCCTACAATCGATGAACTAAAGTTTGAGCAAAAAAAAAAATTACTCAAAATGGCTTTTTTAACAGCTTTCAGAAGGTTTGAATCACAGATAGCTCTCAGAGCACACTGTTTCCTACAGCTTCCTACACACACTACCCTGAACTAAGGCTGTGCAGATCAATGTAGAGCCCATGTGACCTGAAATCCCATGAATCACTGCAAAATTCGCCTTCAGAGCTTAAAAAAAGGTGAAGTGAGGCGAAGTACATTGTTTTCAATGCACTTCACCTTTAAAATTGGTGGAGTAGTGGTCTGGCAAGGTGGAGTAAAGCATAGTCATTGTTTTCAATGGACTTCGCATTACCCATCATAATGCAAATTAGTCCACTTCGCGTTGCGAAGCACTCCGTGAATTCGCCTTTACTCTGTGAATCACTTTGTGGAGTGGATTGAGCCCACTTCGCCCACCAATAATCATAGCTTAAGGGCCACTCCAACAGAGAATCTTTGCATTACTTACATTTCTCATATGGCGCCAATCAGTTAATAAAGGTTATGCAATTGTAATTTTATGCTCAGTGATTAGTTCCCTAAATCACTACTACTGAGAATATGCAATAAATTATCCAACAGCTTCCATTTGATATTAGCACCATCATCAAATTTCTCAAATATAGTTCAAATTAATTTACAACAAAAAAGGTTTTACCATACTTACTGATGATTTATATACAGTAGAATGTATTAAGCATAATGGTATGATCAGAGACTGGATTCCTGTCAATTAATTAATGAATCATAAGAGGGTCATGAGGTATGAGGCAAGGCTGAGTGCTGTGTGTCCTTAGAGCTAAAGTAATAAAGGTAGCTCAACTACTGAAATGCCTTTATGCAATAACATGAATGTCTATTGGCCAGAAGATCATAGGTTCAAAAAAAGTCACCACTGAATGAAATGCAGTCTCACTTTCTAATGTACTTTCTAATGCAGTTATGAAAAGTACTTCAGAAATCCAAATTCTATGCTGTTGTAAAGGTTGGGCGTGTTTTATTCAAACCATAATTTTTATCCCTCCTAAGAGCATAGAGTTCCTCCTACTATTAAAACTACTGTAAATAGTATGGGATTTTATTGGGAGTTTGTTATGACAAATATTTTGTATCTGGATTGTTAAATATCTGTAATACTCACCTTCCAAACAACTCCAACAAGGTAAAACTTACTATGACCCCTCGGTACTCTCTGACAATTCATAGAATCTGTGAACAGAAGGAAATTGCTTGAAGGAAAGCCAAGATTTTGAATAGTGTCTGATAGTGGAAGACTTACAGAACTGTTAGAAATAATTATCTATGGCTCAGATAGGCAAAAAGTAAGTTTTATTATTCATATTTTTTTAGCCCTAAAATCCTGTACCAATTTGAAACATTACAAAGGATTTAAAAGGGCAGAATAATCTCATCTTCTTTGAATACAGCCACAGATAATATGGTTATACTGTTAGTAACTGACTGGCTAATTTTTTAATTAAATAAGGCTATTATGATTTCTAATAATTCTCTTAGTGCACAGAGGTCTAGTTGTACTTCATCTGCCTATACTAATAGAGAGAATTTAAGTCTAAATTCTAAAAGGCCTCACACTTTCAATCTAAGGAAGATAGTGCCTAGGGGGTTCTAGAAATGTTTTGAGGCATCAGCCCCTCTAAAAGCGGGGGGTTTAGAACGGCTGGAGTCATGTCTGTTAAAATATGAAGCATTCCAAATCATTTACCCTTTGACCCTCTAATTTAACCACTCTTTAATATTGGGGTGATTTCTGCTGCTTGGAAGTTGGCTAAAATTATACCAGTTCATAAAGGGGATACCTGTTAGTCTTACCTCCAAAGCAGATAAGCTAATGGAGACATTAGTCAAAGATGATCTAGTGGACTACCTGAAGATAAATGGGTTCCAGGATAGTAAGTAGCATGGGTTCATGGCAGGGATGGCTTGTCAGACCTGTCTGACAGTGTTCTTTGACTGGATGACTAGGCAGTGGATAAAGGACAAGAAGTGGACTTCACTCTACATCGACTTCAATTGTCTTTTTCTGCTGACTGTTTATGTTTCTGAAATCTAAAATCATAGTTTTCAGTGATCTCAATGTCAAATGGTTCTCCCCAGACATTGGCACTTTCAAGGGCACTTTCAAGGACTCTATCTCAGTGCCTCATTTCTCATAGCGTGTTCCCTTACCCACCAGGACAAACTACAAAATGGGGACAAGTACCCTGATTGACTTGATCCTCTGTAATCGACCAGATCATATTTCGAATGTGACAGTGCACCCAGATTCACTAAGTGGTCACTCCCCAATTACTTGCATCTCGACAAACAAATTCCACAGTACTCCCCCAAGAAAATATACTGCAGAGTATTAAAGCATAGACACCTTGAGCCACTCAAGCGGCACTTGAGAAATCTAGACTGGTCATTACTTGACACAACAAATGACATCAACCTAGCCTTGGACCATCTCATTAAGCATTTCAGTACTGCCTGTGACATCCATGGTCCCTACAAAAAGATGAAAGTTTGTGGCAACACTAACTCCTGGATTACACCTGAGCTTATCTCAAAGATGAAACACAGGGATCACCTCTTCACCTCTGGCACCGAGCAAGAAATTTGGACAAACAAGCAGACATGCAGGAATATAAAAAAGTCAGAAATGAATGCACAAGGGCAATATGACATGAGAAAGCTGAATTCCACCAGGAAGCACGTGCAAATTCCTGGGGGTACAGTAAGGATTTCTGGAACAACATTAAAGATGTTACCGGCAAAGTAACAAATATCTCCCCCATAATGCTAAACATTGATGGTACCCCTACCTAGGACCCTCTTACCATAGCAAATGTTTTTAACAATGCCTTCACTGACCTGAGCTGTGTCCTTCCCCTGGGCTTCTTTGACGACCACCCTATCCCCTCACACAGTTGCAAGGAGAGGCCAATAACTTCTCCCCCATTTTACTTTAAGGTCTCTGTGTTAACTGCCAAGAAATATCTCTGCAAAGTGCTAGGGAAGTCAAGAAATAGTGAAGACTTGCTGGCTCTTCAGATCATTGCCCTCACACTAGATGAGCTGATGAAACCCTTAACTAAGGTTGTCAACCTCTCATTTAAGCTGGCTTAATTTCCAAAAATCTGGAAGTCTGCCCTAGTGACACTCATACACAAAAATGGGGACTGGGCTTTGCATGCAAATCATAGGCCCATATGGATACTCCTGCTGTTATCCAAGGCACTTGAATGCATAGATGCCAACCAATTGATGGAATACCTTGAACAATACTCAATCCAATGCCCACAGCAACATGGATTCTGAAAAGGTCATAGCACCACCACGGCTCTATTGGAATTCACTGGTTTTATCCATCAATCACTTGACAAAGGTGATTTAGTGGGTGCAGCCTTCATAGACCTAACAAAGGCCTTTGACACTGTTCACCATAATCTTCTACTTCAGCAACTAGCCTCCATTGGTCTCACCCCTGACACATTGCATTGGTTCAAGAGTTACTTGGATGGTCACTCCCAACTGGTGAAAATTGCAAATGTTACCACAGACAAATTGCCCGTCTGCTCAGGAGTTCCGCAGGGCTCAATTTTAGGGCCTTTGCTTTTCAGCATTTTCATAAACAGCCTCCCTCAGGCCTGCCACCAACAGATTCTACTGTATGCTGTCATCTTTACTAGTAACCCTGTCCCACAGCAACTGGAAAGTCAATTATAGTATAGTTTTGTAGAAGTTGAGAATTGGTTCAACTTTCACAAATTGATCCTGAACTACAAAAAAAAACAAAGTCATGTTGTTCACCAGCACCCATAGCAAACACAAATCACAATCACTTACAATCAGAAATTACATGGGAGCACTACTGGAACAAGTCCAACATTTTAGGTATCTGGGAATAACCCTGGACAGCTTACTTTCCTATGCTCAGCATATCGACAACATTACCCAGGCTGTCAATATTAAGATTGGTCTGCTCCACAGACACAAACATTGCTTGATGCCCAAAGCCCACAAAACTGCTATTATCAGCTCTGTCTTACCTACTGTTGACTATGGTTTGGCCATCTATGGTGCAGCTACTACTTCATCCCTCTAGAGAATATCCATTGCACTAAATAAGGTGTATAGGCTTATCCCCAGTGCTGCACACCTTACCCACACCTGCTATCTGTACTCTCAAACTGGCTGGCTCCAGCTAAGTGGAAGGATACAGTACCAAACATGCCTGTTAGCAATAAAAGCACTTCTTTGCCTTTTGCCCCTGCAACAGCCAACTTTCTTAGCCCTCACTCCAGCTCTCAGCACATGTGAAGCTCAGCCCATTAATCTCTGAAGATTCCTAGGTGCAGGACATCTCAAGGACAACATTCATTCGCATATAGAGCCCTGCTTCGGCTCAATGCACTCCCCAACGAAATCTTGTCCATATCTAAATTAGGTCCTTTCAAGCATAGGCTCCATCAGCATCTTGCAACTAACAGTTTCTGTGACTGCTTCACCTTATGATACAACCACTGTGTTCACTCCAGCTCCCTCTTCTCACCACCACAAAGCTTTGCCTTTCCTACCCTTGCTATATCCTCTTACTCTCGCCCTACCCCCACTCCATTCCTCCACCCCACCTCTCCTGCCCACTCTCCTACCTACTACCGACCTTTGCCACACATTATACTCTCTTACTGACAAGGCCTTCTGGCTGCTACCCCTCTTCTTCTCTCCTAGTACCTCCCTAGCCCATTTCTTCTCCATTAGTTTTTAATCCTAGCTATAAAGTGTATACTATTGCCGTTTGTTTTTAAAGTGTGTACTATTGCTGTCTGTTGCAAACCTGTCTTGTATTAACACATTTGTATGTTTGTTCACCCTTCCCCACTGACTTGGAACCTTTGCAAATGAACACCTTGCACTCAAAGATATTGTAATCTGAGAGTGAATAAATAAAATAAATAAAAAATAAAAAATGTTTCTATACAATCAGTAACTTTAGACCAATTTCCTTGTTTCTTATTGTGTATAAAGTATTGGAATGGTTAGTGTCCAAGCAGCTTGTAGCATATCTTGAGAGAGTTGTCAGCAGGATCCCTACCAGTCTGGCTCTCACTCAGAGAATAGCATAATTTCCACCATGTAGAAAATCTTGAATGATATCAATGAACTGTATATAGCAGCTGACAGGGCTATGTTTACAGATGTTATCCTTATGGAGCAGGTGGACTCTGCTTTGCTGCTGGGCAGATTGCTAGTAGTATGTTTACTCGGATATAACCTAGGTTCTGGGGTATGTAGTTGGTTCTACAGTTATTTATCAAATAGAAACAAAATAGCAGCAGTATAGCCAAGAGGTTAGAGTAACAAGCTGTGAATGAGCATGGTATAGCAAGCAGACAGACCTGGGTTTGAGTCCAACAACCTCCACTTGCATACTGTGTGACTCTGAACAATAACCTCCCCAATGCTCCCCGGGTCACCCCTAAAAACAGGTGCCTGTGCCTAGTGGACCTTACCCGGTTACCAAAAAATAAAATTAAAAACAAAATTGTACATTTGTCCAAGGTCTTTAACAAGGCGGACCCTGCTTTGCTGCTGGGCAGATTGCTAGTAGTAGGTTTAGTGGGATATAACCTAAGTTCTGGGGTATTTAGTTGGTTCTACAGTTATTTATCAAATAAGAGAAAAAAGGGCAGCAGTAAATGGAATTACATTGAGTGTCTTAAGGGTAGTGTAATTGTGACACTTAAGGATCAGTGATGACCGATCATGTATTTTGTTTTCTCAGTATTTGGGCGGACTGGTATTGAGCCTTGAAATCATAAAGTATCAATTGCATCTGGATGACATGTTGCTCCCAGTTTCTGGTGTCTTAATTCAGAAGGCTCAAGATACTCTTCAGGATGGATTTAATATCGTCCAGACTTACTTGCAAGATTCTGAACTTGTCCAAAATTTACAGAAGACAGGACTCTGCTTTTTGGATCTAAACCAAAATTTAATTATCTTACCTGCTCTAGCAATAGCCGTGACCCTTTCATTGTATCTTTGCAGATGACACTAAGCTCTGTGGTAGGGTAGACAGTGAGCAGGGGGTAAAGGAAATGCAGAGGACGCTGAAAAGATTGGAAAGGTGGTCAAAGGTTTGGAAGCTGAAATTCAGTACCAAAACGTACAACGTTATGCACGTAGGGAACAAGAAACCCAGAAAGGAGTATTGCATGGGAGAGGTTAAGCTGGACACCACTTCAGAGGAAAGGTACTTGGGAGTCATTATAAGAGACTCACTTAAACAATCTAGCCAGTGTAACAAGATCTACAGGAAGGCAAACAAGATGCTGGGGTATATTAAGAGGGTTTTTTTATAGCAAGAGGCAAGAGGTATTAATACCTCTCTATAGATCACTGGTGAAACTACATCTAGAGTACTCCTCCCAGTTCTGGAGCACTCACCTAAGGAAAGAAAAGGATGGCTGGAGACAGTGCAGTGCAGGGTAACCAAAATCATTCAGAGCCAGCAGGACAAATATTATGAGGACTGGCTCAGGGCACTGAACATATATTCACTCAAGGCCAAACAAGAGGGATGATATGACAGAGATCTGCAGTTTCTTGAAAGGAATGAACTAGGTGAACTGTGAAGAACTATTCAGCAAGAGAGTATACCGTTGTTACTGCACCACCACACAATGAAACCAGCACAGCGACAAGAACCTGTTTGACATCCACAGTGTCGAATGGGTTATTGCATCGATGTGCCAAGATACCGTCACCTGGTGTTAGCCGCTCTTCCCTGATATCTGCCCCTTCCAGAGTTGAGAATCCTTATGTCTGGGATAGCATCCCCACCCCGTGACAATAATTTCGAACAGGTATCAGTGTGTTTTCAGTCGTGGTTGGGACCAGGCAGTGTTGGGGATGTCAACAACAATCTGTCGCTGTGGGAGAGGTCAGAGAAATTTGTCTTGCCGCAGCTTGGTAGATCCCAGCAAGAGTAGTGAATCTAAACATGAGGTGATAAGTGGAAGCTGGTGGCAGAGCTGGAGGTTTAGGAGGGAGAAAGTCTTATTTTACAGCAAGAGTGATTGAGCCCTGGAACAGTTTGCCAGCTGAGGTGGTGGGCATAAAAAACAATAATTTCAGACACATCTGGGACAGAGTTAAGGACTTAATGGTTACTCAGGGGGTAGTAGTAAAACAGGGAGCAAGGGGGTGGACAGTGTAAACAAAAACCCAATATTGACATAAGGTCTTGGGTTATGATGGGGTGTTATGGGCAGACTACAACACTGCAAGCTAGGATGCAATGCAGTATCTTACAGTATTATTACAAAATGCTGCTGTATGCTGCTGGAATTAATGTAATTCAAAGACAATTAAGCCCTTTTTTCATGCAGTATTATGTGACATGTCATTTACTACAAGATATTGCATTGCATCCTGGCTAGCTCCACTGTAAAAGGAGGAGTTACCTGAACCAGACAATAGAAGCACTCTGGGTAGGGGGGTTGACACCAGTCCATTTACAGAAGAAAAGAGTCCTGAAAGAACTCCTAAAACTCAAGGTGGACAAAGCAATGGGGCCTGACGGTATTCACCCCAGAATCCTAAAAGAACTAAGGGAGGACCTAGTGACACCACTGACCACACTTTTTAACAAATCATGGGAGGATGGGGTGGTACCTGAGGACTGGAGGAGGGCAGATGTGATTTCCCTTCACAAAAGTGGGAGCAAGGCAGAAGCAGGAAACTACAGACCTGTAAGTTTGACCTCAGTGGTAGGGAAAATGATGGAATCACTTCTGAAAGAAAGAATTGTTGAGTACATAGAGACCAGCTGGGCATAGGACTCAAAGCAGCATGGATTTACAGCAGGAAGGTCATGTCAGATGAATCTAATAGATTTGTTTGACTGGATGACCAAAGTAATAGACCAGGGAGGGGCTGTGGATATGGCCTACCTAGACTTTAGCAAGGCATTTGACACAGTCCCGCACAAATGATTAATAATCAAGTTAGCCAGCCTGGGAGTGGGTCCCAGGGTGGTAGCCTGAGTAGAAAACTGGCTGCAAAATAGGACACAGAAGGTAATAGTGAATGGAACACATTCTGAAGAAAGGGCGGGGTTCACTAGTGGAGTACCTCAGGGCTCAGAACTGGGTCCAGTCCTCTTTAACATCTTTATAGGTGACATTGCAGAGGGTCTGGAGGGAAAGGTATGCCTCTTTGCAGATGACACAAAGATCTGTAACAGAGTTGATACAGAAGGGGGGGTAGAAAGGATGAGAAGGTACTTGGCAAGGTTGGAGGAATGGTCAGACATATAGCAACTTAGATTCAATGCAAAGAACTGCAAAGTAATGCACCTGGGAAACAAAAACCCACGAGAAGATGTACGCAATAGCAGAGGAGGTACTAACAACAACAAAAATGGAAAGGAACCTGGGGGGAGTCATATCACGCGATCTAGAGGTGGGTAAGCAATGTGAGAAGTCAGTAAGGAGAGCCAGGAGGATACTGGGATGCATAGGAAAGGGCATCACAAGTAGAAAAAGGAAAGTGGTTATTCCTCTGTACAGACAGTTGGTGAGACCCCATCTGGAGTACTGTGTGCAGTTTTGGAGACCTCATCTACACAAGGACATAGACAGGATGGAAGCAGTCCAGAGGAGGGCAACTAAAATGGTGCAGGGTCTGCATCAGAGACCATATGAAAAGAGAGACTGAGAGAGCTTAATATGTATGCCCTTCATGAAAGGAGGGACAGGGGAGTATGATAGAAATGTTCAAGAATCTAAAGGGAATCAACAAAGTCCAGGAGGGTAGCATCTTTCAGAAAAAGAGATGTGTAAAAACAAGGGGGCACAATTTAAAGATAGAGTGGGGACGGCTCAGGGGTAATGTGAGGAAATTTTTTTTCCCGGAGAGAGATTGGTGGATGCATTGAACTGCCTTCCTGGGGAGGTTGTTGGGTCTAAAATAGTGGGGGAATTCAAACATGCATGGGACAGACATAAGGCAATTGTAGTGGGGGGTGGCAGGAAGTAGGATGTTGGTTAACTAGAATCTGCAGCTTATCCAGTAGGTAGGGAAATGGGCAGACTGGGAAGGGCCAAGTGGTCCTTATCATCCGTCAAAGTCTATGTTTCTATGTTTCTATGACCATTGGTCTTTTCTTGCTATCACTGTCTATGTTTCTGTGTTTCCATTGTCTGTTCTTTAAAGGGTAACAGTCAGCATTAAGGACCCCACACTCAAGTGTGGGGTGGTCCCAATTGCACTTTATGTTCAAAAACATTTTGGTTTACTTAATGTTTACTGTTGTACTATAGATTGTGTCAGACTTATTTTGCTTAGTTCTGGGCTGACACCTTCTGTTACTACAAATCTGAGAATCCCCTACAGTTTATATCAGAGCCATAGGCAGCAGTGGGAGATTGCAGAAAAAAATAATCGCACCGCATGAACTTTGAGCTGATGCTGTTCTGTACAATGTTTGGTGTGTTCACTATATTTATAATAAAGCTGCTATTTGGTTTATAGCTTGTGCAGTGCAGTTATTTGCTTTCTGCAATCCATTCTGTTATATCCTGCACGCACTCAACCTTCGGAGCAGTTTTTGTTTTCTAGCAGTGGGAGATTCAATAGCCTGCAGTGCTTGTTAGAGCTTTTACAATCTCTGATCAGTTATTTTCAGGGTCTGCTTTCCTCCAGGGGTAAGTATAGGGTTCTGTGACTGTACTTAGCCCAAGGAGGACAGAAGGACTGGCAAACAAAACATCAGGGGTCACATATTCAAAAATTGAAAAGCAGACTGCAAAGGTTTGCTCTGCGCTTGCCCGTTGCCCATCATCCCAAGAATGTTATATTCAGTTGAATAGCACACCAGTGCTATTCAACTGATTAAAGAGGAATGTTGTCACAATGCTAAGCCAAGTAGCATTGCCCCAACATAGATTCTGGCAGTGCAGGGAACATCGCCCACAGACTCAGTAGCTCTGGTAGCTCCCAGCACAATATTTAGATGGCACCATGAAAATTAGCCCATTGGGCATACAAAGTACTAAGAGGCCATTTGTATGCACATTATGGGTAAATGCATGGGAAGCAGTGGCAGGTTTGCACCCCTGTGACCAGCTTCTCCCCACCCTAATTGTCTGGTCCCATAAAAGTGAACATATTCCCTGGTGTGTAGTGGTACCTCTGACCCTCTGATCTCCATTCCGTATACTGTCAAATGTTTCTCTAGTGTCCAGTGGTCCCCCCCCACTCTCCAATCACTGGTCCTGTGTCATTTCACATATTCCCTGCCATCTAGTGGTACCCTCCCCCCACCCACCGCTCTTGTCCTCTTATAGCGTAAGTATTCTCTGGTGTCCAGTGGCTCTTAAACTGTGGCAACTGGCCAACACCCTACCACCCTCTACCTTACTGTTTTTCTGGCATTGCAGGAGCCCATACAACAACCAACATAGCCCTCCCCTCACCACCTCTGCCAGCCACCATATGCAATGATAGGGAGCACACGTCCTCTGTACTGTTAACAGAGCATGTGTACTGTCTACAGTATACAGTACATTTTCTCCCTTTACAGACAGGGGACTCACACTCACTGTCATCGCATACAGTGGATGGCCGAGATGGTGAGAGGAGGGTTGTGACGGTCACTGTATGGGCTCTTGCAGCACCGGTGAAACTGGTAAGGTGGGGCGGTGGCATGGTGGGCTGGCCAGTGCTCCATACTGCGGGGCCACTAGACACCATGGAATGACACTTGGGGCATGGGATCAGTGGTTGGGGTGGTGCCACTAGACACCGGGGAATATGTGATATGATACGAGGCCGGTGATTGGAGAGTGAGAGGGGCCACTGGACACCAGGGAAATATTTGACAGTCTATGGGATGGTGATCAAAGAGTGGGGGGATCACTGGACATCAGGGAAATATTCAACATTATATGGGACTGGGATTAGAGGGGGGAAGGGACCTATGGACACCAGAAAAATATTGTACAGTATACAAGATGGTGATTGGAGGCTGGGGGAAGCACTAGACACTAGGGCAGACTTTAATTTCAATGGGGACAGGGTTCAGACATTGGGGGTGCCACTAGCCACCAAGGAAGAACGGTGCTCTTCCAACCAGTGATTGTTGGCTGAGGTATCTGTCCTGGCCGCTAGAGTTGCCTAGAGTAAGGCTGGCTTCTTCTTGGCAGTAACTGAGCAGTGCAAGGTGATCTGTGATATTCCATTTGTGCAGTGCTACCATGCTGAATATTGCTCTGTGCAGGGATTCCTGTCCCTGCCCCTCCTTTTGCCCATCACATACATTTTTTTTTATTTTTTGTGTGCGTGCTAACCCTTTTAGCATGCACCACAGACACTTCTGAATATTGTGCTCAGGCACAAATCCCAGGCAAACAGGGCACAATTACTTTGCCCACTGGGCAAGGTTCTGAATATGTGGCCCGAGAGCTTATATAAAGTCTAACATGCACAGCAGGCTACAGAATCTCATACTGCTGCCCATTGCTCTGATGTCAGCTTCAGGGAATCTGGTATTTGTAGTAACAGAAGATGCCAACCTATAGTCAAGCAAAATTAGTCTGATACAGTCTTCTGTACAACAGTAAACAGTAAGTAAATCAAAATGTTTTTGCACACAAAGTGCATACTGGGACCAGCCCCAAACTTGAGTATGAGGCCTCTGTCACTGACTGCCCCCCTCTAAATGAAGATGCTCTTGGTTGTATTGAAACATATGAACTGTAGAAGTTCTTGAAGGACCCTGTTTGTATTGGAGACATCCATTTAGAAAGGCTGTTAACTCTCTGTCTCCCTAGCAGACACCTGTAGTCGTCAGTAAAATACACTGGTGTGTCCTGAGGACATCTGCAGAAGTCGGCTACTGACTCCCAGTGTGCCCTTGCAACATCTGGAGAAGTCACTTATATATTTTAATATATAGTGTAACAGAATATAATATATATTTGACTGCATAGCACCGTTGGAAAGGTAATTTTATGCTGAACAACTTTGTCACTGATATTTTGTGCATATCATGTATACTTTAGGAGTTATTTGCATTTGTTTATGACATGGTGTGTGGCTTATGTTGCCTGTTTTAGTGAAAAAAAATATTTTTTTTGCTGTTTCAACCAGCCTAAAAAAAAATACAAAATTACATATTATTATTTGCATACCACCATTGGGAAGGTAATTTTGTGCTGAACAACTTTGCCACTGGTATTTTGTGTATATCATGTATACTTTAGGAGTTATTCACATTTGATTATGGTATGGTGTGTATGGCTGCCATGTTTTCCATCAAGATTCACCTAAGCAGCTTGAATAAAATTCACTTTTTTGGCACTTCAGCAGGTATAAAATAAAAAACGTATTGATTACAACTGGTTGCATAGCACCATTGGAAAGGAATTTTTGTGCTCATCAACTTTCATGCTGATACTTTGTGTGTATCATGTATACTTTTGGAGTTATCTCATTTGTTTATGATATGGTGTGTGTGGTTGATTCATCCTCAAATCTCACCAAAGCACCTTGACTAAAATGGTGAAAATTACATTTTATAGTAAAAGATATCTTTTTTTAACAAACATAATATTAAACACCATCTAATGTCTGTATGCTTAGTTTGGTGTTGATATTTTATATTTTCCAACAAAAATGACTTATGTTGCCCTTTTAGTGGAAAAAATATTTAGTTTGCTCTTTCGACCAGCATAGAAAAAAAACAAAATTACTTATTATTACATGCATGCCACCATTGGAAAGGCAATTTTGTGCTGAATAAGTCTGACACTCATACTTTGTGTCTAGCATGTACAGTTCTTGAGCTATTAGCATTTGTTTGCGACATGCTGACTATGGCTTCATTTTGCTTAGAAAGGCCCAGGAGTCACTGTTAAAAGTATGCAGGAGATTCAGGAGGCAAGTGATGTAGTCTCAGAATAAGCCTGTGGAGGCAATGAGTTAAAGAACCTGGCCCCAAAAATTGGGTTTCTTTATCAAAGTAAACAATTGTTACCATCTGTCACCTACTCCCTGTTAGCCCTCGCCTCCCAATTCCATACCCTCCCTACCCATAAGCCTAACCTCCGTTCCCTTCCTCTGACTCCTCTTCTGCCACCTATTCCTGATTAGTTCCCACTACTCTGACTGTTTACCACTGCTATGCTTACTCCCCTGGATGTAACCTACTAACCAATTTAGGTATCAGGAATGATGTTCAGCCACATCTCCTGTTCCTCCCTACAAGCTCCTGTATAGCATCAACCTCTGATTTTCTCCAACTAGTACCTGAAACTCCTAGGTGATGCTATCCTAAGGGCTATTACCCCTGCCTGCGTGGCTAGTTGCAGGTTAAGGGGCCTGGGTACTGAAAGGGGTACCTCCACCTGGAGGTCAGAGTTGTTAGTGGTCAAGCTAACCTGGGCACAGCCCTCTGAGACACTGTAAACCCCCTCTTTCCTTTCTCGTGGCCTGAACAATATACAATAATCACTTTCACAATGACCCTTATTAACCATGCAATTACCCACACTGTTTGCACTTACCACCAGGGCTAGTTCCTCTAGCTCGACCCTGAAGACCCCATATAAAACAAGGTTAAGCACAGCAAATAGCAACAGTACAGTACTTTTGGCACATGAACCACAGTCAGGTTAAATGCAAAAAGAGCTATATCTGATTTATTCAGGGGACTTGAACAAGGGAGGGGCGTAATCAAGTGGATTTGCTTAAAAGCTATATCAATCAAACAGTCATGCATGCACTTCAGAGTCCCTACACAGTCACACACACTGGGTACCCAGGTAGGAGGAAGGTGGACTAGCCAGGATCGTTGCCTGGGGTAGGCCGGCGTTGCAGCTGGTTGGGGCCCTGTGATGGAAGAAAGCAACATGCACAACACACACTATTTGTAATCCAGAGCCGGAGGACTCAGTTTGTGACAGAAAAAACAACAAAGCAATCAGATGACAGCACTTTAGATTTAGCTGTTGTTGTAGGGAGCTACCATGATGTCTGTTCATGATACACGATGCAGGACACGGGCAGGATGAAATAGAGACTGCAGGTTATTGAGCTGGAGTGCCAGGATAAGCAAGACCTAAACAAATCACCGAGGCATTGTTCCTGCTCAAAGCTTTAAGCAGAGGGCTGATCCCTAGGCAGGTCTCTCCTCAATGGCTTTCTCTATGCAGCAGGTATTCTAGTTGGGCCAGTGTGGCAAGGCTCAGGCCGAAGGGAGTTGAATATGGATTCAGTCCCTTGGAGCTGGATGCAGCCTCCAGTTAGCAGAATACAGTTCAACACACAGTGGTGAACCAAATCACAACCCACTAACAGCACACAGCACATTTACATATAAGAAATTCCACTATACCAGGCAGATTGCTATCCGGTTGCAATTATAGAGTCTCTGCACAAACTGGGAGTTCAGAGGTGGCTGGAAATCCTGACAGGCTGATCGCATTCATCAAATGTTTGTTCTTCTTCAGGTTAAAGCCTGGTCACAGTCCAATGGCTTAAATCATTCTTACAACTCGGATTCAGTCTGAATAAACTCTGTTTTCCCTCTCAGGGAAAGCAGGCAGGCAGGCAGGCCAAGACATAGCCCTTCCACAGTTCTCCCATGAGAATTACTCAGGGGCTGCTGTTTGAATCACTCACACTGTTACCTCTTTCACTTCCCAACTCAGACTGAACTGAAACTGCAAGCAGTCTGGGACTTTCCCCAAGATCCAAAAGGTTCAGTTGGCTGATTCCTCTGCCAGTCACAACAAGAGCTCCCCCTCCAGGTTCATTTAGGTGCCAAAAGACGCAAACTACAATTCCTACAGAATTTTGCTCCCACAAAGCCCCTGGAGACAGGCTCCATTTTAGAGGCCCCAAAGGTATTGATTGGCCCATTTCAGCAGTCCTGGACCAAGATGGTTGAGATAAACAGAAATGTCCATGCTGCAAAGAAGGCAGGTCAGACAAACTGCAATATTGTTACTATTCTAATAAATGATCAACAAAGAAGTACATCTTCTAACAGAGCTCCCTCTGTGCTAATAGCGATGGCAGAACGGAGCGATTCTTTGGCAGCCCGGGTGGGACTCGAGCATAGAAACACTCGGCCCCCTCCCAGATTAATTATGACTGCAATCCAGGCAGTTCCTAAAGAGACAGTACACAGAGGCTATACAGGCACTGTCTGGCAATACATTTAAACTGTTAAAACCCAGGACACCAGCCTGGCAGTGAGCATTTAGGCAAGCTCAAGGAAGACTTTTCAGGAACCCTCCTTTGTAGGGGAGTTACAATCTTCCCTGCTTGGAGAAAACTTAGCATCCACGTCAAGTCTGTACCATTACACTATTGAAAATGCAATATAAACGAGGCATATATGTCATTAGTATGCTATGCAAATACTATCTGATACATCGGTTAACATAAACTTGTCACATTACTATACATTTCAACATACTTCACAATACTATATCCATACTGACAATACTTAAGCATGTTTCATACAGGTAATACTGATTTCACTATGATTAACATACTTTGAACATCACTATACTGATTCATGTAATAACTTCTTGTACATTAAACAGTGTAAGAGGGGTTCCTTCCCTATCAGCTAACTTGGGGCTGGATGCAGCAGGGGCACCATGGTGAGAGGGAAGAACAAGTAACCTGGAGTTGGCCGTCAGGCTCAATTTGGGCAATGAGCTTGGTGAGACATAAACCCCTTTGGAACCACATTGAGAGGCAAATCCACTGGCCTCCCAGGGGAATCATAACTAAAGAGTAGCACTGGCTTGACAGCTCAGCCAGTCTTTCTGGGGGGAGCAGCTACAGCCTCTGCACTTTCAGCACTAACTTTGGAGCTTTCATCATTCGTAAGGGGTGCCTCTGCATGGATGGGAATGTTCAAACAGGGAGCACTGTCAGCTCCTTGCTCTGTATGCTCTGTTCCCATAACACTTTGCTCATTATTATCTTCTGATGAAGGCCCAGGTTGATCATTTTGAGGAGGCTGTGGCACAATTAGGCTTTGCGGTGCTGAAGAGGGGCTGTCAACACTCTCACATTGTTCTTCAGGTTCTGGTGTGTCACCAGGGAGACTCAGACTATCATCCCCTTCCTTGGGTAATTCACACAGTTTCACAAAACACAGAGAGTCCGCAACCTCAGATGTGAGGCTTTGCACCTCACTTTCAGGGGCCACTGGATCCAAAGAAGAAACTGGGGGGTTATGCAGTCCTGAAGGCCCAACTTCATCTCCACAGTTTGTCATAGGGTTACCTCAAAACAGCTGACTCAATTCATAGGAGAGGTAATAGGCATTGTCGCAATCACTTTCATCAGAGGTGGCTTGACAAGTCACTATCATTCGAGGCCTGCCAGGGAGAGGGCTCTGAATCTTTAACAGCTGAAGCAAATGGACTCTGTCTCCTCCTTGCAGCAGCATGAGTCACCAGCCCAGGGGAATCAATTTCTGGTGGTTCAGCCTCAATGATAACTTGACCGATAGGCAGCAAGTGGTTACGGTGCATGGTCTTGACAGCTTTGGAGTTATTCTCTGGGTGCACCTTGTACACTGGTAGATCATCCAATTTTCCAGCAACTACATGAGAAAGATGGTGCCACCTATCAGCAATTTTGTGCTTGCCATGCAGTCCCAAATTGTGTAACAACACATAGTCTCTGTGCCGTAGCTCTTGAGGATTTTCTTTCTTGTCGTGCCTCTCCTTGTTGGCAAGATATCTCTTGGCAGCCATTGTCTGGGCCAGTTGATATGCATGGTTCAGTTGAACTTTCAGTTTCTGTACATATTGCAGGTAGTCTTCAGCTCGGACCCCATCTGAAGAGACCCCAAAGCAGACAACAACTGGCAGTCGGGCCTCCCTCCCGAACGTGAAACAGTAAGGGGAGAACACAGTATTTTTGGTGCAGTTGTACGCATGTACAAAGGTGCTAATCTGCTGGCTCCACTTATGCTTGTCTTTTGGATGGAGGGTGCCAAGCATGTCTAGAAAGAGTGTGATTAAAGTGTTCTGGCTGACGGTCCCCCTGCAGGTGATATGGGGTGGCTCTTGACTTCCGCACTCCCCACAGAGAAAGCATTTCTTTGATTAGTCTACTTTCAAAGTCTCTGCCTTGGTCAGACTGGATCCACTGGCGGGCACCATAGTGGATGAAGAATTGTTCCACTAGCACCTTAGCCACAGTAGAGGCCTTTTGATCTTTAGTTGGAAAACCTTGCACATACCGTGTGAAATGATCCATAACCACTAACACATTGCCGATATTCCACTGATCAGGTTCTAAGCAAAACAAATCTATGCAGACCAGTTCTATGGGGGTGCTGGTAGTGATATTGACAAGGGGGTAAGCCCTCTGAGGCAGGGCTTTTCTTTGGAGGTGTCTACAGGTCTTTACATGGTGCTCAACATTGGCTCTTATCTTGGTCCAGTAGAATCAAGATCGTACCAGGTCAAGAGTTTTGTCAATACCGAGCTGCCCCATGTGATCGTGGAGGGACCTCAGTACCAAGTGTTTAAAGGCTATGGGCAGGACCAATTGTTGCTTGTCTACTTGACCACTACAATCCACTGTCTCTCTGTATAACAACTGATTGAGTAACTTTAACCTGGAGCCTTCTTTAAACAATAGGGCAGTTTGCAAGTCAGGAGAACGCAACTTAGACACATCTTTCCCTGCACGTAGGGCATCAAGTGTGGGTTGAATCATAGGATCTTGGGATTGAGCCCGTTGAATACTGTCATTGTCAAGTTGAGGCAGCATACTAATATCTAGATCAGAGAAATTGCAATAGGCAGCCAGTAAGCAGGTATCAGGAGGGCCCAAGCAATCTACTAGACAGTCCACTGTGTCCGCAGACATCTGTTCATCTCTGTCAAACTTTTGGCACAATGCTCGGATGTCAGGTTCAGGCAACCTGATCCAATCACTCTTGGAAGTGGGCCATCGTGACAAGGTGTCAGCATCAAGATGGTTCAGTCCCGATCTGTATTCAACAGCATAATCATAGGTTGATAAGACAGAAAGCCAACGGTGCCCAGTGGCATCTAACTTAGCTGAAGTCTGTACATAGGTCAATGGGTTATTGTCGGACTGCACCAATGTCTTTGCCCCATAGAAGTACTCATGAAACTGGTCAACAATGGACTATTTTAGGGCAAGGAACTCCAGCTTGTGCACAGGATAGTTTCGCTCTTATGGGGTCAAACTCCTGCTGGCGAAAACTACCGGTCTCAAACCTTCCTCATAGACTTGATACAGCACAGCTCCTAGGCCCTACAGACTAGCATCCGTATGCAGCACATAGGGCTTGTTAGGGTCAGCATAGGTGAGGATGGGGGTGTGGGTGAGCTGGTATATGACTTCAAGGAATGATGATTCACATTCGGGTGTCCAGCAGGGCCCAAAAGGTTCACCTGTGCAGAAGTACACTTTCTCTGGTTCTTTGACAGCCACTTTTTTGTATTTATGGTTGGTAGGGGGGGTAACCCTGGGTAAGATTCAGGAATGGGTGAATCACCTTTGAATAGTCTTTTATGAACCTGCAGTAGTAGCCACATTACCCCAGAAAATGTAGTTTTTTCAAGTTATGGGGCTGGGGCCAGGTGGTCAGTGACTCAGCCTTACTGGGATCGGTCTCTGTCCCTCCTGCAGATACTGCCCCACATACTTCACTGAGGTTTAAAAAACTGGCACTTTTCGATAGACAGCTTGAGGCTGAAATCTTTCAATTGATCCAGCACTTTAAACAGTCGGGTCTCATGTTCCTCTAATGTGCGTCCGAACACAATGACATCATCTAGGTACACTAGACATTCCAGCAAGTTCATATCTCCCACTGCACGTCCCATCAGTCACTGAAAGGTGGCCGGGGCACCCAAAACCCCCTGTGGTATTCTCAGGAATTCGTAGAACCCCAAAGGACAGATGAAGGCTGTTTTCTCAAAGTCCTCTGGGGCCATCGGAATCTGGTAATATCTGCTGTGAAGATCCAATACCGGGAACCATTTGTTCCCATTCAAACAATCCAGGACATCTTGTATATGGGGCATGGTGTATTGATCTGGGATGGTCCACCGGTTCAGGATTCAATAATCAACACACATCCTCACAGACCCATTCTTCTTATGCACAACCACAATGGGAAAGGAATATGGGCTCCTTGATTCTTGTATAATGCCAGCAGCGAGCATTTCCAGCAGGTGCCTCCTAACATCATCTATATCTGCTGGGGTGAGGCTTTGAGTTCTCTCTCTAGAAATGGCCTGTCATCATGCAGGCATATGTGATGCTCTGCTCCATGGACACACCCCATGTCCCCTTCTTTTAATGAAAACACTTGGACTCTCTGGGCGAGTTTCTTGCTAATTCTAGCCTTCCATTCAGCTGGCAATGGGGAATCACCAAAGTCAAATAAGTCCGGGGTCACTTTTTCCTTTTCACCAGAGTACTTGTTGCTGGGTAATATGGCAGTGTGTGTGCAGTGTACTGTAGCTGGGGTGCACGCTCTGTTCAACAGGACCTCCCAATCTGACACATTCTGAATCTGAACCATCACTTGTCGTGCCCAGGCATGGGCATGGGCAGGCAAAATGCTGGGTTTAACCAATAATCCCTCTGGCAACTTTCCATCACCTGGTGCATCCAACATTAATGTTTTATTTTTCACTTCCTTTCTAATGCAAACCTCTCCCTGAATGGTGTACTGAGCATTGGGAGGGAGTACCATAGAATCAGGATCTTTCTTCCACGCTATCCCCACCATCTCATCTCCGGCGGCTTCGGTAGTCCATTTTTGCAGATCATAGGCTCTCTTTATCAGGGCTGGGATTCTCAGTGCCCGCTCAGTCCATTTTCCTTGTTTTTCGTGACATAACTGCACTAGTCTTCCAAACATGTGGGCATTGGTTCCAATGAGCAAGGGAATCCCATCATACAATCCCATAGGAAGACACACCAGGGCTAGTGTAACTTGTTCATTTACACCAGTTACAGTAACAGGGAAAGACAACTGGAGCAGGACATATCCTAGGTAGGGATAAGACTTGTCGCTCAGGCCCCACACATGCAAACCTTCCAGGGACTGTAGTGACACATCAGATAAGTGTTTGTCATACCAGTCCTGGAATACAATGGTCACTTGTGACCCATTATCAAGCACAGCCCAAGCATGGATACCACTGACAGTCACAGAAGTCTCCATTGAAGGGCCCACTATTCTGAACCAGCCTGGAGAAGGAGTAGCAGAGGCCTGGACAGATGATTTAACCACAAAGAAGTTTAAATTAGGGTTTCTCAATCCTTCACTGTGGTCATTTCCTTTGCTCACCAGCCATGGTCTCGCTTTCCGAAGCTCCCCTTGAAGTCTGTATCCAACTTTACCTAGGTCTTTTGGGGACTGGAATTCTCTCTTCATGTGCCCATCCTTCCCACAGTTATGGCAAAATATGTCTTCCAGGGTCTGCTGTTGCCAAAGCATCACATTGGGAGTTGAGGTGGAGGTACTACGTACAGAAAACCTTGGTTCCACCTCTTTCTGCGGTGTGATGAGTATTTGGAGACTCGCGAATTCTCTCACTTCCATAGTCAAGTCATCAATTTTTGAACTGCTGTTAGCAGGAGATGCCTGGGTGTGCAAACCCACCTCCATAGCAGATGCAGTCGGATAAGGATCAGGGCCTGTACCCACAGGAGCAGCCTTCGTACAGAAACTGTTTTTTGTTTCCCTTAACTCCCTCAGCAGTTCATCCCATGGCAGAGCATCCGTAGCAGTTCCTCTCTTGCTGGGCCCTCTGAGGCTGGCACTTAGTTCTTGGATTCCATCATGTAATTGCAGTAATTCCAGGCCATCAGTGACCGACCCCTCACCTGGAGCAGGGGTTGCAGCAGCTGCGACTGCACAGGGCTCCAAAACACCTTCCTCCTCCTCAACTTCCCATACCTCCTTCATCGACACATGGAAGGGCAAGGGACCAGATTTCCTTCGGTTCAGTTGCAATTTGAGCAACACCCAGCTGGAGTGCTGGGCAGTGCAGAGTATATGATCCAGCCTTACCCGGTCCACTTCACTAGAGGCCCAGCCTCCTTTCCGAAAAATGGTTTGTAGGATGCCCTCTAATAGATCACAATGACCCTTATTCACCATGCAATTACCCACACTGTTTGCACTTACCACCAGGGCTGGTTCCTCTAGCTCGACCCTGGAGACCCCCTATAAAACAAGGTTATGCACAGCAAACAGCAACAGTGCAGTACTTTTGGCACAAACTGGAACTACAGTCAGGTTAAATGCAAAAAGAGTTATATCTGATTTATTCAGGGGACTTGAACAAGGGAGGGGCGTAATCAGGTGGATTTGCTTAAAGGCTATATCAATCAAACAGTCATGCATGCACTTCAGAGTCCCTACACAGTCACACACACTGGGTACCCAGGTAGGAGGAAGGTGGGCTAGCCACGATCATTGCCAGAGGTAGGCCGGCATCGCAGCTGGTTGGTGCCCTGTGATGGAAGAAAGCAACATGCACAACACACACTATTTGTAATCCGGAGCTGGAGGGCTCAGTTTGTAACAGAAAAGACAACAAAGCAATCAGATGACATCACTTTAGATTTAGCTGTTGTTGCAGGGAGCTACCCTGATGTCTAGTCATGATACCCGATGCAGGACACGGGCAGGACAAAATCAAGACTGCAGGTTGTTGAGCTGGAGTGCCAGGAGAAGCAGGGCCCACATGAATCACTGAGGCATTGTTCCTGTTCAAAGCGATGAGCAGGGGGCTGATCCCTATGCAGGTCTCTCATCAATGGCTTTCTCTGTGCAGTGGGTATTCTGGCTGGGCCAGTGTGGCAAGGCCCAGGCTGAAGGGAGATGACTACGGATTCAGTTCGTTGGAGCTGGATGCAGACTCCAGCTAGCAGAACACAGTTCAACACACAGTGGGGAAACAAATCACAACCCACTAACAGCACACAGCACATTTACATGAAAGAAATTCCACTATACCAAGCAGATTGCTATCCAGTTGCAATTACAGTGTCTCTGCATAAACTGGGAGTTCAGAGGTGGCTGAAAATCCTGACAGGCCGATCTCATTCAGCAAATCTTCAGTCTCCTTCAGGTTAAAGCCTAGTCACAGTCCAGTGGCTTAAATCATTCTCACAACTTGGATTCAGTCCGAATAAGCTCTATTTTCCCTCTCAGGGATAGCAGGCAGGCAGACAGGCAGGCTAAAATGCAACCCTTTCACAGTTCTCCCATGCGAGTTACGCAGGGGCTGCTGCTTGAATGACTCAAGCTGTTACCGTTTTCATTTCCCAACTCAGACTGAACTGAAACTGCAAGCAGTCTGGGACTTTCCCCAGGATCCAAAAGGTTCAGTTGGCTGATTCTTCTGTCAGTCACAACAAGGGCTCCCCCTCCAGGTTCATTTAGGTGCCAAAAGCCCAAAACTACAGTTCCTACAGAATTTTGCTCTCACAAAGCCCCTGGGACAAGCTCCATTTTAGAGTCCCCAAAGGTACTGATTGGTCCATTTCAGCAGTCCAGGACCAAGATGGTTGAGATAAACAGAAATGTCCATGCTGCAAAGAAGGCAGGTCAGACAAACTGCAATATTATTAACATAGAAACATAGACTTTGATGGCAGATAAGGACCGCTTGGCTCACCTAGTCTGCCCATTTCCTTACCTACAGGATAAGCCGCAGATCCTAGTTAACCAACAGCCTATTTTTTCCTACCCCCCACAAGAATTGCCTTATGTCTGTTCCATGTATTCTTGAATTCTCCCACAGTTCTAGACCCCACAACCTCCTCAGGAAGGCTGTTCCATGCATCCACTACCCTCTCTGTGAAAAAATACTTCCTCACATTGCCCCTGAACCATACCCCTCTATCTTTAAATTGTGTTTCCTTGTTCTTGCATGTCTTTTTTCTGAAAGATGCTACCCTCTTGGACTTTGTTGATTCCACTGAGGTACTTAAACATTTCTATCATGTCCCCCCCCCCTCCTTTCCTCAAGGGTATACATATTAAGCTCCTTTAGTCTCTCCTCGTATGGCTTCTCTTGCAGACCCTGCACCATTCTAGTTGCCCTCCTCTGGCCTGCCTCTATCCTGTCTAAGTCATTGCAGAGATGGGGTCTCCAGAACTGGACACAGTACTCGAGATGGGGTCTGTACAGAGGGATAACAACTTCTTGTTTTCTGCTGGTGATGCCTCTCCCTATACATCCCAATATACTCCCAGCTCTCCCTACAGCCTTCTCACATTGCTTGCTAACCCTAAGGTCATCTGATATGATTACCCCCATGTCCTTTTCCTTTTTTGTTTTTGTTACTACGTCCCCCCCATTGTGTAATCTTCCCCTGGGTTTTTGTTTCCCAGGTGCACTATTTTGCACTTCTTTGCATTGAATCCTAGCTGCCATACTTCGTACCATTCATCCAACCTTGCCAAGTCCCTTCTCATCCTTTCCATGCCTCCTTGTGTATCAACCCTGTTGCAGATCTTTGTGTCATTTGCAAAGAGGCATACTTTTGCTTCCAGTCCCTCTGCAATGTCACTTATAAAGACATTAAAAAGGACTCGACTCAGTACTGAACCCTGCGGTACCCCACTAGTAACCCCTCTTTCTTCAGAGTGGACTCCATTTACAATTACCTTCTGTGTCCTGTTGTCCAGCCAATGCTTTACCCAAGCTACTACCCTGGGACCCACTCCCAGGCTGGTTAATTTGATTATTAATCTTTTATGTGGGACTGTGTCAAATGCCTTGCTAAAGTCTAGGTAGGCCATGTCCATAGCCCCTCCCTGGTCTACTGCTCTGGTCACCCAGTCAAATAAATCAATTAGATTCATCTGACATGACCTTCCCACCGTGAACCCATTCTGGCTTGGGTCCTGTGCCCCACTGGCCTCTAGGTACTCAATAATTCTTTCCTTCAGAAGTGATTCCATCACTTTCCTTACCACAGAGGTCAAACTGACAGGTCTGTAGTTTCCTGCCTCTGTCTTGGTCCCACTTTTGTGAAGGGGAATCACATCTGCCTTCCTCCAGTACTCGGGTACCACACCATCCTCCCATGATTTGTTAAAAAGGGTAGTCAGTGGTTTTACTAGTTCTCCCCTAAATTCTTTTAGAATTCTGGGTGAATTCCATCAGGCCCTATTGCTTTGTCCACCTTCAGTTTTAGGAGTTCTTTCAGAATCCTTTCTTCTGTGAAAGGACTGGGATTGACCCTCTATCCAGAGTGCTTCTGTTACTTGGATTAGGTACCTCCCCCTCCTCTTTTGTGAGTACTGAGTAGCAATATTCCTTCAGTATCCCTGCTTTTTCACTATCCCCCTCTGCCCACCCACCGTTCATTCTATTCAGCCTCACTATCTCTCCCTTTGTCTTTCTATGCTCTCTGATGTACCTGATAAAGGTTTTATCCCCCTTCTTAACTGAGTTTGCTATCCTTTCCTCAGTTTGGGCCTTTGCTATTCTGACTTCCCTGCCTGCTTCCTTCTGCCTTAACTGGTACAGCTCTCTATCCTGCTCCTTCTGTATTTCCTTATACTTCCTGAATGTTATCTTTTTCTTCCTGACTTTCCCCACCACCTCTTTTGAGAACCATAGTGGCTTTTTCTTTCGATACTATTCTAATAAATGATCAGCAAACAAGTACATCTTCTAGCAGAGCTCCCTCTACGCTAATAGTGATGGCAGAATGGAGCGATTATTTGGCAGCCCGGGCAGGACTCAAGCATAGAAACACTCAGCCCCTTCCCAGATTAATTATGACTGCAATCCAGGCAGCTCTTAAAGAGACAGTACACAGAGGCTATACAGGCACTCTCTAACAATTCATTTAAACTGCTAAAATGCAGGACACCAGCCTGGCAGTGAGCATTTAGGCAAGCTCAAGGAAAACGTTTTGGGAACCCCCATTTGTAGGGGGGTTACATACCTCACTTGACTTGTGCACTTTATTGTCTAACCTGCTGCTTGTACTGTATCAATGTACCCTGTACCCACGATCTGGTTATGTGTGACTTTTGCCTCTGTTATGCTATTACTAATGTTATTGATTGCTACTGATCACATTACAATGTGTTTGACAATGTCTACTGTATTTAGCTGCTATTGACTCCCAAATTCATGTATTCTCCCCTTCCTTCATGATGAGGATCCTTCGTAAATGAGCTTTTAGCTCAAAGGCTGTAATTCCAATTACTCAATAAATTAATAAAATAAAAATATACTGTGGATAATCAGGCCATGCTTTTTCTCCTTAATTAATTGTTATATTTTATATGATAATCACTCTCAAGCATTGCCGAATAGGCTGGACATTCTATGTAATAGACTGGCTAGCTTGGTCCTCTGGCTTCCTTTTAACACTCTTCAACGTGACTGATATAAAACACTTAATTGGCTCTCACTGAATGACAGGAGGTTTTCAGCTAGGATTCTTTTTTGTACAAAATGTGTTCATAGTTCAGCTTCAGAGTGTCTGTCAAATAAGCTTTCCAGAAGGGTTCTTCTTTCATGCTTGCAAGTAGCAGGAACTTTGGAGTATAATATTCCAAACTGCAAAACAAAATGGGGGGTGAACTCTTTCATTTACTTCTGCCCTCAAACCTGGAACTTCTTTATGACTAAATGCCAAAGGTTTAATCAAAAGCCTATGATGCAGTCCACTTTTAAGGACTGGTTTATTCACTATTTTCTAAGATACAAAAATATAAAGTATATGGTTAGGGCTGTTATATATATAAATCAAGCCCTCCGCTAATGCTGTTCTACCATCATTCTGATGTCAGAATGCTGGTGTATCATCAACCTGATGTCAGAATTACAACAGCATCTTGAAACCATTATGCTTTCAACAATTACAATGTATTTCATATAAACAAACACTCAGTTCCTGGCTACCTGTGAGCCCACCTAGCTGCTGCCCCAATTTTCAGTTGAAATGTTAGCCCTGCCACAACCAACAGAACATACTGCTGCAGTTTTTAGAACACAAACTTGAAAAATCCACCCCGCTCCAAGCTGCTCGATGCCCCACCCACCCACTCTAAAAAAAAAACTTTGAATGTTTATGTTTTTATAAAATGAAGTTTCTATCTAACTATAAGTAACAGCTCTTATGTCAGATATTCAAAACTTTGCCCCGGGGCTAAATTAGCCTGGAACCTATAGGCCACTATATTCAAAAGGGATAGCCCAGGTGCTAAACCTGCTGAATATAGCATGCTAAGGAAGTCAGGCAAACTGGACTGAGAGTGCAGTGCAAAAATAACCTGGGAAATAAGACAGCTCTGAATATAGCAACCAGGAAGTGCAAACCACAACAGCAGCCCAGTGCACAGCAATGTGAAGGAAGGTAAAGGTGAAGTATGTGACCAATGTGTGTGCTAGCAAAAGACTGGATCCATTAAATCTGCAAGCATCAGTGCATGTGGAATTCTGCAGAAATTCTACAGAAATGTGCCATGTTTCTGAAACGTTTGCTTGGTGCAGACACATTTGCGCAGGTTTTGCATGGAGCTAAGATGTTTGCCCAGCGTGAACACATTTTCCCCGGGCAAAAATGTTCTATATTCATAAGTGACATGCAAATGAGCCTACTTAGGCAGTCTCTGGACAAACATTCAGATTAGCATCTTATTATGTCCTGATTTGCATACTCTTTGCCCAGTGCTATTGCAGAGTCCCACAGCTCCACCTGTAGGTCAGTCTGAAAGTACAGGGGTTGGCTGGATCTGCCCACAGCTCCACCTGTAGGTCAGTCTGGAAGTGCATGGTGGTAGCTGCAGGCTACATTTGTACAGAACCGCATAGAATATTGTGCCCCAGGGGTCTACACCGCACAGCACAGGCACAGGTGGAGGTGCTGCATACAATAGTTGAACTGTAGTTCATGCTACAGTGTGCAGCAGACACTACAGCAACAAGGGGGCCAGTAGTGTGAAGGACACAGCAATGCCTATGGTGTGCAGGGCATCAAAAACTGTTGCACTTTTCACAGTGACAGGCCCATCTTGCAGGTGTATACTGACAGTGGACATTACTGTTATGCTGTTGTGCAACCCACAGACGTTGCACCACTGGCATGGGATACTCACAGTGACATATACATGTCTGGCTGTGTGTGCTGTGGTATCTGTACAGATGTGCGGTATGTGGCTCGGGGGGGCACATACCATCAGACAGGCACACTGGTGTTGGGGTATTCCCTACACTGGACCATTTGTACCGTGTGGATTGTCCGGGTCTTGTGGCAGCACCAAGTATGTGGTGCAGACTGGCCACCTGTACACCCTTCCCTCAACACCCTCTTTGCCCTCAGTGCTGCATTGTGTGTGCTGGATTCTGTTGGAATCCACCGAAGGGTAGTCTGCATGTGTGTGCTGTATGGGCACATTGTTATGGTGTCCACTGGGCAGCGGGTCACCAATTAATGCCTGGCATGGTTGGGACCGGTGGCAGCTGATGGCAACATAGGACGTGCCATCCATGTGCAGCATGTTCCTTCCATGTCTGGTTTCTTTCTATGTTTAATGTTTACTGGTTAGGGTCAATAATCCACTGATGACAGACCCTCACAAACTCCATAATTCACACTTGTAAATTACAGAATTCCAAGAACCATGGTTCTATGTCATGCAGAGCCGTGCAAAGGTTTACCCAGAGTTAACACTGCCTTTTCCTGGGCAATAATTTGCACTGCACAAAGTGTTGCACTAAGTTGCACAAAAACACTTTGCATGGTGCTAATGCATTGAATGTAGCATTGCACCTTTATTCATGTACATGCCTCCTCTTTTTGCCCCTTCGTACATTATACTTTTGCCCAGTGCTAATGCAGTTTGCCTGCCCTATTTGGCCTTTTGATTGAATTTTTTTTATTTTCAGATATAAGGTATACAAGATACATTACACAGCCAGAGATTTGTTCCATATAATTAATCATTCAGCTAGCAATACACATTTACACAATTCCATGAAGCATAGGGAGGGACGATGTAGCTAGACAAAAGAGGGAAGAAAAGGGCAAATGGGGGTGAGGTAGGGGGGATATAAAGTTTGAAGGAGAGAGGGTTAGGGAGTAGTACAGACATCAATTAATATACTCTCAGAGGCTTGCAGACCATTAATTATACATACAGTGCACAGGAGGAAAGGACATACATCAAGTTAGAAAAAACATTCAGATATCTGGTTGTTACCAGATTGTTATCACTCTTGTGGCCTGATTCTACAGATCTAGTCTGTTCCAGTCAGTCCTTTTCACGGCTCCAGGAGAAAGGTTGGACCAAATATGTATATGCACTGCAAGCTCTGAGTATAACCTGGGACAAAAATGTTGGTTGGATCCCAAAGCTTGAGTTCTTAACTTTAAGTACATTATAGTAGAAGTACCATATGCAGAGTACAGCCAGTTTAACCAGTTGGAAGCATGATGTACTTATCAAGCCCTATTTCCATTGGGGGGAGTGGGAAAAGGGAGACAATAACCACCTTGCACATCACTAGGTCGACCACTAACATTTCCAGTCAAACACCTTTTATCCCACAAATGGTTCAAGGGAAGGGTCATCCTATGCCTGTCTGTGGGTGGATATCTTTAAGGTAATTAAGAGAGGGTGCCCAGCAGATTCTAAATGTGGACATTTGAGATGTTTGAAGATGGGAAATTCTATCTAGCTTCACCAGGGCCGTAAGAGATGTCATTATTTCAGTTACTGTTGGGACCAGAGGGGACTTCCATTTACATAGATTAGATCTCTTGGTTTGCAGAGTAAGCAATGCTAGCCACCTGTATTGTGGTGGGGATAACTTCGGTAAATCACTACTTATCCCCAAGAGATAAAAAAGAGGGCTGAGAGGGATCTATTGATGCATCACCTCTGAGGCTACCTTCTGTATTTCCTGCCATATAGGTTGGATCTTAGTACAGGATCATAGGATATGCAGTAAATCTCCCCCTGGTAACTGGCATCTCCAGCAGCTATCAGACTCTAGTAGTTTGGCTTTATAGAGGATAGTAGGGGTTCTGTACCACGAGTGAGCAATTTTATTCTGAATTAATCTGGACTTGGCATCTTTGAACCAGCTGTGTACATCCTTCTAGCCCTTATCCCAGGCCTCAGGTAAAATATGGATTTGCAGCATCTTCTCCCATTTATGTCTAGCATCGTCTGACTGGGAAGGGAGAGTGTCTCTAATAGCGGCATATAGCTGATCTACCAGACCCTGGGGGTGCAGTATCCATGAGTGCAGGCCTAAGGGTTTGCCAGATATCAACTAGGGGGGAACAGATATCGAGTGGCATCTCTAAGTTGCAGGTTTCACCAGAATTCAGATTGTGGCATGCCCCACCTCTGCCTCAGAGACTGAAATGTATGAAAAGCTTTATGGATAGGGGTTAGCATATCTCCCATTTTGGAGATGCCCAGATTGGCCCATTTTTTTCCATCTTACCTCAGACCCTCCTATGGTGATAGTGGGGTTTTGCCAGAGAGGCATCTGGGAGAGAGGGATAGGGTCCATTTTCATTATCAGGTGTGTATTAAGCCAATTAGCTCGGGATGCGATCACTGTAGGTGAGATAGGGTCTGCATTTGACATATGCTGTGAGCCAGTGTGGGGACTAAGCCTTTGTACAAAAAGAGAGGAAGGGTGAATGGTACCCAGAATGTCCATTTCAAGTTGTATCCATTGTGGAGAAAGAGGGGAGAGTGGGCTTGCCCACTTAACCGTCTGGTCTAGCAGGAAAGCTCGCAAGTATCCTTCTGGCCAAGGAAGATTCCACCCTCCTTGTTTCCAATGAGATCTAAGTTTGGAGTGACTGAATCTAGGTTTAGAACGTTCCCAAAGGAAGCCTCCAAATAATTTATCTATGGGCTGGTGCCAGTGTTTAGGCAGAGGGATAGGCAAGTGCATAAGGAGGTAAAAGAGTTTAGGGTCTGCTACCATTTTTACGGTCGCAACTTTCCCTGCTAGAGTGAGTCTTAATAAACTCCATCTGCCAAAATCTGTCTTGATGGAGGAGAGAGGGGGGGGCACAGGATCCCACTGTATGAGGAGTTGGACTGGGGCATGGTCAGAAATAGCATGTGGCAGTATTGAGACCTCAATAGTCTTGGTTGTAAGGATGGGAGAGCCTAGCCAAAAATCTAGCCTACTATATGAATCATTAGCTTCTGAATGGAAAGTGTAATCTCTCATTCTGGGATGAAACAGTATCCATAAATCAGTAAGCCCCTGCTCCAGGATCATTTGCTGAAGGGCCTTCTCACTTCTAATGTGTGCCTCATTGCCCTTGTCATTTCTTTCTAGGGAGGGCACCAGTGTTAGGTTGAAGTCCCCGCCAATGAGCAGCGGGCAGTCTGGGGGGTTAAACTCCAAAATCACCTCTGCCAGATTATTAAAGAATTGGGGGGAGTCCACATTTGGGGCATATATATTACACAGATTAAGTGGTCCTGTGGGTGTGTTATCCATGGCAATTACCAATCTGCCTTTGTAATCTGAGAGCGTCTGGACTAAAGGCCAGTTAAGAGATTTATGCTCAAGAATAAGAACACCATGCTTCCTAGTTGGGGCATTTGAATGTACCTGTTGACCCACCCAGTCCTTATTCATTCGAGTGTGATCATCCCCCGAGAGTTTGGACTCTTGGAGAAAAGCCACTTTGGAGTGTAACCTTTTCAGATGTGCCAGGACTTTCTTGCATTTCACCGGGGAATTCAGCCCTCTGACATTCCAAGTGTGAAGTACAATGTCTGTCATCCTGGCTTACGGACACTCCAAAAGGGACTGGAGGAAATTCAGTACCAGGTACAGTCCACCCCTACCTCTATACCAGGTGAGTTAATTGTTTCTATCCTCTCCCTTCGAGCATACAACGGAAATAACAATGTGCAGAGCTTACTTTTAATTACTGTACCTATGTGCTAGCTGAAGGTTTAAATTGCTTAACTTATCAAACAGAACCCTGGGAAAAGATGCGATGAGATTAAACCAGCTAGAGCCCCAGCCAATGGTATGCCCAATCGCCCTTGGGGGACGTGAGGCAATTAAGCTCCAATAAAAAGAGGAGCTTCTTTTGCACTCTAAGTTCAAAGTGACTTATCTAGTGCAATACTTGTACTATCACTAATGGGAGTAATATGGTATTCCATTGCCCAGAGCCTTATCCAAGTATACAGGGCCATAAATTAGTCTCTCTTAAGAGAGGAAAAGGGGAGCACTTGGTGGCCTCTGATTAATAGCTGGGCTGTTGGCTAACCGAAAGGTCCAGGCATCCTCCCGGAAAAGTAACACAAACAGGAAATTTATCAACATCTCATTAGTTCTTTCCTACGAAATGAGATAGAGAGACTATGGAGTTATTACCAGGAATTCCAATTATTGGGGAAATGTAAATTGCTGGCTGTCCTATCATGTACGCCTAGCAACCTTCACATACTTTCCATTCATGTATCTCTGCTGGGCAGTATAAAGAGAGGAAGGGGGGGGTAGGGCCCCTTAACTATGTTCTAAACTAGATCTAGTTAACAATAATAACATCTACCAAACACCCTGAACCAATATTTTGTATCAGGTCTATATCTAAACAACGCATCTTTAATTTTGTTATGCCTTCCCTGTAGGGTGTATCCTTCCATGGACGTGTCCTCGGTTGGGGGGGATAATGAGGGGGGAAGGGGTGCAAGTAACTGTAAGAGACGGCTAACAGAAATGTACCATCTTGAGCGAAGCTCAAAAAACTCTGTGCCATACATCCTCTCTTTTACTATCCACCCTTTCTTAACTCTCTGTTTTTCCAAATGACCTTGAGCAAGTAGTGTCTGTTAAATCAAATAGAGGCAGACACATAACGCTCTATGCCCGGCCCACATCCTGGATGTGAGTACTACATGGCATCATAGCAGAATTCCTCACTGCATCATCTGCTCTTGAGGGCTGGAAGGCCATGCAGACAGTGGGGTCTATTAGGATTCTATACATAATGTAGCCATCACTTGTTATCATCTACACAGACCTGGCCCCACACTATTGCTCAGTAACTTAGTAAGAAGGGGGGCAGGAAGAGGAAAAGGTTCTGGAGTGGTCGAACAGAAAAACAGTCGGAAATCATTTTCCCCTACCTTTCTGGAAAGATTAACCTTGCACCATACAGTTCTGCTACATAATTTTATATAAATGCCCTCCTAACCTTGTTATACCCCCACATTATTAGTATCTCCGAGTATGCATCTGGGAACACTGATAACCTGTGTTGGACAAACCAGTACGCTGTAGCAAATTGGGTTTGCCCCATCAGGAAGAGGAGACCCTGACTGTTGGCCTTTAAAGTCAAGCAAAATTTGTATTCTAGGCTGCTAAAAGCTGCTAAGGCTTTAATTATCCCTCCACATCCATTTCCCAGTTTCCCGAAACATCTGTCCCTAGATACCTATCCAACCTGTACATAATCTGCACAGAAGATCATAGCAGGACTTCAGGGTCCTTTTCTATACTGCGGCCTGGGGGTGAACCGGGAGCCTGGGTTCATGTTTCTAGGTCTTGCAAAGGCAGGGCAGCGTCCGTAGCATAAGCCCAGGTGGTGTGCTCGTCTGCAGAGTCGTCACAATTAAGGTTCACCACATTTGTATCCATCTCGTTCCCCCAATCGGTATCTGGTAAATTCCTCAATGCCGCAAATTAGTTGTGTGCAAAATATGGGCTGACGAATTCCAGCTCTCCTATACTTGTTGCACTTAAGTGCTGGGTCTGTTTTCCTGGGGAGTATTTTCTATCCTGTGGGTGGCTGCAATTAGAATGAGAAGAGTTCAGCAATTTTTTCTAACTTTGGAGTTACAAGGGTCCAGGCCATTTTGAAGAGGTGTAGGAGGTGCCATCGCTGTGGTGTCAGATGAATTTGCTCCTGCTGAATGTCATTGAGCTCGGCTTTTGACCAGGGTAAGAGATGAGGAACCCGAGTCAGTCGGCCACATTTTTGCAATAAGGTCCATAGCTGTGTCTGGGGAGGCAAACTGATGCGCTGTACCGTTCACAGAAATCTGTAGATTTGCAGAGTATCGCAGAGTGAAGGGAACTTGCAAAGTGTGGAGTTTGTAACGCACTTCAGGAAAGGCTTTCCGTTTGACAGCTAAATCCTTAGAAAAGTCTTGAAAGATCATGATAGAGTGCTCTCTCCAACATAATTGCCCCAATTCCCTGGCTCTAGCTTGGATAGCTTCTTTCTCAGCATAGTTTAGAAGAATTCTGGCAATGAAAGGTCGAGGCCTGTCTCCCTGCATAGGTCTGGGTTGTAAGGAACGGTGTGCCCTCGATTGTAATTCTTGTGCTTTTAGGTAATTGAGGAATCTCTGGTAGCGTTTGCTACAGGAAGGTTAACGCTTTCCCATTTTCGCAGCCCTCAGGGAAACCAAGGATTCTTAAGTAGTTTAGACAACTTCTGTTTTCCAAGTCTTCCAACTTGTCTTGGAGAAAATGAATCTGGGTTGCCTGTTCCTGCATATTAGCACAGTGACTTTGGAGTACATCTTCTTGGGCTGTTGTTTTTTGTTCCAGTCAGTCCACTCTTGTATCCATTTGCTGCATAGAAACTGCTATAGTGTTCACCGCTAGTGTTAGGGCATCTATACTGGTCATGATAGAAGTGAATATATCTCTGACTGAGGGTTCTGCCCTCTTCAGTGCTGAGTGCGCCATGCGGCCTACTGTACAAATGGTTACAGCTTCAGGATCATTTTACTAAGTCGTACCATGACGGAATCTTCCCAAATTTTGTCAGCCCTGAACAGGTGCCTACAGATCTCCAGTGAGTTCGTTTTCCCCTATTGGGAGAGACAAATATTTGTATTTATTTGGGTTCTAGGCTCTTAGGCATGTGGAGCTCCGAGATCAAGGCACCATCCTAAATGCTGGTTGGCCACACCCCCCCCATTTGGCCTTTTGAATATAGTGGACCCACATGAACCCTGTGCAAACTAGATGCAAACGGTTTGTGCTCAGCTCAAAGTTTTGAATATCTGGCCCCTGCATTCTTTCAACATTTCCTTCTAAGTTGGCATTGCTGGGTTATGCTGTGGCAATTCTTGGTCAGGAGAAAAAATAGAAATGATGCAGACTTGCCCATCATCATGGAAACATAGAATCTGCCAACAGATAAGGACTGCTTAGCCTACCTAGTCTGCCCATTTTCTCCTGCCTATAGTACAATATCACTTCAGATCCTACTTGGTCTCTAGCCCATTCACCCCTCTTCCTTTTCCCTAAGATTCACTAAGGACTATTCCATGCATTCTTGAACCCACCACTGTTTTTACCCCCACCACCTCCTCTGGAAGACTGTTCCAGGAACCCAACATTTTTTCTGTGAAGAAGTACTTCCTTACATGTCTCCTGAATCTACCCCCTCCAGCTTCTCATCATGTCCCCTTGGCCTTGAGCACCTTTTTTTCTCAGAAATACTTCCCTCTTGTATCTTGTTTACCTCCATGAGGTATTTAAAGGTCTCTATCATATCCTTCCTCTCTCCTTCCTCTTCCAGAGTATACATAACTAGGTCCTTTAATATCACCTCATAGGGCTTCTGATGCAGACCCTGCACTATTTTAGTTGCCCTCCTTTGCACTGCTTCCACTCTGTCTATGTCCTTTCTGAGATGCAGTCTCCAGAATTGGAGATGGTACACTGGGTGGGGTCTTGCCAGTGCTCTATACAGAGGCAACACCACTTACCTCTTTCAGCTAGTTATACCCCCTTCTCTAGACATCCAAGCTTCCCAATTGCCATCACATTTGCCTTATTGCACTGCCTGGCTGCTGTTAGGTCATCCAATATGATCACCTCAGGTGTCTTTCCTGCTTGGGGGTTGTCAGTACCACTGTCTCCCCCCCCCCCATTCTGTGCTCTGCTCCTGGATTTCTGTGCCTGAACTGAATTATTTTGCACTTTTTTTGTGCTGAAACCCAGATGCCATACCCTTCACCACTCCTCAAGTTTTCTCAGGACACCTCTTAACCTTTTCTTGCATCCCAGAGTGTTCACCCTGTTGCAGAGTGTGGTGTCATCTGAAAACAGGCAGTCCTCTCCTTCCGTCTCCTCTGCAATGTCATGTATAAAGACATTAAAGAGGACCTGTCCCAGCGCTGATCCTTGAGGCATCCCAGTGGTCACCCTCCCTTCCTCTGAGTGAACTCCGTTCACCACCACCCTCTGCCACTTGTCCCTTAACCAATTAATTTCTTACCCATTTTACCACCTTTGGACTCACTGTTATGCTACTCTGCTTACCAGTGTCCTCTATGGAGTGGTGTTGAATGCCTCATTGAAATCTAGGCAGGCTAAGTTGACTGCTCCACCATGATCTAGTTCCTTGGTCACCCAGTCAATGAACTCTGATTTCTTTTGACAAGATCTTCCCTTCATGAATCCATACTGCCTCGGGTCTTGTAACCCATTCGATTCAAGATATTCCACAATCCTTTTTTTCAGCGGTGATTTCATTAACTTTCACACCACTGAAGTCAGGCTGACTGGCCTATAATTGTCAGCCTCTCCTTGCTACAGCTTTTGTGAAGTGGGATGACATCTGACCTCCGCCAGTACCCCAGGACCACTCCTGTTTCAAATGAGCTATAAAATAGGGCCATCAGAGGTGCAGCCAGTACCTCCCTGATCTTCCTCAGTACCCTTGGGTGGACCCTGTCTGACCCCATTACTGTGTCCACTTTCAGATTTGTGAGCCCATTCAGGACTCTCTCCTCCAACTATGGAATAGCATCCATCTCTTGCCCTTCAAAGCTCCTGTTACATTTTTGTGGCCCCTGCCCATCTCTTTCTTCTGTGAACACTGAACAAAAGTATTTGTCCAGGATGTCTGCCTTTTCTTGCTCCCCCTCTGCACAGCACCCCTTCCCTTCTTAACCTTATAATCCTACCCCTGGTCTTCCTTGTTTTGCTTATGTACCTAAAAAGTGTCTTCTTGTCCTCTTTTGGTACTGCCTTGGCTATTCTCACTTCAGTTTGTACGTTTGCACTCCTTACCGCTCTCCCTGCTCCCTCTTTGCCCTGATACACTTCCCTATCCTTCTCCCTTTGTGTCTCCTCATACCTTCTGAAAGCTACCTTCTTAGCATTTACCTTTTCCACCACCTCTTTCAAGAACCATAGCAGTCTCTTTTTCCTCTTTCTTTTGCTCCCTTGCTTGAAGCATTGAAGCAGAGTTTTTTTTTTTTGCCTTCACTATGGCCCTGTTTAGTTTCCCCCACTGTTCTTCCACCCTACCCAGTTCATTCACCCCTGTCAGGTCATCCCTAAAGCATTCACCCATTCTTTTAAAATCTGCCCTCCTGGATCTCAGGATCCTTGCCTTTGTGTGGTTTGATTTCACAGACTTCCTTTTTTTTAATATTATTTTTTAACAGTCATATTCTTCATGTTAGTATTAAATCCATATTACATCGAAATTTACATATGCATACATTTTAATTACATCATCATTTATATAAATGTATAATTTACAAATATCAAAATATAGACTTCATAATTCAATAACATTTTACTGTTAAACCCCTCCCTAGATTAATTAGCATAATATAATTAATATAGTCCTTAGTGTCTAAGTGTTATAACTATCCAAATATATCTCATTTCAAGTATGGTGTAATAAGAAGTCCAACAAAAGGCAATCCTAAATCTTACCACATCTGTGAACCGGTGGTAGATTGTCCCTTATTTCTGTCCATGATGATCCTACAAAGTCATCTAAACTAGGATCTATATTCATAATTAACTCTTCATACTTCAATGTTTCCATAAATTGAATCCACCATTTATAATAATCTATTATTGGCAGTGTTTTGTTTTTCCAGTTTTCAAGTATCATCCGTTTAATTGCTATTGTTGCTAAAAAAAATCTTTTTGGAACTATAATCCTGTGAGTAGGATGAAACATTATTAAAAAGATATACATCGATTTTCAAAGGGACTTCTATACCAATTACAGATGTAATTGTCTTCTGTAACTTCTGCCACCAGCTATATATATATATATATGGATATGTCCAACAACAGTGTGTAAATGTTCCCTTTTGCCCACATCCATGCCAACATTTATATGAGTATTCTGAGTTTATTCTATGAATAGTCACGGAGGTCCAGTATGCTCTATTAATTATTTTGGCTTGTATAGTTTTGTTTCTAGCAGAAACATCATTTTTATTATTAGTTTACCTTAATTGTTCCCAGTGTAAATATGTTAGATCTACGTTTGTCTCATGGTTCCAAGATTGGTTCTTATTTTCAATATTTCATTTAGGCATTTCAGACAAGTAGTTATAAAATCAAGCCAACAGCTTTTTAGTGCCTGTCTATAATAGTTTCTTTTGTTGTTTTATTTGGACTATTATGCTGTCTTTCCCATTACTAAACAAATTATTCCTACTTTGAAATTTGGCTATTAATGTATAATAAAGCAAGTAGTTCCATCCCTTCCCTTTTATAGTTTTAATGAAGTCTTGGTATGTTGGTATTTCTCCATCAACTAATATTTGACTCCAGTTATTAATAAGATTATTCTGTAATAATTGAAAATTAAAGTTGATATATTTGTGCCAAATCTTCTCATTGCAATCTACTGGAAAAGATAGCCATGATAGTTGGAGTTTGTAGGGTTTATTTATATATGTTTTAACATATTGGAACCATGAGGTCAGCATATGATCCTTAAGATTATGTAAATCATTGTCGAAAAAAATATGAGGCATCTTTGTATGTGGCTTAAGTGGGAACATAATTGCTTGGTAAATATTTTGATCTCTATTATGGAAAAAGGTCCACTGCTAGTAATTTGCCATTTTATCAGCCTCCATATATTTAAGTGGGCTTTGGCATCCTATTCCTCATACAGCTCTAGGTGTTATAATTAGTTTCCATGGTATTCGAGGTTCCCCCTCCTCCGAGAAATTTATGGAATACTCTTTTAATATCTTGAAACCATTTAACCCCAGGTGCTCCCAAAATATTTTTAAGAACAATATATAATGTGGCATTGTCATCATTTTAATAGTGTCAGTTTTTCCCCATAATGACAATGTTAGATCGTTCCATTTTTCTAAGTGTTTTATCTTTTCTTTAGCTTTCCCAAAGTTAACTTTAATATTTTGTTGTTGATTAACAGATAAATATATACCTAAATATTTAATTTATTGTTGCATTTTGAATATGGTTGAATATTTGTTGTGGTCATCTTTTTATTTAGATTACTTCATCATAACTGTTTTACTATTATTTAACTGATATCCAGATATTTTGCAAAAAAAAGTATCAATCAATTGTAAAAAATATGGAAGAGAAGTGTTTATATCCTTAATCAACAACAAAAGATCATCTGCAAAAACACTAATTTTTGTTTCTTGACCTTGGTATGTAAATCCTTTGATATTACTTTGCCTTCTTATAGCAGATAAGAAGGGCCCTATTGCTCATATAAAGAGGGTGGGTGATAGAGGGTAACCTTGTCTAACTCCATTCAACATCAAAAATTCTTCTGTTAAATATCTATTAATAAGAAATTGAACATTAGTTCTATAGTATAGCTTTTTTATTAATCCTATTAGCTGAGAAGGTATACCACATTTTTTCTAATGTTAAATATATATATATATATATATATATATTCCCTATTTATTAAGTAGAAAGCCTTACTGGCATCTATAGCTAAAGCATAGAATATATCTAATACATGTTTTTTATCCAAATTTATCAAATGAATTATAGTTTGAATTTTTTTATTGGCTTGATATAATGTTCTTCCTTGCATAAAACCATGCTGATCCAGATGCATATAATTGTTTAAATGAATTTGCAACCTATTATTGATAATTTTAGCTATTAATTTATAATCCAAGTTCAATAATGCCATCGGTCTATAACTATCTGTAGATTCACTGAGTTTACCTTCTTTGTGTATTAGTACTATCTTTGCTGTTTGCACAGATGGGGGAATATACAGTATTTATCATCATCCAATAATTCCTCAATTATCTTTTTAATCCATGGTCCAAGTTCCTCTACAAAGACCTGGTAAAACTCGCTTGTTAAACAATCTAACCCAGAAGCTTTATTTCTGGGTAATGACATAATAGTCTGCTTAATTTCCTGAAGTGTAATTGGTGTGTAATCAAAGAGGTACAAAACTATATTAGCCATATTGAAAACATTTTCTGTATCTTTATTAGTGTAGGTTAGTTCACTTTGACGTATCAGTTTATAAGTATCCAAGAAGCAATTAGCTATAGATTCATCTGTTATATGGACATTTCCTTCTCAATCTTTAATTTGTAGTATTACATTTTTTTTGTTTTTCTTTTTTTAAAAGATTCGCTAAAAGCTTTCCTGATCTGTCCATATGAAAATATTTATATTTTTCATGAAAGTCATATTTTTAATTGCCTCTTGTACATAATTGTGTTTTTTAATTCTTAAATCAAACCATTCTTCTTTATGTGTTTGATAATCATTTAATATTAATTTGTCGAATTGCTGCAATATTTTTATTATGGCTTCTAATTCTTTATTTTTAATCCTGTGAAGTTTAATCTGGTAAGAAGTTATACAACCCCTAATTGTTGCTTTAAAAGCATCCAAAAATTCTATAATTGGTCCTTGCCCTGAAAAGTTAAAGTACCAATATTCTTTAATCGGTTCTTTAATTGTTGAGACAAAATCCTGGTCTCTCAAAAGATTATTATTAAAAGATCATGACCTCATAACCAAGCTTTCTTTATTGGGACAATTTCATTCAATTAGTATAGCAGCATGATCTGAAATGAAAATACTATCAATTATTGCAGTTGGTATTTTATTTACAAGGTCTTTAATTACAAAAAAAAAATTATACTGCTTATCAAAATGTGTGTATTTAAATAGTAGGTGGGGGGGGTTATGCCTCCATATATGTAAGCAATAATACCCAACAGGGTGGGTGGTATTGTGCTATACTAGACCACCCAGGGGCATAATTAGGCCTGACACCACAGGTGGAGGGCCTTATAGCCACTGGAAGGTCCAGTATAGCACAATATCACCCACCCTGGAGGGTATTATTGCACTTAGAAAATAGACACTGTCAAAAAAATAAGTTTAATAACAAAAATGTGAATGAAAAATTTATTGAAAGTAAGATTTGTAAGAAAATAGTTCCTCCACCTGCATTTTTGGAGGTGATTGTCATGGTTACAGGTACAGGTGACAACAGTTTGTCCACTAGTCACTCTAGTCATCACTAGAGGGAGCTCTTAAGTATGAGTTGTTCCTAATATGCACACACCAGTTTGTTAGCCTTCCTGGAAGAGTGCTTTTTTTTTCACTGCTGAGCTGTGGAAGTTAGGTGCATCACTTTGCTCAAGGCTGTCACATAAAACTAGGAAGTGCAGACTGAGTCTTCTAAATGTTTTTTTTTTATGTCTGAGATCAACATGGCAGCAGGAGGGAGATACAAAGCAGCGTCGGGGAAATCATTTTTTTTACCTCATCAGGAGCAGAGTGCAAGAGGTGATGTCAGTGGTCAGTGCAGATTGCACTAGTGCAGGTGCCCCATGGCTGCAGTTTGTGGGAAAAAAAAACATCCACCTGCTTGCACTGGTATTCTGCTATTAAATTGATTTGTTGTACTTACTTTTCTCCATTAGTTTGAATGTGGTCGCAAGTTCTTCAGCAGTGGGCACTGACAGAGGCGGCTGGGGGGAGCAGATCTGGAGAACAGTGACTTGAGTAACAGTTGTTTGAGAGGGAGTGTGAAAGTGTTCAGAATTAAGCACAATTTTTAATGCCACTTTTGGTTCAAGACAGTGAAATCAAACTGGAGAATAGCCAGAGGAATAGCATTAGCCACAGAGCGTGTGGGATGGGGGGAGCTGACAATCAACTAGGGGTTAGCAAAGCGGAAAACATGGAGGTTGCTCTGTTTCAAAATTCAGGGTGCCCAAGAATATCCCGAGTAATGGGGCACCCTGAATCAGAACTTGTTATTCAGCAGGCTCTATCAGGAAATACCCGCCCGCTGAGATCATGCCCTAGGCAAACGGAAAGCTAGGATTCTTTAGCCCATTTTCTAACAATTAATTGCTCTTGATCTAAAAAAGAGTTTAATTTATTTCCTTTATTAGGCAATGCAGATTTATCAATTAGAGGATTATGTAAGACATTATAATCTCCTACTAATATTCACTACTAAGTTGCATCTTCTGCAATCCCTGTGTAATTCGGCCAAAAAATCTGCTTACTTATCAGATGGAGCATATATATTCCCTACCATTATGTCTGTTTTTCCTATAAATTTTAACATTAATATTCTACCTTGATTGTCCTTATAAACTTCTAACACGTTTATGTTACTACCTTTTTTAATTAATATGGCAACCCCTCTGCTTTTTATTGTGCCTAGTGAGTAATAAATCTTTCTTATCCACCCAACCTTTAGCTTTATTATCTCTTTTTCTTCCCAATGAACTTCCTGTAAACATATTATCTGTGCTTTTAATCTCTTAAAATAAGCTAACACTCTAATTCTCTTTATGGGGGAATGGAGCCCATTAAGATTTAATGAAGCTATTTTCACATCATCCATTTATCTTAATTATTTTGTTAGGCTGACTTCTTTCTCTAAACTCAACAATTCTCTTTTCATTATATTTCACCATACTTCTATAAATTTCTAACTTACAATCACATGTTATACAAATAGACACTTTATTTCCCCTTGAATAAAAACCAAAACACCAACAGAAAAAAAACTTCTTTTTTTAAAGACATCTCTATATACTGGTATAGCTACATGCTTCCCCCCTCTCTGCATATGGAAAATGATCATTTATACATCATGTTTCTTCATTTCATGAACTTGTAACACCAATTATAATTCTGGAAATTTGGTTTTCAGTTCAGCCCATGCATTTTCAACATCTGAATTTACATAGCTTTTAGCATCAATAATCACCTTCATTTTAGCTGGATATACCATAACTGCTCTATAACCCATTCCCCACAATTTATTCCTAAGCAAATCTTTTTTTTTTCCTTTCTGATGCAATCTGCTGTGGAAAATCATTGTACAGTGCAATATTAGCTCCTACAAATAGTTTGCCTCTTTTTCTTATATACATAAGACATGAGTTTCTCTTTATCTGCATAGTTCACAAAATGCAGTATAACTGGTCTTGGTGGAGCATCATAAGTACCTTTAGATCTTAAAGTTCTATGAATTCTTTCTACAGAAAAATCTATATTCATGGAGTCTGTGTCCATATATGCAGCAGTAATTATTTTGAATGAGTGGTAAAGTGGCCTAACATTGTCCCAGTTTTCTGGTATTCCCACAACTCTAATATTGTTCCATCTTGATCTTGCTTCTTGGTCCAATATTCTCTCCTTTAATTCAATATTTGCTAGTTCAAGTGATTTAATTTGGTTTGACATGGGCATTGTCTCATCTATTATTTGGCTCACATGTTTCTTAATATCAGAAATGTCAGTTTGCATAACTTTATTTTCTTTCATAAGCTCTTGGGTTAGCAAAAAATACTGTTCTGTCTGAGACTGATGCTTTAGCATTATATCAGATGTGCTAGTGATAGTATTAATTTTAGGAAAAATCCACTTAGCCCAGGAAGGGGGGGGGGGGTCTTCTTCAAGATGAGACAATTCATTAGCACTTTCATCCTCTGAACATGATTCATATGAGCTTTCTAAATTGTTCTCTTCTCCCCAAGTCTCCAGCTGGACTATTTTTATTTTGTCATCTTTCCCTGGGTTGATTTTATCAATCTTTTTTATAACACCATTACTGTTTTGTTTAATTTCTTGAGATAACAAAAGTTTGCTTACCACTCTTGCATCATGTTGCAAAATAACTTCCTTTTGAACAGTTTGTGTTTGCTTCTGTTCCTCCTGCAAACTTTTTGTTTTAGTGCTGCTTCCTGCCTCACTGAGATTCTCCATATTTTTTTTGACTGACTCCCAGCCTGGTTCGGCGTTAGCCTTGCTTTTCTGGTCAGGACACCGAAATGTGGCTTCAGATCATGCTATACATTTTTCCTTTGTGGTTTCCTGCAAGGTAGTTCCTAGAACATTTAAATTTAAAGCAGATGTTTGAGCAGTAACAGATATTCGCTCTTGAGATCCAGGTAGTTCCCCAGCCAAGTTCCTCTCACAATATTCTGCCATTACTCCTTCCCCTTCCAGAATGCTCATTTGTTCAGGCTTGTGTTGTGAAACACTTTCAAGCAAATTAGAAGTTTCAGGTTTACAGCAACTCTCTGCTTTAGATGCATTTTTTTTCCACAGCAAATAGGGGAAACATTGGGAGAACACATTCTGTAACTTTTTGTAAGGCAGGTTCCAAACCCTCGGTGGTAATTGCTTTAGCAACTAAATTATGTTGTTTACGAGTTATGATGCTCAGTGACAGCTTAGCAGCTTTGTTCTTCATGCTAGTATTTACCTTCCTGGATTCTTTCCTGGTAGCCATTATTCCAAATGAATTATAGAGCTTTAAATTCCTTTTTTCTTGTGCAGCCAGGTTCTCTAATAAAAAGTTCTCTTCACACAGCATACCATTGAATCAGCTCTGTATTAAAAATGCATAAAAGAAATTTGCAGAGACTCAGAGGAGAATGCTGTAAGTTCTCACTCACTCTGCTGCTCTTACAGTGCAGCATGGCACCTCCCTCCTAATGGGCGGTCCCTCTCTGCTGTCAACCCAGTGTTCCCCTTCCTCTGACTGCCAGGCCCTGTCTTCACAGATTTCCTTTTATTGAACCACACTGTATGGTGATGGCTGGTACCCAGGTGGCATCCCACCTTGATGTCTGCAACATAGAAACATAGACATTGACAGCAGATAAGGACCACAAGGCCCATCCAGTCTGCCCATTTTTTTCTACCTTATGAATGTGTCATAGGCCTTTACTCTGTCAATGGCCTATCTATTCACACTCATCTGTATTGCTCCCTTATACCTATCCCATGCCTGTTTGAAGCCCTGCCCTGTATTCATATCCACCACTTCCTGAGGTAGGCCATTCCATGCATCCACCATCCTTTCTGTGAAAAAGAACTTCCTCATATTACCCCTTAATCGACCTCCCTCTAATCTCATGCTGTGTACTTATGTCCGGCTATTTTTCTTAGATTGAAACATGTTAGACTCTTTCACCTTGTTCATACCCCTAAGATGTTTGAATGTTTCAATCATACCACCGCTATCCCTCCTCTGCTCTAGGGTATATATATTGAACTCCAATAATCTGTCCTCATATGTTTTCTGACGCAGCCCTGCACCATTTTGGTTGCTCTTCTCTGGACTGACTCCATTTTGTTAATGTCCTTGTGCAGGTGCAGCCTCCAGTATTGCACACAGTACTCCAAATTGAGCTTAACCAGTGTCTTGTAAAGAGGGATTATTACCTCCTCTTACAACTTGTGATACCCCTACTAATACACCCCAACATCCCCCTAGTCTTACCTACTGCTTTAGTGGTCTTCTTGGATGATTTCAGATCATCTGTGATGATGATGCCCAAGTCTCTTTCTTCCCTTGTGATTGCTAGCAACTCGCCTCCCAACCTATAGGTGGCTTCAGGGTTTCTCTTCCCTATGTGCATGATCTTGCACTTCTTTGCGTGAAACCCCAGTTGCCACTCTTCTGACCATCTTGCCAGTTTATCTAATTTTAACATTGTCCCTGTTGGTGAGTACCAGGTCCAGTACTGCCCCATTACGAGTGGTTCCCTGAGTGGAATTTTGGTTAATAAAAAAGAAACACACAATGGTTTTTTTGGGACTTTGGGTGGGTAGGTAGGTGGGCTATCAAGTAGCATTGTAATTTATGCAGCAATTTTTTTAGCTACATTACTGTGTATTTCTCTTCAACCTAGATGTTGAACCTTGTTTTCATTTTTTTTATCCATTTGTATGGAGACACATTCCTTTTTATATTCATATTTTAGAGCTGATGCTTTGTGGCCTGGAGTTTGCCCTGAGGTCCCCAGTCTCCAAGGTCAGGGAATAATATCTCTTCATGCTAGTTCATCTTGGTCACCGGAAAAGGGATGTTAAACTATGTGCATTCAAACTCAGCTGAGAATATTTCTGAAAACTTTGCATTAGCCATATCTTATGTTGCTCACCATTAATTATTTCAAAGCTAAACAAAAAGTTCTAAAGCAGATTCAAAGCAAGAAAAATAGCAACGTATAACATTGGAGGAAATGAGTGATTAAAAATAAAAACTGGATAAAATGGTATATAGGTAAAATGTCTACTGTAACAAGAACTGCTGCTTTAACTCCCATGGACATTTAAAAAAAGTTATTGCTAATTTATAAACTAGTTACTGAAGTCACTCTTTGACTGGACTTAATAGATGCATACATTGGATGCACAGTTTCAAGGTTATCACACATTCCTGATGATACCTATCACAGTCTCACACCAAGATGTTTAGTTTTATCATGGTGGATATGGCAAGAAAGCAAGAACTTTTGGAAACATCTAAACTATATATATATATATATATATATATATATATATATATATATTTTTTCAAGAATTAAATGAAACTGAACACAAAACTGGTATATTGATATACTATATTTCTTTGTGCTAATTGTGGACTAAATTATCGTAAAAACATAAAATAAATTCTACTGCATTTATATAACTGGCTATGAACTAACAGAGAGATGTATGCATTCAAGGCTGGGATTGTCTTCTATGCATTGCATAATGAATTTCACCAGGGGCCCAATATTCAAAACTTTGCCTGGAGGCAAAATTAGCACTGCCTAGTGGACAAAATTCACCCACATCCAGTTGCATGCAATATTCAAAGGAATAGCCTAGGGGCAAACACAGATGAATATTTATTTACTAGCTTTTGATGACTGGGTAAGTACATTAGGCAATAACCCTGCCTATTTTCAGACACGACCCAGGTGAGTACAAACACAAGCATGGCTGAGAGTGCAGTGCAAAGACAGCCCAGCAAAGAAGACTGCTCTGAAAATAGCAAAAAGGACAACTCTGAATACAGCAATTGGGCAGTGCAAACAGCAAAAGCAGCACAGTGCATACAGAAGTGGAGTCAGGCACAGGTGAACCACGTGGTCACTAGGGATGCCAGCAAAGAAGCAGAGCAAAAAAAGGAGAAATCCTGAGCAAAGATCAGTGTACAACATGAAGAACAGACACTGATACACCAAAACCAATGACAAGAGAGATGTAACCCAAATGTGGCAACACTGTACAGATGTGAACTGTGGAAAAAGAGCAAAGACAGGACAGTGGGGAAGTATCCTGCCCAAATAACCAACCATACCGGTGTGCCAGTATGACCCCAACATGTGCCCACTGTGCACAGGGGGAGAAGAAAAGGATCCTTGACACAGAGCAGGGGAGAGCACACCACATGACACACAGCAGGTGGACTCAGGAGGATGGACATCAGCCATGGCCACATGGACAAAGCCACACACCGGCCGCAGACCAAGGCACCCCCAGCCAGGCAATGCCAGTGTGGCTCACCCAAGGAACAGGGACCAGACCATGTCCATGGACAGTCCCAAGCCAGCTATTGTTTGGCATGCACACAGGCCATGTTGGGAACACATGGAGAACAGAATGTGTCGGACAACTTCAGGACAAACATACTGTGCCAATGACAATGTACAGCCAGATGTGTAGCCACAGACACTGCGGGGAGAGCAGTGGGGAAACCCATGCCACATGATAGCCTAGGATGGTAGCCATCAGGGTGATGCAGGTGGTCAGTGGGTGCAACATAGTACAGCAGGAAATCAACTATACATAACCAATAAAGACACAGGACACAGGATCATAACTTCCAAAAATATATTCTGTAAACACAACAATTGCGACTATGTACAACAGAACTGGAAATAGCAAAAAAAAAAAAACAAGGGTGGGTGAACAAGGAAGCAGGAAAAAACAGAGAATGGGGGAATTTAGTAGTCTGCAGCCTGCTACTGCCCCTGCACCATCTGCTCCAGGACCACCACTGTCCGATGTGACAAGCACACCAACAGGGCCTGCTGCACAAACATCATGCTCTACTGCCTAACTAGATGCTGCAGCAGGTCATCACTGCCCTCTCCCTCCTCTGGCCATCTGGCCCATGCAGAACTGTGATGTGAAACTATGGGGGGAATAATGCTCATGCGAGAATGATGAACTGACACTGTGGAGCAATGTTGAACCCAATGTAGCCCCAGAGAAGCACAGCATGTCCCAGCCAGTATGCCCACGTACCCTACAATGGAAACAGTGCAGATGCTGCTCCCTTCTTACATGCAACAATGTCTGTGGCTGAACTACCTAATCCTGACCAGTTCTGATTTCACCTTGCCATCTCCTACCCTCCTTGCCCAGCTGCAGCTGCCCCCTTCCCATCACATAGCCCTGATCTCATCTCCACCTTTCTTCTCCCCTTACCACCAGTCCTTCACCTACTACTACCTCACTCCACTCTCTTCAACACAGCTGACAAAGCCAATTTCAACTGCTTGTTTCCACCTACTTTACATTAGCCTAGATCCTGAATTGTGGACTGTTTTAGCACTTATCTAAGCAATGCACCACACTCTAGTAGTGTTGAGATATTCTTGAACACTTCTTTACTGTCTCCTTTCCAGGGTCTGAGGGCTTGCTTCTGCAGCCTCCCCAGCCCTGTCAAGGACAATTTGCAGCCAGAATTTGCCCTGTAGGGTCTGAAGGCTTGCTTCTGCAGCCCTTCACAGTACAGCCAAGGACAGTTTGCCACCAGAATTTGCCCTGCAGGGTCTGAGGGCTTGCTTCTGCAGCCCTTCCCAGCCCAGCCAGAGACAGTTCACTACCAGAAATGGCCCCACAGGTATGGACCCGGAGGTGCCCTGAGTGCACTGTGTGCACCAAAACTTTTGAACTTGGCACCTTTTGAGGCACAGTAGCACAATTTCATGGAGCTTAAATTTAATTGCTATTTAGAGGGAGTAGCTTGCATTTATCTTGTGTGAGCTGTGCTCCTCACAGAAGCGATTGAGACTTTTCAGGGGTTTGAGATGGTGGCCTATTGTTGCAGGGCCCCTTCCCCTGCCATGGACCTCCAAATGGACTGCATCAGCTGAAATTCTCCTCGTGGTTGAGACGCGAGCATGGGCGGACCTCCCCCGAAGCCTGCAACTATGGAGATCGAGCTACGTTTTTGCCGCAACCTGTCTGCAGCTACCAGGACATTCCTACTGCTTTCAATGCTGTTTCTAGACCTTCCTAACAACCAGAGCAACTTACCGGGTTAGAGGGTTTATATTCTGAGCTTCACCATCTGCACTGGCTGGCCCTGACCCTTGGAGCCACTCTAACGACCAGAGCATTCCTCACCATATCTCTCAGCACCAAATTGAAAAAAGGAACTCATAGCCTATTGGCCCAACAGCCAGTGATGCTTGGATGGCTGGATTCAAAAGCCAACTCTGAACCCCCCTGGCCACAGAAGCAATCAAGACTTTTCAGGGGTTTGAGAGGGTGGCCCATTGACACGGGTCCCCTCCCCCTGCCTTAGACCTCCAAATGAGCTGCATCAGCTGAATTTCTCCTTGGGGTTGTGGGGCCAGCACGGGCAGACCTCCCCCGACGCCTGCAACTACAGAAACAACTTTTCCTGCCCACCCGCCTCATTCCCTCCTCCCGTTAAATGCACCTAAGCCCCTCCCACTAATCCCTCGAGGACCAATCACACTGGGACAACCACTGGAACTGATGCGCCTTGCCTTAAACAGCATTAACTTTTTTTTCTAATCTCCCAGCCTCTATAGTTACCAGTCCTACCAGTGCCAACACTGCTGCCCATATCTTTTTGTCGTATACCTGACTTGACTAACTAAAGGGATCTTTATAATGGCTGACTTGTAAGATTGGTTTCTCAGCCTGGAAAATTTTCTACAGTATAAGCTTGCTTTCTATCCTTAAGGATATTAATCCCAATTGTGCTAGATCTACTACTGATATTCTCTTGCCACAAAACAGACTCTACTATTTCTAGGAGTTTATACACTAGCTAATCCTATCATACTGTGAATTCATGCTGAATAACCTATTACCCTACTACTTTTACTGTTGTACCTGAATACTTCTAGTTACTTGCTGTATCTCGTCTGCTGTAATTTTTTAGGTATCTCATTTCTAGGGGTTTATACTCATTTGCTGTAATTTTTAGGTATCTCATTTTCTAGTACTTTATACTCTAACTAATCCTGTCATACTGTGATATCATGCTGATTAACCTATAACCCTACTACTTTTACTGTTGTACCTAAATTCTTCTAGTTACTTGCTGTATCTCATTTGCTGTAATTTTTAGGAATCTTATTTGCTGGAGTCTCTAGCCCCAACCTGCCTCTCAGCTATTTGAGTGGGATGCATTCCTCCCTCATAATACGGGACTCACTCATTACACAAGACTCACTGTACCCCCCTAAGCCTGTATGCAGGAGGGGACATAGTCCATCCCGCTCTCAACAGATGTGAACTCCTGTTGAGATCTACATAGCTGACCCTGTCCTACCCTTAACCGTGTATCCTCTCCCAGAACTGGGAATATGCAGTACTTGGGCCTCATGGCAGCTTTTGCCTCTATAGCGCTGATTCTGGTAACTGACCAACTCTACTCCTGGGATCATTATCCCTCTGACCTGGGCAGGAATTGGGTCACCCCCCCCAAACCCCTTGAACCTCAGGGGGAGGGGATTAATGCACTACTCTTATCCATGTATGGAGTAACCCAAAATGGAAACTGCTACAACCTATTTTACTACCTCAACTCAAGTGGCAAACGGAGGTTCCTCTTCACTCCCTCCAAAATCATCGGGTACCTTGCCAGGCTTAAGTTTGCACTTAGGGGGGCGTTGAACCAAACCCTGGTCCCAAACTCCGCCAATCTCTCTCTCTCAGTGACCCTACTAACCCTCTCTGGAACAATACCAGGGGTCTCAAGCTGGTTCACATGAATATCAGCAGCCTAAGGCACAAAGTCCAAGACCTTAAAGCCTGGACGGCACTCTACAATCCCAATGTTTTAGTGGTGACTGAGACCTGGCTCATGCCGTAAATATTTCCACGTGAAGTCAACCTGATCAGCAATAATGCATTTAGAAAGGATTATGTAGGGAAGAAAGGTGGTGGGGTTCTCATCTACACTAGCACAAATGTGAATGTTATGTAGCTTGATCACCCTCCCATTTGTGACTTAGTAAATGAGATCATATTTACTAAAATGCTCCTTGGGGACACCAAACCCCTGTACATAGGATGTGCCTACCTCCTGCCCCAATTGGCTGCCTCCTCCCTTGAATCTCTAACTCATGCCTTGGTGAAGCATCCCCTGTGGGAGACAATTCTCCTTTGGGACTTTAATCAAAACTGGATTGCCCTGGGGAGTTCCACTAGTAAGAACCCTTTTCATGACTCCAACCTGACCCAAGTCATTGAACTGCCTACAAGGCATAAAGTCAAGTCTGGCAATCATTTCTTACTTGACTGGGCCCTAGTCTCATGCCTGGACCGTATATTGACAGCCGGGATCATGGCGACTCATTGAGTGATCACTCACCAATCTTCTGCACATGGTCTAATAAGCCTCCTGAACTGACTGGCAGGGTAATAGAAGCCAGGATCTTTAGCAGATTCATTCCAGCTGACTTATGCTCTGACCTGCATGCTGTAGACTGTCTCACTCCCCACCCTGGATGAGGCACTGGATTACGTTACCTACTTGTTTCTGTCCATGGCCAATTCACATGCCCCACAAAAGAAACTAAGGGTAAAGGGGAAGTGCCATAAATGGCTCAGCACTGGCCTTCAATGAAGTATACTGCTCTGATTTAGGGTTTGGGGACTATACAAATCTTTGGGCCATAGACCTGACTGGGAGAAGTACAGGGAGCTGAGGAATCAATGTAAGAAAGCCTCCAAACAGGCGAAGGCCAAATACCTGCGAGATCTCCAGACTAGTCACCTACAGGATCCTCAGAAATTTTGGGGCCAAGTAAATTTGTTTCTCAAGGCCACCCCTAATGCCCAGGAGGGAGCACTTCTGGTTGGGAACACCCTGACCAATGACCCCTCGACAGTAGCCGAAGCATTCAATGCCTCCTTCTCCAAATCATACCCCCTGCCCTCTCTGGTGTTCCCTATAATAGCAATGCTGAATGGGAACATGCTCGGCTTCAGTTTCACCTGAAACTGATCAATCCATTAGATGTGCTTCCCCTTCTACTTCAAATAAACTCCGACTCCTTCCCGGGGCATGACCTGCTCGAACCAAGACTGCTGAGGGCCACTGACCCTGCCATCACCAGTCCTGTCACAACTCTCATCAACAGGTCCCTCCTTGAAGGAGCCATCCCAAGTAAATGGAAGGTAGCGACCATAGTCCCTGTCCATAAAAAAGGGCCCAGGGACAAAGTGGAGAACTAAAGGCCAATCTCCATCCTCTGCCCCCTCAGGAAGGTGCAGGAGAGCTTGGTCTACAACCAATTACAAGACTACCTTGAGCAGCACCTTCTCCTAGCCGACATTCAGCATTGCTTTAGGAAAGGTTATGGCACTTACACGGCCCTTATTCGGCACGCGTCTGACATCCTCAATGCCATGGATTGGGGCTCCCTGATGGGGGATCTATTCATCGACCTGTCCAAGGCATTTGACTTGGTCAGCCATGAACTATTTCTTTCCAGACTCCACATACTAGGACTGGATGGGCTCTCACTCTCCTCATTTGAGAGCTACCTGCTCAACCAAAAGCAAAAAGTCCAATGGAGAGGGACCCAATCCAGCACCAGACCTGTGGTCTCTGGGGTACACCAGGGCTTGATCCTGGGCCCCCTACTATTCACCTTCTTTGTCAACGACATTGAGGGGGTCTGTGGGCTGAGCAACCTCATCCTTTATGCGGATAACACCGTCATCTACTGCAGCAACCCACTACCTAGCGATATCTCTGCCAAACTGCAGACCAGTCTCACTGCACTTGAAGCCTGGTTCTCCACCAACTCACTCATGCTGAACGAAGAGAAGACAAAGGTTGTCCTGTTTGGGACCAGACATCTTGGTGCAGACAGGTGTGACTTGCTCCAGCTCCACAAATCCCAAGAGAAGAAAATTGAGATCACTGACAGGATTAAGTGCCTTGGGAACCTCCTTGACCAGGAGCTATCCTACAAACCTCACATCGACTCCATAACAAAGTCCATCCACCAGAAGATTGGACTCATCTACCTGCTGGACAATTCTCTTTCTGATGAGGCTTAGCGAGCCATAGCCAGCTGCACCCTACTCCCCACCATCCTCTATGGGGCCCCCTTGCTACAGTTCCTCAGGGAGGGTGAACTAAGAAAACTGACTGTGCTCTACCATAGAGTGGCATGCTTAGCTACCAACTACCCCCATAGGAGGCACCACTGCGAAGTCCTTGAGGACCTCCAATGGACCACTTTACCATTCAAGTTGGCCTAGTCCTCTATTTACCTGACCTTTAAATTCACTACTACAGGCTCACCTCCTCATCTGCATGGTCTGCTCAATCCTAAAATACGGTGTTGAGACACAAGATCCTCAGTAGGCCGTCCTCTCGACATTCCGCGAGTATGCACTAACCAAGGCCAGTGATCCTTTTGGTATGCTGCTCCGCACTTATGGAACACTCTTCCAGCAAGACTGGTTGGAAGGCCCACTCTCCATGGTTTTAAGTCAGGCCTTAAAGTGTACCTCCTGGAACTCAGTCTCTGTGGCTACAATCGCTAACCCCCTGTCTGGGTTAGGTGGTGTGATCACCTTGCCCACAGCCCTATTGCCTTCACTATATCTCCCACAAAACTCTTCTGTAATATTGTCTAATGTATTGTGCACCTGTCTAACATTTTGTGATCTTACTCTATTGCTCTATAAAATGCTCAATGCCCATTCCAGTGTATGTTCTGACTGTAATTCAATGTATGTAACTGCTGCTGTAACTAATCCCGGGTCGCCCCTGAGAAAGGGACCTTTGGTCCCAGTGGGCTTACCCAGTTACCAAAATCTAAATAAATAAATAAATAATGTTTCAGTACTCTACAGTAAAAGCTTTGTAACCATGCACTCTCATGTCTTGCCCTGCATTGTATTGTATTGTATTGTACTGTATTATGTATTTGCCTGACTTGGAACCTTTGTAAATGAGCCCTCAGCTCAAAGGTATTAATCTGAATCTGCAATACATAAACAAATAAATAAATAAATAAATGTTATCTGACATTTGCCAGTATGTAGCATCACAGAACCCTATGGTACACATAAGCCCATCCCTCGAACACGTGAAGGCCCTTATGGCCATTGCCACCACAACCACCATCATTACTGATGGGATGCCACCCCAGGCATGTCGAATGTAGCCTGTGTCACACTACCACCACAAAGCCCCCTGAGTTAAACCCAGCCAGCCCCATAGCACTATCAAATATACTGTTGCAACATAATGACAGGAATATGCTGCCCAATGGAACAGAATGTAGCGCTATGTAGCACTGTGACAGCACTATCAGAAAGCCTACAACCACAGTTCACATGGCAACATACTGTGGTCTGTAGTGCCAATCCATAGGGTTGTGTGTCAGACACTGTGCATGTGTGCCCACACTCATGTAACAGACATAGTACTCTAGGCCATGGGACACCACTGAGCCATACAGCAGTAGCATCACCCCCCCACATCAGTCAGTGGCCACAGTGTGCAGCACAGCCCTGTCATGGTTGCACACCAGAACAGCACAGTGCAATGTGACAGGTATGCATGCCTGATGCGGATGGCACACACATACCTACACCACTGTGAGCACACAGCCTCTACAGAGACCATGTCCAGGCCATAGGAACACCATACGGTGCATGCATGCTGTGGGCATACACACAACCACAGGAATCAGACAATAAACTTGCCCATCATGACACAGTCAGGAAAGACCACACACCATACTCCTGTCATACAATGTATACAATGCAAACATGCCCACGGCATATGTATGGGAGTAGTACACCACAAGCCACAGAAGGAAACTGCTACAATCAATAGTATAATACAACTGTGGAATGGTAGCAGATGGACCATGCACAGCACACATAGAGAACACAGTGGGAGAACAGTGCCTCCTACACAGCCCCTTGGTGTTAAATGTACGTGCCCCATGGTGGACCACAGACCACCACATGTAGTCTGATGCTCAAGGTGCAAGGAGGCAGACATGCCCATGCAAGCGTGTCACAGCCACATATGTGAGACAGGGCCACTGAACTGCTGGCATGCAACCCCCAGGGCACAGATGCAGGACAGTAGGAAAGCAGCACCAAGGAGGGTGTGTGCCCATGTAGGCAAGTGCTATATGCAGATAATAACAATTGCATGGTCCGGGCATGCATGACACACCATGATGCAGCAGTGCAGGACTGTGAGCAGCCAGGTGCTATCACAACACAGGCCCACAGGCTGTGTGGCCAGTAAAGGCACTGGCCAGGTGCACTATTCCACAAGCTGCAGTAGGGGTGTGCAATGCCGAGTGCAGTGGCACAGCTGTAAGGGCAATCAATGGCTATGTGTCACTGATTCTGGTGCCATGACACAGAGCAAACACACATATGGTGGTGGCACTGTGCTGTAAAGGGGTACTATGCATGTCAAACCTAGCAAGGAATGCAAGATATGTGATCCACAAATGGGCATACTCACGAGCGGCTTCCTGTTACCCATCACTGACATCCCTGGCCTGCTAGCCATGAGCCATGGTCTCCTGGCTGTGCCCCTGCTGCTGACATCACCTGGGGGTGCAGTCTGCAGAGTGAAGGGAATAGAACAGTGTCAGTACCCTAATGAACATCAATACCCCCCCAAATAAAACTACCAGTGTCACTGTGTGCAACCATCAAACAGTGTACTATGTCCCTCCCCAACCAGCATATGGCATATGCAGTACTGGAGGCCACACCTTCACAAGGACATTAATCAAACTGAAGTAGTCCAGAGAAGGGCAACCAAAATGGTGTAGGAAATGCAACAGAATACATATGAGGACAGATTTACGGAGCTCAATATGTATACCCTAGAGTAAAGGAGGGAGAGAGGTGATATGATTGAAACATTCAAACTCCTTAACGGCATTAACAAGGTGAAAGAGTCTAACATGTTTCAATATAAGAAAAGTAGCAGGACAAGAGGACACAGCATGAGATTAGAGGGAGGCCAATTAAGGGGTAATGTGAGGAAGTTTTTTTTCACATAAAGGGTGGTGGATGCATGAAACGGCCTACCTCAGGAAGTGGTGCATATGAATAAAGTGCAGGGCTTCAAACAGGCATGGGATAGGCATAAGGGAGCAATACAAATGAGTATAAATAGATATGCCATTGACAAAGCAAAGGCCAATGGCACATTCATAAGGCTGAAAAAGAAATGGGCAGACTGGATGGGCCTTGTGGTCCTTATCTGCCGTCAACTTCAATGTTTCTATGTTTCTATCATTTCATTATGGTCTGATTTGCATGCATTACCATGTGTGAATTGCCTGGGCTATTTCAGTGGGGACACAGCACCACCTACACAGCTCATTAGAACTGCAAGCAGGAGTCTGAAGTCTGTGATTGTAACAGTAGGCCTGAAAATGTCAAAGGAGACAAGTTCCAAAGGAACAGGTAGGTGTTCTTCAGTCAATACACAGTTATAATGTTCTGCCTCCATGATCGTGTTCTGCTACAGTGACCTGGGACTACAGGATTGACTGGAAAACGAATGTGCAGTGTTGTCTGTCAGGTACTGCCGAATGATGCTGTCACACATACACCAGGCCCAGCTGGCAGGTGTGTACTAACAGTGCACTGCACTGTTGTACTTTCATATCACATACATACACAGTGACAGTGGCACTGGAGTCGCATAGTATGACACACACACGGATTCCCGCATGCATCTACAGGTATGTTGTACATGCCCCAGGAAGGGGGGTGGGGGGGATACAGACACAACACACATCACAGGCATACTGCTCCCATGGGAGATCTCTGTGATTCCATCATTTTTTTTTTCCATTAAGATTTTAACAGCTTTTATACAGAGAATGTATCCGTTAACACACAGAACCTCCATGTGAAATGTACATACATGCACAAAACATATAAGATATGATACATCCTCTGCCCCCAAGACCACCCCCCTTCCCCACCCCCACAAGGCTCTGAGGTACCTACCCAACTCTGTAAACAAAACAAAAAAGAAAGGAAAAAACGTCTCTATATTGTGTAACAAGTATAAAGGGGGCTCCATATTTTGTTAAACCTAGGGAGTTTATTTTGAAGAATGGCAATCATTCTCTCAATTCGGAGATTAGCAAGAAGGTCCTCCAACCATTCCACATAACTAATCACAACAGAATCCTTCCAGTGTCTGAGTACCACTTTTTTGAGGGATGCCGAGATTAATAATATATGAAACCTCCTACTTTTAAAAGGAATAGAAGCTACATCTCCCAACAAACAGATTTGAGGGGTGAAAAGGTCTCCCAGCCTAACAACGGATCTACCCCATTCTTGATACTTGTCCAGAGTGGCACTATCTTTGGACAGTTCAAAATATGTATAACAAATCTCCCACCTTGCTGGCACCACACAGGGACGTGGCTGTAGTTATCTTCAACTCGCCAATTTCTGAGGGGAATAATAAATATTATGGAGTATTTTGAACTGAATCAATCTCAGCCGGTCTTGGGAGATCAATTTATGACAGCTATGCCACAATCCTGTCCAGTCCAGATCCCTACTAGGAAACACGGAAGCCCAATAAGAAGATGGGGCTAAGTTCTGGAATAGACCCAATTAAATATCGTAGAATAGAGATTTGAGACAGCATGTGGTAGCCCTGCCAGAGGCCGTAAAGTCTCGGAAAACTCAAATTCAGAATCTGTATTGCCCTATGACCCAGCTTGCTAACTACGAGATGACGGAGCTGGTAAACCTGAAAAATCGCCGAGGTTGGCAACTTAAACTTGCTCACAATCTCAGAAGCAGGAAGCATATATCCGTCTGCTGGGATTAAATCCCTTATACAGCACTCACCCCCCTGCACCAACCAGGCAGCCTTCATAAATCTACCTTCAATACGAAACCTAGGATTACCCCTCTGTGATTCCATCATGCGGATGTGTACCCCATGTTGTGCTGTGCTGTGCAATGACCAGGACACTGTGATCACATGGTCAGCAGCACAGGTCTGTGCGTCCAGCACACGTCCCACACCTGTTGGTGTAGCTACACGACACAGGGCCTGTTGCAGCTTGCACACTGCTGCTGGCATGTATGTGGCACACAAACTACATCTGGTGTCCGCCGCTCAAGGATGGACATGCGGGGGTCAGTGATGGGCAGGGACAGCCTGGGCAGGAGGCTCAATCCCTACATCTGTGACCTATGTCCACAACCAATGCCAAGGTGTGGCCTGTTGGTTGTACTGAGTCTTACACACAACATACAACACACAACACACACACACACACACACACACACACATATATCACTTACAGAACAGCCACTGACCACTGGAACATTTCTATCCACAAACAGCTGCCTCTGGTGGACATGAACGCCTATGAAGCCATAGGTTTTCAAGGGAGGAGCTGAAGGCCCTAGCAGATGCCAACAAGACCAGGGAGAATAACATACGGTGATACAAATCAACCAATGCCATAGTCTGTGGAATGTGGGGAGAGATAATCACAGAGATCAACACCATTGGTGGCTGGTGACACTCCATGGATGCTGTACATAATCGGTGGAATGACCTACAGCAGGGTACAAAGGATGATCTGGCAGCACACCACCATGCACTGCATGCCATGGATGGTGGGCCCCGGACATCGGAGGTTGCAAGACCTGTCAATCCTGTGGTGGAGGTGGTGGCATCAACCCTGAAGACTGTTACTGTGAAAGGTGCCGAAGGCAGTGGGTGTGAGACATAAGTCTCATCCCACAGGACATGTGAGTACATGGCTGTGTACCAGCATGATGTGCATGGGTATACGTGCAGCTCTGCTTGTGTTGTGGCACAATGCAGCCCTGACCTGTGCACACAAATGTGCATTGGGAAGGCCTGTATGCCATATGGCACTGTCTGCTGCTGTGTTTACTGCAATACCTGCCTTGTGTCCTGTGCTACACTAACACAGACTTGTAGTACTCTGCACACAGATGCCCTGCATATTGTGTGTCACAGCTGCAGGGGTTATTTCTGTGAGACATGTTGCATGATGACATGTGTCAATGTGTGTGTTACTAATGCCATCCCTGTGGGTAGCAGTCTGGATGTGTGTGGGGTGTGTGGGATACATTGGTGTTGGGTGAGGGCATGCCTGTAGGGTCAACATTCCACCCACAGGAGTGCATGCACCCTGGATGTGTGGCTGTATAGGCTGTAGTCACCTGTTTTATGCTGGCACTAAGTGACATAGGCAGCAATGGTGGGGTATGCATATGCCTGCACTAGTACAGGACCACTCTGTACTGTGCATCACACTGACAGTGTTCTTCTCTGTCCACAGCACAGTGGGATGACACTGCCGAGGAGGCCGACCTAGAGGAGGACATTGGCCCTTCCACATCAGGTGTCCAGTGGCAGGCAGCACATGAGGAAGGGGAGTTCTTGTACACAATACTCGACTATCTCTGCAACAGTGAAGAGGACATATACATTCTCCCTGGGGATTATCTAGCTGCCATTGCTGCACTGGGGGGGGGTTCTCCCCATCAGAGGTGTCCCTCGACACCCCTGACCAGGCAGGGGCATACACCAAGGGGGCCAACATGGCCACCAGACTGTCGCCCGCCAAGCACAGAGTTCCATCTGTGCTGGCATGGTCCCTGGAGGTCTTTCCACCTCTACCACAACTACCACCACCACAACCAATCACCCCTACACCACTGCCACAGGTGTGACCTCCACATCCTCCAGCTCCTGTGGCACACAGCCCACTCCACTGGTATATGTGGGTGGTCAACATTTTACTCCACCTGCCCACTCCTGCATCATGCATGACCCCACATCCAGCGAGGTACTGCCACTATCACCATCCACAGAGGGTGTTGGGTGCACACACCCCACTAGTCAGTCAGAGATGCATACTGTCTTGGATGACAATGCCCCCCAGAGACAGGATCACTCAGAGGCTCAGCAGCTGCTCCAGTCTGTGGCTGACTCCCAGTCTGCTACACAAAGAGAGCTGCACACATTCTAGATAGAAATGCAGCAGGAATTTTCCCACCTCTGGGAGACCCTGCATGCTGACTTGCAGAGTGCAGAACAGCGTGAGGTACAATTCCTGGATGCCCTCCACCATGTTTTTGGTGAATTGACTGTGGCAGTGAGGAAGATTACTGCCACTGTGAGGGAGGTTGGTCTGGCCAGGCAGCAACACCACACGGTGCACACTGTCGCATATGAGTACTGTCCCCAGGCGTACGTCAACAGCACATGCAGGTCAGAGTCAGTGAACAGTGCTGCAACATCATCATCCATGGGCACTCCTTGAACCACTGGGCGGTGTCTGGTCTAGGAATCACCCAGCCCGAGGCATGGCTGTGGCTGTCCCAGGATGTCACTATCCCCACAGACATCACCCTACAGCTCCTTAGTCCACATGACCCCTCCTACACGGCCTTGAAGCAGGTCATCTGTCCGTACTCCTGGTGGGAGCAGGTGTTGATGTTGTGGGCTGCAGCTGTCATTCCCCTTCCTCACATGTACCCTTCCCATGCACCCTGCTGTACTTGCCCACACCCCACCCTATCCCCGTCTCAACACTGCAGCATCCTGTGTTTATTTTTTGGTTGTGTGCATTCTTTCACATTGTTTGCTTGCACTTATTATGACAATACACTATTGCAAGCATGAATGTTGTCCATGTTGTTTTCACTCACCTGCCCATCTCTTTCAGTGTTCTGATGATGTTCTGGTGATGTTCCTGGGACCTCCTGGCTATGCATGGGTCACACCTACCAAGCTGCTCCACTTTCCCATGCACCTCTGGCTCTATGTCACTATAAGTATGTTCCTCAGGTTCTGGCAGGCATATTCCATGGTTGGGCACTATGTTGTGTAACACACAACAGGCCAGGAATATGTGACATATCTTCTGATGGGTATATTGTAAGGCACCACCAGAACAGTCCAGGCATCTGAAGCGCATTTTGAGCATGCCAAATACATGCTTAATGATGTTATGTGTTGCACTGTGTGCCTCATTTTATGTCTCCTCTGCCACACTTGCTGGCCGAAGGACTGGTGTAAGGAGCCAGGGCCACAAGGGATAGGCACTGTCTCCTGTAGGATACATTGCCAAATGTTAGCACATGTTCGCTGTGTAGCTCACCCTGTTCACTTGGCAGCATCTACTGTGTTGGTCGTCCTGTGTAATACACCCTCACCTCCCCACCCTCCCCTGTATACCTCATATGAGTGCTGCATTGTGGCACTGTCCCACCTATGGTGGGTATTGTGGGTGTGCCTGCTACATTTACTCACTGACAAGATGTCCAGTGAGTATTTGGCCACTCTCAAATGCCTGGCACAACTGCAACTGGTACCAGATGAAGGCATTACGGGCACTGCCAGGGCACCATGCTAGGACATTGATGATGCGTTCAGTTGCATCACACACCACCTGACAATTTATGGAGTGGTACCCCTTCCTATTCAGGAAGGTGTCTCCCACTTCACCAGGGGGTGCCTGGATCACAATGTGGGTGCAGTCAATAGCACCGATTGCTGCCGGTAGGAGTGCAACTCGACAGAATTGCTGTATTGTTTCTCTGTGCTCCACTGCTATGCTGGGGAATACAATGAATTCACCAGAATGTAGCAGCAGGGTATCTAGGAAATGGCCCAGGAGGCATGAGGTGGCAGATTAAGACATGCCGTTGGTATCACCAATTGTTGTCTGGAAGGACCAAGTGGCTAAGAAACACATCGCAGCTGTCACCTTTTACTCTACTGACATGGCATGGCTGTACTGGGTGGTAGACTGCAGCTGCTCATGCAGGAGCTCACAAAGCTGCCTCAGCAGGGCACTACTGAATCAATACCAGCCCACAAGGTGGTCATCTGTGAGTGTCTGAAAGCACACGTGAGGCCGGTATATTCTGTTTGCATCTCCTCCTTGGCCTATGGAGTTGCCCAGGGTGGCCTTTCTTCCCTCTCCTCTTCCTCAATGATTGTAGCCATCAGGTGCACCATGATGCTGTTCTTGCATACAAACATGTTGCCTGTTGCTGCTAGTCCACACCCATCTGCCTTGTTTTGCTCAGAGTTAAGACTACCTTTTTATAGGCGTTAACTTGTGCTGTGCTGTATGTCATGCTAAGACATGTTATGTGGCGCTATGATGTTGAATATACCATTGCACCTGTATTCATGTTCTTGCGCCTCACTTAGCCCCATGCATACATTATTTTTTTGTGCTGGTGCTACACTGTTGCGCTGGTCCTTTTTGGTTTTTTTAATATTGCAACCTCGCGCAAACAGGGCACAATCCAGGCATAAACTGTTTGCGCTAAGTGCAAAGTTTTGAATATTGGACCCCAGTTCTCTCCAAGCATCACACCTCAGGTAACAAGTGTTGGAAAAGCCCTGTAAACTCCACTTGGCCTAGGTAGATATCATTAATGAGTGTTTTTTTCCTTTCAGGGCCAGTTAAAAAGAGCCCAACATGAGATGCACTAGCATGGTATACACAGCAATCCCAACCCTACAATTTATCATCTGTCCCTTTAACCACACAATTACAAAACCTACTATTTATAGTGTCATACAAATGTGTACTAGGCTCCCTAATGCCTTTAGTGGTGTACAATGACAGCCCTTCTTCTACAATATATCAGCATGCTTTAAGCGCTCTGACCTAAATCACCAGGACAGATCCAAACTCTTGCAACAGGTTAATACACATAATTGAAAATCACTTCAAAAAAATGCTATTGATTTGATTTCTTTATTACCCTTTTACTAAGGTTAACTCGGTAAACAGTATTGATTCTCAGCCCAGCAGCGTAGCACAGAACTCTACTTGCGTATCCATGCTGGACACTGAAATTAAATTACAGCTTTGCTGCTGATTGTGGCAATTTTTATTTATCATGACAGATGGCTTTCTAAACAATGGTAGATTTTTATTTTATTAGGACGCTTACAAAAAACAAGGAGGATCAATAAAGGTCCTTCGCACCTCCAGAGTTGTACTGCAAGATCATGCTATTTGGATATTGAAGTAATAAAAGTTTAGTTAGTGATTGGTATACAGGAGGTAGGTTTTATTTGTATTAATATGACACATTGATTTTTTTTAAAATTAGTATGTGAGATCGAGGCAGTTTTTACTGCTACTGCTGTACTTTTGTGCCCTGTGCTGCTGATGCTACAAACCTGTTTTATGAAGGAAATCCCAGTGAAACAGTCCTTTACCCTCCCTCCCAGCCCACAGACTATGATTGACTCTGCAGTGGCTACAGCCCCATTTGTCCATTTGGGGTGTACAGTGAGAAAATAGCACAGTATAAGTCTCTACAGAGCTGCACTGGTAAACGTGCAGTAAATGCCAAACCCTTCATGATTTAATTGGAGTTTCTAAAGTCATTTGGAGGTACAAAACCAAGTGTGCTGGTAGCTGAGTTTAGGGAACTGCATTGCTAGCTGTCTTCTAATAGATTCACATCTTTCAGATAAACACATGGGGAAAGGCTGTTTCAGGTTTCCACCACCACCACCACCACCTCGAAAGCCAAAGCAGGTGGTATGGTACAGAAGTTACAATAGCTTGTGTTGTAACTTCGATAACAAGAGAAAACAAATGTAATAAATTGAAGCCAGTAAAATGTTTTGACCACACTGTGAAACGACAGACAACCCATATTGTAAGGGGCATTAGAGTCATACATCAATTTTTCTAGCAGTGCCCATCTATTTTCTGAAATCAAGGTCTAAAAAGTGCTTAAAGTTCCCACTGAAAGTAATTAAGTAACTCAATGATCTTTTCAAATGACACATGGCTGAGGTTTTGCCATGGGATCCTGCCCACCTACTACATGGAGTTTGCTTTTCCTAATGTGTGATCCTACTACATGAGGCAGCTATTAGTCAGTTAACAGTGTTCCTACACAGTCCCCAGTGACATTGCAGTAGTTCAACAGGGGCATAGCTAGGGGGGTTTCCTGGGTGCTCAGAACCCCCCCCCCCGCTGACCACGCACCCCCCCGCTTCCCCACTGTGCAACCCGGTGCCCCCACCCTCATTTACCCACAGCCGTCAGATCATCTTGTTCCTCCTCTCCTCCCCCATCTGACCCTGAGGGACTCACCGGCAAGATCTCTTTTCTGGGGAGTGACTGGACCTCAGCAGGTGTCAGAGAGTCACTAGCACAAGCAGTTCAAAGCCCCTTCAAACTGGCGCAAGGCATGGAAGTCGGGCACCCTCAGTCAAGCGATACTCGGCTTATGAGTAAATCAGACCTCCAGCTCACCTCGGCTCTGCATCATGTGTGAGTGCAGCTTGGCAGTCACATGATGCAGAGCCAGGCGTAGAAGCACCAAAGCACGACTTTGAGCTCAACTCTTGGGAGACCGTGGTGAGGGTACAGTCAGGAGCGAGGCAGCTTTCCCCAGCGCCGTGTGCTAATAAAAAATCACACAGTACACTCAGACTGCACAGTGTAGTTCCGAACCTGCGTGAATTACGCCACTTGACTGGGCACTGAGGGGTCGGGATCTTGATCGGAGGAGCAGAATTTCACAAATTTTATATTTGGAGCTGCTTAGGGCGGCCTAGCATCGCGGAGGGGCGGCAGAAAAGGACCAGGTGCACACGGTGAAGTCAGGGACTACTCGGAGGACAAATATTAAACAAATTGAAAATAATTATCATGTTTGCTGCTGCAACCGTCTGGGCAATAAACAAATCAATGGGGAACTAGTGGGTGTCTGATGAAAAAATAATTAACGAGACACATGCCATCAGGTCTTGTGCAGCAGCTGCTGTGACCAGTGAATTTGAAATGGTAAGGGGTAAAATTGAGGGATACACTATTAGTAACATGGCAGGTTAGGGTTGGAAGGTAACCAGGATCTTTCAGGTAACAACTAGTGCCCTCAGCTGAGGTGAAGTGGCCGGGGAAAAGTAGGTACCCAAGGAACAATGGGTGTAGGCAGGCATAACTCCAAGCACTCCATGGTGTGCAATTATTTTATTTAAGGGGGGTAGCAAATAGGCTCTGAACTACCTTCCTTTTTCCATGAAAACTAACAAAGGAAATACTGAACCTTTCTGTACTTTTATTCAAAGGAGTCAAAACTAGAAGGACTGGTCACTAATACTCTTTGCATCCCAAGGACAATACAGCTTTGCAGGTTCTGGGCTGGTACGTGAGTGTCTAGGGAACAATGCATGGCATTTGTATTTACCTATGCATGGCAACAACCACTGTCATGAGATACAAAAGTTGTATTTATTGTGCCAAATGAGGCAACAAACACAGTCCTGGTGTACATTTGTATATTGTGTGGCTACACCCCGGGGAGGGGGTAGCTCACCCTAACAAGGGGGGGGGTAGGGTAGCATTGAGTCCACTTGGTGTGCAGATCTGAAATTCCTGGCTAGACCCCTGCTCAGGAGGATATTTGTGATGTAACATCTTGGCAGTGCTGCAGGTCCTCTGAGATGAAATGGGATGGGACAAACAGATTCAGAAGGCATAAGTAAACTGACATGGGCCAGGAATTAAGGAAAAAAAAATACCTCCGTCAGCCAGGGAAGATATTTCCATGACTGCAGCTCTGTTACTGAAGTGAAAATGGAGCAAATAAACAGGGGAATAAAATAGCTAGGAACTGAAGGTAAAAATGACCTCAGCCAGAGAGATATTTCATGCACTGCAAGCAGTTTTGTGAGTGAGGAGAAATGGGGTAAATAAACGGATTAAGGGAAAAACTTAAGGAAAGACTGACGTAGGAATTAAGGTGGATATTTCAGGTAGCATGTCCAACTCCGTGACTGAGGTGAAATTGTGGTAGGCTGTTCCATGCATCCACCACCCTTTCTGTGAAAAACAACTTCATCACATTACCCCTTAATCGGCCTCCATCTGATCTCGTGCTGTGTCTTGTCCTGCAATTTTTCTTATATTGAAACATGTTACACTCTTTCACCTTGTTAATACCCTTTAGGTGTTTGAATGTTTCAATCATGTCATCTCTCTCCTCTCCTTTGCTGTAGGGTAATCTGCCCCCTCATATGTTTTCTGATGGAGACGACCCTACACCATTTTGGTTGCCCTTCTCTGGACTGCCTCAGTTTGGTTAATGTCCTTGTGAAGGTGTGAGCTGCAGTACTCCAGATAGACCAGTGTCTTGTAAAGAGGGATTATTACCTCCCTCTTCCGACTTGTGATACCCCTACTGATACACCCGTCCCTAACACCCCCTAGCCTTACCTACTGATTTAGTGGACTGCTTGGATGATTTCAGGTCATCTGTGATGATGATGCACAAGCCAGGCAGTCACAAGGGAAGAAAAAGACTTGTGCATATCAACTCCCCTCTCAGCGTATAGGTGGCTTCAGGGTTTCTCTTCCCTATGTGCATGATCTTGCACATCTTTGCATTAAACCCCAGTTGCCATTCTTCAAACCATTTTACTAGTTTATCCTTATCTCTGTTCATTCTGCCCACCCCATCTGGATCATACTGTGTTGCAGGTGTCATCTGCAAACTAATGGACAAACTTTGCCCGCCAGTCCATCTGCAATGTCTGTGATTGAGGGACTGGGTGAATAGGAAATAAACATGTGGCTGGCTTATGAATTAGCACAGCTAACTGGACACAGAATGCAATGAGGTTATTTATATCTAGTCACAGTCACACACGAGTCAAAAAACATAAAGGGGTTCTATCTGTGAGCTGTGTGTATTACTCTCATGAGAATACAAAATCACACATGCCCCCACAATGCAAAGCATCATGGGCTGCATATGCAAATCACCACATCTCATGAGACTGCATATTAAAATACAGTCAGGGTGGTGGGCTGATCTGTGAGCTGCCTGTGTAATCCACCATCTCATTCATGGAGTACTGATTAAAATTACACAGGCCCATAACATTAATGGTGATTTGAATTAAATTATTCCACAACATGCTGGGAGTGAGAGTAGTAAAAAATAGCACACAAAGATTATAATTTCACAATACTTTATTCTGGCAGATAAAGATCACTTGGTCCGTCCACCATTTCCCAGTGGCTAAGCTGGCAGATCAGTTCTAACAGCATACACTTTCCCTCCGTACTAGAACTGTCTTGCGCCTGTGTCCCTACATTCATTTCACACCTGAACCTCAGGAAGGCAATTCCATGCATCCACCACTCCTCTATGAAAAAATACTTCCTCATGTTGCCCTCAGTCACCCTCCTCTATCTCGAAATTGTGACCCTTTTTCACATTTTGTTCAGAAAGATGCTACCCTGTTGGACTTTGTTCCTTTTAGGCACAAAATTTTCTCTCATGTTTCCCAGTCAGGCTTCTCACACCTAGAGGGTATATTCGGGTCCTAAAGTCTCTCTCTCTTCATATTTTGCTGCAAACCATGCACCATGTTAGTTGCCGTCTGGGCTGTCTCCATCCTGTCTTTATGTCCTTGCAGAGAGATCCCCAAAACTGCATGCAGTACTCAGGATGGTCTCCACCAGCTTTCTGTACATGGATAACAACTTCCTGTTTTTTATTGGTGAAGACACTGACTATCTCAAGATCCCCCTGGTCTTCTTACCTTTCACATTGCCTTAGTCTCAGCATCCAGTTGTCTCCAAGCTTGAACATATTGCTGTCAGTTACTGAGCACATGAATATAAATAGAAAATCCCTGTAAGATGCTGGGTTACGGATGTCTTTAACTGTATTACAACACCTGCTTTCTTACTTAAGTTCTTATCTTGTTCTTGCCATCAGTTTTTAAAAAGTCGAACACTAAATAATGGAACAGTACTTCTCCTTAGAATAAAGGATACCCTTCCATTGCCTTAGTCTCAGCATCCAGTTGTCTCCATGCTTATCAACATATTGCTGTCAGTTACTGAGCACATGAATATAAATAGAGAGAAAATCCCTGTAAGATGGGTTACGGATGTCTTATTACAACACCCTGCTTTCTTACTTAAGTTCTTATCTTGTCTTGCCATCATTTGACAGCCCAGGCACAGATGATTGGACTTGGCTGGGACCTTTTGGCAGGGGTTACAGTTAATATTGTGAAGTTTGTTCTGTTTGCAAGGCAAATACATTTAAAGTAATGTGATTGATATTGAAACCATGCATTAAGTAAAACTCTGCTCCTCCATTTCAAAAAGGGACATTGACTTGGATCAGTCTCTGAGATGGCAGCTACTAAGAGTGAGGATTTACCAATCAGGCAACTCTTTCTTCATTTGGATTTGGAACAAACGACCATTAAGCCCATCAGAAAGTGGGAGCTCTCAAGGTGTGTCTCTTGTATATTGGAAACGCACTGTTTAATCTTTATTATCAGTCTTTTGTAAAACAACTGAATTATAGTCAGAAAACAGACTCATGATTCTTATTTGCATAAGAATGATTGTCTTTCTATCTTGTATTGTGCCTCCACCACTCCATGTTTTCATATTATCATAGGTAGTTTGCACTTGTCATTAATGACATTAGTCTCAGCAATAAATACATTATTGAATGCACTTACTGCTACAATTATTTCATGGCAGGAAATGAAAGGTTCATGTTCTGCACAGACTTAATCCTGCTGGTCATATGATCTTTCTCACTAAAATATTCCCATTACCACCTACACTTCACTGTTTGCATGTCCCCATTGTCTCAATCCCCCACAGCAGTTTTGCAATACTGTTATTTGGGAAACAGCATTTGAGCAACACAAAAAAAACACTTGTCTCATCTCTGCTTTCATTTTCCCATATGCATGAAGAACTTAACAATGCCTTTTGTATTTTTAGATTCAGGCATTGCAGCAGGCAGTGACAACAGAAGCACTGTTCAAGAAAGATTCTCCAATGAAAACAGCAATAATAGCATACTAGTGCAAAATGTGCAAAATGAGAGTAGCAGTATGCCAGAGGAGGACCTTATGATATTGGTAGAATCATTGGCACCTCACTCAATGATTCTGAGAAGTATAAATACCTCACTCAGCACTTCAGTCCATCAGCTACTTATATGTTTCCAAAGACAGTGATGCATGGTAAACAATGATCCTTCCAACACAAATGGTGTGTTGAATACCCTTAGCTGGTTACAGTGAATCATTGAGGGTGGCTTGTGTAAGTTTTGTAGCTTGTTTGGCTACAGTGATAGCTTGGGCACTCTTGTCACTAAACCATTAACTAACTGGACAAAAGCAAAGGAGATTCTAAAGAACACTGCAACAAACAATATCACATGAATGCATTGGAAAAGGCTCAGAATTTTAAAATAACTGTGGAAACCCCAGAAAAATCAGTGAGAAGCAAACTTGATGCTAGGTGTGCTGCAAGAATTGAACAAAACAGGAAAATATTAGGATCAATAATAGAAACTATACTTGTCTGTGAGTGCCAGAATATAGCTTTACGTGGCCATATTGAGAAAATAGATGATGATACCCACAAGCCAGGAAACTTTATCTCCTGTTAAAATTCAAGGTAAATGCTGGAGATATATTTAGCTGAACATTTACAGTTCGGTGGGAGAAATGCACAATATCACTTGCAGATATTCAAAATGAGTTGATAGAGATTATTGGGGATCAGATTCGAGACAATATAATTAAAGACATAAAAGATGCTGAGTACTACTCTATTCTTGGTGATGAAGTTACAGATGTAAGTAACAGAGAGTTTTGTCTCTGGTACTGCGATATATTGACAAAACTCAGAATATAAGAGGACTTCCTAGACTTTGTACCTTGTGAGAGAATAACTGGTGAGGCACTTGCAAAGAACATATTACATAAATTGGTACAATGGAGTCTTGACATTCAAGCATGCTGAGGCCAAGGATATGATGGGGCCTCAAACATGTCCTCAAACGTTCGAGGCACACAAGGTTTACGTGCACTGTAATGCGCATTGCCTCAATTTGTGCATAGTGAGCTCTTGTCAACACCCTGAAATCCGGAACATGCATGATGTGCTTAACCAGTGTTGTAACATCTTCAATTTCTCACCCAAAAGAAATGAGCTTCTGTTGAAAGTAGTAGGGCGTAATTATCCTGAAGCTAAACGAGTGACATTGCAATCTCTTTGCAGAACAAGGTGGGCAATGAGGCATACAGCATATGAGATATTTTATGATCTTTTTTCATGTATTCTCATTGCACTACATGTCATCAGTAATGGACAGCAATATGCTGATGAGTATGGAGAATGGAATTGGGATGCTGAGACTAAGACATTAGCAAATAAGATCCTTTATTCTATGGATAATTTCCGTTACATTATTTGCTTCATCACAGTCATGAAGGTACTGAAGTTTGTGCAACCACTGAGTGTAAAACTGCAAAACAGTGCAATTGATATAATTAATGCTTACAACATGATTACCACAGTAGAGGACAGTATAAAGGTAGCTCGACAAGAAATTGAGACTCTCTTCCACAGCTGGTACACTGAGGCATGTAGTGTTTCAGAAAAGGTCAACGTTCAACCTGAAATACCACGCACTGTTGGGAGACAGACTCACCAAGCAATACTCCTGCAAGTGATCCTGAAGAGTATTACAGGAGGGTGATTGCAATTCAATGCTTGATTATCTCCTTGAGGCACTGGCTGTGAAATTTTCAAGAACACAGCAAGTTGTGGCTAAGCTAATGGGCCTTATTCCATCAGTGATTAAATGCAATGGTGGAAACATCAACCTAGATGAAGTTATCGATTTCTATAAAAAAGATATTCCTTCTCCTCAGGTTATAGATGTGGAACTGCTAACATGGAAAACTAAATGGCAAAATAATCAAAACCCACCTGATACTGCTGTAGAAGCATTCAGAGCCTGTGACGCATCCTTTTTCCAAATATATACACTTTATCTCAAGATACTCTAAGTAATTCCAGTCAGTAGTGCACAATGTGAGTGCTCTTTCAGTGCTCTTCGCAGGCTCAAAACTTATGTGAGAAGCACAATGGGAAATGAGAGAATGTCAGGCCTTGCCTTAATGCAGATTCATTATGGAGCTAAAGTAGACACTGATAAAGTGATTGAAAGGTTTGCAGCAAAACATCCAAGACGGATGTTGCTTGTGAATGTGATGGCACAGCAACAAAATGAGAATTAGAGTAAGAAAGCAGGGGGTCCATTTAAGTAATTTCTTCCTACCAGGCATCTTAAAATACTTTAGTATATTTGCCATTTTGAAGCTGGGAATCCTTATTTTGCATCAATCCAGACTTTAAATACAGAACTAGATTAGAGAACATAAATCTGATAAAGAAACAGAGAGCCTGGCAAATAACTATGTGAAGTTGTGGGTTAGTTGTAGTGTGCATGTTACATTTTATTCTTACACTCTGATGACACCCAGTTGTCAAATAATTCAGTCTACCATCTGTATCTGTTCTACTGGTTTGGTAATTTTAATCACATTGATAATTACAGAAAGCCAGCCTTGTCTTAATACATTCATGTGTAGAAAAGTGTAAATTGAGGAAGTTGAAAGGTTTGCAACAAAACATCCAAAGCAGTAGTGGTTCTGTGATGGCAGTAACAAAATTAGAACTAGAGTAAGAAAGCAGCCTGTGATCCATTAATTTCTTCCAACCCAGCATGATTTTTCTGTTTATTTCCATACTACATGTTGTTATTTTGAAGCTGGGACTCCTTATTTTGTGTCATTCACAGACTGAAAAAAACTCAACATGAGTACAGAAGATAACCTGATAAACAAACGAGTTCTAGGAAAATAACTATATGTGTTTGATGTGAAAAGTAGTTAATGTAATGTTTGTAGTTAACATTTAAAACACTCTTAACACCAGTTGTCAAATGTGTCATTCACTGGTTACATACTACTTTAATGGGAAAAGCTGTGTATCCATGTGTATCAATATCATGTACATTATAGACAGGCACTTTATATATGTTTTAAATATTTTTAATGCATTACTGTTTAATATGTGAGCTGCACACAAACAATAAACATTTAAAAATAAAAAGTACCTGAGTATTATTTGTTTTCCTTAAGAGTAGGGGTCATGCATGTAAAAAGAGGCAAAGGAGAAAAACAATTAACAGAAACCATACAAACTCGGGCAGTTTTCAAAGGAATACATGCAGTGGGAAAGGTGGAACATAAAGGACAAGGCAATAGTTGAACAAATAAATTAAATTTGGGGAAATGAAAATTACTCTCCCCAAAAAAAAAAAGTTTAGAAGGAGCACCTGGCTGAAATACTTGAGATTGCAGGGATGGATGAGAATGATGATTAAAATTTTGAACATTTGTGACTCAACAATTGCCTAAAATGCATGAAAATGCACCATTTAACACCAACATTTCAAAATTTTCTGAGGCATGCCCCAGACCCCTAAATTGTCTGGAACCCCCCACCACCAAATCCTGGCTACGCCCCGGAGTTCTATACATTAACCAGCTATCAAAAGACTGCTGCGGGCTATAGTTTTTCCCTTGCAAACAATTTTACACTGTGGCTGGTTTTATGTCAAGCTCCTGCTGCATTTTGTTACTGAAGACGTCTTTTAAAAATGTAATCCCCCAGGTTTTCACCAGCATTCTCATGTGTTGTTGAACACCCATTGTTTGAAGTCACATTTCTTTTTGTTACATTCACTTTTTTTGCTCTTTCTCTCACTTTTATGTTTCCCTATTTAAGCCCCCTTGATTTCTGCCTATCCAGATATCTCAAGAAATACTGTCCTTTTCAGTGCCAAACATTATACTTATGCCATATTGTTTTTATATTTTAAAGAATAAAAATAGACCATGCAGGCTGGCATGGTAGTGCTGAGGGTTAAGGTGTTGGATGCCACACCTCGTGCTGCACCAGCAACCCCAGTTCGGGAATGAGCTCGGGTCACCAGGGATCGGCTGGCGAGGGGGGGGGAGCTGGATTGAATTGCTGATTGGCAACTCTCCACTCCTGGGGAGGGTTAGGCACCACTCTGACAAATGGACAGTGTCGAGAGGGGGGGATGTTGTCAGGTGCTTGGCGGAAGTCGTGTCTCAGCATGGCTTCTCACCAGGAACTCAATCCTTTGTACCAGCATCCTCGAGGGCATGATTAGGGACTTCTGCAGTCACTGAAGTAAATACAAAAAAAAGAAAAAAGAAACAATTCCACGGTTGCATAGCAAGATCCTAGCATGGGGGGATGGGCATCGATGGATTGCCAATACACCACCACCGAGCATGAGCAGGGGAAAACCATACTATATAAAAAAAAATCGACCATGCAAAGTGAAGAAACAATTCTCTACTTTAATTGTTTATTTTTTTTCTTGAGGGACAGTGACAACTCTACACTCTCAAAACTGCAATCACAATTAAAGATCAAGGAAGCACTCCCAACCAATCCATGCGCTCCTTTCCTTTGATTGTGACACTTATTCTGTGAAGAATGTCTCTCATGCAGCTGCCCTGGAAACAGAGCTATTTGGGGCAGGTTTTTTAAAACTTTAATATATTACTGATCAAGCTGAATCTTTTTTTTTTTTTATTTGGTTGTTTAACCGGGATTAGCACACTGAGCTGAAAGCTTTTTTACAGGAGCGACCTGGGAACACAGGGAAGTTAAGTGACTTGCTCAGGGTCACACAGTATGCAAGTAGAAACAGTGGGATTAAAACCCAGGTCTGGTCTGCTGGATGTCACCAGATTTGCAGCTCACAGCCTTAAACCAATGTGCTATACTGCTACTATAATCTCGATCAATAATATATTAATACCACAAATGAGACCAATCTTACAGTTTTGAATAGTCTCACTTCCATCTGGTTCCTTCGGTTTGCAGTTCTTGTACCCTAAGAATGTGCATGAGACCACTTTTACAACCATTAGTGCAAATAAAGAGCGGCTTTACATACAGACAATAGCCAGCTTTGCCAAATTAGAAGTAATGGATTGTTCCAAGGTAACATGAGGGAGAATAAGAGGCATAACATAGTTAAGATGTTTGGAAGGAAAGAAAAGTGAAGAAAATGCAATAGTTTAGAAATATTCAACCTACTTGTACTTTGCTCTTCCTTGAGGGACACACAGTAGAAGCTGATTTGAAATTAAAGCCACAATATCCAGGTTCACAGAACCACTACAATAAAGGTGACTGACAGTGATACTGTAGGGCTGGCTGCCCAATATGCATTACTTACCCTGAGTGCCTGGGCTTCGACATAGAATTTAATCATATTTTCATAAACGGCTGTTTTTATATTTTAGTTTTTCAGAGTATTAGCAAACTCAAAAGCAAAATCAGACTACTGTGAAGTACAGACAAGCTGCCCCTAAGAATACTAGGAAAATATCAGAAGTACTGACATGTATTTTAGACCTAAATTGCTGTAGCTATTATTTAGACAGTAAACACCCAGTCAAAGTAATTAGAAGTGCACTTTAATACCCACTCGCTGCTATCTCTAAAATAGCAGGGGTGGTATCCATGTCACTATTTCTAAAGGTTTCCCAGCATTCCTAGTGGCAGCTCGATCGCATGTCATAGCGATCTGTACACTTTTACATTTTCTGATGCTCTGCAATACTAAAATAGAGAAACAGCAGTTAATAAAAAAAATTATTATAGTCTATTCTGACAAGTGAGCAGCTGTTTATGAATCTGCCTGCCCTACAGCACTATTGCAGGTCACTTTTAAAGTAACCAGTTGCCCACTGACCGCCAATTACAGCACTTCACAGAGAAGCACACAACAGAGATGTCCACACAGCCGTACATACAAACAGCACTACCTATAGAGAGATAAACTCAGAAATACATACAGTCACATGTACTGCACTACCTAATCAGATTCAATCACACAACACTACATTAACAAATGCTTACACATAGCACTACCACATATACAGATGTCCTATGCACAAATAGCACTATATGAGGATGCGCATATGCACATCAAGTACTACATACAGACATAAGGCAAACACATAGTGTTACATACAGTACATGATGCATGCACACAACACTAAATGTAGCCACACACACACACTACATGCACTGATGTACACAGAGCAGTACACACATAGACTGGTAGGGCTATTCAGTAACTCTCTACAGTCGGGAGGGGCAAAAGATTGGAGGGTTGTGGACATGGTACCACTCTAAAAGGGAGGGGACAAGAAGCAATCAATTAACTGCAGGTCCATCAGTGTTACCTCCACTGTGGACAAACTGGTGGAGACTCTAGTCAAAGAGAACCTTTTGGACTACCTGAAGTGCGAGATGGGCTCCAGGATAGTAAGCAAAACAGATATGTGGCAGGGAGGTCTTGTCAGACAAACTTGATTGTATTCTTTGACTTGGTAACTAGGACAGTGGATAAGGGACAGACAGTGCATTAACTCTTTTGACTTTTTTTTTACTTTAATTGGCAGAGACAGCAGGAGGAATAATCTCACATAAACTGCCCCTTTTAGTAGCAGTAATAGTCTTCTAATCCCCCCTCTCTGCTAAGTGTTTATCTACATTATTCTTATAGGTGATAAAATCACTGCTAACATATCTCCTTTGATGACAATCTCTTCCATATAACCACCACCCTTTGTGTGAAATATTTTTTATGCTACTCTGTTTTGAAATTAGTCGGCTGTATTTGTTTTTCATGCCCTCTAACATTATGCTGTGTTATATATTTTAGATTCAATCTTTCCATTAAATCTTCATTGTTGAAAATTTTATATAACATCAGTATGTCTCCTCTGGTTCATCTATTGTGCAGAGTGTTTAATCTCAGTATTCTCAAGCGGTCTTTGTATGTCTTATCCTACAGCCCCTTAATTGATTTTGTGGCCTTCCTCTGTAGCCATTCTGTTTTATTCTTCTGCTTCAGCTTCAACAAGGCATTCAACTTGGTAACACACAGAAGGTTGTTGAAGAAATCAGTGAATCAGTGAGTAACAAAGGACTTAGTTAGTTGTTAGGAAGTGGGCAGAGGTCGAGACACCTGAGATTGATAATAAATGGGGTCAAATTAGAGGAGGGGGATGTTATGAGTGTGGTTCAGCAGGAGTCAGTCATGGGACCAGTGCTTTTCAATATGTTCTTTGGCAATACATGAAAAGAAATAGAGAGCAAGATGTGTCTTCATGCAGATGACATTAAGCTCTGTGGCAAGGTATATAGTAAGGAGGGGATTAGGAAGCAACAGACAGACCTGAAACATATAAACATAGAATTTGATGGCAGATAAGAACCGCTTGGCCCACCTAGTCTGCCCATTTCCCTACCTAACAGACAAGCTACAGATTCTAGTTAACCAACAGCCTACTTCCTCCTACCCCCCACTAGAATTGCCTTATGTCTGTCTTGTGTATTCTTGAATTCCCCTACTGTTTTTGACTCCACAACCTCCTTAGGAAGGCTGTTCCATGCACCTGCAACCAATCCATGGCTGGAAGCTGCAATACTGAACATAGGATTTGCAAGAAAGTGAGTTGTGCTCACAACAGAGGGAGGTGAACCTTACAATTGTCTTTGGTTTGTAGCAGATATTCTGCAGGTGGAGGCTACTTCTAACTGAAAGGAGAAATAAGGAACTTAGAATTATCAGGAAAGACAGTCTTTCAAGCAAGAGAGGGAGGTGGATCTAGCTTTACTTTTGTTACAGTTGTTAAGATTTTCAGTGCAGGAAGAGTTTAAACCCTGAGGGATGGAATACTGTTTACTGTGTCTGTCCTGGTGCACAGCTGACTTATTTTGGGGCTGACTGCTTTCAGAGCACAAATCACCAGGCTGTTTTGGGGCTGGGGAGGTTTACCTGTGTCTGACTTGGATGTCCGGATTTTTCTCTGTTTGATTAGCAGGGTATTTTCTCTGTCAAATTGTTGTGTTGGGCATCTTGCTGACAGGAAGGCACTCATCGCAGCGGTGGGTCAGAGCTTTTAGCTGATTGAATCATGAGGGCACAGTTTAGGCCCAACCCTGCCCACCCTCACTCCGCCCACCCCTGGAAATAGTTCCTTTATACCTGGGTTCTGACATAATTTCCTCAAGAGTGCAAGGTGCATATCATTGTCATATCCTCTGTAGCACAATGCACTGACAATATAAGCATACACATTGTATAATATATATATTTCTTATTAACAAACCAATCATACACACACACAAAAAGTAGATAAAAATGTGGGGAGTAGTGCATGTAATGGCTGTGGGGCAGCAGTCTTTTGGGAGTCTTTCTGGAGGGTGAGATGCTGCCCTATTTGCATACAACTCTCTGCCCTGAGGAAGGAAGTTGCCCATCTTCAGGCCACACTGGACAGTAGTAAGGGAACCTTCCCCCAGGCCACACTGGACAGTAGGAAGGGAACCGCCCCCATCCAGGGAGCACCAGAGACACCACCACTACCTCAGAGGTTGCAAAGAAAGCACAGCAGTTGGACCACAGTGGACTCAGGGAGGGTGAGGATGGTGGAACAGAGGCACACCCAGTCAGTTGTTCCACTCCACAATCCATACACCATTCTGGGGAGCATAGCTCCCCTATGGATGCACCCACAGAGGAGACTAAGGAGGCTGAGGAAAACTGTCACAAGGGAGGCCCACAGGAAGGAGGAAGAGGACACCACAGGGAAAGGAAGCAGCTCCTGGTGGGGGACTCAATTATTAAGGGGATAGAACTGGGGGGAGCAGGGAAAACTGAAGTAAGGTGCCTGCCTGGTGCCATGGCTTGGAGGGCCTGGAAGTGCATCCTCAGGATCATGAGAATGGCTGCACGGAAGTCTGAGCTGGACGTCTTTGTCCACCTAGGGACAAATGACTTGGCTCATTATGAGATCAGAGCAGTGCAGGAGGACTTTGTGGAGTTGGAGAGGGGCCTAAGACAAGTAGCACACACAGTATCCTTCTCAGAGGTGCTGCCTGTCAATGGCATGGGTGAGGTGAGGGTACTTTGCACCATGCAGTTTAATGAATGGTTGAAAAAAGGGTGTGGAACACAGGGTTTTGGCTTCATTGGGGACTGGGGTTCCACCTGGAGGGACACCAGCCTATACTGGCAGGATGGTCTGCATCTGTCCAGGAAGGGAACAAGTCTTTTGAGCAATTGGTTTAAATGCTTCATTGGCAAGCTTTTAAACTAGTCAAGGGGGGGAGGCACTGATAAGCAGCAGGAAAATCCCAGCCTCTCCCTAGAAAACAGGGTACTAAATGAGAAAAAGACCAAGGTAGAAAGGTCAGTGGAGGATGCTGCAACAGAAGGTAAAGCCATCAAAAAAATGGAGAGCAATGAGTACCAATGCCTGTAGTCTGGATAACAAGCTTTCTGAATTAGTGGTCTTGATGGAAGAGGAATATCTGGATATCGTAGCAGTCACAGAAACATGGTACACACAAAACCATGACTGGGACATAAACATACCAGGATACACTATCTACAGGAGGGACAGGGAGGGTAAAAGAGGAGGAGGAGGAGTAGCTCTTTACATAAGGGAAGGAATCAAAGCAACAGAACAAAAGGGTAAACAGGGAGGAGAAGAAGCACTGTGGGTCAATTTGGAGGCAGGCAATGGCACCACAATCCACACAGGGGGTTGTATACAGACCCCCCTCTCAGGGGGAGGAAATGGACAAGGAAATGATAGATAGTATATTTAGAATGGCAGAAAAAGGGGAGATATTGCTGATGGGTGATCTGAATATGCCAGATGTTAACTGGAGTGCAGTTGCAGCAGCCACTTTGAAGAGTGGGGTTATTCTAGATGCCCTACAGGGGGGCATGCCTTAGACAACTAGTATTGGAACCCATTCTAGAGGGAGCAATCTTAGACCTGATTCTCTCAAATGAAGATAGAGAGAGGATCACAGATGCAGAAGTGGGTAGCCATCTGGGAACTAGCGACCATTGAACAGTATGGTTCACAATAAACACAGCAATAGAGTCAAGCCATACAAAGGCAAAAGTACTGGACTTTAGGAGGGCTGACTTTGCTAAAATGGGTGAGTGCCTAATGAATGCACTAGCAAATGGGCAGGAAGGAGGGCTGGAAGAACAATAGGGAATAATAAAAACTGCCATCACAGAGGTAACAAGCCTTTGTGTGAAGCAAATAAACAAAACAAAATGATGTAAGAAACCACTGTGATTCTCAAAGGAAGTGGCAGTGAAGGTTCAAGAGAAAAAGAAAGCATTTAAGAAGTACAAGGAATCACAGAAGGAGCAGGACAGAGAACTGTATCAGTTAAAGCAAAAGGAAGCTGGGAAGGCAGTCAGAACAGCAAAGGCCCAAACCGAGGAAAAGATAGCCAACTCAGTTAAGAAGAGGGATAAAACCATTTATAGGTACATCAGGGAGTGAAGGAAGACCAAGGAGGAGGATAGTGAGGCTTAATAAAGGGAGGGGTGGGAAGAGGGTGACTGTGAAAAGGAAGAGATACTAAACAAATATTTTTGATCAGTTTTTACAAATGAAGAGGGGGAGGTACCTAAAACAAACAATAGAAACACTCTGGATACAGAAGTTGATACCAGCCCATTTACAGAAGAAAGGATTCTGAAAGAACTCTTAAAACTGCAGGTGGACAAAGCAATGGGGCCTGATGGGATTCATCTCAGAATTCTAAAAGAACCAAGGGTAGAACTAGTGACACCACTGACTACCCTCTTTAACTAATCATGGGAGGATGGGGTGGCACCCGAGGACTTGAGGAGGGCAGATGTGATTCCCCTTCACAAAAGTGGGAGCAAGGCAGAAGCAGGAAACTACAGACCTGTTAGTTTAACTTCAGTGATAGGGAAAATGATAGAATCACTTCTGAAGGAAAGAATTGTCGAGTATCTAGAGGTCAGAGGGGCACAGGATCCAAGGCAGCATGGATTCACAGTGGTAAGGTCATGCCAGATGAATCTGATAGATTTCTTTGACTGGGTGACCAAAGTAGAAGATCAGGGAGGGGCTGTGGACATGGCCTACCTTGACTTTAGCAAGGCATTTGACACAGTCCCACACAAAAGATTAATACACAAGTTAGCCAGCCTGGGAGTGGGTCCCAAGATGACAGCCTGGGTGAAGAATTGGCTGGAGAACAGGACACAGAGAGTAATAGTAAATGGGCCACTCTGAAGAAAGGGGTAGTAGTGGGGTACCGCAGGGTTCAGTATTAGGACCAGTCCTCTTCAATGTCTTTATAAGTGACATTGCAGAGGGACTGGAAGGAAAAATATGTCTTTTTGCAGATGACACAAAGATCTGCAACAGAGTTGATGCACAAGGTGAGGTGAAAAGGATGAGAAGGGACTTGGCAAGGTTAGAGGAATGGTCAAATGTATGGCAGCTTAGATTCAATGCTAAGAAGTGCAAGGTAATGCACCTGGGAAACAAAACCCAGGGAAGAGTACACAATGGGGGTGAGATACTAGCAACAACAAAAATGGAAGGGAGCCTGGAGTAGTCATATCAGATTACCTAAAGGTGGGCAAGCAATGTGAGAGGGCAGCAAGGAGGGCTGGGGATACTGGGATGCATAGGGAGAGGCATCACCAGTAGAAAACAGGAAGTTATTATGCCTCTGTACAGACAGCTGGTGAGACCCGATCTGGAGTACTGCGTGCAGTTCTGGAGACCCAATCTCCGCAAAGACATATACAGGATGGAAGCTGTCCAGAGAAGGGCAACTAAAATGGTGCAGGGTCTGCACGGAAGACATATGAAGAGAGACTTAAGGAGCTTAACATGTATAGCCTTGAGGAAAGGAGGGAGAGGGGGGACATGATAGAAATTTTCAAGTACCTCAAGGGAATCAACAAAGTCCAAGAGGGTAGCATCTTTCAAAAAAAGGGGTGTGCAAGAACAAGGGGGCATGATTTGAAGATGGGGGGGCGGCTTAGAGGTCATTTAAGGAAGTATTATTTCACAGAGAGGGTTGTGGATGCATGGAATGGCCTTCCAGAGGAGGTTGTGGAGTCAAAAACAGTGGTGGAATTCAAGCATGCATGGGACAGTCATAAGGCAATTCTAGGGGGTTGGGGTAGGAAGAAATAGGCTGCTGGTTAACTAGGATCAGCAGCTTATCCATAAGGTAGGGAAGTGGGCAGACTGGGTGGGCCAAGAGGTCCTTATCTGCCATCAAATTCTATGTTTCTATGAAGAAATACTTCCTCACATTAATTACCTCTGAGCCGTCCCCCTCTATCTTTAAATTGTGCCCCCTTGTTCTTGCACATTTCTTTTTTCTGAAAGATGCTACCCTCTTGGACTTTGTTGATTCCCTTGAGGTACTTGGAAGTTTCTATCATGCCCCCCCTCTTCCTCCTTTCTTCGAGGCTATACATATTAAGCTCCTTTGGTCTTTCTTCATATGTCTTCTGGTGCAGACCCTGCACCAATTTGGTTGCCATTCTCAGGTCAGTCTCCACCCTGTCTATGTCTTTGTGGAGATGGGGTCTCCAGAAGTGCATGCAGTACTCTAGATGTGGTCTTACCAACTGCCTGTACAGAGGTATAACAACTTCCTGTTTTCTTCTGGTGATGCCTCTCCATATGCATCCCATTATCCCCCCAGTACTCCCTACTGCCTTCTCACATTGCTTGCCTACCTTTAGGTCATCTGATATAACTACTTCCAGGTCCCTTTCCATTTTTGTTGTTGTCAGTATCTCACCCCCATTGTGTACTCTTCATCTGGGTTTTTGTTTCCCAAGTGCATTACTTTGCACTTCTTTGCATTGAATCTAAGCTGCCATACATTTGACCATTCCTCCAATCTTGCCAAGTCCCTTCTCATCCTTTCCACCCCACCTTGTGTATCAACCCTGTTGCAGATCTTTGTATCATCTGCAAAGAGACATACTTTTCCTTCCAGTCCCTCTGCAATGACACTTACAAAGACATTAAAAAGGACCGGCCCCAGTACTGAACCCTGCGGTACCCCACTAGTAACCCCCCTTTCTTCACTGTGGACTCTGTTTACTATTAGCCTCAGTGTCCTGTTATCCAGCCTGTGTTTTACTCAGGCTACCACCCTGGGACCATTCCCAGGCGGGCTGATTTTTTTATTAATCTTTTGTGCCGGACTGTGTCAAATGTCTTGCTAAAGTCTAGGTAGACCATGTCCACAGCCCCTCCCTGGTCTACTACTTTGGTCAAGCAGTCAAAGAAATCAATTATATTCATCTGACATGACCTTCCTGCTGTGAATCCATGCTGCCTTGGGTGCTGTGCCCCACTGGCCTCTAGGTATTCAACAATTCTTTCCTTCAGAAGTGATTCCGTCATTTTCCCTACCACTGAGGTCAAACTGACAGGTCTGTAGTTTCCTGCCTCTGCCCTGCTCCCACTTTTGTGAAAGGGAATCACATCCACCCTTCTCTAGTCCTCAGGTACCACACCATCCTCCCATGATTTGTTAAAAAGGATAATCAGTGGTGTTACTAGTTCTCCCCCTTAGTTCTTTTAGAATTCTGAGGTGAATCCCATCAGGTCCCATTGCTTTATCCACCTTCAGTTTTAGAAGTTCTTTCAGAACCCTTTCTTCTGTGAAAGGACTGCTATCAATCCCCCTATCCAGAATGCTTCCATTGACTGGATTAGGTACCTCCCCCTCATCTTCTTTTGTGAGCAGAAGTATTCATTCAGTATCCCTGCTTTTTCACTGTCCCTCTCTGCTCAACCACCCTCCTCTTTATTCAGCATCAGTATCCCTGCCTCAGTATTTTTTTGCTCCCTAATGTACCTAGAAAAGGTTTTATCCCCCTTGTTAACCGAGTTGGCTATCTTTTACTCGGTTTTGTTCTTTGCTATTCTGACTGCCTTCCCTGCTTCCTTCTGCTTTAACTGGTACATTTCTCTGTCCTGCTCCTACTGTGTTTCCTTATACTTCCTGGATGCTATTTTTTTCTCCCTAACCTTCCCTGCCACTTCTTTTGAGAACCATAGTGTTTTCAGAAGACATATGAGGACAGATTAACGGAGCTCAATATGTATACCCTTGAGCAAAGGAGGGAGAGAGGTGATATGATCGAGGCATTCAAACACCTTAAGGGCATAAACAAGGTGAAAGAGTCTAACATGTTTAAATATAAGAAAAATAGCAGGACAAGAGGACACAGCATGAGAGTAGAGGGAGGCCGATTAAGGGGGAATGTGAGGAAATTCTTTTTCACAGAAAGGTGGTGGATGCATGGAATGGCTTACTACAAGAAGTGGTGGCTATGAATACAGTGCAGGGCTTCAAACAGGCATGGGATAGGCATAAGGGAGCAATACAAATGACTATGAATAGATAGGCCACTGACAGAGCAAAGGCAGATGGCACATTTATAAGGTAGAAAAGAAATGGGCAGACTGGATGGGCCTTGCGGTCCTTATCTGCCGTCAACTTCTATGTTTCTATGTTTTTTCTTTTGTTTTGATTTGTTTATTTGCTTCACACAAAGGCTTGTTGCCTCTGTGATGGCAGTTTTGATGTTTCCCCATTGTTGTCCACCCCACCTTCTTGCCTGTTTGCTAGTGCTTTTTTGAGGCACTCTCCCATTTTGACAAAATCAGCCCTCCTGAAGTTCATTACCTTCACTTTTGTATGGCTTGACTCTACAGCTAAGTTTATCATGAACCACACTGTTTGGTGGTCACTTTTTCCCAGATGGCTAACCACTTCTAGACCTGAGATCCTCTCTCTGTTCCCATTTGAGAGTACTAGGTCCAAGATTGCTCCCTCCTAATTGGGTTCCAAAACTAGCAGTCTCAGGCATGCCCCCTGTAGGGCATCGAGAATGGCCCTGCTCTTGGATGTGGCTGCAGCAAAGGTGCTCCAGTTAACATCTGGCATATTCAAGTCCCCCATCAGCAATATCTCCCCTTTCTCTGCCATCCTAAGGATGCCTTCTGTAATTTCTTTGTCCATTTCCTCCCGCTGAGATGAGGGTCTGTATACAACCCCTGTGAGGATTGTGGTGCCATTTCCAGTCCCCAGGGTGACCCACAGTGCCTCCTCTCCTCCCTGTTTACTGTTTAGTTCTGTTGCTTTGATCCCTTCCCTTACATAGAGAGCTACTCCTCCTCCACTTCTGCCATACCTGTCCCTCCTGTAGACTGTGTACCCTGGTATGTCGACATCGGCACGAGGTCATAATGTCACAAGACATTATGCCGCATAGTAAAATCGCGCTGCCAATACAGCGTGATTTTGCCATGCAGCATAAGTCTTTTTTCTGTTAGGGGCTCTGCCCCCCACAACCCCCATTATGGGGGGGCAGTGCCTCCCAAACACCACCACTAGAGATTCTCAACTCCGTGGGGGGGTTACCTCGGGGAGTGCATAATGTTGGTAAAAAAAAAAAAATGTCTGGGACCGAGAATCAAACCTGGTCCTAGATGCAACGCCTGGGTTTCTGCTACTGCTGTGGCTTAGTTCAGTGAGCCATGGCAGCTGCTCAGCAGAACCCAGTCCCAGCAGAGGTCTTATCCTCTGCCTGGGATTGTGTGAATGGTGCAATACCGCGTACGGCAGTATACGAGGTATTGCACCATTCGCCATCATGGACAGTGCTGTTTTGGGTTGACATCCCAGTCATGGTCTGTCTGTGTACCATGTTTCTGTGACTACCACAATATCCAGGCATCCCTCTTCCATCAAGGCCACCAGTTCAGGGAGCTTGTTACTTAGACTATGGGCATTGGTACTCATTACCCTCCATTTTTTGATGACCTTATTCCTTTTCACCCCATCCCTGTCCTTACTGCCTTTGTCTTTTTCTCCATTTACCCCTGCCCTTCTTCCTATTGACTGCTCTATCTTGGTGTTTACCTCACTAACTACCCTGATTTTTTTGGGGGGGGTAGAATTTCCCTTCTCCTTTTCAGTGCCTCTCCCCTTGGCTAGTTTAAATGCTTGCCAATGTAGCATTTCAACCTATCACCTGGGATCCTGGTTCCCCTCCTGGACAGACACAGACCATTGCACCAGTATAGGCCTATATGCCTCCAGGTGGAGCCCCGGTCCCCAATGAATCAAAACCCTGAGCTCTGCACCACTTTTTCAACCACTGATTGAATCCCGTGGTGTGGAGTACCCTAGCCTCACCCATACCATAGATAGCCAGCACCTGCAAAGGTTAGTGATGGAAGAGGGATACCTGGATATTGTGGCACTCACAGAAACATGGTATACAGAGAACCATGACTGGGATGTCAACCATACCAGGTCATAATGTTGTATGCTTAATAGCATATGACATTATAGCTAACCCGAAGGTTACAGAGGACTAAGGCCACCACTACTGCCACTGCCTCAGAGAGTGCCAAGAAAGCACAGCAGTTGGACCACAGTGGGCTCAGGGAGGGTGAGGGTGGTGGAACAGAGGCACACCCAGTCAGTTGTACCACTCCACAATTCATACACCATTCTGGGGGAGCATAGTTCCCCTATGGATACACCCACAGAGGAGACTAAGGAGGTAGAGGACAACTGTCACAAGGGAGGCCCACAGGAAGCAGGCAGAGGACACCACAGGGAAAGGAGGCAGCTCATGGTGGGGGACTCAGTTATTAGGGGGATAAAACTGGGGGGAGCAGGGAAAACAGAAATAAGGTGCCTGCCTGATGCCATGGCTTGGAGGGCCTGGAAGCACATCCTCAGGATCACGAGAACAGCTGCATGGGAGACCAAGCTGGACATCATTGTCCACCTAGGGATGAATTACTTGGCTCAACATGAGATTACAGCAGTGCAGGAGGACCTTGAGGAGTTGGGGAGGGGCCTAAGACAAGTAGTACACACAGTATACTTCTAAGAGGTGCTGCCTGTCTATGGCATGGCTGAGGTGAGGGTACTTCACACAATACAATACAATGAATGGTTGAAAAAATGGTGTGGAGCACAGCGGTTTGTCTTCATTGGGGACTGGGGTTCCACCTGGAGGGACACCAGCCTATACTGGCAGGTTGGTCTGCATCTATCCAGGAAGGGAACAAATCTTCTGGGCAGTCGGTTTAAATGCTTCATTGGCAAGCTTTAAACTAGTCAAGGGGGAGGCACTGATAAACAGCAGGGAATTCCCAGCAACCTCCTACAAAACATAGTACTAAATGAGGAAAAGACCAAGGTAGAAAGGTCAGTGGTGGATGTTGGTACAAGAGGTAAAGCCATCAAAAAATGGAGAGCAATGAGTACCAATGTCCATAGTCTGGATAACAAGCTTCCTGAAATAGTGGCCTTGATGGAGGAGGAACATTTGGATATCATAGCAGTCACAGAAACATGGTACACACAGAACCATGACTGGGACATAAACATTCCAGGATACACTCTCTGCAGGAGGAACGGGGGGTAAAAGAGGAGGAGGAGGAGTAGCTCTTTACATAAGGGAAGGAATAAAAGCAACAGAACAAAAGGGTAAACAGGGAGGAGAGGAAGCACTGTGGGTCAATTTGGAGATGGGCAATGGCACCACAATCCGCACAGGGGTTGTATACAGACCTCCTCTCAGGGGGAAGAAATGTACAAGGAAATGAAAGATAGTATACTTAAAATGGCAGAAAAAGGGGAGATATTGCTGATGGGTGATCTGAATATGCCAGATGTTAACTGGAGTGCAGTTGCAGCAGCCACTTCTAAGAGTGGGATTATTCTAGATGCCCTACAGGGGGCATGCCTTAGACAACTAGTTATGGAACCCACTCTAGAGGGAGCAATCTTAAACCTGGTACTCTCAAATGGAGCTGGAGACAAGATCACAGATGTAGAAGTGGGTAGCCATAAGGGAACTAGTGACCATCGAACAGTATGGTTCACGATAAACTCAGCAGTAGAGTCAAGCCATACAAAGGTAAAAGTACTAGACATTAGGAGGGCTGACTTTGCCAAAATGTGTGAGTGCCTAAGGAATGCACTAGCAAATGGGCAGAAAGGAGGGGTAGAAGAACAATGGGGAATAATCAAAACTGCCATCACAGAGGCAACAAGCCTTTGTGTGAAGCAAATAAAACAAAACAAAATGATGTAAGAAACCACTATGGTTCTCAAAGGAGGTGGCAGGGAAAGTTCAAGAGAAAAAGAAAGCACAAAGAATGGCAGAATGAGCAGGACAGAGAATTGTATCAGTTAAAGCAAAAGGAAGCTGGGAAGGCAGTCAGAACAGCAAAGGCCCAAACCTAGGAAAAGATAGCCAACTCAATTCAGAAGGGGGATAAACCTTTTATAGGTACATCAGAGAGTGAAGGAAGACCAAGGGAGGGATAGTAAGGCTTAATAAAGGGGAAGGGGGAGGGCAGAGGTTGACTGTGAAAAGGCAGATATACTAAACAAATATTTTTGCTCAGTATTTACATATGAAGAGGGGGATGTACCTAAACCAAATGATAGAAACACTCTGGATACAGGAGTTGATACCAGCCCATTTACTGAAGAAAGAGTTCTGAAAGAACTCTTAAAACTGAAGGTAGACAAAGCAATGGGGCCTGATGGGACTCATCCCAGAATGCTAAAAGAACTAAGGGTAGAACTAGTGACATCACTGATTACCCTCTTTAAATCATGGAAGGATGGGGTGGTACCTGAGGACTGGAAGAGGGCAGATGTGATTCCACTTCACAAAAGTGGGACCAGAGCTGAAGCAGGAAACTACAGACCTATTAGTTTAACCTCAGTGATAGGGAAAATGATGGAATCATTTCTGAAGGAAAGAATTGTCGAGTACCTAGAGGTCAGAGGGGCACAGGACCCAAGGCAGCATGGATTCACAGTGGGAAGGTCATGTCAGATGAATCTAATAGAGTTCTTTGACTGAGTGACCAAAGAAGTAGATCAGGGAGGGGCTGTGGACATGGCCTACCTAGACTTTAGCAAGGCATTTGACACAGTCCCACAGAAAAGATTAATATACAAGTTAGCCAGCCTGGGAGTGGGTCCCAAGATGGTAGCCTGGGTAAAGAATTGGCTGGAGAACAGGACACAGAGTGTAATAGTAAATGGAGTCAACTCTGAAGAAAGGGGGGTCACTAGTGGGGTACCGCAGGGTTCAGTACTAGGACCGGTCCTTTTCAATGTCTTTATAAATGACATTGCAGAGGGACTGGAAGAAAAAATTATGTCTCTGTGCAGACGACATAAAGATCTGCAACAGAGTTGATACACAAGGTGGGGTGGAAAGGATGAGAAGGGACTTGGCAAAGTTGGAGGAATGGTCAAATGTATGGCAGCATAAATTCAGTGCTAAGAAGTGCAAGGTAATGCACCTGGGAAACAAAAACACAGGGGAAGAGTACACAATAGGGGTGAGATACTAACAACAACAAAAATGGAAAGGGACCTGAGGGTAGTCATATCAGATGACCTAAAGGTGGGCAAGCAATGTGAGAGGGCAGTAAGGAGGGCTGGGGGGATACAGGGATGCTTCAGGAGAGGCATCACCAGTAGAAAACAGGAAGTTGTCATCCCTCTGTACAGACAGCTGGTGAGACTCCATCTGGAGTACTGCATGCAGTTCTGAAGACCCAGTCTCTGCAAAGACATAAACAGGATGGTGGCAGTCCAGAGGAGGGCAACTAAAATGGCACAGGGTTTGCACCAGAAGACATATGAAGAGTGACTTAAGGAGCTAAATATTTGTATAGCCTCGAGGAAAGGAGGGAGAGGGGAGACATGATAGAAACATTTAAGTACCTCAAGGGAATCAACAAAGTCCAAGAGGGAAGCATCTTTCAGAAAAAGAGGTGTGCAAGAATAAGGGGGCACAATTTAAAGATAGAGGGGGTGCGGCTCAGAGGCAGTGTAAGGTAGTATTTTTTCACAAAGAGGGTTGCTGATGCATGGAATGGCCTTCCAGAGGAGGTTGTGGAGTCAAAAACAGTGGTGGAATTCAAGAATGCATGGGACAGTCATAAAGCAATTCTAGGGGGTGGAGGTAGGAAGGCGTAGGCTGTTGGTTAACTAGGATCTGCAGCTTTCCATTAGGTAGGAAAATGGGCAGACTGAGTGGGCCAAGCGGTACTTATCTGCTGTCAAATTCTATGTTTCTATGATCCAAGGCTTAGCAGTTAAAACATCATCATCAGAAAGTGTAAAGTAATGCGCACAGTGAACAAGAATCCCAGGAAGGAATACTGGATGGAAGGGTTTAAACTGGCCCCTACTTCTGAGGAAAGGGACATGGAAGTCCTCATATGTGACTTTATAAAAAAAATTAGCCAATGGAACTGGGTCTGCAGCAAGGCAACCAGAATATTGGGAGGTACTGGAAGGGGTTTGAACATAGAAACACAGATGGTAACAGCAGAAAAATACCAGTGGTCCATCCAGTGTGCCAGTGGGTCTCTACAGAACCCTGTGACCTGGCATCTATTGGGGTTTGTATGCCTCCCCAATGGTTAATCTACTCCTTCACCATCCTTGTCCCAACCAGTGATGACTATCCCTTTCATTCTACTCCATGCATGCTTGAAACCACCCACAGTTCCAGCTGCCACCACCTCGGCTGGCAGGTTGTCCCACGGTTCTACAACCCTTTCCTTAAAGTAATACATTCTAACATCCCTCCTGGACCTCTCCCCTGTCAGTTTCCAGTTGTGCCACCATGTTGCTGAGCTGATGTTTCTGTTAAACAGTTCCTCAGAGTCCACCTTGTTTATTCCTTTTAGGAACTTGAATATCTCTGTCATATCCAATTAGCCTAAAAATGGGTTAAACCAACAAACTGGGTACAGATTCATTGGAGATACAGAATCATTGTTTTCTTTCCCCATGCCGCACACAGAAACGGGCCTAGCTGCGGAGTAACAACACAAATGTCTTTCACTAATTTAGTGAAAACAACCATAGCCGCTACAAAAATGTTCTTGGAGGAAAGAACACAATTTAAGAATAGGCACAGGCATAGTATAATATTAAGGGCAGGATGGTATTTAAGGAGAATGACAACAGCAAAGGGCATGGTTTTACTGTGCTTAATACTGATAGGGGATGTTCAGCTAAACCCAGGTCCTTATATCAAACAAACGAGGTGGTAGGAACCTTGGGGAGTGTTGGGGGGGAGTGTGGGGGGGGGACAGCTTTATACATTTTAATGTTTGAAGTCTAGCACCAAAAAATGAGTGGGGTAAGAAAGTGGATAGTAGAACACAATCCCAGAGTGATAACAATTACAGAAAACTGGCTAAATGACAGAACAGAGGACTCAGAGTTGCAAATTTAAGGTTTTCAAAGTTGGAGGCAGGATCATAATAAAAGGGGAGGGGGTGCTTCAATATATGGGCAAACCACACTGGACTTATCATTTATTGATTCTACCTGTGTACAAGTACCTGGGATGGAGAAGGTAATTTTGGAACTTAGGTTGCCTAGTAGTAAATCTATTTTAATTTTGGGATGCTATCCCCTTCCCCAAAGGAAGGGAGGAAAACTTTGCTAAAACTCAAGATTTTCTGTATCCTTATCGAAACAGCCATGAAGTCCTCATGTTAGGTGATTTTAATATGGACTGCCCCCCCTTGGGTGGGGGACTACTTGATTTAACACTTGGTGCAGGTTTGACCCAGCTGATAGGGATCCCTACAAGAATAAACCCTAAGAATATAGACTCTTCCACTATATTGGATTTCATTTTATCATCTGACTCTGAGAACTTTATAAATTATAGAGTGTTGCCAGATGCATTTAGTGACCACCAAGTCACTTTTTATGTTCGGAAACCAATAAAAAGGATGGACAATTTTAGGGTTAGGGAGTCAAGACACATGAAACATTTTGACTATCTGAAATTTATAACAGATTTAGAAGGAAGGGATTGGGAGAGATTGGGTTTCATACCCAAGGTAGACAGTGCCTGGGATTATTTCCATGGGGAACTCATGGCATTGTGTAACCACCATGCTCCAGATCATAAAAGAAAGGTAAAGGTTAACAGTGCTGTTTGGTATAATGGGGCCCTGAGTCTATACTGGAAACATAGAGGTAAAGCATGGAGATGAGCAGCAAATTACACACAAAAGCAGAATGGGAAAAATACCATCACCTACGAAACAACTAACTTAAAGAGATTAAAAAAGCTAAAAGTAGTTATTTTAATAAATTTTTGGAGGGAAGAAAATACAAACAATTCAAGAAGCTTTTGGAGAGTATAAGCTAAACTAAAGGGACAGAAAACATATGAACCCCCCAGGATTTTTTTCTATTGATGGTAAAACTGTACCCACTTCTAATTATGTAGCAGATGTTATTAATAGGTTTTTCATAGATTTGGGGGTACAATGGAAGAAACTGAGGAAAATAATAATGGATATGGACATTTAATGGGGGACTTGGATACAGATAAAAAACAGCAGGTACCGAGGAATAAGGGAGGGGAAAGAAGAGAACATTAAGGAGCAACCAGAAGGCCCAGATTCTATATTTCATAAAATTAGCACTGGAGAGGTTATGGTTGAGTGATTAATATTAGATGGAAATAAAGCAATAGGTTTGGACGGCGCACCTACACTTCTTCTAAAATATGCAGCCCCTGTTATAGCCTCAGAAATTAGTGATATTTTTAATATGCCCATAACCACTTAGAGATGTGAAATAAAATTTCACCAGTGAAGCTGCTGCAAAATCACGAAATTTGTGCATTTTGTGAAATATTTTGCGAGTGCAAAATGCAAAATTGCACATGAAAAATGTGACATTTTGCATTTAGCAGTGAAATTTCACAATTTTGGGCAACATTTTGCAATTTTCCAGTGAAATTTTGCATTTCGCACCCACTAAATATTTTGCCAAATCCACGAATTTCACGAAATATTTAACTTAATGAAATTTCTCAGTTTTGCACTACACTATAACCACTGGTGCATACCCAAAAGCTGGGAAAGTGGTAAATGTAATCCCTGTATACAAATCTGGATCAAAACAAAATATACAGAAATATAGACCGATATCTCTTCTTCCTCTGATTTCAAAGCTTTTTAAAAAATTGATAGGTAAACAGTTACAAGATTACTTGGAGCATAATAAATTTTATAGTCCATACCAATCTGGATTTTGCTCCAGCCACAGTACAACAACAGCATTGGTAAAGGTTACCGCAGATATACAGATTTCAATGGATAGGGGCCTCCTGGTCAGGGCCATATTCATTGATTTGTCCAAAGCATTTAATACTAGAAATGGGCGAAGTGGCCCCAATTCACTCCGCGAAGTGATTCGCAGAGTGAAGGCGAATGTGTGGAGTGCTCCGCAACACAAAGCGGAGTACTTCAGTTATAATGGGTAACGCGAAGTCCATTGAAAACAATGACTTTACATTATTCCGCCTTCCCAAACCACTACTCCACCAACTCTTAAGGCAAAGTACATTGAAAACAATGTACTTCGCCTCACTTCACCTTGTTTTTAAGCTCCAAAGACAAATTTTGCAGTGATCCATGAGATTTCAGGTCACATGGGCGCTAGATTGTTCTGCACAGCCTCAGTTTGGGGTAGTGGGTGTAGGAAACTGTAGGAGACAATCTGCTCTGAGAGTTCTGTGCGATTCAAACCTTCTAAAAGCTGTTGAAAAGGCCTTTTTGAGTCATTTTTTTTGCTGAAACTTTAGTTCATCAATTATAGGAAACCCTCCTGTGCTCATATCATTGAGTGTTTATTGTTTGTGTGTGGATTTTGAATGTTAATGTACAACATTCAGTCTGTGTACTGAGAGATAATGGAAATGTGCTTTGTGGGTGGGGCGTATCTGTGGTGTAGGTAGATTAACTTGAAGAAAAAGACAGTGCTTTCTGTTTTGGTGATATTTTTATTGTATCACTATGTTAATGTACACACAGTAATATTTTCAATAATTCTTGCCATTTTTTGCTGATTGTTGTAGTGCAGCAGTGCATAATTTTAGTTTGTTTAAAATATGTGGTTACAGTATGTTACTTGAAGTTTTCAATTTGCTATGCATTACTTAGTGTGTGTTTAAGTATGGGTGTGACACGTGTCATCAAATCTGACACCTTTTATTGTGCCACATAATAATGTCATCATTGTGAACCTGCTATCCACTGCAGCTGTATGATTTTTGTACTTCTTTGTGGTATCTTTATTGGTACTAGTACCAGTGACTGTTACTGCAACAGTGCAGTACACTGCCCCCCCACGTGGCCTGCCCCAACTGACAAAGGTATTCTTTTCCAGATCTGAATTTCTGATGGTGAGCACTGGTTAGGTGTTGTGCCTTTGCATTTCCATCTCTTCAGTGTGCAGCGCAATCTTAATCTGTTTTGTGCATTTGTATCTCTTTAGTGCCCAATCTTCATCTGTAACTTAAGTCACAGTTGTTTCTTTGGCTTCCCTTCAGAGTACTGGACAGGTGTGGTGCATAATTCTGCATGAACATTGTACTCATTAATATTCTTTTTTAAGTCAGGACCATCATCACGAGTCACTCGTGATATAAATCATGTTTTTCATCATCACGATCACAAATGCAGTCACAAAATCACTATTCGTGATCACGTCATGAATCACAACATTCATTTTTTTACTAGTTACTTGGATGTATTGTAAGCCTTATTTATAGTATCTCTCCAGGCTTCACCACCCTACCATTGTACTCATTAATACGTGTTTTTAATTCAGGGAGTTTTGTGCTACAGTTCATTGAGGAAGTACAGTCGTAGACATTCACGTTCCAAATACAGTTCCATATTAGTTATCTCACACCGTCGCACCGAGTCAGGTTCTTCATCATCACAGTCACAAATGCAGTCACAAATCATGATTCACAATCAAGTCACGAATCACGACACTGATTTTTTGACTTGTTACTTGGATGTATTGTAAGCATGTTTTGTAGTATCTCTTCAGGCTTCACCACCCCGCCATTGTACTCATTAATGAGTGTTTTTAAGTCAGGGAGTTTGTGCTACATCTCATCAGGGAAGTACAGCAGTAGGCATTCACGTTCCCAGTACAGTTCCATATTGGTTATCTCACACCGACAAATTCAAATCACGTTCCCTATCATCACGGTCACAAGTGCAGTCACAAATCACAATTCACGATCATGTCATGAATCACAACATAAATATTTTTACTAGTTACTTGGATGTATTGTAAGTATGCTTTGTAGTAGCTCTCCAGGCTTCAGCACTCCACCATTGTACTCATTAATAAGCGTTTTTAAGTCAGGGAGTTTTGTGTGACAGCTCATAGGGGAAGTACAGCCATAGGCATTTGCATTCCTTCCTGTACAGCATGTGAGTTACAGTACTGTAAGTAGTGGTGGGCGAAGTGGCCCCGATTTGCTCTGTGAAGTGATTCGCTAAGTAACATGGAATCCATAGAGAATTCCACAATGTGAAGCGGAGTACTTTGCTTCATAATGAGGAACGCGAAGTCCATTGAAACCAATGACTTTGCATTATTCCACCTTCCCCAAACCACTTGTCCATCAATTTGAAGGCAAAGTACATTGAAATCAAAGTAATTCACCTCACTTCAACCTGTAATTGAGCTCCAAATGAAATTCTGCAGTTATTCATGGGATTGCAGGTCACATGGGCTCTAGATTGTTTGGCACAGCCTCAGTTCTGCTCTGGGTAGTGTGTGTGCAGTGGTAGCTGGAGACAGTTTGCTTTCAGAGCTCTATGATTCAAAACCTCTAAAAGCTGTTTAAAATGCCTTTGTGAGTAATATTTTTGCTCAAAATTTAGTACATTGTTTGTAAGAAACGCTTCTGTGCTCATATCATCGAGTGTTTATTGTAGTGTGTGGATTTTGAATGTTAATTTAGAACAGTTTGTCTGTGTACTGTGAAGTGTACTTTGGGGAGGGGCGTATTTGGGGTGTAGGTAGATTAACTGGGAGAAAAAGGCAGTCTTTCTGTTTTGGTTATATTTTTCTTGTATAACTGTGTTAATGTACACACAGTAATATTTTCAGTAATTCTTGAAATTTTTTTGCTGATTGTTGTGGTGCAGCACTGTAAAGTTTGTCTGTTTAAAACATTTGGTTATATTCTAAAGGTTTTCAATTTGCTACGCATTACTGAGTGTGTGAGTGTGTGTGTGTGTGTGTGTGTGCAATGCGTGTCATTAAATCAGACACCATTTATTGTGTTGTAGGGTAATTGCAGCAGTGGGAACCTGCTATCCACAGCACCTGCATTCATTTTTTATACTGCTCTGTGGTATGTTTAAGTTTAAGTTTAAGTTTATTGTTCTAGGAATTAATACCTTTGAGCCAAGGCTCTTTTACAAAGGTTCCACGTCATTAAGTACAAAAAACATAGTAAACAGTGTTACAAACAATCAGTAAGCCATTTAACAAGGCCACAACTTAAACAGTAACATTTATGTACAGAAAAGAAAAAGGAACTCAGAGGCAGTGTCAAGGGCAAGGAATAAGGATTGGAGAGCTTGAGAGGGAAGAGAGGGAGAAATAAGACGTTTAGGAGCAGACAGAACCAGGTTAGTGGTACTCAGGTTTTCTTTGTCAAAGAGAAGACCATGGTGGTTGAGTGAAACAAATGTAAGTGCACTCAGTGGGATGAGACTTTAGTCAAAGCAGTCACAGGAGCTGGAGGCTGTGAGGTGAGTGTAAAGTATGGATTTGAAAGCTCCCAATGTCGTGGAGGATAGGGAGGGCAGGTTAAGGGCATTGTACCAGGTAGGGAGCCGCAGTATATAGCAATAATACCCAACAGGTGGGCGGTGTGTGCTATACGGACCATGAGGGCATGTGGGGCCCAGACGCCGCAGGCGGAGGGCCTTATAGCCCTGGAAGGTCTGGTATAGCACACACCGCCACCCCTGGAGGGTATTATTATGCTTAGAAAATGGCACTGTAAAAATTATTTTAATAAAAGTTAATAAAAATACGTTTACAATAACTTTTAAATAAAATAGTTCCTCCACCTGTATTTTACTGATGTGTTTTGTCCTATAGGAGCTTCTATACTTATGACTGTAGCTGGTTGTCATGGTTATCCCTCCCACACAGAGGTCCACCCCCGCCCGTAACACAAGACACTTAAGACGTACAGGCTGTAATCCTTTTTTTTTAATACTGGTACTGGTCTGTTCGTGCCTCCGCACAAGTGGCTATGTATTCATTGCTGACAACCAAGGAAATTACTAGAACAAGATAGAGAAAGGTGAAGCCGGTATGTTTTTCCTTTCGCTTTGCTTGCTTCCTTCCATTACCTTTGTCTTGTTTCCCATATCTGAGACGAAATTTAGTTTGTACAGCGCAGCATGTCTCCGTACCTGACTGTCCATGTTTTCTTTTCCTAACCACCACCAGAAAATCTGCGCTCCTTGTCCAGCAGAGCAAATGCGGAAGTAAGACGTGACAACAGCAAAACACATAGAAGAAACGTGAAGAATGAAAAAAAAAAGTGGGTTCATTGCTCTAAGGTTTATTTCTTTTTTTTAATTAAAAAGGAACTCATTTCGTGCCTGTTATTCTGCATTGTACTCTCACAGCATCTGCGAGGGTGAAGCGGGGAATACTGTGACAGCGCTCAAAGGAACAGGCACTTCTATTTTACGATATTAACTGTTGTGCCACTTGTCTGTGTTTTTTAAAGAAATTTTAACTGTTTTTTAGTTTAAAACGTTTTTGGGGTTCACGAGAGCCAGCGGACAGTGAGCGGGCAGACAGCTGGAAGAGAGGGCACAACAGCGGAGTTAGCTCTTGGAGAATAGTACTGTCAGCAGCATGGGATGTGAATTTACAGTAAATAAGAAAAAAAAAGTAACGTAAAATTAGCCCAGGCAGGTTGATGTGTAGCTGACACTGAACAACGGAGCCTTGTGGGGTAGCAGTATCTCTCGCTAAGCGAGAGGAAAAAAATGGTGGCTCCAATAGGTTGAAAATTCTAAGGGCATAGTGATTTTGCAAGGTAATCAGGCAGCCAGAGACTGGGGCTTATTATTTCCCGGTCTCTGTTGCCTGATACCGGACCTGGTAGTTGGTGGCATTAGCCAATCAAACAGGAGAATGCACTCTGCCCATTTTCTAAGTAAAAGATCTTTGTCCCTGAGCAGTCCAGCATCTAGGGACAAGGAAAGGTTGGTGGTCAGATCTTCTGGTGGTACGAGTACCATTGTTCAGGCAGAGCAGGTCCTGGATACATGGAGGAGTGAGTGCCAAGATTGATTTTTTTGCCATCATGCAGGTGAGATACATGAGGCGATTGGAAAGATGCAACCAACCGGTTTCCGTGTAGAGCTCACAAGTGTGGGTCCATCTCTGTGCTCCAGTGAGGAGTCGACAGGTTTTGTTTAGTGCTGTTGAGATGCGCTTTAGTGCAGTGGTAGTAGCTGAGCCATAGACAATTAGACCATAGTCTATGATTGAAATGATGGAGCTTTGAACAGCAATCCTCAAGGCAGCTTGGTTGAAAAATTGACGGTTCCGGTACAAAATTCCAATGCGTTGGTGCACTGTTTTTGCAGTGTTATCGATAAGGGCCGAAAAAGTAAGACATTCGTCAAAAGTGATACCAAGGTATTTGAAGGTGTTCACTTGTTCTAGTGTTTTTCCAAGAGAAGTTTTTATGACAAGTGGAGTATGCCTATTTCTGTTTTGATGACTGATGAAAAGCATGACTTTTGTTTTTTTTTGATTTAGGACCAGTTTGTGCTCAAGGAACCACTTTTCAACACATGAGAAAGCAAGCTGCAGGCTCTGTCATAGTGGATTTGGATCCTTATGGGAGGAAAGAATTACAGCATCATCAGCATAGAGTATTAATTTTTCAGGGCAGGATTTTGGGAAGCAAGTTTAGAAATAGGCTGAAGAGGAGAGGACCTAAAATTTAGCCCTGGGGGGACACCAGAGAGGACCGGTTTGGAGTCAAAGAGAACCTCAGAGATTTTTACTCTTTGAGAACGTTGTGCCAGGTAACTTTTTACCCAGGCTCCAGGTCCCTCGGCTAGCCCAATGTTGAGCAGAAGAGAGATTAGAAGGCTACTGTATGGTGAACAGTGTTAAAGGCCTTTGTGGGGTCTGTGAAAACAGCTCCGGTTAAATAACCCTTATCCAAGGCTTTGTGAGTTTCACTAGAGAAATCAAGTAGGGCCATCGATGTACTGTGTCCTTTCCTAAATCCGTGTTGCTGAATGCAGAGTAGATCGTACTTTTGCAGGTAGTCTGATAGTTGTTCCACCACGATCCGTTCAAGAGCTTTGGAGAGGGGTGGAAGTATAGATATGGGCTGATAGTTCCCTGATGTGGATTTGTCACCCCCCTTTATGCACTGGTGTGACTATAGCGGCCTTCCATGTGTTGGGGAATTGACTTTGGCACAGGGAGAGCTTGAGAATTTTGGTGAGGGGGTGGATCACTTCTTCCAAGGTGAGGGACAGAAGTTTTAGATCAATGGTGTCACTGCTATTTCTTGATTTAGAGCAGGCCTTTTTTATGTATCTGTAGGCTTCATATGTCTTAACTATTTTAAAGTGAAATAGCGGTTTGTCTGGCGAGGTGGTTTGGGATATGAGTTTTGGAACTGACAAGTCCTGGAAGAAGTCTGGTGAGAGGACACCACTGAGGTCAGTGAAGGCTTTATTTAGGGCATCAGTCATAGTCTTAGGGTCATGGGTAGTGGAGCCATCAATGTTCATTTCCGTGGGAGAGGATTTAGACTGTTTGCCTGTAATATTACGTATATTGTCCCAGAAGGATCTCCCGGCAGCCCAGGTGGTTTCTAGAGCATTCTTGAAATAGGAGCTCTTCATTTGCCTGATTTGTGAAGTGCATAGGTTGCGTGCCTGTTTATAGTTAAGTGAGTCTGTTATGGAGCCTGTGGTCCTGGCTATAGCCCAGAGATGGTCACGTGCGTTAAGCTGAGCCAGAAGTTTGGCTGTTAGCCAGGGATTAGAGAGGGCTTTGATTTTACGTTTTTTGAAAGGTGCATAGGTGTCACAGGCAGCGTTGAAAGTTTTAATGAAGAAGTCAAGGGCAGCGTCCACATCCAGCATATTGTAGACAGGGGACCAGTCTTGTTGTAGGACGCAGGTCTTTAGCTTAGCAAGGTTTCCGGGTGGTAGCATTCGACTTAGGATGGTTTTAGGAGGTGGTTTGTGGAATTTATTTGTCCAGATAGAGATCACAGGGGAGTGGTCACTGAGGAAGTTGGAGAGAACGGTGGTGTTTTTTATCCGGACCGGGCGATTAATAAGAATCCAGTCAATGAGAGTGCTGGTTTCAGTCTTGTAGTTTTTTCTAGTAGGGGAGTTGACCATCTCTGTTAGGTTGGTTGCTAGGATAGTATCCCTGCTGGGTCCGATATTTGAGGCAAGCCAATTTATATTGAAATCACCGAGAAGGAGGAGCTCAGAGTCAGGAAGTTGTAATCTTGCAAATTCAAGGATAGACTGGAGCCCGGCTCGTAGGTCTTCAGGGGGAATATAGACTGCAGCCACAGTAAGCACTTTGTTATGGGCACCAAGGAGAAGCTTGACAGGGAGAAGTTGTACTAGGGTGTTTTCTGGGGAGAAACTGGCAAGGTGGCACGAGAGGTGGTCCTTTATATAGATAACACATCTGCCCACCTTTCTTTTTACCCAGTCAAGTCTGAAGAGGTTATAGCCTTGGTGCGAGATTGCATGATCTGGAGTGCTAGGTGTTAGCCAGGTCTCAACAATTACAAGTATGTCAGGATTATGTTGTCCAATAAAGGCTTGAAGAGATGCCAGCTTAGGAAGGAGGCTGCAGATATTTAGGGTAACAATGGATAGCCCGTTTTCAGTTTTTGCAGGCTTTATCTTAATGTTTGAGCCAGGGTCAGGGTTTGGATGGATCCCACCAGACATGAGAAGTAGAAAGAGCAGCAGTTTGAGGGATATCTCCCATAGCTCATACCATGTATCGTTACTGGTAGTGGATTGTTACTGCAGTGAACTAATCCCCCAACTGGCAAAATGTATTCCTTTCTAGATTTGGATTTGTGACTTGTGAGCACTGGTTAGATGTTGTTGTGCCTTTTTGCATGCATCCCTTGAGTGTGCAGCGCAATCTTAATCTGTCTGTGCATTTGCATGGCACCATTAATTCTGGGAGACTGCATTTCTTGTTATGCTCTCATTTCACTTCATCAGGACTGGGGAATTTTCTGGACACAAGACAGTAGCATTTTGGGGATGCACATTCATTCTGGTCACTCTGTGTATGACCTCACCACTGCGCGCATGACTGAGTGCTCCATTAATTCTGCGAGACTTTGCATTTCTTGTTACACTCTCATTTCACTTCATCAGCACTGGGAAGTTTTCTGGACACAAGACAGTAGCACTTTCTGGTGACTGTGTGGGTGGGATGCTGCCAATATTGTTGTCACTCTGCCTTACTTCTTGTTTAAGGAGGAATGACAATGCAAAGTAATAATAACAAGGCAAAGTGAGCCTTTCCTGTGGGGCACTCCGCTTAGCGAAGTGCCAACGTGAAGTGGCAACTTCGCGTTCACTTCGCCAGCTGATTTTAAATTTGCTGCATCTCTATTTGATACTCTGAACCACCTGATGCTGGTGGACACATTGAGGAATATTGGCCTTGACCAGGTGGCTCTGAACTGGCTTAAAGAGTATTTATTTATTTGTTTAGTTTTTGTTGACTGGGTAAGTGCACTAGACAAATCCTGCCTATTTTCAGGCACGAACCGGGGGAAGGGGATACAGATGAATGCCAACTGACCTTGAACCAGAATAAGCAATTGGTGGTATTTTTAGTGAATGAGAGAAATTTGGCCAGGACATAGGGGAAATTCCACTACTCTTTTTGATAAGTGCCATGGGATCTTTAACATCCACCTGAACTACCACCAATCCAGGCAGATGGGACCTCGGTTTAATGTCTCATCCGAAAGACGGTAGAACCACAAGAAGTTCCTTTAGGATCTTATACATCATGGTTGGAACATATCAAGACTGGAGTCCCTCAAGGGTCACAGTTGGGACTGACACTATTTAATCTGTACATGAATGCTGCTGGCCCCCTTATTAAGGGAGCAAGGCACCATTTGTTGGCAGATGATGTGGTCCTGTATGTAGAAGGAACATCAATTTCTGAAATTCAGATAACTCTCCAAAGAGATTTTGATGTCTTACAGGATTAATTTCAATCACACAAATTAATACCAAATACCAAGAAGTCATAGGTTATGATGTTTGAGAATAAGCAGACTGATATTTCCCAAACACTCCAACTCACAACCTTCTCGGATCGTGTATTAGAACAAGTACATTTCTATAAATATTTAAGAGCATGATTAGATACACAAATGAAATGGGGTAAACATATATACAGCCTAATCAAAATATTAAACACCAGGCTAGGGGTCTTGCATAGACTGAGAGACTTTCTTCCAGCACTGGCCAGAAAACATATAGTTAATACCATGATAGTTCCACTATTTTATTACGGAGAGGTGGTCTTCTGGAGGGGGGGGTATCCAGGGGCAGAATTAAATTGGCGTGACACAGTCTTAAATAGGTTTGCTAGGTTTGCCCTGGACACCCCAAGGTTGACACATCACTGTTTAATGTACCGGGCCCTGAACTGGATAAACTTAATGGAATGTAAATATTTACATACAATTTACTTACCAGAATTTGAAGAAAAAGGATCTGCTTTAATTAGATACTCTATCTAAAATTTGGATTACAAGGACAGATTTACGGACAGCCCAAAACATAGAACTTAATATCCCCAAGATAAGAACAACTAAGGGCAACTCTGCTATAGTTGGTCAAGCTCCAAAAACCTGGAACAAGCTTCTACCTGACCTAAGATCTAACAAAGTAGTTCCATGGAATAGAACTAAGGGCTGGTTGCTTCAGACTTTTGCACAACCAAAAGATGCTGCTCACACTGAATGTTAAAGTTTATGTATGTGCTTTCTTTTATGCATCTCAAATGCATGTTTTTATATAAAAAAGAAAAAGGATATTCTATGTATTTATACCTGTTGAAATGGTATTGTATTTTAAATCACGTGAATGAAAATGAGCATTCTTTGCTCAGTTGGGCAATCCTATTTCTTTGGAAGTTCTCTCTTTTAGGAATAAACTTTTATTTTTTTTCAAAATGAATATACTTTATTTAATTTTTTTCCATATACCGTGGTACACACAATAGTATCAAGTATAGATAACAATGGGAGCAGAAGTATTATATCCACATACAGAGAGTAAAAATATGATTGCTCCAAATTTCTGTGCTCCTTAGTCCTATATAACCAGCGCTACATAAAGCAGAACATATAATGAAACAGTACCCACAATATAACTATACTACCTCAAGCCCCCATTCCCCCCACCCACCCCAGCTGCACCATTGAGTGACAACAGGGCATTCCTAACCTCTCAAACAACATATAACCTTTATATAAAGGTGTAAAATAGAAACATAGAAACATAGACTTTGATGGCAGATAAGGACCACTTGGCCCAGCTAATCTACCCATTTCCCTACCTACAGGATAAGTTGCAGATCTTAGTTAACCAAAAGCCTATTTTTTCCTATCTCCCACAAGAATTGCCTTATGTCTGTCCTATGCATTCTTGGATTTTCACACAGTTTTAGACCCCATAACCTCCTCAGGAAGGCTGTTCCATGCCTCCACCACCCTCTCTGTGAAAAAATATTTTCTCGCATTGCCCCGAGTCGTCCCTTCTCTATCTTCAAATTGTGTCCCATTGTTCTTCCACATCTCTTTTTCGGAAAGATGCTACCCTCCTGGACTTTGTTGATTCCATTGAGGTACTTAAGAGTTTCTATCATGTCCCCCCTCTCACTCCTTTCCTCAATGGTATACATATTAAGCTCTTTTAGTCTCTCCTCGTATAGCTTCTCTTGCAGACCCTGCACCATTTTAGTTGCCCTCCTCTGGACTGCCTCCATCCTGTCTATGTCCTTGAGGAGATGGGGTCTCCAGAACTGGACACAGTACTCCAGACGGGGTCTCACCAACTGTCTGTACAGAGGGATAACAACTTCCTGTTTTCTGCTGGTGATGCTTCTACATATACATCCCAGTATCCCCCAGCCCTCCCTACTGCCTTCTCACATTGCTTGCCAACCTTAAGGTCATTTGATATGTTTATCTCAGGTCCCTTTCCATTTTTGTTCTTGTTACTACCTCCCCCGCGCCCCACCCACACCCCCCACTGTGTAATCTTCCCCTGGGTTTTTGTTTCCCAGGTGCATTATTTTGCACTTCTTTGCATTGAATCCAAGCTGCCATACTTCTGACCATTCCTCCAACCTTGCCAAGTCCCTTCTCATCCTTTCCACGCCTCCTTGTGTATCAACCCTTCTGCAGATCTTTGTGTCATCTGCAAAGAGACATACTTTTCCTTCCAGTCCCTCTGCAATGTCACTTATAAAGACATTAAAAAGGACTGGACCCAGTACTGAAACCTGCAGTACCCCACTAGTAACCTCCCTTTCTTCAGTGGACTCCGTTTACAATTATCTTCTGTGTCCTGTTGTCCAGCCAATGTTTTACCCAGGCTACCACCCTGGGACCCACTCACAGGCTGGTTAATTTAACTATTAATCTTTTGTGTGGGACTGTGTCAAATGCCTTGCTAAAGTCTGGGTAGGCCATGTCCACAGCCCCTCCCTGGTCTACTACTTTGGTCACCCAGTCAAAGAAATTAATTAGATTCATCTGACATGACCTTCCTGCTGTGAACCCATGCTGCCTTGGGTTCTGTGCCCCACTGGCCTCTAGGTACTCAACAGTTCTTTCCTTCAGAAGTGATTCCATCACTTTCCCTACCGCAGAGGTCAAACTGACAGTTCAGTAGTTTCCTGCCTCTGTCTTGCTCCCACTTTTGTGAAGGGGAATCACATCCACCTTCCTCCAGTGCTCAGGTACCACACCATCCCCCCACGATTTGTTAAAAAGGGTAGTTAGTGGTGTCACTAGTTCTCCCCTTTCTTTTAGAATTTTGAGGTGAATCCCATCAGGCCCCATTGCTTTGTCCACCTTCAGTTTTAGGGGTTCTTTCAGAACTCTTTCTTCTGTGAAAGGACTGGAATTGACCCCCCTATCCAGAGTGCTTCTGTTAATTTGATTAGGTACCTCCTCCTCCTCCTCCTCTTTTGTGAATACTGATCAGAAGTATTTGTTCAGTATCCCTGCTTTTTCACTGTCCCTCTCTGCCCACTCACCGTCCATTCTATTCAGCCTCACTACCGCTCCCTTTGACCTTCTACGCTCCCTGATGTACCTATAAAAGGTTTTATTCCCCTTCTTAACTGAGTTGGCTATCTTTTCCTCAGTTTGGGCCTTTGCTATTCTGACTTCCCAACCTGTTTCCTTCTGCCTTAACTGGTACAGTTCTCTGCCCGGCTCCTTCTGTGTTTCCTTATACTTCCTAAATGCAATCTTCTTCTCTGTAACCTTCCCCACCACCTCTTTTGATAACCACAGTGGCTTTTTCTTCTGTTTTGATTTGTTTATTTGCTTGTACCAATCTATTATTTAACAGCCTATAAGGTAACTAACATATATAAAGGATCCTATACTCTTTGATAAAATTTTGTGTTCTTCGAGAGACTGGCCAAGAGATTTTCTGCTTGAAGAGTGAAAATAATCTCATACAGCCATTCTGTCACCATGGGGATTGTTTGATCCATCCAATGATCTAGTAACACTTTTTTAGCACATAGAGAGATCAAGGCCATGTGCTTCCTTTGATTCCCAATAAGAACATTTCTGTATTCTCCCAGGATATATATCTCCGGTAGGAAGGCATCAGACAGGCCCAGAAGGGGGATCTAGCTTAGTTTTGATGGCTAACTAGAAGAGAGAAGTCTTTTTGCAGCTCCAAAAAATATGGAGTAGGGTGCCAGATTGTTCACCACAATGAGAGCATATGTCATTTGGGAGCTTCCCCATTCTGTAGAGTTTGGATGGGGTATAGTATAAGTCATGAATTATGTAGAACTGGAGTAAACGGTATTGATCCCATTTTATACGTCTATATAGGTGAGACCATATTTGACTCCAGGATCGTATGGTAGAGGAGGGAGGAGGTAGGGTATAGTCCCATTTGTAAGAGGTAGGGCCTTCTTTGTCCACCAATAAATCCTGTAGATGATTGTAAAAAAATGAGATGATATGTAATGAAGGTGATGAGGGAATAACCGAAAGAATAGGCTCATCTAAATACTTATCCCAGAGCCCTAACCCAAAATGATGAAGAAGCACAGGAGATAACTGGAGATATTTAAAACAAGAGGAGGGAAGACTGAATTTGCATTGAACTTCCAGGAATGAGAGTAACTTGTGATGATCCAGTAGATCCTTGACCAAAATTCTCTCATTTCTGGGCCAGTAGGAGGAACCTAATGTCTTTCCCCCTATCTTGAAGTTGGGATTGTGTAGTAGCAGTTGGGAGGTATCGTACCTAAGGGATGCATGTGTGAGCATGTTTAACTGTTCATTTTCCCAAAGCATTGCCATTATAGGGGAATTCCGTAGCTGTTTAGGTACGTATTTGAGGGGAACATATAAAAGGAACTGAGGTCAATATTATGTGAGGCACATAAAGATTTCTCTATCTGCAGCCATAGCGGAGAGTATATTTTAGAGTCAGTCGAAGCAGAGGTTGCCAGCCAATGGTGCATAATAGTGCAGGTAATTGAAAGGTAGTAAAGAAAAAATTGGGAATTTGGAGACCTCCCCTAGTGCATTGCAATTTAGAGATGCTCATCTCGGAGATTTACCCTGCCAAATATAATTGGAGATAATACTATGTATGGGAGAAAAACAACTTTTAGGAAGATAACAGTTATACATTTGAAGAGGATACAGGAGACGGGGAAGGGCATTCATTTTTATAACACTAATATGTCTCCAAAGAGAAAGAGGGAGTAAAGCCCAATGATTGAGGTCCACTTTAATATGAGAGTATCTCATCCAGATTATATTTCTTCATTTTAGCTGTGAACTGGGAAAGGTATATCCCCAAGTACCACATCTTATCCTTGATCCAAGTTATTCCAAGATGTTGAATTTTGGTGCGCAAAGTAAAGTCATTAAGAGGCATTACCTCCATCTTGGAATGGTTCAATTTATAGTTGGAGATTTTGCTAAAATCTTAAATAATATCTATGGCTGCTGTAAGGGAAGCGGAGGGATGTGTGACATGAAGAAGTATGTCATCTGCATGAACTGACATCTTGTACTGGAAGGTACCAATGGGAATCCCTGTAATCCTTGATGAGGCATTAAATCAATGGATTAAAGGTTCAAGACACAAATTGAACAAGAAAGAAGATGACAGACAACCTTGCCTGGTACCTTGTTGGAGACATATAGGTTGTAATAAAACTCTGTTACAAAGTATTTGGGCTCTGGGGCATGAGTATAGTACCTGTATCCAGTGAATAAACTGAGAGGGAAAATTATATTTTGGTAAGAGGTGAAAGAGGTAGTCCCATGAAACCCTGTTCAAGGCTTTCTCTGCATCCAGGAAGGCCAAAACCTCAGGGGTATCAGACTCCCTGGACACAGAAATGAACTGAGTAAGTTTCCAAAGATGGTCCGACGATAATCTACCAGTCACAAAACCAACCTGTTTTGCACTAATTAAATCATGCCAGACTTTATTAACTCAATTAGCCAGGACCTTTGCAAGGATTTTAAGATCGACAATGATTAGAGATATGGGTCGATAATTAGAAACCTGAAGTGGGTCCCTTCCTGGTTTGGGGAGGACCACAATTGTGGCCTCTGTTAACAAGAGATCTGACAGGCCATATTTGTAAATATAATTGTAGACATCAAGTAATAATAGTATTAATGGATTTTTAAACCTTTATAAAATTCCGTGGTGTAACCATCAGGACCCAGTACCGTATCTGTGGGAAGGGAATCAATAGCAGACACAATTTCCGCAGATGTGAGTGAGGTACTCAGATAATCTGCCTGGTGAGTCCCTAATTGTGGGAGCAGGAACATCTTGTACAAACTGTTCCATAAGGTTCCTATTAAAAACCCCAGGGAGCCGGAAGTATGGACTTTGGCAGTATTCTTGAAAACATGTGACTATCTCAAGAAGGGATGTGAGAAGTTTTTCATCTGTATTTCGAAGGGAGTGAACTAGCCTATCTGCAGTTTGGGCCCAAAGCCATAAGGCGATTAACTTGACAGCTTTGTCTCCCTGATCAATATAATGAACCACGGATCATAGTAAAAGATGTTCAGCCTTATCACTTAAAAGGGTATTGTAATGGTAACAAAGGATTTCCAACTGATTAAGTTCTTCTGGAGTTGGGACAGGAGCTATAGATAATTCCTGCTGTCTAATTTGGCTAAGGAGATCAGACGAAACCTGAGCAATAATTGTCTTCCTTACGGAGGACAAGTGTATAATTCCCCCCAGCATAGTACATTTCAATGCTCCACACAATAGATACAACTTGGTCACAGAGGGAGAACTGTTGATTAGAAAGGTGAAGATATAGATATGGAGGGGTGGGAAACCAACTTCTCAGATTTTAGCAATTAAACATTCAACCTCCAGACCATATCCCTGGTAACAGAAGGGCCTAATTGCCAATGCAAGAGTAGTGGATGATGGTCTGAGATTACTTTGGGGAGGTAATTGCATGATGAGACATCCTTAAGGTGCCCAGTACCCAACAAAAAACAATCAATGAGTGAGAAAGAGTTATGGGGAATTGAATGGAATGAGTACTCTCTAGCAGTAGAAAAGAATGCCCTCCATGGGTCAACCAGACCAACCAAATCCATAAATTCTCTAAGAGCTAATTGGGCTGGGGAAAGAACAGGAATAAACTTTTACAAGCAAACAATATCCCCCCTCTCTCTTCTAGCCTCCAACAAATATATATTTGGCGCCCTAATTCATGCCTCGTAGGACTTTCCTTGCTGGCCCTGAATCATCTTCATTACCCTGCACTGTACCTCCTCCAGCCTGTCCTTGTCTTTTCTAATGTGAGGGCTCCAAAACTGGACACAATACTCCAGATGTGGTCTCACCAGTGATCTATAAAGGGGAAGTGTCACCTCCTTCCTTCGTTCCACTGTTAGTACCCCTTCCTATGCATTCCAGCATCCTGTTTGCCTCACTGTATGCCTTGTCACATTGGCTAGCCTGCTTAAAGGTGTTACTAACAATGACTCTGAGGTCACATTCCTTTGCTGTAGTACTGAGTTTTTTCCTCACCCATACAGTATTCTGTCCTGGGATTCCTTTTCCCTAGGTGCATTGCCTTGCACTTTGTGGCATTGAAATTCAACTGCCAGATCCTCGACTATCTCTCTAGCCTCTGCAGATCCTCTTGTAGTTCTCTAATTGCTTCAATGCTATACACTCCTATACAGAGCTTTTTGTCATCTGTGAAGACACCTAACCTACCCTGGATCCCTTCTCTAGTGTCATTGATGAACATGCTGAAAAGAAGTGGACCCAGGATAGACCCCTGTGGTACCCCACTTGTGATCTCCTTCTCTTCTGATTTTAACACTGATTACCAGTACCTACTGCCATCTCCCTTTTAGTCAATTTTCCATCCATTAGACTATATCCCTAGTCATCCCAAGGTCCCTCAGCTTTTTCACAGGTGCCTGTGGGGCAAAGAGTTGAAAGCCTTGTTGAAGTTAAAATACAGCAGATCCATGCTTTATCCAATTCCTTTATGACACAATCAAAAAAAAGACTATTAAATTTGTCTGGCATGAGCTCCCCACTACAAAACCATGCTGTTTACTAACTTGGAGATCATTACCCTCCAGATAGTCCACAAGATCTGTTTTGATAAGAGACTACATCAGCTTTCAGACATTAGAGGTGAGATTGATGGGCCTGTAGTTGCCTGCTTGTTCCTTGTCCCCCTTTATAAAGTGGAAGCATGTCCTGACACAGGTTATTACCGCCTCTACCCATATAGGGGGTCATTCATTAGATCTGGTCTTTCTCTTGGGTATGGAGATCACTGACCCGGGGGTGGAACCAGTCAGCTGGTCGGACCATTACACCATAAGGTTCAGCTTCAGGGCCCCCTCTAATAGGTCTGCCCCTACAGAGATGGTCCAATACCGCCCTTTAAGGGGTATTGGCCCCAATGACCTAATGGCGGTGTTGGATCTATCGAGTTTGTCGGGTGAATGCATGAGTCCAGATGGTCTTGTACTTGCCTATAATAAGGCTGTGGGAGATGATCTGGACAAAATTGCTCCTGTTCGTGTTCGACCTCTCACCATCCGTCCAAGGAGTCCATGGTTTGATGGCCCTTGAAGGAATTAAGGCAAGAGGCCTAAGGCTGGAGAGCTCATGGAAATCGGGCCTTGATGCTGACAGGCTTAGATTGCTAGCCCATTATGATGAGCTACCAATCAGAAATCACTCATAAGAAGGCAGAATTCCTGTCCAGAGAGATTTCTGCTGCAAAGAATCGACCGGCTCAGCTTTTCCGGACTGTGGACAGACTGTGCAATCCAGTCTGTCTTCAGCCTAGAGAAGCCTTTTCTCAGCTTAGATGAGAGGAGTTCGCTCGCTTCTTTGCAGATAAGGTTGCCAGCATCAGGTCCGGCATTGGTCCGACCTCTCCTTCGGGGGATTATTGTGGACGATTGGTGGTACCTAGTCCTCGGCCTGTCTGGTTGGATTTTCACTGCCCGGAATTCGTTGACATTGTGAAGATCATCCAAACAATGCGTCCAACCAGTTGTAGTTTGATCCGGTCCTACATGATGTTAGTAGGTTGTGTGAAGTTATCTACCCAATCCTTGCTAACATTGTCTGAAATCCTTGAGAGAGGGGTTTTTCCTAACTCCTTAAGGAGGCAGTAGTTCACCACTCCTAAAAAATCCTCCTTGGACCCAGACTGTCTAGCTAACTACCGCCTATCTCTAACCTGCCATTTGTTGGTAAGGTTATTGAAAAGGCAGTTGCACTGCAATTGGATGATCATCTTACCTCCATAATGTCTATGATACTCTCCAATCTGGCTTCAGGAAAAGGCATAGTACTGAGACTGCCCTTGTTCGGGTATTGAGCGACCTCCTAATGGCCAGAGATCGAAAGGCTTGTACCATTCTGGTCCTTCTTGATCTTTCTGCTGCATTTGACACTGTAGACCATGGGGTGCTACTGGAGCGACTGCGGGTTTTTTGTGGGCTGTCTGGTACAGTCCATGAATGGTTTCGTTCTTACCTCACGGTAGGTCTCAGAGAGTTGTCACCGGAATTTATTCCTCTGACGCCTTCTCCCTACCATGTGGGGTACCACAGGGCTCCATTTTAGCTCCCATGTTGTTTGCAGTGTATATGCTGCCATTGGGAGAAATCATAAGGAGATACAGCTTGAGTTTTCACTGCTATGCAGATGATACTCAGCTGTACCTATCCTTTCTCCCCAATCAGAGTGATGCACTCTCCGTACTTAACAACTGCCTGGATGAGATCAGAATTTGGATGAGTTCGAGCTGGTTAAAACTTAATCCGGATAAGACTGAGGTATTGGTTGTGGATCCAGGTCATCCTGGGAGGGTTTGGGTGTTGGACAGCCATCGGGTTTATTACTTGGTGGTGTACGCTCTCTGCTCTCGACAGGTGCGAAATCTTATTTTTGATGATGGTCTGACCTGAAATCACAAGTGTCAGCTGTTGTCAAATCTCTTTACCATCTGAGGAATATCGCCGGGTGAAACATCTGATTCCCAGGAGGACCTTTCGACTTGGTCCACGCCTTTGTTACCACCGTCTGGACTACTGTAATTCCCTCTACCTAGGGCTTCCAGGGGTTGACATCCGTCGCCTTCCAGCTGGTGCAGAACGCTGCAGCCAGGCTTTTGACTGGGTTTCTGGGGCCAGTCATATTACGCTACAATACTTCGCGAACTGCACTGGCTGCCTGTTCGGTTGGATCACCTTTAGGTTGGTTTAATAACCTTTAAAGCCTACACAATCAGGGACCAGGTTACCTGAAAGATCTTCTGGTTCCCTATTGCCCCTCCGTCCGCCCAATGAGGGATTGCTAGAGATTCCTAGGTTCGCTTTGAAGTTGTCAGGATCTCGTGCTTTTGCCTTTCAGCTCCTACCCTGTGGAATTCTCACCTCATTGGTTAAGAGAATGCCCGACCGTTGACAGTTTTAAAATTGCTTTAAAAACATATCTCTTTACTTTGGCTTTTCCTTTATAGTTGTGATTGTTTAATGTTGGATTTTCCTGTTTTATTTAATCTGTACAACGCATTGATTTTGAAAGGCGCTTTAAAAATAAACATGAATTGAATTGAATTGAATGTCCAACACCCTCAGGCATAAAGGTAATTCTACCTTTCTACAGGTCATTGGTGAGACCCCATTTTGAATACTGTGCTCAGTTTTGCAGTTCCCACCTAAGGAACATCAAATGTAGGCTGGAGATGGTGCAGCATAAGGTAACCCAAATGATTCTGGGTCAACAGGGCATATCCTATGAGGATTGGTCTAGGGCTCCGAACATGTACTTGCTGGTGGCCAGATGGGAGAGGAGTTACTTGATAAAAACGTTCAAGTTCCTGATAGGAATGAATAAGTTAGACTGAGAGGAATGATTCAGCAGGATGGGTCAGTCAAAATCAAGGGGACATGAGTGGAAGCCAGTGGTGGGGGGGGGGGAGCAGGAGGAGTGTGAGAAATGTTACTTCACAGAGAATGGTGGAACTGTTGAACAGCCTACCAGCTGAGGTGATGGGTGCTAAAACCATTACTGGATCCAAGCACAGCTGTGCCAGAGTAAAGGGCTTAATAGTTACTCAGGTGCATAGCAGAAAGGCTGGAAGAATGAGGGGAAGTGAGGGCCAAACCCTCTTCTGCTTTATGTTACTCTTTTGTTGACATACATGTAGAGTAATTCACATGCTGAAGAAGGTGCAACACTGTAAAAAAAATATTATATGCAATAATGCATTTCCACAGATTATTTTAATAGTCAGTTAATCACCTGCCTCATGCCAGATTACATGCCTAGAGAATGATTAACAGATCATTAATACATCCTCTAATCATGCATTACTGCTTTGGGCCTGATCCACAATGGCATGCCTAATATGTGCAAATCACTCATACCTGGGGTGCTGTGATCAGCACCGGCTGATGCTGGTGTGCTTGCTTGAATCCGTGAACCCCAGCAATCCAGGAGCCTAGTAAAAAGTATATTGCGGAGGGTCCAGATGCAGGCTGGGAGAAAGTGTCTTGCTGGATACTGTGCATCCAGTTGGATGCCCAGGTCAGCTCCCTACAGGATCCCTGGCTCCACGTGGAGCAGGATCCAGTAGCATATGGCAGTCTTTTAAGGACTGCAATATCCTGATTGAAACCAGCAAACATTTCCCTTCATCGCTTGCCAATACCAGTACAGCACTTAGAACACCATGGAGGCTCTGAGGGCTGGGGGAAGATCGGGTCCAAGGATGTTCCAGCAGCTGTTTGAGGGAATGTGTGCCACTAGTGCTGACCTTAGCACAGCATAAAGTATTTTGAAACCTGTAAACAATGTCATATACAAACATTTACTGTTTGAAACATGTAGCAGTGTAATACAGTATATCAAAAACTACCTACTGCTAGCCCATGTGTGAGCCCCACAGTTCTTGTTTCTGCCCAGCTGCTCAACTACCAATGGTGCTATTAGAGTACTTAAGCCTCCCACATATTGACATGCCCCATCCCTTGCTGAACACCTGTCCCATCCATCACTCACAGGGTTGCAATAACCTTATACTGTACTTCCCATTTTCTCCACCCCTTCCCCTCCTCCTCCACAAACCTGCCACACTTGTTCACTCAGGTCAGATATGGGGGTCCAAAAGCCCCCAATTATAAAACACATCACCCCACATAACTCATCCAGAAAAGCGTGGAGATATTTAGAGAGGTATTGCCAGTGATCTGGTGGGTGTGCACATGTGTGTGGCAGGTGGGTAGAAGGAAGTGTGACAGGGGCAAATAGTTTCAGTCAATGGTGCAGGCAGAAAGGTGGGAGCAGCACAGCAAAGACAGAAGTCCAAGATGGCATAAGTGGGAAAATGGGCAGAGGCAAAGCCCAGGCAAAAGCTGCAGGAGACAGAGGAGAGGAGGATACAGGCACCGGGTTACAAAAGGTAAGGGTGGACCACTCTTTGGAGGAATTGGAGAGTGCAGTAATTGTCCCACCTTTGACAGTTTGGTGCAGACAGGTGGCACAGGAATGCAGTGATGTAGGTGAGTGAATGCATGTGGGGGGGGGAGTGGTAGTGCATCTGGTGATGGTAGTGCATCTGGTGATGGAAGGGGAAGAGATTCAGCTGGTAGTGGGCCAGTGACATAGCTGATAAGGGAAGGCAGTAACACAGCCCATAATGGGGGCAACAATACAGCTTGTAAAGGTTAGCAGTGAGACAGCCAGTATCTGGAGGATGCAGTAACACAACAGGTAATGAGGCAGCAGTGGCACAGTTTGCAACGCAGGGAAATGACAGAGCTGGCAATGAGGAGGTAGTATCCCAGCTGGTGAAGGAAGCAGTGACAGCTGGTAGTGAAGGAGTGGGCAGTGACACAGCTGGAAACAAGGTATGACACTGACCACTGGCAAACAAGGGGGGAGTAACACAGCTGATATCTGGGGGACAACTGACAATGAAGGGCGGTGACATAGCTGACAATGAGGAGGGAGTGACACAGCTGGCAATGGGGGGTACTGAAAATGCTGGCAACGAAGGGCTGACAAAACTTCTGGCAATGACAGGGCAGCAAAACAGCGGGTAAAGAGGACACTGAAACAGCTAGTAACAGGATAATTACAGCTGGTAATAGGGCAGTGACAGCTGGTAATGGGGCCTGTGACTTAGCTAGTAATGGAGGCCGTGACACGGGGGGTAATGAGACAGTGACAGCTGGTAAAGGGGACAGTGGGTGTCCCATGAGATGGGTGCATGGGGAAGGGTGCCATCCATAATAGCGAGTCGTTTCCCGCAAAATCCCACATGGTGATGAGAGGGTAGGGTGAGCGGATGGGGGGGTTGGTGAAATGGGCGACACGATGTCGCTATATGTACGCATGTGGGTGGGAGCGAGCATGGCAAGCATGGGCTTGGAGGGGGTAGAGGATGTCTAGTGGGTGGCGCTGTGGTGGGTTGCCGATCTGCATCATGGCATTGGGGGTTTGCCTGTGGTTGGGGCCGGTGAGGTACCGGGTTCAGGTCCAGGCGCTGGTACAATTTTATTGCGCCCGGCCCAAACCTTTAATTTGACATGTTCTCACCCCCCCCAACATGCACCCCCCTGGATTTCAGAATACTTTAGTAGGGGGGTGGGGGGTGCAGCCACCCCTTTACAGAAAGCATTGAAATTTTTGTCCCTGGCACTGTTGTCCTGTGCACTGGGGTGTCAGACTGCCAAAAATGTTTTTGGCACTCTGACTTTGCGATAATGGCCATCGCCTTTAGGCTCTCGCCATTATCACATAGAACTGGGCAGTAACAGCTGGGAACAGGGAGCAGTGACACGGCTGGTAATGGGTCAATGATGCAGTGGGCGATGGGGCAGTGAAACAGCTGGTAACAGGGCAGTGACACTACTAATAATGGGGCAATAACACAGCTGGCAACTGGGGATTCAGTGACAGCTGGAAACTAGGGAAGGAGTGACAAAAATGGTAATGGGGGTTCAGTGACACCTAGCAATAGAGATGTGCAAGGGATGGCAATGGGAAGGAGGGGTGATAAAGCTGGCTGTGGTAAGAAGCAGTAACACAGTTCTCAACCTGGGGAGTGACACAGCAGAAACAGGGGCCACAAGTGACTTGCAACTGCCACCCATCCCCACCCTTATTGGACTGGTATGCAATATGTAAGTAATAAGACACGACAGGGTATGGATAGTAGTGTGATCACCACACATCTAGGGGCATAATGAGGCACAACACCATAGGACAAGTGCCTTATCACCCCTGGAAGTGCAGTGATCACAGTGCTACCCACATCCTGGAGTGCCTTATTGAACTTATTAGGCTAATTACTGACAGGGTACCCCAAGGCTCCATATTTGGCCCCTTCTCTTTTCCCTGTTCATTAATGATCTACCCCTTAACTGTGGTGGTACCGCAGCTGAGTTGTATGCTGATGATGCCATATTATATAGATCCTCTCCTCTCCTCTGCTGACTTAAACCTGATCAACACCTATCTGAAAAACAACTTCCACATTCTAGAAATTTGGTTTCTGGAAAACAAAACAGTGCTTAATGCCAAAAAAAACCAAAAACAAAGCAATGCTCTTTGGTCACAAGAACCTTGACCGGGATTGGCAACACCTCTTTAAACCCTCTACCATCAATGGCATCAACCTAGAAGTGGTACAATCTTTTAAATACCTGGGTGTTATGCTGGACCAATCCTTGCCCTTTGAACACCATGCTGATGCCCTGGTTAAAACTTTAAATCTGAAGACTGGCCTCCTTTACCAACTTATTCTTTACCAATCAAGAGCTGCTTATCTAGCTACTGCTAGCAGCACCCTCTTAGCAATTATCTTCTATGATGCTCCAGTGCTTCAGTTGGCTCATTTATTTATTTATTTAGTTTTATTGCCCAGGTAAGTGCACTAGACAAATTCTGCCTATTTTCAGGCACGACCCAGGGGAAGGGGATACAGATGAATGCTAACTGACCTTGAACCAGATTAAGCTGTTGTTAGTATTTTAGTGAATGTATCTTAGCAGAGGATCTATATAATCATGAATCTAGCCTATCTAGACTTAAGACTCTATAGCACAGGATTGGGCATTTTGCAGCTGGTGCACACTCCAGAGCCCACCACTGTTCATTACTTGCAACCCTAGGGTGTCTCTCCATTGAGAATAGACTGCATTATCCCCCTATACTGCCTTATCTCTAAGTTACTAAAACCCTATTCTCCACTCTGTTTCACAGGCATAATCCAACTCAAACAGTATGCTAGACCTCTGAGGTCTGCAGCCAGTCCATTACTGGACATCTTTAAGGTGTGGTATGCAATCAGAAGGAGATCTTTCTCAGTTGCAACCTCCTCTTTATGGAATTCTCTGCCGTTTGAGGTCCTCATCTGCCCCACTCTAGCACAGTTTAAAAAAAAGAGTCTGAAATCACTTGCGTGGGCTGTGTCCCCATGTAATTGTACTCACTGAAGCCCCTTTTTTTGTCTCTTGGATGCATCTGGTGCATCTAACCTTTCTGTTGTTGTACCCTGTTTATATTTTCACTGTAAATTGTTCACCTGTGTCTAACATATTTTTCCCTCTATTTGCTGCTTTTGCCTACTGTATATATTACATGAATTGTTGTCTAATGTTTGTAAAATTCTCAACCCAGTGTTTGTAACTAATTACTTTGCACTCGTACGTATTCACCTGGTATGTGTTTTTTTTTGTTTATGATGCTATTTTATACCTATTTATTGTAACTAATTTGGGGTCGCCTCCTGAAAAAGGGATTGTTTTTGTCTCACTGGGCCTACACAATCAACAAAATTCAAATAAAAAAAAATTGGTTTATTAATTTTAAATGTGTTAAAAATAAAAAGGGTTATGCATAAAAAATACACATATGTGTCTCAATATTTGGTAAAATAGTTCCTCCACCTACAGGATCTTGCTTGTATTTTCAGCTTTGCTTTTATTATGTTTGACTCAATGAGGTTACTATAATTGTAGTTACTGTAGTTCAAAAAAATACACTTCTTATAAACTCTTCCAGCTACTTGTGCTGGTAAATGTTGTTATTTAATTCTGTAGTTATTAAAACGGGATCCTTGCAGATGCCTGCTACCCCCACACAGACATCCCTGCTGTTTTCATTGGCAGCACTTACTTGGTTGACTTAAATATGTTTCTGCCCCACATGCTTTGAACCCACATTGTGATTGAGTTGTTCTGCGAAAGTCAATCATGAGCTGACTGGGGGATTGTTGCTGAAGTGGGCAGAACAGAAGACTTTATTTTATAAAGGTAAAGAGTGCTCATTGCAGGACACAATACAGGATGTAGCTCTGTAAGGATACAAGTGTGCACAGACAGATGACAGTCATTTTAACCCGCAGCACTTACACACTCACTTGGCTGACTTATGGATTAAGGGAAGGATGAGTTTGTGGCTGCTTTCCCCTTTTTTTAAATGATTAGATAATTTGTTTAAGTTTATGGGAGAAAGATGGACTCGGCAAGTGATGGCGGCAAATGTTTGGCCAGGACTTGACTGCTGCTCTATAAAGATAGCTGCAAGAGAGGAAGAGCACAAGAGAAAGTTTTTTTTTTTCTTATTTTGATTACATATACTGTTGTGCCAGTCTCATTTTGTAACAATTACTTATACTAGCTGTGAGACAGTCAGGAAGTCAGGCAGTGGGCCAGCAGAGAGAGAGAGAGAGAGAGAGAGAGAGAGAGAGAGAGAACAGCAACAGTGTATTTATGTGCTGTCTTCTGTTAGATGGTTTACTTGCTTTAATTTTGTGGTGCTGTTATTCAGCCAGCCCAAATATACAACTGCCCGCTTGGCTGCAATGTGTTTGTCCAGTCCCCCCGCCCCCAGCTGACTCTCACTCACTCACTCACTTACTCACTCACTCTCTCAGGGGAAAAAACAGAGCACTCTGATGAGCGTAAAGAGAGGAGGCATTTTTCTTCTTTTTTTTAAAATGTCATGCAGTACCTATGTAGTGAAACATGGTGGCTCCATTAATCTGCATGCCCCAGCCTTTCCACCAATGCAGGTGTCTGATGAGCCAGATGAAATGGTTGTTCAGAGGCACATATTCTGCTTTTTTACTCTTACTGAGAGGTCTGCGTTTCAGTGTTTACAGTGTCCAGCTTACTACCACTACTACTAACGTCCATTGAGCGTTGTGGCCTGAGTGGGGTGACACATCACCTAGAATCAAGATAAACTGTTTTCTGATCTCATATATCTTTTTAATTGTCCTGTTCTACTTTGTGGGGAAATGCTTTTTAAACAGATGACAGAGTGGACACAGAAGTGAATATGTGAGGGAGAGGGAAAATACAGGTGGTGAATGTGATTTTTGTCCCTTGCCATCTTAGTAGTTTAGGGTGTGTGATCCAGTGAGAAAAAAATGGCTGCCAAAATGTTCTTATGATTCTATGGCTGCGTACTGATTTGTGATGATGCTAAATATCAGGATGACCCTGGGTAGTACTGTGTTCATGGACGGTCTGGTGACTAGTCCTAGCCAATCAGGATTTGAGGATTTCAGTGCCCTTTATAATTCTAAATACATCACCACTTCACTATACCATTTTCACAAACACATCACCAGCTACCAGTGGCACCTGTCAACTCTAGTTCTACTGGTTGTGCCACAAACATCCCCCAAGACAGTATATCAACATCTGCATGTAAAGCATGCTAGGAATAGGATATTACACAGAGTAATAAGACTTACACCATCTTTGCAGTCACTGGTCAAATAATGCACACATGCTGTCTACATACAGTATTTCTGGTTAGTACCACTGCCCCTTATTTCATCAAAATTACTATTCCTCTGACGTTGGTTTCCTTCACTGGCTTTCCAACTCACTAGGGGAACTGGGATAATTCCCCTTGAAGATCTCTAGGAGGTAACATACATCTACATTGCCCCAAAACCTAACATTTTTGGAGTTGTGTCTACTTACTGGTTATTTCTTAATGTAAATGTTTTGTATCACTACAGTGAAGAAGACTTGATTTTTCACGGCAGGCAGTAATTCCCATTCAGAACCTCAACTGCAGCCTTGTACTGTCTTAGTCTGTTGCCTGCAGCAATGCCCTCCAACTCTCTGTCAGAGATGTATTACTTCCTATTTTAAAATTTGCTCTCTGCCATCACCTTGCTGCACTTTTACCTCTTATTCAAAAGGAATGGCATTAGCAGCCTACTGCCTTACTCCTGGCAGAACGTTTTGTGCTTGTTAAACCCTTAGGGTGTTCCCACACAGTTCAGGCCTCGTGCCTTACAGGTGTTTGAGAGCTACACATTGAGCCCTACCTATACTGATCTCACGCTTTGTGTTCTGGGTTCTACTTGCACTATCCTCCTGCTTTTTGTTCTGGGTTCTCTGGCTCACAGGAGCCCACCACTTTAGATCTGTTTTTCTCCTCTTGTCTATGATCACACAACCATGGAAATATTTTATGTACCATACTTAGTTACCAAAGAGAAGAAGGGATACGTCAAAAGGATTGGTAATACTTCAGGTACCTATATATACACCACAGTTAATGTATAAGTACCCTGTAACTGCATAGAAATTATGATATTCGTACATGCAAAATACATATAACAGCTGCATACTGTAATAACCTCTGTAACCCGGGTGCCATTTAGCAGCGGGATACTACCCCTGCCTGGTGTCTGTAGTACAGGTTAAGGGGCCTGGGTTCTGTTTCAATGACAAGTGGGGATTCTGTCCCAAAGATAAAATAATAAAAGTGCAGTCCCTCCACCAAGAGCAAAAGGGCAATGAAAATGGTGCAAGGTCTGCACAAAAGGTCACACGAGTAGAGTCTGGAGGCACTCAATATATACAGTACACCCTGGAGGAGAGGAGAGGAGAGGAGAGAGAGGGTAGACATGGTAGAGACCTTCAAGTACCTGAAGGGAATAAAGAAGGTACAGGAGGGTAGCATCTTGCAAAAAGGAGGTGCACCAGAACAAGAGGGCATGGAATGAGATTATTTATTTATTCATTCATTTGGTAATCGGGTTGGTGCACTGATCCAAAGACCTTTTTCAGGCATGGCCTGAGCCAGAAACTGGTACAAACAGTGTAAAATATATTGAGAGAACAGCGTGGATCATACAAGGAACATAACAAGGAATCCAATGTAGGTAAAGCTAACAGAGCAAATACAAGACCAGATACATCAACAACTGAGCATACCAAGGTACAGTATATAACATTTAGGTAAACAGGGTAAAGTTGCTCCATTGTTCAACAATAGGAATAACAATAGTATTCAAGGCAGGAGACAGGAGCGTAGCACTGGGGGGGAGGTGAGGGTGGGCTGCAAGCGGGGTGCAGCCAAGCTAGCGGCCTATGGGCAGATGCAGTTCATGGAGGACAGAAAGTGCATTCTTTATAGGGAATTTAGATTTAGAGGGGGGTCAGGGGGAATGTAGGGAGGGGGGAGGTTGTTCTATAGTGCGGGTCCAGCTGTGGAGAAGGCTCTTAGGCCCATTCTCATAGTTATGTTAGGACATTCTAGTTGGAGGTGGGAAGACTGATGTAGATTACAGCAGTAGGTTCTGGGCCAGATAAGAAGGGATAGTGGAGAGTAGGAGGGATTGTGCAAGGTATCAGCAATGACCCAGACCAGCAGGTAGGAGCGCCACACTTGTGGAAGGAGCCAGTTAAGGAACTGGTAAATACAGCAGTGGAGAGTGAGAAGAGGGGTGCAGAGGGCAAGGCAGAGTATACAATTGTAGGTAGCGTCCAGGTGGTTCAGGTTGGCAATAAGTTGAGGAAGTACACTGGGCAGCCATAGTCATGGAGGGGGAGGAGGTTGTCACGGACAATAGCAAGACGGGCTTCCAGCGAGCGATGGTCGATCTGGTGATTGCAGAGCCCTATCTTCTGGTTGATGCACCTGATCATTGAGGCAATGTGGTCAGTGTAGGTTAGGGATGGATCCAAGATTACCCCCAGATACTTGAAGGTGGGAACAGTGTCAAAGGGAGCTCCATAAGGGGATCTGACAGTGAGAAGGCCGTTGTTGTGGGCAAGGACAGAGAGTTTTGGTTTGGAATGAAAAAGCATGGTCTTTGTTTTGGCAGCATTGACAAACAGTTTGTTGGTGGAGAACCAACAATGTGCCTTGTAGAAATCATTGGTAAGAGTGGCAGATAGTGAGGAGGGGGAGGAATCACTTTGGTATAGTATTAAGTCATTGGCATAGAGGAGTGATTTACAGGATAGGCCATCTGATCGGAGAGAGTTAATGAAGAGGGAAAAGAGGAAGGGGCCAAAGACAGATCCCTGGGGGACACCCACAGAGACAGGCAAGATGGGAGAGGGGTCACCACCAAGGCAGACCATCTGTGTTCTACCAGAGAGGTAGTTAGTGAGCCAGGCAGTGGAGGCAGGGGAGAAACCAAGAGCGTTGAGTTTTGCTATCAGGATGTTGTGATTTACAAGGTCAAATGCCTTGGACAGAGCTACAAACACTGCACCAGTTAACTTCCCTTCATCCATATTCCTCAACACATGGTCATTGAAGAAGGCAAGGGCTATGGTAGTGCTGTGCCCCTTCTAGAAACCATGTTGTTGATGGCAAAGGAGATTATATTTGGAGATATGATCTATAATTTGGTATTTTGCTGTCTTCTGTAGGAGCTTACCAAGATGGGGCAGAATGAAGATGGGATGGTAGTTGTCCATAAGACTAGGGTTGCCTGATTTATGAATGGGGGTAGACAAAAGGGCAATGTGAGAAAGTACTTCTTCACAGAAAGGGTGGTGGAGGTATGGAACAGTCTCCCTGTGGAGGTGGTGGGGGAAGAGTCGGTGGGAAAATTCAAAATGGCATAGGCTAGACATAGGGGAACATTAGCAAAAAAGAGCAGGTAAAGCCAGAGATAAAGTAGGATCTGCAGCATAGTCTTAGTAGGCTGGGAAAAAGGGCAGCCTAGATGGGCCAATCGGTCACAATCTGCCTACAAGTTCCATGTCTCTTTGTTTCTATGCTCCTGCTTAGTGTGCCTTTCCTAGTCAAACAATTTCCCCTTTCCCTAAAAGACTGGTCCTTGGGCCATGAACCTCTTACCTAACAAACCACATTTCATTTTCCCCTACATTACTCCTACTGTGGTCCCTCCAGAACTATCTAATATAAATCTCAACTCATGTTCAAGGCCTGATGACATGCCTCCTAAATTTTTAAAACTGGATGCTTTGAAATAACTGCCCTGCTGGCCCATGTTCTCAACTGCTCCCTCTCCACAGGGGTATATCCATCACTTTGGAACATGCTGCCATTATGCCTCTCCATTATTGTGACCCTACAAACTCTTCTGGTAACAACAGTCTTCATATTCCCACCACTCTCCAAACTCTTCAAGAGACAGACTGCAAGTCAGCAGTCCAGCTTTTATGTCAGAACCTGTTTCTTTCCCATCTACCAATCTGGGTTCTGATCAGCCCCCTCTACTACCCCCTCTCATTTAAGACTGACCAACTCCATCCTCACAAACATTGGTGATGTCTTTCCTACTGATGGTATATTTTTCAACCCAGTAACTGCATTCAACACCATTAGTCATTTTCTTCTGTCTAACAAAGTCTTGGCCTCAGGCATCTCTAATCCTTGTATCACTGCTTTTTCTCCTACCTTTTAGGTCATGGAACCAGCCTTCTCTGATACAGGTGTGCCTGGGTGTCCCCCAAGGTTCTGTACTGGGTCCATTCTTATTAAATATCTTTGCAACATTACCTCCACTGGCTGTCCAATCCTGCAATATATTCAAATATACAGTATGCCAGTAATACTGTCCTGTTTAAAACTGGCTCCAACAGAATTTCTATCTCAGCCTCTCTTGAAAATTAGTACACTGTTCTCATGAATTGGTTTGAAAAAAAAATTTAATCAAGCAGAAACTGTCTCCATGCTATTTGGCTTCAAGAAACATTTGCAAAGCTGTCTGAACTTGTATATTTAATCTGCAGATGGAAATACACCAAAAGCTGTATCAGATTATACTGCATGTATCTTGGGATCATACTGGAGCAATACCTTGACTTCCTTCCCTCTTCCAGTCCATAGCCTCTAGATTCTACCGACAACTTGGAGCCTTATACAGAGTAATTAACAGCTTTTCCCAAAGTATAAGGAAATGCCTAGTTGAGGACCTTATCCAACCCATGATTGACTATGCTGATATTTATCTATGCCACTGTTCCAAAATCTCAGTTATCCAAATTAGATATGATTTCCACACAGTAGGGAATGCTTACTCTATGTCTTGCTACTGCTGAGCACCAAATTTGATGTCAGGAACAAATTCAGCACCCATGGAGGCCTAGCAAAATATAATTTATTGCACAGATCCCCAGTGCTTTGATTCACAACAGAGTCTTCATCAGGGGTGCGGCAATGCCACACCAATACAACTTTTAAAGCTCATTATTAAAGGCACAGTAAGCTGAAATTAATTTAAAAAATATGTAGTGGTAACCTTTTAAACACATGTTCAAAACTAAAGAAAGATACATAGTGCAACAAATAAATAGGCCACTGTATAATGACTTGAGTTATACTGAAGGTCTGCTAAGCCCAGATTTGAGGTCTGAGAGTATGCTATTTTATATATATTGATGGTGCACCCCAAATTGACCTGTGAACCAATACTGTAATAAAAAAAATGTAAGTATAACAAAACCACTAAGTGACAAAGTGAGAAGATACCGTTAATACATAGCTGAAACAAGCAATGATGCAGCAAACATACAAGTTGGCAAGGTCAATATAAGGATTGGGAGGGGGTGGGAGTGATAAAACCACTGTCAAGAGCATCATGATGGCCCAGATGTCCGTAGTCATCAATGAAATAGTTCCCATTGTCATGCTGTGCTCAACAAAAAGGTTGCTTGAGAGACAACAGAAATGGGAAAGGGTAATTAATGGCTGTGAAGGTTAAAATAAGTTTTCCACATGAAGGCAAAAAAAAAAGGATTCAGATCAGAAACTTTGGTCAATGACTTTGATGAATACCTTAATTCTAATGACTACAATTTGTATTTCACCTGTTCCACAGTCCCGTGTCGGGTAAATTTCCTTGATCTTCAACTTTCTGTTACAGAGGAGAGAAAAGTGATAACATCTACATATAGGAAGCCATCAGATGGAAATTCTTTGCTTCAAGCTGACAGTGCACATCCCCGCATCTCATAAAAAACATCATTTATGGACAATGTATTTGCCTGAGTTGTAACTGCATTGAGATCACTACTTACTCTAGAAATTTACTATAACAAGCTTCCTCAAAGACCAGAAATATCCCACATGGCAATTTTCTGGCATTGAGAGATAGATCAGATTCCACAACAATGGTTCAATGTTTGGGGAATATTAATGAGGAGAGATGGGGTATATAATGCTTGTGTAACTTGTAGTACTTTTCATGGCTTTACTCTGTTACCACCCTTGAGTAGTAGGTATGTAGGTAGTAATCTGTAGGGAATAGAAGGCCCAGAAGTAAGGGTGAGAAGAGCACTGGAGAAGGAGAAGGAGGGGATGGTGGTGGACAAAAAACACTCCCTAAACAAGGGGAGTGCTGTCAGCATAGGGTTTAAGTAGAGGCTGTGGGAGGAGCTATTCCCCATATTGAACCACAGCCATTTCATTCAATGTCTGGGGAATAGTAATGAGGAGAGATGAGGTGTATAGTGTTTGTGTAACTTTTTGTGGCTTAACTTATGACCCCCTGGCACTCAGGAGAGGGAAAAAAAACCCAGGTGGAGGAAACCTCTGAGAACCCATGGCTGGAAATCTGCCCATTCTCTGGGCATACTAAATGGAGAAGGATCTAGGTTCTAGTAACCATAGCTAATTTAAGGTTGCTGAGCTGCTTGGAGAGACAATGATCCATCCTCAATCCATGGATGATGCTGATTGTACGATGATCCTGAGGTTGAAGAATAGGTCTTCTGCATAAGCAATAGAATCTGAAGTATGAAGTCAATCCAGGTGAAGGAGGGCAAAGGAAGTTCAATTTTCCAAGGTGATGAATGATGCTTGTCCCATGGAATTGCAAAGGTGTAATGAGCAGAAGGAGCATGACTGGGTCGATGAGGTACTAAATTGGGAATGGTGGAAATGCAATGATGCAAGAAGTCATTGGTGAATGATCCAACTTGTGAAAGTTATGAATATCAAGGTATGGTCTGGAGGCAGGGAATTGAATAATGAATGAGGAGTCACTAAGGAAGCATCCATGAAGTAGACAGAGTAGAAGAGAGTCGAAGAACACCCTAGAGATGTCGATTTGTTCTCAGTCCAAGGACACTACAGACTGAATGATGATCCTGAGGATGAAGAGTACGTCTTTTCCATAAGGGTGGTAAAATCCTATATGCAGATCAGGTCCAGTTAAAGAAGGGCTAATGCAGTCCATATTTCCAAGGTAATGAAAGATGCTGCCCAAAGAGATTATAGGGACATAATGAGCTGGGAGAGTAAAATTTGATAGATATAAACCAGACAGTACACTGAGGCATTTGCAATGATTTGTAAAGTTCTGGCGACAGCTCTGATTCTTGTAAGATTTCATGTTCAAAGTAGCCTGCCAGTGGGGGGCGCTGTGGAACCCGAGCAAGACGGACGCTCAGGCATAGAGAGAGAGAATGAACTCAGATAAAAACAGCTGGGAAAATAAGTTTTTGATTAAGGAAACTATACCAGAATCATAGCGAGTGTGTGGGAATATAGTGAGATCATTATGGGATACCCTCGAAAAGACCGCCTTCCGATAGATGGTGTGAAAAGTAAGGGAGCTGTGAGAGGGCACACCACGAGGTCGGCCACAGGTAATCAAGGGCCCGAGGAGCCAGCTGAAGAGACGTTGCAGTATTTGGGAGTGAAGATCTCTCATCTTATCCAATCTGTGGCAGGATTGTCAGAGAAATTCTCCAATCTTACTAACCGGGTAGTGTGTCTGGAAGCAACTATGGACTCGCTTAAGACCGCTACAGCTGATTCTACCAAGAGATCTAAAGTGGCAGTGGGAATGTCAGCAATCTTGGTAAAAGAAAATGTGCATCTCAGATCCCGGCTTGAAATGCTTGAAAATCAAGCGTGAGCAATGAATCCATGAATAGTAGGGATGATGGATGATTCTGAGGGTGGCCACCTGCTTTTATTTCTGACAGAATGGCTCCAGCACCAGTTGGGAGAGAATGGGACTCTTAAACTGATCCCCATCCAGAAGGACTATCGGGTGATGCCTCATGGCAGAAGAGACGACAGAGATGCTCCACGTACCATTACTGAGGTTCTAGATGGGGTTGGAACACTGGGTTATGTTTTAGCTCTCGCAAGGAAAAAAGGAATGCTGCTTCAGGATGGGCAAGTGTACGTCTCTATCCAGAGCTAAGTTATGCCACATGGCAAAAGAAGAAGAACTTCGATGGGGGTAAAAGCTATTTTGAGAGAGGCTGGAATCACTCACGGTGTACTGTTCCCACCGAGACTCCGAATCGTCCATAGGGGGAAGATTTACATCTTTAATGACCCAGCGGATGCACTAAAGTGGTTGCAGAAGAACATCCCAGCTCAAAGATCTAGGGAAGAAGACCAAGTCTCCGAGTTGGAGGATGAAGAACCCTGAAGAAAGAGAGACATTTTGTTAGTTACAACTGAACATGGTATCGCTAGGTAGTTAATGTGGTAAGGGAGCAGTGAGTATTTGGTCTGGCTCCAGGTAAGTGTACATTACCTTCTGTTTGGGGAATTTAATTCACTTTGGTCTCTGGGATGACTACTCATTTGACTCTCATAAATAATATTGTTCCTCTCTTAAACCTGTCCTGAAAGTCTCTTTTTTTTCTAAAAAATGGTAAAGTTAAAATTTGAAAAGATAAAGTGTGTTGCATGTTGCTTCTAGGTGGAGTTTCATTATTTGATTGTTTTTATATGATGCTGTATGTAAAAGTTTAACGCCAAAAAAGTTCTGAAAGAATTCTTACTCTGATGCCTAATTGGTGATAGTTGCAAAGAAGAAACGTAACTATTGTTTAGCATGTTTAAGTACCCCAACCCCTATATGAGGGGAGTTTTTTTTTTGAAGTTTCACTGGACTTGTTTAAGAAATTACATATGCTGCTCATGGACTCTAAAGTAACAGAACTAACAAACTTAGTAATGTAAAGTATTAATAGGATTAACCCTCCAAAGATGTATCTTAATAGTAAAGATGATTGAATCGTAGTATTAAGAGGAGGAGGGAGGTCAGGAAGCACTTCTTCACAGAGAGGGTAGTACACACTTGGAATGCGCTGCCAGAGGAGGTATTCTCGTTGGAGACAGAGGGCAGCTTTAAGAGAGGCTGAGACAGGTATAGTGGGAGGTAAGGGTCATGGGTAGGGAGGATGGGAGGAGTGGGGATAGGGGGCAGGGTTAGTATCTCAAGCTGTGAACCCTGCAACACGAGCAGACTTGATAGGCCAAATGGCCTTCTTCTGCTGGCTTCTTCATATGTTCATATGTAAGAAGCTCTGTGGCAGGGTAGATGGAGCATGTAATAATGAAGACATTTCTTTACATTTATATTTCCTTAAAATTCTAAACTTCCAAAGTATTGTACTTACTAGCAGACTGAGGATTGAGTTTTGAAATGGGTAAGGGGAGACGACACGCACGACTATATGTATTTTTTTTCCAGTGCCCCTCAGTGTATCAAACAGGGAGGTATAACAAAACACATGTTATGGCTCCCACTCTGCTCATTATAGCGAAGGAGCACTGTATGTGTAGTATATGGTAAGCCCTTATGTATAGAAATCAGTGACTACTCAGAAGTTGTTGTCGACATCCTATCATCAGCCTCACCTGCGCTCTCCCTTGCACTCCCACTGCTTTCAGTTTTTCTACAGCACTAAGAGGAGGAGGGAGGTGGTGCTGCCATTGTCTCAGAGATCGAAATTAAGTTTTGTAGCCAGTAGCCAACAGGGCTAGTGACTAGGAAAATCCACTAGCCCCACAGACTTTTCCACCAGTGTACTTATTGAAATGTTGCCTTCTCCAGTACAAGCCCACAGGGCTAGTTAAAGGAAAATCTTACTAGCCCAATACAAAATCTAGCAGCATTTGGCTAGTGGGCTGGTGCCAATTTGACCCATGTTATCTCACTTACTGGTGAGGCCCCACCTGGAGAATATTAATTAAATTTTCACTGGCCTAAAGTCATCTAGCATCCATCTATTTTGCTGATGATACAGTGCTATACATTGACAGATCAACTATGGATCAAGCCATTTTGGACCTCCAGAATGATTTTGACATCCTCCAAAAAATCTACTCAACTGGAAACTCCTGCTCAATGCCAGAAAAACTAAGGCCATAATTTTCTCTCTACTGGCCCCACATCTAAAAAATAAAAAGATCCAGATAAGGTTCCTCACATAAGCACCCTTTTAGGAGAAGTTCTGGAGTTCGTGGAACAATTTAAACAGCTGGGCCTCTGGATTGACTACAAATTGTCCTTCATTGATCACACTGAAGAACTCACTAAGAAACTACGTCAGAGGCTCGGTATTTTCTTCAGGATCAAGCACTCACTAACCCAGGAGGCTAGAAAATTCCTAGTCCAAGCTACCTTCTTGCCTCTCCTAGACTATGCAGGCTTTCTATATGGCCATAGTACTAGCACAGCTCTCTCCAAGCTTGATACTCTATACCACAGAGCCCTTAGGTTCATTTTGGATGCCCCTTATGACACGCACCACTGCACCCTCTATTCTTCTGTAGGTTGGAGCTCCCTTAGCTTCAGGAGGCAAAAGAATGCTATTCTATGGGCATATAAGGCAATCACTCATAAATTACATACTAACATACTAAAAGCCAGCAGAATAGGCAAATGGTCAGTCTTGTCTGCTCGAAAGCCAGCAACCTAGTGGCTGCTTGCCTTACCACCCCCCTGCCCCCAAGAGGGTCTTCTTTAGTTTCAATTTCCCCTTGTGCCTGTCCCACCCCTTCTTGAATCCCTCCACTGTGCCCTCCTCCACCAGCTTCCCAGGCAGCGCATTCCATGGCTCCACCACCCTTTCAGTGAAAAAATGCTTCCTACGCTCCCCCTGTAGTTTCCCCCCATGGCCGCTAGTTGTCCCCCTCTTAGCCTAAAAAGCTCCTTGGTTCCACTCCTGGTTACTCCTTTTACATACTTGAAAACCTCTGTCATATCTCCCCTGTCCCTCCCCTCCTCAAGTGAGTAAAGCCCAAGCTCTTCCATTCTCTCCTCATAAGGCTTCCCCTCCATGTCCTGAATAATCCTGGTCACTCTCCTCTGGATCCGCTCCAGCAGCGCTATGTCTTTCTTCAGATGAGGTCTCCAGAACTGTACACAGTACTTGAGCTGCGGCCTGACGAAGGCATTATACAGAGGGAGGATCACCTCCCTCCTTCTGGACGTAATTCCCCTGGCTATGCAGCCCAGTATCCTGTTTGCTTTGGCTGCAGTTCTTCTACAATTTTCAGAGTTATTAATTTTGATGTCTATCACTAGCCCTAAATCCATTTCTCCCAATGTGGCTTGCAGTTTGACCCCCCCCCCCGAGTGTATTCATGGCCCGGGTTTTTGACCACCAAATGTAGTACCTTACATTTCCCAGCATTAAATTTCAGTCCCCACCTCCTTGACCACCACTACAGGGTATCCAGATCCCCCTGGACCGCCTCCCTCACTTCTTCACAATCCACCAGTGCTCCCAGTTTTGAATCATCCGAAAAGAGACTTGACCTATTCCTAACCCCCTCCCTATATCTGAGACATAGGAATTGAACAAGAGTAGCCCCAATACCGAACCCTGAGGGACCCCACTGATTACCCTCCTGGGAGAAGAGAATATCCCACGCACCATTACCCTCTGTAAACACCCCAAGAGCCAATTTTCAACCCAATTGATCTCCTGTCCTCCCACCCCTATCTCCCCAGCTTTTTTATCAGCCCATTATGTGGTACTGAATCAAACACCTTGCTGAAATTTAGGTATAGGACGGCCACCGGCCTATGTCTGTCCAAGACCCCCATCACCCAGTCATAAAACTCTGTGAGGCTGGACTGACAAGATCTCCCCAGAATGAAGCCATACTGTTTATCATCCTGGTGCCCTAACCATTCCAGCTGCCTCCCAATCCTCTCTTTGATAAAGCCCTCCATTACTTTGCCTACCAAAGACATTATGCTGACAGGCCTAAAATTCCTCATCTCTTCTCTAGATCCCCCTTTATGAATAGGCACTACATAAGCCACCCTCCAGTCTTGGGGCACCCATCCTGTCTGCAAAGAGGTATTAAAGAGTGGAGCCAGTGGAGCTGCTAGCTCCTCCACCAATTCCTTCACAACCCTCGGGTGTAGTCCATCTGGCCCCGGCGCCTTATCAGTCTTTAGCTTCCGAAGGGCCTCCCTCACCCTATCCACTGTGATTTCTTCCCCCCATTCCTCCCCCTCACTCAACCTCCCCTTCCCTTCTGGGTCTGGTCCTATCTGTATCCTAGCCTCATTCCGTCCTCTGGTCTCAGACTGACTTCTCACCTTAACTGAATGCTCTTCCCTCCCATCAGCCTATAGGGATCCCAAGTCTCCATCTGCAAAGATTGAGGCAAAGTACTCATTTAGCACCTCTGCCTGTTTCCCTGCTTCCTGAGCCCATCCATCCATAATTTTAATCCTATTGATCTGCGTCCTGAATCATCTTGAATTGTTGAGTACCTAGAGGCCAGTGGGGCACAGGACCCAGGGCAGCATGGGTTCACAACAGGAAGGTCATGTCAGACGAATTTAATTGATTTCTTTGACTGAATGACCAAAGTAGTAGACCAGGGAGGGGCAGTGGACATGGCCTACCTAGACTTTAGCAAGGCATTTGACACAATCCCATGCAAAAGATTAGTAGTCAGATTAACCAGCCTTGGAGTGGGCCCCAGGGTGGTAGCCTGGGTAAAACACTGGCTGAACAACAGGACACAGAAAGTAATTGTAAATGGAGTCCACTCTGAAGAAAGAGGGGTTACTAGTGGGGTACTGCAGGGTTCAGTACTGGGTCCAGTCCTTTTTAATGTCTTTATAAGTGACATTGCAGAGGGACTGGAAGGAAAAATATGCCTCTTTGCAGATGACACAAAGATCTGCAACAGGGTTGATACACAAGGAGGCATGGAAAGGATGAGAAGGGACTTAGCAAGGTTGGAGGAATGGTCAGAAGTATGGCAGCTTGGATTCAATGAAAAGAAGTGCAAAGTAATGCACCTAGGAAACAAAAACCCAGGGGAAGATTACACAGTTGGGGGCGAGGTAGTAACAACAACAAAAATGGAAAGGGACCTGGGGATAATCATATCAGATGACCTTAAGGTTGGCAAGCAATGTGAGAAGGCGATAGGAAGGGCTGGGGGGGATACTGGGATGTATATGGAGAAGCATCACCAGCAGAAAACAGGAAGTTGTTATCCCTCTGTACAGACAGTTAGTGAGACCCCATCTGGAGTACTGTGTCCAGTTCTGGAGACCCCATCTCCTCAAGGACATAGACAGGATGGAGGCAGTTCAGAGGAGGGCAACTAAAATGGTGCAGGGTCTGCAAGAGAAGCCATACAAGGAGAGGCTAAAGGAGCTTAATATGTATACCCTTGAGGAAAGGAGGAGAGGGGGACATGATAGAAATGTTTAAGTACCTCAGTGGAATCAACAAAGTTCAAGAGGGTAGCATCTTTCAGAAAAAGAGATGTGCAAGAACAAGGGGACACAATTTGAAGATAGAGGGGGCGGCTCAGGGGCAATGTGAGGAAGTATTTTTTCACAGAGAGGGTGGTGGACACATGGAACAGCCTTCCTGAGGAGGTTGTGGGGTCTAAAACTGTGGGAGAATTCAAGAATGGATGGGACAGACATAAGGCAATTTTGTGGGGGGTAGGAAGAAACAGGCTGTTGGTTAAATAAGATCTGTAGCTTATCCTCTAGGTAGGGAAATGGGCAGACTAGGTGGACCAAGCAGTCCTTATCTGCCATCAAAGTCTATGTTTTTATGTTTCAATGAGTGGCGACCTCAGGTGCTAAAAAAAAAAAAAAACTGTATATCTTTACTTCGATGAATCAACTGTATGTTTATTATAATATACAATAAATATAAAATTTAAAAAACAAAGTAGCCTGCCAGTAAGGAATCGATTAGTAAGCCATAAGTCGTTAAGTAAGCATCCTAGAGTGAAATGGGTAGAGGAGAAATTAGTTTACTGATGAGAGGAATGTCATAAGTAAAATAGAAGAAAAGTTGAGGAGCAGTCCAAATGGTACCCTAATGTATATAGGAATTGATTGAAAATATGATATGAGGGATGGATGGTTTCTTTGGTCACGAAATCAGTGACTTTATAAGTAAATGCTCTGCTGGTATGCTGCTTGAAGCAGGTGTGGTTATTTGTGGTGTGATTATCTAGGAAATGCACTGTGGTGGCATAAGTTGGTTAAGTGTACAGGTAATCCTGATGCTGAAGTACGGAGAGCAGCTTGGAGGCAGATGTAATAAAAGTCCATAAACTGGATTGGCAGTGACATTGATTAGTGCAGGATTTTATAGAATCATAGTGCTATTGCTGAGTAATACTAAGGAGGAGGCATGGATGAGTTGGTGAAATTTGTCTTGCTTGTATATAGAGTGCTAGTTAGAATGAAAGAGAGCTGGTTCTCAGTGATGATCGTTTACGACAGCAGATAACGAAAGTAAATCAAGAAGAAGAGACTGAAGGTTCCATTGGAAGAACTGTTAACCCGACTTCGGGTACTAGGTGAAAAAGTGAGGATGAGTGTAGTGCGGGATAGCGAAGTCCAGGAGCAAACAATGAGTTGGATGGTGTGGAGTTAGTAATCTTCTAGGCAGTGTAAGACCCCCGTCGAATGTTCTGGAAGATATCTGTGAAATTCAAAAATGAGCAATGTCTATTGAGAAGTAGGAGTCAAGTAACTTGGTGAATGAAACGGTGTTGGACGACTAGGTTAAGAAGGAAAATGGATAATGTCCTTGGTTGAATGGGTTATCTTGCAATTGTCTGTATCCATGGATTTAAGTCCTTTCCATGCATAAGAATAGCCAATGAGATAAGGCATAGAGGGAAGTCCTGGTGATTTGGATGGACAGAAATTGGAGGGTATGTCCAGATAGAGATGGAAAAGATCTTCCTATTGTCCATGTGAATTGGGATTACATGAGTGATTGTGAAGAACTGATTGGGCAGTATGAAACTCTACAATAACATAAATGTCTGTGAGGCATGCAAGTCAAGAAATGTTTGCTGGTAGTAGTATTACTGCAGAGTAAATATCTAATGATCCAATGAGTAGTTGAAGGGTACTATTAGGATGACCAGAGTAAGAGTAGGAGATGGATCAAATCGAAAAGCAGATAAGTGGGTAGGAGTATTGGTCAGAGATACCGTGCAAGGCTGAAAAGAGACACAGCAAACTGCATGAAGCCCCAAGCCTGCAAGGTGAAGAGGAAAGGCAGCCATCCAAATGGGAAGGAAGCTCAGAGTGGATCCTGAGGAACTGAATGAAGAACCCAGGGAAAGCACAGTCCAGGCAAAGCCAGATGACATCCAGAGCAGGAAGGTACAGAACCAGTCTAAGTCCATGGTGAACAGCAGCGAGTTGCAGGAGGGTGGAAGCAAGGCATCAGATGATGATCCACGGAAGACCAATGAGCCAAGCTAAGTACCATAAGCAACAGGAGTCCCACATCCAATGAATGCTGGAAACAATTGGAGAAAATAAGGGAATGCGCTGGAGCAATGATGGATGAGGTCCCAAATCAGCAAAAGAAAATGAGTTCATACAGCAGCCAGACAGGGGACTTGTAGCAAGGAAGTCCAGGAGGCAATCAAACAGGAGTGAGAAGGGGATCGGCAAGCCAGCAAAGTCCATATGAGTAGGGAAGAAGGCCATATAGGCTAGAGAATGAAGGTCCATGGAAGAACAGGATGATGAGTGGAATCATTCAAATTAGAAGGGTCCAGTGATGGAAGTGAAGTAAGAAACTGGCAGGACGGAGGCCAAACATTCGATGAGGTCCTGATTCTGCAGCCAAAGTCTTAGGAAGAGCTGGGAGGTGGAATGCTGGAGCAGTGAATTGCCCCAGTCTTGAAGAGAAGCAGTAACCTGCATTAGTGAAAAGGACACATTGGACACAGCAAAGTGAGCAAAAGCCATTGACTAGACCAGGTAGTCTCTGTGGTGCGTAAAAGGTGAGGCTGGAAGAACTGCAGCAGCGAGGAGGATTGGCAATTGCTCAGCAGTAGTAGGCCAAAGTCCAGAAGGGTTGTGTCACCCTTCTGGACTTCTGAAGGAACTAGAAGGGGACGGGATCAGATGTGTTTCAGTACAGTAGCTTCTTCTTGTTTGTTTTTACAGGGTTTCCTGTGGATTTTACTTGGTACAAGGTTATTTATTTTCTTTCTTACTACTTCTAAGGGGCTAGCAAGGTATTGTTTTTGGGGCTGTTGGAAGTTTGAAAACCGGTTTGGTGGCTGTAAGTGGGCTCATTTGCTGGATGTTTCACTGTGTAACATGCTGAGCTGGTGGAGGCCTATTTCTTCTGATTTAAAACCTATTTGGTGGGATTTGCTTGGGGCTGTTTCTTTGGTTGCAGGGGCCTGGAGGGGCAGACACAGGGCTGATACACTCTGGGAGTCGGTGTAGGCCTAATCCCACCCTTCCCAAACTCTGCTTATTTATAGGGACACCTGCCCTGCAATTGGAGGAAAAGGCTGCAGGTGCAGCTCATGTAGCTCTAGCCACTGGGGGTTGGATTTAAAGGCTGGGAGAGAGGAGCTTAGAGAGTTGTTCACTTCTCTTATAAGTTTACTGTGTTGTACTGCACCTAGTAACAGTGTTACCGGTTTACTGTGGGACTGTATCTAGGATTAGTGGGTGACCTGATTAGTCAGTAGGGGGTGTATCTTGGACTAGTGGGGAACGGTGGCTCACCCAAGGAAACCTACTTGGAGGGGGGTGGGACCACACGTCATAAGGGCCGGCATCTTTGGGAGGGTGGTGGGGTGCACAGGGTGTGGGGCAGCCATGATACTGGACTGGTCTTGGAATTTCAGTGGTTGCCCAGTGTGCTACCAGCTGGCCCAGCTTAGGAAGGAGGTTGCGGGGATTAGGAGACAGCTGGGGGAAGGGGGGAGGCATGGTTGGGGAAGAGGGCAGGGGATCTCTCACAAGGTTTCAACAAGCACTAGGGGCAGGGGCATAGGGAAAGGAGTGCAGGAGAATACTCTGGGGTCACATAGGGACCCTGGCAGAGGGGGGCCAAAAGGAGGATACTACCAAGGAAGCAGGCAGGTAACTGGAGACCCTCACAAAGAGGGGCCAGAGGGACAACGTTCTCAGGAAAGTAGGCAGATGGCTGGGGCTGGACAGAAGGAAGGAAGCAAGGTGGGGAGGTGGATCGGACCTTATGCTCAGTAACCGCTTCAATTCTCTTCTTCTACCTGAGTATGAGGGGGGTGATGTAGCTATGACAGGGGTGGTTAGAGATGGAAAGGAGTGGGGGCAGGAGGCGGGGTCAGATAGCAGAAGGAACAGGGGGGAACCTGGAATGCAAAAAAATGTGGGGATCAGTGGATCAGAGCAGGAGGGTCAGGGGGAAGAGGGAAGAAAGCACAAGGAGAAGGACCAGAAGTACAAGGAGGATACAGTAAAGGGAGCTGAGAGTTTAGGCCAGAGGAGCACGACAAGCAAGGAGGGACTGAACACAGACAAGAAGGAAGGGAGGACGAGCCAGGCTAGTTTAGTGGATGGGGGAGAAGGACCAGTCATGAGCAGTGAGGGGGGGAGTTAATGAGGCACAGAATGATACTCAGGAGGAGGAGAGGCATACGATCGGAGAGGAAGGGGTGGCCAGGGTAAATGAGGGGGTGGCATGTGGCACCCAGATAGGGGGAGGAACAAGGAGCCGGCTGGGTGGAGGGGCCAGTAGAAAGGATGAGGGACATGGAAGGGGGAAATGGAGGAAAAGGAGCAGTCAGAGTGCTCCTGTTGGGGAATTCTATGATCAGGGGAATCAAATGGGATAGGGAGGGGGAAGCCTGGCCAGTTAGAACAAAATGCTTCCCTGGACTAAAGGTGCACAGGGCCAAGCATGAGGTATATCAGCTGGCAAAGGATTGTGGGGGTTACCCGGGCATACTGGTCCACCTGAGTATAAATGACATTAAGGGAAATAGCAAGCTAGAGATACAGGCAAGGCTCAGGGAGCTTGCCAGGGTCTGTCATGACATAGGGTGCATGATTTCCTTCTCTGAAATCCTGCTGGTGCCAAGGGCTAGTGGGGAACACAAAAGGAAGATTAGGGAGATAAACCAGTGGCTCAGGGAGTGGTGTGAGGTCAGAGGGTATGGGTTTTTATTTTATTTAGTTTTTGTTGACCGGGTAAGTGCACTAGACAAATCCTGCCTATTTTCAGGCACGACCCGGGGGAGGGGGATACAGATGAATGCCAACTGACCTTGAACCAGATTAAGCTGTTGGTGGTATTTTTAGTGAATGAGGGAAATTTGGCCAGGACACTGGGGAAGTTCCCCTACTCTTTTCGATAAGTGCCATGGGATCTTTAACATCCACCTGAACTACCACCAATCCAAGGCAGATGGGACCTCGGTTTAACGTCTCATCCAAAAGACGGCACCTCAGAAGTGCAGCACCCCTCTCATGCTGCACTACAGTATCAGTACTGGGATATTAACCCAAGTGCCAGATGTGGGAACTGAACCCACAGCCCTCTGATCTCCCGGCCTCAGAGGCGAGTGTGCTACCTACTGAGCCACTGACACTGTTATAGTTGATGGGTTGATGAGGGATTGGGGGGAAACCTAGGAGGATAAGGAGCTGTATGCTAGAGATAGGCTCCATCTCAATTTGGAGGGGAGGGGAATCCTTAAGTTGAAAATAGAGAGGTTCATTGGTGAAAAGCGGGGTTTAAACTTGTGAAGGGGGAAGGATGGGAGAAATGGCTGTCAAGGGGGGGTCCGATAAAGGAGGAACTCTGTCTCCACCCCCCTGGGGAGCTGGAGGAATGCGGGAAAAGGCCGACTGGTAAAGTGCAGACCAGGGGAAAATGGATTCCCCATGGGAACACGAGCAGGGGAAATGGAAGTATAGGGAAAGGGTGGAAGGTAGTCCTGCTAAATGCCAGAAGCTTGGGCAATAAAATGCCTGGGCTCCTGGCGATGCTAACTGAGGGAGCGGTGGATGTGGCAGCGGTCACTGAGACCTGGGCCACTACAGGACATGACTGGGACCTGAACCTGGAGGGTTACACTATGTTCAGGAAGGACAGGGGGGAGGGAAGGGGAGGAGGGGTAGCAATAATAGTCAAAACTGCATTGGCATAGGGTGAGTAGAGGCGGAGGGAACCGTGGAGATTTGGGTCACCTTGATAACAAGGGGGGGCAAGAGATTAAAAATAGGAGTGGTTTATAGACCCCTGTGCTGGCGGAGCAGCTGGAGGAGAGTCTGGTGGCAGATGTTGGGAGACACTGCAGATTGTGCAGGGGATGGGTGATGGTGTTGGGGGACTTAAACATGCCAGGAATAGACTGGGAGACTATGACATCCTCGGTGGCCAGGACACGTTCCTAACTCAGCAGGTGAGGGAACTGACCAGGGAGGTGCGGGTACTGGATGTGGTCCTGGCAGACAGTGACCAGATTGGGGGCCTGGAGGTAAGGGACCCATTGACGGGGAGTGAGCATGCCATGGTCTAGTTCTGCCTGGACCTAGGAGGGGTAGAAGGCTGCACAAAGACGGAGGTAACTAACTTCAGGGGGGCGGATTTTAAGGAAATGGGATGGATCCTAAAGGAGCATTTGGACGTGATTGGGTCAGACATGGACGCTGACAGTAGGTGGGAAATAATCAGGAGAGGGGTGCAGGATGCTATCAGAACCAGTGCCAGAGTAAGATGAAAATGCTGTAGGGCCCGAAAACCCTGCTGGTGGACCAAGGAGGTCCAGGTGGTGGTGCAGGGAAAGAAGGCAGCCTATAGTGCTCAAGGAGTGAAAGGGATCAAGGGGAGTACAAACGGATGGCTAGAAGGGCCACTAGGGTGGTGAGGGTGGCTAAGGCAAGGAAGGAGCAGAACCTGGCCAGGAAAATTAAGAGAGGGAACAAGGGGTTCTTTAGATACACTGGGGAAAAACGAAGGGTGAAGGGGCAGATCAGCAGGATTAAAACAGGGGAGAGATGGGCACAAGACCCAGGGGAGCAGGCTGAGGTACTAAATGAGTACTTCACTTCAGTTTTCACCAAGGAAAATGGGGGTGATGCATCATACATGGGAGGAGACAGTGATACTGAGGAGGGGGGGACCCTTACTGATCGGCGGGTCTGGCGAGAGGGGGAGGCATCACTGGCAGGAGGGGGGAAGGCTAAGCAGGGAGAAGAGGTAGCGGAGGTGGAAATCACAGCAGAGAGAGTGAGGGAAGCCCTCAGGTCCCTTAAGATGGAGAAAGCACCAGGGTCGGATAAATTACATCCCAGAGTGCTGAAAGAACTTGAGGATGTCCTGGTGAAACCCCTGGCGGAGTTTTTCACCATCTCTCTGAGGACAGGGTGGGTGTCCCAGGACTGGAAGGTGATGCGTATAGTGCCTATCCACAAGGGGGGATCAAGGAAGGTGGCAGAGAACTACAGGCCTGTCAGCCTGACATTGGTGGTGGGCAAGGTGATGGAGAGCATCATCAAGGAGAGGCTGGGAGGGACCTGGAAAAGTCAGGGTGCCAGGACGATAGACAGCATAGATTCATCCCAAGGAAATCATGTCAGACAAACCTTATGGAGTTCTATGACTGGGTGACGAGTGCCTTGGACCTGGGTAGACCAGTGGACATCATCTTTCTAGACTTCAGCAAGGCATTTGACTCTGTTCCTCACGTGGGCCTGTTGGATAAGCTGGGAGAAATGGGGGTGGGGAACCAGATTATCAGATGGATAGGCAATTGGCTGCAGGACTGGACCCAGAGGGTCGTAGTTGGCAGGATAGTCTCATCCCCAAGGAAGGTCATTAGTGGGGTCCCACAGGGATCAGTCCTTGGGCCCCTCCTGTTCAACACCTACGTCTGTGACATAAGGACAGGTATCAGGAGTGAGATGAGTCTCTTTGCGGATGACTCAAAACTGGAGGTGGTGGTGGATGGGGAGGAGGGGAGGGTGGCCCTACAGGGGGAACGGGATGCTCTGGAAAGATGCTCTAGAAAGTGGAAGCTGGGGTGCAATGCAGGGAAATGCAAGGTACTGAACCTGGGGGCCAGAAACCCGGGCCAAGTGTACACCCTGTGGGGAAATGCTACAAGTCTCCATGGATGAGAGGGACCTGGGGGTGGTGGTGGATGTCAAGACGAGCAACTCGGAGACTTGTAGGAGGGAAGCAGCCAAGGCCAATAGGATGCTGGGATGTATCGCTAGGGGGAATCATCTCCAGAAGGAGGGAAGTGATAATCCCTCTGTACAACTGCTTGGTGAGGCCACACCTCGAGTACTGTGTGCAGTTTTGGAGGCCACACTTAAAGAGGGACATTAAACTCCTGGAGAGGGTCCAGAGGAGGGCAACCAAGGGGAGAGGCTTGAAGAGCTAAATATGTACACATTGGAAGTGAGAAGGGACCGGGGGACATGATAGAAGTCTTCAGGTACATGAAGGGGGTAAGTAGGGGAGGAGCAGTCAGGGTGCTTCCAAGGAAGGAGGAAGGGACAACTAGAGAGCATGGATGAAAGCTGGAGGGGGGAAGATTCAGGGGAGAAAGGAGGAAGTGCTACTTCACTGAGAGGGTTGTGGAGCCATGAAATGTGCTGCCAAGGGAGCTGGTGGAGGCAGTGATGGTGGACGGGTTCAAGAGGGGGTGGGACAGGTACAGGGGAAGGGTTCTGGAAGCAAAATCCCAGTGCAGCGAGAATATCCAGAACTGGGAAGGGAGAAGCCAGAGAAGGCGAGGGGGGCAGCAAGGTCAGCTCCCAGGGTGGGGGCTGACCAAATGAGCAGACACAAAAGACCATTAGGCCTATTCTGCTGGCATTTTAGTATGTTAGTATGTCATCAGGCAATGACTGGAGGAACCACATTTGAAGCAACAGAATTGAGGACAGGTGTTTAGAGGGAATGAGCGAAGCATGCTGATCGAGACTGGAGACGGTTAAGAATACAGGATGAGAGAACGAGGTTGAAGATCCATAGAACGCAGTGGTTTAAGGTTCTGAGCTGCAAATCTGGAGACCTGGGTTTGGAATCCCACAGCTGCCACTTGCATATACTGTGTGACCCTAAACAAGTCACTTAACTTCACTGTACTCCCAGGTCGCACCTGTAAACAAGCTTTCAACTTAGTGTGTCACTCCTGGTTAAACAATTGGGGAAAAAAAAACATTGAGTAGCAACCTGCATCGGTGGGGCTGAAATGGTGTGGACATTACATGATAGAGTCAGGCTCCTGGCTAGAAGGCAGCAGATGGGATGAGTCTCGGCTGCAGATGAGGTAATATGGAGAAGCTAGTAGACAAAGTCCCATTCCTGAAGAGAGCTGCAGCTGGGTATTGGGCTGAGAACATAGAAATGAAGCAGACTACTGTAAATGCAGAGGGATGTCAAATAGCAGAGATGAACAGTAGTGACCAGAAGCAGCATGAGTAGCATGATCGTAGTATGTAGAGTGTGTGAGTTCCATTCCCAAAGTGAAGTGGCAACTAGCATAAGGTAGATAGGTATGGTATGAATCTGGAGAATGGAGACATAGCTCCCATCCCTAGTAGTTGGGGTGGGCTGACCTTCACTTCATGCTATCAGCAGAGTTAGTGATGGAGAATGTATAAGTAGGAAGTAGGATGAAGTTCTGTTCCTGAAGGGAAGTGGCAACTGGCATGAGGTAAAGAAGGAATGATAACAGCTTGTAGGTGGTAGACATGCTTCCCATCTCCAGGTCATTGGGACAAGTGAACCTTCACTCGATGCTGTTCAGCAGAGTTAGGATGGAGGCTGTTAGATTGGTAGAAGTAGGATGCAATGAGTGAAACAGACTCCTATCCCCGGTAGACAGGGGAAGCCTACTTTGACCCAGCACCTCAGAAGGTGCAAGTTAGGGACAGAGTCCGGAATACTGCTGGTATGGGCTGGCTAGGCTGCTGAAGAGAGAGGATATGAAGACATGAGGCAGATATAGGACGATGAATCAGAAAACTGCAGATGAATGTGGGTATAGTATAACACAAAGTGGTTGGAAATGGGAAACATATAGGTGAGAGGTATGGAAGCACAAAATGAAGTAGCAGACAAAGTAATGCTCCAGGGAGCACATTGTGAAACAAACTGTGAGAAATGGGAAGGACAAAGTAGCCAGCTCAAGGGGGATGTTCTAGCCATAGGGTAATGGAGATACGATGAACAGAGCACTGTTTTAGAGAATGCAATTAACGGAGTTTCCAGATCCCCTGTCCCCCAGTAGAGTGGAAGTGGAGATGGCAGGACTCTACTTCCTCATTTTGAAGCTGGATCCCTGGGTTACATTTTTTGTTATTCAGACAGGCTAGAGCTCATTACTCAGCAGCAATGTGTAGCAAGAGCTTTGGATACTGTTCTACATATCCTGCTGGTGACCTGAACAGTAGCTATTGCAGGAGTGAAACACTACATACCTGTAGCGGAAGTCTGAGGGAGTCAGTGTACATCAATGGTAGAAAGGCAGGCCTGGATACCCCCCCATGCACACTCACACACACACACGTGGATACTGTACTAGAGAGAGAAGCTTGGTATGAGCTGAGTTGAAACTCAGGTAAGGTAGGTGCTGCATGGAGATAAGCAAGGTAGAAACATGCAAGTGAAAACTGGGAGGCTGACATAAATGAGACGTGCTGGCCACTTGAAGCAGTCCACTTGAAGCAGTCCCGAGGTACAAGGAGGACATCTGATTCAGTGAGCTGCCTAAGAATCTCAGAGGGCTTGGTGAAATGGGTGGGTGACAAACAGCAGATGGCAGCTCTAATATAAAAAGCAAGGTACTTACTGTGGGTCAACTGAGAAGCAGGTGCTATTGCAGAGTTAGAGTCCTATCGACAACTAGGGGAGTAGGAGGGAAAGTGGGCTTGTCTGGAGAAGGAGTTACAGAAGAAAATGGGGACATGGGACGTATAAGAAATGCGAATAGGGAGAACAGGAGGAAGGAGCTGCAGGGAATAAAAAATGAATGGGATATACTGGGCGAAGTGGGGACTCTCAGAAGCAGTGGCAGTGGAAAGCCCAAAAGGAAACGAACAGCAAAACAGGGAACCCCAGGACAAGGGAAAATAAAGAGAGGGAAAGGGGGCCTGGAGGTGGCCAGAGTGGCTGAGCAGAGGAAGGAAACACAAGACAATGGAAGGCATGGATGGGGAAGGGACGGGAGGGGAGACAAGAAGGCAGAGGAAAGGGAACAAACCAAGCAGCAGCCAAAAGCAGCACAGCCACGCAAGCCACGCAAGGAGCCCAAGGATTGAAAAACACTCCTTAAGCAAGGGAGGTGCTGTTAGTGTAGGGTTTATGTAGAGGTGGTGGGAGGAGCCATTCCCCACATTGAACCACAAGCACAGACATCCCAATATATTCTTTGTGATGGAGTGTAACACTCTGGCCCCCAAGGTTTTTGGGATTGTTGCCAAGCTTTGGGGTGTGTTGAAGGGTGACAGGGATTTGATAGGCACAGTGGATCCAAGACCTAAGGTAGTCCATAGGAAAGTATAAAAACTAAAGGACAAAGTCACAGCAAGTGTTTTGTTGATTATCATTCAGTTCTTTCCTTTTCATGTTTATGTTCCTTGCCACAAGGTTATCACAAATGCTGTAGATGCAATATGTATCAGTATTCCATAAGCATTCTATTCAATCAAACTATATGCACCAGTTGCTGAGATCAGGCAGTTCTTGAATTGCAGTACATTTGTTATATATGTAGTCAAATGTACTTGTCCCATGCTGTATGCAGGTAGGACAATATGTCCTTTAAAACAATGAATTTAGGAGCAGGTGAGGTCAGCCATTTGCTGCAACTCCAACCCCACCCCCTTCGGTTGCCACTCCATGAAATTTCGCAATAGTGGTCTAGCACACATGTGTTTCATTGGAACTGAACACCAGAAATCTTGGGGGGGCAGGGGGTGTTAGATTGAAAGTGCTCCTCTAAAGGGAAGCCCATGGATATTTTCATAGAATTGGTTAGACCAGACGGTCTAAATAATCAGTTGTATATTGTTCCATTTTTGTGATGGCAACCACACTTTCAATTTTATTTACATGAACTGATTGTAACAGTGCAATTGTATAGTATTTGTTATATTCATTGACCTAATCCTTTATTTTCTTTTATATTCGTTTAGATTGAAGCCTTCATGTGGAACACTTATATTAACCTTCACAGCCATTAATTACCCTTTCCCATCTCTGCTGCCTCTCATGCAACCTTCTTGTTGAGCACAGCATAATGGAACTCTCTCTTTGATAAAAACCAACTTCTGCATCACTATGCTCCTATCATCAGTTTCCTCACCCCCATCCCCACCCCATTCCTTACATGGACCTTCCCATCTTGTATGCTTGTCATATTGTTGCTCATTTCAGCTATGTAATTACAGTGGTATGCTGTTGTGAGGGCTTCATGATAAGGGTGCACATTCCCATATTGTAGGCACAGCGGCATGGGTGAACCATTTACAGTACCTTCTAACTTTATCACCTTTATGATTTTGTTATTCTTTACTTTTTTTAATTCCAAAATTGGATCACAGGCAAATTTGGGGTGCACCACTAATAAACATAAAATAAAATGCTTTCAGTTCTCGGATTTGGGTTTAGCACACCTTTAGTGTAACTTCAGTAAGCAGTGGCCTATTTACTATACTGTATATCTTTCTTCAGTTTTGAATATGCATTTAAATACTGTGCCACTAAATACATTTTTAAATTAATTTCAGCTCATTGTGGCTTTACTTGTGACTTTTAAACCTGTATTGGTGGCCCTTTCCCTCCCCCCCAGGCAAAGACTCAGTGCTGTGAGATGAAACACTGGAGATCTGTATTGCCAGCCTCTCTTCAACATTGGAGCAATACATTTTATTTTGCATCAATTTCTTGTCCTCCATGTGTGTTAAATTTGTGCTTCTATATCAAGATTGAGTACCCTGTTCAACTCTCTCTGCCAATTAATTTTCTACTGCCCTCTCCAGACATATCACTAAACTCTGTATGGCTGGCTAAAGTGGCCTTTGCTAAACTGTGAGTGATTGCATCATATATATTATTATGGTTTAATTACAGGCCCAAGAACCACTGCAGCTATTTAAGCATTATACTTCCCCAACTCCTTTCTTTGGTACTAGTAGTGTAGCCTAGAGGTTAGAGTAATAATAAATGAGTTTAATACATCTGTAGACCTGGGTTTGAGTCCCACAACCTGCACTTACATACTGTGTGACCCCTGAACAAAGTCACTTACTCTCCCCAGTGCTCCTACTCCTGGGTCTCCCCTGAAAACATTTTTGCCTAGTGGACCTTACCCGGTTACCAAAGAATAATAACAAGCATTTGTCAATGCTGAACGTTTGCTTGCTGGCATTAGCAGTGGAAGTGCAGGAGTTAGATAGATGCAGTATAGGAATGGCATTGAAGTATTGAACTGACGCTAACTCCACCCTCACCCTGCAGAGATTGACAGGCATTGGGGTGTGCCTTTGGGTCGTCGCCCATCATGGTCATGACATTTCACCTCACTCTACCCTTCAGACACTGACAAGTGTGGAGGTCTGCCTTGGGGTGTTTGGGCTTTACATTTACCTCATTCCACAAGGAAATACACTGAAATGGGCACAGTATAGGAGAATGGGGTGAACTCTGGGGGCAAAGGGTGCAAGACAACCCTCGATGCCTGTCACTGGCTGCAGGGTGGGGGGGTGGAATGGCATTAGCATTACTGTCGACAATCCCTAGTCTCACCCCTGACACCTGTCAGTCCCTACAGGGTAGGGCATTATGGTTGAAAACCCTAATTCCCTGGGCATTTCTTGGTATTTTTACTTCAAGGTTTCCACATGGGCTTTTTGTGACCCCACTGCATAAATAATGACACTATCAGTTTGATAGGTGAAAGGTGAAAGGTGATTTTGCACAGCGACTGTACCATTTGGCACCACAGGCACAAAAACAAATTTCGAACAGGATGTGAAAAGTGACAGGTGTACTGTTCATGAGGAGGTGTAAAAAGTTGCATTGTTGAAAATCTGGAGTGAAAATATACAAAAACTGGTGAAGTCACAAGTGTGCATAGAAACTGCACAATGTACACCCGTAATGTAATTAGTTTGGGGATTTTTTTACAGCAGATTTTCAACATAGGCATTTTGGGACCACCGTTCATGAACAGTGTCACTGTGATTTTCTTAATCTGTGCCAAACACTAATTTCCCATAGTGACCGCACTGATCTGTGCTGGAAGTGCAAAAACAAATTTTGGCCAGGGTGTGAAACATTACAGCTGTACTGTTCATAAGAAGGTATGGAAACATGTCAATGTTGAAAATCTGGACTGAAAATATTACAAATTCGTGAACTTTCAAGGGTGTGTGGAAATTGTGCAATGCACGCTCATTACAGAGTCATTTTATGGACTTTTGTCACCAAATTTTCAACATAGTCATTTTAACACCTCTGCTCATGAACAGTGTCACTGTCATTTTCTTAATGTGTCCGGAACATTGATTTTGCACACTGACCATGCCAATGGGCGCTACATGTGCCAAAACACATTTTGGGCAAGATATGAAAAATGACAGCTGTACTGTTCATAAGGAGGTGTGGCAAATGGCAATGTTGAAACTCTGGAGTGAAAATACTAACAGTTCTCAAAGTTACAAGCATGCATAGGAACTGCTCAATGCACACTTGTAAAACAGTCATTTTTGGGGTATTTTTTCACCAAATTTTCTACATAGGGTTTTTGGCAGCCTACCTCATGAACTGTGACACTGTTGGTTCATTAATCGGTCCCGAAAGGTGGTTCCATGCAGTGACCATGAAATCACCTTTCGAGACTGAATAACAAAATGATAGTGACCGAGTTCATGAGGTGGGTCCCCAAGAACCCCATGTTAAAAATTTGGTGGAAAAATTCCCAAAAATGGCCAAGATATGCACTAAAGTGCCATTATACAGCTTACTGGCATTTCTTCAGCGCGGTTGGCTTTGAAGAGTGCAAATGTGTTCCCGGTCAACTGAAGATCACCGTGCTGGGCCCCGGAGGTAAGTATGGGGTCGGGGTGTGGGAGGTGGTGCTCAGAGGGTGGGTGCGGGTTGGGGGAGGGAGGTAAGACAGTCAACAAGAGACTATTTTTTTTTTTTTTACAGGTGGTGTTTTTTTCCTTTTTAGGAAGATGACATGGGACTTTTGCCATGCTGGGGTGGGCTCCCAGAGTGGCAACTGGAGATTTGTTTGGGGGGCAGTGGAGCTGACGGGGGATTGGGCACCCTCATCAGCCATATGGACTTTTGCCATGCTGGGGTGGGCTCCCAGCGTGGCACCTGGAAGTCTGTTTTTAAGGGGGGCACAGTGGAGCCAACAGGGGAATGGACACTACCATCAGCCATATGGACTTTTGCCTCACTGGTGTGGGCTCCCAGTGTGGTATCTGGAAGTCTGTTTGGTGGGGCAGTGGAGTCGACGGGGGATTGGGCACCCTCATCAGCCATACAGTGTGTGGGGGGGGCGAATGAGCAGGCTGGGGTGGGCTCCCAGTGTGCTACTTCGGTGTTTGTTGAGGGGAGACCAAGAAAAAAAACAGAGCTGTCTATGACAGCTGCTCAAATGCAGTGCTGACGTGTAGGCACTTTGCATACTGCTGACAGCAGTATGTAAATTGCCTACATATTACCACCGCTGATTGTAGCGATCTTTTGCTTTCAACTGTAAGCCACTGTATCTGAACTGCTGTCATAGACAGCTCAGACATTTATTGGTGCGGTGAGGCCGCACCTGCAAGAAGGAGCAGGGCATTGGAAGTGGGGTGGCACACCTACGAAAATTCATATGGTGGCACTTATGTTTCTTGCACATGTGTGCAAGCAAACATAAAAAAAGAAACAAGCTCCAGTCCCACACCAGGAAATGGTTCCTCACTTCTAAGTGCAAAAACAAAATCCAATCAACTTGCCTTCCACTATAGAATTTCACAGGCATGGAACAACCTTGCATTGTGTAGCTACCCACTCACCAATATTATTCTTGTAAACAATACTCTAACTTCTGCTTGAATCTCACTGTGAAAACACCTGACATCTCACTGTAAATTGTCTTGAATCTGTTAGTAAGTAAAATGGTATACTTTCTCCCCCTGCTGGTTCTGTACCTCTTATTGTAAAGATGAGAAATTCTGTACAGCATATATTTTTCGGTTTGTATTTCAGCTTGACTATTTATTATTGTGTTCTCATCTTTTCACTCTCTCTCCCATTGCCCCTAGGTCACATCTGTAAATGAGATTCTTGAAGTATCTCGTATGTTTACCTGGTAAAACAATCTCAATCTGGAGCAGTTTAAGAGAGCATCTTAATCGTGCTGTTGTCTAACAGATGGGATTCTGAACTTTAAATGACTGTATATTTAACTAATGTCTCCGCTTCCTGCAAAAAAAAAGATACAGTACACTATTTTTCATACTGCAAGAACATCAACCATTCTTAATTCAAAATCATGTTTAAACTGTAATTAGTTTTGAATCCCTTTGAGTCCATTTGAAGGTCCAATGGTCTCTACCAGACATACCTTAAAATCTTTTTGCACCATTTCGTGACTGAGCACTCCATTAATTGTATCTTCTGATGTATTGTATAGCCAGTGCTCATTTTCTGTATCCCTGTATAGTTAATGAATTTCTCTTGTGCTTGATTGTATACTCTGTTTATTGCAAAAAAGTCAAAAGCTGCTTTTATTTCCCATCATGATTCTATTAATTATTAAAATGCATATGACTGGCATGAAAGAAAAAATAGGCTTGGCATCAGCTAGTTATAATTTATGAACACAACTTTTTGTGTGGATTTGTATAAGGATGGTTGGGGCTGTAGTGGGACTGAGGTTCATTCACACTGGCCCATTATAGCAATATAAGCCTGACATGGCACTGATTAGTTATCTAGTTTCCGCTTTCAGGCGTAGTTTATCTGGGCCAGGATTATGCAGTGATTTTGCATAAAGTTAGGGAAAGTGCTTTTTATTAGACATTTCAGGTTACTACCATGATCTGCTAAGCCTTGAAACTGTGGAGCAAAGCAATGCTTACAGGGATGAATGGTGCATAGTAAGGCATTCAAGAAATATAAAGAGATGCAGAAAAAAGAAAGACTGAAATATCTGGAGAAGCAGAGAGAAGCTAGGAAAGCTGTCAGAGGGGCTGAGGCAAGAACAGAGGAAGGAATAGCACAGGCTATTAAGAAGGGGGACAAGACCTTCTTCCATTATATTAGCGAGAGGAAGAAGACCAGAAATGATATTGTTAGGCTAAACAAGAGAGAGGGTGGGTGGGTGGAGGATGACCTTGAAAAATCTGAGGTACTGAATAAATATTTTTGCTCAGTATTTACCAAGGAAGAGGCAGGGGAAGGGACAAGACTTATGAGGAAAGATGTAAGGGGGAAGAGGTGGACACCAGTCCATTTATGGTGGATAGAGTCTTGAAGGAACTATGAAAAGTAAAGACAGACAAGGCAATGGGGCCAGATGGGATTCACCCTAGAGTGTTGAAGGAACTCAGGGAAGTCCTAGCAGGTCTGCTGACAACCCTATTCAACCAATCACTAGAGATGGGGAGGTACATGGGGACTGGAGGAGGGCAGAGGTGGTCCCCTTGCACAAGACCAGAAGTAGGGAGAAGGCAGGCAATTACAGACGTGTAAGCCTGACCTCAGTTGTGGGGAAGCTGATGGAGTTCCTGCTTAAGGAGAGGGTAGTGAAGTTCCTGGAGTCAAGCAGTGCAAAAGACCCAAGGTAGCATGGATTCACTGAGGGTAGGTCCTGTCAAACTAATCTTATTGATTTTTTTGACTGGGTGACCAGGGTGATGAATCAGGGAGGGGCAGTGGATGTGGCCTACCTGGATTTCAGTAAGGCCTTTGACACGTTCCACATAGAAGGTTGCTTAACAAATTGAGGAATCTGGGTGTGGGCTCTAAAGTGGTAGAATGGGTTGGTAGCTGGCTAAGAGGCAGGACCCAGAGGGTGGTAGTAAATAGCATAAAATCAGAAGAGGTGGAGGTGACCAGTGGGATTCCACAGGGATCAGTGCTGGATCTGGTTCTATTCAGTGTCTTCTTAAGAGACATTACAGAGGGACTGGAGGGTAAAGTATGCTTGTTCACGGATAACACCAAGATCTGCAACAGAGTCGACATACAGGAGGGGCTAGATAAAATGAGAAACAACCTAAGACTACTTGAGGAATGGTCAAGGGTTTGGCAGTTGGGTTTCAACACTAAGAAGTGCAAGATAATGCACCTGGAACACAGAAACCCAAAAGAGGAATACAGGATGGGGGGGCAGGTTCAAGTCATCACAAGTCAGGAGAGACACCCGGGGGTTATCATATCCTATGACCTGAAGTCAGCCAAACAATGTGAAAAAGCAGTGGGGAAGGCAAACAGAATGCTGGGGTGAATAGGAAGGGGCATAACCAGTAGGAGGAGTGAAGTGGTGATGCCACTGTATAGATCACTGGTGAGGCCTCATCTGAAATACTGTGTCCAATTCTGGAGACCGCATCTCAGGAAGGACATAGACAGAATGGAAACAGTCCAGAGAAGAGCAACAAAAATGACACATAGACTGCACTGCAAACCTTATGAGGAAAGACTCAAGGAGCTAAACAGCTATTCACTGGAAGAGAGAAGAGAGAGAGGTGATATGATAGAGACTTGCAAATACCTTAGAGGAATAAACAGGGTACAGGAGGGGAGCATATTTCAAAGATGAAAGTGCCCAAGGACAAGGGGACATAACATGAGGCTGGAGGCAGGGAGGCTTGGGGGAATGCTAGAAAGTATTTTTCTTTACTGAGAGGGTGGTGGATCCGTGGAACAGCCTACCAGCGGAAGTGGTGGAAGCAAAAACAGTACAGGGATTCAAATGAGCTCGGGATAAAGGCACCCTGCTGTACAGCAGAGCAGGGAAAAGGCAGTCCACATAAGAGTAGGGATTGCCAAACCAAGTAGGGAAATGGGCAGACTAGGTGGCCTCTATGGTCCTTATCTGATGACAGATTCTATGTTTCTATGTTTCCTATTGGGACAGAACCAATGGCTATCCTAGGCCTGGTTAGTCATTTTGCTACTCAGGGTTCCTTTCTGTAAAGGCTGGTGGTTTAGGACCTAAAATGGCCTATTTTGGAAAGTCAGTCTGGGAAATTTCACCCAGCAAAGACTAATGCTTTGACCTAATTTGGTTCAGTACCACCCAAAGGATTTAGGGAAACATAGATAGTTTGTCCAATCAGCATACTGTGGGTTTCTATATTTATGGGAGCCCAAGTATTGTACTTGGCACACATAAAACATAATGCATCCTGGAAGGGTAAGAGGAAAACCAATTGTGCCATGCTAATATATGTTTGATGACATTCTTTTACCTAAATACAGGGCAACCTCATTGTAACTTCCTTAGATCTGGGAAATGTTCCCATCTTTTGGATTGAAATACAAATATGGAACTTTAGCTGGCAATTGTATAAAGTGGTCTTAGAGGGATTACTACTGAGAATATTATAATTAACTATATTCTGTACTTTAATAATTTCAGCATGGGCTCTACCATTGAAGATTAGGCCAACTTTGTACGATGACAAAGTATGATGATGTTTTCATTGTTAGAATGGGTATATGTGGGCTCTAAACTAATTGCTTATTGTTTCCCCTTGTTACTATGATCAGAGTAAGTATTGCCTATACTATTTTACATCTGTGCCTCATTGTCTGTGTAATGTATTTGTGTGTGCTGTATTTTAAAGGGGCAACAGACTTCTAGGAAAACAAACTGAACTTACAAGCTCAAATGGGCAGATGCAAACTAAGGCCCTTATCTGTTTCACACTGTCTATGTATCTATGCATCTATGTAACTATTGCAAATATACGCTTAAAAAATGTCTACCATATCAGAAAAGTAAAAGGTGACTAACATTTTCCAAGCTCTGAATTTTCTTTTAAAATGGCAGACCATGTAGCATATTTATTTAGTCAATATTTAGCAAAATATTTGGGTAAAGGGCTAGCTAATGGGGGATTGGTCTGGCATGCTGGCAAACCAGGTTTATGTTCCGAGCTCTCGACATCAGGAGTAGATGTCAGCAGGGACAGCACAATAGCTTGGGGGCTCATTGCTCTGCTCTGTAACAGCTCCTGGTAATGGTGTGGTGGAAGGTGACTATGCATTATGAGGCATCCCCAGGCCAGTAGCAGGGTGCATGAGCATGTGGAGGGTGGGAACAAAAAGGCAGGAATGCCACTCTAGTACACAGAATGGTGTCCGACACCCCCCAGTGGACCCCCAGTGTGCCAGAACCACTAAGCAGCATCACAAGATGAAAGCTTTCTGCTGTATAAGTAAAAGAAAAATCACTGGCTGCACTTTCACTTTATTTTTATTCATATTCACACATGTTTTAAATACAATCGCATTTAATTGTTTCGGTACAGTTTCCGTATCTAAAAAAAATATTTACTGTATTACAGTTCTTAATGAATGTCAGAAGCATATAAACCAGTGTTCGACAACAGTGTGCATAATGTTGACATACATTCATTAATAACTGGAATTCATATTATTATAAAGAATAATAAAGAATAATTGAAAACAACTTAAATGGGATTCTGTTTGTAAAAGGATATCAGTAAAAAACAAAACTGAGAAATGAAATGTGTTTCTAGAAAATTTCCTAAATTGCTGTACATTTTCCCAATTTTGTGAAAAGTCATTTACATGCAAGCTCTGTAGTCTGACATACTGCAGCCAACTGCATTTTAAGGAACATTCAGAAATTATGCATTGGTTTACCATTGTTGATGCACAAGTTTCATAAAAAATGAAGTGTAAAATAAGTACAATACTTAACATTATATTTCCTTTTTCCCCTCTCCCAAATTGTGCATTTAGGGACCTTCTACACTAGTCTGCTCTTAGGACAAAAGGAGTTTGACTGAGTGGCTAAAATAAGGGAGCTTAAATACAGCAGCCAGATACCAGATGTAGCCTAATGATAAATTACATTATATGGAGGGGCCGCAGCATAATGAAGAATTGCTGCATTGTGATAAAATGTATTCAGTGGCTCAAATACTGACTTGCAGTTAAAACCAAAGCATAGTGAGTGGTCCTCAAATAAAAATATGGAGCTGCAAGAGATCAAAGAGCAAGTAAACTGCCACAGCATTTTAAGAAAACTTGAAAAAAGTTGAAGCTTGCTTTCAATAAACTACTGTTCTTACCTTATAAGTACTATTGATTGGACTTGAGAGCTACTTCAGAGTTACAGTCTTTATTGATTTAGTTTGGTGTAATGGCTCTTTCAGTGTAAGTGGCAACACATGCATGATGTGTCTGAAGTGCTGCCTTGTGCTAGGCCATTGATCTGGAAGTGTGATTGAATGTGGATAAGGCCGTTGCACTTTTGCATACAGCATAGAAAAGGAATGTTGAGCCCGGCAGGGATTGCAGGATTTGAAGTGGAGTCAGTAAGAGGTGAGAGGTATTTGTACAGGCAGTCACAATTAAAGGGAGACATTAAAAAGCTGATGACCTACTTTAAACTGGAAAATGTTTTTTCAACATTCAGATAAAAATCTTCTGAATGGACATCTGGCAAGAGTGTACAGGAGATATTTACAGTCATAAGAGGCACCAGCCTTTCATTACTTAATGTCTGGTTTCAAATACCACAGGAGCCCTAAACGCCCTCGGACCCCAATCTCCAGCACACACTGATGCCTGCATACTACAGCGGACAGTGCGGACTGCAGGAGCCCTAAAGGTAATCTAGCTATACTCCACTGCACAGCCAGCTTCGTGAGGTGGGGTGTGAGTCCATCGACTGCTGTGCCCACCCAAGGGTGTCCATTAATTTATTGACACCTTCCTGTTGCATGACTCCCTGGTTTCTTCTAAGTCCCTGAACTTCCCTTGCAGGTTATCCCATTCCACCACCAGATGGTAGCATAGTGTCCAATTTCACTCCACCCATTTCCTGCCTACCTCTTTACCTCAGCTTCCCTCCTCCTTTCCTGCACCTCTCATCCTCTCCCCACTCCTGAAGTTTTCCCCTCTCTGACCACTAGGAGTCAGCATTGCCACCCGCCACCCCTCTCATCTCCCTCCTTCCCACCACCCAACTCGGGACCATTGCCCTCTCCTCTCCTCTCCCTCATCTCCCCCCTCCCCAGATTCAAACCCTACACCTTCCACACCCAATCCTTTGTACTACCGCTGCATCAACTGTGCTGCCTCCTTACTGGGGACCCATTAGTACCTCTTACAGCCCCTTTATGCTCTGCCTCTGATCCTTTGCTAGTCATGGCCATCCCCACCCCACAGCTCCATTCACCCCCCTTGTTCCTTTTCTACTTGCCCTACTTGCTTTCCTCGCTGCCCCCAGCACCCATCCAGTCGACGATTTCCACACTCACCCCACAATACCTTCACCTTACCATCACCATTGCCCTTCCCCCACCCCACCACCCTCCCCACACGTATACCCCAGTTCTAACTACCTTCTATCCTGACTCCCCCTGGCATCCCCTCTCCCTATCCATCACCCTCCTCCATTCCCTTCCCATCCCAGTCTGCCTCCCTGAACACCCACACTCGCATTCCTCCACCATTTCCTACAGTAGGCAGCTATGCCAGGCATCACTCAGAATTCTATCCCTCCTCTTCCTGATGTCAGGGAATATAACCCAAACCTTGGTCCACCCCCCGCCCCCTCCCAGCATGGATCCCCTTCCTCTGGGCTACGCATCTACAAATATTTGTAGCCTCCTGAAAAAGTTTGACTGCCTCCAGGGATGGATGACCCAGCACCAGCCAGATGTCCTGGCAATTGTGGAGACCTGGCTCCCTAAGACCTCCTCTGACTCTTTTATCTCCATTCCTGGATACACCCTGTTCAGGGAAGACAGAGTTGGGAAACATGTTGGTGGTCGTGCGATTTATCTCCCTGAGTCTCTTCAAGTACATGCCCCCCCCCAGCTGGAGTCTGATTCTCAAGTTCTCTCTCTAAAAATCACTACAGGCACCTCCAGGGCCCAGCTGATCATCACCTCCATCTATATTCACCCACGCAACTAGAAACTTGCTTTCCAATCCATACTTGACTACCTCTCCCACCTTCCCCTTAAGTCTGAACTTTTAGCACTCTGTGACTTCAACATCAGTTGGCTCTCCTACTCTGCCTCCCCATACAAAGATGCTATTGGCATGCACTCGACTACACCCAACTCGTTGCCTTCCCCACCCATCTCAACCCCACAAATTATACTGCTACCCTACTGGATCTTGTCCTATCCAACCATCCCCACAAAATCACTGACACCACTGTGCTCCCTAACGCCCCAAGTGACCACTCTCTGGTAATCTGTACCTGGACATGTAAGGTAAAGAAACCTGCCCCAAAAACTGTCCTTCAGCGATGACTCAAACCAGGCAAATTGGGACTGCTGAAAGTCCACCTTGCCTGTTGGGATTGGTCTCCAATCAACCTTGCCCCTGACATGGACACCACCCTTAATTACTTTGTCTGCTCCTTTAACTCAGCCTGTGACCTATTTGCTCCCCTTGCCAAGTGTATTGTCAAAGGTTCTGATAACCCCTGGGTCTCTAAAACTAGCTTGACCAGATGCACCACAGAGACAACCTTTGGCACATAGCACTTGAGTCTGGCAAGCCTTCCGATAGACAGTCCTATCGGGCAGCATGGAACAAGTGTACCTGGGCCATCTGCAAAGTCAAAGCAGACTACTACAGAGCTTCCCTGGCCTCCTCCTCAGGCTCCGATCGCAAGTTTTGGGATAACATAAAGGAAATCAACAGAAAATCCACTTCCTCTCCCCAACCCAGCTTATGGTACCATCTCCACAGAACCTCAACTTAATGTCAACTCCCTGAACACCTCCTTTCCGGATCTCAGCTCTGTCCTCCCCCTTAACTTCTTTGATCCCTTATCTCCCCCCCCCCCAGCTCTCCTCTTTCTCTCACCCTCGCTTCCACTTCAGAGCCTCTATGCAGGAAGCCCAGCCCTACCTCCTCAAAGCCCTAAGTGGCACCCACCAAAGCAATGATACCCTGGACCTCAGACTCATTCACCTGGTCTTGGATGTGGTCCTCTCCCCCCTCACCTGCCTTCTCAACCACTCCCTCTGCCTCAGACAGTTCCCTTCTGTCTGGAAAACTGCTGTCATCACCCCCATTCACAAAGGTGGTGACCACACATCCCCTGAGAACAATCGCCCATCTCCATCCTTCCCCTCCTCTTGAAAGCCCTGGAAAAAATAGTCTCAGATCAGCTCACCGACTGCCTCTCTAAATATAATCTCCTCTGTGGGGAACAACACGGGTTCTGACAAGGCCACAGTACTGTCACCACCCTCCTTGAATTCTCCAGCTTCATCCACTCCACCCTTGACAACGGGCGCCTGGTTGGCGCGGTGTTCCTAGATCTGTTGAAGGTCTTTGATACTGTAAATTAACCCCTCCTCTTGTCCATCCTCTTCCACCTAGGCTTCTCCCAGGAAGTCACTGCCTGGTTTATGGACTACCTATTTTCTCGCTCCCAGTGCATCAAAATAAATGGCATGCTCTCTAGCTGCCTCCCGGTCCTCTCTGGTGTACCCCAGGGATCCATCCTGGGGCCCTTCCTGTTTAGTCTATTCCTCAATATCCTACCCAAGGTCTGCTCTGAGGCAGTCCTCCTGTATACTGATGATGCAGTCCTTTTCACCTCCAACACTGATCCTAGCTCCCTTCAAATGGCACTCCAGAACTCCTTTAGCCAGGCAGAAACCTGGTTTGTCAACCACAAGCTGGTACTAAATTGTAAAAAGACCAAGGTCATGTTGTTTTCCCACAACCAAAGCAAACACAAAGGTGCACATCTCCAAATCCTCACTAATAGATGCCTCCCCCTTGAGCAGGTGAATACCTTCAAGTATATTGGGATAACCTTTGACTGCTCTCTCCTTCCATGAGCACATGCACCTCCTCTACACCACAGTCAACACTAGGATTGGCCTGCTTATCACCAAAGGAGTTCTCACCGCCCCCCCTCCGATGCCCTCTGGCTCACTGTCTCATCCTCGGTCCTGTCCCTTATCGACTACGGGCTTCTGGTATATAGGTCAGCTGACAACACTGCCCTCCACAGAGTTAAAGTTTCCCTAAATAAAGAATGCTGCCTAGTGACATGTAGTGCCAGGCTCACCCACGCCTGTACACTATACAACCTAGCCAACTGGCTTAACTTTGAAAAGAGACTGCTGTACCAGACACTTCTGTTTGCCAGGAAGATTACCTGTGTCCTTGCCCCACCTGGTCTATCCACTCTCCTCCAACCTACTCCTATGACCATTACCACTGGCAGCTCCTCCAATGCCACCCTCCTAGTTCCTTGAGTCAGGACTACCTTGGCACAGAGGTCTTTTGGTTATAGAGCCCCCACCTGGCTAAACTCCCTACCAAGCTCTGTCATCCAGGAAAGCAAACTCAGTAACTTCAAATTCCTCCTTAGGGACCATCTCTTTGCCTCCCATAACTGTAACTGCCCCCAATCTGACTAGCCCCTAGTTTCACCCCCGGCCTTGACCTACTTATCATGTCTGCTCCTGACCAGCCCCCACTATCACCCGACAAGGGACCCCCGTCCTGCCTGCTACCCTATCTCTGATATACCACTCTGTTGAGCCCACACAGCACCTACTACTGTTTGAATTGTAACCCTCATTTAATATCCTACCTTGTATCTTTGCTCAACTTCTTGTACTACACTCTGTATGTAAAAATGCTCCTTACTCATTGTATGTCTGCTATTTGACGTATACTGTAAACTTCTATACTACCATGTCATGGAGCCTTTGTAAATGAGTACCTGACTCAAAGGAAGCTCAGAGACTGAATTAACCATGATGTCTGAAAAAAAAATGGAACGTCCGTCAAGGTCACGTTTAAGGTACTTTGATAAAGTAAGGTAGTGAAGCCTACACTGCTTACATTTGATGCTGTATACCCAACACCAGTAGGATGTGTTAGTGGCTCAGCAGTTTGCACGTTTGCCTCTGAGGCCACACGATTGGAAGGCTGTGGGTTCTGGCCCTGCACCAGGAACTTGGGATTAATCCAAATGTTGATTCTGTATGGCAGTATGAGGGGGGTTCTGCACTCTTCAGGTGCCATCTTTTAGATGAGGTGTTAAACTTAAGTCTGATCTGTCTGTTCTGGTGGTTGTTCAGGTGAACATTAGTGATCCCATGTAACTTCTCCAAAGTGTGAATGAATTTTTTTTAAAAGGAAAATATAACAAACTACACTTATTATGCACACAGATAAGCAAAACTAAAGCAAAAAAAATCCCAGCACAACACAATCAAGGATAAAGAAATGAAAAGGTGTATCAATCAAAAAAAATTTGCATAAAAAGGGGAAGAGGGTTTAACCACCATATACAGTATATTGCATGGCAATTGTATGTCATATAGCAGGTATGTACCACCACATAAGCACATGATTTTGTTTTCTGAATATAAAAAAAGAACACTTTCAATGAAAATTCCATTCTCACTTTTGAGTATACAGCATTTTCTCATCTTGAAAATAATCTTTTTGCAAAAATAGCAGGACACTCTATGATTTCCTGACAGGATGAGTTTTTTTGTTGCAAAACCCAAACATATCTGACTTGCCAGAGGTAATTCTTGAGCACTGTATAAATTACTTGCAGTGTACTGCTTTAACACTTTGCTCAGGGGCCAGAGAAAGTATTTAGGACCAAATCTTTATAAAATAAAGTCTTAAATAAAGGTTCTTCCTACACTGTTGCTGGTATTATCCAAACATTATGTGTATAAGGGAATTCCAGAAAATGGTGTTACTGGGTCTAGGGTTGCCACAGTTGTAGGTCTAGAGCAATATCTGTCAATGATCTGTTTATGTTTATGAGAGCTTCTGACTCTAAGTTATCCGTGACTGTTCAAACAAAGAACATCCCATATACATTTGGGCATCCTTGGGTTCATTAATTGGCCTAGAACCACCTTTGTATCGTTTGCATGACAGAAAGGGAAGCCCAGTTCCACACAAAAAGCTGTCTCTTTAATGTGTTGATACATTTGAAGCCTACTGCTCTTTAATACCTGTGAATAAGATACGTTCCATTTCTTAATCTTCTGAAATGATGTATTTACATATTCTGGAATATGAGTACTTTTTTGGGGGTGGGTATGGAGTTTATCGCTTTGCTATGCTCACATACAAGGTTTCGTCCATTTTTTGAAGCCTAAAGACCAAATCTTCTCTACTGGTTTCAGGGCCATACTGATTTTACTATTAATGAAAATATTATAGTAAAACACTGTAGGTTAATCATATTGAGGGCAGCTAGTGCTACAGATCTGTAAGTGATACCACCGTTTAAAGGCCTCAGGTGACTCCTCCATAACGTCTGAAAGAAAATATTACACAATTTGGCTTCTAATTTGAATGGGGGAGGAATTATATAACTTAAATTCTGACAGATGGGTATTAAATAATATTTTTATCAAGAAAATATGTTTTAACTTTGAGATCCTTTTCTTTTTCAACATATTGACCTTTTTTTTTGTTATCTTTCTGCTCCCACAGCTCAGCCTGCCTCACCTGCAGTTACTGTCCTCTCTCCAGTCCACCCGCAGACTCACTCACATCCGGCTGGCATGCTACGTGCCCGCGGAAGGGTCCCCACTCCCTTTCACTGGGCCGGGATCCACTCCAGAGTGCGATTCCACCACAGGCTTCCTGGATGTAGAGGCATGGCCATCAAGCTGCCTGGCTGACTACATTTTTCCTCCAGTTTGTACACCCCTTGAATCGGGGACATGCAATGACATCCAGGCATCGTGTGCTGACATCTGCCGCACTTCACCCCAATTACACTGCTCCTGCAGTGCCCCCAATTTCCATCGGGGGCTGCCGCAGAACGATGGAAGCCCTGAACCCTCCCCAGGGAATGGAGAACAGTCCATCAGACACTCAATCCTTTCACTCCCCAGCCAACCCCCAATGGCCAGGGCGTGTTCCCGAACCCAGGTCATCGGCGTGGTGTGAGGTGTAGCATCCAGTGCCTCAACCCTCAGAACCACCGGGCCAGCTCGCACATTGATCTTTTGACCTGCAGCCTTTAGACAAGAGTCCCATTTCTTTAAATCTAGTTCCCCTTTACCAAATGTTCTGCCCAGAATCTTTTATTTATTTATTTCTTGTAGTCTTGGAATTAGAGATGTGCGAATTGGAAAATGTCACCTAGCTAAATATTTTGTGTAATTCTTGCATTACGTGAACTTTTTCGCCTAGGCAGTAGGCAAAATGCAATTTTGCCTCTAATTTTGTTTTAGCATAATGCAACATTTTTACCCAATTTCATCCAATTTCACTTTCGCGTAAGGCAAAATTTTGCCATTATCCTTAATTTTGCCAATGTTTTTCAATTTCGCCAGCTAAAGTGCAATGCATTGTGGGTAGATAGCTGAAATATCACATGCAGGCTGTTTTCTGCACAGTATATTTTCTGCTGAGTCAGAGAGCAGCTCAGTGTGGTGCATCACAGCCAATAAACCCTTCAAAAACCTCCTAATTTGTGATTTTGGAGAGTTAATTGCTCCCAAAATGTCAATTTACTTCCTAGTGCTGCTAGTGAACCTTTTTTTATTTTGGTATCTTTGGATAATACTTGGTTAAACTTAGGTAGTGTTTTCATTTTTTTCTGTGTCTGTGTCTGTGAGGGAGCTGAGTGGGGGGAAGGATCGACCGTGGTGTGTGTGTGTGTGTGTGTGTGTGTGTGTGTGTGTGTGTATGTGTTTGTGTATGTGAAAGCAGAGCAGGCTAGTTTCTAATATTTGACAGATTTCTCACAAGTTGTGAGGGAGTTTCTGTAATTTCTTTTAAGTCTTCATATTTTTGTTGGTGTACTACTTATTTGTTATATGTTTCTTACATCGTGACCCTTTCTGGGGTAATTTTATCTGAGAAGTTACTCATTCTGAGTAGTCATGTTCCCGTTTCCTCTTGCTTAATCCATTATACTCATTAGCGCCATATGGCATCAGAACCATCCATTGTTTAACCTGACCCAAAATGGCAGCATGAGATAGAATGGATCACTTTTGTGCTTTATTTTTTTAATGGAAGTATTCGTGGGCATTGACCACTCAACTTATCCATATCCAGGTACACTGCATTATTGAATTGCTCAAAGAAATTAAAATTATGATCTAGCCTCTGCATTGCAGCATTCCTGTTTTTCTATTTAATTTGCTTAACAACAAAAATGGAAAGGGACCTGGGGGTAGTCATATCAGATGACTTTAAGGTGGGCAAGCAATGTGAGAGGGCAGTAAGGAGGGCTTGGGGGGATACTGGGATGTATAGGGAGAGGCATCGCCAGTAGAAAACAGGAAGTTGTTATCCCTCTGTACAGACAGCTGGTGAGACCCCATCTAGAGTACTGTGTGCAGTTCTGGGGACCCAATCTCTGCAAGGACATAGACAGGATGGAAGCTGTCCAGAGGAGGGCAACTAAAATGGTACAGGGTCTGCACTAGAAGACATATGAAGAGAGACTAAAGGAGCTTAATATGTATAGCCTCGAGGAAAGGAGGGAGTGGGGAACATGATAGAAACTTTCAAGTACCTCAAGGGAATCAATAAAGTCCAAGAGGGTAGAATCTTTCAAAAAAAGATGTGTGCAAGAACAAGGGGGTACAATTTAAAGATGGGGGGGCGACTCAGAGGTAATGTAAGGAAGTATTTTTTCACAGAGAGGGTTGTGGATGCATGGAACGGCTTTCCAAAGGAGGTTGTGGAGTCAAAAACAGTGGTTGAATTCAAGCATGCATGGGACAGTCGTAAGGCAATTCTAGGGGGTGGGGGTAGAAAGAAGCAGGCTGCTGGTTAACTAGGATCTGCAGCTTATCCATTAGGTAGGGAAATGGGCAGACTGGGTGGGCCAAGTGGTCCTTATCTGCCATCAAACTCTATGTTTCTATGTAACATATTAACCCTTTCCTCCCTGTTACACCACTGGTGTTTACTACCTGATCCTATTATATATGGGGGCAAGTTAGGCAGTGGCACTACCATGGTTAGGCCTGAAAACCATTTGAAATGGTGCAGAAAACAACAGATTTGTGTCCTGATGGTGGATGTGAACCATATAACTGCATATCTGACACCCGATTACTGCCTGAATGTACTGTAACATGTTTTGGGGAACATTTCTAGACATCTGGGCCATGTTAGGCAGTGGCAACACCATGATTAGGCCTTAAACCATTGGCAAACGGTGTGTCAAACAACATGTTTTGGTCCAGGTAAAAGGCGTGAAACATATTGCAGCATATCAGACACCTTATTTAGGTCTGAAATTACTGTGAAACATTTTGGGACACACTTATGGACTTGTGGGGCATGTTAGGCAGTGGCACCACCTTGGTGAGGCTAGAAAATCATTAGAAATGGCGCAGAAAACAGCAGGATTGAGTCCTCCTTATGGTGGATGTGAACCATGTAACTGCATGTGTGACACCTGATTTCTGTCTGAATGAAATGTAACATTTTCTGGAATTCTGGAGGATCAGGAAGACAAGGGTAATACAACACTGAGTGGGGAGAACTAAGAGAGAGAGAGAGAGAGAGAGAGAGAGAGGGAGAGAGAGAGAGAGAGAGGGAGAGAGAGAGAGAGAAAATGGGCTGAATTCTATAGGGAGCATAACAAAGAAACAAACAACAGCAATAGTCAATAAAATTATTTTACATACAAAATAAAGAAACAAGAGGACTTAAGGAATGGATGTAGATTAAAGAGGATAGAATATCTTATTTTATGCGGGGTATACAAACAACAGAATGGAAGATAGAAAAATGAAAACAAAATAGACAAATTAATTAGTGCCAGTGGGGCTACCATGGAGTTCTGACAGGATGCACATGATTTTGTTAACATCACACTGCAATTTAGAAATCTCCTCCCACCCAGGCATCACAAAATTCCTGTCTGAAATCTTTTAACTCTTGTCGGACATGCTGGACTGCAGACAGGACAGTAGATAAGTCCGTATGTGTCACTGGCACTGCTGGCAAGGTGGGGGTTGCCTGTGATGCTGACTTTGAACAGGGAGGACCCTATGGGGTCTTGATGTTACTGATTGCTGCTGTTACTGGTATTTCTGGTACTGCAAGCATGGTGAGGATGTTTAACTGGTCCAGTCATGCCTCCTTCCTGCTCACCCCCTTCAGTGCTTACACATGCACTGCTCCGCACAGCTGCACTTAATGATACCACCACCTTCCGCAATTTGAGGTACCATTGCGGCAAGTGGTGGTGGACCATGTGGCTATGCTGGCCAGTTGTCCCACATAGATTGCAGGTGACCACTAGGTCACCAACCAATATTAAGAAGACGAAATCTCAGACAGGAGAACTTTAGGGATGAGGGAGCCATGGGGGGGGTGCTGCAGATAATGCCCCAGGCAATGACTCCTCTAGCTGCTTGGGAGGGGGCATAGTCTCCTGCTGCCTGAGTGGAGGAACAGTATCCTCCTGGTGCTGGGGAGGGGACACTATCTCCAACTGCTGCTGGTGAGGTGGCACAGTTTGCTGCTGGGTGCTACTGCTGGAGCAAAAATCCTCCTGCTGTGGCATTTAATTTGTGATGGTTAGCTGAAATGTGCGTACAGATGCCCCACTGTCTTCACCCTTCTCCAATATGCCCACAGTCCACAAACACCACTAATTCAAACAAACAAACCAAACAAAAAAAGAAGCAGAGATAGAGACTCAGAGAGAGACGGGGGGATCTCTCACACACACACGCACACACACACAATCAAACACACACAAACACAATCACCAGGTACTAAAATATGAACTGTGACAAAGACAAACAAGAAAAAATTAGAAACAAATAGCACAAGTTAAGCAATTTAGGTGTAAAAGTGCACTCTGCAGTCACAGGGAGTATAAATGCTGCCTGCTTCCTCAAGATACATTGCACAGGAAATGAACTACTCACCTATTGCTTGTTTAGACTCAACCATGTGACCACCAGCAGAGCAAAATGTCCAATTTCACCCTAATTTCACCTCAGATGCACAGGAGATATTGGCAGAGAAATGTTGCTGGTGAAATTTCGACGAAAGGCCATAATTTTACAAAATGTTTCACTAGGCGAAATTGGTGATTTCGCCATGATTTCGCCAGTGAACTTAAATTTCGCTGCATCTCTAGTTGGAATTACAACCATTTCAGTCAAAGACTCTTTTGCAAAGGCTCCACATCAGATTTACAAACAGACATGTTATAAAAAAAGTTATTGGAGATTAATACAGTACATTATACATAGGATATGAGTATACAAATAATACAGTACATTATATACTGTATAATTGCATCATAAATGAGGCGGAGTGCATGGCAAAGAAACCACATGGCAAGTAGATTTAAAACAGACAGGATATGAAACATTACAGGAAATTAATACAGTACATAATACATAGGATAAGAGTACACGAGTAATGCAGTGCATTATACACAAGTGCATCATAACTGAGGGCAGAGTACATGATAATGAAACAAACATTGTGAAGGCAGTGCTAGCTAACTATGTAAACAGATAGAAAATTAAAGAAAAGAAAGTGAGGCCAGAAGGAAGTCAGTTAAGGAGAGTTGTGAGACAGCTGGTGGGGGTAGAGAGAAAAGTTGAGTAGAGGAGTTTAAAGTTTAGAGAAGGAGCAGTAGGAAAGCATGCAGGTAAAAGATGAATAAAGGGCAGGAGAGGAACAGAGTGGAGAGGGAGAAATTAGGCCAAGATAAGGTGGGGAGGATCAGGGGGAAATTGAAGGATAAGCCATGAGCGGTCCCAGATTGACCAGTGAAAACTAGGAGCACTCATAACTATTCACAGAGAGTAGGTGCTGGTGAAGTTTTATATCGTATCTTTATAAGTCTTTATATCCTGTTTGCAAATTGGGACTGCAGCTATCTGTTGGGTGGGGGAGTGGTGGTTCTTTAATAGTACCTAAAGTTGTGTGTGTACTCTTTTGGTAATTGACTACACCCAGAAACAGGACCAATTCTCAGTAATTGCCTCTCCGGACATTGTATCTCAGACAAAAATTACAATGTCATCTTCGTATGCCATAATCTTCATCTGAAGAGACTCGGGGGTATGGATATGCCCTTAACTTTCGGATTCAAGTTTTTAAATCTTACAAGGGAGTGCAGAGTGAAAAAGTACAGCAAAGAGCTCAAGGGGTGCCCCATCTGAACTGCCCTTTAAATTAATGCATGTCTTCAAGCCACCATTGATGTTAGGGATGACTACCGCTTTTATATAGAACCCTTCTGTCCCCTGGATAAATTATTCTGGATTGCCATAAAAACATACGGTTGTAAACATACAACTATGTGCCAGTTTATCAAAAGCCTTCTCCTGGTCTAGGCTAAGGACATATCTTTTCAAGGACCCTGAGCCTCCCCATTCAAAATCCTATCCAATAAAAATAAAGTGTCTTGTACCCTTCTAGTTGGTACTGAAAATGTCTGATGTGGGCTAATAAGGTACTCAGTGTCTCTTGACAGCCTTTCTGCCAAGAACTTGGTTAGTACTTTAAAATCCTGAGAGGCCGCCACTTGTTCAAGTCTTATGTATGGAGGTGTTTTCTCAGCTCAGTGTACAGTGTACAGCAAATTAGTCTAACATCTCCAAACCCCATGTTTCAGCTTTAAGCACCATAGTAGATTGGGAAACGAAAATATAATCAATCCTAGTCAAATGGGATCCTCTAAAATAAATATTCCCTCCAGATTAATGAAGGCATCTATTATGAATCAGTAACATTAGCTATTAACATACTAACATACTAACATACTATTTGCCAGCAGATTAGGCCTTACGGTCTATCGAGTCTGCTCGAACCTAGATCCTTAGTTGGGTGCCGAGACCCTCCCATCCCTTGTGCTCCAGAAACTCCTATCATCCATCCCCACCCCCCCCAGGACAGGCCTTCATCTGATACATCCACTTTCTGTGTCTGTCCCACCCTCTCTTGAAGCCCTCCACTGTGGATCTCTAACCAGCTCACCAGGCAGTGCATTCCAAGGGTCCACCACCCTCTCAGTGAAAAACCTCCTCCTCTTTTCCCCTCACCCTTCCACCTTCCAACTTCAAACCATGCCCTCTGGTGATACCTCCCTGCTTTAGTATAAAGATCACCTCCATGTTTACCCTATTTATTCCCTTGAGGTACTTGAAGACCTCAATCATGTCCCCCCTGTCTCTCCTCTCCTCCAATGAAAACAGGCAGAGCTCCTCAAGTCTGTCCTCATAAGTCAAATCCTAGCCCTCGTATCATCTTTGTTGCCCTCCTCTGTACCCTCTCCAGGAGCTGTATGTCCCTCTTCAAGTGTGGTCTCCAGTACTGTACACAGTACTCAAGGTGTGGTCTAACCAGTCCATTGTACAGCTGCAGAATCACTTCCTTGCTCCTAGAGGTGATCCCCTACGATGCATCCCAACATCCTGTTTGCCTTGCTAGCTGCTCTTCTGCACTGCTCAGAGTTATTCATACATGTATCCACCATGACCCCTAGGTCTTTTTCCCATTGAGGCCTCCAGCGCCTCCTCCCAGGGTGTACCTGTGATTAGAGTTTCGACCAAGATGCAACACCTTGCACTTGGTGATATTGAAATTTAATTTCCATGTGTGAGCCCAGCTTTCCAGGGTGTCCAGGTCCCTTGCAGGGTCAGCCCCCTCTTCTCCCTCAACTACTGCTCCCATCTTGGAGTCATCCGCTATAGACTCATTTCACACCTATACCCTCCCTGATGTCCGATATGTATGCATTAAACAGGATCGGACCCAGGACCGAGCCCTGTGGTACCCTACTACCTACCTCTCTAGGGTTTGAGAGCTCCCACAGACCACTACTCTCTGAGTGCGTCCAGCTAGCCAGTTTTCAATCCATCTGACCATCAAAGGGCCTACTCCTAACCCCATCAGTTTCTCCACCAGACCATTGTGGGGACAGAGTCAAACGCCTTGCTGAAGTCCAAGAAATACATCCACAGGCTTACCCCTGTCCAGTTCTGATGATACCTGATTCATAGAACTCCACAAGGTTGGTTTGACATGATCTACCTGGCACAAACCCATGTTGCCATCATCCAGACCTCCCACCTCCTCCAAGTACACCCCAATCGCTCTTTAATATACTCCATTAATTTTCCCACCACCGAGGTCAAACTGATGGGTCTATAGTTCCCTGGTACTCCTCGACCCCCCTTATGGATTGGTACCACATGTACCTCTCGCCAATCCCTAGTACCCTCCCTGTCTCAAGTGACCTGCTGAAAGTCCACCAGGGATGCAGCCAGTATGTCCGCCAATTCCCATAGCACTCGGATGAATGCCATCCGCCCAAGAGATTTGTCTTCTTTAGGGCCTTGAGGGCTGACCACACCCTTTGGCGGAGATAGCATCATCCGTCCTCCACCTTACTGGTCTTTTATCCTTATCCAGATGTGACACCCTGGGGTACCTTTCCTCCTCTTGCTCCATTTCTGTTGCTCCCCTGATCCCACCTCCTGCCACTTCTATCCCCTTCGTGCCTTGCTTTGTAGATATCCCATCCCCTCCCTAGTGAACACAGAGGCAAGTACTCATTAAATACCTCTGCCTGGTCCCTCGCCTCTTCCACCCACCTCCTTCTGATCTCAATCTGCTGAGATGGCCTTAGTTTTTCTCCGCCTCCCAATGTACTGGAAGAACCCCTTTTCTCCATGTATCCCCTGTGCCAGCCGCTGCTCTTTACTGGACTTTGCTCCCTCACTATACGATGACTTTTCTAGATGCAAGTTGGTACATTCCTTATCCCTATCCCTCTTGTTGTTTTATATTTTGTAGGCCGCCTTCTTTTTTCTGACTGCTACCTGTACCTCACTGGACCACCAGCATGGTTTATGTGACCTTGCTCCTTTACGTGCAACTTAGCGCAGATCCTGACTGCCTCATGAAGTCCCCTGCTTTGGACCTCCCATCTCCTTTCCACATTTGTCATTGAGGTAATCCTCTAAGTGATCCTTGAGAATATTTCCCATGCCCATAAAGTCTGCCCCCTGAAGTCCACTGCCAGTGTCCTAGATCTCACCCTACTCCCCATGCTTATTTGAAACCAGACAGTATTGTGGTCACTCCCAGTCAGGGGGTCCTGTACAACCATGTCCCTTACTAGATCCCCATCTGCCAGAACCACATCCAGGACATGCCCTCCCTTGTGGGCTCCATCACATGCTGTGTTAAGAACACATCCTGGGAGCCATCCAGCAGCCTCTGCTCTTGGCCACCTTAGAGGACATGGTTCCCCAGTTTGTACCTGGCATATTAGTCCCCATCAACACCACTCCTTCCCTTTTGGACCACACTGGGCAATGATGTTGTCCAGCAAACCATCCTCTAGAACATCACTCATTCTGGGGGGCCTATATGCTACTCCCAGCTTGACCTTATCTCCTGCTGGGGATCGTAAGGTGACCCATAAGGCCTCCACGCTTCCCTCTGCCTCTTCTACCATAGCAATTTCTATGTCATCTCTAATAAACATAGCCACCCACCCTCTGCCCTCCTTTCTCTATCCTTCCTAAGCATAGTGTACCCCATCGTTAGGTCCCAGTCATGGTTTTTGTTGGCCCACGCCCCGTGACTGCCGCCACATCCACCCCTCGAACAGCATGTGGCTCGAACCTGGCAACTTGTTTCCCAAGCTCCTGGCATTTACTAACACCAACCCCACCCTTATCCCTGATCCTCTTTGTCAAACCCCACCTAGATTCCTATACTTCCATCCTCCCCTGCTCCTCCTGAAACCTCCACCTCCAGTCTGTTTCCCTCCCCTTGGGCTTGAAGGCTACTCCTCATCTGGAGGAGAGGGCTTCTGATCAGCCCTCCTTTATCCATTCCCCTCACAAGTTTAACCCCACCTTCCTTGTATGTAGTCAGCCATCCCCTGTTTAAGGACTTCCTTTCCTAATTGGGCAAGATGAAACCTGTCCTTGGCATATAGTCCCTTATCCTCCTAAATTCCATTCCAGTTCCCTAACACCCCCAACCCATTCTCTTCACCCCACTTCCTGAGCCAGTCATTAACCTCTGTGAGCTTCATTTTTTTCTCCACTGAGGCCTTTGGTACTGGCAATATCTCCGAAAAGGAAATGTTGCATCCATTATCCTGACAGACTCTGGCAAGTTCTTGGAACCTTGCTTGGATTTCCAAAACGTTATTTCCCTCTAGATCATTAGTTCCCAAATGCACCAGGAAATCCGGTTTCCCTCCACAATCCCTAACCATTTCATACACCATGAACTTTGCTCTGTGCACTGTCAGCCCAGAGATATTCACTACCTTCACCTGGCTATGGCATCCACCCCCTGTCCCTCCCAATGGATACCCCTAATCATCGAGTCTCCCAGTAACAGAACCTTAACACCACCATCATCCTTATGGTTACCTCCACTATGCCCTCTCAGCCCCCCTTCCCCTCCTTTATTCATGATCTCAATTTCATGGGAGTCTTCCTGCCTTATTAGAGACCCTCTTGCCACCCTCCCCTTTCTGCCTCCCTCGTTATTTTGCCCACTTAACTCAAACCCCCTCTGAATAGGTGTCCCCTTTAACCCTCTCTTATCTGAACCATTTATCCTGGCCCTGATGGTGTCCCCTTCCCCCACACCACCATCCTCCCCCCTTGTAATAGTACCCCTGCCTCCAGATGCTCTCTGTGGGTCCCCTTTAGCTATGGCCCCATCCTTGGTACTGACCTCCCTGCTGAAGGTGGGCTCCTCTCCCACCTCCTTGTCTCCCAGTTTCTCTCCAATCATGCTTTCCTTCCTCATGTCTGGAATATGTTGCATCTCCCCCATTTGCTTAACATATATGTTTCCCCTTCTCCCTCTGGGACTATGTCTATCCTTTCCACAGCTGGTCCCTCCCCCCAGCCTCTGTATAAGTTTCCTCATTTCCACCAACCCCTTCCTCCCCCTCTAGGTTGCTTAGTAGCTCAAATTTATTGTGACACTCTATGTCAGCCTCCATCAAATAACCCGAGTTTCCCTGACTGCATCTCTAAACTGACCCTCTCTTCCTCTCTTGCACTGTTCACCTTAGAGCTCCCTTCCCACAGTCTGCTGTTTTAGGCTTCCGCACAACAGCCCTCCTGACTCTTCCCCTCTAGTCTCTTTGTATTCAGAATGTTCACCCCAGATGCTTTCCCTTAGCATCAATCTTCCTATCTAAGGGTCCTCTGTCCCTAATATCCTCCTCCTGCTTGCTGTAACATAACATCCTGTAATTTCAGAGTGTTGCCCCAGCCTCCCCTCAGCCCCACCCTTCTGCTGCCCATATCCACACCCCTTATCCTTGGACACCCCCCCAGCCCCCACAGCTTACTCCTTAACCAATGTACCTCACTCCTGATACAAGATAGCTGTCTACAGAGTGGGCAGCCTCCCTCTCTCCAGGCCCAATTTAGAATTATTGCCATCCCACAGCCTGAGCAGCCTACAACCCTTCCGAAGATGCCTGCCATGGTGGAATATGGCCACCCTGATTGCCCCCCTCTGTTTATAATAGCACACTCCCCTTTCTCAGTCCATTTCCCCTGGAGTACAGTTTCTCTCTATACTGACTGTAGTTATTTACAAACCCAATTTCAACCCCACCAATAAAGTTCCCAGGTCTCACAAACACATACAGTCCAGTGTGTGTTCAGTCCCACTAACAGTGTGTGTAAGCAGACATCAGGTACCATATGATGTCACAGGCCCACTAGCTCCTGTTGCTTCAATTTCAGTCCCAAACAGAAATACTCAGCCCTTCAATCCCAACCCCCAGTGGCTTTTCAGTATTTAAGAAAGCATACAAAACAGGGTGGGTGGGAGGCTCTACCAAACACCAGGCAAACACATTTAAATTTCCCTCTAATTATCCCTGCCAAACAACTATCTCCAAAGTTACAATATCACAGCCCAAGTAACAGTTCTAATTCAAGGTAATAATTTTTAACACATAGAACTAATTTCACTTACAAACTATTCAAATATTTCAGTTAAAACAGAATATAACTGCAGCCCTCTTTCCTACCATCCTGCTGTTTAAGCTCCCAAGTGAACAATGAAAGCCAAGGTAATTCCTGTTTAAAGACAAGGTAATTGCAGCTAATGTCCCCTCCCCCTAGCACCAGGCAAACACATTTAAATTTCCCTCTAATTATCCCTGCCAAACAACTATCTCCAAAGTTATAATATCACAGCCCAAGTAACAGTTCTAATTCAAGGTAATAATTTTTAACACATAGAACTAATTTCACTTACAAACTATTCAAATATTTCAGTTAAAACAGAATATAACTGCAGCCCTCTTTCCTACCATCCTGCTGTTTAAGCTCCCAAGTGAACAATGAAAGCCAAGGTAATTCCTGTTTAAAGACAAGGTAATTGCAGCTAATGTCCCCTCCCCCTAGCACCAGGCAAACACATTTAAATTTCCCTCTAATTATCCCTGCCAAACAACTATCTCCAAAGTTACAATATCACAGCCCAAGTAACAGTTTTAATTCAAGGTAATAATTTTTAACACATATAACTAATTTCACTTACAAACTATTCAAATATTTCAGTTATAATCACCATTTTTTTAATTCAAGTTTATTGCAACTTTTGGACACAAAGACATAGCATACAATCAACTGTAATTCATTCCAGTTTGTTTCAAGCCTATCGATCCTTGGTTCATTGTTTCATACTTATATTACAATTAATAAATCTAAGTAGTTTCTTAAGTCAACAATGTATGGTTCCATTTCCAGGTTAGTACTACTAGTTACATCTTGCTACTCTAAGTTCCCTTCTAGAAGTATATAGTGCACATTGGAGAGCATTTTCATAACCAGTTGTTATGACCAGTCGATCCATGACCCTCCATCCATATTTTTCCCCAGGTTTATCATGCTGTGCTTGCCTGTCCCTCTGAGGCCCCTTCCCTCCAAATAGTCCAGTGTGCCCATTTGCAGATAAATACATTTATGTTTAGGCTAATTTTGTGAGTCAGTTCTTCAATGTCCCAGATCTCTTGGACAACTGCAAGCCATTGGCGAAAGGTTGGTGGGGGCCGGGGTAAACCATTTTCTCGTTATGGCTTTGTGAGCAGATGCTATCAGGATATTCCATATATATATTCTGTCCTTGCCCTTCACCTCTCCAGGTACTAGGCCTAGCATTAACTGAACTGGGCCTAGAGGCTCCGAGAGGGAAAAAATGTCCTTCAGGGCCCGTATGATCTGGTTCCAATATGGGGCTAGTTCTGGACACTGCCAGAATATATGTGAGTGGTTTGCTAGGGATTCTGAACAGTTCCTCCAGCAAGTTGCTGGGCAGCTCTTGTCCCATTTATTCTGTATAACAGGGGTGATAAAAAAGTGTGTTCTAACTTTCCATTCAAATTCTCTCCACATTGGGGAATATGTGGTTTTACTCGCTTGATAGAATACTATCTCCCGTTCCTTCCCCATGAGCTGTTCGCCTAGTTCTGTTTCCCACTTATTTTTAAGGGTTCTGGAATGCTCAGCTCCTATGTCTCTGAGGGCCCTGTATATTGTCAAAATGTGTCCCCAGTGCAATTGTGAACTTAGTACATCTTCTATAATTCGTAGTAGTCCCTGTGAGCTATGGGAGCCCTTGGACTGCTTTTGGAGATCCTGGACATGAGCCCTGATTTGTAAGAATCTGAAGTGATCTGAATGCCTTAGTTGAAACTTTTCTTTAATTTGTCTGAATTCCCGTATTATGCCTCCCTCTATAAACTGCCATAGATTACTTAACCCCAATATCTCCCACCTCCTGAAAGTAAGGTCGTGTTGTGATGGGAGGAATGTATCATCCCAGGCAAACCATCTCAGGGGCCATAACTCTGTTGAAAGTTTATATTTATTCCATAATCTACACATTACTCCTAGTGTATTCCATACAGAAAGTAGTGGTATGTTTTTATCTTGGGCTTTCAGTTTAGGGCTTACCACTCTAGCTCCCAAAGGGGTCCCATCTATATTTGCTTTCTCTGTAGACTTTCAGTGTGCCCTATATCCCCCAGTTGACCACAGTAATGCACTTTTCAATTGGGCTGCTAAATAATAGTCCTCTAGGTTTGGGAGGGCTCTGTCCCCAAGTTCTTTGTCAGCTTGTATTAATATGTTTTTAATTCTCAGTCCGCCATGTGCCCAAATAAAATTTGTGATAATTCTCTGCCAGGCCTGCAGTTGGTTCTGTTGGATCCTTAGAGGGAGGCATTGGAAAAGGTAAAGAAACCTAGGTAAGATATTCATTGTGACTGACTGAATTCTGGAGTAGAGTGGGAGGTTTAATAAATTCCAACCTTTGATATCTTGTTTAATTTGGTGCACAAGGGGATCAAAATTATTTGTAAAGAGGGCATGCAGGTTCTTGTGGATTTGGGTACCTAAATATTTTATTGTCTGGTTAGACCATCTCAGTGGGAGTAGCTGACATATTTCTGATGAGGGGTTATAGTGACATTTGAGTATGTCTGTTTTGGATTTATTTAGTGCATATCCCACGTAATGACCAAAACTTTTCCAATAGGCCCCATAAACTGGATATTGATTTTTCTGGGTTGGTCAGGTAGAGAAGGACATCATCTGCATAAAGTGAAACTTTATGCTCTGTTTCCCCTATTTTCACTCCCCCAGTATCTGAGTCCTCCTTAATGGCCTGCACCAGGGGTTCGAGGTATGAAGCGAATAGCAGGGGAAACAGTGGGCAGCTCTGTTAAGTCCCTCTACCCAAACTAAACCTTTGTGAAAGTCCTCCATTAACCCTTATATATGCTTGTGGGGCAGCATATAGGGCTTTTACTGCTTCTATGAAGGTTGATGGGAAACCCATTCTCCACAAGACGGAAAAAAGGAAGCTCCAGGTAACCATATCAAACGCCTTCTCTGTGTCTAAGCTCACGATACAGGTGGGGCTATACTGTCTGTTAATGGTGTCTATGATGTTAGCAGTCCATCTGACACCTTCCAGAGCCTGTCTGCCCTCGATAAAACTTGTTTGGTCGGGTTGTATAATTTTTGTAAGTAGGGGGTTAAGACGAGCCGCCACTATGGCCGTAAAAATTTTATAATCTACATTTAGAAGTGAGATAGGGCAGTATGAGCTACAGTCTTGGGGATCCTTACCTTCTTTAGGTATCACTGTAATGGTGGTATAATTCCAGGATGGTAGTACTGCCTCTCCCTCTGTCCAAACTGTGTTATATAGGTTTCTTAGTAATGGGGGTGTTTCCGGTAAGAAGGCCTTATAGAATTCACTCCCAAAGCCATCGGGCCCTGGACATTTTCCCACTTTGAGGTCTTTAATGGTATATATTATCTCAACCTAAGATATCAGGACCATAAGAGTTTGCCTTTGTGCCTCATTATCTTGGGCAGTTTTAACTCTCTCAAAAATTGGGTGGTCCCTCTTTGTATGGGTCCCTTTGGAGGTGATAAAGTGATCAGTAGTAAGTGACCAGAGAGTCTGCTGTATTTGTTCCCATCTATGTGAGATTCTGCCTGTAGTCGGATGTCGAAGGACTGTAATATTGGCCCTTGCTGCTTGTTGTCTCAGGTGGTATACCAGTAGTTTAGTTGTTCTGGCTCCTCCTTTATAATAGGACTGTCTTAGGTAACAGAATGCCCTTTCTGTTTCTATTTTATTAAGGTTCTGGATTTTGCTTTTGATAGTTTTTATTTCTGTGTCCCTCACCTTGCACCATTTATAGAAACATAGAAACATAGACTTTGACAGCAGATAAGGACCGCTTGGCCCACCTAGTTTGCCCATTTCCCCACCTACAGGATAAGCTGCAGATCCTAGTTAACCAACAGCCTATTTCTTCCTACCCCCCACAAAAATTGCCTTATGTCTGTCCCATGCATTCTTAAATTCTCCCACAGTTTTAGAGTCCACAACCTCCTCAGGAAGGCTGTTCCATGCGTCCACCACCCTCTCTGTGAAAAAATGCTTCCTCACATTGCTCCTGAACCGCCCCTCCCATCTTCAAATTGTGTCCCCTTGTTCTTGCACATGTAATGTTTTTGTTGTGCTTCTAGGGTCTGTAGTTGTTCTAAAAGGGTAGCTAGCTGCTTTCTTCTCTCCTTTTTCTTAAAAGTTGGTATAGATATCAATTTCCCCCTTACCATCATCTTGACCGTATCCCATAATATTTGCAGTGTTATTCCTGGGTTGTCATTAATTTCAGCTGTTTGTTTGATTACCCACCTAATCTCCTCCTTCACTTCCTCATCCCATAGTAGTCTGGTGTTCAGCCTCTACTGGGTTGTTTTCTTTGGAAGCTGTAAATCAGCCTCCAAAAAAATGGGCTGGCGATCAGTGTGGGTGGCAGTTCCCACCCACATGGAATGGAATGATGACAGGTCCCTTGTGCATGTAAAAAACATGTCCAACCTAGAGTATATTTTATGCTTAGGTGAGTAGTAGGTGAAATCTTTAGCTGTTGGGTATTTCTTTATCTCTGTATGTCAGCTATACCTACATCTGTCAGGAGTCTGGAGAATAATCTAGCCATCCTGCCATCAGGGGTTGGTATTCCAGATGTAGAGTCCAGTGATCTGTTTAGTATTAAGTTCCAGTCATCCCCAGCTATGACCAGTCCCTTGGCCTTTTCTGCCATTAATCTGATCAGCTCAGAGTAGAAGGTATTGGGGGAGGCTGGCAGCGCATACACATTCACCAATGTTATTAATACGTCTTGGATCTTACCAACTACCAAGATATACCATGCCCCCAGGTCCACCACCACCTCCAGCTCCTCAAAGGGGATGGCTGCTGATAACAAGATCGCAACCCCCCTTTTCCGATCCCTGTCCAGAGATGCATGATAGAGAGTTACGAACCCCCTAGACTTCAACTTCTGAGCCTCTGAGGGGGAAAAATGAGTTTCTCGTATGAAATTAATATCACATTTCTGGTCCTTGAGAAATTTATGTGGTTGCTTTGGTTTAATTGGGTGATTTATTCCATTTATATTATATGATAGTATTTTAGTTCTAACATGAGCAATAGTTAGTTCTTCGTGAAATATTTACTTTTCCTACCCTCTGCCTGTTAGTATATGTTTCTGTTTCAGCATTAGCAGTCATTAACTTATCCAGTTGTCCCACAATATAACCTCCACAGTAATGTGTATTCATTAGGGACCATTCCTTCAGTAATAGAACCTGTCTTTTGGAATGAGTTTTTGGATCAGCCCTCGCTGTTTCCAACCATGAATTGTGCCCTGAAAACTTAACCATACTTTTCAAACACACAAAGTCTCTTCAATGCAAGTGAAACCTTAACTTCAAAAAGCTTTGAACATATCTCAACCTTTCTCCACTAAATCAGAATATAACCCTTCTGTTGCTTTGTAACACTCTCATCCATAACAGTATAACATAACCATATATAACATGAGTATTAACTCTGATCCATTTTGTGAGGCAATTGGGGTGGCCTGTTCTCTGAACCATTCACAGTGTTTGTGGGTGGGCCAACCTTCCCCACAGGGGCCTGAAGTAACCTTTGTTTAAGGAATGTTGAATTCAGCCCCTTGATTTGTACTTCAGTTCTGGGATGGATAAAATCCCTCCCTTGCTCAGATTCACTTCCTTGGTCAGCCTAGTGGTTCATTAGGGGACTGGGTTGTGTCTCCCTTGAGATATGTTGTCCCTTGCTTAGGCAAGGGTATTGTCTGTTCAGGGGGTAGACAATAGGCCCACGCCTCTCCCCTCCAGGCAAAACTGACATCAGCAGCGTAAGGATTGTCTTCCTCTCCCCCACCCTTTATTTACATAAATGAGGGATTAAAAATTCCCAGGGAGGGTGATGGGACGAAGGCTCGCACCCCCATTCCACAATATAGTCATCCACCCATTTAAACTGTGGGGCCCCTGTTTCCAGCCAGCTGTTGCCCATTATATCTGGAAAAAGCCCTCCTCCCTTTTCCCATATTAACCCTTCCGCTCAGAAGTCTTCCTTCTTATAAGCATTTAGGATGAAATTGTTATGTGACCTTCTGAAATCAGTTCCTTGTCTCCAAGTTCATTAAGATTCTAGTATGTCCTTTCTTTTGTCTGGGGATATCAGATTGAACCTTTTCTTATCTCTGGGGTTTTGGTTAATTTAGATCCATGTTTGGCTATGGGAGCAGGGGAAACACTGAAGACTCGAGGTCGGGATTAACAGTATCCCGAGAAGGAGTTCTCAGCACCTCATCCTGCACCGCAGTCCCTCACTATCAGATGGGTGAAGCAATTAAGGTGACAACCGTGCAGGGATTGCCTCTCACCCTTCTGAAGGAATCCCCTTCCCCACTAAGGTCGTATCCAAGTTTCATACTTTACACAGGGTACGGGGTCATAATGTTGTAAGACATTATGCCACATGGCTAAATCATGTGGCCAGTACAGCACAATTTATGCCAAGCAGCATAACTCTTTTTTTCTGTGGGGGGGTTCTACTCTCCACACCTCCAATGCAAGGGGCTGTGCCCCCAGACTCCCCCACTAAAGATTCTTAACTCCGTGGGGGTCCAACTTGGGGTACGCATAAAGCCTTTTAAAATTCTGGGACCGGAATCAACCCGTCCCAGACACAGTGCTCTGTCTCCTGCTGCTGTGGCTCTGTCCAGTGAGCCACGGCAAGTGCTTGGTGGAACCTACTCCCAGCAGAGGTCTCATCCTCTGCCTGGGAGTGTGTGAATGGTGCAATACTGTGTACAGCAGTATATGCGGTATTGTACCATTTGCTGTCCTAGACAGTGCTATTTCAGGTTAGCTATAATGTTGTACACTATTAAGCGTATGACATTATGACCCAGTACAGTACGCTTACACAGTACCTTATTTTTTGTTCTATGGGGGAAATCCTTTATTCAAGAAAGAAAATATCCCAAAGCCTCTTCCAAGCTGAATGAGGGTCCCCTGTTGGATGAGCCAGCTTCCATGTCGTCTGACACCTCCGGTGCTGCTTGTCTGTCTTTTGCCACAATGTCCTCCATTTGGATTGGCAAGCTGTATTGTTTCAACATTGAGCAGATGTCTACTTGGAGGGTTGTCGGCTGGCCAGGTGGATTTGTGCTGTTTGGAGACTCCCTTGCAGGCCACCCACCATGCAGAGTGCAGCAACTCCTTTTCTAATTTCTGCTTTGAAAGATGTAGAACCACGATTTCCTGTTCCTCCAGAAATTGTGACATAGCCGTGAGGTCCTCAAAAGCTCTAGTGCCTTTGCCTGTGTCCACCCTTAGTCTTGCAGTATACATTATCTGGGCTTTTATATTTTTGGCTCTTAGTTGCTTTATCTCATAAAGCAGCTGTTTAAGAATTCCACCAGTTGTCTCCTATATACTCTTAACACTGCATCCTGGGCCTTTCAAAGCAAAATAAATCCATAATTAGCATGCCACAAACAAATGTTAATACCTCATGAACCGTAAGTGCTACATGCAAAATATGAGTGGCAAATTTGTTTAGCACAAAATTACCTTTCCAACGGTGCTAAGGAATTTATAATAAGCAATGTATTTCTTTTTCTATACTAGCTGAAATAAAAAAAAAGTGTTTTTTTTGCACTAAAAAAGGCACTGTAATCCATTTTTGACTGGGAAATATGTGACATTTCAACACCAAATTTATCATCCATACATTAGATGTAGTTACAATAAAAGCTATTTTTCTAGTATAAAACATGTCGTTTTTCCTCATTTTATTCAAGGTGCTTTGGTGATGTTTGAGGGACAAATGTCAGCCTTGCACACCAAGCCATAAACAAATGTGAGTAACCCCTAAAGTATACGTGATACACACAAAGTATCAGCAGCAAAGTTGATCAGCACAAAATTACCTTTTTCAGTGGTGCTATGCAATCAATTGTAATCAATTCTGGCTGGCAAATAATATTAAAACATATGAGTGACGTCTCCAGATGTTGCAAGGGCACACATGAAGTCTGTAGCTGACTTCTGTAGTTGTTCTGGGACACAGTGCAGTTTGTTTTCTGCCACCTACAGGCGTGTTCTAGGAGGCAATGAGTTAAGTATTGGCTAGAGTGCTCATCAACTTTCCTGAATGGAGGTGGTGTAATGGTTGTCTATTGTGAGACTGTGTTCTCCATAGGATATTGCCCTCATTCTCTACGCTTTCCTAAGTTTTTCTTCCTTGGCATTACAGGAGATCAGCGTTGCAATGAAAGATCATAGTCTTGAATCGGGGTTATTAGACTGTTGGACCAGGGAGCAGTGCACTCTATCCACTGTAACATCAAAGTCCAGGGGGAGTTTAATGGAGTTTTGCAGTACTTTTTGTAGGAAAATGATCAGATCTGGAGCACCCATCTTAGCACCTTCAGGAATGCCTTACACCCTTATGTTCTGGTGTCTGCTGCAGCCCTCCAGACCATCGATCTTGCTGGTTAATTCTGGTCAATTCTCTCTCTCTATAGCCATCAGATACAACAGCAGCCAGTCGTGATGGTCGGCCTGCTCTGTAACTCCAGTATGTCCCAATTCGAGTTGATCTGCTCTGTGTTCAAACATAGGATCCAGAAGACTAAGTCACTATCAAGCTGTTGATATCACTGAAAGTCCTATAGTCACCATTTTAAGGCTGTTGGAATCACAGAAGATCATGGGCTCGATATTCAAAAGTTCGGATAGGCACTAACGGGTCTTTAAAAACAAAAAAGAGACCATGCTAAGGTTTCTGCAGTAGCAAACAAAATGGTGTTGGTTGTCTGATTCAAGCACAGGTATTAAAAGAGATCACCCTAGCAGCATAGCTAACACTACACCACAAAACTGCCTGGCTGAGCTGCTCCTGTGGTGTGGAGGGCTGGGGCACAGAGCAACTTGACCAGCAGCAATGAAGACCAAGGTTATAATCCTGGTCTCCAAAATTTCTCAGTCTGATTTTGTCAAGCAAAGTTACTGTCTAAAACCATGTACCTGTAACTGTTTTATGTTTTAGTGTCTGTTACCCTGTAACCAGCATGACGTGGAACCTTTGTAAAAGATCCTTGGCTCAAATGTACTTTGTAATCCTAGACACAAATAAATAAATAAATAAAAACATTTTTGAGTGGACTTCATGCTCTTTCTCAAGGTGTAATGGGAAGCTAGTACCTGTTACCTATTTAAGGTGATTATGTAAAGAAATACACACATACCTATTTACAATCTATATATTGATAAAATACAAAACAGGATAAAGTATGTATATGCCTCCCAAATATCCACACTTAAGATAACAAATCTAAAAAAGATGTAAAAAGATAAAAAAGATAAAATCTCCCCACATAATATGCAAAAATGGAGAGTAGGTGTGGAGGATTTGTCATCATAAGTGCCTGGTGCTAGTGATCCCCCCCGATTGCTAGACCATAGTGTAATAAAAAATATCCCTGGTTGTAGTGGTCTATAATGGTTTCTACTGGATGGGGGAGAAGGGGCGGAGTGGCAAGATAGCTGTGGTGCTGCTCTGCTCTCAGCAGCAGGTCATTTGTTTATCCATTCCCAAACACTAAAAGGCCTCTGGCTGAGTTTTGATGAAATAAACTTAGATTAAATGTACCTGTGCAGCTGGTATCATGCTTGTGTAATGTAGATAAACTTTGGCTTTTCACCTCTCTATCCATGGGATATACCACCCTGTAGGGGTACGAAGGCAAGGAACTCTAGGGGAGGGTTTCACACCTTGAGGTGCTGTGGGAGTGATTCCCTTAGCTAAAGGTACCTTAGGAAGAAGCCCATGGGAGAGAGAGGCATGCCGCTGGAGGAGGAGGAGGGGTGGATTGAGGGGCAAGGAAAAAAATGCTTGTGTGTGGAGTGAGGAGAGCAGCCTTTCAATAGGCTGAACAGGGGTGTGGCCAGTTGCACCACCCCCTTGAACTACAGGCTGTAGCCTTCCAATTCAATGTGCCTGTGTAGCTGGTTTCCTGATTGTGTAATGTAGATAAACATTGGCTGTTCGTCTCTCTATCCATGAGATATACCACCCTGTAGTGGTATGAAGGCAAGGAACCCTAGGATAGGGTTACACCCCTTGAGGTGCCGCAGGAGTGATTCCTTTGGCTAAAGGTACCTTAGGAAGACACCCAAAATGAGTGTTGAGCAAAGCATAGAAGGTAGTGAACACTTATTGGGGTCGAAGACCTGTATGTAGGTCAGTTAGTATCATGGATCAGTTGGTAGTATTGTTTGAGCAGAGTAGGTGGGAAACAACAGGTGAAAGTGACCTCCTCTGAGGTCTGACTGTAAGGCATGAAGGCCTGGTTTCCTAAAGAGTGAGAGCACAGACAAAGGGGGAGAATGGACAATTATGGGGCAGCCACCCAACTTCATCCAACACAGGGAACCTAACTATTTGACCTAGGGACTACACCTACACCTATATAGTATTATGACCTTTGGCATGGAGGAGAGGAAACACCCCCCTTTAAGGAGGAAACCTCTGGAAATCCAAGGCCTAGATCACCTTCCCTCCTGGCTTTGGGATACTTTTGTTTAGTGAAGGCTCTGCTATTGCAATTTAGAAGACTAGTCCAGGGGAATTGCAACTTCAGGGAACACTCTCACTCTATCCCTCTAACAGGAATGCTGTGGAAGGTTGAGAGCTAACTCTGCAACAATGCGCAACCAAGGCGGGAGGAGGAACGTAATGACTGCCGAGGCACTCAGCCGGTCTACCAATCTATGAACAAACAAATTGAACCAGAGGCAGTTGAAGGGAGAATAACTTGAAAGGGTGCCTCCGAACCCACTCGGATAACTACAGAGGCCCTTCCCATGAGAGCCCCACCCCTTTGCCACTGACATCTTAAATGTTACATCATGAGGTGCCATCAGTATGGGTCATCACTGAAGGTCCACCTAGAGTGAGGACATTCCCAACTATATGCCAGGTGAGAAGGACCCTGCCCAAAGCTTTGCATGCTCAATATGCAGACTTCAGGGTATAAAAAGAGACCATTGGCCACAGGGCTAGCCCTGCATCCTGGAAGTGATGGATACAGTTGGCATGTCTCAAAAATGTGGCAAAGCATGTTGTTATGAGCATGGGACCTGCACGTGGGTCATAGTGGATGATGTCAGGCATGGGGAGATCTGTATGTAGGTCAGACTGAGCACTGTGGACCCTCTTGTGGGTCTGACTGGATGAGAGCTGACGTGGAGAGACCTATATGTAGATCAGACTGAGTAATATGGACCCTCCCATGGGTCTACTTAAGGCAAATATATTTGTCAACCACAGGAATGCATGCCAACCAAGTCCATTAGAAAGTCAAATTGGGAGTGAATTGGATTGTGTATTATGGGTAAGTGAATGGCAAGGCTGGGTGAAGCCTGTGGCTGGTGGTTGGAGAGGAAGAGGCTGTGAAGCCAGTTAGGTAGGAGGCTGCAAGGCCGGTAAGGTAGGAGGTACAGTTCGAAGTAAGTTAATATGATATGCTGCCAGACTTGGAAGGGGATGCCAGTATTGGAAGAGGTGACTGTGTAAACCAGGTGCATAATAGTAGGGACGGGGTGGTAGAAAGCTGGGTAAAGCTAGCTGCCTTTAGGTAGAGAGTTGCAGGGAATTGCTGTTTACTTAGTGCCATAAAGGCCTGGGGGCAGCAGTAGGAGGCCAGCTTGAGTATTGAATGTGCTAATGCCATGAAGGCTAAGCAGAGCAGCAATAGAAGGTTGGGGTGAGGCAGTGACCAATAAAACATATAAGAAGTTGAAAGCTGCTCCCCCTGCTTGGAGCCACGATGCCCACTGTAACAACACAGTCACCTGCTGTGGGCAAGACGGAGAAGCCACAGAGAGGCACCATGATGCCAAACAGATAATTGAAACAGTAGAACAGAATAATTTAAGTACCAGCAGTTGAGTTAAACTACCAGATGACATTGAATTGATGACATATCTACAGCTGTAGCTGGGCTGTCATGTGTATGAGCAGATTAAGAACCCCAAAAGAGTTGTACAAAAGGGGAGAGCAACATGGAAGGACAGGAGAATTGGGTGAGGTGCTGTTGCATTGCTAGTAGCACCAAATAGCCAAGCAAATTAAAATAAGTTTGTCTGCACAAATAATAAGGAAATGCCATTGCAGGCTGAGTAAATGCAGCGGAAAGGTAGAATAATTTTTAAACATAATTAAGACTGTAGTGAGAAATCCCCAAGGGAAAGAAGGAAGGAGCAAAAGCAGGACAAATTACCTGGAGCTGCAACAGAAATGCAGCAGTACCTGCTGCCACACCCTGCTGCCAGCTGAGAGCAAGAGCTTAGACCAGGTGCAGGCAATTAAGTGGAAACAGCAGCAGAGGACTGGAATGGGAACTGAAACATACAATGAAGGCAGAAAACTGAGGATGCCAGGTAGCTGAGGAGGACAGGGAACCAGAGCACAGCAAAGGAGCAACACAGCACAAATAAAGGGCAACTAAAAAGCCCCAAAAGAAAAAAAAAAGAATACTCAAAACCAAAGCACAAATGCAGCAGAACAGAAAAACAGCACACAGCAGCCAGAAACAAAGCAAATACTAACTGAAGTAGGAGAAACACAGGAACACATCCAGCAGAAACCTAGCAGAGTCCAGAGCACAACCAAACTAGATGTGGGGGGGGAGGGCAAGGTCACAGCAGGCCTAAAGTGAGAAGACAGACAAACAGAGCCTCCGGCCAGCAAGGAAAGAATGCTTGTGTGTGTTGAGTGAGGAGAGTAGCCCATAAATAGGCCGAATGGGGTTGTGGCCAGTTGCACCACTCCCTTGAACTACAGGCTGTAGCCTTCCAATTATGTTATTGCTTCCAGCATTGAGATGTGTGCTAAAATGTGTATTTTGTAGTGGCAAAGCAACTTTCATCCTCCAGGCAGTTTTTGCCAGCTTTGCATTCAGCATTTCTATTTCATCACAAGGCAGTCGGTATCCTGTCCTATGGGGCCAAGGAACTGTGTATTCAATATATCCTGCAGCCTTGATGGGTGTGACACTTGGACAGCTAGTTCTGATTGTTCTATGATTTTGTAATATAAAAATGTGTTATTGAGTGTCTCTCTTGAGACATCCTGTGCTCAGGGGGTGACCGCCCCCCCAGGTTTCAGTTCAAAGGGCAGGATATGTTAAACAGCAGATCTCTGTAATGTGATTAACTTCCAAGAACTTGCATTTTATAGCCTTGTTTAGGATATGTGTTGTTTGAAGCCAGGAACTAAAATATCTATTTTGTGACGTCCTCAGAAAAGGCAGTTAATTTCAACTGGTGCTGAAAAAACTATGTTGCAGCTAGGTGAGAAAACTGCAGAGTTGTAAAAGTTCTCTGATGTCTTTAAAAAAGCAGGAAAACACACTAGATCAAAGGGTCATATGGGGAAACAAGTTTTTGCTGATGTCACCTTATTTAATATACCCCCTGAGTGATGGGACATCCTGTGTGTATTAATTTTTATATTTTACAGGGAGAAGCTAGGTGACATCATGGAAGGGGCAGGTTTAGAGACAATTTAACTGTATTCTATATTTTCACTTAGAGACATTCCTGTTTGGACTTTCTTGAAACAACAGCTACCTAAAGCACTGTAAGAAGGTATACATTAGATAGAAAAGTCTAACTGTATGTTGGTAGGAAATTGCACTTTAAACCTTGTTCTTTTAAGGGATTATATGCTTTGTGATAAATTGTTCTGTATTTACATTTTACATATTTTTATCCATTTTCTTAGTAAACCTCTTATTTTAAAAAGAGACTACCTGGTGTGCCTTTGAAATTCTTTCTTTTATAAGTGAAGTACAGAGGGTTAAAGTTGACACTGTTTATAAGCTTCCTGGTAATACCAAACTGGGAAAATGTAAGAATTTTTCTAAGGTCTTTCATAGAGGTTTTAGGGTTCATTTTGTATACCTGGTTAGGTGCCCATAGGGGAAAGATATCTGGCATTTCCCCAAAGAGCATAATTATCTGAGCCAGTACATTTGGGTACGTTAGCATAAGGTTCACAGTTTGAATCCCTCCAGAACTTGAGACCAAATGTGATTCGGACTCACAAAACAGACAGGAGGGTTACCCTGTTCTGTTACCCTGTTCACAATACTGCACTTGGAGGTTGGCACTGTGGGAGCAGAGGGCCTGACCTGCTGAGTGGGGTTGTGACAATGGGTATTTCAGGGTGCCTTATCTGTAAATATGGATTTGGGACCCCCGATAAGTGAGGAGAATGGCTGGGACCTTGATAGCACTTTGTGGTGCTGACATGCTTGTTTTACTTATGCAAAGGAGTGCTAATGTTGTCTAGGCAGAGTGGGTTACCAGGTTTTGTCTCCCTATGTGACCCCAAAGTTACTGCACTCAGTGGAGCAACTTTGTGTTGGTTCTACAGGTGTGCCTGTTTCAGAAGTTGCTGAAGCAAGGCTGGTAGATGTGTGTCTGGTATGCTCAAAAGCAATATGAAGGGTGCCTGACCCAGAGAATCCACTGGAGGAGATCCATTGGAGGCAAGCAATGCTTGTCTGCTTCAGAAATGCTTGCTGTTCAGACAGATTCTGTGGACCCTTAGGCCTGGAGCATTCAGCTAAGCTGGATACTTTTCAACTCTTTTTAGAATTTGTTGTTCTATGACTAATGGAAAGCTGTAAGGAAATATATACTGCAAGTGATTATTTACTTTAAAACTGAATTAGATATTGCTACCAAAGGACACCTAGACATAGGGCCGTCCGCTGTATTTTCTGCCTTCCCGAAGTCAAAATATTTGCTTAACACAGTGACATTTGGACACTCTTGCCATTGGTGTGTATGAACGTTGAGCATACGTTAAACTGCTGTTGAAGTCTTGATTCTTTTTTTTTTAAAGAAAAAGTTTATTTCTTTTCCAATACCAACAAGACATACAAACATAAACCAAAACCTGGAAAACCGGGCGCACACCCTAAAACTGGCTGTGCAAATGATGTACATCCCCTATTTACATACACACAAGGATAACACCCCATCCAAAGTTAAACATCACACGGAAGCCCTCATGTCCCACCACAAATTGAGACAACTCCTTCTCCCATATTCGAGCTTCCCCAAAATGAAACTTACAATATTTAACATCCAGTAATCCTGGTTGACCTGGTCATCTCGGGTGGATATCCAGTGTGTCCCCTGAAAGAGAGAGAGTCCCAATCCGATAAAGCCCCAACGACCTCGAGTTCATCCTCGTCAAACCCATATCCCAGTTAGATCCATATTGATTCCAGCACTAGTTAACAAATATAACCACCCATTCTATAGGGGATCTTCATAAAAGAAAGAAAAGACCTAAAACCCACGGTACCTACCTCTTGAGAGAACCACCTTCCCAGCTCATATCCTCTATTAATCGCCACCCAGCAGGCAGATCTGTATACTATCAGTTATTTCCTATTACGAGTAGGCTGCCTCCAAACTTGCCCACCTTTTACTATAGACCTCCTGTCTACCCTCAGATGTTAGGTGTTTTTTAATCCTAGCTAAAGCCCCCCGCAAATTCTTCACCCATTGTTCATACGAAAGAGCCTGATCATCTTTCCAGTGTTTCAGAATGAATGCTTTAACAATAGACCCCATTAAAGCAAGGTGAAATCTTGATGTGACCCTCCTGACCATAGAGTAATCACCTAACACACAAATTTCTGGGGTTAAATAACCTGAGTAATCTAAACTGGGGTCCAAGCCCTGTCTAATCTTATTCCATAACGGAGAAATCTTATCACAACTCTATAGAATATGAAGCAAATCCCCTGTTGCTGTCCCACACCGGAAACACAGATCTGTCTGTCTCAAGGACTTAGAATATAGCTTAGTGGGCGTATAATAGATATTGTGAACCACAAAGATCTGCATATTTCTATATTTAGGAATAACATTATATCTAGTGGCTTCCCAGATACTGTCCCACGTTAATCTAGAAGTCAACACCTTATCCCAATAAGGGACAGCGGTAAGGGCACTGGAACATCGGGAATTCAGGAGAAGTTTATACACCCGGGAGAGCGAACTGGATCTATGCACGGCCTCCTTCAAACTTCCCCATGAGAGAAAACTGTCTGAATAATCCCCCCATCCCCCCCACTCCCGCAATCAATTGCTTAAGCTGTAACCTTTGGAAGAAGGGCAGGCCATCACATTGAGGTGGTAGGAGTATCCCCCCTCCCCCTTTGCATATCCCTCAGACTGAGACCTTTCAAATATACCGCCCACCTTGCCCCAGCACCAAGCCTCCTATGGTCAGGTTAGGGTTACCCAGAATAGGCTGATCCCTAGACCTCACCTGACATTCTTTTGGGTTGGAGAAGCGAACCACCAAGCTCCAATGATTTCCTAATTGGATTCCCACCCCTACCTTGCCCATTCCTTTTTGGCCAACGATAACAACGAATCAGGGACTAGCCCATACCTCTCAATGCTTTCCTCTCAATTTGTAACCAAGCAGGACAATATTCTCCCTTATACAAGTCCACCACCCACTGGGCCATAAAGCCCAACTGACCCGCCACATAGTAAGCCTGAAGATCAGGTAGCCTAATACCCCCCTCTCGTACGGCCTACACAACACATTGTGTTTAATCCTGGGAGGCTTGCCACTCCAAAGGAAACCCGTCAACATTTTCCTAATTAGCTTAAACCACTTAACCGGGATATTATAAGGAGCCAAATAGATCGGATATAGCACCCTCGGCAAGATGTTCATCTTAATGATGCCCAAACGTGCCGTAAAGTTCAAAGGGAGTTTGTTCCATCTTAAAATATCCCCCAAGATCTCCGAAATAATTCCCCCCAGGTTGGCATCTGCACCAGATGTTTGGTTTGCTGTAATCCAAATTCCCAAGTACTTCAACTTATCATCATTCCATTGTATCCCCAGGGGTGCAAAATCCACTTTAAAAACATGTGGAGTCAGAGGTAAAATTTGGGTTTTAGTGAGATTCAGCTTGTAATTTGAAACCCTAGAGTACCGATCTATTAGCTCTCTAACCATTTCAAAGCCAGTTGCTGGATCTCGAAGGTGGAGCAATATATCGTCCGCGAAGACTGAGATTTTCAAAACCAAATCATCGACCCCGATTCCCTGAACCCCAACCTCCCTATTAATGTATCTTAACAAAGGCTCCAAGTAAATATTAAACAGTATCGGTGAAAGAGGGCACCCCTGCCGAGTACCATTCTTAAGCTGGAATTCCCTCGACAAATAATCATTACATAAAATTCTAGCCGTAGGTGCTGCATATAGATTCTTGATACCCTAATTAACCCTCCGGGAATCCCATCTTCTCCATTGTAGTAAATAAAATAGGTGAGAGACACGATCAAATGCCTTTTTGGCATCCAGGGAGATCAAGGCTAAGGGGGCCCGGGAGTCAGGAGCAGAATTTAAAATATGGTGTATTTTCCTGAGCACATCTTTTGCTCCTCTTCCCGGCATAAAGCGTACTTGTTCCTGACTAATTAGGCTTGGAGCCACAGTCAAGATCCTATTAGCCAAGATCTTTGCAAGTATCTTGATGTCTTGATTTATTGAGGCTATAGGCCTATAGCTTCCCAAAACATCCCTTGGCTTATCTGGTTTGGGTATTAATGTGACATATGCTTGATATATGGGTGATATCAATACCATCCCGCATTATAGTATGAAAAATTCTTTAGAACAGGAAGTATAGTTTGAATGTGTGTTTGGTAAAATTTCGCCGTTAGGCCATCAGGCCCTGGCGATTTACCTGATGGAAGGGATCTAACCACCTCAATAATCTCAGAGGATGTTATAGGACCTTCCAACTCCCTAGCAAAAGCAGGGTCCACTAACGGAAGTTGAATTCCCTCCAAATATTCCCTAACCTCCTGGTCCCCCCCGGAGCACTTTCCTGGTATATCTTTTCAAAAAATGAGGCAAATGCCTCAGTCATATCTTGAGGGTCTGTCACTAGCCTCCCTTCATATGAAAGTGAAGTGACAGTCCGACTGGCCTCCCTCCTTAATTCTCGCTGCCAGGAGACGCCCCGGAACATCCCCCTGCAGGAGATATTGGGCCTTGATTTTATTTAACCAAAATTTAGTCTTCCCATACAGAATCCCTGACAGCTCCTCCCTTAAGCTTTTAAGCTCCCTATCTATTTCTTCTGACAACCCCTCCTGCTGCGACAGAGTGCTTAAGGCCCCCTCTAGAAATTGCTCTTTCGCCATCCTAATCAGCCTCTCTTTAGCAGCTAAATTTTTAGCAGCCATAGAGTATAAAAATTTACAAGTAGGCCAAGCTAGCCTCTTATCCATCAATGTAGGCAATTGTACACTAATAATTTCCTTGAGAGCCCCCACTAACTCATCCCTTCTCTCCTTCACCAAAAAAAGCCAGTCATGAAGCCTCCACCTATAAGGTCTGGGAGGTAGGGACTTAGGTTCCCATTGCATCTGAATCAGGGAGTGGTCTGAAAGAGTTCTACCCTCGGTCGAGAACACTCTAACCTCCCCCAATGCCACTCTATTTACCAAAAAAAAATCTATCCTAGTATGACTTTTATGAGCCGCCGAGTAAAATGTCATTTTGGGGCCCCCATTAGGGAAAAGCTTAGATGGATCTGTCAAACCTGTAACATCTAAAAACTTAGCCAGGGCTAATTGAGCCCTAGACCTGGGGCCTTTAAACATAGGAACCCTATCCTCCTTGTTGTCTAAACATAAATTCCAATCACCCGCTAATATCAAAGAGAGTGACGGGGAACGGGGCAATATTCTCCTCTATTGAGGCAAAAAATTCAGGTTGTGGTGGGGTTGGTCCATATATAGAGGCCACCACTACTGCCTTACCATGTAAAGTGCCCATCACATAAATCCCCCTACCATCCTGTCGGGTCAAAACCTGGGTCACCTCAAAGGGACAAGACTTGTTAATTATAATCACAGCCCCGCCATACGCCCTCTCCCTCCTCACTCCATATACCTGACCCACCCAACGTTTCTTTAAACAATCTAGTTCGTCCGATAATAAGTGTGTTTCCTGAAAAGCCACAATATGAGCCCCCCACTGCTCTACGTACCGTAGGATTGTCAGTCTTTTATTTCGTCCCCCTCAAACCTTTAACATTCCAAGAAATCACAGTGTATAATACCATCTAGCTAATAGCAAATTAAGAAAAGGATCAAGACAAATCCATTCTTGAGGTCTACTCCCCAAGCATCCCAGTTGAGGACTCTCTCTCTTTCCCTAAACCTCCCCATCCCCTGGTCCCAAGACCGACCTCCAGCTTCCTGTTGAGTCATGGATAAATCCGTTTCCTGACCCCCCCAAAACCCAGTCATTGGCTTCTTTACCCGAAAAACTAGCTTTACATCCCCCTCAGACCTGGTTAAACCAAACCCCATTGAATAAATAAATGGTGCCGCCATATAATTCACAAATATACATGATGCCCAGCAGGGAAAAAAAAAAACCCTCTAAACCTCTAACGAGGCGCTTCCCCATATCGTCTAAGCAGGCAGAAACTCATCCAATAGCACCTCCAACTAGAGACTATATTATTCCATCATAACAGACCCCATTAATTGCTGATATGAACACCCTGCCCCGGGTTAATCCCTAGTCCCACAGAAAGTCCAATCCACCTAATTGGCGGCCTAAAAGTCCATTGAACAAAGGGCCTTAGTCACCCCAGTCTTTCCTTAATCATCTTTTCATGTACCCGTCCTTTTCCTTCCATTTCTCCTCCCTCCCCTCCTGGGGGGAGAGAGGCACACAAGACTAAAGCAAAAAAAAAAAAAAGGGGGGAGAAGGAGGGGGAAACCCCTCCAAAACCAAATCCAAAACTTTCTGTTCAGTGTCTCAGTTTATGCCAAAGGCTAGCTTGACCTCGTAGCTCATGTTAAGGACTCCTTAACTCCCAGAAGCCTTCTTCCTGAAAAAAGTAATCTTCATATAGGAGAACACAATCAGGTTGGAGATTTGAAAAGATCTGGAAAATCAGAGCGGAGCCCCTCCATTGCATCCTTAGCTGTTAGAAACTTCTTTTCTCCAGATGACAGTCGCACCATGAGAGTAGCAGGATAGAGGATCCGAACTTTATCCCCAAGTAAGCAAGCTTCTTTAATGTCCGTGATACTCCTTCTGCTTTTCTAGTGCCAGGAGTTAAACTTGAAAACCACAATGAGGCCCTGTTCCATTGCAGAGGTTTCTTCTGTCTGGACACCTGAAGAACATAAGATTTCTCCTTATAATTGAGAAACCTCATAATTATAACTCTGGGCGGGCCCCCGGGCGTGGGGGTCTCCTGAGTGCTCGCTGAGCCCGCCCAATTATACCCTTCCCAAAAGGTGAAGGCCAACATTTTAATAGCAGATCCTGGATAAAGGAGATGCAGTCCAGGCCTTCAGCCCTCTCTGGAGCCCTGCTAAAATGAGGTTGTTCCTCGATTTCTAGCTTCTGATCCTCCAACCTCTTCCAGTCTCTTGACTTTTTCCGATCATCACTACTCTTGATCCAGCGTGAGACTTTTCTTTCCTGTGAGGAAATTCTGGCCTCAGCATCACTCATTCTTAGGGCCAGTGAGTGTAGAGCCGGCTTCACCTCAGAGAAATCCATCACCAAACCCTGCAGCAAGGACTTAATCTCCTTGATGTCCTCAGCGCTGCCACCCACACCCCCTTCTTTATCAGAGTCCTCTCCCTGATCTGCATCAACGGACGGGTGGGGCTTGGGCCGTTTAGTTGCGGGGGCACGCCCCGCGAGCAGTTCCACTGGTTCGGCTTCCATGCCTTACTCGAGCTCGGGCCTGGCCTACCCAAAATCCCTCTAAAGAACTCGGTCTCAAACTCCTTCCGACCGCCACAAACCCAGTTCTTCCAGGCAACAGAACAGCTAGAAGCACCCAACAGAACTCCAAACGAGGAAAGTGAACTAAATACCGCTGGTACCGGGTAATTAAAACAAAAATAAACCGCTTGGGTCTCGGAGGAGCGCGGAGTGCGTCTTACCCGAGCCGGCTCATCACGTGACCTTGAAGTCTTGATTCTGACTTACATATCTTGATTACATAAAAACTTCTGGTCACAGCAGGTGCTTTTTGGATGATTGTGGGTCAACCCTCTGCTGGTTTATGAAAGGGTGTTCTTCCAAGTGAAAACAGAGGCTATCCAAGTGCAACATGATGTGATGTGATAGTTTATTTTACATATATTTTTTTTACTGATGTGAGTCTAAAATCGTGACAACACTTCCCCAGTGTTCCGCAGTGCAGTATTCTAATACACGCTAGATACTTGTTACAAGAAGCTAAATGGCCAAAATCAAAACTCTACTGAATCAACTGAACCAACTACAGCAAGGAATATTTCTTATCTGGCCTTTATAAAAGGCTTTAACCTGAGCTCAAGTTAAAAAAAAAATTCTGTTATAATATTGTGCTACTGCATGTTATCTGAGTAAGCTACAAGTTATAATTATTTTATGATGAGAGCTATAAATTGGAACTTAGTAGGCTTAAAAAGCTTAATAGTCACTGTATTGGTATTTTGTCTAGGAAATAGCTGAAGAATGAAATAGTGGTTTAAACTTAAAGGGGATGAAGCTTAAAAAAGTGGGGTCTAATTAATCATAATGTATGTTGCTTAATAGACCTAGTTGGATTTCCTCCTAAATTTTGGGCTTGCAATGGACCTGAGTGTATTTTGGCTATCCCATCTGGGGTGGCTTAAACCAGCCAGGGGCATGCCATGAATCTGTTTCAGGAGGTGGAACATTTCTATGGAATAGTGCATGTTACTAGCAAGATCTGTCAGGCCTCGAAATTCCAGGCTAACTAGTGTTTTTCGGTATGAAATGTGCACACTAGGAAAAGGATAAAACCTTACGACTAGTTAGCCCTTGGGCTACTCAAGATTTCTCTCCCTAAAAGTTCAATGAGTTAGGACCTTAGTAGGTATATTATTGTGTAAGGGATGTGAAAAATAAAAGTATGCCCTTATGGGATGCCATGGGGATTCCAAGTAGGAGCCCCAAGCATTGTACTTAGTACTCATGGGACACAAAATGCCCTGACAGAGTATTAGGAGAACGGATTGTGTCAGGGTAGAAAAAGTAAGTCTAATGAAATGTATACCCGATTTGGACATTCATCATGGCAGTTTCCCTAGAGCTGGATTGCCATTCTGGTGGGTTTGCAAGGAGTACAAGAACGGGTTATTAATACTCAAAATCCAAGGTGGTCTCAGAACGAGGATATAAAGGCTAGTGGTTATACATAGCCCAGGGTATTGATGAAATCACTGTTTAAAATCTATAACAGTACTAAAGCTTTTTTTATTTTTAGGAATTTGGCTTAATTTTTAGTACTTCTGGTCTAACTGGTTTGAACAAGGGAAGCACATTACTAATAGTCTGAGCTAGATGGAAAATTAATATTTATGTGTATAGAATGTTCAATTGTAATGCTTTGGTTTTATACTGTGTATGTCTGTAACTGTTTTAAGAATATTATAATGGCTTAATCAATGGAAGGCAGTATAGCATAGTGGTTAAGGGCACTGACCTGCAAACCTTGGGATGTGGGTTTGAATCCCATCAGCCCCACTTGCATTCTATGTGACTTTGATCAAGTCACTAAACTTCCTTGTGCTCCCAGGCACACCAGGAAACAAGCTTTGGCTTAGTGTGCCTTTCCTGGTTAAACAATTTTCCCTTTCCATTCCCCCCTTCCCCTTAATCAGCCAAACAATAAAATCAAACTTGAATCAGAACTAGTGGTTCACATTCATTCCCTCTGATCACTGGCTGATTGCCAGCCAGCGCTGTAATAGAAAATGTATCTTGTGCTAGTGATCCTCCCTCCCTCTGATCGCCAGCCTATACTGTAATATAAAATGTCCCTGGTGCTAGTGGTCCCCCTCCAATCACTGGGCTGTATTGTAACAGAAAATATCCCTGGGGCTAGTGGTCCCCCTGGGGATATTTCCCATTACAGTATGAGTCAATGATCAGGGTTGGGGACCGCTAGCAACAGAGACTTTTTTATTACAGTATGGGCTGGTGATTGGAGGGAGGGGGGACCACTACCACTAGGGATATTTTTTATTACAGTATGGGCTGGCAATTGGAGGGAGGAGGGACCTCTAGCACCAGAGATATTTTTTATTACAGTACAGGCTGATGACCAGAGGGAGCGGGGTCCACTACCACCAAAGATATTTTTTATTACATTACAGGCTGGCAATCAGAGGGAGGGGAACGACTAGCACCAGGGATATCTACATGTCTGGGACAGGGCAATTGGATGGGGCAGTGCCTCACTAACCTGCCTCACTAACCATGCAAATGAGCTCATAATGGGCATGCAAATGGCCCCTTAGTGCCTTGCATGCTCAATAGGCTAATTTGTGTGAGTCTCTTTGAATATTGCAGATGGCATTCTGGCACTATCCATTCTGGCAGCATACTTCAGGATCCATGTTGCAGCAGCACTACATGACTTAGCACTGTGCTGCCATGGCTCTATATTCAGTTGAATAGTGCAGATGTGCTTTTCGACTGAATATATCATCGTCGGGCTCCTAGGCAATCACAAGGCACAGTGCAAAGTTTTGCGCTCGCTTTGCGTTATTTTGAATATAGGGCCCCATATTTGTTTGCAGCCTCCATTAGCAAAGGTTAATCCACAGTCAAAATTTTGCCACCCAGATAACAATTCTGGATGTGTGTAAATATAGCTGGATTTCTAGAATGAGAGCTGAACAAAGAGCTTTAGTTTATGGGGCGTATGTAGTAATTATCCTAAGTCATTAAGAATAGGAGGCTATATCCAGCATCAGGGCTCTCCAAGGATGTATATCCACCAGATGAGAAACTTTAAAGGTGGAATCATTTAGCAGTATACCAACACCATCTAGTAGGATGTTCAACTCCTACACCACTCAGTCAGTGAAGAAGTGCCTCCTCACACTCCCTCTTAACCACCTGCCTTCTAATGTCAAAGCGGGAGTCCTTGAAGTTCTGCATATTTTCCTTGAGAAAGCACGAGAGTGAGCGTGAAAATGTTTGGCTGTTCAGGGAGGGACACCCTGTATGTGTGTGCTGGCGTGTTTTTAGGTGCAAAATTATATCAAATATTTTGCTTATAGCCTGTCTTGAATCATTCTTTTGGATCCCATATGGTGACGAGTAGCCGTACTACCTTTTCCCACATGAGTACTTTTTTGTATTTGGCACCGTCTTTTGCTTCTAGCCGCCTGCTTGTTTTGTTATGTAATGTTATACTTTTATGTACCAGTAGTAGGCATGTGCAAAAAGAAATTCCGGCAGCAGAATTTCTGCAAAAGTTGGAATTTCACTTCCTCGGAAGTTTGGAAAACATTTTGCCAACTTCCACGGAATTTCCGACTTAGACATGCATGTTTTTTGTATGTTATGCAACTTTTTTTTATTTACTTGTGGAAAAAAGTGTCTCAGTCTAAATTGTTCAGTTTCTACAGACAGGCAGAATAATTTGCATATTAATCCATCTTTATCTGCCACCCCCTCAATATGGTGTAATTTTTATTCCGCATGCTGGAGAACATAGTGCATTTAATTTTAATGTAATCCCCCTACAAATGGGGGTTCCTAGAAGCCTTCCTGGAGCTTGCTTAAGTGCTCCATGCCTGGCTGGTGTTCTGCGTAAGGCCGCTAAATGTGGGGGTTGTGAGTGCTTTTAAAGCCTCCAGTACTGTCTCTTTAAGAGCTGCCTGTTCGCAGGCTTTAGTGGTTCAAATAGAGGACTAGGGTTCTCTGCTCGAATCCCACCCTGGACTGCTGTCTGATCGCTCTGTTTTGCAGTTGCTAGGAGCGCTAAGGGGGCCCTCGGAAAGATGTAGTTGTTCCCTTTTAGAAACACGTATAGTATGGGTTAAATTGCAGTTTGGCTAACCTCTTTTATTGCAGCTGGGACGTTGTGCTGTGCTCCTCCATATTGGACATGGACTGTGTAAAAGGGGGTCCAATAGTGGCTAAGGGGCACTGGAAAAGGAGTGGAGGTGACCAACCAGGCATCAGGACCCTGGCTGGAGCCAGACGACAAATGGGGACACTGCTTGTAGTTCTGGGAAGTGGCATTATGGACCATGGTGCTTTTTTTGCACCACTGAGGGCTCAACTAAAGTGACTGGCATGTGTAACCAGCCAATAAAATTGGGTAGCACCCGAGCTGTAAGGATTGCCCCATGCTGTTAGGGGCAGATGCGTTGGGACTGTGAAGGAGAAGGGAGCTCTGAGCTTCTGAGGCATTGAGTGTTCAAGTGGGAAGCGAGTGAAAGGCCTGAGGTACGTTTTTATTACCAGTGCTCCACGGATTAAACCCAGAGGCTTGCGGTCAGAGGAGGCTGTGTACAAGCACAGCTACCTACCAGGATTCACCTGAAGAGGACTGGAGAATCTGCTGAATCGTGCTCGGTCTGTCAGGATGTTGAAGCTGCAGTGAAACGCCCGCATAGCTGTGAATTCATTCGGGTCCTGGAAGCAGCTGCCTGGTATGGTACCCCTCTGTTGTTTTCCATATAAGTGTGTAAGGAGGCCTCTGAAGTTCAGGCTCAGCCCTGCAAGTGGTGGGAGAGAGGTTCTCTGCTGGAGTTATGAGTACTGAGTCAGGGTAGCTCCCTGTTAATGCTTGCAATCCAAGGCAAAAATCGTTTTGTTGTATTGCCTACTGTACTAATTGAGCTTTCTGGCTCCATCTGATCTTCTCAGGAATTAAAGGCGCGCTTGTGTCAAGGCCCCAACCAGCTGCATCGAGGATCTCATATGCCACACTGGCAAATGAGGACAACCAAATAGAGGTATCCAGGGAAGTGGAAGGAAAGGATGTGGAGGTTAGGCAAGGAGGTGACCTCAGTGGGGAAAGCAGTGGACCCCAGAGGAGGAGGAAGCGAATCCTGGTGGGGGACTCCATCATAAGAGGGATCCAGCTAGGAACACAGGAGGGGGAGGACAGGGAGGTGAGGTGCCTACCAGGTGCCACGGCACGGAGGGATGGAAGGAAGATACTGGGGATCACTGGGAAGGCAAGACAGGAGGGTGAGCTGGATATCATTATCCACCTAGGTACTAATGACTTGGCAAATGGGGAGCCAAAGGAAGTTCAGGAAGAGTTTAGGAAACTGGGGAGGGTCTCAAGCAAATAGCTACTTCTGTCACTCTTCAGAAGTACTACCTGTGAGAGGCAAGGGAGAGCATAGGAGTGCATGCACTAGGAACTTTAACTCATGGTTGAAGAACTGGTGCTGTGAGGAAGGGTTTGATCATTGGTGACTGGGGACCCATCTGGAGGGATGGAGGTTTGTTCAAGCCTCGACGGCCTGCATCCATCCTGGAGGGGAATCCAAGCACTCAATGATAAGTTTAAATGCTACATTGACAAGCATTTAAACTAGCAAAGGGGGGTGGCAGGCCAGCAAGGATGGTACCTACTTGCTCACCCCCCACAGCTAGTAATGGAACCAGTGAACCAGAGGAGTGGCTATCTCTGCAAAGCAGTGTGCAAAAGTTGGAGATTAGTGTCCAAAAGGTGGATAAGCAGAAAAGGGGCAAAATTCAGCAGAAGGGCAGACAGCAAGGAGAACCAGGGATAAATGACAACCAAGGAAGGGGCTGGAGTAAACAGTGAAGCAGTCTAGGGAGGTCAAATCATGGAAAGCCATGTGTGCAAATGCCAGGAGCCCTAGCAACAAGATGGAAGATCTGAGGCTGTCATGGTACAGTCAGATCCTGGACATGTGGCCATCACTGAAACCTGGTGTAATGATAACCATGACTGGGAGATGGCCATACCTGGCTACAACATATTCAGAAGAGACAGAGCAGGCAGAAAGGGAGGAGGGTGGCACTGTATGTGAAATATGACATAAGGGCCACACAGATCCAGGAGGAACAAAATGGGGGAGAGATACTGTGGGTTAAGATGGAAAGGAAAATGGGGCCAGCCATCTGGACAGGTGTGGTCTATAGACCACCAGCCCAGGAGGAAGAAACAGATAGAGTTGATGCTAGCCATCCAAAGGATGGCAGACAAGGGTGAGGTAGTACTGGTTGGAGACTTCAATATACCAGACGGACTGGAGCATCCCAGCAGCAGCATCAACTAGGAGCAGATTTATCCTGGACTCCTTCAGGGTGCCTTCCTCAAGCAACTGGTCATGGAACCAACTCGGCAGAAGGCAATACTGGACCTTGTGCTCACAAACAGGGACAGTGTGATGGGGGTAACAGGGGGAGCACCTGGGTAACAGTGACCACCAGTCATTGTGGTTTGAAATCACAGAAAGAGCAGAAGCAAACCACACAAAACACGATCCTGGATTTTAGGGGGCAGACTTTGGGAAAATGGGGAGATGCTTGAAAGAGGCATTATGGGAATGGGACAGGAATCAGGATTGAGGAACAGTGGGCAGTATTTAAATGGGGATTATAAGAACAACAGAATTATGCATTAAGCAGGTTAGCAAGAGGAAAAGAAAGAGGAGACCATTATGGTTTTCCAAAGAGGTAGCAAAGAAAGTGAAAGCCAAAAAGATTGCATTCAGGCAATACAAAAAGACACAGGCAGAAGGGGATAGGGAGAAGTACCAGGAGAAACAAAGGGAGGCAGGGAAGTCAGTAAGGGAAGCCAAAGCTCAGACAGAAGAACACATTGCAAAATCAGTGGTTAAAGGGGACAAAACCTTTTACAGGTACATAAGTGAAAAAAGAAGGACAAAGGAGGGATAGTGAGACTGAAGGGGAGGATGGGATCCCGCGTGGAGGATGACAACAGTAAAGCTGACATATTGAACAGGTATTTCTGCTCAGTCTTTACTAAGGAAGAGGGGGTAATGGGTCTGAAGGGAGTACAAGGGGTGAGAATGGTGCAGAAATGGACACAAGTCCCTTTACACGAGAAAGGGTCCTGAAGGAACTGGAAGTAATAAGAGCTGATAAAGCAATGGGGCCAGATGGGGTGCACCCCAGGGTCCTTAAAGAAATAAGAGAGGTGGTGGCTGAACCTCTGGCTATCCTGTTCAGCCAATCACTGGAAACAGGGGAGGTACCCAAAGACTGGAGGACAGCAGATGTAGTCCCCTTATACAAAAGTGGGAACAAAGAGGAAGCAGGAACTACAGACCAGTCAGCCTCACCTCGTAGTGGGAAAGATCATGGAAGCACTACTGAAGGAGAGATTGGTGGAACATCTGGTTGTCAGTGGACTACAGGACCCAAGGCAGCATGGTTTCACCAGGGGAGGTCATGTCAGACCAACCTCATTGAATTTTTGACTGGGTGACTAGGAGGTGGATCAGGGAGGGCAGTGGACATGGCCTATCTGGACTTCAGCAAGGCCTTTGACACTGTGCCCATAGAAGACTATTACACAAACTGGGGAATATGGGTGTGGGCAGGACAGTAGTGTGGTGGGTAGGTAACTGGCTGGGTGGCAGGACACAGAGGGTGGTGATAAATGGCTGTCACTCCACAGAGGGAAGAGTGACCAGTGGGGCACACAGGATCAGTGCTGGGACCGGTCCTATTCAACATCTTCATCAGTGACATTGCACAGGATATAGAAGGCAGAATTTCACTGTTCGCTGATGACACAAAGCTCTGTAACAGAGTAGACACACCAGAGGGTGTAGACAGAATGAGAAGGACCTGCAGAAACTTGAAGAATGGTCAAGGGTTTGGCAGTTGAAATTCAATGCAAAGAAGTGCAAGATAATGCATATGGGGCACAAAACCCTGGCACAATATATCAGTTGGGGGTGAGGATATAGCATGCACCAAGCAGGAAAGGGATCTTGGGGTTGTCATCTCTGATGACCTCAAGGTAGGGAAACAGTGTGACAAGGCATCAGGTAAAGCAAATAGGATGCTGGGATGTATAGGCAGGGGCATCACCAGCAGGAAAAGGAGGTCATAATTCCGCATACAAGACACTAGTGAGGCCCCACCTGGAGTACAGTGTACAGTTCTGGAGACCATACCTATGTAAGGACATAGACAGGGTGGAGAAGGTTCAGAGGAGGGCAACAAAGATGGTGCATGGGTTGCATCACAAGTCCTATGAAGACAGGTTGAAGGAACTGAACATGTACTCCCTGGAGGAGAGGAGGGAGAGAGGGGATATGATAGAGACATACAAGTATCTTACGGGGAGGAACAGGGTGCAGGAAAACACTATTTTTAAGCGAAAAAGATGTTTCAGGACTAGAGGGCATGGGATGAAGTTGGAGGGAGGACGATTCAGAGGAAACATGAGAAAGAATTTCTTCACAGAACGGGTGGTGGACAAGTGGAACACCCTGCCAGAGGAATTGGTGGGGGCTGAAACAATCACAGGATTTAAGAATGCATGGGATAGACATAAAGGAATTCTAGAGGTCAGGGGTAAGGGGAAATAGACTTCTAGGAAAACAAACTGTACTCACAAGCTCAAATGGGCAGACTAGGTGGGCCATAGGCCCTTATCTGCCGACACTGTCTATGTATCTATGTATCTATGTATCTATGAACTGGCCATTAGGGCTTGGGTACCCATAGACAGTAATTAATAGGTTAGGCCTGTGCACAGAGCCATAGGTAGATTTTCATATACCGTAGTGGTAAGCTAATCACCCTGATTCCCCCGGTCCTTGTTATTCCCCCTCAAATAAATCAGATTGCCTGTTTTGCAAAAGTACACTGGCTAGTCTGTGTATCAATGGTGAAATACTGCACAGTGAATGTGGTGTAACTGTACTTTACTTTCCAGGGGGTCCCCAGAGTGAGCTGACTGGATTGAGCCGTGGGGTAAGTGTACCTGGTAAAGACCCTGAAATTGAACTGTGTGAGCCACTAGTGGGAAGAAAGGGGGGTTGCAGCAACCCAGAGGGCTGTGACCGAGTCAACCTTGACTGTTCTAACCCAAACCTCTGGGTGGAGGCACCCGCCAACGGATCTGGGCCCCTCACCCTGCTACAGTTAGGGCAGGCAGGGGTAGTAGCCCTTGGGATAGCACCTCCTGGGGGTTACATTAAGAATTGTAATTTTTTCCCAGCGTACCATGGGTGCAGGCACATTTTCCGCATGTAACGTATTTAAACTTTGTGTGGTCCTGCGTTACAATAATCCCACATCTCTTAAACAGCACTCGGTGTGACTTGCGTAATTTTCTGTGAAATCTTTTAAAAAATCCACGTGTCGGCAGGCGTAAGTCAGAAATTTCACTCCTTATGACTACAGTGAACTCAGAAGAGATTTTAGTGAGCAGCGAAAGAGAAAGTCAGGGATATATATACATAGAGCGAGAACTTGTGATTGGGACTGAGAAAGAGGCCAGAGTACAGATCATTATTACTCTTCAGTTTAGTTTTTAAGAAGAGGGTCCTTGTTTTTTCAAGATGGCAGCAAGTGGCAGTGGTGAAGAATTGACTTTGTGCAGCACAAGTCCAGGAAGAAGCACAGCAGGTGCAGCATGTGCAAAGTGAGGACTTGGGTGGGCAGCCACAACAGGGCCAAGAACAGCAGGCCACCGCCTCCGGCGTTAGCACCAAGAGCCCACAAAAAAAAGGCACCTCCATTCTTCTACAAGTAGGTTGCTGTCTTAGTTAAGGAGGTTACTAGCAATGTGGGCAAACTTTTTGGCCCAAATAGGGAGCCTCTAAAAGAGATGGAAAAAGTGTGTGAAGCCATAAAAGCAACTCTGGATGCTGATGGAGAGGGACCTGGGCCACACACCATCAGGCAGCTTAAACACAAGTAGGATGTTCTCCAAAGAAGGAACATCAAAGTACTGGAGGCACTTAGTGGTGCAGTGACCATCCCCAGAAAGGGGAAGAGGAAAAAGCAAGAGAGCAGACAAGACCATCAACATCACTGGATCCACTGAAGGGAAGAAGATGCGGGTGGAGGAAGACAGCAGCACTTTATTTACTTTTCTCAGCCCCCTTCTCTCCGCTGTGGCAGCTACTCTTCAGTGATCCGTAGGCTCGGTGGCTCCTACTATTGCCCTGCGTTACTCCCGGATGAGCCACTGGACTTGCCCCATCCTGCCTCAGACTACCCCACTACTTCCAGCACATCAGAGTGTGAGACTATGTCAGGTAGTCCAAAAGTTCCCCATTGGGAGACCGGTTGTGTGACATCTGGGGCAGCTGGGTCCCATCTACCAGCTGCCACAAATGTGTTTTTCCTTTGTTCAGACTCCATCCCCTGAGAATGCTAGCATGCAAGAGGAGCCAAGGAGGCAGGGCACATTTAAAAGTACCTCCATTCCTGCTCCCGACCGATGTCCTCCCCTCTCAATCACTCTGTGGCCCTGCTGCACCACCACCTGTGGTCACCCAGGTTGCACTGAAGTGGTGGAGCCTGCAGCCAACCCTCCCTGTTGGATGAAAGCAACCACTCAGGTGCTGAATCCTCCTCCCCCGGCCTGCCATCCAGCAACCCAGGCTTGCTTCTGACCTTGGGTCACTACCGTCGCAAGCGGTAGTGCTACTGCTGTGCAGGAAGGCATCCTTGCACTACAGAGTATTATGACTTTATTATTCAAAGTTTTAGTCATCTTTTTCAAAAGTTATTGTTTTCATCAGTTACTTTTTGAAATACACCATATGAATATTTTTACAGTGAGTCAGGGTGGGTCACAGAGGCACGACTGTGAAATACAGTCCATTATTCAATGCCTAACTCTAGACACTGAACTGCAATGCTCTGTCTTTGAGGTAGAGCCACCATGGCTTACTGCACAGCTATGTTTCATGTGGTGTTAGGCCCTGCCCCCATGTAATTCCAACAGTGAGTGTCGTGAACAAGTTAAACTGTCTGTTACCTTGATACACTGCATGTAATGCAATCCTAGAAGTCTCCGAGTTGTTCATCTTGACATCCACCACCACCCCCGGATCCCTCTCAGCCATTGAGACTTTTAGCATCCCCTCCCCCAAGGTGTACTCTTGGCCCAGGTTTCTGGCTCACAGCTGCAGTACCCTGCATTTCCCTGCATTGAACCTCAGCTTCCGCTTTCAAGACCACCTTTCCAGAGCCTCCAGGTCCCCCTGTAGGGGCCACCCTCCCCTCCTCCCCATCCACCACTGCCCCCAGTTTTGAGTCATCTGCAAAGAGACTCATCTCACTCCTGATACCCTTCCTTATGTCAGAGATGTAGGCGTTGAACAGGAGGGGCCCAAGGACCAATCCCTGAGGGACTCCACTAATGACCCTCCTTGGGGATGAGACTATCCCACCAAACACAATCCTCTGGGTCCAGTTCTGGAGCCAATTTCCTATCCATCTGATCATATGGTTCCCCACACCCATTTCTCCCAGATTATTCAACAGGCCCCCGTGAGGAACAGAGTCAAACACCTTGCTGAAGTCAAGAAAGAGGACGTCCACTGGTCTACCCAAGTCCAAGGCACTCATCACCCAGTCATAGAACTGCACAAGGTTTGTCTGGCATGATTTCCCCGGGATGAATCCATGCTGTCTATTGTCCAGGCACCCCAACTTTTCCAGGTCCCCTCCTAGTCTCTCCTTGATAATGCCCTCCATCACCTTGCCCACCACCGATGTCAGGCTGACGGGCCTGTAGTTCCCTGCCTCCTCCCTTGATCCCCCCTTGTGGATAGGCACTATATGCACCATCTTCCAGTCCTGGGGCACCCACCCTGTCCTCAGAGAGATGCTGAAGAGCTCCACCAGTGGTTTTGCTGGGACTTCCACAAGTTCCTTCAGCACTCTGGAATGTAATTTATCCGGCCCTGGTGCTTTCTCCATCTTAAGGGACCTGAGGGCTTCCCTCACCCTCTCTGCCATGATTTCCACCTCCGCTACCTCATCCCCCTGCTTTGCCTTCCCCCCACCTGCCAGTGATGCCCCCCCCTCCCCAGACCCGCCGATCGGTAGGGTCCCCCCCCCTCCTCAGTTTCACCGTCTCCTCTCATGTATGATGCAGCCCCCCCATTTTCCTTGGTGAAAACTGAGGGGAAGTACTCATTTAGTACCTCAGCCTGTTCCCCCAGGTCTTGTGCCCATCCCTCCCCTGTTTTAATCCTGCTAATCTGTCCCTTCACCTTCGTTTTTCCCTGATGTATCTAAAGAACCCCTTGTTCCCTTTCCTACTTTCCCCTGGCCAGGTTCTGCTCCTTCCTTGCCTTAGCTGCCCTCACCAGCCTAGTGGCCCTTCTGACCATCAGCTCGTTCTCCCCTCAGTCCCTTTCACTCCTTGAGCACTTGAACTGCCTATAGGCTGCCTTCTTTACCCTCACCACCTCCTAAACCTCCCTGGTCCACCAGCAGGGTTTTCGGGCCCTACCGCATTTTTGTCTTACTCTTGCACAGGTGCTAGTAGCATCCTGCACCCCCCTCCTGATGTTTTCCCACCTACGTCAGTCCCTTAAAGTGCTCTGTTACAGCTGCATAGCAACCAGCAGCATTGTGACCCCGTGTAACCTCTTCCGGGTCACTCCACAGTACAAGACTCACCCCTGCAGCGAGCGGGCAAGCAGATACTAATGTGCAAGCAAGGGGCTTGCTGAAATACACTTTTAAAACTGTTTTAAACATTGTGTTACATGCTATATGTGTTTACTTGTGCTTGACAGACTTTTGTTGTGAGCCCTATATCCTGGCATAGTTCAGGACATAGGCAGAGAGCGATTGCAGTCCCTCGAAGTCGTGGGGGTCTACAGTGCTAATTTTAGCTCTATTCTTTAATAAATACCACTGCTTTAGCTAAACGCTCAGTGCAGGTCTTTTTTGACGTTTTGTTTTACGTCAGTCCCTTAAAGTGCTCTGTTACAGCTGCATAGCAACCAGCAGCATCGTGACCCCCTGTAACCTCTTCTGGGTCACTCCACAGTACAAGACTCGCCCCTGCAGTGAGCAGGGCGAGCGTGTGCAGGGCGCACATCGTCATGCACGGAGACGCACGCAGAAACATGCACGTCAGCGTGTGTCAGCTGTGTCCGCTGGGCCAGCGGGCCTTGGGTCTTTTATCATACCCCAGGATAGTATACCTGTCCCATTATTATGGATAAGGCTACCATTTATTACAGTTTTCCGGGCTGTGGTATGTATTCTATCAATACCTATAAGGACCTAGTGTGTGATAACTGTTACACCATCAGCAAATTAAGGGCCGAAATTATTGTACTACAAAACCGGCTACAAACCCAGGCGGATATTACTAATTTGGAGGGATATATTGACTCTGTGGCAGATAGCCTATTAATCGACCCATTACAATCCAGTGTGACTAACAACACACGAGGAACATGAGCAGTGTTTAGTGCAAATTATTAAAGGAAAAAAAGGTAGACGTAACATTGGTGGTAATCTGAACATTCAGACCGATAATAAATTCAATTGTCTGATGTCCGACTCTTGTTTATTCACATCGGGTGCTATGGACTCAGTTGAGAACATACCAATAGTGCCGTCTTCACCTATTAGGGGTCCCCCTAGCACTACAGCTACCTCAATTCCCTCACACACACTTGATACACCATACCCACCACCATCGGGTAATGTACTTAATCACAATGCACCTCCTTCTGTTATTGGTGATTCTCTACAAACACATAACACACCTACGGTTCAGATGTTGGATAGAACAAATACTCCTAGGGATGTCTTGGTGATAGGCGACTCCAATATTCGATACACTGACCACATTTTGTGTAAAAATCGCAATCTTTACACCACTGTTAGTGCTCTTCCTGGAGCTGGTATCTCTAATATAAGGAACATGTTCCCAGGGTTACAGGAGCATACATTGTCTCCTTTTACTCTGATTCATGCTGGTTTAAACGATCTAGGCAAAAGATCATTATTACGAATACAAAGGGATTTTGAAGCTATTGGCGACTCTGTTGAATGGCAAGGGGGTAATTTGATTATTTCAGGACTCCTCCCAATACCTAGGGCATGCACCAACAAACGAAGAGACATCATGACCTTAAATGGTTGGTTCAAACGATGGTGTTTAAGGGAAGGGTTCTATTTTTTGGAGAACTGGACAAGTTTTTTGAATAAAAATCTATTCGCTGCAGACGGTGTTCATTTAAATAGGCAGGGCAAACGTATTTTTGCTACAAGACTGCGACCTCAGGTTGACTACTGTTTAAACTAATTGACGGGGGGGGGGATAATATTCGGTACCCTGACTCATATGGAAAAGGTAACAGTAATATTTCCTCGACCCAACCTGATTGGAATTGTTTAGTCATTAATGCACGTAGTCTAGGGAATAAGTTTGATGAACTCACCGTATTATTAGAACAACTAAATATACATATGTGTGCAGTTACAGAAACATGGTGGCATGAAAACGACACTTGGGATAAGAATATCTCTGGCTATACCCTGTTTCACAAAGATCGAAGTATTACTCAGGGTGGAGGGGTGGCGCTGTATTTGTAAAGTTTTATAAATGTTGAAAAAATCGAACTTACACAGTGGCCCAGTATAAAGGCTATATGGGTCAAAATTTTTCCTATATCCACACCCTGTATCGACGTGGGATTAGTGTACAGACCACCAGCAATTTCACCGGAGGACGATAATCAGTTGCTAGGGTTCATTGAAAAAATATCATCATCCAAAAATGTTTTATTGATGGGAGATTTTAACCTTTCTGGTATAAGCTGGCAAAATTTGTTTACCCACTCTTCCATCGAAAGTAGATATTTACATCTATTCTTATTGGCAAATATGGAACAAGAAGTCAATGCCGGTACCAGGGGTAATAATACTCTGGATCTAGTGTTGCATAACATGGGTAATCTGATATCAGACTGTTCAGTGCTCCATCCGTTGGGTTCTAGCAACCACTCTATTGTGTATTTTACACTTAGTGCGAACTTAGGACAAGATCCAAGTAATATAATGCTTTATAACTTTAAAAAAGCTGATTTCGCAGGTATGACAGCAGATTGCGCATCCTGGGATTGGCAGCACTCTTTTTTAGATCTTTCACTATCTGATAACTGGTAAACCTTGATTACACACTTAACTGCACTAACAAATAAATATGTTCCCACTATAAAAAAAATGGACAAAACTAATATGAAAAGACCATGGATGAACAAAACTGTCAAAAAACATATTAAATATAAAAAAGCCAAATCTAGTGGTAAAAAGCAAAATTGGGAAACTTTTAGGTTTCACTTAAAGGTTTCCAAATACAGCATTAAAAAAGCTAAAAAAGACTACGAGGTACAGTTGGCAAAAAAGGTGGACGATAACTACAAATCCTTTTACAAATATATTAACAACAAAAGGGGCGACATTCCTACCATTGGCCCATTAAAGAATACCTCAGGTGACCTAGTAGTGGATAAGACAGGTATGGCTGTCATGTGTAATATTCAGTTTTCATCTGTCTTCAATACTAAATCTGAGCCCAGGAAGGAACATAATAATCACACCACAAAGGGACATTTCACATTAGATATTACTACTGTTTTCAAATTACTTCAAAATTTGGACCCTTATAAGTCCCCTGGGCCTGATGGTCTACATCCTCGTATTCTCAAAGAACTGGCAGTTCCCCTATCGGGTCCTGTTACTGCTTTATTTAATAAATCTATAGAGGAAGGCGAAGTCATTGATGTTTGGAGACAAGCTATTGTGACCCTGATCTTCAAAAAGGGCTCTAAACAGGACGTGTCAAACTATCAACCCATCAGTCTGACTTCTGTCTTGGGTAAACTATTAGAAGGAACTATTAAAGAACACCTAAGCTCCATGATTACCCCTGATCCTACACAGCATGGTTTTACTAAGGCTAGATCATGCCAGACTAACCTATTAAACTTTTATAATGGTGTAAGTTTGGCACTGGACTGTGGCAAAGCTGTGGACATTGTTTTTCTGGATTTTTCCAAGGCCTTTCACAAAGTTCCACATGGCCAAATTATAGACGATCTGATACATGCTGGCATTGGAGGTAATATATCCAGATGGGTTGAATCTTGGCTCAAAGGGCGCACCCAACGAGTGTGCATTAAGGGTTTTTTCTAATTGGGTAGAGGTCACTAGTGGAGTGCCGTAGGGTTCTGTATTGGGTCCGTGTCTGTTTAACTTATATATAGCTCGTTAACAACTAAGACCGATGTTTGGCTGACCAAGTTCGCTGACGACACGCCAAGAGGCTACCCCATTGTTAACCCTGAAGACAGTATTACCAAGAGCATGCTCTGAATGAGCTATATGAGTGGGCCACCCTTAAGAAACTACCCTTTAATATTGACAAATGTGTAGTTATGCACTTGGGCAAAAAAAATTTACATAGCAAATATTTTCTAGGTGGAATACTCCTTAAATCTGTAACTGACGAGAGAGATCTGGGTGTCAGAATCTCCAGTGATCTCAGCCCTAAACTCCACTGTCAGGGTGTTATTAAAAAGGCAGCCAGTGTGCTCCACTGCATTAATAAACATATTAGCAGCACAAGTCATGATGTTCTACTCCCATTGTATGCATCCTTGGTGAGGCCCCACTTGGAGTACTGTGCGCAGTTCTGGGCACCTGGGGACAAAGGTACTATAAAATTATTAGAAAAAATTCAACATCGGGCTACTAAAAACATATTAGAAGTTAAGGTCTAGAGTATCAAGCTAGACTGGACACTTAGGGACTATTCACCTTGGAGTATCGCAGAATGAGAGGTGATCTGTGCCTGGCATTTAGAGCAATGCATGATAATGATTTAAGTAATCTATTAGGTTTAAAAGTTAAGGACAAATCCTATGCAACAAGGGCCCATCCCTGGCAATTGATCATTGAACAATGTAATTCAAAGAAACAGAGTACTTGGTTTACAGTAAGAGTTTGCAAGATATGGAATAAGCTACCTGTGGAAATTGTATCAAGTAACAATATTGATACCTTTAAAAAACATTTGGATAACTACTTAATACAAAATCGTATAGTGGGTTATAACTAATTACTGGCGAGCATACGGACTACGGTCTTTCTAGCTCTGTTTAACCTATGTAACCTATGTACTGTCAGCGTCCATGTCTGGCCCAGTCCCATCCAAGTGCTCCTTAAGGATCCTTCTCATTTCCTTGAAATACGCCCCCCTGGAGCCAGTTACCTCCATCTTTGTGCAGCCCCTTACCCCTCCTAGGTTCAGGCAGAACCAGACCGTGGCATGGTCACTCCCCGCCAACGGGTCCCTTACCTCCAGGCCCCCAATCTGGTCACTGTCTGCCAGGACCACATCCAGTATCCGCTCCTCCCTGGTCGGTTCCCCTACCTGCTGAGTTAGGAACGCGTCCTGAAACACATCCAACAACCTCTGTTCCCTGGCCACTGAGGATGTCATAGTCTCCCAGTCTCTTCCTGGCATGTTTAAGTCCCCCAACACCACCACCCTGCCCCTTCCCAATCTGCAGTGTCTCCCAACATCTGCCACCAGACTCTCCTCCAGCTCCTCCGCCAGTGCAGGAGGTCTGTACACCACTCCTATTTTTACTCTCTTGCCCCCCCTTGTTATCAAGTTGACCCAAATTGCCTCCACAGTTCCCTCCACCTCCTCCAGTCCTCCCATGGCAATGCAGTTTTTGACTATTACTGCTACCTCTCCTCCCCTTCCCTCCCCCCGTCCTTCCTGAACATGGTGTAACCCTCCAGGTTCAGGTCCAGTCGTGCCCTGCGGTGGTCCAGGTCTCAGTGACCGCTGCCACATCCACCTCTCCCTCAGTTAGCATCACCTGGAGCTCAGGCATTTTATTTCCCAAGCTCCTAACATTTAGCAGGACTAACTTCCACCCTTTCCTTATACTTCCATTTCCCCTCCTCATGTTCCCGCGGGGATTCTGTCTTTCCCTGCTCCACACCTTACCAGTCGGCCTTTTCCTGCATTCCTCCAACTCCCAGGGGGGTGGAGACAGAGTCCCTCCTTTATCGGACCTCCCTCAACTGCCTTTTCTCCCATCCCCCCCTTCACAAGTTTAAACCCCACCTTTCACCAGTGGACCCCTCTATTTTCAACTTAAGGATTTCCTTCCCCTCCGAATTGAGATGGAGCCTATCTCTAGCATACAGCCCCTTATCCTCCCAGGTCTTCCCCCAATCCCCCATCAACCCATACCCTCTGGCCCCACACCACTCCCTGAGCCACTGGTTTATCACCCTAATCTTCCTCTTGTTTTCCCCACTAGCTCTTGGCACTGGCAGGATTTCCGAGACGGAAATTGTGCATCCTATATCATGACAGATGCTGGCAAGCTCCCTGAACCTTGCCTTTATTTCTAGCTCACTATTTCCCTCAATGACATTGGTACCCAGGTGGACCAGTATTTCCAGGGAACCTCCACAATCCTTTGCCAGCTGATATACCTCATGATTGACCCTATGCACTGTTAGTCCAGGGAAGCATTTTGTTCTAACCGGGCAGGCTTCTCCCTCCCTATTCCATTTGATCCCCTGATCATGGAATCACTCAACAGGAACACTCTGGCCAACCCTTTTCCTCCATTTCCCCCCCCCTTCCGTGTCCCTCATCCCTTCTGCGGCCCCTCCCCAGCAGGCTCCTTGCTCCTCCCCTTACGGTGCCTGCCATCCCTCCTTATTTACCCTGGCCACCCCCTCCCCTCCGATCCTATGCCTCTCGTCCTCCTGAGCATCCTTCTGTACCTTGCTACCCTCACCGTTACTGTTCGCAACTGGTCCTTCCCCCATCTGCTAAACTAGCCTGGCTCATCCTCCCTCCCTTCCCGTCTCTGTTCAGCCCTTAATTGCTTGTCGTACACCCCTGGCCTAAGTCCTCAGCTCCCTTTACTGTATCCTTCTTGTACTTCTGGTCCTTCTCCTTTCCTCCCAACTGGTCCTTTTCCTTGCGCTTTGCTGCCTCTACCCCCTCATCCTCCTGCTCTGATCCCCTGCTCCCCCCATTTTCCCACATTCCAAGTTCCTCCCTGTTCCTCCTGCTATCCAGTCCCTGTCTCCTGCCCCCTACTCTTTTTCCATCTCTAACTGCCCCTGTCATGGCTACATCACACCCCTCATCCTCAAACAGAAGAAGAGAATTGAAGCAGTTACTGAGCTTAAGGTCCAATCCACCTCCCCCCATTGCTTCCTTCTGCCCAGCCCCAGCCATTTGCCTACTTCTCTGAGAATGTCCTCCCTTTGGCCCCTGTCTGTGAGGGTCCCCAGTTACCTGCCTTCTTCCTTCATAGTATCCTCCTTTTGGGCCCCATCTGTCAGGGTCCCTATGTGACCCCAGAGTACTCCCCTGCACTCCTTTCCCTATGCCCCTGCCCCTAGTGCTTGGTGCAACCCCATGGGAGAGTCTCTGCCCTATTCCCCAACCATATCTTCCCCCTTCCCACACCTGTCTCCTAATCCCCTCAACCTCCTCTCTAAGCTGTGCCAGTTGGTGGCACACTGGGCAACCACCGAACTTCCAATACCAGTCCAGTATCATGGCAGCCCCACACCCTGTGCACCCCACCACCATCCCAAAGATCTTGGCCCTAATGACATGTGATTCCATCCCCCTTCTAGTAGGTTTCCTTGGGTGAGCCACTAGGTTCCCCACTAGTTCAAGACTTTTAAACTTTCAACACTTGAGTGGCTGAACTTTACCCCACCTAACTATTAGCCTTAAGAGTTTGCTCACAGGGGAAGTTTGTAACTCCCTAAACTTCTCCCTCCCAGCCTTTAAGCTCAACCCCCAGTGGTTCTTCTGTATTTAAGAAAGTTCTTAAGGAGTTAGGCCAATTTTAAAACACAACTTACAAACAATAACAACTCATAGAAACTTATGACAAAGTTAGCTTTCCAGAACCTCACCACAATTTCAAACTTCAACTGCTACCTCTGCCTCAACAAGAAGACTTAAAATGCCTCTGTGAGAATTTTAACAGAGATTAACTGAAATGCAAACAACCTTGATTGGCTGTCTGTGTTACTGGCCAAAGATCCTCCCCCACAAGAACAGTCGGCAGGTAGCACAGAAAGATTTAAGGATTTGTGTCCCTCTATTCCAGAAAGATCTTAAGGAGTTAGGCCAATTTTAAAACATAACTTACAAACAATAACAACTTACAGAAACTTATGACAAAGTTAGCTTTCCAGAACCTCACCACAATTTCAAACTTCAACTGCTACCTCTGCCTCAACAAGAAGACTTAAAATGCCTCTGTGAGAATTTTAACAGAGATTAACTGAAATGCAAACAACCTTGATTGGCTGTCTGTGTTACTGGCCAAAGATCCTCCCCCACAAGAACAGTCGGCAGGTAGCACAGAAAGATTTAAGGATTTGTGTCCCTCTATTCCAGAAAGATCTTAAGGAGTTAGGCCAATTTTAAAACATAACTTACAAACAATAACAACTTACAGAAACTTATGACAAAGTTAGCTTTCCAGAACCTCACCACAATTTCAAACTTCAACTGCTACCTCTGCCTTAATAAATATTTCGGCAGCTTTCTCCACAAGCAGGTTGTGGAGGCATGGCACTGTTGTGGCTAATGCCCTCACAGCCTGTAAAGGCTTGTCCAGTGTCCCCCAATGCCGTAGCACGCTGCTGCTGACACTAGTTCAGTCAGCGTGCCACCAAATTGTAAAAAATCAGCTGCTGTAATCAGGGGCCACCTCATCATTACAGTGTAAGCCATTTGCTGCTATGAGGGAATGATCCGTCTTTGCAGGGTGGGATCTTCACACACTGATATTGTTTGTGAACATGGTGGTGGTTTGCCGCCATGTTCACAAACAATATTAACCCCCCACCATGTTTATTTGCAGACGGGGGGCCCCAATCCCCATCAGCTTCAGTGCCCCCATGTTTGTGTTGCCGATGGGAGAGCCCACTCCCCGTTGGCATTATGTAACCTCCCCCGCTTATATTCTCTGCTGACGGGGTGCCCAATCCCCGTCGGCATAATGTCACCCCCACCTTTTTTGTTGTGTGCCGACGAGGGTGCCCAATCCCCCATCAGCTACAGCTTGCCACCCCAAAAGGAAGACTCTGGTGGCATGCTGGGAGCCCACCCCAGTGTGCCACATGCCTCTGTAAAATAAAAACGGTCCCGCAATGTCTTTTTTTTTTTCACCTGTAAGAAAGGAAACTGTCCCTCGGAGGCCTCCCTGCCCCCCTCCCGCAACCTGTGCCCACCCACTGCACACCCAGCCTCCCCACACCACCCTTCACCCACACTTACCTCCGGAGCTCGGCAAGATGATCTTCGGTGGACTGAGAACACATCTGCACGCTTCAAACTGACCATGAACTGAGGAAATGCCGGTAAGCTGTATAATGGAATAAATGTTTTTTTTCTAACTTTAATGCATATCTCAGTAATTTTTTGGAATTTGGCACCAGATTTTAACCATGGGTTTTTTGAGACCCCTCCTCATGAATTCTGGAACTGTTATGGCGTTAATCGGCCCTAAAAGGTGATTTCGCGGTCACTGCGCAGAATTACCTTTTGGGGCCAATTAATGAAATGACAGTGTCAGTGTTCATGAGATGGGCTCTCAAAAAGCCTGTGTTGCAAATCTTGTGGAAAAAAATCCCAAAAAATGACTGTTTTATGAGCGTGAGTTGCGCAGTTGCTATGCACACTTGTAACTTCGTGAATTTGCAATATTATCACGCCAGATTTTTAACATTGGCATTTTTTCACACCTCCTTGTGAACAGTACAGCTGTCATTGTTCACATCCTGGCCAAAATGTGTTTTTGCACTTCCAGCGCAGAATAGCACGGTCGCTGTGGGAAATTAGTGTTCAGGACAGATTAAGAAAATGACAGTGACACTGTTCATAAGTAGAGGTCCTAAAATACCTATATTGAAAATTGGTGATGATACACCATAAAATTACTGTGTTATGAGCATGCATTGCACAGTTTGCACGCACGCTCATAACCTTGCGAATTTATAATATTTTCACTCCACATTTTCAACAGTCGCATTTTTCACACCTCTTAAGAACAGTACAGCTGTCATTTTTCACATCCTGGCTAAAATATGTTTTTGCACTCCTGCTGTAGAATAGCATGGTCACTGTGGGAAATCAGTGTTTGGGACAGATTAAGATCGAGCGAGTGAGGGGGGAGTGACCGAGCTCAACTGAACTCTGTCGGGACTGCTGCGGATTTGTTTGTGGGCAGAAAAAGTCCCCAACACAAGAGCCCAGTACAAAACGGCAGCCTGCAGCAGAGGGAGAAATAGAATGAGAGAGCGAGTGAGGGAGGGGGAGTGAACAAACTCACCGGAGCGCTGTCTGGACTGCTGCGGATTTCTTTGTGGGCAGAAAAAGGCATCAATGCAGGCAGGGGCCCAGTACAAAAGGCCAGCCTGCAGTGCTGGGAGAAACAGTATGAGCGAGTGAGACAGGGGGACTGAGTGAGCTCAACGGAGTGCTATCAGGACTGCTGCGGATTTCTTTGTGGGCAGAAAAAGGCACCAATGCAGGCAGGAGCCCCGTACAAAAGGGCAGCTTGCAGCACCAGGACAAACAGAATTAGCATGTGAGAGAGGGAGACTGAACAAAATCAATGGAGCTCTGTCAGGACAGCTGCGGATTTCTTTGTAGACAGAAAAAGGTGCCAAGAGCCCCGTACAAAAGCTCAGCCTGCAGCACCAAGAGAAACAGAATGAGAGAGTGACAGAGCAGTAGTGAGCAAGCTCAATGGAGCTCTATTGTGACTGCTGTGGATTTCTTCATGGGCAGAAAAAGGCAGCAATGCAGGCTGAAGCCCAGTACAAAAGGCCAGCTTGTAGCGCTGGCAGAAACGGAATGAGTGAGTGAGAGAAGGGGAGTGAGCGAGCTCAATGGATCTGTGTCGGGACTGCTTCAGATTTCTTTGTGGCCAGAAAAAGCCGCCAACGCAGGCAAGAGCCTGTTACAAAAGGGCAGCCTGCAGTGGCAGGAGACAAAGAATGAGAGAGTGAAGGAGGGGGAGTGAGTGAGCTCAGTGGAGGTCTGTTGGGACTGCTGCAGATTTGTTTGTGGCAGAAAAGGGCAGCAATGCACACAGGGGCCCAGTACAAAAGCAGTCTGCAGTGGTGGGAAAATCAGAATGAGTGAGTGAGAGAGGCGGAGTGAGCAAGCTCAATGGAGCTCTATTGTAATAGAATGCCGCAACGCAGGCAGGAGCCCAGTAGAAAAGGGCAGCCTGCAGCACCGGCAGAAATGGAATGAGCGAGTGAGAGAAGGAGAGTGAGCGAGCTCAACGGAACTTTGTCAGGACTGCTGCAGATTTCTTGGTGGGCAGAAAAAGGCGCCAACAGAGGCAGGAGCCAAGTACAAAAGGGCAGCCTGCAGCGCCACGAGAAACATAATGAGTGAGTGAGACAGGAGGACTGAGCGACCTCAATGGAGCTCTGTCGGGACAGCTGCGGATTTCTTTGTGAGCAGAAAAAGGTGCCAATGCAGGCAGAAGCCCAGTACAAAAGGGCAGCCTGCAGTTCCTGGAGAAACACAATGAGCGAGTGAGACAGGGGGAGTAAGCGAGCTCAATGGAGCTCTATCATGACTGCTGCGGATTTCTTTGTTGGCAGAAAAAGGCGGCAATGCAGGCAGGAGCCCAGTACAAAAGGCCAGCCTGCAGCGTTGGCAGAAACGGAACAAGTGAGTGAGAGAGGAGGAGTGAGCAGGCTCAATAGACCTGTGTCGGGACTGCTGCAGATTTCTTTGTGGGCAGAAAAAGCTACCAATAGAGGCAGAAGCCCAGTACAAAAGGGCAGCCTGCAGCACCAGGAAAAACAGAATGAGCGAGTGAGAGAGGGGGAGTGAGCCATCTCAACGGAGCTCTGTCGGGACAGCTGCGGATTTCTTTGTGGGCAGAAAAAGCTGCCAATGCAGGTAGGAACCCAGTATAAAACAGCAGCCTGCAGCACTGGGAGAAACAGACTGAGCGAGTGACAGAGGGCCAGTGAGCGAGCTCAGCAGACCAGTGCAATCAACATTAGGCATTGACAAATGCTTGTTTCATAATTGCATTGAGATAAGAAAATGTGAAGAACAGAAAACAGGCCTGTGTGTTGTTACCATAGTTGCCTACAGTGTCATGCATGATATATGCCCCCTGAGCTGACTACAACCCCTCTTTGATGGTGCTGTGTGTGTGTGTGTGTGTGTGTGTGTGTGACATCACAGACATACTTTGTAGCAGTGCCATCGAATTTCACGTGCTTGCCAGTGCATCAACTCACACATGTATCTTCAGAGACAGAAGCATGAACCGAGAGGATGTTGCATCGATTTTGGACTGATTTCTAATTTGTTGTTGTGTTAACTTGTTGTCCAAGCATGACATTGTTAAATTTACACAGTTGTTGCGTCTGCATTCGTGTGCATACCAACTGTCTCCATTGTAGCTATATGTGACTTGTCGTGTGTGTCATGACTACCATCTGCATCCTCATCCACATGGTCCAGTGGGAGAGGTGGTCATGTCAGTGGACATGACTGCTCAGTGCCCACTGCTCCATACATCTCCTCATGGTATCACCTGCAGCAGAGTGTGATCACTGCTGTGGCATCCAGTGCATATGTGTGCTGTACTGTGAGTATCCGGATTTGCAATCCTCACCCTGAACAGTTATGTCACGCAATCATGGCCATTTCCAACAGCACTCCTTATATGAATATGGGATGATGTGCAGTTTTCTGGTAGGAAAGTGAACCCCTTACTGTGATTCCTCCTCACCTCCCTTCATGTGACTGTCTGTTGTATTCTTATCTTAGGTCAAGTTGGCAGTTTGCCTTCCCCACAAGATAGAATGTGTTTGATTACTGCAGTGCTGCTTTACTGTTATATGTTCCAACTTCCAACACTTATCTCAACTATTCCACTTCATTTTTAACAGGTGCTTCTGGAAGGTCCTGTGATGATGCTGCAGTCAGCAGTGATGCCAGCAGCAGTGTTGTTGCAGAAGCTGGAGGACTGGGCTTGAGCAGTAGAGAGCTTGTTTCTGGTAAGCTATGTATATTGTTAACAAATTAAGTTGAATCTTGTTGAAGAACTCATTTGAATCAACTGACTACCATCTGTTGTGTTTCATCACTGCAAATCAGGAAAACATGGCCTGCTGCTACTAGTCTTTGAGCACCGGATTTATTCTAGGGGCACCAGTGCAAATAGTTTTCATCTGTTATGTTGTGAAGTTGAAGTGCTCCTTGTCCTAATGAACAACCTCCTTGTCCTAAGGAACAGCTTTCTGCCTTACCCATGCCACCTTCCCGGTGATTATTAACCCACTGATACTCCCTAGGTGGCCCTGTGTAAATAATGGCAAAAGTCATTTGAATATTGCAAAACACACCTGTGTTGTAGTACATGCAATAGGGTGAAGAGTGCTAGTGGCATGCACTCTTCTTAAACATGCTGGTGGTGAGTGTGTGCACAGATCAACATTCGTGTCGGACCAAGCAGAGTAGGGGACTGGGTGTTCAGTTTGTCTGTGTGATCCTTATAAAGCTTTCACTGGTCATAAAATACCAAATGACAATTATTGAAATCATTCAGTGCCTTGGCTGTCCAGTTCATGACATCAAGACTACCACTTTGGTTACATGGTCCCTGGAACTGGGGTGGGGGGGGGTGACAGTAATTAATTCCATGGGCAGTCCAATTCCACTGTAAGAAGTTGCATAGCCTCCCCTTAACTGCCCCAATCAATGTTTTTGAACCTTTACAGTATGAATCATCACTTCTGAGTACCATGTCCAGTACACCTGATCTGACTAAACTCAAGTCAAAGGGTCATGACAGGCCATCAGGTGGATATCTACAAGTAATCAGCAGAACCTTCTGTCAGGGTGGCAGTGTCAGCATTGTCAATGCTGGTTGAGGTCAGGCAAGATTTAAATCATGATAATAAATAATTTCTGCACATCTATGTATTTCTGTGTTAGGCAGACAGGTAAGTAAGATGGTCACTTTGCAGTGCTGCTGCTGCAGTACTACAAGCAGCCTACAAATGTGACCACAGATCAGATATTGGTCCAGTTTGTTGCTCAATACAGGCAACACAGTGTGTAATTTAAATGTTCAATTGAGGCTATAGTATGAAAGTATCAATGAAACCCCAGTCTGCTGTTGTATCAATGACATATACAGACAGAGAAACATAGAAGTTAGGTGCCATCACATAAGGGTCTCATGTGCCATGGTCAACCAGTCTGCAATCATTTTATATCTCTTTCATACTAATGTGTCACTGTATACCCTACGCTGTCTCTTGTCTTGTTTCTTCCCCCCCTTTCACTTCCAGTATCCTATAGTGTCTACCCCATGCTTCTTGAATCCTGCAACCGTTTCTCAAGTGACCAGTTGTGCTGGTAGGATGTTCAACCCCTACAACACTCAGTCAGTGAAGAAGTGCCTCCTCACATTCCCTCTTAAACTCCTGCCTTCTAATGTCATAGCGGGAGTCCTTGTAGTTCTGCATATTTTCCTTTGAAACATGTGCTGCCTCCCTGTACCTCGATTTTACCCATGAGGTATCTGTAGTATGGTTCTTTGCATCATATCTCCATATGAGACCCAGTTACAATGGCTGGAACCACTCGTATGTAAATCCTGGCCCATTATAATTTCTTGTCCTTCCATGTCTGTCTAGTATTGTGACAAAATGTTCGACACAACGTGAATAAGTTGATCATCATCCGGCATGTTTGGGTGTATTTTTGTAACAGCACTGCTTTGGTACTTGCCCCTTGAAGATGCCTGTGACTGCCACTAGTGCCTACTGCTCTATCATTTTCATTTCATATGTCAAACACATGATGCAACCACTGACTCTGACAAACACCACCACATTTGTCAGCCTGAGTATAATACTGGGTACAGTGCCCAACAAGGGGGTACTCTACAGGAGAGATACATGCATGCTGTACTGCATATGTTGCAGCAGCATATTTGGCTTGGTAGTGCTATAATTTAGTAGTGGGTCGAGTGAGAACCAACCACATCATGCGCATCATGCATAAAATGATTCCCTTATTTTGTAACACTAAGCATGTAGTCATCACATGATGGAAAAGAGGGTTCATGCTCTTTTTTATGATGCATGGTGTTTACTGAATCAAATTGCAATACCAGAATTGGAGATGCAGTGAATTTAAAACCAACCAGCGAAGTGAACTCAAAGTGGCCACTTCTCATTATCATAACACTATGCAAACTGGCCATTGGAAAGTGCTCACTTCGCCTTGGCTTTGCGTTGAGATTCCACCTTAATGTGAAGTAAGATGGAATGACAACAATAAGACAGCCTCCGACCACACATCACATGGCTTACAGTACTGTAAGTCACATGCTTTAGCCAGGCAGGAAGGAAGTGAGTCATACAAGCAGACAGTTTCACTTTCTCCTTTGAAGCGGTAGAAAGAGGAAGCATTTTGTGTGGAGAGGAGAGTTTGGAGTGTTATTCATTTGTATCTTGTGCAAATAGCAAAAAACCAAACAGCTTTTTTAAAAGCTAAATCTTTAGTTTTTTATATAGTGTTTTTTTCAGTTCTTTTTTCATTTCTTTGTTTTATAAGTTTTGTTTTATGTGTGTGTGTGTGTGTGTGTGTGTGTGTGTGTGTGTGTGTGTGACTGTGCGTGTGTGTGAGACTGTGAGTGTGTGTGTGAGGAAGTCACCCGTCACGTGATGTGTTGGAGAGGGAAGGAGTGGGTTGTGCGATGGACCAGGGAAAGTCTGTGGCCCATGGCTGTGGGCAGAGGGGAGTGAGCATGCGTGGGGTCGTCGGGTGTTGTAGTACCGCTCCCGACTCTTTGGTCTTGCCCCTCCCCCTCCAAAAGCAGCAGCACCACCAGTGCCACCTGCACATTCACCAACTCTGCTAACACCACCCAACTCCACCAACAGTAGCAGCTGCAGGGGCTACAGCAGCAACACCTCCACCACCTCCACAGCAGCAGATGGAGTCCCAGGTGCGTGACAGTGCTGCCGGCAGTACATCTGCCCGTCCTGTGCTTGGTCCCCCCCTGCAGCTCCCCCGTTTGGCAGTTTTTTAGCTGTGTGGAGGGGACAGCACCATTGTGGTTTGTCAGCTATGTGGTGTGCACGTGCACCGTGGCCCCCGGCGGACAAATCTGGGGACTGGTGGCCAGCGCACACATTTGATAAACTACCACAAGGTGGAGTGGTAGACTGCCACCAAACGGGCCAGGCCTCCACCTGCTGGTCCTTCTGTGGCAGTGGCAGAGGGTGCTAGGGGTCTTTTGCCTCACCACTGCAGTAGGAGGAGGGCCACAGCAGCAGCTGCTCCACCACTACCCCCACCACTGCCACCAGCACCACCCTCACCACCACAACTACCTGGTTTCCCCCCCACACCAGCGGACCCTGCTACAGTGCCTGCAGTGCAGGCAGATATTACACTATTGTGGGCTGTGCTAGAGGAAAGCAATGAGAGTGTGGGTGCTGTGCAGTAGCAGGTGGAGCAGATCAAGCAACACCAGCTTCAGATAGAGTCGATGCTCCATCTGCTGCTGCAACATCATGGGATCCCCCATTAACTTATTTTTTCTGGACATAGAAACATAGAAACATAGAATTTGATGGCAGATAAGGACCGCTTGGCCCACCCAGTCTGCCCATTTCCCTACCTAATGGATAAGCTGCAGATCCTAGTTAACCAGCAGCCTACTTCTTTCTACCCCCACCCCCTAGAATTGCCTTATGGCTGTCCCATGCATGCTTGAATTCAACCATTGTTTTTGACTCCACAACCTCCTCCGGAAGGCCGCTCCATGCATCCACAACCCTCTCTTGAAAAAATACTTCTTACATTACCTCTGGAGCCGCTCCTCCCAACTTCAAATTGTGCCCTTGTTCTTGCACCCTCTTTTTTGAAAGATGCTACCCTCTTGGACTTTGTTGATTCCCTTGAGGTACTTGAACGTTTCTATCATGTCCCCCCTCTCCCTCCTTTCCTCGAGGCTATACATATTAAGCTCCTTTAGTCTCTCATCATATGTCTTACGGTGCAGGCCCTGCACCATTTTAGTTGCCCTCTTGTGGACAGCTTCCATCTTGTCTATGTCCTTGTGGAGATTGGGTCTCCAGAACTGCACACAGTACTCCAGAGGGGGTCTCACCAGCTGTCTGTACAGAGGGATAACAACTTCTTGTTTTCTACTGGTGATGTCTCTCCCTATGCATCCAAGTATCCCCCCAGCCCTCCTTACTGCCTTCTCACATTGCTTGCCCACCTTTAAGTCATCTGATATGACTACCCCCAGATCCCTTTTCATTTTTGTTGTTGTTAGTATCTCACCCCCCATTGTGTACTCTTCCCCTGTGTTTTTGTTTCCCAGATGCATTACCTTGCACTTCTTAGCATTAAATCTACGCTGCCATACATTTGACCATTCCTCTAACCTTGCCAAGTCTCTTCTCATCCTTTCCACCCCACCTTGTGCATCAACTCTGTTGCAGATCTTTGTGTCATCTGCAAAGAGACGTACTTTTCCTTCCAGTCCCTCTGCAATGTCAGCACAAAGACATTGAAGAGGACCGGTCCTAATACTGAACCTCAGTGCACCCACTAGTAACCCCCTTTCTTCACAGTTGACTCCATTTACTATTACCCTCTGTGTCCTATTCTCCAGCCAATTCTTTACCAAGGCTATCATCTTGGGACCCACTCCCAGGCTGGCTAACTTGTATATTAATCTTTGTGTGGGACTGTGTCAAATGCCTTGTTAAGTCGTAGGCCATGTCCACAGCCCCTCCCTGATCTACTTTGGTCACCCAGTCAAAGAAATCTATTAGATTCGTCTGGCATAACCTTCCTGCTGTGAATCCATGCTGCCTTGGGTCCGTGCCCTCTGGCCTCTAGGTACTCGACAATTCTTTCCTTCAGAAGTGATTCCATCATTTTCCCTATCACTGAGGTTAAACTAACTGGTCTGTAGTTTCCCGCTTCTGCCCTGTTCCAACTTTATTTGAAGGGGAATCACATCTGCCCTCCTCCAGTCCTCAGGTACCACCCCATCCTCCCATGATTTGTTAAAGAGGGTAGTCAGTGGTGTCACTAGTTCTACCCTTAGTTCTTTTAGAATTCTGGGATGAATCCCATCAGGCCCCATTGCTTTGTCCACCTTCAGTTTTAAGAGTTCTTTCAGAACTCTTTCTTCTTCTGTAAATGGGCTGGTATCAACTTCTGTATCCAGAGTGTTTCTATTGTTTGTTTTAGGTACAGCCCCTCTTCATTTGTAAATACTGAGCAAAATATTTGTTTAGTATCTCTGCCTTTCACAGTCACCCTCTGCCTCCCTCCCTTTATTAAGCCTCACTATCCCTCCCTTAGTCTTCCTTCGCTCCTGATGTACCTAAAAAGGTTTTATCCCCCTTCTTAACTGAGTTGGCTATCTTTTCCTCAGTTCGGGCCTTTGCTGTTCTGACTGCCTTCCCAGCTTCCTTTTGCTTTAACTGATACATTTCTCTGTCCTGCTCCTTCTGTGATTCCTTGTACTTTCTGAATGCTTTCTTTTTCTCTTGAACCTTCACTGCCACCTCCTTTGAGAACTATAGTGGTTTCTTACATCGTTTTGTTTTGTTTATTTGCTTCACACAAAGGTTTTTTACCTCTGTGATGGCAGTTTTTATTATTCCCCATTGTTCTTCCCCTCCTCCTTCCTGCCCATTTGCTAGTGCATTCCTTAGGCACTCACCCATTTTGGCAAAGTCAGCCCTCCTGAAGTCCAGTGCTTTTGCCTTTGTGTGGCTTGACTCTATTGCTGTGTTTATTGTGAACCATACTGTTCGATGGTCGCTAGTTCCCAGATGGCTACCCACTTCTACATCTGTGATCCTCTCTCCATATCCATTTGAGAGGACCAGGTCTAAGATTGCTCCCTCTCGAGCAGGTCCAATACTAGTTGTCTAAGGCATGCCCCCTGTAGGGCATCTAGAATAACCCCACTCTTAGAAGTGGCTGCTGCAACTGCACTCCAGTTAACATCTGGCATATTCAGATCACCCATCGGCAATATCTCCCCTTTTAACTGCCATTCTAAGTATACTTTCTATCATTTCCTAGTCCATTTCCTCCCCCTGAGAGGGGGGTCTGTATACAACCCCTGTGTGGATTGTGGTGCCATTGCCTGCCTCCAAATTGACCCACAGTGCTTCTTCTCCTCCCTGTTTACCCTTTTGTTCTGTTACTTTGATTCCTTCCCTTATGTAGAGAGCTACTCCTCCTCCTCTTTTACCCTCCCTGTCCCTCCTGTAGATAGTGTATCCTGGTATGTTTATGTCCCAGTTATGGTTCTATGTGTACCATGTTTCTGTGACTGCCACGATATCCAGATGTTCCTCCTCCATCAAGGCCACTAATTCAGGAAGCTTGTTACCCAGACTACGGGCCTTGGTACTCATTGCTCTCCATTTTTTGATGGCTTTACCTTCTGTAGCAGCATCCCCCACTGACCTTTCTACCTTGGTCTTTTTCTCATTTAGTAACCTGTTTTGTAGGGGGAGGCTGGGATTTTTCTGCTGCTTATCAGTGCCTCCCCCCTTGACTGGTTTAAAAGCTTGCCAATGAAGCATTTAAACCGATTGCCCAAAAGACTTGTTCCCTTCCTGGACAGATGCAGACCATCCTGCCAGTATATGCTGGTGTCCCTCCAGGTGGAACCCCAGTCCCCAATGAAGCCAAACCCCTGTGCTCCACACCATTTTTTCAACCATTCGTTAAACTGCATGGTGCAAAGTACCCTCGCCTCACCCATGCCACTGACAGGCAGCACCTTTGAGAAGGATACTGTGTGTGCTACTTGTCTTAAGCCCAACCCCAACTCTACAAAGTCCTTCTGCACTGCTCTAATCTCATGATGAGCCAAGTCATTTGTCCCTAGGTGGACAATGACGTCCAGCTCAGACTCCCCTGCAGCTGTTCTCGTGATCCTAAGGATGCGCTTCCTGTCCCTCCAAGCCATGGTACCAGGCAGGCACCTTACTTCAGTTTTACCTGCTCCCCCCAGTTCTATCCCCCATTAATTGAGTCCCCACCAGGAGCTGCTTCCTTTCCTGTGGTGCCCTCTGTCTCCTTCCTGAGGGCCTCCCTTGTGACAGTTGTCTGCACCTCCCCCCCACTGCTGTAGTGTTTTGTGTTTTTTTATGTTTAATGACAGACAGTCATACATGATCCTTATTGCCCTCTTGTTATAATCCAGTGCCTCAGTAATGTTTACTTTCTGTTGTGGAGTGGTTGTGGAAAAGCTGCTGTGAGCAGTGCAAGTATGATGTTGTTTTGTGTGTGTGTGTGTGTGTGTGTGTGTGTGTGTGTGTGTGAGAGTGAGAAAAATCAGACATTGTGCAGCTTCTTTCAAACATATATTGCTGACTTGGTGTAGTGTTTATGGTATAAAGAATAGCGAGCAGAATAACGTGTATTTTATTGTCACCATCATCATCAGCGTACTAAGTGATACAATACTTTTTCAGAGGTGTCTGGACAGAGTGCACCTTAGTCACATACTGCACACATGACTTTTGGGAGAGCATGTGTTTTTTTGTGCTATGATCTCCACTAAGTCATGTGTGCACTGTGAGTGACTGAGGTGCACAGTGACCTGATACGTTGAAAAAATATCATATCACTTACTCCACTGGTGCTGATGGTACAAATAAAAAATACGTCATTTATTCTTTCTTATCTTTATTCTTGAGATTCTGCAACAAGTGACACCATATATATGTTTGCACAAAGCTGAACAATGTATGCACACACAGGAAAGAACACTGATGGCACACATGCAGTTTCGCACAACATACTTGCACTGCTCAGTCATGTTTTTTGCAAAAAACTTCAAATCATGAGTCCTGACACAAATTAAACATTACAGAGGCTCCATAAATATTTCATTTTTGGAATAGACATTAAAGAGATTCACCAAGTTACAGCATTGCACCCGATATATGGGTGTCTTACCTCCAGGGGAATCCTTCTTGCTCCACATGTCCTTACATAGTGCAGTGCTTTTCTGGCAAAAACACTTGTAATTTTGTTAAACAGGGTCATTGAGGACTTCCCATTCTGAAGAGCCACCCAAGTTCTGCCCCTGCGCTCAACAATGAAGTGATGCCAGGGAGAGTTACACCACATGCAAAGTCTCCCAGAATTTATTGCGCAGTCACTCGTGCACAGTGGTCACATAGAGTCCCCAGAATTTTTCTGCATCCCCAAAATGCATCAGCCTTGTGTCCAGAAATTTGGCAAGTGCTAACGAAGTGAAATGGGATTGTTGCACCACATGAAAAGTCCCCCAGAATTTATTGTGAAGTCACTCCTGCATGCAGTGGTCACACAGAGTCCCCAGAATTTTTCTGCATCCCCAAAATGCATCTGTCTTGTGTCCAGAAATTTTACATGTGCTAACGAAGTGAAATGGGAATGTTACACCACATGTAAAGCCCCTTCAGAAATGATGACCGTGAGAGAACTGTTGCTCATCCAAAGTGTGCTGCGATTCCTGCAAATGCAATGTGATCATCTCAACCAGATGGACGGGTGCCCTTTGTCTGTACACTAACAGTAGCCTTGGTGAGTTTATATATATATATATATATATATATATATATATATATATATATATGCAGTATCTATATTTGTATTTTCTAGGTGGGGGTTAACATATATAGACATGTACTGTACAGTGGTAGCCACAGACATTGCCAGCTATTTCAAGAAATTTCTGAAGAGTTTCTCTCTGCTGCCCCTTCTGTTTAAATGAAGAAAGCATCAGATATTTCTGGAAATATCACAGAAATTTTGGGAAATAGCTGGCAGTGTCTGTGGCTATTACTGTACTCATTGTATTGTTTTGTATCACAGGTCACAGATACTGTTGGTGTGCATATTCCAGTGCTTGATGAGAACTTTTTGCATTTAAATTGGAAATGGAATACTCTCAAGCCAATGAAAGTAAGTATTTATTGGGGGGGGGATGGGGGAAGCATATTTGCAGGTAGGTCTCAATAATGGTTTCTTATCTGGTTACTTCTTCACAGATTTCATCTGCACCCTTTTCGAGTCTGGTTGGTAATGATGGTCATGGTCATCAATTGAAATGACTTCTACGTGTTGCATGTCTGCCCCAGCCCAGGGGGGCTGATGTTGAAGAACTTCTTTGGATAAGACAACTATGCAAGCAGCAAAGCATCTGGAAGTTTCCTAAAAGAAGAAATAAAGGACTTATTACAACTTGATTGCAGCAGTAACACATTATGTTTAAGCTGTGGCTGTTCCATGGGTATCTGGATTAATAACACAGAGAGCAAGCTGTCACATTGCAATCAGCAGATCAATCACAACTAAATTTAGTACCAGGCTGTGTAAAATACACACTGTGCCAGTGTCCCAGGTTCTCAGCTCACTTTTTCAACACTGTCATTTTTGCACAGCTGCAAGTTTGGAATACAGTGCATGATAAGCTGCAGAAATAGTTTTTGTGACATACACGTCACCTAATTTATGAATCCTCAGTCAGATTTGTTGCACTCTTATGAAAATAAAAAGGAACAGATGAAATAAAATATATATACTTACCAGTATGGATTTAAAATGGATATTCCATAGGTTCCTGTGTATGGTACTGCTGTTGTACCACTGATACCGACTTTCAGTGAAGGAAAGTCATTTTTTGTTAACCTGTAAAAAAACAAAATAAGTTTACTGTATGTGTTTGACCATTGCAGCTCAGAAAGCAACAGAAAACAAAACACACAGCTAAAGGAAGTTGAATAGCATAAAAAACAGTACATATACTCGTTTTATAGTTTTACTATTAAGAAGCCTTGGGCCTGTGGCTGATTGATGTGAACTCCTGTTCAACTTCCTCTGCCTTGGCATGGTCAATGTAATGGGAAAACATTGTCAGAATGTCACTGGTGGTGGGTGCTGGTGGTCATAGCTGTGGCACATGATGACATTCCCTGTGACATCTTCCTACATCTGATGGTGGTGGCAGTGGCTAACAGCGTTCTTATGGTGGTGGTCCGGGGGCCAAACACAGACATATCTCTGTGGTGGCAGTGGCTAACAGATGTCTTATGATGGTGGTCCGGGGAGCACACAATGTTATTCCCTGTGATGGCAGTGGTTAACAGCGGTCTTATGGTGGTGGTCCAGGGGGGCACAGAAAATCATTCCCTGTGGTGGCAGTGGTTAACAGCAGGCTTATGGTGGTCCTATACAGGGGGGCACATAAAGTCATTCCCTGTGGTGGCAGTGGCTAACAGCAGTCTTATGGTGGTGGTCTGGGGGACCATACAAAGTCATTCCCTGTGGTGACAGTGGCTAACAGTGGTCTTATGGTGGTGGTCTGAGGGGACACACAAAGTTATTCCCTATGGTGGCAGTGGCTAACAGTGGTCTTATGGTGGTGGTCCAATCTGGGGGGGTCACACAAAGTCATTCCCTGTGGTGACAGTGGCTAACAGTGGTCTTATGGTGGTGGTCTAGGGGGGCACAGAAAGTCATTCTCTGTGGTGGCAGTGGTTAACAGCAGTCTTATGGTGGTCCTATACAGGGGGGCACATAAAGTCATTCCCTGTGGTGGCAGTGGCTAACAGCAGTCTTATGGTGGTGGTCTGGGGGACCATACAAAGTCATTCCCTGTGGTGACAGTGGCTAACAGTGGTCTTATGGTGGTGGTCTGAGGGGACACACAAAGTTATTCCCTATGGTGGCAGTGGCTAACAGTGGTCTTATGGAGGTGGTCCAATCTGGGGGGGTCACACAAAGTCATTCCCTGTGGTGACAGTGGCTAACAGTGGTCTTATGGTGGTGGTCCAGGGGGGCACAGAAAGTCATTCTCTGTGGTGGCAGTGGTAACAGCAGTCTTATGGTGGTGGTCTAATCCGGGGGGGCACACAAAGTAATTTCCTGTTGTGGCAGTGGCTAACAGCTGTCATGGTGGTGGTCTGGGGGGGCACACAAAGTCATTCCCTGTGGTGGCAGTGGCTAACAGCGGTCTTATGATGGTGGTCCAGGGGGGCACAGAAAGTCATTCCCTGTGGTAGCAGTGGCTGACAGTGGTCTTTTGGTGGTGGTCCAGTGGGGCAAAGAAAGTCATTACCTGTGGTAGCAGTGGCTAACAGTGGTATTTTGGTGGTGGTCCAGTGGGGCACAGAAAGTCATTACCTGTGGTGGCAGTGGCTAACAGCAGTCTTATAGTGGTGGTCCAATCCAGGGGGACACACAAAGTCATTCCTTGTGGTGGCAGTGGCTAACAGTGGTCTTATGGTGGTCCAATCCATGAGGGGCACACAAAGTCATTCCATCTGGTGACAGTGTCCAACAGTGGTCTTATGGTGGTCATCCAGGGGGGCACATAGAGTAATTCCCTGTGGTAGCAGTGGCTAACAGTGGTCATGGTGGTGGTCCATGGGGGGCACACAAAGTAATTCCCTGTGGTGGCAGTGGCTAACAGTGGTCTTATGGTGGTGGTCTGGGGGGGCACACAAAGTCATTCCCTGTGGTGGCAGTGGCTAGCAGCAGTTTTTTCATGGTGTTCCAATCCATGGGGGACACACAAAGTCATTTTCCTGTGGTGGCAGTGGCTAACAGCGGTCTTATGGTGGTGGTCCAGTGGAGGCACAGAAAGTCATTCCCTGTGGTGGCAGTGGCTAACAGCGGTCTTGAGGTGGTGGTACAGGGGCCAGGATATATTGTTCTGTCTGTTACAAATGTGATGTGACATATGGAATTTGAGTCACACTCTAAGTGGGACACTCACTGAACCGTATGAAAAAGAAAACATTTATCATACAGCAAATGTCAAAGTCTTTTAACAATTTTAGTTAAAACCTGTCAACATTAACCTCATCATCATCCTCATAAAGAAAGCTACCCTCACAGTCATCTTTGTCTGAAGTCTGACCACTGGAAAATTCTTTCTCCATTGTGTCATAATCTACGTCAGTGGTAGGCCGTTTCATGCTGCCACTGCCAGTGCCACCAGGATGGTCCATTTCTACATCACCAAAACCGTGGCTAGGCTGGGGTACAAATACTAAGGTTGCAGTCTGTGCTGGTATGTGCCTCTCATTCATTTTTATGAATGTTAGCAAAGTAACATTTGCAGGAGAGAGGTTTGTCCAATGATCCCTAACTATTGCACCTGCTGAGCTGAATACCCTCTTGACACTTGCACTGGAGGGTGGGCATGTGAGGTACTTCAGTGCTACTGCAGTCAGCTCTGGCCATTCACTGACCTTTCCACTCCAGTATAAAAGAGGATCATCTGTTATTGACAGATGCCTGTTTTCAGACAAATATAACTCAACCATTCTCTGTGCCAAACTAAGTCCAGTGGTTGATGCATCATCCTGTTCCCCAGAATAATTTATTTCACAAATTCCCACTTGGGACAAAGCCTCCCAAAGTGGACTGACGCCAACCACTTTGGATGACAGACCACCTGGAACTGCAATCCCCTTCCCATTACAGGATATGCTTGATACTCCTCCAGGTTCACCTTCAGCCTGATTATGCTGCTGAGGTTTGCTGACCTTGGCACATGACTTCTGTGCCCCATGAACCAAGCACACCAGTTGCCCACAACATTTTGTACCTGTTCAGGCCCTTCCTCCAGTACTGAGGCAATTGCATGTTTGTATCGTGGGTCCAGCACTGTTGCTATTGCAAAGTTGTCACTACGCTGAATGCTCAAGATGTGACGATTCTAGTCGAATACTCTCAGCATGTGTTTCAGCAGCATACTGCTAGCACTGTCTCCGGCAACATCAAGGCCGTGCTGTACATTCACCAATGTCTACCTCAGCACCCACAGCAGTGGAATTTATTGACTAATGGAGGCTTGAAACTCACTGCCTTCGTGGCATGTTCAAAAGGCTGCAAAATTGTTATTACAGAGTCCATGAGGTGCCACTGTTCAGTCGTCATAGACATGGAGGCCCCGGAAGTGTCACGGCTAGTGTGCATGACAAGATATTCCGAGATAGCATTGTATAGTTCATACATCCTCTCTGTCATGTATAATGTGGAGTTCCACCAGGTGACAACTTCCAGCTTCAAGCGGTACTGAGGGAGTCTGTTTTGCATCTGCAACTGTCGAAGCTGGTCATGGGCCTTTGCAGATCATGACAAGTGAGAACAGATAAGGCATGCAACTGTCAACATTTCCTTTATATCACTGTGCTGCAGAAACTTCTGCATCACAAGATTTAAACAGTGGGTCATGCATGGAACACGAAAAAAGCCACCATTCGTGATGCATTTCACCACATTTGACCCATTGTCACTTGCTATGAACCCAGCTCTCAGGGACAGGGGGTTCAGCCACTTGTCAATTTCAGTCAGTACCATGTCCAACATGTTTTCACCAGTGTGTGAACAGGTCACACTGTGCATAACAATTGTTGCATGCTGTTGAATTCCTGGAAGATTGCTACCATGACACTCCATCTTACTGCGCTGATTATTCACACTACCAACAGCACAAACAACCCTTGGCACCTGCGCCCAGTGTGCAGTTATACACAAATATGAACTCCTCACTATTTTGCCACTTGTCCACATATCCATACTTAAATGGATGAATGGAGGGGAAGAATGTTGAAGGGCATGTACTGTACAACTTGGGCACAGCACAGGTCGAAAAGTATGTCCCGGATGGGACTTTCCATTTTGGACAGGCACATGCAGCAAACTGCTGGAACCTAGAATTCTCCACAAAGGAGAAGGGCAAAAGATCAATTGCCAGCATTTCAGCTACAGCAGCATTAAATTCACGTGACACTGCATGATTGGGTGGGTACTTCAGCTTATGCGCAAAAGCACTCTGTAACGTGGGCTGACTTAAACATTGTACACAGGATGTGATGACAAATGGTTCTGCTCTGCGAATGGCAGGGGGTGGAGTGTGGATGTTTGATGAAGACGGTTGCACAGCTGATGATGACAAACCCACAAATGCAGTTATTTTGCCACATTTACCAACTGGGGTTGATGTACCACTTGTACTAGACATACTGCATTCACCACCACCACCCCCAAAGCTGCTACTCTCACCAGCACTGGACATTTCAAAATCATTATGCTCCTCCACCTCATCATGCCTGTAGTAATCCTCTGCTCTTATTTCATCACTACTGCACACATTTAATTTCCTACCTGATTTAACAGTCATGGTTGTGGATAACATGCTAGTTATGGATGATGATGAGGGTGAACGCCCCACTGTGGTATTTAGTTGCCATCTTGAGTTGGGTCCACAGTGCCATGTGCTTGTTCTTAAGATGCATATGCTGTCCTCCTGTGCCCTGATGGCTCCCCTTTTTATCTTGACTCACATGCATATGGCAAACCTGTAAGATTGCAACTGACTCATCATTTCCATCTTGCACAAAAAAAATCCCAAACAAGGGATTGTGGTGCTCTACTTTTAACATGTCCCTGATGCTGCTTATTGGATTCCATTCTTTTAAACCATGAAGTGGGGGGGTGTGCTACGTGATTTTTCAGGCAGAACACACTTGGACTGCAGCTGACCACCATGACTACCTATCATTATTACTGGGTCATCATCATCACCACCATCAACTGAAACTGGTAAATCACAAGTTTTTAAGGGGGGGGGGATTAATGCAAACAGACCCAGACACAGCCACCTTGAATTTATTTTTCTCTGGTTCCCAACTGGGGTCAATTACATTATCATCATATTCATCAACATCACCCACATCCACATCGTCTGCTTGGATGCTGGCATGTGGACTGCATGTTGCAACCACAGCAACATCATCATCATCAGATTCATTATCATCATGAACATCAACACCACAATCACCTGATATTTTGTCACCACACTGTGAATCAATGTATGGAAAATGCGTGACCTGAACTGCGGTGGAAGAAATGTCACATTGTATTCTATCATTGACATGATTATCAGAATTCTCATGTTCAGTTATTGGGATGTTACTGGGAAGTATGACATGCTCTACACTGCCACTCACTCACACTGCTTCACACTCCACTATATATTTGGACATGGTACACTGGTCAGAAGGGGAACTTGAGGCAGCAATACTCATGCCACCACCAGCAGCTGCACTCACACCACCACCTGGGACAACATCATCTCCTACAACTATAAGTGAAGCTACTGATTGGGCTGTAAAAAACAGTGCAGGAGAAATACCTTTCCTCACATCAGCAATGCACTTCTGCGTCTGCATACTACCATGCCCACAGACAATCTTACCACTGGCAGCAGTGCCATGGCAAGACACAGCTTTGCTTGCACATCTCTTTGTGGGAATTATGGGGGGGGATAAACAACAATATTCTAAACAAATTTAGATTTTGGAATGTTCACTCTGGGTGGGGGGACGATGGATGTGAAGCCAAAAAAAAAAAACAACTGTGGCTTCAGTAACAGTTACAGTTGCAAATTCACAAGTTCAACAACACCTCAACTAACCAGTGGTGCTAAAGTCACAAACAATCCAATCTGGAAAATAATTCCTTTTGTCAGGGGGGAGCACTGACTGCAGACATTTATGGCAGTGCGAGCAGAAAAACAAAGAAAAGATACCACAATGGCAGTACAAAATCACGCAACTGCAGTGGATAGCAGGTTCACACTTCTTCGCCTGCAATTACACTGTGGCACAATAAAAGGTGTATTATTTGATGTCACACACCGCACACACACTCAAACACACACACAATTTGTCTACAAGTAATGCATAGCAAATTGAAAACTTCATTAATATACCACGTATTGTAAACAACCTGAAATTATGAACTGCTGCATCAGATCCACACAACACTCAATCAGCGAAAAAAATTCAACAATTACTGACAATATTACTATGTGTACATTAACACAGTCAGTTACATAACAAAAATATAACCAAAAAACAAAGAACTCCCTATTTCTACAACTTAAATCTACCTACACCACAGATAAGCTCCTCCCCCAAAGCACACTTTCACTGTTACTTACTACGCAGACTCAATGCTGTACATTAACATTCAAAATCCACACACAAACAATAAACACTCGATGATATGAGCACAGGATGGTTTCCTACAATCGATGAACTAAAGTTTGAGCAAAAAGAATTACTCAAAAAGGCTTTTTTAACAGCTTTTAGAAGGCTTGAATTACAGACAGCTCTCAGAGCAGACTGTCTCTTACAGCTTCCTACACACACTACCCCAAACTGAGGCTATGTAGAACAATATAGAGCCCATGTGACCTGAAATCCCATGAATCACTGCAAAATTCGCCTTTGGAGCTTAAAAATAAGGCAAAGTGAGGTGAAGTACATTATTTTCAATGCACTTTGCCTTTAAAATTGGTGGAATAGTGGTCTGGGAAGGCAGAGTAATGTGAATTCACTGTTTTCAATGGACTTCACCTTACCCATTATAACTCAAATTACTCTGTTTCATGTTGTGGAGTACTCCGCAAATTGTCTTCACTCCACAAATCACTTCACAGAACGAATTGAGCCCACGTCACCCACCACTAATCAGAATGGACCAAACAGTCTTGTGACATTTTCACATTCAATTATATAAGTGGATTGCAGTGTCTGCAAAAACACAATGTAGATGACTGTGTTTGTGGGCTGTGGAGTGGCAGGGGTGCGAATGCCTTCCAATGGGTGTTACACCATTGTCTATGAGACACAGTGGTGGGGGTGCACAAGACAAAAGGGCGCAGTATACCACAACATGTAGGTCCTCTTCTAACATTGCTTTGACTTAAACTGTCATACACTGATGGCCTTTATACTTCCCAACCTCTCTACATATGGTAGGGTGGGATGTAACATGTACAACAGTGACCAAGGAGAGTTGTTGAGTGAATACACAGTGCTCCCAGATCCAAATAACCATTTCTCTGTAACAAATCCAAATTTTTCCTGTATTTTCCCTGTACCAACCACTCTAAAACAAGCAGAATTAGGCAAATTACCATTGGAATGCCTGATAAATGAAAGATTAGTACTATATATTGAATTAAAGCATATGGTATGCACCAGAACAGAATACCAAGAATGTGTTTAGATGAAGCATTAAAATACCAAATAAATAAAATCATTTTCCCTGTAATAGAAACGCTGAAAAATTAATAAAACCTTATGGACTACTTCATATTATAACATAATCCCTAATTAGACCATTTGAGGAAATAAAAATAAATAGAAAAAACAGACTAAGGGATAATTTTAGGCAAAAAGATAGAGAGAAATGTGAAAAATATAAAACAAGTCATTGGTTGGCACAAAATAAACAATATTGGGCTGGATATTCAAACTGCGCCATTCTGTGGCGCAAGCCCTTGCGCTGCTCAAAGAAGTTGAGCAGGGGTGTGGCCGGGGCGATATTCAACGGAGTTGCGCTATTGAGCAACTCCTTTGAATATCATCCCCAACCACAACCACTGTGCATGATGTGGAACTTGCGCCACCGCAAGTGGTCAGAGTGGAGCATTCAGATGCGGTGGCGCAAGTTCCATTGTGCCATGTGCAAATTCCAATATTCAAAAGGTGACATGCAAATGGGGCCATAAGTTATGCAAGGCACAGGGGGGCCATTTGCATCTGCTGCAGCCCCGTCGCATGCCATTAGCATGAAGGTGCGTAATCCCGACAACTGCGCCTGGCGCCCTGCCAGACAGCAGCTGTCGAGGACCGCGCCCCTACAGCCCGATCGCGGGCATGAAGTAAATCTTCCCCGACTGGTCGATCGTGGGCATAACAGTATTAACCCCCGACTGGCCTGATCGCGGGCATAGGTCAACCCCCAAGACCAATATCCCTGGTGGTCCAGTGGACCCGAAGCCGATCGCGGGCATAAGGTCAACCCCAAGTGCAATTTCCTGGTGATCTAGTGACCCCCACCCACCCACCCATGGAGTCCACCACCCGCTCCCCGTCAGCCAGGCAGCAGCACCCCGCCTGCCGCCCGCCGCCGCCAACTGACAGCTCGATAGGGCTGCGCCCGATGGTTCAAAGCAAAAGCCAATGGGCATTCAGCCATACTGTACAAAGACGGTCAGATATGTGAATGAATAAATTCATTCACAAATCGTACACCTTATATAATATCGGGCTGCACGACCCAGCTCTTGCTCTGAACCAATAGGTGTGCAGCCCTAGCCGAGCTGTCAGGCCCAGCGGGCGGCAGGCGGGCTGCAGGTGGTGGGTGGTGCCGCCCGCGCATGATGGAGGGGGAGCGGGGTGGAGCCCCGTGGGTGGTGGATGGGGTGGTGGGCCAAAGATCACCAGGGAAATTGGACTTTGGGGGAGGTTGACCTTATGCCCGCGATCGGGCTTCATGGTCCACTGGACCACCAGGGATATTGGCCTTGGGTGGGGGGTTGACCTTATGCCCACGATCAGGCCAGTCGGGGGATAATACTGTTATACCCACGATTGGACCAGTCAGGGGAGGGGTTCATTACTGTTATGCCCACGATCGGGCCAGTCGGGGGTTCATTATCGTTATGCCCGCAATCGGGCCAGTCGGTGGGGGTATACACTGTTAGGCCCACGATCGGCCAGTTGGGGGGTTCATTATTGTTATGCCCGATCGGGCCAGTGTGGGGGAGTGAGATCTGCCCACGATCGGGCTGCTGGGGGGGCACAGAGAACAAGTGGAGGGCCACCCACAGGTGGCAGCTGCTGTGTTGTGCCATGCAATGCGGCAACTCACCTATGGGTGGCCCTCGACTTGATCCTTTTTTTTTGTCTCAAAATTGTGCAGGCACAGGTAGGGGGTTGGGCCTGCACAATTCTGCACAGCCCGGCTGAATATCGGGCTGTGCAGTTTATGCATGGTTCCTCCCCCTCCGGTTGAGCATGCCTTCATTAGCATTGCGCTGTTGCTCAGCATGACTTGGGGGGTGCAACTGCCTCCTGCTGAATATCGCAGAATGGTGAAATTTCGGACTTGCGCAGGCGCAACCCTATTGTGCATGGCGCAACCCTTTTGAATATCTAGCCCATTGTGGGTTTGAAAAATATTCAACACTGATAAAGAACCCAAGACATAGACATCTTTTCACAAGATACAGGTTTGAATACTACAAAAGTGAATGTTTGGAAGCATTATAAAAAGAAATAGCTCCAATGGCAAGTGTAGTTGTGGAATAGAAAAGGATAATATTGGGAATTTACTTTTAATTTGCCCACTATATAAGAAATTCAGTAAGAAAATATTAGGAGAAATATTAGGGCAATTAAAGATAAATACTAGCTACATAACAAGTTATTGACTGAATTCTAATTCTGCAAAAATGCTGGAGACAGTTATATAATTTCTAAAGGTAACAGAAAAACATAAACTACACTTGAAGACAATAGCAAAATGTAATATCTAGTGAGTTTGATGAAGATAACACATACCAGCAAAATCCAAAATAAGATAATGTAATAGCAAGCAGGTTCTTCATTTCCTGTGAAATAAGAAAGTGCAATAGAAGGTATGTTCTTTATTACCTCTGCGATTATTCTCCAAGCAAGGTGCAATATTATTGGTGTAAGAAAGAAACTGAAATTGGATGTTTTAATATCTATTAATGCGATTTTTCTGAAATGTAATGTTGTAATATTTGATTTTAGATGTTAAATGTAAATTGTTTATGTTTGTATAAAACAAACCTTGTCATACAATAAATTTATCTATCTACCTGTATTTTCCCATAGAAGCAGAATTAAATTCCTATATAAATCCCTGTATATTTTTTCAGAAGCCACTGTTCCTTATTTATCACTTTGTTCTCTATTTATTATGCTTGCAGCCTTTTATAAGGAAAGGAGCTCTGATTTCCTTTTAGATATTAATAATATATCTGAAGAGCTCGCCTGCCAGTGTAGCAGTAGTGCTACCACTTGCAACACCGGCAACCTGAGTTTGGTAGCGAGCTCAGGTCGTCGGAGGGCCAGCTGAAGGGAGAAGAACTGAGCACCCAATGAGCCGCTCTCCTTCTCCGGGAGGGATGAGTTGCTCTCCACGCTGCAGTACTGCCACCACCTGGGTGACCACAGGTGGTGCTGATGCAGCTGAGGAGGCTGATTAGCAGGGAGGGGTGGGCATTGGCTGAAGGCCAGAGAGGAGGTGTATCTCCACGCACCTCTGTCTCATTGGTCCTCCCTGAGTGCTGACGCTGGCAGAGAGTTGGGACCAGAACAAGAAAAAACACCCCGCGTCTGGTCCAGGCGATAGACTCACACCCTGAACGACTGCAGAGGAACCAGGGAGGACTCCAGCTGCATGCTCTCCTGAAGTTTTGGAGGAGGTAAGGAGGCCTCCTCCACCCCACCCGGGGGGGGTTATCTGGGCCTATAGGAGTGATCCCCGGTCCTCTCAGTGGCGTAGCCTGGTGGTGCATTGGGAGCCCTGAGAGAGGGACCAATTGTGGTGACAGGGGGCATAAAATAGTACTATATATATATATATATATATATATATATCATATCTGAAGATGGCCTTGGAATTATTTGGATTTATTTGTAAAAGGCTAATTTTACATGCTGCTGCTGGCCCTGGCCCAACACCCCCAACCTGTGCAAGTCAAAATCTTGGCAGGAAAAGCAACTCTAAACATAGTAGTAACCTGATGGTTAGTGTATCTCTCAATTAGGAAGGACTTCTCACATTTTACCCTTCAACATTTCTGTCCCTCACCCCTCTCTCATGCAAAAGGTGCTGCCCACACAGAGACTGTGCTGTAAGTTTAAACTTTAAGGCAGAAATGCAACAATTAAACAATTAAATTAAACAATTACAGTGCTAAATCAAAAATAAGCTTTGTACTGCTAAACACAGTGGTTCCTATCTATGTCTGAGGATATATCCCTCATTATGATCACCATGGCCCTTCATTGTCCCTCATTTTGAGTGTCCTACCCTCATTTCAGTGATTAAGGTTGAGCAGTATGATGATCAGGAAAGACTTGACTTTGTACATGGAGTCCTTGTTTCATATTAGCACTCCAAAGATTCTGTGTATCTTGTTACCTGATAGCCCCCCCCCCCAATAAAAGAACAATGTGCTGCAAATAAGCAAAGGGTTTTTTCAAGCAGCAACCTGCTCGTGCTTTAATTCTGGCCTTCCTGGCCTAGTTAACCTCCCCTCCTCCAGTTCACGTAAATACCTGTAAGCTTGCTCGGCTTTATTCCAAAAATGTCAATAACAGCAATTCATTTAAATTGAATAGAAAGAAAAACAGACTGGCTAGAAGGAAAAAAACAAACTTTGGTGATTGGCAGGCCAGGTGAAAACACAAACAGTGTGGAGGTGACAAAGCTAATAATTGTATTTTTTATCTGGTTCCCAAGCACCGTTTGTTTTTCTTTCTTTTAGCTAGTCTGTTTCTCTTTCTAGTCCCTGCTCCCCATCATCACTGAAGTCAAGAGCCACAAATCAGCAAAAGTTGAGCTATTTTCAAAAACAACAGCCTGGTCCAGTTAACTGCCTCTGGCACCTCCCCCCACCCTCACAAAATTCCTCCCAAATTCCCCACAATGTCTGGACCAGCCAAAAAGCATTGCAAACACTGAACAAGCATTTGTCAATGCCGGGTGTTGTCTCACTGGCATTGGCATTGGTAGTGCAGGAGTTAGAGATGCATAATAGGAATGGCAGTGAAGTATTGAACTGACGCCAACCCCCCCCCATCCTGCAGAGAGTGACAGGCATTGGGGTGTGCCTTTGGGTCATCAGCTATAACGCTCAAGCCATTGTACCTCACCCTACCCTGTAGACACTGACAAGTGTCGTGGTGTGCTTTGAGGTCTTTGGACCCTATACTTACCCCATTCCATAAGGAAATATGCTGAGACGGGTGCAGTATAGGGGAATGGGGTGAACTTTAGGGCCGAACACTCCAAGGCACACCTTGATGCCTGTCACTGGCTGCAACATGGGGGTGGGGGTGGAATGGCGTGAGCATTACAGCCAATGATCCCAAGTCACACCCCTGACTCCTGTCAGTCTCTACAGGGTGGGGTGTTACAGTTGGAAACCCTAATATCATAGGCGTATTTTCACTCCAAATTTTCAACATGGGTTTTTTGTGATCCCACCTCATGAAGAGTGGCACAATCAGTTTGTTAGCTGAAAGGTGGTCTTGCACAGTGGCTATGCCATTTGGTGACACAAGGACGAAAACACATTCTGGGCAGGATGTGAAAAATGACAACTGTATTGTACATGAGGAGGTGTAAAAAAATGTCAATGTTGAAAATCTGGGCTGAAAATATGAAAAATTGGTGAAGTCATGAGCATGCATAGAAACTATGGAACACATGTCCGTAAGCCAGTTATTTTTGGTATGTTCTTAACCACATTTTCATCATAGGCATTTTGGGACCTCCCCTCTTGAACAGTGGCACTGTGATTTTGTTAATCTGTCCCAAAAGTTGATTTCCCACAGTGACCATGTCATTGTGCGCCACAAGTGCGAGAACACATTTTGGGCAAGATGTGAAAAATTACAGCTGTGCTGTTCATAAGGAGGTGTGGCAAAATGCCAGTGTTGAAAATCTGGCATGAAAATATTGCAAATTTGTGAAGTTACAAGGGTGCGTGGAAACTGCACAACGCACACTTCTAACACAGCCATTTTATGGACTTTTGTCACCAAATTTTCAAAATACATAGAAACATAGAATTTGATGGCAGATAAGGACCGCTTGGCCCACCCAGTCTGCCCATTTCCCTACCTAATGGATAAGCTGCAGATCCTAGTTAACCAGCAGCCTACTTCTTCCTACCCCCAACCCCTAGAATTGCCTTATGACTGTCCAATGCATGCTTGAATTCCACCAATGTTTTTGACTCCACAACCTCCTCCGGAAGGCCGTTCCATGCATCCACAACCCTCTCTGTGAAAAAATACTTCCTTAAATTACCTCTGAGCTGCCCCCCTCTATCTTCAAATTGTGCCCCCTTGTTCATGCACACCTCCTTTTTTGAAAGATGCTACCCTCTTGGACTTTGTTGATTCCCTTGAGGTACTTGAACGTTTCTATCATGTCCCCCCTCTCCCTCCTTTCCTCAAGGCTATGCATATTAAGCTCCTTAAGTCTCTCTTCATATGTCTTCCAGTGCAGACCCTGCACCATTTTAGTTGCCCTCCTCTGGACAGCTTCCATCCTGTCTATGTCTTTGCGGAGATTGGGTCTCCAGAACTGCACGCAGTACTCCAGATGGGGTCTCACCAGCTGTCTGTACAGAGGGATAATAACTTCCTGTTTGCATTTTAGGACCTCTGCTCATGAACAGTGTCTCCGTCATTTCTCAAACTGTCCCGAAAACTGATTTTGCATAGCGACTGCTCTATTCAGTGCCAGAGGTGGGAAAACACATTTTGGCCAGGATATGTAAAATGACAGCTGTACTGTTCATAAGGAAGTGTGGTAAAATGCCAATTTTCAATATCTGGAGTGAAAATATTACAGATTCATGAAGTTACAAGTGTGTGTGGAAACTGCACAATGCACGCTCGTAAAACAGCCACTTTTTGGATTTTTTCACCAAATTTGCAACAGAGGCTTTTTGAGAGCCTTCCTCATGAACAGTGGCAATGTTGTTTAGTTAATCAGCCCCGAAAGGTGATTCGTGCAGTGACCACAAAATCACCTTTTGGGACCTAATAATGCCATGACAGTGACTAAATTCATGAGAGGGACCCAATAACCCCATGTTGAAAATTTGGTGCCAAAATTCCCAAAAATGGCCAAGAAATGCACCAAAGTTAAAAAACCCTATTTATGCCATTATACAGCTTACTGGCATTTCTTCAGTTCGCAGTCAGCTTTAAAGAGTGCAGACATGTTCCCAGTCCACCGAAGATCATCACGCTGGACTCCAGAGGTGGGTATGGGGTGAGGGGGGTGTGGAGAGGCAGGGTAAGCAGAGGGTGGGCACGGGTTGGGGTGTGGGCAGGAGAGACAGCGAGGGACCATTTTCTTTTTTACAGGTTAAAAAAAAAAAAGACAATGAGGATCAGTTTTCTTTTTTTGTAGGTGTTTGTTTGGTACTCTGGGGTGGGCTCCCAGTGTAGCACCTGCATAATGGTGAGGGGGACAGCAGCCGATGGGGATTGGGCACCCTGTCGGCACAGAAATGGGTGGGAGGACATGCATGATGCCAAGGGGGATTGGGCAGCCCCTCGGCACACAGCACACATTGGAGACTGGGGACATTATGCCAATGGGGAGTGGGCTCCCCATCGGCAAATTAAACTAGGCAGGTGGGGACTGAAGCTGATGGGGATTGGGCCCCCTGTCAGCAAGGACAGACTGTTGGGGGAGTGCATGATGCTGAGGTGGATTGGGCACCCCCTTGGCACACACGTTGAATAGGAGGGGGGCATCATGCTGATGAGGAGTGGGCTCCCCTGTCGGCAAATGAAGTGGCTGTGACAGTCAGTGCCACCATGTTTAGGTTAGGGAAGTGCTTCACCAGCAAGGGCACATGGAGAGATGCCGCTGCATGACGAGCTTGGCTCTCACTGCAGCGGACCTTTCCTTAGATGTGCTCACAACATTACTTGTTGCTGGTGTGGTGCCTGCATGCTGCCTTATTGGGGAATGAGGGACACACCTACTGATGCATGCCCTGCATTTGCCCACAGTGACCGTGCATTCCAAATCTGCTACTAATGCAATATGTTGGCTGGAGCGCAAGCACGAGCCGACATAAAATAACTGTAAAGAAGTCTTTCTGCTGTACTGGGATTCTGTGTTTGAACCTGCCTGGTTCTGCTGCCACTCGAGTGCTCCTGACTTATTCATTTACCTTACCCTATCCTACTCTTTTTGAGAAGTGTCATGCAATCTTCAACATCCACCTGAACAACCAACAAAAAAGTCAGACAGCACCTTGGTTTATTATCTCATTCAAAGGACGGTATCATCTGTGTGCTGCATTCGGGAACCAGCATTTATGGTACAGTCCAAATCCAAGTGTGGGACTAGAACCCACAACCCTCTAGTCCAGAGGTAGATGTGGTACCTACTGATGCATGCTGGCATCTAAGAATGACATTACATTCAGAATACACATGATTGCCCACATAAATAATTCTAGTAAGCCTGGAAGAAAGGTGACCCAAACGCATGGATCCCAAGAGGTTGCTAGGCAGTGTTTTCCTTTTCCTTTTTCCTCTGTGCCAGTGGTCTGCACTATTTGCTTTGAATGGGATCCATACTGCTGCCCGACATGGATCTTCCCGACATATGATTCCCCATCACCAACTTCCCGACTGTGCTTTGCGACCGACAACCAGAATCCCGCATACACTTTGCCCAACATGCAAGCTGTAAAACAAAATCTTCAATACTAGTGGCAGTGCGTAAGTGTGACAACAATTTATGCAAGAAGTGACAGGGAGCAAATTATAATGCTATCTTGCCCTTTTCACTATCTGCTGTAGTGCTTGCTTGTTAGGCAGACTTTGGTTGACCTTCTCAGATAGCTGTGCTACCTGCACTTGAATAAGTTGTGGCAGTGTTTCATTTTGTGACAAGGTACTTGTTTTTAATGCAGCCATGGCCACAGCAACAGGAGCATCAGTTGCTTCTGGGGAGTGGTTATGTTCCCGGGTTTTTCGCAAGTGATGCTGACCCCCACCAAGAACTGCTGATACACGACCAAGGCACTGTAAAGTCTTTCAGCTCTGGCAGCACCAATAATATAAGTCCCCACGACTACGTTCCTTAACATACAGATAGCCTCCAGATTATATCTTTTCATGTCCCCTCTGGGAAGGCTCCAACTGACAAGTATCCGCTTCCACCATGGTACTGCAGCAAAGCAGAGCCTGGGACTGACAAATCAGTGTAAAGGTCAGTGATGCCAGATTTAATAGAACCCCTTGATAGATGCCAATTACAATTTGTGCCTCAGTACCTCACATTTTTAATTTACAGTGTGCTCGACAAATCACCGTAAAGGTCAGGTCTGAGGCATCAGCAAGATACAGTTAGAGCAAAGTACTGTGCCTCAACATAGGTAACAGCATAGCAAAAAAAAAAATCTGCAGAAGCGTAAACATTGGATGCGAATGACAGTGAGTAAATATCCATACTGCTGTCACTTGCACGTTTGGATTTTGTGCAGGACCTGACGAGCTACAGGTAACCAGCACTACTTCTTAGTAGGAGAACTTTTATTGGGGTTTAATTATTTTCAACATTTATATATTACAGTATATCTTGGTCCACTTTATATCAAACTCTGTTCCCAACATCTCCCAAATTAACAATACACGATACTTTGTTGGTGTCAGTCAGGGTTGTTTGTGCTTGCGGTTTGTGTCTGATGATTTTGTTGGGCAGATGTTAGTCTCAGTTTAATTTATCTAACTGGCAGAGAGTTTTTGGGCAAGGCATTTTGGAAGGTTGATTGTCGGGTGGACACAAGTCGGTCAGACGTACCTAACCCCTTTGAACACAGTCTGGAGGAACAGCCTACCATATTGGCTTTATGGTGGGTGCACAGCTAAATTGTCAACTCTTTTGTTGAGGAAGGACCTCTTCTAATCACATGAGCTACTTTAGGACTCTCTATCAGTTCTCCATGAGGGTGCATGTCTAGGTTATGGCTGACTAAGAGATTTAACCATAATTCAAGTGCAAAATGAAAGTTTTAAACAAAAACATCAGTTACACATTGGCCCAGTGAATGAAAGCTTTATTTTACTTCCATTGTACAGTGGTAAAGCAAGCCATAGTAAATTTAGTTTTCATGGAGCATGTTGGATTAGAGCATAGAAAATATCTTTGAACTGCTTTTATCTAGCATTAAAAGCAGCGTCACACAGAAAGTAAAGGACTACACTCATGCTGGCTCAGGAACGTGGCCAGCAGTTCCATATGACTGTGGGTGGACCTGTTATAATACAAACCATGCTAAAACAAAATCATGAAATGAATTCAACTAATGAAAACTGTTGCAGTTTTGGTCCAGTGACTCATGAGTCCTGAGTCGGAGGCACATTCATATACCGTTTTTATTAATATGCAGAGTTTTTCTGTTCTGCTAACAGGTGCACTAGCTGCCCCCATCCAGTTGTTTTCAAACAGTTGTAGCCAAAATGGATCACAAAACAATATGCAAGCAAGTAAGCCTCTCCCCCCTCCCCAATCACCACACCTCTTGGCAAAGGGCACAATTGGAGGCACTGGCCTGGTTGAATCAGAAGGTAGAGGAATCAGATCACAATGAAGAACGATGGAATTAACTAAACCTAGGACCTGACTGTACTCTGGTACTGAAACATGGTTTCTGGCCTCTTAAACACAGATGCTGCACTGTCAGACATGGTAGGAGCCGAGCTGGGAAAACAAACAACTAATTTAACCATCTCCCACTCAGCACATGATTTATTAATGTGGTCATTCCACTGAAAAAATCATAGTGCCTCACATGTGCTGTGAACCAATCCAGAGTCTGCTTGGGCTTACTGTATCAGTCAGTGCCAGAATGGGCAGTATGGGTGATTAGGAATGTTGACACTCGGCTCATGCTATGAGTCAGATCACATAGCAACAATGTGGTACGGCTTAGCATTGCTTTCAGTCAGAGGTATCCTTCATCGTCCAGCTGAATCCCGTCACCCCAGCTTAATCCCCATTGAAATGGCAAGATTTGGCTTTCATCACTGTACCCCATTTTTGTGCATAAAACCCTGTTAAATACGGGGATCCCCATAAATCTGGGAGCACTGTGAACTAGGGAAATGTACTGGGGAGAGCAGCAATTGCAAAGAGAGGAATCAGTAGCAGTTGACCAGAGTGTTTAGCAGCCAGCGGTGTTTTGTTAGATGTGTCTTTGGTTTTCCTTTGAAACTAAATAAAATAATTATTTTTGTGTTTTTGTTTTCTTGCTGCTGGAGCTACAGCAAAGTTGTGGCAAAGAGAGAGACTGCCATTTTCATTACTTTATGGAGAGACAAAAGGGTAAATAAAACAAACAGAATTTTTGTAGGAGATTAACAGGCAGTGCTATTTACTGTAAACATGGCAGAAGTTGGGGACATGATTAAAATGAGCTGCTGACATGGCACAAGCTGTCAGCAGGAGATCAAAGAGGCCACTCAGTGATACTGATGGAGTGGCACAATTAATCAACCGAAGAGTGACCGATACATTAACCAAGAAAGGGGCATACTTTCCCCTTACTTGTTTTATAAAACATTTCAATAAATAAATAAAAAAATACTTGTTTTATGTATGGGTTCCACATCAGTTGACTGTAATTCTGCCACTAGGACAGCATCACTGAGTGACGTCTTTGATCTCTTCCTGCTGACAGCTTGTGCATCAGCAGCTTGCCTATCTTACTCATGCATATAATAAAGAAGCTGGACGGCTATATGGCAGAGGGTAGCCTGAATAAATAAACTCTTCTGTGCTTGCAAGTCAGCTGGCCGCTGCATGACACTAATCCCAGGTGTGTCCTGGCATGGCTTCCCAGCTCCCTTCCCATCTTTGCCTTGGAAGAATGCCCCTTGCTCGCACTGTCCCTGCAGGAGGAGAGGTATTGACCTGTATAAGGATGGAAAATTGTTGGGAAGGGGACATATTTAGTGCTATAAAACAAAGAATAACTTCTTTTTTAAAAGTTTTGACAGTTGCTGAGAGAAGTCAGTACTGACTCTAACAATACATCCGGCATTTGGAGTGCTCTGTGTCAAAATTTCAAGACAGGCCATCTACTGTGTCAGACTCAGAAAGCCGCTTATCTGCTTGCCATATGCAAATGAAAGAACTGAAGTGCTCTCATTGGAGCACGTCATTTCTTTCAACTAGAAAATGGCTTCCGACTGTGAAACTCTGACTGTAGTCACAGTCTGGTTGTGTGCTCATTGGTCTGTCAGGGATGAGCACACTGTAGATTGCTCTGCTTTGGACTCGTCCGTGACACAGTTCCGAAATGTTGTTCTGCTGCAAGATGTTTCCTGGGCACATGCAATGAAACATAAAAAATAGTGGGACTTGAGGCATGCCTTATTAGGATGGAGGTGAACCAAGTGCAGATGATGATCTCCTTAGGAAGATGGTACAAATGAGGAGGCCATGAAACATGCCATCCCTTGCCCACTGACCCTGTCGGTGATTTGGCTTTTTTTTTCCTTTTATGGAGAGTTATGTCTCCAAAGTTAAACCTGTACATAGTTAGTTACTACCATATTGTCATTATTCTGTGTGCAAAGTTTTCTTCACTTTGAATAATATTTCACTGTAAATAGTTTTTGGAAATTTGTTGTTGTTGTTCACTTGTTGTTTCATTCCTTCTCTTCAATACTTGTTTTTCTTCCCTATTCTCTTCATTGTTGTTTGTACTGTTCTTCATTTTCTTGAAAACATTAAAGTTTAACTGTTTTGACATAAGACTTCCTTGTCATCAGTGTATTCACTGGGTTTCAAGGTTCAGTTACTCTTTGGGGAGCCAATGGGCGGGTGCAGCTGAACAGTGGCAAACTGGGAAACTTGTAAACACTCAGCATCTCAGGACAAGAACAATGTCCACTGAAATTTTTTTGGTTTCTCGTATTTTTTGGTGGGGGGTGCCTGAACAGAGGCAAACTGAGAAACTTGTAAACACTCAACATTTCCGGACAAGAACAATGTCTGCATACATTTCAGACTGTGACAGTAAGGGTTGACTGTACCCCACCTTCTTTTCCTCAGAAGCCTTCTCTGCCACATGAACAGTGGCACTAACTGGATGTTCGCTCCGAGGAGTTTCTTGCTCCTCAGACACTTTTTGAAGCGGTATATGCTGTTGTTCCTTCTCAATTTCTACTCCACCCACAGTAACTGGTCCTGCACCACCCTTACTGTCATCATCTCTGATAATGCCTGCCACTGGAACCAACTCCTGCTCCCTCTCAGTCCCTAGCAGCTCCTGAGTTAACTCCTGGGTGTCCAGTGGCTGAGACTGTTCACTATGTTCCTGCTCCTCTTGAGACCCTAGGGACTCACACAATAGTGCAGTGATACCCATGGCAGTCTTTTTACACTCTCTTGAATGATGAGCAATAGCTGTGCTGGAAGTAGCAGTACTGCACTGTGTGCCAAAGAAGCTAGAAGCTTTGATTCCTACTGTAGCTGACACTGGCGCAGTATGTGGCATGGCTGGCATTTTACGACCACCAGAACTTGCAGTACCAGAGACAGTGCTGCTCCTACTATCACTTTCCCCAGCACCATGTACACCTACTCGTAACACCCTTGTGAGTGATCAAGTACCAATGGCAATTTTTCCACTTCCTCCACACTTCCCCTTGCCTTTGCCTGACATGTTATATTTTCTGTGCTTCACTAAGGCCTTAAATACCAACAAGTATTCAAAAACAATGTAGCAATACAACAGACTGAGACTGTAGAACACAGAGTACCACCACATCTGATATAATCAAAAAGATCAACAAAAGTGCTAAAATATCTTTGCCCCAGCACTCCAAGTACAGATACCAGCACTATATTTCTTCTGAACAAGAAAAAGTTGTAGATTGTCAATCAGAAATCCTGTTCTGTGGGGCAGAACAAACAGAGCCCTTTTCTCTTCAGAAAGGAATGCACTACCAAATGGGCAGGAAGAAGGGGTGGAGAAACAATAGGGAAAAATCTAAACTGCCATCACAGAGACAACAAGCCTTTGTGTGAAACAAATAAACAAAACAAAAAGAAGGAAAAAACTACTATGGTTCTCAAAAATGGTGACAGGGAAGATTAGGGAGAAAAAGATAGCATTCAGGAAGTATAAGGAATCACAGAAGGAGCAGGACAGGGAACTGTATCAGTTGAAGCAGAAGGAAGCAGGGAAGGCAGTCAGAATAACAAAGGCCCAAACAGAGGAAACAATAGCCAACTCAGTTAAGAAGGGGTATAAAACCTTTGATAGGTACATTAGGGAACAAAAAAAGACCAAGGGAGGGATAGTGAGGCTTAATAAAGGGGAAGGGAGGTGGGCAGATGGTGACAGTGAAAAGGCAGAGATTCTGAATAAATACTTTAGCTGAGTATTCACAAAAGAAGAGGAGGTACCTAAACCAAACAATAGAAGCACTCTGGACAGGGGGGTCGATATCAGTTCATTCACAGAAGAAAGGGTCCTGAAAGAACTCCTAAAACTTAAGGTGGACAAAGCAATGGGGCCTAATGGAATTCACCTCAGAATTCTAAAAGAGCTAAGGGGAGAACCAATGACACCACTTACTATCCTTTTTAACAAATCATGAGAGGATGGTGTGATACCTGAGGACTGGAGGAAGGTGGATGTTATTTCCCTCCACAAAACTGGGAGCAAGGCAGAGGCAGGAAACTACAGACCTGTCAGTTTGACCTCAGTAGTAGGGAAAATTATGGAATCACTTCTGAAAGAAAGAATTATTGAGTACCTAGAGGTCAGCGAGGCACAGGACTCAAGGTAGCATGGATTCACAGCAGAAAGATCATGTCAGACGAATCTAATAGATTTCTTTGACTGGGTGACCAAAGTACAGTAGTAGACCAGGGAGGGGCTGTGGATGTGACCTACCTAGACTTTAGCAAGGCATTTGACACAGTCCCACCCAAAAGATTGATAAACAAGTTAGCCAGCCTGGGAGTGGGTCCCAAGGTGGTAGCATGGGTAAAAAAATTGGCTGGACAACAGGACACAGAGGGTAATAGTAAATGGAGTCCACTCCAAGGAAATGGGGGTGACTAGCAGGGTACCACAGCATTCAGTACTGGGACCAGTCTTCTTTAATGTCTTTATAGGTGACATTGCAGAGGGGCTAGAAGGAAAAGTATGCATCTTTGCAGATGACACAAAAATCTGCAACAGGGTTGGTACACAAGGTGGGGTGGAAAGGATGAGAAGGGACTTGGCAAGGTTGGAGGAATGGTGAAAAGTATGTCACCTTAGATTCAATTCAAAGAAGTGTAAAGTAATGCACCTGAGAAACAAAAACCCAGGGGAAGAGTACACAATGGGGTGAGTACTAACAACAACAAAAATGGAACGGGACCTGGGGTTAGCCATATCAGATGACCTAAAGGTAGGCAAGCAATGTGAAAAGGCAGTAAAGAGGGCTGAGGGATACTGGCTGGCATAGGGAGAGGCATCACCAGTAGAAAACAAGAAGTTGTCATCCCTCTGCACAGACAGTTGGTGATACCCCATCTGGAGTACTGTATGCAGTTCTGGAGACCCCATCTCCACAAGGACATAGACAGGATGGAGGCAGTCCAGAGGAGGGCAACTAAAATGGTGCTGGGTCTCCATCAGAAGCCGTATGAAGAGAGACTAAAGAAGCTTAACATGTATACACTAGAGGAAAGGAGGGAGAGTGGGAAACATGATAGAACCATTCAAGTACCTCTAGGGAATTAACAAAGCCCAAGATGGTAGCATTTTTCAGGAAAAGAGATGTGCAAGAACAACGGGCACAATTTGAAGATAGAGGAGGAACAGCTCAGGGGCAATGTAAGGAAGTATTTTTTCACAGAGAGGGTCGTGGACACATGGAACAGCCTTCCAGAGGAGGTAGTGGGGGTCAAAAACAGTGGGGGAATTCAAGAATGCGTGGGACAGACATAAGTCAATTCTAGTGGACGGTAGGAGGAAGTAGGCTGTTGGTTAACTAGGATCTGCAGCTTATCGGAAAGGTAGGAAAATGGGCAGACTGGGTGGGCCAAGCAGTCCTTATCTGTGATTAAAGTCTATGTTTCTATTTTAAAACTCTTCAGAAGTGAGCAGATGAGCAGTGAGAAATGTGTGCTATCACCTGCTACCTCACTCTGCACCCCGTGTGACTGCAGAGCTGCAAAGCATGTGATTAGAGCTACAAGTGGTGTAATTTAACCTTTCTGCAGGATTTGGGAGATGGTGTCAGGCCCTGCTAAGGTGTTGACCTGCAAGCAGACTTGATAGACCTAGAGGTCTACTCTGCTGGCATTTTTAGTATGTTAGTATGATTTCTGTGCTCAGCTGTGAAATTTTTCATATACTGTGGAATTAAAATGAATGCACTTCTGTGGTTCTGTGGAATTCCAAAGAAATAAATGCAAAATAAAACAAGGAAAGAAGGAAAAAATGAAGCAATTAAAAAAGAAATGGAACAGGTTACTTGCTGACCCCACACTTAAGGTGTTCAACGGCTTGGGTGGTTACATTCACTATGTGTGCTTAAGATTGACTATAGCACCTGTAGAAGAGTGTAAAATTCCTTGAAAGTTTCAAAATTTTGTGGAACTTCTGTGACAGTGGAAATCTAAACTTTCGCCCATGACTAACCAGTAATACCTTAACAAACTTTGCTTACAAAAATAAAATTAGTTAGTACAGTAAAGGGTCACCACAATGATCCATGACCAGCATGGCAGATCCTATGAGATCTGCAGAAGACCCTGATACCCCTGATGGCCAAGCAGGAGTAGTAACAGAATCTTTATTTTCGTATAGGAATATGGTATCTTAACACCATTAGGGCCAAAGGACCTGGTTTCAAGGTGATCCTGTTTAACGTTACAATAATTTATAGTTACTTTAAAATAGTAAATACACTTTACCAATGTACAAACAAGTAGCACATTATTAAACTTGTAGTTCACAAAAAAATACATACAATAGGAGACTAACTTCACATTTTACAAGTATATGATTTTACTTCTGTAAAAAGGAATTAAAAACACTTAAAATTCCCAGGTCTTATTTTTCACTTAGGCAAGTTGTATTTGATTTTTTGTTAAGATGAATTTGGAAAAGTTTAGGGCTTTTTTACCAATTCTTTATCTTTGGGGTTTAGAGTTTCCCAGAATTTATAGACTGCATGAGGAAATGTCATCTCCCCAAATCTATTCACTACTCTAGGTGCAGTAAATTGATATGTATTGCTATTTCATAGCCCATATCTATGGACTTTTACATGTAGTTTTTCCATTAAGTACCTAGGGCTGTTGGGATAGATAGTTTTATAAATTATACTGGTCAATTTTATGTTCCATTTTTGTGTTCACTTGAATTTGCATTGGGAATGTCTTGCTACTATTCAGCATTTTAGAGGTGTGTCACTGCCAAGCCAATTACAGCTGAAACTGCAATGGGCTTGGCAATGGACACCAATGACCAGGCACTCTGGTCATGACAGTAGTTTTTTTTGCTGATGTGGCATGTCCTGTAGCTGAAAAAAATGAACTGCTCCAATGAGAGAATGCTTCATTTCTTTCTGTAGATATAACTCTGAGCATGCGCATTAGAGTTAACACTAATGAGCATGGCTGAGTTACGGTTATTGGTGGCTCCTACCGTCCACTGCACTCTCTCTCCCTGGTCCGTCCTCACTCCTCTGACCCCCCTGGCTTTCACATTAGCCACAGTGTGGCTTTTCTTGTTGGCGGATCCTGACGCCCGCCGCAGTCTCTCACCCTGGTCTGTCCTCGATCCTCTGTCCTCCCCCCCAATGGCTTCCACATTAGCCACGGTGCAGCTGTACTTGTTGGTGGCTCTTACCACTCACTGCACTCTCTCTCCCTGGTCTGTCCTCGCTCCTCTGACCCTCCCGGCTTCCACATTAGCTGCGGTGTGGCTTATCCTTCAGTGTGGGACACTGGGGAGCCCACTCCCAGTGTCCCGACATCTTCAGTAAAAATCCCAAAAAGAAGAAAACAGTCCTGATGTCTTTTTTTAACCTGTAAAGAAGAAAACAGTCCCTCATCATCTCTGTCATCCCCCTTCCCCATCCTCACCCTCCCACTGAGCACCCTCTTCCTCACACCCCCTCCTTTTATTTATTTTATGTATTAAATTTCGGATTAACACCTTTGAGCCAGTGGCTCTTTTACATAGGTTCCATGTCAAGACAAGAACAGGCAATATACAGTAAAACAACCAAAATAAGAGAAAGTAAATACAACATGAGGCATTGGAGGTAAAATAACTAATTAGGCAACAATACTGTATGTACAAAAATGAGTGTCAGATAAAGCAATGAATGCAGGATTGATGAGAAAATAGATATTAGCAAGTGATAAAACCCTGGGGTGCAGCCGGTAGGCTTTGTCAACAGATGTGGGAGACAGGAACAAGAGGCAAGAATGCCTCTAGCCAAGTTTCATGGCTGAGGCACAGTAGGATGGCAGGAGAGAGAGAGCTCAGCCTCAGCTTTAGTCAGGTTCACAGGGGGTAAGGAGGTTTTGGGTAGCAGAGGGTAGTAGGAGTAGGAGGGAGGAGAGAAAGCTATTCCAAGTTGGCTTTTGTCAGATTTGCAGGGGGAAATAGGGGGTTATCAGGGTGGCAGATGTAGATGGGTAAGCCCTTACCCCATACTTACCTCCTGAGGTCTGCGGCTGTGATCTTCTGTGGACCGGGACATGTCTGCACTCTTCATAGCCGAACTGCGAACAGAAGAATGAAGGTACGTGCCATATAATGGCTGTCAATGGCATTTCAACTTAAGTTGATATCTCAGCCATTTTTAGGAATTTTTGCACCAAATTTTCAATAGGGGTTTTTGGGACCCCCACCTAATGAACACTGGCACTGTTATTTAATTACTCGGTTCCGGAAGGTGATTTTGAGGTCATTGTATGGAATCACCTTTCAGGACTGTGTAACAAAATGACAACACCAGTCTTCATGAGGTGGGGTCCCAAAAAGCCAATGTTGAAAATTTGGTGCAAAAATACCAAAAAACGCCCGTCACGCATGGTCATTTACATTTTTCTATGCACACTCGTAACTTTGGCAGTTTTTAATACTTTTATTCCAGATTTTCAGCATTGCCATTTTTTCACACCATCTCATGACCAGTATAGCTGTTATTCTCCACATCCTGCCCAAAATGTGTTTTTGCACCTGTGGTGCAGAATTACACAGTTGCTGTGCAAAATCATCTTTTGAGACCAATGAATGAAGTGACAGTGGCAGTGTTCATGAGGTAGGGTCCCAAAAAGGCCATTTTGAAAATTTTGTGAAAACACTGCTAAAAACAGTAGTGTTACGTGCGGTAGTTGAAAATGTTCTATGTACGCACGTAACTTTGGTTATGTTCAATGTTTTCACTCCAATTTTTCAATTTACCCATTTTATCACATCACCTCATGAACAATACAGCAGTCAATTTTCACATCCTGCCCTGAACGTGTTTTTGCACCCGTGGCATGGAATGGTGTTTTCCCATGGATTTACAAACTGTCACCTATGGGGTTCATGAGGCGGGGTGATAAGAAGACTGTGTTCAAAATTTGGGTCACAGTATAATAAAAAATGACAAGGTTATGCCCATCCATTGCAATTTCAGTGCGCACCCTTGTAACTGTGGAAATCTCACATATCTTCACCCCAGATTTTCAACTTAGCCTTCTTATTACCAGGGCTTATGTATGTCACAGCTGTCATTCTTCAAATCCTGTCCAAAATGTGTGTTTCCACCTGTGCATAGAATGGTGTTCTACTTGCACAGAATTATGTTTTGGCTCAGATTTGAAAATTTTGTCTATCACCTACATGTGGTGGGGTAATAAGATGGTTATGCTGATAATTTGGTCATGCATCTATAAAGGGATGGATGTGCAGGGTCCCTGCCCTATGCTGCCACATGAAAGTAAGGAATATGATGGAGCTTTGGAGCTCAGGGCCTGAACGAACTAATGGCATTCTAGAGGTGTGTCACTGCCAAGCCAATCACAGCTGAAACTGCTATGGGCTTGGCAGTGTAGACCAATGACCAGGCACTCTGGTCATGACAGCAGTTCTGCTTGCTGATGTGGCATGTTTTGTAGTTGAATGAAATGAACCGCTCCAATGAGACAGTGCTTAATTTCTTTCTGTAGTCATAACTCCCACCATGTGTATTACAGTTGACACTAATGCACGTGGCCAGAGTTACAGTTATTGTCAGCTCCTGCCACCCACCATACTCTCTGAACCTCTGGTCCTCGCTCCTCTGCTCCCCCCCAGCTTCTACATTAGCTGTGGTGTGGCTTTATTTATTGGTGACTCCTGACACCTGGCACACTCTGTCTCCCCGGTCCACTATGGCCAGAGGGGCTAGCTTCTCTGACTACCAGTTCCTTGCTGCATTTATGGTGCAGCTTCCACCATGCAGCACCTGCCACTCTCACTGCTGCCTCCTTGCTCCTCTGAAGCCAGTACCAGTACCACACACCACTGCAAATACCTGCAAGTGAACGTTCGGCATTGACAAATGCTTGTATTTTCCAGTTCCTTTCATCCTAAAGCATTATACATCACACAATGGTTGATGTGAAAATCCCACCTTAATACAAATCTTGCTAGTCTTTTATATAATTTATCAACGTTTATTAAATAGGCAATCAGAATCCAGAGTCCTGATTGGCTGAAACATGTTTTCAGCTGTGTCCTTATCAGTACATATTCATAGCAACTGGCACTTTTCTCTCCTGGGAGACCTCACAACAGTGAAAGATCAATAACCTCTCATACCTCAAACAGTATTTCATATATGTGGAAACACCATGCACAACCTGTACTGGCTGACCTGCAACCCCCCTTCCCCAGCATGCTGCAACCAAACCAAAATACAGGGAATATTCAAAAGAAGTAAAACATTTGAAGAACAAATCTAACCTGTACCAGTGGCAAAACAGAGCAAAGTATTAGCCGCAGGTTTAAAATCCAGCCACACATCCGACAGCGATACTCCGTCAGGGATCCTGCTTTACATTCCGCTGCACTTTAACATATTGACTTCAGCGCACTTGTGCTCCCATTCAAAAAAATATCAACCCTCACCACAGAACTCAATGAACTTTCCATTTCTACTTCAACCTAACATATTGAGAAATGTGAAACAGGAACGTGTTTCTATGATGGCTGCTGAGGGACATGCTCACTTCCAATCAGCAACCAATTAAACGTAAATAAAAACACCAAACCCTCAAAGCTCTAAAAAAAACTGCTTTCTATATTGTCAGAAAAATGGGAAGGGTACCAAGAAACATTGCAAAGCTCAGCCAATATGGGACATGTTTATTCCTTCGGTGTCTCGGTGTCTCAATTCAAGTAAAACAGTCTTGGCAAAGTAAGAAATATTTAAAAAAAATAAAATTAAATACGTGTCTGTGTGTGAAGTAAAAACATAGGTTTAAATATTTGTCTCTGTGTGGCTGATACCTGGCAACTGTAGACACAAACACTAGTCAAGCACCTACATTAAACATATACAGTAAAACATAATAGCAAGAACTACTTTTTGTTATTTTTTTACTGATCATATTATTATACTGTTTATATTTCCACTTTCTATCTGCATTTTTTTATTCAGTTAACTTCTTTACTTGGAAGCCCATTTTATAAGGACAATAACATACTCCGAGGTGTGGGTTACGTGCTGATAAGAGCATGCTATGGAGCATAAGACACTCGGCCCAAGTTCCTCATGCCCTAGTACACCCCTGGGTGTGCTCTTATCAGCATGTAACCCACACCTCGTCATGTGTTATTGCTTGCTTATCAAAGATGTTTTGTTTGCCATACCATAGATATGGGCTCCATAATCAATTATTGGAATTAGCAGTAGGTTTGTTATAGATTCTCTCATTTTATAATCCAAACAATATTTGGCGTGCCTAAAATCCCCTAGTCTAGCATCTACTCCTCCTACCATTTCTCCTATATGGTGCTCAAACTTCAGGCCTTCATCCATCCACATTCCCAGGTACTTGTACTCACCTACCTGGGCTAACTTCTCATTGCTAATGGTTTTAATACCAATTTCTTTTGATTCTTTATTGTTAAGTTTTGGTCCACATACCATTGTTTTTGATATTTTGCCATTCAGTATTAGCCTGGAGTTTAAAAAACACATTCAAAGGACATGAAAATCAGATTGGAGATTTTTCTGTATTTCAGTTTTATCTTTTCCATTTGCAACCAGGATCGTATCATCTGCAAAGAGTCCAATACTTGTTTTCGCTATAATTTGGGAAACTTGGTTCACATAAATCAGGAAAAGGGTAGGCCCTATAACTGATCTTTGGGGGACTCCTCTGTGATTCACAGCCTTGTTCAAAGTTATGCTGCCGATCTGAACCTGCTGTAATCTATTTCTCAGACATGAGTCAAACCAATAACATGAGTCTACAGTGACCCCTATGTCCAATAGTCTTTGCCCAGAATCTCATCATCTACTGTATCAAATGCTTTTGATAAATCCGCAAAGACTGCACCCACCTCTTGCCCCCATTTAAAGATGTTGTGATCAGGAGTGGGGGTACATTTATTTATTTTATTTATTCAGACTTTCACCAGGAAGGTATGCTGAGTAGTAATAGTTCATATGAACATACGAAAATATGAAAACTGCCAGCAGAAAAAGGCCATTTGGTCTGTCGAGTCTGCTCAATTATGCAGCTAGCAACCCTATTCTGCAGCTGCCCCTCCCTCCATGCACCCCCCTCCATTGACTCTCCCTTTTGCTCTATCCCAGACCCTCTTAAAGCATCCCATTGCTTTACAGGCCACCACCTCTGCTGCTAGCGTGTTCCACTCTGCCAACACCCTCTCTGTAAAAAAGTGCCTCCTCAATTCTTTCCTAAACTTTCCACCCTCTAATCTCATATCATGACCTTGAGTGTCTCTCCCCACCCTCCCCTGAACAGTCTCTCCGTGCCTGTCCTGTTTATTCCTCTCATGTGCTTGAAGGTCTCGATCATATCCCCCCTGTCCCTTCTCTCCTCCAGTGAGTACATGTTCAGCCCTCTTAGTCTACTTTCATATGGTAACTCCCTCAGACCCTGCATCATCTTTGTTGCTCTGTGTTGCACCCCTTCCTGTAATCTAATGTCCCACTTTAGGTATGGGCATCAGTACTGCATGCAGTACACTCCAGGTGGGGTCTGACGAGTGATCTATACAATGGCAGAATTACCTCCCCCCTCCTTGAGGTTGTACCCCTTGCTATACAGCCCAACATTTTGTTGGCCATTGCTGCCACCTTCCTTCACTGTGCAGAGTTGTTCATTGCACCCATAATGAGCACCCCCAGATCCTTCTCCATCTCAGTCTCAGCTATCTGTACTCCCCCCAGATGGTAGTTTCTCCTTGGATTCTTAGCCCCAAAATGCAGCACCTTGCATTTCTTGGCATTGAATCACAGTTGCCAGGTGTCTGACCATCTCTCCAGCCTTGCTAGCTCTTCCTGCAAACCGTGCCACCCTCCCAGGTCATCCACCACTGCTCCCACCTTTGTGTCATCTGCAAATAGACTAATCTTGCACTTAATGCCTATTGAAATATCTGCAACAAATATCCCAAATAACACTGGTCCCAGTACCGACTCCTGTGGAACCCCACTCATCGCTACCCTTAGGGATGAGAGTTCCCCTCCCATCACCACCCTCTGCTGACTTCCATGCAGCCAGATCTCCACCCATCCCACCAATCTTGCCTTCACCCCTGTGCCCTTTAGGTTACTTCCAAGTCTCCCATGTAGCACCAAATCGAATGTCTTACTAAAGTCCAGGTACAGGACATCCACTGCATGGCCCCTGTCCATTTGCCTAGTCACCCAGTCATAGTATTCTACTAGGTTGGTCTGGCAGGATCTGCCTTTGACAAAGCCATGCTGTCTATTGCCCTGTAACCCACTGACCTCTAGTGGGGTCACCAGCCTCTCCTTCAGGATTGTCTCCATTAGCTTCCCCATGATGGACATGAGGCTCACTAGTCTATAGTTCCCTGGTTCTCCCTTGGGGCCACTCTTATGGAGTGGAACCATGTGAGCTATACTCCAGTCTTGAGGTATGCATCCTGAGTCCAGTGAGGCATTAAATAGTTCTGCCAAGGGGCCTGCTAGGACCTCCACAAACTCTTTCAGTACCCTGGGATGTACGCCTTCCAGCCCTGGTGCCTTGTCTACCCTCAGTGCCCTTAACCCTTCTAGCACACTACCTTCTGTAATTTCTCTGTCCGTCACTCCCTCCTCCTCTGTTTGTATTCTCCCCCCCACCTTGGGTATTTTCTCCCTTTCTCCTTAGTAGAAACCGAGCAGAAGAAGTCATTAAGTGCTTCTGCCTTTTCGCCCCCTTTTCCACCCATCCCCCCCTTCGTCTTAATCCTTACTATCTGGTCATTACAACTCGTTTTCTCCCTGATGTACCTGAAGAAGTCTTTCTCCTCCTCTTTAATGCCCTGCGCCAGCCTGTGTTCCCTGGACGCCTTGACTGTCCTTACCTCCCTGGTCACGTCCTTTGCTTCCTTCAGGTACTCCTCCCTGTCCTCCACCCTTCCAGTTTTCTTGTATCTCTTATAGGCAGCTCTTTTCTTCCTAACCCTGTCTATGACTCCCTTGCTTATCTAGCTAGGTTTCTTCACCCTAGCCTTTTTACTCTGGGCCTTGCTGCAGGATTTAGTTGCCTCTACTATCCCTAGCTTTATGAGCTCCACCTCTGATTCGTGTCCATATTAAGCTGAATTCTGGCCAAGAACCTTTGTATCACCTCATCCATCCTTTTGAAGTCAGCCTTTCTAAAGTCCAGGACCTTTGTGCCAGAATGCACCCCTCTCCTTACCCATCTGCAGTTGGAACCATATTGTCCTGTGGTTGCTCCCCGCCAGTGGTTCTTCTACGTGCAGATCCTCCGCCCACTGTCCATTAGTTATCATGAGGTCAAGGGTGTTCCCTTCCCTAACTGGTTCGCCAACCATCTGTTATCCTGGAATGGGCCTCTCCTGATCACCAGAGACAATCAGCTTCACCAGTAAAACCCCCCCAGAGACACTCAGCTGCACCAGCAAAATCTCCCAAACTGGTACCTTTCCAAATTAAGTTAGAAAGCACCCTGGTACCAATTGAAAATAACAATAAACTGCAAAAAAAAGACCAATTACAGCAATAAAATCAATGAAAATGAACAGACACAGAGGGTGGTGGTAAATGACTGTCACTCCACAGAGGGAAGAGTGACCAGTGGGGTACCACAGGGATCAGTGCTGGGACCGGTCCTATTCAACATCTTCATCAGTGACATTGTGCAGGACCTAGAAGACAGAACTTCACTGTTCACTGATGACACAAAGCTCTGTAACAGAGTAGACACACCAGAGGGTGTAGACAGAATGAGAAGGGACCTGCAGAAACTTGAAGAATGGTCAGAGGTTTGGCAGTTGAAATTCAATGCAAAGAAGTGCAAGATAATGCATATGGGGCACAAAAACCCTGGCACAATATATCAGTTGGAAGGTGAGGATGTAGCATGTAGCAAGCAGGAAAGGGATCTTGGGGTTATTATCTCTGATGACCTCAAGGTAGGGAACAGTGTGACAAGGCAGCAGGTAAAGCAAATAGGATGCTGGGATGCATAGGCAGGGGCATCACCAGCAGGAAAAGGGAGGTCATGATTCCACTATACAAGACACTAGTGAGGCCCCACCTGGAGTACAGGGTACAGTTCTGGAGACCTTAACTACGTAAGGACATAGACAGGGTAGAGAAGATTCAGAGGAGGGCAACAAAGATGGTACATGGATTGCATCACATGTCTTACGAGAACAGGTTGAAGGAATTTAATATGTACTCCCTGAAGGAGAGGAGGGAGAGAGGGGACATGATAGAGACATACAAGTATCTTACAGGGAGGAACAGGGTGCAAGAATACATTATTTTTAAGTGAATAAGATGTTCCAGGACTAGAGGGCATGGGATGAAGCTGGAGGGAGGACGATTCAGAGGAAATGTGAGGAAGAATTTCTTCACAGAACGGGTGGTGGACAAGTGGAACACCCTGCCTAAGGAAGTGGTAGGGGCTGAAACAATCATGGGATTTAAGAATGCATGGGATAGACATAAAGGAATTCTGGAGGTCAGGGGTAAGGGGCAACAGAGTTCTAGGAAAGCATAAACTGAAGTTACAAACTCAAATGGGCAGACTAGGTGGGCCATAGGCCCTTATCTGCTGACACTGTCTATGTATCTATGTATCTACAGTATGTAATTCCCTGAATTTAGACTGATTCCTTCCCCTTCTAGCCCTTTATAAGAATCCACAAGGGAACCAGCTACCTGCTTATTTCCAGATATATCCTGGGTGTAAGGGGAATTGGAGATACAAGTACAGCACTGCAAATTGCAATTGAGTTATTTTTGGCAATGTGTATACATAGGACAAAAATTCAAGACACAATATGAGTGCAATAAGTGCAGTATGAACAGTAAAGTGCAATAAAGTGCAAATTACAGAGGACAAAATACATATGAGCAAGAGAAAACATGAGCAGTTACAGTCAAAGCAGTGACTAATAGTTACAATATCAGTTACATAACTGAAACCTAAGTTTCTTGGGAGTACAGTATAAACAAGAAAAATAGCAAGAACCTATTTGTAAGTAATAGGGATGCAGTTAATAGGGGTCATGACTGTAGGTTGGTCAGGGCAAGTTCAAGAGAAATGTGAGGCTGCTCTATTTCATTAATAAGGTGGTGGAACCATGGAACAGACTGCCGGTGGAAATGGTGTTGGCAGCAACCCTAATTAACATTGATTGACAGCTCAGGGTGAACTGTCATTCAATGAGTGTGTATTGTATACAGTACTCACTCCTTGAGAGCTCAGTTGGTGGTCAACCATGGTGGAGAGAGGTGGGCTGTGCTGGTCACCAGCTTGAGTTTGGAATGGGGGGAGAGAGAGGTGGTGGGATACTACCTGCTGGAATAGGGGGGTGGGGGTGCACTAGACAACCATGGAGGTGATATTTTTTAACTTACTGGGGCTCAGTGATAGGGAGGAAGGTTCACTAGATCACCAAGGATATGATTATATTGCCCATACAGGGGATCGGGATGGGGAGGGGTTACACTGCATAAGAGTGAGAAAATGTAAATATACAGGATGGGTGACTGGGGTGGGAGGAGGAACCACTGGACACCATTGACAACATGTAAATATACCAGGTGGGTAATCGGGTGGGGAAAGGGACAGGGCATTGTATTTCTACGTCAGGCAGGGCTTCGAGTGGGGGGGCACCGGATACCAGGGACATCTTTTCTTTTTGATAGCGGGCTGGGGATTGGTGAGGGAGGGGACCACTGGATACCAGGGAATGGTGATTTAGATGTGTGGAGAAGGTTCAGGTGGGGGGAGGGACCACTAGACTGGGACATATGTTTTCTGATCAATGGGATGGCGATCAGCGATCAGGGAAGGGGATGGACAACAATGCCACCAAGGAGATGTTGTTTTATTTACCATGGAGCCAGTGACCAGTGATGGAGGGCCATACTACACTGGCCACAGCCTATGCAAATGGGCCTATAATGGGCATCCAAATGGCAACTTGCATGCCCAATGGGCTCATTTGCATAGCTTTCTTTGTGAATATGAAATAGCACCCCTGTGCTATTCCTTGAAAGGTCATGGTTCTGCCTGCATGTAGGAGCAGTGTTAGTGGGATAGCTCTGGCAGTACTGAGGTTACTGATGCCTTAGACTACCCCTATTCACAGCTGGATAGTGCAGAAAGCTATCTAACTGTGAATAGCAGTTTTGGACATCAGGGCAACTGCAAAGCACAACAAAAAAATTTGTGTTGCCTTTGCAATTTTTGGTGAATCAGGACACGGATGTTCAGACCTAAATCTGCCAACAAAAAGCTATCTACTGTATATTCCATTGCTATTTCATCACTATTTGAGAAAAAAAATAGAAAACAGAGCCCATCCATTACCACAGTCCATGTAGCATTAAAAAGTTGGAGGATGAGGCTACTGGCTGCCTTAACCCTGCAGCTCACATGTTGCTACATGCTGGAAACCAGAGGATCCATAATATTCAGGATGGTACATCACAGCTATGCCACTGTGGGGGGCACTGGAGCCTGAGCTGAGTAGCAACAAACTATCACAGCTCTTGCTTATTAGCCTAAAGAAAGTGAGATTTTTGATCTGTTGGACTAAAAAGTTTGGAGAATAATAATAATTATAATACTTTATTTATATTGAGCCTTTCTGAAACCAAGGTGCATTAACAATATACTTGTTAAAACAATAAATAAAACACAAATACATAATACTAATACATAAAATATGTTAAAACATCATCATTAAAAACATCAATCAGAAAACACTGCTAACCACAGATGGGATTTTAAAGCACGCTTACATTTTTCCACAGACGTGCACTCCCGAATTGGACAGGGTAGAGAACTCCAGAGGGTTAGAGCCATGTACATAAATGCACGGGCCCCTGAAGATTTCAAAGAAACCCTCAGAACCTCTAGCAACCCCTTGTCTGCTGAGCGGAGTGTTCACTTAGGGCAGTAGGGCGCCAGAAGCTCTTTCAAGTAGACTGGGCCCAGTTCATGGAGGGCTTTATAAGTCAGAAAACCGACTTTAAAGGTGATCCGCCACTGTATTGGCAGCCAGTGCAGTTCGCGCAGCACCGGAGAAATATAACAGGTATGAGAAGTACCCGTCAATAGCCGAGCCACAGCGTTCTGCACTAGTAGCATAAGCAGCAGATATCAACCCCTGGTAGCCCTAGATAAAGTGAGTTGCAATAGTCAAGGTGCAAGGTCACAAAGGCATGGACCAATGTAGGCAAGTCACTGGATGGAACTAGGTGCTTAATCCTAGAGATGTTCCTCAGATGGTAAAAGGCTAATTTGATGACTGCTGACACCTGTAATCTTAACGTCAGTCCATTGTCAAAAATCACCCCCAGGTTCCGCACCTGTTCAGAGGTTAGAAGCTGGGAGCCACACAGAAATAATCCTGAGGGCAAACCAGCTCCTACCCTCTCTATCCCATGACCTGGGTTCACAACCATTACCTCCATCTTCTCCGAGTTTAATCTCTGCCAGCTCGAATTCATCCAGTCCTGGATTTCAGTGTGGTAGTTGTTAAATACCGAGAGAGCTCTATCCTGGTCGGGCGCAAAAGATAGGTAGAGCTGGGTATCATCAGTATAGCATTGAAACCTCAGCCCATACCTTCTTACAATGTCTCCATGGGGCAGCATGTACACTGAGAACAACATGGGAGACAACACCAACCCCTGAGGCACCCCACATGACAGTGAGACTGGGCCAGAGGAATTTATCCCTGACACCACCCTCTGAGTTCTGCCAGTGAGGAACGATTTAAACCACCTGAGGACTGTACTAGATAGTCCACAGATAAACCTCAGGTGTTCGAGAAATATCCCATGGTCCACAGTGTCAAATGTTGAAGAGAGATCAAGAAGAACCAAGACAGAATAGCTCATTCGATCTCTTGCCATCAAGAGATCATTGAACACCTTAACCAGTGCAGTCTCGGTACTATACCTTTTGCGAAAACCAGATTGGAGTGATACATAGATGTCATGGATGGTCAGTGGTTCTCCAGTTGTACGGGCACCACTTTCTTGATCAACTTGCCCACACAGGGAAGATTAGAGATTGGTTGGTAGTTAGCATGGCAGTCTGGGTCCAAAGAAGCTTTCTTCAGGAGGGGTGTTGCCACCGCCTCCTTCAGGGAGCTAGGAAACTCACCTGTCTCCAAACAGCACCAGACTATCTGTGCTAGGTCTGGGCTGATAACATCACAACAACTCTTTATCAGGGAAGTTGGGCCCAGATGCAAACTACAGCATGTAGGGCGCATACCCTGGACAATCTGTATGAGCTCCGGCTGGTCAAAGGAACACCCGGAGGGAACAGAGGCAGTGACCCAGTGCCAATCCATTGCTTCTCCCATAGAAGATGTGGGCTGGAATGGCAACATATCAGATTCAGATAGAGCACCTCCAGAAACATAAAATAGGCAACCCACGTAAAGACAAAGGAGGAGGAACAGGAGGAAATTCAACTGGTTCATCTCGGCTTGGAAAATCTGATCTGACTGCAGAGGCCACAGGTGGTAATGAGACTAAGGAGACAATGGCGTCCATTGGGTTAATTAATTTTTTTTTAATTTAGTTGTTTAACCAGGTATAGCACACTAAGCTGGAAGCTTTTTTACAGGAGCGACCTGGGAGCACAAGGAGGTTAAGTGACTTGCTCAGGGTCACACAGTATGCAAGTGGAAGCTGTGGGATTCAAACCCAGGTCTGGTCTGCTGGATTTCACCAGATTCGCAGCTCAAAGCCTTAGACCACTGCGCTATACTGCCTCACCAAAAATTAAAAATATAACGATTAATAACTGTGGTACCTGACCTCAATAACAAAATAGATTCTTTTGGCACTCGCCTGACTGGTGGAAACATTGGTGGACCAGATAAAAATTGAGAACAGAAATGTGAGGCGCCGGGTCAAAACAGCATCGGCAGCCATGGCATCTCTGGTTAAAGAAAGGGCACATTTTCAAGCTACACTTGAAACGCTCGAAAACCAGGCCCATTCCTCTCATGTCTGAATTTTGGGAATGGCTGAAGGAGCTGAAGGGGGACCATCCCCTTATTTTTATTCAGGACTGGTTTCGGGAGAAGCTTGAGCCAGAGAAGCATCTAATCCCATTTGTGCTGCAGAAAGTATATGGTATTACTCCACGTGGTTATAGAGATGATCCTGATAATCCAAGGACCCTGCTGGTGGTGACCGATGGTTTGGGGACTAGGGATTAAATCCTGAGACTGGCCCATCATGCAGGACCATTAAAACATGAGGACAGAAATATTTACCTGTTTCCAAACATTAGTTACACCATGCTTATGTGGTGTAAAACATTTGATGGAGTCCGCCAAAGATTGAGAGAAATCTCAGTCCCACATGCAATGAACAACACCGCGAGGCTCTGCATAATATCTGAGGGAAAGGTCTGGCTGTTTTCAGACCCCATTGAAGCTGGAAAGTGGGCCTCTCAAATGTAAGCACAGCATCGAGATCAGAGTTCCATGGATGAGATGGAGTACAACGCGAGTGAAGATACTGTGGGGGTCTGAGTTTTGACCAAATGAGTGAGCCTTTTTTTTTTCCATGGTGCCTTCTTGAACAGTTAACTTTCGATAATGAATGAGACTTTATTAGTGCTCTGTTTTAGCATTTAAACATTTGGATTTTCATTGTTAAAAGAGCATTTCTGCATGAGTTAAAATGGGGCTTTTAATCTCTTACAGGTATGCTTTGAGAATAGAGGGTTTGTTCTTTTAGATTCCCTCATAAAATTCATGCGTAGATAAATGTGGGGTTGTTTTGCTCCTCTTATGTGATGACTCTAAGATTTCATTAAAGGGATGGCTATTCCTCATTAGTCTTGGGGTTAACTCCATTAGTTCAAGCATTTAGTTCTTGTTACGATAATTTGAGCTAATACTTGCTAAACTGTAAAAACATATGACAGATTGTTTGCTGCTCTAACTATACTTTATGTATTCTTCAGGGTGTATGTATGATGCCATTAGCCTAGTAATAGGCATGCAAAAGCTGGACTTTTGATTTACTGGACTTTCAGATAAACGTACTCAGTCATACTGCTCATGGACCCTTTAATACAGCATCTTAATTTTAGATACTTCAGAAATATTTGTTACATTTTTTGTTGGTGTTGTTTACTGTCCTTGGCCCCTGGTTGGCTGAATCTACCTGGCAACCTTGTCCTCTGGCCACCGTCCGTCCCGAGCACCTCCACATTATGGGACATCGCCACTTACCCCCATGGCTTGCCCCCCGTGGTAGGATGGCAGAGAGCCCCTCATCTTCCCCGCCAGGGCAGGATTTAGTATGTGCAGCGATGTCTACTGGAGGTGCAAGATCAGACGAACGCTGTTAAGCTGCACAACCAGGGCCTTTTTCCTGATTTCCCCCCTTTTTCCCCCCATTTTTGGTGAGAGGGGGCATGCAGGATGCCAGTGGGGGAAGCGTGCATGCATCCGCACATGCTCCTCCAGGTGTCTCCCCCCCCCTCTTTCCACCCCTTCTATCAGTTTCTGCTCACCAGCCCCCACCAACCACCAGAGGCCAGTCTATGCCAAACATTGGCAGCTCCCCCCTCCCTGGAGAAGGAGAGCAGTCCCTCAAATGCTCAATCCTTCCCTTCCCTGGCCTGTACCAGGCAGCCCACGCTCATTCCTGAACATGGGTTGCCAGCGTGGCGTAAGGTAAGGTGTCCAGTGCCTCAGCCCTCAGCGCCACCGGGCCAGCTAGAAATATTGGTTTAATTTGAAATTACCTCCCAGTGTGGTTATCAGCATATCTAAGATACATCTCTACTATAATTAAGGGGGGTTACATCCCCCATTCTTATTCAATGTGAAATGGCTTGTATTGGATATGGATATTTTATGTATATGTTGCAAAGTAAATAAATAAATATTAAGTATAAAAAATAAAATAAAAGCTATGCCACTGCCTACCCTGATATTGATCTCTCGGGCAACATCGGAGGACACTTCTGATGGCCCCATTGTGTGTTTGACCTGCTTCTACCTGCTCTCCCACCAACTCCTGAGTTACTATTGCAACTGTCACCATCTATGCACCAGTACTGATCTTACCTGTACAGTCTTCCCAGTGTTTTCTGGTTTATGCAAGAACAGTAGTAGTCATAGGGCACTAAATTCTTTAATTATTTCTCACCCTGTGCTTTCACAGAATAGGCCAAATGAGATGCACAGTCTTGGAGAAGATTCTAGACCTTGACTCACACAAGATTTGAGTCAAGATTTCACACTGATACATCATGTCTGCAAGAATTCAATGGCATACATCACCACATCAGAAAGATTTCAACTCCATGTCATGCAGTGTAACTGACTAAATATGAAATGGCATGAACAATGTAATTTAGCATACAGTGTGAATATACTCAAAGGAGACTTCAATTAGTGAGGGGGATGTGGCTTAGCCCTCACTATAAACTAAATGAAACAAAAAGTCAAAATCCTTTCATGTTGATAAGTGCTGCAACATGTTGAGAACTGATATGACAGCAGATGAGATTTACTATGAAATCTCGACCACCATTTTTATGAGTCAGTGTCTGCCTTACTCTCTGTCTTGCTTTGGATGGGACCCTACATTTACAATCATTATGGCTGAAGGACAACTAGGAAAAATTACTTCCTCAGGGTCAGACAATGAGTTAGCAGCTGTGGTGGGGTTCAAACCTGGGATCTGTTCTGCACTCTGAATACTGGACCAGGCAACCTGCAGCTTTGTTAGCAGTACAACTAGTAAAACTTCCTGTAGACAATGCACTTGGAGCTAATTAGGCAGATTCTATAATTAAAGACTGGAGCAAACATAATTAAATTAATCATGCACAGCAATCAAGTGAACTGACTATCTAGTCAATCATATTACTTATTGAAGTACCTCAGAGAACAACAAACACAAAATTACAAGGTCTACACTTAAGCCATATGAGAAATTAAAACTCAAATGAGGTTGTGTTATCAGCACTCTTTTAATATGTGAAATTGTACTCCCAAGCTTGGAGGTTTAGTGTGCATATGTAATGATGCCAATTATCACAATTTCAGTCACTCAGTTAAGTACATAATATTTGATGTGTATAATATTTTCATACCATGCCTTCTACACCTTAGGGTATTTAGAGAATACATTCTATGTGCTGTTCATGGTGTGAATAAAATATCAATCAAGGATATCCGCTGGCTGTCAAAAATTAAAAAAGCCTTGTGGAATATTGTGACTACAAGCAGTACTCCCATCAGCAAATTAGTGATTTTTCTGTTTCTGATAATGAACTGCCAGTGTAAATTGGACATTGGGGACCAGATTTTTAGAGGACATACTGTGACACAAGATGCTTGCGTCCTGTCTTATTTTCCAGTGCATCCTACATCACATGCTGACCTCTGTGCATCAAGTCACATGGATCATGATGCAAGCATGCATACATCAAAAAACTGCCTGCACTATGATACAAACATGCCTGCATCAAAATAACATCCCCATAGTTGCAATGTTCAAAGAATATGGGCCCTACCTTGCATCAGAAATTTAATGCAACTGTTAGAACAACAAGAGTTGGTCTAAATGTCTGTGTCTGTGGAGCATATACATAGGCCTGCAGCATATAGGCAGAGTTAAGACACAACTCCAGAGGCACAGCTGCACGAGCACAAGCCACAGAGCTGTGAAACACTGTGCTACAATACTAGGAGCAGTGGCCCTAATGGCCTTCATGGTGGTCAGTGCTGCAAGGAGGCAGAGATAATCCCAGCAACAAGCAAGGGATGCCAACAGGGCACAGAGGTTGGGCAGCCCACAAATACAGCAGAAATCTCAAGGGAGATATACCGTGATGGTATACTGTAGGTGTACATCATACAATGACCTGATGGACAAACAGTGCTTGGCATGATATCAACTCAACAGGGAGCAATCATGGAACTTTGCAGTGAGTTCCAAGGGAACTGATGCTGGAGTTTGGGAAGTTCGTTGCTGGCCTACTGTTGGAATCCCCAAGATGGTTGGTCCTGGGGGATTTCAATGTGTGGGTTGATGATGAGCTCTCATCATTTGGCAGTGATCTTCTCCAGTGCACGGAAGCTCTTGGCCTGTTGCAGGTGGTCAACTCGGCGACCCACTCTTAGGGTCATACTTTGGATCTGATGTTCACACTTGGCCTTGAGGCTATTGATCTCAGGATTGATCCAGTTGTATGGTCGGATCATAGCACTGTGAACTTCTGGTTTGGGGCCCCCCTACAGGCCTGTCCTCTGTGGATATGGTCAAGTACCGCCTTTTTGGGGGATTGTCCCCAACAGGACTTCAGGTGGTGCTTGATATATCGGGCGTGGTTTCTGCTAGCACGATAGGAGCTGAAGAAGCGGTGTCAGCCCATCATATGACTCTGACCACTGCTTCTGACGCCATTGCACCTGTCCATGTCAGGCTCCTAGCTACTCATCAGAGGCTTCCTTGGTTTGATGTAGAACTTCGTCAGTTGAAGACAGTGGGCAGGAAGTTGGAATGACGCTGGAGAAAGTCAGGACTGATGGATGACAAATTGGCTCTGAGGGCACATTATTCTGCCTATTAGAGGGCAATCACTCATAAGAAGGCAGAATTCCTGCCAAGAGAGATTGTACTGGTATAGAATAGACAAGCTCAGCTCATCCATACAGTAGACAGGCTGCTACATTTGACTTGTCTCCATACTAGCAGAGCTAATTTGAGCACATGGTGCAATGAGCTTACTCTGTTCTTTGCTGACAAAGGGCCAGATATTCAAACTGCTCCATTGTGTGGCGCAAGCTCCTGCGCCGCTCAAAAAAGTTGTGCAGGGGTGTAGCCAGGGCGATATTCAACGGAGCTGCACTATGGCACAACTTCTTTGAATATCGGCCCCAGCCACACCCACTGTGCATCACCGCAAGTGGTCAGAGTGGAGCATTGAGATGCGGTGGCACAAGTTCCATCGCGCTATGCACAGCACCTGCGATATTCAAAGGGTGACATGCAAATGGGGTCATAATCTATGCAAGGCGCAGGGGGGGCCATTTGCGACTGATTATGGCCCCATTTGCATGCCACTAGCATGCAGGTGCGCCAATTCCCGATGACTTGCGCCTGGCACCCTGCCAGGCAGCAGCCATTGGGGACCGACGCCCCCTGCAGCCTGATCGCGGGCATAACGTTATACGTCACCCCCCAGCAGCCCGATCGTGGGCATAACCAAACGTCTTCCCACCCCCAGTACCCCGATCATGGGCATAAGGTTATTCACCCCCCAGCCCGATCGCTGGGCATAAGGTTATTCACCCACCCCAGTAGCCCGATCAGGCATAAAGTTATACCCCCAAAGTCCAAGATCCCTGGTGGTCCAGTGGACTGCGAAGCCAGATCGTGGGTGGCATCCTCAACCCCCATCCGCAATCCCTGGTGATCTAGTGGCCCCCACCCCACCCACCCACGGAGCTCCACCACCCCACCCCCGCCAGCCGGGCGGGTGGCAGCACCCCACCCGCCCGCCGCCTGCCGCCGCCCGGCCGACCGACAGTTGGTAGGGCCGTACGCCCATTGGTTCAGAGCCAGAGTCAATGGCATGCAGCCCATACTGTACAAGTCAGTCCAGATATGTGATAGGGGGTATAACTGTATGCCCGCGATCGGGCTACTGGCGTGTGAATAACCTTATGCCCATGATCAGGCTACCGGGGTGAATAGCTCATGCCCATGATCGGGCTACTCGGGGGATGAATAACCTTATGCCCGCGATCGGGCTACTCGGGGTGGGGATGTTTGGTTATGCCCGCGATCGGGCTAATGGGGGAGGTATAACGTTATGCCCGTGATCGGGCTGCTGGGGGCACTTCAGCCTGCGATCGGTGCATGGGGACACCACCAGGAACGAGTGGAGGGCCACCCACAGGTGGCAGCTGCTGTGTTGCGCCCTGCAATGCGGCAGTTCACCTGTGGGTGGCCCTCGAATTGATCCTTTTTTTTGGGGACGTAAAGTTGTGCAGGCACAGGTAGGGGTTACGCCTGCATAACTCTGCACAGCCTGGTTGAATATCGGGCTGTGCAGTTTATGCATGGTTCCTCCCCCTTCGGTTGCGCATGCCTTCATTATCATTGCGCTGTTGCTCAGCATGATTTGGGGGGCGCAACTGCCTCCTGCTGAATATCGCAGAATGGCACATTTCGGACTTGCGCAGGCACAACCCTATTGTGCATGGCTCAACTCTTTTGAATATCTAGGCCAAAGTGTCCACCTTCAGGGCTGAGATATCCTCAAGCACAGTTCATGAAGCATGTGGGAGCCGGCCTGAGACTCACAGATACCATCCACAGACAGAGTCAAACAAGCAAAGCACTCAACAGTCCAGTTAATGCATTAAAATATTAATGGAGTTCGGCCCGGTGGTGCTGAGGGTTGAGGCGCTGGACGCCACACCTCGCGTCACACCGTCAACCTGAGTTCAGGAGAGAGCTCAGGTGCCGGGGGTCTGCAGGGGAGAGACTGGATTGAGCACCCATATGGCTGCTTTCCTGTCCTGGGTGGAGTGCATCAGGGAGCTTGGTGCTCCGGCCGCCCCTAGTGAAGACTGGGTGGGTGCTACAGTAGCACAGAGCAGCACGTAATAGCATGCCTGATGCTGGCAGGATAGCCGTGCACCATTGCATCAGGGAGTGCACAAGCAGGGGAAGGGGTTGGGTGGAATAGAACACAGGAAACCCCCAGTTCTAGGGGTAGGCAATGGCACCAATCCCCATGCCCACAACTGGGCCCAACTCGGACAGCCTTCATAGATCCTCTGCCCAGGGCCCACATTTGCAGCTGGAGTCTACAAGTTAAGAGCGCCCAAGGTAGCAAGGGAGGCCCCACACTGGAGGGGTTAAGCTGGGGGTGCCAGCTGCGAGGTGGGGGCGGAGGAGAGGAAGGTCTGGTCGGGGGGACTTCAGGCAGGGCTGGATAAGACTGGATGCTTGAGAGAGGCTCCTGGAACCATGACCAGAGCGAAAAAGAATTGGAAAAAAAATATATTAATGGAGTCCACGCAGGTTTTGCAAAGTATTCTCCACTTTTATTGCAGGCAGTTTAACAGCCTGTGTGGAATGCAACCACACTAAAACCACAGCACTTGGACACTAGGTCTTATTTTTATTTTTTATTTTTATTTTATTTAAACAGCAGTTTGGAAAACCTTTGAGCCATAAGCTCATTTACAAAGGTACCTTGTCACAGTAAGACAAACCAAAATACACAGTATAGCAGTACAACACATAAGTATAACAGTAAAATTAAGACATAGATACAAACAAGCTGGTACAGGTAGGATGGATGCAAACAATACCAGAGTTATGTTGTCCTTAGCAGCTTAGTAATAAGCTTTGTCATAAGTATTGAGTCTGGCTTTGACTAGTGGCAGTTACAGCATCGGGTGTTAATAAAGTGGTTACGTAAGGAAGTTTTGAACCGCGATATAGTTGGAGCTTCAGAGATGGAGGGGCAGTGTGTTGAACCAGGAGGGGCCCTAAAGCTGAAGGCTCTTTGGCCATGAGAGGTCCTAGCTCTAGGGATAACAAGAGAGGTTTTCCCAGAGGTCCAGTATGGACTAGTGGGACAGAGCGTATGGTGGTGGTCAATCCTGGTGGGAAAGCCCAAGGAGGGTCTTTTGTAAGGGGTACAGGTAAGATATTTGAGGCCGTGAGGATCAAGTACCAGTGCTTTAGCATACAGTAGACAGGTGTGTGTCATCCTAGGTGCTCCAGTAATTAACCTGCAGGCCTTATTCAGGTGGTCGAATTTTATGGAGTGGCGGTCTGATCAGCAGCACCATACACCGGCAGTCCATAGTGCACTAGGGACAGGATAGAGGAGGTGACTCATGACGAAGAGCCTCCGGGGGGAGTCAGTGTTTATACCGATGTAAGATGCCCAATCGGATATTAGTGGCAGTGGCTAGGGCAGCGATGTGTCCATGGAAGGAGAGGGAGGGGTCAAAATGGATCCCTAGGTATTTATAGGAGCAAACTTGTTCGAGTGGGAATGAGGACCCAGAGTGAATGAGGAGTTTGAAGTTGCAGGACTTGTTTTGGGGATGAGTGAAGAACATGGTTTTTGTTTTTTTAAGATTTATCACCAATCTATGATCCTTGAACCAGCCCTCGGCTTCAGTGAAGGACTTCTGCAGTGAGTCCGAGGGCAGTAGGGTTACGACTTGAGACAAAGATGACTGCATCATCAGCGTACAATAGAATGTTCCCCGAGCAAGAGCGTGGAAGGGTGTTAAGGTAAAGGGAGAATAGTAAGGGGCCCAGAATGGAGCCCTGGGGATCCCCAGAAAAGATGGGACAGATGTCTGAGTAGGTCCCATTAATTTTTACACGCTGTGAGCGGTCAGACAGATAACTGGTGCACCAGGAGATAGGCCCAGCAGCAAAACCAGAGAGACTAAGGGCATCAAGAAGGAGGGGTGGGAGACAGTGTCAAAAGCTTTCGAGGTCAATGAAGACAGCACCAGCCAGAGAACCAGTGTCTAAGGAGGAGTGGAGAAAGTTGGAGAACTCTAGGAGGGCTGTGTTGGTACTGTGCCCGCCTGGAAGCCATGCTGCTCAGGACAAAGGACATTGTAGGTGGAGAGGTAGTCAGAGAGTTGAGAGGCCACCACTTTTTCCAAGGCCTTGGAGAGAGGAGAGAGAATGGAGATCGGTCGATAGTTTCCAGCCACAGTCTTATCACCACCTTTAAAGATAGGGGTGACAGTGGCGACTTTCCAGGCAGTTGGAACCTTCCCCAGGCAAAGAGAGTGGTTGATGAGGCATGTGATCGGGGTAAGGACTGTGTCTAAGACCAGCCATAGGATACACGGATCCAGGGTGTCACTGCCTGTACTATTACTCTTGAGGGCAGTGACAAGGTGTGGCCTAAGTTCTTGGGCAGAAACATGGCGGAGGAGAAAATAAGGGCGAGAAAGATTTCTGGCAGGTGCTGGGAGGAGAGGTCAAAAATTTGTAGGAGAATAGGGCTAAGGTCAGTGAATGAGGTGTTGAGGTGGTTGGCTATGAGGGCTGGGTCTGAGGAGATCACACCATTAATGTTGATCTGTGGGTGGGGGGAGTGTGCACTCCCATTTAACTGTTTAATGTTATCCCAGAAGGTTCTGGGATTCCCCATGAGGCAGTGAGTGAGGACCGATAGTGCTCAGACTTGGCCTTTCTGATGGCCCAGTGCACTTGTTTGGCAGCAGCATATAACCGCTGTCATTGGGCCAGCCAGTCTCAATGGCACGGTGCCATAGGTTGTCCCTATGTTTGAGCTGGTGGATCAAAGCTGGGGTAACCCAGAGGGCATTCTTTCTTTTATTACGGCGGGTCAACACTGGGGCAAAGATATCACAGGCATTATTAAAAGTTTGGGTAAAGAAGGAGAGAGCTGTGTCAATATCAGGAGTTGCCTGTATAGGAGACCAGTCAATTTGGGACAGAAGTTCCTTAAGTTTTATCAGTCCACCAGGTATTAGACGCCGCCGGCATGTGGACTGTGCTGTGGGTTTGGGGACTGAGGTTGACCAGTGGAATAGAATGGGGGAGTGATCGCTGAGAAAGTCTGGGAGGACTTGTACTTTGGGGATCCGATTAGGGCGGTTGGTGAGTACCACATCAAGCAGGGTACTGGAGCCTCTCATGGGGTTAGTCCTGGTAGGGTGGATAACTAGTTGCGTTAGGTCTATTGCAGAAAAGGAGTCTCGGGTAGAGGATGAGGAGGGGCTGATCCAGTTGACATTTTAGTCACCCACCAGAATTTTATCAGCGGAAGGAGGTAGAGAGGTAAGGTATTCTGTAAGAGAGGCAATGGCCTGCGTTTGGTCCCTGGGGGGCATGTATGCAGTAGTCAGATAAAGGGGTCCCTTTAAAGGGTCAGGGGTTAGTTTCAGCATAAGCGCCTGGGCCCTGGAATCAAGGATGGGAGTGGGCAGGGCTAGTACGGGGAGAGATTCCTTGACATAAATATCGCAGCCGCTGCCCCGTCTCCCAACATGGTCGGACTGGAAAAGGGTGAAACCAGGAAGGGAGACTAGGGAGTCAGGGGAGGATTTTGACAGCCAAGTCTCAACCAGGGTGATGACATCAGGGTTAATTGATGTGACCAGGCATTGTAGTGAGTCAAACTTTTTTAGAAGGCTACAGATATTCATGGAGACCATGCATAGGCCTGTGGTGAGAGTTGGGGAGCTCCTGGGAACCGGGCCAGGGTTTGGATGAATGTTCCCTGACAGGAGTAGTAGCATGACTAACACCCTGGCTGGGAGATGGTGAGAGGTTTTCCTATGATTGACATGAGAGGGAGGGGAAGGGAGGCTAAGGGAGTAGGGGGTGGGCAGGGAGGTACAGGAGAGGAAAGCAAGAATAAGAAGACACCCAGATGTGCCTGAGGTGAAGAGAAAGCTAGGGGGAGGGCAGGGGCACAGGGACACACAGAGGTCCCAAGGGGCAGGAGAGGAGGTTCAGGAGCAAGGGGAGGGAGGGGTGCCAGGGCACAGTGTGGACTAGCAGATGGGTAAGTGGGTAAGTGCACTGCTAGTGGGGATAGGCACAGGCAGAGCGTGAGGCAGGGCCAATACATTGTGGTGAGCAAGATCCCAGGAAGTAGTGCTGTACAGGTAGGAGTAGGAAGTAGTGAGGGAGCATAGGTCCCTCTAGTGGCCAGCAGGTATAACCTGCAAATGGGAAAGTGGGGAGATAGGTTCTGGGCAACAGGATGTGATATCACCGGATGTGATGTCACGGGGTGGATCCTTAAATTGACAGCCGCCCCTGGGTGGGAGGGTGGTTGGGGCGGGCCGGGCAGATGGCGCGAAGCGCCGTCAGGTAGCACCCCTCTGCAGGCGTCCAGATGAAGAGAAGAGGCTCTCTTTACCTCGAAAGTTATCAGGCTGGAGATTTGGCTTCCTCAGCTACTCAGGTGAGCTGCTTGTGCTTCAGTTGCTTGATTGTCCCAAGTGCCTAGCTTGGGGGGCGGAGCTGCCTATGTTGTGGAGAAAACAAAGCATCTCATTACTATGCAGCGGGAGAATATGTTGTGACTTACACAAAGGAGCTCCACTCTAAGCAAACAGGGTATTCCAAAATGAGGTCACACTAGGACCCAGCTAACCTAATGCCTTCAGTAACAAGCACAATTAGCTCAATACCACCATATTAAACAAGTCTGATCTATATTAGCTGCTTGGTATATCTGGCTTTAAGATGAAATCAGCAATTAGCTCCAAATACCACCATATTAAACAAGTCTGATCTATATTAGCTGCTTGGTATATCTGGCTTTAAGATGAAATCAGCAAGGCAACTCTAGAAAAGCCAGTGAGTCCCTAGCTTTACACTTCAGCAATTAGTAGCACAAAGAGAATCAAATAACAAGCCACCCAGTGGTGAACAGGAACAAAGTTCATAAAATATAAGTGTTCCTGAGGGGGTGCTTGACTTTGTCTGCGTATGGTAAACATGGGGCTAGCAACCCTTTGCAGAGCACCGGGCTACAGTTTCCATTGTGCATACCTGCCTCTTGTTACAGATGAGACTCACAGATGCACTTCTTCTGTCTGGGATGAGTTTAACCCTGTTGGGGTGGAGGAGGTGATTGTGATCATTCTTGGGTTGAGGCCTACCTACTGTGATTTAGACCTGGATCCCATCCAACTGTTGGTTGGATGTGTGGATCTGATTGGACCTCTAGTTACAGAGATTGTCATGGTTTCCTTGAGGAGTGGTGTCTTCCTGGATGCTCTGAAGGAGGCACTGGTGAGACCCCTTTTAAAAAAGCTTACATTGGACCCTGATGATCTTTCTAACTACAGGCCAGTTTTGAACCTTCCATTTTTAGGAAAGGTTCTGGAGAAAGTGGTGGCCATTCAACTTGAGGCCCATCTCACCTCCATCTCCATCTATAAGTGCTTCTAATCTGGGTTCATGGCTGGGCATAGTAGGAAGACTGCCTTGGTTAAGATGGTAAGTGGCCTTCAAACTGCTAGAGATCGCGGAGAATGTGTGATCCTTCCTGTCTTAGATCTCTCAGCTGCATTTGACACAGTGAACTATGACATGTTGCTGGACCGGTTGAGAAGCTGGTGTGGAATTACCAGTATAGTAATCAGCTGATTTTGGTCCTACCTCATTGGCAGAGTGCAGAGGGTTTCAGTGGGATTATCCTTATCTGGCCCAATGCCCCTGCACTGTGGAGTTCCATAGGGTTCAGTATTATCACCACTGCTGTTCATGGTGTACATATTGCCTTTAGGAGATGTCATTAGGTGGAACGGGTTGAGTTTCCACTACTATGCAGATGATACTCAGCTGTACCTGTCCTATACACCGGGAAATCAGATGACAGTCTCTATGTTCAATGCCTGTCTAATGGAAATCCAGAACTGGATGACTCAAAACTGGCTCAGACTAAATCCAGACAAGACAGAGGTACTAGTGGTGGACCCATATCGCCTTTGGGATGGTGGTGGGTTGGGGAAAAATCCTGACCTTTTGCTGGGAGATGTCCCTTTAACCCCATTGTCCTGGGTCAAGGATCTAGGCATTGTTCTTGATGATGGCTTGAAGCTGGATGCCCAGGTGACAGCCGTTGTCCAGAGTAGTTTCTACCATCTAAGGAACATTGCTAGGATCCATGCTCTGTTACCACCAGACCACCTATCCACCCTGGTACATGCATTTATTATGTCTAGGCTGGATTACTGCAATGCTCTCTACCTAGGGCTATCAGGAGGCAATCTCCTCCATCTGCAGCTAGTTCAGAATGCGGCGGCCAGGCTATTGATGGGATCAAGTAGATTCAATAATATCACACCTGCGCTCCTTGATCTGCACTGGCTGCCGATTAGGTGGAGGATTGTCTTCAAGGTCAGATTACTGACCTATAAAGCCCTACACGGCCAGGGGCCAGAGTACCTGCAAAACCTCCTAGTTTCTCTCTGCCTGTCTCACTCCCTTTGTTTTGCTGGGGTGGCCTCTTTGTGCTTCCGAGGGCTAGACTGCGACAATTGGGGGATAGATCGTTCTTGGTTGCCTCGTCAGCCGTTTGGAACTCATTACCTAGTTGTCTGAGAGAGGCGGCCTCGGTAGAAGTGTTTGACAGGGGACTAAAAACACTTATTTTTGCAAGCTTTTGGTTTCTAAGTTGATTTAAACTATCTGTAATTTTGGACTGTTTTGAATTATGTTTTACATTTATTTATAGATATACTGATATTTTATGTATATTGTTTGTTTGTTATAACTATTGCATGTTGTTTTAAATTGTACAGCACTCAGAGCACCTGGGAATGGGTGCTATATAAGTAATAAAATCAATCAATCAAAAATCAAAAACCTTCAGAGCAGAGCACACAGAGGTCATCCTATACCAGTGGTGGTGAAAGTCAGTGCTACGTTATGTTTCCTGGCTACTGAGACCTTTCAAACACCAACAGTTGAGACCCTGGGAATCTCACAGTCTTCTGTGTCCAGCTGCCTCAAACAGTTCCAGGAGGCATCGCTACACAACACACAGAGGTACATTAAACTCCCACAGGATGCACAGCAGCAACAGGTAGTGAACAAGCATTTGTCAATGCCGAATGTTTGTTGTGTGCACTGGTGTCATGGGGGGAAGAGATGTTTGAAAATTGCTTCAGTGAAGTTGTTTATGAGGTGGGGTCCCAAAAAACATATGTTGAAAATTTGGGGCAAATATATTTAAATATGGCCAAGTTATGCCACTAAGTTGAAAACCCTATTGAAATACATTGAAGCACTTACCTCAGTTTACGGTTGGGCTTTGAAGAGTGCAGACATGCCTGTGGTCCAAGGTAGATTACGGCGACGGACCTCAACTGGGTAAGTATGGGGTACAGGGTGTGTGGGGTGGTGGGTCCTGAATGGGAGGGTAGAGGGTTGGTTAACAATGGAACTGACAACTATGGATGGTTTTCTTTTTTACAGGGAAAAAAAAATGATGAGGGACAGTTTTCTTTTTTTTCAGGGAGTTTGCTGAACAGATGAGGACACTGGAGGATTGGGCATCCCCAGTGTCTGTATACTGTTTGGGGGGGTTACACAGTGGACAACAATGGACCAGACCAGATGACACTGGGGATTAGGCACCCCAGTGTCTGCCACTGTTGGGGGTACACAGCGGACAACAATGGATGGACTGATGAAGACACTGGAGGATTGGGCACCCCCCAGTGTCTGTATACTGTTTAGGGGTGGGAGGGTTACACAGCAGACAAGGATAAAAAACAAGCATTTGTCAATGTCAAATGTTTAATGTATTGAAAGATGTCCACCTCTTCACCTTGTTTATGCCCTTGAGGTACTTGAACATATCTATCATGTTTCCCCCACTCCATCCTTTCCTCCAGTACGTACATATAAAGGTCCATTTAATATCTCCTGATATGTTCTGTGTTGCAAGCCATGTACCAGGCAGAAGAACAGCAAGAGGAAGGAGCTGCTGTTATATATCCCAGGCACACTGCCTTAGGGGTAGCTGGTCCATTCCACTGGGGTGTCAAACAGACGAGGCATACTGATGAGTCCTGGTAGGATGAAACACGTGTCTATGTCTTCTGTTAGCACCCTTTGCAAACTGTGTGAGAGGCCTTTCCGCACCATGCAATTCTGTTTAAAGTTGGACCAGCATAACATTCTGTGGTGATTTGCATATGCAGCCCATGATGCTTTGCATTGTGGGGGCATGTGTGATTTTGTATTTGCTGTTATATTATACTTCTCTACTGGGGCTATATTGCTCCCCCCCCCCATTCCCTTAGCCAGTTCTACTTTTATAGACACAGGATTTGACAGAAAACAGGAAATTCCTGTTTGGGAGCAGGAAGTGAGTGATCACAGAGCCACAAAAGACTCACCAGCCTAGAAGGAAAAGAGTAGTGTTGCATCCCTCCCAGCTGCTGGAGGTCTGACTGAGCAAGTAAGGAGACTACTGAGAAATATAGGAACTTCTTGTCTCAGAACAGGAAGATCAGGAGCTTAAAGGGCACAAAGGCAGTAAGTAAGTAGGGAGAAAACAAATAAAAATAAACAAATAAACAGAGGAAAGAGTAAGTATTCCAAAGAACAGTTAAGGGGACCAGAAATAAGACATGATGGGAGTGGTGCAGTGCAGTGGCTGTGGAGCAGCAGTCTTCTGGGAGACATTCTGGAGGGTGTGGTGTTTTCCCATCTGCTAGCACCTCTCGGGGCTGAGGGAGGAGGTTGCTCATTTCCAGGCTGAGTTGCCAGGATTTGGGGGACATCCTCTCCTTCCCAGGGACCACCAGGGCCACTGCCGTTGCCTCAGAGGTTGTCAAGAAAGAGGAGCGGTTGGACCACAGTGGGCTCAGGGAGGGTGAGGGTGGTGGAACAGAGGCACATCCCTCCAGTTCTGCATCTCCACAATTCATATGCCATTCTGGCAAAGTGTGGTTCCTCTATGGAGGCACCCACAGTTGAGACCAAGGAGGATGCTAGCAACCTCCACAAAGGAGACCCAAAGGAGGGTAGCTTGAAACCCTACAGGGGAAGGAAACAACTCCTGGTGGGTGACTCCATTGTTAGGTGGGTAGAACGGGGGAGGGAGGGGAGAGGGAGGTAAGGTGCCTGCCTGGCACCACAGCTTGAAGGGACAGGGACCGAATCCTCAGGATCACAGGAGCAGCTGCACGGGGGAGGGGGCTCGATGTCATTGTCCACCTAGGGACAAATGATCTGGCTGGGAAAGGGATCAGAGCAGTGCAGGAAGTGTTTGTCGAGTTGGGGAGGGGCCTTAGACCAGTAGCACACACGGTAACCTTCTTGGAGGTGCTGCCAGTCTATGGCATGGGTGAGGCTAGGGTGCTCCACACCATAGGATTCAATCAGTGGTTGAAAAACTGGTGCAAAGCTCAGGGGTTTGGCTTCATTGGGGACTGGGGTCCACCTGGAGTGATGCAGGCCTATACTGGCGTGATGGTCTACATCTGTCCGGGAGGGGAACCAGGATCCTACGTGATAGGTTTAAATGCATAATTGGCAAGCATTTAAACCAGCCAAGGGGGAGGCACTGGAAAGGAGCAGGGAAATCCTAGCCCTCCCCCCAAAAAAATCAGGGTAGAAAGTGAGGTAAACACCAAGATAGAGAAGTCGATAGGGAGAAGGGCTGGGATAAATGGAGAAAACGACAAAGGCAATAAGGACACGGATGGGGCAAAAAGGGGTATGACCATCAAGAAATGGAGGGCAATGAGTACCAATGCCCATAGTCTGGGCAACTAGTTCCCTGAACTGATGGCCTTAATGGAAGAGGGATGCCTGGATAACGTGGCAGTCACAGAAACATGGTACACAGAGAACCATGACTGGAATGTTAACATACCAGGTACACAACCTACAGGAGAGACAGGGAGGGTAGAAGAGGGGGAGGAGTAGCTCTCTATGTAAGGGAAGAGATAAAAGCAATGTAGCAAAAGAGTAAACAAGAAGCAGAGGAGGCACTGTGGGTCACCTTAGAGACTTGAAATGGCACCACAATCTGCACAGGGGTTGTATACAGACCCCCATCTCAGGGGGAAGGAATGGATAAGGATATGATAGAATGCATCCTTAGGATGGAAGAGAAAGGGGAGATACTGTTGATGGGGGACCTGAATATGCCAGATGTTAACTGGAGCACCTTTGCTGTAGCCACATCCAAGAGCAGTACCATTCTCGATGCTCTACAGGGGGCATGCCTCAGACAGCTAGTGTTGGAACCCACTCAGCAGGGAGCAGCCTTAGACCTGGTGCTCTCAAATGGGGACAGTGAGAGGATTTCAGATCTAGAAATGAGTAGCTATCTGGGAACAAGTGACCACCAAACAGTGTGGTTCACAATAAACTCAGCTGCAGAGTCAAGCCATTCAAAAGTGAGGGTACTGGACTTCAGGAGGGCTGACTTTGGCAAGATGGGAGAGTGCCTTAGAAAAGCACTAGCAAACAGGCAAGGAGGAGGGGTGGAGCAACAATGGGTAAACATCAGAACTGCCATTACAGAGGCAACAAGCCTTTGTGTGAAGCAAATAAACAAATAAAAATGAAAGAAAAAGCCACTATGGTTCTCAAAAGAGGTGGCAGGGAAGGTTAGGGAGAAAAAGATAGCATTCAGGAAGTATAAGGAAACACAGAAGGAGCAGGACACAGAACTCTACCAGCTAAGGTAGAAGGAAGCAGGGAAGGCAGTCAGAATAGCAAAGGCCCAAACTGAGGAAAAGACAGCCAACTCGGTTAAGAAAGAGGATAAACATAGAAACATAGAAACATAGAAAAATAGAATTTGACGGCAGATAAGAACCACTTGACCCACCCAGTCTGCCCATTTCCCTACCTAATGGATAAGCTGCAGATCCTAGTTAACCAGCAGCCTACTTCTTTCTACACCCAACCCCTAGAATTGCCTTATGACTGTCCCATGCATGCTTGAATTCAACCACTGTTTTGACTCCACAACCTCCTCCGAAGCCGTTCCATGCATCCACAACCCTCTCTGTGAAAAATACTTCTTACATTACCTCTGAGCTTCCCCTCTATCTTCAAATTGTGCCCCTTGTTCTTGCACACCTCTTTTTTGAAAGATGCTACCCTCTTGGACTTGTTGATTCCTTGAGGTACTTGAAAGTTTCTATCATGTCCCCCCTCTCCCTCCTTTCCTTGAGGCTATACATATTAAGCTCCTTTAGTCTCTCTTCATATGTCTTATGGTGCAGACCCTGCACCATTTTAGTTGCCCTCCTCTGGAAAGCTTCCATCTTGTCTATGTCCCTGTGGAGATTGGGTCTCCAGAACTGCACACAGTACTCCAGATGGGGTCTTACCAGCTGCCTGTACAGAGGGATAACAACTTCCTGTTTTCTACTGGTGATGCCTCTCCCTATGCACCCCAGTATCCCCCAGCCCTCCTTACTGCCCTCTCACATTGCTTGCCCACCTTTAAGTCATCTGATATGACTACCCCCAGGTCCCTTTCCATTTTTGTTGTTGTTAGTATCTCACCCCCATTGTGTACTCTTCCCTGGGTTTTGTTTCCCAGTGCATTACCTTGCACTTCTTAGCACTGGCTCTAAGCTGCCATACATTTGACCATTCCTCTAACCTTGCCAAGTCACTTCTCATCCTTTCCACCTATCTTGTGCTTCAACTCTGTTGCAGATCTTTGTGTCATCTGCAAAGAGACATACTTTCCTTCAGTCCCTCTGCAGTATAACATAAAGACATTGAAGAGGACCAGTCCTAATACTGAACCCTGCCGTACCCCACTAGTAACCCCCCTTTCTTCAGAGTGGACTCCATTTACTATTACCCTCTGTGTCCTATTCTCCAGCCAATTCTTTACCTAGGCTATCATCTTTTGACCCACTCCCTGGCTGGCTAACTTGTATATTAATCTTTTGTGTGGGACTGAGTCAAATGGCTTGCTAAAGTATAGGTAGGCCATGTCCACAGCCCCTCCCTGATCTACTACTTTGGTCACCCAGTCAAAGAAATTTATTAGATTCGTCTGGTATGACCTTCCCACTGTGAATCCATGCTGTCTTGGGTCCTGTGCCCCTCTGGCCTCTAGGTACTTGACAGTTATTTTCTTCAGAAGTGATTCCATCATTTTCCCTATCACTGAGGTTAAACTAACAGGTCTGTAGTTTCCTGCTTCTGCCCTGCTCCTACTTTTGTGAAGGGGTGAAATCTTTTATATGTACATTAGGGAGCGTAGAAAGACAAAGGGAGGGACAGTGAGGCTGAATAGAATGGACGGTGGGTGGGCAGAGAGGGACAGTGAAAAAGCAGGGATACTGAATGAATACTTCTGCTCAGTATTCATAAAAGAGGAGGGGGGAGGTACCTAATCCATTTAACAGAAGCACTCTGGATAGGGGTGATCGATCCCAGTCCTTTCACAGAAGAAAAGGTTCTGAAAGAACTCCTAAAACTGAAGGTGGACAAAGCAATGGGGCCTGATGGGATTCACCTCAGAATTCTAAAAGAATTAAGTGGAGAACTAGTGACACCACTGACTACCCTTTTTAACAAATCATGGGAGGATGGTGTGGTACCTGAGGACATGAGGAGGGCAGATGTGATTCCCCTTCACAAAAGTGGGACCAAGACAGAGGCAGGAAACTACAGACCTGTCAGTTTGACCTCTGTGGTAGGGAAAATGATGGAATCACTTCTGAAGGAAAGAATTGTTGAGTACCTAGAGACCAGTGGGGCACAGGACCCATGGCAGCATGGGTTCACAGTGGGAAGGTCATGTCAGATAAATCTAATCAATTTCTTTGACTGGGTGACCAAAGTAGTAGACCAGGGAGGGGATGTGGACGTGTCCTACCTAGACTTTAGGAAGGCATTTGACACAGTCCCACGCAAAAGATTAATAAACAAGTTAGCCAGCCTGGGAGTGGGTCCCAGGGTTGTAGCCTGGGTAAAATATTTGGCTGGACAACAGGACACAGAAGGTAATAGTAAACTGAGTCCACTCTGAAGAAAGGGGGGGTGGGGTACTGCAGGGTTCAGTACTTGGTCCAGTCCTTTTTAATGTCTTTATAAGTGACATTGCGGAGGGACTGGAAGGAAAAGTATGTCTCTTTGCTGATGACACAAAGATCTACAATAGGGTTGATACACAAGGAGGCATGGAAAGAATGAGAAGGGACTTGACAAGGTTAGAGGAATGGTCAAATGTATGGCAGCTTCAATTCAATGCAAAGAAGTGCAAAATAATGCACCTGGGAAACAAAAACCCAAGGGAAGAGTACACAATGGGGGGGGGTAGTGACAACAACAAAAATGGACAGGGACCATGGGGGTAATCATATCAGATGACCTTAAGTTTAGCAAGCAATGTGAGAAGGCAATAGGGAGGGCTGGGGGGATACTGGGTTGTATAGGTAGAGGCATCACCAGCAGAAAACAGGAAGTTGTTATCCCTCTGTAAAGACAGTTGGTGAGACCCCATTTGGAGTACTGTGTCCAGTTCTGGAGACCCCATCTCTGCAAGGACATAGACAGGATGGAGGCAGTCCAGAGGGTGGCAGCTAAAATGGTGCAGGGTCTGCAAGAGAAGCCATACGAGGAGAGACTAAAGGAGCTTAATATGTATACCCTTGAGGAAAGGAGGGAGAGGGGGACATTGTAGAAATGTTTAAGTACCTCAGTGGAATCAACAAAGTCCAAGAGGGTAGCATCATTCAGAAAAAGAGATGTGCAAGAACAAGGGGACACAATTGGAAGATAGAGGGGCGATGGCTCAGGGGCAATGTGAGGAAGTATTTTTTCACAGGGATGGTGGTGGATGCATGGAACAGCCTTCCTGAGGAGGTTGTGGGGTCTAAAACAGTGGGAGATTTCAAGAATGCATGGAACAAACATAAGGCAGTTCTTGGGGGCGTAGAAGAAATAGGCTGTTGGTTAACTAGGATCTGCAGCTTATCCAGTATGTAGGGAAACGGGCAGACTAGGTGGGCCAAGTGGTCCTTATCTGCCGTTAAAGTCTGTGTTTCTATGTTTCTACCATCTTGGTAGCCAATGTCCTTGCACATTTGTGGCCTCCAGAATTGTACACAGTATTGTAGGTATGGCCTCACTACTGCATTATACAATGGCAACACCACCTCATACAGCCTGCTAGTGATACCTCTGCCTATGCACCCCAGCATGGCAGTGGCCATCTTTGCCACATTTGTGCTCTGCTTTGACACCTTTAGGCCATTGGAACTAATAACTCCTAGGTCCCTTTCTTCCTTGGTGATCATCAAAGTACCTCCACCCAACCCTGTAACTCTCCCCAGGTTTCCCTCTTCTCAGGTGCATTATTTGGGCTTCTTGCATTGAACCTCAGTTGCCACTCCTCAGACCATTTTTCAAGCCTCTCCATGTCCCTGCTCATTTTCTCGACCCCTTCTGGAGTATTCACTCTGTTACAGATGTTGGTGTCATCTGCAGACAGGCAGACAGATCTTTCCTTCTAGCCCTTCTGCAATGTCTGTAATGAAGACATTAAACAGGACTGGTCCAAGGACTTATCCCTCAGGTACCCCGCTGGTCACCCTCTCTCCCTGGATCGTATCCCATTACCACTACCCTCTGCCTCCTGTCCATCAGTCAGCTTCTAACTCAGTTTATCAGCTTGTGCCCCATTGCCAGTCTACTCATCTTGATAATCAGCCTTCTGTGTTGACATTGTCGAAGGCTTTGCTGAAGTCAAAGTAGGTGACATCAAATGTCCTTCCCTGATTCACTTCCTTAATAAGGCATTAGGGTTTCCAACCCTAATGCCCCACCCCATCCTGCAGAGACTAGTAGGCATTGGGGTGTTCTTTTGGGTAATTGGCCATAATACTTACACCATTCCACCCCCATTCTTCAGACACTGACAGGCATCGCGGTGTAACTTGAGGTCTTAGGCCCTAACTCTCACCACATTCCATAATGAAATAAGCTGAGATAGGTGCAGTATAGGAGAATGGGGTGAACGTTTGGGCCAAAGACTCCAAGGCACACCCCAATGCCTGTCACTGGCTGCAGGGTGGGGGTTGGGGTAGAATAGTGTGAGCATTACTGCCGACGACCCCAAGGCACACGCCTGATGCCTGTCAGTCTGTACAGAGTGGGGGAGTGGGGCATTACAGTTGGAAATCCTAACGCCCCAGATATTTGTTGGTATTTTCACTCCAAATTTTCAACATGGGCTTTTTGGGACACCACCTCATGAACAGTGGTTCTATCATTTTGTTACTCAGTCTCAAAAGGTGATTTCGCACAGCAACTGAGCCATTCAGTGTCATGGGTGCTAAAACACATTTGAGGCAGGATGTGAAAAATCACAGCTGTACTGTTCATGAGGCGGTGTGAAAAAATAGCAATGTTGAAAATCTGGAGTGAAACTATGAGAAATTGACAAAGTTACAAGCGTGCATAGAAACTGTGCAATGCACGCCCAAGGAACAAAATGACAGTGACATGTTCATGAGGTGGGGTCCCAAGAACTCCATGTTGAAAATTTGGGCCACAATTCCTAAAAATGGCTGAGATATCAACCTAAGTTGAAATCCTCCCCCCCATTGACTCCCATTATATGGCTTACCTTTCATTTTTTCAGTTTGCCGGTCAGCTTTGAAGAGTGCAGACGTGTCCCACTCTGCAGAAGATCACATCCGCTGACCTCAGAGGGTAAGTATGGGGTAAGCGGGGGTGCAGGGAGGTGTGTGTGCAGTAGGAGGGTCGGGATTGGGGAGGGGAATGGGGAAGACAATGAGGGAGGGTTTTCGTTTTTACAGGTGAAAAAAAAAGACTGCGAGGAAAGTTTTCTTCATTTGCAGGTAAAAAAATATATATATAAATTTAGGCACACTGGGATGGGCTCCCAGTGTGACACAATACTGGTGGGAGGGGGGATGCTGACATGGGGATTGGACACCCCAATGTCAGCTAGGGCTTTAGATGCGTTGGGGAGGTGCATCCGACACTGGGAGTGGGCATCCCGGCATCAGAAAAGGAAAGGGGAAATTGGTTAACCAGGAAAGACACACTAAGTGGCAGCAGGGAAAGGGGACATTGTTTAACAAGGAAAGACAAACTAAGCCACAGCTAAAAGGCTTGCATTTCAAAGGACAGAGGCTGAGGACAATGCTTGCTGATTTGCCGGCCACAGACCGGCCCCTGCAGCATCGCTGGCCATTGGGCTGGCACCCTTCACACCTCTCTCTAGCAACTCTCTTATCAACATGTTCATCTGCGCTTGCACACACGATGAACATAGAAAGGGGTTCTGCAGCACTGCACACCTCTTACATGTACTGGGTGTAATACACTCTCATATATTGCCATAAAAGCACCAACAACTGCTGAGGATTCCTATGTGACCAGGAAGGGTTTCCACTCTATGAATTTGCAAGTGGTATGTGACAGTCAGTGTTGCATCCTGCATGTAGTCACCCAGTACCTGGATCATATCACGATGCATGCATATATGGACAGAGTGGGCTGAGCAAGGAATTTAATCGTGGAGACATACGAGATAAATGGCTTATTGGTAGGTGCATAGTCCATACACCTGTATAGTATATTTATTTAGTTATTTAATTTTTGCTGGCTGGGAAAGGAGGGCTAGGTAATTCTGCCTATTATCACTTTCATCCCAGGGAGTGGGTAGCCCTGGCCTTGTTCGATATAAACATCAGCCTGTCCAACATCCTTGTTGTGTTCGTTCTAACCTGTTGTGTACATTCCAAAGTGGCGTTGTGTGCATTCCCTGCAGCTGGTTAGCACAGTTCAAAGATCATAAAATATTATATTCTCCTTCAGCCCACACCCAGCTGCTTTCTAACCACCCAGTGCCTAAAAGGGTACCCTTTCACTTGTAAAAGTCTGTAAATTTGATTTTGATCATAGAACAGAATAAAGAAACGGCCAAGAGGTCCTTTTCTGCTGACAGCTTCTATTTTTCTACATGTTTGCTTGGGAGGGGGATGCTTCTGTGACTCCTGTGTAAAAGAAAAATAAACACCATATGCTATACAAAATAAAGACAACCATACACACAACTTGGTATGAGTTTTCATCTTGGGTTTGAGATGACAGTATAGACCTCTTGATTTTCACTCTTGAAGTTCATGTGGCATTATCACAACCTCTCAATGGAAACACAACCTTGTTGTGTATGCTTGACCATACATTATTCTCTAAGTAGTATGACCCTGCCAAGCTGGCTATAAAGGTGTCACAGTCACAGCCAATAATGTGTCACATGGCATGCTGGTTCTTTGAGGCACAAGTGAGCCATGTGGCCATCTGGTACCCTGTCACAGGAGGTGTGTCATACAGTGACATACTAAATAAAGGCAGAGGGCAGCCTGATATGCAAATGTGAAAATATAACACCCAAAGCAGTAGTAGTCACCCTTATAGTTACAGCATATACTGTATACCATGTTGTCAGTGTTGGGTGTGGCAGAAGGTAGAAGATGACGCATTGGTGGCGATGGGGGCACAACATACAGGGCTGCATGTGTTAGTAGTAGGATGTAGACAGTCAGTCATTATAGTGCATGGTTCACTGTATACATACATATCACAGTTAACCAATGCATTCCATTCTCACAGATGACAGTGGGTACCCAGTGCAGCCATTACTGATGACATCTGTAGGGCATCCACAGAGAATCCACACAACATTCACAGAGAAAAGGTGACAGGAGGTGCAATGAGAGATATGTCACAACATGCTCTATAACTGAGATGACATTTGGATTCCTGAAAATGCAGTATATTCCTGGCATGCTGCATCCTGCATAACATTGCCATTACACACAGAATACACATACCTAAGGTGAATGTTGACAGTGGTGATGGAGATAATGATGACAACTCAGCTGCCATACTGGTACAAGTGAACACAAGGGCAGGGACTGCAGCAGCTGAACAGCATGCCAGGCATAACTGGTCAACAAACACTTTACCTGACCAATCCTATGAACATGTACCAGCAGGGACACCAGACAAACCCTCCACCAGCAACCAGGACCCTTAGGAAGTGCATCAATTGGCACAGGCCAGTGACAGTAGTCACTATCCAGCTGGATCTCCAGCCAGCCCATCAGCCAGCTCTCCAGACAGTCAGGCAGAGTACCAGCCAGTCAGGTGGCCCAACAGCCAGTCCATCCACCCATTGGCCAATCCACTTGGCATAAGAGTCACAAATGCACAAAGGCAAATGGCTGTGACTGACAGGCAACCAGATGACTGAAAACAAACCAATGTGAGAGCTGTGTCCAGGAATATATGCACAGAAGGTGCTCTAGGCTGTCACCTGGCTCTGCTTACACACAGTGGTCATTATTGATACCTATAAAATGGATAAAAATGAGTGGTCCAAATCCAGACTTCTGATTGTATAAAACACATCACATGACTGTGCGTATATCAGAGCGCGAATGCACACCTGCACTTTTACCCTCCTCCAAAACAATTTTGACATTTTGTAAGATAGATAAACCACTCTGAGGTGTACCGTCATGCTCAGATATACACACACCTTGGGCAGTTTACACACTTGGCCTGCAGCCTCGTGCGTACAACGCACACCAAGGCGTGCGTATGTCAGAGCGTGACCACACACCTCAGAGTGGTTTATCTATTACATACACTCTGTGAATTCTACAAAAGATGACCCTGGTTGCAGACATAATCATTCATCCAACCAACATTCAGAGTGGGATGCAGCATATTGCCCATAGGCAGTGCATAAAGTAGGTCATTATGTGATGTTACCCAAGGTAGGTAATATATGTGACTATCCTTGTGCAATGTAAATAATAAGACACTCTGAGGTGTGGTCTATTGCCTGATAAGAGCATGCCACAGGTGCATCATGCAGGCGTCGATTTTAACATTGTTTTAGTTGTCTGGGGCATAGTGATGATTGACCAGGACTACTCTAGTGCAGCTAACCCTCTACTTGTTTGTCTTGATTGGTGCAGGTTTTCAGTTGCTATCAATTAAGTTAAAACGTCTCTACTTTAGCATGTTCTAGTCCTCATATTAATCTCCTCCATGGTTCAGATAACCTGGTGCAATTAGCAGCTCTTTAAGAGCTGCAGTTATCTGTCAGAACAAGATGGGGATCCCACAAAAAAAAATCATTGTGAGTCATTATCACACCTTTTTGTTTAAAGCATCGCTCTGGACATTACTCTGCTAAAGTAGTATCATGTTATCACATGAGAAAGTTATAAAAAAGATTCCTCTGTTGTTTCTTTCTGAGATGCTCTTAGGTTTTAAAATTGATGGTGGTGATTTAATCCGATATTTTGAAGGGATTAGAGTCAGTGTATGAATGTGCGTGAATGTGTTTTAGAGATATTTAATGAAAGGGTGAAAGAGCTGTGAGTGAATAATTAGAGAGTTAGGTGTGGGGTTGAGTTGAGTTGATTGGAATGGATATTAGTGGTGTGAAGTAAGGTGAATCCTTAGGAAATCAGTTCACAGGAAATTTGATACGATGTGTCTGGGCAAGAGCTATGGCTGGGTCACCTATTCGGCATCCCAACTGCATGATCTCCACCACTTTATTGACCTCCCCCAGTGACAGCAACAGCAGCAAGATGCTGTGGGGAGGTCAGAATTGTAAGGAGGTGGAAGGGCAAATGGTGGGACACTGACAGTGTGGCAGGCGTGAGTGGCATTAGGGTGGTCAAGTCAAGGAGGTACCCTGGGGCAAAGTGGGACCAAGAAAGAGGCCAGATGTGTTTGGTTCCAATTCCAAAGGTTCCCACCAGACCGAGTGGGCAGGCAGCTGATGGACAAGCAGCCTCCACTGGTCCCCCTCGTGTGATGCTGTGCAATGCCAGGTTGATGAGGAATAAGAAAGCAATTATGACTGACTTAATTGCCTCAGTCGATCTGGCATGCATTATGGAGACTTGGTTGGGGGCAATGCAGGTCCGGTTTTGGAGGCATCCATCCCACCAGAATATTCTGTGGTGCACTGCCCAAGGAGGGAATGCAGGGGTGGGGGTGTGGCTATCTGCTTTAGATCTGACTTAAAATTATTCATGCACCCAGTCGGGTCTAATTCATTGTTTGAATGTATGGCTGTACGGGTGGGGGACAGGTGCAGGTTGCGGGATCTTCCTCGTGTTATTATCCTCCAGGATGCAAGGTGGAATTCCTGCAGGAAGTCATGGACTTTGTTGCCGACATGGTGTTGGAGTCATACAGATGGTTGATTTTGGCCAACTTCAATGCCTGGGTAGAAGATGAACTCTTACATTTTGGGAAGGACTTCCTCCAGATAGTTACATCACTGGGCCTTGCACAAGCAGTTGCTCCCACAACCCATACCCATCACCACACCTTGGACTTAGTATTTTCACTGGGGCTTGAGATCACTAATCTCAAGATTGCTCCAGTCGATTGGTTGGATCACTGCACGGTAGAGTTCTTGTTCAGGGCTCCCCCTGTTAGTCCCTTTCCTGTTGAGATGGTTCGCTACCGCCCTTTGAGGGGTTTATCCCCAGAGGGACTGATGGTGGTAGTGGATTTTTCTGGTGTGAGTGCTGCTTGTTGTATGGGGTTGAATGAGGCAGTGGCAGTATAAAAAAATGCTGTCACCAAGGCGTTGGACACCATTACACTTATTCATATATGACCCAGGTCTTCTCACTTGAGACCTCTATGGTTTGATGGGGATCTTAAGGAGATGAAGACCAGGGGACAGAAGTTGGAGCATTGCTAGAGGAGTACCGGGATGGTAGGAGACAGACTGGCTTTGAGAACTCACCATGGTGAGTATCAAAGGGCAATCAACCTTAAGAAGGCAGAGTTCCTGTCCAGGGAGATTGCTACAGGAAAGAACAGACCAGCTCTGCTCTTTCGGACTATAGACAGGTTATGACATCCTGCCTGTTTTCAACTGAAAAGAGCAATTTCAATTGAACACTGTGAAGAGTTTTGCTTAGTTCTTTTCTGACAGAATGTCAACCATTAGGACCGGGATAACTCCAGTGGAGTATGATCTGACCCCCAGTGTTGAGACTGATGTTGACAGAAGCACTCCGATTGTCTGGGGTAAGTTTCTAATGGTGGGGGTGGCTGATGTCATTGAGGTGATTTCAAAGCTGTGACCTACCTCTTGTGAACTGGACCCAGGTCCAATGCATCTCCTAGTTGGAGGCGTTGGGTCCATCAGTCCAGTGTTCGCCAAGATTGTCCGGTGTTTGCTGTCATTGGAGGTTTTCACTCATGCCTTGAAAGAGGCATTGATGAGACCCCTGCTGAAGAAACCATTACTCGACCCTGACGTCTTGGCGAGTTATCAACCAGTCTCCAACCTCCCACTCCTGGGGAAGATTGTGGAGAAAGTGGTAGCATTGCAGCTCAAGGTACACCTGATGGCCTTTGAAATCTATGAGTTGCTCCAGGCCAGATTTAGGAAGAGGCATAGCAGAGAAACAGTGTTAGTCAGGGTGCAGAATGATCTCCTCAGGATGAGAGATAGAGGGGAATGGTAAATTCTTGTTCTCCTCGATCTCTTATCAGATTTTGACACCGTGGATCACATGGTGCTACTTGATCACCCGTGAGGGCTGTGTGGACTCACCAGCAAGGTCATCAGCTTGTTTGAGTCCTTTCTGACAGGCAGGATACAATGGGTAGTGATGGAAGGTTTCTCATTGCGCCCAAGGCTCCTGGCCTGTGGAGTACCTAAAGGGCTGATCTTGTCACCCATGTTAGTTGCAGTGTATATGCTGCTCCTGGGTGAGATCATTTGGCATTACGATCTGGGTTTTCACTGCTATGCAGATGATACTCCAGCCATATATATTCTTTGCTCCCAGAACATCGGATGCTGTGGATATGCTTAACAACTGCTTATCCGAGATCCAGAACTGGATGTCATCTAACTGGCTGAGACTTAACTCAGACAAGATGGAGGTACTGGTGATTGAGCCTAATCATCGGTGGGAAGTAGTCGCCACTAGAGCAGGAACAGGTTTGTTCCTGGGGACCACCACACTGGTGGCAGTGACTAAGGTGTGAAAATTGGGTGTCATCCTCGATGACAGTTTGACACTTGAAGCTCAGGTGTCTGCCGTCATTCGGAGTAATTTTTACCACCTAAGGAATGTTGGCTGAATTAAACCCTTAATTGCGCCAGAGGATCTGCCATCACTGATACATGCTTTTGTCACCTCTAGGCTTGATTACTGTAATGCTCTCTACATCGGGGTCAGTGGGGGAAACCTCCACTGGCTGCAGCTGGTGCAGAATGCTGCAGCCAGGTTGTTGACAGGCCTCTCGAGTTTCGATCATATAACCCCGGTTTTATAGGAACTGCACTGGCTGCCAGTTTGGTGGAAGATTGTCTTCAAGGTGGGCTTGCTAACCTATAAGGCCCTATACAGATCGGGTCCAGGCTACCTGACACTTGCTCACCCTGTGTGCTCCCTACGGTCATCTGCAGAGGTTTATTTAGTGCTCCTGAGGGCAATACTCAAAACATCTGGAGATTGTGCCTTCGAAGTGGTGGACCCGGTATTATGGAACTCCCTCACATGGGCACTGAGAGAGGCTCCCTCCATAGAAAGTTTTAAACAAGGCCTGAAGAAGCATCTGTTTAATCAAGCTTTTAATGTACACTGATTTAAAGTGATAGTGACCTGAGTTTTAGTTACTGTATATATGATTATTTATGGAATGTTTTAAATTGATGTGACCCTGATTGATAATGTGCATTGAAATTTTTGTCCTGTATTAATGTAAAGTGCCAAGAGCCCCCGGGATTGAATACTTAAGAAATAAAAAATGACTTGATTTGACTTGCAGGCTTTCGTCTAGTGTCCAGGCTTTGACCACAGATATAGTGCTGCTGAGTCACTAGCTTCCAGTGTTTAGAGGTTCTTTATATGTCTGATGATTTGCCCCACATTACAAGAACAATGCTTTACATTTTCCTACATTTCCAGTGACAAAATGTTAAGAAGTACAGTATACAGGCTTTGCTTGCAGGTGATGCTTTTTATCCCAGCCTTCCCAAAGCTGCTCCCTTTTCCAGTCCCAGTCTCCCAACTCTATACATTACCTGGATACCACTGCAACCCAGACTCTGAAATAACCATTCGTAGCTATAGCTGCCATTACTAGCAGGTGTAGGGGTCCCCAAATCTTCCCAATACACTATACCAGCCAGTACCAGCCAATACAATATTTAAGGAGGCAATATAGCACAGTGGTTTAAGGCTCTGAACTGCAAACCTGGAGACCTGGGTTTGAATCCCACAGCCCCCACTTGCATACTATGTGATCCTAAGCAAGTCACTTAACTTCCTTGTACTCCCAGGTCGCACCTGTAAACAAGCTTTCAGCTTAGTGTGTTTCTCCTGGTAAAAAAAAAAACTCCATTGTTACCACCCTTATTCTACCCAGCATGTTATTTCATCCCAAAACAGTGTTTTGGTGCACTGATGGTACAAAAATAAACTTTAACTTCTCCCACTCCTCTTTTATGACTTCTACTCCTCTTTTATGACTGTACTTGCCTTGAAATTGCATTGTCTACTGTGCAGGTGGGGGAAGCCAGACTTCCGGGAGCTTCTGTGTGATGTACCTGTGTATTTGCTGGAATGGGGTGAGGTACAAATGCTGAGGGAACTGGGTTGGGTAGCAGGAGCTAGATGGGACTGATTGACTCTCTTGATAGTTCTGCATTTGGGAACCAATGACCTGGCAGGTCATACGGTAGCTATAGTCCAGGGGAGGTTTGAGGAGCTTGGGCTGATTTGTGAGGAGGTAGGAAGATCAGTAACCTTCTCAGAGGTGCTTCCAGTACCGAGGTCAAGCACAGCAAGAAAGCTGAGGATAGAGGAATTTAACACATGGCTAAGGGGGTGGTGCCCATCCAAAGCGCATGGGCTGGTTGGAGGGTGCGAAGGGACATGGGAGGACAAGGATCCCTATGCTAAGGATTGGCTTTACTTACGTGGGGAGGGAAAGAAGGTCTTGAAACAGAAATTGGAGGACTACTTAGCAAACAATGAGAATTTAAACTGGTAGTGGGGGGTGGCAAGTGGGCAGGAGTCTGGTAGGATTCTCAGGCAGAGAAGCCTAACAAGCTTACCCCCCATGCTAGCAGCAGGGGACTTAGTAAGAGAACAGAAGGGAGAGCAAGTAGGGAGATGGGCAAAGGAATCAGGGTGGAGGGTGGTAACCTTGAATGCTAGGAGTCTAGGGAGCAAAACAGCAGAGCTATAGGCTCTCATGGTGGATGGGAAGGTGGATATGGTGGCCGTAGGCGAGACATGGGCCAACCATTACCACGACTAGGACCTGGCAGTACCAGGGTATAGGATATTTTGGAGGGACAGGGTAAAAGGGAATAGAGGGGGTGGCACTGTATGTGAGGGAAGGTCTGAAGTGTGTCAGGGAGGAAGGGGAGGAAGGAAACATGGAGTCATTATGGGTACAGTTCCAGGACTCCATAAATTGGACCCTGAGGATGGGAGTGGTGTACAGGCCAGCATCTCAGACGGAAGAGTTGGACAGGGAACTAGTGAGGCAAATCAGAAGGACCTGCGGTAGGGGCAGTACGGTGATTGCGGGGGACTTCATTCTGCCAGGATTAGCTTAGGGCACCCCAGCCACCACAAACAGGAGGGAGCTGGTACTTCTGGACATCTTTCAGGACAGCTTCCTATTGCAGATGGTCAATGAGTCAACCAGGTTAGGAAATACCCTTGACCTAGTACTGGCAAATGGGAATTTGTGAGGGGGGCTGAGGGTGGAGGAGCCACTGTCAGGAAATGACCACCACTCAGTGTGGTTCAGGTTAAACATGGGAAAGGAGGGAGTAGGATCGGGTGTTAGACCTCAGAAGAACCAACTTCGGGAGGATGAGGGGAAATAGTACAGGGGTATCTGGCCAGGATCAGTCCAGATATGGACACTAATCAGAGGTGGGAGGTCATTAAATGGGATATTGAGGAGGCAACCACAACATGTACAAGGATCCAGAGTAAGAGGGCTAGGGCCAAGAAGCCTAGCTGGGTGAGCAGGGGAGTTATGAAGAAAGTAAGAAAGAAAAGAGACATCTTTAGACAGTACAAAAGAACAGGGAGTGGGAAGGACAGAGAAGATTACCTGAAGGAGTCAAGGGAGGCAACAAGGGCAGTCAGAGCAGTCAAGGCATCCTGGGAACTCAGACTAGCACAGGGCATTAAATATGGAGAGAAATACTTCTTCAGGTACATCAGGGAGAAACTGTAAGGACCAAATAGTAAGGATAAAAAGGGATGGGGGTGGATGGATAAAGGGGCAGAAAAGGTGAAGCATCAAATGAGCACTTCTGCTCAGTATTTACAAAAGGGAAAGGAGGAGTAATATCCAAGGTAGTTGGAGGGGCATGGGAGGCAAGGAGGAGAGAGACAGAGAAATCCCAGTGGGCAGGGTACTGGAAGGCTTGAGAGCACTGAGGGTGGACAAGGCACCAGGGCCAGATGGTAGATACCCCATGGTGCTAAGGAAGTTAGCAGACATTCTGGCAAAACCCCTGGCAGACCTGTTTAATGCATCCCTAGAGTCAGGGAGTATTCCGCAGGACTGGAGAATGGCACACATGGTGCCCCTCCACAAGAGCGGACCCAAAGATGAGCTGGGGAACTACAGACCAGTAAGCCTCACATCCATCATGGGAAAGTTGATGGAGATGATCCTGAAGGACAGGCTGGTTTCCCTTCCAGAGGCTAATGGCAGCAGGACAGCAGGCAACGTGAGTTTGTTTTGGGCAGATCCTGTCAGACCAACCTAATGGAAGAGTAAGACTGGGTAATCAGGCAATTAGACAGGGGCCATGCAGTGGATGTTCTGTACATGGACTTCAGTAAGGCATTCAATTCAGTGCTGCATGGGAGGCTAGGTAGTAAGCTGGAAGACACAGGGGAAGGGGTGAAGATGGTGGGATGGATAGTCAACTGGCTGCAAGGGAAACAGCAGAATGTTTTGGTGGGAGGGGAGCTCTCATCGCCCAGGACAGTGACAAATGGAGTGCCACAGAGCTCTGTACTGGGGCCGGTGTTATTTGGGATTTTCATATCAGACATCTCAATAGGCATTAAGAGCAAGATCAGACTGTTTGCAGATAACAGCAAGATGAGAGCTGTAGTGGATGATTTTGAGGGGTACCAGGGGTTGCAAGAGGATCTGGCAATATTGCAGGACTGGTTGGACAAGGGGCACTGCTGAGCTTTGAGAGAGATGCACGAATTTATTTGAAGCTCTGCTAATTTTGAACTGAAAAGATTGATAAAGACACTTTAAATAAGCATTTACAAGCTAACATCTCTCACGATATCACAAATCTTTATTCAACCAAGCTACATTGAAAAATTTATTTCCCCCAAAACTCTTAGGAGGGGAGTTCCAGCTCAGGGGCCTGAGAGCTCTGATTATGGCAGAAGTAGGAACCCCTCCCAGAAAGCAGATGCTCTCTGATGTGAGCATGAAGCTGAAACAAGTTAAACCAGCTTTGGTTACAATACAGTCCTACTTGTCGAGTTCCAGGCAACCTACTTCATGAACTGAAAGTTCTGTGGCTGAAATTTCCTCTCGCTGTTTGGCTGTTGAAGCGAGGATTGAGAACACAGAGCAAGCTATTAAGAATAATGAAGGTAACGCAAAAGCAATTTCAGCAAGGAATCTTACCTTGGAAGGTGTGGTGAATGCTGCACTACACCAACAATTAGCTCAGGCATCATGACTGGAGCGACTGGAAAATAATGCACTATGGAGAAATCTGAGGCTAATCGGCTTTCCTGGAGCTATTCCAACCTCGGAGTTAAAAGAAACGGTCGAAAAAGCCCTTACATTGGTTTTCTTACTTGAACCACCATTGATTCCAGAGTCAATTTTCAGACCCTCTACACATCATACAAATAAACCAGTCATGGACTCAAATAAGGCAAGATTTATAATTCTTACTTTTAATAACTTGACTGACCATAATAAATTACTCCAGAAGGATAGAACAACCAAACATTGCATTTATGATGGTAAACGATTTCATCTATATCCAGATTTCTGTCTTCAGACACAGCAAAGACATAATCATTTTCTTCCAATACTATCAGAGTTCAAAGAAGCTGGATTAGCAGCTACTCTACTTACACCAGCCCATTTGAGGTTATAGTTTAAGCATAAAATGTACTTTTTCGAAGTTATTGATTCTGCTAGAGCATTTTACGATAGCAATGTTAAAATACCAGATTGTATAGGTTCTGATTTGGAAGAGGATGAAGCAGATCTCATAGGATATCACCCAATAAACATTTAAAAGTATTGCATCTGATATTCTGACCCTCTGAAGATTAAAGATGAACTATAAACGCTACATCTGATTGCTTTATTGACTGGCTATGTTAAAGGACTCGGTGGGGGGGGGATTATTTGCTTCTTTGAACTTAAAGATCAAATGCAGCTTTATTATAAACATATTGCAAACTTTACTTCTTTTCCCTAACATAAGGACAACCAGACCTTATTTATTACATGCGAAATGAAGAAATTGACATTTATTATGCCGATACTATTTTAATGCTCGAAGATTTGATGGTTTCACAGAAAATCTCTAAGACATTTTTTAACAAGCTAGTGGAACCTTGGGTGAGTGCTGATTCCATTCAAGCAAGAATTACATCATTTTCCTCATGTTTCTGGCAGCTCAGTACCTGGAACATGAGGAAAATAATGTCATTCTTGCTTGAACGGAATCAACACTCACCCAAGGTTCCGCTAGCTGGTCAAAAACTGTCGGAGAGATTTTCTGTGAAACCATCGAATAGGAGAGCATTAAAATAGTACCTGAGCATGACAAATGGCAATGTCTTAATATCACATGTAATAAATAAGGTCTGGTTGCCCTTATGTTAGTGAAAAACAGTAAAGTTTGTAATATGTTTATCATTTAGCTGCAGTTAATCTTTAAGGCTATATTATACTTTTTGATTTGATAATAAGGCTGGGAAGTTAATAGCTTGGAGCACACTTGAATATTATTATAAAATAGATACTAATTATAAGCTCAGAGTAATACATGTTTTCTCTTTTTCCTTTTAATCCCCCCAAAATATTTTTAAAAACCCTTTTGTGCTTTATCATGTTTAAAATCTTATGTATTAACTCTCTGTTATTGGTTTCTAACTGATGAAATTTGATGATTTTTTTTCTCATAAGGAATAAAAATAAAGTATAAAAAAAAATAAGGTAAAAAAAAAAAGGACTGGTTGGACACTTGGCAGCTGGGGTTCAATGCCAAGAAAAGCAAGGTGCTACATTTCGAAGCAGAAAACCCAAGGAGGGGCTACCAGCTGGGGGGGGATTCAGCTAGCCAAAACAGGGGAGGAGAAGGATCTAGGGTTGATCATAATGAAAGAAATGAACAACTCCACACAGTGTAGAAAGGCAGCTACAAAGGCTAACAGGATGCTTGGTTGCATTGCCAGGGGCATATCCCCCAGGAGGGGGGAGGTGATCCTGATGCTATATAGGTCACTGGTTATACCACACCTGGAGTACTGCGTGCAGTTCTGGTATCCATACCTGAAGAAGGACATTAGGTCACTAGAGGCAGTGCAATGCAGAGCAACAAAAATGATCCAGGGGCTAGGGGACTTGACCTATGAGAGTAGGCTGAGGGAATTGAACATCTACTCCCTGGAGGACAGGAGGGATGGGGGGACATGATTGAAACCTTCAAGCACATGAAGGGAATAAATAAAGTGGGCATGAAGGGGCTTTTCCTATGAGGGGGAGGGACACCCAAGGGCACAATCTGAGGTTGGAGGGGGGAGGTTTAGGGGGGAAATGAGGAGACACTTTTTTAGAGAGGGTAGTGACAGGGTGGAGTGCACTACCAGAGGAAATGGTATCCTGTAAGACAGTGGGCTACTTCACAAGGGGATGGGACAGGGTAAGAGGGAGGGTCACTGGAGTGGGGGGAGGGCAGCTGCAGTATAAGGGCTACTAGTTGCACAATTGAGTAGACTCCATAGACCAAAAGGCCTTTATCTGCTGGCAAGTTCATATGTTCATATGTACTCTCCTGGGTCATGCCTGAAAATGGCATTTTTTTGTCTAGCTCACCTATCCAGTAATTAAAAACAAATAAATAAGTAACGAAATAAACATATAATTAGTGTGGTTAAGACAGGCAGCTGTAAATTATTCACAGCCACAGCACAATCACAGTAATTTCATCTTGGAGGCTTTTCATCTTGGTTTGCTTAAGATTAACTGGAGGGAGTTGTTCTTTTTTTCCAAGTGTGGATGCCACCTGTGATTATTTTGTCAAACAGTTTATTTATTTATTTGAAAAGTTTCACAGGGAAAGACACGCTGAGATACAATAGCTCATTTCCAGATATGCCCTGGGGGAGAGAGGAAAGGGGATACATTTGAATAAGAGATCAAAGCAAAATATACATAGATTTAAGCCAGTACATACAAACTAATACATTTAAAACTATGCCAAACATATTTGAGGTATAGGTAGTCAACATTTGGCATCCAGGTACAGACTATGTACATATTGGCATCCAGGTATAGACTATGTACAGTACATATGTGCATTATACATATACACACATATACAAATACACATACACTCCCATACTTACATACTCATAGACATAAATCATGAACATACACACAAAACATATTTACGCAGATACAACTCCAGTATTAACTCTTGAGTAGTAAATGAGAGCTCTGCCAGCATGGGGAGATGGTGGGAGTAAGGCAAACCTTTAACCCTTCACCCCTCTGGGATGCACATCCCGCAAGGGGATTTGACAAGGAACAGGTGAGGAATGTTGGGGGAAGTTTGGGACAGAATAACTGGTGCTGGCACATAAGGGGGGGGTGAAATAAAAGGGAGTTAGAACATAACACACTGGAGTGGAACCTCCCAATGGTAACAACTGCATGATGCAGATTTATTTATTTATTTATTAAATTTTGATGACCGGGTAGACCCACTGGTCCCTGAAGTTCCCTTTTTCAGGGGTGACCCAGAGAAACATTACATGAAGAGGTACATACAGTGACAGGGTAATAGTGTACATACAGGATTAGTAAATACAGTTATAGTCATACATGTGGAGCCATTGGGATTCCATCTTTAAAGATATGGGATGGCATAAGAATGTAGGTGACTTGCAGATATGATGACTCATACTGTTCCGCGTTTGTGCAAGTAAGGTGATAAGCATAGTTTGGGGGGGAGGTGTGGATTGTCAGGTGCTCTGACATCGGCAAGTGCTGGCCATGAGTAGGGGTGCCTTGAGCCTGGTACAGAAGTTCATGAGAGAGGGGGCTTCCTGTATCTCTGGTGGAAGTTTGTTTCACAGGTAGGGGGCTTTGACAGAGAAAGACTTGCCACCCAAGTGGGTTCTGACCCTGGGGGTTTCCAGCAAAGTACGACCTGAGGTCGTCAAGGTCTGGGAATTGCTCTTGTATGCAATGGTAGCAGAGAGGCTGGGGGGGGAGCCCCCGGGCTGTGTAGCTTGTACACTATGCAGAGGAGGGGATATTGTGGGTGGGATTCCAAGGAAGGCCACTGTAATTTGGCTAATACATTACAGTGGTGACTTTTATAGTGATTCTGAGTAGCGAACTGCACTACTTTGTTGTATTGGATCTGTAGCCGGTGGACCTCAGGCTTTGCCATGCCCTGTAATACAGGGGCAGCATAGGTCAGAGTGGGAAAAAGGATGCTGGAGGCGATGGAGAGCCTGGTTTCAGGTATGAACTGGTCCCTAATACGATACAGGATGCCAAGTTTCCCATAGATAGTCTTGGTCACTTGTTCCACATGGTTTTTGTAAGTGAGGCCTTGGTCAAGCGTAAGCCCTAGGTATTTTAAGGAGGACACAACTTCAATGCTGCTCCCTGCAAGCGTTTTGAACTGAAGGGAGTTAGTTCTGGACCAAAAGATGAAGTTGGGAAATTGAAGAGGAGAGAGGGTGTGGGGGGTTGGAGGCATACCATAACCCTCAGGAGCAGTATCCAAGGGTAAGAACACTGCTCAATGCAAACCCAGCCAGTACTATATGCTTTTGGTGTGCCAGTAAAGGTGCAGAAGGGGGATGAAGTTGGTACAATAGGACAGTAGTGGGGGAAAAGAAAGGTAGTGAAGGAGATGTGGGTCAGGAGCAGTTGTGGGATGGAGAAATGTAGTGTTGAAGAAGCTAGGACAATGAGCGAGTATACAGGGAAGAAGGGAAGGAGTTCCAAATGATAGGAAAGTGATAGGAGAAGGCAGCTGTCTCTGAATTGGAAATTTGGGTTGGGAAGGCAAGGGTCCAATAGGGGGAGTTGTGGAGGGAATAGGAGGGGGTTGGGGGTTCTAGAGGAGGACATTGATGTAGGGTGGAAGGGAGCCAAGCCAGAACTTTCCAACTAATGAGGCACTGTGGGCAAGATGTCTCGCCCCCAGAGGGGGGGGGAGGAGAGAGCAGTGTAGACATCACAGTAATGTGTACATGGTGGATAGCCAAGAGCAAAGTGACAGAAGGAGTTAAAGAAAGTATCCAGTCTGATAAGGGTGGACATAGGGGCAACACTATAGACTATGTCTAAAAAGTCAAAGATAGAGAGGATCATCTGGGCAACTAATTTGATGGATGTTTAATTTGCTCTATGATCAACATACTCCATTTAAAAAAAAATAGTTAAATCCAAACACATTCCCTCAATTACTCCTTTTACCTCACTGAAGTCACAGAATAAATGATACCAAATTATACCAAAAGGCCAAAAAATTGGATACTTTAGAGGTATGGCAAACTTTTCAGAAAATTCAAACTTACTGTGTTTCAGTCATCAGGAAATCTAAATCCTCTTTCTTCAAAACAAATTTAGCAAATATTAGAAATAATCCCAAGAAATTCTGATGCATGTTTGACAATGTTTGGAAGGTGCTTTCAGAGTTCTCCACTACAAAGGTATCCTATGGTGGTTCCACAGCGTATTCCAAGAAAGGTGCCTGTGCTATGTTTAACTAATTTTTTTGTGAGGCTCCTGCCATGTTGTTAAACAAGTTTGACTTGTCCTCTACTGGCTTGCCCATGATCCCCTCACAATGTTTCTGCTCTAAAGGCCTGCACTTTTTTAAGGTCTATTAAAACCTCACTTGGACAGACTCGATGGACCACAGATCCCCTTCTGTCATCACCTTCTATGTTTCTATAAAACTGATGAAGTATTTAAATTACTATCCTCACTGAGAGAGAACACTGCCAAGGGAACTGACAACTTAGATAACTTCTTACTTAAATGCAGTGCTGACATTCTGTATCCTCTTTTAACCTTCATTTTCAATTCATCTCTCAGCATTCAAACTTTTCCTTCAGCCTGGAAATATTTATTTATCATCTCCTTACACATAGGTGGAGATAAAACATTGGTAGAGAACAACCACCCAGTTTCTTTGCCTCCCATTTCTAAATTACATATGAACACAGAAACATGGACATTGACGGCAGATAAGGACCACTAGGTCCATCTAGTCTGCCCATAAACCTATCCTTATTTGTGGTCTCTGACCTTATGTGGTCAACGGCATTCACCTCACCTTCCCACTACTAGAGTTCCCATTTGTGTGAATCAATTAAACAAATCAAAATGAAGAAAGAAAAACACTTTGGTTCTCAAAAGAGGTGGTGGGGAAGGTTAGGGAGAAAAAGATAGCATTCATGAAGTATAAGGAAACACAGAAGGAGCAGGACAGAGAACTGTACCAGTTAAAGCAGAAGAAAGCAGGGAAGGCAGTCAGAATAGCAAAGGCTCAAACCGAGGAAAAGATAGCCAACTCAGTTAAGAAGGGGGATAAAACCTTTTATATAGTACGTACATTAGGGAGTGAAGAAAGGCCAAGGGACAGACAGTGAGGCTTAATAAGGGGGTGGGGTGGGCAGAGAGGGACAGTGAAAAAGCATGAGATACCGAATGAATACTTCTGATCAGTATTCACAAAAGAAGAGATGGGGAAGGTAACTAATCCAATCCATAGAAGCACTCTGGATAGAGGGGTCGATACCAGTCCATTCACAGAAGAAAGGGTTTTTAAAGAACTCCTACAACTGAAGGTAGACAAACTAATGGGCCCCTAATGGGATTCACCCCAGAATTCTAAAAGAACTAAGGGGAGAACTAGTGACACCACTGACTACTCTTTTTAACAAATCATGGGAGGATGGTGTGGTACCTAAGGACTGGAGGAGGGCGGATGTGATTCCCCTTCACAAAAGTAGGAGCAAAGTAGATGCAGGAATCTACATATCTGTTAGTTTGACCTCAGTGGTATGGAAAATTATGGAATCACTTCTGAAAGAATGACCTGGTGAGTACCTAGAGGCTAGCGGGGCACAGGACCCAAGGCAGCATGGATTCACAGCAAGAAGGTCATGTCAGATGAATCTAGTAGAGTTTGTGGTGTAGTGGATTGGGTGTTTGACTGTGATGTAAAGGGTTGTGGGTTTGAAACCCACAGTAGAACTTTAGGAAGGAACTAGAAGGGGACAGGATCAGATTTGTTACAGTACAGTAGCTTCTTCTTGCTTTTACATTGTTTCTTGTGGATTTTACTTGGTAGAAAGTGATTTCTTTTCTTTCTTACTACTTCTAATGGGCTAGCAGGGTATTGTTTAGGGCTGTTGGAAGTCTGAAACCTGTTTTGGTGGCTATAAGTGGGCTAATTTGTTTGATGTTTTACTGTGTAACAGGCTGCATATGTAGAGGCCTATTTCTTCTGATTTAAAACCTATTTGGTGTGATTTAACTGGGGTTGTTTCTTTGAATTGGAGACCTACAGTACATCTTCTAATTTCAAGCCTATTTTGATGTGGTGTTGGTGAAGCTGTTTGAATTGGAGACCTGTTTCTTTTGGTAGCAAACCTATTTTGGGGGCTTTGAGTAGAATTGTGATTCATTTTTGCTGGCTTCACTAGCTGTAAAGTTTTGTGTATACTGGGGGGATGGTGCTAATGGTCTGGCCAGGTCTCAGTCAGCTAGGGAGGCAGAACTGAATCAGGTGTGGTGTCAGTTGCTTTGGCTTCTCAGAAGGAACTAGATGGGGACAGGATCAGATTTCTTATAGTACAGTAGCTTCTTCTTGTTTTTACATTGTTTCTTGTGGATTTTACTTGGTAGAAAGTTATTTTTTCTTTCTTACTACTTCTAAGAGGCTAGCAGGGTATTGTTTGGGGCTATTGGAATTTTGAAACCTGTTTTGGTGATTATAAGTGGGCTCATTTGTTTGATATTTCACTGTGTAGCAGGCTGCATTTGTAGAGGCCGATTTCTTCTGATTTAAAACCTATTTGGTGTGATTTAATTGGGGTTGTTTCTTTGAATTGGAGAGCTACAGTACATCTTCTAATTTCAAGCCTATTTTGATGTGTTGTTGGTGAAGCTGTTTGAATTGGAGACCTGTTTCTTTTGGTAGCAAACCTATTTTGGGGGCTTTGAGTAGAATTGTGATTAATTTTTGCTGGCTTCACTAGCTGAAAAGTTTAGTGCATAGTGGGGGAAGGGTGCTAATGGTCTGACCAGGGATCTCAGCTACCTAATTGTTTCTGGAAAACTTGGGCTGGTCCCACCCTCCTAGCCCGCACCCCACCCACCCCTGGTCTGTGATTTCCTTTATACCAGGGATTCTGACATCACTTCATCAAATGAGCAAAGGATATGCACCTGTCATAGCAGAAGCAGACATCCAGGAAAGGAACAGCAGCAAGTGAAGAGGTGACTGCTATCTCAGTGGAAGGGAAGTAACTGCAAATCTAGGAGTTTTTATTGTTACTACTCTGCATTGCTGTTGCATTGTGGAAAGGAGGAGTAGGAGTTTGAAGAAGGTTATGCAATAGCTACTTAAAGTCTCTTTTTGAGTATGGATAGGAAGGATAGGAATATAAAAAGCAGCTGCTCAATCTATCTAAACGTGTACAACAAAGGGGGTAAGGGAAATTAAGAAAAGAATGTTTTGCACTGGGGGGAAGGGAGACTTGGGGGAGTGTTTGGTATCCTGCATCTGGAAGGGTGGGGGGTCACTGGTGGGCAACAACAGCAATGGGTAGGGTGGTAGGCTGCAACAACTGCAGTGCACCAATCTTTCTAAAAATTGCCTGGAATGTGGGAGGACGTTCAGTGTGCAACCACATAGAGAAACTTAGAAAGGAGATCAAGGGTCTGCAGGAGGAACTAAGACAGGCAAGGCAGAAAGGGGGTGGGTTTACTCCAATACTGGATGGAGGAAGAGGGGGAGATGAGGGAGGGTGATTTAAGCCAACAGTGGTGAGGAGAGGGTCAGAAGAAGGGAAGCAGAGATGAAGGGGCCCAGACCAAGAAGAACAATTGCTGGGGAAACCAGGCCAGGAGACAAAAGATAAATGGAAGGAGGACATAGGGACTTGTGAGGGGAGGCGAAGAAGTGGTAAAAGTCATGGAGTGGAAAGGAGAGAACAGGTTACTATGAAGAGAGAGGGAGCGGGCATTTGTAAAGGGTCTTCAGAAAATAGTTTTGCACTGCTAGAGAGGAAGAAGGTGGAGGAGGGAAATGATGAAATTAGAGGAGTAATTCATAAATGCCTGGACCAAACCGGAGAGGGGGGAAGTTCAGCTGGGAGAATTGTAAAAAGGGAAATAACGTGCAGGAGGAAGAAGAGGAGCTGGAAATGAGAGAGGGAGGGAGATGAATGGAAGCAAGCAGGGAGTAAGAGGGGTGGAATCTTAGTGCTGGGGGACTCAATACTAAGAGGAGTCAGGTGAGGTAGCAAGAGGGAGAGGCATAGTCACATTTGGGTGGAGACCATGCCAGGAATGACAGCGGAAAGGGTGGGACAATCTGTTCTGAAGTATGCTAGAAGGGGTAGGGACAAGCCTCATTTTATTATACATCTTGGGATGGATGACCTGGCTGATAAGACAATAGATATAGTCCAGAGGACGTTTGAGGAACTAGGACAATTATGTGAGGGGGCAGAAAGATCAGAAACATTTCAGAGATACTTCCAGTGCCCAAGGCAAGCACAACAAGAAAGCTGAGAATAGAGGAATTTAATGGATGGCTAAGAACCTGGTGTTGTGCTAAAGGGTATGGGCTGTTGGGGGTGGGAGGGACCTGTGATGACAGTAGTCTCTATGCCAAGGACAGACTATACTTGAGTGAGGAGGGAAAGAAAGTGTTGAAACAGAGGATGGAGCAGTACATAGAGGAAGTTGGGAATTTAAACTAGGAGCGCGGGGTGGCAGTTGGGCAAGAAACATGCAGAGACCACAGGTTGGGAAACCACATGAGCTTACCCCCCATAACAGTGACAAAAGACAAATGGCAAGTACTATTGGTGATGCTAGTAAAGGAGGGAAAGATGGAGGGGGTAAAGGGTGGAAGGTGGTTATCCTTAATGCTAGGAGCCTTGGGAGGAAAACTGCAGAGTTACAGGTGCTCATGGCAGAGGGAGAGGTGGACATCGCAGCCATCACAGAAACATGGGCCACCCAATACAATGACTGGGACCTGTCTGTACCAGGGTACAGGTTATTTCGTAGGGACAGGGTGATTGGGAAAGGAGGGGGTGTGGCACTATATTTGAAGGAAAGACTGAAGTGTGAAAGGGAGGAAGGGGAGGAGGGTAGTACAGAGTCACTTTGGATACAAATCCAGGATTCCAGGAATAGGATTCTTAGAATGGGAGTGCTGTACAGGCCGCCATCTCAGACGGAGAAGTTAGACAGAGAACTAGCAGGACAGATCAGGAGGACCTGCGAGAAGGGTAGTGTGGTGATTGTGGGGGACTTCAACATGCCAGAAGTGGACTGGAGTACCCCAACAACCAGGAACAGAAGGGAGCAGGTGCTGCTGGATGCCTTCCAGGACAGATTCCTGCTGCAAATGGTCAGTGAACCAACCAGGTTAGGGAATACCCTTGACATTGTGCTGGCAAATGGGGGCTTTGTGAGAGAACTTACAGTGGAGGAACCACTGTCAGGGATTAACCACCACTCAGTATGGCTCACATTGGATATGGGCAAGGAAGGAGTGGAATCTGGCACAAGAGTGCTTTACTTCAGGAGGGCCGACTTTGGGAGGATGGGGAAATGGTAAAAGGGTACCTGGCCAGAATTCAATCTAGTATGGACACTAACCAGAGGTGGGAGCTCATAAAGCTGGGGATAGTGGAGGCAACCAAAACCTACTGCAAGGCCCAGAGCAAGAAGGCTAGGGCTAAGAAACCGAGCTGGTTGAGCAAGAAGGTCATGGAAAAGGTAAGGCGGAAAAGAGCCGCCTTTAGGAAGTTCAAGAAAACAGGGAGGGGGAAGGACAGGGAGGAGTACTTGACGGAATCTAAGGAGGTTATAAGGGCAGTAAGGGGGGCCAAGGCATCTATGGAACTCAGGCTGGTACAAGGCATTAAGAAGGGGGATAAAGACTTCTTTAGGTACATCAGGGAGAAAAGGAGCTGTAAGGACCACATAGTAAGGATTAGGAAGGAGGGGGGTTGGGTGGAAGCAGGGTGTGATAAGGCGGAAGCACTAAATGAGTACTTCTGCTCAGTATTTACTAAAGAGAAGAGGGGGGTGACACCCAAGGGGGGAAGAAATGACAGAAACGGGGGGGAAGGGGTGACAGATGGGGAAATCATGGAGGGCAGAGTTCGGGAGGGTTTGAAGGCACTGAGGGTGGACAAGGCGCCAGGCCCAGATGGCATCCACCCCAGGGTACTGAAGGAGCTGGCAGAGGTCCTTGCAGGGCCTTTGACAGACCTATTTAATGCCTCACTACATTCAGGGTGTGTACCTCAGGACTGGAGGATGGCTCATGTGGTGCCTTTCCACAAGCGTGGCCCCAAGGATGAACCGTGAAACTACAGACCAGTGAGCCTCACATCCATCATGGGTAAGCTAATGGAGACTATCCTGAAGGAGAGGCTGGTGGCCCTCCTAGAGGCCAAAGGACTACAGGACAGCAGACAGCATGGTTTCATATGGGGTATATCCTGCCAAACCAACCTGGTGGAGTTCTATGACTGGGTAACTAGGCAATGGGACAGGGGCCATGCAGTGGATGTCCTGTATCTGGACTTCAGTAAGGCATTTGACTCAGTGCCGCATGGAAGGCTGGGAAGTAAGTTAGTAGGCACAGGGGCCGGTGCAAAGCTGATGAGATGGGTTGGGAACTGGCTTCAGGGAAGGCAAAAAAGGGTGGTGGTGGGTTGGGAGGTCTCACACCCAAGGGTAGTGAAAAGCAGTGTCCCACAGGGCTCGGTGTTGGGACCAGTGTTGTTTGGGATATTCATTGCAGACATATCATTGGACATCAAGAGCAAGATCAGTCTGTTTGCTGATGATACCAAGGTAGGAGCAGTGGTGGATGACCTAGGGGGATGGCAGGGGTTGCAGTATGATCTGGCAAAGCTTGAAACCTGGTCAGACACCTGGCAACTGGGGTTTAATGCCAAAAAGTGCAAGGTGCTGCATTTTGGGATAAAGAACCCAAGGAGGAGTTACCAGTTGTGGGGAATGCAGCTAGCCCAGACAGCGGAGGAGAAGGATCTGGGGGTGCTCATTACAGGGTCAATGAACAACTCGGCACAATGTAGGAAGGCAGCTGCAAAGGCCAACAAAATGCTGGGTTGCATTGCAAGGGGTATATCTTGGAGGAGGTGATTCTGCCACTGTATAGGTCATTAGTTAGACCGCATCCTGGAGTACTGCGTGCAGTACTGGTGCCCGTATCTGAAGAGGGACATTAAGTTACTGGAGGGGATGCAGCACAGGGTGACAAAGATGATTAAGGGGCTGGGGGACTTATCATACGAGAGGAGGCTGAGGGAGTTGAACATGTACTCGCTGGAGGAGAGGAAGGACAGGGGGACATGATTGAAACCTTTAAGTACATGAAACGAATAAACAAGACATGTACAGAGGGGCTGTTCAAAGTAAGGGAGGGGAGTGACGCCAGGGGCCATGATATGAGACTGGAGGGAGGAAGATTCAGGAGGGAGATGAGGAGACACTTTTTTACAGAGAGGGTGGTAGCTGGGTGGAATGCGTTACCTGCAGAAGTGGTATCCAGTAGAACAGTGGACTGCTTCAAAAGGGGATGGGATGTGACAGGACAAGGGGGAGGGTCAGTGAAGGGAAAGGGTGGAAGGGAGGGGCAGCTGCAGAATAAGGGGTGCTAGCTGCACATTCAAGCAGATTTGATAGACCTCTAGGCCTTTATCTGCTGGCAAATTTCGTATGTTCGTATGTTCTTTGACTGGGTGACCAAAGTAGTAGACCAGAGAGGGGCTGTGGCCATGGCCTACCTAGACTTTAGCAAGGCGTTTGACACAGTCCCACATAAAAGATTAATAAACAAATTAGCCAGTCTGGGAGTGGGTCCCAGGGTAGTAGTCTGGGTAAAGAATTGGCTGGACAACAGGACACAGAGGGTACTTGTAAATGGAGCCCACTCCAAAGAAAGGGGGGTTAATAGCGGGGTACCGCAGGGTTCAGTATGGGTCCAATCCTTTTTAATGTCTTTATAAGTGACATTGCTGAGGGACTGGAATGAAAAGTATGCCTCTTTGCAGATGACACAAAGATCTGCAACAGGGTTGATAGACAAGATGGGGTGGAAAGGATGAGAAGTGACTTGGCAAGATTGGAGGAATGGTCAAAAGTATGGCAGCTTAGATTCAATGCAAAGAAGTGCAAAGTAATGCACCTGGGAAACAAAAACACAGGGGAAGAGTACACAATGGGGGGGTACTAACAACAAAAATGGAAAGGGACCTGGGGGTAGTCATATCAGATGACCGAAAGGTAAGTAAGCAATGTGAGAAGGGAGTAAGGTTGGCTGGGGGGATACTGGGATGCATAGGAAGAGGCATCAACAGTAGAAAACAGGAAGTTGTTATCCCTCTGTACAGACAGTTGGTGAGACCCCATCTGGAGTACTGCGTGCACTTCTGGAGACCCCATCTCCACAAGGACATAGACAGAATGGAGGCAGTCCAGAGGAGGGCAGCTAAAATGGTGCAGGGTCTGCATCAGAAGCCATACGAAGGGAGACTAAAGGAGCTTAATATGTATCCCCCTCAAGGAAAGGAGGGAGAGGGGGGACATGATAGAAACTTTCAAGTACCTGAAGGGAATCAACAAAGTTCAGGAGGGTAGCATCCTTCAGAAAAAGAGATGTGCAAGAACAAGGGGGCACAATTTGAAGATAGAGGTAAGATGGCTCAAGGGCAATGTGAGGAAGTATTTTTTCACGGAGAGGATGGTGGACACATGGAACAGCCTTCCTGGGGAGGTCATGAGATCAAAAAAAGTGGGGAAATTCAGGAATGCATGGGACAGACATAAGGCAATTCTGGTGGTGGGGTAGGAAGAAGTAGGCTGTTGGTTAACTATGATCTGCAACTTATTCCAAAGGTAGGGGAAATGGGCAGACTGAGTGGGCCAAGCGGTCCTTATCTGCCATCAAAGTCTATGTTTCTATGTATGGTTGTCCCATGCACGGTTAAATCCCCCCACTGTGATTGCTCCCACCGCCTCTTGTGGTACACAGTCCCATGCATCCATTACCCTCTCCGTGAAGGAAAAATGTCTTCGCATTCGCTTTAACCTTCCCCCTTCCAATTTCGTATGATACCCCTCATGCTTGTGCTTCTCCTATATTGAAAGATGTTGCCCCCTTGTACCTTATTTATGCCTTTAAGATACTGGAAGGTTTCCATCATGTTTCCATGCTCCCTTCTTTCCCCTAATGAGTACATATTGAAGTATTTTATTCTCTCCTTATACGTTTTCTTGTTCAAGTTCTGTATCATCTGAGTGGCACTTCTCTGGACCACTTCCACCTTATGTCCTTTCGAAGATGTGGCTTCCAGAATTGCACATAATACTCCAGATGAGGCCTCACCAGTGTTTTATACAGCAGAATCACCACCTTCCTCCTTCTGCTAGTGATACCTTTGCCCATGCAACCCAACATGTCACTGGCTCTCCCTGCTACCTTTGTACTCTGCTTAGTCCTCTTTAGGTCATCAGAAATGATAACCTCCAGATCCCTTTCTTCCTTGGTGACCATTAGCAACCCCCTCCCCCCAATTCTGTACCTCTGTTTGGGGTTTCTCCATCCCAAGTGCATTATTTTCCACTTTTTTGCATTGAACCACAAAGAAAATATTTTTATCTCAGATTACTGAATACCTGGCTAAATATCAGATTCTCTCCAATTTTCAGTTCAGTTTCAGACCCAAATTCTCCATCCTAACAGCATTGATTGATTTTCATGACTATGGTTCTAGGGCTCTGGATAAAGGCTGTTTTGTGAGCTTTGTTTTCATTGATGTCTCAAAAGCTTATGACGTGATCAGTCACCTAATGCTTCTAACTCACCTATCTTCCCACAGCTTTTCTTCAAATGTTACCACCTGGTTTTCATCCTACTTACACGGGAGAACTCAATCTGTTTCCTGGAATGCTTGTCTTTCCTCCCCTCTTTCCATTTCCATTGGAATTCACTAGGGCTCTATACTTGGTCCTATTTTATTCAGACTCTCTACTTTCTATTGTGAATCATTGCTCAGTCAGACTTTATGCTGATGACGCAGTGCTTTTCTACACTCACAAATCTCCATCTTCCCTTTCTTCAGCTCTCCAATGTGACTCCAGCAAAACTGTGACACAGTTTTCTAACAAGCTATAAATCTTAAATAACAAAAAGACTCAAGCAATGCTTTTTGGGCCCCAGCATTCTCTGTTATTGACAAACTCATCTTTTTCCATTTCTTTCAATAATCATCCACTCACGCTTGCGAATTAATTTAAATATCTTTTTCTTACTTTTGATTACTCCTTGACCTTTAAAAACACATTGACAAAACAGTTTCAAAAGTGTGCCAATAACCAAGGTGCTTAAAATGTGTAGGCATTGCTTGTCAAGCTCAGATCATAAACCAATTAATGTACAAGCCATTCTCCACATCTTGGATTATGGTGATGCCCTTTACCGTTATACACCTGCTTTACATCTTCTTCCTTTAAATACTGTTTACAAAAATACGAACATATGAAATTGCCAGCAGATACAGGCCTTAACTTTTGTCTAGTCTGTTCTAGTGTGCAGCACTTCAACCATTTAGACTGCAGCTGCCCCACTCCCCTTATTATCAGTTACTTCAATTTATCCTAAAATCAAAATGGGATGAGCATCATTGCACTTTATTGCATCAACTAAGTTGGTCGTCACTTTCTTTTAGGTGTACTTTCTACTGGTCCTCCCTTATTTCTAAAATTGGAAATAATTAAGCCCCTATTTATTTATCTGAAAGATTAACTGTTCCTATTCACAAATACAGCCTCAGAGATATGCCTCAGCATGGCTTTTCCTTGCCCAAGTTTCATATACACTTTAGTAATAATGTTTTTCATATGCGGACCCTTTTTCTTGGAATAATTTGCCTCCTCAACTTAGAAATTCACCCACCTTTGGTATTTTTAAACAAGGTTTGAAAAGATTACTGCTGCAGGAACAATCCATTGGTAATTATTACTGGTCGATTTTGTGTACATTAATTTTGTTGTCTTGTTATCTTTATGACTTGGGACATCCTGTAAATGTGTCTTGTTTCTCATCGAACTCATCCAGTATTTTATGCAAATTTTAAATTAAAATAAAAAGCTCCACAGCTTCTCCACCAGAGTTGAGTAGGGCAAGCCTGCAGATCATGCCCTCCCCCCATTCCACACCACTAGATTGAGAAAAACAATGGGAACTACTCAGCTACAGCAATCTTTGACTCTTTCTGGGCTAGTGGGAGACTTGTGAGGCCCTCTAGTCCATGGGTAGCACTCTTGAAATCTGCACCAACACCCCTGTTCCTGACCAATCAGGTGAATCTCGGTGCTCTCAGCAAACCTCTGTGGTCTTTAAATTCAGAACCCTCTGCGGCATCTGGCCAGCTATAAATCACTCACTGCCACAGCTCCACAGCACCTATGCTGAGGTCAATTAGGGCAAGCCTGCAGATCGTGCCCTCTCCCCACTTCACACTGCCAGATGAAGAAAAACAATGGGACTGCCCTGCTGCAGCAATATTAAGCTCTTCCTGCGTTAATGTGGGACTTGTGCAACCCTTGAATGTTCAGGTGCCACTCCTGAAGTCATGCCTACTACCCTACTCCTCACCAACTGGATGCAGATCTTTTAGTTCCTCTGACTCTTTACACATACATAGCTCTGTCTTCCTGAGTGGCCCTCTGTGCTGTGGCCTTCTGTGCTAAGGACCAAGAGCAAAGGACATCACCAGGAGTCTGACAGGGAGTTGGCCAGGAGAGGCAGTCAGCAGCCAAGAACTCTGAACATGCCAACACCTTCAAAACTATATAGAAAAAATTAAATACTTTGTCTGTCTGAACCTATTTAAGCTAGATCCTAGGAACACCCCAGCTGGGTGTGCACTACAAATTAATTTAGCAGCCTGTTTGTGCTGAAGTGCTGCTTATTTTTACTACTGCTACCTCCAGTTCAGTTTATATAATCTGTGCTAAAGTTGATGCTTACTGATTCACCCTGTCCAGGGGGAGAATTAATACGTAAGTTACTAGACTGTCTGAGTTGTACTGATATTTAATACTATTGCTTCTGCTCCATCCAGTTTAGTTTAATAGGTTGTGCAAAGTTGGTGCTTACTGCTTCACCTCATCTGGGTGAGCACTAATAGTTAATTTAGTAGTCTGGTTTGAAGAAATACTTACTGCCATTACTGCTTCTTCCAGTTTAGTTTAGTAGTCTGTGCTAAAGTTGAAGCTTCTTGCTACACCCTATCTTGGTGAGCACCACAAGTTCAATTAGCTGTCTGTTTCAATGCTAAAGTTGTTGCCTAAGGTATAAGTATGGGGTACAGAGGGAAGACAGACTGTTGTGGCATCTGGTGGGTGCTGTTCTCTAGGGATGTGCTCTGGAGGAGGGGGCACTACCCCATCTACAGGACCACGATTAGCGCTCCATGATCAGCTGCTAGCAGCAAGGATACAAATATCTCAGCTGCATCATCAGCTCAACTGGTGCCCACCCCCCACAGCCCCACTTCCCAGAGACTCACTGGTTCATGGGGGTGGAGAGTGGGAGGGGAGACAGGGTTAGCCACAAGGAGGTTGACCAGACCAACATCATCCAGACAGCAAACTGCTTTGTACTACTAGAGGATGCTCAGGTATCTGACTCCACTGCGGGGGGCCGGGGGCCTGAGTCAGTGAGTGGGAAAAGGCAGGACAGTGTTAGTGCATCCAAGGGGATGAACAGGAGCAAGTCTACCAAGAGACTTTTATTGGTTGGAGACTCAATGATTAAGAGTGTGGAGAGGGTGGTGAGGTGGTTGGAAGGGAGGGGGATGGTCAGATGCCTTCCTGGTGCATCAGCCATTTGGGATTTAAACAGGATAGGGAAGATAGCAAAGAGGAAGTAGGAGAGCTCAGGTTGCTGGTACACCTGGGTACCAATGATCTGGTGAACCAGTCATAGAGATAGTGAAGCAAAACTTCTGTAGACTGGGGGACAGACAGGCAGCACACTCTGCCCCCCTAGTCTGTTTTGAGGTCCTCCCTGTGTGGGACAGGGAGGAGAAGAAAAATAAAACTAGGAGGGAGGAGATAGAGGAGCTTAATTGGTGGCTTATGGGATTGTGTCAGGAAAAGGAGTACCACTTTGTGGGGGACTGGGGGAACTTCAGGGACAGGAGGCTCTTCATTAGTGATGGATCCCACTTGACAAAAGAAGGTGCCTGCATGCTGGAGCAGAACTTTGATGCAGTATTGCACATTTAAACTGACTGTGGGGGAGACTGGGACTAGGGAAACCACAGAGAGGTGAGAGAAAGGGGATCCTAGCTAGTCTCCCCCACACCTAGGAGCTTGTAGCAGCTCAGCAGATTTAAGGAGGGATATGGTCAAATCTGGGCTAGGTGAGGAGACATTAGAGTGGGGTGTGAAACGGCAATGGGGCTCTGGAGTCCTCTGTATTTTTCTCCCCTAAGTCTGTTGCAACAGCACTCTTACACTTTGCTCTCTCTAATCTAGCTCGACTCTTTCCTCTTCTGCAGGCAGGCCACCTATAGAACATTCTCATTCTGTACACTGTTTTCAGGCCTCCGGGTACTCCTGCTCGATCTTAGGTTCCTCAGTGTAGAAAGCCCTGCACAATCATGTGCACTGTCGACTGCACAAATGTGCAAATGCTTCCCTCGGGAATGTGTGAGGTGGTGTGTGAGAGCGTAGTCAAAAAAAGAGTAAAAGGATTAAAAAGCAGTGGACCTTGCAGTATTGAAAGGCTGCCCACTGAGTAGGATTTTGTAAACACTTTGTTCCTGCAGCAATGCGAGCGATAGTTAGTGAGTCACTAGCTGCAATCCTGGAAGCACTATGAGTCAAAGCATCAGGTGCACCTTGATCTAGAAAGAAAAACACCAACATTGTTTTAAGACTTACAGAAAGGCAGAATTAGGTTTTATTTTGGCTGCCTTTCTCCTGTTACTCAATAAGGGTTCTCCCCTTTTGTAGCACCCACATAGCTTTCTTGTTTTCTGTGGACCTGTATGGGACTAGGAGCTGTGGGTTACAGCCTCATTAAGAACAACACTGTAGTACTGTTTTGTTGCCCCATTAATATTTATGCAATAGGAAATAACTCAAACTGTGTTGTAAAAACAGTATGCACTTTGTTGTATTATAATACTTGTTAAATGTTTATAATATAGGTATGGATTGTGTCCAGAAGTGAAATATAATTAGAATTTGATATTAATGCAAAAGGTAATGTTTTACCTGTAGAAATGGTTTGGGGTGTGTCCTCTGCTGCTCAATCCTCTCTTGTCTCTACCTCCTATAGTGCCAGCTGGCCCTTTGTCTATGTATTAAATAGGTTCAGGACATGTAGGAGTGACTTGAGTAGCAGAACCCTCCCACTCCAGAATTATTTCTTTATTAAAGCAATGAAATGATGTACTAATATCACAAAAGTATCGTTTACCAAGGTTTTTGGGTATTCAGATATTAACAAGCATTTGTCAGTGCCAAATGTTGCTTGCTTCTATATGCTGTTTAGGTATTTGGAAGTCATTGGAGTGCAAATATTGAAAATTCGCAAACCTACGAGCGTGTGTGGGAACTGTACAACGCACACTCGTAAAACAGTCATTTTTAGGAATTCTTTCACCAAATTTTCAAGATTGCCATTTTAAGATCTCTGCTCATGAATAGTGACAGTGTTATTTTCTTAATGTGTCCCATACACTGAGTTCGCACACCGACTGCGCCATTGTGCGCTACATGGGCGGAAACATGTTTTGGGCATGATGTGAAAAATGACAGCTATACTGCTCATGAGGAGGTGTGGTAAAATGGCAATGTTGAAAATCTGGAGTGAAAATATTGAAAATTCGCAAACTTACGAGCGTGCGTAGGAACTGTGCAACGCACACTTCGTAAAACAGTCATTTTAGAATTTTTTCACCAAATTTTCAACACAGGCATTTTAAGACCTCTGCTCATAATCAGTGTCACTGTGATTTTCTTAATGTGTCCCATACATTGAGTTCACACACCGACCTTGCGCCATTGTCGCTTCATGGAGGTGGAAACATGTTTTGGGCAGGATGTGGAAAATGACAGCTGTACTGCTCATGAGGAGGTGTGATAAAATGCCAATGTTGAAAATCTGGAGTGAAAATATTGAAAATTCGCAAACTTATGAGTGTGCACAGAACCTGCTTGCCTACGCTCGTAAAAGTTATTTTAGAATTTTCACCAAATTTTCAACATAGCCATTTTAAGACCTCTGCTCATGAACAGTGTCACTGTGATTTTCTTAATTTGTCCATCATTGATTTCGCACACGACTGCGAGGGCCGGCCCTTGGCGCGTGATTGGATTTCCGCTACTGACGCCAGCGACCCGGGTTCGAGGCGGACTCGGGTAGCTGGAGGGCCAACTGGGAGAGGAGGATCAGTGCCCAGCGGCTGCTCTCCTCCTCTGGGAAGGAGGGATGCTTGTCCCGCAGCTCTACCGCCACCTGGGTGACCACAGGTGGAGGTGCCAGGAACTGCATAGGGGAGGAGGGCGTGGGCTGGAAGCAGGCGGCGCACATCGTCACGATCCCCTAAGTCTCCCAGAGTGCTCATGTCCTGTGGGAGGGACAGAAAAATGGAAAAAGGTTCCTGGCGTGGATGACGTAGACGGGACCCGACTGCCCCAGATAACCCATAACCGGGCTACCGATGGATGCCGCAGATGGACCACCTGACACACACTAATGGACTGGAGGGGGTTAAATGGGGATACCCCCCTCCTCCCGTCCAGGGGTAAGCGAGCAGCATGGAGGTGAGGTCCAGCGACTACCACGGTAGATACCCGGGAGGGGACTAGGGAGTTCAGTCTAGGATTCCCAGAAGAAGTTCCACCACGCCAGAGAGAAGGGGCTAAAAAAAGAATGTCGTGGGACATTTGCCCACGCTGGGTGGAGCTCCCAGCATGGCACAAGGGCGATTGAGGCGTTCAGCGGCGGGGGATTGGGCACCCCGTCGGCCATAGGACTGCTTGCCACGCTGGGGTGGGCTCTCAGCATGGCACCTACTACTGGGGAGAGGGGGCGCAGCTCAGCCCGGCGGGGATTGGGCACCCGTCGGCTATACAGTGCATGCGGGGCGCCGCCCTTCTGCGGGTGGGGGAGCTGCGCGTGAGCAGCCTCTTATCAGTGCTCACTGAGCGTAGCTCCCCTTTCAACTGTATGCCACTACATTTTGGAGCGTGTCATAGACAGCTCCAAAATGCATTGGCTTACAGGGGCCGCACCTGCCAGCACACTGACTGAATTGGAGGAGGAGGTGACACACCTCCGAAATCTCCAATGATGGCACTATGTTTCTTGCACATGTGTGCAAGCAACATAAAAATGATTGTTACTTCTGAAGTAATGGCAGTAACAGATATAGACGGTGGAGCCTAGGTGCATCACATGCTCCCTTTTCTGTTATATAAAGAACTGCTTTCTCAGAATTCATTAGAGTGGAGGACTCTGAGTAGTCCAGGCCCTAGTGTTTTCTAGAGGTCATTAGTTATCAATTGGGGATTGCTTTATTTCGTATTATTTATTTCCCTCTTTTACTGTTTGGTCGAACAGTTTGCTGTTAAGATTTAATTTGCCTGCCTTCTTAAATTTTTGCTGAATAAAAGCTATATTGTTTTCTTTAGATCATGGTATCTGCCTCCATCTCTACCCATGGCCTACTACACTTGGTGGGAGTGGTGGGATCCATTGAGACACCTGAGCCATCGGTGAATTAATGTGGAGTACTGAACCGTGTACTCAGATGGAGGCTAAGAAGGAACTGGCAGCCACGACACAACCCAGCTCGACTGAGGTCCAGACCTGCAGGATTAATGAGCTCACACAGGAGCCACTGCTGCCTGTGTTGGATGATGTGCGACAGAAGACCAAGCAAGAGGGAGAAGAAGAGAATTTAAAGGGGGCCACTGCTGCTGCTACGGAAGGACCTGAAGAACCCCCTCCTGAGGGTATACAGGACTTGATTTGGTGGTTGTGTATGCATCAGATGTATATGGAGAGACAGAGAGAGGAACAACACTGGCAAAATGAGGCTTGCTGTACTGACACCCTCCAGGCCATACAGGCTATGGGAAGCTCTAGGCCAGGTATACCTAGAGAAACAGATGGGCCAAAGGACATTAAAATATCCAAGCTGACAGACCCAGATGACATAGAAGCATTTCTTACCTCCTTTGAAAGGGTGGCTGAAGCCTGCTGCTGACCACAGGATCAATGAGTAGTATGCCTGGCACCACATTTATCAGGAAAAGCACAATTGGCATATAGGCATGTGGACACCAGTTATGCAAACATCTATGACAATGTTCAACTGGCTAGTCTCAAAAGATAGGATATAAGTGTGGAAACATACAGATAGCACTTTAGAACTTTCAGGTTCCACACTGCGGACTCCTGGCAAGAGGCTTATTTATTTATTTATTTATTTATTGAACTCTAGGATAACAAATACCTTTGAGGAGGAACTGCTCAGTTACAAAGGTTCCACATCGAGGGAATAGTACGTAAACATACATACAAAGGTCGACATGATTATACATAATTACATAGTAAAAATGAAGAAAAAAGAACAAGAGACTGAGGCATAGTTAATTACAGTATCTCAAAATATGCAAGGGCAAACTTAGAGATAAACTTAGAAATAAACTTAGTAATAAGTGCTGTTGGCATGTAGATAGGGAGGGCGGGGGTATGCAGGCAGGAAGGACATTGTTGTAGGGTAAGGGGTGAGTGGTAGCAGTACTCCAGGGGAAAGGAAGGGGTGGGATAATTGTCCATAAGTGTCAGGGATGGGGGTAAGGAAGGGGACTGGGGGGAGGGTGTGTGCAGGGGGAGGCAGGGGATGGAGGGAGGACATGGTAAGATGGGTAGCAGACCTATCTAAGGTACAGGGGTAGTGAAGCTCGGGGCCCCAGGTTAGGCGAAGCAGTCACATTAACTAGTAGAGCTGAGATGAAGTCGGAGTTGGCTTTTAAATGGGACAAGGGCAGAGTTTCTTTTGTTGAGGGTATTGTACCACTGTGGGGCTCTGTGAGCGAAAGCCCTCTGTCCCAGAGTAGTCCAGCATCTGGGGACAAGGAAGGTTTGTTGTTGTGAACTTATACCACACTAAGAGACTTATGTTATAAATGGCTACAACCTACCACATGGACTATAGATCAGGTTATGGAATCTATTATACTGGAACAATTTGTTATGCTCTTACTGCAAGATGTACAGACATAGGTAAGGGAACACTGCCCAGAGGTTGCACAGAAAGCCATTGACCTGGCCAAGGACTATCTAACAGCCAGACCAGCCCGTACGAGGGGACCCTTCGGAATACGTGGACCCCCACCCACAGTAAGGCCTAACACTTCTACTGGGAAATTTAATACACCTAATCAGACTGCTACAGGGGTTACAGCAAGAGAGGGTAGAACCTATAATGCAGACATTATTTGCCATATATGTCATGAAAAGGGACATATAGCTAGATATTGTCCTAAAACAAAGAAAGAACCTGTTCAGCTAGCTTTATCATGTTGGGGGCAATATATGACTATGATTCAACTAGCTGAAAAGGATGTCCTTGCCCTCTTGGATTCTGGGAGCCAACTGACATTGGTACAGGCTGCTTTGTTACCAAAACCAAATAAAATTGTTACAACTGGGGTAACATTTATTCATGGAGATGTCCACTACTATCCTACGGAACACATTACACTGACTGTAGAGGGAGTAGAACAGCCAATGAAAGTGGGACTGGTTCCAAGGTTGCCTGTCCCTGTAGTGATAGGGCGAGACTATCCTGATTTTGACAAACTAATGGTATCAAACCCCCATCCTAGGTGCTGTCACTATTAGGCTACAGGCAATGCATGAGAAGTCTTTGTCACAGATATTCCCTTTCAAAGATGAAATTTATGGTACCCCGGGAAAAGACAGAAAATCAAAAGGGGAAATGAAAGAGACTATGGAACTTGAAATGTTTGGACACTTCAGACCCTCTTAACTTGAGTACTAAACATGGGAAGTTTAATAAAGAACAAATTGCTGATGTCACATTAACCCCTTGTTTTTCACAAGTAGTTAACCAGGACAGTGATACAGTCTATCCCAGATTTGTTATGCATAGTGATTTGTTATACAGAGAATTTCAAAATACAGCCACTGGGGTAATTGTGGAACAATTATTAGTTCCAGTTCAGTATAGGCAACAATTGATTCATCTAGCACATAATATCCCCTTGGCTGGGCATATGGGGTGGGATAATCCTATGATCCACTCCAGTCCGGTTTCAGGAAGAGGCATAGTACCGAAACGGCATTGGTTCGGGTACTGAATGATCTCCTAATGGCGGGAGATCATAGGAGTCATTTGATCTTGTTTCTCCTTGATTTCTATCCAGCATTCAACACCGTGGACCATGGGATATTGCTAGAATGCCGGCAGCTGCTCTGTGGACTGTCGGAAACAGTCCTCAGATGGTTCCATTCTTTCCTCACGGGCAGAACCCAGAGGGTAGTATCAGGAACTTTTTCCTCTGCTCCCTTTGCTCTGTCCTGTGGGGTACCACAGGGTTCTGTGCTTTCCCCCATGTTGTTCACGGTGTATGTGCTGCCATTGGGAGATATTATAAGGCATTATGGGCAGAGTTTTCACTGCTATGCAGATGATACTCAGCTCTATATGTCCTTTGTGCCTGAACAGAATGATGCTTTATCAGTCTTTAACAACTGCCTCGCTGAGATTCAGGACTGGATGAGTGCTAACTGGTTAAGATTGAATCCGGACAAGACTGAGGTGCTGATGATGGACCTGGGCCACTGTGCAGAGAAGTTGACTCCTGGGTTTTCCTCTGGCTTCATGTTAGGGGCCTTCTGAACAGGTGCGGAATCTGGGCGTAATTCTTGACGGCGAACTGACGCCGAATGCACAGGTGTCAGCTGTTGTCATGTCTTCCTTTTACCATCTGAGGAAAACAGCTCAGATAAAACACCTTGTTCCACACGATGACCTTCCGGTATTGGTTCACGCCTTTGTTTCTTCGCGTCTTGACTACTGTAATGCTCTATATCTAGGGTTGCCGGGGGTGGACCTCCGTCTCTTGCAGCTGGTGCAGAATGCTGCGGCCTGGTTGTTGACTAGGTTGCCAAGAACTTGCCACATCACATCTGTGCTGCGCAAACTGCACTGGCTGCCGGTGCAATGTAGAATCACCTTCAAGGTCGCATTGCTGATCTATAAGACCCTACACAGTCAGGGACCGGGCTACTTGCAAGATCTCCTTCGACCCTACCACCCTCTCCGCCCACTCTGCTCCACCAACGAGGGATTGCTAGAGATTCCCAGGGTTTGTCTTCAGTCATCTGGGGCCAGAGCTTTATCTTTTGTGGCCCCAGCCCTGTGGAATTCTCTACCCTGTCAGATTCGAGAGTGCCTGTCCACAGAGACATTCAAGGCATCCTTGAAGAGTTGTTTATTTGAACAAGCTTTTGAATAGGTCACCCTGCTGCCATTTAACTGTTTTTATATTTATACTTACTGTGATGATTATTATTTTGTTATGTACTTGAGCTTTGATATTTGAAAAGCACATTATAAATAACATTTGATTTGATTTGATTTTGATAAGACTCTAAGTTGGCTACTGTACAGTTACTACTGGCCGGGTATACACGACCAAGTAGCCGACTATTGTAAGAGTTGCCAGAGTGTCAGCAAGTGGCATCACTAAATGAAAAGAAAAAGTACCCATGCAGCCTCTTCCCCTGATGGAAATTCCTTTTAAAAGAATAGCAATGGAAGTTTTGGGGCCTTTACCTAAAAGTAGTAAAAGGAACTGCTTTATCCTGGTACAGTACTATGTGATTATACAACAAAGTACCCAGAGGCCATCCCATTAAGAAAAGTCAATGCCCCAAAAATATTGGAGGAACTTCTGAAAATGTATAACAGAGTGGAAGTTCCCCAAGAGATACTAATGTACAGGGGAAATAATTTCCACTCCGCTTTGTTGAACCATCTCTACCAGCCCTTAGGTATTAGGGCAGTGAATACGTCGCCTTACCATCCCCCCCAAACCAAAGGGCTGGTGGAGCGGTTCAACAAAACCATGAAGAAAATGTTATAAAAATATGTACAAGATGAAGGGAAGACATGGGATATGTATTTGCCATTTGTGATGTTCGCATATAGAGAAGTTCCACAGGCCTCCACAAGATTTTCCCCCTTTCAATTACTATATGGGAAAAATCCCCGTGGGCCCTTAGATATAATCAAAGAACAGTGGGAAGGTATTAAAGGAACTGAGGGTACCGCACCTATAGAGTACATCACTCAGCTGAGGCAAAGACTGGTAAAAAATATGCTACATGAACACATCAACACAATCAGGGAAAACAGAAAGAACAGAAAGAATACTATGACCAGGGTGTGCGTAATAAGTCATTCTCTCCAGAGAACAAGGTTCTGTTATTATTACCATCCACAGATAGTAAACTTACCATGAAATGGCAAGGCCTGAACATGAATGGCATGAACATGAGGCCTGAATGCTGCAATCTGGATCTATAAAGCTTTATCAGACAAACTCCCCTCCTACATCTCAGACTGTTTCACCCGAATCACATCCAGGCCATACACCCTAAGGATCAATAAGCTCATTAAGCTAAAGATTCCCAATACCTGTACCCGGTTTGGGAGGGCTGTTATCAGCTATTCCTTAGCATTTATCTGGAACTCACTCCAAAAATCTATGAATCTGAATACCCTCTTACCCTTATCATCCTTCAAAAAATTATACACCACCTTATTCCCAGAACTGTGCAACTGCTTCCATAAGGCCTAGTCTCCACCCAACCCCCCTCCCTTCTGTAATCCATTATGTTAGTTTCATTCTTCTACCCTGTCAGTTATCCCATTTCATATAAAAGCCTACAGAAGCCTTACTATCTGAATATTAGCCCTCCTATATCGAATGTCCTCTTCATTTTTACAGGTTTTAAGTTATTGTTACTGTGCCTTGTATATCTGTAAATTTTGTATATATCTCTCATCTAATTGATTGTATTAATGTTATTTTTATTTCCATGTCTTTGTACAAAACTTGTATCCTTCTTTGTATGACCACTCAGGTCCATCTTGTAAATGAGCTACGCTCAATGATGTTCGCCTGAATAAATAAAGATTTTGATTGATTGATTGATTGATTGACATGATCCATAGACAGATGGGACCCATAAATTATGAACTAGAGTTTCCATGCAGGAGGAGTAGATATCAGATTTACCATGTTATTTTATTGAAAAAATGGGTGGATTGCGTAAGTGACCCTACCTCACCAGTGCTCTTTGTACACCCTGAATAGCCAGCATCTGAACCAGACCAGGCATTCCAAAGGCTGTAATGTTCAGGGGGGTATAATGATTTGAATACTAAAGAGAAAAGCATTGGATAAACTCCTGATAGAATTTCAGAACAAGTTCACATGTACACCCGGAACAGCAAAAGGGGTGAAACCTAGGATTGATGTCAAACAAAACTCACCTCTTAGACAGAAACCATATAAGTTACCAGAAAAGGTAAGAGAAGGTGTAATAGAGGAGATAAGAAAGATGCAACGCGTGGGAGTGATTGAACCCTCCTCTAGTGAGTGGGGGTTCCCAATAGTGGTGTTCAATAAAAAGGAGGGCGGCATCAGACTCTGCCTGGATTTTCGCCACCTAATTTCCATCTGAAAGTTTGATGCATATCCGATGCCCAGGATCAATGATATCGTCGACCGCCTTGGAAACACTTAGTATATCAGTGCACTTAACATGACTAAGGAGTACTGACAGATCCACATACATGAACAGGATAGGGAGAAAACTACCTTTAGTAGCCCTTTAGGCCTATTTCATTTTACCACCATGCCCTTTGGGCTACATAGTGCTTCTGCTACTTTCCAGAGGTTCATGGACAATGTTCTCAGGTAACATCTGGATTATAGCGTCACTTACTTGGATGATGTAATGGTGTTCATTCCAAGTTGGGAAGCACACTTGAAACACCTAAAACAGGTATTCAAAGTCATTTCCCAGGCAGGGCTCACAATCAATCCTAATAAATGTTCTCTAGCTAGAAAAGAGACAAAATACCTAGGGTTCAGGATTAGAAATGGCCAGGTTAAACTGAATATTGGGAAGGTGGTCGCCATAGCCAATAGTCCCCGTCCCCTTACAAAGCGCCATGTGAGATCCTTTTTGGGGTTGGCGGGATATTATTGATGCTTCATGCCCAACTTTGCTACTGTGGCCAGTCTACTGACTGATCTTACAAAAAAACAGAACCCTACTAATGTGAGATGGGCAGCCACTTGTGAAGAGGCCTTTTGTGCTATAAAAGCTTATCTGTGTGCCTCCCCAGTACTCAGAAGTCCGAACTTTACCCGTCCTTTTATAGTACAAACAGAGACCTCTAATTCAGGAATAGTGGCTGTGTTATCACAAGTGTTTAAGGGGGAGGAGCATCCCATTCTTTATCTTAGTCGTAAACTGCACCAGAGAGAGAGACTAAATATTTCACAATTGAGAAGGAGTGTTTGGCTCTAGAGTGGGTCATGGAAGCCCTGAAATTTTATATTTGGGGTGTGGAATTTGAGGTATGGACAGACCACAACCCTTTATGTTGGTTGCAGGCTATGAAGGATAACAATCCCCTCATTATGCAATGGTATCTCTCCCTGCAACCTTATAGGTTCACTGTAATACACAGATCTGGTCCTTCCAATAAGAATGCAGACTTTATGTAGCGCTATGGTGCTGAATCAAATGTCCAGAATAGAGACACCACTGAATCAAATGTACAGACAGAATCAGACCTTGGGGTAATTGTTAAAGAGGGCATCAGAGAAGTAGTCTCTGATACCTAGTTTTCTTTCATTTATTGTTGTTTTTGTATAGGGACCCCGAGGTGGAGCTTCAGAGAGCGGGAGGGCTGAAGCTCCATCTCTTCCTTGGGAGAGATCTGATTAATGACTGTCTGGATGTTGGATGCTCTGGTTAGAGAAAAACCAGGACTGTTTTCCTCTTGAGCAGGGAGGAAATGTGAAAGGGCAATGGGGCTCTGGAGACCTCTGTATTTTTTCTCCCCTAAATCTGTTGTAACAGCACTCTTACGCTTTGCTCTCACTATCCTGGCTCTCCTCCATCCCCATCTACAGGCAGGCCACCATAGAACGTTCTTGTTCTGTGCACTTTATTTTCCATTTTCCGGATTCCCCTGCTTGATCTTAGGTTCCTCAGTGTTGAATGCCCTGCACGATCGTGCGCACTGTCGGCTGCACGAACATGCGAGTGCTTCCCTTGCAAATATGTGAGGTGGTATGTACGAGCTTAGCCAAAAAAAGAGTACAAGGACTAAAAAGCAGTGGACCTTGCAGTATTGAAAGGCTGCCCATTGAGTAGGATTTTGCAAACACTTTGTTCCTGCAGCAATGCGAGAGATATTTAATGAGTCACTAGCTGCAACCCTAGAAGCGCTATGAGTCAAAGTGCTGGGTGAACCTTAATTTAGGAAGAAAAAAACAAGCATAGATTTAAGACTTACTGAAAGGCTGAATTAGGTTTTATTTTGGCTGCCTTTCTCCTGTTACTCAATAAGGGTTCTCCCCTTTTGTAGCACCCGAATAGCCTTCTTGTTTTCTGTGGACCTGTTTGAGACTAGGAGCTATGGGTCACCGCCTCATTTAGAACAACACTGTAGTACTGTTTTGTTGCCCCATTAATATTTACGCAGTTGGAAATAACTCAAACTGTGTTGTAAAAACAGTATGCACTTCGTTGTATTATAATAATTATTAAATGTTTATAATATAGGAATGGATTGGGTCCAGAAGTGAAATATAATTAGAATTTGATATTAATGCAAAAGGTAATGTTTTACCTGTAGAAATGGTTTGGGGTGTGTCCTCTGCTGCTCAGTCCTCTCATGTCTTTACCTCCTATAGTGCTGGCCGGCCTTTTGTCTATGTATTAAATAGGTTCAGGACATGTAGGAGTGGCTTGAATAGCAGAACCCTCCCACTCCAGAATTATTTCTTTGTTAAAACAATGAAATGATGTACTAATATCAGGAAAGGATTGTTTACCAAGGTTTCTGGGTATTAGCTTGACTCAGATATTAAAAATGATTGATATTTCTAAAGTTATGGCAGTAACAGGTATTGAGGGTGGAGCCTTGCTGCATCACATGCTCCCTTTCCTGTTATATAAAGAGTTGCTTTCTCAGGAATCAGTAGAGTGGAGGACTCTGAGTAGTCCAGACCAGTAGTGCAAGAGGCAGAGAAGAAGTACAGGAACTCAGGCACTGGAAAATATGAAATGCAGAATGACTATCCTCAATCTAAAGGATAACTGTGTCAAGACACATCCATCTGTTTAGTCACTAGTAGATTCAGTTAGCGATATTGAAGTATTTCTAGGAAAATAGCATTGTTGTACAAGTCAAATGTTGTTATGGAAACCCTGATTTCAGGTTACAGGCCCAGAAACTGTCATTATTTTGCTGGTTTAAGAATTTCAGTTCCAGTGTCAGTGGGAAGAAGTACAGGAACTCCATTCCTGCTGCAAAAAAGGTACAGGAACTGAGTTCCTGTGCATTCCTGTTCACTTTCATCACAGGTCCAGACCCTAGTTTTTTCTAGAGGTCATTAGTTATCAGTTGGAGATTGCTTTATTTTATATTATTTATTTCCCTCTTTTTTTGTTTGGTCGAACAGTTCGCTGTTAAGATTTAATTTGCCTGCCTTCTTTAATTTTTGCTGAATAAAAGCTGTTTTGTTTTCCTTGGATCCTGGTGTCTGCCTCCATCTCTACCCATGGCCTACTACACTTGGTGGGAGTGGTGGGATCCATTGAGACACCTGAGCCATTGGTGGATTAATGTGGAGAACAGAACCAGGTACTTGGATGGAGGCTAAGAAGGAACTGGCAGTCATGATACAACCCGGCTTGACTGAGGTCCAGACCCGCAGTATGACGGAGCTCATGCAGGAGCCACTGCTGCCTGTGTTGAATGATGTGTGATGGAAGACCGAGCGAGAGGGAGAAGAAAAGGATTTAAAGGGGGCCATGGCTGCTCCTATGGAAGGACCTGAAGAACCCCTTCTGAGGATATACAAGACTTGCTTCGGTGGTTGTGTATACATAGATACATAGACAGTGTCAGCAGATAAGGGCCTATGGCCCACCCAGTCTGCCCATTTGAGCTTGTAAGTTCAGTTTGTTTTCCTAGAAGTCTGTTGCACCTTACCCCTAACCTCCAGAATTCCTTTATGTCTATTCCATGCATTCTTAAATCCCGTGATTGTTTCATCCCTCACCACTTCCTCTGGCAGGGTGTTCCACTTGTCCACCACCCGTTCTGTGAAGAAATTCTTTCTCATGTTTCCTCTGAATCGTCCTCCCTCCAACTTCATCCCATGCCCTCTAGTCCTGGAACATCTTTTTCGCTTAAAAATAGTGTTTTCCTGCACCCTGTTCCTCCCTGTAAGATACTTGTATGTCTCTATCATATCCCCTCTCTCCCTCCTCTCCTTCAGGGAGTACATGTTCAGTTCCTTCAACCTGTCTTCATAGGACTTGTGATGCAATCCATGCACCATCTTGGTTGCCCTCCTCTGAACCTTCTCTACCCTGTCTATGTCCTTACGTAGGTATGGTCTCCAGAACTGTACACTGTACATCAGATGGATATGGAGATACAGAGAGAAGAAGAACACTGGCAAAATGAGGCTCGCTGGACCGACACCCTTCAGGCAATACAGGCTATGGGAAGCTCTAGGCCAGGTATACCTAGAGAGACAGATGGGCTGAAGGACATTAAAATATCCTAGCTGACAGATGCAGATGACATAGAAGCCTATCTTACCTCCTTTGAAAGGGTGGCCGAAAGCCTGCCACTGGCCATGGGATCAATGGGTGGTACACCTGTCACTGCATTTATCAGGAAAAGCACAGTTGGCATATAGTCATGTGGACGCCAGGTACACCAAAGTCTAAGACCATGTTCAACAGGCTATTCTCAAAAAATATGATATAAATGTGGAAACATACAGACAGTGCTTTAGAATTTTCAGGTTCCATGCTGCGGACTCCTGACAAGAGGCTTATACCAAACTAAGAGACTTATGTTATAAATGGCTACAACATACCATTTGGACTATAGATCAGGTCATGGAATCTATTACACTGGAACAATTTGTTAGGATCTTACCACAAGATGTACAGACATGGGTAAGGGAACACTTGCCCGGAGGTTGCACAGAAAGTCATTCACCTGGCCGAGGACTATTTGACAGCTAGAACAGCCCATATGAGGGGACCCTCCAGAACTCATGGACCCCCACCCACAGTAAGGCCTAACACTTCAACTGGGAATGTTAATACACCTAATTAGACTGCTACAGGGGTTACAGCAAGAGGGGGCAGAACCTATAAAGCAGACATTTTTTGCCATATATGTCACGAAAAGGGACATATAGCTAGATATTTTCCTAAAAAAATGAAAGAACCTGTTCAACTAGCTTTATCATGTTGGGGGCAATATATGACTATGATTCAACTAGCTGGAAAGGATGTCCCTTCCTCTTGGATTCTGGGAGCCAACAGACATTGGAACAGGCTGCATTGTTACCAAAATCGAATAAAAATGACACAACTGGGATAACATGTATTCATGGAGATGTCCACTACTATCCTACAGAACATAGTGCACTGACTGTACAGGGAGTAGAACAGCCAATGAAAGTGGGACTAGTTCCAAGGTTGCCTGTGTTTGTAGTGATAGGGTAAGACTATCCTGATTTCAACAAACTAATGGTATCAAACCCCAAACTAGGTGCTGTCACTACTAGGGCACAGGCAATACATGAGAAGTCTTTGTCACAGATATTCCCTTTTGAAGATGAAATTTATGGTACCCAGGAAAAAGACATAAAATCAAAAGGAAAATGAAGACAGGAAAGAGACTATGGAATTTGAAATGTTTGGACACTTCGGACCCTCTTAACTTGAGTACTAAACATGGGAAGTTTAATAAAGAACAAATTGCTGATGTCACATTAACCCCTTGTTTTTCACAGGTAGTTAACCAGGACAGTGATATAGTCTATCCCAGATTTGTTATGCATGATGGTTTGTTGTATAGAGAATTTAAAAATGCAGCCGCTGGGGTAATTGTGGAATAACTATTAGTTCCAGTTCAACACAGGCAACAATTGATTCATCTAGCACACTATATCCCCTTGGCTGGGCATATGGGGAGGGATAAGACTCTAAGCTGGCTACCATACAGGTATTACTGGCTAGGTGCACATGACAAGGAAGCCGACTATTGTAAGAGTTGTCCAGAGTACCAGCAAGTGGCATCACCAAATAAAAAAGAAAACGTACCCATGCAGCCTCTTCCCCTATAGAAACTCCTTTTAAAAGAATAACAATGGAAGTTGTGGGGCCTTTACCTAAAAGTAGTAAAGGGAACTGCTTTATCCTGGTACTATGTGATTATACAACAAAGTACCCAGTGGCCATCCCAATAAGAAAAGTCATTGCCCCAAAAGTAGCGGAGAAACTTCTGAAAATGTTTAGCAGAGTGGGAGTTCCCCAAGAGATACTAACATACAGGGGAAGTAATTTCCACTCCGATTTGTTGAACTGTCTTTACCAGTCCTTAGGTTTTGGGGCAGTGTATACATCACCTTACCACCCCCAAACTGATGGACTGGTGCAGCGGTTCAACAAAACCATGAAGAAAATGTTACAAAAATATGTACAGGATGAAGGGAAGACATGGGAGGTGTATTTGCCATTTGTGATGTTCACATATAGAGAAGTTCCACAGGCCTCCACAGGTTTTCACCCCTTTGAATTACTGTATGGGAAAAATCCCCATGGGCCCTTAGATATAATCAAGGAACAGTGGGAAGGTATTAAAGGAACTGACGGTACTCCACCTATAGAGTATATCACTCAGCTGAGGCAAAGACTGGCAAAATATATAACATAAGCACAACAACACAATCAGGGAAAACAGAAAGAACAGAAAGAATACTATAACTAGGGTGTGTGTAATAAGTCATTCTCTTCAGGGAACAAGGTTCTGTTAGTACTACCATCCACGGATAGTAAACTTACCATGAAATGGTAAGGCCCGTACATGATCCATATACAGATGGGACCAGTAAATTATGACCTAGAGTTTCCATACAGGAGGAGGAGGAGATATCAGATTTGCCACGTTAATTTTCTGAAAAAGTGGGTGGATCAGGTAAGTGCCCACCTCACCAGCGTTCTTTGTACACCCTGAACAGACAGCATCTGAATTGGACCAGGCATACCAAAAGCTGGAAGGTTCAGTGGGATATAAAGATTTGAATATCAACCCTGAGTTAGAAGCTGTACAGAGAGAAGCATTGGATAAACTCCTGATAGAATTTCAGAACATGTTCACATGCACCCCTAGAACAGCAAAGGGGTAGACCATAGGATTCATGTCAAACAAAATGCACCCCTTAGAACGAAACCATATAAGCTCCCAAAAAAGGTAAGAGAAGGTGTGATAGAAGAGGTAAGAAAGATGCAATGCCTGGGAGTGATTGAACCCTCCTCTAGTGAATGGGGGTTCCCAATAGTGGTGGTCAATAAAAACAGAAGGCAGCATCAGACTCTGTCTGGATTTTTGCCGCCTAAATTCCATCTCAAAGTCTGATGCATGTCTGATGCCCAGGACCGATGATATCATTGACTGCCTCAGAAACGTTCAGTGTATCAGTACACTTGACTTGAATAAGGGGTACTGGCATTTCACCTTACATGAGCAGGATAGAGGGAAACCACCTTTAGTACCCCTTTAGGCCTGTTTCATTTTACCACCATGCCCTTTGGGCTACACGGTACTCCCACTACTTAACAGAGGTTCATGGACAATGTCCTCAGGGAACATTTGGATTATAGTGCTGCTTACTTGGACGATGCAGTGGTGTTCAGTCCAAGTTCGGAAGCATACTTGAAACACCTAAAACAGGTATTAGAAGCCATTTCCCACTCAGGGCTCACATTCAATCCTAATAAATGTTCTCTAGCCAGAAAAGAGACAAAATACCTAGGGTTCAGGATTGAAAATGGCCAGGTTAAACCGGACATTGGGAAGGTGGTCACCATAGCCAATAGTCCCCGTCCTCTTACAAAGCACCATGTGAGATCCTTTTGGAGGTTGGCGGGGTATTATCAATGCTTCGTGCCCAACTTTGCTAATGTGGCCAGTCCACTGACTGATCTTACAAAAAAACAGAACCCTACTAATGTGAGTTGGACAGCCGCTTGTGAAGAGGCCTTTTGTGCAATAAAAGCTTATCTGTGTGCCTCCCCGGTACTTGGAAGTCTAAACTTTACCCGTCCTTTTATAGTACAAACAGAGACCTCTAATTCAGGAATAGTGGCTGTGTAATCACAAGTGTTTAAGAGGGAGGAGCATCCCATTCTTTATCTTAGTTGTAAACTGCACCAGAGAGAGACTAAGTATTCCACAATTGAGAAGGAGTGTTTGGCTCTAAAGTGGGCCATGGAAGCCCTGAAATTTTATCTTTGGGGTGTGGAATTTGAGATATGGATGGACCACAACCCTTTATGTTGGTTGCAGGCTATGAAGGATAAAAATCCCCGCATTATGTGGTGGTATCTATCCCTGCAACCTTATAGGTTCACTGTAAAATACAGATCTGGTCCTTCCAATAAGAAAGCAGACTTTATGTAGCGTTATGGGACTGAATCAAATGTCCAGAATAGATACATCACTGAATCAAATGTTCAGACAGAATCAGACCTCGGGGTAATTGTTAAAGAAGGTATCAGAGAAGTAATCTTTGGTACCCAACTTTCTTTCATTTGTTGTTGTTTTTGTATAGTTCAGAGAGTGAGAGGGTTGAAGCTTCATCTCTCCCTTGGGAGAGATCTGATTAATGGCTGTCTGGATGTTGGATACTCTGGTTAGAGGAAAACCTGGACTGTTTTCATCTTGGGCAGGGAGGAAATGTGAAAGGGTAATGGGGCTCTGGAGACCTCTGTATCCCCCCCCCCAAGTATGTTGCAACAGCACTCTTAAGCTTTGCTCTCGCTATCCTAGCTCTCCTTCTTCCCTGTCTACAGGCAGGCCACTTGTAGAACATTCTTGTTCCGTACACTTTATTTTCTGGTCTCCCAGTATCCCTGCTCGATCTTAGGTTCCTTGGTGCAGAAAGCCCTGCATGATCGTGCATACTGTTGGCTGCACGAGCATTCGAGTGCTTCCCTCTCAAATGTGTGAGGTGATGTGTGTGTGAGCTTAGCCAAAAAAAGAATAAAAGGACTAAAAAGTAGTGGACCTTGAAGTATTGAAAGGCTGCCCACTGAGTAGGATTTTGCAAACTCTTTGTTCCTGCAGCAGTGCGAGAGATATTTAGTGAGTCGCTAGCTGCAACCCTGGAAGTTCTATGAGTCAAAGTGCCGGGTGCACCTTAATTTAGAAAGAAAAACACAAGCATGGATTTAAGACTTACAGAAAGGCTGAATTAGGTTTTATTTTGGCTGCCTTTCTCCTGTTACTCAATAAGGGTTCTCCCCTTTTGTATCACCCACATAGCCTTCTTGTTTTCTGTGGACCTGTACGGGACTAGGAGCTACAGATTACAGCCTCATTCAGAACAACACTGTAGTACTGTTTTGTTGCCCCATTAATATTTATGCAGTAGGAAATAACTCAAACTGTGTTGTAAAAACAGTATGCACTTTGTTGTATTATAATAATTAAATGTTTATAATATAGCTATAGATTGGGTCCAGAAGTGAAATATAATTAGAATTTGATATTAATGCAGAAGGTAATATTTTACCCGTAGAAATGGTTTGGGATGTGTCCTCTGCTGTTCAGTCCTCTCATGTCTCTACCTCCTATAGTGCCGGTGGGCCCTTTGTCTATGTATTAAATAGGTTCAGGACATGTAGGAGTGGCTTGAGTAGCAGAACCCTCCCACTCCAGAATTATTTCTTTGTTAAAACAATGAAATGATGTACTAATATCAGGAAAGGATTGTTTGCCAAGGTTTTTGTGTATTGGTTTAACTCAGATATTAAAAATGATTGCTATTTCTAAAGTTATGGCAGTAACAGGTATTGAGGGAAGCGCCTAGCTGCATCACATGTTCCCTTTCCTGTTATATAAAGAACCGCTGTCTCAGGAATCAGTAGAGTGGAGGACTCTGAGTAGTCCAGACCCTAGTGTTTTCCAGATGTCATTAGTTATCAGTTGGCGATTGCTTTATTTTGTATTATTTATTTCCCTCTTTCATTGTTTGGTCAAACGGTTCACTGTAAGATTTAATTTGCCTGCCTTCTTTAATTTTTCTGAATAAAAGCTGTTTTGTTTTCCTTGGATCCTGGTGTCTGTCTCCATCTCTACCCACAGCCTACTACATGGGGGAACATAAAATGTGAAAACACCAAGAAAAACAAAAGGCTAGGAGAACATGGAAAGCACAAGAGTCATATAGTGGGGAATAGCAAAGTAGGTTCAAGGGTCTGATGATGGGGGTATGCCTTAATTCTAGGAGTCTGGGTAATAAAATCAGCAAGCCACAGGTGCTGATGACAGACACTGAGGTACACCTTCTATTACAGAAACATGGGCTTCAGAAAATAATTACCGAGACCTAAAGGTTCCTGGGTACTCAGTGTTCTGGAGGGGTAGAGGAAAAGGTGTGGGGGGGGGGGCCTCTGTGTCAGGGATGGGATTGAGGTGGTAGAAAATTGATGCATCAGGGGTAATATTTAGAAATCAGAGTCACTGTGGGTGCAAGTCATGGCACCCTCAGATAAGAAACTATGCTTGGGGGTGATATATAGACTGCTGGGTCTAGGAGAAGAGAAAGACCGAGGACAAAAAGCTTGCAGAAGAAATTGAAAAGGGGATGGCAAAGGGGGAAGTAGTGGTATTTTGTGACCTAAACTTGTCTGACATTGGATGTTGTGGTGACCAGTAGCACCAGAAGTCAGGCCCTGCTGGAAGCATTCCAGGACTGTCTCCTGGTACAGCTAGATAAGGGGGGATTGTTTAACCAGGAAAGGCATGCTAAGCCAGAGCTTGTTTCCAGGTGCTGCCTGAAAGCACAAGGAAGTTAAGTGACTTGCTCAGGGTCAGACAGTATGCAATTGGGGGCTGATGGCATTCAAACACAGGTCTCTAGGTTTGCAGTTCAATGCCCTTAACCACTGTGCTATACAGCCTCCTCAACCTAAGAATAAAGAACCTACCAGGCGGACTGCCATTCTTGATGTGGTGCTTACCAACTCGGAGGTTATAGGGGCATTAAGAGTACAGGTGCCACTAGGGAACAGTGACCATAACTTCATTTGGTTTGAACTGGCCCTTGGAACTGGAAAACTCCATTTGAGAACTGAAGCCCTTGATTTTAGGAAGGTGGACTTCAGCAGACTGAGGGGCCATGGTCAGGAAAAAACTTAGGGTAGACAACTTAGGTGGGGTGAAGAGAGATGGGGTAATAAATGGTGCTATTCTCAAGGCATATAATTTATGCATGAGAGCAATAACCAAAAAGAACAAGTTCAAGACACCATTATGGTTCTCAGTAAGAGTCAGAGAGGCAGTGATGGCCTCCAACAAGTTCAAAGAAAAGCAGGGAAAGAAGAATGGGGAGATACTCACTGAGAAATAAGGAGGCACAAAGAATGGTTAGGGAGGCAAAAGTTGACACAGAGCTGAATATTGCAGAAGGTATCAAGGGTGGAGAAAACACTTCTTCCTATATATTATGGAAAAAAGAAAGGAGAGAGAATTATTAGGCTACTGGAGGGGGTTAGGGTGATAGAGGCGGATTGAAAAATGTCTGCTGTACTAAATAAATATTTTTACTCAGTTTTTACTAGCGAGAAAGGCAAACCTTTGCCTGAAAGTGGCATCAAAGTGGTCACTAAGGTGGTCCCAGAGATAAAGTAAACAATATTTGCAAGTGAAGGGGTCCAGAAATGGTTGACAACCCTAAAGATAGATAAGGCCCCAGGAACAGATGGATTCCATCCTAGAATACTGGCAGCACAACTGGCTGAACTCCTAGTAGGACTATTCAACAGCTCATTATTGACAGGAGTAGTTCCAAAGAACTGTAGGGTGGCAGCATCATTCTGTTCCATGTGAGGACAAGGAACAGGCGAGGAACTACAGAACTGTCAATCTGACCTCTATCTTAGGGAGGCTGATGGGGTCACTGGTCAAAAAGGACATCATGGACCACCTGGAGAGCAACAGTCTCCAGGATATTAAACAACATGGGTTCATGGTATGGAAAACTTATGACTAGACTGATAGTTTTCTTTGATTGGTGGAAAAGGGCATTGGATAGGGGCCATGCCATGGATTTGCTGTACTTCAAATTCAGGAAGGCTTTTGACTCAGTATTGCAAAGATGCTTGCTGAGGCAGATGCAGGATCTGGGTGTGACTAAGGATATAGTAAACTGAGTATGTAACTGGCTAAAGGTGAGGCAGAAGAAGGTTGTAGTTAATTGGCTCAAATCTAAAAAGAGGGAGGTCACAAGTAGGGTGCCACCAGGTTTTATACTGGGCCTGGTCCTCTTCAGTACATACATCAATGACATTAAAGAAGGTATCCAGAACAGGCTGTGTTTCTTCATAGAGAACACTAAGTTCTGTGGGAGGGTGAATAGCAGCGAGGAAATCAGAGAAATGCAGAGTGACTTAAAATAATTAGAGGGGTGGTCTAAGGTTTGATATTCAATACCAAATGTGCAAGGTAATGCACCCATGGAATAACAACCCTAGGACAGAGTACTAGATGGGAAGGGTGAGATTTACTACTATGGCTGAGGAACAAGACCTTGTAGCTATCATCAGCAACACCCTGAAACAATCCATCCAGTGCAACAAGGTGTATAGTGAGGCAAGTAGGGTGCTAGGGGTGTATCGGAAGGGGTATTGATAGCAGGAGGAAGGAGCTAGTACTACCCCTTTAAAGACCTTTAGTGAGGCCACAGCTAGAGTACTTGCCCAGTTCTGGAGCTCTCATCTTAGAAAAGATAGGGACAGGCTGGAGACAGTGCAGTGCAGGATAACAAAGATGATTCAGGGCCTCAAGGTACTGAACATGTTCTCACTGGAGACCGGAAGGGAAAGGATAGATATGATAGAGACCTTCAAGTTTCTTAAAAGAAATTAATAAGGTGACTATGAAGAATTATTTAGTTTGAATAGTAGTTCAAGGTCACAAGAGCATGAGTGGAAACTGACAGGAGGGAAGTTCAAGAGGGACAAGAGGATGTATTATTTTTACAGAAAGGGTTGTGGACCCATGGAATGGTCTACCAGCCAAAGTGGTGAGAGCTAAAACTGTTAATGGTTGGGACAGAATGAAAGATATATTGTTCTCTCAGGGTGTAAGGATCTGGAAGGAGGATAAGGGGAAGGAAGATGGGGAGGACTCGGGCTTGGATGAACAATATGATCCAGTCTGCACTCTTACAGTTGGATGCCAGTAACTTTTATTACTCAACAATTAAAAAAACAAACAAAAAAAATAATTTTTTAATTGCACAATGGCAGCAATATAAATTCTATGCTGATGGTGTGCCACTATCACCAACGGGTATCAAACCCTAGTGCTTCGCCTAAACAGGCTTTGTCAGGGGTGGAGACATGATGGAATGACAGTTCTTTTATAGTCCCAACCATATGATATTGGAAACCTGTTTCTTGTTTTCTGAATAATAAAAGTTACTGGCAGCCAACGTTAAGAGACTCAAGCAGCCCACCCCCCTGTATATTAGAGCAGACAGCAAGGAAGATCAGGAAGTTAAGTTGTTGGCAGGTAGGCCTGAACCAGTTACAAGGGGTACAGAGGAGGAAGGGAGGCAGCAAAAGAAGGAAACCAGGGTTGGAGGGAAGAAACAAGAAGACAAAAGCAGGAATAGAAGATGGACAGGCAGTAAAGTGTGGAAGGCCATGTACACGAATGCCTACAGCCTGGGAAACAAAATCCCAGACCTGGTGGCCTTGATGGCAGAGGCTGAACTGGACATAGTGGCAGAAACTGAGGTGTGGTACACTGTAAACCAGAAGGTGAATGTACCAGGTCATGCTCTATTCAGGAGAGATACGGAGGGTAAAAAAGGGGTAGGTGGGTGGCCCTGTATGTCAGGGAAGGTATAAAGGCAACTGCAGTACAGGACAGACAGGGGGAGGCCGAGGCACTGTGGGTCTCCTTTGAGCATGCAAATGACACAGTGATTCACACAGGGGTGACCTACTGGCCTCCAGCTCATGAGGGATGAGGTGGACAGATTCCTAGTGGAAGAAATACATGAGATGGCAACAAACGGGGAGGTGCTGCTGCTAGGTGATTTTAATATGCCAGATGTGGATTGGATCATCCCGTTGGCAGCCCCAGCCAGGAGCTGAGACATCTTGGGCTCCCTGCAGAGGCAGGTCACAGGCAGCTAGTGCTAGAACCCACCAGAGACAGGCGATTCTGGACTTAGTACTGACTAATGGAGACAGAATCACAGATGTTAAGGTGGAGGCACGTGGGATCCAATGACAACCACACAGTGTAGTTTAACATGGGTACAGGGTCATGTTTAAGCCACACAAAGGCAAAGGTCCTAGATTTCAGGAAGACAAAGTTTGATAGGATGGGTCTAGGTATCAAAGGAGCCCTGGCAGGGAGAGATGCAAAATGGGGAGTTGAGGAATAGTGGGCACACCTAAAAGGAGTCTAGTGGAGGTGACAAACCATTGCATTAGGCTCAGAAAAAAGGCAAGAGAAAGAACAAACCACTGAAGTTCTCTTAAGGTGCAGCAGAGAAAGTAAGAACCAAAAGGAGGGCTTTCAGAAAATACAAGGAGGCACAGAAGGAAGAGGATAGGGTGGTGTGGCTAAAATGTCTGAGGGAAGCAGGGAAAGCTGTTAGGAGCGCAAAGGTGCAAACAGAGGAAAGATTAGCACAAAAGGAGAAGGAAGGGGACATGACATTCTATAAGTACATCAGTGAGAGAAGGAAGGACAAAGGTGAGATTGTAAGCTTCAGAGGAAATGAAGGAGAGTGTTCATGTTCAAGTTCAAGTTTATTGCAGGAAAACTCCATTGAGCAAGCTCATTCACAAGGAGGTCCTGTGACATAAACACTTAAAGTACAAACACAGATAGGTAATAACAGTATATACATGAAATACACGTTACATGATACAGGCTGGATATACATACAAGGGTACCACATAGGGTGACCGCAGGTGGTAAACATTGATATGAGACAGGAAGCGACTTATAGGTCACATACTGATAAATGAAACATGGTGACTGGTGTGATTTGATTTAATCAAATCAAATCAAATCAAATATATAGTATTTTGGCAGCTAGAACAAACAACAGTCTACAACTGATATGGGAGGAGGAGAGATTTGATAGAGTAGCAGGAGCGAAGCAAAGATAAAGCCAGGAGTAGAAGGAAGGAAAGCAGTTAATATGACAAATCAATTATACCTTACCAGTGGATAAATATGGCACACATGGGAAGGAAGAGACATAATGACAGTTACAGGTGTCTTTTTATTTTGGCTGAACTTAGCGATTTGTAGAAGTTTATTGAAACTGTGCTAGTTAGTTTCAATGCGGTTTTGTAATTGGTTCCAAATGGAGGGAAGGGCATATGCACAGCATCGCTTACCAAAGGAAGTCCAAGGCCTGGTATGTCAAGCATAATAAAGTCAGATTTTCTTAACTAGCATGCACTATGTGAGATACTAATAAGGGAAGAGACATAGCTTGGCAATTTCTGCAGGAGCAGTTTAAGAGTCCATAGCCCAGCATGGAGCAGGCCTAGTAGTAAGGGATGTCCAACCAACAGCTGCATATAAGTCACAGTGGTCGCGAACGGTAAGGAGTTGGTAATGAACATAACGCACGGTGATAAAGGATGTCCAGTTACTTAGATTTGCAAGAGTGGTGGGAGGAATAGATTACATCGCCATAGCTCCAGTAGGGGAGAAAAGTGGCCTGTACAAGCTTGTTTCGAGTTTCAAGGGAAGGGGCCTATTTCTGTAGAAGAAACCTAACCTGCTTTTAACCTTCTAGAGACATCTTCGATATGGTCACTGAAAGATAATTTATTGTCGATCCAGATACCTAGATATTTAAATTTGGTTACAACTTCCAGAGGCTCGTTTAGTGTGGTGACAATGAAGTCTTGGGCAAGAGTATTGGGGGGGGGGTCTGAGACAGCACTGCGGGAGAATATCATCGCTGTAGTCTTCTTGGCATTGAGCAGAAGCTTTGCCTTTATTAAATTATGCTCAAGTTGTGCGAAGTCGCCGAAGCACTCCCTTGACTTCAGATAACGATGAGCCAGAAGTATACAACACAGTATCATCTGCAAAAAAGTGCAGATTGGATGTAGATATGTTAGCATCTAAGACATTGATGTACAGAGAAAACAAGATAGGGCCTAAGATGGATCCTTGGGGGACTCCTCTTGCAACTGGCAAGGCAGCAGAAAAAAAGTCTTCCGCCTTTACTTTTTGGAATCTTCCAGTTAGGTAGCTAGAGAACCACTGGGTGGTATGGTATGTGGCACCCAACTTTGCAAGGCAATTGACTAATAGTTTGTGATCAACAGTATCAAAAGCTTTGCTGAGGTCCAAAAAGAGTGTCTGGAGGGAGACCTGGAAAAGGCGTCAATACTGAATAAATACTTCTGCTCAGTTTTCACTGAAGAAGGTGAGGGACAGGGACCACCATTAGGCATCAGATACAAGGGGGGGGGGATGTGAAAAACCAGTCTATTTACAGAAGAGAGAGTTCTAGAGGAGCTCACAAAACTGAGGGTGGACAAGGCAACGGGACCAGATGGCATACATCCCAGGATACTAAAGGAATTATGGATGGAGCTATTTTGTATGTATTTTGCTTGTTATGTTTTCTATGTCTGGGTCAGTCCTGAAAAAGGGCTTTGACCCAGAGTCCTAAACTGGTTAACAAATAAATGAAATGAAATGAAATGAAAGCACAACTGGCAGTCATGTTCAGTGAGTTGCTCAATACAGGAGTGGTTCCAAAGGACTGGAAAAGGGCACCTGTAGTCCATCTTCACAAAAATGGAAGCAGTGAGGAGGAAGGAAACTATAGGTCAGTCAGTCTTGAGGCAAGCGGCCCAGTTGCTAGCCCTTATTTGTAGATATGTTTTTTGTTGACATAATTTTGTATATATGTACATACCAAGACGTGCCAGTGTCAGCATAAAGGCACCTAGGAAAAACATTAGATTTTTAAAAAGGGTTTGACCTTCTTTTAACCTGCAGGCCAGTCTTGCTTGCCAGGAAAATGACAAGTTATTGTCAAAAAGCTTGTGAATAGATGATCAAAGAGTCTTCCTCTACGTTAACTACCCAAGGGAAACAGAAGTAATAAAATATCAGGAGATAGCCCTTTTCACTTCAAGACAAACATAATGCTTTGATCCCAGGAAACTGTTAATAGTATACTTCGATTTGTGAGGTAATAGGAAAGAACACATTCTTCTAACAGACCTGTGTGAGATTGTAATGTCAGGTGTCATAAATATAGGCTGGGTAACATCACCAGGTGGCAGAACATTGTGTTAGGAAAGGGCAAGAGTGACACCTGGTGGCCTAAAATGGAAAGGCCAGCCTCTATCCACAGACTGGAATAGCCAACATTATAAATAGCCCAGATCAGGGCATTTGCACTCACATTCTCATCTGGACTACACCTAACACAGAGAAGCCAAACTGCTGAAACCCAGTGTGGCTACAAGGACTAAAAGAACTAAAAACTTTCATCTACTTTTCTGGTATTCAATTCACTGTAATTTCAAAGTAGACGTCTAGCTAACAGTGTTAGAGTGTTTACATGTATACTGTATATTTGTCCCATTTTGTTTCTGCATACTGTAACTCAAATTAGTGTAATTTCTTTTTAGTTATAACTGTATTTAAGTATTTTAGTAAACACCTTTGCTTTTCTAAAGAAATTCTGCCTGTGTGAGATTTCTATATTTGTGTGTTTCTGTAGAAGGTTTTTATAATAATCTGTGACAACTGTTAATTGCTTAGAGGGGCCACCATAAGCAACTAAATTGAGAAAATGGTCTGAAAGGGATCTTTAAGGATAGGGAGAATACCAAAGTCTCAGGGACAAGTCTGCAGGGATTTTGAACCAGGCTGTTGTATGTCCTGTAGGTAGATGGAAATTCAGGCTTATACTGCTACCCCAAAGACAGTGTGATGCCTGGGTCTTCCTCCTCTGTGTAATAGCCAAGGAAAGGGTTCATATTTGACCACAAGACTCGAGACTGGTATTGTGCCCTTATTCAGAGCTAGAGGGACACACTGGGTCCTCGTGGCAGACGTGCAGTCATGACCTTGGCGTACATTCTGAAAGGACGAGGAGGGTATCCCTGTTCCCCCTCTGTCACGGTTTGCACTGAAGGGCGGGCACTGTGAGCTCAGTGGACCTGACTTCCAGGAGTGGGTTTGTGACAAGACTCACCTCTTTAGTGGGTATGATTATGGAGGCACTGCTTAAGGAAAGGACTGTGGAACACCTGGAATCCAACACAGCACAGGATCCAAGGCAGCATGGATTCATAGGAGAAAGGTCATGTCAGAAAAATCTGATAGATTTTTTGACTGGTTGATGAAGGAGGTGGATCGGGGAGGATCGGTAGAAATTTCCTACCTTGATTTCAGCAAGACCTTCAACACCATTCCACATAAAAGACTGGTAAATAAGTTAGAAAAGCCAGCTCGGTGGCACTGAGGGTTGAGGCACTGAACACCACACCTCATGCTACGCTGGTGACCTGGGCTCGTGAATGATCTTGGAAAGCCGGGGGCCAGCATGGGAGGGGGAGGGTGGGAGCAGGATTGAGCATTGGCTCTTATCTCCCGGGTAAGAGGTGGGGTCACCCGCCTGTTGTACCACCATCACCGAATCACCGAATGGAGGTTCAGTGCTGGCGCAGGTGGTCAGTGGTGTGACTGGAAGGGAGGGGTGTCCCAAACAATGTGCATGCCTTCACATGCATGTGCTACATCAGGGACATGTGGGTGTAGGGGTCAGGAGAAAACCCATAAAAACCCAGAAATTACATGTGAAAAAAAATAATAAGTTGGGAAGCCTGGGCATGGGCCACAAGGTGGTGAACTGGGTTAGAAACTGGTTGGGGGACAGGAAGCAAAGGGTGTTGGTAAATGGGATCTAATCCCAGGAAGATGGGGTGACCAGTGGGGTACCTCAAGGATCAGTCCTGGGGCCAGTCCCTTTTAATGCCTTTATTAGTTGCATTGCAGAAGGGCTGGAAGGGCAGGTTTCCCTGTTTGCAGATGACACCAAGATCTGCAATAGGGTAGACACTCCAGGTGGGGTGGAAAATAAGGGGGGACCTAGGAAAGCTGGAAAATGGTTTGAAGTGTGGCAACTGAAGTTCAATGAAAGAAGTGCAAAATCATGCAGCTGGGGTGCAGAAACCCTGTGGAGAACTACGGGGGGGGGGGGGGTTGCTGACATTCACCAGGGAGAAAAGGGATATGAGGATTATCATCTCAGATGACCTAAAGGTGGCTAAGCAGAGTACAAAGGTTGTAGAGTGGGCCGGTGGCATGTTGAGGTGCATAGGAAGGGGTGTCACCAGCAGAAGGAGGTTGTGCTACCACAATAGAAAACACTGGTGAGGTCTCATCTGGAGCACTGTGTGTAGTTCTGGAGGCCGAATCTTCTTAAGTACATAGACAGGGTGGAGGTGGTACAGAGAAGGGCAACTAAGATGGTGTAGGGCTTGCAACAGAAGACCTATGAGGAGAAATTAAAAGACCTCAGTATGTATACACTGGAAGAGAGGAGGGAACTGGGAAATATGATAGAAACCTTAAGTATCTAAAGGTTATAAACAAGGTGCAAGTGGAAGACATCTTTCCGTACAGGACAGGTACAAGAACAAGCAGGCACGATATGAGATTGGAGGGGGGCAGGATAAGGGATAATGTGAGGAAGTTCTTTTTCACATAAAGGGTGGTGGATGCATTGAATAGCCTGCCCCAGGAAGAGGTAGGATCGAGCACAGTGGTGGGATTCACACATGCATGGTATAGGCATAAGGGAACCCTAGATGTGGGAAGGAGAAGCTAAAATGTGTGACCAAATAGGATCAGTGGCTGCTGATACAGGTAGGGTTTATGAGCAGACTGGATGGGCCTAGTGGTCCTTATCTGCCGTCAACTTCTATGTTTCTATGTTTCTTTCCAAAGGAGTGCAGCTATTCTTGGATACACAGTGTGACTGACTCGGGTAGCTGACCCTTTCAGCAACATCCTCTACTGAAGATTCTGTGCGGATTGGTTGTAACATACAGCAGCCTAAGTCCCATGGTTAGATAGGTAACTTAGGCAGACAATATGGACCATTTGTCTTTTTCTGCTGTCATTGTCTATGTTTCTATGTTTCTAGGCATTTCTGGAGTGCATAGATCTGCCTAAATAGAAAAAGAGGCATCAGCGCTTCATGCCTGGGTACTGTTTCACCTGGGATGATGAAAGGGCAATGTTTAAAAACATCTTGATATTTTGGGGGCAGAGCATGATAAAATCAACACTTTTTTGCCTGGTATATATAAAAAAAGTTGCAAAGATTTCTATTCCCCAAGCCCCGAAGGGTTTGTCTTGCTCCACCCCCAAATAAATCCTGGATCTTCCTCTGGGTCACTTGATACTGCTTGAGCACTTCCAGATGTGGAGGTTTCTGGCTGGTCACAGGGTGGGGGCTGAACATGTCTTTCTTTATGTTTCTCTGCCTAACTGTTCATTGCCTGTGTGTATGGGTGAGAGAGTGGTAGGGTGTATGATGATGATATACAGTATATTGCTAAACTGCCATAAATAAATATATCTGTATATAAATATATAGGGGCCTATGCATGACGGCGATGCAACGTGTGCAGCATGCAGGCGCAGTGAGCAGGGGAATATACGTGCATGCAAGCCATGAGCATTATGCATGAAGTGCGTGGGAGGAGCCGTGCAGCAGGGCAACTCAGAGCTACGCAGTCTGCATACGTGTCAGCTATGCGGGAAGGGGCAGTATAACAGGTACGCGCCGACATGCATAGCCCATGCATGAACATGTGGAACCCGCACACATGCACGCCCCACAGCGTGTGGAGCAACACAAGGCCAGTGGCAGACATCAACAGGGGTGCAAGCAACAGTAGCACCAGCAGCAGCAAATGGCCATGGGAAGGGCATGCAGCAGGGCACAAAGGCAAAACACAGCGGGAGGTAGTCCGTCACAAATGAGCACTCATATGCCACGCTGTGGGCACCCAACACAGGCAAGCAGCCACGCCAGCATGGCACTGGAAGGTAAAGGTGTGGCAACCTTGCCACTGGCAACAGCACCCATGTGACACACACCAGTGGCACTGACAGGGGGCATGGTGTGGGATGCCACAGCAGTGCACAGGCACCCACACACCCGTGGAATGGCCGGGCAGTGACTGTGCACCCACAAGCCAGCAGATGACAAACCCACCCACCAGGGCCCATGACACACGGTGACCGCCATGGGGGTGCACTGCACAGGGATGCAGAGCGGACAACCGACCCACAACAGTGGGATTGGCATGCCCCCACAACATGCCCTGCAGAACGGCAACCCAGAAAAGGCAGAGCCAGCTGCCCAGCAGGAGGAACCAGCCCATGGCCCACAATGTGGCATCACCTACAGCGCACACCAATGATCCCCCCGCCCGGCACCATCAACCAACTACACAAGTGCCGCTGGGAGCACGGGACTGCCCCGGTGGTCTCAAGAAAACCACCCAGGCCCACAGACAGCACACATGGAAAAGTCGCAGGGCACAGTGACCATGCATGACCCATCCCCACAGAGCAGAAGTGAGAGACAGGAAGACATCACAGCAATACGAAACCTAAACAGACACCACTGTGCCCTGTGCCCAAGACACCATGCGTTGGGACGTGCCCCCCAGCACAGTGGCCCATGACCCATAGTGACCCACCCCATCACCAGCTGCGACCCCCAGCAAACAACAACAGCCCTGTGGCTGACCAAGGCAATGCCCCCCAACACACACACAGACACACACACACACACACACACACACACACACATATGCGGCAAGGAAAAGACATGGTAGACTGGCAAATGTTTAATGCACAAGTAATCATGACACAGGAGAAAGTAATCCCACAGCCCCTCCCCCCCAAGCCCAATGACGCACACAGTCCAGTGCAACAGCACAGCCAGTCCTGTTGTCCTCTCACATGGCATGCCACATCCTCCATGCCAGCCCCGTCATGGCCTGTCTGTCCACCTCATCGCCACTTTGATGCTGGATTCTTTCCTTTGCCATCACAGGCCACCACACACAGCACAACACCAGGCACCATATGGGTCCACGGTATCACTGTAGAGAGAAGGAGACAGTACAGTGTACACCGAGTATGGTATACATCACCCCTGCCACCCCTACTACTACTGCAGCTCCCCCTGCCCACGTACCAATCCGGACAGACCACTGGGCCCCGACACCATGCAGTGCATGTGCTGACTGGAACCACCCTCCCACCACAAGTGCCTGGTCCCCAGTCCCCACCCTGGCCTTGGAAGGTAGGGTGCCAGAGCCCCGTACTGCATCTGCAATATCCCCACCCTCAAAGATGCCTGCAGCCTGATCCTGTATACGCTGGAGCACTGCCCCCACTACCATCCCAGTCCACCTGCAGGGCGGTCCCTGGCAGGGAGGCATACGGATGCAAACCAGGTGTGACACTGCAATGGGTGTGCTTCTGCACATGGCTTCCACTATGTAGAAAAGCAAGGGGAGGTGCCCCCAGACAAGTGGACAACAGATAACCCATGGGCGTGGTGCACCTACCTGCGATGGCACAATGACCCTCCACAAGGTCCATGGCTCAACATCCCCCTGGTCACCTTCGTAGTGTGATACACCCCAATGCTGGTCTGTGAAGGTGACGTGGCATGCCGCACACCCACCGCATGTGGTACTGTGCCCAAGGCATCTCCACCATGACAGTGGCCCCATCCGGTTGCTCCTGGCGCTGAAGCTCCATGCTCTGTGGAATGCCTGTAGAGCTCTGTGGGGAAGGGGAACAACACAGGAGAGGTCAGCACACATGCACAAGCCAAGGCGGGCCACCTCCATCTCCTACCAGCATGCACATGGAGTGTGTGCAGCACACCTACCTGCAGCGTGGCCGTGGTGGCCCAGAGCATGCTGTACCCACCACTGTCTGATTAGTTGGACTCAGAGGCATGACACAGATCCACTGGGTACCACTTCATGTCAGTGCAACATGCAGAGGCACGGGGGGGCCCCTTATGTAGCCCATCAGTGCCAGATGTGCATGTGGCACGTGGCACCTTGTATGCACCTCACCCATGGTAGGTGTGACAGGGTACACATGCCCCCCCAAGACACATCGTGCACACTACGGGAGGGGCGTGGCCACTGATACATGCCCCCATGGCTTGGCACATGCACACCCAGCAGCAGGCACAGTGGGGCACATGCCCCATGTAACAGTCCGTGCCCGCGGCTAATGCCATGTGCATTTGATTGGTGGCCCTTGCCTGGCACATGCACACTACAACTGTACACCTGCCATAATGGATGCTACATAGGCGGTTGGACAACCGTGTTGTGTGCTGTTCCCAGTACAGGCTGATTACCGACAGACGGTGACATGTGCCCGGGAATGCTCATGAACTTGTATCTGCAGAATGCAAGGCGAGGTAGGGGTGGTGGCTGATCACCCTGGGAGTGTGTGTTTCATCCCCATATGGACGGGCGGGGGCTATGGGACATCCACTGCATAGACCGCTTCTGGCTGCCATGGCCAATGGTTGCACAACTGTGTGACATGGTCCATGACAGTGTGGGCCCAAGGACATGATGGTCCATGGCCATGACTGTCGAGATGAAGGTCATGTGTGCACTGTCATACTATGCGACAGGGTCCTTCCAGCACGTTGTGGGTGATGTGATCAGCGTGAGCCAGTCATCCATGTCCAGGGCACTGGCCCAGGCCACGGATCCTCTGCTACCACATGTGTGGAACCACATACAACTCCCGCAGATGGTCGGTGAGGCCCACGCCATGAAGCAGGCATTCCATGCAATGCACAGAATGCTAGACATGCTCGGTGCCATGGACTGCATGCACCTCACAATCCAGCCGCCCACAGTCGATGAGGTGGTGTATTGCAACTGGAAAGGCTTCCACAGCATTAGTTGCCAGGTCAACTGTGATGCGGGGCTCCTGTTCGCTGATATGTGCACATGGTTTCCTGGATCGTGCCACAATGCCTGCATCCTGGATGCATTGGGGCTTGGTGCCTGGCTCTGTGCGGGACGTGTCAATGGATGGTTGCTGGGTAGGTGTCAGTGCTGCTGTATGGCCGTATTCCAAGCACATGCCATGGCTAACGTCTCCCCTCTTTCTTACAGGTGACAGCGGTTATCCATTGTGCCAATATCTTCTGACGGCCTACCTGGCACCTAGAGATGCAGTGGAGGTCACCTACAACATGGCGCACCAGCAGACGCAGGCCATCGTGAGAGGTGCATCGGCCTGCTGAATATGCATTTCCAGTGTCTGGACCACACCAGGGGTACCATGATGCAGTTTTCGAGGTGCACCTACCATGTCTTCGAGGTATGCATGATGCTGCACAACATGGCCATGCATCATGGTGTACCACTGCCTCACTATGAGCCCCCTGACATGCCACTGGAGCATGAGGCCAGTGGTCCGGCATGTGGCCTAGAGACCACTGCAGGCCATGCAGCATGTGTGGTGGTCGTCAATGGCACATTCCGCTACTAGGCATGGTGCCACATGTTTAGGTGTGGCCCTGCAGCCCATTGTCTCTTCTGTCGGGGCACATGCCAGCTGTGCCAGGTGTCGCTGTTGCGGCCGATGCATACCAAATGATGAGGCTTGTCTGAGGGCATGCATAGGCCCAGGCATGCCCTCAGTGTGTGCCAGTGGCATCCACTGGTGTGGCTGGTGCTTGGTGGCAGGGTCCCATGGCCCTTGCAACAAGCCCCTGTACCATGGCAAAGTAACCAGCCACATGGGGGTCCCCACTTTGTGTGTTCATGGTCCTGCCGTGAGTGGTGCCATTGTCACCCTGTGTTGCCCTGTGCCCTGTGTCCCATGCCAATGCATGTGTGTGTATGCATGCAGCCCTGTGTGCCAGCACAGGGTCACATCCATGGTGCAGCTGGGCGACTCATGGGTCCAGCATTTCATGGCTATTGTGCACCTTGTGTTGTGGTACATTCCTGTATGGCCCCCCATGTCTCCCACCTGTGTGTCTGCCCCAGTGCCCTGCTGTTGTGGCCCCTGCATCGTGGTGCTTCCTGAGAGTCAGCAGAGGCTGCTGGACACTGGTTGGTGCTGCCTTTTATGCCCAGACCACCTCTCCAATGTTGGCGGCCTAGCTGCCCCCTTTGTCTGACTCTGGGTGTTCATCTGCTGATGTCCCCACGGGCATGTCCGTGTTGCCGACCTTGCCCAGCCGCATGACATTGGGTGGTGTTGGCTCTCCTGTGCCCATGTCCCTGTCCTCCAATGGGTGCCTCACATCTGCTGGTGCTGCAAGGGCAGTGCCACCCTACTCCAGGCATGGTCCACCACCTGTTGCCCATGGCGGCATACCCCAGCCCATGATGGTTGTATCCAAATGTTCCTGGGATGCTGCGAGCCACACTATGTCATGCCCCATGGCAGTTATGATGCTGGTCAGCACCACCAGTGCCTCTGTGTGCCACTGTTGTGTATCCAGGCATTCCTGCTTCAGCTGATGCAGCTCACTGTTCTGGTGTATGGCGATCACCGGGGGGCGTGTCACCCAGCTGCACCCGGCTGGACGGGTGGACGGGCCATCGTCACTGTTGTCGGGTTCCACTATGCCCACGGTGTACGCACCCATGCCATGGCATGGCGCTGGCCAACCCTGTGCACTCCATTGGCTGGCAGTCCATGGCACCTCTGTGTTCTGTGTCCTGTGGCGTACTGCTGCCCTACATACCACCCGGTGTCCCTTCTCTTCCATTGTTCTCTGCCATGTCCATGGCAGTTGCCTCCACCTCACTGTCAGTTCCTGCACCAGTGTCGGGGGCCATGGCCGGCGCTATTGGCACTTCTGCCTGTCTTCGCCCTGTGGGATGTAGAAGGAAGGCCATGTTACATGCACTGCTCACACTGCATGGCCTGCATCCCCACCCGTGAACACCCTGGCTTACCTGCAGTGTTGTCCTCCATCTGCTGGTTGTGGCATGCGTCTGTTGTGTGCACTGTCTGCATTGGCTGCTCCCCCCCCTCCATGTCCACCACCTCTGGCTGGCTCTGTTGGTACAAAGGAGGTATATTAGGCTTTGGGGGTTCTGTGCATCCCCTGCATGGGAGTGCAGAATGTCTCTACCATGCCTACCTGCTGACGTGTCCACTCCCTCATTCATCCCATGGATGCTCACCTCCGTAATCATGTCCACCACCATCCACTTAACTGGCATGAGCTCGGGTCCTCTGCGGGTGTTCACATGCTGCTGCCACCAGCTGCCTCTTCACATTGAATCTTAGGTTCTGCCACTTGTGCTTGATTGCCGATGTCATCCTGGTACCCGGTCCAGCAGCGTTGACAGCATGCCTGCACCCCCAGCCACAGGTGTGCCTTCACATCTGTGGGGTGGACTGGCTGAGCACGCCATATAGCCTGTCATGGTTGGCACTTATCTCACTCACCATCATGGCCACCTGTTGCCCGGTAAAATTCGATGATCAGGACCGCCTAGTCCCACCGACGTGGGGGTCTCCGGGATCCGGAACTGGCTTGTGCCTGTCTTGCTCTCTCTCTCTCTCTCTCTCCCTGTTGCTATGTGCAGCTTGCGCTGTGCCCTTCCTCAGTTCCGCCATCCATGCATCACCTCCTACGTGTTCAGGATTAATGTTCCCATGTGCGGTTTGACAGGTGCAGATCTCCTTTTTTGGCAGGGTCAAGGGGTGGGGACGTGTACCCTGTCCCCTCCTCTGTTGTCTGCGCATCCTGTTCTGTGCCTTCCATGGTGCCACCCACTGCCTCTGAGTGGGCCGCAGTTCTGATAGTGCATGGCGTGTGCTGTGCCAGTCCTGCATGGTGCGCAGCTGCACTACGCTTATCCCACGGTTTCTGCATCTTTCCCGTGCCTTTGTGCATAGGCCCCAAAGTGTGTATGGGACTAGAGCAGCTTGACTGAGTATTAGCTGCTAGGGATCATCTGGTGTGGGTGGTGCAAAAAGAAAAGACAGGGGGTCATGGTGCAAAACATTGTGGGGATGCAGACTGTGTGTGATTGCATGGCTTTTTGGGGGGCTGGTGCAGGAAACAATGTAGGAGCAGGATAAATATTTCTTGGCTTGTATTTTTCCCATATAAATATGCAAAATTCTTCATTATAATTGTGGATTCGTCCACCCATATGTGGGGTACTGCAATTTTGAATCAACGTGCCCTGCTGGTTAATGCAAAAAAAATAAAGGTTGACCCCTGATTACGAGCCACAGGGTGCCTGCACTGAGTGCCTTTAACACCTGTGGTGTACTGTTATTAGGCTATAAACTCCACATCACAGGGTCTTATTGGTCTTACATAATGGGTCCCACCTGTAAGTATTTTACAGTTAAAAAACACACAATGAAATATATCTGACTATTTTATTTTAAAAAGTTTCCCTGGATAATAGAAAATCACTCTAAACAGTATATAGTGAGTGAGTTACATTTACAGAATATCATTCAATGTTTGGTGAATACAGTAGTGTAAGTGCTTGTGCATACTTTCAACTTTGGCCTTTCTCTATTCCCACTCTCAGTATAGGAGCTGGGCAGCATTATGGAAATAGAAGGCCCAACACTAAGGGTGAGAAGAGTGCTAGAGGAGGAGGAGGAGAAGAGGATGGTGGGTGTTCAAGACATGCTAAGCATGGGATGTTGGGAGAAGCTGGCTTATATTTGGATGGTGGGACGACTTACTCTCCCATATTGAATCTCAGACAAAGCTTTTCCATTCAATGTTTGGTGAATAGTGTGTCTGTGCATACATTAAACTTTAGTCTTTTTCTATTCTCACCCTCAGTAGAGGAGCTAGATGACATTACAGAAATAGAACACCGAAAAAGAGAGAAAGAGAGATTACCTACTCCAACTAGAGAGGACCTCTCAGGGAGGAAACCTCTGAGGAACCATGGCTACTGAACTGCCCTTCCTCTAGGCATACTAAGAGGAGATAATCCTAAATGCTTGTCTGATTTCTTCTTCTGGATTGGGGATGTATGTTTCGAAGCATGAAGAGGTCCATCTTCCAAGTCTCTTGAGGATGTGAACAGGGATGTTGTTTGTAGATGCTGAAGATGCTGCTCCAATCTGAAAAGAAAGACCTGTGAATATAAAAGGACTAAGTCAGAGTAATTGTAATAGAATTCTCACATGTTCCATAAACCATTTGGTAGTTATTGCTGTATGATTGTTGGAAGATAGTAGAGGTTGAGAGGAACTAGAGCAAACGTGATAGTGCATGAGTTGATCTAAAACAGCTACTGACACCAGTTGTTCTGAGTAGGGAAATATGTCATTTGAATTCCTTTGAGCAGTCTATCAGTTTTTGAAGTTGGAAGTAAGAGAACCTAATGATGTTCTTGTTTTATTATGATTGCTTGCATGCATGTGCAAGAAACATAGTGCCACCATATGAGTTTTCGTAGGTGTGGCACCCCCGCTTCCAATGCCCTGACTGTTTCTGCAGGCATGGCCGCAGTGCACCAATGAATGTCCCAGCTGTCTATGACAGCAATTCAGATGCAGTGCCATACAGCTGAAAGCAAGCGACCGCTACAATCAGTAGTGGTAACGTGTAGGCAATTTGCATACTGCCGTGCCGTCAGCAGTATGCAAATTGCCCTCACGTCACCACTGCTGACTGTAGCAGTCATTGTATCGTGCCACCCATTTTAGCAGGGGGTGCCCAAGTCCCCTTGGCTCATGCACACTCCCCCACCGCGCCACTGTCTGACGGGATGCCAACCTCGCCGGCTCCAGTGCCCCCAATAAAAAACATACATCCAGGTGCCATGCTGGGAGCCTACCCCAGCGTGGCACAAGTCCAGTGGCCTTATGTGTTCCCCCGTCCACACTGTATGGCCAAGAAGTGCACCTCAGCATGGTAAAAGTCCCACATCATCTTTGTAGAAAAGAAAACCTGTAACAAAAGAAAAATGGTCCCTCGTTGCCTCTCTTGTCCCTCTCCCACAACCCATGCCCACCCTCTGTGTACCCCACCTCCCCACACCCCCTAACCCCATACTTACCTCTGGAGGCTGGCATGACAATCTTCAGTGGAGCGGGAACACATCTACACTCTTCAAAAATGACCGCTAATTGAAGAAATGCCGGTAAGCTGTATAATGGCATAAATAGTTTTTTTTTCAACTTTGGTGCATATCTGGGTCATTTTTTTGAATTTTTGTACCAAATTTTCAACATGGGGTTCTTGGTACCCCACCTCATGAATTTTGTGGCTGTCATTTGGTTATTCGGTCCCGAAAGGTGATTTCACAGTCACTGCTCGGAATCACCTTTCAGGACCGATTCACAAAACAACGGTGTCACTGTTCATGAGGTGGGCTCTCAAAAAGCCTATATTGCAAATTTGGTGAAAAAGTTCCCAAAAATGACTGTGTTACAAGCGTACATTGTGCAGTTTCCACGCACACTCACAAATTAGTGAATTTGTAATATTTTCACTCCAAATTTCAGCACTGGTATTTTTTCATACCTCCTTATGAACAGTACAGCTGTCATTTTTCACATCCTGGCCGAAATGTATTTTCATACTTCTGGCACAGAATAGCGTGGACATTGAGGGAAATCAGTGTTCAGGACAGATTAAGAAAATCACACTGACACTGTTCATGAGCAGAGGTCCTAAAATGCCTATGTTGAAAATTTGGTCACAAAAGTCCATAAAATGACTGTGTTACGAGCGCGCATTGCGCAGTTTCTACACGCCCTCGTAACTTCACAAATCTGTAATAGTTTCAGTCCAGATTTTCAACACTGGCATTTTTCCACACATCCTTATAAACAGTACAGCTGTCATTTTTCACGTTCTGGCCAAAATGTGTTCTTGCACTTCCGGCACAGAGTAGAGCAGTCGCTGTGGGAAATCAGTGTTCTGGACAGATTAAGAAAATCACAGTAACACTGTTCATGAGCGGAGGTCCCAAAATGCCTACATTGAAAATCTGGTGAAAAAAATCCTCCAAATAATTGCATTGCGGGATTGCGTTGTGCAGTTTCTATGCACGCTCGTGACTTCACCGTTTTTTTATATTTTCATTCCAGATTTTCAACATTACCATTTTTTACACCTCCTCATGAACAGTACAGCTGTCATTTTTCACATGTTCAAAATGTGTTTTTGTACCTGTGGTGCCAAATGGCGCAGTCCCTGTGTAAAATCACCTTTCGGCTAACAAACTGATAGAGTCACTTTTCATGCAGTGGAGCCACAAAAAGCCCATGTTGAAAACTTACAGTACAAATACCAAGAAACACCCAGGGCCTTAGGGTTTCTGACCATAACCCCCTACCCTGTAGGGTCTGGCAGGTGTCCACCCTGCCCTGTAGGGGCTGACAGGTGTCAGGGGTGTGACTTGGGATTGTCGACAGTAATGCTCACGCCATTCCACCCACACCCCCACCCTGCAGCCAGTGATAGGCATCGAGGTGCACCTTGGCCTCTTTGGCCCCAGAATTCACACCATTGTCCTATACTGCACCCATTCCAGTGTATTTCCTTATGGAATGAGGTAAGTGTAAAGTCCGAACACCCCAAGGCACACCTCCACACTTGTCACTGTCTGCAGGATAGGGTGAGGTGCAATATGAACATTATGGGTGATGACCCAAAGGCACACCCCAATGCCTGTCCATCTCTGCAGGGTGGGGGTGAAGTTGGTGTCACTTCAGTACTACATCTGTCTGACTCTTGCACTTCAACTGCTAATGCCAGCAAGCAAACATTCGGCATTGACAAATGCTTGTTAAATTGGCAACTATGAGGAATTTAGCAAAGGAGGCTGGAGATGTAATAAATTCTCTGGGGCACAGGAAGCCATAGAAAGTTAACCAAATGGCTGATGTGATCGTGATGTCTGTGGTAGAGTCAAAAGGATTGGTGCACAGAAAGTTCAACAATATCTGTAATACAGATCCATTGATAGGCAGCTGTTTATAAGCTTTTGCTAGGGATGTGAAAAAGAAAAGGACAGAGGGATAAGAAAAGTGCATCATAATCTTGCATTTAAGAAAATATTAGTTACTTTCTAATTACGGTATAGCTTAAACAGGTAGATAGTACATACATCTTTTTAGCTATGGAATTCATTGTACTGGTGGAACATGAACAAAATTAGAAATGGAAAAAGGGAGGATGCATGGGGGTGTGATGGGCTTCCTTCTGAGATTGTGGGGGACACTGGTGGGTGAATAGAGAGATGGGTAGGGCGGTAGGCTGTAACAACTGTGGAGTGCCAATCTTTCTTAAAATTCATGGAGAGTGGTGGTTGTTTGGTGGACAGGCAAATAATGTAGCTTAAAAATTAGATCAGAGGTCTACAGGAGGAGCTAAGGAGGGAACGATGGGCTGCAATAGATAACAACCCAAAAGGTGGAATAAATAGATGGGGAATTGAGGAGGAAGGACAAATAGAACCAATAGGGGGAAGGAGCAGGAAAAGGGTGGTGGATAGGGAACTGAGACAGGAGGACACAGGTCAAGGGTCAAGAGAGAGAGCAGAAAAGGGGAAGAATGGAGGCTGGGAGGAAGGGGGAGATAATGGACATAGAAGCAGTAGCAAGGGGGGCTGGTAATAGGAAGGAGGAAGTATGTGGTAGTGAGGGGGCATTGAAAAATTGATTTGCAGTACTGGCAGCACTGGGTGATGTGATAAAGGGTATAATCAGAGGAGGAACTAAAAATAGACTGGAGGATCATGGAGTGGACAGGAGAACAACTGGGGATGATTCAAGCAGGGGCGGAAGGGGGAACAACTGTGCTGGAGTATGAGGGGGAGTCCTGAGGAAGGGGTTGGGATGGGAGACCAGGGAATATGGCTCATGGAAAAGAGGGTGAAATCCTAGTGCTGGGAGACTCAATACTAAGAGGAGTCAGGTGGGAAAGCAAGGGAGAGAGACATAGTCGCATATGGGGGGAGGCCATGCCTGGAATGACAGCGGAAAGGGTGGGTCAGTCTATTCTAAAGTTTTCTAGGAGGGGTAGGGTGAAGCCACATATAGTTCTGCATGTGAGAACAAATGCCCTAGTGAAAGAGATGATAGAGGTAGTTTGGGGAGGTTTGAGGAGCTAGGACCAATATGTGAGGACGCAGGAAGATCAGTAGCTTTCTCAGAAGTACTCCAGTGTCCAGGGCAGGCACTGCAAGGAAACTGAAGACAGAAGAATTTAACAAATGGCTAAGAACCTGCTGCCAATCCAAAGGTTATGGGCTAGTGGGTGAGTAGGGAGGGACCAGGGAGGACAGTGATCTCTATGGTAAGGATAGACTTCACCTAAGTGAGGAGGTCAAGAAGGTATTGAAGCAGAGAATGGGGGATTGCATTGCAAAAGAAGATCATTTAAACTAGGTGTGTGGGGGGTGGAAAGTGGGCCAGAGGCATGCAGAATCCACAGGAAGAGAAGCTGAATGACCTTACTCTCCATGCTAGAAGCAATGGAAAAAAGGGAGTACTAGAGGGGATGCTAGCAAGGGAGAGCAGGAGCGGGGGAAGGAAAAATGGTGGTCACCTTGAATGCTAGGAGCCTAGGGAGCAAAACAATAGAGCTACAGGCTCTCATGGTAGAAGGGGAGGTGGACATGGCAGCCTTCACTGAAACATGGGCCACCCATTACCAGGACTGGGACCTGACTGTACCAGGGTATAAGATATTCCGCAGAGATAGAGTAAAGAAGAAGGGGGTGCAACACTGTATGTGAGAGAAGGACTGAAGTGTGTTTGTGAGGAGGGGGAGGAGGATAGTACAGAGTCATTATGGATGCAAATCCAGGGTTCCAAGAATAGGACTCTCAGGATCGGAGTAGTGTACAGACCACCATCTCAGACAGAGGAGTTAGATGGCGAATTAGCGAGATTGATCAGAAGGTCCTGCAGAAAGGGTAGCACAGTATTTTTTGGGGGACTTCAACCTGCCAGGAGTGGACTGGGTACCCCAGCCACCACAAATAGAAGGGAGCAGATACTTCTGGATGTATTCCAGGATAGCATCCTAATGCAAATGGTCAGTGAGCCAACCAGGTTAGGGAATACCCTAGACCTTGTGCTGGCAAATGGGGAGTTTGTGAGGGAGCTAGGGGTGGAAGAACCGCTGGCAGGGAGCGACCACCACTTAGTGTGGTTCACATTGAAAATGGGTAAGAAGGGAGTAGAAACAGGTACAAGTGTGTTGGACTTCAGGAGGGCCAACTTCAGGAGGATGGGGGAGGTAGTTAAGGGGTATCTAGCCAGAATCCAAACTAATATGGACACTAACCAGAGGTGGGAGGTCATAAAACTGGGGATTGATGAGGCAACCAAAACCTGCATCAGGGCCCAGAGTAAGAGAGCTAGGGCCAAGAAACACAGCTGGTTGAGCAAGGGGGTCATGGTGAAAGCAAGAAATAAAAGAGCTGCCTTTAGATGGTTCAAAAAACAGGGAGAGGGGAGGGCAAAGAGAATTACCTAATGGAATCGAAGGAGGTGACAAAGGCAGTAAGGGCAGCCAAGGTATCTAAGGAGTTCAGGCTGGCACAAGGCATCAAGAAGCAGGAGAATGAATTCTTCAGGTGCATCAGGGAGGAAAGGAGTTGTAAGGACAAAATAGTAAGGATTAAGAGGGATGGGTGGAAACAGGGCAGATCAGGCAGAAGCACTTAATGAATACTTCTGCTTGGTGTTTACTAAGGAGAAACAAGGGCACTACCAATGGGGGGGTGGGAGGTCAGGCTCAAGGGGAGGTGACAGATGGGGGGATCACAGAGGGCAGGGTACTGGAGGGCCTGAGGGCACTGAGGATAGACAAGGCACCAGGGCCAGATGGCATTCAGCCCAGGGTACTGAGAAAGCTGGCAGAAATCCTGGTGGGGCCCTTGGCAGACCTTTTCAATGCCTCCCTCATCTCAGGAAGTGTACCTCAGGACTGGAGGATGGCTCAAGTGGTACCCCTCCATAAGAGCAGTCCCAAAGATGAACTGGGAAACTACAGGCTGGTAAGCCTCACATCCATCATGGGAAAACTGATGGAGACAATCCTGAAGGAGAGGCTGGTGTTCCTCCTGGAGACCAATGGGCTGCAGGATGTTAGGCAGCATGGGTTTGTCATGGGCAGATCCTGTCAGACCAACCTGCTGGATTACTATGACTGGGTAACTAGACAGTTGGACAAGGGCCATGCAGTGGATATTCTGCTTCTGGACTTCAGTAAGGTATTCAACTTGGTGCAGCATGGGAGGCTGGGTTGTAAGCTGGCAGTGACAGGTACAGGTGCAAGAGTGAAAATGGTGGGATGGGTAGTAAACTGGTTACAGGGAAGGCAGCAGAGGGTGGTGGTTGTGGGAGGGGAGCTCTCATCTCCGAGGGCAGTGATAAGTGGAGTACCACGGGGCTCAGTGCTGGGACTGGTGTTGTTTGGGTTGCTCACATCAGACATCTCAATGGGCATCAAGAGCAAGATCAGTTTGTTTGCAGATGACACCAAGATGAGAGCAGTAATGGATGACCTAGCAGGGTGGCATGGGTTGCAGAATGATCTGTCAAACTTGGAGACCTGGTCGGACACCTGGCAGTTGGGGTTCAATGCCAAAAAGTGCAAAGTGCTACATTTCAGGGCAAAAAACCCAAGAAGGAGCTACCAGGTGGGGGAGGGGGGTCAGCTAGCTGTGACAGAGGAGGAGAAGGATCGGGGGGTGATTATAATGAGAGCAATGAACAACTCAACACAATGCAGGAAGGCAGCTGCAAAGGCCATCAAAATGCTGGGTTGCATTGCCAGGGGTATATCTTCAAAGCAAAGCAAATTTTATTTATAAAATGTCATTCCAACAGACCATGGCATTGTACATAAGCATAACTAAAAAAGAAACAATAAAATAGTTATCATAAAAACACATCCTTAAAATAAGTTATAAAATCACCAGGAATTAAACCTCAGGGAAGGCAACATTAAAAAGATAGGTCTTCAAGGCAGTTTTAATGGCTTCAATTGATGGGCACTCTCTGATCCAACAAGGTACAGAATTCCACAGGGTCAGTGCTACAAAAGCAAAAGATCTAGCTCCAGACATAGTCAGGCAGACCCTGGGAATCTCTAGCAATCCCTCATTGGTGGAGCAGAGTGGAGGAAGGGGGCAGTAGGGGCATAGGAGGTCTTGCAGAAAGCACAGTCCCTGTCCATGTAGGGCATTATAGGTCAGCAAACAGACTTTGAAGGCGATCCTCCACCACACCAGTAGCCAGTGCAGCCTGCGGAGCACATGTGTGACATGACAAGATCTCGGCAAGCCAAACAACAACCTGGCAGCCATGTTCTGCACCAGCTGTAGGCAGTGAAGGTCCACACCTGGCAGCCATAGGGCATTGCAGTAATCATGGCGTGAGGTCACAAAGGTGTGGACCAAAGTTAGAAGGTAATCAGGCAGCACTAGATGCTTTATCTGAGTGAAGTTCCTTATATGGTAATAAGAGGTCTTAATGATGGCCAACATCTGAGACTTAAGTGTCAGTTCATCATCAAGCACAACACCCAGATTCCACACCAGGTCAGAGGTCAACAGCTGGTTACCTCCAAGCCAAAGCCCAGAGGGTTGCCCAACCAATGACCCCTCTACCCAGTGACCTGGGTCCACAAGCAACACCTCAGTCTTATCTGGATTTAACCTGAGCCAGTTGGCACTCATCCACTCTTGAATCTCAGACAGGCAGTTGTTAAGGACCGAGACAGCGTGATTTTGTTTGGGTACAAAGGACATGTACAGCTGAATATCATCTGCATAGCAGTAAAAACTCAGCCCGTACCACCTTATAATGTCTCCCAATGGCACTATACAATGGCAGGATCACCTCCTAAGAAGAGGGGAGGTGATCCTGATGTTGTATAGGTCACTGATTAGGCCACACCTGGAGTACTGCACGTAGTACTGGTGCCCATACCTGAAGAGGGACAATAAGTTACTGGAAGGGGTGCAGTGCAGGGCAACAAAGATTATTCAGGGACTAGGGGATTACCCTACTTGAGCAGGCTGAGGGAGTTGAACATGTACTCACTTGGGGAGAGAAGAGACGGGGGATATGACTGAAACCTTCAAGTACATGAAGGGATGAAACCTTCAAGTACAGGACTATTCAAGTTAAGGGAGGTAGGGACACTCAAGTTCATGGTCTCAGATTGGAAGGGGAAGGTTCAGGAGGGAAATGAGAAGACGCTTTTTTATGGAGAGAGTGGTGTCTGGGTGGAACGCATTGCCTGTGAAAGTGGTATCCTGTAGAACAGTGAACTGCTTCAAAAGGTGATGGGCTCTGGTAAGAGGGAGGGTCAGAGAAGAGGGGAGAGAGGGAGGGAGGGGCAGCTTCAGTATAAGGGTTGCTAGCTGCACACTTGAGCAGACTCGATAGGCCATAAGGCCTTTATATGCTGGCAAATTCATATGTTCGTACTGCATGTATGTTCATATGGATTCTAAGTAGGAGGTGTTTAACTGAGGCATTGGTTAAAATTGAAGACATGGATGGATTTGACAGATATAGGAAGAACTGGATTCCAGATAAGAATTGCTTTATGGTCCCAAATGGTAATTTCAAAGCTTGATGGCAGAAGGTTATGAATGCCAGTACATGACTGATGTAGAAAGAACTTATATGAACTGATTGAATGGCACAAAATGAGGAAAATTTCTTCCAAGCATTGGTATAAGTTGCTTGAGTAATAAGCGCTAAGGCTGACCATGTCGCAGCTTCAGTTTGTTGACATTAGAATGTTAAGTTGAAATTGGCAAATTGAGGAGGAGAAGTCATGGTTGAATCTGTTGAGGGACAGATGCAATGGAATTCCTGGAACTGAAATCACATCAATCACATAACTAGGAATATGAAAGCTTTTCATGGTGAAATTATGGTACAGTGATAACCAAGTCAGCCTTCACGTAAGCAACATGATGGAATGGGATAAAGATCTGCCCTTATTAATAATGTCCATAGTGGGTTGATTGTAAGAGAAGACTGAGACAGTCTGCAAAGTCCAAAGATGGCCCCGAATAAATGCAACAGCTACGATAGGGTAAATTTTGAATAGAGGAGATATTTTTGAAAAGTTCTGAAGAATGTACAGTATGTGTCAGGAGGCCAGGGAGCAGAGAACCAGGAATGTTTGAAGATAACAGCAAAATCATGATTTGTAGATGTACCATCGTATATCCTACAATGAAAATTTAGAGATGGGTCTTTATAGAACATAGACCATCCATTTCAGAAGGCTAGAAAATGGGACCACATTGCTGGATCAGATTTGGCTGCAGCAGTAATGATGGCATGATGGTGCAGTTCAGAGACAGAACAGACCAATGTCTGATGGTAGGGAATAAATGAATGACCTTGCAGAATAATTTGCATTGCAGAATTGAGATATACCAGGAGTGAGAGAAGTATGTGTTTGGTACAGGAGGAAAGAAGAAAAATATTTCACAAGAGCTTGAATCCTACGCTGTTTATCAGGAGCTAATCTGGCTTCCACACATTTCATGTCCAGTTTGATACCTAGAAATTCAATAGGTGTAGATGAACAATTGCAGAAATGCCAGCAGCAGGAGGTGAATCAGGAGGGTCGATTAGTAGGAAATCATCTAGAAGATGGATGATGGATGATGGCTGAACGATGACATACATTGAGCAACAGCCAACAAAACATCTTGGGAAATGTTGAATAATTTCAGCTTGCTTTTACAACCAAAGTAGGATGAATGGCAACGTAACAGCAATCTTCCCTTTTAATGCCTTATAGCTTCCACAGAGATGACAGAATGGGCATCAATTTAAATGCATCTGGAATGTCCCCCTTTGAGAGCAAGAAGCAGGGGCCAAATCGTTTAATAATTTTAATGGCATCATCGATGAGAATAGAGGAGAGAGAATACTCATCATACAGAATCAATGAATTAATGCTAGGAATGGACAATGATTGAGGTGCTGAAAAGTCAATGATTAGTTGCTTCTTGCCAGAAAAGTTTCTCGTGGCAACACCAACAGGACTGATCCACTAAGTGAGAAACAGTATATGCAGAAAAGGACCAATGAGAAATCATTTTTTTAGGTCTTTTTGTAACAGTTGCTGAATGACTTTAGGTTCCTTCAAGGCAGACTGTAAATCATGACTTACTGTATGAATGTGTCAGGGGAAAGTACTGCAATGCTTCCATTGAAACCTTTGGAAAAGCCAGAGAGGAGATATTCCACAAGTGAGAGAGAATGATGAAAGACTAGTACTTGAGCTACAGTAAAGCTTATAAATTGATGGATGTAGAGGGATGCAGTAATTATCATTGTTTACACTATGACACTTTCAGGAAAATGAATCTAGCATGTGCATCACCACAGAAACTTCAGATAAGGAGAAACTAGCAACCAGAGCTCGAGCAGCCTTCATTATTAAAGTTATTGCAAATTGTTTTCCCCCCTACATATTTAATTTGTCTGCCTCTTATATCCAAGTTGGGGCAAAGGTGTTAGGATTAGTAATCGTGTAGGTCAATCATGAAGAGGATAAGGAAGGTTGAGCTGATCCAGTTAATGAATCTCTTCTAGCTGTCATGGAAGATGAGGAGACATCGAGTACTGTCAAAGGGAATAGGGAGATAAAATAGAAAAGGAACCACACAGCAGGCAGGAATATGCTTGCTGGCCAGCAAAGTGGCAACAAAACAGTTTGTTGTCCAGAATAGCCCAATTCAGTTTTGCATTAAAATGAGCAAATGCAACTTCAGCTTTTGTGGAGAAGGACCAATAACAGTCATAGAAATGTATCCCTCAAATTGAATGCCTAGATCAAACAAAAGATATAAACAGGAATCCAGTTCTTCATGTCTAGAAGGAAATGCAGAGCAAATGACATCATGATATAATCTGAAAGCAAGAACAAATTCAGGTATAGTCAGTTTCATCATGAGTCTGGTATCTTCTGACTTCAATACGATGGAAACGTCTCCACAGGATACTATTCTGTTTTCTATGGTATCATGGGATGAAATGAGGAGTGATATCTGGTTTACATCTTTTCCATCTATGATATCCTTGTGGAGGTGACCTGGCATAAAGTGATTAGGAGATATATATGGTGGAGGTGTGGAGGAGTGGCTGAAGAGAATTAAATACTTAAATCTTGATGGGTTGGCAGATCTGAAGTACATGGAGTGATTATAGATGGTGTAGCACTGGTCAGAGCAGCATCATCTTGGATATGGCTGGAGGATTAAAGGATGACAGGTATTGCCAGGCTTGAAGCTGGAGTAGGTTATGAGGGAAGGTGAGCATCAAGGGAAGATGTAGGATTGTAATTCTGATACTGACATTGTGATCTGAATCATGCATTCTCAAAGTTTAGAAAAGGCAGAAGCTGGTTGTAGGATGGGCTGGCTAGGAGCAGGATCCCTGTCAGGCTGAGATTTAGCTACTACAAATAAATGAAATATTTCCTGTTTCCAGGCAGATGATGAATAAAAAACACCAGGTTTTTGCAATTCAGAAATCAGGTGCAGGACAGTCCAGTCCATTATGGAGTATTTCAATTTTGAAGATCTTTGAAGAGGTGCTTGTGTCTGAAGAAGTCTGAGGGAAGCCAGAAGGACCTTCTTCAACATCTGGAGATAAATAACCAGTAGGAGTGGAGTCCATGGTGCTGATACCCTGCTTTAGATAGCTATTAATAAACTGTGTGAGGACTTAAAGACATAGACTCCTGCCTCTGGTAGATGAAGTCGAATTCCACCTACATTCGTAGACCTCTGAAGGTACGAATTAGAGAGATAGAGTCTGGTAGTGCTGCCGGTGAGGGCTGTTTAGGAAGGAGAGGTAGCGAACTGCTGTTGAAAAGGTTTATAGAGTCAGAATAGGAATAAATAGGACTGAGGTGAACTGGAGGCAGAATAAGAATAAATCCTCGTGTAAATCTTTTAAGATTTAAGATTTAATAAATACTTGTGTTTGGACTTTCAAGAGACACATGTGTTCTGGACTCTTAAGAGGCGTTTCTGTCAAGATAGGGAAACCTCCACTGAAAACTGAGTTAAAACTAGTAATTCAGTTACAAGGTGTTTTGTTTTGAAATTTCCATTTCTTTTTTTTTTGACTGTAAGCATTAATGTATATATGTTCTGTGTTTTGTATTTATTTACTATTTTTAATTTTAGTAAACTTTTTGGTTGCCTTAATCCTGCTTGAGGCATTTTCTTATTTTGAGTGTGAATGTTGGGACAGTGTTGATAATTCTGACATAACTGTTAAAGTGCTTATAGTGCGTCACCATATGCAGCAAGGTAAGGAAATACCTAGATCTCAACTGAGTCAGAAGGCGGATTGTGAACCAGGTTGTGTGCCCACTGGGTTAAGTATTGCACCGCTTCCCCTGAAGATGGTGTGATATTTGGACCTGTTACCTGGACATGCTAGCAAAAAAGGGTTCATAATTGACCACAGGACTTGAGACTGGTAGTTTGCTCAGACCCAAAAAAAAACAGGAGGGTGTCCCTGTTTGTCTCCTGTTCACATATTATACTTTGAGGTTGGGCACTGTGGGAGCAGAGGGTCTGACTGCAGGAGTGCGTTTGTGACAGATCTGGAAATAATGGTATAAATCCTTCTTGTAAACTGGAATGCCTTTGTCCCACTCAAACAAACCAGAGTCAGAGGTAACCACTTACCTTGGATAACCCCTGAATTTCTGGCCTGTCTCAGGGCTAGAGATTGAGCCTGGAAGCATCATAAAGCTACCCAGCATCCTAGTGACCTCGCAAACTACTGAAACGCTTGCACCAGGGCTACAAGGTTAGCAAAGTCTGAATTTTTTCAAATCTACCTTCATCACCAACATAAATTCCCCTTCAAAGTTCTAGAAGGAGGTCCATGCCCTATTTACCCCCTCTTCTCGCTCCCCCGGTACTTAAAGTAAATAACTCACTAGTATCTGACTCACCAGTTGTAGCTGCAGAATTTAACTTCTACTATACCTCCTGCGTCACTGAACTAGTGAAATCTCTCCTCTCCTACCCATCACCCTCCCAACCCTCTACTGGTGTTTCCCCTCCACCACCATCCCACCTCCCCTTCTTTTTCACTACTGTAACCCTAAATGATGCCCTAAGAGCCTGCCTCACTATCAACCCCTCTAAAGGTGCCTCCCCTGAAGGCCTCAATCCAAAACTCCTCTCACTCTCTACTTTGGCCATAGCCTACCCCCTCTCATTACACCTAAAACTCTCATTCTCCACTGCCTCAGTCCCCTCTTCATGGAAATATGCAGTGGTCCTCTCTCTCCCCAAAGGGGGTGACCCTTCATCACCTGTCAACTGTCGCCCTATTTCTCTTCTCCCTACCCTTGCCAAGCTTCAAGAACATATTGTCCTCTCCCAACTCACCTCTTTTCTATCTGACACCTCCTTTTTCACCCCTTTCAAGTCTGGTTTTAGGAAAAACACTCAACCACCACCTCTCTCCTATGGGTCACAGACTCCATCCTAACCAGGATGGACAATGGCCAAATTATCTCTGCCATTTTTGTTGACCTGGCCAATGCCTTCGACACTGTGTCTCACTCCCTTTTCCTTGATTCACTCCCAGCAGCTGGCCTATTGGCCTCCACCACAAACTGGTTCAAGGCCTACCTTATTGGCAGAACCCAATCAGTTAAGATCTTGGATGCCACTTTACCTCCCCTTCCGATTAGCACTGATGTCCCCCAGAGCTCTGTATTAGGGCCCCATCTATTCTCCATCTTCTCAAATGACCTTCCTTCTGTTTGCTCCCCCTTCTCCTCTATACATATGTATGCTGATGCTACAGTCCTGTATGCATCTGGCTCCTGTCCTGCTGAGGTTACAACCAGCTTACAGCAAGGCTTCAACAAGGTTCAGCTCTGGTTTGCTAACCATAAACTTTTCCTCAATGTCAAGAAGACTGTCTCTATGACTTTTGGCACAAGGCAGAGACTCTCTAGGCTTCACTCCCTACCCACTTTCTACACCCTTGATGGGACTTTACTTGAGGACACATCCTTCTTCAGGTACTTAGGTGTTTGGTTGGACCAACTCCTAAACTTCTCTGAACATATTGATGCCATCCAGAAAAAACTGCTTCCCAAGCTTGGTGCCCTGTTCAGGAATAGTAGTTGCATCCCTCCTATGGCTAGGCGTGAACTTGTTCAGAAGATGATACTGCCCATTTTTGACTACTGTGATGTAGTCTATGGATGACACACCTCGCACTCACCACTGCAATCTTTATCGTGCCCTATCCTTCCCCTCTCTTACAAATAGGCAACTCTCCCACTGTGCTAAATTCACCTCCAAGCACTGGTTGGGTGAGCTCCCTTCCTTCCTCACCTCCTCCTAAATCAACTGACTCCCACACCCTGGTAGTCCCCTGCAGATCCACCCTAATCAGCCAATCCGCTTACTCTCACTGCCTCCCAAAAATTTGGAATTCACTCCCCCCTCAAATCCAGCACTCATCCTCTGCCTACTTCATCAGCTCTGCCCTCAATAATTACCTTGCACCTAGTTGCTCCTGCCATGTCCCTCCCTAATTCCCTCCTCTAAGCACTGGATAAACCCTACCCCTCTACCATCACCTTCTTTTTACCCTGTGCACCCCCACCCCCAAAATATCTAGCTCTCCTCCCCTTCCCCCAAATTGCTCCCCCTTACTGTTTTCCCTTGATGTCTCCCAGAATGTAAGGGAACCCAAATGCTCTCCATTGGTCCCTCTCCTACCTCCCAGGGGCTTGTATTCCTCATCTACTCCTTCCCCACCATCCCTCCACCTCATCCCCCTCTCCTTTCCCCCTTTTCTTTCACGTAAGCACTTGTTTACTTATTAACCCGGCACTTATTATTGTCCACTTTCTACATATTATGCTAACACTGTTTGTAACACCTGCCTTACAACTGTATGTTAATGTTGATTTGTAACTTGAATGTAACTTGAATACGACTCTCCCCCCCTCACCCCTTCCTCTCCTTTCCCCCTTTTCTTTCACATAAGCACTTGTTTACTTGTTAACCTGGAACTTATTATTGTCCACTCTTTCTACCTATTACGCTCAACACTGTTGTAACATTGCTTGTAACACCTCCCTTACAACTGTATGTTAATGTTGATCTTGTAACTTGAATGTTTAATGTTTTACTCCTATTGTACCCATTCCCCCCAGGTCGCACCAGGAGACGAGAAACTTGTCTCTCAGTGTGCCTTCCTGGCGAAACATTTCAATAAATAAATAAGAATAAATGGGACTGGGCTGAAAGGTAGGAGCTGAAGTAGGATGATTGATGCAGAATGAGACCTGGAAACTACAGAAATGTAACTAGACTGAAGTGTAAAAGAAATGAAAACCAGGGTAGAAAAGTAGCGCTGCAGCTATAAGTTGGGCAGAGATGTCACCAAATGTCACAGACCCAGAAGAATGGAGGCTCATCAAACAAGGAGCTGTTCCAAGAATGGAGTGAGAACTAGATGAACTCCTCCCAAAGAAAGAAAAACAGAAGCAAACAACCAGGAGTAGAAACTCGAGGAAGGGAAACAAAGCAGAAAAAAGAAGATACGGGGGCAGCAGAGGATTGCTGACCAAAAGCCGCAGGGGCGTCAAGCCAAGAAAAGCAGGGTAGAGGGAGCACAGGCAAAAAAGAGAGAGCACAAGGCAGAGAGACAAAAGGCAACAGTGACAGGGGCAGTGATAACTGCTAAGGAGAGCAGTAGAACTGTTAAACACAGGGCAGAGAAAGGCACAAGAGAATGTAACAAGGGAGGAAAACAAGCAGACAAAAACAGCACAGCCACAAGGACCATGCAGCTGCTCAGTGGTCAGGACATTTTAAGTGTGGGATGTTGGGAGAGGCTGGCTTATATATGGATGGTGGGAGGAGTTATTCCCCCACTTTAAATCTTGGGCAAAGCCCTCCCATTAATATTCTGCTGTTATTGTATTTATAACTGTCTTAGTGTATACTCTATACTGAACGTCTGAATCCAAAGACACAGTTCTCATTTTTGCCTTCACATGTTTGTTAATGGACAATTGGCAAAGTTAATAGCTATCTTGAGAATCACACTTCACCAAAATAATAATATTCTCATGATTTTTGCCATTGCCAGTGAGTGTGGGAATTTTGATGTGAGCTGCTTCAGAAATGGGGAAATACACAAGAAGCATCATGACGTACTAATTTTTTGATGCACCGTGCAATGACATGGGTTTCGCCCACATGGAATTGACACAAGCTGCATCCAAAACACTGCATGTGTGATGCCACACTCATGCTGCATCATACTGCTGTCGATTCTGATGCAGCCACACAGCACAATGTGCTTCCTGCCAGACAGTGCTGTCTGTAAGGAGCTGCTGTTGTTTTGCAGTCACAGTCAGCAATGACAGCAGTGTGGACAAGATTCCTTAACTTTAGTGAGGCTGAGACAGCAATGCTCATCGGCCAGATACAGGGGTAGTCCAGGGTGCTACTCCCACATGCAGCACCAGATGTGTCCCCAAGAAGAGCGACAAAGTCTGGTGCTCCATTGCAGCCAAGCTGCAGGGACTGCCAGGAGTGAAGAGGACCCCCAGAAAGTTAAGTACAAATGAAAAGACCTGTCCCTCACTGGAGATGGAGGCTCTGCAGGACCTCTGTGAACATGTAAGGGAGGCAGACACCCAGGTGAGGGGAGGCCATCACAGGCAGATAGATATGCACTGCATCAAATATGTGCATGTGATGTACACCATGCTACCATTGCTACATATGTTGTGTGACGTGTAACATCACTGTTTCCACAGATGTGCAGCCAGTACATGGAATGATGACTATACTGGGAAGTCACAGAGAGATGCTGGACAGCTCACAGATGGAGGAGTAGACACCAGAGGAAATGGACCTAGACTGAGCAATCAGGGTGAGTGTCATGCATAGTGTAGTAAAACAGTGCATGCCTATTATCAATGCAGCCCACACGCCATGTCATGTTATAAAGGATGCAGGTTTTGAATATATGGTGTGTGTCACAGTAGTGGGACTGCACCTGCACCTACAATGCCAGTGTGTTTATGTGTACCTGTACCAGGTACCACCTGACTCATGGATATATGCATGGCAGTCCCTGGACCAGTGCCTTGATAGCATAAATGTATGTACAGGACAGCCTCACATCCATCACTGATGCTATGAACCATATGTCCTTTCAGGTACTGGACAGCAGGATGGTACTGGATGAGGTCAGACAACCCACAGGATTAAGGTGCTGGAATGGGCCATGTGGAAGCAGAAATGCCAGGAAGCCAGGTCCTACAAGGAAAGAACAAGGCAGAGGATGCAGGAGGCCTAGAGGTAGAGTGAAGGGATCATGCAGTCTAACTATTGGGGGCCATAGCCTGTTGATCCCACACAGATGTTGAAAACCTTTGGAAGATTCAGAGTTGAAACCCAGACTTTACAGACAGCTATGGTTGTTGAGGACAGCAATGGGCAGGTTGAGGTGGGGAATGAGAGAGATATGGCCGCTTACAGGCCACCCGACATGGGTGCTGTGCCAGGCTTAAGGGGGTGCAAGATAATGGCACTCCTGAGGGGGAGTCTGTGGAGCCGAGGGGTGGTGAGAGGGATGATGTGCATCGTAAAAATTGGGACAGGCAGTGCACATTCATTAGCACTGTGTGCATTCATCTGCAGGCTGGCCAATGACGTGTCCCAGCTGCAACAGTCCCTGCAGGTGATGGTGGATATGTTTGCCATATTTCAGGAGCACTAGGCATGTCATCACCTCATGGTTTCCATCTTCATTTCCAGTTATAAAGCTTTTTTGGCCCCACTATATATCTAGGGGTCAATTAATTAAGGGGCAGATTGCCTACATGCCTCATATCCACGTCCTTTGTGCACACGATCCACTGGCCGATCATTCAGCTACACAGCACCAGTAGTCTGGGCCATTTCTGGGAGTCATGCCCTCACACAGTGCCATTCACAAAGGCATGGAGTACTGAGCAAAGGAGGCACAGGACATGGCAGCAGGGACCTTGCTGTATCTTTGGCACATCCTCCCCCAAGACACCTGTCAGCTGCAGTAGGAGGGTTGGGAACATCAAGTCAAGCACTTGCCCCTACCTTTAATACAAACAAGACCCACACCTACCCAAAATCCCCTGATTGCATGGAGCAGGGATCTACTATAAGACCCTGATGGGCATCCCATTGTATGCTCTCCTGTGCCCTCCAAACTGAACCTCAAATGATTGTGCACACAGGGTGGGGGTGGGAGGCCACCCTGCATGTGTGCGTGGTTGTGCATACTGTACACCCTGCACCTGTCTGCAGGTGCATAGCTAAGTAGGCTGGGTATATGCAAATCACACATACAGTACCCGGCCACACTTAAATGCATAGCCCCCATAGTTTGTGTTTTGGTTTTATACTGTTTAGCATCGTCACTTGATTTTCAATGTGCTGTTACTGTTGTTAATGTTTACTGTTTTATAACAACTGGGTCTTCCTTTTTTGCCAAAGGAAAACTGTGGTGTTATTTGCCGTAATAAAGGAGTGTTTATTATGGCAAACATGAGCATGGTTTTCCTTGCTTTGTGCATGCACCTGCTGTAGCTCTTCCTTCCTAACCACTGGCCGCCTTGACTTTCCACAACAGATGGAACCACAATTCGTAGTTGGAGGTAAGTTACTGCCACCAACTAAATAAAAAAATTAAAACTTAGAAAACATCTCTGGGCAGGGGCAGCAATAAATGAATAAAAAAAAAAAAGTTGAAGTACAACGACTGCCGCAGACTGAGCGCTCAAATCTATGCAGACCATGGTGATACAGGAACATCTTTTTTTATTTTATATAATTGCTGTGGCAAAAAAGGAAGAACCAGCAATTACAGAAAATAAAATAAGGGGTGGTGTGTGTAAACTCGAAGTTTACACATGCCCTCGGGGTTAGATTTTTAATTTTTATTTATTTATTGAGATTTCGGAGTACACCTTTGAGCCAAGGCTCTTTTACAAAGGTTCCACGTTGGAAAACAGAACACAGTAAGGTACAATCAGAGATAAAAAAAAATCAAAACAGTAACAAGGACTAAGTAACAATGTACATTGCTGAGCCACCAGTGGCTTTGTCAAGATAAACATAACTTAGAAGTTTTCCTGTGGGATATGTTACACTATAATACTGGTAGTGAGGCTAGGGTGGAAAGGAGCAGAGGTGAGAGAGTAGGATGGCAGAAGGAGAGAGTAGTGGCAGGGAAAGAGGGGGTTGAGGAGGTTCAGTGAGCATTGTCAGAGAGGTGGAGATATGGCAGGGAAAGGGGTAGCAAAAGGGATGTGTGCAAGTAATTAAAAGTGTGGAGGCCCAGACAGCAAGTGTAGGCAGAGGGGGAGAAATGGGAGAAGGGGGTCCAAAAGAGATGAGGGCAGAATGATCAAGAAAAACGTGAGGGGGTGGTGGGGTTGGAAAGAAGGAGAGGAAAAGTCTAGGAGCAAGAGCAGTGGGTAAAGAGTGGGGGGGGGATGCTTTTCACAAACCCCTCTAGTTTTGCTCTAGGGATTTATGTAGCATCTAACCCCTCAGGTGTGTATAAACTTCCTGTTACACACACCAACGCTTACTTTATTCAATATTTAATTTACCATTGTTTGTAATACACATGGTGTATGTGCCATTATTTCAGTGGAATGGTATACTCGTCAGGTTACTTACCTGCACATCCCCACTAACTTGTGTGATACAGTTTCTGCAGCAGTGATATGGCTGGATGCATCACAGTGGCATGCAGTACATGTCATGTCATACATTACTGCATGCCCAGGGGGACTACATGCCAGTGCATTTCAATTTCCCTGCAGCTACCTGCAGCGCTGTGCTGTGCAACTGCATGGTGCAGTACAGTGGTGCAGCATGGATTCCACCTGATGTATGCATGGGTGTGTGAACCAATACTCAGCATGCCATGGCATACATGATTATTGTAGAGGGGCTGCATGCATCCTGGGCCCTGACCATTGATGTGAGACACCCCTGTTGTCTGATGTCCACTTCTACAAGTGTTACAATTAGTGGTGCTTTGATACTGATTTGAGAGATGAAAATAGCCTCTTCAGAGAGTGGTTGTATTTGATCTGGGATCTGACATGACACCAACCAATGTATAATCCAGGATTAAAGTTTGAATTGTCATGGATCCAATACGGATGGCACTAGGCAGTAAGAGTGAAAACAACAACAGCGCTATCAAGAACAGCACAGCATAAACAGCGCTATCAAATACAGGGCCAGTACAAATTACTGTGAGACGAAACAGTGCCAATGGTAGCAGCCGGAAACCACATCGATGATCACTACCATGGCTAAATAACTTATCGTACACTTTATTTTTGTGGGGGGATCTGTCCCCATGCCCTCATGAATATAACCAGCCCTAGGGGAAAGATCTGTGGGAAAAGTAGAAACTTGAGGGGGTTCAGTTTGTTTTACATGCATACAAAAATAAAAGCACACTCAGGGTGGGAGGGAAGACAAAAATGCATGATTCAGGAGACAGATCCCTGGTCTCCCGATCTGTGCTGCCCAAGCTGCTTCTGCTTTAACCCCTTCCACCACAGGAGCAGCTTGGCCAACTTCTGCATTTTTTCCATCCTTGTACACTTACACCATTGCCTTGATAGCTACAGGGTTAGCAGTAGTTAACATTCACTATCCTACCCCTGTAGCAGTTCAGGGATACATGGTTATTGCAGCACAGTTTAGAAGGTGTTATGCTGGAAGCTCTCTTTTACCCTGGTACAATGTAGATCACACCTTCTAAGGAGATTCAGATAACCAATGCTGGATTCAGACATCTGTGCTATGATATTTTGATCTGACATAGGATATCTGCTTAGCCCTTTATAAGCAGTAATGTCCTATATAATAATACAGGCACTGAGACACCCTCCTCAATATTAGCGGGAACAGTTGTTAACCGAGCTGTCATGAGCATGTACTGCATACAGTATGCACTCATTGACCGACAGCCTGTCAATCAGTTGGCACATACTGTATACAGCATGCGCTCCATGACAGCTCAGTTGGCAGCTGGCCATGGTGGTGAGAGGAGGGCTGTGCCGGTCGCCGGCTCAGTTTCAGGATGGGGGGAGCAGGGTGGTGGGGCATTACCTGCCAGGGTGGAGGGGTGTGGGAGGTCCACTAGACAACTGGGGATATGTTAATTAGCATTTCACAGGATGGCTAAAGGGGATGGGGAGGAACCACTGGACTACCAGGGAAATTTTAACAAATATATAATGGGACAGCGATCGGCGAGGGAGGAGGGGCCACTAGACCACCATGGAAATTTTTTTTCTATAACAGGATGTCTATCAGAACATGAGGGAGGAGGGAGGGACAACTAGACTACCAGGGAAATAGTTTACAAATACCTGGTGGGTAATCAGGTAGAGGAAGGGACCACTAGACTAGTAGGGACACGGTGTTGTGGGTCGCGGGGGCACCTTGCACTACCTCCACCAACCACTAGGGTTGCGCTGATTTAAGAGGACGTTTTCCTCTGGGTATTTTCTCCATGCAAGGGAACCCCACCAAAAGGCCCTTGTGTGGAGAAAATGCTCAATGAATGAGACTACACCAATATGCAGATCCCCTTCCCTTCATTTGTATTGTGACCCCCTCAAAACTTTGTCCCAGAGCAAACCTAGTTTGTGGGTGCAAACTGAGCTTTTGTGAAAACCACTTTGGTGCAAAACCCAGTTTGCATGTTGCAAACTGGGTTTGCGCTGGGGCAGAGTTTGTAAATCAGGACCCAAGTTGTGCTGGTGAGGAAAGTGCATAATATGAACAAATATATGGTGCTATATGCTGTCTTTCTATTCCTGTGCTATTGGGACATGCCTACTTCTCCTGATGATACTCTTGCTGCTCAGTGGCACAGTGGAATGTCAGGAATAAGAACACAGCATGTCATTATTTATGTTGCTGTGCCTTGACAGGTACTACACTGTGGTTACACCTTGGAAACCAGGAGAGATGGCTGTGCAGATAGGCACCCAGGCAAGCAGCCAATGATACTGGTTCCCAGATGGTTTCATAATTGCTGCCTATAAGGAGGGCATTGGGAGAGAAAGAAGTGTGTTACCACCCCTCACAGTACAGCAGTGCTTATTTACTGCATGTGGCACTCTGGTCTTATCTTGGCAGCTGAGGATGGCTGTGCAGAAAAGCCCCCCGACATACCACACATGACTCTGGCTCCCAGATGGTTCCACTATTTCTGCCTGTAATCAGGGCACAGGGAGAGAAAGGAAATGAATTTTACTAACTTGTCTGGATGGACATAGGAACAGCACATTCCACAGTGCAGTAGTGTTTGGAGGCATGCAGCACTCCAATATTGCCTTGGCAGCTGAGGATAGAGGGCCTTCAAGATATACTGTAGGGGAACACAGGATGGGTACCTCATTGGACACTGTGATGTCTGAGGTAAGATGACACAGTCCTAACCTTCAGGGGCTGTGGTGAACTAGGAGCACAGGTTGACTCAGTGCAGGACTATAGGCCCTTGCTGCTATGACCTTCACAGAGATTGGGTTGCACAGACAGTTGTGGAGGTGCTGACAGTAAGGTTGGCTGCTGAGAGTGATTTGCCAAAGGACGAGCTATCCTTTTGCATTGCACTTCCATTACATTTAGCTATATGTAGTGGATACAACCATTGTTTTCACTGTTAAAACAATGTCAGCAAACCAGTGAGACATACATGAAACAATGCATGACTTCTGGTGTGCATGGTGGCTCAGTACTGAACACCACCTACACATTGCTGCAGTATACTGCTGCAAGATGGACCTAGCTCAGACTCTAACATATGATGGTGTACTCATGTGCACAGTTTCAGTCATGCATGTTAACTATGCTATAACAAAAGCAGTACTGTATAGTACGCAATTGCACTTAAACGTTACATTACAGAACTCACCACTTTATAGAGAATGCTCAAATTTTTAATGTTCAACAAGACATGATCACATACAGGCCCTTTTTTCATGTTATATAGAAACATAGAAGTTGTCGGCAGATAAGGACCTCTTGGCCCACATAGTCTGCCCTATATTCCCTACCTACTGTGCCACCGCAGTCCCTACTCAATCTCTGGTCTTCTCTCGCCTTGCCTTATTTCTAAGGTCCTCTTGTGTCTATCCCATGCATGCTCGAATCCTGTTACCATTTTAGCACCCACCACCTCTGCTGGGAGGCTATTTCAGGCATCCACCACCCTCTCTGTGAAGAAGTATTTCTTCACATCTCCTCTGAGCCTCCCTCCCTCCAGTTTCATAGTGTGACCCCTTGTCTTAAAGCATTTCTTTCTGTGTAAAATGCTACCTTCCTTTATCTTATTAATACCTGTTAGGAATTTGAATGTTTCTATCACATCTCCCCTTTCCCTCCTTTCCATTAGAGAGTACATATTTAGTTCCTTGAGTCTTTCCTTGTAGGGCTTTTGATGAAGGCCATGCACCAGTTTTGTAGCCCTTCTTTGTACTGTCTCCACTCCATCTATTTCCTTCCAGAGGCGGGGTCTCCAGAACTGGACACAGTACTCGAGGTGGAGTCTTTCCAGTGATCTATATGAGGGTAATACAACCTCCCTCTTTCTGCTGGCGATGCCCCTCCCTATGCACCCGAGCATTCTGCTGACTTCCCCCACTGCCTTATCATACTGTTTTGCTACCTTTAGGTAATCAGAAATGATTACTCCTAGGTCACTGTCCTGTTTGGTGGTTACTAATACCTCCCTGCTTAACTGGTATGTTGTCCCCGGGTTTCTGTGCTCCAAGTGCATTATTTTGCACTTTTTTGCATTGAAATCCAGCTGCCATTCCCTTGACCGTTTTTCTAGCTTTTTCAGATCATCCCTCATTCTTTCCATCCCCCCCGGTGTGTCCACTCTGTTGCAGATTTTTGTGTCGTCCACAAACAGGCATACTTTCCCTTCCAGATCCTCTGTGATGTTGCTAATAAAAACATTGAAGAGGACTAGGCCTAGTACTGAATCCTGTGGCATCCTGCTGGTCACCTTGTTTTCTACAGTGTGGATGCCATTTATCACAGCCCTCTGACTCCTATTGCTTAGCCAACTTCTCACCAATTTACTTCTTTTGGAACCGCTCCTAGGGTTGCCCAGCTTGCTCACCTGTCTTCTATGTGGAACGGTGTTCAAGGCCTTACTGAAATACCGATAGACCACATCTAATGCTCCTCCCTGATCCACTTCCCTGGTCACCCAGTCAAAGAACTCAATCAGGTTTGTCTGGCAAGACCTCCCCTCTATAAAATCGTGTTGCTTCAGATCCTGTAATCCACTGGTTACAAGGTATTCCTCAATCCTTTCTTCAGTAGCGATTCCATTACTTTACCCACTACTAAAGCAGGCTGACAGGTCTGTAATTTCCTGCCTCCTCCCTATTTCTAATTTTGTTTATTGGGACCATGTCTGCCCTCCTTGAGTCCCCCAGAACCTACCGTGTTTCTACTGATAGATTGAACAGAGCTGTCAGAGGTGCAATCAGCACCTCCTTGAGCTCCCTCAGTATCCTAGAGTACACCATGTCAAGTCCCATTGTCTTGTCTACTTTTAAATTGTGCTAGTTCCTTGAGGACTCTCTCCTCCATAAAACGACTAGTGACCACCTCCCTTCCTTTAATGCCCTTGTCCCTTATCTTTGGCTCTTCACCTACCCCTTCCTCCATATATACTGAACAAAAGTAATTGTTCAATATGTCTGCTTTTTTTGGTCCTCTTCTTTACAAACCCCTCCATCCCCTTTTAGCCTTACTACCCCTTCTTTGATCTTTCTCTTCTCACTTAAATATCTAAAGAATATTTTATCCCCCATTTTACTGACTGGGCAAAATTCTCCTCCATTTGTGCCTTTGCGCTCCTAAGTGCTCTCCCTACCTCTCTGTGTTTCTCCTGGTAATGCTCCCTATCCTCCTTCTTCTCTGTCCTCTTGAACCTTCTAATAGGGTCCCAAACCTGGTTAAACAACTAACATTAATTATGAGTGTTTTGACCTTACTTTCTCCACTACTTTTCTAGAGAACCATAGTGGTCCCTTTTGTAAGCCCCCAGTGTCTAGGGATACACCAGATGGTAACTTAGGGGGAAGGGGGGCACTACAGCCAGAAACTGTCCCAGAAAATTAAACTTGTTACCTGAGTTAATATGAGATGTCTTCGGGGGGGCGGGGGTGCAGGCTATACTTAGCCACGAAGGGTGACAGCAGCTGTGGGGGCAAGCTTAGTTAATGCACTCACATGATGCCATAAATAAATAAAGTCCATTGTTCACTCAAAGTTAAAAGAAGAAAAAGGAACATTATTAAATTGCATAAATTTAATTAAGCACTCCATGAAGTGCTGGGTGCAAATCAATGGTGGGTAACATTCAAGGCTCAGGGCCAATACAGTCTGCAGCAAATTTTCATTTCCCTAAAGCTCCTACACTGCAGGGCTCCCTCAGGGCCAAACAGGCTCCTTGAATCCTGACAGCAGCAATGATGATGGGCCAAAAACCAGACACCACAGGACCTTATCTCCCAACTTTTCTCCTGCAGAAGCTTACTTTCTTTTTCCTCTCATGATGCAACAAACACACTGACACACATTGCACTAGCAGCTACAAGACTGTAGCTGTGAATTGAGTGGTACCTTCCATCTCTGGCAGTTTGAATCCAGAGGTTCTTCTTGGATGGTCTATGCAAACAACAAAGTCTTCACAAGAAATGCCAAATACCCTCTATCTGAAGCCAGTGCAACTCTGAGCATTCCAAGGTAACATCTGCAGGGCCCTGGTGATCCCAGAGACCCGTGCACTTTCCACTCTTTGACTGTATAGGCTTCCAGATGCCTTCTGGCCAGGCCAAAGTGCCACCAGAAAGGGTGACATGCTGCCACCACTGTACTCCCTACAGTACAGACTGCCACCATTGCACTGTACCAATGACCTGGCAGAGAGCTTCACTCACTCTTGGCCATGGACGAAGGGATCCACCTGTGCCATCCCACATGGTGTCAGAGATCACGAGGTGGGCCACTGCACTTTCATCCTGGGCTCTGGCTCCCTCAAAGGCACAGGTGGGCCCAAACAAAATGCTCTGGACCCCACTATGGACTCCCAACAACTACATTTCTCTGACAGTCTTCAAGGGCAGTGGGCTGCGGTGGCAAGTGGCCCACCCTGGCCCCGAACCTCTGCGCTCATGCCCTCATGGGAGAATACTCACAAGGGCCGCCTCCTGTCTCTTCTTTCTCCTGCCAGGGAACTCTCTCCCTTCATGCCAAAAGCCTCTTTTTTAACCTGCTGGGCAGAGGCCCTCCCTGCCAGCAGGCAGGGCCACTATCCTGACTCTGCAACTACAATAAATTAACTAGTAAGTTCCAAGAAGGGGCTTACACTTTCCTCCCACACAAAACGTTCACCGCTTGGTGAACACCTGCCAGCTACCCTCCCCAACCTACCAGAGGGGAGATATGTGCACTCTTCCCTTCCCCAAAAGCCAGGATAGCACCACTGGAGCATTGTCACAATGGTGGAACTCAGTAGCTCCCTTAGGTTAGGGCACTACTACTACTACTACTACTGTCACACAACTACCACATTCACCATATACCTACGGGGCCCCACGGTGACCCACCCGCTGTTTCTCATGGATGGATTGTTAGGTACTACAGCAGTGGTATCCCACCCCCAACTATTACACTCCCAAACTGACAAAAAACCTAAGGTTGCTGCTGCCAGCTAGGGATTAAAGCATACCCCCAGCTAACATTGCATAGTTACCATATGTGATTAACAGATAAGCAAACACAGCTAGTTAAACAGGAACAGCAAGCACTGCAACTTGAAATGCATGAAATACTTGAACTTTCCAACATTCCTAATGTCAGAAAACTACTCTCACCTCTAGCTCAAGCGCGCGCACAGACACACACACACACACACACACACACACACACACAGGCATTGCACTACATCCCACTCACACCTACTCACACCAGCCTTACATATTCATTGACAGCATTAAGGCTTAACTATCAGTCCCAGAGGGGCATATTCCAGTCCAGCCTCCTCCTGTGAAATTTTACTAACTAAAATGTTTTTATTTTCAACAAAGGAACACACATTTGAACTTACTGGGGAGTCAACCCCGTAATACTTTTAAAACAGGTTAAACAACAAATATCAATAAAAGGGGTTGATCTCACCCAGCATCCAGTGTTGGGGTCCTTATTTGTCAGTCCTGCCAGTTAACTCGACGCCAAGGCCTGCATCAGGTGTGTGTGTGTGGGGGGGGGGATCAGTCCAGACACAGCTCTTACACAGGGCAGGAAACATCACTATTTCTGGGGTTCTGAGGCGTGGTGTAACTTTGGATCAAGCTTGGTGACCTCTTCTCTGAGATCGTCTTCACAGATAATGCACTATATACATATATATTCTTTGGTAACTGGGTTAGGCCCACTAGGCACAAGTGCCTGTTTTCAGGGGTGACCTGGAAGCACTGGGTGATTAAATGACTTGCTTAGAGTCACACTGTATGCAAGTGGAGGTTGTGGGAATCAAAGCCAGGTCTGCTGCATGTACCAAATTCATTCACAGCTCATTACTCAACCTCTAGTCTATAGTGACACTGTCCCTGTCCATCCTGGACTATGGCAAAAGTCTTAAACAATGTCATGCTAGTCCATACCATGGAGGTACACATCTGTTTGACTTTTCTGATGGCTTCCTGCTCATGTCCTCCCAGATCCAGGACACTTCCTCTGCTCTGCTACGTTACCTTATCCAGGGCTCCTTGGAAGACCCAGTCTTCTCTCTTTTCCTTGATGATGTCCCAAATATGCTTACACAGGTATGGATAATTCTCTCCTGGGCACTCCTTTTTGATTCTTCTCCTTACCCAGTGCTCAGCCTGAGATCACTCGAGTATGCTCCTCACACTGGTCCTAGGGGCAGTACCCTTTAGTAGTCAACTGCCTGAGGTGTATTGGGAGTAGTGGGGGGTCAGAAGAGTGGAGGGTGTCCATGTCTTTCCTCCTCATCTGGTAGACATGGTACAGCCTAGGGATGGTGTCCGGAAAAAGTAAGCTGAGGAAACGATAAGGCCTTGAAACGTCTCCCTCCTAAAGAGGATGATCATCGAAGGTAAAGAACTTAGGGCGGATGCTGGGGGCAGGGGATATAGCATCCATTCCCTCCATGTTTTCTACCATGCTAGACTCTCCCTCAGAGATAACCTTCTCCACCTCTACATTGGGCTTTTCAGCTCCTACAGCTCCTGCAGCATGAGGGGAGATCCTTGGATGATCTTCTTGGCACCTGTCACCACAGGGGAGTGTACCATGGGCAGGGTACTCCTTGGGCTTAGGCTTCCCTGCCACCCCATGGCGTCTCCCTCTGCAATGGAGAGGATTGGGCACCAGTGGGAGAGAAGGGCTGAGCAGATGGCTAGCACCCTTCTTCCCAGAAACTACCTCAATGACTGCAGTTTCTTCCTCCTCCCAGTTTTCGAGGCTTGAAGTGTCTGTGCTAACCATGGCTGAGGTGGTGGTAAAACTCCTGGCAGGCTGGTAAGGAGGTGCAGGCTGGGTGGAAGGAGGCGCTCCACAACTAGCAAAATTTAGACAGACTGATGGCACTTTCACATGGCCTCTGGTTCTGAGCAGACCACATGTTTCTTCTGGGTGCTACCTTGTTGTGCCACCTTCCATTACCAATACAGGAGATCAGCGGGAAAAGGGACCATCTTGTTCCAATCACCAGATGCTTTTCCCATTCTTTTCCATAGCCCTTACTTTGTTTCTGCTGCTGCTCAAAGTATTGAGAGTCTTCAGCTAGCAGATTTCCCCTCCAGCTCAAATCACTTGTGACACAGTTCACTGTGGCTCTTCACAAAATGGTGCTCCCGCTCCTCGCTCTGTGACCTCTGGCCCCAGCCCTGCCACCTCCAGCCAGTGGCATACTGTTCCCAAAGTTCTGCATACATAAATGTTTGCTAACTAGTTCATGCTGGCAAAAAATGGTACTGTATTGAAGGCACAAAATCTCACAGTTTGCAGATGACACCTGACAGCAAAGAAATCTCCCACACTGATGTACCCATGATAACAGTCCAAACAAAGTTCTTGCACCCCCCAAAAATGATCACTAAAGTCCCAGATGAGCCCCTACTGTATGTTGTAAGCCCCTCCCACCCAGTGTCTAGGGGTATGCCAGATGGTAACTTAGGGGGATGGGGCACTTACAGCCAGAAGCACAATTCCAGAAAATTAAACTCATTATCTGGATTAATATGAGATGTCTTCAGAGGGGAGTGCAGGCTATAATTAGCTGTGAGAGGTGACAGCAGCTGTGGGGGCAAGCTTAGTTAATGCGATTACATGATGCCATAAATAAAGTCCATTGTCCACTCAAAGTTAAAAGAAGAAGAAAAAGGAACATTATTTAATTGCATAAATTTGATTAATTCATTCCATGGAGCATGGGGTGCAAATCAACGGTGAGTAACATTCAGGACTCAGGGCCTGATACATTTTTTTCAGCAAACTTTAATTTCCCAAAAACTCCTGTATTGCAGTGCTCCCTCAGGGCCAAACAGGCTCCTCAAATCCTGGCAGCAGCAACAATGATGGGCCAAAAACCAGGCCTCACAGGATCTTGTCTCGCAACTTCTCTCTTGCACAAGCTTACTTTCTTTTTACACTCACGATGCAATGAGTACACTGGCACACACCTCACTAGCAGCTACAAGAAATAGAGTAGCAGTGAATTGAGCGGTGCCTTCCATTGCTGGCATTTTGAATCCAGAACTCTCACTTGAATGGTCTATGCAAACAGCAAATGAAGTCCCCACAAGAAACACCAAGTCCCCTCTATCAAAAGCCAGTGCAGCTCTAAGCATCCCAAGGCAAAATATGCAGTGCCCTGGCAATCCACGAGACCCATGCACTTTCTACTCTTTGGCTGTATAGGCTTCCAGATGCCTCCTGGCCACCAGAAAGAGAGACAGGCTGCCACAACAATACTTCCTGCAGTATGGACTACCACCACCACCACACTGCCCCAATGACCTGGCACAGGACTTCACTCACTCTCGCCCATGGATGAGGATAAAATGGACCCACCTGCGCCCCACCACCACGGTGCCAGAGATCATGAGGTGGGCCACTGCACTTTCTTCCCGGGTTCTGGATCCCCCTAAAGGCACAGGTGGGCCCAAACAAATGATTACAGACCCCACCATGGACTCCTGACCACTACATTTCTACACTGGTTTTCAAGGTAGGTAGGCCAGGGTGACAAGCGGCCCACCCCGGCCCCGAACCTCAGCCCTCATGGCTGAATACTCACATGGGACACCTCTTGTCTCTTCTTTCTCCTCCCAGGGAACTCTCTCCCTTCACTCCAAAACCCCTCTTTTAACCTGCTGGGTTGAGGCCCCCCTGCCAGCAGGAAGGGCCCCAGCTCCAGACACTTCAGCTATAATAAATTAACTAGTAAACTCCCAAAGGGGCTTACACTTTTTCTCTCACCTTTGTTAACCTGCCTGGCACAGATATTTGCTGCATTTTTGATGCTTCCATTTATTTTTGTCTCTTGTTCCTTGACTCCCCCAAGTTTCCCTGTGTCTGCTAGGGTTTTCTTAAAATTGGCTCTCCTGAAGTCCAGGACACTCGTCTTAGTGTGGCTTGATTCTGGCCCTGTTCTTATGTTGAGCTACATTGTAAGGTGATCACTGGTCCCCAGGTGGTTCCCAGGTGACCACCCACGGTGACATCAGCAACACTGTCCCTGTTTGTCAATACCAGGTCCAGTATTGCCCCCCCCCCATGAGTGCATTCATTAATTAGTTGCCTAAGGGACTTCCCTTGCAGGAAGTCCAGGATGTCCCTACTTCTGACTGTTGCCACAGCTGGTAGGCTCCAACCCACATCAAGTAGATTGAAGTCCCCTACCAGCAGTGCCTCCTCTTTGCGGGCCATCCTTTGGATTGCTTTCAGGATGAGTTTTTAACACAATGGGCGGGGAGCCAACCATGGAGGATAATATCCTTGACCTGGTGCTGATGGACAGGGGTTCAGGTTTAAAATCTGGAGGTGGAGAAGCCATTGGCAGAAGTGATCACTCAGTAGTGTAGTTCACCTTGGACATGGGAAAGGAATGGAACCAGTCAAAAACTACTGTGGTGGATTTCAGGGGTGCTGGCTTTGGGGAGATGGCTGATATACTAAGGCAACACTTATATGATATCAGGCCAGGGATGAGTACAGTGAGTCAATGGGGGATACTAAAGTTGGGCCTGTTGGAAGCTACAAAAGCCTGCACTAAAACCAAGTACAAGAAGTCTAGGGCCAAAAGACCTTGTTGGTGGTCCAGTGAAGTGCAACAGGGGGTGAGAGGGAAGCGGCTGGCATTTTGAAAGTACAAGTGCTCCTATAATGAGGCAGATAGGGATGAGTATCACAGGATCTCTAAAGAGGTCAGTAAAAAAATAAGAGTGGCAAAGGTGGCTAAGGAGCTTAAACTACCATAGGGAATCAGTGAGGGGGAGAAGGAATTTTATAGATATGTTAGAGAGAGGAGGAAAGAGGGGGAAAATAAATGGTTGAAGAAGAAAGGGGGCTGGGCTGAAGGGAGGGTAGAGCAAGCTGAAGTACTTAATGAGTACTTCTGCTCAGTATTTACTAGGGAGAGGGAAGGTCCATTACCACGGCGGAGGGGGGGCAGGACAGGAACAGTAGACGGAGGGGCACTCACAGATTGTGAGATCCAGGTGAGGAGGGTAAGGAAGGAAGGGTCTAAAGTCTTTGAGGACTGATAAGACCCCATGACCGGAATCCACTCCAGAGTTCTGAAGGAACTGGAGGATGTCCTGGCTGCTTCATTGATGGAATTGTTCAAATCCTCTCTCCAATCAGGCTGGGTACCCCTGGACTGGTGGACAGCACATGTTGTGCCGCTCCACAAGAGTGGACCACGGGATGAACCAGGAAACTACAGGCCAGTCAGTCTGATATCCATAGTGTGTAAACAGATGGAAGCCATCCTGAAGGAAAGGATGGTGGAGTTCCTGGAGACAAATGGCTTACTGGATGAAAGCCAGCATGGGTTTATCAGGGGCAGATCATATCAGACCAACCTAATTGAATTTTTCAATTGGGTGACAAGATCACTGGACAGTGGAAGGCCACCTGATGTCCTTTGCCTGGACTTTAGCAAGGCCTTCGACTTGGCCCCACATGGAAGGCTGATATGGCAACTGAGGAACCTAGGGGTGGGGAGAAAATGGTGGGCTGGATAGCAAACTGGCTCTGTAACTACCAACAGAGGGTAGTGGTGGGGGGGGAGGTGTCAGCTACTAGGGTTATCATCAGTAGAGTTCCCCAGGGTTCAGTATTGGGCCTAATTCTGTCCAATGCTTTCATTGCAAGCACTGGGGAAGGTGTTAGGAGCAGGATGAGTTTGTTTGCAAATGATTCCAAGCTGGGAGCAGTGGTACACAGTGATGAGGGTAGGAGGACACTTCAGGAGGACTTGGAAAAGTTGAGGGGGTGGGCACACACCTGGCAGTTGGGTTTTAATGCTCAAAAGTGCAGCGTACTACATCTGGGGCAAAGGAACCCTAGGCACAACTATCAGTTGGGGGGAATACAGCTGTCGATGTCTGTGGAAGAAAAAGACCCAAAATGAACAATTCAGAACAGTGCCAGAGAGTGGCTGCTAAGACAAACAAATTGCTGTGGTGTATCTCTAGGGGGATAACATTTAGTAGAAGGGAAGTCATTATGCCCCTGTACAACTACTTAGTGAGGCCTCACTTGGCGTACTGTGTACAATTCTGTAGACCTTATTTAAAGAGGGATGTTGCCCTTTTGGAGAGGGTTCAGAGGCAAGCCACTAGGATGATGCATGATCTGGGAGGAATGTCCTATGAAGACTGGCAGAACTGAACATATACTCCTTGGAGGACAGAAGGGACAGGTGGGATATGATAGAGGTCTTCAAATATATGAACGGAATTGATAGAGTGGAAACAGAGGGTCTCTTTACATTAAAGGGGGAAGGTAATATGAGGGGACATAATCTTAAATGAATTGGAAGGAGGTTCAGGGGGGAGGTGAGGAAACATTGTTTCATGGAGAGGGTGATGACACCTTGCAATGCTCTGCCAGGGGAGTTGTTGGTAAAGGAAATTGTCAGGATTCAAAGTGTGGTGGGATGATTATATGGGCAAGGTATGGTTAGGAGGTAGATCAGTACAAGGGTGCTGGGGGAGATGTGAGGTTAAAAGGGAGCACAACGGGGGGGGTTGCTGCTGAAATTTAATCAGAAGCTGCATTCGGGCAGTCAAGAAAGATCACTGGGCATAATCTGCTGGCGACTACATATGTATATCTTTATCCACATCTCCTTCCTGTGCTGGAGGTTTGTAGATCACTTCTGTGTGAATAGCAGGGCCCTCCATGTTTCTAGGGTGACACACAGTACCTCAACTCTTCCCTGCTCTCCCTGTATTTCTGTAGTTTTTATGCTGTCCCTGACATAAAGAGTTACTGTTCCCCCTTTTTTACTTACCCTGTCTTTTCTGAACAGTATAACCTGGTATGGCTGCATCCCAGTAATGGTTTTCATTGCACAAGGACTCGATAATTGCTACAATGTCCAGGTCCACATCTGCCATGGTGGCCTCTAGGTCTGCAGTCTTATTCCCCAGACTTAGGCAATTTGTATACATGATGCTCCAGATTGTCCTGTCACCCCTCCCCCATTTCCCATTCCTTATTTCCTCCACTATTTTTTTACTCTGTCTCTTCACTTTTACCCCTTGGATTCCTTTGTTATGTGGTTGCTTTTGGGATTTCACTCCCTCAGGATTCCTATTTCAGCCCTCATAAATCTGTGGGGGGCAGTTTATTTCTCCCTGCCTTATTCCACCTCCTTGAAAAGAAATTGTAGTTGTAGGGGACAGGAAAATCCACAATTGTCATACATGCATTGTAGGGGCATAATAGAACCACACATAAGACAGACACGTGCATTGCTGTGTTTTGTTGTTGTTTTGTGTCACAGTGGGGTTTGTAACTGAAAGGGACACAAAGCATGCAACAATTCAGAAATTCCTATTATTATGTATAATGAAAACAGTACTGTAGGCAATTGCACTTAAATGTCACAAAACAGAACACACCACTCTGTAGAGAACACTCACTGTGAGTGGTATCACAGACAAATTGTTGACAACATTCAACAAGACATGACCACAGACAGGTCCTTTATTCATGTTCTCTGACATAGGGTTTGTAGTTATAGGGGACAGGACACTACACAGTTTTCCTGTGCATTGAGTAGGTGTTATAGAACAACACATAAGACATAAACCTGTATATTATTACATTTTGTTGTTTAGTGTCATGACGGTGGTGTAATTGGAAGGGACACAAAATATGCCACAAAATATTGTCAGTTTATTCTTGTTGAACGAACTATTCCCAGCAACCAAGATGATCCAGAACCAGCAGGCAAAACCTATGAGGAGAGGCTCAGAGAGCTCAACATGTACTCTCTTGAGAAAAGAAGGGAGAGGGGAGAAATTACCTTCAAGTACCTTAAGGGTATGAGCACTGAGGGCCTCCCCAGCCTTAGTGGAAAAAAACCCACTAGAGAGCACAGACTAAAGCTGGTGCTGGAAGGTTCAGGAGGGAGATGAGGAGATACTTTTTCACCAAGAGATTGGTAGCCAGGTAGGATGATCTGCCAGAGGAGAAGGTGATATCCCTAAAAAACAGTTGACAGCTTCAAGATGGGATGGGACAGGGTGAAGGGGAAAGCTGCTGGTAGAAGAGAATGAGTGGAGGGAGAGGGATAAGATGAGGGAGGTCAGAAGGAAAATGGGGAGGGGGCAGTTCCATCTGTAAATACACTGGAGACTGCACACTCGAGTAGACTAGATAGACCACAAGACCTTTATCTGCTGGTATATTTGTATGTATGTTTGTATTACTAATACCCAAAGATATAAATGAACATCAATATTCCTTTGTTCCGCTATATTTTACATCATTGGGACCGGAGGGAGGTGGAGGTCTGTGCAGGTGAGGACAAGGAAAATAGTATTATAATAACCTTGTTCAGTCCTGATAGGTCAGTCATTAAACTGACCCAATGTTTAAAGTCAGGGATCTTTGGGATTTTCCAATTAATCAAAATAAGTTTATTAGCAGAAATAAGGGCAAGGTGAATAATTTTTTGTTGAAATGAAGGAAAGTAACTTTTTGTATATTTATCAAAAAGAATAAATTCAGAATCAATTGATGGAGTAAAACCGGTAATATGAAATATAACATGGCAAATATCTTGCCAGTAATTCCTCAAATTAGGGCATTCTACAAACATATGAAGCAGATTTGCAGGTGATTGTAAAGATCACAGGCATATGTCCAGAATGTTAGGATTCATTTTATTTAGTTTGTTCGGAGCGTGATATGTACAGTGTAATATATTATATTATATTTGTTGAAATTTTGGAAGAAATCAAATTTTGAAATGGTGAAGCTAGTATCTCCTGCCATCTTGCTTCAAATAAATCCATTTTTAAGTTGGCTCGTGATTGCGCGCCAGCCAACATATTGCAGTAGTAGCAGATTTGGAGGTGCGATCACTGTGGGTGAATGCAAGGCATGCATCAGTAGGTGCGTCCCTCATTCCCCAATAAGTCAGCATGCAGGCACCACATCAGCAACACATAATGTAATGAGCACATCTAAGAAAAGGTCCGCTGCAATGAGAGCCAAGCTTGTCATGCAGTGGCACCTCCCGATGTGCCTTTCCTGGTGAAGCATTCTAGTAAACATGGTGGCAGTGACTGCCCCCACCGCCTGCCACAAGGCTGACTTTGGGGGTGCCCAATCCCCCTTTCGGCATGCCCTGACCCAGTTCATGTGCCGATGGGGGAGCCCACTCCCCATTGGCATAATGCCCCCCCATTTGGTGTGTGCTGAGGGAGGTGCTTAATCCCCCTCGGCTCTAGCCCCCCCTTCAGTATGAGCCGATGGGGGTGCCCAATCCCCCATCGGTTAGCACCCCACCCCAAACACTCAGGTGGCACACTGGGAGCCTAACCCAGCATGCCAAATGCCCCTGTAAAAAAAAATCCAGCAATTTTTTTAACCTGTAAAAGAAGAAAATGGTCCCTCATGTACTGTCCTGCTCCCTCCTCCAACCTGCACCCACCCTTTGTGCATCCTGCCTCCCCACACCCCCCTCCTCACCCCATACTTACCTCTGGAGTCCAGCGAGACGATCTTCAGTGGACTGGGAATACGTCTGCACTCTTCAAAGCTGACCGCAAACTAAAGAAATGCTGGTAAGCTGTATAATGGCATAAATAGAGTTTTTTCAACTTTGGTGCATATCTCAGGGATGTTTTGGAATTTTTGCACCAAATTTTCAACATGGGGTTATTTGGGAACCATCCTTATGAATTCAGACACTGTTATGGCGTTATTCAGTCCCGAAAGATGATTTTGCAGTCACTGCACAGAATCACCTTTTGGGACTGATTAACAAAATGCTCATGAGGTGGGCTCTCAAAAAGCTTATGTTGCAAATTTGGTGAAAAAAATCTGAAAAATAACTGTTTTACGAGTGTGCATTGCGCAGTTTCCATGCATGTTCATAACTTCGTGCATTTATAATATTTTCACTCCAGATTTTCAACATTGTCATTTTTCCACACCTCCTTATGAACAGTACAACTGTCATTTTACATATCCTGGTCAAAATGTGTTTTCTCACTTCTGGCGCAGAATAGTGCGGTTGCTGTGTGAAATCAGTTTTTGGGACACTTTGAGAAAATGACAGTGGCACTGTTCATGAGCAGAGGTCCTAAAATGTGCATGTTGAAAATTTGGTGATGAAAGTCCATAAAATGACTGTGTTACAAGCATGCATTGCGCAGTTTCCACGCACCCTCGTAACTTCGCAAATTTGCAATATTTTCATGCCAGATTTTCAACACTGGCATTTTTTCACACCTCCTTATGAACAGTACAGCTGTCATTTTTCACATCCTGCCCAAAATTTGTTTCCGCACCTGTGGCGCAGAATGGCGTGGTCGCTGTGGGAAATCAACTTTTGGGACAGATTAACAAAATCACAGTGCCACTGTTCATGAGGGGAGGTCCCAAAATGCCTATGTTGAAAATGTGTCTCTTCAGGGTGGAGGTGAGGCTGGCATCAGTTCAATGCTTCACTGCCATTCCTATTATGCATCTCTAACTCCTGCACTACCAATGCCAATGCCAGCGAGACAACATTCGGCACTGACAAATGCTTGTTAAATCTTGGTACCACTTTGACATTAAAGCAGTACAAGGTTTTTCTACATATGAGAACAAAATCAAATAAAGTCTGGAAATTAATTTTTTATTAGGGGCTCCAGGAATTAAAAGATTAAGAATAGAATTTTCTGGAGCACGGAAGCTTTATTAAATTTAAGAACAAGGTTTCTCAATTGAAGATACCTAAAAAAATGTTAACAAGGTATCTGCAATTTTTGTTGAAAGGTTGAAAAAGAGATAAAGTGTCCTTTTTCATATCTTTGTTCCAAGTAGGTTACTCCTAATGTTTCCCATGAAAGTACTTCTGGAAAGTTGCATATTGGGTTATGGTCATAGTTACCATATAAGGGTGAGTACAATGAAAGATTAGCTTCCCATTTAATTAATTTATGAGTTTAAGACCAAATATTTAAGGATACAAGTGATGATGGTAGATGTTTAGTCTGTTGAGATAAGGGAAGGGATGGCACTCATTTAGTTTCTGTTCCCCCATGCTGTGAGACACTCCCTGAGGGTGTGAGACAGATCGGAGGCAGAGGCGTTTGCCAAACAAAGCACTCGTTTTGTGATTCAGTAATAGCCCTTGTACCTAGCTCAACCAGGAAGTGCTTGCAGAGCTAATAGTCTTCAGCAGTGAACAGGGAGGACTACAATTTTGCTGTTGCGAAGCAGTTTTTACTGCTACAGTTTTGGGGGATGTTTTTGTATTATTTAGATGCTGTAAAGCACCACAGAGCACCTTTAAACTGTGGGGATTGTATTTTTAAGTTTCATAGTATTGTGACCCGGTATTGCACTTCTGGGTCATGTGGGACAAATATCTCACCCCCCCTGTCAGCGAGGCGAGCATAAGTGGGTTGAGCACATGGCTCCACTTGCAGAGACACGTGCCGAGACATGTGCGTCTGTGCATGTCTAGAGTGTCCAGAGGGTCACAAGGGTTATAGGGCAGCACTCTGTGTCTATTGGATTATCGATCATTCCTGTAAGTAGACAGCTTGGTAGAATATAATTTCAAACGCTAGCAGAAATCTTACTTAGTGTTTATACAATGGCAGCAAGTGCTCATTCCATCATTATTACTTTTACTGGCAGTGTTGGCCTACAATGTACAGTGTGCCAAATGTACCTGTTAACATCAAGCAACCTCCCTACACAACCCTATTAACATCAAGCAACCTCCCTACACAACCCTACACTTGTAGCAAATGTAGGGAAATAAAAGAATTACAATATACTGTGCACTGCTTTAGTTCTCGCTTAGCTACGTTAGAACAGAGTCAATCTGAAATGTATAAATGAGTAAATGATTCTAACTCTGTACTACCAGTGGATTCAAATTACATTCAGGATGCAAATAATGTTACAACAAATCTTTGCAATAACGTTGATGTTAACTTATTGGGGAGTAATATTATATCACAACAGATTGGTCCACCTACACTGGAAGATAAACCCAGAAAAAGAGAGCCAGGGAGCAAGAAGGTAATTCTGAGGATGATCTCAATGGTGATGATAGCTGGTATAGAGTGCAGGGTAAAAGAGCCAGTGAAAAAAGTAGAAAGGCCCAACAGTTTAGTACTGATATTTATAAAAGATTTGACCTTCTTCTTACATTTTCCACAGATTGTGCAGATATTAACACAGATGAAGTTAATGTGGTTAGGGAATCCTCTGTGTTAGGGAATCAAATTACCCTGGGCCCTCCTTCTGCAATACTGAGCCCTATTGATTCTGTAACAAGAGAATTACCCCTTACTGACTTTTAAATTGATGAATCAGATCAAGCCCAATCTAATAGTCCCAGCCCATTGGATTTGTGCACGACAGATTCATGTACTGGGTGATTCCATTATAAATATTTAGATCAAGCAGTATGTACAGTAATGCTGATAAGGTTAATAGGACTTGCTCAAGTTATAGTGGTGCCAAAATATCAGATCTTACTAGAATGATGAACAATATTATGAAAGATTGTGGCACTAATCCCATTGTTGTGATGCATGTTGGAGCAAATAACATTCTTCACAATCGAATTCAAGTAATTAAAAGGGACTTCATTGGTTTAACTAAAAAATTGATTGATCTCAGTTGTGACATTTGTTTGTCTGAAATTTTACCCATCCCTCATTTTTCACCATCTCATAACAGGAAAATAAAAGACATAAATGAGTGGCTTTGAAAATGGTGTTTACACCAAGATTTAACCTATATTACACATTGAGAACAGTTCGACAGTCAGGATGAGTTATATTGTGCTGATGGTTTGCACCTGAGCAGGTGTGGTAATGCCATTCTGGGGAAACAGTCATCTGTCATCAATAATCATTTAAACTAATTAGCAGGGGGGGGTGATGGGTACATCACCTCAAAAACCAGCCTCTAAATGTATTATTAAACACCACTAATTACATTGTTTAAGCTTCAATGCCAGATGTTTGAATTATAAATTGGATGAATTAAAGTGTAGAATTCATCAACAAAAAACTGATGTTATCTCAATATGTGAAACCTGGGGTGATAACAAATCATCTTTTATTTATTTTATTTTTTTATTTATTCTAGGATTACAAGTACCTTTGAGCCAAAAGCTCTTTTACAAAGGTTCCACGTCAGAGCCAGGACAATACATTAGTACAAATAGTGGAGTATAGGCAATGTACAATAAAGCAAAGATAGGCAGTGCAGAAAGTTAGATCTTGGGACACAAACATACCTGACTTTAATTTATATAAACTCAATAGACAGAATAGGAAAGGCAGCGGTGTTGCTCTGTATATTAACAGTAGTTTACACTCAATTGACATTTCCAATAATATAAGAGGTCACAACGCACAAACTGAAACCATCTGGGTAAAGGTGATTCTTTCGACATCTAACTTTCTTATTATTGGCTCTTGTTATCGCCCACCAGATTCATCAGTGGGCACTTTAGAAGCTATCTTGTATGAAATAGAACTGGCAAAAGCTTTGGGAAATATTGTTATTACTGGGGATTTTAATTTGGATGACATAGATTGGTCCAATTGTACAGCAAACAGTAGCCTGGGGAAGAAATTATTAAACACATGTTCCCAATTAGGACTTAAGCAGAGTGTATTGGTTCCATTGAGAGGTGACAATGTATTAGACCTTGTTTTATCGGATGATGACTTAACAACTGACAACATTAAAATTAGTGACCCCATTGGAAACAGTGATTATAACATCATTACATTTAATATCAGAAAAGATCATGTATATAACCCAACTACCCATGATAAAGTCAACTTAACTAATATAAGGCAAGCTGTTAAAGAACTAAATTGTGAGGAAGTACTGTTACATTCCTCACCTCAACAGTGTTGGGAGACATTTAAGAACATTATTTACCATTTAAGAGATTTATACATCCCATCTTGATAAAAAGTCCGAAATCAAAAAAGGGCACCAAAATGGATGAATCAAATTATAAAAAGATTAATTAAAAAAAAGCAACAAAAATATAACGCTTTCCTAAAAAAACAAATCCCTATTGCTTTGGGATTCATATAAATCTATAACAAAATGCAAAAGTGTGATTAGAAATGCAAAATCTAGATGGGAATATAATTTAGCAAGTAACGCTAAAAAAATAACAGCAAATAATTTTGTTCATACATTAATTCCTTAAAAAACAAAATGTCAAGTAGGGCCTCTACTATACAATAACACCCTTATTTATGATTCAAAAACAATGGCGGATTTGCTTAATACTGAATTTTGCAAAATTTTCACTAAAGGATCTAATGACAACCTTACTTCAAATCCATTTATTTTTGGTAGTGACACACCTATTAGTCTAAGGATGTAATTTACAAAAAAACTATTGTCTCAAAAGGACAGATACAGCCCAGGTCCTGATAATATACCTGGCCATTTATTATTTCTATTGGCAAACATTCTAGTAGAACCTTTAAAAATAATGTTTGATTATTTTCTTGCTGAAGGCTATGTCCTACAAGATTGGAAAGGAGCCAATGTTATTCCTATTTACAAAAAAGGGCCAAAGAACATGTGGGAAAACTATCGGCTCATAAGTTTGACATATTCAGTTTGTAAGATTCTTGAGAGTCTTATAAAATACATGATCACACCAGTTCTTAATAATTGTGACTCTGAGCAGCACGGTTTTAGAAGCGGTTGAAGTTGTATTGCCAACTTGATGTGTTTCTATGAAAATATCAGTTCCTTCTTAGATAAGAGAATTCCTTGTGACATTGTACTTATGGACTTCAGTAAGGCCTTTGATGTTATGCCAGACTGGGCCTTAACCCAAAAACTTCGAAAACTGAATATTAATTATTTTCTTGTTAATTGGATAACCAATTGGATATGTAATAAGACTCAGCAAGTTATTATTAATGGTTGCAAATCAGAAAATTGTTTCGTATCAAGTGGTGTACCACAATGATCCATTTTGGGGCCTTGTCGCTTTCAATTATTTATTGCTGATTTAACCAAGGAATGTTTATCTATTACTACTAAGTATGCAGATGATATTAAAATTGGGGGCTCTTGTACATCGGTTTCTGATGCACTAACCACTCAGAAAGACTTAGATAATATTATTGAATGGGTAAATAAATGGGGCATGAAATTGAATATTTCCAAGTGTAAAGTTATGCTCCTGGGTCCTAGTAATATACACCACCAGTATATATTGGCTGGTGCTATGCTGGTTCAAACATCAGATGAAAAAGATCTGGGCATCACAATTTCTGTTGATTTATCACATAACAGACATGTGCATGCTATTATTAATAAATCAAACAAGGTAATTTGATCTAGTCTTCAGAACATCAGATCTAGAAATCAAGGCCTATTGATATCTCTGTTTAGAGCATATGTCAGGCCTCACCTGGAATATGCTTCTCAGCTTTGGAACCCTTATAAAAAATCAGAATGTCACCTGTTAGAAGGTGTTCAAAGGAAATTTACAAAAAAAAATCTGTGTTTGAAAAGGTGCCATACTTTAAAGGCTAAACTCCCTAAAACTCATGCCCCTTTCCACCTGTTGTCTTAGAGGCGATCTTATGCTTCTGTATGATATTATTTAAGATCCATATCTTATGTGTGAAATGGGCTTGGAATTTACAAAACTATCCTCATGAGATTAGGGGCACCCTCTGCAATTGATTAGGAAGCCATTTAGTCATACCAATAGGAAATATTTTTATACTATCAGAGTGATTGGTCCTTGGAACAAACTACCATTTCATGTGGTCATTAGTGAGACCAAACATATATTTAAGTATCAACTAGATGCATTGATAAATGCTGGTTATAAGCTGACCTACTTTTCCCTGGTTTAGTATGGGAGCATTATGGGCCTTGGCCTTCTTGCTCCTTAACCAACCTTAGTATGAACCTTAGTATGAACCTTTAGCAAATATGGTTTGATCCTTTTCAATTTGCTAAAAGGGCTAATCCAGAGTTTTTAAACCAACACTGTAGTTGACTAAGTTGCCCAGAATAATGATATAATTTAAAATCTGGGAGACCCAGGCCACCTTTGATTTTTGGTGATTTAAGTTTAGTTATTGCAATCCTAGTTTTTTGCCTCTCCATAAAATTGCACTAATGGATTTAGTTAAAGAGGAGAAGAAATATTTGGGAAGTTTACTTGGGATAGACTGAAAAAGAAACAATAACTAAGGCAAAATAACCATTTTAATCAAATTGACATGACCAATAAGTGTTAATGGTAATGGAGTTCATTTTAGCAGGTCACAGTTGATTTTATTAAGGATTGTAGTATAACTGAGTTGATAAATTCTTGAGGTATCTTTACACCTAGGTATTTGATTTCATTAGTAGGTTGTATGGTTTTAAGTAAAGTTGAGTCAATTCTAGGATTGAGACCAAGGGAGATATACTCAGTCTTTTGCCAATAATTTTATATCCAGATGCCCTACCAAATTTACTAATAGTTTATATAGTTGAGATAATATGTGATCGGGGTTAGAGATAAATAATAATATATCATCTGCGTATAAACTCAATTGAACACCAGGGATTTTCCTTAAATTTTGAGCAAGTGGTTCAGTAATAAGTGTGAAGATAAGAGGCGATAAGAGACATCCCTGTCTAGTGTCTCTTTGGAATGTGATTTTGGAGAGGTATCCAGATTGGTCTTAATTGTAGCTGTTGGGGCATAGTATAATAATTTGATCCATTGTCTGAAGTTCTTACCAAAGTGCAGATATTTAAGTAATGCATGGATAAAATTCCACTCTATCTGGTTAAGTTTGATATTAATTTTATTAAAGTTGGTGGCAGAGTAAGCAATACATACACCCCAGTATATGTTTTAAAACAGTCCCACACTATTGAGTACTTGATGTTCTATGATTGGTTTGATGAAGAATAGAAGGGAATCTCTAACTTTAGTTTCTTAAGAAAATTAGGATCTTTAAAGCAGGAGGAAGGCTCCATGGCTTACTAGGACTTGTATTAACAAAATAAAGGTTAAGAAAATTGGACATGATCAGATATTATAATAGGACAATATTCCACTTGATTAACAAGATAAGTAAATGCATGTGATATCAAAAAAAATAATCTATTCAAGAAAGGCTATTATGAACATGGGAGAAAAAAGAATATTTATGTGCTATAGGATTAAGGTATCACCATCTGTCTATAATATTAAGATTAGACATCAAATCTTTTAAGATTTGAGAAGCTGTAGATTCTCCTAAAGAGATGTAAGGTTTTCTATCTAAAATTTTATTTAGAAGAAAAAGAAGAATCAGCATTTATATAGTGCTTTTCATACATCCAAAGCGCTTTACAAGCAATGCTAGACTGGTAGTGAAGTGACTGAATGTGTGGTGGCAGCCATATCGCACATCATCACCCACACACAGCCTGGATAATTGCATGAACTGGTTTATGGTAAGGGGAAAGTTGGCCAGGACACCGGGAATTTTCCCTACTCTTTGCAAAGAGTGCCCTGGGTTCTTTTATTTCCACATGGACACCCACCAGGACAACACCAGAATGGGCAGAAGGGACCTCGGTTTAATGTCTCATCTGAAGGACGGCACACCCCAGCAGTACAGCACCCCCCAATACTACACTCGGATGCCAGCAATTTTTAGGTGCAAGTCCAATCCCGGTGTGGGACAAGAACCCACGACCTTCTGGTCCAGAGGCAGATGTGCTACCAACTGAGCCACGCTGACACTATTTAGTACAATATTGAAATCTCCATCCAATATACAGTGAAGCCCACCAGGATGAAGTGCAGCACTGCAGAATTCTGCAGTAGAGTTACTGCAGCAAATAATGCAATTTCAATAGGAGTTAATCCCTTTCGTCATGCAATAAACCTGTGACACCTTCCTTCATCCTGACAGGCTTCACTGTATATGGTGAAGAGAAAGTTGTGAGGTCAGGAAATAAATTAACAAAGAATTGGGGATCATCCTCATTAGGGGCATATAAATGTATTAATGAAAATTTCAGGCCAGGGGAAAAAATCTCAGAAATAACATATCAACCGAATTTTTCTGATAGTGAATTGCCAAGTTTAATGTGAGCATTTCTTTTAATTAGAGTAACTACACCTCGTGAATTTTTCCAATAACATGAACCAACACCTTGTCCCCAATTTTTATAATAAAATTTAAGTCAGAAGGTTCACAGTGAGTTTCCTGAAGAAGTAATATTAGAGTATGTTTCCTATCAACATAATCTAACACTTTACCTAATTTAATCTGGTTGCCCAAACCACTAACATTCCAGTTAAGAAATTTTAGCTTACCCATGTTCTTTAAAATGAGGTAAAAGAAAAAAGAAAATGAACTCCTTATTTTTAATTATATAAAAAAGTCCTAGATCTCTGAGAGACAATAGAGAATCCATATATCTATAAACTAATACTACCCTAACCCCACCCCATTATCAACAAAGATGTGATGCAATCAAAAAAATGTATAGTCACAACCAGCTCTAATACTAGAAGCACCCGAGTAACATAGATCAAATGTAGTATACAACAGGACACCAGAACAGACAAGTAACCAAAGACATACATAAAAGCAAAAAAAAAAAAAAAAAATGAAGTACAAAAAAACCCCCCACAAAAACAAAAACATTTAATGACAGATGAAATTAATTCAAAGTCCCAAAATTTACTTCGGTCATTAAGCTGGATATAATCATGCAAAAATGCATTAATATCATTCAGCCCCAGATTATTCCTGATTGAACTGAGAAGAGTTTCTACTATCCAGTTGAGTAGGCTGATCAGATTGTGATAGAGATGAGCTGACCAGAGACACTGGTACATTAGATTCAGAATCCTGGATTGATTACAAGACATATCTGTTAGATGAAGAAATTGGATTGCGCATTTAAGATTGACACATGCCCTTCTGATACGCAACTTCCTGGGTGTAATTGAGGGTGCACCGCCAAGTGTCCAACTGCTTTTAATGCCTCTTGAGGAGAAGTAAACTACCTGAGTCTGTTGTGAAGGTAGATCCGAAATTTGGCTGGAGGCAAAAGTGTATATATCAGATACTCATATCATGAAAACTGCCAAAACCTCCTTTGATGAGTCATAGCTTGATTGAAATTGGGATAAACCAAGAATTTATGGCCCTCACAGGTCAGGCCCTTTTCAGTCTTGGCCCTGCATAGAATTGATTCATGATCCTGATACCGATGGAGCTTGATATAGACAGTTCGAGGAGGGTCATAATGTTTTGATTGTGGATCAAGTCATTTTAAAGGGGCTGCACGTTGGACACATTCTAAGGATATAACATCTTGAGGATATTTTCTTCTCATTGTGATAGTGATTAACTTCTCAAAGAAAGGTATGGGATCACCTGCTCCTTCCAAACCTTCAGGAATCCTCATTTGTTTTAAATTATCTCGCAGCACACTATCTTCCTGATCTTGAACTTTAGATATAAGAGTTTTAAGTTGGGAATTATGTGTAGCTAATGACTCTGTGACAGGAGCAACTGTTGCTTCTGTACTATTCATTCTTATTTCCAGAGTGGATGTCCTCTCAGATATCGCATCCAATCTAATATTTAGATGAGAAAGTGCTTGGGTAATAGAATTCAATGACTGGGAAATATTGTCGAAGCCAGTCTGCATTTCTGATTTAAAATTCAATATGTCAGTTTTTAATTCTTGTACCCACTGAGAAGAGTCGGCTGATTGCTGATTTGCAAGCTGATTCATAGATTTAGTGTGTTGAGTCAGAAGCTGAGAATGGGAAAATAATGACTGCTGTGGTGGAGTAAGTTGTGGTGGTTGACTTGTACTGTAGTTTGAAAAGGATCCCTTAGCTTGGTCTGTAAATATGGGTATAGACAAGTTAGAGTCTGATACATCAGGTACCAAGATGTGCAGTGCCTGAGAAGGTAAGCATGCTTTATTTGTCTGATTGGTATTACTTGAACTTGCGTTTATTTCAGCAAAGGTTACAAGAGGGTCTACAGATAGTGAAGGGCAAGTCTATTGCTCAGCCAATTTTTGAGAAGCTAGTACAGGTAGCAAAGACTGAGAGGATAGCTTTTGTTGTAGAGCAGTTTGAGAGATCGAGTTACTAACAGGAATAGTTGTCTGCTCAATATACATAGTGGAGGGATTCAAACAATGTATTCCGGTAGTTGGTGGGTCCATTGGAGCCTTAGTGCTAGGGTAAAGAGCATCTAGAGGGTCCAGCTCCGAACAGGCATCCGCCCAATTTAGAGTCGTTACGGAACCCGTTTATGACTGATAACTGCTGTCAGATGGGTCCGCTACTAAAGCACTGTTTTGGTCAGTAGTTTGAGATGAAGAGCCATCAACAGAACAGCAGGCAGAATCCATTGCAGCCACCCCAACAGTGACCCCAGCTAAAGCAGTCGCCGTGGGGAATCTAGGCTTAGAGGCCGAAGTGGAAGGTATTACAGGTAATGACTTATTTTCCTCTGATTTTGCTAAGTTTGAGCAGTTGTACTTAGTGTCCATAAAATAAAGACTTTTCCTGACCAGTGCCATTTGCCGGGTAGCTCTTTTAAAACCCGGTATCGTTTTAGCAGTATGTGCAGATTCTGAGGTGTCTCTCGCTTTCCGTATATGTTTGGACATTGCCAGGAGAATAAAGTAGAATATTCAATTGTTGTTAAATTAACAGAGGATAAGCAATGAAAAAAGATTTACTGGCACCAAGTAAAGGTTTTTGAAGCAAGTATCTCGGGTGAGAGAGCTATAGTGCAGCGTCAGCCATCTTGGTTCCTCCTTTCACTGCAAGTTTTTAACTATTTTAGTGCATTGTCTCTCACAAAAACACACACGTCAATTATATGTTAATGAAGTTGTGCTGTTGTGACCACCCTTAAGTGCTAGCAGGGACAAATGGCCCCCACTCACCTTTACAGATGCAGAAAAATGGCAACAGCAACATCAGAACACATTTTGATGCATATTCTCTCCAATGTATATTGTAATTGGCTCAGAGAATCACATTTTCACCATAGAGCTGCTTGGTCTAAGTTGCACAGTATGCAGGGCACATCCGTGTGTGGTATACGTTAGTGCTATGCTACCATAGGTGGTGTAGCCGGGGAATGAGGGGGGTCAGGAAACCCCTCACTTTTGTTGCTGAAGGGTCAAACGATGTACTTTGACACCTCACATTTCAATTAGCGGAGAAACATTAAAATGAGGCTGGTGGAATTTCTCCAGTGACTGCAGGGAGGCTGTTTTAAACCTTTTGGTGCTCAAAATACATTGAAAATTCAGGTAGCCAAAATTATACTTTCTGGAAAATCTCTCCAGAATATTTTGTTTTATTATTGCATGAGTTGTACTGTATAGTTAATTTTGGCTTCCTTTCTCCTCTCAAACCTCTTCAAAGCAACAGTTATGGACCCTCTTCTGTTTTTATTATCATGAATAACCTATGCATTTCTGTTAGTAAATCATAGAAACATAGAACGTGTCAGCAGAAAAGGAGAGCCAGGCCCACCCAGTCTACCCCAGTTTGCCTAGCATGCCGCTAGGACTTCATTATCACCTCCTGCCCCCCTTCCCAACTCTAACAGGCCCTTATGTCTATCCCATGCGCTCTTGAATCTCCCCACAGTCCTTACCCCCACCACCTCCTCTGGGAATCTGTTCCTATTTTCCACCACCCTCTCCATGAAGTAGAATTTTCTGATGTTACTCCTGAACTTTCCTCCTATTATCTGCAACCCATGCCCCCTTGTTCTCGGCTGCTGTCCTAACTGGAAGATGTCCTCTATTGGCACCCTGTTGACACCCTTGACATATTTGAAGGTCTCAGTCATGTCCCCCTTTCCCTTCTTTGCTCAGTGGAGTACATGCTGAGGTCCCACAGCCATTCCACTTAAGACAGATGGCTAATTTCCCTTACCATTTTTGTCACCTGCCTCTGTACTCTCTCCACCCTGTCTACATCCTTTCTGAGATTTGGTCTCCAGAACTGGATCCCATACTCAAGGTGAGTCTTGACAGGCTGCCTGTACAAGGACATTATGACCTCCCTCTTTCTGCTAGTTATTCCCCTGCTGATATATCCCAGCATCCTGCTGGCCCTTGCCACCACCTTCTGACTCTGCTTCGCCACCTTCAGGTCCAGTGAGATGATTATACCAAGGTCCCTCTCCAGCTCTGTCACCTACAGGGCATACCGTCCATACAATATTAAATTCCCTGGTTATTCCTTCATAAGTGCATGATCTTGCACTCTTTTGTGTTACAGTACAAAACGCCATTCCCTGGACCACTTCTCCAGTTTCTCCAGATCTCTATGAATACTCTCATCCCGCTCCGGCATATCAACCCTACTACAGACCTTCATGTCATCAGAAAATAGACACACTCTTCTCTCTAGCCTCTCCGCTATGTCTGCAATAAATATATTGAAGATGAGTGGCCCCAGCACTAACCTCTGAGGTACCCCACTCATGACCCTACCCTTCATTGAAGCTACCCCATTAACAATTACCCTCTGACTACTGCCCTCCAGCCAGTTTTGTACCCACCTCACCATGAGAGGCCCCAGCCCCAAGCATGTCATTTTGTGAAGCAGCCTCCTGTGTGGAATGGCATCAAACTCCTTTTTGAAATCTAGATATGCTATGTCAACTGACCCTACCTGATCAAGTACACTGGTGACCCAGTTGAAGACCTCAATTAAGTTCGTTTGACATGATCATCCCCTCAGTGAACCCGTGTTGCTGTCGGTCCTGTAGACCATTGGCTTCCAGATAGCTTGTGATTCTCTTCTTAAGCAGTCTCTCCATGAGCTTACCCACTACCGATGTCAAGCTCACTGGCCTGTAATTGCCTGCCTCCTCCCAATCTCCCCCTTATGAAGGGGGACAACCTCCACCCATTTCTAGTCATACTGTACCTCTCATTTCCAATGATTTGTTGAAGTGGCAGGTCAGAGGTTCTGCCAGCATCTTAATGAGCTCCCTCAATACCCTGGGGTGCACCCCCATCTGGCCCCATCGCCTTATCCACCTTCAGGCCCTCAAGCTCCCTCAGGACCTCCTTTACCACCCCCACCACCACCACCATCTCGTGTTCCCCAATCTTCTTGAGTTCCTCATCTTTCTTTACAGTGAAAACATAGCAGAAATAGCTGTTTAGCATTTCTGCCTTCCCCCAGTTATCTTCCACCAACCCGCCTTCCCCGTTCTTCAGCCTGATTATCCCCTCCCTCAACTTTCTCCTCTCTCACATAGTGGAAGAAGGTTTTAACCCCCTCCTTAACAGTTTTGGCAATCCTCTCCTCTGTTCTTGCCTTTGCCCACCAGAGCTCCTTACCCACATCCTTTTGCTTCTCTTGATATATAGCCCTGTCTTCCTCCCCTGTGTCTTCTTTTATCTCCTAAATGCCTTCCTCTTTGCCCTGACCATATCTGCCACATCCCTATTGAACCAGAGTGGCCTCCTCTTTTTTCTACTTTTATTTACCTTCCTGACACAGAGGCTAGTTGTCTCGACTATTGACCCTTTAGTTAGACCCCACATTTCCTCCACCCCTTAGACACCCCCCACTCCTGCTAATGCTTGATGAACACTTTCACACGTCTTCTGAAAGTTTACATGCCAAAAATCTAGAACCTTTACTCTGGACCGCTGGACCTCAACAGACATTTTTACTGAGAACCAACCAGTGCTGTGGTCACTGATGCCAAGGTTCTCCCATACAGATATCTCTCCCACCCTTTCCCCAGTTGTGATTTAAATTTAGGATCGCCCCCTCCCTGGTCGATTCTCTCACCAGCTGCTTCATGAGTGCTCACTGTAGGGAGTTCACGATTTCCCTGCTACTGGCGGATGCTGCTGATGGGGTGCCCTAACCCATGTCCAGCAAGTTGAAATCACCCATCAGCAGCACTTCCCCTCTGTGTACCATCCTCTGGATTTCCTCCATCATTATCCTATGCACTGAATCCTGCTGTGCTGGTGGCCTCTATATCACCCTGACTCGTATGTTTTCACCCTTTTCTGTATTCAGCGATATCCATAAAGCCTCAGCCTCCCCCTCCACCTACCCTGCAATTCTGTAGCCTTTGTGTGTTCCTTTACATGTAGGGCCACCCGCTTACCCACCCTGTCTTTTCTATAAAATGCATACCTCGGTATTTCCATGTCCTAATCCTGGCACTCATGTCCCCACATCTCCGTGATTCCCACAAAGTCTAGGTCCGCCTCAGCTATGACAGCTGCTAAGTCTGGAATCTTATTGCCCAGGCTTCTGGCATTTGTACACATGGCTGTGCATTACCTTCCCCACTCCCCTAGCCTGGTTCTTACCTTCCTTGGGGGGGGGTGGTAGTCTCCCATTTCTTCTGTTTTGTGGCTTGGATTTGTTCCCAACCCCCACCCGCTTCAGTTTAAAGTATAATTTTGATGAAAGAATTCCTCTAGCTTGCTCTATTGTACTGCTGAACCCTCCCTGTTTAGAAGCAGTCTATCCAGTGTGAATAGGCTCATCCCCTCACATTGTTCCCCAGTACCCTATTAACTGGCACCCTATCTGTTCACACCATTCTGATAGCCACTTATTAAAGTCTTCAATCCTCAGTCTCCCCTCTGTGCTTGCCCTTGGTATGGGAAGGACCTCCAAAAAGGCCACAGATCTGAACCCTAGGCCACTGCAGTACCTAGCAAGTGCCCTAAACCTTGCTTGCACCTCCAACAAGCTATGCCCTGCCAGGTCATTCGATCCAAGGTGGAAAACCAGGTGAGTTTTTCTCGCCCTGCTGTTTCCCCCCAGGATTGGATATAGTGGATGACTTCTGCTACTGTCATACCTGGTAGGCACTTGACCCAAACTGCACTGATACTGTCCCCCCTGCCCCCCCACCAAATTCCTTTTATTATTGAGTTCCCAACAAGCAACACCTTTCTCTCCTGTACCTTCTGCTTGTATTTCTCCTCTGTCATGTTCCCACCCCCTTGTATTCCCTTTATTTCTTTACTCTCGTATCTCTCCTTACCCCTTGTATCCTTCTAATTACCTATTGTCCCCTTCTCACTACTCGTTCACAGCCTCCAGCTATTATGCTAATTAAAACTTCCTCTCCTATCCCTCTCTCTGCTAAGTCCATCTTTACCCCGTTGCTCTGCCTTTTTCCTTGCCCCGACTGGGATTTCTTGTGCCCAGCTTACTTCCACATCACTAACTTGTTTTGGCTGCTCCAAACCTACTCTCATTGTCTCCCCCCTCTTGAGGGCCTGTCCTTATTGAGGTGAGTGCTCCTCAGTGCCCCTTTCCTTTCTGAGGCCCACCTCCTTGTTTTTTCATGAAGAGATGACCTCGCTCCTCTTGTCTCTTGTGCCTTCCCTCATGTCTACCTCCCCATTCCCCCTGAGTCCTCCTCTGCCCCAATTTCTTTGCTCTCATCCCCCATTAGTGATTCTAGTGGTGCAAACCTGTTGTCATACTCTATGCCTGCTGCCTTTGATCCTCCTGCTTGTGCTCCCCGCCCCTTCACTTCCCTTTTGTATAGGCTTTGGGCCTTTGTACCTTACCTCCTGCCAGTACCCTTGGCCCCTCTTGCATCCTGTGCTGCCTGTACCTGAGATCCCAGGTGCCCCCCCATGTCCACCTCTATATCTTCTTCCCTGCATGCATATTCCCTTATGTTCTTTGAATCTGTTTCCTTGCTCCATCCAGCTTTTGGTCCTAGAACCCCTACACCTCCCCATCACTCAAGATGCTACGACCATTGCAAATGTTTTCAATAAAGCTTTTATGGATCTAAACAAAATTCTCCCCCTGAATACCTATGCCCTGTAAATGTTGACTCACGTGATACTCCTATCACCCAGCCCTCAAATCAAACTCCACCTTTTTACCTTAGGGTAATTTCTAAAACAGAAGCTAAAAGATTCTTTCAGCACGTACTTGGAAAATCAAGGCACAGTGGAGACAATCTTGACTTGAAGCTAATCTCCCTAACCCTTGATAAAGTCTTAGCACTGCTGACACAAATTCTCAACCGCTCCCTCATATCCAGTAAATTCTCCAAACTATGGAAAGAAGAGGTTGTAACCTCGGTCTTCAAAAGTTGAGAAAGGTCACGCCACTCAAATTACAGACCAATCTCTATTCTTCCCCCAGTCAGCTCATAGACTGTCTTGACAAGTACCAATTGTTGTGTCCGCAGTAACATGGATTTAGAACTAGGCACAGCACTATATCTGCTCTGCTCGAGTTCACAGTTTATACTCATGATGTCTTTAATTGAGGGCACTTGGTGGGAGCTACCTTTATTGATCTTGCCAAGGCCTTTGACATGGTCAATCATGAAATCCTGTTAACCCAACTAGGCATTACAAGCATATCTCCAAACTCATTATGCTGGTTCAGGAGCTATCTATCAGTTCGGGATCAAAAAGTAAAAATTGGTGGCACACTCTCCGATAGCCAGCGAGTGAGCACTGGAGTCCCCCAGGGGTCAATCTTAGGCCCCTTGCTGTTTAGTCTTTTTCTAAATTGACTCTACCTTGTGTGCAGTGACAAAATCCCACTTTATGTGGATGACACAGTGTTATTCACAAGCCAGCCTGACCCCTTATCCCTGAACAACATCTGCAGGCTAACTTCAACAATGTTGAATACTGGTTCATATATTCAAAGTTACTGCTAAACTATGAAAAAAACAAAACAATGATATTTGCATCAGCACACAGTAAACACAAATCATCCACTCTCACAATAAGAAACAAGCAAAATGAGCCCCTTGAGATGGCCCAGCAATTAAATATATTGGTGCCACCCTGGATAGTTCCCTCACATACTCACAGCATGCTGTGATGTATTGCTCTGTTGACGAGGTACCTTTGTAAATGAGTCTTTGACTCAAAGGTCTGTAAACCGATGATCTAATAAATAAATAAATAAATTAAATGTTGACCAGGTTGCCAAGGCTGCTAACAGATGCCTAGACCAGCTCTACAGTCACGGGCACTGCCTTAATGAAACTGCATTCATGCTAGCCATAACTAGCTCAGTCTTCTCTATCATAGACTACAGCCTTGTCATTTACAGCACACCTCAGACACCACACTCAATAGGATTGCCATCATGATGAACAAAGACTGTAGATTTTTCCTTCGGGCCTCACCCCTAACTCACACCTGCAACCCATACATGCATTCAGGCTGGCTTGACCTTAAAACAGGATTCACTACCAGACATGTCTCATTGCCAAAAAGGCCACCCTTGATCTGGTACCCAGTGGTGTTCAGGCAATGATCTGCCCAGCAGCTACGGTTAGACAAACCAGGTCAGCCAATTCCAGTATTTATAAGGTCCCATACTGCTGTACCTCACAAGGCCAGAGATCCTTTGCTCACCAGGCCCCTCTCTGGTTAAACTTTCTACCTGCTGACCAACTTGCTGAACCAAAAATTGGTCCTTTTAAAACAAAACTCCATACTTTTCTCTCAGCCCGTATGGAGTGCATGTTTCCCCTGAATAGATCTTGCATCCCCATCGAACCTACAGTCATAGCACTTCAACACCCCAGAACAGCTACTTACCCATTTTTTCCCTCTACCCCATCCCACTTTTTGTATTATTCCCATCCCGCTCACCACTCATGCCACCTCCCCCACTACTCTATGCTTTCCTTCTTACTACGTTCTTTCTCCTTCCACCTATTCCCCTTGACAAAGTAAATTGGCCCAGCCAGTTTCCTGCATTGAATATCATAATCCCTCCTTTCTCTGAGTTTAGTCAGTTCTCTAGAAAGCTCTTGCTTTTAAAGTCCGTATTTGTATATTCATTTATGTGTTATGATCTGTACCAAACGTCTATGCTGTATTTACAATAATGTTTTTGCCTGGGGACATCCCTTGATCTCTGTATGTTATTGCCTGTTATTGTTTTCAAATTATTCTGTTAATGATGTGGAACCTCTGTAAATGAGCTTTTAAGTCAAAGGTTGCAATCTGAGAATTCAATAAATAAATAATCAAATCTCTCCCTACTGTCCCTACCCCATCTTACACCCCTGTCCTCACCCCTGGCCAATCCAGCGTCCACCTCAGTCACCTAACTTCTTCCTGTTGCTGTGGCAGCTGCCTACACACCATGCAACCCCCCATCTTCCACGCCATAGCCAGCACTATTGCCGACCCTCACCCAGTATAGCCTACTACCCTTCCAAAGATGCCACCTGCCCTTGCAATCTGTGAGTCATGCCCTCGCCCTGTCCCTATTCCTTTCCAACTGTCTCTCCAAATCAGATGTCTCTCCATTTTCACAATTTCACAATAGCTTCAGATAATATAGGTCAGCAACAGCTCTTATGGAATTGTGTCCCCCCATGTCCGTTGCTAAGTACTCTTAATCGAACACTGGAGGAACCTTTTGCCCAAAGAACCACCCCCTTCAATCCCCGTAGGTGAACCCCTTAAATAATACATTGGAGGTCAGTTCCCCAATGACCATGCAATAGATACAGCTCCCTGACTAGAATTGCCCTGCTGAAGTGATAACACTAGGTGGGCATAGCAGCTGCTTGTAAACATGCATGGATATGCTCAAGCTTCCTGCCAAAGGAATTCACTGATGAGTGGAAAAGTAAGCAGACTAGCCCTCATAGTGAACTAGGTGAGCATAGCAGCTGCCTAAAAACAAAATAAGCATGCACAGAAATGCACTAGTTTCATAACATGAAACCCCCTGCTGAAAGATAAAGGTTAGCAGACCAGTCTAAAAACAGTACAGTAGAATGCCAAATCCAAAGCCACCCCAAGGTAAAGTCAGCTGCACAGAGTTTTTGTCTTGACAAGCAAGTGCAGGTATCAGCCCTTTTGCTAGTGTACAGTGCTTCTATCAGCAAGGGAAGCAGAACTTGAACAAAAACCTGCCAACTGGAGATCAGCCCCACCTCCTTGCTTGGGAATTTAATAGAGATTGAGGTCAGGGCTGGGATGGGTGGGACAAAAAAGCAATCCAAGCGCTGACAGATCTCATTCGTTGCTCCCGCATTAACCCTTCTCTTTTTGCTGCTGTCTGCTGCTCTCAAAAGTGATTACAGCTCCATTACCTCCAAAGCCACCAACTGCAGCTCCCAGTGTGAGTCCCCAATGCTGCTGACTGTGGCCTCTTCAGCTCTTCTGCTGCATCCACAAATGGAACTCCAGTGCACTGTGGCTGGCTATTTATGGGCCATCCGCAAGTTAGAAAATGGTGCCACCTTCTTTCCTGGCTCCTCAATTGGCTGAAAGGGGAGAGCCAGGACAGGACAGATGAATGAATCAGCACAATCTCAATACTCAGTCCAGGCACAAAAAACAGTCCAAGCACCTACAGTTCTCCTTCACTGCTCTCGTGTTGGCCCTTCCCCTTCTGCCACTGACTGAAGCTCTCCAAAGTGATTACAGCTCCATTACCTCCAAAGCCACTGACTGTGGCTCCCAGTGTGACTCCCTGATGCTGCCGACAGTGGCCTTTCCAACTCATTTGCCACACCTGCAAATGCCAATTTTACCATCAAAGTACTGTAACCTTGAGTCCTTCGTTGGAATATTGAAGTGCAGAAGTGTCCTTAAAAAGAGTGGTAGATGAAGTCTTGTCTCTCAGTGATCCAGGAAAAAATGTATCTATTCAAGACAGCAGGTAGAGAAGGTCCGAAATGCAAAATGGTAAAACAAAGGCTTCAGTGAGGCTTCATTGAAAGGCAGCAAAATCATAGATTATCCATCAAAATGTCTGGATTATTCAGGGTTATGAAAACCTATGTAGACTGATTAAACTATATTCAAGAAACTGTTTTCCTAGTGTCCTGGGCTAAGGTGTTATATGCAGTTCTGCCCCCGCCCCACTCTTTATAATGCTTCTCCACCACTGTGTGCTACTGGCCATCCCACATGTATTTCCACCTCTTGCTATGCATACATCTCTGTGCCTCCAATATGTGTGGCCTTTGAGACCTATGAGGGGCTGCAGTAGTAGTGCTGCTGGTTGGGTTGCATGCAGTCTCCAATGTGCTGCTGTACATAGACCCCATTCAATTCCTTTTTGAGAAAGGTTATTGAGAAGGTGGTGGTGGAGCAACTGACAGTCTAGATTCTTTCCCATCTATGAACCCCTCCAGTCAGGTTTTCAGTCCCGGCCTAGCATCAAGACTGCTCTTGATAAAGTAACCCATGACCTCCTCCTTGCAAGGGACTGAGGACAGCATTCCATTTTGGTGCTGTTGGACCTCTCATCAGCATTTGATGCAGTTGACCGTAGGGTGCTTCTGAATCACCTGATGGACTATGTGGGCTTCAGGTTCAAGTCTTACATAACCAGGTGAGCACAGCAAGCCATCCTGGGGAATTTTACCTCAAAGACCTCAGTTTTGTTCTGTGACATTCCACAAGGCACAGTCCTTGCCCCCATTTTTTTTCTATGTACTTGCTGCCACTGAGGGAGATCATTAGATGGTATAGAGCTTGGTTTCACTGCTACATAGATCACACTCAGCTGTGCCTGTCTTGTTCTCCTGATGATGATCTTGCAGCCTCAGTGCTGAGTCAGTGTTTGGTTGAGATAAATGACTGGATGGCCTTGAATTGGTTATGTCTCAACCCCAGTAAGACAGAGGTCATGGTGATTGAACCGGGTTGCTGTGGCTTGGCTGCTGTGGATGGTGTGGTTCTCCTATCAGTGGGTGGCTGACCTCTCATGGCAACTGATGTGGTAAAGAACCTGAGAGTCATTTTGACTGCAGATTGATGCTGGAACAACAGGTGTCAGCTGTGGTCCAATCTTACTTTTACCACCTCTGTAATATCGCCAGGATCAAGCCGTATCTTGCCGAGGACCTAGTGGCAATCATCCATGCTTTCATCACCTCTAGGTCTGACTATTGCAATGCTCTTTACCTAGGGTTATCTGGAGCTCTGATGCAATGCCTGTAGCTGATCCAGAATGCTGCATATGATTGTGGGCTCCTCACAGAGTGAACATATCATGTCGGTTCTGCATGTTCTACACTGGCTGCCTATGTGGTGGTGTATCATCTTCAAGATCTGCTTGCTAACTTACAAGGCCCTACATGGTCTGGGTCTGGACTACTTAAAAAAGCTTCTTGTTCTCTACCACCCAATTCACCCTCGCTGCTCCACTGATGTGGACTTGCTCATTGTCCCTCCATCTAGGCTTAAATTATCTGGTGACAGAGCTTTTGGAGTGGCTGCTCCATTGTTATAGAACTCGGTCCCTTTAAATATCAATATGGTTAATAACACAATGGAGGCCTTTAAAGCCGCAATTAAGACCTTTTTATTTCAACAGGCATCTTCTGATTAATGACTGTCTTCATGCCTCTGCTTATTTTAGTTAAAGTGTATTTTAAATATTTGTGTCCTGATTTTATGTTTGAACTCTATACAACATTCAGAGCCTTTCTTTTTGATTGGGAGCTTTATAAATAAACCTTGCCTTGCCCTTGCCTATTGCTGCTGGTTGCACGTGGTGCTGTGGTGTGTTCAGTAGCAGTGGATGCCAGGGTTGAGGGAACCACTGGCAGAGTGAATTATGTGACTGTTGGAGGCCTGAGTCTGCAGAGCACTGGTGGACCAGGTAATGCAAATGCTGGAGGCCTGGGTTTTTGGAGTACTGGAGGACTGAGTGTGCAAGTGCTGCAGGCCTGGATTGTGGGGGCATTGGAAGGCTTGGTCTGGGATGTGCTAAACGCTAGAGTCTGGGGAGCGCTGGAGGCCTGTATCTGGGGTGTGTTGGAGGCCTGGTTTGTGGGGGTGCTGGAGGAATGCATTGTAGGAGTGCTAGAGGCCTGCATTGTGGGAGAACTTGAAGCTTGGCTTGTGGGAGTACAGAAGGCCTGGGTAATGATACCACTGGAGCCCTGGGTCTGGGGTGTGCTGGAGGCCTGGGTTGTGGGAGTACTCAAGGAATGGGTTGTGCTGTAGGTCTGTGTCCAGTTTGCACTGATGGCCTGGGTCGTGGGGCAGTGGGGGATAGGGTGCTTTGTATTGAACAGTTTGCTGAGTCTACTTTGGTACTGGCTGCTGATGTTACACTCACATGCACAAATGATTGTCTTGAAATTAATATGTCTTTATTAATTTGTAAAGCAAATGGAGACACACATGGCTCAGCAGAGGGGTCTGACACAGGATATGAAAAAGAACCAACTACAATCATATGTTGAACATACACGAAAAACACAGCATAGGTAAATGAAAAGGTGAGCCAAGGTACAAACAAGCTGTATCGAAAAGAAAGAGGAACCCTCGGCTCAACCTTAGTCCATGGAAAATAAACAGACTCCAGTCATGTTTTCCAAAATGTAAGAAACAACACATTTATTTAAAAATAGTAGTACCCCTCACAAAACATGTCTACATTTTGCATTGCCCTTGACACTTTATCAAAATGTCAGATCAATTTCAAGTCATGCCTGATATAGTCCTTTAATCACACATAATTAACATCATTAACAATTTCTTAAAGTGCTAGGAATCACCTCTGTCACTATAGCATATATATACTGAAGTGATGTAGCCCTATGTGTACAGAAACTTATTGGCAATTCAAACTTCGAGCTGGTAGGTTTCCAGGGTTAAATGGACACTTCCAATTGGCACCTTATCTCAGGAAAAAATGAATTTAGTAATTTATTAATACATTGTTTAATTTCAATAGTATGATTTCATTCTCAGCTGCATTCAATATATAAAGGATGCTTTTAGTATTCTATGAACATAACTGTCTGGCTTTCAAATAGATTTATATTATAAAAAAATCTTTAAAAGCCAAATATGCATACTAAATTGGTTGTATAAAATTTGTAAAACCTGTAGCTATTTATTCATATGACTTTCTGTATTTTAAGCTGCTTCTATATGTATAATACACAATGTTCTTTCCTTCATAACCTTTTTTATCTTCCTTCTTTTTCCTCTCTTATATTTTTAAGTATTAAATACACTTTTTGATTATTGTAATGTAGTTTTAGTGTATAATTTTATATGTATTTATTTGAATATATAGGGCTAAATCACTTCAGTATATATGCTATGGTGATGGGGTGATTCCTAGCAGTTTAAGAAATTGTTAATGATGTTAATTATGTGTGATTAAAGGACTATATAAAGCATGATTTGAAGTAGATCCGATATCTTGATAAAGTGTCAAGGGTGACGCAAAATGTAGAAGTGTTGTGTGATGGGCGCTACAATTTTTAAATAAATGCATTGTTTCTTACATTTTGGAGAACATGACTGGTGTCTATTTATTTTTCATGGACTAGGGTTGAGCTGAGGGTCTATCTTTCTTTTTGATACAGTCATATGTGAAGGTTCTGATTAAACTTCCTTTAGCCATTTTAACACATATAATAAACTCACATAACACTACTTTATAAACTAGAAAGCATCTTAACTATGAAAACCGATGTAGTATAGAGAGCCTAGTACAGCTTACACATAACTTAGATCTTACAATTTCACCATTATTCTGTCTTTTGAAAGCAACAGAGATATTATATAGCTTTATCCAATCAGAAATACACACATCCATTTATCATGACTTACTCTGGAAAACTAATTATTTACACAACTCAGCAGCCTTACTGCACAGCATCTAAGAATCTGCAGACCACTAACTTCAGACTTCTTAACTTTATGGAAACTGTTATAACATTATCAGATTCAAACATCAGTTCTGCTTTTGAGTTATAAACTGCAAACATTGTATGCTTTTAACATGGCATCTCACAAAGAAATATAAATCAGAGAATGTTACTGTACCTGTAAAGAGGATCCATGATGCCCATTCGACAACAAAGTTGTCGCCCAATGTTACAGCGATGGATTTATGTTGACCGCAATTGCAGTCGGCATAAGTCCATCCGAAAAACTTTGTTTTTTCCGAGGGGCTCTGCCACCCGCACCCCCTGTAATTCATATGATCAATTCTGAGTCAGAGTTGATTCGAGGAGGGGGTGCAAGACCCCAAGAAAGCAATGCCGGTGTCCCAGGGTGACAATACAGTGACCCGTCGCTATACTGTTGTTTACGGTGCAGGTGTCACTGTTCAGTCGGTATATGCCTGTAAAGCAAATGGAGACACACACACATGGCTCAGCAGAGGGGTCTGACACAGGATGTGGAAAAGATAGGGTTTATGCTGATCCAGAACTTCCTGATGTCCCTGAAGCAACCCCTCTACACACACACACACAAAATCTGGTTACAACAAACACTTGTAGCTTAGTTCCTCAGCTTACAGGAAAGAGGGGTTACAGCAGGTACTTTTACTGTAGGGTCTCCCATTATCACTTGCATTCTTTGGAATGCATCACAATGCTCCCACTTACTTTTTAAATTACTAGATTTATTTATAAAAATATTTTCCTTTATCTATTATTCTTTGAGTGCCACACTCTTCACCATCAAATAAATGTTGCCCCAAACATTTGTAAACATTTATTACTGGAGGTAAAAGAACCATTGCACCTGTTGTAAAGTCTATCAAAAAAAAACAAGTCTATGTTATTTCACCACATTGCTTTTGATAGGTGCGCCCATCCTCCTTTGGTAATCAAGACCTCTTCAAGCAAGACTCTAGAATGGTAAACTCATTCAAATACCTCAGTTTAACACTCAATGAACACTTATCGTATGAGACACATACTGACAAGGTCACAAAATCCACACATCAGAAGCTAGGCCTCCTGTACTGGACTGCTCCCTACCTTCGACCTCAGACCAGGAGACCCATAGCCTCTGCTACCCTGCTTCCAGTCCTTCTGTATGGTGCTTCCTATTGCACTCAGTTAAGACTACTAACCTAAACAGACTAAGACAAGCTTATCTTAGAATAGCTAATTTCACTGTGTTAGTCCCTGCGCATACCCACCACTGCGATGTGCTTCATATTGTACACTGGCCATCATTTGAAGCCTGTCTTGAATTCCCTTTGCTCTGTACTACTTTTAAGCTCATCCACCTGTCTTCTTCACCCAGTATCTCCAACCTATTCACAATGAAACCCTTTACCAGATCCCTATGATCCTCTCAATATCCAATCCTAAAACTACCCAAGACTCAACTAGCTATTTGTGAAAGATCATTCTCTGTTGCTGCACCTCAAAAATGGAACAATCTCCCACTAGACCTACTCACATGTAGTCTCTTACTCAGTTTAAAGGATTATACAAAGCAGTATTCGTTCAGCCTCCATTCTGACTATAAATAATATATACTTTGTTCTACATGCCCTCCCTCTCTCTCTCCCTACCTCCCACAGGTCTTCCCTCCCTTCCAATGCCTGCCCTTTCTCCCAACCACCCTCCCCCTTCCTCTACCCCACGTGTCTTACTGAGCACAGCAATTTCAACTCCTCACCTGTGTTTTTTTTCTTTCTTCAATTCTCCTAGATACATGTATAGAATGCTCAATAGACAACATTTATGTGCATGACAAAGAACCTCTGTGCGCAAACACTGAGGCAAGGGTTACCCCAAAGGGCATTTGGCTGGGAAGCCAAGTTTCAAGAAAATACAAAATCACACATGCCCACACAATGCAAAGCATCATGGGCTGCATATGCAAATCACCACAGAATGTTATGCTGGTCCAACTTTAAGCAGAATTGTATGGTGCCGAAAGACCTCTCACACAGTTTGCAAAGGGTGTTAACAGAAGACATAGACACATGTTTCGTCCTACTAGGACTCATCAGTATGCCTCGTCTGTTTGACACCCCAGTGGAATGGACCAGCTACCCTAAGGCAGTGTGCCTTGGATATGTTGTGGTGAACCCATTAAAATAAAAAACTATTTAAAAGACAAAGAACCTCTGTGCACAAACACTGAGGCAAGGGTTACCCCAAAGGGCATTTGGCTGGGAAGCCAAGTTTCAAGAAAATACAAAATCACACATGCCCACACAATGCAAAGCATCATGGGCTGCATATGCAAATCACCACAGAATGTTATGCTGGTCCAACTTTAAGCAGAATTGTATGGTGCCGAAAGGCCTCTCACATAGTTTGCAAAGGTGCTAACAGAAGACATAGACACGTGTTTTTCCTACTAGGACTCATCAGTATGCCTCGTCTGTTTGACACCCCAGTGGAATGGACCAGCTACCCTAAGGCAGTGTGCCTTGGATATGTTGTGGTGAACCCATTAAAATAAAAAACTATTTAAAAGACAAAGAACCTCTGTGCACAAACACTGAGGCAAGGGTTACCCCAAAGGGCATTTGGCTGGGAAGCCAAGTTTCAAGAAAACACAAAATCACACATGCCCACACAATGCAAAGCATCATGGGCTGCATATGCAAATCACCACATGTGCATGTACCACACTGCCTTTACTAGATATACCTTGTATTCTAATCCTGTGTAATTATGTTAAGCTCATCTATTTTTGGATTCCTTGTCCAGACTGTTTATTGTATGATATATTGAGTATAACCACAAGTCACAATGTATCTCTATACATTATATGTTTTAATTTCCTATACTTATAAGTGTAATTTGTTTCCCCCACTGTATAGCAATGTTTAGCTTATGTATGAAATGCTTATATTCCCTGGGTTGCTCCTGAAAAAAGAACAGTTTTGTCTCAGTAGGCCTACCCGATCAACAAAATTCAAATAAATAAATAAAGTCTAGACTTTGTATTCCCAGTCACATAAAATACTTCTACTCACTTACTTGTATATGCATTATGTACTTCAAAGTATTTAGTTCTCTGATAAATAAAGTAAAAGGTGGGGATTTCAATTGCTAACCCGGAGGAACAGTTCTACTGCAGGTACAGTAACTATTGACCAAATTCCCTAATCCTGACAGAGTGGCCAATTCTGTTCAAGTTTTTCCTTTCTTTCCTCAAGGTTTCAGATACCTCTGGATATACTTCAGATTCCCTCAGATACAAAATGTTTTAACAGGTATTTAATTTTCACAGTTTTATAACGCACCCTATACTGTACAATATTTATTTAACATAACATTGTCTAGGATAGACTCATTACAGTTAATAAACTGGGTATTGGACTGTTGTAACATCTTAACATTGGAGCACATATTAATTTATTTCTGATGTGCAAACAAAATGTGCATTATGTAACACAAATAGTAACCCCCTTGCTGGAACAGTCTTCACTTGATATATGAGATATTGTTACTAACATGGTACCGTATTTACATTTTGTGGATGTGATATACAGTGGTAAAGTGCAGGGATGCAGAATGCATGAAAAATATTAGCAGCAGACTCCCAACACTGGTAACTAGGAGATCCTAGTTAGTCATAGGCAAACAGCTGCCATCTTCTTCTGTCTTGATTGGGATGATTTCTGGTCTGTTGTGGATAATCTCGACCCCTATTCTCTGGACCACAATCTATTACAGGGACCACAAACTGTCCAGTATTTTCCGAGCAATCATTATTTCTTGCTGGGGTGTTTCCAAGCAGACCATCCCTCTCTGTATTCTCTATAGTTGTAGGTTCAATAACTGCAGGATGTATTGCAGGAGAAGAAGGGTCTGCTTCTGAGTTTAGAGCATCATTGTTAAATGTAGTAGCAGAACTTCCTTGATAATTGCATACTGTCTCATGCTGCAGTGGTGTGTAAAAGTGCAATTGGTCCTCTTCACTATCTGAGCAGCCTGAATTTGTTTACACTCCACTATAATTGGCTGGAGTCAGATTTGTCCCTTTAGATCCCTGTTTCCTTTTCACTTGGGTTTAGGCAAGATTGAAGGTAAAGATAGGTGAGCACAGGGTAACAGGAGATTTGGGTGAAGAACCCTATTGATACCTTTTCCATCTTACAGTTTCAGTTCATAGACAGGACTGTCCCCTTTTCTGCTAATGCCACATGAATTTTGTCTTGCAAGTATGTTCTCAACTTACCAGGTCCATCACATTTAGATAGATTTCTCACCAATACTCAATCTCCTGGCATGAGTTCTATACTATGTACTTTCTGGTCATAATACTCCTTACTGTGGGTGGCTGCCTTTTGGGAATGATTAGATGCCAGATCATACGTATGCTTATTTCCTCTGCTGTTGCCATTTTTGTGCATGATCTGCATGATTTCCTCGAATTAGAGCTGAATATGGGGTCAGCCTAAAAAAAGAATGCCAATAGACTATCTGAGAGTACTTCCAAACAACAAGTAAAAAGGTGAAAATCCAGTGCTGTCCTGTTGAGTACAGTTGTATATAAAGACTGCTTTGTTGAGATAGTCTTTCCAGTTTGACTTTTGGTCCTCTGGTAGTGTTCTTGGCATAGCCAGTAGTGTTTGGTTCAGCCTCTCCACCTCCCCATTCACCTTTGAAATGCTGCTGGAGCATTCATCAAACCACATGGAATTCTGACCCCTTCATATATACCCCCAAGGTGTTACAAATGCTGTCAGAGGATGACTGTCATCATCAAGGAATCCCTGGTGGTAAGCCTTCCCCTGGTCAAGAACAGAAACCCATGATTTACCACCCGAACTATCCATGACATCCTGGATACAAGGTATGAGTTGTCTGTCAGAGATAGTCTTATTCAGCTCCCTGTAATCTATGCAAAGTCTCTATGTACCATCCTTCTTGTGGATGCACACCACTGGTGATGAATAGGGTGAGCTGCATTTTTTTAATCCATTGACGGTTTATCAAATCCTGCAGATACTCCTTCACTTCCCAGTATATTGAATGGGTTACTGCCGTATAGGTTTTCTGGACTGTCTAATAATCATTTAACTTGATATGTATTTATAGTGAATTTATCTGATCCATATCATCATGAATCCTTGAAAATGCCTGTGACTCTTCTCTTAACTTTTGACTGGCAATTTCTCTGCTTTTCATTCAACCTAGTGAGGTTTTAAGGTGTCTCCCAATCGGCTACATCAGTCACATGGTCAAAGGAATTACTAGTCACATCACTGATGGTTCCCTTGCACACTGTACTAACATCTTAGTTCTCTGTTGGCTGGGTTTGGCAAGTTTCAATTCTTTTTATGTAAATAAGAATGGCTAACATAATCATCTGAAGCTTTTCCAAAACTGTCTGACCTCTTACAGTAATGTCATGCTGAGTCAGGTTGCTAATAGGAACCGTTATCCTACATGTCGGCCCCCTTGGAACATCTAGTATTTCCGTGATACTTAAGTCCTTCAACTCTAGAGAGATCTCATCAGGCTCAAATATTGCTTGCACATCCACATTATCAAGACCAGTGTGGGCCCAACATTTTGCCTTAATGGTCTCATTTTAGGGGATAGTCACAGCCCATTTCCAGTTTTAACTGTAGATAAATTATCCAAGTGATCCCTTTAATAAGGTTGACAAGTTCATGCATCTCATTGGTCTTAATATGGGGAAGTGCAGCAGTCAATTTGCCAATTAGCAGTAAGGGAGGCAAATGATCATGCATATCAGTGTAATTATGTTTCACAATTGGTTCAATGACATAACCAATGATTGGATTGCCAAGTTCCTGTACACCCACCCAAACAGTAACAGTTATTGTTTCTTCAACTGGTGTCAGGCAAAGTTGGATCTCAACCCACCCCTGATATGGGGTTGGTGTCCCATTTGCTGCCTAATGTTCAGTCCATCCTTAACTTCTAATGTTTCCTCAACTTTTCTGATTGGGAGAGACCGGAGATTCTTTCGAATCCACTGATTAGATACCATGCAGACTCGGGCACCTGTATGCCACAGGGCTTCTGTTCTGAAACCATTTAATGAAGCACAGTATTATGCATTTCTTTCCATCTAGATTAGTCACTCTCGTTATTGCATCTGAGCTAGATGGCAAATATATGAGAAAGACTTTTTAGCAGAAGCAAGTTTCTCCTTTTCATTCCTTTTTTTCACTGGTTTTGGGTGCCTGAAAAATTACTTTCTGGCTGTGGGTGTGTTTGAGGTTGTGTAGTGCATAGGAGATTATGATGAGCCAAAATAATTTGTGACCACTTTTCATTTCCCACTTTGTCCCTGTTTCTCTCTGCATCCAGACTGTAAATGTTCCTCACTTCCACTCCGATAGCAGTGGTCACATGTATTGCCCTTCCCTGCGTTTAGGCAATCTGGGCACCCTCATTCTCAGGGCCTTCCTCCCCCTCTCTTTCTTGTCCTAAAATCATGTTGATTGCTGTTCTCTTGAAATGGCTTAAGTGCTTCATTAATGGATGTTAGTTTGACTTTTAGCTCATTTGTTCAAGCTAGACTCACTTTGACTGCCCCAATTTCATTCAGTAGGGTATTACCTTGTTGTTTCTTCTTGCCCGAATGGCTGCTTACAATCAGGGTCATCTGATGAGCTGGGCTGCTGGATGACATTAATTTTTGTTGTTTTCAAGGAAGCACCATTTCCATGTTTTTGTTGTTTCTCAAGTTCATTACCCACTGCACCGTTCAACCACTCAAATAAGACTTCATGTGAGACATCCTTATTCTGCAGATAAGGTTGCATAACCATCTGAATACAGTCATTTTGCAATCCTGTCAGTACATAATGCAGAAACATGTTCTGTACTAATATTGGATCATATTTCAAGCCTGGATCAGCTTTTTGGTAAGCAAATAACACCTTCTGGTGCAAATCTAGGGTTCAAACCTGAAAGTCCTGAGGGGTCTCTCTCTTGATTCCTGCACCAAATTCGACAGCTACTAGTGAAGTTCAGTTGCATCCATTTCTTGATAACATGACCTCAGGATTCGCCTCAGTTTAGGCATGTTTACATCCACTCTACCTTCCAAATAACTTCAAAGGCTCAGTCCAGGGTTAACTGCTTTAGTAATTGCTTCTGTAATTTCAGTTTCAATATAATTTTTTCTGTGTCCATTCTCAAATTGGTGTGCTAAACTGGCAAAACTCAGTCTGTCTTTTTGTGATGTACTTCCCATTTGCTGAGAAACTTTAAAGTATTTATTTTTACAAGATTCAGTTCTAATGGTTGTCATAGGTTTTGTTTTGGCCTGCATTAATTCACTCTTCCTTCCTCCATTTGTTTTTTAAACTGGAGCTCCATGGATTCTATTTTCTTTACATAGTCATGTGGTATTGGACCAGTAATGATTTTGCACATTTTATCTTTAAGTGCCAACATCAAGGGCATACCCTTATCTTCCAGTTCTTCTTCTTTATCATTTAATAACGTACTGGGTTACTCATTTTTGGAAAATGGCATGCAGTTATGGGGAACCACCTCACTTTGCTAGTATAATACCTATGAAACATGTAAAGTGGTTGCTAACGTACTTAACAGCAAAACAGCTTTTCTATTAAATATTAGCTCCACCAATGCCATATATATTCAAATGATCACAAATGTCTCTGAGTTATTCCTCCTGGAGCTGGTAGATGAGGCTCTCTAGCTCAAGGTGAACATGTTCTAGTTCAGTGTCATCCATAGTGACTGTAAATAACATATTTTTCTACTTGCTCCCCTGTTTTCTTTTACAAATCTGGGAAAATGTAGCTGGACAGTTCACTTAACAGCCCTTCTGAATATAACCAATTTGTTTCCTCGCCAGCTGGATCTTCAATGTTTGTCTCCCAAACCATCACTGATTTGACCAGATTGTATGCATTAAGCACCTATGTGCAGGACTTGCAGTTTCCCCTCACAGCATAGCCATTCACATTACTGCCGGTAGTAGGCTTGTCTGCTAAAAAGTCATTTCATTCTGGGACTTTCTGTCTTTCAAATGCACTTCTTCTGGCTGGCTAGCCAAATGCTACACATGCACACATGGGTATCTTGAAATTAATATGTCTTTATTAATCTGTAATGCAAAGGGAGACACACACACACATGACTCAACAGAGGGGTCTGAGACAGGATGTTGAAAAGAACTAACTTTACATCCATATCTGACTGCTCTGATTAAACTTCAGTTAGCAATTTTAACACATATCATAAGCTCACATAGCACTACTTTATAAACATGGAAGCATCTTAACTATGAAAACTGATGCAGCATACAGAGTGCCTAGTACAGCTTGCACATCACTTAGGTCTTATAATTTTACTGCTATTCTGTCTTTTGCAAGTAGCTTTATATAATCAAAAATACATGCATCCATTTGTCTCTGCTTAATCTGGAGAACTAATTATCTACGCAGCTCAGCGACCTTACAGCACAGCACCTAAGAATCTGCAGACTGCTAGCTTCACACTTATTAACTTTATGAAAACTGTTACAACATTATCAGAATCAAACATCAGTTCTACTTTAGAGTTATAAACTGCAAAAATTGTATGTTTGTAACATGGCATCTCACAAAGAAACATAAATCAGATAATGTTACAGTACCTGTTAAGCAAATGGAGACACACACACATGGCTCAGCAGAGGGGGTCTGACACAGGATGTGGAAAAGACAGGGTTTATGCTGATTCAGCACTTTCTGGTGTCCTGAATCACTCCTTCCCCAGCCTGCTTACAACAGACAATTGCAGCTTAGTTTCTCAGCTTACAGGAAAGAGGGGTTACAGCAGTTACATTTACTGTGGGGTCTCCCATTATCTCTTGCATGCTTTGGAATGCATCACAATGCTTCCACTTACCCTGTAACTTACTTCATTTATTTATAAAAATATTATTTTTATCTATTATTCTTTGAGTGCAACACTGGTGCTACAGTATCTGGGGTCACTCTAGTCACAGTACACATTCCTGCTGGGGCATCTGTAGCCATGTCTACTCTGGCCACTGTATATCTGGTCACTCAGGGCACTGTATCCATGGGCATTGAGGCTACAGTATCCATGGCTGCTGAGGCCAATGTATTTATGGACACTGGATCCACTGAAGCCCTGTCCACTGTGACCACTGTAGAAGTGTTTATTGTCTCCACTATATGCCTGGTGCTGTGGACACTGTACTCAGTGCTGCTGTGGCCAATGTACTGTAGTACTGGGTGTTCAGACCACTGGTATCCAGGTTGCTGTGTACAGTGGTAGTCATGCAAAAATTGACTGGTAGTGCGGTATATTGAGTGGTGCACAAGCATGGTACCCATTGAATAACATGTACTGTATAGTGGTACTGCGCAATGATGCACACTGCACAGTAGCAGTCAACTTTTGTGCAACTACCACTGTAGGTTGTTGCCATGGTTGATGTGACCATTGGCAGTGCTGGTCTCATGCATGTGGCACATTACTTGCATAATGGTCTGTAGTGCCACAGCAACAGTGGTAGTAGCATGTCACTGCCCCTGGTTTAGGGCCATATTCTGCTCCAGCACTTTTATCTGCACCACTGACTCTGCCTGCCTTTAAATGCATGGATGGTATGCAGTATGACAGTATGGCATATTTAGCTATTCCTTACCCCAGTCTGGATGACCTACTGTAACCCATCAGTGGCCTCCTCCATGCACATCACAGTAGTAATGTTGTGCTCATCCATGACCACCCATATTTCCTTCATCTCATTTATCATTGCTTCCCTTACATTGATCACCTCCTGCTAGTATTGGCCCAGGTGTTCCTCTTCCATAGGTGCTGTGGCCTCTTCCTCTGCAATCTGTTGTGGCATCTCATTCTGCTGTTTGGATGATATCAAGTTGAGGTCCTGGGAATGTTGTCTTGTATGGATCCTGTCTCACTTGTTTCCATGTCTGGACCTTCACTGGTGTCCTGTGTCTCCATTGCACTTCCATCACTGTCAATGTTTTGTTGTGTCATCTCTGGGCTTGTGTTATGGCCTGTGTCATCCTGCTCCCACTGGCATTCATCCTCCATGGGTCCACTGTTATTGGTCTCATCCATCCATGGAACCCTTCATCGCTCCTTGGTGTTGCTGTTGGTAAAGGGTTCTTGTGGTGGGGCCTGTGTGTTCATTGGTGGTATCTATAAGGACACATAATATAGACTGTGTTGGTGTGGTGAACACCAATAGCAATATGTTCCTGGTCTATGTGCACTTCACCTGTTATTTTATTGCACTATGTGACACCAGGTGCAAGCACTACTGTGACACAAACAGGGTGCATTGCCCTTTGCTAGGCATGTCATACTGTCCTGTGCACACATTATGTTGCTTTGCATGGCTCTGCAATGCACTGCATGTCCCAGGTGGGCACTCTGATTCTAGCACTACATCCTTCCAACCACCACCATTACTGATAAAAAGGCAGGAACTTTGTAAATATTTTGACTGATACACTGTGTATGGATATACAGTATGCTATCATATGCAACCTACATGCAAGTTTTTTGTAAATTGTTTTAGTAAGAATTACATTCAAGGAACATGTAAGGATTGCAGAATCTTCCTTGCATGAAACATTCATATGAAACAAAGTACTTGATTCATGCCTCTTGCCAATATCATGAGATGCAAGAAAAACTGTGTGTGATTACTGCACAACAGTATTATTTTTTCATCTTGATGTGGGGCTAGAACCAACAACCTTCTAGCTCTAGAGGACAGTGCACAACCTACTGAGCTCTGGGTTTAAGTTACATGATTGTAGGCCCTATGTACAACTGTCACCAGGGGGCCACCTACCCATGGCATGCCATCCACACACATTCATGGGCAAGGCAAGTTTTTTTATATGACACCTTATCCCTAGGGCCCAGAGTGCTGCACAATCAAAAAAAAACAAAAAACACTAGGATATAGTCAATACATAAGTACTTGTCCATCCATTTGATTTGATTAATGTATGTATGTTTGTATTTATTTATTACAATTTATTTGCCTAGGATAGCTCAGCTGAGATCCGAAATCTCATTTCCATGGGGGTCCTGTTTCTATCCATTTCCATAGCTAAGTGGACAGGAGCATTGAGATATTAAGTGGCTTGCCCAATGTCATACAGGGAGCATTTGGCTGTAGCAGGGTTTGAAACTGCACTCTGCTCTACAAGTTCCCAAGCTGGTGCTCTAACCATGGACCACACTACCCCTTATAATTACAGATATCAAATTCAAGATAGTTTAGCATGAGCAGGGGTATGATTACTGACTATCTAACCCTGAAAACATCAGGGAGGAGGGAGGAGTGTTCAGGGAAGTGGCTGTGTTTATTGTCTTCTCTTTTAATTGTGATATTTTAATAGTTTGTACTTTAAATTAGTACTGTGAGTTACAACTGTTGCTTGGGCTGTGATATTGTAACTGTTGGTAGCTTGTGCTGGTTGTGGTAACAATTGATGGCTGTGATATTTAAAGTAAAATTTAAATCTGTGCTGTTTGCCTGGTGAGAGGGGGAAGGGTAATTACGGGCACCAACTTGTCTTGCATTATTCACTGGGGAACAGAAGAGGGAGGAGTGTTCAGGGATGTGGATGTGCTTTATTTTCTTCTGTTTTAATTGTGATATTTGAATAGTTTGTACTTTAAATTAGTACTGTGAGTTACAATTGTTTAAATCAGTATTGTGAGTTACAACCGTTAACTTGGGCTGTGATATTGTAACTGTTGGTGGCTTGTGCTGGTTGTGAGAACAGTTGACGGCTGTGTTATTTAAAGTAAAATTTAAATCTGTGCTGTTTGCCTGGTGAGAGGGGGAGGCGTAATTACAGGCACCATCATGTCTTGCATTATTCACTGGGGAACAGAAGATGGAGGAGTGTTCAGGAAAGTGGCTGTGTTTTATTTTCTTCTGTTTTAATTGTGATATTTGAATAGTTTCTACTTTAAATTAGTACTGCGAGTTACAACTGTTACTTGGGCTATGATATTGTAACTGTTGGTGGCTTGTGCTGGTTTGGGGAACAGTTGATGGTTCTTAAATACTGAAAAGCCACTGGGGTTGGGCTTGAAGTCTGTGAGGGAGAAGCTTGTGGAGATACAAATTGCCCATATGAACAAACTCTTAAAGCTAATAGTGAGGTGGTAAAAGATCAGACACAGGGGATGTAGGTGGGTGGAGATACAAAGGTTTACCAAGCCCACAGGGTCTCTTGCAATGATTGTTATGATATGATATGAAAGCTAGCCTTGTTATGTGATGTCATATTTGGATTTCATATATACTAAGGTGGTAATGTATTACTGAGCTACATCTCTGGCATTGTTAATGGTTGTGATAAGTATTTAGGGTTCATAAGAGCTGTAATACACTGAGGGAATTGTACTAATGTGTTACTGTAATAATGTAGTACACTGTGGGGATTGTATTAATGTGTTAGTGAGTAAGAAGCCAGAAGGGGAAGGAAACATATTCACTTCAGTGCTTTACAGGAACTGGTAATTGCTATTTTTTCTTTTAAACTTAGATTGTGGGCTTTTAGTGACACTGTAATTTCTTTGCTGTCTTTACTTAGAATTGTTTTTGGGCTGTTGAAAATTTAAAACATAGTGGTAGTGTATTTCTTTGCTGTCTTTAATTGTTGCAAATTTAGTCTTGGCTTGCCTGACTTGCCCTGTAGTTTGGGTGAGGGATGTTAATTGTCTGGCCTCTGACCTCAGCTACATGATAACTGGAGGTGGGGCTTAGTCAGAGTTGAGGTAGCAAGTGAGTTTTGTTTTCTCAGAAGAAGCCAGAAGGGGAAGGACACATATTCAATTCAGTGCTTTACAGTAACTGGTAATTGCTTTTAATCTTAGATTGTGGGCTTTTAGTGACACTGTAATTTCTTTGCTGTCTTTACTTAGAATTGTTTTTGGGCTGTTAAAAATTTAAAATGTAGTGGTGGTGTATTTCTTTGCTGTCCCTCCCCTTCCCCCAACTCTTAATGATATGCCCTGTTAAATCTGATTGACAGGAGCTGAACACAGGGGATAGTAAAGGGTGTGGAGTAGGAGGGGCATAAGGGGGAAGAAGCCCACCCTCAGCACGGCAAGTGTTTTGACTCATTTATGTATTTATTGGTTTATTTTCTTTTTTTTTTTAAAGAAAAGTATCTGAGCATCAGTGGCTGGATTTTTAGGGAAGTAAATTAATATAAAGGGATCTAGGAGAGCTTCAGTAACAGACAAGTAGTGGAATAGCAGTATAATTGCAGAATAATGTGGGGAGTGGTGCAATGCAGTGGCTGTGGGGCAGCCATATTCAGGCAGACCTTCTGGACACTGAGGTGCTGCCCTATCTGCATGCATCTCTCTGGACTGCAGGATGAGGTAGCCAGACTCAGAGTGGAAGTAAACCGGGTCAGGAGTACCATCACCCCTATCCACAGACCTCCCAGTCCAATGCAACTGCTGACTGGGGACCCACCTGGAGGGATGGAGGTTTGTTCAAGCCTGACAGCCTGCATCCATCCTGGAGGGGAATCCAAGCACTCAATGATAAATTTAAATGCTACATTGACAAGCATTTAAACTAGCAAAGGGGGGTGGCAGGCCAGCAAGGAGGATACCTACTTGCTCACCCCCCACAGCTAGCAGTGGAACCAGTGAACCGGAGGAGTGGCTATCTCTACAAAGCAGTGTGCAAAAGATGGAGATTAGCACCCAAAAGGTGGACAGGCAGAAAAGGGGCAAAATTCAGCAGAAGGACAGACAGCAAGGAGATCCAGGGATAAAGGACAACCAAGGAAGGGGCTGGAGTAGAACAGTGAAACAGTCTAGGGAGGTCAAATCATGGAAAGCCATGTGTGCCAATGCCAGGAGCCTTAGCAACAAGATGGAAGATCTGGAGGCTGTCATGGTGCAATCAGACCTGGACATTGTGGCCATCACTGAAACCTGGTGTAATGATAACCATGACTGGGAGATGGCCATACCTGGCTACAACATATTCAGAAGAGACAGGGCAGGTAGGAAGGAGGAGGAGTGGCACTGTGTGTGAAAAATTACATAAGGGCCACAGAGATCCAGGAGGAACAAAATGGGGGAGAGATACTGTGGGTTAAGCTGGAAAGGAAAATGGGGCCAGCCATCCACACAGGTGTGGTCTATAGACCACCAGCCCAGGAGAAAGAAACAGATAGGGAGCTGAAGCTAGCCATTCAAAGGATGGCAGACAAGGGTGAGGTAGTACTGGTTGGAGACTTCAGTATTCCAGACGTGGACTGGAGCATCCCAGCAGCGGCATCAACTAGTAGCAGATTTATCCTGAACTCCCTTCAGGGTGCCTTCCTGAAGCAACTGGTCATGGAACCAACTCAGCAGAAGGCAATACTGGACCTTGTGCTCACAAACAGGGACAGTGTGATGGGGGTAACAGTGGGGGAGCACCTGGGAACAGTGACCACCAGTCGTGGTTTGAAATCACAGAAAGAGCAGAACCAAACCACACAAAAACATGTATCCTGGATTATCGGGGGCAGACTTTGGGAAAATGGGGAGATACTTGAAAGAGGCATTAAGGGAATGGGGCAGGAATCAGGGTTGAGGAACAGTGGGCAGTATTTAAAATGGGGATTACAAGACAACAGAAATATGCATTAAGCAGGTTAGCAAGAGGAAAAGGAAGAGGAGACCATTATGGTTTTCCAAAGAGGTAGCAAAAGAAACTGAAAGCCGAAAAGATTGCATTAGGCAATACAAAAGAACACAGGCAGAAAGGGATAGGGAGAAGTACCAGGAGAAGCAAGGGAGGCAGGGAGGTCCAGTAAGGAAGTAAAGCTCAGACAGAAGGAACACATTGCAACATCAGTGGGTAGAGGGGACAAAACCTTTTACAGGTACATAAGTGAAAAAAGAAAGACAAAGGGAGGGATAGTGAGACTGAAGGGGGAGGATGGGAGCCACGTGAAGGATGACAACAGTAAAGCTGACATATTGAACAGGTATTTCTGCTCAGTCTTTACTGAGGAAGAGGAGGGTAATGGGTCTGAAGGGAGTACAAGGGGTGAGAATGGTGCAGAAATGGACACAAGTCCCTTTACACAAGAAAGGGTCCTGAAAGAACTGGAAGTAATGAGTTGATAAAGCAATAGGGCCAGATGGGGTGCACCCCAGGGTCCTTAAAGAACTAAGAGAGGTGGTGGCTGAACCTCTGGTTATCCTGTTTAGCCGATCACTGGAAACAGGGGAGGTACCCAGAGACTGGAGGACAGCAGATGTAGTCCCCTTATACAAAAGTGGGAACAAAGAGGAAGCGGGGAACTACAGACCAGTCATCCTCACCTCGGTAGTGGGGAAGATCATGGAAGCACTACAGAAGGAGAAATTGGTGGAACATCTGGTTGTCAATGGACTACAGGACCCAAGGCAGCATGGTTTCACCAGGGGGAGGTCATGTCAGACCAACCTCGTTGAATTTTTGACTGGGTGACTAGGAGGTGGATCAGGGAGGGCAGTAGACACGCTATCTGGACTTCAGCAAGGCCTTTAACACTGTGCCAACATAGAAGACTATTACACAAACTGGGGAATATGGGTGTGGGCAGGACAGTAGTGTGGTGGGTAGGTAACGGCTGGGCGGCAGGACACAGAGGGTGGTGGTAAATGGCTGTCACTCCACAGAGGAAGAGTGACCAGTGGGTACCACAGGGATCAGTGCTGGACTGGTCCTATTCAACATCTTCATCAGTGACATTGCACAGGACCTAGAAGGCAGAATTTCACTGTTCGCTGATGACACAAAGCTCTGTAACAGAGTAGACACACGGAGGGTGTAGACAGAATAGAAGGGGCCTGCAGAAACTTGAAGAATGGTCAGGGTTTGGTTGAAATTCAATGCAAAGAAGTGCAAGATAATGCATATGGGGCACAAAACCCCAGCACAATATATCAGTTGAGGGGTGAGGATATAGCATGCACCAAGCAGGAAAGGGATCTTGGGGTTATCATCTTTGATGACCTCAAGGTAGGGAAACAGTGTGACAAGCAGCAGGTAAAGCAAATAGGATGCTAGGATGCATAGGCAGGGGCATCACAGTAGGAAAAGGGAGGTCATAATTCCACTATACAAGACACTAGTGAGGCTCCCACCTGGAGTACAGTGTACAGTTCTGGAGACCTTACCTACGTAAGGACATAGACAGGGTAGAGAAGGTTCAGAGAGGGCAACAAAGATGGTGCATGGATGCATCACAAGTCCTATGAGGACAGGTTGAAGGAACTGAATATGTACTCCCTGGAGGAGAAGAGGGAGAGAGGGGATATGATAGAGACATACAAGTATCTTACAGGGAGGAACAGTGTGCAGGAATACACTATTTTTAAGCGAAAAAAATGTTCCAGAACTAGCGGGCATGGGATGAAGTTGGAAGGAGGATGATTCAGAGGAAACGCGAGGAAGAATTTCTTCACAGAACGGGCGGTGGACAAGTGGAACACCCGGCCAGAGGAAGTGGGGGGGCTGAAACAATCACAGGATTTAAGAATGCATGGGATAGACATAAAGGAATTCTGGAGGTCAGGGGTAAGGGGCAACAGACTTCTAGGAAAACATAAACTGAACTTACAAGCTGAACTGGGCAGACTGGGTGGGCCATAGGCCCTTATCTGCTGACACTGTCTATGTATCTAAATGAGGACCAGGGGGTTAAAGAAGGACTAATATTGGACTACTAATACAGCATGTAAGTACGAGAGTAAGGCCTGGGGAACAGGTGTGAGGATACACTTAAGCCAATCATGGTGAACAGGTTTGGGGGTACACTTAAGACAAATGCGAATAATGGGGAGTAGATGTGAAGGGCTAAAAGGGAGGGAACATGAGGGGTGGTGGAAGTGGACAGAAATGGATAATGGTGGGTGGAGGCTGTAGAATAGAGGGTGAAATGATGGGTGCCTTGGAGGGAGAGTGGTAGGCACAGGGAGGATGGTGAGTTGCAATGGATGTGGGGAGGCTGTTTGGATGAATTTATTATGGAAACTGGGAGGCTTTCCAAATTTCTGCAGGCTAAGGAAATTGAAGGATGAAGTAATAGGTTATGAAGGGAACTAAGGAGAGTGAGTGAGGGGGGATCTGAGGTAGGATTGACGCCACTTAGTAGGGGTGGGGAGATGCAGAAAGGGAACTGCAGAGCTAAAGATGGGGATATAAAGAGAATGGGGGAAGGTGAGAGGAGGTGCAGTAGGTGGAGGGAGGGATCAGGGAAGGAGGAAGAAGGCGATGGGCACCATTGCATGGTTATCAAGCGATAGGTTTGCAGTGTTGGCAGAGGAAGGTGAAGGGGAGGTATCGGAGCTGCAAGAGAGGGGGGAGAGGGTTACAGAAGGTCCAAGAGGCAGGAATTACAATGGGAAACAGAGATGAGAGAGGAAGGGTAGGGTAGAGGAGGAGGGAGAGGCAGTACTGGGAAGAAAGGCAGCAGTGGGGAATGATGCAAAGAGTGTGAAAGGTGGAAGGAGGTCAGGATCAGACTGATGGGGGTGCTGTTGCTGAGGAACTTCATACTGAAGGGGATCAGATGGGGAGAAAGAGGGGAAAGGCACAGTCATATCTGATTAAAGGCCATTCCAGATTTGACCACAGACAGGGCAGGGCAGGCACTTCTCAAGTGCGAAGGAAAAGGGAGGGATGTGGTAAAGGGAAGGTTCAAGAAACTGGGTAGGCAGTGTGAGGAGGTGGGGGTGTCAGTGGAATTCTCTGAGGTGCTACCAGTACCATGTTGTTTGTTTGTTTATTCAGGGTTGAAACCATTGAGTATATAACTCATTTACAATGGTGACCTTACATAAATACATACATAACAAAATAAATACATCATTTTTAGAAACACAATCAAACACAATTTGCTCAGTTACTGAAAACAGGTGCAAAACTTTTGAGAAGAGTACAAATATTTTCTCAGTTTAGAAATGGAAAGGGGCCTACTTGTCTGTTTTCTGAATTCTATATGCAGACTATTCCAACAGTGTGGTACATAGTAACTAAAAAAGGATTGGGAGTGCCTGGTTTTTAGTAAAGGAACTACCATTTCTTTAACCCCTGATTTTCTCAAAGAAGGTTCTAGGTTCTGAACGATATTCATTCCCTTAAATATGTTGGAATAAGTCCCAAGCCACATTTATATACAAATAATCACTTGTGGATGTATCTTCTATTACGGAGCGACAACCACCCTAAATTCTTATACATGTCACAATGGTGCATAAGTTTGGAACATTTTAGAACTAGTCTGGTTAACCTGCGCAAGTACAGGGAGAAAATAAAGGATAGAGGAGTTCAGTGGGTGGCTGAGGGATTGGTGCCAAATCAGGAAATATGGACTGGTGCCAGACTGGGGCAGGACCTGGGACAAAAGTGACCTATACGCAGGGGACAGGTTGCATTCAAGCAAGGAGGGGAAAAGCATACTCAAACAGGGAATGGAGGGGTATGTTTCAACAAAGGTGGATTAAACTAGGAAGAGGGGGTGGCTAGGAGGCCGTTGTTAGAAACAATGTCCAGAAAAGGGAGCATAGGGTGCTCACCTAATATTCTTCAGGTGAAGCTACCTCTGGCTGGAAGCTGCAACACTGGACTTAGGATTTGCAAGAAAGCGAGTTGTGCTCACAACAGAGGGAGGTGAACCTTACAGAATTTTCAATTGTCTTTGGCTTACAGCGGATTTCTTAGGAAAGTTAATATTCTTCAGGAGGAGGCTACTTCTAACTGAAAGGTGAAATAAGGAACTTAGAATTATCAGAAAAGGTAGTCTTTCAATCAACAGAGGGAGGTGGACCTTGCTTTACTTTTGTTAAAATTGTTAAGATTTTCAGTGCAGGAAGAGTTTAAACCCAGAGGGACTGAATACTGTTTACTGTGTCTGTCCTTGTGCACAGCTGACGTGTTTTGGGGCTGACTGCTTTCAGAGTACAAGTCACCAGGCTGTTTTGGGGCTGGGGAGGCTTACCTGTGTCTGACTTGGATGTTTGGATTTTTCTCTGTTTGATTAGCAGGGTATTTTCTCTGTCAAATTGTCGTGTAGGGCATCTTGCTGACAGGAAGGCACTCATCGCAGCGGTAGGTCAGAGCTTTTAGATGATTGTTTCGTGAGGGCACAGTTTAGACACAAACCCTTCCCACCCTCACCCCACCCACCCCTGAAATAGTTCCTTTATACCTGGGGTTCTGACATCATTTCCTCAAGAGGGCAAGGTTTATCACTGTCATATCCTCTCTCGCACACTGCACTGACAATATAAACATACAGATTATATAATATATATATTTCTATATAACAAACCAGTCACACACACACATACACACACACACACACACACACACACACAAAACAAAACAAACAAAAAAAAAACAAGAAGGTAGACAGACATGTGGGGAGTAGTGCAATGTAATGGCTGTGGGGCAGCAGTCTTCCGGGAGTCTTTCTGGAGGCTGAGATGCTGCCCTATTTGCAGACAACTCTCTGCCCTAAGGGAGGAAGTTTCCCATCTTCAGGCCACACTGGACAGTAGTAAGAGAATCTCACCCATCCAGGGAGCACCAGAGTCAAATCCACTACCTCAGAGGTTGCAAAGAAAGCACAGCAGTTGGACCACATTGGGCTCAGGGAGGGTAAGGGTGGTGGAACAGAGGCACACCCAGTCAGTTGTTCCACTCCACAATCCATACACCATTCTGGGGGAGCATAGTTCCCCTATGGATGCACCCGCAGAGGAGACTAAGGAGGTTGCAGACAAATGTCACAAGGAAGGCCCTCAGGAAGAAGGCAGAGGACACCACAGGGAAAGGCAGCAGCTCCTGGTGGGGGACTCAATTATTAGGGGGATAGAACTGGGGGGAGAGGGAAACTGAAGTAAGGTGCCTACCTGATGCCATGGCTTGGAGAGACAGGAAGCGTATCCTTAGGATCACGAGAACAGTTGCACGGGAGTCTGAGCTTGATGTCATTGTCCACCTAGGGACAAATGACTTGGCTCATCATGAGATTAGAGCAGTGCAGAAGGACTTTGTAGAGTTAAGGAGGGGCCTAAGACAAGTAGCACACACAGTATCCTTCTCAGAGGTGCTGCCTGTCAGTGGCATGGGTGAGGCGAGGGTACTTTGCACTGTGCAGTTTAACAAATGGTTGAAAAAATGGTGTGGAGCACAGGGGTTTGGCTTCATTGGGGGCTGGGGTTCCACCTGGAGGGACACCAGCCTATACTGGCAGGATGGTCTGCATCTGTCCAGGAAGGGAACAAGTCTTTTGGGCAATCGGTTTAAATGCTTCATTGGCATGCTTTTGAACTAGTCAAGGGTGGAGGCACTGATAAGCAGCAGGAAAATCCCAGCCTCCCCCTACAAAACAGGGTACTAAATGAGAAAAAGACCAAGGTAGAAAGGTCAGTGGGGGATGTTGCTACAGAAGGTAAAGCCATCAAAAAATGGAGAGCAATGAGTACCAATGCCAGTAGTCTGGGTAACTAGCTTCCTGAATTAGTGGCCTTGATGAAGAAGGAACATCTGTATATCGTGGCAGTCACAGAAACATGGTACACACAGAACCATGACTGGGACATAAACATACCAGGATACACTATCTACAGGAGGGACAAGGAGAGTAAAAGAGGAGGAGGAGTAGCTCTCTACATAAGAGGAGGAATCAAAGCAACAGAACAAAAGGGTAAACAGGGAGGAGGAGAAGAAGCACTATGGGTCAATTTAGAGACAGGCAATGGCACCACAATCCACACAGGGATTGTATACAGACCCCCCTCTCAGGGGGAGGAAATGGACAAGGAAATGATAGAAAGTATACTTAGAATGGCAGAAAAAAGGGAGATATTGCTGATGGGTGATCTGAATATGCCAGATGTTAACTGGAGTGCAGTTGCAGCAACCTCTTCTAAGAGTGGGGTTATTCTAGATGCCCTACAGTGGGCATACCTTAGACAACTAGTATTGGAACCCACTTGAGAGGGAGCAATCTTAGACCTGGTTTTCTCAAATGGAGATGGAGAGAGGATCACAGATGTAGAAGTGGGTAGCCATTAGGGCACTAGCGACCATCAAACAGTATGGTTCACAATAAACACAGCAATAGAGTCAAGCCATACAAAGGCAAAAGTACTGGACTTCAGGAGGGATGACTTTGCCAAAATGGGTGAGGGCCTAAGGAATGCACTAGCACATGGGCAGGAAGGAGGGGTGGAAGAACAACGGGGAATAATAAAAACTGCCATCACAGAGGTAACAAGCCTTTGTGTGAAGCAAATAAACAAAACAAAACGATGTAAGAAACCACTATGGTTCTCAAAGGAGGTGGCAGTGAAGGTTCAAGAGAAAAAGAAAACATTCAGAAAGTATAAGGAATCACAGAAGGAACAGGACAGAGAATTGTATCAGTTAAAGCAAAAGGAAGCTGGGAAGGCAGTCAGAACAGCAAAGGCCCGAACCAAGGAAAAGATAGCCAACTCAGTTAAGAAGGGGGTTAAAACCTTTTTTAGGTACATCAGGGAGCAAAGGAAGACCAAGGAAGGGATAGTGAGGCTTAATAAAGGGAGGGGTGGGCAGAGGGTGATGGTGAAAGGCCGAGATACTAAACAAATATTTTTGCTCAGTATTTACAAATGAAGAGGGAGGTACCTAAAACAAAGAATAGAAACACTCTGGATACAAAGTTGATACCAGCCCATTTGCAGAAGAAAGGGTTCTGAAAGAACTCTTAAAACTGAAGGTGGACAAAGCAATGGGGCCTGATGGGATTCATCCCAGAATTCTAAAAACTAAGGGTAGAACTAGTGACTCCACTGACTACCCTCTTTAACAAATCATGGGAGGATGGGGTGGTACCTGAGGACTGGAGGAGTGCAGATGTGATTCCCCTTCACAAAAGTGGGAGCAGGGCAGAAGCAGGAAACTACAGACCTGTTAGTTTAACCTCAGTGATAGGGAAAATGATGGAATCACTTCTGAAGGAAAGAACTGTCGAGTACCTAGAGGCTAGAAGGGCACAGGACCCAAGGCAGCATGGATTCACAGCTGGAAGGTCATGCCAGACGAATCTAATAGATTTCTTTGACTGGGTGACCAAAGTAGTAGATCAGGGAGGGGCTGTGGACATGGCCTACCTTGACTTTAGCAAGGCATTTGACACAGTCCCACATAAAAGATTAATATACAAGTTAACCAGCCTGGGAGTGGGTCCCAAGATAATAGCCTGGGTAAAGAATTGGCTGGAGAATAGGACACAGAGGGTAATAGTAAATGGAATCCACTCTGAAGAAAGGGGGGTTACTAGTGGGGTACCGCAGGGTTCAGTATTAGGACTAGTCCTCTTCAGTGTTTTTATAAGCGACATTGCAGAGGGACTGGAAGGAAAAGTATGTCTCTTTGCAGATGACACAAAGATCTGCAACAGAGTTGATGCACAAGTTAGGGTGGAAAGGATGAGACGGGACTTGGCAAGGTTAGAGGAATAATCAAATGTATGGCAGCTTAGATTCAATGCTAAGAAGTGCAAGGTAATGCACCTGGGAAACAAAAACCCAGGGGAAGAGCACACAATGGGTGGTGAGATACCAACAACAACAAAAATGGAAAGCGACCTGGGGGTAGTCACATCAGATGACTTAAAGGTGGGCAAGCAATGTGAGAAGGCAGTAAGGAGGGCTGGGGGGATACTGGGATGCATAGGGAGAGGTATCACCAATAGAAAACAGGAAGTTGTTATTCCTCTGTACAGACAGCTGGTGAGACCCCATCTGGAGTACTGTGTGCAGTTCTGGAGACCCAATCTCCGCAAGGACATAGACAGGATGTAAGCTGTCCAGAGGAGGCAACTAAAATGGTGCAGGGTCTGCACGGAGGACATATGAAGAGAGACTAAAGGAGCTTAATATGTATAGCCTCGAGGAAAGGAGGGAGGGGGACATGATAGAAACTTTCAAGTACCTCAAGGAATTAACAAAGTCCAAGAGAGTAGCATCTTTCAAAAAAGAGGTGTGCAAGAAGAAGGGGGCACAATTTGAAGATGGGGGGCTCAGAGGTAATGTAAGGAAGTATTTTTTCACAGAGAGGCTTGTGGATGCATGGAACAGCCTTCCGGAGGAGGTTGTGGAGTCAAAATCAGTGGTTGAATTCAAGCATGCATGTGACAGTCATAAGGCAATTCTAGGGGGTTGGGGTAGAAAGAAGTAGGCTGCTGGTTAACTAGGATCTGCAGCTTATCCATTAGGTAGGGAAATGGGCAGACTGGGTGGGCCAAGTGGTCCTTATCTGCCGTCAAATTCTATGTTTCTATGTTACCCCCCTAGTTAGAGGCATAGGCAGTGAGGAGGGGACACAGAGAGGACCAAAGGCGGGGAAGAAGAATTTTAAAGTTAGGGATGCACAGGCTGGAAGGTGGTCTCACTGAATGCAAGAAGCCCAAGGATAGAACTGTGTAGTTACAGGCTGTTTTGCTGATGGAATTGGTGGACATAGTGGCCATGATGGAAACATGGGCCACTCAGTACCAGGACTAGGATATGATGACCCCAGGGTACATGCTGTTCAGAAAGGATAGGGCAAAGGGGAATGGGGGGGTGATCTATGTGAGGGAGGGGATTAAATGTGCAAGGAAGGAAGAAGAGATGGGGAGGACAGAAGCTCTGTGGATGCAGTTCCAGGATGCGAGGAATAGGACACTGAGGAGGGGGAAGTGTACAGGCCACCATCATGGGACTGTGACCTAGACCAGGAACTGGCAGATCAAATTTGAAAGGTAACCAGGAAGGGAAGCACAGTGGTGGGGGATCTCAACTTACCTGGGGTTGATTGGAGCACACCTACCACCATGAGTGCAAGAGAGGGGGTCCTGTTGGAAGATTTTCAGGACAGCTTCTTAACATACCTGGTACAGGGGCTGACATGGCTGGAAAGGACTTTGGACATTGTACTGGATAATGGGGATGCTGTAAGGAACCTAGAAGTGGGGGAACCACTTTCTGGGAGTGACCACTACTCAGTGTGGTTCACGTTAAACATCGGGTGGGACACAGCCTGCATGGGTACAAGGATGGTTGAGTTTAGGGGGTGAATATTAGGATGATAGGGGAAATTCTGAACAAGCACCTTGCAGACATCCAACAACACTTGGATGCAGATCTGAAATGGAATATAATAAGGAGAGGGCTTGCAGAGGCAACATAGATCTGTACTAGTTAAAAAACAAGAAGGGCATGGCAAAGAGACCCAATTGTCTGTCTCTAGAGGTCAGGGAAGGAGTGAGAGCCAAGAAGGTGGCATTTTAGAAGTATAGGAAAATGGGGAGGGGAGAAGATAATGATGTATACACTGAAAAGGCTAGGGAGGTCATCAGACTGGTCGGGGGGGCCAAGGCATCTAGAGAGCCGAGAATGTTGCAGGGGTCAAAAGAGGAGAAAAAAACTTCTTCCATTACATAGGCGAGAAAAGGAGAAGCAAAGACCAGTTTGTGAAGATCAAGAAAGATAGGGAGGTGGAGAAGGACCGGAGCAGGCAGAGGCACTGAATGAGTACTTCTACTCTGTGTTCACACAGGAGAAGGGGGAGAAAATACCTCAGGCAAGTGGAGGGGTGGGTAAGGGGGGATGACAGATGTAGGGCAGGATGCTGGAGGGGTTGAGGGCATTAAGAGTGGACAAAGCACCTGGGCCAGATGGCATTCACCCCAGAGTACTGTGGGAGCTGGCAGAGGTCCTTGTGGGGCCGCTGTCAGACCTGTTCAATATCTCCCTGGACACAGAATGTGTACCACAGGACGGGAGGATGGCTCACGTGCTGCTCATCCATAAAAGTGGTCCAAAGGATGAACCAGGGAAGTACAGGCCAGTGAGCCTCACCTCGATCATGAGCAAAGTCATGGAGACCATCCTAAAGGAGATGTTTGTGAGCTTCTTGGAAGCAAATGATATCCAGGACAACCAGCAGCATGTGTTTGTCATGGGCAGATCATGCCAGATAAACATGGAAGAGTTCTATGACTGGGTGACACAGGAACTGGACAAGGGCCATGCTGTGGACATCACGTACTTGGACTTCAGTAAGGCCTTTGATTCAGTGCTGCATGGGAGATTGGAGGGAAGCTGGAGTATGTGGGGGCAGGATGAAAAATGGTGACCTGGATGAGGAAATGGCTGAGAGGAAGACAGCAAAGGGTGGTGGTATGGGAGAACTCTCATCACCAAAAGCAGTATCGAGCAGGGTACCACAGGGTTCCATGTTGGGACCAGTACTGTTCGGGATTTTCATTGCAGATATCTTGAATGGGATCCATAGCAAAATCAGTCTGTTCGCAGATGGTACTAAGATGGGAGCTGTGACAGATGACATGGGGGGGAGGGGTTGCAGGAGGACCTGAATAAGCTGCAGGATTGGGCAGATAAATGGCAGCTGGGGTTCAACACCAAGAAGTGCAGGGTTCTACATTTTGTAGTCCAGAACCAGGGTAGGGATTATCACTTAAATGGGGTTCAGTTGTGTTGCTCCACAGAAGAGAAGGACCCAGACGTGATCATAATAGGGAGCATGAACAACTCTGTTGAATGCAGAAGGGTGGAGGCAAAAGCCAACAAAATGTTGGAATGTATAGCTAGAAGGATCTCCTCCAGAACTAAGGAGGTTATCCTGTCCCTTTATAAGTCACTGGTCAGGCCCCACCTGGAGTACTGCATGCAATACTGGCACCCATTCCTGAAGAAGGACATCAGATTGTTGGGGGGGGGTACAGCATAAAGCTACAAAGATGATCCAGGGATTGGAGGGCAAGCCATATGAAGAAAGGCTTGGGAGGTTGAACATGTACTCGCTGGGAGAGAGGAGAGACAGGGGAGATATGATTGAAATCTTTAAGTATCTGAAGGGAATAAACAAGACTAGAGAGGACTTTCCAGAGAATAAAGGGGAGGGACACAAGAGGACACCAACTGAGATTGGACGGGGTAGATTCAGGAGAGAGATGAGGAGACATTTTTTCATGGAAAGAGTGGTGGACAAGTGGAACTCCTTGCTGGGTGAGGTTGTGGCCTGCAAGATGGTAGACAGCTTTAAGAGTAGTTGGGAAAGGGTAAGGGTAAGGGATACTAAGGTGCTAGTTGCGCACTCATGCAGACTTGAAAGACCATGAGGCCTGTTTCTTCTGGCATTTTTGTATGTTTGTATGTTCGTATCATGAGGCACAAGGTGAAGCAGTAAGCAATATACTTCATTTCCCAAGGGGGTTGACTGACAATTTGTAACTCAATGCCTTAATACTTAAAATGCTGACTGGCACCAAATGCATCGGCAACTCATGGAAAGCACATGAGGGATTGGTCAGTGTCATGGGTAGCAAAAATAAGTGTTGCTGAAGCAGATAACCACCCAAAGCAAATACAGATTTTGAAGCTACACTGGTTGATGCCAAACACCCCCAAACATTGTCAAAATCATTTTCTGTTAATCATAACAGAATTTAAGCCACTCGTTAAAAAAAAAAAAAAAAAAAATTACAAGAAATATATGTTTTGGTTTCTTTGGCAAAGTTTAATTCTCTGCCCATTTCCCTGTTGTCCTGAAAGAAATAAAGTAAAAAAACCACTAGTGGCATAAAGGGAAACCTTTCTGTAGCTGGCATACTTTCTGTATCTTGTATCTCATTTTCTAAGACTGTGAGACAATGGTATTTCTTTTCTGTCTGGATGATGGCCATCTATAGGCACTCATTCTATCTGACATACTTTCCTGTTTCTATCTTTTACGTTTTCTTTCTTAGTGTGCTCCTAAATACACCTAGAACAGAAATAGGAAAAATGGACCTATGGCAGTATGTAGAAAGTTAGAGCAGTTGTCATGGCTACAGGTTTGCTCCTTTCATTTAGTTGCAATGTGTTCCAACCCCCACACACACATTTCCTGTCTTCTTGATAGAAATGTCTGATTTACCTAACGTTGCAAATTAAACCTTTATAGAACATTTTGTACTGCTGTTTTTAATAATGTCCCCTTATGTTCTTGAAATTGTTTGTATTGCATGCTTATATTACTTGTTGATCCTGAGATACTGAAGCCTGAATATTTACTAATTTGAAGAAGGAGCAGCTCATATGATCCAGGAGGAGTATAAGAGACCACTGACCTGAGGTAGCGCAGTCCATTCCTCTCATACCAGAGAAGGAATAAGGTCTCCTGCTGAGAAGATAGTCTGTCACTCTAATAGTGAGACCTTCTAGGGAATGAAGCTACCTTGTGGAGTAATCCTGATAGAGACACTGGAAACATCCGTTGCCTTGAGACTTTTTAGTGTTATGGGCTGTTGCAACTCCAGTATGTACATATGTTGTACTGCATTTAAGGCCTAATTTCTTGTTGTATCCTGAATTATCATCTGCCTTAATAAACAGCACATGGAATTCCGTGTGTTAAATGTAATTTCTGTGTCTACCTCCTACCTTTCTCACCCCTTCACAGTCCCCACAAAGAAAGTGGTAATGGTGGTGAGACAAGGTTGTGGTGTATGATGGTGCTACCTCCTTTTGCCAAAGGTGGTTTCCCCATAACATTTCCACAAAAAATGCAGAGCCCCTTACAACCAGCATGCAATGTAGTCCATCTTCACAATTGGAAAGGCTTTTGCCTGGAGTTCAGTGGCCAAGCAGCCAGCCACTCCCACTTCCAGGGCTATTTAAGCAGTTCCTCTCAGCCTCATTGTGAAGCATTTTTTCTTTGCCCTACCATCCTCCCCTCCTCCTCCTCCTCCAGTGGCAGCACTTCTCTCCTTAGGGGGATTACTATTGTGCCTTTAGCCACTGGAATCATCTCGTGGCACCTCTAGGGGTGGAACCCTCTCCAAGGGTTCCTTGCCTTTTTTACCCCTACAGGGCGGTAATTCCTCTGGAACAGAGAGTGCGAATGGCCAAAACCAAACTAACACAGTTGCACAAGCATAACACTATTCTGGCTGCATAGGAGTGACTCATTACATGTTGTTCCTGTTATAAAACCCTCACTGATCTCCACATAACCATACCTACTCAGGGAAAGCATGACCTGTTAAGAGTGGGACTTCCATGAGTTAAGGCTCAGTTTTTATTCAGTTATATTTCCCTTTCATCATCCCATAAACACAACACGTACACTAGGGAAGGGGTGAGTAGTTTTCCTTCCATCTTCTATTATTTCATCCACCAACAATCTCAGCAGTGCATTTTAGACAAATTGAACAAAAATTGCTAAATAAAAAAATAGTCACAACGCTTGTAGCTAGCATGCTTGTTAGGCTCAAATTTGTTTCAATGTCTCTCATTAAATTGATATAATAACATTAATTTCATCTTTTGTATTCATGCTTTTTAATTTCTTGCCTTCCAGTTAACAGCCTAGAGTCTGCTGTTGCTCCTGCTCCATGCTGAGTTTCCTGACCCACCCCAGAAATTTCTTATCCAGCTGCCCTGTGCTGCCTACTCCCTTTCCCCAACCAAGTTTAGTCTAGGTCTTGTGCAGACTAGTGCTGCTGCGCTTACCCAGGCAAGACCCCAGACTACTCAGTCTCAACTCTTGATCGACAGATTATTCTGCTCAAGCCTGTCTGCCCCCCTTCCCCTCAACATACTGAGAACACTATGTGCCTGAGTCTTTGACCGGACCTGATGGTCTGACCATACTAATCATTGGTGTGACCTCTCTCCTCAAACTCATTACTGAAGGCAAGGCACAAATGGTGCCAAAACCAAGCAGATGCTGCCAGCTAGTACTCAGTGCACATTCATAAGTCATACCTGCACTAGCAAGCTAGACAAGCACTGACATAAGGTGTGAATAACAATCATTCATTAGGCTTTTAGTAACCCCCCCCCGCTCCAGTGAAAAGGTCAAGGACCTGGTTCCTTTCAATGGGCAGGCACACAGAAAAGGCCAATGCATTTTAGAAGGAAAACAGCTGACAACGGGTCCTCCAGAAACACAGTGTCCTACACACAGCTGTAGTTTTCATTCATGTAAATCTGGCCCTGACTAATACTGTACTGTTCAAGTGTAATGCAAAAAAGTATAGAAACTGATACACAAGCAATATTCTTGATAAATTTTTACATATTTCTTTCATTTTAAAAGGAAATATCTTAATTCTTCTCCTTTGTGTTCATTAATTTCATGACATCATTTTAAAATAGAGTTTTACTTTCATAGGATTTTAATCTGTGTCTCTTGGTTCATGGTTTTGCCATCTCACCTGGGAGCAAAATGAAGACATTTCCTTTATAAACTGCAAGAAATGTACCCCTCAATGTTAGAGTAACAAGTTGTGAATGAGCTTGGCACATCCAGCAGACCTTGGTTCCTGTGATCCTGAACAAGCCATTTAACCTTCCCAGTGTTCATGGGTTGCCTGTGAAAACAGGCCTTGGGCCTAGTGGGCTTTATCCAGTTACCCAAAAAAAAAATGCATGTTGGATTGCACAGGTGGGGTGGGCGGGAAACCCTAATACCTACTGTTTGCAGTGTTCTATAGCCTGAAGAAATCAAGATTACTCTCCCTCGATGGTGCTGCTACTGAGGTGTGCACCTCATGCTGTTCCAGGCTGTTCAGGGGGATAGCCTGGCTTGGTCTTCCTCTAGTTGTGGTGGTGGTGTAGCCTCTGCTGTTGGCCATCTTCTCCTTGACCTCAATTTTAAGTCATTGTACCTCTTCTGGAGTGCCATTACTGACCACCTTGCAGGGCCTACAGAATTTGCTTTTGGCCACTTTGTCCCACGCATATTTCCTACAGTTCCGCAGTTCCTTAACCCCTCTTGTCCCTAGCAGCAGGGCACATTAGGCATCTACCTCCACTATCAATATGTTGGTTTCTTCCGCTGTCAAATTCTTTTTTTGGCTTTGATTTTCTGCTCTTACTTCAGCTCTTGCTTCTGCCATTGGCTTTTATGCACATTGTATTGACGCACCCTGGGTCATTCATTGTCCATGCACCGTATTTATGCTGCAGTGTTCCTCTGTGTTATTTACAGGTACTTTGGCACAATGATGTTTTTGTCTCAAAAATATGATGCACCAGATTTGGTGCACCTGAAAATGATGCAAGAACATTTTCTATGCAGCTTGAATCAGTCTAGTGGCCCTTTGAAAATCCAGCCCTGGATGTTTACCGCTTCAGAATTTTGCAGTTAATGTGAAACCATTTTCTGCTTTATTTCAGGTTATGAACAATTCAGATGGCTTGTAATGACAATAGAGCTGGTTGGTTCAAACTGGACACAAAACTCCTTCAGCCAATTCTCGACTATGGGAAAAAGACTGATTCGTCATAATGGTTTGAAGAGATTCTCCTGTCTTCTGGAAACCTGTTTTAAAACATAATATTTATAAAACAATTCAGCCCCTATTTCATCTATTTTCTCTGTTTGTTTCTACCCATTCTTTATTACTAAGGAAATCTGCATGGAAACAGGACCTTTGTGCTTCAGACTTCATCTGCACTTCCTTTTTGTTCCACCTCTGTTTGTAACATCGGAACTGTATTCAGAGAAAAACACTGTGATGTGACAATGTGACAAACAAGGGATTTTGACACGTTCTCATAAACCAACAGAATATATGTGCAGAGAACTGCATCTTTAAATCCTACTGCTTCCCATGTCACACTAACACAAGACTGCTATTTCACTGCTGTGCACAGAAATCCAAACAGCTCATACAGGAAAATAAAATTCACAAAGATATATTACCTCTTTTAGCTTGAAACGTGTGGTTAGATTAATGATTCATGTGACCTTTATGTGACCTCTAACATCTCTTTAAGACACAATACAGAGGTTGTACTATTCCTTTTATCTGTTGGCCTTCCTCACTTGGATAGTCAACATCCAATCATCATTTCATCTGGAGTGGAATTGCAGGCCTATCATCATTCATCCTGAATAGAATTGCAGACCTAGTAGAGAACAAAGATGCCTGTGTCACCTGGCATGAGACAATCTACCAGGATTTCACCTAAACATTTTTTATACTAGGCAGCAGGACAACTTGGCTAAAAACTAAAAGCCCACTGAAACTTGGACTATTTTGCAGTCACAGCTAACTGAGGATTTAACGTGACAGTCAACAAGGTCACATTCAAACATACATTCTGCCCAAAAAATTTGAATGAGCAGTTAACAACTTTAAAAAGTCCCATGTGAGAGGGCCCCACCACTCCTAGATTTCAGCTGACCTCATTAATCTTTGCAGGATGTGTGACGCTGCCTGGTCTCTTGTCAAATTGTCACACTCCCCAGCAGACCTTCTTTGCTACAGGAGACTTAGAAACTCATGCACCAAAGCTACCAGGGCAGTCAAAGGAAACTATTTGGCCTCTAACCTCCAGCAAAACATAAAGTACCCAGCCTAATTCTGGAAGGTAATGCACTCTTTCTTTAATCAGCCCTCCCAGTCCACCTCCCCTGTCCTACTCAGGAATGGTTCTCTTATATCTGCCCCTCCCAGGTTTCATCTTACTTTAACAAATTCTTCATAACCTGTGCCCTCACTCCTTCTTCACAGCCCTCTGTTTCTCCCCTCCAGCCTCCATCTACTTACCTACTCTCAGCCATTGCCTGACCTCTGCTTCAACTTCTCTCCTCTCTCACATCATGAGATCCTATGTCCTCTTTCCTCACCCAGCCTCTCTAATAGTCTCAGACTGGATGGATTGGATCTTAAACATCTCCACATGCCTGCCCCATTATTATTTTCCAACTTACCCACCTACTTAACCTCTCTTTTTCTCTCCGGTCCATCCCTGAGTTCTGGAAGTTCACTAAGGTTCTCCCAGTCACAACGATGGGGATCCCACCACTCCTGACAACTTTTGGCCTATCTCTCTTCTCCCTTCTCTTTGCAAGCTGCAAAAGACACTTGTCTACACTCAACTCTCAGACTTCCTCTACTCCACCAACAGCCTCTAACTGTCCCAGTCTGGCTTCCATTGAAAACAATTCCACCATTTCTTTACTCCTACATGTCACTGACTCCATCCTTAAGGGTATGGATCAGGGACACACCACTGCTATCTTCATTAAGCTTGCAAAAGCATTTGACATGTTAGCCCATTTACTTCTTCTGGGTAAGCTGTGAAGTGTGGGTCTCACTTCTCCATCCATCAACAGGCTGAGATCCTGCTTCTTTGGCCACATCCAGTTGGTCAAGGTTAGTGATGATTTCTTCCTCCCCCACACACACAATCTAAGGGTTCCCAGGACTCCATTCTGCTTCCCATCTTGTTTTTTGATCATTCTTAATGACATCCCTCAGTTTGTAAGCTTGCATATTCATATATACTGTATACCAACAATGCTGTATTTTATGCTACAAGTGCCTCAGTCTCTGTCCTGGAAACATAACTTCAGTGTGACTGCAATAATGTCCAACACTGGTTCCAGTCACAGCAACTCTGGGTCAGTGCCAAGAAGAAAGTGTCCATGACAATTCACATAAGCCATAAGCTTGTAAGACTCCCCTCCCCCATGCCTTTTCTACTCTTGATGGCACCCACCTTGAAGTCATTCACTTCTTTAAGTTACTAGGTGTGTGGCTGGATGGAAAACTCAACTTTTCCACCCATATTGATGCCATCCACTGGAAGCTCTGCCCCAAACATGATGCCCTCTACAGCAACAAGGATTACCTACTACTGTCAGTCTATTGTGAAATTGTCACCAAAATGGTGCTTCCAGAGTCTGACTATGTGGATAGAGACATAGAGATATAGAATTTGACGGCAGATAAGGACCGCTTGGCCCACCCAGTCTGCCCATTTCCCTACCTACTGGATAAGCTGCAGATCCTAGTTAACCAGCAGCCTACTTCTTCCTACCCCCAACCCCCAGAATTGCCTTATGACTATCCCATGCATGCTTGAATTCCCCCACTGATTTTGACTCCACAACTCCTCCGGAAGCTGTTCCATGCATCCACAACCCTCTCTGTGAAAAAATACTTCCAAATTACCTCTGGGGCGCCCCATCTTCAAATTGTGCCCTCTTGTTCTTGCACACCTCTTTTTTTTGAAAGATGCTACCCTCTTGGACTTGTTGATTCCCTTGAGGTGCTTGAGAAGTTTCTATTATGTCCCCCTCTCCCTCCTTTCCTCGAGGCTATACATATTAAGCTCCTTAAGTTTCTCTTCATCTGACTTCGGTGCAGACCCTGCACCATTTTGTGCCCTCCTCTGGACAGCTTCCATCCTGTCTATGTCTTTAGGAGATTGGGTCTCCAGAACTGCACACAGTACTCAGATGGGGTCTCACCAGCTGTCTGTACAGAGGGATAATAACTTCCTGATTTCTGCTGGTGATGCCTCCTATGCATCCCAGTATCCCCAGCCTCCTTGCTGCCCTCTCACATTGCTTGCCCATCTTTAGGTCATCTGATATGACTACCCCCAGGTCCCTTTCCATTCTTGTTGTTGTTAGTATCTCACCCCCCATTGTGTACTCTTCCCCTGGGTTTTTGTTTCCCAGGTGCATTACCTTGCACTTCTTAGCATTGAATCTAAGCTGCCATACATTTGACCATTCCTCTAACCTTGCCAAGTCTCTATTGATGGTCTCTATGTGGTCTCTATTGCCACCCCAGTCTCCTCCACTGTCATACTGGACACGTTATGCAATGCCTTCTGCCATTTCATGTCCAATGCTCCCTCTCCTACTCATCGTTGCTCCCTTTCCATTAACTCCTTGATTCTGCTTCTTTCCTCCCAACAGTTCATTCAATGAGCATTTTTCCTTTCTTAATATTGGTTTTCATCTCTCTATTTTCTTACCTATCCTCTCTCATGTCAGTCCTAACTTCTGCACATTTCTAGGGCTGGGAAAACTCGATGAAGTTCTGACCCTTATTAAATAATAACTGGAGCACATTGAAGTCCTGATTTGTTCTGATTAGTTCTGATTCATTGACAAATGTTTGAAAAAATGCAAAAAAATGCATAAAAGTGGCCAAAGTCGGTCACATTTGACACAGAGATCTAAAGGAAATAATTTAATGGATTATTTGTATAAAAATGAATGTAAAACTGCTAAATAAAAAAGCAATCACTCACTACTAGCCCCTTCATGGCTGGCCTATAATGGTGGGGTAGCATATCCTGCTTGGTCCATGACATGAGTGTTCTGGGAGAGATAGAAAGAGATGAAGAGAGAGAGAGTGACAGACAGACAGACAGATGCAAATACCTATATAATAGCACCAAGCACTGAAGGCACTGCCAGGTGGCTAGGATTTTCTTTTTATTAAAGGTGCTGTGTGGGTATTATTTTGAAGGATGTTCCAGTCAGAGCCAAACAGGCCGAAGAAATGGATATGAATGATCAAATGAGCAGTACTAAGAGAGCACACCCACCCTACTCATAAAATGATGCAACGGCTTTGCATGCCTCAGTGTACTGTGGTATATGGTACACTAACTGGTCCAAGAGGTGGTAATGTTTTCTAGTACTATGACTACGTCTACTGAATCTGATCAACATGCTGAATTCTTAAAAGGAAGAAAAATGAACAACATAGTGATCACCACCACCCAGGCAGGCAGCCAGTCACACATTGCATCAGTTAAGTGCAGTGCAGTCATTAAAAGATTTGCCACTGCCACGTGAAGACCTGATGACAGACACACAACACGTCATCCTTCCTAGTTGCACAATTGCTACCAGCCTCTGAAAATAATTTAAGCATCAAAAAATAAAACATAGTAATATACTGTAATAATCTCAGCCCAGTTACTGTAAGTGAGATGTAACCAGGCAAGCATACCACGCACACACAAACAATAAAGAAATTATATGAATTTTCAATTTAGTAGCATTTTTTTTTCTGTGAAGTATTTACAGCCAAATATGGGGTACGTGAGAAATATACAAAGAATATTCCATTTCTGGCTTTCAGGCATCTGCTGAGCCATGCACTGTATGAAAATTAAAACAGTACAGTCTGGATCAGTTGCTTAGGGCCAAAAAAGTGACAAGAAGTAGTAGTAGTAAGGACTGGAATAAGGACAACAAGCATTTGTCAATGTTGAATGTTTGCTTGCAGGTATTTGCATTGGTGTTTGGCATTTATGCAGGCCCCCTCCCCCCCAGTTGTGTCCATGTCCCTTTAGCATCCATATCCCAAAAGAGTACCTCTCTGCAACTCCTCTTGCATTGGACCAACATTTCACCCTCATGCTTCTTAAGTGTCTGTCTTAGGAACCCTAGCACCCTGGGTGTGCTCAAGGGTACGAGCCTGCGTGGTAACTGTGCAACCCATGCTCATAACACAGACATTCAGTGGAATTATTTCACCAAATTTTTAACATAGACATTTTGTCACCTCTGGTCATGAACACTGTCACTATAATTTTCTTACTGTATACCCGAACGGATTTCCCACAGCAATTCTGCTATTCTGCGCTGGAAGTGAGAAAACACATTTCAGTCAGGATGTGCAAAATGACAGCTGTACTGTTCATAAGGAGGTGTGAGAAAATGCAAATGTTGAAAATCTAGAGTGAAAATATGACACATTTGCAAAGTTACAAGTGTGCATGGAAACTGTGCAAGGCATGCTCATAAAACAGTCATGTTTTGGAATTTTGCACTGAATTTTCAACATAGGCATTTTAGGATGTCTGCTCATGAACAGTGTCACTGTGATTTTCTTACTCTATACCAAACATGATTTCCCACAGTGGCCGCGCTATTGCATGCCGGAAGTGAGAAAACACATTTCAGCCAGGATGTGAAAAAATGACAGCTGTACTGGTCATAAGGAGATGTGGGAAAATGGCAATGCTGAAAATCTGGAGTGGAAATATAAGAAATTCATGAAGTTACGGGTGTACGTAGAAACTGCACAATGTACGCTCGAAACACAGCCATTTTAAGGACTTTTGCTACCAAATTTTCAACATAGGCATTTTAGGACCTCTGCTCATGAACAGTGTGACTGTACTTGTCTTACTCTGTAGTGAACACTGATTTCCAACAACGACTGCACTATTTTGCACCGGAAGTGCGAAAAAACATTTTGGGCAGTATGTGAAAAATGACAACTGCACTGTTCATAAGGAGGTGTGGCAATATGCCTATGTTGAAAATCTGGAGTGAAAATATTACAAATTTGTGAACTTATGAGTGTGCGTGGGAACTGCACAATGCACGCTAGTGAAACAGTGCTTTTTGGAATTTGTTCACCAAATTTTCAACATAGGCTTTTTGAGTGCCCACCTCATGAACACCAACACTGTCATTTCGTTAATTGGTCTCGAAAGGTGATTCCGCGCAGTGACTGCGAAATCACCTTTCGGGACCGAATAACGCCATGACAGTGACTGAATTCATGAGGAGGGGGTCACAGTAACCCCATGTTGAAAATGTGGTGCAAAAATTCCCCAAAATGGCCAAGATATGCACCAAAGTTGAAAAAACCCTATTTATGCCATTATACAGCTTACCGGCATTTCTTCAGTTCGTGGTCGGCTTTGAAGAGTGCAGACGTGTTCCCGGTCCACCGAAGATCATCATGCTGGGCTCTGGAGGTAAGTATGGGGTGAGGAGGTGTGTGAGGAGGTAAGTATGCAGAGGGTGGGTGTGGTTTGGCAGGGGAAACCCAAGGACTCACTGAGGGGCCGTTTTCTTGTTTTACAGGATGTAAAAAAAAAAAAAAGAAAACGGAGGCTTTTGGTAAACTGGGGTGGGCTCCCAGAGTGCCAGCTAAGTGAGGGTGTGTGTGTGGGGAGGTGGGAGCACAGAGGGTGGGCACAGGTGAGGGACAAAAAAAAATGATGCTGTTGGCACTCTGGGGTGGGCTCCCAGTGTGCCACCTACATGTTTGCTGGGGGGGGGACTGGAGCCAGTGGGGACCGGGCACCCCTACTGACCATACAGTGTGTGTGTGTGTGTGTGTGTGTGTGTGTGTGTGTGTGTGTGTAAGCAAGAGCATGCTGTGGTGGGCTTCCAGCATGCCAACTGTTTTTTTGGGGTGGTGGGCTGCAGCCGACGGGGGATTGGGCACCCCCATCAGCCACATACTGTGCTGAGGGGCACATGAGCAGAGGGGGATTGGGCACCCCCCTCGGCACACAAGTTGGGGGCCAGAGAGAACAGGGAGTGGGGACATAAGCAGAGGGAAGAAGTGGGAGGGCTTTGAAGCCAAGCTGTGCATGACAGCAGTTCGGCTGATGTGTATGCTAATTGCATACATGCTACTCCCGCTGATTGCAGTGGACCTGTTGTTAGAAGTGAAGATCAACACAGCCGAACTGCTATCATACACAGCTCGGCATGCATTGGTTCCCTAGGGTTGCGCTTGCTACACTGAGCACTGCATTGGGAAGGAGGGTCACACACCTCCAAAAGGCACACTGCTGCAAGATGTTCCTTGTGCATGCACGCAAGCAAACGTAAAAAGTGATAAGTAGTAGTCGTGACTCATGAGAACAAAAAATTATAATTGTAGTAGTAGTAGTAGACAGCAGTACCCTACCTTCCAGATCAGATAGTGGTACCAGGTACCACCAAGTAAGTTTGTGACATGGAATGCAGTTGTTGCTATATTTGGACTCTGAACCCACTGATGTTCTTATTTTTTTTTTTTTATTCTGTGCTGCTCATGTGATCATTCAAGTAATAGTGGCCTGGTCTAGTCCATCCTGACCTGACTTGTTGCAGTTAATTGCTACCTCATGTAGTAAACCCTATTTGCAAAAGATTTTCCCCACGGGTATGACTTCTTGAAAGTGTTTTGTGGGTAGGACCTGCTCAGAGCAGTCAGTGTATGTTTTATTCGGGTATCATATTTGAAATTCAATTGAGGAATGTTGACTTTGAGAACTGTAAGGCGCTCAGCATTTTCTAGTGTTAAACAGGATCATGTGTCAGTAATGACGTTACCAGCAGAACTAAACAATCGTTCTGAACACATGCTAGTCGGAGGGCAATTCATGTACTTCATTGCAATGTTTACTAAAGCAGGCCACATATTGTGTTTGGATTTCCAGTATTGCAAAGGATCAGCATTCCAGCTGATATTGGGCTCTGCCAAGTACATTTCAGCAATGGTCTGTGCTGAGGCTGTGCTATAAGAGGCAGATGAAGAAGATGTTCCAATTACATCTTCTAAGTAACTCCAGAGACATGAAGCTGAACCAAGTGACTGTGGGACAGTGCTATGCTTGGTTGGTGGTGAAGAAGAAGATTCAGCTGCAGTTGCTGAGGAGAAAGAAGGAGAAAATGCTGCAACAGTAGAGGATAGGCCACCTGATGCTGTGCTGTGTCATGAAGAAGATTCTGAATGTGGTGCTGCTGTTGTACTCTGCTCCATGATAGCACGCACCTCGTCAATTATTTCTTGTCTGTTGATCTTGAAACAAGCGTCATCATCACCACTCAATAGTTGCTTCAATTTGTACCATGGGTCCCAGCTTGTTGCTTTAATGTAGTACTCAGAATGAAGCATTTTACATATTTTGTCATCTTCTTCAACTTTTTTAATCATACATCTCGTTAGATCTTCTTGTATTCTGGGGGCAACCTGCATGTGTCAGCAGCACCACTTGCAGCCTGTGTTATCATGGAACTGTTTTGCTTCTCTAACTTTTCCTTAATCAGATTCAATCTGAATTTTAACATTTTTATTAGGGGTATCACCTGGTTGAGAGTTGTTGTGTTTGCACTAACCTCCCTGGTGATTTCCTCAAATGGCTGGAGCAGGAAAAGTAGAAACTCCAGTATGGCCCACTGTGGTGGAATAATATAGACGTCTGGATCACCAATTTTATTTTCTAAGGTGTACTGCCTGAAAGCTTTCTATTGTTCCAGCAGCCTTTGGAACTTATAAAAGGTTATGTTTTGGATCAGTCTGTGCAAGGGTAAACTGTGCTCCTACTGTATTTTTTCAAACAAGTGTCAGACTTTGCTTGAGTGACTGAAATGAGTGCATATTCTTTTAGCAGTGCTAATGAGAGCCTTAATCTCCCTGTTGTCATCAAGAAAACCATGAACTATTAAATTTAAGCAATGCGCAAAGGAGCCAATGTGAACAAAGCCCCCTCCTCCAAGGCCTTCCTTATGTTGGACCCATTATCTGCAGCTATAAAGCCAACTGACAGTTATTGTGAAATGTGCCATTGCTGTATTGGTTTTTGGAGCTCTTCATTGATGTTGTATGAGGTGTGTTCAGATGGAAAATAAAACACTCTTAGAACAGCAAACTGCAATGATTCACTGTCCCCAGTCCCATGTGAATCATCTAAACATGCCCATTGTGCTGTGATAGACATGAAGGGTTCAGGCTGACAGCTTGTCTGGATATCTGTTGTCAGATGAACCACCCTCCCAACAGCAGTGCACAAGACACGTCTTAATTTTTTACATACAACATCATAAAGATCTGGAATCCCTGTTGTCGAGAAGTATTTCTGCGATGGTATACTATATCAAAGTTTGAGGTACTCAGGCAGCTGCCTGAATACTATATGTTCAACCACATTATATGGTAGCAAATCAACAGCTATCATTTCTGAAATTTTTTTGGTTATTGTAACAGCAACCAGGTGAGCCGAGGCATATTTGGCTTTACACTCATACATTTCTGAGATGGTAAGCTGTCTCCTTGAAGGAGGAGGGCTTTTGAGCACATGGTCACTTTCAGTAAGAGTCGGAGGAGTCCTTTGAATGGCAGGAAGTGGTGGAGGAAGTGTTTCAGTAGTGCTGCAGGGGCTGCCACTGCTTTCATCTGTAGGAGTTACCCCTCACTGTAATAAGCTATCACTGTCACTTTCTCTTTGAGACTCACAACTGGACTTCTCAGTAATGTTATGACATCTGTCTAGGTGCCTTTTCAATGCTGAAGTTCCCAGTGCTCCTTTCTTTTTACCCCCTGTTGATTGGCCATTTACAAATAGCACATGTTGCTACCAACTCATTGGAAACACTAATGGAGAAGTATGACCAAACAAAAGATTATATATTTTTAGGGGTTTTTTTCCCAGGAAGACATGGCACCTTGGTCTCCTTTTCAGGATTCCTTTTGGGGTTTATTCCCACTGCCCCCCTCCACAACCAAAACATTTCTGCCTGTTACTTCCTCATATGCAATTTCCATCCCCTCCAGTAAACCTTGTGCTTCCTGATCATTCTCTTCATCTTTATTATTACCCTCATCAGGTTCAACCTCAGAAGAATCGGATGAGGGACTGGCAGTAGAATACTATGCAATTGTTCCATACCTTTGGGTGCCTCTGCAGGTGGTACCCACCACACCTTTAGTTTTTTTACCTACATTACTTTTTTTTTTTACTTGGGACTGATGATGATCTGAGATGTTCATCTTTTTTGGATTCAAGCTTTTGCTTGGACGACAAAACCTTAGACTTGAAAAAAATCACTTTTTGGGGTTTGATTTTGTTTTCCTGTGTCAGGCTGATTGCTGTTTTTTGCAGTGCTGCTACCTACCTGAGAAATAGAATGTGCCTCATCAACACTTTGATCCATTTTTTATTAGTATCTTAACCTGTAACAAAAGATCCCTCTAACTAATGTGATAGCTTTCTGATGACTCCCGCCCACAGGCCAGGGATAACTTGCTGTCGTGACTTGTGACTGTACACAGCACACCAACAGCACAGCAGTCCACCACTGCTTTCTTCCAAGATTACCTGACTGACTCTTACAATACAGTTAGTTACTGTTAAGTGACCAAATTCAGCAACTGTTAAGTGTGCCTTAGAATTTGAATTGGAGATCAAGACAAATCTTGTGCATAGCCACACGCAGCACAGTCCCACACTGGGGGTTGGTTAATGCTTATAAGTAATGTAACGCAATATGCTATGAAGCTAATAATAATGAGGAATAATGGGGAATGAGTGATGATGATGATGACACTTGTGTGTACAGTACTTGTACTTTATTTGTGCTGTACTGTAAACAGCCTGCTATATCTCTTCAAGTGGTGTAACAGGCTGTGCTTTGAAACCACTGACAAGCTGCATGGGATATACTATATTGGACTAGAAATCTGCAACTGATCTCTCTTACTTACATCTGAGGGAAGTTTTCCTTACTTTACAGTCTTACATTGGTATTGCTTTGTGTTTAATTTTGTTTTTAAATCAGGAAGGGAGTTTCCAAAACTACTTATCTTGTGAGCAACTTCAGAAGGGTTGAAATAACTGCATATTTGATTTTCCTTTGTGGCTAACTGGACTGTCTACTAGTATTCTGTAACAGTTTGCATCAAATTACTTTTAAATAGTTGACAAATCAGTTACTGGAGATTAGCTGAATTACTATAAAGGGCAGTACTCACCAGGGTGGTGGAGCAGTGGTGTATTTGATTGTTTCTAACAGTCACCAGTGGTTGTGGACTACCCCCCCCTTCCCACCCCCAGGCATGACGTTTCCTTTATAGCCAAGGTTCTGACATCACTTCCTCAACAGGTCTTGGGGAAGAACTGTCATATTCTTAATAACCCAGCACAGTGCATAAAGGGTAAGGACACACCACAAAAAGGAAGAAAAAAAATATATATATATATATTACATATTGTATATTATAAGGGAGAGGGACGTGTGGGGAGTGGTGCAATGCACTGGCTGTGGGGCAGCAGTTTTCTGGGAGACATTCTGGAAACTGTGTTGCTGTCCTATTTACAGGCAACTGTCAGCTCTGAGGGAGGAGGTAGCCCACCTCCAGGGTGAACTGGCAAGGACTAAGGCAGCCTCCCCCACCCAAAGAGCACTACTGCCACAGAGGCTGCCAAGTATGAAGAGCAGTTGGACCACAGTGGGTTCTGGGAGGGTGGTGGAACAGAGGAGAAGCCCCCTAGTTGTACCTCTACACAAACCATATGCCAGTCTGGCAGAGCAAGGTTCCTCTATAATGGCACCCTCAGTTGAGACCAAGAAGAATGCTGCGGACACCCACAAGGGAGACCCACAGAAGGGTGGCAAGGGACACCACAGGGGAAGAAAACAGCTTCTGATAGGGGACTCAATTGTTAGAGGGATAGACCTGGGGAAGGGAGAGGAGAGGGAAGTAAGGTGCCTGCCTGGTACCATGGCTTGGCGGGACAAGAAGCGAATCCTCAGGATTGCAGAAGCAGCATCACAGGAGAGGGAACTAGATATCATTGTCCACCTTAGGACAAATGACCTAGCTAGGCATGGGATAAGTGCAGTGTAGGATGAAATTGTGGAGTTGAGGAGGGGCCACAGAGAGGTAGCAAGCACAGTTACCTTCTCAGAGGTGCTGCCAGTCCATGACAGGGGTGAGGCTAGGGTACTACACACCATGCAGTTTAATGAATGGTTGCAAAACTGGTGCAGAGCACAGGGCTTTGGCTTCATTGGGGACTGGGGATACACCTGGAGAGATGAAGGTTTATACTGGCACGATGGTCTGCATCTGTCCATGAAGGAACCAAGATCCTAGTGACAGGTTTAAATGCTTCCTTGGCAAGCTTTTAAACTAGCCATGGGGAGGTGCTAATAAGAGGCAGGAAATTTCAAGCCTCCCCACAAAACATAATGGGTAGTAAGGTAAACACTGAGGTACAGTGCTCAACAGAGGCAGGACTGGGATAACGGAAAAATAGACAAGGGCAAAAGAGCAGGCATGGGGAAAAAGGATAAAGCCAACATTAAATGGAGGGCAATGAGTACCAATGCCCGTAGTCTGGGAAACAAGCTCTGAGCTAGTAGCCTTGATGGAAGATGAACACTTGGATATTGTGGCAGTCACAGAAACATGGTACATGGGGAACCATGACTGGGATGTCAACATACCGAATACACAGTCTACAGAAGGGACAGGAGGGGAAAAGAGGAGGTGGAGTAGCTCTATACATAAGGGAAGGGATCAAAGCTACAGAACTAAAAAGTAAAGGGGGAGGACAAGAGGCACTCTGGATCACCTTGGAGACAGGGAATGGCATCACAATCTGCACAGGGGTTGTATACAGACCCCCGTCTCAAGGGGAGGAAATGGACAAGAAAATGATAGAGGACATTCTCAAAATGGCTGAAAAAGGGGAGATACTGTTAATGGGGGATGTGAATATGCCAGATGTTAACTGGATGATATGTACTGCAGCCACATCCAAGGGCAGGGTCATTCTCGATGCCCTGCAGGGGGCAGGCCTTAGACAGCTAGTGTTGGAACCCACTCGGGAGGAAGCAATACTAGACCTGGTACTCTCAAATGGAGAGAGGATCACAAATTTAGAAGTCAGTAGACATCTGGAAACAAGCGACCACTGCACAGTGTGCTTCACAATAAGCACAACCATGGAGACAAGCCATACAAAAACAAGCATACTGGACTTTAGAAGGGCTGACTTTGGCAAAATGGGTGAATACCTGAGGAATACACTAGCAAATGGGCAAAAAGGAGGGGGTGGAAGAACAATGGAGAAAAATCAAAACTGCCATCATAGAGGCAACAAGCCTTTGTGTGAAACAGATGAAGAAAACAAAGTGGAGTAAAAAAACACTATGGTTCTCAAAAGAGGTGGCAGGGAAGGTTAAGGAGAAAAAGGCTGCATTCAAAAAGTATAAGGCATCACAGAAGGAGCACGACAGGGAACTGTATCAATTAAAGCAGAAAGAAGTGGGGATGGCAGTCAGAATAGCAAAAGCCCAAACTGAGGAAAAAATAGCTAAGTCAGTTAAGAAGGGAGATAAAACCTTTCAGAGGTACATTAGGGAGCATCGAAAGGTTAAGGGAGGAATAGTGAAGATTAATAAGGGAGAGGGGAGGTGGGCAGAGGGAGACAGTGAAAAGGCAGAGATACTGAATGAATACTTTTGCTCAGTATTCACAAAAGAAGTTGAGGAGAAGTTACCTAAACCAGACAATAGAAGCTCTCTGGGTAGGGGGGGGTTGACACCAGTCCATTTACAGAAGAAAGAGTCCTGAAAGAACTCCTAAAACTCAAGGTGGACAAAGCAGTGGGGCCTGATGGGATTCACCCCAGAATCCTAAAAGAACTAAGGGAGGACCTAGTGACACCACTGACCACACTTTTTAACAAATCATGGGAGGATGGGGTGGTACCTGAGGACTGGAGGAGGGCAGATGTGATTCCCCTTCACAAAAGTGGGAGCAAGGCAGAAGCAGGAAACTACAGACCTGTAAGTTTGACCTCAGTGGTAGGGAAAATGATGGAATCACTTCTGAAAGAAAGAATTGTTGAGTACCTAGAGGCCAGCGGGGCACAGGACCCAAAGCAGCATGGATTTACAGCAGGAAGGTCATGTCAGATGAATCTAATAGATTTCTTTGACTGGGTGACCAAAGTAATAGACCAGGGAGGGGTCGTGGATATGGCCTACCTAGACTTTAGCAAGACATTTGACACAGTCCTGCACAAAAGATTAATAATCAAGTTAGGCAGCTTGGGAGTGGGTCCCAGGGTGGTAGCCTGGGTTGCAAACTGGCTGCACAACAGGACACAGAAGATAATAGTGAGTGGAACACATTCCGAAGAAAGGGGGGTCACTAGTGGAGTACCTCAGGGCTCAGTACTGGGTCCAGTCCTCTTTAACATCTCTATAGGTGACATTGCAGAGGGTCTGGAAGGAAAAGTATGCCTCTTTGCAGATGATATAAAGATCTGTAACAGAGTTGACACACACGGGGGGGTAGAAAGGATGAGAAGGGACTTGGCAAGGTTGGAGGAATGGTCAGACATATGGCAACTTAGATTCAATGCAAAGAAGTGCAAAGTAATGCACCTGGGAAACAAAAACCCAGGAGAAGAGTACACAATAGAAGGGGAGGTACTAACAACAACAAAAATGGAATGGGACTTGGAGGCAGTCATATCAGATGATCTAAAGGTGGGTAAGCAATGTAAGAAGTCAGTGAGGAGAGCCGGGGGATACTGTGATGCATAGGAAGGGGCATCACAAGTAGAAAAAGGGACGTGGTTATCCCTCTGTACAGACAGTTGGTGAGACCCCATCTGGAGTACTGTGTGCAGTTTTGGAGACCTCATCTATGCAAGGCCGTAGACAGGATGGAAGCAGTCCAGAGGAGGGCAACTAAAATGGTGCAGGGTCTGCATCAGAAATCATATGAAGAGAGACTGAGAGAGCTTAATATGTATACCCTTGATGAAAGGAGGGACAAGGGGGACATGATAGAAATGTTCAAGTACCTCAAGGGAATCAGCAAAGTCCAGGAGGGTAGCATCTTTCAGAAAAAGAGATGTGTAAGAACAAGGGGACACAATTTAAAGATAGAGGAGGGATGGCTCAGGGGTAATGTGAGGAAATCTTTTTTCATGGAGAGAGTGGTGGATGCATGGAACTGCCTTCCTAGGGAGGTTGTTGGGGCTAAAACAGTGGGGGAATTCAAACATGCATGGGACAGACACAAGGCAATTGTAGTGGGGGGGTGGCAGGAAGTAGGCTGTTGGTTAACTAGATTCTGCAGCTTATCCAGTAGGTAGGGAAATGGGCAGACTGGGTGGGCCAAGTGGTCCTTATCGGCCATCAAAGTCAATGCTTCTATGTTTCTATAAGTCACAAAGTCAGATTATCCCCTGGGCCACCCACAGCCAGCAGCACAGGTGCATCAACTTGTATGTTGTTTGTCTGAACAGTATTTTTTAATACATGAAATCAATAATGAACATTAACAAGTGATCATGATTCGTGATTGGATGGCACAAGTCAAAGATTTATTTTGCCACCCCACTGCCCTTGCCCTGTACACACAGTCACACTGAAGCCAGGAAAAAATGTTTTATTTGGGATTTCTGGGACTGTTACATTTATTGTCAGCCCCCCCTGTAGTCTCTCTCTCTCTCCCCTCTGGATGAGATTGTGAATAAATGTATGTTAACAAGTGATTTTGATTCGTGATTGGATGGCACAAGTGAAAGATTTATTTTGCCACCCTGCTGCCCTTGCCCTGTACACACAGCTACATGGAAGACAGGAAAAAAAATTGGGATTTTATGTAACTGTAAAATTTCTCTTGGACCTCCAGTAGTCTCTCCCTCTCTCCTCTGGATCAGGAATGGCACACGTCAAAGATTTTGCCAGCCTCCCCTTTCTCATATACACAGTCAGCTACACTGTTTGAGGCCAACAAAAGAAAAATACTTTCATTTGGGATTTTCTGTAACTGTAAAATCTCTATTGGGCCTCCAGTAGTGTCTCCCTCTAGCCTCTGGATCTGGAATGGCACAAGTCAAAGATTTTGCCTGCTTGCTGTTTCTCATGTACACAGTAACATTCACAGAGGCCAAAAAAAGGAAAAAAAACTTTCATTTGGGTTTTTCTGTTCCCTGTCTCCTCTGGATCTGGAATGGCTCAATTAAGATTTTTCCAGTCTGCCCTTTCTCATGTACATACTGCTACACTGTCTGAGGCCAAGAAAAGAAAACACTTTAATTTGGGATTTTCTGTAACTGTAAAATTTCTATTAAGCCCCCACAGTAGTCTCTCCCTTTTTCCTCTGGATCTGGAATGGCACAAGAGGCCAACCTGACCTTGCTCATGTACACAGCTACACTGTCTGAGGCCAAGAAAAGAAAAAAAAACTTTAATTTGGGATTTTTCTGTAACTGTAAAATTTCTCTTGGACCTCCAGTGGTCTCTTCCTCTCTTCTCTGGATCATCAGCAATGGCACAAGTGAAAGATTGTGGCAGCCTGCCCTTGCTCATGTACATACAGTCACACTGCCTGCCTTTTGCATCCCCCACTGGCAGCCACCCAGTCCACCACTATCTCCCCAGTCCCTCTGGATTCCTCCTTTTTCCAGACCTTCCAAGTCTCGACTCCTGAGCCGCCGTCATCCTCCCCCAATGAACAGTTTCTCTCCCCCCCTCACCCTGGTAAGTCTTCTTTCTCTGACTCTCACTAGTTTCTCTTCCCTCCCTTCATATATATATATATATATTTTATGTGTGGGTTTTTTGGGGGGTTTCGTTTTGGCAACTTTTTCTGGGTTGCCTCTGCCAAGGTGCTCCTGCTCCTCCGACCGTCCTCCTCTCTCATCTGGGCCACTTTACACACTCAGCATGGTTATATAGCGTGAGTGCATCACATTATCATCTGTTGCCTGATTGGATGTCTCCAGCCACCTGTACATGGAGCAAGCATGCTGATGGCATCCCCATGGCAACAGTAAACAAAATGGCAGATATGGCATTTCCACGGACCCAGACTTTTGTGGCAAAGTCCATATTTATCTGGGTCCATGGACTGTGGGTTCAATCCAGGGATCCAGATCTACAGTGGAACAGTCCACCCAGCCCTACACACTTCATTCTAGGGAATCTCACCCATTCTCCATTCCCTATTTCAAATATGTTGATGGGCAATCATCTTTTTCTTCCATCTTCTCTCTATCTAGTACAATGCCCCCCCATACACACTTTATTTATTTGTTTATTTTTGTTTTTGTTGACTGGGGAAAGAGGACTAGGCAATTCTGCCTATTTTCAGGCTCATCCCTGGTGGGGGTTACAGATGGAAATCAATTGTATTTGAACTGGGTAAAGTTGTTGGTGGTATTTTTGTTGAATTGGGAAACTTTTTCCAGGGCAGCGGGGACATTCCCCTACTCTTCAATGGTAGGGAGTGCTCTCTGCTTAGTGTGCAGAGAGAGAGAGAGTCCTGTATGATGGAGGTGGAAGAGGTGGCCTGGGTAGAGGAGTTTGCCTCCCTCCTCATCTGGAGTATTGAGTAGGTAATGGAGCTTATGGTTTCAGAATCTAACAAATTATCTACTGTCAGTATGGCTATGGAGGTCGTATCTGAGACTCTAGTATAGGAATTGAACCCTCAGCTCTTGCTGCTGAAGCCTTGCTGGAGAAAGAACTGGAGCAGAAAAAAGCCAGTTTACAGGTTTAATGGCGAGCAAGAATGGAGGTTTGTGGAGAGAGACTGCTGATAGCTAAGGTGAAATCTGTCACTGCTGATATTGACACATCTGTACCGGCAGTGCAAGCTGAGGCATTTGCAGTGCCTGATGTTCCTGCCACTTTCTTGATTCGTGATAGTGGATTGGAGGTGTTGCCTTGTAATGCTGAATTTTCAGGGGAGAAGTGACTGGTAGTTATGGCTCCCACTGATCCTGTGGGTGATTCCTCAGCTGTATTGGAGTTGAGTGTTTCTGGGCTCTCCCACAATGCTGTCCATTCAGCAGCAAAAGGAAAAAGAAGAGAAAAGTCACCTGTACAAGTGGACTGTCTTCTGGGACTCCTAAGAAGTTGATTTCTGCTTAGGTATGTGCAGACTCCTGTACGGACAGTGTTGACTCTGTTGTGGTTTCTGCTAACTGTATGCAGCTTCTAAGTCTGGCAGATTCTGTCCTGGGTACTACTGCACTGAATGGGGGGGAGTGGGTTGTGGTGTCTGGGGAAGACATGGACTTTGCAGCTGTCCCCAGTCAGGCGTTACCTCGCAATACTCCTCATTATGTTGCTGCTACCCTTGTGAGTGCTAGGTGGTTATTGTCTCCATAGAAACATAGAATTTGACTGCAGATAAGGACCACTTGGCCCACCTAGTCTGCCCATTTCCCTACCTAATGGATAAGCTAAAGATCCTAGTTAACCAACAGCCTGCTTAATTAACCAACAGCCAGCCTAGTTAACCTCCAGATGGGTCCTAATGGCTTGCTAACTGGCTGTCCAGTCCAGGACAAAATGGGGGTTTAGTTGAAGGGTCTCAGGAACATCCACTTGTTACCCCTGAAGTATTGCAACGTCCAGCTTCTGTACTATGGGACAGAGCCTTCCTTTGTTGTTTTCTCCTGCACAAACTAATTTGATACCTGTGGCTCCCTAATCCCCCTAGTGAGACTCCTGTTCTGGCAAATGCTCAGTCTCCTGCATTACACACTGCTGGGACATCTACTAGTGGCCCCTCTGCAGAGGAAGGGTCCTTTGATTTGGAGGATGATGGAGGCTGTTTTTTGAATGATGGTGACCTGGCTGCTGAACCTCCCTGTTTCTGTATGGTAGACCTTTTTGCAAAATGATCTGAGCCTGCTAAGCAGCACAATACAGTCTGTCTGTGATACACAGGAGGCCACAATGATGTCCCAGACAGACCCTTGTGGGTTGTACTTTGTTGAAGGATTCCATGAAATTTCAACCATTTAATATTTATGCTTTTATTCATAATTCTGGGGAAAAAGATCTCGGAATTATCATAACTAATAAACTAACATTTGAAACACACGTAGTAACACAGATAGCCAAAGCAAAGAGAGTCCTATGGACCATTAAGAGAAACTTCAAAAATAGAGAGGTTAAAGTTGTTATGTCTCTGTACACGGCATATATCAGACCTCATTTGGATTATGGAAACCTGCTATAGGGACCAACAAAGGGGACTAATAGGGACAACATAGAGAGGGTACAGAGGCAATCTGCTAAAATCATCTATGAATGCAGGAACTTGGGATATTAAGATAGGCTAACAAAGCTAAATTTAATGCCACTCAGTAAGAAAATGATTAGGGGGGACATGATATTAAGTTATAATCTATTACAGAATTCTGAATTGACCTGAATCTAAGTTCTAAAGATCACAACAAGGGTACTAGGGGACACAAATTACAATTAAAACACAGAAAGTTTAAAACAGAGAAATGTAAGGTATTTTTTACACAATGTATAATCAACCCATGGAATGCTCTACCAGATGATATTGTGTATAGTAAGAACAAAACACAATTTAAAAATAGACTTGATAATTACCAGTTAATGGGTAATACTCTGACTTACTACTAGATAGTTACAGAAGCACATATGGGCCTAAAGTCTTTCTTTCACTCCTATGACCTTAGTATGAACCTTAGTATGTCAGCTTTAAAATCCTGGCATTTTGGACAGGTTTTGGAAACTATTCTGAGTTGAACAGCACTCCTTTATGGAAGGCTTTTCAGGCCATCCCTGTCACCAAAACTGACCTATAAGACCATGACAGTTTTGTTTCATAATGAGGGTGTGAATGTGGCAGATATAATGTATTGCCTCCAGCAACAATGTGAGGTTCTGGCAGGACCTCAGCCTATTTTCAACGATGAACAGTTTTGGACTGGGTGGTGGAAGTTTCATGTAAAGTTGTATCAAATGGATAAAGGCATTTCTCATTTATCAAATAGTTTTTTTTATTGGGGGAGACAGGGGTACCTTCTTTTACCCAGGCCAGCCTAAGACATGTTACAAATGTGGTGCTGAAACCAGCCTGAGCAATGCCTGTGACAGGCTCCACTACAGGTTCTGTAGGGGGTCTGGTCATGTGAGTAATAAATGTGAGAGTACTAGTAAATGTAATCTGTGTGACGGGAAGGGCCATGCCTTTAAGAGTTGTCCTTTGGTAGCTTATAACTATTCTGGGAATTTGATTCAGGATAACATTCTAGATAAAGCACAGTGTTCTACCATTGATCATTCAGACCCCATTCCCTATCATTCTATGACTTTGACTCTTGAGCCCCCTGTGGTGGCTTCAGTCTATGATTCAAGTGCGTCTACCTTACCTGCTGATACACAGGCTGAACATCAGCCCCAGCCCCAGTCTGGGTCAGATTTACAGCAGCCCTTCCCTCTTGATGTTTCCCATAACAACCTCCTGAGGGTCTTCAGGGAAAGCATCAGGAGGGGAAGGCTCAAGGGGCTAGAGTTATGACTTTCACCTTCAAAGAAGAATTTTAATATGAACTAGCACTCAGGTTTAAAAATAAACTACACTGGCTAGCTCAATGTTTATCCTAGTGTGTATATATGTATTAAAAAAACTATACCTTGCTAAAGTCCAAACTTGCTTATGAACGAGTTTTGTTGTGCTCTAGTGCAATAGTTGTTTGGGGATGTGCAGGAGGCATGGACAAGTGAATTAAGGTTGAAATGCTCGATATGGTTGGTTTATAAAAAAATGCTTTCTTTCCATTATTATTAGTGCTTGGACTGCCCATACAGTATATGCTCTCAATGCACAGTTAGGAGAAAAGAGACACCAACTTCCAGCACTTCACAAAATAGCAAAAGCTGACAGCGTCTCTTTAATTAATTTACTGTACACTTACTGTATGTTTATCTCCTTTGGCTTTTGAATGACCTCTATTTGTGTGACTCCTAGATACACACTATTTGCATGCTAAATCTTGTTTTCATGTAAACAGCGCCTTACTCTGTTACTTGATTGGTTTCTGCCAGTGTTTGCCATTTGACTGGTTGTAATTTGGTTTATTCCATACATTATTATTTAAGCCCCATATTCCCCTTCCCACTACATTCCCACCTCATTGTTTTGCTCACTCCCACAGCTCACTGCCTAGATCTGCTACAATGTTCTACAACAGAACTGGCCTATACATAGTTTTGTTTTGTACTAATGTGCTATTAATTGCTGCTGTGCATTGCATATCATTACTTGTATACTGTATATCATACTCACTGCCTAGATCTGTTACAGTGTTCCACAACTAAAACCAGCCTATTCACAGTTTTGTTTTTTCATTGATATCCTGTTGTGCTGATGCTGTATATTGCATACAGCTACCTCACCACCATGTTCCTTACCCTGCTCTGTCTTCTCTAATTCCCCCCCTGCTCCAACCTCTCTACCACTTCCCTTATCCAAACTACCCTTCCCTTTCTCCCTCCAATTACCTCCTGTCCCACACATTCCTGACTCCTCTGCTCTCCTCCTCCATCCATCCTGGGCTCCTTCCCTCAACATGGAATTTCTGCACTGTGCCTCCTGTCCTCTCACCCCCCCACTCTCCTCCCCACCCCAAAGGGAGGACGTCCCACTATAGCCAACTCCTTGTTTTCCTGCTCCTCATTCTGTCTGGTGAAGTGAACTCCAGGTCCTTCCCCTCCCCTCTGCCTTTGCTACCACCAAGGGCCTTAGCATTTTTCATCTCAATGCTAGGCGTCTTCTCTCTAGGCTTGAACTCTCTGTTTCACCCAACAACACTCTCCAGACATCCTCTGCATCTCAGAATCTTGGTTTTCCTCCAGGATCCCAGACTCTTGCCTGACCCCTCCTGACTTCTATCTTTTCATGCTGGACAGGGGAAAATGTGGTGGAGGCATCCCCATTTACACTTGCCACAACCTCTCCTGCACCCTGGATATTAGGGAGGCGTCTCCCTCCTCCCATAGATTTCCACACATCAGGATCTGATTCCCTTCATCTGCCCCCATCTTCATTGGGATTTTCTATGCCTCATTCAAGATCTCTCCTGCATCTGCATGATTCTCTCTCCAACATCACCTCACATTCCTCTACTGGTGAGCTCATTCTCCTTGGGGACTTCAACTTATATTGGCTTTCCCCTTACTCCAGATCAACCACCCAGAGGATGGAGTCCTTGAATTTATTCCAGATCATCTCTGAACCTACACTGCTCAATCCCCATTTCTCCAACTACACCCTGTTGGACTGGGTTCTGTTCTCCCACTCCCACTGCATTGTTGTAACAGGTATTTTGCTGGATTGTTTCAGCAACTGCTGCATGATGTTCTGTGTCAGGAAAATCTGTGTCCAGTCCTCTTTAATATCTTTATAAGTGACATTGGAGAGCACCTGGAAGGAAAAGTATGCCTCTTTGCAGATGACACAAAGATCTGCAACAGGGTTGATATACAAGGTGGGGTGGAAAGAATGAAAAGGGACTTGGCAAGATTGGAGGAATGGTCAAATACATGGCAGCTCAGATTTAATGCAAAGAAGTGCAAGGTAATGCATCTGGGAAACAAAAACCCAGGGAAAGAGTATACAATGGGGGGTGAGTTAATAACAACGACAAAAACCGAAAGAGACCTAGGAGTAATTATATCAGATGACCTAAAGGTGGGCAAGCAATGTGAGAAGGCAGTAAGGAGGGCTGGGGGGATACTGGGATGCATAGGGAGAGGCAACAACAGTAGAAAACAGGAAGTTGTTATCCCTCTCTACAGACCCCATCTGGAGTACTGCGTGCAATTATGGAGACCCTATCTCTGGAAACATATAGACAGAGTGGAGGCTGTTCAGAGGAGGGCAACCAAAATGGTGCAAGGTCTGCACCAGAAGACATACGAGGAGAGACTAAAGCAACTTAATATGTATACCCTTGAGGAAAGGAGGGAGGGGGGGACATGATAGAAACTTTTAAGTATCTCAAGGGAATTAACAAGATACAAGAGGGTAGTATCTTTCAGAAGAAGAGATGTGCAAGAACAAGGGGGCACAATTTGAAGGTAGAGGGGGGACGGCTCAGAGGTAATGTTAGAAAGTATTTTTTCACAGAGAGAGTTGTGGATGCATGGAACAGCCTTCCTGAAGAGGTTGTGGAGTCAGGAACAGTGGGAGAATTCAAGAATGCATGGTACAGGCATAAGGCAATTCTAGTGGGGGGCAGGAGGAAGTAAGCTGTTGATTAACTAGAATCTGCAGCTTATCCATCAGGTAGGGAAATGGGCAGACTGGGTGGGCCAAGCGGTCCTTATCTGCTGTCAAATTCTATGTTTCTATGTTTCTAATCTGGCATCCACCCTCAGCCCCAAAATACATTTGGCCCAGGTGTTTTCGGTTGCTGAACATCAATGCTGTCCTGAGTGACCTCACTGCAAGAGACTGGTCAGCCATCCCCCGTCCCATGACATCAACGTGGCCGTCTTTCTTTTTCATTTCAAATTCTCCTCAGTTTGGGACATGCATGATCACTCAGGAAAACCAAGGTCAGATCTTCCCAGCATCCCTGGACTGCCACTGAAGTAATCAATTAATGCAAGTCATGTGATCTTACCTGGCCCTGCTATGAATTACCCACTCCCTCCCTGATCTGTAACACTACAGTGCCCTATAAAACAACTGCACAACAGCTGTCCAGGCTACGACATCTCATTATTTAAAAGCCAGCATCCAGAACCACGTTAACTCCACAGCCAAATTCTGAAAGGTAATCCATTCACTGCATGACTCCTCCCCTTGTCTAATGTGCTCCCCCATCCTCTTGGTTAATGGTTCACATGTGTCTGACCTTTCCTCTGTTGTTGCTCACATCATTGAGTTCTTCACCACATGTGCCCCCCTCTCCTGCCCCACCTTCCTCTGCTACCCACTGTACCCTTGCTTTCCATTTTCTCTGCATCGCTACCCAGGATACCTTGCTTGCCCTTTCCTCCCTCAACCAGTCCAAAGCCAGCACTGAAAGGCTTAGTCCTAAACTCCTGCATCTCTCAGATTCAGCAATTGCGTCCCACTACACACCTGCTCAGCCTCTCATTCTCCATCTGCTCCATTCCTCAGTCCTGGAAGACTGCCAGAGTTCTCCCTTTCCATAAAGGGGGTAATCCCTCCTCCCCAGGCAAATTCCATCCTATATCCCTCCTCCTCCCCTCCCTTGCTATAAACTGCAAAAGAAGTTACTCTACTCCAGACTCCTTGACCACCTCACATCTTTCACTTTCATCTCCTCATTCCAGTCTGGCTTCTAGAACACCACTCCACAGTCTCCTCCCTGCTGTGTGTCACTGATTTCATCTTCTCAGAGATAGATCTGGGCACATCATGGTCACCATTTCCATTGATATGTCCAAAGTCTTCAACTCGGTGTCCCACCAGCTCCTACTGGACAAGCTGAGCTCTGTTGGCTCTCTGCTTCTGATACTGATCAGCTCCGTTTCTACTTAATGGGCTACAAATGGTCAGTACAGGTTGAAGGCATCTTATCACCACGTCTTCCCCTCCAGGTTGGGGTACCTCAGGGCTCTGTTCTAGATCTCATCCTTTCCTCCATTTTCCTGAACAACCTACCCACTACCTGTGCCAACTTGTATATACACATGTATGCAGATGACACAGCTTCTTCAACTTTTATTGAAATGTTTCACCAGGAAGGCACACTGAGCAACATGTTGCTCATCTACCGGTGCATCCTGGGGACAGGGAACATGGAGGAAATATAGAAATAACATAGTACATGTACAATAACAGCAATAACAGTTAACATTTTTGAGAGACAGCACTTTAGGGTTACAAAGGTTATGTACAATATCAGTGGATCTAATACCCAAAATATGACAAACTACATGAAAGGTCAAGATAATAGAAGTTAATTAATAATAGAAGAGACCATACTACTAGCATTGTTAAAAATCAAGGCAGAAAGCTCATACATACAGCTGATAAGAGAATGGGGAATGGGTTGGGAGTAGGTGGGAAAAACAGGAGGGGTAGGAGATGGAGGGAGGGGTGTAAAAGGAGGGAGAGGAGGGAAGGGAATTAAGGAATTTGGAGGGATACATGAGGGGAAGAGTAGGAGAAGATATGCAGAGGAAAACAGTGTGTGAAGAAGGGAGGGAGAAGAGGGAGGGGTAGGAGAGGGTGTGTGAAAGGTGGGAGGGGGATAGGCATTAAGAACTGGATGGAATAAGAGAGGGGAGAGGAGGAGAAGAAGAGGAGCAGGGGGAATATGGTGGGGAGAAGAAGGAAGAGTAGAAGGGAAGATAAAGTCACTGTAGGTAATAAGACTAAAGGAGGTGGGGTGGAGAGGAGAGGAGATGGAGAATCAATCACAGGTACATTGTACTGAAAGGAAGTTAAGAAGGGCAGAGGAGATGGAGGTAGGTGAGGATGATTGGCCCTCTACCACATCTGTGGAAGACCTGCTCCAGTGAGATTTTCACAATGTGCTGTGCTGGTTGTATTCAAACCAACTTCAGGTCAACACCAAAATATGGTGTCTATGACCTTTGTTATCTGCTAGAAACAGGCCAACTGTCAATCCTTCCAGTTTTCTCCATACTGGATAGCATCCCTCTTTAGGAAGTGCAGTCCTTCAAGTACCTTGGCATGTGGCTTGGCAGTGACTTCTCAGCCCATATTGATGCCATCTATGCAAAACTCCACCCTAAGCTGGGCACCCTGTAATATAACAAAGACTGCCTGCCCTTATTGGTCTGCTGGGAGCTGGTCACCAAATGGTACTCCCAGTTTTTGACTATGCAGACATAGTTTATAGGACCACGCAGAATGGACACCCTCTACAATGCTTTGTGTCACTTCGCTACAAACTCACTTCCTCATACACAACACCACTCCCTCTACCCCTTATTATTTATCCTCCCTCTACTTTCACATTACCATTCACACTTTACCTCCTTCATTTCCAAATACTGGATTGGTTTCCTTCCCTCCTACCTCACCTCACTCCTTTCTCCAGTACTCCCTGTTTCATGCTCCCTCTGCTCCAGGGACCAGCAAAGCTTCTGCACTCCTCATCTCCATTAATCTGCTGGGCAATTCACCCTCTTCTGTCAACTCCCAACACTCTGGAACCTGCTTCTCTCTTCACTCTGCCATTCCATCTCACCAGCCTCTGTCAGGCACCAGCTTAAACTCCTCCCACCTCCCACCTGCACTTGCTTCCCTTAGGAGGCCCTCCTTGGTGACACTGGTAGCATAGAGGTTTGGCTCTCCTCAACTTAACAGATCTCTTGGGCACAGCAGTTCTTGCCTTTGGACCTTTTCTGTTTTTTTTTTCAGTATTATTTTGCACTTGTGTAGGTGTGACACACATCTGAAAATGTGCACTTTGTTCTGTTCCAGGTTTTGTGCCTGTGAAGTATTACATATTGTTCTGAGTCTGCACTTTATTCTGTACCATGTAATGTATTACATTATGCTTGCTATATCTCCTGTAACCCTTTCCCCTGGATCGCAACTGGAAATAAGCCTCAGCTCAATGTGCATTTCCTGGTCATCAATTTCCAAATAAATAAATGACAGTGTCGCATCTTATACAATGGGCAGGGAAATGCCTGCATTCTGACTGGCTGGTACCTGTGCATCGAATCCATTCAATTCACAGGTAAAAACAAGTAGTGAAATGCAGTACTGACTTACTAAACACAGAAAATCACTGTACTATCAGAATTGTCACACTTTGAAATGCTGCCATGTTTTTCCCTGTGTTAGCTAGGAAAAACTAAAAAGTGAGTAGCCACCTCAACACAATTAAAAACATTTAATGTGCAAAACAACAAAACTTCTGTTACGCTGTTGTGCAATGCTAGATCTGTCCGGAACAAGACTGCTGTGATCTTCGATCTTGTTGGTTCGGCAGATCTGATTTGCCTCACTGAGACCTGGCTGGATGATAATGCAGGCCCAATATTGGAGGCTGCAATTCCAGCTGGGTATACGGTGATACATCGCCTGTGGTAGGACCGCGGAGGTGGGGTGGGGTTGCAGTCTGTTTTAAGACTGAATTGGCACTCACTAGTGTTCCAGTTGTGGAGACCATCTCCTTTAAATGTGCTGTTGTAGCAGGTGTGGGCTATAGAGTTGCTCTCATCTACCATCCACCCAGAGAAGAGAAGCAATTCCTTAAAGAAGTAGAGGACTTCGTCGTCGACCTGGCTTTCGAGTCTCCCAGACTGATGGTTCTGGATGATTTTAATGCCTGGATTGACAATGAACTCTCGCAATTTGGACAACACTTCCTCCAGCTGATGGATTCACTGGGCCTAACACAGGTGGTTACCACTGCTACACGTAAAGCTGGCCATTCCCTTGACCTGGTCTTCCTTCTGGGGATCGAGGCTTCTGACATGGGGGTGGAACCAGTCAGATGGTCCGACCACTACACTGTGAGATTCAATTTTGGCATCCCACCTTGTAGGCCGACCCCTGTGGAGATGGTCAAGTACCGCCCTTTGTGGAATATTACTTCTGATGGCCTTACTGCTGTCCTTGACCTATCACAATTTTCTGTGCATTGCAATGATACAGAGGCATTAATTTTGGCCTATAATAACGCCATCACCTCTGCCCTGGATTCTGTTGCTCCAGTTCATGTGTGCCCTTTCTCCCTTCGACCTCAGACACCATGGTTTGATGGGGCCTTGAGGGAGTTGCTGTGACTATGACGCAGGTTAGAACGTTGTTAGCAGAAATCTGGCCTGGATGCTGATCACCTTAGACTACTAGAACATTATCAGTTCTATCAGTCAGAAATTTCTCGTAAGAAGGCAGAATTCCTGTCCAGGGAAATTTCTGCCACCCAGAACTGACCAGCTCAGCTCTTCAGAACCGTGGACAGATTGTGCAACCCAACCTGTCTGCAGCTCTGAAGAGCATTTTCACAATTACAGTGTGATGAGCTTGCTCAGTTCTTCACTGATAAGATGATGGACATCAGGTCAGAGATCCTCTTGACACATTCTATGTGAGCTGTTAGTGATCAGGGCTTGGTTGCTTCCTCTTTGTTTTTCTGGAGTACTTTCAACCACCCAGAAATCGTAGATGTTATGCAGATTGTCCTAGGGATGTGCCCTACAAGCTGTAGTTTAGATCCAGGTCCTACATCCTTTATTTTGGGTTGTGGGGAGGCCATTTTCCTGGTTCTAGCACAGATAGTCTGGTGCTCCCTTGACTCGGGTGAATATCCCTGTTCCTTGAAAGAGGCGGTGGTGACACCCTTGTTGAAGAAAGCTTCATTCGACCCAGACTGTCTTGCCAACTACAGGCCTATCTTGAATCTCCCCTTTGTGGGAAAGGTGATCAAGAAAGTAGTGGCGGCCCAGTTGGAGAACCATTTGACCATCCTTAACATCTATGAACTGCTGCAATAAGGTTTTCAAAAGAGACACAGTACCGAGACTGCACTGGTTCGGGTGCTCAATGATCTTCTCATGGCGAGAGACCAGAGAAAACGGTCCATTTTGGTACTATTAGATCTGTCCTCAGCATTTGACACCATTGACCATGGTGTCCTTCTTGAGTGCTTGAGATATACTTGTGGGCTTTCTGGGGTGGTCCTCAGATGGTTCACCTCATACCTCACCGGAAGAACTCAGAGGGTGGTTTCGGGGGTCTTTTCTTCAGATCCCACCTCTTTGTCTTGTGGAGTTTCTCAGGGCTCTATTTTGTCCCCCATGTTGTTTGAGGTGTATATGCTTCCCCTCGGAGACATTTGTGAGACGGTATGGTCTGCGGTTTTATTGCTATGCCGATGATACCCAGCTATACCTGTCTTTTGGCCCCGACCAGGAAGGAGCCGTTTCAGTATTTAATAGCTGCCTCAATGAAATCCAGGATTGGATGAGGTCCAGTTGGTTGAAGTTGAATTCAGGGAAGACAGAGGTGTTGGTTTTGGATCTGGATCGCCAGATAGGGGGTCTAGTGGCAGGCTCCCCATCTGGATTGTGTCTTGGGGCTGTTGAGCTACAGGTCTCTGAACAGGTGCAAGACCTGGGGGTGATATTGGATACTGAGCTGACACTTTGACCACAGGTGTCAGCTGTGGTTAAAACATCTTTCTACCATCTAAGAAACATCACCAGGATCAAGCATCTTATTCCATCTGGTGAACTGCCAACTTTAATCCATGCCTTTGTGACCTCATGCCTTGACTACTGCATCTCACTTTACTTTGGGCTTCCGGGGGTTGATATCTGCTGCTTGCAGCTGGTGCAGAATTCCGCAGCACTGTTGTTGGTGGGAACTCCTAGATCTTCCCATATTACACTGGTGCTGTGGGAACTGAACTGGCTGCCAGTTCAGTGGCAGATCACCTTCAAAGTCAGCTTACTGACTTTTAAAGCCCTGCATGAGCTGGGCCCTGATTACCTGAAAGAACTCTTGATTCCTTATCACCCTGTGAGACCACTCTGCTCTGCTGACGATGGGTTGCTAGAGATTACAGGGGTGACTTTAAAATCTGTCGGGGCCTGTGCATTTATGTTTGTGGCCCCTTCCCTTTCGAATTCTCTACCCTGTCAGATTAAGGAGTGCACGACCGTGGGGAGTTTTAAAAAGGCTCTGAAATCTTTCCTTTGGGAAAAATCTTATGGATGTACTATTTATTGAATTGTACTTATTATGTGGCTGAATCTGTTGGATTTTATTCTCTTATTGTACTGCGCCTTGATGCCTGAAAGGTGCATAACAAATAAAGTATATTATTATTATTATATTATTATTACTGTTTTTCTTTATGTTGTAATATTGTAGCCTTCTTTATCAACTGTACTCTCGTGTCTCCTATGTCCTCCACTCCCCACGTCACCTCGCTGACTGTTTTCACTGTAATCCCCACAGAACAACCCCCCCCCCACCAAAACAGAGTTTCTGTTTGTGCTCAATTCATACTGGATCTATGATGCTGGTTCAAGAACTATTTTGTCAACCGAAATCACAGTGACGGATTTATGTCGACCGCAACTTGCAGTCGACATAAATCCAAATGGAGAACTGGCTCTTTTTCTAATGGGGGTTTAACTGTCCCAACCCCCCATGCAGGGGCTCTGTCCTCTACAACTTCCAAACATATAAATTATCAACTCCGAGCCGGAGTTGATTTGGGGAGGGAGAGCAGGACCAGGGGACAGAGTGCCGGGGTCTCGGGCAGACTATTACAGTGAACTGTCAATGTTGTCAGCATCAACGTGTTTGCTATAATAGTGTCACCATACAGAGGGCATACCATTCATACTGAACATATTTTTTTAGTTTCAGCATCTTTCTTTAAATGCTATTCCTATTACCCTGCATGCACATGACTGTCTTTTTCACAATATAGTGGCACATATCAGTGGCAGTACCAGACAATTCAAAGCTTACTATAACTGAAAAGGAAAAATGAAATGTATACCAAATATTTTTCCCATTTTACACAGTAGTACTGCACAGTGTTGTATGGGGAGCTGCTTTTCGGTCACACTCTAGAAAACTACAGCTATGGATACCACAGAAGGACAAATGTCTTCAAGGCAAAAAAAAAAACATCTGGATTTTCTAGTAGGTGGCAGGACTATTTTACAATGAATTCAGCTAATTCTATCTATTTTTGCATATCTAAACACATTTATTTACTTCAAGAAATATATTTAACAAGCATTTGTCAATGCCGAATGTTTGCTTGCTGGCATTGGCAGTGGTAGTGTAGAAGTTACAGAGCTGCGTAATAGGAATGGCAGTGAAGTGTTGAACTGAATCCAACCCCACCACCACCCTGCAGAGAGTGACAGGCATTGGGGTGTGCCTTCGGGTCATCAGGCATAACGGCCATGCCATTTCACCACACCCCACCCTGCAGACACTGACAAGTGTCACGATGTGCCTTGGGGTCTTTGGCCCTTATGCGCACCCCATTCCATCAGGAAGTATGGTGAGATGAGTGCGGTATAGGAGAATGGGGTGAACTTTGGGGCCGAAGAGTCCAAGGCATACCTCGATGCCTCTCACTGGCTGCAGGGTGTGGAATGGTATGAGCATTACAGGCAAGAATCCCGAGTCACATCCCTGATGCCTGTCATTCTCTACAGGGCTGGGCATTATGGTTGGAAACCCTAATATCTCAGGCATTCATTGGTATTTTCACTCCAAATTTTCAACATGGTTTTTTTGTGACCCCACCTCATGAACAGTGGCAATATCAGTTTGCTAGCCAAAAGCTGCTTATGCACAGCAACTACAGCATTTAGCACCACAGGTGCAAAAACATTCCGAACAGGATGTAAAAAATGACAGCTGTACTGTTCATGGGGAGGTGTAAAAAATGGCAATGTTGCAAATCTGCAGTAAAAATATTAAAAAAACTGGTGAAGTCACAAGCGTGCATAGAAACTGTGCAATGCACACCCGTAATGTAATTAGTTTGGGGAATTTTTACAGCAGATTGTCAACACAGGCATTTTGGGACCTCCGATCATGAACAGTGTAACTGTGATTTTCTTTATCTGTTCGAACAATGATTTCCCACAGCGACCACGCATCTCTGTGCTGAAAGTGTGAAAACACATTTTGGCCATGTTGTGAAAAGTGACAGCTGTACTGTTCATAAGGAAGTGTGGAAAAATGCCACTGGTGAAAATCTAGACTGAAAATATTACAAAGTCATGAACTTACGAGGGTGCGTGGAAACTGCGCAATGCTCACTTGTAACACAATCATTTTATGGACTTTTGTACCAAATTTTCAACATAGCAATTTTAAGACCTCTGCTCAAGAACAAGTGTAACTGTGATTTTCTTAATCTGTCCCAAATATTTTGCTTTCGACACCGACTGCACCATTGTGCGCTACATGTGCGAAAACACATTTTGGGTGACAAGTGAAAATGGCAGCTGTACTGTTCATAAGGAAGTGTAATAAAATGGCAATGTTGAAAATCTGGAGTGAAAATATTGAAAATTAAGAACCTTATGAGCTGCATGTAGGAACAGTGAAAACGCATCAGAAACAGTCATTTTTAGGATTTTTTCACCAAATTTTCAACATAGCCATTTTAAGACCTCTGCTCATGAACAGTGTCACTGTGATTTTCTTAATTTGTCCATACATTGATTTCGCACACTGACTGCGCCATTGTGCGCTACATGGGCGGAAACGCATTTTGGGTGAGATGTGAAAAATGACAGCTATACTGTTCATAAGAAGGTATAGTGAAATTGCAATGTTGAAAATCTGGAGTGAAAATATTGAAAATTCGCTAACTTACGAGCCTGTGTAGGAACTGCGCAACGCACGCTCGCAAAACAGTAATTTTTGGAATTTTTCCACCAGATTTTCAAAATAGGCTTTTTGAGAGCCCACCTTATGAACACTGGCAGTGTTGTTTCATTAATTGTTCTGGAAAGGTGATTTTGTGCAGTGGCTGCGAAATCACCCTTCTGGCCCGAGTAACACCATGACAGTGACAACATTCATGAGAAGGGGTCCCAAAAACCCATGTTGAAAATTTGGTGCAAAAATTCCAAAAAATGCATGAGATAAGCAATAAAATTGAAAAAACCCTATCTATCCCGTTATACAGCTTACCGGCATTTCCTCAGTTCGCAGTTGGCTTTGAAGAGTGCAGACGTGTTCCCGGTCCACCGAAGATCGTTGCGCCGAGGTCTGGAGGTAAGTATGGGGTGAGGGGTGTGGGGAGGCAGAGTGCGCAGTGGGTGGGTGCGGGTTGTGGGGGGCAGGAGAAGCACCGAGGGGCTGTTTTTATTTCAGGTTGTTTTTTAAATGGCGATGCGGGACATTTGCCACGCTGGGGTGGGCTCCCAGCGTGGCACAAGGATGGCTGGTTGGGGGTGTGTGGAGCCGACGGGGGATTGGACACCCCAGTCGGCCATAGCATCAGTTGCCAGGCTGGGGTGGGCTCCCAGCGTGGCACCTTGTACTCTGGGGGAAGGGAGGACAGTGGAGCCAATGGGGGACTGGGCACCCATGTCAGCTATATGAACAGTTGCCACGCTGGGGTGGGCACCCAGCGTGGCATGTGGAAGGCTTTTGAGGGGGGCACAGCACAGCCAACCGGGGATTGGGCACCCCCGGCTGTACAGTGTGTGTGTGGGTGGGGGGGTGCATGCAGTATGCCTGCATATATGTGTGTGTGTGTGTGTGTGTGTAAGGGGAGCGCGCATGAGCAGATGATATCTTATCGCTGCTCACTAAAGCGTAGCTCCCCCTTTCAACTGTACTCCACTGCATTTTGGAGCTGTCATAGACAGCTCCAGCATGCATTGGAGGACTGGGGCTATGCCTGCCAACACACTGACTGAATTGGAAGAGGGTGTGACACACCTCCGAAAACTTGGATGATGGCACTATGTTTCTTGCACATGCGTGCAAGCAAACATAAAAATAGGAGTCCATATCCTAAGAGGGATTAGAATAGGGTAGAGAGTGTCCAGAGAAAGGCAAATAAGATGATCAGGGACCCCAAGGAGCTCTCCTATAAAAGGCATTTAGAAGCTTTGAGTATGTTCTCACTGGAAACTACGACAGAGAGAGTGGGGACATGATCATGACATACAAGTTTCTGAGAGAAATAAACAAGGTGCCCTCCTCAGATCTGTTCATCAGTGTGGACACCTCCAGTACCAGAGGACATGAGTGGAAGCTGAGGGGTGGGAGCTTCAGGAGGGAGCTCAGGAAACACTATTTTATGGAATGGATAGTGGAACAATGGAATAGGCTGCCCTCTGAGGTAGTGGTAGCAAAGACAGTGACATCATTCAAGCTGGGGTGGTATAGATCAAGAGCTTAAATAAAATCAGTGGGAGCAGAAAGGGGCATGAAACTGTAGAAGGGTTGGGTCTTGGTGTATAAAAAGATCTCAGGAACTCATGGGCAAACTAGATGAACCCTTGCTCTCCTTCTGTCATCACCTTCTATGAGTCTATGTTTCTAAAGCCCATTTTATAACTGGAATAAGGTACTCTTGGAGTGTGCATTGAACATATCTGACCACACTTCCAGGGGCTGAATGCACTCAGCCTGTGACCCCGGGCTTCACTACTTCTAGGGTTTGAAGGCACTCAGCCTATGGCCACATGCTTTGCTATGCCCCTGATTGTGTGATCAGATCTGTTCAATGCACACACCATTGTATCTTATTGTGTACTTAAATGCCTGCATGGCAGTGCATTCAATACTCCTCTTGTAAAATCTAAGCAGTTAGCTATAGCTTAGTTATTTGATCACAAGAACACATTTGACTCAAAGTTTCTGACTGCATAAACAATTACACAATATATTAGAAAAATGATTGGTCCAGATTTATAGCCATTTTTTTCTACTGAAAATACTGAATTTGGAATACTGCTTTCAATTTTAAAGCCAAGATATGATATGCCACCTAGATTTACATTTAACCTCAGCGGAGTTACAGGAATTTTAAAGGCAGTTAAAACGTGCATCATATACCTGTGCAAGAAAAGAGGCAGAGGGTGGGGGCTGTACACTTCATATTAGATTTTTGAACAAGTGCATCAATACATCGGCATTTGTCTGTAGCAGCAAACTTGGTTACTTTCTCTCTATCACAGTATAATCTGATACAATGCAAGGGAATGGCATTACTTAGTGCACTAATATGGATGGAAACCAGATAGCTGTCAACACATTTGTAACACCCTAGATAAACGTTCTGATAAATGCATACTTGCAAATGGATTATTGATAGGACTGACAGTAGAAGATAATGGGCTGAATTTTCAAACACATGCTACCATACTGTAAAGTGGCATGTTTCTACTGCATCACAATAGACTGTGTAGATATAGTACATTAGGCCACCTAAAGGTGATCAAATGTAGGCACATTAGTGCCATTGGTTGCTGCAGTTTGTTTCTGCAAGCATCACAAATGTGATGCATGCCTCAGTTTTGGAACACTTGTGGCAATAAAAAGGAATGACTGTCGTAAGTGCTGCATTTGTTTTCAAAATGAACCAGAGCCATTTTTTTGCATCTGTGGTGATGTAAACAAAGCTCAAAACCAAGATCTGCACATTCATCCCCCTCAGCAAATCCCCCAATGTGTCTGATGCAGTAACGTTTTTCAGGGACAGTAATTACAGGGTTGAAAAGAGTAAATGCCCATTGCTTTGGACACACATTGAATTTAGTCATACTATATATCAATCCTTAGGCAAGAATCAACCTTTTACCTATTTTATTACAATATCATGGACAATATTTATTATTTTTATTTAAATTTGTTAACAGGGCAGAAGCCCAAGAGTAACACTGACCATTTTCAATGGGGATCTGGAACTTCAAAGCATGTAAATAAACAGGTAATAATAAAAGAAAACAATAATTTATATGAAAATAATAAAAGAGAACACTATTTATATAAAACAATTACAGATACAAGAGAATTGAAGATGGTGTCCATACAAGGTTTTAAACAAGGCAAATGTATTAATTAATGATTTGCAATTGACAGTTGGGGAAAATGAACAGATTGTGTGGGTCAAGCTGCTATTATCGGCCATCAAATTCTATGTTTCTATGTTTCTGTGACTGAGAATTCCAACATTTTAGCAAGTCATGCCCAAAGGTCTGTGAGGGGTAATACCCTCTCTCTGGAATTTCCTGCAAAAACCAAAAGTGAATCATCCCTCCTTGATACTGGCTGTCAATATTCAATAGAACTCATGGTAGAACAACTGGTTGAGTAAAAGAAGGCTGTATATCCTCTATCCATGTAACATGAGATTGGCATAACTAGTCACAGTTGGATAATGATCGACCAACTTTGTCATATTCTTACCCACTTTGAAAATGCCACCCATGAACTCAGCAGCAACAGCCTTAATTAGTGTGATCATTCTTATAGTACATATTATCCTCAGCTTCACCACTGAAACCCTGTACATGGAAGACTACACCTCCAGTTTAGTGGAACTTGCATGATACTGAATGATGATCAGTAACTGATGGTTCAATACAGTCTTAAAATACAAAACAAGTAATAGGTATGGTGGCCCAGAAGTGGAAAACGAACAGACACACACACACAAAAAAAAAGTACAATCTAATAAATGGAGCAACTACCAAAAGAATGAAATGCAAACAAAAAATAAAGTAACAAAAACAAATGATGTGTAGTGCAACAAAAAAAAGTAAAACAAAAAAATGCAAACAATTGAAGAGTGAATGTAAACAAAAAGCAAAGCACAACTAAAACATGAATGCAGACAAAAAAGACCACAACACAACAAAAAGTTAATGCAAACAAAACAAGCACAACACAACAGAAAACAAAAAAGTGAATGCAAACAAAAAACACACAACAAAAAAGTGAATGCAAACAAAAAAACACAGCACAACATAAAAGTGAATGCAAACAAAAAACACAACACAACAAAAAATCATAACACAACAAAAAAGTGAATGTAAACAAAAAAACACAAAACCACAAAAAAACACAACACAACAAAAAAGTGACTGCAAATAACCACAACACAACAAAAAACTACAGCACACAAAAAAGAATGCAAACAAAAAAAACAACAAAAAACAACACAACAAAAAAGTGAATTCAAGCAAAAAAAGCACAGCACAACTAAAAAGGGAATGTAAACAAAATATTACAACACAACTAAAAAGTGAATGGAAACAAAAAGCAAAACTGAAGTAGCACAATACTGTGAACAAGAAAGTGAACAACTAAAAATCCAAGAGCTGAGTGACATCTCAAATAGCTGTCTGAAAAAGTAATTGTAGATGAATGCAGTCTGCACCGATCATTCTCTGTTGTTGATTGGCACCCTTCTTCCTTTCCCCATTCCTTACCAAGGAATCCCTAGTGTCCAGAGGCAATCCATTTCTGTCCCAAGCCAAACATTCTCTGGGGTCCAGAGGCACCAATCCTTCATCACCCCAGCCCCATGCCAAGCAATTCCTGGTGCCCAGTGGTGTCTTCCTTCATGCTGTATCAAACTACCTCTGGTGTCCAGTAGCACTACCTCCCTCCTTCTATTCTCTGCCAAGCAGCTAGGGGTTAATTCCAGGAAGTGCAAGTCATGCACCTGGGAGCTAAGAGCTAAGGGACATGTTACTGGCTGGTAGGATCACAGTTGTCCAGGACTGAGGAGGAAAAGGACCTAAGTGTAATCATCACAAGGGAATTGAAGCACTCTGGACAGTGCTGTAAAGCAGTATCCAAAGTCATCAGGATGCTGGGATGCACAGCCAGAGGAATCACCTCCAGGAAAGGGGAGTTCATTCTACCACTGTACTGGTCCATGGTGAGACCGCACTTGGAGTACTGTGTGCAGTTCTGGTGTTCCTATCAGGAAAAGAACATCAATTTACTGGAGGAAGTGCAGCACAGGGCAACTAAGATGGTGCAGGGCCTGCAGGACAAACCCTATGAGGAGAAGCTATAGGTGCTTAACATGTATTCCCTGTAGGGCAGAAGGGAGGGGACATGATTGAAACATTTAAGTACCTTAAAGGTATAGATAAGTTTAGTACAGAAGGTCTCATCACTCTCAGGGGGAATGGATCCACTAGAGGGCACAGTCTTAAATTAGTAAGTGGAGGATTCAAGAGGGAGATCAGAAGACACTGTTCCACAGAAAGAGTAGTGTCCAAGTGGAATGAACTGCTGGAGGAAGTAGTGTCATTAAAACAGTGGACAGCTTTAAAAAGAGTTGGAGCAGAGTGAAATGGAGTTTCTTAATGGGTGGGAAGATGGGGAGAGGGGGAAGGAGGAAGACTCTATGTGGAAAGGGGAAGGGGAGCAGCTCCAGTAATTTCATCTGAGAGCTGCACACTCAAGCAGAGCAAACAGACCAGAAGCCCTGCCCCTGCTGGCATTTGAGTATGTTAGTATGATTTTATGTTTACTATGTCTCAGAGTAATGAAATTATTAAAAAAAGGCATACTTCTGAGGCATTATCATTTCTAAAGGGTTATCATATTCAGAGATGAACATCATACAAGAAATAAGATTGCTTTCTGAAAAAGAGGAATCGAGCATAGTCAGAAGTGCAATGATTACTTTGAAAAATGTAACTACCCTTTCCACGTTTTAGTTAGATTTTAAAACACTGCCTATTTAAGGGTATTGAACGTGGCATAATAGTACCAACAATTGACATGTTGACCGAATGGACCACCCAATGGCCAAGTGAAGCATGTCACATTTCCATGTCAATGACCAGAGCTTGGGAGTGAGATCAGGAACTGGTTCTGGGGCAGCCATGTTGTGAGAACATGATGAGGATGGCAGTGTGTCCCAGTCAGTGGTTGTGGAAATGCATGTTCTGATGCCACAGTGACTGCTGCTGGTGGGCATGGTAGCTTCCTCTCCCAGTAGGAGCATTGCATGTGTTCAAGTCACATTACTTCTATGTTGCACGTGCTGCCTGGGGATAGGGATGTAAGAAAGCAGGCGGTAAAAACCTGAACAGAGACAGATAAAAGTCTGCTCCTTGCAGGCCCTACACCACTGACCACAGCACACACCTCTATGAGATCCTGGTCCCTGGAGGGACTCCTGGAGTGGTTCAATGATAGAGCACTGAAAGCTGCACCATGGGGTGCAAAACATGAGAGACAGAGGTGCTATAAGTATCTGGAGAAGGTGGATGATGGGGCTGGGGAAGGGGGGAATAGAAGTTGTAGTCCGAGCAGAAATATCTGAATATATAAAAAAGCACAGTAACTAATTGCACGTGTTAGCACTTGGTTCTCAACATCAATGTGTCATTACATACAGTAACTGTACAAGTAAACTGGAAATTTGCTGAATTTAAAATTATTTGCACTTAAACTTTCAAAGACAACTTTCATGTATACTGTAGATCCACAGTATATTTAAGTATAGATCTATAGTATACTCAAGTACTATAAATTAACTAGAGTCACCTATGTGGCAAATGATACATTTCATTTTATATTCCTCCTGGATAACGTGATAATTTTGATGGTCGAATGCGATGGATATTCCAAAGGTTCATGTATTCTTTAAGGTCTTCCAGCAGCATCATAAATGCAAATCTCAAGAGGGACTGGTGTTCAATACTGCCATTGTAGTACCCAGCACTCTAACATCATCAATAAGCTCCATCCAGAATTGTGGCCCATACAACAAATGTCAGCCTGTTCAGGTCGTGATATGACAAGTTATATTACAAATTTTAAAAAGAAAAAAAAGTTGATTGGACCACCTAATGACTCAGTGGTAGCACACAAAATAGCTGTGTAAACTTACCTTTTTATTTATAATGGTGCCTCTGCTTCTACAGATCTATGAAAATCTCAGCCATTATTCCTTTCCCTCATACACTGGTTGCACGGCCACTATAAAGGAAAGCAGTAGGGAAGTTTTCACTAGACATTAGTGTTTTTGTGCTGAGGGCATAGAGTAAGTGCAATAATAAAGACAATAGTGAATGGAGTATTATACAGATAATGATAACCCTTATTTTTACAAGCTTGCTGACAGTCATCAGGTTGGGGGCTATTGAGTGCAGCAGGTCTATGTCACCAGCTCCTCTAGAAGGTCCCAGAGTCTTGATGAAAGAAGACATCTGCTGCTGCTAGGTAAGAGTAATTTGCTTCTTACCCTGGTAAAGCTGGTTAAACTCTGCCCTCGAGAGGCGGCAAGGCAACTCTCATCTCAAGTGGACCCCGAATGTAGAAGTGTGGCATGGGCATGGGGCAGTGGCAGAAACAGGGCTAGTGGCAGTCACACATTGGCCACCAGAAGTGAGATAGTGGGGACTGCAGAGCCTCCATGGATACAGCCAGCCTCTCTGTCCTCCGAACACAACCTCTCTCTAGTCTGAACAATGCAGGCCATTTCATGCCCCTCTCTCACAGGAAACAGCTTATACCAACTGCCAGGCTGCTGCGTACAGAGTCTGCCTCCTGCAACAGAGAAGCAATTTGCTTGTGGAGGGTCAGCTGATAGCCACAAACTGGACACGGGGTGTGTGATGGCACTGTGTGAAGATTTGAATTAGGCAACAAGCTGGGAGTCATGCGAGCCAAGTCTCTCCATGAAAGAAACAAGTGAGGGGTGCAGTGAGATTGTATGAGTGGAGCTGCTGCAGATGTAGCAAAAATCTGATACACAACCTAAGAGATATAGAATGAGAGCCAGAGGGAACTGAAGTGAGGACAGAGATGGAGAATGGAAGGTAGTATGGGGAAAGACTAAACAAAATTGTGTGTGGGGTGGGAGAGGATGTTTACTGAAGGGAGGGAGAGGCAGAGAGAGAACAAGGAAGAAGACATGCAGTGACTGGACAGAGACAGAGAAGGCAGGAAGAAAGAGAGGAAGAGAACACAAACTGATTCAAACATACCATTACATGGTGTGCTTCAACTCCACTGGGTGTAACAAGCAAGCTGTGCTGCGTTAGGAATTGCACCTGCTTTACTGCAGCTGCAGTGAAAGACATGCAAAAACAATAAGATTCAAAATACACAGACACTGATACACAGGTGATGGCAGATCTGGACTGTATGGCCCACATGGTCTGCCCCTTTTTCATATCTAATACATTACCACTTTTCCTGTTTGCTCCCCAGGGGCCTTGGTGTGCCACTAACGTTAGGCGGACTCCGACGTTCACCATGCCCCCTTGGTGAATGGGACCCCACACATTGCCATTCCCCCAGCCTCTGCAAGGGGTCAGCAATTGTCGGGTCGCATCCCTACCCGCCCCCCGAGAGAAGGCGAGTCGTCAGCTGACACTCAAGCCTTCTCTCCCTGGCCGACCCTCCAGCACCCAAGTCCATTCCCAAACCTGGGTCGCTGGTGTTGCAAGTGGAAATCCAACTGCTGCGTCGATGGGCTGGCTTAACACCTTCTTTTCTGGAAGATGCTACCCTCATGTACCTTGTTTATCCCCCTGATGTACTTGAATGTCTCTGTCATATTCTCTCTCTCTCTCTCTCTCTCTCTCTCTCTCTCTCTCTCTCTCTCTCTCTTTCTCTACCTCCCTCCCCTCCAGGGAACACAAACTGAGTTCCCCTAGTCTTTCCTCATATGACTTTTGGTGCAGTCCTTGCACCATTTTTGTTGCCCTTCTCTGGACTGCTTCTATTTTCCCTGTATCCTTCCAGGGATGCAACCTCAAGAACTGTACAACTGTATGCAGTACTCTAGATGAGGCCTCAGTAGTGATCTGTACAGTGGCATAACCACCTCCTTTTTTGTGCTGGTAATACATCTCCCTATACACCTTAGCATCCCACTGGCCCTCCCCAGCAGCCCCCTTACATTGTTTGGTTACCTTTAGGTAATCAGATATGATTACTCCCAGGTCCCTTTCTTGACTGGTGGCCGTCGGTACCTCCCCCTCCCCTTCTTGTACTCATCTCTTGGATTTCTGCACCCCAACTGCATGATTTTACACTTTGCATTGAAACAACTGCCAAACTCTCGACCATTCTTCAAGCATGTTTAGATCCTTTCTCAGTTTTTCCACCCCTTCCAGAGTGTCGAATCTGTTACAGAACTTAGTGTCATCTGCAAAGAGGCATACCTTTTCCTCAAGCCCATCTGCAATGTCACTTCTGAAGACATTAAAGAGGACTGGCCCCAACACAGATCCCTGCAGCACCCCGCTGGTCACCCCCCTCTCTTCAAATTGAATGCGATTTACCACCACTGTCTGTGTCCTGTCACTCAACCAGTTTCTGACTCAGTTTACCACCTTAGGGCCCACTCCCAGACTGCTCAACTTTTTTATCAACCTCCTATGTGGGATGATGTTGAAGGCCTTGCTGAAATCTAGGTAGGCTACATCCACTGCCACTCTCCTATCTACCTCACTGGTCATCCAGTCAAAGAAATCTATCAGATTTGTTTGACAAGACCTTCCCTTTGTGAATCCATGCTGCCTTTGATCCTTGCTCCACTGGATTTAAGAAATACCACAATTCTTTCTTTTAGCAGTGACTCAATTAATTTCTCGACCACTGAGGTAAGGCTGACTAGTCTGTAGTTGCCACCTCCCTGTTCCCACTTTTGCCGAGGAGAGGAACTACATTTGTCCTCTTCCTGTCCCCTGGAACCACCACTGTTTTTATCAATTTGTTGAATAGGGATATTTGTGGTGCTGCCAGCACCTATGTTCTTTTAATATTCTGGGATGCATCCCATCTTGCTCCATAGCCTTGTCTCCTTTCAGATTCTTAAGTTCTTCTAAGACTCTTCTTTTGTAAACATGCTGGTATCCACCTCTCTTCCACTGGTGCTCCTATCCCGCAATAGTGGTGTAAGCCCTCCTTAAAAGAGGGGCTTATGCTCCCATTTTAGGTGCCCTTTTTCCACCTTCTACCCCCCCGAGCTAGGGAATTTATTTGAGCTCTGGGGGACTTTGGCTCCTGGATACCTCGAGGTGGCAGCAGAGACCAGGCTTAGGGAATATATAAGGGAGCAGACAGGAAGTTCTGGGCTTCTTTCCAGCCTGGGCATTAGGCCTGGGCTGGAAAGGGGTGGCTGAAGGAGAAGATGTAGGTGGTGAGGCAAGGGAGCTTGGCAGTTTGGCTGGGCCAGTGAGGGGGCCACCCCCCCCAAATGTAGACAGGATGGCTTTGCAGCATGAGGCACCAAAGAGCTGGACAAGGGAGCTCTGTGGGAGAGGATGATTAGCAGGTCCTGCTTTGCTGGGGGTCAAGGAAAAGTAGGCGGCCATAGGGGCTGGGATAGGCAGGAGCCCGTAGAGATCCTGTGAGTGTATTCTCAGGATGCCAAGTCTGCAGGGACAGTGGTAGGGTTCCCATGGTGGGGAGGCCAGTGGCAGTTGTGCTCCCTCATAGCCGGTGTTGCAGGGTGGCCTGGGGGGCAGGTGGAGCCAGGGGTCCTTTCACCCACATATGGGGCCTGCTTGGAGGGGCAGGTCTTGAGGCACTGGCATATAATGGCCAGGCAGGTCACAGGTCATTTCTACAGGCCTTGGAGGGTGGCCTCTGGTTGGAACTTAATGTGAACCCAGGATATATCAGAGGAGCAGTGGGCCTGTGCAGGTATCCCCTAAATGGTCATCAGGAAGCAGAGCCAGGAGCATGCCATTATCTATGAAGGCAGGTTGTTTGGAGGTGCCTGGGTGGTGGCAGTGCCCAGAAGCTCTCCCACTCAGGGCAGCCAGTAGCAGGTGGCTTAAGTACTGGAGCAGGGCTGGGTTTTAGGACCACTGCACCAGAGGAGCTATACAGAGGAAAGGCTGAGCCAAAACAAGGGAACAGGTGCAGTGAGTCTGGTAGCACCAGCAAGGACCCAAGATGGAGTGGGTTACGGGCCTTGTTCAAAGGACAAAATCCTAGTACCCCCTCTGGGTTTGGGCTGAGGCCCAGGGGCCAGGTGGAGGAAGCAGCAGCTTTCCCTTGCCAGTAGAAAGGGCATCGACCAGTGCCAGAGCGAGAATGGGTAACCTGGTAGTAAAGAGAAAAGGTTCGACTTACAAGATTAAGACAGGCAGGAGCCTGTGTGTTGGTAAGTTGAGAGGTGCCTTGAATAAAGCATCCAAGCAGATAGAGAGAATCGTTGCTGCACTGCCTGTAAATCCATCAGCAGCTGCTCAAAATGTCCTGCCAAAGTGTTTGTACAAAGGTTTGCATAGCCCCATGGAGCTGCTTTATTTATTGAGATAAAGTATGTGACCCACATTGCTGGAAGCATTTGTGATGCAGGAGCTAAATAAAGAAGCTGGTTGGGAAGAGATTTGTATTGATGCACTTTATTTAAACTGGAAGGGGGAACTAATGAAATGGAGATTTTTCCCCTCTTCCTGTTAGCCAAATTAATTTTGTCATAAGTTTTCATTCCAGATGAATGCAAGAGTCAAGTGCCTCAGAAAAGCACTAGCAAACAGGCAAGAAGGAGGGGTGAAGGAACAATGGGGAAAACATAAAAACTGCCATCACAGAAGCAACAAGCCTTTGTGTGAAACAAACAAACAAATCAAAATGAAAGAAAAAAACACTATGGTGTTCAAAAGAGGTGGTGAAAAAGGTTAGGGAGAAAAAGACAACATTCAGGAAGTATAAGGAAAAACAGAAGAAGCATGACAGAGAACTGTACCAGTTAAAGCAGAAGAAAACAGGAAAGGCAGTCAGAATAGCAAAGGCCCAAACTGAGGAAAAGACAGCCAACTGAGTTAAGAAAGAGGATAAAATCTTTTCTAGGTACATTAGGGAGCGATGAAAGATCAAGGGAGGGATAGTGAGGCTTAATAAAGGGGAAGGTGAGTGGGCAGAGAGTGTCAGTGAAAAACCAGGGATACTGAACAAATACTTCTATTCAGTATTCACAAAAGAAGAGGAAGGGGAGGTACATAATCCAATCAATAGAAGCACTCTGAATAGAGGGGTCGATGTCAGTCCTTTCACAGAAGAAAGGGTTCTGAAAGAAATCTTAAAATTAAAGGTGGACAAGACAATAGGGTCTGACGGGATTCACCCTAGAATTCTAAAAGAACTAAGGAAAGAACTAGTGACACCACTGACTACCCTTTTTAACAAATCATGGCGGGATGGTGTGGTACCTAAGGACTGGAGGAAGGCAGATGTGATTCCCCTTCACAAAAGTGGGAGCAAAGCAGAGGCAGGAAACTACAGACCTGTTAGCTTGAACTCAGTGGTAGGGAAAATGATGAAATCACTTCTGAAAGAAAGAATTGTTGAGTAACTAGATGCCAGCGGGGCACAGGACCCAAGGCAGCATGGATTCATGGTGGGAAGGTCATGTCAAATGAATCTAATAGATTTCTTTGACTGGGTGACCAAAGTAGTAGCCCGGGGGTTGGGGGCTGTGGATGTGGCCTACCTAGACTTTAACAAGGCATTTGACATAGTCCCACACAAAAGATTAATAAACAAATTAGCCAGTCTGGGAGTGGGTCCCAGGGTGGTAGCCTGGATAAAAAATTGGCTGGACAACAGAACACAGAGGGCAATAGTAAACAGAGTCTACTCTGAAGAAAGGGGGGTTACTAGTGGGGTACTGCAGGATTCAGTACTGGGTCAGGTCCTTTTTAATGTCTTTATATGTGACATTGCAGAGGGACTAGAATGAAAAGTATGCCTGTTTGCAGATGACACAAAGATCTGCAACAGGGTTGATACACAAGGGGAGGTGGAAAGGATAAGAAGGGACTTGGCAAGGTTGAAGGAATGGTCAAAAGTATGGCAGCTTAGATTCAATGCAAAGAAGCACAAAGTAATGCACCTAGGAAACAAAAACCTGGAGGAAGAGTACACAATGGGGGTAGGAATTAACAACAACAAAAGTGGAAAGGGACCTGGGAGTAGTCATATCAGATGACCTAAAGGTAAGCGAGCAATGTGAGAAGGCAATGAGGTGGGCTGGGGGATACTGGAATGTATAGGGAGAGGCATCATCAGAAGAAAACAGGAAGTTGTTATCCCCCTGTACAGACATTTGATGTGACCCCATCTGGAGTACTGCATGCAGTTCTGGAGACCCCATCTCAACAAAGACATGGACAAGATGGGGACAGTCCAGAGGAGGGCAACTAAAACAGTGCAGGGACTGCAACAGAAGCCATACAAAGAGAGACTAAAGGAGCTTAACATGTATACCCTTGAGGAAAGGGGGAGGGGGCATGATATAAACTTTCAAGTACCTGAAGGGAATCAACAAAGTCCAGGAGGGTAGCATATTTCGGAAAAAGATGTGCAAGAACAAGGAGAAACAATTTTTGTGTGTGATCGAGTATGCACAGGTGAATGAAGATGCTAGTAAGACAGGCCACAGCTTTCCTGTCTTGTTTGGGAGTGCACTTGCTTAAGAGTTTTTAGCACTTGATGTGACCCCCTCTTGTTTTCCTCCAGCCCACCTGTGATACAAATTATGCCCCTAGACAGGTAGGCTGGGGGGTGGGTACAGTGGTCCTTCTCCTTTCCCTTCTTCTGTGAATACTGAACAAAAATATTTGTTCAGGGTTATTGATTTTTTCTAGGTTCCTCTCTGCGCACCCCCTTCCTCCTTTTTACCTCACAATCCCACCTCTGGTCATCTTTTAATCACTAATGTATCTGAAAAGGTCTTGTCTCCTTTATTTAATGCCTGGGCTAGTTCTTCCTCCATTTGCGCCTTTGTGTTCCTGACTGCTTTCCCCACCTCCCTCTGCTTTTCCAGATATGGCTCCCTGTCTCCTCCCCCCCTGTTTTTCCTTTTACCTCCTGAAGACTAGTCTTTTTTCTCTTACCTTCCCAGCCACATCCTTTGAGAACCATAGCGTGTTTTTCTTTCTCTTTGTTTTGCTTACTTGCCTAACACAAAGTCTTTTTGCCTCTGCTATGGCTCCCTTAAGGTTAGCCCATTGTTTCCCTACCCTCCCCCCCCTTTCTCCTTGCTCTGCTAGGGCTTCCTTGAGACATTCCCCCATTTTTGCACAGTCAACCCGTCTGAAATCCAGAACCCTTGCTTTGACTCCTCCACTGTTCTCACATTGAACCACACCATATGATGATTAGTGGACCCCAGGTGGCTACGGGCATCCAGGATGCCTCTGCTCCTGACTGTTACTACAGCTTGGATGCTCCACTCCACATCAGGCAAATTGAAGTCTCCCAAAAGTAGCACTTCACCTTTGGCTGTCATTTTGTGGATGGCTTCCACTAGTACTCCATCCATCTCCTCCCTTTGTGCTGTAGATCTGTAAATCACTCCTGTGCAAATAACAGACCCATATCCTGTCTCCAGGGTGGCCTAAAGTGCTTCTGCTCCTTCCTGCATTTCTGAACTTCAGTTACTTTAATTCCCTCCCTGACATAGATAGTCACCCCTCCACCCTTTTTTCCCACCCTGTCTTTTCTAAAAAGAATGTAAACTGGTATGGCTACAACCCTGTCATAGTTCCCAATGTACCATGTCTCTGTAACAGTGACAATGTCTAGGTCTGCCTCTGCCATCAAGGCCACTAGGCAGGGGTCAACCTTAACTTTTGTTTGCACTAGCCAGTGGGGCTAGTGAACAAGGAATTGCACTAGCCCACAGAAGTTTGCAGTAGCCTGCAATCAGTATGGTTAACAGTGATTTCTTAAATAAAAGGCAAATAAAATCGCATTTGTCCTGCCAACACTTTGGGCACCTACCAACTGATTTTACACTGTGCCTTTAACTGCAAACCACACATACACTATCTTAGCTTTTGTAACTGAAGAGTCAGTGATTATGTCACTGATGACTGAAATTAGCACCATGTGTTGAACCTCGGCTACATAGTGGATAAAGTTGCAGGCATATTTGTCCTTCTGATATGCTGAAATGATAGCTAGCCCTTTCATGTCATCAAGGCTGCACATCCACACAGTGTCTGTGAAAGGATGTCCTTTCTTAACAATTGCATGCCATGTGCAAGACAGTTTATCTAGATGGTTAAGCGTTGCTTCATTCATGTTCTTCAGCATTCCCTCCACATTACTTGTCCCTGGAGTAGCAGTGCTGGCACCCTCCTTTTCCTTTGCCCTAGCATGATCTTCACTAATATTATGGGATGAGACAAAGTCAAGCAGGAAATTATCTGTACTGAAACAAAAATTATTGTTATTGCCCGCCGTACCCAACTGTATTTCATGTTTGATATGCAAATGGAAGAACATCAGATCTTTTGCACCATCATACCCCAACCAGTCATATTTTTCTAGCCAATATTGCTGCAACCGATGGCTTTGCTTTGTCTTTTCATACTCATGATCTTTTACTTGTCTGTCTTCGTCAACACACGCTCTATTAATGTCAGTTGGGTTACTGATTTCTTTAGTATATTTCCACATTTTCAGATTTGTTGTTAATAAAGTTGTGTCATGAAAAGTGTGTGTGTCTTTTTCTTACCTTTTTTCTTGCTTTTTCCACCCTGGCCACAGATCCCAGAAATGCTTGATTGTCCCAGTTCTATTAAAAAATGTTCACCAAAATAAAGTAAGGATAAATTCAACAGCATCAGCCCATACTGTTATTTATTTACTTTTATTCTTTGGCAACCAGGTAACTACCATTGGGCACAAGACCCATTTACAGGGGTGGCCCAGGAACACAGGGTGGTTAAGGCCCTGTTCACACTGTGGAATGCTGCAACACATGTTAAGCAATCATTTTAAAACATGAATTAATGCTTACCATGTCAATGCGTCTGCATGCTAAAAGCATGTTCTAAACCATGTTGTCTCCTTCACCTGAACCATGCTATTACGTTCTGATTGTCAACCTGGATCCCGACTTTTCACCATCACGCTTTCACGGGGCAGCTGGGATTGAGCCCCACTGCATCCTGGAACAAGCTGATGGAAGCTGAAGGAACTAAGTTATGTTGTCCTGTTTGCACTACTGGTAAGTTCAATTTAAATCCTGAACCATTATTTTTTTTTTTTTGCAAATAACTTTATTTTTATTATTTTTTATATTTCAGACAAATAATACAAAACCATACAGATAAAACAAACCCCAAAAACAAATCATGAAAATCAACGATTGTATATGACATAATCTCAAGGAAAAAAAAACAAAAACCAGTCCCACCCACAACCCCGTGGCAGCTAAAACTTAGAACTTACAAATAAGTTTACTTTCCTTACAGAGTTTAGAGTATTATGACATAGGTTAACCTAGCAGCAAAAGGAGAGAAGGAAAAAAACTGTGGGGTAGCCTTAAAATTACATCCTGAACCATTCTTAAAACTGTGCTCAAGCCTACCTCTAATCAAGGTTTGAGCATGGTTTCTTAAAGCATGGTTTCTTAAAACGGTTCAGGAAGTGTGTCCTGTGTGAATGCAAACTGTGGTTGGGGTACTTAAAATGTTTTACCATAGATAAAATGTTTCAAGTAACCCAATGTGAACAAGGCCTTAGTTACTTGCTTATGGTCACACAGTATGCAAGTGGAGGCTGTGGGAATTTAAATCCAGATCTGCTGGGTGTACAAAGCCCATTCACAACCTGTTGCTCTCTCAATTAAACACTCTCCAGTTTTTCTTTCCATGACAGCCATCTATTTTGGTCTGCTTTGACCACCTTTTTGATTGAACTATCAGTACTTGTGGTATCCTCAATACTACATTGTGTTACCTTTACCTCATCAGCTACTGCTGTTTCTTTTCAAATGTCTTTAAGACATCACATTACACAATTTCAGACACACCATTCCATGCTATTTATTCCAATGGTCTGTAAAGGTGTGGCTAATATCATGGAATGCTCGGGTTGGTAGTATAAAAAAAATAAGAGCAGCAGCTGCTGAGGACTTAGGAGAGAAATAATCAACACAGTGACAAAGGCAATAAAATGCAAAAACTAATTTGAAAAGGTGGGTTTAAAACATATGAGAATATCGGAAAAACAAAAAGAAACCCTTTACAGCATCTAAAGGTGTAAAAACTGCTTCCATTATGACAGTAAACAGCCATATTTAAAATTCAGAGTTGAAAAGATTTGATTGATTTACTGCTACTGGTCTTAATGGCCATGCTTTACACCTCCTAGGCAGACTGGTTTTACAAACAAAGGCCTGTGACTAGTGGCATCAGAACTTTTTGTGTAACCTGGACATGCATGCAACAGTGAATGATTTGATACAATCAGTTTTAATACTATCTCAGCACTCAAAATGGCCCAAAAACTGGACTAGATTTAATCAAAACCAGATGACCAGATAAGGACCCTGAAATCCAGATTATACAGTTTACAACTGGACAGGTAGCAGCCCTTCAACTGTGCTGCTCCTGGACACAGTCACAAATATGCCTGTCATGATTACTGAGCTAAACAAAGAAAGGGAAAGGAGGAAGGATCTTTACTAGCAAAAAAACCCCAAAACAAACCAAAAAACAGTGGTTAGTACAAAATAGTTTGTAAATGCACTATACACAGACATCTATTTTTTTCATTTCACTAATGCTAAGGCAGCACATAGTTAAACCTCCATGAAAAGGACCTGGCTTTAAATTAAATAACAGTTATATTTATGTGTTTATGTATTTATTTGTTTGTTTATTAATTTGATACCCAGGTTGAGAATGGAACTGCAACTTTCCATAGGAGGAATTGCACTAGCCCAGCTGTGCAAATAACAGAGATTCTACACTAGCCCGCAGCAATCTGCACTAGTACCCGGGTTAGTAAGTGAATGTTAAGGTTGACCCCTGCCACAAGGTCTGGGATTTTATTTCCCAGGCTGCAGGCATTTTGCACATGGCATTCTAAGTTTTCTAACCTCCCCGTCTAGAAGCTCTCCCTCCTGTCCACATGTCTTTCCTCCCTTCCTCTCCTTTACTCCAATTCTTCCTTATCTCTGCCATTCTGAGTATCTCAGTTTTAGGTTTTTGTGTCAATTTACCAACCCTAGGGTCCTCCCTACTGACTGCTTCATCTTGGAGGGGGGGAAATTAGCTTCTTCTTGCCTATCACCGGCCCCCTTGGCTAGTTTGAATGCTTGCTCAAAGTAGTAGACCAGGGAGGGGCTGTGGACATGGCCTGCCTAGACTTTAGCAAGGCATTTGATACAGTCCCACACAAAAGATTAATAGTCAAACTAACCAGCCTGGGAGTGGGTCCCAGGCTGGTAGCCTGGGTAAAACATTGGCTGGACAACAGGACACAGAAGGTAATTGTAAATGGAGTCCACTCTGAAGAAAGAGGGTTACTAGTGGGTACCACAGGGTTCAATACTGGTCCAGTCCTTTTAATGTCTTTATAAGTGACATTGCAGAGGGACTGGAAGGAAAGTATGCCTGTTTGCAGATGACACAAAGATCTGCAACAGGGTTGATACACAAGGAGACATGGAAAGGATGAGAAGGGACTTGGCAAGGTTGGAGGAATGGTCAGGTATGGCAGCTAGGATTCAATGCAAAGAAGTGCAAAATAATGCACCTGGGAAGCAAGAACCCAGGGAAGATTACACAATGGGGGAGGTAGTAACAACAATAAAAAGGAAAGGGACCTTGGGTAATCATATCAGATGACCTTAAGGTTAGCAAGCAATGTGAGAAGGCAGTAGGGAGGGCTGGGGATACTGGGATGCATAGGGAGGCATCACCAGCAGAAAACAGGAAGTTGTTATCCCTCTGTACAGACAGTTGGTGAGACCCCATCTGGAGTGCTGCGTCCAGTTCTGGAGACCCCATCTCCGCAAGGACATAGACAGGATAGAGGCAGTCCAGAGAAGGGCAACTAAAATGGTGCAGGGTCTGCAAGAGAAGCCATACGAGGAAAGACTAAAGGAGCTTAATATGTATACCCTTGAGGAAAGAAGGGAGAGGGGGGACATGATAGAAACCTTTAAGTACCTCAGTGGAATCAACAAAGTCCAAGAGGGTAGCATCTTTCAGAAAAAGAGACATGCAAGAACAAGGGGACACAATTTAAAGATAGAGGGGGGGGCCGTTCCAGGGCAATGTTAAGAAGCATTTTTTCACAGACAGGGTAGTGGATGCATGGAACAGCCTTCCTGAGGAGGTTGTGGGGGGTCTAAAACTGTGGGAGAATTCAAGAATACATGGGACAGACATAAGGCAGTTCTTGTGGGGGGTAGGAAGAAATAGGCTGTTGGTTAACTAGGATCTGCGGCCTATCCTGTAGGTAGGGAAATGGGCAGACTAGGTGGGCCAAGCGGTCCTTATCTGCCGTCAAAGTCTATGTTTCTATGTTTCTAATGAAGCATTTAAACCTCTCACTAAGGATCTCGGCCCCCCCAATAACCTAATAGATGCAGTTCATCCCACTTGTATAGGCCTGCACCCCTCCAGGTGGGAACCCAGTCCCCAAAGAAGCCAAAGCCCTCTGCTCTGCTCTCAGTCCTTCAATAGGGTTACCACCTGTCCTGATTTTCACAGGACAGTCCTGATTTGGGCAGCTGCGTCCTGCGAAAAAACATGAAAAATGCTACTTATCCTAACATTAAAGTAGAAAAACATTTTCTTACTTTCCTCTAAATGTTGCCAAAAACTATAATACCTTTATTAAAATACCTTAAAATGATAAGAAACACTAAAAACAATTGAAACACTACAACACTTGGTCTTAGTTCTGCTTATTTAGTGAAAACAAGTCTGCTGTATTGTCCTGCGAAAAATCACATTTCAGTAAGAAATGTCCCACTTTGGGCTCCTTAAAAAGTGGTAACCCTATCCTTCAACCATGCATTGAATCTCGTGGTGCATAGTGCCCTGCCTTTCCCCTTGTAATTGTGCTGGTAGCACCTCTGAATAGGTTACAGTGTGTGCCTGCTGTCTAAGACCCCTCCCCAGCTCCCTGAAGTCCTCCTGCACTACCCTACCTCATCACCAGCCAGATCATTTGTTACCAGGTGGACAATGAAGTCTATCTCTTCCTCCCATCCTGTTGCCCCAGCGATCCTCTGGAAGTACTTTTCATCCCTCCAAGGTGTGGCACCAGGAAGGCACTTAACTTTCATCTTTCCCACTCCATATGCCCCCAAGTCTACCCCTGCTAACAATAGAATCCCCCACCAGGAGTTGCTTCCTCCTCCTCAGGGCCTCTGCCTCCATCCAGGAGTCTCCACCATAGAAGACATCCACATCCTCCTTGATCTCTACTGTGGGTGCTTCCATGGGACAGTCCCACCCTGCCAGTGCAGTATAGGAGTATTACTGAATGAAATTGCTATCTAAAAATAAACAACCTTTTCTCTCCAAACCCCTGTAGGAATTCCTTCCTGACCAAACTGCTTACTCATACACAGTTTCAAAATTCCAGGTTCAAATCCCACTACAACTACTGACTTATGCAACCTTTATCAAGTTGCATGGTCTCCCTGTGCTCCACCCACCAAAGTTCTCCATAAAAAGTTCTTTGCAATGTGGTACAGTTTTTCTTGCAGATGTGTATTTTAATGTTTGAAAGTGGCACTTTGATTTAAGGTCTTGGGAATGGGTGATTTTATTCAACTGAGGGTGCAGATTTGAAAGGGATTCAGTTATGATTTGAGGGGATGGGGTGTGGGGAGGTGGAAGCACTTGTAGTAAAATAAATGGCTGAGCGCAGATAATACAATTATTCTTTATTGCTCTTATTGCAGCAGACCATTCTGGTATAACTTTTATATATTTTAAAGAGCCCCTGACACCAGTAGAAAAACTTGAAAAAAATACGAGATTTAAATGCAGTTCAGGTTAAATATTTCAGATATTTTGTAGAATTCTTTCCCTTTTTTCTTTATTACTAAGGACAATTGTATGAAAGAGGAATACTGTGCCTTAGACTTTATCCTCTCATTCTGCTTGACTACACTTGATATCATAATCCCCTGTTTATGGCATCATAATTATCTCCACAGAAACAGATTGTGATGTCATAAAACTGAACTGTGATGTCAGGTACAGGCAGGTGACCAGAAAAGATAGGACAGCAATCCTGTTTACATGAAAATGTCCTTAGAAATAAAGAAGTGAGGGTAAGAATTACAGAAAAAAATACTAAATATAAGATGAATTGTGTCTAAATATGACATTTTTTTCAAAGTTGTCATAATGGCGTCAGGGGCTCTTTAAATCTCTAACTTTACCATACACTTAAAGGAGCATGAATAGAAAGAAGGTGCTAATTTAAAGATCATGTGCAACAGTTTTTACATATTTTTAATAAAAGCTTAAACAGTTGCAGTTCAAGGCCTTGTGTCATGATTAGTGTTTCCAGAAAAGTTCATGCTGTTTGGTTTTGTGGTTTTCTTTAAATCAGCATTTGTTAACTTGCTCTGCAGTGGCTGAAAACTATGGAGTTACTTCTGTCCTCTCAGTCAAACTTAAGAGTGTGATGACATCATTTTGGAGATGCTTGCTGTTTCAGATTCCCAATCAGAGCAGCACTCTGAAGAATTTATGGTTTACTGAGCTCTCCAGGTTTCTTACAAACCCAGTCTCTGGTTTGTGTTTAGATAGATCAGCTTAAAATATATAATTCTTTTTCTTTAAAAAGATGATCATTTCAGTTTCAATGCTGAATTGAAGTAGTGGAAATATTTTTCTGTGAGAAATCGGCTTGTCTGTATCACAGCTCTGTTCTTTCTCATCAAACCTCAATTTGTTTTCCAACTATATAACACAGGGCTGTTTAATGAATATAAAATAAATCTAAATTTTGTTCATTCACAAAAAGTTTGTTTTGATGTAGCCTTCATAAATATAATCATATAAGAAAATGTTTTTTCATGTCAGATTAACAAACAGGTGCTTGTCACTTCTGCTGCAGTATTTCAAGCACGTGTACTGTCAGAACTCACAAATGTCAGTTCTTTGGTGGTTTCTGTGTGAAAATACATCATGTATGTGTATAACTAAAACCACAATGTGGCATCCCGATGCACCATGTCTCTGCCACACAGTTGAGGCAGTTGCAGTCTATTGCCAACAATACCCTGCCCCACAAGCCCCTTGCCTTATGCTCCACATTAGAGTCTGCTGCACCCTGCTGCCCACTGTCCTCTCCCACACAGGCAGGGATTGTGCATCCTGCTGCCTCCATCCCTTGCCTAAAGAATTAGGACTACTGCACCCTGCCGCCCACTGCCCAAACAATTGGGGTTGCTGCACCCTGCTGCCCTCTCTTCCCCACCCTCACAGTTAGGGATGCTGCACCTGTTGACCCATTCCTGCCTCCACAGTCAGAGCTGCTGCACTGGGCTAAGCCCTAGAGTGCCAGATTCCCTGTCTCCACAGCTGGGGCTGCTGCACCATGCTACTTTAGTACTGGGGCTCTTGCTGCACCCTGCTACCCTCTTCCATTGCCCCAAATGGTCAGGGCTGCTGCATCACATGTACCCCATCTCACAGTCAGGGCTGCTGTACTCTGATGCCCCCTGTGTTCTGCACCACAGTCAAGGCTTTTGCACCATGCTGTTCTTCATCCCATGTCACCAGAGACAGGGCTGATGCACCCTGCTCCTTTCTACACAGTTGGGGTTGCTGTGGCCTACTGTGGCCAAGAGCCCCATGCCTCTGCAGTTAGGTCTGCTGCACCATGCTGCCACTTGCCACAAGATTCAGGGCATTTGCTGCACCCTGTTGCATGCCTCCACAGTTGAGGCAGTTGCACCCTGCTGTTTCCCTGCCACCAGCCTCGACTGTGGTGCAGAACACAGGGGACATCAGGGTACAGCAGCCCTGACTGTGAGATGGGGTACATGTGGTGCAGCAGCCCTGACCATTTGGTGCAATGGAAGTGAATAGCAGGGCATAGCAAAAGCCCCACCTCTGGTGTCTAGGGCAGCATGGTACAGCAGCCCCAGCTATGGAGGCAGGGGACTTGGCACTCTAGGGCTTAGCACAGCACAGCAGCCCTGAATGTGGAGACAAGAACAAGGGGCAACAGGTTCAGCTTCTCTAACTGTGAGGGTGGGGGAGAGAGAACAGCAGGATGCAGCAACCCCAATTGTTTGGGCAGGTGGAGGCAGGCTACAGCAGCCCTGGTTCTTTAGGTAGGGGATGGAGGCAGCAGGGTGCACAATCCTTGACTGTGTAGGAGAAGATGGTGGAAAGCAGGATGCAGCAGCCTCAAATGTGGAGCAGAAGGAAGGGGGCTTGTGGGGTAGGGACAGGTGGCAGTAGGCTGCAGCTGCCTCAACAGTGAGGCAGAGACACGGTGCATCAGGATACCACATAGTGTTTCTAGTTATACCTAACATAATGTATTTTCACACAGAAACCACCAAAGAATTGAAATATGTGAGTTCTGACAGGTGTCTGTCGCACTCTGCTACAGTATTTCAAGCACATGTACTGTTTGTCAATCTGACATGAAAAAAATGTTCTTACATGAAATCTATTTATGGAGGCTACATCAAAGACAAACTGTTTCTGTGAATGAACAAAATTTAGACTTATTTTTTAGGCATTTAATAGCCCTGTGTTATATAGTTAGAAAAAATATCTGAGTTTTGATTAGAAAGAACTGAGAGCTGTGATAAAGACAAGCTAATTTCTCACAGAGAAAGATTTCCACTACTCCAATTCAGCATTGAAATTAAAATGATCAGCTTTTTATGAGAAGATAATGTTATAGTTTAAGCTGATCGAGCTAAACACAAGCCAGAGACTGGGTTATAGAAACATAGAATTTGACGGCAGATAAGGACAGCTTGGCCCACCCAGTCTGCCCATTTCCCTACCTACTGGATAAGCTGCAGATCCTAGTTAACCAGCAGCCTACTTCTTCCTATCCCCACCCCCAGAATTGCCTTATGACTATCCCATGCATGCTTGAATTCCACCACTGATTTTGACTCCACAACCTCCTCCGGAAGGCCGTTCCATGCATCCACATCGAGAAACTTGGAGAGCTCAGCAAACCATTAACTCTACAAACTACTGCTCTGATTGGGAATCTGAAACAGCAAGCTAGTCCAAAATGATGTCACCGCACTCTATGTTTGACAGAGAGCACAGAAATAACTCCACTGCTTTCAGCCACTGTAGAGCTAGTTAACAAATGCTGATGTAAAGAAAACTACAAAACCGAACAGCATGAAATTCTCAGGAAACACTAATCATGACATAGGGACTTGAATTTTAGCTTTTCAAGCTTTATAAAAAATATGTAAAAACCCTTGCACATGATCTTTAAATATCAGCTATTGTTGGACCAGTTAATTAAGCATTTCCTTACATATAAAGGGATGGTACTGATCTAATCAGCACTCCACATGATATATAGAGTTCCTTGATGCAGTCAGGTCTTGACTATATTGAAGGTAAAGCCCAAGTCAGCAATAATAATTTATAAGAATGACTGTGACCTTAAGAAACAACTACTGAAAAGTTTAAATTTGTGTTATATTTTGCCTACATTGTGTAAAGCAACAGCAGAAAAAGATTGTTTAGAGAGAGGTGGGGATGTCTGCTTTTGACAAATGGTGAACATAGTCTTATCCTGAAGCCCAGAGATAGTTCATTGGGAAATCACTAATAAGAAACATGCAAGCCCCCAACCCCCACCAGCACTTTCTCCACAACCCATCTGACACACAGCAGACTCTAAACAGGAATTGCAATAAGTGATCATCAGCAAAACACACACAGCACACACACTGTTTTTTTGTTTTGTTTTTTTTTTAGTATTTTTTTTCTCCAAGGAGGCCGGAAGCTTGTGTCAACCGTCTATATCAGTCTTCCGTGGTCATTCAAGGCCTCCCCTACTCTGCTTTGGTAGATCCATGGAGCCAGCCTGCAGGCATCATCCAGTTGCAACTCCCACTTTTTGGCTGTTCTCCCTTTAAGCCCTGGAGCCCCAGACAAGGTAGGGGGTGCATGTGGAGGCAAGTACTCGTACCTTGGCCCGGCTGACTCTGTTCTGCCCACCCACAGCTGAGTGCCTGACTCTCTTCATTTTGCCTGCGCCACCATCATGCCTCCACGTGGTGGTGGTTTAAGGTTGAGAGAATCAACCTTCCTGATCTGGGAAAGGAGAGGTGCCTGGTGGCCTCCATCACCTCCCAACCCTCCCCAGCTGACCCCTGCCAACCTGTGCTCATTCCTGAACATGGGTCGTTGGCTTGATGAGAGGTAAGGTGCCCAACACCTCAGCCCTCTTCACTATTGGGCTGGCTAGTAATATGTATTTTTTTAACTCACAACATCGCTGCTTCCACTTGGCTGAGCAGTGTGATCTCATGCATTGTGGATAAGTAGCCTTTAGTACTGTATCTATTCATGCATCACCACTTCACAGACTAAATAGGATCATTTTAATTAGTTTTAGAGGATTGGTTGCTTCATTTAACATTATTTGTACTATTTTACAAGCTCTGTATATAGTAAATATGTCGAGTTTGATCAGTTCTGTTAGTGACTGTAAATGTTTTGTTTTTTTAATGCCCTTTTATTGATTTGATTTTTTATATATGACAAACACACACACAAATAACAAAAACAAAGAAAAGCCTCCAATGTAACAAACTGTAGGATACATCATCACGGTACATTTATCTGTCTAGCTAATGCAAATAAAAAGTTGACATGGATCCTTACGATTGTCATCTTGAGCTGTCTTGATCATTACAATCCTGTGTAAGAAGTTAATTGTTAGCAAATTAACTAATTGCAGTCTGGATCACAACCCTGCTCTTCAATGTCAGTTCTCAGGGAATCTTCAAAATAATATTGACAAGAAGGTTAAACAAATACATTTCCCTTGACAAATGTTACATCCTAAAAAAATGCTTCATTCACCACTTTAATTCTCCATATCATGTCTCTTTTGTGTGTGTGTGTGATGTGTGTGTGTGTGTGGGGGGGGGGATATGAACTCTTGAAAATTCATTGAGCCAAAACTGCATGCTTCTTTTTTAATAACTGCTGATAGTCCCAAGTTAGTCCACCACAGCCCACGACAGTCAAGTACTCTCTTGGGACTCCTTTTTACTTAATTAAAGGTGACAAAAATGAATATTAAGCCCTAATAATAGCTTTAGTTTTAATATGCGTGTTTTGTCAATAAACATGTTTGAAACCCTTTTTGTGTATTTTGTCTTTATTTTATTATAAAAAAGGTTGCCACTAACAGGCAGCCCAAATTTTCAGATGCACTCCCAAGGAAAGAGAAAGGCTGCTGGAAGTAGTATGGGGGGAGGATGGGGAATGATGTCATCAGGCAAGTGTCATTTGACACAGAGATAGGGAGATGAGCCATTGGCCGGGAAAGGGGCTTGCAGGAAGGATGAGGGAGGGGCCTGGAGGGTATGAGACTCTGTGTAGCCCTCCAGTGGCCCTCTTTGCTGGAATTTTTCTGGTGAGGTCTCAGCACAACATTGGCAGGTCATTTTCAAGGTAAGGGCATGGAGCTAATGGCTCCTTGGGGCCTTTGAGCCTAAGGGAGCCTGGGCAAATAAAAAATAAGATTTTGGAGTTGTTTACATGGTTTAGAGTTAAAAAAAAAAGCCTGGTTTGGAGGTCCTCCTTTGTGAGGCGGGCTGTGGCTGGGGGACAGTAGGCCACTAGGTACAGCAGCTGAACATGGGGGGGGGGCAGGGGTTATATAAGAAAATTGTAAAAGGAGCTGTGGTTGACAAGTGAGAATATAGTGCTGCTGGAATGGGTAGCGCTGGGTGCGGGGCCTTTGTTGGAGCCACGGGGGCTCATTTTTTGGTGGTGCAACAAGATTATACAGGTTTTAGTGTTAAAAGGCAGGAGGGAAGTTTCTCCTTGAGAGGGAGGGTGTTTTTAGGTGATTTTTCAGTGGGTACGGGGAGGGCCTGCAGCCACGTGGTGCCTCATGTTGGGCTGGCAGCAGAAGCAGAAAAACAATCCAGGAGTGTATGGTAGTGAGAGAGTTTTTTTTTTCCCTGTTGTTTACTTTGAGTGCCTACGTTATGAAAGGCTGATGGTTAGGGCAGGCCTGGATGCTTGCGGTGTAGCCTCTAGGGGGGTCGGTGAGTTGCTTGGATCCATGGCGGGGGCCCAGGAGTTGATGCTGGCAGCATGTAGGTCATTTTGTTCAGTGGTGGTGGAGAGAGGCCTGTGGATAGCACTGCATGCCTAGGAGGAGGAGAAGAAGTTGTGGCACTGGATGGAGGATTTTGGCCAGTTTGGCCTAGTGGAACATCGTCAGTCGGGAAGGGGGTTTGTGGAGGTGGAACAGGCCACTCACTGTAGGCCAGGCTTTGGTGCAAGCTGGCTCGTGGGAGCTGTGGCCTAGAATTGAAATGTTGGGTTTTGGGTGTTTGGAAGGGACCGGGGCCTGAGAGGGGTAGTGACCCGGATGGAAGGCGAGGCCACACAAGAGGCCGAGAAACCTGGCTTTTCTCTGGGATCGGGGAGCAAGGAGGTTTACCAATCATTGAAATGTTATTCAGCTGCCATAACCCATCCCTTAACATTGTTACGTGGTCAGAGAACTGGAATAGAGGGAATGATGGCGAAGATGTTAGCGGGGGGAAGAGGGCGGCATAGGGGACACCACAGAAGCATGCGGCAGAAGGCCAGATGGAGGATGGTGGTTGTTGCCCATGATGCTGGCCCAGAAGGGGGCCTAGGCATGGGAGAAGGGCACAAGGAACAGGCAAGCAGCAGGCCTGCATGGGCCCACGCATGGGTTGGGAGCAATCTTAAGGGTGTATCTTGCTGCTTTAACTGGCAAAGTAGTTTGCAGTAATTTGCCATCTGGCAGACATCTGCCTCTCCGAATATCATTAGGATTTGCCTGCAATGCTGGATCAGAGTGGGGCCTAGGGCTGGGGAGAAGGGCAAGAGAAGAGGGCCGATGAAAAGCCTGTGTAGGCCAGCACATGGGGTGGTTGTTGGAAGTGCAATGGGGCACAAGGGGACACCCTGCTGAAAGCGCAGCTCTGCAAGCTGAAGTGGGGCAGATAAAAGACAACAGGCTGGAGCAAATGGCAGGTTTTTCAAATGAAGGTTTGTTTGGGTGTGTTCCGAGAGGAGGGACAAGATATAAGAGAACGCTGGGAGGGTAAGGGAAGGGCAGGGGAGGCTGTGACGTAAGCTGGAAGTGCCATGGCTGAAGGAATTGGCCATTAAGTGCGAGCCCATGGAAAAGTGGTGGTAGCCAACTGGCTTACCATGGGGGGGTAAAAAATTAAAAAAAAGTGTAAAAATATATGAAGGATACATATTCAGATGCTAGACATGCAATAGACAATACGAGGCAGCTTAGGTGGGACGGAAAGGCGAAAGGGGGTGGCAGGGGGCCACGGCATGAGAGGCCACATGACAGAAGGGCCAGAGGGCACACCAAGATGAACATAGGCCTGGTTTTGCTGGTTGGGGCTAAAGAAGGGGGGGAGATGCTTGGCAAGTCCCACTCACATTGTCATTTCCTTCTTAACAGTATTCCTAGCAGATTCAGATGGTACCAAAGAAGACACCACTCTCCAGCATCAAGATGACGGAGGAGGATCCAAATTGATGGACAAGATGATGGAGCTCGTCAAGGCAGCCAAGAAGAGAGAGGAAGAGGAGGAGGCATCGAAGAAAAGGAAGGAACTGGAAGGAAGGACGGGGGGCAGGGGAGAGAAGAGGCCATGAGGAGCAGGCCCCAGCCCCTCGCCTGTCCCACAATCTGAACTTGGAGCAGCGCCATCTGGGCCAGGCCTGAGTGGGGGTAAGGGTGATGTGGATATTACAAATAAGAGTTATCTAAAGGAGTATTTGGAGGGGCTGATAGGTGATATGGTGGAGGAAGGGGTAGGAAGGATGGAGAAAGAACTTCAAGCGATAAAGGACAGGGGGCAAGTGGGGGAAGGGGGTATGGGTACACCACCAGGGAAGAAGAAACTATATGAAAGGGCCCCCAGGTTTTGCATTGGGTGACCACATGCTGTTGTCAATAAAAGAAAAGATGTGGAAAGGGGAATACATAAACATTTTTGGACTAGTGGACAAGGACAAAGCCAAAAAATACAAACAGAAGGAACTGGTGGGAAAGTCGGAGATGGCGGTGACATTAGCAGTAGTGGGGCACAAGGAAGAAGCAGAGTACAAGGGGAAGAACATAGACATGTGGCAGGTGGGTTTTCTGATATACAATGCGCTGATCCTGGAAAAACAGCCGGAGTTGGCAGTTCCCCTTTTGACCTATACGGCAATCATCAGGGATGCCTATAAAGCTAAGCTGGGATACAGATGGTTAAAATATGATGAGGCCTTTAGGAAAAGGATGGCGGCCAAGGGGGACCTGAGGTGGGACTGCACACACTCAGAGCTATGCATGTGAACACTATCGAGCCCCATTGGGGCACCCGGGGGGATCACAGCAAGAAGGTTACACCCCCAACAGTGGAGAAGACATGATGGGATTACAACAGGGCCTCATGCATGTGAGCAGACTGTAAATTTTGTCATGTTTGCTCGTGCTATGCAGGACCACACCCAGTGGCAAACTGCCGACGGTGAGGGAGAGGAGTACATAGCGGGGGGGAGGGGGAACAGCACCAGAAGCAGTCCTTTCATGGGGCAAAGGGGAGGTGGGGGCAGGGGCAGAGGGGGACACAGAAGAGGGGCTTACAACTCCAACTATGGTGGGAATTGACAGGGAAGGGGCAGCAGTGCATTGGGGTTTCCCCCTGGTGCACACCCCCATAGCATGGAAGGTAGTGAAAGCCAGGACACAGGAATACTCAGACGTAGTCAGAGCATAATACCTGCAGAAAGGTTTCAAGAAGGTTTCTGGGTGGATTTTGAGGGTAGGAGCAGGGCAATGAAAGTGAAACATTTGGGGTCAGTAAAGGGGAAGGATGACATTGTCTGAGCTAAAATTTGGAAGGAGGTGCTAGCTGGGAGGGTGGATGGCCCTCTTGTGGAACCTCACTGTCCTCACTTCAGGGTTTCACCCTTAAGGGTGGTCCCGAAGAAGAAGGAGGGGGAGTTTAGACTTATACACACCTGTCTTACCGGGAAGGGGCCTCAGTAAATGAAGGGATTCCGGAAGACTTATGGGCAGTCTCATATGCATCCCTGGACCAAGCTGTGGTGATGATAAAGACAGTAGAGGAGGCCTGGCTAGCAAAGACGGACATCGAATCCAACTTCAGGCTACTGCTGGTGAGGCCTGAGGACTGGGACCTTTTGGGTTTTCAGTTTGAGGGAGGGCTGTATTTCGACAAGGCCATCCCGATGGGATGCTCAGCAGCCTGTTTGATCTTCAAGGCTTTTAGCTCTTCGGTGCAATGCATGTTCAGTTGGAGATATGGGCACAGGAGAGTGGTCCACTATTTGGATGATTTCCTGCTCATAGGGGAAGTGAATATGAGACAGCAGGGATATTGTCAGATTTTAAGGACTTGTTAGGACGCATAGGCATCCCATGGGCAGAGGGAAAGATGGAGGGTCCAAGCCGGCAATTAGAGTTCCTGGGAACTGAGGTGGATATGGCACAGGAATGTTTCCACCTGCCAGGTGACAAAGTGGCCCAGCTAGGGGTCTGTTAGCCCAGGTAAGGGGGAGGCAGAGGGTGTTGCTGGTATTAGCATTGCAGCTACTGGGGCACTTTAATTTTGCTTGTAAGACCATAAACCCATGCAGGTCTTTTATCAGGAGGCTGGTGAGGGTGATAGGGAAAGCAAAAAAGCCCCATCATGGGCTGACATTATAAAAGAGGTGCAGGAGGACTTAGGTGTTTGGGAGGAGTTCCTCAATGAGTATAATGGGGTGCCATTTTGGCAGGATGAATGGGCATACAACACAGAACTGGAGTTATACACTGATGTGTCGGGGCACTGGGGATGGGGGCTTACTTCCAAGGTGACTGGATCTCAGAGGCATGGCTGGATTCCTGGAAGGAGGCTGGTTAAATGAAAGATATCACCTTTTTGGAGATATTCCCTTTCTGAGTCACGCTGGAAGTTTGGGGGGACAGGATGAAGGGAAAACACATAATGTTTTGGTGCGACAATAGAGTGGTGGTGGAGGTAATAAATAGGCAAGGGGGAGTCACCATCTCAGTAGACAGGGTCATGCGTCGCCTGGTTCTGTTGGGCCTGTAACAGAACCTGTCATTTAAGGCACAGCATATTGAAGTTGATCAGAATGAGGTGGCTGACAGTCTTTCCCATTTGCAGTTGGACAGGTTCTGGGAGTTGGCACCAAATGCAGCGGAGCATGGAACCAGGGTGTCAGACCATTTGTGGGAAATTGGAGGGAGAAGGGCGGATGGTTGTACCAGAGCTCCTGGGAACGCAACACGCTGAGAGCATACGAAGGGGCATGGGGGCTTTCCAGGAGTTCTGGGCCGGGGCAGTATGGGACATGGAGGAGCAAGTATCAGAGAACCAGGTAAAGCAGTACATAGTGGGTAAGTGGGAGGAGGGGATGGCCTATACCACAATGGCTGTGCAGCTAGCCGGCATAGGATAGGTGTGTAAGGACAGAGACTGGCCAGACATCATGGCAGGGGGGGCCATGAGGAGGATGGTGGTAGGTTGGCAGAGGGGGCACTGAGTGAGAAAGGACAAGAGGAGGCCTATCATGGGGAAGCTGCTTAAAAGGGTGATGGGGGCCCTATAGCATGTATGCACCACAGCAAAGGAAGCCTGCCTATTTAGAGCGGTCTTCACTGCTCATGGCAAAAGGTGCCTTCAGGGTTGGAGAAATGGTGGCCCCGTGGAAGTCAGGGGCAGCCCAAGGTTTAAAGGCTGGGAAAGTGGAGTTGGGGTAGGACTGGGCAGTCATATACACTTGTCCCAGTCCAAAATGGACCAAGGGGCAGGGCAAGGCCGTGACCTTGGTCAGACAGGGGCCGGGCAAGGTATGCATGGTCACAGAAATGGAGGAGTATAGGAGAATCAGAGGGGACCCGCAGGGGGGAATTGGTTTCTGCATGGGGATGGGAGCCCAGAACTGGGTTTGCAGGTCAGGCGGTCCTTAGAAGGCACTCTGTTCACTGGAGGAAGACCCCACAAATTTGCCTCCACTAATTTGCATGGGGTGGCTTCCAGGCCATGGCCAGGAGTGGGTCAGAGGTGGAGGTGAAGCAGGTGGGAGATGGAGATCCAATTGCTATAAGCAATATGTGAGGTAGGACTATCTGGGTTTTGTGCTCACCATGGTGTTTTTTCTATTTATCCTGCAGGAGAGAAACGGCAGGTCTGGTTGGTGGGGCACTCCTTCATTTATTAGGTGGAGAGGTTTGTGGCTTCAAGGAGTGGTGGAACACAGCTGTGTACAGCTCTGGAGCACACAAGGGTGCAATGGAAGGGCATTGGGGCATGAGGTGGGCTCAATTCATGCAGCAATTGGAGGAGCTCCGAATAAGGTGGAGCAGGTCGGATTTGCTCATCATACACCTAGTGGGAAATGACCTGGGGGAAACACCATGGGGGGCCTTAGTCCACAGCATAACAGTGGATCTGGAAAGGGTGAAGGGTTGATGGCCAGGGTTGATCATTGGCTGGTCTGAGATCACATCCCGGAGGGTGTGGAGAGGGGTCAAAAAAGTTTGGGCAGTGGAAAAAGGGAGGAAACAGCTCAACAAGAAGTTGACAAGCGAAGCGATTGAGATGGGGGAGTGCACGTTCAACACAGGGACATTTCTTTTGAGAGAGCAGAGGTGTATTGGTCAGATGGGGTCCACCTGACTGAATGTGGCATGCGCCTATTCCTAAGATCCTTGATAGACCTGGTGGGTGGGATAGATAGGAGGGGGCCTAGGTACTAGCCTGCAAGGGGGGAGCCCCAACTTCCATCACCAGCGGGAGATGGGTCAATGGAGAAGGGGGGAGCAAGAGATGGTTAAATAGGTGGAATAGGCAGAAAGGGGGGAGAGCAACAAATGCCGGGGGCAAAGGGTACCCAGGTGTGAAATTAAAGGGAAGTGGGGGGAAGTTTAGAGCCGAGGAGTCAGATCATAGTGTCTGGACATGGGGGTGGAGGTCCTAGTAAGTCAGTACCTGGTACTAGTGATGATGTGGGGGGTCAGATCTGAGTGTCCAGACCCAGAAGGAGAAGCACAATGAAGAAGAAGACCAGGAAGGAAGGATGTTCAGAAAGCAATATTGGACCCCTATGTGGACTGTTTTTGAATGTAATGTTGATTCAAGAGATTTGGAATGTAAATATTAATTAGTGCCTAAATAAATTGTTGCCAATGAGCATCCAAGCTAGCAGTTGTGGAGTGAGTTATTTTGGGGGGGGGGGTCAGATGACAAATAAGGTTGCCACTAACAGGCAGCCCAAATTGTTAGATGCCCCCCCCCAGGAAAGAGAAAGACTGAGGGAAGTAGGATGGGGTGGAGGGGGGATGATGTCATCAGGAAGTGTCATTTGACACAGAAATAGGGAGATGAACCATTGGCTGGGGGAGGGGCTTGCAAGAAGGATGAGGGAGAGGCCTGGAAGGCATAAGAGTTTGTGAAGCCCTCCAGTGGCTCTCTTTGCTGGGATTTTTTCCCCACCTCCCGCCCATGGCAGGAATTGGATGCTGCAGTTAGGGGCAGCTAGGACAGGTTTGTCCTAGGCCAGTATGGCCTGAAGGGGCCAAGGCACTGCAGAAGGGCAACAGGATTTCGTGGAGACTGTTAGAGCCTGGTTCCTGGTGCAAGTAGCCTGGGCAAGGGAGAAGCAAGAGGAAATAAAATAGTAAAAATATATATATATATATATATATATATATACATGGGTGAATAGAAGGGAGGGGAAAGGAGAGAGGGGGAAGTAAGAGAGGGTTAAGTAAGGGGATTAGGCAGAAAGGGGGAGGGGCAGGACAACACATGCTGGGGCAAGGGGCACCCAGGCGTGTAGTTAAATGGGGGTGGGGGAAAGTTTAGAGCCTAGGGGTCGGATCGTAGTGTCCAGACCCTGAAGGTGAACCATGCAAAAACAAGATCAGGAAGGAAGGAAGTTCCAGAAGCAATATTGGACCTCCATGTGGACTGTTTTTGAATGTACTGTCAATTCAAGAGATTTGGAATGTAAATATTAATTAGTGCCCAAATAAATTGTTGCCAACAAGCATCCAAGCTAGCAGTTGTGGAATGAGTTATTTCCGGTGGGGGCAGATGACAAAGATAAGTTTATCAGTTTTAAGTCTGGTATGCTGAGCCACAATGTTCTAAAGCGGCTCTTGGCAGCTGTATTGTGTTGGAGGTGGGATGACAGTTTGTGTAGCCCAGATACATTTGGACAAGTGAATCTTTGACAATGTCTGTACTGATTAGCTTTCAGGGAGGAGTGGCTGCTTTGTACTTGTCTTCATTCCAGTATGACTGAAAAGTGCTAAGGGTGGAACTAGCAGAGCCATTATCAGAACTGTTTAGTGAGTCTCTGAGCACAGGAGAGGTCCCAGAAGACTGGAGAAGGGCTCATGTGATCCCGCTCCACAAGAGTGGTAGCAGGGAGGAGGCAGGGAACTACAGACCATTCAGTCTTACCTCAGTAGTGGGCAAGATTATGGAGACACTCCTTAAGGAAAGGATAGTGCAACACCTGGAATCCATAGGAGCACAGGATCCAAGACAGCATGGGTTTACAAAGGGAAGGTCTTGTCAAACTAATCTCATAGATTTCTTTGACTGGGTAACCAGAGTGGTGGACCAAGGGGGAGCAGTTGATGTTGAATACCTTGACTTCAGCAAAGCTTTCGATACTGTTCCACATAGAAGATTGATTAATAAGCTGGATATGCTCGGGGTGGCACAGACATTGGTCAACTGGGTGGGAAACTGGTTGACGGGCAGAAAACAGAGTGGTAGTAAACAGTATACAGTCAGAAGAGATGCAAGTCACAAGTGGGGTACTTCAGGGATCAGTTCTGGGGCCAGTCATCATCAATATCTTCATCAGTGATATTACAGATGGACTGGAGGGTAAGGTTTGTCTGTTCAGAGATGACACCAAGATCTGCAATACAGTATATGATCCAGATGGTGTGGGCAGAATGAGAAGAGATCTGGATAAACCAACAAAATGGTCAGAAGAGTGGCAACTGGGGTTTAATTGCAAAGAAGTGCAAGATCATGCACATAGAGAAGAGAAATCCTGAAGCCACCTATAGGCTGGGAGGGGAGTTGCTGGCAGTCACAAGGAAAGAAAGAGACTTGGGCATCATCATCACCGATGACCTGAAATCATCCAAGCAGACCTCTAAAGCAGTAGGTAAGGCTAGAGGGATGTTGAGGTGTATTAGTAGGGGTATCACAAGTCGGAAGAGAGAGGTAATAATCCCTCTTTACAAGACACTAGTTAGGCCCCATCTGGAGTACTGCATGCAGTACTGGAGGCCACACCTTCACAAGGACATTAACCAAATTGAGGCAGTCCAGAGAAGGGCAACCAAAATGGTGCAGGGACTGCATCAGAAAACATATGACAGATTAACTGAACTCAATATGTATACCCTTGAGCAAAGGAGGGAGAGAGGCTATATGATTGAAACATTCAAACACCTTAAGGGCATTAACAAGGTGAAAGAGTCTAACATGTTTCAATATAATTAAAAATAGCATGAAAAGAGGACACAGCGTGAGATTAGAGGGAGGCCGATTAAGGGATAATGTGAGGAAGTTCTTGTTCACAGAAAGGGTGGTGGATGCATGGAATGGCCTACCTCAGGAAGTGGTGGATATGAATACAGTGCAGGGCATCAAACAGGCATGGGATAGGCATAAGGGAGCAATACAGATGAGTATGACTAGATGGGCCATTGACAGAGCAAAGGCCTATGGCACATTCATAAGGTAGAAAAAGAAATGGGCAGACTGGATGGGCCTTGCAGTCCTTATCTGCCATCAACGTCTATGTTTCTATGTTTCTAAACAGTAGTCATTTATGAGGACGTCTCTTAAATCATTCCTGAATAAAAACAAGCTTGTTTAAACATATTTAAAAAATAGTCAAAGTATGCACACTGCATGAATGAAGGCATCGGTACAGATAGAAATTATTGGATTATTGGGTGCAAGGTAATGAATGGCCAGACATGTTTTATACTAATATTTATGTTTTATTTTGTAGCAAGACAGTATGGCTTACAGGTACATTAGATAGCTAAAGAGAACTTATACTGCATGAATCTGCTGTTTTAGAAATTATGAACTGTGTAATTACCTTAGTTCCTGATACCCTGATCTGAAAAGGTTTTACTACACTGTCTGGTGCACTTTGCAGTACAATTCTATTCAGGCACCAAACAACTAGCAGAGCAGACTTGGGGGAGAGTTGGGAAAGGATTGCTTAATTTATTATCAGCTCCACTAATGAATGGCAGTTTGGCTTCCAGCAACCAAATAAGTCTCTACACCCATTTATCTTTCGTTTGGGCCATTCATGTTTTTTTTTTAATAAAAATAAATCTGTCACAGATAACACAGGAGAGCAAATAGACAGCTCTACATTTTTTCTTAAAGCAAACTCTGTAGACAGAGCAGCTGCTCAGCCCCCCAACAATAAACTGTATTTCCATTTTCACTTTTTGCCATTCACTTTTTCCTTATTTGAGACACCTGTTTTTATTATGGTTGCTTGCATGCACGTGCAAGAAACATAGTGCCACCATATGACTTTTTGTAGGTGTGCCACCCCCTCTTCCTATGCTGTGATCCTATTTGCAGGCACTACCACACCACACCAATGAATGGCCGAGCTGTCTATGACAGCCGTTCAGATGCAGTGGCATACAGTTGAAAGAAAATGACAGCTGCAATAAGCGGTGGTAACGTGTAGGTCATTTGCATATTTAGCCTATCGTCATACTGATCTGGTTTTAGCAGTGTGCTGCTGGTTGTCTCACTCTGTCTCTCTCATCACAGACTCCTGATACAGGACTTAAGGAATCAAGTCATATTTTACTCATGGGGATGCTATATGCTTTTTCACACAAGCAAACTTAAGAAAAATATAAATGGTTTTATTTAAATATAGTAAGGGGTATGAGCATTCCGCCTCTGCTGATTTTCTCATACACAAAACAATGGAAAAGAAAACCCTCTTAGGTTAAGACATAGGACCACATCAACTTTACTGTAGATTTGAGCAAGAAAAGCAATTTAGGATTCCAATCTAATTCATGAATTTAAGATTACATTTTGATGAACCCTGGTAATACAACCATTTCCTTTAACAGAAGACGTGTCCATGGATAAATGATCAGCTTTAGTTCAGCAGATTTTGTAGAAACCAATTATTCTTTGGCTGGCATGTTGTTAGTGACTGTAGCTCCTATTAGATATGCCATGCCTTTCTGTTACACATGCCCCATAACCTCACCCCCCCCCCCACACACACACACACAATACTAAGGCATCAATCGATTGCATGATGACTCGACAACATCCGCTTAAAACTGCTAGAACATAGCCCCAAGTGACCCACATTCCGTAGGTCAGACCTGCAAGTTGACATTAAAATGTACAGACCTGCAATAGTCTTGTACAACCAGCAAAATCATTAAGGTGGCCAATAAATTTATTATCATTCTTTCCAGTCACCGAAACCACAAACAGAGACAATGACTCACTTCAATAAAGGACCAGCTTATGATTTGTTTGCAGAAAATGTTAACGTCTGGTAGTTAGGATAACTGGCTCACATCTACCCAATTTCTTAATGTTACTGCTCATGAACAGAGGTAGGCTTTGTCCACGTCGACTGCTTTCATTCCAAATGCTCCCAGGATGTTTTCTCCTATGGCAGCAACTTGCCATTCACTTTTCAACCAACATATAATGGAGATCAAAAGGGTGGGCACTACGGTTGGAGTGATCAGCTGTGGTCTGGCGGCACCTGGGGGGAGTAAAGTTACATCAGTGTCTGTGCAAATCATTGTTTATTTTTTTTCTGTGTTCACTCTAAGAGTTTTGTAAGTTACTTATGTTTATTAGGGATTTCTGGTTTATATAATGTGTATTTGTGACCAATATGCAATACAGGTTGTATCCCCCATCCCTCCACTTCATGTATTTTCATCACTCCTGTCCTGTTCCCTTATTTGATTTCATTTAACTGACCTTAATTTTTATAATCACTGAACACACTCAATGTCGCATCAGTGCCCCATTACTGTTTAGTCCCTTTGATCTTCATTATATGCTAGTTGAAAAGTGACTGGCGAATTGCTGCCATTAGGGGAAAAAGTTCTGGGAGCATTTGGAATGAAAACGGTTGATGTGGACAAAGCCCAGCTATGTTCATAAGCAGTAACATTGAGAAATTGGTTAGATGTGAGCCAGTTATTCTAACTACCAGATGTTAACATTTTTGTCCTTATGTTTTACAATAAAGTTCCACAGGTAAATGCACTTCAAAATTAACCACAATGCCACAAGATTTAATAACAAATTAGTTGTATTTAATGTTCCACCAGTGTGAGCCCCTAGCCCCTTGGCTACAAGCCTTCAAAACTGATAACTTTATTGCCCTGCTGCACTTTTCATGGGCTTTTGGGTACACTTTTTGTGCACCAGTGATTTTGTATTGGCAGATCTTGCTTGACTGGTAGACCTGCTGGTATCTTGCTGTGTCTCTGTCTTGGATAATAAGGTCTAAACGCATTTGGGATAACTACCTAATGATAGTAAAATGGCACAGATTCTTAAGTGTTGTGGTGTTCTATAGCCTCTGCAACCCTCCTGTACTAAACTGTGTTGGGTATGTTACTTTTTCTATTACTTTCTATTTCTTTTGGAAACTTGATCCAGGAAGCTCTGTGTAGTCACTAGCAAGGATGGAGAAGCACTAGAAAAAGTAATACACCTGACAATTAGTTAATTATTTCTTTTTATATAAAAACAATACAAAAATAGTAAATAACAGATTACATTTATTTGAAAGTAATAGGTTAGTTACTAGTTACTTTTGAATAAATGTAATCAGTTACAGTTATGTATTACTTTTGTATAAAAAGACATAAGTAATTGTAACTGTAAGGTGTATTAACTTTTTCCAGTACTTCTCCATCCTTGCTAGTGACTGCACAGAGCTTCCTGGAACAAGTTTCCAAAAATAATAGAAAGTAATAGAAAAAGTAACTTACCCAACACTGGTACTAAAACACTTATCACCTCCCCACCACATTTGTTCCAGTAAAAGTTTAGTTTTCCCTGGAAAAGTGATGAGAAATGCTTCAGTCTTTTTTTCCCACATTCCATATGCATGACCTCATCTGTTCTCCAGAGATGAAAGAGCCAATCGGCATAGGCACTGCACAGAGAATAGCTCTATAGTTTCAGTGAGAGGAAACCACAGAGATTAATGCATGAAAGGTTTTTATCCTTTACTCACTTGGAGTTTTACCTTAGTGGAAATGCTGCACTGTGTTCCTAGAAAATATACTGGTAACACAACCATTTTGATGTTATGTTAATAAAATCAGATTTGAGAGATGAGCAGATTATGGTCAACAATGACAAAATTTAGTAGAATGTTAATGAAAATCCAGCCTCTTTTTTTTCAGAACTTTATAAATCTTAGTACAGCACTGCTTATTTAATTAACTCATTACCTCCAGTAGCTTCTTAAGAAGTCCGAACTGAGTCAGTATAGCAGTGGTTTAAGGCTCTGAGCTACAAATCTGCAGACCTGGGTTTGACTCCCACAGCCTCCACTTGCATACTGTATAACCCTGAACAAGTCACTTAACTTCCCTATGCTCCTAGGTCACAACTGGAAACAAGTTTCAGCTTAGTGTGCCACTCCTGGTTAAACAATTGGAAATAACAACAATAAATTGGGCCATGGAGAATACTGATTGCCACCATACACTGAGGCAAAGAACTGCAGACCAAGCAATGGGAGGATGACAGTGGTGCAGTGGAGTAGTTCACCTTGCACCAGCCCAGCCTCAAGAAACTCTGTGATGGTACAGGTAGGCAATGCTTAAAATGTGTGCAGGTACTGTGAGCAAGGTTGGTCGGAGAGAGCCGGGGGTTCAGAAGGGCTGATCTGTACTTCCTTCAATCAAGACTGCACGTAAGGAAGGGAAATCAAAATGCAGTTTTCATTGAAAAAATAAATTATTTCTTTCTATAATTTGAAAAGGTGGAATTAGATTTAAATGGTGATTGTCAGAGCCGTGGTGTTTTTGCTGCTTTAGGTACTGTTTGAAACTGTATAGATAAAGTATATACAGGGTGTCCCTAAATTCCCTAGCTTTGTTTACAAACAGCTGGTGTTTGGCAGTACATTACTTTTCTTTTAAAAACTATAAAGACAGACTAAGAAATATCTGCAAAAAAATTAGGCGTTGCCGGTTTGTCACAAACATGAAAAGGTGCATTTGTTTAAAGTTTGTAATTACAGGACTAGGTAACGGTCTAAATGGATTGCTGTTGTTGCTACTCAGAATTAAGTAGCAACCCACCAAGACAACAGCAGACAGACAGACATCTGGTCCACATTGTTCTTTACTGATATGATGTCATCAGGGACAATGACCATCATGCCTGCTTTACTTTAATCATAGTACCATCTTAAAAACATCCCGGTACAATATTATGCCTCAAACAAGTGTTTGTTACATAAAAATGTGAAACACCAATAAATAAACTGTAGGATTTCTGTGTTGGAGTTGTAAGGGCTCAGAAAAACATTATGGAAATGAATACTTTGTACCAAGTACCATGATTAAACTAAGGCAGGCATGATGGTCACAGTCCCTAATGACATCATACCAATATAGAACCTTGTCTGCAAATAAATTTTGATAAAACATCATTGTGTGAATCTTTGAACCTCACCCCCACTGAGCGAAGCAGTAGTCTGGACCAGCATTTCAGCTGATGAAACTTGGGACCTATGCATCTAAAACTGTACATCTTGCATACACACACACACACATATATACACCAATGATTTAAAACTTACAGATGGTTTGACAGATGAGAGAATGAGAACTTAAAGGCACTGTGTAACAGGCAGCAGGATGCTTGAGTTATGTTTCCGAGGATGACAGTTGTGTGGAGGCTTCTTACCCTACATATTCTAGGGTAACAGACAGCAGGTTGAAGAAAATGTGTTTTATACTTGTCTCCTGAAAAGTAAATGATGATCTTCAGATTAAAATGATAATGGCTCAGCAATTAAAAAAAAGTAGTTTGATCAAGATTTTAAGCAGAAAAATTAGCATTGCATTGCAAGGTTGTAAACTGTGTCATACTGGGGTGCAAAAAATGTTAAAAACATGCTGCTCTATCTTGCTAGCGGATTCATAAACACTGAGCTCTCAGCTGAATAAAATACAAAAGAAAGCATTGAGGAGCTAGGCCTATCTTCAACTAGAACCCCCTCCCCATTAGTCTTACTTCACATTTAAAAAAAAAAAGAATACGATTACATTTGCTGAAGAATAATTATGTGGCTACATTTCTTTCAGGGACTGATAATCTTTGATAATGAATGCATGATAATTAAAAAGGTGGGACTTTTCCATTTTTGTCCAAGATACGAATTCCTAGGAATGTGGATTGACATATAAGGGATCACATGTAATTTCATGAACAGCCTAAACTAAGTGGTGCCAAAGCAGGTCACTGAGCTAAAATAATGTGGTCCCAGCAAGACACATTTGATAATCGGCACCAAATTTTGCCTGGTACCATAAATATTATTGATTGATAATGCAAGAAAACTGTCAAAGTACATGAACATGTAAGTTGCAGGAAAGCAAGTTAGCCTTGTGATATCACAAGTAAGCCGACAGCAAATCAAATGATTAGGACCTACCATATTAGCCACTGATATGCATTTTAAAACAAACATTGTAAGGAGACAGATAGGTTATATAATATTATTTCTTTTGGGTAACATGTTTTTTCTCATTATCATTTGTCATTCTAAATCAGACATGGGCCATACAACTAGAGTGTTATTTTAAATTTGAGAACACCTCTCATCCTTTTGACTTGCATATCAAGGACAGGGACTAAAAATCAGGGACACACTAAAAATATGGTAATATCAGTTCAGGAAGCCTCCTCCAATGGGTGGTTTACTATGAATAGGATTTTGTGAAGCAGAACCATGCCAACCTGCCTTACCACTACACAAATTATCATACCTAACTTGAATTTCAAAAATCGGCTATTTTTTTTTCTTACATTTGCGAGGGATGCCCCCACATACATCCACCCAAAGGCACACCCCAATGCTTGTCCATCTCTGCAGTGTGGAGGTGGGGCTGGCATGACTTAAATATTTCATTGCCATTCCTATTCTTCATTTGTTTAACTCCTGCACATCCAATGCTAGTATCAGCAAGCAAACATTCAGCATTGAGAAATGCTTGTTTAAAATATTTTGCCACACATATCTGCCAGATAGACACAAGGAAGTTTATTTCCCCAATCCTAGCACACTGCCCATTTTCACCCTTTCTTTCAGAGTACAGAGAGAGAGAGAGAGAGAGAGAGAGAGAGAGAGATTGATTCATTGTGGCTGTCTCATTCATCTCATCCTACCTGGCAGCACCACTGTGTGTGTCTTCTCCAACACGTCTTGGTTCAAATGGCAGTGTAGTTCCAGGGCTCCCAAACCCATCAGAAGAGTGATCAGCTAGTTGCAGACATTTGTTGATCAGAGTAGGTGTCTAACACAGAAGTATCAGCCACTTGTTTAACTTTTAAGGTGCTCAGATTCCCAGCTACTCTCCCACAACATGCATCCTAATGTCCAGCAGCTTAGTTTTATCAAGAAAGCGAGCAGACAGAATAAATAACTTTATTTTAAGTTATGAACCACCCACCCCCACACTAAGATCACAGCTACTCCTTCAAGTGTGCACACACCAAAAATTAAAAAGACACAAATTGAATTATAACATGCAGTGCTTTTATTACCTCAACCAGATGGCTGTGTAGCTCCTTCACTATGGTAACTACAACTGCAGAGGCTACTTTAATATGTCCACAACAGAATGTCGCCAGATGGGGATGGATGGGACCCTGGGGAAGGGTCAGAGCTTGCCTGCCCAGTCCAAAAAATAATAATAAAACAAATTACATACAGTATTAAAACTGTACTTAAGGATGGAAAGCGGATGATATGAACGCAATGTGCATTCATTCCCTACACCCCCAAAAGTGATTATTCATTGCCGCAAAAAAACAACCCAAAAAAAGCAGATCAGTCATCAGGTAAAAATCAAAAGGATTTGCCAGCACACATAGCTAGTTTCATTCAGAGATTGTGTTCCCAGCTAAACGGAACATAGACAAAACAGGATCAACCACAGAAGCGCTCTTACAGAAGATAAAATAAATCAAACTCTGGTTTCTGAGGTACAGATATGTATTCAATGCTTGAGATCATGGCACTATGCCACAGCGCTACACCTTCTGAAGCAAGCTTTCCTAGCCCTGAAAAAATATTTGTGACTCAGAGACTTGATTTTGATTTATTTTCTTCTAAAAGAGCACTGACACGGTTGTACCCATTTCATCCCAGTTTTGCTTGCGGCTAGCATCCTCCTGCCCATGAGTGCATGGTGTTGCATTTTAATGTGAACTCATGGCAAAACAATTCATTTACTAGTAAGAAAATAATTAATTCAGGATGGATAGCAGTATTGAAAACATCATCATTAGGTCTAGAATTGGGGAGCAAGCAGTTAGCAGAGAATGCAACAAAAAGTGGCAGAGGAAAACAAAATTGCACGCAGAAGTGTAACACTTTTATGGGCTGCAGATCCTGAGTTCACAGAGAAATCTGTTAACACTGTTGCTAGGTAACTAGTATTATGGCACAGATGCAGAAAGAGCATATAATGTAATTTGTTTTATTTTATTTAGTGTGCATTTTGCAAGTGGCACATCAGAGGCTCAGGCTCCCACTCTCCCCAAGCTTTCTCGTCACCTCCTTTGTTGCCAGATTGCTTTGCCAAATGCATTGAGACCAGCTCCTCCTTACTGCAAGCTCATTGTGCCCTTTGCCAGCACTCCTAGCTAGGGACATGGTTGCAAATCTGATCAGCACTGGTTCAGACATTCTTGGGACTTTTTCCTCTACAAAACTGCAGATAGATTCCGATAACTACCATCCTTCACCCAAGTATTCCTACATTTGAAATTGGACTTGGCAGGATTTATTTTTGCAAGGTTGCATCCAAGACAATGAATTAATAAAATAATAATTGATCCAGAAGCAAATGATTTGATACCTTTTAATGGACCAACATAGATGTAACAACAAGAACAAAGTGCTCTAGCTTTCGGACCAACCAGTCCTTCTTCAGAAGCTCATGGCAGTTGTTTAGAAAATACAATACTTATAACAGCTAGATAATGCAGAGAAAAACAGAAAAAAATCCCCATTGGTTTAAAATACTCATTTAAAAAAAACAGAAGATGATGTCAGAGAAGTTTAACAGTACAATACTGCCCTCAGTCCAAATGAACCTTGGGTTCAGATGTGCTTAGTGCAACACACATACAAAGAATCCTACTGCACATAAATTTAATTATAATAAGATAACACTGCTGAAGCAGATAACTCCCAAATCAAGCCATGAGTGTCACAGTCAGTATAAGGATGTGATTACTGAAAGGCAACCCCCACCCAGCTTAAAAGACAAACTAAGATAGTTATAGGGCTCATGAAATTACAATGTATGCATTAAAGACAAGAATTACCAGTAAAGTTGTCTAAAAAACATCAGTGCACACTGTGTGATGTGTAAAACCTAGCTGGACATGCCACCCAGCTGTATTCTCAAGCTAAATAAAGGGCCCAAGAAATTACAAAAACCTCAGGACTATATAAATGATAATTTAAATGTAAATTGATAATATTAGTGTTAAACAAAAAACTCTAGTCGAGGAACCTCAAGGAATTCAGACCATGCAGCCTGATATGTACTGATGTCAATATATACTGAGAATGTAGCAACTTCATGTACCGCAAGTGTCTAGGGAATCTGAAAAAGAGATAAAAATGTAATTTATCTCCTCCTGTTCATACAAACAATACAACCTAACCCACCCCACATCACAATAATGTGGGTGGGGGAGATACATAGCTTAAACGAGATGTTGTCTCTCTCTCTCTCTCCCCTCCTTTTTCTCTCTCTCTCTCTCTCTCTCCCACACACACACACACACACACACACACACACACACACACACACACACACACACCTCAATCTCTCCTAGTGAACCTATATTAACTTCAGTCACTGTAATTGTTCCCCAAAGGAACACAACTTGTCATGAAATCCTGAGTAAATTACTACAATATTAGCCTAATGTAAAAAGATATGTGCAGGACCCCCAAGCAAATAAGATCACACATCCCAATATGTACAGAGTTACAAAAATTATATATAACAGTATAAGATAACACTCCTGTATGTACACTAGCAGGCTGGGTAATCTGAATATGGTGCAATGGAATCAATCCCCCCCCCCCAGGCAAAGATAAAAAGTAAGGAGAAATTCTTTATGTGTGTGAAATAAAAATAGTAACACATTATAACTCCGATAGCTAAATAGAGACTTACCTCAATGTGACAGCAAGCCCCACATCTGTTATATCACATACCTCACAACACATACCCACACACATACATACACACACGCATCCACATCGCACACATGCTGAAGTCCTATAATATGTCAGTTTGAAGAAGAAAAGGTCTATGGATGTTAGTTTCTGTAGTGTCCCATAAAGCCAATATTTATGTGCAGTAGGATTCTTTGTATGTGTGTTGCACTAAGCACATCTGAACCCAAGGTTCATTCGGACTGAGGGCAGTATTGTACTGTTAAACTTCTCTGACATCATCTTCTGTTTTTTTTTAAATGAGTATTTTAAACCAATGGGGATTTTTTCTGTTTTTCTCTGCATTATCTAGCTGTTATAAGTATTGTATTTTCTAAACAACTGCCATGAGCTTCTGAAGAAGGACTGGTTGGTCTGAAAGCTAGAGCACTTTGTTCTTGTTGTTACATCTATGTTGGTCCATTAAAAGGTATTAAATCATTTGCTTCTGGATCTATTCTTGCAAGGACCAATACGGCAACTACTAAATCTAGATTTCAACATGGAAGATACCGAATTGCCGTAGAATATGGCAGTTACATAACATCAAGAAGAAATTGCGGCTAGACAGTGATATCTATTTTCTAACCCAGTGCAAGAGGAGAAACATTATCCCTAAAGGTCTTACTATTTGAATCCATTAAGAAATACAAACAATTTACTTATGCAGAACAACTTTGTCATAGGACCTCTGAGAAACTGAGAAATCACAGGATCTGCATGTCATATGCCCAAAAGTTGTTCTTAACAAAGAGTTTGCTGAAATTGTAACCACTCTGGAAAGGGTGTCTGGGGAACCTATTCAAGACATCTTGCAGAGATACACATTAACTACCAAAGGACCTTAAGAAAAGCCATGCTTGTGGAAAATAGGAAATTAGATGCCCTTCAACATACCATACTTCCTAACAACCATGAAGCACATAATGGAGTCACTGAACAACAACACAATACTGATGGGCACCTTTCAGTTGTTAATTTGTCCAACCACACACTGACTTCTGGAGAACTGAATGTACTTTCAAAGGGCCTCACTTTCTGCCCAACAAAACCACTGGATAACATACTGTTTTGTGGTGAACTAGAGGAGTACTTCCGTAGATTGAGACTTAAAGAATTCTTTCATGGCAGGGAAGAAATCACTGGTAGTGAAGACAGTGCAAACAGCAATAATGTAATGGATAAGAAAAGGAATCTGATTTTACCCCTCAAGTGGGCGTAACAAAAACTAGACAATTATATTAATTGTTTCCGCCAACAAGTCAGTGGTCAGATCCTTACCAGGCAAAAACAAACCCATTATAACCTCTCTCCACTGGAACGGAGAGCTATACGGACACTGAAATCAAACCACAACATTGTCATCAAAAAAACTGATAAAGGTTCTGCAGTGGTGATTTTAAACAGAGAGGATTATGTTACTGAAGCTAATAGACAGCTAACAGATCTTACATACTACAGAGAACTGGAGAGTGACCCCACTACAAGATATAAAGATGAACTATGTGACTTAATTATAACTTTTCCTGACCATGTCCGAAAGAAACCTAGCTCACCTCATTCCTGCTGAACCAAAGCCAGGGACATTCTACATGCTGCCTAAATACATAAACCTGGCAATCCAGGATACCCATAGTCTCTGGTAATGGTACCTTGACTGAGGGATCTCAGGGTTTGTAGAGACCATTTTGAAACCGCTGGTTATGGAAAGAGACAGTTATATCCAGGACACTACGCACTTGTTGCGTACTGTCTGGTTATAAGGATTTACCACCTGATACCATTTTAGTGACAATGGATGTAACATCCCTCTACACTAATATTCCACACACAGATGGCATTGCAGCATGCCTTAAATACATACATGAGAAAGGACCTGACCAAAACATCAACCCTGGAGTGGTGGGGAAACTTATGGAATTCATTTTGACACATAACAACTTCAACTTCAATGGTAAACAGTATGTTCAAACTATGGGAACAGCAATGGGCACCAACATGGCTCCACAGTATGCTAACCTCTTTATGGCTGACTTGGAGGAGAATTTTTTAAGGCAGTATCCCCACAAACCACTGGCTTATTTCCGTTACATTGATGATTTGTTTATCATCTGGATGGAAGGCACAGATGCACTCAAAGATTTTCATCACAAACTTAATAATCTCCACCCTACTATAAAGCTTACCTTGGAGTACTCTACCACCAAGGTTAACTTTCTGGACACCACAGTCATCATTAAGGATGGAACCTTACATACATGTATTTACAGGAAGCCAACAGACAGACAGAGATACCTGCACAGGAAAAGTAACCACCCAAACCATACAAAAAAATCTGTCATATACAGTCAAGCACTTCGTTGTCAACGTATTTGTTCAAATGAGGATGACAGAGATACACATTTGGCTATGTTGAAAAACACCTTTATGGAGCAGGGACACTCTTCCAGGGAAATTGACAGGATAACAGAACGGGCAACGCAAGTACCAAGACAACAACTACTTCAATATAAAGAAAAGACAGCTACAGAAAGAATACCCTTGGTAGTCACATATCATCCAGACCTTGAACGTCTGCGTAAGATTATTAAAGATCTCCACCCAATATTTAGTGAGGATGACACCCTTAATTGTATTTTTAAGGCACTCCCACTACTATCTTTTAAACAACCGCCAAATTTATCCAGCCTAATTATTAAGAGCAAACTTTCACCGGAACAGAATACCATGTCACACAATGGCACACGACCCTGCAATCAACGCCCCTGCAAGACTTGTGGGCTCATTTCTACCTCAGACTGTGTGGTTACATCACAAAACAGACAATTCCAGGTGCATGGAGTTATACATGCATGTCACGACATGTTGTTTATTTCATTCAGTGCAAGAGATGTCCACAAACAGGTTATGTAGGAGAGACACGCCAACAGCTCCGCACTAGGATGAACTCACACAGACATACTATTACAGCAAGGAAGACTGAAAAACCAGTGTTGGGCATCACTTCTCCCAGCCTGACCACTCAGTCTCAGATATGTCAGTAATGGTCTTAAAAGGAAATCTCAAAAACACACAACAGAGACGAGCTTTTGAGATTAAACTTACTTTACATCTCAATATGGTAGCAGATGGGATGAACTTGGATATTGGCTTTATGGGACACTACAGAAATTAACATCCACAGACCTTTTCTTCTTCAAACTGACATATTATAGGACTTCAGCATGTGTGAGATGTGGATGTGTGTGTATGTATGTGTGTGGGTATGTGTTGTGAGGTATGTGATATAACAGATGTGGGGCTTGCTGTCACATTGAGGTAAGTCTCTATTTAGCTATATGGAGTTATAATGTGTTACTATTTTTATTTCACACACATAAAGAATTTCTCCTTACTTTTTATCTTTGCCTGTGGGGGGGGGGGGATTGATTCCATTGCACCATATTCAGATTACCCAGCCTGCTAGTGTACATACAGGAGTGTTATCTTATACTGTTATATATAATTTTTGTAACTCTGTACATATTGGGATGTGTGATCTTATTTGCTTGGGGGTCCTGCACATATCTTTTTACATTAGGCTAATATTGTAGTAATTTACTCAGGATTTCATGACAAGTTGTATTCCTTTGAGGAACAATTACAGTGACTGAAATTAATATAGGTTCACTAGGAGAGAGATTGAGTGTGTGTGTGTGTGTGTGTCTGTGGGAGAGAGAGAGAGAGAGAGAGAGAGAAAAGGAGGGGGAGAGAGAGAGAGACAACATCTCGTTTAAGCTATGTATCTCCCCCACCCACATTATTGTGATGTGGGGTGGGTTAGGTTGTATTGTTTGTATGAACAGGAGGAGATAAATTACATTTTTATCTCTTTTTCAGATTCCCTAGACACTTGTGGTACATGAAGTTGCTACATTCTCAGTATATATTGACATCAGTACATATCAGGCTGCATGGTCTGAATTCCTTGAGGTTCCTCGACTAGAGTTTTTTGTTTAACACTAATATTATCAATTTACATTTAAATTATCATTTATATAGTCCTGAGGTTTTTGTAATTTCTTGGGCCCTTTATTTAGCTTGAGAATACAGCTGGGTGGCATGTCCAGCTAGGTTTTACACATCACACAGTGTGCACTGATGTTTTTAGACAACTCTACTGGTAATTCATGTCTTTAATGCATACATTGTAATTTCATGAGCCCTATAACTATCTTAGTTTGTCTTAAGCTGGGTGGGGTTGCTTTCAGTAATCACATCCTTATACTGACTGTGACACTCATGGCTTGATTTGGGAGTTATCTGCTTCAGCAGTGTTATCTTATGTCAATTAAATTTATGTGCAGTAGGATTCTTTGTATGTGTGTTGCACCAAGCACATCTGAACCCAAGGTTCATTTGGACTGAGGGCAGTATTGTACTGTTAAACTTCTCTGACATCATCTTCTGTTTTTTTTTAAATGAGTATTTTAAACCAATGGGGATTTTTTTCTGTTTTTCTCTGCATTATCTAGCTGTTATAAGTATTGTATTTTCTAAACAACTGCCATGAGCTTCTGAAGAAGGACTGGTTGGTCCGAAAGCTAGAGCACTTTGTTCTTGTTGTTACATCTATGTTGGTCCATTAAAAGGTATCAAATCATTTGCTTCTGGATCTATTCTTGCAAGGACCAATACGGCAACTACTAAATCTAGATTAAAATAATAATTGAAATTTATAGAAGTTACAGTAAAAGGGTTTTTCAGCAGCCATTACGTTCCAAATGCAAATTTGCAGTAAAGTCGGCAGAAGTTGCTGTTCAAGAGGCAAAATAACTATAAGGTGCTATCTTAAAGAATAACATCTCTAGCTGGTTTACTGAGCTTTACCTTGCTGTGCCTACAGAAAACTCCTGTTTCTGCCCATTAGTACACAACTAAAAATATCTTCTCCTTCTGCCCCTGAAAACTATGGCTCAGCAAAAGCAAGGGTTGATGTTGTTTGATTCCTCCCCTGCCCTGTGAGGGTATTTCCATTGTGAAAATAACTTCCATTCACACTTTTTTTTGCTTGCCTTTTTTTCAGTGTGTCTACTGTTTTTGAAGTTGCTTTTGTTTTCTAAGTTCAGGTTTACATTCATTTTTTGTTGATTTTTGTTTTCCTTTTTTTGCTGCTTCACATATATTTTATCTTTTTATTTGCCTTTCACATTTGTAGCTGTGTTGTGATTTTTTTGTTTATATTCGCTCTAGTTGTGCTGTGCTGTTTGTTTGCATTAACACTTTAGTTGTCTTGTATGTTTTTGTTTGCATTAATTTTTTGTGGTATGTTTTTTGTTGTGTTGTGTTTTTTGTTTGCATTCACGTTCTAGTTGAGCTGTGTTTTTTGTTTGCATTCACTTTTTGTTGTGTTGTGTTTTTTTTGTTTGCATTCACTTTTTATTGTGTTGTGTTTTTTTGTTTGCATTCACATTTTTGTTGTGTTGTGCTTTTTATTTGATTTTACATTTTTGTTGTGTTGTACTTTTTTGTTTGCTATCACTTTTTTGTTTGTTTGCATTTACTTTTTCTTGTTGTGCTATTCCTTTTTTGTTTGTATTCACTTTTTAGTTATGCCATACATTTTGTTTAAATTTACTGTTTAGTTGTGCTAATATTTTTTGTTAAATTCATAATTTTTAGATGCACTTTACTGTTTTCATTTGCATTGGATTTTTTATTGATCATTTTTTATGGTTGCACTTTACATTATTTTGGTTTTGTTACTTTATTTTTGATGCACCAAACTTTACATTTGCTTTTACTGGATAACATTTTTGTTTGCATTCCATGTTAGTTGCTGCTTAACTTATTTGATTACATTTTACTTTTTTGTTTGTTTGTGTTTTGCATTTCAGGGTCACTGTAAATAGGTCATAACAATCCTATTTCTTCAATTCAAGTATGACTTCCTTGTGCTTTAAACAAGCAACGGATACATTATTAAAAATATACAAGCAGCCCAAAACCTCTTGAATGCTCTGCCTGCAACACAACAGAGAAATGGGTTTCAGTCAGTTGGGGAATGGGAGGGTGCAGTTTAAATATTGTCATCTCCCACTGGGATATGCAAACCGCTAAAGCTAAAAATGTGATAAGCACAGATACCATGTCAATATGTGGACTTCTTTTAAAAAGATTTTATAAAACAAGACTGTTAACCCCAAGGTAATATAAGGAGGACTTCAGTGTTAAGAAAATGCTTACTGCATACCTGCATGAACTCAAAGACCCCAGCACTGAGGAAAATATTATGTTGTACTGGAGGACTTAGAGATCCATTTGAAAAATGTTTGCTCAACTAACTACCTGTTACCTTGACTGTCCACCCTACAGTACAAAATTGCAAATGATATTCAGCACTGTGGAGAAATACAATACAGTCTCTATCCAGACTGCTTGGCAGACATGAAAGCAGTTCAGATAATAGGGAGTTCATAAAACTGGTATTAAAACATTCAGAGTGTATTCACTTGGGAGACATGCTACCAGTCCATTAGATAGGGATGTCCATATAATGGGGATTCATTAGATCAAGATTACACTGTAGTATCTTCAACCCAAGCCAGATTTCTCCCTGAAGAATTTGAAGAGTCAGCATTTTTAACAAAGTCTGGTCAGAGTTGATATGGCTGTGGAGAGCTTTTGGGATGCTTTTACCCATTATTTCTAATGAATTTACACAATGCAGATCTGCTGAGAGGAAGTTTTAATGTGGTATTCCTTTTACACATTTTTACAATGTATTTTCCTAGAATATGCATGCCGATTACTATATATTTAGCCTGAATAGTTTATAGAAGAAATGGCGCTCTTACTTTTGGGTGGTGGAGTACTGGCAGTACGATGCTGGAATGTGTCATACATAGGCATGAGCTGTGTGCAGGCGATAATGCCCAGTGGCCATACAGCTCAGGTGCTCACATGTTGATCCATCACACTGGTGCCATTGCACTACTCAGTGCAGGTGACAGCCAATGCTATCCCCAGTCACACAGGTCCTGAAACAGGCATCTTGCAGCCGACCTCCCATTTGTTTTTTACAACTGGGGAACTGCAGATGCACTATCCATAGCCTAGAGCCTACACTGTAAATGGTTTTGCAGGATACTGCACCCCACAGTGCCCAGGATACCACAGCAGTCCAGAGGTGGCATGTTACAAAGGGGAACAGTGGAGAGTGTGGGCCTGCAGCGGTGTATGACAGCAGCAAGATACAGCATTGACAAGGCATGCATTGGAGGTATGTCAGTTCTCTCTTATGGTTTGCCAGGGATATCCACATGGCTGCATACACTGGTAGGTCCACAGCTTGCATAGTTCCCCAATGCATAGTACAGCCACTTGGGTCATTCCAGAGTGCAGGTCCCCGGCCCAGGTCCAGTGCAGTCAGTGGCTGGCCATGGCAGGGTTTGGAGGGCAGTGCCAGTCTCCACAACAGGTCTGGTATGGGGGGAGCAGTGGTGTCTATGTATTGAGGCAGTGGGTGGGGGTCCTCTATGCTATGGATATGGACTGTGGTTTCCTCTGGTGCAATTGTGTCCAGGGGGCCCCTACACTATGGAGCTCTTCTGGGAGGGAGTTGGATCGATCAGGAATGGGAGGGGGTACCACTCATCCACCATGGCTGCCAGGCTGCTGTGCACCTGGGTGCACTTCCACAGCCTGCCTATGGGTGGCTGGCTAGGTTAGGCCAGCTATTCATGGCCTAACTGTGTGCCACACTGCTCTGGACTGCAAGGGGTGCATTCCCACTGAGTATGGCACAGCATGACATATGCATGGGAACGCATCCTCAATTTGTACAGCATACTATTTGTGTGCACCCTGGTCCATTCCTTTGAGGCCGGCTCATCCCACACGTTTGAATATCACACTGTGGCACATTGTTGGAGTTGTGCTGCACATCTCCCTTTTCTGCTGGGATGCACTATGCATCTCCTTTGAATATGGGTGTCTTGGACTAGGCTACCCTGAAGAAATACATTATCAAAATGGTAAAATCTTTACTCCGCTGAAAACAAGATATTGCATCTAATTTGGGACAGCCTGAGTAAATACAGTGCAAAAATGTGTAAATGAAGATCCCTATGACAATGAGATGTAGCATCTTCCCTGCGCTGTCCAGGATACAAAATATAGGATAAGAAATATTTAAAGAAAATCTACTCTAAACTGAACTTCACTGTATTTACTGACATAAACAAACAGTTTCTTTATTGTGTTATAACGTATTAGAATGAAGTATTTATTATGAATGTTGTGGCCATGAGGATGGTTGTTGGAGGTGTGTGTGTGTGTGTGTGTGATACATATGTTATATGTGGTAAAGGTGTGTGCTTGTTTGCTGTAGCTCAATATATTTTTTCCCCAAAAAGCATAGTAGAAAATGCCTGCTGATTGCTGCATTTTTAGTCTGGGTAGTTCACTGAAGTCCTGGACTATGTCTGAGACAGTGGTTATCAGATGGTGTTTTTAGAGGTTAAAAAAAACAGTGTAAATTATAGATTTGCTGGGAAAGGGTGACATTTATGAAGTATGAATCTTTCTTGAAAGAAAATACATTCCCAAGTGAAACTAGTAGCAAGAAGCTGCTTAAATGCTAAGTATTTAAATGTGCAAGTTGTTGCATTCCAAAGGGTGTAAACAAATCTCCAGTTTAATAGCAACCAATATTTAACAAATATTTAACAAGCTGTTTCATTTTCCTAATGACACTCGATAAGCAGCTTGGAGTTATGTCTCCAACATTCTTAACAAAAAGAAGGGAGTATTTTATTTCAGTTGACATGGAAGGATACATTGAAAAGTCCAAAACATGTGTCCCACGATACTCCATTTTCCAGCTACAGATAGCAAGATGGCTGTAGGCTGCACCTACAGCAATAAAAATCAACATACCCACCCTAAATTACTATTAGGATCTGTATGTATTACATGGCATTATAAAATGGCGAGGAAAAAATCTAGAAATCTCATTGGCCAAGACAGATCAGCTGACCGTACATTAAATCTCTATATACGCACAGTCATCCTGGTCCTAAACCACATCACACAATGAGCAAATCAGTCCTCCTACAACCAGAACTATCTTCCATCAATCTCCCTACAACCAGACCTGATCTTTCACCACAAACATGGCTGCTACCTTTACACTGCAGAAACCTTCAACTGGGCCCTAAAAATAAAACTACAGTACCTTAAATATAAAATAAAACAAATTAATTAAATGTTGTTTACCAGATCATCACACTCTCCTAACACACATAAACAAATTAGAAACATTAAGTATTGTTTATAGTTTTCATTACAACTGTTTCTTTGCTAACAGTGAAAAATTCCCCTTCTGTCTTTACCTGCTCATCAGGGTAGTCTATTCTGCTTACCCAGATAGTTAGAAAATTGAGTCTCTGACTCTAAAACAGGCTTTTATTGTGTGTTTAGAAAATGGTATTTTTATTTGCTGGGCTCTGATTGGCTAGTACCCCTGCCAGGGGGCTACATTAACTTTAAATAGATGCCCAGCAAAGTAAAAGATATGGCACAAGTGCCCCTTCACCCATCCAAGTATATTTGCGCCTATCCTGCCTGCCCATTGGCTGAAAACACCCTAATAAATTTGAAAATGCTGCCATTTTTATTTCTCACTTAGCGAGAGATACTACCCTACTAAGGCTCCCTAATTCATTGTCAGCTGCCACAAGAAACCACACACCAACCCTCGGTGGGCTCACTTATCACTACATTATCAGTCCTTACTAACCGGGTGCTGCTTGGCTGCATCGTTGAGATTTACTGTACACACAGCCTCGGACCCCACAGTAAAAATGTTGTGTCAGACTGGGAGTGTGGTGGGGAGAGGGACATCGGTGCCCAAGACTTGCCAAGCTGAACTGTAAACTGTAAATCAACAGCTGTACCACACATTACAAAAAAAAGAAAAAACACGAATGAAGCAATAAAAAAAACACAGCCATTAGACCGATCAGCTTCATGTAACTGGTGGTGGGCAGAGCGTGCTGTCCCATGGCAATCACACTCACAGTACTCCTAGATTGCACCAGTAGCAATACATCCTCCAGATCTATCCATCGACACTGACATAAGCATTTTTTTGCAGGCATTTCCGTACAAAATTAAAGTACCTCCCTTTTTACATAGAGGTGTTACTTTCCGGTCTCACCTGCACTCCAAATGTAATTGTTGTCTCCTTTACCACGCTTTTCTCCCAAACCTGAACATAATTACTGACTGTGCTTTCTTCTCCTCTGTCCCGATCTCAACTGCAACTGCTCCTGGCCCCAGTAATTAAAAGACAGAGACACAGACACGTATAAAAAAAAAGAAACATACTTTTATATGATAAAAGTATGCTCTGCTGTGAAATGCTTCACTTCTGATTTTTAAAAAAATAACAAAAACCATCTCAGGGCTAAGAAATGGTGATTGCCTGGGTGATTGGGAGAGCAGCGATGGCTGAAGTTGAGTACAGAAAGCTGTGAAAACTCCATGTAAAATTCTAATGATTTACTCAGCCTTACTCAGGTAATTAGCACTGGCAAAGTCCACATGTAGTCCTCTTGATTTTTTCTTTTTAGTCAGATTCGGTAACGGAGCAAGTAGGGCTGAACTGGATAAGCCCAAGTGACCCCTCAGTGTCAGAAAACTAAATCACAGCGCCCTCTGCTGACAAGTACAGCATTAATGCAGTAGTAGAGGGACTACTTTACAAGAACCTATATTTTCATATTTTTTTTCCTTTATTAGAATTGTTTTGAATCTTTTATTTAAAATCAGTAAAAGTGTTACTTATGGCCCATTTTCTAAGCGCAATCATACCCTCCAGGGTGGGCGGTATGGGCAATACCGGACCTTCCAGGAGCTATAAGGCCCTCCACCTGCGGCGTCAGGCCTCATTACACCCCTGCGCGGTCTGGTATAGCCCAATACCGCCCACTCCTGTTGGGTATTATTGCTTACGTACAGTATGTTAGTAAAGAAACATTCTGCTAGTAGAACTGAGCAGAATTTTGAATCCCTGTATTCCATGGTAAACATTACATGATAAACATTCCATTTCTTGAATGTGGGGAAACACAGAGAAAAAAAAACAGAATGAGGAAAGTAAGCAGTAATACTATATAAACAAAGAGAAAAGGTGGTAAATGACTCACCCTGCTGTTTATCTTTTAGGACACAGTGAACAGTTCATGATGCAGTCAGTGAGTGTGGCAGTTTTGAACCATGCTCATGCTTGCAGCATCGGGGAACTGAGAAGCCTCTGCTATGGTTCCCTTTTAGTTTTGTCTACAGAGTGAGGAGAATTAAATAAAGTACGGGGGATATGTGTCATACTTAGAATGAGGAAAACAGCATTTGTGAATTGTTGTGGCTGGCAGGGGAATATGAAGCTTAAGTGGGCAGGGAGGCACACACTGTATAACACTACTTTAATCTAGCACCAATAAGCGGAAGGACTATTTTATGTTAAAAGCACAGATTTACTTACATTTTTACTTATTTAAAAATGTGTTTCAAAATAAAAAAAAGTGCTTCTAAAAATAAAAGGCAATTTTATAAGTGCAATAAGACACTCCAGGGTTGTGCATTATGGTGTGATAACCGCACTTCTAGGGATGACCGGCACTCGGCCTTCAGCCTGGTGCTTAACTATGACCCTAGGAGTGTGGTTATCACACCATAATGCACACCCCGACATGTCGTATTGCTTACATAAGAAAACAAGTCCAACCTTGAAATGAAAGTCAGTGACTAAACCTCTACTGTTCTTCCCTCTTTTTTCTTGGATGAAGAGCACTATAATTTGCAACATGTTGCCTTTTTTGATTTTGTAGTTTTAAAGCTACTATTACTGCTGTGTTCTTTACTCTTCTGTGTTTAACAGTACAGGTTTAATTTCACCTAAAACAGTAATGGTTCAGTGACTCAAGCACATAAAATGATTTTCCATTTTAGTCAGTTTGAGTGCATTAAACTTGTTTTCCTGCATGTGCATGTTCCATTCTCTCCTATGTATACAATCTTTGTCATCAATCTAATGGTACCACTGCAGTGCCCATGACTGTCAATCTTCTTGTCACTGGAGCCATTTACATGATACCACTGCCTATTATCATTTGTGGTCTGTTGACAGGGCAATAGTCATATGATAATCACAAGATGACTGGCAGTGCTGTAATAATGCTGTTGGTTGTCTCACAATCATCATGAAAACATTGCCATCCATGGAACTCAAACGACAATGGGCAGCACGCTAATATAAATTACCTCATAGTCACTGAAAGACAGACCAGTTAAATGACCCGATGCAGATACTGCCCTTTTATTCTATTAAGAAACATAGTTCTTGTGTCTTCTTTACACAACTCTTACATTCTTCTCCTTAAAATTGCATCTTTTGAACACATTAGGCCACAATATTACATCATTGTGACTATTCGCTGGTTATCTGATAGAAGGCAGACAGCCAAGATAGATTGATCCATGTCTTACTCAGGAGAAGTGACTACTGCAATCCCGTGTGGTTTCATGCTGGGACCACTGTTTTTTAATTGGTATCAGTGATATGGATGAGCATATAAAGGGATGGAAAACAAACATCACAGATATACCAAACTATTATCACACATTTAAAATCTGGCACTCACCATCTCTTTACACAGGATGCCACATAGCTCCATAAATTTACTTAAAAAAAAAGTTTATCGCAGCAAAGAACAACTGCCATCCTGATGCATTTTGGAAAATGAAGTCCTTTATCAAAGGCTGAGGCATTAATGATTACCTGACATATAAATACTTAAAACCAACATGACGTCACAATGACATAGACGGCATGATTTTAAAAGAAGGCTTAGAACAGCACAAGCTGTGTCAGGCAGCATCTTGCACCAAAGCCCCTTGTGCCAGGGACCCTGCACCAGATTCTGGTACAGGAGGGGTCCCAGCACCTAAGTTCCCACACTTACAGCAACCCCTCCCATGCAGCAAACACAAGGCACATAAGAGGGGTGTGCCATAGGCTCTTTGTTGGAAATGTAGCCTTCCCCCTCCCTAATCCTGACATGGCCCATTTTAACATAGTTAATGGAGCCCCCCACCATCCCTGATGGTGCCCATTGTTACAGGTATAATATAGCACCCTGATTTCAGACAGTGCCCCTTGTTACATAGTTAATATAGCCCCCCTCTCCAATCCTCGATACTTCCCAGTATGTATGTTTTTTTTTAATTTATATTTTTATATGTTTTTGTCATCCCCATTTAATCCCTTGCCCTGTCTTGGTCACACGTGCGTGTGTAGAGGCATGTGCACACTGCAGCTCCGAGGCACCCCCCCGATATTTTGCCACTCCCACCTGCTCCATCGGACCTCCACCCAAGGGCAGTGGAACTATGGGGGGGCAATGGAGGTCCACCCCAGGAGAGGAGAGCAGCTTCTCCCCCCCTGCTGACCACCAATGACCCGTTCCTGTTCCCGAATTTAGCTCACCAGCACAACATGAGGTGTGGCATCCATTGCCTCAAACCTCAATGCCACTGGGACAGCCAAACTGCCTGGTGTACATTACTGAGTATAGCTCCCCTCCATCCCTGATGTAGTCCATAATAAAAACATACCAATCCATTCCCCATCCCTGGTGTTTGAATGGCCACCTCCTCCCCGCAGATAGTGCCCACTGCGAACTACCCCAAAACCGAGCTGGCGCTTGCACAGCCCTCCTTTAACCTACATGGCTGGCACCAACTGATCCTTCTCTGGTGGCTTACTGTAATGTGTATGTACTCATTGCTTTTTCCCTATTGGTGTTGGGCTCTGCAACTGCATTGTGCTGGTTGTTGGGTTGCAAGCAAAACAATCATTTTGAGTGGTTGAACTACAGAGACTAATAGCAATGTTACTGGGTTCTGGGGCATGAATTGTGGGTGCAGCATCAGGTAGTAAGCGCAAACATAGAAACATAGACTTTGACGGCACATAAGGACTGCTTGGCCCACCTAGTCTGCCCTTTTCCCTACCTAGAGGATAAGCTGCAGATCCTATTTAACCAACAGCCTATTTCTTCCTACCCCCCCCCACAAAAAATTGCCTTATGTCTGTCCCATGCATTTTTTGAATTCTCCCACAGTTTTAGACCCCACAACCTCCTCAGGAAGACTGTTCCATGCATCCACCACCCTCTCTGTGAAAAAATACTTCCTCACATTGCCCCTGAGCCATCCACCCTCTATCTTCAAATTGTGTCCCCTTGTTCTTGCACATCTCTTTTTCTGAAAGATGCTATCATCTTGGACTTTGTTGATTCCACTGAGGTACTTAAACATTTCTATCATGTCCCCCCTCTTCCTCCTTTCCTCAAAGATATACATATTAAGCTCCTTTAGTCGCTCCTCTTATGGCTTCTCTTGCAGACCCTGCACCATTTTAGTTTCCCTCCTCTGAACTGCCTCCATCCTGTCTATGTCCTTGCAGAGATGGGGTCTCCAGAACTGGATGCAATACTCCAGATGGGGTCTCACCAACTGCCTGTACAGGGGATAACAACTTCCTGTTTTCTGCTGGTGATACTCTCCCACATCCCAGTATCCCCCAGCCCTCCCTACTGCCTTCTCACATTGCCTGCCAATCTTAAGGTCATCTGATATGATTAATCTTGCCCTGGGTTTTTGTTTCCCAGGTGCATTACTTTGCACTTCTTTGCATTGAATCCAAGCTGCCATACTTCTGACCATTCCTCTAATCTTGCCAAGTCCCTTCTCATCCTTTCCATGCCTCCTTGTATATCAACCCTGTTGCAGATCTTTGTGCAAAGAGGCATACTTTTCCTTCCAGTCCCTCTGCAATGTCACTTATAAAGACATTAAAAAGGGCTGGACCCAGTACTAAACCTTGCGGTACCCCACTAGTAACCCCTCTTTCTTCAGAGTGGACTCCATTTACAATTACCTTCTGTGTCCTGTTGTTCAGCCAGTGTTTTACCCAGGCTACTGCCCTGGGACCCACTCCCAGGCTGGTTAATTTGACTACTAATCTTTTGTGTGGGACTGTGTCAAATGTCTTGCTAATGTCCATGTCCACAGCCCCTCCCTGGTCTACTACTTTGGTCAACCAGTCCAAGAACTCAATTAGATTCATCTGACATGACCTTCCCACTGTGAACCCATGCTGCCTTGGGTCCTGTGCCCCACTGACCTCTAGGTACTCAACAATTCTTTCCTTCAGAAGTGATTCCATCACTTTACCTACCACAGAGGTCAAACTGACAGGTCTGTAGTTTCCTGCCTCTGCCTTGCTCCCACTTTTATGAAGGGGAATCACATCCACCTTCTTCCAGTCCTTAGGTACCACACCATCCTCCCATGATTTGTTAAAAAGGGTAGTCAGTGGTGTCACTAGTTCTCTGCTTAATTATTTTGGAATTCTGGGGTGAATTCCATCTGGCCCCATTGCTTTGTACACCTTCAGTTTTAGGAGTTCTTTCAGAACCCTTTCTTCTATGAAAGGACTGGGATCGACCCCCCTCTCCAGAGTGCTTCTGTTAATTGGATTAGGCACCTCCCCCACTTCCTCTTTTGTGAATACTGAACGAAGTATTCATTCAGTATCCTTACTTTTTCACTGTCACTCTCTGCCAACCCAACATCCATTCTATTCAACCTCACTATCCCTCCCTTTGTCTTTCTGTGCTCCCTGATATACCTATAAAAGGTTTCATCCCCCTTCTTAACTGAGTTAGCTATCTTTTCCTCAGTTTGTGCCTTTGCTATTCTGACTACCCTCCCTGCTTCCTTCTGCTTTAACTGGTACAGTTCTCTGTCCTGCTCCTTCAGTGTTTCCTTATACTTCCTAAATGCTATCTTTTTCTCCCTAACCTTCACCGCCATCTCTTTTGAGAACCATAGTGGCTTTTTCCTTCATTTTGATTTGTTTATTTGCTTCACACAAAGGCTTGTTGCCTCTGTGATGGCAGTTTTGGTATTTCACCATTGTTATTCCACCCATCCTTCTAGCCTGTTTGCTAGTGATTTTCTATGGCACTCTCCCATCTTGCCAAAGTCAGCCCTCCTGAAGTCCAGAACCCTCACTTTTGTATGGCTTGACTCTGTAGCTGAGTTTATCATGGACCACACTGTTTGGTGGTCACTTGTTCCCAAATGGCTACCCACTTCTAGATCTGAGATCCTCTCACTGTCCCCATTTGAGAGTATGAGGTCTAAGATTGCTCCCTCATGAGTAGGTTCCAAAACTAGCTGTTTGAGGCATGCCACCTGAAGGGCATCAAGAATGGCCCTGCTTTTGGATGTGGCTGCTGCAAAGGTGCTCCAGTTAACATCTGGCATGTTAAGGTCCCCCATCAACAGTATCTCCCCTATATCTGCCATCCTAAGTATGCCTTCTGTCATATCCTTGTCCATTCCCTTCCCCTGAGCAGATTGTGGTGCTATTTCCAGTCTCTAAGGTGACCCACAGTGCCTCCTCTCCTCCCTGTTTACTCTTTTATTCAGTTGCTTTTATCCCTTCCCTTACATAGAGAGCTACTCCCCCCTCTTCTGTCCTCCCTGTCTCTCCTGTAGGTTGTGTACCCTGGTATGTTAACATCCCAGTCATGGTTCTCTGTGTACCATGTTTCTGTGACTACTACAATATCCAGGCATCCCACTTCCATCAAGGCTACCAGTTCAGGGAGCTTGTTGCCCAGACTATGGGCATTGGTACTCATTACCCTCCATTTCTTGATGGCCTTACCCCTTTTTGCCCCATCCCTGTCTTTATTGCATTTGTCACTTTCTCCATTTACCCCAGCGCTTCTCCTATTGACCTCTATGTTGGTGTTCACCTCACTTAGTACCCTGATATTTTGAGGGGCTATGATTTCTGTTCTTTCCCAGTGCCTCCTCCCTTGGCTAGTTTAAATGCTTGTCAATGAAGTATTTAAACCTATCACCTAGGATCCTGGTTCCCTCCTGGACAGATGCAGACCATCATGCCAGTATAGGCCTGCATCCCTCCAGGTGGACCCCAGTCCCAAATGAAGCCAAATCCCTGAGCTCTGCACCAGTTTTTCAACCACTGATTGAATCCCATGGTGTGGAGCACCCTAGCCTCACCCGTGCCATAGACAGGCAGCACCTCAGAGAAGGTTACCGTGTGTGCTATTTGTCTAAGGCCCCTCCCCATCTCCACAAACGCTTCTTACACTGCTCTGATCCCTTTCTTAGCCAGGTCATTTGTCCCTAGGTGGACAATGCCATCCAGATCCCTCCCCTGTGCAGCTGCTCCTGCAATCCTGAGGATTCACTCCCTGTCCCTCCAAGCCATGGGGCCAGGCAGGCACCTTACCTCCCTCTCCCCTTCCTCCCCCAGTTGTACCTTCCTAAGAATGGAGTCCCCCACCAGGAGTTGTTTCCTTCCCCTGTGGGGTCCCATGCCACCCTCCTGTGGGTCTCCTTTGTGGAAGTTCCCAGCATCCTCCTTGGTCTCCACTGTGGGTGCCTCCATAGAGGAACCACACTTTTCCAGAATGGCATAGAAGTTATGGAGAGGTACCACTGGAGGGATGTTCCTCTGTTCCACCACCCTCACCCTCCCTGAGCCCACTGTGATCCAACCACTCCTCTTTCTTGGCAACCTCTGAGGCAACGGCAGTGACCCTGGTGGTCCCTGGGTGGGAAAGGAGGTCCCACAAATCCTGGCCAACTCAGCCTGGAGATGAGCAACCTCCTCCATCAGCCCAGAGAGGTGTCTGCAGATGGGACAACACTGCATCCTCCAGAACATCTCCAGGAAGACTGCTGCTCCACAGTAGTGTGGAGGGGTTGTGCGATAACAGATGGACCAGACACCAAACTTCAGGTTCAACACACACAATCTCCATGTGATGTTTATTCAACCTTTTGCAATGGCATATTTCTTCTTCAGTACATCAGTTCACGGCAACAGACTATGACCGTCCTTTTTCTGCAGTTAACCAGCACTTAGTGACACTGATCTCTGATGCCATTTAGCAAATTTCATTTTTTACTGCATTAATATGGAAGGATCATAGCATGATTCCTCAAAATGTGAGGAGTAAATTACACTGTACTTAGATGGCCCTGTCCAATCTAGCCATTTGACACCAACAAAGTGATTTCACTATCTGAGCACATGTGGATCCTTTGGAAATGTAAACAGCGAATAACCAGCCTTATGCGTGTTCCCACAATTTGCAGTCACAATGTGATGGCATTTTAATTACAAGTGATATTCAACCAAAACAAGAATACATGGAGACAGTAGTGGGAATGACACCTGGGTTATAGTATAATCCAATGCAGCAAGAATATCTGGAACTGGGAAGGGAGAAGCCAGAGAAGGCGAGGGGGGCAGCAAGGTCAGCCCCCAGGGTGGGGGCTGACCAAACGAGCAGACACGAAAGACCGTTAGGCCTATTCTGCTGGCATTTTAGTATGTTAGTATTAGTAGTTTTTTTTTCCTGACAGATATTATCACGAACAAGTTATGTAAGGAAAATTAGCTGACAGTAGACAAACATGTACTATAATGAAGGTATGAAGAAAGTTGTAAACCTTTCAGTCAACTGTACATGTTCTGATATCACAAACCACACAACCCAAAAAAAATCAGTCACACAATTCACAGTGAGATCCCTTTAGTTATTGAACTCAGAAAAATGTAAGCACAGTGACTTATGTCAAGTCCCTAACCCTAAATAAGTTTTCTTTTACCTTAATAACATTCAGAAAATGCTGGACACTATTCTAACTGGTAGATTCAATGCAAAGCACCACAAGGATTTTCAGAAAACAAGAACTATGCAGCTCTTTCATGGGACAAGAAAACACAAACTTTTTGTGCTATTTTACAGCCACACATAAGCCATCCCCCCAAAAATACATGGTACTCCTCTATGACAGTACTATGGAAATTTACTTTACTTGATCTATTATGATATCAAGGAATAAACAACGATTACATGGTCACCATGTGTGACACTAGTAGAATGAAGTCAGCACACTGCTTCAGTACAGAACGCTAATAAATACAGCTGCAGCATAAAGAAAAATGCTTCAAATAAATCACAGGCATTCATAAAGGATTCAGAAGTATACAGAGCTAAGGAACAAGACACAGAATGTTAATAAAATGTTTGTTAGTATCTAATTCAATCTTTTCCCTTATAGTGACCACTCGTAATTCCCGCTGAAACACAGGCAGAAGGCAGCAGCGATGTCACTGGAGGTTCAGTAGGACATGACACTTCTGGTTTCGCGCTGTTCTCCATGTGGCAGAAATCATCAGGACTGCAGTGGCCCAGGCTTTAAAAACAATAATTTATAATATTTGGGGCAACTTCTAAAAAAAAAAATAAAACATAGGGAGCTACTAACCGGAGGTCACTGCACATACAGGTATGAGATTTTACTGCTGTAATGATCGTGGTACACCCTCTTATAGTCCCAACTAGTTATAATGCTTGGTGTGATTGGAGGCCACTGTTTTGAATGCTAAAAATATACATTGTTTTCTGCGGGACTGTTAAAGAGTCAGGACATGACAGTGGATAGAAAAATGCTGCACATGTGTGTGCCTCAACAAGCTATTTGGTATGTGAGCTCTAGTGGCTATGTGTGTTTCCAGCAAATTGCAATAAGAGGTAAGTGCAAAGTGATGACCTTGACTATTTCTAATGGTTCTTTACTCAAATTACCAATTGACATTAGGGCACATGAAGCTGGGCACCATGGTATGGAACCCCCTAGGAATACATCTTAACCACTCTACCTAGCTTTTTCCTTTCACCTCCACAGATAAGAGTGTGATGTGACAAAATGTGTGGCAATAGCTTACCAAAATTATCACAAAATTCCAGAGTGTTCACAAAAATTCCTGAAACTTGACTTTAATTACTTATGTTATTTTGCAGTGTTTATCTGCTTATAACATGGCCATCCTTTAAGTGAGAGATTATGAAGCTGACATGCATCCATATTTATACAGTATGGTCTTTAAACCAACCAGATTTGGTGATGCTATGTTCTCTAGTTTTGAAGTTATAGGGGTGTAAAATTATGCAGTTTATGTACTTGTGAAATTTAATATAAGAAATCCTAAATGTTTTGTAGCTTATGACAGTCAGCCTTAAAGATAAATGCTGAAAATTTGATACATAGTTCTAGAAGAGAGGGACTGTCAACATACCAACTGTGGCAGAATTTGGAGTAGTACTTCTAAAACTAGATAGTATTAGATGAAATTTGGATTTTGGTGCAATTTCACAATTTTTTAATGAAACGTTCACAAAATTTCTTGGAAGTGGAATCATAATTTTGCTCAGATATAGCAAGTGGAAGTTATATGTTGTCCATCCCCAACTGCAGATGGATCTACGATGCTAGTTCAACAAAAATGTCAACTGGCATTATAGTGAAGGCTTTATATCAACTGCAATTGCAGTTGGCATAAAGCCCTCAAGTAAAATGTTTGTTTTTGTAAGGGGGCTTTGCCCTCAAAATCCCCTATGTGGGGGCTTTGCCCTCCCATAGCCCCTGTATTTTAATATAATCAAGTCTGAGTCAGAGTTGATCCAGGGAGGGGTTGCAAGACCCAGAGAAGCAGTGCTGAGTTCCCAGGTGTACATTACAGCAGCAATATTGAATTGGCGTTGTAATGTACTTCGCTGTTGAAATGTCGCTCTTGTGCCGGCATATGACTGCATATAAGTGTGCCATTAAGCATGAGGGTAACTGAGCAGGAGTGGGACAAAGGAGTGATGATAACCAACAGCTGAATTCTGAGGTGCAGTGAGAAGAGGGGGGTCACCAAGTATTATGGTGTATTAAAAAGATGTTTGTTAGCATTGCACAAGAAATTATGTTTCCCTTGTACAGATCTGTGGTGCAACCCCATTTAGAGGAAATTTTGGGCCCTGCAGTTCAGGAAGAATGTGGCATGGTTGGAGAGTTAAAAGACAAGCAACTACACTAGTGGAAAGACTATCTGGGATGAGTGAGGAGGAAGAGTTAAAGGAGGTGGACCTGTTTAGCCTTGAGAAGAGGAGGCTAAGTAGGGATCTGATCTGTGTGTATTGAGTAACAGATGTAATGGATACTATACATTTATAATTAAAACATAATTTGATAACTAAGGGGAACAGCAAACAACTGGTTGGGGAGCAGTTCAGGGGTGAACTGAGAAAGCATTGTTTACACAAAGGGTGTTTGGTATCTGGAATAGTTTAAGAATGGAAATGGTGGATTGTAGCTTAATGAAGGCTTTCAAGGTAAACCTGGATATGTATATGAGGAAGGTCAGCTTTTAGGAGAAAATGGCAGTGAAGCAGGGAAAATTCTTGATAGCCTAACATGCCAGTTTCAATCAACACTCATGTGGTTCTATGAACCTATAGTACACCAGTGGAGCAGGGGTGGCATGTGCTGGAATAGATGGAGGAGAAAGTGAAATTTTCAGTGACATATTTCCAAAGCTACTGTGTAACAGTTTTCTGTGCTTTTAAGTTGCTTGCACAACTGTGCTTCCTTTACAGGGTTCTACCCCTGCATCCCCTGGTAGTTGGTAGTTCAGTTATCCATCACTTGCCCTGGACCTCAAATTGTGGTGGTTAGCCTGCAGTGTCATTCATGTTGTGCCTGCATGGGGTGCTGCCAGATAGGGCTGGAATATTTTCCTCCAGTTTGTCTTCCGTAGTACTGCATGCAATTACATGCATGCGTACTGTACATGTGCTGGCATGGATGCTTGCCAGCATCTGTCAGCAGATATCCCCCTTCTGGTGTGCTGGTATTCACAACTACTGTACCTGGCTTTCACCCTGTGGTAATCTCACAGCAAGATGCAGAGTCCCCCCCAACCATGAGGAAGGACAGCTGTCCCTTGGATGCCCTTTTCCTTCCTCCCTCTCTCTCCAGACAGGCTCCCTACAACCTGGGCTCATTCCCAAACCTGGGTCACCATTGTCATAGGTGGCATCGCTACTGTTGCATCAATGGGCTGGCTTACACAGTTTATTTTTGATTATATTGTACATAACATTTTTGGTTGCTCTTCCAATTTGATATTGCCTAACCCATCTGAAATGAAAAAGGACAACCTGCACACTCCTGCATGTTAGTCCAAGGTTATTTGCATGTCATTCATAGCTCAGCATGAAATGATATTGCAAATTGAGTTGTCAATTCCCACCCTCTAATGTCTCTCCCATTTCCTACGCCAACATTTAGAGATTTTGTGGCTGCACAGGACATGTGAACAACTGCTTTCACAAGTGAAGCTAATGTTGTTCCTTTATTGGCTGTCAGGGGGCGTACTAACTTTGGGCAGCCTAGACTGAGCTCTTCCTCCATGGAACAGTAGCTAGGATCTTCCGCTCCATGATGCAACCAGCTTTAATCTGGCCACCACGTGGGATTTAAATTGAATATTTTAACTGTATGGCTGTGTCCTGATTTTATCCTAGGACATTTTACAAGGTGAGTGTGCCTCAGACCCACCCACAAACTGTCCCTATTAAACAATATTTCAGATATTGTAAAAAGAATAGGAAACAAGGATGGCAACATTTTCTGTTTCATGTAGCACAAGAAGTCATACTTGCCATGTGCACTCAACATGACAAATCCAAGGTTAATTTTGGGAGCCTCCGGTCCAGTGGACCTAAATAAATCTGACCACTGTAAATTCCAACATGTCATACAGCCATGGAATGCATTCATTATATGATTTGCTGGGGTGATGTGAAACTCTGGTATCATATGAAAGGGAAACTGACAGTTATTATCTGAATTCTGGATTCCAGTTAGTTAAAATGGCCGTTGGAATTTGACAGTTCATTGAATACTGTAAATGGAAGTTGTTTAGAAATGAGCCAGCTAGAATCTTGAGCTAACCAAACAAAATTATGGTTTTGTGCTGCAAACAGAACAAGCATTTGTCAATGCCGAATGTTTGCTTGCTGGCGTTGGCATTGGTAGTGTAGAAGTTACAGAGCTGCATAATAGGAATGGCAGTGAAGTATTGAACTGAAGCCAACCCCACCACCACTCTGCAGAGAGTGACAGGCATTGGGGTGTGCCTTTGGGTCAGGAGGCATAGCGGCCACACCATTTCACCACACCCTACCCTGCAGACACTGACAAGTGTCACGGTGTGCCTTGGGGTCTTTGGCCCTTATGCACACCCCATTCCATCAGGAAATATGGTGAGATGGGTGCGGTATAGGAGAATGGGGAGAACTTTGGGGCTGAAGAGTCCAAGGCATACCTCAATGCCTCTCACTGGCTGCAGGGTATGGAATGGTATGAGCATTACAGCCAAGAATCCCAAGTCACACCCCTGATGCCTGTCATTCTTTACAGGGTGGAGTGTTATGGTTGGAAACCCTAACACCTCAGGCATTCATAGGTATTTTCACTCCAAATTTTCAACATGTTTTTTTTGTGACCCCCACCTCATGAACAGTGGCAATATCAGTTTGTTAGCCGAAAGCTGCTTATGCACAGCGACTATGGCATTTAGCACCACAGGTGTAAAACACATTCCGAACAGGATGTGAAAAATGACAGCTGTACTGTTAATGGGGAGGTGTAAAAAATGGCAATGTTGCAAATCTGCAGTAAAAATATTAAAAAAACTGGTGAAGTCACGAGCGTGCATAGAAACTGTGCAATGCACACCCATAATGTAATTAGTTTGGGGATTTTTTACAGCAGATTGTCAACACAGGCATTTTGGGACCTCCGATCATGAACAGTGTCACTGTGATTTTCTTTACCTGTCCTGAACAATGATTTACCACAGCGACCACGCATCTCTGCGCTGAAAGTGTGAAAACACATTTTGGCCATGTTGTAAAAAATGACAGCTGTACTGTTCATAAGGAAGTGTGGAAAAATGTCACTGGTGAAAATCTGGACTGAAAATATTACAAAATCATGAACTTACGAGGGTGCAAGGAAACTGCACAATGCTCACTCATAACACAGTCATTTTATGGACTTTTGTCACCAAATTTTCAACATAGCCATTTTAAGACCTCTGCTCATGAAAAGTGTAACTGTGATTTTCTTAATCTGTCCCAAACATTGCTTTCGAACACCGACTGCACCATTGTGCGCTACATGTGTGGAAACACATTTTGGGTGATGTGAAAAATGGCAGCTGTACTGTTCATAAGGAAGTGTAATAAAATGGCAATGTTGAAAATCTGGAGTGAAAATATTGAAAATTCGGAAACTTATTTAGCTGCAGTATAGAACTGCGAATGCACGCTTGTAAAAACAGTCATTTTAGGAATTTGTTCACAAATTTTTAACATAGCTATTTTAAGACCTCTGCTCATGAGCAGTGTCACTGTGATTTTCTTAATGTGTCCCATACATTGATTTCGCACACCGACTGTGCCATTGTGCGCTACATGGGCGGAAACACGTTTTGGGCAAGACGTGAAAAATGACAGCTGTACTGCTCATAAGGAGGTGTGGTAAAATGGCAATGTTGAAAATCTGAAGTGAAATTATTGAAAATTCGCGAACTTACAAGCGTGCGTAGGAACTGCGCAATGCACGCTCGTGAAACAGTCATTTTTAGGAATTTTTCCACCAAATGTTCAACTTTGGCTTTTTGAGAACCCACCTTATGAACAGTAGCAGTGTGGCTTTGTTACTCAATCCCAAAAGGTGATTTTGTGCAGTGACTGCAAAATCACCCTTCGGGCCCGATTAACGCCATGATAGTGAGACCCTTCATGAGAAGGGGTCCCAAAAACCCCATGTTGAAAATTTGGTGCAAAAATTCCAAAAAATGCCTGAGATATGCAGCAAAGTTGAAAAAACCCTATCAATCCCATTATACAGCTTACCAGCATTTCCTCAGTTTGGGGTCGGCTTTGAAGAGTACAGACGTGTTCCTGGTCCACCAAAGTTCGCGCCGGAGTCCGGAGGTAAGTATGGGGTGGGGTGGGGGTGGGAGGCAGAGTGCACAGTGGTGGGGCGGTGGCTGGGTGAATGCTTAGGGAATGTTTCTTGTTTACGGGTTTTTTTTTAACAGGAAGACAACGGGACGTTTGCCATGCTGGGGTGGGCTCCCAGCATGGCAGCTGTAAGGCTGTTTGGGTGGGCTGGAGCCGACGGGGGATTGGGCACCCCCATCGGCCATACAGACTTGTGCCACACTGGGGTGGGCTCCCAGCATGGCAGCTGTAAGGTTGTTTGGGGTCTGAGCTGACGGGGGACCGGGCACCCGTCACCCATATGGATGTTTGCCACATGGGTGGGCACCCAGCATGGCATCTGGAACTCTGTTTGGGGGGGAGTGCAGCACAGCCGATGGGGGATTGGGCACCCCCGTCGGCTATACAGTGTGTGGGTGGGGGGGTGAGCACACAGTATGAGTGCGCGTGTGCGTAAGGCAGTATGCGTGAGCGTGTGTGTAAGGGGGGCGCACGCATGAGCAGGCGATATCTTATCGCTGCTCACTGAAGCGTAGCTCCCTCTTTCAACTGTATGCCACTGCATTTTCAACTGCTGTCACAGACAACTCCAGCAGTGATTGGAGAACTGCGATCACACCTGCAAACACACTGACTGAATTGGAAGACGCTGACACACCTCTGAAAAACTTGGATTATGGCACTATGTTTCTTGCACATGCATGCAAGCAAACATAAAAGTCTTGTATTTCTGGTCTGCATCAGGGACAACTGAAACCTTTCCTCATTATCCTTCTCAGCAAGTTAGCACTGACTGGGTCCTAAGTAAGACCCTAAGACTAAATAATGGTTTGGTTGACTTAGTTGTCTTTCTTAATCTTCATGGATTCCTGTACCCTCTCCATTCCTGATGATACACTGGTTGAGCAAGTGAATTCTATTTATTAGTATGGGAGAGGAATGACTCCATCATAGTACTAAAATTCCCTCCCTTGTAATGGCATAGTTATTACCCTGGAGAACTCAGTGAAATAGCGCTGATAACACTGGTATCATCTACGCTTGAAAAGCTTTTTTCCCCTTGTTAGTTTTAAGAAAACCTGTTCCTACTTTGTGGGAACTAGCAGCTCTTTTGTCAGCCAGCTGTCTGCATGGGCATTTGAGTGACTGAGTACAGCAACACAAAGGACTGCTTACTCATCGTTGGTGCTCAGAAATGTTACAGCTGCAGCTAACAGGAAAGGATCCAGCACTATGTACAGTATATACTACTATTTATTGCTACATATGTCAATCTTTTGATGTGTAAAATTAATTGTAATTTTGAACATTGTGATATTGTGTACTTTGTAGTAATCTTTTAATTCTGATCGAATAGTAAACTCCTTCAGTGCCTCTCACACACACACACACACACACACACACACACACACATATGGCAGTTCTCCCTCCTAACAGTTTTCAGGTCAGAAACTGCCAGCATCCAACTTCAATACTAGTCTTAAAGAAATAAGAGGTTCAGATTTCACATAACTCAGGTGCCTAAACTCTTTTGATTCTTATGATGCTTCTAGAAGATAAATTAGAGTGTTCATACTTCTCTTCCCTGCGTTCTTTCTCATTTGAAATCAATACATGCATAAAACCGAAAGATTCTAGCAAAGCATGTTTGTGCTACAACTCGCATTAAAGATATCTATTAAAACAAAACAAAATCAATCTGTGCTCTATGGTGCTGGATGTGCAATCAACCTTAAGCAATAAAACAATACAGTTACTGAGAAGCAAGGTGCAGTTCACTATTAAAGACACAGAAGAATTTATAATGCAAGCTACATTTAATAGGGATGTTAATTTTCTATTTCCCTTACTGATGCTCATTATCGAATCAGTCTGATTTAAGAACCCAATTTCAGTTTATAGTTTCTATTGCCAAATTAGCCCTCAGTCTCATTATTCTTCAGTGTCACATGATGTGCAATATTCAGCAGTTAATAACTATCTAGTAAAAGGTGAACTTTTAGAAGAGATTTACATTGGGTAAACAAGGATGTGGTCTAAGCCTAAAGAGGGAGGAAGGGAGGGAGGTTTCATGCAAAGAGGTTTTGCAAGCTGTTTTCCATAGTGTAAGAGACATCAGGGAACAGATAGGAACACACCATTGTAGGAATGTACAGAGTGATGCAAGAGTAAACTTTGAGTTGTAGTGTTGTGTATCTTCTTGTATAACCTTGACAGTATTATTAACTTTTGGTCAGGAAAGATCTATTAAGCCAAAGCTTGTTTCCAGGTGCATCCTGTGAGCACAAGGAACTTACATGACTTGCTCATTGTCAAACAGTATGCAAGTTGTGACTGTGGGATTCAAGCCCAGGTTTCCAGGTTTGTAGCTCAGTCTAAAGCACTATGCTATACTGCCTCCCTTTTTGGCTGTTTTTCACATAGCCAGCTAGATCACATGAGATTAGAGGAGAGACTAGGGCACCTGGGGTGTTCTCCCTGACGATAAAGTAGACCAAGTTGTGATATGATTAAGACATTCAAAACCATGATATTGTATGCCAAAATTAGACAGTACAGACTGTTTTACAAAATCCAGATAGCAGGAAGAGGTGACATACATACAAGCTAAGGGAGAGACAGTTTAGAGTGCCTTATGAACACATATTCTCACCCAGGAAATAACAGTGTTTTGAAACAGACTATTAAAGGAGATGATAAGTGCAGACAGAGTATAATGTTTCAAGACTAGTTTTTATGGACACCATGGCCTAGATATTCAGATTAGTTGCACATGGTGCAACTGAGTTGCGCCAGCACAACTACAGACTTGTGCCGCTGAGTGATATTCAACCAGTGTGGCTGCACAGCACAAGTCCCATTGCACCGTGGCACAAATGTAATGTGTGCAGCGCAAGTGAAGGGGGGGGGGTCCCATGAATATGCAGCACAATGGTATAGTCAACCCAAAACCATGGCATAAATCAGGAGCAAAACAGAAGTTGCGTCATGTGGACTTGAGCCTATAAAAACAGGCTCAAATACAGATACAGCAGATGCGCAACCCTAACAATAGGAGAAAGATGGATGGTGCACCATTCATAATGGAGGAGGTAATGAGGGGTGTGAGGAGGTGGGAGGAACAGCAACATGGCTAAGGAAGGGCCCATCAGTGGTATGCCCAACACAGGTGGTACCATGCCCGACTCACGTTTGAGGATTACAGTGATGTGAAGATTGTGGGATGGTACCACCTGAACAGGGCCATTCTGAGGCAGCTCTGTGAGCTGTGCAGTGAGGAGATGCAGGCACCCACCAGACAGATCCATGCCATGTCAGTGGAGACAAAGGTGACAGCTGTGATGTGCCTGCTCACCACGGGTATCTTCCAGAAACCAACAGGTGACACCACAGGCATCACCCAGTCAGCCACATCCCACATCTTCACACAGTTCCTCAACACTCTGCTGCTACATGCTTCAGAGTTCATGTGATTCCCAAGCACAGAGACTGAGCATACAGCAAAAATGCAGGACATCCACAGGGTGGCACACATGCCAGGCATGATTGGGGCCATAGACTGCACCCACGTGGCCATATACACACCACAGGACCCTAAGGGAGCTGCATACATGAACTGCAAGGGCTACCCCTCGATCAACTGCCAGGTGGTGTGCAATGCCACGGGGTGCATAATCAATTATGTGCACCATACACCCCGGGAATGCACATGATGCATTCATCTGGCACAGCTCCATACTGTGCCAGAGATTTAAATGTGTGGACATCTCCATGCGGTACCTGTTGGGTGAGTAGGGCACAGGGCAGGGTGTGGGTGCAGCAAGAACGAGGGAGGAAGGAGGGCAAACAGGGTGGGCAGGGCTCAGGAGGCATTGGGAAGCACGGGCAAGGGGGTGGCAGCAACACAGTGCAATGCTAACCATGCCCTTCCCCACACAGGTGACAGTGCATACCAACTCAGGCCCTGGCTGCTCACACCCTACCGGCGACCGTCATCCCCCATGGAAGAGAGATACAATGAGGCACACACCTCCATGCACAGTACAATCGAGTGTGTATTTGGCATGCTGAAGATGCATTTCTATTGCCTGGACAAGTCAGGTGGTGCCCTACAATACAGCCCATCGAAAGCCTGTGGCCTATTCCTGGCCAGCTACATACTGCACAACATGGCCATTGACCTTGGGATAGCTGTCCAGGAGGATGAGGGTGACAGCAATGGGGATGATGGTGACAATAGGTTAGAGGGCAGTGGGCAGCCAGTCCTGAGGAGGCAGGACCCCAGGCTGGCAGCAGAGTCCAGGAGGCACCGGGCCACAATAACACAGGAGCATTTCAGAGAATGCAGGTAAGTGCACCGACATGCATGCATGTGTCACAAAGACCACAACACCACACACAGGTCTGGACTTGCTCAGCGGAGGCATTCAGGGAATGGGGCACACAGCAGGCAAGGAGGAGTCAGTGACACATGGACACACACACACAGCACAGGCATGGACACATGCATATGGGCTCAGGAACATGGCATGGATCAGAGGCATGACACCAGTGCACAGGCACAACTGGTGTGGAGCTGCTGTCATCACACCCACTCCACAAGGCCCAGCAGCCTGGCCAGCACACACAGGAAGCATGTGCCACAACCCACAAGCATGCCACCACATGCATGCCACACCACCACCCCCCAAGTGTGCAACAGGCAGCAGCAGCGGCCAGCAGGTAAGGGCAGTGCGCACATCAGGGCAACTGTGTGTTCCCTTGGCCACCACAGCCACATGACCAGCTGCACCTAGGTTAGTCAGCAGCTGCAGGCTGCGCATCAGCCAACAGGTGTGTGTCGGACACACCCGCTGGGGTAGATGATTGAGAAGGTGACCGTGTTCTCCCTGGGGAGTACAGGCAGCCAAACAGGCTCACATCTGGGGGGCCAGAGATGCCAACGTCGGAGCCTGGTGTCCGCTGTGCAGGAGTTACCAGGTGCTGGGACCATGGAGTTGACAGAGCACTGTGGGGGCGGGGGGTCCTCTGCACATGGTCAAGTCCAGAGGCAGCCAGCGATACAAACCTGGCCGCAATGGTACCGGTCATGTGGTCCAGTGATGCAGTCATAGCCTCCTGCAGCTGGCAGAGCCCATCAATAAGCTGTGCATGATGCCTCTCCTGATGCTCGGCCAGTTGATGCACCTCTGCCCACAGTGCATGCATCTCTGGCAAGCAACACCTGGTTTCCATGGATGCCCACAGCAACCAGGTGTACTCTGCCAGCTGAGCGACATCCTGCACCTTCTGGGCAGGATGCTGGCCAGTGGGATGGTGACAAGGCACACTGTCCAGTGCCCCACTGTGGTGAACACTGCACAGGGGACCGTACAGGGGGTACTGTTCTAACAGGTGCACTGGCGGTGGACCCTGTGGTGCAGTATCTGGTGTTATCTGCATCCTGCTGCCACTGCCCGACCATCCACTGGGCATTGTCCAGCACTGCCACATCTGCCACAGCACCTCCACCATCACCAGGCACAGCAGTGGTCCCACACACCACTGTGCTGGTGGGGATGGGTGGCAGCTGCACAGCCGAAGGCACAGCACGGGGCCCTGATGTTGCCCATGCCAGTGCCTTGGGTGTCTCAGGCACCGCACTCCAGGTGCTGTCCAGGATCAGTGTGATGTCATCATCAGAGTTGGATGCGGCCCCCAGCTGGTTGCCAGCTCAGAGCACTGGCAGTATGGCACCCAGCAGGAGCTCTGCCAGCATGTCGTCTGTCCCCAGTCCAAGGAAATCCTCCATCCCCACACTGCTGCACGACAGCTGGTCCCTGCCACAGATGCCATGGATGTGGATGGTTCCTCCTCTGGGACTGTGGCTGCAGCTGCCTCTGTCTGGGCCTCTCCATGGAGACGTGATGGTGCTGCAGGAAAGGAACACAATGTTACTGTTGATGTATGCCCCATGCACATGTTGCCCCCCCAGGTGTGCATTGCACCATTGCCACAGTCCAACAGTGTGCCATGCATGGCGGCAGGCAACCCACATACGTAGCATGCCACATAGCAGCCAGAACATCTGCATGTGATATCCCATACATGCCAGACTCACAGGTAGTGTGCATACTCATCATGCTGTGAGGGGCTGCCACCTGTCTGAAACCCACCACCGGGCACACCCTCAACCACTACATGGCTGATGATGGATGCTATCAGCTCCTTGGTGGCCAACAGGGTGGGTGTAGTGAATGGGCCCCCATGGTCCTGTTGTGGGATGCCCAGATGGATGCCACCTTCTCCTTGATCCTGCTCTTGTTGGTTCAGACCATTGCTTGCACTCCTGTGCAGTGCGTTGATGCCTTCCATGGGTGTTGACATACATCCTCATGGCATCCCACCCTGCCAACCTTTCCTGAGGGGTACCTGTGGCACCACTTAGCAGGGACTCCCTGTCCAGGTAAGACTCGAACAGGGCCTGCTGTGACTCCTTAGTAAAGTTGGGCCTGCACTTGCAGGTAGGCCTACACTCCTCCTCTCCCTCATTCTTGGACATTCTGCTACCTGTGGACAGTGATAGCACATGGGGTCAGTGTCAGCATGGGCCAGAGCGGTGCACAGTAGCAGTGCTGGTGTAGGCCTCACAATCTCAGCTAGCATCAACATACCTAAATGGCTGCAATACCGATCCATGCCCTGTGCTGTTCTGTGGGGCTTATAAGGCACATTGCACACAGATGGGCTTGTGCGCAATGGTAATGATATGCTAATGCACCCTAATGAGCTATGCATAGGCTGATGAGGTGATTTGCATACCACGGCTGAATATCACAATTTTGCGCTGTGTTCAGCAGACTTGTGCTGGAGCATCCATGTTGCACAAGTATGGTGCATGCGCAGTGCACATGTGCACACATCGTAGCATGGTCCTATCATGCGAGTGTCCTACTTGCGCATAGTGGGGCTGATGTGCATGTGCTGCTACTTACCCATTGCACATGCATGTGCTATATGGCTCAGCCAGCTATTGCTCAGCTGCACAACGTGTGTGATGCTGCATGCCGTGCATGTCTGCAGCATGCACGACACTGTGCAGGATCATGTTCTGTGCCCTCGAGGTTGTGTATGTGACCCTGTTCATTCGCCAGGACGTGGCACAGTGCGCATGCGCACTGCTGCACCATACACCTACACAGTGCATGGCAATTGCACATCCACATGCTGCATGGTTGCATAACATTGTTCCCTATTGTGCATCATCCACGTGCAGCTTCACGTGCCTGCTATGTTGGCCATTACACCTACAGTCAATAACACACTGGGCAACATGTCATGCAACGCGGGTACCAGGAGGGTGGTTAACTGGACCAAAGTTGAAATTATTAACCTGGTGGCTGTGGTCCAGCCTTTTGAGGGCCAGCTTTTTGGCCAGGTACCCCTGCAGCAGGCATGTGGGGATGTGTGGCAGCAGGTGTCCATGAGTGTCACAGATGGTGGAGCAGTGCAGACACCATTATGCGAACCTGCGTAGCAGGATCTGGACAGGTTCAGATGCCTGCAGGCCCATGTGCAGCCATGGGGCAGTACCACAGCCAGGTCAACATGTGCATGTGGCATGCCTGCACAGGGCAATGCTTTGTTGGGTGTACAGATGCACAGCGTATGCTGCCGCCTGGGGTTGACATGGTCCTGGTGGTCACTGCGCATCCTGCACGGCTGCTGTAAGTGTTACCGTCATGCAGGAAGAAGGGCCACTGAGCAGCCAGGGTCATGCCCTATGCCATGCAGGCTGTGTGGTGGCAAGGGGCTGTCTATGCATGCATGTGTACTCATGTCCACCTCTCTTGTTTCCTTCTACAGGGCCACAGGACCACCAGAGGGCCAGGGTGGCTGCAGCTGTGGCACAGGAACCAGCTAGGGGTGCGGTGGCAGGCCCAGCAAGGGGTGCAGTGGCACAACCAGCAGGACTGCATCGGCCAGGTAGGCTTGATCACATTTCTTTACCATGTCACTGTGGGTTACGGGTGGGCTGTGGGTCCGGACAAGGTCGCCCAAGCCATGTGCTTGCGCAGACATGGTGGGTGCACAGTCCATTGGGTGTGCCAGTGTTGCATGGCCTGTGCTGGCTGTGTGCCATCCTGGGGGGGTGCATGGCTTCCACCATGTCTGCACCAACAGGTACCTGCACTCTGTGCCATGTACCCATGCCTGTGCACACATGTGACCACTGTGCGGCACTGTCAGCTTGTCTGCACCACTGTGGTGTGTTGTGTGGATGGCTGGTGTGGCCCTCAGTGTGCGGGGCCCTTATGGTCCATCTGATGGTGTGTGCCCCCACTGTCCAATGCATGCTGAGGGTGGGCTGGGGTTCATTGGAGCATATCACTCAGTGCCTGTCTTGTCCCTTCTTCTAGGAGTTCCCAGGATGGCAGCCCGGAGGGATTCAGGCAGGTTGCTGGGAGCCATGAGGAGTCAGGTGACGCACCAGCAGTATACAACATGCCTGTTTTGGAGGCTGATCCAAGAGATGGTGATGGGCAGGAGGGTCCTGCAGCAGATGGTGGTGGAGCTTCATGGCCATCGTTAGCACTTTGGCCTTGTAAATAGCCTCTTTGGCCTGGATTTATCCTGTTCCCCTGCCCAATACCCCCGTCCCATTGCATAGCCCCTGGATCCTGTCCCCATCCTTCTGTTACCCTCCACTGTGCCTCTCCTACCTCTTGTATATAGTTTTGTTTGTATTTTAAGTAAAGCATTTATTTTACTACATCACTGTGTTTGTGTTTTCTTTGCAGCTGGCTTGTGGAGCCATGCTGCAGGTGTCAGTTCCACTGTGCATTGCCTTGCTCTGGTGTCCCTCCACTGTTCCCTTGTGCCACTGCTCCTGTGTTCATTGGGCATGTGCCCCTTGCCCCTGTCCTGTGCATGGACCTCTGTTGGCTGTCCCATGGTGGCCTGTGGCTGGCCATGCACCTTGTATACTTGTCTACCTGCCTTTCCTTTCACCTGTCATGCTGCACATCTCCACTGTGGGCAGGGGTATGGTGTCCTTCTCCACTCTGGGTGGCAGCCTGTGTGGCCATGGTTAGCCAGTGCCTTCCTCACCCCTGGGCGATGGATCTCTGTGGTTGCTTGTTTTCCTGGTGCCATGGCCACAGCACCCTGTGGGCATGCTCAGTGGGTGTCTCTTGCATGACAGTGCTGTTGGCATAGCGGTGGTGTCAGTGTATCAGCCTGGTGCTTGTTCCACAGTTGGTGGCCCGGGGTTCTTTGCACACCATCCCCTAGCCCCCTGTGTTGCCTCTGGGATGGTGTATATGTGAACCCAGGTGTGCTGTGCTGGTGGTGTCCTGTGCCTCCTGCCTCTGTGCTTCCCTGCCTGTGTGTCGCTGCTGCCTGTTGCTCTTGTTCAGCTCACTGGGTTTAGTGCTCTGGCATGCTCCCACACATTCCTTTTTGTGCTGGTGCATCTCTGGTTGGGCAGCACCGCATCTGTGCCATATTCAGCCTGGTTGTGCCGGAGCATTTTTGGGGGCGCATCTTCTGAAGATGGCTCTCTTTACCCCATGGTGCATCTGACTTGCACTGCACTGGAGTCTGAATATCTGGGCCCATAAGTATAAATAAATAAAATAAATAGAAGGGAAATGATATTTTAGGATATTGCTCTTCAAATAACAGGGAGGCAGACTTGAGCAGCCATATAATTTCCCTTCAGTATGTATTTATAATCTTTATCCATGTGAACAGAAGCCAACAAACACCCATGTTGAGCCTTTTTGTATTCAAAGAGGAGACTGATTTCTATACATGTAGCAAAGTGGTATCTAAATGAAAACAAAGGGACCCAAGGCACTGGCCTGGTGGCGCTGAGGGTTGAGGTGCTGGATGCCACACCTCACACCACGCCGGTGACCCAGGTTCAGAAATGAGCCAGGGGCACTGGGAGTCAGCCGGGGAGGAGAAGGATAGAGCACCCAATGACTGCTATCCTTCTCCGGGGGGGGGGGGGAACTCTGCAGTCTCCTGCTGCAATACCACCATCTGGGGGAGCCCAGTGGTAGGTGCGGTACGTTGGGACAGCAGTAAGGGCTTTGGGTAGATGTCAGCAGGAGGCAGAGTGGGAGGCATGTCTCAGCATGCCTCCTAGCTAATTGATGCCATTGCACACCAGCGTCTAGGGAGAAAACCAGGAAACACCCCTCTGTCTCTCCTAGGTGACGACGCCACTTTGCGCTTCTCTGGCCCGCAATGGCAGACCCTGCTGTACGAGGATCCATGACTCAGAGTGCTGGTTCTGAGGAGGTAAGCACCAGGGGTTCCTCCTCACCCTGCCCAGGGGGGTTATCTGGGATACCTAGGCTAGTGGATCAAGTACTCTAGGGGCAGACCGCAGTGAGGCCAGGGGAGAGAGCAGTTAGTGTGGATGTCTGAGAGAGTGGAGAGAGGAGGTAGTTGGGGGATAAACATAAGGTTAAAAAAAAAAAATAATAAAAAAAAGGGGACCCGAGGCTTGATTCTCAGTAGCACTGGCTTGAACAATTAGTTGCAAAGACCACTTGGTGCAGGCAGTACTTTGTGACCCAGCTGAGCCATGTTCAGTTGGGGTTGCAACTTCTTTCCATAGGCCAACAAAGGTTGTGTTGCTTGGAAAGTATCCAATGGAATTAAATATTGTAGGATACCACTGATTTTCTCGAATGCTGTATGGCATCTGACACCGTTGGTATCTTACTATTGACTCCTAACACCTACAGTAGGATCCAATTGGATACCGACTATACAGAATCTGAGGGGTTCATGGCAGACATCCAACATTGATCCAACTAAATATCCTTGAATCTCACTATCCAAACTTAGATCTGAAATCTGAATGGGGTTGGAAAGCATCTCAGATCTGGCATTGGATAGATGTAATATCCGTGAGAAGCCATTAGGATAGTCAAAAACACTATCCAAGCATCACTACACAATGGTCCTTGTAGGTTACTGGGGAATGGGGTGGGGCTGCTGTACAAATAGCTGACAGGACCTTTCATAAATAGTTATCAACCCTCACAGGTCTGGGAACATGGAACTGCACCCCACCTGGTTTACCACTACCCAAGAGCAGAAACTCAAAGGGGTTTATCGCTGCTTCAGGTGATCATGGTGCCCACCTACCAAGAAAATAAAGTCTTGTAGAATGGGCTACCACTGGATCTTGAGGTATGAAAATTCTGGAGTAGAGGGGAACCACTGAACCCCCAGAACAGATGATATTTGAAGAAGTGGTTGAGGGGGAGGTCCTTTCAACTACACGGGAATCAGAAATGTGGCTACAGATGGCAGCAACTCTGGACCACCAGAAACATCCCTTTTATTCATGGGTAGGGTGTTTAGGCACAGGGGACACTTCCAGGTAGATTTCCAGTTTTCTTGGAATGGAACCACAACTACAGTTCAGCATGTCATTGCAGCAGGTGCCTGGTGCAATATCATGCTTAGTTAAGATTGTAGGTGTATATTAGAGTGTTAGTAGGTACAAACCCTGTATGAAACTTCTAATGTCTGTCCCACTGATTTTCATTGTGCCACTGTCCCACTGGTGGGGGGACTATTCTCCTAGGCAACATGCTCCTCCATTTGTATATAGCAGGTTTTTTTGTTAACATAAGGTTGCACGTGCAAAGCTCTGTTTTTTTTTTTGCTGCCCAACATTGTCTAAAAATCTACCACCTAAACTCAAAATCCTGGGCTGTCAAGCAAAATGGAGGGTTTTCTTTGTTTTGTTATATTAGTAGTTAGTAGAGGCCAGCATCAGCATCCTTATGTGCTACTTACTTTGCTAACTGCCACATGCCACCAATGGGAAAAGCTTGCTGTGACAGGTGTTCTGCTTCCACCCAAGGACTTCACTTACTTATACTATCTTCTCTCTGGCACAGTCACCTCAAACCATACTATCCATACCTCCTTAACTTGACCCCTAAGTGATTGTTCTCCTTTCTGCCTGGCCATTCCAAAGTTATGGAGGTACACTGGTCATAACAGGCATGTATGGTGGGTGGGGAATGGACCAGACAGTTAGCATGTGTGTGGGTTTGGGTGGTCATTTTCTAATGCAGTCATCCAGTACCAATAGGGTTTTACCCCTGTCTAAGCCTCACCCACCACCCAACATGAAGCGTGGATGCACATGACAGTCCTGGGGGTGCTACAGTAGGCACAAACCTAGGTCACACATGTGCCAGGTAGCCCCACACTACCCAGTGCCACAGAGCAGGCTTTTTGAATGGCTTTTTTAAATTCTATAAGACTCGGTTTATAAAATCATAACAATGGGGCAAAGTTTCAAAGTGTGAAATTTAGTGCAAGGTGCCTGTGACAAAAGGAATTGATGCAAGTGGCACTTTGCCCCAAATGTTGCAGCAATCTCAATTTTTGAATGTAGGCTGTGTCAAAATTAGGATGCCATGCACCGAAGCAGCTGTACGTTGCCCTGCTCCAGAAGTTCGGGTGCACCAAGTGGTAAGGGGGCTTGCACCATGGCGGGGCTGCAGCATCTCCTTATGTGGGATTTAGGAAGTCCTGCCATGGCCGCAAGTCAGGGCTGAAGTTAGACCAGCAATGAGATGGTCTTACAGCTCCACACTGGAGATCTGGAGTGAGCCAAGTTGGGGGAAGATAGTCTGGGAGGTCATGGGACAGGGCTGATTGACCTGTGAAAGTACCATAGTGGGCAGTGGGGGTACTGCGTCTGTGGGAGGGTACACAGGTGACACTGGGCGGATGTGTCCTGGACAGTTGGACAGACCTACTAGGACAGGGTACTCCCTGGTACTCATACACTGACTCTGTCCCAGATATCCAGGTGCCCCTGGCACATGTTCCAAAGCTTATACACAGTCCCCGACATGCCATGGTAGGCAATGGTTGCAAGGTACTAGGTGCAATGGGTGTACAGGGATGAACCCCAGGCAGCATGACATTTTTCTGCTGCACAGACCACCACGTGGAGCCATGCTGACACCCAACTACACTGTGAGGAACTGCGTAAGCTCTGGGACAGCTGTCAGGACTGGTGGCACCTAGGGGTCCAGGACAGGGTCTGTTCTTGACTACCAGGGAGTATTCTGTCCTAGTGGATCTGTTCAACTGTCCATTTGTGTACCTTGCCAGAGCTGCCTTGCCCCCGCTGCCCACTATAGCACCCCCACAGGTCCATCTGCCCTGTGCCACAACCTCCCAGGCTTTCTTCCTTCAACTCAACTCACTCCAAATCTCCAGTGAGGGCTGTTAGACCAGCTCATGGCTGGTCTAATCTCAGTCCTGACTTGTGGCCATAGCAGGGCTTCCAAAATCCCAAATACAGAGATGCTGCACCCTGTCATGAAGCAAGCCCCCTTACAACCTGGTGCGCCAGTACTTCTGGTGCAGGATAGCACAGAACTGCTTCGGTGCCCCCCAACATTGCAGTCTGGACCAACATTGTGCCAGGTGGGGAACTTGACAGGACCCTCTGTCAAACCCCTCTGTGTGCCAAGTCATTACCACAGCACTCTGACTGCAGAAACTCTTGGAAGTTTGGCACAGGAACCCCCTTTGTACTGAAATTGGGTGCAGGGTCCCTGGCACACCTGGAGTTTGCCACAGCCAGGGATTGTCACATCATACACTGATCTGCTCTTTGAAAATCAAGTCCAGTGTTTAACTACACTGACTAGTGGATTAGTTAATTTATTCTAACCTCAGGCAAGTCCTACAGGAATCCTTTCAATTGCTGATTGTCTCCACATTGTGGTCTCCATATTATGGACATGTTTTCCAAGGTAAGACAATAATGAAAGGTTCACTTCTTTAAAAATAATTAATTACCTGGGATGTTTTTGCAAGTAATTTGCATGATTATAGTGATGCAGTAGCGCCACTATAGTTAGGGTTGAGCAGGCACTTTAATGTTAAACCTTAAATTGTGCACTTTAATAACCCTGCAGCTGTTGAATGGATTTGCATGAAATTGTGCATGCATAGTCTGGTGGGCTAGATCTCTTGACATGCCATGTTTCATTTCAGTCAGATTGGTGGATTTTGTGCAGCATATAGTGAAAATTTTAAAATTTGCCTTTTTTTTGCAATTTATTTGTCATGGCACTGTGGCCAAATGGTTTGGAATTTTGGCCTGAAATGTTTAGGGTATAAAGTGGTTGCCCCACAGAGCATTTCTGCGTGGGTTTGAATCCATTCCAAAGTTATTTAATTTTAAAATTTTCTGTTCTGATCATGCTCAGTTCACTCTTTTGGATAGATTCCTGGAACAAAAAAAAATGATTTTGCTCTGATGAAAAAGGATCCCTTTCCTTGAGGTGCCAATCCTTTTTCATCAGAAAAAAATTGTTTTTTTGTCAGCCGCCATCTTGTTTTTAATTTTTGGCTCAAACAAACTGCCATAACTGTGCCCATGGATGTCTTTCAGATATATAAAAGCATGTATCTTGATCATCGGGAGTTGATGAGCTGCTCCATGTGTCTTTTTATGTTTTATTTGGCTTCCAAACTTTTTTTTAAAGACTTAATTCCTTTTTCACCACTCACTAATTTCCTTTTTCATGAGTCCTGTTTTGTCACAGCAAAAAAGGAAATCGGCTGGCGAAAAAGGTTTAAATCCCTTTTTCACCAGCTGATTTCCTTTTTCACCATGACATAAAAGGATGACAGAAAAGGAATTGCTGTGGTGGAAAAGGATTTGTGGCATGGCCATTGTTCATGAAAAGGGTAAAATCGTTTCTTGTCAGCCGATTTGCTTTTTCAAGTGACAAAAAGTGATGGTGAAAATGGAATTGCTGTGGTGAAAAAAGATTTGCAGCATGGCCATCTGGTCAGGAAAAAAGATAGCCATCCTGTTCTAAGTGTCAGTGGCTCAGTAGGTAGCACACTCGCCTCTGAGGCCAGGAGATCAGTGGGCTGTGGGTTCAGGTCCTACATCTGGCACTTGGGTTAATATCCCAGTACTGACACTGTAGTGCAGCATGAGAGGGGCTCTACACTTCTGAGGTGCCGTCTTTCAGATGAGACGTTAAAACCGAGGTCCCATCTGCCTGGATTGGTGGTAGTTCAGGTGGATGTTAAAGATTCCATGGTACTTATTGAAAAGAGTAGGGGTAGTTTTATTAAGAAGAAATACATCCAAATAAACAACTTTTGAAACAGAGCAAGGAAACATAATTAAACAATTGTAATACAGAAAGAAATAAAAATAACAAGTCATACCTTGAGAAGGGTAAATAAAATAAGAAACAAATTCCTTGAAAAACTAAAAAAAACTTTCCATAATACACCTTATAACATTTCACCATTAGTGTTTGCTCTCACCCTAAAATCCCCATTTAAATGAAGTAGAAAATAAACCCCCAAAAAGAAATAATTTAAACCAAATTTATTCTAAACACCTTATATATATTTTATAAAAAATTAAAAACCTTTCCACCATCATTGGACTTGCCTATCTGTTGCCTGTGTAGTATCAGTAACATATACTTGACCCATAGCATCACAGATAAAGATCCTAACCATCTCATAAGACATTCTGTTCTGACGAAGTACCCAACTACATCTTGCCTGCCATAGATAAAATTTTAAACAACAAAAAAAAAATAGCAAGAGTTTCTGAGTGGAAGCTGGAACCCAAAAATGAATAACTGCCTATAACGCATAGCTCATAATTTAAATTAACAAGCCAAGGTAGATTCCATACTTTGGCCAAATAGCCCCATAATTGTGTAGAATAGGAACAAAAAAATAAATGATGCTCCATGGTTTCTTCCACATTTATACAATCCAGATAGGCACAATTCCATTCCTTGACAGCTTTATGCTTAACATTCCCCCTTACCTAGGTTCTACCATAAACTGATAACCACAAGTGTTCCCACATCTGAGGCAGGATTCTGGGGTTTACTAATTGAGCCAAAATATATTCATTACAGTCCAGGGTACAAAATTTAAAACTCGGCTCTATTGGGTAGATTTTATCTAAAACAGTTTTATACAGTTGCTTCCCAGATTGAACCTGAATCTCTTTTTTTGTGAGGTTACAAATAAATAATTTGGAAACAGCTGATCTAAAAAAATCAGGAACATGTAAAAAAGACCCTAATCTTGGGGCCACCGCCCCCGATGCCCTAAAATATCTGTCTAAACTTAATCTACACCATGACCTTTGTGTTGATGATGATGCTCCTAAACCACATTTAACCGTTTGCGATAAGAAAAGGGTGTGAAAAAAAAAACAATAGGATCTAACATACCTAATCCCCCCCTTTTTTTTTGGGAGACAAGTAAAACACCTCCTGATAGGGTTTAAACAGTTTCCCCAAAGCATTTGAAAGAAAACACCATTTAATCTTACCTCTAACTGTTTTGGTGGGGGATACAACATAGCTACATAAAGTAAAAGTGGGACCAGGATTTTTTTTATTACCTGTATACATTTAATTTTCTACATACTCCATGATTTCCATTGTGATGCTTTGGTTTCAACTTTTAATAATGATTTTTCCCAATTAAATAAGGCCATATTCTGGGGTCCAAAAGTAATACCCAATATTTTCAATGGTTCAGAGAATATACATAAATCCTATACTATTTTAGCCTCTGGGAATCCTACCCCAATACATAAACCTTGACTTTTTGCTATAGTCATTTTAGAGTTGGATGCTTTAGTAAAATCCAACATAATTTTTGAAAATTTCCGGAATTGTGAAATTTCTGAAAAAAAAAACAGGCAGAGATCATCCGCAAAAGCTTGAACATTTATAGCTGGTTGCAAGTCTAGTCCCTGAATACCTTTCCATTTAGGTTTATCTGTTATAAATCTTAAAAAAGGATCCAAAGAGAAGACATAAAGAAGAGGACTCAGGGGACAGCCCTGACACACCCCAAGCTGGGTTTTAAAATTATAAATAATTTGATTTTGTATAATTGGGTAAACTGTTGTAGATCTATAAATTAATTTAATTGGATTAAGTACTCTGAAATTCTGTAATATTTCAGAACTGAAAACAAATATATATGGGGAAACCCTATCAAATGCCTTTTCTTGGTCTATTGTTATTAAAGTGCCAAATTTACCTGAAAGAGAAAGATGTTCAAAAACATCTCTCACTATCATTAGGGCTGATTGTATTTTCTGTGAGGGTAAACTACAATATTGAGCTGTAGATATAACCTGATCAGCAAAAAGCTTCAACCTATTGTTTAAAATGTGCGTACAAATTTTATAATCTAAATTAAGTATGGTAATAGGCCTCCAATTAGAAATGTGCTGTCACCTGATTTATAAAGATACATTAGAATACCATCTAAAAAAGCTGGGGGGATTCTGTTCATTTTGAAAAAATAGCCAAAAACTACTGCTAAACAATCAGATAATTTCACCTCGAATGTTTTATAAAATTCAATGGGCAACCCATCCAGCCCGGGGTATTTCCCTGATGTCATTTTCTGAATTGCTATTTTTATTTCCGAAGAATCAATACTCGAGACATTGTGTAGGAGCTCAGAAGGTATAGGAGGAATTTGAATATAATTTATGTAAGCCCTAATATCCTGAACTGTGGGATAACTATCTGGTAATAATGTTACCCAATAATCTTTTATGATAGAAAAAAGGTTGTAAACTGAACTTTGCAACACCCCCTGAGAATCAAACAGAGCTGTAATTTCTGTATTTTCTCTCATAGTTTTACATGCCTGAAAAGGATCGCCCGCTGGTTTTATTTTTATCCCATTCTGAAATAATACTTTCATGGTTTTAGCTCTATCATATTGATAGACTAACATTTCCGATTTAATTTTCTTGATTTGTTCAGAATAATTAAATTTTGAAATATTAGCCCAAGTGTACAGTTTATATAATTGTTGTTGCAGGGAGAGATACTTTAAAAAATCATCATTCATCTCATGTTTCCCATATTTTTTTAACCAGTCTTGGAAATCTTTTTTTGAGACCAGCCGCCATTGGCCTATATCCGTATATAAAAAACAAACAGAACATCTTGCCTTAATAATGGCTTTTATTCCTTGTTGGACCCCTAGGTCGTCCAGGGCTTTAATATTAAATTTCCATCTAGTAACAGAAAATGTACATTCAGGGATATCGTATATCTGTACTATTAATAAAGCATGATCTGAAAATTTGACTGGACAATTTACCATTTTAATTATAGATAAAGCCTTAGACATCAGTACATAGTCTATAGTGGACTTTAAATTCCCCTTCCTAAATGTAAAGTTTGGACCCCGTTCCTTGAATTTACTGCAATCAATCAAGTTAGCTGAGGATATTAAATCTATCAGAGCATTGGAATCACAATATATTTTAGCCATAGGCTTTCTAGTTTTAACATTAGATGGAATTTCACAATTAAAATCACCACAAAAAATTATATTCTGAGTGGTCATTAGGTAAGGTTTGACTGCCGCCAGCAGTGCTACTTTCCCTGCTTTAGTCTGTGGGCTTTAAATATTAATGAACCTATAATGCTTATTTTTCCATGTCCCATCCAATAGCAAGGCTCTTCCTGGAAGGATATCCACCAATTTTTGAAGATGAAAAGCAAAAGAGTTAAATACAATCCTCACCCCGTCTGCAGTATCCTGTCCGAAGGACTAATAAGATGGTCCCCAAAACCATTAACTCTGATAGTTTTGTTTATTCTGAGTAGAAAAAGCTCAAGTTTCTTGTAAAAAATAGATTTCCAAATTTAGCATATGCAAGTAATCAAACACAATCTGTCTTTTCCCTGAATTTAACAAACTGTGTATATTTATTGATCCGATTTTAAGCATCAGTAGAAGAAAATGTTTTTAGACCTTCTTGGTGATCAACTTTTTTTCCTTCTTTTTTTTCCCCTTTGTACCCTGCAAACCCTTGTTTTAGAGTCTCCATGTCTTGGTCCCTAGTATTACTGTCTCCTTCCTCTTGGTCCATATCTGAGTCCCCCCATTCTGCTGCTAGCGCTGCAAAAGGGGTTTTGGACTGTACATCCTCTGAAGAATTTTTGGATGACACAACATCCAAAGGAAGAGTAGTGGAAAGGGGAATACAAAGGGACCTTTGATTTCTTAAGGATCTACACCTCTGAGGTGGGGATGAAGCTTCAAGAACATTATCCTAAGCTAGTTCGCTATAACACACTGGAATCAAGCATTCCAGAGAAACCCCTGTTGTTCCAACTTATGAGGGATGGGGAGGAGGGGAAGGGATAGGGATGGTAGTCTAGGTGGTTAAAGCCTGAATTGCAACCTGGCCCAAACTTCTTTCAGAACAAGGCTCTTTCTCCAATTCTTTTTGTAGCGGTTGTGCAGGTACCTCAGCTATATCTTGTGCTTGTTGAATTAGGAGATCAGGACTGACATTCCAAGCCACATTTTTAGCAGCCCAGGGACAACCCTTAATTGCATGTCCTACATCGTCACACAAATCACATTTAGTGTGTGATGCACATTGAAAGGAAATGTGTCCCACCTCCCCACAATTCCCACATCTAGGTTTATCACATGTGCTTGATATATGAGTATGGGAACCACATTTGAAGTAGGCTCTGGGTTGCCCTGCATAAAAGCACCCTCTGTCTCTACCTAACATAAATGAGTTAGGAATATGGACTATGCCTGAATCTGTATTTTGCAGTTTAACCTTATATCGCTAACCCCCAGTCCAAAAGAGTTCAGTATCCAAAATAGCCTCAGGGTCAATTAATATTTCACAACGTTGGGATAACCAATATGTTATATCTGCTACATGCACACCCTCATTACGAAACATTTCCATAATGAATTTGACCAACGGTTTAGAAAGTGGGATAACCACAGAAGGAGACCAGAAAGGGGAGTATTTTACCTGGGCATACCTTTCCCAAAAGAGATACAAAAAGTGAGCAGATCGAAAACTTATGTTGAAATTGTCCTCCCCTGAGATGTTTATGAAGGCAAACACCTCATGGGGGTGGAACCTTAAAGAGTCTTTCAATAATGTTTTTCCTACAAAATGTCTGTCCAGTCTGTCCTCCATGCCCCCTTTATACTGAATTCTCACCGCGTTCCTCCTAGGAGCTGCTTCTTTTTTTATATTTGCAAACAGTTCTGAAAGCAGAGGTTGTTTATTAGCAGATTCATCCACATTTTTCTCAATCTCAGGATCTGCACTAGTTATCGGGATTTCTTCAACCTGTCTAGCAGTGTCAGTTCCCCTGTTGGAGAATGTACTTCAATGGCTGCCTCAATAATATCTGTTTGTTTTGAATCTGGTGTCTCTTAGTTTTTAAGAGTAACTTCTGCTTGTTCTAAACTATGTCCTGGAGTCCAAGTCGATGAAGAAGGAGTGAATGATAAATTATCATCCCACTCCGGATCTGGTACCCAAATCCCTGCAGGGTTTTGTTTCCAACCTGACTGGGACAGTGCCCCACCCGGAGTCCAGGTTGTATCTTGCAATTCAGCTGTCTTGAGAGTCAGTACTGATACAGTTTGTAAAGGTTTCATATTTAAATGTCTGTGTGCTAAGGTTTGTGCTAGCCTTTTATCGTTCTGCATTTCTTTTTGGTTGAACTTGTTTAAGTTAGTAAAAGAAAAATACGTTGCCGTAGCTTGTGTTTCCAAGTTGTTTGTCTGAAATCTGACAGCCGCTTGACCGTCAGGTAAGGCCACAAACCCCAAGGTTTTTGACAGCGTTAAATGCCCTGACTTAAGGGTGGTGTCAACAGTTTTAATGTTATTCTGAGTGATAGGCATCTCGGCAACCTTACTAATCCCAGTTCGTTCAACTAAGGGGCTCAGCTGTAGGCACACATTTGAGACTGCTACGTTTAAACTGCCAGCTGGCTGATTCTCCCCTTTTACTTTTTCAAAGACTGTAGAGGAATGATTGACAACTGTGACTGACTCACCCTGCTCCAGCTGGGCCTTTGAGTTTGCTGCGTCAGAGGGTTCCCTGACCGGCTTCTCCTTTGTATTTGTGCTTAAAGCCAAACGTGTTACTTCCTTAAGTTTAGCTTGCAACTTGGCTTTTTCCTGAGCATGCCTCAATTCCTCCTTTTGTAGAAATAAATGTAAAGTCTGTTCAGAATTTTCAACTGTATCCTTAGAACTCATGGCCTTTGCCTCATTTGTTGGGTTAACTGTAAGATCCTCTGTTGAAAAAAATTCTGTAGGAGTATTTCCTTCTTCATCTGAGTGTAACAAGGTTTCAACCAAATGCTGCATTTCCATACTTTGCACTAACTGAGGTAATTCAGATCCCTGTAGAGCTTGCACCTCCATCCTCTCTGACTGCAGATCTGGACTGGCCATTTCCTCGGCCATAGGTTCCCCCTACTGACAGCAATGCAGTAGGGTAATTTCCCCGGTGTCCTGGCCAAATTTCCCTCATTCACTAAAAAAAAAAAAATACCACCAACAGCTTTATGTGGTTCAAGATCATTTGGCATTCATCTGTATCCCCCTCCCCAGGTCATGCCTGAAAATAGGCAGGATTTGTCTAGTGCACTTACCCGGTCAACAAAAACTAAATAAATAAATAAAGAGAGCCATCTAATCATGAAAAATTATCCTATTTTGTGAGACGGAATCCTTTTCTGCCACCACAACAAAGGACTGGTGGAAAAGGATTTCCGCTGTTGAAAATGGATGCTTTACTCTTTTGTTTATCAGATCGAATCTGTACCCCCCCCCCAGAAAAATCCCTGGTGTCTAGTGGCAACTCCCACCCTGTATACCTATATGCAATTTTTAAATATTTTTTTTATATTGTTATATTTATATATTTTTTGTGCCCACTGCCATTATCGGTTTACCAGGTTTATCCCTGGTATCTAGTGGTAACCCACACTCTCCGATACCCATTTTTTCCTTTTTCATCGGTGGTCAGTGGCTTCCCATCACCCTCCCATATCTTTAAAAAAAAATAATCATAGTGGCATCCCCCCACACCTTCCCATCTCTGTTTTATGATGGAAATAAGAAATCTGTTCCTCAATGTCTTCGTTTTTTTTACCTGAAAATAAGTTTATTACTGATCACACCTGCAACCCCCCACCTGAACTCCCACTGTTCACCACCTCCCCACACACTCCTTGACACCCCCACACACCCTCACTTGCCTAAAGAGGTCCCAGGTTCAAGATCTGCTCTTCTGATCAAAGACACATCTTAGTGCTGGAACCAGCAACAGCAATATGTGAAACTAAGGTAGGTACCATTCATTCTATTTCAATGGGGGTTTCAACTTTTATACCTAACTCGGCTGTTTTTTTAGATTTTGACCCCAAATTTTCAACATGGCCTTTGGTGACCCCACTTCATGAACAATATACAGTAACTGTCATTTTGCAACTCTTGCCTGAAAGATGATTTCGCAGTCACTTGGCGAATTCACCTTTTGGGTGGGATTTGCATAATGACAGTCATATTGTTCATGAGGTGGGGTCACCAAAAGGCCATTTAAGAAAATCTGGGGTAAAAATATCAAGAAATGCCTCAGTTGTGGCCATTCATTGCAATTTTGCTACACGCTGATAACTTTGTAAGTTTAAAATATTATGACACCAAATTTTCAAGATACACTTGTTACTGATCTACAGAATGTATGTTTGAGGTGTCAGTTTTCAAATACTGGCCAAAATATGTTTTCAAATTTGTGGTGTGGAATGGCATTGCTGTTGCAGACAATTAAGTTTTGGTGGGGATTTGAAAATTTACTGTATACAGAACATCTGGTGGGGTAATAACATAGCTATGTTGACAATGTGGTCACTGTTGCCCTATAAACATAAACGCAGAGCCCAGAGGGCCCTGTGCTAACACAGGCATGTGCATATAGAAACATAGAAGTTGATGGCAGAAGGAGTTCACTAGGTTCTTCTAGTCTGCCCATTTGTTTTAGACCTATTTTGACACTCTAGTTGCCCTTTGTAGTCAGGGCTCCATTGTGTCTATTCCATGTATTCTTGAATCCTCCCACAGTGTTTATCCCCACAACCTCTTGGGGAAGGCTGTATCAGGTGTCCACCACTCTTTCTGTGAAGAAAAAATTCCTGGCGTTGGTAAAGAACCTCTCTACTTGCAGCCTGAGGTCATGTTCCCTGGTCCTGGAGCCATTCTTGAAGTGAAAATGTTCCTGTGCCTTTAACTTTTAATGCCTTTTATGTACTTAAATGGTTTAGTAATATCCCCTATCTCTTTTCTCTGATCCAGAGAGTACATATTCAGTTCCCTAAGTCTTTCCTCATAGGACATGTACTGCCGACTTGAATCATTTTTGTTGCCTTTGTCTGTACTGTTTTCACCTGATCAATATCCTTCCTGAGGTGAGACCTCCAGAACTGGATTCTGTATCCCACATGAGGCCTGACCAGCAATCTATACAGTGGTAGTACCACCTCTTTCCTCCTGTTCATGATTCCCCTTCCAATGCAGCCCAGTATTCTGTTGGCTTTCAATGTTGCCTTCTCACACTGCTTATTAACCTTCAAGTCTGAGATTATGATTCCCAGATCTCATTCCTGGTTTGAGGCAGCCAATATTTTGCCTCCTAGGTAATACTCCTTTCTAGGATTTTTCTTTCCTATGTGCATGACCTTGCACTTTTTGGCATTAAATCTCAGCTGCCACACTCCAGACCATTCTTTTAGTTTCTTGAGGTCAGCTTCTATCTTGTTCACTCCTTCTGAGGTGTCAACTCTGTTACATATCTTGGTATCATCTGTGAAAAGACACACCTTCCCTTCCAGTTCATCAGTGATGACTTCTATAAAAACATTGAAGAGCAGAGGCCCCAGCACTGAGCCCTGGGGGACCTCGCTGGTCACTCTGCCTTCCCTTGATTGCGTTCCATTAGCCTGTACCCTCTGGGTTCTGCCTTGTAACCAGTTTTGTAGCCATCTGACTACTTCTCAACCAACCCTTATGTGGTCAAGCTTCTTTACCAGCCTTCTGTGTGGAACCAAGTTGAATGCCTTATTAAAGTCTAGGTAGACCACATCTATTGCCCCACCATTGTCCACTGTTTTTGTAGTGTAGTCAAAAAACTCAAGCAGATTTGTCTGGCATGATCTACCTGCTGTGAAACCATGCTGTTTAGGGTCTTGTTGGCAGCTAGTTTCGAGGAATGCTATGATCTTCCATCCATAAGCATGTATGGAGGGATGGTAGTGTAGGGCCCTCCCACAGGCAAATAACGATATGATTATACTATCTCAAAAAGTAAAGAAATAAATTGAAAAAACTTAATGATAAATTGGAGTAATTAGTATTAGATGACACAATGTTCCTGCAGTATCCTGCAACATATTACATGAGAAACTGTTATATGACTGCTTGACCCTGGTGGAAGGTACCATATGTATTCATTTTATTGGGTTGTATTAAATTTATGAATGTTGATATGTGCCAGTAAGTGTCAGCATGTAATATTTACTGCAATGAATAAGTTACAGCTACAACTAATCAAGATTTGTGGTTTTGCTTCTAGACCAGCAGCATTTCAATATATACAGTACTGTACTTTACTTGTCCGTGCCATTCCATGTTGTCACTTGGCTAGTCATTTATTGTTGAGTTATACATGTTCCCCGAGACAACTGCCAGGAGGCCAAAGCAATATAAATCTGTGACACAATCATAGATGCCCTGGTTCCACCCCCTTCCAAGGCAGTTATCATAGAAGTTTCAGGCTTAGTGTGTTGGCAAAGGGGCAGACAGCATACTGTAGCTAGGAGCTCTCCTGCTTGAAAACTTTCTTTCAAACCTTCGTTGTTTTTCCTACTGCAATACCTCTCAGCAGAGAACCCTGTTCGTTTTTCAAAATTCAAACTATGCCTGTTGTTTACTTGCATGACTGGCTTCTTCTTTAACCCCAACTTTATTTCAAAGACTGGGTGTTTTGCCATTTTACCTAAATTTGTCTCAGATTTTGTTCAAAGGGTGAAACATTAGAGTTAAATGTCTTGCTACTGTGGTCTGCACTTAATCTGATTTATAGGTAGCAAATGCAAAGGTAAAAGCAGCATTTTTAAATGCTGCAGAAGTAAGGGGATTAGCTGAATGAACAAACTTAGAAAGATCACTAAACACACTATAACTGTATCTTCTACAGGTTCTGAACTGTATGCCTTCTTACCCTGTAAAGGCTACAAGTATGAATGCAGATGGACATCTTCTGTAGAGCATATGGAATATCCCACTCTTAGTAACTGATACCACATTTGGGGATGTTTAATGCTAAACTTTAAATCATGTCATAAGTAGTTAATTAACACTGGCTATAGAGATGCAGCAAAATTTAATTTCACTGGCAAAATTCCAGCAAAATTGCGAATTTCACCATGCTAAATATTTTGAAAAATTTGAGCATTCTATGAAATATTTTACAGGTGTGAAATGTGGAATTTCACCCACGAAATGTGGAATTTCACCCGTGAACAGTGGAATTTTACCCAAAAGTGGTGAAATTCCACTGTTCGTGGGCAAAATTCCACATTTCTCAGGCCAAATTTGGAATTTCACACCCCGAAAATTTGTTGCAAAATGTGCAAATTTCGCACAATATTCAGTGTAACGAAATCTGCAGATTTTGCCCATCTGTTATTGGTTACACTCAGGAGCTACAATCCAGTAAACTAAAGTGTATAAGGGAAAGGGGAAATTATTTAACCAGGAAAAGCACACTATGCTGGATCTCATTTCCAGGTGTAATCTGGAGCACAAGGAAGTTAAGTGACTTGCTCAGTGTCACACAATATGCAAGTAGGGCTGATGGGATTCAAACCCAGATCTACCAGTTTTGCAGCTCAGTGCTCTTAACCACTTCATTATACAGCCTGTATGAAACATTACAGATGTAATGGTCTGGCTGCTTTGCCACTAGTCCATAAAACATACAAAAGTGTTCATTCAAATAGTCTCAGACATGCATCAGAGCAGTTTAAGAGCAAATTAACACTTTTATGCACTACAAAAAAAGAAAATTAGTTTGCTTAACAACTTACCAGCATTTTCAAGCTAAATGTATTGAACCTGTAGCCCCCCCCCCCCGGTGTCTAGGGGTATGAGGTGGAAAGGTGTCCAAGGTTGCCCACTGCAGAAATTTTACTGAAATGGCTTACATTGGGTGCAATTCATTGTCTTCTGTGTGGTGCTGGCATCACTCAGGCACTGGACTCCAAGGAAACAGGTTAACTTGAGCTGGCATTTCAATTAAATAACGGAAGCCCACACAAAATTGAACAAACGGTGGGATCCATTTAATGTTGAACCAATAAAACACTACTACAAGGAGCAACAGTTTATACGTGGGGGTTAGCAGCACATCTCTGACCAATGTGGTCTAATAAGTTAGGCAGCTTTCCCTTGACCGTTATGGTCCCACAGTCTTTAGGCAGATTATTTCTGGACCGCTATGGTCTCACAGTCTTCAGCCAGCACCGATCACCATTCCCCATATCTTCCTGTCTCTCAGGCAGCTTTTTTTTTCTTTTATTTATTTATTTATTTATCTGTATATCTATCTATCTATTGAATGATCAGATTACAACCTTTGAGCTACAAGCTCATTTACAAAGGTTCCACGTCGGACTATAGAACATGATTCAGGCATTCCTAGAACACACTGGCACTTCTAATCTGCCCATTAACTTGTGCTCCTGATGGCTGCCCCACAAATATCCCACAGAAACTGGCATGCCTCACAGTAAGGGGCTACAGTCTCCCTCTTGGCCTCCTGGTGAAACTACTCTGGCTCCAATGGTGGCTCTCTCTGAAAAAACAGAGGGCAACATGTCCCATGTATTCACTGGGTTGTGACACTGCACCATTCTAGAGTGTGGGGCTTTTCAATAGGGCCTTCACTGTCCCCTTATTTGCCTCCTCTCTCAGCTCTCCTTCTAGAAACATAGAAGCTGACAGCAGATAATTACCGCAAGGCCCATCCAGTCTGGCCATTTCTTTTTCTACCTTATGAATGTGCCATAGGCCTTTGCTCTGTCAATGGCCTATCTATTCATACTCATCTGTATTGCTCCCTTATGCCTATCCCATGCCTGTTTGAAGCCCTGCACTGTATTAATATTCACTGTGACATAGACAGCCAGTTCTGAGTGCTGTATTATATATTTTTTTAATATAAAATGTATTAATGTCTCTGCTGAACATTCAAATACTCTAGGAATGACCTCACTCATTCCCCTCCATGTTCTAGCTGAGAGATGAAAGCCATGGGAAACGGCTGACAGTATGTGAGTTCACACACACTTAGTTTGTTTGGAGACAATGTGTTACCTGGAAGACTTTTATTAAGGATCCTGTTTCTCTGAGCTAATTACAGACTAGTTTAAGTTAATTTTGTTAAGAGAGAAATCATGAACTAGGTTTATGATGTTAGAAAGGGAAGCTAGGATATTACACAGAGGTGAGAGGTCATAAATGCTCATATGAAGCCTGTGTGAGGAGGGTACAGCATGAGATCAAAGAAGGTGTCATTTGAAACTTGAGTTATGCTAAGGTTGCAGAATTAATACTTGAAATTACATCCTGTGGTTGTATAGAAATATGTATTTTTTAGATATTTTGACAGGGAGGAGCTAGATGACCTCATGAAAAAGAGGTAGGCAAAACCAGCTTTTAGAGATTACTCTGTTTCACTACAGAGATACACTTTTTGACACTGACCAAGAAAACATATGAGCACTGAAAACAGGTATTTAGAAAGCTAGACAAAATCTAAATATAGTTGTAGGAATTGCACTGTTTTAAACATTGTTTTGTTTAAAGATATGTATGTCTTGTGTTATGAGTTCTGTATTGTATGTTTGACATATTATTATATATTTTAGTAAAAACTCTAATTTTAGAGCAAACCTAGTCTGTCTTTGAATTGTTTTTTTTTTTGCTAAGAAATATTTATGGTTATAGCAGATAGCAAACATAAGCTTGTAGGGTGGTACCAAACTGGAAAGAGAAGTATTTTAAATCTGAGGTCTTTAATACAGTTTTAAAGGGTTCATCTATGAATACCTGGTTAGGTGCCCATAGGCAAAGATATCTGGCCCCCCAAAGACAGATATATCTGAGCCTGTGCATTGGGTATGCTAGCAAGAGGTTAACCATTTGAATCAATCAATCAATCAATCAGACTTTTATTTATAAAAGGCGCTTTTCTCAGATCCAAAGCGCCTGCACAATATCATAAAACAAAAAATAAACAGAATTTAAAACTATTATAAATCATTAAAAGCTATACTAAAAAGGTGGGTCTTCAAGGCTCCTTTAAAGCTCAGGACAGTCGGACTATTTCGCACCTGATGAGGTAGAGAATTCCACAGGGTCAGGGCCATAAAACTAAATGATCTAGCCCCTGAGGTTTTCAAATGGACCCTTGGAATCTCCAGCAATCCCTCGTCAGTGGATCGGAGGGGGTGGGAGGGACAGTAGGGGCAAAGGAGCTCTTTCAGGGAAGTAGGTCCCTGGTCATGTAGGGCTTTATAGGTCAGCAAACCGACCTTGAAGGTGATTCGCCAAAATACTGGCAGCCAGTGCAGTCCGTGGAGCACAGGCATTATATGGCTGGATCTAGAAGAACCAGTCAACAACCTGGCCACCGCATTCTGCACTAGCTGCAGATGGTGACGCTCAACCCCCAATAGCCCTAGGTACAGGGAGTTGCAATAGTCAAGGCGGGAGGTAACAAAGGCGTGGATCAATGTTGGAAGATCTTCTGGAGGAACCAGGTGCTTCACCCTGAATCCCTCCAGAACTGAGACTAAAGGTTGATCCAAACTCACAAAAACAGACAAGATGGTTACCTAGTCTATTACACTGTTCACAAGACTTCGCTCACAGGTTTGCACTTTGGGAGTAGAGGGCCTGACCTGCTGAGTGAATCTGTAGTGGTGGCATAATTTTGGTATCACAAGCTTTATTGTTCTGTCAGCTGAGACTGTAAGCTCTCTTGCAAAGAAAGAAAAAGACGGAGTTTTATTTTAAAAAGGAAACAGAACTATATATCACTTGGTGTACAGTCAAGTTCCTACCTATTTTATTTTTTTCTGAAGTGCAAAGTCAGAGTAGCAGTAGTTAGGAAAGATGGCATCCAACCACAGCAGGCAGACTGTAGAACAGTTAAAACAGTTGCGCGAGGACAGAGGAGTCCTGTTCAAGGTGACAGCCAAAAAGCAGAACCTCATAGAGGCCCTGATGGTAGTAGATACCCAGAACAGTGAGTCACCAACCATGACTGAAAGGGACCAGACCTTGAGTGTGGCAGAACTAGTGGCTAGTGAGGAGTTCCGCGCCGATGAGGCAGACAGCAGGGCCACTTACAGTGAAGGGCCACAGCAGCAGGGGGAGGTCACCAGTGTCCTGAATCCAGAGGTACTCAAGCTGAAAACTGAGTTGCAGAGGATAGAACTGGAGACAGAGTGACAACAGAGGGAGGTGGACCATGAGGCAGAGCAACACCAGAAGGAGGCAGACTGTGAGACAGAGCAACAACAGAGGGAGGCGGAGCGTGAGGAATGTAAGCGCCAGTGAGAGACGGAGGAGAAGAGAGAGCGAAAATGCAGAGCCGCAGAGGAGAGGAGAGAGGAGCACCAGTGGCAACACGAACTGGAGAAGCTACGACTCCAACTAGAGGCACCAGGGCAGGTAAGTGGCTTGGGTTTAACTGGGACTACAGGACTGGGTTACAAATTGAACTCTAAATTAATAGTTGAGTTTAAGGATGGGAAGGACATGAATGCCTTTTTAGATTCTTTTGAAAAAGTTTGTATTCAGGCTAAAATTCCTAGAGAGTCCTGGAGTGTCCAGCTATCCTCGCTACCTACCAGAAAAGCTCGGGATGCATTGGGTCAAATGGACAATAAAGACTGATGATTACAGCAAGTTAAAAGCTGCACTACTAAAAAAGTTTGAATTAACTGCTGAATCATACAGAACTAAATTCTGTAAGCTCAGGAGAAGCCCTGATATGAGCTATGAGGAGCTAGCCATGAAACAATGTCAGTTTTTAAAACATTGGTGGGAAGGAATTGAGGCAAACACTGTTGATAACATTGAAAATGTCAATTTATTAAAACAGTTTTATTGGGCATGCCAGCAGAGTTAAAAACCTGGCTAGAGGATCGAGATCCAAAAACAGTGCAAGAGGCTGCTGAACTCTAGGACTAATATGCCAAGAGCAGACCTGCTCTGAGAATGAATGGAGCAGGAGTGGCAGCGCAGAAAGGGAAAAGCGCGCCTTCACGGCACCTAAAACCCTCACTACCTCCACCGAAACCAGTTAGCCCCAGGTTTCAGCAAAAAGATTTCTCTGAAGTAAGAAATGCTTGTTGGTTATGTAAAGAAACTGGGCACATTGCCAGACAGTGTCTAAGAAGGGCAAGCAATAATACGCAAAGTAGTACCAGAAAGGAAGTGGGTTGTTTGTGTGTCCCTGGAAGCATTCCAGTGAACATGAGGGAACACATGCACCCAGTCATGGTAAATGACGTACAGACACAGGTGTTAAGGGACACAGGGGCATCCCTGACATTGGTGAAAGGGGATATGGTCCAGCCTGTTCAGCTTATACCAAATAAGTACGTGACAGTACAGGACTTTGCGGGTGAAGAGAAAACATTGCCACTGGCCAGTGTTCTCCTGGACTGGGGTGAAAGAGGGGGAACTGTGCAACAGGTGACTGTAGCTACTGTAAAATATTAGCAGTAGATGTGATCCTGGGTAACAATCTCCAACAGGGGATGGTATGTGCAGTTACCCGTAGCCAACCAGCAAGGGAAAATAGCAGTTCCCTGAACCCCACAGAAACCAGTGTGGAAACTACAGAGAGGCTGGTTCCTCAGCCTGTGTCTCCAGATGGGGAGACTGATAAAAACGGGGTTAGAAATTTCCCCAGTAGCAAGTAACCACCTAGCTACAGAGGGTTACTCCAAATAGGGAGGGGTGACCCCTGGTCAGAGGGTAGGGATTGACAGTGATCCTGAGGCCCTGACGCTAGTGCTATGGATCCTAGTTTAGTGACTGAAGGGGACCTGTCCCATGCCTTGGGAAGGTGTGAGGGGTTCGCAGCTGCTCAGAGAAGTGATACTAGTTTAGAGAAGATGATGACTTGGGCAGACTCAGACGGTGCACAGGGAGGTGATGGCAGACATAGGGTTTATTGGGAAAATGGACTTATGTATACACAGGCAGTACAGACAGAGGGAATGATGCTAGGCAGGCAGCTTGTCGTTCCCCAGGGATATCGTGAGGCGGTTGCTTAAGGTTGCCCATGATATTCCCTTGTCTGGTCATCTGGGAATCATGCGCATAATGCAGCGGTTGGCCCAGAACTTCTACTGGCCTAACTACACCCAGAAAGTGAAGGAGTATTGCAGGTCTTGTCACCAGTGCCAAGAAATAGGGAAGGCGAGCAAGAAAACCCAAGCCGCCCTGATCCCCTTGCCCATAGTGAAGGAGCCATTCCAGAGGGTGGTAATGGATATTGTGGGGCCTTTAAATACCCTCAGCTCCTCAGGGAAGAGATTTATCCTGACTCTGGTGGATTATGCCACCCAGTACCCATAGGCAGTCTCCCTATCCTCACTGAGGATAGACAAAGTGGCAGATGCCTTACTTAGGATTTTATTCCGTGTTGGGTTTCTGCAGGAGGTAATCCCTGATTGAGGGGGTTCCTTCATGTCTGACCTGATGAAACGTTTATGGGAGAAGTGTGGGGTGGAGCTGAGATGCACAACACCGTATCACCCACAAGCCAATGGACTTGTGGAACGATTCAGTGGTACCCTAAAGTGAATGCTCCAGGCGTTTGCTGAACAGCATGGGAAGGACTGGGAGAAATACCTTCCCCACCTGTTGTTTGCATACAGGGAGGTGCCCCAAGAGTCGACAGGATTTTTCACCTTTGAACTCTTATATGGACGCTGGGTACGTGGGCCCCTAGACTTAATCTGGGAGGACTGGGAAGGCAAGCATGCCATTCAGAGAACTCCCATTGTGAATTATGTCCTTAGGTTTAGGGAAAGGCTGAAGGAGCTTATGGGGGCAGCCCAGAGCAACCTGGCAGCTGCCCAACAGAAACAAAAGGTGTGGTATGACCGGAGAGCCAGAGCTCACTCGTACATTGTGGGTCAGGAAGTCATGGTCCTTATTCCAGTGAGGAAAGACAAGCTGCAAGAAGAGTGGGCAGGACTGTACAAAGTGGTTAAGAAGGTAAATGACATGAACTACACTGTAGTGTTACCTGACTGTAGACAGACTGAAAGGATGTAACATGTCAACATGATGAAGCCATATTCAAACAGGGCTGACATGGTGTTCGCAGTGTGTAGTCATAGGGAGGGGACAGACGAAGGAGACCCCCTTCTGGACTTGCTGGAAAAGAGTAAGCGGGAGTCCTCTGTGGAGGCAGTGAAATTGTCTCCCCAGTTGAACCCGGAACAGGTCCAGAAAGTAAAGGAGGTTTTAGCAGACTTTGCCCCCTTGTTTAGCACCAAGCCTGGACTAATCCCCTTAGTGACACATGATGTGGAGACAGGGACACAGATGCCCATACAGCGGACAGCATATCTGGTATTAGAGGCTGTCAAAAGGACATTAGAAGGGAAGTGGAGGAGATGCTGGATTTAGGGGTAATCCAGAGATCCCACAGCCCCTGGGCCTCACCTGTAGTCCTTGTGGCCAAGCCAGATGGCTCAACTAATTTCTGTGTGGACTGTCATGGACTGAATGCAGTCACGAAGTCCGATGACCCACCCGATGCCCCGGACAAACGAGCACCTGGACAAGTTGGGAGGGGCAACCTACCTTACGACTACTGACCTGACCAAGGAGTATTGGCAGGTAGAATTGACAGACAGAGCTAGGGAGAGGTCGGCCTTCATCACTCCAATAGGCTTATTTGAGTTTAAAGTAATGCCTTTCGGAATGAAGAACGCCCTGGCCATTTTCCAAAGGTTGGTGAACCAGGTGTTAAATGGTGCTGAGGAGTACGCTGTAGCATAGCTGGATGACATTGCCATCTTCAGTACCAGCTGGGAGGAACACCTTTCACACCTTAGGGAAGTGCTGGCCATGATACAGAGGGCCGGGCTCACTGTCAAAGCCGAGAAGTGTCAGATGGCCATGGGGGAAGTGGCAGACCTTGGGCATGTGGTAGGCCGGGGACAGCTCATCCTAACCAAATAAAGATAGAGGTGATTCAGGCGTGGCCCAGACCAGAAACCCAGAAGGAGGTCAGGAGTTTTCTTGGGACAGCAGGGTACTACAGAAAGTTTGCACCTAATTACAGTGCCCCCCTGGGGCCCAGCCTGTGAGGAAGCCTTTACCAGACTGAAGGAGGCACTGTGCAGTGCTTCTGTTTTGACAAGTCCGGACTATAGCAAAACCTTTATAGTTCAGACGGATGCCTCAGACATGGGTATTGGGGCAGTACTTAGCCAGACATCTAGCCAAGGGACAGAACAACCAGTTGTATACCTGAGCAGAAAGCTTATTCCCAGGGAGCAAGCGTACTCCATGGTGGAAAAGGAGTGTCTTGCCATAGTGTGGGCCCTGTAGAAATTAGAGCCATACTTGTATGGGCAGCATTTTGTGGTGCAAACTGACCATAACCCACTGGCTTGGCTTACATAGATGGGGAAAAACAATGGCAGACCACTAAGATTGAGTCTTGCTTTACAAGGGTATGATCTAAAAATCGTACATAGGGCTGGAGCGAAGAACAATAACTCAGATGGGCTGTCTAGGGTCTATGAGGAGTGAACTGATTTGGGAAGCTCATCCCATGTAGGGGACAGATCCCCAAAATTCAGTCTAGGTTGGGAGGAGTGTGACGTAGACAGCCAGTTCTGAGTGCTGTATTATATTATTTTTTAATATAAAATATATTAATGTCTCTGTTGAAAATTCAAATGCTCTAGGAATGACCTCACTCATCCCCCATATTCCAGCTGAGAGATGAAAGCCACGGGAAATGGCTGACAGTATGTGAGTTCACACACACTCAGTTTGTTTAGAGACAATGTGTTACCTGGAAGACTTTTATTAAGGATCCTGTTTCTCTGAGCTAATTACAGACTAGTTTAAGTTAATTTTGTTAAGAGAGAAATCATAAACTAGGTTTATGATGTTAGAAAGGGAAGCTAGGATATCACACAGAGGTGAGAGGTCATAAATGCTCATATGAAGCCTGTATGAGGAGGGTACAGCATGAGATCAAAGAAGGTATCATTTGAAACTTGAGTTATGCTAAGGTTGCAAAATTAATACTTGAAATTACATCCTGTGGTTATATAGAAATATATATTTTTGAGATATTTTGACAGGGATGAGATAGATGACCTCATGAAAAAGAGGTGGCCAAAACCAGCTTTTAAAGATTATTCTGTTTCACTACAGAGACACACTTTTTTATCTGACACTGACCAAGAAAACATTTGAGCACTGAAAACAGGTATTTAGAAAGCTAGACAAAATCTAAATATAGTTGTAGGAATTGCACTGTTTTAAACCTTGTTTTGTTTAAAGATATGTATGTCTTATGTTATAAGAGTTCTGTATTGTATGTTTGACATATTATTATATATTTTAGTAAAAACTCTAATTTTAGAGCAAACCTGGTCTGTCTTTGAATTGCTTTCTTTTGCTAAGAAATATTTATGGTTATAGCAGACAGCAGACATAAGCTTGTATGGTGTTACCAAACTGGAAAGAGAAGCGTTTCAAATCTCAGGTCTTTATTAAAGTTTTAAAGGGTTCATCTATGAATACCTGGTTAGGTGTCTGTAGGCAAAGATATCTGGCCCCCTGAAGACAGATATATCTGAGTCTGTGCATAGGGTATGCTAGCAAGAGGTTAACCATTTGAATCCCTCCTGAACCGAGACCAAACGTTGATCAGAACTCACAAAAACAGAAAAGAGGGTTACCTTGTCTTTTACACTGTTCACAAGACTGCGCTCAGAGGTTGGCACTTTGGGAGTAGAGGGCCTGACCTGCTGAGTTAATCTGTGACATCCACCACTTCCTGAAGTAGGCCGTTCCATACATCCACCACCCTTTCTGTGAAAAAGAACTACCTCACATTACCCCTTAATTGGCCTCCCTCTAATCTCATGCTGTGTCCTCTTGTCCTGCTATTTTTCTTATATTGAAACGTTAGGCTCTTTCACCTTGTTAATGCACTTAAGGTGTTTGAATGTTTCAATCATATCACCTCTCTTCCTCCTTTGCTCTAGGGTATACACATTGAGTTCAGTTAATCTGTCCTCATATGTTCTCTGATGCAGTCCCTGCACCATTTTGGTTGCCCTTCTCTGGACTGCCTCAATTTGGTTAATGTTCTTGTGAAGCTGTGGCCTCCAGTACTGCACACAGTACTCCAGATGGGGCCTAACCAGTGTCTTGTAAAGAGGGATTATTACCTCCCTCTTCTAACTTGTGATATCCCTACTAATACACCCCAACATCCCTCTAGCCTTACCTACTGTTTTAGAGGTCTGCTTGGATGATTTCAGGTAATCGGTGATGATGATGCCCAAGTCTCTTTCTTCCCTTGTGACTGCCAGTAACTCCCCTCCCAGCCTATAGGTGGCTTCAGAGTTTCTCTTCCCTATGTGCATGATCTTGCACTTCTTTGCGTTAAACCCCAGTTGCCACTCTTCTGACCATTTTGCTAGTTTATCCAGATCTCTTCTCTTCTGCCCACACCACCTGGATCATCTACTCTGTTGCAGATCTTGGTGTCATCTGCAAACAGACAAACCTTACCCTCCAGTCTATCTGCAATGTCACTGATGAAGATATTGAAGAGGACTGGCCCCAGGACTGATCCCTGAGGTACCCCACCTGTGACTTGCATCTCTTCTGACTGTATACTGTTTACCACCACTCTCTGTTTTCTGCCCGTCAACCAGTTGCCACCCAGTTGACCAATGTGTGACCCACCCCGAGCCTACCCAGCTTATTAATCACTACATTCTACCCTTCTATCTCTGGTGTCTCTCTCTCTCTGCATTGCTGGCACTACCTCACATTCATCTTCCTCCATCCCTGAGCGCCTTCTGCTCTTCTGTCCCCCTCTCTCTCTCTCTCTCTCTGTTGCTCGAGCTACTAGCCATGGGCCAGAGCAGGCAATTGCCCCCACCTTGACATGTCACTTTCCTCCCAGCATCTATCTCTCTCCCGTTTACTCCTCACTGCCACCTAAACTCACAGTTAAATACCCCCGTGCACCAGCGTTGACCTCTGAATCCGCATCAGGTCCCATTCACTGGGCAAAAATAACTCCCAAAATCCTACAGTGTACAGATATTGTACACTCCCAAGTGGGGGGTGGAGTTACAAACCAGTACACTGAAACAGCAAGAACAAGCGTAACAGAACCATTTATACACATAGAGTACATGAAATTCTTTACAATCAAAAACACTGTACCTATACATCTTATCTAGTAGTGGATGAGGGCTAGTAAGTATGCAGCAGACTGCACTCAGTTCCAAAGTCTGGCAGCCATTTTAAAGCGACCATATGGCATCTAAAATAAAAAAATAAATTACCGTTTTCAACATTTTCAGAGAACAAGGATCATAAATTGTTTAGAAGCCACACAGAGAGCGAAATGCACTTGATACAAACTAATGACACCACTACAGTGAGTATATGAGATGAAATTCAGATAGTTATTCAGTACGCAGTTAGTAACACAGAACTTCCAGTGTCCAAAGAAAAGAATATATGAAGTAGAAAAAGTCTATTGAGAAAGTGCTTACAATATCTGTTGGTTCAGGGAGGAGGGAGGATGCCGATAGAGGGAGGGAGGGAGAGGGAGGGACTAAGAGCAGATGCTAGATGCAAATCTGCCAATAAGGCAGCAACAGAGGGTGGTTTAAAGGGCATATGAACATACAAATCTGTCAGCAAACACAGACCACCCAGTCTATCAATGTCTGCCTGAGTGTGCAGCTAGCCCCCTAGATTGCAACTGCCCCAACCCCCTCCCCATCTGTCATTCCCATGACAGCCTCAGCTCCCTCCACCCAGACCCTCCCTCGTGCTGTCTCATGCCCTCTTAAAACTTCCTACTGCCTTACATGATACCACCCCCTCTGGTACAGCTTTCCATTTAGACACCACCCTCTAAGGAAGTAGTGCCTCCTCATCTCCCTCCTAAATCTTCCACCCTCCAATCTTAGTCCATGCCCACTCATGTCCCTATCCTTCCTCAATTTAAACACCAATTCAGTGCTAGCTTTGTTCATCCCCCTCAAATATTTGAATGTTTCAATCATATCCCCCATCCCTTCTCTCCTCCAGCATGTACATATTCAGCTCATTCAGCCTCAACTCAACTCAGCTGAATCTTTATTTATAAAATGCACCTTTCTAAAACCTGTCGTAGGATGTGGGATTCTTAAAGCAATCGTCACAGGCAGACAATTTGGTGCATAAAAAATGCCAAGATGGCATTCATCATTTTATTAGATGAGAAAAATGTTAACAGAAATGAAGAAGGTTAGCTTTTTTTCAAAGAACAAATTAACAAAATCACTGCTGGAGCAGCAGGAATGCCAGGTTTTGCTCAGCATCCTCAAAGTGGTAGTGTAAGCCCACTCTCTCACCAGGTCTTAAACCTCTCACAGCCTGTCTCCAACTGACTCCCTATCTAAAATTTCTGTCCCTAGTGGAATCTTTTATACCTTAGTCTAGTTGATATCAGATGTCATGTGACTGGACAACTAAATATTTTTTCCCCAATAATCACCTTCACTAAACATCCTTGATATCCGATAACATTCATAGTACAGCAAGAATGGCTGACCTTTATATTCCACATATCACATTAAACATAGTAGGTTGTTAAGCACCCAAAATATCTTTTTATCCTGAGAGAGCTCATTAAAAGGTGAGGACCCTCCTACTTTGCTGACCTTATCAGCCACCATTTTGTATAAAACCATTTTGATTGTGGGCTGCCATCTCTATAGTAGTCCCTCCGATGCAGCTCCGAAGAAACAGGTACAACTATTTTTTTATTCTGCATAGTTTTGTTCCTCAGGCATCTCTGAGTTGGAAAGGGGAAGAGTAGATTAAGGGTGCAATCCTTATCTCCCTTCTCCTGCCATCTCATGAGACCTGAATCCCATTACTTTATTAACTTCTTGTATTTTCTTAAATTGCTTTCAAGAAACATACACAAGAGCTTTTAAATCTTTAACCCTCCTTTAGCTGTACACTTTGTTAATGTGCAGGGGCTCCCAGCTGTGGATATACTTTAATTTTGTAACTCTTTGTTTTTTTACAGAAACATGTCACTCAGTACTTTAAAACAATTTAACAAGAAGGGGGTTACATGTTATAAATTTTCCTGCAGCAATTTAACCCCTTTTATTGCTTAGCTTGATTTATAACTTAGTTCCTTCTAGAACAAATCACTTTTTATACTTCCTCTAGGTTTTACAATTCACCTAGCCATTTGCAATGTATATACTTCTTCCATGCTTACAATATTTTGGATCCATTTTATTCTAACATATCTTTTTCGGTTAACCTGCTACCATGACTCAAGGTCACTATATATTGACCTCCCTATACTGGACCTTAGTTGAAAAGAGAAAATAAGAAAATGAGTTGGGTATAGAACAGAGAAGGGGGAGGGGGATTTGCCTGGAGGTGGCCAACCTTCCAGACTAGAGTGTAGGAGAAAGGACAGTACATAGCAAAGAAAGGAACTATTGCAACAGTAAGGTCTTTAGAGAAAGCTGTGGTCCATCTATCATGGCAGGGACACTTCTCGTTTCTTTTCTTAGCACATCCATTTTGTACATTCCACCAGGCACCTCCCAAAGGGACATTAGTGCCTAAGTGCCACTTCATTTCCCAGTAAGGAGTTCCAGCCAGCATATAAATCTGGCATGTTAGCCATATTGCAGATATTATAAGCACCTATGCTCATTTTGTAATCAACTGACATTTGTAGGCATACATCTCAGCCTTCAGCATACCTTTCTTAACCATGAAGTTGGGATTAAACAGGAGACAGAGGTCACTCTGTGACTCTCTAAGGAAGTAGTGCCTCCTCATCTCCCTCCTAAATCTTCCACCTTCCAATCTTAGTCCGTGCCCCCTCGTGTCCTCATCCTTCCTCAATTTAAACACCCATTCAGTGCTAGCTTTGTTTATCCCCCTCAAATACTTCAATGTTTCAATCATATCCCCCATCCCTCCTCTCCTCCAGCATGTACATTATCAGCTCATTCAGCCTCAACTCAACTCAGCTCAATCTTTATTTATAAAATGCGCCTTTCTAAAACCAAGGTGCTTGTACCACAATAAAATAATAAAATTCTTCAGTTGATAAAAATACAACAGGTTAAAACCACTAAACACAATAGCGGCATTAAAAGTCAGAGTATGCTAGGCTGAATGAATGAGCTTTCAAGGCAGCTTTAAAACTTTAGATGGTCAGGCAAGCTCATACCCAACAAGATATAGAATTCCAGAGGGTCAGGGCCATGAAACTAAATGACCTAGCCCCAGATGTCTTCAAACGGACCCTGGGAATCTCTAGCAATCCCTCATTGGTAGATCAGAGAGGGTGGAGGGCAAAGTAGGGATGAAGTAGATCTTGCAGGTAACTAGGTCCCTGGTCATGTACAGTTTTATGCATCAGCAAACTGACCTTGAAGGTGATCCGCCACTGTACTGGCAGTCAGTGCAATCCACGGAGGACAGGCGTTATATATGACTGGTCCTAGAGCTACCAGTCAAAAGCCTGGCTGCTGCATTCTGCACTAGCTGCAGGTGGTGGATATCAACCCCTGGTAGCCCTAGGTAGAGGGAGTTGCAGTAATCAAGGCGGGAGGTAATGAAAGTGTGGACCAAGGTTGGAAGATCATCAGAAGGAACCAGGTGTTTCATCCGGGCGATATTCCTCAGATGGTAAAAGGAGGTTTTGACAACTGCCGACACCTGAGATTTAAGGGTCAGGCAGTCATAAAACATAACACCCAGGTTTCACACCCGGTCTGAAGTAGTTAGCTGAACACCCCCAAACCATAGACCCAAAGGTAAACCCTGCCAACAAATCCTCCTCCTGACAACTTGGGTCCACAACCAACACTTCAGTTTTTTCTGGGTTTAACCACAGCCAGCTCACACTCACAAGAAGTTGACAGCAGGGTTAGCAGCCAGCTCACATGCATCCAATCTCGGATCTCAGTGAGACAGTTGTTAAAGCCTGTCCTCGTTAGGCCTTGTCCTCCATCCCCTGTAACATTTTTGTTGCCCCCGTTGCACACCTTCCAGTAAATGAATATCCCTCTTCAGATACAGCCGCCAGTACTGCACACAGTACTCCAAGTGCAGCCTGACCAAAGATCTGTAGAGGGGGCAGGATCACCTCCCTATGCCTGGATGAGAAACCCCTTGCGATACAGCCCAGCATCCTGTTCGCCTTAGCTTCTGCATTCCTGCTTTGGGCAGAGTTGTTCATACTCCCTGTTATCAATACCCCTAGGTCCTTTTCTTCCTCAGTGATCCCCAGCTTCACCCCTCCCAACCAATAGTCGCTCTTTGGGTTCTTTGCTCCAATGTGCATAACCTTGCACTTTTTTCGCATTGAATCTCAGTTGCCAGTTCTCCGACCATACCTCCAGTTTGCTTAGGTCCCCTTGTAGTTGCTTCCATCCATCCTCTTCGTCCACCACTACCCCCATTTTGGTATCATCTGTGAACAGACTAACTCTGCTTTCAACTCCATGTGCAATATCTGAGATAAAGAGCCCAAAGAGCACTGGGCCCAGCACCAAACCCTGCAGCACACCGCTCATCACCAGTCTAGGTGTCAAGAGCTCCCTCCACTACCACCCATTACAGCCTCTCCTGCAGCCAGTTCCTTATCTAGTTTGTCAGTTTTATCCCAACCCCTACATCAGTCAGCTTCCCCCCCAGCTTCCTATGAGGCACTGAATCGAAGACCTTGCTGAAGTCTAAATACATGACATCTACAGCATGACCCATATCCAGCTCTCTTGTTACCCAGTCATAATATTCTATTAGATTGGTCTGAAAAGACTTCTCCAAGATGAACCCGTGCTGATGCCCATCCTGGAGATCATTACTCTCAAGGAATAACACTAGCCTCTCCTTCAGTATCATCTCCATAAGTTTACCAACTATGGAAGTGAGACTGACAGGCTGTTAATTTCCTGGCTCATCCCTAAGGCCACTCTTGTGTATGGGCACCAGATGGGCCACCCTCCAGTCCTGAGGCATCCATCCAGTGCCCAGTGAGGTGCTGAACAGGTCCACCAGCTGCTCGGCCAACACCTCTGCCATCTCCCTCAGCACCATGGGGTGGATGCCATCAGGATCTGGTGCCTTGTCCACCTTTAATGCCCTCAGACCCTCTAGTACTCTACTCCCCTCGATCATTCTATCCATCATCTCCTCCCCACCCACCCTCGCTCTCCCAGTCCATGGTGGTAGTGGACTAAATTCTCCTTTGTAAAAACAGAGCAAAAGTATTCATTTAGTACTTCCGCTTGTTTCTCTCCCTTTTCCACATACTCCCCTTCCCACTTTATTTTCACTATATGGTCTCAGCATTTAGTCTTTTCTCTGACATCTCTAAAAAAGTCCTTTTCCCCTCCCTTGATGCCCTGCGCTAACATTAGCTCCCTGGAGGCCTTGGCCACTCTAACTCGCTTGGTCACCTCCTTGGATCAACTCACATAAGCCTCTCTGTCCTCTTCCTTCCTCATTCTCCTGAACTTCTAGTATGCAGCTCCCTTCGCCCTCACCCCCTCTAACACTTCTCTGTTCAGCCAGCATGGTTTCATGGCTCTGCATTTCTTTCTCTTATTCCTGGTTCAAGATTCTGTAGCCTCTGTTAGCCCAGTTTTAATAATTTCTCACTTTTGCTGTACATCCACTTCTGGCCTAATACCCTGAAGTCTCCCTTGCAGTATTTCTCTCATCATCCCAAAGTCTGCCCTCCTAAAATCCACCACCTTTGTTACTGTGCCTCTAGATTCCCTGCCCTACTTGAGAGTGAACCACACTGTTTGGTGGTCACTACCAGCTAGTGGGTCTTCCACCCTTATTTCTGTCACTTCCTCCCCATCTGACAGCACCAAGTCCAGTGTGTTACCTAGTCATGTTGGCCCACTGAGAAGCTGTGTCAGGAGACCATCCTGGATTGCATCCAGGAGCACCTGCTCCCTGGCACTGGAGGTGGCAGGGTTGCTCCAATCTACCCCCGGCAGATTGAAATCCCCCAAAACCACCACACTCCCCTTTCTACACACCCTCCTTATTTGCTCTGCTAACTCCCTGTCCAGTTCCACTGATTGGCCTGGTGGTCTGTACACCACCCCCAGCTTTAGCTTTCTACCCTTGGAGTCCAGAAGCTGCTTCCATAGTGCCTCTGTCCTCCCTTCCTCCCCGTCGTCCCTCATACATCTAATCCCTTTCCTCACATCGAGTGCTACTCCACCCCCTCTCTCAACTCCCCGGTCTTTCCTGTAAAATTTGTACCCCTGGCGTGCCAGATTCCAATCATGGTACTGGGTGGACCAAGTCTCAGTCACTGCAGCAGCGTCCATACTCCCCTCTACAAGGAGCACCTGAAGCTCTGCTGTTTTGTTACCCAGGCTCCTTGCATTTAGGGAGACCACTTCCACCCATTCCCTTCTGTCCTCCCCCCGTGGCTCCTTAGTCTGCCCCCTCCTCTCTGTGGTTCCCTCCCCTTACCCTCAATGTTATCAAGGGGGGACAGTGTGTTTTGCACTCCAACCTGGTGACCCTGCATGCTAGCTGTGCACTCACCTCCCCCCCACCTAGTTTAAGTACCCACTTGAAACAATATAATCCTCTAATTTGCTCTTTAACACCTCCTTACCTGCCCCATTGAGGTGTAAACTGTCCCTTACGTACAGTTCTCTGTTAGTCCATGTATCTCCCCATCCTCCTACCAACCCAAACCCTTGTGCTTTACACCTGTCTCTCATCCAGGAATTGAACTCCACCATCCTTTCCTTTCTTGCCCTGCTCACTCTTGGGACTGGAAGCACCTCTGAGCATGCCATGGACCTTCCTTTTTCCAAGCATAGCTTCCCAAGTTCCTCAAACCTCTCCTGTACCAGCACCACCGTGCAGCGCCCCAGATCATTTGTGCCCACATGTACCACCACGTGAGGTTCCTGCTATCCTCCCCTAACACACTTCCTCAGAGCCTGTCCTGCCCTGTCTGCTGTTAGGCCCGGTACAGGTTCCACCCAAATTCAACTGAGTCTTTCACCCCTCCCTCCCACCTGATCCATTTCAGGATAGAATCTCCTACCATTGTTGTAGTCCTTCCTCTGCTGGGACCCACCACTGAGCAGAGCAGAGGGAAAGTAGATCGCACTCAGGGAAGTATTCTTTTGTTTTCCATCTAGCTGCTGCATTGCTGGAATTAAGGAATGTTTTAAAAATAATTTAAAGTATTGGCTGCTGGTTTGGGGAGGAGGGAGTATGCCTATAGAGGGAGGGAGGGAGAGGAAGGAACTAGGAGCAGCTGCCAGAGACCATGTGATGCAAGGCTGCCAATAGGACAGCTGCAGTTCTCATAAATTACCCATGGGGCCAAGTGACCCCTCATGTGAGTGACTCCAAAGCGTGAGTGCCACGAAGCAGTAGTGTGGCATCTGACTAGGTGATATCTGCAGGCCATCCACAGGAAGGACCACAGGCCATGGGACATACTGGAAGCATGGTAGGAGAAATGGGGTAACAGAGGTAGGAAGCTATAGCTACAGTGCAGGCTGGGTCCACATACCTAAGGCAAGGGAAGGGGACCAAAGGCATATAAAAGGGGTGGTGGAAAGTTCACATCTAGGGTCTGCCTACTTCACAGATTGAATAGCAGGACAGAGGGCAACTGAAAGTCCACATATAGGGTCAGACTAGGTCACAGATATAAAACCAGTTATCAGGGAAACAACACAGAGGGCAAGGCAGGGAGGCTATGAATGATGTGGGGCTCTGGTAGCTGTTACAGGCAGCAGGACAGTATGGAGTCATGGAGAAGGAGGAAAAATGGAGGAAGCAGATCACCAGGAGGGATGGGGAGAGTGGTCAGCTGTAGTAGGTATGGGGCAGTCATCTTCCTTAAAAAACTGAGGAGAGAAGGGGGCTGTTCAGTGTGCAGGAAGCTTTGGCAACTTTGGCTAGAAATAGGATGGCTAACTGGGCAGCTGGGGGAGGGAAGAGGGGTTGGGGGAGCAGTTGGGGCCATGAGAACAAGGTATGGCTCCTCCAGATAGCACAACAGGGGAGTCAGGACAGAACTAGTGAGGATGCAGAAGAAGCCAGGGGCAGCATCACCCCAAGGACCTTGGGGAATTGGGCTGGGAGCATGGCAGATAGTAACAAACAGGGGCAGGGGGAGAAGAGGTTCGTACCTACTTCATTGGAGGAATGTGCAAGGTAGGAGTACAAATGAGGGTAAGGGCATGGGGGGTCCAGTAACAGATTCATGGCATTGGGCAGTTTGGTGGATCAAGAGTTGGGGGGCCATGGAGAAGGGAAGTGTGATGGCCTCAAACAGTAGTGGGGAAGGAAGTAGGGCAGTAGAGGGTGAAGCAAAGTCAAAGAAGAATAGGAAGGAGCAGCAGTTGGGGTAACACAGGGATAGCATGGACAGGAAGTCTGAAGGGGGAGGGATCTAAGAAGGGACACCAAGGAGGGAAGCAGTAAGGTGAGGGTGGCCTGAAAGGTGGGAGGAGGGTTGACTCTGGACTGTGCATGGAAAGTAGAGTAAAACGGAGAATGAGGGCAGGACATGGAAGAGAGGCTTGTCATACTGGATGATTCAATACTGAAAGATGTGAGATGGGGAGGCAAGAGGGGAAGAAACAGCAGCACAAAGGTGAAGTGTATGCCAGGTATGACAGCAGGGAGGATGTAGCAGTTTAAACCAAAGTGTGTGGGGTGGGAGGGGGAGAAGCCTCACATAGTGGTACACCTTGGGACAAATGATCTGGAAGAGTGTAGAGATGAGGAGGTGCAGGATAGATTTGAGGAAGTAGGAATAATATGCAATAAGGCAGGTAGATCAGTTGCTTTCTCTGAAGTCCTACCATTCCCTAGGGCAAATACCATCAGAAAACAAAGAATAGAAGAATTCAGTAGTTGGTTGGGGGGGCTGATGTGCAGTCATAGGGTACGGGTTTGTGGGGGGGTGGGGTAGAACATGGGAAATCAAAGATCTATACAAAGCAGAAAGGCTACACTTAAGTAAGGAGGGTATGGGGGTACTGAAACTAAAATTAGAAGAATACTTTTTGACTAAGCTTAGTTTAAACTGAAGAAGGGGGAGCATTATGGTGTGCTCCAATCGGAACCACCAGGAGAGGGAGACCAAATGGGCCTCCCCCAGTAGGTTAGGGAGTGAGTGAGGGAAAATCAAAATGGGGAAGGAGTGGAAGTAGGGGAGGGGGAATGATATACAGGGGTCATGTTAGATGGTGGTATCCTTGAATGCAAGAAGCCTGGTAAATAAAATGGCTGAGCTATAGGTACTGAAGGTGAAGAGAGAGGTAGAAATAGCAGCCATCATGGAGACATGGGTCACCCAGTACCTCAAATGGGACCTCATGATCCCTGGGTACAGGTTATACCAGAAAGACAGAGTTAAGGGCAGGGTGGAGGGGTGGCTTCATTTGTAAGGGATGGATCCTGTGCACTAGGGAGGAGGCCGAAGAGAACAGGGCTGAAGCTTTTTGGGTACAGCTTCAAAACTCTAAAGGGAGGAAAGTTAGATTGGAGGTGGTGTACAGACCACCCTCACAGGATGAAGAACTGGACAGGGAACTAGGGGAACAAATTAGAAGACTGAGTGGCAGAGGCAACATTGTCTTGACATGGGATTTCAATCTGCTGGAGATAGACTGAAGCAGACAGACTATCACCTGTTCTAGGGAACAGGTTCACCTGGAAGCATTCCAGGACTGTTTCCTGGCACATGGTTCTTCCTAAGCTTGGGTAAGGAAGCAGCCAGGACCAAGACATGAGTGGGAGACTTCAGGAGAACTGACTTTGAAAGGATGAAAAACATTGTAACAGAGCACACAGCCAAAATCAGCCAAGAGAGGCAAATCAGAAATGATACATTGTCAAACTGGGACTGATTGAGGGTATGAACACATGTGCTAAGTCCCAGAGTAAGAAGTCCAGGTCCAAAAGGCTTAGCTGGCTCAGCAAAAAGGTGGTGGAGAAAGTGAGGGATAAGAAAGTGGCCTTCCACAGATACAGGGGATCCATGAGAGAGGGGACAGGGAGGAGTACTTGAGGAGATCCAGGGAAGTGAGCAAAATGGTCAGTGCAGCTAAGGCCGAAAGGGAACTAAAGCTGGCACAAGGGATCAGAGAAGGGGAGAAGGATTTCTTCAGGTATATGAGAGAAAAGAAGCTGCAAGGATGGGACAGTCAGGATTAAGGGGGGGGGGCGAGATGGGCTGAAAGAGGGATGGACCAAGCAGAGGCACTGAACGAATACTTCTGTTCAGTGTTCACTAGGAAAAAGGATGGTCCCATACCACAGAGGATAACAGGGGCAGTAAAAGTGGGTGCAGGGGTTATGGATGTGGAAATCCCAAAGGACAGGGTTTTGAATGGCCTCAAGACCCTACGGGTGGACAAGACACCGGGACCAAATGGCATGCACACGAGAGTCTTGAGGGAACTAGCGGAGGTCCTGGCTGGCCTTCTAGCAGACCTGCTCAATACCTCATTGAAGTCAGGTCACATGCCACAGGAATGGAGAATGGTGCATGTGGTGCCTCTCCACAAAATCAATCCCAGGGATGATCTGGGCAACTCCAGACTGGTCAGCCTTACCTCCATCGTGGGGAAGTTAATGGAGACCATTCTGAAGTAGAGAATGGTGTACTTTCTGGAAGTCAACAGTCTCCAGGATAGGCAGCATGGGTTTGTCTCAGGGAGATCCTACCAGACAACCCTAATAGACTTTTGATTGGGTCACAAGGGTATTTGATGGGGGCTATGTGGTACATATCCTGTATTTAGACTTTAGTGAAGCCTTCGACTCAGTGCCACATGGTAGGATGCTCAGTAAGCTAGCAAACCTGGGAGAAGGTGAGAAACTGATGGTGTGGGTCAAAAGCTGGCTGCAAAATAGGGTGTAGATGGTGACCATGGTGGGTAAACTATCAAAACTGAGGCCTGTAACAGCGGGGTCCCACAGGGCTCAGTACTTGAGAAAGTGCTGTTGCACAAAAACGCTTGGCCTTGCATGAGACTTGCTTCGCTGCAGGAAGGGGTCTGTTATTTCTGGCTTTGTTGGCCATTTGCCTATGTTTTGTACCATGGATGATTCGCTTTTGGATTAATAAAGAACCGCTTTCTGCTATCAAGGTGTTCTTGTCCAGCTTATCTCATCTTATTGTGGTATTATGGTTTTCTCTCTGCAAGCTATGGGGGCCTTGATGCCAACTCCTACTCTGTAAGTACTGTTCCCTTGTTTTTTTGGCTCAGGCCTTGCTGCATTATAGCCACCTTGTTCTTCTTATGTAATGGTTTATATGTGGAATTAAGTTATCATTTAGTTTGATATCTGCCTTTAAAATAATATAACAGTACACTCTTGTTTATCCAACCGCCTTTGGAGACATCCAAAATGGTCGGATAATCGGGAGGTCAGATAAATGAGAAATGAGGTGATAATCAAACTGTAAAGCACTCTACAGGTAGCCTTCTGAGTGAGGTAGTTGGTTTTCTGAGCATTAACGGGATCTTCCTGAATGGCTTTGCAGTATATGCTATGGTCATTTAAACAGCCTGTTACCACCCAGATTCAATTGGGGATATACAGTACATTTAAACTTGCCCATCTAACTATTATTGTTTCATTGCTGAAGTCCTGGAAAGCTGAGGAGAGGGAGCGAGAGTTGCTAGTTGGAAGCTGCATTGTGGAGTGAATGACTTTGCAGTATACGCTATGGTAATTTAAACAGCCCTGCTACTGTCCAGATTCAATCGGGGATATACAGTATGTTTAAACTTGCTCATCTTACTTTTCTTGTTTCATTGCTGAAGTCCTGGAAAGCTGAGGAGAGGGAGCGAGGGTTGCTAGTCAGAAGCTGCATTGTGAAGTCTTTCCTTTGGAGGATCCCTCTGTGGTTGGACTGGCCAAGTGTGTGATCATTTGAGCTGTTGGTGCGATCTAGCCCATCTACTGGTGCAGAGCCTGAGTGTGGGCTCTGAAATTTATCTCCGTGGGGTTGGCTGTTGGTGATACAAGTGGGCTCGACCCCACCAGACATCTAACAGCTGGATTTGCTGTTACATGGGAGATTGATTTCTAGATCGTTCAGGGAATAACAACAAAAAAACACAGTTCTTTGGAGGTCTGCAAAAATTCAGTGTGTGGGGGACAATCCGATCGTCCGTTAGGGAGTTCGGATGAACGGAGGTCTGATAATCGAGAGTGTACTGTATATGTAATTTCTGACAGGATCATATTGTCTCTGTTGTTTTCATATAACATATCATATATTTTTATTTATCAATGGTTTATTAATTACATACAGTTAATATGTTAATATTATCATATACATATATCATCAATGTTGTTTTCCTGCATCTTGGAATACATGGTTAATTAATTTCACAGAAATCACATGTATTGTATTATATATTTTAATATGTTTTTCCTGGCATTCTTTATATGGAAAATATTTGATTTGTGTAATTCTTTAGATATGGTTCATATTATTATTAAGATATTTAATTCATCATGAAATCACATGTTTGTAATGTACTATATTATCACAGTGACTTTTGATTTCATATAATTGTCATTTAAATGAAATATAGCCTTAATATATACACTATAACATTGACCAAAGCATATACATATTTTATTGTATATTTTAAATGACATTTTCATTGTGTAGAACCTTGTAAAATAAATACATCAGTAAGGTGTTTTTTATATATTATACTGGTATTATGTTTCTTTTCCTAGCAAGTTATTCAATTAGTTTTTTACACTGTAAATATATTTTTATGTACTTTTTTATTAGTCATATTAACATTAATATTGTATTGCTCTGGCTGGCGTGGTTGTGTTGAGGGTTGAGGCACTGGACTCCACACCTCGCACCATGACAGCGACCTGGGTTCAGGAATGAGCCTGGGTAGTCAGGGGTTGGCAGGGGAGGAGACAGATTGAGCATCCGTTGGACTTCTCTCCATCCCTGGGGAGGGGGGTATGCTGCCTCAGTGCCTTAGTGGCCTCTAGCGATGGTTGGGGGTGATGCAGGGCACTGGCAGATAGTGAGGGACCTGCTGTGGTCAGCACCAGGAAGGAGTGCATGCGGTAGCACGTGTGCACCTCTCCATTGGCATCATTGCATGCCACACACAACAGGAGAATATGGAAAAATGGGCACCAATTGTGGCAGCATGATGGCCATCTTCATGGGGGATTTGCTTGGGCAAGGTACATGGTACTGGATCCGGACTTGGTAGATGAGTGTCGGGGGCTCTCCACCTCCCCGCTGTGGGGGGTAAGCTGCAGGAGTACGCTATGTACCGAGCTGAGGAATCCTTGAGACAGTGGCCGGAAATCCCTGGAGGATGCCTGGATGTGGATAAGGTAGGCAGACTGGTTGCCAGGGGAGAAAAAGTATTACAAAAATATATATATATTGTATTGCTCCTATATGTATTACAGATACAGGTATCATCATAAAATAGCATGTCCCTGCCCCCCCCCCCAAGAAAAGGAAAGAGGTCAATGAAGCACTACAAGTTGTAAGCTTGATCAATAATTTTTTTTAACCACTATATATTCATTTGTATAAGTAGCAGATGTCTCTAGTCATACAAGATGTGTGACTGTCATTAAGTAAGAAACATTAATGGTGCCCATCTAAAGTTTTTTTTTTGTTACAGTACTATTGAGACTCCTTACAAGCTTCAAGTGTCCACCTGATAAGTTCCTCCTTTATCATATCCTGTCATGATCTTGCTGTAAAGTGGCTGCTAAGTGTTCTTAGATCAGTGTGTGGCAAAATGGCTGCGTGATACAGTCAGCTATGAAGGATGCTGGCAGTGCATCTTCACATGGTCACATGTAAGGAGCACAGAGGCACTATGTAGCTGAAGACTGCACTCACAGGACAGTCATCAAATTAACAAGACTGTGTTCATCCTGAGGACTGGCACTGTGTGGTTGGAGGAGGATGGTAGGAGCTTCCACCTGGGACAGAGACAGTGGTTCAGTGAGTGCCAGAAGTGCCATTTGTTGCCTCTCGCAGCATGTGTACACATTCATTGCAGTGTCACTGTGCTTGGGTCCTTGAGGTCTTGGGTGAACTGGTCACTTTGCTGCTACATTGATTGAGTCATAGCATTATTTTACTGTGCTATGTACTGTTAGTACTGGAAGATTTTGCCTGAATATTTCAAGAAAAAGTATACAGTATATCATCTATGTATATGTATACAAAATTATGCTAAACAGCACATAATTATAAGAGTGAACAATTTCAGCTTTTCCCTGTGTAATGTAATTAGTTAGTAATTTCTGTTGTCTATCTGGATGATAATGCAAAGTACCACACAGAAAACTGAAATATATATATATGAATCTGTAAAGGTGCACTACCTTATTAGCTGTTATAATTGAAATGATAACTATAAATAAACATGTTTTTGTAAACTACAAAGTTTTAATAAAAACAAAGTAAAAAATGTTACTCAAGATGCAAGCGATACAACTGAGTATACAGTTCAGTTTCATTCTCGATCAACATTTTTTAGACTCGGTATCACAGCTCTGATACTTTGCCATTGATGATTTGACCAATCTGTGCTTTTGTAGCTGCTAGATATTTCTTCAGTGTTGCAGCTGAAAAAGATGAAAAAATGTCATCAATATAAAATGTCTCCCTTCTTGAAGGTATGAACTGCCAAGGTTATGACATTATTTCACTGCAGTGTTGCAGACTGGTTTTCAACAGTCACGGACTTTCAGGAATCAGCTTCATATACTGCAGGCAGTCAGCTGATGATTAAACAGAGGAAGGGTTAAATATTTTGGGTATGCAACAGGCAGATAATTAAGTCAAAGTAGTGTTTGCTTGTGGATGGAAATATGGGTTCAAAGGCCTTATGTGTTCAAGTTTTATATCCATCCATATATATTCATTAAACACCTTGCTAGGCTATATAAGTGGGTTACTGACTATTACAGTGCAGTCCTTTTTGTTCCGATATGTATTAAATCCTTTTTTTTTTAACATTCCCTGTCTTTAAAACTGTGGAATGTGGTATTGTTCCTGTATCGTTTGACAACTTACCTTTGCTAACCCCTGGAACGGCTGGAGTGCTTGTGTATGTCTTCATAGTGTGTGAATAGACCCTCAGTCTCTCATTGATGTTTTCTATCCCCTGACCTTGCTTCTCCCTGGACTTACTGAGGTGTATTTCAGCACTGTCCACTGGTCATGCACATAGTTTCTTAAGGGTTTTTGCTCACTAATACAGTTTCTCTGGCTGCTCTTTGGTCATTCTAACAGCTAGGATGATTTCTGATGCCTTATACTCACTGAGGATTGTGTGTAGAATGTCATCAATGGTGATGCTGTGTTTGCAGCACATGACATCTTATGCTCTTTCACCCACATCTGGTGTCTGAAAGAATCTGCTCTGAGGCATCACTTACCTCCTGCACAGAGAATAATTCCCTGTTTGCTCAATTAGTTTTATCTCTAAAGGCTGCCAAGTGGTCTTGTGTTACCTCAGTATAAGTTTTTGGCGCTGAAAGCAGTATTGTCACTTTCTCCATTCTGGTGCAATCATGCAGACACAGTATTTTGGCAAGTTCTACCACAAAATATAACATATCATTTTGAAGCAGTAGTAATTGTTACTTGCTGAATAATGTATTCTTGCTATGTGATCTCTTTTTAGTGTCAAAACTGTCTGGTGAGGTACATTGTCCCTCATTGTGGATCTGTGTCTTAGAATCCTCTTTTGAGCTAATAATTTATATCCTGTTTTGTACTTCATAATTCCCATCATTACACATGTCCACTGTACAACATTTAAAATGTGTGATTGTAAATATCACAGTAGTGAACCAATGTTTGAGTTTGCATTCTGTTATGGTATAGAAATGCTAAGTATTAAAAATGTCAAAATGCTCGTTGTTAGGCAAGTAATGAAAGAAAAAGAATTGTAATTGTTATGTATATTATTTTTGCTTGAAAACACTATGTGCTTGGGAAACAGTATTCAATAAGTAACTGTTACTGCTGCTTCATACTGAATCCTCTGTGTTTCTGAATCATTAAGTGATCATGTAATATGGACTGAATAGTGAAGCAGATAATGGGAAAGCACAATCTTACAATAGAAACAGAGAATTGTCCAGAGATAAGGAACACCATGCCCATTCAGTCTGCCCATAAGCCACAAGCTACTTTGCAGCCTGAGACACGACTTGGCCATAAGCGTCTCAGTTGTCTTTCTCACTTCTACGGTTGCCTCATGCCTGTCCCAAGCATGTTTAAATCACTCCACTGTGTTCCCTCCCACCGCCTCCTGTGGCATACTATTCAATGTGTCCACCACCCTCTCTGCGAGGAAATACTTCCTCACCTTTACCTTTAATCTGTCACCTTCCAGCTTCCAAATTCATATCATGCCCCCTTATTCTTGTAGTCTTCCTATGCTGGAAGATGACCCACCTGCACCTTGTTTATGCCCTTCAGGTATTTTATTGTTTGTCTCATGTTCCCCCACTCCCTCCTCTCCTGCAGTGAGCACATATTTAGGCCCTTTAATTTCTTTCTATACGTTTTGTGTTGCAAGCCCTGTACCATCTTAGTTGTGCTTCCCCTGGACTGCCTGCACCTTCTTAATGTTTCTAGGAAGATGCATCCTCCACAATTGTACACTGTAATGCATGTGAGAGCTCACAACTCCTTTATACAGTGTCATCACCACCTTCCGCCGTCTGATAGTCACATGTCTGCATATGTATCCCAGCATGACACTGGCCCTCCGTGCATCCTTTGTTCTCTGTATAGACACCTTTAGGTAATCTGAAATAGTATCTCCTAGGTCCCTTTCCTCCTTGTTGGTAGTCACCAACTCTCCCCATTCTATAGTTCAGCCCATGGTTCCCTCATCACAGGTGCATTATTGTTCCCTTTTTTTGAAGTAAATCTCAGTTGTCACTTCACTGATCATCTTTCTCAATTATGTCACTATTGTTTTATTCATTTTCATGATCTTCCCCAGTCTCAAGATGAGGGTGACCATCCTATTCTTCCCTGCACCTCCCTACTATCACTTTTGTGTATAGTGACTACATGTGCTCTGTTCCAGTCCTCTGTAATCACTCTTGTGATGAGCGATTCAGTGATGAAGGCTGCCAGTTTTCTGCTATCTCCCTGCTCAGCTCCCTTAATATCCATGGATGTATGCCATTTGGCAGCGCTTTGTCCACTTTCAGTTTTGTGATCTCCTCTAGGATCAGTGAATAGTGTTTACCTCTCCCCATCCTTTGTGCCTGCTAGTCAGCTGCAGTTTGTGACCCTCCCCTTCTTATGTGAATACTTCTGCCTTTTCCTCATGATACTTGCCTTCATTCCATCTGAGCCTTACAATATACCCAGTGTATGAAGCACCCCCCCAAAAAAACAAGAAATGAATATCAATTACCCCTACCTAATAATGCATTAATCTTGTTTTCATCCAGCTTTTCTTTCTTTTCTCATTCTGGACATCTTCAGTTAATGCCGCCACAAAGATTACTTTTGATGAGGGTCTCTGCATCAAACATTGAAATAAGTAGTGATCATACAAACCCAGACATCAAGTTGCATTTGTTTGGCAATACCTAAGACAGTTCAGTGATGTAAACATCGGTTCCTGGATGGATTTCAACCATGAACAAGAAAAACATTTGATGAAGTAATTATTGTGACGAAACTACTTCAGTGATCTGCATTATGATATCTGATATCTGATGGGAAACTCTTTCGGTAGGCAACAAATATAGCAGAAAAGCATTCTGTGAAATGTTTTGGTGAACTCTGCTTTTTACTGTACTTTAAACAGTAGTGTGTTCTTCATTACTGCATTTCAAACTACAGTATGAGTGGTATAATTTGAAGGGATAACACAGTGTTAGCTGCATACTTCAAACCCTTGCAATACGTGTTACTGTTTCAAACTGCAGATGAGCATTATTAATGACTGTTTCTTGTTGTAAAACACATACTTTGAATGAGTATATTGGGTTTTGTTAACAAGGAAATATTGAGAAGCAAGGTTATTGTGACCAAATGCATGCAGTGTGGCTAGGGAGGGTCACCCAGTGGTTCTCAGTCACTAATACCGGCGTCCATCAGGTGGATTATGAGCATTAACAAAAAAACCAGAACCAGGGAAGAAAGGCGTGGAAACATCTGCCTGCAGGATGATGCCACTCTTCATTGGTCCTGCTCTCAGCCACTCAGGCACCTTCCTTTGAGCTCACACCACAGATACTGCAGGTGGGTATTAGGGATAGAAGGTAAGTTGTGGGGGACGCCGGGGGTTTTAGCTGGAAGAGATGTCCAGATTGTGGGGCATGCATGCGGGCAGGAGACTAAAGAATTACAAAACAAGATTTCTGATGTGAACACTGGGGAGGTATAAAATTGTGTATATGGGTCAGTAAGTGGACTGTAAAGTACATTAGGGATGAGAGGACAGGAGAGAGTCATGATGGCTGAAGGGCACTGGAGCATGAAACCACCAGAAAGACCATACCAAATATAGTTATTTTTATTAGCATTTTTCACTGTTCCCATTGTTTCTTTAAATAAGGGTGAATGTGAAGTATCTTAGCAACATTTGACTGGGGTGGGGGGCTGGTGGCATTGTTGCACTGTGTACAGTTGCTATGTTGTTGTTATGGCCAGACAATTCAGGCGAAGAAAGTGAGGTCTGCAATGGATGAGTTGGTGTACTGCAAAGTGACTCTTCAGATTCAGAGCTGAAATACGTACAGCTGTGCTTCACTTGGTCCATCTTCTCAAGTTTATTTAAGATCTAAGGTATGGCTACAGTGAACATTTAGAATTGCACAGTCAGTCTTTGTTGCATGTACAGATGATTTCTCATGTTGTGTTTTCTCTACATTTCTCCCTTGCCCTTTATATGCACCTCCAATTTTTCCACCCTAGTCATGTGTAGTAACATGATGTTACTGTCAGGCCTGAAAGTGACACTCATAATTTGCATGCAATTACATATTGACATGAATATCTACATGTTATGGTTGGTTAATTGCAGTACAGTTCATAGAAGTTACTGTTACTCCTACTTGTTTATTGCTTTTCTCTGAAGTAAAATGCATGGCAATGGTGTTAATATATATAACAGACACTGATTGCAGTCCCTGATCAACTACAATACTCATCCATTATGACTACTGCAAACGGAGCATCCACTCATGATGCAGGACTAGGATATCCTTTAATTCTGTATGATCATTCTCTGTGATGTTGCCTCTAAGGTTAGGCAGTATGCAGTTGGAGTTGACCATGGAATCTGTACTTCTTCTTTGTGAAGCAGGTAAGGCCTACTAGGCACAATTGACTGTTTCTATTGGTGACCAGAGAGGTTTGGTCTGGTTAAGTGAACTGCTCATAGTCACACACTATGGAAGTGGAGTTTGTGGGAATGAAACCCAGGTGTGCAGGATAGGGGGATATGATTGAAATATTTCAATACTTTGAGTGGATAAACAAGACTAATATGCAAATTATTTTCCAGGTTAGATGAGGGAGAGAAATGAGAGGATATCAGCTGAGATTGGAGGGGGGGAAATTCAGTAGGGAAATCAGGAGACATTTTTCTCACAGAACAGGTGGTGGACAAGTGGAGTATGCTGCCCAAGGAGGTGGTATCCTGTAGCACAGTGGTTTTAAGAGGGGTTGGGACAGAGTGAGGGGGCAATTATAAGGCTGGAGGAGGGGAGGTGGGGAGCACATGTTTGGGGCTAGCTGCACAATCCAGCAGACTGGATAGACTGAGAGGACTGTTTCTGCTGGCATTTTCCTATGTTCGTATGCATGTATTTAGCTCTGTCAGAACTTGTTAGTATAATGCATACTGCCAGTCCATCTAATGTAAGCATTTAGCTGACTGTGTATATACAGTACCATTCTTTGAAGGCATTCATTCACTATAATACCCACCCAAAAATAATCATAATTAAGTAACCTGCATACATTTGTCTCACTGAGCTTCTAAAGCAGTTCTGTGACATTCCCAATTTAGATTTCTAAAAATATATGTTAAGGTTCTTCAATAATTCTATTTGTGATATATATATGCGACCACTTCCCATATACTAGTTATGTGTCACATACTGTATAGTAAGTAGGCCATGATATGTAGTGTCTTTTCAAGTCGGCCATAATATGTGATATAGTCTCAAGAATTCTCAGTTAGATATGGGCATGCAGTATTTTCTAGTGGTTAGAGTAACAAGCTGTGAATGAGCGTGGTACATTCTGCAGATAGACCTGGGTTTGACTACCAGAGTATCAAGTTGCATACTGTGTGACTCTGAGCAAGCCACCTAACTAACTAACTAGCTAATTAACTAACTAGTGGGCCTTACCTGGTTACCAAAGAATAAAAAAATTAAAAAGCACACCATGGCAGGGAAGCACCATCTTGAGGTAGCAGTGAACACAGTAACAATTAGCAATAAGTCATATCCAAATGTTTCAAAAATCTCAATAGCTGCTTTTAAACATCCTTCAAAAATTGGGCAGTAGTTCACACTATGATTGTAATCAGTCTCCATGTAATGCTATCAATCAAAGTTTTTTTTCCCAGAGTTGCACAAGTATACCACCATGGAGGTTCATAGGTTCATAGGTTCATAGATTTGGTACAAGTTCAGAGATCCTTATGCCCTTTAATGAACTTGCCATCACATAAGTGGTGGAATAAAAATGTTTTGGACCCCATGTATTTATCTAATCTGTGTTTAAATTTATCCAAGGTGTCATTATTTACTATATTTTTTGGTAAAATATTCCATTTTGTGATAACTCTTTGAGTGTAGAATTTACTTCTTTTAACTGTTTGTGAATGTTCTCCTATTAATTTTTTAACGAGATCTGGTTAATTCACTCCCTATATGTCTAGTCAGTCCAATAGTGTGCAAGGCATACAGATCATTTATAAATGTGTAAATTAAGCACAATTCACTCCTTGTGCTTCTATATTGAGTGGAATACAATTTTGTATTTTTATTTAAACTTCTTTATTAGTTTAAATTGTACAGTAAGAACAGAAAATGTCCTAAGCACAACATGACATGTTCAAGTAATTAAACATACAGTAGTACAATTATACCTTACCCCTTCCACCCTCTTCCCCTCCCCTACAGACACCACTAATAACATAGCACCTCTACTGAGGTCTACTACCTCTCTTTAAAAATCATCTGCAGTATATCTTCCAGATACTAAAGGATCAACAGCGTGTATACTTAAGGCATCTTATACACATCTTCCAAGGAATTTACCTCAGTAGCAAAGCCTCTAATTTATTTCACCTTTTATCATATACTTGAGGGCCATTCCTAAGACTAGCTATGGATTTTTCCACTCTCAGACTGTATAATACTTCTTTTAGCCATTCAGGATATGATATTTCATTTTGGTCAAGCCAGTGGCGTACGGCCAATCGCTTAACTGCAGAGGAGATTAAGGAAATATGAAATCTTCTTTCCCTGATAGGGATGGACAAAAGGGTTCCTACCACAAAGATTTCAGGAGAAAAGTATTCTTTTAATCCCAATTAAGGGTCCATGGCATTCTTAATATTCTCACATAGTTGGGTAACCTTATTGCATTCCCATAAAATGTGAAACAGAGCACCCTCTGCAGCAGCACATCTTGTACATATTGCAGTGGGAAGTTTCTTCATCTTATGCAAACACATTGGAGTGAAGTAAATATTGTGAAGGATATAAAATTGAGTAAGGTGAAACCTGTCATTGGTGTGATATTGGCGAAGATCTAACCAGATACGGTCCCACTCCTTGGACATTGTGGGCAGTGTCTTATCCCAATAACGAGAATTCCCAGTTATCTTAGGATAAATATATGGAAATAAAAAGGTTACTAATTGCAACACTGAGTGGGGCTTACATGCAAGGGATTGCATGTGGCCGAGAAACTCCCTCTGGTCAATTCTCCAATTTACAGTACCAAACCATTTTACCAGCATGTGGTGGACCTGATATAGTCTGAAGATTTGTGCTTCTGGGAGCCCCAATACTTGCAACAGAACTGGGCTTTCCAGTATTTCTAGTTCCAGCAATAAGTCAATGACCTGTCTCCCCATCAATTCTGGCACACGAAGGGTATTACCTTGAAGTTTAAAGTTTGGATTTAGGCATATCGATTTAGAGACATCATATGTATTTTTATATTTCATAGATCTACACAGTTGTACATGTACTTTAAGGTCAGTGTCTATAACTGTGTTTTTTAGCTTCCTTGGGAGTTTATTCAAAGCAAGGCAGTATAGGGCTTCTGGGGAGATCCCAGATGAAGCAATCAAGTTCCTCTCTGTCTACAACCAAATGGGTACATATGTCAATGAATTTGAGGATGCAGGGCCCTCGACCCAGTGAGCATATTTTGAGATGTGGCTAGCTAAATAATATAAATAAAAATTAGGTAGTTTAAGCCCCCCTAAGTGTTTGGGAGCACTAAGCTTGATATGTGACCTATGTGGGCTCTTTTTCCTCCAAAGAAAGTGAGATATAAGTGCATGGAATATTTTAAACCATGTGGGTGGAATATAAAGATTAAGCATGTGCATAGGATAAAATATGTGGGGAAAAATGTTCATTTTAATAACGCTAATTTGAGCTTGCAAAGACATAGGAAGGATAGTCCACCTGTCTAGATCCTTCGTGATATCATCTACTATATTATCTAAATTAAGCTTCTGCCTTAAGGGTTGATTCTGAGTAAGAATTACTCCAAGACAGGTGAGTTTCGTTGCCCACTCCAAACCCAGAGGCATATAGCTTGCAGGGGAGAGATGGCTGTTTAAAGGCATGAGAATGGTTTTATCCAGATTTAATCTATAGTTAGAGTACCTACCATACTCATAGATAATATGGAGAACTTCTGGTATCAAGGTAATAGGCTGGGCTATATGCAACAAAATATCGTCAGCATAGGCTGAGATTTTAACCTCCAGTGGGCCTAATGGAATGCCTTGAATGTTCGGAGAATCATTTAGGAGTCTAAGTAATGGCTCTAGATAGATGTTAAATAGAAGAGGAGAAAGGGGGCCCCCTTGCTGGGAACCTGAGTGCAAGGTGAACCCTTTAGAGAGTACTCCATTACAGTACACCATAGCACTTGGATTGGTATACATAATTTATATCCAGTTAATAAAACTTCCGGGAATGCAAATCTCTCCATTGCTAAAAAAAGAAAGCCCCAATTCACCCGATTAAAAGCTTTCTCTGCATCCAGGCACACCAAAGCCATGAGGTCAGAGGAGTCCCTGGAAGCAGAGAGAATATGTTCCAATTTGCGCAGGTGATCTACAGAGGATATTCCCCTTATGAATCCAACTTGTTCAGGCCCTATAAGCCCATCCCACACTCACATGATCTTGCAAACTAAAATTTTAGCCAGAATTTTCATGTCACTGTTCATAAGGGATATAGGATGATAATTGGCTACTTTATCTGTGGGCCTATTAGGTTTAGGTAATACAATTATAAGAGCCATCAACAAGGAAGGATTGGATAACCCTTTTTCACACAGATATGAGAACACTTAGGCTAAGATGGGAACCAGCTCATCACTGAGGGACTTACAGAGATTGGCGGGGAAGCCGTCCAGACCTGGAGATTTATTTACTGCTAAGGACTGGATAGCTTCTGATATTTCTCTTTGGGTTATTCGGAGCATTAGATATTGTTGTTGTTTGGGGGACAACTGTGGAAGTGGGATAGTTCTTAGATATTCTTGAGTGTCTACTCTCAAGGGTATGTTGAAGGGAGGGCTATATAATAGTGAGTAAAAATTATTGAATTCCTGGGCAATCTCTACTGGATTAATCTTAAGGGAACCATCTGTATGGGAAACAATAGTCTTCACTAAGTGGGAGGACTCTTGTGCTCTGAGCCGCAAAGCCAAAAAATGCCCAGCTTTATCTCCATGGTCAACATATGCGGATCGTATTTTTAACAGTGCAAATTCAGATTTTTCTCTTAGTAAATCCGCATATTGATGTCTTAGTTTAGCAAGCTCAACCTGTTCATCTTCTGTACTCTGTAAGGTTGGACTACTTTCTAATACTGCAATCTGAGACAACAGAGTTCGAAAAGAAGCTTCTCTCTTCTTTTTCTGAGTGAAGGCAATCCTAATACATTCTTCTCTTAGTACACATTTAAGGGACCCCCAAATTTTATCTGCCTCAGGAATACAGCCTATGTTGTCTTGCCAGAAATTCTTAATTAGCAACCGTAGTTTCTCTAGGATCCAGGAATCCCTGAGCAGTTGTGTGTTTAGTTTCCATATTTTATCACCTCTAGCATTCAAACAGGGATTGTATTGGAGCCAGGCTGGAGAGTGATCCAATAGTACCCTGGGTGCTATCCCGGTAACCGAAATATTTGGAAAGGTCTCAGTACTAACTAGGAAATAGTCAATCTGGGAGGATGACTTATGGGCAGGGGAATAATATGTATATTTACAGCTTGAGGGGTGAAAAACTCTCCATGAGTCACAAAGACCCGCCCATAGTTAGGAATTCCTGTAATGCATTTTGTGTAGCAGAAGTCTTAGTGACCTTCCAATTTGACCTATCTAGGTCAGAGGTAATAGTAAAATTCCAGTCTCCAGCTACTATTAAAGGAAGGTGTACAAATGGAGAAAGGATATTTATTAAGCTAGTAAAAAACTTGGGTGTTGGGACATTGGGCCCATAAACACAACCCATGAGTAATTCTATTTGGTCCAAAGTACCATGCGGGAAGAGGTATCTGCCTTCAGGATCCTCAATAGCCTGATGCAACTGGAAATTTACTCCCCTTAAAAAGAGGATAGCTACCCCACATTTATTAGTAGAGTTTCCTGCCTCATAACTCTGTCCCACCCATTAACATCAAAGAAGGAGAATCTCCGAGGCCAAGAGGTGTGTTTCTTGAAGAAAAGCAATTTGACATTGTAATACCTGCAGGTGTCTTAATATCTGGAATCAGTTACTATTAATCCATGCCCCTTTAACATTCCATGATATATATATTTCACATTATTTTGCTTCCTTAAGGGTTTATCCTCAGGAATTGTGAGACTCTGTACAGCCCTTCAGTCTTATATAGTGGTGTCTGACCTCTCCCTCCCATTCACCTCTTTAACAAAGTTCCCATAACTATATTTCTCCCCTCTACCCCCAAAATAATTCTTCTATATCTGGTCTCCATCACCAGACTGTTATGCAGTCTTGGGCCGCAATAGTCTAAATCCTTCCCGAACATTAGTTAACCCTCTTCCCTGTCCTACCCCTCGTCCAGGTAAAGATCCACCATTTCTATAATAAATTCCCCTCAGCTTACATACTCTATTGTAACTACCCATTTGGATTATATTAATCAGGTTACTTTTATGCATTCAAGGCATGTTAAAGCAAAAACACAAAAAACAAACAAACAAAAAAAAAAAAACCCTGACTATAGTGGACATTATTTCCATGCCACTATTTGCAAAGGAATTAACCAACTATAACGTAAGTTCTTGAAGTTCCTAGTAATGTTATTAGAGTTTCTGTATAAGGAAAATAATCTATGCATTAGTTATTGCCAGTGTATGGAAACTTAATACTTCCCAGCCTATGTCTACCATAACATATAACAGCATAAAGGTTAAAGATCTCAGACTCTGCAACAGCCTTCAACAAGCTAAATTCCTACTGCCTACATAATCAATGTTGGAACCTGGTGTAGTAGCCTAATCTATTTATAAATTCAAAAGGCTTTCACTTGTGCAGCCAGACTCACCTCCCCCCCCATTGAAGAATCCTAAACAAATATATAAAACATTGTAATTATAATTGTAATTACAGAAGGGTTGAGTCCAAATTAAAGCAGTTCATTGAAGTCATCTTATTTGCAGTTGCACATAACAAAGCAAGTACTGCAGTAGATCTTTCCAGGGAAAATAAGCATATTACTGCCCACCCTTCGTATTCATAAGCCAGTGATTCATCTAAATGCTTTAGCCTACTCATGTAAGTTGCCTTCTATGAAAAACACCTTTTAAGGCTGTCAAAGCAAAGCACCAGGTATACTATTAGAAAGTCTATGTTCCCTGTAGATCTCCAATGCATATTCGCCCTGTAGGAGTACTCCTTTTGGTGCAGATGTAGCACTCGTGGTTTCCTGCATTGATCTGCCGTTACCCCATCTTAAACTAAGAGTCTCCACAACTGAGGCCATTAAGCTGTACATCAACATAGTGCAGCCCTTAGGATAGCATCTTTAGTGTTGAGGGATACGTGTAACGCCTTGCAAGTTACATTTAAACTATTTATCGCATCGGTGCCAAAAGGATGAAGTTGCCAGTCTGCTATGCAATTTCGGGCATGATGTGTGAGATGTATCCTGTCTGTTAAGACCCAGCGCGAACTCGCAGTATAGGAGTAGTCATTTCTATGCAGGTGACATGAAGCATTCGAGGCTTAGTGTAGTAAACTGTTACACACCATGCCTTATTTGGGAGATTTCCAAGTATGAAGAGGTTAACCTGCAAACCTAGCAAAGGCATCAGTTAAGATAGAGCGATAAAACCATATCAGCAGCTCATCGCATGCCGCATTCATATCCTCTGGCTCCTCGGTCTAGAAAAACAAAGTCACTCACTCACCAGCCATTGCCTTCATTTGAAAAAATCTGGGTATAGGTCTTTCAGGCCACTCGTAGCTTGGTCTGCAACTTCAAAGCTCTGCCAGTTATCATGATGAAGCACTTGAAGCGTAGCAGGGTATTTCATTTTGAAGTGAATCCCTGCTGCAGTGAGCTTGGACACTGTCAGGTGAAATTCAGTCCTTCTTTGCTGTACAGATTTTGGTAAGTCCTGAGCTATTCTGATCCTTTGGCCTTCCCACAATAATTCTTTAACTTCTCGGGTTTTGGAGAGAATATGTTGCTTATCATGGAAGTTTAACAGGTAGAAAATTACAGGTCGTGGAGGAGATCCAGATGGCGGTAGGGGTCTCAAGGACCTGTGGGCTCGTTCGACTATATATTCCAGGCCATTGGGGGAGGGTCCAACCAGTTTATTACATAATTTTTGTACAAATAGAATAGGCGAAGACCCCTCTTCTCCTTTGGGGAGACCCAGAATCCACAAGTTATTTCGTCTTGACCTCCCTTCAAGGTCTTCCATTTTTGCCTCCATGTTTTTAATACAATGGCAAAGTTGGGCTAGTTCTGGATCAGCCCTCGCTCTCCAGTCATCAAGGGAAGAGATGCGGCTCTCGTTATCTGAAGTACGCTGGGCTAGCAGTGCCATTGAGGAGGTAATGCTTTGGATCGAGGTAGCTAAAGAGTCTAGGGTGTCTTTTAAAGGGAAGATTCCTTCCAAAAACCTTTCCTCTGTTAATGCAGCCTGGAGACTTGTGTCAGCAGGCGCCCCTGCAGGGAATGCCTTTGTGCGCTTCACTGATTTCTCTCGAGTAGGGGTGGTTGGCGGAGTGTGTCTAGGTACACTATTACACATTTCAGACTCCATTCCCTTCAGTTCTTGGCTCCGCAGGGATCTGGGCGGTCTTTTGAAGATAGATCATGCCAGTTTAAAGTTTGAAAAGATCAAAAATGTCCCCGAAATCTGTTTATTGAGAGGTGGAGCAGGAGCAGGAGAAAAAGACGTCTGTTCAGGCGGCCATCACGTGCCCCAAGCTCGAGTGGAATACAAATTTAGTTTTTTCAGTCTTTTATTGTATCCCAAGTGTTGACATGTCCTGATTTTTTTGTTATTCTTCTCTGAACCTTTTTGGCAAGTCTCTGAGTTTTAATATCTTGTGGAGCACAACACTGGGCACAATACTCCAAATGAGGGCACACAAGGGATGTATAAAGTGGCACTATAACATTGCTGTCCCTGCTTTTAATGTTTCTAAGGATACATCCAGTTAATTTGGGCTGGCAGTATAGCCTATAGGTTAAAGGAACAAGGTGTGAATGAGCTTGATACATCCAGTAGACAAGACCTGAGTTTGATCCTCACAACCTCCACTTGCATACTGTGTGACTCTGAGTAAGTCACTTAAACGCCCAGTGCTCCCAGGTTGCCCCTGAAAACAGGCACTTTTGCCTAGTGGGCCTTACCCAGTTACCAAAAGACTAAAATAAAAAAATATGTACATTTCTGGCATTTTTTAACTGTTTCCTGGTTATGCATAGCAAAGGATAAGTCATTTGTAATTAAAACTCCTAAGTCTCTTTCTTCTTTGACCTCTGTTAATGGGATATTATTAATGCTGTATCTGTACATAGGGTTTTTCTTTCCAATATGTAACACCTTGCATTTTGTTATGTTAAATTCCATTTTATTAGATTCGGCCTATAATGCTAATTTATCAGTACTTGTTTGGAACATCTTAGCATCATTTTCTGATTGTACATAACCCCGTACCTTACACTCATCTGCATATTTGCAGATTCAAATTTTCTCTGTGGGCTGTAAGGTAGTGATCATGATGTTAAAAAGAATGGGTCCCAAGACTGAACCCTGTGGAACTCCACTAGTTACCTTGCCAGGCCTGGAATAGTGACCTTTTATAGATACTCTCTGAGTTCTATTATTCAACCAGGATTCTATCCATTTGATTATTTTAAAACAAACTTTTATGTTACATAGATGTTCAAGCAATACTGGATGGGATACTTTATCAAAGGCCTTGGAGTAATCTAAAAATACCACATCCACCAGTATGCCTCTGTCCAAGGCTGCACTCACAGGCTCGAAAAAATGTAATAAATTGGTCAGACAAGACCTTCCTGAAACAAAACCATGTTAGAAATATACATAGAAACATACATAGAATTTGACAGAAGATAAGGACTGCTTGGCCCACCCAGTCTGTCCATTTCCCTACCTAATGGATTAGCTGCAGATCCTAGTTAACCAGCAGCCTACTTCTTTCTACCCCCAACCCCTAGAATTGCCTTATGACTGTCCCATGCATGCTTGAATTCAACCACAGTTTTTGACTCCACAACCTCCTCTGGAAGGCTGTTCCATGCATCCACAACTCTCTCTGTGAAAAAATACTTCCTTACATTACCTCTGAGTGTAATATCCACAACACCTACCTCTTTGAAGTGTTTTAATAACCTTTTAACAAGTAACTTTTCCAATACATTACCTGTTACAGATGTACGGTTGATTGGTCTGCAATTTGCTACATCTGTTCTATTTCCTTTTTTATATATAGGCATAACTGTGGCTACCCTCCATGCATCTAAGGTTTTTCCTTCTTCTAAAGAAATTTTGAAAATATAGGTCTGTGGTCCAGCCAGCTCTGAGACCAAGTTTTTAATAAATAAAGTCATTATTCCATCGGGAGCTGGGGCACTTGAAGTTTTCAGTTTGTCGATGCATTCCATAATTTCTTTTTGAGCGAATAATACACAGTTTGTGTTAGTTTCAAGGACCTGTACTGTAATGCTATATTTTGAGTTATAAACACTTATATAATACTCATTAAGTACATTTGCCATCTCCATTTCATCCTCGATGGTACCTGTAGAGGTTTGCAGTGGGCCTACTGTAGGTTGCTTTCCCCTCAAGGATCCTACGTAGCTGAAGAATTGTTTTTTATTATCTTTGACTCTATTAATTACATTTTGTTCAATATTTAATTTTGCTATTTTGATTCTTTTTTTTGTTTAGCTAAAAGTTTGAACTTCTGCTAGCTTAATTTTGATGGTGACCTTTTATATTTTTTGTAACACTTTTTCTTTTTTATTATTTGGCTATTTTAGTAGTCCACCATAATGGGATTCATTTAGATTTTTGATATTTAACTCTTGTTGGTACCCAGATGTTAGTGCAGTAATTAATCTGTTTCTGTCATATTTCCCATGCTGAGTTTAGATCTTTCCCTTTTAATTCATCATACCAGTTATGGTTATTAAGGAACTTCTTTATACTACAGTAATCTGCATTTCTATAGTCTTTAAACTTGGTTTTACCTTATGTTATACAATGTTTATTATTATATTCATATTAGAGCATACTATGGTCGCTGTCTCCCAAAGGTGGCAGTGTTTTTATATTATTGATATTTTCTGGTGTGTTTGTGAGCACTAGATCTAGTATATGATTGCCCCTAGTTGGGATTGTGATTAACTGATCTAAACTTAAGATTGTCAAGATTTCAAGAAATCTTTTTTCAGCTGTACCCTGCCCCTGCTGAGACTTCCAACATATTTTAGGGAAATTGAAATCATCCATCAGAATACTGTCTCCAGTCATATCTGTATCCTCTAAAGTTGACAGAAGTAAATCATTTTCTGATGACGTATAATTGGGGGGGGGGCAATAGACCAACCCTATTGTAAATACTTTTGTTGGGATTTTGAGTTGATACCAACATAATTCAAGTTCAGTGTTAGTACTATCATTTATTTCTAAAACTTTAATATTGTTTTTGATATATGGTGCTATCCCCCCTTCAGTTGTCTTTCTGTTTTTATTTATTTTGTCAAAGCCTAAGACGTCAATGTTTCAGTCTCCATCATGAAACCAAGTTAAAGTTACTGCACAAAAATCAATATCATATTCCGCTAATGTGTGTCCCAATTCCTCAACTTTTGTTCTCAAACTTCCAGCAATAGCAAACAGTATCTTAAGTTCATTTTTATGAATTGTGTCTTTTTTATCTGAAAACTGCCTTGATTTGTTATGTTCTTGTTCTGCCAAATAGCTGGTGTTATTACTATTTGGGAGGTGTTGAGGCATATAATATCTGCTGTTGTTAGATTCTTCCCCCCTAGTCAGCAGTTTAAATTGTTGTTTATGCATGCAGTAATATATTTTCCTGAGAGTTCATTTCTATTTCTGCTTAAATGCAGTCCACCCAACAATAAAGCTCATCATTGTCAACAGAAATTCCGTGGGTGAGATATTCAAAAGAGTTGCACATGGCACAACAGGGGTGCACCATGCACAACCCACCAATGCACCCTGGTGCGATATTCAAAGGGGCAAGTTGAGCTGCACAACTCCTGATGCGCCAGGGTGTATCACTAATGTATGTTGCGAAGTGCGGGGTATGCCCATGACATATGCAGCACATCCCAATATTCAGCCTGATGTGCGGTGCACTTGCTGACACAACTCCATCTTGTGCCACTTGGGGGGCACAAAGTTGTGCCTGGTAAATCCAGGAACAAGTCCTGGCCACCAACAGGTGAGTTGCCATATTGCAGGGTGCAACAAGGCAGCCGCCAGCCTTGAGTGGTCACCCACCCACCCAGAACACTCCCCACATGCTCCCTGCCCAGGGAGCATTTTGCCCCCCCCCATTGCCCGATCATGGGCATAGGCATAGTACATCCCTGGTGGTCCAGTGGACCTCTTTCTAATGCCAATCATGGGCATATGATTATCACATCCCTGGTGGTCCAATGGACCACTCCCCATCACCCGATCGTGAGTGGAAATACTGAAAGACACCCTGGTGGTCCAATGGTACCCTCCTCCCCACCCACCCACTGAGGCTCCCACCATCTAGCACCCCTGCCTGCATACCTCCCAGCTACCCACCAACTGACAGCGTACAGTAGGGTCTGTGCACCTATTGGTCCACTTGTCCCTAGCTATGCCCCTTGTTAGGTGTTCCATGCTGCTGTGCCACAGTTGAGTCACACCACAGACAGAGCCAGTGTGTTCTTTGAAAATGTCTACATGAAAAGGAGCTCTGCTATGCTGCCCTGTGTTTTTCACCTGTCCTACTCACCAACCCACTCTGTGTATCTCCACCCAGTCATACCTGCAGCTTCCAGAGCACCCTGTGCTGCGGTAGGCTATTCTTCCTGGAAGACCCCTTCCTCTGGTACTTTTTATTGTACTGTGGTAGTTTGCCACTGCTCATGTTTCAATGTGAGTAACTACATCACTTGTGGCCAGCTCTCTGCGATGGGGAGGGTGACCCTACTGGTGCAAATCAGAGTTATGCTGAGTGACTGCACTGCATCTTGAGAACTGGACAAATTTCCTTTTGACGGTTCTGAGTGAAGGTTTGGTCACATACACAGTGATGCAGGTATGTTATGAGAACTGGTGGGGTGGTAGGGACAGCCATGCATATGATGATCACTTCAGGTTCATACAGGGACATCTCTGGTGAGGGGGATTTGCGAGGGCAACAGTGACTGTGATGCTAGTAGTGTGTGTCTGTGGCACTGTCTATTCTGTGCATTGCAGGAACAGAGATGCCACAAGTTACTGTGACAATCTTTGCTCCCCTCACAGAGACAGACATAATGAGATGAGCACAGTGAGAGATGCAAAGACAGAGAGAGATGTGTGGCAGGAGCTCTATCTGTGTCAGTGTCAGCTTGAAGGTCATGTTCTCTCTGATGTATGGATCTCAGGGAAAGAGAGATAGAAAGCGTGCTGAGGGAGGCAGAAGCGTACAGTGACAGAGCACTTGTGCAGTACTGTGTATGGGGATGTTGGGGGGCAGAGTAATGGTGGCAGTTATGGTGGCAGCAACTGTTGCCATGTAGTATTATGCACATGAAATGTCACCGATTATGTCAGTAGTGTCTCTGTGAAATTCTTATGTACATAATAGAAATGCAGTATGCATTATTTGTTAGGCACTATTTGGCAAGGTGGCATGATACAGTACCTTTCTTCTCCTGAAATAGCAGAAAAATACCTTATTGGATATTTTTTTGGGGTGCTTCCATGTACCCTATGTTGGAAGCACAATAACGAACTTCAGGGTTTGCTGTTATTGTGTATTAACTCACATCAGGGTGTTGTCAGTGCACTTGGCCTGTGGCTTCTTTATACACCTGGGTGTTCGTTAATCCAGAATAACTACACCCAGTTGTGGGTTGTTCTTTACTTAACATTTTGGGACACCGCACACTGTGTCAGCATTGTAAATCATGTAAGTGTTACCAGCTTTGTTATCTGCCAAGTTGAGTAGTGTTCAGGTAACATGCCACTACTAAAGTTATTTCTAGCAACACACAACACTTAGATCAAACAAACTGATAAGAGATACAATTGCAAGCCTATAAAAAACAGCTGCAGCTGCAGTTGACGATGACATAAGTATTTCAGAAATCCCTTTGAAGTCATGCAGTCACAAATTTCACTGTACAAAAATTTTTTGCTGCTCTGAATGCTGATGCTGTTTACTGTGTTTCATGTGTAAGGAATAAGACATGACAGGGTGTGCGTTACACAGTTCTGACACACGACTAGAGTACATAATAAGGCATGAGGCCGGGAGCTGAGTGCATTCAGTCCCCTAGCTGTGCATTAGAATTGTCTAACACACATCTCCGGAGTGGCTTATTGCTCTTATTAAATGGGTCTGTATATTCTAAATGGGGTTTCTACTTTTAGCTGTGTGATAGACACGTCTAACGCACTACTAACAACCAATCAGGTTGCTTCAAATTCTTTACCCATTTTATAACTGTTAATAACACAGTCTACTTATGGCTTCACTGTAACATAACAGGTAATAGTGAATGCCATGTGACTCACATTTAACAACACCGGTAGTCAACGAATGGATCTCCTGCTTTAACTCCCAATTCTCATTGGCAAGTGCAATATTCTCTAACTTCATTTATTTATTTGTGCACATCGGATTTACAACCTTTGAGTCAGAGACTTTTTCACAAAGGCACCTCATCACCGAGAGAACAAAAACAGTGATACAGAGTTCCAGATTCATACAGACAGTGTTACATAGGTACAGTCTATTTACATAGGTTACATATGAATCAAATTAGGGAAACATATACCCTTGTTACACAATTACAATATAGGCAGAGAAAAACATGACTTGCAATGTTGGCGCGACTAAGGAAAACTGCCCTAGGGCCAGGCTACAACACACAGCAGACTGGTGACTGCAGGTGCAGCATGTAAGATAGATGTCTAGAAGGGGAGTGGAACAATGGAGCCTGTGTGGAGGAGGGGGTGAGCTGTCCAGAGGACATTGTCAAAATTGGAGTGCACAGGAATGCATGAGTCCTTGGAAGCCCAGTGGGAGCAAGAGCGACCAACAGTTAGTTACATTTACAATGAAAATATTCTTTGTATGTCAGGGGTATAATGTGTGGAACAACACAGTACCAATTAACCGACATGTCTTGTTCTATTCCTGCCACTAAATCATCGGCTTTGTGAACGAAGTGATTGACATCACTTCTGCTTATGTAAATTGTTTCTTTCCATCTTAAGTTTCCAGTGCCTTTCTCTCAACTTCTGGTTGATTTGCTCAACATTGTACACAGTATGTTGACTGGTTCTAGGCTTGTCCTCTCCACCAGAATGTTCAGTGATGTCTTTTTCAGTATTCATGACTGTCCAAAGAATATTTTCATACCGTTCCTGGCATGCCTGATGGGTACTCAGCTTATTTTGTTAGAGAAGGAATTACTCTTGGTTTATATGGATGTAACAACACATGACTCAGAAAAAGACATGGTTAATAATGCTACCATGATTAATCTCTTAACTTGATCATTAATTAACATGAGGTGATTTCACCACTGTATGTAATAACCACAAAAGTGGCATGCAAGTTCAGCAAGCCCTGCACAGTGTAGTTGTCAAATATCCTTTGGGTGTTAGTCCTGTTGAACAAACACATGATGCACATTACTCAGGTTTAATCCTTTTAGTACTATAAATAGGGCAGTGTGTCTACTTGCCTATCCATGTCATTATGGTTGTTATCCATACCGCATTAGAAACTCTCTGAATTATATAATGATTACATAGCTACTGCACTGCTTACAATTAATATCACATTTCTAAAGCAGTCTACCTGTACATTTTAGATTCATAGAACTATCTCTTTTCCATTTCCCTTTGTACAACATTGTCCACTGTAAGTCGTGGGTATGATATGTGGAACAACACAGTACCGGTTAACCAACATGTCTTGTTCTATTCCTGCCACTAAATCATCAGTTTTGTGAATGAAGTGACTGACATCACTTCTGCTTATGAACAGCCATTAAGTTACAGCAAGGTGTTTTGCTGATGATTTACTGTGTGTGTGTGTGTGTGTGTGTATGTGTGGGGGGGGCCATACATGTCTGCTCCTAGCCTTATGAGTAGCTGAACATATCTTTCCAATTATGACCACATACTACACTTTCTACTGAGCAACTTGGATAGAGACACATAGTTAAGCACTACAAAGTTACACCTGACCACATCTTAAAATATGTATTCATGTTCAGTCTGCCATTTATGTCTACATTATTTCTGAAAATTAATGCTTTCTTGGACTCTGATTATACTATATATGTTGCTTTAACACTATTAATGAGTATTCTGTAACCAGCTAACCTATGTTTCATTCTCAGTAATTAAGCTGCATACTGGTTGACATTGAACAACTCCTTTAGCCTCCTGTGCATGATATTGAGCAAGCCATTTTACATCTCCTGAGTGCATAGGCAGGATTTGACACAGGTACAGTGCATACCTGTCCTAACCTGTGTCCCATGTTAAAGAGCAGATGTGCACTTTCTTGTTTCTAGCCCCCACAAACATATATGGATACGTGACCTGCTCCAGTGTGGATGAGTATTAAGAATTCCATGTGGTTCAGTCCACTAACAAAGTTGCAGCACTCCTAATGTTTACCCTGGGAAAAACAGAGCTGCTTCTGAAACCTGCCAACTCTCCCCAAGGCAGGCACACGCAGCCCCCGTTGCGATGTCAGAAAATGAATACTGCTTTTGGGCTCCATTGACTTGCATGGGGTGATTTTTAATATTATTTAGCACTGTGATATAAGCAAATCAAAGTGACCGAAAGCGCGGTCGCTACTCAGGCGTCGCCGACGGCATCAGAACCCAGATAGTACTTAAAGCTATAGAAAGTCATTCTATACAAGTCAATGGAAAGCAAATGCAGCATCCATTTTCTGACATCATGTGCTGCACTTGCTCTCCATTGACTTGTATGGGGGCAACTTTCTATAGCTTTAAGTACTATCTGGAATTCTGATATATCCAAATGGAGACAAGCCATACAAAGATAAGGATACTGGACTTTAGAAGGGCTGACTTTGGCGTAATGGGTGAATACCTGAGGAATGCATTAGCAAATGGCCAGAAAGGAGGGGTGGAAGAACAATGGAGAAAAATCAAAACTGCCATCATGGAGGCAACAAGCCTTTGTGTGAAACAAATAAAGAAAACAAAATGGAATAAAAAAACACTATGGCTCTCAAAAGAGGTGTCAGGGAAGGTTAAGGAGAAAAAGGCTGCATTCAAAAAGTATAAGGAATCACAGATGGAGCATGGCAGGGAACTGTATCAATTAAAGCAGAAAGAAGTGGGGAAAGCAGTCAGAAAAGCAAAGGCCCAAATCGAGGAAAAAATAGTTAACTCAGTTAAGAAGGGGGTTAAAACCTTTTATAGGTACATTAGGGAGCATAGAAAGGTTAAGGGAGGGATAGTGAAGATTAATATAGGAGAGGGGAGGTGGGCAGAGGGAGACAGCGAAAAGGCAGAGATACTGAATGAATACTTTTGCTCAGTATTTACAAATGAAGAAGAGGAGGAGTTACCTAAACCAAACAGTAGAAGCACTCTGGATAGTGGGGTTGACACCAGTCCATTTACAGAAGAAAGAATACTGAAAGAACTCCTAAAACTCAAGGTGGACAAAGCAATGGGGCCTGACGGGATTCACCCTAGAATCCTAAAAGAGCTAAGGGGAGGACCTAGTGACACCACTAACCACACTTTTTAACAAATCATGGGAAGATGGGGTGGTACCTGAGGACTGGAGGAGGGCAGATGTGATTCCCCTTCACAAAAGTGGGAGCAAGGCAGAAGCAGGAAACTACAGACCTGTTAGATTGACCTCAGTGGTGGGGAAAATGATGGAATCACTTCTGAAAGAAAGAAATGTTGAGTACCTAGAGGCCAGCGGGGCACAGGACCCAAAGCAGCATGGATTCACAGCAGGAAGGTCATGTCAGATGAATCTCATCGATTTCTTTGACTGGGTGACCAAAGTAATAGACCAGGGAGGGGCTCTGGATATGGCCTACCTAGACTTTAGCAAGGCATTTGACACAGTCCCCGCACAAAAGATTAATAATCAAGTTAGCCAGCCTGGGAGTGGGTCCCAGGGTGGTAGCCTGGGTAGCAAACTGGCTGCACAACAGGACACAGAAGCTACTAGTGAATGGAACACATTCTGAAGAAATGAAAGTTACTAGTGGAGTACCTCAGGGCTCAGTACTGGGTCCAGTCCTCTTTAACGTCTTTATAGGTGACATTGCGGAGGGTCTGGAAGGAAAGGTATGCCTCTTTGCGGATAACCCAAAGATCTGTAACAGAGTTTATACACAAGGGGGGGGTAGAAAGGATGAGAAGGGACTTGGCAAGGTTGGAGGAATGGTCAGACACATGGCAACTTAGATTCAATGCAAAGAAGTGCAAAGTAATGCACCTGGGAAATAAAAATCCAGGAGAAGAGTACACAATAGCAGGGGAGGTACTAACGACAACAATAATGGAAAGGGATCTGGGTGTAGTCATATCAGATGACCTAAAGGTGGGTAAGCAATGTGAGAAGTCAGTAAGGAGAGCCAGGGGGATACTGGGATGCATAGGGAGGGGCATCACAAGTAGAAAAAGGGAAGTGGTTATCCCTTATACAGACAGTTGGTGAGACCCCATCTGGAGTACTGCGTGCAGTTTGGAGACCTCATCTATGCAAGGACATAGACAGGATGGAAGCAGTCCAGAGGAGGGCAACTAAAATGGTACAGCTCATATCAGAAACCATATGAAGAGAGACTGAGAGAGCTTAATATGTATACCCTTGATGAAAGGAGGGACAGGGGACATGATAGAAACTTTTAAGTACCTCAAGGGAATCAACAAAGTCCAGAAGGGTAGCATCTTTCAGAAAAAGAGATGTGTAAGAACAAGGGGGCACAATTTAAAGTTAGAGGGGGGGATGGCTCAGGGGTAATGTGAGGAAATTCTTTTTCACGGAGAGAGAGTGGTGGACACATGGAAACGCCTTCCTGGAGAGGTTGTGGGGTCTAAATCAGTGGGGGAATTCAAACATGCATGGGACAGACATAAGGCAATTATAGTGGGGGTTTGCAGGAAGTAGGCTGTTGGTTAACTAGAATCTGCAGCTTATCCAATAGGTAGGGAAATGGGCAGACTGGGTGGGCCAAGTGGTCCTTATCTGCCGTCAAAGTCTATGTTTCTATGAGAGGGAGCTGCATGTGCCTGCCTGGGGGCATGTTGACAGGTACACAAAGCTTTCTCTGTTTCTCACAGTATAAAGATTAGGAGTGCTGTAACCTTATTAGTAGACTGAAATGCATTTAATTATTAATACCCCTTAACACTGGTGCAGGTCAGCTATCCATATATGTCTGTGGTGGCTGGAAACGTGACAGTGCGCACCTGCTCTTTAACGCCAACAATCAATCTTGCAGGTTGTGTACAGCTGAAGTAATGTAATTTGTATTGTTTTAAAGATAACATCATATGTCTCTGTACACTTCATAATGCATTGGCACCTGTTTCCTATATTTTGTTTTCCTTACACACCAAAGCATGTGATAACCCACAGATATCTGGATACTGAAGTTTTACAAGTTTGGGAGGTCAGTTACTAAGGGAACATAGACCAGAAAAGGATGACACTGTTGCCACTCCTGTTTATTCCATATACATACCATTGCATGAACCTTACAGCATGATAGCAGTCACATAAAAAAAAATGCAGTGTCTGAAGGTCGCTACACCTGTAGCAACATTCCTTTGACTACTGTGACTGGGACTCACCCCCCCCCCCGCACACAGCAACCTAAGGAAAAAAAGCAAAAACTAACTTTTTCATAATGCGAAAAGAAAAGCAGGAACACTTTGCATTTATCAGCAGACATAGTATGAAGCTACAATTCACATTGCTCACTCCCACCACATATAACTCTGGTCTACCAATGAAACAACCTGTTAACACATGGGTGATGGGTGGCACTGTTCACCGCAGTTGCACGTGAGCTGAATCGTATTGTAACAAAACGCTATAGTACTGGTCAAGGAAAGTTGTACACCTATTGCCTATGGCCATTGCACATGACTTCTCCCTGTTTGCCATAGTCCCAGACATCAGAGTGGAAGCCTTTCACTATATATGCAGCCCAGCTGGGGGGTGCTATTCTGTTCATGGTAACCTTCTGACCATTGGTTCTGTGACATGGTATGCTATCACACAGTGCCACATAATGTTAAGTTTTGTGACAATCAATGTAAATTGCTGTTATTGTTAGGCTCAGCACCATTTCACTGGAGTACACTGACAGGGACAAGAAATGCCTTATATCTCATACAAAAGTGAGGTAGTGGACTTCAGGAGGGCTGACTTTGGCAAGATGGGAGGGTGCCTTAGAAAAGCACTAGCAAACAGGCTAGAAGGAGGGGTGGAGCAACAATGGGGGAAACATCAAAACTGCCATCACAGAGGCAACAAGCCTTTGTATGAAGCAAATAAACAAATCAAAATGAAAGAAAAAGCCACTATGGTTATCAAAAGAGGTGGCAAGGAATGTTAGGGAGAAAAAGATAGCATTTAGGAAGTATAAGGAAACACAGAAGGAGCAGGACAGAGAACTGTACCAGTTAAGGCAGAAGGAAGCAGGGAGGGAAGTCAAAATATCAAAGGCCCAAACTGAGGAAAAGATAGCCAACTTGGTTAAGAAGGGGGATAAAACCTTTTATAGGTACATGAGAGAGTGCAGAAAGACAAAGGGAGGGATAGTGAGGCTGAATAGAATGGACGGTTGGTGGGCAGAGATGGGGGGCAGTGAAAAAGCAGGAATACTGAATGACTACTTCTGCTCAGTATTCACAAAAGAGGAGGAGGGGTAGATGCCTAATCCAATTAACAGAAGCACTCTGGATGGGGGGGTTGATCCCAGTCCTTTCACAGAAGAAAGGGTTCTGAAAGAACTCCTAAAATTGAAGGTGGACAAAGCAATGGGGCCTGATGGAATTCACCCTAGAATTCTAAAAGAATTAAGAAGAGAACTAGTGACACCACTGACTACCCTTTTTAACAAATCGTGGGAAGATGGTGTGGTATCTGAGGACTGAAGGAAGGTGGATGTGATTCCCCTTCACAAAAGTGGGAGCAAGACAGAGGTAGGAAACTACAGACCTGTCGGTTTGACCTCTGTGGTAGGGAAAGTGATGGAATCACTTCTGAAGGAAAGAATTGTTGAGTACCTAGAGGCCAGTGGGGCACAGGACCCAAGGTAGCGTGGGTTCACAGTGGGAAAGTCATGTCAGATGAATCTAATTGATTTCTTTGACTGGGTGACCAAAGTAGTAGACTAGGGAGGTGCTGTGGACATGGCCTACCTAGACATTAGCAAGGCATTTGACACAGTCCCACACAAAAGTTAATAATCAAATTAACCAGCCTGGGAGTGGGTCCCAGGGTGAGAGCCTGGATAAAACATTGGCTGGACAACAGGACACGGAAGGTAATTGTAAATGGAGTCCACTCTTAAGAAAGAGGGGTTACTAGTGGGGTACCACAGGGTTCAGTACTGGGTCTAGTCCTTTTTAATGTTTTTATAAGTGACATTGCAGAGGGACTGGAAGGAAAAGTATACCTTTTTGCAGATGACGCAAAGATCTGCAACAGGGTTGATACACAAGGAGGTGTGTAAAGGATGAGAAGGGACTTGGCAAGGATGGAGGAATGGTAAGAAGTATGGCAGCTTGGAGTCAATGCAAAGAAGTGCAGAATAATGCACCTGGGAAACAAAAACCCAAGGGAAGATAACACAATGGGGTAGTAACAACCAAACTGGATAGGAACCTTGGGGTAATCATATCAGATGACATTAAGGTTAGCAAACAATGTGAGAAAGCAGTAGGGAGGGCTGGGGGGAAACTGGGATGTATAGGGAGAGGCACCACCAGCAGAAAACAGAAAGTTGTTATCCCTCTGTACAAACAGTTGGTGAGACCCCATCAGGAGTACTGCATCCATTTCTGGAGACCCCATCTCCGCAAGGACATACACAGGATGGAGGCAGTCCAGAGGAAGGCAACTAAAGTGGTGCAGGGTCTGCAAGAGAAGCCACATGAGGAGAGACTAAAGGAGCTTAATATGTATATCCTTGAGGAAAGGAGGGAGAGGGGGGACATGATAGAAACTTTTAAGTACCTCAGTGAAATCAACAAAGTCCAAGAGGGTAGCATCTTTCAGAAAAAGAGACGTGCAAGAACAAGGGGACATAATTTGAAGATAATGGGGGGACAGCTCAGGGGCAATGTGAGGAAGTATTTTTTCACAAAGAGGGTGCGGACACACGGAACAGCCTTCCTGAGGAGGTTGTGGGGTCTAAAACTGTGGGAGAATTCAAGAATGCATGGGACAGACATAAGGCAATTCTTGTGGGGGGGGGGTAGGAAGAAATAGGCTGTTGGTTAACTAAGATCTGCAGCTTATCCTGTAGGTAGGGAAATGGGCAGACTAGGTGGGCCAGGCAGTCCTTATCTGCCATCTAAGTCTATGATTCTATGTTTCTATATCGATGGTTTCTATATTATGAAAAGTGTTGCTTGATTCTCCAGTGTTAAGGCCTTACATGTTGGTCTTCATTGTCTGAATCGCTGGAGGATTCATCAATTTATCTTCTGTTTTTCATGCAGATTCTTTTTGCTGCTGGACTGTCTTCTGTTTCAGTCATGTTGTCCAGTATTTTATACAGTTTAACTTCCTTGGCTGTGGAAAAGAACAACAAATAAGACACATGTATACACCGATGTGACTGTTACTTAGAGTCAACTTCTAAGTAAATGAATGCTGTCTGCTTTTTCCCATTCTCCCACTGGTTTGTTCACCACAAGCTTTCACTGATCATAAGTCGCAGTTACGTGGCTTGCATACATGTTCAATGTTAACTCTGTGAAAGACATGATAAAGTCAGCATTACTTCCCTGTTACACACCCTTAGTACATGTCAATATGTCCCGGAGGCACTCATAGCTGTTCAGCAGTGCTTTCACAGGCCTATGGCTGCAGCGACAACAACAAAGCCAAAATATGATGCTGTTGCCACAGCTAAAGACAAGTGATAGCAGTGTAAAAAAGGGATGCATGATTATGGGGTACATACGAATATATTTTTGATCAACAGCAATCAATAATGAAGTGAAAAAAGACAAAAATATGAACGTACAAACTTTTTAGCAGAAGCAGGACACCTGGTCTATCAAGTGTGCCCGAATGGGCATCTACATCCCTCGCCTATCAGCTGCCCCTCCACCCTTTCCCATTCACAGTGACCACCGCTCTACTCTGTATCATCCCCTTTTGAATTTCCTGACTGTCTTACAGGACAGCACCTCCCCAGCAAAGTGTTCCATTCCACCACGATCAACTGTACGAAATAGTGTCTCCTCATTACCCCCCTGTATGTTCCCCCCTGCAATCTCAGAACCTGATATCTCATGCCCCTACCTCTCTTAAACTGAAATAACCTTTCTGTACCTGTGTTGTTAATCAACTTGAAGTACTGAAAGGTCACAATCATATCCCCATGATCCCTTCTCTCCTACTGGGAGTACATATAGGAGGCAGTATAGTGCAGTGGTCTAAGGCTCTGAGCTGCAAATTTAGTGCTATCCAGCAGACCAGACCGGGGTTTGAATCCCACAGCTTCTACTTGCATACTGTGTGACCCTGAGCAAGTCACTTAACCTCCTTTTGCTCCCAGGTTGCTCCTGTAAAAAAGCTTTCAGCTTAGTGTGCTATACCTGGTTAAACAACTAAAATAAATAAAAAATATTCGACTTAGGATCTCCCCATGCGTCCTGTCCCCTAGTCCCTGGATCATCTGAGTTGCTCAGTGCTGTACCCCTTCAAGTAATCTGATGAACATGTATACATATGGGCACCAGTACTACATGCAGTACTCCAAATGTGGCCAGACCATGCACCTGAAGAGGCATGATCATCTCCCTGCTCCTTGCTGAGCTTACTCCTGCAATACACGCCATCATCCGGTTGGCCTTGGCTGCTACCTTCATGCCCTGCTCTGTGTTGTTCATTATCCTATTATAAGCACCCCAAGGTCTTTTTCATCATCAATGGTATGCTGCTGTGCTCCACACAGCTGTTAACTCCCTTGTGTTTTCTTATTTTACTTTATTTATGACTTTGATTACCGAGTAAGTACACTGATCCAAAGGACAATTTTCAGGCACGACCCGGGCCACAGGAGTGGCACAACAAGGACAAGGAATACATACATACATATATGAACATAACATATTTACAAACAATACAGTTAGTATAGTACAGGAAATACTGGTTAAGAAATAAGAGATAAGCAACTTGACAAATGCTAACCTAACAATCAGTTACCTACACAGTGATGAACAAGGATTTGTAAAGAAACAATACATACAATCATGGAATTAGAAACTGCACAAGTGCATGGTATATAATTAGCAAGGAATACAGGTGGTACAGTACAGTGACAATTTTGGATATACATCCACTTGTCAAATTGCATCATTAGGTAGAGTATACAGATTCATGGAAGCAGAGAACCAACCAGGCAATGGTCGAGAGGCATTAGTGGCAAGAGCTAAGGTGGTAGTAAGCGATTTCCCACATTACTGCAACTTGACCACCAAATTGACCTGGCAGACATTGAAGCATAGATGCAAAGGAGGGTAAAGGCACAAATGCAGTGAAAAAAAAATGAGAAAAGGGAGAGATACGGCTGACAGAGATGGGTGGGGCTACCTGAGTGAACAATTACATTGAAATTCCCCAAGAAACCAAGTTTTGAAACTAGATTTGAAGGTGAGGTGAGAGGAGGCTGATCTAAGAGATGAGGGTAGCTTGTTCCACAGGGAGGGAGCGACAACTGACAGAGCTTTACTACCCATACTAGTAGTGGCCGTAGGGACTTCTGGGGGGACAGTCAAGGAACAAGAGTCCTAGTAGAATGTCTAGTCTTTAGGAGGGGGGAGAGAGGAGACACTTCAGCAGTCATGAGGGTGCTGTTGATTTATTTTATTTATTTATTTATTTATTTATTTATTTATTTATTTATTTATCAAGTCTAGGATTACAAATACCTTTGAGCCATGGCTCTTTTACAAAGGTTCCACATCAGAGAAATACAAATTATGGGGAACATCAAGACAGGCATTACAACAATGTGGACATTGTAAACAAAGTACAGATTAATACAGTTCAAGGGTAGCATTGTAACAAGGCAGCCAGCGGCATTTGTCAGAGAAAATAGACAACAGATAAGAAGTGCCAGAGTTATAGGGAGAGGGAAGAGGGTGGGGGAAGAAGGAATGTAGGAAGGGTGGTGAGAGGGTGAAAAGTACAGCATTGGGTATACCAAGATGTGAGGGTAGAATCCAGTGAGGAAGGGGGGACAACTAGAGCAGAAAGGGAAGTGGAGAAACAAGGTTAAGTTGGGCAGTCACAGGAGCTGTTGGTAGTGAGATAGTCCCGGAGCCTAGTTTTAAACATACCAATAGTTGGTGCAGAGGAGATGGTTGGGCTGAGGCCATTGAACCAGAGTGGTGCTCGATAAGTAAAAGAGCATTGTCCCTGTGAAGTGTGACAGTGGGGGACTTTCAGTAGCTGTAGCGTGGGATCTCCTAAGGCACCATTTGTTAATTCGGTGTTGTAACAGAGTTGAGACCCCAGAAGGTGCAAGGCCAAGGTAGATTTTTTTGACCATGGAGCAGGTGAGAGAAACTTTATGCGGTTTAATAGTTGGAGCCAGCCAGTATGAGTGTACAGGTCACATGTGTGGGTGAGACAGTGAGTACCAGTGATGAGTCGACATGCTTTATTTAAGGCAGTTGAGAGGCATCTAAGGGTTGTGGTTGTGGCCGAGCCATAAATGATGAGACCATAGTCTATTACAGAGATCAAGAGCTCAGGACTGCAACCTTCAAAGCTTCTGGCGTGAGGTGTGGTCTGTGTTTGTAGAGGAGCCCAAGCCATGTATTAGCAGCTCTAGCTACATTATCTACATGAAGTCCATAGGAGAGATTAGGGTCAAGCTGTATCCCTAAGTATTTGAAGGACACCACCTGATCTAAAGTGTTCCCCTGGGTGGTGGAGATAGCCAAGTGGTGTAGCTTGTGTGGGTTATGAGAGCTGCAGAAGAGCATAGATTTGGTTTTCTTGTCATTGAGGACCAGTTTATGATTAAGAAACCTTGTCTCTACAGAACTGAAACCAAGTTGAAGGTTGTATTGAAGAGTTGCAGGATCTTTGTGAGTGAAGAATACAACAGCATCATCGGCATATAGCATGATCTGCTCAGAGCAGTGGTAAGGGAGGGAGTTTAAGAAAAGGCTAAAAAGGAGGGGTCCCAGTATGGATCCCTGTGGGACACCCAAGCGAACAGGCAGGGTGTAAGAAAGACCATACGCAATTTTTACTCTCTGTGACCGGTTTTCTAAGTAGCTTTTAAACCAGAGAGAAGAGTCAGGTGATAGCCCGGCATTCAGTAGTTGGTGTATTAGTAGTCCATGGTGTACTGTATCAAAGGCCTTGGAGAGGTTGACGAAAATGGCCCCTGTGAGAAGGCTGTTGTCAAGGGATTTGTGCAAAGCTCCAGTGAACTCAAGAAGGGCTGTGGTGGTGCTGTGACCTTTCTGGAAGCCATGTTGTTGTGGACAAGGTATATTGTATTTATCCAAGTGGTCGGTAAGTTGATCAGCCACGATGCGCTCAAGTGCCTTAGAGAGTGGGGGCAGTATGGAGATAGGGCAATAATTTGAGTGAATCGTCTTGTCCCCACTTTTATGGACGGGTGTCACGGTGGCTGTTTTCCATAGGTCTGGGAATTTTCCACAGCTGAGAGAGAGGTTTAGGATTTTTGTTAATCGATGAATTACCTCATTGAGGGTGAGCAACAGAAGCTTAAGGTCCAGGGTGTTGCTACTAGATCTAGATTTAGAGATAGCTGCAGTAATATAGTGGTGAGCTTCATTCAGCCTTACCTTCCTGAAGTAGAAGAGGTGATGGTTAGACTGAGGGGCTGAGGTATTTGGGGAGTAGGCCCTGTTTTCGAAAAAGTCATGGGGTAGAACAGCACTAAGGTCTGAAAAAGCCGTGTTAAAGATGTTTGCGATCACCTTGGGGTCAAGAGTTGAGGATCCATCAACCATTAACATGGCCGGAGAGGTTTTTGGCTGCTTCCCTGTGACATCCTTGATATTGTCCCAGAAAGCGCGACCATTTCCCCATGTATTGGTGAGAACGTCTTTGTAATAGGTGGATTTCATTAGCCGTATGGCTTTTGTGCAGGCATTTCATGCTTGTTTGTAATTTTGGATGTCCAGTTGTTTGCCAGTGGCCCTGGCAACTGCCCAGAGGTGATCCCTCAGCTGTGAGAGAAGAGCCGCGGTTACCCATGGGTTAGAGAGAGATTTTGTTTTGTGCCTTTTAGTAGGGGCAAAGAGGTCACAGGCTTTGTTGAAAATTGAGATGAAGTGATCAAGAGCCAAGTTAACATCTGTTGCTTCATAGATGGGTAGCCAGTCTTGTAGAAGCAGGTGTTGTTTGAGATGTGGAAGTTTTCCACGAGGAAGGACTCTGCTAGCGATAATTTTGGGAGGGGGCTTAAGGAATTTGTTAGACCATGCACACATGACTGGGGAGTGGTCACTGAGTGAGTCTGGGAGAATGGTCGTACGAGAAATCCTTGTGGGGTGAGTGGTGAGGACTCAGTCCAAGAGGGTACTGGTGCCAGTCTTGTAGTTAATCCTAGTAGGGGAGTTTACCATTTGCGTGAGGTTAGCAGCTGAGATGGAGTCTTTATAGGCACTGGCACTCAATGCTAACCAGTTTATGTTGAGATCCCCTAATAGAATAAGTTCAGCTTCAGGAGGATGAGAGTTGATAAAGTTTAAGGACGTTGTTGAATCAATCTTTAGGGTCCCTGGGCAGAATGTATATGGAGACAATAGTCAGGGCTTTATGGTTGGGACCTAGGACGATTTTTATTGGCAGAATCAGGGCTGAGACAGAAAGTGATGGAGTTGCTACAGGGTGCCAAGACATGGAGTCTTTGGTATAGATTGCGCAACCACCACCTTTTTTGGATATCCATTCCAGCCTGTGGACATTGTAGCCCTGTATTGTTACTGCTGAGTCAGGAACTTTAGGTGTCAGCCAAGTTTCCACCACTGCAAGGATGTCAGGGTTGTGTTGGCATATGAAGGCTTGGAGTGCATCCAGCTTTGGTAGTAGGCTGCAGATATTAATGGTTGCAAGGATAAGGGTACCTGGAGTTTGTGTGTAGCCTGAGCTTAGGGCCAGGATTGGGATGGATGCTGCCTGAGATGAGAAGGAGGAGGAGTAGGAGTTTTAAGGAGCAGAGTCGCAGCTCTTTGAGAGATAGTTTTGATTGTTGTTTCCTGGAGTAGAAGTTGCAAGGTTCCAGGCGGTGTCCCATATGGACTGCAAGGTGGTACAGTGTAGAGAGGTGGCCACACTTGTTGAGAGTAGTGGTCGGGTTAAGTAACCAGGAATATCCAAACGGTGCGCCAAGCACAAGTCTTGAGTGGAAGTGGAGAGTTCCCTTGGAGTAGCAGTGGAAACCAGAGTAGAGGGTGGCGGGGTTGGGTTGGGGTGGGGTGCTAGGACCAGGGAGAGAGAAGAGGGGTGCCAGGGCAAGGAGGAGGAGGACAGGTGAGAAAAAGGCAGAGAGAGCCCACATGGCTTATGTACTAGATAAAGAGATAGAAATATAGCCCTCTAGTGGTGAGAGGATATAATCTGCTAATGGAAAAGTCAACAGTTAAAAAAAAAGCTCTAAATTCACTTCTAATATCAACTCAGAACTTAAAATGACTGTAAGGATTAAACAAATTATTAAACCCTAGCACATAAATTCAACTACAGACACAGAGGGGAGATACAGTAGTTAGAGGTGTGTTCATCAGGAGATAGTGTGGGCCACTTGGAAATCAGCTTCCACTGGTACCAAATCCAAAAGTCAGGGCTAGTACCTTGCAGTACAGAGGATTTCTGAAAAACTGTTTAGGTTCCAGAAATTGAGGGGTCCATGGCCTGGTCAAGGCATGCTGGATCCCTGAAATAAAGTAGAAAAACAGGATTTTTAAAGGCTGGAGAAGTAGGCTGGTCACATCAAAACAAAGAGAATAAATATAAATGGGCAGGTTCAGAGAGCAAAGCAGACGGTGTGGGGGAGGAGGAGAGAGGAGAGAGGTTGCAGGGCAGAGAGCAAAAGAAGGATTTACACAGTCATGTATGTGAAAAATGACATAAGGGCCACAGAGATCCAGGAGGAACAAAATGGGGGGAGAGATACTGTGGGTTAAGCTGGAAAGGAAAATGGGGCCAGCCATCCGCACAGGTGTGGTCTATAGACCACCAGCCCAGGAGGAAGAAACAGATATGGAGCTGATGCTAGCCATCCAAAGGATGGCAGACAAGGGTGAGGTAGTACTGGTTGGAGACTTCAATATTCCAGACGTGGACTGGAACAACCCAGCAGCAGCATCAACTAGGAGCAGATTTATCCTGGACTCCCTTCAGGGTGCCTTCCTCAAGCAACTGGTCATGGAACCAACTCGGCAGAAGGCAATACTGGACCTTGTGCTCACAAACAGGGACAGTGTGATGGGGGTAACATTGGGAGCACCTGGGAACAGTGACCACCAGTCATTGTGGTTTGAAATCACAGAAAGAGCAGAACCAAACACAAAAACACGTATCTTGGATTTTAGGGGCAGACTTTGGGAAAATGGGAGATACTTGAAAAGGCATTAAGGGAATAGGACAGGAATCAGGGTTGAGGAACAGTGGGCAGTATTTAAAATGGGGATTACAAGAACAACAGAATTAAGCATTAAGCAGGTTAGCAAAGGAAAAGGAAGAGAGACCATTATGGTTTTCAAAGAGGTAGCAAAGAAAGTGAAAGCCAAAAAGATTGCATTCAGGCAATACAAAAGACACAGGCAGAAGGGGATAGGGAGAAGTACCAGGAGAAGCAAAGGGAGGCAGGGAGGTCAGTAAGGGAAGCCAAAGCTCAGACAGAAGAACACATTGCAAAATCAGTGGGTAGAGGGGACAAAACCTTTTACAGGTACATAAGTGAAAAAAGAAAGACAAAGGGAGGGATAGTGAGACTGAAGGGGGAGGATGGGGGCCACGTGGAGGATGACAACAGTAAAGCTGACATATTGAGCAGGTATTTCTGCTCAGTCTTTACTGAGGAAGAGGAGGGTAATGGGTCTGAAGGGAGTACAAAGGGTGAGAATGGTGCAGAAATGGACACAAGTCCCTTTACACGAGAAAGGGTCCTGAAGGAACTGGAAGTAATAAGAGTTGATAAAGCAATGGGGCCAGATGGAAGACTCCCAGGGTCCTTAAAGAACTAAGAGGTGGTGGCTGAACCTTTGGCTATCCTGTTTAACCGATCACTGGAAACAGGGAGGTACCCAAAGACTGGAGGACAGCAGATGTTGTCCCCTTATACAAAAGTGGGAACAAAGAGGAAAAGCAGGAACTACAGACCAGTCAGCCTCACCTCGGTAGTGGGGAAGATCATGGAAGCACTACTGAAGGAGAGCTTGGTGGAACATCTGATGTCAATAGACTACAGGACCCAAAAGCAGCATGGTTTCACCAGGGGAGGTCACATCAGACCAACCTCGTTGAATTTTTTGACTGGGTGACTAGGGAGGTGGATCAGGGGAGGGCAGTGGACATGGCCTATCTGGACTTCAGCAAGGCCTTTGACACTGTGCCACACAAAAGACGATTACACAAACTTGGGAATATAGGTGTGGGCAGGACAGTAGTGTGGTGGGTAGGTAACTGGCTGGGTGGCAGGACACAGAGGGTGGTGGTAAATGGCTGTCACTCCACAGAGGGAAGAGTGACCAGTGGGGTACCACTGGAATCAGTGCTGGGACCGGTCCTATTCAACATCTTCATCAGTGACATTGCACAGGACCTAGAAGGCAGAATTTCACTGTTCGCTGATGACACAAAGCTCTGTAACAGAGCAGACACACCAGAGGGTGTAGACAGAATGAGAAGGACCTGCAGAAACTTGAAGAATGGTCAGGGGTTTGGCAGTTGAAATTTAATGCAAAGAAGTGCAAAATAATGCATCTGGGGCACAAAAACTCTGGCACAATATATCAGTTGGGGGGTGAGGATATAGCATGCACCAAGCAGGAAAGGGATATAGGGGTTATCATCTCTGATGACCTCAAGGTAGGGAAACAGTGTGACAAGGCAGCAGGTAAAGCAAATAGGATGCTGGGATGTATAGGCAGGGGCATCACCAGCAGGAATAGGGAGGTCATAATTCTGCTATACAAGACACTAGTGAGGCCCCACCTGGAGTACAGTGTACAGTTCTGAGACCATACCTACATAAGGACATAGACAGGGTAGAGAAGGTTCAGAGGAGGGCAACAAAGATGGTGCATGGATTGCATCACAAGTCCTATGAAGACAGGTTGAAGGAATTGAACATGTACTCCCTGGAGGAGAGGAGGGAGCGACGAGATATGATAGAGACATACAAGTATCTCACAGGGAGGAACAGGGTGCAGGAATACACTATTTTTAAGCAAAAAAGATGTTCCAGGACTAGATGGCATGGGATGAAGTTGGAGGGAGGACGATTCAGAGGAAACATGAGGAAGAATTTCTTCACAGAATGTGTGGTGGACAAGTGGAATACCTTGCCAGAGGAAGTGGTGGGGGCTGAAACAATCACGGGATTTAAGAATGCATGGGATAGACATAAAGGAATTCTGGAGGTCAGGGGTAAGGGGCAACAGACTTCTAGGAAAACATAAAGTGAACTTACAAGCTCAAATGGGCAGACTGGGTGGGCCATAGGCCCTTATCTGACAACACTGTCTTTGTATCTATGTATCTATGTCAAGGCTCTAAATTCACTTCTAATATCAACTCAGAACTTAAAATGACTGCAACCAAGGGAGAAGTCAAGGTGAGTTCTGAGCGGTAGCCAGCCATGGGACCTGTATAGGTAGTCACAGTGATGGATAGCGGATGGGGCAAACAGGGCAAATCGGCAGACGTTGTTGTAGACAGATGTGAGTTGGGCTTGCAGGGCAGTGGATACATGCAAGTTTATGGAAGTGCAATAGTCAAGGATAGGAAGGAGATTTCCAACAGTGATAGCCAGGTGGACCTCCTTAGATAAGTATGGTTGATTCGATAGGCCACCCTAAGTATCAAGATTCACTGTATGGACAGCCAGGTTAATGTGTTCAGCAAAGGAGAGGGAAGGGTCCAGTATTACCCCAAAGTATTTAAAGTAGGGGACATTCTTAAGGGCAGGGCCATCTGGAGGTAAACATGTAGGGAGGAGTTTGCCTTTTGTACCTTAGCAAGGTAGGGTTTGGACCCAAACTGCATAACCTTTGTTTTTTTCTCATTTATCAACAGCAGGTTGGACGTGAACCACCTGTTGGAAGAGCAGTAGTTATATGTGAGGACAGTGGACAAATTAAGGAGGGATTTTTCACTATGGAACAGGACAAGATCATCAGCATAGAGGAGGGAGTTGCAATTAAGGCTGTCGGAGGGCAGGGTATGTATAAAGATTGAAAAGACAAGTGGTCCTAGAATGGCGCCCTGTGGGCCACCTGTATTGACAGAGAGGGCAGGCAATATGGCGCGGCCAATGCACACAGTTTGGGAGCGGTCCGAGAGATAGCTCTGAAACCAGTTCATGGTCTTAGAGGAGCAGCCAAGCAGTGGTAATTTGAACAACAGGACGGCATGGTTTACCATATCAAATGCCTTGGACAGGTCGATGAAGACGGCACCAGTTGCGTTACCGCAATCCGTGTTCGAGAGGACATGATCAGTGAACAGAGCAAGCGATGTCGTGTTGCTGTGGTTTTTACAAAAACCATGCTGCTGGTTGTACAGCAGATTGCATTTCCCTGAGATGTTCAGACAATTGGTGATGGATGACCTTCTTGAGAAACTTACTAAGGCGAGGTAGTATTGATATGGGTCGATAATTGTCAGAGGAGAGAGGGTTTCTGGCTTTAAAAATGAGTACTATGTTAGCTGATTTCCAGGGATCAGGCATGGAGGAGGTGGAAAGGGCAAGTTTGAAGATAAAAATGAGAGATTTAGAGATAGCAGGGCAGACTAGCTTTAGCATGACAGGGGAGAGGCCATCTGAGCCAGGGCTGCCATGGTTAGGGAGGATCCTTAGAAGTTTATAGGTTTCCTTTAGGGAAATAGCCTTAAAGTAGAAAGAAGGGGTTGGGGGTGAAACTGGGAGTCCAGCGAGAGGATGAGGATGAGGATGTGGTGCATGGTCCTGAGTTTGTTGCTACATTTGCTGGAAGTTTACTAAGGAGTGCAGAGAGATCAGTAAATTTCATATTGAATGCCTGGGCAACCTCAGCTGGATTGGTTAACTGCCCAGAAGGCAAGTACAGTAGAATGGTGTTATTGTTTTGGCGAGGGTGTAGAAGGGAGCTAATGGAGTCCCAGAATTTTCTGGGGTTTCCGAGACTCTCCTTCTGTAGGTTGAGAAAGTAGCTCCATTTCAAGGACCTAGTCGATTGTTTATATTGATTGCGCAGTTGCCGATACTCATTCCACAGGCTGCTAGAGAGAGAGACAATTTGTGTTCAGTCCACTTACAGTCTCTGGCTTTCATGAAGGCTAGTAATTCTTTGGTTATCCATTGGGAGCTCCCATCTCTAACTCTCCGTGTTGTAGTTGGGAAGTGATGGTCCTGGATTGTTAGGAGGGCATTGGTGAAGAAAGCAACAGCTGAGGATACATTGGTGATGGTGTAGCTGTCCTGCCAATTTATGGCCTTAGGATCATCGAGGAGCAGGGAGGTGTCAGGGCAGTTGAAATTGCAGAACGAGATGTACTTAGAAGGAGGGTGAGAAGTCTTGGAGGACCATATGGCATAGGTAGGGGAGTGGTCACTAATGGAGCCGGCAAAGATACCTGCCTGATGTAACATGTCATCCCGGTTTGTTATCACTCAGTCAGGTAGAGTGTTGGTAGAGGTGTGAGTGTTTAGGTGAGTGGGGAGGGTGATGGCTTCCACCAAGTTGTGTTGTTTTACTAGGCTGGCATGATCAGGTTCTTGTTCACTTCGCCAATTGAGACTGTAGTCACCAAAGAGAATGGTGTCCCTGGGGGTGGAGAGAATCCCTTAGCAAATCAGGATATTCTGAAGACCCTCTATGCCACCCATGGGGGGGGTTATAACAGCACCCCAAATACAGTTTCTTAGTCAAACCCAGAGTAATTTCAAGGATTAGCCATTCGCTAGGAGAAGCAGGCTTGGAGCAGTGTAAGGTAGTAGCAGATAATGGTTCCCTAACATATATAGCAACACCACCACCTTTCATTTTACTGGGCCTGTCCCAAGGTAGCAGGGTGTAGTCAGCCAGGTGATAAATGGCATTGAGGTGGTGTGACTTCAGCCACGTCTCAGAGAGACAACAAGTATGGGGTTTATGGAGGGATACCCATACTTCGTGGTCGGGGTATTTGGCAGGTACGCTGCTGATGTTTATATGAGCAAGTTTTAAGCCAGAGGACCTGTTCCAGCCACTGTCCATGGAGGTGATATGGGTGTTAACAGGGCCAGAATTGCTCTCAATGTCCCCCGCTTGAAGTAGCAGAGAGAAAAGTAGGTGATAGGGGTAAGACGACCAGGTGGAGGGAGAGAGAGAGAGAGAGAGAGAGTATAGGGAATATCCTAACAGCCTTCGCTCCAGGCTGGAGAGAAAAAGATAAAGGAGGGGACCAAATGGTGTTAGCTCCCACCTTTCTTGCACAAGTGTCATTTTAGACAGATGTATGGCCATAGGGAATTTATTGGTTTCAGCCTGATCTTGGGCTAGAATCAGGACACATGTATCCTCCAATAACAGTGTACCTGTGAGAGATATAGCCAAAAGGAGGAGGCTAAGGGATTCATTGTGCCTGTGGGGTAGTTGCCTGGAGGAGCCAGGCCAGAGGCCATTAGAGTTTGGAAAAACCCTGGGGGGCAAGTGTAGATGGGCAGATGAGAAGAAGAAGAAGAAGAATCAGCATTTGTATAGCGCTTGTCATACACAGTGTATCCTAAAATGCTTTACAAGCAATGCTGGTAGTGAAGTAACTGAATGTATAGTGGTGGCCATATCACACATCATCAGCCACACACAGCCTGAACCAGTTTATGGGAAGGGAAATGCTGGCCAGGACACCAGGAATGTCCCCTACTCTTTATGAAGAGTACCCTGGGTTATTCTACTTCCACCTGGACACCCTCCAGGACAACACCAGGATGGGTAGAAGGGACCTCAGTTTAACATCTCATCTGAAGGACACACACCCCAGCAGTACAGCACCCCCCTAATACTGCACTCGGATGCTAACGATTTTTTAGGTGCAAGGCCAATCCTGGTGTGGGATGAGAACCCACAACCTTCTGGTCCAGAGGTGGATGTGCTACCAACTGAGCCACACTAGCCACACCAGATTTACAGTATTATTGGATGGGTGGGAGACCAGGGGGTATAATGGCATAAACAGCAAGAAATTAATATAGAAGGGCTGATATATGTAGTATACAATTTAAGTTGGATGCAGGTGAATAGTGAATTAAATTGGGGTGGTGGGAAAGGGGCAGGGGTGAGAGTGGAGGAAGAGGAAAAAAGAAAAAGTAATTGGTGCTTGTTCTAACACTAAAACCTGCAAATAGGCAAGTAGTGCAGCAAAACAAGGAGGCAGGTCACCCGGCTCCCTCTATTGGCAGCTTAGTATATGCTACAAGTGGGAAAGTGGGAAGTTAATCATGTGACTCTCAGTAGCTATAAAAGTACAGCTGGCCAAATGTGGGAGTGGTGGGGGAGGATGGGGAGCAGACGTGCAGCAGCTGCAGAAAGAGCAAGTCTGAATAAAACAAATATCAGAAGCAGTTCCTTCACAGCATCATGGCAGAAATAGGAGCACTCTGCTTAAAATGTTCAAAAATATGAGGGACTCTCCAAGTTACAAAGCAAGATTTTTCGGTAAGGGAACAAAACTGCCAGCATTTGATTAATTGAATTCTACAATGCGACTTGTGTTTTAAGCACACTCTTTGCTTCGGAGTGCAGTACCTTGCACTTTTCAATATTGAGCCACAGCTGCCATGCGTCTGACTTCTTCTCCACTATAGTCAAGTAATTTTGCTGCCCTTACCATCCTTCTGTGTAGCTCACCACTGCCTCAACTTGGCATCATCAGCAAAGAGGCTGATATAATTCCAGATGTCTTGTGGGATGCCCGATAAGAATATCCCAAGCACTGGTCCCAATGTAGATCACAGTGACATGATGCTTGTCATTGCCCCTGCAGACATCTCCTACCTACTACTACAATCTGCTGGCTTTCCTGCAGCAGTTCTCGATCCAGTTAGCCATTTTAGTCCCTGCACCCCCATTCCAGTTTCCCCGCAACCTCCCATTCTGCACTGAATTAAACGCTATGCTGTGCTGTACTCCAATAATATGACATTCATAGCATGAGCATGATCCACTTTCCTCATCATCCATTCATAATACTATGATAGGTTAGTACAACTGAACCTTCCTGTGACAAACACATGATGAAGTTCGCCCGAGAGTCCATTGTCCTTTATATATGTCACCAGCCTCTCCAAAAGCAATAATACCCAACAGGGTGGGCAGTATTGGGAAATACCGGACCGCACAGGGGTGTAATGAGCCTTATAGCCCCTGGAAGTTCCAGTATTTCCCAATACTGCCCACCCTGGAGGGTATTATTGCAATTAGAAAATGACCCGCATGTAACATTTTTAATAAAATAAAACAAAGTATTAAAAAGAAGCCTAATAAGTGTTTAAAAACAATCAGAATATGTGTTTCTTGTAAAGAAGTCCCTATATTGTGCTGTGCTTGCCAGTAAAGGACGTTGATGTTTATGGGACTTGCAGTTCTATAGTGGACATGCAACAATGGTAGCGGTGGAATCGGGTCAGTTTTTTTTTTGTTTGAAGTACAATTTGTGCAAGAACAGCACTTGGATTACTACCTCTCAAGTTTACTGTAAGCGAGACACTCTTAGTTCACAAAAGTTTGTATTTGGTGGTGCAGGAGGCTTGTGGGAGGAGTGCGGTCCCAGACCTCCGTGGCAGAGCACAGGATCAGGAGCTGACTGAAGTGGCTACTGTAGGTGCTTGAGATGGGATGTAGGATCAGCTTGCAGGTTGGGAGTTGCAGTGACTATTTAGAAGGGCTAGAGCAATCGGGGGAATGGGGAGGGGATCAGTGGCAAACTCTCCCCAGACTTAGAGACACATTACTGTGTTGTTAGAATTGGTAAATCAGGTGGCTATTGAGGGATCAGGAGCTGCAGCTTGGTGTGTTACAATACACTTCATGAGGTATGGCTCAAAATGAAAGGAGAATGTTTCAGTTGCAAGAAGTAGGCAGTTTTTATGTTTTTTTTTTTTTTTTGCATTTACTGAAGCAAATTAAGTCAGAGATTGGGGTGTTGGGCCAGCTGTGTGTTGTGTTTGGTTTGGGGGAGACCAGTAACTCTCATTAAGTGAGATAAAAGCTTGGCAGGCATTTCAGATTTTCTCGGGTGCTTTCAGCCAGTTACAAAACAGGCTGGGCAACACTGTAGAAAGGTAGGCAGTGAAGTGGCACTTGGACTGGCACTTACGTTTAGCTGGGCATCTATTGAAAAATAGATGCTCAGGTTAGAGGTGCTTTTAGCCAATCAGGAGACAGAATATATTCTTGCCATTTTCTAATTCAGGATTGTCTCCTACAGCTTCTACACAATGGATGTAGGTTTTCAGGTCTGAAATTTCCCCGTTCAACCTTATGGCCACTTGTATGGAGCAACACCACATGGGCCCAACTCCAGTCTTGTGGCATACACCATGTCAAGGGAGATATTGAGTGAGTCTTTCAGTGATCCAGCCACTTCCCTCAGCACCCTGTGACGTATTCCCCTCCTGATGCCTTACACCATCTCAGACCCATCAGACCCTTCTATGCCCTTCTCTCAGTGATTACACCATTTGTCAGACCCTCCTGGAGTCCCCGCTGTATAGCTGCCTACGTCCCTCCACCTCCCCCCCCAAAAGAAAGCAGCAGTGCGACACATCTGACAAGTCCTGGTAAAATTTGATGAGTGCTACATGTCAGTAATATGCCTACTATGTTTAACACAATGCAGTCATACACTGGCCATCCACCATGTGTTTTTTTCCCGGCATGACACTCTGCCACATGCGTTCTGGAGTCTTCGTCCCCGCTTGGATTAAATTGTTCTTCTTTGAAGTTTTTGACCCATCTGGAGGGGACTGTACTCAGTTTTCCAGAATCCGTCCCATTGATCCACCTCACTAACAGAAACATGACTGTATACAGGCACCTTGGTGAAAAATATTACATGTGTTACTGATGTAACCTGCTAGCATACCATGCATGTTTCAGAAATGGCACACTAAAATCAATATATGAATTAGTGGTATCAAGAACATAGGGTAACAGCTACAACTTGTCAAGTTGTACTCTGCCCAAAGATGTTGGATCAACCACCATAGCTGGTTCACTGTTATGACAATGGCCCAATGCCAACTGCAAGTCAGTAGTTTATTTTCATTGATGTTCTTAAAATTATTAGAAAACACATCCAGTAGTGTGTATGCCATACAGTTTAAAAAACTCAATGAACTTGAAATGTGTCCAGCACTGTTGGCGGTGTCAGTTGTTCAGCACCTGTAACACTGCTCTCCCAAGACTTAATATTGTACTGTTATGGGTTCTAGCAGCACACCTAGCATTTGCGGTACAGTCCAACACTGCTAACAGACTGCATCATGATGTGGATGATGCATTTCTGAGGTGACATCTTTTGGAAGACACATGTAAGCAAGGCACCCTTTGGTGGTTATTGTAGCTATTCAGGTAAATGTAAAAGATACCAGGATACTTGCGACAAACAGTGTGCAGATATCCTCTGTGTTCTGGGCAGTTTCCACCATTCACCAAAAAGATCACCAAACTGTGAATCAGCTTTAAAGTTAGCCACAGTATATGTGCCCCACACCCCACCCAGGGTCTACCATGATAAAAGATACTTTCAGTGACAGTGGCACAACTCAGTCTACATTATTCATTACATACATACAGTATGTACATTAAGAAGAAATGTGACATCACACCATCCATCTGTGGCACCATATATCTCTCCTTCACTAACAGTATTCAGTTCATAATAACTGTACACCCATGTAATGGCACTTATAAGAGGCAGTGTGGCCTAGCAGCATATATATATATATATATATATATATATATATATATAAAAGTTTTTCACAGTTCTGGAGATGCAGACAGAAACACCAGGATGCGTGGCTGCAAATTATGTCAGCTGACATTTGCTCAGCATTTGGTTTGGGGGGGGGATCACAGTGCCATGGATTTGCCACCAGTCAATCATCCAAGGTTTGGTGTGTTGAACAGCACAGGCTACAGCATTACAAATATGTATTAATTTTTCAGCATGCATGGTTGCTAGCTTGTGTTTAACATCAAATTGCCCCACACTGTAGTGCAGTCAATGGTTGAGGCCTACCCACTGCCACATGACTCCCACCTGAGTGGCTCCACAGTGGGTAGGGCAACTGTCCAGCAACCAACACGATGTCCTCTGCTGTTTTCCCCGATTGTCCCCTGGTGGTAGCTGATGGTGCCAGTTAATCCGGCCAGAGCGATGCAGAGCAACCTAATCATGCACAGTGTCAACCCACAATACCGATTAATTTTTCTGTACAACCCGAGTTCAAATCAATGTTGACCCACACTGCTGTAGCCCACGGTTGTGCCCTACCCATACTGCCACATGGAAACCAGACTAAGTGCATAATTCCAGAGCAAGAATGGCAGCAGGCAGAAGCATAACGCTTATTTGGATCCTTTTCCACCTCCCACTGCACTGTTTAATGCGATCTGTGGGGATCCATATGGTGGATGATGCATGCGGCAAACAGCACAAGGACTCTGATCCCCTATCACTCCCCCGGTACTTTCCCACGAAGCAAAGTCCACCCAGGCTTGGTGCAGGAACCACATGCATAGCATAGGCCTACAGCACTATGGTATACATTTTTTACAATTTTCTGCACACCCAGTTGTTATTAGTTACAGCATGCATGTGGACTCTATGTGGCGCAGTACCAAATGCAACATGATGGTATCCTGCGGCTCCGCTTGTGTCATCAGCGAGAAAAAACAGAGGCAATGGTTGGCTAATGCAATCATTTGGGCCAGAAATGGCCAATCAGACCAGATAATTTCCATTTGTATCTCCATGCATGCAGAGCTGTGTGCAGAGGTGTGGCACAGTACGGAAAGAAACACGGTTGTCAGCAACAGGGCATATGCCTAACTTTATTTCAGCCATCAACGCAATAATCAAAGGTAATTTGGATGAAAATTTTAATTATTTATGCAAATTGCAAAGTGGTTGTGGGGTTGAAAACTTGGAAGCAGGACAGTACATTTGTTTGAGTTAGGTTACCTATTACACACATCTGATTGGGGGTGGGATACGCTGCCTCCCCCCAAGAGGGCAGAACATCATAGGATAGTTTCAATTGATTTTTAACTTAATGATAGGTGCAGGAGAGGTCAGCCTTATGGGAGAGGGTGAAGAAGAGTGCTAGTTAATTTTAGCAGCAGACTATATGTGGCCTGTTTATGCAGTTTCTTGAGATCACCTGATACCCCCCATAACAACATACGCAACACGCAATGCTCATTCGACAGATGCAGTGTGATATTTTTTTTTTCCGGTGATGTAGCTTAATGACCAGATGACCCTGGTTATTCTATGATTATTCAGACCTGTAGGTATGCTGGAGTTCATTATAGTGACCCATCTGTCCTGTTATGTGGTCAGCTTGCATGTTGTGTATGTCGTTATGGGGGGATGCTGGTTCAGATGTTGGCATGAAACTGTAGAAACAGGCCACATGGATAAGCTGCTGCTCAAATATGCAGCTAGCACCATTGCCCCCTCCACCATTCACCTTTAACCCCACCCAGTCCCTTTTGCAAATACACACATACCACAATGTCTGGCTATTCCATTGCAGGCCTCACCTGTGAAATTTCGCTTTTATATTTTACCCCTCTACCACAAGACCCTGACCTCTCGTGTACCACATTACCTTAAAAATACCAGTATGTCTTGTGTATCACCCCTTCTTAAACGTGCTTATGCCCCCCATCTCTCCTCTTATCCGAGGAGTACAAATGCACAAATGCAACTCAGTAGGCAGATCATCATATGGTGTGTCCTCCAATACCTGGATCAAATATGTTTTCCCTTTCTGAACCCCTTCCTATAATATGACATCTTTCTTCAGATCTGGGTAACGCATGCAGTACTGTAGGTGTGGTCTGACTGGTGACCTTTACAGAGGCAGAATCGCAAGGATCATATCCCTGTTGCTTGAGGACATTCCTCTCACAATATATCACAGCATCCTTGTGGCCTTTTCAGCCACTTCCTGCACTGCTCTATGTTGCTCTTGTTCCCCATTATAACCATCCAGACATGTTTTTCATCCTCAGTGGTACAGCTACACTCCACCCAGTTGGTAACTAATGAAACTTCAAAACGTTACTGCCTTAAACTGTTAATAGCAAATTTATGATGTAACTTTCCTGTCTGGTTTTACCTGTAATGTGTATCGTGCTTTGTTAAATGTTCTTTGTGACGTGGAACCTTTGTAAAAGAGCCCTGGCTCAAAGGTATTAATTCCTAGACTAATAAACTAAACTAAACTATACTACTCATTGAGTTCCCTACTCTGAAGTTCAGTGTATTGCAATTTTTAGCATTGAACCAAGCTACTTTTCTGACCACTTCTACTGTTTCTCCAGCAGCCCCTATCCCCCTACTCTGTCATCCACCACCACCCACCACTTGGTGTCTTCAGTGAACTGACTTATTCCTGATGTCATGTGAAATGTCTGCAATTAATATCCCAAACAGCACCAGTACCTGTTCTGATCACTGTGTCACCTTGGTCGTCACGGTCCTTGGAGATGATGGATCCACCACAACACCATCTGCTATCTCCCGCCAGTTCACTATCTACTTGGAAATGTTACTCTCCACCCCCACGTATCACAACTTGACAGCAAACCTACAAGTCAGCACAAAATCAAAGGCATTGCTGAAGTCAAAATAAATGATGTGCATGGAATGGCCATTGTCTAATTCTCTTGTTAGCCAGTGATAATTCACAGCTAGATTGCTCTAACAGGACCGTCCAGAGACAAACCCATGTTTCTTAATATCATCGAGCTCATTGTCTCCCAGATAGGTCACCAGACTCATATTAAGTATTGTGTCTATTAGCTCCCCCACAATGGATGTCATGCTTAGTGGTCTGTAATTTCTGGGTTATTGATTTAGGCCACTTTTATTGAAAGGCAACACGTGGGCCATCATCCAGTACTGTGGTACACACCCTGTAAATCCTATACCCTGGGATCATCAAGTCCCATTCCTGGTATTGTAGGGACCATGTTTACATGATGACAGCCATGTCTGCCCTCCTCCCCTCACCACAGAAGCCTGTACTTCTGCAGTCAAGGAGACCATCCACAAAGATATTCCACTACCATCCATACTCCTCTTCCACCACCCTTCGACCCTTCACTGATACCCGCCCTGTTTGTATTGGGTGGATAAGCTCCTGTGGCTTCCCTCTCATGAGTCCCTGCCTACCAGCTGTTCACTGGCCAGACTTTAAATCTACCTTTGTTGCTATGTAGTCCTCTAACCTCTGTTTTAACACCCCCTGCCCTGATCCCTGCCTAGGTGTAAGCTGTCCTCTGCCTAAACATAATTATTATCCAAGTTCATGACCCAGCATCCCAGTATCATACCACTTGGATTGACAACATTCCACCAGCCAAGTACTGCAGTACTCTATCCTTCCTTTCCTCACTGTATTCACATTGGGTAGAAGAAGTGCCTACAAGAAGGCCAGTGATCCCCCTACCTCCTCACGCAGCCTTCTCGGTTCCTCAAAGCTCAGCTTTAGCACTTTGACCTATTCACCCACCAAGTTGTTTGTACCACAGTGCACCATGACATGCTGTTTCAGCCATCACGTTTATGTGCGCTTGAGAATCAACTTTCCTGCCCTGCCCACTATCAATGCAGGAACAGACTTTACCAAGGTGCAGCTATGTCTTTCCCTTTTAATGCCCCATGTGACCCCCCCTTAACTATGGAGTCTGCCAGCACTAGTGCGCTCCACTCTGCATTTCTCTTCCCTTCCCCATTCCATTAACCTTTCTACTTATTTCAAAAATCCACCCCATCTTGCACATATGTAATTCTGTCCTTACCCTTTGTGACTTCACTAGCTTCCATCCTTCCCTGCCCCCTTCCCTAATGTCCCCTGTATCTGACATGCCCCCTTCACCAATAAAGCTATGACAATGTCCTCATCTCCCCACTCTGCACTAGGCCCCTTCAACCATCTCCCTGCTCTGTTGTGACCATCTTGTCCTCATGACAGTAACATGCCAGACCTAGCATGGTGGTTATGAGACCAAATTAGTCAGAAGCAGAATGAGCACTCAGGAACGGAACAAATTAGAAAATTTTCGGTTTTATTCCAAAAGGCAAAGACAAATCCAGGACCCCACGCCTTCACCCCCTTAGAAGGCATGGGGTCCTGGATTTATCTTTGCCTTTTGGAATAAAAACAAACATTTTACAATTTGTTCCATTCCTGAGTGCTCATTCTGCTTATGACTAATTTGGGAATCCTGAGGTTAGCACCTTATGCAGTGAGCACCCTCTCGTAGTGTTGCACTGTCTACATTTTGATTCTGTTTGGTTATGAGACCAACTTGGACATCACCATTGTGAATACAGTACCTTAATACAAAGTCAACAGGTCAAGACTTTCTGGGTTCTAGGAAAGGGATTCTGGCCTTGCTCACACATTGGGTATTACGTGACAGACTTGCCATGAAAGGGCACACTGTTAGCTCATACATCCACACAAGGTTCACTGCTATATGACCATGGCAAGTGAAAGTGCATCAGTGTGGCCTTCGGTATCAAGCCTGATGTTGCCATAACAGGGGAAGTTTTATGAAATATGTACTGCACAGAAGTTGTTAGTCGCATGGTACCCTCAAGACAGAAATACAAAGCACAAGTGTACTTCTGTTGTCAGATTGCATTGACTGGTGCCCCTCTCCTGACATTAGTATCCCACATTACTATAAATGGTGCATAATAACTGGGGAGTGATTTTTTCCATTTGGAATCCTGCTTATAATTTGCCGTTATAACCCACGTGTTTTACCCGCAAACACGAGCAGGGATTCCCATGCTCCACGCAAGCACCTTCTTCCTCTCTACCCTCACATAGTGCCACCAGACACTTGGCCACCACCATCACTCGATGTTGGTGGCAAGTACATTTTAATAAAACAAACCCTGCCTCACAGTAGTTCACTTTTCCTCCTCAGTAAACCTCCATTTAAATTTAAAAGAAAAAGAAAAGCTTTCTGCAGCTGCTCAACTGCAGATGGCAGAGAGGCTTCATCCCTACCAGAATGCTGGAAGTTTTATTTTATATAATTGTTGTGGCGAGAAAATGCTCCCCAGCAATTATATAAAATAAAACATGGAGTGGAGTGTTTAACTTGTTTACACACACCCCTCAATGTGGATGCCATCAAACCCCTCAAGCTTTGCTCTCGGGGTTTATGTAGCATCCAACACCTTGGGGTGTGTGTAAAATCTCGTTAAACACACCACCCCATGCATTATTGTATATGTAATATAAATTGGCATGTCTGGATCCTACCCCATATGTGCAGGAATACCTTCCACTACGGTCAGTCTCTTGATTCTACCTGGCAACATCAATCTGCACTATAAAAGCACATGGAGAGATGCAAATAAGATTGCTGTGGCCATGTGTGGCAGTTGTAAATTGTGGTGCAATACAAAGAAATACAAATACACATTCAAGTCAAACTCATGCCTTGCTTAACATGTTACCTTGCATTTTTATAGTCAGATCCAAATTTAATTGACTTAATTCTCTTGCCACTGTCAGAAACAGGAATACCATGCCATAGCAGTACTTGTGTGCTGAGATGTCACTTTCAAGACAGTAACATAGGGGAGAAAGAATTGCTTTCTCTGTCCCTTGGCATACATTAATTGATGATTACTAACATGCTTGTTAATGTTGTGAGTTTAAAAATTACATGCAAGCATTGTTACAGAAACGTTTATGTATCAATTTTTCATTACAGTCTGAGAAATGATTTGAAGATGGAGGAGAAATCGAATTTGAATACTGTTTTATACAAGAAGTACCTGTGTGGAAGTCATGTTATTCCCAGAAAAACAAAATGTAGGCTGAGACAGACAGTGCAGACAGTGTAAGTATTAACTTTAGTTTTGTAATGTATAGATGTGTATTTATATATATATATATATATATATATATATATATATATATATATATATATATATTTCATGGCATAAAACTCCATTTAATGCATCAGTTAGGGTTGTTTCACAACCGACAAAGAGAAAAATTCGATGTTAGGTTTCCCACCCCAATTGCCCCACCCGCCCCCACCAACAGGCATCATGCTGTGTGTTGGAGTTGTCAGTCCTAACTCTCACCCCATCCCATGTGCAAACAAGCTGAGGTGGTGCAGTATAGGAGAATGGGGTGAGAGTTAGGACTGATGACCCCAAAACATGGCCCGATGCCTGTTGGTGGGAGCGGGGTGGGAGTGGAGTGTAAGGGGGGTGGGAACCTTAACATCAAATTTCCCCGCTTTTGTTGCTGTGGAACAACCGTAACTGATGCATTAAACAGAGTTTTTTGCAATGAATTTCCCTTCTTTTTTGACAAAGTGCACTATAAGTAGTGAAGTAACAGCAACACAAATGCTAACACACATGGTGACGCAAACGTAAATGATAATGCAAATGGTAATAGAAATGCAAGCACAAATGTTAATGAAAACAGAAAAGCAAGCGCATACAGAAACGCAAACCATAATGCGCATGGTCACAGTAATGCAACTGGAAATGCAAATGCTAACGGTAACAGTAACAATGATGCCAAAGGAAACACAAATGGAAGCATGTACGCAAACACAAATGGTAATGCACACAGTGCCGCAAAACAAAACGCAAACAGAAACAGTAATGGAAATGCAAATGGTAAAAGTAATGCAAATGCAAGCACAAACAAAAACGCAAAGGGTAACACACATGGTGGCGTAGACGGGAATACTAATGCAAATGGTTACAGAAATGCAAGTCGAAATGCTAACTGTAACAGTAATGAAAGTGCACATCCTTTTGTCCCCCAAAAGCTGCATAGAGAAAAACAGTGAATACAAAGAATGTATGCATAATAATAAGCTTCAGAGCAGAAAATGAGCACTTGGAATCCTAAATTGCTTATATCTCAGGAACCGTACGACGTGGAAAAAAATTAAAATTTCATATAATTTATGACTTTCCTGCCAGTTTTGTACTTAGACCCCTAGTGGGGGGCTAAGCATTTCGAATGAAAACTCTGTATCTCAAAGCATTTCCGAGACACGGGCCCTGAAAGGCATGGTGGATTCAGTAATGTTAGTCTACAGGAAAAATTGCAACTTTGGAGTACCATAACTTGGCAGCCCTGTAATATTTTGTCACCAAGCCACCAAAAGGCACATCTGTGGTATGTTGGCTTTCTTCCCATCAAATTTCAGCCCAAAAGACCAAACCATTCTTTTGCAGCATTGTGGCAAAGAATTCCTGTTATTTTGGGCACAGTGTCACAAAGTAATGGCGCAAATTACAACTTTCACAAAAAAAATCACGAAAGTGTCGTGGGTGCAACAATACTTTGCGACACCACAGTTTATAAAATTTTCTAAAACATATTTCTGGGGTGTTTAACCCCCCCAAAAAATACATGCCTAGCATCCTCAGGGCTCAACTAGGTGAACACAAAAATAATTGTGTCCCTAGAGGGTCTCAAATTTAAATGCCAAGCATTTCTGTGACCAGTAACTGAAAAAAAAAAGGCTCACTCACGAGACTACAGGGGTCATTTGTGACATTAAAAACTGCGTTTGCGATACTGTCAAAAATTTTGTTAACTTTTCCCATTGACAATAATGGCAAACTTGTTTTTTTGAATAACTTTTGAACCGTTTAATATTTTTTCACAACATTTTCGAAAGGCACATCGGGGACCTGGCTGCATGTTCCCTGAAGATTTTGGACCAGTTGCATAAATCGTGCAACCTGCAGACCTGAGAAAAGAATGTGCAAAAAAGTGTAAATGTGACTTTCTATTGCATTTTATAGCTCTGCAACAGTGTATCCAACTGTTACAAAACTTGGCAGATCCGGAAATCTATGATACTGCTCCATGCCTGCTAAATTTTAAACAAATATGTCATACAGTGGCAAAGTTATTAAGCTATGAAATTTCACACTTTAACCTTAAATGGGGTACTCAACCCTAACTATAGTGGCACTACCGTGCCACTATAATATATATATATATATATAAATAGGGAATATATGAGGGGGCAAGAGTGGAATATGGAAAATATTCTCACTCCTACAGAGTGAACTCTAGATATTTCATGAGTGCCTATGGCACGAGTGAAATATACAGTGCACATGATGCAGTAGTCAGAATATTTTCCATATTCCATGATCTGCCCATCATGTGTGCTATTTATACCATGGAGGTGAGACCAATTTCAGTGAGAGAGGTATGTTTGTTGTTATGAGGATCATGTCACTTTAAATGATGCTGGTGCTGTGGTAGTGTGTTTGTGTGTGTGTGTGTGTGTAAACTTTTATGAATGAGTTGTTGTAGTGAGCTGTTGTTGGTTGGTGTGTGTGTGTGGGTCTTGATTAGGTGTGCTGTGTTTTGGTAATTGGTTGCCTGAGGGAGGTTCTGTTCTATGACAATGAGGAAGATGGTAATGATTTCTTTTGGCAGGTTTGTGTCTTCATGTTTGGCTGTTTAAGATTTATTTAAACATTTCAGGCATCATCTGTTTGATTCAGTAATGTACTAAACTTGGGTTTTGAAATACAGCACAAGAGATTTGGAGATTGTTACATTTAGAAGGAGTGCTGCAGTTGACTGTCATTATCTATCTTAATTGTGTTAATTTCAGTGTAGGGCCTGATTTAGAACTCAGCAAATTACAGGTGTGTTTCTTAGCATTTTCAGATGCAGGTGAGTGATGTCAGCAGAGTAGGTATAAATGGTATTTATTTTAACTCTGCTGATGTCATCAGGATTTATTTCACTTCAGTGAAAATAACTTGGTTTATTTCACTGGAATTGGTCTCACCCCCATGGTATAAATATATATATATATATATATATATATATATATATATATATATATGACTGTGTACATATGCATATATACTATTTATAGTATATACATGTGTGTACATATACATACATATATATATATATATATATATATATAGTTATACAATGGGGTGGGAGCTTCTAGAGAGTGATAAATGGAGATATCTTCACTGGAGTGTGATAAAATGACGATGACATCAGTACTGTGATGATAAATGTTGTTTATCCATACTGTGCTGATGTCATCACTCACTCACTCATTACAAGCTGCATTCTAAATTAAACTGCACTGCTTTACCAGTTTCTCTTTCTCACTGAGGCCTGCAAGTTACTCAATTAGCACTGCAAAAAGACAGTCACCCTTGTCACATAGTGTTTCTGACACTCCCATCCTATTACTATCCTAATCTCTGCTTCACTACAGCCTGCATTATAAATGACACTGCTTCACAAAACAGGATGTGTCTCACTGCTACCTGCAACTAACTGAATTAGCATTCCAAAGGACACTCAACTGTTTCCCTTATTGGTTCTGAAACTCCTAGCCAATTACTGTGCTGCTCTCATCTTCACTACATCCTGCATTCTAAATAACACTGATTTATGAAACAGTTTATTTCTCACTGCTATCTGCAACTAACTCAATTAACATTGCAAATGACACTCAGCTCTTTCCCATAGTGGTTCTGATACTCCCAGCCCATTCAGAAAAACTTACACACACTCAGACAACACATACAAGGAGCACATAGCACACAGAAACAGGAAAATAACACAGGAAAACATAACAATACTTCTGAAGCTCCTACCCCCATTGTATAATTAGCACCCATGATGTGCATGATGTGCAGATCATGTGCTATGGAAAATATTCTCATTCCTGCAGAGTGAGCTCTGGATACTCTCATTCATGCCTTTGGCACTTGTGAGTATCCAGAGCTCACTCTGCAAGAGTGAAAATATTTTCCATATCACACTCCTGCCCATGATGTATCCTCTATAAATACACATAGATATGCAAGCAATAATACCCAACAGGGTGGGTGGTATTGGGCTATACCCACCCACCCAGGGGCAGTCTAAGGCCTGATTCCACAGGCGGAGGGCCTTATAGCCCCTGGACGAGTGGGTATAGCCCATACCACAACCCTGGAGGGTATTATTGCACTTAGAAAATGGGCTTGCTATAACATTTTAATATGGGATTTAATACAATTTAAAAAAAAATAAGAAAAACATAAGAAAAATGGAATTTAAGTATTTTTATTGTTAAGTAGTTCCTCTGTTATTGTGTTGCTCCATCTCTTGTTGACCCCTCCCCCCAGCTATTCACTTCTTTGGTCTCCCCTCCACTTCACTCCCTCCAGGACTGTTTTTGACCCATTTCATGTTCATGTGGGTTTTCTTTTTTTTTTCGGTATTGTAGTTTCAGGAGCAGGACACAGCGAAGACATTGTCTCAATTTAGCTTTATTTTTTTTATTTTGGTGCTGGATGGTAAAATTGATTTGCGAGCAGTGAGTCACATGACCGTGTTAAGGCAGTTTAAGAGGCATGACTGTGAGTAGAAATGGCAGTGCTCTAAATTATTTTTTGAGTTTTTTTTTTTCTGCCTTCAGCATAGATATTATGTTTCATTTGCGGGCAGTAACTTGGAGAGGAGACATCTTGTTTTCCTGGTAGGTCATTTCCTGGTTTGGGATGTTGGATGACTGGTGGCAGAGAGGAATGCGTGTGAGTCATGGGAGAGAGACGCAGATCGGGAAGTAAAAAAAAAGATAAAATGGAAAAAAGAAGGAAAAAAGGTACATTGGTTTGTTTTGGTCAGTTAGTGAGTTGTTGTGTGGGCTAGCACATAACGGGAAAGTATTGTGTATAAATGAGTATTCAGGGGCCAGACTCTCGCTAAGTGAGACAAAAAAATGGCGGACATTTGAAATGAAAAAGCAGGGGGTTTAGCCAGTTAAGGAGCAGGGTGGGCACCAGGATTCTGGAGATGGGGCTGGCTGGGCTGGTACTTTTAATAGCTGGGCATCTGTTGTCTGATAGATGCCCAGCTAGAGAAGTGCCTCAGCCAATCAGATGGCTGAAATAGTTTTATCCATTTTCTCAACATATTTATATGTGTGTGTGTATAGCTTGATGTATACATATATGTATATATGTGCGTATATATATATATATATATATATATATATATATAGGTGGATGGGTACACATGCTTGGGGAGTAAGATAGATATACTGATAGTTGGGTACTGCATCTCGGGAGGGATTGGCACATAGGGTGCAAAGGACCATGCACTTGCACATGAAAACTAAGGGAAATAGCAGAGCATGTGAGCAAATGTGACCAAAGGACAGCTATGGCTGGCAGGCCCTGCATTCACAAACTCCATAACTACTACTGTCACAGTGGAAACGCAGGTCAGTTAAGTAGAGTTATACTCTCTGAAAAAGAAATGACATTTATTTCACATAAACTAATGCATCATTTAGGGTACTTACTAAAGCATCACAACAATGGAAACCTGGTGTTAGGATTTCACACCATAACACGCCACCCAATATCCACACCTCAGCAGTGTCAGGGGTGTGCATTGGCATCATCAGTCCAAACTGTCAATGCATTATCTTGTAATGTACCATATAAGCTGTCTGACATGTGCAATAAGATGATAGCTCTGACGATGCTAGTGCACACCCCTGACACCCATTGAGGCATGTGGGTTGTGGTGTTAGCATCTGAGATCATAACACCACATTTCCCTACTTTTAGCAGTTTACTAAATACCATAACTGATGTGTTACTGCAGTTTTTTAGCAGTTTAAGTATTTATAGATATACTGTATAATGTCTATGTATGTATGTTTTATTTCTTTGGGGGCTGTATATTCATAACAGTTCTGTTTCAGTCTGCAGAACATCAATAGAGCTGAGAAGACAAGCAGAATCACAGAGAAACAGGTAAAAACATTACCATTTCAGAATATATGCCGTGTGTCCATAGTGAAACACATTATTTGTCCAAACAGAGGGAATAGAAGGTCCATGCCTACTGCATGATCAATTGATACCTAGAAGACAAATGATATGTGGAGGAAATTCTTTTACGTAACAATATTAGCTCCAAGATACACTTGCATCACTGCTCGTACTTTGTTCTTGTCACACATTTTCAACTGACCAAGCTCCTCCGAGATCATAGTCTGTGCGTCAACCACTGTCTCAGCTACCCAAAAAATATCAGCGGGTTTATCCTTGACATTTTGTCACTCCGACTTCCAAGTGTTTCACATGGACTTTGATCCATGGTAAACTTTGAGTGTTGTTTCTGGCTGTGAACCTATTGTACCAGTGAACTAGTTAAATGCGTCCACTATATCCACCATCATGATTCTTCTCAATATGTAATATAAATGTAAGTCCATCAGTATTCTCTCATTGATCCACCTTTGTAGGCACTGCTTTGTTCTAGCCATGCAGTACAATGGATACATCTGTTTTTGGTACTCCCTGTTCCTAGGAATCCTAGTTACACTAATTAAGGTGCAATGTAAGCATTTTCCCATGGCTAGGGGGAGTTATGTCAGTCTTACTGATGATACCCTTCCAAATACATCCACATACACAGATAAAATTTCCCACCATTGTGATAGACTGATCATTCACACTCCCAGTTCTCCACCCACCTTGTTCTATCTGGTCTTACCACTAAGCTTTCAAAATTATTAACCAATCTTCTGTGGTGGATGTAGTGCAAGTCTTGCTGAGGTCAAGATAGAGCCCATACAACAATACCCATGAAAGAATCCTGCAGCAGCACATCCAGCATATTCCCCATTCCACACACTTGCCTTTGTAACACAATCTTTTCAGTCAGCCCAATACATATGTGATCAGTAATGGGCATTTTACATGTATGAGAGTGGAAGTCATCAAAAGTGCATTCATGGGTATGGTGAATTTGTTAACCTGTGCAATGCAAGAGTCAATGCTAAGGATTGTTAAGTGTCACTGAAGTGAAATTATGGGAAGGTTAATCACCATAATTGGTTTACCTTGTCTAACTGCTCAGTTGAAGTGTTTGTAGTGTGGTGTGTTCTAAATAGAGTTCTTGTTCCAATGAAAATCATAGGTAAACACTCTTTTCTACTGGCTGTCAAGGATGCATGTGTGGGATGTGAGGAGTAGCCTATGGGGTGACCATACTTGGTTGGATCATGCACAGAATAGTATTCTGAGGGAGGAATGAAGCAGTTGCAGTCGACCCCCCACCGAGCCAGCATGTTTTTGTAAGTGAGCAGTGAGCATTTTTCCTTTATGTTGAGTGGTTAGCGCTTTGGAACAGTTTTAACGAGTTCATGATGGGAAATTCATGGTTGACATATTCCCCTCAGTATAGAACAAAGGTGTACGTGTATTGGACTAAAAGTTTAAAATGATCAGAATGGAGCTTGGTAACCTCAGTAAAAGAAACTGGCATGCTCCCAGGAGGTAAAAGTGCTCACGATTAAACACACAGGTACATGGATTCTACAGCTACTGCTAGTCTGTACAACAGAGGTCTATAAGGGAACAGTGAGTGGTTCCAAAGACAATTCTGGCAAGCACTTATTTAAATTATGTTCTTCTTTTTGCCATTATCTCATTTTTTTTTCTATCTTTTGAAGTCATATGTGAGATGCAAAGAAGTAAGAAAAAGCAGCTGATGTGAGTTCTTAGGGACAGAGATCTGAACTGGAGCATGGCATTATGTTAGAGAAGCTGTTTGCTTTCATTAAGTTCAGTAATTTCTCTGTCTTGACTTTTAAATCCTGCCATGATTCTTCATTTTTGCACTACAATTAAATATTTACACTGGAAAATATTAAAACAGTGAAAATAGTGTGAAATTTGTCTGCAATAGATGAAGCAAATATGAAAACGGGACCACATGGATTTAAACTGTTTGAATGAACTTCAGGCTATTGCAATTTTTACTCTCTATAACTTTCTAAATGTGCTGATTTGAGAAATTATTACAAAGGAAATTGGGTTGGTTCAGAGTCTCTTCCATGTGTATGACTTGTGCGTCTTTAAATGAATACGTCGGGAAGCACTTGAAAATGGCAAAATAGTGTGGAATGTGTTTGCATATGATGAAACAAATGAAACAAATGTGTAAACAGGACTACATGAATTTATTTATTTATTTAGCTTTTGTTTACTGGTTAAGTACACTAGACAAGTTATATGCCTATTTTCAGGAACGACCCGGGAGAGTACAACAGGTAAACAGGGTACATCAATACAACATAATGAGTCAACAAGTAATTATACATCTTGTGGTTAGGTACATTGAGGCAACAGAGCAGCAGGCAAGATACAGTGCAAGTAGTGCAACTTTTAAATTATCTGAATGAATTATGACCTGTTGCAACTCATACTGCTAATAAACATTTAAACATGCTGGTTTTGGTAATAATTATTAAAACATTGGGATGGTTTGGAGTCTCTCCAATGTGCAGGACTTGTGTGTTTGCCACGTTTGATCTTCAGATTATAAAGTGGGTCTGATGAGTAGTGTGTCCCTATCTGCATTTCACTAAGGAAAAAACATTGAGATAAAGGCTCAAGTTCAGTCCTGGTGCTTTGACTTTAAAGTTAATTTTCATCTGGGCCTTAAAGGTACAGTGGTTTGGATTTAATGATTATAATTAAAGAAGCTCTGGTGTAAATAACAAAGTGATAAAAAGAGTGACTTAAATATATAAAGTTCTGATATGTCTTCCAGAAGGGAAAGATGGGAAAAAATTTCAGTGGATTTTTCAAAAAGAAAACAAGATAAAACACACAGGGTAGCTAAAATTAAAGGGACATTTCAGCCTAAATTACCTCTTGAACAGGACTTACTGAATTTTTTTGGTAAAGTACATACCCTAAATATAACTAATCCCCTGAGCTCAATTGCATCTCCTTCTGAGACCCAAAATTTACCAAAAGATACAATGGAAAGGGAAGGAAAAGTTCTGGAAAGTTCATCCCCGCTTATATATTGTAAGACCTGAGAGAAAAAAAGAGAAATACGTGGTGTCAGGGGCTATAGCTTCAAACAGCCAAGAAAATGTCTATCTGTCTGCTGAATTGGATGTGTAGTCTATAAACGAAGCAGAAGCAAGTCATGTAACACCTAATGAAATAAATGTGACAATAATACAGAAAGAAAACCTTTCTCAAGCAAAACATCAAGGGAAACAGGAAGCAGGGGAAAAAGAATATGTGCCTTTTTGGGCTAAATCATTGATGGGGAACATTAATGAAATAAAAGAGGATATGAGCTTTCTTAAAGCTAAAACAGAAAGTATAGATAAACTAATTTCAGAAATAGAAGGAATTAGGTCTATAGTACAGCAATTGGAGACATTTATGAAATCCATCAATAATAAAATACCTCGAATAGAAAAAAATTTTCAGAAATGGAGGATAACAACTTATTGATGGAACAGCAATTAAATAATCATGAAAGACAATTAACTGATATGGTAATAAAAATGACAGATATGGAGATAAGATCAAGGAGGAAAAATCTTTGCTTAATTGGAATACCTGAAAGTTGGGAACAGTATCAAACATTAAAAGAAATTGTCCTGCAAGTTTTTGCTATTTATCTGGACTTATCAGCAGAGGATTGTAAAATTGAAATCGATAAAGTTCAGACCAGAGGATGGTTTACCACCGTGTTCAGTTATTGTGAAATTGCTTAGATTTGAAGGTAAAAATAGAATTATGAATATGGTGTATCAAAAAAAGGGTTACAATTGAAGGTGTTAGTGTTGCTATTTATCATGATTTACCTTAAGATATTATAGAAGAAAGAAAGAAATTTGCTCCCTTAAGGAAGTTGTTATGGCAGAAAGGCTAGAAAACAGCATTATTGATACCAGCAAAATTAAGAGTAATTATTAATTATAAACCCTATTTTTTCATATCAAGTGATCAAGCTAATGAAGAATTATCTAAACTTATATCTAATTGTGTTACCTGAATAAAGTTAAGAGATGTTAAGAAGTGCTGGGGGGATTGACTGCTTCCAGTAATAAAGGTGAACGCTAGGTATCTGTAGAGGAATGGATACCAGTTTTTTTTTTCTTTTTTGTTTATTCAAGCAAAGGGGACATGGGTATGTCACAAAATGGTGTGGTTCTCTCCAGTTTAGATTAACAGGAAAGAGGGATATAGATATGTCTTATGATCAAGTGGATATGAGGATTGCCTCCTTAAATAGTAATGGCCTAAATAGATATAGTAAAAGGAACAATATTTTAAAATATGCAAAAATGAATGATATAAAGATTTTTTGCTTGCAGGGAACTTACTTATTGGAAAGTAAAATCAATAGATTGGAAAAATCTTGGGTAGGCCAGGTTTTTTATTTTTCTGGTACAAATAATAGTAGAGGTGTGGCAATCCTGATATCTAAGGATGTGAACTTTAAGAGTATTCAAGTAATCAAGGATTCTGAAGGTCACTATGTATTAATGAAAGGTAGACTTATGGGCATAGAGGTTGTAATTGGCTTGATTTATGGACCTTTTCTTAATTATGGATTTTTTTTACAAGAATTAGAACAACATTTAATAACTCCTGTATGTCAAGATACAATTTTAGTCAGAGATTGGAATGCATTATTGAATTCAAATTTTGATAAAACTTTGAAACCATTGAATAATGATGTTCATAATTCCAAAATATTAAATTAGTTCATTAATAGGAATTATTTGGTAGATATCTTGAGAGAAAGGAACCCATTAGAATTAGAGTTTACTTATACATCTTTTCCTTTAAAGAGGTGTAGTTGACTAGATTTCCTTTTGGTAAATTGAAGCTTGGTAACCAGGATTAAATCCATTTTTATATATAACATTCTAGTCTCTGATCATGACATGATTTCTATGCAGTATATTCCATCATGTGATAGAGTCTTTGTGCCCCAGTGGAGATTTGATAATGCATTACTAAATAGTTCTGAATTTGTGGAGCACATAAAATTTCATTTGGAGGAGTATTGGAGGTTTAATGAGAATATGGATGTCACAAAAGGCTATAAAATGGGATGCTTGGAAGGTAGTTATAAGAAGTTGTATTATGTCATTTGTGATTAAAAGCAAAAAGAATAGAAGAAGTCAACCTCAGAAGTTAGAAGAAAAAATTAAAAGAATAGAAAAAAAGAGTAAGAGAATTAAATGTTGCAGAAGATGTAGCTAAACTTGCAGAATATAAATACAAAAAGAATGAACTAATACTCCTCCAGATGGAAAACAATATTTGGAAAGTGAAAAATAAACTGTATTTTCAAGGTGATAAAACTGATAGATTATTAGCTTATGCTCTTAAGAAGCATAGAGAATGTAATGTTATTTTGACCATAGATAATGGTCAAGAGGTTGTACATAGAGATACATTAATAACAAAAGAATGTGTGTCCTATTTTTCCAAGGTATATAATAAAAGTTATAATTCAAGTTTAGAAGAAATGAAGACTAGAGACTAGAAATAGAGAGCTCTATAGTCAATAAACTTAACATAAATAAGTCATTTTCCTTAATTGAAATAGATGTAGCTATAGTACAACAATACTGAACATAGGATTTGCAAGAAAGTGAGTTGTGCTCACAACAGAGGGAGGTGAACCTTGCAATTGTCTTTGGTTTGTAGCAGATATTCTACAGGTGGAGGCTACTTCTAACTGAAAGGTGAAATAAGGAACTTAATCAGGAAAAGACAGTCTTGTTACAATTCTTAAGATTTTCAGTGCAGGAAGAGTTTAAACCCTGGGCTAAACATTTGTCACAAATCCTGAAAAAAGTGCAGGTACAGGTTGAGTATTTGACCCAGACAGTAAACTGTTTTTTGGGTTTATCTTTTGTGTGCCTTAAAAGGAAATTCCAGACTTTCTCAAGAAGTGATTACACCATAGCTACCTAATCAGCCAATAGCTTTGGTAACAGACCTGAGAACAATAGTATTATAAGCAAGTGTTTTATAGCAAACTCATCAGAACAGCTAATATTTTTTAAGGCAAGCTACCTCTTGCTGGGAGCTACAATACTGAACATAGGATTTGCAAGAAAGCGAGTTGTGCTCACAACAGAGGGAGGTGAACCTTGCAATTGTCTTTGGTTTGTAGCAGATATTCTACAGGTGGAGGCTACTTCTAACTGAAAGGTGAAATAAGGAACTTAATAAGGAAAAGACAGTCTTGTTATAATTCTTAAGCTTTTCAGTGCAGGAAGAGTTTAAAGCACAGCTGACTTATTTTGGGGCTGACTGCTTTCAGAAGCACAAACCACCGGGCTGTTTTGGGGCTGGGGAGGTATACCTTTGTCTGACTTGGATGTCTGGATTTTTCTCTGTTTGATTAGCAGGGGATTTACTCTGTCAAATTGTTGTGTAAGGTATCTTGCTGACAGGAAGGCACTCATCACAGCGGTGGGTCAGAGCTCTTAGCTGATTGTTTTGTGAGGCACAGTTTAGACCCAACCCTTCCCACCCTCACCCACCCACCCCTGGAAATAGTTCCTTTATACCTGGGGTTCTGACATCATTTCCTCAAGAGTGCAAGGTGCATATCAATGCCATATCCTCTCCAGCACACAGCACTGAAAATATAAGCATACACATTGTATAATATATATAGTGCTATATAACAAACTAATCACACACACAAACAAACAAACAAAAAAAAAGTACAAAATCATGTGGGGAGTAGTGCAATGTAATGGCTGTGGGGCAGCAGTCTTCCAGGAGGCTTTCTGGAGGCTGAAATGCTGCCCTATTTGCAGACAACTCTCTGCCCTGAGGGAGGAATTTGCCCGTCTTCAGGCCACACTGGACAGCAGAAAGGGAACCTTCCCCCAGGCCAGACTGGATGGTAAGAAAGGGAACCTCCCCCATCCAGGGAGCACCAGAGCCACCATCACCACTGCCTCAGAGGTTGCAAAGAAAGCACAGCAGTTGGACCACAGTGGGCTCAGGGAGGGTGAGGATGGTGGAACAGAGGCACACCCAGTCAGTTGTTCCACTCCACAATCCATACACCATTCTGGGGGAGCACAGCTCCCCTATGGATGCACCCACAGAGGAGATTAAGGAGGTTGAGGACACCTGTCACAAGGGAGGCCCACAGGAAGGAGGCAGAGGACACCACAAGGAAAGGAAGCAGCTTCTGGTGGGGGACTCAATTATTAGGGGGATAGAACTGGGGGGAGCAAGAAAAACTGAATTAAGGTGCCTGCCTGGTGCCATGGCTTGGAGGGACAGGAAGTGCATCCTCAGGATCACGAGAACAGCTGCATGGGAGTCTGAGCTGGACGTCATTGTCCACCTAGGGACAAATGACTTGGCTCAACATGAGATTAGATCAGTGCAGAAGGACTTTGTAGAACTGGGGAGGGGCCTAAGACAAGTAGCACACACAGTATCCTTCTCAGAGGTGCTGCCTGTAAATGGCATGAGTGAGGCAAGGGTACTTTACACCATGCAGTTTAATGAATGGTTGAAAAAATGGTGTGGAACACAGGGGTTTGGCTTCATTGGCGACTGGGGTTCCACCTGGAGGGACACCAGCCTATACTGGTAGGATGGTCTGCATCTGTCCAGGAAGGGAACAAGTCTTTTGAGCAATCAGTTTAAATGCTTCATTAGCAAGCTTTTAAACTAGTCAAGGGGGGAGGAACTGATAAGCAGCAGGAAAATCCCAGCATCTCCCTACAAAACAGGGTACTAAATGAGAAAAAGACCAAGGTAGAAAGGTCAGTGGGGGATGCTGCAACTGAAGGTAAAGCCATCAAAAAATGGAATGCAATGAGTGCCAATGCCCGTAGTCTGAGTAACAAGCTTCCTGAATTAGTGGCCTTGATGGAGGAGGAACATCTGGATATCGTGGCAGTCACAGAAACATGGTTCACACAAAACCATGACTGGGACATAAACATAGCAGGATACACTATCTACAGGAGGGACAGAGAGGGTAATAGAGGAGGAGGAGTAGCTCTTTACATAAGGGAAGGAATCAAAGCAGCAGAACAAAAGGGAAAACAGGGAGGAGAAGAACCACTGTGGGTAAATTTGGATTGGCAATGGCACCATAATCCACACAGGGGTTGTATACAGACCCCTTTCTCAGGGGGAGGAAATGGACAAGGAAATGATAGAAAGTATACTTAGTAAGGCAGAAAAAGGGGAGATACTGCTGATGGGTGATCTGAATATGCCAGATGTTAACTGGAGTGCAGTTGCAGTAGCCACTTCGAAGAGTGGGGTTGTTCTAGATGCCCTACAGGGAGCATGCCTTAGACAACTAGTATTGGAGCCCACTCGAGAGGGAGCAATCTTAGACCTGGTTATCTCAAATGGAGATGGAGAGAGGATCACAGATGTAGAAGTGGGTAGCCATCTGGAAACTAGCGACCATCAAACATTATGGTTCACAATAAACACAGCAATAGAGTCAAGCCATACAAAGGCAAAGGTACTGGACTTTAGGAGGGCTGACTTTGCCAAAATGGGTGAGTGCCTAAGGAATGCACTAGCAAATGGGCAGGAAGGAGGGGTGGAAGAACAATGGAGAATAATAAAACTGCCATCACAGAGGTAACTAGCCTTTGTGTGAAGCAAATAAACAAAACTAAATGATGTAAGAAACCACTATGGTTCTCAAAGGAAGTGGCAGTGAAGGTTCAAGAGAAAAGAAAACTTTCAGGAAGTACAAGGAATCACAGAAGGAGCAGGACAGAGAACTGTATCAGTTAAAGCAAAAGGAAGCTGGAAAGGCAGTCAGAACAGCAAAGGCCCAAACTGAGAAAAAGATAGCCAACTCAGTTGAAGGATGAAACCTTTATAGGTACATCAGGAAGTGAAGGAAGACCAAGGAGGGATAGTGAGGCTTAATGGGGGGGGAAGGGGGGCAGAGGGTGACTGTGAAAAGGCAGAGATACTAAAATATTTTTGCTCTGTATTTACAAAGGAAGAGGGGGAGGTACCTAAAACAAACAGTAGAAACACCCTACATACAGAAGTTGATACCAGCCCATTTACAGAAGAAAGGGTTCTGAAAGAACTCTTAAAATTGAAGGTGGACAAAGCAATGGGGCCTGATGGGATTCATCCCAGAATTCTAAAAGAACTATGGGTGGAATTAGTGACACCACTGACTACCCTGTTTAACAAATCATGGGAGGATGGGGTGGTACCCGAGGACTGGAGGAGGGCAGATGTGATTCCCCTTCACAAAAGTGGGAGCAAGGCAGAAGCAGGAAACTACAGACCTGTTAGTTTAACCTCAGTGGTAGGAAAATGATGGAATCACTTCTGAAGGAAAGAATTGTTGAGTATCTAGAGGCCAGAGGGGCACAGGACCCAAGACAGCATGGATTAACAGCGGGAATGTCATGCCAGACAAATCTGATAGATCTCTTTGACTGGGTGACCAAAGTAGTAGATCAGGGAAGGGCTGTGGACATGGCCTACCTAGACTTTAGCAAGGCATTTGACACAGTCCCACACAAAAGATTAATATGCAAGTTAGCTAGACTGGGAGTGGGTCCCAAGATGACAGCCTGGGTAAAAAATTGGCTGGAGAATAGGACACAGAGAGTAATAGTAAATGGAGTCCACTCTGAAGAAAGGGGGGTTACTAGTGGGATACCACAGGGTTCAGTATTAGGACCGGTCCTCTTCAATGTCTTTATAAGCGACATTGCAGAGGGACTGGAAGGAAAAGTATGTCTCTTTGCAGATGACACAAAGATCTGCAACAGAGTTGATACACAAGGTGGGGTGGAAAGGATGAAAAGGGACTTGGCAAGGTTAGAGGAATGGTCACATGTATGGCAGCTTAGATTCAATGCTAAGAAGTGCAAGGTAATGCACCTGGGAAACAAAAACCCAGGGAAGAGTACACAATGGGGGGTGAGATACTAACAACAACAAAAATGGAAAGGGACCTGGGGTAGTCATATCAGATGACCTAAAGTGAGGAAGCAATGTGAGAGAGCAGCAAGGAGGGCTGGGGATACTGGGATGCATAGGGAGAGGCATCACCAGTAGAAAACAGGAAGTTATTATCCTCTGTACAGACAGCTGGTGAGACCCCATCTGGAGTACTGTGTGCAGTTCTGGAGACCCAGTCTTCGCAAAGACATAGACAGGATGGAAGCTGTCCAGTGGAGGGCAACTAAAATGGTGCAGGGTCTGCACCAGAAGACATATGAAGAGTGACTTAAAGAGCTTAACATGTATAGCCTTGAGGAAAGGAGGGAGAGGGGAGACATGATAGAAACTTTCAAGTACCTCAAGGGAATCAACAAAGTCCAAGAGGGTAGCATCTTTCAAAAAAAAGAGGTGTGCAAGAACAAGGGGGCACAATTTGAAGATGGGGGGGGCGGCTCAGAGGTAATTTAAGGAAATATTTTTTCACAGAGAGGGTTGTGGATGCATGGAACGGCCTTCCAGAGGAGGTCATGGAGTCAAAAACAGTGGTGGAATTCAAGCATGCATGGGACGGTCATAAGGCAATTCTAGGTGGGGTGTGGGTAGAAAGAAGTAGGCTGCTGGTTAACTAGGATCTGCAGCTTATCCAGTAGGCAGGGGAAATGGGCAGACTGGGTGGGCCAAGCGGTCCTTATCTGCCATCAAATTCTATGTTTCTATGTCTCTATGTATGTTAACAAAAAAAAAAAAGGCTCATCCCCCAGGCCAGATGGTTACACAGCTGAGTTCTACTTAGTGTTTAAAGAACTATTAAAACTGTGGCTTAAAATACTGATCAATGAGATTATTACATCAGATAATATTGCATCATCCTTAAGTGAAAGTATTATAATATTGCTATTAAAGGATAATAAAGATAAAAAAGTGGGTAGTTATTGCTCGATTTCGTTTTTTGAACTTGGATTATAAAATTATTATGAGATTAACAGTTAACGGATTAGAAGATCAAATTGGCATACTTATTGGGGAAGAACAAATGGGATTTATTAAAGGAAGAAATATTTTTCAAGGTCTTGAACAAATACAAACTTTAATATCTATGGAGGTCAAAAATTATAAGGTAAATATAGGAGGAGTAGCCTGTGGGGTACCACTTTACATAAAAGGAGAGAAAGATCTTCCTGTAATGTTGTGGGGCAGTGTAAATGTGGACAACACAATGTAAAATGATAGTAACATTGTTCACAAGCACAGGGGGATCTTCAATGTACAGCTAAGCAGCTGGACAAACAGCCAGGAAAAAAGTACACTTATTTTATGACTTTATGACACACAAAAGATTAATAGTCAAATTAACCAGCCTGGGAGTGGGTCCCAGGGTGGTAGCCTGAGTAAAACACTGGCTGGACAACAGGACACAGAAGATAATTGTAAGTGGAGTCCACTCTGAAGAAAGAGGGGTTATTAGTGGGGTACCGCAGGGTTCAGTATTGGGTCCAGTCCTTTTTAATGTCTTCATAAGTGACATTGCAGAGGGACTGGAAGGAAAAGTATGCCTCTTTGCAGATGACACAAAGATCTGCAACAGAGTTGATACACAAGGAGGCGTGGAAAGGATGAGAAGGGACTTGGCAAGGTTGGAGGAATGGTCAGAAGTATGGCAGCTAGGATTCAATGCTAAGAAGTGCAAAATAATGCACCTGGGATACAAGAACCCGGGGGAAGAATACACAATGGGGGAGGTAGTAACAACAACAAAAAAGGAAACGGACCTGGGGGTAATCATATCAGATGAACTTAAGGTTAGCAAGCAACGTGAGAAGGCAGTAGAGAGGGCTGGGGGTATACTGGGATGCATAGGGAGAGGCATCAGCAGCAGAAAACAGGAAGTTGTTATCCCTCTGTACAGACAGTTGGTGAGACCCCATCTGGAGTACTGCATCCAGTTCTGGAGACTCCATCTCCACAAGGATATAGACAGGATAGAGGCAGTCCAGAGGAGGGCAACTAAAATGGTGCAGGGTCTACAAGAGAAGCAGTATGAGGAGAGACTAAAGGAGCTTAATATGTATACCCTTGAGGAAAGAAGGGAGGGGGAGACATGATAGAAACTTTTATGTACCTCAGTGGAATCAACAAAGTCCAAGAGGGTAGCATCTTTCAGAAAAAGAGACATGCAAGAACAAGGGGACACAATTTAAAGACAGATGGGGGTCAGTTCAGGGGCAATGTGAGGAAGTATTATTTCACAGACAGGGTAGTGGATGCATGGAACAGCCTTCCTGAGGAGGTTGTGGGGTCTAAAACTGTGGGAGAATTCAAGAATGCATGGGACAGACATAAGGCAATTCTTGTGGGGGGCAGGAAGAAATAGGCTGTTGGTTAACTAGGCTCTGCGGCCTATCCTGTAGGTAGGGAAATGGGAGACTAGATGGGCCAAGCGGTCCTTATCTGCCGTCAAAGTCTATATTTCTATGTTTGTATGTATTTGAAGAATAGCACCTAACTTATGAGGGCAAGACCTCATAAATTTATTGGTTTAAGCAACACACCATAAACCTGGGTCACCACACTGCATTGCATCACAGAAGCTGGGCATCTGTACTTCTTAGGTAACATTCTTCACATCAGACAAGAAACAGAGTTCTTTTCTGGATGTTCAACCAACTGCTGAACTGTACATTATGTATTTATTGATATACATAAGTAAATAAATAAATGATGTACAGCTAAGCAGAAGCTCTAACAGCAACAAAATAAATCATTGTGTTGTCTGATAGGAAGAATACCACTGGAGAACTACAGATGCACAGATCATGTGATGCAAAACAGTTCCAATACTGGGTAGTGACTTAGGTTTATAGTGTGGTGCTTGGACCAATAAGTATACGAGTTCCTGGCCTTAGAAGTAATTGTGTAAAGTGAAGAAACACTGATACCTTGATTAACACAATAATCACAAATGTTGTACGCCCCTAAAGAGCAGACATTCAAGGGTGGGAGATGCTTAAGCAAGCAGCAGGCCTGGACAAGTGATACTGTGCAATATATATATATATACCTATGTAATAGATAACCCAGTCTAAGGTGTGCGGCCGCGCTCTGATATACGCACGTCTTGGTGTGCGTCAACCACACAAGGCATGCGTATATCAGAGCGTGACCACACACCCTAGAGTGGGTTATCTATCTTATAAAATGGCAAAATTGTTTTGGAGTGGAGTAAAAGTGCAGGTGTGCGTTCGTGCTCTGATATACACACGGTCATGTGATGTGTTTCAAGCTATAGAATATCATAATTTTCCCTATCCATGTTAGAAAAAAATATATATTATATATATGTATTATATATATATGTATATGCATATGCATATATATTAGAGGCAAAAAGCTCCATTTAATGCATCAGTTAGGGTTGTTCCATAGCAACAAAAGTGAGGAAATTCAGTGTTAGGATTGAAACCCCACTTGGACCCCTCCAACCCACCCCCCAACTGGCAACAGGGTGAGCATTGGGGTCATCGGCTCTAACTCTCACCCCATCACATGTGTAAAGAAGCTGAGGAATAGGAGAATGGGGTGAAGTTAGGACCGACGACCCCAATGCGCACCTCAATGCCAGTTGGCGGGGTGGGCTTCAGGGGTCCAAGTGGGGTTTCAACCCTAACACTGAATTTCCTCACTTTTGTTGCTGTGGAACAACCCTAACTGATGCATTAAACAGAGTTTTTTGCCTCTAATTTCCCTTCTTTTTGAGAATGATGACAAGAAATAGTGAAAGTAATGCAATGGCGGGAGCGCAGGTCATGCGCAGGGGCACAGTACCACAATTGTAAAGGCAAATGGTAATGGTAACAGCAACAATAGCAGCAAAGGAAACAGAATTGCAAATGGAAATGCAAGTGCATATGGAAACAGAAACCGTAATGCGCACGGGCACAGTAACAAAATTACAAATGCAAATGGTAACAGTAACAGCAGCAAAGATGCAAAACAAAAGACAAACAGTAAAGCAAACAAAAGGGCTGCAGTAAACACAAATGACAATGCACACAGGGACACAAACTGAAATGCAAACACAAACAGTAGGGGAAACGTAAATGGTAACAGTAACGCAAATGCAAGCACAAATGAGAACGCAAAGGGTAACAGACGTGGTGGAGCACACAAGAACAGAAATGCCAACGGGTACATAAAAGCAAGTGAAAACAGTAACTGTAACATTAACAGAAGCGCATACCCTGTTTTTCCCCAACAGTTGCATAGAGAAACACAGTGTTCACAAAGAATGTATGCATAACAATGGGCCTCTGAGCAGAAAATGAGCTGTTGGAATACTAAATTGCTTATATCTCAGGAACCGTATGACGTAGAAATAAAATGTAAATGTCACATGAATCATGCACTTCCTGGCTATGTTTTTGTCTATGTGTAGCCTCATGACAAAAATTCCGTATCTTGCACCATTTTCGAGATACGAGCCCCGAAAGGCGCAGCATATGCCACCATGTTAGTCTATGGAGAAAAAACATCAACTTCGGAGTACCATAACTTGGCAACTGTGGAATATTGTTTCACCAAACCACTGAAATGCACATCTGTGAGATGTTGGCTGCCTTCCCTCCAAATTTCAGCCTAAAAGACCAAATGGTTCTTTTGCAACAGGGTGACAAAGAACTCCTGTCATTTTGGCCATAGTCTGGAAAAGTACTGTCGAACTTTGTGAAAGCTTTCGCAAAACAGCACAAAAGTGTCGCACGTGTGACACTACTTTGCATCACTACTTTTTGCACAAATTTAGAAAACATATTTCTGGGGTGTTTTACCCCAAAATAAAGACATGGCTAGCATCTTCATGCTCCGACTAGGTGAATACAAAAAGAATTAGGTTGCTAGAGGGTCCCGAATTTAAACGGCAAGCATTTTTCTGATCACCAACTGAAAATAAAATGGTGGATTTGCAAAAGTAAAAGGGCCATTTACAAAAGTAAAAACTGCATTTGCGACACTTTTGAACTTTTTGTTAACTTTTTCCATTGTCTTATAATGGGAACTTGTTTTTTGAATAACTTTTGAACTGTTTAATATTTTTTTCACTAAATCTTTTAAAAGCACACCGGGAACCCCAGCCACACGTTTCCTGAAGTTTTCAGACCACTCGCACAAACAATGTGACCTGTAGGTGTAAGCAAAGAATTCACCCAAAACTGTAAACATGTGCGCAGATCTGACTTAATAACTCCGCAGCCGTATATCCGACCAGTACAAAAGTTGGCAGACCCCAAGACGTATGGTTCTTGATCGTGCATTCCAAATTTCAGGTAAATCCATTGAACAGTGGCAAAGTTATTAAGGTGCAAAATTTGACCCTTTAACCTTAAATCTGCTACTCAACCCTAACTATGGTAACACTACCGTGATACCATAATATATATATACTGGGCCAGATATTCAAAAGGGTTGCGCCATGCGCAATAGGGTTGCGCCTGCGCAAGTCCGAACTTGCTCCATTCTGCGATGTTCAGCAGGAGGCAGTTATGCCACTGAAAACATGCTGAGCAACAGCGCAATGCAAATGAATGCATGCTGAAGCGGAGGGGGAGGAACCATGCATAAACTGCACAGCCCGATATTCAGCCGGGCTGTGCAGAGTTGTGCAGGCATAATCCCCAACCTGCGCCTGCACAACTTTGAGCCAAAAAAAAAAAGGATCAAGTTGAGGGCCACCCACAGGTGAGCTGCTGCATTGCAGGGTGCAACACAGCAGCTGCCACCTGTGGCTGGCCTTCAACTCACTCCTCTGTACCCCCTCACCAGCTCCGATCGCGGGCAGCAATGTGCCCCCCAACACATCCCTGGTGGTCCAGTGGACCGATAAGCCCGATCGTGGGCTGAAGTAATGAAACACCCCCACCTTCCGAATATATCCCAGGTGGTCAGTGGACCGATAAGCCCGATCGCGGGATGTAGTTGTCAACCCTTCGAACACATCCCTGGTGACCTGGTGTCCCCACCCCACCCACCCATGAAGCCCCACCACCCGCTCCCCGCGGCGGCGGGTGGCAGCATCCTCACCCTTCTACCGCCCCACACGCACCGACTGATCACCGTTGTAGGGCTGCACGCCCATTGGTGCAGAGCAAGAGCCAATGGGCGTGCAGCCCATACCGTACCAGACAGTTCAGTTGTGTGAATGAAATTCATCATTTTGCAGGGGGTTTGAGATCGGGCTTATCGGTCCACTGGACCACCAGGGATATATTCGGGAGGTGGGGGGGTGTTTAATTACTTCAGTCCATGATCGGGCTTATCAGTCCACTGGACCACCAGGGATGTGTTGGGGGGGGAGACACATTGCTGCCCGTGATCAGGCTTGTGAGGTGGGGGTATTTAAGCTATGCCCACGATCGGGCCAGTGGAGGGTGGTGGTGGTGGGGTTTTTATGCTCTTTTGCCCTCGATTGGGCTGCAGAGGGCATCGTTCCCCAACGGCTGCTGCCTGGCGGGGCGCCAGGTGCAAGTCCTCAGGGATCGGCGCACCTGCATGCTAATGGCATGCAAATGGGGCCATAATCAGATGCAAATGGCCCCTCCTGCGCCTTGCATGAATTATAGCCCCATTTGCATGTCACCTTTTGAATATCGGGATTTTGCGAATGGCGCAATGGTACTTGCGCCACCGCAAGTTGAATGCTCCACTTTGTCAACTTGCGGTGGCGCAAGTTCCACTATGCCATGCACAGTGGCTGTGGCTGGGGGGTGATATTCAAAGGAGTTGCTCAATAGCGCAACTCCTTCGAATATCGCCCTGGACTCACCCCTGTGTAACTATTTTGCGCAGCGCAAGGGCTTATGCCTATGAATGGTGCAGTTTGAATATCCAGCCCACTGTATATATATTTATCCAATGGGGTAAGGATAAATAGTGGAAAATAACAGCAGTATTTTTCGCTGGTCAGACTTACAGTGAGAATATCACATTTATCCTCACTGTAGGTCATTTATCCTCACCGTAGGTAATAACCAAGCACTAGCTGAACTTCACCACAGCAGCTCACACACGTTTTGATTGGCGGGAGCTGGCAGCATGAGCAGCACAATCAGAAATCACCTGCTCAGTTGCATACCAGCTCCCACTGGCAGTTTCATTTCCCTCTGACAACAGACAGAACACTTTCACTTTCTCCAGCACCAGATACAACCCTTAGAGAAAAGTCACCCTCTCTAAACACCCCACATTTTACTCACTCAATCATGACACAGCTCTAACTCAGAACCCCCTCAGTGTGAAGCCAGCATTCACACTGAGAGATTCGATTTTTCCTCCTTACACTTCCCTTACAAAAATTAAACAAATTCCACATAAAAAAGAAATGGACTGGTCAATACCTCCCTCCCTTCTGAGTAGAGATGCAGCAAATTTAAATTCCACCTGTGAAGTGCCCATGAAGTGGGCACTTTGCTTTGACACTTTGCTACGCAGAGTGCCCCATAGGAAAGGCTCACTTCACCTTGTGATAATTACTTTGCATTGTCATTCTGCCTTATCGCGAAGTAAGGCAGAATGGAAACAATATTGGCAGCACCCCCCACACACACACACAGTCATCAGAATTAATGTGCATCCCCAAAGTGCTACTGTCTTGTATCCAGCAAACTCCCCAGTGCTGTTGCAGTGAAATGAGAGTGTACAAGAAATGTGAAGTCTCCCAGAATTAATGGAGCACTCAGTCATGCATGCAGTGGTCACACACAGAGTCACCAGAATTAATGTGCATCGCCAAAATGCTACTGTCTTGTGTCCAGAAAATTCCCCAGTGCTGATGAAATGTTACTGTCTTGTGTCCAGAAAATACCCTAGTGCTGATGAAGTGAAATAAGAGCATAACAAGAAATGCAGTATCCCATAATTAATGGTGCACTACAAATGCACAGACAGATTAAGATTGCAATGCACACTCAAGAGATGCATACGAAAAGGCGCAACAACACCTAACCAGTGCTCACAACCAAGTCACAAATCCAGATCTGGAAAGGAATACCTTTTGCCAATTGGGGTATTAGTGCATGACAGTAACAATCCACTACCAGTAAAGATACCACAAAGCAGTACAAAAAAATATTGCAGGTGGGGTGGATAGCAGGTTCATTGCTGCAATTACTCTGTGGCACAGTAAAAGGTGTCTGATTTAATTGCATGCATCACGTCAACACACACTCACACACACACTACAAGTAATGGATAGCAAACTGAAAACCTTTAGTAATATAACCAAATGTTTTAAACAGACAAATTATGCACTACTGCACCACAACAATCAGCAAAAAAATGTCAAGAATTACTGAAAATATTACCGAGTGTACATTAACACAGTTATACAAGAAAAATATAACCAAAACAGAAAGACTGCCTTTTTCTCCCAGTTTAATGTACTTACACCACAAATATGCCTCTCCCCCAAAGCACACTTCACAGTACACGGACTGACTGTTCTAAATTGATATTCAAAATTCACACACAGCAATAAACATTTGATGATATGAGCACATAATGGTTTCCTACAATCTATGTACTAAATCATGAGAAAAAAATGACTAAAAAAAGCATTTTAAACAGCTTTTAGAGGGTTTGAATCACAGAGCTCTGAGAGCAAACTGTTTCCAGCTAACCACTACACACACACTACCCAGGCCAGAACTGAGGTTGTGCAGAACAATCTAGAGCCCATGTGACCTGCAATCTCATGAATCACTGCCGAATTTCATTTGGAGCTCAATTACAAGGTGAAGTGAGGAGAATTACATTGATTTCAATGCACTTTGCCTACAAATTGGTGGAGAAGTGGTTTGCGGAAAGTGGAATAATGCAACGTCATTGGTTTCCATGGACTTCATGTTCCTCATTATGAAGCTAATTACTCCGCTTCACATTGCAGAGTATTCCGCGGATTCCATGTTACTCCGTGAGTCACTTTGTGGGGTGAATTGTGGCCACTTTGCCCACCACTGCTTATAGTACTGTAACTCACATGCTGTACAGGAAGAAAAGCGAATACCTATGGCTGTACTTCCCTGATGATCTGAGCCTGTATCATAAAACTCTACAATTTAAAAACTCTTATTAATGAGTACAGTGGTGGTGATTGGGTGAAGCCTGGAGAGCTACTACAAAACAGGCTTACAATACATGCAAGTAACTAGTAAAAAAATTAATTTCGTGATTCGTGATATGATCGTGATTTGTGAATCATAATTTGTGACTGCATTTGTGACTGTGATGATGAAGAACATGATTCGGTGTGAGAACTCCAATATGAAATTGTATGGGAACGCAAATGTCTATGGCTGTACTTCCCCGATGAGCTGAGCCTATATCATAAAACTCCCCAATTTAAAAACTCTTATAAATGAGTACAGTGGTGGTGATTGGGTGAAGCCTGGAGAGATACTACAAAACAGGCTTACAATACATGTAAGTAACTAGCAAAAAATTAATTTTGTGACTCGTGACATGATCGTGAATCATAATTTGTGACTGCATTTGTGACCGTGATAATGAAGAATGTGATTCGGAGTGACTGAGATAAGCAATACGAAACTGTATGGGAACGCGAATACCTATGGCTGTACTTCCCTGATGAGCTATAGCACAAAACTCCCTAATTTAAAAACTCTTAATAATGAGTATTATGGTGGGGTGGTGAAGCCTGGAGAGATACTACAAAACAGGCTTACAATACATGTAAGTAACTAGCAAAAAATTAATTTTGTGACTCGTGACATGATCGTGAATCATAATTTGTGACTGCATTTGTGACCGTGATGATGAAGAATGTGATTCGGAGTGACTGAGATAACCAATATGAAACTGTATGGGAACGCGAATACCTATGGCTGTACTTCCCTGATGAGCTATAGCACAAAACTCCCTAATTTAAAAACTCTTAATAATGAGTATTATGGTGGGGTGGTGAAGCCTGGAGAGATACTACAAAACAGGATTATAATACATCCAAGTAACTAGTAAAATCATTCATTTTGCGATGAATTCTGATGTGATCGTGAATCATAATTTGTGACTGCATTTGTGACCGTGATGATGATGAAGAACATGATTTGTATCATGAATGACTCATGATGATGATGGCCCTGACTTAAAAACACATATTAATGAGTACAATGTTCATGCAGAGATATGCACCACACCAGTCCAGTACTCTGAAGGGAAGCCAAAGAAACAACTGTGACTTAAGTTGCAGATGGTGATTGGGCCCTAAAGATACACAAATGCACAGACAGATTAGGCTTGCACTGCACACTGAAGAGATGCAGACACAGAGACACAACACGTAACCAGTGCTACCAACAGAAATTCAAATCTGGAAAAGAATACCTCTGCCGGTTGGGGTGGGTTGTGGGGGGAGGGGGTGGTGTACTGCAGTAACAGTCACTAGTACTAGTACCAGTAAAGATACCACAAAGAAGTACAAAAATCATGCAGCTGCAGTGGATAGCAGGTTCACATTGCTGAAATTACTATGCGGCACAATAAAAGGTATCTGATTTGATGACACACATCACACATACTCACACACACACTAAGTAATGCATAGCAAATTGAAAACTTCAGTAGTATAACTACATATTTTAAACAAACTAAAATTATGCACTGCAGCACCGCAACAATCAGCAAAAAATGTCAAGGATTATCGAAAATATTACTGTGTGTACATTAACACAGTTATACAAGAAAAATATCACCAAAACAGAAAGAACTGTCTTTTTCTCCAAGTTAATCTACCTACACCACAGGTACGCCCCTACCCCAAAGCACACTTCCACTGTGTCTCAGTACACAGACTGAATGTTTATTTTTATTTATTTATTTTATTTATTGAGGTTTTGGAAAAGTACCTTTGAATCAGAGACTCCTTTACAAAGGTTCCACCTCACAGAAATCAGATACAAAACAGACATTACATGGCAGTTCACCTTTATCAGGGCACAAAGCAAGCAATAAACATAGAGCAGGGAAAAGGCTAACAGTTAGATACTAGGAATAATAAGCACAGTTCTTAAACAGTATGTTAATACTACTCAGAAAACCAGCTGAACCTGACAGACTTAGGCTGGAGATTCAACAGGGGTGGGAAATAAGCCGGCCAGAGGCCTTAGTTAGGGAAGGAAAGGGAAGGTAATCAGTGGCAATTACAGTAATTAGAGGACTGGAGGTGTTCTTTAAGCTGAGTTTTGAAGGTGCCAATTCGGTTTTCGTTAGCAAGAGAGGTGGGTAGGCCATTCATCCAAGATGGGGCTCTGTAGCTAAAGGACCTGTGGAATTGGGAGGTACGGCAGTGGGGTACTGTGAGGAGCTGCTTAACAGAGCTTCAGGTGCACTTGCGTGCCAGGGCTAAGTGGATTAGAGGGTTAAGCCTGGGGGGGCAAGGCCAAGGGTAACCTTTTTTGCCATAAGCCAGGCGTGGTACCTGATTCTGTTTTCGAGGTTGAGCCAGTTGGTGATATTGTATAGTGAGCAAGTGTGGGTGAGATGGTTACAACCCAGGGTAAGGTGGCAGGCCTTATTAAGGGCCAGGTAGAGTCTGGAAAGGGCTGAGGTGCTCGCTGCGCTATAGATAAGTATGCCATAGTCAAGTAGGGAGAGGATCGAAGAGGAGACAGTGAGCCTAAGGGCGTCTTGAGTAAGACAGTATTTGAAGTGATGCAGTATCCCAAGATGAATGTTGAGGGTGGTGGATAGGAGGTGTATATGCTGATGGAAGCTTAGCGCTGGGTCTAAGGTAATGCCCAGGTATTTAAAGGAGTCCACTAGTTAGAGAGGGGAATGATTGACATTTAGTAGAGGGGGCCAGTGCTCCCTCCAGGAGTTATCCGGGTGGGAGAAGATCCTAACTTTCATCTTCTTATAGTTCAGTATGAGGCACTGTGTGGAGAACCAGTTTTCAGCACCACTAAAGGAGGTTTGAAGGGAGTGATGGAATTGAATGGGGTCAGAATTGGGGTAGTATAGGACAGCATCATCCGTGTAAAGCAGCAGGTTATCTGTGCAGGACATGGGGAGGAAGTTAAGGAAGAGGCTGAACAGCAGTGGCCCGAGAATGGACCCCTGTGGGATGCCGGAGAGAATGGGCAGTCTACTGGACAAGGTGTTACCTATTTTGACCTGCTGGAATCTGTTTGAGAGGTAGTCAGTGAACCAGCAGACGGCATTCCTGGAGAAACCGAAGTTGGAAAGTGTGGTTAGTAAGAGAGAGTGGTTAGTGAGATCAATGAAGACAGCACCAGTGATATGGCCCCTGTCTAAGGTGGAGTGAATATGGGCAGTGAACTCCAGGAGGGCAGTAGTGGTACTGTGCCTCTTGTGGAAGCCATATTGCTGTTTACAGAGAAGGTTATATTTGTTGAGGTGGTCGGTGAGCTGATCAGAGACAATCCACTCTAGGGCCTTGGAGAGGGGAGGGAGAATGGAGACGGGACGATACTTATTGGTGCTGGTACAGTTCCCGCATTTAAATACCGGTGTAATGGAGGCAGATTTCCACAGGGAGGGGAATTTACCCTGACACAAGGAGCGATTTAGAATATGTGTGATGGGGTTGAGTACCTCCTGTAAGGTGAGTCGTAGGAGTTTCAGATCTAAGGAGTCACTGCTATAGCTGGAATGGCTGAGGGCTTTTCTGAGGTACAGCTCTGCAGACTTTGGAGTAATGCAGCGTAGATGGAAGGGAGCGCTTATGTGGGGTGAAGGGGGGGCTAGTTGAGGGTGGGTCAAAGAAATTAGGAGGTAGGACCTGGCTGAGGTTTTTGAAAGTGTAGTTGAAGGCTGTAGCTATAAGTGTAGGATCAGTGGTCAGACACCCATCAACTAAAATCTGGTTGGGAACAGTATTAGGGACTTTGCCACAGATATTCTTAATGTTGTTCCAGAAATTCTGCCCTGAGCCCTAGGTGGAGGTAAGGGAGAATTTAAAATAGTCGGCTTTGGCTCTGCGCAGAGCCCATGTGCATTTATTCTGGGCCTCCCTGTACTTCTTTCTGTTGGTCAACAGGCGGAACTCATTGGAGAGTTGCCAGAGAGAGAGTCTTTAGTCTGCATCAGTGCCAGGAGGTGGTTCAAGATTCAAGGCGCAGGGTTCCATTTGACCATCCTTTTAGTGAGTGGGGCAAACTTGTCACATATAGTATTAAAGAAATGAATGAAGAGGTCAAGGGCTCTGTCAGGGTCAGGGGTATCCATTATGAAGGACCAGTCCATATTGCCGAGATGCACTTTAAGGAGGGCAAGCTTGCCAGGGTCAAGTAGGCAAAGATGCATTATTGTGGGAGGAGATTTAGGTGCTTTACTGGTCCAGGTGCAGAGCACTGGGGAGTGGTCACTAAGGGCATTTGGGAGGAAGGAAGTGCTATTGACTTTGTAAGGTCGGTTGGTGAAAACCAGGTCCAACAGCGAGGAAGACCCTGTGCTCTGGTTCAGTTGGGTGGGAGATGTGACTACTTATATTAGATCATGGGCAGTGACTGCATCAGTGAAAGGTGTGGCGGTTTTACGTAGCCAATTAATACTGAAGTCCTCAAGTATGATCTTTTCCATATGGGATGGGAGGGTGGCCAAGTAGGATAGTACTGAGTGGAAGGCTGCCTTCTGATCCCTGGGAGGTATGTATACAGCAGTGAAAAGAAGAGGGGTTTGTGAGCATCCCAGGGGAGAGTTTTAGTGTGAGGGCCTGTGGTCCTGGTTTCAAATGAGGGGGTGGAAGTAGATCTCCGTGTAGTGTGGCCTTGGTGTAAATGGCGCAGCCACCCCCGCGCTTACCTTTATGGTCAACTCAGTAAATGTTGTAGTCAAAAGGGTTATAGACGAGTCTGGAATCATGGGAGAGAGCCAAGTTTCACCCACAGCAATGACATCTGGCTGATGTTGCAGAACCCAGCCCTGGAAGGAGTCTCACTTTTTTAATAGGCTGCAGACATTAAGGGAGGCAATGCACAGTCCACCAGAAGGGGAGCATGTTGGAGTAACAGGTGTCAGTAGTCCGGGTGAGGGTGTATGTTACCAGACATGAGAAGGAGGAGGAGGAAGAGGCCCCCTGAGGATAGGGTGGCAGGTCAACATTTTGAGTTGGTGGGATTTGTAGGCAAGATGCCCTTTTGGGGTTAAGAATGTAGGAATGGGGAAGTTAAGTATGAGGGAGGTAGCCAGGAGAAGGGTCTGAGGTGTATGAAGGGGTGTCTGTAGCAGGTGTATTTGGTGGTGATGTTTATAGTGGTAGTAGTGAGCACATAGGGTTGTGTGATTAGGGCGGTGGACATTAGGAGTGATTGTAGGGAGGAAGGCCGGAGTCGCAATAGTGGGTAGCCAATAGGCAGCTAAGTGGTAGTCAGTGTCATAGGTAGGGTGCAGTACAGGGAGGAACAGAGAGGACAGAGGGAGGGAGGGTAAAGAGAAGCATGTTGAAATTTGATGTCAGATGCAGAGGACCAAAGGACAAGCAAGAACTTGCTGAGGCTGCCTCAATGCCCTCTAGAGGTAAAAGGATATAGGCTGCCAATGGTGAAGTGGGCTGATTGGTTCAGCCACTTGTCTCAGCCCCTATAAAAGGGAGAGAACACCAAGGGTGGTGGTGGGGGAAGTGGGGAGCTGATGCTTTAACGTCGGTGGGACCACAACACAGATAGTCTAATGTGAATCAAGATGGAGCTTTTCCAGGTGGCATCGGCTCTGGTGTTGTACCTGATGGTTTTGGGGGGCCGGCGACCAGTCCAGGTCCTCACGGCATCCTCTGTGAATGAACCGCTGGAAGCTGCTGTGAAGGAAGGCGACAACAGGTAAGAATTTATGCTGGCTGGATGGAGGGACAGCTTTGAATCAAATTACAACTTCATTTACTGCTCTGATGTTAGTGCAGAAAAACTGCAGGGGCTGGCAGGGGAAAGGACATAACATCGGGTTACAACCTGTTATATATATATATTTTTTTTTGCTAAGGTTTAACTGCTCGGATTCAGAGCTTACTGCAAATTCTTCTGGGAGCTGCAGTAAAGCTGATTAAATTCTTATTCTTCTGGGAGCTGAAAAGCTGATTTTACTGCTCAGATTCAGAGCTTACGTGGAGATTCTTAGCCATCTGTGGACTGAGCTAGAGTTTCTAAAACGGGGCCTGCCCAAATTACTCTGAGCCCTCAAATCATTTTTTTTTCAATTTAATAAACCTGGGGAAACAAGACCCTTGCAGTAGTACAGTTTCTGGGACAGGTACCTTAAGCCCTGTCGGCTACACAGACCCTATGCAACACAAATTGCTAAAAAATTACTTTATAATTGAATTAAAGGGTGTGTTCCAACAATTACAATAAGGCACAGTCAGTCCAGCTATGCAGGGTCTCGCTGGCATTAAATTCAAAGCTTGGGATGGCACAAAAATAAGAAACACAACACAGGCAGTCTAATGTGAATCAAGATGGAGCTTTTCCATGTGGCATCGGCTCCAGTGTTGTATCTGATGGTTTCGGGGGTGGGGGGATGGCGACCAGTCCAGACCCTCACGACTTCCTCTGTGAATGAACTGCTGGAAGCTGCTGATGGTTTCAGGGGGTAAGGGTAGGGTGACCAGTCCAAGTCTTCACGATCTCCTCTGCGAACAAACCGCTGGAAGTTTATGTTGTACATTAACATTTAAAATCCATACACAAACAATAAACGCTTGATGATATGAGTACAGGAGGGTTGCCGACAATCGATGAACTAAAGTTTCAGCCAAAAATGTTACTCAAAAAGGCTTTTTTAGCAGCTTTTAGAAGGTTTGAATCACAGAGTGCTCTCAGTGCAGACTGTCTCCTACAGCTTCCTACACACACTACACCGAACTGAGGCTGTGCAAAACAATCTAGAGCCCATGTGATCTGAAATCCCATGAATCACTGCAAAATTCACCTTTGGAGCTTAAAAACAAGGTGAGGTGAGGCGAAGTACATTGTTTTCAATGTACTTCACCTTAGGGATTGGTGGAGTAGTGGTTTGGGAAGGTGGAGTAATGCAAGTTATTGTTTCAATGGACTTTTACAAGCACGTGACATGCGAAGTACTCCGCTTCGCTTTGCAGAGCACTCCGTGAATTCACCTTCACTCTGCGAATCACTCTGCAGAGTGAATTGAGGCCACTTTGCCCATCTCTACTTCTGAGCCCCAACATCCATTCCATACCTCTCACACTGTGGTACCTGACTGCAACTACCTCCTCTGCTGTGAAAAACAAACTCCCAGGAACAAAAAGCAGGATCAACCAGATAACGAAAATTTTAAACAAATCTAAAACAAAAGTACTGAGCCAAAACCTCGCTCCCTCACTAAATGGGAGCTACTGCTGCAATCTTAATAAAACTTCTCAGCCCACCCACAGAAGCCCATCGACCAGTAAAATTACACACTAAAACAAACAGCACGTACAGACCCTAGCTACCACGCTAGTGCCCCTACCTACCTAGCAGTGCAGCACCACGAAACAGCATAGGGAGAAAGAATTAAAACTAAATATAAAAAAAAATACATTAAAACAAAAACAACACATAAAAGCACCATTGCATAAATCAAGTATGTAGTGGGTCTACTGGAAATATCACTATTTCCCCCTTGTGCAGTTTGACCTTGCAACCTCACTCATGGCTTCACCACTCGTGAGGTCATAAGGTCAAACTGCACTCAGGGGAAATATCAGTGATATTTCCATTAGACCCATTGCATATCCTATATATATATATATATATATATATATATATATATATTAAAATGGGTAGAGAAACTGCTGATTATTTATTGGCTGCCCACCATCACATGACTGTGTGTATCGAAGACACGACCGCACACTGCACTTTTACCCCACCATAAAACAATTTTGACATTTTATAAGTAAGCAATAAGACACAAGGTGGGTTATCTCTGATAAGACACACCCAGGTGCGTTGTTAGGCATGAGGCACTTGGCGGTGTCTGGCTATGCACCTGGCGTGTTTTGTCAGGAGATAACCCACACCTGGAGTGTCTTATTGCGCTTATAAAATGGGCTGCCAAGTAATTATTAAACAAAAAAAGTGAGAAAAAAAAGTCAAAAAGATTTAAAAAAAAAAAAAGGTTTTAATAGTTGAAATAGTAAAAAATAGTCCCAGTATTGGGATGTTAAACTGTATTGGGATGATAGTGGAGCCCACCCCCCACACTGCCACTAGTAGCAGCACAAATGAAGCTGTTTTATTCAGTAATATCTTTGTTTTCATTTTAATTCATGTTCTACAGTGCAATGAAAGATAGTGAGTGAAGTTGGATCATGTACTGCAGACTCTGTGGGGGGCAGTGCTGACATTACATAGAAACATAGAAACATAGAAACATAGAATGTGACGGCAGATAAGGACCGCTTGGCCCACCCAGTCTGCCCATTTCCCTACCTACTGGATAAGCTGCAGATCCTAGTTAACCAGCAGCCTACTTCTTCCTACCCCCAACCCCCAGAATTGCCTTATGACTATCCCATGCATGCTTGAATTCCACCACTGATTTTGACTCCACAACCTCCTCCGGAAGGCTATTCCATGCATCCACAACCCTCTCTGTGAAAAAATACTTCCTTAAATTACCTCTGAGCCGCCCCTCTATCTTCAAATTGTGCCCTCTTGTTCTTGCACACCTCTTTTTTTGAAAGATGCTGCCCTCTTGGACTTTGTTGATTCCCTTGAGGTACTTGAAAGTTTCTATCATGTCCCCCCTCTCCCTCCTTTCCTCGAGGCTATACATATTAAGCTCCTTAAGTCTCTCTTCATATGTCTTCCGGTGCAGACCCTGCACCATTTTAGTTGCCCTCCTCTGGACAGCTTCCATCCTGTCTATGTCTTTGCGGAGATTGGGTCTCCAGAACTGCACACAGTACTCCAGATGGGGTCTCACCAGCTGTCTGTACAGAGGGATAATAACTTCCTGTTTTCTACTGGTGATGCCTCTCCTATGCATCCCAGTATCCCCCAACCCTCCTTGCTGCCTTCTCACATTGCTTGCCCACCTTTAGGTCATCTGATATGACTATCCCCAGGTCCCTTTCCATTTTTGTTGTTGTTAGTATCTCACCTCCCATTGTGTACTCTTCCCTGGTTTTTGTTTCCCAGGTGCATTACCTTGCATAGCATTGAATCTAAGCTGCCATACATTTGACCATTCCTCTAACCTTGCCAAGTCCCTTCTCATCCTTTCCACCCCACCCTGTGCATCAACTCTGTTGCAGATCTTAGTGTCATCTGCAAAGAGACATATTTTTCCTTCCAGTCCTTCTGCAATGTCGCTTATAAAGACATTGAAGAGGACTGGTCCTAATATCTGAACTCCCTGTGTACCCCGCTAGTAACCCTCCTCTTCTTCTGAGTGGACTTCCATTTACTATTACCTCTGTGTCCTATTCTCCAGCCATTTCTTTACCCAGGCTGTCATCTTGGGACCCACTCCCAGGCTGGCTAACTTATATATTAATCTTTTGTGTGGGACTGTGTCAAATGCCTTGCTAAAGTCTAGGTAGGCCATGTCCACAGCCCCTCCCTGATCTACTACTTTGGTCACCCAGTCAAAGAAATCTATCAGATTCGTCTGGCATGACCTTCCCGCTGTGAATCCATGCTGCCTAGGTTCCTGTGCCCTTCTGGCCTCCAGATATGCGACAATTCTTTCCTTTAGAAGTGATTCCATCATTTTCCCCTATCACTGAGGTTAAACTAACAGGTCTATAGTTTCCTGCTTCTGCCTTGCTCCCACTTTTGTGAAGGGGAATCACATCTGCCCTCCTCCAGTCCTCGGGTACCACCCTATCCTCCCATGATTTGTTAACTTCATCGGACTGACAGGTGACAGCTTATTGAAGTATTATCTTAGAGAAGACGTCCTGTGTACTGTTGGAGCAATGGTTTCAAAATATATGTAATGTGAAGCACCCTGAGCTTTTCAACAGCAGCACAAGAGTTCCGGAATGAGCGTGTCCCTTAGGAGCTGCCCTAGTGAGCAACTCCTGTTTTACAGTATTGTCCATTGAACTTTGTGTTGCTCGGAGATGCCTCACGTTGTCAGTGTTTTTGAAACAGCCATTTTGGTTTTATGTTTGGAGACATTGGCTTCTCAGGTGAACACTCGGTGCTAGCAAAACAGGAGAAGCAAGTTTCACCGAAGGTTTGAAAGCCGCATCTTGGGGCACGTGCTGATCGTTGGCGGCTTTTTAAACAGGAGTAAAAGGGAGGCAGTTCTATGTTTTAAATAATGGAAAAGACTTTTAAGAACATTTTTGTCAACGATTCGGTGAGTCCGACGCTGACTTTTGAAGAAACCACGATTGATGTTGTTCAGTAACTGCTGTGATGAAAACGTATTTCGTGCTATGCCATCAGTGAGCTCTGCAAGTCAGCATTGTTGTTTTGAGTTGGCAAAGCTCACTGATTTGATGTTGTTATGTGACGTCATAGTGGCTGATAGTCCCGGTTGAGAAAATACATGATGATAAGGACACGGGTAGAAATAGGTTGTAGCCAATCAGCGTTCTAGATTTCTGAAGCCCATTTTATAAAGATAGATAAACCACTCCGAGGTGTGCTGTCACGCTTTGATACACAGAGTAAAGTCAGTCAGAGGACCTGCCTGTGCCTTTTGGAAGCTGAGAAATTGGCTATACTGCAGAGAACAAACTAGAAACGCATTTGAGGAACTGGTAACTTGGTAAAACATAATATTGTAGGGGACTAGGAAGGTAAGCTACACTTTCTACAGAAAGTTTCATTATTTTCTTATTGGCATTAAGAATTGCAGGATTCCATTAAAATGTAGTAGTTTTATAACCAGAGGGGTTGTAATACAACTGAAGTTGCTTGATTTCTGTGCTAGACACATAGGATTTGGAAGGATATTTGTGCAATATTTTGGAAGTGTCCTGCTGGCTAAGCAGTGAGTTTATCCCTGGTTTCAGATAAAGGGTTCGTGTATGTATTAGAAGCAGACATAGCAAATTGTCTTCACTGAAAGGCCTGCTTACATCACAGGTGTCACAAGTCAATCAATTGATTCTGGGTGGGGCTTGTATCACTGTTCTGTTTAGGCATACTACACAGAGTAAAGTCAGTCAGAGGACCTGCCTGTTCCTTTTGGAAGCTGAGAAATTGGCTATACTGCAGAGAACAAACTAGAACGCATTTGAGGAACTGGTAACAGTGAAACATAATATCGTGGGGACTAGGAAGGTAAGCTACACGTTCTACAGAAAGTTTCATTATTTTCTTATTGGCATTAAGAATTGCAAGATTCCATTAAAGTGTAGTAATTTTATAACCAGAGGGTTGTAATACAACTGAAGTTGCTTGATTTCTGTGCTAGACACATAGGATTTGGAAGGATATTTGTGCAATATTTTGGAAGTGTCCTGCTGGCTGAACAGTGAGTTTGTTTTAATCCCTGGACTCAGTAGAGTGGTTTTGTGTAGAGCAGTGGTCTAGTACATTGTGGTGTTGGTTGACTTACTATAAAGGGCAGTACTCACCAGGGTGGTGGAGCAGTGGTGTAATTGATTGTTTCTAACAGTCACCAGTGGTTGTGGCCTTTCCTTTATAGCCAAGGTTCTGACATCACTTCCTCAACAGGTCTTGGAGCAGAACTGTCATATTCTTAATTACCCAGCACAGTGCATAAAGTGTAAGTATACACACACCAAAAAAAAAAAAAAAAAATTGTATATTACTCATTGTATATTATAAGGAAGAGGGACATGTGGGGAGTGGTGCAATGCACTGGCTGTGAGGCAGCAATTTTCCGGGAAACATTCTGGAACCTGCGTTGCTGCCCTATTTGCAGGCAACTGTCAGCTCTGAGGGAGGAGGTTGCCCACCTCCAGGCTGAACTGGCAAGGACTAAGGAGGACTCTCCCACCCAAAGAGCACCAGTTCCACAACCACTGCCTCAGAGGTTGCCATGTGTGAAGAGCAGATGGACCACAGTAGGTTCTGGGAGGGTGAGGGTGGTGGAACAGAGGCGTAGCCCCTGAGTTACACCTCTACACAAATCGTATGTCGGTCTGGCAAATCAAGGTTCCTCTATGATGACACCCTCATTGGAGACCAAGAAGAATGCTGGGGACATCCACAAGGGAGACCCACAAAAGAGTGGCAAGGGACAACACAAGGGAAAGAAACAGCTTCTGATAGGAGACTCAATTGTTAGGGGTGTAGACCTGGGGAAGGGAGAGGAGAGGGAAGTAAGGTGCCTGCCTGGTGCCATGGCTTGGAGGGACAGGAAGTGAATCCTCAGGATTGCAGAAGCAGCATCACAGGAGAGGAAACTAGATATCATTGTCCACCTCAGGACAAATGACCTACCTAGGCATGAGATCAGTGCAGTGCAGGATGAATTTGTGGAGTTGGGGAGGGGCCTCAGACAGGTAGCAAGCATGGTAACCTTCTCAGAGGTGCTGCCAGTCCATGGCAGGGGTGAGGCTAGGGTACTGCACACCATGCGGTTTAATGAATGGTTGCAAAACTGGTGCAGAGCACAGGGCTTTGGCTTCATTGGGGACTGGGGGTCCACCTGGAGAGAGATGAAGGTCTATACTGGCATGATGGTCTGCATCTGTCCAGGAAGGGAAACACGCTCCTAGGTGACAGGTTTAAAGGCTTCCTTGGCAAGCTTTTAAACTAGCCAAGGGGGGAGGTGCTGATAGGAAACAGGAACGTTCAAGCCTCCCCCCACAAAGCATGGCAGGTAGTAGGGTAAACACTGAGGTACAGAGCTTGACAGAGGGCAGGACAGGAGTAAATGGAAAAATGGACAAGGGCAATAAGAGCAGGGATGGGGTAAAAAAGGATAAAGCCAACATTAAATGGAGGGCAATGAGTACCAATAGTCTTGGAAACAAGCTTTCCAGAGCTAGTAGCCCTGATGGAAGTGGAACACTTGGATATTGTGGCAGTCACAGAAACATGGTACATGGAGAACTATGACTGGGATGTCAACATACCAGGGTACACAATCTACAGAAGGGACAGGGAGGGTAAAAGAGGAGGTGGAGTAGCTCTCTACATAAGGGAAGGGATCAAAGTAACAGAACTAAAAGGTAAAGGGGGAGGACAAGAGGAACTCTGGGTCACATTGGAGACAGGGAATGGCATCACAATCCGCACAGGGGTTGTATACAGACCCCCGTCTCAAGGGGAGGAAATGGACAAGTAAATGATAGAGGGCATTCTCAAAATGGCTGAAAAAGGGGAGATACTGTTGATGGGGGACCTGAATATGCCAGATGTTAACTGGGCAACATGGACAGCAGCCACATCCAAGAGCAGGGTCATTCTCGATGCCCTACAGGGAGCATGCCTTAGACAGCTAGTGGTGGAACCCACCAGAGGAGCAATATAGACCTGGTACTCTCAAATGGAGAGGATCACAAACTAGAAGTCAGTAGACACCTGGGAACAAGCGACCACTGCACAGTGTGCTACAACAAACACAACCATGGAGACAAGTCATACAAATACAAGGATACTGGACATTAGAAGGGCTGACTTTGGCAAAATGGGTGAATACCTGAGAATGCATTAGCAAATGGCCAGAAAGGAGGCGGAAGAACAATGGAGAAAATCAAAACTGCCATCATGGAAGCAACAAGCCTTCGTGAAACAAATAAAGAAAACAAGCGGTATAAAAACCACTATGGCTCTCAAAAGAAGTGTCAGGGAAGGTTAAGAAGAAAAGGCTGCATTCAAAAGTATAAGGAATCACAGACAGAGCACGACAGGGAACTGTATCAATTAAAGCAGAAAGAAGTGGGAAGGCAGTCAGAAAAGCAAAGGCCCAAACCGAGGAAAGGATAGCCAACTCAGTTAAGAAGGGGGGAAAAACCTTTTATAGGTACATTAGGGAACATAGAAAGGTTAAGGGAGGGATAGGGAAGATTAATAAAGGAGAGGGGAGGTGGGCAGAGGGAGACAATGAAAAGGCAGAGATAATGAATGAATACTTTTGCTCAGTATTCACAAAAGAAGAAGAGGAGGAGTTACCTAAACCAAACAGTAGAAGCACTCTGGATAGTGGGGTTGATACCAGTCCATTTAAAGAAGAAAGAGTACTGAAAGAACTTCTAAAACTCAAGGTGGACAAAGCAATGGAGCCTGAGGGATTCACCTAGAATCCTAAAAGAGCTAAGGGAGGACCTAGTGACACCACTAACCACACTTTTAACAAATCATGGGAAGATGGGTGGTACCTGAGGACTGGAGGAGGGCAGATGTGATTCCCTTCACAAAAGTGGGAGCAAGGCAGAAGCAGGAAACTACAGACCTGTTAGTTTGACCTCAGTGGTGGGAAAATGATGGAATCACTTCTGAAAGAAAGAATTGTTGAGTACCTAGAGGCCAGCGGGGCACTGGACCCAAAGCAGCATGGATTCACAGCAGGAAGGTCATGTCAGACAAATCTAATAGATTTCTTTGACTGGGTGACCAAAGTAATAGACCAGGGAGGGGCTGTGGATATGGCCTACCTAGACTTTAGCAAGGCATTTGACACAGTCTCGCACAAAAGATTAATAATCAAGTTAGCCAGCCTGGGAGTGGGTCCCAGGGTGGTAGCCTGGGTAGAAAACTGGCTGCACAACAGGACACAGAAGGTAATAGTGAATGGAAACATTCTGAAGAAAGGGGGTTACTAGTGGAGTACCTCAGGGCTCAGTACTGGGTCCAGTCCTCTTTAGCGTCTTTATAGGTGACATTGCAGAGGGTCTGGAAGGAAAGGTATGCCTCTTTCGGATGACACAAAAATCGTAACAGAGTTGATACACAAGGGGGTAGAAAGGATGAGAAGGACTTGGCAAGGTTGGAGGAATGGTCAGACATATGGCAACTTAGATTCAATGCAAAGAAGTGCAAAGTAATGCACCTGGGAAATAAAAATCCAGGAAAAGAGTACACAATAGCGGGGGAGGTACTAACAACAACAATAATGGAAAAGGATCTGGGTGTAGTCATATCAGATGACCTAAAGGTGGGTATGCAATGTGAGAAGTCAGTAAGGAAAGCCAGGGGGATACTGGGATGCATAGGGAGGGGCATCACAAGTAGAAAAAAAGGGAAGTGGTTATCCCTCTGTACAGACAGTTGGTGAGACCCCATCTGGAGTACTGCATGCAGTTTTGGAGACCTCATCTATGCAAGGACATAGACAGGATGGAAGCAGTCCAGAGGAGGTCAACTAAAATGGTGCAGGGTCTACATCAGAAACCATATGAAGAGAGACTGAGAGAGCTTAATATGTATACCCTTGATGAAAGGAGGGACAGGGGACATGATAGAAACTTTTAAGTACCTCAGGGAATCAACAAAGTCCAGGAGGTAGCATCTTTCAGAAAAGAGATGTGTAAGAACAAGGGGGCACAATTTGAAGTTAGAGGGGGGATGGCTCAGGGGTAATGTGAGGAAATTCTTTTTCACGGAGGGAGTGGTGGATGCATGGAACCGCCTTCCTGGAGAGGTTGTGGGGTCTAAAACAGTGGAGGAATTAAAACATGCATGGGACAGACATAAGGCAATTATAGTGGGGGGCTGCAGGAAATAGGCTGTTGGTTAACTAGAAGCTGCAGCTTATCCAGTAGGTAGGGAAATGGGCAGACTGGGTGGGCCAAGTGGTCCTTATCTGCTGTCAAAGTCTATGTTTCTATGTTTCTATGATATACACACACCTTGGGCAGTTGACGCACACCAAGGCGTGCGTATATCAGAGCACAACCACGCACCTCAGAGTGGTATATATATATATATATATATATATATATATATATACACACACAGTCACAGCCAAAGACATGGCCAGATATTTCCTGAAATTTCTGTGATATTTCTAGAGAAATCTTCTGCTTTCTCCATTTACACAGTAGGGGCAGCAAAGAGAAACTCTTGAGAAATTTTGCGAACTATCTGACCATGTCTGTGGCTACTACTACATATATATATATATATATATAAATATATATATATATATGTCTCTCTCTGTATATACAGTATGTAGAGGGAGATATAAGTCCTTGTAAACAATGATTTGTATACAGCTTTCAAATGATTATCTCAGTAAGCACTCATTCCCTTGATTTTGTTTGACTAGTGTCTTGGTTTTAAAACTGCATGCTGATAACAAAAGCTTTCCCCCTGTTTTAAGGGACAAAGATGAAGCACAGATGATGCTGAAAAGGTTTACATACTGCAAGAAATTACACAAAAATAAAAAATAAAAAAAGCAGTGTTAGACAAGTCTGTGACAGTTCCATTGAACAACAGAATTATGAATCTGGAAGTGATACAGAAGAAAGAAAAAAAATGCAGTTTCTTTACCTTGGAAGGTGAAAGACAGGTTGGAATGAAAGAACAGGAACAATGTCACAATAATACATTACTTCAGAATGTACAATAGACTCAGATGATGTCACTATGTCAATCTGAATATGTCATGAACTACAATAATGGATTTCACAGCAGTGACAACCGTGATATCAATATAAGAGATACCAACAAAGAAGGAGAAAGCAAAATATACAGCTGGCACCATGTAATACACAGAAATAGGAACACAGATCTTTGTCAGACAACACTGAATTATGACCACGAAGAGAACATTCTGAAAAGAAGAAAAAAAACACATAGATATGTCTATGCCATGGATAGTGACAGTGAGAAACATGATGAAAGCAGTACAAGACATTACTCAGACAACTCACAGCATCCTTACAACACAGGAAATAGTCATGACACTGTGACTGGCCACAGTTTGGACTGGTTCAGTGGCAGATTGAGAAGAGAAACAGTGACAAAATGTGTTGTGCACTGTACGGACAGAATGGAACATCACACAACAGGCAATACAGGAGAGACCACAAGTGGATATGAACACCATAAGAAAAGACAGCACATTGTGATGACATGCACTCTAATACTGGTTGGGGCCACAATGACAATGAATACCACACATCAGTTGATACACAGCTTCACAGTTTAGGTAAAGGAATACAAGAGGAGGTTATGGCAGTGGAAAGAGTCAGTACAGCAGAGAAGTTGAATATTAGTGGACTACATCGCAGGCACACAAAATGTTACTAACATGTATTCAGATCCTGTGGGTCAACACAATAAAAGTTACCATTCTTCACAAGATGACACAAAGCAGGAATGCTTCAGGGAATGGACCAATGATATTGCAGCCAATACACCAGATAATATAGCTGACAATGTCATTTTAGTTGTAGCACATGCACAAGAAAGCACAGAGCAGTATGATAATATGTACTCAGATACTCATAACATCCCCAATGAAACGGATTGTCATACAACACATGACAGAAACCATGAATGGTTAATGGAAGGACCAGAACAGGAGTTTCACCTGAAGAAAACAGGGATGGCAATGAAAACATTGAAACTTACACAGCATGAAAAACAATGCCAAGATCAGTATACTGAGTTGTGCACAGATACTAACAATTAACGCAATGAAAGAGAAGATGGGACAGAAAATAACACACGTGGTGAAGCTTAAGACACGTCTTAGTGGAACAATTCTTACAACAGATGATGAATTTAGAACACAACAATATTAATAATGTTGAGACAGGAAAAGGCAAGGAAACAGAGAAACAAATTACAATGTGAACTGACGAAATAAACATCGAGGGACTGTGAGATGGAGCAACAACATCTGACTGTATAAATCTGGAATGTAAGGCTGCACATGGATCACAGAACTCATATGCAACACATAATGTGCATTTGCAGTATGCAGAGACAGTAAACATGGAATTCAATATGGCTGATGACAGCACTTACGAATTGGGTGGAGATACTAACAAAAGACAACAAGACCTACCAGTTATTCCGAGTCAGGTAAGTATATCATGTTTATCAATGCTGTATCTTTAAAGGAAGTCAAGACGTTATCAAAGTCAATTAGGACAGCAAATATGAATTGTATCTTGTTCAGTGATGAAACCTGTAGAAAGTGATACATGAAATAGAGACATGAGCAGTAGTATATTGTGCACAATGGGATTGAAAATAATATATAATGTGGGTTACTTAAACTTACCTTAGTGATATATGTACCTCTTGAAGATGCTGCAGACCACGTTATTGGTCAAGACTACTATTCAAAACAAGTCTCAATTCCATTGACAGCAGCGGGTTTTGTTTCTTTTGGCCACAGCCATGTATTCATCAGTCAGGAGCTAAATTCCTGGGGTTACATCTAGCCTGGGCACTTAAACTCAAATATCTAAGACTAACCCTAACCCAAGATATGCCCCAAACTAAGAAATTTAACTTAGACTCTCTGATTGAGACCTTAAGACAAGACCTAGGAATATCTCTTCTAGGAATACCTCTCCCTGCAAGGACAAATTACTGTATTCAAGATGAATATCTTCCCAGAATATTTTATCCTCTGAATATGCTAAATTTCTATCTCCCACAATTCTGGTTTCAAAAGCTCCATAGTATTATATCCCAGTTTCTCTGGCATGCTAAACCACCAAGAAGAACATACATCAAACTGGGGGCAGCAAAACTCCAAGGCGGTCTCGAGCTTCCCAACTTTTATCACTATTACTTAGCCAGTCATATAGCCAAACATATGCACTGGATGCCCTCCCAATTTTCAACAAAACACCCCTCTCTTTATTCCAGCATGGCTTCACATGGAACGCTATACAATCAGCCAGAGCAGCACATCCCCACTTAGCCTGCTCTATACCAATGCTAAATCCTGCTCTGCTGTCATTAAAAATGAGATGAGATGATTCTAATGTCAATAAGAATACATGGCCTGCTATGGAGAGCAGTTAAATATGACAATTGTAAAGACATCGCTCAGCCCTTATACTACAACCTTAACATTAGGCTGAATGGGCATTGCTTGAAACCACAAGAGAACTCTACCCTGACAGAGATTAAAATATCCGATCTGCTAGAGAGCAGAAAATTTAAGACTACACCAGACCATTTACCCCTTCTGAATCTCCCAAAGGAACAGATCTTTAAGGGATATCAAATTTGGCATTTATTGATTACTAAATTAGGCATGGGAGTATGGCACACAGATCGCTCTGAACTCATTGTTTCACTCCGCAACTTGGCATGGCAACCTCATGCAGTTATCCAGATAACTTCAATGTTATACCCCTCCACCTGTTATGAGGGGCCTGGTGCCTCTCCATACTGGGCAGACCAGTTTCCCAATAAAGAAGTTAGTTGGGATAAGATTTGGCAAGCAGTGTACTGGTACACTTCTAATGATAAGCTTCACCTCATGCAATTCTATATTCTGCATAATATGTACTATACCCCACTGAAACTATTTAAAATGGGTAAGGTGCAGGATGCAATTTGCAACAGATGTGGCCTAAGTGAAGGTACCCTACTTCATGTTCTGTGGGACTGCCCCATAATTAGACCACTGTGGAGTGAGATAAGGGCCAGGGCAGACCCCCTACTGGGAACTGAAGACCTATTTAAGCCTGAAATTTGTATACTGGGGGACTTCTCCCAGATCCTGGTAAATGAAAGAAGATACACCATGACCCTTATCTCCCACACAGTTAAAAAACTGGTATTAAAAAATTGGAAGGACTCCACCATCATTTCCTACTCTGAATGGTTAAATGAGTTTTTATTCAACCTGAGGAGGGAAAAAATGATAGCATCTCTTAGACATGTTCCATCTGTCTTTGATAAGAGATGGGGTAAAATCTATACACTATACTCCATGCCCAGTAAATAAGGTCCACCCATTGTGGAGATTATGCTATATTTTATAAATTGAAGTATTTCAGTGGTTGGTGATAATGGCTAAGCCCTTTGTTGAATCAAGGGGCAGGTTCAATATGGGAACTAGTATCAAGTAGAAGTCATTCTGCTCAGTTAACTTGCTGCCTTATTTATAAACATATATTATAATGATATGTGAAGAAGGATCTAGGTTCGAGCAGACTTGATGACCATAAGGCCTAATCTGCTGGCAAATAGTATGTTAGTATGTTAGTATGTAAGAAGGTAGGGTAGGGAGGGTGGGATGGTTCAGGGAGGGAGGTGGATGGTTGGGAATGGTTAGATTGTGTTAGCTGAGCTGATGTAACCCTAAGGTTCCTGTTCATTTTACCTGTATCAAGTTGTACCTGTGCAACTCCTTGTATTACTTGTATGTAAAGATACAAATTAATAAAGTTCATCTAATTTCAAAAAAAGGAGCTAAGTTCCGACCCTGCACACCACACCACCATGGCTGGCTTAAATACCTAATCGGGTATGCACAGCAGACACAAACCAACAACAATCACATCTACACAACCCCCAGCTTAACACCCAACACTGAGTCAAGCTGGCAAATACACCACCATGGACAATCAGGGCAGCAGGAACATCAAGACAGGGTGTCACTCACAAGAACATGAATTTTGAAAAATACTTAGACTGTCATAAGGGCATACATTGATGTCCAATGGCTATATCACCTCCCACATGACCTGTTGCCGCTCTGGATCACCCGACATAGCACAAGTAAAGGCCACTGTTGTGCCACACACATGTCACCCCCTCCCAAGATAAATCTGAGGCTACACTCAAGCACTCAGTTCAGCTCAGCACAGCCATCCCCGTGTATTCAAGGTTTGTTACCAAACCAGTAATGTTGGCTTGTAACAGGAACGTCTTGACACCATGCCTGAAACCATGAACAATAATATAGTTATGCAAGTAGCAGAAATCAGCAGCCGTCAATTGGTATCAACATAATTGATTTGGCCCTATACAAACTGAAGATGGAGACTCATCAGAACAAATTTCAAGGATGGAACAGAACTACCTTCTCTTACTTGCTCTGAAAATAAAGCAGCAACTTAGCAATGATGCACTTGAAGACATTCTATGAATTATGAACTTTATGACTGGTGATTGCACCATCCCTAATTCTAGGTATCATTTTGAAAAATTCTTTTCACATAGTAAAGAAGTAATAGAATTGTATTATACATGCAAAAACTGTGAATCTCTTTTAGGTAGATATGGACTGCGGCTCATGTGCCTTTTGTGATCAGAGTTGGACTGCTACTGACAACATTAACAAAGGTTGTTTTTTCTTCTATATGTCTATCAGACATCAAATACAGACACTGCTTAGTGACAGGGAGTTGCAGACTCAGTTGGCAACACACAGTATCCAGTCTACCACCAGCAGCTACTCTGACATTCAGGATGGTGCTTTATATAAAAAGCTTCTTGGGGGTCCTACTAATGCTTTATCCATTAATTTTAACTGCGATGGCATGCCAGTATTCAAGTCTCCCCAGCATAGTGTATGGCTGTTGCTGTGTGTTCTCAATGAACTGCCCCCAAAGCTAAGAATAAAGCACATTATGATGGCCTCACTTTGGTTTGGGAGCAGAGACCCTGAAATTAATGTTTACTTACACCAATTTGTGGAGGAGTGCTGCAGTTTACTGGCACATGTTGTTGGGTGAGTGAAAGCAGGAAGTAAGGAAACCGTCCATTCAGTTATTGTGTGTGCAGCAGCAATATGTGATTCTGTAGCCAGACCTCTTCTGCAGAAAATGATGGATTCTAATGGTCAATATGGATGTGGTTTCTCTATGAACCAAGGCATAACAGTTCAAAAAGGAAAGGGAACAGTATGGGTATTCCCTTACAATCAAAACTCGGTTTTAAGAAACCACAACGAAACAATCAGACAAGCAAAAGTAGCAGGTGAGACTATAAAATCATGCTACAGAGTAAAAGGACCCAGTGCACTGATATGTATTCCCATCTTTGATATAATTGAAAGATTTATTCCAGATTATAGGCGCTGATGCCTTCTGGGTATAGCTCGGCAAATGATGCATGCATGGATTGAAACCAAGCACCATATGGAGCCATTTTATCTTGGGTTACAAATAAAAATGATAGATTTAGAACTCCTACCCATAAAACCACCAAGCAGTATATCTCGAATCCCCCGTTCAGTTACCCAATACAAATTCTGGAAAGCCATGAGTGGTATGCTTGAGTAATTTTTTATGGTGTCCCAGTTCTGAAAGGCATTCTGCCTGACAAATATTTCTTGCACTAGTGTCTATTTGAGGAAGGCATAGCAATCTTAACAAGTCAGTGCATTGCCAAGGAAGAGGTTGATCACTGCAAGAATGTTTTTATTCATTTTGTGGTACTCACTGAAAAACTGTATGGCAAATAGCACATCAGCTTCAACATTCATCTGACAGTACACTTAGCAAAAAGTGTAAGGGACTGGGGACCACTGTGAGCACATTCTGCTTTTCTATATGAGTCATATAAAGGACACATACTAGCCATGATTAAAGGATCTCCTGGAGTTCCAATCCAAATATGTCAGAAATTCATGCTGGAGAAGTGTCTTCAATTGTTTGAACATAAAGGCCCGGATATTCAAACTGCGCCAGGCTGTGGCGCAAGCCTGGGTGCAGCACAACTTTGTTGCATCAGGGTGTGGCCTGGGCGATATTCAACAGAGCTGGCTATGGTGCAGCAGCTTTGAATATTGCACCCTGGCCACTCCCACTGTGCATAGTGCAATGGCACTGCGCCAGCGCAAGTGGCCATAGTGGAGCATGGAGATGCGCTAGCGCAAGTGCCATTGCACCATGCACAGCACCTGCAATATTCAAAAGGGGACATGCAAATGGGGCCATAATTTATGCAGGGTGCACAGGGGGTCATTTGCATCTTATCATGGCCTCATTTGCATGCCATTAGCATGCAGGTGTGCCAATCCCCGAGGACTTGCTCCTGGTGCCCTGCCAGGCAGCAGCCATTGGGGACCGATGCCCCCTGCGGCCCAATCGTGGGCATTCATGTAAAAAAAAAAAACCTCCTATATCCCTGGTGGTTCAGTGGCCCTCTATGTGCTCAATCGTGGGCATTTGTCCTGAAGATTAAGCCTCCCAAGTCCAATATCCCTGGTGGTCTAGTGGACCAATCGCTGCCCGATCAAGGGCATCTGTAACTCATCAAATACCCTACTACCCTGTTGGTCTAGTGTACCCCCCACCCCACCCACCACTAAGCCACCCCCGCTCACCCCTGTCAGCGGCGGGCGGCAGCACCCACCCGCCTGCGCCCGCCGCCCACCAACTGACAGCTTGGTAGGTTACCGCCCATTGGTTCTGGCGTGAGCCAGTGGGCATGCAGCCATACCGTTACTCAGTCAGATATGTGAATGAATTCATATCTGGACTGAGTAGCACGGTATGGGCTGCATGCCCATTGGCTCATGCTGTGAACTAACGGGTGCAGCCCTACCGAGCCTGCTAGTCGGCAGGCAGCGGGCGGCAGGTGGTGGGTCTGCCGTCCCGCCAGCTGACGGGGGAGCAGGGCTGTGGGGCCCAGTGGGTGGGTGGGTGGGGTATACTAGACCACCAGGGTAGTAGGGTATTTGATGAGTCACGGATGCCCACGATTAGGCAGCGATCGGTCCACTGTACCACCAGGGATATTGGACTTGGGGAGGGTTCTATTGCTGATGCCCATGATTGGGCTGAGTGTGGTCCACTGGACCACTAGGGATATTGGACAGGGGGGATTTTGCTACACGGATGCCCACGATGGGGCATGGGGGGGCGCCGCCAGGTGCGGCAGGAACTCGGGTGGCTACCCACAGGTGGCAGCTGCTGTGTTGCACCCTGCAATGCGGCAGCTCACCTGTGGGTGGCCATCACTTGTTCCTTTTTTTTTTGGCTTAACTTTGTGCAGGCGCAGGTAGGGGTTGCGCATGTATGACTCTGCACATCATGGGCTGAATATCGGGCTGTGCAGGTTATGCATGGGCACCCCCCCACCTGTGCCTGCATACATTACTGATGCACTCCGGCCCATCAGGATTTGTGCGTTGCACTTTTCCCTTTTGAATATCAGGCCGGGGCACATCAGTGGGTTGTGCATGGCACAACACTGTTGCGCTATGTCCAACCATTTTGAATATCTCAGACAAATTGTACAGAACACCAGCAGAGACAATTTTCAGATCATTTACCTCTAAGCAACACTACAACCATGAAAAAATAGGGGACATTACTTTAATTGGCACACCAAAAATACAGAAAGCAAAAAGAAAGTACTACCATGCATTGCACAGCGTTGTGGAACACATTGAACACAGAATACTTATAAAGCAGTATGAGAGAATTATTGCTCAAGGGGAAATAGTACATTCACAACTTTACAGCAAGGTCCAAAAGCACAACAGTTTTGTTGTCTTACTTGCAGATGGCAGCTTTTTCAGTATAGAAACCTTTCTGGTTGTGAATCTTGGAAATGGTGAAAAATGCTATGCGATTGGATGATACCTGACTGTACTTTGCTAAAGCTTTTGTTATGATGACATAAGAAACATAAAATTGAAACACATTAAAACTATTTCAACAGATAGGGAACAACTGGCTGTTGTCAGCAATGTGATTAAGAAAAAATGTTGAGGTCAATATCTCAAGGCAGCAAAATAACTGGGTCTGCATCATGCCCAATAATGTAGAGTGCAATAGACAACTTGAAAACATTGGATATTACAATACAGCCCAATGAGGCTACAGAGTAGGCATATATTGCAACATATCAGGTACAATACTTTATTAAGGCTGCAACTGCTAAAGACACATGATGCATGAAGACAACGTAGGACGCTGTTCAATCAACCAACGATATGCAATATTGGGGTGGACATACACGAAAAAAGCATGCCCCACCCTCAAGACTGTGCAACCATGTACAGGTGAGCCATAGCACAAATCACTAACACCACTCACTGGTTTCCACCTCTTCCCACCACCCAGCATGCAGGACTTCCAGGGTGCCCAGGGGTGAAGTTGCAGATCAAGGTGGGCATCGAAACAGATGCCCGTAATGGGTCCAAAAGTGGATCCTGTATGAGGACAGGTGCTCATGGCTGTCTAGTGCCATGACCTCCACATGCCCAGCCCGTGTGACCAGACCCCTCCCCAACTGCATTCACACCCCAGGTCATCATGCTGGGGCCCTCCCACACCACCACAACACAGCACAGCACATTCCAGACACCAGACAGATGTCACCCCCTCCCAACGCACACAGGTCTGTGCCTGACCAGGCTAAACACAACAGCCCCTCACCAGAGCTCCATTACAGGACACTGGGATGATGCACTAAACCTCCCAATATGACTGTGCCCCATCCTCATGGAGAACGGGGCTCCCACACACACCCCGGCCTCAATCAGCAAGGCACCACCACCACTAACTGGTGTCAGTAGCCCTCACCCAACCCACCTCTAACACCGGCATTCCACCTCCCTGGACAGATGGTGACTCAATAGGGGACCACCAGCAGCATGACCATCCACACACCTCCACGACTGCTGGCTATCCAAGGGCAGCCAGGAGTGCACTGCCAATACATAGTGATGTGCTTCTAGCTGACATTGAATGGCCATCGGCCTACATGGTGACTGGAAAGACATGCCTTTGGCCATCCCTTGCAGGGCAACCTATGCCTGGCTATAAGGCTGGGAGTCCTGCCTGCCTGCAACCCTGGACCTGGACTGATGATCCACTGGGGAAGAGAAGGGGTTTGCCTACTGTACCAGAGCAAGGGCCATGATGCAGGGGGCTGGCACATGGGTATGGGACAGAGTGGGGGCTCAGCTATGTGTGTGTGCAGGGGCTGCCAGCATTCCAAACCAGCATTGGTAGGGATGTCTGGGGGAGTGGGTATGGCTGGCAGGATTAGCAGGGGCACTGATGTGTGAGTTGGGACATCCATGTAATATTACCAGCGATGGGTCCACTGTGTATGTGTGTGTGTGGGGCATTACTATGAGGCCAGGTGAGTGTCACTGTCTTGGACTGGGCACATAGGCTGGTTAAGGCAGGGTCTTCCCTGCCATAGCCCGCACTGACCTACACACCAATACTGCCAGCACTACGCAGTTTCATGAATACTGCATAGTGCTGGCACAACCCAAGAATGACCAACACCCATCCCTGGCATGTTCCTGTCCTTGAAGTTAGGGGATCAGGCACATAACCCCACTGCCCCATTGTGTAGACCACCGATTCAGAGGCATACACGCGTGTGATGTCAACATGCCCACTTTATGCAGGCACATTGGCATCATGAATACAGACAAATATGTAGGGACAGGCATCAAGGGGTGCACAGATATGCACTTCTGACTGCTGAAGATGTATGAAGTGTAGCACACTCACTCATGTGATGGTTTCACTGTTTGTCCTTGTTGTTTATGAAACAACACAGCTTCATTGATGAAGCTGTTGGCAACAAAGTCAAACCAGTAATGTGACACAAAAATAATACTGATTATCATGATAATACATCATGATAAATTAAAAAATGTGCATGATATTAAAAAGTTTCATATCATGACATCCCAAGTTGAAGATAGCAGTTTATTCAGAATAAGAACCTTTGTGTTGCCGATCCTGGGATTGGTGGAAAATTAAATGCAATGAGACACAACCTAACTGTAGTTACATTGAAATTGACTTAAAATGACAGATCTAACCTACAACACTTTGCAAGCATCACAAAAAAATGTATTAATTGCTATAGTAGTACATGTACCCTACAAAGAAAGGTTTAAAAAAGATGCAATAAACTATAATAATTTAGATTCCACCACTGCTAAATTTCTGGAGAGGGTGCACCCTGATCATCTCTATTACTGTGAACACTACTACCTACTGTCCTATAACCCTCCCTGATCTCAACCTGTTTTATATGACAATATCTATCAATCACATTTTAAGCAAACACCTTCTTTTCACCTGCACAACTTATTTCCAGGCATACACAACTATCTATAAAGGAGTAATTTAACACATACATTTTAAACTTCACATTTAATCATGATTACATGCACCCACGTTCCTGTCATTTTTTTCACATTTGAAACACGCCTCCAGCATTCCATTCACTGATTACTCTGCATTCATAACTCCAGAAGCATGAAGGGCTACTGGGCTTTGGATATATTTAATTAGCTCAGTGGCTTTATTGCTCTAAATACTGTATGTAACCATAAAAAGCATTACATCTGTGTTACAGTTAGAAATGCTAACAGTTGGATATACAGTTACAGGAAAAAAGCTGTTTAACACTTGTAACATACTCACATTAATGTATTACTTATTAATATCATATATTCTTCTGCTTTACTAATTCTGTACTGAATAATGGAACTTTAATTTGAAAACATTTGGTTTGATATACATGATGAGCACAAATACATGTTTTCCTTCATTTTAAAATAATGTTTTGAAATACTACAGTACAGATAAAAGCTTCCTTACATAGTTTAAAATGATACTTCTATACAGAGAAACACAGTTACGGGAAAATGAATGGTAAACCACTTCTAAATGAGAAAGCAACATCCAAGGATTACATCACTACAGTGTCTTGCTATGCTTTATTATCTGTGTAGTAAGCACTAGGGGTTGCACAAAAAAAATTCCACCAGAGGAATATCTGCGAAAGTTCAGAAATACTTTTCACAACTTTTGCAGAAATTTCTCCCTAAAACTATGGAATAAATATACAGATTGTGGGCTAATTTATTAAACTGCAGGAAAAAAATCTGCAGAATGGATAACTGCCAGTGGTCAGTTCTGAGGCTTTTTTAACCGCAGTTTAATTAATTAAGCCACCCCCACTGATCAGTGGTCCCAGTAAATAAATAAATACAAAAAAATCCAGTCCCTCCCTTGGTTCCTCCTGGTGTCTAGGAGCTCCCTCATCCACCGGTCATTTGTCCCAAGTTAAAAAATCCCTGATTCCTGGTGTCTAGTGGTCCCCCCCCCGCCCGGGGATCATGGCCCTTGTGTCCCGGTAAAGAAGAAACAAAAACTTTGATCCCTCCCTGGTGTCTAGTGGCTCCCTCACCCACCGATCATGGCCCCTCAAAACACTTTATTTCCCTGGTGTCTAGTGGACTCCCCCCCCATCCTGGATTCCATTAATCCACAAAAAAACAGTTGGCAGTCCACTAACTCATCCTCCGCTATTCCCAGTATTCCCTGATGTCTAGTGGACCCCCCATCCCCTATCCCTTGTAAACAAAGAAGTCCCAATTCCTTGATGTCTAGTAGACCCTCACGCTGACAATTCATCTGACACCACCCCATTCCCCTCCCACCCTGCCTCTGAGTGGGCCACTGGCACAGCCCTCATCTCTCCTCCACTACCGGTGGCCCACTGAACTGTCAGTGAATGACCACGTGGTTCAACAAGCACACCCTCATTCACTGATAGTTCATGAAACTGTGGATAGAATAAATTCTTCAGTTTTTATGCATTTTTCGGAGTTCACAAAAAAGTCAGCCTAACCCAGCGAAAATCCAAGGAAAATCCCAGTTTCGCCAATGGTGAAAGTTCTGAAATTTCATGGAAGTTTGGCAAAAGCGGAATTTGCAACTTTCCCCCACCCCCATTAAGCACATATAAAACTGATGTTAAAGAAAACATTTCCTTTTATGTACATAAAGAAAATCTTTTTTCATTTATGTCAAATAACTGCAATTTGTAAGACAAATTCATAGCAATTACAATGCGACTGTAACAATGTTTTAATAAAACAATGATTAAATCAAAGTCAAAGTCTGCTGTTTCTCATAAATAACAGTACAGAAGTTGCATTACATAGCAGTACACAGCAAATATCCACAAGTGCACAGCTTCAAAATACAGGAAGTGGGAAGTGGACAAATATGCATATGACACTTGAACAGCAATTCATCATTACTAAACTCTACAGCACACAAACTTGAAAGAAAACCAGTATGAATATCATATAGTTATACATATATGAAAAACAGAGTAGTCAAGTAAACAAAATAAGCATATTTTAAATACGATTTTATTGGAAACATATATTGGCACCATTATATGAGAAATATATGACATTCCTTAAATTGTAGTATTAATATAAAATTAATACAATTCACATTTCATCCATATATTAAAAATATTTTTTTCCATATGGGTAGGGGTGGTGGTCACAGGGGACATGAAGCACTCAGCTCATTGCTGTAAAAGCAGCAGCCAAAGCAAATAGAATGCTGGGGTGCATCGCCAGAGGTATCACCTCAAGGAGTGAGGAAGTCATCATGCCATTGTAAAGATCCCTGGTTAGACCACACCTGGAGTACAGTGTGCAGTTCTGGTGCCCATATTTGAAGAAGGATATCAAACTGCTGGAGGGGGGCAGTGATGGGCAACCAAGATGATCCAGGGCCTATGAGACAAACCCAATGAGGAAAGAGTGAGGGAGGTCAACATGTACTCCCTGAAGGATAGGAGAGAAGGGGGGAACATGATAGAAATCTTCAAATACCTTAAAGGTATAAATAAGATAAGAGCAGAAGGCATGTTTAACCTATAGGGGGAGGTGTCTGTAATGGGGCACAGCCTAAAATTGGTGGGGAAAAAATTTAGAAGGGAAATGAGGAAGCACCTTTTCATGGAAAGGGTAGTGGCAAAGTGAAACAGACTGCCAGAGATGTTGACCTCACTGAAAACTGTGGGCAGTTTTAAGAGCATGTGGGACAGGGTCAAAGGGAAGGTCAATTCTTGGGAAAGATGGGGTGGGGGTAGGGTAGGGTAGAAGAAGATAAATCCAGGGTAGAACTGGGTGGGAGGGGTCAGCTTCATAGAAACACAGAAACATAGAATTTGACGGCAGATAAGGACCGCTTGGCCCACCCAGTCTGCCCATTTCCCTACCTACTGGATAAGGTGCAGATCCTAGTTAACCAGCAGCCTACTTCTTCCTACCCCCACCCCCCAGAATTGCCTTATGACTATCCCATGCATGCTTGAATTCCGCCACTGATTTTGACTCCACAACCTCCTCCGGAAGGCTGCTCCATGCATCCACAACCCTCTCTGTGAAAAATACTTCCTTAAATTACCTCAGAGCCGCTTCCATGTTCAAATTGTGCCCCTTGTTCTTGCACACCTCTTTTTTGAAAGAGGCTACCCTCTTGGACTTTGTTGATTCCTTGAGGTACTTGAAAGTTTCTATCATGTCCCCCCTCTCCTCCTTTCCTCGAGGCTATACATATTAAGCTCCTTAAGTCTCTCTTCATATAGTCTTCGGTGCAGACCCTGCACCATTTTAGTGCCTTCCTCTGGACAGCTTCCATCCTGTCTATGTCTTTCTGGAGATTGGGTCTCCAGAACTGCACACAGTACTCCAGATGGGGTCTCACCAGCTGTCTGTACAGAGGGATAATAACTTCCTGTTTTCTACTGGTGATGCCTCTCCCTATGCATCCCAGTATCCCCCCAGCCCTCCTTGCTGCCCTCTCACATTGCTTGCCCATCTTTAGGTTATCTGATATGACTACCCCCAGGTCCCTTTCCATTTTTGTCGTTGTTAATATCTCACCCCCCATTGTGTACTCTTCCCCTGGGTTTTTGTTTCCCAGGTGCATATCTTGCACTTCTTAGCATTGAATCTAAGCTGCCATACATTTGACCATTCCTCTAACCTTGCCAAGTCCCTTCTTATCCTTTCCACCCCACCCTGTGCATCAACTCTGTTGCAGATCTTAGTGTCATCTGCAAAGAGACATACCTTTCCTTCCAGTCCCTCTGCAATGTCACTTATAAAGACATTGAAGAGGACTGGTCCTACTACTGAACCCTGCGGTACCCCACTAGTAACCCTCCTTTCTTCTGAGTGGACTCCATTTACTGTTACTCTGTGTCCTATTCTCCAGCCAATTCTTTACCCAGGCTGTCATCTTGGGACCCACTCCCAGGCTGGCTAACTTGTATATTAATCTTTTGTGTGGGACTGTGTCAAATGCCTTGCTAAAGTCTAGGTAGACCATGTCCACAGCCCCTCCCTGATCTACTACTTTGGTCACCCAGTCAAAGAAATCTATCAGATTCATCTGGCATGACCTTCCCATTGTGAATCCATGCTGCCTAGGGTCCTGTGCCCCTCTGGCCTCTAGATACTCGACAATTCTTTCCTTTAGAAGTGATTCCATCATTTTCCCTATCACTGAGGTTAAACTAACAGGTCTGTAGTTTCCTGCTTCTGCCTTGCTCCCGCTTTTGTGAAGGGAATCACATCTGCCCTCCTCAATCCTCGGGTACCACCCTTCCTCCCATATTTGTTAAAAGGGTAGTCAGTGGTGTCACTAGTTCTACCCTTAGTTCTTTAGAATTCTGGGATGAATCCCATCAGGCCCCATTGCTTTGTCCACCTTCAGTTTTAAGAGTTCTTTCAGAACCCTTTCTTCTGTAAATGGGCTGGTATCAACTTCTGTATCCAGAGTGTTTCTACTGTTTGTTTTATGTACCTCCCCTCTTCATTTGTAAATACTGAGCAAAAATATTTGTTTAGTATCTCTGCCTTTTCACAGTCTCCCTCTGCCCACCCTCCCTCCCCTTTATTAAGCCTCACTATCCCTGCCTTGGTCTTCCTTTGCTCCCTGATGTACCTATAAAAGGTTTTATCCCCCTTCTTAACTGAGTTGGCTATCTTTTCCTCGGTTTGGGCCTTTGCTGTTCTGACTGCCTTCCCAGACTCCTTTTGCTTTAACTGATACAGTTCTCTGTCCTGCTTCTTCTGCGATTCCTTGTACTTCCTGAATGCTTTCTTTTTCTCTTGAACCTTCACTGCCACTTCCTTTGAGAACCATAGTGGTTTCTTACATCGTCTTATTTTGTTTATTTGTTTCACACAAAGGCTCGTTACCTCTGTGATGGCAGTTTTTATTATTCCCCTTTGTTCTTCCACCCCTCCTTCCTGCCCATTTGCTAGTGCATTCCTTAGGCACTCACCCATTTTGGCAAAGTCAGCCCTCCTAAAGTCCAGTACTTTTGTCTTTGTATGGCTTGACTCTGTTGCTATGTTTATTGTGAACCATACTGTTCGATGGTCGCTAGTTCCCAGATGGCTACCCACTTCTACATCTGTGATCCTCTCTCCATCTCCATTTGAGAGTATCAAGTCTAATATTGCTCCCTCTTGAGTGGGCTCCAGTGCTAGTTGTCTAAGGCATGCCCCCTGTAGGGCATCTAGAATAACTGCACTCTTTGAAGTGGCAGCTGCAACTGCACTCCAGTTAACATCTGGCATATTCAGATCACCCATCAGCAATATCTCCCCTCTTTCTGCCATTCTAAGTATACTTTCTATCATTTTCTTGTCCATTTCCTCCCCCTCAGAAGGGGGTCTGTATACAACCCCTGTGCGGATTGTGGTGCCATTGCCTGTCTCCAAATTTACCCACAGTGCTTCTTCTCCTCCCTGTTTACCCTTTTGTTCTGTTGCTTTTATTCCTTCCCTTATGTAAAGAACTACTCCTCCTCCTCCTCCTCTTTACCCTCCCTGTCCCTCCTGTAGATAGTGTATCCTGGTATGTTTATGTCCCAGTCATGGTTTTGTGTGTACCATGTTTCTGTGACTGCCACAATATCCAGATGTTCCTCCTCCATCAAGGCCACTAATTCAGGAAGCTTGTTACCTAGACTACGGGCATTGGTACTCATTGCTCTCCATTTTTTGATGGCTTTACCTTGTGTTGCAGCATCCCCCACTGACCGTTTTACCTCGGTCTTTTTCTCATTTAGTACCCTGTTTTGTAGGGAGAGGCTGGGATTTTTCTGCTGCTTGTCAGTGCCTCCTCCTTTGACTAGTTTAAAAGCTTGCCAATGAAGCATTTAAACCGATTGCTCAAAGACTTGTTCCCTTCCTGGACAGATGCAGATCATGCTGCCAGTATAGGCTGGTGTCCCTCCAGGTGGAACCCCAGTCCCCAATGAAGCCAAACCCCTGTGCTCCACACCATTTTTTCAACCATTCATTAAACTGCATGGTGCCAATTACCCTCGCCTCCCCCATGCCTTTGACAGGCAGCACCTCTGAGAAGGATACTGTGTGTGCTACTTGTCTTAGGCCCCTCCCCATCTCTGCAATGTCCTCCTGCACTGCTCTAACCTCATGATAAGCCAAGTCATTTGTCCCTAGGTGGACAATTACATCCAGCTCAGAATCCCTTGCAGCTGTTCTCGTGATCCTGAGGATGCGCTTCCTATCCCTCCAAGCCATGGCACCAGGCAGGCACCTTACTTCAGTTTTCCCAGCTCCTCCCAGTTCTATCCCCCGAATAACTGGGTCCCCACCAGGAGCTGCTTCCTTTCCTATGGCGTCCCTCTGCCTCCTTCCTGTGGGCCTCCCTTGTGACAGTTGTCCTCAGCCTCCTTAGTCTCCTCTGCGGGTGTATCCATAGGGGAGCTATGCTCCCCCAGAATGGTGTATGGATTGTGGTGTGGAACAACTGACTGGGTGTGCCTCTGTTCCACTGTCCTCACCCTCCCTGAGCCCACTGTGGTCCAACTGCTGTGCTTTCTTTGCAACCTCTGAGGTAGTGGTGGTGGCTCTGGTGCTCCCTGGATGGGGGAGGTTCCCTTCCTACTGTCCAGTGTGGCCTGGGGGAAGGTCCCGTACTACTGTCCAGTGTGGCCTGAAGACGGTCAACTTCCTCCCTCAGGGCAGAGAGTTGTCTGCAAATAGGGCAGCATCTCAGCCTCCAGAAAGACTCCTGGAAGACTGCTGCCCCACAGCCATTACATTGCACTACTCCCCACATTTTTTTTTGTTTTTTTTTTTTTGTGTGTGTGTGTGTGTGTGTGTGTGTGTGTGTGTGTGTGTGTGTGATTGGTTTGTAATATAGAAATAGATATATATTTATATTATACAATGTGTATGCTTATATTGTCAGTGCAGTGTGCTAGAGAGGATATGACAGTGACATGCACCTTGCACTCTTGAGGAAATGATGTCAGAACCCCAGGTATAAAGGAACTATTTCCAGGGGTGGGTGGGGTGAGGGTGGGAAGGGTTGGGCCTAAACTGTGCCCTTGCAAAACAATCAACTAAAAGCTCTGACCCACTGCTGCAATGAGTGCCTTCCTGTCAGCAAGATGCCTTACACAACAATTTGATAGAGAAATGCCCTGCTAATCAGACAGAGAAAAATCCACACATCCAAGTCAGACACAGGTAAACCTCCCCAGTAAATACTCTTCAGTAGAATAAACTGTGTCCTGCATACTCGAGCAGACATTTATTTATTTATTTAAGAGAATAACCAGGCAGGCATGCTGAGCGGGGGCTGCTCTTTTCCAGATGTGACCTGGGGGTTACATAGAAAATACAGCCAGAAATGTACAGTACGGGGGTAATACAACAGGTCCAACAATAGTAACAGAGCTAGGCACACATTTGTTTGAAATATTACTACAAGGGTGGTCTGGGTGCTCAGCGTAAATACAGTCAGAGAACAGGCAGGTAAACAATAATTTACTGAGACAGTATTAAAGCTGTTGAGATTCATCAAGATGCCCCTTGGTTGTGGGTCTAGGCTGCTGGTAGCAGTTGCACGTGTCAGAGAAGTGGTCATGGAGGAGTGGTTTTAGGAGCCTGGGGGCAGGGGTAAGCCTGATGTGAGCAGGAAGATCATTCCAAAGTTTTGGTAGGCAGTATTTTAAGGCAGATTGACCCTTCGAGGTATGCATGAAAGGGAATTTGAGTAGCCTGGAGTTGGAGCATCTGAGATAGTAAGCCGGGGAGGGTTGTGCCATCAGAGTGGAGCTGAGGTAGGGGTGGAGGGAGTTTGTCCAGAATTTAGCTATTACATTTGCACTGTGTATTCGACGTCAGGACTCGCACGAGGGTAGTGTTAAGGAGCTATATAGGTCACAGTGATGGGTGATGGGCGGGCAGTCCAGGATGAAGCAGCAGTAGGAGTGAAAGAGGGTATCCAGGCCGGCTAAGGTGGTTGGGGGTGCTGATCCGTAGACCACATCGCCATAGTCAAAGATAGGGAGAATCATTTTATGCACTAATTCCCTTTGGTCTGTGGGGGGAAGGCATCCTTTATTACGATGAAGTGCACCCAGTCTGGGGTGCAGTTTTTTGTGTAGCGAATCAATGTGGATGGAGAAATCCAGGTATTGATCAAGCCATACTCCCAGGTATCTAAAGGAGGTGCAGGTCTCCAGAGGAGATCTGTCCAGGGTATGGAAAGTAAGGGGTGACAGCTAGGCGTGAGAGCCGTGGTTGCGTGCCGAATGTTAGGGAGATGGTTTTCTTTGGGTTTAGTACTAATTGATTGGATCTGAACCATTTTTGGACAGCGTCAAAATCCTGTTGGAGGGCTGCATGAACATCCCTAGTGGTGGGGCCGGAGGCATATATTATGGTGTCATCTGCATACATTTGTATGGCTGAGGCTGAGCAGGTCAGTGGGAGGTCATTTAAAAATATGGAGAAAAGTATGGGGCCTAGCACTGAGCCTTGGGGGACCCTCATGGAGCTTGGGAGTGGGGGGGATATTTGAGCCCTGATTTTGACAGACTGTTTATGGTCGGTCAGGTAGGCATGGAACCAGCTAGTGGCTAGGCTGGAGAGGCCTGCTTCACTTAGTTTTGTGAGTAGCTTTAGATGGGAGACAGTGTCGAAAGCCTTGGCCAGATCGATGCAAATGGCCGAGGTGATATGTCCCTTGTCCATCTCCGAAGATATGTAATTTGAGAGTCTTAAGAGTGTGGTGATTGTGGAGTGGGATTTCCGAAAGCCTGACTGATAGGGGGTGAAGAAGGAGGTAGATTTGAGGAATTGAGTGAGTTGCGTAAGAGCTAGGTGTTCCTGCACTTTGGCCAGAACTGGGAGAAGGGAGATGAGGCGATAATTTCCTGGTGAAGATGGATCGCCACCCTTAGGTAGGGGTGTGACAAGTGCCTGCTTTCATGCAGCTAGAATTTGAGCTGTAGAAAATGAGAGGTTTAGGTAGTCAACTAGAGGGGCAGCTATTGCAGGGGCTGATGGTGGAGACATAATAGACTGTAATGGCCTATTTCTGCTTGCATGTTTTTATGTAAGCATGTAAGCCCTATACTCAAGGGGATGCATCCTCAGATCTAGATTCCAAATCAAGCACATTAGGCATTGCAGAAGCTGATGCTTATTTTAGTTTCTGCACCCATTTTACAGTTTCATAGGACTGTTAAAACTAAAAAAGTAGTTATGTAAGAACTTATCATAACAGTAGATCTGTGAGGGGATTTCTTGCAGCAGGCCACACCTATGGAACTATGGTCGCCAGGCACTTGAACCACAACAAAACTTTTTCTAGCTAGCAATCTACCAGGGGGGCCACCCACTCTGACATCATATGCCAATGTCGATCAATCCTGTAAGAGTGGCAGCCTTGTGCCCTCTTCAGTTCTCCCACTGAAAATTGTAAGCTACTTAGTCCCATCAAAGGGAACCAAGGAGGGACCGAAGGTTCCCACCAAAATAAAAGAATGGAGAAACAGGTACAACACAGGATGACATCCCAGGTCCAGGGGAAAGGAGGGAGGAACAGCATAGCCTGCTGCAAGAGTTCCTGTAGCACACCTACTGTTATGGTAAGTTCTTACTGTATGTAACTGTATTATCTAACTTCAAGGATATCTCTTTCAGCAGGCCACATCTGTGGAACGAATCCCAAGCAGTTTCTGACAACAAGTAATGCAGTCTAGGTGGTAGGAAACCAAAAGCCTAAGAAAGTAGGCCCTGGAAAACAGCTAGGCCAAAATTGACCCTACGCCTAGAGGAAATGTCCAGACTATAGTACTTGGCAAAGGTGTGGACAGTACTCCAAGTGGCAACATCACAAATCTCTGCAGCTGTCACATTCCTGAAAAAGGCAGTAGAAGTGGCTATCCTTCTAGTTGAATGGCCACGAACAATATTAGGAAGGTCCTTAACATACTCCTTAACACACTTCCTGTAGCAATAGGCGATACATTTGGCCAACCATTTGGACAAGCACTGTTTTGAAACAGGGATGCCCTCTTTCTCAGGGGTGAAAGAAATAAACAATTCTTTGGACTTGCTACAGTCCTTTGTAAGATGGGTATAGTAATGAAGAATTCTATGCACATCTAAAGTGTGAAGAAATTCTACTCCTGGATTGGCATGCTCTGGGTAATAAGCAGGAAGATGGATGGATTGGTTTAAAGTAAACTCAGATACCACCTTAGGAAGAAACTTATAATTAGTATGCAAAGACACCATGTCTTTGTGGAAAACCAAATAAGGCTGCTCACAGATGAGTGCCTATAGCTCTGAAAAGAAACCATAGCTCGCATGTCATGGCCAGCTCGAATGGAGCCAAAGTAAGTTTTTCCAGCACAAAATTCAAGTCCCAGGATGGAACTGGATTGTAGATAGGAGGCTTCAGGTGTAGAATGCCTCTCAGAAAATGTATGGGACACCTTCAGTTGTGCCTCTGTATGTCCGTCAGTAGGCACATGGAAAGCAGAGATGGCAGACACATGCACCTTAAGAGAGGAGTACTTTAGACCGGAGTCTGAAAGGAACAGCAAGTACTCCAGAATCTGATTCACTGGAAAAGTGCAGGGATCAAGCTGACTTGAAGCATTCCACAGCGCAAAATATTTCCACTTTATAGGTGGCTCTAGTGGAAGGCTTCCAAGCTGCCACCAGGACATCAGCCACCTTGGGAGACACCTAGAACCAAGCCATTGCAATGTCCTCAGGAGCCAGGCATGAAGATGCAGAAATTTATGGTCTGATGGACCAGCATGCCCCGGTTCTGGGAGAGCAAGCTGGTGCACAGAGGAAGAGGTAGTGGAGGAGTGAGAAGGTATCCTTATGTGCAACCTGGCAAAGGGCACTGTGACTATGGCTGCAGCCATTAGACCCGAAAGCCGGAGAAATGTTCTGGCTGAGACATATCGGCTGCTGTATAGCAAGCGGGCTTGGACTATAGGGTGATTTTCCTGGTCTGGGGCAAGAAGGCTTTGCTTTGAGAAGTATCAAGAACTGCCCCTATGTACTGCAGGTGACTACAGGGGGTCAGAACTGACTTAGGCAGGTTGATTGTAATGCCCAGATCCTGGAATAGGTGGGTAGTATGTTACACAGTCTGTAATAGGCACTCCCTGGACTTGGCTTTGAGAAGTCAGTCTTCAAGGTAGGGAAAGACAGAGACCATCCCACCTGAAAGCAGTGGCCATGCCTGTCAGGTAGATGGTAAACACCCAAGGGGCCAAAGATAAGTCAAAGGGCAAGGCCTAGAAATGGAAGTGTGTCCCCTGGAAATAAAAGCTTAAGTATTAGATACATAGATACATAGACACTGATGGCAGATAAGGACCTATGGCCCACCCCATCTGCCCATTTGAGCTTCAAAGTTCACTTTACGTTTTCCTAGAAGTCTGTTGCCTCTTACCCCTGACCTCCAGAATTTCCTTATGTCTATTCCATGCACTCTTAAATCCCGTGATTGTTTCAGCCCCCGCTAATTCCTCTGGCAGGGTGTTCCACTTTTCCACCACCCGTTCTATGAAGAAATTCTTTCTCACATTTCCTCTGAATTGCCCTCCCTCCAACTTCATCCCATGCCCTCTAGTCCTGGAATATCTTTTTCACTGACAAATAGTGTATTCCTGCACTCTGTTCCACCCTGTAAGATACTCATATGTCTCTATCATATCCTCTCTTTCTCTCCCTCCTCTCCTCCAGGGAGTAGATATGCAAGTCCCACAACCTGTCCTCATTGGACTTGTGATGTAATCCATGTACCATCTTTGTTGACCTCCTCTGAACCTTCTCTATCCTATGTCCTTTCATAGGTAAGTTGTCCAGAACTGTACACTGTACTCCAAGTGGGGCATCACTAGTGTCTTGTACAGTGGAATTATGACGTCCCTTCTCCTGCTGGTAATGCCCCTGCCTATGCATCCCAGCATCCTATTTGTTTCACCTGCTGCCTTGTTGCACTGTTTCTCTACCTTGAGGTCATCAGAGATGATAACCCCAAGATCCCTTTCCTGCTTGATGCATGGTATATCCTTACCCCCTAAATGATATATTGTTCCAGGGTTTTTGTGCCCCATATGCACTATCTTGCACTTCTTTGCATTGAATTTCAACTGCCAAACCCCTGACCATTCTTCAAGTTTCTGCAGGTCCCACCTCATTCTGTCTACACCCTCTAGCATGTCCACTCTGTTACAGAGCTTTGTGTCATCAGTGAACAGGGAAACACTGCGCAATGTCATTGATGAAGACGTCGAATAGAACTGGTCCCAGCACTGATCCCTGTGGTACCCCACTGGTCACCCTTCCCTCTGTGGAGTGACAGCCATTTATCATCATCCTCTGTGTTCTGTCACCCAGCCAGTTACATACCCACTGCAGTACTGTCCTGCCTACTCCCATATTCCCAAGTTTGTTTAATAGCCTTCTGTGTGGCACAGTGTCAAAGGCCTTGATAGGCCATGTCCACTGCCATCCCCTGATTCACCTTCCTTGTCACCCAGTTGAAAAATTCTCGATAAGGTTGGTCTGACATGACCTCCACGTGGTGAAACAATGCTGCCCTGGGTCCTGTAGTCCATTGGCAACCAGATGTTCCACCAATCTCTCCTTCAGTAGTGCTTCCATTATCTTCCCCACTACTGAGGTGAGGCTGACTGGTCTGTAGTTCCCCGCTTCCTCTTTGTTCCCACTTTTGTGTAAGGGAATTACATCTGCTATCCTCCAGTCTTTGGGTACTTGCCCTGTTTCCAGAGATCAGCTAAACAGGATTGCTAGAGGCTCAGCCACCACCTCTCTTAGTTCCTTTAGGATCCTGTGGTGCACCCCATCTGGCCCCATTCCTTTATCAGCTCTTATTACTTCCAGTTCCTTCAGGACCCTTTCTCTCGTAAAGGGACTTGTATCCATTTCTGCGCCATTCCCACCCCCTGTACTCACTTCAGGCCCATTACCCTCATCTTCATCAATAAAGACTGAGCAGAAATACCTGTTCAATATGTTAGCTTTACTGTTGTCATTCTCCACGCAGCCCTCATCCTCCCCCTTCTGTCTCACTATCTCTCCCTTTGCCTTTCTTTTTTCACTTATGTACCTGTAAAAGGTTTTGTCCCCTCTACCCACTGATTTTGCATTGTGCTCTTCTGTTTGAGCTTTGGCTTCCTTTACTGACCTCCCTGCCTCTTTTTGCTTCTCCTGGTACTTCTCCCTATCCCCTTCTGCCTGTGTCTTTTTGTATTTCCTGAATGTGATCTTTTTGGCTTTCATTTTCTCCGCTACCTTCTTGGCAAATCATAATGGCCTACTCTTCCTTTTCCCCTGCCTAACCTGCTTAACGCATAATTATGTTGCTCTTGTAATCCTCATTTTAAATATTGCCCACTGTTCCTCAATCCCTGACTCCTGCCACATTCCCATTAATGCATCTTTCAAGCATCTCCCCATTTTCCCAGAGTCTGTCCCCCTAAAATACAGGATACGTGTTTTTGTGCGGTTTGGTTCTGCTCCTTCTGTGATGTCAAACCATAGTGACTGGTGGTCACTGTTCCCCAGGTGCTTCCCTACTGTTACCCCCATCACACCATCCCCATTTGTGAGCACAAGGTCCAGTATTGCATTCTGTCGAGTTGGTTCCATGCCAAGTTGCTTGAGGAAGGCACCTTGAAGGGAGTCCAGGATAAATCTGATCCTGGTTAATGCTGCTTCTGGGGGGCTCCAAGCCACGTCTGGAATATTAAGTTCTCCAACCAGCACCACCTCACCTTTGTCTACCATTCCTTGGATGGATAGCTTCGGTTCCCTATCTGTTTCTTCCTCCTAGGCTGGTGGTCTATAGACCACCCCTGTGCGAATGGCTGGCACCATTTTCCTTTCCAGCTTAACCCACAGTATCTCTCCCTCATTTTGTTCCTCCTGGATCTTTGTGGCCTTTATGCTATCTTTCATATAAAGTGCCTCTGTTTCCCCCTTCCTACCTGCCCTGTCCCTTCTGAATATGCTGTAGCCAGGTATGACCATCTCCCAGTCATGGTTAGCATTACACCAGATCTCTGTGATGGCCACAATGTTCAGGTTCGACTGCACAATGACAGCCTCCAGACCCTCCATATTGTTGCTAAGGCTCCTTGCATTGGCACACATGGCTTTCCATGATTTGAACTCCCTGGACTGTTCATTTGTAGTCTCTCCCTTGCCATCCATTACTACGTCATGGGGTTCTTCTTTCCCAGGTGCATCACCTTGCACTTTTTCAATTGAATTTTAACTATCAAACCTTTGACCACCCTTCTAATCTTATCAGGTCCTTTTGCATATTCCTTATTTCTTCCTCACAAGCTACCCTCTCGCATAGTTTTGTATCATCGATGAATAGACCTAACTTACCGTGGATTCCTTCTCCAATGTCACTAATAATCATATTGAAGAGGACTGGTCCCAGGACTGATCCCTGCGGAACCCTGCTCTTTACCTCCTTCTCTTCTGATCTAACCCCATTGACTACCCCTCTTGTCTCCCACCTTTTAGCTTGTTTCTCACCCATCTCACAAGACTTTTACATGTTCCAAGGTTGACCATTTTCTTAAGTAACCTCTTGTGTGGTAATGAATCAAAGGCATTGCTAAAGTCAAAGTACAGCAAGTCTACCATGTGGCCCTTGCCTAGCTCCCTTGTCACCCAGTCAAAAAAGACTATCAGGTTGGTCTGACAAGACCTTCCTGCAACAAAACCATGTTGTTTATTATCCTGAAGTCCCCTTGCTTTCCAGGTATTCTGTGAGATCCTCTTTAATCAGGGACTCCATCAGCTTCCCCACAATGGAGGCTAGGCTAACTGGCCTATAATTTCTTATGAACATATGAACATTCGAACATACAAAATTGCCAGCAGATACAGGCCATATGGTCTAGCTAGTCTGCTCGAGTGTGCAGCACTTCAGCCATTAGACTGCAACTGCCCCCTTCCCATTAACTCTTCCCTCCCCCAACTGCCACCTCCCAGTAAGTACTTTCCCTTTGAATTTGTCCCGCCCCCTCTTGAAACACCCCACAGTCTGCACTGATATGAGTTGCTCAGGCAGAGCATTCCACCCTGTTACCACTTTTTCAGTGAAGTAATGCCTCCTCCTTTCCCTCCTGAATCTGCCCCCCTTTAACTTCAAGGAGTGCCATCTGGTATCTCTTCCGTTCTGGAGAGTGAACCCACCCTGGAATCCTTCTCTGTTCATTCCCTTCAGGTACTTGAAGGTCTCAATCATGTCCCCTTTCTCTCTTCTATCCTCCAGGGTATACATGTTGAGCTCTTTTGTCTTTCCTTGTCAGTTCAATCACCCAACCCCTGGATCATCTTTGTTGCTCTTCGCTGCACTGCCTCCAGTAGTTTGATATCCCTTTTCAAGTGCGGGTGCCAGAACTGCACGCAGTACTCCAAGTGCAGCCTCACCAGGGACCTATACAGGGGCAATATGACTTCACTACATCTGGATGTAATCCCCCATGCTATGCACCATAGCATCCTGTTAGCCTTAGCTGCTGCCTTCCTACATGAGCTGAGTGTATTAATTCCCTGGTCACCAGCACACCCAGGTCCTTCTCCTCGTTGGATGTGGACAGTTTGATTCCATCCATCCAGTTGCTGTATCCTGGGTTTTTACCTCCAAAATGAATCACCTTGCACTTCTTGGCATTGAACACAAGCTACCGAGTGTGCGACCACTCTTCAAGTCTTGCCAAGTCCTCCTGCAGTAATTTTCCACCCACCTCCCCATCTACCTCAGCACAGATCTTGGTGTCAACAGCAAAGAGGCTGATCTTATTCTTGATCCCAACCGCTATGTCTGTGATGAAAATGTTAAACAGGACTGGTCCCAGTAATGAGCCCTGTTGGACACCACTTGTCACTGCCCTGAGCTCCGACGCTTCTCCCTCCACAACTACCCTCTGTTGCCTGTCCCTCAGCCAGTTTTTGACCCATTGAGCTAGCTTCCACCCTATACCAAGACTCCTCAACTTGCAGGTCAACCTTTCATGTGGCACTGAATCAAAGGCCTTTCTGAAATCCAGGTAGACTACATCTACTGCATGGCCCTCGTCCAGTGCCCATGTGACCCAGTCAAAAAAATCAACCAAGTTTGTCAGACAGGATCTGCCAGCGATAAACACATGCTGTCTGTCATCTTGTAGATCATCATCCACAAGAAACTGCAGCAGTCTTTCTTTGAGGATAGAGTCCATCAGTTTCCCCACAATTGCAGTGAGGCTCATTAGTCTGTAGTTCCCTGGTTTATCCTTGGGCTGACTTTTGTGGAGAGGTACCACATCCACCTCCCTCCAATCTCTGGGCACACATCCCATATTTAGCTAGGTGTTGAAGAGATCTACCAGTGGCACTGCCAGGACCTCTGCCAGCTCCCTCAGCACCCTGGGATGTACCTGCATCTGGCCCAGGTGCCTTGTCTACCCTCAAGGCACTAAGGCCCTCCAACATAGAAACAGAAACATAGACTTTGACGGCAGATAAGGACCGCTAGGCCCATCTAGTCTGCCCATTTCCCTACCTACAGGACAGGCTGCAGATCCTACTTAACCAACAGCCTATATCTTTCTGCCCCCCACAAGAATTGCCTTATGTCTGTCCCATGCATTCTTGAATTCTCCCACAGTTTTAGACTCCACAATTTCCTCAGGAAGGCTGTTCCATGCATCCACTACCCTCTCTGTGAAATAATACTTCCTCACATTGCCCCTGAACCGCCCTCCTTCTATCTTTAAATTGTGTCCCCTTGTTCTTGCAAGTCTCTTTTCTGAAAGATGCTACCTCTTGGACTTTGTTGATTCCTTGAGGTACTTGAGTTTCTACATGTCCCCCCTCTCCCTTCTTTCCTCAAGGGTATACATATTAAGCTCCTTTAGTCTCTCCTCATACGGCTTCTCTTGCAGACCCTGCACCATTTTAGTTGCCCTCCTCTGGACTGCCTCTATCCTGTCTATGTCCTTGCGGAGATGGGGTCTCCAGAACTGGACACAGTATTCCAGATGGGGTCTCACCAACTGTCTGTACAGAGGGATAACAACTTCCTGTTTTCTGCTGCTGATGCCTCACCCTATACATCCCAGTATACCCCAGCCCTCCCTACTGCCTTCTCACATTGCTTGCTAACCTTAAGGTCATCTGATATGATTACCCCCAGGTCCCTTTCCTGTTTTGTTGCTGTTACTACCTCCCCACCCATTGTGTATTCTTCCCCTGGGTTCTTGTTTCCCAGGTGCATTATTTTGCACTTTTTTGCATTGAATCCTAGCTGCCATACGTCTGAACATTCCTCCAACCTTGCCAAGTCCCTTTTCATCCTTTCCACGCCTCCTTGTGTATCAATCCTGTTGCAGATCTTTGTGTCATCTGCAAAAAGGCATACTTTTCCTTCCAGTCCCTCTGCAATGTCACTGATGAAGACATTAAAAAGGACTGGACCCAATACTGAACCCTGCAGTACCCCACTAGTAACCGCCCTTTCTTCAGAGTGGACTCCATTTGCAATTACCTTCTGTGTCCTGTTGTCCAGCCAATGTTTTACCCAGGCTACCACCCTGGGACCCACTCCCAGGCTGGTTAATTTGACTAATAATCTTTGTGTGGGACTGTGTCAAATGCCTTGCAAAAGTCTAGGTAGGCCATGTCCACAGCCCTCCCTGGTCTACTACTTTGGTCACCCAGTCAAAGAAATCTATTAGATTCGCCTGACATGACCTTCCGCTGTGAACCCATGCTGCCTTGGATCCTGTGCTCCACTGGACCTCTAGGTACTCAACTATTCTTTCCTTCAGAAGTGACTCCATCAATTTCCCTACCACAGAGGTCAGACTGACAGGTCTGTAGTTTCCTGCCTCTGTCTTGGTCCCACTTTTGTGAAGGGGAGTCACATCCGCCTTCCTCCAGTCCTCGGGTACCACACCATCTTCCCATGATTTATTAAAAAGAGTAGCCAGTGGTTTTACTAGTTTCTTCCTTAATTCTTTTAGAATTCTGGGGTGAATTCCATCAGAACCCATTGCTTTGTCCACCTTCAGTTTTAGGAGTTCTTGCAGAACCCTTTCTTCTGTGAAAGGACTGGGATTGACCCCCCCTATCAAGAGTGCTTCTGTTAATTGGATTAGGCACTTCCCCCTCCTCTTTTGTGAATACTGAGCAGAAATATTCGTTCAGTATTCCTGCTTTTTCACTGTCCCCCTCTGCCCACCCACCGTTCATTCTATTCAGCCTCACTATCCCTCCCTTTGTCTTTCTACGCTCGCTGATGTACCTATAAAAGGTTTTATCCCCCTTCTTAACTGAGTGAGCTATCTTTTCCTCAGTTTGGGCCTTTGCTATTCTGACTTCCCTCCCTGCTTCTTTCTGCCTTAACTGGTACAGCTCTCTGTCCTGCTCCTTCTGTGTTTCCTTATACTTCCGGAATGCTATCTTTTCTCCTGACTTTCACAGCCACCTCTCTTGAGAACCATAGTGGCTTTTCTTTCATTTTGATTTGTTTATTTGCTTCACACAAGGCTTGTTGCCTCTGTGATGGCAGTTTGATAATTCCCATTGTTGCTCCACACCTCCTTCTAGCCTGTTTGCTAGTGCTTTTCTGAGGCACTCTCCCATCTTGCCAAAGTCAGCCTTCCTAAAGTCCAGTACCCTCACTTTTGTATGGCTTGACTCTGTAGCTGAGTTTAACGTGAACCACACTGTTTGATGGTCACTTGTTCCCAGATGGCAACCCACTTCTAGATCTGAGATCCTCTCACTGCCCCCGTTTGAGAGTATGAGGTCTAAGATTGCTCCCTCACGAGTGGGTTCGAAACTAACTGTCTAATGCCTGCCACCTGTAGGGCATCAAGAATGGCCCTGCTCTTGGATGTGGCTGCAGCAAATGTGCTCCAGTTAACATCTGGCATATTCAGGTCTCCCATCAACAGTATCTCTCCTTTCTCTGCCATTCTAAGAATGCCTTCCATCGTATCCTTGTCCATTCCTTCCCCTGACATGGGGTCTGTACACAACCCTGTGTGGATTGTGGTGCCTTTCCAGTCTCAAAGTGACCCACAGTGCCTCCTCTCCTCCCTGTTTACTCTTTTGTTCAGTTGCTTTTATCCCTTCCTTTACATAGAGAGCTACTCCTCCCCCTCTTCTCCCCTGCCTGTCTCTCCTGTAGGTTGTGTACCCTGGTATGTTAACATCCCAGTCATGGTTCTCTGTGTACCATGTTTCTGTGACTGCTACGATATCCAGGCATCCCTCTTCCATTAAGGCCACCAGCTCAGGGAGCTTGTTGCCCAGACTACGGGCATTGGTACTCATTACCCTCCATTTCCTGATGGCCTTACCTCCTTTTGCCCCATCCCTGTCCTTCTTGCCTTTGTCACTTTCTCCATTTACCCCTGCCCTTCTCCCTATCGACACCTCTATGTTGGTGTTTGCCACACTTACTACCGTGATTGTTTGGGGCTAGGATTTTCCTGATCCTTTCCAGTGCCTCCCCTTTCTTAGCTAGGTCATTTGTCCCTAGGTGGACAATGACATCCAGCTCCCTCCCCTGTGCAGCTGCTCCGGCAATCCTGAGGATTCGCTCCCTGTCCCTCTAAGCCATGGCGCCAGGCAGGCACCTTACCTCCCTCTCCCCTTCCTTGCCCAGTTCTACCTTCCTAACAATGGAGTCCCCCAGCAGGAGTTGTTTCCTTCCCCTGCAGGGTCCCCTGCCACCCTCCTGTGGGTCTCCTTTGTGGAGGTTCCCAGCATCCTCCTTGGTCTCCACTGTGGGTGCCTCCATAGAGGAACCACACTTTGCCAGAATGGCATAGGAATTGTGGAGAGGTACAACTGGAGGGATGCGCCCTGTTCCACCACCCTCACCCTCCCTGAGCCCACTGTGGTCCAACTACTCCTCTTTCTTGGCAACCTCTGAGGCAACGGCAGTGGCACTGGTGGTCCCTGGATGGAAGAGGAGGTCCCACAAATCCTGGCCAACTCAGCCTGGAGATGAGCAACCTCCTCCCTCAGCCCAGAGGTGCCTGCAGATGGGAAAACACCACATCCTCCAGAACATCTCCCGGAAGACTGCTGCTCCACAGCCACTGCACTGCACCACTCCAATCATGTCTTATTTCTGGCCCCTTAACTGTTTGCAATCCTTACTCTTTCCTCTGTTTTTTTTCTCTCTCTCCTTACTTTCTGCCTGTGTGCCCTTTAAGCTCCTGATTGTCCTGTTCTGAGACAAGAATATCCTATAATTCTCAGTAGACCACTTACTTGTTCAGAGGCAGACCTCCAGCAGCTAGAGGGGGCCGGAGAGCTACTCTTGCCCTTCTAGGATGGTGGGTCCTTGGTGGTTCTGTGATCACTCACTTCCTGCCCCTAAACAGGAAGTTCCTGTTGTCAGTCAAATCCTGTGCCTATAAAAATAGAACTAGCTTTGGGTGGGGGGGGTGGAGGGGAAGGAACGAGGGCAATATAGTCCCAGCAGAGAAGTTCAGTCACACAGCAGTCCTTTCTCCTGGTGTCTTCTGCCATGCTGCCTCCAGCCCCCTTTACACCATGATGACCCCATCTGTGGTTGTCTCAGCCCCCATGTCTGCTCCCCCTTTCCCTGCAGGGATGGGTCCATCCCTCACCCTTGAGAACACTGAACAGAAGTACTCATTAAGTGCTTCTGCTTTCTCTGCCCCTTGTCTACCCACCCACTGCCTCTCCTGATCCTAATTATTTGATCCTTGCACTTCCTCTTTTCTCTGATATCCTTGAAGAAATCCTTTTCTCCTTCCTTAATCCCCTGTGCTAATATACTTTCCCTGATCTTTTGCAGTCCTGACTGCTCTGCTCACTTCCCTGGATTTCATCACATACTTCTCCCTATCCTCTGCCCTGTTGGTTCTCTTGTAGGTTTACGAAGGCCCTTCTCTTATCCCTCACCTTCTTTATTACCTCTCTGTTCATGCAGCTTGGATGCTTGGTCCTTGATTTATTTTGCTGGCTCTTGACACAAGCTTTAGTGGATTCAATCAGCTCTAGTTTTATGATCACTCATTTCTGCTCTGCGTCCATGTCAGGGTGGATGCCATATATGTTTGTTCTCATTAATTGCCCCATCCTGCCAAAGTCTGCCTTTCTGAAGTCCAGGACCTTTGTTTTTTTATTGTGGATCTCTCTACCCAAGCTGATAGAGAACCACACTGTGTGGTGATTGTTACCAGCCAGTGGTTCCTCCACCCTTACATCTGTGACCTGTTCTCCATCCTCCAGCACCAGGTCTAGAATATTTTCTTCCCTTGTTGGCACTGTCACCCTTTGGGTCAGGAAGCCAAGCTGGATTGCTTTCAGGAGGATCTTCTCCCTGGCGCATGTGGTGGTTAGGATGCTCCAATCCATTGCTGGTAAATTGAAGTCTCCCACCACCACAGTGCTCCCTTTGCCACAGAGTCTCCTTAGCTGCTCCCCTAGCTCCCTATCCATGTCCTCTTTGAGGGTTGGGGGCCTATAAACAACTCCCAATCAGACCTTAGCCCCCTTTGGGGCAGGGAGTTATATCCAAATGACTTCTGACCTACCTTCTTCCCCCTCTTCCCTGACGCATCCAATCCCTTCCCTTATGTAAACAGCTACTCCCCCTCTTTACCTTTTTCTTTGTCCCTCTTGAATAATTTAAATCCTGTGATCGCCAAGTCCCAGTTATGGTTTTGGGTTGCCCACATCCCAGTGATGGCTACTATGTCCACCTCTCCTTCTGCCAGTAGTGGCGGCAGCTCTGCCATCTTATTCCCCAGGCTCCTAGCATTTAATGATGCCACCATCCACCCTTACTCTCTCCCAGCTGACTCCTTACTCTCCTCTTCCCCACATCCTAGACCAAGTAGGTCCTATCATTGCTATGGGGGGGTGGTCCTCTGAACCTCTTCTCATAAGAACCTGTCTTCTTCCATAGTGAAGAAGGAGCAAAAATAGCCATTCAAAATGGCAGCCTTCTGTCCATCTATTTCTATCACCGTAACCTCTCCACCAGACATGCTATATTCCCCTTTTAAGTATTTCACTAATATATCCAAAAAAAAGTTCTGCATCTGCTTTTGCCTCCCTAATGGCACTCTAAGCATCCCTGGCTTTCTGAAGGTATTACTCCCATTCTGCCCCTCCTTGCTTGTTCTTGTATTTATAAAAGGCCCTTTTTTTGGCCCCTACTGCTTCCCTGACTCTACATGAAAACTATAGAAGTTTCTTTGATCTATTTTTCTTTGTGACTACTTTCACACATATTTTTGATGCCTCAAGGATAGCCCCTTTAATTGCTTTCCATTTCTCCTCTACCCTACCTATGTCCCTCACCTCTTCTAACCTCTTCCTGACCAGTTCTGTCATCTTAACGAAGTCTGCTCTTCTAAAGTCAGGGATCTTGGTTTTTAAGTGTGGCTTACCAGACTCTAGGGCCAGTTCAAACCACACAGAGCTATGGTCATTATTCCCCAGTGGCTGCACCACTCTCTAGGCCCCACCAGCTCTTTACAGGTGAGTACTACATCTAGGACTGCAGATTGACTGGTGGATTCCCTAACTACCTGTACCAGGACACAGTCCTGAAATGCATCCAGCAGTGACTAACTCTTGGCAGTCTTGGCCACTGGGACCTCCCAATCAGTGTCAGGCAAGTTTAGGTCCCCAATCATTACCACATCTCCCTTTGCCAACCCTCTTCTAAGTTCCTGCTCCTCAAGTACCCTTTCACGTTCCTCCCCTTGACCCCAGGGCCTATAGACTACCCCTAATCTTATCTTTCTTCCCAAGGCTACTGTGAATTGCACCCCTATAGGCTCAATCTCCCCATATGAAACTCTAATGACCCCATCTTCAGTTACTTCAATACCAACCCTGACATAGAAGGTGACCCCCCCACCTGACCTGCAATCCCTCCTGAATAATGTATATCCAGGGGCCAGCATCTCCCAGTCATTATTTTCTGTGGCCCGTGTTTCTGTGATGACCACAAGGTCTCCCTCAGTGTGTACCATCATTGCCTGGTGCACACTAAGTTTGTTCCCCAGGCTCCTGGTGTTAATGCCTACCCCCCTTCCATTTTGCCCGTGTTCTGGTTCTGCTACAAACTGTCTGCTATGCTTCCTCCCCTTTTCCTTAGTGCCATTGCCTGCAGCTTTTTTCTCTTTCAACTTCTCCCCTTACTGTTGTAACCCCTACATTGCTCCCTATACCCTATTTCCTGCTACCGTCCCTGGGTGTGGGGGAGTACTATCTTGGATCCCATTGTGCTAGCCCTCCTTTCTGGATCCTGTAGACCTGGACTCCCCCACAGTCAGTTTAAATGCCTGATATAGACATCAAACTTCTGTCCCAGTGTGCTGGCCCCATCTCTTGTCAGGTGAAACCTGTCACCCTTGAAGAGCCTTCTGTTCCAGAAATCCCCCCAGTCCCTACAGAGTGGTACCCCATGACCTGATACCACTCCTTGAGCCAGCCATTGAATTTTGCTATCTCAGTACCCCCAATCCTGTCCTGTCTCTCTGCCCGGGTCCACACAGGGAGGACTTTGGAGAAGGCTAGGGAAGCCAAATGTATCACCAACCTGTGCCCCAGTCTTTGGAAACTCTGCTTCACTGCATGTACTCACTGGTTGGCCAGATCGTTGGTACCTGTATACATCACCACTCCCAGCTTCCCTTTCCCTCTCTACCATCCTCCCTATTCTATCTATGTCCTGGTTGACTGATGCTCCAGGCAGGCATCAAACCAGCCTCCTCTGTCTGCTCCCCCCAGCATCTAGTCCATACCTCTAACCATTGAGTCCCTGATTACTAGGACCTTTTTTGCAGTCTTACCCTCCTTGGGTGCAGATATGTTGTTTGGTCTGTCACCTGAAACTGATTCGGAGTCCCCACTTGTGAAGTAAGGAATCTGAGCCTCCTCCAGAGGTGAGAAACAATTCACTGCCAGGATGCAATTGGGCTGGAAAACTTCTTTAAGATTGTCCCTTCTAATCCTCCTGTGCCCCACAACCCTCCGCCCTTCCAGACCAGTGGGTCTCTGGGGGAGTGGGGTGAGGTGGGTATGCTCTTGCTGAGCTGACTGCGTAACTGGGTCATTTCTATCCTGGCTGCTATAAGCTAAGCATGGAACTCTACTCTGGTCCTGCAGAAGGGGCAGTGTCCTCTGCTCCAGAGTGCTTCCCTGAAGAAGAGTGCCCCACAGTCCCTACAACTGAGTGCCAACCCCCTGTACTATATCTTACCAAGAACTGTATTGATGAGACAGTAATTTAAGTAGTACCGACTGATTAGGATGCACTCCCCACCTAGGTGGAGGAGCCTAGTAACACCAGCTAGTTCTGCTGTATGGTGACAGTAATTATACACGCATACAAGTGTGTCCCAGAGTTGACAGATATTCAGGCTAAGCCCCTGCTGCAGACAAGAGACCGACTCTGCAGAATCTCTTCACACCAAGAAACAGCCTCCCAAACAACTGAGCATTTGAAGCACTACAACACCACAATTCTAAACTAAGCAACAGCCTCCCAACAATACCGTAGTTCTAAACAAAGAAACAGCCTCCCAAACAACAGGGTATTTTGCAGGGTATTTTAAATGCTACAATACCACAATTCTAAACCAAGCAACAGCCTCCCAAACAACAGGGTACTTTAAGTACTACAATACCACAGTTCCAAAGAAAGCAACAGCCTCCCAAAGAACAGGGTATTTTAAGCACTAAATGCCACAATTCTAAACCACTGAACCCTAAAAGTGTACCCTTTCAAAAGCACTTACCTTGCCACAGAACTGCACTTACTAGACTTAAACAGATCACTTGTAACAATGCTGCTTCACTGTGCAACCTTGCAACAAGTGTCAGTGGCTCAGTAGGTGGCACACTCGCCTCTGAGGCCGGGAGATCAGGGGGCTGTGGGTTCAGTTCCCACATCTGGCACTTGGGTTAATATCCCAGTACTGACACTGTAGTGCAGCATGAGAGGGGTGCTGCACTTCTGAGGTGCTGTCTTTCAGATGAGATGTTAAAACCGAGGTCCCATCTGCCTGGATTGGTGGTAGTTCAGGTAGATGTTAAAGATCCCATGGCAGTTATGGAAAAGAGTAGGGGAATTTTGTTTTTATTAAGTATTGTAGAGCATCACAACAAAAATTACAAACAAAATCAAACAGAGAAGAAAAGGAAAATTACAAAATCACGACTTCAGGTAACTGGAACATCCGAATCAGTTATCCAAGGAAGATTGCACCACACATTTCGAATATACAGTACAGTTTGGTAAGCTGTTTCCTTATGATACAAGCAGCGCATTTCCTTGCAAACGTTCCCCACGATATCATCATAAAACAATAATTTTTGTTGTAATGTGAACAAACAACGAGCATTCCAAATATACCATTTGAGAATAGCAAATAACACAGTTAAGGTACTAGAGTCCCAAGAAGACCATTCCCTGCCATAAGTCCCATAAATCAATGTTTCATAAGAAATCTTCTGAAAAGGTAACATATTCCAGCACAGGACCACATAAGACCAAAAAGACTGAATAAAAGAACACGTAAAAAATAAATGAAACACAGTCTCAGATTGTGCCACACACTGAGGCCTACTACAAAATCTTTTGTTTATAGCTTTATGTTTTTGATTAGATTTAACATTCAATTTTTCGTGGCAACAAAGCCACAGAACATCTTGAAATTTGCAAGGCACTCGGGTGTTACGAAACAGTCGCATAACATCAGATGTCAAAGATGGGGGGCATAAAGGAAGAGTAACAGACTCCTTAAAATGTTTATCCTGCACCTCAGAGTATAGCAATTTCTTTGAATAATGCAAAGCAAGGTGAGATGTAATACCCCAACTTTTAAGGTGCACAAAAATAAATCTATAATAAGCAGAGGAAAAAGGAACCATTTTAAAAATGTTCAGAGAATCCGAAACCCAACCATCATACCAAGCTCGAATCCGACATTTAAACAAAGGCGACCAACTAGTAAGCAGCCCACTACAAATAGGATGAAGATTAGCATACAAGAATTGAATAAACAAAAACAGGATTGGATTTATCATATGCAAGCCGCCATCAGCCACCCGAAAATACAATATGTTACGTTTAATAGGGTTCAGTCTACTGCACCAGATGGCTTGGAAAAATAAACCAGAAAGAGTGGCATCATGTTCTTTAGGTGGGGGAAAAATCATACTTATATATAAAAATAAAGGCAACCAATAAGTCTTGACCAAATATACCCGTTTACGTTTGCCCATAGTATACTTGTTCCAACCCTCTACCCACGCCTTCCCCTGTGCAATCTTCAAATCCCAGTTAATGAGATCTTGTCTATCAATGTTGAAGGCAATCCCTAAAATAGAGATGGGACCCATCGTCACTGGTATACCATCCAGATGTGTGGCAGAAAAGTCCAACCCTAAACATTTAAGGACACATTTACCTTTATTCAGGCTTATACCAGAAGCAGTACCATAAACAGAACAAAACTCAAGAGCTCTATGCAATTCAGCCACCAATTTCAGGAGTAGACAAATATCATCTGCATAAGCAGCGGCAGTCCAAGGGGCATGAAGTCCAGAAAGCAGAACTGGAGTTAAAAAACGAACATCATTTAACAACCAGAGTAAAGGGACTATACAAAAAACAAATAACAAAGGGCTTAAGGGACACTCCTGATGAACACCCCATTGAACTGGGACCATCGGCCCCAAAAACCTATTCACCAGAGGTCTAATAAAGACACAACGGTAAATAGCCTGTAACCATACACGAAAAGTATTAGGAAGACCATATCTGCGAAGAGTCCGCCATAAAAACTCAAATTCCACTGAATCAAAAGCTTTCCTTTGGTCCAAAGACACCACCAATCCAGTGGTAGAAGCAAATGAACTGGCTTCAAACACTTCCCTCAGTTCAATCAATTGGTCCGTTATTACCCTACCTGGAACAGCACAAGACTGGTGACTGGAAATAACACCCAACGCAGCCACAGATAAGCGAAGGACTAATATCTTCATCAGAATTTTAAAATCAACATTCAACAAGCAGATCGGCCTCCAATTTTCTAAGTCTTCCCTAGCCCCTTTCTTATACAACAGGGTTACCACACCCATAGTCGTATGAATAGGAAAAGTGCCCTTTTTCAACATAAATTATAGACCTGGGCCAATTCTTGGGAAATATACGGCACAAGCAATGCATACAACTCTAATGGAAGGCCATCCAACCCCGGCACCTTCCGTCTTGGTAATGCAGCCACTGCCTCCAAAACCTCCGTAGGGGAAATGTCCGAGGTAAGGGCAGCAACAACAGACCCTGAGAGGACAGGAACGTCCAAAAAGGGGAACCAGTGTGAAAAGGCAGCAGTATCAGTAAGCTGTGTATCAAACTGTTGTTCCAAATACCTAGACACCACTGACATTATATCAGATTGTTTTGTAACAGTCGACATATCAGAATCCCAGACAGCAGACATGGTTTTACACTGAATTCGGGAAGAGCAACTAAGAAAAGGGCAGATCTCCGACAAAGACCCCTGTGTCCCAAACCGCTGTTGCATATTTAAAGATGCCATTTTCTTCTCATGAAAGTCCTGCATTTTTTGTTCAAGAAGTCGAATTTGATCCCCATAATTATGTTTAGTGGTATATGCCAAACTCAACACTTGCTGTAGCTGCTGTCTGAGCATCTGATAGTTCACCTTTTCTAAGTCTGAGACATGTTTGCTCTCACATAATAAAAGAGTCCGTAAATCAGACTTCAAGCTATCCCACCAAAGAAAGGGAGTATCAAACAACTGAAACAAAGTCTTTTTCCCATCTATTAAATATAAAATTTGTTGGGTCAGGGAACCCCCAGAGAGTAATAATGTATTAAACTTCCAAAGGCCTGGGCCATGAGGTGAGTCCTGACTACCAACTACCACTGAAAAGGCATTATGATCAGAATAGGCCACAGCTTCTACCTGTGTGGCAAGTACAGGAACCTGTTTACTGAGAAAGAAAAAATCAATACGGGTAGCATGAGTACCCCTCTGGAACATAGACATCCCCTTAGAATGAAAGGATTTATAAACATCTTTAAGGTGAGCCAATTGGACTGTAGACTGTAAAGCTGACATATCGCAAAAAATCTTTTTGGTAGAGGTACCACTGCCACGATCTTGAAGCGTAAAACCGCAGTTAAAGTCGCCGCCCCAAAGCACAGTTTGTGCAGAAAAAAGAAAAGGCCAAAGCTGAAGAAAAATATCCACCCTGTCAGCTTTCATTTGCAGCGCATAAATATTAATAAGTGTTATGAATCTTAACATCCAACAAAAGAACCCTCCCCTGCACCAAATCTATCAAATTTATAAGCCGAATAGGTAAAGTAAATAAAATCACCACCCCAATACATGCATCCAAACCAAAAGACCAGTAAGAAGGACCCTTGTACCAGCCACTTCTAGCATGGCAAACCTCAAGGGCAGTGTGTAGTCTTGTGTCCTGCAAAAAAATAACATCCGCATGAGAGGACAGTAAATGAGAAAAGACACCACTACGTTTCTGCGGATTTTTAATGCTATTGACATTAATCGTCAAGAAAGTTAACTGGGCAGAAAGGCACATTCAAAGAAATCAAGGGGGTTTAAATGATTTAGATTTACCAGCACCAGAAGCTCTTTTCTTCTTCCCTTTAGGGGCAGGCCTCCCTTTTGAGAAGCCTGCCACCTGCTCACCTAACACACTGGATTCAGAATCAGAACAGGGATCCGCACATTGAGAACCCTCTGAAGAGACTTCAGAGCTCTTATCCAGAGAATCAGGTTCCAAAAGCAGAGGTTGAAATTGGTTAGAAGTTTGGTTTTCCAAAATTTTGTGAACCTTGGGGGCTGGTTGTCTCCAACTCCTGTGGCATGTTACCTGAAGTTCTGGATCAGTGGCCAAGTCCTTAGGAGGAGATGGGACCGGCATATCAGGAGAGAAAGGGATAAGTAAAGTCCCCAGTTCCCATTGTGGGAGGACCAAAGGTAGGGGAGGGTGTTCAGTAGAGTCTATCAACATAGAAACCACCTGAGTCTCTTGAACTACAGGAAGGGGTTCAGAGCAAAATTCAGGAGAAGGAGGCAACATTGACAGGGTAGCAGAAGGTTGAGAATCTGAAGGCAAGGGGAGGGTTCCCTGACCATACATGTGTCCGTTGAGCAGCGCAATCAGTAAGCGCTGCTCCTCCAAATCTCCAGAACCAGATTTGGAAGAAGCAGCCTGTGTACATTCACCATAGGTATGACCTGGAAGACCACATAAATTACAACTGGCCACTTCAGAACAATGCATGGACATATGACCCAGCTTCCCACACAAGGAGCAACGAATCTTATCACAGTCACTACTAAGGTGTCCCGGAGCACCACATTTATAACAAGATTTAGGTTGGTCTGGGTAAAATAAAACACCACGGTCACCTCCCCAAAAAAAAGAATTTGGTAGATGTTGTAAGGAACCATTTATTTCCCAAAGAAGAACCCTAAACCTCCAACCTCCCGTCCAAATGTCTTTACTATCAAAAATGGCTTCAGGGGCCCCCAAAACAGTACACCGTTGCTTGAGCCAAAAAAGCAAATCAGTCACACTGACACCCTCATTACGAAAAAGAACTGTGACAGATTTCTGAGCAGGTTAAGTAAAAGGAATAACCTCAAATGGAGCCCACAGCGGAGTACACTTTACTGCCCCATACCTGTTCCGAAAAGCTTCAAAACCAGCCTGCAATTTAAAGCTAACATCAAAAGAACATTCACCAGAAACATGGATGAGAGCATACAATTCAGTAGCCAGAAAATGCAAACTATGTTTAAGCAGTGTTTTCTCCACATATTCCCTATCAGGAAACACATCCAGTCCCCCCTTATACACAATACGAACAGCATTATGTCTCTTAGCTGGTAACACCTTTTTCTTGAAGGAGCCAACAGTGTTACCCCCTGAGGAGTTTGCGTTCTCACCCCCTGAAGACTGGGTGGGGGAAGCCATAGGAGGTAGAAGGGGGGGTTCCGAATGACAATCACCAGACGGAGCAGGGGATGAAGAAACAGAACCCACATGGTCCTGAGATGGAAGTACAGAGTGCAGTGGAAAGGCAAGTTTAGGATTGGGGGTAAATTCCAAGTCAGTGTCTAAATGTAAATCTGATACCTCACCCAAAGAGCACTGCACAGTCTGTGAAGGTGTTGTAGAAGACAGAGGGGGCTTCGTGGCGATCTGTATGCCTGGGATCCATATCGGGGCAAACCCTGAGGTCTACTGCTGAGAAACAGGAGAACGCACCCATCCCACTGCCCTGAGAGAGCGCTCCACTGACCACTGCTCCATATCATCCGAAACTGAGTCAGCCCAACCAGTATGCGACGCTGACCGTTTAACGATGCGCTGAGGAGCCGTAAAAGAAAATGTCAAAACACCATCCTGTTTCATTGGGTCAGTTTGGAAAATCACCCACGCAGGAATGAAAGCAGCATCAGAGAGTCCCGTTGCCACACCTAATGTGGGAGTATTCTGGGATGTCAGCATAACCTGACAACTCCCACTAGAGTCCACAGCACCTTCTGGCGCACTCAGGGGCGTAGGGGAAGGCAATACACTCGGCGAAGAACGATCTACCGAAACCACAGCTTGAAAAGGTATAGAAACAACATCCGTACTGGTAACGTCTGTTGCAGATGGTAAGGCAGGTTCCAAAGTGAATTCCTCCATTGTAGAAACAGCAGCCTGGTCTAGAACAGGCCCAGCAGGCACTTCAGTAATCCGTGAATCAGAATCCATATCAGGAGTCACCACCGTAGAAGCAGCATCCAATACAGGCAGTGCAGCAAGCGCACTACACTCCTCCATGTCCTTCTCCATGAGTAAGCAGGCAAAGACTGACTCTGCAGCAGATGGCAAAGCCTCCTGCTGACAGAGTAGGGGAATTTCCCTGGTGTCCTGGCCAAATTTCCCTTATTCGCTAAAAAAAATAATACCACCAACAGCTTAATCTGGTTCAAGGTCAGTTGGCATTCAATGGTATCCCCCTTCCCTGGGTTGTACCTGAAAATAGGCAGGATTTCTCTAGTGCACTTACCTGGTCAATAAAAACTAAATAAATAAACTTAGAACTCTCTATGGAGGCAGTATGGTGCCAGTGTTGGGTAAGTTACTTTTTCTATTACTTTCTATTTCTTTTAGAAACTTGATCTAGGAAGCTTTGTGCAGTTATTAGCAAGGATGGAGAAGTACTAGAAAAAGTAATACACCTGACAGTTATAGTTACTTATTTCTTTTTATACAAAAACAATGCAAAAATAATAAATAACTGTAATAGATTAAATTTTTTGAAAGTAATAGGTTAGTTACTAGTTACTTTCAAATAAATGTAATCAGTTACAGTTACGTATTTCTTTTGTATAAAAAGACATAAGTAATTGTAACTGTAAGGTGGATTACTTTTTCCAGTACTTCTCCAACCTTGCTAGTGACTGCACAGAGCTTTCTGGAATGAGTTTCCAAAAGTAAGAGAAAGTAATAGAAAAAGGAACTTACCCAGCACTGTATGGTGCAGAGGTTAAGGGCACTGAGCTGCAAACCTGGAGATCTGGATTTCAATCAATCAATCAATCAATCAATCAATCAATCAATCAAACTTTATTTAACCAGGCAAGTTACATCACTCATTTTCAAGATGGTCCCGGACACATAGGACAAATTCATTCACAGTAACATAACAGTTCGTGGTACTCTAGAAAGTAATACAGGAAATTCTAACAATACAAGGTTAGTAAGCATGAGTGCATGCAAGCACGAGGGTTTGAATCCCATCAGCCCCCACTTGCATACTGTGTGACCACGAGCAAGTCATTATACTTCCTTGTGCTCCCAGGTCGCACTTGAAAACAAGCTCCAGCTTAGTGTGACTTTCCTGGTTAAACAATTTCCCCTTTCTCTTTCCCCTTTTCTTAACTCAGTGCCTCTAAACACTTCCTTCCCACTGTAGGTATACCTGGATTCTGTGTAGAAGGGTCCACCTGGTCTTCCTTGGTGAGTGAGGTGCAGAGTCTTCAGCTGCCAGTTGCCTCATTGGGCAGACTCCAGTGGGCAGACTCTGCTGTGATGTCCTTTGCATGTTTGTCTTTTGCACAGGTGGCAGTTTGGTGGACTTGCCCTTAATTAAGCCCCTGCTTGCTTCCTTATTCTCTGGACAGCACCCAGGATTGGATGGAGTGTGGAGCTGGAGGTGTAGTTTCTGCCTGATTGGATCATTCCTGGAAGCCTTCTCTGAGCTTCTAGCCCCACTTTTCTTGATTCCTCCAGTGTCCTGGGGATGGTGGTGCTGTACAAGTACAGGTTGTGGGCATAAGAGCTCTTTCTCACCATGATCACTGCTCCTTTATGAGGTGGTCCAGTTGGCTGGACTATTTAAAAACCCTGCCTGCTTCCTGATTCCCCACAGAGTGCCTGAGATTAGCTGGAGTATGGACCTGAAGGCACAGCTTTCTGCCTGACTGGCACCTTCTTAGACCTTCTAGCCTTGCTTTTCCTGATTCCTTCAGTGTCCTGGGGACAGCGGTGCTGTAGAGGTGCAGGCTATGGGTGTGAGAGCTCTTTCCCACTATGATCACTACTCCTTACAATCCTCCATAGGATTCAGACTTTTCAATGTGAATATCCAAAAGCTTTCCCACTGCAGCAACATCTTCAACCTGTCACCACCTTAGGGGTTAGGTTTTACAGTTCCAGTGCCCATGAATTTTAACCCAGTGTGGTTACAACTGTGATATTCAGTGAAGTGGGCAGATGTAAACACATCATTTCTCAGATCTCAGTTTCTCCAAACAAACACTCTGGTTAAGTTGGTACACCATGAAATAGAGCATGAGTGCCTCTGATAGTGAGGAATTACCACAGTGCTATGCAACTACAGAGCCGGCTTGTTTGAAGGCAGGTGATGAACTAGTCAATTGGAAACAAAGAGACGAAGAATAGCTGGGTGAATTAGCAATGGCTTCTGCCTAGACTGAGGAAGGAGACCTGAGACAACACTTTGGCAGACTAGAAAAATTACGCTGTGTGGAATTCAACCTGTTATACAATATTATAATGCTACAAACATATCTTGAGAGGGGTGAAGCTTCCATGGGACTCAGAGTCACCAAAGCCCCTTTTGGTGGGCTGTAAGGCTTTAGAAAGCACCAAGCCTCAGAAAAAGCCTCTACCAACTGCATGAATCAGCACGTGAAAATGTTGATTTTTGAGGACAATAAAAAACACAAAGTAATAACTACAGAAATCAAAGTGGTAAAACAAGAGCTAACTAAATACCAACACAAAGTTTGCAGAATGTGACAAGCAGTTGCAGTCTAAGCTGACAAAGCAAGAAAATGAGCTACTAAGGTATAAACAATCAGAACTGCAACATGACCACCCTGCATATAGTGAAGGAAACATTTTCACTTGGAATACTAGAGCAACATCCCAAAGTAGAAGGTGCTCCAAGTCAAGATAAAGAGCAAACAAAGGGAGCTGCCCTCCTAAGAAATCAGCCTGTACTATGTTCAGTGATGTAGAAACAGCAGCTCAGGAGATATAGAATAACCCTACTCGACAGTGCCTTTTTTAAACCAGAGAGACCTTGCCAAAGAAATGAAAATGAAGAAACAAAAACTCACACAATGAAGTGGAAAAGAAAAACAAGGTGTGGGAGAAGAGGATGAAGGAAGAAAAGGTCTGAGGTTGGGAAGGAGAGTAAAAAAATTGTAAAGCTAACAGACTTAGAGTTTATAGCAGCCCAAACTTCAGTCCTACGCAAAGGTCTGAAATGTCTGTTGGACTCAAAACCTGATTTCTTTGCTATACGAATTGACTCATTGAAGTTATTTTGCAAAATCAAACTAAATGATTACTTTTTAAACTGAGTAGAGCAAGGGGGCAACATATGGGTCTCAACCATACCTGAAAGTTAAAGAGCTGGTGACACATTCAAGAGAACTTTATAAAACCTAATATTTAGACATGGTCCAGCTTGTATTTCCAGTTAATGTTGTAGTCCTTCTCCCCATTATTTATTACTGAGGTCATTTGCATGAAAACAGGATCTTTGCTCCTGAAGAGTGAATCTGTTCCTGCTGCTTTTTCCCAACCTGAAGTCACAGGGCACTACTTGTGATATCACAATTACTTCCATGGCAACAGATTGTGATGTCACAACAGAGGATTATGACTTGAAGTAGGGAGTAAGTTATAGAGGCAGATGGACGCTAAATGGAATGCAGGCAGAACTGTACTTAACTATTACGCTTTTTAAAGTTTTCTTTGAGGCATCAGTGGCTCTTTAAGATCAACCACTTAATGTTGAGAGTAACTACAGAAAGATGGTTTGTGACCCCTTAAAAGTTTTTCAAAAAAGTTGCTAGATTTACTAGAATGGGGCAGATATGCATCACACATTTCTGAAGCAGAATCTGAGTGCATATGGAATAAGAACCTTCACATTTCTACTTTCTACTTTATATATATGGCCTAAAAGATTGCAGCAACCTCTGAGACATCCTACAGTGGCAGGAATGGGGTCCCTTGCTGATAATCTGTGCAAATTCTTAGATTTCTCTCTAAGGAATTGTGTTTTATATCTGGGATCCCATTTATAGGTCACATTAGATGTCCTAGATGAATATGATGGATTTACCTGGGAACCTGGGTATATTTGGATAGTAATAGATGTTGAATCTCTGTGAACTTGCATTATATGCAATGCAGGCATTATGGCCTATGAACACTGCCTGCAGGATAACTCCCTTAAAAATGAATTCTCAATTCCTTTCATGTTTGAAGTATTGAACTATGTCCCTAATCAGAACTAATTTGTATTCAACAATATCATTTATTTATAGCTTTGCAGGACTGCAATGGGGGCAGCTGTGGACCCTTCTTCTGTCAACATCTTCCTCGGAATTGGTTAGAAATCTCATGTTCTCAACCCAAATGAGAGTCCTCAAATTCATTGCATTGTTAAGTGACATCAATATATAGATGACATTGTATGTGTACGGAAAAGAACAGAAGAAGGTGTGGCAAAATTCATGCAGTGGCTCCCCACCAATGAGTTTAACCTGAGATTTACACGCACAGTGCATAAACAAGAGTTACATAATGGTTGGACCAGTTCAGACAGTGTAGACTAAATGGTATATAAAAAAAACATGGCTAATAATAGTCTTCCCAGTTCAGACAGCTCCTACCCTCAGTCCCTGGTTAAATCACTTCCTGATGGACAGTATCTAAGGGCAAGAAACAACTGTTCCTCTGATAGGGACTTTAAACACAAAGCGAGGAGCTTAAGGCATGCTTCCTGTAAAGAGAATATACTGTAATGAGCAAATTATGGAAGCAGCCCTTGAAAAAGCACAGGCACATGATAGAAAATCATTTTGGAAACCCCAAAAAACAGCTATCACTGTGACTGTGCCTGTCTGTTTCATTGCTAAATACAACAAGTTATCTGTTCAAGTGGGTGATCTGGTTAGAAAATATTGGTCTATCCTGCTAAATGATGAAAAGCTGGCATTTGAACTTAGCCCTAGCCCAAAAATAGCATTTTCCAGAGCCCAAAATCTAAAGGACAGACTGGTACACAGTTTTTACATTAGAGACACTGGGGAACATGTAGACAGGAATTAGTTGCCCCCATAAATAGCATGTGCGGGTGTGGAAGATGCAGTGTGTATAGGCACTGTAGCCAGTCACAGATCCTTGAGCTTGAAAGATATCCACTTAGAACTGAAATAAGATGCTTCATTAACTGTGGCACAAGTTTTGTTTTATATCCACTCTGGTATATGTGTCCTAGGTCAACAGAGGGAGGACCATCACACCATTGCAATAAAGAATTCAGGAACCTGTGTGCAGCATAAAAAACTCTGATGATGGGAGTCCAGTTGCAGCCCACTTCACTGAATGTCACAACTGTGACCCCAATGGGTTAAAAGTCATGGCACTAAAACCATAAAACCTAACCCATGGGGTGGTGACGGGTTGAAAACGTTGCTCTAGTGGGAGAGCTTTTGGATATTCACATTCAAAAGTTTGAAACCTATGGGACTGAATGCTGAGTGGGACTTCAAGCCATTTCTATGATATGTAAAAAAATGTCATTATTTTATGGTTCCATAAATGTGCTGACTTGTCATGAATAATACCTTAAATTGTGTCGTACTTTGAGTTAAAAATGGTGCTTTCTACCTGTATGTTCAACACCTTTTAATCCCCATAACTCACCAAATAACCCATTCCCACTCTTCCCTCATAAACCCCTGCCTCCATTTTACCACTTAACACAACCCCCCAACTCCCCATAACTCTACTCTCTCTTTCACCCCTTAGCCATTCTCTTGCTATCTATCACTCCTACTTGCCAAGACAATGTTTTAACAAAGTTTCATAATTTCTTTTTGTTTGTTTTTTCAAGTGCCTCTGGCTCTCTGCAGGCAGCTTCACCACCAACCAAGGGAAAGGTGGATATAATCTGATGGGGAAATTGCTATGCAGGAGATGATGTGGACACTTGATTTCTAGCTCTACAATGAGGTATTTTTATCATGCGGTGTTTAATGTAGACATTTCCCAGAAATAAAAACCCTTACACCAACACTCTTTCTCGGAAAGTGATGTATGAGATTGATTTCTGGTAAACAGTATCGCTTGAACTGTGAATATACAACATATGCAACTGTGCTCTTTTTTCAGTTTAACATTTTCATAATAAGTATTACATTGTGTTAAAGTATTTGCAGCACTATTTGTAAATTTTTCACTTAGTGTTTTTTTCACTTTTTGTACTTAGGTGCTTATGCCTCCTTTACTGTTTCTACTAGCCATACTGTTTAGCCACCCACTTTGCTACAGCATGTATTTTTCTACCAATGGAATTAAAGTGATGGAAAGTGATGAGCTATAAACTGGAGAGAGCACAGATCACTAGCCAGCATCCCTGACAAAGTTGTACTCAGGAAAGTGCCGCGCTAGTGGTCTTTATTGTATACTGGAATTTGGATTTGTAAGCACCTGGATATGGATGTAAAATAAAATTATCAGCACCTTCAAATGGTATCTAAACCTGTTGTTATTTTGGTGTCTATTAAAAGCTGTCTTCAGTGAGTGTGGTACTTCTGTGTTGTTGTCTACTAATTCTGTGGGTTTGGTTAACCTAGCACTACACCTCCGTTCAGTATGTGAGCGTGCGTGGGAAGTGATGAGTCAATGATACCAGTTTCTTGAAGAACACACAAAGTGTGTGAAATTTATTGTAATAAAAATTCAAAATAAATGACTTTTAAACCAAATTAAAAATAAAATAGAATAAACACCAATTGGCTTTTCTCAACCTGAGAAACTTCAGTACTATAAAGTATTGCCACAGAGTAGAAGCACTTGCCTTCAGCACCTCTACTATCCTCTGTGCTCAAAGACTATCTAACCCTAGAACAGAAAACATCCACTGTATATAGGTAACAACTCTTACATCATAGGTCAGCTGATCCATCCCCTATTTTAATACATTTGTTTTCTACTCTAATACACAAAGTAGGGGATCTGCATGACCATAACCTATTTTATTTAATAATAAAATTCAGATTGTGATTAAATCATTCCTATATACAAATGAGAAAACAAGAACACGTTTAATTAACAGTTACAGGTCTTAGCTCCTCCCATAATGGGCTGACCTCAGACCACATATCACTTTACAGATGTTTCATTTGAGGGCCCCTGACCCCTAGAAGTGCAGTGCTGTCACAGAGAGGACAGACCTGGGTGGGGTAAGAATACAATACTTATGGCAAGAAAAATGTGTTTAAAATTCACATACCCAAATAAACAAGAACATTATTTAATTCATGAGAAACCATGTGTTCTTTGCATAAACTTCGTTTGTAACATAGGAATATTGTATACTTAATTCTTGTTTGTTAATGTCTTGCAAGTTGGTTCTTATAACTACTCATTTCTGTAGCTGAAAAGTTCATCCAGGCACCTTAAGTATTATGTGCTACTATGTAACTATTAGGGTCTAGCCCAATGTACAATTTAACAGAGTCCTTTACTTTTCTTTTAAAAAAACAAACTTGAAAGCCTAGCCAGAATGTTTTATTTCCTCCATGTATAAACTTTATACACAGCATTTTATTTCCCAAGTCGAAGGACCATTTTTGTCTGTGAAACATGGGTCAAAAAACAGCCTAGCAAAACTGTACTAGGTTTTTCTCTTTATATTTTGTTTGGCTCAGAAAATGGTACAGGGATTAACAAATTAATCATCTCTAAGAAAACAACACCTTTCTTAGAACGACATACTCAATGCAATTTCCTGCAGATCTAAACCTCACTTTTGTGACTGCTGGAACGCTGGCATGCCGTTTTTTATTTTATTGAAGTAAAGGTGCTTGTCTGGACTAAGCTCGCCTAATCCTTAGCGCAACTTCTAGCTGCAAGTTTGTACAGGCATTCCTGTACCTATCATCTGCATTTAAAGCCTATTTTAAATATATATATATATATATATATATATATATATATATATATATATATATATGGCCCTTTTAGCTGGCACTCAGGGAGTTTTCCACAATTTCCTTTATTTCAGTATGCAACACAGCTCACCTGCTTTCGAGCATTCTACAGCTGCATTATCTGACAGTACTGGGAATAACTAAAACCCTATGGCAAAAACTACACCACAAAGGCAAAGGAAGGAAACTAAAGTGGGGCAGTTTAGAAAATGTATCATAATGGGAGGCCACCCCATTATGATAGAAGGGTGAAAGCAGAAAGAGACAGCAAAAAGCACTACTGCAGTAGATTTCTTATAACAGCGGGAAATAGAATTAAATGCCTTGTGGTGTCTTTTTTTTTAAAGGGGGTCAAACTCTGACATCCCCCAAATGTTAAGCAAACAAATCACTATTTATTTTAATAAATCCAGGAGTCTTTAAGACAACCTACCCAATCCCTAAGGGTAGGGTGGAGCTTTCACCCTCCATCTCTTTACAAGCTCCACCCCAGGGCACCTTTATTAAACATTAGAAATAACATTACAGTCAGATGTGGTTCATCAAATTCATAAACATCCACATCCTTTAAATTGCCCAGGGGTGTCATGCCTGTTTCTCTCAACCTTACATTCCTACCGGTTGCCCATTATACAGAACTTCAGTTATTCATTTTAGAGCTGGTAGTACTGACTCCTGTTCCTTGTCTGGAGAAGAAATCTGCATCCACATGAGCTGATCCTGCTCTATCTTGTACTATAAAACTATAGGGTTGTAGAGCCACGTACCATCTCATAATTCTATTATTTTTGTCTTTCATTTGTGACAGGAAGCAGAGGGGATTGTGATCAGTTATTAAAGTAAAACGGGCACCCCATAAATAAAATTTCAGGGACTCAATGGCCCACTTGGCCGGCAAACATTCCTGCTCGATGGTAGCATACTTTTATTCTCTATCGTGGAGTTTCCTTGAAATATAAATTACAGGATGTTCCTCTCCATCTATTGTTTGGTTCAACACTGCTCCAATACCTGATCCAGAGGCATCTGTATGTACCTGAAATGGGTATGCAAAGTCAGGACTACACAGGACTGGGGAGGAGCATTGGGCTGCCTTAATTTTTTTTAAAGGCTTTCTCACATTCAGGGGTTCATTTTATTTGATTCCCAAACTTCTTTTTAGTTAGGTCTGTCAGTGGGGAAGCAACAGAAGTGAAGTTGGGAATGAATCTTCTATAATACCCAGCAAGACCTAAGAAAGACCGCACATGTTTCTTAGTGCTGGGTATGGAACACTGGGCTACTGCTTCCACCTTTGATATTTCTGGCTAAGTACAACCATTTCCTAATATGAAATCAAGATATTTTGTCTCTCTCATAGCAATGGTACATTTTGTGGGGTTGATAGTTAGCCCTGCCTGTTGGATAGGAGAGAAAACCACTTGAAGATGTTCCAGATGGGTTTCTCAAGATGAACTAAAGACAACAACGTCATCCAAGCAAGCTGCACAATAGGTGTCATGGGGTGCCATTACATTATCCATAAACCACTGGAAGGTAGCCAGGGCCCCATGGAGCCCAAATGGCATGGTTCAAAACTGGTAAAGACCCATTGGAGTACTAAAAACAGTTTTCTCCTTGGCAGATTCTTCTAACGGAATCTGCCAATATCCTTTGGTGCAGTCTAGTGTAGAGATATAGGCGGCCTTACCAATACAATCCACAATATCATCTACACGTGGCATAGAGTAAGCATCAAACTGTGCCACCTGGTTTAAGCCCCTAAAGTCCAAGCACAGCCTAATTCCTCCTTTTTGGGGGGATGATAACCATAGGGAAACCCCACAGGATCTTAGAAGGTTCTATAATCTGTAGTGAGCTTAACTTCTATATCTCCCTTTTTACCTCCTCTCTAAGGAGTTCTAGGAGTCTGTATGCCTTTTTCCTTATGGGTTTAGCATCAGTATAATGTGGTGTTCCACACCTTTGGCCATGCCCAGGGTATTAGTGAATGTGCTGTTAAACTCATTCAGCAAGGATCTTACTGCCTGTGCTTGTTGTAAATTAAGTTCTGGGTTTATAATAACATCATCTACTCCTGTTTCCCTTTCCAGTCTGCCACATGCCAACTCTATTTCGGTTTCTCTGGGTTCTGGAATTACTGACAAGCTCACCTCTGTAGTTTCTTTCTCATGCCATCATTTTAATAGGTTAGCATGGTATATTTCCTTTTTCAGTCTTTTGTCCGGGGTCTCAATTTCATAAGTGACAGACCCTGTTTGTCGGATTTATCTTGTACGGCCCCTGCCGTTTCATTAAAAGCTTATGTGTAGAAGTGGCCAAAAGTAATAATACCTGTTCCCCAGGAAAGAAGGCTTAATTTTGGCAGTGTCTTGGTCATAATATTGTTTTTGTTGTACCTGGGCCTTGACCCCCATCTCATGAGCCTTTTTAGTATAGGATACCAATTTCTGTCTCAATTGTCTCATATACTTCACTATTCCTGGAGATTTTAGTTCTGTGTTGTCCTCCCAACACTCTTTAACTACATCTAGGGGCCCCTGAAGGTTTCTACCAAATAATAGTTCAAAAGGCGAGAACCCTGTCGATGCTTGGGGAACCTCCTGGTAAGCAAAAAGAAGGAGGGGAAGGTATAAGTCCCAATCATGCCTCTCTTCATGTAAGAATTTCTTTAGCATACACTTAAGGGTTTATTAAACCTCTTGACTAAACCATCCATCTAGGGATGATAGGGAGATGTTCTTATAGCTACAATCCCCAGAAGTCGATATAGTTCCCTTAGCAGTTCAGCGTTAAAGTTGGCCCCTCTATCTGTGAGAATCTCTTTAGGGATTCCAACTCTGCTAAAGAGTTCCACCAGTTCTTCTGTGATTCTTTTGGCTGCGACCGTTCGCATGGGTATAGCTTCTGCATACTTGCTGGCATAATCACATACAACCAAGATGAATTTGTTTTCCTTTGTACTTTTATCAATAGGACCCACGATATCCGTTCCAATTCTCTCAAAAGTTGTAGTCTCTAGTGGCAAGGGAGTAAGTGGCATTACCTCCTTTCTAGTGGTTTGAGGTGCAATTTGACACTTAGGGCATTCCTAGCAGTATAGAGTTATGTCCCTGTGTATCCCAGGCCAAAAGAACCTTTGCAGTATTCTACTGGAGGTTTTGTCTCTCCCTGTATGCCCAGCCCAAGGAACATCATGCCCCAGTGCTAGAATATCCTGTCTATAGCATTGTGGTACTAATAGTTGGTCAACTGTTTCTTGGGTAGTAGGGTTGGTACATACTCTGTACAATGACCCGTTGTTTTCCTGGATCTCAGGGGTACCTGCTTTCTTCCTTTTTCCCACCTGTAAAAAAAAATGGTTGCAAAGAAACATCCTTTTTCTGTTGTTCTTTCATATCTGTCTTAACATATATGGAATTATTTTCTACCTTCACCCCCTGATGTTTCTGTTGTCATTTATGTTTCAATCGTTTCTTTGTTTTACAAGTTTTCTATCCTTCCCGGGGGGGGGGGGGGCGACTACTTCTCCTTCATAAGAAAACACCTTTCCCAGAATAATCGCTTCTTTACTCTGGGCCCTTGTAGTCACAGCTGATGCAGTTTCTTGTTCCAGTAGTAATGAGGCAAATCTAGCATAGTCATGCCTAATAACTACTGGGACAGAGAGATGTGGAACTACACCAGCAGTAATATCAGATGTTAACCCCCCCATTCCCGTAGTCAGCCATACAGTAGGGAATTGGTGTGAATCACTGTGTACACAGATAACATGCATAGGATCCTCTCGATGTACAGCAGAAACTAAATCTTCCCTAATCAGAGTATTCTTGCTACCAGAATCCAGAAGTCCCATGACATTTTTCCCTTTTATAATAATATTAGAGAACATATACCCAGAATTCAGCAAGGCTAAATGTGCAATATCTGCTTTCTTTGATGGATAAAAATTGGCAACATGTCCTAGTCCTTTACAATTGTGACATACTATGTCAGATGGAACAGTTCTCATTCCTTGTCCAGTCCTCCCTCTTCTTTCCCATTCTTCCTTTTTTGGAAAGACATTCGGAACATTTCTTACCGAGCCAGTTTGTGGTTTCATTGGTGATTTGGATTGTCTCTGCCCTTCTCTTCTAAAAGGTTGATGAGCTGTCAGAAAGTCCTCAACCAATGTCACGGCTATTTCAGCAGACTCAGGATTATGTTCTTTAATCCATATCTAGACCTCATTTGGCAACATTTTTAAACTTTGTTCCAGTACAAAAAGTTCTATAATATCCATTCAGGACTTTCCTTCTGGCTGAATCCATTTATTACTTAATTCCCTGAGTCTTATATATGTTTCCCATTGGGGTCATGGGGGAATGTTTTAAAGCATGAAAACGTTGCCGATATGTTTCAGCATTAATGTCATATCATTTTAGAATTTCTTGTTTCACTATGTCATAGTCCTCTGCGAGATGGGGATCCATATTCCCTTATGCTAACTGGGCCTTACCAGAGAGGTTGGGGGCTAAACGTACTACCCATTGGGATTTAGGCCAGTCACATGCTTTAGTAACCCTCTCAAACGTGGTTAGATAAGACTCAATATCTTCATTGGCAGTCATCCTAGTTATCTTAATGTCTCAAGGATTGTTGGAATTAGTGTTATTATTTCCCCCAGTTCCTTGTCCAGCCCCCATGGACTGAACTAATTGTAAAGTTTCTGCCCACCTCATATCTTGATGCCAGCTCTCTCCCTCTCTCTCTTTGCTGTGCATCAATGTCTCTCTCTGGCATTTGATTTCCAACTGGCAAACTGCCAACCAGTGTAGCAGATCTGAAAGGCCCTCAGCAGGTATGTCGTCTTCCTCTGGTTATCTCTGCTGTAACTCTTCTTCTTCACCATCACTATTGGACTATTCCTTAGATAACTTCTGCCTTACTGAAGTCTCCAAACCAGGATGCAGGGGATCACCTGTCTTCTCTGTCTTTAACCGAGTCACTGCACCCTTCTTCGTGTCATCTGAGCTTGTTGCCTTCATCTCAGGTTATCACAGTACCAGCACTGGTACAAAACTGGTTTCCCCCTTGAGTACTTGGACAACCAGCAAATCCCACTTCTGACACCAATTTGTGAGCGTGCGTGGGAAGTGATAAGTCAATGACACCAGTTTCTTGAAGAACACGCACAGTGTGTGAAATTTATTGTAATAAAAAATCAAAATAAATGACTTTTAAACCAAATTAAAAATAAACACCAATTGGCTTTTCTCAACCTGAGAAACTTCAGTACTATAAAGTACTACCACAGAGTAGAAGCACTTGCCTTCAGCACCTCTATTATCCTCTGTGCTCAAAGACTATCTAACCCTAGAACAGAAAACATCCACCTTACATAAATAACAACTCTTACATCATAGGTCAGCTGATCCATCCCCTATTTTAATACATCAGTTTTCTACTCTAATCCATAAAGTATGGGGATCTGCATGACCATAACCTATTTTATTTAATAATACAATTCAGATTGTGCTTAAATCATTCCTATATACAAATGAGAAAACAAGAACAAGTTTAATTAACAGTTACAGGTCTTAGCCCCTCCCATAATGGGCTGACCTCAGACAACATATCACTATAAAGATGTTTCATTTGAGGGCCACTGGCCCCTAGAAGTGCAGTGCTGTCACAGACAGGACAGACCTGGGTTGGGTAAGAATACAATACTTATGGCAAGAAAAATGTGTTTAAAATTCACATGCCCAAATAAACAAGAACGTTTTTTAATTCAGGAGAAACCATGTTTTCTTTGTAGAATCTTTGTTTATTACATAGAAATACTATTTAACTGAATTCTTGTTTGTTAATGTCTTGCTAGTTGGTTCTCATAACTACTCTTTTCTGAAAAGTTCATCTGGGCGCCTTAAGTGTTATGGGCTACTATGTAACTAATATGGTCTAGCCCAACGTATGCTTAACAGAGCCCTTTGCTTTTCTTTTAAAAAACAAACTTGAAAGCCTAGCCAGAATGTCTTATTTCCTCCATGTATAAACTTTATGCACAATGTTTTATTTCCCAAGTTAAGGGGCCATTTTTGTCTGTGAAACATGGGTCGAAAAACAGCCTAGCAAAACCGTACTAAGGTTTTCTCTTTATATTTTGTCTGGCTGAATGGTACAGGAATTAACAAATTAATCATCTCTAAGAAAACAACTCCTTTCTTACGACGACATACTCAATGCTATTTGCTGCAGATCTAAACCTCACTTTTGTGCCTACTGGAAAGCTGGCATGCCTTTTTTTATTTCATTAAAGTAAAGGCGATTGTCTGGACTAAGTGCGTCTAATCCTCACTGCGACTTCTAGCCGCAAGTTTGTACAGGCATCCCTGTACCTATCATCTTCATTTAAAGCCTATTTTAATTATATATCTGGCCCTTTTTAGCTGACATTCAGGGAGTTTTCTACAATTTCCTTTATTTCAGTATGCAGCGTGGTTCACCTGCTTTCGAGCTATCTACAGCTGCATTATCTAACAGTACCAGGAGTAACTAAAATCTTATGGCAAAAACTACACCACAAAGGCAAGGGAAGGAAACTAAAGTGGGGCAGTTTAGAAAAGGTATAATGGGAGGCCATCCCATTATGATAGAAGGGTGAAAGCAGAAAGAGACAGCAAAAAGCACTACTGCAGTAGATTTCTTATAACAGAGATAAAGAGAATTAATGCCTTGTGGTGTGTTTTAAAAAAAAAGGGGGGGTCCAACTCTGACACAGTACCATAGACTGCACACCACCATTTGCTTGCCTGGTACAGTATATTGTTCAGACCACTATTACAAGAGTTTATTTAGGACATTCCAAGACCCTGCAATCTTTTTTACTAATGACTTCAGAGGACATGGTTTCAAATGTAGTCCCATTCCCTAGGGAAGTTTTTGTTCCTTTTAAGGATATGGATATTGTACTTTTAAGAATATGGACACCAGCAAGGTAAAGGTTTTATTCACAAGCTTCAAGTCCCAGCAGAATAAATTCAAATACTCCCATAAACATTTCACAGGAGCCAGCCATTTAGATGGCTACTCTGCAAGAGGATGTGTGGGCCCATTTTTCTCTATTAGTTATGTGCAGGTAGCTACAGTAGTTTTACAACAGATGAGCCAAGTCCATATCAGATACCTGAGTACTGGAGTTAAGATTGCAGGACTGTGCAACAGAGTTTTCTTCTGTGCCCTCCAGAGGGTACTTTTTGCAGTCTGTAGTCTCTGCAAATCCTAGGAAATGACAAGCAGTACAACACATATTAATTCATTTGCTCAGCACAGGGGCAATGATTCCAATTCTTTCAAGGAAAAAATACAGGGGCATTACTCCATGCACTCCATAGTCACCAAGAAGTTGGGAGGATGCTGTCAGATAATGTATCTCTCCAGTCTGAACCAGTTTGTGAAACCTATCTGGTTCAAGATGGAATCCCTTAGATTCTACATTGTGGCAATTTAGTCAGTCGGTTTTCAGTTTCTAGCCTCAGTTGACCTATTGGATTCTTCTCTACTCTACATATTCTAATATGGCAGTCACATCAGAAATTTCTCAAGTTTGCCATCTGATATCAGCACTTGCAGTGTTAGGTTCATACTGGAGTTCATACTGGAGAGTATAAGGAAGTCAAAGGCATTTGCTCACAGAGACCTCCTCCACCATTCAGTGGCAATGACCTACATCACCAACTTCTGTAAGAAATTCATCTAACCTTTTTTTAAAAGTACTTATATTTTCAGCATCAACCACCTCCTGTGGCAACCCTTTCCACCATCTAACTACCCTACTCTTAAAACCATTCTTTCTTCTCTCAGTTCTTACCTTTTCTTCCCTTAATTGTTTATTGTGACACCTTAGATAGTACGGTTGTTCTACCATCTCCAAACCCAAATCAAGCTTTAAAACTTCATCCTTCAAAATTTTAAACAATAATAGTAAATCGTCCCTCTTTCTTCTACTCTCTAATGTCCATAAACTCAGTCTTTCAGCCTCTCATCATTAGATCTATCCCTCTCCCCTTTTATCATCTTTGTATATACTCTCTGTGGCCTCCCCATCACCCTTATATCCTTTACAAGATATGGGCAAAAAACCACCGAACAATAATCAATTATGGCCCTGACCATTGTCTTATACAAAGGCATCAACACCTCCTCATTTCTAGATTGGAAGCCTCATCTGATGCAATTTACCAACTGCATAGCTCTACTTGAAATTTTTTTACTATGCGCTCCACTATTTAAATCATTCTGTACAAATACTCCCAAGTCTTTCTCTCCCTCTGATATCTTTAATTTTAATCCTAATATGTTATATGACTGTTGAACATTGTGTCTCCCAAAATGCATTATAGTGCACTTTTCTTCATTAAAGGTCATACCATTGGTCTTTCCCATTACAATATACACATCAGATCCTGTCCAAAATTCAATCTGTCATTGAATTTATCCACTACTCCTCCCATCTTAATATCATCAGCAAATTTAGCCATCTTGTTCTTACTAGATATCCTTAAATTGCCAATAAATATTCTAAACAACAGAGGCCCCAACACTGACCCCTGTGGCACACCACTCATCACCCTCCGTGGATCTGATAAATGACCATACAATCTAACCCTCTGTTTCCTATTTTCAAACCACTGTTTCACCCATCTCACAATGGCCCAATCCACTCCTAGCCCTATCAGTTGTTCTACTATTTTACAATGAGGTACAGTGTCAAACGCCCTACTGAAATTGAGCAATACCACATCCTCTTTGGTTTAGCCTCTTCCTCAACTATGCTCATGAATGTCCTAATAGGCACGGTAGCTCTCCTTTTGGTGCAGTGACACCAAGGTTATTCTTACCTGGATTATCTGATCAGAGCAGGTTTGGAACACTTGGTTTTACATTCTGTAAACAGTACTTTGTGAATTTTGGGGAAATACAGTTGGATACTAAAAAGGATAAGAGCTCCCTTCAACCTTTTCAATCACTGCAGCACTTCAGATCATGCTTCTGGACAAACCTGATGAGAGTGCTTCTCTAACAGAGTAAAATGAGCAACCTAATTGATTAAATTTAGCAGGTAAGGGTACACATATTTATGTCAGCCCACAGGTGTCTCCAGATTTTAGATTTGATAATGGCTACTATAGAGGTGGTTCCTTTGATAAGACTGCACATGAGACCTCTTCAGGTCTTCCTTCTACCTCATTGGTGACCAACATCAGAACACTGCCGAACCCAGATCAAACTTCCAAAGTCAGTGCAGCAGTCATTGCAGTGGTGGGAGAACCCTCAAAACTTGTTACTGCATGCTCCATTTGTTCTCTCAGAACAACTCATTCTGACCATTGGCACCACCCTGATGGGCTGGGTGTGTTGTTAGACCAGATTCCGATCCAGGGGGATGGTCCCTGGAGGAGCATATCTTCCAAGTCCAGAGCTGTATTATTGGCACTGAGGCACCTCAAGGACTGGGTTTTTCATAAGTTGGTGATAACATAGTGACCATCACTTTCATAAACAATCAAGGCAGAACAAGAAGTAAGAAGATACTGACAGAAGCATACTTAATTCTTCATTGGGATGAAGCCAATCTAGAGTCCGTTCCAGCAGTCCATCGGGGGGGGGATAGTTCGACTCCCAGGTACACTGGATCAGCTGCCAATGGGTGCATCTGATAGAATGATCTCTGTATCAAGAGATACTGTATTTTGAAATCTTGTCACAGGTTAAGCTAACCTCAGATAAACCATTTTGCCTCCTGAAACAATGCTTAGTTGGCAAAATTTTACAGTTGGTACTGATGCCTGAAATGGAAGCCATAGGTGCTCTGTCTCAGCTGTGAATTTTAAGCAAATGTTCCCTCCATTTCCAAAACTGGCTCAGCTCCAGCTGGCACTTTGGCTTCTGAGATGTGGAAGCTTCCTTGACTAGGATACTAAGAAAGAGTGGTTGATACCATGATGTCATCAATAACATTGGAGGCTTATGAGAGATTATGCTCAACTTTTTCCTGTTGAACCAGTCAGGCTGGTTTTCAACCTTGGAAAGCTTCTGAGCACCAGATTTTGGATTTATTTTAGGAGGGGGCAGATAAAACTGGCACTCAGTGCCTTTTGAGTACCGGTCTCAGATTTGGGTACAGTGTTCGGTCCTTGTGAGGGGCACCTAACCTCATCAAACAGGTAAACCTGAAGCTGCACGATATTACCTCCCACTACTTAAAAGGTGGTCTAATTTTTATGTGAGCAACAACTTTTAGAGCAGATGTGGGGTGCTAAAGACTGCTGAACTTTATTTTGCAGCTGATGTAAAGCAGCTACCAAATCAGTTTTTCAAATCTGTTTACTATTCAGATACCATCCCCCCAAAAATTTATATAATTTGTATTGTTGTTTTGAATATTATGATGCGGTTTGCACCTTGCACCTTTTTCTGTGATCATTCTGTACTTCCGGACTCACTCCTCCACTACAATGTGCAGATAAATACAGTGTGCAAATTATGTTCTTTTTTCACAAAATCATTGTTTTTACATGACAAAATGAATTTCCTCTTCTACAACAGAGACTAGTGTTCATGATAAACAACAAACATTTGTTAATGCTGAACGTTGCTTGCTTGTCACAGATTACACCTTAATTGATCTCTCTCTCTCTCTCCCTCTCTCTCTCTCTGTCTCCCTCTGTCACATACTGTGAGACATAGTGAGAAAAGGAACTAGCAATATCTCTCCCCAAACCCAGTATACCTACTGGTCACAGAGACAGAGAGAAACAAAAGGAAATGTGTTAGGGATGAATGTCTCACTCTGTCTCTCTCTCTCTCTTGCTGCTGTACTCGGCAGTCTGCAAAATCTCCCCCAACCGCAGAATGGGAAGAAACGCTTGCCCCTTACAGACTTGCCCTGACTAGCAATCGCTGTAATGCTGTTGTTCTTTTCTCACAACAGACCAAGACAGAGAGTGAGAGAAAGAGAGAGAGAGATAGATGACAATGGACTGGCAGGAAGCAAGACAGGGACAGACACATACATGTCCCGGTCCCGTGGCTAGATATCGATCTCTGGGGGTGAGGTAAGACTACTGTCACTCCCGTTAAAGAAAGACAGACAGAAGCAATGCAGTTTTGTTGTATGTGTATCTGTGTGCAACTCTTTCTTTCTCTCTATCTTACTCCCGCTCTCTCTCTCTCTCTCTGTCTCACTCAGGTGCTGCCAATTGACTACTAATACCATGCACAGAGGGAGCACCAGAATGGGCCACTGACAGGGACTTCCATGACCACCTATAACTACAGCTGCCCTGCAACTCCCATGCTGAAACAGAGTCATTGTTTTTTTTCTGGTGCCCTGCCTTTTGATCTATTTGCTCTACGATACTGAGCCACAGCTACTGACTACTGCCTTTAACACAGTACACACACATAGACGATATGGCAGCTGATGTCTGTATAGGAGGTACAGAGAGAGAGAGAGAGAAAGAGGGGAAAGGAGCAATGAAGCAAGCACTGACCAAGGGCACTGTGTGTTGCTTTTTCTCTCACCCTCTTCCCTTGGTGTGTCTCTCAAAGAGTGTCTGCATCAGGGACAGTGCACTTCACAAACAGAACATTGCAGCAACTGTGGATCACACTGTGTCTCTGCCGTTCTCTTTCATGGAACCGCACAGTGTGAAAACTAACTTTTGCACTGTATGGACCATTCCCCATCTTCCCTGATTACCTACAAAAAAAGAGAGAGAGACAGGACACTGCACTGATTCTCATACTGCCATTCAGTTTCACTGCTGGCAACAGTTGCAGCAGCTTCCACTCGCTCTGCCTCTCTTTCTGTCCATGGACCCAACAAGACACCACTTCAGTAAGGGCGAGACACAGAAAGCACAGTTTGTTTGCTGCATCTGGCACTGCCACTTTCTCCACTATCACTTTCTTGCTCTGTCCCTCCCTATGGCATAGTCTCTCTCGCTAACTGTGCTAAGTTGTTGTGGTGCACTGACTCATCTGCGGAGGGTGCTGACTCTGTGTGGGAGATAGCACATGCATTGGGAACACTGTGCAGAGGTGGGATGTGGTGTGTGTGGGACAAGGGGGTATGGCAACCAGAAGGAGAGGGGAGGACAGAGAGAAGAGAAAAGTCATAAAGCCGATCAGTTGTTTGCAGACTGACATTGTGCAAATGAAACAGATGACGTGTTCTCTCTTTGGAGTGCTTCACTCATTTCTGTTGGGTTGGAGGTCAGGAGGTCATAAATGGCATGAGCACATCATTAATAAAAACCTGTGAGCTCAGCACATGGTATAAGTGCTGAGACAGGCAGCATTAGTAGTTAAACTATATGAGTCCAGTATGCATATGTATGCATAGAAATACTGGAACATTTAAGCTTTAGACAAATACATTAATTAGAGTTCTCTATTTATTATTTAGATCCTGTGAGCCTGATTCTATAAAGTAAAGTTGCAACATGCATAACATATACAAATGCATAATACACGCCATCTCAGTTGCGACATACCGGGTATGCTGCATTCTAGAAAACATGCCGGTTGCGACATGGCACATGTCACAAAGCCGCACCTATATCATGCATCATAAAAAGGCATGTGTGCCATAGAAACGATGGCCGGAACAAAGCAAATGCCATTGCAGAACAAGCACTGTGGAGAGGGAGTCAGGAAACTGAGCAATTAGTCACAAGGACTCAGAAACAGAAAAAAAAAATTCCCATGAGGAAACTAACATTCTCATTGAGGAAGTGCATGCCGAGGTATTCCTACTGCTCAGCAGGGTTGGAGTAAAGGCTACAAGGAGCAAGAGAAAGTGTGCCTGGGAAAAGCTGGCCAGAAAGGTGAATGCTGTGGCCATACAGAGGCACACAGTCCATGACCTTCAAAAGAAATATAGTGACGTGAAACGTGGTGAAGCAGAAGCTTGCCCACAGTCAGCACTATGCCCAGGGCACTGGAGGCAGTCCAGCACTGATACAGACACTGACAGCCACGGAGCAGATGGTGGCCACACTCCTGAATGACTGCAGCATCAGTGGGGACACCAACCTGGACACCTACAGGATGCAGCGTTCCAGTGGTAAGTGGAGGGGGACAACACCACACCTCTGTGTGCATGGACACTCGCACATGTATGTGTGTGAGCAATGCAAGGATCACCCACAACACAGCTATTGATCATCCTACACTCTCCCCACAAGTACCACAGGCCAGGCAGCAACAGGCACACAACAGGGATCCCAGTAGGAGGACACAGACCTGGAGGACAGAGTCAGTGACTCCAAGAGCTCCTCAACCCCTGCTGGCCAGGAGGACTCCAATGCCATTGAGGAGGAAGCAGCCGCAGCAATGGATGCCAATGTGGGTGGTATGGAGGAACAGGACAGTGATGTGCCAAGTGGGGTGGTAGAGGCTGGGGAGGAGCATAAGAACACACAGGTGCCACAAGGGACCACAGGGGACAGCAGCACACTGGACACCATGGTGGACAGGGAATGAGTGACGCATGGCACCAGGGACACAGTGCACACACCAAATCTCCATGAGCACAGCACCGACCAGTACAGCTCCCCACCAGTGGATCACCTAGATGAGCAACCTGATGAGAGCAGAAGGACACAACCTTGGGACAGCAGCACACCACAGTATCTTGGAAAGTACTGTGAGACCGTCATAGTGAAGCAGGCCAAGCTGATAGGGGAACTAGCCAACCTGCAGAACAGCATGGAGCTGTACCACAACTGGGTAGAGGCGCAGTTGTCCAAGATCTGCAGTGCCATACAGGCAGGGACACATGACAACACCACAGGCATGGCAGACATTGCATTGGCCCTGCATGGCCTAGTGCACCAGGCACAGCTGCAGATGGATGCACTACTGCGGTGCACTGCCATGGTAGAGTGATACATAGTGCAGCAACAACAACACACGGAGGCCATGACAACATCCCTGCTCACTATAGCAAATGCACTGCTAGCTAGACAGCAACAGGCTGCAACACCCCCACTGCCCATGGCATGTGTGCATCACCCAACACAGCTACAAGACCACCCATCCTGAAGCACTGTGGTAGAAGCAACACAGACATTGCCCATGGATTAACAGCAAGGCAGCAGCCAGCAAGGGCACCACGTGCAACCAGAGGGCACAGATGCCCAAGGGAACACATTGCAGGTCCACCGCAACACACTGGGGAACAGCAGCAGAAGACAAGTGCACCCACCACAGCCAGTGCTGCAACAACTGCCACACTGCCTGGCACAACGGACCAGTATGCGAAACCCCAAGAGTCAGAGCTGCAACCCTCAGGGACTGTGAACTAGACCAGAAAGCATGGCAGTAGGCCCAGGTGCACAACAGGCAGTGCCTTCAGTGCAGGGACACAACACAGCATGCCACAGGAGGTGTTAGATCTGGGACCCAGGTGAAGCAAGAGGGTACGGCAGGCACAACTGCCATCTGCAACACCTGACCGTGGTGGCAAAAAACTGAGTGATGATGTTAGTAATTTTAGTAATCATTTATCTTTAGTAAATGATTTAGCCCTAATTGAAAACTGGCTACTTACTAATGGAATGTCAGTAAACACTGATAAATGCACAGTCATACATTTTGGTATAAATAATCCCAACTATACATACATATTAAACCAAAAATTATTAAAAATCTCAACTAGGGAACAGGACCTAGGAGTAAGTTAACAACAAATTAACACCAAGAGATCAGTGTCTTACCATAGCAGGGAAAGCTATGAATTTGGTACACAAAGTAAGAGATCTTTTACAAGTGAAAATACACAGATAATCCTTCCCATTTATGCATGGAATTTGATGGCAGATAAGTACTGCTTGGCCCACCCAGTCTGCCCATTTCCCTACCTAATGGATAAGCTGCAGATCCTAGATCCTAGCTAACCAACAGCCTACTTCTTACTACCCCCACCCCCTAGAATTGCCTTATGACTGTCCCATGTATTCTTGAATTCCACCACTGTTTTTGACTCCACATCCTCCTCCGGGAGGCAGTTCCATGCATCCACAACCCTCTCTGTGAAACAATACTTCCTTACATTACCTCTGAGCCATCCCCCCATCTTCAAATTGTGCCCCCTTGTTCTTGCACACCTCTTTTTCTGAAAGATGCTACCCTCTTGGACTTTGTTGATTCCCTTGAGATACTTGAAAGTTTCTATCTTCCTCCTTTCCTCGAGGCTATGCATATTAAGCTGCTTAAGTCTGTCTTCATATGTCTGCTGGAGCAGATCCTGCACCATTTTAGTTGCCCTCCTCTGGACTGCCTCCATCCTGTGTATGTCTTTGAGGAGACTGGGTCTCCAGAACTGCAGGTAGTACTCCAGATGGGGTCTCACCAGCTGTCTGTACAGAGGGATAACAACTTCTTGTTTTCTACTGGTGATGCCTCTCCCTATGCATCCCAGTATTCCCCCAGCCCTCCTTACTGTCCTCTCACATGGCTTGCCCACCTATAGGTCATTTGATATGACTACCCCAGGTCCCTTTCCATTTTTATTGTTGTTAGTATCTCACCCCACATTGTGCACTCTTCCCCTGGGTTTTTGTTTCCCAGGTGGACTACCTTGCACTTCTTAGCATTGAATCTAAGCTGCCATAGATTTGACCATTCCCCCAACCTTGCCAAGTCCCTTCTCATCCTTTCCACCCCACCTTGTGTATCAACTCTGTTGCAGATCTTTGTGCCGTCTGCAAAGAGACATACTTTTCCTTCCAGTCCCTCTCAAATGTTGCTTATAAAGACATTGAAGGGGACAGGTCCTAGTATTGAACCCTGCGGTACCCCACTAGTAACCCCCCTTTCTTCAGAATTGACTCCATTTACTATTACCCTCTGTGTCCTGTTCTCCAGCCAATTCTTTACCTAGGCTACCATCTTGGGATCCACTCCTAGGCTGGCTAACTTGTAAATTAGTCTTTTGCATAGCTACATAGACAGTGTTGGAAGATAAGAGCTTATGGCCCACCCTGTCTACCCATTTGAGCATGTAAATTTACTTCATGTTTTCCTAGAAGTCTGTTGCCCCTTAACCCTGACCTCCAGAATTTCTTTATGTCTATCCCATGCTTTCTTAAATTCCGTGATTGTTTCAGCCCCCACCACTTCCTCTGGCAGGGTGTTCCACTTGTCCACCAGCCATTCTGTGAAGAAAGTCTTCCTCACATTTCCTTTGAATCATCTTCCCTCCAACTTCATCCCATGCCCTCTAGTCCTAGAACATCTTTTTCACTTAGAAATAGTGTATTCCTGCACCCTGTTCCTCCCTGTAAGATACTTGTATGTCTCTATCATATCCCCTCTCTCCCTCCTCTCCTCCAGGGAGTAAATATTCAATGTCTTCAACCTGTCCTCATAGGACTTGCGATGCAATTCATGTACCATCTTTGTTGCCCTCCTCTGAACCTTCTCTACCCTGTCTATGTCCTTACGTAAGTAAGGTCTCCAGAACTGTACACTGTATTCCAGGTGGGGCCTCACTAGTCTCTTGTATAGTGAAATTATGATCTCCCTTTTCCTGCTGGTAATGTCCCTGCCTATGCATCCCAGCACCCTATTTGCTTTACCTGCTGCCTTGTCACACTGTTTCCCTACCTTGAGGTCATCAGAGATGATAACCCCAAGGTCCCTTTCCTGCTAGATGCATGCTATATCCTCACCCCCCAACTGATATATTGTGCCAGGGCTTTTGTGCCCCATATGCATTATCTTGCACTTCTTTGCATTGAATTTCAACTGCCAAACCCCTGACCATTCTTCAAGTTTCTGCAGGTCCCTTCTCATTCTGTCTAGACCATCTGGTGTGTCTACTCTGTTACAGAGCTTTGTGTCACCAGCAAACAGGGAAATTCTACCTTCTAGGTCCTGCGCAATGTCACTGATGAAGATGTTGAATAGGACCGGTCCCAGCACTGATCCCTGTGGTACCCCACTGGTCACTCTTTTCTCTGTGGAGTGACAGTCATTTACAACCGCCCTCTGTGTCCTGCCGCCCAGCAAGTTACCCACCCACTGCACTACTGTCCTGCCCACACCCATATTATCCAGTTTGTGTAATAGTCTTCTATGTGGTACAGTGTCAAAGGCCTTGCTGAAGTCCAGATAGGCCATGTCCACTGCACTCCCCTGATCCACCTCCCTAGTCACCCAGTCAAAATATTCAACCAGGTTGGTCTGACACGACCTCCCCATGGTGAAACCATGCTTCCTTGGGTCCTGTAGTCCATTGACAACCAGATATTCCACCAATCTCTCCTTCAGTAGTGCTTCCATGATCTTCCCCACTACTGAGCTGAGGCTGACTGGTCTGTAGTTCCCCGCTTCCTCTTTGTTCCCACTTTTGTATAAGGGGACTACATCTGCTGTCATCCAGTCTTTGGGTACCTCCCCTGTTTCCAGTGATCGGCTAAACAGGATTGCCAGAGGTTCAGCCACCACCTCTCTTAGTTCTTTAAGGACCCTGGGGTGTACCCCATCTGTCCCCATTGCTTTATCAACTCTTATTACTTCCAGTTCCTTCAGGACCCTTTCTCGTTGAAAGGGACTTGTGTCCATTTCTGCACCATTCCCACCCCTTGTACTGCCTTCAGACCCATTATGCTCCTCTTCCTCAGTAAAGACTAAGCAGAAGGACCTGTTCAATATGTCAGCTTTACTGTTGTCATCCTCCATGCGGCCCCCATCCTCCCCCTTCAGTCTCACTATCCCTCCCTTTGCCTTTCTTTTTACACTTAAGTACCTGTAAAAGGTTTTGTCCCCTCTACCCACTGAATTGCAATGTGCTTTTCTGTCTGAGCTTTGGCTTCCCTTACTGACCTCCCTACCTCCCTTTGCTTCTTCTGGCACTTCTCCTTATCCACTTCTGCCTGTGTCTTTTTGTATTGCCTGAATGCAATCTTTTTGGCTTTCACTTTCTCTGCTACCTCCTTCGAAAACCATAATGGCCCTTGCTAACCTGCTTAATGCATAATTCTGTTGTTCTTGTAATCCCCATTTCAAATACTGCCCACTGTTCCTCGACCCCTGATTCCTGCCCCATTCCCCTTAATGCCTCTTTCAAGCATCTCCCCATTTTCCCAAAGTCTGTCCCCCTAAAATCCAGGATACATATTTTTATGTGGTTTGGTTTTGCTCCTTCTGTGATTTCAAGCTACAATGACTGGTGGTCACTGTTCCCCAGGTACTCCCTCACTGATACACCCATTACACTGTCCCTGTTTGTGAGTGCAAGGTCCAGTATTGCCTTCTGCTGAGTTAGTTTTATGACCAGTTGCTTAAGGAAGGCACCTTGCTGGGAGTCTAGGATAAATATGCTCCTAGTTGATGCTTTTGCTGCTGGGATGTTCCAGTCCACATCTGGAATATTGAGGTCTCCAGCCAGCACTACCTCACCCTTGTCTGCCATCCTTTGGATGGCTAGCATCAGCTCCCTATCTGTTTCTTCCTCCTAGGCTGGTGGTGTATAGACCACACCTGTGCGGATGGCTGGCCCCATTTTCCTTTCCAGCTTAATCCACAGTATCTCTCCCCCATTTTGTTCCTCCTGGATTGCTGTGGCCTTTATGTCATTTTTCATATATGGTGCCATTCCTCCTCCCTTCCTACCTGTCCTGTCTCTTCTGAATATGTTGTAGCCAGGTATGGCCATCTCACAGTCATGGTTATCATTACACCAGGTTTCTGTGATGGCCACAATGTCCAGGTCTGACTGCACCATGACAGCCTCCATATCCTCCATCTTGTTGCTAAGGCTCCTGACATTGCCACACATGGCTTTCCAAGATTTGACCGCCCTAGACTGCTTAGCTGATCTACTCCAGCCCCTTCCCTGGTTGTCCTTTATCCCTGGTTCTCCTTGCTGTCTGACCTTCGGTTAAATTTTGCCCCTTTTCTGCCTATCCACCTCTTGGGCACTTATCTCCATCTTTTGCACACTGCTTTGTAGAGATATCCACTCCTCCAGTTCCCTGGTTCCACTGCTAGCTGTGGGGGGTGGGCAATTAGGTACCCTCCTTGCTGGCCTGCCACCCCCATTGGCTAGTTTAAATACTTGTCAATGTAGCATTTAAACTTATCATTGATTGCTTGGATTCCCCTCCAGGATGGATGCAGGCCATCAGGCTTGAACAAGCCTCCATCCCTCCAGGTGGGTCCCCAGTCACCAATGAATCCAAACCCTTCCTCACAGCACCAGTTCTTCAACAGTGAGTTAAAGTTCATGGTGCATGCACCCCTAGGCTCTCCCATGCCTCTCACAGGTAGTACTTCCGAGAAGGTGACAGCAGTAGCTACTTGCTTGAGACCCCTTCCCAATTTCCTAAACTCTTCCTGAACTTCTTTTGGCTCCCCATTTGTCAGGTCATTAGTACCTAGGTGGATAATGACATACAGCTCACCCTCCCATCTTGCCTTCCCAGTGATCCCCAGGATCTTCCTTCCATCCCTCCATGCCTTGGCACCTGGTAGGCACCTCATCTCCCTGTCCTCTCCCTCCTGTGTTCCTAGCTGGATCCCTCTTATGATGGAGTTCACCACCAGGATTTGCTTCCTCCTCCTCCTCTGTGGTCCACTGCTCTCCCAACTAAGGTCACCTCCTTGGCTAACCTCCACATCCTTTCCTTCTACTTCTCTCAGTACCTCTATTTGGTTGTCCCCATTTGCCAGTGTGACATATGAGTTCTTGAGTGGAATAGAATCTGGGATGTGCCTCTGCCTGACCACCCTAACCCTCCCTGAGTCCACTGTCATCCAAGTGCTCCTCGTTCTCGGCATCCTTTGCCCAGCGGTGTTGGACTGGGTGGTCTCCGGATAGGGGTGATGGTACTTCTCACCCAGTTTACTTCTGCTCTGAGTCTGGCTACCTTATCCTGCTGTCCAAAGAGATGCATGCAGAGAGGGCAGCACCTTAGCATCCAGAAGGTCTGCCTGAATATGGCTGCCCTGCAGCCACTGCATTGCACCACTCCCCTCATTATACTACACTTTAACTGCTATTCCAGTACTTGTCTGTTACTGAAGCTCTCCTAGTTCCCTTTTTATTAATTTACTGTCCTAAAAATCCTGTCACTGCTCCTCAGATACTTTTCTTTAAAAAATAAAAAAATGAGTCAAAACACTTGTCATGCTGAGGGAGGGCTTCTTCCCCCTCATGCACCTCCTACTCCACAACCCCTACTATATCCTGGGCTTAGCTCCTATCAATCAGATTTAACAGGGCATATAATTAAGAGTTGGGGGCAGGCAACGGGGGGGGGGCGAAAATTTGCAGCAATTAAAGACAGCCAAGAAATACACCACCACTACAAGCACAACAAACTAGGTTTTACATTTTCAACAGCCCAAAAACAATTCTAAGTAAAAACAGCAAACAAATTACAGTGTCTCTAAAAGCCCACAATCTAAGTTTAAAACAAAAATAGCAATGTACAATTACTATAAAGCACTGAAATGAATCTGTTTCCTTCCCTTCTGTGGGACTGTGTCAAATGCCTTGCTAAAGTCTAGGTATGCTATGTCCACAGCCCCTCCCTGATCTACTACTTTGGTGAACCAGTCAGAGAAATCTATTAGATGCGCCTGACATGACCTTCCTGCTGTGAATCCATGCTGCCTTGGATCCTGTGCCCCTCTGGCCTTTAGGTACTCGACATTTCTTTCCTTCAGAAGAGATTCCATCATTTTCCCTATCACTGAGGTTAAACTACCAGGTCTGTAGTTTCCTGCTTCTGCCCTGCTCCCACTTTTGTGAAGTGGAATCACATCTGCCCTCCTCCAATCCTCAGGTACCACTCCATCCTCCCATGATTTGTTAAAGAGGGTAGTCAGTGGTATCACTAGTTCTACCCTTAGTTCTTTTAGAATTCTGGGATGAATCCCATCAGGCCCCATTGCTTTGTCCACCTTCAGTTTTAAGAGTTCTTTCAGAACCCTTTCTTCTGTAAATGGACTGGTATCAACTCCTGTATCCAGAGGGTTTCTATTGTTTGGTTTAGGTACCTCCCCTTCTTCATTTGTGAATGCTGAGCAAAAATATTTGTTTAGTATTTCTGCCTTTTCACAGTCACCCTCTGCCCACACCCCCTCCCCTTTATTAAGCCTCACTATCCCTCCCTTGGTCTACCTATAAAAGGTTGTATCCCCCTTCTTACTGAGTTGGCTATGTTTTCCTTGGTTTGGGCATTTGCTGTTCTGACTGCCTTCCCAGCTTTCTTTTGCTTTAACTGATACAATTCTCTGTCCTGCTCCTTCTGTGACTCCTTGTACTTCCTGAATGCTTTCTTTTTTATCTTGAACCTTTCCTGCCACCTCCTTTGAGAACTATAGTGGTTTCTTACATTGTTTTGTTTTATTTATTGGCTTCACACAAAGGCTTGTTGCCTCTGTGATGGCAGTTTTGATTATTCCCCATTGTTCTTCCACCCCTCTTTCCTGTCCATTTACTAGTGCATTCCTTAGGTACTCACCCATTTTGGCAAAGTCAGCCCTTCTAAAGTCCAGTACTTTGCCCTTTGTATGGCTTGACTCTACTGCTGTATTTATCGTGAACCATACTGTTCGATGGTCACTAGTTCCCAGATGGCTTCCCACTTCTACAACTGTGCTCCTCCCTTCATCTCCAGTTGAGAGTACCAGGTCTAAGACTGCTCCCTCTCGAGTGGGTTCCAATACTAGTTGTCTAAGTCATGCCCCCTGTAGGGCATCTAGAATAACCCCACTCTTAGAAGTGGCTGCTGCAACTGCACTCCAGTTAATATCTGGCATATTCAGATCCCCTATCAGCAATACCTCCCATTTTTCTGCCATTCTAAGTATACTTTATATCATTTCCTTGTCCAAGACGTTACACACATCCATTACTTGACTATGTGTCCCAGTTTTAGTCCCCAGCCACTAGGAAGGATGTCTCAACTCTAGAAAGAGTACAGAGAGCAGTTATTAGGATGATACCTAGTAACAAAGGGAAAACATTTCCCGATAGGTTGTATACTATGGGACTTCACTCACTTGAGGCACGTAGACAGAGGGGTGATCTCCTGTTTCTATTTAAAATATTAAAATCTAAACAACAGATGAAAGAATGCGGACTATAATTTTGTGATTCTCATTAAGTCTTAGGTCTCATAATGAAAACTTGAAATTACCAACATCACATTCAAATAAAAGAAATAGCTTTTTCACTCTTTGAACTGTAAAGGCCTGGAATATGCTCCCTCAGCAACTGGTAGATATACCTACACTAAATTTATTCAAAAACAAATTAGACAAGCTTTATTATAATTGTCACAAATCCACTCAGTAGGTCAGGCCCTCTACCCCCAAAGTGTCAACCTCTGAGCGCAGTCTTGTAAACAGTTTAACAGAACAAGGTAACCCTCTTGTCTGTTTTGTGAGTTCAGATCAACCTTTGGTCTCAAGTCTTGGAGGGATTCAAACTGTCAGCCTCTTGTTAGTGTACCCAATCCACAGGCTCAGATATTTCTGTCTTCAGTGGGGCCAGATACCTTTGCCTATTGGCACGTAAACAGGTATACGGAGATGAACCCTTAAAAATCTATAATAAAGACCTCAGATTTAAAATGCTTCTCTTTTCAGTTTGGTATCACCATTCAAGCTTATACCTAGTGTCTGCTGTAACCATATATACTTTTCTTACAATTGAATGAAATTCAAAGACAGACCAAGTATGCTCTAAAAAGAGCTTTACTAAAATAGATAAAAATATGTAAAACACAAAATACAGAACTATTATATCACAAGACATACACATCTTTTAAATGAACAAGATTTAAACAGTGCAAATTCCTACAACAATATTTAGAGTTATCTCTCTTTCTAAATACCTGTTTAAAGTGCTCACAGATGTTTCTTTGTCAGAGTATAGACACAAGTGTCTCTAAAAGAAAACAGAATTAATGTTTAAAAGCTGGGTTTCCCCACCTATTTTGCACGAGGTCACCTAGCTCCTCCCTGTCAGAACATACAAAAACAAATCTATATAATAACAGGATGTCTCTTTCAAGTATTAAATTCTGCAACCTCAGCATGGCTCATGTTCTGCAAATGACATTTCTTTGATCTCATGATAAGTTTCCCCCTTCCAGGACATGAAAGCATCTTTATGATTTCATACCAGTTTACTAAACCTGGTTTCCCCTTCTTGAAACGTTACAAAACTTTAGGATTTCCCTTCTAGCAACCACAGCTATAATTAACTTAAAAATAGGATATGCTTGATTAAGGCCTGGTCTGTAATTAGCTTCTGGCCTTCCAGGTAACACCTGATATCTAAAACCTATGTGTGTGTGATCTCACATGCTGTTTCAGTATTTTGTCATGGCTTTCATCTTTCAGCTGAAACCTGGGGAGGGGTGAGCAAGGTCACTCAAAGAGCACCAGATTTCTCAGCATCTCTCATGACAGACAGTCCATAACCTATTTTTATTTTACAAAAAATTATACTGTGATCAGAACCAGCTATCCAAGCGTCACATTGCTCCCCACCCAGACTGAATTTGGGGGCTCTATCCCCGGCATGGGATGAGCTTCCCAAATCAGTTCACTCCTCATAAACCCTAGACAGCCCATCTGGGTTCTGTTTTTTTACTCCAGCCCTTTGCACAATTATCATATTGTACCCTTACAAAGCAAGACTCCATCTTAGAAATCTACCATTGTTCTTCCCCATCTGCGTCAGCCAAACCAGGAGGGTTGTGGTCAGTCTGCAGCACAAAATGCTGCCCTTACAAGTATGGCTCTAATTTCTTTAGGGCCCACACTATGGCAAGACACTCCTTTTCCATCGTGAAGTAGGCTTGCTCCCTGGGAAGTAACTTCCTACTCAGGTACACTACTGGATAATCTGTCCCTTGGCTGGATGGCTGACTCAGTACTGCCCCCAATACCCACACATGAGGCATCAGTCTGAACTATAAAGGTTTTGCTATAGTCAGGACTTGTCAAAACAGGAGCACTGCACAGTGCCTCCTTTAATTTGGAAAAGGCTTCCTCACAGGCTGGGCCCCAGCTAATTTTCTTTGGCATCCTTTTCTTTGTCAGGTAAGATAGGGGAGCAGCCTGGGCACTGTAATTGGGTACAAATTTCCTGTAGTACCCTGCTGTCCCTAGAAAACTCCTGACCTGCTTCTGTGTTTCTGGTCTGGGCCATGTCTGAATCACCTCTATCTTTATTTGGTTAGGACAGAACTGTCCCTGGCCTACAACATACCTGAGGTATGCCACTTCTCCCATGGCCACCAGGCACTTCTCAGCTTTGACAGTGAGCCTGGCCCTCTGTATCCTGCCCAGTACTTCCCTAAGGTAGGATAGGTGTTCCTCCCAGCTGGTACTAAAGATGGCAATTTCATCCACGTACACTACGGCGTACTCCTCAGCACCATTTAACACCTGGTTCACCAACCTTTGGAAAGTGGCCAGGCCATTCTTCATTCCAAAAGGCATTACTTTGAACTCAAATAAGCCTATCGGAGTGATGAAGTCTGACCTCTCTCTAGTGCTGTCTGTCAATTTTACCTGCCAATACCCCTTTGTCAGGTCAATGGTCGTAAGGTAGGTTGCCCTCCCAAACTTGTCCAGGAGTTTGTCCATCTGGGGCATCGGGTGTGCGTCTGACTTTGTGACTGCATTCAGTCCATGATAGTCCACACAGAAATGAGTAGAGCCATCTTGCTTGGACACAAGGACTACGGGTGAGGTGCAGGAGCTGTGGGATCTCTGGATAACCCCTAAATCCAGCATCTCCTCCACTTCCCTCCTAATGTCCTTTTGGACAGCCTCTGACACCCGATATGCTGTCTGCTGTGTGGGCGTTTGTGTCCCTGTCTCCACATCATGAGTTGCTAAGGGTGTTACTCATGGGTTATGCCCCTATTGTCCTATATACACCTCACACTGTATTCCGGATCTATTGTACTGTGATACTGCTATTTTGCACTAACCTATAGTTATGAGCACCAATCATATAAGCATGGGTGCTAGGAATGTGCTTTGCTGCTAAGCTATGCTAATATTGTCATGCATGATATATTATACCTCACTATAATACATTTATCCAGATTAGTTTGTCTTTTACATATATTCCATATATAATATATCTATTCACTGATAAGATGACTCAGAGGGATCATCAGTGATTATTGTACACTCATATTCTCATATAATTATATGTAATGTGTTTTACACTCAGATATGCCATGTAATAGGCCTGTCAGCAGTTCTTTGTCTCTAAGCAAGCTGACAGAGACAGAAGGCCTTTGTTATGTCTAATATGTTATATTGTACATAAGAAAGAAATGTAGTTTGAACTGTCAGCATTTCTTTTGCCTAAGCTATAATGCTAATGGAAGCATATTTGAGACTCATTAGTAATTCTGTCTCTTAAGTCATTATCCAATGGAGAATGACTTAGGACCAATACATAGGCCCAGATATTCAAAAGGGTTGCTCCATGCGCAACAGGGTTGCGCATGCGCAACTCCAAAAATGCGCCATTCTGCGATATTCAGAAGGGCCAAAGGTACCCACCAAAAACATGCTGAGCAACAGAATGGAAAATGAAGGCATGTGCAAACTGAAGGGGCGGGTTCATGCATAAAGGCGCAATGCGATAATCGAACACTCATGCAATGCTAAGAGTGGCTCAGCCGGAAGTTGCGAGGTAGCGGAATTGAGCCAAAATAAAAGGCTCAAGGAAGCGGCGCAAGAACCCTAGCAGGCCGCAAACTGGGGAGAGACAGAGAGAGAGAGAGAGAGACAGGAGCTGGAAGGGCAGAGAGGACAGTGGGTCCAGGAGGACAGAGAGGCCAGTGGGGGTGCCGGTGCAGTGGAAGCAGCAGTGGGGCAGCGAGGTAACACAGGAACAGCACCCGGGGGCAGAAGCCAGGATATGGACAGTGCCAGCTTCCACATGGAAGCTGTAATGAGGGTGAGACACCATGCTGCAGGGGGACGTGGCCGAGGAGGAGTCCGTCGGCAGTATGCCCCCGACAGGCGGTATCGTGCCCGCATCAGCTTCGAGCTGTACACAGACATCGAGATTGTGGGCCAGTACCGCCTGAACAGGGCAATACTGAGACGGCTCTGCGAGCTGTGCAGTGATGTGATGCAGGCACCCTCACGATGGAGTCACGCTCTGTCCGTGGAGACCAAGGATACAGCCTGCATGTGCCTGCTCGCCACGGGCACCTTCCAGAGGCCAACAGGGGACACCACAAGCATTACACAGTTGGCCACATCACGCATCCTCACCCAATTCCTCAGCGCACTGCTGCCTCATGCTGCGGAGTGCATCCATTTCCCCAGCACTGCGGCAGAGCGTACAACAAACATGCAGGAGTTCCACAGGGTAGCACGTATGTCTGGCATGCTAGGGGCCATAGACTGCACCCATGTGGCCATTCACACGCTACCTGGCCCCGACGGCCAGGCATATCGGAACCGAAAGGGGTTTTCCAGTGTCAACTGCCAGGTGGTGTGTGATGCCACTGGGCGCATTATCAATGTCTGTGCCACACACCCTGGCGGAGCACATGATGCTTCATATGGCACCAGTCTGCACTGTGCCATCGATTCAAGAGTGGGGACATCCCCACGGGTCATCTAGTGGGTGAGTACACATGTATGGAATGCAAACTCTGGGCAAGGGTGGGAATGACACAGGTGCCATGGTAGTGGCACACAAGGATATGGGCAATATGGACCTGACATGACACTGATCTCCACTATCTCCACACAGGTGACTGCGGATACCCACTCCGTCCCTGGCTGCTCACACCGTACCAGCGCCCCACGACCCCAGTGCAGCTATGCTTCAATGAGGCACATGCCACAACACGTAACATCATAGAGCGGGTGTTTGGGATGCTCAAGGCATGCTTCTGATGCCTGGACACCTCCGGAGCCCTACAGTACAGCCCCCAAAAGGCCTGTGGGATATTCCTGGCCTGTTGCATCCTGCACAACATGGCCAAAGACCATGGGATAGCCGTACAGGTCCAAGAGGGGGACAGCGATGGGGACGCCAGTGGCGCCGGTGATGTTAGTGATGAGCAGCCCCCCCTAGGACGGAGGGACCCCCGACTGACCCGGCAGGCCCAGCTGCACCGGGACACCATTGCAGAAGAGCACTACGCCCAACACAGGTAAGTCAAGGGGACATGTGCAGGCAACACTGTCCATGCGTAAACCACAGGCACACAGGGGAACACACCGTGCATGAAGGTCAGGGGAGTTGAAGGTTCCAGGCATACCAACACACCATCAGAGAGGGGTGAGCACTCATATGGACACACACACACACCAGGCAGCGTACATGGGCAGAAGCAGAGCACTGCGAAAATGACATTGCCAACACACAGCACCACCAACCACCCCCACCACCTGGACTGTCCACGTACGTGTGTCAGGACCTGGGCACCCTTGCACCTTGGTGTACAGTGCAATGCAGGCATCATCATGCACACGCACCTGTGGACAGCAGTTGGGAGAGTGTGCAGGTGGTCCGTGTGTCAGCGTGATGAGCAGAGCACCCAGCAGTGCACTGCCCACCATGACACACATTGCACACAGGGCAGCACCAGACAGGGCCTGCACTGGGAGACAGCTCAGTCAGGTAGCACTGTCCCACGGCCACCACGGATGCATGGGCGGCCCCACCGTGGCCCAGCAGCACTGGCAGGCTGAGCAGGGGCCACATCAGGTGGCGCTGGTGCACCACCAGGGGTCCCACTGCACGAACGCGACCTTGCCCGCACAGGGGTCTGCATCCTGCCAAACAAACTTGCACCAGGGGTGCTCGGGATGCCCACAGCAGAACCCAGTGTTGACAGGCCTGGTGTCGCACGATGCGAGGCGGGGTGGAGGCGCACTGTGTGGGGTGTGGTACAGGGGCACCTGACAGTGTGGCAATCGTCCACCGACAGAGACCATTGCCTGGGTCAGCCTGTCAATGGCAGCGGTCACATCCGTCCTCATAAGGACCAGCTCGGCTCGGTCCCGAGCACATTCCCTGCTATGCTGCTCCACGGACACAGACAGTGCCTCCACAGACCTTGCAACCCGCCCCTGCAGCTGTACCGAGTCCTGCAGCAGGCGGGTGTGCACATCCAATGGGTACTGTGCCCCAATGGCATCGTGACCCCCAGGGTGTGGACGGTCCTGGTGCACAGCATCCCTTGAGGGTGGGTGCTGTTCGCCAGGACCAGGTATGGGTGGATCAAAGGGCGGTGGACATGTGCCACTGCTTGACACTGTACCCCCAGACCTGGTGTGTGACTGCTGCTGCCGCCCCTCCAACTGCTGAGCCCCCAGGTCCACCTGTTCCACCTCCGTGCTGACAACAGTGCCAGACACCTGCACAGCCACCAGTGCTGCCCCACCAGTGCTGACATGGGACTGTGCCAGCATGCTGGTACACAGGTGTGAACCAGGAAGGCCCAGGGGCACATGCTGGCCTGCCATGTGTCCGTCATGGGACACACACCTATCACTGCCCATTGCAGGCCTGCTATCATCAATGGTGCAGGTGCGTGCCACTGCCATAGGCACAGCATGCTGGCATACCTGCATGCCAGACTGCTGTGACACAGGCTGTGCACCCCCTGCACCCGTATCACTGACACTGGAGTTGTTGGCCCAGCGTGCATGTTGTTGCAGTGTCTGCAGGCTGGTGGCAGAGGTGGATGGTCCCTCCTCCATGTCCAGCAGGTCTGCATCACTGTCTGGACCCACGACCACCACCGTCTCCTGAAGACAAACAGGATCTGTAACAGAAAGAGAGTACATGTGAGTGCATGTGAACAACAGCCCCCCCCAACAACACCACCATGTCATACCGTGCAGTGATGGGCTTCCACCTGTCTGGAATCCTCTGCCTGGTACGCCTGCAATGGCACTCGGCTGCATGGCCGCGACCAGTGTCTCCTCTGTAGGGGTCAGCTGCAACACCACTGGTGGGCCCTACCAGTGCCAGCACGTGCCGCCCTGAAGGCTGCCACCTTCTCCTTCAGCCTCCCGCGGTCAGTCCTCATCTTCTTGCATTCCTGCATGGGGCTGGTGGCTTCCATGCAGGTTGACTGCCAAAGCTACCCCTCCCATGCAGCTGCCTGCGTTCCTGAGGGTGCCTCCGTCCACTCACTAGTGGCTCATCCTCCAGGTAGACCTGGAAGAGGGCCTCCGTCTCTGCCACGGTGAAGTTTGGCCTCCTCCTCGCCCGCTGTCCACACCCTCAGCTTGGCTCTGGTCAGTCATGGTGATCTGTATGGGTGGAAGTGGACACCTGTCACTGTGCAGTCGACAGCATTTCCCATGAGCATAGCTGCGCCCGGGGCAGAAGCCCCACGCTTTCCACCTCCGATGGCAGATACTGATAGAAAGGGTGCCCTTGTCCCTTTCTAAGTGCCCTTTTCATGCTCAGCCCCTCAGCCTTTATCATCCTCCGCCCATGAGCATTGTCCTGAGCATCACACAGCATGTAACTCACCTCTCACCTGCAGTAACCAAATCTGGCCAGCACAACCCACTGTCACATTTTTATAGCACAACACATGCAAATGAGGTGTGGCTCAACTTTAATGACATGCTAATCGCGCCACTGCGCCTTTGAATGGCTGATCGCATGATTTGCATATGTTGGCTGAATATCGCATATTTGTGCTTTGCGCATTACGGAAGGTCCGGCTGAGCCAATGGCGCAGGTTTGTGGCTGTGTGCCACACTGCATTGCGCATGCCCAGACAGCTTATGCATGCGTCTATCGCACTGCAGACCTGCTGAGCGCGATAGGCGATTCAGACCATGGCCACCATTGTGCCAGTGGTGCTACAGCACTGGGCACTATATGGCGCTGTGGCACTACTGCACGATAGTCCACTGTGGCACTGATGCGCAGCTTGGCAGTCGCGCAGGATGCCTATACGTCCGATGGCGCTGTGCATAGCCTTGCATCATTGCCGTGACCTTTGTATGCCCTCTGACCCCTGGCGCTGTTGGCATGCCATGTGTGTCGTTCCATTGCGCCGTCTGTGACAGCGCCTGTGAAGTAACGGCACTGTTCAAACAGCGCGATTGAGCCTGTGGTGGTCTATTGCGCAACAACTCCACGTGGGGTTACGGCACAGCGGGGCGCCACATTGCCTGCTGTAAAGTTGGTGCCATGGCTAGGAGGAGGGCGGTGTCCTGGAGCCAGCTTGAAGTGGCCAACCTGGTGGCCCTAGTTGAGCCACACTATGATGGCCTGTATGGTGAGGCACCCCTCACCAGTGCCAGGACTCAGCTGTGGCAGCAAGTGGCCACTGACCTGGTGGAGGTCACTGGCCGGGGCGGGTCTGCTGAGCAGTGCCGGCACGGTACAGTGACCTCGCGGATGGAGCCAGAACTCTGACGCTGCGCTCAGGTGCCAGGTGGGCGTGGTGCCTCAGCCAGGTGAGTGTACCATCTATGCACCTTTATTCTCTGTAGGGGTGTGTGTGTGCTTGGGTGGCTGTGCATAGGTGCCGGCTCGGACACGGTTGGCTGTGTCAGTGTGTGCAGCTGTGCAATGGATGGTTATGGCTGTGTGGGCAGGCACTCTCACTGGGGCAGGGGGCACTCTGCTTTTGAGTCACACTGATGTTTGTCTCAACATATGTCTCCCACAGGCCGGATTTTGAGGATGCTGGGAGAGGGTGAGGTGGGCCATGCCAGGGCCCCGGTGCCGGGGGGTGTTGTGCCCCAACCGCAGCAGCAGCAGCAGCAGCAGCATCAGCAGCAGTGGCAGACCCAGCTGCTGGAGAAGTGTGAGTATCATTACTTCATGGATGCTATTGCATGCTGGGGGGGGCAAGACCACCAGCCATGCACAACATAACCAAAGGGGAGGTCATAATTCCACTATACAAGACACTAGTGAGGCCCCACACTGGAGTACAGTGTACAGTTCTGGAGATCATACCTACGTATGGACATGGACTGGGTAGAGAGGGTTCAGAGGAGGGCAACACGGATGGTGCATGGATTGCATCACAAGTCCTATGAAGACAGGTTGAAGGAACTGAATATGTACTCCTGGAGGAGGGAGGAGGGGGATATGATGGGGACATACAAGTATCTTACAGGGGGGAACAGAGTGCAGGAAAACACTATTTTTAAGCGTAAAAGATGTTCCAGGACTAGAGGGCATGGGATGAAGTTGGAGGGGGGACGATTCAGAGGAAACATGAGAAAGAATTTCTTCACAGAACGGGTGGTGGACAAGTGGAACACCCTGCCAGAGGAAGTGGTGGGGGCTGACTTGGTCACAGGATTTAAGAATGCATGGGATAGCCATAAAGGAATTCTGGAGGTCAGGGGTAAGGTGCAACAGACTTATAGGAAAACAGAGTGAACTTACAAGGTCAAATGGCCAGACTGGGTGGCCATAGGCCCTTATCTGCCGACACTGTCTATGTATCCATGTATGTAGGCACGACACAGGTGACATGCATCACAGTGCAGTATCACAGCACGTCTGTGTATGCGTCACTGGTGGTCCAGGCATGCACTGGGCACATAGCTGTGTAACTGGCATCGCACACGCTGCCACATCACTTGCCAGCCTAGTTTGTACTGTGATTGACGTGGGCAGTGTGTGGGTGGTGGTGCGATAGCTGGTGCCGCCTGCTTGTGATGGCTATGTGCATGTTCACTGTGGGTGGGTATGCCATCACAGGGCGGGACATTGGGCTATATGGCTTGCAGGTTGGGTGGTGTTCAGGGTTGTGGTCAGTCATAGCCATTGACTGTGTTCCCATTTTCCTAGGCCTCGAGGTTCTACGGAGGATGCAACAGGATGTCCGTCGCCTCACAGAGGTCAGCATTGCAAACCACAGGATCCTGCAAGCCATCCGGAGGCATGGACGCCATCAGGGCTGGGATGGAATGGGGCGCCAGCAGGGGGAGGACCAGGAGCCGGCTGGGCCATAGCCCACATTACCCTTCCCACTTCTCCCATCCCTACCACCCTGCCTTCCTCTCAAGTTTTTAATCCTCCTCCTTGAACACCCCTTCCTTGTACCCCCCCCTTGTAAATAGTTTTATTGTTCTTGTTGAAATATGTTTAATATACATTTCTATTTTATATATGAATACTGTGTCAGTCTCTGATTTGCAGCTGGCTATGGGTGCTCAGTTGCAGGTGTGTACATGCCATCTGGGCTGGTATGGTCCTGGGTGTGTGTGTGTGTGTGTGTGCATGGGGAGGTATCTCCAGCATGGCAGTGACTTTCAGTTGGTCTTGCCATCTCTGCCACCCAGTGCTGGGTGCACAGGGTGTGTCTGGCTTGTAGGCTTCTGTGTTGCGCAGGGGCTGACATGTGCTGAGGGGACTGCATGGGTTCCTGCAGTGCCAGTCACTGCACATGGGTGGTGTCTTGGGGTCACAGTGCAGGGTGTGCTGTGCATACAGGGGCTGATTGCACTGTGGTTGTCAACCCCTGTGTGGCACCTCCGCCTGCCAGTGGTTGTGCTGGGGTGTCAGGGCTCTGCTATGCTTTGTTGGCTTGTCCCCATGGGCACGTGGATCATCTGTCCCACCCCAGTGATGCTGTGCTGGGGTGTGCCGGTGTGGTGTGGGTTCTGCGGTGTGTTCCTGTGCCCATGTGTGGCATGGCTGGCGGTGGGCCCCAGCCTGCCTCCCTGATGTGCAGTTCCATTGCTCTGGGGCTGTGCTTGCGCTTATGGCAGCTCTGGACTGCTCAAGCTGAGTTTCCCGAGCCGCGCCATAGCGAAACATTTTGCCTCGCGCTTCTCTTCCTGGTTGCACGATGAGGCAGTATGTGCATATTCAGACATTGGTTGCTTGCGCAATTTGCTCTGCTCCATGTTTGAATATCGCACCTGTTGCGCATTTGCGCAACTGGTTTGCGCTTGGTCCTGCTGTTGCGCCAGTTTTGAGCGCAGTTTGAATATCTGGGCCATAGTGTTTCTGATATCTGTAACTATGTTGTAATATCTGTTGCTATGCTGTTATCTGTAGTATTTAGCTGTCTGCAACCCATTGTAGCTCGCTCGCTCAAGACACTACTGTAGCTGCTCTAGAAGGACAGAGAGCTGGAGTGCAGGGAGAGAAAGAACAAGAACTTAGAGAACCTAAGATCTACAATTCTGGAGATTACGTACATTCTTCAGGAGTGGTGAGAAACCCATCTCCCTTGTGATTTTCTCTGTCACATGCTTGGCGTAAGTAGTATAATAAACTTTATTAGTACTCCTTGCTTGTTTACGAATGTTTCTTGGCAGACTCCGAGACACAAGAATCTGTATTATTATTATTATTATTTTTATTGTTTAACCTACACACCAAGAGTGCTTAGACAACATAATGGTGACCGCGAAATGGAGTCTGGATGTTTTTGTCAAGTTTCATTTTAATTTCCTCTGTAAATTAAAACACTGAGTGACAAAATCCCCAGTAACAAGCAACTGAAAGCATCTTAATGTTTAATGTTTTGGTCAGTTGTGTGTTCTACAGTGCAGGCAAAACAATCTCTTGGCAGATATTCAATTTCTGTGTAATGAGTTGTTTTATTTTTGATTTTTTTTCCTATTCTTTCTCTGTGGGAACACAGCTATAAAGGATCCGAAACAAACAGTTAGACAGCTTTCTTGTGGATTCAAATCCTGATGGGTATTTACTCATCTAGATGTCCACATACGCCAAAGGCTGTTTGTGTGCTTTCATGAATTTTGGCTGCAAACAAAGTTTTTTGATCCACAGACAGCTAAGGGTTTCTTATTTTAAGACATGTCTAAATATATCAGTACTGAGTTGAGGCTGAATGCCTTAACAAGCCAAACTGCTAACAGTAGCTGGCTTGGTTTTGCTAAAGTAGCAGAATCCAATGGTAGACTCTTATCAGACATTATTGCCCATTATGGGGAATTGAAAAATGGTACCAATGATCCTGAAGGATTATAAATTGCAAAGTTGTTTAATTGTTTTGATGCTGTTCTAAATAAAATAACTGTTTTGGAAACTGAGTATAATGATTGCAAGCAGGAGATTAGTCTGAAAAGGGCTTCTCATACAGAAAAAATAGCTGGACTACTGTCTAAGCTACAATCTGTCCATCTAGAAAATGAGTCTCTATTTAATGAGAGGAGCAACCATGACCTGTATGCCTTAAGAGATTATGCCAAAAAGGCAAAACTTAGAAAAAATGTTTTTCAAACAAATGGCGTTCTGGCTAGTAACACTAATTCCTTACATTTTGAAACAAGGAACTTAGAGATGATAAGTCTGAAGTAATTACTGAAAAAGTTAACGAGCTAGTATTTCAACACCAGACCTTGACAGTACAGCATGATTCAGTATGTTTTAATTACAGCAGACTTGAAATGAAGGTTTTCAATATAAACTATGACACAGCTTCTATTAATAAAAAGCAAGTTTTACAAGATGTGATTGTCTTGAAATCTGAAAACAAAGCACTCAATAGCATGCTAACTCCTGTATCTGAGTTAGAATGTAGGAGTAAAAAGTCTGATATGGTGAACTTGCGCCGTCAGTCAGAGGTATCGGCAGGGTATACTAACTTAATGCCCAAAGATCTTGCCTTTTCTGATGTTGAAGAGTTTGATTTTGAACACTCACACTATGCTGTGGGGTGGACTAGAGCAAAGACTAGCCACTTGTTTTTCTGTGATTCGCAAAATGGAGAATTGTTAGAGTCTCAAAATGGTGGACACACATGTGATCAGGTTGCATCCCAATACCACCCCCAAGATGGCCGCTCATGGTCATGTGATGATGGTCATGACACAGTAACCCATGACGTAATCCAAAATGGCTGACCACCATCTCTCGGAGGTTCGATCCTGCAGTCACAGGGACCTGTGATTGCTGCCATAACCCAACAAAACATACCGGAGTTGTTTGGCATGATTAATAATGCTAACAGTAACACTAGTGTTTCTGAGGGACAGAAGATTCTCATTAAAAATGATGTTGATGTACTTTTGAATAAGGTTGATACGCAATCTCTCACAAAGTCAGCGTCTGATGCTGAAGAAACAGCTAATGCTGTAAACGTTAGCAGTGTTTATGGTATTCAGGTGTCCTTGGATAAAAAACACATTGAAGTTAATTACATGAAAAGTTGTTTTCATTTCCTGTGCGATATAACATCAGCTGAGAAGACTGAACGTACTGCTTTTCCTATGCAGTGCATTAATACCTTAAGCTGCAACACTAAAAACAATGTTGCTACCATCCAGCAACATTCCAGTGGGGAAACCCACTTTACATTTGATGGGGGAGGGGACAACCCTGATTCTGAAAGTCCTGGGGCTGTGATATTTTCAGCATCACAGGCCACATTGGGGGGGGGAGGGTTACAGGTTTGATTTCTGAACCTGAGCTGACAACTGTCTCAGTACTACTTTCTCCACCCCTGATGACTACTGAACCACAATCCATAGCTGGAGAATGACGTGCAGCTTGCACAACACTTTTTTCCACTGTGCAGGCACCCCTGATAGTGCCAGCACTACCTGCACATGATGCAGAACCCCCTCCATCAGTGACACCTGGATCATCCCATACTGTTACTGCAATGGCAGGCACTACAGGTAAGAAGGTACAAGGTATCCTAATACTGATATCATTGTCTTTTCTTTTGGGATCACTGACCATGGTCCCAGCATTGGTTAATCCTAACACGGTTTTAGGGCATTATTTTGAAACTGTCACATCAGATAAAGCAATTTCAGCAGTTTTACCCCAAATTTACAGTGGACACATCAGACCCATTGCTTATGCATCCTAGATGCTTGCCCCAGTGGAGCTGAAATACAACCTTTGTGAAAGGAATCTTTTGGCTACATACTGGGCAGTGAGATACTTTATGTACATCATTAGATATCCACCCATTGTGCTGCATTCCAATCATTCGCCAACTAACGTTCTGTTGTCAGACAGAGTAAAAGATGACTCTGTATCCAATGCCAGACTTACACACTGGTCTCTCATTTTACAGGATCATGACATCACTGTCCTTCCTATAAAAACGTCATCATTGTTGGCCCATGGCCTACATTTTACAGGAGATATCCATGATTGTTCACTCCAACTCACTGACCTACCTGTCCCAGTGCCCTTTCTGACAGAACCTCAGAAAGTGTTAAAAGACACCACTGTCACGTTTTGACTGATGACTCAGCCACACATACCAACGATGGTCAGAAAGCAGAGTTTGGAATTCTTATTATACATCCTAGTGATGACAGAGTGTGCATGGCTAGTAATTGCATCATCATATATGTATGATTCAGAGGCAATGTTAAAACATGCCTGGCAAATAAAATAAGAAAAGCAAGGAGGAGAGTCTCCTAATTACCACAAATATTTGTGAATGGTTTAGAGAGCTGAAACGTCCTTGAGAAATACACAGCTTGTGTTAAGAAAGGAATAAAAAGATTTTTCCTTACATAAAATGATACTAGCACTCCATCAGAGGGTTAAGTTCTGCCCGCTTCAAGAAATGTCCTTGAGATAATTATAGAAAGCACTGCAGATACTATGTTTTCATTATAGTTTCTAATTGGGACTCTTTCTCTCTAAACTAAATCTCTTTGGCAGAAGATAAACTTCTTTTCCAGTACTCTATAGCACTACTGAGAAATACAGTGACTTGCTTGTGTACGTCACAACCTAACAGTTTACAAATACTGTACATTCATAAGGTTTAAGCATGTTGTATGTATATTCCTTATGCTCCATAAGAAGGACCCTCATTTGAGGGCAGTGTATAGGTTCCTTAATAAAGGAACTGATGAATGACTTCCAAAAATAGCTCTTATAAGAAAGTGAAAATGACAATCACCTATCCAGTGATGGCCTACTCATTTGGAATATCGCTGCTGTAACACTCATGAAAAGTTACAGGTAATTCCAGAACACCTGAGAGTAGATTTTATCAAATATACCAAATACATAGTACTCCAACTGGTGGACACCAGTGAGTCAGTAGAAACCCTAGACAGACCTGTCTTATGACTACACATGAGAAATGATGTAGAACACTACATTAGTAACTCTTTGATCTGTGCACAGAACAGTCCTATACCAGCTAGGACAAATGCATTGTTACCCCAGAAGCAAAGGCCCCCTTGAACAAAATCCAATTTAACTACATTGGCCTCATGCCAACCACTCACGACAGCTAGTTTGCACTAGTGATCACCAACCTATTTTCCAAATAGTTTAAAGCTATCCCAAAACAGAACAACACAGTCAAAGTGACTGAAAATGTTTTGGTAAACCAGCTATTTACCAGATAGGTTTTACCCCCTAAAGGTAAATTCTGATTACAGGGATCTGGCTTTATAGGCAAAGTAATGCAGGAAATTCTGGATTTGTTATGGGTAAAGCAAACGTCTTATATCCCTTATATCCACGGTCATTAGGACAGGTGGAATGTGCTAACAGGCAGATCAAAGTTATGTTATTCAGACTTGTTCAGAAAACCCAGAAGGACTGGAATTAATAATTGCCTTTACTCCTTATGGCAATAAGAGGGACACCCTCTGCAGGTACACAGCATACCCCATGTTTGAAATCATGACCGGATGGTCCTTGAGACTCCCAGAACATTTAGTTCTGGACCTGTGTACTGTCACTGCTGATGGAACATCAGTAGATAAATATGTTAAATATTTCAAACAAGACATCCAAAAGGTACACTTGTTTGCTTCACGATATATGAGCAAGGCCCAACAACAGGCCCTATCTGATTGTAAACAAACTCAGTCCAGCAGTCTACTAAGTTAGACTACCTCACTATAACAGTCATTGATAAATGGCTACATGCCAATCAAATGAACCTGTTTAAAGGAGATTAAATTACTTTTCCATAGCCCAATGGGTGGAATAGTACTAAACTAACTATGTTTGTCTTTTTCTCTTTTCTTTTAGGTTCCAGAGAGAACCTAAGAGATTCTTATTATACTTTTTAAAAGTATGGGTCTTCTTACAAGCCCAAACTGTACATTTTATTGCAGATAAAGACCAGTGACTTAATCCTAAACAAATTGTTGAGGCAAAACACCTCACAAGACAACATGATTTAATTGCATCCTGTGAAATTCACACTAAAGTCCTAAAAGACATGTTCATTGTCCAGAAGGGTAGTGAGGCCCTACGGAACGTTATGATCATTGCTTTGGATCAATTCACAAGACTATGATCTGGACTCCTGTTTACATTTTACTGATATCAGAAGTTTGCATCCAAATTTATATGGCAATAAAAGCCATTTAGACCTAAGGTTTTTAACCTTATGATCTTCATAATTAGAGACACCTAATACTGAGTGCCCCAAAACAGAACCCTGCTCACTTAGTCTTTCCCTAAACCTAAGGATGTAATCCACAATGGGAGTTCCCTGGGTGGCGTGCTTGCCTTCCCAGTCCTCCTGGATCAAGTCTAGGGGCCCACGTACCCGGCGTCCACATAAGAGTTCGAAGGGGAAAAATCCTGTAGACTCTTGGGGCACCTCCCTGTATGCAAACAACAGGTGGTGAAGGTATTTCTCCCAGTCCCTCCCATGCTGTTCAGCAAACGCCCGGAGCATTGACTTTAGGGTACCATTTAATCTTTCCACAAGCCCATTGGCTTGTGGGTGATACGGTGTCGTGCATCTCTGCACCACCCCACACTTCTCCATAAATATTTCATTCGGTCCGACATGAAGGAACCCCTTGATCAGGTGATTACCTCCTGCGAAACCCAACATGGGAGAAAATCCCAGTAAAGGCATCTGCTACTTTGTCCGTCCTCAGTGAGGATAGAGGCGACTGCCTCTGGGTACGGGTGGCATAATCCACCACAGTCAGTATGAATCTCTTCCCTGAGGAGCTGGGGGTATTTAAAGGCCCCACAATATCCATTCCCACCTTCTGGAATGGCTCCTCCACTATGGGCAATGGAATCAGGGCAGCTTGGGTTTCTTGCCGCCTTCCCTATTTCTTGGCACCGTGACAAGACCTGCAATACTCCTTCACCTGCTGGGTGAAGTTAGGCCAGTAAATTCTGGGCTAACCGCTGCATATCACCGTGATTCCCAGATGACCAGACAAGGAATATCATGTGCAATTTTGAGCAACTGCTCACGATACCCCTGGAACGACAAACTGCCTGCCTAGCATCCCTCCCTCTGTCTGTACTGCCTAAGTATATATAAGTCTATCCTCCCAACAAACCCCATGTCTGCCATCACCTCCTGTGCTCCGTCAGAGTCTGCCCAAGCCCTCAGCTTCTCTAAACTAGGGTCACTTCTCTGAGCACCTGCAAACCCCTCACACATTCCCAAGGCATGGGACAGGCCCCCTCAGTCGCTAAAATAGGGTCCCTAGCACTAGCGTCAGGGCAGTCAGGATCACTGTCAATCCCAACCCTCTGACAATGGGTCACCCCTCCCTCTTCAGAGTAACCCTCTGTAGCTGTGTGGTTACTTGCTACTGGGGAAATTTATACCCCCTTTTTATTAGTTTTCCCATCTGGAGACACAGGCTGGGAACCAGCCTCAGTGGTTTCACAATGGCTTCTGTGGGGTTCAGGGAACTACAATTTTCCCTTGCAGCTTGGCTTCAGGTAACTGCACATACCATCCCCTGTTTTAGATTGTTGCCCAGGATCACATCCACTGCTAAGGTTTTGGCTACAGCCACCTGTTGCACAGTTCCCCCTGTTTCACCCCAGTCTAAGAGAACACTAGCGAGGGGCAATGTTTTTGCCTCACCAGTGAAGTCCTGCACAGTGACGTATTTATTGGGTATAAGTTGACCAGGCTCTACCAGATCCCCCTTTACCAAGGTCAAGGAGTACCCTGTGTCCCTTAACCATTGTGTCTGTACACCATTCACCATGACTGGTGTTCCCTCATGTTCACTGGCATGCTTCCAGGGACACACAAACAACCCACTTCTTTTCTAGCACCCGGTTGTGTATTATTGCTTGCCTTTTTGGGACACGGTCTGGCAATATGCCCAGTTTCTTTACACAACCAGCTTTCAATTCTTCTCTCAGAAAAATCTTTTCTCTGAAACTTGGGGCTAACTGGTTTCGGTGGAGGCAGTGAGGGTTTTAGCTGCCCTGAAGTTGCGCTTTTCCCTTTCTGCGCTGCCACACCCACCCCATTTGCTCTCAGAGCAGGTCTGCTCTTGGCATAGCGGTCCAAGAGTTCCACAGCCTCTTGCACTGTTTTGGGATCTTGGTCCTCTAGCCAGGTTTTTAGTTCTGCTGGGCATGCCTAATAAAACTGTTCTAATAAAATCACATTTTCAATTTTATCAACAGAGTGTGCCTCAATTCCTTCCCACCAACGTTTTAAAAACTGATGTTTTGTGGCTAGTTCTTCATAACTCATATCAGAGCTTCACCTGAGCTTACGGAATTTACCTCTGTATGATTCAGCAGTTAATTCAAACTTTTTTAACAGTGCAGCTTTTAGTTTGCTGTAATTATTACTGTCCTCATTGTCCATTTGACCCAATGCATCCCGAGCTTTCATGGTAAGTAGTGGGGATAGCTGGAAGCTCCAGGACTCTCTAGGAATTTTAGCCTAAATGCAAACTTTTTCAAAATAATTTAAAAAGACATCCATATCCTCCCCTCTTTAAATTAAGCTATTAATTTGGAGTTCCATTTGTAATCCAGTCCTGCAGTCCCAGTTAAACCCAAGCCACTTACCTGCTCTGGTGCCGCTGGTCGGAGTTGTATCTTCTCCAGTTCGTGTTGCCTCTGGCACTCCTTCTCCTCATGGTCTGCGTATCGGCATTCTCATTCTCTCTTTTCCTCTGCAGCTTGCTGGCGCTCACACTCCTCATGATCTGCCTCCCACTGTTCCTGCTCTGCCTCACGGTGTTCTCGCTTTGCCTCATGGTCCACCTCGTGCTTCTCTCGCTCCCTCTTCTCCTGGAGCTCCAGTTCCATCCTGTGCAACTCAATTTGCAGCCTGAGCACCTCTGGATCCAGGATACTGGTGATCTTCCCCTGCTGCTGTAGCCCTTCACTGACAGTGGCCCTGCTGTCATTCTCACCGTATCTGGACACAGCACTGGTCACTAGCCCTGCCACACTTGAGGTTTGGTCCTTTCCAGTCACTGTCCATGACTCGCTGCTCTGGGTATCTGCTACCATCAGGGCATCTATGAGGTTCTGCTTTTTGGCAGTCACCTTGAACAGGACTCCTATGTCCCCGCACAACTGCTTTAAGTAATCTACAGTGTGCCTGCTGTAGTCCGAAGTCATCTTTCCTAACTACTACTACTCTGACTTGCACTTTAGAAAAAAAATTAAATGGGTAGGAACTTGACTGTATGCCAAGTGATATAGCTCTGTTTTTTTTTTAAACTCTGTCTTTTTCTTTCTTTGCAAGAGAGCTTACAGTCTCAAGCTGACAGAGAACAATAAAAGCTTGTGATACCAAAATTATCCCACTGCTGCCAACCAGTCTGTCAAAAACTCACTCAGCAGGTCAGGCCCTCTACTCCCAAACTGGTAACCTCTGAGCACAGTCTTGTGAACAGTTTAACAGAACAAGGTCTCTTGTCTGTTTTGTGAATTCGGATCAACCTTTGGTCTCAAGTCTTGGAGGGATTCAAACTGTGAACCTCTTGTTAGTGTACCCAATGCACAGGCTCAGATATTTCTGTCTTCGGGGGGGGCAGATATATTTGCCTACAGACACCTAACAGGTATACAGAAATGGACCCTTAAAAACTTTAATAAAGACCTCATATTTAAAACACTTCTCTTTACAATTTGGTATCACCATTCAAGCTTATGCCTGGTGTCTGCTATCACCATATATACTTTTCTTACAAATGAAAGAAATTCAAAGACAGACCAAGTATGCTCTAAAAAGAGTTTTACTAAAATAGATAAAAATATGTAAAACACAAAATACAGAACTATTATATCACAAGACATACAAATCTTTTAAAAGAACAAGGTTTAAACAGTGCAAATTCCTACAACAATATTTAGATTTATCTCTCTTTCTAAATACCTGTTTAAAGTGCTCATATATGTTTCTTTGTCATAGTTTAGTTAAAAGTGTCTCTAAAGGAAAACAGAATTAATGTTTAAAAGCTGGTTTTCCCCACCTATTTTGCATGAGGTCACCTAGCTCCTCCCTGTCAGAATATATAAAAAAAAATCTATATAATAACAGGATGTCTCTTCCAAGTATTAAATTCTGCAACCTCAGCATGACTTATGTTCTGCAAATGACATTTCTTCGATTTCATGATGAGCTTCCCCCTTCCAGGACATGAAAGCATCTTTATGATTTCGCACCAGTTTACTAAACCTGGTTTCCTCTTCTTGAAACGCTATAAAACTTTAGGATTTCCCTCCTAGCAACTACAGCTATAATTAACTTAAAAATTGGAGATCCTTGATTAAGGCATGGTCTGTAATTAGCTTCTGGCCTTCCACGTAACACCTGGTATCTAAAACCTGTGTGTGTGTGATCTCACATGCTGTTTCAGTATTTTCTCATGGCTTTCATCTTTCAGCCGAAACCTGGGGAGGGGTGAGCGAGGTCACTCAAAGAGCACCAGATTTCTCAGCATCACTCATGACAGACAGTCCATAACCCATTTTTATTTTACAAAAAATTATAGTGATCAGAACCAGCTGTCCAAGCATCACAATAATAATCAAAGAATGGTATAATTTCCCATGTTTGTGGGAGACATTCATTATGGGCCTTATGGCTCCCTTATGTCTAAATACACCTAATAATACCTACTAATACCTAAACAACCTGCACAGAGAATGGCATGGCCACATGAGTGATGCAGCAAACAATGCCCACTCACTGTGTTCCAGTGAAGCTCTCTGATGGACTGTGGACTGAGTGCAGTGGTGCGCACATGTGGACCTGAACACCACATAGTGGCCACAAACATGGGACTGCAAACAGGGACACTGGCACATTACTGTTTGAGGGTTGTGGGCACACTGGTATGTAAGCTGGCATATGCATACATACATACTACACCTGACACTGGTGATGGTGGGGGGGGGGTGTACACATATAATGATACTGGCACAGTGCACAAGTAAAGCATGAACACCAACCAAACTGTTGCCTGTCTCAGTGTGTGCTGTGAATGACATGTGCCTGTGCATGTGAGCCACTAGCAGATGGTGGACAATACCTACAATGGGGGTGACAATGCATGGCTAGTGTGTGTGCAGAGCTGAACCCACCACGATGCATAGCAGAGGACAATCTGCCAATGAGGCTGGGGGGACCTGTGCATGTGCATGCCATACTTGTATCTGTATAGTGCATGGCATGATGAGCATAGCAACAAAACATGGCCAATGGCGTGGCAGGCACCATGTGCACATGTGTGACTAGAGACACACACAGCAGGATGACCACATGAAAGCCAATTTGCAGTGCATTGTGGAGCAGTACCAGTAGAAATGCCATGGTCACACGGGCTGGTGATTGTGTGCAGTACAGCACATCACCATGGTTGTTGGGTAGGCATGTCACTGTGCTAGCCTGTTGTGGTACTACACATGTGTGTGGAGTGTCCATCCATTAGGGGGTGGTGCTGCAGTACTGTAACACAGGCTTCTGGTACATGTATGGGTGTGCTGCAGCATGAACACATGGTACTGTGTGCCACACATGGATGCTGCTGTGTGCGGTGGATGTGGCTGTTGTCCCGAGCAGCACCATGATACATGCTTTCACTGGACATGTGGATGCCGTGTGCTACAGTGTTGTTGGGCTGTTGGTTGATGTTGGCAACAGAGTACAGCTGTGCTCTACTGCATGGGTGGACATGCGCACTGCCAGCTCACTGGCCACTGCAAGGGACACATGAGTGCATGTGTTGGTGGTAGCATGGTGTCAAACACCAACCCTGCACCACCCACCCACACCACATCAGAGATGTTGCCAGCTGTGCAACACACACACACACTGGAACAGGCACCACATGATGCACAACAACCATGGACCACAGCACTGGAATGGCCACAGTCAGTCACCGGACATACCTGCATGCCCATCCCAGGTGCACTGTGTCACACTGTAGCTGCACTTTTAACAACCACCAGCTTGTCAGCCTCCATCACCCATGATCAGGGTCAGTACCTGCCTGGGCTCGGACACTATTGTATACGCAGCCCATAGCTGATGGGTAGCAGACTGAACACATATGCCTCTGTATACAAAGCATGCCATGGCACCAACCTACCATGATGCTGTAGCCAGCAGGCACTATACACCGGCCATGGCCACTGGTTTATGTTCACAGTGGTACCACAACAGGTATGCAGCACTGGGTGGCACACCTGTGTGAATGGACTGTGGAGTGCAACCCCATGACAATGTGCCAATGGTGCCACCTTCTGGTCAATGGATGCAGGTGTTGTGGTGCCATGCAGGCCCATGGGTAGCAGTGTACCACCCATACGTTCACAGGGCATCGGTACATAGCACACCACAGTGCAATACTGGCAGTGCACTGTGGAGTGCTGCACCATGCATTCATGATGTGCCTACAGCTGTGTAGTGTAAAGCAGGCACACGGGTGCCATACATGGGTTGTGGCGACACATCCAACAGCACTGCACAGTGCATGCATGTGCCCACATGCGTACAATAGCAGACACACATGAAGGATGGATGGCATGGGCCGTCAATCAACACACATCGACACAGTGGATACATGAAGTGTGGAAAGGTTAAATATCAAACAGCAGCAACAATATGAACATGTGTAATGCTTCCTCCTCCTATAGAATATCAATGTACAGTAACAAATCAGGTCCCACTAACAATAAGAATATCCCCCCAAACCAGTAACATTCCATATATGCTAGTCCTCCCAGACCCAACAACAAGGTACATGGCAACAAAAACATTCCCCACCACCCTACCCAGGAGTATTTAGTACAATGAGACCTATGCACGTCCCCCCACATGCATCACTCCATATGGACAACTGTCCTGCACTGTGTGTGGTTGTTACTCACACTACACTGACTACTACTGTTCCTGGAGTGCAGTGAGTAGGGCACTGAGTGAGCCATGCAGCCTGGAGACATCAGCCATGATGGCCCCAACAAGGTCCGCCAGTCATCTGTCCCAGTTTGTGGGCTGTTGTACCTGTGCAGACTGCCCACATCTTCCACTGCTGTGTCCACCACCACATCACAGCTGTACTGCTGTGCAGCTTGTCTGTATCAATGGGTCCTGCCTCATGCAGTTGTTCATTGCACACCTCTGCAGCCTCCTCCTGCCCCTGTCTGTGTGTTAATATGTCCAGAGCTTCCCTCACAGCATCATCCTGCATACTGGTACCATCTTGGCCTTCAGTGTCACAGATGCTTGCCTCCATGGATGCCCCACCATTCTCTGAGCCATCCATGTCTGCCATCACATCTGTCCCACTCTGGGGACATCCTCTGCCACTGCAGCCAGCGATGCCATGGGCTGTGAATGTGCACTGCCATCCACCTCCACTTGCCCATCATCGTCTTCATCTGATGTTTCTAATGGCACTGGGTGGGCCCTTCTCCACATATGCCTTGTTCTCTGCTTCTATGCTATGGCATCCTGGTGCTTTTGGTCTGCCATGGCTGTCAGTAGGACCCTGTATTGGGTGGGTACTGCCAGGCAGTCACCTGTGTCAGGAGAACGTGACACCTGTTAGTCTCTCATTTTAGTGGTCACTCTTTGATAGTGCATTTGCTGGCAGAGTGTACATGTGGTGTGTTGCACACATTTTCACAGGGGCAACTGACCAAAACTTACCTCGGTGGTGGTGTCTGTGCCATCCATGCTGGTGCCCACATGGCTGACCATGGTCTGGCTGTCCTCCTGCCACCCCACATCTGGTACTACTCCATCCTGTAGCATGAAAGGAGTGACACAAGTCAGTTTACATTGCACACACACACGTCCATGTAGCCTTTCTGGGTGTCCTTGCATAGACAGGGAGCAATATTCACCTTCCCTGGTTCTACCTCTGTCTCACATTTCTGCATCACATTTGGCTGCCATGTCCATCATGTGCACATGTATTGGCCTGTCCTCACTGTAGAGGTCCTGCCATTTGTGCTTTAATTGCCTGATGGTCCTCCTGACACCTGAAACCTCCTGTAGGTGTGTGCTAATGGCTCTCCACACCCTGTCCCTCTCCCTGGGTGGGTGTCCCCTGCACCCTGGTGGTAGCAATGTGGTGTGACACTGCTGCACCATGTTTACTAGTTGTGCAGCTTCAGCTGCACTGTAGTTAGGTTCCCTCCCACTCAATGTGGACATTGTGTTGTCCCTGTCATGCCTGTGCACACAATATAGCCTGGTATGTGGCCACTGACTACTGTGTGCAGGCTCCTTTGTCCTTATTCAGGCCTGTGGCATCATTACTATTCAACTGCACATGGCTAGCACATGAGCTGCACATGCTACACGTGCAGGCCACAAATGCATATAAACTGTAGGCATACTGCATATGCGTAGTAATGTTCTGCGTGCATTTGCTTTTGACACAACTGCGTGTAAATTGTACAGGTCACTGCGTGTACATTATCTATGCAACTGCACAGTGTTATACTGGTCCTCTGTCTGGGTGCGACACTCACACGCCTGTGTCCTTTGTCACTCACAGATTGCAGCAGCACTGGTCACTGTGTATGGCTATAGGCCACAGGTGCCATTGTGCTGGCACCCCCATGACTATGCAGCATGCTGTCACGCAGTGTCCTGACCTGTGTGCCCTCATCTGGGCTATATTGGGGTGTGCATGTCATGTATACAGTAGTGGCAGGGTATATGATGGTGTGTGGTGTGCAGCATATGTGCACTACACTGCTGTGTTGTAGCCCACACATTTCACAGGGTGGTTGGCATGTTGGTTGTGGATGGGCCATGCCACAATGCCCGCCAGTCCTGGATGGGTTATCTGTCCACCAGCTACTGGCACAGGGTTGGGGCACTAGCAGGTGTGTACAGTGTCACCCTCACATGTTCCCAACACTGGGCAGCATATCCAACTGTTGTTCTGCTGTCACTGTTCTGCCTCCCCATTGCTGCCAGTGCACTTTGCCTGCTGTTACTGGCTTTATGCAAAGTGATGGTCGATCAGCTCACGTCTTGCACATTGTCCCACATGGCACAGTGTGGCTTGGGCCTGCGGCTGTCTCATGGGCCTGTCATGCTAGTGTCCATCCCTTTCATTATCCATGTCAGCCAGGTCTGGCAGTGGTACATTGTTCCTCAGTGCAAGGTTCTGCAGGATGCAGTATGCAAGGAACATTTTGCATACCATCTCAGGGCTGTGCTGGAGGATGCCCCCCAACTGGTCCAGGCACCTAAACCATGCCTTCAGGATACTGATAGTGCATTCCATCACCACCCTAGTTGCTGTGTGTACGTCATTGTACTTGTGTTCTGTGGCTGTGTATGGGTGGCAGAGGGGTGTCATGACCCACTGCAGCTGTGGAAATCCACTGTCACCTTTTGGGAATGAAGGTACATTGTCACTGCACTGCTGTGGTTTGCTGACATGCCTGGGTGGCCTTGTGCCCCCTGTGTGCTGGTTGTACCTACCAATGAGCCAGCTGCCTCTGATGTGTCTAGACTCCCATGCCTCATGTAGCCCAAAGTTCTGTAGTATGTATGAGTCATGGCAGGAACCAAGCTACTGCACCACAAAATCCATGATCCAGCACTGGGCATCACACATGACCTGCATATTCATTGAGTGGTACCCCTTTCTGTTCACATAGACCTCTGCCTTACCTGGTGGTGCCCTGATGATCACATGTGTGCAGTTGATTGCACCTAACAGCTGCAGAAACTGCCACATCATAGAATGCCTGCTTGACAATCCGATGCTGCTGTTCATCCCATGGGAACTGGATGTACATGTCCACACACTGCGCAGTGCATCCACAAACTGCCTGAGGCATCATGACATGGCAGGCTGTGAGATGCCCACTGTGTCACCCGTGGGGGGTTGGAAGGTCCCTGTGGCTAAGCAGCACAGTTCTGCAGAGACCTTTACCTCCATAGGGACTGGGTGCCCCTATGGGTAGCACTCTGGAGCTCTTCCCTGAGGTCTTCACATAGCTCTGCTATGACTGCACTTGGCAGGTGGTAGCGTGCAATACACTTCTCCACTGTGTGGTCTAGATATGACTTTCTGGGCCTGTATACTCATGGTACATTGTGTTTGGCCCTTCTTGGCTGTTGTTGTGGCTGCCTGTTTCCCTGATTCCTGCCATCATGCATTCTGTGCCACCCATGCCACTGCTGTGCTGCCAGGAGTATGCCTAGTAGGGGTACTGGGGCTGCCATTCCTCTCTAGCTCACTCTGTGTCCGCTGCTTGCTCAACAGTGTGTCTCCCCCTTGTGTCTCCTTGGGTGCCTTTTATACTCACTTGAATTACACCTGCTCACACCTGGTGTAACTTCCGTCAATTTCTATTGGCCTATCTTGTCCTTCCCTGGCTTCTAGAATTGTATTCCAGCACTATCACCTGCTTCGTTTGATGCATCTCACACTACACATGTGCGTATCTAGGGATTTGTTGCAACTGCAGCGTAGGTTGCTTTTGGTGTTCGGGGTTCTGTTACATCATACTTGCATATTATAGAATCCCGCATGTCACACCTGCAAGGCGTAGTTGCGAGTTGTGACATTTCCTATGTCACAACTTATTTACACTGTGGCGCATGTTTTCTAGAATTGGGCCCTATGAGTCCAGTGTGTATAGTTTTATGAACACACTGGAATAAGCTAGATTTTCTTTTATAAGTTCAATGTGTAAGCACATTGAGATAAAGTAGCATTTTATATTTTAATGTTAAATTAGCCATAAAAGACTCACGCATAATACACAGCATTAGTTCATAGGGAAATTTTACCCACTGAGGGGTCATTAAAAGTGGTTAAGACTTAAGAGTAAAAACAAGGCCTTTGTGATCTTCATGGTGGAAAGACAGGAAAAGAATGCTACTCAGAGAACAGTAGTATAGAAACTCAGATGTATGTTTACCTCATACTCAGGAAATAATGGTATGGGACCAGAGGCTGGTCACACGATATTCTTAAAAATTTAGCTGAAAAGACAGTCTCCTGTTATTATGGTTACTTTTTTTAAAATTGACTAGCAAAGCTATCTTATTTGGGCAGGCTGGGACTACCTCGCCTACCAAGCAAGGAAGTTACCACGTAAGCCATGTATGAGGTTATGTATGTTTAGCTTATGCAAGGATAGTCTGTTTGTCCAAAACCATATATATATATATATATATATATATATATATATATATAATATAGTATAGTGGCGGCGGCGCACCACTATAGTTAGGATTCAGCAGTCACTTGCATACTAAAGTCAAAAGTTTAGGTGTTAATAACTTTGGACCTGTTCAACAGATTTACTTGAAATATGGAATGTTTGGTGAGGCATGGTTGATCTCTTGATCTGCTAAATTATGTTTCAGTTGGACTTACGGTCTTTGCATAAAAAAACACTGAAAAATGCAACATTATCCATTTTTGGAGGCAGCTTTTGGGATTTTGGATGTGGCCCTGCATGGCTATTGTGTGACGTACCACTCTGCAAGATGACTCGTTGGAAAGAGCTTTGGGGGCCAAACATGCTACTTTTCATTTGGTGAAAAAATATTAAGACATTCAAAAGTTATGCCACTTTTAAGTTCCCTTTATAAGTCAATGGGAAAATTTATATGTATGTTTTGCTAACAAAGATTGGGGTTCTGGCCAGCTGGTCCCACCTGACGATCAAAGAATTTGCAGTCTCGAGGTTCAAGAATCTTTTTCCCTGAGGATTTTAAAAATTCTTTGACGTGAGGTCCGCCATCTTGTTTTGAATTTTCCCATCAGAAAAACACAAATATCTCGGCTCAAGGGTAACTTCTGAAGTAAAACTTGGATGGGTTTTATTCAGGGGACTCTGATCTATCAAGCCATGCCTTTGGTTTTATCCAAATCAGTCTAAAAATAGAGTTCTGAAGTTTAAATTCTTAATTCATGGCTCGCTAACTATCTTTGATCATGAGCCTGCAAATTTTGTGATCGCGATCGTGCATCATGAGTGAGGGATGAGATGGCCAGATTTTAACATTTATTTTTACAGCCCAGGGGTGCCCTAGACAGTTAAATGAGGGTGGGTTTTGCTCAGGGGGCTTTGTTGTGCCCATCTCAATAAAGACAAATATGTATTCTATATCCCTGGTAGTCTAGCGCCCCCCCCCCATGATCATGATTACATAGATAATGTCTCAATCCCTGGTAGTCTAGTGGCCCCCAATGTGCATTTCATTATAAAAATTTTTTATCACCTGTAGTTTAGTGTCCCCCAATGTGTATCTGATTAATATCTCTTGTTTATATCTCAGGTAGTCTAGTGCCTCCGATCTGCATTTAATTATTGTTATTCTTGATATTCCTGGTAGTCTAGCAGACCCCATCACAATAAAATAGATAAGGAATTGTCATTTGTTGGTAGCCCAGTGGCCCCACCCTCCCACCCAGTCATGGCAGCCTACCCAGCACCACACCACGCCTTCGAGCCAGCGACTGGCACAGCCCACCTCTCACCTCCACAGCCAGCCACCAACTGTGTGTATTACGAGAGCTAATTCAAACAGGCACTCAGAAAAAATTTCAGAGCGCCTCTTTGAATTAGCGCTCATAATACAGACAGTCAGTGGCTGGCTACGGAGGTGAGAGGTGGGCTGTGCCAACTCCGGCTGAGGAAGGGTGAGGGGTGCTGTGTGGGCTGGCATGAGTTTTCTCATAAAAAGTTGTATGCAGTGATAATAGAGTTTTATTTTTCAGAAGAAGTTTTTCCGGATTTTATACTGTCGTAAAAGGCTCAGATTGGAAGTAGACTTATTGATACCAGGATCCCTGTGGCTATGTGGGATATTGCTTGGGAGTGCATGGTAAAATTAACATATGAGGAAACCACAAACAATTGAAGGATCGTTATTGTTTTCAGACTTCCTGTACTACCCTTACAGAGACTATAGTTCACTTATATTTTTCTTGTCCCTTTATTCTGCATTTTTGGTTTTTGTGGCGTTGTCACTGTTGGAATCAAGTATGGCGTAAGTGGGATCAGAGAGCTTTGTTTTTTGGTTGATTTCCGGCTTCATGGGATGAGTGTAATTCTACAACTTTAAATTTAATAGCAGTTGTGATACTGTATTGGATGTGGCAGGTTAGGTGTTGGTTTTTATTTCAACAACGTTCTCTCACCCCTGAAGAATTGTTTACGAAAGTAGTGGCTCATATCAATTGTCTTAAGGAAGGAGAAAGGAAACTCCTCAAACGAAATATTTGGGAGCGATATTGGAAATTCTATTAAACTAGTTACCTATTTTTTGACTGTATTTTGCTTTTATCAATATTGTTCTGTATTTCTTACCTTGTTTAGGATAACAAAAGTTTTTTCTATGTTTTTCTTTGGACTTCTTGTATAACTTTTTTACTATATCTGTTTGATTTAATCCTTTTGTATATTATTTTTGTGCTTTTTATGATTTTAATAAACATACCCCTACTCTTTTTCGATAAGTGCCATGGAATCTTTAACATCCACCTGAACTACCACCAATCCAGGCAGATGGGACCTCAGTTTAATGTCTCATCTGAAAGACGGCACCTCAGAAATGCAGCACCCCTCTCATGCTGCACTACAGTGTCAGTACTGGGATATTAACCCAAGTGCCAGATGTGGGAACTGAACCCAAAGCCCTCTGATTTCCCGGCCTCAGAGGCGAGTGTGCTACCTACTGAGCCACTGACACTGACTGATGTACTATGTGGTAGTAGCTGAGGTGGCAAAATATCTCAGGGCAGGGTATAACATATATTGATATTTTGTATTTGAGTGTTTAACTTTATGGTGGCTTAGGGAAAATCTAAGAATGCTGTTTAGATGTCTGTGTTTGTTTTGTACAACCTTGTGAAATAAATTGGATTTTGTCATAACTTTATAACTGTCTAAAAGAACTTTTATTGCTAATTTTATAACTGCAAGTAAACCCTCAGATATAAATTATAATAAATCAGAAATCCAACAATTGAATCCCAAACAGGGACTCTGGGTGAAACACAGATTTTGAACAACTCAAAACTTTACTGTTAAAAAGTGGCAATCTAAACATTAAATGCATCGTAGAAATTGTGTCCTTAGACACTTCCAAGCAGCTAAAAAAATTTGGAACAGCACAACATGATTTACAACTAACAGTTGTAAATTATGTTAAAAAATATAATGTTGAGGTAAATTCAACTCCCCCACCATGTACTTGTATGTAATCAATGACACCTGATTTGGAGGTTAATTGTTCTAACTGCAGCGAAAAGGTCCTGCAGCTCCTTGTACCTGCTTGGGCAGACACACATTCTGTGCACAGCGTAATAATGTTTTAACATTATGGTTACCCTACCACACTACTTTAACTTTTCTTTCTTCTTGGAGGTGGAGCTAAAACAAAAAGAGATGGTTGCTTGTAGCACGGTCACATTCAGGAGGTGACCAATATAGGGAGTAATCAGTGTGGGCTGGCGAGGTAGGTGGGGGTTTGTGGTATGAGGAATGTTGGTATGGTTTTGAGCTGCCTGGTGGAGTAAGGGGTCCACGTGGTGATGGGTGCATTCACCGGGAGGAACAACCAGTGGATGTGCTACCATGTGGAGCCCAGGTGTTGGGCACCAGGGAGGTTGTTTTTGCCTGTTGGAAAGGGAGTTCAGGCCATGAGGGTAGTGTGGTGTCCCGATATGTGAGTGAGGCCATGGATGCCAGGCTGAGTGGTTGACCATATTTTGGCAGTGGTAGCCCCCCCATGGAGTTAGTGGCCCAATTAGGCCTCAGGCGGGCCACATAGCTCAGCACAGGCCCAAGGGTGTAAGTTGCGGGAGCTTGGCAGATGTGAGGGCCCAATATAGGAAGGCATGGAGGGGGTTTCCATTCAGTAATCCTGCATCAAGGCATTGGGCTGGAGACTGCATCAGTTTTTTTTATGTGGAATTGAGCTTCTCAGTTGGAGGTTACATGGAAAGGTTTTTCGGGTGAGGAATTCCATGGCCAGTTATGGAGACAGACTGGAACCCGGGGATACAGGTTTGGAACCAGTGAGCAGAGGAAGTGTTCCAGAGCCCAAGAAGGTGTCCAGGGACATGCAGGGAGGCATCTTGGGGGCCTGTTGTTTGTCGGGGTAGACCACAGGGAAGGAGAGCAGCGCTGAGCTAAAAAAAATATACCCAGTATATATATATATATATATATATATATATTTATAAAGCAAGTTGGGAAACAGCCAACGATGGGACATGATCGGCCAGAGGGTGATGCAAGGAATCCGCAGCCTGCAGAAGCAGAGAAGCAAGCCTGGACCAAATTTGGGGCGGATGTTTGGTGTTGAATGAGTGAGGGGGGCACATGAAAGAGGCTTGGTGGATTAGCGGAGGTGCAGAGGATTTGCCTCTTCTTGAGTGGAGGGGAGGACACGGAGGCAGAAAAGTTGCGGCCTGTGGAACATTGGGTGGAGAGCCAGGCAGGCAGACTCAGACTCAAGGAGGTATGGCTCCAAGATATGAGGGCCTGGGGCAGGTAGGCCATAGCAAGAGTCAGAAGGGGGTGCAAGGTCACTAAGTGCATGGGCCCCTGCACGGTGCAGGTCAAGTAGTTGGGTGATAAGAGTGAGGAATCCAGGGGGTTCAATATAGTGGCATTTTGGCTGCAGGCATTTAAAACAAACAAAAAGAAGGGATTGGGGGATTATGGGATGGCATGAGGGCTTTTCGGGGTGTAGCAGGTCATATGAGCGGTTGAGGGATGGAACAAGGATGGGCACCCTCAGGCAGAAAAAAAAGGAGAAAGATAGTGGGCAGTGGGGGGAAGGACATGGGGTAGTTTTGTTCTTGGGGGCCCTTGTACCACTGCAGCAGGGACTGTGGGAGGGGGTCATGCTGGAAGGGGCTTGGCATAAGGGCTACAAAAAAAACATCAAGGACAATGGCAGCCTGTCTGTTTGGGCCGGGGCTGGTCTGCCACCCATGGCAACAGGGATGTGGGGGATATACGTGTGCAGGTGTCTCCTGGGAAGGGGACAAGGCATTTTTTCTAGGAAGGGTGGGCAAGGGGGACCCACATGAGATCCTGGTGTTTATGATTTGTGCATCGCTATACCGCCCCTCCAGAGGGAATGAGGGGCAATTCGTTGGATCCAGCCATCTGCAGGATTGTGTCACGGACAGGTACACCTGTCAAGTGGAGCAGTAGGCAGGGTGTACTCACGGTGTTACTTTTTTCCACTTTTAGTATCACAGCTCGAGAGCATTGCACCCAAGAGGATACCAATTTCCAGTAGGAAGATGATGAAGGAAGTGGCTGAACTGATGAGCCAGATGATTGAACTGGTTGAGGCAGCCAAGTGGAGATAGGCAGAAGAGGAGGCACTGAAAAAATGGAAGGAGAGGGATGAACACCCAGGAATGGGTAAGGCTGGGAAGAAGCCCAGATGAGATGGTCCTGGCCCCTCACCCACCCCAGGTGCATGGATTGCACCACAAGTCCTATGAAGACAGGTTGAAGGAACGGAACATGTACTCCCTGGAGGAGAGGAGGGTAAGGGGGGATATGATAGAGACATACAAGTATCTTACAGGGAGGAACAGGGTGCAGGAATACACTATTTTTAAGCGAAAAAGATGTTCCAGGACTAGAGGGCATGGGATGAAGTTGGAGGGAGGACGATTCAGAGGAAACGTGAGGAAGAATTTCTTCACAGAATGGGTGGTGGAAAAGTGGAACACCCTGCCAGAGGAAGTGGTGGGGGCTGAAACAATCACAGGATTTAAGAATGCATGGGATAGACATAAAGGAATTCTGGAGGTCAGGGGTTAGGGGCAACAGACTTCTAGGAAAACATAAACTGAACTTACAAGCTCAAATGGGCAGACTGAGTGGGTCATAGGCCCTTATCTGCCGACACTGTTTATGTATCTATGTAGCTCCAGGGCCCGAGCCAGCACTGAAGAAGGAAGGCCCGGATGGGGGTAAGGATGGAGTAGATATCTCCTATGAGGGGGATCTAAAGGAGTACTTGGAGGTTTTTTTGGGTGACATGGGTGACAAAGGAGTGGAGAAGTTGGAGCGGGCCTTGCAGGCCATAAAAGGTAAAGAGGGTGAGGGAAGGGCTGGGGGGGTTGGTGGCAAGTCAGGGGGCAAGAAGTTGTATGATAGGCCCCAGGGCTTCATGTTGGGGGATCACGTGCCAGCCTCACTTAAAGAAAAGATTTGGAAGGGGGAAATATGTGGATATCTTGGGTCTATTGGACAAGGACATGGCCAAGAAGTATGAACAAAAAGAATTGGTGGGGAAGTCAGAGATGGCAGTAGCGCTGGCTGTGTTGGGCCATAATGTAGAGGAGGCAAAGTATAAGGGTAAGACCATTGATAATTGGCAGGTGGTGGTTTCTCATCTACAGTGCCTTGGTGCTGGAAAAGTAGCCGGACCTGGCCATTCCTCTGCTTACATATACAGTGATCATCAGGGATGCATACAAGGCAAAAATAGGCTATGGCTGGTTGAAATACAACGAGGCTTTCAGGAAGTGGATGGCTGCAAAGGGAGACTTGAGTTGGGACTGCACCCATTCAGAGCTTTGGGTGAGGACCCTGTCTGGGCAGGTGAGTGGGACGGGGGGGGTAGAAAAAAAAGAGCCCCATGGCCAGAGGTGTGAAGACTTGTTGGGGGTTTAACAAGGCATCTTGCACTTGGCCCAACTGCAAGTTAAAGCATGTTTGCTCGAGATGTGGTGGGGGGCACACCCAGCATCTAGCTGCAGACAAGGGGGCAATAAAGGCAGGCATGTTGGGGCAGTACCAAGAGCAGCCCTTCATGGTGGGTGGGGGGGCCAGGAGGGACGAGGGGGACAGCAGGGGAGGTTATAATTCCAACTATGGGTGGAATTAAAGGGCATGGGGAGGGGCAGTGGGGATATGCATTGGCATGCATGCCCATTGCCCTGGGAATGATGAAGGCATGGACTCGGAAATATCTGAACACCAAGGTGAGCTCAGTTGCTCAGGGTGGAATTCCAGAATGATTCCCCTTTGGGTTTCCAAGGGGGGAGGGTGGGGTTGAGGGCCAAGAACCTGGGGTTGGTAAAAGGTAAGAAGGACTCTGTGTGGGTTAAGATACAGAAGGAAGTTAAGGCAGGGTGGGTGGAGGGGCCTCTGGCAGTACTGCCTTGTCACAATTTCATGGTGTTACCATTGGGAGTGGTGCCCAAGAAGCAGAGGGGTGAGTTTTGATTGATCTACCATCTATCCTACCCTGAGGGGAATTCCATGCATGAGGGTATCCTGGAGCACCTCAGGGCAGTATCCTATGCCTCTCTGGAGCAGGTGATAGTATTGACTAGGGCAGTGGGGAGGTCCTGGCTAGCAAAGACAGACATCGAGTCAGCATTTCAGTTGCTGCCAGTCAGGCAAGAAGATTGGGACCTGATGGGTGTCCAGTTTCAGAGCAGCCTTTACTTTATAAGGCGATGCCAATGGGCTATTTGTTGGCATGCTCGGCCTTCAAGGCATTCAGCTCATAGGTGCAGTGGGTGTTCGGGATAAGATACAGTCACAAGAGGGTTGTGCATTATTTGGATGACTTCCTCCTCTTAGGGGAGAGCAGGGTGGAGACGCAGGCAATGTTGGAGGATTTCAAGGGGATGTGCAGGCATATAGGAATCCCTCTTTCACAGGGGAAAATGGAGGGCCTGGCATGAAGGTTGGAGTTTTTGGGAATAAAGGTGGACATGGAGCAGGGATGCTTCCACCTACCCGAGGACAAAGTATCTTGACTCCTGGGGCTACTGGCGCAGGTGACGGGGAGAAGGAGGGTGCCACTGGAACAAGTACAGCAACTGCTAGGGCACCTTAATTTTGCTGCAAGGCCATAAGTATGGGCAGGGCATTTAAAAGGAGGTTGGGAAGAACTACAAGCAAGGCAAAACAGCCACAACATTGGGTGGATATTACAAGGGGGATCCAGGAGGACTTTAAGGTTTGGGAAGAGTTCTTGGAAAGCTGCAATGGGGAAACTTTCTGGCAGGAGGAATAGGAGTACAATACAGATTTGGAGTTGTACACCAATGCCTCTGGTTCATTGGGGATGGGAGCATATTTTAAAGGGAGTTGGATGTCGGAAGCGAGGCCAGCACATTGGAGAGCAGGGGGTTGTTGAAGGACATAATTTTCCTGAAAATATTCCCAATTTGGGTGGCCATGGAGGTATGGGGGGACAGGGTGAGGGGGAAGCACATCCTTTTCTGGTGCAATAACAAAGGGGTGGTGGAGATCATTAACAGACAGGGTGGGAGTATGGACTCTGTGGGCAGGATTCTGTGGCGCATGGTGCTGCTAGAGCTGCAGTTGAATTTGTCTTTCAAAGCACAGCATATTGAAGGGATCAAGAATGAAATAGCTGACAGTCTTTCCCGTTTACAGCTCGGAAGGTTTTGGGAGCCTGGCGCTACATGCAGCATCACATAGGACCAGGGTGCCAGACTGGCAATGGACATTGAAGAGATACAGCCAAGGCACTGTACCAGGGATCCTGGTCAGCCAACACCCTGAAGGCCTATGAAGGTGGGTGGATGAGCTTCCAGGAGTTCAAGGGCGGATATGGATGGAATATGGATGAGCTGGTCCTGGATGAGTAGGTGAGGCAGTTCACAGTAGAGAGGTGGAAAGAAGGGGTGGCCCATGCCATGATGGTGGTACAACTGGCAGGCATAGATTGGGTTTGTCAGGACAGCGGGTGGCCGGACACCACCACTGGTAGGGCAGCCAATTGGATGGTTGCAGGGTGGCAGAGGGACCAGTGAAGAAAGGAAGGACTGGAGACGTCCCATTAGGGGACCTCTGCTGGACTGGGTGTTGGGGGCAATGCAGCACATGTGCACCTTGGTGGAGGAGGCCTATTTGTTCATGGCAGTTTTTGCTGTCATGGCAAGAGGAGCCTTCCAGGTGGGGGAGGAGGTGGTGGCCCCACAGAAGGCGACGGCCTCCCAGGCCCTGCAGTATGAGAGCATGGTTTGGGGGGAAAGCAGGGTGGTCATTAATTTGGCTAGGTCCAAGATGGACTAGAGAGGAAGAAGGGCCTCTGTGAATCTGTTGTGGCAGCCACAGACCATAAGCTTTGCGGTCGTTGCCCTGGAGAAATATGAGAGCAATCGGGGGATGGTTGGGGTGGGGGTGCTTGGTTCAGCACGGAGACAGCTCCATGGTCACAGGTTTTCAGGTGGGGTGGTCCTCAAGAAGCCTCTAACATTCATTGGGAGGACCCAGAGGAGATCTCTCCCATTTCTTATGGATTGGGGCAGCATCAGAGGCAGCCAAGAAAGGGGCTTCAGTGAAGGAGGTGAAAAGGTAGGGAGTTGGAGGTCCAACTGTTATAAGAGGTATATCAGGTGCTGATGCCCAATAACTCAAGCTTTTCTTTTTGTTTCCATGGCGGGTTCCAAATGCAAAGTATGGCTCATGAGGCATTCCTACATTTATTGGGTGGAGAGGTTTGCAGCCACCAGGGACAGAGGGACACAGTTACGCATCAATATAGAGAACAAGAGGATGCAGTGGAGAAGCATCAGGGGCATGAAGTGAGCCCAGCTGTTGCCTCTCCTGGAGGAGCTAAAGGTGCAGTGGGGTAGGTCATATTGCATTATTATTCATTTAGGGGGCAACAATTTGTGGGACCTACCTTGGGAATACTGGGGCAGGCCATAATAGCAGATTTAGAGAGGTTGAAGAGTTGGTGGCTGGGGGATGACCATCGGCTGGTCCGAGATCATATCCTGGTGGATATGAAAGGGGGGCCAAGGATGTCAAGGCAGTGGAGAAGAGGAGTAAATGCCTGAACAGGAGGGTGGTGAGGGCAGTGTTTGAGATTGGGGGAGTGCACATCCAACATAAGGACATTTCCTTTGATCAGGTGGACGTCTATAGGTCCGATGGAGTGCATCTGTTGGAATTCGACATGTGCCTGTTCCTAAGGCCGATAGGCAAGCTAGTTGGAGAGATTGCTGAAAGAGGTCTTAGATTCTAGCCCGCAAGGGGTGAGCCCCACCACCCTTCGGAAGCTGGAGGTGGGGCAGTGGAAGAAGGAAGGGAGCTTGCAGGAGGGGGACAAAAGGGGGGGGGCAGGAAAGTGGGAGGAGTAGACAGCATGGTCTGGGTGCAAGGAACCTAGGCATGGCATTTAATGGTTGGGTTGGTGAGGAAAGGTCTGGGTGCAGGATTCTCAGTGTCCAGGCCTGGAGGGCTGAGGCCTGGGTAAGGTTGGACAGACCTGGTTCTGGTGATGGCGAAGGTGGCCAGATCAGAGTGTCCAGACCCTGAAACACAGAAAAATGAGAATAATAATAATAATAATAATCATGGCCCCGATTTTTCTGCAGCACATCGGAGCAAAGTTCTGTGGCAGGGTTCTCATTTGCCACAGAACTTCTGCGGCACTCAACACCAATTTTTTGGCAATTTTTGCGTCACATTTTTAACCTTAATTTTTCCTTTTTGTTTTTTTTGCCATATCTGACACAATGCACGCTCATAACACAGTCATTTTATGGGTGTTTGTCACCAAATTTTCAACATAGCCAGTTTAAGACCTCTGCTCATGAACAGTATCACTGTGATTTACTTAATCTGTCCCAAACATTGATTTTACACACTGACTGCACCATTGTGCGCGATGTGCGAAAACACATTTTGGGTGAGATGTGAAAAATGACAGTTGTACTGTTCATAAGGAGTGTGGTAAAATGCAATACTGAAAATCTGGAGTGAAAATATTAAAAATGCTTGAAGTTACGGGAGGCGTAGGAACCCACAATCACGCTCATAAACAGTCATTTTTGGGAGCTGATATCAAATTAACATAGGGTTTTTGGGAGCCCACCATGAGCTGTGACACTGTCGTTTCATTAATCATTCTGGAAAGATGGTTCTGCACAGTGACTGCAGAACCGCCTTTTGGAACCAATTAATGAAATAACAGTGTCACACTTCATGAGGTGGGGATCCAAAAACCCCATGTTGAAAATTTGGTGAAAAAATTCCCAGAAATGGCTGAGATATGCACTAAAGTTGAAAAACATCCTTTTATGCCATTATACAGCTTACCAGCATTTCTTCAGCTCGTGGTCATCTTTGAAGAGTGTAGACGTGTTTCCGGTCCACTGAACATCATCGCGCTGGGCTCTGGGTAAGTGTGGGTTGAGGTGGGGGTGAGGTGGGGGTGTGGGGAGGTGGGTACAGAGGGTGGTGTGGGTTGGGGAGGGGACAAAGAATCAACGAGGGAAGGTTTTTGTTTCAGGTTTTTTTTTTTAGACTTAAGGAGGACTTTGCCACGCTGGGGTGGCTCCCAGTGTGGCACCAGGCAGCTTGGGGGGGGAATGTGAAGCCGATGGGGGATTGGGCACCCCCGTCAACAAAGGAAGCTTTTGCCATGCTGGAGTGGGCTCCCAGTGTGGCACCAGGCAGCTTGGAGGAGAACGTGAAGCCGACATGTGATTGGGCACGCCCGTCGGCAATGGAAGCTTTTGCCATGCTGGGTGGGCTCCCAGCGTGGCACCAAGCAGCTTGGGGGGGACATGAGGCCGATGGGTGATTGGGCACTCCTGTCAGCAATGGAAGCTTTTGCTATGCTGGGGTGGGCTCCCAGTGTGGCATACAGACATTTGGGGGTGCAGTGAAGCCGATGGGGGATTGGACACCCTCGTCAGCAAAGGACGCTGTTCCACGGGCGGCCGCGAATTCCGCGGGTGACGGCAAATTCCGCTGATATTTCTGTGGTTTGCCGCACCTGCAGAATCGTGAGAAACTCAGAGGCCCTGATAATAATATTTATTTATTATGTACCTTTCAAATTTATCAAGGAGCATTACAAGAAGCTAAAAAAACAGAAAAATAAAACAACTTTAGATACAATATTCATTTAAAATCCAGTAACTTGCATTAATAATTAGGATATGCTCAATTCCATAAATAAATCTTTAGTGCTTGTTTGAAGCCTCCCATGGTCATGCACTCCCTGAGCTGAAGGGTAGAGAATTCCAAAGGGCAGGGACCATGTACATAATTGCATGGGCCCCTAACGATTTTAAAGATACCCTTGGAATCCTTCATCAGCTGAGTGGACCAATTACTTGGGGCAGTAAGGAGACAGAAGCTCTTTCAGGTAGTCAGGGCCAAGTCCATGTAGGGCTTTATAAGTCAGTAATCCTTCCTTGAAGGTGATCCGCCACTGAATCGGCAGCCAGTGCAGTTCGCGCAGTACTAGTGTGATGTGACATGTTCGGGAAGTCCCCGTCAACAACCAGTCTGCAGCGTTCTGCACCAGCTGCAGGCAGTGGATATCAACTCCCAGTAACCTAAAGTCAAGGAAGTTGCAGTAATCAAGGCGTGAGGTCACAAAGATGTGGATCAGTGTAGGCAGGTCACCAGATGGAACAAAGTGCTTGATCTTAGTGATGTTTCTCAGATGGTAAAAGGATGACTTGACAACTGCCGACACTGGAGATCGCAGTGTCAACCCATCATCAAGCATCACCCCTAGGTTCTGCACCAGTTCAGAAGTAAGGAGCTGAGAGCCCCCAAGAAAAAGTCCCTTGGGCTGACCAGCCCCCTTCCCCCCATCCGGTGACCCAGATCAACAACCATCACCTCAGTCTTTCCCAAGTTCAGCTTCAGCCAGTGGGAATTCATCCAATACTGGATTTCAGAAAGGCTGTTATTAAATACTGAGAGTGCACTATCCTGGTTGGGTGTGAAAGACAGGTAGAGCTGGGTATCATCAGCATAGCAGTGAAACCTCAGCCCATACCATCTTACAATGTCTCTGAGGGGCAGCATATACACCGTGAACAACATGGGGGACAGCACTGAGCCCTGAGGGACCCCACATGACAGAGAGAGAGGGTCAGAGGAATAAATCCCTGACACCACCCTCTGAGTTCTGCCAGTGAGGAAGGACTTCAGCCACCTAAGGACAGTACCAGTCAGGCCACAGATGAACCTCAGGAACTCATGCAGCACCTCATGGTCCACAGTGTCAAAAACTGAGGAGAGATCAAGAAGCATCAAGATGGACTGGCTTTTCTGATCTCTTGCCATCAGATCATTGAGCACCCCAACCAGCACAATCTCGGTACTGTGCCTCTTTCAAAAACTGGATTGGAGAGGCTTGTAGATGTTATGGATGGTCAAATGGTTCTCCAGCTGTACAGCTACTACCTTCTCAATCACTTTCCTCATGAAGGGGAGGTTGGAGGTGGGTCTGTAGTTAGTCAGGCAGTCTGGGTCCAGAGAAGCTTTCTTTAAGAGGGGTGTCACCACCATCTCCTTCAGAAAGCTGGGAAACTCACCCGAATCAAGGGAGCACCAGACTATCTGTGCCAGGACCGGGCCAATGATGTCGCAACACCCCATAATCAGGGAAGTTGGGCCCTGATCCAAACTACAGCATGTAGGGTGCATACCCTGGACAATCCACATGATAGTCACAAGCTCTGGCTGGTCAAAGGTACTTCAGGAAAAATGAGCGACAGGGACCGGGCTATGATCACTCACATCCCCTACAGAGTGTGCCGATTGGATCTCTGCCCTGATGTCAGCCATCTTATCTGCAAAGAACTGAGTGAGCTCCTCACACTCCAACTGTGCAAAAGTTCTTCAAACCTATAGGCAGGCTGGGTTGCACAGCTGTCCACGGTTCAAAAGAGCTGAGCCAGTCAATTCTGAGTGGCAGCAATCTCCCCAGACAGGAACTCTGCCTTCTTACAGGCGATTGTTGATTGGTAGGCTTGATTATGTTCTAACAATCTAAAGTGCTAGACCTCCAGGGTGGATTTCCACTAGCAATGTTCTGACCTTCATCCAAGTCACTGCAATTCCCTCAAGGTCCCATCAAACCAAGGGGGACCAAGGGCAAAGGGGGAAGAGGATGAACACGGACAGGAGTGATCGAATCCAGGGCTGTGGCAATGACCTTATTATAGGCCAAAACCAAGGCCTCTGGGGTCCCTCTTGCCATAAGAAACTCCGATACGTCAAGTGCCACCACTAGGTCTTCCGGGTTCACATCCCATAAAGGGCAGTACCTGACCATCTCCACAGGGATAAGCCTATGAAGGGCATTGCAAAAATGTTATCGTATTGTGTAATGATCGGACCACCTGACAGGTTCCACCCCCACATCGGAGGCTTTGATCCGCAGGAGAAAAAACAAGTCAAGGAAGAGGCCATAGCAGAGTAGCAGAGATAACAATCTGTGTGAGGCCCAGTGATGTCATCAACTAGAAAAAGTGTTGTCCAAACTGTGAGAGTTCGTCATCGATCCAGGTGTTGAAGTTGCCCAGGACCATCAGCCTGGGCGACTCAAATGCCATATCGATCACAAAGTCCACTACTTCCTGAAGGAATTGCTTCTCATACCCAGGTGGACTGTAGATGAGGGCTATCCTACAGCCTACACATGCTACTACAGTACACTCGAATTACCTGGCATTCTCAACTGGTACACTCGTGAGGCCCAATTCAGTCTTGAAACAGACCTCAACCCCCCTCCGCTGCAGTACAATCTCGAGCAATGTATCCCCGAGTACCCGGTCGGAATCACAGCCTCAAGCATGGGGTCAGAGTTTTCATCAAGCCAGGTCTTGGTGATGCATGCCAGATCTGCTGTCCCAACAAGATCTGAGATAATTGCAGTCTTATTCTTAATAGATCTGGTGTTGCTTAACACCGCTCGAGTTGGATGGGTCTTCTAGATCACCCTGGCTACCTGCCCACCAATAATGGTGGTGCCCTTGGGTATGGAGAACAGGCATGGCAGGCCACATTCCAGAATCCATTTCACCCAGGGCATCCTCTGGACTTAACTACCTCGATGTGAGAGCTTTGCTCATCCATCCTCCGCTGTTCGCACCCCCCACTCCACCCTCCCCCCCTCCTATGGAAGCACCAAGAATGAAGAAAAGGCCAGGGTTAAGAAGAAATTATGTTTGTGTACTATGTTGTTTTGGTGATTGAATTATGGAATGTGGGATGTAATAGTTATCTGTGTGCCAAAATAAATATTTGCCAATGAGCAACCAAATCTAGCAGTTGTGGCATGTAATTATTTCTGGGAGGGGATCAGGGAACAATTAGGCTTGTCACTAAAAGGCGGGCCAGTTTGTCTCATGGCCCCTGCCAGAAAGAGACAAGTAGGAAGGGGAGGGAGATGGGGTAGGGGAGGAGGGGACTGTGACATCATCAATGAGATAAGTTAGGGTAATATGAGTAGGTGGCCAAGGCTCATACCCATTGGCCAGGGAGAGGAGCCTGCAGGGGTCATTAGTTGGGGTCATCTGGGGGTATATTATGGCTGTTCACCCTGGGTTTGCCCTCTTCTTGTTGAGAAATTCCCCACCCATGCACCCTTGTAAGAAAGGTTCTAAGGCAATAGTGGATGGAAGTAGGGGCAGGGCAAAAATGGTGGTGCCCTGTGGGCCCCAGTCATGGGGCAGGTTGGTGCTGCAAAAAGGCAGTGGATGGTCCCAGGGGCTGGAAAGAGCCTTGGCTGAGGGCAGTGGTGCCCAGTGAGAGGAGAGAAAAGGGAAGGAGCAGGGAAGAAGGAAGGGGGCAAGTGGGTGGGGGATAAAGTGGGGGCAGGAAAGGAGGAGGGGTAGACAGCATGGGCTGGATGCAAGGAACCAGGCATGGCATTTAACGGGGAGAATAGGTCTGGGTGCTGAATTCAGTGTTCGGGCCAGGAGGGCTGAAGCCCTGGTAAGGTTGGACTGACCTGGTTCTGGTGATGGAGGAGGGGGGGGCAGGATCAGAGTGTCCAGACCCTGAAGCACAGAAAAAGAAGCACCAAGAATGAAGAAAAAGCTGGAGTGAAGAAGAAATGATATTTGTGTACTATGTTCTTTTGGTGATTGAATTATGGAATGTGGGATGTAATAGTTATCTGTGTGCCAAAATAAATATTTACCAACAAGCAGCCAACTCTAGCAGTTGTGGCATGTAACATACCTCTCAACCTCTTGCCTCATGAATCAGGGACAAAGCTTAACAAAATCAGGGACAAAGACCCCAAATCAGGGACACATCTTAAAAACTGATACTATTCACTCAGAAAGCTGATAGAATAAAGGGATTTGTGTTAAGATGCATTTTCTGAAGAAGAACAAGTCTGTAACTTTAATGTTTGACATTATTTTGTGCTTTTAATCCCCACTGTTCTGTCACAAAAACACAAATGTTATGAAAGACAGAATAAAAGTTTGAGGCCAAATCAGGGATGTCCCTGAAAATCAGGGACAGCTGAGAGGTATGGCATGTAGTTATTTCTGGGAGGGGATCAGGGGACAAATAATTTCTCTTAAGGTGCTGCAAATTATGGCAGTTGGATTCTTCTGCCTTGTGTGTTTCACATTATGTCTGGTCTTGCCGCTTCATAATGAATTTGGCGCTATTCCATATTTTTAGTTGAATGGTTTTGTTTTATGAATTTCCCCTTTGATAAAGTGGTTTCCAGGATATATGTAGCATAGCTCCTTCATGTTACAGTATTTGGTAAAAAAGTTTTGCACATGACTGAAGTTTTCAGTATACTGTACCATATAATGTTATAATGTTTACAGGATTTAGTCCTGCACAGTGCCTAGCTGAGTAATTTATACATAATACGGGTTATGCGTTTCACAGGTTGTTTGGGCTTGGTGCTGCTTAGACTAATAAGAGCATTTAATAATTATGTCAACTTATTTTTCTGTTGGGATGTTCCCTTCAGTGGCATGGAGCCCAAATAACTAATGGTTTGCGACTAAATTTAATTAAGTTTAACTTGCTGTTTGAAAAATTTGTGGAGATGAAAGGCACAATACTTATTTGTTACCCAAAACAAAAAAAGTGCATTTGTAACTGTTTAATGTTTGTGGATTTCTATGTGTAGTTTTATGGTACATTGTACCATCTCAGTCACAAGAGGTTCCTAATGTTAAGCACCTTGTTAAAAAAGAAACATTTTTGTTTCCAGTGCAGTATTGCTGTTTAAGCATACGGTTTTAACTTTGTTGAGGTTCTGTTTAAACCTTTTAATTCAATTCTTATTCACAAAAAAAAGTGAATACTTCTTTGAAAGGCATGTTTAAGTTAAAAAAAAAAACTATGTCCTTAATTAACTGTTTTCTTCTAGGAAAAACTACTGGCTGTAATTTAAGCCAGCAGAAAAGAGATGTTACTGTAAAAGTTCACATTAATAGAAGACTGTGGACGTATATATACGTCCAGAATCTATATACGTTCACACATATTCAGTTCTCAAAGGGTAGTAAACAGGTCTTTTCAGCAATTGGAGCACAGACTTAGTACTCTGATTATTGTAAAAGTTATCATTAAACAGGTCTTCTCAGCAATCAGAGCACAGACTTAGTACTCTAATTATGTTGTAAAGAGCTTTTACTGTCTTCAATGGCATTTTGCTGTTTAAGTTTTAATGACTTTTACAGTTCAGAACTTTTACATAAGATTGTCATCTATGATGATATGCTAAAGCCAAGTCAAAAATTGAGGGAGCAATAGACATAAGTGTTTAGATGCCCCACCCCCATCAATTAACTATCTTCAGTATAGTAGTGGCTGCTTTAACAACTGATGTGCCCATGAGAGGCAAATAACTATTAAAAATGTTAATTATACTGCTGAAGTTCAGAGTATGCCACTGACAAATTATTTCATGCCTGTTTGAAATAACATTCAAAAATGGTGGCAAATGCATGTACACTGTTTTACATGTGCATAATCACTAACTATCTTCCTTACTACGGCCTACATACCTCCCAAAAACCAGTCTCAGGCACTGGGCCCACTAATTGACTACATTACCTCCCTACCCAACCCCTCTGACCAAATTCTGGTGGGTGACCTGAACGTTAATTGGCTTTGCCCCTCAGCCTCTTCCGCCCGCGAGGCCTTTGCTGCAATTGATATAACCCAACTAGTCTCCCAGCCCACTAGAATCAACCCCAGATGGGGCACTAGCACTCTCCTGGATGTGGTCCTTACTAACAGGCCAAGCTGGGTCCACAATATCCAAATCCTCCCTGACTGTCTTAGTGACCACTCTCCTGTTCTCTTCAACTGGGTAACCTCTCAGCCCACACCCTCAGTCAAAACCACCTCTCGAAGGCGGCTTAGACCCGGGGGTTTGAATGACCTAAAGAATTACCTTGCTCACACAGACTGGTCCCCACTAATAAACGCAACTAATGTTGACATGGCCCTGTCCTTCTTTATCAACACTTTCAACTTTGCCTGTGACATCTTCGCTCCTATAACTGCTCATAGGTCCAAACTAAGATATGCTCCTTGGCTCACCCCTGCACTGAGGCGGCTTTTTAAGCAGCGGGATAATCTGTGGCACCTTGCTGTTGCCTCTGGCCGACCATCTGACAGGCAGACCTATGCTGCGGCTAGAAACCAGTGCACCTGGGCTATCCGTAAAGCAAAGGCGGATAACTACCAAGCCTCCCTTACCTCCTCTTGGGGGAATCCTAGGTCTTTCTGGGACAACGTCAAGCAGCTGAATGGTCACTCCCGGTCCCCCTCTCCCACACTTCTTAACATCAATGGTACTGTCTCCACTGACCCTACCCTCATTGCCACCCTCCTCAATAACTCCTTTACCGACCTTAGCTCAGTACTCCCTAGTAACTTCTTCAGTCTTCCACCCCCTAGTTCCGCCCCTTCCATCACACGCCCCTTGTTCCACCTGTGCTGTGTCACCTTACAAGAAACTAGACCATATCTCCTTAAGGCCCTTAAAGGTAACGTCATAGGTAATGATTCCCTTGATCCCTGCCTCCTGCGTCAGGTCCTGGATCAGGTCCTCACCCCTATCACATGCATCTTTAACAAATCCCTTCGCCTCGGGCAATTTCCTACTGTCTGGAGGATTGCTACGGTTACTCCTGTCCACAAAGGTGGCGACAGGACTCTGCCTGGTAATTACCAACCCATCTCAATCCTCCCCCCCCCTCTCTAAAGCACTAGAGAAAATTGTTGCCACTCAAGTCTCCGACTACCTCTCAAAGTACAATGTTCTTTGCCCTGAGCAACATGGGTTCAGAGCTGGTTATAGTACCAATATGGCTCTCCTGGAGTTTGCCAACTTCCTCCACACCTCCTTGGACACTGGTGCCCTAGCTGGAGTGGTATTCATTGACCTGTCTAAAGCTTTTGATACCGTATCGCACCCACTCTTGTTAACTACCCTGGACCACATAGGCTTTGCCACTGGACCAGTCTCCTGGTGCCCCAGCTATCTCTCAGCTCACTCCCAATGTGTGAAAGTTAGTGGAAACCTCTCCAGCACCTGCCCTATTCGCTCTGGAGTCCCTCAGGGCTCTATTCTTGGACCTCTACTCTTCTCCCTTTTCCTCAACTTGCTACCCAGTGCCTGCACAGGCAAGATCCTGCTATATGCTGATGATGCTGTACTCCTTGCCACTGATAGTAACCCTACGCTGCTTCAGAGTTCTCTCCAATTTGCTTTTGATTCCACCGAAACCTGGTTCTCTTAGCATCGATTCATAATCAACCTAAAGAAAACAAAAACAATGCTCTTCTCCCACCCCCAAAACAAGCTCAGCAAATTTCCCCTCACTGTTCTTTCCACCCTCAAAATCCCCATCGAACCTGTGCAATCCTATAAATACCTGGGAATTGTCTTTGACCCTGCCCTCTCCTTCCATGACCATATCTCCTCCTTGAACACTGCCGCCAACCGGCGGCTGGGCATTCTCTACCGGCACAAAAAATATCTCCCTGTGGATGCCCTCCACCTGGCTGTCACCTCTTCTGTCATATTTCTCATCGACTATGGCCTCCCGGTCTATGGGTCAGCTGATCAGACAGCGCTCAGCAAGGTCCGCCTTACACTTAACAAAGCCTGCAGATTTATCACCAGTGCACCTAGACATATGCATACATGTCAGCTGTATGCCTTGTCTATCCTACTCAACCTGGATGAGCGGCTCATGTATCACACCTGCCAGCTCACCTTTAAAGTACTGCATGGCCTATCTCCAACTGGCCTAACTGGCTCTATTCGCCATACTGCACCAGCGGTGAACACCCGCAGCTCGTCCAAAGCAGCTCTGTTCATACCAAGGGCTAGGACCTCACAAGGCCAAAGGGCATTCCCCTACAGAGCACCTACCTGGTATAACTCACTCCCTACCAGTATCTCTGACTCTCCCACATTAGCAAGCTTTAAATTCAGCCTCAGAAACCACCTGCTCATCTCGCACAGGTGTTGCTGCTGAGAAGAAGAAGTGGAGAAAAAAAAAAGTCTTGACAATGCTCGCTGAGCAGCACTCCCACTCCCCCTCTCCTGCTTCCCTTCTCCCCTTAACATCCTCCCTCCCTCTCCTCTCTCCTCCCCATCCCTTCTCCCTCTTACCGTCCCCTCCTGTCCTCACCTCACAAACATATGTATTTTGCCTACTGTAACCCTCAATTGTAACTTGCTTGAATCTGTATTAACTGTTGTTTATTGTTCTTCTGTCTGTTGTCCTCTATGTGATGAGGTACCTTTGTAAATGAGCCTCTGGCTCAAAGACTGTTAAACTGATGTCTAAATAAATAAATAAATAAATTAAAAGATTTTTATAGTTCATCAAAAATTGGGTATGTGCAATAATGCAACTGTAACCATTATTTTGGTATAATTCACCAGGTCTGTAAAAAGCCTCACCATATGACATCATAAAAGGCAAACATACAGTATGTCACTGCCTTAGCAAGCTTTGTTTGCCTTAATACCTCCTCAAATGTGGTGTAGATGGGTAGATTTAAAATATTGTGCAACCCTCGTTGCAAAAATAAACTCCTATGTTCTCTAAGCAGGAAACATCCATATTAACTGCATATTAAATGTTTTCATTTACTGCAATAAAAAAACTAACAATTTTTAAGCTTTAGTTTTTTCAGCCTCCCTTGCAGAAAAATTGTTGCTGTAAAAATATATCCTGCCCATAAAAAGGGGGCTGTGCATGCATATTTCAACTTCCACCTTGGGCTGCCAACAATCACAAATTACACAGTGACAGACACAGTCCAACAAAAAAAGAAGGTTTACAGGTAATTGCTTAGTGTCAGCTTTGCACCTGTTTTGCAATATCAGTAACAATTCCAGTCCTGCAAACAGGACAAAAATAAAGCAATCTGGGTACATTTTAACGCACACATTTAAATTGGCATTATGTCATGACAAACAAGGTATTCATTGCATGGGATATGTGTTTTTGTTATAGTTAAAGTTCTAGTCAGCACTAGAAAAGTATAATAAACCTATGTAAAATAATTGAAATTGTTAATGTATCAAGTGCGGGACCAATTAATTCTAGACAATTACTTGTGCTTTCTCTTCATCCGTAGGAGTACTAGGATCCAAATCTTCTTGCACCCTGATACTTTTACACATATGAGTCATGATTCTTTTACTATGGAAAATAATGTAAATGATTGTTTTCTAAAAATCTTATAACACCAATATCACAAATAGGGAACATTTACACAGAAAAATGTGTGTTTAAAATAAAGTATATCGCAGATGTATTGGTTTTGTAAAATTTGTAAGAAAAATACTGAATGGCCACAGCGGATTTGCCCTCAACATTTCATTCCTTGTACACATGTTTTAAATGCATATCTGTGAGTTAATTTAAGAAATCAAAATATCAAAATAATGCCTCTCTACCTTTCACCATGACTAGGCAAAGGTCTGTGGTGGAAATGTTACTGATACACTTGGGAGTGTGAAACACTACGGATTTAGAAACACTGTGAGAATATTAGATTATGCATCAAGAGGAAATTATTTAAAGCATTATAAATACTTTAATTGACATGTGAGTGAGTTGCATGATTTTCTGATCCTACTGAGCACAGTTTGGCTAATGATATACTTAAAACTGCTTGTGCCTGCTCCGATCTCCATCTTACAGGTACATAATGAATGGGTTCAGCTGAATTTTTCTTGTTGTGCTAAGGTCACAAAATGTCTGTATGTGATATTACATTTAATGTTGCACTTATGATTACGCTAAAGCTGTCATTTACAAATGAAACTTTAGACAATAGTATCCACATGTGAGTTGTCTATGCTAGAGATGGGCAGTACTGTGTTGCTGCTGTTACAGATAAAATTACTTATGGATTCTGAAATGGCTGTACTGTTTGGTCCTGAAGCTTTTGTTTTCAACTGAATTTTACCACTGTCATTCATGATTACTTAATTTGGCCTGTGCCTGTGTTTCCCGTTGTGACTGTTATTCAGGTTAAATTGGCCTACCCGTCTCTGTCTGCACCACTGCATTCATAAATTAACAATGGAGATACAAACTTTGTTGAGTCAAAAGGCTACAGAACTGTTTCCTTTGCATATGGACAATGATTTTTACCTATGGACAGTGATGTCATGCATAAGAACATTTATGTTTTGCCCACCTTAGAATGGTGGCCTCTTCTACAAACTTTTTTTTTTTTTTACAAACTCTGGTTTAGCATCATATTGCAATGATTATTTTCTATTTCTGTGGTTAAAATGCATTTTGACTACTTGCATTTAATGTGTGTATTAAAAAGTTTAAAGTCTGCTTTGTCTCAAAATTATTATACAAACACTAATGTGTAATATAGCATGTCTTGTTTAATGTGAGACACCTGCAGTAAAATTGCAGCTGTCTCAAAGTGGGAAATGTTGGGTTGGTGGTCTGGAGGTCATAAACGGCATGAGCATGTCATTAATAAAAAACCCATGAGCTCAGCACATGGTGTAAGTTCTGAGACAGTCAGCATTAGTAGTTAAACTGCATGAGTCCAGTATGCATATGTATGCATATAAATATTGGAACATTATTATATTATTTAGATCTTATGAGCCCAGAGTGAATAGTTTTATGAACACACTGGAACAAGTTAGATTCTCTTTTATAAGCTCAATGTGTAAGCACATTGAGATAGAGTAGCATTTTATATTTTAATGTTAAATTAGCCATAGATGGCTCACACATAATACACAGCATTAGTTCATAGGTGCATTTTAACCACTGAGGGTTCTTTAGAAGGGGTTAAGACTTAACAGTAAAAACAAGGCCTTTGTGATCTTTGTGGTGGAAAGACAGGAAAAGACTGCTACTCAGAGTACAATGGTATAGAAATCCAGATGTAGGTTTACCTCATACTCAGGAAATAATAGTGTGGGACCAGAGGCTCATCGCATGATATTCTTAAAAATTTAGTTGGCAGTCTTCTGTCATTATGGTTACTTCCTTAACATTGAGTAACAAAGCTACTTTATTTGAATAGGCTGGGGCTACCTCGCCTACCAAGCAAGGAAGTTACCATGTAAGCCATTTATGAGGTCATGTGTTTTAGCTTATGCAGAGACAGTCTGTTTGTCCAAAATCATATATATATATATATATATATATATATATATATATATATATATATAGGCTAAGTTGTTGTCAAAGTTGTCACGCAGTTGGGCACAGTCATGCCTTGACGTTCCTTCTGCACTGACCCTACCACCAAGGTAAGCACAATTTATATACTATGTGGTAGTAGCTGAGGTGGCAAAATATTTCAAGGTACAGGTATAAAATGTATTGATATTTTGTATTTGAGTGTTTAACTATATAGTGGCTTAGGGGAAATCTAAGAATGCTTTACTTTGTACAACCCTGTGAAAGAAATTGGATTTGGCCATAACTTTATAACTGTCTACAAGAACTTTTACTGATAATTTTAAAACTGTAAGTAAATCCTCAGATATAAATTATAATAAATCACAAATCCAACAGTTTCAACTACATAAAGTTTCCACCCATAAACTGTAAACCACTGTCATACTTAGATTTTATGATCACTGGTCTGTCAAGGATGAGCCCAACGCAGTGGCATTGGGCTAGTCAGTGACACACCTCTGAAATACCATTATCTATAGCCAAACATTTCTTGCACATGTGCAAGCAACATAAAAATTTGATTTTTTGTGCTTTTCTCACACAAAAAAAACTCATCCAGCCCTATTTAGAAATACCTTTACTGGCTGTTTCACCATTGTGCTGAGTTTACTAGTCATTTAATCCTGGTTTTATTCCACTTTGCCATTACTTATCATGTCATGTCTACATTTTATAGTGTATTTGCATTACTAGTATTACTTCAGCAGAGAAAGGGATTTAATTCTGGAAACTTTAGACAATAATGGCCCAAACTGAGGTGTAAAGCTCAGAAAAAGGAAATGCTGAAGCAAATAGGGAATGTGAATTTCAGATGGAGACTTGTGCTGAATGAAAGTTCACCCTAGGAGAGCAGGAATAGGCTGGCCTGCAGCTCTGTCTTATGAGTAGTGGAGTGGAACTATAATCAAGACTACAAAGGGAAATGCATGTAGAGAGAGAGAGAGAGAGAGAGAGAGAAAGAGTGTGTGTGTGTGTGTGTGTGTGTGTGTGTGTAAGACAGACACTATTTTCTCCTGCTTTCTAATCTTTCAATTTGATTGTGTGCTCTGCTTTAGCAAGATTCAATGGAAAGGTATGAAACTGAGTGCTACAATGAATTGCTTTTCACATCGAACATGGCACTGGGTGATACAGCTGAGAGTATACAACACTAGTTGTCACCTGATCCCCCCCTCCCCCCCAGAAATAATTCACTTCCACAACTACTGACCTTTGGATGCTCGCTGGCATTGTTTATTTTGAAGGCACACTTTATAACATTACTTCCCAATAATTCTGCAATCACAATATTCAACATTTAATCTGACATATCAGTCTATTTTCCTAATTTTGGACATAACAGTCCACATGTCTTCCATCCTGTTCTTCTTCCCCTCTTGGTCCTTCTCCTTCGGTACTGCTCTTCAGGGTCTGGGCACTGTGATCCGGCTTGCTCTTTGGGGTCCAGACACTGTGATCTGGCTGCACCTCCCTCAACAGAATGAAGTACCATCCTTAGCCGAACTCCTTCCCCACTAGGTGTGGACTCAGTGATCCACCACCTAGCTCTATCTCCCTCCCCCCTTTACTCCCATGGCTGGGTTCCTTTGTCCCCAGCACATGGTGCCTCCCCTCCTACCCCCTTTTCCTGTCCTCCTTCCCCCCACTCCCACTCTTTTTCCTACCCTTCTTCACCTTCTCCCACCTTTCATCACCTTGTCAGCAGGGCACCACCTAGCCCCTTGGCCCACCTGCTGCCCTTCTGCAGTCCCAGTGGGACTTCACCTAGCCCCCTTGACCACCTGCTGCCCTTCTTCAGCTCACCATGGCCTTTAACAGGGCTCACCTAGGCAACTGTTCTTCTGTGGTCTGCCTCCTCTTCTGTGTGACATCCCCTTATTCTCACCTCTTTCTTGCAAAGGGAGGGTGGGTGGGAATTTTATCAGCAAGAAAGAGAGCTTGCTTAAGGCTGCTAGTCCATAAGGACCCTTGTCAGGACCCCTAGTGGCCCCACCCCTTAGCCTGTGGCCAGCGAGCCCCTGTCCCCTGTCATAGCCTCATCTCCCTGCCCCTTCTGTGATCTCACTAGCCCCTCCCCTCCTTCTCCCCTCTCCTACCCCCCGTCACTCTTTCTGGCTGGGCCAAGGGACAAATTGGCTTGTCTTTTAAGGGCAAGCTTTATTACTGCAAGGGAAACAAACAAGTTTGTAATGTACGAATGGGTACACATATTCTGTTTTTGTGGCTACTGTACATCGAAGTCTATGTGTGTAAAAGAGGGAGACAGAGTGAGAGAGTGAGAGAGAGAGAGAGATTAAATGGAGCAGTGACAGCATCCTCATTGTATAGTGTAAGACTTCACCTTCATTGATGTATTAGTGAATGGGGAGGCATTTATTTCATCAACTGTATCAATGCTTGTGCTGGACGTTTCCTACAATAAAGTATCTGTCTGCAGTCTATCCTTGTGATGTGCTTGAAGTTCTTAAAGGCCACAAAAGCAAACATCTCACACATCAGAAAAGCAATCACTTCTATAGCCTAAAGAGTGATTTATACAAGTGAAAGACATAACTGTATCTCATCCACTGTACAACAGCAGCAACTTACAGCTGCCAGCCTGCCCTTTATTAATTGAAAGCTTTAAAATTTTCACATTGGGATAAAAAAAGTGCAAATTCCCCAAATATTTTCCTGGTAGTCAATGGCTGACAGATCTGACGTAGATTTGGTCAGTTTTTTTGTTTGCTTGTTTTGTTTTAGTAGCTAGTGTTCTAGCTTATTTGTAGGGATGTGAGCTGTTTGGTTTTTTAAGTAGCTAGTGTTTTGGCTTATTTTTAGGAATAGTGACTTTGAATGCATCCTTCAGTATCATTGTGTTTTACGTGTCTCCCATCAGATCTGGGGATAACATAACATGCCACTAAAAAAAAGTATCACAATATGAGAGTGAAGCTTGCAGCTGAATTTCTTTTAGGAATTGGTTTTCTAGGCACAGTAGAACAGAACATCGCAAAAGTTCAATTCACAAGAAGCACATTCAATTACATGTCCAGTCAGGCGTGATAAAACAGTTCATTTTGATTTTTTCCATTACCTTTGTCCGTACCCAGACAAGTTTAACCATTTATAACCTAACAAGAATTGCACAAGCAGTAGGAGTCAAAACAATTCTCAGAACTCTCCATTTTACCATTCTTGAAACTCTGATGTCTTATTGTTAGGAATAGGATTCATGAAGACCTGAAAGGTATTTCTATGAAAATATATTTTGGTACTAAATATAAAGGCAGTGGTGGATGCTTCAACAATGGCAAAGCTAGGAGCTAGTGTCCTATCTTTCATCTGTCCCTTATTTCCAGGGATGTTCATGATTTTGCCTAAAGATTTATGTGTCCATTCCCAAATTTGGCATTTATATCACTGAATAGAAACATAGAAACATAGACTTTGATGTCAGATAAAAAATGCTTGGCTCACCTAGTCTGCCCATTTCCCTACCTACCTACAGGATGAGCTGCAGATCCTAGTTAACCAACAGCCTATTTCTTCCTAGCCCCCACAAAAAATGCCTTATGTCTGCCCCATGCATTCTTGAATTGTCCAGCAGTTTTAGACCCCACAGGAAAGCTCCCTCAGGAAGGCTGTTCCATGTGTCCACCACCCTCTCTGTGAAAAAATACTTCCTCACATTGCCCCTAAACCACCACCCCCATCTTCAGATTGTGTCCCCTTGTTCTTGCACATCTCTTTTTCTGAAAGATGCTACCCTCTTGGACTTTGTTGATTCATAGAAACATAGACTTTGACGGCAGATAAGGACTGCATGGGTATCTAGTCTGCCCATTTCCCTACCTACAGGATAGGCCGCAAATCCTAGTAAACCAACAGCCTATATCTTCCTGTCCCCCACAAGAATTGTCTTATGTCTGTCCCATGCATTCTTGAATTCACCCACAGTTTTAGACCCCACAACTTCCTCAGGAAGGCTGTTCCATGCATCCACTACCCTCTCTGTGAAATAATACTTTCTCACATTGCCCCTGAACCGCCCTCCTTCTATCTTTAAATTGTGTTCCCTTGTTCTTGCAAGTCTCTTTTTCTGAAAGATGCTACCCTCTTGGACTTTGTTGATTCCCTTGAGGTACTTGAAAGTTTCTATCATGTCCCCCCTCTCCCTTCTTTCCTCAAGGGTATACATATTAAGCTCCTTTAGTCTCTCCTCATACGGCTTCTCTTGCAGTATCTGCACCATTTTAGTTGCCCTCCTCTGGACTGCCTCTATCCTGTCTATGTCCTTGCGGAGATGGGGTCTCCAGAACTGGACACAGTATTCCAGATGGGGTCTCACCAACTGTCTGTACAGAGGGATAACAACTTCCTGTTTTCTGCTGCTGATGCCTCTCCTATACACCCCAGTATACCCCGGCCCTCCTACTGCCTTCTCACATTGCTTGCTAACCTTAAGGTCATCTGATATGATTACCCCAGGTCCCTTTCCTGTTTTGTTGTTGTTACTACCTCCCCACCCATTGTGTATTCTTCCCCTGGGTTCTTGTTTCCCAGGTGCATTATTTTGCACTTTTTTGCATTGAATCCTAGCTGCCATACGTCTGACCATTCTTCCAACCTTGCCAAGTCCCTTTTTATCCTTTCCACGCTTCCTTGTGTATCAACCCTGTTGCAGATCTTTGTGTCATCTGCAAAAAGGCATACTTTTCCTTCCAGTCCTCTGCAATGCCACTGATGAAGACATTAAAAGGAATGGACCCAATACTGAACCCTGCTGTACCCCACTAGTAACCCCTTTCTTCAGAGGACTCCATTTACAATTACCTTCTGTGTCCTGTTGTCCAGCCAATGTTTTGCCAGGCTACCACCCTGGGACCCACCCCAGGCTGGTTAATTTGACTAATAATCTTTTGTGTGGGACTGTGTCAAATGCCTTGCTAAAAGTCCAGGTAGGCCATGTCCACAGCCCCTCCCTGGTCTATTACTTTGGTCACCCAGTCAAAAATCTATTAGATTCGTCTGACATGACCTTCCGCTGTGAACCCATGCTGCCTTGGATCCTGTGCTCCACTGACCTCTAGGTACTCAACTATTCTTTCCTTCAGAAGTGACTCCATCACTTTCCCTACCACAGAGGTCAGACTGACAGGTCTGTAGTTTCCTGCCTCTGTCTTGGTCCCACTTTTGTGAAGGGGAATCGCATCCGCCTTCCTCCAGTCCTCGGGTACCACACCATCCTCCCATGATTTATTAAAAAGAGTAGCCAGTGGTTTCACTAGTTCCTTCCTTAATTCTTTTAGAATTCTGGGCTGAATTCCATCAGGACCCATTGCTCTGTCCACCTTCAGTTTTAGGAGTTTTTGCAGAACCCTTTCTTCTGTGAAAAGGACTGTGATTGACCCCCTATCAAAGTGCTTTTGTTAATTGGATTAGGCACTTCCCCTCCTCTTTTGTGAATACTGAGCAGAAATATTCATTCAGTATTCCTGCTTTTCACTGTCCCCTCTGCCCACCAGCGTTCATTCTATTCAGCCTCACTATCCCTCCCTTTGTCTTTCTCTCGCTGATGTACCTATAAAGGTTTTATACCCCTTCTTAACTGAGTTGGCTATCTTTTCCTCAGTTTGGGCCTTTGCTATTCTGACTTCCCTCCTGCTTCTTTCTGCCTTAACTGGTACAGCTCTCTGTCCTGCTCCTTCTGTGTTTCCTTATACTTCTGGAATGCTATCTTTTTCTTCCTGACTTTCACAGCCACCTCTCTTGGAACCATAGTGGCTTTTCTTTCATTTGATTTGTTTATTTGCTTCACACAAAGGCTTGTTGCCTCTGTGATGGCAGTTTGATAATTCCCATTGTTGCTCCACACCTCCTTCTAGTCTGTTTGCTAGTGCTTTTCTGAGGCACTCTCCCATCTTGCCAAAGTCAGCCCTCCTAAAGTCCAGTACCCTCACTTTTGTATGGCTTGACTCTGTAGCTGAGTTTAACGTGAACCACACTGTTTTATGGTCACTTGTCCCCAGATGGCAACCCACTTCTAGATCTGAGATCCTCTCACTGCCCCCGTTTGAGAGTACGAGGTCTAAGATTGCTCCCTCATGAGTGGGTTCCGAAACTATCTGTCTAATGCCTGCCACTTGTAGGGCGTCAAGATTGACCCTGCTCTTGGATGTGGCTGCAGCAAATGTGCTCCAGTTAACATCTGGCATATTCAGGTCTCCCACTGAGGTACTTAAAAGTTTCTATCATGCCCCCCTCTCCTTCCTTTCCTCAAGGGTATACATATTAAGCTCCTTTAGTCTCTCCTCCTATGGCTTCTCTTGCAGACCCTGCGCCATTTTAGTTGCCCTCCTCTGGACTGCCTCCATGCTGTCTATGTCCTTGTGGAGATGGAGTCTCCAGAACTGGATGCAGTACTCCAGATGGGGTCTCACCAACTGTCTGTACAGGGGGATAACAACTTCTTGTTTTCTGCTGGTGATACCTCTCCCTATACATCCCAGTATCCCCCCAGCCCTCTCTACTGCCTTCTCACATTGTTTGCTAACCTTAAGGTCATCTGATATGGTTAACCTCAGGTCCCTTTACATTTTTGTTGTTTTTATTACCCCCCCCATTGTGTAATCTTCCCCTGGGTTTTTGTTTCCCAGGTGCATTATTTTGCACTTCTTTGCATTGAATCCAAGCTGCCATACTTCTGACCATTCCCCCAACCTTGCCAAGTCCCTTCTCATGCTTTCCACACCTCTTTGTGTGTCAACCCTGTTGCAGATCTTTGTGTTATCTGCAAAGAGGCACACTTTTCCTGCCAGTCGCTCTGCAATGTCACTTATAAAGACATTAAAAAGGACTGGACCCAGTACTGAACCCTGTGGTACCCCATTAGTAACCCTTCTTTCTTCAGAGTGGACTCCATTTACAATTATCTTTTGTGTCCTGTTGCCCAGCCAATGTTTTACCCATGCTACCACCATGGGACCCACTCCCAGTCTGGTTAATTTGACTATTAAACTTTTGTGTGGGACTGTGTCAAATGTCTTGCTAAAGTCCAGGTAGGCCATATCCATGGCCCCTCCCTGGTCTACTACTTTTGTCACCCAGTCTAAGAAATCAATTAGATGGAGACCACGTGATGCTAATGGAGGGGTAGCTGCTGCAACTCGGAGCTCCCGCACCTAACCAGTGAACCTGCTGTTTTCGTCTGGTAATTTCACCCCCTTCCGCCCTCCCTGGGCTGATGAAACTGTGGATCATCCTTTATTTACGGTTTTGGAGCCCCGATCGGTACCGGAATGCAGGCGGGCGACCAGGAGTCGGAAGCGAAGCGGCCTCACCACAGTGCTTCACCACAAACCGAGGAGGAGGGCGCTTCATCCGAGAAAATCTGTAGCGACCTGGCCGTAATTAAGGAGGCTCTTTTTAAACTAGTGGATGAGATGGCTGAGATCAAACCCGCCCTAACGCAGCTTGCCCGTCGGGTGACGGACACAGAGGCTCGCATTTCATCCGTGGAGCGAGCGTTGGATAAAACAAGGCCTGCGGTCAGTGAATGCAGGAAAGCAGTGGCCAAACTGTAAGAGCGAGTGGATGATCTAGAAGGGCGCAGCCGGCGCAATAATCTTGTTTTACTTGGTTTGCCAGAGGGGGAAGAAGGCACAAACATGTTGCTCTTTCTACAAAAACTGCTCAGGAAATCTGCAGGCCCTTCACCAAATGGGCCAGAATATATTATCGAGAGGGCACCCGAGCCTTGAGAGCTAGGCCCCACCAACAGAACGCCACGTCCCATTATCTTCAAGTTGCTTAATTTTTGGACAGAGAGCACATTTAAAGGAAATTAGGAAGTTGTCCTCATTTCAATGGGAAGGTAACAAGTCATTTAGGTCCCTAACCTGACTTGGAAAATGAGACAGGCCAGAGCTTCTTTTCGTCCTATAACCTCGAAGTTGTGGGCGGCGGGGATTCACCACCGCATGCTATATCCAGCAAAGATCGAGATTATCACCAAGGAGGGGGCAAAGCATTATGAATCGGTGGATGAAGCTTTGAATTCACTCCAAATGTTGATGCCTGACCTGTTCCCTAAAGGTTGAGCTACGATGTGACTTACACTGATTTAGAGGGCTCAGGTGTTCCATGGGATAGTATGAATGGACTACCACGGTGATTTATTGGACAGCGTATTATATTATGGTTAACCTCGGTGACACATGGAGGCTTCAAGGGCTTTATTATCTTTCTTTATTTTACACATTTTATATCACCAAGATGGACATTTCTTTTTGGGATGGACTGTTAGCTGGTTTAGTCGTTATGGCAGTCTTGTGGAAGTTGATAATCTTGTGTTTTGCCCAATAGAGGGAGTTGAAGACCAGTGTCACACTGCAAGAGCAGTTTTGTTACAAAACATTTATGGGGTTACTGTTATTATGCTTGGTTAAAGTTTTACTGTCCTGACCAAGCGACAGGAGGTCCGTATGGTTTAAGCTGGTATACCCTTCATATATGGGAGGTCTGGGTAAATTCAATCCAGGAGGGATTGATGAGTTATATAGTTCTGTTGGGTAAAGGTATTTCCTTCCCCCGCTGAACAACTTGTGCCTTTATCTGTGGCCATCTTTAATAGGGTACTGTTGTTTCCTGTATGGGCCATAATTTGCCATCGTTTGGTTTGGTGGCACTTGGAGTGGGTGGGGATGCCTTAACAGGCAGGGGATTCTCTTATATTCAGGGCTAATCCAGTCCTATTTGGTTCTTTCCCCCTTTTTTTAGAGGGGATTGGGTGGGGACTATACCTTTGAGTGTTTGACTCTTTATTTCTCTAAATGGTTTTATACAAGGATCTCCTGCTGAATTGATAACTCCAATATACTAGTTAATGTATGGTAACCTTAATAATTGCTGGGGGTAAGGCACATTGATCATCCTTATTGGGGTTGTTACAATTGCAGGTTTGCATGTCTTTAATGTTGCTGACTTAAGTTTATGGGTGGGTGTAGGGAGCCCGACCTCTATGGCGCACTTTGGATCAGTGCAAGAGGTTGGCTCGGAGCCTGGGGGTGGTGTTTACGGTTTAGTTGGGGTGGACTTTTGGAGGGCGGAGGAGGATGGGGTGTGGTAGGTTTGTTTTGGGGTTTTGGGGTGGGGGCAGCTATCAGTACATTGTCCCAAGGGCAAGTTATGATTAATGATTTCTAACCTGAATCTTCTGTCATGGAATATCAAAGGGAAAGATAATTGTAAAAATATGTAATTTTAAACCACTTAGATCGTTATCAACCAGCAATTGTCTTTTGCAGGAAACCCATGTCCTTTCAGACCACCTTTTCCACTTTAAGAAAAATGGTAGGCCAAGTGTTTGAGGGTATTCTTCTTCAAGCCAGGGTGTGGCTATTTTGATAGCCGTGGGGTCCCTTTGTACATTCGGACATAATTGCTGATCGAGACAGCAGATACATTATTGTTTCTGGCAAACTTGGAGGAGAGCCCCTTGTGCTGGGATCAATTTACAGCCCCAATGCAGAGACCCCTCCTTTTCTCCCATCTGGCTGTGCTTTTATCTCCTTTAAGGAGTTGCCGCTATATTAGGGGTGACTGGAACTTAGTTCAGTCTGATATATTGGATAGATCGCCAGTAGGAAATCATATTCTTCTTGGTCCAACAAGCCTTGACTGAATGCAAATCATTTTTAGGTCTAATAGACCCGTGGAGACTGCTTAACCCCACAGTTCGTGATTATACTTTTTTTTCTCCGGTGCACAAATCCTTTTCTAGGTTGGATTATTTTTTGGTAAACTGCCAGGTTGTCTCTGACATAATTGGCACCGAGCATCTCCCAAGGGTGATATCTAATCACTCTCCAATCAAAATTGTTTGGGCCCCATCTTCCATCCCGAAGAGATCTTATACATGGGCTTTAAATAATAACATATTTAAAGACATCCAGACTCTAGAACGTTTTCTATCTTTTGACAGAGTCAATTAAATTTAATTAAGTACGATTTGAACACTGATCAATCATGGGCTGCTCTCAAATCAGTATGGAGAGGAGAGTTAATCAGAATAGCATCGGTGAGAAAGCCAAACATAACCTGAAGTTGTCCAATTGTCTGATAAGGATTAAACAATTAGAGGTTATGCCGAGCACTCGAGGACAGGTGACCAAGAACAGGAGCTGTCCACACTGAGAGCATGTTATCAGGGGCTTTGAGGGATAAAGTAGTTATATGTCAATTAAATCCAAAGCGTTATATATGGGCAGGGCAGTAAAGCCAGGAAATTACTGGCCTGGCAACTAAAACATAAGTCTGAATCAGATGGGTTCCGCCCTAAAATCCTGATTCTGATAATTTGGTTACTGACTCCAAGGGAATTCTGCAATCTTTTGTCTCTTTCTACAGAGACCTATACTGACCCGGTCCCCTGCTGCACATACGCTATCTCAAATGCGGTGGTTTTGGATGGAATATCACTTCCTAACCTGCCACAGGATTCTAGATTGAAATTATTATCCCTATATCTAACGAAGAGATAATATCTGCTATTGATTCACTTAGAGCTGATAAGGCAGCTGGCCCTGATGGTTTCGCCTTTCTTTACAAATTATTTAAAGCAGAAGTGGCTCCGCTGTTGAATGAGTTATTTATTTTGGTTCAATTATGGAGTGAGGGAACGCGTCACTCTTGAAGCAGAATAATTTTGTTACCCAAACCAGGAAGTCTACAGATTCTGTTGGTAACTACAGACCAATTTCTTTGTTGAACCTAGATGTAAAAATTTTTGCTAAATATTAGCCACTAGACTTAGAGTGTCTGGCAAGATCTGATCAGCCCGGAACAAGCTGGCTTCGTGGAGGGATGCCTCGACAGACCATTTCAGAAAATTGTTTTACTTAATGTCTCACCTGTAGCTCCTAGCGAGGGAGCTGCTCTAATTTCTTTAGATGCGAAAAGCATTCGACCGGCGTGGAGTGGGCATACATGTTTGAGGTCTTAGTTAATTTGGTTTTCCCAACAATTTATACATCTAATTAAGATCCTTTACTTGCGTCCAACTGCTAGAATACAATGCAATAATTTAATATCTGCCGCCTTTCCGTTACAGAGGGGAACCCGGCAGGGCTGTCCATTATCGCCTTATTTGTTTAACTTGTATTTAGAACCCCTCATTAGAGCAATCAAGGCTGACAAACAGATTTTTGGCATTAAAATTGGAGACCAAGAACATAAACTGTCAGCATTTGCAGATGATGTTTTATTACATATTAGAGACACAACCTCATCTCTTCCCAGAGTCTTTACTTTAATTGAGGACTTCAGTGGTTTTCGGGGTTTAAATTGAACCTTGCCAAAACAACCTTTTTCCTCTCGACCACTCCTCGTGAAAAGCTGAGTGCGTGTCCTTAGGCCTTCAGTGGCAGCCTAAATCCTTTGAATATTTGGGCATTCAAATCTCCAAGAACCTGGATGAACTGGCTAAACTGAACTTATTACCTGTTCTAAATCTATTAGAAAGATTTGGATAGATGGTTGAAACTGCCATTGTCCTTCTCTCTCGAGAATCAACGTTATTAAAATGGTGGTTCTGCCGAGAGTTCTTTATCCTCCTTAATTTGAATATATACTTCCCAAGTCCTTTTTAAAAATTTATGCAGGTACTGTTCAGATTTTATATGGAAAAATAAACCTCCACGCATGAGCTTATTATAAACTTTGCCGACAACGTAAGTAACGCCAGCAATACCGGACTTTTTAAATATTACCTAGCCATCCATCGGCTAGAGCGGTTTTATGGACAGAGAAAATTAACACTCCTGCTATAGGCCCAGAGTTAGACAGGGCTATAGTTAAGGAATTAAAGTTAGATTTAGAATCCTTCCTTTATATCCCTTGGACTAAAGTACCGAGAAAGATTAGAAATACTCCTATAGGGTGGGATATTAGGGCTATTCATCAGCTATATGCCTGTCTAAAGATTAACCCCCGTTTCGATGTATCTCAACCTCTTTTAAAGAACCCAAATCTCTTAATTGGTAACCAACCTGTATACAATTTCCCCTCAATATTCCCCTTCAAAATTCGAATTTCTGACTTTTATGCGGGCAATGCTATTCTCCCACTTTCATCATTAGCGTTAAAGTTTGGGGTTAAGTCCCAATTTATGTTCAGTTTGGTCCAAATCAGGAGCTGTATTCAGTCTATTTTGAAACATGGCAATAGATCTGACCTAGTGGGGGGACCTTTGGATACATCTATCCGATTCCTGTCTATCAGGTAAATTGGTTTCTAAACTTTATCAGGGCATTCTCAAAAAGACTGACCTTTACTCTTCTCCCATCCCTTTTCATTGGGAAGTTAACATGTCTTTGAATTGGTTGGAGACAGTATGGGAGAAAGTTTGGACAGATATTTATGTCTTTACTAAACAGGATAGATTAAGAGAAATTCAGTTTAAATTGCTACATAACATTTATTGGTCCCCGGCTAGGTTGTATCGTTGGAATAATAATTGCTCTCCAGCTTGTGAGAACTGTGATGGCTCTTTAGCTACTACTTTTCATAAGCTGTGGTCCTGCCCCAAAAGTAGTGAGTTATGGGGGGTGGTCAAACGGGGACTGAGGCCTTTTCAAGATCTCTCTACTTTTTTCTCGCCAGAGATCTGTGTATTTGGGAGGTATGGCCTTATCCCCAGGTATCGTTTCAAGAGCCCAGATGGCATTGGTGGCAATGGTCACTAAGTTGGTGATTTTGCGTCATTGGCGGGAGAAATGGACTCCCTCTTTTAAGGAATGGTGGGAGGAATTCATGAATGCATTACTTGCTGAAAGGACTGTCTATGTAGCCTCCAATACTCAGCATAAATTTGATAAATATTGGAAGGGTTTCAATCAATGTCTGCGGGACAAGTTCATTTTCTTATGGTAGTGGTACTTAGAGTATCTTTGGTTTCATTGGTCCCATTTATTTAATTTTTTTTTATCAAATATGGCTTCCCTCCCTCTACCGTTGTTAATTTACACTCTTTTTCCCCTCAAAGTTCTGATTTAGCTGAGCTAATGGGTTTTAATATGATATTACTTACTTCCTGTTTTAATCAATGTTATGGATAGCTGCGGGGTGGGAAGCGGGTGGGGTTGTTTATTTTTCAATTCACTAATTAGTGCCTTCTTTTATTGATTATTTTCTTTTTAATTGTAAGATTATATTAGTTTTTGTGTATTCTGTTCTACACCAACCTGTGTACCCCTATCACTTTTACGAATATTGTTGTATGGTGTTGTTGTCCTGGTTAAAAATTAAAATAAAGTTATTGGCAAAAAAAAAAAAAAGAAATCAATTAGATTCGTCTGACATGACCTTCCCACTGTGAACCCATGCTGCCTTGGGACCTGTGCCTCACTGGCTTCTAGGCACTCAACAATTCTTTCCTTCAGAAGTGATTCCATCACTTTCCCTAACACAGTGGTCAAACTGACAGGTCTGTTGTTTCCTGACCTGAATAGAAAGGATGTGAAGCATAATCCAATGTCATTAGTATTACAGTCTGTCTCACCTACAGTAAATGTTTTTCACACTAAGCCACATACTGCAGGAGGATCTGAAAGTTGAAACTGCCATTATTCCAGATGTGCCCTGATTCAATTCATGTCCATAGTTTTTTTAAGCCTTGCTCCTGGTTTGTGAGACATGAGGTTAAGAAACTTAACAAGTGTTTTAAATTATTCACAGTGTTCAAAATGAAACAATGCCATTTAAAGCTGATAAACTGATCACTGCTTTGTGTCATTTTGTTTCATTTCATTTCTATTTTATACTGTGAAGCCTGAGAGCAAAATTGCCCATTTTTACAGCTGTCCAGTCACAAAAAAAAAAAACGGTTGCAAAATTATAAACATATTGGCCCAGATATTCAAACTGCGCCCAAAAAGTGCACAACAGCAAGAGCAAGTGCAAGTCCATTGAGTCCATGCACAAGAGGCATGAAATTTAAAAACTGAGCCGGCCAAACTGTGCCTACAGCCGACGACTGACTATCACACCACCTGCGCCATAGCGCAACTAGGGAGGGGAAGCTAAGCAGATCAGATGCGCCATAGCACAACAAGGGATGTTCAGCTGAGCAGTCCAGAGGAGCCATAGTGCAACCAGGGATGCCCCCCAGCAGCAGGGCGGCAATGCAACTGCACAACCAGGGAGGTAGGGGCTCACCACCCATGCCACAGATGGGCAGAGGATCACACAGCAGAACATACATCATCCGCCCACACCGCATGCATTGCACAACTGGGGGAGGGTATATAACCACTGGCCCATGGAGACAAGCAACCAACCCACAGCCGAGCCATGGTGCCCCATCACACCCCCCAGCAAGCTGTGACTGGCACACAAAGAGGGTTGACCACTCCATGCCACATCATCCCCCAATGCAGAGCACACCCTGCACCATGACCCCCAGACACCCTGCCCAGGAGCAACGTCCACCACTGCAGGAAACCCCATGCATGCCACCACCCCCACTGTGACAATGCAACCCTGTGCACCACAGAACCACGCAAGGCAGCCCCACCACGAGCACACATCAGCAGGTGGTAGCACACAGTGATGCAATAATGGCATACACACTGCCACCATGCACAGCCCCCCCAGGTACTGCTGAGAGACCAACCATGCATTGGCACATGAGGTACCCCACATGGGACAGGGCATGCTCCGGACCCCACCACCAGTGGTACAGCACCCTGCACACTCCCCCAATGACACACCCCAACCTAGCACTGTCCACAACAGCCAGCGCAGACACCCACAGTGGTGTGTGGAAGCATGCACCCCACCAGATGCCACACAGTGCATGAACAGACACCCACCCATACCCAAGGGCACAACAACACAGGGACGCAGTAGCGGGGCAACCAAGCCCCCAACATGGGCACATGGGCCCATGTAAACTGTGTACACACAACCTGCAGTCCTACATGGCACAGGAGTGCCAGCCACCCTGCTCAGGTGCCGTGGACCTGTATGCCACCAGCATTTGCCCGGAGCACAAGTCACAGACAGTGGTGCACATCCCCTGCAACACACACAAGCCACCAGTATGGAGGTGGGTCAACAACTGTGGAGGTCACAGTGTCACCCGAGACAGACATGCACCACACCAGTGACAGGAGGCAACCCAGCATTGTGATGGGTATAGTGGCTGCCCTGCATGGACAGCCACCACTAACATGCCAGCAGACTGTGCAGGTCACAGACATGCATGGGTGTCAGCTGCACAGGCCATGGACGGGCTGACAGGGATGCCATGGACACAGAGCATGCACCATGGACCACTACACACATTCATCCAGTGCACAGGACACAACACACATACCACAGACACTGACTGATAGCTACCCCACACCATAGTCACCTCCCCATGGACACACACACATATCCATGACTGCACCACCCCTGACGCCATGCACACCACTGCAGCTGAGCACCTATAGCCCACTGCAAATCAGAGACCTCCACAGTATTCATATCAAAAGATCTGTATTCAAACAAAATATCAAAGTGAACTATATACAATAATATATACAAAGTTGGGGGGAGGGCCACAAACAAGGTGGGGGTGGGTAAGGGTAAGGGGTGAACAAATTGGACAGGAAAGGAGGGGTGTGAGAGTGGGTCCAGGGGGGTAGGGGATATCAGTGGCAGAGGGACTGTTAATGGGAGCCCCGCTCCCCGCTCTGGCTGCTCCTCTGCCGGTGCCTCCTGCAGACCCCAATCCGGTCAATCCATTGAAGGATTTCTAGGGATGCCCTTGCCATGTGCAAGATCTCCCACAATGCCTCCCTGATCTCCATCAGCTGGTGGACACCTAGGATAAGGCAGCACAGTCAATAGGTGTGAATGCACAGACCAATACAGCCCACCCACTGTGCATGGCATACGGCCATGCGACATGCCTCGCTGATGGTGTGTGACCACCCACAGTGATCACGTCCACATGACCTGCCCACCCAGGCGCATACAGCCATGCAGAACACTGCACACACCCACCAGCCAAGTCACACACAGCACCACCATGGCCATTTAGTGACATGGCTATGTGGTGCAAAGGCAGTGGCACAGCCATGTACCCGGTGCACGCATGGACCACCATCGATGCACTCCCAGACATACAGTGCCACTGGACAGTGCTTACTGTAACAAGTTGCGTGCATGGCAGTGGTGTCAATGGATGGTGGTCATACCCCACTGCCCACCCTGTTACACAGCATGCAATAGTAATCATGGAGGTATGGCACTCACCATCATCTGGCCGGTCCCTCGGGCACTGTGGACCATCGCCCTGCCTTGCGTCCCTGTCCTCTTTGTGGCCCGCATTTTGTGTGCTAGGTGCTGCTCCTCTGGCCCTGTGGTGCAAACATGGAGAGAGGAACATCAGTACAATCCTCTAGCAAAGCCCCCCTGCCCCCAGGTGTGTGCTCTCCCACCCAGCCAGACCCATCCACCCCACACCCTAATAACACCACCACAGCCAACACCAGACAGTCTCTCCCCCATGTGCTGGACACATACAACCATGATACCCATATGGAAGATAAAAGTGTGTTGACGTAACACCTACCTGGCTGTGGCACCGTGCCCCTCCTGGCATGTGCCCGCAGGTGAGCAAGCAGGTCTGGCTCCCTCCGCCGCAGGTCGCCATACCTGTGATGGCACTGCTGTGCTGTCAGCCCCCTTCCTGTGGCCTCCTCTAGTGCAGTGGCCACCTCCTCCCACACCTGGCTCCTGGACCTGTCCAGGGGTGCCTCCCCAAACAGTGGTCCATGCTGTGGCTCCACTATGGCCACTAGGTTGACCAGTTCTACCTGGTTCCACTGTGCAGCCCTCCTTCGCACCATTCTCCTAGCTCAGTCTGCAAAAATGGCGCTCTGCAGTGTGGCTCCCCACATGCAGATGCTGCGCGGTACAGTGCTGCCATTCCCTATTGCGCTGTCACCTAACAGCGTGATAGTGGTGCACCCATGCCTGACGCATGGTGCCTAGAGGGCAAAGGTTGGGCACAGGGTCAAGGGGCTCTGGCTCACGGGTGGGCACAGCACCATTGGAACCCAATGCATGTAGCGTGATTGGATACCTGTGTGCTACCTTCAGTAGCGGCCTACCATGCTGTTGCCCCAGTGCGCCTATGGTGGCCCAGTGTGACAGTGCCATGTAGGTGAACATCGCTGTAGCGCCACTGGCCCAATGGTGGCCATGCCCTGCATTGCTTCCCATACACAGCATGTCAGCAGCGTGGCAGACGCCTGCATCAGCAACCCGGGCATGCGCAGTGAGGTGTGTACTGCGCATGTCACTGAACTGCGCCCTTGGCTCAGCACGTTCAACACAATTGTGCAAAGCGCAACAGCGTGATATTCAGTCATCATATGCAAAACAGCTAATCAGCCATTCAATGGTGAAGCACTGCAATTTGCATCCACTTAAAGTTGAGCCTCACCTCATTTGCATGGGTTGCGCTATAAAAGTGCGACATTGGGCTGCACTGGCCATAGTCGGTTACTGCAGTCTATTGGTGAGTTGTGTGCTGTTTGGGAGTGTGGACTGTGGATTTAGGGACATGCATGGGACTGCACAATCACAGGTAACAACTGTCATTTTTACAGGCTAAAAAATGACCGAACGAGTTGTGGGAGAGGAGGAACACAGTGGTGGGAGGAGGAGGAGGAGGCCTAATTTTACCAAGGCTGAGACCGATGCCCTGTTTGAGGCCTACCTGGATCAGGAGCCGCTTCTCAGTGGATGGCAGGGAACACCTCAAGCCCGTGCTGCTGCATGGGAGGAGGTGCGTGCAGTGAACCTGCATGGCAGCCACCAGCACTCCATGAGGAGGAAAGAAGAAGATGGGCACAGACAGGAGGAGGATAAGGAGAAGGTGGCTGCCATCAGGGCAGCATGAGCTGTGACAGGTAGGGGACAGCCAGAGGTGGTACACCTGGCCCCACAGGAGGAGAGGGTTGCTGGAAGCATGCAGCATTGTGCCATTGAGGGTGTTCCAGGTGGTGGCTTCCAGACGGGTGGTAGCCCATCACTGCATGGTAGGTCATGGTCTGTCTATGGGGGGGCAGGGTAGGTCACATGCAGTAACGCGACTTTGTTTTCCCTTACAGATCCTGAGAGTCTGCATGGGTCAGCGGTGGTGGGCCTGTCCACTGAGGACAGTCAGCTGGAGATGGAGGAGGGCCCATCCACCTCCACAGGTATACATGGCTCAGTGCGACAGTGGGCCTGCCTGGCTGTCCACACAGATGTTGTTGTAACAGGTGTGGAGGAAGCCCTGCCCATGTCCCAGCATGCCAGTGTCCATGGATGCCAGTATGCTGTGATTCGGGCCGGTGCCAGGTCCGTCACTGATGATGATGTCACTAACGGCATGGGGAGTGACACGTGTGTGCCACAGGATGGCCACACAGCAGGTAGCATCACTGTGGGTGACTGTGGGTGGTGCTGCCGTGGAGGCCTGCGTGTCAGCACAGTCCCAGCCTGTGCCTGTCAGCACCAGTGGGGCAGCACTGGTGTGTGTTCAGGACAGTGGGACTGTTGCGGCCACTGCAGTGGCACCAGTGATCCCTGGGGAGTGGCAGCTGGAGCAGCAGAATCAGCAGTCGGCCAATGGGGTACAGGGTCAAGGGGCGGCGTCTGTGCACCACCTGTGGACATGCCCAGACCTGGTCCTGGTTTGCAGCACCCACCCTCAAGGGGTGCTGAGCATCAGGACCATGTACACCATGAGGGACAGAATGCTGAGGAGGCAGATGACCTCTTGGATGAGCACACCCGCCTACTGCAAGCATCAGTCCAGCAGCAGATGCAGCTTGTGACGTCGGTGGACGCACTGCATGCGGCTCTGGATTGGGCAGAGGAGCATCGCAGTAGAGACACCGCTCTGATCCTGGCAGGGATGGACCAGTTGTGGGAGGATGTGACCACTGCCATTGACAGGCAGACACAGGCATTCACTGCTGTCATGGCCACAGTGGGCATACAGTCATGTGCCCATGCGTCACAGACACCATGCAGTGCACTGTCCACCTCCCATTCCTGGCATCATGCGACACCCTCCCTGTCAACACCGGGTTCAGCTGTAGGCATCCCGAGCACACCTGGCGCAGGCATGTTCGGTGTGCTGCAGTCCCCTGTGCGAGCACAGTCGCGTTCACACAGTGGAACCCTTGGAGGCCATTGGTGCCACCCCATGAGGCCAGTGGTCAGCCTGTCAGTGCTGACAGGTCTCAGCGGGGCCACCCACACATCCATGGCAGCTGGGGTACTGTGTCATGTGACTGACCTGTCTTCCAATGCAGCTACTGTCTGGTGCTGCCCTGTGTGCATTGTGTCTTTCAGTGGGCATTGCACGGGTGGGTACCCAGCCCTGCACGCGAACACACAGTCCATCTGCACACCCTCCCGGCTGCTGTCCGCAGTTGTGTGTGCATGATGATGCCTGCATTGTGCTGTACACCAGTGTGCAATGGTTCTCAGCATCTGACACATACACATGGACAGGCAGTGGGTGTGGTGGTCTGTGGACATGTGTGTGGCTAGGGGTGGCATTCTGTGTCGGTGTGCCTCCTACCCTTTGTGCATGTTTGGTGCATTGTGTGTGTGTACATGTGTGTGTGTCCATCCGCGTGGCATGTTAGACCTCACCCATCCCTGGTTGTGTGTGTAGTTCCATGCCCTGCCACTTCCCTTGATGGCATGCACCCCTGGTGTGAGTCCATGTGTGTTTGTGGGTTGAGCCTTAGCCACTGTTGGCTGCTTATGGCCCCATGACTTACCTGGGTTGGCTGAAGTGCTCCTCCGTGATGGTGTCCCGGTGCAGCTGTGCCAGTCGGAGCAGTCGGGGGTCCCATCGCCCAAGGGGGGGCTGCCCATCACTATCATCACCAGCGTCCTCATCGTCCCCATTGCTGTCCCCCTCTTCAACCTGTATGGCTATTCCACATTCATTGGCCATGTTGTGCAGGATGCAACAGGCCAGGAATAGCCCACTGGCCTTTGAAGGGCTGTACTGTAGGGCACTGCCGGAGGTGTCCAGGCAACGGAAACATGCCTTCAGCATCCCGAACACCCGCTCGATGACATTACGTGTGGTAGCATGTGCCTCATTGTAGCGCTGCTGTGATGGGGTCATGGGCCACCGGTAGGGTGTGAGCAGCCAGGGACGGAGTGGGTATCCACTGTCACCTGTGTGTAGAGGGTGGAGGTTAGTTTGGTGATCAGCATTGCCCTGCCCCGGGCCGTGTAGGCTACTACCCATGTCACCTCTGACCATGCCCCCCCCAGGCCCTATGATTGTCCATGTGGTTTGCATACTCACCCACTAGGTGGCCAGTGGGGATATCCCCACTCTTGAATCTTTGGCACGGTGCTGACTGGTGCCAGATGAAGGCATCATGTGCTCCCCCAGGGTGCGTGGCACAGACATTGATTATGTGCCACCTGGCATTGCACACCACCTGGCAGTTGATGCTGGCATAGCCCTTGCAATTGATGTATGCAGCCCCCTTGGGGCCAGGTGGAGTGTGGATGGCCACATGGGTGCAGTCTATTGCACCTAGCTCACCAGGCATACGTGCTACCCTGTGGAACTCCTGTATGTTTGCTGTGCGCTCCGCCAGTGTGCTGGGGAAATGGATGTACTCCGCAGCATGTGGCAGCAGTGCACTGAGGAATTGGGTGAGGTGGCGTGATGTGGCTGACTGGATTAAGCCTGTGGTGTCCCCAGTTGGTCTCTGGAAGGTACCCGTGGTGAGCAAGCTCATGCAAGCTGTCACTTTGGTCTCCACTGACAGGGCATGGCTCTGCCGTGTGGGTGCCTGCACCACATCACTGCACAGCTCAGAAAGCCACCTCAGAATTGCCTGATTCAGGTGGTACTGGCCCACAATCTCGGTATCACTGTACAGCTCGAAGCTGGTGCAGGCTCGGTACTGCCTGTTGGAGGCATACCGCCGACACGCCCTTCCACATCCACGCCCCCCTGCTGCCTGCCTTCTCACCCCCCCATAACGGCCTCCATCTAGAAGGTTGCACTGGCCATGTCCCTGGCTTGTGTTCACCCCCAAGGCAGCTGTTACTGTATTCTCCCCCTCTGTCCTGACTGCTACTTTCCCTGCACCGGGAACACCTGCCTATGCTTGCCTCACTGCTGTGTGGTGTACTTCCCCCTTCTGCACTGTCTCCCCACACCTTCCCCTGTGGCTGTTGCTTCCAGGTGCCCTTTCCTGCCTGGCCCTGTGTGTCCCTGCTGCCCAGTGTTTCCTGCTGTATTTTGCTCTCATGTCGCTTCCCTGTAGCATTCTTGCACCTCTCCCTTGCTCCCTTTTATTTTGGCTCATTTCCGCTATGGCGCAACTTCCACTTGCTCCCCTATTGCGCATGGCGCAAGTTATTGAATATTGCACTGTGCCATTTATGCATGGTTCCTCCTCCGTCAGTTGCACATGCATTCATTATCATTGTGCTGTTGCTCAGCATGATTTGGGGGGGCACAACTGCTTCCTGCTGAATATCGCAGAATGGCGCATTTTCCGACTTGCGCAGGCACAACCCTATTGCGCATGGCTCAACTTTTTTGAATATCTGGACCCTTATGACAAACACATACATAAATTGAACAAATAAGTACACATTAATTAAAATAATTACAAGCAGATTCAGACAGTAAATATTTCTTAAGGAACCCTTTAAAAGAAGAAATCTTGGAACAATTAGTCATAATATTTGGTAGTTTACTGTACAATTTGGTACCCTTGAATTTAATTGAGTTTTGAGCAAATGCTATATGAAAAAAGGAACCTGAAACAAGTTTTTACTTTGAGACCTGGTAAAGATGACACTAGAAATTTTAGGAAACAGGCTAGTAATACTAAAAGGTAATAGATCCAGAAGAATTTTGTGCAATTGTTGTTTCAATGTGACTGATCTTTGCTTTCTTGATTTGGCAGCTAAACACATCTTTGCTTTCCTGATTTGCCATCTAAATAATCATCAAACTGCACTTCATACATATAAATTGATAGAACCCTAATGTTTACGTTCTACTTGCAAAAACAAAGTTGAGGATGAATTTTGAAAGCTAAAAGATGGCAGGATGTGTGATATCATTTTACGGTATTATACAGTACATGCTCACTGGCAGGTCAGTTAGCAGCCAACCATGGTGGTGCGAGAGGGCTGTGCCCAGTTGCCAGCTCAGGGTTTAGGATGAGGGGAGTGGCGTGGTGGGCACTATCTGCCAGGGTGGGGGGCCATCAGACCATGAGGCATGGGTGTAAGTACATTAATGGGTGACATCAGGGATTGGGGAAGGGGCCGCTAGACCACTACTGAAGGAGGATTTATTGTATAGATTTATAATGGGTGACACTGAGGATTGGGGGGGGCACTAGACCACTAGGGAAGGGGGATTTAATATATACATTTATAATGGTTGACAGGTGATTGGGATGGGAGGCATGGCACATTTGGGTAACGCTCTCAACCCTCCAAGAGGACATATCTAAGTACCCTTATACCAATCATGGCTGGTCTAAGGGTACTTACAAATTTTCTCTTTAAGAGGGTTTTTGAGAATCCCCCATTAGGGGACATGGCAGTTTGTGTCTACCACAAGACCCCTAGTGCCATGCTGTAGCCCATTTTGTGTTGCATGGGCAGTACAAACCCCGCTTTGGCCAGACAGCCTGCAGTAGATACAAGCTGCCATTGACAATTGCTCCAGGTGCATTTTTTGCTGCAAGGGCACTTTGCACCATTCTTTGTGGTGCAAGCATCTTGTACCACATTGGGGGCTTAGTAAATTGAGCCCTGAGGCTCTACTCCATCTGACTAGCAATATAGACAGTATATATAAAAATACATAAAAAGTCAGATCAGACATCTACTTTACATGGACATTAGCTGGGCAAATCACCAATGTAGCCCTTAAGGGAACCCTTAATATTAAATACAATGGAAAATACTATATTGCTATTGGTCTTAAGCCGGCATAAAGAAGATTAATGATCTAAGAAAAGAAGGACTATGGGTGGCGGCTAACATGGTTACACAACAAATTCAAGAATACTGTATCTGACATAGAAACACAGAATTTAATGGCAGACAAGGACCGCTTGGCCCACCCAGTCTGCCCATTTCCCTACCTAATGGATAAGCTGCAGATCCTAGTTAACCAGCAGCCTACTTCTTTCTGCCCCCACCCCCTAGAATTGCCTTATGACTGTCCCATGCATGCTTGAATTCAACCACTGTTTTTGACTTCCCAACCTCCTGCGCTGACTTAAAATGTCCAGTGCTGACTTAAATTACATGATGTAGGGATGTAGGGCAATTCAAAACTTATGGGACCAAACATCTGCAACAGGGTATGGCTAAGTTCAAACAACAGACTCATTTTTTAAAACATGCATAATAGACTTTTCTGAACAACAGAAATGCTTAATATTTGAAGAAAAAAGTGTTAGTTTACTAAAATCTATGACAGCGAACACTTAATGCTAAAAAAGTAGACAGATGACAAACCCCCAACAATAAGCTAGAAAAATAGATCATGGAGCAAAGGATTATAGATGTGGTTTTGATAAGAAATGGAGAAGCCTTATTGGTTACTGTACATCTCTCACTTAGATCTAAGTATATTGCTTACTATTAAGGTGGATACTCTGTCACCATCCAGAACTGATTCTATATCTCTCTTCTTTTCTATGGTATGCATTTTTAAATAAAAGTAAACACAGCTAATGACACAGAGGGCCCAAGTCGTATGGCGCAACTCGTTGGTGTATACAAGTTATGCCATTTTGCACTATGCCAGAGACCTGTGCCATATTCCAAGACAGGCATGGTCACTGGCACCTATGTCCCACAACTTGTGGCAGCTGCAGGCAAGCACCACAGGAATGGCACAATGGACCTGGTCGCCAAACGTCGCGGCCTGCAATTTACTGCCCCTGGAGCCCTCCATCCCAAAATGCACCTTCAATCACCTGATTGCATTGACAGAGCTGGCCGGGTGGCACAGGTGTTTGGGGTAGTGCAGTAAATGGACCCCTGGGGGTCCCCAACTTTCAGGGGTGGGGGACATGACTTTTCTGGGGGGGACATGTAGCAGAACTATGTGCTTCCTGCGATGCTGTGGTGGAGGGTCATCTGTCATTTTGCCAGGACGGATGCCCCTTAGACCACATTCCATGCTGGTCTAACTCATCAGCACCATTGCAGATCTTGGAATTGCATAGTTGAGTTACGGCTGCCACCCTTTTGGAATACAGTGCAGTGAGTTGCGGGTGTAGAAGGTGGGATAGAACACCTTTGGAGCAACCCGCATGCGGCATGGCACATGACACATCTTGGAATTACGACTTGCATATCTCATGGCACAAGGTGCGATTTACACCATGGGGTTCAGTGTAAATTGCCTTGCACCATTCGCAAGTCATCCTGGAATCAGGCCCAGAAAGTGTAGCTAGTTGCAACTGGGTAGATGGGAAAGCATATCTCTATGAATGTTATGACTATAGGGCTCCTTTAAGAAAACATTCCTAAAGATTTATTTTGCCTGTTTAGTGGTTCTGTGTTGCATGTGGGATCAATGTATGGGCTCTGAGCAACAGAATCTGTAAATAATATGCACTGCTCAACATTATACTGGTTCTGTCCTTTTGTTTCACTCTGAGTGGGTCTTACATACTGAGGTGCAGAAAGGCTCATAGACTTTCAGAGAAGAGGTATGGATGTTATGGGGTGTTCATAAGATGGGGTTCCAAAGAAGCCATGTTCAAATTTGGTGAAAAAATTCCTAAAAATGACCAAGTTATGAGCGTATGTTGAAAGTTTTCTATGCACATGCACAACTTTGGTAATTTACAATGTTTTGACCCCAAATTTTCAACATAACCATTTTTTCACACTACCTCATAAACATTACAGCTGTCATTTTTTGCATCCTGGCCAAAATGTAATTTAGCACCGGTGGCGCGGAACAGCATTCCAGCAGGGATTTGAAAATGTTCACCTACTGAGTTCACGAGGTGGGGTCATAAGAAGACTGTGTTGAAAGACTGGGGCCAAAATATTAAAAAACAGACTTTATTAATTAATGTTGTTTGCAGTGATGTCCGTTGCCCCACTGGTGACCATGTTGCTTTAGCATGCCACTGATCTGAGTTCAGGTGTGAACTCAGTGAACTGATTTAATGGGGAAAGGCTGATGGTTTAGGTGCTGCATGCAGCACCAGCCCTGGCCTGGGTAGAGAGGACCAGCATTTTGGTGCAGATGTGACACCCTGTGGAGGGTCAGGAGCCTTCTCCACAAGGTATTGACATGCATGTCATGGCCTGATGGGTACATGCACTGGGTCTGGACTATATCCAATACTGTATTTATCTCATTTTGTGCAGGTCCTGAAAGGACCTGTGCAAATAAGGAGACAATTCCACTATCACAAAAAAGAGAAATTAACTGCAAAAAAATGCTTTAAAGGAGACGTTAGGGTTGAATAATGCAAAGCACTCAAAGTAGGAAAATAAAAAAACATTAGAGTTTTGGGTCTCCATATTATTGCCAAATCAGTGGCAGGATCTTCCTTGGGATTGTCAACCCTAATGCCCACCACCTCCCTGACCAAATGAACTCAAATGTGATGTCTTAACACAGGGATCACAGGGTCCTATGTGAAGAAATGTATGACTGATAATGTTGGCCATACTGTATCACCATGAGGCACTACCTTGGAGCTGTAACTTGTGCTTTGGACAGGAGTCTATATGCTGGGGGGAGGGATGGGTATTAGGGTTGACAACCCCAAGGAAGACCCCACCGCTGATTCGACACAACTCCAGAGACCCAAAACCTAATGGTTTTTCATTTCCCCACTTTATGTACACTAAGTCTTCAACCTAATGTCTCTCTCTGCTTCGCTCTCTCTCTCTCTCTATATATATATATATATATATATATATATATATATATATCAAAATAAAATTAATTAATGTTCCAGTTAGGGATAAAGCCTGAAAAGTAGGGAAATGTGGCATTAGGGTTTTCAAAGCTAACACTTCACTCCCATGCTGTACCCACAAACAGGCATTGGGGGTGTGCCTTGGGGTCATCGGCCCTAATGCTCCCCCCATTCCATAAGTAAATAAGCTGAGATAGGTACAGTATAGCACAATGCTAAAAACTGCATTAATGCTCCAGTTAGGGATAGCACTGAAAACCCTAACACCACATTTCCCTACTTTTGTGGCTTTACCCCTAACTAGACCATTAATGCAGTTTTTTGCAATTTATTTCCTTACTTTTTCAGATAGTATATTCATATCCTTATTTGCCTATGGGAGTGCAGGGCACTCCAGTCCCCTGCACTCTGATCCCCCCATAGATACATGTATGTATGTAGCTGTGGAAGCACAAGGCCCTCTGGGCCCTGTGCTTCAATTTATAAGACAACAGTGACCAAATTGTCAGCATAGCCATCTTATTACCCCACCTTTTACACCCAGAACAGAAAATGTTCAAATCCCTGCCAAAACATAATTCTGCACTACTGCAATGCTGTTCTGCGTCCAAGGTACGAAAACACATTTTGGCAAGAATTTGAAAACTAACAGTGGTGACATACATAGGGTGGGGTAATAAGATGGCTATGTTGAAAAACTGAGATCAAAATATTGAACATTTCCAAAGTTACCAGTGTGCATAGCGAAACTGCAATGAATGGTCATAACTTTGCCATTTTTTTTATATTTTGACCCAAATTTTCAACATAGTCTTCTTATGACCTCACTTTATAAACCCAACAGCTGAAAATGTTCAAATCTGTGGCAAGATGCCATTCCATGCCACAGGTGTGAAAACACATTTCAGACAGGATGTGAAAAATGACAGCTATACTGTTCATGAGGTGGTGTGAAAAACTGGCTATGTTGAAAATTTGCAGTTAAAATATTGAAAATTACCAAAGTTATGTGCTTGCATAGAAAAATTGCAATAAATACACATAACTCAACCATTTTTAGGAATTTTGTTCACCAAATTTTCGACATGGCCTTTTAGGTACCCCACCTCATGAACACTGGTAGTGAAATTTAATTTTTCAGTCCCAAAAAGTGATTTTGCACAATGAATGCGGAATCACCTTCCAGGCCCGATTAATGAAATGACAGTGACTGTGTTCATGAGGTGGGGTCCCAAAAAGGCTACATGAAAATTTGGTGAAAAAAGTCCTACAAATGGCAAAGTTATAAAGGTAAGTTCAAAATGCCATTGAAATACATTATATGGCACTTACCTTGATTCCTCATTTCATGGTTTGGCTTTGAAGAGTGCAGATGTGTCTCAGTCCACAGAAGATGACAGCCTCTGGTGTTACATTTGGGGTAAGAGGGTGTGGGTGTGGGCGGTGCTCAGTGGGAGGGTCAGGATGGGGGAGGAGGATGGCGGGGATGATGAGGGATCATTTTCTTTTTTTCAGGTTTAAAAAAAGACATTGAGGATTGTTTTCTTTTTTTAGTAACAGGTAAAATAAATATTTAGAGACATTGGGAATGAGGCCCCTACTGCCACTCACTGCTGGGGGCTTGTTATGCCAACACAATGATAGGGCCTCCCAATGTCAGCACTGTAAGTCAAACAATGAGCTGTGGGGGGAGGGACAATTAAACAAAAATTTGAAGATAGTGATCGGAGGGCGAAGGGTCACACTAGACACCAGGGACAGCGACTGGAGGGTGGGTGGGTGCCACTAGACACCAGGGGAAAAGGCATCTCACAGCTAACACTGCAGCTGGCAGCATGACTTCAGCTGCAGGTGCAGAATTCAAGAAATTATTGGTGTTCTCATACAGAGAATACCAGGGAAGTGCTCCTCTTGCTAAGCTGGGCACCTTGGATTTTGGGTGCCGAGAAAAGGTATTTGTCAGCAGCATTTAAAAAAAACATTGGGGGCTTGGCTTGGCCCAACTACAATGGCAGCCTGAGAGATTGTCTCCATTCTACCCTGGGAACATATCTACAATATTCCTCCAAAATAAACCTCATACTTCAACAGAAACCGAAGGTCAGACAGATGTATCATCACACTACAACTTTTGCTAACTATAATTGTAAAAACAGTTGGATTTACCAAGAAAAACTGCTTGGGACATTTGCTTGCTAGGCCGAATCTGATACACAGGCTGGGGAGGCTTTAGACTCCAAGAAAATCATGAAAGTGTTTAGCACCTTAGTGAAACAAATGTCCGAAGTCGCCATAGCTTCCGGCAGCACCACTTTGGCTATCTACCAACTCAACACTCATATATTCCAAATGGAATGCCAAGCTGCAGCTAACTTGGCTGCAATAGATGACTTACACTCATTGTTACAGGAGCAATCCTACACCATCAGATCTTTACAAACCAAAGTGAATGATCTGGAGAATCGGAGTCACCAGAACAACACGTGGCTCCTTGGATTTCCAGAGGGCTCTGCAAAAGGTAATTCTTTGGACTTTTTGCACTCCATGCTAACCCAACTCCTAAAACAAGAGTTACCTCCAGGTTTCACAATTGAAAGGACACACAGAACTCTAAATCCGGCCCCCAGGCCCAGATAATGCCCTAGACCTGTCTTGGCTAGAATCTTAAATTTTGGCAATAAAGACTGGGGTCCAGATTCTAAGATAAACAGATGCGACATGCATAACATATGCAAATGCACAACATACGCCATTGCAAGTACGACAAAGTGAATATGCCATACTCTATAAAACAGAGCAGTTGTGACATGTCACAGAATGCAATGGCACAGCTACAACATGCATCATAAAAGGGCACACAAGCTGCAGGAACAGCAGCCAGAGCAGAGTGAAGACCATGGAGGAGCAGGCAGCACATAGAGGGGGTCAGGAAATGGTGCAAACAGCCACAAGGGCACAGAAAAGAAAAAGGAACTTCTCCCATGAGGAAACCAACATCCTCATAGAAGGGGTGCATGTCAAGGCATCCCTACTGCTCAGCAGGGGTAGGGTAAAGGCAACTAGGGACAAAATAAAGCGTGTCTGAAATAAGCTGGCCAGAAAGGTAAATGCAGTGGCCACACAGAGGTGCACAGTCCGTGACCTGCAGATGAAGCATAGCGACATGAAGAGGGTGGTAAAGCAGAAGCTGGGACACAATTGGCGGTCTGCCCAGGGCACTGGAGGAGGACTAGAACAGGTACAGCCCCTGTCAGCCATGGAGAAGCTGGTGGCCACACTCCTGGATGATCGCAGCATTAGTGGGGACAGCAACCTGGACACCTACAGGATGCAGCATGCCAGAGGTAAGCGGAGGGGGCCAACAACACATGGCTATGTGCATAGACATGCATGTGTGTATGTGCATGCCCACACAGGACCACCCACAACACAGCTAATGATCAATCTGTGACCTCCCCACAGGTACCATAGTTGAGGCAGCAACAGGCTCACAACAGAAACTGCAGGAGGAGGACACAGACCAGGAGGACAGTGGCAGTGACACCAGTGGCACCTCATCACCTGCTGCCAAGGAGGGTCCCAGTGACACTGACGAGGATGCAGTGTCAAGTTATGGATGTCAGTGTGGGTGGTGTGGAAGACCGGGTGAGTGACGCAGCACATGGGTTGGGGGAGGCCAGGGATGAACAGGAGAACACAAAGGTGGCCACACAAGGGAGCACAGGGGACAGCAGTACACCAGACACCATGGTTTCCAGGGAAAAGAGTGCAGCATGGTGCCAAGGACACAGTGTGAACATTAAGCCTCCATGAGCACAGCACCGACCACGACAGCCTCCCCCACTGCTGGACAACCTAGAGGACCGACCCAATGATGGCAGATGAGTTGCATGACGGCAGCACACCACAATATCTCTGGAAATACTGTGAGACAGTAGTACTGAAGCAGGATGAACTGACAGGAGAACTTGGACTCCTGCAGAACAGCATGGAGGAGCATCACAACTGGCAGGAGGGGCAGATATCCAAGATCTGCAGTGCCATACAGGCAGGGACACATGACGGCACCACAGACCTGGCAGACATAGCATTGGCCTGCATAGCCTAGTGCATCAGGCACAGCTGCAAACAGAGGCACACCTGTGGTGCTCCACTGCTATAGAGCAATACATAGTGCAGCAACAACAGCACACGGAGTCCATGACAACAGCCCTGCATGCCATGGCAACCACCCTACTGGCCAGACAGCAAGAGGCTGCAACACACCCACCATGCATGGCAGCCATGCAGCACACAGCACAGACATGAGTCGGACCCTCCAGCAGCACAATGGCTGTAGCAACCCAAACAACATCTGTGGACCTACAGCTGGGCATCATCCTGCAAGGGCACCACGTGCAACAGGAAGGCACAGCCGACCAAGGGGGCCACAGTGCAGGAACACAACTACACACTGTGGAACAGCTGCAGAACGCCAGTGTACCCACCACAGCCAGTGCGCCAGTGACCACCACACAGGCAGGCACAATTGACTAGCATGTGGAGCCCTGGGAGCCAGACCAGCAACAACCAGGGACCAAAGACAAACCCAGGAAGCATGGCAGTAGGCCAAGGGGCACAACAAGAGGTGCTCCTGGTGCAGGGACATGACATGGTGTGCCACAAGAGGGACCCGATGTGGGACCCAGGTGAAGCACAAGGATACAACAGGCACTACAAACACCTGCAACACTGGACAGTGATGGCAATAAATGGAGCCGGACATCCGGCACAGAGGGTGGCAGTGGCATATGACTGATACAGCAACAATGCACAACAGCGTGACCCACCATGACTCCCTGACAGCCGTTGGATAGTGTGCAGGGGTGCACACCATTAGACATGAATGCCACACTGTAGCAACACACAGGGGACTGCACACAGGGACACTGGCACAGCAATGTATGAGGGTATGGGTACAATGTGAGGACGACTGGCAGACGCAGAAGCACAGGATGCAACTGACACTGATGGGGAGGGTTGTACATATGTAGGGTGAACTGCACAATGCACAAGTAAAGCATAAGTACCAACACACCAGTGTCTGTCCCAGTGTGTGCTGTGTATGCTGAGTGTCTGTGCATGTAATCCCCTGATGGATGGTAGACAAGACCTGCAATGGTGAGGGACATGGTCGGTGTGTGTGCAGGGATGACCTGCCATGATGCATGGGTGGAGACAGCATGCCAAGGGGGGGGACTGTGCAGGGGTGTGCCATACATGTGTCTGTATTGTGCATGACATAATGGGCATCGGCACACCACATGGCATGGGGGACACCATGTGGTCCTGTGTGACTGAAGCCACACACGACAGGGGACCACACATCCCACAATATGTAGTGCAATGTGGTACCACAGCAGTAGCAGTGCCATGTGTATATGGGCGGCTGCCTGTGTGCTGCATGACACTGTACCATGGCCATGCCAGACATTGTGGTCATTGGTTGGGTATGCTGTTGCGCTGGTATACTGTGGTACTCCACAGACATGTGGCATGTCCATCCAGGGTGGCAGGATGGTGTGGCACAGCTATACCACATGTCCCTGGTACCTGTGTGGGAATGCTGCAGCAGGTACACATGGTGATGTGTGCTGCACATTGCTGCTGCCATGCACCAGTGGCACAGCTGCAGTGGCTGCCATGTACTGCAGTGCTGTATGGCTGTTGTGTGTGTCTGGCAACAGTGAAGAGCCACCCTTGTCAGGGTGTGCCACTGCGTGCACTGCTGACATGCCAGCCACAGCAGGGGACACGTGGTTGCACGTATCGGTGGTTGCATGGCTGTACACACCATGCCCTGCACCACACACAAACACCACAGTGTAGCCCTTGCCAGCTCTGCAACACACACACACAACACACCGTACCAGAAGCTGCACAACAACCATTGTCAACAGCACTGTAATGACCACAACATGACGCTGTTCATACTGACATGCCCACCCCAGTTGCAGTGTGGCACACCATATCTGCACTGTAACATACCCATGGCCTGCCTGCCACACCCACCTGCAAGCAGGGCGAGCACCTGCCTGGGCCCTGACACTATTGTGCATGCATACTGTAGATGACAGTCAGCAGGAAGTACACATGGGCCTCTGTCATGTAGCACACAGTGTCACCACCCTGCTATGCTGCAGTAACCACTAGGCACCACACACTGGCCATGGCCACTGGTGTATAATCACAGTGGTACCATGACAGGTATGCAGCACTGAGAGGCACACCTCTGTGGATGGCTTGTGGAGTGCAATCCCATGACACTGTTCCAACGGTGCCACCAGCTGGTCGATGGACGCAGGCAGTTGGCGTTGTGCCATGCAGGCCAATGGGTGGTGTTGCACCACCCGTGTGTTCACAGGGCAGGGGTACAGAACACATCGCAGTGCATTCCTGGCTCTGCACTGTGGAGTGCTGCACTGTACATTTGGGATGTGCCAATGGCTGTGTGTTGACCAGCTGGTACACAGGCACCATACATGGGTTGTGGCGACACATCCACCAGCATGGCTGACTGCATGCATGCAGCCACATGTGGACGATGTCAGGGACACATGTAGGGGAGGTGGTATGGCCCAGTAATAAATACACAACAATACAAGTGTAACATGTAAACGTTAATGGTTTATTTGCAAACAGCAACAGCAACATGAACAAACATGACACCCCCCCCCATATAACGGTACACTGCCACAGAGTGTCCCAACAATAGCCATAGTGCCCTACATGCCCCTAACTAACTGGTATGCTATACCTCCCAGCCCACACAACAGCAAACAATGTATTGCACATGGACCCCCACCCTACACATCAGGGCAACCACCCTGCACAGCCTCATATGCACATCATACTATAGTGGTCACTACTATTCCCGTAGAGTGATGAGCAGGGCTCCGAGTGAGCCATGCAGCTGGGCAACATCGGCCATTATGGCCCCAACAAGGTCTGCAAGTTGCCTGTCCCTGTCTGTGGCCGATTATCCCTGTGGTCACTGGCCCACATCCCACACAGCTGCTTCCACAGCCATGGCCATATCTTTGCCACTGTGTGGCCTCTTCTCAGCAGAGGGACCTGCCTCTGGCTTCTCTGCATTGTACACCTCTGTGGCATCCTCCTGCCCCATCTGTCTGTCACCAGGCATGGATCTTCCACTGTGGCCACATCCTGCAGACTGGTGCAATTGTGGTCCCCTGAATCGACTGTGCCGGCATCCATGGTTGCCCTACTAGTGCCTGGGCCTCCTGTCTTCACCGACATGACGTGTTCCGCTCAGGTGCATCCTCTTCCACTGCAGGCAACACTGCCGTGGGCACCGCCTCTGCAGTGTCATCTGCATCCTGCTGCCCATCATCCTTATCCTCATCAGATGTTTCTGGTGGCAGCGGGTGTGTCCTCCTCTGCATATGCCTTGTCCTCGCCCTGTATGCCTTGGCATCCTCATGCTTCTGCTCTGCCATGGCCATGGTAGGACTCTGTAGCATGCTGGTACTGCCGGTTGCCCACCTGTGACAGTGAAACATGACACCTGTTAGACTATCATGGCAGAGGTCACTCTGTGATGATACATATGCTGGCAGTGTGCCCCCTGTGGCATGCTGCACACATGTCTACTGGTGCACGTGACCAATACCTACCTTGGTGGTGGTGGTGTCTGTACTGTCCATGCAGCTGCACATGTGGCAGGTGGTGGTCTGGCTGTCCTCCTTCTGGCCCATGTCTGTTACCACTCCATCCTGTAGCATGAGAGAGGGACACATGTTGGTGTGACTGTCACATGCACGGGGCCGTGCAACCTTGCTAGGTGACATTGTATGGATGGGGAGCACTACTCACCTTCCCTGGGTGTACCCCAGCCTTTCATTTCAGTGTCACTTCTCACAGCCATGTCCATCAGACACACCAGGAGTGTTCTGCCCCTCCTGTGGAAGTTCTGCCATCTGTGCTTGAGCTATCTGACAGTCCTCCTCACACCTGAGATCTCCTGCAGGCGTGTGCTGATGGCCTTCTGCACCCTGTCCCTCTCCCTAGGTGTGTGACCCCTGCACCCTGATGGTAGCAGTGTGATGTGCCACTGCTCTACTAGGTTTATCAGTTGTGCAGTCACAGCTGCACTGTAGTTGGGTGCCCTGCCACTTTATGTGGACATTGTGCAGTCTCTGTCAAGCCTGCAAGCACTATTCAGATGGTGTGAGGTCACCGCCTGCTGTGTGCAGGCACCCTTGTACCTCTGCAGGCCTGTGACATCTGTACTTTTCAACCACACATGGCTGGCGCATGTGCTGCATGCCTACACATGTAGGCCACAGCCACGTATACACTGCGCATACCACATACTGCACCCATAGTGCATTGCATTGTGCATTTCTCAGTGTGATGGCATATTGCTGCATACGCATGTACATTACAGATGGCACTGAGTGTACATTTCTGACACACTTGCATGGTGTTTTGCCAGGGCCGTTTGCATGTTCCATGCACCTACGTCATGTTCCACACACAACTGCACTATTGACTGTGTGTGCCCTTGGGAGGTCTCTATTGGTGTGTGCATGTCATGTCTACAGTGCTGGCAGGGTATGTGATGTTGGCTCCTCTGTCACATGTGTGCAGTATTCCACTGTGTTGTGGCCCACACACTTCACAGGGTGGTCAGGCTGTGTGGTCTGGTTGTGCCATGCTTAATTGCCCACAGGTCCTGGTTGAGTGGTCTGTCCACCAGTCACTGGGCACAGGGTTGCCACCCTCGCATGTCCCCAGCACCGGGATGCATCTCCATCTGTTGGTCTTCCCCCACTACATCATCTCCCTATTGCTGCTGGTGCACTTTGCATGGTGTTACTGGCCTTCTGCAAAGTGACAGTTGATCAGGGCCCGTCTGTCCCATTGTCCTGCATGGCACAGTGTGGTTTGTGCCTGCGGCTGTCTCATGGACCTGTCCTGCTGGTGTCCATCCATGTCATGGTCCATGTCCTCTGTGTTTGGCAGTGGTACATTGTTCCTCAGTGTGACACTGTGCAGGATGCAGCATGTAAGGAACATCTTGCAGACCATCGCCGGACTGTACTGGAGGGTGACACCCCAACTGTTCCAGGCACCTGAACTGTGCCTTCAGGATGCCAAATGTGCTTCTATCATGACCCTTGTCGCTTTGTGTGCATCATTGTATCTGAGCTCTGCGGCTGTGTGCAGGTGGCGGAGGGGTGTCATGACCCATGGCAGCTGTGGATATCCACTGTCACCTGTTGGGAGTGTGGGTACATTGTTAGTGCTCTGCTATGGTTGCCTGCCATGCCTGTGCGGTCATGTGGCCCCTCGTGCCTGTTGTACCAACCAATGAGCCAACCTACTGTGATGTGTCCTGCTTCCCATGCCTTATACAGTCCAGAATTCCATAGTATGTGCAAGTCGTAGCAGGAACCAGGGTACTGTGCCACAACATCCAGGATACAGCACTGGGCATCACACATGACCTGCATGTTCATTGTGTGTATCCCCTTTCTGTTCATGTAGACATCTGCCTGCTCTGGTAGTGCCCTGATGGGTACATGTGTGCAGTCAGCTGCACCTAACACATGCAGGAACTGTGCCATTTCATAGAATGCCTGCTTGATAGCCCGCTGTTGCTGCTCATCCTGTGGGAACTGGATGTACATGTCCACCCACTGCAGTATCGCATTCACAAACTGCCACAGGCATCATGACATGACAGGCTGTGAGATGCCCACTGTGTCACCTGAGGGGGTCTGGAAGGTCCCTGTGGCTAGGCAGCAGAGTGCTGCGGTGATCCTTACCTCCACAGGAACTGGGTGCCCCCTATGGGTGGTACTCTGGAGCTCTTCCCTGATGTCTTCACAGAGCTCAGTTATGATTGCACTTGGCAGGTGATAGTGTGCCATACACTGCTCCTCAGTACGGTCCAAGTATAACTATCTGGGCCTGTACACCTGTGGTGCTATGTGCCTGGCCCTTCTTGGCTGCTGTTGTGGCTGCCTGATCCTCTGGTTCTTGCCCTCCCTGTGCCACAAATGCCACCTCTCTGCTGCCGGCAGTATGCCCAGTAAGGCTATTGGGGGCTGCCATTCCTCTCCCGCCCACTCGTGTCATCTGCTTGCTCCACAGTGTGTTGCCCCTTTGTAGCTCCTTGGTTGCCTTTTATACTGTGCTGAGTTACACCTGCTCACACCTCGTGTAACTTCTGCCACTTGCTCTTGGCGTATGTTGCTCTTCCTTGCCTTCTAGAATACCGTTCCTGCACTATCACCTGCTTTGTTTGGTCCATCTTGCAGTATGCATATGCATAACTAGGGTTCTGTTGCAAGTGCAGCGTAGGATGCCTTTGGTGCAGGGTGTTCTGCTATGTTGTACATGCATGTTGTAGAATACCGCATGTCACAACTGCTGGTATATCTTGCATCTTGTGCCATTTGTCTTGGCACAAGTCACACTGCACCTGGTGTATCCCTTCTAGAATCAGGCTATGGGTCCTTACCAGAGCTCATGAGCTAGAATCCTTCTCCTGGAACAGCCATCATGTCCTAATCTTATAGGACTATTCCTGGGATCTGGTGAACAGACAAAAGGAATTTCTTGCACACATGCAGACAGCTTCATGCTTAAGCAGTCCCATTTTCTCTGCGGTACTCAGCCACCATGTGAATGATGGTAAATTGGGCGCCTATGTTTTTTCAAACCCAGAGGCACCACAGGATTTCATCCATAAGACTTGGTCCTCCTGAAGCTGTGATGAAGTTCACCAAACAAGGCCTCAGACACCTTCTCCCACAGCTACTGTGTCCTGAGAAATCAGGCTGGAACTGCTCGCAGCACAGGAAATGGAGGTCCAGTACCTGGAGCAACAGTCACCAGAAGCCTGGGCCCTCCCAGCCGGGAGTCAAAAGAGACAACAACAGGGCTGCCACAATAAAAGAGATCACCCACTACAAAGAGTGAGATGGAGGAGTTCTAGTGGAGGGGTAGATCTACAATTGGATCAATCTGCAATCACCAGTCCGTACTTGAACAGCAATAGGTATGCGTGCCCCCCTAGCAATGCATGCCAGGGACCAGCGATCACCAGAGATGACAGCACCTTTCCCTGAAACTGTACTGCTCTTCTATACAATTGACCAAAGAAAAAACTTGGGCCGGAATTGTGGCCCATGCAGTGACTCCAACCCACAGACCAAATGTTACCTCCCCTGAAGACTCCATGCAGACAAGTGGGACTAGCCTACTGAAGCAGGCACACCCAGGGCAAGACACTGAAGAACTATAGAACCTGAACAGCCATGGCTGATATGTCAGATAAGTGTGCTTTTTACTTTATCTCTCAGGCAGTAAGGGAGTGAGCCATTTTAAATGAGATGGGGTGGGTAATGCTGTCTAGGTCTGTCTACTGCTTTGGTTTATAACAGCTGTTCCAACAACAGCTGCAACTCTAGTAGATGACCTCCACTCACCCCCTTGAAATAGCAGTTCAGTAGTATCCCAACCGCTCTCCCTCTTGTACCTTTAAATCTTTGGGGAAAAGTTAAGCTCATGCTTTCTGATTGAATATAATGTGTATCATGATTTGATTGGGACAATCAGAGGGTAAGGGATGAGGGTACTGACCTTACCACATAACGTAATACCAAGAATGATTGTTTGTGCTAAGGTTTCAACACCCTTACAGTCTCCTACCCCCATGTGTATTATGCCGGGACCGAACTGATCTAAAGGCTGTTTAGTGGCAGCGGTCTGTTCCACAATCTTTAGCTGCTCTGCTTTTGTGGAGGCTCCAAACACCCACTGATAGAACTCTATCATTAATCTATTAATAGTTAAGCTGGGCTGTAGTGCAGTATGCCCCTGATGGCTCTCATGTATCTTCCAGTATATTAGCTCAGACAGTATATAATATAAAGCTTCAGGGGACCTGACACAAATGGCTCCTGACCCCCCTCCCGTTGGACCTGAGTGCAACACATACCTCCAAACTCTGACAGGTGGATAAACAGTTAGGCAGTCCAAGGTGATGCAGTTCAGCTCCTGCAACTGGACAGCCTGCAGTTTCGTATGTACCCTAATGAGAGCCCTTCTATATTATAGTACACTGATATTATGTTGATTGCATATTAGTATTTTATGAGGGATGGGCCATGGTCAAGGTCTGGCCTAGCAGCCCTGGAGCTCACTGTCCTGACAGCAAACCCCTGGTGCCAACTTGTAAAGAAAATTCACTGTAAGCTACATGGGGTAAACACCACTGGTCAGTTAAGGAACCCTTCGGGAGTTCTCCCTTCCCTAACTAAACCCCTTAACACCTTCTTCCTCCCCCCATCATAAGGAAGAACCTAGATGATCCATTTTCTCCTCTGCCACCCAGGCACATGGTATCTAGATGCTTGAATTACCCTCCCTCCCTACAAACCAATGTATCCTAGTTATCCACAGAGGGGCTAGGGGAAACTGGCACTGTCCAGTGCTAACCCAACCTTTGTCCTAATGTCAGCTTAACAATTATGGTGTGCCACAGACATCAGGAGGATGTATGAAGTCAACTGAATCACTAACCCAGAGAACAGAGTTCCGGATGCCTCAGGTGCCATTAGCCTCCTTATTTAGTTGCCTTTGGGTACTGCTCCAGTCCATAGCAGACAAGATTCTTGTGGACCCCTGCCTCACACAAGAGATGAATTTGGCCCTAGAAGGGTATGCATCCCCGGCCAGTGAAATCCACCTTCTCATCAGCACAGGTATGTGCTTTTGTAGTAAATAGTTGTAATAAGTTATATAAAAGACAAAGAACCTCTGTGCGCAAACACTGAGGCAAGGGTTACCCCAAAGGGCATTTGGCTGGGAAGCCAAGTTTCAAGAAAATACAAAATCACACATGCCCCCACAATGCAAAGCATCATGGGCTGCATATGCAAATCACCACAGAATGTTATGCTGGTCCAACTTTAAGCAGAATTGCATGGTGCCGAAAGGCCTCTCACACAGTTTGCAAAGGGTGCTAACAGAAGACATAGACACGTGTTTCGTCCTACCAGGACTCATCAGTATGCCTCATCTGTTTGACACCCCAGTGGAATGGACCAGCTACCCTATTTAAAAGACAAAGAACCTCTGTACGCAAAATAAGTTATATGTTGTGTGGCATATTAGGTTCTCTTCATATTTTTCAAATCTGTGGGCAATTCTATAACCTCTGGGTAATGTTTCTTTTATCTCTGCACTTCAGTGAAAAACTACTCCTAAATGGGTTCTCCATACAGACACAAACACATCACCTAAGTATTATGTGAGGGGCTTTGCTCTCAGATGGAGACATAACAAATTATTTCATTTTCTGAGCTGTACTTGATCATGACTGAAATACCCTGTCACACTGTGTATGTTAGAGGGCTTAACACCATATCAAACATAAAAAGTACTGTCAAATCTGAAGAGAATAAAGTCACACATAGCCTTCCTACAGGAGACAAAAGTGATCAGAAATTACCACTCCTACCTGGTTAAGGACTGGGTTGGACTGGAGGTACATGCTAGTGGCCCTTCACGAAAAAGGGGAGTGGCCATTCTGACATGCAAGGCCCTTCCCTGTACCATTTCATCTAGCTGCTGTGACTCTCAGGGAAGGTGGGTTATTGCCTTCATGGACACCTCTAGTGGCCCAATTCTACTGATCCATATCTATGTCCCCAATGAGGATAACTCAGCCTTCTTCCAAGAAATTTCAGACGAAATAGGTTCCCTGGGGGGAAGTTCCCATTATACTTCGTGGAGGCCTGAATTTGCATCTTATCTTCACAGTAGACAAGAGCATGCTTGGTAAGGATGTCCATCCTAGGAGCACACTAGCCACCTACCAGCTATTGCAGGAACATGGTCTGGAAGACATATGGCATTTGATTCACCCTAAAGAAAGAGGTTACACCTTTCAGTCCAGCATGCTTGGCACACTTAGCTGATTAGATTACTGGCTCATCTCCCCCACAATCTCTCAATCCACAATAAGAGTCTTGTGTCATCTCCTGCATAATTTCTGATCATGCGCCAGTGCACTTATTTTTTGGGGGCCCATCGATGCACTAGTCTTCCTCTTATTAGAACCCCATCTCTGGGGAGACCCTGAATTTATACTCTGGGTAACCAGGGAATCCAAATACTTTTTTCAACAGAACCCCATTAGCAAAACCACTGCTAGGAATACCTGGGAAGCATATAAAGCCACTATTCAAAGCAAAATAATTGGTTATGCCTCCCACAGGAGGAAGATAAGGGAGCAGAAACTCACCACTTTGGAGAAAGAGCTGGCAGAAGTGGAAGCCCAGTTCAAAGCTCCAAAACACCTGACCCTCTAATCACCAATCAGGAAGAAAGTCTTAAGGTTAAGTTTAGAAGTCAATGAATTTTTGTCCAGGAAAGCTGAACTGGCTCTGCTGAAGGTCAAAAATGTATATTGGGAGGGGGGAGATAAATCTGGCTCACCAACTAAGAAAACAACAAGCCAAAACAGACACATAGGAGGCCTCCAAGACCCCAATATCCATAAGGTACTAACTAAACCTATGGAGGTAAACAGAATAATGACAGACTTCTGTACAAAGTTATATGCCACCTCCTGCCAAAATACCCCTCCCTACATGCAGGAGTTTCTGGACAGCCTCTCCTTACCCAAACTATCCCTACAACAGCGGAACCTTTTGGATGCCCCTCAGACGGAGGAGGAAGTGACAAAGGCTCTGATGTCTTTAAAGAGCAACCGACACCTTTGGGAGAACATTAACAAAACATAATATTTAGGCACAGTTAAGCTTATATTTCATATTAGTGCTGTGTTTCTCCTCCCCTTTATTTATTACTGAGGTCATTTGCATGAAAACTGGATCTATGCTCCTGAAGAGTTTATCTATTCCTGTTTGCTTTCTCCCTACCTGGGCTCATAATGCACTGCTTGTGACATCACAGTTACTCCCATAGCAAGGGATTTTGATGTCACGACAGGATTATGGCTTTAAGTAGGGAGTAAGCTATAAGGGTGGAAGAACTCTGAGGGGTAAAGAACATGTATTCATGCAAATTTGATAAACATAAATAATGGGGAGGGGGCAGGGGAGAAATCTATGAAAGATATATGAAATTCAAGCTGAGTTGTACCTAAATATGATGTTTTTCAGAGTTTTCCCTGAGGTGTCAGCAGCTCTTTAAAAAAAGGTAAAGCCCCCGGGGGGAAGACGGGTTTTCTGCTGACTTCTTGCAGGTCCTTACCCCATGATTTCACCCATCCTGTGCCATGTATTTTCCAAGGCTGACCATTTAGGGGTATTCTCATCTACAGTACAAGAGGCCACTATTACAGTTTTGCCAAAAAAGGGAAAGGACACGATGTCAGCTAGGAGCTACAGACCCATATCCCTAATCTGCGCTGGCAGTAAGGTGTATGCTAAGGCTATTTCTGACAGGCTCAGTCCCCTTCTTCCCACCCTGATACACCCAGCACAAGTTGGTTTTGAGCAGGGAAGATACCGTGCTGATCAGATAAGAGCCCTTTTGAAGTTTTTAGTATTCCAGCTCCTCATTTTCTACTCCAAGACTCATTATTATGCATACATTCTTTGTACTCACTGTCTTTCTCTATGCAGGTTTTGGAGAAAACTAGCCTGTATGCTTTAATTACTGTTACCCTTACCGCTTCTGCTTGTGGTTCTGTAAACGTTTTACTTACTGTTCCCGTCTATGGCACCATGTGCGTTACCCTTCGCGTTTCCATTTGCGCTTGCGTTTGCGTTATTTTAACCATTTGTGTCTACAGTACTGTTTATCTTTCTGTTTCACTTTGCGGCACCATGCGCATTACCATTTGTGTTTGCAGGCACCGTGTTACTATGTGACAAGACATCATGTGGTGGGAACACGGGGCCCAAGGAGCCCCGTGCTTCAGCCGCCGCATTACATTCACTAGTTCTCATTATCCTTCTCAAAAAGAAGGGAAATTAGAGGCAAAAATCTCCATTTAATGCATTGGTTAGAGTTGTTCCACGGCAACAAAAGTGAAAAAATTCGGTGTTAGGGTTGAAAGCCCCCCTTGGATCCCCCCCCCCACACCCCCAATGGGCACTGGGGTGCATGTTGGGGTTGTCGGTCCTAACTCTTACCCCATTTTCCTATACCTCTGCTTCTTCACACATCTGATGGGGTGAGAGTTAGGGCTGGCAACCCCAACTCTCACCCCGATGCTGGCGGTTGGGGTGTGTGGGCGACACAAGGCTTCACTAACACAGAATTTCCTCACTTTTGCCACTGTGGAACAACCCTAACTAATGCATTAAATGCAGTGTTTTGCCTCTAATATACATACATACAGTGTACATATGTATATATGTATATGTGTATATATATATATATATATATATACACATGGGATATGACATGGCCTGACTGAAGATATCATATTTATCTTCCCGAGAGACTAATGATATGATATCTCATGAGTGGTGAAGCCACAAGTGAGATATCTTGATGTCATTGACCTTGAGTGAAGATAAATATATTTTCAGTCAGGCCATGTCATGTTCTGTTTATACAACATATGTGCTGGGCTGTCAAGACAACCACCTACATAAGTTTTAGACAACCCACCAGATCCCCCACTTGACAACCCACCACATATCTTATTGATGAGGCAGGACTATCAGTCAACCTCTCCTCTTTCTCCAGCAGCTCTGACACAGTGCTTTCAGACTGATTTGGTATTTTTCCAGTAACTGCAGAGCAATGCTCCTGTGTTTTCATGAAGATTATATTATTTTCTATGGCTGTTTAATTGCTCAGTTTTCCAGTATAACCAAAGAAAGCTTATGGGAACAAGTTTAGTTTTACATGGCTTCAGATTTTATAGAAATCCCTGTAGATGTGGGAGCCCTGCAGCTATAATTGGTAAATCATTTTTTAAATAAAAACTTATCTGGCTGATTCTGCCGTTTACTCGTGGTGTCACCAAACAGTATCATTTCTGAGATTCTAAATTTGTAGCATGACCGAGCACTTTCAGAATGGACAGAAATTCAAAAGAAGGCACTCTCACTGTGAAATGTTAGAAATACAGTGTTTTTTTGCTAATATTGTGGAGCTTTGTTACAGTCCAGATCCAAATCCAAAAATGTCACCCCATTCCATGTGTAATCATATTCATAAGCAACAGTAAAGAAGAATGGGGTGACATTTAGGCCTCACAACCCCAATGACACACCCCATCAGCTGTCAATCTCAGGATAATGGGTGGGTCCAGAGGGGTGAGGAGGCAACCCTAAACATCTCATTTTCTGACTTTTTGTATTTTAACCCTAAATGATGCATTAACAAAGTTTTTTGTATAGAATTTACTTACTTTTTGAGAAAGAATAGAAAAGTAGAAAGTCACGGAAGTTGGTGGGCTGCAGGCCCTTCTGGCCCCGCGCTTCCACCAACTTGCAAATTTCTACAGAATTCCGCACCTGTTTACATGTTAGACACCTGACGACTGAAAAGTACATCCATGACAGTAAGCGTAGCTATCATATAAATTTCAAGCGAGTACCAGAGTGAAAAATGCAGTCCACAAAATATAAACTGTGCCACACAATATCTCCACAAAATATATATTGTCCAACACGTGAACACCATAATTCAGATCTACAAGACATCCCGTCAACACCCTCCAAATTTCAAGTGAAAAGATCAAACTGTTTCCGAGATATTTAATTGGAAAAATTGTTAAAATTGGGCTTTTTGGTCCCTCCAAATCTGGCCATCTAGTCCCTCCCTCGCGATCAAAGAATCTCGTAATCAAAGAATTTGCAGGCTCACAACCAAACAATAAAAAATTTTAAAAGTCAATTTTTAGGCAGAAATACATGAAACCACAGCCATGCCTCAATAGAATGAAGCCCCTGAGCAAAACCCAACCTATTTTGGCTTAATAAGCCATCAATAAGCTGAGAAAAGTGATTTTTTTCAAGCGGCCATCTAGTCACACCCTCACAGTCAAAGCATCTCGCGATCAAAGAATTTGCAGGCTCGAGATCAAAATCATTTCGGTCTGTCTTACGGTTTTTGTGCAACAAAACACTGAAAAATGTACTTTTCACCAGTTATGTGGGCAGTTTTTCAGATTTTGTCCATGGTACCTGGTACAAAATAACCATATCAATTTTCCCATAGACTTGTAATTGGAACTTAAAACTTTAATAACTTTTGAATCGATTAATATTTTTTCACCAAACAAAAAGTGTCATGTTCCTTGATCCATGCTCTTTCAATGTGCTAAGTTGCAGAGTGGCACACCACACAACATCCATGCAGCACCATGGACAAAATCTGAAAAACTGCCCACATAAGTGGCGGAAAATGCATTTTTCAGCACTTTGGTGTGCAAAAACTGTAGGTCTGACCAAAATTAAATTTGGCAGATCAAGAGATCTACCACGCCCTACTGCACATACCAAATGTTATGCACATCTATTGAACAGGTCAGAAGTTATTAACGCACAAAATCTTGTATTTAACATAGAAGTGGCTTCATAACCCTAACACCCCTATAATAATAGCCACTGAAAAGCAGGTACTGGTGGGAGAGGGCCCCATGCCCCCACCAACTTGCCTATTTCTGCATAAAAATATGCATCTGAGGGAGTGCGGGCCCTCTGGGACTGCATTGCCACTTACACATAGCTACAGAGCCATGCAGCCTTCCTACTGGCCACCAAATGCTTGTAACAGTAATCTGTCCATATCTTAAGGACCGTAACAACTAGAAAAATAATTCAAGTGTTATTGTAACCATGACAGTGAGTAAATCATACTGCTATCACTGGCTAAACCCATATCTCACATCGTTTCCAAGCTATGGGCACCGAAAAGCACTGGATGGGCACTCTTTCAACCCTTGTGACAGTAATTTCACAATATCCCATGAACCGTGCAATGTATGAATAAAATTCCACTGCACACTTACTCTATGATTTCAAATCCTTTTCCAATGGTTAGATCACCTAAAGGTGATCTAAACCATCTGTAGCAAAAAGTCTGTATCTTGCTTTGTTTCCGAGATAACGGCACTGAAAGTCATGACACAGACTGCAATGTAATCCTATGGGAAAAATGTCAATTACATCATTGAATATTGCTGCAACAGTTTATTTCCACAACACCTAAACAGCACATCTCTATGACATCCCCTCAACACCTGGCAAATTTCAAGTAAAAGGACCAAACTGTGATTACGATATAGTCATCCCAATTTGGGCTATCTGATCTTTCCTAGGGCCATCTAGCCTTTCTCATTAACATTCAAAAAATACATATAAATTTTCCCATAGGATACAATGGGAATTTCAAATCGTAATAACCTTTGAACAGATTAATATGTTTTCACCAAACAAATGATGGCATGTTCCTTGGTCCAAGCTCTTTCAACATTCCAAGGTTCCGACCAACAGCCCACAAGGTATCTGCGCAGCACTTCAGACCAAAAATTTGCAAAAGCGGTGAAAAGTGAATTTTTTGGTGTTGCGCTGTGCAACAATTGTATGTCTGACTGAAACACAATTTAGAAAATCAAGAGATCTACCAAACCAGACTGAGCATTCCAAATTTCGTGCAAATCCGTTGAATGGTTGCAAAGTTATTAATGCACAAAATTTGAGGTTTAACATTAAAGTCCCTACTCAGCTCTAAATATAGGGGCATGACCACACCCCTATAATTCACAAGCCACAGTAAAGAAGAATGGGGTGACATTTAGGCCTCACAACCCCAATGACACACCCTCCATCATCTGTCAATCTCGGGAGGATGGGGGGTACACAGGGGCGAGGGGGCAACCCCAAAGGTCTCTTTTCCTTACTTTTTATATTTTAACCCTAAATGATGCATTAACAAAGTTTTTTGCATAGAATTTCCTTACATTTTGAGAAAGAATAGAAAAGTAGAAAGTTGCATAAATTGGTGGGATCACAGGGCCCTTTGGGCCCCACGCTCCCACCACCTTGAAACAAAACAAAGTTTCATTCATCAGAGTGGCATAATTCCACACCTGTTTACATGTCAGACACCTATTCACTGAAAATAACCTCCATGGCAGTAAGGCTAGGTACCCTATAAATGTGAAGCCACTTCCACAATGCAAAACGCTATATGCAAATGTAAAGTGTGTCATGGAATATCTTTACAGCAAATTAATTTTCCAACACTTAAATACCATAATTCACAGGTACAGGACATCCCCTCAACACCCTCCAAATTTAAATTTAAAATACCAAACCGTGTCCGAGATATAACATTTTAAGGTTTGAGATTTTCATTCATCGGAGTGGTAGAATTCCACACCTGTTTACTTTTTTCACACTTAGCGACAGAAAAGTATGTCTATGGCAGGAAGGCTAGTTGCCCTATAAATTTCAAGCCACTACCACAATGCAAAACGCTGTTCACAAAACGTAAACTGCACCACACAATATCTCCACAACAAATGTATTTTCTGACACCTAAACACCATAATTCACATCTACAGGATATCCCGTCAACACCCTTCAAATTTCAAGTCAAAAGACCAAATCATTTCAGAGATATTTTTTTTTTGTAATTCAATAAACTTTATTTATTTTTTCTTATTATTGATATAACAAAGCCATTGGAAAAGACATGGGTAGCAGTTGGGCAAACAGGAGGAGTACCCCAATAAAGTGTACATATCAATCCAGAGTTACAATAATGAAATAAAATACACTTCAGAGGTAACCCCCTTCCCTCCCTCCCATCCTCCCTCTTTAACCCTCTAAAAATCTCCCTAACACACCCCTCATCAACTGTGCTTGTACTCAGTTAGCAAAGTATACTTATATAAAACTTGGTGTAAGATGATCTATTATGGTTTCCATACAGTAAGTAAAACATCTAGAGAATTGCATCTGAACTGATAGACATGCGGTCAGTTATTCATAGTTAGAATATGCTTCTCTAATTGGAGGACAAGTAACACTTCTTTATGCCATTCCAAAATTGACAGATCTCCATTATCTGTCCAGTGCCTCATGATAATCAATTTGGTTATTGCCAAAGTCAAAGTCAAGTGTGCCTTTCTAAGCCTGGGAGTACCCTTTGGAAAGAGATATAATAAACAAGCCTCTGGAGTAAAATAAGGGATCAGGACCCAAAAAATGGTCAAGTATTTGTCTAATGGATTGCCAAAAGATCTAGGCCACCGTGCAGGCCCATAACATATGGTATAAAGTTCCAGTAGAATTGGCTCATCGAGAGCAATCACGGGAAGACAGATGACCCAGTCTGTAAAGTTTAAGTGGTGTAAAATATAGGTTGTGCATGGTATTGAAATGTATCAAACACAGCCTATCCTGCTTAACAAATTTGTATAGAGATTGCCATAAATTACTCCAGAAGTCAGGCTCAGTGCTAAGAGAGAGCACTTGAGACCAGTAGTGGCAAACCCCTTGAGGTAATCCAGGATCAATGGATTGAATTACTTTATAAATTGCAGACACTGCATGTGGTTCCTTAGCCACCTGCAGGAGTCTGTTGAAAATATCTGGACTCTGAATGCTTCCCTCTTCAACCAAGTGGGCAACAATAGTGTCCTGGAGCTGTTTATACTTAAAAAAAGCTGCTTCATGCACCTTACATTGATGCCTAAAAAAGGTGAAGAGAATTATTTTACCACAACATATACATCAGAAACCTTCAGATTGATCAAAGGAGGCCAAAAAGTCAGAGTAATGGGTCTATGTCCAATTTTAAAGTGGGGATTTCCCATAACAGGTTGTTCCAGCAAAAAGTGCCAGTTACGTGAAAGATATATTTGCAGTTGGAGTAAAGCCCTAATTGACCCACCTAATGGAGTATTCTGAAGAGGTTTAGGAATCACTTTGGGCATAGTATATAGGAGGTCAGAAAGGGTAGAGTGATACTGGACTGCTAGAAATTTTTCAGTATCTAACAATGGGGGAGATTATGCCGGCAATTCATTATCTGATGTCTCCTTTGACCAATACAACAGCCTACTGAGATGGTGGGCACAGTAATAGGAAAAGAATGAGGGTGCTGATAATCCCCTCTGCCTTTTTGGTGCAGAGAGTTTCAAGTGAGAGCTTCTAACACTCTTACCCTTCCAAAAGAAGACAGTATGTTTTGGAGTCTAGAGAACCATTTTTTTTGGAGAAACAAACCCAATGTCCCAAGGGGGTATAATACACGGGGCAAGACATTCATCTTGACAGTATTAATTCTTCCCCATAGTGAGAGAAGAAGGTCTCCCCATCTGTCTAAGTTGGCTTTAATTGTACTCAGTAAGTATGTAAGATTTAATTTAAACATGGTAGGAATCTCTCTGGTAACCTGAATTCCAAGATAGGTAAGGGATTTAGGTTCCCACAAAAAGTTGGTGTTGTCAAGCACTGACCAGGAGGTATTATTATTCAGGGGAAAAACTTTTGATTTAAACACATTAAGCTTATAGTGGAAAACTGCAGAAAAATGGACAATCTCAGCAATGAAAGCTGGGATACCTGTTAAGGGGTGTTGGAGATGTAAAAGAAGATCATCCGCATATGCAGAGTGGGTGTAATGTTGGTCCAATAGTCTAAATCCCTGGAGTTTTGGGGAGGTTATCAATATCTGGATATGGGGTTCTAAATTAAGGTTAAGCAATAGTGGGGAAAGTGGGCAACCTTGTCTGGTCCTTCTCTGGAGCAGAAGGGGATTGGACAATATTCTGTTGCACCAAATCTGGGCAGATGGGGAGAAATATAGCAATCTAACCCATCTGAGGAAACTCAAAGTGAGGCCTACATTGGCCAGAGTTGCAAAAAGAAAATCCCAAGAAACCCGATCAAAAGCTTTCTCAGAATCCAGAGATACCAGCACAGCGGGGAGATCTGAATCCCTGGTGCCTAGAGAATGTACAGTAATTTATGCATATGATCCACTGATGACCTACCCTTCATGAAACCAATTTGCTCCCTACCTATAAGATTGGGAAGCAGGGGACCCAGCATCGTGGCAAGGATCTTGGCTAGGATTTTAACATCAGTATTAATCAATGAGATAGGTTTGTAACTTTCTGGATATGTAGGATCCTTGCCAGGTTTTGGAATAAGAGTAATTAATGCATAAAGAAAATTTGGTTCTGACGTGCCCTCAGCAAACCAATAATTATATACTTCCATTAGAAGAGGTGCAAGCTCCTGTAGACAGCGCTTATACAGATTACTAGAGAGATCGCCCGGACCAGGGAATTTATCAAGTGAAAGCTGTTCAATTGCTGCCATGACTTCCTGTGTACTGATCAAGTTTTCAAGTGAAGCAACTTGATAAGTTGCTAATTTAGGGAGATCAGTGGAATTACGATAACTGGAAATATCTGTGGTTCCAGGCCTATCCCCTTGGGCTTCAGAATATAGCTTTTGATAGTAAGATCTTAAAACCTCAGCAACGTCTCTAGGGGATGTAACACGCTGGTCATCCGTACATGATTTAATACAGTACATGGGATAATTCAGGAAGCCATAGCTTGCCGAAGCTGAATTGTTAATAGTTTGCCTGCCTTCTCCCCTGTATTGAGGTATTTCATTTTGGTATGCTTCAATGAGAGCTCTGCTTTTTGGTACATGAAGGTCGAATATTGGGCTTGCAAGTTGTGCAAGTCTGCCCAATTCGCATCTGGGGATTGCAGGCTAAGAGTACATTCCAGCCAATGTATAGCTTGGAGCAATGCTTCCTGCTGAGCACAGAATTTGTGGTATTTTGTGGCTGATAACCTGAGACACTCCCCCATAAGGGAACATTTTAGGGTTGCCCAAATCATGTCTATTCTAGTGACTGAGTTCCTGCTGTTAAGTAGAAAATAAGCGAGAACATTTTTAATATGCTGAAGAGAATTAGGTCTTTGGAGCAACTGGTTATTCAACCTCCAAAGAGCATCCCTTCGAATGCCTGGCCCAAGGAGATATGTGAGGGACATTGGTGAGTGGTCTGATATGACCCTCACATGTATATCTGTATTTATTACACCAGGTAATGAAAAGGAGCTCAAAACGAAAAAATCAATATGGGAAAAGGACTTATGTGGGGGTGAAAAATAGGTATATTGTTGTTCTCCATTATTAAGAACTTTCCACACATCCAGGAGATCAGCGCCTGTCAGGAGGTCATGTAGTGCCCTTTGTGAAGGGGATAGACCTTGTTTTCAGGCATTAGATCTATCTATATGTGAATAAAGAATAACATTCGAATCACCTCCCAGTATGGTAAAAACAGGTGGGTTAGCAGCTACTAGGCCCAGTAGGTGAGTAAAAAAGTGAGGGGACTCACAATTTGGACCATATACCACTCCTAAAATGATTTGCTGCATTTCCAAAATTCCATGTAGGATTATGTACCTACTATTAGGGTCCCAGGTTACTCTATCAAGCTTAAAAGGAATTTTTTTATCTATTAATATTGCAACTCCCCCACTACATGTAGACTTCCCCGCTTCATATGCTTGTCCCACCCAGGTTTTAGAGAGTAAATCAACATCTTCTCGTCAAAGGTGTGTCTCTTGAAGACAAGCAATCCCAGTTTGTAACTGATGAAGATGTTGAAGAATAACTTGCCTCTTGCATCTGTGCTGTGCACCTTTAACATTCCAACTTACTACCTTATAGGAGCCACCCATTATACTGCTTTATGGGAAAAATTATGGGTAAGCTTGAAAAACCCATTTTAGAATAAAGTCTGAGGTTTATCAAACTGAGCACCAAGAAAAGGTCTACATTAGAAAGTTGAATTACAGTACCACACTTGATTTGCTACCCCAATACCCATAATAAAGGTAAAAGAAAACTTATTTTCCATTGTGTCCTATAACCCTACCCTAGTATTAATTAAATCAAAACCCTTGTTATACACAAAGTTCTCCCACCCCCAGTTCAGATCAACTGTACCACTATGCAAACCCTGGCGAGTGATATCTTTGTGCAGTGAATGAGTTGCACCAGAAACCTCCCGGGCTCCTGTCCTTCCCCTGCTACTTCATTAGCAACTCGGGTATTAGATACATCTAACAGTGTGCAAGCACAATGATAAAACTGCAGAGCTCAACACAATTAGGCACTATCCAATATGACTTATATGCAACACTAAACCTTTTCTTTCAAGGCATCATAATAAATTCTAAACTGTATCAAAAATTCAGTAACAAACCTGTGACCCTTGCTTATCCCTGGAGGAGCTAGAAGTCAGAACATCAAAAAAAAAGGTCCCATAGATGTTTTAAAGTGCTGTCAAATATGGACAGTACTCAGGACCCCCAAGAATGTCCAGTCACAATCCATCGAAATAAGGAATAAGGGATCATATGGCAGTTACCCCTGACCCCAGAATTTTAGCAAACAATAATCCAGAATCTGTCAGAGGCAAACATAAAGTCATAGCTAGCATTTATCCACCACACTCACTGAGACACAGTGACCTGCTAAAACAACACCCGAGTAGCCTCACTTCCTTGCTCAGAGAACATTGCTCCAGTTTCTGCACTTGCACATACAGAAAGTAAATGAGCTCTTCAGAGGGTGTTTCAATAGAAAACCAAAACAGTTATAGCTGGAAACTTTTCTGGATATATCAAGCTAGATTTCCAGCAAAAACCCTGCCAGCTGAATAAAGTATCTGACCTTGGGGGAAAAAGTCCGCCTCCCTGTAACTCAGGTCAGGTCCACCAAAATTAGCAAACAGATATATTTGCACACAACAGGAGTGTTTTCACATACTCTCAGCAGTCTCTTCATTTAAAGAGATCAGGAAAGAGGCCTTTAAGCTCTTGGCTCGCTTGATCATGAGATTCAAAGGAGACCCAGTGATCACCAGATTTCACCTGAAGCACCACTGGATATTTCATTTGAAATGGGGTTCCTGCTGCAATAAGCTTTGCTATGATTGGATGCATTTCTTGTCATTTCACTCACACTGACTATGGGAGATCTTGGGTGATCCTGATTCTACACCCTTCCCACAAGACTTCTTGTAGGTCACGCACCTTTGCCAATATATGTTGTTTGTCCAGGAAGTTTATCAATTAAAAAAAAAGAGGCCTGGGTGGAGAATTAGGGGTGTAGGAGGGCGAGGGGCATGGTGGGCCCTTTCAATTATATGCGAGGCTCCATTCAGGGAGGAACCTGCAATTTTTTCACACAGCTTCTGAAGGAAAAGAATAGGTGTTGCTTCCTCTGCCTTTTCAGGTATCTCAATAACAAGGATATTATTTCTCTGACTTCTCCCCTTCAAGTCCTCAATTTTCTCTTCAAGTTTCTTAAGTCTCCGACCAAACTGCGTTACAGCCAACTTGCTTTTATCTTGTTTTTTCTCTAAAGACAAGAATTTGGTTCCGAGTTGCCCACAAGGACAGTCAGCGAGTGAACTGAGGATTTAATTTGCTGCAAATCCTCAGAGATTTCAGATATTTTATCTTGTGGAGGTTACATTATCTCCAGGGAACTTTCCTCTGAGAGGGTGCCCACTGCGGAAGTGGATTTGCTTGAGCCCGCAGGTTGGTCCTTGGGGCATTTTGCAGCCCTGTCCTTCTCCGGGGTTGGCGGCGGTGAATGTCTTGGTGGCACTTTTTTCATATAGACCTCCATGGCTAAACTAGCTTGCTGAAGTCCCAGGTTATCGACAGTTGAGGTAGTGTAGTTTCAAATGCACTAATAAATGAAATTACTGTATGGGAGAGCTGAAATAAGTAGCAAAGGTGCAGAGCAATGGAGGGCTGCTGCTGCTTCTCAAGCTGCCATCACGTGACCCCGAGATATTTAATTTTAAATGTTGTTAAAATTAGGCTATCTGGTTCCTCCAAATCTGGCCATCTAGTGCCTCCCTCATGATCAAAGAATCTTTGATTGTAAGCCTGAAAATTCTTTGATCATGAGGAATGACTAGATGGCCAAAACTCCATTCTTCGTTGGCAAAAGAACCATATAAATTTTCCCATAGACTTATAATGGGAATTTAAAACTTTAATAACTTTTGAATGGATTAATATTTTTCCACCAAACAATAAGTGGCATGTTCTTTGAACCAAGCTTTTTCAATGTGTCAAGTTGCAGAGCAGCACACCACACCACAGCCATGCAGTGCCATGGACAAAATCTGAGAAACTGCCCACATAACTGGTGAAAAATGCATTTATCAGTGTTTTGGTGCACAAAAAAATGTAAGTCCGACCAAAACTAATTTGGCAGATCAAGAGATCCACCATGCCCCACCGCATGTATCAAATTTCATGCACATCCTTTGAAGAGGTCCAAAGTTATTAATGCACAAAATTTAGAGTTTAACATAGAAGTGGCTTCATAACCCTAAATATAGGGGTGCGACAGCACCCCTATAATATATGTATATATATATATATATATATATACACACACATATATATATGTTCTATGCAAAAAAACTTTGTTAATGCATCATTTAGGGTTAGAACACAAAAAGTCAGAAAATGAAATGTTTAGGGTTGCCCCTTCCCCCATGGACCCACCAATCATCCCGAGATTGACAGCTGATCATTTTTTGCATAGAATTTCCTTACTTTTTGAGAAAGAATAGACAAGTAGAAACATAGACACATAGAATTTGATGGTAGATAAGGACCGCTTGGCTCACCTAGTCTGTCCATTTCCCTATCTAACGGATAAGCTGCAGATCTTAGTTAACCAACAGCCTACTTCCTTCTACCCCCCACTAGAATTGCCTTAAGTCTGTCCCATGCATTCTTGAATTCCCCCACTATTTTTGACTCTATGAGCTACTCAAGAAGGCTGTTCCATGCATCTACTACCCTCTATGTGAAGAAATACTTCCTCACATTACCTCTGAGCCATTCCCCCTCTCTCTTCAAATTGTACCCCCTTGTTCTTGCACATCTCATTTTTTGAAAGATGCTACTTACATAGAAACATAGAATTTGGTGGCAGATAAGGACCACTTAGCCCACCCAGTCTATCCATTTCCCTACCTAATGGATAAGTTGCAGATCCTAGTTAACCAGCAGCCTACTTCTTTCTACCCCCACCCCTTAGAATTGCCTTATGACTTTCCCATGCATACTTGAATTCAACCACTGTTTTTGACTCCACAACCTCCTCTGGAAGGCCGTTCCATGCATCCACAACCCTCTCTACTGTCTTGGACTTTGTTGATTCCCTTGAGGTATTTGAAAGTTTCAATCATGTCTCCCCTCTCCCTCCTTTCCTCGAGGCCATACATCTTAAGCTCCTTTAGTCTTTCATCATATGTCTTCTGGTGCAGACCCTGCACCATTTTGGTTGCCCTCTTCTGGACAGCCTCCACCCTGTGTATGTCTTTGTGGAGATAGGGTCTCCAGAACTGTACACAGTACTCCAGATGTGGTCTTACCAACTTCTGTACCTAGTGCCAACAACTTCCTGTTTTCTACTGGTGATGCCTCTCCCTATGCATCCCACTATCCCCCAGCCCTCCTTACTGCCTTCTCACATTGCTGGCCACCTTTAGGTCATCTGATATGACTACCCCTAGATCCTTTTCCATTTTTGTTGTTGTCAGTATCTCACCCCACATTGTGTACTCTTGCCCTGGGGTTTTGTTTCCCAGCTGCATTACTGTGCACTTCTTCGCGTTGAATCTAAGCTGCCATACATTTGATCATTCCTCCAACCTTGCCAAGTCCTTTTTCATCTTTTCCACCCCACCTTGTGTATCAACCCTGTTGCAGATCTTTGTGTCATCTGCAAAGAGACATACCTTCCCCTCCAATCCCTTCACAATGTCACTTATAAAGACATTAAAAAGGACTGGCCCCAGTACTGAACCCTGCGCTACCCTACTAGTAACCCTCCTTTCTTCACTGTGGACTCCATTTACCATTACCCGCTGTGTCCTGTTGTCCAGCCAGTGTTTTACCCAGGCTAGCACCCTGGGACCCATTCCCAGGCTGGCTAATTTGTTTATTAATATTTTGTGTGGGACTGTGTCAAATGCCTTGCTAAAGTCTAGGTAGGCCATGTCCACAGCCCCTCCCTGGTCTACTACTTTGGTCACCCAGTCAAAGAAATCAATTAGATTTGTTTGACGTGACCTTTCTGCTATGAATCTATGCTGCCTTCGGTCCTGTGCCCCACTGGCCTCTAGATACTCAACTGATCGTTCCTTCAGAAGTAATTCCATCTTTTTTCCCCACCACTGAGGTCAAACTGACAGGTCTGTAGTTTCCTGCCTCTGTCTTGCTCTCACTTTTGTGAAGGGAATCACATCCACCCTTCTCCAGCCCTCCGGTACAACACCAACCTCCCATGATTTATTAAGAAGGGTAGTCAGTGGTGTCACTAGTTCTTCCCTTAGTTCTTTTAGAATTCTGGGGTGAATCCCATCAGGCCCCATTGCTTTATCCACCTTCAGTTTTAAGAGTTCTTTCAGAACCCTTTCTTCTGTGAGAGGACTAACATCAACCCCCCTATCCAGAGTGCTTCTATTGACTGGATTAGGTATTTCCCCCTGCTTTTCCATTGTGAATACTGAGCAGAAGTATTCGTTCAGTATCCCTGCTTTTTCACTGTCGCTCTCTGCCCAACCACCTTCTTCTTTATTCAGCCTCAGTATCCCTGCCTTCATCTCTTCTTTGCTCCCTAATGTACCTATAAAAGGTTTTATCCCCCTTCTTAACTGAGTTGGCTATATTAACATACTAAAATGCCAGCAGAATAGGCCTAACGGTCTTTCGTGTCTGCTCGTTTGATCAGTCCCCACCCTGGGTGCTGACCTTGCTGTCCCCCTTACCTTCTCTGGCTTCTCCCTTCCCAGTTCCGGATATTCTTGCTGCATTGGATTTTGCTTCCAGAACCCTTCCCCTGTACCTGTCCCACCCTCTTGAACCCCTCCACTGTCTCTGCCTCCACCAGCCCCCTAGGCAGTGCATTCCATGGCTCCAACACCCTCCTCAGTGAAGTACCACCTCCTTTCTCCCTGAATCTTCCCCTCCAGCTTCCACCCATGCCTCTAGTGGCCCCTCCTCCTTTCTTCAGACCCTGACTGTTCCTCCCTATTTACCCTCTTCATGTACCTGAAGACCTCTATCATGTCCCCTGGTCCCTCTCTCTTCCAATGTGTACATATTTAGCTCTTCGAGCCTCTCCTCATAGGTCCTGTCCCCAAGTCCCAAATCATTTTGGTTGCCCTCCTCTGGACCCTCTCCAGGAGGTTAATGTCCTTCTTTAAGTGTGGCCTCCAAAACTGCATGCAGTACTCGAGGTGCGGCCTCACCAAGCAGCTATACAGAGGGAGTATCACTTCCCTCCTTCTGGAGGTGATCCCCCTAGCGATGCATCCCAGCATCCTGTTGGCCTTGGCTGCTGCCCTCCTACAAGTCTCAGAGTTGTTCATCTTGACATCTACCACCACCCCCAGGTCCCTCTCAGCCATCGAGACTTGTAGCATTTCCCTCCCAGGGTGTACACTTGGCCCGGGTTTCTGGCCCCCAGGTGGAGTACCTTGCATTTCCCTGCATTGAACCTCAGCTTCCACTTTCTAGACCATCTTTCCAGAGCCTCCAGGTCCCCCTGTGGGGCCACCCTCCCCTCCTCCCCATCCACCACCGCCCCCAGTTTTGAGTCATCTAAAAGAGAATCATCTCACTCCTGATTCCTGTCCTTATGTCAGAGACATAGGCGTTGAACAGAAGGGCCCAAGGACTGATCCCTGTGGGACCCCACTAATGACCCTCCTTGGGGATGAGACTATCCCGCCAACTATGACCCTCTGGGTCCAGTCCTGGAGCCAATTGCCTATCCATCTGATCATCTGGTTCCCCACCCCCATTTCTCCCAGCTTATCCAACAGGCCCATGTGAGGAACAGAGTCAAATGCCTTGCTGAAGTCTAGAAAGAGGACGTCCACTGGTCCACCCAGGTCCAAGGCACTAGTCACCCAGTCATAGAACTCCACCAGGTTTGTCTGACACAATTTCCCCAGGATGAATCCATGCTGTCTATCATCCAGGCACCCTGACTTATCCAGGTCCCCCCCTAGCCTCTCCTTGACAATGCCCTCCATCATCTTGCCCACCACCGATGTCAGGTTGATAGGCTTGTAGTTCCCTGCCACATCCCTTGATCCCCCCTTGTGGATAGGCACTATATACGCCACCTTCCAGTCTTGGGGCACCCACCCTGTCCTCAGAGAGATGGTGAAAAGCTCCGCCAGGGGTTTCGCCAGGATATCCGCAAGTTCCTTCAGCGCTCTGGGATGTAATTTATCCGGCCCCCGTGCTTTCTCCATCTTAATGGAGCTGAGGGCTTCCCTCACTCTCTCTGCTGTGATTTCCACTTCCGGTACCTCTTCTCCCTGCTTAGCCCTCCCCCCACCTGCCAGTGATGCCTCCCTCTCTCCCCAGACCTGCTGATCGGTAAGGGTCCCCCCCTCTTCAGTATCTCTGTCTCCTCCCATGTATGATGCAGCTCCCCCATTTTCCTTGGTTCACCTTCCTTTTCCTCAGTTTGGGCCTTCGCTATTCTGACTGCCTTCCCCGCTTCCTTCTGCTTTACCTGATACAGTTCTCTGTCCTGCTCCTTCTGTGTTTTCTTATACTTCCTGAATGCTATCTTTTTATCCCTTACCTTCCCCGCCACTTCTTTTGAGAACCATAGTGTTTTTTCTTTCATTTTGATTTGTTTATTTGCTTCACACAAAGGCTAGTTACCTCTGTGATGACAGTTTTGATGTTTCCCCATTGTTGCTGCACCCTACCTTCTTTCCTGTTTGCTAGTGCTTTTCTGAGGCACTCTCCCATTTTGACAAAATCAGCCCTCCTGAAGTCCAGTACCTTCACTTTTGTGTGGCTTGACTCTACAGCTAAGTTTGTCATGAACCACACTATTTGGTGGTCGCTTGTTCCCAGATGGCTTCCCACTTCAAGATCAGAGATCCTCTTTCCATCCCCATGTGAGAGTATCAGGTCTAAGACTGCTGCCTTACGGCTGGGTTCCAAAACTAGCTGTCCGATGTATGCCCCCTGTAGGGCATCAAGAATGGCCCTGTTCTTGGATGTGGCTGCAGCAAAGGTGCTCCAGTTAATATCTGGCATATTCAGGTCCCCCATCAGCAATATCTCACCTTTATCTACCATCCCAAGTATGCCTCCTATCATTTACTTGTCCATTTCCTTCCCCTGAGACGGGGGTCTGTATACAACCCCTGTGCGGATTGTGGAGCCATTTCCAGTCTCCAGATTGACCCACAGTGCCTCCTTTCCTCCCTGTTTACCCTTTAGTTCTGTTGCTTTTATCCCTTCCCTTACATAGAGAGTTACTCCTCCTCCTCTTCTTCCCTCCCTGTCCCTCCTGTAGACTGTGTACCCTGGTATGTTGACATCCCAGTCATGGATCTCTGTGTGCCATGTTTCTGTGACTGCCACAATATCCAGGCATGCCTCTTCCATCAAGGCCACCATTTCAGGGAGCTTTTTATCTATACTAAAGGCACTGATATTCATTACCCTACATTTTTTATGACTTTATTTCTTTTTGCCCCATCCCTGTCCTTACTGCCTTTGTCTTTTTCCTCCATTTATCCCTTCCCTTATCCCTATTGACTGCTCTGTCTTGGTGTTTACCTCACTAACTTCCCTGATTTTTGGGGGTGGGCTAGGATTTCCCTTCTCCTTTTCAGTGCCCCCCCCCTTGGCTAGTTTAAGTGCTTGCCACTGAAGCATTTAAACCTATCACCTAGGATCCTGGTTCCCCTCCAGGACAGATGCAGACCATTGCACCTGTATAGGCCTGCATTCCTCCAGGTGGAGCCCCAGTCCCCAATGAAGCCATATCCCTGAGCTCTGCACCAGTTTTTCAACCAGTCATTGAATCCCATGGTGCTGTAAGTCACGAACATTGGTGTGAATGCGGGCCCTTCAGGCCCCTCGTTACCACCAACTTGCAAATTTCTGTAGAATTCCACACCTGTTTACATGTTAGACACCTAACAACTGAAAAATACATCCATGGCAGTAAGGGTAGCTACCATATAAATTTCAAGTGAGTACCAGAATGAAAAACGCTGTCCGCAAAACATAAACTGTGCCATGCAATATATCTGCAAAAAATGTATTGTCCAACATGTAAACACCATAGTTCAGATCTACAAGACATCCCATCAACACCCTCCAAATTTCAAGTGAAAAACCCAAACCATTTCTGAGATATTTAATTAGAAAAATAGATAAAATTGGGCTATCTGGTCACTCCAAATCTGGCCATCTAGTCCCTCCCTCGTGATCAAAGATCGCGATCAAAGAATCTCACAACTGAAGAATTTGCAGGCTCACAATCAAACAATAAAACATTTTAAAAGTCAATTTTGTAAGCAAAAATACATGAAACTACAGCCATGTCTCAATAGAACAATGCCCCCTGAGCAAAATCCACCCTTATGTGGGTTAATAAACCACCCCTGAGCCGAGAAAATTGATTTTTCCAAGTGGCCATCTAATCACACCCTCACAGTCAAAGATCACGGTCAAAGAATCTCGTGATCAAAGAATTTGTAGACTCGCAATCAAAGATCATTAGCGAGCTGCGATCAAAGAATAAAAAACTTAAAAATTCTATTTTTTGACCATTTCGAAAGAAACCACAGCCACTCCTCGATAGAGTGAAGCCCCCCTGAGCAAAACCCATCCAAATTTTACTGCAGGAGTCACCCCGAGCCGAGATATTTTAATTTTTCTGACTGAAAACTGAAAACAAGATGGCGGCCTTCACGATCAAAGATTCTTTGATCACGAACCTGCAAATTCTTTGATTGTGAGGAGGGACTAGATGACCAAATCCCTATTCTTCTTTCGCAAAATAACCATATATATTTTCCCTTTAACTTATAATGGGAAATTAAAAGTTTAATAACTTTTGAATGGATTAATATTTTTTAACCTAACAAAAAGCAGCATATTCCTTGGCCATAGCTCTTTCAGACGAGCCAAGTCACAGAGTGGCACACCACACAGCAGCCACGCAGTGTCACAGACAAAATCTGAAGAACTGCCCACATAATTTGTGAAAAGTGCATTGTTTAGTGTTTTGGTGCGCAAAAACCATAAGTCCAACCAAAACAAAATTTGGAAAATCAAGAGATCTACAATGCCCCACTGTGCATACGAAATTTCATGCAAAACCATTGAATGGATCAAAAGTCATTAACATGCAAAGTTCCCAGTTTAACATAGAAATTTATTTAATATACGAATTTAGAAATTAATAGTATTGCAAAGCATACAAAAAATTCACGGTAATACTATCAGTCCCACAGCAATAATACTACACTTCACCACCGATAATAGTATCATCAGATGTGGTAATACCACTGTTCCATACCTGAACAATATTATTATCACAAAGCTTCAACAGTACAACTGCAAGTCTGTCCTCAACGTCTTCCTAACCGTGCCTTGCAATTGGCCACTTTTCCTTTGTGAGCAGGCAGAAACACTCACAAAACATGGTGGCTTGCTCTCTCACTTAGCGAGAGAAATCCCCTGTGCTAGCAATGGTGTTTTAAAACATTTTTCATGCCCTCACCATACAATGTTTGATGACCAGCCTTTTTCTCCTCTCTACAAACCTACTTGTAATGCATACATGTGCAAGGCACCTGGTGGACATACTGAGCTGGCCCACTTACCAAAAATCACCACCAATGTGAGGAACTGCAAAGCCGGTCCCGCAGTTGCCTTCTCTTTTCTCTTTACTCAGGACCCCATGCCACATACATCGAGGTCAGTGTAACTTCTTCAATGCACACCTCAGATCCATGTATTAAAAAAAATAATGGACAACTTAGTGTCCATTACCAGGAAGTCCTACCATCTCAAAGTTCTGGACACAATGGAACCTCTCGAGCTTCGCTCTCATGATTCCTGTGACCAGAAACTCTCGATGGTATTACTTCCCGGTAATGGACACTAACCTATTCATTATTCTCTTTGTATCTACGTGGCCCAGGTCATGCTTGAAAATGGTCCCTGGGATCAGTGCACCAAGCTGGCTAACAAAGTCAGAAATTCACAAATAAATAATATATATATATATATATATATTGCAAAAAACTGCATTAATGCACCAGTTAGGATTCACCTTAATGCAACAAAAGTAGGGAAATGCGGTGTTAGGATTTCCAACCCTAACTCCCCACCTACCCAAGCAGCAAAAGGACAAGACCACACAAGGAACCACAGACAGCCATCATCTGGTAAGACAAACAACATGCAACTTTTTCCAGATGCCACAAATGTGGTAGCACTGATGTGCTACCTTCATGGACTTGTATCTGTGGTACACACACACTGAAAGACATACATGCTCACTTGTGGTTGCAGATAGAAATCCATGATACTCAAATCACAATGGCACTACTGTGTGCAAAGCCATAGGCTCCTGCAGTCACAGAGATAAATCCACAATACACAAATAAGAGTTATTTTATCCGTGAAGCACAGGCTTTTATGGTGCCAGTGCTTGTGTAGCCCCAGATATCCATCCACACTCTAACACAGAAACATAAAATTTGAAGGCAGATAAGGATCATGCAGCTCACCTAGTCTGCCCATTGTCCTACCTATTGCAAGATAACAGTCCTTAGTTGATCTGCAGTCTACCCTGCCTTCCCTGTTGCCAGGGTACTCTTATGTCTGTCCCATGCATTCTTAAATTCCCCAACTGTTTTCACCCTCACCACCTTTGCAGGGAGACTGTTCCAAGCAACCACCACCCTTTCCATGAAAAAGAACTTTCTTACATTGCCCTGAGCCTACACCCTCTAGTCTTATCTCATGCCCCCTAGTTCTTGTACACCTTCTTTTCTGAAAAATGATACCCTCCTGTACCTTGTTTATACCTCTGAGGTACATGAATGTTTCTATCATATCCCACCTCTCTCTCCTATCCTCCTGGGAATGCATGTTCATGTCCCCAGTCTTTCCTCATATGATTTCTGGTGCAGTCCTTGCACCATTTTAGCTGCCCTTCTCTGAATCACCTTCACTTTCTCTATGTCCTTCTGGAGGTACTGTCTCCAGACCCAGACACAGTACTGCAGCAGTGGTCTCACCAGTGATCAGTACATTGGCATAACCACCTCCTTCTTTCTGCTGCTGATGCCTCTCCATATGCACCCCAGAATCACATTGGCTTTTGCCACGGTCTTCTCACATTGTTTGGTCACATTCAGGTCATTAGATTTGATTACCTTCAGGTCCCTTTCCTGATTGGCAGCTGACAGTATCTCCCTCCCTGTCTTGTACTCCTCCCTTGGATTTCTTCATCCCAAGTGCATACTTTTGCACTTCTTGATATTGAATCTTAGCTGCCACACTCCTGACCACTCCTCCAACATGCTTAGCCATTTCTCATTTTTCCCATTCCCTCTGGAGTGTCAACACTGTTGCAGATCTTTGTGTCATCTGCAAAGAGGCATACCTTCCCTTTCAGCCCCACTGCAATGACACTTATGTAGACATTGAAGAGGACAGGGCTCAGCACTGAAACCTGTGGCACCCCACTGGTCACTTCTCTCATTCAGATTGAGTGCCTTTAACCATCACCCTCTGTGTCCTCCCACTCAACCAATTTCTGACCCAGTTTACCACATTTGGGCCCGCCCCCAGGCTGGCTACTGTATTTACTAACCTTCTATGTAGGACTGTGTCGAAGATCTTGCTAAAATTCAGGTAGGTCACATCCACCGTCCCTCCCTGATCTACCTCACAGGTCACCCAGTGAAAGAAATCTGTTAGATTTGTTTGTCAAGACCTTCCTGCTGTGAATCCATGCTGTCTTAACATAGAAACATAGAAACATAGATTTTGACGGCAGATAAGGACCGCTTGGCTCACCCAGTCTGCCCATTTCCCTACTTATTGGATAAGCTGCAGATCCTAGTTAACCAGCAGTCTACTTCTTCCTACCCCCACCCCCTAGAATTGCTTTATGACTGTCCCATGCATGCTTGAATTCCACCACTGTTTTTGACTCTACAACCTCCTCCGGAAGGCCATTCCATGCATCCACAACCCTCTCTGGATCCCATGCTCTTCTAGATTCAAGGAATGACACTATCCTCTCCTTTAGTAGTGACTCCATTCATTTCCCCACCACCGAGGTCAGGCTGACTGGTCTGTAATTGCCTGCCTCCTCTCTTTTTCCAGTTTTGTGGACAGAGATCACATTTTCCCCCCTCCAATCTTCCTGGACTGCCCCAATCTTCAATGATCTGCTGAATAGGGCTGTCAGTGGGGCTGCTAGCACCTCTCTAAGTTCTTTTAATATTCTGGGGTGAATCCCATTCGGCCCCATTACTTTGTAAATTTTCAGTTTCCAGAGTTCCTCCAGGATTCTCTCCACAGTGAATAGAGTGGTGTACACCTCCCTATAATGGCCGCCTTTTCTGCTCAGTTGTTGACCTTCACCTTCCCCTTTTTTGGTAAATAATGAACAAAAGTATGTGTTCAGTATTGTTGCTTTTTCCATGTCCTCCTCTGACCAACCTCCACCCTCCTTCTTTATCCAGACAATCCCACTTTTGGTCTTCTTCCTCTCACTAATGTATCTGTAGAAAGTCTTATCTCCTTTCTTAATATCCTGGGCTACTTTTTCCTTTGTTTTCACTTTTGTGTTCCTGACTGCATTCCTTGATTTCTTCTGCTTTTCAGATACTGCTTTCTGTCCTTCTCCTTTGTTTCTCCGTGCATCTCCTGAAAGCCTCTCTTTCTCTCTCACTTTCCTGGCTACTTCCCCCGAGAACCATAGTGGTCTTTTCTTTTTCTTACTTTTACATTGCAGTTTAACACAGAGGCTTTTTGCCTCTGTTATGGACACTTTGAGAGTAGTCAACTGTTCCTCCACTTCCTCCCCTCTCTATTCCCCTTTGCCAGGCTCCTTTGAGGCACTCCTCAATTTTGACAAAGTTAGCCAATCTGAAATCCAGGACCTTAGCTTTTGTGTTGTTTTTCTCCTCCACTCTGTTCAGATTAAACCATATCATTCAGTGGTTGCTGGATCCTAAATGGCTGCCCACCTTAACATCCTTGGCCCTGTCCCCATTGGAGAGCACCAGGTCCAATGCAGCTCTGCCATAGGTGGGTTCAGACACAAGTTGTCTCAGGCATGCCCCCTGCAGGGCATTCAAGATGGTCCTGTCTATAGCTGTACTCACATACTAAGTGCTCCAATCTACCTCTGGCAGAGTGAAGCCTGCTAGCAGCAATAGTTCCCCCCTTAGATGCCATTTTGTGCATGGCTTCCACTAGTAATTTGTCTGCCTCCTTTCCCTATGCTGGAGGTCTCTAGCTCACTCCTGTGCAGATGGTGGTTCATTTCCCACCTCCAGATTGACCTACAGTACCTCCACTCAGGCCTGTAACCCCTGAACCTCAGTTGTTTTTATTCCCTCCCTCATGTACTTAGAAACCCCTTAACCCTTTCTTCCTTCCTCGTCTTTCCTGAATAGTGTGTAGCCTGGTATTGCTATATCCCATTTATGGTTATCTGTGTACCATGTCTCTGTAACAGCCATTATGTCCAGGTTCACCTCTACCATCAATGCCACCAGGTCTGGGATTTTGTTTTCCAAGCTGCAGGCATTTGTGCACATAGCTCTCCATGTTTGACAACCTATCCCTTTCCTTCTCTGTCTTCCCTCTGTTCCCTTCCTATATTTAGCACTATTTTCCTTATCTCCCCCATGCTACATTTGAAGGGTTTAAGTTTTAATGGTGATCTTCTGCCCTGAGTGTCCTCTTTTATGACTGCCTCAACCTGTGGGATGGGGGGGGCAATATGATACTTCATGCTTGTGTTTGCCTCCCCCTTTGGCTAATTTAAATGCTTCCTTAGGAAACATCTAAACTTCTCATTAAGGGTCTCAGTGCCCCATTGGATGGATGCAGGCCATCCAGCTTGCACAGTCCTTTATCCATCCAGGTGGGGCCCCAGTCTCCAATTAAGCCCAATTCCTCCTGTCTGCACTATTCTTTCAACTACTCATTTAATTTTCTGGTGCAGATGTCCCTATCTTCCCCTTTGCTGTAGAACAGTAGAACCTTTGAGAAAGCTACGGAGTGTGCTACCTGCCTAAAGCCCCATCCCAGTTCCTTAAAATCCTCCTGAACTTCTTCTAGTTCTACCACTTTCCCCGCTAGGTCATTTGTTTCCTTGTGGGCAATAATGTCCAGCTCCTCCTTCCTAGCTTCTGGTCTGGTGATCTTTAGGATCCACCCTGCATCCCACCAAGCCATGCTTCTGGGTAGGCACTTTATCTCCCTTCCCCCTCCACTGCCTATCCCCAACTCTATACATCTCACAATGGAGTTACCAAACATGATTTGTTTCCTTCTCCTCGGGGACTCCAGCTTCCCTTCCTTGGGGCTCCATCACAGAGGACCTGCTCATCCTCCCTGGTGACTACATCAAGAAACTATTTGGGCTCTTCCTGCTCCACCAGGCTAGTGTAGGAGTTTTGTAGTTTTACCTGCTGGGGGATGTGCCTGAGACCCACCTTCCTCACCCTCACTGAACCCACTGTTGTACAACTGCTCCTCCTTCTAGATAACCTTTGGGGGAACAGTGGAGGACTTGGTGGTCCCTGGGTGGGGTAAAATGTTGCCTGAATCCTATCCAATTCATCTCAGAGTCCCACAACCTCCTCCCTGAACCCAGAGAGGTGCCTACAGATGGAGCAGCACTGCAGCATCGAGATGGTCCTCCTGAATACTGCCGCCCCACAGCCTTTGCACTGCACCACTCCCAACATATTTCTTTTGCGATTTCACTGCCTCTTTGTAATTTTGCCTGTAGCCACTCTGCTATGAGTAGTTCTTCTCTTGTTGGTTTGTTCTATTCCTTATTCTCTGACCTACCAATAAAGAATACTCAGGTTTTTTATTTTTTTTATTTTTATGTTGTCTTGCGCCTGCACAAGAAACATGTTGTGGTAACTTTGGAAAAGCAGGTTTTGGAGGAGCGGTCATGTTGTGGCCAGTGGAACCACTGCTTTTTCTGGCTGGGCTCCATGGTATGAATTAGATTGCACGCTGTCTGTAACAGCAGTGCAAAAGCATGCCACCAACTTGAAACTATTTAGGTACTGCAATGAGGGAGCACCCCCTCATTGCAGGGCATGCTTTCCGAGGTATAACATTTCAATAAACATGGCGGGCTCACTGCCAGATGCTCACAGTCCCGAGAAGCTGACTTTGGGGGTGCCCAATCTCCCTGTTGGCATATGTAGCCCCTTTAGTGTTGTGCTGTGTGAGGGGGTGCCCAATCCCCCTCGGCATCATGCTTCCAACACACAGACATGCTTGCTGATGGGGGTGCCCAATTCTTCTGTCGGCATGTTTAACCCCCCCATCACACCAGCATTTTCCTGCATGGCCGCACCCTGATAGCCCTATCATGTGCCACACTGGGAGTGCACCAGTGCTACCGACATGCCCTGGGATGAATGTGCCACACTGGGAGCCTACCCAGTGTGGCAAAACCTGTAAAAGCAGAAATGGTCCACAGTGTTTTTTTCTCTTAGCTGCAACAAAGGAAATGGTCCCTCACCTTCTGGTCCCCTTCCCCAGCCCACACCACCCTCTGCACCTCCTCTGCCCCACACCCCCCATCCCATACTTACTTCCTTAGTCCTGCGTGATGACCTTTGGTGGACCAGGAACACATCTGCACTCTTCAAATCTGACCGTGAGCTGAAGAAATGCTGGAAAGCTGTATAATGGCATATTTAGGCCTTTTTTTATCTTCAGTGCACTTCTCAGCCATTTTTGTGAATTTTGTCACCAAATTTTCAACATGGGGTTCTTGGGACCCCACCTCATGAATTCAGTCACAATCATCTCATTATTCTGTCCCTAAAGGTGATTTTGTGGCCACTGTGCAGAATCACCCTTTGGGACAGAGTAACAAAATGACAGTGTGACTGTTCATAAGGTGGGCTCCCAAAAAGCCTATATTGCAAATTTGGTGAAAAAATTCCAAAAAATAACTGTGTTATGAGCTTGTATTGTGCAGTTTCCACCCATGCTCATAACTTTGAGAATTTTTAATATTTTTACTCCAGATTATCAACATTGACATTTTTTCACAGATCCTTATGAACAATACAGCTGTCATTTTCCACATCTTGCCCGAAATGTGTTTTCTTGCATCCGGCGCACAATGGCACAGTCACTGTAGGAAAACAATGTTTAGGACAGAGTAAGAAAATCACAGTAGAACTGTTTATGAGCAGAGGTCCCAAAATACCTATGTTGAAAATTTGATGACAAAATTCCACAAAATGACTATGTGTGCATTGTGCAGTTTCCAAGCACAGTCATAACTTCGAGAATATTTAATATTTTTACTCTAGATTTTCAGCATGTCGATTTTGCACACATCCTTATGAACAGTATAGCTGTCATTTTTCACATCTTGCCTGAAATGTGGTTTCATACATCTGGCACACAATGGAGCATTCACAGTGGGAAATCAATATTCAGGAGAGATTAAGAAAATCATAGTGCCACTGCTTATAGTAGAGGTCTCAAAATGCCTATGTTACAAATTTGGTGAAAGAATTCCAAAAAATGACTGTGTTATGACTGTGCATTGTGCAGTCTTCATGCACGCTTGTAACTTTAAGAATTGTTAATATTTACACTCCAGATTTTCAAAATTGCCATCTCTTCACACCTCCTTATGAATGGTGCAGTTGTCATTTTTCACATCCTGACCGAACTCTTTTTCACATGTGGTGCAGAATGGCCTGGTCACTGTGGGAAATCAACATTCTGGACAGATTAACAACATCACAGCATCACTTCATGAACAGAGGTCCCAAATGCTTTCAAGAGGTGGGGTCACAAAAAGGCCATGTTGAAAATTTGGAGTGCAAATATCAACAAACGCCAATGGCGTTAGGGTTGCCAGCTGTACCATTCCACCCTGTATAGACTAACTGGTGTCAGGGATCTGCCTTTGAATTGTCAGCTGTAATGCTTACACCATTGCCCCCCTACCACCACCCCCACCCTGCAGACACTGTCAGACATCAGGGTGTGCTTTGGACTCTTCAGCCCCAAAGTTCACCCCTTTCTCCTATACTGCACCCATCTCAATGTACTTCATTATGGAATGGGGTGAGCGTAAGGCCTGATGACCCTAAAACACAACACAACACTTATCAGAGTCTGCAGAGTAGGGTGAGGTGAAATGGCATGAGCGTTATGGCTGACTAACCAAAGGCACAGCTTAATGCCTGTCACTGTCTGCAGGGTTGGGTGGGGTTGACATCAGTTCCATACTTCACTACCATTCCTATTATGCATTTCTCTAACTCCTGCACTACCAATGCCAAATCCAGCAAGACAACATTCGTTATTGACAAATGCTTGCTATGTCACCCCTAGCACACTCTTTTCTTTAATTGTCCTTGCTTAGTTAGTATAAATGTATCCTGGTAGTATTTACCTTTCCTAGTTTTGTGACAGGAAGTGCACTTGGTCCCTCCCTGTACAGACTCTATGTCAGTGGCTGAGCCTGGGGTGAGTGGGATGGGGCAGGGTGGGTGGGTGCTTTGTCCAGCTGCCCAGAAACAGATTACAGAAAAGGCAACCTGAGCCTTTACTGCTTGCCCCACACTGGCTACTAAGAATTGCACTTTTGTTTATTCACTGACACAGACCCCTTAAGTTTTTAATGGAATAAATTAAAATAAAGCAGCTGTGCTGTGTAGTTCTTCTCAGCTCTTCTTAACACATACACACCGGTCTGTCTTCAAAAGTAAGACATACACACTGACCTCTGGCAGCAGAAGCACAAGAGTCATAAAATCCATGGTATACAAATTGCAATAGTACTTCTTTTTTACTGAGAAAGACAAAAAAGACAAACAACAAATGCAAAATATTATCACAATAAGATCCAATAATCCATACAATGAAACAATCAGTTTTTCCCTAAGTGGCTTGTGCCTCTGCAGTCACATGTGTAAGACTTAAACAACAACTTATGCAACCACAGATATAAGACATACACACATACCTCTGGCTGCAGGAGCACAGGCTTAACAAAATTCATGATACCTGAACTGCAACAGAACTTCTGTCTGCAGAAACAGAGGCTCCTGAAGGTCATGCACCTCTGCAGCTGCAGATGTAAATCATGCACACCAACTTCTTGTTGGAGAAGCACAGACCCATGTGTAGCCTGCACTTCTACAGCTGCATATAGAAATCCATGACATCCTGACTGCAACAGTGTTTCTGCCTGCAGACGTGCTGGCCCCATGCAGTGACAGGTACTCATGGATGATGCAAAACTAACACACAAAACTCAGGCTGCAGATACAAGTCCACAATGTTAGCACATCAGTGCAACCTCATTTGTGTCATCTGGATACAGTTGTATATTGTTTGTCTTACCTGATGATGGCTGACTGTGATTGCTTTTGTGGTTTTGTCCTTTTGCTGCTTGGAGAGGTGGGGAATTAGGGTTGGACACACTAACACCACATTTCCCTACTTTTGTGGTGTTAAGTTGAACCCTAACTAGTGCATTAACACAGTTTTTTGCAATGAATGTCCTTTCTTTTTCAGATAGAAGAATCATATTCTCATTCATATAGGTCCCTTTGGGACCTGCATGAACAGATGAAGATGAGCAGGGCCTTCTGGACATTACAGCATACGAACATACAAACATACAAAATTGTCAGCAGAAACAGGTCTCATGGTCTATCGAGTCTGCTTGGGTGTGCAGCTGACACCTCATCTCACAGCTGCCCCTCCAGCCCCCCTCTTTCCAGTATTCCTTCCCCATACCCTGTCTCAACCCCTCTTGAAACTTCCCACCATCTTACAGGACATTATCTCATTTGGTAAGGTGTTCTATTTGCTCACCACTCTTTCAGTGAAAAAATGTTTCCTCATCTCCATCCTGAATGTTCCCCCCTCATGTCTCAGTCCATGCCTTTTCATATCCCTCCCCTTTCTCATGTTAAGGATAATGGGAAATCCTTCTTTGCATATAATAACAACAGGGCAGTTAATAGGACCATTGGCCCACTAATAAGTGGAGGTGATGCCATTACAGAGCCAGCAGTACAGGCCTCCATATTTAATGGCTATTTAATGACTATTTCTCTTCAGTTTATGCCCCCTGTAATTCTACTATAACTGAAGCTCATATTAGTACTACTAATGAACAAGATATAGTTGTATCCAGGGAGGATATTGAGTTGGAGCTTAATAAAATTAACATGGCAAAATCTGCAGGTCCTGATGTACTACATCCTAGGTTGATTAGGAAAGTTGGAAGATGGTTGGTAGGACCACTGTATTATTTGTTTAATAAATCCCTGCAAACCAGAGATGTCCCTCGGGATTGGAGAACTGCAACCATTATGCCTATTTACAAGAAAGGAGATGGGGTGATGTCGGCAACTATTGGCCCATTAGCCTCACATCAATATTGGGAAAACTCTTGGAATCCCTGAGCAAGAGTAAATTACAACATGAAATCAATAGTAGTGGTCAAAATGACTTAACACAACATGGTTTCAGGCCTAAAAGATCATGCCTTATCAATAACTTGATATTCTATGAGAAAGTCAGTAAACAGATTGATCAGCAGTTGCCTGTTGATGTCATTTCCGTAGATCTGAAGAAAGCTTTTGATAAGGTACCCCATGATATACTAATTCAGAAAATGGTTAAAATGGGGATAAATAATGTACTAGTTAGATGAGTGAGTGCTTGGTTAAGTAACAGGATACAACAAGTGCGGGTTAGGGGCTATATGTCTGGCAGAGGCCCAGTGATGAGTGGGATTCCTTAGGGGTCAGTTTTGGGACCAGTCCTGTTTAATTTATTTATATCAGATATGACATCGCATGTAACTTGCTACTGTACAAAATTTGTGGTTGACACTAAAATAGGAGGTGAAGTTGGGAACAGTGAGAAGGCAGAAAACCTCAGAAATGATTTACAGAAAATTGAGGAGTGGGCTAATAGAAACGGGATGAAGTTTAATCTCCAAAATTCAGTTGTTATGCATGTTGGAGTAAAAAATGAAGAGTACTAATACTGGTTAAATGGTGTTAGGCTGAAAACAATAGAAAATGAGAACGATCTCGTGGTGCTGGTCACAAATGACCTCAGCTTTGACAAGCAATATTGAAGAAGTTATTAAAAAGACCAATAGGATTATTGGTTGTATTGTCAGGGCCTTTACAAATAGGAGCTGGGCTTGTATCATCCTGCTTTATAGAGCTATGGTCAGGCTCCACATGGACTATTGCACACCATTGTGGAGTCCACACCTGAGAAGGAATATTGATGGTTTAGAGAGAGTCCAGAGATGAATAACCAGATTAATAAATGGGATACACGCATTACGTTATGATAATAGACTTAAAAGCCTCAACCTTTATTCACTGGAATTGAGAAGAATTAAGGGGGAATCACTACTAATGTACAAAATCTCGAAAGATAATGACTTAATGGACAGTCTTGAGCTACAGTATAATAATAGAGATAGACCACTAAGGAGTCATAAGCATCAGCTTAGATTGACCTACCCTAAAAGGAATTTGAGAAATTTTTTACATGCAAAGGATTATTCCACTCTGGAAAAATGAACCGTGGGATGTAGCAGAAGCTAGCCCCTTCACAGCTTACAAAAACAAGCTAGATAGTCATCTGTTATTTGAGCTTGGGATGAGATGACCTGCTAGTGCAGGAGATGAACCCTATGGGCCTATGCCTTCTGTTCTTCTGAAACCTTTCTAGTATAGTATCTGGAAAATCCCTTCTGTGTTAGCCTTGTTTATGCCCTTTAGATACAGTACTTTGAAGGTCTCGATCATATCCCCTCTATCCCTCATCTCCTCCAGTGAATACATATTCAGCTCTCCCGGCCTGTCCTCATAGGGCCTGCTATCTAATCCCAGGATCATCTTTGTGGCACTTCGCTGCACCCCCTCCGACAATCTGATATCCTTCTTCAGGAATGGGTGCTAGTACTGCACACAGTACTCCAGGTAGGGCCTGACCAATGACCTATACAGGGGCAGGATAACCTCCCTCCTTCTGGAGGAGATCCCTCTTGCAATACACCCCAGCATTTTGTTGGCTTTTGCTGCCACCTTCCTGCACAGAGCAGAGTTGTTCATGCTCCCATAATGATCACTCCTATATCCTTCTCCTCTGTGGGCCTCCCCAACTGTATCCCATTCAAGTGATAATTCCTCTCCTGGTTCCTGGTTCCAAAGTGCAGAACTGGTTCTATGTTAAAATTGTGAAAAGTAAATAGCACCCGAGAATACAGTGACTTTATTTCAATGACTGCATATACAGCGGTGCTACATAATACTGCGTGTGACATTTGAATGAACTTTGGTGAAAATTTCTTTCCATGGATCAGAACACCGTTTGCACTCCACCCCTCACCCCAACCACCACCGCAATGACGTACATTGAGGAGCATTTCTCTACTGTAAATACAAGTAACCATTTTTGCTGACCTTGTAATCACACTGAACTTGTGCCCTAGGACAACTGAATTTACTTCCTAAGATTACCTAGTGTCACAAATTCCAATGCTCCGTTGACTGCTTCCAGCCACACTTTGAATACTAGCAACCTGTGTCAGGCACATAGCAACCATTCGTCAACTGTCACAAATCGCAACTTCTTGTTTAAAAAAAAAACTGTTTGAAGCCAGAGAAAGACCCTTTATTTATTTTATTCAACTTCAGAGCAGTTCATTGTTTGCAGCGGTCAGAGGTTTCAACTCAATCACTGTTGGAATTGAAAATGATATGCTAGTCCTCTCAGGTATTCCAAGGTGGTTCTGGGCTCATACTGTGCCACGATGGAAGCAATACATTGATTTTGAACCTTATACTTCCATTTGGTTCATGCATTACTGGCTTATGATACAAGCTGCGTCAATTTTAGCTCTGTCAGTTGCTGTTCATGTCTCAAGCATTCTATAAGCTTCCAAATACTGGGATGACATGCTCCTAGTCTGGAGTTAAACCCCCTGAACCAACCTTCCACAGCATTATTCATTCTTGCTAATCCACTCTGTGTCCCAGTGTGGCCATTCCACTACTTAATGGGAAAAGCTGGTCTTCTTCTTCTTCTTCTGGACCGACCTCGCAGTCTACCAAGCCAGGTGTCTTCATAATAGTCCAAGACAGGTTGCAGCAGCTCTTCATTGGTAACATCGAACTCCATTTTTTTGAGTTCTTTGAATTTGCTCAGGATATCAGAAGGTGGCATAAAAGACAAAGAGAGTAGCATTCTCAAATTTTGGGCAAAATCTGGGTCCAGGCAGTATTGCTTCTCCACCTCCTGGCACTTCTGAATTTTTCTCCAGACAGCTTGTGTGAAATTAAAAAAGCATCCTCATAATTGTGTTTCAGGGAACATAGTAACAAAGGCTTTACTGGCAGCCTTCCTTGAAATCCATGATGGTATTGGATGAGAATGTGTTACCAACTAGTGTTTTGAGTTCAGCAAAACTCTAATATATGCAGCTGTAGTATGTGAGCACATAAGTACATAAGCAGCAGGTATAACAGTACCAGACCTCATGGCATGAACTGTGTAGAACAGATTAAACATTGTAGGGCATGATTTAAATGTACCGACTAACATCCAATCACCACTTTAGAGCAAAACATGTAAATTACCATCTGTGGCAAATATAACTATTTTATCTTGTTCCCTACCACTGACGAACACAAGGAAATGTTCAACAGAGCTCAGTAATGGAAATTCCTGTGGTATAATTAGGTCTTCCACGGAGGTTGGTGTAGCGGGACACCCCCTTTCCTGCTGCCATGTGCGCTGCACTGTTCTTTTTATGAGGCTTATTCCTGGAAGCCTACCACTAACAGCTTCTGGTGCAGCTGCCATACACTCAGCAACAACCTGAGAGGTTGTCTTGACTGTTGTATGGTCATGGGAATGAATGTCAGCCATTACACGCCTAGCTCCAATATCACCAGCATCTACCACATGATTATGCTTATAAATAGTAGCCACAACACTGTCTGCTGAAGTGTGCAACCTAGCGAGCCAGTTGTATTTATGAGAGTCAGCACATCTCCAGTAAACTTTGGCAGCTCTTTCTTTATCTTTTCTAAACAGGTAGCCGGCATATTGAGCCTGTGGCTTACCTTTCTGGCTAGTTACAAATTCTGGGGGACATACTTCAGTCCTTTCCTTCCACACAAGCAAACGCTTTAGAAACAATGTGGAAATTGAAGAGTGAATTTATTACATACACCTGCTGAATTTGACCAATCAGCTGGGAGGGGTGGGGAGTCAAAACACTAACACACAGGTTAACAGAAGTGGATGATTTCAGACGTTTTCAGACTGACAACACGAACCTGCACTGTAAGTAACAATAGACTCATTGATATTTCTGCTACTAGACACTATTTTTCCATGGCGCTATAAAGTGCTGGTAGCTGTTTCCGTTTTTGTCGTTTAGTCATCGCTATTATTCATTTGCTATTATTGTATCACAATTTTAATAGGATAATGCAGAACCTTGCACTTCTTGGCATTGAACCCCAACTGCCATGTTTCCACCCACTCCTGCAGCTTAGTCAGGTCCTCCTACAATGCCTTCCACCCCTCCTCATCATCAACCACAGCTCCCATCTTGGTATTGTCTGTGAACAGACTGATCTTGCTCCAGATCCCGTGTGAGACATCTACAATAAAAATCCCAAACAGCAACAGTCCCAGTACTGATCCCTGTGGTACCCTGCTTGTCACCACTCTTTGTGACAAGAGATCCATCCCCACCCTTTGCTACCCTCCTTTTAGCCAGTTTGTGATCCATTTCACCATTTTTGGTCCCAACCCCACATTTTCCAGTTTCCCCCACAACCTGCCATGCAGCACTGAATCAAAGGCCTTGCTGAAGTCTAAATACAGGACATCCACTGCATGGCCCTTGTCCAGTTCCCATGTCACCCAGTTGACTCTACAAGATTTGTCTGGCAGGATCTGCATGCTACAAACCCATGCTGTTGACCATCCAGGTGACCATTTTCCTCCAAGAAGCTTACTAGCCTCTTTTTTAAGATGGTCTCCATGAGCTTTCCCATGATTGATGTGAGGTTCATTGGCCTATAGTTTCCTGGTTCATCCTTTGGACCAAATTTGTAAATGGGCACCACGTGGGCCATTCTCCAGTCCTGTGGTACACATCCCGTGTCCAGGGAAGTATTGAACAGGTCGGCCAGTGGTCCTGCCAGGACCTCTTCCAACTCTCTTAGTAACCTAGGGTGAATGCCATCAGGTCCAGGTTGCTTTGTCCACCCTCAATACCCTCAACCCATCTAGTACCTTGCTCTCTGTAATCCCCACATCTGTCATTTCTCCCCTTACCCACCCACACCGCCTGGGGTATCTGTCCCTCCTTTTCCTGTGTGAATACAGATCAGAAGTATTCATTCAGTGCCTCTGCCTGCTCTGCCCCATCTCCATCAACCCTCCATCCTTCTTAATCCTCACCAGCAGAACCTTGCTCCTTCTTCTCTCTCTCTGATGTAGCAAAAATCATCTTTTTCTCCACTTTTGATTCCCTGCACCAGTCTCAGCTACCTGGATGCCTTGGCCACCCTGACCAGTCTGGCAACCTCCCTGGACTTCTCCATGTATGTATCCTTATCTTCACCCTTCCCCAATTTCCTATACTTTCAAAATGCTGCCCTCTTGGCCCTCACCCCTTCCATAACCTCCTGTGTCAGCCAACTGGGTTTCCTTCCCCTTCCCTTCTTGCTTTTCTTCCTAGTGCAAGACTTGGTAGTCTCTGCCAGCCCTTCCCTCTATGATATTCCAGTTCTGGTCTACATCCATGTGTGGCTGCATACCTGCTAGGTGCCTGCCCAAAATTTCCCCCATCTTCTTAAAGTCCGCCCCCTCTAAACTCAATCACCCTTGTACCTGTGCCTCCTGTTTCCCTCCCCATGTTGAGCATGAACCACACCAAATAGTGGTCACTCCCAGCCAGTGGCTCCTCCACTTCCAGATTCCTTACAGCTTCCCCGTTGTCCAGTACAAGGTCCAAAGTCCTTTCTAACTGAGTTGGCTCCTGGACCAACTTTGTCAGGAAGCTGTCCTAAATGCTTCTAACAGGACCCCCTCCCTTGCACTCATGGTGGATGGGGTGCTCCACTCCACCCCTGCTAGGTTGAAGTCCACCACCACCACTGTGCTCCCCTTCCTGCAGACCCTCCTTATTTATTCACCTAATTCCCTATCCAGGTCACTCCCTTGAGCTGGTGGCCTGTACACCATCCCCATCCTCAGTGTCCTATTCTTTGCATCTTGGAACTGCATCCATAGTGCGTCTGTCCTTCTCTTCCTCCCTTACTCACTTTATCCCTTCCCTTACATAGATCACCACTCCCCCCCATTTCCCTTAGCCCTATCCTTTCTAAATAACCTGAAGCCCGGGATCATCAAATCCCAGTTCTGGTACTGGGTGGCCCTCATTTCTGTAATGGCTACAATGTCCTCCCCCTCCACTGCCAAGAGAGCATGTAACTCCACTGTTCTATTCCTTAGGCTTCTTACATTCAGTGAGACCACCCTCCAGCCTGTCCCCTCCCTTTCTCTACCCCTCTTTTCCACCCTTTATCCCACCTTGTGCCACTTCACCACTGCCTTTACCCATAACTAGGGGGTGAGCTCACTAGGCTCCCCTTTCTGGACTCTTTTTCTATCAGGGGTCCCCTTGCAACCTCCCCTCCTAGTTTAAATCCACTTTTGTTGATGTATACCCCTCTTTTCCCCATTTTAGTACTCTTTTCCCCTCTCTGCTCAAATGTAACCTGTCCCCTTTGTATAGGTCACTCTTGCCCCAGATACTGCCCCAGTCTGACACTAATCCATATTCCCTAATATGGCACCAATTCCTCAGCCACTCATTGAATGCCTCTATCCTTTTTTTTCCTCATTGTACGCATACATGGTACCAGAAGTACCTCAGAGAATGTCACTGACCCCCCCTCCTCCTCATACTGCCTACCCCAATCCTCAAACCTCCCATTTACCACCTCTTCCGTCTCCGCCACCAAGTTGTTTGTACCTACGAACATCACTATGTGAGGTTTCTTCCTCCCTCTCTGTGCACACTTGAGAAGTGTCTGCCCAGCCCTTCCCACTGTCAATCCCAGAATAGCCTTGACCCAGATATGACTGTGCCTTTCACTCCTTCTGCCCCATCTGATCCATTTCAGTATAGGATCCCACAGCACTAGTACCCCTTCTTCTTGTCCCTTACCCTCCCTCTTTTTGTTTTCACTGTCCACATTTCCAGAGTCCACACTGCCCTGCTCATTATTACCTCTATCTGCACCATTTGTGGCTCCTACATCTCCCCTCTTTGCCGTGTCTCCCTCTGCCTCTACACCACTCTTCCCCTCCCCCTTTTTTCTTTCCCCACCTGACTCCTGGGCCTTCACTACCCTTCTCCTCCTCCCTCCCACCAATCTCTGACACCTCCACTACCACCTCCAATGCCAACACTGAAAATCTATTACTTGCTGCCCCCGCAGTGGTGCCCATCAACTTACCCTGCCATGAACCTTCCCTCCACTTACTGCCCCTCTGTTCTACTTACCTTACCCCCTCCCTAAATCTTCATGGGATTTAGCCCTGCTGTTCCTCCTCTGCTTCTTCCAGGTACTTCTCTTAAGGTTCCCTCTTGCCCCAGCCTCCTCACCCTCTACCGCTCCCTCCAGAGCCCCTGTACCTCTTCTTCCAGTCTGCTCAGCCTGGGGCAACATAGGCATAAATAATACAATGGTTGTTAGGATTCAGGATGAATTAACATAAGTAGGAGTCAAGCAGTGTGTCCATGAGGTTACAAGGGGAAATAACATTCTAGATGTGTTATTAACAAATGTACCTGAGGATATTCAACAAATAAATATTGGCCCCCCAGTAGGTACAAATGATCATGGATCAATTACCTTTTGTATTGATGGAACAAATACATCAATTGGGGAAGTACAATACAGGTGTTATATGATAAGGGTGATTACAGCATAATAAGGGAAAGGCTGGCAAGATTTAATTGGAACACTATGATGAACGGTTTAACAGCTAAAGAACGTGGGAATTGTTTGTAAAGACTATTAATCAGATGGTAGATAGTTATATTCCTAAAAGAAAGGCGTAAAATCACAGAGGAAAAGAGCCACTGTGGATGAATAATATGATTACTAAACTTTGTAATAAAAAAAAGTGTTATTTGGAAGAATGAATTTATTTTTTTTTTCAGTCTTTGGTAACTGGGTAAGGCCCACTAGGCACAAGTGCCTGTTTTCATGGGTGACCTGGGAGCACTGGGTGGTTAAGTGACCTGTTCAGAGTCACACAGTATGCAAGTGGAAGTTGTGAGAATCAAACACTTGGAAACAAAGAATTTATTTATTAATTTATTTGTATTTATTTATTTCAGTCTAGGATTACAAATACCTTTGAGCCAGGGCTCTTTTACAATGGTTCCATGTCATATGGTGCAACAAGACAACAAGGATGACATTATGACAAATAATCATTTATCTATACATATACAAAGTTAGAACTAGGGTTGACAAAGGAAGAGAAGGAAGGGCAGGAGATGAGAGAGTGAGGGGAAGGGTGAGGGTGGGGCACAGAGGTGTAGTTAGGGGACAGAGCTGTAGTTAGGGGATGGCTAAGGCAGGGGGGGTGCCACCCGGAAAGCATTGTCAAAGAAACAGAGATTAGCAGAGGGTGCCCAGATGTTAGCAAGAGTTAAGGATAGTGACCATCACCCAGCCAGTAGGGGTTTGCATAAGGTCAGGCTAGCATAGGTGATAGGTTATGATCAATGGCAGTCACAGGCACTCAAGGCAGTGAGAGACTTGTGGAGCTGGATTTGAAGGAGCTGAGCATGGTGGCAGTGGTAATATCACTAGAGAGTCCATTCATCCAGCTTGAAGCTCTAAAGGCAAAGGATCTTTGACCTTGTGTAGTACAGCAGCAGGGAATTTGGAGAAGCTGTGGCTTAGTCCCCCCCTGGTGTTGCGGCCGCTGTTTCTGGGTTGTAGGAGGGAACAGACTCCAGGAGGTGCAAGGCCTATCAAAATTTTCTTTGTCACCATGCAGGTTTGATATTTTATTCATTTTCTAAATGCAGCCAGCCAGTTTGGGTATAAAGGTCACAGGTGTGAGTAAGCCGTTGAGCACCTGTGATGAGCCGACAAGCCTTGTTGAGAGAGGTAGTTACACAATTGAGTGCAGTAGCAGTGGCAGAGCCATAGATTATAAGGCCGTAATCAATGGTGGTAATGATGGAGCTCTGAATGGCAGCACCCAGTGCTTCAGGGGTACGGTGTCATCTGTGTTGGAAAAGCATGCCTAGTCTGGAGTTTGCAGCTTTGGCAACATTATTTATGTGATCAACATAAGAGAGGTGTGAGTCAAGGATGATCCCAAGGTATTTAAATGATTGGACCTGTTTCAGAGGGTCACCATGTGTGGTGTTTATGGGTAGGTGGTGATCCTTATACTTATTGTGGGTGCTGCTGAAAATCATGGTTTTGTTTTTTTTCTGGTTAAGGATCAGTTTATGCCTTATGAACCAATTCTCAACTGTATTGAAACCCTGCTGGAGAATTTTTTGCAACCGATTTGTGTCCTGATAGGATGCAAGAATTACCACATCATCAGTGTAGAGTATCATTTGTTCAGTGCAGGAGTCCGGGATGGTGTTAATGAACAGACTGAAGAGGAGTGGGCCAAGGATAGAGCCCTGAGGGATGCCAGAGTTGACAGGTTTGGTATCGGAGAGCACATCTGCGATCTTTACACGTTGGGATCATTTTCAAGGTAGCTTTTGAACCAAGTGACTGAATCAGTGGAGAGACCAGAGGACCAAAGTTGACCAAGTAGAAGGTGGTGGTGTACAGTAAAAAAGGCCTTTGTGAGGTCAATATAGATAGTTCCAGTAGGGTTACCATTGTTCAGGAAGCTGTGGATAGCACCCGTGAATTCCATTAGGGCGGATGCGGTACTATGGCCTTTTCTGAAGCCATGTTGCTGCCGGCAGAGAATATTATATTTGTCCAGGTAGTCAGTGAGTTGGTCTGCTACTATACATTCCAATGCCTTTGAGAGAGGAGGTAGAATAGAGATTGGGTGATAATTGCTGTGTAATGGCTTGTCACCACTTTTTTGGATTGGGGTGACAGTGGCTGATTTCCATTTGTCCAGGAACTGACTGAGGGAGAGGGAGAGGGAGAGGTTAAAGATCTTGGTGAGAGGCCCTAAAACTTCTTCTAGTGTGAGGGATAGAAGCTTGAGATCGAGTGAGTCGCTGCTAGTTCTGGATTTGCATAGAGCTTTGGTGACGTACTTTGCGAACATCATGCACCTTTATTGCCTTAAAGTAGAATGGAGGGTGTTTGGCAGGGAGGGTGTGGCTGTGAGATGTGGGGGGGTCCTCATCTTTGAAGAAATCAGGGGGAAGCACACTGGTAAGGTCGGTGAATGCCTCGTTGAAGGTGTCAGCAATGTTTTTTGAGTCAAGTAATGTGCTCCTGTTTACCTTGATCATGGCCGGTGACGTTTTGGGTTGCATCCCTGTGACTTCTTTTATGTTGTTCCAGAACTATCTCCCATTTCCCCCAGGTGTCAGTGAGGGTTTTCTTGTAGTAGTCAGACTTCTGTAGCCGAATGGATTTAGTGCAGTCGCTACATGCACATTTATAGTTCTGGATGTCAACTGGTCTACCGGTAGATCTGGCCAGTTCCCACAGGTTGTCCCTAGATTTTAGCTTCATAAGGAGGTCCACTGATAGCCAGGGGTTGCCGAAAGCTTTAACTTTGTGCTTCCTTAGGGGAGCAAATTAGTTGCAGGCTTCATTAAATATGTGTATGAAGTGGTCCAGTGTGGAGTTGGTGTCAGTTTATCTGAGAACAGGTGTCCAGTCCTGATGGAGAAGGTGGGATTTGAGGAGTAGTACCTGACCATGATGTAGAGCTCTGCTGTAGAGGGTTTTTGGGGGGTTTACAAAATTTGTTGGACCTGGTACAGCAAACTGGGGAATGGTCACTTAGTGAGTCATGAAGGATAGTGTGGTTCATGATTCTGGTGGGGGCGAGTGGTCAGGATCCAATCCAGGAGGGTGCTGATCCCTATTTTATAGTTCCTTCTGGTAGGGGAGTGTAGCATCTGTGTAAGACTGGCCAATATGACAGAGTCTCTGATAGTCCCGGCCTCGGCTGTAAGCTAGTTGATATTAAAGTCTCCAAGCAGGATGGTTTCAGAGTCAGGTGGTTGTGACCTGACGAGGTCCAGTACCGTGGGCAGTCCCAGTCCTTGCTGTCTAGGAGGAATATACACAGTAACTATTGAGAGAGCCTTATTGTGAGCCCCTAGAAGGATTCTAATAGGAAGAATCTGTGCCCGGGTGGCTGGGAGGGCAGTATCAATGGGGTGCCCCAGGAGTGTGTCTTTCAGGTATAGTGCACAACCTCCACCTCTCCTTGATGTCTGATCCAGTTGAAAAACATTGTAGACTGGGAGGGTGATTGTGTGGTCTGGTACTGAGGGGGTGAGCCAGGTTTCAAGGACTGCCAGGATATCAGGGTTGTGTAAGGTTGCAAAGGCTTGGAGTGAGTCAAACTTGAGGAGGAGGGGGGCGTGGCCAGCAACCAAACAGGATAGACGCATAGAACAGAAGCTCCACTAAACTTCAATAAAAAAGGCAATCTAAAGCAGAAATATTTATTCTCTTTTGCTGGCAGAGGAGGGAATTGAGACCCTGGCATGACCGGAGAGTAACCTTTGCCAATTAGAATGGGTAAAACGCGCCGTACGACCCAGCAAGATCCGAACAAATCGAGAGCACACGTTGAGATACCACATAGTAGCGGCCTAGCAGCTGGGGCATCCAAGGCCCCAGACCCATCGATCAATACAGTCCTGCAAGCAATTCGGGACCTAGATAAGAAAGTTGACGATCTAGGCATCAGGTTCACTGTTATGGAATCTCGCATGAATGCAGTGGCTGCGGATGGTAAGATAGAGGTTGACTCTGCAAATACGACAGCAGCGGCAATGGCTGGGATTCTGGCTGAAAACAAGAACACGCGGCTTCGACTGGAAATGCTGGAAAATAATATGAGGGCTAGTAACTTGCATTTACTTGGGGTCCCAGAGACCCAGAAAGAGAAAGCACTTCAGGAATTTGTAACGGACCTGCTACTGAACCAACTACATCTGGATCTACATGGCCAGTTGATCAAAACCTACCGTCTGAATCCACGAAGGAAACTGGCTGCAGAGACACCCCGAACTATCATGATTACTACAGCAGGGGCACATATACGGGACACGGTGTTGGAGGCAGCCAAATCCTTGGGTCCTCTGAATCTTGAGGCAGGAGAACGAATATATTTCTTTCCGGACTTAAGCTATGCTACCAGGCAGAGACGTAAAAGTTTTGATGTGGTTCATGCAGGACTCAGAGTGCTGGGGGTCAATCATTCCTTGCAACTACCAGCTCGATTGAGGCTTCACTATGCAGGCAAGACCTACATTTTTTCGGATCCAACAGAAGCAGGCAAAAGACTTGAAATAATTAAGCAAGACTTTGTACAGCGCTCTCTAGAAGATGAAGAAGATGAGGGCTGAAAACTCAGTAACTTTTTTTTTTGCAATAATTTAAAACTGATGGTCAAGTAGCTAATCGCTTTAGTGTTATGAGACGTGGCAGTCTTGCAGATTGCCTCCTTTGCTTCTGTTTTTCATAAGCCCATCTGTTAGAGCCTGTTTATTAAGAAGGGATGCCTGTATTGAAATAGAAAAAGTTCTGTAAGGACTATTAAAGAGCTAAACCTGTTTTAATGCTGTCGAATACTTATAAGCTGTAAGTTTCCTTTTCTGATTCTACATGGACTTACATAACACAAGATGTGTTAAAAGGTGCTTTTTTTTTACACCTCGGTAGATTATGGAAATCTATTTTTGATTTAGTCCATGAGTCTGTTGCAATGGCCTCTTCTTAGATATCAATCGATATCAGTTTTAATTTGGGAAAATGAGACCCCCTCATATGAGGTCACTATAGTAATAGTACACAAATCCTGATTTTGTATTGCTAAATAGCTGTATCTCCTGAGATTGCTATTACTCGAATATATTTGTATTGTGTGAAATGCACAATGGAAAAATGAATAAAAATAAAGTATAAAAAAAAGAGGAGGAGACTGCAGATGTTTAGGCATATGATCAAAAGAGTGCCAGAAGATCTATTCTGGGTGGAGACCTTGGTTTTGTTTGGGTCAGGGTTGGAGTGGATATTTCCTTAGAGCAGTAGGATGAGGAGCAGGAGCTTCAGGGTGCACAGACGTACTTCCTTGAGGAAACGGTTGCATTTATTTTTTGGGCAGGATCGTGCAGTAGTGAGGGTGCGACAGTTCAGCATTAAGGTTGTGTGGGGGGTAGGTGTGTGGATCCAAAATCCACAGGCAAGAGTGGGATGTATTTTTTAGAGGGAGTGTCCCAAGGGGGTATGGTTTACCTTATGTGGAAGAGTGCCAGAGCTGTGATATGTGATGGTTAACTGGAAACTTAGTGAGAGGGAAGGGAAAGGGGCCCCAAGAGGGAGGGGTAGGGGGAACAGGGTAAAGAGGATAAGGAGAAGGAGTGACAGAGAGGAATGCATGATAGAGCTGAGAAAGAGCAGAGGAAAAGGAGGGTTTGGAGGCAGTAAAACTCAGGGATGTGAGGGCAATGATCGGTGGAGGGGGGAAGAGCACAAGCAGGAGACCAGTGATATGCTTTCTAGGGGGAGGAACCTTTGGGTGGGTGTGGCGATGGTTTATTTAAATAAGGTGTGAAGTGGGGGCGGGCATAAAAATCCGGCCACTTCCCAGTCAAGTCAATGGGTGCAACAGCCTGAAGCAGAGGAAAAACTGAGAGTGTGATGAGCAGCCAATGAGTGTTGAGAGAGAATGCAGTGGTCCAATCAGGGTTCACTCAGGGAGCATTGGGCCAATGGCGGCAAATGATGGCTTCCCCAGGCAGTCTAGTAGATCTTACCCAGCTGGGAGTTCCTGAGCATCGGCCTGGAGGTAAGAGGCAGTGGAGCTGGCTTTTAAGCTGCAGCCACACTGGTGGAGGGCTGCAGACACTCGATCAGGGCAAGGTCCAGCTGGGAGGTCCTGAGTACAGGTCTGGAGGTGAGGCAGTGGTCATTTCTGGTTGCCGCATCAAGGAGGGCTGCAGATGCCCAATCAGGGCAAGGTCTATTTGTAGAACGTGTAGCAATATGTAGCAATATCCCTATCAGAAAGACGAGCTGGCCATCAAAGGGGCTCATGGTGAGTAAAGAAGTCCAAAATCTGCTGTGTGTTTGGGTATTTTTCTGCCCCGCATTTCCCTTAATTCTCCATATCATCGACATATAATAGCACGAGTAAATACAAGATGATACTAAGACAGCTAATAAGAGAAATAAAAAAAGCAAAAAGGCAGTTGGAATTCAGATTAGCTATGACAAAGAATGATGATAAAAACTTATATGCATACATAAATAATAAAAAGGGAAAGGATAAAACTGTGGGACCCTTAAATATTAGTGGAGAGATGAGTTCAAAACCAAATGAAATAACTGAAGAGTTTAGCAGATGCTTCAGTACAATGTTCACTACACAAGATCAAAATACAGAAGTTGACATGAATGGTGTGTTGGATTCTAAACTAGGGGAAATAATAACAGTGGAAAGAGTGAAACCGAGAATAAAGTCTTTAAAAGTGGATAAAGCAGCTGGACTGGATGGAATCCATCCAAGATTTCATAAAGGAATTAGAATATAAGCTGGCACCAGTAATCACCCTATTGGGTCAGAAATCCTTAATAGAAGGTTATGTACCAGATGAATGGAGATCAGACTATGTTGTGCCGATATATAAGAATGGAGGTGGGAGCAAGGTGGCTAATTATCAGCCAGTGAGCCTGACCTTGGTTGTCGGAAAGATAATCGAGGGGATTCTGAACAAAGAGATAACAAATCATCTTGTACAAAAAGGTATATTGGATAAAAACTAGTATGGTTTTGTCAAAAACAGGTCATGTGAGACTAATCTGATTTGTTTTTATGATTATGTCACTAAGAGGATTGATGAGGGTAGGAATGTGGATATGATAATGTTGGACTTTAGTAGGGCATTCGGTATGGTACTGCACAGGTTAGTAATCACCAAACTTATAAGTATGGGTATTGATGCAGGCATTGTAAGGTGGATTAAACATTGGTTGATGGAGAGAACACAACGAGTGAGGATACAGGGTCATTTATCAGGGGAGGTGAGGGTGATGAATGTAGTGCCACAGGGGTCGGTGTTGGGACCCCTGTTGTTCAGTATTTTTATAAGTGACCTAAATATACCAAGTGAGAACAAGTTGGTTAAATTTGCTGATGATATTAAGTTGGGTGGAGTGGTGAATACCTTTGAGGATAGATTAAGGTTTGGGCAGGATTTGATGTATATCTTGGAGTGATGTGTTAAAATTATTAATATAAAGTATAATGTACATTTTTGAATTCATTGTACATTGTGGGGTGAAAAGTATCACAATTTAAAATATGAAGTACCATTTAATATATTAAAAAAGAAATAATTTAATGGTAATATCTACCCCAATTTCACATCAGAAAAATATTTCCATACCTCTATCATGTTTTTTTTTTATTACTATTGTATTGATTACTGTTTCTTTAAATGATTTAGTATAAGAGATGCACATGAGGTGTGGGATTGTCCCTGAGGAAGCGTGCATGCTTGAAACCAGTCAGGCATTGTGGAGTTTGTAGCACCTACTTGGTACTTCACTGCTGTTTTCATTTTGCTTTGTTTTATTTCAGCAATAAATGCAGTGTTTAAAACTACGTCGGTGGATGGTGCCCTCATTTTTTGTTCGTAATACTATGGTTGTTTTAGAAGCACGTCGGCGAGTGGAGCTTGCTTTCTTGTTTTTGCATATCTTGGAGTAAGCAGTAAATAGTAAGATGAGCTTTAATACAAAGAAATGCACTATAATGCACATAGGAAGAGATAATATACAACAGGACTATTATATTCAGGGGTCAAAGCTGACAGCTTCCAACGGTGAAAGGACTTGGGTGTATATATATATATATATATATATATATATATAACAAAAAGATATGAAAAGAGGGACCCATAGTAGAGTTACAGCAAATAAGACTATGCATTTAGTAAATTGTATAAGAAGGAGTTTTCATACAAGAAGCACGGGGTATTAATTCCACTGTTTAACTCATATGTCAGGCCAAGCTTGGACTACTGTTCTACTGTCTGGAGTCCCAATTTGAAGAAAGATAAACTGTTGGTTGAAAGACCACAAATATCCCTCACTAGAATGATATCAGGTTGTAGGGAGAAAACATATGAAGATAGATTAAGAACACTGGGATTGTGGTCAGTAGTAAGTAGGCGAGCTAGAGGGGATCTGTTGTTGATGTATAAGATATTGAAACAGGAGAATTTAAGAAAAGAATTAGGAATATTATATAAAGAGCGTACATATGCATTGACTGGGCCAGTTCTAGGATGTACTGGGCCCTGGTGCAAGACTTTGTAGTGGACCCCCCCCGAAGTGCTCCCTGCCCCATTCTCATAGTGCCTCATGGGTAGCTGCTGCCAGGCATGACCATCACCCACTGGCCTAGGGCCCTGCCTTGGCAGCAACAGCAGTACTCACTCCTTCCTGCTCGCTGCTGCCCTAGCCCTAACGCTAGCTAGCTATGTTCATTTTATTGAAGTTCTGTCCTGGCCCCTACAAGTGTGTATTTAATTTGTTTTTTTATTTGTGTCTTCTAGTAGTTTACAGACAAGTTCTGTTTTGTTTGTTCAACTGAAGCACTCAATCTGACGTCCACTCAGCCACTTTATCTGCCACCAGTGTAGGATTTCTCACGAGTCTTGAGATGCATGCTTAGCTGACGCAAGCGTCAGCTCACCCCCGGCCACAGCACACAATATAGTAATATTAATTAATGATATGCAGTCTTTGAGCTGAGTGACAGCAGCATCCAGCAAATCAGAACTGACAAGCCACCCATGGCATCTGAAGGGTGGGAGCAGGGGAGTAGCTGCAGAGCGGCACAATGTTGAAGGGGTGCCAATGAAGTGGAGCCTGCCAGGGTGAGTCAGGGTAGCATGGAGGAGGAGCTGACTCAGCCAGCCGAGGAGGAGCTGCTGAAGCAACACACCATCAGAAGCTGGGACTTAGAGGATCATGATGCACGGTCGGTATGATGCCTGGAGTGTTGATGAGGAGGGTCCGCTGAGGACTGCCGAGTGGAACACAGCAATGCCACACTACCACTGCAGGTACATCCGAGGAGGTGCTTGTTTGTGGATTTGCAGCAGGAAGGAGGGAAGGGATTTAATTTTTAAATGTCCAGCCTCCGCGACACGGCACACACACTGACTGACTAGATTGGACTCTCTCTCTCTATGGGAAGGAACCACCGTGGGTCTCAGGCAGGGGGGCGGAGGCCCAGCGGGGGCCTGGGGCAGGCAGAGAGCAGGAGGCAGCAGGCTGAATTTGCTCCATAAGCAGTTTAAAAGTTTAAAAAAATTCTAATTTTTGACATATGGAACCTTGGGCCCTGCTGGCGCTCTGGGCCTTGGTGCAGTGGCATCCCTTGCACCCCCTGACCCCAGCCCTGTGAATTGAGAAGACATGATCAGCAGTTAATAGGTGAGAGGTGTAGGACAGATATAAGGAAAAATAGCTATAAGTGTAGAGTGGTTGAATTGTGGAATAAATTACCAGTGCAAGTAGTATAGGCAGATCATTTTCTTACATTTAAGGCAAGGTTGAATCATTACTAAATGGTTGGTGACACTTGTTACCTCCACTGAAATTGTGGAGATAGCCTATATGGGTTATTGCCTTCTTGGCTGTCTTAAAAACTACAGTAACACGTTGGACAACTCCCCAGTTTACATAGTATATTCATCCAAACAGCCACCCCACAACCATTGCACCTCACTATCCTCCATGTGCCTGCCAACCTCACTCCATGGTGCCCCCATTCTATCCACTATTCTGATGTCTCCAGTCACCCTTATTCAAGCCCCTTCACCCCCCCAGTGTGATCCCCTTATAATGCCCCATTTTCCTTCCCTCCATTATCACACTTAACTTAAATGTAACATCAGTTTCTTATCACACAGTCTGTACAGCAATATCTGGATACCATATGTGATCCTGCTAGCTAGCTTCTGAGTCCTTCTTTACCCCTTTGGTCCCTAGATTGCTAGCTCAGTAACTCTAGTTAACACATTTATACATGACCTTGTCAGTTTGAACTTTAAACTTTAAATATGCAGTTATCCCTCCTTAACCCAATCCTGTCAGTTTGACTTTCAGACTTGCAGCTTTAAAACATTTAAACCTTAAAATACAACTAGTAAAAGCTTGAATGTCTGAACTTTTCACAAGCTATTAGCTTTAAGAGTTAGCTCATATGGGACGTTGGCAGCTCCCCAAGCTCCTCCTTCACAGCCTTCAAACCCAACCCCCAGAGGCTTTTCAGTATTAAGAAAGGCTGGCGGTGGGGGTGGGGGGCTTTTTTCAGTCCCTCCAGCCCCAGAATGATTTGAGCTAAATTCAAAAACCACCAGTAAAGCTTACAGAAAATCTCACAGATAAATAAACTGTCAGAGACAAACTCACCACAAATTCAAACTCCGCTATTACCTCTCCCCACGGCAAATAGAATTAACAATGAGCATTTAAAGAGAGATTAAACTAAAATGCAAAAAAACATGACTGGCTGCTCTGTTACTGCACAAAGAACCCCTCCCCCAGCAACAGTCCTCAGACAATCCAGATACAGAAAGATTTAAGCTAAATCCAAAAACCTTCAGAAAGCTACAGAAAGATTTAAGCTAAATTCAGAAACCACCAGCAATATGTACAAAACATCTCAGATATAAATAAACTCTCAGAGACAAACTCGTCACATATTCAAACTCCACTATTACCTCTCCCCACAACAAGTAGAATTGCATGGGAGGAGTATGTCTGCTTATGAAAAGTACAGGGCCCTGTGGGCCCTTGTGGCAGTAGATATCAATAATTTGTGGGGCTGTCTAGTGGTCTGCAGAAGCATAAGGCCCTTTGGGCCCAGCACCTCCATATGGACACAGTGATGGACAGAGTAAAGAGTCCATCTCTCAACCAAACCACAGGGACCTCTGGCATCCACAGGTGCAGAGGTGCAGAGCAGTATGCCAAGAGAAGATTTATCTTCCCTGTATGGTATTTGGGCCAATGCAGGTAACCCTGACCCTCCCCCCCAAGCAGCAAAAGGAAAATACATTAGGGTTTTGGGTCTCTGGAGTCTTGGCAAATGCTACCCCTCCCCCAGTCCCTAACTTCCAGTCCGAAGCATGAGGTACAGCTCCAAGCCACTGCCTCCTAGTGATAGTCTTCAAAGGCAGAGAAGTATGTTTCACAACAGGTTGCCAAAACAATTTGTTGCATTTTTCTTCATGCAGAGCCCTGAGGGCCCTGCATGAAGAAAGATAATGTGTGACTTTGTTTGCTCATGGAATGGGGTTAGCATTAGGGTTGATAACCCAAATGGAAGAACCCACCACTGATTTGCCAAGATTCCGGAGACTCAAAACCCTAATTTTATTTTTCCTTTTGCAACTTGGAGGTGGGGTATTAGGGTTGGAAACACTAATGCAAGATTTCTCCACTTTTGTGGCATTAAGTTAACCCTAACTTGAGCATTAACAAAGTTTTTTGCAAAGAATTGCCTTCTTTTTTAAATAGTGGAATTGTATCCTCAGTTACGCTAGTCCCAAAGGCAATTGGAGGGAGGGGGTTGCCACTAGACACCAGGGAAAGATTAAGTCATTATGGGATGGTGATCAGAGGGTGGTGGGTGCCCACTGGCCCAAGGGAAAGATTCACTCATTAAAGATCAATGGCAAATGTTTTTTTTTATTTTGTTTTTCAGCTAGGTTGTTGGATTTGACATAAAATGAATATAAATAAAATAATTAAAAAATGGTGTTGGTATCTTTTTTCAGTACTGTCAGGGGAAATTATTGTTTTGATTTACAGGCTAGACTTCGCTTAGAAAAAGCACAGTGCATCTACTGCCCACTGCAGCTATACAGTATTTCCAGACTGCTCTAACATCAAACATGTTGTGACATTAAAGTGTATTTTTTGCAGTTTTTATTTATAACATAAGCAGAGAACAGGATAAGTGTGACAGTGAGAGCCACTGCTGTGTTGACAACAGCTCAGTTAGTGTTGCTTGATCAGAAAACATCTGCGCTGCTGGCAATCATAATTGGCAAGTTGCAAGGTAAAACAAGCATTTGTCAATGCCGAATGTTTGCTTGCTGGCATTAGCAGTGGTAGTGTAGACGTTACAGAGCTGCGTAATAGGAATGGCAGTGAAGTATTGAACTGAAGCCAACCCCACCACCACCCTGCAGAGAGTGACAGGCATTGGGGTGTGCGTTTGGGTCGTCAGGCATAACGGCCATGCCATTTCACCACACCCCACTCTGCAGAGACTGACAAGTGTCACGTGTTCCTTGGGGTCTTTGGCCTTTTGCGCACCCCATTTATTATTAGGAAATACGGTGAGATGGATGCGATATAGAGAATGGGGTGAAGTTTGGGGTCGAAGAGTCCAAGGCATACCTCGATGCCTCTCAGTGACTGCAGGGTGGGATGGTATGAGCATCACAGGCAAGAATCCCAAGTCACACCCCTGATTCCTGTCATTCTCTAGGGGTTGGGCGATTTAGTTGAAAACCCTAATACCTCAGGCATTCGTTGGTATGTTAACTCCAAATTTCCAACATGTTTGTTTTGTGACCCCACCTCATGAACAGGGGGAATATCAGTTTGGTAGCCAAAAACTGCTTATGCACAGTGACTACGGCATTTAGCACCACAGGTGCAAAAATATTCCGAACAGGATGTAAAAAATGACAGCTGTACTCTTTCATGGGGAGGTGTAAAAATGGCTATGTTGCAAATGTGTAGTAAAAATATTTAAAAAAATGGTGAAGACACGAGCGTACATAGAAACTGTGCAACGCACACCCGTTATATAATTAGGTTGGGATTTTTATAGCAGATTGTCAACTCTGGCATTTTGGTGCCTCCGATCATGAACAGTGTCACTGTGATTTTCTTTATCTGTGCCGAACAATGATTTCCCACAGCGACTACCGCACTTGCACTGAAAGTGTGAAACACACTTCGCCATGTTGTGAAAAATGGCAGCTGTACTGTTCATAAGGAAGTGTTGAAAATGCCACTAGTGAAAAATCTGGACTGAAAATAATACAAAGTCATGAACTAACGAGGATGCGTGGAAACTGCACAATGCTCACTCATTAACACAGTCATTTATGGACTTTTGTCACCAAATTTTCAACATAGCCATTTTAAGACCTCTGCTCATGAACAGTGTAACTGTGATTTTCTTAATCTGTCCTAAACATTGCTTTCGCACACCAACAGCACCATTGTGCGCTACATGGGCGGAAACACGTTTTGGGCAGGATGTGAAAAATGACAGCTGTACTGCTCATAAGGAGGTGTGGAAAAATGGCAATGTTGGAAATCTGGAGTGGAAATATTGAAAATTCGCAAACCTACGAGCATGCGTGGGAACTGTGCAACGCACACTCGTAAAACAGTCATTTTAGGAATTCTGTCACCAAATTTTCAACATTGCCATTTTAAGATCTCTGCTCATGAACAGTGACACTGTGATTTTCTTAATGTGTCCCCACTTACACTGAGTTCAAGACAACGATCGCGCCATTGTGCACTACATGGGCGGAAACACATTTTGGGTGAGATGTGAAAAATGACAGCTGTGCTACTCATAAGAAGGTGTGGAAAAATGGCAATGTTGAAAATCTGGAGTGGAAATATTGAAAATTCGCAAACCTATGAGCATGCGTAGGAACTGCACAACGCACGCTTGTAAAACAGTCATTTTTAGGAATTTTTTCACCAAATTTTCAACATAGCCATTTCAAGACCTCTGCTCATGAACAGTGTCACTATGATTTTCTTGGTTTGTCCCATACATTGATTTTGCACACTGACGCGCCATTCTGCGCTACATGGGCGGAAACACATTTTGGGTGAGATGTGAAAAATGACAGCTATACTACTCATAAGAAGGTGTGGTGAAATGGCAATGTTGAAAATCTGGAGTGAAAATATTGAAATTTTGTGAACTTACGAGCCTGCGTAGGAACTGCGCAATGTACGCTCGTTAAACAGTCATATTTTGGAATTTTGGCACCAAATTTTCAACATGGAGGTTTTGGGCCCCCTTCTCATGAATGATGTCACTGTCATGGTGGTATTTGGGCCCAAAGGGTGATTTCGCTGTCACTGTGCAGTCTCTGCGTGAAATCACCCTTCAGACCTGAATAACGCCATGACAGTGACATCACTCATGAGAAGGGGTCCCAAAAACAACATGTCAAAAATTTGGTGCAAAAATTCCCAAAAATGGCTGAGATATGCAATAAAGTTGAAACCTCCCTATCTAGCCCATTATACAGCTTACCAGCATTTCCTCAGTTCGCGGTCGGCTTTGAAGAGTGCAGACGTGTTCCAGGTCCACCAAGATCGCTACCGGAGTCCGGAGGTAAGCATGGGGTGGGGTGTGGGGAGGCTGGGTGCACAGTGGGTGGGTGCGGGTTGTGAGGGGGTCGGAGACGACTGCTGGACGATTTTTTTCACAGGTAAAGACATCGTGGACTGTTTGCCACGCTGGGTGGGCTCCCCAGTGTGGCACAAGGACTTTGGCATTCAGCCGACGGGGATTGGGCACCCTCGCGGTAAAATAACATTGCCACGCTGGGTGGGCCCCAGCGGCATCAACTACTGGGGAGGAGACAGATGCAGCTCAGCCGACGGGATTGGGCACCCTGTCACATACACTGCCTGCAGGGGGCGCAGACGCCTGTGGCTGGGAGCTGCACGGAGCAGCTTCATCGCTGCTCACCAAGCATAGCTCCCCTTTCAACTGTACAGCTCCAAAATGCATTGGCTTACAGGGGCTGCGCCTGCCAGCACACTGCCTGAATTGGAGAAGGAGGTGACACACCTCCGAAATCTCCGATGATGGCACTATGTTTCTTGCACATGCGTGCAAGCAAACATAAAAAGGGGGGCACACACTGCTGACAACATGAATGCAATTCAAATTTGATGAATAACATTGACTGATATCTATACACAAATGCCATTGATGAACTGTCTTACTTATTGTTTTATCAGCTCACTTTCTGATTGTTTTCTAGCCTCACTCACCATTGATCAGTTACTTGTACCAGCAAACAGTCATTGATATACCCCAGCACAAATGTGGTAACAAGGAAGAGGCAGGAAACTACCACCCCATCAGTTTGGCCTCAATAGTAGGTAAAATGATGGAAACCCTACTTAAGGAAAGGCTGGCGGACTACCTAGAGACAAGGGGGCTGCTGGACCAAAGGCAACATGGATTCATAGCAGGGAGGAGATGCCAGAACAACTTGATTGATTTCTTTGAGTGGGTGACAAAGGAACTAGACCAGGGAGGGCAGAGCAGTAGATGTGGCCTATCTGGACTTCAGAAAGGCCTTTGACACAGTCCCACAAAGGAGATTAATCTACAAACTGGCATATCTGTAGGTGGGGACAGTGGTGGTCACATGAGTTAGAAAGTGGATGAGTAAGAGAACACAAAGAGTGGTGGTAAATAGGGTTAGCTCACAGGAGGGATGGGTAACAAGTGGCATACCTGAGAGATCAGTGCTGGATCCAGCACTCTTCAATGTCTTGATAAGCAATATTGCAGAAGGTCTAAAAGGGAGGGTTAGCCTGTTTACCAATGATACAAAGCTACGTAAAAGGGTAGATACACAGGGAGGTGACCTAAGTGGGCAAGCACTTCAGATGACCTAAAGGTGGACAAGCAATGTGAGAGGGCAGTAAGGAGGGCTGGGGGATACTGGGATGCATAGGGAGAGGCATCACCAGTAGAAAACAAGAAGTTGTTATCCCTCTGTACAGACAACTGGTGAGACCCCATCTGGAGTACTGCATGCAGTTCTGGAGACCCAATCTCCGTAAGGACATAGACAGGATGGAGGCAGTCCAGAGGAGGGCAACTAAAATGGTACAGGGTCTGCACCAGAAGACATATGAAGAGATACTTAAGGAGCTTAATATGTATACCCTCAAGAAAAGGAGGGACGGGAGGACATGATAGAAACTTTCAAGTACCTCAAGGGAATCAACAAAGTCTAAGAGGGCAGCATCTTTCAGAAAAAGAGGTGTGCAAGAAGAAGGGGGCAAAATTTGAAGATAGAGGGGGGATGGCTCAGAGGTAATGTGAGGAAATATTTTTCATGGAGAGGGCTGTGGATGCATGGAATGGCCTTCCTGAGGGGTTGTGGAGTCAAAAACAGTAGGGGAATTCAAGAATGTATGGGATAGACATAAGGCAATTCTATGGGGTGGGGGTAGGAGGAAGTAGGCTGTTGGTTAACTAGGATCTGCAGCTTATCCATTAGGTAGGGAAATTGGCAGACTGGGTGGGCCAAGCGGTCCTTATCTGCTGCCAAATTTTATGTTTTGGTGTTTCTGTATCTGCAGAAAAATTCATGATAAGTGCCATGATGTTGGGACTGAATTGAAATTAATGTTATGCCTAGGAAGTGTGTCATTTTGTTGAATTTTTTGATATCCCACCTCCCCATCCCCAACCACGGTGAGCTATTTCCTTTTTACTGTGACAGTGGTAACGTAAACACATTTCAGAAAAGTTATAAACTTCTAAGCCAAATAAATGCACATACCAAGAAAGAAAAGTGATGATCAAACTAACTTACACTGGAAACTCAGACTTGGTGTTTATTTTATAACGTGTGCCTGTGTCTCCCCAATTTTACCACCCATATTGCCTGTGTTACTGATGCCTACTTCATTGATGGTTTGAATCTGAGGGTCCCCCCCCTTTTTAATTTCTTGTTACAATTTTAGTGACTGTGCATGTGTTCAGGATGTTACGTGGATTACCATGTCAAATACATATTTTAAACAGGGTTGCCATGAAGCTGGCATCTTGTCTTGTTATAAGGAGCATGTCTGTTTGCAATTTTACCACTCTGCATTCTCATTTTTCTTATTCACATTACAAAAAGTCAAGTCCAATAATTGCAGCCTGACAGTTAATGCTAAGATCATTCCTGGCTTGATTTGACTAAAAAAAAAAAAAACAGAGCTAGCACTCCTTTCAATCTGCAGTCTGTAATCAGCAGTGATAAATACCCAGAATGAATCTTTGTCTTGCAACTTCAGTTTTTGGTGTTCATTTTATGATGTGCGATCCTCGTATTTTTCCCATTTCACCTTAGCACTCATATAGCGTGCACCACTGACGACTGCAGCCATTCAAGTTTCGAATCTGAGTTTTTGATTTATATTTTTTCTATCAGACTATGAATTCTGTTTTAGTGCCTGTGTGTGTTTTCCATTAGTACAGAGATGATGGAACATATAAATAGACATGCAGAAATATAAATCTTTTCCTTATTTGTGGATATGTAACTCACTGTTTTGCCATTATCACAGCTTATATTAATACTTTTCCTGTACTTTGCATTGTTGGCTGCCCACAAAGTGTCAAAATAGTCAACGGAGGACCATCTAGCCAACAATCAGATTTATATTGCTGCATGCCTATATTTATTTTTCATCATTTTAAAGGAAAACACGCACAGGCACTAAAACAGAATCCTAAATAAAAAACTCAAGTTCAAAACCTGAATGGCTGCAGGCATCAGTGGTGCAGGCAATATGATTATTATGTAAAAGGGGAGAGATATGAGCACACATTGTAAAATAAACACCAAAAACTGAAGCAGTAAGGCAGAAGTTCATTTTGAGTATTGCTGATTTCAAACTGCAGATTGAAAGGAGCTCTAGGTCTGTTTTTTGTCAAATGAAACCAGGAGTGATCTGAGCATTAAATATTATGATATAATAACTGGGTTCCCCATTTCTCCATAGGAAAACCATGGTGCAATTTGCCATTATAAAGGAGTGTTTATAATGGCAAACATCCGCACGGTTTCCCTCGCACTGCACATGTCACAGCTCGAACGTTCCTGACCACTCACCACTTCTGTTTCACACGAAACAGCATCACCAGAAGAACTCAGTGTTGTTATTTTTTTAAGCATATTGTACAGTACAAACGTTGGAACCATGCTAAGAAAAAAAAAATGTAAACATTTTTCACACGTGGCTGTTTCAAATGTGGGCACTGGACTAAAGCCAAGCCAGATTGCTGCTGCACCAGAACATCTTTATTTTATATAATTACTGAGGTGAAAAAGGGAAACCCAACAATTATATAAAAAGTGGGGTATTGTGTTTAAAGTTGAAGTTTCACACTCACCCTTGGTGTTAGATGCTCTCACAAACCCCTCGAGCTTCACTCTCAGGGTTTATGTAGCATCTAGTGCCTCGGCTGTGTGTAAACTCTCGTTACACACACCACCCCATACTTTATTCTATATGTAATTGTTGGACTTGATGTTTTGTAGTGTGAATAAGAAAATGAGAATGAAGAGTGGTAACAATGTTAAATATGCAAAAATCATAAATGAAAACAGGCATCACAGTGCTGAAAATGGGGAGACATGGGTACACTTTGTAAAACAAACACCAAGATCTGATTTTCCAGTGCTGATTAGAGTAATTATCACTATTCTTTCTTGGCCCATGCATTTTGCAGCTTAGAGTCATATAACTTTTTTGAAATGTAGTTACATTACCACTGGCATTTCGGGCTGTTGGTGGATGGTTCTCATTTGTTAGCTCAGAGTAAAAAGTTAACGGTTTGCTGTCAGTGGCGGTGGCAGGGGTATCAAAAAAGAAAAGTAAACAACACACTTCCTAGGAATAACATTCATTCCCAATATGGTACCTGTCACATTGAATTGCATTTCTACAAGTACATCTAACGACTGTTTGTGGGCACAAGTAACTGATCAATAGTGAGTGAGACTAAGAACACCACCTCCCCGTGGGTAAGAGGAGGTCGCGGGCCAGTCTCGGAAGCCCTCCCTGTAAAACCCAGCCGACCCAGAACACCCACCCCTCCCCGTGGAGGAGGGAGGCCGCGAGGGCCAGTCTCAAGCCCTCCCTGCTGGGCAGCTTCCAGCCGACCCAGAACACCACCCCTCCCTCAGGGAGTAGAGGAGGTCGCGAGGCCAGTCCTAAGCCCTCCTGCCAAGAAGCCCAGCCACCCAGAACACCACCCTCTCTCCCCGTGGAGTAAGGAGGTCGCAGGGCCAGTCTCAGCCTCCTGCCAAGAAGCCCAGCCGACCCAGAACACCACCTCCCCCGTGGAGTAAGGGAGGTCGCGAGGCCAGTCTCAAGCCCTCCTGCCAAGAAGCCCAGCCACCCAGAACACCACCCCTCCCCGTGAGTAAGGAGGTCGCGAGGGCCAGTCTCAAGCCCTCCCTGCCAAGAAGCCCAGCCACCCAGAAACACCACCCTCCCGTGGAGTAAGGAGGTCAGAGGGCCAGTCTCAAGCCCTCCTGCCAAGTAGCTCAGCTGACCCAGAACACCACCCCTCCCCGTGGAGTAAGGAGGTCGCGAGGCCAGTCTCAAGCCCTCCTGCCAAGCCCAGCCGACCCAGAACACCACCCCTCCCCGTGGGTAAAGGAGGTCGCGAGGCCAGTCTCAAGCCTCCCTGCCAAGAAGCCCAGCCACCCAGACCACCCCTCCTCGCGGGAGTAAGAGGCCGTGAGGGCCAGTCTCAAGCCTCCCTGCCAAGAAGCCCAGCCGACCCAGAACACCACCCCTCCCCGTGGAGTAAGGAGGTCGCGAGGGCCAGTCTCAAGCCCTCCTGCCAAGAAGCCCAGCCACCCAGAACACCACCCCTCCCCGTGGAGTAAGGAGGTCGCGAGGGCCAGTCTCAGCCCTCCTGCCAAGAGCCCAGCCGACCCAGAACACCACCCTCCTGCGTGGAGTAAGGAGGTCAGCGAGGGCCAGTCTCAAGCCCTCCCTGCCAAGAAGCCCAGCCGACCCAGAACACCACCCCCCCCGTGGAGTAAGGGAGGTCGAGGGCCAGTCCTCAAGCCTCCTGCCAAGAAGCCCAGCCGACCCAGAACACCACCCCTCCCCGTGGAGTAAGGGAGGTCGCGAGGGGCCAGTCTCAAGCCCTCCTGCCAAGAAGCCCAGCCGACCCAGAACACCACCCCTCCCCGTGGAGTAAGGGAGGTCGTGAGGCCAGTCTCAAGCCCTCCCTGCCAAGCAGCCCAGCCGACCCAGAACACCACCCTCCCTGTGGAGTAAGGAGGTCGAGGGCCAGTCTCAAGCCTCAAGAAGCCCAGCCGACCCAGAACACCACCCTCCCCCTGTGGAGAGTAAGGAGGTCACGAGGCTAGTCTCAAGCCTCCTGCCAAGAAGCCCAGCCACCCAGAACACCACCCCCTCCCCGTGGAGTAAGGGAGGCTGAGGCCAGTCTCAGCCTCCCTGCCAAGAAGCCCAGCCGACCCAGAACACCACCCCTCCCGTGGAGTAAGGGAGGTCGCGAGGCCAGTCTCAAGCCCTGCCTAGCAGAAGCCCAGCCGACCAGAACACCACCCCTCCCGTGGAGTAAGGAGGTCGCGAGGGCCAGTCTCAAGCCCTCCCTGCCAAGAAGCCCAGCCGACCCAGAACACCACCCTCTCCCGTGGAGTAAGGAGGTCGCGAGGGCCAGTCTCAAGCCCTCCTGCCAAGAAGCCCAGCCGACCCAGAACACCACCCCTCCCTGGAGTAAGGAGGTCGCGAGGCCAGTCTCAAGCCCTCCCTGCCAAGAAGCCCAGCCGACCCAGAACACCACCCCTCCCGTGGAGTAAGGAGGTCACGAGCCAGCCAGTCTCAAGCCCTCCTGCCAAGAAGCCCAGCCGACCCAGAACACCACCCCTCCCCGTGGAGTAAGGAGGTCATGAGGGCCAGTCTCGAAGCCCTCCCTGCCAAGAAGCCCAGCCGACCCAGAACACCACCCCCTCCCCGTGGAGTAAGGAGGTCAGAGGGCCAGTCTCAGGCCTCCCTGCCAAGAAGCCCAGCCACCCAGAACACCACCCCTCCCCTGGGAGTAAGGAGGTCGCGAGGGCCAGTCTCAAGCCCTCCCTGCCAAGAAGCCCAGCCGACCCAGAACACCACCCTCCCCCGTGGAGTAAGGAGGTCGCGAGGCCAGTCTCAGGCCTCCTGCCAAGAAGCCCAGCCACCCAGAACACCACCCTCCCCGTGGAGTAAGGAGGTCGCGAGGGCCAGTCTCACCTCCCTGCCAAGAAGCCCAGCCGACCCAGAACACCACCCCTCCCCTGGTGAGTAAGGAGGTCGGAGGGCCAGTCTCAAGGCCCTCCCTGCCAAGAAGCCCAGCCGACCCAGAACACCACCCTCCCCTGTGGGAGTAAGGAGGTCGCGAGGCCAGTCTCAAGCCCTCCCTGCCAAGAAGCCCAGCCGACTCCAGAACACCACCCCTCCCCGTGGAGTAAGGAGGTCACGAGGGCCAGTCTCAAGCCCTCCTGCCAAAGCCCAGCCGACCCAGAACACCACCCTCCCCGTGGAGAGTAAGGAGGTCGCGAGGGCCAGTCTCAAGCCCTCCCTGCCAAGAAGCCCAGCCGACCCAGAACACCACCCCTCCCCGTGGAGTAAGGAGGTCGCGAGGCCAGTCTCAAGCCTCCTGCCAAGAAGCCCAGCCGACCCAGAACACCACCCTCCCCTGTGGAGTAAGGAGGTCGCGAGGGCCAGTCTCAAGCCCTCCTGCCAAGAAGCCCAGCCGACCCAGAACACCACCCCCCTCCCGTGGGAGTAAGGGAGGTCAGCGAGGCCAGTCTCGAAGCCCTCCTGCCAAGAAGCCCAGCCGACCCAGAACACCACCCCCTCCCCGTGGAGTAAGGAGGTCGCGAGGCCAGTCTCAAGCCCTCCCCGCCGAGAAGCCCAGCCGACCCAGAACACCACCCCTCCTGGAGTAAGGAGGTCGCGGGGCCAGTCTCAAGCCCTCCTGCCAAGAAGCCCAGCCGACCCAGAACACCACCCCTCCCCGTGGAGTAAGGAGGTCGCGAGGCCAGTCTCAAGCCCTCCCTGCCAAGAAGCCCAGCCGACCCAGAACACCACCCCTCCCCGTGGAGTAAGGAGGTCGCGAGGGCCAGTCTCAGCCCTCCCTGCCAAGAAGCCCAGCGACCCAGAACACCACCCCTCCTCGTGGAGTAAGGAGGTCGCGAGGCCAGTCTCAAGCCCTCCCTGCCAAGAAGCCCAGCCGACCCAGAACACCACCCTCCCCGTGGATAAGGAGGTCGCGAGGGCCAGTCTCAAGCCCTCCTGCCAAGAAGCCCAGCCACCCAGAACACCACCCCCTCCCCGGGGGTAAGGGAGGTCGCGAGGGCCAGTCTCAAGCCCTCCCTGCCAAGAAGCCCAGCCGACCCAGAACACCACCCCTCCCCATGGAGTAAGGAGGTCGCGAGGCCAGTCTCAAGCCCTCCTGCCAAGAAGCCCAGCCGACCCAGAACACCACCCCCTCCCCGTGGAGTAAGGAGGTCGCGAGGCCAGTCTCAAGCCCTCCCTGCCAAGAAGCCCAGCCGACCCAGAACACCACCCCTCCCCCGTGGGAGTAAGGAGGTCGCGAGGCCAGTCTCAGGCCTCCCTGCCAAGAAGCCCAGCCGACCCAGAACACCACCCCCTCCCCGTGGAGTAAGGAGGTCGCGAGGGCCAGTCTCAGCCCTCCCTGCCAAGAAGCCCAGCCGACCCAGAACACCACCCCCTCCCGTGGAGTAAGGAGGTCGCGAGGGCCAGTCTAAAGCCTTCCCTGCCAAGAAGCCCAGCCGACCCAGGTAATTCAATAGCCCACCTGAATTTTTGGCGCCTTTTCCAACGGCTGCCTGGTCACAGCCCTGCCGCTCGTCTCCTCGGCCAAATCCAAAGCGGATTTCTGGACGCGAACTTCTGCTGCTGGGAGCTGGGAAAGCAGAGTTCAGCAGCTTCTGATAAGCCTGCCTGCTACCAACAGATAGTAAAAAGCTACATATTTCTGTTCTCAGTGCTTGCCAAATAACGTAGAGGGAAAAAGCTGTTAATTTTTGTTTTCCTACAGACTTGTATTAATTGAAAGTAAGGTGCAAACACTGTATGTAAGGCAGAGGGATTGTGTGGGACTGCAGCAGGACCCGGTTGAAATTGAGTGACTCAGGGCAACGCAACACAGGCTGCGGGGGACAGATTGCTTGCTATACCTTACGGGACCTGGGCAGTTAAGATCGCTAGGGACTCGTGTGGGAAATTGGGCTGGTACTTGCCTGCAGAGCCTCTGAGTTCTCGAGACCAGGCGCCGTGAGACCCCTGATCCCTGCAGCATTATCCAGCTCCATTACACGCTGCACCAGCCAATCTCAGACTAATCGCCTCCCTTTCTGCCTGCTTAAAACGATTTGTTCTCCTCTTTCTCTCCCAGAACACACCCCTCCCCGGGAGTAAGGAGGTCGCGAGGCCAGTCTCGAAGCCCTCCTCGCCAAGAAGCCCAGCCACCCAGGTAATTCAATAGCCCACCTGAATTTTGCGCTTTTTCCAACGGCTCCCTGGTCACAGCCCTGCCGCCGCCTCCTCGGCCAAATCCAAAGCGGATTTCTGGACGCGAACTTCTGCTGCTGGGAGCTGGGAAAGCAGAGTTCAGCAGTTGAACCCCGCCGAACGCCACGCTGCTCGCCCCCACCCCGCCCACCACCACCCTTGCTCGCTCTTTGAATATATACCCTATAGTAGGTCAGGTGACACGAAACGCAAAATAACCTATCAGCCCACTTCTCCAGCTGCAGGTTATAGAATCCAGCCCTAGAGGCCGCTGTCTCGCTTGGCAGACCCACTAGTATCTCACCCTATTAACAATGTTAATAGCCAGCAGGCTCACTCTTCTTGCTCATCACTCCCCAGTGGCTCCTCCACCCCATGACTCCACCACCAACCCTGTTCCCTTAGCTTTCTCTGACAATTACCGGCCCAACCATCCCTCGCCTCAAGCCAATGCCCTCTAGTACTAACCCACCTTTCTTTGCCTATACCTTGCTCACACCTCACTTCAAATGGGCAAAGCTGTACCACAGTTTTTCCCCAACTTATAACCCAGCCCCCTCCCAGCTACAATGTCTTATTGCTACTTCTCCCCATCGCTCCCTCCCTTCTACCTGGTGACATCTCTAGCTTACCAGTGCCCACCCACAACAAAAAAACAAAACATTCTCCATTGCGCTCACAGCATGAGTCTCTTAAACTCTCCAGGCTCTCCCTGCTGCGACACGCATTCCTTCTACTCCTCCTTTCTGGAAACATTCATCCCAACCCGGGTCCCCCCTCAACAAAAACCTCCCCAAACAAACCACAGGGAAGACTACTGCTGGCATCACTTAACATCTGTAGCCTTCCCAAGAAACACACCCTACTGCAGGGTTGGGTTGCCCAACATGCCCCAGACATCCTAACCCTCTCTGAAACCTGGCTATCAAATAAAATCCCCAATGATGCTGTTTCCCTAAGCAACTATAACCTCCTTAGGGCGGATAGATCCGTAAGCGAGGTGGAGGCTGCGATATACATTAAATCAACGCCTAGCCACCATCGTTGACATCCCTCCCCCAAACATGAGGCCCAGACTCTTGCAGTCAAAATTAGATTGGGCTCTAAAACAATCATCATCATCTCAGCCTATATCCCCGAGAAACCAGAAACCCGCTTTGAATCCATCCTCCACACTGTCTCACACCTCCCAAATACTAATGAAACCATATTAATGGGTGACTTCAACATCGACTGGCATCCCCATCCTCCTCCGTCTTCAGTGATGCTGCCCAGGCTATCGGTCTCTCCCAAATTATCACATCCCAACGAGGCGCGACACAAGAACAGGGACATCCTCACTACTAGATCTCATCTTTACCAACAGGCCAAAAATATTACCAGGCTTCAGTGCTCCTGACTCTATCAGTGACCACTCCCGGTTCTCTGCTGGTGGTCGGCAACCTGCCCACTGCACCACCCAAAACCACATTGCACCGAAAAATCAAAAGGAGGCATAAATAACCTCAAAGAATACCTAGCCAATAGTTACTGGCTTCCCTTATATAATGCACAATCAGTTGATGCCGCCTTGCCCACTTTATAGCTACCTTTAACAAAGCCTGCGATATATGCTCCCCTCACTGGGCAGGTCGTGAAATCCAGGTCCACACCATGGATAACACCCTCCTCCTAAAACTCATGCAACACAGGGACAACCTCTGGCACAGGGCCATAGACTCCAACGCCCCAGGACAGACAACTATACAGGGAGGCTCGAATAAATGCACCTGGGCACGCACGGCAGGCCAAGGCCGATCATATCAGCACACCCTCCTCCTCCTGGGAGATGGGAGAAAGTTCTGGAGAAACATACATGAAATGAGCAAATCACGTCCCCACCCCTACCCAACTAAGTCTGAATGGGGACGCTACCCAAGATCCAGCTAAAATCACTGAAGCCCTCAATGAAACTTTCTCAGACCTCTCACATCCTCCCGCCTAACTTCTTCCACCCCCATACCTCCCTCTACTCCACTTATGGCGAGAACAGCCCTCCCTCCTCCTTTCCGGTTCCGCACTCATCCCCTGCTCCTTAGCTGTTGCTATATCTCCAAAGCAATCGCTAACACTCGCTTCAGCAACGACTCCCTGGACCTAAAACTCATAAGGCTTACCCTTGATATCACCATAACCCATCTCACACATATCCTAAACCTCTCACTGCGCCTCGGCCAATTCCCCACTGCCTGGAAAAAAGCCGTGATCACCCCTATCTTAAAGAGTGGGGATCCCACCCTCCCCGGGAACTATAGACCAATCTCTATACTCCCTCCTCTCTCCAAAGCCCTGGAAAAAATAGTCTCTGACCAACTTACTGAGCATCTAACAAAACACAACCTGCTCAGCAAGGAACAGCATGGGTTCAGAGCTGGCCACAGCACCATCACGGCTCTCGCCGAGCTCACAACATTCATCCATGAGGCGCTCGACCAAGGGTCGCTAGCAGGGGCTATCTTTATAGACTTAACTAAGGCCTTCGACACGGTCAGCCGCAATTACTCCTTCAAGTCCTGCCGCAGCTAAATGTAGTCTCCGAGCCGCTGCCTGGCTAAAGGACTACCTCACAGAGCAGCTACTTAGCAAGTAGATTAAACTCCACCATCTCACTTCCAAGCCGTTCGCTCCGGTGTTCATGAAAGTCAATCCTAGAGCCCACTGCTCTTCACTCTCTTCCTTAATTCTCTCCCAAAGCCTGCAGTGGTCATCTCTTACTCTATGCCGATGACGCGGTTCTCTACCGAAACACCCCAACCAGACGTACTCCAGCACACCCTCCAGGAATACTTCGGGAGCTGGAAAACTGGTTCGCTGACCACCGACTGATCATTAACTATTCCAAACCAAGGCCATGACCTTGCTCACCGCCAAAGCCCGCACAGCCAGATGGCTCTTCACATTTCAATGGATGGTTCCTGCTGGAGCGCGTCAATCACTTCAAATATCTGGGGTCACCCTGGACACCTCCCTCTCCTACCACAGACATGTACGCCTCCTCTCGGCAGCAATCAACTCAAGAGTGGGTACCTCTACAGAATCAAAAACAGTCTGCCCGCCATGCCATGCAGATAGCTGTCACATCCTCCATCCTCTCCCTAATCGATTATGGGATTGTAATTCACGCACTGCTGATAACTCCACCCTAAGCTGCATCACCACTGCTCTAAACAAAGCATGTCGCCTTGTCTCGGGCAGTGACAGACTCACCCACACCTGCAACCTATACCGAATGACTGGCTGGCTTAATTTTGACCAAAGGCTCAAGTACCACACCTGCTATTCTAGCAAAAAGATCCACCCCCAAGAAGCGCCCAACCGCCTTCACCATCATCAAACCGCCCCTCTCAGGCGACTACCAGACTCACGGCTTCCACATCCTTCGTGGTTCCCCATGCCGAACATCCCTTCGCAGAGATCCCTCCGCCACTGTGCCCCATTTGGCTAAACACTCTTCCACCCTCTCCCAATCCCGCAACATCCATCTCTTCAAAGCAGGCCTAAAACCTTCCTAATGGATAGCTCAAATGTGCATGCTACGTTGACCTACCTGTTTCGCTCCCTCCCCCACACCCACAGGGGCACTTTCTGACCCACTAACCCCCCCATGTCGCCAACCCAGTGGTCACAGGTATGTCACCCTACCTGCCCAAACGAGAGAAAAAAAAAAAAAAAAGTCCCTCTGCCATGATACCTACAATTAACTCAGTAATGCCACTTGTTTATTATGCATTGAAAGTTGCCTTCCATTGCCTTTCTGGCATATGTCTCCACCATCTGTAACCACCGGAGAGCTAATGTTGCTAAAATGTGATTTGTACATAAAACTGTAAATAATTTGTGCCTGTATATAATCTGTCCTGGTCTGTTCCGTCTGTCTTCCCCAACTCGTATTCCCCCCCTCCACCCTTTGTTAACTGACGTGGAGCCTTTGCAAAAGAGTCTTTGACTCAAAGGTTTGTAATTCCGAATTCTCAGTAAATAAATAAAAGTAAATAAATAAAGACTAGAGCAAAATTAGATAGTGAGCTGGTAAGATGATCAGCAAGACATCAGTGGCATTTCTATTTAGATAGTAGTCAATGTTATTAATCAGATTTGAGTTTCATTCACATTTTCATCAGTCTGTGCCCTTTTCTTTTACCTTGCAGCTGTTGTCAACACAGCAGTGACTCTTGTGCTTATAATGTTCTTTGCTTATCAATAACGCTCCACCAAAGAAGGGTTTTTGGAGATTCTCAGGGGTTTGCCTCAAAACATCAGGTGCTCTGGCTTTTTCTTTCAGCATCTAAACCTTGTGGAATTCCCTCGCTCGCTATATAAGTGCATCATGAGGCGGGTGCTGTCTTTTGAATGAGATTTTAAACCATCTGCTTGCTCTGGTGATTGTTCAGTTGGATGTTAAAGATCCCATGGCACTTCTTAATAAGAGTAGGGAAATTTTTTTTTTGAAATTATACTTTGTCTTCTCCCACTACCTGTTGGCCCCAACCCTTCAAGGCATCCAAGGGGTCATCCTTCTGCCACCCTGCCCACCGATACTTACTTCTGGAAACCCCTTGTAGCTTAGGCTTACCCCTCGAGCAGGGGTGAGGTGGGAGGACCCCCGTAAATCAACTTTTCGTTGTGTCCGGTGGTAGTCGGCGAGCAACAGGCACATTGAAGGCATGCCCGGGGAAGCAGATCTTCCCAGAGCCGACAGGTGTTTTTCCATTTTTCCTTCCTCCCCCATGCAGCTTCCAACCCCCCGACATCATGGCACTAGTCGTCGATGTCTGCTGCATGTTGGGCTGCCCATCTCCCTTCTAATGGGAGCTTGCAGTCCCCCAAGCCTCCACCCGGAGTCGCACAAGTACGATGGGCAATGGCCCTCCCACCTGACCCTCCCCTGGAGACGGTGAGATGTCGTGGGACACTCAAGCCGTACTCCTCCCAACCGACCCACCAGTGACCCGAGTCCACTCCCGAACCCGGGTCACTGGCGTGGAGCAAGGTGTGGCGTCCAGCACCTCAACCCTCAGCACCAATGGGGCCAGCTCAGTAGGGGAATTTTTATTGAAGAAATACATACATTCAAATCATAACAAAAAGAGATACTCACAGTTGAAGAGCAAACATAAAAAAAAAAATATACTGTTCCTGGTTCTTACAGCTGTAAGAAAAGAAAATGAAGAGAAATTCTTAGTCACTGTTAAGATTTTTATGGTCTCTATATCAACAAAAAATTATATATTTTGTGTGCTAATACAAAATGGAAGGTAAAGTTTGTGTGCTTGATAACAAAAGAAAAGTTACAACATTTTATCACAGCAAGAGAAAAAGCAGACCTAACTCAAATATTTGTTCCCTTCAAGTAATGCCCTGGGAAAAAAATACATGACAGTGTTTCCATAAGGCTTGTAACTTATCGTTTGTTAATCTCCTAGTATCCTGATTATATACAGTCTGTAGAGCTTTCCCAGTGTTCCCAATGATTTATTGATGAAATACATGTTTTTGTTATAATAACCAGGCACATCTAGCTTGCCATATATAATACATTGTGATGATTCCTATTAGTTGCACAGTGCTTTTATGGTACATGTTCCAACAAGGTGAATATATCTCTAGTATCAATTCTTGATATGTGAGATTCTTAAATGTTGTTTGCAGCCAATAACTTGCTGCACGGGCCCAAAAATGCACTACATAGGGGCACAAATGAAATAGATGCACCTATGTCTCTAAGTCTGTTTCACATCCTGGCCTCATACAGTGCCTTTTAGTAAGGATGGGCATTTCTAACTCCCAGCCTTCCAGGTGTGCTTATGCATAAGACATCCCACCTGAATTCAGGTTTCCTGGTATTATTTAGGTATCCTAAGACTATGCCTTGCATCCCTGGGGGACAGGTAGGGAAATCCAATTCACTATTAAAGTTGCTTAGCAAAACTTCTTGATATAGTTTTTTCCTTGTGCATGTTGCTAATAATATGCACCTGATTTTCCATATCTTGATCTTAGTGAATAAATGCATCACATACTCAGGAATGTAGAAAGATTTTTTAATCTATTTTAGATTATTTGCTACCCAATCTGGTAGGTACTGTAGTGTGATGTCCACTCTGATATAACATCCCTCCAAGCCGTGTTTTGACTTTTACAAATAGGTCCTATGTCAGTCATAATAAAAATACAAAAAAAAAAACTCTACTGGGTTGACCATACCCAAAACACCCTGTTTCTTTAGTTTATAAGTGATGTTCCTTTTTAAAGAGTTCATTCTACTTTTAAGCCTGTAAAAAGTTGCTATAAATATTTGTCTCCAGGCTTGGGGGGGGGGCAGGAATAGATAACCAACATAAACAAAAATAGGCAATAGTAGTGTCTTAATTTAGGAAATCCTTTTCAATTTTGAGATTTTTTTCCCTTTCCAAAGGTTAACTTTATTCTCTGCTATTTTCAATCGAGTTGTCCAGTTCTTGAGGGACATATGTTGAGCCCCATATGTTATACCCAATATTATAATATCTGAAGTGTTTATTGGTATTGCTGCAATAGAGTCTGGAGGGTGCAGATTCTGTGTTCCCAAAACAATTCCTGTACTTTTCTCATAATTTATGCATGAGGCTGAAAATAAAGCAAATTACTTCATGGTTTCTTTAAGATGAACCCTAGATGCTTCATCCTTCAAAACCATCACAATATCATCTGCATAGGCCATGGCTTTAATGTGTGGGATGTTAGGTGATACAGAGATTCCTGTAATGCTAAGATTATTCTGCATACTTCTGAGGAGAGGATCTGGGCCACAAACATAAAGCCGGGGGCTCAGTGGGCACACTTGCCTTACACATTGTTTCAGAAGACTCATTCCTCCAAACTAACCATTTATCAAAGGAGTGATATAAGTTGCTTTGTATAATGTAGTGATCCAATTTACAAATTCAAGTGGTATGCCATAAGCTTTTAATACTGAGAAGAGACAGGTATGTGAAATCCTATCAAAGGCCTTCTCCTGATCTATACTAAGGAGAAAGCCATTTACCATGTTGTTGTTGCCTCTAAAAACCAGTTCCCTTAACAGAATTATATCATGTTGTATTCTCCAAGACTTTAAGGCACATGTCTGCCTTAGGCTAATTAATATTCCTGCAGCTTCCAGTAACCGTTTAGTCAGAATTTTAATCAGCATCTTATAATCCACATTGAGGAGGCTTAACTGTCTCCAAATTTTCAGGTCTACTTTCGTGCCTTTCTTATGTATGAAAATTAATAACCCCTGCATCATGGTATGTGAAAGTGTGCCATTCTGAAGGCAATAATTAAAAACCCCACCCAATGGCTCCATCAAGTGTTTTTTAAATGATTGGTAGAATTCTGAGCTGAGACCATCTTGTCCCAGGGCAATATATATATTTTTAAAGAGTTTATACCTGCCTCTACCTCTGCAGCCAAAATTGGACTAAGAAGAGAGTCCTTCACTGTATCTGGTAATTCAGGGATGTCAAAATCAGAGAAAAAGGCAGGGTCAGGTCCTATGACTCCACCTGTGCCAAAAATCTTTTGCACATAACTGGTTACTTCCTTCAATATACCTTGTTTTGTAGAGACTGTAAAACCCTGTTCTATCTGCAGTGTGGTAATAGTTCTATGTTCCAGTCTGGTTTGGCAGTCCTTAAAGGGGTCAAATGTTTGCTTGGTATTTTGAGTTCTAAATTGCATTTCCTGGTTTAAAGATTTCCTACGGTCATATTATATTTGTCTAATTTCTAGAATTAAATTTGAGATTTGTAATGTATTATCCCTCTCATACATTTCCATATGTGAGATGGCCTTTTATAATGTGTTCCTTAACTGAAGATATTTTAGTTATGCTGTAGTAGCCTTTTCCCCCAGAATATTTTTGAAACGGTTCTCATATGGTTTCTTCACTGTCTTCCCACCAGGCTGCCAAATCTTCATAACAGATTTGCACAGACTCCCTAGCTCTCCATAAGTGATCCCATTTATGCACACATTCTGGCTCACTAGCATCTGTGTCTTCATCCTCCAAGGTCCTTTACCATGAGGGGGAAGCTCTCCTCACCGTATAAAAAACTCTATTATTTTATGGTCTGATATCACAGTTGGGATCAATACTGCCTTACATACTTCCCAGGTAGAAGAAATAAAGGGAAAATCTATTCTCATGTGTAGGTTACCTTTAGTAAAGGTACTTCCCCCTGTCTGCTGTAGAACCTTTTAGCATCTTGCAGGGATGCTTGTTTTATAATCTGGTTCAAACAGTTTGAATCACAGTACATTATTTCTGTACGTAAACCCCTGTCAGCTTTTTCTATACCTCAATTAAAATCCCCCCCCCCACACACACACACAACAGTTCTTGAAGTGTGAAGATAGGGCTGTATTGTTTGAAATAATTCTACCCTTGCAGCTTATGTTTGTATGGTCCCATGAACCAGAAAGCTGGTCCTTGTATCCACTGTTTGGAAGCCTGAGACATTTCAAATTGGGTTTTTAGTCTAGTATCCTATTACAGGATGATGTTTGCTGAAGCATCCATTAAGGTCTTAAAAGTTACTATTCACTTTTTATAAGTTTTAATGCTGTTAACATTCAGCGTTAGGACTTTCAGGGTATCCATAAACAAAGTGTATATCAGCGGAGAACAATTCTAACCAATAATGACCCATCATGTACCCTGTCCTCTCTTCGCTGTGGATCTAGTAATCCTAGAAAATTTTGTGCTAGAGGTGTCACCCCGCCCTTACTCCATATCCGACATAATGTCAGGTAATGAAGAAGACATTGAGGAGGATTCCGAAACATTATCTTCACCACCTGTGTTACCCTATTCTTTCTCTTCTCCCAAAACTCTGAATCTGTTTTGTATGGCTAAATCACATTTTTTTCCCCTGGAAGTGGGAGTGGATCCCGATCTAGGTATTTTCCATTTATCTTTTGAGCATACAACTTGAAACTCATCTGGGGGAGGGGGAGGAGGCAAAAAGGTGGTGTTGCCTTGCGGGGAGGGGGATGAGACCTGTGGCTTAGGCTTGGATTCCAGGATGTCATTAACCCCTTCTATTGGGTCTTCTGACATTGTATCCAGCTTGGAGATTGTACCTGAAGTAGCAGCTGTAAGTGCATTAGGAGCTGACTCAATGCCATTTGGGGGCTCTTGAGCTGCTGCAGAGGCCTGTGCCTGTGCATTCACATCTGCCGTATGTTTTTCAGAAGATCTTGCTGCACCCTGATGCTGTGCCTTAGTTACAAAGTCTTCTTGTGACATGTGAATACCTTTATTGTGGGAGGCCCACAGACATTTAGAAAAAGAATGACCTTGCTTTTCGTATAGATTACCACGAAAGGCATTAGTACAATTTGCTGTGATATGGCCATATGCCATACAGTGAGCACACCTAGTGCTGTCGCAAGCATTACTAAACTGTGTTGGTGACCCACATTTGAAATATGATTTAAGCTGGTCAGCATAAAAAGCATACCTTTACCCCTACCTTACAAAAAGCTACTGTGGAGATGTACCCCATAATCCATTTGCAACAACTTAACTTTAACCTTCCAACACCCAGTCCAAATTTGCTCTGAGTTGATGATAGGTTCTGGCCTATCTAAAACCTCGAAATGTTGCCTTAATCAATATAATATGTCTGAGAAATTTATACTTTCATTCTGGAAGACATTAGTTATTGTACATATAGCAGGCTTGGTGAGTGGAATTGACAACGAAGGAGCCATAAAGGTGTGTTCTTAAGTCAATTAACCTGTGTACTTGTTTAAAGCTTATATCATAGTTCAAGTCTTCTGTATGGGTGAATGCATAAATCTCTGATGCAGAGTACTTCATAGAATCTTTTAACAAGGTTCTAGCCACATATACTTGATTCAGAGGCAGTTCTAAACCTCCCTTATAGATCAGCCTGACTGTATTTTTTCGGGGAGTGGGCTCCCCCGTTGCTTTGAAAAATTCAGAATAGGATCTTTGCTGTCTGGAAACCCCCTCAGAATTTTGTGGGCCCTCATCTGGTTCTTGAGTTTGTCTTGCAATATCATTCTCCCTATTATCAGAAGGGATTGTAGAACTGTTGGTGTCAGCTGAATCAGCCGCTGGTTTTGTTTGTGGCATTTTGTGCCATATTCTCACCTAGTTCATGAACTGCAGCAACTTCCAAACTAGGTGGGGCAGTAGCTGATACTTTCTCCCCATTCATTGGTAAATCATTAGTTATGTTAATTCTAGAAGCCGTAGCTATGGCAGAATCAAAAGGAGCACCGGATTTGGGTGTTGATTTTGTCCCATTCTCCACTGGAGTGCATTCTGCCTCAATAGTGTTCATCACTGTAGATTGTATTGCTCGCTTCTCCACACTGTTCTGCATCCTCATAGTGCTTTGTGGCTCTCTGCATCTCTAAATGTCGGAGCATATCTCATGCGGGACCCACTTTCCATTGTCTGTAGGCACCCAACCCACTTCTCTCAGTGATCACTCTGGTGACCAGGGCTTGGTCCCAGAATGCTGCTGTCTAGGTTGCTTTTCAAAAACTGGTTTGATGGGACCCAAGGTTTTCCCAGAAGAATGCAAGGCATCTGGGCAGTGCTCTGAGAAAGCTGCTTCATTGACATATTCTTTTTCTGCAGCTGAGGTAAGAACTTTCTGTTATTTGCGCCATCTTAGCTACTGCCAGTTTCCTTTCTTCCTCTTGTAACAGAGCCAACAACATGGTTCTTTGTCTTTTATGCCATTCTGCATCCGTTATCAATACCATGTCTGGTGGCAAATCTCTCAATTGCCTTGAAGGTCCAGTAATTGTAGAAGGTGCCGGCCCTGCATTCTGGCTTGCCGGTTCTGTCGTTTCTATTTCCATGTCCTCACTATGAGCTGCAGTTTCCATTGGGACATCAAAGGATCAAATCTCTGTCCTCTCCACAGCAACTCTCTCCTCACACTGCTCCTCAGAATACACCATCTTAGATACATGGTGCCCACTACCCAAGAGTAGGGGAATATTTTATTGAAAGTGACATAAGTTACAAACAGAAATCAAAAAAATGCAAAAAAATTAAATCATAACAATCTCATCATACCAAAAAAAAAACCCTCATTTGATACATGACACTCAGAATTTCATTAAAAGAAATCAGTGCAAGGGGTGTTGGCTAGGCTCCTACTGCAATGGCCACTTGAAATCAGTGCACTGTCACCCGGAGTACAATATCACTTATTTAAACCTCAGAAGCTATCAATATAAATAGGTGTAGTAGACTCAAACACTCCTAAAACATTCAGGTACAGTGCGCATCAGTTTTAAAACTTTGATGGGGTGCGGGGAGCCCAAAATTCATTCTACCTTTCTCACTGAGTGTGGCCCACACTGGGGTTATAGTATCCCATGCAGGCCTCACCACGCAGCAAGTTGGCAAAATGTTCACTGCCCTTATGCAACACATGGCTGAAGTAACCATGGCCTCCAACAATACCATGCAGGTAATTCAACAGATCAATAGTAGAATTAGTAATGCGGAGACAAAAATCATTGCTAATATGGAAGCCATAGACTCCCTCATGGCGATTATCCGTGATCAGGAGAGGGCTACCAAACACTCCATGGCAAACTAGACAACATTGAAAACAGGAGCCAGCATTACAGTCTTAGGCTCCTTGGATTCCCTGAGACTTCTGAAAGAGGAAATCCCCTTAAGTTTCTATACAATGTCTTACCGGAGGTCCTCAAACATGATTTGCTGCCCAGCTTCACAACTGAGCATGCTCACAGAACATTAAACCCACCACCTAAACTGGGGGACAGACCTAGGCTGATTATGGCCAGGATCCTCAACCTTGCGGACAAGAAGTGGATTGTTACTAGAGCTCTGAAACTGGCTAAAGGTGGGCGAAGTGGCCAAAATTCACTCCGCTAAGCCATTCACAGAGTAATATGGAATCTGTGAAGTAATCCACAATGCAAAGTGGAGTACTTAATGTCATAATGAGGAACCTGAAGTCCATTGATGACAATGACTTCACGTTACTCCACCTTCCCCCAATCACGTCAATGTACTTCACATCACTTCACCTTTTTATTGAGCTCCAAGGCGAATTTTGCAGTGATTCATGGGATTGCAGGTCACATGGGCTCTAAATTATTCTGTACAGCCTCATTTCTGTGTAGTGTGTGTGTAGTGGTAGATGGAGACAGTTTCCTCTCAGAGCTCTGCGATTCAAATCCTCTGCAAGCTGTTAAAAAGCCTTTACATTTTTTAGCTCACAATTTAGTACATCGATTGTAGGAAACTCTCCTGTGCGCATATCATTGAGTGTTTATTGTTTGTGTGTGGATTTTGAATGTTAATTTAGAACATTCAGTCTGTGTACTGACAGACACTGGAAGTGTGCTTTGGGGAAGGGCATATCTGTGGTGGAGGTAAGTTAAAATTGGGAGAAAAAGGCAGTCTTTCTGTTTCGGTTATATTTTTCTTGTATAACTGTGTTAATGTACACACAGTAATATTTTCATTAATTCTTGAAATTTTTTTTGCTGATTATTGTGGTGCAGCAGTGCATAATTTTAGTTTGTTTGAAAGATTTGGCTATATTACTGAAGTTTTCAATTTGCTACGCATTACTTGTATGTGTGTGTGTGTGTGTGTGTGTGTGTGTGTGTGTGTGTGTGCGATTCGTGCCATCAAATATGATACATTTTATTGTGCCACAGAGTAATTGCAGCAGTGTGAACCTGCTATCCTTTGCACCTTGCATGATTTTGTACTGCTTTGTGGTATCTTAGTTTTGGACTGTTACTGCAGTGCACCCCAACCGGCAAAAGTATTCTTTTCAGATTGGATTGTGACTTATGAGCACTGGTTAAGGTGTTGTTGTGACTTTGTATCTGCATCTCTTCTTGATTATGCAGTGCAACCTTAATCTGTCTGTGCTTTTACATCTTTTTAGTGCCCAATCTCTATCTGCAAGCCACAGTTGTTGTTTTTTTTGGCTTCACATCCACTGGCCCAGACTGAAAGTTCAGAAATCAAAATTTGTTTAGAAATTTCTTGGTGATCCCCCAAAATGTCTGCAAAGAGATGTGCAAGCAAAGCTGTTTTTGGCTATGGCACTGCTGCCGGTGGCAAGATTGTCCATGGGCGTGGTAGTATGCTGAAGTGCATAGCTGATGTCAGTAAAGGGATTTTTCCATCAATGTTTTTTACAACGCAATCTGTATGGGCAGACTAGATGGGCCAAGTGGTCCTTATCTGCCGTCAAAGTCTATGTTTCTATGTTTCTATGTAGCTTCTCTCATAGTTGGAGGAAATTACATTGTCCCAGCTGGTAGTGTTAGTGCAGTTTCTGCTGACATGAGTATTGATGCCTCAAGTTCCACTTCTGACCAGTTAACCATTTGAAAACATATAGTTGAGTCTAAAGCTGTGACTGACAGTGTCGATGATGTCATGCTCCCCATTAACACCCTCATGGTAGCTGAACCTGATTCTGATCCTGGCAACGATAACTCACAATGTCACATTTCTTTTGGCACTGTTGAGATCATGCCTTTGCCATCTAATGATTCAAAGTGTGGTGAAAACATATTGGGTGATTATGATGATGATAATGCTGTGGTTGGAACATGTTCTCCACATGACAGCATCCAAGCTGAATATGTGGATGCGGATGATGTTGATGAATATGATAATGAAGTCAGTGACCCCTGTTGGGAACCAGAGACAAAGAAAGCCAAGGTGGCTGTGTCTGGGTCAAAAATGTTGTGCTTTAGCAGTTCCTGTTGATGATAATGATGATGATCCAGTAGTAATCATAGATAGTCGTGGTGGTCAGTTGGAGTCCAAGTGTGTCCAGCCTGAAAAATCATCTAGCACTCCCCCCATTTCAAGTGTTAAAGAAACAGACTCCAATAAGCAGCATCAGGGACATGTTAAAAGTAGGGGATCACAATCCCTTGTTTAGGAATTTTTTTGTCCAGTATGCAAATGATGAGTCAGTTGCAGTCTGCCAGTTTTGCCATGTGTGTGTGAGTCAATGTAAAAAGGGGAGTCATCCGGGCATGGGGGGCCAGCATACACATCTTAAAAACAGGTACATGGCACTGTGGACCCTATACCAGATGGCAGCTAATGCCATAGTGGGGTATTCACCCTCATCATCAACCTTACTGAGTATGTTATCCCCTTCCATGAGTGTAAGGCCAAGTAGGAATGTTTGCAGTAGCAATGAAGTAACACCAGAGGATTACTACAGGCATGATGAGGGGAGGATTATGATTTAGAAATCTTGTCAAGTGGTGGTGAGAGTAGCAGTCGTGGTGGTGGTCAATGCAATATGTCTAGTGCAAGTGGTACATCAACATCTGTAAGTAAAATGGGAAAAATAACTTAATTTCTGGACTTGTCACCTGTGCACCCCTCTTCATCACACATCCACACCCCAATCCTGGCCATTCACAGAGCCAAGCCATTTATCACACCCCATGCAAAACGTGTAGGTCAGCCTATGTTGGAGAGTGTTTTTGCCCATAACCTCCTGCCTCCCTGCTTGAAGCATGTGACCTACACTGTGTAAGCAATGTGATGTTTGTGGGCTGCCTGTGAATTTTCACTCCATCTTAAAGCAGAATAAGGTGGAGTGTACAATGCAAAGTCAGAATTACAACGTGAAATGGTGAAGTGAAGGTTTAAAATGGGTACTCCACGTAGTGGAACACTAACGTGAAATGGCCACTTAGCGACCAATTTGAGGGTGGAATTTTACTTCGGTGCCTCTCTAGAACTAGGATCTCTATCCTGACAAGGAAGTAAAATCTTAATTTTTCAGGACTACTCCTGTGATCTGGCAAACCTCAGGAAGGCATACGCAGAGGCTCAGCACCGTATGCATTCTTTAGGAATCAGATTTTCTCTCTCTGGTACCTTACCATGCTGCACCTTGATGTTAATGGCACACCAATTTCCTTTCCTTCTCAGCTTGGATGCTGTCATGTGGAGAACATGTTCCAACCACAGCATTATCTTCATCATAATCACCCAATATGTTTTCACCACACTTTGAATCATTGGATGGCAAAGGCATGATCTCAGCAGTGCCAAAAGAAATGTGACATTGTGAGTTATCATTGCCAGGATCAGAATCAGGTTCAGCTACCATGAAGGTGTTAATGGGAGTATGACATCATCTACACTGTCAGTCACAGCTCATGGACTACCTCAATCGAAATTGGCCTATCGGCCCAAGGGGACATATTTCTGAACTCTGCCCTAGTGCCACAGCTGACATCCCGAAGGGTAGCCTACCAAACAACACACGACTTGCCCAGGATGACCATTGCCCAGACTTCCACTTTACAGGACCAACACAAGGCCTACCATCCAGATCTCATAAGAGACAGCAGTAGGGTCATCACACTAAGTGTAGCCACTCTCAAGAACACCTGTACGATCCATCACAACTGAATCAGAAAAACCCTGATCCCTCGGACACAAGAAACTGTACATTTGCATCTCCTAACTAATACGAGCTTCTAGCTGATGACAAGCAGGCCGAGACAGGGGACTTTTCTGAGTATGCGGAGCAGGAGATGGGGCTAGAGGCTACCATGCTAGAGGAGGAACTCCGATCCACAAATGCTGACCACATCTCAAGCACAGCCTCCACTCCACTGTCTCCAGCACACACTACAGGGATATTGGAACCACAGCAGTCAATCTCACAAGCTGAAAGAAATGGTACAACTCCAATGGTGGTTTCTTCACTGGACAACTACCTAGATAATTGTCTTTCAAACTTTTCTTATGAACAGGGCAAGGGTATGGGCTTAGTGAGCTTGGATACCCCTAGTAATGCTTACATTTAGATATTGGACATCCATATTTGAGTTTAGGTAATATTTAAGTTGCCTAATGCCTTACTCCTGCTTATTTAAGAAAACTTTGTTATGACAAGGTTGTTGTTACTGTTGATGCTAATTTTGTATGCCTACAGAACAGGGTGAAGCACAGTAATAGTATACATGCATACCTAAGCATATACTGCAATGCCTGTTTTCTGAAAGAAGGGGGGGATGAATATATATATAATGTTTTTCTTTTAAATAATTCTTGCTACATACTCTCTATCTCAATAAGGGTGGTAGGGTTGGTAGCTGATTCCCTCTTTATATCTCCTTGCTCAATCCTTAGTAAAAGGACAACAATAGGGCAAAGGTTGTCTTTACTACACCTGCCTGTTCTCTGTCTGTAATACCCTCCCTCCCATCCTTTAGAAGTCTTCACCCACATACTGTGACTCTTGAGGCTAGTCTGAGAAAGGAGTAAACAAAACAAAAGCTTCCACGTAAGACAACCCGGGCTGGCAAGGCCTACATCAGCATAGCCAGGCCTTCTGTGCTACAAAGCCTTAATTAGCAGCCGAGGCGTAGCTGCTAATAGCTGTTAGACACCTGGTCACATCCATCTCAACTAACAAGTAGGTACGATCTTGGAGGACTGTGTATCCTCGACCTGTCATACCTACTATATCCACTGTGCGATACTGTGCACTCATTGTAAATAGTTATGTTATTGTAAGTGTTGTTTGTATTTTACTGTCTATGCCATTTGTATTGTGGGTTGTAGCTGGGCCACGGAAAAGACAGAATTCCTATGCCATGAGCTATTCCTTAGCACACTCCTCTGAGAATAAGTGTCTCCACCTAGCAAATATCAACCTATTCTTACCCCTGCCAGATAAGACAACACCTTCTCCAATATCATACCTTTTCCATTTCAATATTTTTCGCCCCTCTCTTGACTATGGCTGATGTCTCATTTACTACATGGAATGTTAGGTGACTTAATTTTCCCCCTCAACGGAAAAGGTGTTAATGCATCTGAAGCGATTGAAAACTCAGGTAGCTTTTTTACAAGAAACAAAACTCACTAGGCAGGATCACAAATAACTGGTGAAAGACTGGGTGGGGGAACGGGAGTCACATGATGCGGGAGACCGAGTAGCTGGGTCCGCTTGAGCTCCGTCTTCTACTCCGCTAATCTGGTTAAAACTACCCAGTTAGAAGTGAAAGACCGATTGTGCTGTGCAGGATATCGTCGGAGGAGTGTGCTGAGAAGAGTTTTATGGAGGCAGATATGCGCAAGCAGACCCCAAAACACACCCCGCCTGCAACACCCGAGAAGGTGGCTAAAAAGCCTAAGACCTCGGCTTCTGAGTTGGGTCACGGGGAGAGTGCATGCAGCAACCCGGATGAACTGCTTTCCCTGGCACGGTTTCTTGAAGAGATGGGTCCCTTGAAAATAACGATTTTGGAAGTTGCTGGTGAAGTTAAAAATATAAATACAGCCATTGAAGACTTATCCAGGAGAACTACGGACACCGAAGCACGGGTATTCTCGTTAGAAAAAAGTAAAGATATGATGGAGTCATCGGTAGTCAAATTAACACAGAAAATTCAAAGTTAGAAAACAAGGTGGAGGATCTGGAAGGCGAAGTGAAGCTAATAACGTCGTTGTCTTAGGACTACCTGAAAAGCTGAGGCTAATAGCCGATTGTGTTTGCTCAGAAACTGGCTGAAAAAATAGCAGGGTCTTCCCTTATGGGCCTAAATACATCGTTGAGAGGGCACATAGGGCGTTGCGCCCATTACCACCATCTGATCATCCACCAAGGCCATTCATAATAAAATTTTTGAACTACCAGGAAAAGCAACTCTTGATTTCCAAGGCAAGGGAGGACAAAGGAATATTCTGGGAAAGTACCAAGCTAAGGATGCTCAAGATCTTCCTTTAACAGTCAGACAGAAGACAGCTGCCTCATCCTCTCGTCAAGAGCTGATACCTGCAGGGTGAAGTTCAGGATGGGATACCCTGCGAGGCTTCAAGTGTATATTGGGAAGGAATGAAATCTTTTGAATCTCCTGACTCAGCTGCACCGGCCTTGAAAGAGCATTCCCAATCTTTTCAAGGACACTTGAGCTAATCAGGGTCACATTCATGGTTTCCTCTGGGAGCCTTAGCGCTGTTTTATTTTGTGAAATGATGCTTTTTGTCTCTCAACTCGGGTTTGAACCCGGGTCCACCGGGGGGTCCATTTTGTTAAATCTCTCATCTTCAGGGTTCCGAAGCTGAGTGGTGTTATGCTATTAATTTTGGTTATTTGGTTTCACAAAGCAAATGCCCCTTGGCGACTTAAGATGGTTCTGGACTGTCTTTTGTATGGTTTCTAAGGACTGCATTTTGTAGAAAGAACACTACTTCTAACCAGTCTGGGACATCTTTTGTTTTTCAGGGCCTGGACTACATGATATTTGTGGGCCTTTTTCGTTTTGGACACATGTGTTTGGACTTCTCAGTATATATTAGGACTTCTCTTTTCGGGCACAAGGCAGTTTCCCTTAAGCACATTTGGAATCATGTTTGGAATATTATTTGGTATTAGGGTCCATTTTTCTAATGGTATCTTGCAGTCTGGGTACCTTTCTGTATATTCTGTTCAGGTGGAGTAGTCGGCGGAGTGGGGCGTGAAAGGCGGTGTATCCTGCTGTCATGGGCCACATTGAGATTTGGGGTGGTAGTGGGCGGGGGGTTTGGTGGGGCTTTTGGGACTATGGGGGTTTTGAGATATGGCTGATTATTTGGTTTTCGGGGGCCTCTCGACTATTGGGGGTTTGGGTTTCGGACACAAGGACTTGGGTTATATGGGTCAGGCAAGGTGGGCTAGAAGTTGGCAGTTAGCTTTTAGGCTATGGGTACTGACACCTGTATAAAATTTTGTACGTTGAATGTTAAGGGAGCTAGACATCGAGTCAAGCAATACAAGCTATTGAAATATTTGGAAATGGCTAGGGTTAAGATAGCATTCCTACAAGAAACACATTTATTACTTGAGGAAAGCAAATGTTTGAGAAAAAGACAATTTGGAGAAATCTTTTCTGCTCAGGGTACCACAAAGAGTAAGGGTGTTTCGATTCTAGTACATAGGCCAATAAGGTTATCTCAGATAAGGATGGGAGGTTCGTATTCACTATTGGGAAGTTATATAGGAGGGAAGTATTGTTAGGATCGGTCTATGGGCCTAATTCAGACAATCAGGATTTTTTAATTAAATTACTGCAAAGGTTATTACCTTTTGCTCATTTGCCCATAATCTTAGGTGGGGACTTCAATGTGGTCCTGGATCCCACATTAGACAGGTCTTCAGGACTACGTATGTGTCTCTCCCTGGCTACCTTAGCTCTAACTGACTTATTGGTACGGTTGGGCTGCAGCTGATGTGTGGAGGTTCTGCACCCACAAGCCAAGGAATACTCCTTTTTTCGCCAGTGCGTAAGTTGGGCTCGAGAATAGACTACATATTCCTTTCTGGGTCCTACTTAAAGGGGTTTTACCGCTGAGATTGTGCCGGCCCCTTGGGGATCTTTCGGCTGTGGAGGTTCTGATCTCGTTTCCATCGGCTTTGGGCAAAGATAACAGGTGGAAAATTAACAACCAGTTACTCCCTACAAGGTTGTGCAGTGCTAACTTTTCAGCTCGATGAATTTTTTGGCCTTGAACTCTACTGAAGAAACTAGGCGGACATACTTTGGGCAACTTTAAAGGTCTTCATGAGGGGCCTCCATCAGGCAGGCCACTATTATGAAAAAAACCAATGTTTTAATGGTAGAGAAATTGAGAGTGATTAAGGAACTGCAGGCTTCATTGGTCTCTAATCCACAAGAGGTGAGCTAAAGTTAACTAAGGTTAGGGATGAATACCTTAGAATGCTGGGGATCAAGCTGAGCTGGCCATCATTAAAACCCAGCTTTATACACAGATCAAGGGGAAGCCGGGCAGACTACTGGCAAGGCGGTTAGCACAACTGGAAGCATCTCGGCTCATTGAAGGAGTCAGATCGGGTAAAGATGGGTTGATTAAAACCCCAGAGGACATAAGTCCTTGTTTTCGTGATTATTATGAAGCATTGTAAGGAGGTATGCAATCTCCCCCACAGCTGAGTGACATCCAGCAATTCCTAGACAGGATACCTCTTCCTAGTTTGGAGGGGGTGGACAGCAAGGTCTTGGTAGCAGACATTACTTATAATGAGATAGAGGATGCGATCAGAGCTCTACCAATGAATAAAACTCCTGGCCCTGATGGGTTCTCACTTAATTTTTATAAAACCTTTTCTTCCCAACTGATTCCGTTACTGGCGGCCTATACGGTATATTTTATCGGAGAGGAAGTGGATAAATACCTTTTGAAGCTTTAATAGTGTTAATCCCCAAGCCTAATAAGTCACTTGAAAACCCAGGTAGTTATCGCCCCATATCTTTACTAACTACGATATTAAAATACTGGCAAAAATTCTGGCTGGCGTGTTAGCAAATTCCTGCCTCATTTTGATAGGACAGGAACAAGTGGGTTTTATGAAGGGCAGATCCTCAGCGGACCATTTCAGGACGTTGTCTCACGTCTTCTCGGCCTCCGAGAGGCCAAGCCCCTCAGGCCTTGGTCTCCTTGAATGCCCGAAGGCGTTGATGAGTTCATTGGTCCTATCTTTACCAAGTGATGTTAAGGGTAGGTTTTCCGGAGCAGTTTGTCAGTTGGATTAAGGCCTTGTATTCAAATCCACGGCAAGAGTGACCTGTAATGGTGTTATATCTGAACCCTTTATGTTAAAGGCTGGGACAAGGCAGGGCTGTCCCTTGTCTCCTTACTTTTAATCTTTATTTAGAGCCCTTATTAGGTATATTGTCTTTAAAGACATGATTTTTGGGATCAAGGTGAGAGACCAGACTATCAAGGTTACTGCTTTTGCGGACGACCTCCTGATTTACTTATCAGATCCGGTCTCTTCTGTTCCTGTCCTATTAAACGTCATTAAGGAATTTAGCCTAGTATCCAATTATAAGTTAAACCAGGACAAGACAGTAGTGTTCCCTCTTTCTAACGGGTTTTTTAAAAAAGATATCATTGGGATGAGTCTGGGTTGGAATTCTAAATCTCTCAATTATTTGGGGCTCTCCTTAACTGTAAATCCTGATCGTCTTCGGCACCTCAATCTGGATACTTTAGTTCGGAATATCGATTTGGATATGAAAGGTGGGCTCAATTTTCTCTATCACTTTGGGGCAGGATTAGCATAGTAAAAATGAACATTTTTCCCAGGCTTTTCTATCCATTATCTATGTTAAATATTCAACTCCCGATGGCTTGGTTCAGTAGAATTCATAAGTTAATAGCCAATTTCATCTGGAATTTTAAGAAGGCAAGGATGTCATATAATAAGCTGGTGGTGCCCAAAACCCATGGGGGCCTACGGCTTCCCCACTTTGCACTATATTATTGGGCTGCACAGATTAACAAGTACGGCAGGTGGCTGGGCTCCTCTACTTCTGTTGGGCATAATGAATATATCCCTCTCTGGTATGATCTTGAACTCTCTATTATTAAGGGATTGGGTCTTAACCATGAGGCCTTGCTGTTTCCCCCCCCCAGATTAGTTCCTCTCTCACGAGTCTCCCCCATCGGTGTTTTCCTCAGGATTCATGATCAAGTCTGCAGTTTTAAATACGAATATAGGTTAGATGCGTCTCAGCCTCTCACTGGCAGCCCATACTGGTTGATTGGAGGAAGCCGATTGGGTATAGAGGGTTACGGGCTTAGAAGATATTAGGTTGGGAGATTTTTTGATGAGGGATGGCAAGCTCTACATGACCCCAGATACTCAACAGGTTGAACCTACCGGTGGGTGAGTGTTTAAGGTATTTCAGGTGCGTCACCTTATAGTTCAGAAGCTGGGACTAAATGGTTTTAAGCCTCCTAAGATAATTTTGGGATACTATTAGACCTTTGGTGGGCACTCCATGTGCAATATCCAAAATATATGCAGTACTTCTGAACTGGGCTTTCCCAGATGGTTTTCTCCTCCTTCAGTTTGGGGCAGTGTTTTTCCTAATTTGGAGCTAGATTGGGCTCAGATATGGTCTAATTGTCATAGGTTTTTGAAGCAGGACCCTCTTAAATTAACCAGTTCAAGATTTTACACAACATCTATTATTCTCCCCAGAAATTGCCTAATTTAAAAATGTTATCGGACTCTTGCTGTTTGGGGTGTGGGTCAGAGGAGGAGATCTACTACATATATTTTGGCATTGTACCAAGATCGCTCAGTTATGGTCAGACATTAAAGAGAATGTGAGCCCCTTCTGGGCCTAGACGAATTGTTTAAGCCAGAGATCTGCATATTAGGATATATGCCTGGAGGTCTTTGTCACACAGAGAAAATTTCAAATCTTTTGATATCTATTTCAGTTAAAAGGCTCGTTGCTTAGACATTGAAGGAAACTAATAGAATCCATTACTCTGAATGGTTATCTGAGCTTTTAGCCCTACTTAGGATAGAGAGACGAATAGCAATATTGCATGATCAGCCCTAAGTTTGAGAAAATTTGGTCTCCATTAGTTTCGCCTATTCATCAGTTATTATATATCAAACCTTTCTGTTTGTATAGCTTTGTCTGCTATGTCCATGATTTTTTTGTGTCCGGGGAGGGTGGTTGAGGCACGGGAGGTGGGGGGAGGACGGAGGAGGCATTAATTTATGAGGTGCTCATTTACTCTTTTATGTTCACATCTACGTAAATTATGCTGTATTATGCACCTTGTGATACTTTGTATACATAGAGTATCGCCTCTGTTCATTTTAAATTGTCAATAAAAAGTTAATGGCAAAAAAAAAAAGACTGGGTGGGGAAAGAACATGCTAGTGCACCCACAAAGAAAAGAGGTATGCTCATTCTTTTACACAAATCTCTCCCTTGGTCTATTTTAAAGTGTAAATCTGACCCACAAGGAAGATTGGTGATTGCCCTGCTTAACACCCCTAAGGGCCCCATTCTTTTAGCAAACATATATGCTCCCAAAGAGGGTGATCCTTCCTTTTTTCCTTGAGCTAACCACCACAATTGCAGACATGACAAAGGATGACACTCCCATAATAACAGGGGAAGATTTTAATCTTACTGTGGTCCCAGTGATGGACAGAAGCAATTTAGGGAAAGAGACACACGTTAGGGGAGTACAAGCTCTCTCACAGTTAAACACAGATTTTAAGCTGGTAGATAGCTGGTGCATAGTACACCTGAAGGACTGAGACCACACCTTTCAGTCAGGTGTGTATGGTTCATTTAGCCACATAGACTTCTGGCTCATCTCTCAATCTCTTGTTCAGTCTACTTTGAACTCCCATATCCTCCCTACTGTTATCTCAGATCATGCCCCAGTCCAAATGACACTCTCTCTCTGAGCATCCCAAGACCTTGCTCCCCTACTTGGAGGCTAAATACACTCCTCATGCAAGATCCTACATTTTTAACATGGGCCAAATCTGAAACTAAATTGTTTCTGCAAGAAAATCCTGTCTCGGAGACATCTGCACAAACCACATGGGAAGCATACAAAGCCAACATGAGGGGAAAAATTATAGGGTATGCCTCCCACAGAAGAAAGAAAATGGAAGAAGAGATGACAAAACTGGAAGGAGCATTAGCCAATGCCAAACCAGCGCTTATCCAGAACCCCTCTCCCTCTTCCACATAACTGCCAGGTCCTCCTACTGAGAATGCAACTAAACAATCTTATATCTAGGAAAGTTGATCTGGCACTTCTCAGAATCAGACACTCATACTGGGAGGGAGGAGACAAAAGCAGGAAAATATTAGCATGTCAAATTCGTAAACAACAAGCCAACAGGCACATAGCAGGACTTAAAGATCCCCGGTCAGGGGAAGTCAGAACACACCCTCAGGAGGTGAATACTATTATGGCAGAGTCTTACTCTTGCTTTTACACCTCCTCTAGAATAGGGTCCAGGCCCAAATTACTTAAATTTCTGAAGTCCATACATACCTCTAAGCTTTCTAACACCCAGTGAGATTCTTTTGAAAGGCCATTAACTCTGGAGGAGATCTCTAAAGAATTGCACTCTTTCAAAAAAGGCAAAGCCCCTGGAGGTGATGGTTTTCCAATGGAATTCCTTCAAGCTGTTGCTCCTCTTATTACTCCCTTACTGTCCCAGGTATTCGTCAGATCTGAAAATTATGGTTTGCTCCCAAGTACTCCTCGAGAGACGACAATTACGGTACTTCCCAAGAAGGGTAAGGACCCTAACGAACAGGCAAACTACCGGCCCATATCTTTAATTAACTCGGACAGTAAGGTGTACATCAAAGCATTGGCCAATAGGTTGAACCCCCCTCTGTCATCCCTGATTCACCCCTCCCAAGTCAGATTTGTAAAGGGCAGATATAGTACTGACCACCTTTGAACACTTTTCAATCTCATTCACAAAGCGAGGACCTCAAAATCCACATCTGCGGCTTTAGCAATAGATTTTGAGAAAGCATTTGATTCTGTTGAGTAGGACTATCTTCTAGCTACCTTGTAACACTTTGGTTTTGGCCCCCACTTCAGGTCAGCGATAACATATATATACCTCTCCCCTGGCTACGGTGCTCACTAATTCAATAATGTCAAACCCATTTAATCTCCATAGGGGCATCAGGCAGGGGTACCCCTCTTTCCTCTCTCCTGTTTGTTTTAGCTGTTGAACCACTGGCAGCAGCAATCTGGCAAAACTCGTGCATCAAAGGGATAAGTATGGGAAAATCCTACTCAACTCTTACGTATGCAGATGACCTGCTTGTTCTTCTCAGAGACGCTCAAGGTTCTATCCCCCATTGCTAGATCTCCTAAATTACTTTGCTGGCATTTCTGGTCTTAAAATAAATGAAAGAAAAAGTAAAATTCTCCCTCTTAATACACTTTGTAGACCCCAGAATATACCCTGCTAGGGGCCTTATGTGGGTGCAAGACACTATAACATACTTAGACATCAAAATAGGAGCAAATATTGACAAATGGTGGGATAATAACCTAGAACCTTTGATAACTGAAAGTAAAGGAGAAATGGACCAGTGGACTACATTACATCTCACTATGGCGGGCAAGATAGCTGCTTTTAAAATGTCCATCGCCCCCAAATTTTGCATATATTTTCGCATTTACCCTTATTCCTACCTACACACTGGTTTCAGAAAATAGATAAGATGATAGGTTCTTTTCTTTAGAGCACAGATAGACCTCGATATAGTTGTAATACCCCGGGAGGACACTGGAAACAGGAAGGATGGGGACTGCTGTGGATGGAAGGATATTAGATAGCATTTCACTAATCTCAGTCTTTACACTGGTTTCACTCTAAATCACATGAGACCCCCCACAATGGTTAGAGATCGAGCAACACATGGGCAATACACCCCTTCTGGTGTCCCTGTTGGGCATAGGCCTATCTGCTCCATTAAAACACATCCAACACTAAGCTCCACCCATACATACTGGAGAATTTTGCATAGGAAAATAGGCACTCCCACCCTCTTCCTCTCCTACACCCCTCTATGGTGCAACTCATCAATCAAAATAGGCGGCCAATCAATACTATGGCCCAAATGGAAAGCAACAGGAAACCTATTTGTGAGGGACATAATAGACCCCGACTCTCAGGCTGTTGACAACTTCCATAACATGCTCAACAGGTGGCCCATACCCAAAAATGACCTCTGGAAATATTTCCAGCTAAGGGATGCACTGTAAACTATTCTTCAGGATAACAAAAGTAGGGCAGGCTCCCCCCCCCATCTCCACAGATGTCTCAACGCTCCCAGAGGGACAGCAGGACTGATATATGCCACACTTAGGGATGCCCTCCCTAACTCAGTTCTCTCCTCCAAAATTAAATGGGAAAACGCAATGCAAATCCAAATATCTGACCACTAATGGAGGCAATGCTGGCAAGCTGAGCAAAGAATTCACAGAGATGCCCGTAGTCAGCTCATACATGACAAAATACTTCACTCTTGGTACAGAACTCCAGCAACACTTAAAACAGTGAAACTTATACCTCAGGACAACTGCTGGAGATGCCAACAACCAGGAGGCACCTTATACCATATCCTATGGCAATGCCTATTGATAGCTCCCAACTGGAAAAGAACAGCACTAGAAGCCAATAAGATGCTACATTGTTACATCCCACCCTACGCTCCCCTGGTGTTATTAGGCATGAGATCAGAAGCTCCATCACTCACTTTCCAGCAGTTTAGATGGTTAATGTTACTGTGTATGCAAGTCAAGCATACACTTCTGGGTAACTGGAGAAATACTACCACTCCCTCCATGAGAGAAATTCTCTCAGCACTTAACCAGGTTTATGAATTAGACAGGTATTCCCATCTGATCACGCTACAAACAAGGACGTTTTAGATATGCTGGGTCCCATACATGGCACCTTTGAACCACAAAGCTGGCACAGGATGATCTACATGTGGTGATGTACTGATTTCCTTGTTTCCCTGATGAAAAGCTAACCCCTGACCACTTCTTAGTATCATAGGTACAGTTTTCCTTTTCTTTCCTTACTTAATCTTGAAAGACAGTATGTAAATAGTTTGTGCTTTTTTCTTTAGATAAGTCTTAGTTATGGCCTTTTTGTCTCACCTTAATATATATTTGAACATTGCTGAATTTACTCTGTGTGACCTTCGTTTTCAGATGATATCCCAACAAAAGACCACTGGAAGGTACATCTTTCTGGTTATGGTTACATGAAACCATGACAACTCAACAGTGGTTCCTCCTACTTGGTCCTGGAACATGTCTTAGGCTGAGGTAAGTGTGACCTCTCTGCAAATAGGTTTTATTTATTGATAACACTCTGGCTTTTTCTCTGGGGTCACACAAGAGCTGTACAGAGCTGGTTAAGGTCTCCAGGTTGCACCTTGAGATGAGCATCTTGTTGCTCAGTGTGCCTCTCCTGGTGAAACATTTTCAATAAATAAATAAACTAAACAACTGTGTGTACTTGCATTTTTTTGTAGTTTTTTGCAGGCATGTACATATGTCACAATCCTAGATATACAGGTTCTTACTTCTAAAACAGTATTGACCATGTATTAGCTTAACCTGTTATAAGCTAAGTTCTTATTTGTTGTTTTGTGTTGAAACTCAATAAAAAGCATTTAACTGAAAAAAAAAAGAAATCAGTACTAACTTCTCCCATTATTTAATCATGTGTTTCTGGACATGCAGTGTAATCTATTTAAATGTAAGAAAAAAAGAAAAACCTTCCACCACATATTGACCTTAGACATTGGATTATGTGTTAGATCATATTCATACATTTCAATTAAAGCATATGTACAGAGTTTAATTACAGTTTCATAAGTTACTAAGCAATATTGTAACACCCACTGACACCTGGCATGCCATAGATAAACTTTTAAACAGGCAAACAAAGCATGGGGGCCCAGATATTCAAAAGGGTTGCGCATGGCTCAACAGTGTTGCACCATGTGCAACACACTGATGAGCCCCAGCGCGATATTCAAATGGGAATTGCACCTGGCACAAATCCTGATGCGCCAGAGTGCATCAGTAAGGTATGCAGGTGCAGGTGGAGGGGGCGTGCCCATGCATACTCTGCACATCCCGATATTCAGCCCGGGATGTGCTGAGCCATGCATGCTCAACCCCTACTTGCGCCGCACAAAGTTGATCCCCCCAAAAAAGGAGCAATGGCCGGCCACCCACAGGTGAGCTGCCGTATTGCAGGGCACAACACGGCAGCTGCCACCTGTGGATGGCCACCCGAGCTCCGGCTGCACCTCCATGGTGGCACCCCCCCCATGCCCGATCACGGTCATTGGTATGAAAAAATAGAATCCTATATCCCTGGTGGTCCAGTGGACCGCTGTCAGCCCGATCACAGGCTTAAGTAAAATAATAATGATTCCTATAACCCTGGTGGTCCAGTGGACCGCTGTTAGCCCAATCGTGGGCTTACGTAAAATAATAATGATTCCTTTTTCCTGATGGTCCAGTGGACTGCTGTCAGCCTGATCGTGGGCTTAAGTAAAATAATAATGATTCCTTTTCCTGGTGGTCAGTGGACCGCAGTTAGCCTATTGTGGAGCAAAGTAAAATTATAAAGATTCCTATATCTCTGGTGGTCCAGCGGACCCCTCCCCCCCCACTGATCCCCACCGCTCCCCTCCGGTCAGCGGCAGGTGGCAGCACCCCACCTGCCTGCCGCCCGCGCCCACGCTGACTGACACCGCATCGGTAGGGCGCTATCGCCCATTGGTCCACAGCTTGAGCCAATGGGCATGCAGCTATACCGTACTACATATTCCAGATATGTGATCTGGAATGTGGCAATGCAGTATGGGCTGCATGCCCGTGGCTCCGCTCTGAACCAACAGGCGGTAACCGAAAAATAACCAGTCAGCGGCTGATGAAGCGGCAGGTGGTGGGGTATTTACCGCCCGCCCGCTGATGGGGCGGGCGGTGAGGATCAGTAGGTGGGTGGGGAGTGGAGTCTGGATCACCAGGGATATAGGAATCTTTATAATTTTACTTAAGCCCGCGATCAGGCTGACAGCAGTCCACTGGACCACCAGGGTTATAGGAATCATTATTATTTTACTTAAGCCTGTGATCGGGCTGACAGCAGTCCACTGGACCACCAGAGATATTGGATACTTTATTATTTGTCAAATGTCCATGATCAGGCTGTGGGGCACATTGTCACACTGCAGCGGGCGTCGGTCCCCAATGGCTGCTGCCTGGCAGGGCGCCAGGCACAAGTCGCCAGGGATCGGCGCACCTGCATGCAAATGGGGCCATAATGACATGTAAATGGCCCCATTTGTGCCTTGCATACATTATGGCCCTATTTGCATGTGCACTTTTGAATATCACAGTTGTTACACCTAGCGCAATGGAACTTGCGCTAGCGCATCCCCCTGCTCCACTCTGGCCACTTGCGCTGGTGCCGTGCCACTGCGCCATGTGCACTGTGGGTGGCCAGGGTGCGATATTCAACAATGCTGAGCCATGGCGTAGCTCCATTGAATATCGCTCAGTCAACGCCCCTGCACAGCCAAGTTGCACTGCACCCAGGCTTGCGCCACAGCCTGGCGCAGTTTGAATATCTGGGCTGGAGTGTTCCCATATAGTATTTTGGTGGATAAATACCTAATGCTATACTTTCATATGTTGCAGTGGCTATCCAAGGTAGTTGCCACTTTTGTGACAAATAGTCCCACAAGCCTTTAGTATACTCACAGGATGTTATAAAATGGGTCATAGTTTCTTCTGTGGCCATACAAGTGGGATATGGGCATGATCTTTCTTCAATGGCTTTATCTTTATTTTTAACCCTGACATTTATTGACCCGTATGCACAAAGCCAAACTGTTTCCCACATTTTGATGGGTATGCTGATTTCTTTAAAGTATTTGCTACTGAGTTTACTTTTTCAGGTGGGCAATGTTTAAATTCTGGAATTGTGGGCATTATATTCATTATTATTATTTTGTAAAGCTGTGAGCTGTTAGAGGTGTGATTACTGGATTTTGAAACATTCAATGTTTTTAATTTTTATGTTGTCTTGCGTGTGTGCAGTCAACATCTTGTGGTCATGGTAGCACAGTGAGAGATGTGTCAGTGTTAGTGAATGCAGGGCATGCTTTTGTAGGTGTGTTCCTCATTCCCCAATTAGTCGGCATGTTAGTACTGATGTGAAAATTATGTAAAGTGCCACAAACTTGAAAGAAAATTGCTGCTGCAATCAGAGACAAGCTCATCATGCAGCAGCAGAGATGGCATGCCTCCTGTATGTGCCGTTCCTGGTGAAACATTTCAATAAACATTGCAGTGGTTTCTGCCACCACCACATGATCCCCAAACAAAGCCAACATCAGTGGTACAATTCCCATGTCGGCATGTCCCCCACCCCCCACATTGTGTGGCGCACTGAGAGCTCACCCAAGTGTGCTGCCGTTTACACAAAGCCGACCTTGTCAGCATGTTTCTCCCCCTTCCATTGTGTGGCACACCCAACAAATCTTCCTGCAATGTCCAGTTTAATTTTTTTTTAACCTGAAAAAAAGAAAATGGTCCCTTGTTGTCCATGATGCCTCCTCCCCCAACCTGCACCTATCCTCTTCGCACCCCACCTCCCCCCATCCCACACTTACCTACAGAGATCCAGTGCTGCAATCTTCAGTGTAGAGGGAACACATCTGGACTCTTCAATGCCGAACTGCAAAATGAAGAAATGCTGGTAAGCCATATAATGGCATCAGTGGGGGAGTTTCAGCTTAGGTGGATATCTCAACCATTTTTATGAATTTTGGATCCACATTTTCAACATTGAGGTCTTGAGATCCTACCTCATGAACACATGCACTGTCATTTCATTATTTGGCCCCAAAAGGTGATTTTGCAGCCACTGTGTGGAATCACCTTTCAGGACTGATTAACGAAATGACAGTACTGATTGTTCATGAGGTAGGATCCCAAAAAGCATAAGTTGCAAATTGGTGACATATTTGATGAGGAGTTTGGTGAGGGGTATTGCTATGAAGGGTGTCCAGAGTGGGGTGAACTTGACCTGGTTGTACCTTGCCCAAAACAACTCTAGTGCTTGTGGAGATCAAAAACTGATGTCGTAATTGTCCTTACCAAGATGTTGATGAAAATGAAAACACATCCACAGGGGTAAAATTAAGGCAGTTATTTAGTAATTTCCTGCCCATGTAGTGCCTGTCACGTCTGGGTTCCAGGCTTTCTTTATACTGCAAGCAGACTGCCTTTCGTTGTGGGACTGCCTCTGTTTTATGAAAAAAATCAGATTATCTAGGTGTTTGCTCTGTGAAAATTGAATTGTGTTGTTTAAGTTTCTGGAGCTGTTGTTCAGGTTTCTGGGATTGTTATTCTGTGTTGTTAAGCTTGGAGGCAGAAGTAAGATTTTCTTTTGGTATCTTCATGTTGTAATATTCATCCCCTTGGATTACAGTTGTAGTGAAACCTTGGGCATTTTCCTTCATAATGTTGCTTGTTTCATATTTCTGCTGGTCAGAAATGTTAAGTTCCTCCCCAGACTGTTCATGGGTATTGTACTATACTCTGCTAGCACTGGGTACTTTGTTAGGCAGCCATCATTCGGGGCTATTCTGGGATATGGATATGGGGTCCCAGTCAGGGTCTGGAATCCATTTGCCCTTTGAATCTTTCTTCCATCCTGCCCCTGCAATTGCAGTGTCAGTGGACCAAAGTGTGTTTAAATCAAAATGGGATTGAGTTTTGGGAAAAAAAGCATCCCTGACAGCTGCCATGGTGGTTTGCAGCTGTTTAGCTGTAGGGTAGTCAGGGGAAGCAGGTTAATTTTCCATGGTTTCAGCCCTGAGGTTCTGTTCATCTATTTGTCTTTTTGCCTGCATAAGTAAGTCTCTTTTTGCTTAACGTCCTCCTTCATCTTTTTCTGTTGTTTAATTTCATCTTCTGAAATCAAATTCAGAAGTCTGACCTTTTTTTTTCCAGCTCTCTTTCAAGAAAAGCGTCTGTATCAGACAGCTGTGCGGGGTCTCCCCTGAGATATTAGCATTCAGCCTGTTGCCATCAAAAAGCTGCACTTTTATATCAGAAGGGACTACAGTATTGTCTGCAAATTTCACATTCTCTGCCTTTTGCACACTGTCGTACTGTGGTTTAGGGGCACTGACACTTGAAAACAGCCCCATCAGTAGTTTGTGCACTTTTTGAGCTGTAACATTTTTTTGTTTACTATTCAGTCCTAATTCAACATTTTTGCCATATGTTTTAGCTGATAAGGTGAAAACAGTAGCATTTGACTGATTATTTGAGTTAGTCTGTTAAATTACAGTACCTTTTCCGGCAGTGTTCATCTCCAAGTCGGTAGTTATAGGCATTGCTATGGATGTACTGCTGACAGTTAAAAATAAAGAAACCCTTGGCTCACCCAAAAACCTCACAAAAACAACAGAACGCTGTTGAAAAAATAAAAGCAGTAATTTTATTACATTTAGATGCACCCCTCACACACAGATCTATGTTTCGCGTTACACTTGATGCTTTATCAAGATAATTTAATCATGCACAAAACATGCTTTATATAGTATTACAGCCACAATTATCCAATTAATTGAAAACAATTAAAAAGCATGAGTCACCCATGATATCACATAAAAAACACATACATGTTAGTTTTTAAAATCACTTAATGTTGTCCATATCAATTATCCAATCGATTTTAACAAATAGAGCAATCAAAGCCCATTTCAGACCCATAAAATAAAATCCTTAAAGGGTCTCTATTATGTTATGAAAAGGTAAATTCCCATAATTTACCAGTATTAAATAATACATATAATGATAAGGAAAGAGACTAGGAGCTTTGAATTGTAGTACATCAGGATGCTGTCTCGAACAGAGTAAAGTTGTAAATCTTGTACATTACATATAAAACATTATTATACTGCAATCTAAGCAATACAAACAATACAAGGGTACCAACGAAATTCAAAAAGGCATGGCAAATCAGGATATTTCATCATCTTTTCTGCAAGTATGGAGCCAATTTAAGATGTCCATTTAGCCCTGGAAAAGTTGCAGCTCTTAGTTTAAACTGTGAATAGGTTATCTTACACATAAGTTTGTTATCCAGATCTTCCCCTTGTATACTGTTGCAAGCTTTCTCCAATCTAAAAAATGCAAATACATGTTTGTTCCCTTTTAAGCGAACATGATTTGATAATGCATTTTCAAGTGACACCAAATTAATATCTCTCAAATGTTCAAAACTCCTGGTTTTAAATTTCCTGACTGTTTTGCCAACGTAAAAACATTTGTAGGTGCATATAGCAATATAAATGATAGCCTCTGTGCTACATGAAATAAAAGCATTTGGCCATATTTTTTCTCCAGAATACAGTACAGTTACACTTCTCCCCGTGCCCTTATAATTACATGCAGCACAATTTCCACATTTATAGTTCCCCTTTGGCAACTTAGATTCATTTTCCATCATTGGGGTTCCACTCCAGCTATGCACAAGAATGTCCTTCAGATTTTTGGCTTTCCGATAGGAAAAATGAGGTCAATTCTCAACAACTTTCTCCAGAACTGATTCCAAAGATAAAATATGCCAATTCCTTTTGATTATATTTTCATTCTATTTTGCCTGTGTATTAAAAACAGTAACGCAATTACAATCCAAATGTTTAGATTCATCATTCCCTTTTCTATCTTTTACTGCAAACCAACCTTCTGTAGGTATAGAGGCCATTTTTATTTTTGCCTGTTGTATACATTGTTTACTATACCCCCTCTTTTTAAATCTGTCAACACAGTACAGTTCTCTTGATAACCACTGTTGTGTTGCACAGGGAACTAGATCTTATCTTAGAGACATAATGCAATTTCTAAAGTTTGTCCAGGAGATGGCAGTAAAGAAACAGTGGATGCTGGTGACTTTGGATAGTCAGTCCATGTACTCTAACATCCATCATGATGATGGATTGGATGCATTAAGAAATTCATTAAGTGAAATTAGAAAATGGCAAAAATGGATTCTCAATGCTGATTGGCTAATACTACCTCCACAGTGGGTATTTATTTTTCAATAGATGCCCAGCAACAAATTAGTAACAGCCTAACTGCCACCTTACCACATACCCTTGTGCAGGGGAGCTCACCCTGCTTTGTCATTGGCTCAAATCACCTGATAAAATTTAAAATCCCTGCCATGTTTTTCTTTAACTTAGTGAGAAATAATGTCCCCCCACACACCGTAACACTGTTCCCACAGTCCCAGCTCCTTTCGCACAAAAAACAAAGAACACCAGTTCAAATTCTCTTCGGGGAAAGAATGGAAAACAGCCATCTTTCTTTTACAATGGCACCACTCTCCCAACCACATTCTCGCACCACACGCTAACTGCAAATACAAACAAAGTCAGTCAGTCGTGATCATGACAGCAGCCCGTAACTCCCCCATGGCATAATAGCTCCACAGTTAGTAACCCTTGTAATATTCAGAGCCTTCACAATAAAATAAACAATTTACCTCACGCCTTTCCCTCGTGGCAGATACTGAGTCCATATCCATTAGGGTCAAAGGTCATGAGCTCACAGAGAGCTTCCGAGTTCTTACCACAACCAAATAAACAAGCATTTGTCAATGCCAAATGTTCGCTCACAGGTCTTTGCAGTGGTGTTTGGCATGTATGGTGCTTTACCCTAATGCCCTGTGCGATTGCTGGTATTTGCACAATAAATTGTCAGCATGACCTTTTTGTTACCCACATTGTGTGCTACATAGGCGGAAACACGTTTTGGGCAGGATGTGAAAAATGACAGCTGTACTGCTCATAAGGAAGTGTGGTAACATGGCAATGTTGAAAATCTGGAGTGAAAATTCATAAACCTAGGAGCGTGTGTGGGAACTGTGCAATGCACGCTGGTAAAACAGTGATTGTTAGGAATTTTTTCACCAAATTGTCAACATTGGCAGTTTAAAACCTCTGCTAATGAACAGTGACACTGTGATTTTCTTAATGTGTCCCATACACTGAGTTCGCACACTGACTGTGCCATTGTGCGCTACATGGCGGAAACACATTTTGGGCAAGATGTGGAGAATGACAGCTGCAGTGCTCATAAGGAGGTGTGGTAAAATGGCAATGTTGAAAATCTGGAGTGAAAATATTGAAAATTCACAAACTTAGGAGCGTGCGTAGGAACTGCGAAACGCAGACTCATAAAACAGTCATATTTAGGAATTTTTTCACCAAATTTTCAGCACAGCCATTTTAAGACCCCTGCTCATGATCAGTGTCACTGTGATTTTCTTAATGTGTCCCATACATTGAGTTTGCACACCGACTGCGCCATTGTGCGCTACATGGGCAGAAACACATTTTGGGCAGGATGTGATAAATGACAGCTATACTGCTCATGAGGAGGTGTGGTAAAATGGCAATGTTGAAAATCTGGAGTGCAAATATTGAAAATTCGCAAACATACGAGCGTGCATAGGAACTGCGCAATGCACTCTCGCAAAACAGTCATTTTTAGGAATTTTTTCACCAAATTTTCAACATAGCCATTTTAAGACCTCTGCTCATGAACAGTGTCACTGTGATTTTCTTAATGTGTTCCATACATTGATTTCACACACTGACTGTGCCATTGTGTGCTACATGGGTGGAAACACGTTTTGGGTGAGATGTGAAAAATGACAGCTGTACAACTCATAAGAAGGTGTGATAAAATGGCAATGTTGAAAATCTGGAGTGAAAATTTTGAAAATTCGTGAACTTACTAGCCTGCGTAGGAACTCAGCGCACGAAGCTCATAAAACAGTCATTTTTGGATTTTGCAAAATTCAACATGGGTTTTTGGACCTTTTCATGAATGATGTCACTGTCATGGCGTTATTGAGGCCAAAGCATGATTTCATGCAGTGACTGCGCAGTGCCTGCAAATCACCCTTCGGGCCCGAAAAACACCATGACAGTGACATCATTCATGAGAAGGGGTCCCAAAATCCCCATGTTGAAAATTTGGTGCAAACATTCCAAAAAATGACTGAGATATGCAATTAAGTTGAAACCCCCCTATCGAGCCCATTATACAGCTTACTGGCATTTCCTCAGTTCGCGGTCGCCTTTGAAGAGTGCAGACGTGTTCCCGGTCCACCAAAGATCATCGCGCCGGAGTCCGGAGGTAAGTATGGGGTGAGGGGTGTAGGGGAGGCTGGGTGCGCAGTGGGTGAGTGCGGGTTGTGGGAGGGGTTGGGGAGGCGCGCCGGCAGGACAGTTTTGTTTACGGGTTTGAAAAAAAAGGCGATGTGGGAAGTTTGCCACGCTGGGGTGGGCTTCCAGCATGGCAGAAGATGGCTGGGGGCTGAGGAGCCGGCGGGGTTGGGCACCCCGTGCGGCAAAACTACACTGGGGGCACCGAGGAGCTGATGGGGATTGGGCACCCCGTCGGCTGTTAAAGCAAGCGTTTGCTACGCTGGGGTGGGCTCCCAGCGTGGCAGCAGGATAATACTTTGGGGAGGGGGCCGTGGAGCTGACTGGGGTGGGCACCCCAGTCGGCCAAACAATGTTTGCCATGCTGGGGTGGGCTCTCAACATGTACAGAAAGCTTTGGAAGCGGCGTGGCGATTGATTGCCGGGGGGGAGGTGCGGCGTGGCGCGAGGGGCAGCGATTAGTATGGTATCGGTGTTTTTCTTTGAAGCAGAGGAACACCGCTGTCATACTGAGCTGCTGCACCCATTGGTGCAGGACCGCCATGCCTGCTCAAGGGAGCAGTGCATTGGGTGGAAGAGGTACACCTCTAAGTGTGCTAATCTCCCAAAATGCTTCTTGTGCATGCACGCTAGCGAACGTAAAAAAGATGCTGCAAAAGTGCAGTGTAATAAAAAAAAAATGTCCAAGCGCTGCTAAGGAGATTTTCTTGTGCCCAGTCCTTTTCTTCTTAATGTGGCACTCTGCATGTGCTCATGTTGGTAAGGTCTGTGTGTTTTTTTTTCGCGGGGATAATCCACCAGAACAGCTCATTAGGGAGGACTACTTTTTGAAAAAATATTTTTTTTTATACTTATATTAATTTTTAACACTCATGTTCTGTCTTATTTTACCAATTCCTTAAAACTCAAAACATGGCCATTTTATAAGTGCAATAATACATAGAAACATAGAATTTGATGCCAGATAAGGACCGCTTGGCCCACCTAGTCTGCCCATTTTCCTACTTAACAGATAAGCTGCAGATCCTAGTTAACCAGCAGCTTACTTCCTCCTACCCCCCCACTAAGACTGCCTTATGTCTATCACATGCATTCTTGAATTCTCTCACTGTACTTGACTCCACAACCTCCTCAGGGAGGCTGTTCTGTGCATCCACAACCCTCTCTGTGAAAAAATACTTCCTCACATTATCTCTGAACCGTCCCCCCCCATCTTCAAATTGTGCCCCCTTGTTCTTGCACATCTCTTTTTCTGAAAGATGCTACCCTCTTGGACTTTGTTGATTCCCTTGAGGTACTTGAAAGTTTCTATCATGTCTCCACTCTCCCTTTTTTCCTCAAGGGTATACATATTAAACTCCTTTAGTCTTTCTTCGTATGTCTTCTGGTGCAGACCCTACACCATTTTGGTTGCCCTCCTCTGGACAGCCTCCACTCTGTCTATGTCTTTGTGGAGATGGGGTCTCACCAACTGTATGTACAGAGAGATATCAACTTCCTGTTTTCTACTATTGATGCCTCTCCCTATGCATCCCAGTATCCCCCCAGCCTTCCTTACTGCCTTCTCACATTGCTTGCCCACCTTTAGGTCATCTGATATAATTACCCCCCCCCGTCCCTTTCCAATTTTACTGTTGTCAGTATCTCAACCCCCATTGTGTACTCTTTCCCTGTTTTTTTGTTTCCCAGGTGCATTACCTTACACTTCTTTGCACTGAATCTGAGCTGCCATACATTTGACCATTCCTCCAACCTTGCCAAGTCCCTTCTCATCCTTTACACTCCATCTTGTGTATAAACCCTGTTGCAGATCTTTGTGTCGTCTGCAAAGAGACATACTTTTCCTTTCAGTTCCTCTGCAATGTCACTTATAAAGACATTAAAAAGGACTGGTTCCAGTACTGAACCCTGTGGTACCCCACTAGTAACCCTCCTTTGTTCACTGTGGACTCCGTTTACTTCTATCTTTTGTGTCCTGTTGTCTAGCCAATTTTTTATCCAGGCTACCAACTTGGGACCCACTCCAAGGCTAGCTAACTTGTGTATTAATCTTTTGTGTGGGACTGTATCAAATGCCTTGCTAAAATCTAGATAGGCCATGTCCACAGCCCCTCCCTGGTCTACTACTTTGGTCACCCAGTCAAAGAAATCTATTAGATTTGTCTGACATGACCTTCCTATTGTGACTCTATGCTGCCTTGGGTCCTGTGCCCCACTGCCCTCTAAGTACTCAACAATTCTGTCCTTCAGAAGTGATTCCATCATTTTCCCTACCACTGAGGCCAAACTAACTGGTCTGTAGTTTCTGGCCTCTGTCCTGCTCCCACTTTTGTGAAGAGGAATCACATATGCCCTCCTCCAGTCCTCAGGTACCACCCCATCTTCCCATGATTTGTTAAAGAAAGTAGTCAGCTGTGTAACTAGTTCTACCCTTAGTTCTTTTAGAATTCTTGGGTGCATCCCATCAGGCCCCATTGCTTTGTTCATCTTCAATTTTATGAGTTATTTTGGAACTCTTTCTTCTGTGAATGGACTGGTATCGACCCACCTATCCAGAGTGTTTCTCTTGTTTGGTTTAGCTACCTCCCCTTAGCTACCTCCCCTTCCTCTTCCTTTGTGAATACTGAGCAGAAATATTCATTCAGTATCCCTGCTTTTTCACTGTCACCCTCTGCCAACATTCCCTCCCCTTTATTAAGCCTCAGTATCCCTCCTTTGGTCTTTCTTTTCTCCCTAATGTACCTATAAAAAGTCTTATCCCCCTCCTTTACAGAGTTGGCTATCCTTTCCTCGGTTTGGGCCTTTGCTATTCTGACTGCCTTCCCTGCCTCTTTCTGCTTTAACTGATAAAGTTCTCTGTCCTGCTCCTTCTGTGTTTCCTTATATTTCCTGAATGCTATCCTTTTCTCCTTAACCTTCCCTGCCACCTCTTTTGAGAACCATAGTGTTTTTTTCCTTCATTGTGTTTTGTTGATTTGCTTTACACAAAGGCTTGTTGCCTCTGTGATGGCTGTTTTGATTACTCCCCATTGTTCCTCTACCCCTCCTTCTTGCCTGTTTGCTAGTGCTTTTCTGAGGCACTCTCTCATTTTCCCAAAGTCAGCCCTCCTAAAGTCCAATACTCTTGCTTTTGTATGGCTTGATTATATGGCTGTGTTTATCGTGAACCACACTGTTTGGTGGTCACTTGTTCCCAGATGGCTACCCACTTCTAGAAACATAGAAACATAGAAACATAGACTTTGCGGCAGATAAGGACTGCTTGGCCCATCTAGTCTGCCCATTTCCCTACCTACAGGATAGGCCGTAGATCCTAGTTAACCAACAGCCTATTTCTTCCTACCAAGTCCCTTTTCATCCTTTCCACGTCTCCTTGTGTATCAACCCTGTTGCAGATCTTTGTGTCATCTGCAAAAAGGCATACTTTTCCTTCTAGTCCCTCTGCAATGTCACTGATGAAGACATTAAAAAGGACTGGACCCAATACTGAACCCTGCGGTACCCCACTAGTAACCTCTCTTTCTTCATAGTGGACTCCATTTACAATTACCTTGTGTGTCCTGTTGTGCAGCCAATGTTTTACAGGCTACCACCATGGGACCCCTCCCAGGCTGGTTAATTTGACTATTAATCTTTTGTGGGACTGTGTCAAATGCCTTGCTAAAGTCTAGGTAGGCCATGTCCACAGCCCCTCCCTGGTCTACTACTTTGGTCACCCAGTCAAAGGAAATCTATTAGATTCGTCTGACATGACCTTCCCACTGTGAATCCATGCCTTAGGGTCCTGTTCTCCACTGGCCTCTAGGTACTCAACTATTCTTTCCTTCAGAAGTGACTCCATCACTTTCCTACCACAGAGGTCAGACTGACAGGTCGTAGTTTCCTGCCTCTATCTTGGTCCCACTTTTGTGAAGGGAATCACATCCGCCTCCTCCAGTCCTCGGGTACCACACCATCCTCCCATGATTTATTAAAAAGAGTAGCCAGTGGTTTCACTAGTTCCTCCTTAATTCTTTTAGAATTCTGGGGTGAATTCCATCAGGACCCATTGCTTTGTCCACCTTCAGTTTTAGGAGTTCTTTCAGAACCCTTTCTTCTGTGAAGGACTGGGATGACCCCCTATCAAGAGTGCTTCTGTTAATTGGATTAGGCACTTCCCCTCCTCTTTTGTGAATACTGAGCAGAAACATTCTTTCAGTATCCCTGCTTTTCACTGTCCCCTCTGCCCACCCACGTTCATTCTATTCAGCCTCACTATCCCTCCTTTGTCTTTCTCGCCGCTGATGTACCTATAAAAGGTTTTATCCTCTTAACTGAGTTGGCTATCTTTTCCTCAGTTTGGGCCTTTGCTATTCTGACTTCCCTCCTGCTTACTTCTGCCTTAACTGGTACAGCTCTCTGTCCTGCTCCTTCTGTGTTTCCTTATACTTCCGGAATGCTATCTTTTCTTCCTGACTTTCACAGCCACCTCTTTTGAGAACCATAGTGGCTTTTCTTTCATTTTGATTTGTTTATTTGCTTCACACAAAGGCTTGTTGCCTCTGTGATGGCAGTTTTGGTGATTCCCCATTGTTGCTCCACACCTCCTTCTAGCCTGTTTGCTAGCACTTTTCTGAGACACTCTCCCATCTTGCCAAAGTCAGCTTTCCTAAAGTCCAGTACCCTCACTTTTGTATGGCTTGACTCTGTAGCTGAGTTTAACATGAATCACACTGTTTGATGGTCACTTGTCCCCAGATGGCAACCCACTTCTAGATCTGAGATCCTCTCACTGTCCCCATTTGAGAGGTCTAAGATTGCTCCCTCACGAGTGGGTTCTGAAACTAGCTGTCTAATGCTGCACACCTGTAGGGCATCAAGAATGGCCCTGCTCTTGGATGTGGCTGCAGCAAATGTGCTCCAGTTAACATCTGGCATATTCAGGTCTCCCATCAATAGTATCTCCCCTTCTCTGCCATTTAAGAATGCCTTCATCATATCCTTGTCCATTCCTCCCCTGACATGGGGTCTGTACACAACCCCTATGCAGATTGTGGTGCCCTTCCAGTCTCCAAGGTGACCCACAGTGCCTCCTCTCCTCCCTGTTTACTCTTTTGTTCAGTTGCTTTTTGCTCCCTTCCTTTACATGAGAGCTACTCCTCCCCTCTTCTCCCTGCTGCTCTCCCCTGTAGAGTTGCGTTGCCTGGTATGTTAACATCCCAGTCATGGTTCTCTGTGTACCATGTTTCTGTGGATCACATGATATCCAGGCATCCTCTTCCATCAAGGCCACCAGCTCAGGGAGCTTGTTGTTGCCCAGACTATGGGCATTGGTACTCATTACCTCCATTTCCTGATGGCCTTACTCCTTTTGCCCATCCCTGTCCTTCTTGCCTTTGTCACTTTCTCCATTTACCCTGCCCTTCTCCCTTTATATTGGTGTTTGCTGCACTTACTATCAGTGATTATTTTGGAGACTAGGTTTTCCCTCCTTTCAGTGCCTCCCCTTGGCTAGTTTAAGCTTGCTAGAAGCATTTAAACCTATCACCTAGGATCCTGGTTCCCTCCCGGACAGATGCAGCCCATCATGCCAGTATAGGCTTGCATCACTCATGTAGGACCCCAGTCCCCAATGAAGCCAAATCCTGAGCTCCACACCAGTTTTCAACCACTGATTGAATCCCATGGTGTGGAACACCTAACCTCTCCTATACCATAGATGGGCAGCACCTCCGAGAAGGTTATCGTGCGTGCTACTTGACTAAGGCCCCTCCCAATTCCACAAACTCTTCCTGCATTTCTCTAATCCCTTTCTTAGCCCAGGTCATTTGTCCCTAGGTGGACAATGACATCCAGCTCCCTCCCCTGTGCAGCTGCTCCGGCAATCCAGAGGATTCGCTCCCTGTCCCTCCAAGCCATGGTGCCAGGCAAGCACCTTACCTCCCTCTCCCCTTCCTCCCCCAGTTCTACCTTCCTAACAATGGAGTCCCCCACCAGGAGTTGTTTTCTTCCCCTGCAGGGTCCCCTGCCACCCTCCGTGGGTCTCCTTTGTGGAGGTTCCCAGCATCCTCCTTGGTCTCCACTGTGGGTGCCTCCATAGAGGAACCACACTTTGCCTGAGAATGGCATAGGTTTTGTGGAGGCACAACTGGAGGGATGCTCCTCTGTTCTACCACCCTCACCCTCCCTGAGCCCACTGTGGTCCAAAGCCGCCTCTTTCTTTGCAACCTCTGTGGCAACGGCAGTGGCACTTGGTGGTCCCTGGATAAAAGGGAGGTCCCACAAATCCTGGTCAACTCAGCCTGGAGATTTAAAGCAACCTCCTCCCTCAGCCCAGAGTACCTGCAGATGGGACAACACCGATCCTCCAGAATGTCTTCCCGAAGACTGCTGCTCCACAGCCACTGCACTGCACCACTCCAATCATGTCTTATTTCTGGCCCCCTTAACTGTTTTCAATCCTTACTCTTTCCTCTGTTTTTTTTCTCTCTCTCTCTCTCTCTCTCTCTCTCTCTACTTTCTGCCTGTGTGCCCATTAAGCTCCTGATTGTCCTGTTCTGAGACAAGAATATTCTATATTTTCAGTGGACCACTTACTTGCTCAGAGGCAGACCTCCTAGCAGCTAGAGGGACCGAGAGCTACTCCCTGCCTTCTAGGATGGTGGGTCTTTAGGCGGTCCTGTGATCACTCACTTCCTGCTCCCAAACAGGAAGTTCCTGTTGTCAGTCAAATCCTGTGCCTATAAAAATAGAACTAGCTTTGGGGTGGGGGATGGAGGGGAGGGAAGGAGGGCAATATAGTCCCAGCAGTGAAGTCCAGTCACACAGCAGTCCTTTCTCCTGTGTCTTCTGCCAAGATATTAGCAGAATCTTTCTAAGGCAGTCTTTAAATGTAGCTTCCTTCTAGCTAAGCCCTCCCCTACTTACTAGATCTTTCTACCAGTAATTTAAACCTCACAGCAGTTAAGTCCTTTCAATCACCTGATATTTACACCTATAACTGTTCAGATACCCATTCAGTTCAGTTAGCCCAGACAGACACACACACTTTTTTGTTGTTTTGTATGTTAGTTTTTTTTACCCTAAATTAAAAGTCCAAGTACAAAAGTTCTTCTACTTTAGTCCCAGCAGAGAAGTCCAGTCACACAGCAGTCCTTTCTCCTGGTGTCTTCTGCCAAGATCTGAGATTCTTTCTCCGTCCCCATTTGATAGTACGAGGTCTAAGATTGCTCCCTCCTGAGTGGGTTCCAATACTAGCTGTCTGAGGCATGCAACTTGTAGGGCATTAAGAATGACCCTGCTCTTGGATGTGCCTGCAGCAAAGGTGCTCCAGTTAACATCTGGCATATTCAGGTCCCCATCAACAATATCTCCCCTTTTTCTGCCATTCTAAGGATGCCTTCTATCATTTCATTGTCCATTCCTTCCCCCTGAGATGGGGGTCTGTATATAACCCCCATGCGGATTGTGGTGCCATTTTCTGTCTCCAGGGTGACCCAGAGTGCCTGATCTGCTCTCTGTTTACACTTTAGTTTGTTGCTTTGATCCCTTCCATTACATAGAGAGCTACTCCTCCTTCTCTTTTACCCTCCCTGTCCCTCCTGCAGATTGTGTATTCTGGTATGTTGACATCCCAGTCATGGTTCTCTGTGTACCATGTTTCTGCGACTGCCGCAATATCCAGGCAACCCTCTTCCATCAAGGCAACTAGTTCAGGGAGCTTGTTACACAGACTACAGGTACGTACTCATCACCCTCCACTTTTTGATGGCCTTACCCCTTTAGCCCTATCCTGTCCTTACTGCCTTTGCCTTTTTTTACATTTACCTATGTCCTGCTCCCTAATGACTTCTCTACCTTGGTGTTTACCTCACTAATTACCATGTTTTGTGGGGAGGGGCTGGGATTTCCCTGCTCCTTTTCAGTGCCTCCCACCTTGGCTAGTTTAAATGCTTGCCAATGAAGCATTTAAACCTACCACCTAGGATCCTGGTTCCCCCCTGGACAGATGCAGACCATCAAGCCAGAATAGGTCTGCATCCATCCAGGCTGCACCCCAGTCCCCAATGAAGCCAAATCCCTGAGCTCCACACCAGTTTTTCAACCATTCATTGAATTCCCTGGTGAGGAGTACCCTATCATCACCCTTGACATAGACAGGCAGCACCACCAAGAAGGTTACCATATGTGCTACTTGTCTAAGGCCCCTCCCCAACTCTACAAACTCCTCTTGCACTGTTCTGATCCCATTCCTAGGCAGGTCATTTGTCGCTAGGTGGACAATGACACAGTGACATCCAGCTCCCTCCCTTGTGCAGCTGCTCCCACGATACTGACAATTCACTTCCTGTCCCTCCAAGCCATGGCACCAGGCAGGCACCTTACCTCCCTCTCCCCTTCCTCCCCCATTTCTACCCCCTAATGATTGACTCCCCCACCAGGAGTTGTTTCCTTCCTCTCTGGGGTCCGTGCCACCCTCCTTTGGGTCTCCTTTGTGAAGGTTCCCAACATCCTCCTTGGTCTCCACTGCAGGTGCCTCCATAGAGGAACCACTATCCACCAGAAGAGTGTATGAATTGTGGAGTGGTACAGCTGGAGGGATGAAACTCTGTTCCACCACCCTCTCCCTCCCTGAGCCCACCCTGGTCCAGCCTCTCCTCTTTCTTGGCAACCTCTGAGGTAGTTGGCCCTGGTGGTCCCTGGATGGGGGAGGAGGTTTCACGAATCTTAGCCAGGTCAGACTGGAGATGGGCAACCTCCTCCCTCAGACCAGAGAGGTGCCTGCAAATAAGGCAGCACTGCAGCCTCCAGAATTTCTTCCAGAACACTGTCACCCCACAGCCATTGCACTGCACCACTCCTATCATGTCTTATTTTGTGTCCCCTCTCCTGTTTCTCTGTATGCTTACTCTCTCCTCTCCTTACAACTCTCACCCTTCCTGTTCTGGGACAGCAACTTCCTATATTCTTCAGTAGCCTCCTTCTTCCTTGCTCAATGTCAGACCACCAGCAGCTGGGGGGAGAGCCAACTACTTTTTTCCTTTAGGGTTGACAAAACTAATGTTTCTCTATGATCCTTCCCTTCCTGCTTCCAAACAGGAAGTTCCTGTTGTCAGTCAAATCCAGTGGCTATAAAAGTAGAACTGACTTAGGGTGGGTGGCTGGAGGGGTGGGATGGAGGGCAATTAGTGAGTAAAAAGGCTAGAAACAGGAAATTGTAATTGGAGTCACCTCCTTTTATATGGTCTAAACCCACATTCTCTCTCTCTCTCTCTCTCTCTCTCCCCCTCCTATTGGTTTATCAAAGTAAGTTGATACAGTATCCTTCACAGCACAGAACACACACTGCCTTTCTTTCTTTTTTAACCCTAAATAAGACCCCTTCTACTTCTAATAAAGTATCACTCTGTTTAATCTCAACGGAAACTGATTTCTGCTGAGATAGAAGTGTTAAATTAGTAAGAACATTGTACCTTCTTTCAGTTAGCTGCTTTCTACTTTACAGGCTAGGAACAGGAAGTTGTAATTGGAGTCACCTCCTTTTATATGGTCTAAGCCACACCCCCAATTAAGCGCTCTCTCTCTCTCCTCCTACTGATTTAGCAAAGTAAGTTGATACAGTATTCTTCACAGCACAGAACACACACTGACTTTCTTTCTTTTTTAACCCTAAATAACTTTCTTTTTTAACTATAAATAGGACCCCTTCTGCTTGTAATAAAGTATCTGCTGCTTAACCTCAGCAGAAACTGATTTCTGCTGAGACAGAAGTGTTTAATAAGAACATTGTACATTCTTTCAGTTAGCTGCTTTCTGCTTTACAGGCTAACAACAGGAAGTTGTAATTGGAGTCACCTCCTTTTAAATGGTCTAAGCCACACCCCCAATTAAGCTCTCTCTCTCTTTTTCTCTCTCTCTCTTTCCTCCTACTGATTTAGCAAAGTAAGTTGATACAGTATCTTTCACAGCACAGAACGCACACTGACTTTCTTTCCTTTTTTAACCCTAAATAAGACCCCTTCTACTTCTAATAAAGTATCTGTCTGCTTAATCTCAACAGAAACTGATTTCTGCTGAGACAGAAGTGTTAAATTAGTAAGAACATTGTACCTTCTTTCAGTTAGCTGCTTTCTGCTTTACAGGCTAGCAACAGGAAGTGATAATTGGAGTCATCTCCTTTTATATGGTCTAAGCCACACCCCAAATTAAGCTCTTTCTTTCTCCTCCTACTGATTTTGGGAAATACTGGACCTTCAATGTGCTATAAGGCCCTCCACCACTGGTGTCAGGCCTCATTACACCCTTTATCAATAATGCCCACCCTGTCAGATATTGTTGCTTACATACAAAATACACTACTGAGATCATAGAAGTTTTGGTGCATTTGACTTAGATTGTTCTGACAAAAAATGTATTTTTGTTTGAACAAGTGATGTGTCACCAAATTAAAGGAATGGTTATGGGGGTGCAATGGCCCTTAATTATGCCACTATTTCTTTTCAGAGTGGGAAAAATCAGCTATTTATGATTGTAACCAGAACAAGTACTTTGACTGCCTTATTTTTTATGAACGTTATTTAGATGATATCTTTATCATTTGGCAGGGTGGTCAGGATGAATTATTTTTGTCTGTCCAATATTTGGAAATGACCAACAATAACCTGCATTTTACTGTAACAGCTAGCTTAACTGAGGTATCTTTTTTGGATGTTTTGGTTAAGAAAGATGGGGAGCGAGGGAGGTTTGGGTACTGATTTGTAAAGAAAACCTACAGATTAAAATGGTTTATTACACTTTTCAAGCTGTCATCCTAAGCATGTGGCCACTAATATACCACTAGTTAAATTTATGAAGACAAAAAGAAATTGTAGCACTGAAAGTGGTTATCAAGAGCTCTGTACTGTGTTAATAGATAGATTTAAAAAGAAGGGATATAGAAACAATGTATATAACAGGCAAAAATAAAAGTGGATGCTATGTCTAGAGAAAGTTTATTGGTAGTAAAAGACAGAAAAAGGAATGATGAATCTAAACATTTGGATTGTAATTGTGTTACTGTTTTTAATACACAGGCAAAATAGATTGAACATGTAATCAAAAGGAATTGGCATATTTTGTCTTTGGAACCAAGTCTGCAGAAAGTTGTTGAGAATAGACCTAATTTTTCATATCAAAAAGCCAAAAATCTGAAGGACATTCTTGTGCATAGCTGGAGTGGAACACCTATGATGGAAAATGAATCTAAGTTCCCAAAGGGAACTATAAATGTGGAAATTGTGCTGCATGTAATTATATGGGCATGGGGAGAAGTGCAGCTGTACCATATTCTGGAGAAAAATATGGCCAAATGCTTTTATTTCATGTAGCACTTAGGCTATTGTTTATATTGTTATATGCACATGCAAATGTTTTTACATTGACAAAACAGTCAGGAAATTTAAAACTAGGATTTTTGAACATTTGAGAGATATTAATTTGGCTTTTCTTGAAAATGCATTAGCAAATCATGTTAGTATAAAAGGGGATAAACATGTATTTACATTTTTTGGATCAGAGAAAGTTTGCAACAGTATATCGGGGGAGATCTGGATAACAAACGTATGTGTAGGGAAACTTATTTTTTTTTTACAGTTAATCTTTTTATTGAGATTATATACACAAGATATAGTGCAGTACAAAGGATTATATATGGTAAAATATGTATAAAGAATAAAAAGTTACAATTTACAATATAAGAGAAAGAGTGAAAGGATATGATAGAAATATACATATTACCTTCAAAGAGATCATAAAGAGTATTAAACTGAATTCACATCATATATATGTACTAATCGCACTATACCAAGTGAGAGTACAAATAGTGACAAAAAAAAGAGATGAATATACAATAATGAATGTAGATTTAAAGTTGTAAAATAGGAGCTGCAGTAGATTAATACCGTATAAAAAAAAACTGTATATATATATATTTTATGAACGAAGAAAATTCAAATAGCTCTGCCAGCAAAGATAATATTCGCTAAGTCTGTCAGTAATTAAGTAAGAGATTCTCTCAAAAGAAGAGATACGGGTTAGATGTGTTAAAATGTCTGTCAGGGTTGGAATTAATTGAGATTTCCAACGAATTAGAATAAGTCTCTTGACTTGCATAAACAATATCTGGAGCCATTTGTGTTGGTGTTTCGTTAAATTAGTTCTGTTATCAGAGATGCCAAGTAAACAGAATTTGGGATCTGATGGAATCTGTTTGCCAATAACCTTAGAAGCAAATTGAAGTACTACTTGCCATAAATTAGAGATAAGACTACATGACCATAGTAAGTGTAAGAGATCCCCATTAGGGGTATTACAATGCCAACAATTGCTGTTAGATGTTACACCGATACTATATAAATGAGCTGGAGTATTGTACCATAAATGCAAAATTTTAGATTGAATTAGTCTACTCTGTACATCATTAAAGGAATCATGACAAAGTTTCCAACAATTATTCCATTGAAGGTCGGAAATATCAATATGAAGTGTCTGATTCCATTTATTTCTAGCCGAGAGAGATTGATTAGGGAGTTTATCCCTAATTGCTTTATAAATGGTACTAGTTAGGCCTTTATGAATATTTATCCAATTATTAATGTATGGATACATTGTAGGAGAATTGTTGAGTTGTAACACAATATGAGAGATAGCCGATCTAATCTGTAGATATTTCCAGAATTCTGTTTTAGAAATTTTCCATTTAGCTTGCAAGTTGCTAAAAGAGTCCAGAGCATTATTATTATACATTAATATATCATTGAGAAAAAGGATATTTTTTTGAGACCAGGATTTACAATATATGGGTTTATTTTCCAATGTAAATTTTGGATTACCCCAAATAGGTGCATATCGTATGGGAGTAGGATCAATGTTTAACCATTTATGCATTTTAAACCAGCAATAGATGGATGAATTGATGACAGGATTTTGTTTAGCTTTGGATATGGAAGAAAGTAGATGAAGCTATTAGGAGTTAGTCCAGAAGATAGTGATGCCTCCATATCATACCAGAGGGATATTACAATTTGGTTTAGTAAACCATTTAATCGCTTGTGAGGCTCTAAAAGCCCAGAGATATACGCTGCTGAACTAGGAAGGCCGAAGCTTCCTCGAGTCCAATGAGACCTTAGTTTTGTATGGCTGAAGCGGGGAATGCGTCCTTTCCATAAGAAATTACCTATCATTTTATCAATTTTATACAAGAAGTGAGAAGGGATTTTGAGAGGAATACAGGCAAATAAGTATAAAATTTTTGGAGTGATATTCATTTTGAACGCAGATATTTTACCTGGGAAAGATAAATTAAGATTCTTCCATCTGTTCAAGTTATTTTTTACTTCATTTAATAATGGTAATATGTTTAGGTCCCAAATCTTGCACAGATCTGATGAAATCTTAATGCCAAGATAGGTGATATGTTGTGTGGCCCATCTATATTGAGTATGAGTCTTAATTAGAGGATCACAGAGGTCGTTCAATGAGAGGATTTCTGTCTTTTGATAATTAACATTTAGGCCAGAAAGAGAGGAAAAGCGATTAAGTAAATTATAAAGAGGTTGATGGGATAATTTAAAATTTTCTAACAAAATAAGCATATCATCTGCATAAGATAGAGATGAATAGTATGTACGACCAATGGGAATACCTTTAATACTTTTGCTAAGTTTAAGAGAGATTGAAAGAGTTTCGAGAGCAAGAATAAAAAGAGAAGGAGATAAAGGCAACCTTGGCGGTGCTTTTTAATGCAAAGGACTGAGATAATGTGAAATTAGTAAGCACACGAGCGTGAGGATTTGTATAAATAAGTTGGATCCAAGAACAGAAGAGTTTAGGGAAACCAAATCGAGATAATACTTGATAAAGAAAATCCCATTTAAGTGAATCAAACGCTTTTTCGAAATCTATGGAAATAGCAGCTGCAGGAGACAAGAGAGATTTTGCTTTATGTATTAGGTTAATTAAAGAGCGTAAGTGATCTGAGCCCATTCTCCCTTTAATAAAGCCAGTCTGAAATCTATGAATTAGATTAGGTATATATGGTTCTAAGCGAGAAGATAGGATTTTGGCAAAAATTTTGCCGTCGGTATTAAGGAATGAGATGGGACGATAATTGCCAGGATTGGTGGTGTCCTTATCTTTCTTTGGAATAATAGTTATAATAGCTAGTCATTGTTTTTGGCAAATGTCCAACAGCTGTAGATTCTTCATATACATTGCGTAATAGATGGGCTAATTGTTTATCTAGAGGTTTATAAAATCTACAGGGAAGCCTGCCTTCACCTGCCGAACGACCTGATCTAAGGGAGAGAATGGCATTTTTGACTTCTTCTGTAGTGAATGGCGCTTCTAAATTATGTATAGCTTCTTCTGACAGACAAGGTAGAATAAGCTCATCTAAAAAAGAAGAAATTTCAGAGGGATTGACTGTAGAAGGAGGAGAAGAATAAAGATTTTTGTAAAAAGAGGTCATTATATTGTTGATAGAATCTTGACTAGTACAAATTTTACCTGAATGATCCTTTAAAGCATTGATATAACATTCAGATTGTTGCATTCTAAGTCTGTACGCTAGAATTTTACTCCCTTTTTCCCCACTTTCCCAATACTTCTGCTTTATTCTAAGTAAAGCTAATTCAGTTTTTCTGGAAATAAGTTCGTTAACCTGCATATGAAGTTGTAAAATTTCCTGATGAAGGGGTGAAGAAGGATCAGGTTTATGAGAATTTAAATATTCGGTTTGTTTTTGTTTAAGTAAGTTTTCGAGATTATGAATCTGTTGTTCCCTAAGTTTTTTCCTATGGGTTGAAAACCCAATTATTTTACCTTGTAAAGTGGCTTTAAGTGCTTCCCAAGTAATACCCATAGATGTATCCTTAGGATCGTTAAAAGTCAAATATTCTGTGATTTGTGATCTGATCCAAGGCAAAAATTCAGGATCCTTTAATAAAAGAGGATCTAGGCACCAGAGGGGAGTCTTAGTAGGTGGGGAGCCCCAATTAAATAAAAGTTTAACGGGAGCATGATCAGAAATAATTAACGATAATATTTCGGAGCTAATAATGTTAGCAGTAATAGAAGGAGATGTGAGCAAGTAGTCAATTCTGCTATAGGTTTGATGTCGAGAAGAATAAAAAGTATAATCCCTGTCTCTAGGATGAAGAGTTCTCCATATATCGGTTAAACTGAAATCTTGCATTAATTGTAAAACAATTTCGGAACTTTTAGGATGACTATCTGGAGAGTTATTACTTCTGTCCATATACTTGTCCAAAACAAGATTAAAGTCTCCACCGATCAGTAAGGATGAATTTACTAAGTTGGTTGAAATCAAGGTTTGTAGGAGATTTTGAAAAAAGAAGGGTCGCCCTGATTAGGGGCATAGATATTAACTATAGATATAGGACCCTGAGGGGTATCAAAAGTGATAATGAGCCATCTACCATCTGAATCTTTTAAAATAGTAGTAGGTCCATTTCAAGTTCTTATGGATAAGGATGGTGACCCTCCTTTTGATGAGGCAGAGGCCGAAAATATCTGACCTACCCATTGACATTTTAATCTATGATTGTCCCGATCTAACAGTTTGGTTTCTTGCAATAAAGCAATTTGAATATTATGCTTTTAAGATAGTTCAATATTTGTTTATGTTGATTGTGTATTGAGTCCCCTGACATTCCATGAACATAATGATATATTAGCAGTCATATGTAAATATATTCATGGAAAGTAAAGTAGTAATGTTGTCAGGAGGCTCAAATACACCAGGTAGTAAAGTAAGAGTATAAATGTCATTGAACAATGCATACAAAAGACAAAAACATTGCTGGCAGAGCTATGAGTGAAAATTATATAAAGGAAAAACAAATCTCTGTAATTTGTATTTTGCAGCTCACTTCTAATAGTATAAAATAACAATATTATGTTTCACTATTGTATAACAACAAGAACAAATAAGAACTATCTGTGATGAACTGAGAAGAAAGGTCGGTCAATGTCAGCCTTAAAGACCAGGACCTCTTCTCAGTTCTCTAGGACGAAAGCAAAATAAGAACAGACTATATAGGTACAGTGGGTTATATGACCCAAAAAGAAAAGTATTAGAAAAAGGGAAAGAGAGAAGAAAAGGAAAAGAAAATAAGTTATAATGTAGGAATAAAGCCCAAAATGGGAATTAATAATAGGTTTTAACCTGTTTAGAGTGAGTTTGCGGTATTAACCTAGACATCAATCCAGCATCAATATAATGAATTAACATGATTGAGGTAAATATTATGAAGTAAGTATAATGCTACAAAAAAAAAAAAAAGGCAGCAACAATGTAAGAATAATATTATAAGTGCAATCATATATAAAGTGCAATAGATGCAATTATTATTGTAGACGACAAAAAAAAAAAAAAAAAATTGGAACAAATAAATCTAATGTTAATGTATATATTGTAGTAAGTTAAGGCAGAAGTGTTAATATAAGCATAATGTATCGCCATTCTGCTGATATCTTTGATATTTCCTTGCTGCAGTGGTGCTTTCCAATAACTATCCGTTATTGTTTGATTAACCAACAGGATTTCTATAGACGAAATCATCCGAGGTAAATGTATCCACAAGGGAAAATATAGTGATGTTGTCCATACATAACTGGCACAGTGTAAAAGCATCACTGCAGTCACATTAAGGCTGTGATATACATCATAGTGGCTGCAACGCAGGTGTCCACAGCAGCATGAGGCTCATTTTAATTGGATCCAAGGAGCAATAGAGATGTTGTAGATGCAAAATTAAAATTATTGATGTTTACGAGGTGTATCTCTTTTTTGTTTATTCTTTCCCCGACGTCTTTTCTTAGGAGGCTCAGATTTTTAATAGGGAATTGCCCACACTGCAAGACCAGGAAGTACTATCCAGATCACAATCCACTGTTACATTTAGTTGATTAGCATGATCCTTCAATGAGATCGCCTAGGTAGATAAATCCTGTAAGGGTTGCTATCTGTTAGAAACTGCAATTCCGGGAGTAGAAGAGGTTTTATTTTGAGAGGTATTATTTTCTTTAGAATTAAAAGGTTGATCCAATTAGGGTAAAGATCGTTTGGTATGGCAGAGGGAGTTACTATTAGATGATGGATCAGCTAAGATTGATTTAAGGGACTAATATCTCATTGGAATTAGAAGGATGTACAGCCTTATCGCCTGTAACAGTACTGGTAGTGTTGTGAAAGTCACCACGTGTTTGCGCTTGTTCAGAGGCTGAGAAGTTGTGGGCCTTAATAGTATAACTTTGTAAGAAGGCTGAGAGATTCAGGATTGCTAAAGTCCAGGTAGGAGTTACCCTGGAAGACTCTCATGATGGCAGGGTATCGGAGAAAAGCGAAGGCCCAATTGATGCATGATATGTCTGGCAGGAGTGTAAGCTTTATGCTTTATTGATACTTCTTTGGAGAAGTCCCGATAAATATATATATTGAAACTTTGCCAGGAGAGTTGACCGATATCTTTAGCTTTGCGCAAGATGATCTCAGTAGTAGCGTAGTTCAAAAATTTAGCTATGATCGGTCTAGGGCGATGATCTGTAGGCGGCTTGGGGCCTAGAGATCTGTGTGAGCGCTCAATAGTAAGGTCTGTATCAGGTTGAAGACCAAGGATTTGTGGCAGCACTCGCAGAAGAAATACCGTGGTGTTACCGGCTTCAATATCTTCCGGGAATCCGAAAAAGTGAAGGTTGTTCCTACGATTCCTATTTTCTAAATCGTCGATTCTTGCTTGCAGTTCTTTAATGGTGCGGTACTGAGATCATATTGTAGATTTAAGATCTTGTATTGTGTCTTCGTTAAGACGAACCTTGTTTTCTGTAAAGGCCATTCTGGAGTTTATAGCTTCCATAGTCTGGGTATTAAGCTGTGTAGCGGATTTTAGATCTTGCATATCCAGTGAGAGTTTGTTGAACATATCTTCTATGTTCTTTAAGGGGTCTTTCTGTAAAGTAGAATAGGCCATGGCTAAGGATGCTGCTGTTGTGTCTCTGCAAGCCCGAGTTGCAAACAGAAAGGAAGTTGTCCAAATCGAAGAAGACTGATATCGATTAGGTAGCGGAGGCACTAATCTTCGTGTTTTACCCCAAAAATATTATGATGTTGTTTTAGATGCGATGGAAATGATGCTAGACCAAATAGTCAGTACGGAGCATAAATCTTAAGCTGCCATCTCGCATGGAGCCAGGCCACGCCCCCTAGGGAAACTTATTGGCAGTTTAAACTACGAGCTGGAACTTTTCCAGAGCTAAATGGACATTTTCAGTTGGCTCCATATTTAAAGAAAAGACGATGAAACAGCCTGATTTGCCATGCCTTTTTGAATTTCATTGGTACTCTTGTACTGTTTGCATTGCTTAAATTGCAGTATAATAATGTTTTATATGTAATGTACAAGATTTACAACTTTACTCTGTTCGAGACAGCATCTTGATGTACTACAAGTCAAAGCTCCTGGGCTGTTTCCTTATCATCATATGTATTATTTAGTACTGGCATCTTTTAGGAATTTACCTTTTCATAACATTATTAGAGCCCTATTTAAGGATTTTATTTGACGGGTATGAAATGGACTCTGATTGCTCTATTTTTTAAAATTGATTGGATAATTGATATGGACCGTAAAAAGTGATTGTAAAAACTAACATGTATGTGTTTTTTATGTGATATCACGGGTGTCTCCTGCTTTTTAATTGTTTTCAATTAATTGGATAATTGTGGCTGGCACACTATATAAAGAATGTTTTTGTGCATGATTAAATTATCTTGATAAAGCATCAAATACGACGTGAAACATAGATCTGTGTGTGAAGGATGCTTCTATATGTAATAAAATTGCTGCTTTTATTTTTACAACAGCATTCTGTTGTTTTTGTGAGGTTTTTGGGTGAGCCGAGGGTTTCTTTATTTCTAGCTTTGTATTGTTGTACCTTGGCTCCCTTTTGCTGCAGCCTTTGAGCTGTGTTTTTGCCTGTCCATACACATTCTGTATTTTTGTAATGGCTCAGTTGAGGAACCTCTACTGATTCTGCTGCCGTCAGAAGACTATGTCAGCTGGAGAAACTAACACAGCAAGCAATGTAAGTAGCAACCCTCCACTTGTTTTTTCTGCCAGCTCCGATGTGGATAACAGTGAATGCGTGGCCCATGTAGAGACTGGGGGAGTATCGAGTATGAGGAATGGCAGTAGCATTTTACATACTGTATTCTTGGATACAGGAACAGATAATCCCCTGTGAGCCCACTCTGGAGACAACAATGAGTCTGCCTATGATTCAGGTGAACAGAGGGGGATGTGAGGACCCCAGAATATTAAAGACATTAAACAAGCCCGTGTTTTTTTGAAACACTATTTTTTGAAACTTAGGTGGCTGTATTGGCAGCACATAACCATGGAGGCATATATAACTGTCCAAAGAATACCTAGGGTCTTATGATGGGTCATGCAGACCACTTTTGGGGGTGGATCAAATAGATTTTTTAAAAGATTGGCAGACACATCTATTGGAGTCATTGGCAGGCTTGATTAAAATAATTTTAAAACATGCTGAAAATTTGGAGAAAACTACACAATTGGAGGTTAATGTTAATGAATCAGCCTTTAATTCCTTTTCTGTCCATCCGTTGTATGATGACTATTTAAAGAAACTTAAGGAGACTATTAGGACAACTGATGAGAGAATTAAAAAAGTAAAAGTAAGAAAGTTTTTGAGGGACAAAAGGGATTATGAACAAGAACACATTTTGCAATGGGGAAAGAATATGGGTGGAATTAAATTGATTTAAAAAATTCCCAGAATGATACATATACGAGTGCATTGGGTTAAGAGACCGATGATGTTATTGAAGTAGATAATAATGTCCCTCAAACTTTTTTATTACCTGGCAGAAGAATACAATAACCATGAACTGTAAGGGGAGCCCTTATTGTAGAGAAGACACCAGTGTTGGAGAATGTCTACCCCCAAACCTCAGGAAAAAGACTGGGTCCTGTGGTGGATGTAACATGCAATACTCCACCTCTGAACCAACAGCAGTTAAGATTGGGGCCCATCCAGGTCATAACAACACAAGCCCAGCAGTGGAATACTGTTATGGGGAAGGAAGTACCACAGTTTCCACAACTTCCAATCCTTCCACAGAAGAATTTGAGACACAGCCCACGTCTGATACAATTTTCAGATGAAGAATTAGAAGGGACACAACGGGGAAGGACAGGGGGCAATGCAAAGAGGGGAGATCCAATGTGGAAATACAGCAACAGTTCTCAACGGGGCAGACCCAGGGGCAGGAGGAATTTTTGGAGGGGCAAGCAGTATTAACTGCTGAGGAGGATTTAAATGAATTGGTGGTTAATATATCATCTTAAGTACTGTCTCAAGCAGAGATAAATGTCCTTAAGAAGGGTCTTACTTTTGTACCAACTACTAACATCGATTATTTTAACACCATAATAGACGTCCATGCTTTTGTTCGTAAATTGAATTTGAAAGTTTGTTTTGCCAAAAAAAGTGCATATGGAGTGGAAAATGTGTTACTTTCTGGCAGTAGGCTTGCAGATGCCAGCATGCTGGAAGGAAACATGACTCAGATGAGGGAGGAGCCAAGTTCTTGTGGAACTAGATGGAAAAATAAATCTACCTTTATTCCACCGTTGGCCACTACAGTGGGAACTTTTTTACAAGCTTGTGAGATTGACATTGAAAATATGATGAAAAGTCCTGTCAAGCTGAAGTTCTGGAATTGCACTTTGGAAGAGAGAGAAGCTGTACAAAAACTTAAGGGCAACCAGACCATCACTATCAAGCCCATGGACAAGGGCAGTGCTGTAGGTAGTGATGGGAAAAGATAAGTATTGTTTAGCTATGATTTATCTGTTAAATAATCAGGATTTTTACAGAAAATTGTCCTTTGACCCAACTGTGAAATATAAGCAACAGATTGATATTTATTTGTTTGAATCTGTTAATCAGGGGTATATCTCACAAGAGATTTGTGATTTTTTAACTGTAGATTTTCCTGTAAGACCAGTTATATATGGATTAACAAAAATCCACAATAACTTACATAACCCCCTATGAGACCTAGTGTATCAGGAAATAACTCTATCACTGAACAATTGGCACAGTATGTGGATTTCTTTATTAGTAGTGTTGCACAGGGAACTAGAGCTCATCTTAGAGACACAATGCAATTTCTAAAGTTTGTCCAGGAGATGGCAGTAGAGGAACAGTGGATGTTGGTGACTTTGGATATTCAATCCACGTACATGAACATCCCTCATGATGATGGATTGGATGCATTAAGAAATTCATTAAGTGAAAATACAAAATACACTACTGAGTTCATAGAATCTTTGATGCTTTTGACTGAGATTGTTCTGACAAAAAATGTAGTTTTGTTTGAACAAGTGATGTATCACCAAATTAAGGGAACAGCTATGGGGGCTGCAATGGCCCTTAATTATGCCACTATTTATTTATCAGAGTGGGAAAAATCAGCTATTTGTGATTGTAACCAGAACAAGTACTTTGACTGCCTTATTTTTTATAAATGTTATTTGGATGATATCTTTATCATTTGGCAGGGTAGTCAGGATGAATTATTTTTGTTTGTCCAATATTTGGAAATGACCAACAATAACATGCATTTTACTGTAACAGCTAGCTTAACTGAGGTATCCTTTTTGGATGTTTCAGTTAAGAAAGATGGGAAGGGAGGTTTGGGTACTGATTTGTAAAGAAAACCTACAGATAAAATTGTTTATTACACTTTTCAAGCTGCCATCCTAAGCATGTGGCCACTAATATACCACTAGTTAAATTTATGAGGACAAAAAGAAACTGTAGCACTGAATGTGGTTATCAGGAGAGCTGTACTATGTTAACAGATAGAATTAAAAAGAGGGGAAGTAGTAAACAATGGCCTGGATAGTCAGACTGCACCAGGCTGTGGTGCAAGCCTAGGCGCAGTGCAACTTGGCTGCGCAGGGGCGTTGACTGGGCGATATTCAACGGAGCTGCACCATGGCACAGCATCATTGAACATCACACTCTGGCCACCCACAGTGCACATGGTGCAGTGGCACTGCACCAGCACAAGTGGCTAGAGTGGAGCAGGGGGATGCACTAGCGCAAGTTCCCTTGCGCTATGCGCAACAACTGCAATATTCAAAAGTGCACATGCAAATGGGGCCAAAATGAGTGCAAGTTGCAAATGTGGCCATTTGCATGTTATTATGGCCCCATTTGCATGCAGGCGCACCAATCCCCAGTGACTTGCGCCTGGCGCCCTGCCAGGCAGCAGCCATCGGGGACTGATGCCCACTGCACAGCGTGACAATGTGCCCCTCTGCCCGATCATGGGCATGTGGAGATTTAAATAATGTTCCATATCCCTGGTGGTCCAGTGGACCACTACATGCCCAATTGCGGGCCTAAGTGCATAAATATTCATGTCCTATATCCCTAGTGGTTCAGTGGACTGCTGTCAGCCCGATAGCGGGCATCTGTATTAAAATATCAAGTCCTATATCCCTGGTGGTCCAGTGGACCATTGTTAGCCTGATTGCAGGCTTAAGTATAACTAAATGCATGTCCTATATCCATGGTGGTCCAGTGGACTGCTCGCAGCCCAATCACTGGCATCTTTATTAAAATATCAAGTCCAATATCCCTGGTGGTCCAGTGGACCACTCACAGCCCGGTTTCGGGCTTAAGTATAAAAAATAGGATGTCTGACATCCCTGGTGGTCCAGTGGACCACTCGCAGCCTGATCGCAGGCATTTGTAATACTAAAATAAAGTCCAATATCCCTGGTGGCCCAGTGGTACCCCCACCCCCACCCACCCTCGGCCCCACTGTCCGCTCCCCAGTCAGCGGCGGCAGCGCCCCACCCTCCTGCCACCCTTCCACTTGCCAACTGACAACATGGGTAGATCTGCATGCCCAATTGTCTACAGCGTGAGCCAATGGGTGTGCAGCCTGTCAGTACTTAAAATTCCAGATATGTGAATGGATCCATTCACATATCTGAATGTGTAGTATGTGAGTAGGCTGCATGCCCATTAGCTCACGCTTGGACCAATGGGCATACAGCCCGACCTATGGTGTCAGGGGTCGGGCGGGCGGTGGGGCAGCAGGCGGGCCGGGTGCTGTCTCCCGCCACTGACCGGGGGGGGAGTGGGGCAGTGGGGCTCAGTGGGCAGGTGGGGAGGGGGGTACCGCTGGGCCACCAGGGATATTGGACTTTATTTTAGTATTACAAATGCCTGTGATCAGGCTGCGAGTGGTCCACTGGACCACCAGGGATGTCGGACATCCTATTTTTTATACTTAAGCCTGCAATTGGGCTGCGAGTGGTCCACTGGACCACCAGGGATATAGGACATGCTATTTTTTATACTTAAGCCCGCGATTGGGCTGTGAGCGGTTCACTGGACCACCAGGGATATTGGACTTTATTTTAGTATTACAAATGCCCGCAATCAGGCTGCAAGCAGTCCACTGGACCACCAGGGATGTAGGACGTGCTATTTTTTATACTTAAGCCCGCAATTGGGCTGCGAGCAGCCAGGGATATTGGACGTGCTATTTTTTATACTAAAGCCCACGATCGGGCTGCAAGCAGTCCACTGGACCACCAGGGATATCGGACGTGCTATTTTTTATACTTAAGCCCGCGATCAGGCTGACAGCGGTCCACTTGACCACCAGAGAGATGGGACGTTGTTAATTTAAACAGATGCCTATGATCGGGCATGGGGGGGCACTGCCACGGAGGTGCAGTTGGAGCTCGGGTGGCCACCCTCAGGTGGCAGCTGCCATGTTGTGCCCTGCAATATGGCAGCTCACCTGTGGGTGGCCAGCCATTGTTCCTTTTTTTTTTTGGCTTACCTGTGTGCAGCGCAAGTAGGGGCTGCACATGCATGGACTCAGCACATCCTGGGCTGAATATCGGGATGTGCAGAGTATGCATGGGCACCCCCCCCACCTGTGCTGCAGACATTACTGATGCGCTCCGGCGCATCAGGATTTGTGCCAGGCACAATCCCCATTTGAATATCGTGCCGGGGTGCATCAGTTGGTTGTGCATGATGCAACACTGTTGTGCCATGTGCAACCCTTTTGAATATCTGGGCCAATGTATACAACAGGAAAAAATAAAAGTGGAATCTATGTCTAGAGAAGGTTTGTTGGTAATAAAAGATAGAAATGGGAATGATGAATCTAAACATCTGGATTGCAATTTTGTTACTGTTTTTAATACACAGGCAAAATTGGAACCAAGTCTGGAGAAAGTTGTTGAGAATTGACCTCATTTTTCCTATCGGAAAGCCAAACATCTGAAGGACATTCTTGTGCATAGCTGGAGTGGAACCCCCAATGATGGATAATGAATCTAAGTTCCTAAAGGGGAACTATAAATGTGGAAGTTGTGCTGCATGTAATTGTAAGGGCACGGGGAGAAGTGTAACTGTACCGTATTCTGGAGAAAAAATATGGCCAAATGCTTTTTTTTCATGTAGCACAGAGGCTATCATTTATATTGCTATATGCACCTACAAATGTTTTTACATTGGCAAAACAGTCAGGAAATTTAAAACTAGGATTTTTGAACATTTGAGAGATATTAATTTGGCTTCACTTGAAAATGCATTAGCAAATTATGTTTGTTTAAAAGGGGATAAACATGTATTTACATTTTTTGGATTGCAGAAAGATTGCAACAGTATATGACGGGGAGATTTGGATAACAAATTTATGTACAGGAAAACTTATTGACAGTTTAAACTAAGAGCTGGAACTTTTCCAGGGCCAAATGGGCATTTTCAATTGGCTCCATATTTAAAGAAAAGACGATGAAACAGCATGATTTTCCATGCCTTTTTGAATTTCATTGGTACCCTTGTATTGTTTGTATTGCTTAGATTGCAGAATAATAATGTTTTATATGTAATGTACAAGATTTACAACTTTACTCTGTTCGAGACAGTATCTTGATGTACTACAATTCAAAGCTTCTAGACCATTTCCTTATCATTATATGTGCTATTTAATACTGGTAACTTATGGGAATTTACCTTTTCATAACATTATTAGAGCCCTATTTAAGGATTTTATTTTATGTGTCTGAAATGGGCTCTGATTGCTCCAATTGTTAAAATCGATTGGATAATTGATATGGACAACATTAAGTGATTTTAAATACTAACATGTATGTGTTTTTTATGTGATATCACGGGTGTCTTGTGCTTTTTATTTGTTTTCAATTAATTGGATAATTGTGTCTGTGCATGATTAAATTATCTTGATAAAGTGTCAAGAACTACACGAAATGTAGATTTGTGTGTGAGGGGTGCTTCTATATGTAATAAAATTGCTGCTTTTATTTTTACAACAGCATTCTGTTGTTTTTGTGAGGCTTTTGGGTGAGCTGATAGTTTCTTTGTTTCTAGCTTTGTATTTTTGTACCTTGGCTCCCCTTTGCTGCAGCCTTTCAGCCATGTTTTTTGCCTATGCATACACACTGCTGATAGTTACTTGGTTGCCATGAAGGCCCGAAATGACACTTGGTGTGGTACTGTTTTGTCCTCTGCTGATCGCTTCTGTCAGCTCTCTTTTGTTCCATAGGAATCTCTGTTCTTCTTCATATAGTAGTGCTTGCAAGTTTTTTATTGCCATAGTTATTTGTGTTTCTCTGTGTTAGCGCTGGTGATGCTGTTGTTGTTATTGGTAAGTCCATACAGTCTTCAGCAATATTACATTCTATATCCAGTATGTTTGCTTCAATCATTTCCATATCCATAGTGCCCATTGTGTCGTAGAATTCTGCAGCCTCAATCAAATGAGAAGCAGAGGGGAGGAGGCCTTCTCCCTGTCCTCCTGAACATCCATTCTTGCTGGCTCTGGCAACAGAGTGACCATCTCTCAGATGGCCAAAACCTTCCCTACTGATGAGTAGGGGAAATTTTTTTTTTTATAGTCTGAACAAGAAATGATTACAAATAGTGTTATTCCACACTATACAGAACAAAAAGGACCAGAGAAATGAAATAAATATTACAGTCATAGACTTACTGAGTTGCTGTCAAATGGGATATTTTATAACTAAAATGTAAATTATAAATGAAAGTAAACCCCCCACTTCCCTGTCCTCCTTCCCTAAGAGTTCACCTGGCCCTCTGTTCCCCTTCCCCCATTGGTCCTTTCCTCAGTGTAACCCCCCGGTGCCCCCATCCTATCTGCTGGCACTTATTTCTGTTTGCATTTGACTGAACCTGTTTTATGTAATTTTGCTGCTCTATGTACCGCACTGTACTTATCTTGTGCTAAATCGTTTCTAATGCTGTTAGCTACCTACTGAAACCCTGTTAAACTTGTCATTTTTCTGGATGTCAATTTTTGTTCTTGCCTGTTATCTCATTGTATGTAAACTCGACTTCCTCACTGTTCTTGTATGCTTCTAGCTTGTAACCCTCCCAGGTCGCACCTGAAAATAGGCACTTGGCTGTCTAGTGTGCCTTACCTGGTAAACAAAAGCAAATAAATAGATAAATAAATAAATAGGCAAATAAGGTAAATGTTTATTCACATACATTCAAAACCAACAATAATTAGACACTAGATCATAATGAAATCTTTTTGATTGTGAAATGCTGCAGCAGAAATTAAGTAATTCTATAAAGAAGATCAAAAATAAACCCTCATCAAGATCAAAACATGCCCATATAGATGCAGCTTGCATAATCCAGTAAAAAAAATAACATAAATAGAATCATAGTACAGACATTGCTAACTAAACTCTACTAAAAGAGATTTAAATCTTGCACATCATACAAGCCATGGAATCACCCCCAATACAAGTGCCAGGTATCTAAGGCTATAGATTTATGCTTGTACTGTTTCACATGTACCAATTCTGCTTGGACAACATGTAAAAGTTCTTGTGAAAGCAGTTATTTTTGAATATCCAGTCTACATCGTATCTGCCACATGCAATAAAGAAAAGTGGCCATCATCAGCCTTACCATGCTTCCATTGTACATCTGCCAAGTAGAGGAAATGTAACCTATATGGAGCATGGAAGGGGATAAAATTATTCACACTTTCCATTACCACTCTACCTCTGCCCAGAAGGCCAGTATATAAGGACATTCAAAATATAGATAGTCCATGCTCTCAATTACCCCACCACAGGATATTCTAGGACAATATCTCTCACCAACCTCTTTATGTTTTTGATTTCCCTTTACATTTACCCTCCCGTGAACCTCTAACCATACTATATCCCTCATTTTCATTGGGGTTCTAGGGTCAGTTAAAAACAAACATAAGCTCTGTTTCTCAGATGTGGGAAGGTCTTCAAATGGGGAAATATGAAAATGGGTATGTAGGACAAAATTATATAAAAATTTCCATTGTAAGGTTACCACCTGAGTTACTGAAATACCCCAAATCTTTATATGATCAAAACAGTATGTTCATATTGAGCTTAATTTCATACTTCTCTTATTTTTGTGACAGAAATTATTCCCAGTCCATTGGTCCAAGATCTCTTTTAATGAGGGATAAACCCACACTGTCCAAAACATCTGTCCATTCTTTAAAATTAGCCATATGTTGGTATAAAGGAAAGCACTCCAGAAAAAGACTATCAGATGTAACATTCCCAGATCACCTTCTTTTTCTGGTAAATAGGTTATTACCCTCTTTATGGGGTTAACCAGACTGCCCCATAGACAAGAAAAAAAAAAAGAATTCAATGTAGTCTCTAACTGTTTGAGAACTGTTTGAGAACAAGGTACACATGACTAAAGCATAAAAAAATGGGAACTAAAAAGTTTTTATTAAATATATTCTTTTCTTCTTACTCATAAATCATTTGTTCTAGTTCATAACCCTCTTTTTACCTACATTTAGTTGGAATGCCCTGTTAAAATTTGCCAAATCACCCAGACCAAAATAGATACCCAGTATTTTATAGGGTTTAAACTCTACTCTTAGGGAAGATACAATACAATCTGATGGAACTGACTCTGCTAGTGATAAGCAGCAACCTTTCCTTAAATTCAGTTTGGCTCCCACACTTTCTCTCAGGGAGTCCATTAGATTCATCTCTCTGTCTCCTGAGATTGGATCTGCCACCACTAATTTCATGTCATCTACATAAGATAGTGTCTTTAACGGAACCAAAGGGCTACACCTAATCGCCTGGATCCCAGGTGATAATGACATGATCCGCAACAAGGGGTCTAAAGTCAGAATATATAAAAGTGGACTTAGGGGGCACCCCTGCCTGATCCCCACCCATATCTTACAAGATTTTCCAACCCTTTTATTTTCATAAGGCACACTGACAGCCTCCCCATACACTAGCTGAATCCATTTTATAAAGTTCCCGGGAAACCCATACCCCTTCAAACATTCCCATAGCCATAAATGATTTACCCAATCAAATGCCTGTGATTGATCCAGGCCACACCAAAAACCCTTCAATCTCCTTCTGTTTCCCCTTATCAAACATTTCTCTTAGTAAAATTAATATGTCATTGATCATCCTACCTGGAACTGAACAGGCCTGACCCTCTAACAAAATGAAATCCAAAACTTTAGAGAGCCTTTTCCCCAACACGTTCATCAACAACTTGAAATTTGTGTTAAGCAAGGTTATTTGTCTCCAGTTCTGTAATAATGATCTATCACCTTTTTTGTATATAAAGGTTAATTAAGCAATAAGGCATGACAAGGTGTGTGTTACTGTGTAATAACGTCACTTCTGTGGTGGGTTGAAGTATGAGACACAGCTGAGTGCTGCCACCACCACAGGAGTGATGTTATTACACAATACCACACATCCTGGAGTGCCTCATTGCTATTATACAATGGCTCATTTATTTACAAAGAAAAATATTAAAAAAAATGTTTTAAATATTTTTTTCCCTTTATTTTCTGATGTGGAAGTATATCTTCTGGGGAAAAAAATTCCCCATTTCTTATTTCTCCACTAGGTGGTGCTGCTGCTGTGTACTGCATGATTTCTTAGTCTAGGCTTGTGTTTGTGTGTGCTCTGTGTGTTTGGAAAGGTTGATGTTACATTGCCCCCCCAATCTGTACTTTTTAGAAGACAGTATCCCACATCTTTATGGAGAGCTGACCTGTTGAATGTAAGACAGCTTGGCCATTTTTAACAGAAAGGCTGTGCTGAACTGTAGTTGTGCTTAGAGGATTACTGGAATATATGCTAAGGTTATGGAAAGAGCAAGAGGGTGTTAACCCATAGCACTTTTATACTAAGCCAAAGAATAATATGAAAAAACAAATCCAGTGCTAATTAATTGATCAAGCCTGTATTTAAAAGATTTCTTGTTCTCACTGATAATAACATTAATAGGCAAATCATTCCAGGGACCCACAACTCTTAATGTAAAAAAATATTTTGGCTATTATGTCTAAAAGGATTCCTTATTAATTGTAAGGGATGACCTCTAACATTATGTGAATGGTCTTTGAACTGTAAATTTAATTCAGTCATAAGAGCAGGATCCTTAATTATGTCCAAAAGAAGAAGCAAATCGCCTCTGAGATGATGAGTGGATAAAGATATTAAATTTAGGGACTGTAACCAATCATTATACAAATTGTTTTTTAGACCAGATATTTTCTTTGTAAATCATCTTTGAACATTCTTCAGTGAATTACTAATACATTTTTTATATGGAGACCACAGCTGAGCAGCATACTCCAAATGAGGCCTGACATAGGATCTAAACAGAGGGTCAAGAACCTCAGATTTTCGTGACCTAATATTACGCAAAATAGACCATATTACCCTATTGGACTTATTAATGATGTCATGAATGTGCTTATTATAAGACATGTCATTAGAGATACTAATACCCAAATCTTTTTCATCAAGGGAACTAACAAGGTTAGTTCTATGTAGTTGGTGCTTATAATTTAGGTTATTAGAGCCCAAATGCATTACTTTACACTTATCCAAATTCAACTTCATACCCCACTTATCTACCCAAGATGTAATAATATCCAAGTTGTTTTGAATAATGATAGATTGCGTGGTATCTAAACCAGGACCACCAATTTTAACATCGTCAGCATATTTAATAGAAATAGACTGACATTCAACAGTCATGTCAGAAATAAAAACCTGAAAATGACAAGGGCCCAACATAGAACCCTGTGGGACCCCACTAGACACATAGCCCATTTCAGAACTAAATCCATCAATGCCGACACACTGTGTCTTGTCCTGCAACCAATTACTAATCCAATTAGTAATATAACAGTTGATTTTAATATTATATAATTTGGAAATAAGAGCCATATGTGGCATGATGTCAAATGCTCTGCTAAAATTGATATAAATAACATCACATGGAATATTATGGTCCAGAAATTCACTAATGTTTTCATAAAAGGATAACAAATTGGTAAGGCAACTTCTGCTATTCTTAAATCCATGATGTTCAGTGTCATGAACGTCCAAAGTTGGTGTAATGACATCTTTAATAAGACTCTCCAAAACTTTACATACTGTGAAGGTCAAACTGATAGGATGATAATTTTCCCAATTATTTTGCAATCCCTGCTTATGAATTGGTATAACATTAACGTTTTTCCAGTCATCTGGAACATAGTTTTCTAATAAAAATTTGTCAAATATAATTTTTAATGGTGATGCAATATATTTGGCTAACAAGAACAATAAGTGCCCAGCCAATTTATCAGGACTAGAGAGTATTTACCTTTTAAACAAATCAATTTGTCATATATCTGTTTTTCATTAAAGTGTTATAACAGACTCATTACTATTATTAGTACTAACTGGAAGATTGTCAGAAACTGTAAATGTTTTACAAAATTCTATACTGAATATATCGGACATCATTTTAGGATCATACACAGTATCATTATGTTGTATAATGGGGCCAACTTGGCAAACAGGTTTTTTTAAAGAATTAATATATGAGTAAAAATCTTTAGTATTATTTTATTAGCAGAATTAGCAAGCTTATATTCCCATGTTGATTTTGCCCTCTCAATAGCAAGTTTGCATTTGATCTGTATCTGTCTATAAGCCTCCCAAGTAGTGCTAGATTTATGCTTTAAATAACTATTATATTTTTTTCTTTTTTGATTTTATTAACTTTTTTATAGTCAAATTAAACCATTTTGGTGACCGTTTATTATTTTGGACTTTAAATTTAAAAGGAATATATGTATCTTTTATATTAGAGATAGTTGATTTAAAAGCAGACCAACAATTTTCAGAACTTACATTACATAGAATGAACTTCCAATCGATCTCATTCATAACACTACCAATAGACTTTAAATCTGCTTTATTATAAAGGTACATATTAGTTTCATTATTCACAGAAGAATACGTCTTCTCAATAGCAAACAAAATAGTATCATGGTTACTTCCAGCAATTGGATCAAGGATATTTAAGTTGATAATTGGTACAGAGTCACTACTGATTACAAGATCCAGAATATTATCCCCCCTAGTAGGTTTAGTAAAATGCTGTATTAAATTCAGCTCAAGACACGTGGAAAGAAATTTAATTCCTTTTCCACTTGTAGCGGTGGAATTAAACCAATCAATGTTTCCAAGATTAAAGTCACCAATAATTATTAGCTGTCCAATCTCACTTGCCTGTTCAAATTTTGTTAGAATTGCTTCTAATACATTGATTGGTGAATTGGGAGGATGGTAACAACTACCAATAATGAGAAAATCATCCTGAGTTAAATACAGTTTAACCCAAACAGTCTCAGTAAGTGTGTTATGGGTTTTTATAAGATTAGTAATGTCAACTGTATTTAAATTATTTTTAAAAAATAAAGCTACTCCACCCCCTTCTATTTAGTCTATTAAATCTATATGACTTATAGTCAGCCAAACAACCTTCCCATAAGGCATTATCCTCTCCCCATGTTTCACAAATGGAAATAATGTCAACATTATAATGTAAAGTTTTTAATTGAAGCTCATCCATTTTTTTTGTTAAGCCTCTGGTATTGAAACTTAAAACTTGTAACTTTTTATTCAGTAAGGAAGTGCCACATTTATTATCCTGGGATGCTAGCTGCTTAACCTCCCCCCCCCCACAGTCTAGTTTAAATGGTTATTGATCAGTGACAAAAACTGATTACTCAAAACAGCATTTTCCCTTCAACTTAAATGCAGTCCATCCCTACCGAACAATTCAATTCTGCCATCAAAATATTCCCAATGGGTGATACAATTAATTTCTTGCTGAAGACACCATTGGCAAAGCCAATTATTAATTATCTTAATTCTATGGTTAAGATGAATGGAATAATGAGGAACAGGGAGTATTTCAGATATGTTGATTTGGCAACCAATGTCCACCAATTTATTAGTTAACCCTACAAAGGTGGACTTAATATCCTGAATGGAGTCATGTAGAATATTATTTACACCCACATGCATAACGACTATAGGATTTCTGCCACAGTTGTTCATAATATTATCTAACATACTAGAAACATCAGTAATCTTAGCACCACTGAAACTTGTACATGTTCTATTAACGTTATCTGGATTACAAATGGATCTATCCAGATGTTTGATCACAGAGTCACCAATAACCAGAATCTGTCTTGAGGGAGGGTTAGAAGGGGAAATGCTGTAATTATGATTATGAGTATCAGGATTACAAGGAGTGGTATCCATTGAAAAATCAATCAAGGGTTGATCATGAACAGATGAAATCAACTGTGAGGGGAATGACATTACTTGTTGAAGATAAATCATATGGGTCACTGTCACCAATTAAACTGTGAGGTGTGTTATTTACATCAGGTGGCTGACATAGCAAGGGTTGGAGACAATCAAATCTGTTTGATAAAGGAATAGCATGATGTTCAGCCTTTCTTCCTTTTTTAGTTCTCTTAGAATTTTGAACTTTATACCATGCAGTATCATTACCATCCTCAGTTACATCTTCCTCCCTAGCCCTTTTTTTATTTGAGACTTCACTTGTAGTGGAAAATGGTATAGGGGGAAATAGGGTAGGTAATAAATTACCAGCCAATTGTTGGTCATTAACTTCATCAAATAATGGTATGGATTTGATAGGACACTTATCATCATTAGTAATATGTGATTCACTAACCAAATTTAAGGTGTACAAACTATTAAATCACTCAGACACATTCAATTGACTAATTTCTAACTGTTTTAGTCATGAGGAAAATAAATATACTTCCTGTTTCAATTCTATATTCTCCAAACATTTATTACATTGAAAAGGATCATTAGAAATAACCTCTGTAATACAGGAGAACATTCTACACTTTACACATTGGGCTCCTAAATAACCTGAATTAGCTATTGGTACAGAGTTATTTAAATCAATTAATACTGGTGAAGAAATACTGCTTTTCACTTTATTTCAAACCAAGACATAATATACTGTTAAATTGTCAGAAAAGTATCAAACTTACCAACAGAAATAAGAGTGCTGTTTTGGTTTTGCTATGGAAATGGGTCAGTGGTTCTCAGGTGAGAGTGGCAATCACAGGGAAGGCTGTTGTTAGAGTTGCCAAGGTAATGGCATGCTGTGTATTTTACAAAAAGGACACCAAGCAGTACGGTCATGATGGTCACTGACCTGATTGACAAGTGAAGGCTGTGGTGCATGTGTGCTGGGTTTATCATGGTAGCGAGTGATGAGGAGCTGTTTTCATGTATGACTTTTTTTTATTTAGTGCAAATGTTGTGCTTGGAAATTGTGTAGGGGGAAGATAGGACACTGATGGATGTTATCTTAGTGGATTCTGAGTGTGGAGTTTTAAATTAGTTGAAACAGTCATTTCTGACCTTGTTTAGCTATTGGGGAATGTGAAGCCGTGTCAGCTTCGGCACAGTTAACTAGGGAGAGATACTCTTTGCCGTAGTACGGTGATGTCTGTGCCTGCCCTAGATACAGTGATGTTATTGTCTAATAACATCACTGTGTCTTGGGGTTGGTAGCCAATCAGGTTTCCAGAATTTGTCTTGCAATTGTGTAATAGGTCTTTGTACATCTAAGGTTGTAGTCATGGCTCATCTAACATAGCCTGATAAACTGATGAGACTGCCTCTGACAGGTGCCCCCATATGTGTTTATAAATTTCCCCTGGGAGACCATCAGAACCAGGGGCTACCACATGTCTCAATCCTGAAATGACTTCAGACAGTGCCCCACTTATCAAAGGAGCCAACAACTGCTCTTTTTGTAGTTCAGTTTGCTGTGGTAGTTGCGCTGCATGCAGCAATGTGGACACATGATCCTGTAATGGATCTGTAGTAATTTGTTGGGCTGTTACATACTCTTCCGTCACTCCCATTATCCCAGCATTATCAGTCACCAAGGACACCATCCCATTCTTCAAAGCATCAATCTGTCAATGGGCTAACTGGGACTGACAACCATCAAAAGGATTTGTTTGAAGTTTAGTACTCTGGGTGCCAAACTGTTGTTCAGCCACTAATGAGATATGCCTGTCATATTGATATAAGACATTTCTTGTTTGATTTCTGTGATTTGCCTAGAAATGTTTACCTCCTGTGTGTCATTTTCTGAAATTAAGTTGTACAATTGATCTCTAAGCTGTATATATATCTCACTCTGAGCTAGTTGTTTCTGAACAGATTTTCCCTTTAAATATGCTGAAATACACAGTTTTGTGTCTGCCCACCACTCAATAGGGGAGGTGTACAAGAAATACACCAACTGTCTATCTGCAGGTATAATAGTGAGGTCTAACACTACATCAGGATCCTGTAATAAGCTAGCATTCATCCTACACAGTCCCTTTCCTGGAGCTCGGGGGCAGAGACAAAGCACATAAATTCCTATTAAGGCATGGTCAGATGCTTCAATTAGTATGGTTTTTAGGTAAAATACAAAAAGAGTTTTGGATATGAACCATTACTCTATCCTGGTAGATAAAGCAACTTTAAAAAATGTGTGAGATGGTTTTGTTACCATAGAACCATGGACATCTTTAAGACCTGCTTTTGTAACTAAATTTCGAAGAAAAGTAGCATCACAATAAATTTTATTTTGAATTTTGGACCTATCAGTCCTTCATAACCCTATATTAAAATTCCCCCTAACAAAACTTGTTTCTCCATGCATTAATAGGGTTGAACTGTTTTCAAGAGCTCTATATGGGAGGATTTAGTCTGGGGACCATAGAAATTAATCAGCCTAAAGGATCTCCTGGGGGAAGATCTATCACTTTCTGCACCATCATTTCTGAGGTAATAAAACATACCCCTCACCCAAAACATAGGTCTTCACCTATGGACCAACAGAAATCTCCATATACCCAGTCTTTTTTTGCCAAGGCAACATCAGAGACAGAGTGAAGGTGTGTATCCTGTAAACAAAAAATATCATAAGATAGTTGGAATAATACATAAAAGGTGGCTAAGCACTTGCCAACTGATTTCATACTATTCACATTTAGGCTGGCAAGCTGTAGGGATGTTTGGTGAGTATGAGTGAATTAAGGAGTCTTTTTCTTCACACTAGACCATGTCCGTCTCTTCCCCTTTAGTATCTCTGTGGTGTCCATCATGGGGACCAGGCTGGTGACTAGAATCACTTTGGGAAGAGTGAACCAATGCATAAGAATTCCCCTCCTCCATCCTATCACCCCAACTTTGTAGAACCTCATAAGAATTTTCCTGTGTACCCCCTTATTGGAGGATCTCTGTCATTTCTGAGAGTGCTTAAGTTTGGTTTGGGATTTGACAATTTGAAATAGGTCCTCAGCAGGAACTGTTAAGTCAGACTATGGGGGTGGAGAAGAGGGGGGCATGTCAGATTCGGGATCAGTTGAATAAAAAACTGGAACTGTTGAACTGACTGTACCTGAAGGGGTCCAGTGAGGTCATCAGGATAATCAGCAGTAGTTTTTACAAGAGCCTTCCTTTCTCTGTCAGGTGGTGTCCCTGGCTGTCAGACTGTAGTGTGGGCCTGTGGCCCTGATGCCTGAAAAGTCTGTCATGCTTTATTTAAATAAAAGCCATGTTTAGCAGTGTGTGAAGAGTTATGGGCCACCCAAGGGCATAACTTGAAAGAACATTCATCGTCTGCACAAAGATAACAAGTGGGGGGAACTCTACATCCATTTCCAGAGTGACCTAAAGCCCCACATTGAAAACATTTAAGCTGATCACAGTCTGTATTAAGGTGTGCCAAGGATCCACGATGATAACAGGATTTTGTCTAGCCTTGGTAAAATAGGATGCCTTGGTCTCTCGCTAAAAAGAAACAGTTTGGCAGATGCTGAATGCAATGGTCTGTATGTTTAAGGTGTACTCTAAACTTCCACCCCTCCCATCCAAAAGCCATTATCACCCATAATGGAATTCGGGGTACCTTCTAAATCACACCACTTCTCAAGCCAGAAAATTATGTCAGATACACAGACCCCTTCATTTCAGAACAGAATAGTTACTGATTTTGATGTGGGCTTGGTAATAGGGATGGCCACAAAATGTATCCATAATGGAGAGTCCCAGACTGAATGGTAAAAATTCCAGAACTTATCCAACAATTGGGCTGAACAAAAACTGACCTCAAAGTTTGAGTCTATAAAGTGTATAAACGCATATACTTCAACAGGGGTGAAGTGTAGAGATTCTTTTATTAAGTAGGTTCCCACATAATTACTGTCTGGTGGGAAATCTAATCCACCCTGATACCTCAGATGAACCACAAGCCTCATTTTAGCTGCTACAGGGGGTTGGTGAAACAAGCTAGCATATGTGGCAGCTTTGATTTGCTTCTCTTAATCCCCATCTTTATCAATTAAGTCAGTATTTTGTGGGACCTGGGAAATGACATGTGGTTCTGTTTCTACAGTATGCAAGTTTGTACCTGTATCCAGCCACAACCCAACCTCTCCTTCAGGATGTTCCCCAAGGTGTTTTTCCATTGCGATGTCCTCTGTCTGATCTGGGAGTGACACCTCTGGACTGGTGGTCACGATAGTGGTCTGGGCCTTAGCGTCTGTCACATCAACTCCCGACTGTACTGAGGTGTCCAGGAGCTGTACATCTGCACCAATTGGAAGACCAGACTCACTTGGCAATACTGGAGATTTCTCTGCCACATCCAGACTGCCTGGAATTGGTATTGCTGGATTGGGCATCCACCTGCCCTCCTGGAAGAGTCACCCTGTACCTCATAGTGCTTTTCCTGGCTGCCATTCTTCAGATGCAGATATGTCTTGGAAATCATAGAAAACATCCTGATTTACACCCTCCAGGTCTCCCAACACAGCAGATGCATCTATTAAGAGCATTTTTTGCTAATCTCACCTCCAGGACTAACCATGCTCCTTTTCCTTTTCTTCTCATCCTCAACGTGTTGTTTTTTTGAATTATGCTCCGTTTCAGCTTTGTTTAACATCTCAATGAGTGGTGCTTGTTTACTGTCCAGTTCCCTCTGTATGTGCACCTCCTCATCTGAAATTTGTGCCATGTCCACATCTGTGGTTTCAATCGGGTCCTGGTTAATCATGTTACAAACACTGACCTCCAAAAATTGATGAGCTATTGGTGGCTCTGATCCAACCAAGCTTAGAACTTCTGATACTGAGAAAGGGTTTACCATGTCAACCTCTGACAGTATACTCACCCCTCCAGGAGCATGTCCATTCCCCTCCACAGCCTCCTCTGAACTGAGCTCCTCTATCCTTCTGCAGGTAAGCAGTGCCCCCACCAAAGAGTAGGGGAATTTTTTACTCAAAACTCAAAACAAAATATACAAAAATATATTACTTCATACAAAATAAAAAAGAAAGAAAATCAAAAACATAAATAAGTATTACATAATACATTAGCTTTAAACCTAAATAATTCATATTGATATAAAGCCCCCTCCCCCTTCCCATGAAAAGAGTAGGGACATTTTTTTATGCAAAACACAAAACAAAATATACAAGTTAAGTATTTACATCATTCATTATCTGCAAACATAAATAACACGTATTCATTCAAAACTCCCTCTCCCTCCTCAATAAAAGAGTTGGGGGAATGCAAAATTATAACTTAAAAGTAACTATAAACAAATAGTGTTACATCACACAAACTTATAAAACAAAGGAGATAAAAACTAATAATAAGTATTACAAGCGTACATCAGAAATAGAAAAACAAAAAGGATGAAAAAGTACCCCCAATAGAGTCAATACAGGATTATTTTATTTAAAACTCAAAACACAATATACAAAAGTATATCAAATCATACAAAAATAAAATGAGAGAAAAATTCAAAGACCATTAAGAAGTATTGTATCATACAGTAACAGTAAAACGTAAAAATTCCTTGTGAGAACAAAAGAAACCTCTCCCACTCCTTATGGAAAGAATAAGGAAAATAAATTGTATTTCAAAATCCAAAAAACAAAATACACAAAAGGATATTATGATAAACAAAAACAGAGGGAAAGAAAAACAACACCCTCAAAAAGTGGTGTATCAAACATGAATTGTAAAACTCAGTGATGCAAATTTTTGCACACATCAAATGTTGACCCCAAAGCTTAGAACTACTCATCCAGTATCTAGCCAATTCATATGTTTCCAATACCTACGAAACCTTACATCTGGAATATGTGCTTTCTCTCTGTTCCTAATCTGTTGAATTGTGGTATGTATTTTCCAAAACAACTGTTCAGGAGTTATAAATCTTTGTTGTAGTGACCAAATACAACATGTGTTCCAAATGTGGTATTTTATGCATGCTAAAATAAAATGCATTGTCTCCACTGGATACTTATCCCAAGCACGGGGCAAAATCCCTAATAAAATATTCTCTGTATGCAATGCTAATGGTGTACTTACCCATTGTGACAAAGCATAAGCCCAAAAATTGAACAATATATGGACATTCAAAGAATAGGTGGTAAACTGTTTCTTCCAGTACCATACATAAATTCACTCTCAGACACCCTCTTTCTTGTAGGATTTTATGTTTGAGATTGTCCTTCACATTTAATTTTTTTGTGGACTCCTAACCACATAACATCCCACATAAAGGCTGGGATTCTTGTGGATGTCAGCATACACCCTACTTGATTTTATTGATAAACTGGACAGGAGGAGAAAACTGGAAAAACAAAAAAATGCCTGGCCATAATGGCAGTATATAATTATTTTCGAGAGCAAAGCACCATCTGCTGTCTTTGTATACCCCAGACTTTCAGTTTACTAAAACATGATCTAAAATGCTCTGGTAGCCCATCAATGGATTTTTGATTCTTTATAGTATCAGCAGGTCCCCAGGACTATATTCAAGGTGAGATAGTATCCCAGAACCATGGTTCCCATGCTTTACAAACATTCTTTAAAAGGGGATTAATGTTTTTAGTGACAAATAAATAAAAGAAAAAAACAATCGTATTCACCATACGTATGCCCTCAATCTAAAATCTAGATAAAGGATTCCCCTTTTAATGGGGTTCAGTCTGCTAACCCAAATTGTTTGAAAATAGATACTATAAAGGACAGTATCACGTTTAGCTGGAAGGGGAAAAACTGCACCTAGATGTAAAAACATACTAAGTAGAAATGTTTTTGCCATAGAGACCCTCTTTTTCTTTGGCATTTTCCACTGATTCCATCTTTGCGCTTTGTTCTGCGCTGCCTTCAATAAATAGTCCCAATTATATAGTCCCATATCTGCCTTACCAAAGCAAATACCCAATATCTTACATGCCTCCTGACAAACGGAAATCCCTATAGTGTGAATTTCTTCTATATGTTCAATACCTATAGAAAAACACTTACTTTTGCCAAGATTAAGTTCTGATCCAGAGCCCTCTGCATATGCCATCAGCAAGGCCTCGGCAATATGGAACGATGGGAGATCTGCTAAGATAAGACAGACAACATCAGCATAGGCAATAGTTTTTGTTTCAGCACAAGAGCTATGTAATGAAAGTTCACAAATGGATTCTGTAGCATTAAATTTTGTTAGAAGTGGTTCCAGGGTTAGGATGTTGAGAACGGGGCACAAAGGACACCCCTGCTGAACCTCCCTATTGACCGGTACAGGTTTCCCATTCCATTGATTAACATATGGTGCTGCCATAGCCTTGCTATGACACATTTTAACCCAGGATATAAAAGGAAGTGGAAACCCCATACTCATTAAACATACCCAAATATAGTTATGAGCCACTGTATCAAACGCTTTGTGTTGATCTAAACTAAAGATAAATCCCATACGTTCTCCCAAGATACCTTTCAAGAAGATCTCTCTGAGTAAAATCAATCCACCTGTTATAGTTCTGCCAGGGACAGAACAAAATTGTGTAGGATGGATCCCACCCTACAAACAGGTGGAAAGACAAATGCTCAAAAGTTTTGTAAGAATTTTATAGTCACAATTAGGAAGATGGGTCTGAAGTTTTGCAGTGAGTCTCTATCTCCCTGTTTATAAAGTAAGACCACCAGGCCCATATATGTACTAGTAGGTAAGTTATTCTTCCATAAACAATCTGAAAATAAGTGGACAAGTTCTTCTAATAAAAAAGGGGTCAATAATTTACATAGCTCATTCAGGAGGCTATCTTGTCCAGGGGTTTTACCTAAAGGTAAATGGGACAGAACCTCTAGAACTTTCTGGGGTGAGATGGGATGCAACAAAGATTGGACAATGTATTCTGGAACTGTCCTAAGAGAACAATGTTCCAACCAGTCCCTAATATGTCTGTCTTGTAAATAGGGATCAGTTGAAAACAGTGTCTCTAAATGAGTCCCAGTTTCTCTCAGAATATCATGCTATTCATAAATTAGGTCTCCTGATGCTATTTTAAATTTCTGAATATTTTTATGGTTTCTAGAAGCCATGCAAGAATCAAAAGGGTTCGTGTGAGGTTGTGTACCATGCATCCCAAATATGTGTTCATTTATGAGAAATGACATTCTGTCATACTGTAATTTTGTGAGTGTGGATTTTAAATCTTGTAATTCTCTAGCTCAACTTCCAGACCCTGGAATATACATTCTTGTAATATTAACAATTTATGTCGGGTCTCTGAATAAACATGATGTTAGTGTCTACCTAGTTATCTACCCTATACTCTAAAAGTAAGACCAAAATCCTACTTTTGTATCTTCCCACCAGTCTAGTATCTTGTCATATAAAAAGAGTACTGACTTTCTGGCCTTTATGGTGTCATGGAAGTCCTCCTTGACCTCAGGGATGTCCAACAAAGAAAGGTTTAGCTTCCAATACCCTGATCCCTGAGATGTTTGACTATAATTTGATAAAGAGACACTCAGTAAAGCATGATCAGAGGTGACTACTAACTGTACCTTGGGATCTCGGAATTGTAATGAAGGAGATAAAAAACAATAATCAATCCTTGAGGATTTTGTCCCTTGATAAAAGGTGTGTGGTGCCAGGGAAAACGAGTGATCAAAAACATCACAAAGCCCTGTTTGATGAAGCAGGGAATTAAAGAAAATGGTGTCACAATACAATTTGTTGGTGCAAAAATGCCTATCCTGAATGGTATGATTTATGTTAAAATCACCCCCAAACAACACGTCTACTGGTAAACAAATAAGGCCTAATAAGTTTTAATAAGGACAGCCTATCAGATTTTTGTTGGGGAGCATAGATATTAATAAGTCTAAAATCTACGTTTTGTATCTGGACATCCAATAGAAAAGCTTGGCCTGGAAGAATATTCACCATGTTTATGATCATTATGTTTGAAGTGGTGAAACAGATCCCCAAACCACAACAAAGATCCTCATCCTCAGACCAGTAGCTAGGGCCCCAAACCCAAGCAGGAGTGGCCTTATGGAAATCCTGTAATGTGTATAATTGTGTATCATGAAAAAATACTACACCAAACCGTTGATCTGAAAATAAATCAAAGGTGGCCAACAATTTGACCTCAGAGCGTATGCTGTTAGTATTTAAACTGGCTATACACAGGTCATAGTCTGTTTGAGCATTTGTCAAAAATGTATCAGGTAACAGAAGAAGACTTCTTTGTACTCTTCCTTGTACCTATTCTAGGTCCCATTCTACATTTTTTTTAACTTTACTAATGGGGTTAGTGTGGGAATCTGGTTCTGAAGTTAAATCCATTTGGGAGGAGGAAAGGAAAGCTGCATCAGAATCTAAAAGCTTCTCCCCAGTTTCAATAGGTAAGACTGAGTGTTTATTTTGTACCAGTGGGACCTCTCCCACTGTCTCTGGCTCATACAAATCAGTGGAATTGGACTGTGGAAGTTCCCCCCTAGAGGTTCAAGAGGACCTGACATAGGCAGAGGTGGAGGAGGGGGTGGAGGAAGTGGCTTCATCCCTTTACCTGCCTTGCCTGTTTGGGGCCATTGTGACTGCTGTGAGTCGTGTACAGGAAATGCTGGGACAGTGTCCTGAGTTATCGGGACATCAAGGTCTGCTGTAACTTCCAGTGCAGAAGCCTGCTCTCTGGCTGCCTGATGAGTCAGGGGAGCCTCTTGCTGCCTCTGTGGTTGCGGGTCAAAGGGGAATCTATGCCTAACAGACTCAGTTGCCACTCAAGTTGCCCTATGGATATAAAAATCCTGGATACCATAATCACCTTCTCCTGTATTATGTGCAGCCCATGGGCATTTGGTAAAATTATGACCCCCCCTCCTCACACAGGTTACATGTTGACATATTTGCACAATTAAAGCTAGAATGATCATCCTCCCCACAAAACGTACATTGTACTACAGTGCAGGTGAACTCAGATGACGAACAGAACCACATTGAAAATATTTCTTTGTTTTCCCTGAATAAAAAATTAACCCCTTATCCCTATCCAGGTAGAAAACATTTGGCAAATGTTCTAATCCATCATCTGTCTGTGACAACTTTACTTTAATTTGTCAAATCCCATTCAAGAAACCCTGTGTATCTAAAATTGGGTCAGGAGTACCCTGTACCTCACAATGTTTGTCCAACCAGTATAAAATATCTGAAATGTTAACCCCTTCATTTCAAAATAATACAGTAATAACCGTTAATGGTTGTTTTGTAAGGGGAATCACTTGAAAAGGAGTCCACATCAGATAGGTTTTAACCAGCATATGTTTCACCCAGAAATGTTCAAGAATCTCTGGGGACTGAAAACTAATATCAAAAGAATGTTCACCTGGGGCATGGGTCAGAGCATAGACCTCAGAGAGTGTAAAGCCCAAGGATCATTTTAATAATATCTTGTTCAAAAAAAATCTATCAGGAACTAGTTCCATGCCCCCCAAATACTGAAGTCAAAAGGCATTTCTTTTGTTAACTAATTCCACTGGTTTACTAAATAAGTCAGCATAGGATGTGCATTGTGAAGTAGTAGGCCCAGATTATATGTGCTCACCTGCAGTGTTGCCAGACCCTGTGGCATTATGACTAGATGAAATAGTAACCCCAAGAAGAGCATCAAAATCTCTTCAGACAGTGATACGTGAGGAGAATAAGAAATACTACCTGTAAGATCATCCCGAGGAGTCTGTATGTCCGGCAGAACTATTCACTCTTTCGATTGGGGTTCCCACTGTTGATCCTCTGCAGGGAGCCCCATAGTGGAAGCCCTCATAGATGTAATGAGAGGATCCTCCCATTCAGCCTCCGCCCTTCAGCCACCATCTGGTAACTACTTCTATCCCGCATCTCGTAGGGCTCTTTCTGGGGACCATCCAGGACCTCCTGGAACTTGGTCCACCAATAATGGTAATTGTTCCACACCCTGTGTCAAATGGGCACTGTAACCAAGAAAAAGGATTTTTGCCAGAGGTGGTGCCGTGGATTCCGGGCTACGGTTCCATTTTTTTTCTTCCTTGATCCTCTGTTGTTCCTGGAGCAGATCAGCATCCAACTCCAGTAACTGAGCCTGCAAGAAAACTTTTTGTTAAACTAAGAGCTGGGTCTGAGCTTTAAACTCTGTTACCGGTTCCACGGCCAGTACTGCAAGATCCTGAGAAATGACTTGTGCAATAATTTTCTCTGCTCCACTTTTCTCTGGAGCTTCCACCGCAAGGGAGGCGATTTGCTGGCCACATAAATTGTGCATCCCAGCCACCTCAGACATCAATGGAAGACAGTCTGCAGCAGTACTTTCAGCTCCTTCAGCAGCTTGGTGTAGAGTGGGTTCCTCCATCTCTGGGAACAGCAGGAGAGCGCCCTCTGCTGACAGAATCGGGGAATTTCCCTGGTGTCCTGGTCAAATATCCCCCATTCACTAATACCACCAACAGCTTAATCTGGTTCTGTAGGTTAGTTTGCATCTGTACAATATTCCTCTTTCCTTTCCCCCGGGTCACACCTGGAAACGAGCCATGGCTCAGTGTGCCTCTCCCAGCAACCAACTTTCAAATAAATAAATAAAGGAATTTCAATCTTTGGAAATTTTTAAATGGGAACTAAAAATGCTTTTTTTTTAACAAGGCTTTTTTATCTCATTAGTTAGCCAACCTATTTTATGCATCTTATATCATCTGTGTGATATGATTTATTGTTTTATGCTATATTGGTGTAAAGCACTTGGGTTTCAATTAAGAAAGTGCACTCTGTAAATAAACAATGATGATGATAATGATGAATGTGTATTGATCTATAGTGGATAGCTATGCTTTCAAGGCACTTGGAATTTGATTTTTTTTAAGGTACCAATCAAAGTACCTATTACTCAGTTGATATTTTGTCATTTTAAACATTTTTCAATCAGTGTCAGTTCACGATTCTTGCTAGAGTCGAGCCACCCTCTATAGTGAAGCACAAGACACTGATGATATCTCTTCTCATGTGACACTTTGCAGTTAGCAGCAGAGTGTCATGTGAGGTCAGTTTTTTAAGTTCATGGTATAGCAGAGTGACTAAAGGGAAACCGTCATTCTGGCTGGGGGAATGTCAGAATAGCAGTGAAGATGGTGCAGATCAGTCTGTTGTCAAGTGTGAAAGAGGCCACTTGCCATGACATTATGGCCGTCTCGCCCACATAAGTACGCAAATCCAGGGAGGCAGAAAAAAGAAAATGGCTTTGCTGTTCAGGGGGGTCTGTAAACACAAATTTAAAACAGTTATCATGCCTTCACCAAGTTTTAATCTGTTGGGGCCCTGCCTCGGACTGCACGAATGTTCCCTTTATGTCCCTCAGCTTCTTTATTTTTTTTAGTAACCTTTTTATTAAAAAGAGGGGTTATATTATAGTTATTATATATTTACTGTCCTAGCAATGAGCGGAATGTGCAGAACAGGCCAGCATCAAGCCAGGGCTGCATATCCGAAATACAGGGAAATGCTTGGGGCCTTCCAAGAGGCCATGAGGCATGTGGAGACACCACATTGTGAGGGGAGAGGGCAGAATACGGCAGAGGTCTTTTGAAAAGAATGAAGGGATACGGGGTGAATAGCGGGTTCGCTGGAAGGTGAAAAAGGTTGTTTAAAAATATATATATATATTTGATTTATGATAACTTGTTTGAATTTTGGCTGTAGCAGGTGCTGTAGCTTGGGGAGACAGGGTTGAGTGGCAAGCAGCTGTAGAGAGGATACAGCAAAACAGAAAAAAATATGTAATAACTATAATATAACCGCAGATTTCAGTCACAATTTGATGTAACATTTTTGGGAAACATTTCTGGACATGCACAGCCTGTTCTGCACTTGCAGAACAGAAATTCAGTATGAGATGACTTGTAAATGGTGGAAAGAAACACCATAGTTTGGTTTGGGTAGTGGCTTGGATGCCATATAACAACATGGCTGAGACCTGATTTCTGTCTGAATTTACTGTAACATTTTTTGGGAAACATTTATGGAATTGTAGGCCCTGTTTGGCACAAGCAGCACTGAGATTTAAGCTGAAATAATTTCTGAACATGGCCTAAAACAGCAATTTAATGTCTGGGTGGGGGGGGCACCACATCACATCCTGACTCAGACCATATTTCTGTCTCAATTTTATGTACCACACTGGACACGAAAAAGAAACATGAATATGTAGAAAGAGGAAGAGGACAGCAAAGAATTTTTTCTTTCTTTTTTCCTTTTTTGAGATTATTTTTGTTATTTTTTAAGGGATGTGCATGAGGGAAGAGTGACAGTAACAAAGCAACAACAGGAAAAAGGAAATAGAAGAAAATTCAGGTGCTGCACTGTCAGTTTCAAATTAGCAAGCACATTTTTTAAATTTCCAGACCATAATCCAATGGCGCTGAAAACAGGCCCAGATTCTTCTGACCTGCCACTGCCACCACCAATCCCCCCAACAATGAAGTTCCGCAAGGAGGTGAAACACTTTATGTTGCTCCTCCATTTGTTTTCTGAGGTCCTCCCTGACCTTCTGTTAGAACTCATCAAAATCACGGTGGAGAGTGGACACCTCTGCTCGTACAGCTGCCAGGTCTTTGTGGCTAACTGGAGGAGCAGCTGGGGCTGCTGCAGGCTGTGTGGGTTCACCACTACCATGAACCTGGTGTCACTGGTGGATGTGGGGTGAGGTGGATGGGGTGATGCTGCCTCCTGCTGCTTTCTCCTGCTGCTGTGGTGTCTTCCAGGCCCCACCTGACCATGACCCCATCCTCCTGCTGGCCCTCTTCTTCTTGGGCCCCACTGCCTCCTGCTGTTGCCAGCTCCTGTTATTTTTGGAGCCAGTCTGCAGCATGGTGGTTCTGCAGATGGCTCCTCTGGCCATCAGTTCCAAAATGGCCCATTTGTTTGCCCCTTCACATGAATTTGCTGCACAGCTTGCAGATAATCACAATGCTGTCACTGGTGTTTCGATCAATGAAACACCATACAGCTGACCCTTTATGCTGGGGGAGGTGGGGCGCATGCTCCTGCTGGAGGCATTTGCATCTGGCTGCTGCTAGGGGGTGGGGCCAAATGCTTCTGCTGCTGCTGGGGGCTATGGGATTTTTGCGGCTGGCTCATTCTGGGGGAACATATTACTTATGGCCATGCTGCTGTGGGGGGGGCAATGGGCTCATGCTGTTGCTGCTGAGGAGTGGGGGCCACATGCTCCTGTTGGGGGGCACATGCTTCTTCTGGAACACCCACCTGTTAAAGCAAACAGTGGATGCCTTACTCCCAGTCACTTTGCCCTGCTGTTTAGTATCCATCCTATCTATGGAAAAAAAAAAGATTCCTAACAGATAGGGAGAGAGAGGGAGTTACACACATACACACACACACACACACACACACACACACCAATACACTACAGACACCAAACAGAAACTATAAGCAAAGAACAGAAACGCAATCTAATATATTCATTTTAAACAAAAAAAGGGTGTAAAAAAACACACACAATGGAACAGGGGCACACAGACCAAGTAAAGAATCCCTAGATTTTAAAGTCTTTGCTGCTGGCTGCCTGCTTCTCCTCTCCAAGTCTCTAGCTACACAGAAAGGAAATGAACAACTCGATTTCTGTCTGTATACAGTCAACCCATGTGACCTGCAGAGAGTAAGTCATGTGGAAAGCCCAGTTTTGCCCAATTTCACCAAACAGTAATGCAAGGAGAAATTTACCTGTGAAATTTACTGGCAAAATTTCACCTTGCATTCATAATTACGCAAAATATTTTGCGCTGTGAAATTAGCAATTTCATCAGAATTTCGCTGGTGAAATAAAATTTCACTGCATCACTAATTGGCACTGTTTATTCTAGGATATCAATGAGATCTTATTGTGGATGCATCTTGCTGTTTTAGCAGCACAATATAAAACAAGTTGAACTTGCTACAATTCAAACTCTGTAGAATAAAAATATTCACAATTTCTGACAGAGGTATGTAGCAATGTTACACACATGTGAGCATTATCTTTTGCTTCACCATGGTGCTAAATTCACTTCTATTCCTGACTCTAAGTCACACAAAACAATGTTAATTTTGAAATCCAAATTCACTTCCACCTTCAAGAACTAAAAGAAAGACTTCACACATTTAGGAGCAGTATAACTATGACATTATTTATGTGCATAATAAGGACAGCTTCCCAGCAGACATATTTTGCCATCCTTCCTCTTCAATAGTTGCCAAAATACAGTTTGCAGCTGAAGACTATATATTCATTTCACAGCATTTCACTCAAGCCCCAAGGCTATTACATTTGAGGAAATTCTGACAGCTACTGAATTTGATGCCACATTGTCAAATAATAAATGGAGTGATATCTTTAATGATAAGATCAATGACCCTAATGCAAACGTTGAGGAGTTAGGGTTATTTTCTAGAGTCAGGGATGAATGGTCTGTGCTGGACAGTAATGCTGTTTGTTATGGAAGCAGAGTAGTGATACATGCTTCTTTTCAAAAGTACTTGCAATTGCTTCTGAAGGTCACCTTGGCCTAGTTACTGAAGAAATCACTATGAAAAAAAGTTTTGATTCCAGCATTGATTCTGTGGCAGAAAGGCCAAAGTAATGGCTGCCTTGCATGTCAAACAGTATTAAAGAACAGTAAACCAGAACCCTGACAAATGATCAACAAGGCAGTTGATGTATGTTATACTAGAGCAACTGATTTATATAGTCAGCAACTAAATGATGATTACACGGTTGTGAAGGATAAATATTCCAAGCAAGCGCACAAAATGTTAACTTAGTAGGGACACTTCATATGTCAATTTCAGTCCATGCACTTCTCTGCAGCTATGGTCAAATGAGAGACTCAGCATGCCTTCTGCTTGCAAATGCATATGCATGGAACATGTTTGAATGATCTCCTGTACATAAAAAGTGTTAGTGACTTATCACTCTAATACTTTAATCAGCAGTACTACTGTAGTTAACAATAATTTAAACAACTTGGTGGGCAGTTAGGACAAACCAAAACATCGATATATCTGATTTTCATTTTGCTTTATTTCATTCCCAATGCAAGACAATGGATTTTGAATTTCTGAAAAGTTATTGGTCTTTTGCCATATAAGCAATTATGGATGTAAGCAAATCAGGGTGGTGTTGTGCTGCTGACCATTACAAATGTCCTGGCAACACCCTGGCATATTGGAATTATGAATATAGTGGGTGCAGTTAATGTGTGCTCTCTGAGGAGAAGAGTTTTAAAGTTGATGGGGGCTGCCATCTTTATTGTAGAGCCACACAAATTACAAAAGTTGTAATTAATTGCAGTCTTAAAAATAGTTGAATGAATTTAAAATACCCCAATGAAGAATCTAAAATTATCAGGAATACATTACACTAAAAAAGGTAGGACTACATTTTTTGCTGGACTACTAGTACTATTTCTTTAAACTAAGTGTTCAGTGATTTACCATCAGGGAGAAGAGTTGTTTACTCCCCATAAACTACATTAAATGTTATACCAGTTGTTTAATGGCCATTCAGGGAGGGTTCCATAAAGACAATGGTCTATGATTATGTTTGGTGGTCAGATGAACAAGAAATGAAGTTGCTGTTAAAGTACTGTAATGGCCTAACTCTATGTATAGTAGATCAAGAATCTGCCAAAATCTATTTAGCTGCACCAATAGGGGAATGTACCACAGTTTTCTAGAATGTGTACAACAGCCACTCATTCACCAAAATGATGTTTGGTGCACTTAAGCCAGAGAAGCTGCATGATGGCACCTTTAAAATGTATCAATCCCAGAGTCATGAGAGCAAAGAACTACCACAATCTCTTGGAACAGAGTTTTTTATGAAATATTAGACACGTACCTACAAAACAAAAAAGAAAATGAAAAAAACTCTTATAGACTACCACCTCATAATAATATTCCAATACTGAAGGTATTGATTAAAAGAAAAAAATATTTACAAAGGGACAGCACCATTGTTTCCTCAAGGGAGCCTAATGGGGTGAAACATTGGGTATGAGGTGGATTGTATATTCAGTAAAATAGTTAAAACCAAATGCCGCATTGCTGATTAGGCAGCTCTTATATTTATAGTGAGTTTATATCACCGTAAACAGCCCTTTTCTCGCACACATTTTTTTGTTTCCTCACTAGGAGACAAGTGATTACCTGGAGCCTTGACTTCAGAATGTCCCACAGTGCCATATCAATCCATTTATGTTGATTATGTAGGATCACTGGGGCTATTTACATGCTAGTTGTACAGGTTATTTAGTTCACTCCCTCAACAGGCAAATGCTAGTGGGATGACAAGCAGCATTACAGGAATGCTGACAGTTGTCTCGCATATGCTGCCTATTGTCCTGCTAGCATTCACTCAATGACAGAATGCACTAGATGACAGGCAGTGCTACAATGTTAATAGCTTTAGTTTGGGTAGAGCGAGGCACATTTGACTGATGCATTTTCATGAAGAGTTCCTTACAAAACATCAGCATTTACAAAGATTGCAATTTATATGCAACAATGGGGAAATATTGTGCAATACCTTTGAACAAAGTTATAGATTTCTTGTAAAAATCAAGTTTTCAAGCAAAATCAGTTTTCACTCAAAGCTGACAATTTTGTGTCAACAATTTTGTGCTCAAGCAATTAATTTTTGCATGACTTTACTGATATTTAGCATTTATTTATGTATATATGTATGTATGTTTGTTGGTCTGGAAGGTAAGGCTAGGAAATATAGTCCTATTGCTAGTCTTGTCCCGGGATGAGTAGGACACAGGTGCAAACAGACTGCAACCTGAACCAGTTTAATGTGTTAGTGAATAGAGAAAATGTGGCTAGGACACTGAGAACATTTAGGTTCAATTCAATTCAGTTCAGTTCAATTCAATTCAATGTTATATTTACAAAAGAATAATAGGCCATTAATCCAAAGCTTATTTGCAGATGCGGCTTGTGTGTGTTACATTTGCACCCAATATGCTGATACAGTCCTCTACTTGTGATTGAGGGGAATAACTGTGGCAGCATTCTTCGGGTGTCATTGCCCACCATGGTGCCACCGCCCACAATGGTGCCACTAATCTGTGTGCTGTGTAGCGATCAGATGTGCTGTTCATACCAACAGGGAGCGGATGTGTTGCTTCACCCTGAATGTCATTTTGCATGTGCTGATGTCACATTTTGGGGTTTGCCACATGCACCATCTTCAGTGGGATTCTCATTTTGGGACATTGGCATCCCACTGGGACCTGACAATGCTTCTGCCAGGCAGGAGGTATCCCACTGGGATCTAACAATGCTTCTGCCAGATTCACTTTAATATGTGGCATCTCTTTCCTTTTCACTGTTATTTGCTGGTTCCACGTGAGTTGGTAAAAGACTGCAATTACTGTGTGTTTCTGTGCCAAGGTGTACATGTTAAATGGTACAGAAGTAAGCATACCTTCTAGAGTGCTCATGCAGTCACCATTCCAATCTATTGAATGCTGGCTGAAGGTGTCTGCCACAATATCATCAGTAGACTTAATCTCTTGGACAACACCAATATCCCCACCTGTGGCAAGCTGTGCCATCTGAAGGAGGTGCAGCTTCTTCTTCACACTGTTCAGAAGATCAAATATCTCATCTTTTTCTTCCTTTTTTGGTCCAGAGGTAGCTGTTAACTATGTTTATGGCAGTTCAAATGCCTTCCCACCCTACATGCTTGTGGGCAGGCTTTCTCTTCAGGGCACAGCACCAAACAGGGTCCAGTAGTGATGGCAGACCTTCCTGGCTGATAGCTGTCTCCTCCATCATGAAGTTCAGCTGCTATGGGCACCAGAAAATCAGCTATTCATGCCCAACTCTTCCAGGCTGCAGGCCTACTGATGGCTTGGTTGGTGCCAGTAGCATGGGCTCCAGGTGTGTTGGGACCAGCACTATGTTGACATCTGCTATTGGTGCATTTCTGCTGCTGGTGAAAAGAAAAAAGTGTCACACACCCACACTTAACATGCAAGCACTGAGACAACATTGGTGGTTCTCACAAATAGCTCTATGCATGAATGCCACATAAGGGCAGTGAGTAGGCATTCTCTAACTGAATGACATGTATCGATGACCTGCACATACCCTGTAACATTTACCCATGGGTGTGTTTGCACCCTGCATACAGGATCCATAACCGGCTGTGGGGTGCCATGGAAAAGGAGGGACGGGGTGGGACGGGGTGTGCCTGCACCAGCTCATATGCATGAAGGCACTTGCATGCCACATTGGCATGGGACTTCTAGGCAAGGAGGGACCCTGTTGTAACCATCCTGTATGGTTACACCCTTCTGAGCATCAGCTGGAAGTGCTGGCATTGGAATCCCTGCTGCATTGTTGCTCCATCCCACTGTGCAGCTTGGGTGGGCTTGGGGTGGTCATTTGAGCAAATGCCTGGTGATTGCTCCCTGTTGGGTATGTGCCCTCCTGGTCACCCATGCCCTGGCATGGAAGGGATCCACTATGGAACCTCGGATAGGCATCCCATTAGATGCCCCCCCCGTGTCCCTCACTCTGCCCCTGTGCCGTGACGTTCTTCAGCCACACAGCTGCATGCCCAGGGGGGCAGGCACATGGTCCAGTGGCTGGGAGTCTTGAATGCAAGCCTAATCATGGCCACCCCTGGGAGTGGAGCTGCACAGGCACTCTACACATGATTCACTTATTGATTTGCCCCCAAATAGAACCTTTAATTTCCATTGCTACACAACATGTTAAAATGTGCAAAACAACATTTACTGCAAAAAGAGCTCCATTCATGACAACATGGTGTGCAAATCTAACATTTCACAAATCTTTCGCTGTAACGCTTCATCATCGGTGGGTACTGATGGTTTCCAGGATGACATAGTACATAACAGACAGATATAACATTTATGAGAGGTCCTGGAAATAATTATTCTTGAACCTGATTGCTGTAAAGGAGAAAGACCATTTTTCTGCATCCAGGTAAACAGTAGCAACTTGCAGAATAATTATCACTTTGCTCATGTGTTCTGATTTAGGATTCTGTGACAGTAATATACACATCCTGGGTAATCCATCAGAGCAAAGATCTACAGACTTTATAGGTTTCTTCTCAGTCGTGTCTTCCCCATAGTTTCCTTGAGACACCTCTATTTAGATTTTGTCAAGATTATCACAGCTCACTTCCATTATTTTTAGCACGAGCTACAGCTTGGTTTTCCAGTAGCCCAATTGAATATTGATCTGTTTTAAAGGTAGAAAGGCATTGTACTGTAAAGAACACATTTTTTTTTTATCATAGACAAGCTACCATCTTGTACCAGTAGTGCTTTACATGATAATCAGAAATAGATTCTTCAAAGAACTTTGCTGACCTTTCGGATTCTGCTTAGCACTTTCAATTAACATTGTTGTCTAGAGGCTACTTGTATTTCAAATATGTGTGTCAGAATAAAGCATAACACGGTACTTGCTTAGACACCATTACTAGCATCATCTTTATTTAAAAACAAGTGAACGCAAAAATTGGATAACCAGCCAGGCACTTTTGCAATAGCAAAACTTGTATAAATTAAGCACTGTAAAATACAACTTAAGCACTGCATTATTTACATGCTTGCTCTAATTGAGATCTAGTATGCTCCATCATCAGGAAACGGTTAACACGATAATAGACAATGCATGTGAGATGACTGGCAATGTTACTGTAATGCTGCTTGACATCCAATGAGTGTTTCCCAGATTGCAGAGCTAACTAGACATCAGGAAGTGCTACAGTACCATGTAAAAAGATTTCATGTTGCCAGCATCTGTCCAGCCATTTTTAGAAGTTTGAATAAATACTGATGTTAAAGTTTTAGAAATGGCTAACAGTTTGTTTTTTTCATGAACTGAATTTAGGAAGGGCAAATTTAGGTGTAGGTGAAAAACACAGAGAACACTTTATCCTCACCATTTAACTTAACTGGAGAGACTACCAAGATCCCTATTCCCACTTTAAAGGGTGATCTGAAATATTGGACAACATAATTTTAAGTTAGGCTGTGTAGCCTAGTGGAGAGATCACAGAATCACGAAACAGAAGACCCAGGTTCATATCTCACACAAGCCATTTATTCACTCTGTGACCTCAAGCTAGTTGCTTGCCTCCAGCATCATTTTGCACTTTCCTGCACTTGCCCAAATTGACTTGATTCCTCCCACTCAATGCCTGGATTTATGTATATTGTCATACTATTTACTATAGTACTACTCTGTATTCTTGATTGTACATTTTTACTGTGTAGTAATTTGATGATCTTGCTGCTACTTACTTTTCCAATTTTCCTTCCGCTACTGTCCCTCTTTCCTTATGAACTCCCTTAGGTCACATCTTTGAACAAGTCTGTATGTAGCTCTGTACTGCTAGCCTGGAATAATAACTTTAAATAAATAAATAATTGTAATGACTCCTAAAAGGCAATCAATAAAGATGTACCTACCTACCTAGCTCAGAGCTCTCAATATGTACTCCCTGGAGGAGAGGAGAGAGAGAGAGAGAGAGGACATGACAGAGACCTTCAAGTATCTGAAGGGGATTAACAGGGTACCAGAGGGGAGTATCTTTCATGTGAAGGGAAATAGCAGAACAAGGGGGCATAGCATGAGACTAAAAGAGGGAAAATGTAGGGGAAACTTGAGGAAATTCTTCTTCACTGATAGGGTGGTGGAGAGACTGAACAGTCTCCCCCAGGAAGTGGTGGGGGCAGCTGCAATTCAAGGATTCAAGAATACATTGGATAGGCACATGGGAATTATCAAGCTAAGGCAAAAGGGGAGAACTTATTGTAGTATCTAGGGCACCTTAAGCATTAAAAAGAGGGATAGGGCAGACTAGATGGGCCACATGACCCTTATCTGCTGACAACATCTATGTATCTATGTACCTACCTATATCTGTTGCCCAAGGAATTCTTCACTGCATCGTGCCTTCACAGGATCACCTGGCAGCAGAGTCCATTAGTACCCTTCAAGAAATTCAGTGCTGCCCACTGGGATGGAGTGTTCTACTCACACTTGATGCAAGCAATATCTTAAAGGATACCACAAAAATATAGTGCAGTCCAACTGACCATTGACCAAATCAGCAGGATCTAGAGTATTCAGAGGAGAGGTGAATACAAGGGGCAGGAAGAGATGTTAGAAAATGATATGCACCAAAGCAAGTAACATTGGCAACAGAATGCCAGAACCTTAGGCAATGGTCACAGAGGGGGGGACTTGACCTGGTGGCCGCAATAGAGATGTGGGCAACCTTGAACCACAAATAGGACATAACAATATGATGGTACATGCTATTACATGTGAACATACAAAGAAACCGGCAGAATAAGACCATTTGGTCAATCTAGTCTGCTTATATTGCAGTGTCCACAGCTTAACCTGCTGACTCTGCTCCCCTCCCCAATTATCCCATCCCTTGCACCTGCTCCTCCCCTGACCTTACTTTCCCCTTAACTCTATCCCAGCCTTTCTTAAAGCTACCCACCATCTTCATCGAGACCACCTCTTAAGTCAATACATTCCAACTGGCCACCACCCTCTCCATGAAGAAAGGCTTCCTAACCTCCCTCCTAATCCCCACCCCCAATTTAAGACTGTGTCCCCTCATGTTTCAGTTGCCACTTAGCTTAAAGATATCAGCATTATCATCCTATTTATTCCCTTGAAGTACTTGAAGGTCTTAATCATGTCTCCTCTCCTCTCCTCTCCTCTCCTCTCCTCTCCTCTCCTCTCCTCTAACTTATCTTATCTTATCTTATCTTATCTTATCTTCTCTTCTCTTCTCTTTGGAGTACATGTTCAGTGCCCCCAGCCTCTCCTCATAAGCTCCACCTTGCAAGCCCCTTATAATCTCAGTTGCCCTCCTCTGTACAGTCTCCAGTAGGTGAATGAACTTTTTAGGGTGTGGGCACCAGATCTGTACTCTGTACTCCAGATGTGACCTCACGAGTGACCTATATTTATTTATTTATTAAAAATTGATAACCGGGAAAGGCACACTGAGCAGAAGCTCATTTCCAGGTGTGACCCTGGTGCAGAGCGTACACAGAAATGAGAAGAGTTACAAAAAGAAATTCCAAAGACACAGTATACACAACCATTTTACATACTGTACTCAATATTTTTACATTCACAATAAAGTAGACCAGTACATGGAAAATAAATGTACTGGACTTGCTGCAAGATTTCTATTAGCAGATTGTAGGGCTTGTGGGGGGGTGTTCTGGGACTATTGGGGCAGTTGGGACAGAGGGGGCTCAGGAGGAGCCTGAGGAGTTTCTTTATGAATGGCAGAGAGGAGGCAAGGTGCAGGTCAGAGGGAAGGCTGTTCCAGAGAAGGGGGAGACGGTACAAAAAGGCAGCTTGGCTAGTAACATTTTGTAGGTGAGGGATGTGAAAGGTGCACAAATCCCTGTGTCAGAGAAGGTAATCAGGGGAGTTTGCTGAGGTCTGGTGGGAAGTGAGGTGGGGGGAGGGAACCGAACCAAAATTTTGCTATGAGGGAGGCACTGTGGATGGTTCTTCTGTGGGAGAACAGGGCAAGGGAGAGTGGTGTGTAGAGGGTGCAGTGGTGAGTGTTTTGGGGGGAGAAAGAGTTGAGTAGGATGTCCAATCTGGAGAGAGACAAGGTTGGGGCCATTCCATAAATAATGTTGGCATAGTCCAACACTGGCAAGATTGTTTTACATATGAGCTCACACTGGGTGGGAAGGGGTAGGCTGGCTTTGTCCCGAGAGAGGATGGCAAGTTTTGGTCAGTCTGGCACAGATAGTCTCAATGTGAGTAGAGAAGCTGAGGTGGCTCTCCAGCCAGACACTGAGGTACTTGAAGGCTGGTACCAATTCAAAGTCAGAGCCATCCCGGGTGGTGATTACAGGTGGGTGGGGAGGGAGGCAAGCTTCTGTCATGATTCAAAAACCATGGTGACAGTTTTGTTGGTATTTAGTTTTAGCTGTTTTTTCCAGGAGCCAGGACTGGACTCGGTTGAAGTCATTCTGGAGATTGGGAAAGACACAATCATAGTAGTGGCCAGAGGCAAAGATGATAGTGTCATCTGCGTAGAGATACATATTAGAGGAGAGGCAGGCAGAGAGAAGGTCGTTGATGAAGAGAGAGAAGAGGATGGGGCCGAGGATAGAGCCTTGGGGGACACCTGATAGGATAGGGAGAAGAGAGGAGAGGAGAGGAGAGGGTGTCACCTATTTGAACTGACTGAAGTCTGTTTTGGAGGTATGAGCAGAACTAGTCAACAGCAAGTTGGGCAAAGCCAAAGGAGCAGAGTTTACAGAGTAGCAGTGGGTGGAAGATGGAGTCGAAGGCTTTTGCCAAGTTGATAAAGATGTCGACAGAAGTTTGGCTATGATCCATGGCCAAGAGGATGGAGTCAGTAATGAATAGCAGAGAGATGATGGTGGAGTGGTGTTTTCTGAATCCTGACTGCACAGGTGAAAGGGAGTTATTGGAAGAAAGAAAGTCTGACAGTTTGGATGATGTGAGGGATTCCTGGACCTTTGCAAGGGAGGGGAGGAGCGAGATGGACCTGTAGTTTCCTGGTAATGAGGGATCTCCACCTTTGTGCAGAGGGATGATCTTGGCCTGTTTTCAGGCTGCAGGAACAGTGGCTGTGGAGAGAGAGAGATTTATTATGTGTGTCAAGGAGGCAACTATGGCAGTGGCAGAGATGCAGAGCATTCTGGGGGTGCAAACCATCAGAACTGGATTTGGATTGGTTTAAGGTGGCGAATGCATTGTATACTTCCAGTGGTGTTAAAGGAGGTAAGAGGGAACCAGGGATAAGGAAGGTGGGTTCAGTAGGGTCATGGTTGGGTGAGGGGAAGATGGGCATGGGGGGGGAGTCGGGTATGGCACAGGTGATGAAAAATTTATTGAAAAGGTTGGCTACATACTCAGGGTCTGAGACAGATCTGCCCTTGAAGTTCAAGACAGGACATGCTTGCTTGGTTGGGGGGTCGACAAGGGAGTTGGTCAACTTCCAGAAGGATGTAGGGGAGTTTTGTGTTTGGGTAAGTTGTGCTTTAAAGTAAGAAGATTTGGATTGATGGATGGCCTTGGTGCAGTTATTTCTAAGATGTTTGTAGTATTGGAGACGATGTGTGGCATGGGTGGTTTTGTACAGCCTCCATGCATTGTCTCTGGAATGACACATGGCAATGAGATTGGGTGAGATCCAGGGGTGGTGGTAGCATTATATAGGGGCAATATAACCTTTTCTCACCTACTGCTGATCACCCTGGCTAAGCAGCCCAGCATTTTATTTGCCCTTGCTGCTGCATTCTTGCACTGCAGGAAGTGCTTCAGGTCACGGGTGATCTTCACTCTCAGATCCTTCTCATCCTCTAATGCAGATACCTGGACACCTCCTAGATTGTACTCTGTGTAAGGATTCTTGGCTCCAGTGTGCATAACTTTGCATTTCTTTGCATTGAAACCAAACTGTTAAACCCCAGACCACCTCTCAAGCTTTTTCAGATTGTCCTGTAGATCCTCTATCCCTTCAGCTATGTCCACCCTCCCACAGAACAAGGTGTTGTCCATAAATAGGCACATTTTGGCCTTAAAGCCATCCCCAATATCATTGATGAAAACATTGAACAACACTGGCCCCAGCACCGAGCCCTGCTGGACACCACTGTTGTCCTCCCTGGTGCTGGACAACTCTCCCCCCACCACCCTCTAGGTCATGTTCCTCAGCCAGTTTTCTACCCATTTAGTCATCTTCTCCCCAACTCCAGGATCTGCCAATGTCCAGAGCAACCTCTTGTGGGGTACAAACTCAAAGACCTTGCTGAAGTCCAGGTAGAGGATGTCTACCACTGTCTACTACCTTAGTGACCCAGTAAAAGAAGTTAATCAAATTCAGTTGACACAATCTCCCTCCCATAAACCCATGCTGCCTTGCATCTTGGAGGCCATATTCCTCTAGATATGCTACCAACCTTTCTTTAAGTATGGTCACCATAAGCTGGTACATGATTTGAGGTCAGGCTGATGGGTCTGCAATTCTCTGGGTTTATCCTTTGGACTGCTCTTATAGAGGGGCACAACATATGCCATTCTCCAGTCCAATAGTACCACACTCAACTCCAGTGAACTATTGAACAGGCCTTCCACTGGCCTCACAAGCTCTTCTGCCAGTTCCCTCAACACACTTGGGTGTATGCTGTCTGGGCCTTGTGATTTATCCACCTTCATGCAGCCCTTCCCTCATTCTATCCTCCTCTACTACCACATTCATGCTCACATTCCCCTTCTCCTCTTCTTCCTTCTGTAGGCACCAGTCCATCTCTCTCCCTAGTAAAACAGAACAGAGGTACTCATTCAGTACCTCTACTTTTCCCCCATTCTCCTCTACCCACTCATCCCCTTTCTGAAGCTTAACAATCCAAACCTTCTTGTCCTTTTTCTCACTTATATAGCAAAAAAAAGTCCTTTTCCCCCTTCTTAATTTCCTCAGTTATCTGCAGTTCCTTCTTTTTATCCAGAAAAGACAGTGCAATGGGCAGGAAAGGAGGGGTAGTATTGTATGTTAAAGAGGGGTTAATGCAACAGAAATAGATAGCCTGGGGGATCAGATAAATTGGAAGTCCTGTGGGTACAACACACTAGAGCTGGGTGGGAGTTTCAAATTCTGCTTTCATGGAACTTTCACAAAATTTCACAAATTTCATGAAATTTTCCAAACTTCCACCATTGGCAAGATGGGAATCTTCTGAATGTGTTTGGGGAATTTTCTCCCTGTTCCACAGAATTTTCTGGCTGAACTGTGGAATAATACACATGAACCATGGAATAACAGTTCTGAGGATCAGTTTAATGGATTATTCCACAATATATGTAACCATTCCACAGTTTACTTATCAGTTCTATGGAGTTTCTTTCTGTAGCATAATTCATTAATCCACAATTTATACATTCACTGTGCAGTTCAGTGACTCACTGAACTGTGGAGAGACTGTATGAATTGTGGATTAATGTATTAAACAGCGGAAAAAAAAATCAGCAGAACTAACCACTGACAGTGATCAATTCTGTGGAATTTCTTTACACAGATTAACACAAGAATCGCAATTCATGCATTCATTCTTCTATTCTAAGGTGGAATTTCCATAAAAGTTGCCAAAGTGCATTCAGAAATTTCATAAAAGCAAAATTATGACTTTTGCCAAAGGTCTGCAGGCAGAAGTTTAATTTCCCACAACCCTACTAGCAGCAACAGGGATGGGAAAGCAAATCCAAATTGGGATGGTCTACAGACCACTAGGACAGGATCAGAGGGCAGACATGGAATTGGGAGAGACACTTATGATGGTGGCTGTTCTAGGGTACATGGTGATAGTTAGGGACTTCAATATGCCAGATGTGAACTGGAAAGTTCTAATCATGGCTAGTACTAGGAATCAGCTTCCGGTGGCCTGGCAAGTGGTTTTCCTAGAGCAATTAGTCTAGTCCCAAAAAAGAAGGCAGATGTGCTGAATCTTGTGCTCACCTACAGTGGGACAATTCAGAACATAGCAGTCCTAGGACCATTCTGCTACAACTACCACAGAACAGTAGTGACGGAGGTCGAGGTGGGAACAGTCAAATAGGCAAATGTGATAATGGTATCCCGTGATAAGAGCGATTGTTATTAAGCACCTATGAAAAGGGTGACTCAATAGTGGCACCTGTTCTCAGGGCTAGTGGATGGGGTGGCAAATGCGGGTTATAGTGTTATGCCTGGGTTATATACCACCAACTGACCCACATGTAACCATAACCTTATACACCTACAAGTATTACTGCCTTACCACAGTCTCATAATGTTTCACCTACATGATATGTTTCTGCCATATATACTGTTTCTAGTTTCCTCATATATTCTACTATACTCATAATCACTCTTATTCTATAGTTTTCCACCATTGTGACATGTTGTATGCTTTTCTGATTATATTGCATGTGTTCTCAGACTCACTGCCTCCAGTGAGACTGATGATAGGTTGCAAACTATGAATTTCCATTGTTCAGAAATTCAGAGATTCTTCCTTACTTTACAACTTCATTTTCCATGTAATTGCCCAAGGGAGCCACCTTATTTACACGCCTTATCCAATGCTGTATGTTTATCATATCTGTAATGGCACTCCTATCAGTCATATATAATTGAATGCACACCAGTTCCTCAGAGAGAAAGAGACCATACTTGAGGAATGGTGGGAAATTGGCTCCCTTGTGATTGCTTTGCTTCACTTGTTATAGCGTGAGTATTGTAATAAATCTTTTTTATTACTTCTACTTGTTGTTACTTTCTTTGTCCAGCATACCATGCAAAGAACCTAAGGTGTGATCTTTTTACCTATAACAAATGGTGAGCCAGTCTGTCATGGTTTTGTCTGGCAAGGAATAACACTTATTTTACTTAGTGATTTGAGTTCTGAGATGTGACTTTCCTCAGAGACAAGTAGCAATGAGTTTGGCAGTTTAGGGACTAGGTGCGTGGACTGCTACTCATTGTTTTGTGAATTCCTCCTTCATGGGAGTTCACAAATGCCATCCGACTGTGTGTGTTTGGTTGCTATGGTTGCAAACACAGCAGTTAACCCACTGAATGGTTTAACAATTTCTCTGATTATTGACATGTTTAAAATATGCACAGAGTTGAGAGAAGGCATCTCAGCGTATCTCACTGCACAAGGTGCGTGGGACATACTTAAATAAAATATAGTTAACTAAAGATGTTTTGGATCCGATTATGTTGATCTGTGTGCAGTATATTGAACTGAGACAGTCAACTATGATGCAATCTGATAGAGGGCTACTTTGGAGGATTTTAAGCCTGACAGGGTTAATGGCTACTGATCAATCGGTGGCTGAACCATCTAATAAGTTTACTAAAGACTTCCATGAGGAATCCCCCTCACTAATGTGATTCACAGACCAAACATTTGTCTGTTCTGATCCTGGAGGTATTCTTTGTTTTTTTTAAATGGAATGTACATCTGGCAGGGTGTTATCTATGTCCATGTGTTTTGGATTTGTGGTGAGTACACTTTAATTATATCTGTTGGTCGATCAACCTTGTATTGCGTTCTATAACACATCTAAGTGTAAGCACTTTTGTCTATACAACTGTTCTTTGCTACTCACTTTAGGAAATGCACTACGTTAGTAGTATGCCATATCTTGTTATGTATTCCTTGAATGCTTGGTTTACACTACTAAATTGAAGACAACATGCTCAAGGTCACGCTATTCCCTGCAGTTCTGACAATGACTAATTGGAGAATGTTTAAAAAAATACAACAGAAACATTAGCATATTCTGTAATGAATGTTAAGGTTTAATGTTATCAGCTTCACTAACTCTAATGATGTGTTTGATTTTAACACTGTTTTAACATTAGTAATTAGAGTTGGCTGGGATGCAGGAGCTAAGTCTGTGTTTTACTCTGATTGCGTCACTTGGCTTTGTGCATTGAACGCATTATTTTTTTTTATTAAAAGAATCTTAGTTTGTTTATTCCAGGTTAACCTTCATAAGTGATGTAGAGTTGCAGAATATGTTTTTGAACGTGCCATTCTGGATTTTGATTTGTGGAAATATTTGTGGTTGGGAAACACTGTGCCACATTCCGCATATGCTATATCTGCTTGTCACTGTTACCCATTCTCAGAGTCTTTAACTGTGTTTTCTGAAGCTACTCTGGTTTATTTTTTATGTTTTATGTCATTTGTGATGAGGAAAATCAGCTCATAAAATGGCCAACACCTTTGGCTTGTTGTCAATGCCAATGACATGTTCTGGTTTGCAGTGTTGGCACATTTTCTGCAGACTTTCTATCTTTCAGATAAGTGGTTGGTTTAATGTTGAAGTATGTGGACTGGTGCCATTAGTCTTGATTCATGTAAATCATAGTTTGTTGCATAACAAAAAAAAAATAGAAGCATGACGCAAATGCTTGCAAAGGTTTTCTGAGTTTTTTCCAGTATGGCCTCTTCATCTGCCATCATAGAAATTGTGATGGTTCATCAATTTTGTTTTTGCTGTCTCAGCTGGTGGCTAGACAGTGTTCTTTTATCTGTCAGACCTCTCACTCACTGCAGTGTTTAAGGCCTCTGCAGCTACGACCGGGTTTGGTTCTAGGAAACATCGTTTGCACAGTGTGTGACCTTTGGCAGGTCACATGACCTCCTTGTGTTTTTGAGCTGTACATGTTTTTCCAGCTCACCATTGATGTACCTCCCTAATTAAATCAGTATTTCTTATCCAGATATAACTTTAATGGGGTGTGCGCATCAAGAGTACTTTTGTTAAAAGTTACTTTTTTTTCCCCCAGTCCACCACATCTGTCCGTGATGTTAAGACTGCAATTTTTTTTCTTTCTCTGGGCTTGCAGCCATGATGCTGTTTGCTAGCTACAAACCTGCCCATTTCTACGTATGCCTTCTTTTACGGAAGTTCTCATGGCTTCTTTGTCCTTGTCCTGTGTGAGCGGGTGTGGGTATTGACAACACTTGACACAGACTTGTAAATTCACACACAAATTTGTGTGTTTGTCATTTTATTTCAAACAAACACAAATGCAGAAAACAAATGAATTAACTCAGAAATAAAAATAAACAAAATCCTAAGTTCTAACTGAACTTCAGCACTCTAACTCTGAGTACTGCCACAGAGTGGTCCTTGCTTGGCTTCAGCATGACCACTATCCTCTGTGCTCCAAGAATATCTGCCTAGAACTAAAATTTGGAGCCTTTTATAAGAACAATAGCATGACCTCACAGGTCATTTGATCCACCCCCTAACACTAATGCACAATTAAATCTTTTCTAATACATCTTTTGGGGCATCAACAGAGACCAAAACATTAGCTTTTATTTCCTTTACACAACATATTCATTATATTATGAAAATAAAAGCATAATAATGCATAGAAATGTGTGCATATGAAAGGGTCACTTAATACTATGACACCACCCTCTAAATATGATCTCGTAGCAGACAGAGGGCCAGATATTCAAAACTTTGCCCCGGGGCTAAATTAGCACTGCCTGGTGGGCAAACTTAGCCCGGAGCACAAAGCAAGCTATATTCAAAAGGAAATAGCCCGCTGCTAATCCTGCTGAATATAGCAGTCTAAGGAAGCCAGACAAACTGGTCTGGGAGTGCAGGGCAAAAATAGTCCTGAAATAAGACAGCACTGAATATAGCAACAGGGAAGTGCAAACTGCAACTGCAGCTCATTAGACTCTGTAGCAAGCCAGTGTTGCAGGTGGAGAACATTGTGTTTGATTGCACAGAGATGTCTCACAGCTACTGCAAACACACCTCTCAACCCCCGCCTCATCAATCAGGGACAAGGCTTAAAAAAATCAGGGACAAAGATTTAAAATCAGGGACACATCTTAAAAATTGGTGCTATCCAACTCAGGAAGTTGGTAGGATAAGTGGTGTAGTGTAAAATGCATTTTCTAAGGAAGAACACAACTGTGACATTAATGTTTGACATTATTTTATGCATACAACCCCCACTGTTTGGTCATGGAAACACAAGTTTTAGGAGAGACAGAATAAAACATTGAGGTAAAATCAGAGACGTCTGAAAATCAGGGACAGTCGAGAGGTATGACTGCAAACAACAATGTAAGCCACGCACTGCAGAACTGTGCTATGCTGAAGTGAGGTTTGCATGGGGCTAACCTGATTGCACAGTGCTAACATATTAGCCCAGTGCAAACTGGTTAGCCCAAGGCAAACAGGAGCTATATTCAAAGCTCCCATGCAAATGAGCCTACTTAGGTAATCCGTGGGCAAACAGGAACATTTGCATCTCATTAAGTGTTGCTTAGCATACATGCACTTTGCGCGGTGCTACTGTATGGAGCACAAAGCTCCCCCATTTGGTCAGAATGGAAGTACAGGCTGGACATTGCAGGCCAAGGCATACCCACAGCATCCCCTGTTGGTCAGAATAGAAGTATAGGCAGAAAACAGCAGGAACTGTGCCCAGGCACAGTCGGTGCATACATACCTCACAATCCCTTGCCTCCTGAATCAGGGACAAGGCTTAAACAAATCAGGGACATAAGGACCAATATCAGGGACACATCTTCAAAAGTAAAGATATCCACCCAGAAAGCTGGTAGAATATGGGGCTTACTGCAAAATGCAGTTTCAGGATTTTATTTAACTCTAAAAATTCATTAGCGTTTTGCTCATAAAAGTGCTAAAACTTTGTGAAAATTAATAGCTCTTGCCTCACTGTGTTTAACAAACACAGCACTTCTGAAAAATCTATTTAAATACTTTCTGTACAGTTAGTATCGTCCCAAGAAAAAAACTGCTAATCAATTATTTAAAACCATGAGTTTCTAAAGAAGAACAAGTCTGTAACTGTAATGCTTGACATTATTTTGTGCTTACAATGTCCACTGTTTAGCTAGAGAAACACAACTGTGAGGAGGGGCAGAGTTATATGTAGAGACAAATTCAGGGACATCCCTGAAAACCAGGGACAAGTTGAGAGGTATGCTCCTGATCCATTCACAATACAATTACACTTAATGTCCCTGGTAGTCTAGTGGTCCCCCACCCCCCTGCACAACTCCCAATCCATTTTAATTAACATTAAATGTTATTTCCCTGGTAGTCTAGTGGTTCCCCACCCCACCCCACCCCCGCACAAATCCCGATCCGTTTTAATGACTATTAAATGTCATATCCCTGGTAGTCTAGTGATCCCCCCACCTCCCTGCATGACTCCCGATCCATTTTAATAAAAATTAAATATTATTTCCCTGGTAGTCTAGTGGTCCCCCCACTCCCCTGCATGAATCCCGATCCATTTTAATTAACAGTAAATGTTATTTCCCTGGTAGTCTAGTGGTCCCCCCAACCCCTGCACAAATCCCAACCCCAAGCACCATACAAAATGACTGTTAATTGGTAGTCTAGTGGTCCCCCCACCCGGCAGTGATGCCCCCGCTCAGCCCAGCAACACTCTAGGAACAGAGCCGGTGACTGGCTCAGCCCTCCTCTCACCACCACATCCAGCCGCCGACTGAGGTACGAATGACAGCTCATTCATACCTCAGTCGATGGCCAGCCATGGTGGTGAGAGGAGGACTGAGATGGTCCCTTTCTCTGTTTCTAGAGTGTTGCTGGGCTGAGCAGGGGCATCACTGCCAGGTGGGGGGACCACTAGACTACCAGGGAACAGTTATTTTGTATGGAGCTTGGGGTTAGGATTTGTGCAGGGGGTTGGGGACCACTAGACTACCAGGAAATAACATTTAATTGTTATTAAATGGATTGGGAGTCATGCAGGGGGTGGGAGGGGGAGCACTGGACTACCAGGGAGTTTACTGTGCTACAGTGGCTACAGGGGTCCACGATGTGGGGGGGTGGCACCGCCGCATTACCGCCAGCTTTTGTTTTGCGGTATCTAGCGCTGTGCTACAGATTGCACTAATGCCTGTAGAGCGGCGCTAGACCTTTGAATATGCCACGCTGCTGGCATTCATGGGCAGTCTCCTAACCCTACCCCTGCATACTATTATCTATTAGCGTTGGCGCTACCACACAGCGCTGATGCTAATAGAGCTTTTGAATATTGCAGCCTTGTGCAAATCCAGTGCTATTCCAGCGCTATGGTTTTGCGCTAGGCACAATTGTTTGAATATCGGGCCCTATAGACTATAAAAATAGCCCACCAAGGGGCCGCTGGCCCTTAGGGAATGCCAATTCATTCTATACCAGACTAAAAGAATACACAGGTATGTCTAGTCTTTTTAAGTTCATGCCTTTCTTTCAATGCAGAAACACAACATCGTAATGTTTGGCTTGTTTTACCCCTAAACATTCAGGCACAGCACACAGCAATAGGTTACTCTGTAACCTGGTTATGCATCCGGGAATTTAGAAAATTGTGGGCTATCAGACATATTCTGGGTTGCCCATAATTTCCAAGACTACGCTCACAGTACCTTCTGTGTTTATGCTTTAAATGTTTATTTGTGTATTTGTACTAGTGCAATGCTACCTGTGCATACATTTCTGTTTCTGTTGCCTACATTTAAGAGCACTTTTCGGAGTGCTTGCAACCAAGCAGGCATGAGGGCTATTTCTCGGTGGTCCATTTGAGGAGTTCCGAATTTGCAAGTGCAGGAATACATCCTGCCAGGACTGCTAGAAGCCCCAAAGTCCTGTAATTATGCCTTTTGCAAGTCGCACTAAGCGCTCGCGATGTGCAGGGCAAGTGGTTGCAGCGCTCCAGTTTTTGGGACCTTACAACCAAACCAGGAGTCTGGAATTTCATTTTGGAGGATGCAGCCTGCATTATTAAACCCTCGTGAGCTAAAACATTCCCTAGTAAGAGTTTTTATCACTAGAGCGAAAGGGGACAGTGAAATGTTTGTTTTGTGCACTAAATTAACAGAGGGGCAGTGTTCAGAAATATTGAAATTACTTTCTTCTAGTACTAGAGTATCAAATGACATCCTGTACTGTAAGACAGGACCTAAGCCACAGAATGAATTATTTAAGCTTTAAGCTTTAGGAGCAGTACCTGTGCCACAGCAAAACAAAGTGGCAGAAGAAGGGCATAACAGAATATGCCTTCTACTAGGTCATCTTACATTACGTTACATAGCATTCAAATGGCTAAGTAAGCTGCTATATTCCCACCACATGGACAACAGAGAAAATTAGCAGGGGTAGAAAAGAGGAGAATACCCCAATAGGAGGCCACCCCATCGTGGTAGAAGGTGAAAAAGGTCAAGTGAGACAAAGAAAAGAACAAGTACATACTACTGCAGTAGATTTGTGAAATGGGGTATAGATAGAGGAGAGTGTCCAGTGTTGGTGGTGGGGATCCACTAAACTGTCACACACCCCCAAGATTAAGCAAAAACTAGTAATAACAGACTGGTTTTCAAGACAACCTACCCCATCACTATGGGTAGGATGGAGCTTCCGCCTATCCTCTCTAGGAAGCTCCACCCCAGGGCACCCTAAAAAAAAAAAAAAAAGTCATCAGCATGGCAAGCAGTAATAATCTGCTTACCAAACTAAATAGTACAAATACAATTTGCTCTGGCATGTCTTATCTGTTCTACTCTACTACACATAAGTAGCCAGCACAGATCTTTTGTTTTCTTTTATTTCTATACATTCCTATTGGCCCCATGTCTTGACAGGAAGTCAGCATTTACATGTTCCGTACCTGCCCTACGTTTTGCAACAAACTTATATGGCTGAAGGGCTAGATACCATCTCACTACTCGATTATTCTTGTCTTTCATCTATGAAAGGAAACATAAAGGGTTGTGATCTGTTATGAGAGTAAAGGGGGCTCCCCACAAATAGAACCTTAATGTTTCTATCGCCCATTTAGTGGTGAGACATTCCTGCTCTATGGTAGAGTACTTCTGTTCTCTCTCATGTAGTTTTCTGGAACTATAGACCACAGGATGTTCTTCCCCATTAATCGTCTACTTAACACTCCTCCGATACCTCTACCTGAGACATCGGAATACACCTCAAAGAGGTATGCAAAATCAGGACTACATAGCACTGGGGAGGAGCATAAAGCTGCCTTAATTTGAATAAAGGCCTGCTCACATTCTGGTGTCCAGTTAACCTGATTTCCACACGTTTTCTTTGTTAGCTCAGTCAGAGGGGTTGCCAGGGTTATAAATTAAGAATAAACCTCCTAGAGTATCCAGCTAACCCTAAAAAGAATCGCACCTGTTTTTTGGTACTTGGGAAGGGGCATTTAGTGACCACTTCTATCTTGGTTACCTCTGGTTTGATAAAGCCATTTCCCAAGATGAAACCCAAATATAGTGTTTCTTACATAGCCAGGGTGTGCATGGTAGGGCTGATTGTCATCCCTGCCTGGGGGACTGATGTAACAACTGCCCTTAGGTGTTTCAAATGGGTCTCCCAGTTTGGACTAAACACAACGATATTATCCAAGTAAGCCTCACAAAAATTACTGTGGGGTGCCAGAACCTGGTCCATGAATCATTGAAAAGTCACAGGAGCCCCATGCAGTCCAAATGGCATGGTTTTAAATTGAAATAGTCCCAGGGAAGTGCTATAAGCGTTTCTTCCTTGGCAGTTTCTGCTAACAGGATCTGCCAGTATCCCTTTGTCAGGTCCAGGGTGGAGATAAATTTAGCATTTCCAATCTGGTCTAGTATGTCATCAACCCTTGGCATGGGGTAGGCATCGAACTGTGGCACCTGATTTAAGCCCCGGAAATCCAAACACAATCATATGCCTCCCTCCTTTTTTGGGACAATCACCACAGGTGAACCCCAAGGACTTTGGGAAGGTTCAATTATGTCCAAATCCTTTAACTTTTGGATCTCTCTTTGTACCTCCACCCTACTCCTTTCTGGAAGCTGATATGTTTTTTTCCGTATGGGGCTTGAATCTGTTATAATGTAGTGCTCCACTCCTTTTGCTAGCCCTGGTTTACTGGTAAAGGAGGTACTAAATTCCCTTACAAGTGTCTGTAATTCAGTCTTTTGCTTCACTGTCAATTCAGAGTTCATAGTAATAGCCTCTGTCCCTTTCTCTTCATCAAGGCACCCATATGCTCAGTCTGTTTCTGTTTCCCTTGTTTTGGGCATAACCATAAACTGTAATCCCAGACTAGACCTCTCATGCCACCTTTTAAGTAGGTTAGCGTGGTAAATTTTCTTTCCTACTCTTTTTTCCGGTGTCTTGATCTCATAGGTCACTGGGCCTGTTTGCAGTGATACTTTATACGGGCCCTGCCACTTCATCAGCAGCTTGTGGGTAGATGTGGGCAGCAATAATAACACTTGATCTCCCAGTTGAAAAGTCTTCTTGATATTGGTACCTTTATCATACCTGTCTTTTTGATAATCCTGGGCTTCAACTCCGATCTCATGAGCCTTGCTAACATATGAGACCAGCTTTTGATGCAATTGTCTCATACTGAGCAATGCCTGGAGATTTCAATTCTTTACCCTCTCCCCAACATTCCTTTTCTATGTCTAGTAGCCCCTTAGGTGTTCTACCATATAGGAGTGAGAAAGAGGAGCATTCAGTGGACGCTTGGGGTACTTCACAGTACTTGAACAACAGAAAGGGAGGATGCCTATCCCATTCTTTTTCCTCATCATGGATGAACTTTTTAATCATCCTTTTCAGGGTCTGATTAAATTGTTCCACCAGACCGTCTGTCTGGGGATGGCATGGTGATATGCATAAGGCCACTATTCCTAGGGATGGTACAATTCTTTTAACAATTCAGAGTTGAAATTTTCCCCCTATCCATTAAAATTTCTCTGGGAATCCCAACCCAACTGAAAAGTTTAACCAGCTCTTCAGCTATACGTGGGGTGGTAACAGATCTCATCTGGATGGCCTCCGTATATTTAGTGGTGTAATCACAGGCCACCAGGATGAATCTGTTCCACTTACTGCTTTTATCTAGGGGCCCCACAATATCCATTCCTATTCTTTCAAACGGAGTTGTTACCAGGGGTATGGGTACTAAGTGTACCATATCCTTCTTCTTTTTCTGGGCTATTAGCTGACACTCAGGACAGGTCTGGCAGTACTGGGCTATGTCCTCAGGTATCTCTGGCCTAAAGAACCTCTGCAGGATTCTGCTTGTGGTCTTATCCCTCCCCGTGTGTCCTGCCCAGGGTACATCATGGGCTAGAGCCAGTATGTCCTGCCTATAACACTGGGATACCAGGAACTGCTCTACCTTTTCTTCTGTTCTGAGATTCATGCATACTTAGTACAATAAATCATTGATAACCTGAAATTCAGGAACACCTTGTTTTACACCTTGTCCCACCTGCTGGAAAAGGGGTATTAAAGTAGCATGTTTCTTTTGTTGTCTACTCATATTTATTTTAACATACATTGGTTGACTTTCAATTGGTAAACCTTGTTTATCTTTATACCATTTAGATTGTATTCTTTTTTTTTCTTTGACAGTTTTTCTAGATTTACCAGGATCTCCATACACCTCCCCTTCAAAAGGAAATACCTCCCCAATCAGCAGGACTCTCTTGCACTGTGCCCTGGTAGTCACAGCTGACACAGTACTCTGTTTTAACAAAAGGGAGGAAAATTCAGGGAAATTGTGTCCTAATACTGTGGGTACGGGTAAGTGTGGTACCAGCCCTGCAGTTACCACCGATTTGTTCCTGTTAACCTCTATGGGTATGCTGCTGGTTGGGTATTGGTGGTTATCCCCATGAGCACAAACTACTTGAATAGGGGGCCCCTTTTTGGAACCATTTATTTAATAGAAACATAGAAACATAGACTATGATGGCAGATAAGGACCGCTTGGCCCACCTAGTCTGCCCATTTTCCTACCTAACAGATAAGCTGCAGATCCTAGTTAGCCAACAGCTTACTTCCTCCTACCCCCCACTAGGACTGCCTTATGTCTGTCCCATGCATTCTTGAATTCCCCTACTGTTCTTGACTCCATGACCTCCTCAGGGAGGCTGTTCCATGCATCCACAACCCTCTCTGTGAAAAAAATACTTCCTCACAATACCTCTGAGCCATCCCCCCTCTATCTTCAAATTGTGCCCCCTTGTTCTTGCACATCTCTTTTTCTGAAAGATGCTACCCTCTTGGACTTTGTTGATTCCACTGAGGTACTTGAAAGTTTATATCATGTCCCCTCTCTCCCTTCTTTCCTCAAGGGTAAACATATTAAGCTCCTTTAGTCTTTCTTCATATGTCTTCTGGTGCAGACCCTGCACCATTTTGGTTGCCCTCCTCTGGACAGCCTCCACTCTGTCTATGTCTTTGCGGAGATGGGGTCTCCAGAACTGCACACAGTACTCCAAATGAGGTCTCACCAACTGTCTGTACAGAGGATAACAACTTCCTGTTTTCACTATTGATGCCTCCTCGTGCATCCCAGTATCCCCCAGCCCTCCTTACTGCCTTCTCACATTGCTTACCCACCTTTAGGTCATCTGATTTAATTACCCCCAGGTCCCTTTCCATTTTTACTGTTGTCAGTATCTCACCCCCATTGTGTACTCTTCCCATGGGTTTTTGTTTCCCAGGTGCATTACCTTGCACTTCTTTGCATTGAATCTGAGCTGCCATACATTTCACCATTCCTCCAACCTTGCCAAGTCCCTTCTCATCCTTTCCACTCCATCTTGTGTATCAGCCTTGTTGCAGATCTTTGTGTCATCTGCAAAGAAACATACTTTTCCTTCCAGTTCCTCTGCAATGTCACTTATAAAGACATTAAAAAGGACGGGTCCTAGTACTGAACCCTGCGGTACCCTGCTAGTAACCCTCCTTACTTCACTGTGGACTCCATTTACTACTACCCTTTGAGTCCTGTTGTCTAGCCAATTTTTTATCCAGGCTACCACCTTGGGACCTACTCCAAGGCTGGCTAACGTGTGTATTAATCTTTTGTGTGGGACTGTAACAAATGCCTTGCTAAAATCTAGGTAGGCCATGTCCACAGCTCCTCCCTGGTCTGCTACTTTGCTCACCCATCAAAGAAATCTATTACATTCATCTGACACAACCTTCCCATTGTGAATCCATGTTGCCTTCGGTCCTGTGCCCCACTGGCCTCAAGGTACTCAACAATTCCTTCCTTCAGAAGTGATTCCATCATTTTCCCTACCACTGAGGTCAAACTAACTGGTCTGTAGTTTCCTGCCTCTGTCCTGCTCCCACTTTTGTGAAGAGGAATCACATCCACCCTCCTCCAGTCCTCAGATACCACCCCATCCTCCCATGATTTGTTAAAGAGAGTAGTCAGCGGTGTAACTAGTTCTACCCTTAGTTCCTTTAGAATTCTTGGGTGAATCCCATCAGTCCCCATTGCTTTGTCCACCTTCAATTTTATTAGTTCTTTCAAACCCTTTTTTTCTGTAAATGGACTGGTATCGACCCCATCTTCAGAGTGTTTCTCTTGTTTGATTTAGGTACCTCCCCCTCCTCTTCCTTTGTGAATACTCAGCAGAAATATTCGTTCAGTATCCCTGCTTTTTCACTGTCACCCTCTTCCCACATTCCCTCCCCTTTATTAAGCCTCAGTATCCCTCCTTTGGTCTTTCTTCGATCCCTAATGTACCTATAAAAGGTCTTATCCCCCTTCTTAACAGAGTTTACTATCCTTTCCTCAGTTTGGGCCTTTGCTATTTTGACTGCCTTTTCTGCCTGTTTCTGCTTTAACTGATAAAGTTCTCTGTCCTGCTCCATCTGTGTTTCCTTATATTTCTGCATGCTATCCTTTTCTCCTTAACCTTCCCTGCAACCTCTTTTGAGAACCACAGCGTTTTTTTCCTTCGTTGTGTTCTGTTGATTTGCTTTACACAAAGGCATGTTGCCTCTGTGATGACTGTTTTGATTACTCCCCATTGTTCCTCCACCCCTCTTTCTTGCCTGTTTGCTAGTGTTTTTCTGAGACACTATCTCATTTTCCCAAAGTCAGCCCTCCTACAGACCAATACTCTTGCTTTTGTATGGCTTGATTGTATGGCTGTGTTTATCGTGAACCACACTGTTTGGTGGTCGCTTGTTCCCAGATGGCTACCCACTTTTAAATCTGAGATTCTTTCTCCATCCCCATTTGAGAGTACCAGGTCTAAGATTGCTCCCTCCCAAGTGGGTTCCAATACTAGCTGTCTGAGGCATGCCCCCTGTAGGGCATCAAGAATGACCATGCTCTTTGATGTGCCTGCAGCAAAGGTGCTCCAGTTAACATCTGGCATATTCAGGTGCCCCATCCACAATATCTCCCCTTTTTCTGCCATTCTAAGGAAGCCTCTTATCATTTCCTTGTCCGTTCCCTCCCCCTGAGATGAGGGTCTGTATGAAACCCCCATGCGGATTGTGGTGCCATTTCCTGTCTCCAGGGTGACGCAGAGTGCCTCATCTGCTCCATGTTTACTCTTTAGTTCTGTTGCTTTGATCCCTTCCTTTGCATAGAGAGCTACTCCTCCTCATTTACCCTCCCTGTCCCTCCTGTAGATTGTGTATCCTGGAATGTTGACATCCCAGTCATAGTTCTCTGTGTACCATGTTTCTGTGACTGCCACAATATCCAGGCAACCCTCTTCCATCAAGGCCATTAGTTCAGGGAGCTTGTTACACAGACTACGGGCATTGGTACTCATCACCCTCCACTTTTTGATGGCCTTACCCCTTTTAGCCCCATTCCTGTCCTTACTGCCTTGGCCTTTTTACATTTACCTCTGTCCTTCTCTAATGACTTCTTTACCTTGGTGTTTACCTCACTAGTACCGTGTTTTGTGGGGGAGGCTGGGATTTCTCTGCTCCTTTTAGTGCCCCCCTTCGCTGGTTAAATAACGCCAATGAAGCATTTAAACCTCTCACTCTAGGAACCTGGTTCCCCTGTACAGATGCAGACCTCGCACCAGTATAGGTCTGCATCCCTCCAGTTGGCTCCCCAGTCCCCAATGAAGCAAAACCCTGAGCGCCACACCAGTTTTTCAACCATTTATTGAATTCCTGGTGAGGAGTACCTAGCATCACCCTTGCCATAGACAGGCAGCACCTTCGAGAAGGTTACCGTATGCGCTACTTGTCTAAGGCCCCTCCCCAACTCTACAAACTCCCCTTGCACTGCTCTGATTCCATTCCTAGCCAGGTCATTTGTCCATAGGTGGACAATGACATCCAGCTCCCTCTCTCGTGCAGTTGCTCCCACGATCCTGAGGATTCACTTCCTGTCCCTCCAAGCCGTGGCGCCAGGCAGGCACCTTACCTCCCTCTCCCATTCCTGACCCATTTTTACCCCCCTAATGATTGAGTCCCCCACCTGGAGTTGTTTCCTTCCCCTGTGGGGTCTCATGCCACCCTCCTGTGGGTCTCCTTTGTGAAGGATCCCAGCATCCTCCTTGGACTCCACTGCAGGTGCCTCCATAGAGGAACCACTATCCACCAGAAGAGTGAATGAATTGTGGAGAGGTACAGCTGGAAGGATGCGACTCTGTTCCACCACCCTCTCCCTCCCTGAGCCCACCCTGGTCCAGCCTCTCCTCTTTCTTGGCAACCTCTGAGGTAGTGGCATTTGCCCTGGTGGTCCCTGGGTGGGGGAGGAGGTTTCACAAATCCTAGCCAGGTCAGCCTGGAGAATGGCAACCTCCTCCCTCAGACCAGAGAGGTGCCTGCAAATAGGGCAGCATCGCAGCCTCCAGAATGTCTCCTGGAACACTGCTGCCCCACAGCCATTGCACTGCACTACTCCTATCATGTCTTATTTTGTGTACCCTCTCCTGTTTCTCTATATGTTTACTCTCTCCTCTCCTTACAACTCTCACCCTTCCTGTTCTGGGACAGCAACTTCCTATATTCTTCATTGGCTTCTTCTTCCTTGCTCAGTGTCAGACCACCACCAGCTGAGGGGGAGAGTGAGTTACTTTTTTCCTTTAGGGTTGACAAAACCAATGTTTCTCTATGATCCTTTCCTTCCTACTGCCAAACAGGAAGTTCCTGTAATCTGTTCTAATTGGGGTGTTTTTGCTCCCTGAATCAATTAACCCCAAAACATTTTGTCCCTGTAGCTGTACCATAGTGGTTAAATACCCAGGCCCAGATATTCAAACAGCACCCACAAAGTGCGCAATAGCAGGAACAAGTGCAAATCCATTGCGCCCATGTGCAAGAGGCATGATATTCAAAAACTGAGCCGCCCAAGACGCGCCTACAGCCGATGACTGAATATCGCACCACCTGCACCATGGCGCAACTAGGGAGGGAAAGCTGAGCTTATCTGATGCGCCATAGTGCAACAAGTGATGTTCAGCTGAGCAGTCCAGAGGCACCATAGTGCAACCAGGGATGCCCCCCAGCAGCAGTGCAGCAATGCAACTGCACAACCAGGGATGTAGGAGCCCACCACCCATGCCACAGATGGGCAGAAGAATACACAGCAGAACAGACATCGTCCCCCCACACCCCATGCACTGCACAACTAGGGGAGGGCTGGAATAACCACTGGCCCATGGAGACAAGCAACCGGCCCACAGCTGGGCCATGGTGCCCCATCACACCCCCTGGAAAGCTGTGACCAGCACACAAGGAGGGCCGACCACCCCATGCCACACCATCCCCCAAATGCAGAGCACACCCTGCACCATGACCCCCAGACACCCTGCCCAGGAGCAGCATCCACCACTGCAGGAAACCCCATGCATGCCACCACTCCCACTGTGACAATGCAACCCAGTGCACCACAGAACCATGCAAGACAGCCCCACCATGAGCACCCATCAGCGGGTGGCAGCACACAGCGATGCAACAATGACATACACAGTGCCACCATGCACAGCGCCCCCGAGGTACAGCTGAGAGACTGACCATGCATCAGCACACGAGGTACTCCACACGTGACAGGGCATGCCCCGGACCCCACCACCAGTGGTACAGCAATCTGCACACCCTCCCAAGGACACACCCCGACCCAGCACTGGCCACAACAGCCAGTGCAGACACCCACAGTGGTGCGTGGAAGCATGCACCACACCGGATGCAACACAGTGCATGGACAAACACCCACCCATACCCAAGGGCACAACAACAGAGAGACACAGTAGCGGGGCAACCAAGCCCCCAGCGTGGGCCCATGGAAACCGTGTACACACGGCCTGCAGTCCTCCATGTCACAGGAGTGCCAGCCACCCTACACAGGCACTGTGGACCTGTACACCACCATCATTTTCCCGGGGCACAAGTCACAGACAGTGGTGCACATCCCCTGCAACACACACAAGCCACAGCATGGAGGTGGGACAACAACTGCAGAGGCCACAGTGTCACCCGAGGCAGACATGCACCACACCAGTGACAGGAGGCAACTCAGCATTGTGACGGGTACAGTGGCTGCCCTGCATGGACAGCCACCACTGACATGTCAGCAGACCGTGCAGGTCACAGACATGCAAGGGTGTCAGCTGCACAGGCCATGGATGGGCTGACAGGTTCACCATGGACACAGAGTATGCACCATGGACCACTGCACACAGTCATCTAGTGCACAGGTAACATCACACACACCACAGACACTGACTGATAGCTACTCCCACACCATAGTCACTTCCCCATGGACACACACACATACCCATGACTGCACCACCCCTGATGCCATGCACACCACTGCAGCTGAACACCTATAGCCCACTGCAAATCACAGACCACCACAGTATTCATATCAAAAGACTTGTAATGAAAAACATCAAACAAAACTATTTACAAGTATGTACGGATGTGTAAGGGGAGGGCCACAAACAAGGCGGGGGTGGGTAAGGGGCAGGGGTGAACAAATGGGACAGGAAAGGAAGGGTGTGAGGGTGGGTCCAGGGAGGTATGGGAAATCAGGGGCATAGAGATGGTCACTGGGAGCCCCGCTCCCAGCTCCGGCTGCTCCACCTTCCTTGTCTCTACCGGACACCCAGCTGCTCAAACCCCTGCAGTATGTCCAGTGATGCCCTTGCCACAGTCAAAATCTCCTGCAGTGTCTCCTGGATAGTCTGCAGCTGGCAGACACCTAGGACAAGGGAGTACAGTCAATAGGTGTGAATGCACAGCCCCATACAGCCCACCCACTGTGCATGGCATATGGCTGTGGGACATGCCTCTGTGATGGTGTGTGACCACCCACAGTGATCACGTCCACAAGACCTGCCCACCCAGGGGCATACAGCCATGCAGACCGCTGCAAAACACCCACCGGCCAAGTCCTGCACAGCACCACCGAGGCTGTTTAGTGACATGGCTATGTGGTGCGAAGGCAGTGGCACAGCCATGTACCCAGTGCATGCATGGACCACCATTGACGCACTCCCAGACATGCAGTGCCACTGGACAGTGCTGACTGTAACAAGTTGAGTGCATGGCAGTGGTGTCAATGGATGGTGGCCATGCCCCGCTGCCCGCCCTGTTACACAGCATGTAATAGTAATCATGGAGGTATGGCACTCACCATCATCAGGCCGGTCCTCTGGCACTGTGGACCTTCGCCTCCTAATGGCCCTGTCCTCCTGCTGGTGCCTCTGCCCTTGGCCAGCCACTTCTTCGGCCCTGTGGTGCAAACATGGAGAGAGGAACATCAGTACACCTGCAGCAAAGTCCCCTGCCCCATGTGGTGTAATCCCACCCAGCCAGACCCACCCACCCCACACCCTGATAACACCACCACAGCCAACACTGGACGGTCCCCCCCATGTTCTGGACACATGCAACCGTGATACCCATATGGAAGATAAAAGTGTGTGTACGTAACACCTAACTGGCTGTGGCACCGTGCCCCTCCTGGCATGTGTCCACAGGAGGGCAAGCAGGTCCGGTTCCCTTATCCTCAGGTCGCCATACCTCTGGTGGCACTGCTCCACCATCCGCCCCTTTCCTGTGGCCTCCTCCAGGGCGTCAGCCACCTCCTGCCACACCTGGCTCCTGGACCTGTCCAGGGGTGGCTCTCCAAACAGTGGGCCATAAAGTGGCTGAACAATGGCCACCAGGTTAGCCAGTTCGATTTCGGTCCACTGGGCAGCCCTCCTCCGCACCATCTCACTTGCTCAGTAGGTTCAAAATGGCGCTCAGCAGTGCGGCTCCACCACGTACAGATGCTGCGTGGTACAGCACTGCCATTCCCTATTGCGCTGTCAATGAACAGCACGATAGTGGTGCACCCATGCCTGACACATGGCGCCTAGAGGGTAAAGGTCAGGCACAGGGTCATGGGTCTCTGGCGCATGGACAGGCACAGCGCCATTGGAACCCAATGTGTGTAGTTCGATTGCATGCCTGTGTGCTACCTCCAGTAGCGGCCTACTGCGCTGTTCCCCCAGTGCACCTATGATGCCCCAGTGCCACAGCACCATATAGGTGAACATCGCTGTAGCGCCACTGGCACAATGGTGGCCGTGCCCTGCATTGCCTCCTGTGCACAGCACATCAGCAGCTCAGCAGGCGCCCACGTCAGCAACCAAGGCATGTGCAGTGAGGTGTACTGCACATGTCGGTGAACCGGCGCCTTAGCTCAGCACGCTCAAAACAATTGGCGCAGCACAACAGCGCGATAGTCAGCCATCATATGCAACTCAGCTAATCAGCCATTCAATGGTGCAGCACTGCAATTTGCATCCACTTAAAGTTGCGCCTCACCTCATTTGCATGGGTTGTGCTATAAAAGTGCGACATTGGGCTGCACTGGCCATAGTCGGTTATTGCAGTCTATTGGTGAGTTGCATGCTGTTTGGGAGTGTGGACTGTGGATTTTGGGACATGCATGGGACTGCACAGTCACAGGTAACAACTTTCATTCTCACAGGCTAAATCATGATGGAGAGAGTTGTGGGAGAGGAGGAACACAGTGGTGGAAGGAGGAGGAGGCCTAATTTCACCAAGGCAGAGATGGATGCCCTGTTTGAGACCTACCTGGATCAGGAGCTGCTTCTCAGCAGACGGCAGGGAACACCACAGGCCTGTGCTGCTGCATGGGAGGACATGGTGCATGCAGTGAACCTGCATGGCAGCCACCAGCACTCCGTGCAGGAGTGCAAGAAGAAGATGCACACAGACAAGAGGTGGATAAAGGAGAAGGTGGCTGCCATCAGGGCAGCACGAGCTGCGACAGGTGGGGGAGAGCCGGAGGTGCTACACACGACCCCACACGAGGAGAGGGTTGCTGGCAGTGCAGTGTTGTGCCATTGAGGGTGTCTCCAGGTGGTGGCTTCCAGATGGGTGGTAGTCCGTCACTGCATGGTAGGTCATGATCTGTCTATTGGGGGGGCAGGGTAGGTCACATGCAGTAACACGACTTTGTTTTCCCTTACAGATCCTGAGCATCTGCATGGGTCAGCGGTGGTGGGCCTGTCCACTGAGGCCAGTCAGATGGAGATGGAGATGGAGGAGGGCCCATCCACCTCCACAGGTATACGCGGCTCAGTGAGACAGTGTTCCTGCCTGGCTGTCCAGACTGAAGTTTTTGGAACAGGTGCGGAGGAGGCCCAGCCCGTGTCCCAGTGTGCCAGCTTCCCGGATGGCCAGCATGCTGTGATTCGGCTGGTGCCGGTCCGTCACCGGCGATGATGCGCTATGCCATGGGTGACACGGTGTGCCATGGGATGGCCACACAGCAGGTACCTCGCAGCTATGGCCGTGGTGGGTCGCTGCCGGAGGCTCATGTGTCATCACAGTCCCAGCCTGTGCCTGCTTGCACCAGGGTGCATTGTGTACAGTACGTTGACTGTTGGTGTTTAGCTGCACCAGTGGCCTTGGGAGGCAGCCGAGGGGCAGACGTAGTCAGCCAAGGCTGGGGGGCAGGGGTGTATCAGTACCACTGTGAGCCCACCTGGTCCCAGAAGGCCCACCCTGCGAGATCAGTGCCATGCACACCCTGAGGGACAGGATGCCGAGGAAGCAGATGACCTCTTGATGAGCACACCCGCATACTGAAAGTATTAGTCAACCAGCAGATGCAGCTTATGTCAGTGGATGCTCTGCGTGCGGATCTGGAGTGGGCAGAGGATGGTCGCAGCAGAGACACCGCTCTGATCCTGGCAGGGATGGACCAGTTGCGGGAGGATGTGACCACTGCCATTGACAAGCAGACACAGGCATTCACTGCTGTCATGGCCACAATGGGCACACAGTTATTTGCCCATGTGACGCAGACATCACGCAGTGCACTGTCCACCCCCCATTCCCGGCATCATGCGACACCATCCTTGTCAGCACCGGGTTCAGCTGCGGGCATCCCGAGCATGCCTGGCGCAGGCATGTTTGGTGTGCTGCAGACCCCTGCGCGAGCACAGTCGCATTCACACAGTGTAACCCCTGGGGGACCATCAGTGCCACCCCATGAGGCCAGTGGTCAGCCTGTCAGTGCTGGCGGGTCTCAGCGGGGCCACCCATGCATCCGTGGTGGCCGGGGCATTGTGGCGCATGACTGGCCTGTCTCCCAACGCGGCTACTGTCTGGTGCTGCCCTGTGTGCATTGTGTCATTCAGCGGGCATTGCACAAGTGGGTACCCGGCCCTGCATGCAGACACACAGTCCATCTGCACACCCTCCCGGCTGCTGTCCGCAGTTACGTGTGCATGATGATGCCTGCATTGCGCTGTACACCAATGTGCAATGGTGCACAGCATCTGACACATGCACAAGGACAGGCAGTGGGCGTGGTGGTCTGTGGACATGTGTATGGCTAGGGGTGGCATTCTGGGTCGGTGTGCCTCCTACCCTTTGTGCATGTCTGGCACGTTTTTTGTGTGTGTGTGTGTGTGTGTGTGTGTGTGTGTGTGTGTGTCCTCATGGCATGTTAGACCTCACCCATCCCTGGTTGTGTGTGTGGTTCCATGCCCGGCCAGCTCCCTTGACAGCATGCATCCCTGGTGTGTGTCCATGTGTGTTTGTAGGTTGTGCCTTAGCCACTGTTGGTTGCACATGGCCCCATGACTTACCTGGGTTGGCTGAAGTGCTCCTCCATGATGGTGTCCCAGTGCAGCTGTGCCAGCCGTAGCAGTTGGGGGTCCCATCGCCCAAGGGAGGGCTGCCCATCACCATTGTCATTGGCATCCTCATCGTCCCCATCACTGTCCCCCTCTTCGACCTGTATGGCTATCCCACATTCGTTGGCCATGTTGTGCAGGATGCAACAGGCCAGGAATAGCCCACAGGCCTTTGAGGGGCTGTACTGTAGGGCACCGCCGGAGGTGTCCAGGCAACAGAAACATGCCTTCAGCATCCCAAACACCCACTCGATGACATTACATGTGGTGGCGTGTGCCTCATTGTAGCATTGCTGCGATGGGGTCATGGGCTGCCGGTAGGGTGTGAGCAGCCAGGTATGGAGTGGATATCCACTGTCACCTGTGTGTAGAGGGTGGAGGTTAGTTTGGTGATCAGCGTCACCCTGCCCTGGGCCATGTAGGCCACTACCCATGTCACCTCTGACCATGCCCCCCCAGGCCCTATGTTTGTCCTTGTGGTTTGCATACTCACCCACTAGGTGGCCAGTGGGGATATCCCCACTCTCAAATCTGTGGCACAGTGCTGACTGGTGCCAGATGAAGGCATCATGTGCTCCACCAGGGTGCGTGGCATAGACATTGATTATGTGCCCCCTGGCATCACACACCACCTGGCAGTAGATGCTGGCATAGCCCTTGCGATTTATATATGCGGCCCCCTCAGGGCCAGGTGGTGTGTGGATGGCCACATGGGTGCAGTCTATTGCCCCTAGCATGCCAAGCATACATGCTACCCTGTGGAACTCCTGTATGTTTGCTGTGCGCTCCGCCGGTGTGCTGGGGAAATGGATGTACTCCGCAGCATGTGGCAGCAGTGCGCTGAGGAATTGGGTGAGGTGACATAATGTGGCCGACTGGGTTATGCCTGTGGTGTCCCCAGTTGGTCTCTGGAAGGTACCCGTGGCAAGCAAGCACATGCAAGCTGTCACTTTCATCTCCACTGACAGAGCATGGCTCTGTCGTGTGGGTGCCTGCATCACATCACTGCACAGCTCACAGAGCCACCTCAGAATTGCCCGATTCAGGCGGTACCGGCCCACGATCTCCATATCACTATACAGCTCGAAGCTGGTGTGGGCTCGGTACTGCCTGTTGAGGGCATACTGCCACGGGCCTTCCACAGCCACGCCCCCGCTGCCCGCCTTCTCACCCCCCTCATTACTGCCTCCATCTGGATGGTGGCACTGGCGATGTCCCTGGCTTGTGTTCACCCCCCCGGCAGCTGTTTCTGTATTCCCCCCGCTGTACTGGCTGCTACTTCTCCTGCACCAGGAACACCTGCCTGTTCTGGCCTCACTGCTGAGTGGCAAGTACTTCCCCTTCTGCACTGTGGCTCCCCACACCTTCCCCTGAGCCTGTTGGTTCCAGGTTCCCTTTCCTGGCCTGCCCTGTGTGTCTCTACTGCCCAGTTTGTCCTGCTAGTGATCAACTTCATGTGCCTTCCCTGTAGCGTTCTTGCGCCTCTCCCTTGCTCCCTTTTGTTTTGGCTCATTTCCGCTATGGCGCAACTTCCGCTGGCTCCCCTATTGCGCGTGGTGCATGTTGTTGAATATCGCACGGCGCCATTCATGCATAGTTCCTCCCCCTTCAGTTGCACATGCATTCATTATCATTGCACTGTTGCTCAGCTTGATTTGGGGGGCACAACTGCCTCCTGCTGAATATCGCAGAGTGGCGCAGTTTCAGACTTACGCAGGCGCAACCCTATTGCGCATGGCTCAACTCTTTTGAATATCTGGGCCCCTGTGTTTAACAATGCTAAGTGGGTCACATAACATTTCCTAGAGGGACAAAAACAGGCTATGTGCCCCACACCTTTACAGTTTCTACATATAATGTCCACTGGAAATGTTATTTTTCCTTGATTAGGTTTTACATCATAAGGTTGTGATGGTATAGTCTGTGGGTTTCTTACCATGATTTGTTTTGATGTGGACTCGTATGGTCTGTTCTCTCCTTTTCTGTATGGTTGATGTGCAGATAAAAAGTCCTCAGCCAATGTCACAGCCATCTCTGCAGTCTCAGGATTATGTTCCTTGATCCATATTTGCACATCTGTGGGTAAAACCTGCAAAAGTTATTCCATCACAAATGTCTCTATAATGTCCATCGTTGATTTTCCCTCTGGTACAATCCGTTTCAGGCATAATTCCCTTAACCATATGTATGTCTCTCTTGGGGGGTCTAGGGGCTGGTGTTTTATGGCACAGAACCTCTGTATATAGGTCTCTGCATTTATATCATACTGTTTCTTGCTTGACTAGGCCATAATCATCAGCCAAATGAGGATCCACATTGCCATATGCCAGCTGTGACTTTCCTGATAAATATGGGGCAAGCTGTACTATCCATTGGGGTTTTGGCCAGTCATGTGCCTTGGCCACCCTTTCGAAGTGTCAGGTAGGCTTTGATGTCATAAGTGGTAGTTATATTGGTAAATTTTACGTCCTTAGGGTTATTAGTGGGCTGACCTCCACCTGTTCTGTGCCCCATTCCCAAGTATTGCAACAACTGTAGCATTTCAGCCCACTAGGCATCCTGTTGTCTCTGGTCACGGTCTCTTTCTTACTCATCAATATCCCTCTGTCGTTCAATCACCATCTGGCATACTGCCAGCCAATGAAGCAGATCGCTAAGACCTTCGGGGGTGTGTCACCAACTTCTGGGTGTCTTTCCTGTCACTCCTCATCCTCTCCACCATCCTCTGGGGGTTCCTTCAGAGTTGTCTGGCAGACATCTGGACCCAGGCCTGCATGCAGGGGTTTGTCCATCCTCTCTGTCTGTGATCCGGTAACTGTGCAGAGCTTCTGCATCTCATCTGTACCAGATGCCATGGTTGCCACTTGTACCAGTGCTGGTACCATCTGGCCTCCCCCAAAATCTCTTGGACATAGAAACATAGAATTTGATGGCAGATAAGGACCGATTGGCTCACCTAGTCTGCCCATTTCCCTACCTAATGGATAAGCTGCAGATCCTAGTTAACCAACAGCCTACTTCCTCCTACCCCCTAGAATTGCCTTATGTCTGTCTCATGCATTCTTGAATTCCCCCACTGTTTTTGATTCCACAACCTCCTCAGGAAGGCTGTTCCATGCATTTACAACCATTTCCATGAAGAAATACTTCCTCACATTTCCTCACATTACCCTCTTCATCTTCAAATTGTGCACCCTTGTTCTTGCACATCTCTTTTTCTGAAAGATGCTACCCTCTTGGACTTTGTTGATTCCATTGAGGTACTTGAAAGTTTCTATTATGTCCTCCCTCTCCCTCCATTCCTTGAGTCTATACATATTAAGCTCATTTAGTCTTTCTTCATATGTTTTCTGGTGCAGAACCTGCACCATTTTGGTTGCCCTCCTCTGCACAGCCTCCACACTGTCTATGTCTTTGCGGAGATGAGGTCTCCAGAACCACATGCAGTACTCCAGATGAGGTCTCACCAACTGTCTGTGCAGAGGGATAACAACTTCTTGTTTTCTACTGGTGATGCCTCTCCCTATGAATCCCAGTATACCCCCAGCCCTCCTTACTGCCTTCTCACATTGCTTGCCCACCTTTAGGTCATCTGCTATAACTACCCCCAGGCCTCTTTCCATTTTTGTTGTTGTCAGTATCTCACCCCCCCATTGAGTACTCTTCCCCTGGGTTTTTGTTTCCCAGGTGCATTACTTTGCACTTTGGACAATCAGTATCCTGCCACTGCCACCAATGTTGTGAGTGGGTGTAGGTATTGACAACACTTGACACAGACTTGTAGATTCACACACAAATTGGTGTGTTTGTCATTTTATTTCAAAGAAACAAAAATGCAGAAAACAAATGAATTAACTCAGAAATAAAAATAAACAAAATCCTAAATTCTAACTGAAATTCAGCAGTCTAACTCTGAGTACTGCCACAGAGTGGTCCTTGCTTAGCTTCAGCGTGACCACTGTCCTCTGTGCTCCAAGTCTATCTGCCTAGAACTAAAATTGGGAGCCTTTTATAAGTACAAAAGAGTGACCTCACAGGTCGTCTCATCCACCCCTCACACACTAATACACAATTAAACCTATTCTAATACATCTTTTGGGGCATCAACAGAGACCAAAGCATTAGTTTTTACTTCCTTTACACAACACATTCATTATATTATGAAAATAAAAGCATAATAATGCATACAAATGTGTGCATACGAAAGGGTCACTTAATGCCATGACTTCACCCTCTAAATATGACCTCATAGCTGACATAGACTATAAAAATAGCCCACCAGGGGACCACTGGCTTTTAAGGAATGCCATTCCATTCTATTCCAGACTAAAAGAATACACAGCTATGTCTATAGTCTTTTTAAGTTCATGCCTTTTCTTTCAATGCAGAAACACGATGTCCTAATATCTGGCTTGTTTTACTCCTAAACATTCAGGCACAGCACACAGCAATAGATTACTCTGTAACCTGGTTATGCATCCGGGTGTTTAGGAAATTGTGGGCTATCAGACATATTATGGGTTGCCAATAATTTCCAAGACTGCGCTCACAATACCTTCTCTGTTTATGCTTTAAATGTTTATTTGTGTATTTGTACCAGCAATGCTACCTGCGCATATATTTCTGTTTCCATTTCTGTTGCCTACATTTAAGAGTGCTGTATGGAGTGCTTGCAACCAAGCAGGCATATGGGCTATTTCTTGGCAGTCCATTTGAGGAGTTCCGAGTTTGCAAGTGCAGGAATACGTCACTGCCAGAATCCCCAAAGTCCTGTAATTATGCCTTTTGCATGTTGCACTAAGTGCTTGCGATGTGCATGGCAAGCAGTTGCAGCACTCCAGTTTTTGGGACCTTACAACCAAACCAGTAGTCTTAAATTTAATTTCAGCGGGTTCTGCCTACTTAATTAAACCCTCGCAAGCAAAAACATTCCCCGGTAAGCAATTTTATCACTAGAGGGAAAGGGGACAGTGAAATGTTTGTTTTGTGCTCTAAATTAACAGAGGGGCAGTGTTCAGAAATATTGAAATTACTTTCTTCTAGTACTAGAGTATCAAATGACATCCTGTACTCTAGGATGGGACCTAAGCCACAGAATGAATTCCTTAAGCTTTAAGCTTTAGAAGCAGTACCTGTGTCACAGCAAAACAAAAACAAAGTGGCAGAAGAAGGGCATCACAGAGTATCCCTTCTACTAGGTCACCTTACATTACATTACATAGTATTCAAACGGCTAAGTAAGCTGCTATATTCCCACCACATGGACAACAGAGAAAATTAGCGGGGGTAGAAAAGAGGAGAATACCACGATAGGAGGCCACCCCATCATGGCAGAAGGTGAAAAAGCTCAAGTAAGACCAAGAAAAGAACAAATATATACTATTGCAGTAGATTTGTGAAATTGGGTATAGAGAGAGGAGAGTGTCCAGTGGTTGGGGGGATCCAATAAACTGTCATGTCCTGTATCACTTATCCCCATACATCGCATGACGATCAGAAGGGAGGGGGGCTGTTTACCCCGAGCAATTGTAATAAGCCATTTACTTTAACAGGATAGCTACACAATGTACACTGCCACAATAAGTATTATGTCTGTTTTGGGAGATTTTACCATTTATCTTACAGGCCTAATTTAACACCCTTTTAACAATTTAGTATGCACAAAATGCCAGTATTATAACTCGTGTTATTTATCAGATGGATGTGTGTGTTAATGACACTGTTCTAATGTCAAATTCAGAGAAACAGGGATGCCTAATACTCTGACATTAATAATTTATTTCATTTTTAGGAATTCATTGAAGTCCACTAGTAGCTACAATACAAAGAGCCTACCCCCATAGGCGGTCAAAAGCGTACATCCTTATCTAGGTTAATATCAGTGTCAGCAATTTGAGAACCAGTGCTAACCTTCCACAAGGAGAATGCTCTAAGTAAATGAGATGTTCCCTTTCATGGCTTGTGTTTTATTTTTTCTCTCTTAAAGGGATGAGACTAAACTTCACAAGTAACCATTGGTAATGTGTAAGTGTATTTTAGCCAGTGACCCAATTTCATTATAATGTTATTAAAGTTTGAATTATAGTAGGATACTGTATTGCCCTTATTAGTTTTTTTACATGGTGGGTCAAACCCATCTGTATTTATTCAGCATACAACATTCCAGGTGATGACTGATTGGCAAAGAAAGTTTGCCAATGTATTTGTGGATAAATATTCACATCTCTGTTGGGAATAAAGTTTTCTCTAATGTTTATGCAAACAACTGTCACTAGTGAATTTGATAGCATTTGCTATTGTATGGTCAGGCATCTGCTCCTGCATTGGTCCATACTATATCCTATTATCTTCTGTGCTGCCTCTTTCACAGAAGGAGCTTGGGAGGGGCATGAATTGTATATATGCCCACCTCCAATAGCTGAGCATGTGTATTGCCACCTGTTTTATCAACTGGTGTGCCCACAAGTGGCAAATAATTGTTGGAACTGTTAATTACATAGTTAACTACTAACACAACATTGCATGCCTATGTGTTTAACAAATAACCATCTAGGTATGGTGTCAGCTGTATATATACTATTTAATACAGGCTGTACTCACTGATAGAAGGCTTGTACGGTTCATCAGTGATGAGTATGTTTAATGCTGCAGCTGCTGCCATTCTTAATGTGAGTCACCATATCTATGACATTTCCATACATATGATATACTGTAAGCCTGGCCTTCTGAACTACACAGGGAGCTCAAGGATAGGATTGAACCATATCACCTTACAGTGCATTTACAGCGGTTGCAAAGAAATGAAATTACTTCTGGACCTGACTGAGCTACAGCTAGCAGATCCAGAAATGGGGGAGGTAAACCCAATATCCCTCCAGTAAGAGCACACAAGAAGAAAAATGTGTTTGCTAATAACCCATTTGTTGGTTACAAATTAAAAATTAAAATATATATATAATGCACTCTAACATTATAAACCAGCTCAGCTGCTTTGCCTTCCCAGTGCAGTCCAGCACAACCATACACAATCTATTTGCAAGTGGCTTTATGCCAACAACCAGCACCAGCCAGGTGCAAGGGCCTTGGCCCTCAACTAGTATTCAGCTGAGCTGGGGGGGGGTCAGTGTACATTCCCATATTCTTTCACATATCCTTTTTGTCTTTTTAGCTCCTGTAAAAGACAACATTATTTCAACATTCATTCCTGGACTCTGATGACCAGCTTCATTTTAAATGTGATCAATGTTTAAAATGTATTTTCTGCAGTGTGCTTAATATAACTATAGTTTCATTGTCATAATATTTTCACATATTGTTGCAGCTTATCAAGTATAAGATCAGACAACTGCTCCACATCCATGGATGTTTTGGGGTATGAGGCCCATCTGGGTGACATCTGTCAGACCCATGGAGGGGGGTACCAAGTACCAACCACTTACACAACAAATTAGTTGTTTTCACAAGCTAAAATGTCCCAACACCCCCATGAAGGATTCTTTGTTTCTTATAGGTTACATGACACCATTCATCCTCCCAAACAAAAGGAATCAGCATTGCTATCCCATCCAGATTCATCACAACATGATAACCACATACACCTGGATACCACAGTGGTGGCCCCTAACCAATCTCACAGAATAAATGGCAGACTGGTAGCAATCAACAACAAATCCCTAAGGCCCACCTAGCTAATGGCACACTCCAAGGTAGGCCCTACACCAGAAGGTCACCCACTGGTATCCTGTCTATATGCCAGGCCCAAACACACCACATGGGTTTCTACATCTGTATTGTAATCATATATCCATATTTTTGTGCTCTATTTCCATATAATACTGCTACATAGTACTGTACACCTCATTCCATTGCTAGCACCAGCCATGTTTCCAACTGTTGTTACTCCAACAGAGAAAAAGACTACCCAATGTTCCAAGCATAAACCCAGACTGACTAGTGGTCTGATTGCTTCGCCACTCTCAGGTATCCTTATATATAGTGTGTAATTCACACATAATATGGCAGAATGTAAATTCTGCTTCAACACAAACACTTCTAGGTTTCATAGCTTCATGTTACCAGACCTCTATGCAATAGAACTGATACATGCTCAAGATCCAGTATCAGAGCACCACACTACTGACTACCTGGGAGTATTTCACCATAGACAACAGACCTAGCAAAAGGGATGCTTTCAAATCCCATAGGCATAACAGGCGCTATTGTATACCCCTGCATTACATATTGTAAATGGCATACTGACATAACAATAAGGGTTCAAAGTGCACATTACAAGCATAATATTGCACATTCATTTCATAAGATAGGCCTAAACTAGGCCCAACATCAACTCATAAGCAGGAAAACTGTTTTCTTTCCCTACTATTACAGCCTCTTTTGGGACTTGGTGACAGGGTGTATTCACAGATGAATAAATGGTATATTCTTATTATTGGACCTCGACCTGCTCCTCTGAGTGCATGGCTGACACCATTACTTGTCTATGTCACACCACACCATAACTAAAGGCATTGCTAATAACCATACCATTTTCCTTTCAGCAACAACTATATGTGTGTTTTAAAACTAAGTTTTTAACAAAGTTTTTCAAGTGTTTAGGTTTCCACAGAGCGGTACTGGTAAGATCTTCAAGCAACACATGCAACTTTTCTTCATGGCTAGTTTTACATATTTGGCTGGCACCTCATGTGAACTGATTGTTCTTAGATGGACTGTGCTCTTGGTTGCTTTTTCATGAATTATGTTTTTTAAGAACTGCCAATATTTATGCAGAATGTGCTCTTTTCACAAAAAACTATGCCTGTGTGGGTATGGCTATTCCATTGTAACATTCAATGGACAATCTCATGCAACCCTTGCCAAGACCTTTGCCAATCCAGCCAACCAGCAACCAACTACATGAACATTACCTTTCTTACTGTGCTGGTACACATCTGCACAACCCCGTGTGCCATGTATGCCCCATGGGTTACAAACTTTCGATGAATAACATTTCCAATGTTACTACACTGCATTGTGATTACCAACTCAAACCTTATGGACTGGTTCTTCTTTAAGGACATTGTTGTTAGATTCTTCGATCAATAACGTACGCCACCGTCCCATATGCCACCATTATCTGCCTTTTCAACTCTCAGTATGGACTGTTCTTTACAAATGGAAAATTACTCTAACACTGTTTTTACAATGTTCTGTGATAATACATATAAGCAATTTTTCTTATATACATATCTACAGTGGTGTTGACATACCTAGTTTATGTTTTGTATTTTATAATCTGACCATCTGTGATTACCCCGTGTCGACTCCTGAATAGGTCTATTTTCTCAGTGGCCCTATCTGTATGCTATAGAAATGTAATTCATTTGCATTACGAGTTTGTATATGCTTTGAAAGCAGATGTTCAAATCAATGTTTTAAAGCTTGATAGTAATTTATATCTTATTTTAACTCATCCACTACTTACCCTTTGCTGTCTGAGGCATACTTTTATCCAGCATCTTGCACAGCTGCAGTTCTTTTACAGGGCTTGTGCCTCAGGCTTGTTGGCACATTTAGATATACCATTTCTACACATAGCCATCTTCTTTTTTGTTGTGTTGCCCTTTGATCAAGGCAACATGGAGGGAACTGTTATGCCTGAGTTATATACAACCAACTGATCCACATGTAACTGTAACCTTATACACCTACAAGTATTAGTGCCTTACCACAGTTTCATAATGTTTTACCTATATGATATGTTTCTGCCATATATACTGTTTCTAGTTTCCTCATATAGTCTGCTATATTCATAATCACTCATATTCTATAGTTTTCCACTATTGTGACACATTGTATGCTTTTTTGATGACATTGCATGTGTTCTCAGACTCACTGTTCAGAAATTCAGAGATTCTTCCTTACTTTGCAACTTCATTTCCCATGTGATTGCCCAAGGAAGCCACCTTATTTACATGCCTTATCCAATGCTGTACATTTATCATATCTGTAATGGCACTCCTATCAGTCATATACAACTGTATGCACACCAGCTGCTCAGAGAGAATGAGACCATACTAGAGGAATGGTGGGAAACTGGCTCCCTTGTGATTGCTTTGCTTCACTTGTTATGGCTTGAGTATTGTAATAAACTTGTTTTATTACTTCTACTTGTTATTACTTTCTTTGTTCAGTATATCATGCAAAGAACCTAAGGTGTGATCTTTTCACCTGTAACAATAGCAACATCCTGTCGCTATACATAAGCGCGCACGTGGGGGGGCAGCACGCCGTGCAATGAGTAGAAGGGGAGGGAGGGTTTGTGAGGTGTAGCATGATTGTGGGCTGCTGAGCTGGCCATGTGGTGTGGGGGGTTCATGGCAGGTTATGTTTGGGAGGGTGTTGGACTCAGTGCTGGGAGCATCAGTATTTAACACCAGTCCGAGATTTTTATTTTTTTTTGTTTTTCGCTCCCTGACATGCACCCCATGGAGTTGAGAATCTTTAGTAGGGGGGTGTGGGGATGAAGCCCCCCAGATAAACAAAAAAATTTAACTTCCTGGCACCCTTTTGCCATGCGGCAGGAGTGTACATCGGTGAAATGGATTTTCGCCAATGCACATTCACCCTAACAGTGATCACCTTTCTGTGATCACCGTTATCACATAATTCATGATGGTATGGGGCATCAAAAATACAGACTTAGGCTAAATGAGAGAACAATTTGAAATAAGCATGAAAGTTACAGAGAAGACAGAGGGTGCAGAAGAGACATGGGTAGTATTTGAAAAGGCAGTGAGAAGGGGCAGATGGCTCAGCTGCAAAGGTATTAAAAGGTAAAAGAGCAAAGGGTGAGTGAAAGTCATAGCCAATGTCAAGGTAGCTATCAGAGCCAAAAGGAGGGCCTTCATAAAGTATAAAGGTAGCCAAAGAGAAGGGGATGGGAAAAGTACCAGGAAACAACAAGCAAAACCAGCAGGAAGGTTAGGGATGTCAAAGCAGAGAAAGAACTCTGATTGACACTGGTTGTGAAGGAAGGGGAAAAGCCATTTTTCTGATACATCTGGAAAAGACGTAAGGTCAAAGGGGCAAGGTGAGACCTAATAGTAAAGAGGAGTGGGTGGAGGGGGGCAAGGAGAAGGCAGAGATACTGTGCAACTATTTTTGCTCATTATTTACTAAGGAGAACAGTGGATCACTGCCAGAATGTGGAGTTAAGAAGGGAAAGAGCAAGGGCACTGGAGGAATGGACCAGATAATTGAGAAAAGGATGTTGGAAATGCTAACAGGATTTAAAGCAAATAAATATGTGGGACCTTATGGTTTATACCAAATAATACTAAAAGAGGTAGCAGGGCCACTTGCAGATATATTTTAATTGCTTGCAGGCCGTGGAGGTGGTCCTTAGGGTCTGGAGAACAGCAGATTTGATCCTGCTGCACAGAAGTGGAGGAGGGAAGAGTCTGGGAAATATAGACCAGTCAGCTTGATGTCTATAAAGTGAAAAATTATGCAGTATTTACCAAGAGAGGAGCTGGTCAAACTCCTTGTGGGGAACAATCAATCAAAATATTTTTTTTACCAGATGAACACCGTTGAGCAATGCTCATTTTCAAGATGGAGCTGAACAGAATACATAATCTTAATATAACACAAAGTTTTACAACAATCGAAACATATAAGGAAATTTGAGCCATGGCAGTTACAATGAAAAAATGATAACAACAGCAGGGCCAAGACAATAATGTTTAAGAATAAATAAGGACTTACATTGATTGATGTAGAAATGTAAACAAAACACAACAGACTTGCCTGGAGAGTACCAGAGGAAGGAAGAGGAGACAACAGATACAGAAACAGAGTAAGAGGATGAAATCGATAGGGGGAGGAAGGCAAGGGTGATAAAAGTGGGAAAGATGAAGAGAAGGGGAAGGAGGGGAGCCCAAGGAGCCACAGAAAACTGTGGACTGGCTTAACTGAGTCGATTGAATAGCGGTGCTGAGTTTGTGAAGTGGGACATTAACATCAACATTTACAACTGTAGGATAAGGTTACAGTACCCTATAATGGGATAACCATGTGGTGAGAATAAAGGAAGTAGTGGAATGTTGATGGAGGAGGTAAAAACTGTAGAATATGGTTACAAAACCCTATAACAGGACAACCAGGTGGCAGGAATAAAATGAATAGTTGGAATGTGGTTGGAGAAGGGAAGGGAGAGGGGTAATAAGGATAGCCTGTGGCAAGCTTTGATTCCTTGTTTAAGGATAGGGTCAGGATCAAGGGGATCAATTGCAAGATTCTTTAAAGGAGCAGACAAACAGAAATTTGAAAGCTGCTGGCATATTAGGTTGGACCAATTTCAATGTTTTTTGCAGCTTATTCCACAATAGAGGTAGCATATAACTTATTGAAGCCCTACCAAATCACTATTTGACCTTGGGTACAGTCAAAGAAATATAGGAGGCACTTCTCAATATGTATTTTCCAATCATGCCTAGTAGCAGACAATCAGAGATATATTGGGGTAGCTTCTTAGTGATGGCTCTAAATGTCCAGAGGGTGGCATTTCTCTGACACCTGTGCATAAGAGATGACCATCCTACAGCTGAGCATAAGGAACAGTGATGCGTTAAGTAAAGGAGACCAGCGATAAACCTTAAGGCTCTATGGTAGAATGTGTCCAGCTTTGTGAGTGCAGTGGCAGGGCCTTGACTGTAGAGAAAGTCCACATAGTCTAGAAGGGAAAGGAAGGCAGTTTGGACCAGTCTCATCTTGGCCTCTCTTGAAATGAAATGGTTGATCCTGTAAAAGAGACCAAGTCTCTGTCTGAGCCTTTTTATCAGTTCTTCTATGTGGTCTAAGAAAGACATCCTATGGTCAATCCAGACCCTCAGGTATTTGAACTTTGCTATGTATTCCAATGGCTTACCAAAGAGTGTAATGATCTGAGGTACCATAATAGGAGTGGCTGCATGAATATTGGGTGAAAAGAACATTGCCTTAGTTTGTTTGGCATTTAAGAATAGTTTCTCCTTTAGAAGCTGTAGCTGGAGCTGGCAGAAGTCATGTTGTAGATTGCTACATGCTGCTTCAGGAGAGGGTCTGCTGACACAGAGTACCGTGTCATCTGCGAAGAGGTGAATGTTAGCTGCTTTGATGCTGACATCGTGTCTGTTAATGTAGATCTTGAAAAGCAATGGTCCTAAAATGGAGCCCTGTGATACACCTCTCGATAAGGGTTTTAAGTGGGAATATTCCCCTTCTGCCTTAACCTGCTGAAACCGACCTGCAAGATAATTAGAGAACCATCTCAGTGAAGGTTGATCCAGACCAGCGTTCTGGAGGGATGTAAGGAGCAGATCGTGGTCAACAGTATCAAAGGCCTTGCTCAGGTCTAAAAATACTGCGAAAACAAAATTCTTAGCATCCAATTCGTACTGCCAGTCATTAGTCACTTTAGCAAGTGCCGAAATTGTACTATGTCATGATCTAAAACCTGATTATAGGGGGTTAAGCAGGTTCGCAGATTCTAAGTAGTTTCTGAGCTGATTACTCACAATTTTTTTTCCAGCAGTTTGGATAGAATAGGGAGTAGAGAGATTGGCCTTTAGTTATTAAGGTCAGTAGGGTCTCCTGATTTGAACAGGGGAATCACATGGGCTGTTTCCGTAAGGAAGGAAGTTCACCCTGCGAGAGAGATAGATGAAAAAAATGTGTAAGTGGCATAGCCAAGACCTGGTAACCAATTTTCAGGTAGAAAGGATCAAGGAAGTTAGCTCCAGTGCTCCTCCTAGTGTCCAACAGTAGAAGGTCTTTGACCTCCTTCAGGGATACAGGTTGCAGGGAGAACATGGAGTCAGGGACAGGGGCCCCTTGATCATGGACGCCAAGTTGGGAGTAGAGATTACAGGCTGGAGAAGTATCGCAGGCTAGATCAGTGGTGGCAAAGTGGTTGTTGAGGTGCTCAAAGATGGCAGGCCTATCAGAGATAGAGCTGCCACCAACTGTAATTTTTGTAGGTAGGGAATTTCCAGAAGAGTGGCCCTCTATGTCACTTATGGTTTTCCAAAATTTGGAGGGACACTTCGAGGACTAATCAAGATCCATGCAGTAAAAATTTGCCTTTGCCTATCTGACCATCTTGAAGCAAAGGTTCCTTGCCTTCCTAAACATGGTCCAGTCAGCTGGGAGCTTAGTTCTCTGTGCCCCTTTCCAGAGGGCATCTTTCTTTTGAAGTGCGGACTTTAGCTTAGCTGCAAACCATTGACATGATTTAATTCTGATGTGAACTTTGGCCAGTGGAGTGTGTTATCGAGGGCCCCAACACAATTTCATGAAAGATGTCATACACCATATTCACTGAGTTTGAAAGGTAGAAGCCCTGCCAAAGCAAGGAGTCTCTTAGTTCTGAGATAAAAGCACGGGGATCGAATTTGCGCTGGCATCTCTTAGTAGTAAATTTGGATGCAGATGTCAATTTAGGAATAGTTCTTACACAAGCAATAAAGCAGTGATAACTAATATCCAAGAAGAATACACCAGCATGGGAGAATAGGTGAGGCTTACTTACTACAATGAGATCCAGTAGAGTGCTATTGGTTGGGTTCTTCTTATTTGGGTGTCACAGATAGCTTTAAGGGGTGAGGATTCAATGGAGAACCAATCCAGGTTGAAGTCTCCTAAAATTATGACCTCAGATTACAAGGATCCCAGGGTGTTACTTGGGTGATTCAAAAGCTACAGTCCAATCAATGAAGGCCTATTGCATCCAACTACATAAAGCGAGACAATAGGGAAAATCGCAACTTTGACAGATAGACTTTCAAATTCATTTTGGATGGAGGTCGAGTCAATGACAGAGGCAGGGTATTTATCCTTAATGTATATGGCTACTCCACCTCCTCTGGATTGCCTGTCTGTTCTAAACAATAAGTACGATAAGTATGAGGGGCTGTTCACTTCACGATCAACAGTTCTAGGTCTAAGCCAAGTCTCGGTGACCACCAATATATCAGGTGTGGTATGACAGACCCCCACCTGAATAAAGGTAATTTTCTTTAATAGGCTGCATGCATTGACATGCATGAAGCTCATATCTTTAAGACTAGGCAGGTCAACTGGAGATGTGATAGTTGCTGGTGGACTAGGGTTAAGTTCGATATTACCAGAGCACAGCAGTAAATGGAGTAGTAGCTTCCTAATAGTCCCTAGAAGAAATCTAAGTGCTCTAGACCATTCAAGGTTCTGGGGATAGTTGGAAGTAGGTTAAAGGTCCCAAAGATTATTGCCAGACTAACCTAGTGCCACATATATTAAAACCCTAGCCCTAAAATGCAAGGTAAACTGCAGAGCATATGTAGCAGGTGCTACACCCTCAAGCACTGATACTTCCATAGTACCAGCCCGCCAGGGTAAATGTATTGCCAGATCCAGTTTGTGGAACAAGAAAACACAAATATACCAATCCGTGAAGTCGGGCATACCTTGGCAAACCACCGTGTTTCTGTTAATGAAGCACCACTTGGGAAAAGCTGAGATAACCCAAACAGGTGAATGAGGCATAATAAGAGAAAGGACATATAGGGAAATGAAGAAATTGCCCTCATGGTTCCACCTGTATGGACAAGTACCTGAGGCTTTGCTAGCCCTGTTTCTGGAAACAGGAGAGAGGCAACAATAATAGATATTTTGTAATTCAAGGCAGTGATGTAGTATGCGTTCAAGGTGGACAGAGTTAGTCTACTTAAAACCCCGCTAGTATATCTGATGGTAGCCTACAGAAGCTCACAAGTTAGATTGAGCTCAGTGAAAAAGAGTGACCTGCAAGTCTTGATGACAAACAGTCCTAACAATTATAGTGTAGCCCTTTAAGTATAATGACAACTGATCATGAGTAAGATTGCTTTCCAATGGGTTGTGGGGAAGGGAAAAGTAGGTGTGGTGAGAGTGGATTTAAGGTGGCCTAGGGAGGGGTTGGGGTCAAAAAAGCCAGAGGGCTAGAGGATGCCTGGGGAGAAAGGGACAGACAAAGATAATTATACTGTGCAGCAGAGGGAGGATTCAGCCAAGGACACAAAAGGGCTGTGACACAACGTATTGTGCTAAATTGATAGGGCGGGTCTCAGACAATGGCAAGACACCAGCTGTGTCTGCTAGCCAAGGGAATCAGGGGTTGAAGTAATAAACACAAAGAAAATACAAAAGAAAGATAAAATCAAAAATTAACCAAGCAATTACATTAAACAGGAAATAATTCAGTCAGCTTATACAGACTAGGCTTAAAAAATAAATAAAAAACAGGCTGCAGGACTCCAGACAACATGGCTTCACAAGGAGAAGATCTTGCCAGATGAAACTGGTTGACTTCTTCAACTGGTTGACCACAGTATTTATTTTTTATTTATTTAGTTTTTGTTGACTGGGTAAGTGCACTAGACAAATCTTGCCTATTTTCAGGCACGACCCGGGGGAGGGGGAGACAGATGAATGCCAACTGACCTTGAACCAGATTAAGCTGTTGGTGGTATTTTTTTTAAGTAAATGAGGGAAATTTGGCCAGGACACCAGGGAAATTCCCCTACTCTTTTCGATAAGTGCCATGGGATCTTTAACATCCACCTGAACTACCACCAATCCAGGCAGATGGGACCTCGGTTTAACGTCTCATCCGAAAGACGGAAGCAGACAATGAGTATTCAGTTGACGTAGTATCAGCAGCAACAAAAGGAACTGGCACCAGTGTAAGCTGCAATAAACTTTTATTGTGCAAAATGCAAAATAACTCACAGAGTAGAGCTAAACTGATGTTATGGCAGCAGCAGCAGCAGCAGAAATAGGAGGAAGAGTCACCTAACCGGTTTCACCAAGGGCTTCCTTAGAGTGTGTGTGTGTGTCTGCAAACTGCCAATGTGCTCTTAAATTATAGTGTCCCTTAAAGTAATAGTATACATAAATTCATAACTATAGTTAAATCCAAAATTTTCATTAAAAGGTTACATTAATCTCTTATACAAGAAAACACATAAACAAATAAGCAACACCTTAAAACCAATAAGTCGCTACATAGAAAGGACATTATTGGAAACAGCAGAAAAAATGAATGAGAAAAATGTGTGAAGGTGCCTAGGGTCTTCAGAATATTTCTCCAAAAATGTCAATACAGTTCTGCTCATCCAGAATAGTCCAAATGTAGATGTGGGGGTCCTAGAAAAGGCTAGTGGAACAGAAGACACAGAGAGAGAGAGAGAGAGAGAAAGAGAGAAAATACACACAAGTTATTCACGAGAACAGACATGAAGCTTATATCTAAATTCTAGTTCTCTTGTTCAAAGTTGTGGATTCAATTCTATCATTTAACCCAGGGGCCAAAAGAGCTCCTAACTGTATGATACACATTGCTTCCCTTTTAAGTGCAAGATAATTAAGAATATAAAATGGGCAAGAAAATCCCTTCGTCCTGATTGGCTGAGACTTGGTTCTAGCCATGGCAGTAAGACAGCACCACCACTGCCTAAAAACAAGTCTCTGCCAGCCAGGGCAACTCACATAATTTATGAGCCACTTACTTCCCAATTTCCATTACAAATATGACTGCAACCTTTACTCATACATAAGAAACTTCAACTAGGGCCTAAAAATGAAAGTCCCTTAAACTAAAGTAAATAAATAATGTAATGTTTTTTCATTCAAGAGTCCCTCCTTACACACATACACAAATTTGAAAAAGCAAGTACTACTCAGTTTCCATTGCTCGTGTTCCTTTGATATCCATGACAATTCCCCCTTCTATCCCTATCAGTTTGCCACAGAACTCGCTTCTCCTTACCTGGCAACAGATAAAATTGAGGTTCAATTTAATTTCAATTCAATTTTATTGGAAAGCAAGATTGAGAGAAAATCTCTCTTTTTACAATTGCATTGAACAAGGAACATGTATACATACTTTCACATACATGTTACAAATAAACACACACAAATGTTTAGGTTATTATTCATTTAAAACATCTGCAAACATGTGTCACTGCTTTGTATATAAATCATTTAAAATGTGATCTAGAAACTGTTAATGTCAGTTTCATCTTTTTTGAATAGCGATCCAGGTTGTAGGAACAGCTACAGCAAGTCTACAGCTACCAAATCTATTTCTGTATCTAGGTAAGATGTACTAAGGTTCTGGTTCCACTTGAGGTCTGTGTATGTGTCTGTGTGTGTATGCCAGTGAAACTCTGAAGAATTCTGAATTCATGTATTCCATGTTACCATTCGATGTGTGTGTGTGTGTGTGGGGGGGGGGTTCTACTACTGGAATAATGCAAAGCTTTAAATTCTTCTATTCCATGGTAAACCATCACACAATGTATTGACTGTGAATAAAGACATATGACTGACAGGTGGAAAACATCTGTGGAGGGATTATTTTACATTATTTAACAACATTTTATAATATTTTTTGTGGCTTTGAAAACTTTTAGAGTGTTCATTTTTTAACAGTTACCTGTGGGCCCATTTTATATAAGCAATAAGGCACTCCAGGGATGTTGGCAGTACTAAGTTCCCCTCACAGTCAGGGGGCTGAAGGAACTTGGCATCACCTTATGCCTCACTATGCGCCTGACCGTCGGGGAAATCTAGAACCACCAATGCCCCATCATGACTTATTGCTTAATTACAGCCCCTCTTACTCAACCTAACACCTTCTATCCCATAGAACTTAATATGGTGGATACCTCTCCCTCCTTGTGAACAGATATGATTGGCCAGGGCATTGGTACATTTATTCTTTTCTGTTCCATATAGGTGTTCCCCTAACCACACTTTAAAAGTGTGTGATGTCTTCTCATCGTAGAATGCTCCACAAGTTCATGTTGCTAAATATACAACATGTTCTGTGTCACAGTTGATAGAAGATCTTAACTCAATGGTTAGGGTTGCATTTACACTTGTGAAATTTTGTGGTTTTGAAATATCTTGACAAAACTTGCAGTGCCCACATTGGAAGGTACCATTGGGTAATGATGGTGACCATGTGTGAACTGCAGGTCCTGGATCATATACCGGCTAGAAAATTCTGGACAAATTTTTCACTACGATTTCTACCCCTCTTGAGTACTATTCTAGGTTTGTTGGTGTAGGTTTTGAGGACTGGATCAGACCTCAAAGTAGACTGATTCTTGTAAATTATTTCCCTTGTTTTCTCACTCTGCCTACAATATGTAGCCACAAAACTGAACTGGGGAGAATTGCAGTTGTCATTGTGAGCCCTAGAGCCTAATAGAGTTGTTCTGTCTGTGTTCCTAGCCTTTGTCAAAGCGTATTCCTTTTCTAGGACCCCCACATCTACATTTGGACTACTCTGAAGTGGCAGAAATGTATTGAAATATTTGGAGAAATATTCTGAAAACACTAGGGACCATCATACATTTTTCTCTTTCATTTTTTCTGCTATTTCCAATAATGTCCTTTCTATGCAGTGTCTTATTGATTTTAAGATGTTGTTTTTTTATGTGTTTTTTTGTATATGAGATTTATGTAACCTTTTCGTGAACATTTAGGATTAAATTATAGTTATGTATTTATGTGTACTGTCATATTAAGAGATTTTTTTTGAAGTGTCCAGTTTTCCATTAGCAGATTATAAAGTTCTGCCACTTGAGGGGCCTTAATCTTTTTTTGCAGCGTGACTAAAGTAAGAGGATCTTTCACTGTCAGCTCCATCTGAGATTGCTCTGCAGTTGCCTGCTCAACTCCTTGTCCTACTATTTTCTGAGTACGGCTTTGAATCACAGTGTGGTGCTGTTTTTCCATCTCCAAATTCCCTTCTTACATTAATTTGGGATCAGTGATTTAGTTTTTCCAATAAGGTGCTCTTGGCTTGTGACATTGGGGACCCTCTTCATTTTACTGTGTGCAATAGGTTTCCTAGTATGTTCTCTTAAAACGTGCTCTGTACAAAGCCAGGAGGCCTAGAATGGAAATAATTTGTGCCTTCTTTTTCACCATATGGCCATCCAAAGAGTATACAACCCTTGCACCTTAATGCTTACACTCCCTATTTTAGATTTACATGAACAAGTACTGTGGTACAATGGAACTCTAGCCTCATTGTTTTCTGGGCACAACTTTCCAATTGCACCAATATCTTCTCCACTAACTATTTTGCTCTATGAGGCCAGGGTGCTCATCTACGCATCCATGTGTACTCATAATTTCTGCCCATATGACCTCCCTCATGGATATCTGCATCCCTCCAAACAGGAACGTACTAGGTCTATCAGAATGCTCGGAAGTGTGATAAAAAAATTCCTGTGGTTTCTTTTAATCTGCTTGGGCAATGTTGAGTAAAAATCCTGCCCCCCCCCCCACCTTATCTCTGCTCCATCCAAAATGGCCAGTATTAAAGGTATGAGCCTACTGCATATCACTGTTTGCAGTCTTCTGAAGAAGTTTAACTCCATACAGGCCTGGGTATGCCACACTATGCCAGATGTTTTGGTGGTCACTGAGTCTTGGCTCAGACCCAGCACCTCAGATTATGAGGAGAAAATACCTTTCTATAATATATTCAGAACAGATAAACAATCAAGATGTGGAGGTGTAGCTGTTTATCTTCATGATAAATTTACTGTCTCCATTTTAAACTCTACCACAATACCCAAGGAGTTTGAAAGCCTGACTCTTGAGGTTCAGCTTTCCTCCTCCATCTCTCTTACTGTGTTAGGGTGCTATAGACCCCCTCCAGAAGGGCTACAGATAATGAACCACCTGAATAGAGTGCTGGGTTTGATAACCTTGGAGATCATTATTATAGGGGACCTCAACCTTGATTGGTTTTCCAATTGCTCCAAACACCTCAAAGACCTTTGTGACACCTTCAGGCTTTCACAACTTAAACAGGAAGCAACATACCCTAATAAGAGCAACCCTAGTAACAGCTCCTTATCGGATATTATCTTGGTGAATAAACCACACCTGTTCTCGCATTTGAAAGTATTTTTCACTGACTTCAGTGACCACTGTTTCTTTGCTTGTGTGAAGGCTGTGCCAAAACCACCCTCTACATCCCAGTACATATTTAAAAGGTGCCATCGAAATCTTGACCCCCTATGTATTTCTCTTTGACTTGCAGAACTCTTTGAGTTGGCAAGCTTTCTACCTGGCTGAAACTGTGACACAGCCTATGACATCTTCCAGGAAATTGTTTTAGGGGTAATTGATAAGCACGGTCCCCTAACTAAAATCCATACTAAGAAAAAATCTTGCCCTTGGTTTATGGCAAGTTTGAAAGCTGTGCTGCTTAACAGAGATCTTCTGTGAAAGACAGCCAGAAAAAACAAATTATCTTCTGACTGGCTAGCTGTCAGAAAGGCCAGGAATCACTGTACAAATCTTGTTTGAGCCGAGAAATCAAACTACTACCAAGCTGAATTGGACTCCTCCTCCTTCTCCAAGTGCTCTGCTAAATTTTGGAAAACTATTAAGGATATCGAAGGGCACATATCATCCAGCTCCCTCCCTACCAAAATATCATCTGGTGGCTCCCTTATAACTGATAAACTAAAGATACTTGACTTACTGAATAATCATTTTGCGACTGCTGGCCTAACGTTTGATTCTTCCCCAGCCAGTAATCTACGTACTCAACTGCATACCAACAGCACATCTTGTCCGGTCTCTGACCCCCCTGCTCAAGCCATGACATTTTCCTTCCAGCCCTTATCTTTAAAGGATGTAGGAGAATTATTGCTACAGTTGGACACCAGAAAAAGTGCTGGTGCTGACCTTATTGAGGTGTACCTTTTAAAAGTTAGTTACACATCTATTCAATCTGCCCCTTTCTCAGGGTGACATTCCACCGATACGTAAAACAGCCCAGGTTATCCCTCTGTTTAAATCTGGAGATCCTAATGGTTTAAATAACTATAGACCAATTTCCTTACTTACAAGTTCTTATCCTCTCTAAACTGTTGTAGAAATTGGTGAACACTCAGATTAGGAACTAACTGGACTCCTCTAACTTGCTTAATCCAGCACAATCAGGGTTGAAGCCACATCATAGCATAATATCTGCCCTTGCAAAGGAGACTAATGATTGGCAGAGTGCCCTAGATAACCAAAATGATGTGTGCGCTGTTTTCCTTGATTTAAGCAAGGCTTTTGACACTGTCAGTCATGACCTGCTTCTCGCTACACTCTGTAACATTGGTCTGGACTTCAGCTCTCTTAAATGGTTCTCAAGTTACCTAAAGGAAGACTTCAACAGGTTAAAGCTGGGGGAGAACTTTCACCCTTACAACCTTTGTTGAGGGGTGTACCCAAGGGTTCCATATTGGGACACCTACTTTTCTCATTGTATATTAATAGCATTGACGCTGGAATCAAAACAGCCAATATTCTCTCTCCTCTTTGCAGATGGCACAGTCTTCTATATCACCAGACCAATGCCAGTATCTACCTGCACACACCTCAAACTACAGTTTAATCATCTTCAATTAAACCCTCTGAGCCAACAATTACTCCTGAATGCTAAAAAAACAAAGGCAATGCTTTCCTCACCTTGCATCAATGCAATAAATGCTGCCTCAATAGGAGCGGTACCTCATATTATGAGTCTTTTAGGTGAATCTCTAGACTTTATAACTAAATTCAAATACCTGGGGGTGTGGATTGATTGCAAACTTTCTTTTCTGGACCATATTGAGGAAATGTCCAAAAAGCTTAAGCAAAGACTTGGTTTCTTATTCAGGATCAAACACCTCCTTACACAGGATGCTAGAAAAAGGCTGGTCCAAACTACATTTCTTTCTATCTTGGACTATGTTGATTTCCTCTATGGCCACTCTCCAAACACAGCATTGACCAAACTTGATACTGTTTACCACAGAGCCCTAAGATTTATCTCTGGAGTACCGTATTCTACACCATTGCTCCCTCTACTCCTTAGTGGGTTGGTGTTCCCTTAAATTTAGAAGGCAAAGAAATGCTGCCCTCTTGACATTCTGGGCAATCACCAGGGCCACTGGAAAATTGTGGAAAAGGTTACCCAAAATTGCGGAGCATTTTGCAAAATTTGTGGGAAATTGTGGGGGTTCTACTATAGACCCTGAGTATTTCACAATAAATCTTTTAATGTTTTCTGCAGCATATATTAGTCAGTATAAATTGCTAAATGAATACATTGACACCTGAATATGTTTAAAACATAAAGAAAAGTTTATGTTCCTTAAAAGAATACTAAACTTGATAAGCGATCGTAAGCATTGCCTAGCTTCCAAAATTTAAAAGCATCTGCCTCATAGGAGGAAGTAAAGCATAGTGGGTTAAGTCTCTGAGCTGCAGATCTGGAGACCTGGGTTTGAATCTCACAGTCACCTAGGTGCATACTGTGTGATCCTGAGCAAGTCACTTAACTTCCTTGTGCTCCCAGGTCACATCTGGAAACAAGCTTTGGCTTAGTGTGCTACTCCTGGTTAAACAATGTTCCCTTCATACAGTGCTAAATAGATTCTATAAAGTGAGCCACGGCTAATCAATATTAAATAAAGCCAGAAGAAATATATTTTTTTTGTTTCTGACTGTAGAATAATGCAGCCTAATCAACAGCTGTTTACAGTGCTCTGTCAGCTATTCACCCACTTTGGTACAAGAAAAAATAATCAGATAGAGTGGTGAATAATTTAGTTTTAGTAAAATGTTAAAGTGTTTAATGGTCATAATTTGTACTGTAGGTACTGTACACTATATTTTAAATCACTTATTTAAACATTAAATCTGGGGGTTATTGGGGCTGGCAGTATAATCTAGAGGATTGTGTAACAAACCGTGAATGAGCTGACGACATCTAGCAGACCTGAGTTTGAGTCCCACAACCTCCACTGGTATACTGTGAGAGTCTGAGCAAGTCACTTAACCTCCTTAGTGCTCCTGGGTTGTACCTGAAAACAGGCACTTGTGCCTAGTGGGCCTTAAGCGGTTACCAAACAATAAAAAAAAATACCAATATATTTTTACTGCATCATACAGTAATCATACCCTGTAATTTATTTTTGTTTTACTCTGGCTGCAATGATTTTGTTTAGTTAAAGATAAATGTTCAGATACATTGTGTGTTTTGTAAGATTGTTTTTAGACTTTAGTCAGGTTTTTATTGTAGTCTTTGCATGTGAACATCTAGGGGGTAGTTACTAAGACAAGGACTCCAGGAAGATTGATGCCATGGCAAAGAAGCAGTACATGGCATCATCCTTGGGACTCAGGTAGGCTAATTATATGGCCTATGCAGCCAGGTACCAGAAGTCCAGGTGGGACACTGTACTGTCACTGGCTAAACAGGCTTCCCCCCAGCTTGCCAAGGAGCTGGAGGAGGTGGCTGCAGATGGGATTGAGGCATCAAAAGTTCAGTTTCATGCTGCTGTAGACTCCAATGATGTATCATCAAGAGTCATGGCTACATCTGTGGCTCTTTGGAGAATGACTTGGCTCAGATGTACTAGCCTCTCACAGGATACCCAGGCTAAGGCCATGGATTTTTCTGCAGTGGGTAATTCTCTGTTTGGGGAGCAGACAAAGAGAGACAGAAGAGGTTCAAGAGAAAAAGAAAGCATTCAGAAAGTACAAGGAATCACAGAAGGAGCAGGACAGGGAATTGTATCAGTTAAAGCAAAAGGAAGCTGGGAAGGCAGTCAGAACAGCAAAGGCCCGAACTGAGGAAAAGATAGCCAACTCAGTTAAGAAGGGGGATAAAACCTTTTTTAGGTACATCAGGGAGCGAATGAAGACTAAGGGAGGGATAGTGAGGCTTAATAAAGGGGAGGGAGGTGGGCAGAGGGTGACTGTGAAAAGGCAGAGATACTAAACAAATATTTTTGCTCAGCATTTACAAATGAAGAGGGGGAGGTACCTAAAACAAACAATAGAAACACTCTAGATACAAAAGTTGATACCAGCCCATTTACAGAAGAAAGGGTTCTGAAAGAACTCTTAAAACTGAAGGTGGACAAGGCAATGGGGCTTGATGGGATTTATCCCAGAATTCTAAAAGAACTAAGGGTAGAACTAGTGACACCACTGACTACCCTCTTTAACAAATCATGGGAGGATGGGGTGGTACCTGAGGACTGAAGGAGGGCAGATATGATTCCCCTTCACAAAAGTGGGAGCAGGGCAGAAGCAGGAAACTACAGACCTGTTAGTTTAACCTCAGTTATAGGGAAAATGATGGAATCACTTCTGAAGGAAAGAATTGTCGAGTACCTAGAGGCCAGAGGGGCACAGGACCCAAGACAGCATGGATTCACAGCGGGAAGGTCATGCCAGACAAATCTAATAGATTTCTTTCACTGGGTGAAGAAAGTAGTAGATCAGGGAGGGGCTATGGACATGGCCTACCTAGACTTTAGCAAGGCATTTGACTCAGTCCCACACAAAAGATTAATATACAGGTTAGCCAGCCTGGGAGTGGGTCCCAAGATGATAGCCTAGGTAAAGAATTGGCTGGAGAATAGGACACAGAGGCTAATAGTAAATGGAGTCCACTCTGAAGAAAGAGGGGTTACTAGTGGGTGCCGCAGGGTTCAGTATTAGACTGGTCCTCTTCAATGTCTTTATGCTTACATTGCAGAGGAACTGGAAGGAAAAGTGTCGTCTTTGCAGATGACACAAAGATCTGCAACAGAGTAGATGCACAAGGTGGGGTGGAAAGGATGAGAAGGACTTGGCAAGGTTAGAGGAATGGTCAAATGTATGGCAGCTTAGATTTAATGCTAAGAAGTACAAGGTAATGCACCTGGGAAACAGAAACCCAGGGGAAGAGTACACAATGGGGGGTGAGATACTAACAACAACAAAAATGGAAAGGGACCTGGGGGTAGTCATATCAGATGACTTAAAGGTGGGCAAGCAATGTGAGAGGGCAGTAAGGAGGGCTGGGGGATACTGGGATGCACAGGGAGAGGCATCACCAGTAGAAAACAGGAAGTTGTTATCCCTCTGTACAGACAGCTGGTGAGACCCCATCTGGAGTACTGTGTGCAGTTCTGGAGACCTAATCACCGCAAGGACATAGACAATATGGAAGCTGTCCAGAGGAGGGCAACTAAAATGGTGAAGGGTCTGCACTGGAAGACATATGAAGAGAGACTAAAGGAGCTTAATATGTATAGCCTCGAGGAAAGGAGGGAGAGGGGGGACATGATAGAAACTTTCAAGTACCTCAAGGGAATCAACAAAGTCTAAGAGGGTAGCATCTTTCAAACAAGAGGTGTGCAAGAACAAGGGGGCATAATCTGAAGATGGGGGCAGCTCAGAGGTAATGTAAGGAAGTATTTTTTCACAGACAGGGTTGTGGATGCATGGAACGGCCTTCAGGAGGAGGTTGTGGAGTCAAAAACAGTGGTTAAATTCAAGCATGCATGGGACAGCCATAAGGCAATTCTAGGGGGTGGGGGTAGAAAGAAGTAGGCTGCTGGTTAACTAGGATCTGCAGTTTATCCATTAGGTAGGGAAATGGGCAAATGGGCCAAGCGGTCCTTATCTGCCATCAAATTCTATGTTTCTATGTTTCTAAGAGTGCTATCACTGTTAGCAACTAGCTTATTCAAGTTTAAAATGGGCAGGGCTATCCTAAAATCCTCAGCTGTTTGAATCAAAACTAGTCTGAATGAAAGTATGCTCACAAGGAAAAACTCGCCCTGCCGCTTACAAAAAGGCTTCATAGTTAGCACCCCATTTAAGTGAATGGGATAATTTGCACCTTTTCTCCAATCTTTTGTTTCAGTCTGTGTGGCAACAAAAAGTTTTCTGATAGACTGCTTCAACACAGAACAAATGTTAAGTGTTTAAGTGTACTTATGCTTGGCCAGTGGATTTTGAAACCAAACAAGATAAGGATCAAAAGAAATCAGTGTCACATAAAACCTTTGCCCTACCTTGCACTGCATTGTTTCAGCCAAACCCAAGTCTGCATGCAAAATTGTCAATATATTTGAGAGTATTTTCTTAAAAATATTAATACTTTTTACACAGTTCAATATAAAAACTTAAAAATTGCAAGAAATTGCAGAACATGTCAGTTTTTGCGGAGAATGGTAAAAATTGCTGATTCCACAAAAAAATTGTGGGTGCAATTTTCCAGTGGCCCTGGCAATCACTAAGAAGCTCCCACGGTACATTTCAGATTGTTTACCCTATTGTACGTTAGGTAGTTATGTTCTGAGACGCTCCTCTTACATTTCCCTGTCAAATCGTGCTTTGGCAGGGCCTCAATAAGTTATGAACTTCCTCAACTCTGGAATAAACTAAAAAAAAAACATGAAAAACATGAGAATAGCCTGCCATATTAATCTGTCAGTGTTCAAATCACTATATGCATGTTCCATTGAGTCCTAAAATTGCTTTCCTAGATTTTTGGCTGAAGGTATACTGACCTCAGACATTGTACCCTCTGTTTGACCTTCACTGACCCCCAATGTGATTTTTACTCATGCTTATCTCCTCCCTCACTCCCTTCTCTACCTTAGTTGTTCCATGTAACCATTGTCCTTCACTGCATGGTTGCCCACACCACCTTTGTTATACTGGTAAGTTCAGTGCATATATTGCTATGTGGCTGCTGTCTATAAGTGTTCTCTTAGTGTACATATTTACACATGTATCCTATTCTATTGTATGTAATGCCTTTATTTTAATTTTTGTAATATTATTCTGTGTTTGATCATGTACTTTTCCAGGTCCCTCTAGTAAATGACTTTACTTAAAGGTGTTTTGCCTGGTATGATAAAGATTTTTGATTGACTGATTGAAGAGCACATTGGAAGTTAACAGACACACTCCCCCTCTGATAAAGTCCTTGGTGAAACCGGTTAGGAGACTCTTCCTCCTGTGTCTGCTGCAGCTGCTGCTGCCTTATTGTCAATTGAGTTATACACTATGAGATATTTTGTATTTTGCACCATAAACATTTATTGCAGCTTACACTGGTGCCAGTTCCTTTTTGTTGCTGCTGTTACTTCAGCTCAGGCACAGTGTTAGTTAGCTATCTGTGGAGTGTCTTTTGCTTGCACACACAGTTGATGTTGTATACAGAGGTCGGGATATTCAAAAAGGTTGCACATGGCACAACACAGTTGGGCCGTGTGCAACTCACTGATGCACCCCGGTGCAATATTCAAAAGGGGAAAGTGTGCGGCACAAATCCCCATGTGCCAGGGTGCATCAGTAATGTATGTGGTGCAAGTAGGGGGGCGTGCCCATGTATACTCCGCACATCCTGATATTCAGCCCAGAATGTGCTGAGCAGATGTAGGTGCAGCTCCTACTTGTGCCGCACACAGTTGAGCCTAAAAAATAAGAAGCAACTGCTGGCCACCCACAGGTGAGCTGCCATATAGCAGGACGCAACATGGCAGCTGCTAGCTGTGGGTGGCCACCTGAGCTCTGACTGCACCATCCATTGCTGCAGCACCACCCCCAATGCCCGATCGCGGGCATAGGTATACATATGTAAGGTCCAATATCTCTGGTGGTCCAGTGGACCTGCTCTCCAGCCCCAATTGCGGGCTGTGTAATATAATTATCATCCCTGGTGGTCCAGTGGACTGAATCCTGCCCGATCGTGGGCTCAAAATAAAGAAATGCATCCCTGGTGGTCCAGTGGACCCACTCCCAAGCCTGATCATGGGATTCATAATTGAAAACACCCTGGTGGTCCAGTGGTACCCCTTTCCCACCTGCCCACTGAGCCCCACCACCCCGCTCCCCCCCCCAGTCAGTGGCGGGCAGCAGCTCCCCACCCGCAAGCCACCCGGCCACCTGCTGACTGACAGCGTACAGTACAGCTGTATGCCCATTGGTCCATAAGCGTGGGCCAATGGGCATGCAGCTGATACTACTACACAGTCCCAGCTATGTGGATGGATCCATTCACATATTGGGACTTTAATAATAACAGTATAGTCTGCACACCCATTAGCCATGCTGTAGACCAATGGGCATACAGCTGTACTGTATGCTGTCAGTCAGCGGGTGGCCAGGCAGCTTGTGGGTGGGGAGCTGCCACCCGCCACTGACCAGGGGAAGCGGGGTGCTGGGGCTCAGTGGGCGGGTAGGGAGGGGGGTACCACTGGACCACCAGGGTGTTTTCATGTACGAAGCCCGCGAGCGGACTTGGGAGTGGGTCCACTGGACCACCAGGGATGTGTATCTTTATTTTGAGCTCTCAACAGGGCAGGATTTGGTCCACTGGAGCACCAGGGATGATAATTATATTACATAGCCCGCGACTGGGCTGGAGAGCAGGTCCACTGGACCACCAAGGATATATTCCTTTATTTTGAGCCCGTGATCAGGCAGGATGTGGTCCATTGGACCACCAGAGATGACGATAATGTTACATACCCCGCGAACGGACATTGGGGCGTTTTGCTGCCGAGGGGCAGCGGGTGTCGGTCCCTGACAGCTGCAGCCTGGCAAGGTGCCAGATGCAAGTCACCAGGGATCGGCACACCTGCATGCAAATGGGGCCATAATGACATGCAAACGACCCTGTTTGTGCCTTGCATGCATAATGGCCCCATCTGCATACCACCGCTGAATATTGTGGTTCCTGCGCCTAGCGCAACTGTACTTGCACTGGCGCATCCCCTTGCTCCTTACTTGCCACTTGCTCTGGTGCAGTGCCACTGCATCATCCGCAATGCGGGCAGGCACTGTACCTTCTTCAACAGTGTTGAGCCATGGCACAGCACCATTGAATATCACCCAGGTCACGCCCTGGTGCATCCCAGTTGCACCCCAGCTTGGCGCAGTCTGAATACCCCCCCCCCGAGACTCTAGCAAGGCCTTCACCTCTTCCCTGACAGGAGGCTGGTCAAAAAGATTACAGAACTACAGTACAATTCTTATTAAACTGTTCACCAATGAGCAGTTTTCAGTGAGTTGCATAAGTGCCAATGAATCCAGCAAAACGTCTTATAAAAATTGTTGCCTAAGAGTTCCAACTCGGCTTTGAATTGCATTGTGGCAGAACTGCAGATGCATTTTAGCTGAGTTTAGAAAAGTTGTTCTTCAGCTGTTAAAGAGTTGAAAAACAGCACAATATGAGTTGCCAATGCAGTATAAGGTTTCAAAAACAATTGTAATCTAACGCGTTAGTGGAACAGTTTAATGTGACTTGTACTGTAGGAGTGGAGGAAAAAGTTACAAATTGGGTCGACAGCTGGCTCAGGGGAAAACTAAAAGGGTGGTAGTTAATGGGGAGTTTTCCGAGGTACGGGAAGTAACAAATGGAGTACCTAAGAGTTCAGTGATAGGCCCAGTTCTCCTCAATATATTAATCTGAGACATAGATGAAGACATCAAGGTTAAGATCTGCCTCTTCACGAATGACACTAAGATTTGTGCAGGGGTAAACATGGATAAAAGGAGATGGGAACTTAGTGACAATCACGGGAAGTTGGAGAGCTAGTCAAAAATCTGGCAGCTGGACTTCAGTGCTAAAAAATATAAAGTGCTAAATATTGGAAATGACACGAGGGTGCTGGATGGCGCCATTGAAAAAAATGACCTAGGGGTAATGATATCAGGAGTTTAATAATAAACAAAATACAGAGCTCAGGCTATAAGGCTTAATTCAATTAAAAAGATAAAAGGCAACAGATCGTCAAGAGGCTCCACACACAGAACGGTGATCTGACCGTTTCACAGCCAGCGCCATCATCCCTGATGCCGCACTAGCTGCGTAAACCGTCATGGTTCTCTCACCATTCAGTGTGTGGAGCCTGCCCTGACTGGTCTGTTGCCTTTTATTGTTTTTAATTTGAATTAAAGCCTTATAGCCTAAGCTGGTGCTGTGCTGGTTTGTTTTTGCTTGAGTTTGACTTAGTACTGTGCACGCACCTCATAGCAGTTGAGCTGTATTGCCTTGTTTTTAAAATGTCTGCACACTGCAACAGGGCACTGGACAAAGAAAACAGGACGCTAGGATGCATAGGAAGGGAGATAAGCAACAAATGGCCAGTAGTGATCCTCCCATCATGCAGGTCTCTGTTGCTACACCTGAAATACTGCACAAGGTACTGGAGTCCACACCTGAGGAAAGATTGTAACATAGTGAAGACAATACAGTGCAGGACAACCAAGATGGTCCATAGTATTGGGAATAATACATACGAGAAGAGGCTGCAAGACTTAATCATGTACACTTTCACAAAAAAGGAGGGAAATAGGTGACATAATAGAGACGTACAGGTACCTGCAAGGGATAAATAGGGTGGATGTCTAGGAACTTTCTTCTTGTGTTCAAACACAGGGACAAGAGGAAAGTCACTAAAGCTTGCAGGGGAGAGTCAAAAAAGAAGTCTGTAAACACTTCTTCATGGAATTGGTGGTGGACAATAGAATAAGATGCCAGATTAATTGGCGCAGGCCAAATAAATCAGCAGCTTCAAGCTGAGATGGGACAGGCTTTTGGGATTAGTGAGGAATGTGGGGGGGGCTATAGTAACTGAAGATGAGGAGTACCACTTAAGCAAGTACATGGTAGTTAGGTAGGGTGGGCAGACTAGACAGGTCAAAGAGCTTTCTTCTGCCATCATTGTCTATGTAACTATTACAATTTGTCATGTAGGAAAGTGTAATATCATTATCATAGAGTGCTTCATGCTGGTGGGTTGCACTGTAAGTGCTAGTCCGGTGTCAGTCAACTGGTGGGGTCAATCAGTGCATGCCCCAGAGACCACATCCCTAAACATAGTGTTCCCCACCAATCCTGTGGAACCACAGAGAGAATGAAGTCACCACAGCCACTGCAGCCATCCCCCCATTGCAACCATCAAGGCATTGAGTACAGTGCTGCACCCTGGTGCCTAGCCCCATGTTGCAGCCTTTCTGTGCTCACTGAGTTAGTGCTCCAGAGGTGGAACCAGTATGCTTAAAAGACCACCTACCATGCCATATACATAAAGTATGTAGTGGGACTTGACTGTGGTGGACCTGGGCCCATGCTAAATGTGCTGTGGCAGGTAGTGCTGGCATGTATAAGGAGCTGCAGTATGTGGTTCTAGGTGCTGACTGAACATCAAAACATTTATGGCAAAATCCCTCACAGTGTCAATTTCGGCAGGTTTTGAAATTGTCACTATGAGAGACTTGAGGGCGAAATTTTACCCTTTCGCCTTGTGACACCCCACCTTCAAATCAACTCCGACTCAGAGTTGAAAATCTTTAGAAGGGGGGGGCATGGAGGGAGTGCAGCCCCTCAAGAGAAACACTTCAAGGTTGGACAGGTGAAATTTCACCTGTCGACATTGGGGATTTTGCTATGCCGAACTTTGACAACAATGTTGTCGATTCGGCATAGGTAAACCGATTATTTGTAGTGTCAATTTGTAAAAGTCTACTGGAAATCCATCACTCCAGGGGGCTTGGTGGGGGAGGCGTTAATTGGATGGTTTTCATGACAACCTCTTCCATAATGGGGGTTTCTAGCACTTCTGTCTGCGAATCTGATACTTTGGGAAGGGGGAGGTGATGTTGCTGCATTTGTTTGGGTCTTACTCAGATTGGGATGTGTACAGGTCCCTATAAAATTGAGCCATTGTATTATTAATGTTTTTCTGGTTGGAGGATGTTTTCCTTGCCTTGTTTTTGAGTAGTGTTATGTGTCTTTCTGCTTGCCTCTGCTTTGGTCTATAGGCTAGCAGTTTGCTGGCCTTTTCATCCATAGCCCAGTATTTATGCTGGGTTCTTAGGATTTGAAATTCGGCTTTTCTTGTGGTTAAGGTGTTGAGCTGGAGCCTCAAATCTGTAAGTTGTGAGATCACTTTAGGGTTATTAAGAACCCAGGGGTCTTTCTTATATTGCTCTTCTAGCTTGGCCAGCTGTTTCTGTAAGTAATTGTGCTCTTCCTCGCGTTGTTTGTGCCTATGGGTGGCATAATTTATGATTCCAGTCCTAATCGTGGCCTTATATGCCTCCCAAATTCCTGATGCTGAGGCAGGACCAATAGGGTTGCCTGAAAACAGAACTCTGATTCTGTTTTAACCCAAGCAATGAACTCTTTGTCCTGTAACAGGAGTGGGTCAAGCCACCATTGTAATGATCTATTGAATCGTGGCACTGTTAGGAGGCTGAGGACCAGTGGGGCTTGGTACGACATGTATATGGGAGACATGGGGACATCATCTGCGGCCATTGTCGTATTAGAAGGTGTCAGCCAGAGGTCTAAACTGATGATTATCACTTTGGTTTCCTAGAAGTAAGTGTAATCTCGGTCAGTGGAATGGGAAAGCCTCCATATGTTCGAGAGCTGCTGATAGTAGATTCACAATACAAAAATTCCAGCACTCACCACCTCCAGTTTGTGAAAAATCAGAACGTACTCACTTGAAAGAATATATTTTATAACAAAAACATTTTATTTTAAAGACAAACGCCACACATCCCCACCTGGCATGTGTAGCATTTGTCTTAAAAATAAAATGTTTTTCTTATAAAATATATTCTGTCGAGTGAAGGTGTGCTGATTTTTCACAAACTGGAGATGGTGAGTGCTGGAATTTTGTGTTGTAAACATCTGACTATTCTTATGAGCACCCCATATCCGAGTGCAGATCTGTTTGTTTTTCAGCTGGTGCAGGGAGAGTAGCTCTTTTAGAGTACAGAGAGCTTGCATGTGTGGTTCTGGTTTGGCATTAGATTTGTCTACGATAAACTCCATAGTCAGATTAAAATCCCCCCAAAGATTATGTCTGGATTATCATATGATACAGCTAGAATTTTCTGGGAAACTACACTAAAGAATCCAGTGGTGTCATCATTGGGGGCAAAAATGTTGGCCAGTAATACTGGCCAGTATGCCGACCCGATGGCAACACCAACACAGCGACATACCTCACTGTAGGCAAAATCGACTTTGCCGACAGGTTGCTGTGTTGGTGCACCTGAGACAGGGGTGCACTGTTTACCGGTCCTGCACCCCTTCCAGGAATCAACTCTGACTGGAGTTGGTAATCCATAGTATGGGGGTGTGGGGGGCAGAACCCCCCTCATGGGGTGGTTTGGGGGGCAAAGCCCCCCGATAGAAAAACAGGACTGAGAGACATACAGGATTTATGTCTACCACAACTTGCAGTCAACATAAATCCTGTCTCTGAGATGCCCGGTTGACAAAAGTGTTGTCGAACCGGCATTGTAGATCCATACTGGCCCTATGGGTGTAGTTGCTTTCATGACTATCCTGCAGCCTTCTTTATCTGTATGGACTTCTTTAGGGCACCACTGGAGCTGGTGGTACAGAAATATGGACACTTCCCATTTGGTAATCCCTGAGACACTACGGGCTTCCCACCCTACCCAATCCCTAGCCAGTTTCTTGTCTTCTTTTTTGCTAAGCTTAGTCTCCTGGAAAAAGGCAATTTGTGTTTTCAGTGTATTTCAGCTGAGCCAAAATCTTTTTCCTTTTTACTGGAGAATTTAAGCATTTCACTTCCATGATGTAGCTACCAGATCTGGGGAGTTGGCCATTATTAAAGGAGGCCATATGTAAGTTTTGATAAAAGAGGACAGTTACCACTGTCCCATGCAATGAAATATTTCCACTTGTCCCTCGTCTTGCATTCTTGCAGTTTAGTACTTTATTTAGTTTTTCTAAGCATATCTTAAGTACTGCTGTACTACACCATGCTGTGATTACTACTCTATTATTACTAACATTTACTCTATTACTGTATATCTTAAATTAGAAAACATATACGCAGGTAAAGATTTGTTTAACATCAAACAGTAACTTTCTTAGCATATTAACAAAAGTCATGATTAGTAACAATACTAGATAAACCTCTAGAGATTTGGTAAACAGATATAGCCTGGTGTCCTGGGTTGGCACCTGATCACCAAAGGCCAGTATACTTGAGTCCAGGGGAAAATCCATTGTGGTGCCTTCTCTGAGGAGAGGTGCTCTGTGGATGTGCATAGCTGTGGGCTGTTACTGGGGAGGTACAGTATGTAACATCCCAGGATTACTTGAGTGACTATCATGGTGGGAATTTTGCTTTGGTTGCCAAGAGATACACAGATCATCACCTCGGGGGTCCAATGCCCCAGGTGCCGTATAGGGTAGATGCAGGCTTGTAGGGGAACAAGAGGAGGGTATTGATATACCATTATGTGCCTTATATCCCTTATTGGAATATGATAGGTGTATTTAGGCTGGGGGAGGGGCCTTTCTGCCCATTATAGAGCCGGCATTAGTGCGCTGGCACATCAGGGTATGGATTTTGGGATTCGCACGCCCTCCCTGAGGTCTGCCCCCCTCAGAGTTAGAATAACAATAAGGAGGTGGGGGGTGCAGCCCCCTACAAAAACAGGGGTCAGCAAAATCCTGATTTGGCGCCCTGATGACCCGGTGCACTAATGCTGGCACTCTAAATGGGTGGAACGGGGGGGGGATAGGCTGATGGGTTAGGGCCGAGGCCAGCATTTTTCTCTTGGGCCTTGGGTGGGGGGGTCTCTTGGATGGAGGTTGGATATGTGAAACTTAGCCTGTCCCACAGTGGCTTATCAATGTGCCTGACCCTGTTGACTGCTGGCAGTGCCTGCTGATGTGCACGCTGTTTTGTTCCCCCAGGTATCTCTTTAGTCTGAATACCACATTTCAGCTCTTAACAGTGGAGGAGCATATGCAGAAGCCATGGGGGTTGATTGCACTTTAGTCTCTATAGGTTTGGCTATGTAGATGGTGAATATCCCTTAGCCCAGGTGTGTCCCCCTTGTTGCTGCTGATCTTTCACCCTGTACAGTATTGCAGGCAGCCTTGGTGAGCTATTTATATCCTCCCTTCATACCCTTACTGCTTTAACGAAGGATTGGCATAATTCTCACATTAGGGGCAGAATGGAGAACAACCAGCATTTGAGATGACCTGCATTGTTTGCCCACCCGTCCTCATAGACTCATTACCCCCTTTTAGCAGATGCAGGAGTTTGCATGGTATGGTAAAGCTACTTTAGTTCCTGAGGCACTGAGCTATCTTGTGGCAGCCCATTTCAATATCTTGCTAGCCCTCAGAACACATAGTCAAAGCAGTAACTATTGCTCACCCCAGCTACCAAGCTGTGGAATGTATCTCCTGCTGTGCATTAACCTTTATGACCTGAAATAGCCCTAAATTGGCTCAGAGCACATTGTTCTGGGTTGCAGGGAGCAGCCGGAGCCATATCATCTGCCATCCCCAGCTACTATTTCCAATGCCGAGCATTACATTGTACCATAGAGGGTGCATGGGAGCACTTCCTGAGCCACTTGTTGTCTTATCGATACTAGGCAACAGCTGCTTGACAGCTGGCTAGGGAGGAATGACTGAAATTGACAAAAACTGAAATAACCACATCCTGGCCCCTGTCAGGCATTAACTGTTCCCATAATTATGGACTTTAAACAACAATTAGCCCATGCAGTAGCTTATTGCAACATATTAAGCTCTGCATCAGAGCTGTAAGACCTACCACCATGGGAGCACCATTTTAAACACATAGTGCTCATGGTGATGTTAACCTTTTATTTGCTTCCCATTAATGTAGCCTTAATACTTCTGCAGACATCAGCCATAATTTTACTTACTGTCTGGGCACTCACCAGGAGAGAGGGAATTGTGTCCATACAAATCAGGACCCAACATCGATCACCTCTCTGTGGCGGTTTCAGGCGGTGGTGGTTGTGAGCTGGCCTATGAGCCAAAAGGGCACTAAATTGGATCAGAGCACATCAGTCTGGGTCGGATGGAGTAGCAAGGGCCATATCATCTGCTATCCCCTATTACTATTTCCCAATGCTGAGCATTTTGTTGTACCATAGAGGGTGCATGGGAGCAGTGCCTGAACCACTTGTTGCCCTATTGGTACTAGGCAGCTGCCGCTTGACAGCAGTCATGGGAGGAATGATTGAAATTGACAAAAACTGAAAAAATCACCTCCCACCCCTGTTTGGCACTAGCTGTTCCCATAACTATGAACGTTAAACAAAAATGAGCCCCAGCAGCAGCTTATTACAACATATTAAGCTCTGCATCGGGGCTGTTAAAGCTACCACCACAGTAGAGCCATTTTAAATGCATGGTGCATGTGATGATGTAAACCTTATTAATACATCAGTGGACTTCAGCCATGATTTTACTTACTATCCTGGTGCTCACCAGGAGAGAGGGAAGTGTGTCCATACAAATCAGTTCCCCACATCAATCAAACCTCTGCAGCAGCTTCAGGTGGTGGCAGTTATGAGCTAGCCGAGTGCTCCTCAGAGGATTCTAAAATGCAGTCTGCCCATTCTTTGTAAATGAGTGCCCACTCTTCAATGGAGGCCTCTGGGGAAGTAGCTTGAGTGGTGACAGAATTCGTTAGATCCAGTGCCATAAGTGACAATTCTCAGCGTGGGTCAAAGTGGTTCCCTCTTTTAATAGGTCTGGTGGGCACCCATGTTTAGTTTTAGCATGGCTGGAAGGGTGCTGTAGAGGAATATTAGCATGTTCTTACCCTCTACTCATTCTGGCATGCTGATAAAGTGCACGTTCTCCCATCTGGCTCAATTCACAAGGTCATCAACCTTAAACATCAAATGTTGTAGCTGGCTGTGGTGGTTTCACAATTAGAAAGAGTGGGAGTGCAGAGTTTTGTTCTGTCATTTGACTGTTACTTCGGTAGCCGAGACCATGGTGCTGAGTTTTGACAGCTCCTCTTTGGTACTGGCTGTGGTGTCTTTTAACTTGACAGTATCCTGCAGCACTTTATTTAACATCAAGGAGACTTCAAACAGTTCTATCTCCATATTAGATAGTTTTGGGAGGACCATGGTTATATGAGTTCTTTTGTGTGCCCTCCGGTTGTTCCTGGCAGAAGCAGTTGGTAGAAATTGACTGTGCAGTTACAAGATTTCCAGCCGGCCCCTAACGTGTTAGCTCAGGGTGCCAGTTGATATTTAGTCCCATGACTTCCTGTTGCTGCCCGGTATACAAAAACTGGTATCAAACTGCTCTTTGTTCAAGCTGCAATCATTGGTGATAGATCTATGGTAAGCAGTGCCCACTTTTGTCAAATGTGAACAGATACAACTGTACAATTAAGCTCCTGTCATCTTGGATGGCTAATTATGCCCCCCGCCAATACCTGGAGATCTGGTGTGGGGGGGAGTTAAGTGTAAATCCAGCTGGGAGCACTTAGCCATGCCTGTTACATGCACCTGTTCATGCTGCTGTGAGCACCTATACATGCAGAACTTCTTGTATACCTGACCATCCATTGCGCATGCCAGCTTGATGATTGGATCTAGAAACATAGAAACTTAGACAATGATGACAGAAAAAGACAAGCAGTCCATCCAGTCTGCCCAAGTTACCTATAATTTCTGAAACCTACTGTTCCACCAAAGAACTAACCCCTCCTGTGCCCCCCCATTCTTCTCCTTTCACCTGTCACCCCGGGTAGTCACTATTCCTTTCATTCTGCCCCAGTTCTGCTTCAGTCCCCTGACTGTTTGCACACCCACAACCTCGGCCAACATACAGTTCTAAGGTTTCATCACCCTTTCTGTAAAGTAGTACTTCTTTATGTCCCTCCTGAACCTCCATCCTGTTAATTTCCACATGTATCCATGTGACCATGAGTTAGTATTCAGGCTAAATAGTTCCTGGCAATTCACTTTGTTAATTTCTTTAAGGAACCTGAAGGTCTCTATCATAGCTCCCCTCTTCCTTCTGGTCTCTAGTGAGTACATATTTAGTGCCTTGAGGTGTTCTTCATAGGATGTGCCCTGCGGGCCCAGAATAATTTTTGTTACTCTGTGCTGCACTGTCTCCAACCTATCCTCATCCTTTCTGAGATGAGGACTCCAGAACTGGGCATAGTAATGTAGGCAAGGCCTCACCAGGGATCTGTAGAGGGGAAGTGTTTCCTCTTTTCTTCTGGTATCAGTACCCTGCCTAATACATTCCAGCATATTGTCAGTCTTGCTATAGGCCTTGTTGCACTGACTCAATTGTTTAAATGAGATGCTGTTGATAACTCCCAGATCCCATTCCTCAGCAGTAGTGCTAGGCTCTCCCCTCCCATCCAGTATTCCGTCTTGGGGTTCTTTTTCCTTAGGTGCATCACGTTACACTTTTTGGCACTGAATTTTAACTGCCAGATCTTTAACCACCCCTCTAGATTTTGTAGGCCTCTCTGCATTTCACTTATTCCCTTGTCATTATCCACCCTCCCACATAGCTTTGTGTCATCTGCAAAGAGACGCAACATGCCCTGGATTCCTTCTACAATGTCACTAATGAACATGTTGAAAAGGACCGGACCCAGGACTGATGCCTGTGGAATGCCATTCATAACCTCCCTCTCTTCTTCTTTAACCCCATTAACCACCACCCTCTGCTGCCTCCCATCTAGCCAGTTATCCACCCAGTTCACTATGGTTTTAGCTGCACTCAGCTCTTCCTTCTTCTTGAGCAATCACTTGAGAGGTACTGGGTCAAAAACCTTACTGAAATCAAAGCACAGCAGATCCACTGCATGGCCTTTGTCTAATTCCTTTGTCACCCAGCCAAAGAAAATTATTAGGTTAGTCTGACAAGACCTTCCTGCCATGAAACCATGCTGTTGACTATACTGCAGCCAGTTGCTCTCCAGGTAGTCTACAAGGTCATCTTTGATTAGTGACTCCATCTGCTTCCCTACAATAGAGGTTAGACTAACAGGCCTATTGTTCCCAGGTTGCTCCTTATCCCCCCTCCTTATGAAGCTTTACACCCCGTACAACTCTATGTTATTTTATGTCTGTATTCCATGTAATGACAACAGCTTTGTGAATAGAGACCATCATGTACAGGAATCACATTTACCTTAACTGAGTTTTTTTTACTTTAACCCATAATTGACCTTTTGCATAGTTTCACAGTAAGTAGTACTTATTCCTCTGGATTTTTCAACATCTACTTTACAACAACAGATTTCACAGTCTATTATAATGGAAAGAACAGTGATATCATAGTTTTACAAATAAATATACCATGACTTCAGATAGTTGTCATTTGCGTTTCTTATACTGATTTTCTGGAAAATGTGGTCAACACTTATTGTGAACTCTAAGACAGACAATGAAAGGGCAAGCAAATGTATTCTTTATTAAATGATAGTGTATGGGAAACCATTGTTTTATATGGAAATCAGCAGAAACCCAGTGTACCATCATTGCCACGTCAAGAAGTTGTTGTACCCTCTTGACTATGTCACTATGATGGTACAACATCATCAAACATCTTTGCTCATGTGCATTCCTCAAACCTCAGCTCTTTAAGAAATGGCCATGGTGGTGAGAGATGGCACTGGAAGAGAGCAGCACTGAAAAAAAATGCAAAAGTAAGGACACATTTGTGAAGGTATGGTTGCCCATGCACTATAAAAGACTGTATATGAGCAATCATGCACAATGTTGTTCAATCTCAAGGTTTCCATGGTAACAGAACCTCTTGCACTGCACTCTCAATGTCTACTGTTACCAAAGAAACCTCTCAATTGAATAACAACCTTGCTGTGTATCATTGCTCATACACAATCCTATATGTAATACATGAGTAAAATATTTTCCTCATAGCATAGCTGCTTTTTGAATGGAGGTGATTAAATAAGTCATAGAGAAGAGACAGTATAATGAAAAGAGATTCCCTCTTGAATGAGGGGGGACAGAAGGCTGCATCATCAAGAATGACTGATTTCCATTGATCCAATATTGATTTGGAAGGATTTCTGAGATCTGATTGGGTGTTTTCCTTTTTGAGTAAGTCTGCAGAGCCAGAGAGACCATGCCATAACTGGGACTGTGCAGAACTGGAAATGAGCAACTATGAAGGAAAGGGTACAGTCTTTGTGGGTAATGAAGGACCCTGGTGATGAAGTTAAGCTATAACTCTGTATTATAGCTGATTGAATTAATTGATTTTAAAAGCTTCTTAAAAGAGTATTGCTGCTTAGTCAGAAACAAGGTATTGACACCAACGCTGTAAAATCATTTACTGTTTACAATCTCTGTGCAGGGTAGCTTTTTTATTTTCATTCTTAATGGGTTTCATTTTGTGTGAAAATTTACAGTGACTGTTCCAGGAAGAAATGTTAGGCATTACTGTTAATTGAAACTAGATTGGTTTTTGTCTGTGTTGGCATTCTGCCATAAGGTTAATTATGTGGCTTGCAGAAGAAAACCAAGCAGAAGTGCTAATTCTGCCAAGGCACATTCTACTGGCTAGATTAAAGAGGATTGTGTGGGTCTACAACAAGAAAAATCTAAGAAATAAAAGTATTCCTCATTATAGGAAAGTAACACAATTGAAAGGAGAGAAACTGAGTTAAATCCTTCTCAAGATTAAGTTATACATGTTGTTGACAAAGAAAAAAACATTGAGAATCATCTAGAATGTATAAAGAATGACAAATGACAGACCGAAGATTATGCTATATTAGTGTAACATCCCAACTGGATTTCAACCAGCAGGAGGGATGTTACTACTGTAGAAAGAATAGTACCAGGTCTGCAATGTGTTATTCTATTAATTAAAAATAAATACATTTAAGTGTTTAAGGGCAGTTTCTGTGGCTATAAAGATTTCTGCATAGTACTCTAATTTTAAAAGTCATTTCAGATAGGTGCAGAGAGTTAACTTCCAGTTTGATGACATCCTGTGTTCCTCTTTGAATTCCAATTCTTCCAGCAAGTATGAAGGGAGTACTGCCCCTTACAGAAATAATTTTATGAAATGTTTTCATGCTGCACACATAAAACTACCCAAGTAATATGCATGCTACAAGTATGATTTAAATGTTCAGTTGGAACCGATAGCATGCATATGGCATGTGTGCAGCAAGCAAGAGAGGAAACCATGATTTTTATGTTAAATTGGGAAAGACTGCATGCATGTGGCATGCGTGCAAAAAAGCAAGTGGTCACTGATAACTGCACACGTAAAAGCTAAGTGACTTTCTCAGGATCATACCATATACAAGTGGGAGTTGGTGAGATTCAAACCCAAGTCTTCATGCCTCTATGTGTTCTGGCTTGCAGTTCAGTGCCTTTAACCACTAAGCCATACATATGGTTCATTTGTATTTCAATACATACTGTATCTGAATACATATGCATGCATGTGTCATGCTTGTAGTCAGTGTATGCTTTTCAGTTTTCATCTCTCCCTGATCTCATTTTCACACTTGAACCATAGCACACATACCAATGGAAACACATGTTTTTCCCACCCCCAATACGCAAACATACCCACAAAACTACTTAATTAATTCTGTCTGGTCTGTACTCCTACTGTTTTTTCTCCATAGTTTTGAATGCTTACACTCAAACAGACTTTAAAGTGCAAAACGCAAACGTAGCAATAACTTGACACACAGACACACAGACACACACAAATGGCCAGTCCCCACCCCACCCATACACACATACTGTAGTGGGTATGGCCATGCTGCTACAGACAACCCGCCAAGTATAGATATATGTAAAAAGTATCTCACATGAGTACTAGGGAGCCAGAGGCAGGAGTGTAAGCATTCAAAATACCCTCATTCATTTCAATGGTGAATACCCCTGCAGTCTCCTTTTCCCTTCATCATAATGTGCCTGAGCATGGGGATATGTAGGTCAACTTCATGGGGGGGGGGCGTAAACCTGACTATAGTGGGGCTCCAATAGTCTGTGTATACCATACCACTTAACTGTCTGTGAATGCAAGGGACAGCTCTAGAATATTTGTAACATCTCTAAAAGTTCAAACTTATTTGGTTTGACTGAAACATGGTATGCAAAGCAGAAAAAAATTCAAATGTATAAGATTCATCTGTATATATCACAGAGCAGTATATCAGATTTGGGATTAAACCCACCAAGTTACTAACCAATTTTGTTCCTGATTGAAGTTCACTCCCACCCTCCACCACCCCCAAAAAAAAGAACTCTGTCCTGATTTTTCTCCCTGACTCCTTTCCATTCAATACTCATCCCCTATGGATCATGAAGCCACCCAAAGGTGAAGAAACATGAAAAACACATCAATAATTCAGTCCTTCCTCCTTCCCTAATCCTCCTGTAAAAAAAAATATTGACTTTAACTTAGCAGGCCATATGAACCAAACCTGCAGCCTGGCATAGTGTGCCACCAGCCCAGTTTTTAGTCTGCCCCCCCTTCACCAGAAGCTGGATGCTAGAACCGACCATCACAGGTCCCCAACATGGTCCATGACCAAGTCACCGTGCCATACCAATCCACCCAACTGTTTTCTTTTCCTTCTTGCTTGGTTGCTGCTGTGGCTATTGCCACACTACACTGATCATGGCCTATGAAGGCCACCCACACTGCTGTCACCACTGCTGCTAAGGCTAGCTTGCTGCCACGGGGGTCTGTGCTGTATTTTTTGCAAGGTGAGCCTAGTAGAGTAAGTAGGTAGCCTAGTCTTGAGTTAGCTTCTAGCTCACCCTCTGTCCCTTCAGCTACCAGGGAAGATGGAGACTCATGAAGAGTAGAACAACAAAAATATGCTGCCACAAAACTGCTATTGAGAGTTCAGTGCTCACTGACTCCTCCAAGCTGTAGTGTTCAGCGTATCTTCTCTGTGGTTGGAAAGACAGTGTCACACTTGCAAGGCTCATGCACTCTTTCTTGGCTGGTGCTCATCCATATCACATGTGATTGTGCCACTGCTAATAGGTGGAGAAGTGGACAACACAATAAAGACACAGTCAAGTCTGGTGAGTACCTGCAGCATGAGCACACGCAGGCCAGGTGGGCACTTATTGTACAAAAGATTAAGTCCAAATATAAAACTATTACTGCCACACCATAAGAACAACCTAGGCACAAATATGGGGGGGCAACTGCACCCCTCTGCCCTACCTAAATGGCACCCCGCTTAATGGTAGAAATTAATTCTCAGGTGCTAATGCATTGGTTTCCATTATGTTCTGAGGTACCGAACCTCCATGTTTCATGATATGTCCTGATCATCATGTGGGTTAGTGTCCCTCATTGTCCCTCATTTTGAGTGTCCATGTCCCTCATTTCAGTGACAAAATGTAAGGTATGGTGCATGCTTCCAAGACCCTACTCAGCACAAAGAGTGCTAAGCATGGCCTTAGTGTATATGTTCAGTACAGAATGACAAAGGGAAAGTAAGTGAGATGAAACAGTCTTGGAGAAACACATTTGTAGCATTAAATATGCATAAGGGATTTGCATGGTCCAAAACAAAAAGGACAGGTTTCACAACACAGAGGCCCCTCTTTGTACATCTGGAATGGAGGATGTTGACTGGCTATATCCTAAGCATTTAATTCAATAAGCAAACAATACTTTACAGATTAATGGTAATTTAAAGACAAAAATCAAAAGCCATTAACTTGCAAGAAGATCAGAATAAGTGAGTTTACATAATTTTTATGGGAATTCAAATAAAATGTATTTTAATGACTAATTGCTAGCAGTAGTATAAGAAATAGAAACTGATGTGTTCTTTTTTAGATGAGATTTGCACCAGCTTAGCTGCTGCACACATGGCAAGCATGTGACATGTGAACCTGATGTGATGTTTAAATGATAGTCACACTAGCTTAACTGCTGCACTCATGTCAAGCGTGCGGCACGTGAATCTGATGTAATTATTAGAAGCTGTTCACACCAGCTCACCTGCTGTGCACATGTCAAGCTTGAAGCATGTGAACCTGATTTGCCTTTTAGACCTGGTTCGCATATGTTCACTTAGTGTATGTGGACTGCATGCAAACATTGCATAATTAAGCATGTGGCATGCATTCTGCAAGCACACAGCACACCTATATTTCAGTAAGGGGTAGCATGCTCTGGGAGTGCATCTTAGCTATTTAAATAGTTTTGTTTCTGTAATTGTTGCTTCTTTGTAATGTGTTCTGCCTGTTATAGGGTGAGGGTTTGTGTGGTCATGCTCTGCAATAGAGAAGTCTTTGAGGCAGCAAAAAGAAGGCATGAAGCAGCATTGTTAGTATTTGATTAGTTGTTTAACTGTATTTAGTTTGCATTCCTTTACAATGTGTTATGTTGTTTTTGTGGATGTTGAGTTTATTTTTATTTGTTATTTCTAGTGTACAGAACTCCTTGATGTGTGAATTTTGCCAAAAAAAAAAATTCTGGTCGATTTGGTCTTTCCATGATTAGTGCTCTTTTAGGTAGGTTTTCATGTAGGTGACGGGGGCTAGTCACATGGAAGTCTGCCATGTGGCTGCTTTTTATTTAATCCCTTTTTTATCAGGAAAGTTATACTGCGACCATGAATCATTATACTGCAACCTGTTTAACTTGAAATGGTCATACTGACTCTTGCAATGAGTTATGTACAGGAGAAGATGGCCCTTTGCGACTCATTCTAAACCAATGAGGAGACAGATTTGTCCAGGACTCATTCTATAATTTAATTTTGTTCATGGGTTGTTTAACTACAGCCCCCACCTTAGACAAACTGTGAGAAAAATAGTCTTACTCAGTTTTAGTCTGTGGTGTGTGACTCTTATGTAGAACAGGTATGAAGGCAGGGTGAGAAGGGTTACTTGATCCAGCATGGCTCTTGGAGACATGTGACACCCAAAGAACCTGCATGTGACATCTTCTTTAGGAGCAGAGTATAGCCTACCACAGTACTCTACATTAATTCCTTGCTAAATATCAGAGGAAGAAACATTGTAGCAAGAACTTCTTTTTGTCCTGCATAATTCCGCTCACCCTAGGAAAACAGGGACTAATCACTTAGTGTCATGTGCTACCATTTTCTGGAGGCATTACATGCCAAGAAGGTGAGATGCCAGGGTGTAGTCTGATGGCTTGGATGCATTTTCATTTGTGAAGATTCACTATGCTATCATAACTCAATAGGTTTTAAGACTGTATCATCAACTTGCTGAAATAAAGTAGTTTGCCATGAGTCAAACTCTTTAATGTGACTAGTGCTTAATGTTTTGAAAGCCAGACAGAATAAGAAAAATAAGTTCATGGTGGAACAAAGGTACTCAGCAGTGAACAAGAGTGGCCACTGAAATACTTTGATTTCTCTGCAGTTGTCAGTTGTAGGTCATCCCTCAGGTGGAAGAAACTTTAAAGTAGTTCTGCAGCTCTTAAAAGTTTAAATGTCTACTACAGTTATAGTACATTCCTAAGCCTATTACTGAATAGTTTATAGCTGACAGCATCAGGAGGCATAAAAAAATGCAGGGTGTACAATGTAGTGGTGATAGCAGTAACACTGTATGGGTCAGTGTGATGGACCCTAGGTGAGGCACTGACCAGCAAGATTGATAGCATTGCCTTGCCAGCATGTGCCTAATGAAGACTCACGATATACTGTGTGTGCATGTTTTCAGTGAGGATGCATGGGCAAGGGCAGGGCAGGCCCACTTGGCTGAGGTTACAATCAAAACATTTTTAGATGGGGAAGGCATAGGTGAAGGATGAATTAGTAACACCGTTCCTAGAAAATCAAGACCCATGCCTCCTCTGGGGCAACACCACATGAGAGAACAGACTAACAAGGAGATGGAAGGTCATTCCAACAGAAAGTGGGAGGAAGGAATAAAAGGAAAAAAATTAAGGAGAAAACAATGGAGTTCATGTGGGAGTCTGTACAGAGGGCTGGACACAGCATCAGACCAAGGTTACATCAGCCATGTCTGTCTTTTCCACGTAATATCTTGAAATGCTTTGCAGAAGATATGAATAGAGGCAATAAATAATAGCAAAGTAGGACAACTAACAAGATCCACACAACTTTTAAACCCAAAATGCTGAGCATAGAGATAACATTAGAAATTAAAAGCAAGTTACAGTAAAGCTACAATAATAGGATACAGTGAAATGGTGTACACTAGAACTATAGGGGAGAATTTTGGTTTTATATAACATCTTTCATGCACTCTTTGTCCAAAGGTGCTTTTCAATCCATGAACAGGTGGAAGCAATCACTGGGTATAAAAAACATACACAATGATGCAGCTAAAAGTATCATAACCTACCAGTATGCTCAGTTCTACCTATTATATGCTGCAAGGCAGAGACAGGTTAAGGAATGTTTTGGGGATAATTAGACAGACTGACAGAGTTAGAGGATTAAGCACAGGGAAGCTAACTGAGTTGTCCAGACACACTGTAAGGAAACGGATTAGTTATAGGGAGGTGAGCTGACTTGCATTCCTCTGGGGTGTCAAACAGACGAGGCATACTGATGAGTCCTGGTAGGACGAAACACGTGTCTATGTCTTCTGTTAGCACCCTTTGCAAACTGTGTGAGAGGCCTTTCGGCACCTTGCAATTCTGCTTAAAGTTGGACCAGCATAACATTCTGTGGTGATTTGCATATGCAGCCCATGATGCTTTGCATTGTGGGGGCATGTGTGATTTTGTATTTTCTTGAAACTTGGCTACCCAGCCAAATGCCCCTTGGGGTAACCCTTGCCTCAGTGTTTGCGCACAGAGGTTCTTTGTCTTTTAAATAGTTTTTTATTTTAATGGGTTCACCACAATATATCCAAGGTACACTGCCTTAAGGGTAGCTGGTCCATTCCACTGGGGTGTCAAACAGACGAGGCATACTGATGAGTCCTGGTAGGACGGAACACGTGTCTATGTCTTCTGTTAGCACCCTTTGCAAACTGTGTGAGAGGCCTTTCGGCACCTTGCAATTCTGCTTAAAGTTGGACCAGCATAACATTCTGTGGTGATTTGCATATGCAGCCCATGATGTTTTCATTGTCGGGGCATGTGTGATTTTGTATTTTCTTGAAACTTGGCTACCCAGCCAAATGCCCCTTCGGGTAACCCTTGCCTCAGTGTTTGCGAACAAAAGTTCTTTGACTTGCTTAAGGTCGCATAGTAAGTAAGCAGCTGTAACAGAATTCAGACCTGGGTCTCAACTCTCTAGATTCACATCACTGTGCTCTACCCATTAGTCTGCATTACCTCATGGGAAAAGAAACAGTGTTGGGATGCAGAGCATGTAAAGGACAAAGTACATACATAGACACTGACAGCAGAAAAAAGGCTGCTAGCCCATCCAGTCTGTCCAGACTACCTAACTATTCTACTTTACCCTACAGTCAATAACAAGTAAAGAAATTAACTCTGGCCAGAGTCAATAGGGCTGCAGGTGAAGAATGTGGGGTAAACATACTGAAAATCATCAAAGTTATGAGCCTGCATTCGCAAAATGTAACGTAGACTCATAAAGTTGCTGTTTTGTAATATTTCTACACCAAATTTTCAACACAGCCTTGTTATGACCCTGCCTCATGAAGAAGGGCAGAGAAAATGTGCAGCTTGTGGTGTAAAGGAGATTTTGCAGAGAGACTGCAAAATCAGCTTTCAGGATACAAAAACACATTTTGGGCAGGAGTTGAAAACTGACACCTATCACATTCATGAAGTGTTGTAAAGAAATTGCTATGTTGAAAATTTCAGGTAAAAATATTGATTATTACCAAAGTTATGAGGCTATTTATTTTTTTTTATTTTATTCATTTGTTCTAGGATTACAAATACCTTTGAGTTGAGGCTCTTTAACAAAGGTTCCACGTCATTGGTGCAATTGAGACAATCATAAGCAAAAATAACAATTTATAAAATAAAATAAAAGTCTTGTAGATGAAAAAAGAACAATAAGGTGAAATTTTGGGGAGGGGAAGGGAAAAGAGAAGGGTGAAATCAGGGAGACTAAGTGGATGGGAGAAAAGGGGAGGTAGGTTGGGGGACAGAGAGAGGAGAGGTGTAAGGTGGATAAGAATAGAGGTAGCAGCCGGGTGGCATTTGTCATGGGTCAGTAGGGGAGGTAGATAGGGGGTGTGGCAAAGCGCAGGAGTATATGTGGATCCAAAAGGGCATCTTCAGCTATGGAACCAAAAGACATGTTTAGCCACAACAGTCACAGAGGTTGGAGGCAGTGAGTGTTAGGCGGAAACGAGTCTTAAAAGTGCTGAGTGATAGTGAGGATAAGATGTCGCTGGGAAGACCATTGTACCAAGTAGTGGCCTGGTAAGCAAAGGATCTTTGGCCTTGTGTTGTGCGGCAATGCGGGATTTGCAGAAGCTGAAGTTTCGATCCTCTGGTATGTCGGGTGTGGATTCTCAGTTGTATGAGGGCACAGACTCCAGGGGGGGCAAGGCCCAGCAAGATTTTCTTAGTCGTAATACAAGTTTGGTGTTTTATTCGATTGGCAAGATTCAACCATCCAGTTTGAGAATAGAGATCACAGGTGTGAGTTAGGCGTTGGGAGCCAGTGACAAGTCGACAGGCCTTGTTGAGGGCAGTGGATACACGTTTGAGTGCAGTGGTTGTAGCAGAGCTGTAAATAATAATGCCATAATCAATGATGGATATGATGGAGCTCTGGACAGCGACAGCGAGGGCTTCAGGTGTCAGGTGTTTCCTATGACGGAATAGCAGGCCTAGCCGGGAGTTAGCGGCTTTGGCGACATGGTCGATGTGGGCAGTGTGGGAGAGGTGAGGGTCAAGGGTGATCCCGAGGTATTTAAAGTTTTTGACCTGTTCCAGTGCGGCACCTTGTCTGGTGATAACAGAGAGTTGGAAGTGCTTATGTTTATTATTGGAGCTGCTGAAGATCATGGCCTTTGATTTTTTTTTGATTATGGATCAGTTTGTGCTTTGTGAACCAATTCTCAACCGAGAAGAAGCCAAGTTGGAGATTTTCTTGCAATTTCTTTGGGTCCTGGTGTGTGGCAAGGATTACTGCATCATCGGCATACAGGGTGATATGTTCAGTGCAGGAGTCCAGTAGGGTGTTAAGGAACAAGCTGAAGAGTAGGGGGCCCAGTATTGAACCCTGGGGGACTCCAGAGAGGACAGGTTTGGAATCAGAGTGCACATCTCCAATTTTTACAAGCTGGGAGCAGTTTTCAAGATAGCTTTTGAACCAAGAAATTGAATCATTGGAGAGACCAGCATTTTTTAGTTGGCTCAGCAGGAGGGAGTGGTGGACAGTATTGAAGGCTTTGGTCAGGTCGATGAAAATAGCACCAGTTAGTTGTCCATTGTCGAGGGAGCTGTGAATGGAGCCGGTGAATTCGAGTAAGGCAAAGGATGTACTATGATCCTTTCTAAAGCCATGTTGCTGTTTACAGAGAATATTATTATTGTCCAGATGCTCGGTAAGTTGGTCCGCTACTATACATTCCTGTGCCTTCGATAGAGGAGGCAGAATGGAGAAAGGGTGGAAGTTCACATGGTCAGCCTTATCACCACTTTTGTGAATAGGGGTAACAGTGGCCATTTTCCATTTGTCTGGGAATTGGCTAGAGGAAAGAGAGAGATTAAAGATCTTGGTGAGGGGCCCAAGTACCTCATCAAGCGTTAGAGCCAGTAGCTTGAGGTCAAGTGTGTCATTGCTTGTTCTAGATTTGCTGATGGCTTTGGCAAGGTAGTTTCGGACTTGATGTTTCTTTAATGCTTTAAAGTAGAAAGGTGGGTGACAGGCGTGGGTGGAGGAGTTGGGGGGAATGGGAGTTGACACATCTTGGAAGAAGTCGGAGGGGAGAACACTGTTAAGGTCAGTGAGAGCGATGTTAAAAGTGTTCACAATAGTTTTAGAGTCGAGTGTAGTGTGCCCATTTATGTTGAGTATGTCCGGCGAAGATTTTGACTGCTTCCCAGTGACATCTTTAATGTTTTTCCAGAAATCCCTCCCATTTCCCCAGGAGTTAGTGAGGGCATTTTTATAGTAGTCAGATTTCTGTTGCAAATTTCATCATAGGCTCATAACGTTGCTGCTTTTTAATATTGTACGCCAAATTTTTAACATAGTCTTCTTAAGACCCCACCTCATGAACAAGAGAAGAGAACATTTTCAATTCCTGCCTGAAAGGTGATTTCACAAAGGAATTTCAAAATCACCTTTCGGGATATAAAAAAAAACATTTTGGTCAGGATTTGAAAAGTGACAGCTGTCACACTCATGAGGTGCTGTACAAATATAGCTATGTTGTGAATTTGGGGGAAATTATGGAAAATCACCAAAGTTATGAGCCTGCATTTGCAAACTTCAGTGTAGGCTCATAATATAGTTGTTTTTTTTAACATTTTACACCAATTTTCAACATAGTCTTCTTATGTCCCAACCTCATGAGCAAGGGCAGGGAAAATGTTCAGCTCCTGCTTGAAAGGTGATATTGTGCAGGGACTGAAAAATCACCTTTCAGGACAGATCTGCCTATTGGCAATGCAATTGTTCATGAGGTGGGGTCCCAAAGAAATTATGTTAAAAATTTGAGGCAAAAATATGCAAAAATGGCCATGTTATGTCACTAAGTTCAAAACCCCATTGAAAATGTTTGAACCGCATATCTGTTTCCTTAGTTTGCAGACCGCCTTTGAAGAGTGAAGATGTGTCTGCAGTCCAGAGAGTATTTTGGCATTGGACCCCCAATGGGTAAGCATGGGCTGGGAAGGGGTGCGGTTGCTGGGTGCTGAGTGGGAGGGTCGGGTGGGGAACAAAGTAAAGGCTGCAAAAGACATCGATTTTTTTACAGGTTTTAGAAAAAACAGAGAGAGGATTTGAGATTGTGACACTGGGGGATTGGCCAACCCCAGTGTCCCTGTTATGTTTCTGGGGGGGTGCTGAGAGGGAGCGTTGGGGGTGGGATGGAAAATATCAGAACAAGTATTCTAGTTTCCTAGTCCATGTAAACCTGAGGCAAGGTGGTGAAGTGATTGCTGGCACTAAAAGGTCTGGAATGAGTGGAATCCAGCATGGGGTTCAGTAAATACTGGAAGCTGCTTCACCGAAATAAAGTTAAAAAAAGTGCAACATATATTTCAGTTGTATGTTCTTCTATTATGTGATACACTTGGAAATAAGACACATTTTGGACATTACTTCATCTTTAAAATTGACTTCAAACAAAAAAAAATTGCAGAAGTACAGAGACAGAAAGTGAGCAAGGGTGGAGATACTGGGATGGATTGGTTTAATGGGCTGGTCTTTGACTGCATGACAAAATAAATCAACTCCTTTTTAATTTGAATTCTTTAGAAGGGATCTGCTTGAATTGTGATGATGGTCTTGTAACTCTCTGTCTCCCCAGTCTGCCTGTTCTAGAGAGCTGCGCCACACTTGCTGAGCTGGTGTCACAAACTTTGGCAGTCAGACCCATGGAACACATATGCAGTACGAAACAAAGTAGGAGGGAAATCATATCCCAGCATAGCATTGATGGCATCGTCAGGATAGGATGTTTGAGAAATTGGTTATTACCTTTTGATTTATGCCCGAAAGAGTGTACAAGGTGTTCATCAACTGGACTAACAGGGTTACCACATTTCTTTGTCAAATTAAAAAGAAGTGTTTGGGTTGGGGAGCTGAAAAGCAGCAGTGCATGTAACAGTGAAATAAAATAGTGCTGTGTGACTGCTAATGGACAGCATGGAGTGCTTCACAATTGTGGAGGTGACTGTGAGGGAACTCCACACTGTTGTACAGTCAGAAAAGTCTCCCTTTTCTAATAGCAGAAGGTAAGCAGGGTTCCGACCACTGCAGCCCTAAAAATGAAGAAGTTCTGATGTGATGCAGGAGGTGTGTTGAAGCTCACTACTAGTGAGGATATTCAAACACAAATGATGTCACCACAGCAGCTGTAGATGATGTGGAAAAGCATTTCAGTGAGCAATTGCAAGGTGCTGGCTTAAAAGAGAACTACATTTAACTGGTAAGCTTATGTAGCTGTAGAAGCTGTCTTTCCAGTAATGGTTCTTTTCTGTTGTGGTTCGATCTTTACTGGAATTTTTCTAAGGATTGTGTTTCTGATCTAACCACTGGTGATGGCATCATTTAAAAACTGTATGATGTTGTTTATATTCTTGCATAGCTCATTACTTGTTGTCACATTATAACTACCATAGACCTCTGTGCCTGAAATGGAGAAACTACATCATACTATTCTAAACTAGTCCTTACTACCAGTGTATGAATCAGATACACCCATTGAGTTAACTAAAAAAATGGCAAAGGTTTAAGAAGTAATTGAAATGGAACCAGTATTTAAAAATAGTTTATGAAAGTGACATGTTGCACCATGAAGATCCAATGCAGTTCTCATTTAGGCCTGTCAACAGAAGAGCTGTTACCCTCCTGCGATTACTGTGTCTGCAGATCTCCAATGTCAAGACAAGAATGGACAATTATGTTCATGTTTTAGGTATCATAGTTAGCATGCTCACATTTGGGGATGGAAGATCATAAGGTTGTGGGTTCTAGCCTCACACCAGGTACTTTGGGTAATACCCATCGCTAACACAGAAGTGCCATTTGAGGGACACGCTGTACTACTGATGTTATCATCCCTTCTGCCCATCTCTAGTCACTGTCCTAGAGGAAGTTTTATGATTCCAATGCACTTACTGAATAACAGTAGGGGAGGTTTCCTGATGTTATAGACAACACTTTATGTCAAAAACAAACAGGTTCATTTAACCTCCTTCCCCATAACACAGCTCCATGTGCCTTCTCTGGTTAACAATTACAAGCAAAGAAATATTATTCATTCATTAAAAAATTCAGTTATTATGTTTGCTGGTGGCAGTCTGAAGGTTTATATTATAGGGATTATAGCTGCAAATAACACTTTCCCCTGTTAAATGAACCACAGACAAGAAATTCTTCAAGGACAGTCCATTTAATGTGCTACATTCACCACACAAAGAAAATCAGCTTACAGAAGTTTGATGTTGGGCACCACTGCCTCCTTACATTTCACCCTTACCACTAAAGGCTTCATCAGAGGATAACAAGGTGTGCTTATTGTTATTCATTTAAATGTGTTTCCACCAATCACAACCCTTACACAAAAGTGACATCACTTAAAAGAATGTGAAAGCAATTGTGAAGCACACAAAATCACACACAGCATTACATATACAATTTACACTGTATAGAGTCCTTCATTTTAAGCATTCTTCTCTATATTCACATTTGTATCAGATCATTCCATGTTGTCTGGATAGCCAGTTCTAGAAAAAAAAAACATCAAGAGATGTTAATAATAATAAAACTGCTTAACATTTAGTGATGTGAGTAGCCTGCTTAATAAGTATATTTGATGTGACATCAATAATATTATACTTTGCAGAATCTTCATAGCAAGGCTGAGAGGGGATAGAGTGCAGGTGGGAATGGGGGGAGGTAGGGAGTACAGGGTTATGGTTGGAGAGGGGGCAATGAAAGGACTGTAGGCTAGATTAATGACTATCATATTAAAGAAGCAACACAAAAATGTCCAGGAGTTATTTTTTTACCAGGAAGTGTTCAATCTCAAACTTGCCATTTAGTCAAGGTCTTTTCAGAGCACTGAATCTGAAAATCCACTCTTATTCCTTTCTATTCAAGAGCTTTTCTAAATCTCCGCCTCTAGCATGTGTCTTGGTTGCCTCAATCCCCATTGCCTGTACCTTGTGTGTTGTGTCTGGGAGAGCATTGAGTATGTGGGCAGCAATTGCGTAGTCCATAATTTTATTCTCAATAGCTTGAAAACGTTCATTCAGTTTTAATTTAAGCTTTCTTTTGGTACACCCTACATAATAACTTCCACAAATACATAAACGTAGGTAAATGACTGCTTCAGTGCTGCAATCAATCTGGGTCTGAATTTTGATTGGATTGCTAGTCCTAGGGTTTTTAAATTCACTACAGGATATCATCACCTGGCACATTTTATATATACCAGATTGCTTATTACCCACTTTCTTTGTAGTGGGTCTGGTGAGTTTGCTTTGATAGCTACTGAACAGTGTGTCCTTGAGATTTCTGCCATTTTTGCATGATACCATCAAAGGTTTTGAAAGTAAAGGTTGAAGCAGTACTGAACCATTAAAAAAGAGAGATTACATTTAACTATTTCAACAACCTCCTTTGTACTCACTCCAAAAATAGTTACAAACATAACAGCAGGATCATTCTTCTTTTCGTGCTTTGGGTGAAAGAGATCCTCCCTATGTATCTTATTTACAATGTCAGCAGCATTTTCCAAATCAATGTTGTACCCTCTTTCTAAGAAACAGTCTGTTATGGGGCATGTGTGATTTTGTATTTCTTTGACACATGGCTTGCCAGCCAATGTCCTTTGGGGTAACCATTGTCTTAGTGCTTACGTGCTGAGGTTCGTTGTCTGTATATTTATTAGCTGCCACCTTGCACCTGAGATTCGGATTGGTGGATTCTAAATATCCTACAAAATCTAACAATTCTGTGGCTGTGCCTTTCCTTATCATAATCACATCATCCATAAACCTTTTATACAAGTCTGTCTTGTCTAGGTAATGGTTCTGATGTTCATTAAATACAAAGTTGTCTTTCCATGTACCCAAATACATATTAGCCAAACTTGGGGCTAGAGAAGCCCCCCATGGCAGTTCCCATGATCTGTTTGAATATCCCTGTTTCAGACATAAAGATGTTATTTTTCAACACCAAATCTGTGAGATTTGTTAACATATTGATCCTTTCCTGTGTTTCAGTAAATGGTGCTCGATCGCTTGTGTGCCCCACTCATGGGTGATGTTAGCATATAGTCAGCCTTGGAGTGGGTCCCAAGATGGTAGTCTCAGTAGAAAAAGTGGCTGGAGAACAGGACACAGAGGATAATAGTAAATGGAGTCCACTCTAAAGAAAGGGGGGTTACTAGTGGGGTACCTCAGGTTCAGTACTAGGACCAGTCCTCTTCAATGTCTTTATAAGTAACATTGCAGAGGGACTGGAAGGAAAAGTATGTCTCTTTGCAGACAACACAAAGATCTGCAACAGGGCTGATACACAAGGTGGGGTAGAAAGAATGAGAAGGGACTTGGCCAGGTTGGAGGAATAGTCAAATGTCTGGCAGCGTAGATTCATTGTTAAGAAGTGCAAAGTTATGCACCTAGGAAACAAAAACCCAGGGAAAGAGTACACAATGGGGGGTGGGATACTAACAACAACAAAAATGGAAAGGGATCTGGGGGGTAGTCATACAAGATGACCTAAAGGTGGGCAAGCAGTCTGAGATGGCAGTAAGGAGGGCTGGGGGATAGTGGGATGCATAGGCAGAGGCATCACCAGTAGAAAACAGGAAGTTGTTATCCCTCTATACAGAGAGTTGGTGAGACCCCAACAGGTGTACTGTGTGCAGTCCTGGATACCCAATCTCTGCAAGGACATAGACAGGATGGAGGCTGTCCAGAGTAGGACAACTAAAATGGTGCAGGGTCTGCACCAGAAGACATATGAGGAGAGTCTTAACAAGCTTAATATGTATACCCTCGAGGAAAGGTGGGGGGGGGGACATGATAGAAACTTTCAAGTTCCTCAAGGGAATCAACAAAGTCCAAGAGGATAGCATCTTTCAGAAAAAGAGATGTGCAAGAACAAGGGGGCACAATTTGAAGATAGAGGGGGGACGGCTCAGAGGTAATATGAGGAAGTATTTTTTCATGGAGAGGATTGTGGATGCATAGAATGGCCTTTCTGAGGAGGTTGTGTAGTCATAAACAGTGGGGGGAATTCAAGAATTCATGGAACAGACATAAGGCAATTCTAGGGGGTTGGGGTAGGAGAAAGTAGGTTGTTGGTTAGCTAGGATCTGCAGCTTATCTATTAGTAGGGAAATGGGCAGTCTGGGTGGGCCAATCGGTCCTTATCTGCTGTCAAATTCTATGTTTCTATAGCAAATCAACATCCATGTTCACTAACAACCATTCTTTATCACATTGTACTTCATTAAGAATAGACAGTGTCTGGCTGGTGTCCCTAAGAGAACCTCTGATTTTGGGCACTATAGGTCGGAGATAACTGTCCATGTACTTTGACAGTGGCTCAGTGACCCACCCAATCCCTGATACTATCGGCCTCCCTGGAGGGAGGTGGGATGCTTATGGATCTTGGTAGTGTATAAAATGCAGGCTTTGTGGGGTTTTGTACTGTTAGAAAGTACAGTTCATGTGTATTAATGAGGTTAGATTGGTACAGGTCAAGTAGATAAAAGTTCAGTATTCTTTTTGATATCAGAAGTAGGATCATAAGCTAATTTCTGATAAAAAAAAATTTGTCTGAGAGTTGTTTATAAACCTCTTTGGTATATTTTGTCTCTACTTTGAATCGCTATACTTCTGCCTTTGTCAGCGAGTTTGATAACTATGGACTCATTTTCTCTCAGGTCCCTAATTGCTTGTTTTTCCTCAGTAGTAGTGTTACAAAATGGCAGACTAGGGGGATTTTGGTAAGGAACATTCAAATAATTTATGCAACAATCAAGGAATGTTTCTACACTTGGGTGTAGCTGTGGGCAGAAAGTGGAACAAGGTTTAAATTCATTGGTCACTGTGTCTTCATTTACTGGAGAACTGATATCTAAGTCAGTGTCAGAGTATCCTGTTCTGTATCCTGACTGTGCTCATTCACCACATTATTCTCATTCACCACCAAAAAATAATTTTACATTGATTTTCCTCTCAAATATTTGTAAACTGTATCTACATATGCATCAGATTCTGACAGTCCAAAGGTAGATATGAAGGATAAGCCTTTCGATAATACCTTTTTCTGTACATCCGTGAGTCTTTCTTCTGAGAGGTTGATCACTGTCAATAACGGTTCCTAGTTACTGTTCCTGAACTTCTGCCCCTTCCTTTGTTTCTGCCTCCGTCTCCTCTTGCCACCCCTCTTCATTTTCCATGATCTGTGTGGGCTGGTTCTTGAACCATGAAGCGGAGTTTGATGGTTGCTCCTCCTGTGACCACTGTTCCCAGGAGGATTCATTGCTAAAACAGGTCCCTGTTCATGTTCTGTCTTGTTCTTCTCAGGTTCTGATGCACTGTCTCTGGTGCTGTACCCTCGGCTAACATTCTTTTTTCGCTTTTAGTATGGATCTTGGATTATGTGTCTGGATGGTTGCAAAACCTGTTGCTTGTTCTGGTGCTGGGGCTGTATAGTTTCACTAACAGGTATGCTGCTTTTTGCAGTCAAAAATCCAAGTATTGACATAATCCTTTGTGTCCCTTAGAAATTTCTTTCTTTTCTGGGCTTGTATCTTGTTATTATAATATAAATAATTCTTGAAATTCTCTTCACATCTGGTAAAATTAAGATGTTCTCTAAACATTAGTACCTGCTTTTCTTGATGTGTAATGCCCTCCTTAAGTTCCATTTCAGTCCCCATGCCATTATTTATTATTAGTTCCATTAGTAGGATTGAAGCATCATGTATGATTATATCCCATTTCTGGATAAAATGGGGGCATTCCTGTCCAAATGAGAGTCTCTTCAAAATACGTAGACCCAGTAGCACTATTTTTAACTTTTATAGATGCCTCCCTTGTCGGGCATTGCCAGTGCATCTGTCTCACTCAAGATGAGGGCTTTTAGAGAGTGAGAAAAATGCTTCCCTGATGTCATTAACTGATTTGGATGCGGTGCTGCTGCCCATTGATGATGTGGTCACATCAGTGGGGGAAAGCAAAGGGTTTACTGATTCTGAACCGGCATCTCCAAACATGGATGAATAGTTGTTACCTCCTGGTAGGTCTTCTGTGCTGGCATTATTGGAGTTATACATGTTACATAATGTTTGTGTCTGTGTGGTTAAGTAAGTTCCTCGAAAGAGGTTTTAGGGCAAAGTGTGCTTAGCCAAATGACATAGTAGCAGAAATGGCGGAGGCAAGCACTGGGGTGGTGGAACTTTTCAAAAGTTAATATGCAGTTTATGGTTGTAAATAGCACTCACCCCTCTTAAAGGAACCATAGACAACAGCTTATTTATTTATTTTATTTATTTATTAAGTATTCAGAATACACTTTTGAGCTAAGAGCTCCTTTACAAAGGTTCCACGTAAACAGGATCACAAAGTGTGGGGAATTACAGACAGGAGTGGGGACAACAGCAGCTAGTACAAGCATTGCCAGCATAACATTAACACATCAGTAGAAACACATTTATTCATTGCACACAACTGTCAGGTTAGAGTGAGGAGGGAGGGAACCACCAGTGGTGGAGAGGCAGGAAGGGGGAAGAAGGGGAGGGGGATGAGTCTGTTTGTGTCAGAGAACATGTAGGGTGAAGTGCCAGGACTGGTGAGACAGACTATACCCTGGAGGAGCGAAGATAAAGAGGGAAATTAGGGGAAGATGTTAATGACTAGTAGTGGTCCAGTTGAAGGTCATGTATGGCAGTAGCAAGGTTCATGTGGAGAGAGTGAATCTAAGAGCACTGTTTTAAATTGCCTTAGCTGCATGATACTTGAGATGTCCTCAGAGAGTTCGTTTAGCCAAGCAAGAGCTCACACTGCAAAGGATCACCTGGCCATGCTAGTCTTTCAGAAAGGGACAGTTAGGGCCTGTTTTGTGACCCATCTGGTGGCATGTAGGGATGGGACTAGCTGGAACATTGCCTGAATGGAGGGGGGAGCAAGTCCAAGCAATGCCTTCTTCTCTAGCATGCAGGTCTGGAATTTGATTCTTTCTGGGATGGTAAGCCAGTTGATTTTGAGATATAGGCTACAAGTGTGGGTAAGGCAGTCCAAATTGAGTGCTAATCAACATGTCTTATTGAGGACTAGGTGGATTCAGTGGAGGGTAGTATCAGTTGCAGCCCTGTACACCATGTTACCGTAGTCAAGAATTGGGAGGACAGAACCACTGATTGCAGTTAGTCTGGCTTCAGGTGTGAGGCAGAACCTGTGTCTGTATATATCCCTAACATCCTATTGGCAGTGGCAGTGATAGTAAGGGTGTGCTCCTCAAAAGCTAGGGACTCATCAATAACAATCCTGAGATATCTGAAAGAGTCCACCTGTTCAAGGGCAGAGCCAATGCTATTTCTTATTATGAATGGAGGTACTCCTTTCGCCTTTTGGCACCTAGTGAGGAGCATTGTCCTGTTTTTTTTTTTTTACAATTTAATGCTAGAATATTCTTCTTAAAGCAATCTTGGAGTGAGTCAAAGTTGTTTCGCAAGTTCCGGGTGAGTGCATCTTGGCATAAGTTGTGGGAGAACATCACTGTGTCATCAGCAATGGATGTAGCATATAGTAAGACATTGGATGTAGCTTCTTCAAGAAAAGTCTGATTAATGAGCTACATCCACCACACAAAGAAAATCAGCTTACAGAAGCTTGGTGCTGGTGTACCACTGCTTCCTTACATTTCACCCTTCCCACTAAGCGCTTGGTAAGAGGATAGGAAGGTGTGCAAATAAGGATCTATAGCCTTGAGGAAAGGAGGGAGAGGGGGGCATGATAGAAACTTTCAAATACCTCAAGAGAATCAACAAAGTCCAAGATGGTAGCATCTTTCAGAAAAAGAGATGTGCAAGAACAAGGGGGCACAATTTGAAGATAGAGGGGGGATGGCTCAGAGGTAATATGAGGAAGTATTTCTTCACTGAGAGGGTTGTAGATGCATGGTACAGCCTTCCTGAGGAGGTCATAGAGTCAAAAACAGTGGGGAATTCAAGAATGCATGGGACAGGCATAAGGCAATTTTAGTGGGGGTAGGAGGAAGTAGGCTATTGGTTAATTAGGAGCTGCAACTTATCCATTAGGTAGGGAAATGGGCAGACTAGGTGGGCCAAGAGGTCCTTATCTGCCATCAAATTCTATGTTTCTATGTTTCTTAATGGTTATTCATTTAAATGTATTTCCACCAAACAGCCCTTACACAAAAGTGACATCACACAAACAAACTGAGAAGCTGATTTTCTTTGTGTGGAGAATGTAGCTCATCAAACAGACTTTTCTTGAAGAAGTTCTTGTCTGTGATTCATTTAAGAGGGGTGAGTGATATCTACAACCAAAAACTGCATATTAACTTTTAAAAAGCAACACTGCTCCAGTGCTTGCCACCACCGTTTCTATTACTATTTTGTTTGGCTGAGCACGGGTTGCCTTAAAACCTCTTTCAGGGAACTTACTTCACCATACAAACATCACTTAACATGGCTAACTCCAATAATCCCAGCATAGAAGATCTACCAGGAGGTAACATCTATTCATCCATGTTTGGAGATGCCAGTTATGATTCAGTAAACCCTTTGCTTTCCCTCACCGATGTGACCACATCAACAATGGACAGAAACACCACATCTGAATCAGTTAATGACATCAGGGACATGTTTTCTACTCTCTAAAAGCTCTGAATTCGAGCAAGACAGATCCACTGGCAATGCCTAGCAATGGATGCATATATAAAAGTTAAAAGAGTGCTGCTGGGTCTGCATATTTTGAAGAGACCCTCATTTGGACAGGAACACCCCCATTGTTTCCAGAAATGGGATAAAATCGTACATGACACTTCAATCCCACTAATGGAACTAATAGTAAACAATGACCTGGAGATTGAAATGGAACTTAAAGAGGGCATTACACAAGAAGAAAAGCAGGTACTAATGTTTAAAGAACATCCTGATTTTACCAGATGTGAAGAGAAATTCAATAATTATTTACATTTTTATGATAACGAGATACAAGCCCAAAAGGGAAAGAAATTTGTAAGGGGCACAAAAGATTATGCCAATAATCAGATTTTTGAATGGAAAAAAAGCAGCACACCTGTTAGTGAAACTACACCACCCCCAGTGCCAGAAAAAGCAACAGGTTCTGCAACCATCCCACCACATACTCAAAGACCCATAGTAAAGCAAACCAAGAATGTTGGCCAAGGGTACAGCACCAGAGATAGTGCATCAGAACCCAAGGAGAGTGAGACAGAACATGAACAAGGACCTTTTTTAGTGATGAATCCTCCTGGGAACAGAGGTCCAAGGAGAATCAACCATCAAACCCGCTTCAGGTTTCATGAACCAGCACGCACAAATAATGGAAGATGAGGAGGGGCGGCAAGAGGAGGCAGAAACAAAGGAAGGGGCAAAGGTTGAGGAATAGTGACCAGGAATGATTATTGACAGTTATCAACTTCTCAGAAGAAGAATTCATGGATGTACAGAAAAAGACATTATCGAAAGGCTTATCCTTTGTACCTACCATTAGACTGTCAGAATTTGATGTATATGTAGATATACAAACATTTGTGAGGAAAATCAATCTAAAGTTATTTTTTAAGGGGAATGAGAATAATTTGGTGAATGAGCACAGTTAGGATACAGAACAAGATGTTTCTGACACTGACTTAGACATTTGTCCTCCAATAAATGTAGACACAGTGACCAATGAGTTTAAACCTAGTTCCACTTTCTGCCACAGCTATATCCAAGTGTAGAAACATTCCTTGATTGTTGCGTAAATGATTTGATTGTTTTTTTTTTTACAAACAATCCAACTAGTCTGCCATTTTGTAACACTACTAATGAGGAAAGACAAGCAATTAGGAACCTGAGAGAAAATGAGTCCATAGCTATCAAATCCACCGAAAAAGATGGAAGTATAGTGATTCACAGAAGAGACCAATATACCAGTGAGGTTTATAAACAACTCTCAGACAAAGTTTTTTTTTTACCAGAAATTAACTTATGACCTTGCTTCTGATATCAAAAAGAATATAGAATTGTATTTACTTGACCTGTACCAATCTAACCTCATTAATACAAATGAACTGTACTTGCTAACAGTAGAACACCCTACAAATTTGGCATTTTATACACTAATCAAGATCCATAAGCATCCCACCTCCACCCAGGGAGACCAATAGTCTCTGGGATTGGGTGGGTCACTGAGCCACTGTCAAAGTATGTGGAAAGTTATCTTCAATACATAGTACCAAAAAATAAGAGGTTCTCTTAGGGACATGAGCCAGATACTGTCTATTCTTAATGAAGTACAATGTCAGGGAGAGTGGTTGTTAGTGACCATGGACATCGATTTGCTATATACTAACAACCCCCATGATGGGAGCACACAAGTGATCAAGTACCATTTATGGAAACACATCAATTTAACACAGAAATGGATAAATTTGTTAACAAATATCACAGATTTGGTTTAAAAAAATGGCATCTTTATGTTTGAAACAGGGATAGTAGAACAGATTAAGGGAACTGCCATGGGGGCTACTCTAGCCCCAAGTTTGGCTAATGTGTATTTGGGCAAATGGGAAGACAACTTTGTATTTAATGAACATCAGAACCATTACCAAGACAAAATAGACTTGTATAAAAGGTTTATAGATGATGTGATTATGATATGGAAAGGCACAGCTACAGATTTGTCAGACTTTGAAATATTTAGAATCCACCAATCCAAATCTCAGGTTCAAGATGACAGCAGATAAAAATACAGTATACTTCCTGGACATGATGATTAACAATCTAAAGGATGGAACACTCATTACTTACCTTTTTATGAAACCAAAAGCCAGAAATAGTCTTCATCATGCTGCTATCTGACACCCACCATATAATTAAAAACCTATCTAAAGGTCAGTATATGAGGATGAAAATAAATTGTGGTAGTGATAACTTTACTAGCAGAGGGCAGATGAGCTAACAGATTGTTTCTTAAAAAGAGTGTACAACATGACTGATTTGGAAGATGCAGCTGACATTGTAAATAAGATGCAAAGGGAGAATCTCTTCCATCTAAAGCACAAAAAGAAGAAATATTCTGCTGTTATGTTTGTAACCATTTTTGGAGTGAGTACAAAGGAGGTTGTTGAAATAATTAAACATAATCTCTGTTTGCTAAGGGGTTCATAATGGCTTCAACCTTTACTTTCAAAACCTTTGATGGTATCATACAGAAAAGGCAGAAATCTCAGCGACACACTGATCAGTAACTTTAAAAAGAAACCCAACAGACCCACTACAAAGAAAGTGGGTAATAAATGATTTGGTATGTGTAAAATGTGCCAGATGATGATACCCTGTAGTGAATTTAAAAACTATAGGACAAGCAATCCAATCATAATTCAGACCCAGAGTGAATGCAATGCTGAATCAGTTGTTTTACTACTTTTATGTACTTGTGGCAATTATGTTGGGTGTATCAAAAGAAAGCTTAAATTAAGATTGAATGAATATTTTCGAGCTATTAAGAATAAAAATATGGACTACACAATTGCTGCCCAAATACTCACTGCTCCCCCAGGTACAACACACAAAGTGCAGGCAATGGAGATTGAGGCAATCAAGACATATACTAGAGGTGGAGAGTTAGAAAATCTCTTGAATAGAAAGGAAAAAGAGAGGATTTTCAGACTTAGTGCTCTGAAAAGATCTGGGCTAAATGGCAAGTTTGAGATCAAACACTTCCTGGTAAAGAAATAACTCCTGAAAATGTTTGTGTTGATTCTTTAATATGGTAGTCATACAGTATGATTGCCATTAAGCCATCCTACTGTCCTTTCCTTGCCTCCCCAACAATAACCCTGTACCCACTACCTTCCCCACACCCATTCTCCCCAGCACTCTATTCCCTCTCACCCTTGCTAAGGGGATTCTGCAAAGTATAATATTACTGATGTCACATCAAATATATACTTATTAAGCAGACTTCTCCCATCACTGAATGTTGAGCAGTTTTATTATTGCTAACATAGCTTTATGTTTTGTTCTAGGACCCGCTGTCCAGACAACATGGAATGATTTGATACACATGTGAATAGAGAGAAGAATGCTTAAAATTCAGGATTCTATACAGTTTAAATTATATGTGTAATGCTTTGAGTGATTTTTGGTGCTTCACAATTTCTTTCACATTCTTTTGTGTGATGTCACTTTTGTGTGAGGGCTATGATTGGTGGAAACACATTTAAATCAATAACAATTAGCACACCTTGTTATCTTCTGATGTTGCCCTCAGTGGTGAAAGTGAAATGTAAAGAGGCAGTGTCACGTTATTGCCAAGCTTCTGTAAGCTGGTTTTCTTTGTGTGGTGAATGCAGATCATTAAATGGACTGTCCTTGAAGAAGCTGTTGTCTATGGTTCCTTTAAAATGGGTACATGCTATCTACAACCATGAACTACATATTAACTTTTGAAAAGCACCACCACCCCAATGCTTGCCATCACTGTTTCTTTTTGAGATTTGAACTTTCGCTGATAGGAGGCACTCATTTATGGCCGACAAATCTATGAAAAAGCAGTAATTAAAATTAGTAGAGCACCGAGAACCACCTAGGAGATCAGTAAAATAGGGGTATTTTATCCAAAAGTGCAGACCAGCATGCGAACTGCTATGTATTTTGAGTTATTAGTTGATGGTGGGTGCTACAATTAGGTCTCTTTTTAGGAAGTAAAAAAGAAAAGCAAATAAATAACAATAAATTCAGTGTATCTTCTTACTGCATTTTTTACACAGTATCTAGCAGACATTTTTGATGCCAACTGCCTACCATTTTTATTATGAAAAACCCTTCACATCAGCTTTATGAATGAAAAAAAAAATTATAATGATTACAATGCTGACATTTCAAGCAAAATCCTGCCTGAATGAAATGTGTTGTATAATGAACTAAATTTGTAGCTGTTTTTCTTTTCGCCATTCCCAGAAAGCCTTATGGTTTTGACAGGAAGTAGTGAGCTTGAGAGAGAGAGAGAGAATCTACTTAAGAATCAATGATATTTGTGTAGTCATAGACTTTCTGAAACATTATGACAACTGGAATTAATGCATGTTTCGTTACTTGACACCCACTACAGCATGTGAGTTAATTTACTTTGATCATTAAAAATAAGTCTAGTACAGACAAATCTGCAAAGTGTTCATTCAGGTTAGAAAGTAACAATGATCATTAGTGCTTAGTTTTGCTTTGTAGAAGCTGAGAATCCCTTACAGAGGAAGCTCTATTTAAGAAGTACCATTAAAAATCTTTTTTTTTGTATGTTGTTTTGTTGATAAATGTATGTTACCAATGTGCTGCTATTCTCAAGGGTATAGTCATCATGTTTGATTCTGCTTGAGTAGTTTGAAAATATATGCTGTACCTAAAGCAATAATAAGTGCCCCTGTGAACAAGTGCCTGCCTAAATCCTGTAGCTGAACATTCAGAAAATAAATTGCCATATGTCAAGATTTCTGTCATAATTATATAAATTAAAAAGCATGCTGTATAAACATTTGGCAATACAAATTAAATTTAAATAAGCAATCCACAGTTTTACATCTTCAGTATATGGGAATTGGTCTGAATTTAAAAAACATACATTTCTACATTAAAAAAAGTTGTACGAATGGTGTATTTTATGTACAAGGAGCACAGAAAGCAAGAATATAAGACTTTCTCTATCAAGATTGCCTTGAGTCTTGCCTTACATTACTCATTATAAGCCCTACCCTCCTATTCACCAATACCGTTCTTTCAATGTTTACCCTTCCTTTGCTAATGATCCCCCAAAAGTTGCCCCACCATGCTTTGAAACCAGTTATGCTATGGTCTCTGCATTAACTGCATTGTTTGGCAGGCTACAATATTTACAGTATATATGCAATGCGCTGACTCAAAATATGCAATTTATCTTCAAGTGTGAGGTGACAGGACCATTAAGTCACTTATGGAGGAGCCACAAATGAGTTTTGAAAGTCTTGTCCCTCACAAGTGAAGATGACCTGCCTATTTTGAAACAGACCATTGTATATTTGATATATATACAACACCAGTTGACAAGTTATTGCATTAATTATGCATTTTTTGTAAGACTATGTTGTTTTTCTTTGAGTTACACAAACAAATGCAGGCCACACTGTTTAGCAATGGTGCCACATAAATAGGTTAAATATAAAATAATATAAGGTATTGTGTGGTTAATGAGAATTTTACACACACCTGAGGTGTTAGAAACATAGAAACATAGACTTTGATGGCAGATAAGGACCACTTGGCCCACCCAGTCTGCCCATTTCCCTACCTCTTGGATAAGCTGCAGATTCTAGTTAACCAACAGCCTACTTCCTGCAACCCCCCGCTATAATTGCCTTATGTCTGTCCCATGCATGTTTGAATTCCCCCACTGTTTTAGACCCCACAACCTCCCCAGGAATGTGGTTCCATGTGTCCTCCACTCTCTCCATGAAAAAGAATTTCCTCACATTACCCCTGAGTCATCCCCCCTCTATCTTTAAATTGTGCCCCCTTATTCTTGCACATCTCTTTTTCTGAAAGATGCTACCCTCCTGGACTTTGTTGATTCCCTTGAAGTACTTGAAAGTTTCTATCATGTCCCCCCGTCCCTCCTTTCATCAAGGGTACACATATTAAGCTCTCTCAGTCTCTCTTCATATGGTTTCTGATGCAGACTCTGCATCATTTTAGTTGCCCTCCTCTGGACTGCTTCCATCCTGTCTATGTCCTTGCATAGATGGGGTCTCCAAAACTGCATACAGTACTCCAGATGGGGTCTCACCAACTGTCTATACAGAGGGATAATCACTTCCCTTTTTCTACTAATGATGCCCCTTCCTATGCATCCCAGTATCCCCCCAGCTCTCCTTACTGACTTTTCACATTGCTTACCCACCTTTAGGTCATCTGATATGATTACCCCCAGGTCCCTTTCCATTATTGTTGTTGTTAGTACCTTCCCTGCAGTTGTGTACTCTTCTCCTTGGTTTTTGTTTCCCAGGTGCATTACTTTGCACTTCTTTGCATTGAATCTAAGTTGCCATATATCTGACCATTCCTCCAACTTTGCCAAGTCCCTTCTCATCCTTTCTGCTCCCTCCTTGTGTATCAACTCTGTTACAGATCTTTGTGTCATCTGCAAAGAGGCATACCTTTCCTTCCAGACCCTCTGAAATGTCACTGATAAAGACATTAAAGAGGACTGGACTCAGTACTGAGCCCTGAGGTACTCCACTAGTAACTCCCCTTTCTTCGGAATGAGTTCCATTCACTATTACCTTCTGTGTCCTGTTGTGCAGCCAGTTTGCTACCAACACTACCACTCTGGGACCCACTCCCAGGCTGGCTAACTTGATTATTAATCTTTTATGTGGTACTGTGTCAAATGCCTTGCTAAAGTCTAGGTAGGCCATGTCCACAGCCCCTCCCTGGTCTATTACTTTGGTCACCCAGTCAAAGAAATCAATTAGATTAGTCTGACATGACCTTCCCACTGTGAATCCATACTGCTTTGGGCCCTGTGCCCTGCTGACCTCTAGGTACTCAACAATTCTTTCTTTCAGAAGTGATTCCATCATTTTCCCTATCACTGATGTCAAACTAACAGGTCTGTAGTTTCCTGATTCTGCCTTGCTCTCCTTTTGTGAAGGGGAATCACATCTGCCCTCCTCCAGTCCTCAGGTATCACCCCATCCTCCCATGATTTGTTAAAAAGTGTGCTGAGACCACGTGATGCAGGATACTGGGTAGAAGCTCCTCATTGCAGCTCCAACCTCCCGACTCAATAATTTTGTATTTCGGCTAGACAAAACTGCCTAAAACCCTCTAAATCTAATTTACTTTGCCTTCTTATCATCCCAAGCTTCTGTTTAGCAGATTGCTACATCGATGGAGGTCTACATGAAGAAGGTGCCACAGAAACATACCCCGTCGGTCACCCCTGAGAAGGCCCCGAAGAAATCACGGGCCTCGAGTGTGACAGATAAGCTAGAACACTGAAGCCTGACCACGGAGCAGGGGCCATTAATCTTGAGCAGGATTTTGGAGGAATTCAAACCCTTCCGTGATGAAGTAAAGAAAATTTCTTCTGAGCTCAAATTCCCTGTCTAAAAAAATTGACAAGCTTTCTGTTACAACCTCAGATAAAACAGCCCAAATTTCCTCCTTGGAGAAGCGTGTGGAAAAGATCGACCCTGCATTTGTGGCTATGCGGCAGAAGCTTTCATGTCTTGAAATAAAATTAGAAGACCTCGAGGGTCATAGCAGCAGGAACAATGTTGTCATACTTTGGCTTCCAGAGGGAGAAGAGGGCCAGAATACCATAGCATTTATTCAAGAGCTGATTGAAAGGATCACCGGTTCCTCTCCCTTTGGGGCCAAGTACATCATCGAGAGGGCACATAGGTCCTTGTGGCCAAAGCCTCCCCCAGGAGCTTCACCTCGTCCCATTATATGCCCATTTTTGAATTATTTAGACCAGCAGCATTTTCTGGCAAAAGTTAAAGAGTTACAGGAAGTCAGATAGGAGAATGCTAAACTCAGGATTGCACAAGATCTACCGGGTCCTGTCCGACAGAAATGCACAGCATTCCACCCTATAGTTTCTAAGAACATTGCTGCAGGGCTTAAGTTCAAGATGGGGTACCCAGCTAGGCTGCAGGTACAAGTGGCTGGTACCTGGTCAGCCTATGATGATCCAGAAGCTGCGCTTTCCAGTTTAAAGCTAGCCCTGCCTAATCTGTTTCACGATCCATGACATGCCCTGCATTTTCTGAATTGGAGAGATCCGAATTGAAGGGATGATGCTGCTCTTCGAGATGTATGAGGGGGATGTGTGATAATTTCCCATTGAGACTGTGAGAGCCTGCTATTGAAGGCTGAAGGGACATCATGTTGCTGTGTTCATTTAGTTCCTTATAGCATTTAGTCATCCTATTTACTCTGGGGACAGCTGATTTCATTAGGAGACTGTTTCAATTGAAGGACAGCTTATTTGGGGGAAGGTATTCCTTGAATAGAGCTTGATTGGTGCCTATTTGCAGTCGCAGCAGGGTGAATGTCTATTTACCAGGCTCGTACCTCCTTGGTTCTTTATTCTATTTAATGGAGGGACTGATTTGGGGTACAGCTGGGCTTTTTCTTTTTCAATGTGCATTATGATGTGCTTTCGCTCCGGTACTGCCAGAGGGAGCTCCGGTCACTTATTTAGCAGTTTAGCGCTACTTGACAACCCGGGATTTTATTTCTCTTGCAGGAACTCTCTATTTGAGGCCTGGGATTAGCTAGTATATTTTACACTGGGCAACTTAGTCCCGCTGCTAGCATGGCTCCGTGGTGGATTTGTTTTACCTTGCATTGCCTGCCATTGGCAGTAGTTAGGTAATTGTGCTTAGTCGGCAGGCTGCATGCAATTGTTTGGCTATGCCAGTATATTAGTTGAGTTTCAAGCCTCTAAGTGCTGAGCATTTCCCTCTGGCTATCAGGAGTTTGCTAGTTAAGAGATGTTAAATGGAACATTGTATTTCCTTACATTTTTATTTAATAATTACCTGTTCTTTACAAGGGGGGCTTGTAGAACTTGTTTGGGTTTGTGGGGGGTAATGCTGGGAGGCTGAGGGGAGAGAAAGAGAAGCAGTATTTTGTTGAGCATTGTTTGTGACAGTTGGGGTGGTAGGTGGGCGGGGTTATGGTCAGATTTAAGAGATCTGGTTTACTTATGTCATGGGATGTTGGGGTGTTCTATGGGGGGATTAGGTTTGGATGGGAGGGTGTGGGGTTGGGAGAGTGGCACAGCAGTAATCAAGGGGTATTGGAATTTGGATTCTGGTTGTAGTAACATCTGGATTTTAATTATGTGTTTACTTTTACCAGTTTAGATGGCTAGCAATATTAATCTTGCTACTTGGAATGTGAAGGGGATAAGGAAAAAACCTAAACAATATCAGGTGCTTAAACACCTGAATTTGTTGCGTTCCCAGATAATGTTCTTGCAAGAATCCCATTTGCCATACTCTGAAGCATTACAACTCAGGAGACAACAGATTGGACAGGTTTTTAAAGCCTCGGGTCCACCAATAGCTGTCTGATCATGTTAATTGTCAACAGAGGCATTCCCTTTATTTCCACGCAGGTTCTTAAGGATCCAGGGGGTAGATATGTCCTGGTTCAGGGTACTCTTTGGTCCATGCCACTTTTACTCTGTAGTATCTATGGGCCTAATACAGATGACCCTGGCTTTTTTATGAAGCTGATTACCATTATTCTCCCTATGCTTCCCATTGCAATAGTTATGGGTGGAGACTTCAGTTTGGTTTTGGACCCTAACATGGACAGGTCTGGTAATAGGTTGAGGGGACTGTCTCCTGGGCAGAGGGCATTTAGGGATCTGTGGGATCAGTGTGGACTATGCGACGTGTGGCATGTATTGCACCCCAACTCCAAGGAATATATCTTTAGTTCGCCAGTGCACGGATCACAGTCTCCCATTGATTATCTATTAATTTCCCAGGCGCTCTTGCCAGGGGTTTTGTCCACCTCGATTCAGCCTGATCCTGTATCTGATCATTCCCTGGTGGTATGCAACTTGGCTTTTCTTAATATTCTTAAGAAAGAGACCCGGTGGAAATTAAATGAACAATTATTAAAGGATGCTAAGTATTGCAACCTAGTAAAAGAGCAGATTGATTTCTTCTTTTCTACTAATTCAATAGAAAGCACGGCACTGGATATTTTATGGGGCGCTTTCAAGGCCTACAATGGGGGGGATCCTTATTAGTTTAGCTACAAAGAGGAAAAGGGCTCAAGAAGCTGATCTATTATCCTTATTGTCTCAAGTACGGTCACTAGAAGGCAACCTATCCCCCAGCACTCTGAATGAGGACAAGAATACATTTTTTGGTAGCTAAAGATAGATATTTAGACTTGCTGAGGGAAAAGGCAGAGTTAGCCATTATCCGCACTAAAGCAAGCTATACTGATCATGGAGAAAAAGTGAGGCGTATGCTTGCTTTAAGGTTAAAGCAGCAGGAGTCTGCAAGATTTATTCCTCCAGTCAGGGCTCAGGCAGATGGGTCCCTGAGGGTATCCTCTTCAGAGATAGTGCAGAAGTTCACCTTGTACTATGAGCAATTATACAGGGACATGGACAGTCCTCCTCCTTTGGAGATGTTGGAGGCGTATCTTAGGGAGTCTCATCTCCCTTCCCTGTCAGGTCCACAGAGGAGTTTTTTGTCCTCCCCATTATCCCTGGAGGAAATTTTGGAGGTTATAAGGGCCTTGCCCTCGGATAGAGTTCCAGGACTGGATGGTTTTTCCTCATTATTTTATAAAGTTTTTCGAGAACAATTATTGCTGATGCTTCACCGGTTGTACCTCCTCATTCTCTCTGGGGTAGACGTAGATGCCTATCTGTTTGAAACCCTGATTGTCCTTATCCCCAAACCTGATAAAGATCCTGAGTTAGTACAGAGTTATAGGCCTATATCCCTTTTGAATCAAGATATCAAAATTCTCTTGAAGATATTGGCAGACAGGTTAACTCTGGTCCCCCCAGAACTGATTGGCATGTCCCAGGTTGGATTTATGAGGGGACGTTCATCATCAGACCATTTGCGCATCCTTTCGCATGTCTTCTCAGAGTCCAGGATGCCACCTTTCCTGCTGGGTTGGTTTCCTTGGATGCTGAGAAGGTATTTGATCGTGTGAACTGGAATTTTTTATTCCAGGTTCTTGAAGCATTCAATTTTCCTACCATGTTCATAGACTGGATTCGTGCTCTATATCAGGCCCCCTCTGTTAGGATTTCAGGTAATGGTGCATTTTCAAAACCCTTCCTTTTACATTCAGGTACAAAGCAGGGCTGTCCCCTTTCCCCTCTATTATTTAACTTATATTTGGAGCCCCTTATTCAAAATATCCTTAACAATGCGGGGATACAAGGTATACCGATTGGAGACAATGCGGTGAAGATCACTGCATATGCTGATGATCTTCTCCTCCATTTGTCTCACCCAGTAACATCTATCCCAGTTATGTTAGGGGAGCTTGCCAAGTTTAGCTCCTTTTCGAGTTACAAATTGAATGCTAACAAGTCATCCTTTTTTCCCCTTAACCATAAGGTCTTTAAGACAGATATTATCCCTTTTGGTTTGTGCTGGTCACCCCGTGTTCTTAAATATCTGGGTATTAAATTAACACACAATCCTTCCTTATGGTTTAAAGAAAATTTGGAGCCCCTTTCCCAGTTGATTGTGCAGGACCTAGATAGATGGTCTAAGCTTCCTGTTTCACTATGAGGTCATATCAGTATAATTAAGATGAATGTATTTCCCCTTCTTTTTTATCGCCTTTCGCACCTTAATTCATTTATCCCATTATCCTGGTTTCAGAAAATGCATAGAACCTTTACCAATTTTATCTGGTCTATCAAACACTCTCGACTGGCATACTATAAGCTGGCCACCCCAAAAGCAGGTGGGGGACTGTGGATTCCTTACTTAGCAATCTACTACTGGGCTAGTCATCTAGCTAAATACCTGAAGTGGGTGAGTCCAGGTCCTGAGAGTTTGAGACCGGTCTGACTCAACATTGAATTAGATTTTATCCAGGCTATGAACATGGACCCCTTGACAATGTTTTATGTTAAGCTTTCTTCTCTACAAGACGCTCATAAATGCCCCACCCTTATGACCTCATTAAAAGTACATGCGCAGTGTTGTTCTTTTTTGCGATACATTCCACGTCTGGACCTGTCTCAGTTCATTTGGAATTCCCCTGCCTTTACTATAAATAAACAGAGGATCCCTGTACGTGATTGCCCCAAGTAGGGGATGGTATAGTATCCACCTTTCTGGATGGTGAGGGAGCATGGCTCCCCGTAACTAAAATTATCTGAAAATTTGGCATTCCAGTAACTCAGTAATTCAGGGTTTTCCAACTAAAACATCTGCTTACCACGGTGCTGGGTAATACCACTCCCCACCAACCGGCCTTCTCATTGATACCTGAGCTTTCCTCCTTACTTAGACCCTCAAGTGTCATTTCTAAAATATATCAAGTTTTGTTTCACTGGCAGTTTGGGGGTTCCTATGGCCCTACCATGTTCTGGGCCTCTCTTTTTCCCCAATACACCTTCAACTGGCCGGCTTTATGGATGTTTTGTCACAAATACATGTCTCAAGACAGACTACGACTTATGCAATATCACATTTTACACAACATGTACTACACCCCAGTTAAATTGGTGAAATGGGGTCTTCTTGAATCAGAGTTGTGTACCAGATGTTCCCAGGAAGAAGGAACACTTCTTCATATATTATGGTCATGCCCCAAGGTAACTCCACTGTGGGATTCAATTAAAGCCAACCTGGACCCCATACTGGGTTTGCAGGATTGCTTTACACCTGACATTTGCCTCCTGGGTGACCTGTCTTCTATTAAGGTTAAAGCGTGGAGATTTCACATCTCTATGATTGCTCTATCAGTCAAAAAAATCATACTTGGGCATTGGAAGGATGAAGTTAGCCCAACATATCAGGAATGGATTCATTAAATCCTTGCTAATCTTCATACAGAGAAAGCTATAGCGAGTCTCCACAACAGGTTACAGAGTTATAAACGAATCTGGGATCCCCTTCACACCTTAATCATGGCTGGTACGGATAAATGAGTTGTTGGTATTTATTTATCTCAGCTTATATAAGGTTATTGTTATATGATATTATACTACAACGTTGTAGTGCACTGCTATCCCTGGGGAGGGGTGGGGTGGAGGCAGGTCATGTAATGTTTTATGAGCATGTTGTATATGTTACATTTGCTGTCCCCTGTATTGTGGAAAATCTGTTAATAAAGTTTGAATTGTAAAAACAAAATGTGGTCAGTGGTGTCACTAGGTCCCCCCTTAGTTCTTTTAGGATTCTGGGATGAATTATGTCAGGCCCCATTGCTTTGTCCACCTTGAGTTTTAGGAGTTCTTTCATGACTCTTTCTTCTGTAAATGGACTGGTGTCAACCCCCCTACCCCGAGTGCTTCTATAGTTTGGCTTAGGTAACTCCTCCTCATCTTCTTTTGTGAATACTGAGCAAAAGTATTCATTCAGTATCTTTGCCTTTTCACTGTCTCCCTCTGCCCACCTCCCCTCTCCTTTATTAATCTTCACTATCCCACCTTTAACCTTTCTATGCTCCCTAATGTACCTATAAAAGTTTTTATCCCCCTTCTTAACTGAGTTGGCTATCTTTTCCTTGGTTTGGGCCTTTGCTATTCTGATTGCCTTCCCACTTCTTTCTGCTTTAATTGATACAATTCCCTATCGTGCTCCTTCTGTGATTCCTTATACTTTTTGAATGCAGCCTTTTTCTCTTTAACCTTCCCTGCCACCTCTTTTGAGAACCATAGTGGTTTTTTACTCTATTTTGTTTTCTCTATTTGTTTCACACAAAGGCTTGTTGCCTCCATGATGGTAATTTTGATTTTTCTCCATTGTTCTTCCACTCCTCCTTCCTGCCCATTCGTTAGTGCATTCCTTAGGCACTCACCCATTTTGCCAAAGTCAGCCCTTCTAAAGTCCAATATCATTGTTTTTGTATGGCTTGTCTCCATGGTTGTGCTTATTGTGAACCACACTGTCTAGTGGTCACTTGCTCCCAGATGGCTACTGACTTCTTAATCTGTGATCCTCTCTCCATTTGAGTGTACCAGGTCTAATATTGCTCCCTCCCAAGTGGGTTCCAACACTAGCTGTCTAAGGCTTGCCCCCTGTAGGGCATTGAGAATGACCCTGTTCTTGGATGTGGCTGCAGTACATGTTGTCCAGTTAACATCTGGCATATTCAGATCCCCTGTCAACAGTGTCTGTTGGAAGCTCAAACTTACTGCAAAGAACAAACTGCAACTCCATTTAGGACCTGGACCTGGAAACCTGATTAAGGCATAATACTGCAGAGCACTGGGTAAGAAGTGAGATACACTTTCTACAAAAAGTTTTATTTGTATTTTTCCTTATTGGCATTAAGCAGAGAATTGCAGGATTCCTTTAAAAGGGTAGTAATTTTATAACCAGAGTGAGATACAACTGAATTTGCTTGGAGTGCGGGGTTGAGACCTAGCATTTTGAAGGATATTTTGTAACATTTTAAGTGTCCTGCTGGCTGAGGAGTGAGTTCATTTTTATCCTTGGACTCAGTAGAGTGGTTTGGTTTGTGTTGGAGCCGTGGTCTAGTAAATTGTGGTGTTAGTTGTATTACTATAAAGGACAGTACTCACCAGGGTGGTGGAGCAGTTGTGTATCTGATTGTTTCTAACAGACACCAGTGGCTGTACACCACCACCTTCTTCCCCACCCCACCCCCAGAGGTGTGGCATTTTCTTTATAGCCACAGTTCTGACATCACTTCCTCAATAGGTCTTGGGGCAGAACTGTCATATTCCTAATAACCCTGCAGCATGCATAAAGAGTAGTTACACAAAACAAATAATAATACATAATAATTACATATTGTATAGAATAAGGGAGCGGGACATGTGGGGAGTGGTGCAATGCACTGGCTGTGGGGCAGCAGTTTTCCAGGAAACATTCTGGAAACTGCATTGCTGTCCTATTTGTAGGCAACTGTCAGCTCTGAGAGAGGAGGTTGCCCACCTCCAGACTGAACTAGCAAGGACTAAGGAGGCCTCCCCTCCCAAAGCACCACTGCCACAACCACTGAGTCAGAGGTTTCGGAGTATGAAGAGCAGTAGGACCACAGTGGGTTCTGGGAGGGTGCGGTGGTGGACCAGAGAGTGGCCCCCAGTTGTACCTCTACACAAATCAGATGCCATTCTGGCAGAGCAAGGTTCCTCTATGATGGCACCCTCAGTGGAGACCCAGAAGAATGCTGAGGACATCCACAAGGGAGACCCACAAAAGTGTGGCAAGGGACACCACAGGGGAAGGAAACAGCTACTGATAGGGGACTCAATTGTTAGGGGGGTAGAACTGGGGAAGGGAGAGAAGGAAGTAAGCTGCCTGCCTGGTGCCATGGCTTGGAGGGACAAGAAGCGAATCCTCACAATTGTAGAAGCAGCATCACAGGAGACAGAACTAGATATCATTGTCCACCTTGGGACAAATGACCTAGCTAAGCATGGGATCAGTGCAGTGCAGAATGAATTTGTGGAGTTGGGGAGGGGCCTCAGATGGGTAGCAAGCACAGTAACCTTCTCAAAGGTGCTACCAGTCCATGGCAGGAATGAGGCTAGGTACTGCACACCATGCAGTTTAATGAATGGTTGCAAAACTGGTGCAGAGCACAAGGCTTTGGCTTCATTGGGGACTGGGGTCCACCTGGAGATAAAGGTCTATACTGGTATGATGGTCTGCATTTGTCCACAAAGGGGACCAAGCTCCTAGGTGACAGGTTTAAATGCTTCCTTGGCAAGCTTTTAAACTAGACAAGGGGGGAGGTACTGATAAAAGGCAGGAAAAGTCAAGCCTACCCCCAACAAAACAGGGCAGGTAGTAGGGTAAACACTGAGGTACAGAGCTCAACACAGGGCAGGATGGGGTAAATGGTAAAATAGATAAGAGCAATAAGAGCAGGGATGGGGGAAAAAAGGATCAAGCCAACATTAAATGGAGGGCAATGACTACTAATGCCCATAGTCTGGGAAACAAGCTCTCTGAGCTAGTAGCTTTGATGGAAGATGAACAATTGGATATTGTGGCAGTCACAGAAACATGGTACACTGAGAACCATGAATGGGATGTCAACATACCAGGGTACACAATCTACAGAAGGGACAGGGAAGGCAAAAGAGGAGGTGGAGTAGCTCTATACATAAGGGAAGGATCAAAGCTACAGAACTAAAAAGTAAAGGGGGAGGACAAGAGGCACTCTGGGTTACCTTGGAGATGGGAATGACATAGCAATCTGCACAGGGGTTGTATACAGACCCCCGTCTCAAGGGGAGGAAATGGACAAGCAAATGATAGAGGACATTCTCAAAATGGCTGAAAAAGGGGAGATACTGTTGATGGGGGACCTGAATATGCCAGATGTTAACTGGAGGACATGTACTGCAGCCACATCCAAGAGCAGGGTCATTCTCGATGCCCTGCAGGGGGCAGACCTTAGACAGCTAGTGCTGGAACCTACTCAGGAGGGAGCAATACTAGACCTGGTACTCTCAAATGGAGAGAGGATCACAAATTTAGAAGTCAGTAGACATCTGGGAACAAGCGACCACTGCACAGTGTGCTTCACAATGAGCACAACCATGGAAATAAGCCATACAAAAACAAGGATACTGGACTTTAGAAGGGCTGACTTTGGCAAAATGGGTGAACACCTGAAGAATGCACTAGCAAATGGCCAAATAGGAGGGGTGGAAGAACAATGGAGAAAAATCAAAATTGCTATCATAGAGGCAACAAGTCTTTTGTGTAAAACAAATAAAGAAAACAAAGCGGAGTAAAAAACCATTATGGTTCTCAAAAGAGGTGGCAGAGAAGGTTAAAGAGAAAAAGGCTGCATTCAAAAAGTATAAGGAATCACAGAGGGAGCACAACAGGGAACTGTATCAATTAAAGCAGAAAGAAGTAGGAAAGGCAGTCAGAATGGCAAAGGCGCAAACCGAGGAAAAAATAGCCAACTAGGTCAAAAAGGGGGATAAAACCTTTTATAGGTACATTAGGGAGCATAGAAAGGTTAAGGGAGGGATAGTGAAGATTATTAAAGGAGAGGGGAGGTGGGCAGAGGGAGACAGTGAAAAGGCAGAGATACTGAATGAATACTTTTGCTCAGTATTCACAAAAGAAGATGAGGAGCAGTTACCAAAACCAGAAAATAGAAGCACTCTGGGTGGGGGGGTTGATACCAGTCCATTCACAGAAGAAAGAGTCCTGAGAGAACTCCTAAAAATCAAGGTGGACAAAGCAATGGGGCCTGACGGGATTCACCCCAGAATCCTAAAAGAACTAAGGGGGGACCTAGTGGCACCACTGACCACACTTTTTAACAAATCATGGCAGGATGGGGTGGTACCTGAGGACTGGAGGAGGGCAGATGTGATTCCCCTTTACAAAAATGGGAGCAAGGCAGAAGCAGGAAACTACAGACCTGTAAGTTTGACCTCAGTGGTAGGGAAAATGATGGAATCACTTCTGAAAGAAAGAATTGTTGAGCACCTAGAGGCCAGCGGGGCACAGGACCCAAAGCAACATGGATTTACAGCAGGAAGGTCATGTCAGACTAATCTAATTGATTTCTTTGACTGGGTGACCAAAGTAATAGACCAGGAGGGGCTGTGGATATGGCCTACCTAGACTTTAGCAAGGCATTTGACACAGTCCTGCACAAAAGATTAATAATCAAGTTAGCCAGCCTGGGAGTGGGTCCCAGGGTGGTAGCCTGGGTAGCAAACTGGCTGCACAACAGGACACAGAAAGTAATAGTGAATGGAACACATTCCGAAGAAAGGGGAGTTACTAGTGGAGTACCTCAGGGCTCAGTACTGGGTCCAATCCTCTTTAACATCTTTATAAGTGACATTGCAGAGGGTCTGGAGGGAAAGGTATGCCTCTTTGCAGATGACACAAAGATCTGTAACAGAGTTGATACACAAGAGGGGTAGAAAAGATGAGAAGGGACTTGGCAAGGCTGGAGGAATGGTCAGACATATGGCAACTTAGATTCAATGCAAAGAACTGCAAGTAATGCACCTGGGAAACAAAACCCAGGAGAAGAGTACACAATAGCAGAGGAGGTACTAACAACAACAAAATGGAAAGGGACCTGGGAGTAGTCATATCAGATGACCTAAAGGTGGGTAAGTAATGTGAGAAGTCAGTAAGGAGAGTAAGGGGATACTGGGATATAGGAAGGGCATCACAAGTAGAAAAGGGAAGTGATTATCCCTCTATACAGACAGTTGGTGAGACCCCATCTGGAGTACTGTGTGCAGTTTGGAGACCTCATCTCGCAAGGACATAGACAGGATGGAAGCAGTCCAGAGGAGGCCAACTAAATGGTGCAGGGTCTACATCAGAAACCATATGAAGAGAGACTGAGAGAGCTTAATATGTATACCCTTGATGAAAGGAGGGACAGGGGGACATGATAGAAACGTTCAAGTACCTCAAGGGAATCAACAAAGTCCAGGAGGGTAGCATCTTTCAGAAAAAGAGATGTGTAAGAACAAGGGGGCACAGTTTAAAGATAGAGGGCGGACGGCTCAGGGGTAATGTGAGGAAATTCTTTTTCACGGAGAGAGTGGTGGATACATGGAACAGCCTTCCTGAGGAGGTCGTTGGGTCTAAAACAGTGGGGGAATTCAAACATGCTTGGGACAGACACAAAGCAATTATAGTGAGGGGTTACAGGAAGCAGGCTGTTGGTTAACTAGAATCTGCAGCTTTTCCAGTATGTAGGGAAATAGACAGACTGGGTTGGCCAAGTGGTCCTTTTCTGCCGTCAAAGTCTATGTTTCTATGTTTCTATGTAACAGTATGCCCCCTTTTCAGCCATTTTGAGAATGTTCTCTATCATTTTTTTCCATTTCCTTCCCTTGAGATTGGGGTCTGTGTACAACCCCTGTGCAGATTATGATGCCATTTCCTGTCTCCAAGGTAACACACAGTGCCTCTTGTCCTCCCCCTTTACTTTTTAGTTCTGTAGCTTTGATCCCTTCCCTTATGTAGAGAGCTACTCCACCTCCTCTTTTACCCTCCCTGTCCCGTCTGTAGATTGTGTACCCTGGTATGTTGACATCCCATTCATGGTTCTCCATGTACCATGTTTATGTGACTGCCACAATATCCAAGTGTTCCTCTTCCATCAGGGCTACTAGCTCAGGAAGCTTGTTTCCCAGACTACGGGCATTGGTACTCATTGCCCTCCATATAATGTTGGCTTTATCCTTTTTTCCCCCATCCCTGCTCTTATATCCTTTGTCTATTTCTCCATGTACCCCGTCCAGCCCTCTGTCAACCTCTGTACTTCAGTGTTTACCTTACTACCCGCTATGTTTTGTTGGGGGGAGGCTTGACATTTCCTGCTTCCCATCAGCATCTCCCCCCTTGGCTAATTTAAAAGCTTGCCAAGGAAGCATTTAAACCTATCACCTAGGAGCTTGGTTCCCTTCCTGGACAGATGCAGACCATCGTGCCAGTATAGACCTTCATCTCTCCAGGTGGACCCCCAGTCCCCAATGAAGCCAAAGCCCTGTGCTCTGCACCAGTTTTGCAACCATTCATTAAACTGCATGGTGTGCAGTACCCTAGCATCACCCATGCCATAGACTGGCAGCACCACTGAGAAGGTTACCGTGCTTGCTACCTGTCTGAGGCCCCCTCTCCAACTCCACAAATTCATCATGCACATCCCTGATCTCATGCCTAACTAGGCCATTTGTCCCAAGGTGGACAATGATATCTAGTTCCTTCTCTTGTGATGCTGCTTCTGCAATCCTGAGGATTCGCTTTCTGTCCCTCCAAGCCACTGCACCAGGCAGGCACCTTACTTCCCTCCCCCCTCCCTTTTCCAGTTCTACCCCCTAACAACTGAGTCCCTTACCAGAAGCTATTTCCTTCCCCTGTGGTGTCTCTTGCCACCCTTTTGTGGGTCTCCCATGTGGTGTGGATGTCCCCAGCATTCTTCTTGGTCTCCACTGAGGGTGTCATCATAGATGAACCTTGCTCTGCCATACTGGCATATGATTTGTGAAGAGGTACAACTAGAGGGATTCAATTCTGTTCCACCACCCTCACCCTCCCAGAACCCACTGTGGTCCAACTGCTCCTCATACTTGGCAACCTCTGTGGCAGTGGTTGTGGCACTGGTGTTCTTTGGGTGGGGGGAGACCTCCATAGTCTTGCCAGCTGAGTCGGGAGATGGGCAACTGCCTCCCTCAGAGCTGATAGTTGCCTACAAATAGGGCAGCAACACATTTTCCAAAATGTTTCCCAGAAAACAGCTGCCCCACAGTCAGTGCATTGCACCACTCCCTACATGTCTCTCTCTCTCTCTCTCTCTTGCAATATGTAATATATAGTTTTTTTCATATTTTGGTGTGTACTTACCCTTTATGCACTTGCTTAGTTATTAACAATATGACAGTTCTGTCCCAAGACCTGTTGAGGAAGTGATGTCAGAACTTTGGCTATAAAGGAAATGCCACGCCTGGGTGTGGGTGTGAGGGGAAGGGTGGGTGGCTAGTCCACAACCACCAGTGACTGTAAGAAACAATCAAACACACCATTGCTCCACTACCTTGGTGAGTACTGCCCTTCTTTACAGTAATTCAACCAACACCTGGATCTGAAACTGGATCATACCAGTAATTTATAGTAATTGAACAATGCTGGAATGTTCCACCCAGAACAATTGGCTATGATGCAGGCCTCCCTGAATAGTGAAGACAACTTCCCCCACCTGAGGCTCTGTCTGGCTTCAAATTACAAACTGTAGCCTTTGCTATTAGACGTAAACAGCCACCACCAGTAAATTATTTCAAAATATTTTGATGTAAACTGTCACAGAATACTAGTAGACAGTCCAGTTAAGTTACCCACAAAGGAAAGTCAAATATGCAGTTATTTCAACCCTTCTGAAGTTACTCATAAGACAAGCAGTTTTGAAAAACCCCTTCCTGATTTAAAACCTAAAATAATTAAACACAAAGCAATACCAATGTAAGACTGTAAAGTAAGGAAAACCTCCCTCAGATGTAAGCAAGAGTGAGATTTGTTGCAGATTTCTAGTCCAATATAGTATCTCCCATGCAGCTCTCAGTTGTTTCAAAGCACTCCCGGTTAACACAACTTCAAGAAGATGGGCTTCTGTTTGAAACTGGATCACACCAGTAGTTTATAGTAATTGATCAATGCTGGAATATTCCACCCAGAATAACTGGCTATGATGCAGGCCTCCCTGACTAGTGAAGACAACTTCCCCCACCTAAGGCTTTGTCTGGCTTCAAATTACAAACTGTAGCCTTTGTTGTTAGGCATAAACAGCCACCACCAGTAAATTATTTAAAAAGATGTTGATGCAAACTGTCACAGAATACTAGTAGACAGTCCAGTGAAGTTACCCACAAAGGAAAATCAAATATGCAGTTATTTCAACCCTTCTGAAGTTACTCACAAGATAAGCAGTTTTGAAAACCCCTTTCCTGATTTAAAACCTAAAATAATTAAACACAAAGCAATACCAATGTAAGACTGTAAAGTAAGGGAAACCTCCTTCAGTTGTAAGCAAGAGTGAGAATTGTTGCAGATTTCTAGTCCAATATAGTATCTCTCATGCAGCTCTCAGTTGTTTCAAAGCACTCCCTGTTAACACAACTTCAAGAAGATAGACTTTAAATGCTATATAAACCCCGAGAGTTATGCTGAAGGGGTTTATTCAAGCATCCAACACTGAGGGTGTGTGTAAAATTTGAATTTTTCACACAACCCCATTTTTTATTTTATGTAATTGCTGGCTCTCATTTTTTTCACCTCAGCAATTATATAAAATAACAAGGCATCTCAGTTTAGCTGCGGTCTGATCAGGTTTCTTCATAGTCCCCGGTGGAATGTGCCAGAAACTATATTTCCCTTTTTTTGCCTTTTTTTTCTTTACATAATCCCAGTTTAATCATTTTTAGGCAGGAGATTCTTTCAGTTGTTTTAAAAGTGAGTTACCAGTGAGTCGGAGTGGTGTTGAAGCTTGCAATGGTAAGCGCTAGCATTGGTGACGAGAGAGGGAACAGTGGTGGCTGTTGCATGCACATAGGAGGGGAAACCCAGTGCATGTTTGTTATTATAAGCACTCCTTTCTAACAACAAATTTCACCACATGTTTCCCTTAGGAAAAAAAAAACGAGAGCCAGTAATTATAGTCTGAGAATGGAAAGTGATAAGAAATCACAGGCTGGTTGCTACAGTAATAACTCCACCAGAGGATGCTTTGCCAGTGTTTTAAAACATTTTTATTCCAGTAAGGTGCTCTGTGCTAAAGAAACAACAGTAGTGACGCAAGGTTTTACTGTCACCCTGGATGGCTTTGTCAAGAGTGCCTTCCCCTCCAGTGGTGGCTTTGGCTATTTATATAGATTTTTTTAAAGTGATACTACATTGTATGATATGAAAGTATTAATTACTGTTGCCACCGGTGGGAGCTACACAAGTGCTAGTGCAAAAATTCAAATAAGATGAAAAGTGCTCTTGTGAATAATATTTAAAAACAGATCAATCTTTGACAACTCTCAATCCAATCCAGTTATGACAGGATATTTTCTTTATTTAAAAGATATCTGGAAATTAGATGCAATGTAAGTTAAATCAATGAAACAAGTGGAAGAACAATTTATAAAAAAGCAAACTACAGATGCAGTATTTATTTTATTTCCAGAAATGGGTTACTTCAAAATGCCTATTTAGTCATGGCCAATATCTCTCCCCGTCTCAGAAATCCCTAAAACTCCCTTTGTTTAACCTTTTTATGAAAATCCCCCATCTGGCTAAAGGAGGCACTTTTTTAACTGCCATGAATTTAAATTCATGACCCCCGTCACTAATGTGTTTGACAGATGCACTGTTTAGGTCACCACATTCAATAGTCCACATATGTTCTCCTATGCATTCCATAAAACTCTGAGTTGTTTTCCCTGTATAAAAGAAATCAAAGTGGCAAGATGCCAAATATGCTACCCCCATTGTATCACAGTTAACAAATGATTTCATGAGTTACCTTTCCTGTTCTGGTATAGACTGGTTGATTGTCAATATCTGAGGGCAGTATTTTCATTTACCACATTTGTGGTTTTCCAAGAGTAATGAGTGAAGCCAGTTTCTAGGTTGGGCCCTCCCTACATCTGCTTTCTGCAGGCTATGGACTATTCTGTCTTGACTTGTTCGCCTCTCCTGTATACCATCATTGATCTTTTAGATGCTGTATTTTCTTGCCCTTTAGCTGTTGACACAACTGTCCAGTTTTTATTTGTGATAGCTGATATGTGTGAAGTTTGTACTGTGTTACAAACACAGCATGGTCTCCCATATTCTCATTTCTTTGTTTCTTCTATAGGTAACATTGAGCACGAACAGCAGCATTTTCTGCAGCTGCTTTGAATTTTTCAAGAAATTTTGTTCAGGGTCAAAATTGATTTCTTGTCCCAAAACCTGAGATACAAATTAGCATAATTGGAGACTAATGTGATCCCCACAGCTCTACCTTTTATTTGTAAATACTATTCATTTAAGAGGGACACTGCATTATGCTACAAAACAAACTGAACAATCTGCACTAAAAAATAATCGGGGGAAGACTCCACCTTCCCTTGATTTAAATAGTACTCTGTAGCATTTAATACCCTCAATGGGGGATACTAGAATAGAGGCATTCAATGTCTAAAATGACCAGCCTCCTGTTTTCTCAAATTTGCATGTCAGAGATGAAAGGGATCACACTTGCTGTGTCTTTTACATATGAACGAAAGTTCATAATGCTCTAATCCATAAAGGAATCCAGATAATAGGATAGAGGCTCTGTGAGACCCCCAAATCCAGATATAATTGGCATTCTGGGGATGTTCACCAGTCTCTTGTGGATTTTCTTTGAGTTCAACAGCTGTCTTTAGTATTGAGATGTCATCAGCATTGTGAAAGCTGAACTCCAACTGGTTCAGTTTTCCACTGTGATGACAGAAACTTTCAAAAATATCCACTGTGACAACAGTAACAACAACATATACTAAACACAGAAACACTGAAGCATAGACAATGATGGCAGTAAAAGACTGATGGTCCATCCAGTCTGCCAGTGTTACCCTATCATGTCTCAAGATCTTTTGTCTCTGGGGGGTTTCACTTACACTGTCCCCCCCTTTTGTTGTCTGTGTCCACTCCCCTAATTCCCACTGAATAGCTAATATGCCCTTGACTGTATCCCTGCCATGTTTGAACCCATTTATGGTTGAGGCACCCACCGCCTCTGCTGGCAGACCATTCAATGGCTTCACTACTCTTTCTGTAAAATAGTATTTCCTCACATCATTTTTAAACCTTCCCTTGTTAATCTGCACTCGTGACCCCTTGCGCTATATTCTTTGTTCCTGGTAAAAAGGTCCTCGCTGTCCACCATGCTAATTCCTTTCAGGACCTTGAAGATGTCTATCATATCTCCCCTTACATTGTACCTTATCTAGCTTATCCCTGTCCTTTTTTAGGTGGGAACTCTAGAACTAGGCACAGTATTCCAGGTATGGCTTTACCAGTGACCTATACAGTGGTAACAGTAATAGGGATGTGAGAAAAAAAAATTCGCTGGTGGAATTTCCATGAAAGTTGGAATTTCGCTTCTACAAAAATGCCAAAAGAATTTTGAGAACTTTTGCAGAATTCTGCCTTTTAACTATAGATTTTTTTGTTATGGAATATATACTTTTTGTATTACATTGCGGGAAAAAAATCTACAGTCCAGATTGCCCAGTTTTCATCAAGGTGGAATAATTTGCATATATTTTTGTGCTGCAACTCTCACAATGGTGGAATTCTGACCCTGCATGTCAAATGTTATGCATATTCAGGTACAATTGTATAAGGTTACCCATAAAGCCGTGTTCATGGTGATGTTTTCTGCATGTTACATTTTCTGCATTACATATGTCCACAGTAAAATAATTCCACAGTTTGTAAACAGCATCCCACTGTGAAACTCAAAACTTTCTGTAAGTTGCGTTATAAAAAAATCTGCTGATCTAACAGTGGAAATTCCACTGGCGTCTTCTTCCTGTTTGGTGAGAGTTAGACAGAGAGAGACTGGAGAGTAGTTGCAGAAAGTGTGAGGAGACAACATAGAGAGAGAGAGAGAGAGAGAGAGAGAGAGAGAGAGACATAGTTTTTCAATAGAGAGAGCCTTTACTTCAGTTATTATTGCAGTCCATTTCAGTTTATGTTTAAACTTCATTGTTTGAAAGACCGAAGTTGGAATTTTCTTTTTACAATGTCAGAAACAGCAGCTGTAGGAATGGACAGCATTCAAGTGGAGTTTGAGGCACAGTAGCTGTGTGGTATGGTTCAAACACCGAACACTGTTCAGCAGGCCACCAATGAGAATAGTAGCTGTAGCACCAAGAGAAAGCTGGCACCCGCCTTCTCTGATAAAGAGGTGGCAGTACTTGTCAGGGAGATCACCAGCCATGCTGATGAACTGTTTGGCCCTTAGAAACTCCCTCTAAAGGAGCAGGAGAAATTGTGGGCCTCCATAAAGGCCATCTTAGATGAAGAGAGTGAGGGAGTCATGTCATGCAGTATAAAACAAATAAAACATATATGGGATAACATGCAGAGGATGGACCCCAAAATTCTAAAGGTTCTCAGAGTAGCTGTCACCACCATAGATCATGGTCAGATGAAGAAGATGGTCCAGATGGAGCCGGAGCAGGTGGGATCTTCTGTGAAATGCCCGAGTTAGGAAGATGGCATGACCAGTGAGTATACTAAGTTGGTTCTTGAAATTTGTTTTCAGCAGTCTGTGTTGGAATTAAACTTAGATTTTTGTCACTCTGAGCTACATTGGCCCATAAATGAATGCACAAGTGTTATTAATACATTGTGGCCCAGATATTCAAAGGAGTTGTGCCTGGCACAACAGAGATGTGCCGGCACAACCCTGCATTGTGCCCCGGTGGGATATTGAGAAGGCTGCCCTGTGCGGTGCAAATCCCGATGCACTGGGGTGCAATGTAATCATATGCAGTGCATATGCAGTACATCCAGATATTTAGCCCGGGATGTGCAGCACAGATGCTAGTGCAGCCATGCATTGCGAAGTATAGGGGAGCTCAAAGTTGAGCCCATAAAATGTGGGAACAAAACCTGGCCACCCACAGCTGGACTGTTGTACTGCAGGGCACAACACAGCAGCCACCAGCTGTGGGTGGCCACCCGCCCACCCAGCACACCGTCCACAAGCACCCACATCACCCTGGCAGTCTAGTGGTACCCCCTTCCCTCCCAAATCCCTGAGTAATGTACAAATGACCAGCCCTGGTGGTCTAGTGGTCCACCCTCACACCCATTGCTGCGATCGCGGTGTAACCCCGTAATACAATTACCTAGTGATCCAGTGGCATCCCTCATCCTCCACCCACACGGACCCCGTTACCCTGCTCCCCCATCGCCGTGGGTTGCTGTAACCCACCCGCATACCGCCAACCGCCTGCCAAATGACACGTACAGTATGGGCTGTAAGCCCATTGGCCCCCAGTGTGACCTGAATGGGCTTGCAAGGCTTGCTTAGAGACAGTCCAAATATGTGAATGAAGTCATTCACATTTTTGGGATTGTCTAGTACAGTATGCCTGTAGGCACATTGGTCCACACTGTGGGACCAATGGGCTTATAGCCCATACTGTACCTGTTGGCCTACGGGTGGCTGGTGGTATTTGGGTGGGTTGCAGCCACCCACTAAAGATGGGGGGATGGGGTGGGCACATGGGTCTGTGTGAGTGGGAGGGATGGAGGGTGCCACTAGATCACCACGGAATTGTATTACAGGGTTACATCACGATCATGGCAATGGGCAGGGGGGTTCCACTAGACCACCAGGGATGGTCATTTGTACATTATTCAGGAAATGGGTGGGAGGGAGGACCACTAGATCCCCAGGGATGGTCTTTTATTACTGTTTTTGGAGAATCAGGGACTGGGGAGCCACTAGACCACCAGGGATTGAGTATCCTGTTATGGGGTGGGGGATGCCCTGGGATCCCCACTACACACGTCATGCTGTGTACGGCGCCAGACGCAAGTCGCTGGGCTGCTCTGCACAAGACATGCAAACATGGCATTAATGACATGCAGATGGCCCCATTTGTGCCTTACATATATTATGGGCTCATTTGCATGCCCCCCACTAAATATCACTGGTGATGCACCTAGAGCAACTGCACTTATGCTGGTGCATTCCTGTGCTCCCTATCTGTGGCTTGCACTGGTACAGTGCCACTGTGCCATGCGCAATGCATGTGCTGACCTTGACATACTCAATGGTGCTGCGCCATGGCACATCACCATTGACTATCACTTGGCACTGGCGCATCCCAGTTGCGCTGCACCCAGGCTTGCACCACTGTCTGGTGCAGTCTGAATATCCAGGCCTTACTGTTCCCATTTTAACTGAAGAGTGAATGGCTGTAATTTTTGAGCTTTTGCAACCAGGGCTTGCTTCACGGTTCTGTTGTACCAAGCCCTAGTAAGCACCCCTCCCCCCGATTCCATCACTGATTGTCATTAATAATGTAAAAAAGTAACATTTTCCTTAAACAATGCATGTCATTTAATTATGCTGTGTTTTGTTCTGCCATTTAAATACTGTTAGTTGATAACTAAATGCTTAAAGCTTTGGTTTCCCACTCATTCTTAAAATTTAGTCTCTTATAAAATTCAAATTTTCTTTTTTGCACATTGTTTAACCTTACCAAATTAATTTGCTTTGCAATATCTAAAGCTCTCTTAGTAGCTTTATTTATGTACTCATTTGTACAGTTGATAGCAAATACATCATAAATAGTCTGTAAACCCATACTTCTTACAGTTTTTTCCTTCTTACTGAACTCTCAAATATTCTGGTGGTGGTGGTGGCCGTGGTGGGATTGCAGCCTCTGTAGCATGGGGGGAGAGTAATGCTGTCATCCAGTGCATATGAGTGTACCAATCCTAGCCCTGAACAGTCATGTGTCACTCCATGGGTGTTTCCAAAAGCACCCTTTGTCTGAATAGTACATTTGCAATTTTAAGTGGTCGATGCCTGGATGTTGGCCCCTTACTGTATATCCTCCTGACCACCATTCCGGATTATCTGTGGTGTTCAGTAGGTTATTAAGTATTATGGCACTTGACCTTCCCAACAGGACTAAATCCTTGTGATTTATTACTGCATAGCTGCTTTAGTCTTATGTGTTTCAACTTCCAACACTGATTTGAACTATTTCTCTCCATTTGGAACAGGTGCTTCAGGAAGCTTCAATGTTGTTGCTGCTGTCAGTGGTGATTCCACCACCAGTGCAGTGGACTGTGCAGTAGCAGTGGTGAGGCTGTGTCTGGCAAGCTACTTATATTGTTAACAAATTGAATGTAGTGACAGAGAATTGAATAGACAGACTACTATGATGTCTCATGTTGCATATCGGAAAATCAACAGTAGTGGGTCTGCCCTGCAGCCCTGCACTGAAGTTAAGAGGCAGCAGTGTGTAAAAAGTTTTCATCTGCTGTTATGAAGGTTGGTAAAGTGCTCTGTTGAATGCTTGATTCACAGTCATCATTGCTGTAATGACCGGTAAATAGGGATTTGATTACCTCAAAAGGTTTTGAGGTTCTACAAAGTTCTGACTGAAAATCAAACAAATGTCTGGATGCTTATCCGAACCTTATTCGAACCGTTTATAACCTTTCTTTTTTTATGGCATCTGTATGTGAAAAAAAATCATTTTTAGCAGTTGTTATTTAACACTGCTATAGAAAAAAAGCAATTAAACACCTGTTTTGTAGTATAAACAGCATGATAAGTGAAATGAGATCAGGAGTGATTAATGTAGCAAGGAGTATTGTTTTTATGTATTCCACGTGATTTGGAGGAATGATGGGGCCACTGAGCCACATGTTGTCAATTTACCCCATGGAGCACAGGGAGGAAGAGATAACAGCTGAATGACTTGTTGGGGGGGGGGGCACACAGACAGTATGCAAGAAGTGGCACTGGTGTCTGTCTGTCAGACTTAATTTCACACACACACACACACACACACACACACACACACACCACTCACTCACACAGCAGTTCAGTTAACTCAACTGAAAAGATGATGACTTTTTAATGATGTATCATGAATGACCATTATCCAGTTATGTTCAGAGATCATATTTAAGTCTCAAAAACCATCATTGCAGTCATCATTAGCAATAGCTAACCATCAACATTAAATGGTCACCAATCAAAAAACATGAAGTTAAGGAGCTGGTAATTATGATTAATGATGATCTCATAGCATCATGATTTTTCATGATTGCCCATGGTCAAGATTACAGAAATAAATTTAAAAATTCAATATATCTTTTCTCTATACTTTTGGAATTTATCTTGTATTTAGACATCTTTACTGGAATGATCAGTTATGATACCATTTCTCTAGAAGTCTGGCTGCTTTCAGTTATGCTTATTCTGATACCTAGTATCTTACTGGAGTTAAAAAGGCTCATATTGTTTTTTATACAATACCTGTGAGTACATTTCTAGCCAAAAATCAGTGGTATTTTTGCTAACTAGGAACCTACAGTGAAAATATAAAAAATATACCTATAGTAGGTCCACACTGGCTCATTCAGAACTCATTTGCATATTCAACCTTAGTAACAGCACTAACCATATTCAATTGCGAGTAACTTTAAAATGAAAAATTATAGCATGGTACAGCGAGCACGAACATTGTTCAGCATAAAAATATCTACAAAATGAGTGGTGTTTCATTTTTGGCAAACTTTTACTTTTTGTTATAGTTAGCCAAAAAAAACAGCAAAAAAAACATTTCTTTTCATCTTTTTGACAAATATAAATAACGTTTAAATGAAAATTATAGCATGGTACTTTGAAGACAGACTTTGTTCAGCAGAAAAATATATACAAAATGAGTGGTGTTTCATTTATAGATACCTTTCATTTTTTTCATAATTAGCAAAAACATCAGCAGAAAATGCAATTTATTTCAAGTTTTGCAACAAATAAATGTGAATGACTTTAAGATGAAAAACAATAACGTGGTACTGTGAGCACAACATTTGTTCAGCACAAAAATATCTACAAAATGAGTGGTGTTTCATTTATAGATACAATGTAGTTTTTTACAACTAGCAATAAACAGCAGAAAATTCAATTTGTTTCACTTTTTGCAACAAACAAATGCATATAATTTTAGAAAAAAAACAATAGCATAGTAGTTGGAGCACAAATGTTGATCAGGACAAAAATATCTACAAAATGAGTGGTGTTTCATTTATAGATATCTTTTAGACTTTTTTTATAATTGGCAAAAATGGCAAGAAATTAAATTGTTTTCACTTTTTGAAAGTATGGCATAAATGGAATACACAAGCCCCCGGATGGAATTATTGTAGATATTTTTGTTCTCATGTCAATTGACGCAATGCCATCACTCGTGGCATCACCAGTCATGATGTTATTTGGCCATAATAGCACTCAAACTAAAAATATCAACAATATTTTTGGTAGGAGGGTTGCGTATCCTTTATATATATATACCCATTAAGTGGTTCCTTTTATGGTTGTAATGGGTTTCTAAATGTACTTGGTTTGTGCTCAAACCCTTTCCTAACAGTCTGCAAACTAATACTGTCAATCCAAATTGAATTTAAAAATAGAAATTACCATTGTTGTGTTCCACAAAATGTGCTGCTGATATATGCAAACTAGGTATGCAAATATGTATCCTATACCAGACATTGCATGTACTCTTCCCAATGGGATTAAAACTTGACTTCACGTGATTTACATTATAATTCATAATTAATTTGTCTTTGCTGATATGTGACATTCATATTTTCATAATTAACAAATACAACTTTAAGTATTACTTCTGTGACTTGCAATCTTATAATACTGAACTAGTATAATCATCAATGATCATTACTCGATCATCCACAGATCATCAACAACCATCATGCTGATTTAAGCTTACAAAAATAATCAATAATCATGAGCTGGTAATTTGAAAGATCATGTTTGATGATTAAATCATGATCTAGAAGATGATATTAGATTGTAATCTCCTTTGATGATCTTATGATAACATTAATCATTCATGACTGGCCTTTAAAAATCATGATTTATGATTTACCATTTCGCCTGGGTACACACCTCACTAAAGCTATTTGGGCTGATGCAGCAGACACTGATACCCACAGAGATTTCAGGGATCAGGCATAACCCTCACTGATATAGCATTTTCCCTTAAATGATTAATTTTATTTCTGCCAAATGCTGTGACTGAGTTCACCGCCCACTTAGACACAGCTTGTCAATTTACCCAACCTAGCACAGGGAGGATGAAATGACAGATGAATGACTTGATTTGGGTTGGAGGGCTCACAGATGCAATGTAAGAGGTGGTACTGGTGGTTGGCTGTCAGATATTTTATTACACACACACACACACACACACACACTGCACCTAATGGGCATAGGGATGGGTCATCGTGATAACAATTCATTGCAGTCATTATGTAGTGGTCTAAATGTAGAACTGTCATGCCGTCACCTGCATATTGGTCACAGACCCAATGTAAAGATAGGGACCACATACTTTGGTGATGGCATACTACATAATATGCGCGATGTTCTTGTATCACGGTTAATTGATTTTAATCTCGTGTCTGAACTGACAGTAGTCCCCTTGCTGTTGTTGATCCAGTACCCGATCCAGATTTTAATTCTTTATCTGGCTGCAGCTCGTACTACCATGGCTGTATTTAAAGTGAATCTGCATTCTTGCTTTCATTCACTGAAATCCAGCCATGGAGTCAGGGCTGGATTAAGGGGGGGACAAATGGGGCAAATGCCCTAGGTCCCCTGCCATAGACTGGCGCCCCCAGTAGTCGGAAGTGAGAGACACTTTTAGTAGGTGGACTGGTGGTTTGTAAATCATGCCACCTCACCCTTGCCGCAGCGCGAGTTAAGCGCGAGTCAACCTCCCCCCATAGGCCCCCGGCAGCTTGCTCCCTTAAAAACGCTGTGAAAGCAGCGTGACTTCGGAAGAAGCACATTTGTTAAATAAAATTAAAAAAAAAACACAGAAGCCCCCTGCCACAGATAGGACCCCCGGCAAGCCTACATTGCAGATTTCTCTTGTTCCCCCTTCCCTCAGGTGGTACAGTACTGGTAAGGATTTGTAATAAATCATGCCTCCCCGATGAGTCAAGCATGAATCAAACCCCCGGAGCTTGCTCCATAAAACAAAACAAACAAAAAAATGACTTTGGGAGAGGCTTTCTTTAATTAAAAGAAAACAAAACACAAGCCCCTGGACCCTCCTGCTACAGATAGGCCCCAGCAAGCCAACATTGCAGAAGATTTCTCTCGTTCCCCCACCTTCCTCCTCCGTTATTTGCAGCCTGCAGCTAGGGTCGAGTGACTTGCTAGAAAAACAAACTGGCGCTGTGTGGCACAAGAGAAGTGAAGGCTAACTATGCAAGCACCGTGATCTACCTCCTTAGGATACTGACAGGTTTTCCACTTTTTGAGTCTGGGACTGGACCTGGACCGGTGCAAGTTGCGACCAGACCTGGGCTGCCGCTGCATAATATGAGAGCGCCAGGACCAGGAGCTTTGCAACAATCCATCTGGGCAGCATTTTTAAACCACTCTTTCTTGGCGGTTTTGAGGCTCTGCATGCACTTTGCCAGCGGCAGCACCTGCACTCACTATCTGTGCGCCACGGCCACTCTATCGCTAGCAGCATGATTAATCGGTGCACTGTTCTAAACTGCCTGCTGCTGCTAAACTAAGGAGTTTCAAAGGAGCGTAGCAACAGCAGACAGCTTGAGTTCAGTAAGTGGCTTAGAAAGTTGATATCTGTATTTTATTATTATGCTGAGATAATTGATCAAAGAAGAGATAAAGGGACGTGCGTGTGTGTGTGTGTATACATGCATGGATCCTCTAACTCTGAAATAAATTGAATTAATCATTCCTTTGATATCCCATGAGCAGATAAAGGTATGACATCAGTCTGTTTATTTGGAGTCATAGCATTTGTACGTTGGAACTGCACTCTTCTGTACAATGGGTACATACAGTAACTTACTGTTGTTTGGAGTAGGATGCATATCTCTTAGTAAAGCACTGTTTATTTTTATTTAATTTATTTCCTTAAAATAAACTTGTGATTAAAGAGGTTACTTAAAGATTACTTTGCTTTTCTGAACAGGGTCTAGAGGAGAGCGACTTCAATAAAAGCCCCAAACTCACTACAGAGCATCTAGACCCCAGAGCATCTGGAGCCTGCGGCCTTCATGTCATGTACAGTACAATAAATATAACATTACAGACTATGACAACATGACAGGGTGTTGTACTTCAAGTTACTTTTTTCTCCTGTGAATAATGGGGGTAGTCTCCCCGTACGGTGGTTGTTATGGTTAATAAACAATGTGCTCAGTAAATGTTGAGCAAAATAAAACATTTTGGTATGAAAAGTTGGGCGTTTTACATGGCCACCCAAGTTGTGAGTGTCCCAGGCCCCCCAAGGCTTGATCTGGCCCTGCATGGAGTACATGCCACGCAAAAAGGGAAGCAGAGGTTGATGTTAGATAGCTATCTTTATATGAAGGAGAAGGATGGGGCACAGGGAAAGGTATTCTGGTGCTGTGAGTTGTGCACCTGCCGTGCCCGTCTCCACACTCTTAGCGACACCATTACCATGCTTCAGAGTAAGCACAACCATGCACCTGTTCACAGCCATGCAAAGGTCATCACGGGTCATGCAGGCATGAGATGCAGAGCCTGCGAGTCAGAGGAGGGTACTCGAAATGTTGTGCAGCAAGGGCTTCAGCAGGTGTCTGTAACCCATGCACACCTGTTGTCAACACAAGAACCCCTTAGGCGAGATGTGAGGCACCATAGACTGCAGGGTGGTGCTTGCTTTTGTGCTGGAGAAGAATATGGAACTAATCTTTGAGATGCTTCAAGAGGACGATGATTTCGGAGCTCTAGAAGCCATAATGGACTAATTCGAGGATAATTATATTGGCAGGCTTACAAGAAAATAAAAAAAAATGCTGCTGTCCTCATTTTCTGGTACATTTCTGGAACCAGTTTGATCGAGTAATGTGTGGTTTGCCTCAAAGTAATAATGCTTTTTAATAAAGCATCATGCTTTTTCAAGGACAGTGACTATTAGCCATCCTACAAGAGCACGACTGACTAGAAATTTGCAATAGGAGCAACAAGCGGTTGCAATGCAAAGACAAATTGAACTCGGCATGCAGCCCCCTCGAAAACACACAAAGTACATTCGGGTGAATAAGGTGTTTAAAATGATTTGTGCTGATTTTCCCAATCGTCAGCCAAAGCAATACTTAGTGGGCATTGCAACTCTGATTGAAATAAGTGTTGCTTAAGCATTACCTTAATTAAATGAATGAACAAATTAAAGATGTACTTTTAAAACATATTCAAGTTTGCACACATTTGTTTTGACGTTATATTTCATAACGTTTATGTTGCACGTTTGCGGTTTAAATATAGTTATTTATTTACAACACATAGATATTTATTTACCAAAATGCTTATTTTACACGTTTGTCCTTTACATATTTTGCACGTCTGCATATTTAAATGTAGATATTTATCCCTACTTCCTACGTATCCCGTTATGCGTATTTTATGTTCCACAACATGTTTTAATGAATTGAATAAAGCTGTACTTTTAAACTTAATCGACTACTTTTCATTTGCGACATATAAACGGTGACATCAAGTGATAGATACCAATGTTAACTTTGGCAAATTATGCGCCTCCTAATTCTCCATGTGACAATCTAGGCATGGTGTTTTGTCCGCGACTATTTGACCGGGGGCTAATTGACCGCTCATGCACCTAATGTAGTCTATAAAGGATGAGAGTTGTACAGTATATTATGTTGAAACTACATATTTCTTTCTGTACTGCAGACACCACTGACACTTTGCCAGCATCGTTATTAACCAAGGAATATCAGGAGTCAGCCAATAAAAAGAAAATCAACACAGGGTTGAAAAAGCATGTGCTGACAATTCAAAAAGTGTGGGAGAGGCTGGCAGCCAAGGAAAAGGGCCAGCAGCCCTCTGCAGGGAGCAAGACTGAGGCAGGGCCAGTGCCACAGGTGGGACAAGGTGGACAACACCATGAGCAGTAAGCCACAACTCCACAAGCATCTACCCAACAGGTTGATACTGACACTAAGGACCTTGCAAAATGCAGGTGTAACCCCCTTGTTCCCAGGGGTTACTAGAATCCCACTTAGAATCAGTGGCAGGCAGGGAAAGGCAGCTTGTGAGATGCCTGTTAAATGGGTTTCACACTATCACATTGTTTTCAGTCTCTGCCGAGCTGGAGTGATGATGTCACCATAGAATTCTCACAGCAACATAAGCCACATTGAATGCTAGCTGCAGGAGTTAGCAGTAGAATGTTGGGAGAGTAATCAGTCTTTGTGGAGGGTCTGGATAGTGAGGAGTGCTGCAGAGTGCAGCTTCTCAGACCTAGTTCTGAAAAACATCTACCTCAGGAGAAGGGGTAGTGTGTTCTCACCCTAGAGAAGAACACAGAAGACTAGTGTGTAAAGTGGTTGAGACCGTTCCTAGAAGGTTTTCCAGTGCCCCATCCCCGGAGGGATGGGGGAGAATTCTAGGATTATGGAACGTTCACCTGGTTCAGCCTGGAGAGCAGTGAAGCTGCCTAGATTTGTTTGTTCTGTGAGTACCTGAGACCTTTTGAAGGAAAAAAGCCCTGGGGCACCTGCATTCCTGTGGTGAGTTTTTCTCTGACGAAGGGACTCCGGTCACCAAGATTGTGTTTTGAGTAAAAGTATCTGCCTACTGTGGGGTCCGAGGGAGACTTGCCAAGTATAGAACTTTTAGTTTGTGTCTGATTTAAAAGCATCTGCAAAAGTGGGGGTCTAGAGTACTGACATAGCCATATACAGAACTTTTAATTTCATGACACCTCCGAGGTGTGAGAAGTAGAATGTTAAACGTGCAAGACATTTCAAGAGAGCATCTACAGGAGTGTTTCAGAGAAGGGTGTTGTAACCAGATGAATGGCCGAGTATAAATGTTGGAAGCAACAGGTGGGAGACCCCCCCATCTGGAGTAACCATGTTTACCTCTCTGGGTTCACCTTGAACACCTTTATTTTCTAGAAGACTTGGTTTGCTGGCCAAGGCACCTAGCTTCACCTGAGCTCTTTCCTTCTAAGACTGCTTGAAAGGCAGAGTAGAGAAACTTACCAGAGCAAGGGAGAAGGATTAAGACTTAGTTTGGCTAAGCAGATTTACTGTGTGGTGGTGTTTTTATTTTTTACTCACAGGGATTGCTACTGTTTGTTGCTAACATTTCATTGCTTTATTTTTTTTCTCTGATTCAAATTGTTGTTGCTGGTATACCTTCTTCTACATTATTACAAGGTGTGCCTAGGTGTGTGCTAACAGATTACTGCTGTAATCTTCTGATTCAAATTGTCTTTTGCAAGGTATATCTTCTGTTACTGCTTCATTTTCTCTGGAGCAAAGTGTTTTACAGGGTATATCTTTCTGAAATTATTACAGGTGGTGCTTACAGGTTTTACAGTTTTATCTAACATTAGATAAGCTTTCAGGGTTACTGCATTTGTTGTTGACTGATTGTTTCTGCTCTTACCTCCTTGTTCTTTCGTCCGTGGTTCTTCTTTTTAGGCAGGGGAAGGGCCCAGCCACCCACCCCCATCCCCAACCACCCCACGCTACACTCCTTTTATAGGGTACCACAGTTGTGACATTTCCTGTGGCAGAGCAGGAAGGGGCGGATCAGTGGAGCCTCCACAAGGTGATCTCATTTACAGGGGCACTAGTAATTTAACTTGTTATAACAAGTTAAACAAAGCAGAATTAAACCATTACTTGCATTTTTTTTCCTTTTTTTTTTTTCCTTCTAATTACTCTGACTAGGTTACAAACCCAGCAACTTATTTGGAATGGATTTCATTAACTGCAGGTACTGTGGAACAATTTTCAGAAGGACAGTCTTACAGGATTTAGGACACTGTCCTACATGCTGGGCCTTTGGAGATCTTAGGGCTCAGCTCCGGGCAGCATGGGCAGAGATTGCACGCCTCAAATTTCATATTGAAGAGGAAATACATTATAAGAACCACCCGCCATTTCCCCAGCATCCAACAGAAAACCTCGACCGCAGAGGGTAGTTGGTCCAGGAGGTTGGCAGGTGGTTAGGAGGAGCAAATCAGGTGCCCCATCACTCTCTGCTCTCCAACACATTACCTCCAAAAACCATATAAACACTACAAACAGGTATCTGCCTCTATCTCTGAAATCAAATAAAGAGGCAGAAGACACTGCAGAGCAGGAAACTGCGGCACAGGAGCTAGCACAACAAAACTCACCCAAATCAAGAACCAAAACTAAACAAGTACAAAGGAAATCCAAAAAACTTCTGATCATAGGAGACTCCATGATTCGGGGAGTTGATACCCATCTCCAGCCAGGGGTGATGGTCAGATGTCTCCCAGGTACATCAGCATGGAGAGACACTGACCGCATTGCTAAAATTGTTCACAAAGCAGGAGAAAACATTGATGTCCTAGTACACATAGGGACTAATGATCTCACCAGCCGGTCAGTTGTGGAGACCAAGGAACACCTGACTAGGCTGGGTGACAAACTATCATCTATTTCGTCTGGCATCTCCTTCTCTGAGATCCTGCCAGTCTGGGAGAGGGGAGCAGATGGACGGAAGGTCAGAGAAGGAGATAGGGAGCTAAACACGTGGCTCAAGGACTGGTGCCAGGAAAAGGACACAGATTTGTAGGAACTGGCAACAGTTCTGGGAGCGAAAGTTCTTTAAATTTGATGGACTGCATCTGACTAAAGAGGAGTCAGTGCATTGGGGCAGAAGTTTGAGCGTCTTTGCAGAATATTTAAACTAGCAAATGGGGAGAGGGTACAGCACCCCATACGTCGAATGGAAGAACACCCTCCCCTCAGCTAGTGGTCAAACAGGAATTCAGCATGTTTGCCGTTCATTTGCATCACCAGGTAAGAAAAAAGGTTTGTCTCCCCATACGACGCACAGGGGTAATGCCAAACTTCACCCAACAACTAACACACCAAAATCTGGCCAATGGAAAATCATGTACACAATGCTCACAGCCTGGGAAATAAGATCCCAGACCTGCAGGCAATAATGTCAGAGGCTAAACTGGACATAGTAACAATTAGTGAGACGTGGTTTACCAGTAACCACACTTGGGAGACTTCAATACCTGGCTATGTATTGTTCAGAAGAGACCGAGGTGCAAAAAGGGGGGGAGGAGTGGCCCTGTACGTTAATGAAAATATCAAAGCTACAGAAATTCAGAATACACATAAGGAGCCAGAAGAACTGTGGGTCACCCTGGAAACAGGAAATGGGACAGCCATAAGAACTGGGGTTGTCTACAGACCCCCAGACCAGAGGGAGGACATAGACACATTACTGTTAGAAGATATACAAAACATGACAGCTAAAGGGGAGGTTCTGATAATGGGAGACTTCAACATGCCAGATACAGATTGGTCAATACCAGCAGGAACATCTGCCAGAACTAGACTCATAGTGGATTCCCTGCAGGGGGAGGGCCTCAAACAACTGGTACAGCAACCCACAAGAGACAGGGCTATCCTAGATCTAGTACTGACTAACAAAGAAGGATCACAGATCTCCAGGTAGAAGGTCACCTGGGGCCAGTGACCATCACATGGTATGGTTCAATTTGGCTACTACATCTAAATCATCCCATTCCAAGGCAAAAATATGGGACTTCAGAGGAGCTGACTTTGATAAGATGGCCAACAGAGTTAAGCTAGCCCTGGCAAAAAGAAACACAGGTGAGGGGGTACAGGCAAAGTGGGCAAGCATTAAGAATGCAATACTTGAAGCAACATCCCATTGTGTTAGACAGAAAAGGAAGTGCAAAAGAAGAAGGAAACCACTTTGGTTCTCAAATACAGTAGCAGAAAGGTCAGAGCCAAAAGGCTGGCCTTCAGGAAATATAAGGGAACACAGCGGGATGAAGATAGGGAGGCATACCAAACTGCCCTAAGGGAAGCAGGTAAGGCAGTAAGGCAGGCAAAGTCCCAAACTGAGAAAACACTAGCACGAACAGTAAAAGAAGGTGACAAGACTTTCTATAGATACATTAGTGAAAGGAGAAAGTCCAGAGGGGTATTGCTAAGCTTAATGGAGAAAAGAGAGCATGTGAGAGGAGGACCCTGTAAAGGCATCTATCCTAAATAGATACTTTGCTCAGTATTTACTGAAGAGAAGGTAGGGCAGGGCCCAGCTCAGCATCATGGACACAGGGGAGGGAGGTGAGCACTACTCCTTCACAAAAGAAAGGGTCCTACAAGAGCTTGCTAAGCTCAGGTGGATAAGGCAATGGGACCTGATGGCATACATCCCAGGGTACTTAAGGAGCTAAAGGAGGAACTAGCAGAGCCATTAGCAGAATTGTTTAGTGAGTCTCTGAGCACAGGAGAGGTCCCAGAAGACTGGAGAAGGGCTCATGTGATCCCGCCCACAAGAGTGGTAGCAGGGAGGAGCGGGGAACTACAGACCGGTCAGTCTTACTTCAGTAGTGGGCAAGATTATGGAGGCACTCCTTAAGGAAAGGATAGTGCAACACCTGGAATCCATAGGGCACAGGATCCAAGACAGCATGGGTTTACAAAGGAAGGTCCTGTCAAACTAATCTCATAGATTTCTTTGACTGGGTAACCAGAGTGGTGGACCAAGGGGAGCAGTTGATGTCGCCTACCTTGACTTCAGCAAAGCTTTTGACACTGTTCCACACAGAAGATTGATAAATAAGCTTGGTAGGCTCGGGTGGGTCAAGTTGGTCAACTGGGTGGCAAACTGGTTGACGGGCAGAAAACAGAGGTGGTAAATGGTATACAGTCAGAAGAGATGCAAGTCATAAGTGGGGTACCTCAGGGATCAGTCCTGGGGCCAGTCCTTTTCAACATCTTCATTAGTGACCTTGCAGATGGACTAGAGGGTAAGGCTTGTCTGTTTGCAGATGACACCAAGATCTGCAACAGAGTAGATGATCCAGATGGGGTGGGCAGAATGAGAAGAGATCTGGATAAACTAGCAGAATGGTCAGAAGAGTGGCAACTGGATTTAATGCAAAGAAGTAAAATCATGCACATAGGGAAGAAAACCCTGAAGCCACCTATAGGCTGGGAGGAGTTGCTAGCAGTCACAAAGGAAGAAAGAGACTTGGGCATCATCATCACTGATGACCTAAAATCATCAAGCAGACCTCTAAAGCAGTAGGTAAGGCTAGGGGGTGTTAGGGTGTATTAGTAGGGGTATCACAAGTCGTAAGAGGGAGGTAATAATCCCTCTGTACAAGACACTGGTTAGGCCCCATCTGGAGTACTGCGGGCAGTATTGGAGGCCACACCTTCACAAGGACATTAACCAAATTGAGGCAGTCCAGAGAAGGGCAACCAAAATGGTGCAGGGACTGCATCAGAAGACATATGAGGACAGATTAACGGAGCTCAATATGTATACCCTTGAGCAAAGGAGGAGAGAGGTGATATGATCGAGGCATTCAAACACCTTAAGGGCATAAACAAGGTGAAAGAGTCTAACATGTTTAAATATAAGAAAAATAGCAGGACAAGAGGACACAGCATGAGATTAGAGGGAGGCCGATTAAGGGGGAATGTGAGGAAATTCTTTTTCACAGAAAGGGTGGTGGATGCATGGAATGGCTTACCACAAGAAGTGGTGGCTATGAATACAGTGCAGGGCTTCAAACAGGCATGGGATAGGCATAAGGGAGCAATACAAATGACTATGAATAGATAGGCCACTGACAGAGCAAAGGCCGATGGCACATTTATAAGGTAGAAAAAGAAATGGGCAGACTGGATGGGCCTTGCGGTCCTTATCTGCCGTCAACTTCTATGTTTCTATGTTTCTATGTTTCTATGTTTCTCTCAGTGCATTTGGCCAGTGCCTGAAGAAAATACCCAGATGTGGGATTTTGGATTTTCTGTGAGCCAGAGAGTGCTCTGAGGTGGTAGGAAGCCACCAAGAATTCCTCATGATATATGAGAAAGAGAAGGGAAGTGTACCAGTTTGGGCCGTGCATGCCCAGATCCATTCAGAACCTGAGGGTTTGCTGTGTGTGTGTGCTCTGTACCTCAGTAATCTGCATTACCAGTGAGAGTAGCCCTGTGGGGGTCCGTCTTTGCTTTGTTTATTCTCTGTGTTATGTGAATAAAAGCCACACTCTAGAATCCCAAGCTGGTTTGGACAGTACAGTTATCGCTTCCAATGTCTGGATTTACTTGGGGGTCCCTGACCAGAAGTACAAACCTAGCGTAATACTGAGCAAACATTTTCTCCCAGGGACCCAGGTTGATGGCCATGCTAAAAGGTCCCTCTAGGTGTGAGTCAAGTAGTTGCCACATTTGGTTTGCCTGTCCTGAGGATGACAGGCTCTGAAGTAGAAGTGTGGGTTCGCAGTTTTGTAGTGACAACACCCATCCCTCTCGGTGGCACCTTGGTTTTAGAGGAGCAACCCTGTTAGTTGAACAAGGGGGTGCCGGTGGGGGGAGGTTACACATGGATAAGAAGATTAAAATAATTAAAAAAAAAAATGGTTGCACTGCAGGCTGGTCAGGCAAGTCTGGAGGCCAACCTGGCAAGAGCGGAGGCAAACCAGGCAAGGCTGGAGGTCAACCAGGCAAGGCTGGAGGCCAACCAGCAATGCTTCTTACGTCTGCTGCAGAACAGGTCTGCGAGGCAGAGGGCACAACAGAAGCCAGCATCTGGCCACAGACAACAGTGGTAACCATGGCGCATGTTGTGTGCAGCTTCCACTCATGGTGGCTTAACATTTTTGTAAATAGTTTGTATTTCAGATTTTGATAATGACTTGTTTGTTGTTTTTGGTTATACAGTAAATATTACTTTGGTATTCATGTTTCTAAGAGTTCTTTCTTTGGTGTGTAATAAGTTCTGAATTATTATATAACCATTTTCTTGTTGACACCACACTTTCTTGCCATGTGTCTATTACAGGTCAATTAAGTTTTTTGGGGGGGTGAGTGGTCTCTTCTTTTTGGGAGGGGAGGCCTGAACTGCAGCAAACTGTGAGACTTAACAATAACAAACTTAACGCAGTAAAAGATAGAAACAATGAACGTTCAATTTTTTTGTTTGATTTTCACTTTTATTTTGTGATGGGGGGGGCCTAAATAGCAGCAAACTTGAAGACTTAGCAATAGCAATCTTAACACACTACATTACTGGAGAAATGCCTAATTTTTTTTTATTTGGTGTTTTACTTATCCACACAAGTTTTGACAATTCTCAGGATTGACAGAACATCATCAGCAGCAACTACAGCAGCGTCACTGGGTCATAGTAATTATTTCTGTTGTGCTTTTGTACAGCATGATCAACAGCGTTGGTGGATGCAGGGATTTTGACAGCAAAGCAGCAGCAGCACTTCTGGGGCCTAGTAGTTCCTCTTTCAATTGTTCTTTGGTACAGCAGGATAGTGGATGCAGGGAGTTTGATAGCACAGCAGCATTTCTGAGGCCTAGTAGTTCTTTCTGTTGCTCTTATGTACAGCATGATCAACAGAGGTGGTGGATGCAGATATTGATAGCACAGCAGCAGCATTCCTGGGGCCTAGTAGTTGTTTCTGTTGCTCTTTTGTACAACATGATCAACAGTGGTCGTGGATGCTGATATTGACAGCACAGCAGCTGCAGCATTCCTGGGGTCTAGTAGTTCTTTCTGTTGCTCTTTTGTACAGCATGATCAACAGTGGTGGTGGATCAATATTGACAGCACAGCAGCAGCAGCATTAGCATTTCTGGAGCCTAGTAGTTCCACTATCTGTTGTTCTTTGATATGGCAGGACTAACAGTGGTGGTGAATACAGGGATTGAGATAGCACAGCAGCAGCATATGAGGGGTATTTTATAGGCAGACCTGAAAACCAAATCATTCAGAGAGTTGCAGAAACAGAAATGAAACCTAACATTGGTTATTAATTTACCAGATGCTGATTGCCCGACCAGCTGGACAAAAAATCCTAGACAATCTCTAACTTTATATAACATATTAAGCACAGCGCTGGTTTGCGGCTAACTCAGCATCCACCCCCCCCTCCACCTCCCCCAGCCAACTTCCCCTTTAATAGAGGTCGGACAGACAACGTACATTGGCCTACCTGACTCCATTATGATGCTCTATATCTCAGGAAAAAAGAAGGGCAAAACATAACAATCAGTACTACTTACCTTGTCACCAAGTGATAAACACCCCAGGAAGCCAGAGGACTGGCAGAGAACATGGATTCCGCACAGTAGGAGCAACAGAAGCAGCAGCATATGAGGAGCATTTTATAGACAGACCTGAAAAACAGATCATGCAAAGAGTTGCAGAAACAGAAACAAAACCTAAAATTGGTTATTATTAACAGATGCTGATTGCCTGATCAGCTGGACCTAAAATCCTAGGCAATCTCTAACCTTACATAGCATATGAAGCACAGCACTGTTCTGCGGATACCTCAGCATCCACCCCCCTTTCATTTGCCCCCATCAAACCTCCCCCTGCTTAGAGGTGAGATGTGCAATGTACACCTATCCAACTCTCTTGTAATGCTCAGCTTCTCAGAAAAAGAAAAGCAAGGGTAACTAGTAACTTTTAAAAACATGATGCTTAGCTCAGATCTTCTGATGAACCTGGCCTATACAATACTGCCAGTACATTCGCATGACAGCAAAACACAAGACAGCATTTCTTATGACTGCAAATAGAGAGAAAACACCAAAACACTTTAAAAAAATAAATGAATCAACACCTATGATGACAACATTATGAACCACACTATAATCTGCCTCTAATTAAAGAGGCAAAAATTAAACTGAGATGTTAACAGTACAACAGAAAGTTACTTTTATTACATTTTATATTTAGGATATTTGATATAGGAGATTCAATCCCTGTGTCCAAATTTGCTGTGGCTGGGTTCTTGTAACCATGCCAGTAATAAATCAAGGCCAACAGTTAAGAAAATATCATTGTTAACCAGGGTACTGCACCAACTTCATAACAAAGTGCTGTTTTTATTTAAAAAAATTAAATTAAAGAAGCAGTGCGTCAATGTGGCGTGAATGTAGACCTACAAGTTATTATTATATTTTAGGTTGTCCAATATTTACAGATTGCATGATCCACTTCTGTTAACAGAGTGAGTGTGTTTTAATACTTTTTTCACATCTGAAAGAATAAAAGGAGCAGTCCTTTAAATATGTCTTGGACCAGTGTTTCACAAGTTTAATCAGTTGTTTTTGTGCATCAGTTATTTCAAGTCAATTCTGTTGGGGCTTATTCATGAGAGGGTGGGAAAATACACACCAGAGGAGCATATCCTGCCCACATAGCCACGCACTTGTGGACATGTGCACCAGGCTAGCATTCACCATCAACCACCATCTGTCCACATCTCTTCCCCCCGAAGTGTGAACTACTCCACAAGGCAGCTGGGGCAGAGTCACGGACCCAGTCGGGCATCAAATGGGATACCGAGCATGGGTCCCACAGTGGATCCCCTATGCATATAGGCATGGGTCCAGGTGCATGAATAGCACCAGCTGACACCTGGACCTGCACTGCTATGCCCCTGCTGGCAGTGGACCCAATGGCTGAGCCCACAGAGCATAGGGTCCACCCGCTGCACCCCCCCAACTCACAGCAGCACACCCCCCCCACATGCCACCCCATCTCTGTGGTAGTGGAAGCTCCCCTGCAACCTGCACATAGCCACCCTGTTCCCAGTGTGTGACACAACCCCATTACTCACAGTTGCTCCATCCCCAGTGTCACATGCCCCCCGCTCCCCACAAAGCACACAAGTGCTCTGGTGCTGCACATCAGATCCCATCCTCCTGACCCACATTGGTAGTCAGTGGCTCCCTCCACAGCAGAGACAATCCCCCCCCCGTACCTGCACAGTTGGTGCCACAGCCAGACAGGCACACCTACATGAGGTGTGCATCCCACGTACATTGTGTACATGCACTACTGGCCACCATTTTGAACCAGCAACTTGAGTGGAGAGCATGGCGTGGTAAGGGGTGCGATGTGCATAGAATTGGACAGACCTGGAGCTGGTCAACCTTGTGGCCCATGTGTAGCCACATGCACCTGGTCTGTTTGGCCAGGAGCCCCTGCAGCATGCCAGAACAGAGATCTGGCAGGCCATCACTGCAGGCCTGGTTCTGGACATCAGGGTGCCGCAGACCAGTGAGCAGTGCTGCCACCGGTATGGGGACATGATGCAGCGGGATCCTGAAAGGCTGAGGCTGCTACAGGCACGTGTCCACTCTAGGGCTGTGCCATGGTCAGGTAAGTTGTTACATGCTGCATACATGCCCAACCGCTGTACTGTGGTATTGGCTGGGCTGACTGTCATGCCCTGTTTGTGGGGGTACTGTTGGCATGTGCCATATGGTGTGGCATTGCTGGCAGCTGGGTGTGCTGTACTACTGCCTTGTAGGTCATGTCAGGCTGGGGCACACACTGTGCACAGGGATGGGGTGGTGGGCATATGCTGTGGTTGTTCTCTGATGTGTACCTGTTTGTGTTCCATTCCTAGGGCTTGAAGATAGGTGCCGTGCAGGAGCAGTAGGGATGCCTGGCATGGCATAGAAGGCCACTGCGGAACCATCTTCTGGAGGTGTGGGTCTGACCAGTGGAGGTGGAGCGGCAGCGGGACAGGCACGAGCGGCTCCACAGCAGGCAGGTAGGCACTGTTGTCTTCCTCTACTAAGTACCGGGTGGTCAGCGGGGGTGAGGGTACGGCCATGGCCACCTGTGCCATGTGCCATGTCAGCTGTGTGCTGCACACTGTGCTGTGTGCATTCCACTGCAGGGCAGCCATTGCACACATGTACCAGCTGTTGGTGGAATGGGTGTGCGCTCAGCTGCCACTGGTGCTGCTGTGGTGCTGTTGCAGCCCTATGCCAACTGCCTGTGACTGCGCAGTCGGGTGGCCACTGGGCAGCGGTGTCTACCACTGTGCACTGTTGTGGCAAGCTGGGAGTCTGGCAGGCATTGGCCCACCCACTGTGGGTAGCCAGGATGCCACTCCAGGGGTGTGTGTTCCCACTGCCCGTTGCACACAGTGGGAGGGCATGGTTCCTAATGAGTTGCACTGATCACCTGTCCATTCCTTTGTCATAGGCAACTGGTGAAGGTAGCAGCTGCCACTGTATTGCCACCTATTACGGCAGATAATTTTAATAACATCCATGACCATGGAGGTGGCTCAACAAACAAGGCAGTTGGTGCTCTGGGACAGGCAACGGCGGAGGTGTCAGGTGGCGGCAGGCCGTGGCCGCCCATAGATGGACCCCACTGTTTCCCTTTTACCCCTGCCATCCCTTCCCCTTCCTTCCCCCATCCCACTGTACAGTCCCTGTCCCCTGTCCCCTTCCCTCACTTTCCTACCCTTTCCCACCCCATTCCATTGTAAATAGTTTTGTTTAATACAGATTTCCTGTTTAACTGCCTGTGTCTGTGTCTGCTTTGCAGCTGGTGTGTGGAGCCATACTGCAGTGGCATGGTGGGTGCCTGTGTGGTGTGCCTGTGTCATTGTGTGGGTCATGCATGGGGGTGTCCTGCCCCTTGGTCAGTGGCTGTGCCCTGGGGTGGCCATGGGCTAGCTGTCCAGGATGTGTGGCATGTTTATTTGGCACTGTGTTACAGGGTGTGGCTGGCTGTGGTCTGGATGGGTGGGGGCTTGGCATCCAGCTGGGGGTTCCAGTGGCAGCCCTCCCTTGGATGTTGGTACCACCTGTTCCCTGCGTCCAGTGCCCTGGTGCCGGGGGGCTGGCTGCCTGTCTGCACCCTGCAGTTGGTAGTCACCTGTGGCCCGCCACTGTGCCTCCCTGCCACTGTCCACAGCTGTGTTCCTCTGGCTGCCCCATGCTTTCCCTCTGCTGCTTTGTTCCCACCATTGTCTGGGGCAGGTTCTTGTGTGCCTTGGCGCTTCTCCCTTTGCTCCCTGACGCATCTCTGGTTGCGCAATGGAGCAGGTCTGGGTGCTCCCTGGCATACCTCTGGGTGCGCCATGGTGCATCCCTGCGATATTCAGCTGTGTTGCGCTGGTGCATGTTGCCATTGTGCAACCTTTGAATAGTGCACTCACTGCGCCATGGCACATTGGAGTTGTGCTGTGCCAGACTAGCACCAGCGTTTGGTGCATTTCTGAAAATCTGGCCCTTTGTATTTCACAATGGATACTGTATACTAACACATTATTTTCCATGAAACTGATTTCAAGTAGTTACACACATTGTTTGTACAACTCTTGTTTCTCTACTTCCTGCACACTAACCCACATGGTTTGGGGCCTGACCCTATCAGCTAGACTTGGGCTGCATGGGGCAAGGGCATTAGTATACTGATTGGAGAGCTTCACTATTAGTTTTGAGGTGGCAGAGTAGCTTAGTTTTGGAAGAGAGTTCTCAGAAATGTATACTCCTTTGTGAATTACTGTACATTCATTGGATGGTCTATAGGCTTTCTTTGGGAGTGATAACTAAGGTGCACTACAGGCTTTGTGGCTTTTCCAGACTTTCTGAGAGGGGCAGGCACAGGCTCAGTCCTTTCAACATTTGCATTTGGATTGATCAGTCCCGGCTCATTGTTCATCAGCAAGTCAGCTTCTGATGAAAGGGGTACCTCTGCACTTGCTGGCTGTTCTGAAATAGGAACACTTTCACTTGCTTTATCTGTGAGTTCCAGTTCAGCAGAAACACTTTTATTACCTTGTTCTGAAATTACAGGTTCATCATCAAGAGGAAATTTCATGGAATTTAAATCACGTAACATATTACTAATACTGCTAACATCATCATCTTCATTAACATCATTGTCCATAATACTACTGAAATCATTAGTTTCAAACAGTTCAGATCTATCTGGTATGTCACCAGCTGTGCTCTTTTGGTCAGAATTTACTTCTTGAGGCTCAGTTAGTTCCACAAGACACTAGGAGTCCGCTATATCGAAATCACACTTTGCACCTCACTTTCAGGGGGCACGGGGTAGTGGAGAAAGCTGGAGGATTAGGCAGTCTTGAAGATCCAGTTTCATCTCCCATATTACACAAGGGGTTTCCTTGAAACAACCGTCTCAGTTCATAAGATGGATAATAAGTGCCTCACACTCATTATTATCAGATTCAGACTTGCAGTCGGCTTCAATGAGATCATGGCTAGCGGAAGGCTTTGAATTTCGAAAAACAGGAGGAGAGTTTAACTATCTCTTTTTGGCTGCAGCTTGGGTTACTGGCCTGGGAGGGGCAGTATCTTGGAGTGCAGAATCAATGATGATTTGCTCAATTGGTAGCAAATGATTTTGGAGCATTGTCTTTACAGCTCGTGGGTCATTCTCTGGACGCACATTGTATACTGGTAGTTCCTCTAGCTTGCTGACAACAATGTATGGGGTGAAGTGTCACTTGTCAGCTAGCTTGTGTTTTTAATGCAATCCTAAATTTCTCAGTAAGATTTAATCTCCAGGTTGCAGTTCTTGGGCCTTGACATGTCTGTCGTGCATCTCTTTGTTTGCTAAGTTTCTTTTGGCTGCCATGGTGTGAGCCAGCAGGTAGGAATGATTTAACTGAGCTTTTAGTTTCTGGATATACTGGAGGTAGCTCTCTGGTTTGACTCCATCAGGTGACACTCCAAAACAGATGTCTACTGGTAACCATGCTTCTCGGCCAAACAACAAGTGGTAGAGGGAGAACCCAGTTACATTGCTTCTGGTGCAGTTATAGGTATGACTAATGTGCTTATTCACTGACTCCATCTCGGGTTATCTCTGGGGTGAAGTGTGCCCAGGATGTCTAGTAATGGGCGATTGAATTGTTCAGGTTGGGGGATCTCCTTGAGGATGTTAAGGGGTAGTTCTGGACTTTTGCACCCCCCCCCCCCAGAGTGAGAGCATCTCTTTAATCAGACGGCGTCAAAGTCTCTCCCCTGATTAGAGTGAATTATCTGGTGGGACACCGTAATGAACAAGGAACTTCTGTATTAAAACTTTGGCTATGATGGATGCCTTTTGGTCCTTGCTTGGATAGGCCTGAGCATAGTGACAAAAATGATCAATCACTACCAGCACATTACCAATATTCTTTTGATCTGGTTCTTAACACAAGAAATCAATACACACAAGCTCCAAGGGTGCACTGGTGGAGATGTTAACTAAGGGTGTAGCCCTATGGGGCTGAGCTTTACTCTGCAGGCAGAAGCTACAAGTTATGATGTGTGTCTCAATGTCATTTCCCATTTTAGGTCAGTAGAAATGGGCACGGGCTAAGTCTAAAGTTCTGTCATAACCCATATGTCCCATTTGGTCATGGAGGGCATGTAAAACCACACATTTGAAAGCAGTAGGTAATATTAGCTGTTGTTTGGCAACTTGACCTTGTCTATTTGTAGTCTCTCTGTAGAACATTTTGTTGTGCAACTTCAACCTGGTCCCTTCTCTGAACAGAAAAGCAGTTCTTTGATCTTGGGAACGAAGTTTGGACACGTTTTTCCAAGCATGAATGTCATCCAACACAGGCTTAATCATAGGATCTTGGGATAGGGCCCACTAATTATTGTCAGGAGTAAATTGAGGCAGAGTACTGAGATCCAATGCTACAATATGACAATAGGCTGCAGGAACATGAGTGTCACGAGGGCCCAAACAATCCACCAAGCAATCAACAGTTTCAGAGGATGGGTGCTCATGTTTATCAAACTTCTGGCAAAGAACTTTAAGAGATTGTTCAGACATTCTCACCCACTCAGAGTTGGAGTCGGGTCTTCTTGAGAGGGCAGCAGTATCAATGTGATTTAGGCCTGGTTGATACGCTACTGAATAGTTGTATGTGGAGAGTGCCAATAAACAATGGTGCCCAATGGCATCTAATTTTGCTGAGGTTTGAACATACGTGAGGGGGTTGTTGTCAGTTTTCTCTAGGACTTTCGCACCATAAAGGTATTCATGAAATTGATCTATGATGGTCTATTTTAGTGCAAGGAATTCAAGTTTGTGTACAGGGTAGTTTTTTTCAGACAGGGTCAAGCTCCTGCTGGCGAACGTATAAAATTACTGTAATGCCACTAGCATCATATTTGTTACACATAAATGAATATTATATAATACATAAACATATGATGCATATTCACTCTGCAAGGGTGTACAGTAAGTGTGGTTCAATGTGTTTACACTTTGTTATATTGCAGTTAGACATTCAATTTTATTTCATCTTTTAAATACAGGAAAAAAGAAAAAAAAATCCAATGCATCAAACATACTACATTATCGATATTTGTTATGGCTAATTCTAACTTTAGAACAGTTGTGAATTCAGGAATTTCTCCCTTGTTCTCAAATTGTTTGTGAGGGTTTCACAAAAAAAAAAAAGGAAATGCTAACAATGCGAAGTGATGCAGAATTTTTCTGCATGTACATACTTTATCTTACATTCATGGACACAGTGAATTGCAACATACTTAAACCTTACAATTTTTGGCATCTGTTTATTGCTTATAAAATCATAACACTAATGTTGAATTTTGTATCGCCATATTATATTTGCAATAAGAGACTAGTAGGTGTTACTCTTTGAATTGACAGTACACCTAGTGTGGGGTAATAACTATGCCTTTATTCTCATGTTTGGACCTACCACACATGTGCCACTATCACCCCACAATGCACATCATGTCGTGCCTTAGGTAAGCAATAAGGTATGGCAGGGTGTGCGTCATGAAGCAATAACAGCACAGTAAGACTAGGGCAAAGCATGAAGCACAAGAAATAGTGATGACGCTACCTTAAGTGTGCCATTATTAATCATCACAGTATGATGCAAACCATAGAGTACATTATTGTGCTTCTAATATGGCTGTAAAAAAAATTAAACACTACTTGCATAATTAATAAATATTCAGATGCAAAGCAAACAATTTGGGCAGTATTCACAAAAGAGATGCCGGTGCATCTCAGAGATGCACAATGGCATGATTCCAAAGGGCAGAGATGCTCCAGCACATCCTGGATGCACTGCACCATCACGGATGCATCAGAGACAAATAATAATGATATGCGGTGCATCTGGAGGGGTGTGTAGATGCATACACAGCGCATCCCCATTCACAAAGCAAAATGAATGCACAACCACAGAGCATACATAGCGCATCCACCCATATGCACACTAAGGAGATAAGTATAAAAGAAGTAGACTTAAGTGCAAGCCCCCAGCAGGCAGCCGGCCGGATAGCAGCAGCACCAGCAACAGCAGCAGCAGCACCAGAGAGACACACAAATGGATGGGGCACCATTCATGATGGTGGGCATGATAATGGTGCTGATGAGATGGGCAGACCATCAACGTGGTGACTGAAGGCACCATAGGCAGCCTGCCCCACGGTGGTATCGTGGCAGAGTCATAATCGAACAGCTGACTGACACCGAAATAATTGGGCAATACCGCCTAAACAGGGCAATTCTGAGGCAGCTGTTAGCTGTGCCATGATGAAATGGAGGCACCCATTGGAAGGGGTCATGCCATATCTGTGGAGACCAAGGTGGCAACAGCATTGTACCTGCTCACCATGGGCACCTTCCAGAGGCCAGCTGGAGACACAACTGGAATATCTTAGCCATCCACATCCTGAATCCTCACACAGTTCCTCACCTCACTGCTTCCACATGCTTCGGAGTTACATAGAAACATAGAATTTGACGGCAGATAAGGACCGCTTGGCCCACCCAGTCTGCCCATTTCCCTACCTAATGGATAAGCTGCAGATCCTAGTTAACCAGCAGCCTACTTCTTCCAACCCTCACCCCCTAGAATTGCCTTATGACTGTCCCATGCATGCTTCAATTCCACCACTGTTTTTGACTCCACAACCTCCTCCAGAAGGCCGTTCCATGCATCCACAACCCTCTCTGTGAAAATATACTTTCTTAAATTACCTCTGCACTGCCCCCCCATCTTCAAATTGTGCCCCCTTGTTCTTGCACACCTCTTTTTTTGAAAGATGCTACCCTCTTGGACTTTGTTGATTCCCTTGAGGTACTTGAAAGTTTCTATCATGTCCCCCCTCTCCTTCCTTTCCTCAAGGCTATACATTCATTCGATTCATTCGATTACCAAGCACACAGGCAGAGTGGACAGATGCTATGCAGCAATTCCACAGGGTGGTATGCATGATAGGCATGATAGGGGCCATTGACTGCACCCATGTGGCAATTCATGCACTGCCTGGTGATGAGGCAATACCATATATGAACCACAAGGGGTTCTATTCCATCAACTGCCAGGTGGTGTGCAATGCCACTGGGCTCATCAGCAATATCTGTGCCACACACTGTGGGAGTACACACGATGCATTCATATGGCATCAATTAGCTCTGTGCCACCGGTTCTTGACTGGGGACATCCCCAGTGGCCACCTAGTAGGTGAGTGGGGCATGAATACATGCCCACATAATGCACACTGTGGCACCACATATGTCAGGAGGTAGTGCATGGGTATGGGCACAGTGACAGAGACAGTGCAAGGGAACATGCCCATGTGGGACAGCAGAGGTGGGCATGCAGTCAGGACAGTGCACACAGACAGGGGGACAGTGTTGCAGCACAACACAGCACAGCATAAGCAGTGTAGTGATGTGAAACAGCAGGCATGTGTGACAGGGCAGAGGGCGCTACATGCATCCAGGCATGGGCAACCACAAGGCAATGGAAGGTAACCAATGCTGGACAGGACAGGTGCAGTCAGCCCCAGATACGGGAATGGTCAGGTGCAGGGCATGGGAGGTAAGCCAGGACACTGCAGGTGGTGGTTAAGGCACAGATGCAGAGTCTCACCGTGGTGGTATAGGGGTGCACTGGGAGGTGGGTCAAAGGTACAGAGGTGGACAGGCAGAAGCTGCACCCATGTACAGTGATGGATGGGGATGGGGGGTGTGGCAGTGGATCACAATGTATGTGCATGCAGGGTACTAACAGACTGCTTTATCCCTCTACAGGTGATGCAGCATATCCCCTCCACCCCTCTTCTCACCCCCTACTGCTGTACAGGCAACGAGGATGAGGAGTGATAGAATGAGACACACATCGCCACACGCACCATCATTGAGAGTGTGTTCAGCATGCTGAAGATGCACTTCAGGCGCTTGGATAGATCTGGTGGTGCCCTACAAAACAGCCCAGAAAAGGCCTGTGGCATATTCCTGGCCTGTTGTATACTATACAACATGGCCATTGACCATGGAATACCTGTCCAGGCTGAGGAGGGCAACAGTTCTGGGGAGGAGGCAGTGGAGGCGGATGCGAAGCAGGGGCCCCATGGTGGTGGTGGTGGGCAGCCATCCCTGGAACGTAGGGACCCACACCTGGCTGCTAGGTCCTGGTGGCACAGGGACACGACAGAGGAAGAGCATTTTGAGGACCGAAGGTGAGTATCACAGGAGGGCAACACACAACAGACACACACACACACACACACACCCACACACACACACACACACACACCCACCCACCCCACAGGTAAGGGTGGGGAATGACACACACATGCACATATGACTACCATGTAGTGGGTGCAGAGCACACATGAGAGGGGTGACAAACATGCACAGACACACACAGCAGGCCAGACATGGATGGGGGGACACAGTGTCAGTGTTGGGTATGGCATGGATTAGTGTACATCCACTGGCACACATGCACAGCAGACACAGAGCCTCACTCGTCATGCCCATGCCACACAGTGCAACACCAGTGGCCCTGGCCATACATAGTGCACCATGCAGGAGTCCCACACAGGTGTAGTCCCGGGACAGATGTGTGCCACAGCACACCACCCCAGGCACTGTCAGTCTGGTGTGTGGGCTGCAACAGGTGTAGGTTACAGAAGCCAAGAGAACAGGCTACTGAGGCATCAGCATGAGGCACCACAGTCACCACTGACATGTGGGTAGCCATGCCCTTGCCTGGTGGTCACTGAGGCAGTACCACTGGCCTCAAGGGGGTGTCCACCACCCCTGGTGGGGTACTGAAGTGAGACTGTGAATGGATGCTCACCAATGTGTAGCTCTCAAGACCCAGGTTGAATCCGGGGGTGTCAGGGATGGCTAGGCATAGTGACAGCATCAGCATCAATGGGTTGACCTGATGCTGTGACCCCAGGGGTGTGTGAGGCACTCCTGGCAGTGCAGCTGGTACCCTGGCATCCATGTGGCACAATGTGAACACTCACCACCACAAGTGCAAGTGCCATACACTCCAGTGCAGCTATCATGCCCAACCACATTTGGTGAACCTTGGCCAGCATCTGGGCATGTCACATAGATGATGACTCCTGCTGCATGACCAGCTGTATCCTTACGCCCCTGTGCTCCACCCTCAGGGATGCCTGCCTCTCCACAGTGTCCCACAGGAGGCGTGCGTAGCCCTCCACCGCATCTGTGGGGGATGCAAGGGGGGGGCGGCGCCGATGAGCAGGTGGGATTCCAGCCTGCTGTGCCACATCTACTGTAGGCAGATGCCATACTGCAGGCCACTGTATGTGCAGGGACTGGGCATGGACAACCACTGTGCACCCAGGAACGCACACATCATGGTCCCCTGCCACATGCTATTGCTCCACAGCACCCTGCTGAACAGTTGCAGCAGTCCCTAGCCCCACAGCAGCACCAGATACATAGCCACCAATATCCACCACTGTGGGTGGTTGTGATAGCCCTGTGGGGGTGCATGGGGCCACAGAACCACCAACACTGCATGATGTCACCTGTAGATGCACCTGGTCCACAGCTGGGACAATGTTGTCCGTGCTCTCCCATATTTGTGTGGCATCTACATGGCTGTCATCATATGCTGTCATCATATGCCCCCCTCCATTCTGTATGCTAGCACCTGCAGGTCATCTGCGATGTTGATCCTGTCCACAGAGTCCTCATCAGCAAGACCCAGAAGGCTGATAAGCCATTGGTTAGCCTGGCCACCAGCCATGGCACTGGCTGCAGAAGGATCGGATGGGCCTGCACCATCCTCTGCCATGTCTGGGGTTACAGAGGTGTTGGATGTACCTGGCACAGGCTCCACCTCAGCCCCAGCTGGGGCATGGTGTGACAGTCTGGGATCCTCCCCTGCCAGGTCATCGGGGTGTCCACCAGACTCTGAAGCACCCCTGAGATGTGAAGAAGCTGAAAGAGAGAAGGTTAACATGGTTAGTGATGTGTCAATGGTGTCTACAAAGAGGTAAGATGCCATGCACCTGTGCCATTGGTGTTCCTGACCCGCCACACAGGTGAGTGTCACGTCTAGCAGCCACTGCCATGCACAAGCACCTGCATTGCCAGATATGTACTGTAACCAGTGTTGCCACTCAGGTACATGTGTGGTACAGCACACCACTGTGAGTGTTGACACCCCCGACCCCCACAAAGCACACCACCCATGGGAACACCCTCCCAAGCACACATCTGGTCCCCCACAGCACCCACCACATTACCCCCCCATGTGCTACACAGGGGAAGCATACTGTGTGTCAGCAGCACACTGTTGGTGGACTGGGCTGGGCATCAACATGCACAGTGCACAACAACACATGGACATGTCACAGAGCATGGTGAGGCATGTCACAGCACACATCTCAAGCACATGCAGACCCCCACAGGTAGTGACAAATGAATACTCACAGTGCTGCAATGGACTGCCCCCAATCTGGAAGCCACCACCCAGAACATCCATCACTGCGGTCCAACCCATGCATGCAACCAGCTCCTCCTAGTTCTGGGTGAGGCACATTGCTGTCTGCAGCCCACCCCTTGTCAACCCCAGGGAGGCCCAGATGGTGGCCATCTTCTCCTTGGCCCTCCTCTTCTCATCATGGAAGTGCTTACAACACTCCTTGGGGGTTCCACTGTGAATGCCTTGGACATTCATGTGCTGGGTGACCTCCTCCCAGGCCTCGTCCCTTCACTGGTGGCTGCCATTCCTGCCAGCTAGAATGCTTTGCCTTAGGAAGTAGGCTCCAGCAGTGCTCTGTCCTCATGTGCAGCAAAGTTAGGATGTTTCTGTCCTGAAACATAGTCCTGATCAGACATTGTGGCTCCTGTGGGGGCAAATGTTGCAGGTATCAACACAGTTCATGCAACTGTGGCTTTGTGCCAGCAATGTGGCAGGTAGCAGGACATTCATATCCCCCTGGAAGCCTTCAAAACCCCCTATCTGCTGTTAAGGACAAGCTGCATGGAGAATTATGTAAACAAACCTACCTTCAAGGTTGCAATACCTGTCAGACCCTGTGGATTGGGGAGGTGCATTCAGGAGCATTCATAGCCCAACACATACAAATGAGATTTGGAGCAACAGTACTGAGATGCAAAGCAGGTGAGATGCTCCTGAATTTGGCAATGAGCTGAATTGAGACCAGTGGCTGTGAACTGCATAATTGCCCCCAGGTCATCCCAATCAACATTGCAGAACTGGGACATTGAGCACATCCCCCTATGTTGCATTCCCGTTCATGTGTGATTGCTCTGGTGCATGTCGTGCAGCGCATCCACCCACGCATGTGCAATGCATCATACAGGGCATGCCATGCATAGCGCATCATGTGCACTTTTAGCGGTAGTGCAATTGCAGTTGACAGCACATGTCAGGTGACATGCACCATTGGACCTGTGTGGCATGTTCCATGTTGGGAGTGTATGGTGCATATGTGTGATGTTGTGGATATGCACCACTGCAGTGCACAGCACATGCCTAATTGCATGCCCCATCCACAGTGTGCCTTTCCCAATATGGTAGTTCCGCATGAGCCTTCATGCACGACCCAATTGAGACTCCCTACCCTGTTCTCCCACCCATGCTATGAGCACTGCACAGGCATAGTGCCAAGCAATTGGTGGCTATTGTGCATAGCCATGCCACATTTCTGTGATGTGCATCCCATTGCTCGATGGCCTGTTGCGCATGTGGTATGATCAGGCCAGCACAGCTCTGCAGCTTGTAATGTGCACAGATGTTCCCTCCAATATCCACAGCAACATGCCACTTGCCCAGTCTGCTGGACCAAGGGCAATGAACTGTGGAGAGTTTGAGTTGGCCAGCCTGGTGTACTGGTCATGCCACTTGAGTGCCAGCCTGTTGCTGGTGTGTGGTGTGCATGGCAGGCTGATGGCCATTGCCTTGGGAGTGGCCTCCATCATACTTGCATGGCGGTCAAGGAGGGGGACACAGTATGGACCATGGCACTGAGTTCCTGTTGTCTGTGTCTCCACTGTAGGTACACAGAGCACATCTTCCACTGTGATGGGGAGCAGATGGAGGCAGATGACCATGAGGCCTGCAGGGACAGTGTTCAAGCTTGCATTGCGGAGGACCCTTGTGCCACTCCTCAGGAGGCAGAGGGAGCTGCTGTGGGCCATAAACCTGCTGTTGCAGACACTGCATGCAAGGAGCTGCCAAGGAGTACACAGGGCTGTGCTCCCTCATGGCCAATAAGTTATTGTGACTGTTGTATATAGCCCCTTGGTTCCTTGTCACCTACCATCCATGACCATTCCCTGTTCTTGCATTCCTCCCCTGTTCCACACCCCCAGCTGACACTTCCCTGATTTTACCTGTTTATTGCTACTACTGTTTTAAGTCCTACTGCCATTTATCCCTGTTGTTGTTTTGTTCCTGCTGATATTGTTGCTGTTTTGTTTAACTTGGTTCAGCAAGTATTTTGAGAATGTTGCTGTTGTCTGTGGTCATTCATGTTATCTCATGCTGGTGCCCTGTTGTGCTTCATTGGTTCCCCACTACACTCATTTCCATTTGCACATTTGCCACTGTGGGACTGCACATCCATGCACCATATCCACCTTTCATGCCCACCACAGTATGCATCTTCCATGTTGCATCTGAACTTTTGGGTAGCCTTATCACATCACTGCACACCGCCCCTGTTCTGTATGTGGTATGGGTGGTTTTGTTGTGGTGGTCATCCTGGTCCTGTGTTGCTCTGCTTGTGTTCCTCAGTGCCTGTGAGCATGTTCCTCCTGTGCAGGCCATGGCCTGCGGCCTGTGTGCCATTGTGCCTGTCCTCCTGTGTGTACCTGTGTTGCAGCTCCCATGTCTGCCCAGCTGTGTTCCTGTGCATTGGTACATGCATGGCTGCCTCTGCCATGCTGACCAGTGCACCTGCTGTTTGTGCCACACCTTGACAGTCGCTCCTGTGCGTGCCACCTGTGCCTGTTAGTCCCCTGTCTTGGGAGTGTTTGTGTGGTGCTTCCAAGTGTCACCATGTGTGCTCTGTCTGTGCACCTCATCTGCTTTGGTGGGCCATTCTCCAGCCCTTTGGCCTTGGGTGAAGTCCCTGCTGGGCTGTTCAACGGTACCCCTTATACCACTGCAGTCTTCCCCTGTTGCTCCTGTGTCCCTCGCTGAGTTGCTCCTGATTCACTGTTTTGTGGTCTCTGGTGCTCCTGCACATCCTGGATATGCCAAGGCATCTCCGGTTGTGCCATGGCACTTCAGTGGTATTCACAGTGGGGATGCACCAGGTTCTTCTTGCGGCACATCTTTCTGTGAATATCACTGTTTCAGCATGGTGCATCTGAGATGTGCCATGTGAAACTGCTTTATGAATCCTGCCCTTAATGTTTAACTGTATTGAAATTAAATGTGGTCATGAATGTAAGCTAGGCATTTTCACAAACAGTCTGCATATTTTCAAATTGTTTGCTTTTCCTGTTGTTTTGTGGTACAAAGACAAAAAGGAACAGCAGACAAAAATAATCTGAAGGCTTAACTGTATTGCAGTTAGATTTACCATAACATATATAGAGTGACTATATCACAGTTTCTGGTTTTGGGCTTTATTTTTGTGGGTTGCCATTGTCAATGCTGAAAGAAGAAAACAATCTAACTGCATTTTAAGAAAATTGGAGAAACACATTTGACAACAGTTAACATACTCCATAGTAGAGCAATCCTGTATAATTTGTTTAATTTGTAACTTTTTCAGTTATGTTTAGCAAACAAGATTTCAGCTGCTTTACAATACTACTTATACTTATTATGGGTTTCAGGAAAATAATAACAAGGTCCTACACACATGCATGTTTACTGTCTTTTTCCAGTTGTGACAGATTAGTATAATGTTTAACAAACAACGCAAACACACATCTGTGAGCCAACACAATTGGCACGAAGAATTGCAAACAAAGAATAAAAAGCAATGTGTGCACTACATAATAGCAACAAAAAGAAAATGCGCCTTGAAATATTTATTATTTAAATATTTTATATCTGTAGGTCGATGAATACGCACGCCCAACTGTACTGAAAATTGACATGTGAAGAGATCTATCCCTTTGGGACGTGCATGCAAAATTTCATGCAAATCCATTGATCAGTTGTGAATATATTTTAGGGAACAAATATCAAAATGTGCTTAAGTCATATGTTTTGCTCAATTGAAAGCAGCAGTGCATGATAGCAGTGAAAATTATGACCCATACTTTTTTATTCTATTTTAAATTGTCCTTTATCTACTGAATTGTATGATACCCTTCTTCCCTCAATTTGAGGCTGCTATAGCACTTTGTTTAACATTTGAAATAATAACAAGAACACTCCTTTTAATATTGCTTATACCAGGTTTTCATTGTGTTCTTACCTGTTTGAGCACACCTGTTGTCCCATATGGTGAGTCAGTTGCTTAAAACAACTTCTCTTGTGACCAAAAAAATAAAGTATTGTGGTGAAGCAGGTTGTGTTCCCCTGGCCTTATGGGACAATAGGGGTTTGAAAAATAGCTGAGAATACTGGAAAGAATCATTTCAAACAACCAAGCCATGATCAAATGAGTGCTTCTTTTGATAATTCAGATGTGAAAAAAGTACTAAAGGAGACTCAAAATGGTGAAAGAGGGGTATCATACAAGTCAGAAGATATGAGACAATACAAGACAGAATAAAGAAGTATACAGTAGGTCTAATTTTTCACTGATGTCATGCACAGATGCTTTAAGACAGTTTTATTTGGACACCCTAGTTGAAGGTTTTTATTGCTGGGTAATGTAATAACAACAGCAACATCTGTGATGGGAGTTGCCTATGCATTTTGTACAATTAATTTCATATCTGAACAGGATACTGGTCCTTCTTTCAGGGCTCTTTTGGTAGAACAACAATGGAGCTTGGTTCTGAGTTCAGCACAGAAGCAGATTAATGAATGTTTTACAGACATAATTACTAATTAAATTTTAAAGCAAAAAATAATACAAATATGTGGTATCAGCATTGCTGTCCGCCAAAATGCTACACACTCATGTAAACGTGTCCCTTTGATGTATCCTTACCTTCAGAACACATACCCTGACTTTGACTCACATCAGCTTCATTATCCATGCCTTCCTCATCGTCACTCGGTATAACAGTGCCACACACAGATCACTGAGGGGGAATAGAATGTTTGTTCATCTTGATAAATTTTTCTCTCTCAACATTTAAATCTGACAGGCATGTGTGATGGTCTGAAACAATTGCATTGGTGGCAGTAAACACCTTTTCAGATGTTACAGTAGAACAAGGGCATGTTAACAATTCCATTGCAATGGACGCCAGTGCAGGCAACACTGTCACCATGTGTTGCCAGTATGCCAACAATGGGTCATCTTCAACAGAACCCTGCTCTGGATCATCAAGGTATGCCATCACCATATTAGCAGATGACATCTGCAGTTGGCTGCTGTATTCCTGCTGCTGGTGTGGGGAAACACCTACCTTCTGTAGTATTGATCACAATTAATTGGTGGTGGTTTGGGGAAATGAAGAGGAGGTCTTGGAGGACACAGATGGTGTTGAACTTGGATGCACGTGAGGTGGAGTACTTTTATCATTCATTTTTCTCATCTCTGACTGAAGCATCTTGTTGTGCAGTTTTTCACGAAGATTAAGTGAACAACAATCAACCTCAGCACTTCCCCGTCAGAAGAGCTGCAATGCTGTGTTTGCAGCATTTATCCAGTAAAGTGACCATCATGTAGGAATCCTTGTGGCACATGTAAGACACACAATCATCCCCATCTAAAATGTCCATCATAAAGTTCACAAGGTCAACACCAACCTCATCTGCTGCACCATCAAATTCCTCATGCACATTGAGCAATTCCTGCTTCAATACATACAACAAGAGAATGACTTGACTTAGACATGAATTTTCAGCACTAACTGCATGAGTGGCATTTTCAAAAGGCCATAGTACCTGTATAACACTGTCCATTACTCTCCACTAAATTGGAGTTAGGGACATGGCCTTTTGAGTAAGAGGGTCACAGAGCTGCATCACATAATCATTCATGGGTTTACATTGCTCAGATAGGTGCTCCAGCATGTAAAGAGTGGTGTTCCACCTGGTGGGAACATCCTGTTTCAGGTGATGCTGTGAAACACCATATGAGTACTGCAGAACATTAAGGTCAGATCTAGCTTTTGATGATCTGCTGAAATGGCCACAAATTCTATGACTGATAGTCACCATGCTGTCCACTGCATCATGTTTCAGGAACACATGCACCATTAAATTCAAAACATGTGTAAAGCACGGTACATGGTGAAAGCCACCGTCATTTATGGCTTTAACAACATTGGCACCATAGTCACTTGAAATGAAACATGCAGTCAAATCATGTGGATTGAGCCAATGAGCAATTGTCTCATTGAAACGTTCAAGTATTTTTGCTGCTGTGTGCGAACCATGCATACTCTGCATGCTTAATATCCCATGTTGGTACACCCCATTACTATTGCCATATCTGGTTTTCAAATGGCAATAAGTTACAGGACAAGGTGTACAGTAGTTGCATACACTCCAGGGATGTGCGCCCATTGTGCTGTAACACACATGAAGCTCACTGTGGATCCAGGACCACTGGTCAACATATCAGTGATTAGATGCACAGTGCTGACAGCAGAGTGTGACAATGCATGAGAAACTGTACAACAAAGTGTGTTGTACAGCTCAGGGACACCTTTCATAGAAAAATAAGTTCTGCTAGGAACGTTAATTTTCAGTACTGCCTTATTCATTAGCTGCCTAAAACTGGATTTCTCCACAAAGGAATTGGGTAGGCGATCAGTTGCAAGCATTTTGCCACTGCTGCATTTAAATGTCTGTTAGCAGGATGATTGTGGTGGTACTTGGAATGCTTGAACAGTGCCTCTTTAATGCTGGGTTGCCCCATAGTGACCACCTCCTTGGAAAGTGTCACTTTGGTATGAGTAAGGGAACTGAAAGAAGTTGTGGGCAAGTTACTGTGGTGAGTGAATTCTGAAAATGCAGAGGAAAATGAGGTAGAGGAGAATGACTGACTTAACATTGCAGATCGCTTGGGAGTGGAGGTAAGTTGCGGGGGAAGAACATTGTCATCTTTTTTGAAGTATTTGTGTAGGGGAACAGAATTACTACTTTCTACATTTGAGGCCTGGTGTTCAGGGATCTGCCTTAGCTTTTTTTGCACTAACCAGCTGGGCTAGTGAACCAGAGATTGCACTAGCCCACAGAAGTTTGCACTAGCCAGCAGTCAGTATGGTTCATGGTGATTTGTTAAACAAAAGGCAAATAAAATTTAAATGTATCACGCATGTGTCTGAATTTATTTGAAACCTAAATTACTAATGAACTTTAGTTTGTAAAATAAAATACTTCATATATATAACTCAGTAAAGTCAGTGTCTTAATGTCATTGTTTTAAAGTTCTTAATATAAAAGTCAGATGCTCCTTAAATGTTGCTGGATTGAGTGATGTCAGGGGAGTGTGGCTCACTCTCAAGCACACTTGTGTATCACTATCACAGTTACTCTCAGCTCAGACATACCAGAGACAAGGCTGAAAAGAACAGCGGAGGTCAGAATGCTGTTTTAACCTCCCTGTGTTCCTGGGCTGCAGCCTGTTAGTCTCTGCTTGATTAGCACTGCAGTCTCTCACTGTTCCAACTGCAACCTGGTGTGAATGCTGGTGAGTGTAGCGATGTTGTTTTACTTTGGGGGGGGGACTCGGGGGGTCTGTCTTGGTGCCATTACTGCCTGGAGATAGAGACCAGCTGTTATAGTTAGGATGGAATAGCCCATTTTCTCACTGGTGCATATTTGCTGCAGCTGCTGCTTCTGAGTTTTGGAATCAGCTTCTCAGAATGATGGTGACAGGGTCAGGACAAGGCATCTTACTTTTCCGACTGCTCCATGTCCTGACTCCTGAATGCTGCAAGGTGTTGACTGTTCAGTTTGGGGGCAGGGGGTGCTCCAGTGTGTTTTTCCTTTGGAGGAGCCCATTTTCTTACTTGTGCATATTATCTGCTGCCACTGCTGCTTCGCAGCTTCTCAGATGGTGACCACAGCACAGGGTGACAGGGACAAGGCTAAAACAAATGGAACAGTGGAGATGAGGTTGGAGTGCATTACTAGCTAAGCTAACTTTATTTCAGCTTCAGCAGTCTGTCTTAATTTACTTCTGACCCAACATTGTGGAGCAAATGCTGCCCTACCACTAGTCTTGACTTAAATACTGAGCTGCTTGTCTGGGCTAGTCATCAGTAGCAGCAGCACTTCAGAGTACTTAGAGTACTCAGAATTTTTTTTGTTCATTTTATTTTGTTATTTTACATTTTTTTAAGTTATTTTAGTTATCTAGTGGCGGTCAGTCAGGGTCCTGAAGTGAGATAGTGAGGTAGAAATAACGTTTTCAGGATAAATAGGCTCAGAGGACCTCCGACATATCTCTAACAGAGTCACTCACTTTATATTACAAAGTTTGTTTAGATCAGTATTTCTAGCTAAAATATGTCAATATTTATCATCTAACCTGCTCTACCTGCTGGTGGTGTCCCTCGATTTGGGATATTGAGGGTTTGGTGGAAGTCCATGGACTTTGCTGTGGCTCTGTTCCCACGGGAGGAGAGACCTTGGGAAACTGAGGAGGAACTGGTGAAGGAGGGTGATTCAGCCAGAACACCAACCGAGAAGTTTTGGTGGCTGGACTTTTTTCTTGGAACATCATCGGACTATTGTTGCTGGTGGACTGGTCCTCCCAAGGAGTTGCTGGACAGGCAAATTGTGAAGGTTGGTGGGAGCATTTGGGGGTTCTGCCCATCTGAGGTAGGCTGCTGTGCATCAGGCCCATAATGGGAGATACTGGCTCAGGTGTGCTGGAGGCTGGATCTTGGCTACTGGTGGCCTCCAGGTTCCATGGGGGGTCATCTGTTAAGCAGATGCTGGGCCGTGGTCGCAGTTGTGGGTTCAATTGATGAGGTGGCTGTCTCCCGTGGTGTGGGTTTTTGAAGGACCCATTTTGTTTCCTAAAATCAGCATTCCAGCTTGCTGTTGAGGTTTTGCCTATGGTACAGTGATCCCAGAGGGAAAGATACAAGAACTATGGTGAAGATGTCAACAGTCCTCAACAGGGTACATTGGAAGGATTTGACATTAGATCTACTACCGGTCAGATTTTTTGGGCTTGGTTATATTAAATGTCTTTAGGCAGTGAGAATGCTTTTAAAAATTCTGTCTTAATTGCAAATAATTTCTGCTTGCTTATTACTAAAGTTCAAAGTAATAATTGAATTTTGGTTTTGGGCTTTGGTTTCACTGCCTGAAGAGGTGAGAGCTTGGATGGACCTTTACATGAACTGCTAAAGAGATTTTAGTGACTCTCATTGATCTGTAAAGACTGACTTAATGCCATAAGACTCTATTTACTTCATATTTAATTGTTTAGTGTTTTAGTTTAGTGTACTTATTGTAGAAGTGGAAGGTAGAAATTATTGTTAGGTTGTCGGAGATTGTGAGGAGTATATAAAGTATAATAATTTGTTAGTAAAATTATTGTTTAAGGCAAGGCAAGGCAAATTTTATTTAAAAGATGCCCATCCCGGATGCTCTGGGTGCCGAACAATCAAAAGATCAATATTATACACAATACAATATAATATTTAACAGATGACAGCCTGGGTAAAGAATTGGCTGGAGAATAGGACACTGAGAGTAATAGTAAATGGAGTCCACTCTGAAGAAAGGGGGGTTACTAGTGGGGTACCGCAGGGTTCAGTATTAGGACCAGTCCTCTTCAATGTCTTTATAAGTGACATTGCAGAGGGACTGGAAGGAAAAGTATGTCTCTTTGCAGATGACACAAAGGTCTGCAACAGAGTTGATGCACAGGGGTGGAAAGGATGAGAAGGGACTTGGCAAGGTTAGAGGAATGGTCAAATGTATGGCAGCTTAGATTCAATGCTAAGAAGTGCAAGGTAATGCACCTGGGAAACAAAACCCACGGAAGAGTACACAACAGGGGTGAGATACTAACAACAACAAAAATGGAAAGGGACCTGGGGTAGTCATATCAGATGACCTAAAGGTGGGCAAGCAATGTGAGAGGGCAGCAAGGAGGGCTGGGGGGATACTGGGATGCATAGGGAGAGGCATCACCAGTAGAAAACAGGAAGTTATTATCCCTCTGTACAGACAGCTGGTGAGACCCCATCTGGAGTGCTGCGTGCAGTTCTGGAGACCCAATCTCTGCAAAGACATAGACAGGATGGAAGCTGTCCAGAGGAGGGCAACTAAAATGGTGTGGGGTCTGCACCGGAAGACATATGAAGAGAGACTTAAGGAGCTTAATATGTATAGCCTCACAGAAATGAGGGAGAGGGGGGACATGATAAAAACTTTCAAGTACCTCAAGGGAATCAACAAAGTCAAGAGGTAGCATCTTTCAAAAAAGAGGTGTGCAAGAACAAGGGGCACAATTTGAAGATGGGGGGCCAGAGGTAATTTAAGGAAGTATTTTTCACAGAGAGGGTTGTGGATGCATGGAAAGCCTTCCGGAGGAGGTTGTAGAGTCAAAAACAGTGGTGGAATTGAAGCATGCATGGGACAGTCATAAGGCAATTCTAGGGGGTGAGGGTAGGAAGAAGTAGGCTGCTGGTTAACTAGGATCTGCAGCTTATCCATTAGGTAGGGAAATGGGCAGACTGGGTGGGCCAAGCGGTCCTTATCTGCCATCAAATTCTATGTTTCTATGTAATATCTCAAACAAAACAAAAAGCATCTACAAAACAAACAAAATTTATATAAACATTAATTTAAACAATTACAACAAATATTAAAAAAGCAAGAGCTGACCTAAACAAAGATTCTAAAAAGAAGTAGGGACTATACAGTTCAGTCTTGGAAGGCCTGATTATACAAGAAGGCCTTGAGGTGGGTCTTAAATATCTCCACAGAAGTGGCCTACCTAACAGCTGGAGTAGACAAATTCCACAGAATGGGAATGGTGACACTAAATGCTCTGTTGCCTGCTGTTCTTAAACTTGTCCTGGGAATCGCAAGAAGGCCCCTAGAGGAGAAGCGAAGGGAGAGGGTCGAGACAGCAGGAATGAGAAGATCCTTCAGGTAACCAGGGCCCAGGCCACATAGGGCCTTAAAGGTGAGTAAACCCACCTTAAAGAGGACCCTCCACCTAACTGGCAGCTAGTGCAGTTGACACAGCACTGGAGTGAGGTGACAGTACTTAGACTGTCCTGTAAGCAGCTTCACCGCCTCATTTTGCACCAGCTGCAGTTGGCACAGCGTACCCCCAGAGACCCCGAGATAGAGTGCATTACAGTAGCCCAGCCTGGGTGTCAAAAAGGCATGTAACAAGGTGGGGAGTTCCTGTGGCAGAACTAGGGGCTTTATCCTGGTGATATTCCTCAGATGATAAAAACTTGTATGGACAATGGAAGACACCTGATACTCCAGTGTCAATCCACTGTCCAGAATAACGCCCAGATCCCGCACCCTAGAGGAGGCCTTCAATGGTACAGAACTGAGAAAAAGCCCTGTCTCTGCACCAGAGGCCAACCTATCACGCCCTCTGTTCGACTCCACCACCAGTACCTCTGTCTTATCGGGGTTCAGTCACAACCAGCTGGAGGCCATCCAGTCATTGATTTCCATGAGACAGCTGTAAAGCACTTCCACTGCACGAGGTTTTCCAGGGGCAAAAGAAAGATACAGCTGGGTATCATCAGCATAGCAATGAAAGTCCACTCTGTACTTCCTAATGATCTGTCCCGGGGCAGCATATATACAGAGAACAACATCGGTGACAAGACTGAACCCTGGGGAACCCCACATAACAGGTGGCCAGGGGAGGAGGAGAAATTCCCCATCACTACCCTCTGCCTCCTGCTAGATAGAAAAGAGTAAAACCAGCAGATGACCATGCCAGCAAGTCCACTGAATTCCCTTAGGTGGTCAATCAGCACTTGATGGTCAACAGTATCAAATGCTGAAGAGAGATCAAGGAGAACAAGAATTGTCTCTTCCCCTCAATCTCTAGCCCTGAGAAGGTCATTATGCATCCGAACCAGTGCAGTTTCTGTGCTATACCTCACACGAAACCCAGACTGGAGTGGCTCATATAGATCATGGGCCATGAGATGCTCCTCAAGCTGAAGCGCCTCCACTTTCTCCACAATCTTACCCAAGAATGGAAGATTAGAAATGCAACAGTAATTTGCCTTGATCTCAGGGTCCAATGATGTTTTTTTCAGAAGGGGTCTCACCAATGCCTCCTTCAAGACATCAGGAAAAACACCCTCTGACAAGGAGCTCCAGACAATCGAGGCAAACACCGGGCCAACGGAGTCAACACATCTCATTACAAAATGAGTTGGCACTGGGTCCAGTTCACAATAGGTGTGCTGAAGCTTGGATGCGATCTCAATGACCTCAGCCACCTCCGCCGGTCTAAACTCGCCCCAACCAGGTGGAGAGCTCTCCAGTCACCCACAGTGACCACTGTTGGCCAAACTCTGGCCCACTGGTGGAACTTCCTGCCTGATGGCAGACACCCTGTCTGAGAAGAACCGAACAAACTCTTCGCACAATGTGTTTGAAAAAGTTACCTTCGGCTGTAGACAGGAAGGATGGAGAAGATTGTTTACAGTCCAAAAGAGCATAGTTGGTCAGTTTCTCCTGGCAGCAATTTCTCTGGACAGGAATTCTGCCTTCTTACGGTTGAATGCTCCCTGGTGTGCACCATAGTGCACACGCACGGCCAGTTTGTCTACCTCCAGGCCAGACTTCTGCCAGCAGCACTCTAATCTCTGACCCAAGGTCTTTATCTCCTTGAGCTCCCCATCATACCAAGGGGATCTCAAATGAGAAGACTTAGGTCATACATGAACTGGTGCGAGGGAGTCGAGCGCACCAGCAAGTGCCTTATTATAGGCATCCACTGCCATGCTTACACACCCACTGCATGCACTATCCATACTAGATAGGTCAGCCATCACCAAAAAACTCTCAGTGGTCAACCCCCTCAAAGCTCGATAGCTGACCATCTCTGCAAGGGGAGGGCTACTAGGGAGGGCCCCGAACAAGAACTTCACTGTACAATGGTTGGACCAAATGACCTGATCAATCCTGAGACTATTAATCTCAAGACCCAGTGAGAACACCAGATCCAACATGTGGCCACCCAAATGCGTTATGGAGGAAACACTCTGTGCAAAGCCCAAGGAAGACATCATCTTGAGGAAGTTGGAACCAAGCTGGGAAGATTCATCATTGGCCCAGACGTTGAAGTCCACCAGCACTAAACATCTGGGGGCCTCCAACGTCTCACCGACCATGAAATCAGCCACCTTCTGCAGAAAGTCTCCCACTGCCCCAGAGGGGCGATAGATCAAAAGAATCAGGCAGCCTGCGACAGGGCCTCCACAGACGGCCACACATTCAAATGAATGTGGTGCTCTCACTGGGTACAGAGTGAAGCCTAGTTCAGATCTAAAACAGATGGCTACCCCCCCACCCCTGCATTTCATTCCGGGGCAGTGCACCACGGTGTATCTGGAAGGGATGGCAGCCTCTAAAACTGGGCCAACATCGTCACCAATCCAGGTCTCCATAATGCAAGCCAGATCGGCTAAAGAAACCAAGTCCACAATAATTGCAGTCTTGTTTCTGACCGACCTGGCGTTGCAAAGCACCACCCTCAGGAGATTGGTGGACATTGCAGCCCTTCTAGCTACCTGCCCACTCGGTCTGGTGGGAACCCTGGTGACAGGAACCTAACACTTCTGGCCTCTCTCTAGAACCCGCCTAGTCCCAGAGCACCTTTTACACCCCACTACCTCAATCCTCACACCGACCACCATGCATGGGGCACCTCAACCCGGGTGAATCACATGCTTCCTCCCTATTCCAACCTCCTTACAGCACCTAGCTGTACTCACAAACACTGGGAGGCTGACGAAGGGCTGTAGATCATGCAGCAGGGGTGCCACATACACTATCCTAGCCCACCCCAGCCCCTCATATCTTCTCAGATATATCCTTGCTAATTATGTAACCCTGGCCAAAAAAACAACCCACAGACACACTCTATGCCACACACTACACACACACTACTCCCACACACCCAAATATACACTAAAATTTAAAGCCAAAACCTACCCCCCCAAAACTAACCCACCCAAATACTATAATGTAAAATACCTAAACACAGAACACAAAAATGCCTAAACACTACAATACAATGCAAATATATTAAAAAAGAATACTCTTTCCAAGCAGGCAACTACATGGGCTAGAATTAAGTAGCAGATAGTCCGAGTCCAAGTCCGAATAAATAAATCCAAGGTCTCGCAATAAGAGAAGAAAGGTGCTCAGGTTACCTGTTTCCAGCAGGGACTTAGGAGTTACAAAGAACCCAGAGTCACCAAATAATCAGAGCACAGGGTCAACCAAGGGGTAACTCACCCCTCTCATATGTGGAACCAGTTCAAAAAATGGTGGACCCCTCTTACCAGTCACAGAGTATGCCCAAGAGCACACACCTCCAAACAACACTGTTTCCTCTCATGGGCTCTCACCTCCATTGGAGAATCAACAGAGCCCCAGCATATTGCAATGGTCTTAAATACCAGGGAAAAAAGTCTGCAGTCACACAATTTGTAATTAAACAAGACTCACTTCACGTCCAAAATCACCGCATGAGGAAAACAAGCTAGGGCATCCAGAAAATTGCAGTTCCACTTCACCACTCCACAAAGTTTCTCCTCAAACTAGGCAATGTATGGGTTGAAACAATGATCCAGAAGCTGGAAAATGCAGAGTCCACAGCAGATAATTTAGGCAGTGCTGGAAGGTCCCGCCGAGATCCCAAAATCTCCACCCAGACCCGCACGCCACTACGTCTGCCCACCAGCTACCAAGCGGCAAAAGCAGAAGTGCCACAGATACGGCAGGCCAATAGCAGCAGCACCACTGCACACCACCAGGTCGGGGTCGGGGCCAGGAAGGAACTCCCCAACAATCCACGATGTCTGCCACCGGTCAATCACTGCTTAATCCTGGTTACTCTCACACCACCACTGGGACTCCACGCACTGCTCGCCACACTCCTCTCACGGCAGAATAAAAAAGAAGGACTCTGCGGATAGAACCTTTTTCAGACACAGATTGTAGGCAGATATTGGTGAGGACAACCACTAGTCCCATTTTCTCTTTGGAAAAATCACAAAGAATTTCAATGTCCGACTAGCAGCAAAAGAATTAAGCTTGTAAAACAGACAACATAAACAGAAATGCAGAATAAACTAAATAAACTAAATAAAAAAACATGCAGAAAATAACGCACAACTCTAATCCCGCATCTGATGGCTAGCCCAGCATGGCTCCTTGCCATCCGTAGACCATTGTAGGGAGGGTAGGTAGTTGTTAGGTGTAGAGGACAATTTTATTTATTTGTTGTTTAATAGTTTTCTTAAGGTTCTTTTCAATTTAGTTAGTTATTTAATCAGGTTTTATTTTGATGTTTTAGGAGTGTTTTGCTGTTATTGGGTTCTTCAGTATGTGTAGGAGGCCTACCCCCCATGGTCATGCACTATTCGTCCTCCACCCTTTATGCCCTTCATCCTTCCTTGCCCCATTACAGTTATCTGCATACTAGCACTCTAGAGTGCTTGGTATTGCTCGTTGGGGGGGTTGGGGGGCCGAACAGCAGAGGTCAAATGAGCGGGGCCATTGTATTTGTGTACTGAAATCCAGAAGACGCCCTTCAGTGAAATGGAATCTGACATGTGGTCCTCCATGCCTAGTTTCCATAACCAAGGGCACCACCAATATTGGTGAGCATGTAGCCCGAGCTGCTCCAGAGGCCCGTCCTACCTGAATGGTGTTGTGTAATGCCAGATCCATCAAAAATAAGACTGCAGTTAGTGCAGATCTTGTTGGGTCAGTGGATCTGGCTTGCATCACCGAGACATGGCTGGATGAGAATGCAGGTCCCATATTAGTGGCTGCTATTTCGGCCTGGTATTCGGTGCTGCACCGCCCAAGGTTGAACCACAGGTGGTGGTTGCGGTCTGTTTTAAGACCAAACTGGGCCTCACATGTGTACCAATTGAAGAGACTGAGTCATTTGAGTGTACCATAGTGGTGGGTGTGGGTTGTAGGATCACCCTCATTTACCATCCACCAGGTGATGAGAAGCATTTCCTACAGGAAGTTGCGGGCTTCATGATCGACATAGCGTTCGAGTCACCCAGGCTGATGGTCATGGGCGACTTCAATTCCTGGGTCAATGAACTCTCACAATTTGGTCAACACATCCTCCAACTGATGACATCTTTGGGTCTTACACAAGTTGTTACTTCTGCCACTCATAAAGGCGGTCACTCCCTTGACTTAGTCTTTCTCCTGGGGAGAGATGCCTTCAATTTGGGGGTGGGACCAGTTGGATGGTCCTATCACTACACCATGGGGTTCAGTTTTTGCGCTCCCCTTCATAGGCCTACCCCTGTGGAGATGGTCAGGTACTGCCCTTTGTGAGATGTAAGCTCTGAGGGCCAGGCGGCGGTGCTTGACCTATAGGAGTTTTCTGGAGTAAGCAATGACCCAGAGACCTTGGTGCTGGATTATAATAATGCCATCTCCTCAGCTCTGGATATCATTGCTCTTGTCCGTATTCCTCCTCTCCCCCTTCGCCCTCGACCCCATTGGTTTGATAGGACCTTGAGGGAGATGCGGTGACAAGGATGAAGATTAGAACGTTGCTGGCGGAGAACCGCCCTTGATGCCGACCATCTTAGATTGATGGAACATTATCAAGTCTATCACTCCGCAGTCTCCCATAAGAAGGCAGAGTTCCTGTCCAGGGAGATTGCAGCTGCTCAGAACCGACCAGCTCAGCTCTTTCAAACTGTAGACAGACTGTGCAACCCAGCCTGCCCGCAGGTTCAAAGAACCTTTTCACAAGTAGAATGTGAAGAGCTTGCTCGCTTCTTTGTGGCTAAGGTGGCTGACATCAGGGTGGCGCTCCAACCAGCACCTTCTATAGGAGAAGCTATGGATCGGCACCTGGTCACTAACCCTGAGTTCTCCTGGAGTTCCTTTGACCAACCGGAGCTCATTGATGTTATGCAGATTGTCCAGAGTATGCGCCCTACATGCTGTAGTTTGGATCCAGGCCCAACTTCCTGATTAAGGGTTGTTGGGATACCATTGGCTCGGTCATAGCATGGATAGTCTGGTGCTCCTTGGAGATGGGTGAGTTTCCTAGCTCCCTGAAGAAGGTGGTGGTAACACCCCTCCTGAAGAAAGCTTCTTTGGACCCAGACTGCCATGCTAACTACAGACCTATCTTTAACCTTCCCTTTGTGGGGAAGGTGATTGAGAAAGTAGTAGCCATGCAGCTGGAGAACCATTTGACCATCCGTGACATCTATGAACCATTCCAGTCTGGTTTCTGAAAGAGGCATAGCACCAAGAATGCACTGGTTCAGGTGCTGAATGATATCCTGATGGTGAGAGATTGGAAGAGCAGTTCCATCTTGGTTCTTCTTGATCTCTTCTTTAGCGTTTGACACTGTGGGCCATGGGGTTCTTCTTGAATGCCTCAGGTTCATCTGTGACCTGTCTAGTACAGTTCTCAGGTGGTTTAAATCTTTCTTCTCTGGCAGAACTCAGAGGGTGGTGTCAGGGATTATATCCTATGGCCCAGTCTCTCTGTCTTGTGGGGTACCTCAGGATTCGGTGTTGTCCCCCATGTTGTTCGCAGTGTACATGCTGCCCCTTGGAGACAATGTAAGAAGGTATGGGCTGAGGTTTCACTGCTATGCTGATAATATCCAGCTCTACCTATCTTTTGCACCTGACCAGGATAGAGCTCTCTCAGCATTTAACAACTGCCTCATTGAAATCCAGAAGTGGATGGATTCGAGCAGGCTGAGGTTGAACTCGGAGAAGACGGAGGTGTTTGTTGTGGACCCGGGTCACTGGATAGAGGGGAGGAGAGCTGGTTTGCCTTCAGGACTTTTTCTTGGTAGCTCACAGCTCCCCACCTCTGAACAGGTGTGAAATCTGGGGGTGATTTTTGATGACAGGCTGACATTGCGATCGCAGGTATCGGCAGTTGTCACATCTTCCTTCTGTCATCTGAGGAACATCTCCAGGATTAAACACCTTGTTCCATCCAGTGGTCTGCCTACATTGGTCCATGCCTTTATGACTTCATGCCTTGATTATTGCAACTCCCTTTATCTAGGGCTACCAAGGGTTTATATCTGCTGCTTGCAGCTAGTGCAGAACGCTGCAGCTCAGTTATTGATGGGTACTCCTCATGCCTGTCACATTTCTGCCGTGCTGCACGAACTGCACTGGTTGCCAGTAGAGTGGTGGATCACCTTTAAAGTCAGACTTTTGACTTATAAAGCCCTACACAGACTTGGCCCAGACTACCTGAAAGAGCTTCTGGTAATTGTGCATGACTAATTGTGATAAAATTATTTGTTGCACCCTGAGTTTAACATGATGTGTAAGGGTTATATGGGAGGGCCTAGGGGGGTCAGGATTATGTATGGGAGCTCCCTGCTGCATGATCTGCATCCTTTTATCTCCTTCCCAGTTTCAGATATCATGGCAAGATGCTGTTGGGAAGTGGGGATTAGAAGGAATCGAGCTGATCATGGGCAGTGGGGCATCCCATGCATATCGGATGGTGGTAGGATAGAGGTTGTTGGGTCCAGAAGGTGCCCTGGGTTTCGATGAGCACCTGGGAGAGGCCACATGTGGTTGGTGCCCATCTCCAGGGAATCCACCAGACTGAGTGGTCAGATAACCTGAGGGGCTGCTTCACCCTCCAGCCCCCTGAGGGTAGTGCTATGCAATGCCAGATCGATTAGAAATAAGACAGCAATTATTGCTGACTTGATTTCTTCAGTCAATCTGGCTTGCATTATGCAGACTTGGGTTGAGGATGATGCAGGCCCAGTTTTTGAGACCACAGTCCCACCTTGGTATACCGTGATGCACTGCCCCAGAGTGGAATGCAAGGTTGGCAGTGTAACTATCTGTTTTAGATCCAGTCTGGCATTCACCATGCACTCAGTGGGAAGTCCAGGTTCATTTGAATGTGTGGCTGTACGTGGGGGACCAGATGCGGGCTGCAGGATCTTCCTTATTGACCGCCCTTCTGGGCCGATGGGGAATTTCCTGCAGGAGGTCACTGAATTCATCGCCGATGGAATGCTGGAATCCCCCAGATGTGTTTTTCTGGGGGATTTGAATGTTTGGGTCGACGATGGGTATCAAAGGTGCAGTCATGATTTTTTTCGAACTATGTCCTCCCTGGGCCTGACACAAGCTGTTACTGCAGCGACTCATCAGGACGGCCACATGCTGGACCTGGTGTTCTCACTGGGGCTTGAGATTGCTAATCTCAGGATTGATCGAGTACCTTGGTCCGATCACTGCATGGTGCAGTTCATGCTCGGGGCTCCCACCAGAAGCCCTTCCCCTGCTGAGATGATGAGCTGTCACCGCTTACGGGGTTTGACCCCTGAGGGTTTTTTGGCGGCAGCTAAATTATCTAGTGTGGGTGTTGCATGCATTGTAGGTGTTGGTGCTGGGATTGACACCTATAATAGGGTGTTATCTGACACCATTAACTCCCTCACACCTGTCCGTGCATGACCCAGAACTTCATACCTGAGATCACCGTGGTTTGACGGAGATCTCAGGGAGATGAAGAGGATGGGTCAGAGGTTAGAGTGCTGCTGGAGGAGGTCCGGCTTGGAGGGGGACAAACTGGTCCTGCGTATGCATTATAATGCATGCCAGGAGGCAATCAACCATAAGAAGGCAGTGTTCCTGTCCAGGGAGATTGCTGCTGGGAAGAACTGACCTGCTATACTTTTCCGAGCTATAAACAGGCTACTCCATCCTGCTTGTCTGCAGACTGGGAAGGTTTTTTCTAGTACAGAGTGCAAAGAGTTTGCTCGGTTCTTCTTGGACAGAGTGTCCATGATCCGGCAGGTGGCTTCTTCAGCCAGCAATGTCATAGCTGGCAGTGGTCACCTTATGTGTTCTGAGTGCACTCTGCATGGTTGGGGGGAGTTTAGACCAGTGGAGGTTAGTGAGGTCATTGATGTGGCAGTCAATCTGAAGCACACCTTTTGTGAGCTGGACCCGGTGCCAACACATTTATTAATGAGATGTGTTGACTCTGTAGGCTCGGTGTTTGCCTTGATTGTTTGGTGTTCCTTATCCAAGGGGGTCTTTCTGGATGCCTTGAAGGAGGCACTAGCAAGACCCCTCTTAAAGAAATCAACTCTGGACCCGGAAGTCAAGGCAAATTGCCATCCTATAGCCATTCTTCCCTTTTGGCGAAGGTGGTGGAAAAGAAGGTGGCGCTTCAGTTGGAAGAGCACCTCATGACTCCTGAGTTGTATGAACCCTTCCAGTCAGGATTTTGGGCTAGGCATAGTACAGAAACTGAGCTTATTTGGGTGCAGAATGATCTCCTCAGGGCAAGATATCGGGGGGATAAGACAATTCTTGTTCTCCTTGATCTCTCTTCAGCATTTGACACTATGGACCATTGTGTGTTGCTTGACCACCTTATGGAGCTCTGCGAACTCACTGATACTGTCATCCACTGGTTTGAGTCCTTTTTTACAAATAGGAGGCAAAGGGTTGTGATGGGTAATTCTTCATCTATATCCAGCCTCCTTTTTTGCGGAGTTCCTCAAGGATCGGTAATGGCCCCAATGTTGTTCGTAGTGTATATGCTGCCCCTGGGAGGGATCATTAGGAAGTATAGCTTGGGTTTCCATTGCTATGCCAATGACACCCAGCTATATCTGTCCTTTGCCCCAGGATCATCCAACGCAGTGGATGTACTAAACATCTGCCTGGCTGAGATCAATGACTGGATGGCCTCCAGCTGGTTGCGACTGAACCCTGATAAGATGGAGGTATTGGTAGTGGAGTCGAACAGAGTATGTGATAGGATGGCCTCTGACACAGCAACTGGACTTGCTCAAGGAGCGGTGTCATTGAAGGCCTCCTCTTGGGTGTGAAATCTTGGAGTGATTCTGGACAGGAATTTAACTATGGAGGCACAAATATCCTCCACAGTTCATTCCTGTTTTTTCTATCTCAGATATATTGCCAGGATTAAGCCCCTTGTTCCACCTCTGGACCTCCCCACCTTGATACTTGCCTTAGTCACATCTAGGCTTGACTACTGCAATGCGCTCTACCTCGGAGTCACAGGGGGATCGCTCCGAAGGCTGCAGCTGGTGCAAAACGCAGCTGCCTGGTTACTTACTGGGCAGCATAAATTTTGCCACATTACACCAGTACTGCGTGAATTACACTGGCTGCCAGTCAGGTGAAGAATCCTCTTTAAGGTGGGTATTCTCACCTATAAGGCCCTACACGGGCAGGGCCCTAGTTATCTGTTGGACCTTCTGGTACTTGTTCTCTCTACCTGCCCTGTATGTTCCTCTAGTGGGGGCCTCCTAGCCATTCCTAGAATGAGGCTAAAATCTGCTGGTGACAGAGCTTTCAGTGTCACAGCTCCCATTCTTTGGAATTCTTTGTTGGTTGAGGACAGAGGAGCACCCACTGTAGATATATTTAAGGCTCGCCTGAAGGCCCTCCTATTTTCCCAAGCTTTTTATGGGATAAAACCATGAGTTGTAGTAAAGATCTGATATTATTTGCTGAGTTATTTATTTTATTTTTTTTATTTTGTTTAAAATTTGTGATGTTTTATTTTATCTTGATGCTGTTTTATCTATTTTGTACAGCACCCAGAGCCTTCGGGATTGGGCATCTTTTAAATAAATTTTGCCTTGCCTTACCTTACTGCCCTAGGTGATCGCTCCGCTTGGTGGATGAGGGGTTGCTAGAGATTCCAAGCGTTTCTTTAAAATCTTTGGGGGCCCATGCTTTTATGTATATGGCCCCAGCCCTTTGAAATCCTCTGCCTTGTCCGCTTTGGGAGTGCTTGTCTGTGGAGGAATTTAAACAGACCCTGAAGATCCATTTGTGGCATCAAGCGTATCTGACTTGATATTATTTTATTGGATTTTATGAACCAATATTTACTGTATGTGGTTTTAATATACTGTTTTTATCTGGAATTGTGTGTTAAAGTACCTTGGTTTTGGAAAGGTGTGGTACAAATAAATATTATTGTTATAATTATGTACAGTTTGTGGTCTCAGTTTTCTGACCACCCTGTGTCCTGAATGCTGCTGCTAGGGTGTTCAGTTTGACTTGGGGGGGGGCTCCTTTGTGGTCTCAGTCAGTTGTCCGATCCCGTTTTTTTTTTCCCTTTACTTTTTTGTGGTCTCACTGCTCCGACTGTGCTTCATGCTGGTGTTCTTTTTTCTTTGCAACCACATGTGTGCCACACAGCACAACTGGCAGAGAATGGAACTGCAGCTTTCCACCAGAGGAACTGCACTAGCACAACCGGGCAAGTGACAGAGATCCTGCACTAGCCCATGACAATCTGCACTAGTACCTGGGCTAGTAAATGAATATTAAGATTGACCCCTGCTGGCATTTATGCTGCTGCCAGTGAATGGTATGCTTAGTTTGCAAATGTGAGTGTAAACCTTTTGCCCTTAAGTGTGACCCTGCCTTGCCCCACTGACTTTATAATTTGCATATTTGGCAAATTGCTGTACTTTCGTCATTCTCTTGTACAGAAAAAAGTCCCACACGAGAGATTTGTCCATTCTAAATGTTTTTTAGGGCTGCAGTGGGTGGATCCCGGCAGTCTTATTGCTTTCAGTAAAAGGGGACTCTGAATTCTTTCCTTCCTAATAACAGTTGCATCACAATTCCCTATGCAGTCTGTGAAACCCTCCGCTGTGTCAATGCAGTCTTCTCATTGGCACAGTTTTTTGCTATGTGAGATGGGGGTTGGGGGCAGTGTAGTTTGATATTACACTGACTCACATTACTAAGATTCTTGGCTTTCTTTCATGTTAGATACAAACAGCTCAAGCACGTTATGTAAGAGTGTGATGACCTACTTCATGTGATATGTAGCACTACCTGAACACCAAATATAGGTTTAGCACTTAAATTCTGCAATGCACAATTTCTGTATGAAATATTAGTCTTGTTAGTATGTATACACCAGGACCTCTTTGTGAATGAGCTTGCTCAATGGAGTTTTCCTGCAATAACCTGAACTTGAACAGAACTAGATGTCTGTCTCGGGGGTGGGGGGCCTGGGCTGTAGAGTGTGACATTACTCACCTTACAGACATTCCCAGCTTTCTTACATCTTTGATGTCAATGTGTGTGTGTGTGTGTGTGTGTGTGTGTGTGTGTGTGTGGAGTAATAACTATTCAATTTCAATTTGGAAGGATGGAGAAGTTTGGCACTATTGTCATTTGTTCTTGTAATATGATCTATGGTTGCACTGTCTCAACATTATGCATTTATATATAAGTAAAAACATATACATAAAAGGTTTTAAAAAAAGAGAGCCGTTCCAAGCATTGACTTGGTGCTAGATTCTATCACCGTTGAAAACTTTCATACTGTAGAGAAGCAGAAGTATGCATTTTCTGTATTCATTTCATACTGGAGCATAAAGTGTTTTTTTTTTTAAATAGTTCCTACAGCTGGAAGAAATGGAATTGTCCTGGTTAGCTTTAGCTTACAGACATTCACCACCAAATCCCATGGATTTGAATCATTTTAAAATTCCTGCATCATTTATAAAGACAAAGTAAAACCAGTTTGGCAAAATCAGGTTCTTATTTTTGAAGTTTTATTGACATTGTTGTTACATATTTTCGTATATTCAGTAGGAGTGAGGATTATTTTAAATGTTAATTACATTTGGGAGAACTTTAAAGACACTGTAGAACACAGCAGGTGGTATTTTCAAAAGTTAAAAAGAATGATATAGTTGTGTCAAGACAACTAAATTTGCATAATGCAGATGCAGCATATAATTGCACCATAATTTCATAGCTGCATCAAAACAACACTTACACTTGCATCATAATTGTAACATATTTGCAATTTGTGGGATGCATCATTACTGCGTCACATTTTGCATCACTAATCTAGATACAGGGGCAACAGACTGGTGCATCCATCTTCTCATGGTAATGCACCTTTATGATACAGACACAGCTATGATCTGTGATACAAAAGTGGTACAACTTGCTACTGCATCTGCAACAAATCTTTGAAAATACAGGTCTGTACATTTGCCCCCCACCCCACATCTCATATAAACTCCAGACAGTCAACTTCAGATAATGGGTCCGTAATGAAGCACATACCTTGCAATACAGATTTGCAACAAATGGAGGAAAATAAGATTAGGGCCCATGTTAACTGAAAACCATTGACTGCTGCCCATATATACTGTACACATGTGTGTGCTATTAACCTCATCTTTTCTGAAAAATTATACCTTTACCAGCTGCCTTACATTGAGAGGGACAGGAAGGAAGCAAGAGAAGTCATGCTGCTGACTCCACTATTTTTGAAACATTACACCTGTACTATTTGCCTTAAGATATTTAAACTAATTTCCTAATAATTTTAAAGATGAAGCACCTTAGTATCTAAACTGGAAAATGAGGTGTTTCTTCACAGATGCCCAATCTATGAAAAAAGTTCTCATCATTATGACAAGAAAAACAGTTTAAGATTTCCCCTCCTGGTAAAAGATGCATCTAGCCAGGGCTATGAAGATAATTGTGGGGCAGCAGGGTAAATCATATGAGGAGAGACTGAGGGTCCTAAATATCTACTCCCTGGAGGACAGAAGGGAGAAGTGAGACATGATTGAGACCTTCAAGCACTTGAAAAAGATTACTAAGGTGAACAGTGAGGGTGTCTTCAGACTACGCTGTAGCAAAACCATGAAGGGGCACAACCTGAAGTTGCAGAGTGGGTGTTTTAGAGGGAAGTAGGAAGACACTTCATCACAGAAAGGGTGGTGAACAAATGTAATGCACTGCCAGAAGAGGTGATCTCATTGAGGACAGTGGGTGACTTCAAGAGAAGCTGGGATAGATATAGAGGGAAGATAAATGCAATAGAAGGAGGGGAGAAAGCTAATGGAAAGGTAGGGGAGGGGGAGTAGGGACACCAGCCTGAGCTAAGAACCCTGGGCAATGAGCAGACTAGATAGACCAAAAAGCCTAATTCTGTTGGCTTCTTCATATGTCCATAGTAGTGATGGGCCAAGTGGCCCCAATTTGCTCCATGAAGTGATTCACGGAGTAAGGCGGTGTGAGTGCTCCATAGCGTGAAGCAGAGTACTTCACGTTATAATGGAGAAATAGAGTCCATTGAAAACAATGACTTTGTTACTCTGCCTTCCACCGCCTTGTTTTAAGCTCCAAAGGTGAATTTTGCAGTGATTCATGGGATTTCAGGTCACATGAGCTCTAGATTGTTCTGCACAGCCTCAGTTTGGGGTAGTGTATAGGAAGCTGTAGGAGACAATCTGCTCTGAGAGCTCTCTGTGATTCAAACCTTCAAAAGCTGTTAAAAAAGCCTTTTTGAGTCTTTTTTTTTTTGCTGAAACTTTAGTTCATCGATTATAGGAAACCCTCCTGTGCTCATATCATCGAGCATTTATTATTTGTGTATGGATTTTGAATGTTAATGTACAACATTCAGTCTGTGTACTGAGAGACAGTGGAAGTGTGCTTTGGGGGAAGGGTGTATCTGTGGTGTGGTGTAGGTAGATTAACTTGGAGAAAAAGACTGCCTTCTGTTTTGGTGCTATTTTTCTTGTTTAACTGTGTTAATGTACACACATAGTAATATTTTCAATATTTCTTGTCATTTTTTTGCTGATTGTTGTGGTGCAGCAGTGCATAATTTTAGTTTGTTTAAAATATGTGGTTATAGTACTGAAGTTTTCAATTTGCTATGCATTACTTAGTGTGTGTGAGAATGTGTGTGAAACGTGTCATCAAATCAGACTCCTTTTATTGTGCCACAAAATAATTTCAGAAATGTGAAGCTGCTATCCACTGCAGCTGTGTGATTTTTGTACTTCTTTATGGTATCTTTACTGGTACTAGTACTAGTGACTGTTACTGCCGCAGTGCATCATTTTAGTTTGTTTAAAATACTGTAGGTGGTTATAGTACTGAAATTTTCAATTTGCTATGCATTGTTTAGTGTGTGTGAGAGTATGTGTGTGATGCGTGTCATCAAATCAGACACCTTTTATTGTGCCACATAATAATTTTAGCAATGTGAAGCTGCTATCCGCTGCAGCTGTGTGATTTTTGTACTTCTTTGTGGTATCTTTACTGGTACTAGTACTAGTGACTGTTACTGCAGCAGTACAGTACATTTACCCCAGCATGACCGCTAAACTAGTAAGGTATTCTTTCCCAGATTTGAATTTCTGATGGTGAGCACTGGTTAGGTGTTGTGCCTTTGTGTCTGCATCTCTTCAGTGCACAATGCAATCTTAATCTGTTTGTGCATTTGCATCTCTTTAGGGCCCAATCTCCATCTGTTACTTAAGTCACAGTTGTTTCTTTGGCTTCCCTTCAGAGTACTGGACAGGTGTGGCGCTTAATTCTGTAGGAACATTGTACTCATTAATATGCGTTTTTAAGTCAGGACCATCATCACGAGTCACTCGCGATACAAATCACGTTCCTCATCATCACTGTCACAAATGCAGTCACAAATCATGATTCTCGATCATTCATGTTATGAATCACAACATTAATTTTTTTTCTAGTTACTTGGATGTACTGTAAGCCTATTTTGTAGTATCTCTCCAGGCTTCACCACCCCACCATTGTACTCATTGATATGTGTTTTTAAGTCTGGGAGTTTTAAGCTACAGCTCATCAGGGAAGTACAACTGTAGGCGGTAAGCATTCACGTTTCTTCATCATCCTGGTCACAAATGCAGTCACAAATCACGATTCACGATCATTCACATTACAAATCACATTAATTTTTTTTCTAGTTACTTGGATGTATTTTAAGCCTGTTTTGTAGTATGTCTCCAGGCTTCACCACCCCACCATTGTACTCATTGATATGTGTTTTTAAGTCTGGGAGTTTTAAGCTACAGCTCATCGAGGCCCAGGGAAGTACAGCCATAGGTATTCAAGTTTCTTCATCATCACGGTCACAAATGCAGTCACAAATTATGATTTATGATCATGTCATGAATCACAACATACATGTTTTTTAATAGTTACTTGGATGTATTGTAAGCCTGCTGGTCACAGTGCTGAACAGGGATGGGATCCATACCTGGGCCCGGGGGAACATGCACATCCTGCTCCAGAGGACCTGGTGCCGGACTTGGTGGTGGTGGTGGTGGTTCAACTGCCTCAGAGTCAGGACAGGAGGCGGTGCTGTTCCTGCTTCGGGGGGGCACTCACAAGTTTTGAGTGGTCCAACAGGAATGGTCGCCCATGCCCCCACACATGAACACGGTACGATGCTTACCACTACCACGCTCTCCCAGTGCTGCCCCATCCCAGTCATACCCTCACCCTGGTCCATCTCTCCTACTGAGCTCCCTCAATCTGAGCAATCACTACTCACACTGTCACACAATACACACACACTGTCACACAGACACAGACAAACAACTAACTACTTATAAAGGTAAGAAAAATAAAATTTACAGAAAGAACAAATTAAGTAAAAAAAGAGTACAGAAAAGAAAAAAAATGTAGCTTTTAAAAAAGCTGTTGGGTCTAAATCAAAGTTTAAATCTCCTCCTCGCTCTGATCTAAAAGTATCAGCAGCTACAAAACACACTACTCTCTCTCTGACTGCACAGGAGAAAGTAAAAGAGTCTGTTTGTATGTCTCACTTTCTTCCTGCCTAGCTAAACAGCATGAGACTTATAGTACTATAAGCCATGTGATGTGTGGGGGGCTGCCAAATCTGAAACACCAAGTGGATCACTTAGAATCATAATGAGGAACGAGAAGTCCATTAAAAACAATGACTTTGCCTTACTTCGCATTGCCATTCCGCCTTATAGCAGATGGTAATGACAAGGCGGAGTGAGCACTTTGCGTTGCCCACTCCATGTAGCGGAGTGGCAACACAAAGTGCCCACTTTTGGTTCACTTCGCCGGTGGAATTTAAATTCGCTGCATCTCTAGTCCATAGGTTCGTATGAGGTTGCAGCCTTAAGTAAAAATGTTAATTCTTTCAGAAAACAGCCTACTATTCAGTATGTTAATCTATTAGTTTAACTATATAATATGAATAAATAAGAGATTATACCTTATAGATGCTGTTTCATTTATTTTCTTGGTTGCTAAGCAATACAAACCACAATCCTGTATGAGCCTACAAAGGGTACAATAAATGCTATTATTTATTGCGCTGTCATAATTATTCTGATTCTTTTTGAACTAGCTAAATTCTTAGAGTAAACAATATATACTCTCAGAACTCACTTCCATTCTATTGTTCTTATGTTTGTTTATTGGAGATTTTCTGTGCTGGCCCACCCACTGGTGCAGCTGCAAGGTGCCTGCTTATAGTGCCGACATCCTTGGTTGGATGATGGACTCAGGAGTCATAGGGACGTCCGGGAAGGGAAGGATCAAACATTCAGGGGACTATTCTCCTTTTCTGGGGGAAGGAGTAAGAGTGTCCGATGCTTTGCAGAGACCTGGCAGAGGCTGGGGATACTGCTGCAGCCAGCGCCATCACCTTAGGGGAAAGGGTAGATGCTGGACATCATTGCACATCCCTGCCACAGAGATCCAGTATTCAGAAAGACAGCTGGCCTCTGGGGATGATGCCCTGCTCTGCCACTGTCTCCACTGCCACCACTGTTTGCCGGGGTGGTCCTGCTCCTGTGACCCCAACCTGGGAGGTAAGCTGGCGCTTGCCAATGGTATCTCTTGGGGGGGCACTCACTCTGTGACCCTACCAGGCGGGAAGCCTGGCCATGGGGGGACAATAGGCAGTACAGGGCTGAGCTATACTAAGGATCGGGGGCTGCCCTCCCCAAAAAAGGTGAGGGTTTCTTCCCTTTCACTTCTTTACACATGTCTGTAGATATTCTATTCCCTCTCACTCCTTAAGCTGTGCCTATCATGTTTGTCAAAACAATAAAATAATGGTCCCCAAATTAATCATGTTCTAATATAACTATTCATAATAATATAAATGTTTCAGTTAGTAACTAGCACACCATTATTATTTTGTCATTGTATGACTTCTTTAAGATTGGTGGTTCAATGTTGCTACTAGTACCACTTCCCCTAAAGAAAAATCAAATAACCTCATTAGCCTGTATCAGCATCACATCTGTAAGACTGCTGCACTCGAAGCACTAAAGATTCTAAAATACACCTTTATACTCCTGCAGACACTCTATCCACTCTGCTAGCTCTAAACCCTACTAAAGGTAGCTCATCTGATGGACTGGATTATAAGCTCCTCAAGAGATAAGTCCCTCTATCTCTCCGCCCCAGCAACAGCTGCCCCAGTGGCTGTCATCCTAATTTTTTTTTCCACAGCCACAGTGCCTAAAATCTGGAAACAAGCCCTAGTCTTACCTCTCTATTGGGGGGGGGGCGATCCTTCCTATCCCAGAAATTACTGCCCTATTTCCCTTCTCCCTATCCTATCCAAACTCCAGGAACACCTGGTCCTGTCTCAGCTCTCCACCTACCTCTCTGATCTAACTTTTTCACCCCTCTTTCCAATTTGGTTTTAAGAAACATCACTCCACCACCACCTCCCTACTTAAGCTCAGAATCCATCTTTACAGGGATGGGTAGTGGCCTAATCACCTCTGCCATCTTTGTAGACCTTGCAAAGGCTTTCAACATGGTTTCCCTCGCCCTTCTCCTAAACAGCCTCTCCACAGCTGGTCTGTCTGTCTGTACTACAGATTGGTTCAGAGCTTACCTTATAGGTAGGACACAATCAGTCAGGATTGCTGACTCAGTATCCACCCCCCTTGCAACAGACATTGGTGTCCCTCAAAGATCATTTTCTTTATTTTCCTAAATAACCTTCTGTCAATATGTACCTCAGCCTCCATATTTACGCTGATGGCACTGTTCTGTTCACCTCTGGCTGTACTGTCTCAGATGTTGAAACCAGACTCCAGTTAGACAACAACAAGTTCCAATTCTGGCTGGAGTCTGGCTCTACCAGCATCTTAACTTCTCTGGACACGTGGACGCTATTCTGAAAAAACTGCACCCCAAGCTTGGTGATCTTTTCAGGGACTTTAAGGTGTGAACTAGTCCAGAAGATCATTCACCTTATCTTTGACTACTGTGATATAGCCTACAGTGTTGCCCGTAAGTCTACCTTAACCAGATTGTATTTACTCTTCAGCTCCTTCTGCCACTTCATTCTTCATGTGCCTCCACGCACCCACCACTGCAATCATTACCACTCCATTGCTTTCCCCTCACTTACCAATAGCCAGCTGACACATATTGCTAAATTCACTTCTAAATTCTGGTTCAAACTCCTCCCCCCTCATATCTCAACTGCTCTGGCTATCGCTCCACCCTCCGAATGCTTACTCAGATCCATTGACCCTAGGATACTGGTTGTCCCTCGTAGACTCACTACAGCTGGCCAGTCTGCCTTCTTTCATAACTTTCCAAAGCTCTGGAACTCCTTGACACCTCAAATTAGACACTCATCTTCCTCTTACTCTAGATCCTTAGCCCTTACAAATTACTACTCCTCTAACTGCTCATGCCCCTAGTTGTGTTCAGCTAATTGCTTTGCTCTGCTTAATTGCTTCATGGCTCTACTGTCACTCAGTGTTAGTTGCCCCCAGCACTTAAAAATACTGTTTGCATGTTAAATCACTCCGAATTTGTTTTTCAGCATTTCTACTTAACTAACATACCTTGTAAGCCTTGCTGTATCACTGTTGTGGTATCAAGTATCTGTACAAATTCACTTTACTGTATATGAATACTTGTACTTTTTTTTTTGACTTTGCTTTGCATTTGTATCTGTATCTCCCATTACCCTCTCCCCCAGGACACACCAGAAGACATGCAACTTGTTATTCAGTGTGCCTTTCTGGTGAATCTTTTCAATAAATAAAAATAAATATAGTGTAGCAAGGCTATTCATTTACACAGAGTCCCCATCAGCAGTGGGTGATACTGCATGTGTTCTAGACCATCCTCACTGCCTTCTTTTTAATGGAGGTACACACAACCCTACCATGTCAAGTGAACAAATGACACACCTGGCATCGCTACATCACTTGGTGTGCCATGCCGTTACACAGAATGTGGTGACATCATGCATTACTGGTGACATAGTTGGGCACCCAGTTGCCTGCAAAAGGCTGCAAAAACCCCTCCCAGGCCAACACAGTCAGCCCCACACCAAAAAGGAACAGGGTTGGGGGCCCTGATATGACGATAAGCTGATTTCATTAAGGTCATCAACTTGGACCTAAAAAATGAATAGCAGCACCAGCTAGAAGCAATACAGTAATACCGTGGTATATCATAAAATGCTGCAGTATGCTGTGGGAAACAATGCAGTTCAATGGCAATTAAAGCCCTGCAGTATTTATAAATGTTTTTATAAGCCCATTATTTTGATTACTATGGAAATAAAAAAAACAAGTAGCAAACTTGAGAACTAAACAAGATACTGATAAGCTGAGTATTTTAAAAGGTTCAGAAGTGAGGAGGGGGAAATAGGGTGGGGGTCCTTAATAATATCCAGTCATGGCCTTTACCCAGTAAATTGAACAGACCATGACTAGCAGCACTGATCTGTGTCATAATTTAATTCAATGCAGAATTATTTCCAAGGCAGCTGCTTGTAATACTCCTAGTATTTTCAGAAGTGATATTGCTACTGATGAGAGACATGAGAGAAACAAGGCAAAGAAGAAATGTTTGAAACTCAGTGCTTCAGAAAAATACTACTACTTTACAAATGCAGTCCTGAGAACAGACAGTACGCATTTGATGCCTTTGAAAAATTATATCCCCTACAGTCAATTTTTAAGATTAAAAAGAAAACAGTTGCCAGCCTGGTGGCGTGGAGGGCTAAGGCATCATGGCTTTCCTCCTGTGACACCAGTGGCCCATGTTCACAGTACGAGAGGATTGCAGGGAGTTGGCTTGGGAGGAGGAGGATCGAGAGTCCCAAGGACAGCTCTCCTCCTCCAGAGAGGTGGGGGGGACCAGCGAGTGGTGCTTGCCTGGCCCCTAGCAGAGGCTGGGGGATGGCGCACCAATGCTCTTCAAGGTGGGTGGAGGAGGGGCAGATGCTCAGTGTGCCACACATGGGAGCATGCGTGTCACTGCAACTGGCATCATTGCATGCACTTTGCTCTGAGAGAAAAAAAGAGGAAACATGTCTCCAGTGGTTGGATGATGGAGGGGCTAGCAGGTCCCACTCCCAAATCAGCTGGACATTGACCGGAACTGGACCCGATCTTCAGTGGGGGCCTGGGGCTCCTGGCCAATCCCACTGTGGTGGACAAGCCCTGGGGGAAGATGATTGGCACTGATGGTGGATGTTGGGGGATGGGACTGGGGCTCCCTCCTGAACGTGGCCTGCCAGAGACAGGGGATAAAAAGTAATAAAAAAGAAAATGTTGTTTATCTGAACTATATGACTGACAGGCTAAGGAACTGGAGATGAGATTTCTCTATAGGGGTTATAGCAAAACATTACTCAGAAAGGCTAGAGATAAAGCTGATTTACTGAAAAAAAAGAACAATGAAAAGCCACTAGAAAAATAAAATTCATGAACCTGGTCCTGTTACTTTTGTCAGTAAATTCAATCATTTGGCAGGTAAAATTGACAATATAATTTATTGTAACTGCCCTATCCTGCTTGGTGACATTGATGTGACTTCAGCAGTGGGTGATACCCCATGCTTTAATTTAAGCAGAGCAAACAGTCTGAGAAACAAATTAGTCCATAGCCGATTTGAAACAAATTAATCTACTATCATTAATGACCAATAGTTACCATACAAACCAATATGTTTCTTCAAATGACACAATTGTAATGTGTGCACATATGCACAGCCTGATAAAGAGTTTGTACACCCCCTTCATGAAGATTTAAAGTTGGAGACATGTGAATTTATTAATTGCAGTACTGACTTTGTCTCATATGTTCTATGGTGTAGCTGCAATAAGATATATGTGCGGAGAACAGTGCCCAGCTTGAAGACTAGCACAGAAGACAATTGAGCAATATTATTAATAGGAGACATGACACATAGAAACATAGAATTTGATGGCAGATAAGTACCACTTGGCCCAACAAGTCTACCCATTTCCCTACCTGAAGGATAAGCTGCAGATTCTAGTCAATCAACAGCTTATGTCCTCCTACCCCCACTAAAATTGCCTTATGCCTGTCCCATGCATTCTTGAATTCTCCCACTGTTCCTAAATCCACAACCTCCTCAGAAAGGCTGTTCCATACATCCACAACCTTCTCTGTGAAAAAATACTTTCTAACATTACTGCTGAACTGTCCACCCTCTATCTTCAAATTGTGCCCCCTAGTTCTTGCACATCTCTTCTTCTGAAAGATGCTACCCTCTTGTACTTTGTTAATTCCCTTGAGATACTTGAACTTTTCTATCATGTCCCCCACCCTCCTTTTCTCAAGGGTATACATATTAAGCTGCTTTAGTGTCTCCTTGTATGTCTTCTGGTGCAGATCCTGCACCATTTTGGTTGCCCTCCTCTGAACAGCCTCCACTCTGTTTATGTCTTTGTGGAGATGGGGTCTCCAGAATTGCACGCAGTACTCCATATGGGGTCTCACCAACTGTCTATACAGAGGGATAACAACTTCCTGTTTTCTAGTGTTAATGCCTCTCCCTATGCATCCCAGTATCCCCCCAGCCCTCCTTACTGCCTTCTCACATTGCTTGCCCACCTTTAGGTCATCTGATATAATTACTCCTAGGTCTCTTTCGATTTTTGTTGTTGTTATTAACTCACCCCCAATGTGTACTCTTTCCCTGGGTTTTTGTTTCCCAGATGCATTACCTTGCACTTCTTTGCATTGAATCTGAGCTGCAACCTATTTGACCATTCCTCCAACCTTGCCAAGTCCCTTTGCATCCTTTCCACTCCACGTTGTGTATCAACCCTGTTGCAGATCTTTGTGTCATCTGCAAAGAGACATACCTTTCCTTCCCAGTGCTCTCCATTGTCACTTACAAAGACATTAAAGAGGACCGGTCCCAGTACTGAACCCTGCTGTACCCCACCAGTTGCCCTCCTTTCTTCACTGTGGACACCCCACTTGATAGTCATTTGTTTGTATTGCCATAATTCAAATCCTACAGAATTAAATTTCATAGACATTGGGAGACTGAGTCCTTTGCAGGGAGGGGGGATGAGTGAATAAAATAATGTGGAAAAAATCAACTTGGATTTATGAATTACAAAGCTTTACTCCTGCTGGTTTAAGTAACCAATGGGATTTGAAATCTTTTTTTAAAAGATTAACTAGCCATGCCCCCTGAGAAAGACTTGTCAAGAGTCGAAGTGCTTGGGCTTCCTACAGCCATAAAGACTTTTTTTACCTGTAGCCACATCTTTACATCTAGCATTTGCTGCATTTGTCAGCTTTCTTGCTTATATTGGATTGTATTTGTACTTAAGGTGGTTCATAGTATTACTGCCATTGAATAATTTTCAGCATTATGCTGTGCCTGGCTACTACAGGTAGTTTCCTTTATCAGTACTCAGGACTTTTGAATTCTTTGCTTCTGCATTTGAGAACTGGCTGCCCTACTTCCCTGAGCACCAGCCCTGCACCGAGTATCATGCCCCCCCCTTTTGGAACCAGAAACATAGAAACATAGATTGCTTGCAGATAAGGACCATTTGCCACCCCCCAAGTCTGCCCATTTTTCCCTGCCTACAGTAACACTGCAGATCCTACATGAGCTCTGGTCAGTTCTCCCTCCTCCTTTTCACTGAGATTCCCTTCTGCCTATCCCATGTATTCTGGAACCCCACTACTGTTTTTGCTCCTGCCATCTTCAATGAAATGCTTTTCCAGGAGTCCACCACTCTCTCTCTCTCTCTCTCTCTCTGAAGTACTTCCTCTCATTTCTCCTGAAATCACCCCCCCCCCCAGCTTCATATCAGGTCCCGGTGTTTCTGAATGCCTTTTTTATTTTGTATCTTTTTATAACAAGGCTATGTTGGAAATCTGTTGTAACAGTATTACAAAGTAACACATTTATGAGCCCACATTACATTTTGCAAACACAGGCGCCTAACTTTGATACATTTCAATATTTTGCCCCCAAATTATTCACCTGCAGCCCTATCAGCTCTGGCCAGAGTTTGTTTAGAAGGGGGATCACACACTGGATTGGGGAGGACTGGGTATTGCTGCTGTTCCTGCTTCTGTGTCTGATGTTGCACCTGCTGCCACTTAGTGACATCAATATTATGTAGTTGTGCTTGTGGATTACCTATCACTGCTTTTACAGTTGGAGCTTGTAACAGTTTTACATGCTGGGGACAGGTAGAAAAATCCTTAACAGGGACATGGAGTGGTTCATAATCAGGGTCTATAACAGGGTCCTCATACACACCACCATGATCCTCCATGCTACCACTTTCGCTGAGTGTAATGTCTTCTATATCCTCCTTGTCCTCACAAACCATCAGCCCAACCTCATTACCAGTAGAACTACACTGGCGTACAGGTTTACTTTAGTGCACAATGTTTTTACTACCCATCTTGGCTGTCGGCACATCATCCTGAGTATCACAAGTGCTAGTATTACTGAAACACTGAATCAGTGCCAATGTCAAATCCTGACTCTGAGACTGTGATTCATCCTGAGAATCCATCATTAATGCTGCAACATTAACAGCAGATTTCAGTCCCCCTCCCCCATTGCACTTAACTATGCTGCTGATGACTCCTCCTTAACAGTAACCTTTTTGGTTTTCCCATTGCTGGTAATATTACCTGCACTATCAAAAAATGAACTGATACTAATGCCACCCTTACATACTCCACCAGAAAAACTCTGACCCTGCATAGACAATTTGGTACATAAAGTGCTACCACTGTACCTGCACCCACTATACTGCTGCCTACAGGACTGACAGCTTTGCAGCTGCAACAACCTGTGCCAGAATCACTATCATCACGAATGTCAACAGGAGGAGTGCTATAAGTCAAAATCCCACTTTACTGCCACTTCCACCACGCACACTAACTCTGTTCTTTCCTACCATCTTTTTAAACTACGTATTTAAAGTACAAGAAAAAAAAACAATAGCTGTGTCACAAAACTTCAGTATATAAATCTCAGATGGCAATACTGTTCTGGATTAATATAAAACAATAACAACACGCTCTCACAGTATTTCCTTGCCAAAAAAAATAAAAAACTGCAGTTTTGAATACAAATTGCAGACACTAGTCTATAATTCAAAAAACAAAACTATGGTCCTGTTTTCCTATTAACTATTAAAGTAAATTTAGATCTCCGATTAATATTTGCAAAATTGCAGTAGAAGGATCTTCCAACACAAAATCACTGTCCAACCATTTCTACATATGACTGAAACACAGTTTGTCTTTTGCTGTAAGCAGAATGCAAAAAACTGCAGACAGATAGTGCAGTAGAACTTTCCACTTCACCAAACTCTCAAGTACTGTAAACAAAATGAGGAGGAGCAGTCACTTGACTGAGACGGGGGGGGGGGTTGCTATAGCAACTAACCTTTGACACCTAAAATTCCACCTAATGAAACAAAAATCAGGTGACTACACTGCTCCTGGTATTTTTTTTTAAATCAAGCTGTCTGGTCCCCATCACCTCCTCCTGCTGACTGGCAATGTGGACACACATTTATTTTTAGCATTTTCTTCTCGGCACCCCAAGGCCCCAGCACATGGCCATGCGAGCATGTGAAGGCACGCATCACACCCAGTGCTGCCAGTTCAGCCCCTTCCACCTCCCAATGCCTTCTCTGCCCCTCTCCATCTACACTACCCACTGGACCTCCACCCAGTGGGAGCAGAACTATGTGGCGGTGCCAATCTACCCTCACTCCCTTTGGAGTGGAGAGATGAATGCTCAATCCTGCTCCGCCCTCCCACTCATGCCGGCATCCTGATGGCCCTAGGTCATTTCTGAACCTGGGTTGCTGAGCACTACTGGGACGGCTTGCTCCTGGAATTTTTTGAAGGGTGTTCTGCAGAATAAAATTACGAACAGCAGAATATTTCCATGAACTGCAGAATATTTTTGACGAATGTTTTAAACTAGCATTTTGAAACTACTGTGATATTCAATAGAAACTTTAAGCTGAATCAAAAAAAATCATATCATTTAATTGACAGAGAGGGACTGTAAAAAAGTGCAGTTTTGTAATTTATTTCCCACTTAAACTAACAGAATCACATGACTAAACAGCTCACTGAATATATTTCCATGAATTAAGTGTGAGAGTGGCTAATTCTTTCTGTAACCATTAAATTCTGCAGGTCAGATAATGTTTTCTGCAGTATACTAGCTTATTCCCCAGTTTAGTTAAGAATTTAGTGAAAAGTGCGAAATTTGACTATGGCAAATATACAGCTGAATTCCACAAAATTTGCGGAATTCCTTGAAAGTGAAATCCATGATTTTTACCTCACTCTAAACAGTACCTCTTGCCTTCTGCTGTTGAACCTTTCCCAATGCATCCCAGCATCCTGTTAGCCTTGCTGGAGGCCTTGTTATATTGGCTGATAATTTTATATCACCTTCAGACCAGGAATTGAACATTTTTCTGCCCTTTTTGATGAGGCAGGGTCATAACAAGGTTATGTTGACAATTTGGTGTAAAAATATTACAAAACAACAAACTTATGAGCCTACATTACATTTTGTGAACACAGGCTTGTAACTTTGATAATTCTCAGTATTTTTGCCGCAAATTCTTCAGCTGCAGCTCTGGCCAGAATTTGATTTAGTTTATATTTAGTACGATCTTAACACTCTATGCAAGTGCATGTTTAAGTAATATTTGTCAGAGCCTCTGAATCTGAATAAACAGCATGGAAAGAAATTACAAATTGCTGATCATAAACCACACAAGTGTGACTGCATTAGTACCCTGACTGTGATGATTTTGGAGCTCTATACTTGAATTGTTGCAAATGCAGTAATATAATTTATTTTTTGGCTGCAGTTTTCCACCTGTGAAATAAAAAAGAGTAGGCTATAAGAAAAAAATGAGCTCAACACTTTCTTTGAAGTGATGGCCCCATAGCCAATCAATGTATTTTTCAATATACAGTGCTGCCTTGTGTCAGATCCCCTCTATCTACAGTAGTTGCATCAGTCAGTATCTTCAGTACAAAACTGGCAAGAATAGAAAGAGCCATCATTAGATAATCACTTACTTGCCTTAGATTTTCAAACATTATTTCAAGTCATAACTGAGGTTGTTGTGACACAATGTAGGGCTGTGCAGGATTAGAAAATTCCACATTTGTGGACTTCACGTGGAATTACATGACAGTACACACAATGCCATGAAATTCTACAGATTTTGCAGAACCTTTGAAATGTTTGGTCATATGTCAGGGATTTATTGAGGTAGAGATTCAAATCATGGCATGATTACTTTTTTTTTGCAAAGTGTCCAAAGGATATGTCAAATATCACAGGATTTAAATGAGTGGTTTTGAACATATCTGGGCTGAAAGTCAACTATTTTACTGTGGAGAAAATTTTGTGAAAATACATATCTTCCTATAATTCTGGCACCTTCAGAGCTAGATATGTGCAAATTACCATGCATATCCGTTTAATAAAGGATCACAGAATCTACTAAACTGGGAGTGATTGGTTTACATTGTTTTAATTTATATTGGCTCATAACACCAATATACAGTATAAATATTTGTGAAATATTGAAAAACCTTCTCAAACTGTGGATACTTGCATGTTCTCTACTTTTGCAGATATAGACCTAAAATGTATTGTGTATAGCCAATGCTATGTATCCTGCTATCTAACAAAACTAGAAAAATATTTTTTTGTTATTTAAAATGTATGGTAAAAATGACAAACGTTATTATTGGAGTATGGTAATTGTCCAGCACAGCCAACCTCGGTATGTTGACCTGTCAAAAGGTTTTGATCTTGTTAATCATAATATTTTGCTGAACTTATTTGCAAATATGGGGGTGGCAAAGGAGCCATGTTAGTGATTCCACTCTTACTTGGAAAACAGGTTACAGATTGTTAGCATAAATGGAATTAGTTCTATACCATTATATGTTACTCGAGGGGTGCTGCAAGGATCAATACTAGGCCCCCTCTTATTTATCATGTATATTAATAATTTACCTTAATGTTTGAGAATTACCTCCGTTCATCTATACACAGATGATACCATATTAATAGCAGATGGGAAACATCATAAGGAAGTAGAGGGAAAATTACAATTGAACTGCATGGAGGAGTACAGCACCTCCATTACAAAAGAGAATTGTGGAGGTCATGCACTGCTCCCAAAATTAAACTATAAGCAAAAAATTCTTAAGAAACCTCTCTGAAGGGGGACCAAACACAGAGCTGATAATGGTTGGAGACTTTAATATCAACTGGTCCTCCACTGAAGCTGTACACTACAAGGACTCATTAGCCACTGTCAACCTTGTTCAATTGGTAGACTCCCCCACTCGGTATAACAGCAGAACAGGCATGGGATCAGTAATCAACTGGGTGGTCAAAAATCAGCCAGAAAGAATATCCTCCATCTTGGTTCTCCCCAAATCCCTCAGTGACCACTCCCCGGTAATCTGTAAACGGTCAAATAAGGCCCCAAAGGCACCAGCCCGGACTATTACTACTAGACTTTTGAAGAAAGGCAAGTTGGGAGCTCTAAGAGCACATCTCAGCCTCCAAGACTGAAGCTCTATTGACCACAAAACAGATGTCAGCACTGCCCTAGATTTCTTTATAAGCAATTTCAATGAAGTGTGCAATGTCTACACCCCCTACACCAAAAGAAGGATCTGTGACTATGACAGCCCCTGGATCACGGCACAGCTACTAGCCCTCATGAAAAATAGAGACGATTTGTGGTACAAAACAAGAAACTCCAGTACCCAGACAGACTACTAGAACTATAGACCTGCATAGAATAAATGCACCTGGGCAATTCGCAAGGCCCAAAATACTCACTTTAAAAATGAGCTCACAAACTCATGGGGTGACAGACGATTCTGGGAGAACATCAAGTCCCTAACCAGTAAACCTAATAAAACTCCCCCCATGTTCCTGAACATTGAGGGCCAACCTATGCAGGATAACAGTCACATAGCAAATGTCTTCAACAAAGCTTTTACTGACCTCAGTGAAGTGTTGAACCCTAGCTTCCTTCAACACTAATCAGATACTTGCACCGAAAGAAACCCGGGGACCCAATCAAACTTCCATCTGCCTTTCTACTTCAGAGCGATCGCCTTTATGGAAGCAAAAAAGTGCATCCTAAATGCTTTAGGTAATTCCAGAACTAGCTCTGATCAATTTGACCTAAAACTAGTTAGGCTCACCCTGAGCATATCTCTCAAACCACTCACCAAAATCTTAAATCTCTTCTTGGTATGAGGTGAACTCCCACGGATCTGGAAGATGGCAGTAGTTACCCCCGTTTACAAAAGTGGTGACAGGGCCAACTCTACAAATTACCACCCAATATCTATCCTTCCTCCATTCTTCAAGGCCCTGGAGTGAATCGTAAGCGACTAACTGATGGACTATCTAGCAAGTATCATTTACAATGTCAGCAACAACATGGATTTTGAAAACAACACAGTACCACTACCACTCTAGTGGAGTTTACCAACTTTCTCCATAATGCGCTAGACAGAAGGCCCTTGGTGGGGGCAACATATATTGATCTCACCTAGGCCTTCGACACCGTCAGTCACAATCTGCTCCTGGATCAGCTGTCTAATACTGGCCTCTCCCCTGCAACAGTAGCATGGTTCAGAAGCTACCTCTCTGGGAGGGTCCAAAAAGTGAATATCCTGGACACCTTCTCCGACAACCCTAGTGTTAACACAGGCATTCCTCAAGGTCAGGGCCCCGATTTTTCTGCGGCACATCAGAGCAAACTTCTGTGGCAGGGTTCTCATTTGCCACAGAACTTCTGCGGCACTCAACACCAATTTCTGCGGCAATTCTGCAGCACATTTTTACCATAATTTTTTTCCTTTTTTTGTTTTTTTTGCCATATCTGACACAATGCACGCTCGTAACACAGTCATTTTATGGGTGTTTGTCACCAAATTTTCAACATAGCCAGTTTAAGACCTCTGCTCATGAACAGTATCACTGTGATTTTATTAATCTGTCCGGAACATTGATTTCGCACACCGACCGCGCTATTGTGTGCTACGTAATAAGAAACACATTTTGGGTGAGATGTGAAAAATGACAGCTATACTACTCATAAGAAGGTGTGGAAAAATGGCAATGTTGAAAATCTGGAGAGGAAATATTGAAAATTCGCAAACCTATGAGCGTGCGTAGGAACTGCGCAACGCACGCTCGTAAAACAGTCATTTTTAGGAATTTTTTCACCAAATTTTCAACATAGCCATTTCAAGACCTCTGCTCATGAACAGTGTCACTGTGATTTTCTTAATTTGTCCCGTACATTGATTTCGCACACCGACTGCGCCATTCTGCGCTACAAGGGTGGAAACACATTTTGGGTGAGATGTGAAAAATGACAGCTGTGCTACTCATAAGACAGTGTGGTGAAATGGCAATGTTGAAACTCTGGAGTTAAAATATTGAAATTTTGTGAACTTACGAGCCTGCGTAGGAACTGCAACGCACACTCGTTAAACAGTCATTTTTTGGAATTTTGGCACCAAATTTTCAACATGGGGGTTTTGGGCCCCCTTCTCATGAATGATGTCACTGTCATGGCGGTATTCAGTCCTGAAGGGTGATTTCACAGTCACTGCGAAATCACCCTTGAGGCCGAATAATGCCGCGACAGTGACATCATTCTGAGAAGGGATCCCAAAACTCCATGTTGAAAATTTGGTAACATCCTCAAAAATGCCTGAGATATGCAATAAAGTTGAACCCTGCTATCTAGCCCATTATACAGCTTACGGCATTTCCTCAGTTCACGGTCGGCTTTGAAAAGTGCAGAGCGTGTTCCCGTCCACGAAGATCGTCGCGCCAGAGTCCGGAGGTAAGTATGGGGTGAGGGGTGTGGGAGGTGGAGTAGCGCAGAGGGTGGGTGCGGGTTGGTGGAGGGGCAAAAAACAGCGATGGAAGTTTTTTATTGCAGGTTTTTTTTTTTTTTTTTTAACTACACACAAGGAGGGACGGTGAAGCCGATGGGGGATTGGGCACCCCCGTCAGCAAAGGACATTTTTGCCATGCTGGGGTGGGCTCCCAGCGTGGTATGTAAGCATTTGGGGAGGACAGTGAAGCCGACGGGGGATTGGGCACCCCCGTCGGCAAAGGACATTGCCATGCTGGGGTGGGGTCCCAGTGTGGCATGTAAGCTGTTGGAGGGGGACAGTGAAGCCGGCCGAGAGTTGGGCACCCTCATCGGCAAATAAGTGGGCGTTTGTTCCGTGGGCGGCCATGAATTCTGCGGGTGATGGCAAATTCCGAGGATATTTCCGCGGTTTGCCGGATCCGCGGAATCGCGGAAAACTCGGAGCCCTGCTCAAGGCTCTATCCTTGGCCTTCTACTGTTCAGCCTGTTCTTAAACAACCTCCCTTAATCGGTAAATGACCAGCTACTACTGTATTCAGATGATGTGGTCCTATATTCATGTAATTCTGACCCCTACATACTGGAAAAGCAAATGCAGGCTAATTTCACTGCAGCTAACCACTGGTTCCTTCAAGCAAAACTGCTCCTCAATTACAAAAAAATGAAGACTATGTTATTCACATCATCACATAACAAACACCACACTCACCAAATTTGCATTCACAACAATCAGAACACTTCCCTGGAGATGGTTCAAACATTTAAATACCTAGGATTGACACTGGACCGCACCCTCTCATTTAACCAACACATAGACGCAGTCGCAAAGTTGTCAAATGCAAAACTAGGACTACTGTACAGACACCGAGAAGGCCTGGCTTCTGAGGCCTTCAGAACTGTTGTAAATAGCTCAGTCCTCTCAGTGATAGACTATGGTCTAGTAGTTTATGAGGCTGCCTCCTAAACTGCTTTGAAACATATCAAAACAACACTAAACAAAGCGTGTTGTTTAGTCCTAGGTGTACCCCATCTCACTCACACCTGCGAGTTGTACACTCAAACAGAATGGCTGAACCTTGACAGTCACCTCCAGTATCAAGTATGCATGCTCACCAAGAGGTCTATGCTAGAACTTACCACCCCAGACTGCAGAGCCTATTTAGCTGACCTAATTCCATCAGATGCACTAGGGGTACAAACAACTCAGCCCTCTGCATCCCTTTCCGTAGAATCACACAAGGCCAATGGTCCTATGAATACCGGGCACCACTTTGGCTTAATGCACTTAGAAGCATAAAAACATAGACAGTGATGGCAGATAAGGACCACCTGGCCCACCTAGTCTGCCCATTTCCCTACCTATAGGATAAGCTGTAGATCCTAGTTAACCAACAGCCAATTTCTTCCTACCCCCCACAAAAATTGCCTTTACGATGTCCCATGTATTCTTGAATTCTCCCACAGTTCTAGACCCCACAACCTCCTCAGGAAGGCTGTTCCATGCATCCACCACCTCTCTGTGAAAACTACTTCTCACATTGCCCCTGAACCCCCATCTTCAAATTGTGTCCCCTTGATCTTGCACATCTCTTTTCTGAAAGATGCTACCTCTTGGACTTTGTTGATTCCACTGAGGTACTTAAAAGTTTCTATCATGTCCCCCCCCTCCTTTCCTCAAGGGTATACATATTAAGCTCCTTTAGTCTCTCCTCATATGGCTTCTGTTGCAGACCCTGCCCCATTTTAGTTGCCCTCCTCTGGACTGCCTCTGTCCTGTCAACATCCTTGCGGAGATGGCGTCTCCAGAACTGGACGCAGTACTCCAGATGGGGTCTCACCAACTGTCTGTACAGAGGGATAACAGCTTCCTGTTTTCTGCTGGTGATGAGTCTCCCTATACATCCCAGTATCCCCCGCCCTCCCTACTGTCTTTTCACATTGCTTGCTAACCTTAAGATCATCTGATATGATTGCCCCCAGGTTCCTTTCCATTTTTGTTGTTGTTACTACCTCCCTCCCATTGTGTAATCTTCCTCTGGGTTTTTGTTTCCCAGGTGCATTATTTTGTACTTCTTTGCATTGAATCCAAGCTGCCATACTTCTGACCATTCCTCCAACTTTGCCAAGTCCCTTCTCATCCTTTCCATGCTTCCTGGTATATCAACCCTGTTGCAGATCTTTGTGTCATCTGCAAAGAGGCATACTTTTCCTTCCAGTCCCTCTGCAATGTCACTCATAAAGACATTAAAAAGGACTGGACCAAATACTGAACCCTGTGGTACCCCACTAATAAGCATCTTTCTTCAGAGTGGACTCCATTTACATTTGCCTACTGTGTCCTGTTGTCCAGCCAATGTTTTACCCAGGCTACCACCCTGGGACCCACTCCCAGGCTGTTTAATTTGACTATAACTCTTTTGTGTGGGACTGTGTCAAATGCCTTGCTAAAGTCTAGGTAGGCCATGTCCACAGCCCCTCCCTGGTCTACTACTTTGGTCACCCAGTCAAAGAAATCAATTAGATTCATCTGACATGACCTTCCCACTGTGAACTCATGCTGCCTTGGGTCCTGTGCCCCACTGGCCTCTAGGTACTCAACAATTCTTTCCTTTAGAAGTGATTCCATTACTTTCCCTACCACAGAGGTCACACTGACAGGTCTGTAGTTTCCTGCCTATGTCTTAGTCCCACTTTTGTGAAGGGGAATCACATCCACCTTCCTCCAGTCCTCAGGTACCTCACCATCCTCCCATGATTTGTTAAAAAGGGTAGTCAGTGGTTTCATTAGTTCTCCCCTCAATTCTTTTAGTATTCTGGGGTGAATTACATCAGGCCCCATTGCTTTGTCCACCTTCAGTTTTAGGAGTTCTTTCAGAACCCTTTCTTCTGTGAATGGACTGGGATAGACCCACCCATCCAGAGTGCTTTTGTTACTTGGATTAGGCACCTCCCCTTCCTCCTCTTTTGTGAATACTGAGACAAAATATTCATTCAGTATCCCTGCTTTTTCATTGTCCCTTTCTGCCCACCCACCATCCATTCTATTCAGCCTCACTATCCCTCCCTCCCTTTGTCTTTCTACACTCCCTGATGTACCTATAAAAGGTTTTATCCCCCTTCTTAACCGAGTTGGCTATCTTTTCCTCAGTTTGGGCCTTTGCCATTCTGACTTCCCTCCCTGCTTTCTTCTGCCTTACCTGGTACAGTTCTCTGTCTTGTTCCTTCTGTGTTTCCTTATACTTCCTGAATGCTATCTTTTTCTCCCTAACCTTCCCCATCACTTCTTTTGAGAACCATAGTGGCTTTTTCTTTCATTTTGATTTGTTTATTTGTTTCACAGAAAGGCTTGTTGCCTCTGTGATGGCAGATCTGATGTTTCCCCATTGTTGTTCCACCCCTCCTTCTGGCCTGTTTGGTAGTGCTTTTCTAAGGCACTCTCCCATATTGCCAAAGTCAGCCCTCCTGAAGTCCAGTATCCTCACTTTTGTATGGCTTCACTCTGTAGCTGTGTTTGTCGTGAACCACACTCTTTGATGGTCACTTGTTCCCAGATGGCTACCAACTTCTAGATCTGAGATCCTCTCACTGTCCCCATTTGAAATTATGAGGTCTAAGATTGCTCCTTCATGAGTGGGTTCCAAAACTAGCTGTCTGAGGCTTACCACCTGTAAGGCACCAAGAATGACCCTACTCTTGGATATGGCTGCAGCAAATGTGCTCCAGTTAACATCTGACATAGTCAGGTCTCCCATCAATAGTATCTCCCCTTTCTCTGCCATCCTAAGAATGCCTTCTATCATATCCTGTTCCATTCCCTCCTCCTGATATGGGGGTCTGTATAAAACCCCTGTGCGGATTGTGGTGCCATTTCCAGTCTCTAAGGTGACCCACAGTGCCTTCTCTCCTCCCTGTTTACTCTTTTGTTCAGTTGCTTTTATCCATTCCCTTACATAAAGAGCTACTCCTCCCCTTCTTTTCCCCTCCCTGTCTCTCCTGTAGGTTGTGTACCCTGGTATGTTAACATCCCAGTCATGGTTCTCTGTGTACCATGTTACTGTGACTGCTACGATATCCAGGCATCCCTCTTCCATCAAGGCCACCAGTTCAGGGTGCTTGTTGCCCAGACTATGGGCATTGGTACTCATTACCCTCCATTTCCTGGTGGTCTTACTCCTTTTTTTCCCATCCCTGTCCTTGACCTAGGCATCACAAAAGACAACAAAATAGGTCCCTTTAAAGATAAATTCTGAGTGGCCCTTGCCACAAACAGGAACTGTGACTGTGAGACCTGAACTCCCCCTCACTCTTCCCTCCTCTTTCCTGCTAGCCTCATTCTAACCTGCACCCTTGCCTTCTCCCCTCTTCTTGCTAACTAACACTCCCCTAGGAGGCTCCAGGTCCCAGCTTCACCATTCACCCCCAGTGAGTCTAGCCCTCCTTTAAGACTACACTCTTTAGCACTTAAGACAAAAGAACTGCTGCCCATCAAGTTCTCGCCTCCTTGCGTTTAGTATTAGTTAATTATTTTGCAGACTATATCATCCTCTGTTCCCTACCTGATTCAATCTATATCCTGTAGATTCTCAAGTTGTTCACTTAACAACCTGTGAACCTAGCCTGCTTTAAATTATGTGTCTGTATATTTTTACTTATGTAATCTCTGTTATTGTAATTATGTAACCTCTGTAACCTGATGTACTCATGTCTTTCTAGACATGGAACCTCCTTGTATCTGCTTATGTACTTGTAACCTTTGTAAATGATGTTATGCCCATGGATTACTATGACATGGAACCTCTGTAAAAGAGCCTTTGGCTCAAAGGTACTTCCTAGAAGTAAGTAAACCCTCCCTTCTCTTCTGCACATTGCACTGTGTGCTTGCCCCCCATGCACACATGTACAAATAGCAACATCCTGTTGCTATGTTCACGGACCCCCCATCTGGTTACCCTCCCTACTTGGTAGCCCTGTTTACAGTTTCCTTGATTGAGTCACCCTTTTTGAAAGTGCTCAATTGCAGTTGCCATTTTCACAGGCTACCACGGTTAAACAAAATCTCCAGTAGATAGTGCCACCTTTCTATTTTCTAAACATATGGAGGAATTTTAGCTGGTCCTGGAGCCTTGTTACTTTTATCTGGTGTAAGTCTCCTGCTATTTTTAAGGGTGTGAAATTTATGGAAATTTTAGGCAACTTGAAGTGTGAAATTATAATACTATAACCATATGACTCTGCTTGGGAGTAGAAAATCTTTTTATAGTAATTTATCCATACCTGATGTTTTCTTTGTGCAGATATATTTTCAGCAACATTCCCTGTACCCTTGGCCACTAAAAGTCAAAAATATTACTATCAATATTTTGGACAGCTTGAGGCATTTCCCTCAATCGTTCTCTGTGCAAAGCCCTTTGTTTTGGCAAAAAGGTATTGTACTGTTCCCTGATTTATTCAGGGATGAGTAATTTTCCCTCGATGGATTTTATTTAGCATATCTTATGCTTTTGGCAAATAAAGTTTTATATTTCCTACAGTGAGCGTTAAACCATGTTTTGTTTTTGCATTGTTTTTGCCTTATATAAGAATGGCATAATTACATAAAAAATATATTTTATTCATCTATACATCTCTTCAGCTGAATAGTTCTTCTGAAATATTTTTGTAAAGTTTATAATCTCTTGCACATTAAACACCCCTACCAGTTTTTCTTCTAGTTTTTCACAGAAAATCACTTTTATCAGATTCCTTACTAATATGCCTCCAAGCAAGACATTTTCACTTGTTGAAACCATGCATGTGTCATGGGTTTAAAAATCAGTTTTACTGGAAAATGATCTCTTCCTGGCCTTTCTAGAACTGTGAGATATTCAGACATTGGAAGTTGCCAGTAAAATGCCAGAAAATAAAATATTACACTGGCACCCAACAGTTAAATGTAAGTATATTTTGCTGAGCAATCACCTTCTATTATCCCATTTAATACATAAAGACCAGTGTTCTCTGTGGATTTTAGAAGTATTTTGCCATTCCCATTCACTGTGATACCAAATCATTTCTGTCACCAATGTTATTTCCAATATCAGAGGTTTGAGTCAATCCTGCTACAGCCAGGATAAGAGACAAACCGATTTGCTGTTTTTATGTAAGTTCCCTCATTTCCTTGCATTTCTTCCATTGGGGGGATCCTTGTCAGTTAAATGTTTAGAACAATTCTTATCAAACTTAGCTCTGGCAGCCAGCATTTGTGAGTACAACATAATGTCCTTTTTTCCATAGTTGTTAATCTCTCTATTTCCTCCATACCCATTTTCACCCCTTCGCACCCAGGTTTTACAGTAGTAGCCATGGACATTGCCAACTATTTCCAGATATTATGTGACATTTCTAAAGAGTTTCTCTCTGCTTCCCCTACTGTGGAAATGCAGAAAGCATAAGATTTCTCTAGAAGCATCACAGAAAGTATGCCAGTGATTTTCCCAATGAGATAACATGCAGTTTACATCAGTGTAATTTGAAACTCCTGATAGGGGGTAGCTAAACCACGAATAGATAATATATATATTGGTAATGGATGCTATGTTCCCTACTTCCAGGCCATGCTTTATTTAAAATGGTTGACTCCAAATTACTTCTTTGGAACTGCCTGTCATTTATAATGTTCTCTCTTGTTTCACCTAAATAAGTGGGAATAGTTATAAAGAACCTCCATAGTGGGTACATTATTGGAGGCCATTCTAAAAGAAAGGCTGGTGTCCTTCCTTGAAGAGAAGTCTCCAGGATGATGGGCAACTTGGGTTTGTTGGGGGGGTGGTCCTGTCAAACCAACATGATGCATTTCTTTGACTGGGTTATGGGTTCTTTGGATGGGGGCAGGCTGTGGACATACTATACCTGGATTTCACCAAGACATTCAGCTTAATGCCACATGGTAGGTTGCTCAGCAAACTGGGTGTCTTGGTATTAGGGGGAAAAATGCAGTGGTGGGTTAACAGCTGGCTAAGGGACAGAAGCCAGAGTGTGGTGGTGGTGGTGGGGAGATTGTTCAAACTTAGAAATGTAACCATTGGGATCGCAAAGGACTCAGTATTCAGACCCTTGCTGTTCAATATATTTATAGGTGACATTGAAGAGGGGGTCAACAGTATGATCTGCCTTTTGCAGGTGATACTAAGCTCTGTGGGAAGGTGGACACAGATCAGGGGAGACAGGATTTAAGGAAGGACCTGACTAAGCTTGATAAATGTTTGGGTATCCGGCAGTTGGATTTTAATGCTAAAAAATTTAAGGTAATGCACATAGGATACAGAAACACAAAGGCCAGTTACCGGCAGGGGGGAATACACGTGACAGTATCCGATGAGGAAAAGGACCTGAAAGTAATGGTCAGGGGTGATATCAAACACACAGCACATTGCTGAAAGGTAGCAGTCAAAGCAAATAAAATGCTAGGCTGCATCACCAGAGGAATCACCCCTAGTAGGGCAGAAGTTATTCTACCTCTGTACAGGTCACTGGTGAGACCACACCTGGAATACTATGTTCAGTTCTGGTACCCTTACCTGAAGAAGGATATCAAACTACTGGAGGGGGCCCTGCAGAGGGCAACCAAAATGATCAAGGGCATCAGAGACAGAACATATGGTAACCCCTCGATATAACAAATAGGCTGGGAGCCATAGTGGCCTTTCTTTATAGTACCTAGTTTGTTATATCGAGAGACACTTCAAAAAGGCAGTGCATCGATACACATACATTACTGCAAGTAAGTACTGTACTGTGCCATATCACACTCAGACAGCTATGGGAATACCGCAAAGACCATTACAGCAACCAAATCGGCAGTTCACTGCAATCATCCCTGGTACTCCCGACACTGTTATCTCTGGAGATATCTCCCCCTCCCTGAATCAACTCTGACTTGGAGTTGGTTATTTATAGCATGAGTGGTGTGGGGGGCATAGCCCCCACATGGGGAGGCTTTCTTGGATGGTACAGTGCCAGCTGTTGGCATTGTGCCATCACTGTAATGCCACTCAACACAATTCGTGTCACTGTAGCTTGGTGGAATCATGCTGTACATGTAATGCCTCCCATTTAACACACTCCCACCCACCCATTCGCTTGCTTGCTTAACCACACCTGTACTGTACACTGTATTCTGATGGCAAATGGGAGTAAACATTAGCTGTTGTGTGTTTTTCTCTCCAGTCACTGCACTCATTTGTATGTCTCTCGCTCTCTCTCTCTCTCTGTTTCTTCCTTCGCTCACTGACCCACTTGCTTCCCTGAGTTTTCTGTCTTGTAATACTGTAACTTTTAAATGACTGGGCGCTGGCTACCTGTCAGACCTTCTAACACCTGCTGCGTCGGTCCGTTCCCTCTGGTGTTCCTCTAGGGGCCTCCTTGTGACTCCCAGGACAACATTAAAAACTGCCAGTGACACAGCCTTTAGTGTCGCCAGCCCTGTCCTGTGGAATTCCCTTTCTCCATCAATAAGGTAGGCCCTTTCAGTTGAGGTATTTAAAGCCCACCTCAAGATCTTTTTATTTATCCAGGCATTCCTGTACACTGTTTTCTAGAGATTATTTCTTAGATATTCTGAAAGAACAGCCTCATTTATCTGTTGCTTGGTCAGGCCTCCCATTTCAAGTGGTTTGTTTTTAAATATGTTTAATAGATCTGTTTTGTTTTTTATTATTGTATTTAACTGTTCTTTGATGAATTGCAATTGCACAGTGCCCAGAGCCTCTGGGATTAGGTGCCTGAAAAATGAAATATGCCTTGCCTTACCATACCTTATAGATGCATACTGTAACTGCTGACCCACCTGCTTCCCTGGATTTTCTTTCTCTGCTCACTAACCCACCTGCTCCCTGAGTTTTCTTTCTCCACTTGCTGACCCACCTGCTTCTCCAAGATGATAAATATCTAGGCAGTAATTTTTTACAGGTAAGACATCAGTTGTCCTTCGATAAAAGTTCTGAAATATTTGATTTCTAACTAACAATAAAGTGCTTAATTGTATGCTCAGTCAGAAGTGTCCACTACCCTGAGTTTTATTTCTCCGCTCACTGACCCACCATCTTTCTTGAGGTTTCTTTCTTTGATTGCTGACCCGCCTGCTTCCCCGAATTTTCTTTCTAGGCTCACTGACCCACCTGCTTCCCCGAGTCTGCGCATTAACTTGAAAACATTTTTTTTATCAAAAACTTTAGAGAGACAAGAAGAGAGCCCTTGGATAGAACAAAGGGGTTTGAGGGACACAGGGCAGGCAAGCATGGGGCAGGTGATGCAGGCAGGTGAGTGGTGATATGGCAGTGCAATTACAATGCACTAATTGTAAGAAACCATGTGAACCATTTGTTACAACCAATATTTGGTATAACGAGGTTCATTATAGTGAGGGACTACTGTATGAAGTGAGGCTGAGGGAGCTAAACATGTACTCCTTGGAGGACAGAAGGGAGAGAGGGGATATGATTGAAACCTTCAAGTACCTTAGAGGCATAAACAGGGTTATTACAGAGGGCACCTTTAACTTAGGAAAGGAGGGTACAACAAGGGAGCATAGCCAAAAATTGATGGGGGGTAGATTCAAGAAGGAAATGAGAATGCACCTTTTCACTGAAAGGGTGGTGAAGGGGTGGAATGAGTTGCTGAAGGAGTTGGTGGTAGCAAAGATGGTGGCAAGTTTAAAGGGGGGGGTTGGGACAGGGTGATGAAGAATATCATGACTGAAGGAGGCACTACTAGAAAGTGGTTGGGGGAAGGGAATGGGATGGTGAGAGATGATTTCTGGAGGAGTGGGGGGCAGCTCCTGGGAATAAACTGAGCTGCGCACTAAAACAGACTCGATAGACAATTATGGCCTTTTTCTGCTGGCAAATTCATATGGCAAAGTCATTTGTTTGTATGTATTTTTGAATAGGAGTTTCAATGTCATTACTTAGAGGTTTAATGATTAATGCCTGTTTCCAGAAAACAGATGCTTATTTCTGAGGTATTTATTATAACAAGAAGAAGGACTTCAGGATCTGCATTATTTCTGATAGAAAAAAATGGCATTGTTCCTCCCATTTGGGATCTTAAGTTCTGTTTTAAATAATTGAAAAAAATTAATTCATTTCATTTTTCTTCTGTTTTTCCACACTTTTGAAAATGCCCTCAATTTTTATAACTTCTTCATTCCCAGTAAGCCACATGTTAAAAGTTGGGCCTCTGCTTTATGGTTTATTTTATTATTACAGCTAGAATTCTCTGCTTGTTCCACTTCAGTTGCTGCTGTTATTAGGTCATTGTCTCCTGTTTGTAATTGATGTCCACCTGTGGAGTTTGTATCGAAAAGTAATAGATTTAAAAGTTTTGCTGATTCCTGCTCCCTCTCCTTCAACTTTCTATTCCTTGCCTTTTGGGTTTTGATTAACTTCCTCTTGTCTCTGGTTTGATTTGTTTTAGGGAGATTTTCTGCATTGTCTGTCTCTTAATTCTGTCCCCTCTGATCTATTAATACATAGGTAATGGGATCTGACTCGGTCCATAAATCCTTAGTTATGAAGCATGTTAATCCTTAGTAATGAAGCATGTTCAATCATTCACAAAGAAATCTGTATGTTTGTTTTGACGTGGAGCCTTTGCAAAGGAGTCTCTGACTCAAAGGTTGTAATTCCAAAACTTTAATAAATAAATAAAATAAATAAATGGACCCTTGGTCTCCTTCTGACATCTTTTTCTGTGTTTCTAAAATAGTCCAAGATTTTCTTCCGTTTTCTCTTTTTGTTTGCTTGTTTTCAAGGTAGTTCCTGATGAATCAATTTCTCATACAGATTGCCACTCCTGCCTCTCACTCTCTTCTCTATTTTCCTGGCCCTTGTGCTGTTTGCTTTTTCAATCACCCCCCTTTTCATTATTTTCCCCATCTGTATGTATTTTAGCCAATTTTGAAACTGTTGAGTTTTGCTTCAGCACGTTTCATAATTGAATGACAGGACTCTCAATTATAGTTGGTATTGTAGAACTGTAAAGGGATTCAAATCCTGTTTTTATTAACTCCTTAAAGGAGTTTCTAATCAAAGCCTCTTAATGAGCCAGGGTTGATTTTAGTACTGAGACTTCTTCCCTGAGCATGTGTAGTTTTCTTAAATCAAACCATTAGCCATATGTTGATCTGTTAGTAGCTTAATTAGATGCTTGGGAAAAAGGAGCAGAATAATGTACCACTAAATCAGAAAATTTGTGCTGATTAATCTGCAACTGCTGGGTATCGAGGTGGTTCTCCTCAAAACACATAAGTATGGGGGGAGTCTTCTATAGCATCATGATCTAATGGAATATCTAACTTAGTAAATGACTTTGGGAATGGTTCCTACTCCAATTCTATGGGATAGAAAGGTAGCATCAGACTAGATTCTTGATCTAATTTTTTTGGAAGGGCCCATTTTTACCTCATTTCTACAGTACTTATCTTGTTCACCCCTTTATGCAGGAAACAGGGTAAGAAAATATTTCTCCCATTATTTGAATCCCCAGTACACAATATAATAGAGTAATTTCTCCATTCTCTTGTGCTAGTCCTAGAACTTTGGGCCTCCTTATTTCCATTTTCCCAGCCTGTGGAGTAGATGTATCATGAATTTTTCCATTAAGGTCAGTTTTGTCTTTTTTTAATCCTCTACACAATTACCTAACATTTCTTCATTTAATGTTACTATGGTGTTTCCTTTTTAATTACCACTGTTTGGTTAATTTGTGAGTATTGGGGACATTGTTCCCATGTCCCGAATTATTCATATTTTTTGATGGCATGTGTGATTTTGTATTTTCTTGAAACTTGGCTTCCCAGCCAAATGCCCTTTGGGGTAACCCTTGCCTCAGTGTTTACGCACAGAGGTTCTTTGTCTTTTAAATGTTTTTTTATTTTAATGGGTTCACCACGGTACAGTGGCGTGAAAAAGTATTTGCCCCCTTCCTGATTTTCTCTATTATTGCATATTTGACACACTGGATGTTTTCAGGTCTTTAGACAAAATATAATATTAGATAAAGGGAACCTGAGTGAACAAATAACACTTTTTTTTTACTTATTTCATTTATTTAATGAAAAAAGTTAACCAACACCAACTGGCACTGTGTGAAAAAGTAATTGCCCCTAGTTAAATCAACCCAATTAAAAGGATAATTAGAGTCAGCTGATTGAACACAGCCAGGCTTGATTACAGCCAACCCTGCTCAATATAAACCTCAATTATTTTGACCCTTACCATCAGAGTCACGTTGCCCTCAAAGATTCAACCAGCACATTATGCCATGATCAAAGGAAGTTCCTGAAAAGATCAGAAAAAATGTGTTGCCCTCTATCAGTCTGGAAAGGGTTACAAAGCTATTTCTAAGGCTCTGGGACTCCATGAACCACAGTGGAGCCATAATCTCAAATGGAGAACACTTGGAACAGTAGTGAATCTTCCCAGGAGTGGGCGGCCTGCCAAAATTACTCCAAGGGCGCAGCGTAAAATCATCCAGGAAGTCTCAAAGGATCCTAAAACAACATCCAAAGAACTGAAGGCTTCTCTTGCCTCAACTAAGGTCAGTGTTCATGACTCCACAAGCAGAAAGAGACTGGGCAAAAATGGGCTTCATGTGAGAGTAGCAAGGCGGAAACCACTGCTAACCAAGAAGAACATAAATGCTTGTCTCACATTTGCCAAAAGCACCTGGATGATCCACAAGCCTTTTGGGAAAATGTTCTATGGACAGATGAGTCCAAAGTGGAACTTTTTGGACGACATGGATCCCATAATGTCTCGCGTAAAGCAAACACAGCATTCCACAGTAAGAACACCATACCAGCAGTCAAACATGGTGGTGGTAGTGTGATGGTGTGGGGATGCTTTGCTGCCTAAGGACCTGGATGACTTGCCAAAATTAAAGGAACCATGAATTCTGCTCTGTACCAGAAAATTCTTAAGGAGAATGTCGGTCATCCTTCCATCAGCTGAAGCTGAGCGTAGTTGGTCATGCAGCAAGACAATGATCCAAAACACAAAAGCAAGTCCACATCAGAATGGCTAAAAGAAGTAAAATTAAAGTTTTGGATGGCCTAGTCAAAGTCCAGACTTAAAACCAATAGAGATGCTGTGGCAGAACCTGAAACGAGCAGTTCATGCTCGAAAACCTACCAAATGTTACTGAATTAAAGCAGTTCTGCAAGGAACAGTGAGTTAAAATTCCTCCACAGCGATGTGAAAGACTGATATTGAATTATAGGAAGTGTTTGGTTGCAGTCATTGCAGCCAAATGTGGCGTAACCAGTTATTAGTGTAAGGGGGCAATTACTTTTTCACACAGTGCCAGTTGTTGTGGTTAACTTTTTTCATTAAATAGGTGAAATAAAAAAAAAACAAGTGTTATTTGTTCACTCAGGTTCCCTTTATCTAATATTACATTTTCTCTAAAGACCTGAAAACAACCAGTGTGACAAATATGCAATAATAGAGAAAATCAGGAAGGGGGCAAATACTTTTTCACGCCACTGTATATCCCAGGCACACTGCCTTAGGGGTAGCTGGTCCATTCCACTGGGGTGTCAAACAGATGAGGCATACTGATGAGTCCTGGTAGGACGAAACATGTGTCTATGTTTTCTGTTAGCACCCTTTGCAAACTGTGTGAGAGGCCTTTCAGCACCATGCAATTCTGCTTAAAGTTGGACCAGCATAACATTCTGTGGTGATTTGCATATGCAGCCCATGATGCTTTGCATTGTGGGGGCATGTGTGATTTTGTATTTTCTTGAAACTTGGCTTCCCAGCCAAATGCCCTTTGGGGTAACCCTTGCCTCAGTGTTTACGCACAGAGGTTCTTTGTTCTTTTCTCCCACTTTGTCCTTCTAACATGTCTAATTCAGAGTTTGACAATTTATTTCTTCTTGTGTTTACCACCATTGCAAAGGGTTATCTGTCTAAATAACTTGACATATGTTTGCAGGAAAAAAAACTTAGGGCCAGATATTCAAAACTTTGTGCTGGGTGCAAACCGTTTGCACAGGGTTAGCGCCAGGTTAGCATGGGTCCACTGTATTCAAAAGGTCAAATAGTGGGCCCAAACTGCATTAGTGCCAGGCAAAATTATAATGTATGCAAGGGGCAAACTGAGGGTGTGTGTACATGAATACAGGTGCAATGCTATATTCAGTGAATAGCGCTGTGCAAAGTTTTTTGCATGACTTAGCACAACACTTTGCACAGTGCAAATTACTGCCCAGGAAAAGGTAGTCTTAACTCTGGGAAAACCAGCATTGCATGACTTTGTAGTTTGAGTGGCTTTGTGCAACTTTTGTGTGTCTTTGCGTGACCTTAACCAATGTTTATGACACATAGAAATAAGCCAGACAGTAAGGAAACATGCCGCTTATGGATGGTATCCCTATGATGCCATCATCTGCCACCAGTCCAGGCCATACCAGGCAGTAAGTGGTGACCCAGCTTTCGGTGGACACCATGGCAGTGCGGCCATACAGCACACACACCTGCAGATCATCCTTCAGTGGACACCAACAGATGCCAGCACACACATGTAGCACTGTGGGCATGGAAGGTGTCGAAGGGAGGGTGCACAAGTGATCAGACTGCACCACAGACTGGGTGCAGCCACAAGGCTGGGACAAGCCACACAGTACTCATGGGTCAGTGTTGGGAGCACTTCGACACCAGTGTGCCTGTTTGATGGTATGTGCCCCCCCAAGAACTTACCACACATCTGTATAGACAGCAGAGCACACACAGCTAGCCATGTATTTGTCACTGCGAGCATCCCATGTCAGTGGTTCAGTTTCTGTGGGTCACATAACAGCATAACCGTGATGTCCACTGTCAGTAAACACCTGCAAATTGGGCCTATCACTCTGTACAGTGGACATCACTGCCCTACACACCATAGGCATTGCTGTGTCCCTCACTACTGGCCCCCTTGCTACTGTAGTGTCTGCTCTGCACTGTAGCATGAACTACAGTTCGACAATTGCATGCAGTGCCACCACCTGTGCTTGTGCTGTGTAGTTCCCTTTTGCACAATATTCTATTTTGTACTGTACAAATATAGCCTGCAGCTACCACCGTGCACTGCCAGACTGACCTATAGGTGGATTGTGGGCAGACCCAGCCAGCCCCTGTACTTCCAGACTGATCTACAGGTGGAGCTGTGGGTAGACACAGCCACCCTCTGTATTTCCAGACTGACCTACAGGTGGAGCTGTGGGACCCTTCAATAGCACTGAGCAAACTGCATGCAAATCAGGTCATAAAGTGATGCTAATCTGGATGTTTGCTCACAGACTACCTAATTAGGCTTGTGTGCATGTCATGTTTGAAGACAGCAAAGTTTTGCCCCAGGCAAATGTGATTGCACCAGGCAAACAGCTTAGTTCCATGCTAAACCTGTGCAAATGTGTTTGCTCCAAGCAAACATTTCAGAAACATTGTACATTTTTGCATACTGTAATTTCACATGTGCTGCTGCTTGCAGCTTTACTGACTCTACTCCTTTGCTAGCACACACATTGACCACATAGTTCACCTTTACCTTCCTTCACATCGTTGTGAACTGGGATGCTGTCATGACTTGCATTTCCTGGTTGCTATATTCAGAGCCGTCTTATTCCTGGGCTGTTTTTGCATTGCACTTCCAGTCCAGTTTGCCTGGCTTCCTTAGCATACTATATTCAGCAAGTTTAGCACCTGGGCTATCCCTTTTGAATATAGTGGGCTATTGGTTCTGGGCTAATTTAGCATGCCGGGCAGTGCTAATTTAGCCCTAGGGCAAAGTTTTGAATATCTGGCCCTAGTTTGTTAACCTAAATATTGTACAGAGAACCAGAACACTGCGTTTTGTTCCTTTGATCCTATCCTTGATAACTTTGACATAAATACCATACACATAAAATACTTAAATACTCTTCTGTTAAAAAAAAAGTAGTGAATAAATTACAATTTATATAACATTGTCCAGATACATCTGGCTAAATTGGTTCAAAATTCAAATTTAACATGCTGTCAAATGCTCTGGTAATAGGCTTCTAAAAATTTTCCAAGGTGATTTATGGCTTTGCAGTCTGATCTGTTCACTGTCACAGGTGTATCTACAGTAGTATCTTGGAATATGACCAAAAGTCTTTATAAGTCCTTAGGATTCAGTGTGTAAAAAATTTATACTAAACCAATGCTCTGGTTTTATTATCTTTCAGGACAGTTTTATTTTCAGCACATCAGGCATCAATGAAGAAATAATTCTGGAGCCTGCTTTGATTTGGAGTGAAAAGAAATAACCATTCCTGAGGTAGTTGCCAGTCCATCTCCTTATGTAGGTGCACATCAATACTACCCCAAAGTTCCTGAAAGTGGCTGCTATTGATATAACATTTTTTTAAAACTAAGTATTCCAGTGCTTCTATGTTATGTGTGTCCCTTATGTTATAGTCCAAACTGAGTCGCATCTTTCATAATTGGTGCTGTCTGTTACAGTTCCATCTTCTATTATGGCAGATAAATTCCAGATCTTCACCAAGTGTGGTATTGATTTCATCTAGGAATCTCATGTTAGTCCAATCAATGTCCAAATTAGTACTATGTTTTATTAAATACTATTTTACTCAAATCTTCCTGAAGAATCTCTGCAGGTCTTTAAAGGTCTGAAAATGATTACCTGTTGTCTTGAAATACAAGTACATCCTTTTCATAATACAGAAATCTAAAGGTCTGATAGGAGAATTTTTGAAAGCATCAGTATTTGTAGTTTGTTAATTTCCTGTTCTTCCTTAATTCTCTTTCAGGATTTACATTTTGTGGTCCTGCCCCTTTTGCCCCTTCTTGTTTGTCTGTTTTTTTTTGTTTGTTTGTTTTCTAAAATAATCCTGCTGAATATCTTCATCTGTTGGGCTTTTTTCTTGTTCTCACTGCTACATGGACATTACTTGGATTTAATATGATTCCTTTTATTTGAAAACTGCACCCGGGATCTGTCCCTGCTTCTAGACCTTGTTTTGTTCTTACCCAGTTGAGTATGTGGCCTTTTTATGTAGTCCTCTTTGTCCCTACTGAATTTTATTTGCCTTTGCCGTATTGTTTTTCATATTTATTAAGTTTTCCTTGTAATACTATGTCTAGACTTTTGTAATTCTTATGATTTTTAAATGTAAGGTCTGTCTCTTTAACTTCCTGCAGTTCCTATAATAGTGCTTTGTGTTTTTTTTTGTTTATGTCTGAAATAATTACAATTTAGTTACAAGTTCAACAAATTTCCTAGAGCATTCATGAGCTGTCTGGATCCATTGCAACTTAAAGTCAAAGGTATCCAGACTGCCAGTTGGAGTAAAAGTTACCCTCAGGGATCCTGGTGCCTGTTCCTAGCTAATATATTGTTCTAGGTGGAGTCTATTTCTTGGCACAATAATTTTATTGAGTTTGAAAACAACAGATTTTATATCACCTGTTTTTGTTTGCTGTGATTCAGCTCCTTGAAGTTACTCCCTGGCTTTTTACTCCTCACCTGAAAAGCTCTCATATCCAACTCAAGCATCCTGTGCTTCCTGTACTCTCCAATGAAGATGCTTCTTCAGAGTTTTGCATTTCTTCTTAGGATAGGATGGATTTCCAATCCCCCCCCCCAAAATCACATTTTTAAGTCCAGAACATACAGAAAACATTAGTGCTCCAGTAGATGCAGCTCTCAAATACCTGCTTTTAGTTTCATGACCTCAGTAATGCTGATGGTGCCCGTGATTCTGCAGTACAGGTAAGGCAGCATAGAAGTACACAAAATAGAGATGTTGAATCATGAATTTGGCAGTACTGGGCCAGTGTACAGGTAAGAAAGGGTGGCCAGCCCTACTACACACAAACTGAGCAACAAGATACCTACCGTATGCACACGAAAGGAAATCATATTAATTTTTGGCAAACACAACACTTCAGTTCAGATTATGAAATTTACTGTTTATTCAACAATAAAGTGCAAACAGGGTTAATGCATGCTCAGCTGCATGCCACTATCACCCCAGCACTTTGAGACAAACAGATCCTTCCTCAGGTGGCATAGCCATCGGAGAAATTGACACTCTTTATAAGTTAATTCATACATTTTAATTTATGCTAATTAGCACCCCTATTGAAAAAAAGGATCATTCATAACAACGAAAACCAAATTGGTAAGAGATTAAACATAAATGCAGTAACAGTGAAACATGAGGGACAATCATCCATAATAAAGTTCAGTAAGCTGAAGAAACAAATATGCTCACAAATGACTTGGATTCCCCCCTTCCGATTTCACACAGCACTTACAGAATGAGAGCCTTTCAAGACTGAAACATGTAGTGAAGTCCAGTCCTTGTGATCTCCCATGCTCAAATTCCTGCTTTCTATTCCTTGAGTGTACATCCTCACAGAGCATGTTTAGGAGGGGGTGGGATGGGGTGGGAGAATTTTGAAAAAGAGAAAGGAGAATACATGGGAGAAAATGGAAAAGTGAAGATAGAAGAATGTAAAATGGAAACATACCGAAAATAGTGTCAGTAGGGATGAGGGGAGGAAAGCAGGGGTTTCTGGAGATGAGCCAAAGGACAGTCACAAAAGTATGGGAAAAGATTAAGGGAGCATTCCTAAAATAGAGGGAGACACAGTAAAATAGCACCATTAATATAATTAATAGTAGTAATCATTGCAAGACAACAATAATTAAATGAAAAAAATTCCTCACAGACCATGAATCAAAATCAAATCAGAAACTCATCTGAGTTCAAAAGAAGGGGTAAACACTTTGCATCGGATCTATCCAATTGGAATAGCCAGAATTCCTCCTACTTTGTGTCCCATTCATTTTCTTCCCCCGCTACATCTCTCAGAGCTCCTCAAGTCTCAGACTCACAGGTACAACAGCCACTCAGGCTAGTCAATTTAGCTTGTGATTTTTGTAGGACCAGCATTCAGATTAGAACAGTGGTCCCTCAAAGCTTTATTGCTCCAGTGGGGATGTACTATTCTTGTGCTACCCAGATGAACCATTCATTTCTTGGTGAACACATACATCAAACTCCTGCTACTGGTGACCCTCTGCATTAGCAGCCTTTTTAACTGACATCCTTTCATTTAAATCTCCACAGATTTCCCTGTCCATCTAAAAGACATCTGCCTCTTGAAACAACTGCAGCACATCCTGAGCATGCAGGCATTCCTTGCTCCAGAATGTCATATAAATTGCCAGAAGAAGAAAACCCTCTCTCTTTCAACAGAATATTAGTAAAAGTTAAATTGCCTAACCCACATCAGTGACATTCCTCCCAGGCCCCAGAACCATGAGGGCCTTGGAGAATATCCTTTTGGATATCTTTCACCTTAGGAACCATTCAGATTCAAGGAATGATCTCCTCATACCTCAGAACTTGTACTCATACCTCAGAACTTGTACTCACACCTCAGAACATGTACTCACTCTCACAATGTGCACAACAGCACCTATTTCTCTACCTGCAGTGATTAGCTAGGGGATCATACTCCTTTGATCTGCACTGCATGCAGGTAGATCACCTTACCACAAATGCATCAAGGCACAGAAATGCCCATCCAGTTCACCTGCTCTTTTAACAATTGAGTCCCTCATAAATCCAACCTAATTACTACTCTCACCAGCCTTTTCCTTTCTCCTCCATGGCAGGTCAGATGTATGACTTTATGGATATAGATGGCTTCCACAAACTGGTATGAAATTCCATGATTTTAACAAAAACTAATTGAATTCTATTTAAAGTAATGATGTTATTTTTCAATTCTTGGTAGATTATTATATGGTCATCTTTTAAGCAAAATATTAAAGAAATGACATACATACAGCTTCATTCTTTCCCTCTAGGCACCTTCCAAAATTAATGTCATTGTGTTCTCTATTTTTAAAGTTACAGAGGCTTGTAATATGCTGGTTTACATAATTGCTAAATGGTATTCAAAAATGTCTGACATTTTGGCTAGTTAAAATGTGGTCCCCTTTAAAAGTAGAAATGTAAAATACGGCACACACATTCATGTGGTGTAATAGTTTAAAAGTTTCTAGTTTGGATAAATTTGGATTAGGTGTTTTAAAATTAGAGGGAAATAACTTTTACATTTTGACAAATTGTCTGGCTGCCTATAACTCGGTTCCCTAAAAAGTCTGAGATGTAAAACTCAGTTCACATATCCATGTTATATTGTTATCAAATGGATAGGGGAAATACTGTGTTCTAAGTGGTTAGATCCCATGCAGTGGAACAGCAGAATACATGGGTAAAAAAGTTCTGGCAAGCAGGACACAGCACACTAGCAATATCAATGCAGTTTTCAAAAGTGCCTGCTTGCTATCAAAAACATGTCTGCCACCTCTACTTGCTAAAAAATTCTGTAGTCTATAAAAATAAATCTCTCTCAAAATAAATATATCATTTATTTATTGAAAATTGGTAACTAGGAAAAGCACTCTGAAATAAGGCTCATTTCCAGATGTGAGCTGGGGAGGGGTGCAGGGAGATGGATAAATTCACTGGAAAAGTGTAGTCAGTATTATTGCTTAAATTATATTTTGCTTTTATTTATTAAGGTGTTTGTCTCCTCGAGGTGCTGGCCCCCTTCTTCCCCCCACCCTTGGCTAGAACACATCTCCCCAAGGACTTATCATCCAGATTGAACCCCACATGATGGGGCTGAGTGGGGGCCCTCCTCCCCCTCCCAGTCATGCAATCCAGTTATGGCCATACCTGGGTGATGTTGCAGGTCTGGAGTGGGTCAGGCATCATCCTGTTGCCACAGATTTTCCTAGCCTCCATTTTATCCCCATTGATGACTGGCAACATCCAAAGGCACAGATGAGTCTGTGTAGAAGCATGCACACGCCATGAATTGGCCACAGCCTGCCACCCCCAGCTGCTGCCCTATCACCATAACTCCACATGGTTACAGTACAGGTGAGGTGTGGCACAACCCTTCCCCCCATGAAAGGAGAGCTGTCAGGTGGTTGCTCAGTCCTATCCCCCCAGCTGACCGCTGGTAGTCCAAGTCTGCTTCTGAACTAATTAGGAAGGGGGTCTAGGCAGTCATGCAACATGCCAAAAGCAGAAGAAAAATAGAGCAAGGAGAAAAAGCCACTACAGTTTACAGAGGATTTGGGAGGAGCAGTGAGAAAGAAAATGGCTTGCTACAGGAAATGCAAGGATGTCCAGAAGGAAGTGGACAGGGCTAAATATGCAGGGCAACTGAAATATTCTTGTAGGGTGGTAAGGCAGGGCAGAGACGGACCTTAGAATAACTGGGGTGGTCAAAGAGTATAAAAAGATCTTCCAATACATCCTGGAGAAAATAATAACAAAAGAGGACATAATGAAGCATAAAAGGGTGGTGGAGTGAGTGAAGGAAAACAAGGAGAAGGCTAAAGAACTAAATTAATACTACTTCTTGGTCTTCACAAGAGAGAAGGGTGGGCCACTTCCACAGTGGAAAATAGGGATGGGGTGGAGGAGATGGCAGAGGAAGCAATAACAGAGGAAAAACTTCTCAAAGTGCCTATGGCCGTCAAGGTGGACAAGTGTACAGGGACGGATGGCATGCACATGAGGGTACTGAAAGAGCTGGCAGCAGTTTTGCAGCATGTCTGGCTGGCCTGTCCAATGGTGCTCTGGATATAGGAGTATTTCTACTGGAGTGGAGTATAGCTGATATAAAATTACTCCCACACAGGTCTTTGTATTGGGTGATTCTATGGTTAAATTCATAGATCGGATTATCTGTAACCCTGATAAAGTAAACAGGACTTGCTCAAGTTATAGAGGAGCCAGGGTCTCAGACATAACCACTATGCCCAAAAATGCCTTACGAGCTGCAGGTAATAATCCGTTAGTTATAATTCATGCTGGGACTAATGATATTACCAAAATCCCATTACAACAACTTAAACAAGACATAGTTGCTCTTTGTAACTTACTAAATGAAAGGGGATGCAACATCGGCAATCTGAAATTCTCCCAGTACCCCAAGCCTCATTTTCCATCCAAAAAAAAATCAAAACACTAAATGAATGGCTCCGGAAATGGTGTTTTAGGCAAGACATAGCTTGTCTTACACATTGGGAGGAATTCAATGATAACCCTTCCCTCTTCTGCTGGGATGGTTTGCACCTCAACCGAAGGGGAAGTTCTCTTCTTGGTCGCCAGTTTTTGACATTTATTGACAAACATTTAAACTAAAATCTAAGGGGAGATCAGGCCAAAGGAGCCATCTCTTAATACTATATACAAGTTGGGACGTCTTATCTTTTAATGCTAGAGCACTTAACAAAATCAAAATGGCAGAATTAGAGTTGAAGATTCATGAATTCAACATTGGACTAATTGCTATTACTGAAACTTGGGGAAATTTGGATAAACAATGGATAATGAACATCCCAGGGTTTAAACTTTATTATAAAAACAGAGCCAATGAACAAAAAGGTGGAGGAGTGAGTCTTTACGTTACTAATAATATTCCATCTTTTGAATCCTCCTTACCAATATTAACAGAAAGTATCTGGGTTTACCTGCAACCCAGAGGACATCCCCAGATTTTGGTTGGCAACTGCTACCGCCCCTTCGGACATTGCATATCTTAATCAACTATCCTCAGAAATCACCTCAATAGCAGACAAGGGGTCAGTAATAATTTTGGGGGACTTTAATCTCCCAACAATAAATTGGGACACACTTTCTGGACTCAGTCAGTATGATTCACAGTTACTTTCAATTATTACTGATCTTGGCCTTACCCAACAAGTCAGGAACCCACGTGGAATAACATTCTAGACCTAGTATTGACCAATATGAATGCCTCTTTGTCTAATCTGCAAGTTTTAGACCCTTTGGGCAATAGTGACCATATGAGAATTCAATTTTCCATTTTTTTGGCTCATAAAAATTCTACAAACAACTGTATGATTAAACAATATGAGAAGGCTAATTTTTCAAGAATTAATGAACATCTTACAGCCATACCATGGGACTCATTATTTTCATCTCTTAATGTTAAGGATGCATGGAGCCTCTTCAAAGAAATTGTACATAATCTAGAAAAATATTACGTACCAGAAAGAAAGAAAAAAAAAGTGCCAACCTGAACAAATAGAGGGAAAACTAATCAAGTATAAGAAAGCACTTAAGGATCTTAAAACATCAATCACTTTGTCTAAACGGAATCTTGAATTCAGAATCGCTCACACTAAGGATTCATATAAAAGTCTGAATTCATATTTAAATAACAAAAAGGGTGACACAAACAAAATAGGTCCATTAATCATAGATAACATAACCATTTTTTCTGATAAGGTTACTGCAATTGAGTTTAACAAATACTTTTGTTCTGTTTTTGAACAGGATAAGGAACCTATATCATATATCAATGCAAGTATTCCTCCTAGTTATACTGTTACTATTCCTGATACCCTTAAACTTTTAAAAACTTTGAAGTCAACAACAAGCCCAGGTCCTGACAATATTACCTCCAAGTTTCTTATGGGAACATATGATAATATTGCTATCCCACTTACCATTATCTTTAATAAATCTCTTAGAGAAGCTAATGTCCCCCTAGACTGGAAAACAGCCACTGTTACACCTATTTTTAAAAAAGGGGTGCACCATAAGGCTGAAAATTACAGACCTATCAGCCTTACCTCTATTCCATGCAAATTATTAGAAAAACATATTAAACACTTAATTGAAGAGGAGATGTTGGCACTAAAACTAGCTGATGTTGCACAACATGGATTTAAATCCAGACACTCCTGTACAACTAACCTGTTAGCCTTTTATAACTTAGTCAGCAGTAATCTCGATCTAAACATACCAGTGGATGTTATTCTGCTTGACTATAGTAAAGCATTCGACAAGGTTTCACATTTCATATTAATAAGTAAACTAATAGCATTAGGTTTCTCTAATTGTATCGTGTCTTGGGTTAATAACTGGCTCTATAACAGAACTCAAACTGTCAGAGTTAATGGGGAATTATCAGATGAGAAATCAGTGTTAAGTGGAGTCCCTCAGGGTTGGTGTTGGGCCCACTTTATTTAGCATTTTCATCAGTGACCTTATCATTTCATCACAGAATACCTTATCCAAATTTCGGATGACACTAAATTAGGAGGAAGAGTTGATACGAAACCAACAGAAGTTCTCTTATAAATGATCTTCAAAAATTGAATCATGGGCAGCAACCAATAAAATGCTATTCAATGTGTCCAAATGTTCAGTGTTATATTTTGGTAAGAAAATCCCAAACAAACATACTATCTTAATAATATAATACTTAGGGAATCCCTCATCGAAAAAAGACCTGGGTATATTAGTTAGACAACAGATTATCTTTTTCAAATCATTATAATAAGGTTGCTAATCAAGCCAATGCCCTCCTACATAGGATTAACAATACTTTTACCCTCAAAACTGAGGAATGTATTATGGCTCTATATAAAACCCATGTTACACCCCATTTAGATTACGGTTCACCATTATGGAGTCCCTGTTTGGCTAAGGACATTACAAGAATGGAGAAAGTCCAAAGGCAGGCCACTAAGATCATACCTCATCTTTCTCGTTATAACTATGAAACTAGGCTCCATAAAACAAAGTTGTATTCACTAGAATTTAGAAGACTAAGGGGAGATCTCCTTCAGCTATTTAAAATTCTGCAATCAGCTACATTAATGAGTTCATGTGGCATATCCTTTACATCTAGAAAAATGGTACCCAGAATACACAACAAACAAATTGAAATCGAGAAAACAAGAACAAGCAAAGACAACAGTTTTTTACTGTTAGAGCCCCAAAAATCTGGAATTCTCTACCGCAGGAAATTGTGGACTGCCAGAATATTACCACATTTAAACTCAAAATTGATGACTGGCTTCTCGACAGAACATAATCTACCAATGATCCACACTGTGTGGAGGACATCCTCGATGGGCTTCGGCCTTCTTTTGTCCTAACTACCAAGTATCAAGTAAAAGACTAGAAAGGTTGACAAAAACTTGGCAATTAAATTTCAATGTCAAAAAGTGCAAGGTCATGCACCTAAAGAAGTAAAAATTCTTGTGAGGAATACCTCCTGTGTGGAGTGAAATTGGAAGCCACAAAGCAGGACAGGGATCTGGGAGTGATTATAACAGATGACCTGAAAACATCCAAGCAGTGTGAAAAAGCAATGTTAAAGGTGAACAGTACATTAGGCTGCATAGGAAGAGGAATTACAAGTAGAAAGAGGGAGGTGGTTATGCTACTGTACAGATCAATGGTAAGACCTCACCTGGAGTACAGTATGCAGTTCTGGAGACCTCATCTCAGAAAGGACAGCGACAGACTAGAGACAGTGCAAAGGAGAGCTACAAAAATGATACTTAGACTCCACAACAAGACATATGAGGAATGTCTGCAAGACCTAAACATGTTCTTCCTAGAACAACATAGACAAAGGGGGAACATGATCAAAACCTTCAAGTCCTTGAAGGAAATAAACAAGGTCCAGGATCAGGACCTATTTCAGATCAAGAATCATGCAAGAATGAGGGGGTATGGCATGAAGCTGGAAGGAGACAAGTTTAAGAGTAATGCAAGAAAGTTCTTCTTTACCAAGGGGGTGGTGGATACTTGGAATGGCCTTCCACCCGAGGTTGTGGAGACTAGGTCAGTTGGAGTGTTCAAGAAGGCATGGGATAGGCACAGATGTATTATAACACTGAATAGCAGTTAGGGGAGGGGGCTAGGCTTATGGGAAGACTAGATGGACCATGAAGTCCCCTTCTGCCATCACTTTCTATGTTTCTATATGCTACCACTGCATAAAACTGGACCAAGAAATGAACCTGGGAACTATAGACTGGTCAGCTTGACATCAATTGCTGGCAAGTTGATGGAAACCATCCAAAAGGAAAGATTGATCAAGTTTGTTGAGGAAAATGGACTCCAGAATAGCAGGTGGCACATGTTTATGGCTGGCTGTGAGCTCATGCCAAATCATTTTGACCAGCTTCTTGGATTGGGTTACTAGGACAGTATATAGGGGCCAGGTGGTAGACATACTATTCCTGGACTTCATCAAGTGTTTAACTCCATCCCCTACAATAGATTGATCAAATATCTGGAAGACATGGGGACAGAGGATGACCTAACCAGGTGTGTGGCAAACTGGCTAGTGCAAATGATGGTGGTAGTGTGCAGCACCATGACTGAAGTTACTAGCAGGGTCCCACATGACTCAGTGATTGGTCTGACCCTCTTCAGTGTGTTCATAAACACAATTGGGGACAGCATCAAAGGCACAAAATGTCTTTTCATGGATGACACCAAGATCTGTGGAAGGATGGACACTGGGGACAGCATAATAGATCTAAGGGAGGACCTCACAAGGTTGGAGATGTGGTCTGGAATCTGGCACCTGGGTTTAAATGCTAAATGTAGGGTAATGCACATAGAAAGCAAGAACCACAGGTCTGAATACAGACTTGTGGGGTGAGGGTCACAGTCTTGGAGGATGTGGAGAAGGACATGGGATGGCAATCACAAGCAAGCTGAATCCATCAATGCAATGTAAAAAGACAGCAGGGAAGGCAAACAGGGTGCTTTGTTGTACTTTGAGTGGGTTCACCAACAGGATGAAGGAGGTCATTCTTCCCCTGTACATGTCTGAGATACATCAGCATTACGAGTACTGTGTGCAGTACTGAAGCCTTTACCTCAAGAAGGACATACACTAAATCAGCTGGAGGTGATGCAGAGAAGGGCTACCAAGATGATATGGGGCAACAGTGCACCCCATATGAACAGAGGCTGGTGAACCTGAATGTGTACTCACTGGAGAAGAGAGAGGATATGACTGAGTCCTAAAAATACCTTAAAGATATTAACAAGGTCAAGATACAATAGGGCATCTTTTTCACAGACATGATAACAAAAATACCCTGAGACATGACTAAAAATTAGAGGGAGGAAGTACAAGAAGGAGACCCAGTCACCTTTCAGTTGGGACATTTAAAAGTGGGATAGATTCAAGGGGAAAGTAAGGGTGACAAGGAAGGGTGGAGCAACATGTAGCAAACAAGCATGGGTTGCACAATGAGCAGACCTGATAGACCTTCATGCCTTCTTGTGCTGACAGTTCATATGTTTGTATGTTCGTAAGTACCCCATTGGCTTCTATTGTACTTATTCTGACTATCTGTGCCTTACTGTTAAAGTATTTGGGTAAGAGATGCCCAGATTAGAACACAAACTCATCTTTAATACTTTTAATTTTATTTGTTCAACAATTCATCTGTTTACAACAATTCCTCTTAAAGCTTAAAAACTAATTACTTTAAAGTGTGGCCATTAGAACCTGCTGTTGGCTGTACTCTGTTACCCAGTTCCACATTACAACACTTCTTTTTCTGATCTTTTCATGTCCCTGCTGCCTGCTTCCTGTCAACTGTGTCTCCCAGCTGTTTGCAGTTACAGCACATAAGCCCTTAATTAAAGCTTAAAGACCTACAGGGTTTCACAAAAAGTAAGCCTGTGGCTGTATTTGAGAAACACTTATTTAGAATTTTACCCCAGATTGCATAGTTGAGATGCAGTGCTCAATTTATAATGAAGTTCTGCTTTTATCCAGTTAAACAACTGGGAGAACAAAAGCACAGAGAGGTCAACAGACTTGCCTGAAGGCTAAAAAGTAAAAGAGCTGGTGCATTGTGCAAATGCATAATTTATTTGAATTTGGAAGTTTTTTTTCCACTGGCATTTATATATTTTTCTCTGATTTTGGTACTGAAAGCTAGAGTCAGTTAGATGTTTTCTGCAGATCCCTGACTGGTCATGATAATGCCATCATCAATTGTATCTTTTTACAGCACTCTCAGTCTTAACCTTAGAGTTACTGATTGGTTTCTGATAGGCTGATGCACAAACAGAACCTTGAACCTAATATAGTCTCTTCCTTTTCTTGTGATTCATTCTGGAGGAGTACAGCATCCAAAGCAGGATGGAATCACAGTGGGAAGGTCTTGTCAAACAAATGTGATAGTCTTCTTTGACTGGGTGACCAGGGAGGTAGATGGAGCAAAAGAAGTGGATGTGGCCATCCTAGATTTCAGCAAGGCCCTCAACACTGTCCCACATAGGAGGTTGATAAATAAGTTGGGCAGACTGGGAGTGAGTCCCAAGATGGTACACTCAGTCAGAAATTAGTTGAGTGACAGGACACAGAGTGGTGGTAAATGGCGTTCAATCCGAGGAGAGTGGTGTGTCCAGCGGGGTGCCACAAGGATCCGTACTGGGGCCAATCCTCTTTAATGTCTTCATTAGTGGCATTGCAGAGGGGCTGGAGAGGAAGGTATGCCTCTTTGCACATGACACTAAGATCTGCAACAGGGTCAACACTCCTGGGAGGGTGGGGTGGAAAAAATGAGAAAGGACCTACACATGCTTGAAGAGTCGCTGAGAGAGTGGCAGCTAAGATTCAATGCAGGGAAGGACAAAATCATGCATTTGGAGCACAGAAATCCAAGGGAGGAGTACAAGATGGGGGTGTGCTCCCAGTAATAAGCCCTTGATTGACCTCAGAGTTGCTGCTATCACTACTACTTGCATTCTCAAGGATGATGTGGTGAGTCCTTCAGCAAAACATTTAAAATACAAGGTTCACAAATAGCATCAACTTCATAAAATCATAGAATTGTGCCAGCAGAAAAAGACCATTTGGCCCATCGGGACTGCCCAAGATAGACCCCCAGCTCCCTTTTGCCTCCCACCCCTCTGCCCTCTCTCCCATCCCTTCCCTAGTCACATGTAATTATCATATGCTTTTTGAATTTCTGCACTGAATCCACATCTGCCACCCACTCTGGCAACTGATTCCATGGTTGTACAACCGTCACTGAGAAATAATGCCCCCTCACATCCCCCTTACATCTGCTCCCCTCCAGCTTATATGCATGCCCTCTGGTGGTTTTCTTTTTGCTCAGCCTGAAAATGCTATCCCCCTAACCTTGTTTATTCACTTCACATACTTGAAGGTTTCCATCATGTCCCCCCTCTCCCATCTCATTTTCAGCAGATAAAGACTGAGTTCTTCCAGCCTCTCCCCACATGTTCTCCTCTGCATCCCCGGATCATCTTGGTCATCCTTCTCTGTACTGTTTTCAGTCTATCCTTGTCCCCTTACAAGTGGGGCCTCCAGAACTGAACTCCATACTCCAATTTTGGTCTGACCAGTGTTTTGTATAATGGCATGATCACCTCCCTCTTCCTACTAGTGAAGTATCTCCCAGTGCATGCCAACACTCTTGTTGCTTTCCCTGCTGCCCATTCACACTGACTCCTTGCCTTTAATGTGTCCATGATCCAAATGCCAAGGTCCTTTTCCAGTTCTATGACCTGCAGTGATACAGTTATATTACAAGTTTTAAAATACATGTAATATCTCATTACAAGACATCATAGAATCAGCAATAGGTTCTGTTTTTATAATAAATTATCTCTAAGGACCACTCTGAAATATGCACATTTTCAGATCCAGTAACAATTAGAATATAGCATCAAATAATTTGAATAAACAGAAAGGTAGGCAAAATTACAATCAGGGTATAGGTAAATGTCATTTTAGATCATTAATTTAAAGGTTTATATGATAATGGCATAAAGATAAGAGAAACACAACATTCAGCCATAATGTGTAACTAATCAGCTAGACATAAAATTCACAGAAAAAGGGGACATCTCAATCGTGTTCAACAACATCTGAAGATTTAAGCATTTATCCATAAATGCCACAGATGATCTATCTAAGTATGTCAATGTAATATTTAGAAAAAAATGAAGTAGGAATTTCAGGGATAGAGGAGGCAACAATCTTTAGCAATTCTGAAATAAAAGTAAACAGGCCTTGGATGGATTCATGCCTGGTTACCTACAACCCCATCAAAGTATCATGTCTGTAATCTCAAAATTCCAAAATTAAAAAAACTATTTAAAAATGGGGAAAAAATACAGTTTATGGTAAACAAAGAAGTACATCTCCTGTGTCCCCTACGGAATATAATTGTCTAAATTATTATCGTTATTTACAGTTTCAAAGATGATAAAAACTCAGATAACCTGCATAAAACTGATACCTTTTGAGTACTGTACAACACTGGGGTTAATTGATCCCAGGGAGGACTGAGATCAGCAAGTATAGGGCATAACCAATCACCTCTTTTCTTTGACTATGACAGTCTTTCGGATGAGACGTTAAACTGAGGTGCCATCTGCCTGGATTGGTGGTAGTTCAGGTGGATGTTAAAGATCCCACGGCACTTATCAAAAAGAGTAGTGGAGTTTTTATTGAAATAATAAACATCAAAATCATCACAACAGAAAATCTTACAAACTCATGTCCTTATTATGCAACCACAATCAAATAAAGAAACAACAAAATTGGAAAAATCACAATATTAGAGTACCAGAAAAAGATTTGGCCTTATGGTAATCAATTTCCCCCAAAAATCATTTATACTTAATAAAACTAGAAAAACCCTTCCACCATTTATTTACTTTCCCTGAATAAAATAACTGTTTTTCCTTCAAATAGATTTTTAACAGTTCTTGAGATGCAAGTTGACTATAACAATCAAATGTTGTTTTCCTTTGGTGAAGCACCCATTGACATCTCGCTTGCCATATATAAAACCTTATACAGCAAAAGAATAATGCTAAAGTACTTTCATGATATAGAGCAAAACTAGGGGGGTAAATACCTAGAACCAAGATATTATATGTTAAAGAAGAAAACCATTTCAAATTCCATTTCCCCGCTAAAAAAAAATCCATAATTGTCTAGCATATGAGCAATGTAGAAAAAATGTTCCATTGTTTCCTCTATGTTATACAATCTGGGTATGGGCAGGCCCTTTCCTCTTTAACTTCATATTTTGCATTACCCCAAACATTTAAATGGTCATACATAATCAACCATTGTGTTTCCACATGTAAGGAGGCAATCTAGGATTATTTAGTTGTGCTAAAATAAATGCATTCTGTGCACTAGGGACATTTTAGAAATAAGGAACCTGTGGATGTATATTTTCTTGTAAAATTCTATACAAACTATGTGCGTTATTATTAAGTATCATAACTTTGGTTATTTGCCACTGGTATAGCTTCTGCACAGTCGGACAGAAATAAATGGGGATGTGCATATGAGGATTCAGTTTAGGGGCCATGCTGTGCCATGCCAAAAAATACCTTCCCAAATTCATCCCTACCCAAGTCACACTACCTTCAACTGTATTCAGTAGGCCTCTTTTGACTGATAGCGAGAAAAGCAAGGAATAAAGAAATATTATGGGGTCAATCATTCCCAGACCCCCATTTGTCTCATCCAAATAGGTATAACATCTCTTGACCGGATTTAACCTGTTAGCCCACAGCATCTGAAAAAAAAATTACACTATAAATTCTTGTCTCCAAGTTAGTTGGAAGCAGAAAAATCAGGGCTACATATTGCAAACATGGCAAGATAAATTGTTTAATAATATGAATACGCTTTTGTTTGGGAAATTTCCAATGTTTCCATCTATCTACCTTGTTTTCAATTTTCAAAATTGCCGCCTCCCAATTCTCTAAGAAGGTTTTGTGAACCAAAGATCAGACCTAAAATTTTAAGGGGTTCTCTTGAAAAAAGAATCCCATCCTGAGTAGATGATGTGGAAACATAGAAACATAGAAACATAGACTTTGATGGCAGATAAGGACCACTTGGCCCACCCAGTGTGCCCATTTCCCTACCTATTGGATAAGCTACAGATTCTAGTTAACCAACAGCCTACTTCCTGCAACCCCCCACTATAATTGTCTTATGTCTGTCCCATGCATGTTTGAATTCCCCCAGTGTTTTAGACCTCACAACCTCTCCAGGAAGGCGGTTCCATGCGTCCACCACTCTCTCTGTGAAAAATAATTTCCTCACATTACCCCTGAGCCATCCCCCCTCTAACATTAAATTGTTCCCCCTTGTTCTTACACATCTCTTTTTCTGAAAGATGCTACCTTCCTGGACTTTATTGATTCCCTTGAGGTACTTAAAAGTTTCTATCATGTGCTCCCTGTCCCTCCTTTCATCAAGGGTATACATATTAAGCTCTCTCAGTCTCTCTTCATATGATTTCTGATGTAGACCCTGCACCATTTTAATTGTCCTCCTCTGGACTGCTTCCATCCTGTCTATGTCCTTCCATAGAAGAGGTCTCCAAAACTGCACTCAGTATTCCAGATAGGGTCTCACCAACTGTCTGTAAAGAGGGATAACCACTTCCCTTTTTCTACTAGAGATGCCCCTTCCTATGCATCCAAGTATCCCCCTGGCTCTCCTTACTGACTTCTCACATTGCTTACCCACCTTTAGGTCATCTGATATGACTACACCCAGATCCCTTTCTATTATTGTTGTTGTTAGTACCTCCCCTGCTACTGTGTACTCTTCTCTTGGATTTTTATTTCCCAGGTGCATTACTTTGCACTTCTTTGCACTGAATCTAAGCTGCCATATGTCTGACCATTCCTCCAAGCTTGCCAAGTCCCTTCTCATCCTTTCTACCCCCCCCATTGTGTATCAACTCTGTTACAGATCTTTGTGTCATCTGCAAAGAGGCATACCTTTCCTTCCAGACCCTCTGCAATGTCACCTATAAAGATGTTAAAGAGGACTGGACCCAGTACTGAACCCTGAGGTACTTCACTAGTAACCCCCCTTTCTTCAGAATGTGTTCCACTCACTATTACCTTCTGTGTCCTGTTGTGCAGCCAGTTTGCTACCCAGGCTACCACCCAGGGACCCACTCCCAGGCTGGCTAACTTGATTATTAATCTTTTGTGCGGGACTGTGTCAAATGCCTTACTAAAGTCTAGGTAGGCCATATCCACAGCCCCTCCCTGTTCTATTACTTCAGTCACCCAGTCAAAGAAATCAATTAGATTCATCTGACATGACCTTTCTGCTGTGAATCCATGCTGCTTTGGGTCCTGTGCCCTGCTGGCCTCTAGGTACTGAACAATTATTTCTTTCAGAAGTGATTCCATCATTTTCCCCACCACTGAGATCAAACTAACAGGTCTGTAGTTTCCTGCTTCTGCCTTGCTCCCACTTTTGTGAAGGGGAATCACATCTGCTCTTCTCCAGTCCTCAGGTACCACCCCATCCTCCCATGATTTGTTAAAAAGTGTGGTCAGTGGTGTCACTAGGTCCTCCCTTAGTTCTTTTAGGATTCTAGGGTGAATCCCGTCAGGCCCCATTGCTTTGTCTACCTTGAGTTTTAGAAGTTCTTTCAGGACTCTTTCTTCTGTAAATGGACTGGCATCAACCTCACTACTCAGAGTGATTCTATTGTTTGGTTTGGGTAACTCCTCCTCTTCTTCTTTTGTGAATACCGAGCAAAGTATTCATTCAGTAACTTTGCCTTTTCACTATCTCCCTCTGCCCACCTCCTCTCTCCTTCATTAATCTTCACTATCCCTCCCTTAACCTTTCTATGCTCCGTAATGTACCTATAAAAGGTTTTATCCCCCTTCTTAACTGAGTTGACTATCTTTTCCTCAGTTTGGGCCTTTGCTTTTCTGACTGCCTTCCCCACGTCTTTCTGTTTTAATTGATACAATTCCCTGTCATGCTCCTTCTATGATTCCTTATACTTTGTGAATGCAGCCTTTTTCTCCTTAACCTTTCCTGACACCTCTTTTGAGAACCATAGTGTTTTTTTATTCCGTAGTTCTGCAGTTACCCCTGCCCCTATAAATAGACATCTTGTCTTATGAATATTTAATTTAGCATTTGAAACTACTGAAAACTGTTTGAATTCCACAAGGAACTCCTGTAATTGTGCATAATCTGAAAAAAACAGACATACATCATCTACATAGGCTTGTAAATGTAACTGCCAATAGGGATCCTCTCCCTTGATACCAGTCCACTTGGGGGAGGAAGTAATGGAGTGTAAAAGGGGATATAAAGAAAGGATATATAAAAGGGGACTCAGGGGACAGCCTTGTCTTACTCCTGTATAGCTGAAAGCTGCTTGCTTTTTCTCCCCTCAGAGAGGGGTAAACCAGATTCGATCTATAGAGAAGTTGTATTACCTGAAGTAGTTGTGGGGGATACCAATTTTTTTTTAAACTGTAAAGAGATAGGAAAGATGAACCCTATCAAAGGCCTTTTTGAAATCTGCTGCTAGCAGACACCCTTCCTTGCCTATCAAGGATAGATGTTCAATCACATCTCTTATATTCATAATCGCAGATTGTATCTTTCTGTCTGGGAGACCACAAAATTGAAAGGGTGAAATCACTTTTTTAACATATCTTTTTAAATGATTGTTTAAAACTATGGAACATATTTTATAATCAGAGTTTAATGGAGTTATGGGCCTCCAAATTTTGATGTTGTAGTGATCACCAGATTTAAATAAATGAATCAGAAGACCTTCCATAAAAGAATTTTCCATTAAGTTTGTGTCCAAAAAGAACTGAAAGACCAGCTGTAGACAAACTGCTACTTCTGTTTTAAAACTTTTATAGAATTGATTCGGAAGTCCATCTAAACCTGGTGACACACCATTCTTTAGGTGTTGAATTACCATTTCTATTTCTGAGACCAAAAACAGGGATTGTACTCCCAGTGCCTCATGAGGAAATGAGGCAAATTTAATTTTTTCCAAAAATTTGTCAATTTCTGTTTGCGAAATAGGGTCCCTAGGCTCTAGAGTCTGATAATGATTAACAATAATATTTGTAATACTTTAAATTGAAGTAACTTTATTCCCATCTGAATCCCACAAAAAATCTATAGTCATTGAGTCTTTTATTTCTTTACATGCAGTGAAGGGATCACCTACAGGAATTTATTTTAGTGCCATTGGAGAGCATAGCATGGATAGTCTGTGCCCTGTTGTATTGACATTTCTTCATTTCCAATTTTACACAGCTAATCTGACCAGAATAATCCCCTTTGGAAGTATAAGAGGTAGTGATAAGATGTTGTAACTGCTGCTATAGTGATAGATATTTTAAAAATGTAGCATTCCTTAAGGATCTTCCATATTTTTTAAACCAAGTACATAAATCAGATTTTGTATGCATCCACCATTCAGCCAAATTTGTGTACGATAAAGCCACTGAAAGTCGGGCCTGTAGAATATTTAAAACTATTGCTCTAACTTGAGGATTCAGAAGAACAGAAGAATTCAATTTCCATCTGTTTTGTTTAAAAGCCCTTGTTCCTGAAGATTTTAGGGTGTATAATAACAATAGATGATCAAAAAATTCCACTGGCTTTATCTGCAAAAAAGCCACTGGTACTTCAGGAGATACTAGCATATACTCAATAGTGGTATGAAATTTACCTCTAAAGTAAGTAAAATCAGGCCCTTGTTTTAAATATGTATTGCAATTATTCAGGCCTGCTGTTTGTATAATGGACTCTAGTGCATGTGAGTCACAGTATATTTTTTTTATTACATTGTGATTTGTCAAATAAACTACAATTAAAACCACCCCACCAACAAAAAACATAGCTGAGGTTACTAAGTACGGCTGTATTGCCTTTATACAAGCTACTCTATCAGTCTTAGTTTGTCGATTGTAAATATTAATTAATCTACAATGCATGTTGTTCCATTTCCCATCTAATATCAGAAGTTGTCCTGGTATAAGATCTTTTAATTTATAAAGTATAAAATCAAAGGAGTGAAAAAAAATTCCAACCCCATCTGCGCCATCAATTCCAAATGACCAATATGACAGGCCCCAGGGCCAGTCCCTTTTAAATGTTGAAATTTGTTCCACAGAGAGCATCCATGTTTCCTGCAAAAAACTGACTGAAATATTTTCCTCATACAGGTACTGAAACAATGCTTGTCTCCTTAGTGTAGTTAATAAACTATGTGTATTAAGTAAGCCCCTTTTCTTGTCTATCATCAGATTTGAGTCTTCCTAGCCCCTTTTAAATTATTTTTTCCGTCTTTTCTTCTTTTTCTCTTTGTAATCCTCAATGGGCGTCAAGGCCAAGATCTGTATAGATTTTTGTGAGTCAGAGTCCCCTAAATCCATTTCCGAATCCCTCCATGTAATGAATAAAGCAGCATAAGAATTATCAGTTTCAAATGAAACAGAGGATGGGGGAGATTTTGGATGTAAGTTTCTTGAAGATCTTCTACAGGGCAAAGGAGAGGAGGGTACCGAAACTGCTAAATCCTTATCTGAAATTGCTGGGTCTGCATAACAGACCAGAGGTATTTCCAAAGGATTAGAGGGAACCCCTTGGGATCAGGTCCTCCTCTTTGTTCCCTGACTCCTGATTCATGACTTCAGCTTCTACTGGTGTAAGGGGTGGTGGTTTGGAGAAAACTGGATGAGAGGGGAGCCTTACCAATTCTGGAGGAGGGAATGAGGGATGGGGTGGGGGGTTGAGGGAGGGGGGGATGAGCTGCCTCCTGTGCCTGCTGAATCAATAGATCTGGGCTTACACAGGTGGCCTTATTTTTTGCAGCCCAAGGGCACTCTCCAAAGACATGACCACATTCCTCACACAGATCGCATTTTGCGTGGTTTACACATTTCATTGTGATGTGCCCTATTTCCCCACAGTTGTCGCACTGAGGCTGATCACAAACACTTGAAAGATGAGTTCTAGGCCACACTTATAACAGGCTCTCGGCTGCCCCCCATAGAAACAAACCCCCCAGTGCCTTCCCAACAAAAATGAGTTAGGAACATGTTCCACTCCTGAATCAGTTTGCCTTAATTTTATTTTGTACTTCCACCTCCCTGTCCAGAACTGTTCAGAATCCAAAATTGGTTCAGGGGCACTTAAAACATTACATTTCTGTGACAGCCAATAAGTGATATCTTCTACATGGACTCCCTCATTCCTAAACATGAAAGTCACATATTTGATCAAAGGTTTTTTGAGAGGAATAACAAGAAAGGGAATCCATGTAGGAGAAAATTTCACATGACCATATCATTCCCAAAAAAGGTCTAAGGCATAGGCTGATCTAAAGCTAACATCGAAGTTATCTGCTCCTGATATATTTATAAAAGCAAACACATCCTTAGGAGAAAACTGCAGAGAGTCTTTCAACAAACATTTGCCTACATAGTATCTGTCTGGTCTGTTTTCTAGGCCCCTCTTATAGCAAATGCACACCGCATTACATCTAGGGACTGTTTCCGTTTTAGCTTTTGAAAATAAGTCCGACATTAGAAGTTTTTGTTCTGTAAGCGATGTACTGTCTGTGTCCAAAGGTACCTCCTGGTTCTTCACTAGAGCTTGTGATTTTGGAGAATCTTCAAGCACCAGTTTCTCTTCCAAGGGTATTGTGGAGGGATCTAGAGTAGGCCTCAATTCTCTAGTCTTGTTGTCAATTTTGTTTCCCTTTCCTTTGTTGTTGTAAGCTACCCTGGGTTTCCAAGCAGGAGAGGCTTGTAAAAACTCCAGGTCTGCATCCCAAGCTGGATCAGACATCCATGTGCCTGTTGGAGCCTGCTTCCATCCTGATCCTACAAGTGCTTGCTGTGGAGACCTTTGCTCTGTAGGTAGTGCAGGAGCTGGAGTTTGAATTTGAAATGTTTCAGATGCTACTACTCCTGGCCCCATGTTAATTATCTGCTGCTTTGAAATGTTCAATGACGGACTTGAATCTTGTGTAGGTAGATCTGATTTTTTAAACAAAAATTCTGTCACCCTTTTTGAGAGTTCACCTCGGTCTGGTAGGAAATGGCAAAAGGTTTATCAGTTGGGAGATTTGTTGGGGTCTTCAATGTAAAACCAGCTGTTTTAGTCAGCGGTATACTAGTGTCGACGGAGAAGCCCGGTTTATCAGCTGAGTCCACTGCAACTCGCGTCTCTTTCTGTGACTGTGCATGAGAATTGTCAGCCAAAATCTGTCCCCCTTCCTGGATAAACCAGACTTTAGGCACTTATCATCCTTGCTATTACTGCCAGCCTGACATCGCATTTTATCCTGGTATACAAGGTTATTTGATTTAAGTAAAGCTGAAGATGACTCACCACTCCTTGTTGAGGCCTTTAAAGCTGCAGCTTCATTTTGTGTTTTGACAGGCCAGCTTCTCCCTTTGACAGTTGGCTTCCCTGCTGACTGTGGCAATTGAGGAATCCATCTAGTTTTCAACTCTGAGTTGTCTAAAAGCGTCTCCGATGTCTCCTGTAATGCGTTATTATCGCGTATAGTTGCAATCTTGTCAGCCTCTCGGCCGTCTTCCAAAATACTTAAATCTTCTATAGAAAGATACATTCCAGGCAAATCCTCCTCTGAGTCCTGCTCTGAACCCATTTTACGATCAGCCTCTGTCTGTATTTCGACGGGCGAGGAGGGTGTCTCCCACACCAAACCAGCATCCGACTTCTTTAAATCCGTTACTCCGAATGGCCATCTCACCGACAGACAGCCTGTCGCTCTACTGACAAGTAGGGGAATTTCTCTGGTATCCTGGCCAAATTTCCCTCATTCACTAAAAATACCACCAACAGCTTAATCTGGTTCAATTTCAGTTGCTTACCATCTGTATCACTCCCCCCAGTCGCCCCTGAAAAAGGAACTTCTAGGCCCAGTGGGCTTAATGGGTCAACAAAATTCAACAAACAAGGGGCATACGAACGTAATATGCTTAAGATCATCTTTAACCTTTGTCCAACATTTACTGCGGGGAGTTTTAATACCAGGTCATCTCTGTTTGAAATGTACATAATTTGTATCATAAAGTTCCATTCTGGACCAAGTAAGAAGTTTTGGAACTAAAGGATTAGATAGACAGGTTAAGTAAGGTGCAAGATAGTGTACATTTTTAAGCTGCTTATACCATTTGAAATTTTGAAGAGAAGAAACCCAGAGAAAGTCCCTGAAAATGGTTGTATCTCTAACTCTTTTCTTTATTTGAGAAATAACTTCAAAATTTGGTATGTAGTAAATTTCGTATAATAAATGTTCCAAACCCGGCAGAAATAGATTCTCTTTAATAGCTTTACCCACTGGACAACTGAAGTCTTTCCTCAAATATTCAGTTTCTTCTTCCAGACATTGCCTAGGTAGCCTCTCCTCAGGCAATTGAAAAAAATTAAGAAGAAAAATCAGTTGCCTCTCTGGGACAAAAGCAGAGATTAAGAATTGGTCAAGTTTCAGTTTTAAAATTTCTGCAGGAACTGACAGAGAGACACACAATACATAATGAAATATCTTATTTAATACAATCTCCAATTATCTAATATTAGAGAAGGTCCATATTTCAGCTACGTATTGCACACTAGTTTTTATTTTGGCATTAATAACTGTGAGCATACCCTGAACTGTACAATTTTCCAACCTACAATTAAATAATTTAAATGTATTAAATACCATTTTTAACTTAGATTCAATCAGTGAAAGACGCCTAACATAGAAACATAAAATTTGATGGCAGTTAAGGACCGCTTGGCCCACCCAGTCTGCCCATTTCCCTACCTAATGGATAAGCTGCAGATCCTAGTTAACCAGCAGCCTACTTCTTCCTACCCCCACCCCATGGATAGAACAATAATAAAAGATCCCATATGCCCCATACATGTATAATCACATTCCAGATCACCAGACAAATGACCATTTACCAAAAATAAATTCATGTCTGACATTATTTTATAAAATATCTTACCCTGATGATTGAGTTTCTTATCCTTGGAGTTTCTAACATTACTTACTTTAGTGTTAATCATGTTCAGGCCCTGAGAAAACTCACTATAAGTGTTTTCCATCTGATTATTGACATGGATTCTGGCGTTAAAATCACCAATAACAAAACACAAAGCAAAACACAATCAGGAAATGTACATTTCTATATGTAGATGAATGATAAAAATACTGTCAGATGTAAATGTGATACGTAATAGATGACAAAACCAATTTGCTACTTTTTCAGGAGTTTCGGCATTTAATTTATTAATGTCATACATTTCAATTGAAAACTATAGCGCTATCTCAGGCTAATTGTTATCAGATCTAAACAAAGTAAGAACAAAATTCCCAGACTTATCAGGAACAGTTGTATTATGAGGAGATTGCTCCAGTCTCCATTTGGATCAATTCTGGCATATTGACCTCAGAGAAAAAAAGGAGGCAATTGTTCTTTATTTATTTCTACCATAATAGAATGAGCTGATACATTCATATGAGATTGTACTGATTCCATATTACCACCCACTTCCAAATCAAATTTCGTCAGACCCAGGGAATTTGTCCTGGATTTAGTTCCCTGTTTTTGTGCTGTTTTTGTTTTTAATTTTCCTAGGATTAGATTCCTTATTTTCTTTTGTATTCTGGCTTGATTATGAATCTAAAATTGCAATAGAATTTCCTTGAAAGCGGAGAAGGAAGTTTAACTTGAATCCTTTATTTTCTCTAGAGACAGTTGGAGCTACCTGGAAGTCTTCAGTATAGCCCTCAGTTTGTGCCTGAGACTTATTTCTAAATTGTGTTAACAGGCTCCATGTCAATTTGACTCAGCAAATACAGCATGGTTGGAATAGCGTTGACAACACCACACAAGTCAACACTGCACCTGGTAAATATGAGCATGAATCAGTGACATATTACCTATAAACAAAAACATATCTGAGCTTTAATATCAATAGTTGCCAAAAAGAATATTCACAAATTGTGGGTAGAACAGCAGGCATCCTCAATAAAAAATGGAAAACTGAACTGGTGCAAGCTCTTAAATGTGAAAGATTAGATACAGGGTTAAAGACTGAGACACCACAAGGTAAAACAAGTTCTAGCCAGAGCTCATAGAGCTATAAAGAGCTACCAAATGATCAAAGTTATTTTACTGTTGGTGCCATATTGTGCTGTTTAGTCACAATCATCACAGTGCTCCCAGATACAAATAAAAATTTTCCTGTAACAATCCCTTATTTTTTCTGTATTTTCCTGTAGAGGCAGCATCAGATACCTGTATAGATCCCTGTAGATTTTTGCATAAGCCACTAGTTCCTTATTTGTGACTTTGTTGTTTATTCAAATGTAATATGTTGGCAGCCTTTTATCAGGAAAAGGGCCCTGATTTGCTGCTAGGTATTAAAATTATATGTCAAGATGGCCTTGGAATGATTTGGATTTATATGAAATCCATAAGGCATAATGGGGGAATTTATTTGTCAAATTTTGTTGACCAGGTAGGCACAGTAAAACTAGAAGTCCCTTTTCAGGGGTGACGGGGTGGGGGTACAGATGGTAACCAACTGAAATTGTAACATGGCATACATCCGTACTTGAATCAGATTAAGCTGTTGGTATTTTTAGTGAATAGGGGAAATTTGGCCAGGACACTATGGGAATTCCCCTACTCTTTTCCACCTGAACAGGCAGACAGAAAAAACAGGAGACCCTCCATGCTGCACTACAGTGAAGGGCTAGTGGAGCCAAACTAGACAGACAAGAAAATAATATAAATTTTAAGAAGTAGTCAGTTATAAAATGTCATTTCTAAAGTACCTTTCTTTTACCTTTTGCCCATCAGACAGTCTTCTATTTTATAATGTTGTGGTGGATGTGTGGAACAGATCTTAGCATAGCAGCTGACATATCTATCTCTACTGCCCCCCACTACATCATCAGCATTGTGATTTCACTGATAGTGAAATCACAGGTGAATGACTTGGCAGTTACTGAATTGCTGTTCCTAAGTAGCAGTAATGTCATAGTCAGTGAGGTCACAATGCTGGTGATGTAGTAAGGCAGTATAGCTAGTTAGCTATTTCAGCTGCCACACATAGTGCTGTTCCAAACATCACACATATTAACATCAGGTAAACAATCTTCTAATTAAACAAAGAGAAAAAATAAAGTACATCAAATATAAAAGGTAATAACTGGCTGCTTTTAAAATCTAATATTAGTTTTAGGCAGTACACAAGCTCTTTAACCCACATGCCTAGTGTGGGGATAGAACCCACAGCCTTCTGATCTTCCAGTCTCAGAGGCCAGTGTGCATGCTAATTTTTGCATCTTTCATTTGTTAGTTTTTACACAAATTCTCTCAGACTTTTTTCTGACCACCTGATGGAATCTTGAATGAGTTACATAAATGTTAATATTTTCTTCAAGGCCCTGACCCTGCAACTAAATACACATGCAGTGCATCATATTATAAAATAAGAAACAATCTTCTGTTTTCAGTGCTTACCTCCAACCTGTCCTGCAGAAATGAATGTCAGCTAACAAACTGCAATTCCACTGTCTGTAATCTGACACTGAGTCTGACTTTCATTTTTACAAAAACCAAGAGGAAATGAGTTAACCCCTAGGTTATTGAAAAATATAGAACAAATCTATTAGACTGAACTGGATAGATGATAGAAACAGCAGTTTAAAATGTTTTTTTTGTTAATATCCTGAGAAGCTCTGAGGTAGAATACAGTAGCATCCCCCTCCCCCTTCAGATGCCTTTAACATAGTGCAACAAATAGCAAAAATCAGAGGGGGAGTGCACCATTTCGCAGCTGTGGAGGAATACATTCAAATGTCTAAAAAGGACATTCTATGAAAAGCCCTTTGTGGAGCTACAGATGACAGAAGGGTTATAGGCTCTGCCCACAGCCTTAAAAACTGGCAAACTTCATTGCAAATGCTTATCTTCATTTCAAATGCTCATAGGGCAAGGTTTAAATTAATTTATTTGTGCGCCCTATTTGCTGTGTTTTGAGTTACTACATTCAGGCTCAACAGCCATTTTTTCTCTTTTATGGGTGTTTTTTAGATTCATCTACTGTATGTCTTCAGTTAGTCATACAAATAATTAAATAATCCATTATTTCTCTTTCTTTTTCTTTAATGTTGTTGGGTGCTTCCATCCTTTGTTATATTCATATTCTTTCACTATATCTGAAAAATACTGTGTTCATGGGATCCTAGCAACAACAATGGGGAAATTTTTATTTCATTAAGGTATGGTACCCCTTTTTCTTATAGAGGAATAAGAATATAAATTAATTATTTCCTAGATAATTGCAATATAGTGTCTTGCTCATTAAGATTATATAAATTATTGCCAAAGTGTAAAAACAGTGATTTTTTATCTTCATTTTTATGAGATGCATTAAAGGGACACCGTCACCCCCCCTTTCAAATTGTCCCTAGTTTAAATTTGTTTTTATGATTGCTCACATTCTGTAAACATTGCTGATGTAGCTGGTATTTTGATTCAGATTCTTTTTTTTTTCTCTTTGAAAGTGAACAACAGGCTGCTCACCGACTCTATGCATTTGTTTTGTTCGATGTCCCCAAGATCCAAATATGATTTGGCACTGCCACTATTAGCTTTGCTCTTCCCTCCCTTTGGAAATCCCTGCATAAGGCACTTAAGATTGTTACAATACCGGTGATATCCATCTGCAAGTCTCTTCTCACAGCTGCCTTGAAAGAAACTTGCTCATGTCATAGATAATTGCTTAAGACATTGCTTTCCCAATCCCACTTTTGTTTTTCAGGTCAATCTAGCACTTTCTGCTCCTTTCCCCCTTACCTCTACCCATTCTACTCAACCGCTCCGTTCCTCCCCCTTCTTATCTCTCCACTCCCTTTTTCCTCTTTAGCACATACGTAATATCAGTTGTCTTGTTGTATTATTACAGGTTACTATAGTTTTAATGTAACATGCTTAAAATGTATCATTGACTGTATTTAAATTATGTATATGTTGTGTATATCTGTACCATTGTACTGATGTCCCGTGTACTTGTTGTCCAGGACCACCTTGCAAACTAGTTCACTCAAAGGTGAAAAGCCTGGTTAAATAAAGTTTGATTGATTGAGTGACACAAACATGTATTTCTTTGCATTACTTGATCAATTCCCACAGCATCTTTCCTGAATTTGGAAACACCCCCAGCACAGTCTAGCACTCATGATGCAGTAGGAAGAGAGCAGACTATTGCATAATGAAATGCCGAGCTGTTTGAGGTGTTCCTACTGTTCAGGGAGAATGCAATAACAGTAGATTAAAGATTTGTTAACAAAACAGGGTTTTATATAAATACACTATTAGCATGCAGCTCAGTTCTACTAAGAAAGAAAGCAGATAAACCAACCAACAACATAAATTAATTTCATAGAAGGCAAGTAATCATAAAATGGTGGCTTTCAACTAAAACTAAGATGATGAAAAATGCGATAACAGTGTCCCTTTATACATTCTTATTAAAGTAATTGTTGTCTAAATATTTTATGTTCTTTTAACTGAAAAAATGATTTGTAACTCATTCATTATTGTATTGCTTCTGAAATAAACTCACTAAAGTGTTAATGATAATAAAGGTAATTGAATGTGAGATGTGGTGTCTCCACTAACTGTTCTTTAAACTCTATTGTTACAGATTGAGATAGGTGAATTGAAGAAAATTCACTTCATGAATTAATTCATGAAGTTGGAGAAATTCGTGAAGTGCAAAGTGTCAACTTCCAGAAGTTTTTAGAAGGTGAAGTTGCCCTTTCTTCAGTTGAATTGACTTACATTCACCTAACTTTGCCTAACTTTGTCTTAACTTCGCTATTTTCCTAGGCAAAGTTATGTAAAGTTAGAAGAAGCTGCAAACTGGCAACACTGCAAACTAATTCTCGAAGGTGAATTTCACAAATTTGCCAGAACTTTGCTGGGGAAGTAAAACTTTGTAACATCTCTAGTTATAGCGATTATTCTACTGTTTTGCTGTCTTAAAGTTATCTCAGATTTCAGGTTTGTAGCTTTGGAAGAATCATACTGAGGAATGAATCACAAGATAGCCCAGAGAGTGTATCAGATTCAAGGTTTAGTTTCTGCATCAGCCTATCAGAAGGCACTCACTAACCACGTGGGCAGAAGTGGGAGTACTGTAAAAAGGTGCTTTCATAATCACCTTTATCAGGTGAGTAAACCTCCATTTTTAGTTAGACTACATTAGAATAACTGGTGATTCCCTATAATGCTTGGTAATGGACTCTGATGAAACACAATAATATGCAGGTCTGACAACACGCACATTTATTATGGCATTTTAATCTAACATTTTTTTCAACAGCTCAGTAGTAGAGTAGCATAAATTTGCAGGCAAATGTGTGACTGTTTGCATTCATGCTCACTCTATCAGGTAGGCAGTAGTTTCTTTTTTTAAATCCATAGGATGGACCATGAACTATCCAAAGCAGTGGGTGCATGCAAAGGGCAGCCAGCCCAACAGCACAGTACAGTTCAAGTACCTCAATGGAATCAACAAAATCCAAGATGATAGTGTCTTTCAGAAAAAGAGATGTGCATGAAAAATGGGGCACAATTTGAAGATAGGGGGGGACAGCTCAAGGGCAATGTAAGAAAGCATTTCTTCACAGAGAGGGTGGTGGATGCATGGAACATCCTTCCAGAGGAGGTTGTGGGGTCAAAAACATTAGCAGAATTCAAGAGTGCATGGGACAGACATAAGGCAATACTGGTGGGGTAGGAAGAAGGACAGTAGCAGCCACAGACTCTGCCAGATATTTCCTGAAGTTTCTGTGATAGTTCCAGAAACATCTCCTGCTTTCTGTATTTCCACAGTAGGGGCAGCAGAGAAAAACTCTTCAGAAATGTCATGAAATATCTGGAAATAGCTGGTAATGTCTTTGGCTACTACTGTAGGCTGTTAGTTAACTAGGATCTGCAGCATATCCAAAATGTAGGGAAATGGGCAGACTGGGTGGGCCAAGCAGTCATTATTTGCCATCAAAGTCTATGTTTCTATCTTTTCTATGTTTCAGTTCTAAGACCACTTGCTCTCCAGGAGAAAATGAAGGCCACACTTAAAAATAAAGTAAGTAATGTATAGCTTTATTGCTGAATTGAAGGTGTGGTTTTTTTTTTCAAAGCACACCACCAAAAAGGGATGTTTAAACACTTTTTTTAAAATTAGCTCTTAAAAGAGATTTTGTTAATTTTTGTTTGCTCCCTCCCTCCTGCTTCATACTACTTAAGGTGCCGACTCTCTTGGTATTTCTCATGCTCACTCTATGGACCAGGAAGTACTTTTAAAAAATGAAAAAAAAAATAGCTTTTAAAAAGAGTATTTGATTATTAAATGTGGGACAGGAAGTTTTTCGGTCCACTTGCCTAATCTCACTTTGTGGGTCACTATACTTGTGATTGGTACCCACACTCCACCCCTCATGCCTCAGAATGAAAGCCATGGAGGCTGCAGCTCCCTGCATCAGTTATTATAAAAAATAAAATATAGACATGTGTGTCTATTTTTTTGCACACCATTATGGTGTAATATAAACCTCTTGAGTTTTGCTGTTGAGGTTTATGAGTCATCACATGCCTCAAATGTACAGAAAAACTCATTCGCTTACCTATACCGTATTCTATTTACTGTATATGATATGGTTTACCCCATTACCAGGGCCACAGGAAAACTGCAAAAAATGTTACCAAAAAATTCAGAGACCTTTTTCAGAAATTGAGGGGAAATTGCAAGGGTTCATTATTCATCCCCAGTGCTCCCTAGTAAATCTTTTACTGTTTGCTGCAATATGTATTGATCACATACATTGCTAGATAAATATATTGCCACTTGTATATGCTTTCAACATGAAGAAAGGTTTGTGTTTTTGAAAATAATTGCAAATTAGTCATTATGTAGCATATCTCCTAAAATCTAAAGGCATCTACTTCATGCAGTGCTAACTAGATTTTATTTTGCCATTCACAGTCAGTGAGTATTGAATAAATCTTGAAACAGCATATTTTGCCAGTTTCTAGATTATAAATAATGAAGCCTGTTTAATAACTACTTACTTTTGTGCAAGAAAAAAAATAAACAGATAACTGGGGTGCCCAATAAAGTTCTAGTTAAAAAAAGTTATTTTGTTAAACTAATTGCTGTTCTTAATCAACACTGTAAGTACAAACATTTTAAAATCCTGTGATAAAAGTATTAGATCATATCAACAGCTTTTCACTGCATCATACAATGGTTTTGACTACATGGCACTTTTGTTTTACTTGAGTTGCAGTGTAAATGTTTAAATATACTTAACCTGTTTAATCAGCGTGTTTTCAAAAATGTTTTGTTTTGGTGGGGCTTTGTATGTGAGTATGTAGTTGTGGCAGATTATCAATTAAGGGATCACTGTCACCAACCCCCCTCAGAAGCACAATCAAGTTTATAATCAGCAGGGCCTTCCAAACTCCTTAAACATTTGAATCAAAATCCATTCAGAATGAAAGTATGTATACTAGGAAAACCTACCCTCCCACTCAGAAGCAAGCGTTATAGTTAATCCTTCATTTAGATAAATGGGGCAATTTTCACCTTTTCACACAGCATAGAAACATAGAATTTGATGGCAGATAAGGACCACTTGGCCCACCTAGTCTGCCCATTTTCCTACCTAACAGATAAGCTGCAGATCCTAGTTAACCAACAGCTTACTTCCTCCTACCCCCCACTAGGACTGCCTTATGTCTGTCCCATGCATTCGTGAATTCCCCCACTGTTCTTGACTCCATGACCTCCTCAGGGGAGGCTGTTCCATGCATCCACAACCTTCTCCATGAAAAAATACTTCCTCACATTACCTCTGAGCCATCCCCCCTCTATCTTCAAATTGTGTCCCCTTGTTCTTGCACATCTCTTTTTCTGAAAGATGCTACCCTCTTGGACTTTGTTGATTCACTTGAGGTACTTGAACGTTTCTATCATGTCCCATCTCTCCCTTCTTTCCTCAAGGGTATACATATTAAGCTGCTTTAGTCTTTCTTCTTATGTCTTCTGGTGCAGACCCTGCATCATTTTGGTTTCCCTCCTCTGGACAGCCTCCACTCTGTCTATGTCTTTACAGAGATGGAGTCTCCAGAACTGCACATAGTACTCCAGATGGGATCTCACCAACTGTCTCTACAGAGGAATAATAACCTCCTTTTTTCTACTATTGATGCCTTTCCCTGTGCATCCCAGTATCCCCCCCAACCTTCCTTACTGCCTTCTCACATTGTTTGCCCACATTTAGGTCATCTGATATAATTACCCCCAGGTCCTGTTCCATTTTTACTGTTGTCAGTATCTCACCTCCCATTGTGTACTCTTCCCTTGGGTTTTTGTTTCCCAGGTGCATTACCTTGCACCTCTTTGCATTGAATCTGAGCTGCCATACATTTAACCATTCCTCCAACCTTGACAAGTCCCTTATCATCCTTTCCACTCCATCTTGTGTATCAACCTTGTTGCAGTTCTTTGTGTCGTCTAGAAAGAGACATACTTTTACTTCCAGTTCCTCTGCAATGTCTCTTATAAAGACATTAAAAAGGACCAGTCCCAGTACTGAACCCTACGGTACCCTGCTAGTAACCCTCCTTTCTTAACTGTGGACTCTGTTTACTACTACCCTTTGCGTCCTGTTGTCTCAGCCAATTTTTATCCAGGCTACCACCTTGGGATCCACTCCAAGGCTGGCTAACTGGTATTAATCTTTGTGTGGGACTGTATCAAATGCCTTGCTAAAATCTAGGTAGGCCATGTCCACAGCCCCTTCCTGGTCTACTACTTTAGTCACCCAGTCAAAGAAATCTATTAGATTCATCTGACATGACCTTTCCATCATGAATCCATGCTGTCTTGGGTCCTGTGCCCCACTGGCCTCTAGGTACTCAACAATTCTTTCCTTCAGAAGTGATTCCATCATTTTCCCTACCATTGAGGTCACACTAACTGGTTCATTGTTTCAGTCTCTGTGGCAGCAAAAAGGTTTTCTGATGGTCTGTTTCAACACAGATTTTAAGTGCTCAAGTGCACATATGCATGTCCAAAGGATTTTGAAACCAAAGAAGGGAACTGAATCACATGAAACCAGAGTTACACTGGACCCCTTCTCATCTCATATTGTATTGCTTTGGCCAAATCCAAGTCTGTGTACTAAATTGCTAGCATATTTGAGTAGATTTCATTAAGAATTTTAATATTTGAATACAATTTCAGTCAAAAATTAAATAAATGCAAAAAATTGCAGATTTTGTGCATAGAATTGTGAAAATTGTGGATATTGTGGAAAAATTGCAGGGGCAATTTTCCAGTGGCCCTGCTTATTGCCCACTGATGTTAAGCTGCTGAGAAATCCTGTTACCAAATGCTAGCACTGCAAGGAGTAACACATGTTTGATAGGCTAATTAACACTCCTTTCTCCTTTACTGTCACTGCTATGAGTAGGTTACAGAACAGTATACCATGGACATTCAAAAGCAGCTAAAATCCTCTGCTGTCATTGACTGGCTGGCACCAATCTGCCATGGTAAATCCTATGATATACCCATGCAAAAGGTGCCAGCCAGCCTCATCTATACAAGTAACACTCCGACCACCGAATACAAACCTGAAATCTGCCATATTGTCTCCACGCTAACTCAGACATTAAACCAGGAGTTCCAAATCTAAATTGAGAACTTCTCATTCTAAAGAAGTGTCTCACATAAAAAAAAATTTGTTTTTTTCGTACCTCGCACCCGCGTCACCATTCTCAATTGTGGTCATCTAAAAAAGAAAAAAAACTTCAGCGCCAAATTCAAAACCGCCAGTAAACCCCAATCTAATTGCAACCTGGAAACTGGTTGCATGCCAACCAAACAAACAAAAAATAATGATCTCCATAATGCTGAACACACAGACCGAGTTTGACAACACAAGGGCAAAAAGAAGCAACTGTAATATTTTAATTTTCCATGACTTGTTTGCAGATGCAGTTTACTTACAGTGGTGGCACTCCATTCTGATATGCTCAGTTGGACCATCATGCACGTCTTCCCCCCATGATGCTCTGCAGGCGCTCTCGGTGTTTACTGTTGATAGCTGCCACTTGTCTACCCACTCAGTTTTTGTATTCTGTAGAACAACTGTAATGGAAACAGTGCTGTTCCCCTATTTCCATCTGTATGCCATCAGCGCTATGCTATACTGTCTCTTACCAAGGCAGAACTATTTTTTTCTGGCGCATCAACAAACTTGCTAAAAATCATAAAATGAAGGAAAAAATGTTCTTGATTTTTTTTTATTTTCTCACAGAAAAAATCAATTATATATTTAATTTATGGTATAATAGCAATAAGCCACTCGGGGGTGTGGGTTATTGGGGGATTTACCACGGCTGGCGAGGATTTACCCACTCGGCTGCACCTTGTGGGCAAACCACGCCAGCCATGGTAAATCCCCTGATAACCACACCCCTGAGTGGCTTATTGCTTAATTGGTAGCCCAGTCAGCACTCTGTAACCATCTCCTACGTTGCAAACTATTACCTGCTTGCATGAAAGTAAGCTACCTAAAAAAAAACTTTTCTCCCACTGATATTACACACTCTAACTTCCAAAAAAAACACAAAGTGACAGATATGTGTCTGACACAAAAGTAAACAAACCCCACCTTAACACATCCAAACTAAGTTAAAGAGACAGTCCTTAACAAACAAAGGCACAAAAATACAATTACAAACGAGAACAACTCCACAAACCTACTGTGTAGTGAATGTCTCACAGGAACAAAACACAATTTAAATGGTGCCAACAAGGCTGGTCATGATTTTTTGTTTTTATCTTTGTTTATTTTTGTGACAGGTATTTCTTTCTCACCAGTCTCATATTTAGTATTGTAGTTGTACAAGATCCACATCCAGTGTCAGCTTTACAGATTTTGTTCTTTACAGTGTCCTCAAGAAGGGTTGTGATATAGTTACACTCCTTTTCAATAATGCTCACTACGCTGTACACAGTAGTTCAAGCCCAACAAGCACCAGGCAATTAAGTTTCATCCCCTCAGCACCAAACTCACTTACAGCCCCCCTTCATTTAGCAATTTTTTTGGTTTATTCTCTGATGGGCCGGATTGGATACTGACATGTTAGATAGTTGGGGGAGAGGGACACATTGTTTTTCATTTATTGTTGGGCTGGGCTGCATGCCAGATTGTCAGATACAGTAGCTACAGTAGCTGGGGAGAGAGGGACAGATTTTTATTATATTCTCATGGGCCAGGTTTGGCATCAGATCCATCTGGTTGTTTGGGGGAGGGAGACAGCTTTTGTATCACATGACAGGCTGAGTTGGGCTTAGGATTTGTAAAGTAGTTGCAAGAGGAGACATATTTATTTTTATTCTCTGATGCGCTTGGTTGGGCATGGACTCATCAGGTAGTTGGACAGAGGATGAGGGCAGAACTTATGTTATCCCCTGATGACCCCAGATGTACACTAAACTTATCAGATAGTTGGTGGAGGTGCACAGTTTTTTCTTTTCTTTTTTTTTTTTTGGTTTGTAATTCCCAGGCCAACTTTTCATTGTCCTTTTGCATTTCAGTAATTCAGTACCACATAAACTCTTAGTTTCAGATAGGTGATTTCATGTTTTTCAGACAAAATTAAAGGTTAGCTTTACAATGTTGTGCAGACAAAATGTATTAGTTCTCACCTCTGACTCATTCATTGTTTTATTCTTGTCTTCACAAAGGGGCAGTTAAACTAAACAACTTGAGGAATTCTTCAGTGTATCGCCCAGGTCAGCTGCATGATCATGTGAGCCTACCCACTTGCTCATCAGGCTGTCATGCACTATTCTCTTTGCAAGCAGTTGAAAGTTAGCTAAGCATTGCACTCAACTGTAAGGAGCAGCAGCAAGGCACACCACTCCAACATTTAAAGCAGTGAAAAAAATAATGTCCCATCCCCCAATGCATTTGAATAGGATAGCTACAAAACACTTCCTGACTTTGATCGCAGTAGGATCTGGTCTGATATGCAGACCAACCCTAAACACTTAAGAAAACTATAAAGTAAACTCCCTAAAAGTACTATCACACAATTAGCAAATTAACTGAAACAATAACAGTAATATTGTAGTTCAAGCATACCTACTGTAATTATAATATATAATGCATTATAATATGGGGAAGTGTAATTCAGTCAGACGATTGGCACACAACAGTCAGCTGATCATGCATTAATGTCTGTTATCAGCACAGTTTCTAGTGCTCAGACACCCTTGGCCAATCAGGGGGCAGAGCCACACTCATTATTCCTGAGCAAGTGCATTCCTTAAAGGCAGCCAATAACATTTTTTGATAAGTGAACAATACTGTTCCCCATGGAGAGAGAGAGAGAGCTCTAGCTATGTAGCCGGTACCTAGTGTTCTGCAAGCATATTCCCCTGCAGCTAGGAGACCCTCCAGCAACTACAAGTATGTCCAGAGTGGCAGTCAGTGTAAATGCCATGTTTCATGGCATTCTCAGTTGTGGCACGCAGCTGCTGCAAGTATCTCAGGTGCGGCATTCAGTGCGAATGCCATGGTTCATGGCATATGAACATACAAACTTGCCAGCAGAAACAGGCCTCATGGTCTATCAAGACTGCTCATATATGCATCTAGCACCCTATATTGCAGCTGCTCTGCCCCAACCCAATTCACCTCCTGGAACGGCTCAGTGTCCTTTTCCCAGCCCATCCTTGCCCTGTCCCATGCTCTTCTGAAACTCCCCACCGTCCTACATGCCACCACCTCCTCTAGCAGAGCCTTCCATTTCAACACTATCCGCTCAGTGAAATAATGCCTTCTCATATCCCTCCTGAACCTGCTTCCCTCCGATCTTAGCCTGTGCCCTCTCTCGTTCCTTTCCTTCCTCTGTTTAATCAACCCCTCTGTGCCAGATATTTTGATCCCCTGAAGTAGTTTAAAGTTTCAGTCATGTCCCCTCATCCCTTCTCTCCTTTATGGCATTCTCAGTTGCACCACTGTCCCATGTGTGTCACTCAGTATTTTGCAGTCGCCACTGTCTGTCTGTCCACCCACCCACCTTCCCCACCTTCCCCATGGACCTCTGCAGATCTACTACACAGTATTTCTCAACTCTGGTTAGTTACCCACCAACACACCTCATGGAACTCTATGGACCCAGTTCATACTGCTGGCCGAACTGTCTGTGGTTTCCACAGTAAATGCCATAATTGATAACAGGCTCATTTGTGGCACACAACTGCTACAAGTATCTCCACAGTGACAGACAGTTTAAATGCCATGTTTCATGGCATTTGCAGTGGTGGCACTTACCCAGCTGTGCCACTCAGTGTTTTGCACTCAAAGCTATCTGTCCACCCACCCACCTACCTTGCAGACCTCCGCAGACCCACTCCACAGTGCTCCACAACTCCTGTTAGTTACCCATCTAGCCACCACCTGAACCTCTGGGGACCCAGTTGACAGTGCGTGCCGAAGTTTCTGTGGTTTCCTACTCACCCACCCAATGAACCTCTGGACACCCAGTTCCAATAATTCATGCAACTATGCAGTAAGGGACAGACAGAGCTGGAACAAGGAAAGAGAGCAAGTGAGACACAGAGCAGCTTACTATGAGGCTCTTGCTTTTAGGGGACGCATTCAGTACCACATCTCACTGTGTCATGGAAATAGTGCCGGATGTGTTCTGCAGCTCAGGCATCCTTAGTAGGCTAGAGGGCACAGCCACACTTGTGATTACTATGCAGCTGCAATTGGACAGGCACCCATTACTGCTGCTCTGTTTCTTTCTTTTTTTTTTTTAGTTGATTTTTTTTTTTACTTTCCTCAACTGGGGGCAGGTTGTGCCTTTGGTCCCCCCCCCCGGTCCGGCCAAACAGCCTGGCTGCTGCACCAGTCGCTGACAGAGCTCTGACCTCCCCGTCACTACCCTCCCATGTCGCATCACAATGGGTACTTACCCCACCACTGTGGAGACCAGGAAGGTGGACCCAGGAGGGCACTGACTTGCACGTGACCTTGGCGGTGACTGGAAGCAGTCTTCATGCTGCTGAGAATTTTCTGTAGTGGTTCCCTCTGCAAGAAGGGGAATACAATGATGCCAATGGAAGGAGCGCATATGCTTCTGCACATGCTCGTCGGGGTGTCTGCCCTCTCCCACCCCCATTTTTTGAGCAGCAGTGGCACTGCCCTCAGTCTACACCAGGGGCCAAACATGCGCTGATTGCTGATGTCCCCTTCCCAAGAAGAACAGTCCTCTGGATGCTTGATCCTTCTCCAACCCTGCCAACCCCCAGCGGCCCATGCTCATTCCCTATCATGAGTTGTCAGCATAGAGCGAGATAAGGCATCTAGCACCTCAGCCCTCAGCACCACCGGGACAGCACTGCTGCTCTGTTTCTTAAGATGGCACAGTACAACAGTGAGAGTGACATGGAGGTCAACTTTTCACTGTTTTGGCACCTCAGTCTCAATTAATGGCTGAAGGCAAATTTTACAAATGGTGAGGCTACAAAACATAGTTGAACAGCAAATCACACACAAAGTCCTGATGGCGGTGAAAGTAATGAAGAGAAGTACCACTCGGCAAGGCAGCACACTGCAGAAAGAAGCGGCAATGCTGGCAGCAACCCTATTGAGCAGCACACATGGGCACACAATACAGATATTTTCATATCAAGAGGTACAGACACATTCTGTAGTGCTGTGACACTGCAAGATAGAAATGCCTCGGAGTCCAGCACGGCTGGCAGCAACCGTATGGTGCAGCATACAAGCCTAGGCACTGCAGGAAAAGGTACCCACAGTTGTTCATGTGCTACAAGGCGGTCAGATCACATAGTTGCAAGCAACAGCAGTTGTAGCACAGGTGCAAGAGTACATGATGTCAGGTGCACAGCACAGCAGCTATGCAAAGTGACAATACAGCAGCAACTGCCAGTACAGAAGCAGAGCTAAACTCGGAGACATCAATCCTTGTCAGGCACAGTGCAACAGCAAATACAGGCACCACCAGTTCTTCCACTTGCATAGCTGGCAGCAGCCCTATGGTGCAGCCTACAAGCTGGGGCATCACAGGACAAAGCAACCACAGTTCTCCAAGTGCTGCAAGGCACTCAGATCATATAGTTTCAGGCACCAGTAGTTCCAGAAGTGGTACAAGAGAACCTGACTGCAGGCTCAAAGAGCCATGCAGAGTGACAACACAGCAGCCACTGCCATTACAGAAGCAGAGCTACAACCCACAGACACCAATCCCTGTCAGGCAGAATACAGTAACAAATACAAGCTCCACCAGTTCTTCCACTCATGCCACAGTGGAAGATGTGAGGCTCACAGCACAGCAGCCATGTAGAGTGACAGCAGAGCAGGCAGAGTCCCCTGAAAACAAAAGACACATGCCAGAGACAGTAATTGCTGTCACACACAGTGCAACAGGCAGTGACACAGGGAGTGTATGTCTCCATAGCAGTGACAGTTATCAGAAACCATCTCCAATCCTGCCATGCACTAAAAATTAAAAGAGCAAAAGTCCAAAAACCAGCAGTTGGCAGCATGCAGATCTGGGTACCATACAGCTAGATGCCTTAGAACAAGGCAAAGCTGAACCCAATGCTCAGAAGAGTACAGTGTGGGCAGTCAATGTTCTCAATGACTGGCTGTGTAGTTGCCAGTTGGCAGTCAACTAGAAGACATTCCTAAGCATGACCTCAGTGAACTCCTATGTCAGTTATATGGTACTGTGAGAGATGTAGAAGAAAAGGAGTACACTGTCAGTTCATTCATCTGCCTGAGGGCTGGTATTAATGGATTTCTGAAAAATATGCAAAACAACAGGCAGATTAACATAGTGAGTGACCTAGCCTTCAAATCTGCCAATAATGTCTTCATTGGCAGACTAAAGCAGATGCACAAAGCGGTGCAGGACTATGCATCTCACCACCCTCTGATTACAAATGCTGATCCTGGAGGCAGTATAGCACAGTGGGTTAAGGCTCTGAGCTACAGATCTGGAAACCTGGGTTTGAATCCTACAGCCACCTAGGTGCATACCGTGTGATTCTAAGCAAGTCACTTTACTCACTTGTGCTCCCAGGTTGCATCTGGAAGCAAGCTTCAGCTTAGTGTGTGACTCCTGGTTAAACAATGTTCCTTCCTTCCTTTCCTGTGAAGCTAAGCACATCTGATGCACTGTCCGCACCACTCTGGTGGGCCTCCCATGCGTAGGGTGTGGTTCAAGTTCCAACTAGGACTAGTTTGTCAGGAGAGAAAGTGTCAGAGACCTGAAGCAGTACTCCTTTGTGGTGCACAAAGACCCAGATGGAATAGAGTTCCTATCATTGGCATTCAACCCCCCATACTAAGAATCACAGCAATTCACAAGAGCCAGAGAAAGTCTGCGTGGGTTTCTTTTCGCTGATACGCAAAACCCATTTTGACCTGTACAGATATATAAGCAGTATATTAGCTGCTGCCCTACCAACGTCCCTACCATGTACCTGCACCTGCACCCAAAATGATGATACGTGCACAAGACCAATATTGGTATAATTGGCATTCCATGGGCAATAACTATTTGGGGAACATGATACCAAAGATATCTGAAGCGGCACAGCTGTCAATGTGCTACACGAACCACAGCATCCACAGGACAGCAGTTTAGATTTCATCTGATGCGGGGACTAGCATCCCACTAAATCATGTCTGTCACATGACACTGGTCTGAGAACAATGTGAAACATTATTGGAATGCCTCCACCACAGACAGGCAAAAGTGGAGTAGCCTGCTTAGTTCTGCTAGAGCACCCCTCTGTAAGAAAAAGCCACAGTGTTCTTCAGCAATGCAAATCACAAGTACTGTCATCCCTAAAGAGGAAAGTGGGAGCTGTTCCACAACTCTGCAAGCCACAAGTAATGTGATCCATGAGCTGGGCAGTAGGAGCATGGTGCATGGTGAGGTGCACAGTCAGGAATCTGTAATGATTTCCAATGACCTCCAGAAGGTAGCAGCCATGTTCTGCATGGAGGTGTTTCATAACCATGACACAGTAAACATCCATTATCATGCTCATTCATCTACCCAGAGCAGTGACCAGAGGACAACATAACAAAGTCCATAGCAGCTTGTCCCTGAATACTGTACTGTTGTGCATAGTTGTGTTATGTTTGTAGCCATGCAGTACTGCTCCTATGCTGTAGTCATTATTCATGTTGTACACTTGTGTAAATATGCTATTGTTGTTATTTGACAGCTCACACACTACTTGTGCTATAAAGCACAGATTCCCTGCTGCATGTAACACTTCCACCGTCCTGAGCTGCAGATCCCTGTTCTTGGCAGTCTCAGCTGCTCTACCAACCCCAGTTATGTGAGTAGCCTCTCCCTGAATACAGTATTGGTCTGTACAGTTGTGTTGTTATTTTGGTATGCAGTCAACTATTGCATCTTACTTGTTCTGTGAGACAGCACAGATTCCCTACTGCATGCACCCATATCAGCACCCTTGTAAGACCTGTGCTGTACTTAGCTAGTTTCCTGTTCTCGTCAGTCTGAAGTGCTGTAGCAACCCCAGTTCTGTTACTAGCCTCTCCCTGAATGCAGTACTGGTCTGCATAGTTGTGTTATTTTTATTGTACACCATCCAGTACTGCTGATCACCAATAGTCAGTATTGTGTTTCAACATAGTTGAATAAATACAGTATTGTTCCTCTTTCAGAGGCCACACATTTGTATTTGTATTACACAGCACAGATTCAGTGTTGCATCCACTTATCTCCCCACTCTTATGAGCTGTGCAGTGTGCTGAGCAGCCATTCCCTGTTCTGTTAACTGTGGACAACTCACTGAAAAATCTGTGTTCCTGGGCTTCACAGTTGTTCAACAGTCTTCCCATGTACTTTTCTATTCCATGGCATTTTAGTTCTGTGCGACTATTGGGATACTGTGTCCGACACTGTCGTACAGTGCATGGCATGGGTTGATGTCACATGAGTAGTGATGTCCACCTGACACACCTGTCCATGTCACTGCCGACAAGAATGATTCATACACTCAGCACAGAAATAGACTGTTGTTTAATGATGTGGTCTGTGTCATTGAGTTGCGCCACAGACCAAGTCAGCATATAATTGCTCGCAGCACCACTGTCTGCAACTGTAGTCTGTCTAGGTATGTGATATTTGTCTTGCTTACCTCTCTCCATTCCTCAGAATCCCCCTCTGCTGCTGTGCATTATACTGCAGCTGTGCTACCCACACTGCTGGCTGTGTAGCACTGCAGCATCACTCACCACACCTTCAACTGATACAGCTGGTAACAGGGTACGGATGTTGGGACATGGTGCTCTGAGCTTGTGCCATGGTGTTTGTGGAACACCGCATGCTCTGTGACACACTCATCATTGTCAGTCAGTCCCAAAAGAATAATAGCAGAGTGCACTGTCTGTAGCCCTTGAGTTTCATTCACTGAGTCAGCCGCAAAGAACAGCCTCTCCCGTCCAATCTTTGCAACACTGCATTGTGTGTTCCTAGTGTTTCACAGAATCTGTGCACAGCAACTGTTACCCACTCCATGGGTATGCACAGTATACAGTTGTTGCTGTCTGTTCCCTATAGTGTTAGTCAAGGCAGAAAAAAGCCATACTGTGCTGATACTCCTGAGAAGCTGTGAATGGTGGGACTTTTTTGTTTAGAGGAAGGATCAAAAATAAGTTTGAGTTTTATATAATTTAATCTGTGATTTCTTAATTTCTTCTACACCAAACATACCCCATGTTACAAGTGCTATAACGTACTCCAGGGTGTGCAGTTATTGGGGATTACTGAATACCCTGGGTGTTCATTAATCCCCAATAACCACACACCCTGTCATGGGTTATTGCTTACCTAGTTAGTAAAAGTAGACACACTCTGGCAGACTTCAAATAGACAGCTACATTTACCTGCTTAAAAAAAGTTCATATTTAAAGAAGAAACTAGAAAATGAATTTAAAATAGACTCCAAATAGCAGGCAGACTTCACTAGCAGGATCTAATTAAGCACAGTACAGTACAGCACAGCACAGAAAAGAAACTGGACTGGTGCTGTTAGTACAGCACATTGAAAACACAGGCCTGAACTACTATCAATCACAACAGTTAACTACAGTAAATGTAATTTTGGTCACCTGGAAAAGGTTATTGTCAGAGGGGTTTTCTCCATTGAAATGAATATACAAAGACCATATTTTTGGGTGTTCGATTGGCAATGAATTAATTGACACATCTTCTTACACAATATCATCATTTTCATCAAAATCACTTCATACATTCATATGTACACTTTTCACAACATTCCAATCCATTTATTTTCTGTTGTTTCTTTCACTCTATAGTCTTTCTTCTTCAACCAGTCTTTATGGGGCCCAGATGCAGTAGTTGACACCCTCTTACAGTTCTTACCTCACAATTACTTTCCTACCTGGGGTGGGATGCCAATAACCCGACCTCCAGCTTACTTTCCTGCTTAGCCCTCCCCCCATGTTGCAGCCATGGCGGATGCCCGTGACCTGGGCCCGACCTGATTCCTCTCCTTCCCTCCCCTATGCCCAACCTCACCCTCGCTGTGCCCCTCCCCTTCTTTCCTCCCTTCCCACCTCTGTAACATCCCCCTGGCCTTTCTGCTAGTTTGACCACTGCGTTGTCCTCTGCTTGGAAACCCATGCACCAATTTCTTAGCTTTCCAACCTTCTGATGACCTCCTTCTGGCAGCCCTTCAGCTCCTGAGCCTCCTTACCATTGCCCTCTGTAAGCAACCCATGTTCTTGGTTAATGCCTGTCCTGCCACCCTCACCAAGTGGCCCAGATCTTGTCTACCTGTTTGACCCTCAGCCTTTCTGTTCAGGTATATGCTTCCATTTGCTTATAGCCCAGTTTAGGGTGGATGGGTTTGAAATTCAATCCTAGCAAAAGAAGGGGGATCTCTTCTCTTGCAGCCACCTTTATAGCCCAGTAGGATCCCTAAGGTCCTCTGAGATTGCTCCACCCACACCCAATCACTTTGCCCCCTTTTACCTGCATCATATTACTCCCATGACCTCATCTGCCCCCCCGTCTAGCCTACCATCCCCTTATCCTCACCAACCAGCAACTCTCTGCCGTTTCTCTTGGGAAACCCCCTGACCATTCAGACTGCCCTGAAATGGCAACTCCACTTATACAAACATACTTTTTCAAAATGTCTCCCCTTATCTACCTGGGTTATCATCACCTCATAGGTGGAGATGCACATATGACTGTGAAATTTTAATTTTGATCCTAAATCCTCTCCCATTGCCCCTGGGATTCTCACTTGGCTCTTCCTAAACTTCTCACTATGGTGATGGCTGCTGTTGGATTAAAAGTGTATTATGGTGGGGCGTGGCCTAGCCGTTCTCCAATACGTACATGTGATTCCTTAGCTCTGTAAAACTCAACAAATATCTCAGCCATCCACACTTATAATTTGCTATTTTCACAAGTGACTACTAACTTTATGCTTCCTTATGGCATTGGCAACAAAAACTTAAAAAAAACAAGTTCAACTGAACTTCAGACCTCTGTCAGAACTTGGTAGCTTGGGCCTAGAACATCTACAGACAAGGTCAGCCTATTGGAGTGTTACAGAAACTCAACAATGCCCTGATATGCAGATGGAGTCATAGAACTCAGTTGCAAGCTCCTCATTTGAAGGGTTAATTAAAATTCTCCAATATGATTGAACTATGCAAATGACAGCCGGTTTTGATAACATTAGTGCACAATTACTGCATCTGCAGCAAACCCTGAACACTGTGAACAATACTCTTGAACAACAAGGCACTCGCTTGGATGAACTGGAAACCCCCGTTAGTGCACAAGAAGATGCGCACCATCAGTCAAACCCCAAGCTACATCAAGCCCCGAAGGAGATAGAATCCTTAAAATCTGTGCCGGATGATCATAAAAATCCTGAACGGTGTTGCAATGTTCCCATCGTTGGGTTACCGGAGGGTACTGTAGGAAAGAATTGTGGGCCCTTCATGGGCCCCCTGGTTGGTTAGAGAGCTGCAGCCTTTGAGTCTGAGCTCCCTGGAAATTCAACATACTCATCACTCACCGTGGAGAAAGCCAGGAAAGTTCTTATGATATTAAGACAGGCAATTGGTGCTGGAGGCAGCAAGGAAAGTCAGCCCAGTATTAATAAACAATAATAAAATAATTTTTTTTCCCGGATTACTCTAGGTGGCTGCAGTTAGAGTGCAGGCTTTCAAGAATGTGAAGAAGTCACTCCACTCACTCAATTGCCCCTTCATGATGGTTTACCCAGTGTGCCTTATTATTTGACTGCAAGGGAAAGAGTCCAGAGCTTTTTCTTTTCCTGAGGCGGCCCTAGATTATGTCCAGTGTGAGCCTTGACAGAGCAAGGAAGACACTGCAGCTGAGAGTCATGAGACCTGAAGGGATTAAATTAAGGTGCTATTACTTTTTTAAATTTTGAGCTTTGAAGCAGCTGCTGTGATCCAAACAGGGTGAGGAGCGTTAACACCCTGACCCATAATGGAATATGTCCAGCCCATAGTGGTGGGTCAGTGGATGCTATCCCTATAAGGCCTATGCGGTGGTAGAGCAGCAATCTCTCTCAAGGTTTGGTCCAGGACTACAGCATTCTTTGGTGGAGCTGCAGTACCTGAGGACACTCTGGGTCTTGCGCCGGTCTATTCATTAAAATAAATGCCTTTTACTTTGGTCCAGGGCTTGCTAAGGTTTGGTTTCCCCTCCATACCTCCACATGGAACTATAACCCAGTGAGTTAATTATTGTATTATTTTTGGGCCAGATAAAATGAGGGTTTCAACAAAACTTGAAAAAAACACTGATGATTTTGAATGCTCACCGGAGGTTGCGGTGCTCTGAACAGTCCAGACTTCATGTTGGTTATTAACATAACATTAATGCCTTAGTTTGTTTAAGTGCTTAAGACTGAGAGCTTGAATGCTTAATTTTGAAGTGTGACAAACAATGCCAGAAAATGTCCTTTTTCCATATTTTTTTTTTTTTTTGCATCATATGTTTATTCAGGTTTTCCAGTAAACATACAAACCTACCAGACAACCCTGGCAAAACAATACAGACATACACAAACAGATAAATACAGTATATAACTTATATACATAGAGATTCAGTGGTCACCAAAATCTTATTAATGTAATACACCATATAATAAGAACAACCTGTATGTAATTAATGGACAACCTACATTTGATTAATTTGTTTCCATTCCCTTCAGTCTAGCCCCAGCCTCTATCCCTTCCTCTCCTCCCCATTATCTTTTTCCATATTTCTTAAGGTTTACTCTGGGAAACTACTGGATAACTGGAGCATTATGTCTTGCTTAGCTGAGGGGTGTTGACTGGGGGCCAGGGTTGGTGGGGTGCCTGGGTGAGGTTTGGCAGTCTGGTGGCCTCCATTACTATAAATATAGGATATTACAGAAAAAATGGAGGGTAATATGTGGGGGGATGGGGGGAGTGACCAGATTTGAGGAAGTCTGAGCAATTCAAGTCAATCTATGATAAGCATCTGAAACTTGGGGGATGATACAGTGAGGCACTGATCTGGGTGCTCTTTTGTTGGTGCTCCCATCTTAGTAGCAGTTCTGGGTTGTCTTCTCTCACCTCCTGTGCTCACCCTCAGCAAAGGAACAAATTTTGGGAGCTTCTGGGGAGACTGGGTACCTTGGGACCCCCACTCAGGGGTTTTCTCATGGGTTCCTCCTCCCTCTGGGGCCTGGGTGGAGCTGCTGGCCCCCTAAAACCAGTCTTTTTGGATCAAGGATCCCAGTGCCTGCTCCATTATTTACTAATCTATGCAGATGGTTATGAACAATGCATATAACCATTCCATCATATAGGCCTTAGAAGAGTTGAAGCGCATGCCTGTAGGCTCATCCACAAAAAGTAGAGGGGATGCCAGGTATCTTTCCTAGACAGGAGGAGGCTAACAGTTGGGGGGAGTGCTTCAAAGGGTTTTTGACCTCTTTGCAGATATTAGTTATATGTGTACAGGGGGTGAAATGACTGGGGTGTGGGTTAAGGGTTTTTTTTGCTTTCAAATTTGATATTTCAAGAGAGAGAAGAGGAAAGTAGGTTTCTAAATAGGATTAAGAATGTTCTGGTTACATTTTTTTTTAACTCTATTTGTTGCTTATGAGGAATGAAGGCATATCTCCAGATTACCCATGCAACCTCTGCCTCTACTCTCAGCCTGGAACCACCCTCTCACCACTCTCCCACCTGGTCCCACAGACCAATCAAGCCCCCCAGATCACCCCCCAAGGAAGGCCCACCTCTCCTACTTGGTGGCCTTTCTGAGATTAGAGGGACTTGTCCTGGGGCTGGGGTGAGGGACAGGAGATCCAGTGAAGGGCTGGTCCAGTAGCAGGATGTGAGCATTGGTCCCCTTTTCCTCCTCTGGGCCACCGGGGCCTTTCTTTGTTATTCCCCTCAGAGCGCAGACATGCAATGATGTCTGAGAAACAACATGCTGATGTCTGCCGCTGCTCCATTCCCTAACATCAGCAATGGTCATGTAGGCCCACCCAATCTCCATCGGGGGCTGCTGGTGAGCAATGCGAGCCCAGTTCCCACCCCGTGAGAGGAGAGCAGTCCTAAGGATGCTCAATTCCCTTCCCTCCCCTGCTGACCCCTGATGATCTGAGTCCATTCCCGAACTCGGGTCACTGGCGTTGTGTGAGGTGTGGCATCCAGCACCTCAACCCTCAGCACCACCGGGCCAGCTTTTTGTTAAAAAATTGACTGGAAAATTGTTTAGTATTGAGATGTTAAGAGATACGGGGAGGGGTGAGTATCAATTGGAGGGTATCATTGTGTTCCTTACAGGAAATGTAGGGGAAATAAGGGGAAACAATTAGTGCAAGGTTGTAAAATTGTCACTTTGCTGCAAATGTTTAAAGTTTTTAAAGTTAAAAAGTCAGCAAAAGTCAATTATTTAAACAGGGGGATGGAATACTTCAGCACAATATGCTATGATTTGCCTATATGTAACAAATCTTTATCATGGGTTACCTAAAATTCTTAATGTGGAATGTCAACAGCCTAACAACAGTCATGAAGAGGAAGAAAGTTGGTCAATCAGCAGTGCACACATCTTTTTGATCAGTGCAGATTTCTTTTGAGCAGCTGGTGTAATCAAGGGGACTGTAGTGCAGGGGCATATCTCTGCCTGCCACTACTCTACCTGCCGCTAGACTTTTCCTCATAGCCATTATGTGGCTGCTCCCTGCCCGCCCCAGTATCCTCCCACCCTTAGCTCTATAGGTCATCATGTGTTGGAATCTGTCATCACATGTTGGAGGTGGTGCTCTGTACAGTACTCTGTACATATTTTTCTATCAGCTTTGTTTCCCACCTGCAGGTTATTCTATTTCTCCATTAGATATTGCCATTATATTACTTTGCTTAACACACATTCTGTCAGTTAGCGGCTTCACTCCCCTGCGGCGAATCATTTCAATCTGGTTGTTTCCTGGATTCTGCAATCATTCACACTCTGATTGCCTATCCTGACCTGACCTAGAATTCTAATACATATTTCCATGTGTTAAATCTCTACCCTAATTCATTCATTCATTCATTCATCTCCTTCTTTCTCTCTTATCTTTTACCCAGATTGGTCCTTTACCCTGCCCTAGTTTTCCATAATTTTTTTCTACCAGTCCACACTCCATCTCTCCTACACCAGGATGTCAAGTCTGGCTATATGCTACATTCCTTGTGCACTCCTTGCCCTACTTGCCTTTGACTCTCTATCCCTCTTTACCGAGACCTCTAGATTCCAGTCTGAGGCTCCCTCCGGTAACTTTAACTACTCCAACATGCTGGCTGAAGACTCCTCCATGCCAATTCCCCCTGTTTTCCTTAGCTACAAATTTACAGGGCTACTCCTAAGAAACATTGTACACTGGAAACTTACCTGCCTGGAAACGTCTTTCATGTCATTGTGTTTGCTATGATTTGGGTTAGTATGTTATCCCTCACCCTCGCTGGAGACATTGAACCCAATCCTGGCCCTATCGCTAATCCTCTGCAATCTTATTCTTGTGCTGCCCATTTCCTGCCACAGTCTCAGGGTTTGACCTTTTCCCATCTTAACATTTGTAGTCTAATAGCCAGTCAATGAGCTTGAGGCCTGGGTTCAGGTTAATAACCTGGACATCCTTGCCCTATCCAAAACATTATTGAAAACCTCTGTCAGTGATCATTCCTGTTCTCTTCCAGGCTATAACTTGCTCCAGGCAGACAGACCATCCTCCAAAAGAGGTGGTAGACTGGTGCAATAAGTCACACCTTAACATCTCTTTCCTACCCACCCATCCTCTGAATAACTGCGAGGTACTTCACTCACTCCTACTCCTTGGTGGTGCCAAGAAACTGTACATCCTCTACATATATATTCTACCTAGGGATAGCAAGCTTGGTCTTGATGAATTTACTGAACTGATTCCTGAAGTGTCCAAGAAACACAAGGTGGTCTGCCTAGGGGATTTTAACCTCGACTGGCTAGGTCCTAACTCCTCTCTCCTTGCCTCCACCATCAGTAAGGCTAACCTTTTTCAACTTATTATGTCCCCTACCAGGATCTCTCAAAACAGCTCCAGCTGTTCTCTTATAGACTGGATCCTCACAAACCAGAAGGACTGTTTGTCCTCTGCAGGGGTTTTACCTGATGCTATTAGTGATCACTGCCAAGTCTACTGTGTGAGGGGTACACCCCCTCCTTCCTATCCACCCAAAAGTTCTATCCTTTGCTGATTTTTCCAAATTAGAGCCAGTTAAGTTCCTCTGTGATCTACAACATGTAGACTGGTCTCCCCTTTTTACTACCATAGACATCAACCTTGCCATGGATTATTTCAACTCGACTCTACTAATCTTGCAGAACAGGCATGTTACACTCTGAAAGCGGAGAGTCAGAGGGAAGGTAACCAAGTGGCTGAAACAGCATCTCCTAAAATTGCTCAAGTACTGTGACAAACTTTGGTTAAAATGGAAATCCTCCTCTCTACAGGCTGATTTCAATGTGTGTTGCACCTTGCACAACACCTGTAAGAAGGAGGTTCGCACTGGTAAGAGCAACTACTACCGTTAACTCCTTAAATCCTCCACCTCTGACCCTAAGAGATACTGGACCAAAATTAATGAGATCCTGGGAATACCAAGCCGCAGACTCCCAAAGACATACTAATTAGTGACATTCACTGCAATAACCCCCACACTATTGCCAATGCCTTTAACTGCCTTCTCCCTCTTTACCAAGGTTCTTACTGTTTCCCCCTTACATCCTTTGACTTCCAATCTCCTCCTCATGCACCTCTTGATGCACCTCCTGTTTTGACGCTCTTTCCTATCACACATCTAGAAGTTCTAAAATTACTAAAGTCCATTCCCACTAAGGCAGTGCCGAGCTGGATAGTTTAGAACCCAGGATCCTGAGACTTGCTGCCCCTCTCCTAGCTACTCTGGTAACTTGGCTCTTTAACCTATCCATTTGCACCTCTATGGTGCCTTTGGCTTGGATATCTGCTAGGACTAGTTTGGTGTTCAAGAAGTGTGACCCCAAAATCCTGTCTAATTATCGACCCATTGCACTACTGCCTACACTCAGTAATAGTTTTGAGAAAGTAATCCACTGCCATATCTTGGCTCATTTACTCAGTTTCAATCTTTGGTCCCCCGTTCGTCATAGCTTCAGGGCTGGACATAGCACCATCACTGCTCTCACCCTTTTCACCAGCGAGGTTAAGCCTTTTTACAGATTCTGTGTTCATTGACCTCACCGAAGCCTTTGATTTGGTTAATCACCCTCTGCTCTTGAATAAACTGCATATCCTTGGTGCCTCAGGATCCAACCTATCTTGGATGAGCAGCTACCTTGACAACAGGTCACAATCTGTCTCCTTCTGCAAGGTTCTCTCATCCGCTGCCCTTATCTCCTGTGGCATCCCTCAAGGCTCCATTCTTGGACCCTTGCTCTTCCCCATATCTGTTAATGATATTCCTACAGTACCTCCATACCCTACTGTCGCACCATTATGTATGCAGAAGACTTGGTTCTCTATACTACCTCACGTTCCATAGATTACCTCAATGTCCATCTGTCATCGGCATTCAAACAATTTCAATCCTTGTTCTCCTCTAACTTCCTAGTCCTCAATTTATCGAAGACTCAGGCCATGCTCTTTGGGTCCTCTAGGAAAGTTCATGCTGTGTCTCTCAAGCTTCATGTGCTCTGTTGTGATGGGTCAGCAGTCTCAACCACTGACTCCTTTAAATACCTGGGAGTGACACTTGATCCTGTACTTGACTTCTCCTCTCACAAAAATGAGGTGTGAAAATCTGTTAACTTCACGACTGGTGCCACCTATCCGGTGCATCACTCCTTAACCCCTGCTGCCAAGATCTCTCTAGCTAGGGGGATCTTGCTCCCTAGGCTACTTTGTGCTTTCCCTATCCTTTCACAGGCCTATGTAGGTGTTCTTCATAAGTGGGGCACTGCCTACAACAGCATCTGTAGATTTGCCCTATTGGCCCCTCGCCTTATGCACCACTGTTTGCTCTACTCTACCTTACACTGGCTGTCACCCAATTCCCAGCACTCCTACTCACTGAGATGTTTCATTGACTCCATGATCCGATATCCCCATCCTGACTCTCTAGGGGCTATGCTTTCCTCCGTACTTCACTCATACTCTCTGAGGTCCACAAACGCTCAACTGCTTTCTGTCCCATACTGCTCAACAAAAATGGGGGAACAAGATTTCTCTCATTTTGCTCCCAAATACTGGAATTCACTGCCCCTCCACCTAAAGTACTCCTTATCACACTCATTTAAAACTGCACTTTTTTCTCACCTCTGTGCACTTGATACTTGTGACTGTGACTAATCTCGCAAGACCTTCTGTTCTCACTTTTCACTTGCCAGGACTTACTGGCTCTCTGGACTCCAAGTGTATCACTGGGCTTGTTCTTGACTGACTTTTCATCCCTGTGTGGATAGTTTCTGCTTGTATGTACTGTAAAATCTCTAACTATCCGTGTGTCAATATCTGTTGTAAGCTGTCATGGTTTGAATGTATGCTACCTATGATTGTTTGTAAAACTGTATTTTATACTCTCCCAGGTTGAGCCTGAAAATAGGCAGGGTTATTGCCTAATGCTCCTACCCAGTCATCAAAAGCTAATAAATAAAAATTTATTAAAAAGGTGAGGGGGTGATGTTATCTTCCTCCAAGAGCTCCACTTAACAAAACAGGAGTGGGACAGGTTAATGGGATCATGGGGATGCACATGGTTGGCAGACCCTTTTATCTCCAGAGCCAGGAGGTGGCCATTCAGCTCCAGCACTCTCTGCAGGTGAAAGTTCATTCCTCAATCTCTGACCCACAAGGTAGATATGTATTGGTGGATGCAACAATAGAGGACATGAGTTAAACCTTAGTTTCATTATATGGCCCCAATTTTGATAATCCAGATTTTTTCCATTATTTGTCAATGTCTTAAGCCCTTTTCTCAGACAATGTCATTAATGGTGGTGACTTTAACATGTTCTGGGATCCTATACTGGACCATTCAGGCCATAGGAGGCAGCCCCAAGTGTGATGGCAATTAGGGCTCTGGCAAAAGAAAAAGCCCTGTTAGAGGTATGGTGATATCTCCACCCCAGCAAGCAAGAGTACCCCTTTCACTCTCATGCTCACCAGGTCAAAAGCAGGATAGATTATTTTCTAGTGTCCTCCAAATGTCTCTGTGATGGGCTATTGGTGGCCTATGGCCCCATATACATTTCCAACCATGACCAGTTGGAAATGTCCATGACCTTAAACCATGATGCACTGCAACAAAAACAATGGAGGCAGGACCCTAACTTGCTTTGAGACAAACAGTATATTACCCAAATGTCCTTAGCAATCAAGGAATTCCTATCTATAGATAAAATAGAGGACACTTCCATTAAAAATTCCTGGGAGACCCTAAAAACTTATGTTAGGGGCAGTACCATATCTTATACTGAGTATAAGCAAAGGAGGAGCTCAGTGAGGAGGAGGACATAGAAAGAAGGGTGGGAAAGTTGGAGAAGCAAGCAATGAAGGGTGCCTGAAGGGTGGATATGAGTGAACTAAAACAGTTAAAGGGAGCACTTAACCTGTAGGCTTCCAGCAGAATTAGAACATATAGGAATTCTGGACCGATATATCAGTCCGCGGCTCTGCAAGATTTAATCAGCTGGTGACTTGTCAAATTGAGCAGAATTTATTGATAACCAATTCCAGCACCTATTTTGAGGGGGATAAGGTGGGGAAGTGGCTAGCTTGGCAAATGAGAAAGGAGCAAGCTGACACAACCATCATGGAGATAGAAACTCTGGAAGGCAATAAAACAACTGAACAACACCCAATTAATGACACTTTCCAGGGATTCTATGAGTCACTATACACTTCCCAGATCCCCCTGGGTTCATCCTCTAATGCCTTTCTGAGAGATGTCTCCCTCCCTGTCCTTAATTTCATTTCAGGTAAGACGTTGGACCAGTTGGTGGAACTAAGAGAACTCAAACAGGCCATTTGGTCCTCTAGGGCCAGCAAAGCTCCTGGTCCAGACAGGATACCTGTGGAATTTTATAAGATGTTATGGGAGAATCTTAGTTCCCTCATGTATCCTATGGTGCAGGAGGTTCTCAGTGTTAGTCATTTGTTCCTGCTGACAGACCCTAGCGACCATCACAGTGCTGCCTAAGCATGGGATGGACCTCATTAAATGCGGTTCTTACAGACTCATGTCTTTATTAAATGCCGATTACAAAATAATCATGAAGATACTAGCTTCCTGGTTGTAGGGGGTCCTCCTGGGCTTAATACATCCAGATCAGGGTGGTTTTATCAAGGGTAGACAGACCAAGCACAACATCAGGTGTACCCTGAATATAATGTCTCATTGGGCAGGAGGGTGGGGGCGGCATCATGGTTCTTCTTACACTAGATGCAGTGAATGCATTTGACCATGTTGAATGGCCATTCATGTTCTCTGTTTTGGAAAAGTTCCAGTTTGGGACCCTTTTTGGTCATGGATCTCAGCCCTATATCAAGCATCCAAGGCTCATGTATTAACAAATGACACCACCTAGCAACCCTTTTGCCTCACCAGAGGGCAGCATCAGGGGTGTTCCCTGTCCTCACTCCTATATGTTCTGACTATGGAGGCTCTGGCTTCCACAATTAGAAGCCAGCCTCATATCAGGGGGTTCGAATTTAAGGGGACCAAACATGTCATTTTGCTATTTACTATTATATATTGCCCACCCTGAGGAAGATTTTCCATCTCTTTCCTCTCTTTTCAATACATATGGCCCACTGTTAAGGCACAAAATGAATTGATCAAAGTGTGAATTTGTGTCTTTTGGCTATGGGGTCTGCTCCCATCCAAATAGCTGGGTCCACTATTTTCCCAGGAATGGAAATTAAATACCTCAGTATAATTTTACCTTGAAAACTTTCTAAATTGGGAGAGTTAAATTACAAGACCCTCATACACAAAATTCAGGACGAATGCACAAGATGGAGCTCCTTCCCCCTCAGACTTCTGGGTAGAGTGAATCTAATTAAAATGAGTATCCGCCCCCAGTGTCTATCTATATCAGACTCTACAGGTTCATGTACCTCACAAATTTTTCAAATCAATAAATGGGGTGGTTACCTCTCTCCTCTGGCAAAATCAAAGACCCAGAATAAAAAGAGAGATCCCATGGATACCTGTGAGGAACGGGGGTCCAGGGCTACCAAATTTTTATCTTTATTATTTGGCTGCCCAATTACCTTTCCTTGTTGATCCTGTTCCAGGCACTTCGAGCAAAAAAGCCTGTGTGGATCTTAAGGAGGGTAACAGAACCACCTTTTTGTATTACTCTCCCTTTTCAGCTGCCTTGGCAAAGAAGATGGTTAAGCAGATTAGAAACCCATTCATGAGGGCCTCAATGCAAGCATTGTTGGCCACCCACAAAATCATGAACTGCCTGGCTACCCCATTTCCTGAAGCCTCAATACAGCATTCCCTTTGGGAGGTAACTCAGAATCCAGATCCAGTCTGACGGGCTTTAACTTCATGGCAGTAAAGGGGTCTCCACATTTTATCTCAATTATTTTTTATACTTATATTTTATTATATTTGTTGTATTATACATCAAATAACAACTGCATCCACTTTACATATAGTGAGGTAAGAAACAAAATTAAAATTAACGATATACATTGTTATACTTTGATGTCAGGCATGTCTAGATGCAAACCATAAGGGGGGAGGGATTTCTAAATTTTTATTCAAAAGTATACAACTGCATTTATTTAATTGTCAGGCATATAAGTAATATTTTATCCCATTTTACCACAGCAGCACTTTCCCCATTATTTGTATTTATACATAAACTGATATAAAAGTGTTATCCCACTAAATTCCTTAATTTCTTAATTCCTTGTCCCAGCCTACCTTAATTCTTATGAGAGACGAACAGCAAAACTAAACCAGTTAGTACTAAATGAAAAAATAACTCAAACATCATGTATTTCATCACTTATTACATATCACATTTTTAACATTTCTTCTTCAGAAAGAGTAGATGAGTCCATTTCACTTTCCTGAGTATATTGAGAATGGATAAAGGTAGCTAGTTAATTGACTTCAAAAAACAAATACTGAGCTCCTTCATGTTTTACTCTTACTCTAGCAGGAGCTAATAACTGGAATTCAGCACCCAGTTCAAGAAGTTATTAATGGTATTCCAAAAATGTTCTTCTTTGCTGTGTAGCAAAGGAGCAGTCAGGAAAAACAGATAATTTAGAGGCTTTATAAACTAAGGGTGCTTTAATTCTAGAGAGCCTCATTATTAAGTCTTTATCCGAGTTGAAAGCAAAGGAGACAAATACTGTAAATCTTTTGTTGCTTGGCTTTAATTTCTGCCTGGGAATTTAAACCATTAGATTGTGATTTAGGTATTATACAATATGCTTTAGTGAAGAATGGTAGATTATCTTCTGGCAAGTCAAATAGGGAGACAAAAAGATGTTTCAGTATATCCCAGAATGATTTGAATGGTTCATCCAAATTTGGGGGTAAGTCAATAATTCTTAAATTCCTGCAACGTTGGTTCTCCAAAGTCTCAATTTTTCTTGACAAATTATAATTATTCTGAATTAAGTTTGCTGTAGTAGCTTCCAGCCCAGTAACTTTGTTAGTATTTTTGTTTATTTCTCCTCTATTGACTTCCATATCTTTTGTCAGTACCACCACCTTTTTCCTATTCTGTTTAGCATCCATCTGCAGAATAGCCACCTTCTCTGTCAACGCATGAACTGTTCGATCAAATAGCTGTGATCAATTGAATAGCTTCTCTAAAGTATCACCCATAGATTCAATTATGTACTTAGTTATTGTCCCACCTGCAGCAGCCATGGGCTTGTCTTTCTCTGATCCTGAAGAAACAGGTGAGAGAGTCACATATTGCTTTACATGCTCCTGTCTCTCCTGCCAAGATTCAGAATCTGTAGAAACCATTTCCAAAGGAAAATTCTGGTTCACAAGTGAAGTTATTCAGCCAGCAGAATTTCTTTTGTTTCAAAGACTGGGATAATGTTCATAGAATTGGTGGATTTAACCTCCAAGTCCAATAAATTTGTCTTGTGCTGGTTCTCAATCGGTGTCCCCCCAGAACAAGAGATAGATTTTCGTGCTCTGCCGACGCACTTAGTGCTAGCTTCGAGCCTGAAATACTTCTCAAGGGGTTTAATTCTTGGTGACATGTACTCCTCCAGTGATGAAGATAACAACATTTTTCATTTATCCACCATGGTTTTAGATCTTGTAGTTTACTTAAATGGAGCTCTTTCAGCTAGTTGCTGCCTGTCACCATGCTAGCCACACACTGTTTTATCTTAATTATATAGGGATGGAGTTTTTATGTCATATCAACAGTTCTAAAAACAATTTGGTCTGCAGGCTGCCTATTTTTTTACCTACCTTCAGATCCAGCCTCACTGCAACAATGGGGGCCTGCAATTCCCCACCTGACCTAACATGCTCCCCGCTGGAGGAAATTCTTGTGGGGGTTCCAAGGGGACAGCTAGGGAAACCTTAACCAAGTATTACAAAACACTTTTGGGAGCACTGCCTGACCCCCTCACTCAGCTGAAATGCGCTGAGAGGCAGATCTCATACCTCAATATCTCACTCTGCGAGACTGGGAAGCCATTCTCAAGACTGGTATGTTATGTTCAGTAAACAGGCTGAGGGCGGTGCACTATAACATCTTCAATAGAACCTACGGTACTTCACACCTGTACTAACACATAAAATTTACCCCTCAAAATCTGACCTATGTCCCAAATCTAAAGCCCAATCTGGGATGTTTATACATATGGTTTGGAGCTGTCCCAAAGTCCTTTCATTCTGGCAAGAAATTATTAATATTTTATCTAGGATATTGGGCCTCCATAAAACTTTTAATGCTGTGGACATCCTTCTAGGTTTACCTGCTGGTGGTCAAAAAAGAGGTCATGTAGACCACCCGCTATGGTGACTGGGTATAGTTTAAGGGAAGCAAGTGTTAGCTCAGCAGTGGTGGTTGAGCTCAGTTCCCTCTTTGGCCCAATGGTTGAAATATTTTCTTTCATGCATGATGCTAGAGCACACCCAGTATGAGGCCAAAGACCAACTCTCAAAATATCACCAGATGTGAGACCTGCTGGAGGCAGCCCTTGGTGCCCCTTGATTTTCTTCCTTCTAGAGGGACATATGTGAAGAATTTGTCTGGGGAAATGTTGACACTTCAAAAATGGAATTTATAAATTGATGGAATGCTTTTGTCAACTAAAGGAAAACTTTAGTAAAAATATGGTACCTTTTGGTAAACATAATCTCATACACTTGACCCCTGCTCTGTGGTTTGGAAGTCACAGTAAGATATATTGTACTATCTGATACTGCTGAACCTTGGTTTTAAATAAAGCATAAAAAACAGTCTTATATGAACACACTATAGATGTAACATGACAAACAAAGGCTGAGATTGTATAGGCTTGATTTTCAAAGTGCCCTTAGATCACCACAATTTGCAGATATCTAGGGTTGTGGTGAACTCTGGGTGCATCAGGGAACCTGCACCCAATTCTATAAAATCAGAGGCCCCTGCACCAAGGACCTGGGAGTTACTGCAGCCACAGGGCTGCACCAAATATTGGGCACACCTGTGGAGTTTTACGGAGGGATCCATCAACCCCTCCCCAGTGGAATCCTACATGACCCAGGGAGGGGGAAAAACCCTGGATGGAAGGTGGGGAATGGGGGCTGCAGGGGCACTGAGGGTGCCATAGGGCATGGGGGGCATGGCAATAGGTATAGGGAGTGGAGGAGGGACCTGGCAGAGGTGTCATAGGGCATATAAGACAACCAAGGGGAAATGGAAGGGGGTTGGCATCATGATCCTATTATGACATGGCCCCAGGTGAAAGAAGACCTCGCACCTGCCCAACAGGACTGTGAGTTCTTTTGGGCAGGTGCTAGGGCTGATTCAACCTGGAGCCATGTCATAATAGGATCATGATGCCACCCTACCTACCTGTTCAATCAGCTGTCTTATACTCCCTATGGCACCTCTGCCAGGTGTTTCCTCTACTCCTATATCTATCGCCATGACCCCTCATCCTTTATGGCACCCACGGTTCCCCTGAAGCCCCTGTTCCCTACCTTCCTTCCCCACAGCTCACTCTCCACACTGCCAATCAATGATGCACGTGTTACACAAGGTCCCTGCACCCTAATTGATACCCCAGAGGTACACCATAGACAGCTAACATTTATGTATATGTTATACTAACATATAGGGCTAAGGACATCTACCATACAGGAGTAGATGTCAGGATATGTATGCATATGGTTGCTATATACTTTCTTTTCTAATATACACATGTATTTCATGCTTACAAGATGTTAGGACACTTGTGTCCTTGTAGTATTATGATACATGAGTCGGCATTACCATCTTCTGATGATTTGTATTATTACACGGCTATGTACAAACTGTACTGTCTTTGTTTCCACAAAGTGATGGCTATAACAAAGTTGTATAATGTTGTCTAGGACTGTGGAGCCACCTCTAATTTAGCCAATAGGGCTCATCTCTGTAACTAGAAATGTTTCTATCTTACAGTAACTATGGTAACTATCTTAGGTATATAATGTAAGACATTGTGTCTTTTACCTCGGAGACCCGGAGATTTCTACATTCCTCGAGGTATAGGGAATGCATAACATTGGCTCCCAGTTCCTAATGGTAAGAACTGCTTAGGGCAACTGTGATTTTCCTTTTGGTAGTAATAAACAAGATGTATTACTCTTATGCAATGTGTTTGTGATTTCTTACATTCCCATTATTGCCAAGAACCTGAGAGTGAGGGGTTAGACTTCCTGACAATTGGCAACCGTGTGCAGGCAATATTTGATGTTTGCAAAGTTTTCACTTGTTGTTGCTACTTTCCCTTCATAATAGACAGAAGGTGTGCACACCCACATCACCTCTACCATTTTTCACCCACTTTGTAACTACTTGCAAAGTCTGGCTGCTTATTAGGTGTGGTCGATGCCGACTCACTTCACCCCACAGCAGTTTTGAATTGCAAGCTTACAAGTACACAGTAGCCCGCCTGTGAATTACAGCACTTGTTGTGGATAGATACACAGCACAGCATCTTTTCACAGTTTGATTTTACATTCCCTCCCACTAAATGGCCACCACATCAAATATCTGCACAGACTTGAGACTCGATGTCTCAAACTTCCTTGCCTCCCAGGAGGATGGGCTGACTTTGCACTGGACACAAGTCAATCTGACAACCCCATGCTGGGGATTTCAACTCAGTATTCAGAGACAAGATCAACAACCAGAAAGCGTGAAGCTAAAGGGCTGTTGGTCACGGCTCTCTACGCTGCTCTGGAAGCCTCCGAAGCAAGGTTTTGAACCCTTGATCTTCAAGTCTCATCTCTCAAGTAGGAGATGAGACTGCGGGAAACTGAATGTTTGAAAAGAGAGTAGGATTTGGAGTCTGAGCTCCAAACTCTGTGGAATGAAAAGGATTCACTTTTGCATCATTCTGTTCAGGAAAATGAGCAGGAACTTTGTCCGTTGAAGCAGGACTGTGAAGTTTGAGACAGGATAAGAGGCAGGCATTGCAAATGAATGATACATTCAGTAGAACTAATGACCAGATCTGTGATGAGTTGTGAGAGCTCCAGGATGAGATAAACCAGGTACATAGTGATTTAGGTGTAACTACTAGGGACAATCGCGAATTAAGCTCCACGTATAGAGTGTTACAGAAGCAGTTATAGGATGATGTGGCTCGGAATGTTGCAAAAGTTAGTCATGATGAATGTGAATGTATAATGGCTAAACTGCTCCATCAGCAAGAGGTACTGGCTGGTCACATCAAGGCAATGGGTGGCGTAGCCCTCATCCTGACGATGTCATCTGAGGAGGAGGAGGAGTCAGATGATGGCATTTCTCAGTAAAATGCCCAGTCATGCCCCTACTATGGCCCAGTGACCCCACCCCACCATCCACAACATAGTGAACCCCTGTCACATGACACCACATCCCTACATCATTGATGGCATGACGACAATCATGGGCGAAGCCAACATGGCGACCTCCATGATAGGGGGGAGCAGGCCCAGGCCTAGTATCAACAGCACCACCAATCACTGTTATTTCCATGGATGATAGGGAAGTGCTAGAACAAGTGATTGATAATGCCTTAGGTACTGTGACCCTTCCTGAGAGAAGCAAATGGACCCTCTCAGTGCAGATTAAGCAGCTGCTGCAGGAGAGTGCTACTCGGGAACAGATGGTCTGGATGGTGGCTGAAGCCACAGCTCTGGCAGCCCTGCAGGGTGCCAAGACAATCTACCTCTGAATGATCATCCCAGCAATCCCTTACAAATCGCCCACTCTGTTCAGCAGATAGCTGACTACATTGGTCGGATGAGCCCGTCCGAAAACTTCAGTTGCCATTTGGAAAAGGTGGGTTCCAAATGCAAAATGCTTAGTCTCACTGCAGACTACCAAGTCCAGATCCTACACCAGACCATTGATCCTGGCCTATGGGCAAAACTCCCCGATGCTATCCAACAGGATAGCCACACCACCTTTGATGAAGTTGCAGCTGAACTCATTACTGCACATAACCCAGGTGTGGTAGGAGTGAACCTCACATACCATGATAAACAGAATGTGAAGGAAAGTCCAGTGACCTTCCACCAGAGGCTTTGGATGGCCTATCAAGCAGGAAAGAATCTTGCAGGAGAAGCCACGCATAGAGACCTTATTGAGTACAAGACCTTGTTACTTCAGAACATGATACCTGCAGTGCGAGAGAAGGTAGAGCCAACCACCTATCCCACTACAGAGAAGTTTTCTGACATTCTTTGGAAAATGAAGAGAGCTTTATTAACTCTACATCTGTGATTCAAGCTCCTGCTCCAAGAAGGTAGCTGCCATGGAACCCATCCTGGAGGCCACGACGCACTACATAGTGGAGGGGCGAGGCCCAAGAGAAACAGCCCCTCCCTACAGATAACCAACAACCCCAGCAGCCCCAACAACAATCCTGTGGTGGAAACTGGAACTACCATAAAAACAAGAAACACCAGAAAAATAATAAGGTTAAACAACACAGACCAGACCCTTCATATAAGGAAATAGCCGATAAGAACCGAAGCCTCCGAGACATTCTCGGGCAAGTCCGCTCCGTATCGGACGCTGTCCCAGTTTGGGCACTTGCTGCAGTACAACCAGGGTGGCAGGCCTCAACAGGCTGTGGGGATACTGGAAATCCAGGCTCTCATGCCTCTACAGGCCTGAACCTGGAAGCAGCTTCCTATATAACATCAGTACAGCATGGTGAAACGGTTCACAGGAACCAAGCCCAAATGCTCTTTCAAGTGCTTCCCCATGCCTCTACTAGTATGGATTGACAATTACAGGCCCCAGTCCATATTGTAAACAAGCTAGTCTTGGAGACAAACGGAAGGCCCTGTACAGAGGCCAAGGTCGGGGGCCACCTACTTACAGTATTACTGGATACAGGTATGGCAGTGTCTGTATTGCATGACGACAACCCAGCCACATCACCTTGGTCCACTGGATGGAAGACCAATATGTCTGGTGGAGACAGAACTAGGCTACCTGTGTACCACTCCCTGCCAACACCTGTGACACTGGGACACCTGGAGGCGTATCATACCTTTCAGCTGATGGTACTGCATGATCACCCCAGTATTATCGGAATTGACTTCTTAGCACCACACAGCTGTGTGGTAGACCTGGTCAACATGTTGTTAATACAAATTCAGGGACAGTACCACACTGTGATGGTTCCTGACTCACAAGTGGTTGCAACAATAGCTGCAAATGACAAAGAGGATGATGTCATAGATTTGTTTAAGAACCACAAGCTTTTCCTAGAGCTCCTTCCCATCCTGCAAAGGCAGCTGGAGGCATTTGACACCAACAAGCATGATTGTGGCAAGATGCATACTGTCATCGAGGTGACAGATCCAGCCTATGAGAGGCAAAGGCAATACCCCTTTTTATCCAAGGCCTTGCCTTCTCTTAGGGAAACAATCAAATCACTTCTCAAGCAAGATGTAAGCAGAACATGTGTTTCCACTGGAAATTCCCCAGTGTGGCCTTTGAAAAAAGCCATGGGCACATGGAGACTAAACCAGGTCACCCTTAGTTGTGCCCCAATGGTGGCATCAGCTCCAGATGTGCTATGACTAATGAGCCCTGAACAACAATGGTATAGTACCCTGGATATTTCCAATGGTTTCTGGTCACTGCCATTGCCCCCCAAGAGTCAATATAAGTTCATCTTCATTTTTGAAGGTAGGCAGTACACATGGACCTACTTACTACAGGGGTTCCATAACAGCCCCTCCTTATTCCATCTGCACATGATGGACACTCTTCAGGATTTCTCTACACCTCAGTGCCTCTTGCAGTATGTGGATGACCTGTTGTTGGCAACAGCCACACAGGAGCAACATCTTGAACTCTTGGATGAATTGCAGACCGTCATTCAGAGGGCAGGCCTCAAACATAACCCAGCAAAAGCACAACTGTGCCAGAAAGAGGTACTCTTTCTTGGCCTGAGGATAACAGACAAAGACAGAAGCCATACCTGGAAGAAGATACAAGGATTACAGGACTTGCCACTCCCCACCAGTGTGGCCACCCTTAGAAGATTTCTAGGTAAATTATTCCAGAGATTTTATTTGTGATTTTGCGCAGAAGGCCACCCCTCTGTATGAACTGCTGAAAAAAGGATGTTCTCTGGACTTTGGGCCCCATACATACACAAGCTGTGATGTCACTCAAGCAGTCCCTGGCTTTAGCTTCAGCTTTGGTCAACCCCAATCCAGCCTTGCCATTCCATCTGGAATCTGCCATCTCTGACATTCAAAGTTTGCAGTGTTGGCCCAGAAGGTCCATGGCCCCCTACGGCCCATTGCATATGCATATGCATCTCAGATCTTGACCCCAGTGGAACAGAAGTACAGCCTTTGTGAAAGGTACCTTCTGGCTACCTACTGGGCTGTCAAACACGTTTTGTATATCATTGAGTACTCCCCTCTCATCATCACTACAAACCACACCCCTACAACCATCCTACTCTCAGACAGAGTAAAGGATGGATCAGGCTCCTAATACCAGACTGACACACTGGTCCCTCCTTCTCCAGAATAGGGATATCAAGGCTCACCCAACCAAAATGCCATCCATGCTGGAGCATGGCCTCCTTTTCCAAGGAGAACCACTTGACTGTACACTGCAGCCACCTGATCTACCAGATCCAGGCCATTTCCTTCCTGCTACACCACAATTACTTGAGAACACCTCATTGTATCGCATTTTCAGAGATGGATCAGCTTCCTATTATTAGGGATAAAAGATAGCAGGAATGGGTTCGCTTCATTCAGGTACTAGGCAAGGGTGCCCCATATCTCCTCTGTTATTTAATTTATATCTGGAACCTCTTATTCAAAATATTCTCAATAATGTTTCTATACAAGGTGTGAGAATTGGGCGACATGAAATTAAAGTCACTGCATATGCCGATGACTTGTTAATACACTTGTCTCATCCTGTTTTCTCAGTTCCAGCTTTGCTAAGAGAAATAGCAAGATTTAGTGACTTGTCCAATTACAAATTTAATGGTTTATGCTGGACTTCTAGGTCATTTAAATACTTGGGTATTAAACTTTCTCGTAACCCTTTAACATGGTTTAAAGAGAATCTGGATTCCCTATTGCACATGATTACTCATGACCTTGAGAGGTGGTCTAAACTTCCTATTTCATTATGGGGCTGGATTTACATATTTAAGATGAACACATTTCCTAGGATCTTTTACCCATTATCTCTCCTTAACACCTTTATTCCTTTACTCTGGTTTAAAAAGACACATGGTGTATTCACTAGATTTATCTGGGCTGACAGATATCCCAGTTTGGCTTATCATAAATTGGCAGCCCCGAAACTGGAGGGGGGTTTGCGAATTCACCATCCGGCCATATGTCACTGGGCTAGTCACCTTGTGAAATGTTTGAGATGGGTATCTCCCGGCCCAGAAGAAGAGAAACCGGTTTGGCTTAAAATAGAACTGGACGCAATTAAGGCCAAAAATTTTGACCCTCTTGCATTATTTTTCTTTAAGTTTTCCCAAGTACGCAAGACTGAAGACTGCCCCATAATAATGACCTCTTTAAAGGTTTATTTTCAAATGTGTTCCTTTTTACAATATTCCCCTCATCTGGACCTGGCCCAGTCTATTTGGAACTCTCCATCATTTACAATTAATAAGAATCAGATTTCCCATCACTGGTTGCCTCAATTGGAAGAGGGGAAGCTTTTTTCTTTCACGGATGGAGAGGGGCATTGGTTATCAGTGGAGGATGTGATTAAGAAATGTCTCATCCCGGTTTCTTCCAATTTTAAAGCTTTACAGTTAAAGCATTTACTTGTAATTACCCTGGGTAATACTTCTCCCTCCCAGACCATCTCTTCGCTGATACCCGAGGTTTCCCCACTCTCTGGTTCTTCTGGTGTAATCTCTAAACTATATCAGGTTTTGTTTCATAAAAAGTATGGGGGTCCATTTGGGCCTTCAAGATTCTGAAATAATTTTTTCCCTCAACTTTATTTGGATTGGCACTCTCTCTGGAGTTCATGTCATAAATTTATTTCTCAAGACAGACTGCGCCTCATGCAATACCATATTTTGCATAACTTGTATTATACCCCGGCCAAATTACATAGGTGGGGCTACCTGAACTCTAACATGTGCAACAAATGTTTCTAGGAAGAGGGCATACTTTTCCACATGTTCTGGTCCTGCCCAAAAATTTCTCCCTTTTGGGATTCAATCAAAACTTTCTTAGACCCCCTGTTGGGCCTTCACGAATACTTCACTCCCGAAATTTGCCTGTTGGGGGACCTGTTTTTTATCAGAGTTAAGGTACAAAAGTTCCACATCTCTATGATTGCCTTATCAGCTAAGAAGCTTATTCTTCATCACTGGAAAGACAGGTCCTCCTCCTGTCTCCAGGAATGGGTAAAAGAGGTTTTGTCCAACCTGCGCACAGAAAAAGCAGTTCTAGTCTCCATAATAGATTGGCAGCATATACTAAAATCTGGGATCCCCTTCACTCATTAATCTCTCTGATTCAAAGCTAAATCTATCTTAGGCTTCATGCTTTTGTAAGACTTTAGGTAGAGAGCTTGGCATTGACGGGTACCAGGCTGGGTTACTGCAGTAAGGGGAGGGTAGAGTGGTTTGGGCAGTTATTCTTTCACTTTGTATTAGTGAGTCTTTGTCAATGTTACTTAAACTGCCTCTTATTGTTGAAAATGTATCAATAAACTTTAAATTTAAAAAAAAAAGATAGCATGAATGGGTATATCCATGGTTTACCCTTTTGGTAACACTGTTAAAATTTCCAAATGTTGCAGTGTAGCATCATCACAGTATGCAGAAATGGCAGCAGTGGCCTGTGCCCTCGAGTTCATCCAGCATGGAACTGGGGATATCATCATTTTTTCAGACTCTAACTGGGTTTGTTGTTCTCTTACAGAATTTCTCCCTTTCTGGCAGAATAACTCGTTTGCCTCTTCTGACAGCACCCCAGTGAAACACAAGGAACTGGTAATATACATTCATTCACTGGCACAGAAATTTGCACACAAACTCTATGTACACACGGTTAAGGCCCACTCCTTACATGACCACTGTCATGCCTTCAATGGCACAGCTGACACCCTTGCTAAGCAAGGTGCCTGGGGGGGACATCTGGATGATGGACCATCCAGAAGCCAGAGCCACTGTGCACATTGCAGCCGTCATGAAGAAACCCAAACCCTTCTCCCCCTTGGATTTGTCAGAAGCTCAGCAGGCAGACTCTGAACTCAAGGATATGTTCATATTTCTGGATAAAGGCACCGAGAAGAATATACCTGCCCATAACCCATACCCAAGGCATGAAGGTAAGTTATACTTGTCACCAGATGACAAGTTCATTTGGTACCAACAAGATGGCACCACCACAAAATTGTGGTTGGTTCCTCATCATCTTAGGCCCAAATTTTTGCACCAGGTGCATGACACCCCCACTGGTGGACACCAGGGAGTGGGAAACATACTCCAAAGGCACAAGACCACAGCAAGGTGGCCTGGTAGTACCAAAGATGTCAAACAGTACATAGATAACTGTCTTGTTTGTGCACAAAACAACCCCATCCCTACCAAAAGAAATGCCAAAGTACTACCACAAAGGCATTCTGGCCCTTGGCATGCTTTACAGATCAATTTCATTGGTCCCCTCAACAATACCAGTAGAAACAACAAATACACCCCTGCGGTAACTGATCTCTTCTCTAAGTGGGTTGAGGCTTTCTCCACCAAGACATGCACTGCTAAAGTCACTGCCAAAATCCTGGTGGAACAGATTTTCCCCAGGTGGGGCCTACCTCTTAAGGTGGACTCCGACAAAGGAACCAGTTTTACAGGTGAGTTGATGAAAGAAGTCCTTGAACTCCTAGGAGTTCACCAGAAGTTCACATACTGTACCACCCACAATCATCAGGTCAATTAGAGTGGGCCAAATGACAGATTAAGCAAATGCTTTCCAAATTTATTGAAGACAATCCCAAGGACTGAGATTCCCTACTGCCATTAATCCTTATGGCAATTAGGAGCACACCCTCAGCCACCACTCAGTTGACACCCTTTGAGGTGATGACTGGCGGACATATGAGATTACCTGAACACCTGTTGTTTGACCTGCACACTCCCACCGCAGATCTTGTCTCTGTGGATAAATATGTGGAAAAGTTAAGAAAAGACCTAATACACACTCATTTGTATGCTACAAACTGCATGGGCAAAGCCCAGCGACAATCTAAAATTCAGTTGACAAACATGCACAAGAAGTGGATTGGCATGTTGGAGATCAGGTAATGGTTCTCAGATGTATGCATCCAACACACTCTTTCTCCAACAAGTGGGAAGGACCCTACCCAATTGTCAACAAGCTCAGTCCAGCAGGCTATCAAATTAGACTCATGCAAAACAACAAATTGACTGACAAATGGTTAAATGCAAACCAGTTGAAATTGTATAAAGGAGTAGAATTACTTTTTCTCACCCCATTGGGTGGAATAGTACTAACCTTGCTAATGTTTGATTTTCCTTTTCAGATACACTGACAAGATGGCTATCTTGTTCCCTTTTCTCCTCATCTCAGGAGTAATCCCCTGCATCTAAGGCACAGTAAAGCACATCCTTCCTCATCTTGATCCACCTGCAACTACCCCAGAGGGAGTCTCCATCAATATTCCTGACAATTTGATTACAGTTCAGATGCCTTCCTCACTGCCTCGGTTGTTGCTCCTGATAAATCTCGCTAGATCCTTACTTCATAAAGGTGGCCTGGCATGTGCTGGCAGTGCCCATCACTCATCTGTTCAACTTGTCACTATCTCGGGGGACTCTCCCTAATGTATGGAAAACTGCACAAATTATTCTGCTTTTTAAATCCAGGGATCCCTGTGACCTAAATAACTATAGACCAATCTCATTACTCCCCATATTATCTAAACTGCTATAAAAATAGTGAATGTCCAGCTACGAGTCTTCCTGGAAAGCACAAACTTCCTAAATCCTTTACAGTCAGGCTTCTGAATGAATCACAGTACAGTTACGGCGTTGACCAAGGTAACAAATGACTGGCAAATTGACCTTGAAAGCAAAAAATTCATCTGTGCTGTCTTTCTTGACCTAAGTAAGTCTTTCAACACTGTTGATCACTCCCTACTTCTTTCCTCCTTAAAAGCCTTAGGTCTAGACTCCACCTCATTTGGAGGGTTCCAGGACTATCTAACAGACAGGCACCAGCAGGTCAAGGAAGAAGGGGAGCTATCACCCTCTAAACCGTTAGTAAGAGGTGTCCCCCCAAGGATTCCATCCTGGGCCCCAATATAACTTCTCCATATACATCCAACAGCATGAGACCTCGGCATAAAAAAGCCAGTATCCACCTGTTCAGTGGATGACACAGTACTATACCTAAGCCAGCCAACACCTGAAGCTGCTTGTGCAGATCTGCAACACGACTTCGACATCCTTCAGTACCAGCTACTTAACAAGAAGCTACTCCTTAATGCTAAAAAAACCAAGGCAATGATCCTTTCCCCTGGCAACCTACAGTCTTACCCGACTAGTGGTACTTTAACCCCCATCACCACTTTACAGGGGGAAAACCTGGAGTTCGTCCCCAAATTTAAATACTTGGGAGTTTGGCTAGACCACAAACTCTCCTTTGGGGAACACCTGGAGGATATGGTGAAAAAGCTAAAGCAGAGGCTGGGGCTCTTCTACCGAGTAAACCGCCTTCTGACTTCTGAAGCAAAAAAACAGCTCATTCAGACCACTTTCATCTCCTTGCTAGACTACACCGACTTCATCTATAGTCACTGTAATGCCCCATACCTAGACAAGCTGGATGTCTTATACCACAGAGCGTTGCATTTCATCACCAGCCTCACCTCCTCTACCCACCACTGCTGCTTATACACTGCTGTGGGGTGGTCCTCCCTACAATACAGACAAAGCAGAAACACCACAATATGGACTCTAAAAGCTATCATTTGCAAACTACCACACTATATTTCCAACCTACTGCCTCTAAGCGATCTCCGAACCTACACCCTAAGAAGCTGCTCCCTAATCTGTCTGAAGATCACCAGGGTCTGCGCGCACCTTAGGAGAGTGGCCATAAGCTTCTCACTGCCAACTCTTTTGGAGTGAAATACAGAAATCACTGAAACTAAGATCTCCAGTAAGCAACACAGTATTTAAAAACGTGCATGCAAAAGCAATCAGAGAGGTATGCCACTGCTTCCACCACCTATGAACTAAGACTTCCTCACCCATCAAGAGCTCTTTGCCTTACCGCCACTCTTTCCATGGTTACTGGGCAGTGGCACCCCAGAAGCTGACACTTGAGACCACAAGTCCAGATCCAAGACAACTAGAGTCATGGTAAAGTCATAAACCTATTGCAGTGTGAGCGCTTTTGCCCTTCACACCTAAATTGACTGTTCATTCCACCCATTCCTTCCCTCACTTCCACCTCTTGCCTCTACTCCTTTCTCACAGTGCCAGATTGCCCTCTGAGTACCCAGTGTAGATGTCCTAAGATTTATGGTCACCAACGGTCGATGTCCCCGAAGCCGCCCCCAAGAACCAATAAACAGGATTATGCTCGTTTAGTACTGTGAAGTCTCTAGCTTCCCAGACAGGACATCATGTGTACCTACAATACCAATGCCACTGAATCCATTGTCCGTATGCCACTTCCTGAGAACTGTGACCACAGCTCACTTTATCATCCCAAATAGCCAATGATATGGCTATCAGCGGTCGCTTACCTCAGAAGCTGCCCCAGCCGACAACCCAGGCTTTCACTCTCTGCAAAGCCTTAATAGATTTATCTCTTAATACTGTGATTTCTCCAGTTTTCCAGCCTGTTGCAGTATGCACTGCCAGTTCCCAGGTCATCAACACCTCTGAAGACTTCACCTGTACCCAGCTCACTTAGAGCTGTGACAGCAGCTCAGTCACCCGGGCCAAGGCACCTGGCCAGGGCACCTAGCTTCACCTGAGCTCTTTCCTTCTAAGACTGCTTGAAAGGCAGAGTAGAGAAACTTACCAGAGCAAGGAGAAGGATTAAGACTTAGTTTGGCTAAGCAGATTTACTGTGTGGTGGTGTTTTTATTTTTTACTCACAGGGATTGCTACTGTTGTTGCTAACATTTTGTTGTTTATTTTTTCTCTGATTCAAATTGTTGTTGCTGGTATACCTTCTTCTGCATTATTACAAGGTGTGCCTACAGGTGTGCTAACAGATTACTGCTGTAATCTTCTGATTCAAATTGTTCTTTGCAAAGTATATCTTCTGTTACTGCTTTATTTTTCTGGAGCAAAGTGTTTCTTACAGGGTATATCTTCTGAAATTACTGTATTACAGGTGGAGCTTTACATTTTGTGACTTTTTTATCATTGGGCTAACAAAATTACTGTTTGACACTGTGTTTTATTTTATTCTTGTTTGTTGAAAAGGTTTGTTGTCTCAGAGGTGTTTCAGTCTCCTTCTCATATTGAAGGAGCTAATTGTTTTTTCTGCCCACAGCTCTTCCAAAGGATTAGGTGTGTGTGTGTGAGGTGGAGCTGGCAAACCGTCAGTACTTCCAACAGAAAGAAGGGTTAAAAAGTCCGTTAGTTGATATCTTGGAGGTAGAAGACTTGGTTTGCTGGCCAAGGCACCCTAGCTTCACCTGAGAGCTCTTTCTCTAAGACTGTTTGAAAGGCAGAGTAGAGAAAACTTACCAGAGCAAGTGAGAAAAGATTAAGACTTAGTTTGGCTAAGCAGATTTACGTGTGTGGTGGTGTTTTTATTTTTTACTCACAGGGATTGCTACTGTTTGTTGCTAACATTTCATTGCTTTATTTTTCTCTGATTCAAATTGTTTGCTGGTATACCTTCTTCTGCATTATTACAAGGTGTGCCTACAGGTGTGTGCTAACAGATTACTGCTGTAATCTTCTGATTCAAATTGTCTTTTGCAAGGTATATCTTCTGTTACTGCTTTATTTTTCTGGAGCAAGAGTTTTTTTACAGGGTATATCTTCTCTGAAATTATTACAGGTGGTGCTTTACAGGTTTTACAGTTTTATCTAACATTGTGATAAGCTTGTCAGGTTACTGCATTTGTTGTTGACTGATTGTTTCTTGCTCTTACCTCCTTGTTCTTTCTATCTGTGGTTCTTTCTTTTTAGGCAGGGGAAGGGCCCAGCCACCCACCCCATCCCCAACCACACCCCCCCACGCCACACTCCTTTATAGGGCACCACAGTTGTGACATTTCCTGTGGCAGAGCAGGAAGGGGTGGATCAGTGGGGCCTCCACAAGGTGATCTCATTTACAGGGCACTAGTAATTAACTTGTTATATGTTAAGCAAACACAATTAAACCATTACTTGCATTTTTTTTTCCTTTCATTACTCTGACTAGGTTACAAACCCAGCAACTTATTTGGAATGGTTCATTAACTGCAGGTACTGTGGAACAATTTCAGAAGGACGATCTTAGGATTTAGGACACTGTCCTACATGCTGAACCTTTGGAGATCTTAGGGCTCAGCTCCAGACAGCATGGGCAGAATTGCACGCCTCAATTTTCATATTGAAGAGAATACATTATAAGAACCACCCGCCATTTCCCAGCATCCAACAGAAAAACCTCGACTCGTGAGGGTAGTTGGTCCAGGAGGTTGGCAGGTGGTTAGAGGATAAATCAGTGCCCCATCACTTCTCTGCTCTCCAACACATTCCCCAAAACCATATAAACACTGCAACAGGTATCTGCCTTATCTCTGAAATCAAATAAAGAGGCAGAAGACACTGCAGAGCAGGACACTGCGCACAGGAGCTAGTACAACAATACTCACCCAAATCAGGAACCAAAAGGCTAAACAAGCATCAAAGAAATCCAAAAACTTGGATCATAGGAGACTCTACAGATTCGGGAGTTGATACCCATCTCCAGCCAGGGGTGATGGTCAGATGTCTCAGGTACATCAGCATGGAGAGACATTGACTGCATTATAAAATTGTTCACAAAGCAGGAGAAAACATTGATGTCCTAGTACACATAGGGGACTAATGATCTCGCCAACCTGGTCAGTTGTGGAGACCAAGGAACACCTGACTAGGCTGGGTGACAACCTATCATCTATTTTGCCTGCATCTCCTTCTCTGAGATCCTGCCGTTGTGGGAGAAGGGAGCAGATGGATCTGAAGGTCAGAGAAGGGGAGATAGGGAGGCTAAACACGTGGCTCAAGGACTGGTGCCAGGAAAAGGACACAGATTTGTAGGGAACTGGCAACAGTTCTGGGGGGAAAGTTCTTTAAATTTGATGGATGCACTGACTAAAGAGGGAGTCAGTGCATTAAAGCAGAAGTTTGACATCTTTTGCAGAATATTTAAACTAGCAAATGGGGAGGGTGCAGCACCCCATACGTCAAATGGAAAGAACACCTCTCCCCTCAGCTCAGTGGTCAAACAGAATTCAGCATGTTTGCCGCTCATTTGCATCACCAGTAAGAGAAAAGGTTTGTCTCCCATATGATGCATTAGGGTAATGCCAAACTTCACCCAACAACCAACACACCAAAATCTGGCCAATGGAAAATCATGTAACAAATGCTCACAGCCTGGGAAATAAGATCCAGACCTGCAGGCAATAATGTCAGAGGCTAAACTGGACATAGGTAATTAGTGAGACGTGGTTTACCAGCAACCACACTTCTGGGAGACTTCAGTACCTGGCTATGTATTGTTCAGAAGAACCCGAGGTGCAAGGGGGAGGGTGGCCTGTGTTAATGAAAATATCAAAGCTACAGAAATTGAATACACATAAGGAGCCAGAAGAACTGTGGGTCACCCTGAGAAACAGGAAATGGACAGCTATAAGAACTGGGTTGTCTACAGGCCCCTGTGACCAGAGGGAGTGACATATTACCATTGTTGAAGATATGCAAAACATGACAGCTAAAGGGAGGTTCTGATAATGGGAGACTTCAACATGCCAGATACAGATTGGTCAATACAGGAACATCTGCCAGAACTAGACTCATAGTGGTTCTCCTAGGGAGGGCCTCAAACAACTGGTACAGCAACCTCACAAGAGACAGGGCTGTCCTAGATCTAGTACTGACTAACAAAGAAGGATCACAGATCTCCAGGTAGAAGGTCACCTGGGGGCCAGTGACCATCACGTGGTATGGTTCAATTCTGCTATTACATCTAAATCATCCCATTCCAAAGCAAAATATGGGATTTCAGAGGAGTTGACTTTGATAAGATGGTCTTAGCAGAGCAAGCTAGCTCTGCAAAAGAAACACAGGTGAGGAGGTACAGGCAAAGTGGGAAGCATTATATATAATACTTTAGCCAACATCCCATTGTGTTAGCATGAAAGGAAGTGCAAAGAAGAAGGAAACCACTTTGGTTCTCAAATACAGTAACAGAAAGGTCAGAGCCAAAAGGCTGGCCTCAGAAAGTAAGGGAACACATGGATGAAGATAGGGAGGCATACCAAACTGCCTAAGGGAATGCAGGTAGGCAGTAAGGCAGGCAAGTCCCAACTGAGGAAACACTAGCATGAACAGTAAAAAGAAGGTGAGCTAAGCAACAGGTTGGTAGAAAAGAGCGAGTGGGAACTGAGGAAAGAAAGGGCCTGAACGTAGGAACAGTTGGTGAGAAAGCTCAGCCTCAGGATGAGACGGACAGAGCAAGGGAAGTTAAAGTTGCTGAGTATTTGAGTGAAACTGAGAGAATTTTATCGTAGTCTCAAACAACAGTTCAAAAACTTTATTTTCTGCATGGTGTAGTTGTTTCACACTGGGAAGAAGGAGCGAGCATCAGATGGCTGGGGGAGAGGTGAAGAAATTAAAACAAACAGATTGTGACTCGAGGAAAATTAAGTTTAACTTTAATGTGTGAGTATCTGAAAGTTGAAACATTTGAATTTGATGGCATTTTTATTTTTTACTTACTACTTTATACCCTACTCCACAAAACAAAGTAAAATAATTAGGAGGACAGGGAGGGAGGGATTCTGTGGTACCGTGCTGCTGAGCTTTCTTCTATTCCACCCTATAAAATTCCTGATAGAACAACACCAGGCTGTTTTAGCTTTTTTACACAGTACTCCCTACTTGTGTGTTGTGTGTGTGACTCCACTACACTGTATCTCTCTACTCTCCTGTGGTGTTCCCATCACCCTGCTGTGGCTGCTGACTGTGTACCCTACCCATTGTGTGTTACTGTGAGAAGCCCTTTGTTGGGCAGTCGTGTGGTGGCATTATCCTTAAATACATGACAGAAGCCTAGAAATATATTTCCCTGTTGGGAGAAGAGACAGAAAAATCTCTTTCCTTGGGTTGTATATGTGTGTGTGTCTCCGTCTCCTGAGGTTAGCCCATCTGCTGTGTGCCTTTTGACTGCACTGTACGCTACCCAGTATGTGTTACCTAGAGAGGCCCAGTGGCCAGTTGTTGCGTGGTGGCATTATCCTTAAATACATGACAGAAGCCCAGAAATATATTTCCCTGTTGGGAGGAGAGACAGAAAAATCTCTTTCCTTGGGTTGTATATGTGTATGTGAGTGTGACTCTGTCTCCTGTGGTCAACCCATCTGCTGTGTGCCTTTTGACTGCACTGTAGCCTACCCAGTGTGTGTTACTGAGAGAGGCCCAGTGGCCAGTTGTCGTGTGGTGGCATTATCCTTAAATGCATGACAGAAGCCCAGAAATATATTTCCCTGTTGGGAGGAGACAGAAAAATCTCTTTCCTTGGGTTGTATATGTGTGTGTGAGTGTGACTCCATCTCCTGTGGTCAGCCCATCTGCTGTGTGCCTTTTGACTGCACTGTACCCTACCCAGTGTGTGTTACCGAGAGAGGCCCAGTGGCCAGTTGTTGTGTGGTGGCATTATCCTTAAATGCATGACAGAAGCCCAGAAATATATTTCCCTGTTGGGAGGAGAGACAGAAAAATCTCTTTCCTTGGGTTGTATATATGTGTGTGAGTGTGACTCCATCTCCTGTGGTCAGCCCATCTGCTGTGTGCCTTTTGACTGCACTGTACCCTACCAGTGTGTGTTACGAGAGGCCCAGTGGCCAGTTGTTGTGTGGTGGCATTATCCTTAAATGCATGACAGAAGCCCAGAAATATATTTCCCTGTTGGGAGGAGAGACAGAAAAATCTCTTTCCTCGGTTGTGTGTGTAACTCCATCTCTTGTGGTCAGCCCATCACCCTGCTGCTGTGCGCCCTTCACTGCTATCGTATGCCTATGCCCAGCAGCCCAATCATTCTGTAAGCCTTGAACCTGGGATCCTTTAGTTGCAAACCGTCATATTCTTCAATTACTTTCAGTCCACTGCATCACAGTGTCACATAGCCAAAATAAAATTTTGAGTTGTAGCCAGTGATCATAGATCACGTTGCTTTTACACAGGAATTGTGTGGGTGTATTCTCTGCAGTATACTGGTTCTGTTATGGCTGACACCAACATAGATGAAGCATCTAGTGCTGTGTTGGAGCAGGTGTTGGTGGTAGTGGTAATCCTGGTGCTAGCAGAAATAAGCAAAATGTTTCACGTGATAAAAATTCAACAAACAGCAAAAGAGCAACAGTGAAGTGTGGTAAAGGGGGACCTTTTAAGAAAACCTGTACAGCTGCTGGGGTCACACGGAGAGGCACCATAAGGTATGCCATTCATGCTGTTAAGATCCCTGTGACTAGCAGCAATAATGCAAGTGACAGTGAGTCCCTCTCTGACTCAGACAGTAGCTCTTTGTCTCAGTCCAACACTGTTGTGTCTCGCGACGAATCATTACTTCCTCAACAAAGTGAAATGAGCAAGTCTGCTGACAATGAATCAGGTAGTGCACTTGCAAATACATCCAGCACTGTTGGCAATGAAAAGGACATATCCATTGAATCCACCACTTCTGTGTCGGCCAGCAATGAAAATCCATCAGAGTCTTCTGCCCACTCTTCTAGCACCAAGGAGCATGTCCCAGGTTCTGTTAGGACAGGTGAAAAGACACAAACAGTCTTTAGCTATCTTCCTAACACTCGAACAAAATACGTCACATCTGAGATGTGGAATTATTTCTCTGTCAGTAAAACTGATCCATGCAGAGCAATTTGTTCCTGTGTAAACAGAGTGTAAGCCGTGGTAACGTTGTGTCATGCCTTGGCACTACAGCTCTTAAACGCCATCTGAAAAAGCATTCAGTTTTGCTTGATCATCCAAAACCCATGTCCTCCATCTTCCAGACCACACATGAGAAGGGTCAGGAATCTGAAATGGATACTGAATTGGCTGAACTTGATGAGGGCAGAACCACTGCCAGTCCTAGGATCACTATTACCACCAATGCCAGCACCATTAGTACCAGTTGCACATCCAGTGATGGCACTGAATGTATAAGTCCTAGTCCACCATCTCCACGTCCATCTGCCCATCAAAGCATGGTGTATAATAAACCAGCAGGGACATGTTGTAAACAGCTAACACTGTCTCAGGCATTTGAAAGGAAGAATACCTTTACTAGAAATCATCCAAAGACCCTTCATCTTAATCACCGAATTGGTGAACTGCTAGCCGGAGCCCTTCTCCCATACTCTTTGGTAGATCATGAGGATTTTAGGGAGCTCATGACATTAGCAGAGCCTCATTACAATGTTCCTCATCGAAGGTACTTTTCTTATTTTGAAATACCAAACATTTATTAGGCTTTAAAAGCAACAGTGATGCTTGCACTTAAAACTGTGGAGGGTGGGGTTATTCATGTCACAACAGATATGTGGACCAGCACTCAAAACATAGATTACATGTCCCTTACGCTCATTGGGTCACATTTTCTTGTGCTTCTTCAAAACAAAGATACCCCAAAAGATGGCGCTGCTGCATATAAAGAAGTTTGGGCAAAGTCATACTGCTGCAAACATCTTGCAGGAACTAAATGACCTCCTTGATGAATGGGTTTATTCTCACGGTCGAAAATGTGGCTTCATAGTAAGTGACAATGGAGCCAACATCTTGAAAGCAGTACAGGACGAAGGATTTCTGCATGCTTCTTGCTTTGCACATTGCTTACACTTAATTGTCATGGGATTTCTCAGCAACGAAACACAAGTGGATGGTATGATTGCTGTTTGCAAAAAAATTGTGACTCACTTTTCACATTCAACCAAGGCTATACGGACATTGTCCAAACTGCAAAAAAAACACAAGCTGCCACAGCAAAAGCTGATTCAAAATGTTTCCACTCGTTGGAACGCAACGCTTTATATGCTGCAGCGCCTCTTGGAGCAAAAGCAAGCTGTACATGAGTATTGCTCCAGTTACATTATTGGAGATGGCATTATGCTGTCTGTGCTGCAGTGGAAATTAATGGAGACAGTGTGCTGCGTCCTAGTTCCTTTTGAGACAGCTACAAGGGACGTGTCTTCTGAAGGCGCATCTGTGAGTCAGGTTATCCCACTCATAATGCTCATTTCACATCATCTTAGTGTTCTAAATCTACAAATAGAAAAAGACAGATCTGAAGTGCAGACAACATATCGCCTGTATCATGGGAATCTCGTAAAGAGAATGAGCGAGCGCTTCAAAACCAATGACAAATTAGTTGCAATGACGAAATCAAAACACTACATCCTTGCAACTCTCTTAGATCCCAGGTTCAAGACTATACATCTTCCAAAAACAGATGATATAGAGCAGTACAAATGTCTGTTGCTAGATGAGCTGCAGCACTCACAGGAGTCAAACACAGACACGCACAGTACCCTCAGGTTGTCATCACCACAACATGCAGGTTCATCTTCACAAGGGATACAGAACTGGAAAAAGTCACCAAACATTAACAGTAGTTGTTCCACAACTGCCACTTCTTCAACCCTTAGTAGCAAGCTAAATCCGTGGCAAAACCTTTCCCAAATTGCTGCCATACCAGCTTCTGCAGATTCCTCTTCTGAGCGGTCTCTGTCCATCATGGTAGACAGTTACCTGCAAGAACTGACTATTCCTATTGATGCATACCCGTTTGAATACTGGAGATCAAAAAAGTCAATTTGGACAGAGCTGTATGAGAAGCCTGTAAATATCTTGGTTGTCCTGCAACAAGTGTGTCTTCAGAACGCATGTTTAGTACAGCTGGCAATATTGTGACAGACACCAGAAATAGGTTGCTGCCAGAAAATGTACACATGTTAACTTTTATTAAAGTTAATAAGTCAAGATTTTTGTATCCCTACAAGAGTATACAAACTGATCCTGAAGTGATTGATGTTGTGGATGTTGATGGTGATGACTACTCAGATGGTGGTGGCTGGTAAATACTGTGTGGGACAGAGTCTCTCTGCACCAAAAAGGAAACTTTTACAGACTGTGATGACTTTGGTTGTCTCTCTCCTTTCGATCTACTACCTTGGACTATATACCCCCAAAACTTTCACCATTTCATGGCAAACTGCTTTGTAGCTAGGGTCTAAACTAAAGTCAACAAGTTTTATATACAGGGCAATTTTAACATCAGTGGGAACAGGCCCAAATTTGGCATAAAAGGGACACTGTCACGTCAATCCTTTCTGTATCATATTATTTATAGTTAAAGTGCAAACATATATTTTTGGATTTACCTTCTGTGACTTTGTGGTGCATCAGTATGGGCTGGGACCGGGGAGGGTCTATTTTTCAATTTAAAGTGGACAAAACAATGAGTTCTAATTGGTAGCTGTTTATTATTTTTTCAATTACAGAAATGTTAGCCATAAACCAAAAATGGATGCTAGTACATGGGTGAGGGTTGTGGGTTGGTTTTAACATGGGTGTAAGGGTGGTATGGGTGCTACTGCACAGATGAGGGTGGTGGAAGAAAAGTGGAATGGGTGATGAGGTGAAAGGTGGGTGTTGTTTTAGTTCTTTCATTTACAGATTCATGATCGGCTGGGGATGGTGAGGAAAAAAATGATGACAGACCGAACCTACTGTGTACATATTATATATATAGATATATATATATATATATATATTTTTTTTTATTATTAAATACATTGCAATCTGCTGCCACCTAGCACAATTGTTCTGTCCCCTTTAAAAAAAGAATAAAGGAATCAGAAATAAAAGAAAATCTGCATTAGCAGTTTTCACAGAATGTGACCTATCATAAAGTGTTTTTGCTTTACAAGTAGTGATAATTTGATACATAATGGGGTTGACAGACGCTGTCCCTTAAACATCACATGCCAACTGCTGCAGCTACATTAAATGTTCCTTAAGTTAGTATGTGGTGAGGAAACCACTTTTTTTATTTATGTGACTGAGATACAGATTTTATTGAAGTATCAGCTGCACAAATGCATCATCTTAGAAAGTTGTATGTATTACTTCAATTTGCCAACAAAATGTTGGTATATGTATGCATTATCTTAGAAAATTGCATGCATTTTTGCCAGCAACAATGACTGGCATATTTTTTATTCAAATGTCTTGACTGACTACATTATGACATAATATGTTTTGCAGCAGTTCCACATGCTACTGCTGTAGTACCTTAGCTTGACTTTGTTATAAAAGCTTTCTTTTAAACATAGCAACTTTTGAGTTACTCATTTAAAACAGAAAGCAGCAAATAGCTGAGATTAGGTAATATCAGTTATTTTTTCTCATAATTCATGACGATGAGTATATATAACTGACTACATAAATGGCTAATGTGCCTCTTTCTTTCACTAAGGAACTATGATGCAGCTGCAGCAGGAAAACTTTTAACATATGGGTGGGTGGGTGGACCTGTTACATATTAAGTTGCTGGCTTTAGCAAACAGAAGAAACCATAGATAAACCTAGTTGTATTCCTATCAATGTCACACATGATAATTTCTCTCCCCCTTATATTGAACAGTTTTTCCTTTACATGTATTTTATTACTATCTTCATTACTGGCAGCACAATAAAAAAATAGGGTTCGAGTTCTAAAAGTTCTAAAAGATTAGAACCCTAGAACTTTTCAAAGTTCTAGACTAGAACTAGAACCCAGAACTTCAGAGGTTCTGACAACCCTAGTATCAGATATAAATACACTATCCACCAACAGGAAATAACCTTCCTTGATTTAAAATCTATTGCAAGGAAAATGGTGATGTTTGCACTACTTTATTTCAGAAATCAACAGACCACAACAGTTTGCTGCTGTACAAGACCTGCCACCCTTCACACATTAAATTTAATATTCTGAAGGGACAGATGGTACACACACTAATGAACTGTTTCAAAAGGGATGAGTTTACTAACAAATGTAATGAACAGATCAGACGTAGAGGCTATAGCAAGAGGAGTATTGTGAATGCATTGGATAGAACTATAAAAATGGAAAGAATAAATACTGTTACTTACAGTATAAAGAACATAGGAGGGGCAATGTCTATCCTTGCCCCTTTGTAACTACAGTCAATTCCTAATATATGCACATGCTTGGGACACCCTGTTTTTGTGCATACATCCGAAATGGCATACAACCGAAATTGTATTGAAATCAGTGGAGCCACGAGGTAAAACACACTTTCTCACTTACTAGTCACTTTTTACTTTTGTGAATGTATCAAACTTGTTGGAAACATGCCAAGTCATCAAATGTTGCATACTCTGAGCTGTTTAAGCTATTTTGTTGTCTCAAAGCTCCTTGTTGACAAACAAACTGAAACTGATTAAAATGTGCATGTCTTTAACAACTGACAGCACAGTTAGCACTGGTTTAACAGGTGTGATTAACAGTATTAATGCCAGTGAAGCCCCTGTTTGAGGGACAAAGTGTGCATACAACTGAAATTTGCTGGAATACAAGCATATTTTTTATTATTAAGTGTATAGGGTTGTGATTAGGACATGCCATTTTTGTGCATACATCCGTAAGGTGCATATATCCGAATGGCATACAAGTGGAATCCAATGTACTTATTCTTTTAGGGCTGACAGTGTGAGGGATATAATAACCAATAACTGGTCAATCTTGTTACTTGAGCCTACACTTAAAAATATAGTCGAGGAAGGACCCAAACTAGTCTACAGAAGATGTAAAACACTGCAAGTCATGGTAGTTTTCAAAATGTTGCCAGGCCCAGAAACTATCAGAGCCCACTTGTCTCCTCCCCCTCCCTTGGCACACATAGGTGTGCCAGATGTATTATTGAAGCTATGTCACACAGATATCATGTTCCCTCATCCAAAAATAGGGAATGAGGTAAAAAAAAGCACTTTATCAACTATGATACAAAAGGAGTTGTGTACCTGTTGAAGTGTAGCTGTGGTTCCTTCTATAAGGATGTAAGACATGCAACTTTAAACCTACAATTGGGGAACACATTTGTGCACTATCTAGAAGTGATGACATTTATGTATAGTTAAACATGTAAAAAGTAACCCGGGTGGAACTCACAATATTAAATTTATGAGCATAGAAGTTGTAACAACAGGACCGGGGGGATCTTTTTGGACCGGTGGGGAGATCTTGAGAAAAAAAGTAAGGCGATGAGAAAGCTTTTGGATCTACGATCTGAGAGCCAGAAATATAGGAATGAATGAGAACATAGATCTGGCAGCTTTTCAAAAGAAATTTAGATGCTGATTACTTAGAAATAATATATGGAAGAAAAATGGCTTGCTCTCTACGCTATACCTATATCACAATTTCTGCAATTGATCAAATAGTAAAAGTAGTGCCTGGATTGTGGCACACTGCCATCAGGGACCCATATGTAATTAAGCCAGTCTGAAAATATTGTGAGACAGGATAATGGATGTAGTGTTTATTTTTCTAAGTTTCTTAGTAATGGCAGTGGTGCACACACCATGATATTTTAATGATGTATGTCACTTAATAAGCACTTTAAAATCTGTTTTAACATGGTTTCCAGAACAACATTAAATGGAAGTAATTGATGCTTGTTAATTTAATTTATTGTAACCTACTTGTCATTGGATGTTATTGTCACATGATTTATTTGAATCACTATATAGATAGACATTATGGTGTTACCAGTTAAATTGACTCTGATGATGCCTAGCAGTTGCTAGGGGAAACATTTGTCATAGAGCATTTTTTCCACCGATGGATGCTCACTATCTTGTGGGTGCACTATGCACTTTAAAATAAAAGAACTTGCAAGAATTGTTTAGTCCTGGTGCTTATCTGTGTCTATGGGTACTCCTACCTTTTTGTTTGTTTCAGTATTGCTAGTTGAGCACCATAAAGCCAGTCCTGGTGCTCCGACCTCTCTTAGGTCTCTTGAATGCAATTGTGAAGGAACTTTGGAGTAATGCCATTAATGTAAGTGGAGGTATCCAAGGGAAGCTATAGATTCTGTGTAATTACTCTAAGGATACCTAGGTTGATTTTCACAAAAGACCTGGATACAATTAGCTGCACTAAACCTAAAAAGAATTATTCCTAAAAATTGGAAAACTGATTCATTGATAGAAGAGTGATGGTCTTATGGACGCACTACAGAAATGCTCCCCTGCAGTGACCCCACCACAGCAACGTTCCCAACTCAACCACAACCACAGCACCCAGCAGACTACAATGACACCCCAGTGTCAATATATAGCTATCAATGGTTCGCTCTTTGGGGTGTTTGCATGTGGTGCATCGCCATGTGGCTAGATGTGACAATGTCCATTGGGGTGTGCGATGCCATGCTTTGCTGTTATAACTGTTGGACTGGTGTGCATCAGGTTCTCTGCATCAGTTCAGCCTCTGTCTTGTGGGGATATCAGCGGTTGCCGCCTCTCTTCAATGGTGCTTCTTGGTCTTATATGACTTCCTGTGCTGTAAATGAATGAGCCAGTTGTAACTTGTTAGATATACCAACTATGGTCCCAAAAAATGGCAACCTTTACTTTGTTTTTTGGTTAATATACTATCTAATTTTTACAAATGTATTTATTGATTAATCCTGTAATATTGTTATAGTTTTTTATTTTATTATTCCAGTCAACCAGGGAGCTACCTGGCATGCCACCTATCTGCTGGCCACATACCTTAATCATCCTAGGTCTCCCAGTCTACATCCACTTTCACTCAACCAAAATGTATGCTTTCCTCCTCCTATTTTCTTGCTTCCTCACCTTACTCCCCTTTTCCCCACTAGCTGCATATACCCATCTCCCTCCCCACACATGCCTCTCTATTCCTTTTCTTTTCTCTCAGACAACCCTCATCCTCCCCTGCCCCATGCCCAAAATCCTCTTATCCACACCAGTGCTGTAATCCCTCCAAATGTCTGAAAATGAATTTTTTCTCTGGTGCTCCCACTCACCTCCAAACTCCACAATAAACCTGTGTGGGTCTAAGATCCCCACCACCTTTTCCATCCTTCTCCTCATCTTACTCATGACTGGGGGTATTGAACTAAACCTAGGTTCCCCCATGACTTCTCAAACAGCCAACTCTCCAAAGGGTCTACAAATTTTCCACATGAATACTAGAAGTCTGCTTCCAAAATTGGCCCATCTGAAATGCTGGATAGCCCAACACTCTCTAGACATGCTATGTGTCACTGAAATATAACTCTCGGTAAAGACCCCGATTCCTCTCTAAGGGTCCCCGATTACTCAATTTTTCACAAGATCATGGCAAGCAGGGAGGAGGGGTCTCATTCTATGTCTGGCAATTGCTGTCTTGCCCTATCACAACACACACATTTTGACCTGCCTCCTATGAACTAATCCTCATCCTCCTTTCCCTTCCCTCTACTCTTCCCATCTACATTGGGGTGATATACGCCTCCCTGCAGCTTACCCCTGACTAATTAGTCTCATGCTTATCAACTCTACTACCTCTGACCACTAATGGTGAGCTCTTTCTCATTGGCTATTTCAACTTGGACTGACTCCCCCCCTCCGTCAAGGCCTACCACACAAAAATTGAAGCCCTAACATAACCCAGCTGATCAGTGAACCCACCCATTAAACCCCCCACCCCTAACCACTCACTTATAAACTGGTTCTCTTCTCCCACCCTTACAGAATCACAACAGCTATTGTACTGTCAGATGCCCAAGTGACCATTGCATCACTTACTGCATCAGAAGACTCACCTCCCTCAATCTGCCTTAAAATACATAAATATCCACCCACTAAGCTTGACTGACACAGATGCCCTCCTGCATGACCTGAGTCATACTGACTGGACCCTGGTCTACTCTGCACCTGATGTTGACTCTGCCCTAGCCTGGTTCCTATCCATTCTCACTCTGATCTGGGAGTCTCATGCCCCCATGGTCAAAGCCAAGCTCATGAAATATCATCATCACTGGATCTCAGCTTCACTCATTGACCAGTGCAAAGCCAGTGACAAAGCCTAAACACACTGCAAATCCACCTTACTCTCTTGCGCTCAGCAATTCTACAAATCCCCCTGGAAAGCCTGTACCAATGCAATCCATTGTGCAAAAGCTGACTACTTTAAAAAACACCAGCATACCACACACCCTACCTCTTTCTGGGAGGTATTCCACCATCTAATTGATCCACTCACTCAATCGGCCTTACAGTACCAGTCATAGAACAAAATAGCCTATCTGTCTCAGACCCACTCAATGTGGCTAATACCTCAATAGGTTTTTACCATGTGTCCTTCATGACCACTGCTCCACCCCCAGGACTCCACCCCGATCCCTCACAGAATACTTTCCTTTTCCACCAATCTCTTCTCAGAAAGTTCTTCAGGCACTTTACTCTTTAAACACCAACAAATCCAGCCCAGATGGGATTCACCAAACTCCTTTGCTTATCAGCCCCTGAAATGGTTTTTCCACTAGCCTAACTCCTAAACCTCTCCTTTTCTCTGGTACCATACCGCAGGCTTGGAAATCTGCTAGTGTGATTCCCCTGCACAAAGGGGGTAATCTCTCTGTACTAGAAAACTACTGACTAATCTCCCTCCTCTCAGCTCTCAACAAATTGCAAGAATGCCTAGTCCCCTCCAGAATGTCTGAATTAATAACTTCCTCTGGCTTCCCCTCCTAATTCCAGTCCAGCTTCTGGAAACATCATTCTACAGTCTCATCCCTCTTATGAGTCAGTGACCATACACTCAGTCATGAAGCAGGATCACTTAACTGCTGCAGTTTTTGGACTTGACAACAGCTTTTGACTCTGTTTCCCTTCCCCCTCCTCCTCACTAAGCTTGGAGCAGCCAGCCTTCCTCCCTTCACTGTTAGCTGGTTTAAGACATACCTCGGAAATAGTCTGCAATCTGTTAGGACGGGAAACTCTTCCTCCCACTCTCCTATACTAGCAGGTGTACCACAAGGTGGATGAAACCATCCTGTTTGCCTCCAGACCCACTTTTTTGGATATCCACACCCCTCTCCAATAAGACCTAAATAAGATGAAATCCTGGTTCCTCACAAACCACTTGAAAGTCATCACCTACAAGACTATTTCCATGATCTTTGGCTCTGCCTAGAAATTGACCAGAACACCTTCCCCCACTAGCATTCACCACCTTGGATGGTACTCCACTCTACTATGACTCTGCATACAAATATCTTGGGGTTTGGCTTGACCCTACCTGAATTTCTTAACCCATATAGAACTCATCACCTCCATACTCTACCCCAAATGCAGTATACTCTACCACAACAAAGACTCCCTCCCACTCCCTATCCGACGTGAATTAGTTACAAAAATAATTACAATCTTTGACAATGCTAATGTTGTTTACAGCACAGCCCCTGCCTCCTCACGATCCAGATTAGATACCCTGCAGAATTCATTCTACTGCTTCTTTTTAAACTCCCCCCAACCCCAGAATTCATCACTGCATTCTCTACTCATCCCTTGGCATGCCACCCATATCCCACAGATGCTCTGTTCATTTGCTAACTCTCATAGCCAAATTCTGGTTTTGCCTGCTTCCTCCCTAACTCTTGATATGCTGTCACCTCTGACCACCTTCTCATACTACCTACACACCAGGGACACACACTCTTTCTCTCTACCTCACCCCCTATCATCAGCTGGCAAATCTGCTTCCTCCTACATACTCTCATCCATATTGAGCTGTCTAAGTCCCCAACTCTGAAACTCTGTCTCTCCTACCCCTCCCTCAAGCAGTACTTATTCCTCCTCCCTCCCCCCTTGCTCCTGTCTCTATAAAAATAGAAACATAGAAACATAGACTTTGACGGCAGATAAGGACCACTTGGCCCACCCAGTCTGCCCATTTCCCTACCTACTGGCTAAGCTGCAGATTCTAGTTAACCAACAGCCTACTTCCTGCCACCCCCCACTATAATTGCCTTGTGTCTGTCCCATGCATGTTTTAATTCACCCACTGTTTTAGCCCCCACAACCTCCCCAGGAAGGCAGTTCCATGCATCCACCACTCTCTCTGTGAAAAAAGATTTCCTCACATTAGCCCTGAGCCATCCCCCTCTATCTTTAAATTGTGTCCCCTTGTTCTTACACATCTCTTTTTCTGAAAGATGCTACCCTCCTGGACTTTGTTGATTCCCTTGAGGTACTTGAATGTTTCTATCATGTCCCCCTGTCCCTCCTTTCATCAAGGGTATACATATTAAGCTCTCTCAGTCTCTCTTCATATGATTTCTGATGCAGACCCTGCACCATTTTAGTTGCCCTCCTCTGGACTGCTTCCATCCTGTCTATGTCCTTGCATAGATGAGGTCTCAAAACTGCACACAGTACTTCAGATGGGGTCTCACCAACTGTCTGTACAGAGGATAACTACTTCTTTTCTACTTGTGATGCCCTTCTTATGCATCCCAGTATCCCACTGGCTCTCCTCACTGACTTCTCACATTGCTTACCCACCTTTAGATCATCTGATATGACTACCCCCAAGTCCCGTTCCATTTTTGTTGTTGTTAGTACCTCCCCTGCTATTGTGTAGTCTTCACCTGGGTTTTTGTTTCCCAGGTGTGTTACTTTGCACTTCTTTGCATTGATTCTAAGTTGCCATATGTCTGACCATTCCTCCAACCTTGCCAAGTCTCTTCTGATCATTTCTACCCCCCCTTGTGTATCAACTCTGTTACAGATATTTGTATCATCTGCAAAGTGGCATACCTTTCCCTCCAGACCCTCTGCAATGTCACCTATAAAGATGTTAAAGAGGACTGGACCCAGTACTGAGCCCTGAGGTACTCCACTAGTGACTCCACTTTCTTTGGAATGTGTGCCACTCACTATTACCTTCTGTGTCCTGTTGTGCAGCCAGTTTGCAACCCAGGCTACCACCCTGGGACCCACTCCCAAGCTGGCTAACTTGATTATTAATCTTTTGTGTGGGACTGTGTCAAATGCCTTGCTAAAGTCTAGGTAGGCCATATCCACAGCCCCTCCCTGGTCTATTAATTTGGTCACCCAGTCAAAGAAATCTATTAGATTCATCTGACATGACCTTCCTGCTGTAAATCCATGCTGCTTTGGGTTCTGTGCCCCGCTGGCCTCTAGGTAATCAACAATTCTTTCTTTCTGAAGTGATTCCATCATTTTCCCTACCACTGAGGTCAAACTTTACTAGAACCAGGCATAATTTAAGGAAGTATTTTTTCCCAGAGAGGGTTGTGGATGCATGGAATGGCCTTCCGGAGGAGGTTGTGGAGTCAAAATCAGTGGTGGAATTCAAGCATGCATGGGATAGTCATAAGGCAATTCTGGGGGGTGGGGGTAGGAAGAAGTAGGCTGCTGGTTAACTAGGATCTGCAGCTTATCCAGTAGGTAGGGAAATGGGCAGACTGGGTGGGCCAAGCTGTCCTTATCTGCCATCAAATTCTATGTTTCTATGTTTCTATGTTTCAGGCTTCAGCAACAAGCTTTACCCCAATCCTAAAATTAGGATTCTGCATGATAGGCTGTGATATATCTTTGCAACAAATATATTTCAACAAGGAACAGAGTTATGAGTACACGTTAACCGAGGTACCAATAACCATGTCTCTCAGACCCACAGGTAATGATTTTGGTGAAATGTAAAACAAAGAAAACTCCAAGGACTGGTATTACTAATCAGTTCTCATTCACGCTCCAACCAGATAGGAACATAAATAACAACTGTGTCAGGGTGGGGAGGATTAAACCACTGAAACATTTTACTGATATGGCTGGTGAAATAGTATACTGTAAAATAAGGGAGTTGAAGTCCACCACAATGTGTAGGAGCTGCAGATTTTAAATATGATCTACATGGAGCTTTACTGACCCAGATAAAGTCTGATATGATGCCATGTCACTAGTGGAACCATGTTTGAAGTAGACAAATATTTAGCATATTAATCAGGTAAAAAACTCTTGGAAGAATATTCATTTTGATTATGTTAACCCTCCCCCCTTAAGCTAATGGCAGAGTCTTCCATCTCTTTAGATCTTGTTGCAAAGTAACAAGTAAGTTATCCAAATTAAGTTTCCGTAACAGGGAAACACTTTTCATAAGATAAACACCCAAATACTTAATAGACTGAAAAAAAAAACATTTTAGCCCCAAAGATGTAATATCAGATTTGTTTACCATCAGGGTAAGGGACAAGACTTCAGATTTATCTAAGTTAAGTTTGTAGTTGGAGAGATGCTCAAACCCTTCAACAACCTCTAGTGTGGATGGAATACATACTTGGGGATAAATAATATGCAACAGAATGTCATCTGCATATACCAAAATTTGAAGTGATTTAGAACCATTCTCAATCCCTGACAGACCTGGATTAGACTTAAGCTTCCTAATGAAGGGTTCCAGATATAGATTAAATAATACAGCGGAAAGGGGACAGCCCTGCTGGGTACCTGAAAATAAAGGATAAGTAGATGAAAATAACCCATTGCAATAAATGAGGGCACTCAGACAGGAGTATATAACCTTAATCCATAGGAGGACATCAGAGGGAAAACCAAACTTCTCTAAGGCGAGAAACAAAAAATCCCAATTAACCACGCAGGAGCAGTGGGTCTGATTGCCTCTCTCCTTGAAGAAGACTGTACAATCCATGGTGTTCAGCCAGGTAAGAGAATGTAAAAAGCTTCTAAAAAGTGTTTGCTTAAAAATGATACAAAATAAGAAGTTCTTCATTTATACATCTGGGTGGTTCAGCATATTCGGTTTTCTTTTTCTAGCAATAAGCTTTGCAGTTAAGGATGGATAACCATCATGGAAATAAATAGTGAAGAGTACAGAAAAAGTAAATAACACTCGAGGTAAATGAAATAGTTATGTGGCCCCGTACATAACAACAGGACCGTCTTTTGAAAGCCAAAAGTTGCATATAATAGAATAGCATAGATGAAATGCAGAAAAGGAAATAAAAACAAATTGGTTTAACATTTCTATATCTTAGAGTGGATCGAGAGGAGGACTGGAGATTCTTTTTGTCAAAGTGACATTGGACAATTTGTTTAAACATTTGAATAATGAAGTTTAAAAAGGATAACATAAATCAGCAAGTAAGGGAAATAATACTTTAATACTTTTATGCATTACTTTAATTAGCATGAATATATAAAAAAAATCTTTCTTGAATAATGTTTGGAATTATTTTTATCAGCTTTACAGTATTTAAATAATGAGATTTAATTGATATTGGGAGTGTGAAGAGATTTAAACAAGTTCAATAACAATTACACTGCAGGTATGCATTTTGAAATATTTAGTGAACATATAAAAGGTCTATGAAATTTAAAAGACATTAATAAGCAACTGTGCATGAGAAATATTTAGGAAATGTATATTAGATTCATGAAATGGAAGAGTTTGGAGATTTAAAACTAGAATGAACTAGAAGCTCAGTAATATATAAAGTAACATGGTAAGTTAACTATGTGATAAACAAATTATTTAGCAACATGTTTAATAAGGAATGTTAAGTGGTGACTCAATAGGAATATAGTACTTAGTACTGTTGTGTTCTGTATTCTAAATGTTTTAATTGGAGAATTGATATACTGATGGCTATTTAAATTTGTTTTTGTCTAGATAACAACACTGTCTTTATTTAGGGCCTGAAGAAGTGGCATGAAGCTACAAAACTGTTGCCTAAATATATGGTGTAAAAAAAAGATCTAATAAAGACTTTCTAAATTGAAATAAATTACTGGACTTAGTCCTACATGATTTACACGTTTAGTATATTGCGAAGTAGGATGGTCCAGGAAAATATGAGTTCATTAAAATTATAGGGTATCCTGTACCAATACACAAACAAGGTAGTTGCTGAACCATTTTAGTGCGCTAGGTGAGAGATCAGTCTTTGCAAGTTGGTCAAGGAGGAGTTTGTGATTTATGGCATCAAAGGCCTTAGTAAGGTCTATGAACACTGCTCCTACCAGACTGCTGTTGTCGACAGTCTGTTGGATGATGCAAGTGAATTCTAGCAGAGCTGTAGTCGTGCTATGCTTTTTCCTAAAGCCGTGCTGCTGTGTGCATTGCAGGGAGTACTTATCAAGATAGTCCACAAGCTGGTTGGTTACTATGCGTTCCAGAACCTTTGACAGTGGAGGGAGGACAGATATTGGTCTGTAGTTGCTAGGTTCCATGCGATCACCTGATCTGTGCACTGGCATGATCAGTGCAGATTTCCAGGCTTCTGGTAACTGGGACAGAGTGAGGGATAGGCTGAGTATTTTAGTTATAGGCAGGAAAACCTCTTCTAAGGTAAGTGCAATAAGTTTGAGGTCCAGTGAGTCCCCACTATGTCTGGTTTTCCCTAATATTTTGGATAGCAGTTTCCTGACCTGGGCAGCAGAGACCTGTTTGAAGTAGAACCGAGGGTGATCAGGCTTCTCTGCATCCGAGCATGGGGCAGCCGATGGGGGAGTATCTTCAAAAAAGTCTTCAGCGAGGACCTCTGATAGATTAGTGAAGGCAGTGTATGGTGTAACAAAGGTATTTATTCTTTGGCAAACAGATTATAGAAGTTAAGTGTGAAGCCATCAGGTCCTGGTGCTTTATCTAAGGCCAGGCTTTCAATAGCAATCTCTGTCATGGACAAGGGTTGGACCAAGAAGGACATTTAGGCTGCAGACAGTTTTAAGGAAGTACTGACTGGATAGTCTGTTGCACTAGAGGGAGTTGGAGGGTTCTGCATGGGCCATAAAGGTCCTTATAATAAGACTCAAACTCAGGTGCAATATCCCTGGGGGGAAGATTTAATAGAGCCATCTGCTGACTCAATAGATAAAATCAAATGGGAGGCCTCCTGTTGCTGGATTTGCAGAGCCACTTAGTGGCTGGCCTTCTCACCTTGACCTATGTGTTTGGAATGGGTTCTAAGGATGGCATACAGTCACAGTCAAAGACTTGTCCAGACACTGTATTTCCTGAAATTTCTATGATATTTCTAGAGAAATCACATGCTTTTTCCGTTTACACAGTAGAGTCAGCAAAGAGAAACTCTTTAGAAATTTTGCGAAATATCTGGAAATATCTGGCCATGTCTGTGGCTACTACTGTACTCTGCCTTTTCTCAAAGAAGCTCAGTGTACTTATCCTGAAGAAGCAGCAGCTCTTTATTGACATCCTCAGAGGAATGGGGGGAGAAAGACTGCCTTAAATTAGTATTGTGGGAAAGGAGGGCAGAAGTATCCTTCAAACAGGACTGTTTTTTCTGGCCATTAATTTAATAAATTCCCCATAAGAAAACATTTGAGTGCACACCACCCCAGATCCCCTTTCTACGGAGCCAGCATTCTGGGTTGTAAAACCAATATTTGCACTCTGATTCAGTTTAAAATATATTTATCTTTGAGTAATTGATTATTCACCTTCAAGGAGGTATCCCTCTGAATGTTGGGGCCAAGGAAAGCCTCAATCACACCAACGAGTGGTCTGACATGACCCTGAGGGCAATTCCACTGTCCAGCACTCCATTCATTCCAGCCTGATTAATTAAAATATAGTCTATTCAGGAATATGAACCATGGACAGGCAAATAAAATGTCTATTCTCTATCCTGGGGATGAAGTACCCTCCAGGGATCACATAAACCTAAAGATTCAAACATGTCCAAGAGTGAGTGCTGGGCAGGGACAGAATGACCAAGGCCCGGCTAGTTCTGTCCAACTCTTGGGTGAGTGAAACATTCCAGTCCCCCCTTCCAGCAACCAGAGGGAGCTGAAGAAAAGGAGCTAGAAGTGAGGCCAGCTTCATAAAAAAGGCGGGATCCTCAGAATTGGGGCCATAAACACTACCCAGAACTACAGCTATCCAATCATGCTCCTCTCTAAAAATATATATCTTCCTTGGGGCTCTGAGAGACACTGGATACACTGGAGATTAAGGCTCCTGCTGAATAGAATAGCCATGCCCCCACTAGCTGTACTATTTCCTGTAGCAAAAACCTGACCCACCCACGGCCTACATAGCAAGTTAACTTTGGCAATAAGAAGTTGGGTTTCCTGCAAGAAGGCAACATGACATTACACCTGTGACAAGTGTTTAAGTATCTGATAACATTTAACCTGAGACTGGGCCCCTTTAACATTCCAGTAAATGTAGTACAAAGAGATAGCCATTATCCTCATATAGTAATAAACAGTGCCTCAAAGTAAAATTCAACCTATATTACTGAGACTTATGCATGAGGGCTAACTTCACTACCCTCCCCTTCCCTTCCCCCCCACCACAACCCCTAAACAGAGAAAATCCTTGAATCCCCTTTCCCTCCATACAACCCAAGCTCATAAAGGATTTGTCCCACCCCTCAGTACCAATGAAACCCCAAACCAGTACGAGGCCTGTACAGTGTAACCCACATACCTTAAAATGGAGAGTGAAATTGTTCTCACACAGGTGGAAAAGGTGAGGCATCCAGTACCAGAGAATACATCCTCTACCTATAAAGAATAAGTATTAATCCAATTCCTCACAGTATCAATCACATCACCCCTCTTCACCCATAACTAAACTATTCTAAAATCCCAACCCCTTTTTGACATGAAAGATGAACCTAAAACCCTCTGTATATCTACTAAAGAAAAGAAACTGATCTGCTTAGGGTAGGAAATCTACACTGAAGCTGATGTGACCAATAAATAAAAGAAATGATGGAGAGAAAATCTCCATTCCCTGAGGAAAAGAACAAAGCAAATAGCTCAGGAACCAAAATCACACTTCCACCCTCCCTCAAAATAAGAAGGACCCACACAAAAAATTCTGATGATGATCCTCATCTCACAGCAGCTGCAAGCTCCTTAGTCCGCCCCTCCCACATAACAAAACTCCCCGAGCTACAATAAATAAAAGGAAAACTGTATCAAACAAAAGCCTAAAACCTGACAAAGAACAAACTACCTGCTAGAGACTTCAACCCATAGGATGACCCAATCTTGCAATGCAGTTTGAAATTCACTCCTATTAAATATATAATATTTCCTAACATTTCCTAACAATGTACTGTTGTCATCTATACCTTATTTATTTTATGACATGCAAAATTCAACAAAATATATGAAACTGAACACAGAAAGAAAACATTCCATTGTGTTGTTTAGTATAGATTTTAATGCTGTGCCCCATTACAGATTATTATGTGATCAATCAAGGTTGCCTCTGGGTCCCTCACACTATTAACATAACATCTTTTGCCCTGATGTGCTGACAACTACGCTTTTTGCAAGCAAGAACCACAGATTAGCATTTATTTTCAGAAGGCACTTTCCACCATTTAACCTCAAGTCTTTAAATGACAGAAGCAAATTTAAAAACCTTGTACCATGCAAGCAGAATAAGTTAAGACAATCAGATTGCTATAGGTTATTTTTGAAACTACCTTCAGTAACTTGCTTTGGGTATAATTTTGAATTCTGTGGCTCCCTGGTTCATAGATGTTTGTATGCATGCAGTTTTGGAACGTAATGCAAACACTGATTTGAAATTACCGTGAATTGCCCTTTTAAAGTTATATGGCCATGCTTTTTTTTGTTTTGTTTTGTTTTTTACAGGAGCCCAGTGAGATTATATGATGTATGGATGCCTTTTTTTTGTTTGTTTTTTTGTTACTTTATATTTGCTCCCTTGGACAGCAGGGATGTACACCTTATATGCCCTGTACTGGTGGACTTTCAATCTTTGCTCCCCCAGGGATTACTTTACCAGCCTTGTCTGGGAGACCATGAGTTGCCCCCCACAGTGGGGCTCACACCCCTCTGGCAAGGAAGAGAGGGGAAGACTGAGATGTTAATCTGGTTCCAGCAGACAGCTGCCCTGGATATGTGGGTGTGGGGCTGCAGAGGGTACCAGGCTTCACTGCACATGGAAACATCAAAGAAGGAGAAACTAGGCACACAAGAGTATTGCCTTACTTCAGTTTATTAAAGTGCAAAAGTAAAGAGCATTATATTATAGCTACAAAAACTCACTCACCCCCAATGCAAACGTCCCCTTGCACATTCAACATTGCATGATGTCTTCCTCAGCGGGCAGGGTTCATTCCTACTGAATCACTTTAAATACTACTCTCTCAAAAATATCATGATCTAACTATTCAAACCAACCAGTAGATAACATCACTTCCTCAAAACTTATTCATGAACATTCATATATTCTAAGTGATGGCTGCTGGTACTGATTAATGCAAAAGGAACTGAGTCTGATTTATTAAATAAAGTGCAAAAATATGTGCAAACAGTATTGAAAACAATTAAAAAATCATTGAAGAGAGATTGAAGGGGGAGAGCACAACTCAACTTGCAGGGTTCAAAACGTACACCTATTACAATAATATTACTAATGATCATAATGTCATGCAAGTGTCCAGTAATACAAATTCATAGAAAAGTAGTCCCAACATTGACTTTTTCTGATCATGTTCATAATAATATTAACAACAATACTGTTCATAAATACTGATGTCTAGGAAAAAGACCTTTGTTAAAGCATGATTCAACATTCAGCACCTTATACAAAATGGAAATATCTGTACACTAACTAAACTGGCTCGATTTTCAAAAGAAAAAGTTGCATGAAGTGCCTGCACCAAAGGGTATGACACAAGTGGCACCTTGCATTAAGTTTTCAGCAATCCTGATTTTCAAACACTGGCTGCATCAAAATTTGGATACCTTGTGACAAATCCCCTATGCTTCACCCTTGTGGCAAAAGCTCCTATACGCCAGGTCGCAAGAGTGGTTGTGCCATGGCGTGGCTTTACTGTCTCCTAGTTTACAAATCTAGAATCTCTGCCATAGCCACAACAGGGGGCCTGACTTGAGACCAGCCAGAATGTGGTCTAAAGGCCCTGCACTGCTGCCTGGCAGGGTAGCAACTAGAGGGGACCTAAAGGTGAAGATCTGGAGCCATGTACAGTAGCCACTGGGGTGCAGGGAGGCAAGGCAGCAGGTGGGGAGTGATGTGTGGAGGCACCGGTGGTGGTGCCCTGTGAGTATGGATTGAATCAATTTGGATGGCATGGCTGGACCATCATGACCCTAACCCCAGATGACAGCAGCCCTGCCACCTGCCCCACAGGGCCCCACAGTTCCCTAAAGGTGACAAGTGACAGTGGGTGCAGGTTGTGGGGTGCAGTTGGTGGCCAGTGATGTGCCCTGGGCATCGTGACATTCCTCACTTTCAGAGCCCTGTTGTGGTGGCTGATGAATGTCTGGCTGCTATGCTGAGGACTGTGGATCCTGTGGGGCTGGTGCCAGAGCTGCTGCCACTGAGGATTGTGATCACGATAGTCCAGCTATGCCACTCCAACCTGGCCCAATCCACTGTGTGCCAGCTTGCAGGACACCACTCCCGGGTGCCTCTCTATGTCTCCTCCACTGCAGCTGTGCCCCCTTCACCCCCATGGCATGCCTAGGGCTACATCAACCCCATGTCCCTGCCTTCCATTCACAGTTACCTCCCAACCACTGCAGATTGTATAGGGTTGCATCAGGCTGGGGGTCATAGATGTCTCCATTAAAAAATGCAGATGCATCCAATGTTTAGAGCAATATTGCAGCTATATCAGCCTCAGGATCTTTGCTGTGGAGACCTCTATTTTTACAAAATAAGAGGCAGGGTCCCTGATGCACCCAGAGTTTGCCACAGTCCTAGATTATCATAGATTGCAGCAGTCTAAGGGCTCTTTAACAAGTGAGCTCCATGTCTTTAGAGGAGTCTTTGATTTTTGGGGAAAATAAAATAGGCAAAAAGATAATTTTTAGAGGATCTATGGGCAAAAGCGATTGGGAAGAAAAAAAATAGAGAAACACAGCATTTCAAAAGTGAAATTAACTGCTATTTTTATCTCAGTTACTGCAAGAAAGGGGTAGAACCTAACACCTAATTCAACCCCTCAAGGGTAATAGTTTTCAACTGGAAAATCCTCCTTTACTCCCTATGCAGTAATTTATTTAATGTATCAGTACCTTATACACTTCTTGGTACATGCTCCAATGCTATGTATTTGAAGTTCTTCAGATCCATATCATGTCAATTCAGAGTTTTTTGAGGTGAACCAAAAGTTATCAGCAAATGGCCAAATACATAACAAAACGAGGATAGATACATTTTCCAAAACATGTCTAAAAACATATATTCAGTTAAAATATGGAATTATGTAGGCCTTTATACAATACAGGATTAGAGAACCATAGAACAAAAGTAAAGAGAAACCAATTCTCAACTAATTGTTCAAATCAATGTACATATAACTAATAGTTTTCTTAATATATTATTGTCTAACAGGCACTAAATTTGAAACCCTTTATAGTTTATTTAGGATTCTAGCAGCAAGAGTGTATAAAATAGCCAACACAAATAATATTGATTCTTTTGTGGAGCCCATGGTCCAAGTGAAATTGCCAACATGACAGGCTAGGGGTCATGGATGTCTCTATCAAAAAATGCAGGCGCACCCAATGTTTGGTGCAATATTGCAGTTAAATCAGCTGCTGGGTCTTTGTTGCAGGGACATCTATTTTTACAAAATAAGATGCAGGGTCCCTGATGCACCCAAAATTTGCCACAGCCCTAGATTATTACATATTTTGGCAGTCTAAGGGCTCATTGACAACTGAGCCCCATGTCTTTAAAGGAGTCTTTGATTTTTTGGAGAAAATAAAAAAGGTAAAAAAGGGGAATTTTTAAGGGGATTTGTAGGGCAAAAGAATTTTGGGAAGAAACAATATGAGAAACACAGTGTTTCAAAAGTGAAATTAATTTTATCTCAGTTACTACAATAAAGGGGTGAAACCTAACACCTAATTCAACCCCTCAATGGTAATAGTTTACAAGTGGAAAATCCTCCATGGCTCCCTATGCAGTAATTACTTTAATGTATCAGTACCTTGTACACTTATTGGTACATGATCCAATGCTATGTATGTGAAGTCCTTCAGATCCGTATCATGTCAATTCAGAGTTTTTTTGTGGTGAACCAAAAGTTATCAGCAAACGGCCAAATACATAACAAAACAAGGATAGATACATTTTCCAAAACATGTTAAACAAACATATATTCAGTTAAAACATGGAATTATATAGGCCTTTATACAATATATGATTAGAAAGCCATAAGACAAAAGTAAAGAGAAACCAATTCCCAACTAATTGTTTAAATCAATATACGTATGACTATAATTTTCTTAATATATTATTGTCTAACAGGCACTAAATTGAAACCCTTTAAAATTTATCTAGGATTCTAGCAGCAAGAATGATAAAAGTAGCCAACACAAATAATGTTGATTCTTTTGTGGAGCCCATGGTCCAAGTGAAATTTCCAACATGATAGAAATTAGTTCTAGTCACTAAGAATGGATTTATCCATTTGTTTCTTTGTTTCTTAGCCATGTCAGTAGGTCACATTGCAAAAGAAGATTTATATCTACTGAAGATTATTGACTTCCACATGTGCATACATGGCCAAAACCAGATGGTCACCCATTCTGTCCAAAGAACATTCCAATCACAATCTAGATGGGTTTCTTTGATGTACACCATTCAAACAGGAAGTCAAATGCTTTTTGGTACCCCCACTGAGCTTTAAAATATGTATAACCATCCAATACATTGCAGCTTTCAATCATCACCAGGTCATGTTGTATTGCACTGTCCATTAGTCTATCCCTTACACCAGTATAAAAGTGATTTAGCACGATATTACTTTGAACATTTTGAATAAGAAAACCTGGTATATCCGAATATTCATTTTTCCTTGTTTTAAACTATCCATCCACCCGTAATATTGTTTACCATTTCTAAAATTAACTTATACTTCCATGAATATTCTGTTAGAAATTCTACTCTCTGACATATTTGTGATTTTTTTCACCCAGTAATTCAATAACCTAATTAAAGCTAAATTCTCTAAGGGATGTGAACCTGTTTCTGCTGTCAGGTGGGCTGCTGGAATGTAACCACTCATTCTTTACATAAAATTAATACAATGGTTAGGTAAAACATCCAATATTTTCAAATTGTGCTGTCCTCCCCACATGTCAGATCTTTAATTAACACTGCTTTTATTTCTGAGTCAAATATCGTTTTCATTGCTGTATAGGAGTCCACTTCATCTTTAAAGGCAAATCTTTTAATATCTGCCAGCTCTTTGGAATTCTTTTGCTTGGCTATTTCCAAATGTGGTTTACAATTGGTCCTGTTTGGCAGTGTAGCTCCTAGACATTTATAACTATTGACAACCTTCACAATTTCCTTAATTATATACCATGAAAAATAATTCTTCCAGAAGAACTAAAAATCATCACTTTTGCTTTTTTGCATATTAATTTTCAGTTCTAGAAACAATAGTCAAATATTAAAGAGTGCTGTATCATGATTGAGGTGTAGGAAAAGAGTGCCACGCCATCTACATAAAGGAGTAGGGGAATCAAAAATCCCAATTTTGGAACAAAGCACTACTTGTATAATTCTGGATCTGCTATATTAAAAAGAAAATTATCTAGAAGATACCTCTGTCAAATTCCTTTCTCAGGAAGGTTTAGACAAGTGTCCTTCTGCACTATATTTAATTTCAGTATTTGGAGCAACTTCACCTCCAGCCTTTATTTTTCTAACATCCTCCATAAAATGGGCCTTGAGACTAAATCCAAGGCTTGGCTCATATCTGTAAATACAACATACAGGTTTTTTGTGCCTGTTTGTTTGCACTTGTTACGAAGGTATGCGGTAGCTGCAACATGATCAACAGTGGACCTACTGGGTCTAAAGTATTTTTGGTATTCGAAGACCATGTTATTTTCCTGTTCTCATTCTTCTATCCATTTGAGTATGAATTTAGTATAAGTTGTTTGAGGTATGTTTAGCAGTAGGTCTGTAACTAAGAGTGTTAGAGCGCTTCCCCTTTTAAAATATGGTTACACCACTACCATAATCTATTTTTCAGGTAGCCTTGTTGTAATATTCATAGTAGTAAAGCATATGTCAAATATTTCTTTCCCAATATGTGGTGTTCAAATGAAATGTAAGCTTAGGAGCATATTGCCCCCCTGGAGCTTTATTTGTTTGTGTTTTTCACAGTAATTTATTTAACCTATGACCATATCATATATTTCTTGGTATGGTACATGCTACAGTGCCATATATTTTACATCTTTTAGATCCATATTATGTTCATGCAGAAAATGAGCCTCTAGGGATTTTGTTTTATCCCCTCTTCATATTGAAAGAAAATGCCTCTATGTTGGTCCTGTCGGGCAGGTGCCGGGCAGCTTCAATCTGGGGTCTGGGTCATGATGGTGTTGCTCGACAATTCCCCACCTGATCTGCTCTGCTATGGGCTACTCTGTATGGCACCTCTGCCAGGTGCCTCCTCTGCTCCCTCTAACTGCCATGTCCCCATCATATACTCTGGCACTTACACTGTTCCACTGGCACCTAGTCCTCACCTTCCAGCCAGCTTAACCCCCCACCTCTGTGGCCTGTCTTGGCTTGCACCAAGCTTGTCTAGGCTTGCATTAGGCAGAGGGTTAATGGATCCCTCTATCAAACCCTTTATGTGCACACCATGTATGGCACAACTCTGTGGCTGTGGCAACTCTTGGGTCTTTGGCACAGGGACCCCCATTTTTATAAAATAGGGTGCAAGGTCCCTGACACACCCTGAGTTTTCTGCAGTCCTAGATCACCACAAATTGAAACAATCTAAGGGCTGTCTGAATTGAGCCCCATGTCTTAACTCCTCTTCTCTCAATTTTTAATTACAGCACATATTTAACATACGATATAACAATTTCTCCTTCATTTGCATCATGTGTCTTAATTAACATTCTAGTGCAAGCTGCATTTTACTGTCTGAGTCCAAATCAGTCATATCACAATCAAACATTGGCATTGCAGTGTCATGCAATTTATTAGGACATACATTATCAGGTAAGATGTCTTCTTTGGCTTCTAGGTCCTGTATTGCTCAAGTGTCAGTTGTGATGTTTGTAATTCAAAGTATTCTCAGAATGATTTTGTGATACATTTTAAATAAATCAGCATTCATTTTGAATTTTTACAAATGAGGCATAGGAATAAAGTTTAAGCCTTTAGACAGTAATTCCATTTCTGTAAATGGCCTATTGGAGATATTTATCACTTGTTGCTGGGATTGTTGATGTGTGATGAATTATATTCTGGTTGCCATGTTTGTATTTTATTTTTGCATTTCCCTGTCCAGGTTTTCTTCTTCCTCTTGGTCCCATGTTTTGTTCTTCTTGTTGCTTTCCCACTTCTTGATCTGTGACATCTAAAAGAGCCACTGATCTCTCTTTATTTTGGTAATTCAGCTGTCACTCATCAGACTGTGATATTCTTTCCATCTGTGTACTATTTTTTCAATACAATTTATTTCTGCCCCTAGACTGTGATCTTTCTCTGCTCCTACTATGTGGCTTTCCCCACTGATAGACTTCATCTCTTTCATAATCAGCATAATCACCCAGGAATTTTATTTTCTTTTTACTGATTATGTATTTAAATTTTGGGACTCTGTCCTGCATTTTTCAGTCTATTTCATTGTAATCTTTGTCATGTTTAAATTTCTCACTGTGCATGGCCAAAGGTACTTGTGTTTTTCCCAAGACAGCAGACATGCAGTGCCATCCAGGCAATGTCAGGAAAGCTCCCATGCCTGACGCATCAGCGTTCATCACTTCACCAATCCCTGTAGCCACAATGATCCTTGGTGAAACAACCCCTAGGAGGTGAGTAATCCAGAAGATGCTTAATCTTCCATTCCCTAGCTGATCCTTTGATGTGTGGGCTTGTCCCAAACCCTAGTTGTCAGTGCTGCAAGTGGTGATACTACCACTGTGCTAGCAGGCCAGTCCATGTGAAATGCATTATTATATTGTAGCTAAAATGTGGGCCAGCATTGAAAACCTTCTGTCTCATTTGCACAAGCAGTGTAAGCTTTTTGCTCATGCAGACTCGGCTTGTGTAAGCAGTTAGTATTTAATATGGCTACTGTCTTGCTATCAGGTGCACATGACCTGAATTGATCATGTTGGACTACACCATGGGAAAGGAACCTCATAGCTCAAGTAAAAGGTCATATAAAATTCTTACCATGTCACTTATCTTTAACTTATTACTAATCCATAATATTTAGACTTGTCTGAACCAATACAGACTAGGATGATTTAATAAAATGTATTAGGCAGGGTAACAGACTCATACAAGTAGCTTGTAGAAGGTGGATAGGACTGACTGTGTCACAAATTTTGCAGCGATCCATGAATCAGTCCTTATATATGCAACTAATGTTTAGTTTTCTAATTAACCTACTTGTCCAGTCTTTTCCACATTTTGCTTAAAGTAGCAATGAAATGAAAATACTTTTTCCATAAAGCTTGTCTCAGCTACAGTACAAGTAATAGAAAACTTAGTTTATTTGTTTCCCTGTCAAGACCACTAGCATTGTTGAGGACTTTTACAGGGTTGTCCCAGAGGTCAATAAGGCATGCAGTTAATACATAATGTAGTATCAACAAACACATGCAGCTGCATGTTATGTAAAAAGTTGCATGAGATTTGCTGAGAGGTATCCCTTACAGAAATGTAAGTGCTGCACACAAGCAGAATGCATACCATATGTTTAATTGTGCAATGTTTAAATGGGTTCGATACACAAAGTGAACCTAAGTGAACCAGGTCTAAAAAGCAAATCAGATTCGCATGCTGCAAACTTGACATATGTGCAGCAGGTAAACTGGTACAAACATCTTCTGAAGATCACATGCTGAACACTTGACATGAGTGCAGCAATTAAGCTGGTGTGAACATCATTTAAAAAACACATCAGGTTCACATGTTGCATGCATGCCATATGTGCAGCAACTAAGTTTGTGCAAATATCATCTAAAAATCACATCAGTTTGTATTTCTCATACTACTGCTGGCAATCAGATCCATTAAAATAAATTGTTCATTGATTTCCCACTAAAATTAAGTAAACTCATTAATTTGGATCCTTTGCAAGTTATTTAATGGCTTTTAATTTTTTCATTAAATTGCCATTCATTTGTAAAGTATTGTTTGCTTACTGCATTAAATGCCTAGCATATAGTCAGCCAACATCCCTATTCAAGATGTGTGAAGAGGGGCCTCTGAGTTGTGAAACTTGACCTTTTGTTTTGGGCAATGCAAATCCTTTATGCATATTTAGTGCTGCAAATGTGTTTCTCCATGACTGTTTTGGCTCACTTACTTTCCCTTTGTCGCTCTGTATGGAGCATATACACCATGGCTATGCTCAGCATCTTGGACGCATGCACCAGATCTCACAGTTTATCACCAAAATGAGGGACATGGACACTCAAAAGAAGAACAATGATGGACACCAACCTCATGATGATCAGGACACATCCTGAAACATGGACATACAGTATCTAAGAACACAGTAGAAACCATTGTATTTACTTGTACGGATCTTAGAATCTGAGAATGAATTTCTACCATAAAGCAGGGGTGCCATTTAGGTAGGGCAGAGGGGGGAAGTCCCCTCCACCTCCATATTTGTGCCTACATTGTTCTTATGTTATGGCAATAATGGCATTAAATTTGGATTTAACCTTTTGCACAATAAGGCCCTCCTGGCTTGTGCACACTCATGCTGCAGGTGCACCCCAGACACAACTGTGTCTGTATTGTGTTGTCCATTCTCTCCACCTATTAGTGGTGGCACCATCATATATGATGTGGAGGAGCTCAAGCCAAGCAAGAGCACATGAGTCACACAAGTGTAACACAGTCTTTCCCACCACAGGCAGCACACTACAGCTTGTAGGCATTGGTGAGCACTGAACTCTCAATAGCAGTATTGTGGCAGCACATTTTGGTGGTCTACTCTTAGTGAGTCTCTGTCTGCCCTGGTGGCTGAAGGGGCAGTGGGTAAGCTAGAAACTAACTAGAGACTAGGCTACCTACTTACTCTACCAGGCTCACCTCACAAAAAAAAGCACAGGCCCACAGAGGCAGAAAGCTAGGCCTAGCAGCAGCAGTGACAGTGGTTTGGGTGGCCTTCATAGGCCTTGATCAGTGCAGTGCAGCATCAGCAAAGGCTGCAGCTAAGCAAGAAGCAAGTAACACAGGTTGGGTGAGTTCAGTTGGTGAGGTGACTTGGTCACGAACCACACTGGGGACCTGGGATGGTCACTTCTAGCATCCAGCTTCTGGCAGAAGGATGGAGGAGGAGCAGACTGGAAACAGTGCTGGTGGCACACTGGGCCAGGCTGCAGGTTCTGGCAAGATGACCGGGTAAGTAAATGTAAATCATTTTTTTACAGGAGGATTGGGGAAGGTGGAAGAACTGAAACATTGATGTGTTTTTCACATTTCTGCACCTTTGGGTGGCTTCACAACCCATATAGGATGGACATGGAATGAAATGGAGTCAGTGAGAGAAATTGGGACAAAGTTTTTTTTGGGTGGGGGTTCAGAACTTCAGCTAGGAAAAAAATTGGTTAGTAACTGGGTGGGTTTAAGACCAAATTTGATGCACTGCTCTGGGGTATAGACAGATGAATTTTATACATCTTAATTTTTCCTGATTTGCATATCACTTTTCAGGCACAACAAATAAGTTTTTCCTTTTAGAGATGTTCCAGACATTCTAGAGTTTGACACCTAGGGGCTAGCTAGCACCTGGCCTCCACTGGTTGTTTGCTCCCCCCTGCTGAAATATAAAAATTGACGCTGCTGTCAAAAAGTCTAAATTTACAGGACATCCTCTGTGTGAGCAACATGTTTTCAATGAGGGATATATGAGGGGCAGAGCAGTTTTCAGGGGTTAAATGAGGGATGTCCCTTGCATTCAGGAACAGTTCAATGGTATGGTACGAACAGACTATTGGAGCCCCACTGTAGTCAGGCTTATGCTCCCCCAGTGAAGCTGAGTTCCACATCCTCATGCTCAGGAACATCATAACACAGGGCAACGGAGGAGGGGTGTGCACCTTTGAAATGAATGGGGTATTTTTATTACTATTTTATACATTATTGATGTAGAGTTGGAGATTAATGAAGGCCACCACTTGACTAACAAGGGCCTTGTTAGTAGAACAGTGGCCTTCATTATTCTCCAACTTACCATCATAATGTATAAAATAGTAATAAAAAATAACTTCATTCATTTCAAGGGGGTATGCCCCAGCATTCTGACTGACCCATGGACATCATCTCTTAAAGATTCCTGCTTCTGGCTCCCTAGTACTCAGGTAAGAGACTCTCAACTTATATTTATACTTGGTGGGTTGCCTGCAGCAGCAGCATGACTGCACCCTCTACAGTGTGTGTGTGTGTGTGCATGGGGGGAAGGGAGACTGGCCATGTGGGTGGGTGTTGAGTTATTGCTACATTTGTTTTTCCCCTTAAAGTCTTTTTACATGGAAGCATTCAAAACTATGGAGAGAAAATAGTAGGAGTACAGGCCAGACAGAAGTAATTAAGTAGTTTTGTGGGTGTATGAGGGGTGGGAAGGACCATATGTGTTCTCATTGTTATGTGTTTTACAGTACAGCTGTGCTGCTGAGATGAAGGGGGACAAAAGTAAATAAGCATAACAGTCGCTATAAGCATGTCGCATGCATGCAGATGTATGCAGATTTGTATTGAAGTACAAGTGAGCTATATGTGTGTAGGCAGTAGAGCTTAGTGGTTAAAGGCACTGAACTACAAACCAGGAGACTTGGAAAACTGAAGATCTGAGTTTGAATCTATCAGCTCCCACTTGTACAGTATATGGTGTGATCCTGAGCAAGTCACTTAACTTTATGTGTGCAGCTATCAGTGACCACTTGCTTTTGCATGTATGCCACATGCATGCAGTTTTATCAGATTTAACATAAAAGCATGCTTTCCACACTTGCATGCTGCACATGCCACATGCATGCAATTGGTTCCAATTTAACATTTAAATCATGCTTGCAGCATGCATATTACATGGGTAGTTTATGTGCACAGCATGAAAACATTTCATATAATTATTTCTGTAACGGATCACAGGAGAGGCAGAGCAGTAAAATGGTCATTCTGCTGCTCCATCTGAGTTTGTGCTCCATTCTTAACTGAATTGTCAGCAATTCCCATGAGGATTGGAGCACACCACTGCATGTTGTTTCACTGTGGAGGAGTGATCCCAGCAAGGTAGTTAGAATATTTTATTCTTGTTTCTGAAAAGTATGCCAATGTTGCATAGATTTGTGTAAAAATAGTTTTACCTTATTCGAGAAGCCTAGGTTCATTTCTGGTCTATCTTGTGTGGCCATTTCTGGCATTTTTTCTCACCTGCCACTGTTTCTTACCACAGTGATTGGAGTCCCTGGTGGCTTGAGGGAGCCCGCCCTAGATGGAGGCTTACAGGGGGTCCTACAGGGGTACTGATTACCAGAGAGATGAAACCTCTATGAAAGAGGAGGTGGTGTCACAAGACCCTCCAAAATAGGAAAGAAGTTTCACTCCAGTTTGCTCCATCACATCTTGTACCTTGTATCCATAAACCTGAGGTGGTAGCATTAACAGTTCTACAGTAAACTAGGGACAATGCAAGGGATAGTGCTTGGACTACTCATTGTATAAGCTGCCCCTGGAGACAACAAAAACTTTCATTTTTTTCATTTCATTTATTTTATACTGAAAAAAATCTGTGAGCAAAAAATGCCCATTTTTACAGATGTCCAGTGTCAAATAAAAACAATATAGAAAACAAAATTACATAAATACATCAATAAACATATTATTACAAAAACATTAGAAATAATTGCAAACAGTCTCAGACAAAAACTTTTGTTCAAGCAGACATTTAAAACCTGATACAATATAACAAACAGTTACATTAGATAACTGATTATATTGAATCAACAATTCAAAATGAATCTAGTTCTTCATAAAATTTGATCTAATCAGAGGTAACTTAAACTTCCTACTTAAACTGTTTCTAGTCATAACAGTGGGCAAGGAGATGGGGAACATGCTAGTAACACTATCAGGTACAAAACCTAATTGAATCTTATGCTAAAAGAGTTAAAGACCTATATTTAAAAAAACACTAAAGAGGTAAACAACCAGATTTCTCATAAAGAGCACAATGATGAGTCATCCTAGGTAGGTCAGTAATAAAAACACAAGATACTGTGATAGGTACTATTAAGTTTGTTTAACATTTTAACAGTTGAACATGAATAAACAATGGAGCCATACCTAAGTAAAGAAAACAAAAAACAGTTTGCTAATAAAGTCCTAGGGTGGGATATTCAGAAGGACTGCACATGGCGGAACATAGTTGCAACATGCACAACCCACTGATGCACCCCGGCATGATATTCAAAAGGGGAATGTGCCTGGCACAAATCCTGATGCACCGGAGCGCATCAGTAATGTATGCAGCACAAGTGGGGGGGCATGCCCATGCATACTCCGCACATCCCAATATTCAACCCAGGATGTGCTGAGCCCATGCAGGTGCAACCCCTACTTGCACTGCACACAGGTGAGCCAAAACAAGGATCAACAGCTGGCCACCCACAGGTGATCTGCTGTATTGCAGGGTGCAACATGGCAGCTGCCACCTGTGGGTGGCCACCTGAGCTCCGGCAGCACCTTTGTGGTGGCACCACCCATGCCCGATTGCAGGCATTAGTATTGTAATAATGGTCCTATATCCCTGGTGGTCCAGTGGACCACTTGCAGCCTGATGGCGGACATATGTAATAAAATAATAGTCCTATATCCCTGGTGGTCAGTGGACCACTCACAGCCGATCACAGGTGTTAGTAATAAATTATGACAAACCAATCCATCCCTGGTGGTCCAGCAGTACCCCCTCCCCACCCACCACCCACTGGGCCCTGCCCCCTCCCTCCTGGTCAGCAGCAGGCAGCAGCCCACCCACTTGCCACCCACTGCCCACTGTCTGGCTCTGTACAGTAGGGCTGTATGCCCAGTGGTCCACTTGCTTGGCCAATGGGCGTGCAGTCTTACCATACTACACAGTTCAGAAATGTGAATGGATCCATTCACATATCTGGTCTGTGTAATGCGATGCTGGCTGCATGCCCATTGGCTCATGCTGTGGACCAATGGGCATAGCCTCTACTGTATGGAGCCAGTCAGTGGGCAGTGGCAGCAAGTGGTGGAGCTGCTGCCTGCTGACCAGGGAAGGGCAGCGGGCTCTGAGGGCGGGTGGGTAGGGGGTACTGCTGGACTACCAGAGATGGATTGGTTTGTCATAATTCATTACTGACACCAGTGATCGGGCTGCAAGCAGTCCACTGGACCACCAGGGATATAGGACTATTATTTTATTACATATGCCCATGATCAGGCTGTGAGCGGTCCACTGGACCACCAGGGATATAGGACTATTATTTTATTACATATGCCTGTGATCAGGTTGCGAGCAGTCCACTGGACCACCAGGGATATGGGACATCTACAATTTATACATATGCCTACGATCGGGCATAAGAGCATATTACCACTTGTGCAGGGGTGTCAGTCCCCGAGCGCGGCAGCCTGGCAGGCGCCAGGCACAAGTCACCGGGGATCAGTGCACCATCCATGCAATACAATGACATGCAAATGGCCCTGTTTGTACCTTGCATGAATTATGGCCCCGCTTGTACGCACACTTTTGAATATTGTGGTTGTTGCACCTAGCGCAATGGCACTTATGCTAGTGCATCTGCCTGCTCAACTCTGGCTACTTGCACTGGTACAGTGCCACTACGCCATGTGCACTGCAGGTGGCCAAAGAGTGATATTCGATGATGCTGTGCCATGGCACAGCTCCATTGAACATCACCCTGTCAAAAACCCATGAGCATCCCAGTTGTGATGCACCCAGGCTTGCGCCACAGCCTGGTGCAGTCTGAATATCCACCCTAGTCTCAGAATCAAGAAACTTTCTGACATGAAACAACACACCAAGTCACTGATGTAAGCGAGTTATCAATAAAACAATATGTTGATCAAAATTTAAGTATTGAGCCAGCATTATACCCAAATACTTAAAATTAAAAACCCTTTCAATTATATTAGAAAATTGTCTTTAAGCACAAAATTATAATCAATCTGATTTCTATGACCAGAGAAAATCAAAATGTAGTTTTGGTGGAGTTAAGTGTTATTCTCTGTTGAATAAACCAGGAATGTAAATTGTTAAAGTCCCTCTGAAGACTATCCTGTCATTTTTGAACATCAGTACCAATACTAAATAATACTGCATCATCTGCAAATAAGACAATCTCAGTATCGTTACAAATTTCAGGCAATGTATTAATAAACAATGAAAACAACAGGGGTCTTAAAATAGACCCCTGAGGAACCCCATATCTCATTAATTTCTCCTGAGACAAGGAATCACCAACACGGGTTCTCTGAGTTCTATCTCTCAAGTAATGTACAAACCACAAAATCACATGATCAGAAAAGTGTGCCTTCAACAATACTCGAAAAAAAATATCATGATCAACAAGATCAAATGCCTTGGTGAGGTCCACAATGGTGGCAGCCACCAAACCACAACTATTAATGGTGGAATGGGCACGGCCTGTGAACCTCACCAAGGCAGTTTCAGTATCATGACTTACTCTAAAGCCATGCTGAGCAGGGGTCCAGAGATTATATTTCCCCATAAACTGATTAATTTGATCACTAACTATCCTTTCTAGGACTTTTGACAGTGGTACAAGAAGCAATGTAGGATGATAATTATTTAAATCAGTCTTTACACCAGCTTTAAAAATAAAGCAACCAAACACATTTCCGAACATGTGGAAAAACACCATAGGAGAGGGCATGATTAAACAATTTTGTAATAAGGGGAGCCATAGCATAGGCAACTCTCTTGAGAATCTGAAAATCAACATAATCAGAACCAATATAAGGACAAGGACTTAATTTGGACAGATAAAAGAATACATCTTCAGGCAAAAAAGAAACTACAGATCCTTATCTGTTAATATTTATTGTGTATATATTTCTTACTGAATTTTATCCTATCTTATGTTGAGTGCTTTTCCTGATGCTGAAGCACAGAGTTTTAGTGTTGGAAAGGGAAATATTCACATTTATATAGCCATATGGTTAAATATTTTGTTTTATCTTTTGACTGCATCACTGCACTATCATACCACATAGTGCAGATCATTGCTTGCTCAGAACTTAAAACATTCATTTACTTTCATTGCTTAGTACAGCTTCATTTTACTCTCAGGTTTTTTTCTCCATTTTGATACACTTTTACTATTTTATTACTTCTTATTACTTTTTCCCCACAGCAGTGTGCTCTAGTTGTAGTGCCTTATTAGCTCACACGTCTATCAAGTGAGCACAGGAATTGAGAATTGTATCAGGAATTTGAGTACTGGGAGCTATAGAGTGTGTTACATTGCTCTAATAGCCTTCAGTGCCTCTGATACCATTAATTGTTAAATTCTTTAATGCAATTAGTGCAATTAACCTTTCCTTGTACTCAAAAATGTTCAATTATGTCCTTATGATCACATGATTTTTTTCTCTTTAAAAGCACATGTGTGGCAACTGCTCATTAGATTGCCATTCTTCTAAACTGACTCAAAGGGGCAGATGGATAAAATGCTGCAGAGGCTGCCTCGAGTTACTTCAAGAAGAATCTCTTTGATTATATTTTAAAACCTTGACTGTAACCTCAGTTATAAAACAAGATGCTGCTGGTCATCTAAGTTTATTTCACTTGAGCTCTGGACCGTTTTTATTCGATTATATTTTATACTTGTTATTTAAAATTGCTGACTGTTTTGTTTTATTGTGTTCAAGGTATTCTTAAATATCTTTTAGTACTTTTAATTTACTAGCAGTTCAATTGTCTAGCCACAGTCCATTTATTCCAGAAATACACCAAACTCCTTATTTTTAAAAATTAAACTCGTAAACCAATTAAACTTACCTATTAATCTAAAAGCTTATATAGTTACAAGTATTCCTATACAAAGTGGTAACATGGCTAATGTGGCTAAGGTGGTGCAGATGCAGGCAATTTGGAGACTAATTACTACTAATGGCCAGGTATAATTAATAGGATAATTAACAGTTTAATCCAGGTGTACCATTTAAGTATAGAAGACTCGGTACAAATACTTCATAACCGTGAGGTAATACCAAATCTACTTATCACTTTTTTCTTCTTTGAAAATTAAGGATTTCAGTTCCATTAGATGAGGTCCATTTGGAGTTTTCCTGGTTTTGGAGTTATTTCATCCAAGTGGAACACTGTTACTACCGTTCAAAAGACTACTGCTGAACTCTGCCTTCCTGTTTTTTTGGAACTTAATCTTATGTGCAGAAGAAAAGGAAGGATCTCAAGTGACAAGATTTGAGTGATTGTTGGTTTCAAAGGGAATACAGAGAGGTATATTACGTAACAGTCCAGAGTCAAAAACACTGTGTCATACTTGTGATCATTTGTTTCTGCAAGCGTGTGCACTAAAAGGTTTGAGTGGATTGACTGTCTCTTATTATTTTGTGTACTGTATTAATTGTATTAATTAAATCTTACCATTTGCATACCGTTACTTTTGTAAATGTATTTTTTACTTGTTTCTTTAGAACCCACACAGAGATGCACACTTACTAGTCTATTGGTATAGTATAACATTAAGTGCAATTATTTGATAAACCTAAAAACTTTTATAATCTTGATAAAGTTAATAAGCTAATAATGGTTCTAACAAGGAAACAGGCTGCTGAATCTGTTTTGGAATTAGAAGATAGTGAAATAGTTGTAGTTAATGATACAATATCTGAGGCTGATCTGTAAAAAATAACTTGGCACAGCTGAGTTTAAATCAACTAAAGGTAGACCAACTAGTGAGCCTATCTTCAACTAGTACAACTAATACAAAATTATATATATATATATATATATATATATATATATATATATATAAAAACTAAACAAATGTAATGTAAACAGTCTAAACAAACTAAAGCTCAAACAGGGGGCAAAACATATAAAATAAATAAGCAACTCAATATGAAAAAGATAACAATCTGGTATTATCAGCACAACAGTAATTAAAGACTATGTTACAGGTGGAAGTGATTGTTTCAGATAAGATATTGCAATACAATGAGACTTATCTTACATGTCTCACTTCTACCCCGAAAATATTTTACTCACCTACTTCTAAGGAAAAGGGGACAAAAATACCATTGACATCTAGATCGATTATTAGTGTGGACTCTAGCAAAATGGACAGTTAAAAAAATACTTTAATAAACAGTGACTGTTCAGAAGTAATATGCTCTAATATGTTGCCTGTAAAAATCAAATACTGTATATCTCAGGTGCAAAAAAGTGAGTTTGATTACTTCCGACCTAATTTGTCTATATTCTTGGACTTTTCACCAGAAGGGTTTTCTGAAAAACAATCATACCTAGAGGAGTTGTTAGCTCACCCTGGTTGCATTTCTCACTCTGTAAATACCTTAGCCAAGGATTCATTTAGAAATACTAACTTGGGTGAGATAATGGAAGAGTTACAAAATACCATTACTGGTATACAAAGATTTAGATTTAACCCAGAAATTAGAAATAGCTAAACCACATAAACAAATAAATAACTCAGGTGTTCAAAATTTGCAAGCGACTTGCAAACAGATTCAATAAACAACTACCCCTTCAGCCTAAGTGATGACTTAAAAAGTTTACATGTAACCCATATGCTGCTCACTTGCTCTGATGGATCAAATGCTAATTTTAAAGAATGAAGTGGATACACCTAAGGACAATATTGCTTTGAATAGCTTAAGACTGGAGGATATTCTACACAGCTTGAATATCCTAGTACTCCAAATAAGTCACCCTCATTTATTATGGAAGATAGTGCCAACAATAATAATAATCTTACACCAATCAGACTGGACTTTCCATCCATATTTTTACAGAGACAACTAATAAGAGTAAGAAAAAGAAAAGGAAGAACCTTAAAATAAATCTTTGCCTCCTGATAAAGATCAAACTATTGACAGAGCACATTCTACCACATTTAGCTCACTATCCATTGGTACAGAGGAACTGGGAGTAATTTTGCCCATTAATAGTGAGCCTATTAAAAAAAATGTTAGAAAAATCAAAAGAAAACAGATTACCAAATGCCAGTGAGAACAGAACCCAGCAGAACTCAAATCCTAGTAATTTTAAACAAAATGGTATTAACAAGACCATTGATTCACTTAAAATAGGTAAGCTAATTGATATTTGCAACTCTTTAGATCTGGACCTTCATAGACTCATAGATTCATAGATTCTGTCAGCAGATGATGACCACCAGGCCCATCCAGTCTACCTATTTATGCTAGCTCACAAAGTGACCAGTGACCCTTACTGGTCATTGGCTTAGCTGTTTCTTACTATCTCTATTATTCCTTTGTTTCTATCCCATGTATGTTTAAAATCTGCCACAGTACGAGCTACCACCACCTCCTGGGGTAGGCTAGTTTATGTATCCACCACACTTTCCCTGAAGACAAACTTCCTAATATTTCCCCTTATGTGATCACCCTTCAATCTCATGTTGTGTCCTTTTGTCCTAACATTACTGTTGAGCTGAAATATGTTGTCCCCTTCCACCTTGTTTATGCCCTTGAGGTACTTGAATGTTTCTATCATGTTACCTCTCTCCCTCCTCTGTTCCAACGTGTACAAGTTAGATCCCTCACTCTCTCCTCATAAGGTTTGTGATGTAATTAGAGATGGGTGAAGTGGCCTAATTTGCTCCATAAAGTGATTCATGGAGTGAAGGCAATTATGGAGTGCTCCACAACATGAAGCGGAGTACTTTATGTTATAATGGGTAAAATGAAGTCCATTGAAAACAATGACTTTGTGTTACTCCGCCTTCCCAAACCACTACTCCACCAATTCTGAAGGCGAAGTACATTGAAAACAATGTACTTCACCTCACTTCACCTTGTTTTTAAGCTCCAAAGGCAAATTTTGCAGTGATTCATGGGATTTCAGGTCACATGAGCTCTAGATTGTTCTGCATAGCCTCAGTTTGGGGTAGAGTGTGTAGGAAGCTATAGGAGACAATCTGTTCTGAGAGCTCTCTGCTATTCAAACCTTCTAAAAGCTGTTAAAAAAAAGCCTTTTTGAGTCATTTTTTTGCTGAAACTTAATTTCATTGATTATAGGAAACCCTCCTGCGCACATATCATAAAGCATTTATTGTTTGTGTATAGATTTTGAATGTTGATGTACAACATTCAGTCTGGGTACTGAGAAACAGTGGCAGTGTGCTTTGGGGAGGGGCGAATCTCTGGTGTAGGTAGATTAACTAGGAGAAAAAGACAGTGCTTTCTGTTTTGGTGATTTTGTCTTGTATAACTGTTAATGTACACACAGTAATATTTTCAATAATTCTTGCCATTTTTTTGCTAATTGTTGTGGTGCAGCAGTACATAATTTTAGTGTGTTTGTAATACGTGGTTATATTACTGAAGTTTTCAATTTGCTACCCATTACTTAGTGTGTGTGAGAGTATGTGTGTGACGTGTGTCATTAAATCAGACACCTTTTATTGTGCCACATAGTAATTTCAACAATGTGAACCCGCTATCCACTGCAGCTGTGTGATTTTGTACCGTTGTGGTATCTTTAGTGGTACTAGTACTAGTGACTGTTACTGCAGCAGTGCAGTACACCGCCCCTCGTGGCCTGCCCCAACTGGTAAAGGTATTCTTTTCCATATTTGAACTTCTGATTGTGAGCACTGGTTAGGTGTTGTGCCTTTGTGTCTGCATCTCTTCTGTGTGCAGTGCAATCTTAATCTATCTGTGTATTTGTATCTCTTTAGGGCCCATCCATCTGTAACTTAAGTCGTTTCTTTGGCTTCTCTTAGAGTACTTAACAGGTGTGGTACATAATTCTGCATGAACATTGTACTCATTAATATGCATTTTAAGTCAGGACCATCATCATGAGTTACTTGTGATACAAATCACGTTCTTCATCATCACAGTCACAAATGCAGTCACAATTCATGATTCACAATCACGTCACGAATCACAACACTAATTTTTTGACTAGTTACTTGGATGTATTGTAAGCATGTTTTGTAGTATCTCTCCAGGCTTCACCACCCCGTCATTGTACTCATTAATGAGCATTTTAAAATTGGGGAGCTTGTGCTCCAGCTCATCAGGGAAGTACAGCCGTAGGCATTCACATTCCCAAAACAGTTCCATATTGGTTTTCTCACACCATCAACACTGAATCTCATTCTTCATCATCATGGTCACAAATGCAGTCACAAATCACTATTCACGATCACATCACGAATCACCACATTAATTATTTTACTAGTTACTTGGATGTATTGTAAGCATGTTTTGTAGTATCTCTCCATACTTCACCACTCCACCATTGTACTCATTAATGAGCATTTTAAGTCAGGAGTTTTCTGCTACAGCTCATCGGGAAGTAGAGCCATAGGCATTTGCATTCCTTCCCATACAGCATGTGACTTACAGTACTGTAAGTAGTGGTGGGTGAAGTAGGCTAATTTGCTCCATGAAGTGATTCACTGAGTAATGTAAATTCACGGGAACTTCACAATGTGGAAGTGGAGTACTTCGCTTCATAATGAGGAATGTGAAGTCCATTGAAACCAATGACTTTGCATTATTCGTCTTCCCAAACCACTTCTCCAGCAATTTTAAGGTGAAGTACATTGAAATCAATGTACAGTAATTTGCCTCACTTTGCCCTGTAATTGAGCTTCAAATGAAATTCTGCAGTTATTCATGGGATTGCAGGTCACATGGGCTCTAGATTGCTCGGCACAGCCTCAGTTCTGGCCTGGGTAGTGTGTGTGCAGTGGTAGCTGGAGACAGTTTGCTCTCACAGCTCTACGATTCAAAACCACTAAAAGCTGTTTAAAAGGCCTTTTTTAGTAATATCTTTAGCACAAAATTTAGTACATCGATTGTAGGAAACCCTTCTGTGCTGATATCATTGAGTGTTTATTGTTGTGTGTGGATTTTGTACGTAATCTTTTATTGAAGTACATATGAAGCACTCAAGTATATACAGTGAAAGGATATTCAAAATATGAAAATACAAAAGGAATCACTTAACAAGGCACATTATGTAGAGTCAGAGTAACATAAATGTCTAAAATACACATATTAATACTAATAACGCTTAGCCTTAATTATATTTGAAAACGAATATAGCCACTTCAATCATAAGGTATAATGTGTACAGTAGGGAAGCAAATATAAATGGATGCTGAAACCCGCTATAATAAGGCATTCAATAATTTGTATAAAGTGATACCTATTGGAATACAAATAGTATACACTAGTAGAGAAAGAAAGAAGAAAGATAACAATAAGAAGGGATAGAAATAAAGAAGGAAGGAAAGAAAGAGAGTAAAAGAAGAAAAAGGAGAGATATCTGTGCACAAAGGTCAAAAGAGACCCTAATCTGGAGAAGAGGATAATGACTAAGTAAATCTTAGGGTTTAGGGTTTATAGAATTTGAAGATTCAATGTACTTGAAGCAATCCTGCCAACAACGGTCATATACAGTGAGTCGGTCATGAATAACGTGGGATAAAGCGATATAACGAGGCATACTGAGAAAGGCTTTGCAGAACATCTGAAAGGGAGGTATAGAAGTGGATTTCCACTTCATGAGAATCAGATGTTTTACCAAAAGAAAGTATGTTTAGCCACCTAAAATGTGCATGTGAAAGGGAAACAGTGTTTGAAATAAAGATGCCTAGAAGGAATAACTTGGGATCAAAGGGTAGTTTTGTCCTGTAACTTTAGAGGCAAATAAGTGTATTTTATGACATTGCTTGTTAATAGAGGCGCATGTCCATAAAATATGGAGCAAATCTCCATTGGTCTGGTTACAGCCAGCAGTTGTTGTTATTGAGCAGATCCATTCGTTGAAGAACAGAAGGAGTTCTGTACCAGAAATGTAGAATCTTAATTTGTATTAAAAACTGAGGGTATCTTTAAATGAGTTATGAGCAAGACATCAACATTTGCTCCTTGCATATCTGAGATATTGTAATTAAGAAGAGTGCTCCATTTATTCTTGTCTGATAGTGATTGACAAGGAGATTTTCAATATTGTCTTTATAAATGGAGCTATTTAGCTTTGTGGTTAATTTAACCCAGTGCGAAATACGTGGGTCCAGAAGGGTATGCATATATACCAAGTTAGTGAGTTATAAGCTGATCGAATTTGTAAAAACTTCCAAAAGTCCTGTTTAGGAAGTTTTCACGTGATCTGTAAATCAGAAAATGATCTAAGAGTGAGTGATTTCTGATCCAAAATATCTCCAAGGGAAAAAAAAATGCTGTTATTCTTCCATGAACAACAGAAAATTTATGATTTTCTAGGGTGAGTAGTGAATTGCTCATAAAGGGGCATAGATCCAGGGTCTGGGATTAGATTTCAGGAATTTGTGGATTAGTTTCCAAGAGAAAATGGAAGATGATTTAGTGGGATGAGATTTTGGTTTGGAAGTGAGGGGGTTATAGATAAAGGAGGTAGAAACTCCACCAGGACACAATGCGGATTCCATTGCAATCCAAAGTGGAGAGTAGGATGAAGGTCTCTGAAACCATTTAACAATTTGGGCTGCCCCAAAAGCTCAAAGGTAGCCTTTGAACCAGGGGAGTCTGGGTCCGCCTCTCTTCCAGTGTGATCGAAGTTTGTTACAGTTGAATCTCGGGGTTTCCCTTCCCATATAAAACTGCCTATTAATTTAACAATTTTAGCAAGAAAGAAGGATGGTAAAATTAAGGGGATGTTGGTGAAGAGATAGAGAATTTTAGGGGATATGGACATCTTAATGGATGCAATTCTCCCCAGGAAGGAAAGGTTGAGAAGTTTCCATCTATCTAGAATTGTTTTAATATTATCTAATAAGGGATTAAGGTTAATATCCCATATTTCCCTAAGTTGCTGGAAATTTTAATTCCTAAATATCTTATGCCATCTGGTGACCAATAAAATCCAAGAGGATGTTCATAAAGGGTTTACAATGGTCGTTGAGGGGTAAAATTTCTGATTTAGCATGATTTAGAGCAAGTCCTAAAACAGTTGTAAATTTATTAAGTAGATCAACTAGTAGGAGTCCAGCCTCATTCAAGTTTTCAAGTAAAATTATGCAGTCATAGGCATAAGAGAGAGAAATGTATCATGAGTTGGGCTATGCATGGGCCGAATAGTATTTTCCGAATACCACGGATAGTAGGCTTCCTGAATATTCGGATGCATTTTCCGAATAGTTCACTATTCAGCCACTATTCGGGAACTACTATTTGGTGACATTTCCAAGACTTGCAGAGCTTTGTTGGCCAATCAAAAACTGTTTCTTGAGCTCAAAGGCAAGCACATCATGTGACTTCCTCACTGAGCTGGTAGAAGACAGGAGACAGTGGTTTCTGAGAGCTGCTCTTCAGTACTTTAGAGACCTTAAACTTGCTAAAAAAGAAATTAATTTTTGCTTCACAGGCTTTTTTGGGTCAGTATAGTTTTTTTGATCAGTGTCAGAAAAGCTATGTTTGGCTTTCTGACTGGTATTTTGTCCTTATTGCTATACTCAGTTACAGGGACTAGGAGGGCTGTCTGCTAACACCCTTTCTCTGCTGCTGTCTGACATAGCTCCAGTGTGATTTGTTTTTGGGTGAAGCACATTTTATTTTTGTGTTTTGTTTTTTCGCTGTTGTCTGGTTCCAGGCTTGGTTTCCGGCATGACTGATAAGGGTGTCTGCTAACTCCCTCTCCTGTAGGTCACTGCTTATAATTTGCTGTATATGTGCAAAATAATTGATTTTGTGAGGCTTCACCCTGCATGTGCATGCTTAATATATTTTTTCATGAGGCAGGGCCACACGTGTGCACAGCTGTGTGCACACAGATTTTGAAATAAACTTCTTCAGTTCTAAGCCAGTCAGGCTTGACTCACTGAATTAGTATTGTTAGCTCCTCTGGTTCTGGGATAGATCCCTGTACACATGAGGAAGAGGAAGAAGAAGAAGAATCAGCATTTATATAGCACTTTTCATACACAGTGTATCCCAAAGCGCTTACACACAATGCTAGACTGGTAGTGAAGTGACTGAATGTGTGGTGCCAGCCGTATCACACATCATCACCCACACACAGCCTGGATAATTGCAATTGCATTCCCAGTTTATGGGAAGGGGAATGTTGGCCAGGACACTGGGAATGTTCCCTACTCTTTGCAAAGAGTGCCCTGGGTTCTTTTACTTCCACCTGGATACCCACCAGGACAACACCATGATGGGCAGAAGGGACCTTGGTTTAACATCTCATCTGAAGGATGGCACACCTCAGCAGTACAGCACCCCACAATACTGCATTTGGATGCCAGCAATTTTTAGGTGCAAGTCCAATCCCAGTGTGGGACTAGAACTCACGACCTTCTGGTCCAGAGGCAGATGTGCTACCAACTGAGCCACACTGACAAGCGCGGCTGACCCACCACTTCTACAGCCCACTGCACAAAATTAAGCTGTGCTTGTGAAATATATCCCCTGTGAGTCTGTGCCATGTGTGTGTGCACAGTTGTGCTATCATTTTTTTTTGTTTATTGTTGTTTTGTTAATTAAACCATTGCACTTAGTGGGGCAGGCTTGTCTCACTGAGTTAACTGTATGTCATCTGTCTGTTCCTTGCCGGTTCCATGTTTGACTAAATAGGTTGTCCTTTTCTTCCCCTTCTTAGTAGCAGTGTTTTTCTATATTGCTACTTTTTTGTGGTGCAGTACAACTGGAAAGGTTGGTGTATTACTGTAGTTCCACAGGCACTAAGTAAAGCATCACACACAGGTACTACGTAGTAATAGTTTGTGTTTTACTGAGTAACCAGTAGTGACCTGATCCATCATGTCTTTAGCAATCTTGCAAACATGCTTGGTCCAGCTCCAGCAAAGCATCTGCACTGCTGGACCCAAGTGGTGAGGGACAGGATGATAGACCACAAATATACAGCACATCCACACAATTACTGCTAATGTTGTCCCTGGGCTGCCAAACCCCCAAACAATCTATGTAGAACAAAGGAAGCACTCAGCAGGGAGGGGGGTTGCAGTAACAAAATACAGTTAAGAGCAGTGCAGCATAAAGTTGCCAATACATTTGTTTGTGCTAAGGCTGGAGGATGCCAATAGAGCCATGGTGCATTGACCGGAACCTGATCTTTTTCAGGGTGCATGTCGAAGCGCATACAACACGCTATGAATATACAAACCTTAAAGAAACACACACTAAAAATAAGTGAAGTTAAAATGAATGAGACTGAGATGCCCTGTAACAAAACAATCCACAACTAACATCCAAGGATGAAACACTGCATCAAGATTATAAAACATAGTTCATACTGTGGTGCCAGACAGTATGCAATGCAGTATCTTGCAAAATTGCTGTAAAATGCTGCAGTATGCTGCAAGGAGCAGTGTAATTTAATGGCAATTAAGCCTCCAGTCATCCAATATTTTGTGGCATGTAATTTCCTGCAAGTACTGAACTGCATCTTGTCGTGCTCCACTGTAAATTATTTAAGCAATAAGCCATGAGGGAGTGTGGGTTATTGGGGGATTTACCATGGCTGGCATGGTTTGCCCATGAGGCGAGCCGAGTGGGTAACTCACCAGCCGTGGTAATCCCCCGCCAACCCACGCCCCGAAAGTGGCTTATTGCGATTATGCCATGAGTTAAATATATAATTGATTTTTTTTGTGAGAAAAAAAAAAATCAAGAAAATGTTTTTCTTCATTTTATGTTTTTAGTAAGTTTGTTGATGCGTCAGAAAAATAGTTTTGCCTTGGTAGAGGGCAGTATAGCGTAGCACTGATGGCATACAGGTGGAAATAGGGAACAGCACTGTTTCCATTACAGTTGTTCTACAGAATATAAAACTGAGCGGGTAGACAAGTGGCAACTATCAACAGTAAACACCAAGAGTGCCTGCAGAGCGACATGGGGAAGACATGCACAATGGTCCAACTAGAGCATATCAGGATGGAGTGCCACCACTGTAAGTAAACTGCTTCTGCAAACAAGTCACGGAAAATTAAAATATTACAGTTGCTTCTTTTGCCCTTGGGTGATGTCAAACTCGGTCTGTGTGTTCAGCATGACGGAGATCTATATTTTTGGTTTGTTTGTTGGTATGCTACCAGTTTCCAGTTGCGATGAGATCGGGGTTTACCGGCGGTTTTGAATTTGGCGCTGAAGTGTATTTTTTTTTCATTTTTAGATGACCGCAATTGAGAATGGTGATGAGGGTGCTAGGTAGGAAAAAACAAAGGCTTTTTTTATGTGAGACACTTGTTTAGAATAAGAAGTTCTCAATTTAGGTTTGGAAATCCTGGTTTAACATCTGAGTTAGCGGGGAGACAATATGGCGGATTCGGGTTTGTATTTGGGGGTCGGTGTTACTTGTATAGATGCGGCTGGCTGGCACCTTTGCATGGGTATATCGTAGGATCTACCATGGCAGAATGGTGCCAAGCCAGTCAATGATGTAGCGGAGGATTTTAGCTGCTTTTGAATGTCCATGGTATAATGATACATTTATTTATTTATTTATTTATTTAACAGATTTACCAGATAAGCATACTGAGCGGGATCCACTCGTTTCCAGATGTGACCTGGCAGTTACATACATACATACATACAACTGAAGCATAGGCAATGATGCAATACAATAGGTACAGAATGAGTGCAATAAAGGGTGAAACATCTGGTCCAGGAAATGTTACAGGCTGGACTATGCATTGGGAGCTTAAATACTAGTTTAGTTCAGAGTGCCTGGGTTACTAAAGCATGAGCAGACAGAGACACATTGGTGGAGGCAGCAGTTAAGGTCACTTTTACAGTTTATGGCATGGTATGAAGCCTCTTGCTAGCAGAACTGGGCTGCAGGTTACAGTTACATGTGTCTGAGAAGTGGCCCTGAAGGAGTTTTCATGGTCCTAGGGGTGGAGGGCAGCCTAATAGCAGCAGGAGGTCATTCCAGAGTTTGGGCAGTCTATATTTGAAAGCAGATTGGCCCTTTGTGGTATGCATGAAAGGGATATGCAAAAGTCTCGAGCCTGAGCCTCTCAGCGAGTATGCCTGGAGGGTTGAGCTAATACAATTAATACAAATATAATTCCAGAGAAGGTGGTGAGATAGACTACAGACAATGACATACAGTGTCTCTCTTTATTCGAGGGCTCAAATATTGTTCTCCCAAACAAGCCTTTTAGTTCTTGTAGCATTGGTAATAGTACTACTACCACTAATACCATTAGCAGTACTACTACTGCTAGTGTCACCACCTGTCCATCTGTACGTTCACTGTCACATCCTGTTGTGCAGTAGTAGGGGGCAATTAGAGCATACATGTTTTGTGCAGCAAGCAGCAAACACCACCACCAGTGTTCCCACTGCTACCATTATGGCTGCTACATCCACAGCCAGTGTGCTTCCCACCACCACCAATGCCATTCTTACAGCAGTCACCCTTTCAGCTGTCACCACTACTGCAGTCACTGCTACCACTATTCCTATGCCCATGGCTGAAGCACCTTCTACCCCGTGTCTGTGACCATGAACACCCTCTAGTGCTGACCTAATGCAATGCTTTATATTGTTTTCAGAGTGCTATGTGAGCGCTGTGGTGAATTGAGTGTGCCACATGAAGCTTGTGTTATGTGAGTGTTGTGGTGAATCGAGTGTGCCACATGAAGCTTGTGTTCCATTAGTGAGAGCTCAATGTTGGTGGCTGAAGCGTCATTGAGGTGTATATGGTATACCAGGTTCAATGGGTGATTAATGGTGTTTATGAAGTGCTTTTTTAAAGTTTCCTTAAAAAAACACCTTTTCTGGCTGAATGCCAAATAATGAATAACAAATACTGAATACTTGGGACCCGAATACTGAATATTTGGCTGTATGTTCAGGAAAAGGTATTCGCACAGCCCTAATCATGAGTTACCCACAGGGATGCTGTTAATGCCTTCCTATTGGTGTAAGCAAGCAGTCAGAGGTTCCATGGCTAAAATAAACAAGGAAGGTGAAAGGTGACAGCCTTGCCTAGTTCCTTCAGCTAGTTCTAAGTGAGGAGAGATGGTGGAATTATTAAGCACCCTAGCTACAGGGGAGTTATATAATAGTTTGATCCAGGAGCAGAATGTATGAGGGAGACCAACATGTGTGAGCACTTGATAGAGGTAATCCCAGTTTATGGAGTCAAAAGCTTTCTTGAAATCATTAGCTTTTGCAGTGGCTGGTGATTTAAGAGATTTGGCTTTGTAAATTAGGTTGAACAGGGAATGTAAGTGGTCAGATTGAGACCTATGTTTAATAAAAACTGCTTGTGAGCAATGAGTGAGTTTTGGAATCAGATGTTCAAGTCGAAGGGTAAGTATTTTAGCAAATATCTTTCCATCTGTATTTAACAAAGAGATTGGCCTGTAATTAGCTGGGTGTGTGGGGTCTTTGTCTTTCTTAGGGATTAGGGTTATCATCGCTTCAGTACAAGATGCAGGAAGTTTGCCAGTGATGGATGCTTCCTGATAAGCGTTGAGAAGTAGGGCACATAATGTGTCAGAAAACATTTTATAAAGTTGGCAGACAAACTGTCACCACCAGGATTTGCCAGATTTCAGGGAAGATAGGACTTTCTGAATTTCTTGTAGTGAGAGGGTTCATCTAAAGGGTTACTTCAAGAGAGGAATGATGAGGAAGATGCAAGGTGTTATGGTATTGTTATTTGTATAATAGATGGAGGATTTGTATTTGAGTATAATTTTTGGTAAAGGTCTTCATAATATTGTTTATAGATGGGTTATCCTAGTGGGTAAGCCATGCTCATCTTGAGATTTAAAATATGTCATTCCATTTGTTGAGCTTTAAGCTGATAAGAGGAGTTTCCCATTTTATTGCCTTGCTCCCAAAATTTATGCTTGAGTTTAAAAAGTGCCAGTTCAGTTTTATGGAGATTAATTCATTAATTTTGATTCTGAGTTGGAGAATTTCAAGATGTAAAGGGGAATCGGGACACTGTGTATTAGAGGAGAAGTATAGGCTCTCTTTAGATTTAAGAGATTTTTCCATATCAGCTAGTTGTTGTTCTCGTAATCTTTTTCTATAGGCAGCATAGCTGATGATTTTCTCTCAGACCATTGCTTTAAGAGCTTCCCATTTTGTGGACATAGAAAAATCGGTAGAATTGTTGTGAATAAGGAAATCCTGAATTTGCACTTTCATCATAGATAACAAATCAAGATCTTTAAGAAGGAGAGGGTCTAATCACCAAAAAGTAGATTTGGGTACTAATGGGCCCCACAAAAGATGCAATCTGTCAAGAGAATGGTTTGAAATTATGATGGGTAAGATGGAGGAGTCAGTGGCCTTTTCCATTATAGTGGGAGAGACTAACCAATAGTTTTATGTAAAGAAGAGTAAAAGGTAAAATCTCGGTCCTGGGGATGATGCAGGTGCCGTACATTGGCGAGACCTGTATCCTGCATGTGTAGTGAGAGGGCTTTAATACTTCTAGGATGGGCATCTGTGGTAGGGTTGCTTCTAACAATACTGGATTCTAAAGCTAAGTTGAGGTCTCCCCAGAGAATAACTGGTGCATTATCTGTGTTAAAGGATAGGATCTGTTGTGCTAAATTATGAAAAAAATCTGGGGAGTAAGAATTTGGAGCGTAAACATTGACAAGCAAGAGAGGACCAGAACTGGTATTTAATTTAACCATCACCCATCTTCCTTCATTATCAGACAGGGAGTTTATGATGGACCATTTAAGATTCTTATGTATAAGAATAGCAACTCCTCTTTTTTTGAGATGTAGGATGAGACATAAATTTGTCTGACCCAATATTTCTTAAGTCTATGAACATCCTCTGTGAGTAATTTTGTTTCCTGAAGGAAAGCAATTTGTGTTTTATGTTTTTGAAGATGTGAAAGGATTTGCTTTCATTTACAAGGAGAGTTAAGTCCCTTCACATTCCATGTATATAAAAGTATACCACTCATAATTATTGGTAATAAAAATAGGAATAGTTACTGGAGTGTAAAGGGACATATAAATCGCAGAGGATAGTCTGATGAAAAGAGAAGATATGTATATGAGGTGGAAGGCAGGAATACTCAAGCAGAAAGAGGTGAAATAATTAAGGTATGGAAAGCACAGATATCTTTCAAGGGATAGAGTAGAGAGAGAGAGAAATAAGTCATTAATAACAGCAATATCATTACATTACTTAACAAACTAGACGTTACAGAAAAGGATAACATCATGATTTATATAAAAAAAGTTTTGAACCTTGTATCAGTAACAAGAAATTTCTGGAGAGTGGAGGGAGATAAGAGTCAGCAAAACAATGCTGGAGACTCTCTCACCACACACCAGGGTGTGAGAACAATAGGAAGGGCTTAGAAGGACCAACGAAAGATGTGCTAGTCAAATTCTAAAGTCTAAAATGTTGAATATAATATAATAATAAAGCAATTATGTCAATAAAGCTTGACAGAAGTTCGGCTACAACATACATAGCAAGGAAACAATAAAGAAAAAAGAAAAACAAACCTCGGTTAAATGCATTATAACATTTTATAACAAAGGTGGAAGGATCACCAGATCACAATGATACACTAATAATTCTATGTTAGTAAAAGTGTCAACTTATCACAACAGAGTGTTGCAATGAGCATGTGGAGGACCAGAATTACCTAAAAAGGGGAGGGGGGAGTATCAAGGAAGCAAGAAATTTACATAGCTATAGTCATATATATACAAAAGGTGGTAGTTACAACCCGACCAGATCCTGTAATAGGTTCTAGTCAGAGTACTATAGTTGAATAAATAAAAACAAAGGCTTCAGGGTGGATACTCAGAGGTAGAAAGCTAATGAATAATATATTGTTATTGCTCACTTCATAATCCAAATATAAAAAAATGACAAAAGAGGACAGCCAGCTTCAGTGATGGAGGGTTACCATAGAGGAATGTATGAAAGGAAAACATGTATTTTCCCCAGTCTCAAAAATTGCCTGCTAAGTAATGAATAGGGTAACTAGGTCTAAGCAATAGGCCCAGAGAGTGCCGATTCATGGAGAAGAAACAAACAGGGATTCCCTTTATGCTATAGGCTTCAAGTATATGGGGTACATATGTACTCTAGACATAATATGCCCATTGTGCCCATACACTGAAAATAGCCAGCATCTATCATGTAAATATAAATTGGGGTTAGCTTCAATTTGTAGTGACATTGTGATGTATAATAGAGAGGTGGGGGAAGGGATTACTAGTGTAGTATTCAATATTTACTCATATTAATCAATTGTCTGAAATATAATATATTATAAGAGCTGTTTATTACTGTAAACTTACCATAGGGTAGGGTATCAAATTGGATGAAAATGAAAGGGGAGTATCCAGCTTCCTGATGCTGTAAGCATAATGATAGTTGCTTATATGGAAAAAAAAAAAAAGGTTAACATAACAGCAATCGAGTAAGGTGCATGTACTTTTCACCATGTGTTGAGATTAATTATTAAGATAGTAGATAAAATTCACTACGTTAGTCTACAGAATGCACCATTATGAAAATTGGAGATGATCTATGTCGACTGCGATGTACAGACTTTCAGTTTCATAACCTGTTGGAAGTGATGGTTGTCATGGTTGTGAAGGCTGCACTTTGCTAGTTAAAACAATAAAAAAAAATTATGATAATATTGGTTCTCCACATCACAGTATCCTGGATCTATTATTCCAGGAGAATGAGTGACTTGAACTAAATATATGCACTCAGGTTACCATCGCTTATGGACTTTATCTGTAATGTTGCGATTTTTGCCCTTTGTTTTAGCCTTGCATCTTTTTTTTTGGGGGGTGGGGGTTCTAATAACTTTAGAGGAGAGCTTGTCACCACTTCAGACCAAGATGAGTTAACTGAGGAGATAGCTTGGTTCACAGCACTTTTATTAGTAGGTTGATCAGCTGTACTTTGTGGGGTTAAGTGTTCAAGCGAGGAGTGGGTATCCTTGGTTAAGAGGGCATATTTGTTACTGAGTGGGATAGAAGCAATAACTTGCATTTGGTAGTTTATTTTCTGTGAGGAACCTGGAGGATCAATATTGAGACAGCAAGAAAAATTAGGTGTATGAGAGCTTGAAGAGATTTTCCCTTGCAGTCGGCTAGATTGTCTTGGTGGGGGAACCTCCGTGGCGGTGATATGCTGGACTGCCGACTCTGTGGAGCTTCCTCCGATGCCCTGCGCCACTGTATCCTCCCTCCAAGTTGGGCCTGGAATGCAGATCGTTCCATCAGCCACAGTAGGACTCGTCGAGGTAGGGTTGTTTGAAGCAGCATACAGAAAACTATCTAGGGCTTCAGGCGTAGTAAAATCTTTGAAAGATGAACCTATAAAAAGGCGCATTGTAGAGGGGTAACGTAATGCGAACTTGATTCCTCTCTGGTGTAAGGTTAACGTTAGAGGGTTGTATGCTTTCCACTTCATTGTGAGCTTTTTAGAGAAGTCCCTGTATATAGAAATCTTGTAATCTTGCCACATCAAGGTGCCGCTCTCTCTAGCATGTTTTAAAATAAGTTCTGTGTGAGAATGGTTTAGGAATCTGGCTATAATAGGTTTGAGCCATTGCGCTTGATTTGGTCTGGGACCTAAAGTTCGGTAAGAGCGCTCAGTGGTTAATTGCAGTTTTGAAAGTAGCTTTAACATTGCTGGCTGTACATGAATTAGGAGCGCTGTTGTGTCTCCCAACTTGGATCCTTCAGCGAAACCCAAAAATTGCAAGTTATTCCTGAGGTTACGATTTTCAATGTCATCTATTTTAGCTTGAAGAGACTTATATAGTATGATCTTGGCTCTGAATGGTGACCTGAAGCTTATGAATGGAGGCCGTGTTTTTAGTATCTGCAGATTCATTAATGATAATTCTCTGATCAAAGGATTTAAGTGTTGCTGTATTCTGTTGTGTGGAGATTTTAAAGTCATTAATATCTTTCACCAGTTTTGTGAACACAGTCTCCACTTTGGCAAGGGAATTGGGCTGTAGATTGGTGTCTGCCATGGTGATCAGGTAATGGCCTAGTGATGGCCTAGTTCAGTGCAGTAGCAATATGGTTAATTGTGATTAAATAAGCCCAAAATAACTTACAGTTCATTGAAAACTGATGTATTGAAGATAAGCCACCAGTGTATACACAAAAGGATGGTGTGGTTAGGAAGGATGAGGTTTGTTTTCTAGTTTACTTGCAGAGAATCAGTACTGTGCTGCCAACTTCTGTCTAACCAGTCCATGCCTCCATGTGTTGATTTTGAATGTTAATTTAGAACAGTCAGTCTGTGTACTGTGAAGTGTGCTTTGGGGGAGGAGCGTAGTTGAGGTGTAGGTAGATTAACGGGGAGAAAAAGGCAGTCTTTCTGTTTTGGTGATATTTTTCTTGTATAACTGTGTTAATGTACACACAGTAATATTTTCAGTAATTCTTGAATTTTTTTTGCTAATTGTTGTGGTGCAGCAGTGTACAATTTGTCTGTTGAAAACATTTGGTTATATTACTAAAGGTTTTCAAGTTGCTACACATTACTTGAGTGTGAGTGTGTGTCTGATGCGTGCCATTAAATCAGACACCTTTTATTGTATTACAGAGCAATTGCAGCAGTGTGAACCTGCTATCCACCGCACCTGCATGAATATTTTATACTGCTTTGTGGTATCTTTACTAGCAGTGGATGGTTACTGCCATGCACTAATCCCCTAACTGGCAAAATGTATTCCTTTTCAGATTTGGATTTGTGACTTGTGAGCACTGGTTAGGTGTTGTGCCTTTTTGTATGCATCCCTTGAGTGTGCAGCACAATTTTAATCTGTCTGTGCGTTTGCATGGCACCATTAATTCTGGGAGACTGCATTTCTTGTTATGCTCTCATTTTGCTTCGTCTGCACTGGAAAATTTTCTGAACACAAGACAGTAGTATTTTTGGGGATGCACATTAATTCTGGTGACTCTGTGTGTGACCTGACCACTGTGCACATGACTGAGTGCACCATTAGTTCTGGGAGACTTTGCATTTCTTGTTACACTCTCATTTCACATCATCAGCACTGGGGAGCTTTCAGGACACAAGACAGTAGCACTTTGGGGATGCACATTCATTCTGTTGACTGTGTGGGTGGGATGCTGCCAATATTGTTGTCACTCTGCCTTACTTCATGTTTAAGGCAGAATGACAATGCGAAGTAATAATAACAAGGTGAAGTGAGACCTTTCTATGGGGTATTCCGCATAGCGAAGTGCCAATGCAAAGTGGCTACTTCACGTTCACTTTGCTGGTGGATTTTAAATTTTCTGCATCTCTAGATACAATCTGTTCACCATTTTGGTCACCCTCCTCTGCATCACCTCAATCTTGCCAATGTTCTTTCAAAGGTGTGGTCTCCAGAACTGTATACAGTATTCAAGGTGAGGTCTCACCAAGGTCTTGTACAGTGGAACCATTACCTCCCTCCTTCTGCTTGTGATTCCCCTTCCAATACATCCCAATATACCACTGGCCTTTTCCACTGCCTCGGCAGTCTGCCTAGTGGCTTTCAGATCATCTGTGATTATGACCCCCAAGTCTCTCTCCTCATTAGTTACAGTCAGCAGCTCCCCCTCCCATCCTGTAGCATGCTCCAGGGTTCCTACTCCCCACATGCATGATTTTGCATTTCTTTGCATTAAACCTTAGCTGCCATGCCCTTGACCATCCCTCCAACCATTCCAGGTCTCTTCTCATCCTTTCCTCCCCCTCCGGGGTATTCACCATGTTGCAGATTTTGTTGTTGTCTGCAAACAGGCAAACCTTTCCCTCCAGCCCATCTGCTATGTTACCAATGATGACACTGAAGAGGACTAGCCCCAGTACTGACCCCTGAGGTATCCCACTGATCACTTCCCTTTCCTCAGATTGGGTTCCATTTACCACTACTCTCTGTTTTCTGCCCCTTTACCAGTTGTCAATCCAGTTCAACACTTTGTGTCCCACCCACAGGCTGCCTAGCTTGTTGACCAGTTTCCTATGTGAGACCATGTCAAAGGCTTTGCTGAAGTCAAGGTAGGCAATGTTTACTGCCCCCCCCCCCGGTCTACCGCTTTTGTCACCCAGTCAAAGAAATCTATCAGATTTGATTGACAGGATCATCCTGCAGAGAACCCATGTTGCCTGTGATCCAGGCAGAGGATAATGTTTGTCCTTCTCCAGTCCTCTAGGACCACTCCAGTGTCTAAGGACTCCCTGAACAGGGCTGTCATAGGGGCTGCCAGTTCATACCTCAGCTCCTTTAGGACCCTGGGATGTATGCCATCTCAACCCATGGCTTTGTCAACCTTTAACTTTTCCAGTTCCTCCAGCACTCCCTCCTCTGTGAATGGACTGGTGTTTGGCTCACTATCTTTAACTCCTCTGATGTCCAACTGGGGGCACTGCCCATCCTTTTCCACAGTGAAGACTGAACAGAAATATTCATTCACGATCACTGTTTTTTCCCCATCTCCCTCCACTATCTCCCCCCCTGCCCCTCTAAGCTTTGTCTTCCTTTTCTCACTGACGTACCAGAAAAATGCCTTGCCACCCCTTCAACTGACTGAGCTATTCTCTCCTCTGTTTGCACTTTAGCACTCCTTACTGCCTTTCCTTCCTCTGTTAGGCACTTATGATACCTCTCCTTGTCCTCCTCACTTTGTGTCTCCTTATACTTCCTGAAGGCTAGCCTCTTGGCCCTTAGTTTATCTGCCACCCCTCCGAGAACCAAAGAGGCTTTCTTCTCCTTTTACTCATCTGTAGACCTGACACATTGTTCTGTTACCTGCACTATAGCCTCTTTAATGTGTAACCATTTCTCCCTCATGTTCCCTCCTTTTACCTGTTCCCATTCTTATTCTCTTAGTTAAAGATGCTAAAAATGCGATAAATAAAATTTTCAACACTGTGCCACAGTGGCAGAGCTAGTTGTTAGCAATGGAATGAACAACTGTTTGAACTCTGTTGCCTTAAAGGAAAAAAAATATATTTTTAAAGTGCCAGTACGTCTAGTACTGTATATGCAGTAGTTTGGGATGATTTGTGGGTTTTGAAATCTTGCAAAGGGCAAGGCTGCTTCACACAGCCTTTTGCAGTGATTGATTATGGTGCTGGGACTTTGGAGTGAAGGTTTTCATTACAGGTAGAATATTAATTAAACAAATTATATTGTTAAAGGCATGCTATAGAAGTCTAAATTGTAGTAATACATTTTTATGTATAGTAACAGCAGTGGGCTAGGGGCACCAATATCTGTATTTGTGTTGGTGCATTATTTAGGATCTCTCACACATGTACACACATACACACACACATTTTCATCATGCCACCAAGCATGTTGGACTAGTGGCACAGTGTTTACTTTTTTCTTTCTCCTAGGAGTGCATGCACATGCACAAGTACACGCACACACACACTCACACACTCACCAAAGCACACACAAAAAAACTCTCATTAAACCTTTTATAGAGGTTGAGGTGTTAGACTTGTCTCAGAAAGCTGCATTGTTAGGCAACCACATGGACAAGGGGTAAGTATTATGTTTAGTTTGCAGGTGACTGAGATTTGAAGTTCATGGCTGATATACAATCCTAGTTAAATATTGTTGTGTATTGCAGCGTCAGTGACTCAGTACATTGCCATATTTCTTCTAGGGACAAATAATCTGAAAGTCATTGGTTTTAGTTCTATGCCACAAACCTGGTATTGATATCCTAATATCCAATACAGACACTGCAGTACAGCACTAGTGGGGTGCTGCACTTTTGAAGTGCTACTCTTCAGATATATGTTAACAAGGTTCCTTTTGCCCATCTCTGGTGGCTGTACAGGTGGACATTAAAGCTCTCACAGCACTCCAACATAACAGTAGGAGATTTTTTTCTGGTGTCCTTGTCAACATTCTCTATCAGTACAACAGATCTATGTAACCCCCCAGAACACACCTGGATACATACCACCATAGTTGCTTGTGAACAATAACAAATATATAACAAGCATTTGTCAATGCCGAATTTTGATTGCGTTGGTCCGTTGAGCTCGCTCACTGGCCCTGTGTCACTCACTTATTCTGTTTCTCCCAGTGCAGCAGGCTGCTCTTTTGTACTGGGGTCCTGCCTGTGTTGGCACATTTATCTGCCCACAAAGAAATCTGCAGCTGTCCCGACTGAGCTCTGTTGAGATGGGCCACTCCCCTTCTCTCACTCGCTCATTCTGTTTCTGCTGGTGTTGCAGATTGCCCTTTTGTACTGGGCTCCCACCTCTGTTGGTGGCTTCTTCTGTCCGTGAAGAAATTTGCAGCAGTCCTGACACAGGTCCATTGAGCTAGCTCACTCCCCCTCTCTCGCTCATTCCGTTTCTGCTGGCACTGCAGGCTGGTCTTTTGTACGGGGCTCCTGCCTGCATTGTCACCTTTTTCTGCCCACAAAGCAGTGTGCAGCAGTCACAATAGAGGTCTGTTGAGCTCATTCACCCCCCCTCTCAATTGTTCATTGTATTTCTCCCAGTGCTGCTGGCTGCCCTTTTGTACTGGGCTTCTGCCTGCATTGCCACCTTTTTCTGCCCACAAAGAAATCTGCATCTGTCTCGACAGAGCTCCGTTGAGCTTGCTCTCTCCGCTGCCTCACTCGCTCATTCTGTTTCTCCTGCTACTGCAGGCGCTCTTTGTATTGGGCTTCTGCCTGCATTGGCTTTTTGCTGCCCACAAAGAAAACTGCAGCTGTCCTGACAGAGCTCCGTTGAGGTGGGTCACTCCCCCTCTCTCACTCGCTCATTCTGTTTTTGGTGGCGCTGCAGGTTGCCCTTTTGTACTGGGCTCCTGCTTCTGTTGGTGGCTTTTTCTGTCCACAAAGAAATCTGCAGCAGTCCTGGCACAGGTCCACTGAGGTAGCTCACTCCCCATCTCTCACTCACTCATTCCGTTTCTGCCAGTGCTGCAGGCTGGTCTTTTGTACTGGGCTCCTGCCTGCGTTGCCACCTTTTTCTGTCCACAAAGAAATCCACAGGAGTCATGATAGAGCTCCGTTGAGTTCGCTCACTCCCCCTCTCTCACTCGCTCATTGTGTTTCTCCCGGTGATGCAGGCTGCCCTTTTGTACTGGGCTTCTGCCTGCATTGGCACCTTTTTCTGCCCACAAAGAAATCTGCAGCTGTCCCGACAGAGCTCTGGTGAGGTCGCTCACTCAATCCGCCTGTCTCACTCACTCATTCAGTTTCTCCTGTTGCTGCAGGCGTCCGTTTATAGTGGTCTCCTACCTCTGTTGGCACCTTTTTCTGTCCACAAAGAAATCTGCAGCAGTCCCGACAGAGCTCCATTGAGCTCGCTCACTCTGCCTCTCTCACTTGCTTGTTCCTTTTCTGTCAGCTCTGCAGGCTGCCCTTTTGTACTGGGCTCCTGTCTGTGTTGCTGCCTTCTTCTAGCCACAAAGAAATCTGCAGCAGTCACAGTAGAGTTTCGTTGAGCTCATTCACTCACTCCCCCTCTCTCACTCATCTGTTCTGTTTCTTCCACCGCTGCAAGCTACACTTTTGTACTGGGCCCCTCGTGCATTACTGCCTTTTTCTGCCCACAAAGAAATCTGCAGCAGTGGCAGAAGCTCCATTGAGCTCACTCACCCCCCTCCCTCCTCACTAGTTCTCGTTTCCCACTGCTGCAGGCTGCCCTTTTTGTACTGGGTTCCTGCCTGCATTGCAACTGTCTGCCCACAAAAGACATGCAGCAATTTAACACAGCTCCGCTGAGGTCGCTCACTTCCCCTCTCTCACTCGCTTGTTCTGTTTCTGCCGGGCCTGCTGACTGGCCTTGTACTGGGCTCCTGCCTGCATCTGCCTTCTTCCTGCCCACTAAGAACTGCAGCAGTCATGATAGACCGTGAGCCTCTCACCCCCCTCTCACTCATTCATTCTGTTTCTCCTGGTGCTGCAGGCTGCCCTCTTGTACTGGGCTCCTGCCTGCATTGCCACCCTTTTGTGCTCACAAAGAAATCTGCAGCAGTCACAATACAGCTCCATTGAGCTCTCTCACTCACTCCCCCTCTTTCACTTGTTCGTTCTGTTTCTCCGCCACTGCAGGCTGCCCTTTTGTACAGGGCCCCTGCATGCATTGCTGCCTTGTTCTGCCCCCAAAGAAATCTGCAGCAGTCCCAACAGAGCTCCGTTGAGCTCACTCACTCCCTCCCCCTTCCTCACTCGCTCATTCTGTGTCTCCTGCTGTCACAGGCTGCCCTTTTGTACTGGGTTTCTGCCTGTGTTGGCAGCTTTTTCTGGCCACAAAGACATCTGCTGCAGTCCTGACACAGCTCCGTTGAGCTCGCTCACTCCCCCTCTCTCACTCACTCATTCCATTTCTGACAGCGCTGCAGGCTGGCCTTTTGTACTGGGCTCCTGCCTGCATTGCTGCCTTTTCCTGCCCACAAAGAAATCCGTAGCAGTCATGATAGACCTCTGTTGAGCTTGCTAACTCCCCCTCTCTCACTCACTTATTCTGTTTCTCCCTGCGCTGCAGGCTGCCCTTTTGTACTGGGTTCCTGCCTGCATTGGCACCTTTTCCTGCCCACAAAGAAATCTGTAGCTGTCCTGACAGAGCTCCATTGAGGTCACTCACCCCCTGTCTCACTCGCTCATTCTGTTTCTCCTAGCACTGCAGGCTGCCCTTTATACTGGGCTCCTGCTCTGATGAGCATCTTTGTCTGCCCACAAAGAAATCTGTAGCAGTCTGAACACAGCTCCATTGGTCTCACTCACTCTCCCTGTCTCACTTGCTCGTTCCATTTCTGCTAGTACTGCAGGCTGCCCTTCTGTACTGGGCTCTTGCCAGCGTAGCTACCCTTATCTGCCCACAAAGAAATCTGCAGCAGTCACAATAGAGCTCCGTTGAGCTAGCTCATTCCCCCTCTCTTGCTCACTCGTTCTGTTTCTCCCACCACTGCAGGCTGACCTTTTGTATTCAGCCCCTGCATGTATTGCTGCCTTTTCCTGCCCACAAACAAATCTGCAGCAGTCTCAACAGAGCTCCATTGAGCTACTACCTCCCCTCCCTCACTCGCTCATTCTGTGTCTCCCGCGCTGTAGGCTGTCCTTTGTACAAGGGGTCCTGCTCATGTTGTCACCTTTTCCTGCCCACAAAGAAATCTCGCAGCAGCCCCGACAGAGCTCAGCTGAGCTCGGTCAACCCCCCGCTCAGTCACTCTATCCTAATCTGTCCCAAACACTGATTTCCGACAGTGACTGTGGTATTCTGCCCAGAAGCGTGGAAACACATTTCAGCCAGGATGTGAAAAATGACAGCTGTACTGTTCATAAGGAGGTATGAACAAATGCCAGTGTTGAAAATCTGGTGTGAAAATATTACTAATTTGCAAACTTACAAGGGTTTGTGGAACCTGCACAACACACGCTAGTAACACAGTCATTTTATGGAGTTTCATCACAAAATTTTCAGCATAGACATTTTAGGACCTCTGCTCATGAACAGTGTCAGTGTGATTTTCTTACTATGTCACGAACACTGATTTCCCACAGTGACCATGCTATTGTACGCTGGAAGAGCGAAAACACATTTTGGCCAGGTTGTGAAAAATGACAGCTGCACTGTTCATAAGGAGGTGTGGCAAAATGGCAATGCTGAAAATCTGGGGTGAAAATATTGCAAAGTTACGAGTGTGTATGGAAACTGAGCAATGCACATTCATAATGCACTCATTTATGGACTTTCACCACCAAATTTTCAACATAGGCATTTTAGGACCACTGCTAATGAACAGTGTCACTGTCATTTTCATAATGTGTCCTGAACATGGATTTCCCACAGCGACCACGCTATTCTGCGCCGTAACTGTGAAAACACATTTCGGCCAGGATGTGAAAAATGACAGCTGTACTGTTCATAAGGAGGTGACGAACAATGTCAATATTGAAAATCTGGAGTGAAAATATTATAAATTTGTGAACTTACGAGTGTGTGTGCAAACTTCACAACGCATGCTTGTAACACAGTCCTTTTATGGAGTCTTGTCACCAAATTTTCAACATAGGCATTTTAGGACCTCTGCTCATGAACAGTGTCACTGTCATTTTCGTAATTTGTTCCAAACACCGATTTCCCACAGCGACCGCGCTATTCTGCACCAGAATTGTGGAACACATTTTGGCCAGGGTGCAAAACTGACAGCTGTACTGTTCACAAGGGAGATGTGAAAATGCCAGTGTTGGAAAATCTGGGGAGAAATATTACAAATTGTGAGTTATGAAAGTGTGCGAGTAACCGCGCTAAATACACGCTCATAAAAACAGTAATTTTGGGATTTTTCCACTAAGCTGCGTAACATAGGCTTTTTGAGAGTCCACCCCATGAACATTGGCATTCGTCATTTCGTTATCAGTCCCAAAGGTGATTCCACACAATGACTGTGAAATCACCTTTCGGGGCCAATTAACCCATGACAGTGATATAATTCATGAGGAGGGGTCCCAAAACCCATGTTGAAAATCTGGTGCCAAAATTCCAAAAAATGCCTGAAATATGCATCAAAGTTGAAAAAACCGTATTTATTACATTATACAGCTTACCGGCATTTCCTCAGTTTGTGGTAGGCTTTGAAGAGTGCAGATGTGTTCCCGGTCCACAGAAGATTGTCGCGCCAGACTCCGGAGGTAAGTATTGGGTGAGGGGGTCTGGGGAGGCAGGGTGCATAGTGGGTGGGTGCTGGTTGTGGTGGAGGCAGGGAGACCACCGAGGGACCATTTCCTTCTTTACAGAGTAAAAAAAAATTAAAATACGCTAGCCCTGTTCCAGGATGGTCGCATAGAGAGAAAGCTCTTACAACACGGGGATAAATCTGCCTTCAGCTGTCACTAAGAGCCTCTATTTCTGCCAGGATTTTCTATCATAGCAGAGAGGAATCCCCTGAAAGTAATTGGGGACTTTTCTTGCAAGTTCTCATCTTTTTCTCAGTAGTGGATTTGCAGTGCGCCTACAATATGCAGCCTTGTGCAGAATCATCGAGAACTAAAGCGATATTCAGCCAGCTCGTGGACCCAAATGGCACAACTCACAATTGCAGTCAATGCCACTACATAAAGTTTGCAAGGGATTGAAGTTAGACTTTTCCTTAATGAGCGATAAATATCTCCCATGATGTGGCTCTTCATGAAATAACTGCATCAGATGACCTAAAGGTGGGTAAGCAATGTGAGAAGTCGTTAAGGAGAGCCAGGGAAGGGAATCACAAGTAGAAAAGGGAAGTGGAGGAACAGGCCAAACTTATCCACACACCACAAAATAAAGTAGATGACCTGGACAATCGCAGCCATCGAAACAATATTTGGCTTTTTGGCTTTCAGGAAGGTGCAGAACAGAAATCAGTCATCGACTTCTTACAGTCAACCCTCTCGAGCTGCTCAAATTACCAGCTGATTTTCACCCTCAGATAGAATGGGCGCATCGCTCGTTTGCCCCAGTAACAAAGCCTGCAGCGAGGCCAAGACCTCTGCTTGCCAGATTTTTGGACTTTAGGCAAAAAGCATTTATTATGGCTGCTGCTCGAACTGTGGGGGAAATTACTTGGCAAGGGCATCATATCCAGCTCTATCAGGACTATTCTAAATAACTCTTTGATCGCTGTAAGGAATATGCCCAAGCACGGAGACTGTTACAAAAACTAAACTACTCTTACTCACTGTGGTATCCTGCGACCATGCGGATTATGCACAATGGGTCTCCCCTTCGGTTTGAAACCCTAGACAGCGTGATGGACTTTCTGCGGGCTAGCCATCCTATGGAGTTTTGGGACCCCAACAATCAGAGTGAGCAAATACAACAATCTCCCTCTCTGTCTGCAGTGAATATTTCCTCGGCTCCCAAGCAAGACATACCTGAGTCTGATGTGTGGATTTTTGACACATCGCTACCATCGAGGCCAAGGAAACAGCAATCATCTCATTGTCATGATCGACGACAACATCCTACTGAAGGAGCCAGCCAGGGTCGGACTGGCCTGCCCAGATACCCGGAAATTTCTGGGTGGGCCCCCCCGATGAGTACATACAGTGTACAGCAGCTGTGTGTGGGGGCAACAAACGCACTTAGTGCTCACTGCTTGCAAGTTGCCGTCTGCTTCCTGAGCCTTCCTGACCTGACCCCCAGGCCGATCGATCGATCTCTTGTCATCATCTGCCCGTCGTAGTGTCCATTGGGGATTGGAATTTGGGCCCCTTTGATCATGCGCATAAACAAGGCGGCGCGCTTGGGAGTCGGATGTGGGCAGGGAGTTTAATTGACTCAGCCGGCATGCATCAGCAAGCATTGCCTCAGGCCCCGCTCCTCCAATCGAGTCATGGCTAAACTGGCTGGGCAAGTTTTGAGGTTGGGGGGGGGTCAGGACCAGTACCGCAACTTCCACAAGTTGACTGGAGTGAGAAGAATCCGATTGGTTGGTGGAGAGAGAGATCGCAGGCTGCTGGGTGCCATCACCTTGTTGTTGCTCATTGTGACATCACACGGTGCGACAGCGCGGGCACTTTAAAGGGGCTACAGTGCAGCAGCTCCGGTCTCTTCCTGCTGCAGAATTAAAATTGAACTCGCCACCGTAAACACAACCTATTGTGTCCCTTATTAAGTCGGCATGTAGAGTGAGTCTGGCTTTTTTTAAGCAAAGCGGTCATCGGTAACTTTTAGTGGCGACTGGAGTGAGCATGAGCCAGCTGGCCAGCGAGCTGAATTATTTCTGACTCACTTTTTGACTGGAATTGACTACAGTAGTAAGGTATAACTTTTTTTTAAAGAATTCAGTAGTGCTGCTGGGGCAGGAGAAGGAGGAGGGGTAGGGGTGGGGGTGCGGTGTTCGAGTTCACCTTCCCTTAGTCTCTAGTTAGTTGCTAGCCTAAGCTGGTAGTAGCCCACTAGCCGCTAGGACTCGGAGGGGCCTGGGGGTATTGGTATTGTGCTACTTTTCTTGTGATTTATCATCGAGGCTGGCAAAAGAAAACTAAAAATGGAGAGAGTTTGGTTTCTGCAGTTGCTGGGGCTGTGTGAAGGGAAGGGTGATTCAAGGAGCTTCGAACCAGCAGGGGAGCTGAGCCTGAAGGCAACTGAGATCAGCAGGATTGTGGGGGAGGAATCACTTGACTACAGCCACCAAACCAAATAACATGAATTACAAAAGGCAGGTTCAGGGCTGCTGTGCCTGTGCTCCATAGTGTTGTTGCTTTTTTATCCCTTCCTTACAGGTGTTTGGAAGCTGCTTTGCTGTACAACACTGAGGCACAGGGCTATTGAGTGAGAACTGCTGCTTTTCTTGTGATTGATGCAAAAGAAAATCATTTGAAAACCAAGTGTGATGCTGGAATTACTGGGGCTAGGTGGACATGGAGATGAGGTCAGAGCCAACAGAAGGGGGGGGCAGCCAAGATTGGTGGCACGTCATGGGAGGGACTGCGTTGTGACTATAGCCAATCAACAGTATGGCAGTAACACAAATTGGCATTTATTTACTTTAGGGGACACTCTGGGGAAGCAAGTGTGCCAAGTGAGAAATACGGCCACATGTGCATTGCAGTCAATGGTACGCCACTGGTTCTGCTATTAAAGTACTATAGTTGTTATTTACCACTGCGATTGTTATAATAATATTTACAACTCCGAAATAGTTAGTCACTTTACCAGCAATGAAATAGCTTTCTTACAAATGGGAATACATGCTGATCTTATACTTGGCTACAGCATGTCGGGGCATACCAGTCTGTAAATATTTTGCTAGTTTTATACACTAGGACATGGTGTGGTTGGTGCCAAAGGCCCCCTGTGACTTTGTAGTGGGTCCCCTCCCTGGGACCAGTACCAAGGCCCCACATGACTTTGTAGTGGGGGCCCCAGAGGGCCAGTACCAAGGCCCCCGACCCCATTTCCAGGTGGACCCTTTGCTTCCCAGTCCGACCCTGGAGCCAACTCCCCGAGCCCACAGGAGATGGCTCACTCAGACCAACTTTCAGATCAGCAAGATCAAATAGATCTGCAGCCTTTCTTCTCACCTAACTCATTTGCCGTTCTACAACTGGACCTGCAGGACTCAGATACTGCACAAGGGATTTCAGAAGGGGCAGAGATGGACATGTGTGGGTTGACATCCTCAAGACCTATGCTCTCCACATCTCAAAGAAAATCCTGGGCTGACATAGCTGCCACATCTCCAGAACTTGCAGCCGGTCTTCCCACTGCGAACTCACGAGATGGAACTCTCTATGCTACAATTGGTCTTCCCAGACCTGGCTCAGAACCCACGGACTGAGAACATGTTCAAACTGTATGGTACCAGTTTAATATGGGTGGTTGAGTATGTAATAAGGAAAGGGACCTCCTTTTTTCTGTTTGGTTCTCCCTTTATGTGTTAACTTCTCATCCCTTGACCTGCCATGGGATCTAAATTGCTGGGAATATTAAGCTCAGATCTCCCTACCCCTCGTCTATCAGCTGGGAATATTAGAGTACTGTAACTCCTTTTGGGATAAGCTTTTTTTTCCCCACCTTACTTGCCCCTGGCCTGCCTCTCCCTTCTGGCTGTACATGACCCCCTGACCTCCTCACCCTACCCCTTCCTACTCACCTCAGATCGCAGCCGATCCAGCGGTGGCCCGGCATATCCCTTCGCTGGATGGGTCCCTCTCTTCCGATGGGGAAGGCACCAGGAGGGGGATACCAGCATGCTCTATGATCAGTCCCCAGGTGCTGCTGAGGTGGATTCCAGGGCATCGGGGCATCTGAGGTGACGAGGAGTTGGTAGCCATCATCCGGCAGACCAGTCAGCTTTTTCCATTTTTCTGTGGGGAGTGATGTCCTGACGTCAAGGCATACGCCGACGTCTGTCACTCCCCCTTGAACATCGAGCCTGGCTGTACTGCTGCACTCCCAGCCTCTGCCAGGAGTCAGTCTACACCAGTGTGCATCCCCTGCCCTCCCCCCAGAGAAGGAAAGCTGTCCCCGGATGCTCCATCCTTCTCCCACCGGGCCGGCCCTCCGGCAACCCGAGTCCGTTCCTGAACTTCGCGTCACTGGCGGCAGATGGAAATCCAACCATTGCGCCGATAAGGGCTTGGGATATGCTTTTGAGATATCCTGCTATGTACTTAGGGCCCCATGGTCCCAGGGGACCTTCTCCATACTTCCTTCAGGGGTCTTAGCTCTAACTGTATTTTTATACCCCGTAGTATGAACAAGCTGTTCTGGAGGTATTTCTTCTTGTCCTGATCACAGGCCAACCCCATGGTACCAATGGAGGTCTTGCGATTTTGATCAGTGACATATTATCTTTAGGACTCCTAATGGCTGTGGACAGGCTGATATGTATATATAGTTGGTTAAATGTTTTTATCAGTCAATATTATGTTTTACAAGTTGAAATTGTTTATAGGTTTTTCAGATCATGATTAGTACATGCTTAAAGGGGGTTGTGTGTGTATTTGAGGTCCCTTCCTGGTGGTGCTTAAATTGATTACAACAGACTTTCTGGTTCAGATGATATGGGGCAGACCTTCACTCTCAGTCTCTATTAGGTTCTATAGCTCACTCCCTTCTAAATCAGACCTCCCATTTCTAGACTATGGCTGACATTCGCTATATCACCTGGAACTTACGGAGACGCCGTACCCCTATGAAGCGTTTTCAGGTGCTGAATTATTTCAAGAGACTGGGTGTGCAGGTAACCCTACTACAAGAGACTAAGTTGAAAAAGTTGGACCATGACAGGCTGAAAGGCTCTTGGGTGGGACAGGTTGTTTATTCTTCAGCCTCCTCCTGCAAATGGCGAGGAGCTATTTTATTTCACAATCCCTTCAGTGGACACAATTAAAAGTGCAGCGAGATAGAGATGGCAGATAGGTGGTGGCTTTGATGGAAACTCCGACAGGTACCCTAGTGATAGCTAACATATGGCCCTACTGACACCCAGCCTGAAGTGTTAATTTCTGGCCCAAGCTAATAGTTCCTTAGCCTCTCCACAGGTCCCTATAATCTTAGGGGTGATTTCAATTTCCCTTGGACCCTTTCCTAGATTGCATGTCCGCCTGCTCAGATCATCATCAGAAATCTCACCTCTCACTGCAGCAGCTGATCACAGATATGGGGTTACAAGACCCTGGCGCATTTGCACCCAGGGACAAAGATTATGCATTCTTTTCTCCGTGCATATCTCACACTTTCGGCTGGACTTCTGGCTTGTATCCCCTTCTATTATGAACAGCACCAATGATGCTGTAATTCATCCAATTATCATATCGGATCATGCTCTGGTACAACTTCACATGCTAAGCAGTCCCTCAGCTCCTAGATCCCCAGGCTGGTGTTTGGACCACTTCTCTTGAGGGACCCTAACTTCCCTCAAAGGCTTTGGACACAGGTCACTAATTTCTACAAGATCATGCTACAATGGAGGTCCCCCAACAATGGTTTGGGAGGCATTGAAAGCCACCATACGAGGCGCTATCATGGGATATTTGGCATATCGCAGGCGGCAGAGAGAACACCAGCTTAAAACATTGGAATCCCATCTTATAGAACTCGAGACCAAATTTAAAAGTATGCTGCACACTTCCTTACATTCCCCGATAGGCAAGGAAATCACTAAAATCCATCATCAAGTACAGGACCTACTTGCCAGGAAAGCTGAATTGGCCTTCCTCAGACTACGGCATAAATACTGGGAGGGGGGAGAGAAGGATGGGAAAGTACTAGCCTACAGACTCCAGAAACAGAGGTCCAATAGCCATATTCCCAGACTCAAAGTGCCTGATGGCCCTGTGCAAGTTCAACCAGAATGTATAAATGAAATTATGACAGATTTTTATAAATAGCTATATTCTCCCTCCAGCACTTTCAATGTTGTACAGGTACAAACCTTTCTGACATCTATACCTATCTGTCATTTAACTCCTCAGCAAGCTGCTACCTGGAGTCTCCCATTACCCTCAAGAGGTCACAGATGCACTCGCAATTTAAATCACGGAAGACCCTGGTCGGGATGGATTTCCTGAGATGTGGAGCCTAGTTGCACCACTGATATCCCCCCTACTTAGTGATGTTTTTAATTTGGCCCTTAGTTCAGGATCCATCCCCCTATCCTTTCGGGAGGTGATCATTACTGTATTTCCCAAAAAAGGGAAAGATGCCACTTTACTATTCAGCTATCACTCTATTTCACTTATCAATTCAGATAGTAAAATTTTTGCAAAAATTCTGGCTACCAGGTTAAACCCCTTGCTTCCCCACCTTATACATCCTTCACAAGTCAGTTTTGTCCCGGGTCAGCTCAGCAGAGATCATATACATTCCCTTATAAATATTATATATCAGGCTAGTAACTTCCTGGCACCAGCTGCTGTAGTAGCAATAGATTTTGAGAAGGCATTTGATTCTCTCGAATGGCAGTACCTTCAAAGTTGCTAGAAGCCATGGGCTTTTGTCATAATTTTAGAAGCTGGGTGACAGCTCTGTATCACAACCCTTTGGCTCGGGTCCTCACCAACTCTACTTTGTTCGCACCCTTCCCTCTGGGGAAGGCACGAGGCAGGACTGCCCTCTTTCTCCCTTACTTTTCATAATAGCAGTGGAGCCGATTGCTATTACCATACACCACACTTCAGACATAACAGGTTTTCCCTTTGGCGATATCACTTTTCCCACATCTATGTATGCAGATGATTTGTTAGTCCCATTAGTGGATTTCATTACTTCCCTCCCTTCTCTGCTTTCCCTCCTTGCAGATTTTATGAGCTACTCGGGCCTAAAAATCAACAGGTCTAAAACAGAAGTACTCCCCTCAATAGCTTGTGCACTTTAGATCAGGTACAGTAGCTCATCTCGGCCTTCATTCGGCGCCACGTTCCTTGTGTATCTGGGGATACGGCTCACAGTAGATCTTACTAAAATATAGGATCTGAACCTTAAACCCCTTCTTGAAGATATCAAGACTGAGTTTGCACGCTGGCGCGGTGTTCAAATTACACTAGCAGGTAAAATATCCGCTATCAAAATGGTAGTAGCCCCTAAACTTTTATATGTCATCTCACATATACCTTTTATACTACCAGCCTCATGGGTTAAAGCCATAGACCAGGCCTTTTCCGATTTTATTTGGGAAGGCACCAAACCACGTTATAGTAGAAATAAACCTAGATCCCATTGGTCACAGGGAGGCTGGGGCCTTCCTCGGCTGGAAGGGTATAAATGGGCCTTCAGTGCAGCCCAGACCTTAAACTGGTTCCTCCCACAGACATCTGAGTGACCACAATGGATACACATGGAGGTGTATATGGCCCAGACCCAATCCAGAAGTTTTACTTTACAATCCCTTCCCAAATATTTGCCTTCCTGCCAAACAATAGCAGGCTCAGTACTGACATGGCATTTAGTGGAAAAGAAATTGAGGCTGATTATGCCCCTTCTGGCCTCCTCTATATGTTCATAAAAGTGAATGGCAAACCTTTGCACTGGCCTCTATGGCAGAGTAGAGGAATTTTTATACTAAAGGACTTGATAACAGATGACAGACTCATTATCAAAACATTTCAAACACTGGATCAGGAGTTCCACTTAGGTAAGCAGACCTTTTGGCAGTACTTGCAGCTCAGAAGCTCGGTTTTAGCTTATATTAAACAACACCACAAGACAGATATAGCAATATCCCATTTGTTAATTAAATGGCTGACCTATAAGGGGGGTAAAGCCAGTCTTATATATGCTGATCTTAGGAATCATCTCCCTGCACAGTCAGCTCAGGCTAAACATAGAAACATAGAAACATAGACTTTGGTGGCAGATAAAGACCACTTGGCCCACCTAGTCTGCTCATTTCCCTACCTAATGGATAAGCTGCAGATTCTAGTTAACCAACATCCTACTTCCTGCAACCCCCTACTATAATTGCCTTATGTCTGTCCCATGCATGTTTGAATTCCCCCACTGTTTTAGACCCAACGACCTCCCTAGCAAGGTGGTTCCATGTATCCACCACTCTCTCTGTGAAAAAAATTTCCTCACATTACCCCTGAGCTGTCCCCCCTCTATCTTTAAATTGTGCCCCCTTGTTCTTACATATCTCTTTTTCTGAAAGTTGCTACCTTCCTGGACTTTGTTGATTCCCTTGAGGTACTTGATTTCTATCGTGTCCCACCTGTACCTCCTTTCATCAAGGGTATACATATTAAGCTCTCTCAGTCTCTCTCTTCATATGGTTTCTGCTGCAGACCCTGCACATTTTAGTTGCCCTCCTCTGGACTGCTTCCATCCTGTCTATGTCCTTGCACAGATGAGATCTCCAGAACTGCACACCCTACTCCCGATGGGGTCTCACCAACTGTCTGTACAGAGGGATAACCACTTCCCTTTTTCTACTTGTGATGCCCCTTCCTATGCATCCCAGTATCCCCCTGGCTCTCCTTACTGACTTCTCACATTGCTTACCCACCTTTAGGTCATCTGATATGACTACCCTCAAGTCCCTTTCCATTTTTGTTGTTGTTAGTACCTCCCCTGCTATTGTGTACTCTTCTCCTGGGTTTTTGTTTCCCAGATGCATTACTTTGCCCTTCTTTGCATTGAATCTAAGTTGCCATATGTCTGACCATCCCTCCAACCTTGCCAAGTCCCTTCTCATCTTTTCTACCCCCCTCTTGTGTATCAACTCTGTTACAGATCTTTGTGTCATCTGCAAAGAGGCATACCTTTCCATCCAGACTCTCTGCAATGTCACCTATAAAGATGTTAAAGAGGACTGGACCCAGTACTGAGCACTGAGGTACTCCACTAGTAACCCCCCTTTCTTCGGAATGTGTTCCATTCACTATTACCTTCTGTGTCCTGTTGTGCAGCCAGTTTGCTACCCAGGCTACCATCCTGGGACACACTCCCAGGCTGGCTAACTTGAGTATTAATCTTTTTTGTGTGGGACTGTGTCAAATGCCTTGCTAAAGTCTAGGTAGGCCATATCCACAGCCCCTCCTTGGTCTATTACTTTGGTCACCCAGTCAAAGAAATCAATTAGATTCATCTGACATGACCTTCCTGCTGTAAATCCATGCTGCTTTGGGTCCTGTGCCCTGCTGGCCTCTAGGTACTCAACAATTCTTTCTTTCAGAAGTGATTCCATCATTTTCCCTACCACTGAGGTCAAACTTACAGGTTTGTAGTTTCCTGCTTCTGCCTTGCTCCCACTTTTGTGAATGGGAATCACATCTGCCCTCCTGCAGTCCTCAGGTACCACCCCATCCTACCATGATTTGTTAAAAAGCATGGTCAGTGGGGTCACTAAGTCCTCCCTTAGTTCTTTTAGGATTCTGAGGTGAATCCTGTCAGGCCCCATTGCTTTGTCCACCTTGAGTTTTAGGAGTTCTTTCATGACTTTTTCTTCTGTGAATGGACTGGTGTCAACCCCCCTACCCAGAGTGCTTCTATTGTCTGGTTTAGGTAACTCCTCCTCATCTTCTTTTGTGAATACTGAGCAAAAGTATTAATTTAGTATCTCTGTCTTTTCACTGTCTCCCTCTGCCCACCTCTCCTCTCCTTTATTAATCTTCACTATCCCTCCCTTAACCTTTCTATGCTCCCTAATATACCTAAAGGTAAATGGGAGCAAGCTCTTCAACAATCTATTTTGGATGCCCAATGGAAGCTATGCTGGAAATATGCTCATTCTATGTATCCAGATATGAGAAGTAAATTTATGCAAAACAAGATATTGTCGCATTGGTATCACACTCCTTTTGTCTTGCACAGAATGCATCTCATGGACAATAGTCATTGCTGGCGAAGTCTCTCGGGAGAGGGAGACCTTTTGCACATACTTTGGCTTTGCCCACTTCTTATTCCATTCTGAACGGCTGTCTTGGGTCTGGTTCAACAGACCTCAGACTCTGCTCTGACTCTAGATCCCATAGTTTGGATTCTGAGCCTTCCTCCTGTGCTGAGAGCATTCACTCGTCAACAGCACAGATGGCTGACACTTCTTAGCATCCAAGCTAAGAAGCTTATCCACTTTGGTGGAGAACCACAGAAGTATCCTCCATCTCTGAATTATATAATGCCCTCTCTAATGTAGCAGCACTGGATCATCAGTACCACTTAGTTACCAACAGTCTTTCACAATATTACCTTACCTGTGCCCCTTACTCAGCTTATCTCTCTCCACATGCAGGGATTGGCTGACTTCCCCTGTGGAATGATCTGGACCAATATAGCAGATACACCAGTAGGAAATGGTTTGGAACCCCAAAATCCACCCCCTCCTTGCAAGGACTGTTGTCTTTTCTCCTTATAGGATAAGAATTCAGATGTGGACTTTAACATTGTTAGTATTTTGTTATGTTTGTGCTTTTCAGGCTTATTCAGGTATCAGGAGACACTTATGTATTATGCCCATATTAGATGCCTTAACTAACCTAGATGTGGTGATAATCATGCAATCTCTCATACTTTTCTTTTCTTTTCTTATTTCTTGGGCACAATACCACAATACAACTTACCGTATAATTTCTTACTGTATCATTACTTAGCAATGTGCCTTTCTATGGGATAGAGTTTGTTAATTATATAATGAAACTGCAGTCAATGTGTATGCATATGTGTCATGCTGTATCTTCTCTATGTACCTGGCTATGTCTGATATTATCTTTAAAATTTAATAAAATAATTATCTACTAAAAAAAAAAAGACATCTCGGGACCGTTTTTCTTTTACAGGGGCATGTGGCATGTTGGGGTGGGCTCCCAGCATGACAAGATGATTGCTTTTTGAGGGGCAGCTATAGCTGACGGGGATTGGGTACCCCGTCAACACACAAGAAAGGTGGGCACTGAGGGGGTTTACATTATGCCGACAGGGATTGGGCACCGGGTCGGCAGACAACAAAGTGGAGGGGTTTAAATAATGCTGAAGGAGTGGGCTCACCATCGGCAACATAATAAGTGTGGGGCACTGAAGCTGACAGGGATTGGGGCCCCATCGACGGAAATAAACATGGTGGGGAGGGCCACATGATGCCGAGGATTGGGCACCCTCTTGGCGGGGAGGGTTAATATTGTTTGTGAACATGGCGGCAAGCCACCGCCATGTTCACAAACAATATCAGTGGTTCAAGGTCCCACCCTGCAATGATGGGTAGCTCCCTCATTGCAGCGAATGGCTTACACTGCAATGACAAGGCAGCCCCTGATTGCAGCGGCTAATTTTTTACAAGTTTGTGGCACGCTGACTGAACTAGTGTCAGCAGCAGCGTGCCATGGCATTGGTGGAAGCTGGACGAGCCTTTACAGGCTGTGGGGGCATTGGCCACAACAGTGCCATGCCTCCACAACCTGCTTGTGGAGAAAGCTGCTGCAATATGTTTCTTTGCGCATGTGCGCAATCAACATAAAAAATAAAAGTGTTAGTAATATATATTCTGTGTGATGTGCAAGTACTGTAATGTGTGGTATGCATGTAAAATCTTTCTCAACATAGAAATGTTTTGCTTGGCACTATTTACAGTAGGGTTATAACAATAAACCTTATGCATCATTAAGGTTAGGATTTAGACTTTCTCTTCAAAATCTGAGAGCTAAGTCACTTACTGGCCTATTGGTAACCCTGCTGTTTACTAAATGGGGGACCCACATTTGAATCCCACGTCCAGTCTTAAGTCTTCGTTACACATGTGTTTTCATTACAAATTTGTTCTTTCTAGTGTAGTTAGATTGCCCCCAAACAGGATCAGTTTACTTCATTGTTCATTTGCATTAGGGCCTGAGTCCAAACTGCCTACTGTAAATGACAGCCTATCACTGATGTATAAACAGACTCTTGCAACTAAATTATTTTATGTACCACAATTATGCATCTAACCAAACATATTTCACAGTCCAAAACAGCAGAACATGTCCACACTGAACATTTGCACATGTTTACTAAGGTGAAAAGTTATGCTTGTTCAAATACATATACTGTATAAAATAAAGAAGCATTTAGCGTTGTTCATGTACATACAGGAGCACCTTTAAAAAAGGGCCTTATAGGTCCTAATGGTGTTTGTTGTGAAACATTTCAAAACTATTCACCTATTTCCTGTATAAATAAACTCTTTTACTACTACTACTACATGATTGCAATTCACCATTTATTTTCCCTGAAGTTGCATTGCCTCCACACCACCACACAGTTCACAACAGTGTCCTCCTAAAGCCCAAAGGCAGCCAGGAGCCCTTCTAAAGGTAACACTACACAATTAATAAATTCTAGATTGAGATGAGACTTACCCTGGGGTCAGGGATACCTTCTCCATGAGGCAGCCTGGATAGTGCACACTGCTCTGATGAAAACAGTCAGAAGACTCAGTTTCTTAGCCAAACCAGGTGTTAAGTCTTTATTCAGGTTGGATCAAGTTGGAATCACCACTTATCACCATTAGGGACAGGGCAATCTCAACAACCTAAGCTATATTGGGATTATTATATTTTCAAATTTGCAAGTAAATAGCATTGAGACTGAGTGAAAAGGGGTCAGAGCCATTATAGAAATGACCAACAAGGCCCTTGACAAAAGTGTAGTGTCCCTCATAAGACTGGTAACAGCTTCCTTCACTTCCCAGTGTCACTCCTTATAAAACCATGTGATAATCAAGTGATGTAGGGCTGCAACTAGGTGCATGAAACTCAACAGGGTACATGGATTTGTAGCAAGCAACAGAACCACTAGGTCTGGCATGACAACAGAGCAAGGCATGAGGAGGCTACGTAAAATGTCAAAAATTTATCTTGTGCAGTGGAGAGGACAAGGAGGATCCTCTGCACTGTTATAGAAATGGACCACAAAGTGGATAGCACAATTTAGTCATCAGGGCATGAGCTGAAATAGGAAACTAGAGGGTTGGCACACTAGTGGATGGAAAGCCCTTGCACATACTGAGGTTACTGGCATGCTGTAGGGCATTGTGCCATGTACCAGATGCAGTGCTATACTAACACTCATTTACAGATCCAATCCAGAGTATTTTCATGACAAAGTGCTATCACTACAAAGTTGTGAACCCCAGTTGTACCCTCTATCTTCTGGATCTACAGTTTACATTGTACCTCTGTAACAGGCTTTGTGTATGGTGCTAGAAGCTGGTGGTGTGACAGTGAACCCAGACTCCATCGATTTTGTACCACCACTCATAACAGTGGAAAATCATGGGGCCAAAAGTACCATAAAACTGCAAAAAAAAAAAATAGTAACCTACTGTAGGTGTATATGTGTCTGTGCATGGTACCATATGAATCAAATCAAAGTGCTTAGCCTGTCAATGGAACTGTCACATTTGCCTGGGTTGGGGTGGAAGACTAAGTTATCAGGAAACTATTGAACTATTTCTTTCAAATCATGGATGGGGCCTTACAAAAGAAAAAAAAAGACATGTAGAGGGTCTTGTGGGGGTGTCTTGCTAGGGAAGAGGGATTCAAAATGAAGATATGATGGCTCCTGATGTGGTACTAGGAGCTAACATAATTGTAGATGTGGAGAGGGGTGGGGAAAGGTATTTAGGGGATTGGGCTAGGGAGGGGCCTGCATTTAGGGGTCTTTGGGGATTTAGCTATGGTGAAGGATGAAGTTGGGGGTCTTGGAGTATCAGGCTATATGGGGGATTGTGCCTGAAAGGGCCTTGGGGATCAGGCTAGGAAGAGGAATTTCATGCAAAAAACATGTATTCCAGCTTCTGGTGTTAGAAAAGGAGGAGGGTCAGAAAGTTAGGTGGTAATAGACTCTATTCTCCTCCAAACTGCCTGTATAAATACAGTACATGTAGAATAAATGATGGGAAATGTGAGTTACAAGTGACAATTCAATCAAGGGTTTATGTCATTATAATCCATGAGCACAACTGCTGTGTGATTTGTGATATTTTATAAACCCTGAGATTTAACTGTCACCTTGTAACTCACACTTCCTTATCATTTTATTTTTTTTATATTATAGGGATAATCCAAAGCAGCCATTGAAATGGCTTGTTTCACACACACACAGTATGGCTGCAACAGAATTGATGCAGTACACATCTATGCAATAGCTCTAGCATCTACGCATAGATTCTAAAACTTCTTATACTGTCTAGGGAACTAAGTTTTTAAATACAGTATTGAAGACCAAAGGCTGAAGATTCAGGGAACTTCACCTCTTGATTAGACAGCACGTTGGAATGTGAGAGTGTGAGCAAAAATGAAAAAGCAACATTTGTGGTTTACTTACTTGCAGCCCCACTCACTGCTTTACCTGTCAACTCTAAAGCACAAGGGAGGGACAGCAAGGGGCAGAGAGCAGATAATGGGAGGAGAATCAGGAATGTGAGCAAAATAAGCAGAGATTGAAGAGAGCAGAGCCAATGGTGGTGAAAGTGAAAGCAGAGAGTGGGACATGACAGGAGAATTGAGCGTGTGATAAAAACAAGCAGAAATTGCAAACAGGGGAGCTGGTGGTGTTGAAAGGGATACCTCTCAACCTTTGGGCACTGAAATGAGGGACAAGGACACTCTAAATTAGGGACAATGAGGGACAGTGGCCCTCATAATGAGGGACACATCCTAATACGTGTACAGTAGATACAAGAGAAAAACGCTGTGGAAACCACTGTATTTACTTGTACAGAATTTATTTTGGGTTTAGCATCTTAGCATAGTCAAAATGTTGCTTTAAAGTCTGAATTTGCAGCACGTGCTCTGTGTGGACAGAAGTTTTTTTATGAAGGACCGATGAGGGACAGAACAGTTTTGAACAGTAAAATTAGGAATGTCCCTCATAATCAGGGACAGTTAAGTGGTGTGTTGAAAGTGTAAGCAAAGAGTGAGGAATGTGAAAGAGCATTTTAACATTTCTATTTAATGCTCTAATTAAAATAAAGTTAGCCATACAGTCAAGAGAACAGCCATTTAAGACTCCTTTTTGAGAAACAGAGACAGACTTCATGGCAGAGTGTGCAGATGTGAGTGTGTGATGTAGGAGGTGATAATGATACAGCAGTGGTGTGAGCGCTTTTTTTTCAGTTTGCATCTAGTGGACCCCCACCCCATCAAGTACTGCCACTCCAGCCTGCTCCTCCTCACCCTGACCCGGAGCAGGCCACCAGCACAGCCCTTCACTCACCTCCATGGCCAGCAGTCTGACTGAGCTCTCAGTGAATGAGTGCTTGATTGTACAAGCATGAGCTCATTCATTGAGAGCTCAGTTGGGCTGCCAGCCACGGAGGTGAGTGGAGGGCTGTACCTGTGGCCTGCTCAGGGTCAGCAGGGAGCGGGTGTGGGGCACACCAGACAGGGTGTGGGGTGGGGGGTCCAAGACACCAGGGATTTAAGATGATTTTGTTTATATTGGGGCCAGCAATGGTGGGGGGGACCACTAGACACCAGGACTATACCATATTTTTTTTTACATCAAGGTAAGGGTGCAGGGAGGGGTTGGAGGCACTACCTGTTGGGATAGAGGGTGGGGTCCACTAGACACCAGAGATTTAAGATTTTTTTATATTGGGCGACGATCAGTAGGGGGTGGGGGCATTGGAACCTGGGGATTGCATGATTCACATTTTTCTCTCCTCCTTGCTTTGTTTTTTTAAATGCAGTTTCACTTTAAAAACAAAACAAAGCAAGGTGAAGTTACAAATGATGAATTTTCATTTGTTAGCTGCATACAAGCAATGATAAAGACAATACATGGTGTGAGATACAAAAAGTAAGGACACATAATATAAATTAAAATAAAGCAATTTTATACAGTAACAAGGATTGAGACCAAATATGATTACATGAGACACTACAAGTCGCTCTCTCCCCACCATCCAGGGTTAAGCTACAGCTCTGCAGGTAATGCTGCCTCACTTCTCATCACTCCTGCTCCTCATAATGTGCGTGGGGGTCACACTGAGGCAGCATGGACAATAGGTGATCCAAGGGCGGGTCAATGGGTACCATCACAGAGGGCAACACACTGTCATTCACACAGAGACACAAACAAGTTCAACATGGACATCTCTCTGCAGAAGAATAAATATTATTTATTTTTTCTTTAGTGCTATGAATGTTTACTGCTTAAGGTGCAGACAGTGGGGGATGCAGTGTATGACTGGGTACCCAGACATCAGCAGGATGGGTGGGGAGACAAGCAGTAAGATCAGTAAGGGCATGAATGAAAGCAATGAAGCACTCTCATTTGAGCACTTTATTTCCCTCAACTAGAGAACAGATTCCAGCTGTGAAACTGTGACTAGTATCACAGTCTGGTTGCAGGCTCATTGGTCCACCAGGAACAAGCCCACTGTAGATTGCTGTGCATTGGATTAGTCACTGACACAACTATGAAATGTCATTCTACCAGAATATGTTTCTTGCACATGTGCAAGGAAACATAAAAAAAACTATAAAGAATTTAGATTAGTGACTACCCTCATTTGAAAGGCATTTTTGTTCTGAACAGAAAAATGTAAAATAATTCACTTGGGGGTACAGAAATCCAGGGGTACATCATACATGGGTAGAATGGTGTTGACAACATTAAGAAATCACACATTCAAAAAAAAAGAGCTTTTACGTACAGTTAATAACTGTTTAGCAATATTTTGCATCTATGGGTGCCACTGTACATCTGATGCAAACCCATAATGATGTTCCTCACTTGAAGCAAAAAGGGGCATGGAAGCCATAACTGACTCCTTGTTTTTGTGTTAAAGGGGTCAGTTTCTTTACAGCAAAAACAAAGAAAGGCATAATTTCTAAAATGTGAAGACAAGCATGGGCACCACTTTTTTTTTTCCAGAGCATGCCACCATCGGCAGCTACCACTTCAAAATGTCTACTGCCCCCACCTAATACAATCAGGAGAAAACAAGAACTAGTCTACCAGCACTGAGATCAATATAGTTAAGGCACATATGCCAGAAATCACTGCTTAGAAAAGAATGAGAAAGTGACTGTGAAGACTGGGACTAAAGAAGTAGAACTCTTGTACTTGGACCTTTAATTTAGGGTAAAAAAACAAACTAACAAACAAAAAAATAGTGTGTTTGTCTGAGTTAACTGAACTGAATGGCTATCTGAACAGTTATCTAGGTATGAATCTCAGGTGATTGAAAGGGCTTGATAGCTGTGCAGTTTAAATTACTTGTAGAAAGATCTAGTAAGTAGGGGGGAGGGCAGCTAGAAGGAAGCTAAATTTAAAGACTGCCTTAGAAAGATTCTGTTAGGAGCTTGGCAGAAGACACCAGGAGGAAGGTGCTGTGTGACTGGACTCTCTACTGGGACTATATTGCCTCTTTCCTCCCTCCAAAGCTAGTTCTACTTTTATAGGCACAGGATTTGACTGACAACAGGAACTTCCTGTTTGGGAGCAGGAAGTGAGTGATCACAGAACCACCAAGACCCACCATCCTAGAAGGGCAAGAGTAAGCCTCGGCCTCCTCTAGCTGCTGGAGGTCTGCCTCTGAGCAAGTAAGGGGTCTACTGAGAAATATAGGATATTCTTGTCTCAGAACAGGGCAATCAGGAGCTTAAAGGGCACAGAGGCAGAAAATAAGTAGCGAGAGAAGAGAAAGAAAAAGAAAAACAAAAACAAAAAAAAACAGAGGAAGAGTAAGGATTCAAAACTACAATTAAGGGGCCAGAAATAAGAAATGATGGGGTGGTGCAGTGCAGTGGCTGTGGAGCAGCAGTCTTCGGGGAGACGTTCTGGAGAATGCTGTGTTGTCCCATCTGCAGACACCTCTCTGGGCTGAGGGAGGAGGTTGCTCATCTACAGGCTGAGTTGGCCAGGATTTGTGGTACCTCATCTTCCATCTAGGGACCACCAGTGCCACTGCTGCTGCCTCAGAGATTGCCAAGAAAGAGGAGTGGTTGGACCACAGTGGGCTCAGGAAGAGTGAGGGTGGTGGAACAGAGGTGCATCCCTCCAGTTGTACCTCTCCACAAGTCCTATGCCATTCTGGCAAAGTGTAGTTCCTCTATGGAGGCACCTGCAGTGGAGACCAAGGAGGATGCTGGGAACCTCCACAACGGACCCCACAGGAGGGTGGCATGGGACCCCACAGGGGAAGAAAACAACTCCTGGTGGAGGACTCCATTGTTAGGAAGGTAGAACTGGGGGAGGAAGGGGAAAGGGAAGTAAGGTGCCTGCCTGGCGCCATGGCTTGGAGGGACAGGGAGCGAATCCTCAGGATTGCCAGAGCAGCTGCACAGGAGAGGGAGCTGGATGTCATTGTCCACCTAGGGACAAATGACCTGGCTAAGAAAGAGATTAGAGCAGTGCAAGAAGAGTTTGAGGAATTGGGGAGGGCTTCAGACAAGGCACGCACGGTAACCTTCTCGGAGGTGCTGCCCATCTATGGTGTAGAGAGACTAGGGTGTTCCCCACTATGGGTTTCAATCAGTGGTTGAAAAACTGGTGCAGAGCTCAGGAATTTGGCTTCATTGGTGATTGGGGTCCATCTGGAGGATGCAAGCCTATACTGGCATTATGGGCTGCATCTGTCCAGGAGGGGAACCAGAATCCTAGGTGATAGGTTTAAATGCTTCATTGGCAAGCATTTAAACTAGCCAAGGGGGAGGCACTGTAAAGGAGCAGGGAAATCCTAGCCCCCTCAAAAAAATCACGGTAGTAAGTGTGGTAAACACCAACATAGAGGTGTCGATAGAGAGAAGGGCAGGGGTAAATGGAGAAAGTGACAAAGGCAAGAAGGACAGGGATGGGGCAAAAAGGAGTAAGGCCATCAGGAAATGGAGGGTAATGAGTACCAATGTCCGTAGTCTGGGCAACAAGCTCCCTGAGCTGGTGGCCTTGATGGAAGAGGGATGCCTGGATATCGTAGTAGTCACAGAAACATGGTACATGGAGAACCATGACTGGGATGTTAACATACCAGGGTACATAACCTACAGGAGAGACAGGCAGGGGAGACGAGGGGGAGGAGTAGATCTCTATGTAAAAGAAGGGATAAAAACAACTGAACAAAAGAGTAAACAGGGAGAAGAGGAGGCACTGTGGGTCACCTTAGAGACTGGAAAGGGCACCACAATCTGCACAGGGGTTGTGTACAGACCCCCATGTCAGGGGGAGGGAATGGACAAGGATATGATAGAAGGCATTCTTAGGATGGCAGAGAAAGGGGAGATACTGTTGATGGGAGACCTGAATATGCCAGATGTTAACTGGAGCACATTTGCTGCAGCCACATCCAAGAGCAGGGCCATTCTCGATGCCCTACAGGTGGCAGGCCTCAGACAGCTATTTTCAGAACCCACTTGTGAGGGAGCAATCTTAGACCTCGTACTCTCAACTTGAGGCAGTGAGAGGATCTGAGATCTAGAAGTGGGTTGCCATCTGGGAACAAGTGACCATCAAATAGTGTGGTTCACATTAACTCATCTACAGAAGTCAAGCCACATAAAAGTGAGGGTACTGGACTTCAGGAGGCTGACTTTGGCAAGATGGTGCCTCAGAAAGAACTAGCAAACAGGCTAGAAGGAGGGTGGAGCAACAATGGGAATCATCAAAACTGCCATCACAGAGGCAACAAGCCTTTGTGTGAAGCAAATAAACAAATCAAAATGAAAGAAAAAGCCACTATGGTTCTCAAAAGAGGTGGCTGGGAAAGTCAGGGAGAAAAAGATAGCATTCAGGAAGTATAAGGAAACACAGAAGGAGCAGGACAGAGAGCTGTACCAGTTAAGGCAGAAGGAAGCAGGGAGGGAAGTCAGAATAGCAAAGGCCCAAACTGAGGAAAAGATAGCCAACTCAGTTAAGAAGGGGGATAAAACCTTTTATAAGTACATCAGAGAGCGTAGAAAGACGAAGGGAGGGATAGTGAGGCTGAATAGAATGAACGGTGGGTGGGCAGAGGGGGACAGTGAAAAAGCAGGGATTCTGAATAAGTATTTCTGCTCAGTATTCACAAAAGAGGAAGGGAAAGTGCCTAAACCAATTAACAGAAGCACTCTTGATAGGGGGGTCGATCCCAGCCCTTTCACAGAAGAAAGGGTTCTGCAAGAACTCCTAAAACTGAAGGTGGACAAAGCAATGGGGCCTGATGAAATTCACCCAAGAATTCTAAAAGAATTAAGGGGGGAACTAGTGAAACCACTGACTACTCTTATTAATAAATCATGGGAGGATGGTGTGGTACCCGAGGACTGGAGGAAGGCAGATGTGATTCCTCTTCACAAAAGTGGGACCAAGACAGAGGCAGGAAACGACAGACCTGTCAGTTTGACCTCTGTGGTAGGGAAAGTGATGGAGTCAATTCTGAAGGAAAGAATTGTTGAGTACCTAGAGGCCAGTGGGGCACAGGACCCAAGGCAGCATGGGTTCACAGCTGGAAGGTCATGTCAGACGAATCTAATAGATTTCTTTGACTGGGTGACCAAAGTAGTAGACCAGGAAGGGGCTGTGGACATGGCCTACCTAGACTCTTTAGCAAGGCATTTGACACAGTCCCACATAAAAGATTAATAGTCAAATTAACCAACCGGGGAGTGGGTCCCAGGGTGGTAGCCTGTGTAAAACATTGGCTGGACAACAGGACACAGAAGGTAATTGAAAATGGAGTCCACTCTGAAGAAAGAGGTTACTATGTGGGTACCATGAGGTTCAGTACTGGGTCCAGTCCTTTTAATATCTTTATAAGTGACATTGCAGAGGGACTGGAAGGAAAAGTATGCCTCTTTGCAGATGACACAAAGATCTGCAACAGGGTTGATACACAAGGAGGCATGGAAAGGATGAGAAGGGACTTGGCAAGGTTGGAGAAATGGTCAGAAGTATGGCAGCTTGGATTCAATGCAAAGAAGTGCAAAATAATGCACCTGGGAAACAAGAACCCAGGGGAAGATTACGTGATGGGTGGGAGGTAGTAACTACAACAAAAAAGGAAAGGGACCTGGGCATAATCATATCAGATGACTTTAAGGTTAGCAAGCAATGTGAGAAGGCAGTAGGGAGGGCTGGGGATATACTGGGATGCACAGGGAGAGGCATCAACAGCAGCAAACAGGAAGTTGTTATCCCTCTGTACAGACAGTTGGTGAGACCCCATCTGGAGTACTGCATCCAGTTCTGGAGACCCCATCTCCGCAAGGACATAGACAGGATAGAGGCAGTGCAGAGGAGGGCAACTAAAATGGTGCAAGGTCTGCAAGAGAATCTGTATGAGGACAGACTAAAGGAGCTTAATATGTGTACCTTTGAGGAAAGAAGGGAGAGGAGGGACATGACAAAAACTTTTAAGTACTTCAGTGGAATCAACAAAGTCCAAGAGGATAGCATCTTTCAGAAAAATAGACGTGCAAGGACAAAGGGACACAATTTAATGATAGAGGGGGGGCGGTTCCGGGGCAATGTGAGGAAGTATTTTTTCACAGAGAGGGTAGTGGATGCATGGAGCAGCCTTCCTGAGGAGGTTGTGGTGTCTAAAACTGTGGGAGAATTCAAGAATGCATAGGACATACATAAGACAATTCTTCTGGGGGGTAGGAAGAAATAGGCTGTTGGTTAACTAGGATCTGCGGCCTATCCTGTTGGTAGGGAAATGGGCAGACTAGGTGGGCCAAGCGGTCCTTATCTGCCATCAAAGTCTATGTTTCTATGTTTCTATGTTAAGCAAGTCCCAGACCAGATATCTAATTTGTTAATAGACTCTTCCTGAGTCTGATTTGTACGACTGCATGGGCCAAGCTCTAGGGATGTTATTCCATCATCAGATTTGTATAACAGCACTGTGGAAGCACATAACCAGACCGCTGTCTGATGTGCTGCTACAGTGCTCTGACATAGTTTCTAGTGATTTTGTTTTGCAGCCTCCCTCCACGCACGTGGCATAAAGGCAAGGAACATTTTATTTTTCCAGGCACCCAATCCCAGAGGCTCTGGACATCGTACAGTAAAACACGCTATCAGTATAAAAATTTATATCAGATAAAATTGTAATAAAAACAACATACAATAAATACAGTCTGTGATAGCACAGCACTTTCTAACAGTGATAGTCAGAAAAGGAAACAAAAGGCAGGACTCCCATAAAGGGCTAGTATACCTAGCCCAGGAAGGCTTGACTAAACAGGAGGGCCTTGAGGCAGGTTTTAAAAACTTCAACCAAAGGGGCCTCACAAACTGATAGAGGAAGCAAATTCCACGGGATAGGCCGGCGACACTAAATGCTCTGTTATCGGCAGTTTTAAGCTGCATCCTGAGAATCACCAGAAGGCTCCTAGAGGAGGATTGTAGGGAGCAGACCAAGACAGCAGGTGTAGAAGGTCCAACCAGATAGCCAGGAGCCCACCATCCGTGTAGAACCTATGGGTGAGCAAGCCCACTTGAAGAGTATTCTCCACCACACCGGCAACCAGTGCAATGTGTGAAGCATGTGGCTATGTGGCAGTATTTCGACTGCCCAGTCAAACCTGGCAGCTGAATTCTACCACCAGCTACAGCTGGTGGAGGTTACCACCCCAAGATCCAGAGGAAGAGCACATTACAGAAATCAAGTCTGGATGCCATGAAGGCATGCACCAAGGTGGGAGGTCCATGGATGGATCTAGGGGCTTAACCCTGGCGATATTCCTAAGATGGTAGAAGCTGGTCCAGACAATGGATAACACCTGAGATTCAAGTGTCAAACCCTGTTGAAGGTCACACAAGGTTTTGCACTCTAAAGGAGGCCTTCAATGGTATAGATCCCAGGAACAAGCCAGTTTGGAACCAGAGGTCAACCTGTTCAGTCCTCTGTTCGACTCCACCAGCAGTACCTCTGTCTTATTGGGGTTCAGTCACAGCCAGCTGGGGGCCATCCAATCACTCATCTTCGCAAGGCAGTTGTTTAGTACTTCCACCACACTGGATGTCCAGGGGCAAGAAAAATACAGTTAGGTATCATCAGCATAGCAATGAGAAACCCAGACTGTATTTCCAAATGAAGCTCACCAGGGGCCCCTCAGGAGGTCATTATGCACCTGAACTAGTGTGGTTTCCATACTATGCCTCATGCAGAATCCAGACTGGAATGTCTCATAGAGCTCAAAGGCCATGAGGTGTTCCTCAAGTTGCAGCACCACAACCTTCTCAATAACTTTCCTAAAAATGGAGATTGGAGTTGGGACAGTAATTCATCTTGACGTCAGGGTCTAAGGAAAACTTTTCAGGAAGGGATGAACCAGTGCCTCCTTCAAGGCATCTGGAACAATCCCTCTGACAAAGAACACTAGACAATCAAGGTGAACACCGGGCCAACAGTGTCAACACATCTCATCAAAAGCGAGTCGGCACTGGGTCCAGTTCACAATATGTGTTCTTTAACTTGGAGACAACCCGATGACCTCTGACACATCCACTGATTTTAACTCCCCAACTAGGTAGAATGCTCAGCGGGCAACCCAGGTGATCACTGTAGGCATAGTAGTCTCACTGGTGGAATGCCGTGCTGGGTGGTGGACACTCTGTCTGAAAAGAATCATGCAAACTCCTTGCATAGAGCATCAGAAAAACATTTTTAGCTGGAGACAAGCTGTGTTTAGAAGCCTGTCCACAGTCCAAAAAGCACAGTTAGTCGATTCTTCCTGGCAGCAATCTCTCTGGACAGGAACTCGATATGCAGTATAATGTGAGCATAGGGCCAGTCTGTCACCTCTAGACCAGACCTCTGCCAGCAGTGCTCCTAACCTCCGACCCATAATCTTCATCATCTTGAGGTCCACTTCAAACAGAAGGGAACCTCAAGTGAAGGATCTGGGTCATACATAGGTGTGTGAGGGAGTCAAATGTAGCTGACAACACCCTATAATAGGTGGCACCAGCCTCATTTGGACCCCAGCATGCACTACCACACTAGATGAGATCAGCCACCACCAGAAATCCCTCCGGGGTCAAACCCTCAAATGGCAGTAGCTGACCATCTCTGCAATTGGAGGGCTCTCAGGGGGCCCCAAACAAGAACCCCACCATGCAGTGACTGGACCAAATGACCTGATCAGTCTTGAGGTTAAACATACCCATTTCCTGGTGCACTACTTTTCTGTTCTGCAACTGCAGTACTGATGGCCACCATGTGCAACATGGTGATGTTGACTTACACTGTGCATGCATGACTATTGTGCATACATAGTTGTATCAGCATCACCATGTTGTACAAGGCCTGACTACAGACAAACTTCACATGTGTGTAAGTATCACTCATGCATGTACAGTAATTGCTGCAGCATTACTTCTGACTGACTCCTGTACAGAGAAACCAGGCATATTCTTTTCCATGCTCTTTCACTCCTAAAGCTCTCTACAGCCATATCTGTTCTGACCAGAGTTTATTTCATTTGGTCATCATCTGTTAGTCTCTGTTATTCCATCTAGAAACAATTTAAATAAAACATTTTTCTTTAATCTAAATCTGTTAAATTGTGAGGTAGACTGGAGTATTACTTTATTTTGGTATTTTCATTAAGTAAACAAATACAATAGAGGCTTTTCTGAGTATTTAAAAGAGATCTGCTAGTTTACCTAAGTACAGTTTAGGTACAGTGCTGAAGAGGCAGAAAGTAAGGAGCTGCTGTCATTTGGTACAAATAAATTTTGATTTTAAAATGGAGCTTCCACAATGTATTTTGTGGCAAATCATTAAGGTGGGCATTTCAAAGTGATGCAACTGACTACCCCAAGAGTGGTGACCTCATGAGACTGTGATGTGCGGTGCCCCATAGGGCAGCACTCTATGTATGGAGAATTTCAACATAAATATATCATGTGTCCTTTGTAATGTTTCCCAAGAAGCCTAAATTGCACTTTTCTTTTACAATTAACATTCAGTAGTTAGGCTTAGGCTTGGCAGCCAGCAGATGGCATGATAAAATGTACAGTGCCCTCTCCTAACACTAACACCAGAATTACTCTCTGGTAACCATTGTCTTAATGTTTTGTGCTGAGGTTCTTGATGTGATGCTGCTGTGCCACCACCAACCAGCACTTGAACACTGTTTAGCAGCTCTGAGAAACAGGTTGATTGACTGAGAACAGGACAATAACTGCATAATGATTTTCTGAGGAACTAGTTATCAATGCTGTAAAAAACAATTTTATTTTGTTAGTGCCTGTTGCATCTTCTTTTACATTCTTTGACTGTTACTTCACAATAATGTTTTCACAAAATTTGGCAAACATGGGAAGCATAAGCTGGATGACATTTTTTTTATTTATTTATTTTTTACTTTTACTTTTTGCCCCCTCTGCGTTCAGGCTGTATCACATTCCTATTCAGCCCCCATGGAGCCCCAATCCCATCACACCACTTTCTCCCAGGGGTTACCTACTCTCTGCTTTGCACCAATGGTATCACCTCCCCATAGTGGAAGTCTTTGAAGGGGTCAAGTCCCTTAGAAAAGCTATTTCTTTGTGTGCAGGGAGCCAGCCAGTGTTGGTGTGTGGAGGGTATGCAAGCTTCACGAAAGCCATCATTCTGCAATGGCTGAGGGTTTTTTCCTTTTTTCTTAGCCTCACTGTCCTCCCCAGTACATGCATACCAGAGCTGACAGGACACATGGTATCAGTACTGACCCCAAAAAATGGCATTCCTCCCTGCCCCTGCATGCTCTCCAGTCTTCACTGCCACCCATGATCACTAAGCTGCCAGTCACATGCAGGTAGTGAGTTCTACTCTCATGCCCAGGGCAGAAGATCATCCTGTGGGATGCTCAAACCTCCCCACCAGAGCCTGACCTCCAGCGACCCAGGCTTGTTACCAAACTCTGATCACTGGCACCTTGAGCGGTAGTGCTACCGCTGTGCCGATGTGCCAGCATAGGATGACATTTTTTATTATGTGCATATGAGAATGTTTGACCTCACTGATCCCAAAAGCTAGTATCATCAAAAATAACATTGCTCAAGACACTGTATAGTAAACATTTCACATAGCTATATTTGTGTTTTAATGCTAACATCATATGATAAAGAGTTTTATTTGACTCACAAGGATATAAGACATTTAATACCCGCCATGATACAGTATATATCACTGTGAGCAGTACAAGTCAAGGGTTCCTGTTGTGTCTCTTTAAATGTTTTAGATCTGGTTATGATTTATACAGAATAAATTTCAAATGTAAGTGGCCTTAACAGAAATGTGATTTTATCTTGTGGAAAATTAATGTCTTGTTATTCTGTCATTCTATTCTGTTGCACTCACCTTAGATTTTTTGTACAGGCAATGTCTGGATTTTGATCATTTTACAAAGATTACCATGCTCTCAACTATTGTAGGTCTTTACTGTTGCTTCCTGAGTGCAAGAAGTGGGATCTCTGCATATTTTGTGTTCAAGCAAAGTAATATATTAACGCATGCATTAAATTGTGTAATGCAGAACATCTTTCATCCCTTCAAGGAAGCAAAGTGATTATTAGACAATGTCTGTGTATGCTGATGGCATCTGTGGAAAACTAATAATTGGCATGCACTTCCAACACAAGGTCAGGTTCTAATGTAGTAGCTAAAACCCTTCTTGTTAAAAAGGTTTTGAGTGAATCAAATGTGTCCCTGTTGACTTTCAAGAGTATACATATGTGCATCTATGAGGGACTAGAGAATGTAGAGAGAGAATGAGTGAAACCATCAAATGTGAAAGGAAAATGTAGTTGCCTAGAACATGTAATGGGGATGAGGTCAAAAGCCCTATTTATAGCTATGGCTAAGAGGGCTATTGAAAAGGAGCCAGTGAATGTGTTGATGTCAATAAGATGCAGTAGTCTATGTGCCTAAAATGCCTCCAACTGCATTTTATATATATATATATATATATATATATATATATATATTATAAAACAAAGAGCCTCTGCTTCTAAGAGACTCATAGTTCAGCATCCCAGACATCCAGGTTGTATCTCCTTCACAAAATCTACAAAACAGGTAACCCGGTCATCCCATAGTGTCTGCCTGCTCCTGCCCCACATCCCACATCTCCGCATTTTTGGACAGCCTCATGAGACCCCTTGTTGAGTCCCTGCCTCCTATGTTAAAGACACTAACCATGCTCTCCAGTTATTTGACAGGTTCAGATTCAGTGACTCTCATCAGCTCCAACTCCATGGACATCAAATCTCTTTACACAGTGATCCCCCATGATGATGGTCTGACAGCTTTGCAGCATTTCTTGAATAAGCAGGAAGTCCAGCAGCCACACACACACACATTAACTTGTCTGGCAGAACTGGTTCTTACACTCAGTGCTTTTTCTTTTAATAACAGTTTTTCAGCAGGTTAGTGGAGTTGCCATAGGTACCAAGATGGGTCCCAGCTTTGCTAATCTGTTTGTGGGTTGGGTGGAGGAATGTTTTCTCTCATTCACAGGACTGTGCCTGAACTCTACAAATGCTACATTGATGACTGTGTGGACCACCTCCTGCTCCAGGAGTCTCTCCAGTCTTCCTTGACAAGTTCACGACGGCCCATCCTTCCCTTCAATATGCTGTTGAAGTATCCTCCTCACGCTGCCTTTTCTGGATATCCAGCTATCAGTACAGAACACTGGTCTGAAGACATCAGTTTATTACAAACCCACTAACTCTCACAGTGTCCTCCTCCACAACGCCTTCCATCCTAAACATGTCAAGAATGGCCTGCCTTATTCACAGTTTCTTAGACTTCAGGTTATGCAGTGAAGAGGATGAATTTGCTGAGCAGACCTACATAATGCATAGTTTTTTATCAACAGGGATACCTAAAAGCACAGTGGACAGAGCACTCTCCCAGGTCAGTAACATGCCCCGAACCTTGTTCCCCGTGAGGAAGGATACTGTCACACAAGAACAACGTAATTCCACTAGTGCTTCCTTTCCATCAGAGCACATCTTCTCTTCACAGGATCATCACAAGTAACTTTCCCATTTTGCAAACTGACTAACATTGGTGCTTCCTTTACAGAACCACCTATTTCCTCCTACCGCTGGCCACCTAACCTGTGGAATCTTCTGGTTAAAGCAGCCTACCTACTCCTAACAGTTCCTCCTCCCAGGTACCAAACCTTGAAACAGGACTCGCTGCTACACCTGCAAATTTATTTCCAGTGTGACTAAAATTCAGGGGCCTACAGGTGTTTTTCACATCACCAAGGAGTTCTCATGCACCTCCACTAATGTGGTGTATTGTATTCTTTGCAGGAAGTGTACAGCTATTTACATTGAAGAGACTGGTAGGCGCCTTGCGGACTGTTTCAGGGAACATTACAGAGCAGTCAGGAATGGTGACACTGCTAAACCCATTGTATCCCACTTTATCTCCAGGGACCACAGTGTCAATGACCTTTCTGTTTGTGTCCTTCAGCAGGGCTTCTGAGATCCTGACCATAGAAAAAACATGGAAGCCGAGCTGATCATCCGCCTTGGCTCCCAGCAGCCCTCTGGTTTAAATGATAGACTTATTTTCCACTAACATCTTTCAGCCACCCCTTTTTTTCCCTGAAGTCTATTTGTTTTGTACTCATTTAATTTCTTTCATTTTCACCAGAAGTCTCCATCTCTGTCTCCTTCCACATTTGTCACCTTTCAGCCTTCTTACTAGGCCCTGTTAATTGGTCCCCACCTGGAACTTCCTAGCTCTTTCACTCCTATTGTGCTTTATCTTTCCCATCATCACCTTTTTGTTTCACAGATTCTCTCTTAATCTTACCATTTATCACTTCTTCTCCCTGAGCCTCCCCTTTCTTCTTTTCCCATATATATATATATATATATATATATCCCTCATTTTACCTCCCCATCTACACTATGTTTTTTTTCTCTTTTAGATATTTCCTAAAGAAGACCTAAGGTCGAAACATAGATTTTTAACTCTGTTTTCTATTTTCAGCGTGCATTTAATATAATCACTTTGTTTTACTTTTAGACCACATGCTGACGCAGTGCCTTTTTTTTTTTTGACATTATGTATCCATATATATATATATATATATATATATATATATATATAAGTCTCTCTCTCTCTCTCTCTAAATATATATATACATTGCAAAAATCCATTAATGCATCAGTTTTGGTTCCTATTACAGCAACAAAAGTATGGAAATTCAGTGTTAGGGTTCCCAATCTTACCACCCCACCCCAACCTCCACACATCAACAGGAGTTGGGGTGTGCATTGGGTTGTTGTTCCTTATTCTCACCCTATTCCATGTGTAAGGAATCTGAGATGGTACAGTATAGGAGAATGGGGTGAGAGTTTGGCCCGATGACCCCAAGGCACACCATGATGCCTGTTGGTGTGTGGGAAACCTAATACTGAATTTTCATACTTTTGTCACTGTAATAGGAGCCCTAACTGATGCAGTAACAGAGTTTTTTCCAATGAATTTCCTTTTTTAGATAGTATATATAGAATAATGTATGGGGAAGTGTGGTTTATGAGGAGTTAATACACACTCAAGGTGTGTGATGCCCCATAAACCCTGAGGGCAGAGCCTGAGAGGTTTATCTGGGCATCATACTGAGGGTGTGCATAAAATCCAAATTTCCACACTTCCCCAAGTTTTATTTTTAATATTTACTGGTTAATACAGAAATTGAGAGAGATTAAATCTGTTTCATTGAACAAGAACATTTAACTTGAACAGATCAGAGTAAAACAGTAAACAGTTGCTTGTAAGAATGTAACAGCTTGACATTTTTTTAAAGAGCTTATATTAGTATTTTTAATAAGTGCTTCAACAGAATTCAGTACATTTGAAATGTTTTTATTTTTTGAGGACTTCCCACCCTGTTTCTGGTAGGAACCTCCAGACCCATTTTTTACTTGTAAGTATTACCAATCCATTAATACAAGATGCGGTTGCCATTGTAAAACAATTTTTTGTCAGAAACTTTTTTTTTATAGTGCACCTAGCTTTTTTATTGCAGATTTCTGAGAGAAGCATTTATTTTTGTGCTGGGGGGTTTTCTGTCAATAGCATGAGTGGACTGTCAGTAAGAGGACAGTTTCTCAGAAAGGTGCTTAGGTAGACTTGCGACTGTTTCTACCAACCGTGGTTTACAGAAGTCTGTAATTCACAAGAGTGAATTACGGAATTTGTAGAGGTGTGACAGTGCTGGTTTACTGACCCTAACCAGTAAATATAATAGTATCTTTATTTTACTGTGGGACCATTCCCTTCATAGATGCGCATATGTATGTAAGTGTAGAAGCTCTGGGCCCTGTGCTTCTATGTGTTGAACAACAGTGACCAAATTGTCAGCATAGACATCATATGGTTATATTAAATACATGCTAAAAATTGAAAATAGAGTTAAAAATCTATATTTTGACCTTGAGTCTTCTTCAGAAAATATCTAAAAGAGAAAAAAAAAAACAAAGCTAGTGTAAAGGGGAGGTAAAATAAGGGTTATGTACTGTATATATATATATATGTGGGGAAAGAAAAAAGGGGAGGTTCAGGGAAAAGAAGTGATAAATGGCAAGATTAAGAGAGAATATGTAAAACAAAAGGTGTTGATGGAAAGATAAAGCATTAATAGGAGTGAAAGAGCAGAAGTCCCCTATAGCCATCATAATACCCTACCTCAAGTACCCTGGTACAGAGAAATTTGTGAAATGCAAGACAAAATGTAATTATGCACAACTATAATGCCATTCTATGCCATAGGTGTGAAAACACATTTCAGGCAGGATGTAAGAAATGACAGCTGTACTGTTCATGAGGTGGTGTAGAAAATGGCTATGTTGAAACTTTAGCAGCAAAATATTGAAAATAACAAACGTATTCACATGCGTAGATTAAATTCAACAGACACATGTAATTCGGGTATTTTTAGGAATTTTTTTCACCACCTTTTCAACATGGGCTTTTTGGAACCCCACCTAATGAACACTGGCACTGTCATTTCGTTACTCGGTCCTGAAAGGTGACTTCACACAGCAACTGCACCATTATGTGCCTCAGGTGCAAAAACATGTTTTGGGGAGGATGTAAAAAATTATAGCTATACTGTTCATGAAGTGGTGTGAAAATGGCAAGGCTGAGAATTTGGGTGGAAATATTAAAATTGCCAAGTTATGAGTGCACATAGAAAATGTCAATGATCACATGTAACTTGGGCATTTCTTGGTATTTATGCAAATTTTCAACATGGACTTTAGGACCCCACCTCATGAGCACTAGCACTGTCATTTGTTAATTGGTCCTGAAATCTCCTTCTGAGTCTGAGTAATTAAATGACTGTGGCAATGTTCATGAAGTGGGTTCCCAAAAGCCCATGTTGAAAATTTGGTAAAAATACCTAGAAATGGCTGAGATATCATCATAAGTTCAAAGCGCAATTGACAGCCATTATACAGCACTTACCTTGATTCTTCAGTTTGTGGGTCAGCTATGAAGAGTGCATACATGTCCTGGTTCAGAAGATCGCAGTTGATGGCCTCCAGTAGTAACTATAGGGCAAGGGGAGATGAAGAGACCATTTTCTTTTTATAGAATTAAAAAAACATAGGGACAATTTTCTTTTCAACAGGTTTTAAAGAAACAGTTTGGGACACTGGGGTTAGCTCCCAGTGTCTCACAGTGCTGGGGGGCTACATGCTGATACTGGATTGGGCACCAATTGTTGGCAAACGCATTTTTTTATTAATAAAACATGCCTCAGCCCCATGGAGGCAGTAAAAGGAGAAAACTCATTTTATTAGGTAAACATCAATAGGTGTTTACCTAAATGGGCACAAGGAACATGATTCTGTAGTTATTTGACCCAAAAGTGGCCCAAAAGTTTTTTTCCTTGCTAAGTAGTGCCACAAATTGTGGCGGTTTTGTGAAACAGTGCTCAATTTGCAGCACTTTTCAGGCAACAGTGCCTATAGGTGTGCAAAAACTATCACAAATTGCAGTAATTTCACAAAACATAGTTCTGAAAATTTGTGACACTGCCAATGGCTGATGTAAAAAAAATGATTATTTTAAAATCTAACACTGGATCATGTTCCTTGGGACCCAATTAGCTAGCTGTGTGGTGTGGTGGTGAGGGTGGCTAACTTCAGTGCAGCAGTTACTGGGTTCAATGCTGGGGACTGGGGAAAATTTCCATCGAACAGTATGGTTCACAATAAACACAGCAATAGAGTCAAGCCATACAAAGACAAAGGTACTGGATTTTAGGAGGGCTGACTTTGTCAAAATGGGTGAGCACCTAAGGAATGCACTAGCAAATGGGCAGGAAGGAAGGGTGGAAGAACAACGGGGAATAATAAAAACTGCCATCACAGAGGTATCAAGCCTTTGTGTAACGCAAATAAACAAAACGAAACCACTATGGTTCTCAAAGGAAGTGGCAGTGAAGGTTCAAGAGAAAAAGAAAGCATTCAGGAAGTACAAGGAATCACAGAAGGAACAGGACAGAGAACTGTATCAGTTAAAGCAAAAGGAAGCTGGGAAGGCAGTCAGAACAGCAAAGGCCCAAACCGAGGAAAAGATAGCCAACCCAGTTAAGAAGGGGATAACACCTTTATAGGTACATCAGGAGCCAAGGAAGACCAAGAGAGGATAGTGAGGCTTAATAAAGGGGAGGGAGGGTGGGCAGAGGTGACTGTGAAAAGGCAGAGATACTAAACAAATATTTTAGCTCAATATTTACAAAGGAAGATGGGGAGGTACCTAAAACAAACAGTAGAAACACTCTGGATACAGAAGTTGTTACCAGCCCATTTACAGAAGAAAGGGTTCTGAAAGAACTCTTAAAACTGAAGGTGGACAAAGCAATGGGGCCTGGTGGGATTCATCCCAGAATTCTAAAAAGAACTAAGGGTAGAACTAGTGACACCACTGACCACCTCTTTAACAAATCATGGGAGGATGGGTGGTACCCAAGGACTGGAGGAGGGCAGATGTGATTCCCCTTCACAAAAGTGGGAGCAAGGCAGAAGCAGGAAACTACAGACCTGTTAGTTTAACCTCAGTGGTAGGGAAAACGATGGAATCACTCCTGAAGGAAAGAATTGCTAAATATCTAGAGGCCAGAGGGGCACAGGACCCAAGGCAGCATGGATTCACAGCAGGAAGGTCATGCCAGACAAATCTGATAGATTTCTTTGACTGGGTGACCCAAGTAGTTGATCAGGGAGGGGCTGTGGACATGGCCTACCTAGACTTTAGCAAGGCATTTGACACAGTCCCACACAAAAGATTAATATACAAGTTAGCCAGCCTGGGAGTGGGTCCCAAGATGACAGCCTGGGTAAAGAATTGGCTGGAGAATAGGACACAGAGAGTAATAGTAAATGGAGTCCACTCTGAAAAAAGGGAGGTTAGTAGTGGGGTACTGCAGGGTTCAGTATTAGGACCAGTCCTCTTCAATGTCTTTATAGTGACATTGCAGAGGGACTGGAAGGAAAATATGTCCTTTGCAGATGACACAAAGATCTGCACAGAGTTGATGCACAAGGTGGAGTGGAAAGGATGAGAAGGGACTTGGCAAGGTTAGAGGAATGGTCAAATGTATGGCAGCTTAGATTCAATGCTAAGAAGTGCAAGGTAATGCACCTGGGAAACAAAAACCCAGGGGAAGAGTACACAATGGGGGTGAGATACTACAACAACAAAAATGGAAAGGGACCTGGGGGTAGTCATATCAGATGACCTAAAGGTGGGCAAGCAATGTGAGAGGGCAGCAAGGAGGGTGGGGGATACTGGGATGCATAGGGAGAGGCATCACCAGTAGAAAACAAGAAGTTATTATCCTCTGTACAGACAGCTAGTGAGACCCCATCTGGAGTACTGCGTGCAGTTCTGGAGACCCAATCTCCGCAAAGACATAGACAGGATGGAAGCTGTCCAGAGGAGGGAACTAAAATGGTGCAGGGTCTGCACCGGAAGACATATGAAGAGAGACTTAAGGAGCTTAATATGCATAGCCTCGAGGAAAGGAGGGAGAGGGGCATGATAGAAACTTTCAAGTACCTCAGGGAATCAACAAAGTCCAAGAGGGTAGCATCTTTCAAAAAAAGAGGTGTGCAAGAACAAGGGGGCACAATTTGAAGATAGAAGTGGGGTGGCTCAGAGGTAATTTAAGGAAGTATTTTTTCACAGAGAGGGTGGTGGATGTATGGAACGGCCTTTCAGAGGAGGTTGTGGAGTCACAAACAGTGGTGGAATTCAAGCATGTATGGGACAGTCATAAGGCAATTCTAGGGGGTTGGGGTAGGAAGAAGTAGGCTGCTGGTTAACTAGGATCTGCAGCTTATCCATCAGGTAGGGAAATGGGCAGACTGGGTGGGCCAAGCGGTCCTTATCTGCCGTCAAATTCTATGTTTCTATGTTTCTATGTAATTATTGGTGTTTACAAAGAGGCAGCAGTTTTGAATTATGGTGTTTTTACCCATTGTCCACTGAAAACAAGATGGCTGCAGTTCAACACTACTGAAGCCATTTGAAGCAATAAACAATGCTTTTGCAAAAGCAAAACGTGCTTTCATACCAGATATCTATTTTTTCCATAGGCTATAATGGGAAACTTAAAACTTTAATAACTTTTGCTGCCTAGACCCCTTATACCCTAATAATTCAGACCAGACCCCCAAGCCCTTTTGCAGATACAATGAGCAAAGAAGTTGCACCTAAATGGTAAATTCCACATGTTTTGGCACTCCACACCATTCAACTAAAATGAAACTTGCCACATCCACAGATCCACTGGTACCAGATGGCACATGGAAAATTTGGGGCACATTGAAAGTACAGTTGCAAAGTTATTAAAGTGCAAAATGTTGGGTTTAACACAGAAGTGGCCGGACATTCCTAACTGTACTGGCACTATTGTGCCAGTTTAATATATATAATATGTAATAGATAACCCACTCTTAGGTGTGCAGTCAAGCTCTGATATATGCACGCCTTGGTGTACATTGTAAGCAGGTGGCTGCAGGCTGAGTGCATCAATCACCCAAGGTGTGTGCATATCAGATCGCGACTGCACATCCTAGAGTCGGTTATCTATCTTACAAAATGGCAAAATTGTTTTTTTGGGGGTAAAAGTGCAGGTTTGCAGTCGTGCTCTGATATATGCACAGTCATGTGATGTGTTTTATACAATCAGAACACTGGATTTGGAGGAGGATGTTCTCTTCAATTTTATAAATATACACACATATATATATATATATATATATATATATATATATATATTGGGCTCCACCCCAGCCAATCTCTGGGGCTTGGGCCTGCCGTGTCAATTTTATAAATATACATATGCATATATATATATATATATATATAGATAGAGGCAAAAACTCTGTTTGCATAGTTAGCAGTTGTCAGGCGACAGTGAAATTCACAGTTGAGGTTTCGACCCCTCGGTCACCTCTATCGCACTGGGTAGCATTGGGATACCTGAGCCAGCCCCAACTCCTCACCCCATGACATGTAAAGCAGCAGAAGTATAGGAGAATGGTGAGAGTTAGGACCCACGATCCCAATGCGCACCCCAGTGCCGGGTTGGGGTGGTGGGAGGTCCAAGGGGGGTTTTCAACTCTAACAGCGAATTTCCTCACTTTTGTCGCTGTGGAACAACCCTAACTAATGCATTAAACAGAGTTTTTTGCCTCTAATTTCCCTTCTTTTTGAGAATGATAACGAGAAATAGTGAATGTAATGCAGCGGCGGGAGCCCGGGGCCCGAAGCATAATGCGTTGGCAGGAGCGCGGGGCCCGTTGTGGCATACTAACAGGGACAGCAACGCAAACAGAAATGCTAACAGTGGCGCACATGGTAACACAAGCACGAATGAGAACAGAAAGGGTAATGCACATGGTGGCGTAGACGGGAATGGTCTGCCACGTGATGTGTTGTCACATAGTAACATGGTGCCTGCAAACAGAAATGTCAATGGGCATGGTGATGTAAAGTAAAACAGTAAGATAAACAGTACTGTAGACAGAAATGGCAAAAAATAACAGAAATGCAAGCGCAAATGAAAACGCAAAGGATAACGCACATGGTGATGCAGACGTCAATGGTAAGTGAAACGGGTACAGATCCATCAAGCAGAAGGGCAACAGTAACAGTAATGTAAGTGCACAGGCTGGTTTTCCCAAAACCTGCATTGAGAAAGACAGTGAGTACAAATAATGTATGCAAAATAATGAGTATCGGTGAGAAAATGAGATCTTGGAATACTAAATACATTATATCTCAGGAACCTGACGATGAAAAAAAATGTAAAAGTCATATTATTTACAACTGTCCTGGCTAATTTGGATCTTAGCCCATTATAGGGGCTAGAATTTTCCGACGTAAAAGTCCGTGACCTCAGACCGTTCGGTAGATACTGGCCCCTGAAAGGCGCAAAACCTGTAATGTTATCCTATGGGAAAAAAGAAAGTTCGAGCACCATAACTTTGCCTCCTGTAATATTTTTCACCAAACTACTGAAAGGCACATCTGTGGGCTGTTGGCTGTCTTCCCTTCAAATTTCAGGAAAAAGGACCAAACCGTTATTTTGCAGCAGGGCTCCAAATGATTTCTGTTAAGTGTAGGGCGCCGTAATGTTATCCTATGGGAAAAACCGTCAATTTTGGAGTGCCGTAACTTTGCCGCCATGTGATATTTTTTCACCAAACTACTGAAAGGCACATCTGTGTACTGTTGGCTGTCTTCCCTTCAAATTTCAGGAAAAAAGACCAAACCGTTATTTTGCAGCAGGGTGCCAAAGGATTCCTGTAATGCTTCGGGCGCCGTAATGTTATCCTATGGGAAAAACTGTCAACTTTGGAGTGCCATAACTTTGCCGCCTTGTAATATTTTTTCAATACAACACTGAAAGGCACATCTGTGAGATGTCGGCTGCGTTCCCTCCAAATTTCAGCCCAAAACTCCCAACGGTTATTTTGCAGTGCAGTGCCAAAGAATTGCTGTCATTTTCCCACAGACTAGAAAATTACTGTCGCAATTTGCGAAAGCTTTCGCAAAAATTTGCGACACTTTCGTGAGCACGAAAGTAATTTGCGAAAGTACTTTTTCCAGAAATTTGAAAAACATATTTCTGGGGTGTTTACCACAAAATAAAGACATGGCAAGCATCCTCAGGGCCGACTAGGTGAATACAAAAAATTAGGTTGATAGAGGGTCCCAAATTTAAATGCCAACCATTTTTCTGATCACCAACTGAAAACAAAATGGCCGATTTGCGAAAGTAACAGGCCCATTTGAGAAAGTAAAAATGCATTTGTGAAAGTGTTGAACTTTTTGTTAACTTTTCCCATTGACTTATAATGGGAAACTGTTTTTTGAATAACTTTTGAACCGTTTATTATTTTTTCACGAAATCTTTGAAAGGCACATCGGGGACCCCGGCTGCACATTTCCTGAAGATTTCAGGCCGGTCACGAAAACCGCATAAACCTGTAGGTGGCGACCACAGAATTCCAGAAAAGCGAACTAAGACAGATCACACTTAATAACCTGCAGCCGTGATATCTGACCAGTACGAAACTTGGCAGATCCCAAGGCCTATGGTTCTTGATCACAAATTCCAAATTTCAGGTAAATCTATCAAACGGTTGCAAAGTTATTAAGTGCAAAGTTTTGGGGTTTAACATAGAAATGGCTCCTCAACCCTAACTATGGTAGCACTACCGTGCTATCATAATGTGTGTTATATATATATATATATATATATATATATATATATAGATATAGATATACAGTGAAGCCCACCAGGATGAAGTGCAGTGCTGCAGAATTCTGCAATAGAGTAACTGCAGCAAACAATGCAATTTCAATGGGAGTTAATCCCTTTTGTCCCTGAACCCCCAGGGATGATGGACACCACACCAATTTAAATGTTGGTTGCTCGTTAGAAATTTATTCATGACACAAAGGACTATATATTTACAAGCTATATACTTTGAATTTACAAATGAATTTACATCAACAATTCTTCCCAAATTTTCTGGCTCTGGCCTTTGTCCTTCTTCTGGTCATTTCTTCTATCTTGTTTTCAGGGCCGGACACTGTGAACGGCACCCTCCTCCACACCAGAACGAGGCTGCATTACTTCCCCGGCTTTTGCCCTCCAGGCCCAGACACTTCTGAATCCGCACCTGGACCTATCCCTCCTCACTGTACCACCACTTCTGGTTCTTTGTCCCCAGCCTGTTCATCCTACCCCTGCCCCTTTCTCACCCCTGCTACCCCCTTCCTTACTTCCACTGCCCCTCCTCCAGCTTGCTACAGATGGAGGGTTCCTCTCTGGGCTAGTATCTAAGCCTTTTCTGGCCATCTGGGTCACTAGCTCCCCAATAGATCGTAGGAACAGGCACATCCCAAACTCCGACAGGTGGACTCTTTTCGATCTGAACCCTATGGGTTGATTGAAGGAAATATCCCTGTGCTGCAGGTGAAGCCCCCATCTCTATTACTATCCTGGCCATCCTCCTGTTCAGGCGCTTACTTACCTTCTCAATCAGCCTGACATTCTGCACCCCTCCATACCCTTCAGGAGGTGATATTGGACCAGTTGATTATCACCCTTGGCCAACACCCTTTAATTTCTTAATTTTTAATGAGTATTTTAAACCAATGGGGATTTTTTTCTGTTTTTCTGCATTATCTAGCTGTTATAAGTATTGTATTTTCTAAACAACTGCCATGAGCTTCTGAAGAAGGACTGGTTGGTCCTAAAGCTTATCGCACTTTGTTCTTGTTGTTACATCTATGTTGGTCCATTAAAAGGTATCAAATCATTTGCTTCTGGATCTTTAATTTCTCTAAGTCTCCCATGATGTTCTGAACCAATACCCCCCATGGCAGACTCCCTAAATCATTTTCCCCAGGTGTACCACAATGCAATCCCGGGTTCCCCATTACAATTTCAACTCCTCCATCAAAGGCATGAGCTGTGCCCACTTCATCCCCCTAATGCCTTTCCACAACACCCTTGTATGCTCAGTGTTGTATCTCAACTCTGCTTCTCTGGAGATGGCTACCACAAACCTCTCAGTCCTGCACATGAAGGAATGCCCCACTATCCAGATTTTCCTCCTGGAACCTGCCACGGAAACAAAAATACACAGTGTGAGTTGCTGTTATTATTTTCTCACATACCTCTTGTAGCTACTGGACCTCTATCGCCCCACCCTTTGTAACTCTGCCACCGCAGCCCCTCTCTCTGCTGCCACTGTGGCTGCCCCGATCCTGAATGAATGTGGGGTGAATTTGCTGGGATCCTCCCCCAGAAATGCTAGAGTGTTCTTGAGGACAGCCCCTACTTGGAAACCATGACCGGAGAGTCGTCCCCATGCTGGAACAGCAATCTCCCTGCCTTTCCCTGAGCACCCCTGGTACTCCTCCAGTGCACTCACGGTGCAGCTGGCCAACTTTGGCTTCCTCGCCAGTGACACTTGTGTCTCCCTCCCTCCCTGGTCCATTTTGGACCTGGCCAGGATGACCACCCTGTTGTGTCCCCACAATGCCTGCCCAGAGGCCGTTTTTCTGGGGCCGCCACTCCTACCAGAAATGCCCCTGCTGCAATCACTGCAAACATGGCCCAGAATAGCACCCCTTTCTGGGCTGATGTGCATATCTTTCCAGGTGACCTCCAACACCCTTTACAGCAACTCACCCCTTATGGGTTGCCATTTGTCCAGCCTGACCCCTTGTCCCCTATGCCACCCTGCCATCATGCATTTTATGATCCTACTGGCCCCTACATCGGGTCAGCCCTTGTCCTCACATACCCAGCTGATGCCAGCTAAGTTCACGACCATTGTGGCATGGGCTAGCCCATCCTCCCAGAGCTCCACCATGAACCTCCTTACCTGCTCGTCCTGGGACGGTTCATCCCTGTCCCACCCCATGCTTCTCCCTGAAGCCCTAGAACTTTGCCCATCGTAGGCCCTCAGCATATTCTCTGCCCAGGAGCCTTGGTACAGTGCCTTGGCTGTGCTCCTCCAACCTCCCATAACTGGTCTGGGTTCCCTGTCCTGTGTGGTGCCACCTGTGGCTTCAGCTCCTGAAACCTGTCAAGCTGTAATTGGGACAGACTGTCAGCCACCTCTGTGCCTTGAAAGACAAGTTCAGCCGCAGTCCCAGTAAGACCACACATTTGAGAAGCCTGCCTACCATCTCCGTCCTCCCCCTTGCCTATTGATCACCTCTACTACCCCTTTATTATCGCACCAGAACAAGATCCGCTTAACACCCTCCTCCTATCACTCTATACTTCCAGTGCCACCCATATCGGGAAGATCTCCAGGAAAGTGATGTCCTTTAGTGTTCTCCCTTCTACTCAAGCTGTCAGCCAAGGTTCTGACATCCATTTCCCTTGAAAGTATGCCCCCATGCCAAGGGTACCAGAGGCATCCATGAGCAGCTCCATATCTGTGTTCCATTCCCACTCCTCCTGCCAAAATATCACCCCATTATAGCTGTCGAGAAACTCCTCCCATACCCCGAAATCCTCTAGAACCCCTTTAGATACATCCACCCAATGGTGTGGCTGCTTTGCTTTCCCCTGTGGCTCTCCCCAAACTCCTTGTAAAAGCTCTGACTGTGCTGATGGCCTTGCAGGTGAAATTAAGGTGCCCCACAGTTGTTGTATTTGTACCAATGGCACCCTCCTCCTCCCCATGACTTGGGCCAATAGCCCCTTCAGCCGTGCTACTTTCCCCCCCACGGCAGCTGAAAACATTCTTCCTCAGTGTCCACTTCTATCCTCAAGAATTCCAACTTTTGAGCCAGGTCCTCCATCTTACCCTGTGCCAGCAGAATCCCTATCCGCTGGCACATGCTTTTGAAATGCCTCAGCATTTTCTGTGCCACCGCTCTCATTTTCCCAATGAGAAGGAAGTCATCCAAGTAGTGAATGACTCTCCTGTGCCCATACCTGGCCCCGAAAACCACTGTGTCCAAGTGCTGAAGGTTTCAAAGAGGGCAGGCCACTGAACACCCAATGGGCATGGAGTTATCAAATATATGTGCCCTGAATTGAAAACCCAGCAGGTCCCAATCTGCTGGTCTGACAGCAAGAGCCGAAATGCTGACTCAATGTCCATTTCACCAGCCATGCCCTCCTCACTGCCTGGATTAGTGCTATGGCCTGCTCCAACGAGACATACGACACCACCCTAAGGTGGTCCAGAATGCCATCATTCACCAAGGAGCCTTCTGGGTAAGATAGATAATGGATCAAATGGAATTCCCCTTCAGCCTTCTTGGGCACCATGCCCAATGGGGAAATCTGGAAATGAGTGCATGGACAGCCCTCCAGTGGGCCCTCGACCTGGCCTACTGCAATTTCCTTCTTTATGTTGGCCCCTACAATCCCTTCCTTCCCTTGCTCTGACACCAGGTTCTTGGCCCATTCACTTTCCTGCCCCACTTGAAACCCCAGTGGAAAACCCATCTGGAAACCTTTACAAAGCAGCTTCCTGCCACTTTATTCGGTATTCCTTGGTCCACCTCTACTGTCACTAGGGAGATGGGAGTACACGTCAGTGTGTACCCCACTGCCTGCACTCGGTGACCCATTACCACCACCTTCCGGGGTGCTGTGCTGCCCCTGTGGCTGTACTCTGTGGCTGCCCCCCAGCCCTGCCTCTTCATCCTTGGGGCCCTGAAAGCGCTGCTCATAAGTGTGCCCCCATTCTCCCTGTCAGCTCTGCCAGCAGCTGGAGGCCAGGTGCAATCCCCAAATTTTGAGCAGACGTGTTGAACTTACAGTTGCCCCATGTGCAGGTGGTCTTGCTGTAGCCCCAACATGCCTTTGCCCCTGTGACTGGAGTGTTCTTCCTTGCTTGGTCTCCTACTCTCCCCCTTCCCTGGAGAGGGTTCTCACCCACAGTTCCGAGTGGATATAGTCCCATCTCAGGTACCCTTTTGCTACCACTCACTTCCGGAAGGTCTCATCATACTTCAGCCACCCATACACAACTTTTGCCTTGTATGCCTCCTGAATAATGGACATATATGTCAGCAAGGGTTTGTGAGCTCCGGTTGCTTCTCCAGCATCAATGCACTATATATTATGAACCCACCTTGCCAATTTTCTATAGTCTTCCCTTTATATTTTGCTTCTTCTGTCTTATGGCCCACCACTGCCAGCACCACTGCCATTTCCGATTTACCCACTGATTCCTTCTGTTCATACTTCATGGCTGTGTCCTCGTCCACGAGCTCAAAGATGTTGATGTACTCCCCTTTCCAAATTTTCTCTTTGATTGAGGCCAGCACCTGGTCCCCAATTGAACAGCCGGGGGGCCCTTCGTACAATTTCTTGTTTGCCACTGCACCTCCCCCTCTTTTTCTGGCCCAGCCTCTTTGCATTTTAAAGCCTGTACTGCCTGCTCCAACTTCTCAATTCCCATGTCCCCCGTACTGTCCAGCGGCCCCTCAAGATAGTTCTTCAACCCGGTTCTCATCTGTGATGTCCACATCATCCTTACCCCCATCCAAGTTCCCATAGTCCAGCTCCGGAGTGGACAGGGGCACTGGTATCGGTGCTTTGTGTGGGACTTCCTGCCTGGGTCTCTTACCCCCTCTGCCCCTACCTGGGCTCTCTTCCCGATCTTTGCGTTTCTTCTGTTCTTCTTTCTCCTCCTCTCTCTTTTTTGCTGCTGCCAATAGCTCCATCATCTGCCCCATCAGGACTGACACCTCCTGCAGCATCTTTTCACTGGTCAGCTGGGCTCATTCATGCCATGCCTGCTTCTCTGTCTTTGCAGTCTGCAGATGAAAGGTTATATGTCAGACCTGTACCATCACCTCTATCCCATTTTCCAAGGCTGGATGGGCTGGCATGTTACCCCATCCCTCGGTCCAGCAGACCCACTCCCGAGCCCTGTTCTGGGCCTGCCATCCCAGTGTCTGTTGTCCTGTGTCTTAGCGAGCCAATGCTGTCCCATCCCTTTCTATTAACATTTATTTATTTACTATATTTTTTTATCCATTTCACATATCTACTGTATATATTATTATTATTCATAGGTTTCATAGGTATACAGAGCTTTTAAAGACAAAGTCCATATGCTCGCCATATGTTTTTAAGAATATCCCACTAGACCATTATTTATTAAATAATTATCCAGATCTCTCTTAAAGACTTCTATACCACTACTAACAATTATTTCCACTGGTAGTTTATTCCAGATCCTAGGTGCTCTTACTGTCAGCCAGTGCTTCCTGTTATTTGAACGGAATCTATCTGATTTTATCTGTAACAGGTGTGCTCTAGTATTATGATTATGATCCATGATTTCCAAATCAAGCTGTTCCCATAATATTGGATCATTTAGGGCCCTATAAATCAAACACATATCCCCCCTTAATCTTCTGAACTCCAGAGAGTATAACCCCAACGTACTAAGCATCTGGTTATAGTCCATCCCTTGAGTCTCTGAGCACAGGAGAGGTCCCAGAAGACTGGAGAAGGGCTCATGTGATCCCACTCCACAAGAGTGGTAGCAGGGAGGAGGCGGGGAACTACAGACCAGTCAGTCTTACCTCAGTAGTGGGCAAGATTATGGAAGCACTCCTTAAGGAAAGGATAGTGCAACACCTGGAATCCATAGGGGCACAGGATCCAAGACAGCATGGGTTCACAAAAGGAAGGTCCTGTCAAACTAATCTCATAGATTTCTTTGACTGGGTAACCAGAGTGGTGGACCAAGGGGGAGCAGTTGATGTCGCCTACCTTGACTTCAGCAAAGCTTTTGACACTGTTCACATAGAAGATTGATAAATAAGCTAGGTAGGCTCGGGTGGGTCAGAAGTTGGTCAACTGGGTGGCAAACTGGTTGACTGGCAGAAAACAGAGTGGTGGTAAATGGTATACAGTCAGAAGAGATGCAAGTCACAAGTGGGTACCTCAGGGATCAGTCCTGGGGCCAGTCCTATTCAACATCTTCATTAGTGACCTAGCAGATGGACTAGAGGGTAAGGCTTGTCTGTTTGCAGATGACACCAAGATCTGCAACAGAGTAGATGATCCAGATGGGGTGGGCAGAATGAGAAGAGATCTGGATAAACTAGCAGAATGGTCAGAAGAGTGGCAACTGGGATTTAATGCAAAGAAGTGCAAAGTCATGCACATAGGGAAGAGAAACCCTGAAGCCACTTATAGGCTGGGAGGGGAGTTGCTAGCAGTCACAAAGGAAGAAAGAGACTTGGGCATCATCATCACTGATGACCTGAAATCATCCAAGCAGACCTCTAAAGCAGTAGGTAAGGCTAGGGGGGTGTTAGGGTGTATTAGTAGGGGTATCACAAGTCGTAAGAGGGAGGTAATAATCCCTCTGTACAAGACATTGGTTAGGCCCCATCTGGAGTACTGCGTGCAGTATTGGAGGCCACACCTTCACAAGGACATTAACCAAATTGAGGCAGTCCAGAGAAGGGCAACCAAAATGGTGCAGGGACTGCATCAGAAGACATATGAGGACAGATTAACGGAGCTCAATATGTATACCCTTGAGCAAAGGAGGGAGAGGGTGATATGATCGAGACATTTAAACACCTTAAGGGCATAAACAAGGTGAAAGAGTCTAACATGTTTAAATATAAGAAAATAGCAGGACAAGAGGACACAGCATGAGATTAGAGGGAGGCCGATTAAGGGGAATGTGAGGAAATTCTTTCACAGAAAGGGTGGTAGATGCATGGAATGGCTTACCACAAGAAGTAGTGGCTATGAATACAGTGCAGGGCTTCAAACAGGCATGGGATAGGCATAAGGGAGCAATACAAATGACTATGAATAGATAGGTCACTGACATAGCAAAGGCCGATGGCACATTTATAAGGTAGAAAAAGAAATGGGCAGACTGGATGGGCCTTGCGGTCCTTATCTGCCGTCAACTTCTATGTTTCTATGTTACTTCCTTGATTTTATGGGTGGCTCTTCTCTGGACCCTCTCAATGAAGCTATATCCCCTTTTTAAATGGGGACCACAACCGGAGCAATATTCCAAAATGTGGATGCACCAATGATGTATATAATGGCAAAAGAACACCCTTATCTCTACTCTTAATATGTTTATTAATACAGTATTGTATGCTACCCACTTTTTAATTATCTGATTATAATGGGCTGTGAAGTTCAGGTTATTACTGATTTTATTCCCAAATCACATTCCTCTGAGGTCTCTTTGAGAAATTTAACTCCCATTTTATAATCATGTAGAATATTGTATTCCCCAAATGCATCACACTGCACTTATCCACGTTGAAAAATGAACCATGCTTGTGTGCCCAAATTTCTAACTCACTTAGGGCTGATTGTAATAAATCTGCATCCTTATTAAAGTTAACCACCCTTCCTAGTCAGGTATCATCTGCAATTTTGAAAACCTAATATCTGGGGAGGCCTTCATTGTCCCTATATAGGCATTAAACAGGCAGGGACCCAACACCGAACCCTGCGGCACACCACTAGCCACTCTTTGCCAGTTGGAGAATTCTCCTTTTATACAAACTCTGTGACTCCTGTCTGTCAACCAAGATCTTATCCAACAAATTATATTATGGTTAATTCCGATATTGACCAGAGTTTCAAGTAGTTTGACGTGGAGTACCTTGTCAAATGCCTTGGCAAAATCCAAGAAGATAACATCCACGGAACTACCCCCGTCCAACGCCTGATTATTATTATTGTTTATATGCACCCCCACATCCCGGTTCCCGACAATGCATGGGCCCCTCTTAGCGGCCTTCCCATACCTGTGGGGGTTGCTGGGTGGAAGGCCTTTTGCACTGGGCCACTCATGGCTAGTGCACGTGGCCTGGGCCATGAGCCCCTGACCTTCGACTGTTGGTGCCAATATCCACTGTGAGGCCTCTTCCGCTATGGCTGTATGGCATGGCCCTTTTTCTATGCCTGCCTTGTCCTCAGCCTGAAGCTGCAGGTTCCCCAGTATGCCTGGGTTCTTGGTATCCCTTGCCCGTCCTGAGGCTCCTTTCCCCCATCTGATCGCTCCATTGCATGCTTCCACCTCCCCAGTCATTCCCTCCTTCACCTCCTCCAGGGCAAGAAGATTTTTTTTAACCCCGCCATGGCTCCCAGCCATCTGGGCAGCATGGTCACCTCGTGCTTCTAGAAGGCTGCAAATGCCCTTCCACACCAAATTACCCTAGGCCTAAAACATTGCCTGCTCTGCACCCTCTCTCTCCATGATCCTCACCCAGCCTCTAGCCAGGTTTCACTTGTGCCCTCCCATGACCCGCCAGTCTCCCAAACCTACTTTCATTTTGTTGGCCAGTCTCCCAGCCTGATCCCCTACTACCACTGCATGTTGTCCCTGATTTACAATTCAATTTACATCAACAAGATAACAAGCCCACAACCCCCACCCCCTCTAGGCCGTGCGGACCCGTGGCCTCAGGTCTCCTTCTTCCTCCTTTACAGCAAACTGTGCCATCCTGGCAGGCACCTCAAACTATGCTCCCCCAGCAACCCGCTAGGATTCTGTCTCCTCTTGTGAGGAGCTTGAATTCCCCTTCCAGCTGCATTGTTGCCCACCGCCTGACCGCCGTGAGCCTCCTTGCAGCCTGCACTTCCCCACCCCTCCAAAAAACACCAGCCTCTCTGGACTCCCATCTGGCCTGCCATTTGCCCTCTTGCCGTGTTCAGTGCCCTGCAGGAAAAACCCAACCAGCTCACTTCAGCAATGGTAAAGCAGAAACAGACAAAACACCAGTAATCACACAAACGTCCCTTTATATATATATATATATATATATATATATATATATATATATATTTTTTTTTTTAACCACAACGCGGTAGGTGCATCCATTTGTGTGTCTTTCGAATTCTATTGGTGTGCCATGCTGTGACTAGGAAAAAACCCTTTCCCTCCAGTGTCAGCCGACCCAATGTCCTTCCCCCCGTGTCTCCTAACTGTCCTACTACACACCACGCTCCACCAGCATCTAAGCCCTTCCACCTTTATAAATCCAGTCTCTTGATGGCTTCCCTTTCGCTGATTTTTTTTAAACCTTTGTCCCAACGCCATGTGGTTCCACAAACCGCTCTGTCTGCACCATGCCACTCTACCTCGCTGCTCCTACGGCATGTTTTCTCCATACACCCAGCCACAGCGGAAGGCTCTGCTTGCTCCTTCCATCAGCAACAAGTACTTCTTCAAAAATGCTCCAACTACATTTTTTTTATTATTATTCCTTATGTCTCGACCTGCTGCACTCCTTCTTTCTTCCATTCATCTAAACCTCTACTGAGCATGACACAAGTCATCCAAACCACAGTGCTAGCCAGCTACATTTTTAATATTATTCCTAAATATTACTCCTCTTGTCTCAAAACCCTGACGCCCTCCTCCTTCCTCTAATTTACCTAAGCCTCTTCAAACACGAGACAAGCAATCCACACGACAGTGTTAGCCAACAAATGTACCACATGGCCTACTAGGCCTAAAAGTCTATGTGCCTTTCCTGCTAACTTGCCAAACCATGTGCTGAGTTCTCAGAAGAAAAATTCCCAGCAAAAGAGGTTGTCCTGCCTAAACTCTGGCCTATTATACCCCCAATCAGCCTGGTCAGGACCCCTTTGTTTCCTCCCAGCTAATCCTTGGGGTTCAGGCCTGCCCTTGTCATATTACCCTTCCTTGCCTGGTGATGTCATCAGGCCCTCCCCTCTAACCCTCAGTTCCTCCCCTCCCCTTCCTTCCTTCCTTCCTAGGCACCCATTCCTGATAGGGATCATTGGACAACCTGGCCTGCCTTTTTAATGGCAAGCCCCATTGTCATGCAGTAAATCTGTGACACTCACGCTTCATCCTGGTGGGCTACACAGTATGCATTTATGTATATATTTCTATATAGATATATATTAGAGGTGTGATAGCACTCCCATAGTTAGGGTTAGTACAGCCTTTCAATGTTAAATCTGAATTTTGCACGTAATACCTTTGTCATTTTACAACCAAATAACCCCAAAATTGGTGTGTGCTGTCATGTTGCCATTGTCACAAGATGTGGAAAGTTTCATGATGGCAGCTGTTACAGTTTTTGAGCTATAAAAGTAAAAATGCAAAAGAAAATTTTTGTTTCCATAGGATAACATGGGATTTTTGCTGTCATATACAACACACACAGAATTAAGTTTGCCTCTGATATTTTAGGCATAATGGGGTGTGTGCCAAAGGTGTGCCTTTAGATGGTTTGGTGTAAAATTATATTATAATTTTTGAATTATAATAATTTTTATGATAGATGCAGGACAGGCTGATCGAACAGTAAATAACATTTACTGTTCGAACAGTAAAGTGCGAATGGTAAATGTCATTTACCATTCTCAATTTACTGTTCAAATGGTAAATGTTTGAATGGTAAATGCCATTTACTGTTCGAAAAGTAAATGTTTGAATGGTAAAAGCCATTTACCATTCACACTTTATTGTTCACAGTTTCACTTTTCAGTTCCTATTCCGCCATCTTGTTTTGAGTTAGCGAGGGTGGAAAACTTAAATATTTTAAAAAATACTGCCCCGAGGTAAACACTAACAGTTGTGTTTACCTAATCGGGGCCTGAGGAACACTCTCCTGACATTATGTTTTTTTGCGGCTGGTCCAAAATATGCTTTCTCTGGTGGTAGTGTGTGGCAGAAACCTGACAATTACCTTGTGTATGACATTATTGGGGGGAGGTTGTGGTCAATAGCCCCTGCTAATTTTTGGGGCAAACAGACCCCAAAATCAAGTTCCTCAGCCCCCGATTAGGTAAGCATGCAATTGTTTACCTAATGATTGTTTGTTTTTTCCCCTTTCACGTCTTCAAAGGGGAAGGGAGCTGAGGACTATTCATGTATTGTAATCGCTGCCAATGTACCATCCTGCATCGAACTGCCATTCTTTACTGAACAGCATGGCAGTTCCATGCAGGATTCTGCATTGTATTTTTCTGACATGGGGTGCCCATTCCTCCTGTTGACAGTAGCCCCCATCCCCCTCAGTGTGGGACACTGGGTCACCACTCCCAGTGTCCGAGTATGTTCTTCCCCACCCACCCCATAGCACTGATCCCTTTCCATTTTAATTTGCTGGCAGCAATGTGCTCCAATTCCCATGTCGGCGGTAGCCCCCCTACTCCCGACAGTGTGGGACACTGGATAGCCCACTCCCAGTCTCCCCATTTGTGTGCTTTAGGCCTGTATTGTGGGACACTGGGTAGTCCGCTCCCAGTGTCCCCCTGTAGTGTCCATCCCACCATTACCACACAACTGGCCTTCACCCACCTTTAACAAAGCCCGCTCTGAGATCACAGGCCTCAATCTAACCCAGGTCATCTCAGAACCAGCTCGCTCAAACCACAAGACAGGCAACCACTTCCTGATTGACTGAGCCCTCACCTCCCACCCTCACCAAGTCTTCAATGCTGGCCTACTTCCCAAATCTATAAGCGACTACCATATCACTTACATAGTCCGCAAAATCCATCGGCTTAAATCCCCTCCAAAATTTCTTGTTCAAAGGTCTTACAAATCTCGAAACATTGCACCCCTTCTGGATGAATTAGCCCACACAAACTGGGGTTCCAACCGTAGTAACTACACCATAGATGATGCCCTGCTACATTTCCGGAATACCTTATTTAGCACCTGGGATAAACATGCCCCCATGCATCAGATCAGGATCCGAGGGACACACCTTCCCTGGATTTCCCCTGAACTAATAGCATGCCAAAATGCTAGGGACAAAGCTGGAAATACTACAAGTCTACACTCCTCCCAAGTGATTACATAATCTACAGTATTACTCCATAACAAGTGCACCAAAGCCACCTGCTTAGCCAAAGCCGAATACTTTAACTCCAACCTCAATGCCAACCTGCTTAATCCATCTAAATTTTGGAAAGTTATCCACTCCCTTCCCCCATGTCAAATCCTACCCCTTTCTATTCTCACGTGGTAGTTTTCTCTCAGACTCACTCACGGTTTCCTCCGAGTTCAATTCCTACTTCACCACATGTGCTACATCACTTCTTGCCTCCCTACCAATGGTAGCTCTACCTTCGCACCATGCTGATGCTGCAAATCTCCCCCGGATCTAACACCTTCTACTTTGGGACCATCTCCCCATTGGAAACTCTTGCTGCACTATTCTCCATAAACCCTACCAAGGGAAAGTCCCCTGATGGGCTAGACCCCAAACTCCTCTACCTCTCTGCACCTGCCATTGAAGCTCCACTAGCTGCCCTACTAAACCTATCTTTTGCCTCTGAATCAGTCCTGTGGAGTGGAAACATGCCATAGTCCTCCCACTTCCCAAAGGAGGGAGACCCCACCTCTGTGGACAACTACCATCCCATCTCCCTCCTCCCTGCCCTAGCAAAACTCCAGGAGCACCTCGTGCTCTCTCAACTCTCCAACTTCCTCTCAGAATCTAACTTATTTACCCCTTACCAGTCTGGTTTTAGAAAGAACCACTCTACCTCCACCTCCCTCCTATGACTCTCCAACTCAGTTCTCTCGGGGAGGGACAAGGGTCTCATTACTGCAGCCATCTTTCTCGATCTAGCCAAAACATTCAACACTGTCTCCCACCCCCTGCTGCTATCCTGTCTCTCTGAAGCTGGCCTATCCATGCCTGCCTCCAGCTGGTTCAGAGCCTACCTGGAAGGGCAAACCCAATCCGTCAAAATTGCTGGTTCAACCTCTCCCCCACTCCCTATAAATACTGGTGTCCTCCCAAGGCTCAGTACTCAGCCCCATCCTCTTTTCCATCCTCCTAAACAACCTGCCTCTTGCCTGCTCACCTTCCTCAATTCACATGTATGCAGATGACACCATCCTCTTTTACTCAGGCTGTACCCCTGAGGAGGTTACTACCAGTCTCCAGGTGGATTTCAACAAAGTTCAGCACTGGTTTAGCTCCCATCAACTCTCCTTTAATGCCAAAAATACAGTCTCCATGACCTTCAACACTAGGCAGAGACTATCCAGGCTTACTACTCACCTGAACTTCCACACCCTTGATGGGACCGTCCTTGAAGACGTGCCAACTTTCAGGTACCTTGGCATCTGGCTTGACCAACATCTATCTTTCTTGGCACATGCGGATGCTATCCTGAAAAACTATGACCTAAGCTCGCGCTCTCTACAGGAACCACAGTTGCCTCCCCTACCAGTGAGACACAAAATTCTGCAGAAAATGCTATTACCTACATTCTACTACTGTGATGTAGTCTACAGTGCTGCTCCTAAGTCACGCTATCTAAACTGGACCCCTTTTCAACGCTTTCTGCGCTTTGCCCTCAATGCCCCCATCGCACCCACCACTGCAAGCTTTACCATGCAATGGCCTTCCCTCCCTTGACAGCGGCGCCTACTCCACTGTGCTACAATTTGCATCTAACCTCTGGCTCAGGTCCCTTCCACCCTACCTCACCTCCTCCCTATCCCCAACCCCAACCCCAACCCCTCACATGCCCTTAGATCTACTGACTCTTGCCTGTTAGTAATCCTCACAGCTGGGCCAAGCTGGCCAATCGGCCTTCTCCTACCACCTCCCAAAGCTCTGGAATGACTTGCTGACACCAATCTGGCACTCCTCTTCTAGGTATTCCATCTCCTCTGCCCTATCAAACTACTGTGCCATAAACTGCCAGTGTCACTGACCCCCCCTCTGTATTACCTTCTCCCTTCCTCCCCCTCTGCCCTATCGGAGACCCTATGCGGCCTGACCAGCGACCTTAGCTATGGCTACAAATGCTGGCATATATTCCCAACCTAGGCACTTACCCCATACTGCACTTCTTGACTCTGTCTTCCTCCATGACTACAGCTAGTAGCCAACATGTATGGAAGACATATTTCACACCCTTTGCCATTATAATCCTTGTACAATCTCTCCCTCACTCCATGTAACAATGTGGACAACAATGTGGATACCTCCTTGTGGCAATGTTTCCTATGGTCTTCCTACCTCATGTTCCTGGGGTGTTATACCTATGTACCATCGTGTAATTTCACTCTGGGTTGTTATACCTATGTACCATCATGTAATTTCACTTGTGTAATTTTGTTTCCTTTACAAATGTATGCAATGCTGTCCTCTGTAACCCCCCCCAGGTCACACCGTGGGTAGAGCATCTTTTGCTCAGTGCCTTTCTTAGTGAAACATTTCAATAAATAAAATTATTGTTGGACCACAGGAGCCCTCCCAGAGTTCAAAAATTACTGTACATGTATCTGAAAAAAGAAAACAGTCCACCAATGTCTTTTTTATCTTGAAAAAATGAAAATGATCCCTTGTCCTCTTACCCCATCCAACCCTCTCTCTCTGCATCCAACTCCACGCACACCTTACCCCACACTTATCTCTGGAGGTCAGCAGCTGTGATCTTCTCTGTACCAGGATATTCTGCACTCCTCAAAGCCAGACACGTGAACTGAGGAATAAGGTACAGTAAGTGCCGTATAATGGCTGTTAATGACATTTTGAACTTAGGGTCATAACTTTTCCATTTTTTGAAATTTTACCAAATTTTCAACATAGCCTTTCTGGGACCCACCTCATCAACACTGTCACTGTCATTTCTTTAATCAGACCAGTAAAGTGATTTTGCGGTCACTGTGTGAAATTGCCTTTGAGACTGATTAATGCAAATGATGTGCCATGTAGAGGGGTCCCAAAGCTCCATGTTTAAAATTTTGTGGAAAAATTCCAAAAAATGACTGGGTTATGAGTGTGCATTGTGCAGTTTCTATGCAGGCTCGTAACTTCTCCAATGCTTAATATTTTCATTCCAGAATTTCAACATAATCATTTTTTCACACCACCTTATGAACAGTACAGCTATCATTTTTCACATCCTGCCCCAAATGTGTTTTTGCATCTGAGGCACAGAATGGTGCAGCCACTGTGCAAAATCAACTTTTGGGATGGATTAACAAAATCACTGTGCCAGTGTTCATGAGGTGAGGTCCCAAGAGGCCATGTTGAAAATTTGGTGAAAAATCCTGAAAATCCTCAAGTTACATGCATCTGTTGAATTTATTCTACACACACACATATAATTTGTGGGACTGGAGCACAGGTCCAAGGACCCTGCACTCCCTGATAAAATAAGGATCACTGCATTATACTATCTCCAAGAAGGAAATTCTGTGCAAAAAACTATATTAATACATTCAGTTAGGGTTTTATTCAAGCATCAAAAAGCTGGGAAATTAAATGTGGTTTACCAACCATACCCTCCACACATCACCCCTCTCACAAACAACTGGCATCAGACGCCCAGCCATGGGCTGTCATGCGCCCGTCAACGTTTTGACATTGAATGGGGGGAGTTAGGGCTGATGCAAGCCTGGCACGTAAGTGGAGTGTTGAGGTGTAGGTTGGTAACCTATCATTTCAACATGCTAACAAACTAACTGCTATAGTTTTTGCAATAATCTATCTATATCTATCTATCTATCTATCTATCTATCTATCTAGTATGTGTATATATATATATATATATATATATATATTTATTTTATGGTAGCATGGTAGTGCTACCATAGAGTTGAATAGCCCTTTAAGGTTAAAGGGTGAAAATTTGCATCTTAATAACTTTGCCACTGTTCAACAGATTTCACTGAAATTTGGTAGGCTTGAGGCGTAACCAAAGATCTTGGGATCTGCCAACTTTCGTACTGGTCGGATATACAGCTGCAGAGTTATTAAGCAACATCCGTGTGCATATTTACTTTTTTTGCGCATTCTTTGCTCGTGCCTACAGGTTGCACAGTTTGCATGACTGATCCAAAAACTTCAGGGAACATGCAGCTGGGGTCCCCAATGTGCCTTTTGAAGATTTTGTGAAAGAATATTAAATGGTTCAAAAGTTATACAAAAAACAAGTTCCCATTATAAGTCAATGGGAAAAGTTAACAAAAAGTTAAACACTTTCGCAAATGCACTTTTTAGTGTTATAAATGGCCCTAGTAGTGTCATGAGTCAGCCATTTTTTTACTAATCACAGAAATGCTTGGCATTTAAAATTGGGACCATCTAGGGACATAATTATTTTTATGTTTACCTATTCGAGCCCTAAGGATGCTAGCCATGTTTTTCAGGGGGTTATAACACCCCAGAAATTAGTTTTTCAAATTTTGGAAAAAGCAGTGTTAAAGTAGGGTCGCACTCATGACATTTTCGCAATTTTGTGAAAGCTATTAAATCACGACACTACTTTTCCAGACTATGGCCAAAATTACAGGAGTTCTTTGCCATCCTGCTGCAAAAGAATGGTTTGGTCTTTTGAGTTGAAATTTGGTGGAAGGCAGCCAACATCTCACAGATGTGTCTTTTATGTTTGTTGACAAAATATTGCACGGATGCCAAGTTATGATACTCTGAAGTTGACATTTTTCCCATAAACTGCATGGTGGCCTCGCCCGCCTTTCAGTGCTCGTACCTTGGAAACAGTGCGAGATACTTTGGCTCACGCATGCAGTGAAAACCTAGCCAGGACAGTCATGAATCAAGTGAAATTTTAATTTTTTTCTACGTCGTTCGGTTACTGCTATATTACCATTTTAGTATTACAACTGCTCATTTTCTGCTCTGAGGTCCATTATTATGCATACATTCTTTGTTTTCACTGTGTTTCTCAATGGAGGTTTTGGGGAAAAATACAGTGTGCGCTCCAGTTACTGTTACATGTAGGGTTTAAACTTCTGTTTCTCTGCCCATTTGCATTACCGTTCCTGTGTATGCCACCGTGTGCATTACCCTTTACGTTTCCATTTGCATTAGTTACCATTTGTGTCTGCACTACTGTTTATCTTTGTCTTTCGCTTAGCGTCACCATGCGCATTACCATTTCTGTTGGCGTCCGCCCTTCCATTTTTGTTTGTGTTTGTCTTTTGTTTTGCATCATCATTGTTCTTACCATTACCATTTGTGTTTCCAAATGCTTTCCTGTGCCCGTGCACATTGCATTTCCATAAATGCTTGCTTTCGCTTTTCTGTTTCCTTTGGCGTGATTGTTGCTGTTACCGTTACCATTTGTGTTTCCATTTACAGTACCATGACCATGCGCTTTACGGCTTGCTTTTCTGTTTCTGTTTCCTTTGGCATTATTGTTGCTATTATCATTACAATCTGCATTTACAATTGCGGTAACGTGACCGTGCACGTAACAGTTTGCGTTTCTGTATGCGCTTGCGTGCGCGTTTCTGTTTCTGAATCCTTTGGCATTATTTTAGTTGTTGCCATTACCATTTGCATTCCCAGTTGTGGTACCGTGACCATGCATGTTATGCTTTGTGTTTCCATATGCACTTGCATTTACCTTTCCGTTTCTGTTCCCTTTGGCATTATTGCTGCTGTAACAGTTAACATTTGCATTTGCAATAGCAGTACCATGACTGTGTGCATTACCAATTGTGTTTTTATACACACTTGCATCTCTGTTTGTGTTACTTTTCACTTTGGCATCACTTTGCACTTGCGTTTCTATTAACGTTTGTGTTACCATTTACATTTGCATCACCATGTGTGTAACCATTAGTGCTTGCATTTGTGTTGCAGTTACAGTTACAGTTACTATGTTACAAGACATCACGTGGTGGGATCCCGGGCCATTCCACATTCTATTCACTATTTATAGTCCTCATTCTCAAAAAGAAGGGAAATTAATGGCAAAAAATCCACTTAATGCATCAATTAGGGTTGTTCCACAGCAACAAAAGCAAGGAAATTCCGTGTTGAGTTGAAAGCCCCTTGCACCCTCAGTCCACCTCCCCAACTGACATCGGGGTGTACATTGGGGTCATTGGTCCTAACCCCATTCTCCTATACCTCAGCTTCTTTACATGTGATGGGGTGAGGAGTTAGCGACCCCAATTGAACACCCCGATGCCAGATGGGGGGTGAGCTGGGAGGGTAATGGGGGCTTTCAAACCTAACACTGAATTTCCTCACTTTGTCACTGTGAACAACTCTAACTGATGCATGAAATTATTTGCAATAAATATATATATATATATATATTATTTTTATTTTTTTAATTTAGTTGTTTAACCAGGAGTAGCACACTAAGCTGAAAACTTTTTTACAGGAGTGACCTGGGAGCACTGGGAAGTTAAGTGACTTGCTCAGGGTCACACAGTATGCGAGTGGAAGCTGTGGGATTGAAACCCAGGTCTGGTCAGCTGGGTATCACCAGATTTGCAGCTCAGAGCCTTAAACCACTGTGCTATACTGCCTCGCTATATATAATATATATATATATATATGCACTCATTGCAAAAAACTTCATTAATGCATCAGTTAGGGTTGTTATTACACAGGAAAAAGTTTGGAAATTCAGTCTTAGGGTTACCAACCCTACCCCACCCCCACTCTCCACACACCAATAGACTTTGGGTTGTGCCTTGGGGTTGTAGGCCCTAAATCTCACCCCATTCCATTTGTAAGGAAGCTGAGTGGTACAGTATAGGACAATGGGATGAGAGTTAGGCCTGATGACCACAAGGGGGTCACTATAATGACAACCTTAATTGATGCATTAATGAAGTTTTTGCAATGAATTTCCCATCTTTTTGGAAAAGTGTGATGTTACTCTTATGTGGTTGAGGGAGTGCAGGGCCCTCTGGGCCCTGTGCTCCCATCATGCATACATTTTGTAATTGTCTCTGATTTTAATGTGTTAGCACATGGCATGGAGGGCCCTATGCTCCCATCCATACATAAGCATACTGTGCTCCCACTACTGAGTAATGTACAGCCTTGTGCTCCCATTATTGCATAATAGGATCCAAATGTGGAAGCGCAGGGCCCAATGGGCCCTGATTTCCCATGTACCCATAAGTATAGAGACATTGCACAAGCCTAGAGCCATTCCGGTAACCCTTGTGCTGCAAAGTTGCAATATCTCAGGAACCGTAGGAACTTTGGAAAAATTCCTTCACATTTGTTTTAACGGCCACCTCCATACATGCTCACTACACCTAAAAGTGTACTTAGCTGCACTCAGCAAAAAATCAGTATTTTAAACCGTTTTTGAGATATAGCTGCTGAAAGGTGCCACGACCACCACAATGTTATCCTATGGGATAATTCACAACTTCATAGTGTTGTAACTATGGAACTGATGTCCATTACTTACCATACCAACAAAGGGCACATCTGCAGGGCAAGGGCTTGCCCACCCTGCAAATTTCAGCCCAAAAGTCCTAACTGTTTCTTGCTATGAAGCAGTAAAGAAACTGATTTTTGGGCAGTTTACCTGCTTTCAGTTTCAGATCATATATTTCCCTCATAAGCTATAATGGTAAAGTTTAATAACTTTGAACAGATTAATATTTTTCACCAAACCTTCAAAACACAATCTGTGAGACAAAGGCTTTCTACCATGAAAATTTCAGACCACAACCTTTCAGAGATCCAGGAGGAGAAAGAAATGTCAAAAAACATGTATTTTTCTGTTTTTTCAACAATCTGTATCTCAGAAACCACAAAGCAGATTCACATGCAATTTGAGATATCACAAGACCTACTCAGAGACATTATGCTTGCCAAATGTCATGTAAATCCTTTAGAACAGTTCCAAAGTTATTAACATTCAAACATTCAGGTTTAACATAGGAGTTACCTTACTGTGTTATTCTATGGGAACATTTGCAACTTTGGAGTACTGTAAGTATGAAACTGGCATCCAGTTCTTCACTAAACCAGCAAAAGGCACATCTGTGGGACAAAGGCTTGCCAACCAGCAAAATCCTTGACTGTGAGTCAATTCTCATCTGCAAGAAGGGTCATCTGGTCCCTAAGTCACGGTAAAGGTTTTTGCTACCTCACGAAAGGGGATCGGCTCATGAGCTGGGATTTTGTCAGCTCACGAAAGGGGATCAGAAGTCAGTCATGAAAGAAGAATTTCAAAATTTGAAATGGGCATTTTTTTTGGCCAAAATAAAGCAAACCAAAGGTATAGGTTTGTAAAGGGCATCACCCTGAGCAAAACCCATGCCTTATTGCAACAAGAAGTCACCCATGTAGGAAGCTATGCCATTTTATTTGGGGGGGGGAATGAAAACAAGATGGTTCATGAAAGAGGAATTTTTCCTCACAGACTGGGATTTTTTTAATTTCCTTTCCTGAGCTGACAAAATCCTTGAACATGAGCCCAATCCCCTTTTGCAAAAAAAATATTTAAATCTTGGAGTGAACTGAGCATGTGCAGAACCCCAAAATTAAAAATTAAATAACTTTAGAATGGATTAATATTTTTTAACCAAACCAATGCTGGATTATTCTTTGACCAAAACTCTTTCCGCGTTCCAAATTTCAGGCCAAAACATGAAATGGTGTAGTCACAGCATGATGGTGAAACAAAAGTGTCAAAAGTGGTGAAAAATGCATTTTTCAGTGATTTGCTGCTCAAAATCTGTAAGTCTGACCAAAACGAGACTTGGCAAATAAAGAGATCTACATTATGAGACCATGCATTCCAATTTTGTGCAAATCCGATGAATGGTTGCAAAGTTATTAATGTGCAAAATTTGGGTTTTAACATTAAAGTGCCTACTCAACCCTAACTATACTGGTGCAACCACGCCAGTACTTTATATATATATATATATATATATATATATATATATATATATATATATATATATATATATATATATATATATATTATGGTAGCTTAGTAGTACTACCATAGTTAGGGTTGAGGAGCCGTTTACATGTTAAACCTAAAATTTTGCACCTTAATAACTTTGCAACCGTTCAACAGATTTGTCTGAAATTTGGAATACACGATCAAGAGCCATACATCTTGGGATCTACTGTTTGTTCTGTTCGGATATATACGGCTGCAGAGTTATTAAGCATGATCTGCATGCACGTTTATACTTTTTTGAATTCTTCGCTTGTCCCTACAGGTCACACGGTTTGCATGACCGGTCCAAAAAACTTCAGGGAATGTGTGGCTGGGGTCCTCGATGTGCCTTTTGAAGATTTCGTGATAAAATATAAAATGGTTCCAAAGTTATTCAAAAAACAATTTCCCATTATAAGTCAATGGGAAAAGTTAACAAAAAGTTCGACAGTATCACAAATGCACTTTTTTGTGTTGCAAATGGCCCTAGTAGTGTCGCAAATCCGCCATTCTGTTTTCAGTTGGTGATCAGAAAAATGCTTGGCATTTAAATTTGGCACCCTTTAGCAACACGATTATTTTTGTGTTTACCTAGTTGGACCCTGAGGATGCTAGGCATGACTTTATTTTGAGGTTAAACACCCCAGAAATATGTTTTGACAATTTCTGGAAAAGGAATATTACATAGTAGTGTGCACCTAGCACTTTCGCAAATCTGTCGAAAGCTTTCTTTAAATCACGACACTATTTTGCGACACTATGCCCAAAATAACAGGAATTCTTTGCCACCCTGCTGCAAATGAACGGTTTGGTCTTTTGGTTTGAAATTTGGTAGGCAGGCAGCCAAGATCTCACAGATGTGCCTTTTGGTGGCTTGGTGACAAAATATTGCATGGATGCAAAGTTACAAGTACTTCGAAATTTACACTTTTTCCCATAGACTAACATTGTGGCATCCGCTGCATGAAAGGAATTCTTTGCCACCCTGCTGCAAAATAACGGTTTGGTCTTTTACTCTGAAATTTGGAGGAAAGAAAGCCAACAACCTACAGATGTGCCTTTTGGTGGTTTGGTACAAAAATATTACAGGGCGGCAAAGTTATGGCACTCTGAACTTCTCTTTTTTCCTCATAGGATAACATTACGCCGTTTGCAGCGCCTTTCAGGGCCCGTATCTCAGAAGCTGTGCGAGATACGGACTTTTCATCAGAAAAGTTCTTAGCCCCCTAGTGGGGACTAAGCACAAAACTAGCCAGGAAAGTCATAAATCATATTACTTTTACATTTTTTTTCTATGTCATACGGTTCCTGAGATATAAGCAATTTAGTATTCCAACTCCTCATTTTCTGTTCCGAGACCCATTATTATGCATACGTTCTTTGTACTCACTGGCTTTCTCCATGCAGCTTTTGGGGAAAACCAGCCTTTGTTGCTACATTACTGTTACCCTCACCACTTCCACTTGCAGTTCTGTACCTGTTTCATTTACCGTTCCCGTCACGCCACCATATGTGTTACTCTTTGTGTTTTCATTTGCACTTGGGTTTGCGTTCATTTTGCCATTTGTGTCTATAGTACTGTTTCTCTTTCTGCTTTGCTTTGCGTCACCATGCACATTACCATTTGCATTTGTAGGCACCATGTTACAATGTGACAAGACATCACGTGGCGAAACGGGGCCCTACGCCACATTACATTCACTATTTCTCATTATTATTCTCAAAAGAAAGAAATTAGAGGCAAAAACTCCATTTAATGTATCAGTTAGGGTTGTTGCACAGGCGACAAAAGCGAGGAAATTGATGTTAGGGTTGAAACCCCTTGCACCCTCAGCCCACCACCCCAACCGGCATCGGGTGGGCGTTGAGTCATCGGTCCTAACTCTCACCACATTCTCCTATTCCTCAGCTTCTTTCCACATGTGATGGAGTGAGAGTTAGGGCTGATGACAGCAACGCGCACCCCGATTCCAGTTGGGTGGGTGGGCTGGAGGGGTGAAAGGGGGGTTTCAACCCTAACATCAAATTTCCTCACTTTTGTCACTGTGGAACAACCGTAACTGATGCATTAAACTGAGTTTTTTGCCATATATATATATATATATGATGGTAGCACGGTAGTGCTACCATAGTTAGGGTTGTGGAGCCAGTTACATGTTAAACCGAAAATTTTGCACCTTAATAACTTTGCAACCATTCAACAGATTTGCCTGAAATTTGGAATACAGAATCAAGACCCATCTGCCTTGGGATCTGCCAAGTTTTGTACCAGTCAGATATAAGTCTGCAGAGTTATTAAGCGTGATCTGCGCATGTGTTTATGTTTTTTTGGAATTCTATAGTCGCGCCTACAGGTCGCATGGTTTGTGCGACCAGTCAGAAATCTTCAGGGAACATGTGGCCAGGGTCCCTGATGTGCCTTTCAAAGATTTCATGAAAAAATATTGAACAGTTCAAAAGTTATTCAAAAAACAAGTTCCCATTATAAGTCAATGGGAAAAGTTAACAAAAAGTTCGACAGTGTCGCAAATGCAGTTTTTACTTTCGCAAATGGCCCTTTTACTGTTGCAAATCCACCATTTTGTTTTCAGTTGGTGATCAGAAAAATGCGTTGCCTTTAAATTTGGGACCATCGAGCAACCTAATTCTTTTTGTATTCACCTAGTCGGACCCCGAGGATGCTAGCGATGTCTTTATTTTGGAGTAAAACACACCAGAAATACGTTTTTCAGATTTCTGGAAAAAGTACTTTCACAAAGTAGTGTCGCACTCACGAAAGTGTTGCACGTTTTTGCTAAAGCTTTCGCAAATTGCAACAATACTTTTCTAGGCTGTGGGAAAATGACAGCAATTCTTTGGCACCCCGCTGCAAAAGAACAGTTTGGAGTTTTGGGCTGAAATTTAGAGGGAATGTAGCCGACATATGACAGATGTGACTTTCAGTATTTTGTTGAAAAAATATTACACGGTGGCAAAGTTACGGTACTCCAAATTTGATGCTTTTTCCCTTAGGATAACACAACAGCGTACGACACATTGCAGCAATCGTTTGGCCCCCTGCTGCAAAATAACGGTTTGGTCTTTTGGGCTGAAATTTGCAGGGAACACAGACAACATCCCACAGATGTGCCTTTCAGTGGTTTGGTGAAAAAATATTTCAGGGAGGCAAAGTTATGACACTCCAAACTTTTGTTTTCCCCATAGGATAACATTACAGCATTCGCTGCACATTTCAGGGCACGTATCTCGGAAACGGTGAGAGATACGGACTTTTCGCCAAAAAAATACTTAGCCCCCTAATGGGGGCTAAGTATAAAACTAGCCAGGAAAGTAATAATTCATATGACTTTTAAATTATTTTTCTATGTCGTACAGTTCCTGAGATATAAGCAATTTACTATTCCAAGTCCTCATTTTTCTGTTCCGAGAGTCATTAATTTGCATACATTCTTTGTACTCACTGTCTTTCTCTATACAGCTTTTCGAGAAAACCAGCCTGTGTGCTTACATTACTGTTACCATTACCATTTCAGCTTGCGGTTCCGTACCTGTTTCACTTGCCGTTCAGGTTTACACCACCATATGCGTTACCCTTTGCGTTTTCATTTGCGGTTGCATTTGTGTTGTTTTAAACATTTCTGTCTACAGTACTGTTTCTCTTTCTGTTTTGCTTTGCGTCACCATGTGCATTGCGATTTGCATTTGCGGGCACAATGTTATTATGTGACAAGACATCACGTGGCAGGAGTGCGGGGCCCACAGGGCCCTGTGCTCCCGCCGCTGCATTACATTCACTATTTCTCATTGTCATTCTCAAAAAGAAGGGAAGTTAGAAGCCAAAAAACTCCATTGAATGCATCAGTTAGGGTTGTTTCACAGCGACAAAAGCGAGGAAATATGATGTTAGGGTTGAAACCCCCTTTGCACCCCTCCAGCCTACCCCCAACTAGAATCGGGGTGTGCGTTGGGGTCATCGGTCCTAACTTTCACCCCATTCTCCTATTCCTCAGCTTCTTTACACATGTGATGTGGTGAGATTTAGGGCCGACGACCGAAACGCGCACCCCAATTCCAGTTGGTGGGGTGGACTGGAGGGGTGCAAAGGGGTTTTCAACCCTAACATCGAATTTCCTCATTTTTGTCACTGTGGAACAACTCTAACTGATGCATAAATGGAGTTTTTGCCTGTATATATATATATATATATATATATATATATATATATCTTCATTGCAAAAACTATGTTAATGCATCAGTAAGAATTTTTATTAAAGCATAAAAAGCTGGGAAATTTGACATTAGGGTTACCAACCCTACCACCCCACCCAAAGCAGCATGGACTTACAGCAGGAAGGTCATGTCAGATGAATCTAATTGATTTCTTTGACTGGGTGACCAAAGTAATAGACCAGAGAGGGGCTGTGGATATGGCCTACCTAGACTTCAGCAAGGCATTTGACACAGTCCTGCACAAAAGATTAATAATCAAGTTAGCCAGCCTGGGAGTGAGTCCCAGGGTGGTAGCCTGGGTACCAAACTGGCTGCACAACAGGACACAGAAGGTAATAGTGAATGGAACACATTCCGAAGAAAGGGGGGTTACTAGTGGAGTACCCCAGAGCTCAGTACTGGGTCCAGTCCTCTTTAACATCTTTATAGGTGACATTGCAGAGGGTCTGGAGGAAGGTATGCCTCTTTGCAGATGACACAAAGTTCTGTAACTGAGTTGATGCACAAGAGGGGGTAGAAAAGATGAGAAGGGACTTGTCAAGGTTGGAGGAATGGTCAGACATATGGCAACTTAGATTCAATGCAAAGAAGTGCAAAGTAATGCACCTGGGAAACAAAAACCCAGGAGAAGAGTACACAATAGCAGGGGAGGTACTAACAACAACAAAAATGGAAAGGGACCTGGGGGTAGTCATATCAGATGACCTAAAGGTGGGTAAGCAATGTGAAAAGTCGGTAAGGAGAACCAGGGGGATACTGGGATGCATAGGAAGGGTCATCACAAGTAGAAAAAGGGAAGTGGTTATCCCTCTATACAGACAGTTGGTGAGACCCCATCTGGAGTACTGTGTGCAGTTTTGGAGACCTCATCTGCGCAAGGACATAGACAGGATGGAAGAAGCCCATAGGAGGGCAGCTAAAATGGTGCAGGGTCTGCAGCAGGAAACTATATGAAGAGAGACTGAGAGAGCTTAATATGTATTCTAGATGAAAGGAGGGACGGGGGACATGATAGAAACATTCAAGTACCTCAAGGAATCAACAAAGTCCAGGAGGGTAGCATCTTTCAGAAAAAGATGTGTAATAACAAGGAGGCACAATTTAAAGATAGAGGGGACGGCTCAGGGGTAATGTGAGGACATTTTTTCATGGAGAGAGTGGTGGATACATGGAACAGCCTTCCTGAGGAGGGTCATTGGGTCTAAAACAGTGGAGGAATTCAAACATGCTTGGGAGAGACACAAGTCAATTATAGTGGGGGGTTGCAGGAAGTAGGCTGTTGGTTAACTAGAATCAGCAGCTTATCCAGTAGGTAGGGAAATGGGCAGACTGGGTGGGCCAACTGGTCCTTACTTGCCGTCAAAGTCTATGTTACTTGGTGTTTCAGATTTGGCAGCCCCCCCACACATCACATAGCTTACAGTACTGTAAGCCACATGCTCTTTAGCTAGGCAGGGAGGAAGTGAGTCATACAAGCAGACACTTTTACTTTCTACTGTGCAGGCAGAGAGACATTAGTGTGTTTTGTGACTGCTGATACTTTGAGATCAGAGCGAGGAGGAGATTTAAACTTTGATTTAGACCCAACAGCTTTTTTAAAAGCTATATTTTTTTTGAATTTTCTGTACTCTTTTTTTACTTAATTTGTTCTTTATGTAAATTTTATTTTTCTTACCTTTATTAGTAGTTAGTTATTTGTCTGTGTCTGTGTGTGTGTGTGTGTGTGTTGTGTGACAGTGTGAGTAGTGGTTGCTCGGACTGAGGGAGCTCAGTAGGAGAGATGGACCAGGGTGAGGGAATGTCTGGGTGGGGGCAGCTCTGAGAGAGTATGGTAGTGGTAAGTGTCATACCATGCACATGAAGCAGGACCAGCACCACCTCCTGTCCTGACTCTGAGGCAGTTAAACCATCACTACCACCACCAAGTCCAGCACAAGGTCTCTGGAGCAGCATGTGCCTGTCCCCCTGGCCCAGGTGTGGATCCCATCCCTGTTCAGCACCGTGACCAGCCGGCTGCCAGTTCATCTGGCCATCCCCTGCCTGTGCCTGGTCCTCCCTGCACCTCCATTGAGTGGCATTTTTTGACTGTGTCAGGGGGACAGCAGTGTGGTCAAGTGCTGCCTATGTGAGGTGGAGGTGCACTGTGACCCCTGGGGGACTCACCTGGGGACTGGGGCCAGCACACCCATATGCTCAATCACCAGCAGTTGGGAGGCAGGCTGCCAGAGAATGGACCATGCCTGCACTTGCTGGCTATTCTGTGGCAGAGGGTGCAACTGTGCATTGTGGCATCCCTAAGAAGAGGAGGGCCACAGCTCCACCAGCACCCCCAAGCTCACCACCACCACCACCAGCAGGTCAGCCTATAGAACGTGTGGACCCCAGAGAACTGTGTGTAACTCTGGCTGACTTGGTAGTTCTCTGGAGTGCTGTCAAGGAGAACAATGAGAGGTTGAGTGCTGTGGAGCAGCGGCTCGATCACATAGAGGAACATCAATTGCAAATTATGTCCATGCTGGAACACCTGCTGGATCACCATGGGATCCCACATAAGTTTTTTTTTCCTCACACCATGTTTCACCCCCCACACCTTCTTTGCTGTGCTATAAAGTGTATTCCTTCACCATCCATGAACCTTGTATGTAATTATGCCATTTTTTTGTTGTCTTCTGTATGCGTGACACTTTGTATTCTGAGCAGTGCAAGTACACTGTGCTAAACTGCATGTGTGCAGTCAGTCATCTTTCAAGTCTGTGTATGTACTGAAGACACTGTCCAACTCCTGACTTAAAACAAACATTAGTGAGTACAATGGTGGGGTGGTGAAGCATGGAAGATACTACAAAACAGGCTTACAATACATCCAAGTAATAAAAAAATTAAAGTTGTGATTCATGACGTGATCATAAATCATGATTTGTGACTGCATTTGTGACTGTGATGATGAAGAAATGTGAATTCCTAGGGCTGTACTTCTCTGGGCCCCGATGAGGTGTGGCATAAAATGTCCTGACTTATAAGCAAACTTTAATGAGTTCAATGGTGGGGTGGTGAAGCATGGAGAGATACTACAAAACAGGCTTACAATACATCCAAGTAACTATTAAAAATAACTTATGTTGTGATTCGTGATGTGAAGGTGAATCATGATTTGTAACTGCATTTGTGACCGTGATAATGAAGAATGTGAGTCAGTGTCGATGGTGTGAGATAACCAATATGAAACTGTATTGGGAACGCGAATGCCTACGGCTGTACTTCCCCGATGAGCTGTAGCTTAAAACTCCCAGACTTAAAAACACATATCAATGAGTACAATGGTGGGATGGTGAAACCTGGAGAGATACTACAAAACAGGCTTACAATACATCCAAGTAACTAGAAAAAAAATTAATGTTGTGATTCATAACGTGATCATGAATTGTGATTTGTGACTGCATTATTGAACTGGATGATGAAAAATGTGATTTGTATCACGAGTGACTCGTGATGATGGTCCTGACTAAAAGCATATTAATGAGTACAATGTTCATGCAGAATTAAGCATCACACCTGTCCAGTACTCTGAAGGGAAGCCAAAGAAACAACTGTGACTTAAGTTACAGACAGAGATTGGGCCCTAAAGAGATGCAAATGAACAGACAGATTAAGATTGCGCTGTGCACTGAAGAGATGCAGATAAAAAGGCACAACACCTAACCAGTGCTCACCATCAGAAATTCAAATCTGGAAAAGAATACCTTTGCCAGTTGGGGCAGGCCGTGGGGGGGACAGTGTACTGCACTGCTGCAGTAACAGTCACTAGTACTAGTACCAGTAAAGATACCACAAAGAAGTACAAAATCACACAGCTGCAGTGGATAGCAGCTTCACATTACTGAAATTATGTGGCACAACAAAGGTGTCTGATTTGATGGCCGCGTGTTACACACATACTCACACACACACTAAGCAATGCATAGCAAATTGAAAACTTCAGTAATATAACCACATATTTTAAACAAACTAAAATTATGCACTCGGCAGTAACAGTCACTAGTACTAGTACCAGTAAAGATACCACAAAGAAGTACAAAAATCACACAGCTGCAGTGGACAACAGGTTCACATTACTGAAATTATTATGTGGCACAATAAAAGGTGTCTGATTTGAATATGTGCATCACACACATACGCACACACACTAAGTAATGCATAGCAAATTGAAAACTTTAGTAATATAACCACATATTTTAAACAAACTAAAATTATGCACTGCTGCACCACATCAATCAGCAAAAAATATGGCAAGAAATATTGAAAATATTATTTTGTGTTCATTAACACAGTTGTACAAGAAACATATCACCAAAACAGAAAGCACTGTCTTTTGCTCCAAGTTAATCTACCTACACCACAGATACGCCCCTCCCCCAAAGCACACTTCAACTTTCTCTCAGTACACAGACTGAATGTTGTACACTAACATTCAAAATCCATACACAAACAATAAATGCTTGATGATTTGAGCACAGGAGGGTTTTCTATAATCGATGAGCTAAAGTTTCAGCAAAAAAAAAGGTTCAAAAAGTTTTTTTTAACAGCTTTTAGAAGGTTTGAATCATAGAGGAGCTCTCAGACCAGATTGTCTCCTACAGCTTCCAACACACACTACCCCAAACTGAGGCTGTGCAGAACAATCTAGAGCCCATGAAACCTGAAATCCCATGAATCACTACAAAATTCACCTTTTGGAGCTTAAAAACAAGGCGAAGTGAGGCGAAGTTCATTGTTTTCAATGTACTTCGCCTTATGAATTGGTGGAGTAGTGGTTTGGGAAGGCGGAGTAATGCGAAGTCATTATTTTCAATGGACTTCACGTTACCCCTTATAACACAAAGTACTCTGCTTCACGTTGTGGAGCACTCCACGAATTCGCCTTCACTCCGCGAATCACTTCTCAGAGCAAACTGGGGCCACTTTGCCCATCACTAGTCACTGGCTCTCCCAAACAGATACTGGTTCCACGGTGCTGGGAAAAAGGAGAACCTGTAATGTGGCCACACCCTCTGGGGAGAACCCAAGGGTGCCTGGGAGAGTGCTGGAAGTGGCGGTAGGTGGTAGTTTGGGGGCTGTGACCAGGGCAGAGCTTGATGGGAGTACCCCGCCAGAAAGAGCATACTAAAATAAAAAAAATTAAAAAATAATTTACGAAGTTCCAAGTGTGCATAGAAACTGCAGAATGGACACTTGTAACAAGGCTGTTTTTTGGATTTTGTGCACCAAACTCACACCATGGGCATTTCGGGACCTCCCTTCATGAACACTGGGACTGTCATTTCATTAATCAATCCCAAAAGGTGATTCTGTGCAGAGACTGCCAAATCACCTTTTGGGACCTAGTAACAAGATGACAGTGACATTGTTCCTGTGGTGGTTTCCTCAAAATGCCTATGTTGAAAAGTTGGTGAGAAAATACTACATAAATGTCTGAGATATCCACATTTAAGTTCTTGGTTTGTGTCAGAGTCAAACGAAGTAGGATCTTAGTTTGCATGATGAGATATGAACTAAGATCCTAGGTCTTATGACTCATGAAGTAGGATCCTAGTTCATATCTCATTATATGAACTAAGATCCTACTTTGTATGATGCTGATATGAACAAAGAATTTAAATGTTAAATGACACACATTTTAAGGTGATTTTCCAAACAGTAAAGTGCAGAATGCACCTAGGGGGTTACGATAGGCAAGCTGCATGTGTTGGTTCCTCCCCAGAATATCATTTTGAGAGGTTTCCAAATTTGAATTTCAGGCAAACTGGAAATAAGATGGCGGCCATACAAAGAGGAATTTTCTTATACAATGCAGGATTCCTCTTTCATATCATACAGCTATATTGAAATGCCTACTGAGCATGCTCAGAAATTTTTTTAAATTTTTGGATCGCAATAACTTAAAAATGTCTCATTGATTTTTCACCAGACTAGCAAAAGCCACATCTGTGTGGTAGACCCTTTCGGTCCTGAAAATGTCATACCAAACAAACAATCCCACTTGGCTGTAGGCAAGTTCAAAGAAAAATCCCAACAAAGTCAATGGTTAAAACATGTTTTGCACCTCTCCATTACTTGGACACTGCACATCTGACTGCAGTGAATCTTACCAGGTCAAGTGACCTACACACAGGAAGGCACATACCAAATTGTGTGCAAATCCTTTCAATAGTTGCAAAGTTATTAAAGTGCATAATTTTGTGTTTAACATTGAAGTGCCTACTCAACCCTAACTATAGGGGTGTGACCGTACCCCTAATATACATCAATATATATATATATATATATATAGAGATAGATATATATATATCTATATCTATCTATATATATATATATATATATATATATATATAGATAGATAGATAGATATATTATTACTATTATAGGGTTCAGTCTTCAGTTCTAAGGTAAAATCAAAATTTTGCACTTTAATAACTTTGGTACTGTTCCACCAATTTGCATGAAATTTTGCATGTTCCATTAGGAACCAAAGATCTCTTGATGTGCCGAGTTTCATTCCGGTGGATGTGTGGTTGCAGAGATGCAGAATGTCAACATATGTGAAAATTGCCACTTTTATGCAAATTCTATGTCATGCCGTTTCTCCGAAACCGCTTAAGGGTTTGTTCTGAAATTTTCTAGATATACGGGGTTTGAGGCACAGATGTACCTTTTGAAGGTTTGGTGAAAAAATATTAATCCCTTAAAAAGTTATTAAACTTTAAAGTTTCCCATTATATCCTATGGGAAACATTAGATGTACCATGCAAGAACACTTTTTGCTTTCATGACTTCTCTTTCACAAATGGAAAAAGTAGTGTTGTGCTTCCACCATCTTGTTTTCAGTTAGCAATGTGAAAAAACAATATAACTAAAACTAATGCATCTTGGTAAACACCAACAGTTGTGTTCACCTGAGGAATACTATTCTGGCATTAGTTAAGAGAAATAGTGTCTGGAAATATGTTTATTCTAATCAGGCACTAATAGTGTCACATATTTGTAACACTACTGATGCAAATCATGGCACTATCTTTGCAACAATGCTGCAAAATGTGGCACTAGTTTGTGAAACACCCACTGTTGCACAAAACTACTGGGTGGTGTTGTGCAACTACTTTTTACAAAATTTTCTGTACATGTTAGGGCAAACACTCCCAGAATCTGATTCCCAGCCACTGTTTTGTAAAACACTTGTTGGTGATTACCTAATTCCAGAATGTGCCCTATTTTCACAGCCTGTAAGGGAAGGTGCCAAGGCATGCTCATATACATTTTCTTGACATTGGAGTGCCCAGTCCCCTGTTGGCAGCAGAAGCCACCCCTGGCCACTGTGGGACACTGGGTAGCCCACTCCCAGTGTCCCAAGATATGTATTTCCCTCCCCATGAGCAGTATAGGACACTGGGGAGCCGCTACCAGTGTCTCTATATACTATTTATGACATTTATTATATTATATACCTGTAAATAAAGAAAACAGACCCTGATGTACTATTCAGTTGCCAAAATCAGGGCCCAATCCTGTGTCAGCACTGAAAGCCCCCACCAGTGTGAGACATTAGGGGCACCTCCCAGTGTTCCCAGATATGTACCCACCAGCAGTCTGGGACGCTGGGAGCCCTCCCAGTGTTCCCAAATCTTTCTTTGACAAGCTGTAAAAGAAACAGTCCTCAAAATCATTTTTGTCCTGAAAAAGAAAATGGATCATCATCACCCCCACCTTCCCCATCCTGACCCTCCCAATGAGCACCCAACACCCCACCCCCATTGCCCTATATGAATTCAGTGTAGGGCTTCAAACAGGCATGGGATAGGTTTAAGGGAGCAATACAGATGAGTATGACTAGATAGGCCATTGACAGAGCAAAGGCCGATGACACATTTATAAGGTAGAAAAAGAAATGGGCAGACTGGATGGGCCTTGCGGTCCTTATCTGCCATCAACTTCTATGTTTCTATGTTTATACATACCACCAGAGATTGTTGGCTGTCTACTTCTGTGGAGCAGGGAGATGTCTGCACTCTTCAAGGCTGAACCACAAGCTGAAGAATCAAGATAAGTGCAGTATAATGTATTTCAATGGCATTTTGAACAGATGGTGATATTTTAGCTTGTTTTCACCAAATGTTCAACATGGGCATTTGGGACCTCTCCTTCATGAACACTGTCACTGTCATTTCATTAATTGGGCCCAGAAGGTGATTTCACAGTCGCTGCATGAAATCACCTTTTGGGACTAAGTAACAAAATAACAGTGCCAATGTTCGTAATGGAGAGGCCTCAAAATTCCATGTTGAACATTTGGTGAAAATTCAAAAAATGTCTCAGTTATGCATGCTCATTGAAATGCGTGCATCTTTGGTAATTTTAAATATTTTCACTCCAAATTTTCAACATAGCCATTTTCACATCACCTTCTGAACAGGGCAGCTTTAATTTTCACATTTGCCTGTAACATTTTTTCATGCATGTGGCACAGAATGGAGTTTTGCCATAGATTTAAAAGTTTTCATTTATGTGGTTTATGAGGTGGGGTCATAAGAAAAATGTTGAAAATTTGGGGTCAAAATATGAAACAATGTCGATGTTATGACCACTCCTTGCAATTTTGGTAGGCCAGCTCGTAACTACAGATACTTTAAATATTTTGACACTAAATTTTCAACATAGCCTTCTTTTTACCCAACCTCATGAATGTCACAGCTATCTTTTTTGAAATCCTCTCCAAAATGTTTTTTTGCTCCTGTGGAGCAGAATTGCATTGCAGTTGTGCAGAATTACGTTTTGTCAGGGATTTGAACATTTTCTGTACTGGCTACATGTGCTGGGGTAATAAGATGTCTATGGTGATAATTTGATCACTCATATAATAATAAAAATAATTCTTTATTTATATGGCACCTTTCAACAACCAAGGCACCTAACAAACAGTTAAGACAAAATAGGTAATAAATTCACAATATCATAAATAGTATAAAGTACAGATAATGTGGATAAAACAAATTTGAATAATTCACAATATGCTTGGTTCCACAAATAAGTTTTAAGAACCTCTCTCCCTCCAAAGTCGTGCACTCCCATAACTAATGGAGTAGAAAATTCCAAAGGCTAGGGGCCACATGCAAAAATGCCCAGGCCCCAGAAGATTTTAAACACCCCTTGGAATCTCTAGCAACCCCATATCAGCCAAGTGGAGTGATCATCCAGGGCAGTAAGGTAGTCTGGGCCCTGTCCATGTAGGGCTTTATAAGTCAAGTCTGACTTTAAAGGTGATCAACCACTGTACCAGCAGCCAGTGCAGTTCGCGCAGCACCAGGAAAATATGACAGGATTGAGGGGTTCCCATCAATAACTGGGCCACAGTATTCTGCACCTGCTGCAAGTAGCAGATATCCACCCCAGGTAGCCCTAGATAGAGGTGCAATAATCCAGGTGTGAGGACATGAAGACATGGACCAATGTGGGAGATCACCAGATGGAACAAGATGCTTAACCCTGGAGATATTCCTCAGATGGTAGAAAGAGGATTGATGATGGCCGACACCTGCAAATGAAGTGTCAGCCTTTCATCAAAAATTACCCCCAGGTTTCACACCTGTTCAGAGGTCAGGAGTGATAAGCCCCAAAGAAAAAGTCCTGAAGGTGCCTGGTCAACAACCAACACCTCAGTCTTTTACGAGTTCAACTTCAACCTGCTCAGATTCATCCCATCCTGTATTTCTGTGAAGCAGTTGTTTAAGACTGAGAGAGCTTTATCCTTGTCAGGTGAAAAAGAAAGGTAGAGCAGGGTATCATCAGCATAACAGTGAAACATCAGCCCATACCATCTTACAATGTCTCCCAGGGGTGGCATATACATTGCAAACAACATGGGGAACAACACTGATCCCTGAGGAAACCCACATAACAGAGGAACTGGGTCAGAGGAATGATCCGACACCACCTCTGAGTTCTTCCCATGAAGAAAGATGTAAACCACCGGAGGACTGTACCTGACAGGCTACAGATGAACCTCAGGTGACCGAGCAGCATTCCATGTTCCACAGTGTTGAATGCTGATGAAAGATCTAGAAGAACCAAGATGAAGTGGTTTTTCTGATCTCTTGCCATCAGGATACCATTGAGCACCTGTACCAGTGCCATCTTAGTACTGTGCCTCTTTCAAAAACCAGACTGGAGAGGTTAATAGATGTCATGAATGGTCAAATGATTCTCCAGTTGAATGGCCACTACTTTCTCAATCACCTTCCCTATAAAGGGAAGGTTTGAGATTGGTCTGTAGTTCACATGGCAGGGACGGGTGTGCAGGGTCTGAAGGATCCTGCGCTCCAACAGTGAAATCCAGAAAATGAAAGAGCATGGGAGTGCAGGACCCAAAGGGCCCTGCGCTTCCACAGGAAGGTGAAGGTTAATTACAATGTCGCTACACTTATGGATAGATGAGACCACAGGGCACAGAGAGCCCTGTGCTTCCATAAACATCTACGGCTATGGTGATACATTCACAAAAAGTAAAAAGATACATGGCAAAAAAACTGCATTAATGCCCCATTAGGGTTCCTTATGGTGATACTTTCACAAAAAGAAAGGAAATTCATGGCAAAGAAACTGCTTTAATCCTTCATTAGGGTTCTAGCAACAAATGTCGGGAAATCTGAACTTAGGGTTTCCAACCCTAAGACCCCACCCCCAACCTTGGCTTCCAATCATAAGTCCTCATCCCACCCTGCATGCAGGAACAGGTGTGTGGGGTGTGCCTTGGCATTTCAAACCCTAATGCTCACCCCATTTTCCTTTTCTGTACCCATCTTAGCTTACTTTGTCTTGGAATGGGGTCAGCCAAGGCACACTCCTCACACCTACTCCTGCATGCAGTGTGGGGTGGGGTGTTAGAATTGGAAGTGAAGGATGGGGGTGAGGTCTTAGGGTTGGAAACCTTAAGTTCAAACTTCCATACCTTTGTTGCTAGAACTCTAATGGGGCAACAAACCCCTCTTATAAAGAACACATTTGATAGTTCCCATTGTTCCTTAAGCAGGCATATTAACAACTTGCTATAGTGAACACCTAGCTATAGTGAACACCTCAAGTTAGCTCAGATGTGTTTGTTATAGAGAGGAATATTGTATATACATGTTATAGTGGTGTGGTAGCACCATTATAGTTAAAGCTGGTACAGCACTCAATGTTAAATAAAAATGTTATACCTTAATAACTTTGGCATACTTCAAGGAAATAGCCAAGAAAGTTGGCAAGCATGATCATGTTGCCAGAGTCTCAAGACATGAAAAGTTTCATGACAGCAACTTGTATGTTTTTGAGATATAAAGTGGTAAAAAAACAGAAAAAACATTTTTTCCCATGGTTAACTTGGGATTTTTTGCCATCATTTACAGACTAGATAGAATGAAATTTTTTCTGTAATGTTCAGGGATGATGGGGTCTTCACCAAGGATGTGCCTTTAGATGATTTGGTGAAAACAATATTTTACCATTTTTGAATGATAATGTTTTTTGTGATAGCTGCAAGACAGGCAGGTAAATGAAAACCATTTGAACTGTACATTTACCGTTCAAACTGTAAATGGTTGGTACAGCACTTCAATGTTAAATCTGAAATTTTGCACATTAATAACTTGGGCGTACTTCGACACATTAGCTCAAAATTTGGCATGCATGGTCATTCTGCCAGAGTCTCAAGATGTGAAAAGTTTTGTGATGGCATTCTGTATGGTTTTGATCTATAAAGTGGTAAAAAGAAAAAAAATTTTTCTCATTTGTTAACATGGGATTGTTTGCTGTCATCTACAGACCAGGCGAAATTTTTTTTCTGAAATTTTCAGGGATTATGTGGTCTGTGCCAAAGGTGGCCTTTCAATAGTTTGGTGAAAAACATTTTACCATTTTTGAATCATAAGAATTGTTGTGATAGCTGCAAGACAGACAGGTAGATGAAAACAGTTCAAGCTGTAAATCTACTCTTGAACTGTAAATTTACTGTTCAAATTGTAAATTTACTGTCCAAACTGTGAGGGGTTGGTACAACATGTCAATGTTAAATTCAAAATTTTGCACCTTAATAACTTTGGCATACTTTGATGAAACAGCCCAAAATTTGGCATGCACAGTAATTCTGTCAGAGTCTCAAGATCTGAAAAGTTTTGTGATGGAATCTTATATGGTTTTGAGATATAAAGATAAAACACACAAAAAAACATTTGTTTTCCATTGGTTAATATGGGATTTTTTGCCATCATCTACAGACCAGACAGAATGGAACTTTTCTTTGCTATTGTCAGGCATGGTCAAATATGTCCAAGGGTATGCTTTTAGATGGTTTGGTGAAAAATATTTTACCTTTTCAAATTATAATGATTTTGTGATAGCTGCAAGACAGCCAGGTAAATAAAAACAGTTTGAACTGTTCTCTGACCACGGTCCCCAATGTGTTTTATTATACTCTCTGGAAGTCCAGTGATCCCAACCCCTTCCCATTCTCTGATCACCGTATAGATGTTTGTATTATATTCCTGGTATTCCAGTGGTCTCTTCCCTCTTCCATTCTCTGATTGCCATCCTGTGCTGGCTGATGTCCCTGGTGTCAACTGGCACCCCAGCCCCCATCAGTGTCCATCACTGAAATGAAGAAACATGTCCATTGATGTTTTCCTGCAAAAGGTCCCTTGACAATCAGCCCCAACCCCTATCTTCCACCCAGCACCCACCACTGACACCCCAGCAACCCCCTATACACCTTCACTCACCTGAACAGATCCCAAGTTTGAGATCCACTCTCTGATCGACACATCTTGCTGCTTGGACAGGTGACTGCAATATGAGAAACTAAGGTAAACATGGTTCAGTGTATTTCAATGGGGTTTTCAACTTTTATGCATAATCGCCATTTTTTGACATTTTGACACCAATTTTTCAACATGGCCTTTTGGGACCCTACCGCATGAACAATACGACTGTCTTTATACAACTCTTGCCCAGAAGGTGATTTTGTGGTTGGTTGGTGAATTCAACTTTCGGTTGGGATTTCACAATTTCTCCTGACCTTGTTCATGAGGTGGGTCATAAGAAACCTATGTTGAGAACTTGAGGTCAAAATATGTAAAACTGGCAGATTCAGTACCATTCTTTGCAATTTTGCTACATAATCATCATCATCAGTTTTATTTATATAAAGGCGCCTTTTTTAAAACCAAGGCGCCTGTACAATGAAATTCATAAAATAGAATAAATTATTAAAAACAACATATAAATTCCAACAAAGAACAATATAAAAAAACCACATAACAAATAACCACATCAATCAACAAAAGCCAATAAAAATACGTTTTTTAAGGCAGTTTTAAAACTCTGGATGGTTAGGCAATCTCGTACCCAATGAGGAAGAGAGTTCCACAGGGACAGAACAACAAAGCTAAATGACCTTGCTCCCGATGTCTGCAAACATACCCTGGGAACCTCTAGCAATCCCTCATCGGTGGATCGGAGAGGACAGGAGGGACAGTAGGGACAAAGGAGAACTTTCAGGTAACTCAGTCCCTGGTTGTGTAGAGCCTTATAGGTTAGCAAAGCAACCTTAAAGGTGATCCGCCACTTGTCGGCAGCCAGTGCAGACTGCAGAGCACAGGCGTTATATGACTGGCTCCTGAAACACCAGTCAATAGCCTGGCAGCCACATTCTACCAGCTGCAAGCGGAGATATCAACCCCTAACAGCTCTAAGTAAAGGGCATTGCAGTAGTCAAGGCAGGAGGTAATGAAGGCATGAACAAATGTTGGAAGATCATCGGGAGGAACCAGATGTTTCACCCGGGTGATATTTCTCAGATGGTAAAAAGAGGTTTTAACAACTGCTGACACCTGTGATTTCAAGGTCAGACAGTCATCAAACATAACGCCCAGGTTCCAAACATGGTCTGAGGTAGATAGCTGGCCACCGACAAGCCACAAGCCTGAAGGTGAACCTGCCAACACACCCGCCTCACAATGACCTGGGTTCACAACCAACACCTCAATTTTTTCAGGGTTCAGCCTTAGCCAGCTCATGATCATCCATGGCTGGATTTCAGTCAGACAACTGTTGAGCACTGAGACAGCATCATCTTGTTCAGGGACAAAAGACATGTATAGCTGAGTATCATCTGCATAGCAGTGAAAACTCAAGCCACACCGTCTAATAATCGCTCCTAACGTCAGCATATACACTGCAAACAACATGGGTGCTAAAATGGATCCCTGCAGAACCCCACAAGGCAAGGAGAATGGAGCTGAGGAACAAACCCCAGACACCACTCTCTGAGTCCAACTTGTGAGGTAAGATTGAAACCATCTGAGGACAGCCCCCGACAGTCCATAGATAAACCGCAGGTGATCCAAAAGCACACCATGGTCCACAGTATCAAATGCTGAAGAGAGATCAAGAAGGACCAAGATGGAATGAGTCTTTCGATCTCTCGCTATCAGGAGGTCATTTAGTACCCGAACAAGAGCCGTCTCTGCACTATGTCTCTTTCAGAAACCGGACTGGAGAGAATCATAGATATTGTGGCTGGTCAAATAGTCCTCCAGCTGTAAAGCCACCACCTTCTCAATAACCTTACCCAAAAAGGGAAGGTTAGAGACAGGCCTGTAGTTTGTAAGACAGTCGGTATCCAAGGAGGGTTTCTTATGAAGGGGCCAAACCACAGCCTCCTTAAGGGAAGCTGGAAAAATTCCCCTCTCCAAGGATAACCAGACTATCACAGCAAGGACCGGGCTGATGACCTCAACACAAACAAGTAAGCACGTAGGGCCTGGATCCAAACTACATTTGGTAGGACGTGAAGTCTGGATAACCATCACAATGTCATAGATTGTAGGCTGGCCAAAGTCACACCACTCCACCGAGGTCCGACATCTCCCGACCACTGCTACTCCATAGAGAAAGGGTCAGGTGGATATCAGACCTGATCGCGGCAACCTTATCCACGAAGAATCAAGCAATCTCCTCACATAGCTCTTGTGAAAAAGCATTTCTGGGTTGAAGACAGAGTGGATTGTACAATCTGTCCACAGTCCGGAAAATCTGAGCAGGTTGATTCTACGTGGCAGCAATCTCCCTGGACAGGAATTCTGCCTCCTTATGGGAGATTGTTGATTGATAGACCAAATGATGGTCCATCAAACTAAGCCTGTCAAACACCAGGCCGGACCTCCGCCATCGCCTCTCTAGCCTTCATCCAACTCTCATCAACTTCCTCAGGTTCTCATCAAACCATGGAGACCTAGGGTGAAGGGAGAGTGGAGGAACATGAATGGGAGCAATGGAATCCAGGGCCTCTGTCACCGCCCTATTATAGGCAAGTACAAGATCCCCTGGATCCATGCATTCCCTTGGCATGCCTGATAGGTCCATCACCGTCATCAAGCCATCTGGGGTTACACCCCTCAAAGTGCAGTACTCAACCATCTCCATAGAGGCAGGCTTCTTGGGGGGGCCTCAAAACTGAAGCTGATGGCATGATGATCTGACCATACTACTGGTTCCACCACCAAGTCGGATATCTCCATCCCCAGGAGAAACACCAAGTCCAATGAATGACCGCCAATGTGGGTCGAGGAGGAAACAACCAGTGTGAGGCTCAGTAAACTCATTAACTGGAGGAAGTCTTGTCCAAACTGTGAGAGTTCATCATCGACCCAAGCACTGAAATCCCCAAGGATCAGCCATCTATGGGGTCCCAATGTTAGGTCGGCGATGAAGTCTGTGATTTCCCACAGGAAAACATTCCCTTCTCCTGGTGGACGGTAGATGAGAGAATCCTGCACACACCCTCACCCACAATACATTCAAAGGGTTGGTGGTTCCCACTGGAATTTCCCTCAGGTTCAGTTCTGATTTAAAACAAAGGCACCTACAATCGATCCTCGGCGGTGTATCACCGAGTACCCAGGTGGAACTGCTGAAGCCAAAACAGGGTCAGCAATTCCATCCAACCAGGTCTCAGTGATGCAAGCCAGGTCGGTTGAATTAAAAAGATCCCCAATTATGGCGGTCTTGTTTTTAATCGACCTGGCATTGCATAACACTGCCCGAGTTTGATGAGCAGCCATGGAAGACCGAGTAAGCAGGGTCATCTGGTCCCTAAGTCACAGTAAAGGTTTTTGCTACCTCACGAAAGGGGATCAGAAGTCAGTCATGAAAGAAGAATTTCAAAATTTGAAATGGGCATTTTTTTTGGCCAAAATAAAGCAAACCAAAGGTATAGGTTTGTAGAGGGCATCACCCTGAGCAAAACCCATGCCTTATTGCAACAAGAAGTCACCCATGGAGGAAGCTATGCCATTTTATTTGGGCGGGGGGGGGAATGAAAACAAGATGGTTCGTGAAAGGGAAATTTTTCCTCACAGACTGGGATTTTTTTAATTTCCTTTCCTGAGTTGACAAAATTCTTGAACGTGAGCCCAATCCCCTTTTGCAAAAAAATATATAAATCTTGGAGTGAACTGAGCATGTGCAGAACCCAAAAACTAAAAATTAAATAACTTTAGAATGGATTAATATTTTTTAACCAAACCAATGCTGGATTATTCTTTGACCAAAACTCTTTCTGTGTTCCAAATTTCAGACCAAAACAAGAAATAGTGTAGACACAGCGCGATGGTGAAACCAAAGTGTCAAAAGTGGTGAAAAATGCATTTTTCAGTGATTTGCTGCTCAAAATCTGTAAGTCTGACCAAAACAAGACTTGGCAAATAAAGAGATCTGCATTACGAGACCATGCATTCCAATTTCGTGCAAATCCGATGAATGGTTGCAAAGTTATTAATGTGCAAAATTTGGGTTTTAACATTAAAGTGCCTACTCAACCCTAACTATACTGGTGCAACCACGCCAGTACTTTATATATATATATATATATATATATTATATAGTAGAAACATTTATGTTACACCTAAAATTTTGCACTTTAATAACTTTGCAACGATTCAACTGGGTTGTAAATTGGAATACACGATCAAGAGCCATACACCTTGGGGTCTACTGTTTGTACTGTTCGGATATACGGCTGTGGAGTTATTAAGCATGATCTGCATGCACATTTATGCTTTTGAATTCTTTGCTTGTCCCTACAGGTCACACGGTTTGCATGACCGGTCCAAAAAACTTCAGGGAACGTGCGGCCGGGGTCCCTGATGTGCCTTTTGAAGATTTCATGAAAAAATATAAAATGGTTCCAAAGTTATTCAAAAAACAGTTTCCCATTATAAGTCAATGGGAAAAGTTATAAAGTTTGACAGTATCACAAATGCACTTTTTTGTGTTGCAAATGGCCCTAGTAGTGTCGCAAATCTGCCATTTTGTTTTCAGTTGGTGATCAGAAAAATGCTTGGCATTTAAATTTGGGACCCTCTAGCAACACAATTATTTTTGTGTTTACCTAGTTGGACCCTGAGGATGCTAGGCATGTCTTTATTTTGAGGTTAAACACCCCAGAAATATGTTTTGACAATTTCTGGAAAAAGGAATGTCATAGTAGTGTTGCACTTACAACACGTTCGCAAATCTGTCTTGGCTTTTAGCAAATCACGACACTGTTTTGAGACACTATGCCCAAAATAACAGAATTCTTTGCCACCCTGCTGCAAATGAACTGTTTGGTATTTTGGTTTGAAATTTGTAGGCAGGCAGCCAATATCTCACAGATGTGCTTTTGGTGGCTTGGTGACAAAATATTGCATGGATGCAAAGTTACAAGTACTTCAAAATTTACACTTTTTCCCATAGACTAACATTGCGGCATCCACTGCATGACAGAGATTCTTTTGCCACCCTGCTGCAAAATAACGGTTTGGTCTTTACTCTGAAATTTGGAGGAAAGAAAGTCAACAACCCACAGATGTGCCTTTTGGTGGAATGGTGCAAAAATATTACAGAGTGGCAAAGTTATGGCACTCTGAACTTCTCTTTTTCCTCATAGGATAACATTATGGCGTTCGCTGCACCTTTCAGGGCCTGTATCTCAGAAACTGTTGCGAGATATGGACTTTTCATCAGGAAAGTGCTTAGCCCCTAATGGGGCTAAGCACAAAACAATCAGGAAAGTCATACATCATATGACTTTTACATTTTTTCTATGTCATACGGTTCCTGAGATATAAGCAATTTAGTATTCCAACTCCTCATTTTCTGCTCCGAGACTCATTATTATGCATAAGTTCTTTGTACTCACTGTCTTTCTCCATGCAGGTTTTGGGGAAAACCAGCCTTTGAACTTACATAACTGTTACCCTCACCACTTCCGCTTGCAGTTTTGTACCTGTTTCACTTACCATTCCCGTCTAAGCCACCATGTGTGTTACTCTTTGTGTTTTCATTTGCGCTTGGGTTTGCATTCATTTTACCATTTGTGTCTACAGTACTGTTTCTCTTTCTGTTTTGCTTTGCCTCTGCACATTACTATTTGTATTTGTGGGTACACGTTTTACAATGTGACAAGACATCACGTGGCGGGAGGCTGGCCCTCTCCACCACATTACATTCACTATTTCTCATTATTATTCTCAAAAGAAAGAAATTAGAGGCAAAAACTCCATTTAATGTATCAGTTAGGGTTGTTGCACAGTGACAAAAGTGAGAAATTCGATGTTAGGGTTGAAATCCCCTTGCACCCTCAGCCCACCCCCAACCGGCATTGGGGTGCACGTTGAGTCATCGGTCCTAACTCTCACCCCATTCTCCTATTCCTCAGCTTCTTTCCACATGTAATGGGGTGAGAGTTATGGCCAATGACCCCAATGCACCCCGATTCCAGTTGGGTGGGTGGGCTGGAGGGTTAAAGGGGTTTCCAACCCTAACATCGAATTTCCTTGCTTTTGTCATTATGGAACACCCTAACTGATGCATTAAACTGAGTTTTTGCCATATATATATATATATATATATATATATATATATATATATAATGGTAGCACGGTAGTGCTACCATAGTTAGGGTTGAGGAGCCATTTACATGTTAAACCCAAAATTATGCACCTTAATAACTTTGCAACAATTCAACAGATTTGCCTGAAATTTTGAATACAGAATCAATACCCATGTGCCTTGGGATCTGCCAAGTTTTGTACTGGTCAGACATACGTATGTGGAGTTATTAAGCATGATGTGCGCGTGCATTTATGCTTTTTTTGGAATTCTACGGTCGCACCTACAGGTCGCATGGTTTGTGCGACCAGTCAGAAATCTTCCAGAAACATGTGGCCAGGGTCCCTGATTTGCCTTTTGAAGTTTTCTTGAAAAAATATTGAACAGTTCAAAAGTTATTCAAAAAACAAGTTCCCATTATAAGTCAATGGGAAAAGTTAAAAAGTTTGACAGTATCACAAATGCACTTTTTTGTGTCGCAAATGGCCCTAGTAGTGTCGCAAATCCACCATTTTGTTTTCAGTTGGTTATCAGAAAAATGCTTGGCATTTAAGTTTGGGACCCTCTAGCAACCTAATTCTTTTTGTATTCACCTAGTCGGACCCTGAGGATGCTAGCCATGTCTTTATTTTGGGGTAAAACACCCCAGAAATAAGTTTTTCATATTTATGGAAAAAGTACTTTCACAAAGTAGTGTCGCACTCATGAAAGTGTCTCAAATTTTGGGTTTGGTTCGACAAAGGGGATCTGGGATAAGGGGTGGGGGTTGGTGTTAGTAAATGCCAGGAGCTTGGGAGACAAGTTGCCAGAGTTCAAGGCCATGCTGTTCGAGGGGGGGTGGATGTGGCAGCAGTCATGGAGATGTGGGCCAACAAAAACCATGACTGGGACCTAAACGTGCGGGGGTTCACTATGCTTAGGAAGGATAGAAAGGAGGGCAGAGGGGGTGGAGTTGCTATGTTCATTAGAGATGACATAGAAATTGCTAGGGTAGAAGAGGCAGAGGGAAATGTGGAGGCCTTATGGGTCACCTTCCGATCCCCAGCAGCAGATAAGGTCAAGCTGGGTGTAGTATATAAAGCCCCGGGATGAGTGATTTTCTAGAGGATGGTTTGCTGGACAACATCATTGCCCAGTGTGGACCAAAAGGGAAGGAGTGGTGTTGATGGGGACCTAATATGCCAGGTACAAACTGAGGAACCATGTCCTCTAAGGTGGCCAAGGAGTAGAGGCTGCTGGACGCTTCCAGGATGTGTTCTTAACACAGCATGTGATGGAGCCCACAAGGGAGGGCATGTCCTGGGTGTGGTTCTGGCAGATGGGGATCTGGTAAGGGACCTGGTTGTAGAGGACCCCTGACTGGGAGTGACCACAATACTGTCCGGTTTCAAATAAGCTTGGGAGAAGGGGTGAGATCAAGGACACTGGCAGTGGACTTCAGGGGCGAGACTTTGTGGGCATGGGAAATATTCTCAAGGATCACTTAAGGGATTACATCAATGACAAGTGTGGAAAGGAGATGGGAGGTCATAAGCGGGGACTTCATGAGGCAGTCAGGATCTGCGCTAAGTTGAAGCGTAAGGGAACAAGGTCACATGAACCATGCTGGTGGTCCAGTGAGGTACAGGTAGCAGTCAGAGAAAGAGGCTGCATACAAAAATATAAAACAACAAGAGGGATAGGAATAAGAAATGCACCATCTTCCATCTAGAAAAGTCACCCAGATGGTGAGGAGTAAAGTCCAGTAAAGAGCAGCAGCTGACACAGGGATACATGGAGGGGTAAAGGGTTCTTCCATCATTGGGGAGCAGAGAAAACTAAGGGCCATCTCAGCAGATTGAGATCAGAAGGAGGATGGGTGGAAGAGGTGAGGGACCAGGCAGAGGTATTTAATGAGTACTTTGCCTCTGTGTTCACTAGGGAGGGGGATGGGATATCTACAAAGCAAGGCACGATGGGGATAGAAGCGGCAGTGAGTGGGATCAGAGGAGCAACAGAAATGGAGCAAAAAGGAGGGAGAGGTACCCCAGGGGTGTCACATCTGCATAAGGATAAAAAGGCCAGTAAGGTGGAGGGGACAGATGATGCTATGTCCGCCAAAAGGGTGTGGTTAGCCCTCAAGGCCCTAAAGAAAGACAAATCTCCTGGGCCGGATGGCATTCATCGAGAGTACTATTGGAATTGGCTGACACACTGGCTGTACCCTCGGAGTTCTTCAACAGGTCACTTGAGACAGGGAGGGTACCTAGGGATTGGCGAGAGGCACATGTGGTGCCAATCCATAAAGGGGGGTCGAGGGAAGTACCAGGTAACTATAGACCCATCAGTTTGACCTCAGTGGTGGGAAAATTAATGGAGAGTATACTAAAGGAACGACTGGGGGTGTACTTGGAGGAGGTGGGAGGTCTGGATAGTCAGCAACATGGGTTTGTGCAAGGTAGATCATGTCAGACCAATCTTGTGGAGTTCTACGAATGGGTAACATCAGAACTGGACAGGGGAAAGCCTGTGGATGTATTATTTTTGGACTTCAGCAAGGCGTTTGACTCTGTCCCCCACAATGGTCTGGTGGAGAAACTGATGGGGTTAAGAGTAGGCCCTTTGATGGTCAGATGGATTGAAAACTGGCTAGCGGGATGCACCCAGAGAGTAGTGGTCTGCGGGGAGCTCTCGAACCCTAGAGAGGTTGGTAGTGGGGTACCGCAGGTCTCGGTCCTGTGTCCGATCCTGTTTAATGCATACATATCAGACATCAGGGAGGGCATGGGGTGTGAAATGAGTCTCTTCACTGATGACTCCAAGATGGGAGCAGTAGTTGAGGGATAAGAGGGGAGGTTGGCCCTGCAAGGGGACCTGGACACCCTGGAAAGCTGGGCTCACACATGGACATTAAATTTCAATATCACCAAGTGCAGGTGTTACATCTTGGGTGGGAAACCCTAAATACAGGTAGAGGCTGGGAGGGCGGGAGGCCTCAATAGGGAAAAAGACCTAGGGGTCATGATGGATGCATGTATGAATAACTCTGAGCAGTGCAGGAGGCTGCTAGCAAGGCAAACAGGATGTTGGGATGCATCATTAGGGGGATCACCTCTAGAAGAAAGGAAGTGATTCTGCTGCTGTACAATGGACTGGTTAGACCACATCCTGATTACTGTGTACAGTACTGGAGACCACACTTGAAGAGGGACATACATCTCCTGGAGAGGGTACAGAGGAGGGCAACTAAGATGATATGAGGGCTAGGGGATTTGACGTATGAGGACAGACTTGAGGAGCTCTGCCTATTTTAATTGGAGGAGAGGAGAGACAGGGGGGACATGATTGAGGTCTTCAAGTACCTCAAGGGAATAAATAGGGTAAACATGGAGGGGATCTTTAGACTAAAGTATGGAGGTATCACCAGAGGGCATGGTTTGAATTTGGAAGGTGGAAGGGTGAGGGGGGAAAAGAGGAGGAAGTTTTTCACTGAGAGGGTGGTGGACCCTTGGAATGCACTGCCTGACAAGCTGGTTCAGAGATCCACAGTAGAGGGCTTCAAGAGAGGGTGGGACAGACACAGAAAGTGGATGTATCAGATGATGCCTGTCCCAGGGGGTGGGGATGGATGATAGGGGTTTCTGGAACACAAGGGGAGGGCCTCGGCACCCATCTAGGATCTGAGGTTCGAGCAGACTCGATAGACCATAAGGCCTAATCTGCTGGCAAACAGTGTTCTCCATTCTGTACTATGGTAATCTACCTATTCTTTATGCTATGTATAATTTACTCTGTAAAACACCTATGTCTTATTCTATGTATAATGTATGTACACAACTGTATTGTCTTACCCTGTCTCACCTCACTACTTGTTGTCTCCCCCTCCCTGTGACGAGGTGCCTTTGTAAATGAGTCTGTGACTCAAAGTTTGTAAATCCGATTTATGAACTAAATAAATAAAAAAAATAAAATAAATAGTATGTTAGTATGTAAATTAGACAGTACTTTTCTAGGCTGTGGAAAATTACAGCAATTCTTTGGCACCCGCAGCAAAAGAAAGGTTTGGAGTTTTGGGCTGAATTTTAGAGGGACGCAGCCTATATCTGACAGATGTGCCTTGAAGTATTTTGTTGAAAAATATTATACCTTGGCAAAGTTACGGTACTCCAAATTTGATGCTTTTCCCATGGGATAACATTACAGCGTCAGACACATTGCAGCAATCGTTTGGCCCTGCTGCAAAAATAACGGTTTGGTCTTTTGGGCTGAAATTTGCAGGAACACAGACAACATCCCACAGATGTGACTTTCATTGGTTTGGTGAAAAAATATTACAGGAGTCAAAGTTATGGCACTCCAAACTTTGTTTTCCCATAGGATTACATTACAGCATAGCCGCACATTTCAGGGCCAGTATCTCGGAAGCGGTGTGAAATACGGACTTTTCATCAAAAAATACTTAGCCAGGAAAGTCATAATTCATATGACTTTTAAATTATTTTCTATGTCGTACGGTTCCTGAGATATAAGCAATTACTATTCCAAGTCCTCATTTTTCTGTTCCGAGAGTCATTATTTTGCATACATTCTTTGTACTCACTGTCTTTCTCTGTACAGCTTTTCAAGAAAACCAGCCTGTGTGCTTACATTACTGTTACCATTACCATTTCAGTTTGAGGTTCCGTACCCGTTTCACTTACCGTTCACGTTTATGCCACCATGTGCGTTACCCTTTGCGTTTTCATTTGCAGTTGCATTTACGTTGTTTTAACATTCTGTCTACAGTACTGTTTCTCTTTCTGTTTCACTTTGTATCACCATGTGCATTGCGATTTGCGTTTGCGGGCACAATGTTATTATGTGACAAGACATCACGTGAGTGGGCCCCGTGCTCCCGCCGCTGCATTACATTCACTATTTCTCATTATCTTTCTCAAAAAAAAGGGAAATTAGAGGCAAAAAAACTCCGTGGAATGCATCAGTTAGGGTAGTTTCACAGCGACAAAAGTAGGAAATGCATGTTAGGGGTTGAAACTCCCCTTTGCACCCTCAGCCCCACCCCCAACTAGAATCGGTGCGCATTGGGGTCATCGGTCCTAACTTTCACCCCATTCTCCTATACCTCAGCTTCTTTCACATGTGATGGGGTGAGAGGAGTAGGGCAGTATGTCCTAATCTTTAATTCCAGTTGGGGTGGGCTGGAGGGTGCAAAGGGTTTTCAACCCTAACATTGAATTTCTCACTTTTGTCACTGTGGACAACCTAACTGATGCATTAAATGGAGTTTTTACCTCTAATATAAATATATATATATATATCTTCATTGCAAAAACTATGTTAATGCATCAGTTAGGTTTTTACTAAAACATAAAAAGCTGGGAAATTTGACATTAGGGTTACCAACCATACCACCCCACCTGACCCCCACCCTCCACACACCAACAGGTGTTGAAGTGTGCCTTGAGTTCTTGGGCCTAGCTTCTCATCCCATTCCATTTGTAAACAAAATGAAAGGGTACAGTATAGGAGAATGGGGTGAGAGTTAGGCCCAACAACCCAAGGCACACCTCAATGCCTGTTGGTAATGTAATAGGGTGGGGTGGTAGGGTAGGTAACCCTAACATCAAATTTCCCAGCTTTTTATGCTTTAATAAAAACCCTAACTGATGCATTAATGTAGTTTTTTGCAATGAATTTCCCTTCTTTTTGAGAAAGTGTAATGTAACTGGTATGTGGTTGAGGGAGCATGGGCCCTCCAGGCCCTGCACCCCCCTCACGCTAGCCATTGTTGCCTAAAGGTGGACTAAGCTGTGGAGAGTGAACAATTCGTATCTCGAACAATTTTCAAGATACGGGCACTGAAAGGCACCGCGGGCACCACAGTTCAATGGATGCACATATCTCGGCCATTATTAGGATTGTTTACACTCAATTTTCAACATGGCGTTTTGGGGACCCCACCTCATGAACAATGTCACTGTTATTTCATTAAATTGCCCAAAAAGATGAGATTGCACAGTGAATGCGCCATTCTGCACCACTGGTGCAAAATCAAGATTTGGTCAGGTTGTGAAAAATGACAGCTGTGTACTGTTCATGAGGAAGTGTGGAAAAGGGTAATGCTGAAAATCAGGAGGAAAATATGAAAAACTGGCAAAGTTACACCATAGTAGAAACTGCACAACACACGCTCATAACATGGACATTTTAGAATTCTTTTACCAAATTTTTAAACATTAACTTTTTGGAAATCCCTCTTGGACACTGGCACTGTAATTTTGTTTATCCACACAAAGTTGATTTCACACAGCGACTGTGTCATTCTATGCCAGAAGTGCAAAACATATTTCAGGCAGGATGTGAGAAATGACAGCTGTACTGTTCATGACAACTACAGACCGGTCAGTCTTACCTCAGTAGTGGGCAAGATTATGGAGGCACTCCTTAAGGAAAGGATAGTGCAATACCTGGAATCCATAGGGGCACAGGATCCAAGACAGCATGGGTTTACAAAAGGAAGGTCCTGTCAAACTAATCTCATAGATTTCTTTGACTGGGTAACCAGAGTGGTGGACCAAGGGGGAGCAGTTGATGTCGCCTACCTTGACTTCAACAAAGCTTTTGACACTGTTCCACATAGAAGATTGATAAATAAGCTAGGTAGGCTCGGGGTGGGTCAGAAGTTGGTCAACTGGGTGGCAAACTGGTTGACTGGCAGAAAACAGAGAGTGGTAGTAAATGGTATACAGTCAGAAGAGATGCAAGTCACAAGTGGGTACCTCAGGGATCAGTCCTGGGGCCAGTCCTATTCAACATCTTCATTAGTGACCTCGCAGATGGACTAGAGGTAAAGGCTTGTCTCTTTGCAGATGACACCAAGATCTGCAACAGAGTAGATGATCCAGATGGTGTGGGCAGAATGAGAAGAGATCTGGATAAACTAGCAGAATGGTCAGAAGAGTGGCAACTGGGATTTAATGCAAGAGTGCAAAATCATGCACATAGGGAGAGAAACCCTGAAGCACTTATAGGCTGGGAGGAGTTGCTAGCAGTCACAAAGGAAGAAAGAGACTTAGGCATCATCATCACTGATGACCTAAAATCATCAAGCAGACCTCTAAAGCAGTAGGTAAGGCTAGGGGGTGTTAGGGTGTATTAGTAGGGGTATCACAAGTCGTAGAGGAGGTAATAATCCCTCTGTACAAGACATTGGTTAGGCCCCATCTGGAGTACTACGTGCAGTATTGGAGGCCACACCTTCACAAGGACATTAACCAAATTGAGGCAGTCCAGAGAAGGGCAACCAAAATGGTGCAGGGACTGCATCAGAAGACATATGAGGACAGATTAACAGAGCTCAATATATATACCCTTGAGCAAAGGAGGGAGAGAGGTGATATGATCGAGACATTTAAACACCTTAAGGGCATAAACAAGGTGAAAGAGTCTAACATGTTTAAATATAAGAAAAATAGCAGGACAAGAGGACACAGCATGAGATTAGAGGAGGCCGATTAAGGGGAATGTGAGAAATTCTTTTCACAGAAAGGATGGTAGATGCATGGAATGGCTTACCACAGAAGTGGTGGCTATGAATACAGTGCAGGAGCTTCAAACAGGCATGGGATAGGCATAAAGGAGCAATACAAATGACTATGAATAGATAGGTCACTGACAGAGCAAAGTCCAATGGCACATTTATAAGGTAGAAAAGAAATGGGCAGACTGGATGGGCCTTATGTCCTTATCTGCCGTCAACTTCTATGTTTCTATGTTTCTATGAGGAAGTGTGAAAAATGATAATGTTGAAAATCTGGAGTGAAAATATTAAAATTGATGAAGTTAGCCGGCCCATGGGTGCAGAGGTTGAATTTCTGCTTGTGACACTGGTGACCCAGGTTCAGGAACATATCTGGGTGGTTGAAGGGCTGCCAGGGGAGAAGGATTGAGCATCCTAAGACTGCTCTCCTTCTCTGGGGGGGATGGTGTACTGAGTGCTCAGTGCAGTGGTGACACCCTGCGGAGTCTGGGTTAACCACTATGCACCGGCACTTACTAGACTTCAGGGGTGGATGCTGGTCATCATTGCACAACCCCGCCTCTGCTTACAGGGGAGAAAAATATGTGGGTCTTCCATCTCTATGAAGCCATCCCTGGGCTTCAATCAGCCTCCATCACTGGTAGAGATGTAGCGAATTTAAATTCTGCTGGCGAAGTGAATGCGAGTGGGTGCCGCATTGCCACTCTGCTACATGGAGTGGGCAATCAGTGCTCTCCACCTTGTCATTACCACTTTGTGTTAAGGCAGAATGGCAATACGAAAGAAGGTGAGTTACTAGTGGAGTACCTCAGGGCTCAGTACTGGGTCCAGTCCTCTTTAACATCTTTATAGGTGACATTGCAGAGGGTCTGGAGGGAAAGGTATGCCTCTTTGCAGATGATACAAAGATCTGTAACAGAGTTGATACAAAAAAGGGGGTAGAAAAGATGAGAAGGGACTTGTCAAGGTTGGAGGAATGGTCATACATATGGCAACTTAGATTCAATGCAAAGAAGTGCAAAGTAATGCACCTGGGAAACAAAAACCCAGGACAAGAGTACACAATAGCAGGGGAGGTACTAACAACAACAAAAATGGAAAGGGACCTGGGGGTAGTTATATCAGATGACCTAAAGGTGGGTAAGCAATATGAAAAGTCAGTAAGGAGAGCCAGGGGGATACTGGGATGCATAGGAAGGGGCATCACAAGTAGAAAAAGGGAAGTGGTTATCCCTCTATACAGACAGTTGGTGAGACCCCATCTGGAGTACTGTGTGCAGTTTTGGAGACCTCATCTGTGCAAGGACATAGACAGGATGGAAGCAGTCCAGAGGAGGGCAACTAAAACGGTGCAGGGTCTGCAGCAGAAACCATATGAAGAGAGACTGAGAGAGCTTTATATGTATACTCTTGATGAAAGGAGGGACGGGGAGACATGATAGAAACGTTCAAGTACCTAAAGGGAATCAACAAAGTCCAGGAGAATAGCATCTTTCAGAGAAAGAGATGTGTAAGAACAGGGGACACGATTTAAAGATGGGGGACGGCTCAGAGGTAATGTAGAAATATTTTTCATGGAGAAGTGGTGGATACATGGAACAGCCTTTCTGAGGAGGTCGTTGGGTCTAAAACAGTGGAGGAATTCAAACATGCATGGGACAGACACAAGGCATTTATAGTGGGGAGGTTGCAGGAAGTAGGCTGTTGGTTAACTAGATTCTGCAGCTTATCCAGTAGGTAGGGAAATGGGCAGACTGGATCAGCCAAGTGGTCCTTATCTGCCATCAAAGTCTATGTTACTTGGTGTTTCAGATTTAGCAGCCCCCCCACACATCACACAGCTTACAGTACTGTAAGCCACATGCTCTTTAGCTAGGCAGGGAAGAAGTGAGTCATACAAGCAGACACTTTTACTTTCTACTGTGCAGGCAGAGAGACAGTAGTGTGTTTTGTGACTGCTGATACTTTGAGATCAGAGCGAGGAGGAGATTTAAACTTTGATTTAGACCCAACAGCTTTTTAAAAAGCTACATTTTTTTTTGTACTTTCTGTACTCTTTTTTACTTAATTTGTTCTTTATGTAAATTTTAATTTTCTTACCTTTACTAGTAGTTAGTTGTTTGTCTGTGTCTGTGTGACTGTGTGTGTGTGTGTATTGTGTGACAGTGTGAGTAGTGATTGCTCGGACTGAGGGAGCTCAGTAGGAGAGATGGACCAGGGTGAGGGAATGTCTGGGCGGGGGCAGCTCTGGGAGAGTATGGTAGTGGCAAGCGTCGTACCATGCGCATGTGTGGAGGGCATGGGTGCTCATTCCTATTGGACTGCTCAAAACTTGTAAGTGCCCCCCGGAAGCAGGACCAGCACCACCTCCTGTCCTGACTCTGAGGCAGTTAAACCATCACCACCACCACCAAGTCCAGCACCAGGTCCTCTGGAACAGGATGTGCCTGTTCCCCCAGGGCCAGGTGTGGATCCCATCCCTGTTCAGCACCGTGACCAGCCGGCTGCCAGTTCATCTGGCCATCCCCTGCCTGTGCCTGGTCCTCCCTGCACCTCCATTGAGTGGCATTTTTTGACTGTGTCAGGGGGACAGCAGTGTGGTCAAGTGCTGCCTATGTGAGGTGGAGGTGCACTGGACCCTGGGACTCACCTGGGGACTGGGCCCAGCACACCCATATGCTCAATCACCAGCAGTTGGGAGGCAGGCTGCCAGAGAATGGACCATGCCTGCACTTGCAGGCCATTCTGTGGCAGAAGGTGCAGCTGTGCATTGTGGCATCCCTAAGAAGAGGAGGCCACAGCAGCACCTGTTGCTCCACCAGCACCCCAAGCCCACCACCCACCACCAAGCAGGTCAGCCTGTAGACGTGTGGACCCCAGAGAACTGTGTGTAACACTGGCTGACTTGGCAGTTCTCTGGAGTGCTGTCGAGGAGAACAACGAGTGGTTGAGTGCTGTGGAGCAGCAGCTGGATCACATAGAGGAACATCAATTACAAATTATGTCCATGCTGGAACACCTGCTGGATCACCATGGGATCCCACATAATTTTTTTTTCTCACACCATGTTCCACCCCTCACACCTTCTTTGCTGTGTGATGAAATGTATTCTTTCACCATCCCTGAACCTTGTATGTAATTATGCCCTTTTTTTGATGTCTTCTGTATGTGTGACACTTTGTATTCTGAGCAGTGCAAGTATACTGTGCTAAACTGCATGTGTGCAGTCAGTCTTCTTTCCAGTCTGTGTATGTACTGCAGACACTGTCCAACTCCCTGACTTAAAAACAAACATTAGTGAGTACAATGGTGGGGTGGTGAAGCATGGAGATACTACAAAACAGTCTTACAATACATCCAAGTAAATAATAAAAAAATTAATGTAATTATGTGTGCGATCATAAATCGTGATTTGTGACTGCATTTGTGACTGTGATGATGAAGAAATGTGAATTCCTAGCGTTGTACTCCCTAGGCCTCAATGAGGTGTGGCATTAAACGTCCTGACTTATAAGCAAACATTAATGAGTACAATGGTGGGGTGGTGAAGCATGGAGAGATACTACAAAACAGGCTTACAATACATCCAAGTAACTATTAAAAATAATTTATGTTGTGATTCATGATGTGATGGTGAATCATGATTTGTAACTGCATTTGTGACCGTGATAATGAAGAATGTGTTTCGGTGTCGATGGTGTGAGATAACCAATATGAAACTGTATTGGGAATGCGAATGCCTACGGCTGTACTTCCCCGATGAGCTGTAGCTTAAAACTCCCAGACTTAAAAACACATATCAATGAGTTCAACAGTGGGATGGTGAAACCTGGAGAGATACTACAAACAAGCTTACAATACATCCAAGTAACTAGAAAAAAAATTAATGTTGTGATTCGTAACGTGATCATGAATTGTGATTTGTGACTGCATTTGTGACCGGGATGATGAAAAATGTGATTTGTATCACGAGTGACTCATGATGATGGTCCTGACTAAAAAACACATATTAATGAGTACAGTGTTCATGCAGAATTAAGCACCACACCTGTCCAGTACTCTGAAGGGAAGCCAAAGAAAAAACTGTGACTTTAGTTACAGATAGAGATTGGGCCCTAAAGAGATGCAAATGCACAGACAGATTAAGATTGTGCTGTGCACTGAAGAGATGCAGACAAAAGGCACAACACCTAACCAGTGCTCACCATCAGAAATTCAAATCTGGAAAGAATACCTTTGCCAGTTGGGGCAGGCCTTGGGGGGGCTGTTTACTGCACTGCTGCAGTAACAGTCACTAGTACTAGTAGCAGTAAAGATACCACAAAGAAGTACAAAAATCACACAGCTGCAGTGGATAGCAGGTTCACATTACTGAAATTATTATGTGGCACAATAAAAGGTGTCTGATTTGATGACGTGCATCACACACATACACACGCACACTAAGTAATGCATAGCAAACTGAAAACTTTAGTAATACAACCACATATTTTAAACAAACTAAAATTATGCACAGCTGCACCAAAACAATCAGCTAAAGAATGTCAAGAAATAGTGAAAATATTATTGTGTGTAGATAAACACAGTTGTACAAGAAAAATATCACCAAAACAGAAAGCACTGTCTTTTCTCAAGATAATCTACCTACACCACAGATACACCCCTCCCCAAAGCACACTTCCACTTTCTCTCAGTACACAGACTGAATGTTGTACACTAACATTCAAAATCCATACACAAACAATAAATGCTTGATGATATGAACACAGGAGGTTTTCTATATTCAATGAACTAAAGTTTCAGCAAAAAAGATTCAAAAGGCTTTTTAAAAGATTGTAAAAGGTTTGAATCATAGAGAGCTCTCAGAGCAGATTGTCTCCTACAGCTTCCAACACACACTACCCCAAACTGAGGCTGTGCAGAACAATCTAGAGCCCATGTGACCTGAAATCCCATGAATCACTACAAAATTCACCTTTGGAGCTTAAAAACAAGAGTGAGGCGAAGTACATTGTTTTCAATGTACTTTGTCTTATGAATTAGTGGAGTAGTAGTTTGGGAAGGCGAATGTGGCAATCATTGTTTTCAAGGACTTCGCGTTACCCATTATAACACAAAGTACTCTGCTTCACGTTGTGGAGCACTCACGAATTCACCTTCACTCCACAAATCACTTCTCAGAGCAAACTGGGGCCACTACGTCCATCACTAGTCACTGGCTCTCCCAAACAGATACTGGTTCCACGGCGCTGGGAAAAGGGAACCAGTAACGTGGCCCCACCTCTGGGGAAACCCAGGGTGCCTGGGAGAGTGCTGGCAGTGGCGGTAGGTGGGAGTTTGAGGCTGTGACCAGGGCAGTGCTTGATGGGAGGGCCCGCCAGAAAGAGCATACTAAATAAAAAAAATTTAAAAATAATTCACGAAGTTCCAAGTGTGCATAGAAACTGCACAATGGACACTGTAACAAAGGCTGTTTTTGTTTTGTGCACAAACTCACACCATGGGCATTTCGGGACCTCCCCTCATGAACACTGGGACTGTCATTTCATTAATCAATCCCAAAAGGTGATTCTGAGCAGAGACTGCCAAATCACCTTTTGGGACCTAGTAACGAGATGACAGTGACATTGTTTCTGTGGTGGTTTCCTCAAAATGCCTATGTTGAAAAGTTGGTGAGAAAATACTAAATAAATGGCTGAGATATCCACATTTAAGTTCTTTGTTTATATCAGAGTCAAACCAAGTAGGATCTTAGTTTGCATGATGAGATACGAACTAAGATCCTATGTCTTATGACTCATGAAGTAGGATCCTAGTTCATATCTCATCATATGAACTAAGATCCTACTTTGTATGATGCTGATATGAACAAAGAATTTAAATGTTAAATGACACACATTTTAAGGTGATTTTCCAAACAGTAAGTGCAGAATGCACCTAGGATTACGATAGGCAAGCTACATGTGTTGGTTCCTCCCCAGAATATCATTTTGAGAGGTTTCCAAATTTGAATTTCAGGCAAACTGGTAATAAGATGGCGGCCATACAAAAGAGGAATTTTCTCATACAATGCAGGATTCCTCTTTCATATCATACAGCTATATTGAAATGCCTACTGAGCATGCTCAGAAATTTTGTTTACATTTTTAGATTGTAATAACCTAAAAATGGCTAATTGATTTTTCACCAGACTAACAAAAGCCACATCTGTGTGTTAGTCCCTTTCTGTCCTGAAAATGTCATACCAAACAAACAATCCCTCTGGGCTGTAGGCAAGTTCAAAGAAAAATCCTAACTAAGTCAACATGTATTTGCACCTCCCCATTACTTGGGCAGACTGGATGGGCCTTGCGGCCCTTATCTGCCGTCAACTTCTATGTTTCTATGTTTCTATGTTACTTGGACACTGCATATCTGACTGCAGTGAAACTTACCAGGTCAAGCGACCTACACCACAGGAAGACACATACCAAATTGTGTGCAAATCCTTTCAATAGTTGCAAAGTTATTAAAGTGCATAATTTTGTGTTTAACATTGAAATGCCTACTCAACAATAACTATAGAGGTGTGACCGTACCCCAAATATACATACATATATTTATATATATATATATATATATATATATATTTATTATTATTATTATTATTATTATAGTGTCCAGTCTTCAGTTCTAAGTTAAAATTAAAATTTTTCACTTTAATAACTTTGGTACTGTTCCACCAATTTGCATGAAATTTTGCATGTTCCATTAGGAACCAAAGATCTCTTTATGTGCCGAGTTTCATTCTGGTGGATGTGTGTTTGCAGAGATGCAGAATGTCAACATGTGAAATTGCCACTTTTATGCAAATTCTATGTCATGCGTTTCTCGAAACCGCTTAGGGGTTTGATCTGAAACTTTCTAGATATATGGGGTTTGAGTCACAGATGTACCTTTTGAAGGTCTGGTGAAAAAATATTAATCCCTTAAAAGTTATTAAACTTTAAAGTTTCCCATTATATCCTATGGGAAACATTAGATGTACCATAGCGAGAACACTTTTGCTTTATGAAAGCAATACTTACTTTCACAAATGGAAAAAGTAGTGTTGTGCTTCCACCATCTTGTTTTCAGTTAGCAATGTGAAAAAAACAATATAACTAAAAATTAATGCATCTTGGTAAACACCAACAGTTGTGTTCACCTGAGGAATACTATTCTGGCATTAGTTAAGAGAAATAGTGTCTGGAAATATGTTTATTCTAATCAGGCACTAATAGTGTCACACATTTGTGACACTACTGATGCAAATCATGGCACTATCTTTGCAGCAATGCTGCAAAATGTGGCACTAGTTTGTGAAACACCCACTGTTGCACAAAGCTACTGGGGGGGGGGTTGTGGCACTACTTTTTACAAAATTTTCTGTACATGTTAGGGGAAAACACACCCCAGAATCTGATTCCCCAGCCACTGTTTAGTAAAACACTTGTTGGTGATTACCTAATTCCAGTATGTGCCCCTATTTTCACAGCCTTTTGGGGAAGGTGCCAAGGCATGCTCATATACATTTTCTTGACATTGAAGTGCCCAATCCCTTGTTGGCAGCAAGCCACCCTTGGCCACTGTGGGACACTGGGAACCCACTCCCAGTGTCCCAAGATATGTATTCCCTCCCCATGAGCAGTATAGGACACTGGGGAGCCTGCTACCAGTGTCACTATATACTATTTATGACATATATTATATTATATACCTGTAAATAAAAGAAAACAGACCCTGATGTACTATTCAGTTGCCAAAATCAGGGGGCCCAATCCATGTGTCAGCACTGAAAGCCCCCCACCAGTGTGAGACATTAGGGGGCACACTCCCAGTGTCCCCAGATATGTACCCCCACCAGCAGTCTGGACCACTAGGGAGCCCACTCCCAGTGTTCCCAAATCTTTCTTTGACAAGCTGTAAAAAAGAAAACAGTCCCCGAAATCATTTTTTGTCCTGAGAAAAAGAAAATGGATCATCATCACCCCCACCCTTCCCCCATCCTGACCTTCCCAATGAGCACCCAAAACCACACCACCCTTGCCCTATATGAATACAGTACAGGGCTTCAAACAGGCATGGGATAGGTATAAGGGAGCAATACAGATGAGTATGACTAGATAGGCCATTGACAGAGCAAAGGCCGATGACACATTTATAAGGTAGAAAAAGAAATGGGCAGACTGGATGGGCCTTGCGGTCCTTATCTGCCATCAACTTCTATGTTTCTATGTTTATACATACCACCAGAGGTTGTTGGCTGTCTACTTCTGTGGAGCAGGGAGATGTCTGCACTCTTCAAGGCTGAACCACAAGCTGAAGAATCAAGGTAAGTGCAGTATAATGTATTTCAATGGCATTTGAACAGATGGTGATATTTTTGGCTTTTCAAATGTTCAACATGGGCATTTTGGGACCTCTCCTTCATGAACACTGTCACTGTCATTTCATTAATTGGGCCCAGAAGGTGATTTCACAGTCGCTGCATGAAATCGCCTTTTGGGACTGAGTAACAAAATAACAGTGCCAATGTTGATGAGGTGGGGCCTCAAAAATTCCATGTTGAACATTTGGTGAAAAATCAAAAAAAATGTCTGAGTTATGCATGCTCATTGAAATGCGTGTATCTTTGGTAATTTTAAATATTTTCACTCCAAATTTTCAACATAGCCATTTTTTCACATCACCTTCTGAACAGGGAAGCTTTAATTTTTCACATCTTGCCTGAAACATTTTTTCACACATGTGGCACAGAATGGAGTTTTGCCATAGATTTAAAAATTTCACTTTTGTGGTTTATGAGGAGGGGTCATAAGAAAAATGTTGAAAATTTGGGCTCAAATATGAAACAATGTCGAATTATGACCACTCGATGCAATTTGGTGAGGCCAGCTCGTAACTACGGATATCTTTAAATATTTTGACACTAGATTTTCAACATAGCCTTCTTTTTACCCAACCGCATGTATGTCACAACCATCTTTTTTGAAATCCTGTCCAAAATGTTTTTTTCCTCCTGTGGGCAGAATTGCATTGCAGTTGCACAGAATTACATTTTGTCAGGGATTTGAACATTTTTTGTACTGGCAACATGTGCTGGGGTAATCAGATGTCTACGGTGATAATTTGATCACTCATATGATAATAATAATTCTTTATTTATATGGCACCTTTCAACAACCAAGGCACCTAACAAACAGTTAAAACAAAATAGGTAATAAATTCACAACATCATAAACAATATAAAGTGCAGAAAATGTGGATAAAACAACATTTGAATAATTCACAATATGCTTGGTTCCACAAATAAGTTTTAGAACCTCTCTCCCTCAAAGTCGTGCTCTCCATAACTAATGGAGTAGAAAATTCCAAGGCTAGGGGCCACATGCAAAATGCCCAGGCACCAGAAGATTTTAAACACACCTTGGAATCTCTAGCAACCCCATATCAGCCAAGTGGAGTGATCATCCAGAGGCAGTAAGGTAGTCTGGGCCCTGTTCATGTAGGGGCTTTATAAGTCAGAAGTCTGACTTTAAAGGTGATCAACCACTGTACCAGCAGCCAGTGCAGTTCGCGCAGCACCAGGAAAATATGACAGGACTGAGGGTTTCCATCAATAACCAGGCACGTATTCTGCACCTGCTGCAAGTAGCAGATATCCACCCAGGTAGCCCTAGATGAGAATTGCAATGATCCAGGTGTAAGGACACAAGGCATGGACCAATGTGGGGAGATCACCAGATGGAACAAGATGCTTAACCCTGGAGATATTCCTCAGATGGTAGAAAGAGGATTTGATGATGGCCGACACCTGCAAATGAAGTGTCAGCCTTTCATCAAAATTACCCCCAGGTTTCACATCTGTTCAGAAGTCAGGAGTGATAAGCCCCAAAGAAAAGTCCTGAAGGCGCTCTGGTCAACAATCAACACCTCAGTCTTTTATGAGTTCAACTTCAACCAGCTCAGATTCACCCCATCCTGGATTACTGTGAAGCAGTTGTTTAAGACTGAGAGAGCTCTATCCTGGTCAGGTGCAAAAGAAAGGTAGAGCAGGTTATCATCAGCATAACAGTGAAATGTCAGCAGATACCATCTTACAATGTCTCCCAGGGTAGCATATACATTCGAACAACATGGGGAACAACACCGATCCCTGAGGAACCCCACATAACAGAGGAACTGGGACAGAGGAATGAATACCTGACACCACCCTCTGAGTTCTTCCCATGAGGAAAGATGTAAACCACCTTTGGACTGTACCTGACAGGCTACAGATAAACCTCAGGTGACCAAGCAGCATTCCATGGTCCACAGTGTTGAATGCTGATGAAAGATCTAGCAGAACCAAGATGAAGTGGTTTTCTGATCTCTTGCCATCAGGAGACCATTGAGCACCCAGAACAGTGCCATCTTAGTACTGTGCCTCTTTCAAAACCAGACTGGAGAGGTTAATAGATGTCATGGATGGTCAAACGGTTCTCCAGTTGAATGGCCACTACTTTCTCACCTTCCCTATGAAGGGAAGGTTTGAGATGGTCTGTAGTTCACATGGCAGGGATGGGTGTGCAGGGTCTGAAGGACCCTGCGCCCAACAATAAAATCAGAAAATGAAAGAGTATGGGAGTGCAGAGACCAAGGGTCCAGCTCTTCCACAGGATGAGTAAAGGTTAATTACAATGTCGCTACACTTATGGATAGATGAGAGCACCGGGCACAGAGGCCCTGTGCTCCCATGCTAACTACAGCTGTGGTGATACATTCACTAAAAGTAAAAAGATTCATGGCAAAAAAACTGCATTAATGCCCCATTAGGGTTCCTTATGGTGGTACTTTCACAAAAAGAAAGAAAATTCATGGCAAAGAAACTGCTTTAATCCTTAATTAGGGTTCTAGCAACAAAAGTCGGGAAATTTGAACTTAGGGTTTCCAACCTTAAGACCCCACCCCACCCTCGGCTTCCTACCATAAGTCCCCATCCCCACCCTACATGCAGGAAGAGGTGTGAGGGGTGTGCCTTGGCATTTCAAACCCTAATGCTCACCCCATTTTCATTTTCTGTACCCATCTTAGCTTACTTTGTCTTGGAATGGGGTCAGCAAGGCACACTCCTCACACCTGCTCCTGCATGCAGTGTGGGGTGGGGTGTTAGAATTGGAAGTGAAGGATGGGGTGAGGTCTTAGGGTTGGAAACCTATGTTCAAACTTCCATACCTTTGTTGCTAGAACTCTAATGGAGCAACAAACCCCTCTTATAAAGAACACATTTGATAGTTCCCATTGTTCCTTAAGCAGGCATATTATCAACTTGCTATTGTGAACACCTAGCTATAGTGAACACCTGAGTTAGCTCAGATGTGTTTGTTATAGAGAGGGACTACTGTATATACATATTATAGTGGTGTGGTAGCACCATTATAGTTAGGGCTGGTACAGCACTCAATGTTAAATAAAAATGTTATACCTAATAACTTTGGCATACTTCAAGGAAATAGCCTGAAAGTTGGCAAGCACGATCATGTTGCCAGAGTCTCAAGAAATGAAAAGTTTCATGACAGCAACTTATATGATTTTTTAGATATAAAGTGGTAAAAAAACAGAAAAAACATTTTTTCAGATGGTTAACTTGGGATTTCTTGCCATCATCTACAAACCAGACAGAATGATTTTTTTTTTCCAAAATGTTCAGAAATGATGGGGTCTTCACCAAGGATGTGCCTTTAGATAATTTGGTGAAATCAATATTTTACCATTTTTGAATGATAATGTTTTTGTGATAGCTGCAAGACAGGCAGGTAAATGAAAACCATTTGAACTGTACATTTACCATTCAAAGTGTAAAGGGTTGGTACAGCATTTCAATGTTAAATTTGAAATTTTGCACATTAATAACTTGGGCGTCCTTCGACACATTAACTCAAAATTTGGCATGCATGATCATTCTGCCAGAGTCTCAAGACGTGAAAAGTTTTGTGATGGCATTCTTAATGGTTTTTGAGGTATAAAGTGGTAAATAAAAAAAAAAAAACCTTTTTCTCATTTGTTAACATGGGATTGTTTGCTGTCATCTACAGACCAGGCGAAATTATTTTTTTCTCTGAAATTTTCAGGGATTATGTGGTCTGTGCCAAAGGTGTGCCTTTCAGTGGTTTGGTGAAAAAAACATTTTACCATTTTTGAATTATAAGAATTGTTGTGATAGCTGCAAGACAGACAGGTAGATGGAAACAGTTCAAGCTGTAAATCAACTTTTTGAACTGTAAATTTACTGTTCAGATTGTAAATTTACTGTCCAAACTGTGAGGGGTTGGTACAACACGTCAATGTTAAATTCAAAATTTTGCACCTTAATAACTTTGGCATACTTTGATGAAACAGCCCAAAATTTTTCATGCACAGTAATTCTGTCAGAATCTCAAGATTTGAAAAGTTTTGTGATGGAATCTTGTATGGTTTTTTGAGATATAAAGCGGTAAAACACAAAAAAAAAAAACATTTGTTTTCCATTGGTTAGTAGGGGATTTTTTTGCCATCATCTACAGACCAGACAGAATGAGACTTTTCTTTGCTATTGTCAGGCATGGTGGGATATGTGCCAAGGGTATGCTTTTAGATGGTTTGGTGAAAAAATATTTTACCTTTTTCAAATTATAATGATTTTTGTGATAGCTGCAAGACAGCCAGGTAGAAAAAAAAATAGTTTGAACTGTTCTCTGACCACTGTCCCCAATGTGTTTTATTATATTTCCTGGAAGTCCAGTGGTCCCAACACCCTTCCCATTCTCTGATCACAATCTAAGATGTTTGTATTATATTCCCTGGTAGTCCAGTGGTCTCTTCCCCCCTCCTCCATTCTCTGATTGCCATCCTGTGCTGGCTTATGTCCCTGGTGTCAACTGATACCCCAGCCCCCCATCAGTGTCCATCATTGAAATGAAGAAACCTGTCCATTGATGTTTTTTCCTGCAAAAAAGGTCCCTTGACAATCAGCCCCCGACCCTATCTTCCACCCAGCACCCACCACCGCACACCCAGCAACCCCTATACACCTTCACTCACCTGAACAGATCCCAAGTTTGAGATCCACTCTTTGATCGAAGACACATCTTGCTGCTTGGACAGGTGACTGCAATATGAGAAACTAAGGTAAACATGGTTCAGTGTATTTCAATGGGGTTTTCAACTTTTATGCATAATAGCCATTTTTTGACATTTTGCCCCCAATTTTTCAACATGGCCTTTTGTGGACCCTACCTCATGAACAATACGACTGTCTTTATACAACTCTTGCCCAGAAGGCGATTTTGTGGTTGGTTGGTGAATTCAACTTTCAGTTGGGATTTACAATTTCTCCTGACCTTGTTCATGAGGTGGGTCATAAAGCTATGTCGAGAACTTGAGGACAAAATATGCAAAACTGTATGATTCAGTACCATTCATTGCAATTTTGCTACATAATCATCATCATCAGTTTTATTTATATAAAGGTGCCTTTCTAAAACCAAGGTGCCTGTACAATAAAATACATAAGACAGAAAAATTTTTATTATAAACACAATATATAAATTCCAACAAAGAACAATATAAAAACCACATAACAAATAACCACATCAATCAACAAAGCCAGTAAATATAAGTTTTAAGGCAGTTTTAAAACTCTGGATGGTTAGGCAATCTCGTACCCGATGAGGAAGAGAGTTCCACAGGGACAGAACAACAAAGCTAAATGACCTTGCTCCCGATGTCTACAAACATACCCTGGGAACCTCTAGCAATCCCTCATTGGTGGATTGGAGAGGACAGGAGGGACAGTAGGGACAAAGGAGAACTTTCAGGTAACTCAGTCCCTGGTTGTGTGGGACCTTATAGGTTAGCAAAGCAACCTTAAAGGTGATCCATACTTATCGGCAGCCAGTGCAGACTGCAGGAGCACAGGCGTTATATGACTGGCTCTTGAAACACCAGTCAATAGCCTGGCAGCCACATTCTGCACCAGCTGCAAGCAATAGATTTCAACCCCAACAGCTCTAGGTAAAGGGCATTGCAGTAGTCAAGGTAGGAGGTAATGAAGGCATGAACAAATGTTGGAAGATCATTGGGAGGAACCAGATGTTTCACCAGGTGATATTTCTCAGATGGTAAAAGAGGTTTTAACAACTGCTGACACCTGTGATTTCAAGGTCAGACAGTCATCAAACATAACGCCCAGGTTCCAAACATGGTCTGAGATAGCTAGCTGGCCACCTACAAGCCACAAGCCTGAAGGTGAGCCTACCAACACACCACCTCACAATGACCTGGGTTCTCAACCAACACCTCAGTTTTTCAGGGTTCAACCTTAGCCAGCTCATGTTCATTCAGGGCTGGATTTCAGTCAGACAGCTGTTGAGCACCGAGACAGCATCATCTTGTTCAGGGACAAAGACATGTATAGCTGAGTATCATCTGCATAGCAGTGAAAACTCAAGCCACACCGTCTAATAATCGCTCCTAACGTCAGCATATACACTGCAACCAACATGGGTGCTAAAATGGATCCCTGCTGAACCCCACAGGGCAGGGAGAATGGAGCTGAGGTACAAACCCCAGACACCACTCTCTGAGTCATTCTTGTGAGGTAAGATTGAAACCATCTGAGGACAGCCCCCGACAGTCCATAGATAAACCACAGGTGATCCAAAAGCACACCAAGGTCCACCGTATCAAATGCTGCAGAGAGATCAAGAAGGACCAAGATGGAATGGGTCTTTCGATCTCTCACTATCAGGAGGTCATTTAGTACCCTTTCAAGAGCCGTCTCTGCACTAATTCTCTTCCTGAAACCGGACTGGAGAGAATCATAGATATTGTGGCTGGTCAAATAGTCCTCCAGCTGTAAAGCCACCACCTTCTCAATAACCTTACCCAAAAGGGAAGGTTAGAGAACACCTGTAGTTTGTAAGACAGTCGGTATCAAGGAGGGTTTCTTATGAAGGGGCCAAACCACAGCCTCCTAATGGAAGCTGGAAAAATTCCCTCTCCAAGGATAACCACACTATCACAGCAAGGACCGGGCTGATGACATCAAGCAGCCAACAAGCAAGCATGTAGGGTCTTGATCAAACTACATTTCGTGGGACGTAAAGTCTGGATAACCATCACAGTGTCACTGATTGCAGGCTTGCCAAAGTCACACCACTCCAACCGGGGTCTGACATCTCCTGCCGATCACTGCTACTCCATAGAGAAAGGGTCAGGTGGATATCAGACCTGATCGTGGCAACCTTCTCCACGAAGAATCGAGCAATCTCCTCACACAGCTCTTGTGAAAAAGCATTTCTGGGTTGAAGACAGAGTGGATTGCACAATCTGTCCACAGTCTGGAAAAGCTGAGCTGAACAGGAATTCTGCCTTCTTATGAGAGATTGTTGATTGATAGACCAAATGATGGTCCATCAAATTAAGCCTGTCACACACCAGGCCGGACCTCCGCCATCGCCTCTCTAGCCTTCGTCCAACTGTCCTCAACTTCCTCAGGTCCTCATCAAACCATGGAGACCTAGGGTGAAGGGAGAGTGGATGAACATGAATGAGAGCAATGGAATCCAGGGCCTCTGTCACCGCCCTATTATAGGCAAGTACAAGATCCCTGGATCCATGCATTCCATGCATGCCTGATAGGTCGGCACCATCATCAAGCCATCTGGGGATACACCCTCAAAGTGCAGTACTCAACCATCTCCATAGATGCAGGCTTCTTGGGGGCTCAAAACTGAAGCTGATGGTATGATGATCTGACCATCTGACTGGTTCCACCATCAAGTCGGATATCTCCATCCCCAGGAGAAACACCAAGTCCAATGAATGACCGTCAATGTGGGTCGAGGAGCAAACAACCTGTGTGAGGCTCAGTAAACTCATTAACTGGAGGAAGTCTTGTCCAAACTGTGAGAGTTCATCATCGACCCAAGCACTGAAATCCCCAAGGATCAGTCATCTATGGGGTCCCAATATTAGGTCGGAGATGAAGTCTGTGACTTCCCGCAGGAAAACATTCCCTTCTCCTGGTGGACAGTAACTGAGAAGAATCCTGCACCCCACACCCTCACCCACAATACATTCAAAGGAGTTGGTGGTTCCCACTGGAATTTCCCTCAGGTTCAGTTCTGATTTAAAACAAAGAGCCCCTACAATGATCCTTGGCGATTGTATCACAGTACCCAGGTGGAACTGTTGAAGCCAAAACAGGGCCAGCAATTCCATCCAACCTGGTCTCAGTGATGCAAGCCAGGTCGGTTGAATTAACAAGATCCCCAATTATGGCGGACTTGTTTTTAATTGACCTGGCATTGCATAACACCGACCAAATTTGATGTGCAGCCATGGAAGACCGAGTAAGAAGGGTCATCTGGTCCCTAAGTCACGGTAAAGGTTTTTGCTACCTCACGAAAGGGGATTGGCTCATGAGCTGGGATTTTGTCAGCTCACGAAAGGGGATCAGAAGTCAGTCATGAAAGAAGAATTTCAAAATTTAAAATGGCCATTTTTGTGGGCCAAAATAAAGCAAACCAAAGGTATAGGTTTGTAGAGGGCATCACCCTGAGCAAAACCCGTGCCTTATTGCAACAAGAAGTCACCCATGGAGGAAGCAATGATATTTTTTTTGAGGGGGGATGAAAACAAGATGGTTCATGAAAAGGGAATTTTACATCACAGACTGGGATTTTTTAATTTCCTTTCCTGAGTTGACAAAATCCTTGAACGTGAGCCCAATTCCCTTTTGCAAAAAAAATATATCAATCTTGGAGTGAACTGAGCATGTGCAGAATTCAAAAATTAAAAATTAAATAACTTTAGAATGGATTAATATTTTTTAACCAAACCAATGCTGGATTATTATTTGACCAAAACTCTTTTTGCATTCCAAATGTCAGACCAAAACATGTAACGGTGTAGTCACAGCGCGATGGTGAAACAAAAGTGTCAAAAGTGGTGAAAAATGCATTTTTCAGTGATTTGCTGCTCAAAATCTGTAAGTCTGACCAAAACGAGACTTGGCAAATAAAGAGATCTACATTACGAGACCAAGCATTCCAATTTCATGCAAATCCGATGAATGGTTGCAAAGTTATTAATGTGCAAAATTTGGGTTTTAACATTAAAGTGCCTACTCAACCCTAACTATACTGGTGCAACCACCAGTACTTTATATATATATATATATATATATATATATTTTCCGTGCTACCATAGTTAGGGTTGAGGAGCTGTTTGCATGTTAAACCTAAAATTTTGACCTTAACTACTTTCAACCGTTCAACAAATTTGTCTGAAATTGGAATACACGATCAAGACCATACATCTTAGGATCTACTGTTTGTACTGTTCTGATATACGCTGAGGAGTTATTAAGCATGATCTGTGTACACGTTTATACTTTTTTGAATTCTTTGCTTGTACCTACAGGTCACACAGTTTGCATGACCAGTCCAAAAAACTTCAGGGAACATGCGGCTGGGGTCCCCGATGTGCCTTTTGAAGATTTTGTGAAAAAATATAAAATGGTTCCAAAGTTATTCAAAAAACAGTTTCCCATTATAAGTCAATGGGAAAAGTTAATAAAAAGTTTGACAGTATCACAAATGCACTTTTTAGTGTCGCAAATGGCCCCAGTAGTGTCGCAAATCCGCCATTTTATTTTCAGTTGGTGATCGGAAAAATGCTTGGCATTTACATTTGGGACCCTCTAGCAACACAATTATTTTTGTGTTTACCTAGTTGGACCCTGAGGATGCTAGGCATGTCTTTATTTTGAGGTTAAACACCCCAGAAATATGTTTTGACAATTTCTGGAAAAAGGAATGTGTCACAAAGTAGTGTTGCACTTACAACACTTTCGCAAATCTGTGCGAAAGCTTTCACAAATCACGACACTATTTTGCGACACTATGCCCAAAATAACAGGAATTCTTTGCCACCCTGCTGCAAATGAACGGTTTGGTCTTTTGGTTTGAAATTTGGTAGGAAGGCAGCCAAGATCTCACAGATGTGCATTTTGGTGGCTTGGTGACAAAATATTGCATGGATGCAAAGTTACAAGTACTTCAAAATTTACACTTTTTCCCTTAGACTAACATTGCGGCGTCCCTGCATGACAGAATTCTTTGCCACCTGCTGCAAAATAACGGTTTGGTCTTTTACTCTGAAATTTGGAGGAAGAAGCCAATAACCCACAGATGTGCCTTTTGGTGGTTTGGTGCAAAAATATTACCGGCGGCAAAGTTATGGCACTCTGAACTTCTCTTTTCCTCATAGGATAACATTATGGCGTTCGCTGCACCTTTCAGGGCCTGTATCTCAGAAACTGTGCGAGATATGGACTTTTCATCAGGAGAAGTGCTTAGCCCCTAATGGGGCTAAGCACAAAACAACCAGGAAAGTCATAAATCATACTGACTTTTACATTTTTTCTATGTCATACGGTTCCTGAGATATAAGCAATTTAGTATTCCAACTCCTCATTTTCTGCTCCAAGACCCATTATTATGCATACATTCTTTGTACTCACTGTCTTTCTCCATGCTGCTTTTGGGGAAAACCAGCCTTTGTGCTCACATTACTGTTACCCTCACCACTTCTGCTTGCAGTTCCATACCTGTTTCACGTACCATTCCCGTCTACACCACCATGTGTGTTACTCTTTGTGTTTTCATTTGCGTTTGGGTTTGCGTTCATTTTACCATTTGTGTCTACAGTACTGTTTCTCTTTCTGTTTTGTTTGCGTCACCATGCACATTACCATTTGCATTTGTGGGCACCGTGTTACAATGTGACAAGACATCACATTCGGAGCGGGCCTATGCATACATTACATTTACTATTTCTCATTATTATTCTCAAAGAAAGAAATTAGAGGCAAAAAACTCCATTTAATGTATCAGTTAGGGTTGTTGCACAGAAACAAAAGCAAGGAAATTCGATTTTAGGGTTGAAACACCCCTTGCACCCCTTCAGCCCACCCCCCTAACCGGCATCGGGGTGCGCATTGAGGTCATCGGTCCTAACTCTCACCCCATTCTCCTATTCCTCAGCTTCTTTCCACATGTGATGGGGTGAGAGTTATGATGACCCCAACGCCAAGCTCGATTCCAGTTGGGTGGGTGGGCTGAGGGTGAAAGGGGTTTCAAACCCTAAATGAATTTCCCTCACTTTTGTCACTAGGAACAACCCTAACTGATGCATTAAACTGAGTTTTTGCCATATATATATATAGATATATATATATATATATATATATATATTATGGTAGCACAGTAGTGCTACCATAGTTAAGGTTGAGGAGCCATTTACATGTTAATCCCAATATTTTGCACCTTAATAACTTTGCAACCATTCAACAGATTTGCCTGAAATTTGGAATACAGAATCAAGACCCATGTGCCTTGGGATCTGCAGGGGCGTAACTTAAAAAATGGTACATGCTACAGCTAATTGGTGAAGAGAGTTAACATAGCTGAACACTGTGTGCTGAGCACAAATATAATTGAAGGGGAAGTGAGGTAGACAGTAAACCTCTTATTTATAAATCATATAACAAGCTTGGTATACATAAAAAAAACTTCTTATATGCTAAGGTTAATTATTCAGCAGATGATATAGTAATAACACATAAACCTGGTCCATAATTCCCTTTATACCAGGGGTTCTGACATCACTTCCTCAAACGGGCAAAGGATATGCACCTGTAATAGCAGAAGCAGACATCCAGGAATGGAACAGCAGTGAGTGAAGAGGTGACTGCTATCTCAGTGGAAGGGAAGTAACTGCAAATCTATGAGCTTTCATTGTTACTTCTTTGCATTGTTATTGCATTGTGGAAAGGAGGAGTAGGAGTTTGAAGAAGGTTGTGCAATAGCAATTTAAAGTCTCTTTTTGAGTGTGGATAGGAAGGTTAGGAATATAAAAAGCAGTTGCTCAATCTATCTGAATGCGTACAACAAAAGGGGTAAGGGAAATTAAGAAAAGAATGTTTTTCACTGATAGAGGGGGAGAAGGGAGACTTGGGGGAGTGTTTGGTATCCTGCATCTGGAAGGGTGGGGGGTCCCTGGTGGGCAATGACAGCAATGGATAGGGTGGTAAGCTGCAACAACTGCAGTACACCAGTCTTTCTAAAAATTGCCTGGAGTGTGGGAGGATGTTTAGTGTGCAACCAGATAGAGAAACTTAGAAAAGAGAAGAGGGTCTGCAGGAGGAGGAACTAAGACAGGCAAGGCAGACTGGGGTGGGTTTAGCCCAATACTGGAGGGAGGAAGAATGGGAGATGAGGAGGGTGATTTAAGCCAACAGTGGTGAGGAGAGGTCAGAAGAAGAAGCAGGGACAATGGGGCTCAGGACAGGAAGAGCGATTGCCAGGAAACCAGGTCAGGAGACAAAAGACAAATGGAAGCAGGAGATAGGGACTTGTGAGGGAGGTGAAAAAGTGGCAAAAGTCATGGAGTGGAAAGGAGAGAACAGGTTACTATGAAGAGAGAGGGTGGGCATTTGTGAAGGGTCTTCAGAAAACAGTTTGCACTGCTAGAGAGGAAGAAGGTGGAGGAGGAAATGATGAAATTAGAGGAGTAATTGATAAATGCCTGAACCAAACCGGAGCAGGGGAAGTTCTGCTGGGAGAATTGCAACAGGGGCAAAAGGGAAATAATGTGCAGGAGGAAGAAGAGGTGCCAGAAAGGGAGAGGAGATGAATGGAAGCAAGCAGGGAGTAAGAGTGGTGGAATTTTAGTGCTGGGGGACTCAATACTAAGAGGAGTAAGGTGGGGTAGCAAGGGGGAGAGGCATAGTCGCATTTGGGTGGAGGCCATGCCAGGAATGACAGCGGAAAGATTGGGACAATCTGTTCTGAAATATGCTAGAAGGGGTAGGGACAAGCCTCATTTAATTATACATCTTGGGACAAATGACCTGGCTGACAAGACAGTAGATATAGTCCAGAGGAGGTTTGAGGAACTAGGACAATTATGTGAGGGGGCAGGAAGATCAGTAACTTTTTTGGAGATACTTCCCAGTGCCCAAGGCAAGCACAACAAGAAAGCTGAGAATGAGGAATTTAATGGATGGCTAAGAACCTGGTGTTGTGCTAAAGGCTATGGGCTGTTGGGGGTGGGAGGGACCTGGGAGGACAGTAGTCTCTATACCAAGGACAGACTACACTTCAGTGAGGAGGGAAAGAAAGTGTTGAAACAGAGGATGGAGGAGTACATAGAGGAAGTAGTGAATTTAATCTAGGAGTGAGGGGCGGCAATTGGGCAAGAGACATGCAGAGACCACAGGTTGGGAAACCATATAAGCATACCCCCCATAACAGTGACAAAGGACAAATGGCAAGTACTATTGGTGATGCTAGTAAAGGAGGGCAGGATGGGAGGGGGGAAAAGAGTGGAAGGTGGTTTCCTTTAATGCTAGGAGCCTTGGGAGGTAAACTGCAGAGTTACAGGTGCTCATGGCAGAGGGAGAGGTGGACATTGCAGCCATCACAGAAACATGGGCCACCTAATACAATGACTGGGACCTGTCTGTACCAGGGTACAGGTTATTTCGTAGGGACAGGGTGATTGGGAAAGGAGGAGATGTGGCACTATATGTGAAGGAAGGACTGAAGTGTGTAAGGGAGGGAAGGGAGGAGGGTAGTACGGAGTTACTTTGGATGCAAATCAGGATTCCAAGAATAAAGTCTTAGAATGGGAGTGATGTACAGGCCGCCATCTCAGATGGAGGAGCTAGACAGGAGAACTAGTGGGACAGATCAGGAGGACCTGCGAGAAGGGTAGTGTGGTGATTGTGGGGACTTCAACATGCCAGGGTGGACTGGAGTACCCCAACAACCAGAAACAGAAGGGGCAGGTACTGCTGGATGCCTTCCTGGACAGCTTCCTGCTGCAAATGGTCAGTAAACCAACCAGGTTAAGGAATACCTTTGACCTTGTGCTGGCAAATGGGGACTTTGTGAGAGAACTTACAATGGAGGAACGCTGTCAGGAGTGACCACCACTCAGTATAGCTCACATTGGATATGGGCAAGGAAGGAGTGGAATCTGGCACAAGAGTGCTGGACTTCAGGAGGGCCGACTTTGGGAGGATGGGGTAAGTGGTAGAAGGGTACCTGTCCAGAATTCAGTCTAGTATGAACACTAACCAGAGGTGGGAGTTCATAAAGCTGGGGATAGTGAAGGCAACCAAAACCTGCTACAAGGCCCAGAGTAAGAAGGCTAGGGCTAAGAAACCTAGCTGGTTAAGCAAGGTCATCATGGAAAAGGTAAGGAGGAAAAGAGCTGCCTTTAGGAAGTACAAGAAAACAGGGAGAGGGAAGGACAGGGAGGAGTACTTGATGGAATCAAAGGAGGTGACAAAGGCAGTAAGGGGAGCCAAGGCATCTACGGAACTCAGGCTGGCACAAGGCATTAAGAAGGGGGAGAAAGACTTCTTTAGGTACATCAGGGAGAAAAGGAGCTGTAAGGATCATATAGTAAGGATTAGGAAGGAGGGAGGGTTGGATGGAAGCAGGGTACGATAAGGCAGAAGCATTAAATGAGTACTTCTGCTCAGTATTTACTAAAAAGAAGAGGGGAGGTGACACCCAAGGGGGAAGAAATGGCAGAAATGGGGTGGAGGGGGTGACAGATGGGGAAATCATGGATGGCAGAGTTCGGGAGGTTTGAAGGCAGTGAGGGTGGATAAGGCACCAGGCCCAGATAGCATCCACCCCAGGATACTGAAGGAGCTGGCAGAGATCCTTGCAGGACCTTTGGCAGACCTATTTAATGCCTCACTACATTCGGGGTGTGTACCTCAGGACTGGAGGATGTCTCATGTGGTGGCCCTCCACAAGAGTGGCCCCAAGGATGAACCGGGAAACTACAGACCAGTGAGCCTCACATCCATTGTGGGTAAGCTAATGGAGGCTATCCTGAAGGAGAGGCTGGTGGCCCTCCTAGAGGCCAAAGGACTACAGGACAGCAGACAGTATGGCTTCATACAGGGCAGATCCTGCCAAACCAACCTGGTGGAGTTCTATGACTGGGTAACTAGGCAACTGGACAGGCACCATGCAGTGGATGCCCTGTATCTGGACTTCAGTAAGGCATTCGACTCGGTGCCGCATGGAAGGCTGGGAAGTAAGTTAGTAGGCACAGGTGCAGGTGCAGGTGCAATGTTGGTGAGATGGGTAGGAAACTGGCTTCAGGGAAGGCAACAGAGGGTGGTGGTGGGTGGGGAGCTCTCACACCCAAGGGTAGTGATGAGTGATGTTCCACAGGGCTCGGTGTTGGGGCCAGTGTTGTTTGGGATATTCATTGCAGACATATCATTGGACATTAAGAGCAAGATCAGTCTGTTTGCTGATGATACCAAGGTAGGAGTGGTGGTGGATGACCTAGGGGATGGCAGGGGTTGCAGGATGATCTGGCAAAGCTTGAAACCTGGTCAGACACCTGGCAACAGGGGTTTAATGCCAAAAAGTGCAAGGTGCTGCATTTTGGGATGAAGAACCCAAGGAGGAGTTACCAGTTGGGGGGAGTGCAGCTAGCCCAGACAGAGGAGGAGGAGAAGGATCTGGGGTGCTCTTTACAGGGTCAATGAACAACTTGGCACAATGTAGGAAGGCAGCTGCAAAGGCCAACAAAATGCTGGGTTGTATTGCAAGGGGTATATCCTCGAGGAGGGAGGAGGTGATTCTGCCACTGTACAGGTCATTAGTTAGACCGCACCTGTAGTACTGCATGCAGTACTGGTGCCCGTATGTGAAGAGGGACATTAAGTTACTGGAGGGGGTGCAGCACGGGTGACAAAGATGATCAAGGGGCCGGGGACTTATCATATGAGAGGAGGCTGAGGGAGTTGCACATATACTCACTGGAGGAGAGGAGGGACAGGGGGACATGATTGAAACCTTTAAGTACATGAAAGGACTAAACAAGACAGGTACAGAGGGGCTGTTCATAGTAAGGGAAGGGAGGGACACCAGGGGCCATGATATGAGACTGGAGGGAGGAAGGTTCAGGAGGGACATGAGGAGACACTTTTTTACAGAGAGGGTGGTGGCTGGGTGGAATGCATTACCTGCAGATGTGGTATCCAGTAGAACAGTGGACTGCTTCAAAAGGGGATGGGACAGGACAAGGGGGAGTGTCAACGAAGTGGAAGAGTGGAAGGGAGGGGCAGCTGCAGAATAAGGGGTGCTAGCTGCACATTTGAGCAGACTTGATAGACATCTAGGCCTTTATCTGCTGGCAAATTTTGTATGTTCATATGTTCATAAACTTGAGTAGCTTTTAGCACTCATTAACAGACTGTTACACTAAATGGTGTTAAAATACTGGCTGAGCACTGAGCAATGAAAAAATGAATGAAGGAATGCTATAGGCACAAACTACTTTTTTTATATATTGTGTTTCCTTTATGTATAATTTACATAATGAGTTTGGCATATATATAAAAAAACTTTCTGCATGCTGAGATTAATCTATGCAGCAGATGGCTCAGTAACAGTGCATACATTTGAAAAACTTTTGCACCTGTTCAGTGATTTAAGTGTTAAAGTGCTGTTGTATCACTAAATCCTTTTTGAAGCTAATAGAAAGCATTTTGTTTTTACAGAAAAAGTATAAAATATCAGTGGTGCAAGTGAAGGCAGACAGTGAAAGCAGAAAGGCTAATTATAAAGAAGTAGCACCCTTGTTTGCATGGTTAAATACTTGTGGCTGCTTTAAATAGGATGGAAAGTGGCTTTAAACAATGAACAAAATGTATTGTTTTTTTTAATTCTGTCTTAGAGACATTACAAGCATATGAATAAGATATAGACTGTCATATAAATGAAATCTGAATGGTATGTACAGTCAGTAAGTGTTGCTCCACGAGGTTCAATACTCATTGTTTAAGCAATTCATAAATATATTTAGTATGAAACATTTTTTCTATATATTTCATTTACACTCCTCAAGAAGTCAAGTATGGTGAAATGTTTGTGTCTATGAAAAAAAAAATCACATAGGAACTTTCAATGGTGTGTGACTTCTTGCAAGCTAGAGCGGTCCTGTCTGTTTCTACAGTTAGAGCTAGGATACCATACTAGAAGGTCAACTTTAAAAATTATGCATATTTAGTGCAGACAGATTCATCATGACACAAATGTTGCCTTTCAGTGTTTATAAATACAACACATCTCAAGTAATCTATATATAATTTCCCACATCAAGTACAGTGCCCCTTGGGAGCTCGAGCTGCTCTGACTATGATGGCTGAATAAACGAGAACTCCACTACGTCTGTTTTTTTATTGTTTTAAAAATATGTTTTTTATCTACGAAATTGATTGGGAAAAGGCAAGGGAGATATAGAGGAACTAAAGCAATTGTTTACTGGTTTTTCTTTAGAAATCAACAAAGTTAAAAAGATTTCATAAAAAATAGAAAAAAAGAGTTCTGATTTGAATGATAAACTAGAACTGTCTGACGCCCAACTTAAAGGCTTACTAAAACAGTTCAAGACTTCATGACCTGAGCACATCAAACTAAACAAACTGACTTTTTGATTAATAAAATAGACGACCTGGAGAATAAAGTTACGTAGAAATAATTTATGAATTTTGGATGTGCCAGAAGGATGGGAAGGGAACAATATAATTCAATTTTTACAGAAGTTTTTATCACATTTACTGGAATACAAATGGCTATACCCATTAGAAATTGAAAGAGCACATAGGTCAGTCGGACCTAAACAGGCAAATAAAGACAGATCAAGACCAATTGTGGCTTACTTCTTACAATTCTGTATAAAAGAACAAATTCTTAAACTGGCCAAGGGGATAAAGATCTCTGCAATGTAATGAGGAGAGAATAATGATATTTCAAGACTTTTCTGGGGCACTAGTTGAAAAAAGAAAGGGCTTTTTTGAAGTTAAACAAGAACTGCAGAAACTACATATTCAGTATCATTTTAAATACGCAGCGTCACTGGTTGTGAAAGAAGCAAGAGGTAGTACAGTATTGTGCAACACTGCAGAGGATGTATGGGATTATTTATATTATCTTTTGGGGTAAAAGGGAAAAAAGGATTCACTACACCTCGAAGAGAAGCAAACCAGCACTATTTGAAAGCAGCACATGAATCAGCATCTGATGCACGAGCTGATCAGTGTCTGAACTGTCCCCATCAAAGCATCTAGTGAAGGAAATACTGCATCTTTACTTCCGATGAGCACAATGGAATTAAACCCCTTGATGCAACCCCATTGTTTATACTCAGATATACTTAAAGATACTGACCTGCAAAGAGAAGGTTCGGTAATTACAAGAAAATCCAAGGTCCTCAAGTTTTCTCATTTTGACCAAGGCAAATCCAGTTTTAGACAGAAAAACCATAAAAAGAAATCAAAGCAAAGAAAATGTGCCTGCCTCTGTGCATCCTCCCACATGGCACTCCATAGAACAGGAAGTACTCTCTGGTCTCCCTCCTGACCTTCCCACTGATTCTGACCTGTTGGCTGCAATGGAAATCCCAAATGAACAGGAGGTAGAGGGTTTTATAGGGTCAGATTCTGCTGTTGCACAGGTCAGAGGTTGGATGGATCGACATGATCTGAATAATTGGTTAATCTTTCTCTTCAGCTTTTGGCTCCTCCAGCTCCGCGCTTTATGACAGATTAAAGGAGGCACAATGCAGCAGCAAATATATGTATGTCTCACTGTTTGCTGATGGTCTGTAAGATCGCATTACTGCTTAGGGGGTTTGGACTTATTTCTTGGTTGTGGGATTGCATGAATGAAATGATACATTTTTGAAAAGGAAAAAAAGGGAAAAAAGGGAAAATGCTGTTTTATTTTTAACTCTTGTACAATATTTTGGTGGGTATTTAAGGCTCTGAGCTGTAAATTTGGTGACATCCAGCAGACCGGGGTTTGAATCCCAAGGCTTACACTTGCATAATGTGTAACCCATAGCAGGTCACTTGACTTCCCTGTGCTCCCAGATTGCACCTTAATGTGCTACTCCTGGTTAAACAACTAAAAAAAAATAATAATAACAATTGTATATTGATGGTAAGCTAAGCTTTAGAAATGCATACGTGATTTTCAGCTGAACAGGGTCAGTGTTTTGTTTCATGCTAGGTAATTTAATCAAGTCATGAAGAGGGAAGAGGTTCTTGACTCTATGCAACAGACTGTACTTTGGGCTACAGTGATGGATTAAATATTGGTTTGGATGCACACTAAGGTCACTGATATTGCTCTGCTCAGTGGGAGAGGGAGATTGATTATATAGATGTTAAGGCCAAGAGGAAAATACTTTACTATGGCTTCCTATAGATACTCTTTGGGGATGGATATTGATTATGAGTCCTGCATAATGGCTCAGATGATTAAGGATTATTAGCAGGATTTTTACTGGATTCAATTACATTAACAGAAGACCTTGCAGATTTCCTAAATATGGAAATTACTGGATGAATGAGAGATAAGCCAAAGGGAATCAAGTAGATGTGTTTCCTTAATGGCTATTCTCTGATGAATGCTGGGTCCTATAGAAAATCCTGAATTTTGAATCTGAGTGTGTGAAGATTATCAGTGAATCTCTTCAGTGTGGGAATCTTGAGAGCCATTTGTAATAGTATTGCTCTGGCTAACATTGATCATACTTCTCTCATCAAGGCTAACATGGTGATGTGACCCATTGGGTATATACATCTTGATGGATGTGTGAGTTACTGAGACCTTAAGGTTGCATGGTTGCTGGAGGAGAGGAACCAGCCTTACCTTTTTTACAATAAAGCTTTCTATCCTAGCAGAAAAGTACCAGACCTTCTCCTCTTATTCATTTATTGACTTAGTCATTTACCTATTTATTTATTTGGACCCAAAACACACCCTTCGTTTTCAATCTTTTCCTACATAATTGCTTAGCTTGAACATTCTGTAGCATATTTATTTTATTTACCAGAGTGAAGTTAATATCCAGAATCTGTAGGTGTAAACAGCATACTGCATTGGACATTAGTCTAGCAGAGGAAGGGGACCAACCCAAAACAAAGCTGTCTAGTTACATAACAACTACCTAGATCTGAATTCAGTTCAACAGTTTAATTCAATTGTATGCTGTAGGCTGATAACTTCACTACTGGATACCTGATTTTTCTTATATTAGCATAAGTGTACAGGTAATTGTGTTAACAATTGTTTATCTTTTATTTATCTTGTTGAAAGTTGTATTGTATAGATGTTGACTGACAGTGTATAGTGAATTATTATTTGAGTACTTGGTTCTTTAACAATATATTAGCTAACACTCTTATCCTTTAAGATAACTATACTATACTAAGCATTAATATGGTAATAGTCAATTTAGACTTTGCCCTTAGGAATTTTTCATTGGTATCTTTTTTTCTCTCTTAGCTTTAGGGTATACACAAATTTTGTGGAACATATCCCAAATTAAGAGTACTACATTCTTTGACAATAAGAATGAATAATAATCAATCTCTAAACATTTCCTCCCAGAATGTAAAGGGTATTAACTCACCTATAAAATGGAAAACAATTTTAACATACTTGAAGAGGGACAAAATGGATATAGCTTTTTTGCAAGAGATGTATTTGCTTTCAAGGGAGGCAGAAAAGTTATGCAGAGACTGGGTGGGAATGGTAGCATATAATAGTGTTAATTATAAACAGAGGGGTGTTGCTATCTTGATCAAAAAAGGTACAAATTTCACAAAATATTCTCAGGTGGTTGATGATGAAGGACAATTTCAGATGTTGCTAGGCTCTTTAAATGTGCCAAAGTGGTTTTGTGTAATATTTATGCTCCCAGTGATAAACAAGTTGACTTTTTTAGTGAAGTAGCAATCCATTTAAATAGTGCTAATGGGTATGAAATTATCCTCGCTGGAGACTTTAATGAAGTTCTAGACTCACTTTTAGACAAAATCTCAGTTAAGAAATGTTTGCATATTTCTAGAGCAAGAGAAACCTTGATAAAGCTTCTTAAAGAAAATGGCCTATAGGACACATGACACATAATGCATCCCCAAGGCAGAGATTATACCGTTTATTCTCCTAGACATAACACTCATAGTAGAATAGATGATATTTTCTTTTCTAGAAAATGTTTTGAGAGCATGCTGGATGCTTATATTGATAGCATATATTTATCAGACCATGCTTTAATTAAGGTGTCCCGTATAGTACAAGTTGAATATACTAAATCATTCAGATGGAAATTTAATAACACATTGATACAGGATAAAGAATTCCCAAAATGGCTTCATGAGGAAACCTCAGATTTCTTTAGAAATAATGACACAGGAGAAGTTGCTAGTGCTTGTCTTTGGGATGCATTTAAGGCATTTATCAGAGGAAGAATTATAAGTTTTGCTTCCTATAAGAATAAAAAATAGAGCCAAGAAATTACTAGACCTAGAAGAGAAACTTAAACAACTTGAGACCAGTTATAAGCGGAATTCTAGCTCTAACAAAAATGTATTACATGAGATAATACTAACTAAATTTGAGATCAATCAAATACATTCCAGCAAGGCAGAGTATGCATTATATAGAACAAATCAAAAGTATTGGGAATCGGGAGAAAAAGCTAGTAGAGTGTTGGCATTTAGATTAAAGAAAATGCAACAACAGAATTTAATTCAAGGGATAAAAAAAACAGAGGAAGTTGTGTTCACAAATAAGGACATAAATAACACTTTGGTAGCTTACTTCCAAGAGATATATTCATCCCCCAAAGTAGAATCAATATAACCTATATGCAAAAATTGAATATTCCAAAAATTGGAATAGAGGATAACTTACAATTGGCAGGAGCAATCACTTTACAAGAAGTTACTTAGGCAATAAATGCCTTACCTAATAATAAAATCCCTGGTCCTGATGGATTTACGTTGGAATTACTGAAGGCATTAAATCCAGATATAGATGAGTACTTACACAAGGCACTTTTAGAAGCTTATGACATGAAACAATTACCAAACTCAATGAATGGAGCCCAAATTTCTTTAATTGCCAAAAAGGGAAAGGACACTCTTGGATGTGATAGCTATAGGCCAATCTCACTTCTTAATATGGACTATAAAGTTTTAGCAAGATTTTGGCAAACAGAGTTCAGGCACTTCTACCTCACTTATTGGTAGAGAACAAGTAGGATTCATCACAGGTAGATCGGGTGCTGATAGTCTTAGAAGGTTACACTCTGTTATTTGGTCATCCCATCAAAATAAAGTACAACCATGGCAATTTCTTTAGATATGCATAAAGCATTTGACTCATTAACTTGGCATTATCTAAAAAGACTCTGACCTCTTTTGATTTTGTGAGGAATTTATCACTTGGACCTCAATGATCTATGATAAGCCTACAGCTGCATTAATTACTAATGGATTAATCTCCTCTCCTTTTCCTATTTATAGGGCACAAGGCAAGGATTCCCACTTTCCCCCTCTCTTGTTTATCGTGGCTATTGAGCCACTGATCAGAATAATACACATGGATAGCTCGGTTCAAGTGGTAATGACAGGAAAAGTAAATAATAAAGTATTTGCTTTTGCTGAAGACTTGCTGATCACTGTCTCTAATCCAAGTTAGTCAGTAAAATCTCTCAAAGCAATTTTAATGCATTTGGAGACTTTTCAGGCCTGGTACTAAACTGGGAAAAACTCAAATAATGCCCCTATACTATCCAACTTATCTATTAGCTAGATTGCAGCAAGAGGTGGACTTGGACTTATTTAAAATTCCATTCTGTATTTGGGATTGGAAATTTCTAATAATCTGGAAAAATGTTGGAAAATAATATTAACCCTATCTTAAAGAGCTTTCAGTTAAACCTTAATAAATGGGACAAACTTAATCTTTCCATATGAGGAAACTCTCAAGTAATTAAAATGATTTGACACCTAAGATTTTCTATGTTTTACAAAATGCTCCAACAGTGCTGCCTCATATTATAGAAAAAAAGATTAAATTGTATGGTTATGAAGTTCTTTTGGGGATCTAAATCCAATAGGTTCTCCCTTAATAAAATCCAACAAAAACCATCAAAAGGTGGCTTTGCTTTACCATGGTGGAGAAAATACAGTGTGGCGTATTTACTCAAACAAACTTTGCTGCATCTAAATAACTATAGAAGGACCGACATACCTCTATGGCTAGAAATAGAGTCAATACTCAAGAACAAAACTCCTTTGACTGATTTTCTAGTTCTTTCAACTCCGAGTCATTTAAGAAATCACTTATGTATTACAAATTTAGTCAAAGTGCTAAAAGATACACTGCGGAGTCTAAAAATTGACAACCCTTTGGGAAGTAATCAACCATTACTGAATAATCCCAATATGTGTTATAATAAAACTCCCTTAAAAGACCCAGGATGGGCAAAAGTTGGAATAAATTGTCTATCAGATATTATTGACCCTAATGTTAACCAATCAATCAATCAAAATCTTTATTTATCCAGGCGGTCACCATTGAGCAAGGCTCATTTGCAAGGTGGACCTGGTCATGAATAAATCAAAATACAGTACAGAAGCAGGTATACAAAAAGCAATAATATACAAGGAAGAAAAAGTATATACAGTGTATACAGTACAGTACAAGGTTGAAATAAATAAAAAAACAGCATTATTTTACAATTGAAGAAGTCAGCAGATGTACAGTCAACCATAGGCATACTAGGGTTATAAGCAGAGATCTTTTGAGTGAGGCAGCCAGCAACTACACATATAGGGGAAAGAGACCGTGTATGGGGTGGCAGGTTAGAGAGGTAAAGAAGAAAAGGGATATATTACCGACGACTGGGGGAAAATTGAGCTAAAACCACAGAAAGTGACGATGACTGTCATGTACTTGTTTATTATGATAATGACGGAGGAGGGGTAGATAATTGGGACACTTCTATGGATGGGGTGGGACTTTGGCCAGGCTGGAGTGGACAGGGAAGGGTGGTTGCAGTAGGAAGAGTTAATAGAGAAAGAGTGAGAGCCAGGGGTAGAAATATGGCAAACGTCAGGATGGAAAGGGGAAGTTGTGGAATTAGTGGGCTAGCGGTGACGAAAACATTTGCAAGGTGGTTTCATGTAGCAATCGTAGAGTGCTTTGAAGATATTCAGGCTAACAGGGCAGCTCAACTTCAAGTTCCTTTGTAAACCATTCCACAATGTGGGTAACATACTATTAACATACTATTATCTTTGGAGTCTCTTAAGGATAAATACAAATTGCAGAGATTTAACTTCTGTATTTATCTACAACTAAGAAATGCACAAAATAATGGTCCTTTAAAGGAGGTTACAGCCAGAGAAATAGACATAACTTGGGTGCAAATAGCAAAGATAGCAGGCCTGAAAAAGGGTGCTGGGAGGATTTATCAACTTCTAGTGGATAATGGAACAATAACAACTCTTTCAGCCAAATCCAAATGGGAAGAGGCACTTAACATAAGTATTTCAGAACAGGATTTGACTTTGGTCTGGAAACATGCCATCAAATCAAGTAGAGAGATCCAAGGTATAGTGTTACAATTTAAAATATTACAGTACTACTATTACACTCCTAAAAGATTGAAATGTATGGATCAGTCTAGTGATGGTCTGTGTTGGAAGTGTCAAGGTCAGCATGCAAATGTTCTACGTATTTTATGGGAATGCCCTACACTATCCAGGTTTTGGAAAGAAATAATTAGACACTGTTCCACAATAGCTAACATTAATATTCCTTTTCTGCCCTCTTTTATTATTTTAGGGATTGTTCCACCAGATTTAATGATACTTATGCATCAATTATATTGGTTATTTGCAGCATTTTTAGGGGCTAAGCGTGTAATTCTTAGGAGCTGGGAACTCCTCAAGTGCTCACCTTACATGAATGGTATTCTTACATGACTTTTGTTGCAAATAATGAAAGAATAAGTTATTTACTGTTAGACCAATTAGAAATGTTTGAGCATATTTGCGGTACATTTTAAATGCTGATTTACCATTGCACACTTAATATATTCCTATAAGTCTAATATAATATAGTCTTTATGTTTGAAGTGAATTACTTATCTGTAAGAAATTGATGTAAGTTATATGTTTTTTTATTTTATTTTAATGTAATGTCACACTTGTTATACTCATGTTTAGAACTGCGTCAAGGAAAAAATGATTTAATAAAAACAATTTATGGAAAAAAAGGAGAATGCTCCTTTCAGAAACAAAAGCTGGCAGTAGTCTGGAATCATCACAAAAGCAATATCACAATAATGAAGAGTATAAAAAATGTACAACACTCCAGTGTGATGTGGTATGTGTGACTAACTTTTGTGGTGGTGGTGGCGATGGGTGGGGGTGGGTCACAAAAGAAACATACTACTTCAAGTGAAAAGCACATCTCACTTGAACTAAGAATGTTGAAGGTGGAAGATTATTGTCCTGGAGTGCAGACATCTTACGCCAGTCACTCAACTGAAAAAAAACAGGAGCTGTGCTATGCCTAAACAGGAATACAGAAAAGTATTTATTTTGAAGATTATAATCAAACTCATCTATAGTTAGAAATACAGATTACAGTACATACAGATTACAGACAGATGAGCAGCAATAAAAAGCTAATTATTGACTGGAACTAATTTGGTTTTGGATTTTTGAAAATCAATAAAAAGAGAATACAAAAAAAACCTTACAATATATAAACTATGCCAATAAGATAGTACTGTAAAAGTGGTCTAAAATATTTACATTTCAGAAAGCCTTTATTAATGTAAAGACTAATTTTAATTTGGTAAGAAAGCCTTGGCATCTGCAGGCCTACAGTTCTATAAAGTGGGACAGTTAAGACAAAGGGATCAAAATATAATGCTACCAAAAACACCAACATAATGAGCTAGCATTAAGGTGGCCTAATGAGCAAGCATTCTTAAATTTTAGGTAACATCTGCAATACGCATGCCAGTAACCTGCTCTCCCACACCTTCCCACACACTTTACTAGAAAGTGGACTGATTGACTCACTTGTCTGTTGTTCATCTTTTTAAAGTTAGGTCCCATGGAAAACTAATATCTCTAACTTAAAAGTCATGATTCAAGGAACACTAGAGATGTTGCGAAATGTTATTTCACTAGCGAAATCGGCGAAATCATCAATTTGCCCCACAGTAACATTTCACAAAATTAAGCACTTGCAGCAAAATTTTGCTGTCAATTTCACCTAGTAAATTTTGACTTGCAGTTACTATTCGGTGAAATTAGGTTTTGTCACATGATTCTCTCTGCAGGTCACATGGGTGTTTGCATTCAGGCTGGAAGTCCCTGATTCTGCTTCTGTTTGCTCATGTTTCTGGCAGAGATAGTCAGAGAACAAGGCAGCAGGAGAACCAGTGATCTTAAATTGTATTTTAACACTTTTTGTTGTTTAAAAATAGTTAATTTCTCAATCTTTTTTTTGTTAGTACTTCTTGTGTGTGTTTATATTTTTCTAAGTGGTACATTATACTGAGAGTGTGTGTGTGTGTGTGTCTCCATCACACTCTGTCTTTTCTTTCTCTTTTTATGCCATTTTTAATAGTTTTCTGTTAAGAAAACTTTTTTTTTACTTTGATAATAGCTGGGAAAGATGAGGGTGATGGTCAGAAGAAGAAGTTTGGTCCAAATATTCTCCTTAACAGGTGAGCATTTAGACCTGTGGGGACTGACAGGGAAAGTGAGGCACCCCCCCTATCAGCAGCAGCCAGAGTCAGTGCCCCCCACCCAGCAGTAGCCAGGCCAAGTGTTTCACAAGCCCCAGTCGCAGGAGCCTCTGAACCAGGCCAGCAGCAGGAGCCCATTGCCCCCACCCCAGCAGCAGGAGCCCATCACCCCCCCAGCTGCAGGACCCTGTGCCCCATGCTCCCCACAGCAGGCACAGGATGTAATGGAGCCTGGGACATCAGCTGACAACCCCCATCAACAAAGGTTGTCAACAGTGTGGTCCTTTTTTACCACAAATATTCTGGATGAAAGTGTCATCATCTGCAGCATTTGTGAAAGTAGCGTTCATTGGAGGAAGAGAGGGACATGCCTAGAGACTGGTGGCCAAAGGAGCCATTTCAAGTGCCACCACCCAGCAGAGTGTCAGGCAAAGGAGAAAGAGTTGGCAGAAGTAGAAGGAGGCAACAGTGCGGGGGAACACAGGGAAGGGGAAGGGGGCCAGGAGGAGAAAAGTGGCCCTCCTCGTCTGTTGAGTCAGCGTCCATGCAGGGGTGCCATATTCAAGACACAGCAGCAGCAGGAGGCAACAGTACCAGCAACACAACTACCCTGCAGTCGTTGGCACCATCAGCATCAGGATGCTGAATCCGCACTGGCTGCAGCTGGTCAGGTGGTCACCAGTGAAGACCTAGCAGCTGTGCGGGCTGAAGTGCAAGCTCTGCAGCAGGAGTTTCAGCAGTTCCACCAGGAGTTTAGAGAGGCCATGGGGCATCAAAAAAATGGAGGACCAGCAACAAGTCCTCAACCTTCTGGCAGACATGCATGCTGGTGGTGGCACTTCTGGGCAGGTTTGAGATAAGCAGTGGAACTCAGCAGCAGTTTTTTTTTAATTTTTTATTTTCTTATTCTGAATCCTGTCCTCCTGTGTTCTGTCACTGTGTTTGATATTCTTCTCTTATCTCCATTCTCCACCATCAAAAAAAATTAAAATAAAAATTAAAAAAGATAAAAAAACAACAAAAACATATTTTCTGTCCTCTAGTCTTCCTCTATATCATCTTGTTTCTTTGTCTAGTGTTTTAAATATATGTCTTTGTCCAGTGGTTTTGTGTGGTGTGTTATGTGTAATGTTATGCTCCCCATAGTATTCAGTCCTTTTCCTTGTTCACTGATTTAGTTTTCCCCTCCCATATTATTACCCTTGCCCTGACTCAGCCTGTCCCCTTCCCCTGTTGTACTCATGTGTCATAGTCAGTAGTGTACCCATAAACACCTTACCATTGTTTTTCTTTTGTGTTCATACGGTATATTTCCTCCTCCTATTCACAAATGTCAAGTATTTTTCCTGGGAACAAAAATGTTTTCTCAAAACTATGTGATGTTGCGGAAGCAGCAGTTGTAATTCAACATGTGTGCAGCAACAGTCCGAAGACATACACAACAATCACAGAAACATAAGCAACGTTATTGTGAAGTTTAACATAAATAAGGTTTCAGTGTTTAACACATCTGTCCTTCGCTTGCCACAAATGTTAAGTTGGCCTTGGGTCCTTCCACTCCAGTCTGCTTTGTTCTGTGCAGAACAGGGCTTATATAAGTTTAGAAATATCACATGTGAAATTCCACAGAAAATTGAGACAGAAATGTGGTCTCAGTCCAGAAATTTTATTGGATATCCAGTGATAAGGGCACTCACTATTGAGTACTCACAAAAAGGGTGACTCAATAGCTGCACCTTATCAGAGGGATACTGGATGGGGGGGCGACTGCAGGTATAGCAACATTCTGTCACTATATATACACAAGCGCATGGGGGAAGTGAGCACGGCAGAAGGGGATGGATGGTTTGTGTGGCGTGTTACAGTGAAGGGCTGCCAAGCTGCTCCATGGCATGGTGGGTGGGTCACAGGCTTCATCTGTGAGGGTACTAGGTTCGGGTCCAGGCGTGCATACATTTGTTGCGCCAAACCTAAATTTTTTATTTGCACCACCCCTAAACATGCACCCCAGGGTTCAGAATCCTTTACTAGGGGTGCTGGAGGATGGCCCCAGGTGAGGGCATCCCCTGCATAAACATAAAAAATGTAAGTCTCCAGCACCTTTTTGCCATGCGTCGGGGTGTACATTGGCAAAATTCATTTTCACTGATGTACATTCACCGTAATGGCAATCGCCTTTATGCAATTGCTGTTATCACATAGCACTGTTTAATAGTTCCCCAACACCACCAGGACAACAAAATTGCTCTTTTGTCCACTGTTTACAAAGGATTTCAGGCTGAATCTTGTTGCTGTTACTGCAGCACAGGCCGTACATGTCCAGAAATGTTACATGAAAAATGTTACATAAAATTGAGACAGAAATCTGCTCTCAGTCATGATCTTATATGGTGCCCCCCCACTCCTCCCCGACCAAAACATGCTGTCTGGGCCACTGTTTACAAAGGATTTCAGTCTGAATCTTGTTGCTGTTGGTGCAGAACAGGCCATTCATGTCCAGAAATGTTACATGAAATATGTCATATAAAACTCAGACAGAAATCTACTCTCAGCCATGATGTTATATGGTGCCACCCCCACCTCAAAGACCAAAAAATGATGTTTGGGACACTGTTTACAAAGGATTTCAGGCTGAATATTGTTGCAGCTGCAGCAGAACAGGCTATACAAGTCCAGAAATATACATAACATTCAGAGAGAAATCTGCTCTCACTCATGATGTTATATAGTGCCCTGTCACCACTTGGACAATAAAATGCTGTTTTGTCCACCGTTTACAAAGGATTTCAGGCTGCATCCTGTTGCTGCTAGTGCAGCACAACTTGTACAACACCAGAAATGCTACATGAACAATGTTACATAAAACTGAGACAGAAATCTGGTTTCAGTCATGATCTTATATGGTGCCCCCCGCCCACCTCCAGGACCACAAAATGCTATTTGGGCCACTATTTACAAAGGATTGCAGGCTGAATTTTGTTGCTGCTAGTACAGAACAGGCCATACAAGTCCAGAAATGTTACATGAAAAATGTTACATAAATTTCGGACAGAAATCTGCTCTCAGTCATGGTGTTATATAGTGCCCTGCCACCTCCCAGACAATAAAATGCTGTTTTGTCCACCGTTTACAAAGGATTTCGTGATGAATCTTGTTTCTGTTAGCTGCTGTAGTGTGCAGAACAGCCTTATACAGTAAGTCCAGAAAAAACACATCACAAAATTGTGAGAGAAGGGAGATACAATTATCGTAGGAATTATGAAATAGACTAAAAGGGCTCCACCCTGAGAAAAATAATTCCTCCTTCACAATGGTGCTGTTACCTGTACTTGCTTCCTCCTGTTGCTGATTTCTCAATTGATTGAGAAATGTAGAATTATAATTTCCCAGTGCTGCTGTCCTGTTTGGCTGTGATGACACTGTGGTTGTAACTTGTACTGTGTGGAAGGAATGAGATTTTGGGGTGCTGTAGCTTGCTGCCTGCTGTTCTGACTAGTTGAGTTGATAACTTGCCAGGAGAAGTAATGCTTTAGCTGCTTGATGGATCATCATCACAGAGTCCATACTGCTGCTGCTGCACACTTAAGTATCTATCTGTATTTTTTTCTCTGTAAGCGAAGGGTGTTGGTGGGTTAGTATTGTGGCGTCATGAGTTCTAATATGTTTGTACTGCTTTTCTATTATTTTTCAGTTTGCTGAGGATTACATCATCATGCCAGGCCAGGATTTGGATCTGGGATGTTGGAATGCACCACATTTCACAACGCAGATGGTAAGTATTTATTTTTTCATTATTGGGGAAGGTTACTGCAGTCTGGATGTCTGAGTTTGATAATAATTGTGTTCCTTTTTGCTACTGTCAACATTCAAGAATTCTGGTGATGTTACCTCCCGCTCCTTCTGCTGCTGCTGACCAAGACGTGGATGATTCATTTGCTTGCACAATGGTTCCAGTTCACAGACCGCCTCTGAGATAAGTTTTTATTCATTTTTATGGTCTTCGGTGGTGGGGGAGGGGGTTTGAGGGTGTGTGGTATGGATGGGGCCTGGGGGTGGGGTGGAACTTTTAACAATTCTCAAAATCTGTTCTTCTTTTTATCTCAATTCCAGGTACACAGTACTGTTAGTGAAAGGGAAATGTATGTAGAATCCGGATTCCTGCTGCTGTGTTTCATGTGCCCTGCCCCACTTGTTCATTCGAGGGGCAATTTCTGCAGTTTAATTACATTCATGGGGTATGGTAAGTATATATTTTTTTTCTCTGCTTCTAATTTGCTTGCTAACACCAGGAATGTAGATGGACGAGTATTCATCACATTTCCTGTATTGTTCCTGCTTAGGTCATGTTCCTCTGGTGAATTTTTAGCCCATATCTGTGTGATGACAACATCCAGGCCCTGCATGAGCTGGTCTGTGGAAGACAGGGGGTTGCTTGAACTGTGAAGTAGGCCACTGGTTTCATTAATGAGTAAACTGCACATCCAGGGAGGAAGTATATGTGGAAATGGATGGTGGAGCGGTGTTTAGCAATTAAGTGGAGGCTAATGTCCTGTCTAATCATTTGAGGTGGCAGAGCTGGAGGAATATGAAAATTTAGAAGCCAAACTGTAGGCAGCAAGCACCTCTCCCTGTAGGGACCATCACCGTTTCTGTACATGTACTATGGTAGTGCTTATAATTAACCTTTTGGGTGGAATTGGACATTGTTAAACCTTTTTTATGGTTACTTTGTAATTAATGACTCATATCATTAAAGTTGGCCTCCATTCACCATTTTGCAAAATCACATTAAATGGTGTTAAAGGTTGAATGAGCATGTTACCTTCATACTCTACTTGTACTAGGAGGGTTCTTCAACATGTCATGGATAGTTAGTGGCAGAAAATATTTATTTTTCACATGAAGTGCATGGGCATGTCAGGTGGCACTGAGGAGGGGAGGGCCAGGTGTGTGGCATGTGCCAGCATGGGCACTTTTAAAGATGTCTGAAGACAACGTATCTTGCTTTAAATGGGTTTAGTCAAAATGAAAACTAAAATGTGTATCTTGATATTTTTGGCAGCAAAACATTATAAATGTAAAATCATGCAAAATGTTTATGGTTATGGTAATCTGACTCCTGCTTTATATAGGGTGGGGAGCAAACAATAGTTTAGGGCAAAGGGTAACCAAATGAAACTGATTAACACTACAGCAGATAACACAACTGTCACAAATACAATGATAGATAAAAATAATTTATAGGTTCGGCCCACTGGCACAGTGATAGCGCTACCATTTGTGACGCCAGCGACCTGGGTTTGGGAATGAGCCCAGGCAGCTGGAGGGCTGGCTGTGTAAAGAAGACTTGAGCTTCCTAGAGACTGCTCACCTTCTCCGGGAGGGAGGGGGGACCACGGTCTTGTGCTTGACTGAGACCCGAAGTACAGCAAGCCCAGCCAGACAGAGTGGACCACATGGTGAACATCAGTGCTAGGTGCCATGATGTCAGGGCGCACACCACTGGGCACAAAAAAACAATGTAAAATGGCTGTGGCATCTCCGGTGAATGCACGCTAGCCCCGATCCCCAATGCCTCCTACCTGCTGCCGAACCAGCATCCCAAAGAGACAGGAAGAAGACAGGGTGTCTGGGCCCCACCTCGACCATGCCTGGGGGTAAACCAAGGCTCCATGGGTGATGAGACCACTCGGAATGGTCAGGTAGGAGATCAGGGACTTACAAGGCATAAGCGACTCCTGAAGAGTGAAGTGCCGATGGCCGGGGGAGTATAAAAGAGAAAGTTAAAAAAATAAAAATAAATAAATAATAAATAACACTATACTGAGCAGAAAATGGTTGAGGGGGTTCCTTTGAGTAACCTCAGCCTTGTTCCACTTCCACTGTCACATCCTCCAAGCAGTAGCCTTCACAGTCTTCAAGACTGGAGTTGTCACCAGGCCGAAATTCTGTCATCATTGTTGCTTCATCCACCTCGCTGTTGGTGGATGCCTTAGTAGATGGACATCATCATCCTCATCATTGAGACACAGTTCATATGGCAACATCACTGACATCACTGTGTTATGTGGAATGTGCCTTTCGTTCATTTTAAATAATGTTAGCATGGACATATTCTTGGGTGACAAATTGGTCCTACGGTCATGCACAATGGCCCCAGCTGCCAACATATGACACCCCCACTGAAAGGATCCCCAACCAGTTTTGTGCACTAGCACATCATCAGGGGGAAGTTTTAAATGTATAAATAAACCAAGGTTTGCATCCAGCAGTGGTGAGTGTGGTTTATTGTGGATTTATTTTGCATTTTGGTTTTTACTATACCACGATTCTTAGTGGAGCTGTTTTTGCTGTATGCTTCAAAGCTTTGCCTTTCTCTGAGACTATATACAGAAAGGATGTATTACTATCAATGGGTGCTATGCAATATTTGGGTGCAGGTACGCAAAAATATTGCATACCCTTCCCACACAGCAGCGTGCCTGTGAACAGGTGCACCCATACCACCATGCACAAAAGCTGGCCACCTGTCTGTGGCTCCACTCCCCTCATGTGCAGGACTCCACAGGGCAGCCAGGGAGAAGTCATCATCCCAGGTGGCCATCCAATGGGATTCCCCTGGTACCCTAGTGATTCCTATGGTGACAGGGTCTGGGGCTGTGCATGCCAAGTGCAGACACCCGGACCCACATGACACCATCCCATCCCAGTGTCACCACTCCCATCCATTGCAAGACACTCACCCTGTCAACTACCCCAGCTGTCTTTAGCTGCCCAGCAGTCAGGGGCATCATGGAGAGCCCTGTCCCAGTCCCCCGGTGACCAGTGGCCTGTGTCTGTGGGAGCATGCAGTGAGTTATGGCAGGGTCCCCAGGCCGTAAACTGCACCCCACTCTGCACCTATGCAGCCAGCACTACATGGGTTTGTGCACACCACATAGTGCTGGCATGCCCCCAGAATGCCCCCGCCCACCCCTGATGTGTTGCTGTTCACACAGCTCGGGGATCAGGTGCATAACCCCTGTGTTCCCATGTCGTGAATGCTGCACAGCCACCCCTCCAAGGCATTCACACACACGATGCCAATGTGCCCAATATAATCAGGCATTGGCATCATGCATAAGGCCCAATGTGAATAACACCTCACACCTGCAACACTGGCTTCCTTCCAAGTCCAAACACAATCAGGACTCTGTACAACTAATACCGTATATGGTAGCCTATTCTAATAAAAACAAAAAGGTAACTTTTTTTTCCCCAAACAGGAATTAAAGCAACACAGGAAAAGGTCTCGGGTAACCTACTTTAAATAAAGATCACCTGTGTCTGGACAACTGAAGTACTGTAATGTGTTATGACACTACTACAATTTTTGTTACATAAGGGCAGAGACAGCCATATCACATTGACAAACAAAGGCACCTAAGACAATATTGATGGGCTTAGCAATCTCTTGACAACTAGTGTATTAATTAAGCAATATTGCACAACAGGGTGTAGGTTGTGCTGCAGGATAACCTCCGCCTAGGGTGGTTGAGCACCTGGCTGCAGGCCGAGTGCATCCAATACCCCCGGAGGTGAGGTTATCCCAGCACAACCCATACTCTGGAGTACATTATTGGTATTATACAATGGCTCATTTGTAAAAGATGAAAAAGCACATTTAAAGTAATTTTTTTGTCCTTTTTTGAAATACGTAGGTATATTTCATAAAAAAAATAGTGCAGATTTATTGTTTCAGCCAGTAGGTGGGGCTGTTGTGGTTTTGGTGTGGCTATGCTCACTCTGGATTAGCCTTTGTTACTGCTGTAGACAGTTTTTTTTTTAATATGCCCTATTGTCTGGGTGTTTGTTTCTGTTTCCCTGTGTTTTTGTTTTTAATTTTTTTGATGGATGTTCAAGCTGCAGCGGGTTAGGAATTGAAGATTCCCATTTGCCCTCCATTGTTAGGATCACTCAGCTGCTGCCATGTAAATGGAGGTAGGTAGGGAAGTGTTAGGGAGTTTGTTTCTGATGGAAAAAGTTTTATATGGTGCAGTTAAAATAACTAAAAAATAGAAGAATATTTCTTGGACAGCAAGTAAGTGTCATAAAAAGAGCCGCACACTGACTGTTTAAAGATTTGGTTGCTCACTGACTCTCATTGCAAATTTGATACCCAATCCAATCGCAGTGTCAATGTGAACGTAGTGGGGGCATGGCTTCAACTTGCTTTACTTCTGGAGGGGGCAATCAAGGTAGTTAAGGAGGATTTCATTGATTTATTTATTTTTGTCAAGGAGGTTGTAATCAATGTGTGACCTTTTGAGGAAGTGAGCAGTCTGTGAAGTGGGTGGGAGCATGGCTGTTTTCAAAGGCTTGCACTGCAGCTGAAGTGGAAGTTGAAAAGCCATTTAGATTATGGCTTTTTTCATTGGAAACATTTTTCTTTTGTAGCAATAGTGTATGTGTGTGTGGGAGGGTAGAGACACTGAAGGCAGGTGCCAGCGACAATCACAGAAGCGTGCTGGCCAGCAGGGATAACAGTAGCAGGGTGCATGGAGTGATTCTTGAAAAGATTGATGTGGTCATCTGTGGCCTGAGATTAGAGCCCGTGATGTTATCGGGGACAACTTTGCAGCTCAGTCCCAAACAGACCAATCAGAGTTCAAGATTATTTTATGCCATTGTACATTATGTAGGTTTTTTTTTTATATTGTGCAGGTCAGGTAATAAACAATTCTGTGACAGGGAAAGGGTAAGCAAAGTCAACTGAAACTGGAACTCTGCAATGCAGAGGCAAGCTCCAGCAATAAAATAAAGGGGAGCAATTCACTAAAGCAGTGAAACTGTATATGGACAAGTTTAAGTGATCAACTAAAAGTACTTAAGTTTCCAAACAGAAAATATAGAACTGTTGCTTTTCACAGTTTAAGTGACACCAGTTAACAGCAAGTACAACTGACCACAAACAAAAAATAAAACATAAAATAAGGAATCAGCACTGTGTGTCTTCAAAATTTTAAAATTCACAACTAAAAGAAGAAGAATTGTATATAACACAGGCTAACAAGAGCAGAAACTCTCAGACCGGAGTAACTTTTCAGAGAAAGAAAAAAAATACTTGTCAAAATATAAGGAAATTAATACATATAAGTAGAACAACAACAAAAATATAAAGGATTAAAAGAAATAACAGTACATCACTCACAATTTGTGAGAAATCTGTTTGTAAAAGGCTAGAAATAGCCTGCACTGGTTTTACACAATTACCCTACACCACTCAACTCCTTCACAGATACAGACACAGACAAAACTAAAAACTAATTAAACTAAGTATTATTCAAAAATCCACAAAATTAGAAAATGTTCCCTAGCAGCACTAGGAACAAACTGTATATCTGGGAGCAATTAGCTCTCAAAAACAAGTTTTAAAGAGGTTTTAACCCTATACATTCTAATTTTGTTGGCAGTCCAGGGGTTAAAAGGATTTATTGGCTATGATGCACCACAACAGACTGCTCTCTAACTCAACAGGCAATAGACTGTGCTGTAAACAATCTGCACATGATATTTGACCTATATACCCACAATGCATTACAAATTTTGCCTTTGGTGCATAATTTCACTGGTGAAATCAAAAGTTACACTGGCAACATTTTGCCACAAGGTGAAATTTAAGAATGGATGGGCAATATTCCTTAGTCAAAGCATATTATGTGAAATTCTGCAATTACACAAAATTGAAATCCCAGCCGAAATTATGTTTCTCAGGGGTGAAAAGCGTTTGTGAAATTACAAAATCGCAAAATATTTCACCTGGAAACATTTTCAATTTCACACAACACTAAAGGACACTGTACTGTAACAAGCAAGCACCAGAGGAGTATTGCATTTTAACCATATATTTAATATAGACACATCATTCCTGTTGTGAAGTGTTAATACACGAGGTTAACAGATATATGTATAAGGTGATATACCAATTACTGTAGAATATCCACAACTAATGGAACACAAGGTGCAGTGAGACACAGGACTATCAAGTGATATGCATTACAGGTATAGTACTATCCATTTTACACTTAATTGTACCTTTATTACACAAAGATACTGATGTTCTGCATAATACTAGAGTTGATTCCAAGCATTCAAATCACTGAGAATATCTTAAACCAAGTTTACACACTCATGCTTTGGTTCTAAAATATGATACCCACTATTTCTGTTGAGAGACTATTCTTAAAATGACAACATTTTCTGACAATTTGCCCTCTATTTTTATTACCAATACTGCACATTTTGATGTACACTGGTTGATAGGTATTGGGAGACAGAGAGAGAGAGGGAGAGAGAGAGAGAGAGAGAGAGACAGACAGAAGAGAAAGAGATGGTTAGTTTTAAATTTAGTTAAAATATGTAGCCATCAGTTCATAGCTTGTTACTCTGCAGTGCATTGGCCATCATGTGCATTTATAACTAAGCAGGGTTATAACCCTCTGTTTTGGTTGCCCTTTTCCTCTGTGTGCAGAAAGTAGTCCCACCCTCCACAAAAAAATTAGAATCCACAGCCTTTATTTCCGGTCCATAAATACTAATTCTAGAAGGGAAGGGGAGAATGGCCAACAAATGTGTGCCAACTGGAAGAAGCCAGATAGAAGAGAGTGGGCCACTGTTACCACTTTAAGTAGCAGGAGTAGCAGCAGCCAGGCTCGGTGTTATAAAGATGCCAGCAGGCAGCTCCCCTGCCTTTCACAACCCAATACTTTTTTTCCTGCAAGATCAAGGGAAGGGGCAATGGAACCAAGTTTCTTATAGAAAAAAAAAACACAACAAGCTCATCAGTGCCCCCTAGGTTCCAGTTATTTAGTGATTTTGAGACAAGCTTTATGACCAAAACATGGTTTTGAATCCATATTACCTTTTTGCTGTTAAGATGACTGTTCCTGTAAATATTTCAAGAGAAACTGCAGGCCACTGTTTTAGTGTGATTCTGCAAATGATGTACAGCATTGTGTTTGAATTTATACATATCTTCACTTCTCTTCTACTTTTCCTCCAGTTTTGCACTCACACTCTGAGACTTTTTATTTTAGTCTTCACTTTTTGTATTTTGTTCTTCCCACCACTTTCCTTTGTTTGAGGGGGAGCTGTTTATTCTTCATCATTTTCCTCTACATTCCTCTTATTAATTAAAGCTTGCTTAACTACTTTGTCCTGTTTACTTTTTTCTTTCTGCGCAATTGCTAAATACACATCCTGTTGTGCCCTCTCACTGGGATCTGGGCTATTATGTGAGGCCCACTGACAGTTTAAATAGGCGTGTCCTTCTTCTTCACGTAAACTGCATTTATTCTTATTTTTGCAATCCACCCATAGTGTCCTATGTTGCCACACAACCTGCACTTTATTTTTTCGCAAGCATTACTTAGATGTCCTCTGTCTCCACATCGGTAGCACGCTGGTGGTTGGCCCGCATAAAAAACTATTCTTCTGTCTTGTCCTAAAAAAAAAAAAACAGTTTGGTAAGTGCTGCTTTTCCTCATCTTGTTGTTTTAATGTTATTTTATATTTCCAGCCCCTAGTCCATATGTCATTCCTCATCCAATATTGGTTCTGGTGGCCTGTATCACATACCTTTGTTTTAGCTAAACTGTTATGTCCATTACATTAACCCCTTCATTCCTGAAGACTACTGTCACAATTTTGAAAGCTGGCCTAGTTAATGGAATGGCTATAAAGTCTCTCCACAATGTCATATTTTTCATTTGATGATATAACTTTCAAAATCGGTCTAACCCCCTCCCCCCCCGGATGTTTGAAGCTAATATCACATTCATTGCTCCCTGGTACATGAATTAGAGCACATATTTCATAGGGGTAGAACTTCATGCTGTCTTTTATTAGTTTTCTTCCTATATACAATCTGTCTGGAGCATCTGCAGCTGCCCTCTAAATCGCAACCTTACTGCATTCCTTCTTTTGGCTTGTTGTGGCCTTGCCTGTCCTGGAAATAATTTTTCTTTGTGTTTTCTCCCACACTTTTTGTTTTTGCTCAGTTTCCTCTTGTTCACTTTGCTCTTTATCTGTTTCTACTGTTTTTTATTCAATTTCCATAGAGGTATCACTACTTTCTTCTTCTGGTATACCCTCAATTTCTTTTGTATCATCATTATTCTCAGTGTCTTTAACCTATTTTTCACTTTTTTTTCCTCCTCTGTAATTCAGATTCTATACAGATTTGTTTTAAAGTGCTAGGCCTGTTTGGATCCCACCCTGACCAATCATTTTTTTTCCATCCTGCATTTAGCAGGGCTTCTGTAACCCAGCTCAGAGTATCTTTAAAATCCTCAAATTTACCTGTATCAGAAGAATCATTTTCTTTTTCAGCTTCATTTTTGCTCTGTTTGCTGTCCCTTTTGTTTATCTTTTGTAGTTTCCTCTGTTACTTGTGTTTCTATTGTCCTACCTAGGCTTAGTCATTTCCGACCCATTCTGACCTTTCCCTTCAGGGCTTTATCTTTCATCATTTCTCTCTCGTCAGTTTTTCCCTGAATACAGGGTGTGGTTCCCTTTGATGCTGCCACATCAGCATGTTGCAGCTGACTTTGACAGGCCTCTTGCATGTCAGTACAAATCTTTTTCTGTCTCTCAACAGGCTTCTGAGGTAATAAGCTTTTCTACTTTTAGCGCTTTTGACTTTTGTTATTTTTTTACTCACAATTGCTTTCTCTCCACCCTCTGTCTCCACGGAGAGCATTTCAGTTTGCTTCAATTCTTCTCCATTTCTTTTTCTGATTTTATCCTCCTTTTGCTCATTCTTGGTTGTACATTCCTCTGTCTCCTCCATCTGGCTATCGCATTCTTTTTCTCCCTCCATAGTCTCAAGTGGTATTAAGGCAAGGGAGGAGATTGGCTCCCCTGCCTCCCGCATGTCCTCTTTTACGCAAAGCAATCCAAACACTGACAGTCCTTTGTCAGACCATCATGGATCCCCCTACTGGCAGAGTAGGAGAATTTTCCTGGTTTACTGGCCAAATTCCCCCTATTCACCAAAAATGCCACCAACAGCTTAATCTGGTTCTGTAAGTCAGTCTACATCTGTACACATACTCCCCTTCCCTTGCCTTCGGGTCACACCTGGAAACAAGCCTCAGCTTAGTGTGCCTCTCCCAGTCACAAACTTTCAAATAAATCCTGACCACCACCCATACAGAATCTGGCAGTACCCTCAAGGCTTACTTACATGCAGCATCCTCCTACAGAGCAGGCAAGCTCCTAGCACACTTTAGAAGTCATTGCAGTGGCAGAATTTGGCAGTGACCCCTCTTCAAAGCAGGAGTGCTGCTGCACACCAGCACCTCACCATTCTCCCTGCGAGCTCCTGAGTCTGCTTCCAAACTCAAGTTGCCAGCAGAAGAGCACAACATGCTACCCACTGGGCTATCAATAAACCCTACCTCCCCTTTTTTAAGGGCCCAGCACACATCCTTAGCACTACTATATGTATGATCCCTCTATTTGTACAGATACACCAGCTCTTGCTGGGAAGCAAGATTGGGACTCTGAGTACCAATGGTAGAAACACTAACCATTCTGCTATGGGAATAGTCCCCACAGCTGGGAAGTTAGAGTGCTAGTTTGACATTCAAGATTGTTATCCCACGGTCCACCAGGGAGTGGCTGTATTTTTAAATGTTAGTAACAGCTTTTACAACGAGATGGAATCATCACAGACTGCCTTCTTCTCATACACAGAAGGATACAGTGTCTGAATAGCTGAATTCCCCAGTTAAATTCTGGTACATATGGACTTCCCAAATGGAGAGAAGGTCCTCCAGGACCCTGGTGGGATTACTCCAGGGTGAAGAAGGGCTGGCCGAGAGGTGGGTGGGCCCAGAGCTGATAAATGGAAAAACAGAATAATAGAATGATGAAAAGTTATAGGTAGCTTTTCTGCAGGTCAGCCCTTGCCCCCGATAAAAAGCATTTGTTAATAATATTGGAATAAAATATTAAGCACTATTGGAGGATACAAACTATAAATTGCAAATGGAAACAGAATACTAAGATAATCAAGTTCAACTACACATAAGTCATTAAAACACATTGTATAGTACAGAATACAAGGGAACTGAACAGCATTTATAATACACATTTAACTGTAACAAGAATTAGAGTAACGCTAAATATAATTACACTCAGTGATTTAACAATGTGTTCTGAAGTATTCCATGCTTACTAAATTGCTGTAGGTGATGTTTTAGATTATGGGTAATTTTCTTTATATTTAGTGCATCTATCATTTCAGAGCAACATTATTTACTAGTAGGAGTAAAACTGTCATCCAGTGCCTTAGTATATATTCTTTTACTCACAATAAATAGAATTATCCAATCTCAGTGATCTAGAAACACACAGCTAATATAGAAAACAAAAGCAATGGCAGCTGGGACAGTAAGCGAGGGATCAAGCTAGCTAGTAGCGAGGCAATGACTCTGATTCCTTTCCGATCACTGGGAGAGTCCTTAACTGCTGCTCGCCTGCTCAGGATCCTCCTCTCTTTGTGGGCAACTCAAAAATGGCAGCTAATGGATTTCACTGGTCGTGCAGGCATGCACCTGACTGAGTCTGCAGTGCTCTGATTGGCTGCAACATGCAGATTGCTATACTTGCAGCCAATCGGAATTGGGGACATTTGGAGCATTTTTTTTTTTTGTTAAATCTGCATGGGAGACTGAAGAGCCAGCTCGGCATTTCCCCTGCACCCCGTCACAGAGCAGCCAGGTCCAACCAGCCCAGGCAAGAGGGGAACAAAAAAAAAAAAAAAAACCAAACGAAATGAAAAAGAGCTCAATAAAGTCCGATCGCTTTGCTCAGGGGCAGCTTGCTGCCTACCCCACAAATCTACACCACTGCCTTGGCCTGTGTTCACTCACATGTTCACACCTATGCAGATGATACAGTTATCTACACCTCAAGCAAATCAGATGAGGCGGTTGAAGTCACACTTCATCAAGATTTCAACAATGTCCTACATTGGTTTCAGGCCAACAAACTCTGGGTCAGCACCAAGAAAACAATATCTATGGCCTTTGGTTCCAACCAGAAACTATCCAGGCTTGCCTTCTTCCCTTCTTTCACCACCCTGGATGGTTTCTCCCTTGATTTGGTCCAGTCCTTTAAGTACCTCAGAGTGTGGCTTAATGGTAAGCTCAACTCTATGCCCACATTGATGCCATCTATGCTAAACTTCATTCCAAACTTAGAGCCCTGTACCATAATAAAGACTGCCCATTGTCCCCACATGTCTACCAGGAACTGGTTACCAAAATGGTGCTTCCAGTCTTGGACTACACTGATGTGGTATACTATACTGCTCCATCCTCTTCCCTTGCCAGACTGGACACCCTCTGTAATGCCTTCTGTCATTTTGCCACTAACTCACCTCCTCGTACCCATCATTGCACACTCTACTCTTCCCAACCCATCCTCCTTCTTCCATCCCATCACCTGCATCACCGTGTATCTTTTAGCTCTAAATACTGGTTTGAGGAATAGCCCTCATACTTATCTTCTTTCATCTCTCCCATCCCATCTGCCTCATATCCCCTTCATTCCTGGGACCCCTTGCACTTTCTTCCTTCCCCACCCTTGCTCCTCAGCTGGATAATCAGTATTCACCTATCATCTCCCCTCTTTCTGGAACCTTCTCCCTTTGGCACTGTGTCACTTCCCCTCCCCAACTTCCCTTAAGCACCAGCTAAAAATTCTCCCCCTCCCTCCTGTACCTGACTGTCCCACTCATGACCTGCCTTTCTGTCCCCCCTCCCTAATTTTTGACCCCTCCCTTGGGACAGTTATATGCCTCTCATTTCTCTGCACTGTGATGGTCTACCAGTTACTTGATTTTTATCTCAGGAAGTTGAGTGCGTTCTTGCCTTTGTTACCCATGACTTGCAAACCCTGCACCTTTTGCCAAATTGAACTACTGTTGTTTGCACTCTATTGGTTGGATACCACCTATTTTACTGTATTTGCTTGATGTTTTCCTCCACCTTTTCCCTCGGGTCACATCTGAAAATGAGCTTTGGCTCAGTGTGCCTTTCCTGGTTACTGATTTTTAAATAAGTAAATAAATAAAATGTTACTGTCCATGGTAAGTCCCAGCCATTAAGTACATGGTTTGTTAACAATACAGATGTTGTTTCAGTTATATCATTTGGAGCTGGTATACATTAAACTCAGTGATCTGTCAATCATTGTCAGTGCGTGCATACTGTATATAGTATGCACTTATTAAAAGCTCAACTGGCGGCCAGTTGTGGTGGAGAGAGAAGGGCTGTACTGGTTGCCGGCTTGGGTTCAAGATAGGGGAGCTGGGTGGTGGGACGCTACCTGCTGGGGTGGGTGGTCCACTAGACCACCTGGGAAGAGATGTTATTTAACTTACTGGGGCTTGAGAATAGGGAGGGAGGGTTCATTAGACCACCAGGGATATGGTTATAAGGACTGTACAGGGGACTGGGATGGGGGGGGGAGCTACACTGGACACCAGGGAATATCAAAAACCCAAATCCAGGCACTCACCACCACAGAAGAACTTAGCCCAGAAGGGAAACATTTTAAAAAAGGATTATTTAATCTCGATTAAATAAACCTTTTTTAAAATGTTTCCTCTGGCTAAGTTCTTTTGGTGGTGAGTGCCTGATTTGTGTTTTGATTTTGAGTTTTCCATGGCACCTGGGCCCTAGTGCTAGCTCCTTTGTGCTTTTTTTTACACCAGGGAAAATCTCATGCATTGTCTGGTCAGTGATCAGGTGTGGGAGAGACCACTGGCCACCAGGGAATACTATTACTATTTTGGGTGGGTTTCAGGTGGGTGGGACCACTGGACCACTAGGGATATCTTAGAGTATTAATATCAGGCAGAGATCAGTGACCAGTGGGGGGGCACTAGATCACCAGCAAATATCATTATTAATATCAGGCCAGCAATCTATGATGGGAGGGACCACTAGACCACCAGGGAATATATCTTGTAATATAACTAGGTGATCGGAATGGTGATCAGCGGGATGAGGGACCACTAGACCACCAGGGCATATATATTTTACTATAATTGGGTGATCAGGATGGTGATTGGCGGGGGGATGGACTACTAGCCACCAGGGACTGCAACTGCTTATGGAGTAGTGGCTAGAGGGAGGCTGCACTACACTCCTCGTAGCCTATGTAAATGGGCCTATAATGGTCATGCAAATGGGCACCTTATGCCTTGCATGCCAAATGGACTCATTTGCATGGCTGCCTTTGTGAATTGGAAATAGCACCCCTGCATTATTTGTTGTGGGCCCATGCTTCTGGCTGCATATCGGGGCAGTACCACTGGGTTAGTACTGGTGGTACTGGGGTTACCGATGCTTCTTACTACCAGTCAGATAGCATGGTGCACTATCGAGCTGTGAATAGCACTTTTGGACACCTGGGCAACCGCAAAGTGCAATGCAAAATTTTGCTTTGCCTTTGTGATTTTTTGTGAATCTGGCCCCAGGTCTACTTAATCATCCTCATCTGTAACCTCCAGGGTCTGATAACCCTTTTGTGAACTTCATACATGCTATTCAATGGTGCAGCTAGACTTCTCATTATCATATTTTCCTTCAGCCACACTTAATATTGTTTTCATTATGCTAGACCATTCATTCTTTTGGACCTTTCTGTTAGTTCTTGGTCTAAAAAAGCATCCTTCCTCTGATCTAGATTCCTCTCTATCTGAGAATGACTCACTAAAGATTGTAGATTTCTTACTTTTACCTTAAAGTGATTTTCTAGTCTTCTTAACATAATGTATTGCTTACCATATTTGGCAGCTTAAGTGAAAAGCTATTGTTGCAATTTTTAAAATGTTATTTTTAACCTTTGGAAGGGATCGCAGTTTGGTCCCAACATGGTGACCAGCCAATCCCTTCTACTTCCTTATTGATGTACACACTAGAACTGTGCAGAATATAAAATTCTGCCAGTGGAATGCCTGTAGAACTATCATTCTGATTCTGTGGAATTTCACAGAATTTCCATGAAAATTCTGTGGCATCTTCACATTTTAAATTTCTGTTAGTTTAGTCTAATTTTTAAAGTACATATCCAAATGACACCAGATTTAGTTGATTATAGGTACTGATAGGTTGCATACATGGAACAAATGGCTGAGTTCTGCATTGAAAAGTAGTTGAGTTATGGGTGGCAAAAGTTTTAATTAAATGTCATTTTCGTTTTTCTTTCCATGTAGAGAAAAAAAAATCACATATGTTGCAGGTGATACCTTTTATTGGACTAACAAAATTATTTCTAAAACTATCTTTTGAGAGATAATACTCTTTTCTTCAGGTCAGGTCAGACTGCCCTTTATGTATTTGAAGGTTTCTGTCATACCCCCCCCCCGTCTTTGCTCGAGGGAGTACATTTGCAGTTGCTGTAGTCTAAATTCATATTGCTCCTGGTGCAGTTCCTGTACCATTTTAGTAGCTCTCCTCTGTATTGCCTCCAAGCAGTCTATGTCCTTTTAAGGTGTGGCCTGCAGAACTGTATACAGTACTCTAGATGTGGCCTCACTAAGGACCCGTACAGAGGGATTATGACCCCTTCGTTTACATGTATTGCCCCACCAATGCATCCAAGCATACCTCTCAACTGTCCCTGATTTTGACTCAAAATGTTCCTTTGTCCCTCGTAAAATTTGTGTTTTTGTGACAGAACAGTGGGGACTGAAAGTGTAAAATAATGTCAGACATTAAGGTTACAGACTTGTTCATCTTCAGAAAATGCATCTTACACAAATCTCCTTATTCTATCAGCTTTCTGAGTGAATAGTACCAATTTTTTAAGATATGTCCCTGATGTTGGGTCTTTGTCCCTGATTTTGTAAGCCTTGTCCCTGATTTATGAGTAAAGAGGCTGAGCGGTATGCATCCAAGGACGCTATTTGCTTTCTGCACCACCTTTTCACCTTGTCTACTCATCTTTAAATCATTTGTAATAAGTACTCCGAGGTCCCATTTAACTTTTCTTTCTGTTAATTGTTCACCATCAAGTGTGTATGTTTTCCTTGGGTTTCCTTTACCTAGGTGCATGACCTTGTACTTTTTGGCATTGAAATTCAACTGCCAGTCCCTAGACCATGCTTCTAGGCTTTTTAGATCTGCTTCCATTGCTGCCTGTCCTTCAGTTATATCTACCCTTTTGCAGAGCTTTATGTCATCTGTGAACAGGTATACCTTACCCTGCAGGAGATCAGCAATGTGGCTGATGAATATATTAAAGTGGACTGGGCCAAGGAGAGATCATTGAGGCATACCACTGATCATCCTTCCCTCGCTAGACAGTGTTCCATTGACTATGAGCTCTGAGTTCTATTGTGGAGCCAGTTTTGAACCCACTTGACTATTTTGTGTCCTAACCTGGAGTGCTCTAGCTTATTGACCAATCTTCTATGGGGACAGAGTCAAAAGCCTTGCTGAACTCTAGATAGACTATGTCCCTGGTCCATTATTTTGGAGACCCAGTCAAAGAATTTGATCATATTCATTTGACATGACTGTCCCACTGTAAATCTATGCTGTTTAGCATCTAGCTGCCCTGCTTCCATAAAGAACTTCATTATTCTTTCCTTAAGTATGGACTCCATAAATTTCCCCACTACCGAGGTCAAGCTCACTGACCGGTAGTTTTTGGTCTCCTCCCTGCTTCCACTTTTCTGCAAGGGTACCACTGTGGCCCATCTCCAGTCCTGAGGTATTTCCCCATCCTCTAGAGACTGTGAATAATTCTGCCAGTGGGCCTGCAATTTCCTTTTCCAGCTCCTTCAGAATTCTAGGCTGGATTTCATCTGGGCCCATTGCTTGTTTTGCTTTTAATTTGAGAAGCTCTTTTAGGACACCGTCTCTTGTAAATGGTCCAGCATCTGCTTCTATGGTGAGTCCGCCTGTGTTCTGCATTTTGGGTCCATTGCCATTGTCTTCTTTTGTGAAGACTGAGCAGAAGAAACTGTTTAGAATCTATGCTTTTTCGTTATAATTTTCTGCCTGTTTGCCGTCCTTGCTTGCTATTCTTATAATGCCTCCTTTTGTTTAACTTTTTTCTCTGATGTATGCCAAACATTTAATCAAAATTAAATTTTCAGAGATTCCATCTAATTTTAAACATTCTTATCCAAATTTCTCTACAGTGTCAGGATTTAGAGAAATGTTCAATATGAGTATGTGCACCAAGTTCTAAGTATTAGGCTTCAAAGGGGGCTGTGCAATAGGTAGCCAAACATTTTGCCAAAAGTTTGATTGTAGTTATTATAGTATAATTTCAAAAGCATTCATTGAACTTTTATTAAAACAATTACAGTTATAAAGGCTATTATTACATTTATATATGTACCTAGTTTCAGACTTTTATCTCTAAAGATTGCCTGAATTACATGCAGATACATTTTTGCATGAAATTTCCCACTGATATATACTGTATGCAACTGTAGTGTAGTCTTATGAGGCGCCACTAGACGGTGGCATGGACCTACAAATTCTAAGAGAATATAGATCCTGAGCAATAGTAGTGTTGTTGTTAGAAAGATCCAGAATCTATCCCTCTATATCAGAAGAAGGCTACCTTGTTAGAAGCATGTAATAAAGCTATGCAGTTCCTAAAGAAGTTTCCTGTGTAGATCATTTGGTTTTTCAGGATACAGCATATTATTTGGTGACGAGGATAAAAGAAAGAGTCAGTGAGCAACTAAAGAAAGAGGATGTTTTCGCCCAGAGTGAGAAAAAGAAAATTATTCAGAGAGTGAAAGTAAAGAAAGTAGTGGGAGCTATGCATACAATAAGTGGCTGTCTACATTCAAAGAGGAAATGGCTGGCACGGTAGGAACTGTGGGTTTGTTTTAATCCTCAAATTTAGACCTGGGAGGAATACTGTGACATTTTGCATATTTCTTTATTGCAAATGACATCACAGAGGCTAGTAAAAAAGAGCCATCCATTTTACTAAGTGGAGTGCACAAACCTACATCTTAATGAGAAATTTGTTGAGCCCTGAAAAGCCTGGTGACAAATCATATGAAGTCTTAGTAAAACTGTTGAAAATCCCTTTAGCCAAAACCGAGTGAAATTGTACAAAGGTTCAAATTTAATTCTAGAAATAGAAAAGCTGGAGAGGCTGTGGGAGCATATGTTGCAGAGTGGAGACAAAATGCTCAGGACTGTAATTATGGAGAAACTTTAGAGCAAATGCTGAGAGATAGACTGGCTTGTGGGATAAATGATGATAGAATTCAAAGAAGGTTATTGTCAGAAACAGATTTAACGCTTGACACAGTATTGAAGTTGGTGCAAGCTGTGGAATCTGCTAGTCAGAATGTAAAGATTTACAACTGCAGTCGAGAGAAATGCCTGGGCCCAGTTGTAGTTCACAAAGCCACAGGACTCTGTAAACAAAATGTTTAGGACAAAGAAAACCGAATAAGAGCATAACTAAAAATTGCTACCTTTGTGGGGGCCAGCATTTCCGCAGAGTGTCGCTTAAAGATGAAAGATGCCAATATATGTGGCATGAAAGGCCACATCAGTAAAGCCTGTAGAAATAAGATTAAAGAGAAAAGGAAGTGCACACACCAAGAAAAATAGGAAAACAGAATTAAAGCAGTACCAAAGCCTAAACGACCTCCACTTGCAGGAGGAGTACAGTGAGGACATGGAGGAAGAGCAGGTTTATGCTATGTATAGTATGAAGGAGACAGATATTCCCAAAGTAGCACCAATCATTCAGATGTTGGACATTAATGGCAAAATTGTACAATTTGAGGTGGACACCGGATATAGTGTCACCATCATGAATCAGGCAGAATACTCTGAGTTTTGGAACAGGAAGGAAGTCACAGAGCTGGAAAAGTGTGCAATTAAATTGAAAACTTATACAGGGGAACCTGTAGAGATGCTGGGGTCAGCGAGAGTAATAGTGACATACAAAGAGACAGTTGAAGAATTGCCATTGGTAGTGGTGACGGGGACAGGCCAAAACTTGTTAGGCCGAAATGGATTGCTGAACTGGCAATGGACTGGAGAACAGTCAATCAAGTGACACTGTTACAGCTGTGGACACTGCAGGAGGTGATTGCAAAATATGCAGCAGTATTCAAGAAAGGTCTGGGAACTTTACAGGGTACCACTGCAAAACTATATGTGTATAGTGATGCAGCTCCACCTTTTTTTAAACTGAGATCTGTACCATATGCAATGAAACCCAAGGTTGAGGCTGAACTTGACTGTCTTCTGAGAGAGAAGATTATAGAACCGGTTCAGTTTTCAAGCTGGGCTGCACCCATTGTTCCTGTACTAAAGCCTGATGGCACTGTGAGAATATGTGGAGATTATAAACTGACTGTGAATAGGGTATCATGCTTGGAACAGTACCTGATTCTAAAAATTGATGATTTATTTGCAGTCCTTGCAGGAAAAGAACAGTTCACAAAGCTAGATGTGAGTCATGCATACCAACAGATTGTGTTGGATCAAGACTCCAGCAGTAATTAGGGGTTGAGGAACAGGCAGTATTTGAAATGGGGATTACAAGAGCAACAGAATTATGCATTCTACAGGTTAGCAAGAGGAAAAGGAAGAGGAGACCATTATGGTTTTCCAAAAGAGGTAGCAAAGAAAGTGAAAGCCAAAAGATTGCATCTCAAGCAATACAAAAAGACACAGGCAGAAGGGGATAGGGAGAAGTACCAGGAGAAGCAAAGGGAGGCAGGGAGGTCAGTAAGGGAAGCAAAAGCTCAGACAGAAGAACACATTGCAAAATCAGTGGGTAGAGAGGACAAAACCTTTACAGGTACATAAGGAAAAAGAAAGGCAAAGGGAGGATAGTGAGACTGAAGGGGGAGGATGGGGGCCATGTGGAGGATGACAACAGTAAGTTTGATACATTGAACAGGTATTTCTGTTCAGTCTTTACTGAGGAAGAGGAAGGTAATGGGTCTGAAGGGAGTACAAGGGTGAGAATGGTGCAGAATGGACACAAGTCCCTTTACACGTAGAAAGGGTCCTGCAGGAACTGGAAGGAATAAGAGTTGATAAAGCAATGGAGCCAGATGGGGTGCACCCTAGGTCCTTAAAGAACTAAGAGAGGTGGCCAAACCTCTGGCTATCCTGTTTAGCCAATCACTGGAAACAGGGAGGTACCCAAAGACTGGAGGACAGCAGATGTAATCTCTTTATACAAAAGTGGAACAAAGAGGAAGCGGGAACTACAGACCAGTCAGCCTCACCTCGTAGTGGGGAAGATCATGTAAGCACTACTGAAGGAGAGATTGGTGGAACATCTGGTCTGTCAATGGACTACAGGAGCCAAGGCAGCATGGTTTCACCAGGGAGGTCATGTCAGACCAACCTAGTTGAATTTTTGACTGGGTGACTAGGAGGTGGATCAGGGAGGGCAGTGGACATGGCCTGTCTGGACTTCAGCAAGGCCTTTGACACTGAGCCACATAGAAGACTATTACACAAACTGGGGAATATGGGTGGGAAGGACAGTAGTGTGGTGGGTAGGAAACTGGCTGGGCGGCAGGACACAGAGGGTGGTGGTAAATGGCTGTCACTCCACAGAGGAAGAGTGACCAGTGGGGTACCACAGGGATCAGTGCTGGACTGGTCCTATTCAACATCTTCATCAGTGTTATTGCGCAGGACCTAGAAGGCAGAATTTCACTGTTCGCTGATGACACAAAGTTCTGTAACAGAGTAGACACACCAGAGGGTGTAGACAGAGTGAGAAGGGACCTGCAGAAACTTGAAGAATGGTCAGGGGTTTGCAGTTGAAATTCAATGCAAAGAAGTGCAAGATAATGCATATGGCACAAAAACCCTGGCACAATTTATCAGTTGGGGGTGAGGATATAGCATGCACCAAGCAGAAAGGGATCTTAGGGTCATCATCCTGATGACCTCAAGGTAGGGAAACAGTGTGACAAGGCAGCAGGTAAAGCAAATAGGATGCTGGGATGCATAGGCAGGGCATCACCAGCAGGAAAAGGAGGTCATAATTCCACTATACAAGACACTAGTGAGGCCCCACCTGAGTACAGTGTACAGTTCTGAGATCTTACCTATGTAAGGACATAGACAGGGTAGAGAAGGTTCAGCGGAGGGCAACTAAGATGGTATATGGATTGCATCACAAGTCCTATGAGAACAGGTTGAAGGAACTGAATATGTACTCCCTGGAGGAGAGGAGGGAGAGAGGGGATATGTTAGAGACATACAAGTATCTTACAGGGAGGAACAGGATGCAGGAATACACTACTTTTAAGCAAAAAAGATGTTCCAGGACTAGAGGGCATGGGATGAAGTTGGAGGGAGGACGATTCAGAGGAAACGAGAGGAAGAATTTCTACAGAAGAGGTGGTGGACAAGTGGAACTCCCTGCCAGAGGAAGTGGTGGGCTGAAACAATCACGGATTTAAGAATGCATGGGATAGACATAAAGGAATTCTGGAGGTCAGGGTATAGGTACCAGACTTCTAAGAAAACATAAACTGAACTTATTAGCTCAAATGGCAGACTGGCGGCCATAGGCCCTCATCTGCCGGCTACTGTCTATGTATCTATGTATCTATGTATCTATGTAGTATGTTACTGTGAATACCCACAAGGGTCTGTTCAGGCATAACCATTTACCCTTCGGTGTTTCATCTGCTCCTGCTATTTTCCAATGAACCATGAACATGTTGTTGCAAGGAGTCCCCCATGTGGCAGTGTACCTACATGTTATTTTATTAGCAGGCCGGACAGAAATGGAACATCTGTAAAACTTGGAAGAAGTGTTAAGCAGACTTGAAAAAACAGGACTTCAGTTAAAATGGAGCAAGTGCACTTTCCTAGGTAAGGAAGTAGTGTTCTTGGGACATAAAATAGATGCAACAGGACTGCGGTCTGTAAAAGAAAAAGTACAGGCAATTTAAAAGGCCCTGGCACCCAATAATGTGTCTGAGTTGAACACGTATCTGGGACTGTTGAATTATTATAACAAGTTCTTACCAAACCTATCAACCTGTTTGATGCCCTTGTATCAGCTCTTGAGGAAAGGAGTGAAATGGCAGTGGGGAGTCGAGCAAGAGAAAGCATTTGAGGCTTCCAAGAAGTTACTCCAATCATCAGATATGTTAGCTCACTATGACAGAGACAAAGACCTCATTCTCTCCTGTGATGCTTCACCATATGGTGTTGGTGCAATTTTGCCACACTGCATGCTTGATGGAACTGACAAACCCATTGGATTTGTGTCAAAGACATCAACAGCTGCTGAAAAATTAATCACAGCTAGACAAGGAGGGATTGGCTGTGATGTTTAGTGTGCAGAGATTTCACAAATATATTTATGGGTGACATTTTGTCATCTGCACAAACCACAAGCCCTTGATTTCTCTCTTCAGTGAGAAAAGGTCATACCACAGATGGTCTCTCCAAGGATACAGAGGTGGGCTGTCACACTACAAGCTTATGAGTATACCATAGTGTACAAGGTGGGTCAGGACCATGGTAACTCTGATGCCATGAGTCGTCTTCCCCTACCAGAGGACCCAACTAAAACTCCTTGTGAAGAGCGAGTGTTGTTACTGGACCACATGGATGCCTCACCAGCGACAGCTACACAGATCAGGTTCTGGACTGGAAAAGACACTGTGCTGGCAAAGGTCTAGGAGTATGTCTTGTGAGGATGGCCCAAAGTAGTCCTGGAAACTCAGTTCACACCATACTTCTCCAGAAAAACTGACCTCAATGTGAAGGATGGTTGTGTCTTATGGGGAACTCGTAAACTTGTCCTTGAACAGTTGCACCAGTGCTACCCTTGAATGACATGAATGAAAGGACTGGCTAGAAGTTATATGTGGTAGCCCAAGCTGGATGAAGAAATTGAAAGTAAGGTTCAAAGTTGTGACACATGCCATGAACATAGGAAAGCTCCAGCCACTGTTCCTCCACCCATGGGAGTGGCCTGAGTAACTCTGGAGGCGATTACATCTTGATTATGCTGGTCCATGCCTTGGAAAAATGTTCCTAGTTATTGTGGATGCACATTCCAAGTGGATAGATGTTTATCCAATGACTTCAGCGACGTCAGCATCTACCAAAGAAAAACTCCGAATGAGCTTCAGTAACCATGGCATACCTGAGATGGTAATATCTGACAATGGAAATCCTTTTGTTAGCATGGAATTTAAAGAGTTTATGGAAAGGAATGGAATTACCCACATAACGTCTGCTCCCTATCACCCTTCATCAAATGGGTTAGCAGAAAGAACAGTACAAACATTCAAGGAGTGTTTAAAGAAAATGTCTGGAAGTTCATTAAAGCAAAAGTAGCTATGATGTTTCAGCTTACAGAATAACACCACAGTCAACAACAGAAGTGTGACCAGCAGAGATATTAATGGGTCAGAAATTGAGGTCAGCTCTGGATATGTTACACCCTGATTTTAAAGGAAAGGTGATACAGAAACAGTTAAAACCAAGGAAAGGCATATAAGCATGCAAAAGCATGACGTGTTGTGACAGGAGAGTCAGTATACAGTCATAACTTTGGTCAAGGAAAGAGATGGACACCTGCAATTATTCATGAAGTGACATGACCTCTGTCCTACAAAGTGTTGCTGGGAGATTGCAGAGTAGTGTGCTGTCATGTAGATCAAATCCACAGGAGGTACAGTGAACCAGACAGAGCTGGGGACATAGAGGTTGAGAACTCTGTGAAAGTAGCCAATTTCATAACCAACACAATTTCTTAGTGATTCATGAGAAATCAGGAGAGTTACTACTTACCATGGAAGTCCTAAGTAGTCCAGAAACATCTGTCACTAACATGACACCTGTACAATTTGCACTGAAAAATAAAAAGGTGACTTTGTCAACTGTGTTTGGAAATTCTCACCTGTAGATAGTTCAGTACCAGATTTAGAGCTTAGATGCTTTTCAAGGAACAGAAGACCTCCTCATATCTGAAGGACTATGAACGATAAATAATAATAATCATAATAATAAAAAATATAGTAGCCTCTTTAAGGGGGTATATATATACTGTATGCAACTGTAGTGTAGTATTATGAGGCCGCTAGAGGGTGGCATGAACTTACAAACTCTAAGAGAATATAGATCTTGAGCAATAGTAGAGTTGTTAGAAAGATCCAGAATTTCTCCCTTGTAGAAGGCTGCCTTGTTAGAAGCATGTACTAAAGTTATGCAGTTCCTAAAGAAGTTCCCTGTGTAGATCTCTTGTTTTTCAGGATGCAACACCCACAAGAAATAAAATTACAGACTTTGAGCACCTTTCATTTTGAGACAATATGTCCTAATGTCAATATATTTGGCACACCATTAGAGAACATGGCACCAAGTAATCATGTCAAATTTCAGATCTCTAGTTCAATAGACAGCAGTTATGACCAAAGTAATACATTTAAATTAGTGAAATTCCAATGAAATTCTAAAAAATTGCACAGAATTTTAAAGACGTCTATCAATATTTTTACAAAATCAAAATTTTCTCATTCTGCACAGCTCTAGTACATGTCCCATTCTCAAACACATTATGACATGCAGCAAGGAGAAGTGCGAGGATGTGCCCCAAAAAGTGAATATGATTTTATTTTAATAACTGTTTTATGCATTATGATGATCAGCTGGAGATTAAGGAAGACCCCCTCTAGACTAACAAAGGCCTTGTTAGTCGAGCAGTGGCCTTTATTGATCTCCACCTGGCCATCATACTGTATAAGATAATAATTAAAACAGACTCCCATTCACTTCAATGGGGTGCTCCCCAGTGCTCTCACTTGCTGCATGTCACAATGTGCTTAAGTGTAGGGGCATGTGCATCAATATGGAAGTGGAAAGATCAGCTGGACACCTTGTTGGGGCCAAACTATGATAATTTCCAAAACAATACAGGCATAAAATAAAGTTTTTAAACATTGCAGTAACAGACTATGACCAGCATAAGCTACAATTAAAGGTAAGTCACATATTCAAATAGGAAAATCACTTTAACTAGTTTTTTCCAAAGATGTCCTCCCTCATAACTACTTTTCAGAGGATGACAGGTGATCTAACAGTCCATGGATCTTTTATCTAGTTTCTATCTCTGTTCCTGTGTCTTTTTATCAAGCTCTTCCAGTATGCCCAGTAACCTGTCCTCTAATGTATGTCCTCCGGTTATTTGTTTCACTCTCCTCTGGCTCAGGGTGAACAGGATCAGGAAATGTAGTTGTTTGGTACATTTGAGGGATTTGTAAAGCTACTGGTTTTGGGGAGGGAACCCATTGGAATGTAAAATATATCACTGTGGTCTGTCCTAACCTCACATTCACTGAGCAGGTATTAACTCTTAACGTGACTGCTTCCCACACAGGTTGGGTAGGTTATCCCAGCCAGGGATGTTGCACATTTTCCTTTGTTCCTCATCATACTTAGCTTTCAGTTTTTTATAGGCTTTTTGGGAGTTTTGGGCAAGATAGGGTCACATATTTTAGATCATGTCTGAACTTGAATTATGGGCCTCATTTACTATTTCTGCTTAAAGGCAGACTGTCATTTTCGTAGGTTGAAATGGCTGAATAGTTTTTTTTTTCCCCCTCTAAGTCTAGTTTATGATTCAGTGGCTCTAGACTCTTATTTAGGAACAGACCAATTAAGGGCGCTGAATATGTATAAACAAGTGTGTCATAGACACTGTCAAGTTTGCTCAGTGGAGGTTTTGAAACACTAGTGTCCCCAGCATTTTTTGTTACAAAACCAATGTGTGTTGAAATGTAATGACCTATGGCAGGTACAAACTGTTTGTTGACTTAGGCAAAACATGTTTATCAAATGCCCTAGCTGTAATGCAACAAAATTCAGCTGATCAGTCTTGATGTCGGATGACGTGAGATGAAAAATGTTTGCTCTGTAAAATGGACTGTATAAAATATGACCATTTTCAGGAGAGATTATGTTGTTGCTTAACATCCAACAATGCCATCAACATTCCAGTTTCAGTAGTTAGGGCTACCGGGCGGGAGCAGGAGGCAAACAGCTGATTGAGGGGCAGAGACTGTTCTGATAAAAGCACTCTTGCACTTTCCTGAACATTACACCCTGATTCTTTCACCTGCAAGATGCATCGCAGAGTCTCCAGTTGACATCGCCAACCTGCTACATTTCTGTGCCCTGGCAATCAGGAGACAGTGTGGTCGCCAGGACTTTGCAATATCTGGGTTCCCGGTTTTGATAAGTGAGGGGCCTGCCGGGCAGGAGCAGGCTGCAAACAGCTGATTGAAGGGGCGGAGACTACACTGATATATGTTCTACATCATTAGCGGCTGCCCGCAAAGCAGCTGTACGCATGAGTGGAGTACGCAGGAGTGGTGGAGTCATTATCGGGAGTCAACAGAGGGAGACTGTGGGGAGACTGCATTCAAATATTGCATATTGTGACTGTGAGCTAAATCCTTATATGCAAGTAACACCCACATGTGTATAGTATTGATTGTGTAGCATATTTTACATAGAGTTTAGGAAGGCTGTTTTGCTAGGGACTGAGTTATTTAAGATGGGGGTTTAAAGGTATCTATGATGTATTGGTGTATGGGGCTAATATTACTTGATCAGGTTTAATGTTTATTATAAATCCCATTACTCCATATAACGCAAGCTCAATCACTTTCATTGATTTAACTTTTTACTTCATTAAAGGCCTCTACTCACTGCATTTCCTTAAATTTAAGGGAGCTAGGCTGTCTCAACAAAAGGGCCATTTATGATATGGTGGCTTTTACCTTTGTAATATCTAGGATAAAGTTTCCCTTTACTTCCTCATTGGTTTGCATTATGTGGTGTACTTTGCTATTAGCCAATGATGTGGAGACAAATCCGGGACTTTAAGTTCCTGAGGTTGTATTACATGACAACTATTGGCAAACAAAAGGTTTAAGGTTAGTACATCTTAATGTTAGAAGTTTATTGTCAAAACAAGCTGAAATTGAGTCTTGAGTTGCTAATTATGACCCAGATATTTTCAGTGTAACTGAAACTTGGTTGAAACCCTCAGAGTGTGATAATTTGATTGCTCTTGAAGGTTATAAATTAATACTAAAAGATAGGGGTGGAAAAAAGAAGGAAGGGGGTATTGCAGTTTATTATACATTGGGATTGGAAATAGTTGAGATAGCCTTACTCCACATAGTGTCCAAGCCCTCCTGCGCCCAAACACTAACCCTCATAACACCAGAGGGTCTGAATGTCAGCTTCTATAGGTCCCCCGATGCTGCACCACTCTGGACCAAAGATTCTTTGCACAAAGTGCACACAGCTGGATGAATGCCCTCAGCACTCACATCACCTCCACCTCCTCACTGGGCATATTCAAATCAAGCCTTCATCATCATCTCACGGCCTCCAACTCATGTGACTGCTACCCCTAACTTCCCCCTTCCCCACTGAGATCAACCACACTGTCTGATGTTCTTTGACAATGCCGTGAGCTGCTCTAGTCTCTTTTTCAGCTGACACCGCCCTATCCTCTCACCCTTCCTCCTTGATTTCTTCTAGGTTTCTGAAATGATTCCTTGTATGTGTTATTCATGTATCCTATTTACTGTGATGCCGTACCTTAACCGATGAATATGGTTGTATACTCTCTTTAATATTGTATGCCCTTGTTTAACATGTATGTACTCTCCTGACATGGAACCTTTGTAAAAGAGCCTTGGTTCAAAGGTAATTGTAATCCTAGATCTAAATAAACAAATAAACCTCTGGCTATAAATCTACCTCTGAATGTGAATGGCTACTGTTGGAAATGAAACTAGGTCGCTCATCACAAATTAAGGCATTACACAGTTTATAATCCCCCAAAAACTGCTAAGAAAGGGTTGGATGATATTTTAAATATTGTAGCGACAATAAACTTAGGTAGTGCTCTTTTGATCACAGGAGATTTTAATGTTCATTGGGACCCTAAAAGTGATCCTAATATAGAGACATTATTAACCAATGCAGGTTTATCTCAGCTTAGTCACACATTTATGTATATGAACATGGGGAGTCAGAAACATACAACTCTTGACTGGGTTCTTGTTAATAACTGTAAATATTTCCAGTGCTGGTATACTTCCTGATGTGATAAGCGACTCATTTGGCTACTTATTGCATATGGAGGTGCGAAGGCCCAAACCATCCCCCAGGTTCATATCATACTGTAAATTTGTGAATGAAGTAAGTGGAGAGCTACTTGTTGATTTACAAAAACTTGATTGGACTTTTTTAGATGCAATTCCTGATGTGGATAATGCAGTAGGATATTTTACATCTATTCTCTTGGAGTTGCAAAATAAACATTTTCCTAAAGTGGTTAGGAGAGTTAGGGGTACTTTGAATAAATGGATTACTGCCCCTTTGCTTCGCTTAATGAAATTAAGAGATGCAGCTTGGAAACTTTATAAAGTAACCAAATCAATGGGAGATTTTAATAGTTATAGGAAGCTCAGAAATGAATGTAAATAAAATTAGACAAAGCAAATCAAGTTTTTCAGAACTTACAAACCTCTGGTCTAAATGACCCAAGAAAGTTTTGGTTTTTGATAAATTCTATAATTAGTCAATCTAAGAAAGAAACCTCAGAAGTCTTTATTAAGGATGGCCATGAGATGGCTGATATTCAGGAGATTTGTGAGTCTTTTTTGGATAAATTTCTTGACTTGTCCAAATATACTCAAGCTTTTAATTTAGGTTTGAGTGTAAATGGACAGTCTTGTAATACTTCAAATTTAGTTTTTTTTTTTCATTTTTCAGCTACAGAACCACATCAGGTTTATAAATTATTAAAACAAATGTCAAGTAGCTCTAGTGCTAGTGAACTGCAGACTAGGTTCTTAAAACTAATGTCTGAATATATTACCTATCCGCTATCCATTTTTAATTTATCATTGCTTACTGGTGCTTCCCTAATGAATGGAAGCAAACAGTAATCAAACCAATTTATAAATCTGGTAGTAGAGCATATGGACAATTATCTTCCCATTTATCTTCTGCCACCTTTAGGTAAGATTTTTGAAAAACTTGTTAATGAACAACTTTCTGCTTATTTAAAGGATGATGGTTTTAGGACTCTGATCAGCATGGGTTTCAGAAATTTCACGGGACAGGGATGGTCTTTAGCCAGGTTCACTAACCACACCAGTGTAGCCATATGATGAAGGTTTGCTCACTGGTGCTGTGTTCATGGACCTGTCCAAGGCTTTTGATTTAGTGAACCATTTCCTGCTGATCAGGATGCTCTGGAATTATAGTCTAGCAGAAACATCACTTGATTGGTTTCATAGTTATTTGACTGAACGGCCTTTAAAAGTAGGATTAAATGCAGCCTTTTCTGCTTATAGATTTTTACAACAGGGGGTGTCCCATGGGTCTGTCTTGGGGCCACTTTTGTTTACCTTATCTGTGGATATTGTCCCATCCCTTCTGCAATGTATGAATTGTTTGATTTATGCAGATGCTATTATTTTGTATAAAAGTTCAGATTCAGTGGAATTAATAAATAAGTATTTAAGTAAGGACTTTGGTGAATTGTGTAGCTGGTTACAAGGGAATCATTTGGCACTATATAGTACAAAAACCAAATGTATGCTTTTTGGGTCTAGATTAAGACTCAATAGAGCTCAGAATTTATTGATAACAGATAGATTGGGAAATAAAAAGGAGCAGGTAAAACAATTAAAATATCTGGGTCCTGCTGGACCAAAATTTAACCTTTTCCAATCATGTAAATCTTATTTCTCATCAAGTAAATCAGAAATTGGGTGTTTTGGTTCAGTTTCAATCCTAGTTAACCCTACCAGCTAGGAAGGCAATAGCCAGGGGTGTATTACTTCCCCAGTTAAATTATAATTCATTTCTTTTTTCAAATTTGTCTCAGAGAGAATCATCTCTCCTTACCTCTGTGTTTCATGGCATCTGTGGATTTGCTTTCAAATTGCCTTATTCTACTCATCATTGTGAACTATATAGACTTTCTGCCTGGCTTCTGCTGAGGCTTAATTGTCTATATGGTCTTTGTTCAATAACTGATAATATTCTTCGCTGGGGTACAAATTCTTTGTTATATTCATTGTTATCAATTAAGATGGATTTAAGGGAACTTCGGTCAAATTGTCAGATAAAATTAAATGTTCCCAAAACCAAGACTAAAATTGGGGATGGTTCTTTTTCTTGTTCTGCAGCTAAAAATTGGAATAAGCTTCCTATTTTATTACATGGGAATTTTACCTATCAAACTTTTAAAATTAAGCTAAAGAATTATTTTCTTAGCAAACTACACTGTCAATGCTTTAGAAAGAGTTGTTATCATGTGTATTGAATATTAACAATTGCTATTAATGTAATGTTTGTATTGTATGTTTAATAATTGTTTGTAACATCTTGACTGTATATTTATGGTCCCGGTCATACATGAAAATGGGCCTTGGCTCATTGTACTTACCTGGTAAACATAGGTTTAAAAGAAAATACAGTAGTATTCTGAACATCTTGACAAATCAATAGATGTGGTATTCTCAACATCTGATACCACCATCACATCATCAGTAAGCAATCAGTTTTTCCACAGCAACTCAAAGGTACAGGACCTCAGGAGAAAAAACACCATGAAGAATCCTGTGCCATCTACCATGCCCTGAAACATCTGTCATGAGATCGGACCATCGAGGGAGAGAATGCCACCAACCATCACTTCCCCATGGACCAAATTAAAAAGTGTTTGTCAATGAATGTAAGCCATACCAAATAAACTCACTAGCTAATGTCTCATCTTTGGCAAGGAGATTAAAAGGCTGGGAGTGAGATTTACCTGGGGTGCTGAGGGTTCATCAATTAGTTAATGTGTGTGCAGATGTTGCTAAGAACTGTATAAATTGTCATCATCTGGACTGGTTACATGCCAAGCTGAAACTGGGACTGTTGCACTGAGGGTAAAATAATAGAGGATGGCAGGCACCTACTAGACTGGAGGCTAAGCTGCTAATGTTCAATATATCCAGAAAGAAAGTAACAAGGCAATACTCTTAGCTTAAAGTGCTGTTCCTTTATTCATCTGTGCAAACCAGTGCAGAACTCAGGTGTCCAACAAAGGCTATTTTCACTTCTTAAAACACACAGTAACAGCAAAAGCATTACACCACCAACTTCAGAACATCACAACTGTCCCCTCTACTCATGGAGGCCAACTGTCCACCACCTCATGTCTAAATATATGGAACCATGGATACAGAACTTCATTACGAGAATATTCTTTTAAAACAAAATTATCTTGTTATATCTCTCACTGACATGCTTGTGCATGTCTTAAACTGTCTTTTCTAAGCCAATCAATCAAATACATTAGCCAGCTTAAGGAAATTGTTTGCACAAATCCATTTTCCTTAATCATAATACTTCAGTTAAGGCATGGTAAATAATAGTAAAGTAATAAACCTGGAGTGTTAGCTCTGAATGAATTAATAATAATTAAATATACTACCTCAGTCTAATTTTTCCGGCCCCAGCCCATTGACATGGCACGGGTGACTGGGGGACATAGAGTACAATTTTTTTTTGTTCTTAGTTTGTCAAAATTTCCCCTATAGATGACCTTCTAAATTAATTGCAATAAACTACATTAACTTGTAAATGTAGACATGAAGCACAAAGCCACAAACATAACAAAATGTGGCAATTTACACTATTACATAATTTATCAATATAGTGAAAATGCATTATTAGTAAATCAATATACTGGAACTATATTTAGAAGACAAAGTAATCACGGCACTCACCACACATATCTCCAAATAATAAATGTCCAGACGACAGCAATGCTTTTCAAAAAATGTCCATTTACTGGTGAATAAGAGGTAAAAGTCTCATCTGGGTACAGAACACAGCGTGCAGAAAAGTTTCTTACATTTCACCCTATCAAGGACTTTGATAAAGACAATGACCTCTAGTGTAAGTTGTCTCAGATAATTGAATGTGATTAGAAGTGTGATTGAATGTGATTATAAGTGTTTCACCTGGTCTTCAGTTGCTACTTCCAAGTTCACTGTTGCAACTTGTGGTATCACACATACATTTCCCAACAGACTTTCCTATTTTCTCCATTTGCCCTTTATTTATTTCTAACTAATATAGCCTGTAAGGGCACATGCCTCCCAGAGAAGCTAGTATGAATATTTAAGATGCAAATTAAGTACTTAAAGAAAAAGGCATGTATTTTACACTGGCCTGGTGGCGCTGAGGGTTGAGGCACTGGATGCCACACCTCGCTGCACACTGGTGACCCAGGTTCGGGAGTGGACTCAGGTCATTAGTGGGTCCGCTGGGGGGAGTACAGCTTTAACATCCCATGACAGCTTGCCGTCTCCAGGGGAGAGTGGGGTGGGAGGGCCAATGCCCACCACACTTGTACGTCTCTGAGGAGAGGATCAGGGGATGGCAAGCTCCCAATAGAAGGGGGATGGGTGGCCCTGACATGCAGTAGACATTGGTATGTAGCGCCTTGACATCAGGGGCTAACACTGCGTGGGGGAGGAAAAACAGAAAAACACCTGTTGGCTCCGGGATGACGGGCTTCCCAGGGCATGCCTACAATATGCGCCTGCTCACCGACTGCCTCCAGGCCCGACGAAATGAAGGATCACGGGGGTCTGCCCCACCTCGTCCCCACTCGGGGGGGTCAAGCTACATGGGGGACTGGAAGGTAAGTTCCGGTGAGCAGGTGGTAGGAAGATGACCCCTTGGGTATCCTGAAGGGTCAGGGCTGGCAGGCAGTAGGAGGGAAAAAGTGCCATTTAAAAAAAAAAGGCATGTATTTTGAATAACTAACTTCAGGAGGAAATTGTTTTTAATGCAATTTAGGTGTAGGTTTTACACAGTATGATGGTTAACTGGTTTCAAAAGCACTTATATGTATGGTTTGCACTTTAATTGTTTTGCTCGAGTTACACTTTACTAATTAGCTGCTATAAGGCAGCCTACACTAGCGGGCATTATCTTTGTTAAAGCCCTTGACTGGGTAAAACTTAAAAACTTTTCTGCACTCCATGTTCTGCACCCAGATGGGACTTTTACTTTTATTCACCAGTAAATGGACTTTTTGCAAAGCATTGCAGTCATCTGAGATTTATTATTTGGGGATATGTGTGGTGAGTGCCATGATTACTTTGACTTGAGTTAGAGTGTATCACTCAGCACTCATTTTTTCGTGGAGTGGCTCTGCCTTTGCTTATGGACCTATATTTACTTATACTATATAGAGAATATTTGATGGCAAATTGTTGTGTACAAGGAACTATCACTATTGAGGAGAGGCTAATCAGCTTGACAATACACAAGCATGAAGGGTGAGTGGTATCATGAGCAAATTAACATCGAATCTGACTGCAGATAAAGACCTCTTGGCCATCCAGTCTGCCCATGCTTCCTACCTACACTATTACCGCAGACCATGCCCAATCTACAGCTCTTCCTCCCCATTCCTTTCCACTATAATTCCTTGTGCTTATCCCATCAGTTCTTGAACCCCACCACTGTTTTCACCCCCACCACCTCTGCTGGAAGGCTATTTCTGGAATCCACTACTATTTCTGTAAAGCAGTATTCCTCACATTCCTCCTGAATCTACCCCTCCAGCTTCATAGCATGTCCCCTTGTTCTTGAAGACCTTTCTTTTGAAAAATATTTCCTACTCATCTTATTTACCCCATGAGGTATTTAAAGGTCTCTATCATATCTCCCTCTTCCTCCTCTGTTCCACGGTGTATATATTGATGCAGCCCCTGTACCATTTTACTTGCCATCCTATGGACTGCCTCCACACTGTCGATTTCCTTCTTGTGGGGCTCAATTCTCAAAGAGTGCTTTGATGAGCACACAGCATTTTACGATGAATCCTGGCATGCCAGGGAACCTGCACCAGATTCTGGTACAGGAGGGGTCCCGATGCCTAAGTCTCCACACTTGAGGCAACCTCTCCTGTGCGACAAACACATGGCACATGGGAGGGGCTTGCTGCAGGCTCCATGCAGCAAAGTCTAGCTGTCTCCCCATTTCCAGTCTCCTGGTGAAAAAAACAAAACTCCTTCCCTGGCGGTCTAGTGGCCCCCCTCCCAATCCCCGATGATGCCCATAATGATATTTGATAATAATCCCCTTTTGGTGGTCTAGTGGCCCCACTCCCTGATCCCCAATGTCATCCATGTTCATAATTAGTACCAATCCCCTTCCTGGTGGTCTAGTGCCCCCCAATCCCTGATGGCACTGGTAATTGTCATTTATCATGTACTGTATAGTGTACAGACTTGTTGATCAATCAATGAGTGCATACGCTATACAGTACGAGCTCAGTGACAGTTCAGTCAGTGGCCAGCCACAGAGGTGAGAGGAGGGCTGTGCCATTCCCCTGCTCTGTTTTGGGATGGAGGATAACGGGGTGGTGGGCACTACCTGCTGGGGTTGGTGGTGGGGGTCCACTAGACCACAAGGTATGGGGTTGTTATTAATTATAATGAAGGGCACCATCTGGGATCTGGGATGCCAGGGACCACTACACCACCAAGAATAGGGTTGTTATTAATTATAATTACAGGCACCATCAGGGATTAGGGGGGCACTAGACCACCAGGAAGAGGATTAGTACTAACTATGAATATGGACACCATCAGGATTGGGAAAGGGGTGACACTCAACCACCAAGAAGGGGTGTATTATGAATTATGATTACAGGTGACATATGGACTGGGAAGGGGTACTGCAGCACTTTGCCACAAACAGGTCGACTTTGGTCTAATGGTATTTAAAATTTCTCCCTCTGGGAGAGTTCTGAGAATCTCATTTTTAGGGATGAGGCAGTTTGCATCTACCACATGCCCCCTAATGCCATGTTGCAGCACATTTTGGGTACACGGGTGGCACAAGCCTCATTTGGGGCAGGCAGCTCAAGTGTTGATGAAGGCTGCCATTGAGAATCCCTCCTGGTGCATTGTTTAGTGCAAGGGAACTTGCACCATTCATTGTGGTACAAGCACCTTGTGCTGTGCTGGGTGCTTTGAGAATCAGGCATGTGGTCTCCTGAGCTGTACAAATACTAGGCAGTGTCTTACCAATGATCTATACAGAGGCAACCCACCTCCCCTTTAATATTGATGATACCCTCCCTTCTTTTTCCCAATTTAAAGTTTATTAAGGTTTTTCAGTTACAGAGAATAGATCTTTAACATGACAAACAGGTGTGTTATTACAAGTGTGAAAAGTACAGGATCTATCCTGTCCCACTCAACCCACCCTCCCCTCTCCCAGACCCTCCTTCCACCCATCCCGCGACAGAGCACTAAGATGCAGTCATAACATACATGGAAGATGTACCTCAGACAACAGATTACAAAGAATATAAGGGTTGCAATGGACCTCAGAGTCTGTTGAATTTTTTAGATCTATTGTGAAGACTAGCAATAGATCTCTCTCTCTTCTCAAATTGGCCAAAAACGCCTGCTGCCATTCCATGTAGCAGATATCTTGATTATCTTTCCAGTGCTTTAATATCAGCTTTTTTACAGATGAAGAGATCATGGCTATATGAGATTTACTGGCAGGAACTGAAATCGAAGAGAAATCTCCTAATACACATATGTCTGGTGAAAATAAATCAGCCAAACCCAAGACAGGATCCGCTCTATCTTTGATCAAGGCCCACAATGGGGCTATTTTTGGACAGGTCTAAAAAATGTGGAAGAGATTGCTCCATCTCGTAGACAGCAGTACATGTAGAAGAAGGTATGTATCCCAATTTAGCAAGCTTTTGAGGGGAATAGTAAAGATTATGCAGTATATGAAACTGCATGAGTCAAAGTCTGTCCTGGGAAAGGAATTTGTGACAATTTTGCCATAACAGGGACCAGTTAAGGGCTCTATCAAGGAAGAGAGGGGACTGTCGGTGTCAGTGGCTCAGCAGGTAGCACACTCACCTCTGAGGCCGGGACATCAGAGGGCTGTGGGTTCAGTTCCCACATCTGGCACTTGGTTAATATCCCAGTATTGACACCGTAGTAGCATGAGATGGGTGCTGCACTTCTGAGGTGCCATCTTTGATGAGACATTAAACCGAGGTCCCATCTGCCTGGATTGGTGGTAGTTCAGGTGGATGTTAAAGATCCCACGGCACTTCTCGAAAACAGTAGGAGAATATCCCCGGTGTCCTGGCCAAATTTCCCTCATTCACTAAAAAATACCACCAACAGCTTAATCTGGTTCAAGGTCAGTTGGCATTCATCTGTATCCCCATCCCCCGGGTCGTGCCTGAAAATAGGCAGGATTTGTCTAGTGCATTTACCCAGTCAACAAAAACTAAAAAATAAATAAATAAGAAGAAGAAGGACCAAAACTCTCAGGGCAAATCCAGTCAAACAGGGAACTGTATCTAATAGACACTGCTTGAGGGTGGCCTGCCAAGGGACTTAAGTCTATGAGGAAAAAGACTTTCGGAGGTTGCGGCAGGGTGACTCCTATAGCCTTTATCAGAAGGTGACAGAACTGAAAAACATGAAATATCCAAGTATTGGGGATATCTGCTTTGCCTATGATGTCCGGAGAGGAAAGCCAATGCCCTGTTTCTGACACAAATTAAGAGAGTTGGCAGTTACAAGCTGGGGATCCATCCACCAGGAGGGTTTACCTCTATCTTGAGATTGGGATTCTGCCTCAGATTTTGGGTAAGATCACTGGGCGATGTATATTTTAAAAAAGAGCACAACTGAGTGTGCACTCTGGCAGATGTAGCAATCGGATTAATTTTTAGTGAAGTGGGCAGGGAGTTTAGTTTGGTGAACAGTAGAGTAGAAGGGGAAAGACCCTGTTGCCTAATCAGAGATATCTCTATGTGAAGCCAAACTGGGTAATAGGAGAAAGGGTCTTGAACCAGATCGGAAGTCAACCACCTCAAATATTTATTAGCATGGCTCACCCAGTAATAGAGACCTATGTGAGGTAATCTAAGTCCACCCTTTAATTTGGGGGCTGCCAATTTATGAAATGCTATTCTTGTTTTTTTTTACTGGATCAAATGAAGTCAGTGAGAAGACCATGGATTTTTCTAAACCATGTTAAAGGAAGCCAACTATTTAATAGGTTAAGGGGTAGAAGAGGCATTGAAAAACATTTATTTTAACTAGGTTAATTCTGCCCCAGAGAGAAATGGGTAGGAGGGACCATCTTTTCAGGTCTTGGCTAATCACTTGAACAAGGGAGTCGAGGTTTAGTTGTTGGGTACAGGCTGTACTCCTTGTAAGGGCAATGCCTAGATAACGCAAAGTGTCAGATTTCCATGTAAGTCCAAGGTCCAAAATGGCAGATTTTGAGATTCTGTAATTGAGGGGAAAAACTATTGTCTTTTTCACATTTAACTTGTAATTAGATATTTTACTAAATTCCTCAATAATCCTGAGCACTGGTGGAATAGAGTCCCTTGGATGTGAAAGTTGAAGAAGTAAGTCATCTGCATAAGCAGAAACTTTGATTAGTTGGTTTTGAATAGTTACACCATGGGCTTCCTGAGAATCTGTCAGTCTGCGATCAGGGTTCTAAATATAAATTAAAAGGAGAGGATAAGGGACAGCCTGCCTCATTCCAGAGTACAGGGGAACCTTTCTGATATTACTCCATTACCAGATATTCTTGCAGTGGGGTTTATACAGGGACCCAATCTAATTCCAAAACTCCTGCAGGAAGCCAAAAGCTTTCAAAGTATGCAATAATAACCCCAGTTAACCTATCAAAAGCCTTCTCAGTGTCCAGGGACACCAATGCCGTGGTAAATCAGCATCCCTGGAGGCCGAGAAGACATGGGAAAACGTATAAATGGTCTACTGAAGACCTTTCCCTTCATAAAGCCAGCCTGCTCCGGTCCTATAAGGAGTGGGAGAACTTTATTTATTTGATCAGCCAAAATCTTGAATAGGATTTTAATATCCTGATTTAAGAGTGAGATTGGTCTATAGCTAGACACTAATTCTGGACTTTATCAGGTTTTGGGAAGAAGCACAGTCAGTGCTTCAAACAGGGATATATCTACCTCAACTCTGGAAAGTATGTGCTGAAAAAGCTGTAGAAGGGCTGGGGACAATTATTTTATAAATAGTTTGTAAAAGTTAGGGGAAAAACCATCCGGTCTGAGAGTCTTATCAGAAGGAAGATCTTTGATAACTTTTTCCAATTCCACCTGAGAGATGAGCATAGTCAAAAGGGTGTGTTGATCTATCAGGATGGTGGGCAAATGCGAGTCTGATAAATATTTGTCCAGATCTGGATCAGTTGGGGGATTCATCATGGGACTATACAATTGTGTATAGTAGGAGGTAAACTCTGACAATTTCAGATGGAGTTGTTTTTATAGTGTTGTCATCCAAAGAATGAACAGAGGCTATCAGATGGGAAGAGTTCTGCTGTTTAACTCTAAGGGCTAGCATATGGCCAGCTTTTTCACCTTGGTCAGTGCATTAGTCCTTGGTTTTCAGGATTGCAAATTCTGCTCTTTCAATAATTCAAGATAGGAATTCTTTGATTTTACTAAGTCCAACCTGACTTGTTCAGGGGATTGAGGTGAAAGCTTAGATTCTAGCATCCGAATATGAGACAAGAGGGTGAGGAATTTGATTATCTCACTGTTCTTTCCTGTGGGAAGCTAAACTAATTAGTAATCCTCACAAGAATGCTTTCAAAGCACACCAAACCATGTCAGGTTTATTGGAGGAAAGGCAGTTAACCGAGAGGAAAAAAATCATTTGTTCTGATATGTAAAAGACCATCTTGGAATCTTTTAGTAATTGGTTGCTGATGATACCCTCCCTATGCACCCCAGCATTCCACTTGCCCTTCTTACTGCCTTGTCCCACTGTCTGGTCACCCCTAAGTCATAGACATAGAAACATAGAAGTTGACAGCAGAAGGAGACCGCTGGGTCCATCTAGTCTTCCCATTTGTTTTAGACCTATTTTGACACTCTAGTTGCCCTTTGTAGTCAGGGCCCCCTTGTGTCTACCTCATGCATTCTTGAAACACCTGATATGATTATCCCCAGGTTTTTTTTCCTGCTTGGTGGTCATCAATATCACTCCACCCATTTTGTACTCCAAACCTGAGATTTATTTTAAGAGCATACAGGACTTTGCCATCAGATGTTTTATATATAACATGAGGTTAATCTGTTTGTGCTTTAAATTTGTGTGCTTTTTTCTTAGGTAGTGTAGTGTTTTTTCTGTAGTGAAGTGGTGTCTCTCATATAGTGTGCCACTTAGTGCTTATCCGTAGGATGGTGGTGTTTTCAGGACTTCAACATGTTGTCCCTTATCAGGTTTCATAGCGTAGTAGCCTCATATAAATGAAGGCATGGTTTTGGCTTGGTATCTTGTAGTTCCCCAAAGTTAGGGGGCATAACAAAGAAACGGGGACCCTTTCCCCAACATGGACATTTTTTTCTCTTTCTTTTTAATCTCACTAGTCCCCCCCCCAGTCCTACATACCCAACCCTGTCCCTTTGTGCAATTTCGCACCGTTTGACACTAAGAAGGGGGTTATGGGTAGGAGACTCTCCCTGTTGGGATGGTAGTGCCCAATCTCCTGGATGGAAGCCAGGATCTCCCCTGCCCTACAAAAGGGCTGGGGAATGGCTAGAGTGAGGAGTCGGTGGCTGAGTGAGGAGGGTGGAGGATGCAGAGACCACAGAGAAGAGGCATACCTGTTGTGGTCCCATGGCTCCTCCAGTATTGCTCCTCTCCAGTTGTCATCCTGGGCATGTGGCATCAGCAGCAGGGTCAGTCAGGTGGAGTGTGGCTCCCGACATGACCTGCTCTCCTGGGCAGAGCCCGATCAGTGAGGGGAAGAAAAGGGCAGGCAGACTAAGTTGTGCCACCAAGAAATAGGTCCGGGCTAAAAATGCATCCCAAACATTTAGTTCCACCACCAGCAGCCACAGCAGAGAAAAGCCGTGTGGGAGCGTGGCTCCTGGCTGAGCCTCGACCTTTCACAGCAGTGCAGCAGACCCAGAGCCACGGTGGTGAATGGGCCATGGGCCTAATTTAATTTCTTGTGCCACAGGCACTAGGGAACTAGAAGGGAAGATAAATTAAAGTGGCAGAGCGCCACCAACAAAGGAAAAATGTTAAAGGGCTAGTGTCCTAGTAACTTATGGAGGGGGGCACAGTGGGCTTCTGGGTAAACCACCAGCTTCCAGGAAGAATATTAAGGAACAGAGGGCAGAGCCCAGCAAGGCCAAGAAAAGGCCCCAGATGTGAGCAGAGCCCTAAAGTATTTTGTTTTTATTTTATCAGTTCTGGTTAAAGGTATCCAGGGGACAGCCAGTCTAAGCTGAATAACGGCTCATCCCCAAGCTAAGAAAGAGGGGCACCATGACTAAAAAGCCCTGAGAGGAAGGGGAATGTGCAGGCAGCTGGCCAAATGCCCAGAGGAGACGGTCCCGGGAATGGCCAGAGGTCACAGAGCTATCGTAGTTTTATTTTTGTTGTTGCTATAGTTAAATGTAAAACCAAAAGGCAGGCTGGGCCAATAGTACAAAGATATAGTTAGGCAGATCTTCAGATTTATGAAGAAGAAGAAGAATCAGAGTTAAAGTCAGTAGGTTACATTATTGTAGTCATGGGCTCTGCTAATGTAACCTACTGACTTGCATTTTGATTCTTCTTCTTCCTTGTGGTCTGAGAGTGCTGCCTGTTTGTGCCTTTTGTATTGTAGTTATTTATTTGGACAGTATCCAGAGACGCCCATACATTTGTAAAGTTTTGGCCAATATATGGCCTCTAGCTAAATAAAGAGAGAGGGTGCTACAGATTGTAAAAGCTCCAGGGGAAGAAAGGGACAAAAGGAAAGGAGCAGACCTGGGACACAGTGGGGGTTAAGGCCCTTGGGGTCTGCCTGGATGCCATTTTGAATCAAGGGACAGGGACAGAAACCAAAGGCCCTCGGCCAGCTGCCGGGAGGCGGGTTAGCTGTGAGGGTCCAGCATCCAGGCCCTCAAGCATAAGGACTAGTGGATGAGGCCCCACCTAAGGCCAGGGGTGGATATGAACACTGGTAACATAGATTAGATCTGCAAAATTAGCCAGAAAAGGAGAAGACCCTTAAAGGTGCAGCACACTAGGGGGGGTGGTGCTATGACCTAAGTGGCCCAGCACCCCAACTGAACTGCACTGTTGCCTACCTAGCACCTCCTAAAGACTTTATTTTCTGCAAAAAAACTGAACTGTGCCTAAAAATCGGATCTGTTTTCTTAATCCCCGACTGTGCTGTCAATTTGCATCCTTGCATATCTGATGCCCAGCTTCACCCTTGTTGTCCAGACCAGCTTCACCAGAGCCTGACGCTGACCCAGGGAGGTCCCTGGCCCATCCACCATCTGCAGCAATACCACCTCCAGTGACGTCAGCCTGTTTGAAGTTACTCCGCAAGTGTTCCACTTCAGTCCTGAGATGGTAAGTGGTAGAGAGACGCTAGTGAGGTATCCAGTAGTGAGTCAGCTTAGGATCCACCCTGGCTCAAGTATGAGGGACCCCAGTTAATGTCGTGCATGCCCCTTTCTTATTTTGCCAGCCACCTGAAAGTGTGCGTATACCCGTGTCACTCCATTGAGGCTGCCAGAGAGTCACATCGAAAGCAGTCTTCTTCTTGGAAGGGGTCCTGGGTGCCAAGGACCTGCCAGTGGTCATTGCTGCAGATCGCCTAGAGAACCGCCCACTGACCAGAAATCTTCAGCTTCTTGCTCAGAGTTGCAGAGGATAGCCAAGGTCTTCATCCATCTGGCAGTGTGCTTCTTTGTGTTTTGTTCATCAGGGGGACACCTCAATATGGCCTGTCTGTAAAAAGTGCTTGGTGGGATCAACGCCCAGCTGCTGCTCACCTGACGCATAGGAAAGTCCAAGCTTGGTTCATCAGTCATTTTGTCATCTCAGCCAGGTGCATGCCAGACTTGGACTAAAAGGGGCTAACCCCCCTGTTCTGGGTTTGACCAATTGTTGGTCCTACTCGTATTGTCTCATTGTTTATTTTGTTACCCTGTAGTGTGTTTGAAAACTGTCGTCTCTTGTTTATTGTTCGTGGTAAATAAACTTCCTGCATCTTGGTCACTGAGTAAGCTTCTTACCTCTCCTTCCAGATTCATCTGGCCTGTCCTGAAAATTTAGGAACCTTCCGCCCCTACAATCCATTTAAAGTAATTCAGGAAGGCATGAGTAGTGGTTCTGTGACTGCAGCAGTGAGAGTACCAGACAGCAGTGATGGTCTGTAATTTGCAGTTGTGAGGAGTATGAAGGAGTTCATGTATGGTCTGGAATTACAATGATCTGTTTATGTCAAGAGCAGTGGTATAGAGTGGTGTGCCTGGTGAGAAGTGGTGTCATCTGGGAGGAACTGCATGGGTGCGGCAGCAGCATGGATGGTGAGCGCGTGCAGGCAGCAGTGGCATGGCTGGCTTTGATAAGAATGTGAGAGCTGGAGCATTAAGGAACATGGCTGTTTGGTTAGTGATTCTGGGGAAACTAGTTTTGTGCTGTTTAAGTTAGGGATACTACTGTAGTTTATCAAGTTATGTTTTATTGCAGGGCTGAGTTTGGAGAAGCTGTTAGGGCAGTAATGTGGTTCTTTTATGTGTTTTTAGGTTGTTTGTATATGTGTTACTAAGGTTGCTGTTACATGTTAAGGTTAGTCTTACATGTGTTAGTAAGGTGCTGTTACATGCATTATTAAGGTGGTTGTCATCTGTTTTGCTAAGGTTGAAATCAGGTTATTTGTCATGTGTTTGTTCAGAATTAATGTGCTATTAAGGTGTTAATGCCACAGAAAAACAGTGGTCATGGTTTATCTGCTAATTGGGAACTATAAGATAAAGGGAAATATCTGTTGCCCATTTTTATGGGACTGAGTGTCCAACCATGTAATATAACAATAGATAGCCCATAAATATAGTGATGTTTGGCCAGCTGGTTATGATTGTTGGATGATATTTGTAATATAAAAATATAGTGTGTGATTGTCATAGTGCTTCCATGGGTGCCCCCCCCCCCCAGGTTTCAGTGAAATGACAGGACATATATTAAACCAGGAGATCGCTATAAGGTAATTAACTTCCTTGAGACATTGCATTTTATGGCCTTTTATGACCTGTTTCTTTGAAGTGGAAATGAAACGGACTTTAAGAGCCTCACAGAGGGTGAAAATCATAAACTTTATGACTTCTTAAGAGGAAGAACATTTAATACTTAACTGGTGTTAAAAGCTATAAAACCATTTGAAATGCCTTGGGAGAAGAAACTGGAAATCACAGAATTATAATTTGGGAAATGAGTTTTTGCTTATATCACCTTATTTAAAATACCGTCTGATAGGACATCATGTTTGTATTTTTTTTAAATTCCAAAAGGAGGAGCTAGATGACTCATAGAAGGGGTGTGGAGACATAGAGTTTTAAACTGAATACTGGCTCTGAACTTGTTGTCATATATACCATCTTGGGACTTTAGAAAGACACAACTCTCTGATAAGCACTTAGAGGTAATACATTAGATAGAAAAGTATCTAACTGTATGTTGGTAGGAGTTTATCTGTAGTTTTCTTTGTTTTCTTGTAAGTGATTGTATGCTTTGTGATATAGTGTTCTGTATTTACTTTTTCATATTTTTATCCATTTTTAGTAAAATCTGTATTTGAAAGATACTGCCTGGGTCTTCCAAGTTCTTTTTTTTTTTGCATGTGACGTATAGAGGGTTAAGACTGACTAAACTGTTCAAAAGCTTGATGTTGTTACTAAACTAGGAAAAGGTAAGCATATACCTAAGATCTTTTATAGGATTTTAAGGGTTCATTTTGGAAGCCTGGCTGGGTGCCCTTGGTGTAAGATTGTACTGCAATCCCCAAAGAGTGTACGAATCTGCGCCTGTACATTGGGTACACTAGCATAAGGTTCACAGTTTTTGAATCCCCCCAGAACTTGAAAGTAAAGGTGATTCAGACCCACAAGCAGACGGAAGAGTTACCTTGTCTGTTACCTATTCACATTACTGAGCTCGGAGGTTGGCACTGTGGGAATAGAGGGCCTGACCTGCTGAGTGCGTTTGTGACAGGTACTATAAGATAAAAGGAAATATTTGTTGCCCATTTTATGGGACTGAGGGCCAGATATTCAAAACTTTGCCCCAGGGCTAAATTAACACTGCCCGGTGGGCAACCAGTCCGAGTTATTTAAAGTAAGCTATATTCAAAAAGGAATAGCCTGGGGCAAACAGCTCTGAATATAGCAGAAATGAGGCCTGGCAAACTGGGCTGGGAGTGCAAGGCAAACTTAGCCCTGGAATAAGACAGCTCTGAATATAGCAACTAGGAAGTGCAAACCACAACAGCAACACAGTGCACAGCTATGTGAAGGTAGGTAGAGGTGAACTATGTGGCCAATGTGTGTGACAGCACTGTATAGACCCAGTACAGCTGCAGGCAGTAGCGCATGTGAAAGTAGAGTGTTCAAAACTGTATGATAGTCCCCAAACTGTTTGTGCAGCGCTAACATGTTTGCATGGGTTTAGCACAGGGCTAAACCATTAGCCTGGTGCAAACATGTTTGCCCGTGCTAAACTTCATATTCAAAAGTGACATGCAAAGAGTCTACTAGGTAGTCTCTGGGCAAACATCCAGATCAGCATCTCATTATGCCCTGATTTGCATGCAGTTTCCCAGCGTTACTGCAGGGTCCCACAGCTCCATCTGTAGGTCAGTCTGGAAGTACAGGGGCTGGCCAAGTCCAACCGCAGCTCCACCTGTAGGTCAGTCTGGTAGTGCATGATGATAGCTGTAGGCTACATGTAAACAGTACAGCATAGCATATAATATTGTACCCCAGGGGACAATACAGCATAGGCACAGATGGTGGTGGTGCTGCATGCAACTGTCATGCTGTAGGTCATGCTACAATACACAGCAGACACTACAGTAGCAAGGGGACCAGTAGTGTGTAGACACAGCACTGCCCATAATGTGTAGGGCAGTGCTGATGACTGCAGTATAAGCAGTGACAGGCCCAACATGCAGGTGTTTACTGACAGTGGACATTACTGTTACGCTGTTGTGTGACCCACAGATGCCGCACCTCTGGCATGGGATGCTCACAGTGACATAAACATGCCCGACTCTGTGTGCTGTGGCAGTTGTACAGCTGTGTGGTATGTGGCTGGGGTGGGGCATATATTATCAGAAAGGCACACTGGTGTTGGTGTATTCCCAAAACTGGGCCATGTGCACTGCATGATGTGTCCCAGCCTTGTGGACACACCTGGTGTGTGGCACAGCCTGACCACCTGTACACTCTCCCCTCAACATCCTCCATGCCCACAGTGTTTCACGTGTGTGCTGACATCTGTTGGTGTCCATAGAAGAGTGGTCAGCAGGTGTGTGCTGTATGGCAACACTGCCATGCTGTCCACTGATGGCAGGATCACCACTTACTGCCTGGCATGGCTGGGACTGGTGGCAGATGATGGCATCTTTGTGATGCCATCAGTGAGCAGCATGTTTCCTCTCTGACTGGCTTTGTCTATGTGTCATATTTTATTTGTTAGGGTCACGCAAAGCCGCACAAACACAGCGCAAAGCCAAAATGACGTGCAAAGCTGATTGCCCAGGGTTGACTACCTTTTCTTGGGTGGTAATGTGCACCACGCTAAGTGTCATGCTAAGTCACGCAAAACCACTTTGCACGGCACTAGTCACTGAATATAGCATTGCGCCTGTATTCATATACACACACATCCTCAATTTGCCCCTTGCATACATTATGATTTTGCCCGGTGCTAATGCAGTTTGTGCATGCTATTTGGCCTTTTGAATATAGCAAACCTGCGCTAATCCCACACTAAACCTGCTCAAATGGTTTGTGCTCAGTGCAGAGTTCTGAATATCTGGCCCTGAGTGTCCAACCATGTAATATAGCAATAGATAGCCCATAAATATAGCGAGGCAATAAAAACGAGTACATTTGGGCAAGGTAAAATATGACTAGTAAATGAACAATTGTTACTTGATAGCTTTAATCGTGGTGTGCTGTGAATAGCAAAGTGCTTTATTGTAGCAGGGATCCATAGTTGTAGTTGAGGATGTAGCATATTGTTTGTCAGGCCAGTTCTGAGCTGGCCATGTAGTGTAGTGTAGTGTAGTGGTCACAGTCACTGCTTGTTTGTCTGAGAGACCCTGTTTGGGACTGCCTGCTGGTAGAAATTATGGTAAATTTTTGTTTGTTTGTTAAAATCCTGTTGTGCCAGCCTTGTGAGTTTGTTCCCTCCACCCCAGGTTGCCCCTCAAAGTTCTCCCCTCATGACCTGTCCCTGTGGAATATCCCTTCTCCTGAAGTTTAAACTTTCCCCAATGTCAGCCCTCCCCAGAGTTAGTTGTATAAATTGTGGGGGGCTGGGGGGGAGAAGCCCTCCCTCAACATAAGTAAGTGTATGACTGCTGATTTTGGAGCACACTGTAGTGCACTTAGTTTTTTTTTTTATTAGGGCTGTTTTGTATGTGCTTTCATTTGCCGGCACTATTTTGAAGTTGCCGTTATGACGTAGAACTATAACAATATTTTAATAGTGCAAAATTAATATAGCCTCATCTTTTAAGGGATTGCTGTTGTTTTAAATGTATTATTTTTGTACTTCCACTGTATACCCCTAGGTTGAACCTGAAAGGAGCCTCAGCTCAGTGTGCCTCCTGGTTACCAATTTCTATCAATATAGTGGAAATGCATTATTTGTATATTGTTACAGTGGAAGTATATTTATTTATACTATATTGCTATGATTCAAAACCACTACGCAAGATAGTGACAGCAGAAAAGATCGCTGATCCAGTCAACAAGCTGTGAAGTCTTGGAATGGGGTCCAAAGTAATAAAATGGGTTCAAAACTGGCTAAGTCACAGGAGCCAATGGGAAGTGCTTAATGGGGTATGCTCAGAGGAAGGGAAGGTAACTAGCGAGGTGCCACAGGGGTCAGTCATGGGGCCATTATTCTTCAATGTGTTCATTAGTGACACCGCAGAGGGATTGGAAGGGAAAGTATTCCTGTTCGCAGACAACACAAAAATCTGCAACAGAGTGGACACACCAGGAGGGTAGACACAAAGAGGAAAGACTTAAAGAAACTAGAGGAATGGTCAAGGGTGTGGCAGCTAGGCTTTAATGCAAAAAAGTGTAAAATCGTGCACATAGGACACAAGAACCCAAGGGCAACATACCTTCTTGGGGGGGGGGGTAGCAACAACAAAACAGGAAAGGGACCTGGGAGTCATCATAACAGATTACCTCAAAGTGGCAAGCCCGCATGAAAAGGCAGTAGGAGGAACTTCCGGTTCCGCCTCCTTTGGTAACGGCTGCACAGCGCACTCGCTGTCACGTACCCCAAGCAAAAAATACCTCCATCAGGTCTGATAAGAAAACTTTTGGGGCTGAAATCGGCACATTAATAGGTAGCAAGGAGGTATTTACAGCATAGAAGGGCAGCATTTGGCAGTGGGCAAAGCAGATGACGGAGATAGGGATGGCTGCGACTCAGAGGTGTCAGATTGCAGTGTTGGCAAAGGCCTAATGGCCAAAACACCACACCGAGCTCTAACCAAATCTGTATAGAAGAGAAGCAAGACAAAGGCTAAAAAATTAAACTAGATACTATATATCAAGAACTGATCTCCTTTCGGGCTGAAATTAAAGACTTATATGGCTTAACTATGTAAAGATGAGATGCAACTTGAACAGCGAGCTGATGACCTAGAAAGGCAGAGTACAGCTACAGAAAATCGAGTAGATGATCTAGAGACAGAGGTACAAATGCTTACAGAACAATGCGAGCAGATGGAAGCACAGCAGGAGGACTCAAAGAACCATGCGAGGAGAAAAAATATATGGATTTACAGCATTCTGGAAGGATCAGAGGGAGGCAATATTAAGGCAATATTAAGGAATTCGTGGGCATATTGCTACACACAATGTTACCTAAAGACCTAGACCTACAGCTCAAGAGGGTCCACAGAGCGTTATCGCCTAAATCAGCTAACCCAGATGCCCCCCCGAGGTCTATCATTGTAAGATTCAACAACTATGCCACTAAAGAAAATGTTCTCTTACAGCATGGTGTAAGCAAAAAATATTCTATGGACAGACACATTTTTACATTGATCACAATTATGCCCCCAAAACAATGCATCTCAGAAAAACATACCTTTCATTATTGCCTGTGTTGAAAGCAGCTGGGCATAAATTCTCTACCCTATACCCTGCCCGACTTGTAGTACATTTGCCTGAAGGAAAGAGGGAGTTTGTCAGAGCATCAGAAGCCAGAATGAACTTTCTAAACTGGAGCTGAAATTTCCAGACAAACTGCTGGAGCAGCAAGATCTCTCCCTGAAACCTTCATGTTGGCAATCTATTCAAAACAAACAGAAGAAGCAACAGAAAACTTTGGAGAAGTGCAGAAGTCCTGACTGTGTATCACAGAAATGACCCTGATGCAGCGACCTGAAGGGAAGAGATGTTTGCAACTTTGTGGACATTACATGTCATAAACCAGGTGGGTGCTTGGAGGGGTGGGATACTCGACAGAGAGATTCTCTGGGTCCCTTCCATGGTGGCTCGACTCTAGGCTAAGGACGATCCTCTAATTTTGGACCTGCATTAAGCCACTTGTCGGTCTTTCGGGAGGAGACCAGGGCCACCTCCGCCCCCACTTAACTATTAAATAAGGCCTATTAAGCCTACTGCATTATTATTTGAGAAGTAGGAGAACAACAGACATTTTATTTGTCCTTGCTCTTTAAAAGACACTGATAATTTTAGAGACTTATTATGGACTCTTGCTGCATTTTACGCTTTTATAATCTGGGACTATACTGGTAATTGACCAAGACTATTTCTTTAGGAGGCCTCCTTGCCATCTGTTCCCCATTCTAATAAGGTTCTTTCTTTTTAGCCCACAGGGCAATCATGAAGTAATGGTATTGGGGAGTGGTGAGAAATAGATGATGGTGATTCGAGGAGTGCTATCCTTCCTAAATATTGTTTTTATTTCTTTGGTATGTCCCTACTTTTTGGGTACACTTATTGGGTGTCCTGGAGGCCCCAGCCAGTTGCGACCTGGGACTACCTCCATCTTTAGGAAGAGCTCAACAAAAACATGGGGTTCTTCATGAGGGGATCAGGGAGGAACTTCTATACTTCCCCGCTTATGGAAGTCACTGATTTAAGCAATGACAAGATTTTATTAATCCGTACTGGGTCATAATGTTGTACGCTTAATAGCGTATGGCATTATGGCAAAACCCGGACCTGTGCGCTCTCTGAGTTGGACCCCCGAATTAGAATCTTTAGTGGGGGGGTCTGGGGGTGTGGGGGCCGGAGCCCCACAGAACAAAGAAAGCAAGAAATTATGCAACGCTTATTCTACCTCACAGCATTCTGCCGTATGACATATTGGCCCCATGCCTTATTAATCAATATAATTTACAGTGTACATAGTTTTGTTATAGTGAAAGTCAGACAGTTTACTGACTCACGATTATATGTAAGACTAAGATTGCAAGATACATGGGATATCAGGAAAAGTATGATCTTATCAACGCAATGCAAATGGGGAATAATAATAATCATGAAATACAGGATATTGTTAGAAATACAGCTTTGATGGGCAGGACAATCTGACTTTACTGCAGAAGACACCATTAAATCCCAGATTTTACTAAGAGGCCTCCTTATAAGTCATTACAGGAGAAGGCCATCATGTGCAGCCAGGACAGGGGATGTCGGATGGTGTCCTGTCCATCAGAGGGAACCTTTCTTTTAATTTAATCAGTCATGATGGATCCTTCCATAGAGTTTTTATCATTGAATAGTAATGGTATTAATAACCCTATTAAGCATTCTAGATTGCAGCAGTATCTACGTCAGCAGAGGGTGGATCTTATTTTTCTACAGGAGACACATCTGTCTCCTTTGGAGTATCAGAAGCTTTCTGCTGGCCACAGGTACACTGTAATAGCTTCTTCCAGTAAGACTGGCAAGCACTGGGGCGCTACCATATTGATTCCTGCTGGAACGTCCTTCCTGAAGGAAGCTGAAAGGATTGACTCTAACGGCTATTTCACTATTGCTCAAGGATGTCTCTATGACTCAGCTGTTACACTGGCAAATGTATATTTTCCCCCAGGGGTCCCCCGGTTCACATGAAAAGGTTTTTCAACCAGCTTTTGATATACAGCAGAGTATGATTAGAATAGGGGGAGACTTCAATATCACTCTAGCTCCTCATTTGGATGCCTCCCACCCCCATAAGCATAGGACTAGCCCTTCTCAGAAATATCTCAAAGCCCAGTTGCCTATACTGGGTTTGGCAGATGTATGGCATCAATTTTTTCCTGCAAAAGGAGGTTTTATGTGTTTTTCTTCCAGGCAACATACCCCCTTTCTCCTAGACTACTTTTTTCTCTCTACTGAGCATGTTGCAAAAATTAGAGATATTAGACTAGGAGCTCATCTCCTATCTGATTATACTCCAATTATATTAAAATTAGACATTGCAGCACCTAGGAAGACCACCCTTGGAGGCTGAACACCTCAATCCTGAAAGACCCAGAGTTTAAGACAATGATGAAGGATCGTCTCTCTCTGGTAACTAGAGAAAATCAATACCCAGATATTTTCTCAGCAGTGTTGTGGGGTACGGTTAAGGCTGTCCTTAGTGAGATAAATTGTATACAACCCGACAGAGGAGAATTAGGGAAGCCAGATACAGACAGCTGCAAGATAGGCTAGCAGAACTTCAAAAGCTAGAGCAGAAGGGCATATAATTCAGCCTACAGAATTGTGGAAAGTGCAGGCTGAGCTCCAAAAATCCTAGACTTGACAGTACAGGCTGCTCTTTTATATACTAAAAGCACTTTTTATGAGAGAGGTCCCAGGGGAGCTAGGCACTTAGCCAGATTAACTAGAATGTTTAAGCAGAAAGCTACAATCACTGCAATTAAGGATCCTAGATCTGGTAATCTTCTTCATCGTGGCCCAGAGGTAGAACAAGCTTTTCAAAAATGTTATACAGAATTATATTCTGAAGAACATCCCCCCCCCCCCAGAGATTAGAACTTTTCTAAGTAAGCTACGCATTCCTAAGCTTTCTGAGACACAACAAGCCTCATTATTGAGTCCAATAACTGGACAGGAAATCCAGCTGGCTATTAAAAAACTAAAACCATGAAATCACCAGGGTCTGATGGTTATTCTGCTAAGTGGTACAAGGCTTTTTCTCCTTTATTAAGCCACTTGCTGTTTACAGGTTTTCCAAGATGTTCAAAAGGGTGAACCACCCCCAGACTCCTGCCATTATGCTGTGCTCTCAGCCATACCAAAACCAGGAAGTGATCCCCAATCCCCAGAATCATACAGACCTATATCTGTACTTAATTGTAATTAAAAGATATATATGTCCATATGGGCCCAGCGCCTGGACTCATTTTACCAGAAGTAATTCATATGGACTAGGCAGGCTTCTTGACAGAGGCAAACTGCAGATAATACTCTTTTATAAAATGGGCAAAGGATTTCAAGCAATCTGATTGGTTATTAGCCATGCATTAGATGTATCTAATGCACAGCTAAAACTAGAACCCCCATTTAGAATACACAGGCCCATTTATAGTAGCTAATAAGTTACCTAGAGATGTATTAGACAGTTCTAATGCACAGCTAGGATTGATGCACTCGGCCTGTGGCCTCGTGCTTCACTACGCCCTTAGCTATGCATTAGAACTGTCTAATGCACACCCCATCGTGTCTTATTGCTTACAGAACATTCCACCTGATGGACCATATGACCAGCAGTTCTCTTCCCTAGTATTAGTGAGTTTAGATGCCTTTAAGGCTTTAGATAGGGTCTGTTGGGACTTCCTATGAGGGTCCTGGAGGCTTTTGGATTCCCAGAGCAATATGTTACATGGCTTAGTCACATATATTCAGCCCCAAATCCTTTTTAAAAATAAATGGAGCAATTTCCACCCCGATTCCCTTAGAGCGGGCACCCATCAGGATGCCCTCTTTCCGCTACTATTTGCAGTTTACATTGAGCCTTTAGCTCTAGTGGTCTGGCAATCGGACGATGTAAAGGGGGTAAAGGTGGGAGAGGATACATTCACAATAGCTCTATATGCAGATGATGTTCTATTGTCTTTATCAGACCCAGAACACTCTCTTAGGGCCCTCTGGAAAATTATTACTGAATTTTCATTAATTTCAGGATATAAGATAAATTCTACAAAAACACAGGTTTTGACTGTTTGCTTTTCTCCTTCTCCATCGCTACAGCTTATTTACCTTTTAAGTGGCGAGGGGCAAAACTGAAATATCTAGGTATACAGTTACCTCAAAATATTGATCACACGGTCCTGATAAATTATGAACCTCTCACTCAGATAATAGAGAATGACCTTCATACCTCGTCTCAGCTACATCTCTCCTTTTATTCAAGGATTGATCTTATTCAAATGAATATATTGCCCAGACTATTGTATTTGTTTCAAATCATTCCTGTCCTGCCTCCCCTTTTATATCTTCTATCATGAAATATGGCCTTAGCCCGATTCGTTTGGGCTGGTAAGAAACATCGTATTCGATGGTCCATTCTACAGCTTCCAAGAGAAGAGGAAGGGTTCAGATTATTTGATCTGGGTAAATACGCACAAGCAGCTACCCTGTCTAGGATATTGGGATGGATTGATCCCAATTATAGAGTACTTTGGAAAAGCTAGAGACTGCACTAAATCATATTCAAGATATTAAGAATGTTCTGTTTGAGCTGGGGGAGCCCCTTCCAGGGTGGACTGCTTATCACAGGGGAATGCAAAGCAGTATGATAGTCTGGGACAAGCCTAGAGCATCTCAGGAACTTGCGCTGTTCTTTTACTTCCTAAGACAACTTAGGTTAGAGACAAAAAATCTTCAGGTCCCACTAACTGAGACTTTAAATGATTGGCATAACAGATGCCTAACTTTCATTTTTCAGATATTAGACAACCAGAGTATGTTACCCTTTTCCACATTAAGAGACACCTATAGACTACCACCAGATACTATTGTAGCTTATCAGCAGATACAAACCTATCTGACAAACAAGGCTCCTCAATGGAATCGTCTTCCATCTCCATCTCCTCAATTACTGCTAATTATTATATCTTCTATAAAGGGAATAACCCTTCCCCCACCTGATTGTAACACTGTATAAGGGATTTCAGGAGGTGACTAGAGATTCAACTTTAGGGGTCCTGGCAGCTTGGAGTCAGGAATTATTGATACCAGTCTCAGAAGACCTCTGGTTTAAATATATCAGGTTATGTCGTGGAATACCCTAGCACCATACTGGTGGGAATTTACCTAGAAAGTCAAGCTTAGATTTTTTAATACACCAGCTAAACTGGTGAAATTTATAGGTGGCCCAGTGGAAGCTGCTGGAGATCCTGTGGGGGAAAAGATGGCTGGACATGTACATATTTTCTGGTCATGCCCAGTGCTCTGACCTTTTGGGGAGAGGTGGAGAAACCTTGGGGAAATTGGTTGGGGAAGAGGCTGTCCTAACTCCTGAAATGGTGCTGCTTTCAATACCCACCCCGAGGGCCTCCGTATTCTGAGGGACTCTCCATTGATCACTTATATATTGATAGCTAAGAAGGCAATCACCAGATTATGGGTCTGGACCTCACCTCCAAGCAGAAGGGAATGGTTTACGGCCATGAAGGAAGTATACTATCTGGGGTGAGATACTAACGACAACAAAAATTGAAAGGGACCTGGGAGTAGTCATATCAGATGACCTAAAGGTGGGCAAGCAATGTGAGAGGGCAGCAATGAGGGCTGGGGGGATATTGGGATGCATAGGGAGAGGCATCACCAGTAGAAAACAGGAAGTTATTATCCCTCTGTACAGACAGCTGGTCAGACCCCATCTGGAGTACTGCGTGCAGTTCTGGAGACCCAGTCTTCACAAAGACATAGACAGGATGGAAGCTGTCCAGAGGAGGGCAACTAAAATGGTGCAGGGTCTGCACCGGAAGACATATGAAGAGAGACTAAAGAAGCTTAATATGTATAGCCTCGAGGAAAGGAGGGAGAGGGGGGACATGATAGAAACTTTCAAGTACCTCAAGGGAATCAACAAAGTCCAAGAGGGTAGCATCTTTCAAAAAAGAGGTGTGCAAGAACAAGGGGGCACAATTGAAGATGGGGGGCAGCTCAGAGGTAATTTAAGGAAGTATTTTTTCACAGAGAGGGTTGTGGATGCATGGAACGGCCTTCCGGAGGAGGTCGTGGAGTCAAAAACAGTGGTGGAATTCAAGCATGCATGGGACAGTCATAAGGCAATTCTAGGGGATGGGGGTAGGGAAAAAGTAGGCTGCTGGTTAACTAGGATCTGCAGCTTATCCAGTAGGCAGGGAAATGGGCAGACTGGGTGGGCCAAGCGGTCCTTATCTGCGGTCAAATTCTATGTTTCTATGTTTCTATGGAAAGACTGGTGGCCAGCCATTTAAACAGAAAAGATAAATTTGAACTCCAATGGAGGAAGTGGGTCCTCTATATGTCAGTACAAGATCCTCATTTTGTTCCATAATGAATACCTAGAGAGGTAACCTGATGCTGAGTAAGGCGAGGGAAGAGAGAGATTTAAGGGAAGACTGATCATTTGAATACTAGTATACAAGGATCCCTATTGGGATGGATTTATTTATGGATGTATATGAATTATGGTTTTGTGCTCATAACTGTAATGCACTGTGTGCTACTTCAGCTATGCGTGATTGTATTATGTGATCTCTAGTATGTACTGTACCCCATTTGGGTCTTACATATTTTAAAACAAATAAAAATATAATTAAAAAAAGGTAGTAGGAAAAGCTTGTAGAATGCTGGGGTGCATAGGGCAGGGTATAACAAGCAGAAAGAAGGAGATGGTGTTGCCCCTGTACAGGTCATTGCTGAGACCCCACTTGGAGTACTGTGTCCAGTTCTGTAGGACTCATCTCAAGAAGGATATTGATTGGGTGGAGGTTGTTCAGAGGAGGGCAACCAAAATGGTACATGGCATGCGCTAGAAAAGCTACACGGAAAGACTCAAGGAATTAAATATGTACTCTCTGGAGGATAGAAGAGAGGGGAAACATGATTAATACATTCAAATACCTCAAGGGCATCAATAAAGTACAAGAGGGGGCCATTCCACAGAAAAGAAAATACTCAAGGACAAGGGGACATGATATGAGGTTGGTAAGGGGAGGAGACTCAGAGGAAATGTGAGGAAGTACTTCTTCACAGAAAGGGTGGTGGATGCCTGGAACAGACTACCAGAAGAAGTGGTAAGTTCTAACACTGGAGGGATTTAAGAGTGCATGGGATAGACACAAGGGTTTTTTAGAAATGCTGAGGGGGGGGAGGACGGAGATCAAGGGGGAATCTGCAATGGAAAATTAAGAAGTAATCTGCTCTCTACAGCAGACTAGATGGGACACAGGGTCTTTTTCTGTCAACAATTAGTATGTTACTATGTTTCAAGCTGCCTAGAAAACCCAAGCAAACCCAGGACATATTGCTCATACAAAGTTCTAACCCACACTGTCTACCCCCTTGCTCCCAGCCCTACCTCTACCACCCAGAGTGAATATTAAGTCTTTCACTCTGTCCCAGCTGTGTTTGAAACCATTGATAGTTTTGGCACCACCACATCAGTTGACAGATAGTTCCATGTCTCCGCCACCCTTTCTGTAAGATAAAATTCTCTCACTTCCCTCTTGAATGTCCCCCCATCAGTTTCCACTCATACTACTATGTTCTTGATCTACTACTTATGCTAAATAGTTCCTCACAGTTTACCTTGTTCATTCTTTTTAGGAACTTGAAGGTCTCCATCATATCTCCCCTCTTCTGTCTTGTCTCTTGCCACTACAGACTTTCCAGTTGAATTGACAGCTGTCTTTTTTTGGCATCTATAACTTGGAAGGGTTAATCCAACAGAACTTTATTATCTTAAACAGCAACTATATTAAGAAGAGGCTAACTTTGGAACTGTTAGGCTAGAACTTAAGAAGTGCGGAGTCTGGCTGTTCTTGATAAGTTCTATTCATGCAGTTTTCCTTGTTGTTACAGTAAAATAATAACTGGGTAGTGTTTTCTCCCATAGGAAACCCAGTTATAATTTGTTGTTATAAGCAGCTAGGTATAACAGCTAACACACCTTGGTTCCCTCACTGCCCGCATGCACATATTTACTTTCCTTATGCATACACTACTTTTACTCTGCACCTCCTTTTCAAATTTCTATGATTTCACAAAGTAACAATTTCACAAAGTCTATAAAGTCTATATATAGGCTTGCGACTAGGGGCCCTCAAAAAGTACTAATAGTAAAAATGTAAGGAGGTGTTGAGGAACCCTCCAGATCCCAGCCAAAAATAAAGCTTCCAAATCTGAAGTTCCTCACAAATTAAAAAATAGTAGAAGTGACGAAGGAAGGAAGCTTGATCAAGCCGCTGATGAAGTGGCTGAAAAGAAACTGTCTAGACATAAATGCGCCTGTTGCTCCTGGGAAAACCAATAGCGAGACAACAGGCAGCTAAAAGCATACAGAAAAAAAAAAGTTTTCAGAGGGAGGGGCAGAAGGGCCAAAGGTGGCCACCTCTACCCAGCCAGCATCTTCGCAGTCTAAGCCCTCAACATTAGTGTGGGCAGACCTCATGCGCACTCCAGGTCTCTTACGCTATCCCCAACACAGGCAATACTGTTGAGTGGAGGTAAAACCATTCAAGCTTTATGAATGGTGGAGAGTGTCCCGGCCATGAAAGGAAGAAAGGGCCCTACTACACGTAATTCCTAACACAGACCAACCTCGTTGAATTTTTGACTGGGTGACTAGGAGGTGGATCAGGGAGGCAGTGGACATGGTCTATCTGGACTTCAGCAAGGCCTTTGACACTGTGCCACATAGAAGACTACTACACAGACTGGGGAATATGGGTGTGGGCAGGACAGTAGTGTGGTGGGTAGGTAACTGGCTGGGTGGCAGGACACAGAGGGTGGTGGTAAATGGCTGTCACTCCACAGAGGGAAGAGTGACCAGGGGTACCACAGGGATCAGTGCTGGGACCGGTCCTATTCAACATCTTCATCAGTGACATTGCGCAGGACCTAGAAGGCAGAATTTCACTGTTCGCTGATGACACAAAGCTCTGTAACAGAGTAGACACACCAGAGGGTGTAGACAGAATGAGAAGGAACCTGCAGAAACTTGAAGAATGGTCAGGATTTGGCAGTTGAAATTCAGTGCAAAGAAGTGAAAGATAATGCATATGGGGCACAAAAACCCTGGCACAATATATCAGTTGGGGGTGAGGATATAGCATGCACCAATCAGGAAAGGGATCTTGGGGTTATCATCTCTGATGACCTCAAGGTAGGAAACAGTGTGACAAGGCAGCAGGTAAAGCAAATAGGATGCTGGGATGTATAGGCAGGGACATCACCAGCAGGAAAAGGGAGGTCATAATTCTGCTATACAAGACACTAGTGAGGCCCCACCTGGAGTACAATGTACAGTTCTGGAGACCATACCTACGTAAGGACATAGACAGGGTAGAGAAGGTTCAGAGGAGGGCAACAAAGATGGTGCATGGATTGCATCACAAGTCCTATGAAGACAGGTTGAGGAACTGAACATGTACTCCCTGGAGGAGAGGAGGGAGAGGGGATATGATAGAGACATACAAGTATCTCACAGGGAGGAACAGGGTGTAGAATATACTATTTTAAGTGAAAAGATGTACCAGGACTAGGCGTGGGATGAAGTTGGAGGGAGGGACGATTCAGAGGAAACATGAGGAAGAATTTCTTCACAGAACGGGTGGTGGACAAGTGGAACACCCTGCCAGAGGAAGTGGTGGGGGCTGAAACAATCACGGGATTTAAGAATGCATGGATAGACATAAAGGAATCTGGAGTCAGGTAAGGGGCAACAGACTTCTAGGAAAACATAAACTGAACTTACAAGCTCAAATGGGCAGACTGGGTGGGCCATAGGCCCTTATCTGCCGACACTGTCTATGTATCTATGTATCTATGTATAACTGACACAGGATTTTACCTGCCAACACAGTGCCAACAAAATTGCCATTGTGCAGTTTGGGCATCTGTGTCTCTGTTTGCGATTGTGCACAAAAAAAAAAAAAAGTACAAAACCCATGCTTCAGCCAAAACAAAATGTAAAACTAGCAGTACCAGAACCATTTACTACTAGGCAATGTAAGACGGACGAGAGAGAGAGAGAGGGGAGAGAGAGAGTGGGGAGAGAGAGAGAGAGAGAGAGGAGAGAGAAAGAGAGGAAAAGGCAGCAAACCAAAAAAAAAGAAACACTAAAACTTAAAAGAACAGCACCATCTACTGGCTGCACTTTTTTATATAATTGCTGGGTAGTGTTTTCAAAGTGAGAAAACACTACCCAGCAATTACTCTATATAAAACAAAACATGGGAAGTGTGTCACTCAAGTTTTGCATATACCTTTGGTGTGATGCTTTTATAAACCACTCAAGCTTCACTTTTAGCATTTGTATAACATCCCACAGCCCAGTTGTGTGTACAGTTCTCACTATGCACACCTCCCCATGTATTAGTCTATATTTTATTATTTATTTATTGAAATATTTCACCAGGGAGGCACACTGAACAACAAGTTGCTCATCTCCTGGTGTGATCTAGGGAGGGGTTGGTACAATTGAATGAAGAATTAGACATACAGTTTACCATTTAACATATCCAAGAAATTAAACATTCAATTACATTTGTAACAAGACATACAGTTAAAAAATATCGTAAATAATCATACAATCATATTTGTGACATAACATGCAGTTAAACATATCATACCTGTGGAATATGCATTTAATTACAAGTGGCATATCTGGGGAACATAGTATAGAAATTTAAAGTAACCTTGGAACCAAATCCTTACAGAAATGGATCACAGTTAAGAAGCAGATAATTTAGCAATTATTGGATGAATGAGGTACAGTGAGGGACATCAAGGAGGGTAGAGGGCAGACAGGGGAGACCAGCTGGGGGAAGGAGAGGATAATGATGGGGTACATTACAAAGAGCAAAGTGAGCAAAAAAATCAGTTGTGAGGGAAAGTTAACTCAAGGCTAGTGTAATCTGGAGCACACTCGGACAGAACAAAAAGTGTAAGTTATTAGCTCAAGTGAACTAATTCCTTTGTTTAAGTGCAGGAGGGTAGAGAGGGGGCAAGAGGGAGATGGGGGTAAGGGATAGGGTAGGGTAGGGCGAGTCATACCTGGAACTGACCCGTTCGGAGTGTGGAGGTCGCTGCCAGTGATGGAATGAGATGAAGACTTAGAATAAGGGGCAGGAGTAGGCAAGGACAAGTTGAGTAGTGTTAGTAGAGGGGATGGTAATGGGAAGGAGAAGGAGGAGGAGGAGAGGTGGGAGAAACTTGCCTAAGACTAGGCCTCTTCAGGATGCTGAGAACCCTGCCAGAGAGCAGAGTCAGGCAAGGATGAGTTAGGTAGAAAGGATGGAGGGGAAAGGGAAGGGAAAGAAGAGTCATTTCCTAGTGCTAGAACCCCTTCAGGATGCGAGAACCCTGCCAGGGGACAAAACTAGGTAAGGACACATTGGGAAGAGAGAAAAGAAAGGATGAAGGGAAAGGAGGGAGGAGGGATAGAAGACATTTGCCTAAGACTAGGCCACTCCAGGATACTGAGAACCCTGCCAGAGTGCAGAAGTAGATGGTGACTAGCTTGGTAGCAAGGATAGAGGGGAAGGGGGAGTGAAGGAAGAGTAATTGCAAGTGCTTGGCCACTCTGGGATGCAGAGAACTCTTCCAGGGATAGACTTAGAGGACAAGTTGGGCAGAGGGAATAGGGGGAATAAAAGAGGAAAAGAAAAGAAGAAAAAATGGTGAAAGGGAAGAAATTTACCTGACAGAAGACATCGCCAGGGTGCTAAGAACTTGACAGAGGGCAGATTTGTGCAAGGGACAAGTTGGGTAGAAATGATAGAGGAGGAGGGGAAGGAGGAGGTTTGCACAGTGCTAGACCCCTCCAGGATGCTAAGAACCCTGCCAGAGGTCAAAACTAAGCAGGGACAAGATGTTAATGGAAGAAGCTTAGGGGTAGGAGTGAGGGGGCGGTGAAGGGAGAGGACAGCATGCTGAAAAGCAGGCTCTGGGGCAGGAGGGTTTAATAGGGATGTGAGTCATGGAGAGGAGCAGATGTATAGGAGGGCAGTTAAGGAGGGTTAAAGTAGGAGCAGTTAGATAAGAGAAAGTTGCGTGAGGCAGAAGCAAAGGAGTAGTAGGAGGAGGAGTGCTGTATTTTTTGGGCAGGGAGTTCCAGATTTGTGGGAAATGATGGGTGAAGCCTGACTGACTGATGAGAGTGGTTTGACAGGGGATCAACAAAGTGCAAGTGTCAGAGGATCTGAGGGAGTGGTGGGGGAGAGAGGGAACATGAGAGGTAGGAGGGAAGTTCACCCAGCCAAAATTTAGAAGTGCGTTTGGCACAATGATTGAGGTGCTTGTTGGCAAGCGGGGGAAGGGACAGGGTGTGGTAGAGGTCACAATGATGTGTGCGTGATGGAGCATCAAGGTCAAAACAACAGAAGAAGTTAAAGAGAATGTCCAATCTGGTCTGGGAGGATTTGGGAGCGGCGCCATAGACTACATCACAGTAGTCGAAAATGGGGAGGATCATCTTCTGGACTAGTTCATGCTGCACCATAGGAGGGATGCAACTACAGTTCCTGAATAAGGCATCAAGCTTGGGGAGTAGTTTTTTCAGGATGGCGTCAATGTGGCCAGAGAAGTTGAGGTGTTGGTCCAACCAAACCCCAAGGTATCTGAATGAGGAGGTGTCCTCTAGGATTGTCCCATCAAGAGTATGGAAAGAAGGTAAAGGGTGGAGCCTAGAGAGTCTCTGCCTAGTGCCAAAGGTCATGGAGACAGTCTTTTTGGCTTTTAGGAATAGCTGATGTGAGGCAAACCATAGCTGAACCTGGTGGAAGTCATTCTGAAGAGTAGTTGCTTCATTGGCAGGGCATTTGCCAGAGGAGAACAGAGGCCAGTGTCATCAGCATACATATGGACAGAGGAGGAGAGGGAGCATACTGAGGCAAGTCATTTAGGAAGATGGAGAAGAGAATGGATTCAAGCACGAGCCCTGTGGGACTCCTGTAGAAATAGGAAGGGGAGATTATGTCCTGATCATGACTGAGTATGTTCTGCCTAAGAGGTAAGCTCAAAACCAGTTTTGGGTATAAGTAGACAACCCAGTAGCCATAAGGGAGTCAAGAAGTAGGGTATGTATGTAGATATATATATTTATATAAGAGGAAAAGCTCTGTTTAATGCATTAGTTAGTTGTCTCATACTGACTAAAGCGAGGAAATTCAGTGTTGGGTTGAAAATCCCCCTTGTCTTCGCCTCACTTCAATCAGCATCGGCGTAGCAAGATTAGGTTGTCAGCCATAACTCTCACCCCATCACATGTGTAAAGAAGCAGAGGTGTAGGAGAATGGGGTGAGAGTTAGGACTGACAACCCTAATGCACACCCCGATGCCGGTTGGTGGTGTGGGCAGGGGGGGCCATGGGGGGCTTTCAACCCTAACACCGAATTTCCTCGCTTTTGTCGGTGTGGAACAACCCTAACTAATGCATTAAACAGAGTTTTTTGCCTCTAATTTCCCTTCTTTTTGAGAATGATAACGAGGACTAGTGAATGTAATGCAGCGGCGGAAGGGCCCCGCGCTTCCACCACATGATGTCTTGTCACATAGTAATATTGTGCCCGCAAACGCAAATAGTAATGTGCATGGTGACACAAAGCAAAACAGAAAGAGAAACAGTAGTGTAGACAGAAATGTTAAAAACAATGCAAAAGCAAGCGCAAATGAAAACGCAAAGGGTAATGCACATGGTGGCGTAGACGTGAACGGTAAGTGAAACAGGAACGGAACCGCAAGTGAAACTTGTAACGGTAACAGTAATATAAGCACACAGGCTGGTTTTCCCCAAAAGCTGCATAAAGAAAGACAGTGAGTATAAAGAATGTATGCATAATAATGGTTCTCGGAGCAGAAAATGAGGAGTTGGAATACTAAATTGCTTATATCTCAGGAACCGTACGATGTAGAAAAAAAAATTAAAAGTCATATGATTTATGATTTTCCTGGCTAGTTTTGTACTTAGCCCCATTTAGGGGGCTAAGCACTTTTCTGACGAAAAGTCCGTATCTTGCACCGTTTCCGAGATACGGGCCCTGAAAGGCGCGGCGAACGCCGTAATGTTATCCTATGGGGAAAAAAGAGACGTTCAGAGTGCCATAACTTTGGCTCCCCATAATATTTTTTCACCAAATCACAAAAAGGCACATCTGTGGGATGTTGCCTGTGTTTCCTCCAAATTTCAGCCCAAAAGACCAAACCGTTATTTTGCAGCAGGGCGCCAAAGGATTCCTGTAATGCATCGGATGCCGTAATGTTATCCTATGGGAAAAAGCAACAATTTTGGAGTGCCGTAACTTTGCTGTCATGTAATATTTTTCCAATGAAACACTGAAAGGCACATCTGTGAGATGTCCACTGCGTTTCCTCCAAATTTCAGGCCAAAACACCAAACCGTTCTTTTGCAGCAGGGTGCCAAAGAATTGCTGTCATTTTCCCACAGCCTAGAAAAGTACTGTCGAAGTTTGCGAAAGCTTTTGCAAATTCATTCAACACTGTCGCAAGTGTGACAGTACTTTGCGAAAGTACTTTTTCCAGACATGTGAAAAACATATTTCTGGGGTGTTTTACCCCAAAATAAAGACATGGCTAGCATCTTCAGGGTCCGACTAGGTGAATACAAAAAGAATTAGGTTGCTAGAGGGTCCCAATTTTAAATGCCAAGCATTTTTCTGATTGCTAACTGAAAACAAAATGGTGGATTTGTGACAGTAAAAGGGCCATTTGCGAAAGTAAAAACTGCATTTGCGACACTGTTGAACTTTTCGTTAACTTTTCCCATTGACTTATAATGGGAACTTGTTTTTTGAATAACTTTTAACCGCTTAATATTTTTCATGAAATCTTCAAAAGGCACATTGGGACCACAGCTGCATGTTCCTGAAGATTTCGGACCAGTCACGCAAACCGTGCGACCTGTAGCGCGACCGTAAAACTCCAGAAAAGCGTAAACGCAAGCGCACAGATCACACTTAATAACTCCACATCCGTATATGTGACTGATATAAAACTTAGCAGATCCTAAGGCGTAAGGATCTTGCTTGTGTATTCCAAATTTCAGGCAAATCCGTTAAACAGTTGCAAAGTTATTAAGGTACAAAATTTTGGGTTTAACATGTAAATGGCTCCTCAATCTTAACTATAGTGGCACTACCGCCACTATAACATATATATATATATTATTGATACTGTTTAAGGGTACTTTATATCAATATACATTTTTCCTAAAGTTTTAAAAAAATATATATTTCTTTTTACAACTGGAATCTGTATTAACAAAACATATTTATGCTGGCAACGCTGCAAGCTTTCATTTAAACAAAATTAGGTATGTAGACCTAATGATTCCAAACTTAGCCCTTTCTAAAACTAATTAGAAGGCACTATGGCCCCCATATTCAAATGGTTACTCAAGCACTAACCAGCTTAGCTCCATGAAAACCATGAATAGGGGCAGGGCATGGGCCATATTTAGTGGCCCCTTGGTGTGCTGCTCTAACCTGGCTATGCAATTGTGCAGAATACACCATGCAAATTAGGGATTCCACTTGCATACACAGTGTAGTGGTATAGTTAAAGTTTTTAGCAGTACTAAACAGTTACCATTGCAGCACTGTTTAACACTGCAAAAACCCTGCCCTTAAAGAGGCACAATGACTGTGCTCCCACCCCCAACCACTAGTTCTATGTCATCAGAATTTTTCCATGGTCTCTAGTAGATCCCCTAGCCCCGCCAATCTCCCATTCTGTTATATGTATCCTGCCCTGGTGTCTAGTGGATCGCCCACCCACAGATCATCCATGCTGGGCTTGAGAATCATTTTTCCCTGGTGTCTAGTGGATCCCTCACCCTCCTGATTGCCCACTCCTTCTTATCTGCATCTTGCCCTTGTGTCTAGAGGACCTTCACCCCAGGATCACCCATTCCCTGTTATCTGGATCCTGCCATAGTACTGTAATGAACTCCCTGATTGCCAACTCCCACTCATCCAGCCTGGTCAGGACCCACCACTCTGGACTAACCTGATCCTGAACACCAGTTGATAGTAGGTGTGGCAGTCAGTGGTAACTGGCATAGCCCTTCAGTCACTTCCTAGTCCGGCCTCTGCCTTACTGTCTGTGAGAGTGATAGTGGGTACTGTAGAAACTGCTGCTTCTGCAGTACTCACAATCATGCTCACTAACAGTCAGAACTGCACAACTGGGCAGACTTGATAGACCTGTGGGCCTTTTTCTGCTGGCAATTTCATATGTTCGTATGATGGTCTACCAAGGAGATGAGTGGAGGGCTGTGCTGGTTGCCATTGACTGCTGTATCTACTGTCAACTGGTGTCTGGAGTCCCAGCCAGTATGGGTGCTACAGGGTTGCATGTCATGCTAATGAGTAAGGCTGTGTGGATACCTTTTTCTGAATATTCTGTAATTGGAAGCCAAATATTTGGCTTTTTGATGTTTGGGTATATTCAGTACTGGCCCTTAAAAAAGAAAAGAAAGAAAAAAGAAACAGCCCCCTCCCTCCTTTCTTAGCCCAAAACCAAGTACAAATTTATGTAAACCCCCTCCTCCCATGCTCTGTCAAATGCATAATCTCATCCTCCTCCCCTCCAGCACCCACAAGTAGTTTTTTAAATAGATTTAAGTAGATCCCTAGTTGGGCGACTAGTTCAAGCCATCCACCTCCACGATTACACCTTAAAGTGCATTTTGCACTTAAAGAGGGACTCAGGCCAAAATTTCTGGCATCAATAAATTCAACATTTGAATCAGCATATCCCCAATCAGTCTCATGCAAAAATCATATCTCTAAGTTACTTCGTTTAAAGGGTACAAGTCATTTTGTAACCTTTAATTCACTAACAGGTCAAAAAGCCAGTTGCTGAGAAGCACTACTGATGATGTCATAACCTAAACTGGCAACCTAGTCCTCCTGCAAGCTACCTTATATGATTTATTTCTCCTATGTTACTTAAAACTGCAGTTGTAGTAAGCATCTGAAAAAGGAAAACTGACACTGGGTGGGTCAGCATATGCACTTCATTATGTGTAGATACACGGTACAGTACTTTAGAATGCGATGGATGCTTGAGTGTAGCAGTGAACATGACTTTAAAATGACACAATTGTGTGCAATTTTTAGAGTACTGCAGGTATGAGATTTTGAAATGTCACCAGGCTGCTGTTGTGAAATGCAGCAATGACACAATCTCAGAAAGTAGCTGGGGCACATAAATTCTGAATGTGGTAGTGAAGCACAATTTCAGAAAGTGGCACTGAGGCACAATTTTGGAATGTGGCAGTGGCGCACAATTTTGGAATGTGATGGTGATGCACAGGTTTTGAATGTGGCCGTGACAGATGATTTTGGAATGTGGTGGTGACGCACAGGTTTTGAATATGGCAGTGACAATTTTGGAATGTGGTGGTGATGCACAGATTTTGAATGTGGCAGTGACGCACGGTTTTGGAATGTTGCAGTGGTGCACAGGTTCAGAATGTGGTGGTGATGCATGGTTCAGAATGTGACAGTGATGCACAGTTTTGGAATGTAGCAGCGATGCACAATCTTGGAATGCGGAGTGACAGTTTTGGAATGTGGTGATTATGCACAGCTTCAGAATGTGTTGGTGGTGCACAGGTTCGGAGTGTGGCAGTGATGCACAGGTTCAGAATGTGGCGGTGATGCACAGGGTTCGGAATGTGACTGTGACACACAGTTTTGGAATGTGACAGTGACACACAGCTTTGGAATGTGGCAATGACACGCAGTTTTGGAATGTGGCAGTGGTGCACAGTTTTGGAATGGCCAGTATCACAGTTTTGGAATGTGGTGGTGACACACAGTTATGGAATGTGGCAGTGGCACACAATTTCAGAATGTGGCAGTGATGCACAGTTTAAGAATGTGGTGGTAGCACACAGTTTCAGAATGTGGCAGTGATGCTCAATTTTGGAATATGGCAGTGATGCACAATTTCAGAATGTGGCAGTGACGCTCAATTTCAGAAAGTGGTGGTGATGCACACTTTCAGAATGTGGCAGTGAAGCACAATTTCAGAATGCGGCAGTGACACACTTTTGAAATATGGTGGTGACATAGTTTTGGAATATGGTGGTGATGCATAGTTTCAGAATATAACAATTATGCACAGTTTTGGAATGTGGTGGTGACACACAGTTTCAGAATGTGGCGATGATACACAGTTTTGGAATTTAACAGTGACACAACTTTCAGAATATAGTGGTGAGACTCAATTTCAGAATATGGCAGTGATGCACAATTTCTGAATGTGGTGGTGATGCACTGTTTCAGAATGAGGCAGTGACATACAGTTTCAGAATGTGTCAGTGAGTCACAGTTTTGGAATATGGCGGACACGCACAGTTTTGGAATATGGTGGTGACGCACAGTTTCGAAATATAATGGTGATGCACAGTTTTGGAATGTGGTGATGATGCTCAGTTTCAGAATGTGGCATTGTTGTTCAATTTCAGAATTTGGTGGTGCTCCAAGAAGGAATTCTGGAGATATCTCCAAATGCGGGAGGATATTCGGTCCTTCCAACCCCCCCGAAAGGGGTTCAGTCATGGGAGTGACTTAGCAGCCTGCATCTCCTAGGTAAGTTAAAAGGGATAGCAGGCAAGGTTTACCACATGTTGCGTGATGCCCACTCTGATGATACATACAAATGTAGAACTAAGTGGGAACAAGATGCTCAGATGTCTATCTCCTTGGAGGAATGGAGCCAACTCCTAGGGAATGCTCGTACAGTATACAAGGACACTAAGAGTCAGGTAATACAGCTTAAAATACTGCTCCACTGGTACCGTACACTGGCTAGGTTACAGGCTATGGGCTTTTTACTGCATGCTCAGTGCTGGAGATGCCAACACAGTCTTGCTAACCTACTTCATGTGCTTTGGCATTGCCCAGCACTCATTAGTTTCTTGTGGCTATATTTGAGGATTGCTACAAAGTTGTAGTTCACAGCCTGTCCCCAGGATCCCCTTTGTTGCTCCTTGGGGACACTTCTATACTTGGCCCACTTTCTGGCCCATTGCAGAGCTGGGTGACTACAGAACTGATGGAAGCCAAAAGAGCAAACCTTATGAAATGGAGGCAACCACATCCACCTTCAGTACTGACCAGGTATATGGCACTTGCTAGACTGGCAATTTTTGAGCTTCTCTCCTACTTTGAACTAAATCAGATGCCTAAATATGGGAAGAAGTGGGATGCCTATCTTTACTCACACCTCTGTTCTGTTCCCCTATTCTGCCTGGCCGTATCACCCTTTTGTCGACACCCTAATGGCAAAACAAGGAAAAGGACCATTATGGTGACATTCGTGGTAATGGTCAATTTTTCTTGTTTGTCTTCCCTCAGTGTTCTGTCCCTCCCTGACCAACTCCAACCTGAAGTTGGAATCTTAGAGTTCAGTGCGGGTGGCAGAGCTGATGGGAAAACTTGGTGCTTCCATGCCTAGCACACCCCTTGACTTTTTAACACCTGCCCTGATCCACTACGCACAGTCCCTTTCTCAAGGATGTTGATGTTATTTTAGCTTTCAACTTTTAACATAACATACTTAGGGAAAGAATGCATTGGTGAAATCAAGTTCCTTCACAACTGAGACTAATATGCTTAGTATACTGCTGATAAGACTAACTGGATTATTGTTTCTTGTTTAGAAGCTGTTAGACCTTATCACTGTACTAGGAAGACAGAGATATGTAGCTCACCTTTTGGTCAAATTTCTTTTTGTGTAACATTTTACACCTGTTGGTGGCACAGCACAAGTGTGTTCACATTTTGTGTTATGCCTGTTTGTCTGAAGTTTTCAGATATTTGTGACTGTAAAATGAAACCTAATAATAAAAACCTTTCATGATAAATAAAGAATGTGGTGGTGCTGCACAATTTGGCATGTGGTGGTGGTGCACAGGTTTGGAATGTGGCAGTGACACACACAGTTTCAAAATTTGGCAGTGATGCACAGCTTTGGAATGTGGCAGTGACATACAATTTTGGAATATGGTGGTGATGCACACCTTTGGAATGCAGCAGTGACACACAATTTCGGAATGTGGTGGTGACACAATTTCAGAATGCGATGGTGACACACAATTTCAGAATGTGGTGGTGACGCACAGTTTCTGAATGTGGTGGTGGTGCTCAGGTTCTGAATGTGGTGGTGACGCAAAGGTTCTAAATGTGGTGGTGATGCACAATTTCAGAATGTGGCATGATGCACAGTTTCAGAATGTGGGGTGATGCACAGTTTCTGAATGTGGTGGTGATGCACAGGTTCTGAATGTGGTGGTGATGCACAATTTTGGAATGTGGCAGTGACACACAGTTTCAGAATGTGGCACTGATGCACTGGTTCAGAAGTGGCAGTGACACACACAGTTTTGGAATGTGGTGGTGACATACAGTTTTGAAATGTGATGGTGCCGCACAGTTTCAGAATGTGGCGGTGACACACAGTTTTGGAGTGGGGTGGTGGCACACACTTTTTGGAATGTGGCAGTGACACAGTTTCAGAATGTGGTGCTGATACAGTTTGGGATATGGCAGTGACACACAATTTCAGAATATAGTGGTGAAATGCAGTTTTTGAATATGATGGTGCTGCACAGTTTTGGAATGTGACAGAGAGACTCGGTTTCATAGTATGGCTGTGATGCACAATTTAAAAATGTGGTGGTGATGCACTGTTTTAGACTGCTGCGATGACACACAGTTTCAGAATCTGGTGGAGATGCACAGCTTCAGAATGCTTTGGTGATGCACAACCTTGGAATGTGGTCGTGATGCACAATTTCAGAATGTGGTGATAATGAGCAGGTTTGGAATGTGGCAGTGGTGCACAGGCTCAGAATGTGGTGATGATGCACAGTTTCAGAATGCGGCAGTGATGTACAATCTCGGAATGCAGTGGTAACACACAATTTTGGAATGTGGTGCTGATGCACAGGTTTGGAATGTGGTGGTGGTGCACATGTTCAGAATGTGGCAGTGATGCACAGGCTCAGAATGTGGTGGTGACGTACAGGTTCGGAATGTGACAGTGACGCATAATTTTGGAATGTGGCAGTGACACACAGTTTCAGAATGTTGCAGTGGTGCTTAGTTTTAGAATGTGGTGGTGGTGCACAGTTTTGAATGTGGTGGTGAAGCACAGTTACCTAATGTGGCAATGATGCACAATTTTGGAATGTGACAGTGATGCTCAATTTCGGAATATGGCGGTGGTGCACAATTTTGGAATGTGGCAGTGATGCTCAATTTTGGAATGTGGTGGTGATGCACACTTTTGGAATGTGGCAGTGATGCACAGTTTCAGAATGTCTTGGTAACACCATTTTGGAGTATGGTGGTGACACATAATTTCGGAATATGGTGGTGAGACTCAATTTCAGAATGTGACGGTGATGCATAATTTTGGAATGTGGGAGTGATGCACTGTTTCAGAATGCAGTGGTGATGTACAGTTTCTGAATGTGGCAGTGACTCACAGTTTTGGAATATGGCGGGTACACATAGTTTTGGAATATGGTGGTGACGCACAGTTTCAGAATATAACAGTGATGCACAGTTTTGGAATTGGCAGTGACAATTTCAGAATGTGGCAGTGATGCTCAATTTTGGAATGTGGCGGTGGCACACAGGTTCCGAATGTGGCAGTGATGCACAGATTTAGACTGTGGCAGTGATGCACAGCTTTGGAATATGGCAGTGACACACAATTTCGGAATGCATTGGTGACACAGCTTCAGAATGCAGCTGTGACACACAGTTTTGGATGTGATAGTGACGCATAGCTTCAAATGTAGTGGTGACACACAGTTTGGACTGTGGTGGTGATGCTAATTTCAGAATGCTGTGGTGATGCACAGTTTCAGAATGTGGTGGTGATGCACAGGTTCTGAATGTGGCAGTGACACATAGCTTCTGAGTATGGCACTGATGCACATTTTTGAAATGTGGTGATGACACATAAGTTCGGAATGTGGCATTGATGCACATGTTTGGAACTGGCAGTGACACACAGTTTTGGAATGTGGTGGTAGTGCACACTTTTGGAATATGGTGGTGATGCACAGTTTCAGAATGTGGTGGTGACACACAGTTTTGGAATATGGTGGTTACAGACAGTTTCAGAATATGGTGGTGATGCTCACTTTTGGAATATGGTGGTGACGCACAGTTTTGGAATAAGGACGGTGATGCACACTCTGAATGTGGCAGTGAGACTCCATTTCAGAATGTGGCATTGATGTACAATTTTGTAATGTGGTGGTGATGTACACTTTTGGAATGTGGTGGTGATGCACAGCTTTGGAGTGTGGCAGTGACACACAGTTTTGGAAAGTGGCAGTGATGCACAGTTTTGGAATGCGGCAGTGATGCACAATTTCAAACTGTGGTGATGATGCTCAGGTTTGGAATATGGCCATGATGCACAGGTTCAGAATATAGCAGTGATGCACAGGTTCAGAATGTGGTGGTGTTGCACAATTTTTGAATGTGCTGGTGATGCACAGTTTTGGAATGTGGTAGTGATGCAGAGGTTCAGGATGTGGAGGTGATGCACAAGCTCGGAATGTGGCAGTGACACTCAGTTTCAGAATGTGGTGGTGATGCACAATTTTGGAATGTGGTGGTGATGCAGAGGTTCAGAATGTGGAGGTGATGCACAGGTTCGGAATGTGGCAGTGACACTCAGTTTCAGAATGTGGTGGTGATGCACAATTTTGGAATGTGGCGGTGATGCAGAGGTTCAGAATGTGGAGTGATGCACAGGTTCAGAATGTAGCAGTGACACTCAGTTTCAGAATGTGGCGGTGATGCACAATTTTGGAATGTGGTGATGACACACTGTTTCAGAAGATGGAGGTGATGCACAGTTTTGGAATGTGGTGGAGATGCACAGCTTCAGTATGCGGCAGTGAAGCACAATTTTGGAATGTGATGATGCACAGGTTTGGAATGTGGCAGTGGTGCACAGGTTCGGAATGTGGCAGTGATGCACAGGTTTGGAATGTGGTGGTGACTCACAGGTTCTGAATGTGGCAGTGATGCACAGGTTCTGAATGTGACAGTGATGCACAATTTTGAAATGTGGTGGTGATGTACAGGTTTGGAATGTGGCAGTGATACATAGGTTCAGAAATGGGGGTGTCATACAGTTCTGAAATGTGGCGGTGATGCAAAGTTTCAGAATGCGGGAGTGATGCACAGTTTTAGAATGTGGCAGTGGTGCACAGTTTTAGAATGTGGTGGTGACGCACAGTTTCAGAATGTGGTGATGATGCAAAGTTACAGAATTTGGTGGTGGTGGAGTCAAGTGATGCAGGGAGCTGACTAGCAGTCTTTATCTATAGCTCCAACTCCCTGTTTCTTATTATTTCAATCTAAAAGGTTTCAAAAGGCAATCTGACCATTCTTTCCACTTACCCAGCTGCAAGATCTGGTCAAGAAGGATGCTAAAGCATAGGAGTTGCAAATGGACATAGAAATGGCGAGAACTCAGCCTAGACACACTCTGCCCCCATCGCCTGAAAAGGTCCCGAAAAAATAAGGGGCATCTTCATCTGCCGGAGGCTCAGATATTGAGCATGCATTACCAGAGGATGAACCGCTGATCCTAGTGTTGTTTCTGGCCAAGTTAAAGCCATTCTGTGAAGACATGCCATCAGTTACCGAAGAGCTGAAATCAGTAACACAGACCCTAGAAGAGCTATCAAAGCGAGCAGGGGATAGTGAAGCTAGACTTACCTTGATCAAGAAGAGAGTGCCGAGGCAGGAACCAGAGTTCATGGTGCAAAAAATGCACAAAATGGAGAGTAAAATAGAAGATCTAGAGGGCCGTAGTAGATGGAACAACGTCATCATTATTGGCCTCCAGGAGCAGGAGGAAGGGACTGATGTGATCTTATTTACTCAGAGCTTATTGGTGAAGCTGGCAGGCCCTACACCCTTTGGGACTAATTATGTCATAGAACGTGCGCACAGATCACTGAGAGCAATGCCCTCCCTGAGCCCCACCATGACCATTTATTTTCCGCTTTTTGAATTACCAAGAAAGGCAGCACTTTTTTGTCAAAATAAAAGAAATCCAGGAAATCAAATGGGAGGGCACTACATTGAGAGATGCGCAGGATTTGCCAGTTTCAACAAAAATAACCATGTACCACCTGTTGGTAGCGAAATTGATTGTATTAGAAATCACTTCCAATGGGGTATCCTGCCAGACTTCAAGTTCCTTTGTCTGGAGTCTGGGTCAGTTACGAAGATGAAAAGTACACTGATGGTTCTGTAACCCCCCGACAAATGGGGGTTCCTAAAGTCTTCTCTGAGCTTGCCTAAATGCTCACTGCCAGGCTGGTATTCTGCATTTTAGCAGTTTAAATGTGATTGCCAGAGCCTGTGTAGCCTCTGTGCACTGTCTCTTAAGAGCTGCTTGATTGCAGCATAAGTAATCTGAGATGGAGCTCTGTTGAAAGATGTAACTATTTACTGAAAACCATTTAGAATGATAATAATAATGTAGTTTGTCTAACCTGCTTTCTTTGTAGCAAGGACTGTTTTGTTTGTCTCCACTATCTTGGTCCTGGACTGCAAATTGAACCAATCAGTTCTGGTGGGACCTAAAATGTAGCCGGACTAAAGGAGCTGTCTGAGTTCAAAATCTATAGGAACTGTGGTTTAAGTTTTTGCGCCTTTTTTGCAACTGAAGGCGGAGCTCTTGCTTTGACTGACAACCAAATCAGCCAACCAAAACTTTTGGATCTTGGGGAAGTCCCGGGCTGCTTGCAGTTTTCAGTTAGAACTAAGCTGGAAGCTGAGCAAGAAGGAGCTGAAGTGATTCTGAGAGCAATCCTGAGTGGATTCGCATGGGAGAACTATGAAAAGGCTGAGAGTTTGGCCTCCATGTCTGCCTGCTGCTCTTGAGAGGGAGAGAAGAGAATTGTTTTGGACTAAATCCAAGTTTGTGTGACTAAAGTAAGCTACTGAAGTGGGCCAGGCTCAACATGAAGAAGACCGAATATTTTTGCTGAATGCGATCGGCCTGTCAGGAGTTCCAGCTACCCACAAGCTCCCGGTGTGTGGAGAGACTTTGCGATTGTGTCTGAGGAGCGCTTTGCCTGGTACAGTAGAATTCCCGTACATGTAAATGTGCTATGAGCTGCTAGTGGGTTGTGAGTTAGTTCCCCACTGTGTGAATTGTGTTCTGCTTGCTGGAAGCTGTATCCAGCCAAAAAAGGACTGCTTCCAAACTTGTCTCCATGCGACTGGGCTTTGCCAGACTGGCCCAGTCAGACTACCCACTGCACAGAGAAGCCATCGACGAGAGACCTGCCTGGGGATCAGCCCTGCTCCCACGCTTGAACAGGAACAACGCCTCTGTGACTTGTGTGGGCCCTGCTTCTCCTGACATTCCAGATCAACCACCTGCACTCTCGATTGGCCCAGCCAGTGTCCAGTATTGGGTATTGTGAGTAAATACCAGGGTAGCTCCCACAACAGCAGCTTAATCTGAGTGTGTCATCTGATTGTCTTGTTGTTTCGTTTCCTTTACGAACTGAGCCCTCTGGCTCTGGATTACAAATATTGTATACTGTGCATGTTGTGTTTTCCATCACAGGGTCCCAACCAGCTGCAACCCTGGGCAACTGTCCTGGCTAGCCCATCTCTTCTCTACCTGGGTACCCAGAGGTGGACTGTGTGGGGGGACTCAAAGCGCATGTATAACTGCTTGATTGATATAGTCTTTAAGCTAATTAACCTGATTTTGCCCCTCCCTTGTTCAAGTCCCCTGAATAAATCAGATCTAACTTTTTCTGTATGTAATCTGACTGTGGTTCCAGTTTGTGCTCCAAGTACTGTACTGTTGCTACTTGCTGTGCTTAACCTTGTTTTACAGGGGTCACCAGGGTCGAGCCAGAGGAACCAGCCCTGGTGGTAAGTGCAAACAGTGTGGGTACTTGTGTGGTGTACCAGGGGTATTGTGAAAGTGATTATTGTACAGTGTTCAGGCCACTAGAGGAGAAAGAGGGGGGTTACAGTGTCCCGGAGGGCTGTGCCTAGGTTAGCTTGACCACTACCAACCCTGACTTCCGGTTGGATGCACCCATTTCAGAACTCAGGCCCCTTAACCTGCTACTAGCCAAGCAGGCAGGGGTAGTAGCCCTTGGGATAGTGCCACCTAGGGGTTACAGTCTGAAGACAGTGCTTCCAGATCTGTTTAAGGAGAGATGAAGCAGGAGAGAATTTTAGGGAGACCATAAGTGAGTGAGCAGCTGAGCGGGAATAGAATGGCTTACTCTGAGGTAATCCTTCTTCCCAGTTGATCCAAGCATCTGTGGATTTGCCTGCTTCGGATAGACTAGCCTGTTAATTTCTTCTTTTTTAATTCGAGGGTGTCCTACCTGAGTTATTCTCTGTCCTTGCAGGGAAATTCATTACAGAGACACAGGCTGAACTGTATGGCAATTTTTCAGTGGTAGAGCTGTAATTTGCTTGCCTACTTTACTGAGAATTCCAGCAAAGCCTGGATATGAGGAAAACAGAGTTCTAGAAGTTTGTATGGGCTTGCACATCAGTGCTGCACATTTTTCTGTTATTACTGCTGGACTGAATTGACTATGTGCGGCCACTAGAGGGAGCGTGCTACATGTGCATTGTTTTTGATCCCTTAACCAGCACTATGGGATAAACATTTATAGTTTGACAGATTTTGTAGTTAATGTTTAATTAAAATGCACAGTTCAAGTTTCAAGTTTTATAGTAGAGCTTCATCTGTGGACTGCAATGTGGGAACAATTGGTTTAGCAGGGCGATGGGTATACTCGCTTTTATCTTAGGGAAAGGGAACACCCCAGTCTGCCCTGAGCATAATAATCCATCCTACGTGGTTTGGGTTCATTTGATCTCAGTTTCTTAACAGGAGGGGGTCACAGTATTGCTGTGAAGTTAACTGTGTTTGCAAACCCCAAAAGCATTATTTTATGTTAGTTCTGTATGGTACTCCCACTGAGTAAGTTCCACATGCGTGGAAGTGGATTCCAACTCAAAGGTCAAGAGTCACTTGGGGTATTCCTAGTATGTTTCGGGGGTTATGCATAGGTGGGAGATGGTACTGAAAGAGGGTTGGATTATGTAATGCATAATTGCCTTTCCAGTCTGTGTTTATAGGAAAATGAGGAGGCGGGGAGCTGGAGTAGGGTGGTGAGATTTCTTGCTGACATGAACCAAAGAGTATTTGTGTTGGAGGGGGTGGGAATTTTTTGCTATTTGATGATGTTATTCATTCTCATGTCATTATTTGAAGGGGACAAGTTTGGGAGGGAGGAGAGAGGGCTGAATCCTGTTTCTTTTTACATATTACCATTAGTATTGTTTAGGTTAAATACAATTGTTCAGAGGCTTTATGGCACTTGGTGGGGGAAGGGGAATGGGGGAAGCAGTGGAGGGCCAGCCTTGCCTGTATGGAAACAGTACCTAACAAACATCATCTGAAGGGGACCTCTTCTGTTTGCAGGGTTAGTGGAAACTTTCTGTTTACTCCCAGGGCGTGGACATGTGTGAATATGGTCTCATATGGGGGGTAAATATGAATAGATTTCTTGGAATGTCAAAGGGTCCAGGAACAAAACGGAGAGGTACAAAATTTTAAAGCATATTCAGTTGCATAAGGGGAATGTTATATGCTTGCAGGAAATGCATATGCTTGAGTCGGAAGCCAACTTGTTTAGATGACAATTCGTGTAGCAGGCATGACGGGAGATAGTACGGCTAGCAGAGGGGTAGCCATTTTAATTTCCAGGTCTACACCTTTTGTTTATGAATGATATATCCAGGACCTGAATGGGTGGTACATATTTATTCAGGGCCTCCTGGATCAAACAAGGATGTTAATATGGAGTGTGTATGGCCCTAATGCAGAGTCACCTGTTTTTTTATGGAGCTGTTGAATGTGTTAGCTCCTTTATAAACCTACCCATTCTACTGGGCAGAGATTGAATTTGCCTTTCTCCCAGACCTGGATAAGGATAGAAGAAATGGGGGCTGACCCCAGCCCAAACAGCGATTCGGGAATTGTCAGACCACTCAGGATTATGTGATCCATGGCAGATCTTACATCTGACACTCAAGGAGTTCACCTTTACATCAGAGGTGCACAAGTCCAGATCGAGAATTGATTTCTTCTTACTAAGTCACTCCTCTGCTCCTGGGTCTCTTGGTTTGTGAAATAGAACCTGGGGTAATATCAGATCATGCTATGGTCTTATGTTCGCTTAACCTTAACCCCAACATACCAAGACAGACAATATGGAAACTGAACAATCAGTTACTGAAGTCAGACCAGCTTAAGGAGAAGATTAAACAGAGTATATAACAATATCAGAGAGATAACCTTAATTCTACCGAGAGAGGAGATATAGAATGGGCAGCTCTGAAATGTGTCTTAAGGAAGGAATTAATTAAAATAGCAGCAGAGAGAAAAAAGTGCAGGGAAAGTACAGTAAGGCACGTCAGCTGTTAGAGCAAATAAGGGAATTAGAGAGAACTCTCTCTCCTGCCACTTCAGAAGCAGTTAGAGAAAAGTTAATTGGCCTTAGGAATCAGTACAGTGACCTCCTGAAAGAGAAGGAGGATTACGCCATCCTTAAAACTAAAACACTTTATCTTGATCAAGGCAAAAAGTCAGGCCACCTGTTATTACTGAGGTTACAAGCAGAAGAATCCTCAAAAATTATAGAGTATTAAGTCCCAGAGGGATGGTATTATTAAACTTCTTTCTGAGGAGACAGTGTTAGAATTCAAACATTACTATAACAGATTATATAGTCTTATGGTGCTTCGGCCCAATAAGAAAACAGTAGAGGGATACCTGTCCTCGGTTCAGTTACCAGTCATATCGGATGAACTAAAAATGGGTTGAATTCCCCCATATCTGAGACCGAAATATTGTTGGCAATTAGATCTTTATCACTCGATAAAGCGCCGGGCCCAGATGGAGTTTTCCACCAAATTTTTATAAGTGTTTTTCTAAGCAATTGGTCCCAGGCCTAAAGAGTTTGTTTTCAACTATACTAGACTTGGAAATGGTGGATAAACACCTGTTTGAAGCACTTATAATAGTTATTCCCAAACCCGGTAAAGAACCGGATAAGGTCAGTAGTTACCGCCCACACCGTAATGCTCTTCTTAAGACTCAATTCTCTACCACTTGCTCTTGCATCCTGCCCCGCTGAATCCCTTGCAACCTTGTTGTCAGTTGTTTATTTGTCTCCGCTATTTTTTTCTCCTATTGTTGACAACCCTGCTTATTGTGTGATGTTGGTTATGGGGTATATACGTAATTCAGTGCATGTTGTTCCCTTACCTATACCACCCTGTCTGTATATTTGCTATTTGTATATTTTGCTATTTGTATATAAGGATTTTGACTACACTAATATGATTGCAATTGAACATGTACATGTGTAACTTCTACTATTACCATATCCTGCCTATCCCTATTCCTCAGGCGCATCTGGAATCGAGTGGTATACTGCTCAGTGTGCCTTCCTGGTAAAACTCTTAAATAAATAAATTTTCCTAATCAATTATGACATCAAGATCTTGGCTAAATTTGTTGTGACCAGATTGGTGATTCATCAGGATCAGATAGGTTTTATGACAGGAAGAATGTCATCTGACCATCTGCTCAAGTTGGCTTGTGTCTTCTCTGTGTCCCGCAACTCTGACATTCTGTGTGGTCTGATGTCCCTGGACACAGAGAAGGTGTTTGATCATGTAGATTGGCAATTCCTGTTCCTAGTTATGGAGAAATTTGGGTTCCCTTCTGCTGTCATTAAATGGTCTCTTCTTTGTATAAACATCCCAGTGCAAGGTTATATTGTAATTTGTTTTTCCTCTACTTTTTCACTGTTTTCTGGTACTAGACAGGGATGCCCCTTGCCACCCCTTCTCTTTAACATATATCTTGAACATCTTCTGAGCAGGTTCAGATGTATTGCACAGATACAAGGCGTGGTAGTAGGTACCCAGGAGTTCAAAGTATCTGCATACGCGGATGATATCCTGCTTCATCTGCTTCACCCTCAGAAAACTTTTCCGGTAGCTCTGAGTATAATAGAGGGATACAGTACAATTTCCAATTACAAAATAAATGTAGAGAAAACTACTGTTTTCCCCTCAACTTGAAACTACAGAAAAGTGTAGCTACAGATTTAGGATTACTGTGGAGCCTGAACACATTAAAGTATTTAGGAATTGTGCTGGCATGGAGTGATTCCAAAATGGTTCAGTTCAATCTTAATTCAGTCCTTCATACAGGAGGAAGGTAGAGTATCGAAGTATTCTGAGTCACTCTCGGGGTCTAGGAGCCACATGTTGTGTCAAGGTTTTATACCTCATTGTTTGACCAAGCATATGCGGCACTAGATGGGATTCCCAAATTCTAGGCTGACATGTTCCCAGAACTTATCAGGGATTGGGAGACCATATGGAAAAGCACCTATTGATACATTACCCATGATTTGTCAAGATGGTGTAATCTCTCTCTCTCTCTCTCTCTGGGGGCATATAAATCTAATCAAAATGAATGTCCTGCCAAGGTCCTGCCTTCAAGGTGTTAGACAGATAAGGAAGTGCAAAAAAAGAAGGAAACCACTTTTGTTCTTAGATACAGTAGCAGAAAAGGTCAGAGCCAAAAGGCTGGCCTTCAGGAAATATAAGGGAACACAGCTGGATGAAGATAGGGAGGCATACCAAACTGCCCTAAGGGAAGCAGGGAAGGCAGTAAGGCAGGCAAAATCCCAAACTGAGGAAACACTAGCACGAACAGTAAAAGAAGGTTACCAGACTTTCTATAGATACATTAGTGAAAGGAGAAAGTCCAGAGGGGGTATTGCTAAGCTCAAAGGAGAAAAGAAGGCATGTAAGGAGGAGGACCCTGTAAAAGCATCTATCCTAAATAGATACTTTTGCTCAGTATTTACTGAAGAGAAGGTAGGGCAGAGCCCACAGCTCAGCACCATGGACACAGAGGGGAGGGAGGTGAGCACTACTCACTTCACAAAATAAAGGGTCCTACAAGAGCTCACTAAGCTCAGGGTGGACAAGGCAATGGGACCTGATGGCATACATCCCAGGGTACTTAAGGAGCTAAGGGTGGAACTAGCAGAGCCATTAGCAGAACTGTTTAGTGAGTCTCTGAGCACAGGAAAGGTCCCAGAAGACTGAAGAAGGGCTCATGTGATCCCGCTCCACAAGAGTGGTAGCAGGGAGGAGGCAGGGAACTACAGACCAGTCAGTCTTACCTCAGTAGTGGGCAAGATTATGGAGGCACTCCTTAAGGAAAGGATAGCGCAACAGCTGGAATCCATAGGGGCACAGGATCCAAGACAGCATGGGTTTACAAATGGAAGGTCCTGTCAAACTAATCTCATAGATTTCTTTGACTGGATAACCAGAGTGGTGGACCAAGGGGGGGCAGTTGATGTTGCCTACCTTGACTTCAGCAAAGCTTTCGACACTGTTCCACATAGAAGATTGATATATAAGCTGGGTAGGCTCGGGGTGGGTCAGAAGTTGGTCAACTGGGTGGCAAACTGGTTGACGGGCAGAAAACAGAGAGTGGTGGTAAATGGTATACAGTCAGAAGAGATGCAAGTCACAAGTGGGTACCTCAAGGATCAGTCCTGGGGCCAGTCTTCAATATCTCTTATAGTGACATTGCAGATGGACTAGAGTGTAAGGTTTGTCTGTTTGCAGATGACATCAAGATCTGCAACAGAGCAGATGATCCAGATGGGGTGGGCAGAATGAGAAGAGATCTGGATAAACTAGCAAAATGGTCAGAAGAGTGGCAACTGGGATTTAATGTACAGAAGTGCAAGATCATGTACATATGGAAGAGAAACCCTGAAGCCACCTATAGGCTGGGAGGGGAGTTGCTGGCAGTCACAAAGGAAGAAAGAGACTTGGGCATCACCATCACAGATGACCTGAAATCATCCAAGCAGACCACTAAAGCAGTAGGTAAGGCTAGGGGGATGTTAGGGTGTATTAGTAGGAGTATCAAAAGTGGTAAGAGGGAGGTAATAATCCCTCTTTACAAGGAGTACTGTGTGCAATACTGGAGGCCACACCTTCATAAGGACATTAACCAAACTGAGGCAGTCAAGAGAAAGGCAACCAAAATGGTGCAGGGACTGCATCAGAAGACATATGAGGACAGATTAATGGAGCTCAATATGTATACCCTTGAGCAAAGGAGGGAGAGAGGTGATATGATCGAGACATTCAAACACCTTAAGGGCATTAACAAGGTGAAAGAGTCTAACATGTTAAATATAAGAAAAATAGCAGGACAAGAGGACACAACATGAGATTAGAGGGAGGCCGATTAAGGGGGGAATGTGAGGAAATTCTTTTTCACAGAAAGGTTGGTGGATGCATGGAACGGCCTACCTCAGGAAGTGGTGGCTATGAATACAGTGCAGGGCTTCAAACAGGCATGGGATAGGCATAAGGGAGCAATACAGATGAGTAAGAATAGATAGGCCACTGACAGAGCAAAGGCAGATGGCACATTTATGAGGTAGAAAAAAGAAATGGGCAGACTGGATGGGCCTTGTGGTCCTTATCTGTCATCAACTTCTATGTTTCTATGATGTTCTACCCTATTAACATGCTTAATGCTTGGTTGCCTTTGAAATGGTTTAAAAAGTCCCACTCGGTTATATCGGATTTCATCTGGCATGGGAAGGCACCTCAAGAGCTTATCATAAACTGGCTGCCCCTAAGTCCAAAGGGGCCTGTGGCTGCCACATTTAGGACTATACTATTGGGCTAGCAGTGCCAGTAAATATTTAAAGTGGCTTTCTGACCCCAGCTGAAGAAATTTCCTTGCCTTTATATTCCCTCCTGGTAAAACTGGAAATTGAGCTGATTAGGGAGGCGGGTTTGGATCCAGTTGCCCTTTATATTCTACTCAGAAAATCCTCCCTAAAAATTAGTCTCTGCACCAATAGTTACCTCACTGAGCATAGATGTGCAGTTATGCTCATTTTACTGTATGTGGCAAGTAAAGACCCAAACCAATCCCTATGTAAAACACGAATTTGAAAATATGAGGCAAAGTGATTTCGGATACCTGGATCCCTTGCTGAGAGACCTGAGGATCCAAGACCTGCTCAGGGAAGGGGGATGTCTCCTGGTGGAAGCTATCACAAACAGATACCAGTTAGGACCCAACCACACTTTTAAGATTTACCAAGTGCGACGTATGATAGTACAAATGCAAGGGAACTTGGAGGAAGGTAGAGTATCGGGGAAGTATTTTGAGTCACTCTTCTGGGAGGGTCTGGGAGCCACACTTTCTGTCAAGGTTTTATACCTCATTGTTTGACCAAGCATATGCAGATCTAGATGGGATTCCTAAATTCTGGGTGACCTATTTCCAGAACTTATCAGGGACTGGGGGACCATATGGAAAAGCACCTATCGATACATTACCCAGGAAGACTACAAGTTATGCGGTTTCACTTCCTGAACAACATGTTCTGGACTCCGAACAGATTACATAGAATAGGAAGAATACTTAGCCCTTTGTGTAATAGATGCCATCAGGAGGAAGGTACCCTCCAACACATATTTTGTGACTGTCCTCCAGTAAAGGAACTTTGGGATACTATTAGGACCAAAGCCGACCCTTTGCTCGGCATAGAAAATCTTTTCACCCCAGAGATCTGATTAATTAGGGACTATGCCAAGGTAGAAGTGAAGGCAAAAGATATTACATGGCCATCATTTCCTCCTCCCTTAAAAGTTGGTATTAAGGCATTGGTTGGATGACCTTCCTTTAACTTATTCCGAATGGATTCGGGAATCATTGTCCAACCTAAATGTGGAAAATTAGGGGCAAGCCAGGAATTGTCCCAACAGATACACTAGAATATGGGAAAACATTCACTCCTGTATCTGCTTCAAGTTGGAGTGCATTCGTCCTAATAGTACTGAAAAGAAAATGAGAAGTTCTGGGAACAGAGGAATCATCAAATTCAGACTGACTTGACCAGGGATGGATGTGTACTACATGGGATTTGACAAGGCTGGGGAGGACTGGGAGTAAGGGAGGAGGGGGTAGGAAAGGGGGTAGGGGGTTGGAGGGGGGAGAGTGAGAGGGGTATGTAACCAAATAGTTGCAGAAGTCACTGGTCATTTTTTTTTTCTGTAATTACCTCTTACTCTGTATTGCTAAAATCAATAAAGTTGAATTTCAAAAAAAAGAATGTGGCTGTGGTGCACAGTTTTGGAATGTGGTGGTGATGCACAGTTTTGGAATGTGGCAGTGATGCTCAGTTTCAGAATATCGCGGTGATGCACAATTTCAGAATGTGGCAGTGATGCACAATCTCGGAATGCGGCAGTGACGCACAGTGGTGGAATGTGGTGACGATGCACAGGTTCGGAACATGCCTGTGGCATGCAGGTTCAGAATGTGGTGATGATGCACAGGTTCTGAATGAGGCAGTGACACACAGGTTTTGAATGTGGTGGTGACGCACAATTTCAGAATGTGGTGGTGATGCACAGGTTTGGAATGTGCAAGTTACGCACAGTTTCGGAATGTAGCGGTGACGCACAGTTTCTGGAATGTGGTGGTGGGGCACAGTTTTGGTATGTGGTGGTGGCACACAGTTTCAGAATGTGGTGATGATGCATAGTTACAGAATGTGGCGGTGGTGCACAGTTTCAGAATGTGGTTGTGATGCACAGTTTTGGAATGTGGCAGTAATGCTCAGTTTCAGAATATGGTGGTGATACACAATTTGAATGTGATGGTGATGCACACTTTGGAATGTGGTGGTGACACTCAATTGCAGAATGTGGTGGTGATACAGTTTTAGAATATGGTGGTGACGCACAGTTTTGGAACATGGTGGTGATGCACAGTTTCGAATGTGGCAGTGATACTCAATTTTGGAATGCAGCATTGACGCACAATTTTGGAATGTGGTAGTGATGCACAATTTGGGAATGTGGCTGTGTCAATTTTGGAATGTGGCACTAAAACACAACTTCAGAATGTGGTGGGATGTGCAGTTTTGAATTTGGCAGGGTGCTCATTTTAGAACGTGGTAGAGATGCGCAATTTCAGAATGGATGGAGTCCCTACTAAGGGAAAGGATACTAGCATTTTTAGAAGTAAGTGATCAATGACATAGAAACATACAAACATAGAAGTTGATGGCAGATAAAGACCACAAGGCACATCTAGTCTGCTCATTTCTTTTTCTACCTTATGAATGTGCCATAGGCCTATCTATTTATACTCATCTGTATTGCTCCCTTATGCCTATCCAATGCCTGTTTGAAGCCCTGCACTGTATTCATATCTACCACTTCCTGAGGTAGGCTGTTCCATGTATCCACCACCCTTTCTGTGAAAAAGAACTTCCTCACATTATCCCTTAATTGGCCTCCATCTAAGCTCATGCTGTGTCTTCTTGTCCTGCTATTTTTCTTATATTGAAACATGTTAGACTCTTTCACCTTGTTAATGCCCTTATTTCGAATGTTTCAATCATATCACCTCTCTCTCTCCTTTGCTCTAGGGTATACATATTGAGCTCTGTTAATCTGTCCTCATATGTTTTCTGATGCAGTTCCTGCACCATTTTGGAAGCCCTTCTCTTGACTGCCTCATTTTGTTAACGTCCTTGTGAAGGTGTGGCCTCCAGTACTGCACACAGTACTCCAGATGGGGCCTAACCAGTATCTTGTAAAGAGGGATTATTACCTCCATCTTATGACTAGTGATACCCCTATTAATACACCCCAACATCCCTCTAGCCTTACCTACTACTTTAGTGGTCTGCTTGGATAATTTCAGGTCATCTGTGATGATGATGCCCAAGTCTCTTTCTTCCCTTGTGAATGCCAGCAACTCCCCTCCCAACCTATAGGTGGCTTCATGGCTTCTCTTCCCTATGTCCATGATCTTGCACTTCTTTGCGTTAAACCCCAGTTGCACTCTTCCGACCCTTTTGCACTTTATCCAGATTTCTTCTCATTCTGCCCACCCCATCTGGATCATCTACTTGTTGTAGGTCTTGGTGTCATCTGCAAACAGACAAATTACCCTCCAGTCCATCTGCAATGTCACTGATGAAGATATTGAAGAGACTGGCCCCAGACTGATCCTTGAGGTACCCCACTTGTGACTTGCATCTCTTCTGACTGAATACCGTTTACCACCACTTCTGTTTTCTGCCCGTCAACCAGTTTGCCACCCAGTTGACCAACTTCTGACCCACCCCGAGCCTACCCAGCTTATTTATCAATCTTCTGTATGGAACAATATCAAAAGCTTTGCTGAAGTCAAGGTAGGCAACAACAACTGCTCCCCCTTGGTCCACCACTCTGGTTACCCAGTCAAAGAAATCTATGAGATTAGTTTGACAGGACCTTCCTTTGTAAACCCATGCTGTCTTGGATCCTGTGCCTCTATGGATACCAGCTGTTGCACTGCCCTTCCCTAAGGAGTGCCTTCACAATCTTGCCCACTACTGAGGTGTAAGACTGACTGGTCTGTAGTTCCCTGCCTCCTCCCTGCTACCACTCTTGTGGAGCGGGATCACATGAGCCCTTCTCCAGTCTTCTGGGACCTCTCCTGTGCTCAGAGACTCACTAAACAGTTCTTATAATGGCTCTGCTAGTTTCACCCTTAGCTCCTTTAGTACCCTGGGATGTATGCCATTAGGTCCCGTTGCCTTGTCCACCCTGAGCTTATTGAGCGAGCTTTTCTAGGGCCCTTTTGTGAAGGGACTAGTGCACAGCCCCATCCCCTGTGTCCATGGTGCTGAGCTGTCTGTCCTGCTCCACCTTCTCCTCAGTAAATACTGAGCAGAAGTATCTATTTAGGATAGATGCCTTTCCATGGTCCTCAAAAACATGGATTCATAGCAGGAAGGTCCAGCCAAAGCAAACCTGGTTGATTTTTTGGACTGTGTCACTTGGGTGGTAGATGGGGTGGCAGTTGATGTAGTCTACCTGGACTTCAGCAAGTCCTTTGACTCCAGTGCCACACAGGAAGTTGTCAGTCAGTAGAACATATTAGAGTGGGACATAAAATAACTTCCTGGGTGCAAAATTGACAGAGTGGGAGGACCCAGGAGGTGCTAGTGAATGATACTCTCTCAAAACAGGGCATGGTCACCAGCAGAGTGCCACAGGGATCAATGCTGGGACCCATCCTCTCAATGTATTCATCAGTGACCTTGCAGAGGGCCTGGAGGGCAAGGTCTGTTCAGAGATGACATGAAGACCAGCAAAGGAGTGGATACACCTGATATGGCACAGAGGATCAAGTCTGACCTCAGGAAACTAAAGGAATGGTCGAGAAACTGGTAGTTGAAATTCAATGCAAATAAAAATGCAAGGTCATGCACCTGGGAAACGTATCCTGGGGACAGTGTACTTAATGGGAGGGGAACTAATGTCTACAAAACAAGAATGTGATTTAGGGTCATCATTTCTACATGAAGGTAAGCAAACAATGTGAAAAGGCTTCACAAAAGGCTAGTGGAATCCTGGGTTGCATAGGGAGAGGTATAACTAGCAGAGGAAGGGAGGTAATCATGGCACTGTATAGATCACTTGTGAGGCCTCACCTGGAGTACTGCATCCAGTTTTGGAGACTGCACCTCAGGAAAGACAAAGATCAATTAGAGACAGCGCAGAGAAGGGCAACGAGGATGGTGTAGGGTATGCATCAGAAACCATATGATGCAAGGCTACATAATCTAAATATGTACTCCCTGGAACAGCACAGGGATAGGGGAACATGATAGAGTCATTCAAATACCTGAAAGGTATCAACAAGGTTCAAATACAGAACCTTTTTCAGGTGAACACTGTACCAGGACTAGAGGACATGACATGTGTCTCAAAGGAGGCAGGTTCAGGAGCGATGGGAGAAAGTACTACTTTACAGAGCTGGTGGTGGACGCATGGAATGGCCTACCCCAGGGGGTTGTGAAAGCAAAGAGTAAAAGAATTTAAGCTACCATGGGAGAGACATAGGGTATCCTCAGAAATAAAGCAAACTAAGGGAGGCGGTAGAAGGAAAGGGCAGACTAGATAGATCTTGCAGTCTCATCTGCCGACACATTCTATGTTTCTATAAATGTGGCAGGGTTGAGCAATTTTGGAATGTAGCAAGATGCATAATTTTAGAATGTGGCTGGGACACACAATGTTAGAATATGGTGGGGATGTGGTGCACAATTTTAAATTTGGTGGGTGAGTAGAATTCTGGAATGTGGCAGGGACAAGCAATTTAAGAATAATATGATATGTCCTGTCATATTCCGACAGCATGCATCCCTACTGCAGTATATTCTGAAATTGCCAGTTCCCACTAGATTTCTTGATGTGTGCCCCTGTCACATTCTGAGATTGAGTGTCCCACCACATTTGAGATGGCATACCCTGCCAAATTCAAAGACTGCATGTCCCTCAACATTTTAAAATTGTGCACCACCTTGACATTCTACACCTTGATTCAGTGCTGCCTTCCAAAACGGCTCTTGATGTGTTCTAAAGTACAGTACCATGCATCTGAATATTTTGGAAATGCCAGCACTGTAGCCAACCCTATGTCAGTTTTTTTCAAAATGGATACTATTGCTACAGTTTCTTTAACTTTGGAGAAACAGGTCCTATCAAGTCACTGACAGGGAGGACTAGACTGTGAAACATAGAAACATAGACTTTGATAAGGACCGCTTGGCCCACCTAGTCTGCCCATTTCTCTACCTACAGGATAGGCCGCAGATCCTAGTTAACCAACAGCCTATTTCTTCCTACCCCCCCCACAAGAATTGCCTTATGTCTGTCCCATGCATTCTTGAATTCTCCCACAGTTTTAGACCCCACAACCTCCTCAGGAAGGCTGTTCTATGCATTCACTACCCTCTCTGTGAAAAAATACTCTCTCACATTGCCCAGAACTGCCCCTCCTCTATCTTTAAATTGTGTCCCCTGTTCTTGCATGTCTCTTTTTCTGAAAGATGCTACCCTCTTGGACTTTGTTGATTCCACTGAGGTGCTTAAAGTTTCTATCATGTCCCTCTCTCCTTCTTTCCTCAAGGGTATACATATTAAGCTCCTTTAGTCTCTCCTCGACGCGCTTCTCTTGCAGACCCTGCACCATTTTTAGTTGCCCTCCTCTGGACTGCCTCTATCCTGTCTATGTCCTTGCAGAGATGGGGTCTCCAGAACTGGACACAGTACTCCAGATGGGGTCTCACCAACTGTCTGTACAGAAGGATAACAACTTCCTGTTTTCTGCTGGTGATGCCTCTCACTCCATACCTCTCAACCTCCTGCCTCATAAATCAGGGACAAAGCTTAAAAAAAATCAGGGACAAAGGACCAAAATCAGGGACACATCTTCAAAATTGGTGATATCCACTCAGGAAGCTGGTAGAATAAAGGGCTTAGTATATATTTTTTAAGGAAGAACAAGTCTGTAATTTTATTGTTTAGCATTATTCTGTGCTTACAGCCACCACTGTTTGGTCACGGAAACACAGTTTTTAGAAGGGACAGAGTATAAAATTCTGAGGCAAACTCAGGGATGTCCCTGAAAATCAGGGACGGTTGAGAGGTATGTCTCACTCTGCATCCCAGTATACCCCAGCCCTCCCTACTGCCTTCTCACATTGCTTGCTAACCTTAAGGTCATCTGATATGATTACCCCCAGGTACCTTTCCTTTTTTGTTGTTGTTACTACCTCCCCCACATTGTGTAATCTTTCCCTGGGTTCTTGTTTCCCAGGTGCATTATTCTGCACTTCTTTGCATTGAATCCTAGCTGCCATACTTCCGACCATTCTTCCAACCTTGGCAAGTCCCTTCTCATCCTTTCCACACCTCCTTGTGTATCAACCCTGTTGCAGATCTTTGTGTCATCTGCAAAGAGGCATACTTTTCCTTCCAGTCCCTTGCAATGTCACTTATAAAGACATTCAAAAGGACCAGACCCAGCACTGAACCCTGCGGTACCCCGCTAGTAACCCCTCTTTCTTCAGAGTGGACTCCATTTACAATTACCTTCTGTGTCCTGTTGTCTAGCCAATGTTTTACCCAGGCTACCACCCTGGGACCCACTCCCAGGCTGGGTAATTTGACTATTAATATTTTGTGTGGGACTGTGTCAAATGCCTTGCTAAAGTCTAGGTAGACCATGTCCACAGCCCCTTCCTGGTCTAATACTTTGGTCACCCAGTCAAAGAAATCTATTAGATTCATCTGACATGACCTTCCCACTGTGAACCCATGCTGCCTTGGGTCCTGTGCCCCACTGGCCTCTAGGTACTCAACAATTCTTTCCTTCAGAAGTGACTCCATCACTTTGCCTACCACAGAGGTCAAACTGACAGGTCTGTAGTTTCCTGCCTCTGTCTTGGTCCCACTTTTGTGAAGAGGAATCACATCCACCTTCCTCCAGTCCTCAGGTACCACACCATCCTCCCATGATTTATTAAAAAGAGTAGTCAGTGGTTTCACTAGTTCCCCTTAATTCTTTTAGAATTCTGGGGTGAATTCCATCAGGCCCCATTGCTTTGTCCACCTTCAGTTTTAGGAGTTCTTGCAGAACCCTTTCTTCTGTGAAAGGGCTGGGATCACCCCCTATCAAGAGTGCTTCTGTTAATTGGATTAGGCACTTCCCCCTCCTCTTTTGTGAATACTGAGCAGAAATATTCATTCAGTATCCCTGCTTTTTCACTGTCCCCCTCTGCCCACCCACCATTCATTCTATTCAGCCTCACTATCCCTCCCTTTGTCTTTCTATGCTCTCTGATGTACCTATAAAAGGTTTTATCCCCCTTCTTAACTGAGTTGGCTATCTTTTCCTCAGTTTGGGCCTTTGCTATTCTGACTTCCCTCCCTGCTTCCTTCTGCATTAACTGGTATAGCTCTCTGTCCTGCTCCTTCTGTGTTTCCTTGTACTTCCTGAATGCTATCTTTTTCTCCCTGACTTTCCCAGCCACCTCTTTTGAGAACCATAGTGGCTTTTTCTTTCATTTTGATTTGTTTATTTGCTTCACACAAAGGCTTGTTGCCTCTGTGATGGCAGTTTTGATGATTCCCCATTGTTGCTCCACCTCTTCTAGCCTGTTTGCTAGTGCTTTTCTGAGGCACTCTCCCATCTTGCCAAAGTCAGCCCTCCTGAAGTACAGTACCCTCACTTTTGTATGGCTTGACTCTGTAGCTTGAGTAACGTGAACCACACTGTTTGATGGTCACTTGTTACCAGATGGCAACCCACTTCTAGATCTGAGATCCTCTCACTGCCCCATTTGAGAGTACGAGGTCTAAAATTGCTCCCTCATGAGTGGGTTCCGAAACTAGCTGTCTGAGGCCTGCCACCTGTAGGGCATCGAGAATGGCCTTGCTCTTGGATGTGGCTGCAGCAAATGTGCTCCAGTTAACATCTGGCATATTCAGGTGTCCCATCAACAGTATCTCCCTTTCTTGCCATCCTAAGAATGCCTTCTATCATATCCTTGTCCATTCCTCCCTGACATGGGGGTCTGTACACAACCCCTGTGCGGGTTGTGGTGCCCTTCCAGTCTCCAAGGTGACCCACAGTGCCTCCTCTCCTCCCTGCTTACTCTTTTGTTCAGTTGCTTTATCCCTTCCTTTACATGAGAGCTACCTCCCCTCTTCTCTCCTGCCTGTCTCTCCCGTGAGGTTATGTACCCTGGTATGTTAATATCCCAGTCATGGTTCTGTGTACCATGTTTCTGTGACTGCTACGATATCCAGGCATCCCTCTTCCATCAAGGCCACCAGCTCAGGGAGCTTGTTGCCCAGACTACAGGCATTGGTACTCATTACTCTCCATTTCCAGATGGCCTTGCTCCTTTTTGCCCCATCCCTGTCCTTCTTGCCTTTGTCACTTTCCCCATTTACCCCTGCCCTTCTCCCTATCACCACCTCTATGTTGGTGTTTACTACACTTACAACCATGATTTTTTGGGGGGGTCTAGGATTTCCCTGCTCCTTTCCAGTGCCTCCCCCCATGGCTAGATTAAATGCTTGCCAATGAAGCATTTAAACCTATCACCTAGGATCCTGGTTCCCCTCCTGGACAGACGCAGCCCATCATGCCAGTATAGGCTTGCATCACTCCAGGTGGACCCCCAGTCCCCAATGAAGCCAAATCTCTGAGTTCTGTACCAGTTTTTCAACCACTGATTGAATCCCATGGTGCGGAACACCCTAGCCTCTCCTACGCCATAGATGGGCAGCACCTCCGAGAAGGTTACCATGCGTGCTACTTGTCTAAGGCCCCTCCCCAATTCCACAAACTATTCCTGCACTGCTCTAATCCTTTCTTAGCCAGGTCATTTGTCCCTAGGTGGACAGTGACATCCAGCCTCCCCTGTGTAGCTGCTCTGGCAATCCTGAGGATTTGCTCCTGTCCCACTGCCATGGTGCCAGGCAGACACCTTACCTCCTCCCTTCCTCCCCAGTTCTACCTTCCTAACAATGGAGTCCCCAACAGGAGTTGTTTCCTTCCCTTGTGGGGTCCCATGCCACCCTCCTGTGGGTCTCCTTTGTGGAGGTTCCAGCATCCTCCTTGGTCTCCACTGCAGATGCCTCCATAGAGGAACCACACTTTGCCAGAATGGCATAGGAATGTGGAGAGGTACAACTGGAGAGATGCGCCTATGTTCAACCACCCTCACCCTCCGTAAGCCCACTGTGGTCCAAACTCTCCTCTTTCTTGGCAACCTCTGAGGCAATGGCAGTGGCACTGGTGGTCCCTGGATGGAAGAGGAGGTCCCACAAATCCTGGCCAACTCAGCCTGGAGATGAGCAACATCCTCCCTCTGCCCAGGGACATGACATCATCAGTGGCACTTTGCTGAAACCGGCTTTTTTGAATAGATGGTGAAATCAGGGTGACAAAAAAGCACATAACTTTAAAATGAAGTAATGCAGAAACCTAATTTTTGGTATAAGGTTTATTGGTGGTATGCCTATTCTAATTCTGCAATGTAGCACTTTTGGCTGGAATACCTCTTTAAAAAGATATATAATGTATGCCCCCTCCACACACACAGCACTCAACCTTACCTACTCATTCCCATCACCCAGCACTCAGTTCCCAAATATATATCAAGAAGATGACCAGCTCAACCCTCCCTCCTCCATATATTCAGCCTAGGGCTGTATCAGTGCAATTCATAGTCATTTTGTGCCACACTGGCATGGCCCCATATTCAGACAGTTAGTGCTCTTGTTCAGAGTGTGCTAAGTGTCTGAATAATATACAGTGCTGGTTGTGTGCTATTTGGTAGCTTTAAAAGGGCATGGGACAGAGAACAGGGGAGAGTATGGGTGGGTGAGGCTGAGAATGGCCGAGAGTGGACAAAAGTGGAGGGGGTGGGGCAGCTGCAACTTAGGGGTGCTAGCTGTACACTTGAGCAGATGTTAATAGACCAGGAGGTCTGTTTCTGCTGACACATTCGTGTGTTTATATGTACCTGTGGTGTGCAGCACTACTGGTGGTGTAGCACTAATGGCCAGCTCTGACAACTGGAGTCTATAACCTAGAGCTCAGAGTACCAGACTATGAACCTAGTAAGCGGAAGACCTAGGCATGCCTCCTTCATCCACCACTTGCCTACTGTGTGACCTTGTGCAAGTCATTAAACTTCATGGATCGACTGGGAAATAAGCTTTGACTTACTGTGACTTTCCCAGCTGAAACATTCAAATAAATCAAATAAAAATGATTTCTTTGACAAGGGCAAACTTTACAACTGTTTTTAAAGCTTGGAATCCTGTTGACATGATTTTGTCCTGTTGACATCGTTTCCATGCATCACTACACTTTAGCGCATTGTATGATGATCATCAATACACTTTAAACAATAATGTTAGTGTTACAAGTGTATCAACATAAAATGGCCAATACTAATGCATGTATACTGTTTTAATAAAATGTATCCTTATGATGTTCACCTGTAGCAATAAGCTCAACCATTTCATGATCCTTTGCTCGAAAAGATAATTCCCTAAACAGCAGAAGATACTAGTGGCATTCCATTAAAGAGAACCACAACTTTTTTCTATTTCTTAACTATTTATTTGTTTATTTATTGAAATGTTTCACCAGGAGTTCACACAGAACAACAGGTTGCTCGTTTCACGGTGCAACCTGGGGGAAGGGGTACAATGAGGGTGGAACAGCAGAGAATATACAATATTACAGAAAACAACAGTTACAGTTTGAAAACAGGTAGTATAAAGGTGGACAATGAGTAAGCATTAATCCCTGACAGAGGAGGGCTCTACTAGTGGATTAATGCCTGGCTGGGGGGGCTGGTGCTTCCAACCACCAACCAGGCATTAATCCACTAGTAGAACCTGACTCTGAAGGGGATTAATGTGCTTGCAACATGGCAAGTGCAAGGGAAACATTGTGCGAGTATTGTTTCAGTTGAAAGTACAGAAAAGTTTATTTATTTATTGAATTTTGATGACCGGTAGGCCCACTGGGCCCGGAGGTCCCTTTTTCAGGGGCACCTCGAAGTAGCAGTACATACAATAGAAGACAGTGGTACAAAATACTCCAGAGATTAATAATGCTGCTTGCAAAACTATGCTGCATTTTCTTTTGTTTTAATGGTGTGTGATGATCTGACAATGTGTGCGTTCACATTGGATGCTAAATGTTCATTTATATAGTGTTGGCTATTTTGAACAGAGACCAGGAGAAGATTACTGTGTCAAACGAACCAACAGTAACATTGTGTGATTCCTACTGGCCGCTTTCATGCTTTCTCCTTCAAGTTTATATCCTGATGATGCATAACAGCAGTACAGTGTGGAGATTTGTCAAACTAAACAGTGACAGTAAAAATATAGAGACACTGATTTGTGCTCCTGTTTATGTCTCTCTTGATGGGAACAATGATCGCTGCAGGTGTGCAACTTTATCATGGATTGCATGTATTAAGATTTCCAACATGTCTGCTGTTCCACAGTATGTTGTTTTGTGGCTTGATGACTGTGTGTAATATATTTATTTCAGTTACTGTTGCAGTTACAGATATCACGTGCTGTCTCCGAGGTACCGTGAGCCAGTGCGTGAGTCCACAGGATTCCGATGAGGATTGCATCTCTCTTTGATCACCGGTGCCATCTACAGGTGCAGACAGATAGTGAAACAAACAGAAGTGGGAACACAGAGTAATTATTTCACTTGTTCTGTCTATTTTGCACGGTCCCAATACCAAGCAGGCTCTACTGCTGGATTAATACCCACTCCATTTATGTCACCTGAAGCATTTCCACAAATCTTCTTTCTGCATTTCAGCATCATGTTTAGTGCCATGTTACAATTGCATTTGGTATATAGGTAGTAGTCGATGGACAATACAGTTATATGTTACAATTATGCAAAGGAAGGGAACACAAGGAGGCAAATATAATAAAATGTTACAGGTAGTTAAAACTGGTACAACTGGTTACCAGGATAGATAACTGTATCAGTTAAAGCAGAAGGAAGCGGGGGAAGGCAGTCAGAACAGCAAGGCCCAAGCCGAGGAAAAGATAACCAATGCAGTTAAGAAGGGGGATAAAACCTTTTATAGGTACATCAGGGAGCAAAGGAAGACCAAGGGAGGGATAGTGAGGCTTAATAAAGGGGAGGGGGTGGGCAGAGGATGACTGTGAAAAGGCAGAGATACTAAACAAATATTTCTGCTTAGTATTCACAAATGAAGAGGGGGAGATACCTAAACCAAACAATAGAAACACTCTGGATAGGTGGGTTGATATCTGCCCATTCACAGAAGAAAGGGTTCTGAAAGAACTCTTAAAACTGAAGGTGAACAAAGCAATGGGACCTGATGGGATTCATTCCAGAATTCTAAAAGAACTAAGGGGAGAACTAGTGACACCACTGACTACCCTCTCTAACAAATCATGGGAGGATGGGGTGGCACCCGAGGACTGGAAGAGGGCAGATGTTATTCCACTTCACAAAAGAGAGAGCAGGGCAGAGGTAGGAAACTACAGACCTGTTAGTTTGACCTCAGTGATAGGGAAAATGATGGAATCACTTGAAGGAAAGAACTGTTGAGTACCTAGGGGCCAGAGGGCACAGGACCCAAGGCAGCATGGATTCACAGTGGGAATGTCATCTCAGATGAATCTAATAGACTTCTTTGACTGGGTGACCAAAGTAGTAGATCAGGGAGGGGCTGTGGACATGGCCTACCTAGATCTTAGCAAGGCATTTAACACAGTCCCACACAAAAGATTAATAAACAAGTTAGCCAGCCTTGGAGTGGACCCTAAGATGGCAGCCTGGGTAGAAAACTGGCTGGAGAAGAGGACACAGAGGGTAATAGTAAACAGAGTCCACTCTGAATAAGGGGGGGTTACTAGTGAGGTACCGCAGGGTTCAGTACTAGGACCGGTCCTCTTCAATGTCTTTATAAGTGACATTGCAGAGGGACTGGAAGGAAAAGTATGTCTCTTTACAGATGACACAAAGATCTGCAACAGGTTTGATACACAAGGTGGGGTGGAAAGGATGAGAAGGGACTTTGCAAGGTTGGAGGAATTATCAAATGTATGGCAGCTTAGATTCAGTGCTAAGAAGTGCAAAGTAATGCACCTGGGAAACAACAACCCAGGGGAAGAGTACACAATGGGGGTGAGATACTAACAACAACAAAAATGGAAAGGGACCTGGGGGTAATCATATCAGATGACCTAAAGGTGGACAAGCTATGTGAGAGGGCAGTAAGGAGAGCTGGGAGGATACTGGGATGCATAGGGAGAGGCATCACCAGTAGAAAACAGGAAGTTGTTATCCCTCTGTATAGCCAGCTGGTGAGATCCCATCTGGAGTAATGTGTGCAGTTCTGGAGACCCAATCTTCGCAAGGACATAGACAGGATGGAGGCAGTCCAGAGTATGGCAACTAAAATGGTGCAGGGTCTGCACCTGAAGACATATAAAGAGAGACTTAAGGAGCTTAATATATACCCCGAGGAAAGGAGGGAGAGGGGGACATGATAGAAACTTTCAAGTACCTCAAGGAATCAACAAAGTCCAAGAGGGTAGCATCTTTCAGAAAAACAGGGTGCAAGTGTAACCCCTTTGTTACCAGGGGTTACTAGAATCCCAGTAAGACTTAGTGGTAGGCAGGGAAGACAGCTTGTGAAACTCCAGTTAAATGGGTTTCACACTGTCTCACTCTGTCCTCAGTCACAGCTGAGACTAGAGGGATGACATCATAATAGAATTGTTACAGCTGCATGAGCCACATTTGGAATCTTCAGCTCAGAGTAAGTTTAGAATCTTGGGAATTCAAAGGCAGTCTTCAGTTTGTCCTTAAGCAAACAGTGAGGAAATCAGTGAGTTGTCTGTTTGCCTCCACACAGAAGGAAGTGTTCCTGAGTTTCACCTTTTTAAAGTGGTGGAGACCGCTCCCCCGGTCTCAGTGCCCCCTTCTCCGGGGGGGGGGTAGGAAAGTCTCTGTGGGTTCCAGGGGCAATCCCCTTCTCCCACCCTGGGAAGAAAGCTGCCTGTTTTAATTTAAGTTCAGTCTGTTCATGTATAACAGCAAAGGTTACAGTTCTTCGCCTGTGGGGCACCTGCAACGAATTGGTGAGTGTTTGGCTCCATTGGAAGGGGCAAACAACTTCTTTTCTTCAGATGGATTTCAAGTATTGGGGACTGCTATTTGGGAGGACTATGTCAATTAGAACAAACAAATAGAGCAGTCATCTGTTTAAAGTGTTTAATGGATTTAAAGTTCTCTGTAGAGGGGGTGCTTCAGGTCATCACCATCAATCTACATTTTAAAGTCTAAAGTTCTGTGTGTCCAGAGAAATGGCTGGGTATGGGCTGTGGCAGCTGGAGGTGGGAAAACCCCCATCTTTAGTAACCAGGTCCACCTCATGGATTTCTTCTGTGTTTTTGCTACTTGCCTCATGCGCTTGGCCAGTGATGGGGTGGTACCCAGACATGCGCCGCAACTTGAAAAGCTCTCTTGGAGTCACAGACTCTAAGTGGTGTGGGAGCCACAGGATGGGAACATTACTCCTTGTTGGATGGGAGTCTCCTGTTTGATGGGAGTTTCGATTTGGAAGTACGAAAACAAAATCTCTCTAGGAGTCGCAGACTTCAACTGGTGTGGGAAGCCACAGTTTGGGAGCTTCCTTGTTCGATGGGATGTCTTTCCAAGTAGAGTTTGGGTTCATTCGCCAAGTGGACCGTCAGTCGAGTGGCCGGCAGGGGAGCCGGGCCAGTCGGGCTGTGTATCCAATGCGCATGCAAAGTCCGGGCTGAGTGCCTGGTGGGTCCAAAGCCAGACAACTGTTGTATTGTTCATTCCTAAAATGGACTGCTGTGTTTAATCTCTAATCTGCATTACAGTTACGTAGCCCTTTGGGGGACCATACAGAGCTTTGTTTATGTTCAGTGAGTTAATAAATAAAGCCACACTGAAAAATCCCAATTCTGGTTCTGGACATTACAGTTATTGCTTCCTGTAGTTGGATTTACTTGGGTGCCCCTGTGCAGAGTAGTCAAACCTAGGTCTCTTGTGCCAGGTAACCTCACCCTTCCCTGAACCTGTAGATACACCTATGTATATCCATGTTACAAAAATGGACATATAGGGGTTACAAAAATGGAGGCACCACTTTGGATTTGTTTGTGAAGGAAGGTGCTTGGGCAAGTAGGCTAGCGTTTTGGCTATCTGGAAGTCGGTAGCCCAAAAGTTGAAGCAATTTCCTAGTGTGTGCTGTGCTGAATCTTGTGCTGCTGTTTAAAAATGCCAACTGTTTACCAAGGAGCTGTAAAGCCAAAGTGTGTGTCCTTGTCCTGCATCAACATAGTTTACAACGTTTGTCAGTTTTAAAATAAAGTTCTGTTATGGAAAGTATGGAAAACTAGGGGTAGCAACAGAGAAATTATGCCCTGGACGTTGGAAATGCTTTCTGTGCAATGCTAGAGACTGCAGAGTTAATGGCAAAGTTACATGGTTGAAATGGGCTCCCGCCGTGGAGTCAGTTTAAAAAAAAGTGCCTTTTCAGTTTAAATTTGCCTGCTCGACGATCGCCTCTGAGGAGAGGAGCCCTCGTGGAGGAAGAAGAGGCTCATTTGCATGGCGTCGTATGGTTGGTCAGTTTGCCATTAGTCCCGCCTCAGCCAGCGCTCTTCAGAGTCTGCTTCAGCATTCGAGAGGGAGACAGAGAGTAATGCGTGTACTGGCAGTGGAGGAGCGTTCACAAAGTGTTCAAAGCGCTGTAAACAGTGAAAAGTGACTTTTCTAGTTCAAAATCGGGCTCAACCCGCTTATCGGTCGTGGGATCAGTGAATTGTGTGATTAATACTACGATCGCGGAGACTGTCCACCGCTTGAAACCGAGGCCTTCAAAAATCTGGCTGCAGGCCGTTTTCTCCATCGCAGCAATCTGCTACCATAAAAGTGAGTAAACGATTTAAACTGTTCAAACTGATTTTCAGTAATGCCATATAAAATGTGAGTGCAGCTGTATAGTCGCTTTGCAAGTAGTGATTGTGTGATATCCTGCTGGCAAGTGCAAGTCTGTAAAGCCATTAAATGTGTGATAGCAACGAAAGTAGCCTCAGTTTAAAGTCTGCAGCCAGAGAGAGACTGTAGGTTGTAAAATAAGTGCAACACTAGTAAAAGCAGGCAATCCTGTGCTGAAACCTGAAGTTTTAAAAGGGACTGTAATTAAATGAATGTTGCCAGCATGTGAAAAGTCCAAGGAAAATCCTGTAAATGTGAGAACAGCCAGAACAGAGCAAGTTGTGCAGTTTAAATAAAAGTTATTAGTAGCTGATGTAAATCGGGGTGCGCAGTGGCTTGACCCAGAGTCTGAATGTTGATGCACAGGAGTGCTGCCGCCGCCATTACAGGGTGAGGTAGTAAAGTAAACACAGCAGCAGAGGAGACATCTTAAAGCTACAGAGTGTGTTCATTCAAAGTGGGACTTTCAGTTACAGTGAACTTTTGTTTGTTTTTCTGCAGTTATGGCCTCAGGACCAGCTCGTTACCCGGATCATGCCCGGGTTGCAGTAACAGCAGCAGTAAATAGATTGAGAGACATTGAAAATTGGTGCTATAGAGGGCAACTCCCTCCTGATGTGGCAATTCCTAATTATCCAGTGCGTGTATGCCAGATGTGCTTTAGTGCTGGAAGGGATGTCTTCATGATTCCTCACTGTGCTGGTTGTCTACAAAAATATGGCTTGTATAAAGCACCTCAAATTCGTTTGGCTCTCACATGGACACAACTTCAAGAATCTGCAGTTGGCAGCACACAGCATCAGGCGGAGCCTGTGAAGGAAGGTTCCTCGGGGGAGTGTGGCACAAAGTTAGAGAGTGCAGAATTAGAGACTGAATCTGAAGTTGAAGTTTTGGATGCTGGATCTCGGAAGGCAAGTTCAGCTAAAGCATCAATAGACCCCTGGGTGGTGGGGCTTAGCCCAAGTCTCGAAGGTGAAGATGAGATGTGGGAGGCCATTGAATGGGAGGTGTCGACCTCCGCTCCTAGTGACGAATGGATAGTCTCGGGGGTGAGAACTACTGCTCACTCCTGGGCTCAGATCCTCAGTGAAGAGGAAGATGAGGGGGAACCTATGTGGCCTTGTGAGATAGGAACGGGTACACAGCCTCAAGATCTTGCCTCGGAGGGATGTGTTCAAGAAGGTGGTGATGCCACTGCCCTGGCTTCACCAGAAAAAGAAAAAGAAGTCAGGATCCGCTTTAATTTCATTGAGGATGCGGTTGGCAGAACCAGGACTGGCCACCCCAAGCCAGGCCAGCGGTCTCAGATTGACCAAAAGCAAGTAAAGAGGAGAGACTGGTTCTTAGAAAGGCCAATGAAATCTATGGTATGACCTTTCCTACCTTTCCTCGGAGAGTCTGGGAGGAGATTGAGAACTGCAGGAAATCCTGGATCTGGGATGAAGCAATGAAACATGTGCATCCTGGGGCTAACCAGCATGTAAAGAATAGACTGTTCCACGAAAAGTATACACAGTGGAAGAGAGGCAGGACACTGTTTATGGACAGAGTGAGAATAGTGGACGGAGAGGGACACGAAGTCTCCCACTGTGTGAATTATGTGCAGCCAGATGGAGTAATAATTCAAGACCCTGACCCCCTCTACTATTGGCCTCAGTGCAAGGACCTCCCAGTAATTAAGCCAGTGCCTACAAAATAGAGAGCTGAGCAGTGGTAGTCAATACTGCCACATCTACACTGTGAAGTAACCTTATTGAACTGCCAATATGAATAAACAAGAACTCAGGTGCCCCATATTCTTCAGTCCACAGTGTACTGCCCTATTCAGCAACCATCTACTGGTACCACCAGATGACTTCAGATCCAGAGAGGACGCCAGCCCAGCTGTTTGCCTGTTCATCGCCTGGTAATCGGATGATGCTGGACTAGCTGTTTCTCTTTTTGTTCCTGTTCTAAGGTTCCTTCTCCAGTTATGACATCAGCCCAGCTGTTTCCAGATGTGCACTCCTGTGGGTTCCTCGAAGATGTCCGCCCAGCTGTATCAGAAGAAATGCTGCCAGGGAGAGTCTTCAGCAGGGACCAGGTTGGTGATGTACAAATACCTCAAGAGGCTGGTGAGTCATCAAAATTCTTTTATTCTATCTTTATGACATTGCAATACACACCTACACTACAGACTTCAAACAGTGTGTGAACTGTCCAAAAAGACTCTCCCTTTGGGATTATGGCCTTAAAAGACTATGTTCACGGGGCTCCGGCCCAGGAGAGACTCTTTAATGGACTGGCCTTCGGGCCTTGTAGTCACTAGTGGGACATTTAGGGCATTCCATCCCCCCAAAGAAGTGTATTGTTATCAATGTCATTTCTGTAATTAATGTATATACTGTCTTTTCTACTTTTCTAAAAAAAAAAATATTTTCTTTTCCTTTTTGGGATTGTTTAGTGTTCTGTTTTTCCTGTATGGTAAGGGTTGTTGTTGTTGTTACTGTTGTTGTTTAGGTAGATCGTAAATGCAGATTAGGGTGTGTTTTTTGTTTTGTTTTTGTCTTTTCTTACAGGTGTTCCTGGAGGACAAAAGAGAAGACAAGAAGAGGAGGAGGGGCTCATCGGAGTTCCTCGTTCAGTGCTTGTGTAGAAATTAAAGTACTGTTTGTGTTCCTAATGTTGTAGTTGCAGGCTGCCCAAGGTCGGGGAGGCCCCCGGGTTTTGTTTTTGTTTGGGATGTTATGTAAGAGGCAGATAGGTTTTCCCTAGAGGGATAGGGGGGATAGACAGGCTGTGGTCCTCAGTGGCCATAGGGACTGCAGTGCTGATCTATCAGGGCTATGCTCTGGACGATTCTACCACTAGGTGTCCATAGTAAGTGGATAGAGTAGAGGCTGAAATGTCAGCTATAGGCCTCTAGGCCCTTAGTGTTGCCTACTTGTGCTCGCACATGGTAGGAGGGGGCCTGATCACCCCCCTCCGCAGGTAGCACATAGGGTGGGATGGCCTAAGGCCGGGTGCATAATGACTGGGGACAGTCATTTTCCTGGTCAAGGCGAGTGTAACCCCTTTGTTACCCGGAGTTACTAGAATCCCAGTAAGACTTAGTGGTAGGCAGGGAAGGCAGCTTGTGAAACTCCAGTTAAATGGGTTTCACACTGTCTCACTCTGTCCTCAGTCACAGCTGAGACTAGAGGGATGACATCATAATAGAATTGTTACAGCTGCATGAGCCACATTTGGAATCTTCAGCTCAGAGTAAGTTTAGAATCTTGGGAATTCAAAGGAGTCTTCAGTTTGTCCTTGAGCAAACAGTGAGAAATCAGTGAGTTGTCTGTTTGCCTCACACAGAAGGAAGTGTTCCTGAGTTTCACCTTTTAAAGTGGTAGAGACCGCCTCCCCGTTCTCAGTGCCCCCTCCTCTGGGGGTAGAAAGTTCTCTGTGGGTTCCAGGGCAATCCCTTCTCCCACCCTGGAAGAAAGCCTGTTTTAATTTAAGTTCAGTCTGTTCAAGTATAACAGCAAAGGTTACAGTTTTTCGCCTGTGGGCACCTGCAACGATTGGTGAGTGTTTGGCCCTCGCTGAAGGGGCAAACAACTTCTTTTCTTCAGTTGATTTCAAGTATTGGGGACTGCTATTTGGGAGGACTATGTCAACTAGAACAAACAAATAGAGCAGTCATCTATTTAAAGTGTTTAATGGATTTAAAGTTCTCTGTAGAGGGGGTGCTTCAGGTCATCCACCGTCAATCTACATTTTAAAGTCTAAAGTTCTGTGTGTCCAGAGAAATGGCCGGGTATGGGCTGTGGGAGCTGGAGGTGGGAAAATCCCCCATCTTTAGTAACCAGGTCCACCTCTATGGATTTCTTCTGTGTTTTTGCTACTTGCCTCATGCGCTTGGCCAGTGATGGGGTGAGTACTCAGCGCAAGGCCAGAACTTGAAAGCCTTCAGGAGTCACAGACTTAAGTGGTGGGAGCCACAGGATGGGAACATTACCCTTGTTGGATGGGAGTCTCCCTGTTTGATGGGAGTTTCGATTTGGAAGTACAAAACAAAATCTCTAGGAGTCGCAGACTTCAAGTGGTGTGGGAGCCACAGTTTGGGAGCTTCCTTGTTCTGATGGGATGTCTTTCCAAGTAGAGTTTGGGTTCATTCGCCAAGTGGACCGTCAGTCGAGTGGCCGGCAGGGGAGCCGGGCCAGTCGGGCTGTGTATCCAATGCGCATGCAAAGTCCGGGCTGAGTGCCTGGTGGGTCCAAAGCCAGACAACTGTTGTATTGTTCATTCCTAAAATGGACCGCTGTGTTTAACCTCTAATCTGCATTACAGTTACGTAGCCCCTTTGGGGACCATACAGAGCTTTGTTTATGTTCAGTGAGTTAATAAATAAAGCCACACTGAAAAATCCCAATTCTGGTTCTGGACATTACAGTTATTGCTTCCTGTAGTTGGATTTACTTGGGTGCCCCTGTGCAGAGTAGTCAAACCTAGGTCTCTTGTGCCAGGTAACCTCATCCTTCCCCAAACCCGGATACACCTATGTATATCCATGTTATGAAAATGGGCACATAGGGGTTACACAAGAACAAGGGGACACAATTTGAAGATAGAGGGGACAGCTCAGAGGTAACGTGAGGAAGCATTTTTCATGGAAAGGTTGTGGATGCATGGAAAAGCCTTCAGAGGGATGTTGTGAGTCGAAAACAGTGGGCTAATTCAAGAATGCATGGGACATACATAATGCAATTCTAGGGGTAGAGGAGGAGAAAGTAGGCTGTTGGTTAACTAGGATCTGCAGCTTATCCATTAGGGGAGATGGGCAGACTAGGTGGGCCAAGCAGTCCATATTCGCCATCAAATTCTATGTTTCTATCTGGTGCAATACTTTGATCAGTTAACTTTTCCAATAAAGAACAAATGATATGAGAGACCATTCTGCACACATAAAATAGAAGTATAATGATGTGTTACAAAAACTGAACACCCTTATGAAATAATTGATTTTATTCACACTTGGTAAGATATGCATAGTAGGAATTAATTACTTTAGTTATATGTTTTTGTTCATTAGGTAAGTACAGTAGGCATACAGATTCCTATTTTCATGTACAACCCAGAAGCATTACAGTGTTAAGATAATGGTGAACAGCAAGATAATTTATACACCATTTATTTTATTTCATTTTGGTAACCGGGTAAGCCCAACTGAAACCAAAGGTTCCTTTTTCAGGGATGACCTGTGATTAATTACATACAGACAGTTGAATGCATAGTACAGCAGTACAGACAGCTGAATACATACTACAGCAATACAGAGTATGGGGTTTATATGAACTAGGAGCACAGGCTGGCCCGTCGGCACAGCAGTGGGGTTTCCACTTGTGATGCTAGCAACCCGGGTTCGAGAATTGACTCGGGTCACTGGAGGGCTGGCCAGGGGGAGAAGGATGGAGCATCCTGTGGACTGCTCTCCTTCTCCGGGGGGAGGGCTGAGAGCCTGTCTGCTGCTTGATGGACCCCTGGCTTAGGCCAGGGGTACCGCAGCTACCAGCGCATAACAGCACTCCAGGGGGTGGGGCAGATGCAGGACATCATTGCAAGTCCTTGCCCCCCAGAAAACCAGGAAAAATGGAGGGAGTTGCTAGCCGCCCTAGATGACACTTGCCGTGGTCTTCAATTAGCCCCCCAGGCCAGTCCTCCGACCAATTCCACTGTCTGCAGTGCTAGGTCAGGATGCCCAGAGCCCTGCCCGGGGCAACTCTGGGGGTATCAGAGGGTTGCAGCCGATGTGGGTGGAAGCCACAGTCCGTGACTGAGCAGAGACAATGGGCGACAGGCAGACTCGAGCGCACAAGATAAAAAAAAGAACTAGGAGCCACAAATCACCATCTACATAATATTTCTACAGTATTAATCACTTACATATAACAGAGCAATAACATTTTGGTTATGTATAACAGAACAATAAAATTTTGGATATAAGAGAAAAAAGAAAAACATTGGATAAACTAGCCTAAGGGACACTTGTCAGGAGACTGTGGCCCAGGCAGGAGCTGTGAGGGTTCACAACCTCAGGGACAGATACTAGGTCTTCTTAGAACAGACACTTATATCATCTGGGACAGAAACTCAACCTGAGTTAATACAATTGTAAAAGGCAATTAGGGTGGGTCTTAATACTAGTCAGGTAGCTAGATCATACAACTGAGATGACGTTTAATAGAGGAAGTAATACGCTCCATGATTACAAGAGCACAGGCAGCACTCAAGTAAGTGGGTTTTCAGGCCCTTTCTAAAACTAAGGAGCTGGACATGTGCAGTTTATCCAGTAGGGTATTCCAGCACATTGAGGCTGAGTAAGCAAAGGACCTGTTCCCCATTGCCGATCTGATCCCGGGCACCTCAAGCAGCATTTTTGCTAGAGATGTGAAGTAGCCTGCAAGAGCGCTTAGGGATGAAGAGACCCTTTAGACTAGGGGGAGCAGATTCATTTAATAGTTTGTATGCTAAGGTTAGAGATGGGTACAGGAGCCGACTAGCTAGGGACGGCCAGTTTAGAGAGGCCAGAATATGGCAGTGGTATTTCCTTGGAGGGGATATTGAAGTAAAATGTCCAGTTCTGTTAGAATATTTCTAGCCTGTTTGTTTTGGATTTGCTTAGAGACTGTGATATAGGGGCAGCACAAGTAAGTTTGGGAATCAGGATACTATTTGCTACTTCAAGTCTGGAGTCAGGTGTGAGGTGGCAGTTAAGTCTGTAAAGGAGGCCCAGTTTTTGGTGGATGGATTGGGTTGTCTGATCAATGTGAGCCTTATAAGTGAGGCCTTGATCAAGTAATACTTCAAGGTATTTAATCAGATCCACCACCTCTATCGTGAGCCCCGATGAGGTTGTGAGGGGGAAGAGCCAAGCTGTTTAGATCCAAATGTGACCACTTTTTGTCTTTTTGATATCTAAAACCAGACTACTGGACAGTAGCCATTTTTCGAGACACTCAAAGTCCTTTTGTAACAGGGTGTGGAGAACCTCAAAGTCATGGGAACTCATATAAATAACAACATCATCTGCATATAGTAGGAGTTGACTACTGCCACAGTTATTGCTCAGATCATTAATAGATATAAATAACAAAATAGGGCCTAATATGGAGCCCTGGGGTATACCATCTGAGTCTGGCAGTAGGGTAGACAGGACACCTTTCCATCTAACAGCTTGGGCCCTATGTGAGAGGAATGGGAGAGTAAGGCGAGCAAATGGGAGTTAAGGTACACCATTAGAAACATGACAACACAAAGCAGGGTAGCAAAATGTTGAGGATTGTTTATGAGCAATCATACACAACAAGGCTATTTTTTTTTGAGAGGTTTCTGTAGCAACAGGAAACCTCAACAGCACAGATCGAGAGGTCTCATTACCACAGAAACATTGAGATTTTAAAATAGCTCTTATATGTGTATGGTTGGTCATACACAATCTTTATGGTGTATGGGCAACCATAAGTGCACTCCTTGGCTCTAAAACAGGTCCCTCCGGTACAACAAAATGTCTTACTTTGGTGCAGCTGCAGTAGTTGGTTCCAGCACTACTCACTTCCTCACTGCTGCCGCCGTTATATTGTGCATGCACACCAACGTTCGATATTGTTCTGCTGCACTAGTGATGTACTCAGTGCAGCACAACAACATCGTGACATCATTAGTGTAGCACAACGCTATTCTAAGCATGATTTTCCATGCAGAACAGTGTTATACTGTACACTATATACAGTATGTGATGATAATGGGCAATTATACAACAAAACATGGAATATTAAACATTACACAACACTGATTTAATTCACACTGTGAGATTGAGGAAGGGTGCAAGATAAACATTGCAGCAACATAGATATCAATTATCACTAGAAGTGGGGTATCTTACTAGTCCCCATTAGTGCAGCTGCAGTAGTTCGTTATTATAATAGAGGAGTATTAATATATAAAGGGTTACAGCTGTGTGGGTTCCACCAGAGAATATCATCATTTTGTTTTGGAACCATTCCTGAGGAGGCCACGATAATTGACCTGAAATCATCCAAGCAGACCACTAAGCAAAAAGGTAATTAGGGGATGTTAGTGTATTACTAGGGGTGTCATAAGTCAGAAAAGGGAGGTAATAATCCCTCTTTACAAAACACTGATTAGACCCCATCTGGAGTACTGTATGCAGTACTGGAGGCCACACCTTCACAAGGACATTAACCAAATTGAGGCAGTTCAGAGAAGGGCAACCAAAATGGCGCAGGGTCTGCATCAGAAAACATGTGAGGACAGATTAACAGAGCTCAATATGTATACCCTAGAGCAAAGGAGGAAGAGAGGTGATATGATCGAAACATTCAAACACCTTAAGGGCATTAACAAGGTGAAAGAGTCTAACATGTTTCAATATAAGAAAAAATAGCAGGACAAGAGGACACAGCATGAGATTAGAGGAGTCCGATTAAGGGTAATGTGAGGAAGTTATTTTACACAGAAAGGGTGGTGGATGCGTGAATGGCCTACCTCAATAAGTGGTGGATATGAGTACACTGCAGGGCTTCAAACAGGCATGGGATAGGCATAAGGGAGCAATGGGCAGACTGGATGGGCCTTGCTGTCCTTATCTGCTGTCGACTTCTATGTTTCTATGTTTCTATGTATGTTAATTGTCAAGCTTTGCACTCTGACAAAAGTAGATTGCTAGGAACTATTGCAGTCAGAGATTGGCTCTGCATCAGCATATATGTGTGTATCATTGGTATAATGGTAAATATTCATATGTGTTATTACAGATAGTGGGACAGTCATTCAAGAAAAGACTGAACAATAGAAAACCCATTACTGAACCTTGTGGCACTCAAACATTAAGAGACCTACAGTAGGTGGAGAAGTTGCTCCATTGATCTTAACTAATTGTTTTCTGCTTTTGAGGTAGCTGCTGAGTCATGAATTCCAGATAGTGTAACACTGATTAGAAAAAAGGGTGGGTGATTCCTTGTTTCTGCTAATGGCACCAAGCAGGCAGTCTGATATTGACAATAGAGACTGGGAAATAATGAGTCCCAGCCTCTGGCTGCCTGATTACTTTCTAATATCATTGTGCCCATATAATTTTCCATTTCAAAATACTGCCATGTTTTCACTCTCCCTTAGCGAGAGTTAAGCCCCTTCCAACACTCATTTTTGAATTCTATTTTTTTCTAGACTACTGTGAAGAACCTGTCAAAAGAATAAACATACTAGTCTTCTTCAAAATTGTGCTTAATAGTAGCATGCAAAACACTATTTCTTTTTTTTCCTCAGTGACAACACGCTGAGGTTGTGTGCTTTCCTTAGCACTGGAGTGACACTCACGCTCAGGTTACAACTACCAGTTCCGGTTCCCTGGTTCACTTTAACTCACCTCATAAAGTAACATCTTTATTTTTTCCTTTTTTTTAAGTAAAATCATGTTATCTAAATGCACAACCACTTTGCTTTTACACCCTGCCATGCCCTGTTGTACTGTATCTCTCAGCTGACCCTGTTCCATCTGACTCCATTTCTGGCCACTATGTAGTAATCAACTGACAGCTCCATTCCCTGACTCATCTCAACTCACCTTAGAAAGTAAGTAAATTAAACAAAACACACACACACTCTAATGTACATTACTTGTGCTGCTGTCTTCAGCTGTCCTGAGTCCCAACTGTCTTTTACTTCTCGGATCTGTGACACCAGGTAGAAAAATAAATGCTGCCTGTCAGTTCAATGGATCATCTGACAGTACCTCCAATGCTGTAATGAATGATGCAGACTGTTTAAAAAGAAAAGAAAAGAAAAGAAATGCAATGCTTGGCAGGGGCAGTGCACTGCACTGAACTGCTACTGAGGGGGCAGTGAACAAGGAAGTCACACTGCAAAAGTGGAAAAGTAAAAAAAAAAGTCTATCAAACACAGCAGTACCCTGTACTACTGAGTATACTAATAGAAGGACTACTTTACAAGAAAATGGATTTGCTATTAATTTTTACTCATATTTAACTGTTTTTTTTTTATTTTATAGTATTTAATTAAAATGTTACCAGTAACCCATTTTCTAAGCACAATAATACCTTCCATGGTGGGCAATAAAGGCTATGCCAGACCTTCCGGGGCTATATGGCACTCTGCTTGCAGCTTTGGGCCTCATTATGCCTCTGGGCAGTCCAGTATAGCCCATACCACTCACCCTGTTGATATTATTATTTAAACAAAGCCTGAATTTATGTTCAGAGCCTAGAATGGCAGAAGCAGGGACAGCAGGATGGGAATCAGGGCAGCGTCTGACATGTGGCAGCTTCCCTGGCTGTGTCCTGTGGCTGAGTACTCTGGCAGAGTATGAAGGAGTCTGCGGAATCAACAAGGAAACGGAACTGGAAGAAAAAGTTTTCTACACTTGATGAGAGAATACTGTGTTTTGCTTGTTTGGTTTTGTGTTAAACTTGATGATGTATAAATCAAAAGGGTTAAGCGATTTAATAATGTGGCTCTTTAGTATAATTAGTCTATGTATGCTGTGAGTGTTTGCAATGTCTGGGGCTACAACATATGAAAATGATATATATGCTCAAAGTGGAATAGGGATGGAAAGACATCAATATTTCAGTTATAACAAGTAAAGAAAGAAATGAGCAAGTAAAAAGGAATTATTTTAACTCAAGAAATTTATGTCACAGAAAGATATTGCATGAAGAAAGAGAAAATGAATATAGTGTATGGGGGAACGTTATTATGCATGGAAATCCATGCTTGGAATATCTTTGTTGTGCAGCCCTCAGTGCGTCACGATCTTGTTGTGCTGCACTCAGGATGTCACCAGTGCAGCACAACAAGATCGAACGCATTCGCATGTGTGCGATGTAGCAGCCCTGGCAGAGAGGAAGCAAGTGGCGCCAGAATGAGCAGTTACACGGAAGCCAAGTAAGACTTGTTTTAAAAATGTTACAGTTACTTTCTACATCCATTCACTGTTTTTTATGTTGAATAGACTCCCCATACACTATAAAAGATTGTCTAGAGGGAGTCATTCACAATCAAGGATCTTCTCTAATCTCAAGGTCTCTTTGGCACGACAACCTCGAAGCTTCCGCCTCGGTGTCTAACGCTGCCAGAGACCTCTCAATTGAGAATATCCTTGTTGTGAATGACTCCCCATATAGACAATCCTCTATATTGTATACCAGTTAGGATTACAGAAAGAAAGGAGAGACAAAGAAGTGGTAACAGGAATGTGTGCAGGAATAACTTAACAGTTATTCTAGCTGGAAAAACATGGATACCAGCAATGATAAATACAACTATAAGGGCCTTAACAACAATAGTTGATGAACTTGCTGTGATAATGAGACAAAATAAGGTTCAGGTGAGTTTGATAACTGAAACATGGTGTAGTATAAATATTCCCAATCAGGTGGTTGCGATTAAGGATTATCAGAGTGAGGAAGGATATAAAGTGAATGGGAGGAATTGCATTGAATATTCATGATAGTATCTCATATAAAAGGTTAGAGAAACTAGAAATTGAAGGCTTTGAAATGATGTGGGTAGAATTAAATATACCAAATCTTCCAAGGCAATGTAAACCATTGATTGTGGTTGGGTTTTATCACCCCCAACAAACAATAAAAAACATATGGTAGAACATATAATTTGGTGTTTGGATAAAATTGGGGAAATACATGATAGGTGTTGCATTGTAATAATGGGGGATGCAAACAGATTGCCACTTGGAAAAATATTAGGTGAAAAAGGGTTAAAATAAATAGCTGAAGAACCTAAAAGAGTCGATAATATTTTAGATATCAGGGTTTTAAATAATTGATTAGCAGTTTTTTTCTTGGGGCAATACTAACTGTACAGAAAGCATTTATATAGGTTTTCTGAAGTGTTCTGTTTGTTAAACACAGTGAGGCAAGTGCTATGCATTTTCACAATGTTTTAGAAACTTTTATGAGCAAAATGCTAATCAATTTTAGAGTTAAATAAAACCCTGGATATATTTTGACAAATTTAAGTGATGTTTTTGGTACACCGATGATTGTGCCACCTATACTGTAGGGTCATCAGACCACAGAGTAGTATTGATAACAAATTGCCCAGAAGGATGTAAAAAGTTAAGAGGCGAGGAAAGTAAATTTAGATGTAAGGAGGTTAATGAGGCAGGGAAGAGTCGGACTTTGGCTACAATAGCTGGTAAACTACAGGAAAAGGGTTTTGGATGTGGAAATGTAGATAATAAGTGGAATATGGTAACATCTGTATATAATGAATCTTTGGATGTGGTTATGTCCATGAAAGAAATATAGTTTGGTGGAGACAAACCATGGGTTATAGAGGAATATAAAAATTTGATTACTGAAAGGCAGGCAGCCTTTAAAAGAAATTATATTGTAGTATATCATAGAATGCAAAATCAAATAAATCATAAAGGAAAGTGATTGCAAAGAAATTATTATGAAAGAAAAGCAGAAGGGTTAAGGAAATCAGATCTGAGAAAGTGGTGGCAAAATACAAAATAATTTCTAGGACCAGGAAAGCAAATAAATCAAATTGATAAATGGAAACAATCCTGTGTTTTTGTGATTTAGATGAAAGTACCCCCTTTTCCATGTATTTAAATAGAATATTGCGTGAAGTGAGAAAGGAACTATACCCATTAGAAAAAAAAAAAGAAGGATTAGAAGTGGTTGTCCCAGATAGGTTGTTGGTAATTATTGAGGAAATGTCAAAAGAATGAAAAAAGATTAATGTAAATAAAGCTGTGGGTCCTGTTGCTTTTCCAAATTGGATATGGAAAGAAGGAACAGATTTGTTAGCACCATGAGTAAGTCATATTTTTAATAGGTCAATGATAGCTGGGAAAATTTCTTTACAATGGAAGCAAGGAAAAATTGTTCCTCTCCTGAAGGTGATGATACCAAAGAATATGTCAACATATTTTATACCAATAGCTTTAACATGGACAGTATCTAAAGCATGTGAAATGTTTATTTGTAAGGATTATAGAGATTGTAGAAGGTTTATTGGCTAATAACCAGTCTGGGTCCTTGAGGGGTTGCTCAACCACTGATGCCGCTTGAAATTTTTGGAATTAAGTATGAGAGCTTGGGATAATGAGAAAAATGTAAGAGCTGTGTTAGGAGATTATATGAAAGCTTTTGACCTTATTGACCATAGAATGGTAATAAAAAAAAATAAAAAAAACTGGAACGTTTTAATATTCCAAAATGTATTGTAAATTTGGTGTATGATTTTTTTTTCCATAGGAGGTTACAATGGATTGAAATAGAAAGTATGAAATCTGAGGTAGCACGTGCCATCGGAGGAGTCCCCCAGGGTACCAGACTGGGGTCTTTATTGTTTCTGATCATGGTAAATTAATTAAACACTAAAGGTCCACGTATAAAGTACATGAATGATACTACAGAGTTATAATAATAATAATAATAATAAAATTTATTTCATTAAGCGCCTTTCAAATATTTCAAGGCACTTTACAGTCTTCATACATTTATCATAATCAAAGACAACTATAACAATACAACAGATAAATAAATAAAATGATTTAAAATACAACAGGGAAGGCCTGAATCCATAAAAATGATTTTAAGGCCTTCTTAAACCCATCCACAGTTGAACTTTCTCGGAGCTGGCGGGGCAAAGAATTCCAGAGGGTGGGAACCACAAAGCTAAATGCACGGGCTCCAGAGGACTTCAAATTCACCCTCAGATCTCCAGCAACCCCTCGTCAGTCGAAAGGAGCTGTCCTTAGAGGGTGTAAGGCACCAGAAGCTCTTTCAGGTAGTCGGACCAACCGTGTAGGGCTTTGTAGGTCAAAAGACCCACTTAAAGGTGATCCGCTACTGTATAGGCAGCCAGGGCAGAGTGCGAGCACAGGGGTGATGTGAGATCTTCTAGACACCCCAGTCAACAAACGCGGTGCAGTATTCTGCACTAGCTGCAAGCGGTGGATTTCAACCCCAGCAAGCCCTAGGTATAGGGAGTTGCAATAATCAAGACGTGATGTCACCAAGGCATGGACCAAAACCGGCAAACGCCAGGTGGAACCAGGTGCCAAATCCTGGAGATGTTTCTAAGATGGAAAAATGAAGTCTTGACTACTGCAGACACCTGATAACGGAGGGTCAAACCAGTGTCGAGCTCCACACCCAGGTTACGCACCCGTTCAGAGGTGGGGATCTGGTCTACCCCAAGAACTAATCCAGAGGGGGACTCTATCCCCGACCCTCAGCCCTGCGACCAGGGTCCACCACCATAACCTCGGTCTTTCCCGAGTTCAACTTTAATCCACTGATATTCATCCAGTCTTGGATATCAGCGAATTGGACATTTGGGAAAGTTTTGAAAATAGTACCATGCAACTTTATTTGGATTATAAAGGGAAATGGTCAGAAAAAAAAATTATGCAAATAAATCCCACAAAAACTAGGGAGATACGCTTTGGGAAGCAGAATAGATGGATGGGAATAAAATCATTGAATTTTGGAGAAGAAGATGTGGAAGTGGTAAATAAAATTAAGTATTTGGTTCTTTTTTTCCAAAATGATTTTACTTGGGCAGAGCAAATTCTAACTATGGTAAAAAAGGCAAATAGCAAGTTATATTTCTTAACGATTTTGAGACGGGCAGGTTTGAGTTTTTACCTGATCTAGTTTACTATTTTTCTACAGTAGTTAGGCCAGTGGTAGAGTATGGGGCAGCAGTCTGACATGGCGGGTTAACAAAAAATGAATCTGAAGAAGTAGAAAGGGTACAGAAAAGGGCACTTAGAATAATGGTAGAGTGGGAAATGAGTTATAGGGAAGCATTGCTTAAATGTGGGTTGGAAAGGTTGGATATTAGAAAGGAAAAAATGTCAAGAGAAACTTTTAGAAGAATTTGTGATCTTGTTCATAAATTACATTGTTTGCTTGTACCAAAGGATACTACAGGATATAATTTAAACGGGATGTTGGAAAGACCATTAGTAAGGACTCAAAGGTATAGTAAATCTTTCTTTGTGCATTACCTGGATGTGGTTTAGTGAACATCCTTTTTGAAATGTAATTTTTATGAAATGTTGGGCCTGTGTATATATGTGTGTATATAAGTGTGTGTGTGTGTGTGTGTGTGTGTGTGTGTGTGTGTGTGTGTGTACGCGCGTGTGTGTCAAATGTTATTTATTTTCATATGGTATAAGCACTATACAGTATATAGTATAGTTTTATGCTTATTAATCTAAAAGTGATCTTTTGTAAAATTGTATATGAACTTCAACCAGCACAATTGTGTTTGGTTGCAATATTAATAATAATAAATCAAATCAAAAATGATATGTCACTCATCTTGCAGCCCCTGGTGATGGCATGGTGGTGGTGCCAAAATGTCCCCGATCATCTCATCAGGTTGCAGCAGATGTCCATGCACTCAGGTAGGTGGGGAAAAAAATAGAAAATGGGAACAAGATCTATGTGTAACCCCCCCCCAGTTTGGGGGCCTACTAAAATTTACTCTCTTGGCCCTTTGTGCACTTTGGTAGGTAGGCCCTGGGTGGTGCCCTCCCCTTGGGTGTGGTTACCCTGTCCTGTAGGGTATAAATTGAGAGAAGCAGGCAAAGCCAGGAGGCCAGTGGGACTGCAAGACACAATTGTGGGCCGTGATTTGAACCCTGGCCTGGGGGTTTGCAACCTAGCTCAGTGGTACTGGTTCAGCACGTGGGATGTTTGAGAGGTGTGCAGGAAAGCAGCTGGTGGGACAGGAGCTTGTGGGAGAAGGAGCCATGGCCTAGAGAAGTTGTTTATGACCCCCCTTATGCACCACAGCACTTGGGCAGGTTGGACCCTGTCCTGTATGTAGTCTATGTGAGGCAGTGGGGCATCAGCGGCAGTGGCAGAGATGTAGCATGGCCTATCGGTGATAGCAGCACTGGGTAGGTTTTCCCGTAAGCAGCTGCCTTGGGTTTTCAGTGGCCTGCCAGGAGTGAGAAGTGCTGGGCCCCCATTTTCCTGGTGGTGAGTTTGGACCAGGTGAAGGTGGTCCCCGGGCCTGGCATTAGGCCCGTATGCTGTAGGATGTCTGGATTTCTGAGGAAGCTAGCAGTAAGAGATCTCCCTGCTTTGTTGTGGCCAAGTGCAGGTATGGTGCAAAGCAGAGTGGTTTTGTCAGGCTGATGTGTAATCAGGGGTGTGTTTTGAAGAGCCCTTGTGCAGAGTTAGGACTTGGTGTGTTGCTGCCCACCTTTCGAGCCTCTGGGCTTGTCCATCTAAGTGAAGCCCACTTTTCTGGCCTGCCTAGGCCTAGGTTTTGTGCCACAGCTTCGGTGCTGCAGACATTGCTGCATTACATCCTTTGTACCTGTCCTCCATTGTGCTTCCAGCCCCATGAAGCTGAATTTTGTGTTTTATCAATTAATTTAATGCATTTTTTTATTCTTTTAAAATCTGGTGCTCCTGTCTATCCATGCTGCCTGTCATCCTAAATCATTTGCCCCAGATCCAGCTCCAGTGCCTTACCTGCCCATGGTATCCAGCTTCTTCTCCATCCTGCTATGCTGTAAGGATCCATCTCCTCCTTGACAGTATGAATTTATCAAGGTAGGCCAAGCTTTCTATTTTAATTGTTTGGGATCTCATAAGTATTCCTGGCTTATGCCCCCAGCAGATTTAACATCAGGAACCCTAGAAACCGCTGGAGGGTGAGTTACATACTATATGTATGCCACCAGACCCTCCATGCCACCCCATCATCCAATGTACCACACTCACTCCTTCACCCACATACATTGTCTTTCTCATGCATTCTTCCCAGGTGGCAGAAGGGTAGACCCACAGAAAGGGGTAGACCAGGGTCAGTGGAATGTAGAATGCCTACCAAAGCTGATATCTAGTGCTGGTAGCTGCAGGGTGAGTCCAGTGGATGAAAGGGGTGAGAGGCAGGCCTGACGGAGTGGTGTGTCTAAGAGTCATGGAAAGCATAACTCGATGAAGGAAAAAAGTATATTGAGTAATTTGGAGACTCATTTTGGTTTTACAACCCAAATTTGCTACAGCCTGTTAAAAACATCTGTTTACATGGTCATACAGTATATGCATGTGGTTCCATATCTGAGGCCACTTATCCAGATGCCTGTTATGTAGTACTGTTTTCTATTTCATCTTGCTTTCATGTATGCTGCTACTGTTTATCTTCTTAGGTATCTACCTTGTTGTACCAGGAACTGTTTTGTATGTCATATAACTGTAATGGCATTGCTGAACCAAACCAATTTGGCCAAATGGTCTTGCGCAGTTATTACAGCTGACAACGTTTAGATGAAGTATAGGGGACACCCTGTCTGGCACAGGTTATCGACTGACTGGAGGGTTTTTATAAATTTAGTTACAGTTTAAACAGTTTAAAACAATCCTTGAAAATAAGCATAGGTTGTCTTATTTTGCTGCAAGCAATAGACTTCACAAGTTACCATGTAGTTGTGACAACATGTTTTTTCATTGTTGCTCCTTTCCTGATCTCTGAAGCCTACAGTACTATGATGATGTCATTTTAGTCCTAAGTGTCTGATCCACATAGGTTTCTGGATTATGTTCAAAATGAGGATATCCTCAGTGGTAACTAGCTAGAACAGTGCTACCAGAATAGCTCAAGGAAGGAGAGAGCTAGTCTGGACAGTGCTGCCACGGACGGTGAGAGGAGATTGACAGCGCTTGCAGCAAGCACTCCCCAGGTTGCTGCCCATGGTGCTGCCACAGGACAAGGGTAGGAGCATTCAGGAGGCTGGCTGAGCTGCTCCTGTAGTGTGGAGGGCTGAGGAATGGAACAGCTCAAGTGGGTGGCAGTAAAGACCATGGTTCTAATCCTGGTCTCCCTTGCGTTTGTTGATCAGGACTTCTATTTTTTTTTTACAAGGGGCTGTGGAAAGGAGTATTCCACAGCCCCACAAATTCTTTATTTCCCTGTGATCTGCTCCTCCTGGAGTTGGGATCATTTAGTACGGGGGGTGTGGGGGGCAGAGCCTGGTGGCATTTTTTCGGGCATGATTGTTGCCTGTGCTGTTCTTGCTGGCACTCTTCTGACCTAATGCCTATCCCAGCTACTGTCATGATCCCCCTGATGCTTGTCAGCACTGGATTGCATCCACCCCCTGCCTCCCTACTCACTGGTGTGGAGCCACATGCTGGGGCAGAGGACAGGAGGGCTGGGTGGAGTGGGACTGGACCATGGGCATCCTGTTGGATACCTCTGCTGATCTGCAAGTGAATCCCTCAAAAGGTCTCGTACCAGTGCTCTGGGAGAGAAATAAGCCAGCAGTGAAATCTCACCTTCAGGTGCATGAAAAGTAGTTTTAATTAACAATTTCAGTGCAAGCAGATCAACTCCATACAAAGACTACAGACAAAGACCTCAGGGCTTCGACTTAATGTTCTTCATCAGGGGTGTTTGGTGGAGCCACCCACTGGAGTAGATGATGACAGGGTGGGCAGAGTGGGACTGAAAACTGGGCATGCAGTTGAATCTCCATGACAGTCTGCAAGTGGATCCCTGCCTGTACAGAAACTGGGAATCCCAATATGGCAGTCCTTCAAGACTGCCGCATCCAAACCAGAATACAGTATATGACAGTGGACAGCATACTGACTGGTGCTGGTGGTGCTCCCAGTCCACTGTGGAAGCTCCTCGGGCTGGGGACTGAAAAAGGGAGGGTCAATCGGGCCCAGAATCAGGTGTTGTTGCCAGGTGGAGGGTCCATAGCCACTAATGCTGCTCTTGGGCAGGCATAGTGTCTGCTCCCTACTGGCCTCTGTACCATGGAATTTACTTGATATTGGGGTATAGCCATCCACACCCTGGCCTGCCCTAGTTGTGTCTGCCCATGTAGCCTTGCACGAGAGTCAGGGATCAAGCATAGATGGGCAAGGATCGCACACTGTGGATGTTGCACAGTATCTCAAGGTGTGCATCCTGCTCCTAAGTACCCCACACACATAGAGACAGACCAGGACTTATCTGTGGATCAAGAGCCTAGTCTCTAACTATCTCCACTCCAGTCTTTAATGAAAAGCTTACTTGGGCCGGCATCTTTGGGAGGGTGGTGGGGTGCACAGGGTGTGCAGCAGCCATGATACTGGACTGGGCTTGGAAGTTCGGTGGTTGCCCAGTGTGCTACCAGCTAGCACAGCTTAGGGAGGAGGTTGCGGGGATTAGGAGAAAGCTGGGGGAAGGGGGTGGTATGGTTGGGGAAGGGGGCTGGAAATCTCCCACAGGGTTGCACCAAGCACTGGGGGTGGGGGCATAGGGAAAGGAGTGCAGGAGAATACTCAGGGGTCACATAGGGAACCTGGCAGAGGGTGTCCAAAAGGACACTATCAAGGAAGCAGGCAGGTAACTGGGGGCCCTCACAAAGGGGGACGGAGGGACAACTTTCTCAGGGAAGTAGGCAGATGGCCAGGGCTGGACAGAAGGAAGCAAGGCGGGGAAGTGGATCAGACCTTACACTCAGTAACCGCTTCAATTCTCTTCTGCTCAAGGATGAGGGGGGTGATGTAGCCATGACAGGGGTAATTAGAGATGGAAAGGGAGTGGGAGGCAGGAGGCAGGGGCCAGATAGCAGGAAGAACAGGGGGACCTGGAATGCAGGAGAATGGGGAGCAGTGAATCAGAGCAGGAGGGGCAGGGGGAAGAGGGAGGAAAGCACAAGGAGAAGGACCAGTTGGGAGGAAAGGTAAAGGAGAAGGACCAGAAGTACAAGGAGGATTCAGTAAAGGGAGCTGAGGGTTTAGGCCAGGGGAGCACGACTAGCAAGGAGGAACTAAATGGAGACAAGAAGGAAGGGAGGATGAGCCAGGCTAGTTTAGCAGATGGGGAGAAGGACCAGTTGAGAGCAGTGAGGGGGAGTAGCAAGGAACAGAAGGATACTCAGGAGGAGGAGAGCATAGGATTGGAGAGGAGGGGTGGCATGTGGCACCCAGAAAGGGGAGGAACACAGAGCCAGCTGGGTGGAGGGGCCTGTAGAAAGGATGAGGGACATGGAAGGGGGGAATGGAGGAAAGGAGGGTCAGAGTGCTCCTGCTGGGGGATTCTATTATCAGGGGTATCAAATGGGATAGGGAGGAGAAGCCTGGCCAGTTAGAACAAGATGCTTCCCTGGACTAACGGTGCACAGGGCTAAGCCACGAGGTATATCAGCTGGCAAAGTTGTGGGGTTCCCCAGACATACTAGTCACCTGGGTACAAATGACATTGAGGGATATAGAAGCTAGAGATACAGGCAAGATTCAGGGAGCTCGTGAGGGTCTGTCATGACATAGGATGCACAGTTTCCTTCTCAGAAATCCTGCCAGTGCCAAGGGCTAGTGGGAACACAAAAGGAAAATTAGGGAGATAAACCAGTGGCTCAGGGAGTGGTGTGAGGCCAGAGGGTATGGGTTGATGGGGGATTGGGGGGAGACCTGGGAGGATAAGGAGCTGTATGCTAGAGATGGACTACATCTCAATTTGGAGGGGAGGGGAATCCTTAAGTTGAAAATAGAGGGGTTCATTGGTGAAAAGTGGGGTTTAAACTTGTGAAGGGGGTGGGATGGGAGAAAAGGCTGTCAAGGGGTGCTGATAAAGGAGGACTCTATCTCCACCCCTGGGGACCAGGAGGATTGCAGGAAAAGGCCAACTGGCAAAGTGCAGACCAGGGAAAACAGAATCCATGGGAACATGAGCAGGGAAATGGAACTATAGGAAAGGGTGGAAGGTAGTCCTGCTAAATGCCAGGAGCTTGGGCAATAAAATGCCTGAGCTCCAAGCGATGCTAACTGAGGGAGCAGTGGATGTGGCAGCGGCCACTGAGACTTGGGCCACTGCAAGACATGACTGGGACCTGAACCTGGAGGGTTACACTATGTTCGGGAAGGACAGGAGGGAGGGAAAGGGAGGAGGGGTAGCAATGACAGTCAAAAACTGCATTGGCATAGAGGGAGTAGAGGAGGCGGAGGGAACCGTGGAGGCGATTTGGGTCACCTTGATAACAAGGGGGCAAGAGAGTAAAAATAGGAGTGGTGTATAGACCCCCTGCCCTGGCGGAGGAGCTGGAGGACAGTCTGGAGGCAGATGTTAGGAGACAATGCAGACTGGGCAGAGGAACGGTGGTGGTGTTGGGGGACTTAAACATGCCAGGAACAGACTGGGAGACTATGACTTCCTCTGTGACCAGGGAACAGAGGTTGTTGGATGTCTTTCAAGATGCGTTCCTAACTCAGCAGGTGAGGGAACCGACCAGGGAGGCACGGGTACTGGATGTGGTCCTGGCAGACAGTGACCAGATTGGGGGCCTGGAGGTAAGGGACCCATTGGCGGGGAGTGACCATGCCACGGTCTGGTTCTGCCTGGACCTAGGAGGGGTAGAAGGCTGCACAAAGACGAAAGTAACCGACTTCAGGGGCGGATTTTAAGGAAATGGGAAGGATCCTTAAGGAGCATTTGGATGGGATTGGGTCAGACATGGACGCTGATAGTAGGTGGGAAATCATCAGGAGAGGGGTGCAGGATGCTACCAGCACCTGTGCAAGAGTAAGACGAAAATGCGGTAGGGCCCAGAAACCTGTTGGTGGACCAGGGAGGTCCAGGAGGTGGTGGGGGAAAGAAAGCAGCCTATAAGCAATTCAAGTGCTCAAGGAGTGAAAGGGGTCGAGGGAGTAAGAGCTGATGGCTAGAAGGCACACTAGAGTGGTGAGGGCTAAGCAAGGCAAGGAAGGAGCAGAACCTGGCCAGGGAAATTAGGAGAGGAACAAGGGGTTCTTTAGATACATTTGGGAAAACAATTGGTGAAGGGGCAGATTAGCAGGATTAAATCAGGGGAGATGGGCACAAGACCGGGGAGCAGGCTGAGGTACTAAATGAGTACTTCACCTCAGTTTTCACTAGGAAAATGGGGTGCTGCATCATACATGGGAGGAGACAGAGATACTGAGGAGGGGGACCCTTACCGATCGGCAGGTCTGGGGAGGAGGAGGCATTACTGGCAGGTGGGGGAGAGCTAAGCAGGAGAAGGGATGCGGAAGTGGAAATCACAACTGGAGAGTGAGGGAAGCCCTCAGCTCCCTTAAGATGGAGAAAGCACCGGGCCAGATAAATTACATCCCAGAGTGCTGAAGGAACTTGCAGATGTCCTGGCAAACTCCTGGCAGAGCTTTTCACCATCTCTCTGAGGACAGGGTGGGTGCCCCAAGACTGGAAGGTGGCGCATATAGTGCCTATCCACAAGGGGGGATCAAGGGAGGTGGCAGGGAACTACAGGTCTGTCAGCCTGACCCCGGTGGTGGGCAAGGTGATGGAGGGCATTGTCAAGGAATTGCTAGGGGGGGACCTGGATAAGTCAGGGTGCCTGGACGATAGACAGCATGGATTCATCCCGGGGAAATCGTGTCAGACAAACCTGGTGGAGTTCTATGACTGGGTGACAAGTGCCTTGGACCTGGGTAGACCAGTGGATGTCCTCTTTCTGGACTTCAGCAAGGCATTTGACTCTGTTCCTCACGTGGGCCTGTTGGATAAGCTGGGAGAAATGGGGGTGGGGAACCAGATGATCAGATGGATAGGCAATTGGCTCCAGGACTGGACCCAGAGGGTCGTAGTTGGTGGGATAGTCTCATCCCCAAGGAGGGTCATTAGTGGAGTCCCACAGGATCAGTCCTGGGCCCCTTCTGTTCAACCTTCTACGATCTGACATAAGGACAGGAATCAGGAGTGAGATGAGTCTCTTTGCGGATGACTCAAAACTGGGGGCAGTGGTGGATGGGGAGGAGGGGAGGGTGGCCCTACAGGGGGACCTGGAGGCTCTGGAAAGATGGTCTAGAAAGTGGAAGCTGAGGTTCAATGCAGGGAAATGCAAGGTACTCCACCTGGGGGCCAGAAACCCAGGTCAAGTGTACACCCTGGGGGGGGAAATGCTACAAGTCTCGATCGCTGAGAGGGACCTGGGGGTGGTGGTGGATGTCAAGATGAACAACTCTGAGACTTGTAGGAGGGCAGCAGCCAAGGCCAACAGGATGCTGGGATGCATCACTAGGGGGATCACCTCCAGAAGGAGGGAAGTGATACTCCCTCTGTATAACTGCTTGGTGAGGCCGCACCTGGAGTACTGTGTGCAGTTTTGGAGGCCACACTTAAAGCGGGACATTAACCTCCTGGAGAGGGTCCAGAGGAGGGCAACCAAAATGATTTGGGGTTTTGGGGACAGGACCTATGAGGAGAGGCTCGAAGAGCTAAATATGTACACATTGGAAGAGAGAAGGGACCGGGGGGACATCATAGAGGTCTTTAGGTACATGAAGAGGGTAAATAGGGGAGGAACAGTCAGGGTGCTCCGAAGGAAGGAGGAAGGGGCCACTAGAGGGCATGGCTGGAAGCTGGAGGGGGGAAGATTCAGGGGAGAAAGGAGGAGGTGCTAGTTCACTGAGAGGGTGGTGGAGCCATGGAATGCACTGCCTAGGGGTTGGTGGAGGCAGAGACAGTGGAGGGGTTCAAGAGGGGGTGGGACAGGTACAGGGGAAGGGTTCTGGAAGCAAAATCCAATACAGCAAGAATATCCGAACTGGGAAGGAGAAGCCAGAGAAGGCGAGGGACAGCAAGGTCAGCACCCAGGTTGGGGACTGACTCAAACGAAGCAGACACGAAGACCGTTAGGCCTATTCTGCTGGCATTTTAGTATGTTAGTATGTTAGTAACAAAAAAAAAAAAAAATATGCATTCATAGTGTCAGGATTCATGTTTATGTGCCACAGCAGTCAGTTCCCCTGATTTAACCAGAAAGATAACAGTGCTGTAACTAAAATGACATCATTCTGTTTTCCACAGAATGTTCTGGCTCTGAGAACTCAGTGCCGAGTCATCAGTGACAAAAACACAATTTAATGTCACATGACAACATTGTATTTAAAAAAAAAGAATAATTTATCAGTACACCTCAGCAGTGAAAATAACAAAAAACACATTTATTTCTATTGATCTTTAATGAATGTCCAGAAATATATCCAGCATTACATGGCAAATCAGTATATCTTCATGGATCAAGTGTACATGTAAGTGTAAAATATACAACTACGTGTAATGCATATCAGTCGAGAGGTATGAAGAAAAGAGAAAAGAGCATCTGTGCTGTGGCTGTAAATAATCCCTCAGCATAACCATATGTAGCCAGGAGAGGTCACCAGTTACACATCCTACCAGCCTCCGATAACATTACAAAATGCAGACATTGTAATATTCTGAAGCCTGAAACAGTATTTGATATATCCCTCTCTTTATGCCCTCATATGAATGAGTTGTCAGCACTTTCAGGTGTCCAAGACAGGCAGTCCATGCTTGGTTTGTCTTGATTTGTATCTGAAATCTTGAGCTGCCATGGTTAAGAACAACTTTCAGCCCCCCCCCCATGTGTTTTATTCTTTTAGCAGCAATAGAAAAGCTGCAGACATGATTGAGACTACAATGTCGTAATGTGGCATCTCATCAGACCCTAACATACTCTTCTATCATAATAGGCAAGCAGAAAAATACAAGCTCTACTTATCCAAAACAGAGATGTAAGCTCCACCCTGGCCTTTCTCTAGTCATACCTGCCATTTTGTGTCATTTTTATGTTTGCTTGCACGATGTGCAAAACATAGTGCCATCATCCGAGTTTTGGGGTGTGGCACCCTGTCTTCCAATTCAGTCAGTGTGTTTGCAGGCACGCCACAGTTCACTAATGAGACCTGCAGCTGTCTATGACAGCAGTTGAAAATGCAGTGCCGTGACAGCTGAAAGGGAGAGCTACGCTTCAGTGAGCAGCGATAAGATTGTGAGTGCTCATGCACTCCTCCAACACACAAACATGCATATTGCGTGCTCATCGCCCCTCCCACGCACACACTGTATGGCTGATGGGGTGCCCAATCCTCTGTCAGCTCTGCTGCGATCCCCCACAAGAGAGTTCCAGGTGCCACGGCTGAGCCACCCCAAGCATGGCAACATTCTGTATGTACCGCGAGGGTTGCCCAATCCCCGTTGGCTCCACTGTTTACCCTCCCAAGAGACTACCAGGTGCCACGCTGGGAGCCCACTCCAATGTGGCAACAGTCTGTATGGCTGACGGGGTGCCCAATCCCCAGCGGCTCCACTGCCCCCAAAAGTTTTCCATCTGCCACACTGGGAGCCCACCCCAGCGTGGCACAAGTCCCGATGCCATCCTCCCAAAAAGAAAAGCACCTGAAAAGAAAAACTTCCTCACTGACTGTCCTGACCTCCTTCTCCCAACCCGTGCCACCCTCTGGCACCCTGCTTCCCCTCCCACCTCACCCATACTTACCCCTCCGAGTCCGGGCGCACGATCTCCGTGGACTGGAACACGCCTGCACTCTTCAAAGACGACCGAACTGAGGAAATGCCGGTAAGCTGTATAATGGGATAAATAGGGTTTTTTCAACTTTGATGCATATCTCAGGCATTTTGGGGAATTTTTTTCACCAAATTTTCAACATGGGGTTTTTGGGACCCCACCTTATGAATTGTGTCACTACCATTTTGTTAATCGGGGCCCGAAAGGTGATTTTGCAGTCACTGCATGGAACCACCTTTCAGGACCGATTTATGAAATGACAGTGTCATAGTTCATGAGGTAGGCCCCCAAAAACCACATGTTGAAAAATTCCCAAAAATGACTGTTTTACGAGCATGCATTGCGCTGTTGCTACGTACGCTCGTAAGTTCATGAATTTTCAATATTTTCACTCCAGATTTTCAACATTGCCATTTTACCACACTTCTTATGAGCAGTCCAGCTGTCATTTTTCACCTCTCACCCAAATGTATTTCCGTGCATGTAGCGCACAATGGTGCAGTCGCTGTGTGAAATCAATGTTCGAGACAGATTAAGGAAATCACAGTGATACTGATCATAAGCAGAGGTATTAAAATGGCTATGTTAAAAATCTGGTAAAAAAAGTCCATAAAATGACTGTGTTACTAGCGACCATTGCGCAGTTTCCACGCACCCTCGTAAGGTAATGGATTTCTAATATTTTCAGTCCAGATTTTCACCCTGAGTTTTACATTTCCTATGAACAGTACAGCTGTCATTTTTCACACACCAATGGCTCGAAATGTGTTTTCGCACTTAGAGCCCAGAAATGCGTGTTCACTGTGGAAATCACTGTTCGGGACAGATTAAGAAAATCACAGTGACACTGTTCATGAGCGGAGGTTCCAAAATCCCTGTGCTGACAATCTGCTGTAAAAAATCCCCAAACTACTTGCATTACTGGTGTGCGTTGCCCATTTTCTACGCATGCTCGTGACTTCACCAGTTTTTTAAATATTTTCAGTGCAGAATTTCAACATTGCCATTTTTCACCTCCCCATGAACAATACAGCTGTCATTTTTCACATCCTGTTCGAAATGTATTTTTCGCACCTGTAGTGCCAAATGGCATAATTAACGCTGTGCAAAATTAGCTTTGGCTAACGAACTGATATCGCCACTGTTCATAAGGTGGGGGTCACAAAAAACCCATGTTGAAAATTTGGAGTGAAAATGACAACGAACGCCTGAGGCGTTAGAGTTTCCGACCATAACGCCCCACCTTGTACAGATTGACAGGCATCAGGGGTGTGACTTGGGATTCTCGGCTGTAATGCTCATACCATTCCACACCCTGTAGCCAGTGACAGGCATCAAGGTGTGCCTTGGACTCTTTGGCTCCAAAGTTCACCCCATTCTCCTATACAGCACACATCTCATCGTATTTCCTGATGGAATGGGGTGAGCATAAGGGCCAAAGACCCAAAGGCACACAGTGACACTTGTCGGTGTCTGCAGGGAAGAGTGTGGTGAAATGGCGTGGCCGTTATGCCTGATGACCCAAAGGCACACCCCAATGCCTGTCACTCTCTGCGGGGTGCTGGTGGGGTTGGCTTCAGTTCAATACTTCACTGCCATTCCTATTATGCAGCTCTCTAACTCCTACACTACCAATGCCAATGCCAGCAAGCAAACATTCGGCATTGACAAATGCTTGTTGTTCATGTCACAGGCAAAAGGCTTGAATTCACAAAGTATTTCTGACTTGACTATTTCAGCCATCTGCATTTTTATCAAAAACTAGAATGGTTTACATGTGCCAGGTTTGTCAGGCCTAATGAACTACCAAATTTGAATTACCTAATCAATTTGCTTTTACCTCAAATTCATGCCTAATGCCTACCAAATGTATTTATATTTTGTTGTGTCAGTGGCTCATTAGGTAATATGCTCACCAGTGGGACTGAAAAATCAAGGTCATGGGTTCTAGTCCCTTTCCCCTTATTCTTTCTTATTACGTTATATGTGTGAAAACTGGATGTTTGTCCCTCAGAGTTCATCTGCTCCTTCTGCTTATTCCCCATCTGAGGTCATTTTCCTCTGCTTGGGAGATCATTTCCATAGCCACAGACCCTGATGTCACTGGTGAGATAATGACTTCAAGCAGTGATTATGTAGCAAGGATCAGATGAACTCTAAGGCCATATTTACAATGTCACATTTGCACCACAGGAACCAGATTGGACATGCTGCTGTGGTGCAAAGATGGCAGTGTGGACACATAGAAACCTAGAAATTATCAGCAGATTAGGAACGCTAGGCCCGTCTAGTCTGCCCATAAGCCCTATGCTTGCTTGCAGCCTCTGACTCTATTGGATCAGCAGCTTTTCCCCCCTCCTTCCCATCTCTAAGGTTCCTTTATGCCTGTCCCAGACATGCTTAAATCTCTCCACTGTGCTCGCTCCCCACCACCTCCTGTGGCAGACTATTCCATTTGTCCACCACCCTCTCCGTGAAGAAAAACTTCCTCACATTATCCTTCAATCTGCCACATTCCAATTTTATATCATGCCCTCTCATTTTTGTACGCCTCCTATATTGGAAGATGTCTCCCCCCTGCACCTTGTTTATGCCCTTAAGGTACTTGAATGTTTCTTTCATGTCCCCCATTCCTTCCTCTCCTCCAGTGAGTACATATTGAGGTCCTTTAATCTCTTCTCATATGTTTTCTGATGCAGGATCTGTGTCATCTTAGTCGCCCTTCTCTGGACCGCCTGCACCCTATCAATGTCCTTACGAAGGTGTGGGCCCCCAGAACTGCACACAGTATCCTAGGTGAGGCCTCACTAGTGTTTTCTACAATGACATCACCACCTCCTACCTTCTGCTAGTGATACCTCTGCTATATACCACAACGTGTCACTGGTCCTCCCTGCAGCCTTTGTTCTCTGCTGAGACATCTTTATGTCATCTGAAATGATAACTCCCAGGTCCCTTTCTTCTTTGATGATCATCAGCAGTCCCCACCCCCATCCTGTAGCTCTCCCTAGGGTTCATTCTTCCCAGGTGCAATATTTTGCACTTTTTTGAATTAAACCTCATCTGCCATGCCTCAGACCATTTCTCAAGCTTCCCCAGGTCCCTCCTCATTCTCTCCACCCTGTCTGGAGTATCCACCATGTTGCAGATCTTGATGTCATCTGCAAATAGGCATACCTTTCCCTCCAGCCCTTCCGCAATGTCACTAATGAAGACATTAAACAGGACTGTCCCAAGGACTGATCCTTGAGGTACCCCACTGCTCACCCCCCTCTCCTGGACTGGATCCCATTTACCACTACCCTTTGCTTCCTGTCCACTAGCCAGTTCCTAACCCAGTTTACCACCTTGTGCCCAATGCCCAGACTACCTAACTTGTTAACCAGCCTTTTATGTGGGACGGTGTTGAAGGCCTTGCTGAAATCAAGGTAGGCTACATCCACCGCTCCCCCTTGATTTACTTCCTTCGTTGCCCATCAAAAAAAATCTATCAGATTCGTCTGACACAATCTTTCTGTTGTGAATCCATGTTGCCTTGTATCCTGGGCACCACTGGATTCCAAGTGTCCAACTTTTCTTTCTTTAAGCAGTGCCTCCATTATCTTTCCTGCTACTGAGGTGAGGCTGACCAGCCTATAGTTCTCTGCCTCTTCACTACTATCACTTTTTTGTAGAGGGACTAAATGTGCCCTCTTCCAATCCTCTGGAACCACTCCGGGTTGAGTGACTTCATGAACATGGCTGCCAGAGGGGCTAATAGCTCTCTTTGCAGCTCCCTTAATATCCTCCAGTGGATGCCATTAGCCCCATTGCTTTGTCTATCTTGAGTTTTGCAAGCTCCTCTGGGACTCTCTCCTCTGTGAATGGACTAGTGTACACCTCCCTTTGAATCTGTTGCCCAACTGCAGTCCCTGACCCTCCCCCTCTTCAGTGAATTCTGAACAGGAGTATTTATTTAGTATTTCTGCTTTTTATAAGTCTCCTTCCTTACTCTTTCCTTCATCCCCATTGAGCCTTACAACCCCCCCCAAGCTTTTCTTCCTTCACTGATGTACCTATAGAATGTCTTGTCCTCTTTTCACCATCTGTGCTAATCCTTCCTCAGACAGCACCTTTGTGCTCCTAACAACTTCTCTTCTTCCATTAGACACTAACTCAATCTATCAATCAAAATCTTTATTTAACTAGGCGGACACGTTGAGCAGGGCTAATTTTTGAGGTGGACCTGGGTAGACTACAGTCAATATACAATACATATTACAAAGTCAATATGTGATACATATACAAACAAAATGGATCCAAAGGCAAATACGTGTACAAAGTGCTTAACAACAGCAATTGCATAGTCAAATATACATACAGATTTTAGGGTATTTCAAAGAATAGGGACAATATATACATGACAAGCCAGAGCAAATCCAGCCAGAGAAGTGGACCCCAGGTATAGGTAAGGAGTACCAGTCAGCACCAATAAAGTGGAGGGGGAGGAGAGAGAGGAATGTAAGCATACAGAGGGGTGGGGGATGACCATATGAGAAGGGAAGCAGAGGCACACATGTACACTACTAGGGGTAAATGGCTTAAACATAATGGAAAGCGTGCTGCTCCAGTCTGGCAAAGGAGGAGGCGGTATTCATAGGGAGATAGTGTACAGCTGAAGAGGCTTCAATTCCTATCATGGGGTACAAATGCTGGGAGTTTGTGAGGATGCTGAGGTGGATGGGGGAGTAAAAGTAACCAGGTATAGATAAGGTGAAACTAGGTAGGGTCAAGGGAGGAGCAGGAGTGATGAAGTAAAGAAAATGTAAAACCAGGCAGAGCCAAGAGAGGTCTCTGGAGTAGCTATGCCATATCATACTCTAGGTAAACTTCCTGTCTTCCTCCTTTTGGGTCTCCTTATATTTCCTGAAACCCACCCTTTTAGCCCTTACCTTATCTTATCTCCCAGCTCTTTTGAGAACCATAGTGGCTTCCTGCTTCTCTTGCCTTTGGATACCAACCTGATGCATTGGTTCGTCACTTCCACTATGGTTCATTTTGGGTGCCCCTACTGCTCTTTCACCCCTTTACCTCCCTCTTTTCCAGGACTACTTTGATACATCTCCCCATTTCAGTGAAGTCGCCCTTCTGAAATTCGAAATCCTCTTACCTTTGTGTGACTTGACTGATTCCCTGTCCCCACGCTAAACCACACTATGTGGCGGTGGCTGGTCCCAAGTCGTCCTTCTCCAGACTTCCACCATTCTGTCCATATTGGTCAGTACTAGGTCCAGAATAGCCCTGACTCTGATGGAATCACACACTGGCTGCCTGAGCTGTGCCCCCTCTAGGGAATTTAGGATGTCTCTGCTTCTGGTTGAAGCCGCTGTCTGAGTGGTCCAATCCACATTTGGCATATTGAGATCACCCAGCAGCAGAACCTCTCCTTTAGTTGTCATCTACTGAATTTCATCCACTAGCTCCCTGACCACTTCTTTCCCCTGTGCCAGAGGCTTATAGATGACTCTGTGTATTGCTGTGCCATTGCCAGGTTCTAGGGCGACCCACAGTGCCTCGGCCTCCCCCTGTCTACCTTGCACCTCTGTTGCCTTTATACTCTCTCTGACATACAGGGCCACCCCCCCACCTTTTTCCCCCATCCCTCCTGAACAGAGCATACCCTGGCACATTTATGTCCTACCTATGATCTGCAGTGTACCATGTCTCTGTTATTGCTGCTATGTCCAGGTCTGCCTCTACTAACAAGGCCTCCAGGTCTGGGATTTTATTTCCCAGGCTGAGGGCATTAGTTACCATGACCTTCCATGTTCTGCAGCCCATCCTCCCCTTGCTTCTGCTTTTGCTCTCCTGCTTCTTCTCCTCCCCACCCCACCCCACCCCAGTGATCTTCCTTATGTTGCCCTGATTCTCTTCTTCTCCTTTCCTATTGCATCAGCTGTCCCTGTCATCAACTCCTTTCCTGCACCTCAGTTCTTGTTTCTTTACCTTGTTGGGGTGGGCTGCTTGAGTTACTCTGCTCCTGTTGCCCCCCCTTGGCTAGTTTAAACACCCATCAATGAAGCATTTAAATATCCATTGAGGACTGAGTTCCCCTTCCTGGACAGATGATGTCCATCTCCCGTGTACAGGGCTACATCTTTCCAGGTGGGTCCCCAGTCCCCGGTCCCCAGTGAAGCCATATCCCTTCTCGCAGCAGCAGTCCTTCAACCATGTGTTAAAGGTACTGATTCATAGATTCCTATCCTCCTCCCCACTGCTGTGGACTGGCAGCACCTCCAAAAATGGCACGTAGCTTGCTACCTTTCCCAGGCACCCTCCCAACCCTCTGAAGTCCTCTTTTACCTGCTCCAATCTTGTCATGCTGCTGGATAGGTCATTTGTTCCCAGATGGACAATGACCTGCAGCCCTCCCCTTCTTGTCACTGCTTCAGCGATCCTCTGGATCCTCTCACCCTCCCTCAAAGCTGTGCCTCCAGGAAGGCACTTGACCTCCCTTTCCTCCCTACTGTCCTTAATCAGAGCTAATCCTTGGACAATTGAGTCGCCCAACAGGAGTAACTTCTTCCTCTCGGGTCCTCCTCCTCCTGCCCCTGAGTCTCCCCCTTGGAGGATCCTCACCTCCCCCATGGTCATAGCTTCAGATTCCCTAGGGGATTCTCCCGCTCCTCCAAAACAAGGTAGGAGTTCTTGAACTGGACTGGATGGGGGATGTCCATCTGATGACACCCTCTGACTTTCCCTGAGCCCACTTCAGTCCACACTGTCCTCTGCCTGGGCATCCTCTGTGGTAGTGGTTGGGACATGGTGGCTGCTGGGTGAGGGAGAAGGTCTCCAGCACTCCTGTCAGCTCAGTCTGGAGACTGGCAACCTCCTCCCTCAACCCAGAGAGGTGTCTGCTTATGGGGCAGCACCACAGTTCCCAGAATGTTCTCTTGAATACTGCAGCCCCGCATCCACTGCACTGTACCACTCTCTGCATTTTTCTTTTCTGTTCTGTTATTGACCCTTTTAATCCTTGGTGAGCTTTTTCTTTCCTCTCTACCCCTTTTCTTCTGTTTTTTTCCCTCTCTCTCTCTCTCTCTCTCTGTCTCTCACTCTCTCCCTCCTCTCCTCAGTCTTATCCTTGTGCTTGATCCCTTTAGCTGCGTCTAGTGTAATATTGTTTTCTGGTACCCTGTAATCCCTCCTGATGTGACACAAACAGGAAGTGGTAATGTGCGGCCCATAAGTGTCCCCCTACAAAGTAGGACTAGCCTAGGGTGGGTGGGGTGGAGGAGGGAGGGCTGGGCCCACCCATTGCGCTTATCGAGAGGAAAACAATCAGCTCCACTGAGAGCCAAAAACAATAATAAAGCTGTTAAACAGCTGCTAACGCCTCAAAGAAAACTTTGAAAAATATAACATTTAGGTATATTTCATCTCACATTCCATATATATCCTATAGCTTTATCCTCCCCATTATTTATAGTTGACAAAATCTGCATGAAAACATGCTCTTGACCCATTAGAGTTCATCTGCCTCTATAGCTTGCTCTCTACTTCATGTCATAATCCTCTGTTCTGACATCACAGTCTGTTGCCATGGGAGTAATTGTGATGTCATAAGCGTTGCATAATGACCAAGGATAGGGAGAAAGCAACAGGAACAGATTAACTCTTTAGGAGCAAAGATCCTGTTTTTTCTGCAAATGACTTCAGTACTAAATAATGGGGATGAGAAATACAGAACTATTGTGATACACAAACTGAACTCTATCTATATATGATGTTTTGTTAAAGTTCTCCTAATTGTGTCAGCTGCTCTTCTCACAATCCCCAAGGCTGTTTCACTCCATTCCCCTTTCTTGTCAATGAGCCCCTAGAAACAAATGATACCACAACAACAAAATCATGCTCCTTGTGGACAAATGTAACAGCCCCTGAAATTCAGCTATGGTGTTTCCTGCTTGGATACTCACTGAATTCACTACCTCCTGGCTCAGAGTTCCCTGCAAAATAAGACTGCTTGTCTGCACACAGAAAAATGCCACTTACTGACTCCAGGTTCCCTGCAAAAGAAAGCAATACTGCAGCATACCTTTCTCTGGTCCTCGGCCACTCCTCCTCTCCAATCCTGTGCTGCAAAGGAAAGACAAAGTCAGGTTATTTGTTCAGCATATGTTCAGGCGGAGTCCTCTGACCTCTACTTTTGCCTCTGGTCAGAAAGAACTGACCAACAAGTCATAGATTGACTATTGAAGTCCTTTGAAAAGATTTGATTCTGGTGCCTTTTACAACCTAGATTCCTATTGGCTGCCACCAGACACCATTGCTGTTCCTCTAATTCGACTGTTGCACTGTTGAGAGGAAAACAATCAGCTCCACTGAGAGCCAAAAACAATAGTACAGCTGTTAGGTTTCTCACAATCCCCAAGGATCTTTCCTCGCTCCTTCCTTGTCAATGAGCCCTAGAAATAAATGATACCACAACGACAACAAAATCACATTTCACGTGGACAAAATGTAACCTAGAAATTTAGCTGCAGTGTTTCCTGCTTGGATACTCACTGAATTCACTGCCTCCTGCTCAGGGTTCCCTTCAAAATAAGACTGCTTGTCTGCACACAGAAATAGCTGCTTCCTGCCCTGGTTCCTGCAAAGAAAGCAGTACTGAGCGTGCCTTTTTCAGTCCTCAGCCGCCTCCTCTTCTGACCCTGTGCTGCAAAGGAAAGACTAAGTCAGGTTATTTGGTTCAACCATATGTTCAGTATAGTCCTTGGACCCCAGCCTTGCCTCTGATTAGAAAGGACACTTACTTGATTGTGATAAGTCACTCACTGATACACTCCTAGAGCTGCAGCAGAGTTCTGGATGCATAGCAGAGAGAGAAGTGTAAGTTACCGCGGTGGACTGGCAGCAAAGCTCACATCATTCAACATGCTCGTGACCCATACTCCTTCAGTGCACACCCAGGATTCCTGCAAACAACCAAGAAGTGTAGCACGGCAGAATGGTGCATGGGCAGCACAAAAGGAGTGGAAAAAAATGTCCACATTGGTTTTCTTTTGTTTGGGGACAGGGAAAACCATTAGATGTCTGGGTGTGAGGGCAGATGGCAAAGATCGTTTGTGGGGTTAGGATATAATGTTGGAACTTCATCCCCCAATGTCACCCAAAACATGCCCCCCCTCCCCACAGCTGACAGCCCTTCATCAGGGCAGCTTGCATCAATGCTGAGAGGAGTCATGGACTCACATCTTGCAATACTGCAGGATCAAGAGTGACCAGAGTTGAATCCTACAGCCTAGTAAAGGCAATGTAAATGCTCCAAAAGAGACAGTGATCCCATTTCCATGAAAATATACCCAGGAACAAAGAATGAGAATGGCAAAGAACATAAATATATGGAATACAGCGTATGGAATAAAAACAGAGTTGTGATTCAATATTATGTTTTCCAAAGGTGTCAGCTGTGCTTTAAATCTAGTTGAATTTATACTCCTCTCTAGTTTATAGTTCACTGATCCAGTAGGCAAGTATGTATAATAAGAATGATTATGTATATAGGTAGAATGCTTATGCAATGTAGACTTTGACTGTTCCTCTGTCTGTCCCAAGTGGGAGCTACCAACCTTTTCAGGTACCACTGAACTCGGTCATGTGACAAATGAACCCATTTTGAGGAGGGTTCTACTCTTAAAGGTGCCACAGGGACAAGGTCTCCTTTGACTAAAGGTAGAAAATATGGAAAAATTTCCCAAAGGAGAGTGAGACACTGCCCAAGAAGAGGAGAGGGTATGTGGGGAGTAAGAATGCAAATCAGAGGCATGCTCATGTATTCAGAGGAGACAGGACTTTTGTGCACTGCCTTACCGAACTTCAGGCATAGCTTTCAATTAGGAGGTCAAATGTGATGTGTAATTAAATTCCATGCAGAAAATGTATTTTCCGGACATGTTTAAAGTCACTTCCTTTTTATTATTATTATTTTTGTCTCCCAATTTTTTCCCTGGTTCCCCATCTCCCAATAAATGATTGAGGCTGCCTGCCATGGCTGTACTCTTTCTCTGGCTGAGAGGGTGGTTGAGTGGCTAGCTTCCCAGCCAATGGCTTTACAGCTTGGTCAGCCAACTAGGTACACTATGAATGTTGAGTGGCCTGCGCTCTTCCTCAGTGAAACATGAGCCCCTCACCTCTACAACACACCTGAGCCCAGCCAGTGACTGTGTGGGATTCTTGGGCCTGCCTGCACACCACAATCTCCCATCTGGCAGTTTAGTACTTCACTACTAAGTCTATGGGACTCGACTGGGCATTGCTTCAGACCTTCTTACTAAGAATGCACTGCTACTACAGAATAGAATTTGGATATGTTTTATATACAGTAGTGCCTTTTATGCATGTAGTACGTCAAAGGGTTTTATAAAAAAAAAATGCTCACAGCAAAGTCCAAATAACGGCCACACAATAGAAAACTGAATACACAACATATCCCCAGAAAGCAAACAGAGCAGGCTGATCCAGGTGCAAAAAAATAGATCTTTTTTATTAAATTGTTAAAAAGTGCACAGGTGGTGAGGCCCCACAAACAAACCAGGTTAGTTTGTTTGTGGGTGTCTTGCCACTTGCATACCATTTTAGTTAATTATTTAATATAGCAGGTGGAGACCTGCTCTGCCAATCACAATGCATCTCTAGGGTGGTTTTATCAGGTTACGAAGGACCCCTGATATGAAAATGAGCTGATAAGGTCACTCCAGGCATGCTAATGAGCTATGATTTAATGTTCAGCACATCAGTGTTTTGAGAGAAGCTCAGTTTGAATGTGAAAACTCATGGTTCATTAATCTTTCTTTTTTCACTTACTATAATAGTGATAATGTCATGCTGTGAATGATGTCTATTTGGAACACCCAGGCTGAGATTGTCTGGTGCTCTTTGTGCCAAGGGTGTTTCCAGAGCCCTTAAAAGAGGTTGTCGTGATACCCCTTTTGAAGAAATCTTCCCTTGACCCAGACTGTCTCGCTAACTACAGACCAATCTCTAGCCTGCCCTTTTAGGGCAAGGTTATTGAGAAAGTAGTCACGTTGCAGCTTGATGACTTTCTTACCACCCATGAGGTCTATGATCTTTTCCAGTCCGGTTTCAGGAAGAGGCATAGTACCGAGACGGCATTGGTCTGGGTACTTAATGATCTCCTAAAATAGCAAGAGATCGGAAGAGCCGTTCGATCTTGGTCCTCCTTGATCTCTCTGCAGCATTTGATACCGTGGACTATGGGATGTTGCTAGATCGCCTGCGGCTATTCTGTGGACTGTCGGAACAGTCCTCAGATGGTTCCTCTTTCTTCACAGGCAGAAATCAGAGGGTAGTTTCAGGAATTTTTTCCTCTGCTCCCTTTGCTCTGTCCTGTGGGGTGCCACGGGGCTCTGTGCTTTCCCCCATGTTGTTCATGGTGTATATGCTGCCATTGAGAGACATAAGGTGTTATGGACTGAGTTTTCACTGCAATGCAGATGATACTCAGCTCTATATGTCCTTTGTACCCGAACAGAATGACGCATTATCGGTCTTTAATAACTGCTTCACTGAAATCCAGGACTTGATGAGTGCTAACTGGTTGAAATTGAATCAGATAAGACTGAGGTGTTGGTTGTGGACCCAGGTCATCGTGCAGAGAAGTTGAATCCTGGGTCTCCCTCTGGCTTGTACTAGGGGTAATCCGTTGGAGACCTTCTGAGCAGGTGCGGAATCTGGCGTAATTCTTGACAGCGAGCTGACACTGAAGGCACAGGTGTCGGCTGCTGTTAAGTCTTCTTTACCATCTGAGGAATATCGCTCGGATAAAACACCTTGTTCCACATGATGACCTTCCTGTGCTGGTCCATGCCTTTGTTTTCTCGCATCTTGATTACTGTAATGCTCTATATCTAGTGTCGCTGGGAATGGATCTCCTGCCAGAAGCTGGTGCAGAATGCTGTAGCCAGGTTGTTGACTGGTTACCAAGAACTTTCACACATCACACCTGTGCCGCGTGAACTGCACTGGCTGCTGGTGTGGTGAGAATCACTTTCAAGGTCGTGTTGTGACCTATAAGACCCTACACGGTCAGGGACTGGCTACTGCAGGTCTCTTTAACTCCACTGCCTCTTCACCACTCCGCCTCCACTGATGAGGGATTGCTAGAGATTCCCAGGGTTCGCTCTTCAGTCATCTGGGGCCAGAGTTTTTCTTTATGGCCCCAACCCTGTGGAATTCTCTACCTCGTCAGATGAGAGTGTCTGTCCACGGAGTCATTTAAGACGTCTCTGAAAAGTTATCTGTTTGAATTAGCGCTTGAATAGGTTTACTGATACTTTTGTTGTTTTTATGCTGTTATTTATTATGTTTGATGTTATTTTAATATGTAATTGCACTTTGATATGTAGAAAAGCACATTATAAATACATTTTATTGATTGATTGATTGACTAAGCGTACTAGAGAGGCAGTTTGCAAGAAAGCAGATTATGAGACTCATCTCTGCATTTTGTCGTTTTTAGCCGTAGCAGGAGCACGCCTATAAGACTGTTTAAAAGGATGTCTGTTATTGCAAAGCCCTGTCAGTCTGACTTACACAGTGATTTGCATATCCATGATGGGTTGCTCTGGAAATGAAGCTTGACAGTACTGCATGTGTATGGTTTGGAGATATGCACAAAAACCAAAACATGTTAACCAGCAAGTCAGAGCAGCAGTAGTGTTACCTCTCACAACGCCAGAAAACAGAGTTCAGTAGCGAGCTTGGGGCATCCGAAGGCCAGCCGGGGGGAGGAGGATCGAGCATCCGGAGGACTGCCTTCCTTCTCTGGGGGGAGGGCTTGCAGGGTCCGATGTATGCCTGGCCCCTAGTTGTAAGCTGGGGGAAAGGCACATGGGACTGCTGCAGAAGAACAGGAGGGGGAGGCAGATACCAATGCATGGCACGTGGGTGTGTGGGTCACATGTCATGGCATTATTGCACACTGTGCCCTTCAGGGGAAGGAAAAGGGAAAACTCCTTGGTGGCAGGATGGCACTTGGAACCTTGTAGGCCCAGCACCCAACTAGCTGGGCTCTTCGGTCCAACTACTGGATCCAGTTTCTTGGCAATAGATTGGGGGACCCCACCGACCCCACCAGGGGGGGTGGGGGGCAAGCCCTGGGGGTACTGATCAGTGGTAAATCCTGGCAGATGTTGGGGTGATAGGGCTGGGGGGGGTGTCCAAGCAGATAGGGGCCGACTGAGATGTAGGAGGAAAAAACAACGTCATATGGTGAATGCTGAACTTCTTAGTAATGGCACTTTGGACAGAAGATAAAGACCTTAACCTCAGTCTTTTTATCTGCTACCAACAGTGCCATTATTCTCTGATACAATATCCATAACACTGCATTATCACTATATTAATGTAGACCTGTTTTTTCAACTTCACCTCCCCATTCTTTCTGCTTACCCAGTGATGTGTTTTGTGCCCAGCTTTCTATTGTTCAGAGGGCTTTACTATCAAGTGAGTTAGATACCAGTAGTGCAGGGACTGTGGGCTGGCAAATATTCCAGCCATTACTGAAACTGTCAATTTTGGATACTGTTCCATTAGGAAATATTTGATTGCACCTTCTTTTCAAGGTTTTGGTCAAGAAACTCAGTGCTGGTGTAACCTCCAACCCCTGCAAATGGGGGTTTCTAAAACCTAAGTGCTCCTGCCTGGCTGGCATTCGTAAAATGCCGCTAAATGTGGGCGCTGTGAGTGCTTTCAGGAGCCTCCATGTACTGTCTCTTTAAGAGCTGTCTCTTGCAGCCATAATAAGCTTGTATGGGGGGACTGTGTGTTTTAATGCTTGAATCCCGCCCAGGCTGCTGTTTAATTGCTCGGTTCTTGCCGTCATTAAGAGTGCAGAGGGAGCCCACTTGAAAGCTGCAATTAGTTCTGGGGGGAATATAAGGTGACAGTAAAATTGCAGTTTGTCTAACCTGCCTTTCTTGCAGCTTGAACTCTTTCTGCTTAGCCCCTCCATTTTGGACCTGAACTACCGAATTGGACCAATCAGTACTGAGGGACCTTTAAAATGGAATCTGCTGTGGGTGAATCAGTATTTGGACTGCCACCTGGAGCCTGCTACAAGGGGGCTGTATGGCAGGTGCCTCTGGGAATTGTAGTTTGGACCTTGGCGCCTTTTTGCACCAACAGAGGGAACCCTGCTGTGATTGACAGTTGAACCAACCAACTGAACTGGTGGGAATCCAAAGAAAATGCCCTGAACTGTTGCTGGCAAGCCAGATGCGAGGTGACTGTGAGAGAAGGAGCTCTGTGCTGATGTGACATGTAGTTCACGCAGGAAGCACGTGGGAGGCACAAAAGTCGGTCTGCGACGTTAGAGAGTGTGTGCATCGGGCTGAACCCGAGTTTCGAAGAGGAAGACGGCAGAACCTGGCTTAGCCTCTGTAGAAGACCGAAATTTTGCTGAAGTGTGATCGGCCTGTCGGAACTGAAGCTGCTGTGAGTGCTCCCGGTTTTGCAGTGTTTTACGATCAGGGTTCGAGGAGCAGCTGGCCTGGAATGGCAGTTTCTTTACATATGAATGTGCTTATTGCTTGTGGGGAATCGCGATTTTTACTTCCCCTTGCTGTGAGTTGTGGACAGAAGCTGGAAGCAGCATCCAGCTTGATCCGGACTGAATCCGCCTGCAATCAAAGGCAGTTGGGCCCTGTCACGAGGGTCTTGTCTCCCTGCCCTGCTTTTCTGGCAATCCAGAGTGACCATTCTCCATCTGGTTCTCTGCTTGGGGTATTGTGAGTACAAATCAGGGTAGCTCCCTGCGCCTTTTATTTAATCACCAGTGTGCCATCTGATTGCTTTGTGATTTCCTTCTACGAACTGAGCCATCTGGCTCTGGATTACAAGTGTGTGTTGTGCATATATTTTCTTCCTGCAGGGCCTTATCCATCTGCACCAGTCGGCCAACCCCGGGCAACGGACCTGGCTAGCCCCCATCCTGGGTACCCAGAGAGTGTGACATTTTGGACTCTATGTGTATGCACTGTACTGTGATTTGTATATTGCCAAACCAAATCAACCTGATTGCCCTCTCCTGTGTTACTGTCCTCTGAATAAATCAGATTTGTTGTTATTGAACTATATACTGTCTGTGGTGTCAGTACATATAGAACAAGCATTGCATTGTGTTTGTGTATATTGCCTAACCTTGTTTTACAGGGGTCCTCAGAGCGTGCTGCAAGAACCAGTCCTGAGGGTAAGTGTTGTCTATATAAGTGATTGGATTACACATTCAGAGGATTGGAAAGGTTTCTCCTGTGTGTCAAAAGGGCCACTAATGGGAAGTAAGGGGGGGGGGTCACAGTTTCCCAGAGGGCTGTGTCCAAGCTAACCACTACCGACCCCGCCCTCTGGGTGGAGGCACCCATCATTGGACCTAGGCCCCTTAACCTGTTACTAGCCATATCGGTAGGGGTTATAGCCCTTGGGATAGCGCCACCTAAGGGTTATACTTGTGAATGGCAAGCATTCAACAGGAGTGAAGGCTGAAGGTGCCTGTATATTTGTGGCTCAGGCCTAGTTTTAGAAGATGTCCTGCAGGCTTTACCACTCTGTGCTGCCAGTGCAACTGAGTTGTGTTTTATTTTAATGCCTGACAACTTGTGTGTCAAATCATGTACTGTGCCCTTGAGTGTCTTATTGCACCTATAAGACAGATTCAGTGTCACATTGTTTAGAAACTAATAGAAACATTTCTAAATTATTTATAAATGTGATTTTTTTAGCTAAACTAGTTCTGCATGAAGACTGTCACTTGAGAGCACTATAGGAACATTTTCTGTTTCTGTGTTTTGTTGTGTCTTCTTCAATGTGACATTGCTGGTTTTAATTTGTTTTTCTGTTACTTTCTTCACAGTTTTACATATTCTTACAGGTTCTTTAAATGACTCACCGACTCCAGAATCATGAATGACTGTGTCCACAGTATATTTTAATGATCAAAAGGTAAAATCCACAGTGAAATACAAAGAACAAACAACTCAGCACACAGCTATACACTTCCTGGTGTGATCTGTCACCTGACACGTTTCATCCAATCAGGGCCTTTCTTACCTTTGAGAAAGCCCTTGATTGGGCGAAATGCATCAGGTGACGAGACTTCACACCAGGAAGTGTATAGCTGTGTGCTGAGTTGTTTGTTCTTTGTATTTCACTGTGGATTTTACTCTTTTTTGGATCATTAAAATATACTGTGAACACAGTCATTCATGATTCTGGAGTCAGTCAGTCATTTAAAGAACTTTTAGTCTCGAGTGAGACTTTGTTTACATGAGCCTTGGTTACGGTGCTGGTTTTCTGTCTGCTTTCATAATTACTGTTTAAACCTGAGCATGACCTGCCTAGGTGCATCGCAATCTTTGTGCACTATTCTTACAGGTTGCATAAAACACAGGCAGAACACGGCAATCTTAGCAACTGTACAAGAGTAACACTGCATTTGTTTTGGTTTTTAGACTGTGCTCTGTGGGGGAAGGGGGGATTTGTAGAAATTTTTAAGACACAGGGATTGGTTTGGTCATGAGGATGGTACTGGTACTTTTTTCAGGGGATCTTTATGTAACCCACCCTTTGTTCTCAATACGAGACAAGGGGCCTGATGTTAATTGGGGTTGGCACAGACCAGAAACAATACTGGACATCTCATGTTGCACTAACGCTACTTTTGCCGACTCCTGGCCAGGAAGGCCCCTTGGAACACTATGCCTACTTCTACCACTGACCCCTCATTTCTCTCCCACCCTCGGGACCAGGGCTTAAATGCTGGCCAGCCACACTGCTCCCTGGTGGCAGGATGATAGCACTGGCCTAAAACTTTTCTTGAACTAGGGGCACTACAGGAAGGGGAGAGGATGCAACCAGAGGCTAGTAAGTCCACCCCATGTGGGGGCTTATACCCTCCCTGTTCCTTTAAAACCATTTCCTCCTGGAAATTTGGAAGAACTGACACCTCCAGCAGCTTTTACCTAACTAGGTGAGTATGTGCACTCCCCATCCCAGCTGAAAACTCCACTGGGCACTCCTGCCCCCACCCACCTGAGTGCCTACCTATCCGCTCAGTGGAGAAAGTTTGGTCCAAAATAAATGAACTAGAAATCAAACAGTTCTGTACAGTTAAGTAAGCTGTTGTTTTAGCCAGATTGTCTATTAATTTATTAAATGCTATACTAACTAGTAACCAGATAACTTTGGACAGATTAAATCTGCTAATCTTTCATGCAGCTTACTCACCCAGGCATACTGCACTCACTCTCCATTCACTCTGTAGTAGACATGTACCCTAAAACATTTAATTATTTTTAAATGTTAAGAAAATTTAAAATGTATGTTTCCTCTTTTTTCAAACAAACAAGACAGGTTTTATTTTTTTGCTCTCCAAGTCTCGGCGTGGCAACTTAGCAATCACAGTTGGTATGCTTAGTCATTAGAAAGCATCCCTTGGGCACAGTTCTTGCAAAACCTTCTTGAGGATAGGCAGCATGGGTTTTTGTCTGTGGGAGGTCTTGCCAAACCAACTTGATACTTCTTTGATTTGGTTACCAGATCCCTGGGCATGGGCCAAACAGTGGATGTACTGTATCTGAATTTCAGCAGGCATTCAACTCAGTACCACATGGAAGGATAATCAGCAAACTAGGAGACCTGGGAGTGGGGGACAAAATGCCAAAATGTGTCAGGAGCTGGCTAAGGGACAGGATTCCAGAGGGTGGTGGCTAGGGGAGAATTCTCCAAACCTAGACCTGTAACCAGCAGGGTTCCATGGGACTCAGAATTCGGGCCTGTGCTGTTCAACATATTTATTGGTGACATTGCAGAGGGAGTCAAAAGTAAGATCTGCCTTTTTGCTGATGATACTAAGCTCTGTGGGAGGGTGGATACAGAGGATGGGAGACAGGACTTAAGGGAGGATCTGGCTAGGCTTGAGAAGTGGTCAGGCATCTGGCAGCTGGGTTTTAATGTGAAGAAGTGTAAGGTAATGCACATGAGAGCCAGAAACCCAAAGGTCAGATACAGGCTTGGGGGAGTACAGGTGACAGTATCTGAGGAGGAAAAGGACCTGGGAGTGATGGTCTGGGGTGATATGTAACACACAGCTCAGAGCTGAAAGGCAGCTCTGCCCTGTTTTAGCTACCAAATGTGTAGGCATTATCCCATGCTCATTGTACTTATACTCTGTATGATTGCTCACCCACATTTATTCTGTATGTACTGCATGAATGTCTATGTTTTATTCTGGACGGAGCCTTTGGAAACGAGTCTATGACTCAAAGTGTTGTAATTCCAATTTCCTAAATAAGTGAAATATATAAAGCTAATAAAATGCTGGGCTTCATCACAAAGGGAATCACCTTTATGAAAGAGGAGGTTATACTGCCACTGTACAGATTGTTAGTGAGACTACACCTGGAGTGCTGTGTTCAGTTCTGGAGCCCTTACCTGAAGAAGGATATCAAGCTACTGGAGGGGGTCGAGTGGTGGAACCAAATGATTCAGGGCATAGGGGATGAAATACATAAAGAGAGGCTGAGGGAGCTGAACATACACCTTAGAGGACAAAGGGAGAGGGATATGATTGAGACATTCAAGTACCCAAAGGGCATAAACAGGGTTGGTACTGAAGACATCTTTAAGTTAAGGAAGGAGGGTACAACAAGGGGCACAGCCTGAAATTGATGGGGGTAGATTCAGGAAGGAAATGAGGAGGCACTTTTCACTGAAAGGGTGGTGAAGAGGTGGAATGAGTTGCCAGGTGATGGTGGCGAAGACAGTGGTCGGTTTCAAGAGGGTGGGACAAGGTGAAGAAGAAGATTAGGACAGCGGAAGAATCCAGGGGGAGTGGGGGGGGCAGCTCCTGGAAATTAGCTGGGCTGTACACTCAAGCAGACTACATAGACCTTTGTGGCCTTTTTCTACTGGCAAATTTGTATGTTCTTATGTTGAAGGGGACACAGCATGCAGTCCCAAATGAACAGTTCCATTTCTAAGGATGCAAATCCAGCCTGAGACAGCCCTGACAATCACTTGTCACTCCAGTTAGTCCGCTTCAGATAGGGGGTCCACCATCCCGAGAAAAGTCTTTTGCAATCACTTAGTATTTCACTCTGCTCCCAACCAAATCTTGTACCAATGCAAAGTGCTTAAAGAGGGTCAGACCAGCCCAAGAGGGCCAGACCAGCCCAAGGGCTGGAGAAACACATCTTCCTGACTTTCTGAATGATCTGCTGAGAGGTATGCCCTGCCCCCCCAGGCCTCGATTGCAGCTTGATAACCATCCTTCTGAACAGCCAGTCATTCATCTTTACCTTCAATGATATCCCAAAGGCGCCCTGAATATAGGGATATTCCACAGTGGTACTCGGTATGCATTCTCCTTTCAGCCTGGGACCACTCAGGCAGATCCCTTACACTGGGGCGCCTGGTGGCCCCGGTTCAGTCACACACCTGAGTCCGGTATACCACATTAGCTGGATCACTTAATAGGAGGCCATCCATCATGTCATGGACACTTTGCACTGCACCAATAGGTGCAGGATAGTGTTGGGGAGAGTTATGGCAGGTCGGTGGAAAGGCCGAGGTATCATCTGTTGCATTTCATGATCTGCAAACTGCTACCACTTCAATGATCCTCTAGGGTTAATGCAGCAACCTCCTCCCAGATTTCCTCCTCTGGTTCCACCTTCACCACAGAACATACAGAATAGGGTGGGGCCTCACCTTGAGCTGTTGCCCTGAATGCTGTGCGTCAAGCAGGGATCCACCAGAGACCCCTGTTCTCTGGGAGACCCCTGCATACCCCTGCCCCTTCCTCTGCCACGGGGGTAGTTGACAGCCAGTGGGGTGGAGCTGGGAAGATTGCTATGCTCCTCCTCACTGCTCTCAGAGACCTCCTCCACAGCCTCGATCTTCACCTCTGGAGACTCCACTTTTACTTCTAACATCTGGTCACCACTCGCTTACACTTCTAGCTTAGCTTCAGCTCCCAAGTCCAGGCTTCCTTGGGAAAGTAGAGAAGCCATTCCCACTGAGGCACTAGTATGGTAATGCCAGAGGTAGCTGAATGGTGTCCCTTCAAAATGTCCCCTGGCACATTACAGGAGCAACTGGAGCAAAAAGGCAACTTAACTACTTCCTCTCTATGGTAGCCACATCTTACACATCTCTCCTCAGCCTTTCCCCTCCCTGCTAAGTTCCAAAGCCAAGTGAGCAGGGAGGTAGGAACAGTTGCCTGGGATGCTCCCTCAGATGAAAACCCTTTCGCCATAGTTATCTGATGAATTGGTTTTAAATTCTCACAAACAGACACTCTCTGAAGATCACACCTCTGTTCTCTCTCTCCTCCTCTCTCACTAAGGTGCAAAATGGCACCTCCTTACAGCTCCTTTCCAGACACTTCCACAGAGCCAAACGATCAGCATCATCCTTTCCTATCACCTGATACAAGTCCAGACATGGAGGTGCCAAGAGACAGAGAGAGAAAGCCACTTACATAAGGGCCTTTCAGATGCCCGCGGCTACCACAACATAATTCCATGCACCGCCAGGCCCCACACCCAGCTAGGGCCCTTGTCTCCCCCACAGCAGTAGTGCCACAGTCCTTGGGTGCAGAAATGAACTCTGGATGAGCTCCCACATCTGTAACCCACCCTTTGTCCTCAAATACGCATCTAGGGGTCTCGATGTTATGAATGGTGGGGGCACAGACCAGAAACACTCAACAGACCTCTCTCAGGAAAGATAGAAATGAGGTGGCCTACCTGAAGCCATCTTCTATTTTTCTCAGAAGGCCTCCCTCTTCCAAACAACTCACTTCTGGACAGTTGGCATTAGGGCTGGCAGAAAACCTCTTGCTTGCAGTTGACTCTCTACCACTGCTTCCTCACTGAAGGAAGGGTTCAAACTCTCCTAAATGGGAATAAATACTGAAGTGGTTAAATAAAATTCATTATGCTCTAATTCATTTAGCAAATGATCAGTCACCACAACCATCTTCTCGAACAAAAAAAACTTTATTCCTGGATGTAGAAATGATTGCATCCAAGGAAAATATTCATTTAGAACTAGGAGCAGCTCCATGGAGCTGAGAGAAGAGCTTACAAATATTCAGCATCTTTCCAGGCACACACCAGCACAGCAGCAAGATTTTATTCCTAGGCCTAGTTCTTAGACCAATCTGGCTCCATGTAAACATTTTCTTCCCTTGGGCAGAGATCTCGAATAACCAGAATACAGACTTGTACTTTATGAACCTTCCCATTTTTCTCACACCAATGTCCAGAGGGGGAGTGCCTTACTAATCTCAGTGCCAGCCAAGCTGAAATCAGGCCTCAGGGCGTATTGCAGCCATTGCCTCCCACAGCTGCTCACAATTAACCACCAATCGATATGCTGAGCCATAAACACGGTGCTCTCTGATTTCTTACAGGTGCCCAAGCATAGCATCGGCTCACATCCTTACCAAAACATGGTTTCTCAAGTGGAGCCATGGCCCTTAACAGGTCTGATGGACCTACCCCAGACATGGGCACTTCAGGTCCCAGGGCCTGCCCAAGACACGGCAGGGCAGGCCCTATGTGAATCCAAAGCCACGCCCCTTGGCTTTCAGACTTTTCTGACAGTGTGCCACACAGGAATGGTGTCCCAGAGCTGCCACTTCCAGAAACTCTGCTGTAGCCCTGCCACTGCTACAACAGCCCCATTGCCAGGATATCACTTACCTTAAACAGGGTACCAGGACCCATGTGCCACAGAGGAATTACGGTGCCATTTAGTACCCTTTCTTTCTACCAGTTGCCTCACCATCCTCCTGCAGCAGATGACCAAAACCCTCCCAGACTTACACATCAGCAAAAACTCCTACAGCCTTCCCTTGAGATCAACCAACGCCACATCGCACGATGCTGCCTTTTCCAACTCCTGACCAGGGGCCCTTTGGAATATTGTGCCTACTTCTGCCACTGACCTCTCATCTTTCTCCTGCCCTGGAGGACCAGGGCTTAAAGACTGGCCAACCATACTGCCCTCTGGTGGCAGGATGATAGCACTGGCCTAAAACTTTTCTCAAACTAGGAGGCACTACAGGAAGGGAGGAGGGATGCAACCAGAGGCTAGTAAGCCCACCCCACAAGGGGGGCTTATACTCTCCCCTTCCTCTAAAACCATTTCCTCCTGGAAATTAGGCAGAACTGACACCTCCAGTGGCCTTACCAACTAGGAGGGTATACGCACTCTCCATCCCCACTGAAATCCCCACTGGGCATGCCTGCCCCCACCCACCTGAGCACCTAGTGTACCTATCCACTCAGTGGAGGAAGTTTGGTCCAAAATAAATAAACTAGAAATTGAACAGTTCTGTACAGTTAAGTAAGCTGTTGTTCTAGCCAGATTGTCTATTAAATGCTATACTAACTAGTAACCAGATAACTTTTGGACAGATTAAATCTGCTAATCTTTCATGCAGTTTACTCACCCAGAGATACTCCACTCACTCTCCATTCTCTCCGAGGTAGACATGTACCCTAAAACATTTAATTATTTTTAAATGTTAAGACAAGAACATTTTAAAACACATGTTTCCTCTTTTTTTTTTTTTTTTAAAAATACTTTTGTTTGCTCTCCAAGTCTCGGGGGGAGGTGCAACTTAGCAATCACAGTCAGATGTTTAGTCATCAGAAAGCACAGTTCCTGCAAAACTTTCTTGAAGGGGACACAGTATATAGTCCCAAATGAATAGTTCCAGTTCTAAGGATGCAAATCCAACACAAGACAGCCCTGGCAATCACTTGTCACTCTAGTTATAGTCCATTCCAGATAGGGGCCCACTGCCTCAAGGGAAGTAGTAGTTTGGTTCCAGTGTTGGATGTTACTTTTAAAAAGTAATCAGTTATAGTTACTAGTTACTTTCTAAATAATCGAGTTACAGTTACTTATTACTTTTCCATAAAAAATAATTAGTAACTGTAACTGTAATGTGGTTGCACCCTATATGAGTGCCTATTATTGAGCCGCACTCAATATGAGTGACTCAATAATAATGCTTGGAAGTAGAGTGACTGGTGGATAAAGTCACCATATCCTGTAGAGTGAGTGTAGCAGGAACTACACTTGCTACAGCAGGATATGGGATGATGCTTGGCTTAGCTGTGCTGAGCTGGCCATGTAGCATAATGATGTATGCTATTGTTCTTAGAGCCAATGACCCAGGTTTGGGTCTAGTGACAGACAAAATAAAAATGTTATTTTTGATTCCATTTTCTTCTAAGTCCATGCCCACTGTGGAGATGATTATTTATTCTGGGGGGAATGGGGGTCTTGCCCACCACATAAAAATACATATGGTGTTTTTTCTTTGGATGCAGTAAGTGACCATCGCTATTTGCGACAGTCACCCTAATGTCCATTGCTCTGTTTATGTCGAGCGTTTTTTTTCTCGTTCTTTGTGGTCGGCCCTCATTAGCAGTCAAAGTTATCACATAATTCCCTGTAATGCTTATTACTTTATATTACTTTTGATAACATGGTTTTATTTACTGATTGAACATAGCTATGTGCTCATGAAACCCCAAGAAGTGTATAAAAGAAATAAAACAGATTCCAAAGACAATGAATATGTTAGTTTTTAACACAGTACCTATCTGACTTTTTAAACCATGGAGCAATGTTTGTTACCAGGAGTAATGGTGTCAATCTGCAGCGGGTAAAAACTTTAAAACCCTTTTCAATAGAGTGAAACCAGAGTAAATTTAACAGGGTAGTACATGCTGACTGTTTCATGTTACAGGTAAAAAGAACACTAAATATAGGCTTCAAGAAAGGTCAGCAGCACCTTACAGAAACAAATGTTTTATTGACTGTAGCAGGTAAAATCTTTAAAAACCCTCAAACAGAGACACCTGAATGAGTTTAACAGGGTAGTAAATGCTAACTGCTTTCATATTTTACAGGTGAAAACAAAGCTGAACACAGTCATTAAGAAAGGTCAGCACTTAACAGAAACAAAATGGGTGCCTTCAATGCAAAGCAGGTATTTACTACTTAAAAGAGTTAACTAAACACCCAGTGGCACTGCAGATATTGAGAGGCTAAACATCTAAAAGAAAAGAAAATAAGTAAAAGGGTGCATGCCGTAAATCTTTGCAGGTACTGATGAAACTTAACAGAGGTGGTAGCACAGAGTAATAGAAGCGTAAATGGAGTGAATACATCAGTTACCAAAGGTAGAAAAATGTTTGACACAAGTAAGTCAATAGACTATAAGGTAACCAAAATGCAGTAATAGCACAATAATGAAAGATTAAAAAAACTGTTTATTCTCCCATTTTAGCCAACTGGGAGACAAACAAAGTAGAACTCAGGAAGGGGTACTAACGAATTTGAGCAACTGAAATAAAAATTAAGGAAATTGTTTAAGAAGTAACGTTACTGAATATATAAGTAACAACTAAGCTGAAACTAATGCAATGTACAAGGCATGCCAGATAGTAAAAAAAGTGGGTTTAAACCCTGGAGAGTAACAGGGCTAATTACAAGTAGGCAAGGCATACAGCAATGTGTAAATACCTTGAAAAGTGAACTAGAAATAATATCAGTGGACATAAAAGTGTGGTTTTAAATACAATGAGTTGTTCAACGGTGCAAGTGTCCAGGGCAACTTTTTCTTAGTAAAAAAATTGGAACCTTATTGTGACTGCTGTTAAAGCAGAACTTTAAATGTGATATATTCTTGTGAAACTAATAAATGTATTTATAATTTATTTAACAGGCCTCTTTGAAATAGCACTTAGAAAAGTAAATGTCAGAGCGCATGACATTATCAAATATAAAATAAACAAAGTTTTTAAATGAAGATTTTGATTCCTTCAGTTTTTTTGTCTGAGGTCCTCCATTAACCCATCTGACTTTGCCAGTCGCAATCCCTTTACATTTCCATAAATTAGAGCTCTATTAAAATACACTCAAACACACTTCCTGCATCTACTGCTGACATCTGCAATCTTTTCCCACCACAGCTGAAGCCTAACTTTGCCAGCCACTGCTGTTCCTGGCCTTTTTCATTTCCATAACACACACCCTCAACCCCCAACACACACACACACCCTGCATCTACTACCAGTGCCTTTGGCAATCTTTCCCACAGAGCTGTATATCCTGTCAATACCAGCCACAACTACACCTTTACATCCCACTCTTACCCCACCACCACATATACCCTGCTACATCATCTACACATGGCGATCTTTCCCACATCTAGCCTGTTTTCTCCTCCTGACTATGCAAAAGCCACAACTACCCTTTAAGTTTTCATAATAAAATTTCCACCCTTACATAGCTCTGCCTACATTCACATACATGAACCCTACAGATCTACTGCCTTTCTTTGCCTTGGTGATTTTTCTCATTTCACCACAGCAGTCTGAATTCTAACTTTGCCATTGCCAGCCACAGATCCACCCCACATCACATACAATAAATTCTACCAGCACACACTTGCTTGACACACAACTTCAACGCTCTTTCCCACAGCTGAGCCTTGACTTTCCACTGCCACTGAGACACAGTTTAATTATAACTAAGACTGCCATGACATTAATGCCATTGCCAGTATGCCACACCTGAAGTCAGACAGTGTCACTTACATTTAAATTATCACACAGCACAACACACTTGTGCACTCCAGTAAATATTGCTTCAAAGAGGATTTTCTTTGAGATGGATCAGGTGATGGTGATAGACCTGGCAGGTGGGTGGGCGGATGGCCAATCAAGTGGTCTGATTTGGCAGTTCGGCACATGTGGTTTTGGTGGAAATAGGCCCTGAGCCCTGCCTGCAGATGGACTACTTGCCTTTTTCCCTACAACAGCTAGACTGGCACCTATTCCCTTGGGATTCACAATGGCTACTATAGAGGCCCATGACTGATGACTTGCAGGGGTGTAACCAGCAATCTATTAATTGTACATCGACTGGCCAATCTGTTGCCCCTCAAACAAATTTCATCAATTCCTATAGTGATTCTTAGGTATACCACGTAGCGGTGCATAAGCAGCATAATTTGTATATCAAAATGTTGCAAAGTGAGTGATATATTTAATAATAAACTGACAAATAAAATGGCATTTCTAACTTTTATTTGCACAACACATGTTACACAAAAATTGAACAAAATGGTAATATTAAATGCACGCTGAAAATAGAGTTAGAATTGATGTTTCAACCATTGGTCTTCTTCAGGAATAATCTAAAAGACAAAAAGCAGGTAAGGGAAATAAGAGAAATATATGTGAGGAAAGAAAATAGGTGGAGGCTATAGGAGAGAAAGTGATAATAGGTAAGGTAAGAATAGAATCTGGAAACCAAAAAGGTGATGATAAGTATGAAGGGGCACAGTAGAAGTGAATGAGCTAAGGAGTCCTTAAGTGGGGATTAATTAACAGGACCCAGTTAGAAGGCTGAAAGGTGAAAGCTATGTGTACAAACTCATTTTCATGCTCTGCAGATCAAAGAAATACTCAAACTGGAGGGGCCAGTGACTTACACCAGATCTGTGACAAGTGGTACAAGGACACCCAGTGCAACACTTCACCAGAGTCATTCAGCCTAATATAATTTTCCGTAATGAGACAACTGGTGAAAACAACCCTGACCCTCACCAGCAGTGGGCCTGGAACCATGCAGAAAGCAGTGGTGTGATAAATGAGGCTACCTGGTAGTCGTAGCCACCATGTTAGAGCAAAGATCTTGTAGGGCAAACCAGTATTGGGTCAAAATTCCTAAGCTAAATGTTTCAAGGCTGCACGTCTTTGCTCCAGTTGTTGTGCTATGGGTTTACACCACCCTGTAGCTCTGGCAGCTCATAATACCTAGACACTGTGACTATGCAAATCTGAATATCAGCAAGGCTGCAAAAAGTGACACCTCACAGCCATGAAATGTGCCTAAACATTTTCTTGTGAAAAAATGCAGAAAATGAGTGCTCATGCAATGCTTGTCAGAAGGCAGTTTTTTTTAGCCTGATGTTGTAATAAATTGAGCACGCAGTCAGCTGAGCAGCCTTTGTTTACACTGAAACCTGAATATCAAAAGATGCCTGCACAATCTCCGGATTCCAGTGATGTCATAAACCTCTTGAGTTTCACTCTTGAGGTTTATGAAGTCACAGGAACTCCTTGATGGATTACAGCAGCCATAACAGATGGATGCCCTTATGTTATTCTATTTATATATGAACCATACAAAGAAGCCAGCAGAAGAAGGACATTTGGTCTATCTAGTCTGCTCATATTGCAGAGTCCACAGCTTGAACTACTGTCCCTGATCCCCCTCCCCACTCCTCCCATCCTCCCTACCCATGATCTTTAACTTCCTCTATGCCTATCCCAGCCTCTCTTAAAGCTGCCCACTATTTTCAATGAGACCACCTCATCTGGTAGCACATTAAAAGTGTCCACCACTATCTCTGTGAAGAAGTGCTTCCTGACCACCCTCCTAAACTTCCACCCCTCCAGCTTAAGACTGTGCCCCCTTGTGTTATGGTTGCCACTCAACTTAAAGAGACCCACCTGTCCTGATTTATCTTATTTATCCCTTTCAAGTACTTGAAGATCCCAATCATGTCTCCTCTCTCTCCTGTCCTCCAGGAAGTACATGTTCAGTACCCCAACCTCTCCTCACATGCCTTACCCTGCTAACCTACTATATCATCTTTGTAGCTGTCCTCTGGACCTTCTCCAGCAGGTTAGTTTCCTTTTGATATGTGGGCACCAGTACTGAACTCCATACTCTAGCTGTGGCCTCAAAAGTGATCTGTACAAGAGCAGTAAAATCTCTTCTCTCCTACTACTGATCCTTCTAGCTATGCATCCAAGCATCTTGTTTGCCCTTCCTGCTGCTTTCTTGCACTGAGTGGTGTGCTTCAGTTCACTATATTACATTATGTTACAGTAACTAGTTACTTTTCGAGAAAAGTAATATCATTACAGTTACTTATTACTTTCTTTAAAAAGCAATCTGTTACTATTACTAGTTACCTAGAAAAGTAATCAGATTACAGTTACAAGTAACTAGTTACTCCCCAACACTGTTTGGTTCAGGCTTTGTTGTCTCATCCCCAAATGAGTTTTTTGCAATCACATAGTATTTCACTCTGCACCCAGCCAAATCTTGTACCAATGCGAAGTGCTTAAAGAGGGTCAGGCCTGTCCAGGGGTCTGAGAAACACATCACCGTGGCTTTCTGAATGATCTGCTGAGAGGTATGCCCTGTCCCCAAAGGCTTCACTGCAGCTTGGTAACCATTCTTCTGAACACCCAGTCATTCCTCTTTTTTCAATTATATCCCAAAGGTGCTTCTGAATACAGACATATTCCATGGTGGGGTACTCAAGTCGCCTTCTCCTCCTATCCACCTCTCAACCTGGGACCACTCAGGCAGATCCCTTACACTGGTGTGCGGGTGGCCCCAGGCTCCAAGTACACCTGAGGCCAGTATACCACGTTAGCTGGATCACTTCTTAGGAGGCCATACATCCTTTCATGGAACACTTTGCACTGCACTGATAGGCATGGAATAGTGTCGGGGAGACATATGGAAGGCCAGTGGAAAGGTCAAGAAATCACCTGCTGGATTTTATGATCTGCAAACTGGTACCACTTCAACTATCCTTCTGGGGTTAATGTGGCAGACTCCTCCCAAATGTCCTCCTCTCCGGGTACCACCCTCACCACAGGCCACACAGTATAGGGTGTGGGGGGCCTTACCTTGAGCTGTTACCCTGGGAAAATTGTCCCCGAGCAGGGATCCCACAGGAGACCCTCTGAGCCCTGGGGAGTCCCCTGCTGATATTTGCAGACTCAGACCTCTTCCCCTTCCTCTGCCACAGGGACAGTTGACAGCCAGCAGGATGAAGCTGGGCAGATGGCTGTGCTCCCCCTCACCATCCTCGAAGACCTCCTCCACAGCATCGATCTTCACCTCTGGAGACTCAACTTTTACTTCTACCATCAGGTCACTGCTCTCTTGCACTTCTAACTTAGCTTCAGCTCCCAAGTCCAGGCTTCCTTGGGAAAGTAGGGAAGCCATTCACACTGAGGCACTAGTAGGATAATGCCTGGGGTAGTCAAATGGTGTCCCTTCAAAAAGTCTCCCTGGCACAGCATGGGAGCGAATGGAGCAAAATGGCAGCTTAACCACCCCTTCTTCATGTTAGCCACATTTTATGCATCTCTGCTTAGCCTTTCCCTTCCCTGCTGAGTTCCAAAGTCCAGTAAGCAGGGAGGTTGGAACAGTTGCCTGGGGCTCCTCCTCAGATGAAATCCCTTTTGCCATAGTCGTCTGATGGATTGGTTTTAAATTCTTACAAACAGCCACTCTCTGGAGATCACACCTCTCTTCTCTCTCTCTCTCTCTCTCTCTCTCTCTCTCTCTCTCCCTCTCTCACTAAGCTGCAAAATAGCACCTCCTCACAGCTCCTTTCCAGGCACATCCATAACTGACCAATCAGCATCATCCCTTTCCATCACCTGAAACAAGTCCAGACATGAAGGCACCAAGAGAGAGAGAGAGAGAGAGAGACACACACATACACAAATGCCTTCCAGAGATCTGCGGCCTACCACAATGGTACCCATGAACCACCAGACCCCATACTCACCTAGGGCCCCCTTGACTCTCACACAGCAGAGCTGCCGCCAATCTATGGGTGCAAAATAAATCCCAGATGAGCCCCCACATCTGTAACCCTCCTTGTCCTTAAATATGGGTCTAGGTATCCCGATGTTATGAACTGAGGGGCGGGGGGGCACAGACCAGAAACACTCCCTGGACCTCTCTCAGGAAAGATGGAAAATGAGGTGGCCTACCTGAAACTGTCTTCTGTTTCTCCCAGAAGGCCTCCCTCTCCCAAGCAATTCACTTCTGGACAGTTGGCATTAGGACTGGCAGCAAATATCTTCCTTGCAGGTGACTCTTTTCTACTGCTTCCTCACTGAAGGGAAGTCAGACTCACCAAAATGGGAATAAATACTGAAATGGTTAAATAAAATTCATTATGCTCTAATTAATTTGGCAAATGATCAGTCACTACAACCATCTTCTCAAATGAATAAGACTTTATTCTTGGACATAGAAATGATTGTGTCTAAGGAAAATATTAATTTGGAACTAGAAGCAGTTCCATGGGGCTGAGAAATTAGCTTACAAACATTCAGCATCTTTCCAGGCACATACCAGCACAGCAGCAATATTTTATTCCTAGGCCTAGCTCTTAGACCAATCTGGCTCCACATAAATGTTTCTTCCCTTGGGCAGAGATCTCAAATAACCAGAATACAGCCTTGTCCTTTATGAATCTTCCCATTTTTCTCACTTCAACCTCCAGAGGGGAAGTGCCTTACTCATCTCAGTGCCAGCAAAGCCGAAATCAGGCCTCTGAGTATATTGCAGCCATCGCCTCCGGCAGCTGCTCACAAGTAACCACACAAATGACATGCTGAGCCAGTGGTATCTCATCATTACTGTGCAGTAAATACAGCACAAGCAATTCAGTGTAGCCTTATAAGCACATAGCAATTACCGCTAAGGATATATTTCAGTAAAATACCATAACGCCAAATAGCATTCTTGGCCACTACTGTACAAAATGCTTACTTTATTTGATGTTGCTTGCCATTCCAACAGACAACAGTTAAGCATGATTAAGCATGGTTAAGCACCTGTATGTCACCAGTATGAATATATACATAAAGGGATACTTGATTTTATTCAAGTCAGCGCATATTAGATGTTTGTGCAACTGCCATTCAGTGCATTGCAATGCTGCATGACACTGCAATAACAGCATTTCTAATTGTGTTAAGTGCAGATTTAAACATCATAACAAAGCATAGTACTATACTGCTTCAACTATTACAGTCGTTTAGCACTGCTGCAGTCAGTTCGGGGGACTCATGTAAAACACAAAAAAATTGAAAAGGGTGACACATAGAGTGACGTTCAGATTGAGATATTCAGTATGCGAAATCTTATAGACAGCTTTCCCTGGACTATTCATCATGAATGAAAGTTTCAGATCAGAAGTCAACTCAAAGTCAGTCTTCAAGAAATGATTACTGTATACTACTGAATGTTTATACCAGGTGAAGTTAACCTAACAAATGCTATCCTTTTTTAAATAATTTAGTCCGAGAAAAAATAATGCAGCAATACATAGTTAGCAGATGCATTGCTGCAACCATAAAGAATGCACTGTTTTGGCATGACTTTGAATAATAGAGAATTATAGTATAATTTTAATTATGTGCTTACGTTTGCCACCACTAGACAGCATGACTTTGCACTCACTGTGTCTGTGTATCTTTGTTATTCCTCGCTTTAAAGACAGGTTTGTTGTTTATTGCAGTGTGTCCTGCTGAAGGGGGCAGGAGAGGCAGATGTTGTGGAACCTTGTCTGCAAGTCTGTATATGTAATGTACTGTTCTTGTGCTGTTTTCCTTTCCCTGTGACAAGTAAGCTAATTTTTGTTTAACCAAATGTTAAATGAATTGAGTTCCTCATTCGTACCATGCCATATGCATATGTGACGTTTGCTTTTTTTTCACATTGTGTCTCCAGGATGTACTGTCCTTGTGCTGAAATTGTGATACACAGTTGTGCTTTGTGGCTAGTTTACTGCACTGTTATTAACTGCAATGCGATTACATGCGCGAGTAATGACATGGAACCTGAGCCATAAACACGGTGCCCACAGATTCTTTTGCTCTCTGATTCCTTACAGGCTGCTCAAGCATAGCGGTGGCTCCCATCCTCACAAAACCTGTTTCTCTAGTGAAGCCATGGCCTTAATGGGTCTGAGGGACCTACCCTGACAAGCAAGTAACGGTAGGTCCCAGGGTCTGCCCCAAACACGGGCATGGCAGGCTCTATGGCAATTGCCAGGCTGCACTCCCTTGACCTTCAGACTTTTTCCCTGACAGTGTGCCACATGGGAACAGAGCCCCAGAGCTGCCACCTCTGGAGAATCTTATGCAGCCATGCCAATGCTATAACAGCCCCACTGCCAGGCTACTCCTTACTTTAAACATGGTACTGGGACCCTTACGCCACAGAGGTATTCTAGCGCCACTCAGTCCTCTTTCCTTCTGCCAATTGCCTCACCATCCTCCTGTAGCAGATGGCCAAAATTCTCCCTGATCCACATCACCACAAAAACTCCTACAGCCCTACCTCAGAGACCAACCAAGCCTGCCTCACACTGACACTGCCTTTGCTGACTCCTGGCTGTGGGGGTCCCACCTCGGAACACTGTGCCTACTTCTGCCACTGACCCCTCATCTCTCTCACGCCCCAGAGGACCAGGGCTTAAATACTGGCCAAGCACACTGCCCCCTGGTGGCAGGATGATAGACTGGCTCAAAACCTTCTTGAACTAGGGGCACTACAGAAAGGGTGAGAGACGAATTCAGAGGTTTGTAAGCCCACCCCGTGGCGGGGGCTCACATGTGCTGAGATTATGGTATACTGTAGATGGCAGCCAGCTCCAGTGAATCAACATCCAGGATTTAACAAGAGATGTGAGCATGATTTGATGCCCTTGACCCAAGGCTGCTCAAAAAAGCTGCTGCTGTCATTGCGGCTCCATTACAATCACCCTATAATGTGTCCTTCATACATGGTATAGTGCCAAACAGCTGTAACATGGCCATTGTTGCCCCTATCCATAAAAGTAGTCTGAAATGGGATGGCCCAGTGGTGCTGGAGGTTGAGGCACTGGTCGCTACACCTCGCGCCATGCCGATGACCCCGGTTCAGGAATGAGCCCAGGTCGCCCGGGGTCAGCAGAGTGAGAGAGGATCAAGCATCCGGAGGACTGCTCTCTCTGGGGAGGGTGGCACATTGTCCCGCCATTGATTGTCCTCTGGTGGTGACTAAAGGGCAATATGGATCAGGAGGCGTGCTCGATGTAATCACTTATCAGTGGGGGATTGGAGAAACAGGAGGAAAGGAGCCTGGCAGGGGCTCCATGATGATCCCGCTGCACCAGGGTCGACCCCAGCTTAGACTGGGTCTCCAGGAAGGGATGCCACCTTCCTGGCCTCACCATGGGGGGCAAGCCAGTGGGGAATTTCTGGGGTTGGCGGTGCAGGATGGGAGGACCTGAAAGCAAGTCCCTCCTCAGAGGACCAAAGCCCCTGCCAAGGCTCAGAGAATAAACAGCTGAATAAAAGAAAAAAGTGGTCCAAAGAACCTACTCAAGGACTAGAGACCCATCTCCATCCTCAGTACCCTGGGCAAGATACAGGAAAACCTAGTTCATGCCCAAGAGACCTCATACATAGAGAGCTGTGGGTCCCTAGCAAATGTACAGTATGGCTTTCACAAGAACCACAGCACTGACATAGCCCTAGCCAACTTTACAAACAATATCATCTGTTTAATGGACATGGGAAAGCCACAGATGCAGTTTACTGTATGTAGACCTTATAAAGGCCTTTTACCTGGTCGACCACACCCTCCTGTACCACAAACTGAAAAATCTGAATCTGGACAGCCACTCCACATCTTAGTTCAGTAACTACTTGAAAAACTGGAGACAATATGTGAAGATAAAAAGCACACTGTCATCACTGAAGGCATCCCGCAAGGTTATATCCTTGGACCCTTCAATTGACACCATTCATCAGCAATTTGCCCAAAAACTGTGGTGGTGCTAAAGTGTTGCTGCTGTATACACAGATCACTCTTTACTATATTGCAGTGCAAGTACCATACATACCATAAATGTCCTCCTCCAAGACAACTTTATGCAGTTACAGGAATGCTTCGAACTAAACAGTCTTGTCCTGAACAGCAAAAAAATCAAGGCCATGCTGTTTGCCACAAAATGGAAACTGCAGAAATACTGTGACCTTTTTAGGATTAACACTTGCATGAGGTCCATGATAGAATTCATTGACAATTTCAGATATCTTGACCTACATCTTGGTTCTACCCTGTCATACAGAATGCACATAGCTACCATCACAAAAAACATTAAACCCAAAACTGGGTCTACTATTTGGATTTAGAGCCTGCCTAGCTAAAGAATCTTGCTTGACCATTGCCAACAGATTTCTCCTCCCCAATCTTACATAAGATAAGCACTCCTGTCCTCAAAGAAAACACATGACTAGGCTCAAGAGTCCTATATAACAGAATTAGTCATTTTATCCTAGATGCCCACAGCAGGGAACACCACTATAGAGTCCTTATGGAGGTAAAAGGAACAGCGAACCTTTACTTACTTTGCATCATCTCTGTGGAATGCCTCACCCCATCAAAGCTTGCCACTTCCCCAGCACCTTTAAGCTATCCTTCAAGAAGCAGCACCTAGCCCCAGCTAAATGCAACTGCTGAAACCCTGCCTATGTAATGGGTCAATGGCCTTCTGTAGCCTACCTATATATTCTAGCTCCTTGCCACTATACCTGCCACTATATGTCTAGTGCTAAACTATTTACTGTAGATCTGTTGACACTGTAATTCTGTTGTACCAATTTGTACTGTTTTTACACAGCTTGTTCAAACTGTATTTCTCTTGTTGTGCCTCTTTGCACTAACTGTTTTTACACAGCTTGTTTTTGTACAAAATACCTGAATGACTCCACCCAGTTATGTATCCACATATATAACTAATTGTTGTACAATGTACCTTGATGCTTGAATCCGGTATATACTGTTATCTGTAACTAATCCTAGATTGCCCCTAAAAATGGGACTTTTGCTCCAGTGGGCCTATCCAGTCTTCAAAACCCAATAACTAAATATAACAGCCCCTCTGACTTACCTAGACTACTCCAAGGCCCTCGGGTCCTTACTGCACACTACCCCAAGGGGCAGGCCTGGATTGACAAGTGGACAATGATATACAGTAGCAGAATGCGAGGTGCCTCCATCTGGAGTAGTGCTATAGGACACCTGTGGGATAGATTCCAGGTTACCATCCCCCATGAAAGTACAGTAACTGCCCCTACAGTACCTTTCCCCACACAGTAAAAGCATATACTTTCCAATAACCAGCAATACTAAATTGTAACATGAACCAACTTTCTGTTTAATTATAAGGAGTGGGTGAACAAGACTCTGCCCTGGGTCCCCTACTGTTTTTGGTTTATTTAAAAGATCTTAGTAAACATGTGGGGTCTTCTCGTTATAATTTATACACAGATGATACTATCATCTGTTCTTCTCATACCACAATTTCTGATGTCCAGAACACACTCCAGGATAGTTTTGACCATCTTCAGATTTTTTTTTTACTAATTTTAAACTAAAGCTAAACATTTCTTAAACTAAATGCATGATATTTGGACCAGCTTCTAAATTAAAAGGGGATTCTGACTTTGTGATCTTGGATAGTGCTGGAACGGTCCTGGAGTCTGTTGAAAGCTATAAGTATTTGGGGTTTTGGTTAGATAAACTGGGTTCTGGAAACACACATGTTGATAATCTTATTACTCAGGTGAGCAAAAGGGTGGGCTTTTATATAGAAATAAAACTGTTTTGGCCCTGAACCTTAAATCTTATTTATTTATTTATAACATTTTGGTGACTGGTAAGCCCTGCTGGGCCCTGAAGGTCCCTTTTTCAGGGTGACCGGGATTACACAGTTGATAAATAACACAGTATAATACAGAAGTAGTACAGTATGATACAGGTACATGTGATGTGAGCAACATTCAGTCATGGTGGTGTACAGGAATGTAGCAAAACATAGGAGTAGACAAGAGAATGAAAGAGGAGAGGTGGGATGCATTGCTGAAGCAAATTCGACTGTGAGATTCAGTTGTCCGTGTGGTGGCCCAGGAGCACATACATTGGCAATCGTTAGATGCCATCATGTGGACCTTAAGCCTAGTGTGGAAACTTTTGATAGAGGGCACTTCCTGCACCCTGGGAGGAAGGGAAGGAGGGAGTTCCACAGGGTAGGAGCAGTGTGGATGAAAGAACTGCCCCCTGCCTTGGTTCTTACTCTATCATTAAAGTTCAGATTTTACCAGTCATAGATTATGGAGACATCTTATATGATAATGCAACCAGTGACTGGCTATCTAAGTTAGATATTTTATTTAATAGGTTAGCCAGATTGGTGCTAAAATGCCCCAAACGTATGCATCATTATGACATGTATAAACAGCTAGGGTGGTTGTCCTTAAGTAGTAGAAGGGAAGTGCATAAGTGGGTTTTTGCATACAAATGTGGTCTGGAATTGATTCCTACATATCTTATAAAGGCAGGATAAGTTTCAGGAGCATTGAACCCTCCCTGAGAAATTCTTGTGCAAGAGAAATGTTAGTTCCTTTAACAAAACTAAGCGCTCCAATCCTGCTTTTAGTTATCATGTCCCAGCTTGTTAGAATAGTCTTCAATTGAATTTAGGAAACTGACCAGAAAACTTCCTTCCATTTTGCACTGAAAATGTTTTTTTTCTTCCTCACAAAAGCCTTTTAACTGTTTTAATTAATTGTGTATTTATTGTCCGTTTATGTTTTCATATATGTGTGTGTATTTGTGAAAGGTCACCATTGTAAATGAGTTTATATTCAATGGTTTCAACCTTGAATAAACAAACAGACAAAGGGAGAAAATAGCACAACAATAATAAATGCAGAACAATAACCTGTACCACACACTATCTCCCATACAGTACCTCCCACCAGCAGGTGCACCCTGTTTTCCCTTACAACCATTATAAAGTTCATGAATAGTTGCAGCAGGTCCCACACCATGGGTGCTGAGATGCTGGGATGATGGGTTTAGACAATCTTCTGCTGGTCTGGGGGCATGGCAGACTGGTGGTCTCCCAGACTAGTTGCTTGGCACTCACTTTCCTCTGATGCAGCAAGGTAGCTGGGCTTTGGCTCAGTCCCTGGCCCCAGCACATACATTGACTCTGGCTTGCAGCAATAGCAGTCTCAAACCTTTGCCCTCTGAGGGAACACAGGTTGCTAGTCACTTTATTCTTAGCTGCAGACACTGTTTGTGTTAAGGCTGCAACCTTACGTTTCTGCTCCCAGCTGCAAACTCTGATTTCTTTTTCCAGGCTGCTGGACAGTCAAACTCTCTTTCTGACTAAATAACTCAAAGTCTCTCTCCTGCAGGCTGTAAATTCTCAAGCTGCAGAGTTTCAAATTTTACCCATAGCAACAGGTTCAAATCTTGCTTTGGGAATCCACTCAGAGGGTCGCCTCTCTTTCCAGCTGACACAGCTTTCCTTACAGGTGCTCTGTCTCTCTACTGATATCTGGGGCCAACAAGGCCAATGGGCAATCAAAAAGGCCCACTTGGTAGGTAACCCACAGTAGTCTCTCTTGCTCTGCTCTCACTCTAGAATCCTCTTTTTGGTGGGCAAAACAGTCCATTTTATACATTTTCTGCAGTTCTCTTCTGATTGGCTGCATTTCTGGTGGGCTCTTTAAATGCCCATTCACCTTTTCCCAACAGCCCCTTGCTTCTGGAGTCCAAAGGGGCTGTCATATTTATTTGCATTGCTGTCCCAGCCCAAACAGTCCCATTACATCTAAATACAGCCCATTCAGGGGTTAAACGCTCATATCCTGGCTCCACTTTCTGCAGGAGCCAGGACTCTCTTTATTTATTCAGAGGGAGTCCCCTCCTTCCAACAGGACTCCAGAACTAATAGACACCTGTTTCACACCTCTTATGCCCAGCAATGTAATGGAGCCATGGTTCCTTGCATTTTTTGCTCTCATAGGCCGCTCATGCGCAGAACGGTGCTGCAGAACCATATTGGTTATTTACTTTTTTGCTTGGTCCATTTCTCACTTTTCCCGGGCTGAGAAAACAGCATCCAAAGTACCCAGAGGCACGAAAAACAATCACCACCTTAGCCTCCTTCCTGGGATGTGGCCAAGTAGAAGATAACTGCTGTTGGCTGCAGCCATAGAGCTAGGATGGGCACCAGGCCCGAATCCCACCTGGGACCACTCCAATGCCCTCAGTTCACAATTCCAGCTACCATAGAACCTGAGACAAAATAAGGATCCCGCAGGGCACAGCCCCCAAAAGATAAGCACAAACTGGGTTGTGGGGCTTACATAAATAAACCTAACCCATATTTTATAAATCACTACACCCTTTAAATTCCCCCATATGAAAATTACATTGGTCTGCAGTACCATATAGTGTAACAACAGGAAGCACTGTATGCAAGCTGGGCATTAGGATTTCTATTATGTTAAACTCCTTCTAAAATCATTACAGTCAGAGTAAAAGATGATTGCCTTTTGGTTTTATTGCAAGTGATTTTCTACAAATGTCTGACAGCAGCAGCAGCAGTAGCAGGTTAGTGTGTCTGAGATGATTACTGTAATCTGTCAGAAAGTTGTCACTGTCAGAAGTCATGGGCTTCTCATTTTCAACAGCCTAAGGAAACACTCACTGAGCCACCAGTATGACACAAAGTTCTGTACCTGTTGTCTGCTTAACTGCAGCAAAGCGTAAGGTTGCCTCTAAACACAGCATAAGGATAAAATATGGGGCACTACCTCCACACATGGGGCTGTAATTAGAACACAAGGGTTATATTAAATACACACTGAAAATAAAAATAATGATATAATCATAAGGGTATGGGAGCATAGGGTCTCTGAGACCATATCTAACCAGCAGACCACCCAATCTATACCCTGATGCTCCTGTGGTGATTTCAATCATGCTAGTTCCACATTTGTCTGAGAACTGGTCCCTCTCCATGATTGTTTAAATCTGATATACAGGGATATTTAGTTCTAATTGCCATTTATCAAGCCTACATTTTAAAAATATCCACACAATTTAACTTTTGGCTGTTGGGCCTTCTCCAGCAACAGAAAGAATACAATATAAAGATAGTGTATGGTAGCCCATACACAACAACGCTTATTCTTATACTGAGTGGTGTATTATGACATCAAGGACCTCAAGAGTGAAGTTTGAGAGGTCCTTTGATGTCATAGTAACTGCTGTAGGTGTGAGAAGAGTGGTATTGTGTATTTGGGTTATCATACACTAATCGATATAGTGTATGGACCCCAAAACACAATTACTTACTTTTTCTTGTTCAGGCAGTCAACCTCTGCTGTCCATAACTCGCACTTCTTGGCCATCTGCCTGCTGGCCAGCTCACACACATGACACGCCAACTGCCACTAGCCCTTTCTTAGTAGCACTGATGAGGTTAATGTGATGTCTATGCTAACACAGAAATCTAAAAGTCATTCTGCCTTAATATGAACATCACTACTGCAGTAGAATGACTTTTTACAGTGTATGGGTCAAATACACATTACATTCCACCATACACTATATAAACAAGCATTTGTCAATGCTGAATGTTGTCTTGCTGGCATTGGCATTGGTAGTGAAGTAGTTAGAGAGATGCATAATAGGAATGGCAGGTGAGCATAGAACTGGTGCCAACCCACCCCACCCTGCAGAGACTGACAGGCATTGGGGTGTGCCTTTGGGTCAGCAGCCATAACATTCATGCCATTTCACCTCACCGTACCTGCAGACACCAAGTGTTGCGTGTGCCAGGTTTGAGGTCTTCGGTTTCACGCACCCCCATTCCATAAGGAACATACTTTGAGATGGGTACAGTATAAGAGAATGGGGTGAACTTTTGGGGTCAAGAGTCCAAGGCACACCTTGATGCCTGTCACTGGCTGTAGGGTGGGGGTGGGGTGGAATGGCATGAGTATTACAGCTGACAATCCCAAGTCACACCACTGAGGCCTGTCAGTCTCTACAGGGTAAGGCATTATGGTTGGAAACCCTAACACCCCAGGCATTTTCTTTGCATTTTCAATCCAAATTTTTAATATGGGCTTTTTATGACCCCACCTCATGAACAGCGGCACTATCATTTTGTTAGCCGAAAGGTGATTTTGCACAGTGACTGTGCCGTTTGGCACCACTGGTGTGAACACACATTTTGGGCAGCATGTGAAAAATGACAGCTGTACTGTTCATGAGGAGGCAGTGGTGTAGATTACAGGGGGGCAGGTGGGGTAGGCTGCCCCCCCCCCGAGAAATCCGACCAGGACATTTTTTTGTTCCGTTTCATTTAATTTTTTTAAATTTTCCCCTTTCTCTTCTGGCCTGGGGAATCGGGACAAGATGTCTGGGTAAGGGGACGTGGCACTGGTTTCCTTAAATTGTCCTGATTGGATGCGCCATGCATTTTGTATTGATTGTGTTCTGATCAGAGAGGAGAAGGCAGTAGCTCGACGGGGCTAGTTACAGGGTACATGGCTGCAGGCAGCGACGGTTTGGCGGGGCTAAGGGCTCGTGACTGGTGGTATTTTACAGGCAGTGCTGAAGGGAAAATGTCGAGCTGGGATGCATTTTCGAATAAAGCCGGTGATAATAATAATAATACCCCGTCTGTTCCCCAGGTTTTCTCCATCTCCAGTAAGAACCCTCCCTACTTTGGTTCAGGCAGCACTGTGGTCTGAGCGCCAGTGGTTTCCCATGTAACTAGCCGGGAGAAGGGACTGTGATTCTTCCCAAAGGGCTGAGCTGCCTGCTGCCAGTTGTCTAATGGTACAGAGAGAAAGACCACCACCTTTTGCTGTTCCCAACCAAAAATCATGACCGGCCGAGCTTCCCAGCTGATGGATGCTGGCACTGGCAAGTTTACTGGAAAGTCGCTGCAACCCAAATGTAAGACCCACTCCACCCCATGCTAAGCTTTCTAGCCCGCATTATAATAGAGGTAGAGAACCAACAGGTGATTGAATGTGATGACTTTTTTTCTGATAAACTGTCATTCATCTTCCTTTTTCTTGGGGGGTGGTAAGGGGAAACTGATAGGAGACTGGACCTCTTGGTACAGCAAGACGCAAGAAAATGATCTGTTTAAAGTGCAATGAATATAGAATAATGCATGGGTAGCATTGTTTTTTATACACTTGAGGTGTGTGATACCACATAGTTCTGGGAGAATGAAGCAAAAATGTTTTTCGGGTATCAGACACAGAGGGCACGTAAAAAAAAAAAAAAATAATATGTTGTGCTGCCAATCTGTGGTTTTTTTTTTGGATAATTACTAGTTCCTCTTGTGAGGGACTGTTGTCTCACAGTGAAGTTAGGAGTGTGGGTGCCTGATTTCTGTTACTCACATGTATAAAATCTGATTGGCTGCTTGGACCACCATGATGACACTCCGATTCAGCCAATTGTAGTGGCCATACTTGAGTTATGCCTGCATGCGGCACAAGGAGAGTTGCATGAAACGTGCCATAAAAAAGCTTGTCTGCTCCATTTTCTTTCTAAGCTCGAAAATCTCTCTCAAGTCACTCACTCCTCATTAGTCTTGCAGCACTTGTGTCAGAGTTGGCCAGCGGTCTGGACCAAAGAGTGAGGAGAGGAGTCGGACTAAATTTCCAAAAACTCAACTCAGTCATCTGGGACTGACTAAACAGGGGTAACTGTAATGTCGTTTGCCACTGGGCTGTTTTTTTTTTTATTATTTTTATATATTATTATTATATATATATACATTTTTATTTCTGCTTCCAAAGTTCCAGTCCAGGGGCATTATGCCTGCCAGCCAGAAGAAAAGACAGGACTTGGAGTGGAGGAAAGTGGACAGTAGTAAACATGTACACTAGTCTGACTCAGAAAGGTATGTACCTCCTGTAACTTCCGGCTCCAGACCTACGAATTCAAAAAAAGGTCATGTTATTGTTAGTAGGCTGCTGCATTTTTTGTTTGTGTGCCAATGCCACCCAGTAAAATTTAGGTGATAGTATATACAGTATGTAATCTGTCTTGGCTCCTAAAACCTTAAAAAGCTTGGCCTGCTTTCTTTCACATTTTTATAAAACATGGTCATTTGGCTGTTTGTTGGCATTGTGTTTGTTTTTGCAGCCATCTCCTCTGATTGAGAGGAGGCCTACCCTGAGCTCAATAGTTCTTTTTCTGTTCTTCAGTTTATTTTTAACTGCTGCAGGCTCCAGTCCTCCAGAGGCTGACTAGCACCAGATGAGTCCCTAAGGGTCCTCAGTTCACACACAGGCTGCTACTTAACTACTAGCTTTGGATTTGGTCTTGAGTCTGGACAGTCTGGGCTTCACCTTCAGCATTTACTTTCCACTTCAGTATGTCATTTCACAAACATATTCTATTTTGCTTTTAATTTATTAGAGAACACCTTCAGTAAATTTCACTTGTTTTTTCCCAGAACTGATTGAATGTTTGTACCATTCATTATTCAAAGGGAAAGGAGGACTAGACAATTCTGCCTATTACTAGCCTCATCCCAGGTGAGAGGTGATACAGAAGGATACCAGCTGAGAACTGACGTACATTAAACCAGATTAAGCTGATGGTGGCATGTCTAGTATGTCTGCATTGTCTTCCCATCTGTGTAGGTAGTAGGGTGTGGTTTGGGACACTACCTTTTCCCACACAGACCATGCTAAGACTTGTGCTAGATTTGCTGACACAAGTAGGGCTTTTGTATCTGTTTTGCAGAAGGTTTTGTGCAGACAGATAGCAGTTGTCCTCAGTTTCAAACTCTGGTTCACACTCTGTGGTTCATGTTTTAGAGGGACCATTATCAATATAAATTATAAATGGGTTTGTTTTATGCAGCATTGTTTTTGGGACTGTGTGGTTGCTGCTGCATAGGGCTCTCTTTTACTCTGGCTAGCCAGCAGCCACAGTTTTACTTGAGATGAGAGACAGTGATAAACAACAAAATTCATTAAATGATAGTAGCCTATCTCATCTCCGAAATGATCCATTCCCTTATTCTGTATTTTATTTTAACAGTATGTGTAAATCCTATGCAATATGGTTACCACTGTGAGTATTTTAAGGCTGAATTTTCTGGATGACACGATTTTTGCTCCTTGGTACTGGTCAAAAATTGCTTTTGTTTTGATAATTGTTTAAATAAAATAAAAAGTTATTTATTTTGACAGAGATTTTGGTTGTTTGTAAGAAGTCAAAGAAGGTGTTAAAAGCAGCCAAACGGTGTCAAAAAGACCCTCAAAATGCACCAGAATGCATTGAAAATCTGATAGCTTCTGGGGGCCGCTTAGGCCCCCAGACCCCAAGCCTGTTGATTTCAGATTTACTATGAACAGCAGGACTTTTAGCACTCTTTGCCCCTCCTGTAAAAAAAGCAAACTACGCCCCTGTGAGGAGGTGTAAAACAATGGAAATGTTGAAAATCTGGAGTGAAAATATGAAAAAGTGGCGAAGTCACGAGCGTGTGTAGAAACTGTGCAACGCACGCCCATAATGCAATCATTTTGAGGATTTTTTAACCAAATTTTCAACATAGGCATCTTGGGACCTCCGCCACGAACAGTGTCATTATGATTTTGTTAATCTGTCCCAACATTGATTTCCACAGTGAAAGTGCCATTGTGCTACCATATGTGCAAAACACATTTGGTCAGGAAGTGAAAATGACAGCCATACTGTTCATAAGGAGGTGTAAAAATGGCAATGTTGAAAATCTGGAATGAAAATATGAAAATTGGTGAAGTCACGAGGCGTGGAGAAAGTGCACAATGCATGCCCATAATGCAATTATTTTGGGGATGTTTTAACCAAATTTTCAACATAGGAAATTTGGAACCTCTACTCATGAATAGTGTCACTGTGATTTTGTTACTCTGTCCTGAACCTTGATTTCTCATAATGACCACTCCATTGTGCACCACATGTGCAAAAACACATTTCGGGCAGGATGTAAAAAATGACAGCTGTACTGTTCATAAGGATGTGAGAAAAAATGGCAGTGTTGAAAATCTGGAGTGGAAATATAAAAAATTGTCGAAGTTACGAGTGTGCATGAAAACTGCGCAATGCAAGCTCGTAAGACAGTCATTTTTTGGAATTTTTTCACCACATTTGCAACATAGGCTCTTTGGGACCCCATCCCATGAACAGTGGCATTGTCGTTTCGTTAATTGGTCCCAAAAGGTGATTCTGTGCAGTGAACATGAAATGACTTTTCAGGACCTAATAATGAGATGACACTGCATGTGTTCATGAGGTGGGGTCCCAAGAAACCCATGTTGAAAATTTGCAGCCAAAATTGAAAGAAATAGCTAAGATATCCACCTAAGTTGAAACTCCCCATTTATGCCATTCTACAGCTTACCAGCATTTCTTCATTTTGCAGTTCAGCTTTGAAGAGTGCAGACATGTTCCCGCTCCACCAAAGATCGCACAGCGCCGGACCTACAGATGTAAGTATGTGGTATGGAGGGGGTGGGGTGCACAGAGGTGTGGGTGCAAGTTGGAGAGGGGAGGATCCGTGGATAATGGACCGTTTTCTTTTTTTCAGGTACACAGAAAAACAACCAGACCTTGCAGAACCATTTTCTGTCTTTACAGGTGAATTAAAATGAATGTTGGGCACACTAGGGTGGGCTCCCAGTGAGCCCCATGACTTTCGGGGTGCCTGATGTTGGCAACACTGGGTTGGGCTCCCAGTGTGCCACACAATGGGGTGGGCCGGGGGAAGGAACATGCCGGCGTGGTCAGATTTCTTTTAGCGGCAGCACACTGGGGTGAAGCTCCCAGTGTGCCACACAAGAGTGGGGGGGTGGCGGACATGCCGACATGGGGATTGCACCCTCAATGTTGGGATTCTGTAGCGGTGGCAGGACCTGCCACCATGTTGATTGAAATGTTTCACCAGCAAAGGCACGTAGAGAGGGTTGTCATCTGTGCTGCTGCATGACGAGCTTGTCTCCTATTGCAGCGGCACATTTGTTTCAAGTTGGTGGCACTTTGCATAAACTTGTGTCAGCACTAGCATGCTGGCTAATTGGTACATAGATACATAGACAGTGTTGGTATATAAGGGCCTATGGCCCACCCAATCTGCCCATTTCAGCTTATAAGTTTACTTTATGTTTTCCTAGAAGTCTGTTGCCCCTTAACCCTGACCTCCACAATTCCTTTATGTCTATCCATAGATACATAGACAGTGTCGGCAGATAAGGGCCTATGGCCCACCCAGTCTGCCTGTTGGTGAATGAGGGACTCACCTACTAAAGCAATCCCTGCATTCGCCAACACTGACACACCTCTGCATTTCTCCTACTACCACAACATGTTGCTTGCGCACGTGCAAGACAACATAATAAAGTACTGTCGAGTATGCTTATTTTTTTTCTTTGTGCAGCTCAAGGTTGCTGTTTTGCAGACTTCAGATAGATTATGGACTGAAACTCTGTTGCTATAAACTACTTTGAGATGCTTTTTGAGTCCATTGCTTAACCTTGATACAAAATGGCTGCCCAGGCATAATTGAGATAACATACAATCACAATCATAAATACTTGTGCATACTAAGTTGTAACATTATTTTGATTTAGGTTATGCAGGTGTCCATTATTCTTTTTTTTTTTCACAATTTCATATACTTTATTAGAGATTTCCAATAAACAATAACAAGCATACAGAAAAAAAACACTCCAAACAACTGAAACTAAACTAGGAGGCAGTACAGTGCAGTAGGTTAAGGCTCTGAGCTGCAGATATGGAGACCTGGGTTTGAATCCCACAGCCGCCTAGGTGCACACTGTGTGATCCTGAGCAAGTCACTTAACTTCCTTGTGCTCTCAGGTTTGCATCTGGAAACAAGCTCCAGCTTAGTGTGCTACTCCTGGTTAAACAATGTTCCATTTAAACCTTAATGGACTAGACCATAAAATACAGGTGAATATAGACATGTAACCAATCCACCACTACCATTCCACCACCCTCCACTATCCTCACAAAAACAAAATCCCCCCCCCTCCCACTTAAATTGGAGCATACCACATCATATCCTAAATATTACCTGAAAGAAAGGAAAGGAAACAACAAAAGAAACAAGCATTTGTCAATGCCAAAGTTCATTGTTTGGAATTGATGTTGATACGCACAGATTGGTAGATCTACAGTTCCATCAGAAAGAACAAGTTATGCCACTAAGTTCACATTCCCGTTGCAACACAGTGAAGTGCATACCTGTTTCCTCAATCCATGGTCTAGTTTTGAAGAGTGAAGATGTGTCTGCGGTTCAGAGAACATGATGGCACTGGAACCCCACTATGGGTTGGGTTGAGGGGGATGTTATGGTTAGAAACCCTAATGCTTGGGCGTTTGTTGGTATTTGCACTACAAATTTTCAACATGGTCTTTTGTGACCCTTACCTCATGAAAGCATTTGTGACCTCTGCTCATGAATAGTGGTACTGTGATTTTGTTAATCTGTCCCAAACATTTATTTCTCACAGCGATGCACCATTCTGCACCAGATGTGTGAAAACACAGTTTGGGCAGGATGTAAAATTACAGCTGTACCATTCATAGGGAGGGTGAAGAGAAGGCAGCGCTGAACATCTGAGTGAAAAAATAAAATGCTCTAACGTATGAGCATACATGGAAACCGCGCAACACACTGCATCAGTCATTTAGTGGAATGATTTTACCAAAATTTAAAAATAGGCATTTTGTGATCTCTACTCATGAACACTGTCACTATGATTTTCTTACTCTGTCCTGAATGTTGATTTCCCACAGCAACTGCACCATTGTGCAAAAACACATTTCGGGCAGGATATGAACAATGACAGCTGCACTGTTCATAAGGAGTGTGCAAAACTGACAATGTTGAAACTCTTGAGAGAAAATATTACAAATCCTCAACGTTATGAGTATGCATGGAAACTGCACAATGCATGCTCATAAAATAGTCATTTTATGGACTTTGTCACCAAATTTTCAACATAGGCATTTTGGGACCTCTGCTCATTAACAGTGTCACTGTGATTTTCCTAATCTTTCCCGAACAATGATTTCCCACAGCTACCGTGCTATTCTGTGCCAGAAGTGCAAAAACACATTTCAGCCAGGATGTGAAAAATGACAGCTGTACTGTTCGTAAGGAGGTGTAAAAAATGCCAATGTTGAAAATCTGGAGTGAACATATGACAAATTGACAAAGTTACATGTGTGCGTGGAAACTGTGCATCGCACGCTTGTAACAGTCATTATAAGGACTTTTGTCACCAAATTTTCAACATAGGTATTTTGAGACCACCACTCATGAACAGTGCCACTGTGATTTTTTGTAATCTGTCCTGAACACTGATTTCCCACAGTAAGCGTGCTATTCTGCGTTCGAAGTGCAAAAATGCATTTCGGCCAGGATGTTGAAAATGACAGCTGTACTGTTCATGAGGAGGAGTAAAAAAATACCAATGTTGAAAATCTGCCGTGAAAATATTACAAATTGACGAAGTTATGGCGTATGGAAACTGGCAATGCACTCATAAAACAGTCATTTTTGATTTTTATCAATTTTACAGAGATCATTATGAGCACTGAAAGAACACATTATTCTGCGCCCAAAGGTGATTTCACATATGACCACGAAATCACCTTCTGGACCGATTAACAAAACGACAGTGCCACTGTTCATGAGGTGGGCTCTCAAAAAGCCTATGTCAAAAATTTGGTGTATAAAATCCAAAAAATGCCTGAGATATGCACCAAAGTTGAAAAAACCCTATTTATGCCAACATACAGCTTACCAGCATTTCTTCAGTTCGCGGTCAGCTTTGAAGAGTGCAGACGTGTTCCCAGTCTACCTAAGATCGTTGTGCCATGCTCTGGAGGTAAGTATTGGTTGGGGGGTGTGGGGAGGTGGGTGCACAGAGGGTGGGCACGGGTTGTGGGAGGACCACCGGACTCAATGAGGACTGTTTCCTGTTTTACAGGTTTTAAAAAAATAATTAACATCGCAGGAAGGTTTCTTTTTTACAGGGACATTTGGTACACTGGGGTGGGCTCCAGTGTGCCACCTGAGTGTTGGGGGCTGTAGCTGATGGGGACTGGGCACCCCATTGGCACACAACAAACTGGGGAGCAAGAGCCGAGGAGGATTGGGCACTCCCGGCACACAACTAATGGGGGACATTATGCTGATGGGGATTAGGCTCCCCATCGGCAAATTATCTGGGAGGTGGCATGCCTACAGGGGATTTGGCACCCCATCAGTTTGTGTAGTTGCACAGGAGAAATTACGGGGGGGAGACATTATGCCGACAGGGAGTGGCTCCCCCATCGGCAAATGAACTGGGAGGAGGGGGCATGCTGACAGGGGGATTGGGCACCCTGTCATTTTTTTTTTAAATATGCTGGGGAAGACTTAGGCTCAGCACGTTCACACTGCTGTAAGCTACAGCAGTGTGAATGCGCAATGCAGGAATGTAAGTTCAAAGGACCGGAGCCACATCACTATTGGTGTGGCTCCAGTCCTTTGAAAAGTTGTTCTGCTCAGCCCGAACAGCTGAGAGTGATTCATCAGCAGCCTGCCAACTGATTCGCCTGCCACTAGAAATGGAGCTCTCCATTGGGCACACCTCTGTATAGCACTATTTATTGCAATGACTTCCATCTGTGCCTGTGCGCCATGACAAACTCAAAAAGACTAACCATCCATTATAACCCATTTAAGGGTAACAACCTTATAAAGTTAATGAAGCAACAGTGCCTCTAGAGGTTCCCATAAGGTCTGAAATGTCTCCCCCTTGTCCTGCAAGGGGGCAATATACTTTTTAATAGCCAAAATTTGTGAAATTTCTTAGTGCCATTCTTTAATGGAGGGTATAGCATCATTGAGCCAGTGCCTAAGAATGATAAGTTCAGCCATAATTGAAATTAAGGCCACGTAGACCTTGCAAGGACCAAAAAGGTCATCCAGATAATCCCTGGCAAGACAGATACGAGGAGTAAAATAAGGATCTCAATCCAAAAAGGGGTCCAGGAAAGTGTGAACTGCTGTCCAGAAGAGGACTACTTAAGGACAATTTCAATGAAGTAAAGTCCCCTCACCCTCTCCACAGAAGGAGCAGTCAGCCGAAGCTCTTCTTCCCATCCTATATCATTTCTGAGGAGTAGAATACATGTTATGTAGGATGCAAAATTGAGGGAACCTATATCTTTCCTGCTTGATAAATTTATATAACCTTCTCCAAAGGCATTACCAACTCCTAGAGTCAAGTTGGAGGCCCAAGGAATGTTGCCAGTAGAAGCAAACCCCAGAAGATTCCCGTTCTAATGTCTGTAGATGAGAGTAGACCTTAGATCGAGTGAGGCAAATCTGCAATAGCAAGGAGATCCTTTAAAATAGGGAGAGGGAATAGTCCAAGGGGGGGACCCCAAAAACGGAGAGAGCTTTCACCAGCTGCAAATGGTTGAAAGGGTAATATATCGATAGAGAATCGCTCTTGTAAATATCTGGCGGGCATAACCTGCCCTCAACCAATAGCGATTTCAAGGAAACTAGATGTAACTGAGACAGAAACTAACTGAGATAGGACGGTTGCCTACTCAAATATTTGGGTTCCCAAAATGGCTGAGATAACTCTACACCAGTCAGTCTATAAATAAGCACAAAGCTGCCAAAGAGCTTTCACGGACCACATTATTGGGGTACCATGTAACTGAGAAGGTAGAGAAGAAGGTTTGAGGTACAACAAAGTATGAAAAGAGATACCATATGTCTTACATAACTGTACTTCCAAAGTAAGCCAAAGGGCTGATACAGCCACCTATCGGGGAGTGAGAGGGCAACCCCATTGAAATAATTTGTTACTGTAAAGAGCACAATAATATGAGAAAAATAGGTCATTTAAGGCCCCTTTCTCCTTGACTACCGTTAATTTGAGTAAGCATGCCTGGGGCACCTTTGCCAAAAAAGTCTATAAGACTTTGAGACGCGCTAACCGCTCGTAGGAAGGAATAAGCTCATCATTCCTAATAGATATAGAATGCAATTAAAATATTTATTTTAATAATGCTTACTTTACCCCAAAGGGAAATAGGAAGGCAACCACTTTTGTAGATCTGTTTTAATCATCTGAAGCAAGGGTGAAAGATTCTTTTCAGTAAATCTGATCCGAACGCAGTGATACAGATATCTAAATAGTTAATAGCAATAGGTTCCCAACAAAGCCCTATATCCAAGACCTGAGACTTAAAGAGGTGTGAATTCAAGGGAAGAACTTGAGTCTTTTCTAAATTAAGCATATGTCCCTTTGTCAGAGAAGAGGTGAATTTCCCTAAGGGCTGCCGGAATAGAACTCAAGGGAGCCGCACATGAAAGAGGAGGTCCCCGTACATGCTAATAACTTATGGCTAGTCTCTCCAACTGGAATTCCCTGGATGTCAGGGTTATGTTGAATTTTAAACAAAAGGGTCTCTAGATATAGATTAATCGAAAAGGCAAAAGTGGGCAACCTTGACTAGTGCTCCATTGGAGGGCTATTGGGGCAGAAATGATTCCATTACATCTAATCCTAGCTGTCGGATTGCTATAAAGAAGCTTGACCCAATGACAAAAAGCAGGAGGAAAGCCATATTTTTGTTGGGTTGCAAAGATGAAAGGCCATGAAACTTTATCAAACACCTTTTCAGTGTCTAAGGAGACCAGGGCTGTGGGGATCTGGACTCCTCAGACGCCAAAATAAGGTGAAGTAATTTTCGCACATGTTCACCCAAATGATGACTGGCTATAAACCCCACCTGTTCGGGGGAGAACAGTCCGTTCCATACCTGAAGCAAGCAACTGACCAAAATCTTTTACATAATTTTTTTGGGGGTTGTTTATATAGCTTTTTGGTCCCCACCGCCACCACCTGCCTACTTGGCAATGGGGATACATTGTTGTTTTTGCCATTTTTTCTCCCCGTACACCTGGGGTTCCAACACATGGCCGTGTGTGTATGTGGAGGCACACATGCACCCCATGGCACCAGCTCAGCCCTGTCTGCCCCTCACGTGGCATTCGTCGAGCCCCCCATAGCCCGAACTGCCATCAGTCCTCTACTGGGTGCAACCAAGGGCCAGGGGAAACTCCAGATCCCTCCTGGGAGAAAAGAGCTGCCCTACGGCCACTCAATCCACCCTCGCCTCCCCCTGCTGACCCCCGACAACCAAGGCCCATTCACGAACCTGGCGTGGCGTCCAGTGCCTCAACCTCAGTGCCACCAGGCCAGCCCTCTTGGACAAAATTTTGAGGTCCAAATTGAGAAGAGGAATAGGTCGATAGCTGCTGGGGAGCAGCTCATTCTTCCCGGTTTTAGTAGGAGAGAGATCCAGGCCATGAAGTGTCCATTGTTCTATTCACTCAAGCTGTCCAGAGGCCTGGATAGTGCACAGAGCAAATGATAAACACACAGTGGAGTTTGCAATTATGTTGTAGTATATGGCTAGGAGCATTAAAATCAATATTTTAGGCATACTTAGGTAGCTGACGTGGATAGTGTCAGGATGCCACTGTTTTTCTTTACTTTGTGAACAAGGAATTGTGGATAAATTATCATTGTGTTTTACATGTGGATAAACTATCACAGGCATGTTGAAAATGTGGATAATTAACTAAGGGAGTAGCTGTAGTGGTATTTGGGGTATTGAATGATGGTTTACCTCTATTCTGATTGACTTATAATACCTCAGCTTTTGGCCTCAGGAGTTTAATCACCCACATCAACCATATATTGTTTCATTTACTTTCAGCAACTGAATGTTATCATTTAAGTACCTGCCAGGTCAAGTGACTAGATTCCACCAATCACAGTACAGGGTTTCTCATGCCCATTTCGTAACTGAGAATATTTGAGAATGATTAGAAACATAGAAACATAGAAAGTGATGGCAGAAGAGGACCTCGAGGTCCATCTAGTCTGCCCATGGTGTTCTTACTACCCCCTCCCGCAACCCCCTCATTTGTATTATACCTTTCTGCTAATACAGAAAGATTGATTTGGGTAGTGAAGTATCTGCTAGGTATCCACAGATATTTGCTACGCATTAAACTATTCTAAATAGTAGTGGCAGTATCTGCACTGACATAATATGGATCATATAGACACTGGAACAGAGTGGCAAAACTGGCAAGTTGGACTCAGATTAAAGAGGGTTCCAAATTATCAGCAAAAACACCACAGTTAGCATCAACAGAACACTGTACAACTGCACTACATGTTAAAAAAACTTTGAATTTTAAACTATTCTATTGTTTATTACAGAGAGTATGTGAAAACTGGAGCTTTGTCCCTTACTGTTCATTTATTGCCAAGGCTTATTCTGGAGTTTATGTCATAATGCTCTGAATGTGACATCCTAGTCATTTCCACAGCATACGAACATATGAAAATTGACAGCAGATACAGGCCCTAGGGTCTATCTAGTCTGCTCGATTGTGCAGCTATCAGTGTTCTACTGTGCAGCTGCCCTTCCCTCATATTGTAGTGACCTTCCCCCTGACCCGGTCCCACCCCTTCTTAAAACTGCCCACCATCTTTGACATTACCACCTCCTCCGGTAGTGCATTCCACCCAGCCATCACCCTTTCCGTGAAGTAGTGTCTTCTCATCTCCCTCATGAAACTCTCCCCCTCCAATCTCTGACTGTGCCCTCTAGTGTTTCTCCCACTCTTCAATCTAAAAATCTCCTCTGTACTAACCTTGTTTATGCCCCTTATCTATTTGAACGTTTTGATCATATCCCCTCTATCCCTCCTATCCTCCAGGGAGGACATGTTGAGCTCCCTCAGCCTGTCCTCGTAGGGTCTGTCCTCCATTCCAGTGATCATCCTAGTGGCTCTGTGCTGGACCACTCCAGTGACTTTACATCTTTCTTTAGGTAGGGCTGCCAGAACTGCATGCAGTACTCCAGGTTCAGTCTGACTAGTGACCTGTACAGAGGTAGGATGACCTCCCTCCTCCGTTAAGTGATTCTGGTGGCAATACACCCCAATATCTTGTTAGCCTTAGCTGCTGCTCTCCTGCACTGCACTGAATGGTTCATTTGCCCTGTGATCATCACCCCAAGATCTTTCTCCTCTTCCATAGTGGATAACTGTAACTACATCACTCCCCCCAGGCATGTAGCCAAACTTTTGGTTTCTAGCTTCCATGTGCATAACCTTGCACTTCTTCGTGTTGAAACCCAGCTGCCAATTGTCTGACCAGTGCTCAAGTTTATCCAGGTCCTCCTGCATCCCTAGCCATCCCTTTGTGCTGTTCACCACTGCACCGATCTTTGTGTCATCTACAAACATGCTTATCTTATTGCTTACCCCATCTGCGATGTCAGCAATAAAGATGCCAATCAACACTGGACCCAGCACTGAGCCCAGTGGAACCCCGCTTGTTACAGCTTTTGAAGCTGAGAGTCCCCCCCCTTACCACCACCCTCTGCTGCTTACCCTGCAGCCAATTCCTGACCCACTCCACCATCCTCCCCCCACCCCCAGGTGACCCAGTTTGCTAACCAGCCTACCATGTGGCACCGAATTGAAGGTCTTGCTGAAGTCCAAGTACAGGACATCTACTGCCTGGCCCCTGTCAGTTGCCCTTGCTACCCAGTCATAGAAGTCAACCATGTTTGTCTGGCAGGATCTGCCCGAGACACACCCATGTTGCCTACTGTTCTGAAGTTCATTCTCCTCCAGAAAGGCTACTAGCCTCTCCTTTAGGATAGTCTCCATCAGCTTCCTCACAATGGAGGTGAAGCTGACTAGCCTATAGTTCCTTGGCTCATCCTTGGGTCCACTTTTATGGATGGGCACCATATGCACCATCCTCCAGTCATGGGGCATGCAACCAGTCATCAGGAGGTGTTAAAACAAGTTGCCAGTGGCCCTGCCAGGATTTCTGCTTCTCCATCAGCACCTGGGGTGGGTGCTGTCTGGTCCTGGTGCCTGCTCCTCAGGGCTCTAAGACCTTCTAGCACTCTGCTTTCTGGGATTTTCTTCTCTGTAAGTTCTGCCCCCTCGCCCTGTTCCCATCACTTCCCTCTCCTGTGGCAATGGCCCTGCTTCTCCTGGGTAAATATAGAACAGAAGTATTCATTGGGCTTCTGCCTCTTCCACTCTGCTCTCCCCTCTTCTCATCCACCTTGATCCTAACAATTTGATCCTTACAGGTTCTTTTCTCACTTATGTACCTGAAGAAATCCTTCTCCCTCTCCTATCCCTTGTGTAAGCCTAAACTCTCTTGCCACCTTGGCTGCCCTTGCTAATCTGCTCACCTCCCTTGATTTCTTCATTTACTCTCCTATCCTCCTCTCTTTGGATCTCATGTATTTCCTGAAGGTGGCCTTTTTCCTTAACGTTTCCTAACACTTCTCTGCTTAACCAGCTAGGCTTCCTTGTCCTGGCCTTCTTGCCTTGGAGCTTTGAACATGAGTTTGTTGACTCCTCTAACCCAGCTTTGATGATCCCCCATTTCTGATTGGCATCAATGTGTGGCTGAATTCTGGCAATGCGCCCTTCCAGTATGCCCCCCATCCTTTCAAAGTCTTCTCTCCTAAAATCTGTCACCTTAGTCCTGGTTCTGGCTGTCTCCTTACTCATCCCAAGTGAGAACCACACTGTATCGTGATCGCTCCCTGCCAGGGGATCCATCACTTCTAACCCCTGCACATGCTCCCCATTCATCAACACAAGGTCCAGTATGTTTCCTTCCCTAGTTGGTTCCCCTACCACCTGCACCGAAAAGCTGTCTGGAAAGCTTCCAGGAGGACCTGCTGTCTGCTTTTTGAGGTAACAGGGGTAATCCACTCCACTCCACCCCTGGCAGATTAAATTCCCCCAGAAACATAAAATTTGATGGCAGATAAGGACCACTTGGCCCACCTAGTCTGCCCATTTCCCTACCTAATGGATAAGCTGCAGATCCTAGTTAACCAACAGCCTACTTCTTCCTACCCCCACCCCCCTAGAATTGCCTTATGACTGTCCCATGCATGCTTGAATTCCACCACTGTTTTTGACTCCACAACCTCCTCCTGAAGGCTGTTCCATGCATCCACAACCCTCTCTGTGTCAGCTGTCCTAGTGCTAGCTGACACTGGATCTTAGTCCACATAGTGGAAGGGTAGGACAACCCTTGCCCAGAGCCCCTGCCACAGAGGATAGAACCATGGGAATCATCAGAATGGAAGAGGAACCCAGGGAGGACAAGGATTAACTGGCCTGAACAGGGAATATTACTGATGAGCATGGCTGGCTAGAAAGCTCTGTGGAAAACAAAATAAGACTAAGCACATTTTATATTCCTTTAAAGAGGGCTCAGGAAACCAGCAAAACAACAAAGTAACTAGACTATAGTAGGTGTTTCACCTTCAACACCCTTCTCCACTTCTGGTCTGTCTGAACATCAGTTCAGTATATATAGAGAGTAGATTCTGTGTTTGATCAGCTCAATCAAACAGCTTATCTTAAATCTTTATTTAGATACATTCATTTTTTAACTGTTGATAAAGTAACTACATTATTTCATTATCATCACAGGTGATTTAAATATGAATTGGCTCTCCTCTGCCTCCAACTTACTCAAGGAGCTCTGTTATTAAATTGGCTATTAGCATCACTCTAGATCCCCATATAACAGCTCCTTGACTGATCTTTTTTTAGTCAATAAACCGCATAAAATATCCCATGCTGGCATTTTCGATAATGATATTAGTGACCACAAGGCCATTGCTTGTGTTAGATTCATGCCACATACTGGGACCTCTCCCCACTTTATATACAAAAGGAATCGTAGCAATTTTAATCCTGCCAATTTCTTGGCTGACCTAAACAAATTTAGATGGCAAGATTTCTACCTTGCCAAAACTGTCCCTGCAGTCTACTCCTTGTTTCATTCCTTAGTGCTTAATGTCATTGATAAGTGCACTCCCTTTGTGAAACTCAGAGCTAGAAAAAGAGTTTGCCCCTGGTTCGCTCCCTCCCTCCAATCTGCCTTGCGCTTAAGAGATGCACTTTGGAAAAAAGCTTGTACCACCAAATCCACCAGTGACTGGACAATCTTCAGGGCAGCCAGAAATAATTGCACTAAACTATTCAGAGCAGAAAAGGCTAAATATTTTCTTACTGCTATTGACTCTACCAAAAACAATGCATCAGAGCTCTGGCACATCCTTCGTGAGGTTCGGGGCACTCCCCCTTGTCGCCGCTACCCTCCAATATTTGCATGGATGGTGTCACTTATACAGATACACCTTCCATTTTAGAGCAGCTCAATAACCACTTTGCTACTGCTGGTCTAGCCTTTGACTCTTCCCCTGTTTACAAAATTGTTCCTGCCACAGGACTGTCTAGCCCCCAGATGGTCAACTCACGGATCACACCTTCAGCTTTAGTACAGTTTCTTTTAAACAGGTGGAAGACCTACTCCTAGCTCTTGATCCCAAAAAGAACACAGGTACAGACCATCTTGACCCGCTATATCTGAAGCTTGGCTACTTCATCCTAGCTCCACCTATCATGCACCTCTTTAATCTCTCACTTTCTCATGGCACTCTCCCACCTGCCTGGAAGATAACTCATGTTATACCCATTCTCAAATCTGGTGATCCATCTGATCTTAATAACTACCACCCTATCTCTCTCCTGCCCACTCTTTCCAAACTGCTAGAAAAAATTGTCAATGCCCAGCTCAGAGATTACCTAGAGTATGCTTCGCTCCTTAATCCTCTTCAATCTGGCTTCAGACCATTACACAGCACAATTTTTGCCCTGGCTAAGGTCACAAACGATTGGCAGATTGCTTTGAATATTAAAAAATCTGTCTGTGTGTTTTCTTAGACTTGAGTAAAGCTTTCGATATGGTTGACCATTCCTTGCTCCTGTCCATGCTGACTAACCTAGGTGTTGACAATAATGTTCTCAACTGGTTTTCCTCATACCTCACTGGCAAGCTGCAACAGGTTTCTGCCCAGGAGACATCCCCCAAGGCTCTATCATTGGTCCTCTTCTCTTTGCAGTATATATTAACAACATCAATCAAAAGATTACAAATTCTAGTGTCCACTTATTCGCCAACGACACTGTTATTTACATTACCAAACCCTCACTAAACGAAGCCTGCCTGGCGCTACAAAAAGACTTCAATTTGCTACAATATGATCTGCTCAATTTAAAACTACTCCTAAATGCTAAAAAAACTAAAGTAATGTTTTTCTCACCCAAAGATAGCCTAAGCGACTATAAAACCCTTCCGCCTGCCTTACAAATTAACACCATCTTGGGAGAAACCATTGAGGTTGTTGACAAATTCAGATATCTTGGTTTCTAGATGGACCGCTGACTCTCCTTCTCACCTCATATTGACGAACTCACTAAAAAGCTCAAACAAAGATCTGGAATCTTTTTTAGGATTCGTCGCCTTCTCTCCCTTGAAGTTAAACTTAAGCTAGTCTCCTCCATGACTTGCTATACAGCCATGGGACCAAAACTGCCCTTGCCAAATTAGATGATCTCTATCATAGGGCAATCAGATTCCTTACCAACGCACGCTCAAATACACATCACTGTCTCCTCTACGCACAATTAGGATGGGGATGCCTAACTGCTCGTAGATGCCAGAATGCTGCTCTCTGGCCATATAGGGCTCTAACTGCGAAATTGCCTCCATACATCTGCAGTCTCTTTACAATCTTGCCTTGGTCATACTCCCTTCAGCGCTATGACTGCATCTGTTTGGACACTCCGAGAATCCAATCCCAGTTTGGTGCTGCCTCCCTTAGCTATGCCATTCCATCTGTTTGGAATTCTATCCAAGACTCCTTTAAACTGGCTCAATTATGTGGCCCAAATTCCTTCAAAGCAAGGTTAACCTCTGCACTGTCTCAAACATGTCAGTGTTACGCCACCTAGACGCCCCTCACATAGCCTCCCCCAACTTCTTCCCAACTTAAGCACTTCACTCTATACTCTTTACTCTATACTATTATTATAAACGGAAACCAATTCTATCTGCCACCTATACCTCTCTCCCTTTTCCTGATTGCATTCCTCTCTTACACCCTTGCTCCCAGTCCCCCTTATCTCTATCCTCACTTACCCCTGCACCTTTTCTCTCTGCTCCCCTTCTTTTTCCTACTACTCTCTCCCCCCTCTCCCTCTCCCTCCCCTCCATCCTACTTCTCTGCTCTATCCCTCTCTCTGCCCCAACAATTAGTTAATTCTTTTCTATCCCCTAGGCTTGCATTCCATTGTCAACCTTTTATTATTTTTGGTCTCTGTCATGTAACCATATATCAATGCTGTTTTGTTGTTTTCCACTTTTACTGTATGTATGTTAAATTGTCCTCCAGGACCACTTTGTAAATGAGCTTGCCTCAATGGTGCATTTCCTGGTTAAATAAAAATTGAATTGAATTGAAAAAAAAAATTGAATTGAATTGTAAGAACCTGTATATCACTGTAACCAAATAATATTTTCTGGTTCCAGAATTTACCCTATTTGATCGTCACTAACACCTCCCCAGCAAGACACTGTGCATAAATATAGTTAACAAGAGTCGATGGCTCTATAGCAGGACGGCTGGAGAGGTGTACAGAGAACCTTTGAAAAACAAACACGACTTTCAGCAAGAACTAAGCACTGAAGCACCCTACTGGTAAACTTGTGCATCATTCTTTCTTGTTTCGATTGCAAAACATAAGTGCATACCTGAAGTTCCTTTTCCTTACTGTTGTAGCATTGCTTTCATCTCTGAGAAGTGGTGCTTGTATTCCTGTGCGCAAGTGTAACCCTCCTATAAATGGGGGTTCCCAAAAGTCTTTCTTGGGTGTGCTTAAATGCCCACTGCCAGGCGAGCGTTCTGTGTCTTTACAGGTGTAAAAGTGCTTGCATGCGAGTGCCCTGTTAGCCTCTGTGCCTGTCTCTTTAAGAGACATTATTTTTGTAGTGTATAATTAATCTGGGTAGGGGCCGAGTGTTTCCAGGCTCGATTCCCGCCCGAGCTGCAGTAATATTGCTCTGTTCTGCCATTGCTAATGGTGCAGAGGGAGCTCTGTTAGAACTGGTAATTGTTTGCTGATTAGCTGCTCTAATAACAATGGTATTGTAGTTTGTCTAACCTGCCTTTCTTTGCAGCATGGACATTTCTGTATTGCACCAATCAGTACCTTTTGGGGATCTTAAAATGGAGTCTGTCCCCAGGGGTCTTGTGGGAGAGAATTTCTGTAGGAATTGTCATTTTTTTCCCTTTGGTGCCTAAATGGACTTGGAGGGGAAGCCCTTGCTTTATTTTTAATTTTTTTATTTATTTAAAATTCAGTGACCGAGAAAGGCAGGCAGTATAGTGTAGTGGTTTAAGGCTCTGAGCTGCAAATCTGGAGACCTGGGTTTGAATCCCACAGCCCCCACTTGCATACTGTGTGACCCTGAGCAAGTCACTTAACTTCCCTGTGCTCCCAGGTCACACCTGTAAACAAGCTTTCAGCTTAGTGTGCCACTCCTGGTTAAACAATTTAAAAAAAAAAAAGGCACACTGAGTTGATGCTCGTTTCCAGGTGCTTTGACAGACAGATGAATCAACCAACCGAACCCTTTTGGATCAGAAAGAAGTCCCGGTGCTGCCTGCAGCAGAGTGTCAGTCTGAGTTTGGAGTTGAGAGAGGGAACAGCTCGAGAGATTCGAGCCGCTGCTCCTGCGTAGCCACGTGGGAAACTGGTGGAAAGGCTGAGTTTGGCCTGTCTGCCTGCTGTCCCTTGAACAGGATCCTTAAAGAGTGCTTAAGTAACCAGACTGTATCCAAACCAATTGTGACAAAGTCACCGAATTGTGACTGTACCTTTGCCTGAAGAAGACCGAAGATTTGCTCTACGCAATTAGCCTGTCAGGATGTCTGAATCACCACAGAGATTACGGTTTTGCTCCAGAAAGCTGAAATTGCAACTGGACTGTCGTCCGAACAGGGGTATTGCTTTTCTTTTACTATAAGTGTGCTGAATGCTGTTAGTGGGTCGCGATTTGGTTCCCCACTGCCTAATTGTGTCATGCTTGCTGGAAGCTGCATCCAGCATTTACCGACTGAATCAGAACTGTTCAACCAGCCCAGGCCCTGCCAACTTGGCCTAGCCAGCTATTTGCGACACAGAGAAAACCATTGATGAGAGACCTGCCCTGGGATCAGCCCCTGCTCAACACCTTCAACAGGAATGACACCTCAGTGATTTGTGTGGCCCTGCTTCTCCTGCCAAACCAGCAAGTCATCCTAAAGTCTCCATTTCATCCATCCTGTGTCCTTTACTGGATAGTGTGAGTAAACACCAGGGTAGCTGCCTGCAACAACAGCTCAATTAAAGCGTGTCATCTGATTTAGTTGTTTTGTTTAATTATCACGAACTGAGCCTCCTGGCACCGGATTACAAATTGTGTGTGGTTGTGCATGCTTCTTCTTTCCATCACAGGGCCCCGACCAGCTGCAATGCCGGCCTACCCCGGGCAATGAATTAGGCTAGCCCCCCTTTGTTCCAACTGGGTACCCAGAGTGTGTGACAGTGAAGGGACTCTAAAGTGCATGCATGATTACCTGATTGATTCAGTTACAGAACTAATCAGCCAAATTATGCCCCTCCTTTGTTCATTCCCCCTGAATAAATCAGATCTAATTCTTTTTGCATTTAACCTGTGATTCCATTTTGTACCAGAAGCACTGTACTGTTGTTTTCTGCTTTGTCTAACCTTATTTTACAGGGGGTCTCCAGGTTCAGATAGGTGGAACCAGCCCTGGTGGTAAGTGCAAACTGAGTGGGGATTTGCATGCTGATTAGCATCTATTGTACCTGTGTATGCTGTTCATTGTTTAGGCCACTAGAAGGGAAAGAGGGGGGGTCACAGTGTCCTGGAGGGCTGTACCCAGGTCAGCTACGCTATCACTAACCCTGTCCTCTGGGTGGCAACACCCGTTTTCAGTACCCAGGCCCCTTAAACTGCAACTAGTCACACAGGCAGGGGTAGTAGCACTTGGGATAGTACCACCTAGGGGTTACACAAGTGCACATTATTGTGAAGCAGCAACAAGAGAATTTAGCTCGAGAAGCCGCACCGCTGAGGAGAAAGCAAACTAACCAATCTATTTTCTTCAGGCAGCAGCTTCTCATACAGTAATTCCTGAGCGGGTTGCTGGTTTACAAATTACAAACAAAAGAAAAAAAAAAACACAGCTTGTCGCCTTTGTGATGGAAACCTTTTTATTTTTGATCTAGGTTAACAGCTTAAACATTACTGTTTGACGTATGGCATTTGATTCATGACGGGGAGGTTTTTCTTTCCTACGGGCTTGTTCTATTTCTATTTAGGAGCCATTTAGCATACCACAAGAACGTTAGACAGCTACAATTCAGTGCTAGATGTAGCGTAGAAACTGAACATTTCTATCTGACTCCATATGCAAAACCTATGTTACAGAGACTTGGAGAACCCATTTTATTTTAGAGTTTCTTTACTAGCATCACGTTCCCTGTGAATGGGATAAATCTACTGAAGGAACTTGCATTATGTTTTTGTACAGCTCTGAATACTATGAGCTCCAGCAGAATTACATCTGGATGCTACCTAATCAACGGGTCCTGTCCAACAACAGTGGGACTGTCAGGGATCTGAGGGGACATAGACGTGAATAAAAACATACAGAAGTTTTACAAGCAGGAGAAAACATAGATGTCCTGGTACACATAGGAACTAATGATCTCGCCAGCCGGTAAGTTGTGGAGACCAAGGTACACCTGACCAGACTGGGAGATAAAATGTCATCCATTTTGTCCAGCATCTCCTTCTCTGAGATCCTGCCAGTCTAGGAGAGGGGGGCAGATGGACAGAAGGTTAGAGAAGGGGAGATAGGGGACCTAAACATGTGGCTCAAGGGCTGGTGCCAGGAAAAAAGACACAAATTTGTAGGTAACTGGCAACAGTTTTGGGAGTGAAAGTTCTTTAAATGCAATGCACTGCATCTGACTAAGGAGGTAGTCAGTGCTTTAAGGCAGAAGTTTGCTGTCTTTGCAGAATATTTAAACTAGCAAATGGGGAGGGGCACAGCACCCAATACATCGAATAGGAAGAACACCTCCCCCTCAGCTGGTGATCACAGGAGTTCAGCATGTTTGTAGTTCATTTGCATCACTAGATAAGGAAAAGTCCGGCTCCCCATACAACGCACAGGGAAACGCCTGACCTCACCCAACAACTAACACACACGAAATCTGGCACATGGAAAATCATGTACACAAATGCCTGCAGTTTAGGAAACAAGATCCCAGACCTGGAGACAACAATGACAGAGGCTAAACTGGACATAGTAGCCATTAGCAGATATGGTTCACCAGTAGCCACACTTGGGAGACTTCAGCACTGCCATGTACTGTTCAGAAGAGACCGAGTAACAAAAAGGGAGGAGGGAGTGGCCTTTATGTCAATGAAAATGTCAAAGATACAGAAATTCAGAATACATATAAGGAGCCCTGAAAATAGGAAATGGGACAGCCATTTCAACTGGGGCTGTCTACAGGCTCCAGACTAGGGGGGACATAGACACGTTACTGTTATTAGATATATTTTATTTTTAATGTATTTTATTTATTTATTACAGTATCAGAATTACAAATCTTGAGTCAAAGACTCATTTACAAAGGCTCATCATCATACACAGAATAGGACAGGGTAGGAGAAACATACAGTGAGTGGAGAACAGACAGTAGTGCAGGAGCAGTAGCATGGCAGAATATATACAATTACAATTTGTACAATTGAATACAGGTGGAGTGGTCCATATCAGTGAGAGAAAAGTCCTTTCTTGCAGGAGACAGGCCTATACATGATAGTAGCTAAACAAGAAGGAGTGATCATTGGGCATATGTACTTTGAGGACAGTAGTGGTAGACGGGCAGGAGTGCGGTGTTGAGCTCAAAATTGCAGGTGCAGGCTTATACATGATTGTAGCTCAGCAATCATGAGATATGTACACTGGTCTATGAACTGAGGAGGCTCTTTGAGCAAAACCGGTTGGATCACTGTGCCTGATGGTGGTGGTGATGTGAATTCAGCTTCCTTTTTTACCACTATATGCTCTTGTGTTTCAGTCTGCATTTTGAATAAAATGTGGAACTGAAGATACAGTTTTTCAAGGACGAGTGGTGCCTTTCTTTTTGGTTTTTCTTCTGCTATAAGTTGGAAAACAGCACACTTAATAGCTCCGGAGCTGTTTTTTTCCTGAAACTCTGGTATATGAATAGGATGGGTGGTGTAGGTTAGGTGGTTGGATGAGGACCAGTAGTGGAGCAGTTATTTACGATTGCAATGACGGGAGCTTAGAAGGTGGCTATGCAGGGATGACTTGAATGGTCCAATTCTGAGCTCAGATGAGTTATCAGGAGTGAGGGTGTTGAACCAGGAGGGTGTCCTGTGGGGAAAGGATCTCTGAGCGAGGGTCGTCCTAACCCTGAGGACTACTAGCAGAGTCTTAGTGGAGCTATGAGTGTGGACTGGAGGGGTGGCCATGCTGATTAGTTTAGACAGACCGGGGGTGGTTAATCCAATACAGATTTTTTGGGTGAGCAGGCAGGTCTGGTAAAGTAGCCACTCTTCAAGGGAGAGGATGTTAGACAAGGCATAAAGTGTGTAGGTATGTGTTTTCCTGTCAGCCCCAATGAGTAGCCAACAGGTCTTGTTGATTGAGAGCTTGATTTTGCTCAGGGCAGTGTTGTCCGCTGCACCTTATATTAGGAATCCATAGTCCACTAGGGACAGGACAGATGAGTCAATGGTGAGTCTTAGTGCTACTGGGGGGAGACAGGCTCTGTGCCGATATAGCAAGCCTATGCAGGAATTTATGGCAGAGCAGAGGTTGTGGATGTGTTCACGGAAGGCAAGGGAGGAGTCGAGGATGATAACTAGGTATTTGTATGAGGTAGCCTGCTCAAGAGGGTGGTGGGAGAGGGATTGAATGGGCAGAGCAGAGCCCTTGAGTTTGTTCTGATTGTGGGTGAACAGCAGGGTTTTGGTTTTTTTCAGGTTGATCACAAGCCTGTGGTTGAGGAACCACTGCTCAGTCTGGGCAAAAGTGGATGGTAGCAAGCTGGAGTTGGGCAGGGTCAGGGTGGGAAGTCAAGAGGATCACATTATCTGTGTAAAGCAGAATGTTTTCTGATGAGACATTGGGCAACATGTTTAGGAATAAGCTAAAGAGAAGTGACCCAGGATAGAGCCTTGGGGAACACCAGAGTGGACCTGACGAGGGCTAGAGAGGATATTGTTGATTTTACGCACTGGGTACGGGCAGTGAGGTAACTGGTGACCCATTTACAGGGCCCGAGGAGCCTAGCTGGGTGAGGGTGTTAATGAGAAGAGGGTGGCAGACCATGTCAAAGGTCTTTGACAAAGTGATGAGGACTGCCCGCAGGATGCCCTTGTCCAGGGCAGAGTGAATGAAAGTGGAGAACTCAATGAGGGCAGTTGTGGTGCTGAAGCCATGGTGAAAGCCTTGCTGTTCCCTGCAGAGGAGGTTATACATAGTAAGGTATTCTGTAATCTGGTCAGCCACATTCTTTTCTAGGGCTTTGGAGGGGGAGGAGTATGGAGATCGGTCTGTAGTTGCCTGGGGTCATTTCGTCACTGCCCTTGTGTATGGGGGTGATGATAGCTCTTTTCCATGCTTGGGGTAACTGGGCGAGTTGGAGGGAGAGGTTGAGAAGGTCAGTGAGGGGGTGAGAACAACATCCATGGTAGAGTAGAGAAGACAGGGATCAAGTGAGTCACTACTGTGTCTGGCACCCTTTAGGGCTTTGATCAGATAGGGTTTGGCAGCAGATGGGAGAGAGCTCGTAAATAGAAGGGTGGGTGTTGGAGAGTGGTGGTGGGGATCAGGGCTGGATCAAAAAGTTGTAGGTAGGGTAGAGGAGAGATCCGAGAAGGCATCATTCTGCCCATTAGCAATACTGTGTTCAGTGGTGATAGCGCCATTGATATTGAGCTAGGAGGGTGGGGGTGACTGGGTTTTGCCGTTAAGTTCCTTTAGGTTGTCCCAGAACTTGCATGAGGATCCCCAGGTGGATGCAAGTGTGTTCCTGTAGTATGCCGCCTTTGCATGACGGATAGCCCAGGTGCAATTGTTACGCCCATTCTATAGGATTGTCTATTGGCAGGCTTCCTGGACTCCAGAGCTCTGTGCTAAAGATTGTCCCTGAGATGCATTTGCTTTTATGAGAGCAGGGGTGATCCAGGGAGAGTTGTGTTTCCTCCGTATATTTTTGAAGATGGGTGCATATGCATTACAGGCCCTGTTAAAGTAGTAAATAAAGTAGTTGAGGGCAGCATAAACATCGGGGGTCAGTTTTACTAGGGACCAGTTACAGCTGGCAAGGTGCCGATGGAGTAAGGCAAGGTTACTTGTGGACAGGCACCTCCTGGGGATGAGGACAGACTTAGGCTTCTCAAGGTTACATGACCAAGAGAAAACGACTGGGCAGTGATCACTGAGGGCATTTGGTAGTACTGTCAAATTGGTGATCTTATGAGGCCTGTTTGAGAGTACCAGGTCCAGTAGAGTGGCACTACCAGTAGTATGGTGGGGGTGGGTGGGGGAGGAGACAAGTTGGGTAAGATTGAGCACAGCAAGGGCATCTTTGGCACTGTTCCCAGCATTGGTGAGCCAGTTAATATTTAGGTCATCCATGATAATTTGTTCCATCTTGTTGGGTTGATGGGTGATGTAGTCTAGTAGGGATTGCAGGGCACGGTTCTGGTGGCGGGGGGGAATGTAGGTGGCTGTGATGATGAGGGGGGCTCTTGAAGGGCTCAGGGTGACATTTAGAGAGATAGACTGGGCACCATGCTCTAGCATTGGTTTTTGAAAGGGAGGCATAGGAGGAAGTTCCGCATGTAGATGGCACAGCCCCCCCCCCCGTTTCCCAACTCTGTCCTCCCTGTAGAGCGAGTAACCTGGGAGGGAGATGAACGAGGCAGGCGTTGTCTTGGATAACCATGTTTCGACTAGTGCCAGCACATCTGGTTGGTGCTGGGTGACCCAGACTTGCAGACCAGCAAATTTCTTTAGCAGGCTACAGACGTTAATGAGGCAATTTTGAGTCCTGAGGTTGTCGATGGATGAGGCTGACAGCCGTGAGCTGGTCTGGGATGGGGTGGACATTACCAGATAGAAGGAGGAGTAGTGCAATCAGCCTGAGAAGAACACTGATATGCCTATGACGTCTGGAGACAGTACCCTTGGTGGGGGTAGTGGAGAGCGAGACTGGAATGGGAAGGGATCGGAGAGAGGGAATGGCAAGGAATAGTTGGGGCCAAATTACTGTCAGTCCTGCGTGAGAAGAGGAAGGTAGGAAGGAAGCTCCTAGAACCCAATATAAAACATGACAGCTAAAGGGGAGGTTCTGATAATGGAAGACTTCAACATGCCAGATACAGACTGGTCAATACCAGCAGGAACATCCACCAGAACTAGATACATAGTGGATTCCCTGCAGGGGGAGGGCCTCAAACAACTGGTACAACAACCCACAAAAGACAGGGCTATCCTAGATCTCATACTGACTAATGGGGAAAGGATCACAGATCTCCAGGCAGAAGGCCATCTGGGGGCCAGAGACCATCACATGGTATGGTTCAATTTGGCCACTAGAGCTAAATCACCCCATTCCAAGGCAAAAATATGGGACTTCAGAAGAGCTGACTTTGATAAGATGGCCAACAGAGTTAAACTAGTCCTGGCAAGAAGAAATACAGGCGAGGGGATACAGGCAAAGTGGGCAAGCATTAGGGATGCAATACTTGAAGCAACATCCCATTGTGTTTGAGAGAAAAGCAAGAGCAAAAGAAAGTAGCAGAAAAGGTCACAGCCAAAAGGCTGGACATCAGGAAATATAAGGGAATGCAGCAGGACGAAGATAGAGAGGCATACCAAACTTCCCTAAGGGAAGCAGGAAAGGCAGTAAGGCAGGCAAAGGCCCAAACTGAGGAAACACTAGCACAAACAGTATCAGAAGGGAAGGGAACACTAGAACATTGTTTAACCAGAAATAGCACACTAAGCCCAAGCTTGTTTCCGAATGCAACCTGGGAGCACAAGGAAGTTGAGTGACTTGCTTAGGATCACACAGAAGGGGACAAGACTTTCTATAGATACATTAGTGAAAGGAGAAAGTCCAGAGGGGGCATTGCTAAGATCAAAAGGGATAAGTGGGAGTGTGTGGAGGAGGACCAAGGGAAAGCATCTATCCTAAATAGATACTTCTGCTCAGTATTCACTGAGAAGAAGGTAGGGCAGGGCCCACAGCTCAGCACCATGGACACAGGGGGAAGGGAGATGTGCATCAGTCCCTTCAAAAAAGAAAGGGTCCTACAAGAGCTCGTTAAGCTCAGGGTGCACAAGGCGATGGGACCTGATGGTATACATCCTAGAGTACTAAAGGAGCTAAGGGTGGAACTAGCAGAGCCATTATCAGAACTGTTCAGTGAGTCTCTGAGCAGAGGAGAGGTCCCAGAAAACTGGAGAAGTGCTCATGTGATTCCACTCCACAAGAGTGGTAGCAGGGAGGAGGCAGAGAACTACAGACCAGTCAGTCTTACCTCAGTAGTGGCAAGATTATGGAGGCACTCCTTAAGGAAAGGATAGTGCAACACCTGGAATCCATTGGAGCACAGGATCCAAGACAGCATAGGTTTACAACAGGAAGGTCCTATCAAACTAATCTCATAGATTTCTTTGGGTAACCAGAGTGATGGACCAAGGGGGTGCAGTTGATGTCACCCACCTTGACTTCAGCAAAGCTTTCAATACTGTTCCACATAGAAGATTGATTAATAAGCTGGGTAGGCTCGGGTGGGTCAGAAGTTGGTCAACTGGGTAGCAAACTGGTTGTCGAGCAGAAAACAGAAGTGGTGGTAAACTGTATAGTCAGAAGAGATGCAAGTCACAAGTGGGATACCTCAGGGATTAGTCCTGGGTCCAGTCCTCTTCAATGTCTTCATCAGTGACATTTGCAGATGGACTGAGGGTAAGGTTTGTCTGTTTGCAGATAACACCAAGATCTGCAACAGAGTAGATGATCCAGATGGGGTGGGCAGAATGAGAAGAGATCTGGATAAACTGGTCAAATGGTCAGAAGAGTGGCAACTGGGGTTTAATGCAAAGAAATGCAAGACCATGCACATAGGGAAGAGAAACCCTGAAGCCACCTATAGGCTGGGAGGGGAGTTGTTGGCAATCACAAGGGAAGAAAGAGACTTGGGCATCATCATCACAGATGACCTGAAATCATACAAGCAGACCACTAAAGCAGTAGGTAAGGCTAGAGGGATGTTGGGGTGTATTAGTAGGGTATTGCAAGTCGTAAGAGGGAGTTAATAATCCCTCTTTACAAGACACTGGTTAGGCCCCATCTGGAGTACAGTGTGTAGTACTACGAACATATGAAATTTGCCAGCAGATAAAGGCCTAGAAGTCTATCAAGTCTGCTCGAATGTGCAGCCAGCACCCCTTATTCTGCAGCTGCCCCTCCCTTCCACCCTTCCCCTTCATTAACCCTCCCCCTTGTCCTGTTCCATCCCCTTTTGAAGCAGTCCACTGTTCTACTGGATACTACTTCTGCAGGTAATGCATTCCACCCAGCCACCACCCTCTCTGCAAAAAAGTGTCTCCTCATCTCCCTCCTGAACCTTCCTCCCTCCAGTCTCATATCATGGCCCCTGGTGTCCCTCCCTTCCCTTACTTTGAATAGCCCCTTTGTACCTGTCTTGTTTATTCCTTTCATGTACTTAAAGGTTTCAATCATGTCCCCTTGTCCCTCCTCTCCTCCAGTGAGTACATGTTCAACTCCCTCAGCCTCCTCTCGTATGATAAGTCCCCCAGCCCCTTGATCATCTTTGTCACCCTGCACTGCACCCCCTCCAGGAACTTAATGTCCCTCTTCAGATATGGGCGCCAGTACTGCACGCAGTACTCCAGATGCGGTCTAACTAATGACCTACACAGTGGCAGAATCACCTCCTCCCTCCTCGAGGATATACCCCTTGCAATACAACCCAGCATTTTGTTGGCCTTTGCAGCTGCCTTCCTACATTGTGCCGAGTTGTTCATTGACCCTATAATGAGTACCCCCAGGTGTTTCGAATCTCCTTCTCATATTGAAGGAGCTAATTTATTTTCCGCCACAGCTCTTCCAAAGGATTAGGTGTGTATGTGGAAGTGGAGGCAGCAAACTGTCAGTAATTTCAGAAAGAAGGTTAAAGGGTCAGTTTAGTTGATATCTTGGAGTGAAGACTTGGTTTGCTGGCCAGGCTACAAGCACCACCTGAGCTCTTTCCTTCTAAGACTGCTTGAAAGGCAGGTAGAGAACTTACCAGAGCAAGGGAGAAAGATTAAGACTTAGTTTGGCTAAACAGTTTACTGTGTAGTGGTGTTTTATTTTTTACTCACAGGGATTGCTACATGTTTGTTGCTAACATTTCATTGCTTTATTTTTCTCTGATTCAAATTGTTATTGCTAGTATACCTTCTTCTGCATTATTACAAGGGTGTGCCTACAGGTGTGTCTAACAGATTACTGCTGTAATCTTCTGAGTTCAAATTGTCTTTGCAAGGTATATCTTCTGTTACTGCTTTATTTTCTCTGGAGCAAAGTGTTTCTTACAGGGTATATCTTCTCTGAAATTATTACAGGTGGTGCTTTACAGGTTTACAGTTTTATCTAACATTCGGATAAGCTTTCAAGGTTACTGCATTTGTTGTTGACTGATTGTTTCGCTCTTACCTCCTTGTTCTTTCATCAGTGGTTCTCTTTTTTTAGGCAGGGGAAGGGCCCAGCCACCCACCCCATCCCAAACCACCCCACGCTACACTCCTTTTATAAGGTACCACAGTTGTGACATTTCCTGTGGCAGAAGCAGGAAGGGTGGATCAGTGGGGCCTCCACAAAGGTGATCTCATTTACAGGGCACTAGTAATTTAACTTGTTATAACAAGTTAAACAAAACACAATTAAACCATTACTTGCATTTTTTTTCCTTCTAATTACTCTGACTGGGTTACAAACCCAGCAACTTATTTGGAATGGATTTCATTAACTGCAGGTACTGTGGAACAATTTTCAGAAGGACAGTCTTACAGGATTTAGGACACTGTCCTACATGCACAGACCTTTGGAGATCATAGGGCTCAGCTCCAGACCAGCATGGGCAGAGGTTGCACGCCTCAAATTTCATATTGAAGAGATAATACAATTATAAGAACCACCGCCATTTCCCCAGCATCCAACAAGAAAAACCTCGACCATGGAGGTAGTTGGTCAGGAGGTTGGCAGGTGGTTGGAGGAGCAAAATCAGATTGCCCCATCACTCTCTACTCTCAACACATTACCTCCAAAACCATATAAACACTACAAACAGGTATCTGCCTCTATCTCTGAAATCAAATAAAAAGGGCAGAAGACACTACTAGGAAACAGGAGCACTGCGTACAGGAGCTAACAACAATAATGCAGCCAAATCAGGAACAAAACTAAACAAGCACAAAGAAATCCAAAAACTTCAGATCATAGGAGACTCCATGATTCGGGGAGTTGATACCCATCTCCAACCAGGGTGATGGTCAGATGTCTCCCAGGTACATCAACGAGGAGACACTGACTGCATTGCTAAAATTGTTCACAAAGCAGGAGAAAACATTGATGTCCTAGTACAAGGGACTAATGATCTAGCCAACCCGGTCAGTTGTGGAGACAAGGAACACCTGACTAGGCTGGGTGACAAACTATCATCTATTTAAGTCCGGCATCTCCTTCTCTGAGATCCCCCAGTCTGGGAGAAGAGAGCAGATGGACGGAAAGGTCAGAAAAAGGAGATAGGGGAGCTAAACACGTGGCTCAAGGACTGGTGCCAGGAAAAAGGACACAGATTTGTAGGAACTGGCAACAGTTCTGGGAGTGAAAGTTCTTTAAATTTGATGGACTGCATCTGACTAAAGAGAGTCAGTGCATTAGGGCAGAAGTTTGACATCTTTGCAGAATATTTAAACTGGCAAATGGGAGAGGTGCAGCACCCCATCGTCAAATGGAAGAACACCCCTCACCCTCAGCTAGTGGTCAAACAGGAATTCAGCATGTTTGCGGATCATTGCATCACCAGGTAAGAGAAAGGTTTGTCTCCCATAGAATTACTGGGGGTAATGCAAACTTCACCCAACAACTAACACACCAAATCTGGCCAATGGAAAATCATGTACACAAATGCTCACAGCCTGGGAAATAAGATCCCAGACCTGCGAGCAATAATGTCAGAGGCTAAACTGGACATAGTAGCAATTAGTGAGACGTGGTTTACCAGTAACTCACCGCAGGAGACTTCAGTACCTGGCAGCTATTGTTCAGAAGAGACCGAGGTGCAAAAGGGGGAGGGTGGCCCTGTATGTTAATGAAAATATCAAAGCTACAGAAATTCAGAATACACATAAGGAGCCAGAAGAACTGTAGGTCACCCTGAAAACAGGAAATGGGACAGCTATAAGAACTGGGGTTGTCTACAGGCCCCAGACCAGAGGGAGGACATAGACACATTACTGTTAGAAGATATACAAAAACATGAACAGCTAAAGGGAGGTTCTGATAATGGGGAGACTTCAACATGCCAGATACAGATTGGTCAATACCATGCAAGGAACATCTGCAGAACTAGACTCATAGTGGATTCCTGCAGGGAGGGCCTCAAACAACTGGTACAGCAACCCACAAGAGACAGGGCTGTCCTAGATCTAGTACTGACTAACAAGAGGATCACAGATCTCCAGGTAGAAAGTCACCTGGGGGCCAGTGACCATCACATGGTATGGTTCAATTTGGCTACTACATCTAAATCATCCATTCCAAAGCAAAAATATGGGACTTCAGAGGAGCTGACTTTGATAAGATGGCCAACAGAGTTAAGCTAGCCCTGGCAAAAGAAACACAGGTGAGGAGGTACAGGCAAAGTGGAGGCAAACGTGGGATATAATGCTTGAAACAACATCCCATTGTGTTGAACAGAAAAGAGTGCAAAGAAGAAGAAACCACTTTGGTTCTCAAATACAGTAACAGAAAGGTCAGAGCCAAAAGTAGCCTTCAGAAAATATAAAGGGAACAAGCGGGATGAAGATAGGGAGGCATACCAAACTGCCCTAAGGGAAGCAGGTAAGGCAGTAGGGCAGGCAAAGTCCCAAACTGAGGAAACACTAGCATGAACAGTAAAAGAAGGTGAGCTTAAGCAACAGGTTGGTAGAAAAGAGGCCAGGAGTTATATTTTGTTTTAAACTGAAATATTTGAATAGTTTGTAAGTGAAATTAGTTCTGTGTGTTAAAATTATTACCTTGAATTTGAACTGATACTTAGGCTGTGATATTGTAGGTTTGGGGATAGATGTTTGGCAGGAAAATTAGAAGGTAATTTAAATGTGTTGTTTGCCTGGTGTTTGGGGAGGGACATTAGCTACAATTAACTTGTCTTTAAACAGGAATTACTGTGGCTTTCATTGTTCACTTGGGAGCTTAAGCAACAGGTTGGTAGAAAAGAGGCCAGGAGTTATATTTGTTTAAACTGAAATATTTGAATAGTTTGTAAGTGAAATTAGTTCTGTGTGTTAAAATTATTACATAATTTGAACTGATACTTGGGCTCTGTGATATTGTAGGTTTGGGGATATATGTTTGGCAGGGAAAATTAGAAGGTAATTTAAATGTGTTGTTTGCCTGGTGTTTGTAAGAGCCCTCCACCACCACCCTGTTTGTAGAGCTCTAAAATACTGAAAAGCCACTGGGGTTGGGATTGAAGGGCTGAAATGTATTTCTGTTGGGACTGAAATTTGAGCAACAGGAGTTGGTGGGCCTGTGACATCACTACGGTACCTGGTGTCTGCTTACACACACTGTTAGTGGGACTGTACACATACTGGACTGTATGTGTTTGTGAGACTTAGGAACTTTGTTGGTGGGGTTGAAATTGGGTTTGTAAATAACTACAGTCAGATATGAGGAAACTGTACTCAGGAAAGGGACTGAGAAAAGGGTGTGCTATTATAAACAGAGGAGGATAATCAGGGTGGCCATATTCCACCATGGCAGGCATCTTCGGAAGGGTTGTGAAGCTGCACAGGCTGTAGGATGTAATAATTCTAAATTGGGCCTGGAGAGAGGGCTGCCCTCTTTAGACAGCTATCTTGTATCAGGAGTGAGGTATATTGGTTAAGGGAGTAAGCTGTGGGAGCTGGGGGGTGTCCAAGGATAAGGGTGTGGATATGGGCAGCAGAAGGGATGGGGCTGAGGGAGGCTGGGGCAGCTCTGAAATACAGGACATTATGCTACAGCAAGCAGAAGGGGGATAATAGGGACAGAGGACCCTTAGATAGGGAAGTTGATGCTAAGGAAAGCGTGCAGGTGAAAATTCTGAATTCAAGGAGACTGGAGGGTAGATTCAGGAGGGGCTGTTGTGCGGAAGCCTAAAACAGTAGACTGTGGGAAGGGAGCTCCTAAGGTGAACAGTGCAAGAGAGGAAGAAGAGGGTCAGTTTAGAGATGCAGTCAGGGGAAACTCGGGTTACTTGATGGAGGCTGACATAGAGTGTCACAATAAATTTGAGATACTAAGCATCCTAGAGCGGGAGGAAGGGGTTGGCGGAAATGAGGAAACTTATACAGAGGCCGGGGAGAGTCAGATACAGAGGCATCACAGAACAGCTATGGAAAGGATAGACATAGTCCCAGAGGAGAGGAAACATATATGTTAAGCAAATGGGAGATGCAACATATTCAGACATGAGGAGGAGAGCATGATTGGAGAAACTGGGAGACAAGGAGGTGGGAGAGGACCTCCCTTCAGCAGGAAGGTCAGTACCAAGGATGGGGCCCTAGCTAAGGGACCCACAGAGAGCCTCTGGAGACAGGGTACTATTACAAAGGGGATGGGGAGTGCGGGGAGGAAACCATCAGGGCCAGGATAAATGGTTCAGATAAGAGAGGTTAAAGGGACACCTATTCAGAGGGGTTTGAGTTAAGTGGGCAAAATAGCAAGGGAGGCAGAAAGGGAGGGTGACAAGGGGTCTCTAATAAGGCAGGAAGACTCCCATGAAGTGCGATCATGAATAAAAGTGGGGGGAGGGCTGAGAGGGGCATAGTGGAGGTAACCATAAGGATGATGGCGGTGTTAAGGTTCTGTTACTGGGAGACCGTCATTAAGGGTATCCATTGGGAGGACAGGATGGATGCCATAGCCAGGTGAAGGTAGTGAGTATCTCTGGGCTGACAGTGCACAGAGCAAAGTTCATAATTATGAAATGGTTAGGGATTGTGGAGAAACCAGATTTCCTGGTGCATTTGGGAACTAATGATCTAGAGAAATAGCATTATGGAAATCAAGCAAGGTTCAAGAACTTGCCAGAGTCTGTCGGGATAATGGATGCAACATTTCCTTTCGGAGATATTGCCAGTACCAAAGGCCTCAGTGGAGAAAAAATAAACTCACAGAGGTTAATAGACTAGCTCAGAAGTGGGGTGAAGAGAAATGGGTTGGGGTGTTAAGGGAACTGGAATGGAAGTTTGGGAGGATAAGGGACTATATACCAGGACAGGTTTCATCTTGCCCCATTAGGGAAGGAGTCCTTAAACAGGAGATGGCTGACTACATACAAGAAAGGTGGGGTTTAAACTTGTAAGGGGAAGGGATAAGGAGGGGCTCCCAGAAGCCCTCCTCAAGATGAGGGAGTAGCCTTCAAGCCCATGGGGGAGGGAAACAGACTGGAGGTGGAGGTTTCAGGAGGAGCAGGGGAGGATGGAGTATAAAAAGGAACCTGGGTGGGGTTAGACAAAAAGGATCAGGGATAAGGGGTGGGGTTAGTGTTAGTAAATGCCAGGAGCTTGGGAAACAAGTTGCCAGAGTTCCAGGCCATGCTGTTCGAGGGGGTGGATGTGGCGGCAGTCAGGCGTGGGCCAACAAAAACCATGACTGGGACCTAAATGTGCGGGTACACTATGCTTAGGAAGGATAGAAAGGAGGGCAGAGGGGTGGAGTGGCTATGTTCATTAGAGATGACATAGAAATCTGCTATGGTAGAAGAGGCAGAGAAGCGTGGAGGCCTTATGGGTCACCTTACGATCCTCAGCAGGAGATAAGGTCAAGCTGGGAGTAGCAATAGGCCCCAGGGATGAGTGATGTTCTAGGGATGGTTTGCTGGACAACATCATTGCCCAGTGTGGACCAAAGGGAAGGAGTGGTGTGATAGGGACCTTAATATGCCAGGTACAAACTGGGGAACCATGTCCTCTAAGGTGGCCAAGGAGCAGAGGCTGCTGGATGGCTTCCAGGATGTGTTCTTAACAGCATGTGATGGAGCCCACAGGGAGGGGCATGTCCTGGATGTGGTTCTGGCAGATGGGGATCTGGTAAGGGACATGGTTGTACAGGACCCCTGACTGGGAGTGACCACAATACTGTCTGGTTTTCAAATAAGCATTGGGGGAGTGGGGTGTGAGATCTAGGACACTGGCAGTGGACTTCAGGGGAACAGACTTTATGGGCATGGGAAATATTCTCAAGGATCACTTGAAAGGATTACCTCAGCGACAAGTGTGGAAAAGAGATGGGAGGTCATAAAGCGGGGACTTCATGAGGCAGTCAGGATCTGCGCTAAGTTGAAGCGTGAGGAGCAAGGTCACATAAACCATGCTGGTGGTCCAGTGAGGTCCAGGTAGCAGTCAGAGAAAAGAAGGCGACACAAAAATATAAAAACAACAAGAGGGGATAGGGATAAGGAAATGTACCAGCTTGCATCTAGAAAAGTCACCAGATGGTGAGGGAGCAAAGTCCAGTAAAACAACGGCTGGCACAGGGGATACATGGAGGGAAAGGGTTTCTTCCGGTACATTGGGAGCGGAGAAAACTAAGGCCATCTCAGCAGACTGAGACTGAAGGAGGGTGGGTGGAAGAGGCGAGGACCAGGCAGAGTATTTACGAGTACTGCCCTCTGTGTTCACTAGGGAGGGGATGGGATATCTACAAAGCAAGGCACAAAGGGATAGAAGCGGCAGGGGTGGGATCAGGGGAGCAACAGAAATGGAGCAAAGGAGAGGAAAGGCCCCAGGGTGTCACATCTGGATAAAGATAAAAGACCAGTAAGGTGGAGGGACGGATGATGCCATCCCACCAAAAGGTGTGGTTTGCCCTCAAGGCCCTAAAGAAAGACAAATCTCCTGGGCCGGATGGCATTCATCTGAAAAGTACTATGGAATTGTAGACATACTGGCTGCACCTCTGGCGGAGCTTTTCAACAGGTCACTTGAGACAGGGTGGGTACCTAGGATTGGCGAGAGGACATGTGGTACCAATCCATAAAGGGGGGTCGAAGGAAGTACCAGGAAACTATAGACCCATCAGTTTAACTCGGTGGTGGGAAAATTAATGGAGAGTATACAAAAGACGATTGGGGTTTACTTGGGGAGGTGGGAGGTCTGGATAGTCGGCAGCATGGGTTTGTGCCAGGTAGATCATGTCAGACCAACCTTGTGAGTTCTATGAATGGGTAACATCAGAACTGGACAGGGTAAGCCTGTGGATGTATTATTCTTGGACTTCAGCAAGCGTTTGACTCTGTCCCCACAATGGTCTGGTGGAGAAACTGATGGGGTTAGAGTAGGCCCTTTGATGGTCAGATGGATTGAAAACTGGATAGCTGACGCACTCAGAGAGTAGTGGTCTGTGGGGAGCTCTCGAACCCTACAGAGGTTGGTAGTGGGGTACACAGGGCTCGGTCCTGGGTCCAATCCTGTTTAATGCATACATATCGGACATCAGGGATGGTATAGGTGTGAAATGAGTCTCTTCGTGGATGACTCCAAGATGGGAGCAGTAGTTGAGGGAGAGAGGGGAGGTTGGCCTGCAAGGGACCTGGACACCCTGGAAGCTGGGCTCACACATGGAAATTAAATTTCAATATCACCAAGTGCAAGGTGTTGCATCTTGGTGGAAACCCTAAACACAGGTACACCCTGGGAGGAGGTGCTGGAAGCCTCAACAGGGAAAAAGATCTAGGGGTCATGGTGGATACATGTATGAATAACTCTGATCAGTGCAGGAGGCAGCTAGCAAGGCAAACAGGATGTTGGGATGCACCATAGAGGGATCACCTCTAGGAGCAAGGAAGTGATTCTGCCACTGTACACATGGACTGGTTAGACCACACCTTGAGTACTGTGTACAGTACTGGAGACCACATGAAGAGGGACATACAGCTCCTGGAGAGGGTACAGAGGAGGGCAACAAAGATGATCACGAGGGCTAGGGATTTGACTTACGAGGACAGACTTGAGAAGCTCTGCCTGTTTTCATTGGAGGAGAGGAGAGACAGGGGACATGATTGAGGTCTTCAAGTACCTCAAGGGAATAAATAGGGTAAACATGGAGGGATCTTTAGACTAAAGCAGGAGGCATCACCAGAGGGCATGGTTTGAAGTTGGAAGGTGGAAAAGTGAGGGGGAAAAGGAGGAGGTTTTCACTGAGAGGGTGGTGGACCCTTGGAATGCTCTGCCTGGTGAGCTGGTTCAGAGATCCACAGTGGAGGGCTTTAAGAGAGGGTGGGACAGACACAGAAAGTGGATGTATCAGATGATGGCCTGTCCTGGGGGTGGGGATGGATGATAGGGGTTTCTGGAGCACAAGGGATGGGAGGGTCTCGGCACCCAACTAAGGATCTAGGTTCAAGCAGACTTGATAGACCATAAGGCCTAATCTGCTGGCAAATAGTATGTTAGTATGTTAGTAAGACTTTCTATAGATACATTAGTGAAAGGAGAAAGTCCAGAGGGTGTATTGCTAAGCTTAATGGAGAAAAGGGAGCATGTGAGGAGGAGGACCCTGTAAAGGCATCTATCCTAAATAGATACTTTTGCTCAGTATTTACTGAAGAGAAGGTAGGGCAGGGCCCACAGCTCAGCATCATGGACACAGGGGAGGAGGTGAGCACTACTCCTTCACAAAGAAAGGGTCCTACAAGAGCTTGCTAAGCTCAGGTGGATAAGGCAATGGGACCTGATGGCATACATCCCAGGGAATTAAGGAGCCAAAGGAGGAACTAGCAGAGCCATTAGCAGAATTGTTTAGTGAGTCTCTGAGCACAGAAGAGGTCCCAGAAGACTGGAGAAGGGCTCATGTGATCCCACTCCACAAGAGTGGTAGCAGGGGAGGCGGGGAACTACAGACCGGTCAGTCTTACCTCAGTAGTGGGCAAGATTATGGAGGCACTCCTTAAGGAAAGGATAGTGCAACACCTGGAATCCATAGGGGCACAGGATCCAAGACAGCATGGGTTTACAAAGGAAGGTCCTGTTAAACTAATCTCATAGATTTCTTTGATTGGGTAACCAGAGTGGTGGACCAAGGAGAGCAGTTGATGTCGCCTACCTTGACTTCAGCAAAGCTTTTGACACTGTTCCACATAGAAGATTGATAAATAAGCTAGGTAGGCTCAGGGTGGGTCAGAGATTAGTCAACTGGGTGGCAAACTGGTTGACTGGCAGAAAACAGAGAGTGGTGGTAAATGGTATACAGTCAGAAGAGATGCAAGTCACAAGTCGGTACCTCAGGGATCAGTCCTGGGGCCAGTCCTATTCAACATCTTCATTAGTGACCTCGCAGATGGACTAGAGGGTAAGGCTTGTCTGTTTGCAGATGACACCAAGATCTGCAACAGAGTAGATGATCCAGATGGGGTGGGCAGAATGAGAAGAGATCTGGATAAACTAGCAGAATGGTCAGAAGAGTGGCAACTGGGATTTAATGCAAATAAGTGCAAAATCATGCACATAGGGAAGAGAAACCCTGAAGCCACTTATAGGCTGGGAGGGGAGTTGCTAGCAGTCACAAAGGAAGAAAGAGACTTGGGCATCATCATCACTGATAACCTAAAATCATCCAAGCAGACCTCTAAAGCAGTAGGTAAGGCTAGGGGTGTTAGGGTGTATTAGTAGGGGGTATCATAAGTCGTAAGAGGGAGGTAATAATCCCTCTGTACAAGACATTGGTTAGGCCCCATCTGGAGTACTGCACGTGCAGTATTGGAGGCCACACCTTCACAAGGACATTAACCAAATTGAGGCAGTCCAGAAGGGCACCAAAATGGTGCAGGGACTGCATCAGAAGACATATGAGGACAGATTAACAGAGCTCAATATGTATACCCTTGAGCAAAGGAGGGAGAGGGTGATATGATCGAGACATTTAAACACCTTAGGGCATAAACAAGGTGAAAGAGTCTAACATGTTTAAATATAAGAAAACTAGCAGGACAAGAGGACACAGCATGCGATTAGAGGAGGCCGATTAAGGGGAATGTGGAGAAATTCTTTTCACAGAAAGGGTGGTAGATGCATGGAATGGCTTACCACAAGAAGTGGTGGCTATGAATACAGTGCAGGGCTTCAAACAGGCATGGGACAGGCATAAGGGAGCAATACAAATGACTATGAATAGATAGGTCACTGACAGAGCAAAGGCCGATGGCACATTTATAAGGTAGAAAAAGAAATGGGCAGACTGGATGGGCCTTGCGGTCCTTATCTGCCGTCAACTTCTGTGTTTCTATGTTTCACCCCATGTAGCTAAAGCTTATGTGTATTCAGTGTCACAATAAGCCTCCAACCCCTACATCATCTAGCTGTAAGGTACAAGTAGGTATTCGGCACCATGCCACAACTAGGACTCGTTGCCCCTGCCCCATCCTCCCCACCCATGCACCTTACACCTTGAGACTCACCAGTTTTTGCTTTCCTCACCTATTCCACCACCTTTCATGTATAAAACTAGATATACCTTCAGGTGCCTCATGTATCACAGTGTCTATTGATCCCATTAGTTTATTTTTCTGGTCTAGCACCATGTATTCCAATACTGCCTGCACTTATGTGTGACCATATGCACTGTGTCTCTTCTTTTTCTCTGATCTTACTGTTATTTAGTTTTTTTACATTGTTATTTCTGTGTACTGTCATAATGCTTGTATATATGTATGACTATGTGTATTGTTTATGACTTGTGTGATGCAGGTCCACCTTGCAAATGATCTTGCTCAATGGTGTCCACCTGGATAAATAAAGATTTTGATTGATTGATTGATTAATTGATTGATTGAAATCTACCCTACAAACTGAGTGGCAAACCAAGTCTCAAGGACAAATACTCCCCATGATCAAACTCTCCAAGAGAACTTTCCATGGATGGCCCAATGTAATATTATCCTCAAATGGTAACTTGTCCTTGTACCAAACCTCTCTTAGACATTCAGGTTTATATAATATTACTGCCTTATTTGACCCTTCATATTGTAATACACTTTCTAAGGATTCTGCCAGAAAATGTTGTGCCATACACAACATGGCCTCAGCTGCCATGTATTTATCTGTGTTAACCCCCCCACACTGAGAAAGAACTTTTTGAATGTCCAAAACAAAACCCTGGCCCTCTTAGTGGTCTCACAGCCACTGTTTTACCTGGCACACGTTAATAACTTGCAATAGATGCATATACCTGTTTTGTTTAACTTGACTTACTGGAATATGAAAGAATTTGGTATGTGTCATACTACTAACACATCATTATTTTATAGTACTTTGTTACTTGATAGCTTAGCAGCTTTTCAGATTCGTAATCAAGACCCTATTGCCAGGGTACATACCACCAACTATAGAGGCAATTATAGGAGAAAATCTAGTTCTCAGAAAGATGATTTACAAAGTCATAAAAGAACTACCCGTGACACATCAGATGTCACTGGTGGCGGGAACCCTTACTGGTCTCTTTGGTACTGCAATGTCTATCTGGAATAAAGCAGACATTGCTACTATTAAAGCACATTCACAGAAGTTTTAAGTTAGTATGGTCAATGACTTCATAGCCCCATTATTGCATGGTGTGAATGGCCTTAGTCAGGAAGAAAGATACACTGTGTATAATATGCACGACATTGCTAAGGCATTTTCAGATTCTAAAGAAAAGATTAATGCCCTTATGACACAGAACAATAAGGAGGCAGATAAGCAATACATTGCCTGTGAAATATTATGCTCTGCCTATGGGCAATACATTATCACTACCATCAACAATCTCTTCTGTGATCTGGAATCCAGAAGAATCCCTGATATCATACATGACAGATGTATCTCTAAATGGTACTGGCCTCACTGCAAATCCCCTAACTGTGTTGCCATGTGTATGTTACAGTCTGTTTCTATTCCTATTTCTACTGCTAGGAATTTGGAATTTGTGACCAGGCACCCTAATACTGGTTCTTGCTATACTTCTAAGAAATGTCCCATTAAGTATACTATGTTTATGTCTCTTACTGTTTCTTTACCATGTTTTGATCCCAATACAGCTATCTTCAATAAACTAGCATCTGTACACTCCATTGGGCACCTTGATGAAGACATCTACAGAGAACGCCTCAATTTGCCACCTCTTCTGGTTTGCCATCCTCTTCTGGATGCATGGGTCTCACCGCACACAGACAGACTGTTGTGCTAAGAAAGTGTATATTTATTTGTATCAATGTGACGTATTTGATGTTATTAAACCTGTATATGGATATTCCCCAGATAGTATCGATTGGTCCTTTACCATGGATGATGACATCGCCACCAATGGCACAGAATATCAGGACTAAACATCTGCTCCAAATGCTTCTTGATTGTACCAGTCTTACCGAAAGGAGGTTCATCGGCTGTCAACACAGATTTTTATTTTATTTTTATTTATTAGGTCTAGGATTAGAATACCTTTGAACCAGGGCTCTTTTACAAAGGTTCCATGTCAGGTTACAATTCAAAACATAAGACATGTAAGTCAGATTACAAATTCAATACATAGGACAAGGTTACAACAGTGTAAACTAAACAGAGTTACAAAGCATCTGAGAAACAAAACTAGTTTTGGAGGCTGAGTTACAGGGAGATAGTGGATGAGGTGCAGAGAAGGATAGAGGACAAGAGAGAGGAAGAATAGAGGGGAGTGGAAAGCTATAGAGCAGGAGCGCAGTCAGAGGCATTGTCATAGACATAACATGGGTAAGTGCGTGCTAAGGGGTAACCAAGTGCTAATAGGAGAGAGAACTGCATAAGGATAGAGAAATATTCCAACTAGACATACACTTGCCTAGTACAACTACAAAAATGGAGACTACCAACTGTGAAAGTGTAATATAATTCGGATGGTGAATTTTGTGTGGTAACTAATTTTAAGCAATTTACTTACAGAACTGAGTTATGTGTTATTACTGAACCCAATTTTTGTTTCGCCCCTCACCAGGCAACTATTATTGGACATGCAGTTATCACCCCATTCCCCTTGTGGAACCAGATATCATTGATGATGACCCTGATTATCTTCTTACTCTTTCAGAGTAGTTACCTTACTTTGATGTACATATTGATGTACATCAATATGTACATCAAAGTAAGGTACGTATTGATCCTCTGACTTTAACACTGAAGTCACTTTTAGACAAGAAAGACACACACCTCATCCACATCAGCAATAATATGATCAAAGCAAATGATGCAATATATGATCTTATTAATGATGGTGGTTTTAATAGTGCACTTACTAATACGTGATTAGAAATTACCTTTAAATGTTTTATTATTATACAAGCATTTTTGATATTTTTCCTTATCATTATGCTCTGCTGCCTCCGGTGTGCACTCAGTCAACACCGTGAGCAGCTGGAGTTCCTTTACAAGGCTCGTATGCTGAGTCTGTAAACGACACCTGCTCTTTCCACTTCCATACTTTTGTTCGTGTTGCCCCTTCAGAGGCAGCATGGGGGAAAGTTACACGTGGTCCCTGCACCCTAATTGATACCCCAGAGGTACACCGCAGACAGCTAGCATTTATGTATATATTATACTAACATATAGGGCTAAAGACATCTACCCTACAGGAGTAGATGTCAGGATATGTATGCATATGATTGCTATACACTTTATTTTCTAATATACACATGTATTTCGTGCTTACAAGATGTGAGGACACTTGTGTCCTTGTAGTATTATGATATATGAGTCGGCATTGCCATCTTCTGATGATTTGTTTTATTACACAGCTATGTACAAACTGTACTTTCTTTGTTTCCACAAAGTGATGACTATAACAGAATTGTAAAATGTTCCCTAGGACCTATTATTTAGCCAATAGGGCTCATCTCTGTAACTAGAAATGTTTCTATCTTACAGTAACTATGGTAACTATCTTAGGTATATAATGTAAGACATTACATCTTCTACCTTGGATACCTGGAGATTTCTACATTCCTCAAGGTATAGAGAATGTACAGCATTTGCTCCCAGTTCCTAATGGTAAGAACTGCTTAGGGCAACTGTGATTTTTCTTTTGGTAGTAATAAACAAGATTTATTACTCTTATGCAATGTGTTTGTGATTTCTTGCATTCCCATTATTGCCAAGAACCTGAGAGTGAGGGTTTAGACCTCCTGGCACAAGGCACTTAGATCATCTCCTAGCTGGTCTAATTTGAGCCCCCTGTTGTGTCCATGGGGGGGTTTACAAAATTGCAGAAAAGGGGATGTTGCAGCCCCACAATGGTGCAAGGCCCCTTGTGTCCTGACACACACACCGATTTGGGTCTTAAGGCTGGCATAGTGCCACTTTGGCACAATGGCTCCCCTTTTTCACATAGACTATGTTAAAAAATAGGGACTGCTGCATCTTTTGATGCAAGCTGCCACTTGCACCACTTATGTTTGACGCAGGCAGCTTGTGTCATTCTCTGGGCTTTGAAAATCAAGCCCTATGGAAGCATTACATAGAGAACAAGCATTTGTCAATGCTAAACGTTCACTTGCAGGTATTTGCAGTGGTATTTGACACTTGGACATGGCTTAAAAAAATCAGTGACAAAGAAGTATACGCATTTGTCAATGCCAAATGTTGCTTGCTTCTATGTACTGTTTAGGTATTTGGAACTCATTTGAGTGCAAATATTGAAAATTCACGAACTTACAAGCGTGCATAGGAACTGCGCAATGCACGCTCGAAAAACAGCAATTTGTAGGAATTTTTTCACCAAATTTTCAACATAGCTATTTTAAGACCTCTGCTCATGAACAGTGTCACTGTGATTTTCTTAATGTGTCCCATACATTGAGTTCGCACACCAACTGCGCCATTGTGCACTACATGAGCGAAAACACATTTTGGGCAGGATGTGAAAAATGACAGCTATACTGCTCATAAGGAGGTGTGGTAAAATGGCAATGTTGAAAATCTGAGTGAAATAGTGATCAGAAACTTATTAGCCGCAGTGTAGAACCTGCAGCCGCGACGTCAGAAACAGTCATTTTAGGAATTTTTTCAATACATTTTCAACATAACCATTTTAAGATCTCTGCTAATGAACAGTGACACTGTGATTTTGTTAATGTGTCCCATACATTGAGTTCGCACACCGACTGTGCCATTGTGCGCTACATGGGCGGAAACATGTTTTGGGCAAGATGTGAAAAATGACAGCTACACTGCTCATAAGGAGGTGTGGTAAAATGGCAATGTTGAAAATCTGGAGTGAAAATATTTAAAATTAGAAACCTACGAGCGTGCATAGGAACTGCGTAACGCACACTCGTAAAACAGTAATTTTTAGGAATTTTTTCACCAAATTTTCAACACAGCCATTTTAAGACCTCTGCTCATGAACAGTGTCACTGTGATTTTCTTAATGTGTCCCATACATTGAGTTCACACACCGACTGCGCCATTGTGTGCTACATGGGCGGAAACATGTTTTGGGTGAGATGTGAAAAATGACAGCTATACTACTCATAAGAAGGTGTGGTAAAATGGCAATGTTGAAAATCTGGAGTGTAAATATTTAAAATTTGCAAACTTACGAGCCTGCATAGGAACTGCACAACGCCCGCTCGTGAAATCATCATTTTTAAGAATTTTTCCACCAAATTTCAAAATAGGCTTTTTGAGAGCCCACTTTATGAATGCTGGCACTGTCATTTCATTAATCGGGCCCGAAAGGTGATTTCGCGCAGTGACTGCGAAATCACCCTTCAGGCCTGAATAATGCCATGACAGTGACAGAATTCATGAGAAGGGATCCCTAAAACCCCATGTTGAAAATTTGGTGCAAAAATTCCAAAAAATGCCTGAGATATGCAACAAAGTTGAAAAAAAAACATTTAGCCCATTATACAGCTTACCATCATTTCTCAGTTAGCAGTCGGCTTTGAAAGAGTGCAGCGTGTTCCCAGTCCAGCGATGATCATTGCCAAGCTCTGGAGGTAAGTATGGGGTGAGGGGGTGTGGGAGGCAGGGTGCGGCAGTGGGTGGGTGCGGATTGTGGGGGCAGGGAGACTGAGTGGGACCGTTTTTAATTTACAGGTTTTTTTTGTACTTTGATGACACGGGACATTTGCCATGCTGGGGTGGGCTCCCAGTGTGGCAGAAGGATGGCTGGGGGGCCGTGGAGCCAACGGTGGATTGGGCACCCCCGTCAGCAGACGACGAGGGACATTTGCCATGCTGGGGTTGGCTCCAGCGTGGCAGCAAAGATTTGGGGGTGTGTGATGCAGTGCAAGCACACAGCAGTGGTTTTCTTTGAAGAGAAGACCACTGCTGTCATACACAGCACCGGTGCGGATTGGTGCAGGACTGCACGCCTGCTCAAGGGAGCAGGGGATTGCTCAGGAGAGGCACACCTCCAAAGTGTCCCATTCTCCCAAGACGTTCCTTGCGCATGCGTGCAAGCGAACGTAAAAATGTAAAGGTGACTGTGTGTCATGATCTTTTTTTACATAGTCCAAGTGTGTGATGTCTCATTAACCTCAAGATTGAACATCAGTAGACATCACACACTGAGGTTGTGTAAAATAATCTTTATAAGCACATAATCATTTATGTTTTATTTTCTATAATAACTGGTGCAGGGACATATGTGCAAAAATAAATAAATAAAATGGAAGAGCCTCACTAGTCAAGTTTCCTGGTACTGTAGAATGGGAAAGTGAGGGTCAGGGGCCTGGTTACCTGCAAGATCTTCTGTGCTCTCACTGCTCTGTCTATCCATTCTGACCCACTGAAGAAGCGTTGGAGGTTTCCAGGGTTCACTTGAATCCATCAGGTGCTAGGGTTTTTTTTCCTTTTGTGCCCCAGCACTGTGGAACTCTCTCCCCATTACATAAGGGATTTCAGATTCTTAGAAGCTTTTAAAAGGGAACTTAAAACATATGTATTAAACCAGGCCTTCTTTTCTAGCTAGTTAGTATGTCCCTTTTAAAGAACATTTTTAATATGTATACTGCTTGTTTTTATTATATGTTATTGTTATGTCTTTCAATGTATGTAAAGCACCTTGAGTTGCAATTAAGAAAGTGCACTGAAAAAATAAAGTTGATGATGATGATGATGATGTTGTCATACCTGGTTACTTCTTTATTTGATCAAACTGATAATTATTGTGACAAAGGGCTCACCACTTATTATTGTATTGTGTGTTTACTGTGTGTTTATGCATAACCAACATTCTGTGCCTTACGGTGTGTTTATTTTTAGGCTTCCTTGCACTTGTGCAAGAAACATCTTGTGGTAGAACGACATTTGAGAGATGTGTCAGGGTGAGTCCAATGCAAAGCACTCTACAGTGGGCTCGACCCTGACAGACCAATGACCACACAAGTAGCGAGTGATGGTGTTTGGAAATTCACAGTGGGGAAGCAGCTGCACTTGAGAGGAATGAAAAGCTCCAATGAGAGTGATTCATTCCTTTCATGTACATAATGCTGTCTGTCCCACTCCCTCCATTCCCTGTCCTTGCTCTCGGCATTATGCAATGAAACCCTCCTGCTCTCTCCCACTGCCGCTACCCACCCAGCACCCTCTGTTCCCCTGGCATCCAAATGATCCCTCCCACTGTGTGCTGTCAGCCCTGCACCCTCTATTGCCCCGGCATCCAAATTATCCCTCCCGCTCCCTCCCACTGTGTGCTGTCTGCCCTGCTCCCTTCATTTCCCATGCCAACATCACTGTGTCCAGTCCCCATGTTGGCATTATCTAACCCCCCTGACACTGGGGAGTCCACTCCCAGTGTCCGAAAAAAATGTTTCCGTTAAAAAAAAAGAAGACTGTCACTGATGTTTTTTTAAAGCCTGTAAAAAGGAAAACTGTCCCTCGTCATCTCCCCCATACCCCTCCCACATCCCAACCACCCCTCTGTGTACTTGTCTCATCTTACCCCCCCACCCCATACTTACTCTCTGAGGTTGGCAACTGCAATCTTCTGTGGACTGGGATACATCTGCACTATTCGAAGCCGAACTGTGAACTGAGGAATCAAGGTAAGTGCTGTATAATAGCTGTCAATGGGGGGGTTCAACTTATGTTGATATCTCAGCCATTTTTAGAAATGTGTACCCCAAATTTTCAACATGGGGTTCTTGGGAGCCCACCTCATGAACACTGTCACTGTCATTTTGTTACTTGGTCCAGAAAGGTGATTTCGCGGTTGCTGCTTTGGAATCACCGTTCGGGACCGATTAACGAAATGACTGTGCCAATGTTCGTGAGGAGAAGTCCAAAAAGCCCATGTTGAAAATTTAGTGCAAACAATCCCCAAAATGACTGCATTATGAGCATGCATTGCGCAGTTTCTGTGCACGCTCATACCTTTGCCAATTTTTAATAGTTTCACTCCAAATTTTCAACATTGCCATTTTTTCACACATCCTCATTAACAGTACAGCTGTAATTTTTCACATGATACCCAAAATATGCTTTTGCACCTGTGGCACAGAATGGCATGGTCACTGTGCAAAATCACCTTTCAGAATGAGTGAATGAAATGACAGTGGCACTCTTCATGAGGTGATGTCCCAAAAAGGCCATGTTGAAAATTTAGTGAAACAACTCCAAAAAGTGGCAGAGTTATACCTAGCCATTCAAAATTTTCTATACATGCATATACTTTTGGTCATTTTCAATGTTTTTACTACAAATTTTCAATATAGCCATTTTATCACACCACCTCATGAACAGTACAGCTATCATGTTTCATATCCTGCTCATAATATGTTTTCGCACCTCTGGTGTGGAATGCCGTTTTCCCACAAATTTAAAAATTTTCATCTTCAGAGTTCATGAGATGGGGTGATAAGAAGACTATGTGCAACATTTTGGGTCAAAATATGAAAAAAATGACAAAGTTATGGCCATTTGTTGCAATTTCAGTAAGCATGCTCATAACTGTGAAAATCTTAAATATTTGCACTCCACATTTTTTTTATTTATGCCCCTGCTCCAAGCCCTCTCTGTCTGGAGGGAGTCACAGCCCCATCCCCTGACATCCAACAGCCAACGCCGATCAGTTACCCCCCGGGCTTACCCACCAGTGGGGTCAGGTGCAGGGGTCACCCCCACTAAAACCGGGGGTCTTAGCTCCACCAAGACCGGATCCAGTACAGGGGTCAGCTCCATGGCTATTCAGGGGCAGAATCCACAAGTTCCCTCCATCATCTGCCATGAGTTTTTTTCCTCCTGGTTTCTCCACTTCAGGGGAGGAGCATGCAAGGACACCAGCAATGGTGCTGTGCATGCTCCCGTGCGTGCACCCCATCAGGCATCTGCCCCACCTCTGACCCAATGTCTGCAGTGTTGGTGTGCTAATGTACAGCCATCACTACGGGCCAGGCATGCACCAACAACTGGTTGCCACCCTCCCCAGAAAAGGAGAGCTGTTTCTGGAATTCTTGATCCTTCTCCTCCCCCCCTGCCGACTGCCAGTGGCCTGCACTCACTTCCAAACATGGGTCACTGGCATGGCACGAGGTGCGGTGTCCAGTGCCTCAACCCTCAGTGCCACTGGACCAGCAATGCACCCCACATTTTCAACATAGCCTTCTTAATAACCAAGCTACTGTAGTCAAATGCTATCCAAAATATGACAGCTTGTCAAAACATACTTCAGGCAGGCTTTTCCTCCCACCAGAAGTTCAACTAACATGATACACCCCTGCCACATAAACCATGCAATGAATCATTTGGCATTGACAAATGCTTGTTAATCAACAAATTCATTATTTTTGTGATGTATGAGCTCTACTACTTTTTGTATCTATTCCATATTGCCGTGTTTGTCTCTCATCTATAGTACATTACTAAAGTGACTACTCATGCATGCATGACTAATTGTTAATCTGACTCTAAGGATCCTCATGCAGTGCTGAGGGAACAATTATCTAGTCCCAGATACCTGCAGTAATGGATTGCTTCAGTGGACTGGGAGGGCTCGTAAATGCCTTAAAGGGATTTTCATGTATCACCTTTATGAGATGAATAAACTTATTGTACATTACAACTCACATACCTTTATAGCATTCCTCCTCATTACTATCTGGATTATTATAAGCAGCAGTACCTGCTTTATTCCCAGTTGGGAGTTTGTGTACAATCCCTAGCTGCCCTTGTCGAGCTGTTTGTTTGTCATGAGGTATTGTATGTGTGTTGCCAGTATCTTCTGTTGTTACACTGTCCAGTACCCTTGTGCTAAAGGCATCTAGGCCTACATTAAGCAAGTCCAATCTTCAGTGTTTCATAAAGGTATGTATTATGCACAAGATCACTGTTTTTCAGGTTTTACCAAAAAAACTATTAAAATTCTGGAATTTGGACTTCCTGCACACTGGTAAAAATAAAGAATTTCTTGGAATTTGGCATTTGATAGTGGATCAGTAAATCTACAGAACTCTCCCAAGGATGCATCTGGAAATGAATTATTTCAGCTCAGTATGCCTTTTCTGGGTGAAACTCTTCACATAAATAAATAAATTGTATTTTTCAATATGCTTCATTTAATGCTCTGTATATTAAGCCTTCCTTTATTCTGATTATTTATACACACACTAAAAGAATGACAGTACAATTCTGGTAAATCTGGAAATTAGACTAACAATTGCCGGTGCATTTCCCAGAATTTCAAGTCTTGACTATAGGATTTCATTACCTTAATCATCATGAATTAGTGGCCTTGATTATGCTCCACTGACTGCCTGACAAAACTCATTTGCCAAGGCAGAGTTTTTAATCTCCAACATGGCTGCCACTCTAATAGATTGTGCTCCTGCAGCCTTGTATGCTTCTGTTATGGCTGCCTGGTGCCATCTGGTAATTGTTGATCTGGTTGCTGTGTTGGCCATGTGGCCATGCATTGGACTGAGAAGGGCATGAAGAGCTTGTTTGTTTTCCTTGTAGGTTGCATTTTGTTGATGTAGCATTTGATGGCTTTGCTCACATCCAGCTCAAGCCCTGCTTTACTTGATTATAGGATGGATCTGAGTAATACACAGGCAGTTATAGCATCTAGCTTTTATGAAACAGAGACTTTGGGAATGAAGTAGGGTGACTGTATTTATGGATCATTGACATCTACCTGCTGCTTTGGTTTGAATGGTGGGCATATTAGGACACTGAACACCACATTCAGGTCCCAGGGTGTTGTGATAGATTTGAGTCCTGGTGATATGTTTTGTGCTAACTTTAGGGATCCTTACTATGGCCAGTGCTGCTCCAGATACTGTAACTGCAAAAATTAAAGACACGGGGAGGAGCCTGTAACACACATAGAGGGTGCTGTAGAAAAAGCCGACTTACCTAAAAATTTTTTGTTTGCAATGACTTTGTTTTATTTACAGTGTCAATATTTCAAATATGCCAATGTTTTGTGAGCAAAGATCACTTTATCAGGGCTCCTGTACAATATTTATTGTCTGCTTTTTCTACAGTATATCAATTCCTTACCTTCCTAACTGCCATCATCAAAAAGTACACATTGTTATCTTCTATTTGTGAACATTCATACAGGAGTACTCAAAAGGGCAACAGCTTGGAGTGCCTGATTCAAATCACTAACTGTTCTCAGTTTATAGATTTCCCCATCTAGGAAAGTGCTATTTGGCACTCAATGAATGACACTCAGACAATATCTCCTGCTTTTACTGCGTGCTGGAGTGATTGCACTCCCAGCTGTTGACCTACTGTGGGCTACCTTACAAATGTAGCCCAACGAAAGTGTGCTTCTTCATGATGGCAGGCAGGAAGGGAAGGAACTGATATATGCACATATATATATATATATATATATATATATATATATATATATACTGTACACACAGACACATACACACATATACACACACACACAAACACACACTCAAAGATAGTGATATATATGTGCATGTGTATGGAGATATACAATGAAGCCCACCAGGATGAATCACAGTGTCATAGGTTTCCTCCATGACAAAGGGAATTAACTCCCATTGAAACTGCATTGTTTGCTGCAGTAACTCTACTGCAGAATTCTGTTGAGTTGAGTTTCAGCCTGGTGGGCTTCACTGTATATTATTGGGGTGTGGTTACACCCCATAGGTAGGATTCAATGGTCACTTCTATGTTAAACTAAAATGTTTGCACTACAATAACTTCTCAATCATTCAAGTGATTTGAATGACATTTTGCATGCTCCATCAGGGAGCAAAGGTCTTTTGATGTGGGAAATTTCAATCCAGTCAGATTTGTAGGTATGGAGATACAGAGTGTGATGAAAATGTGAAAATGACTATGTTTTGTTAAATTCTTTGTCCCACCGCTGTACAAAAATGACTTGGGATTTTGGTCTGACATTTTTAGGGTGGAAAGGTCTTGGGCCACAGATGTGTATTTTGAAGGTTTGGTAAAAAAATATTAATTTGTTCCAAAGTTATTACATTTTAAAATTTCTCATTATTTTCAATGGGAGCTGTTAGACGTCCTACTCAAAAAAGGATCCTTTGTCACAAATGGGTAATCCTTTGCCACAAATAAGTAATTATTTGTAAAAAATTGGAAATCCTTTTTCATGTGACTGTTATTTTGTCCTACAGTTAGTGAGGCAAGCAAAATGTAATAACTCAAAACAAATTATGTGTTTATTTGAAATCGACATGTGTAGCTAGCTTATTGGATCCCCTCATGAGGATTCTGCAGTTAAGTGTTGGACAAATGCATTTGAATGTCTTTTTTTTCCACATAATAAATCTTTTTTCATAACTTATAGTTAAAAAAAATTCAATATTCATACCATGAGACACAAAAAAGGATCGTTTTTCGTAATGGGAAAATCCTTTCTTTGGTATCTAGTGGCACCATCCCACTCTCCAATTGCCATCCTGTTTCTTCCTTCTATTATCTCTGGGGTCTAGTGGCACCCTTCCACCCTCCAATTTCTATCACCCTTAAAGATAATTCCTCCACCTACAAATCCAAAGGTGAGTGTTCCCCCACAGGAGCAGATTTAACCACTGTAAAGTCTGTTGTGATGAGTCTGCTTTTTCAGCTGTCTGTAGTGTTTCAAGTTGTGCTGCTCTACAAAACCATTTTGAGACAACAGGAGAAAATATTATTCCATGGCTGTGTACTGCATGTTTAATAGTAATGACACTTTTAGAATTACTGACACCATGCTTTAAATATAATTATTGCTTGCAAAGACTTTGCAATATAATACATCTGAACAGTTCAGAACTTGTATTCTTTCAGATGCACTTACTGAAGATTTCCAAGTTCTGAATTCCCAATTTATTAAACAGTAATACTATATTACTTACAGTTACTTCTGCTATTGGCATGTCACTAAAGTCCTTTGTCCCAGTGTCTAGTGGCAACCCACTCTCCAAATTATGCCCCTCTTTAGTTTTGTGTTTTCCCTGGTGTCTAGTGGCCCCCCACCAGCCAACTCACTGATAAGATGCCCCCAATCACACCTCCCACTAAACCCCCACCACCCCACTTCCTGCAGTACACCCCCACACACCCTCACTTACCTGAACAGGTCCCAGATTCAAGACCCACTCACCCAATCGAAGATGCGTCTTGCTGCTTGAACCAATTACTGCAATATGAGAAACCAAAGTAAATGTTATTCAGTGTATTGCAATGGGGTTTTCAACTTTAATACATATCTTGGCCATTTGTGCATATTTTGACATCAAATTTTCAACATGGCCTTTTGGGGATCTCACCTCATGGACAATTCAATTGAATTTTAGGAATCCATTCAGAATGGCAATTTCACAGTTGCTTGGTGAAATCATTTTGGGGCATGATTTCAAAATTGTACTGCCTTTGTTCATCAGCTGGGATGATAAGAAGGCTATGCTGAAAATTTGGGGTGAAAATATGTAAAAATGGTGGTTATGCACATGGATTTACATTTAACTGTGATTGCTTGTAACCATGATATTTTTCCATATTTTCCCTCTAAATTTTCAACATATTAATTGTTTTTCCATCACCTCATGAATGTGGTAGCTATCATTTTTCAAATCTTAGCCAAAATGTATTTTCTCGCCTCTGGCATGGAATGACATTGTGGTGGCAAGGAATGATGTTTTGGCAGGGATTTGAAAATTCTCAGGCCAGCATTCATGAGGTGGGCTCATTAAAAGGCTATGCTGACAATTTAGTTGCTGTTTCAGCTGCAGTGCATCCATGGCAACATGCAAGTATGCATACATGGAGGGATGGAACATGCAACTAAGGATATGGTTATGGATTGATAGGAGTGCAGGGTTCAGAGGGCTCTGTGCTTCTTGCACTAGTTCAAAATGCCACATTTAATTACAGCATGATCAAGAACTGAGCAATACAAATGTCACTGACAAAAACTTCCCCCCCGAGCAAAATGTTGTAAGTAAAAATTGCATGAATGCTAGAGGTCCAAAAACACATGGAGGACCACTACCATGGTGAAGTAACAAAAGGAAGTTTGTGTTTTTGTGTGGGTCTCTGCCCCACATGCATCCAATAAGAGGGGCTTCACCCCCATTCCCTGATATTTATATTATCAACTCAAGGGGGGTGGAACTCGGGGATGGGGAGAACCTTGGGGGGGGATCAGGCAACACAACAGTCCAGGAAACAAAATAACACTTGACGGGGGTGGCAAACACAGACAAAATGAAACATTTCCAACTTGGGAGACCAGGAACAGAACCCAGATCTCTGGGTCTCCTGTGCTTTGGGAGCTAGTGTCTAAGTCTCACCGCCATGGGAGTGACTTCAACAGGCACCTCGCTTCCAACTACTTGACTACTTCTTCCTGTCTGCCTTGACTGCAACAGGGGTAGCAGTAACTAACTTATGATATTCTGCCCCTGTTGCTGTCAAAGCAGTCACAGTTTTTGAAGCACTGTTTTGATGGTACTATTCTTGAAATGATGTTTTAACTGGTTACCACACTTCCTCAGGGATATAAGGATATGATTACACTTTGACAAATTATGGATGAATGAGGCTGACAACCCCAAAGTACACCTCATGCCTCATTTGCGAAGACACAGGAGAGGTTAAACAGTAATGGTTCTTTCTGTTGCTGCCTGTTGGGTCAGGGTGGGGTGTTAGGGTTGGGAACTCTAACACCGCAGTTCCCTGCTTTTGTCACTTTAACCCCGACTGGTGCATTATTAACATTTTTTGCAATGAATTTACTTACTTTTTGAGACAGTATAATCATGTCCTTATTTGTCTGGGGGAACATAAGACCCTCTGGGCCCTGCACTTGCATCTCTCCATTGATGCGTACATCTATGTTGGTGTGAAAGCCCAGGGCCCATGTGCGTAGTTGTACGTTTTGTTACATTTCCATTGATATCCTACGGAAATTGTGATTTTTTTATTTTTGTTTTTCTTATGTGGCCCCCAATTTTTTTTTGGGGGGGTTATGTGTTATTCTTGTAGTACTCATTAAGATCTTTGTTTTTATATAGATTGTCCCTTAAGATCAAATGTTGAGAGAGGCATGGCTTGTTGAATTTCAAATGTAATAACAAGAATAACTGAAAGAACTTCTGATTCCTTATCTCCCTGAGCGACCACTCCACTCTGCTGATGAGGGGAGATTCTGAGGGTGATTTTAAAATCTGCGGGAGCTCGGGCATTTATGTTCATGGCCCCGACCCTTTGGAATTCTCTACCCCATCGGATTAAGGAGTGTGCTACTGTGGGGGGTTCAAGCAGGCTTTAAAAACTTTTTTTGGGATAAAGCTTTTAATGATGGTGTTGGCTGACAAGTATGTATTTTTAACGGTGCTGATATTTTGTTTTGTTTTGTTTTATATGTTTTAAATTGGTTTTATTGTTATATGCCTTGGTTATGAAAGGTGCATTATAAATAAAGAATTATTATTATTATTATTAATAAGTCCAACATTTTTTCGTATGAAGCAATCCTTTTTTGTATCAAATTAAATACCCATACTAAAAGGTATTACTTCATATGAAAAAAGAATCTGGAAAAAACTAAGTTCAAAATCTTGTTTGAAGGCATCCATTTTCATATGAACAAAAACCCTATATGAAAAAGGATCACCTCGTGCAACAAAAAGAATCTGGAGGGAAAAAAAATAAACCAAAATCTTTGTTTGTATGGAGGGAATCCTTCTTCCTATGAATAACAAAAGCATATGAAAAAGAATCCCTACATACAAAAGAAGAATCAGAAAAAAACCAAGTACAGAATGTCTTTTCGTATGAGATAATCCTTTTCCCATGAATGATAAAAGCATACAAGAAAGGATCCCTTCAAATGAAAGAATCAGAACAAAAACTAACAAAAAGGATCCCTTCATAAGAAAAAAGAATAGGAAAAAAAAGTCCAAAATCCTTTTTCGTAAGAAGGTGTCCTTTTTTGTATGAACAAAAAAACATATGAAAAAGGATCCCTTCATACAAAAACAAAAGAAATTGGATTTAGTTTTTTTGCAGTTATTTTTCTCATATGAAGCAATCTTTTTTGTATGCTTTTTTTGCTCATGCAAAAAAGGATCCCTTATTACAGTACCTTGCATGCTGTCAAGATTGCTCAACTGTGTTCTTTCTGTTACTTTTATTGTATTACCATACCTTGTATTATCCAATATCTGTATTCTCTTTCTTACTCTAAACATATACCATCTATGTATTGTTTACTGATGTGGAGCCTTTGAAAATGAGTTTCTGACTCAAAGTTATGTAGTTCCTATCTCTTTAGTAAATAAATAAATATGAAAAAAAGTAAAAAAAAAAACTAAGTCCAAATTCTTTTTTCGTATGAAAAGATTTCTTTTCATACAGGCCATTTCTTTTTTCTTATGCCCACATGAAAAAATAAATTGGCTGATGAAAAAGGATTTTAGCATGTAAAAGAAACATATTGCTTAGTCATTTCTACATAAACTAAGTGTAGAATCCACCTCAGGGTCCAGATTAGCATGACTCATATCTTGGTGTGTGTACAGAATGACATTTGTGTGGGTTTTGAAATAAAAAAAAAACTGGAAACAAGATGGCAGCCATATGAAAAAAAGATTTTTTCACCCACAAAAAGGTATTACCACCATACAAAAAAGGATCCTTTTTCATATGGACCAAATTATTTTTTTGCTCCAAGCAGCTATCCAAAAGACTGTACTGAGCAATCTCAGAACTTAAATGTTTAAATTTAGTAACTTTGGAACAGATTAACATTTTTTCACCAAAGCAGTGAAAGGTACCACTGTGGGTCAAGCCCTTTCTACCCTGAAAATTTCAGACCTGAATTGCAAACCATCTGGGCGCTAGGCGATGACAAAAAAAACAGCAAAAAAACACCAATTTTTGTTTCATTTTTTTCACTATCCATATTTCAAAATCCTCATATCCAACCAGAATTCAACTTGGCATTTAAAGAGATCTACCTCCTGAAACCATACTTGAAAACGTTGTGTAATTCTATTGAATGGTTTCAACGTTATTAAAGTGCAACATTTGGGATTTAACATAGAAATCTCTGCTCAACCCTAACTATAGTGGTGCTACTGCACCACTATTTTATAAAAAAGCAGACAATAAAGACTGTACAGGAGCCCTAATGAAGTGAGCTTTACTCATGAAACATTGATGTATTTAAAACTCTGACAGTCAAAGTAAAACACATTTATTACAAACAAATATTTTAGGGTCAGTGGGCCTTATTTCCAACACCCTTTCTGTGTGACCTTTTGGAATCTCACTACATCAGCATGGGATCCAGACAGCAGGTGACTGATGCTTCCACATGCAGATCTTATTTCCACCATTTATACTCTAACAGATGATGCCAATAGCCTCTTGTCTAGTCCATCCTGCAATATGGCAGTATTTATGCAATGGTAGCTTGGTTTGTGACAATGATTTTTTGCTGGTACCATCTTGTGGAATCTTTTCCATTGCCTATTTCATATGCTGTGTGTGGAGCATCTCCAAGAACAGAGCAGTTTGTTAACCAGTTTGTCATCATAGCCTTTACTCAACAGTCTCTGCCTCTCAGGAGCCAAGCCATGAGATTGAGACAGTCTGGAATGGGGTAATAGATGGATATGATGTACAGCCAGTTGGATAATCATCACTGGGTTCGACTTCCCTTGAAATGACTAATAAAATCTATGGATGCATGGGTCATGTGGGGGCTATTAACACCACTGTTGAGTTTGTCCTTTGCATTTTGTGGAGAACTTGTAACATTAGGGCCTGCATATTCAAAGCTGTTGAGCATGCGCAACTGCGGAGATGTGCCATAGAGCAATATTCAGTGGGAGAAACTGTGCAGCGCAAGTGGCAGTGAGCCAATGTGCAATGGAAATGTATGCATGTGCAAGGGCAGGGGCAGACCCATGAATATGTGACACAGCATGATATTCAACTGCTGAGCAATGGCGCAAGCAAGGAGCAACTGCCAGTTATGCGAAGCAGACTTGAGCCTATAAAAACAGGGAGCAAGTAGGAGGAGAGCACTTGTGCCAGAGGGGAGCAGGACAGTGGGAGACAGACAGGCCGTCTGAAAGAGGAAGAGGGAGACAGGGATAGGAAGAGAAGGACAAAGTGAAAGAGAGTGTGTGTGTGTGAGAGAGAGAGAGAGAGGGAGTGTGTCAAACAAGGAGGCCCACTGAGGGAGGGGGAGAGACTGGGTGCCCAAGAGAGCAACTGGACCCAAGGGGAGTGACACAGGCACCCACAGGGGTAGGTGACAGAGCCAGCAGGCAGAACCCAGCTGGGGTAGGGTACACAGGAGGGGGCCCTGCTGAATGACAGGCACTGCCCCACAGAGCTGAGGGGGCTAGTGGAGGCAGATGCCAGGGGGTGACAGGACAACAGGAGCCGTGGCCAGTGTGGCATTCCAGATTGAGGACATAATGAGGGGTGTGAAGAGGCAGGAGGCAGAGTAACGTGGCCGTGGATGGGCCCATCAGTGGTATGCCCAGAACAGGTGTTACCGGCCCCACATCAGCTTCGACAGCCATGCTGACACAGATCATGTGCTGGTATTGCCTGAACCGGGCAATTCTGAGGCAACTCTGTGAGCTGTGCAGTGAGGAGATGCAGGCACCCACTAGACAGAGCCATGCCCTGACAGTGGAGACAAAGGTAACAGCTGTCATGTGCCTGCTCACCATAGACACCTTCCAGAGACCAACAGGGGACACCACAGGCATAACCCAGTTGGCCATGTCATGGCTTCTCACACAATTCCTCAATGCCCTGCTGCTACATGCTGCAGAACACATCTACTTCCCCAGCACACAGGTGGAGCATACAGCAACCATGCAGGGGTTACACAGGGTAGCATGTATGCCTGGCGTGCTAGGGGCCATCGACTGCACCCATGTGGGCATCTGCATGCCACCTGGCACAGAGGGGGTAGCCTACATCAACAGAAAGGGCTACCCCAGCATCAACCACAAGGTGGTGTGCGATACCAGGGGGAGCATTACCAATGTCTGTGCCACACACCCTGGGGGAGCACATGACACCTTCATCTGGCACAGCTCAGCACTGTGCCACAGGTTTGAGAGTGGAGACATCCCCACAGGACACCTGGTGAGTGAGTATGGCAAGACCACGGGCAGCTGGGTACAGCAGGGCATGGAAGAGGGGTGGCCAGGGCAGGCGGACCGCCATGTGCATCTGGGAGTGGCATGGGGCAAAGTGACAGGGGTCACTGAGCTAACCCTCTCACCCTCTCATTCTCCCCCTACACAGGTGACAGTGACTACCCACTCAGGCCCTGGCTGCTCACCCCCTACAGGTGCCCGTCATCCCCAGCAGAAGAGCAGTACAATGAGTCAGATGCAAGCACGTGGAACATCATTGAGCATGTGTTTGGGATGCTGAAGGCATGGTTACATTGCCTGGACAGGTCTGGTGGTGCCCTATAATACAGCCCATTGAAGGCCTGCAGCCTATTCCTGGCCTGCTGCATGCTGCACAACATGGCCATTGACCATGGGATAGCTGTAGAGGCTGATGAGGGGAACAGCAGTGGGGATGACATGGGCAATGGGCTGGGAGGTGGTGGGCAGCCCCCCAAGCAGAGTGATCTCCAGCTCATGCAGCTGGTACACCACCAGTGAGACACAGTAGCACAGGAGTACTAGGGTGCATGCAGGTAGGTGGACAAACACCCATGCACAGAAACGAAACAGTGGCAGGGCACACAGACATGTGTGGGAATGGCCCAGGCCATGCACACACAGGCATGGGGCAGTGCCACATGGCCACATGCAACACCACACCATGCAGCACTGCACAGCATCACACACACAGACTCACACAGTGGCACCTGCAGGCAGCTGACCGGGCAGTAGCGCATGGTATGGATCAGACACAAGGCACCAGTGCACATGCACAACCAGTGTTGAGAAGGCATCATCATGCACATGCCACATGGGCCAGTGGGCGGGCAGGTGGGCACATGAGCAGCGTGTGGCGCACCACATGGCTGCCGTGACCGTGCCATGCACACACACACACACACACACACACACACGCAGACACACACAATGCCCATGTGCACACAGGGTGGTGGCTGCAGACAGGGAGGCATGCACATCAGGTCTGCCACCCAGACACACAGCCACCATGGACACGGGAGCTGCCTTGCCGCGACCACCCAGCAGACTTGGGCTGCACGATGGCCAAAGGGGGATCTGTGACTGCCCTCAGTGGTGGGACTGTGGGACCATGATCAGGTCTTTGCAGGGGTCTGCAGGCCCCCAAAAAGGCCAGCACCAGGTGTGCCTGTAATGCCCACAGCAGAGCCCGGTGTTGACATGGTTGGGGTTGCCCGATGCCGGGGCCATGGGGTGGCCATTGCACTCCTCAGTGTCTGTGGCAGTCAGCCACACCCTATGGCAGCCAGTGGGGCAAGGCTGACCAAGATCGCATTGACAATGTGGTCCAGGGCTGCGGTCATGACCTCCCGCATACGTTGATTGACCTCCAGGACCTGCACGGTGCCCATCTCATGCTGCTCGGCTGCTTAGCACACCTCTGCATGGATTTCCCACACCCCAGCCATGAGCAGCACCTGTTGCTTCCCAGAGGTCCACAGCAATTGGGTGTGCTCGGCCAAGGGTTCAGTGCCCTGGAGTGCATGGACATGGCACCCATCCTCCGGTGTCATATGGCCATGCTGCATGGTCTCCCGCTCAGATGGATGCTGCACAGTGGGGTCCTCATGGGGTTGGTCAATGACTGGTGATCCAGCAGAGAATGTGGTGCCTGGCCTCCCAACATCTCCATCCATCTGCTTTTGGCCCCTGTGTGCTGGCCAGTGTCTGTGCGGGTGCTTTGCCACCCTGCACCACTGTGCCTGCACACACAGTGATACCAGGGGCATGGCAGGCAGCTGTTCCACCGCCAACAAGCCACAGGCCGTGCTGCCAGTGCTGGTGTTTGGTATGGGTGTCTCCCCTCTGACATGACCTCTGCCATCCAGGACTATGGTCAGATCATCATCAGTGTCAGACCCCACCCCAATCTGTGTCTCCACACAGAGCATGCCATGGCTGGCATCTCACTGGAACACAGCCAGGGCTTCATCTGCCACCACGCCTGGAACATCTGGCTGGATGGTGGTGGTGTGCTGCAGACTATCGGGACCCCAGATGCCAGTGGAGGTGGATTGCTGGTCCTCTGGGGCTGGGCGGGCTCCCACAACAGCCACAGGCACCACTGCCACTGCATGCTGGTGAGCCAGTGCTGTAAAGAAACACAGATGCATTAGAGCTGCTGACTCGACAAGGCACTCCCCCCCTGCTCACCCATCTTCCATACCTACCATGCACTGATGGGCTCCCTCCAGTCTGGAAGCCACCGCCCGGCACACCCTCAACCGCATTACACTGCATGGTGGCAGCCACCAGCTCCTCCTGCTCTGTGAGCTGTGACACAGCGGCCTGACCCCCACCTGTGGTCGACCTGGCTTCCCGAATGGCTGCCACCTTTTCCTTTATCTGATGCTTGTCAGTGCCCACCTTTTTCTTGCACTCCTGTGAAGACCACTAGTGGCTGCCCTGCTGGTTCACGGCCTCCAGCACCTCCTCCAAGGCCATGGCCCTGGCCTGGGTGTGCCAGTGGTGCCACTCAGCAAAGGCTCCATGTCAAGGTACACCTCGAACAGGGCAACTGCCTCCACTCTCGTAAAGTTGGGCCTGCGCTTCCAGGCAGGCTCACGCTCCTCACCCTCCTAGTGCTCGGACATGATGCTACCTGTGGACATGGACATGTGGTTAGTGGCTACAGTGGCCCACCCCAGCCATCCAGCACCCTGTGCTTGCAATCCCCTCAGCAGGTGCAACTTACTTCTGATGGTTGCAATACCGGTCCATAGCCTGTGCTGTTGTGTGGCGCCTTTATATGCATTGCATACAAATGAGCTGATGCACAACTGTAATGACATGCAAATTTCCTCATTGTGCAGAAGATAGACTGATGAGCTAATCTGCGTATGACGGTTAAATATCACGCTCTTGGACATTGCGCAATGAACTTGCTCCGGCGCATGTTGTTGTGCAATGCTGTGACATGCACAGTGTGCACTCACCAACATGTATGCACCACAGCATATGCTACCACCTACTGTGCAGTGTGCACTAGGTGCACTGTAGGGGCCATCGTGCACAATGTGCCATTGACCCTATGGCACTGGGGTGCTATAGGGGCTATGGTGCTCAGGTACTATTGGGCCTATGATGCTGGGGCACTATTGGGCCCATGACACTAGGGCACTACAGGGCCTATGGTGCTCAGGTGCCATATGGCCAATGGCACTCGGGTGCTATTGGGCCCATGGGGTGTGGTGCCTTCATGGCCCTATTGTGCAACATGCATCATGACCCAATAGTGCTGATGCACACATTGAGCATGTTGACCCCTGGCTCCTGCCCTGCCCTATGCCTCCTAGGAACCTCTGCCCCACATGCAGTGTGGCCATGCACATGCCGTGCATCTCTGTGAGAGGCGCGCATCCCAAGCATGTTGTGCACGTGTGCTGATGGCACCATTTTGGCCTGCTTCATGGCTATGGAACCATGCCGCATTGCACAGTGCCCCGTTCCCATAATTGGAGCCAGGTCAAACTGGTGAACCTGGTGGCCCAGGTGGAGCCCCATGCTGCCAGCTTGTTTGGCCAGCAGATCCTCAACAGACTCAGGACTAAGGTGTCACAGAACATAGTGGATGGGCTCATCCAGGCCACTGGTGTGCAGTGCACCAGGGAGCAGTTTCACCACCGGTATGGGGACCTGTTAAGGAGGGACCCAGAGAGGCTGAGGGCACTGCAGGCGTGTGTCTAGAGGGGGGCCGTGACATGGCCAGGTAAGTTGGCTCTGACTGCGTCCATGCACATCTACTGTTTCATGGGGCAGACAGGGCTGCATGTCATGCTGGGGGGGCTGTCATTGTGTGCCCTGTGGCTTGACATTGCCAGTCACTGTGTGCACTGTGCCACTGCCCTGCAGCCTTGCCAGGCTGGGATAAACTCTGTGCTTGGTGGGTGAGGGCAGTGGGCTAATGCTGTGGCTGTGTTCTGATGTGTGCCTGTCTGTGTTCCCATCCTAGGACCTGAAGACCAGAGGAGAGCCAGGGCAGCGAGGACACCTTGCGCTCTGCAGCTGGCCGCTGTGGGCCCATTGGCTGCTGGTGGAGGACCGGGCGAGCTTGGTGTGCTGGGACCAGTGCTCGCAGAGCCACAGTGAGCAGTTAGGCACTGTGCATTCCCACATTTTTCTGTAGGGTGGGTGGCAGGGGTGAAGGTATGCCCTTGGTCCCCTGTGCCTTGTGCCATGGCTGCTGTGTTCAGCACATGGTGTGGTGTGCGTGGCACTGCAGGGTGGCCATTGCATGTGTGTAGTAGCTCTTGGTGGGCCGGGTGTGCGTCTGGCTACCACTTGTGCCGCTGCAGTTCCACTGCAGCACCATACTACCTGCCTGCCGCTGTGCTGTCGGGTGGCCCTTGGCAGCAGATTCCAGTGTTTTGCACTGATGTGGCTTGCCAGGTTGGTGGCAGGTTTAGTCCCACCCACTGCTGGTGGCTGAGGTACCACTCCAGGGGTGTGTGTTCCCACTGTCTGCTGCACATGGGGGGTTGGCTAGCATGCTTTGGACATGCACTGATCACCTGTCCCTTCCTCTGCCATAGGTGTCCAGGCTTCCATTATACTGCAGCTGCTGCGGCAGATAATTCTAATAACATCTCATATGATGGAGATCGTGGCCCAGACCAGGTGGATTCTGCTATGGGAATGAATAGTGCAACACCTGGAATCCATAGGAGCACAGGATCCAAGACAGCATGGGTTTACAACAGGAAGGTCCTGTTCAACTAATCTCATAGATTTTTTTGACTGGGTAACCAGAGTGGTGGACCAAAGGGGTGCAGTTGATGTCACCTCCCCTGACTTCAGCAAAGCTTTCGTTACTGTTCCACATAGAAGATTGATTAATAAGCTGGGTAGGCTCAGGGTGGGTCAGAAGATGGTCAACTGGGTAGCAAACTGATTGGTGGACAGAAACAGAGAGTGGTGGTAAATGATATACAGTCAGAAGAGATGCTAGTCACAAGTGAGGTACCTCAGGGGTCAGTTCTGGGGCCAGTCCTCTTCAATATTTTCATCAGTGACATTGTAGATGGACTGGAGGGTAAGGTTTGTCTGTTTGCAGATGACACCATAATCTGCAACAGAGTAGATGATCTAGATGGGGTGGGCAGAATGAGAAGATGGCTGGATAAACTGGCAAAATGGTCAGAAGAGTGGCAACTGGGGTTTAACACAAAGAAGTGCAAGATCATGCACATAGGGAAGAGAAATCCTGAAGCCACCTATAGGTTGGGAGGGGAGTTGCTGGCAAAGATAGGGGAAGAAAGAGACTTGGACATCATCATCACAGATGACATGAAATCATCTAAGCAAACCACTAAAGCAGTAGGTAAGGCTAGAGGGATGTTGGGGTGTATTAGTAGGGGTATTGCAATTCATAAGTCGGAGGTAAAAATTCCTCTTTACAAGACACTGGTTAGGCCCCATCTGGAGTACTGCATGCAGTACTGGAGGCTGCACCTGCAGAAGAATATTAACAAAATGGAGGCAGTCCAGAGAAGGGCAACCAAAATGGTGCAGGGACTGCATCAGAAAATATATGAGGACAGATTAACGGAGCTCAATATGTATACCCTAGAGCAAAGGAGGGGGAGAGGTGATATGATCGAAACATTTAAACATCTTAAGGGCATTAACAAGGTGAAAGAATATAACATGTTTCAATATAAGAAAAAATAACAGGACAAGAGGACACAGCATGAGATTAGAGGGAGGCCAATTAACGGGTAATGTGAGGAAGTTCTTTTTCACGTAAAGGGTGGTGGATTCATGGAATGGCCCACCTCAGGAAGTGGTGGATATGAATACAGTGCAGCGCTTCAAACAGGCATAGGATAGGCAAAAGGGAGCAATACAGATGAGTATGAATAGACAGGCCATTGACAGAGTAAAGGTCTATGGTACATTCATAAGGTAGAAAAAATGGGCAGACTGAATGGGCCTTTCAGTCCTTCTCTGCCATCAACTTCTATGTTTCTATGTTTCTATTGTGACTGGTTTGTTCAGGTCTGATTCTTCAGAGTCCCATTCCTCTATTACAAGAGCCTGTAGGGGTCTCCTGTTCCATCTTGACCAGAGGACCAGCTCTAGGCAGGATGCATAAAAACAAGTAAAGGGTGCACACACCAAAGCTCAGTGCTGCAGCAAATTTATTATATCAAGAACAGAACATTAGCCAGAATGCCAAACACCCCTACTTAGCACCCCCACAGAGAGGCTTCATCAGGGTCCTGAAGTAGCCTCTTTATGGAGGTGCTCTGCAGGGGTGTTTTGTGTTTTGGCTAATGTTTTGATCCCATTGTAATAAATTTGTTACAGCACTGAGCTTTGGTGTGTGTTCACTTTACTTGTTTTTGTTCATTTGGGTGTTCAAAGAAAGGATAGCACCTTCAGCTGCTGTAGGTGAGCACAGTTTTCTTGTTTTACTCTAGGCAGAATGCCACATACCCTAGTAGTTGAATTGAGAACAGTGACATGATTCATTTGGACTGTATTTGATGTGCCTCGTTCAGGACTTTGTTTGCCCTCTTTGTTTAGGTTAAACACAGTCATCATACTTATTTTTCAGGGTCCCTAAATGTTTTCACTGTTTGCTTGGCTGTAGGCTGCTTTTCTTCCAGTTTATTATCTATCCAGGGTAGTGTAGTGTTTGGACCACTGATTTGATTGCTTCCAGTGCCTGTTGGTGGAATTGTGCTCTCATTAGCCTGTTGTTGAAGTAAGGGGTGATGTGTATTCCTCTCTTTCAAAAGTGGGATAGATTCAAGGAGAAAGTAAGGGTGAAATGGGCATCTTCAGAGCAACATGTAGAAAACTAGCATGTGTTCCACAATGAGCAGACTTGATATATCGTCAGGCCCTTTTCTGATGACACTTCATACAATATGTGTGTATGTACTGTACCCATTAATGTAGGGACTGGCTTCCTTTGTACTTATTCTGTCTGTGTGTGCCTCACTGTTGAAGTATTAAGGTAAAGGATGCCCAGATTAGAGCACATATTTAATCCTTAAAGCTTTTATTGTTATTTAGTCAACAAATGATGTATTTACAGCAATGTTTATTTAAACTTAAAAACAAATGACTTTAAAGTGTGACCATTAGAGCCTGCTGTTGGCTGTATGCTGTCAGTCACCCCAGTCCCACATTATAACACTTCTTTCTCTGATCTTACAAGTTCCCCCTGCCTGCTCCCTGTCAAATGTATCTTCCAGTTTTTTGCAGGTACAACACTGTATAAGACATTAATTAAAGCTCTAAAGCCATGTGGTTTCACAAAAATCATGCCTGTGGCTGTATTTGAGAAACACTTATTTAGTATTTATTTACCCAGGACAGCACAGCTGAGATGCAGTGATCCATGTATAATGAAGTCCTGCTTGTATCTAGTTAAACAACTGGGAGAACTGAAGCACTGACGTCAACAGACTTGCCCAAAGGCTATAAAGTAATAGAAATAGGTATTGTGCAAATGCACAATTTATCTGGATTTAGAAGTTTATTATCAGAGTGTACTGAAGAAAAAAGTATTTATTCAAAGACATTTAACATAATTATGGTTAACTAACATTTATGAACTCTTGACTACATATGATAATATTATACAGTATATCTCAGAATCTTAGTAGATCAAGGTATAAAGATAAATCAGTCCTATAGAAACTCTATCAATAAATGAACACAACACAAAGCCAAAGAAAATGACTTCAACTGAATTACAAAACTACATCCAAGCAAACAGGCACTTCCACTCCTAAAACCTGTAGTTTAGTACCAGCACCAGGTGTTAGGTCAACCAGTTCTCTAAAAAGTTTCCTTGAAGAAATGGCAAGATAGTTACTAGTTATCAGATACATTCTAAGCATATCACACTTTCAATTTTAATGAAAAATTCCTCCTTTTTTATTTAAATATTTCAAAAAATATAACTTAGTATTGCACACATGTTTGGCATCCACATTGCCTACATATTTGTCATGCCACTTTAAATCAGAAGAGTTCTTTAAAAAGTTAGCAGTCACAATATATTTCTTTGATTTTCTTTATGAATTTTAATTGTAAGAGATTCCTTTTAAGAATGCAGTCACAGTACATCCCTGAAAGCTGCTTTCTATATTTCAATCAAATGAGATTCTTTGAGGATAAACAATCTCAATGTGTGCTTGTGTATGTTAGAATAGTGTATTACTTTATATGCTACTGTGAAAAATGAGTGATTAGCAGTGGTGATCTATAGTTCAAACAAAAAAGGCATCTCACATTTAGTGATGGGCGAAGTGGCCAAAATTCGCTCTGCAAAGTGATTCACGGAGTAACGAGCAACCTACAAAGTACTCCGTTATGCGAAGTGGAGTACTTCGTGTCATAATGGCAAAAGCGAAGTCCATTGGAAACAGTGACTTCACATTATTCCGCCTTCCCCAAACCAGTTTCCCACCAGTTTTAAGGTGAAGTACATTGAAATCAATGTACTTTGCCTCACTTTGCCTTGTTTTTGAGCTCCAAAGGTGAATTTTGCAGTGCTTTATGGGATTGCAGGTCACATGGGCTCTAGATTGGGGATGCACATAAATTATGGTGACTGTGTGTGACCACTGCTCACTTGACGGAGTGCACCATTAATTCTGGGAGACTTTGTATTTTTTGTTACCCTCTCATTTTACTTCATCAGCACTGGGGAATTTTCTGGACACAAAACAGTAGCATTTGGGGGATGCAAATTTAATTCTGGTGACTGTGTGACCACTGTGCACATTACAGAGTGCACCATTAATTCTGGGAGACTTCACATTTCTTGTTATGCTCTCATTTACTTCGTCAGCACTGGAGAATTTTTCTGGAGACAAGACAGTAGCATTTTGGGGATGCACATTAATTTTGGTGACTGTATGTGACTACTGCATGCATGATGTCTGTGTGCACTATTAATTTTGGGAGACATTGCATTTCTTATGCTCGCATTACACTTCTTCAGCACTGGGGAGTTTTCTGGACACAAGACATGAGCATTTTGGGATGCACATTAATTCTGGTGACTGTGTGTGTGAAGGGCTGCCAATATTGTTGTGACTTTGCCTTACTTCGCGTTAAGGCAGAATGACAACGCAAAGTAATAATCACTAGGCAAAATTAGCCTTTTGCATTGGCCACTTTGCATAGCAGAGTGACAATGCAAAGTGCCAACTTCACAGGCACTTCACCGGTGGAATTTAAATTAAGTGCACCTCTACTCACATTAGATACTCCAACACATAATAAGTGCTGCTGACAAAAAGTGCTACATGCAAAGAAATAGACATTTATAGCCAAAACATGTACAATAAATTCTGTGGGGGACAGCTAAAAATAACTATAGAAATTGCCAGCTCAAATAGGCCAAAGCCTCTCAAATTCCAAAATTGTACCAGTGGGAGAGAAAGAGAATCTCAGTACACTCACGCTGACCATGTAAGTCTGAGGTAGTTCCTTGGCTCTGGACACTACCATCTCTGTTCCACTTCACCAGATTCACAGAGGGTGGAGGGATCCTGCTCCCAACTATCCCCACTATCCAAACACTTCAGACTGGTAGGTAATTCACCTTCACTTGAGATAGGATTTAGCACAGTCTCACAGCAAATCCGATTTAATCATCAAACTCTATATTAATCTAACTGTCGAGCCTATAAGGTCTCTTACTATATTTGAATTTTGCCTGCAAATTAGTTTGATTCTAAAAAAGGTTTTTTGTGATGAACACTCCATAAACAGTTATAGTCATCTTTTGACTGCATCCTTAAAGGAACCTCTTCTGATTAAAATTCATAAAGAAGTTGAAAGAAAATCAAAGAAATATGTTGTGACTACTAGCTTTTTAAAGAGCTCTACTGATTTAAAGTGGTGTGATGAACATGCAGCCAATGTGGATGCCAAACAAGTGTTCAATACTATCTTTATTTTTTCCAACATTTAAATAAAATGAGGATTTTTTCTCATTAAAATTGGACGTGTGATATGCTTGGAATGTATCTGATATCCAAGTAACTATCTTGCTATTTCTTCAAGGAAACTTTTTTGAGAGCTGGTTGACCTGACACCTGGTACTGGTACTAAACTACAGGTTTCAGGAGGATGGGAGTACCTGTTTGTGCTGACTAAAATGCATCAGTACAGATGTGCATAAGTGCGTGTGTCACTGGGAGCTGGGAGATACTGTGGCTTTATTACAAAAATTAAATGTTTCTAAATGGGTACTGAATAACACTAAGGAACATTCATTATTTTTTTATATAAATTCAATGCAGAATATGAAGTACAGAGATATATTGACCCCATTCAGATTTGAGTAATTTTCCACTAACATTACAGTAGATATGAGAATGAAGTTTCTATACTGATAAACTGTAACTGTGGTTTACAGGAAATTGAGGATTTACTTTCTATCATATTGCACTGCGCTTGGTATAAACAAAATTGAAATACATTTTGAGATAAAATAATAGAAACATTATATGTACCAGTCAAATTTATACTGGACTTTTTTTAAATGCCCAAAACACGGATATCCTGGAGAAATTTGCATTTTCCTATTGAAAGTTATAAAGACAAGAAGATGGTGGGCCTGATTCACAAAGGTCAATGCAAGCTATGCTGAACACAGCTTCAATCATTCAGTCAATCACTCATTCAATCAATCAATCAAAATCTTTATTTAGCCAGGTGAACATCATTGAGCAAGCTCATTTTCGAGATGGACCAGCTTGTGGTGACCACCAGTGCGCCGGGGACTCTGTGCCTGATTCAGGATCAGGTAGGATCCCATCAGCAAAGTCACATGGCTTGTGCCAACCCTGGCACTGAGCCAAACAGACAGCAGGGCAGCCATACGGCAATAGCACCATGGACAGTAGTCCTTGATGGCTATCACCACCCTCTCCAACCCCGATCCCCCATTATGATTTATATTAATATATATAATAGCATATTGCTTATCCCTGGTAGTCTAGCACTTCCCCCAAAGCCCCAATCCCGTATTAGGATTTTTAGTACTATACATAATGAAATATTTGTATCCCCTGGTAGTGGTAGTCTGGCAGACCACCCCCACCCTGATCTGCCATTAAATGATAGCCCTGGTGGACTAGTGGACCCACAACCCCACAGTGCCCTACCACCTAGTTCCCCCCAACCCATAACCCAGTCAGTGACTGGCACAGCCTACCACTCTCCACCCTTACCAGCTGCTGACTAAGCTCTGAATGAGCATGTACTGCATAGTATGCACTCAGTGAAAGACAGTCAATCACTGAGCACGTACAATACAGTACACAGTCATTTAGAGCTCACTTGGCAGCTGGCTGTGGTGGTAAGTAGTGGGCTGTGTCATTTGCCAGCTGGGTTATGGGTTGGGGGAGCTGGAAAGTAGGGCACTGCAGGGTGGGGGAGTCCACTAGACCATCAGGACTATAATTTTATGGTGGATCTGGGCAGGGGCAGTCCACTAGACCACCAGGGGATATAAATATTTCATTATGTATAGTATTAAAAATCCTAACGTGGTATGGAGGTTTGGGGGGGGCACTAGACTACCAGGGATAACTAATATGTCATTATACATATTAATACAAATCATAACAGGGATCAGGACTTGGAGGGACCTTGACACATTGCCACAAACGTCAAAACCATCCTGGAGGATACATCTAAGTACCCCTACAGTACACCAGCCCAGGCTGGTCTAAGGGTACTTAGAATGTTGCCTTCTGGGAGGGCTTTGTGAATACCAAAATGGGGGATATGGCTGCCTGCCTCTGCCGAGAGCCCCTTAGCACCATGCTGCAGCCCATTTTGTGGTGCAAGACTGATACAAGCCCCCTTTGTGTATGCTGCCTCTCTGAATAGCTCATGTGGCATCTTTTGGTGCAAGGTGCCACTTGTATCATTCATGTCTGACCCAGGCACCCCATGTCATTCTAAGGGCTTTGTGAATTGGGCCCGACGTGTCCAGAAAACTAATATCTTAGACTCATATAGGGTATATTTTTAATATTGCAGGAATGGTTGATGTGACTTAATCTTTTCTTTAAGCCTTATTAGGACTTTATAATCTCTTTAGCAAGAATAGGGATTGCTGGTGGCAATAGCATTTCAAGGGGTGTAAGTAGCCAGAACCAAACCTTACAATAACCTCTTTAAACTCAAAAAGAAAACCATGGGCTGGATTCACAAAACTCATGGCATTCCTGCAGCTGTGGGGAAAAACTCAGCACAAGTAGATTGCCACTTGCAGATCCACAGGTTTCCCACTGCTGCAGGTATTCACAAAGGTGAGCTGGATTATGACCAGCTTCACAATTTTATGGCAGCTTGTGGGTGGTGTTGCCAAGGAAATTCCTTCAGCTGCAAAAAACTGTTACGGATGGTGGGACCAGCTGTAATGTCTTCCACAACTGCTGTGGCTATGAATGGCAATCTCCACAGTTGCAGAGATTTCGGTCCACAACTGGAGTTGAGTGTCGGGACTTAGTCCCAAGAACATTTGTGAAGCTAGCCCCATGCTGCTCTTGGAATGAGTTAGCTAAAATTTTAGAACACATTTCCTATGCACTGCAATTGAATTATTGTTTCTATGCATAATTGTGGATGAACTACTATTTTGCCTACCCAATGTAGTTTTATGTCTACCAATCTTCATTGCTATACGCTGTTTTTACTGTACCATGGACATCTATGTTAAAATGCAGAGGTAATGGGATATGTAGAAGAACTGTTAAATGAATCATCGTTACAGCATGGAAATTTTTTACATGCGATTTTAAATATGAAGTTATTTATGCAAAGGCTCACTCTGCTAATGTTTTAAATGAACAAATCATTTGTAATACGTGATGCTTTCTTTCTTTGTATCTATATTATACATATGGGAGGTAGCATAGCACAGTGGTTTAAGGCTCTGAGCTGCAAATCTGGAGACCTGGGTTTGAATCCCACAGCCCCCACTTGCATATTGTGTGACCCTGAGCAAGTCACTTTACTTCCCTGTGCTCCTAGGTCACACCTGTAAACAAGCTTTCTACTTAGTGTGCCACTCCTGGTTATAAACATATGAACATACAAAATTTGCCAGCAGATAAGGGCCTAGAGGTCTATCAAGTCTGCTCAAATGTGCAGCTAGCACCCCTTATTTTGCAGCTGCCCCCTCTGTTCCACCCTTCCCCTCCATTGACCCTCCCCCTTGTCCTGTCCCATCCCCTTTTGAAGCAGTCCACTGTTCTACTGGATACTACTTCTGCAGGTAATGCATTCCACCCAGCTACCGCCCTTTCTATAAAAAGTGTCTCCTCATCTCCCTCCTGAACCGTCCTCCCTCCAGTCTCATATCATGGCCCCCTGTGTCCCTTCCCTCCCTTATTTTGAACAGCCCCTCTGTACCTATCTTGTTTATTCCTTTCATGTACTTAAAGGTTTCAATTGTGTCCCCCCATGCCTCCTCTCCTCTCCTCCAGCGAGTACATGTTCAACTCCATCTGCCTCCTCGCGTATGATAAGTCCCCCAACCCCTTGATCATCTTTGTCACCCTGCACTTCACACCTCCAGTAACTTAATGTCCCTCCTCAGATACGGGCTCCAATACTGCATGCAGTACTCCAGGTGCGGTCTAACTAATGTCCTATACAGTGGTAGAATCACCTCCTCCCTCCTTAAGGATATACCTCTTGCAATGCAACCCAGCATTTTGTCAGCCTTTGCAGCTGCCTTCCTACATTGAGCCAAGTTGTTCATTGACCCTGTAATGAGCACCAGGGATCAACAAATCCCATAGCTTGAAGTTCTGGGCTACCATTAATTGATCATGGACAAACACTTTCAATAGCATAAGTTGTCTCACAGACAACCAATTTAGTGTTGGCTGCCTGGCTTTTTTTTTTCTGTGCTGTGCATGATTTTGGCCACTAGATATCCTCGTTCTATGCCTTAGTGTGGCGCGCCACCACTGGTCGCATGATCACGAGTTCAGAACCCCACATGGTGAATGTTGTGTGCGATTGTGCGACAGAGCACTGCGGCCACAGAAAAGAAGGAAGAAGCCGGAGCAGAAGGAGCTGGCCCGTGGCAATCTGAACTGTTTCCCACCCACCCGGATCCATCTGTATTAGTGCCATCCACAGGACTGACAGGTGAGCCGAAGAATGGGTTGCTGTGTAGCTACCTGTCAGTCCGGGGGTGGTGGTGGAGAAGAACATTCGGTGGTAGTTAAGCAATGTGTCATTTTCACTGCAGCTACAGACATAGATGCATCACTGTGCAATCGTAGCATGGAAAAGCACTGAAATAGATGGGGTGGGTGGTTCTAGCAAGCTTGTTGTGGGTGTTGGACTGGTGGAAGTTGGAAGCTGTAAAGGGATTGCCAACAAGAAAAGGAAAAATGTTTCAGTTTGTGTTTTGGGGTGCCTTGTTTAAAAAAATACAAAAAAAACACAAGTGGTGAAAGCAAGGGTTGGGGAAGGTAGGACCGTTTAGTAGGTGAGTGGGATCTGTGCCTGACTGGCTCTGTGTTGGTCTTCTGGACTTCTGTGTTGGTCTTGTGGACTTCTGCCACTTTAGAAGATTGAGGGGACACCGAGCCAGAGATAAAACCACTACCAAAAAGAAAGGTGAAGTCTGAAAAAAAAATAGTGCAGTGAGTGTACTGTACACCATTTAGTAACTTTACTACACCCACATTGACAAAGTTAGTGTACTGTAGTAGTAGTAATGCAAAACTACAGTACAGAGCAACAGAGGTCATCAGAAAAATAAAATTGAAAGGGGGAATTTTTTCTTCTGATTTGTGTGGAGCAGTTACTTTGATGTTGTAGGGGAGAGTTGAGTGTTGTACAACTGACTGAACACAGAAGATAACTGTGCCACTGCTAAAACACAGCACTGAATTGGAGCATTGAAGGGAAAAGGATCTTACTGGTGGGTGTGTGTGACTTGCCCAGTCTAGCTAACTGAGAAATGAAAGAGTGATGTGCATTGTGTTCTGCCTGCCCTAACATGAACATTAATAAAAGGCTGAGAAATAAGAGTGAGGAGATTTGTGTGTTGCCTGCCCTAATACGAACATTAATAAAAGGCTGCGAAATAAGAGTGAGGGTGAGGGAGGGGCTTTGTGTGTTGCCTTAAGAAAAATTGTTTCAGGTTAGCTGGAACAGGGGATTCAGGTGTGTGGCTACCTGGCACGTGAGAAAGTGTAGTGTGAAAAAAGGTAACAAAAAGCAGGAATAAAAAAGTAAGCACTAAACATCAAAGCAAGCACTTTTGATGGGGCAAGTGTAATGCTGGGGGTGAAAGGGGTGGAACCATTGCGAAGTTATGGGAGCACTGTCCTTGCATCATTGCCATGCAATTATAATACATAATGGCCCAGATATTCAAACTGCGCCCAAAAGTGTGCAACAGCAGGAGCAAGCACAAGTCCATTGCGCCCATGTGCAAGAAGCGTGATATTCAAAAACTGCGCAGGCCAAGATGCGCCTACGGCCGACGACTGAATATCACACCACCTGCACCATAGCACAACTAGGGAGATGAAGCTAAGCATATCTGATGCGCCATAGCACAACAAGGGATGTTCAGCTGAGCAGTCCAGATGTGCCATAGCATGACCAGGGATGCCCCCCAGCAGCAGGGCAGCAATGCTACAGCACAACCAGGGATGCAGGGGCCCACCACCCGTGCCACAGATGGGCAGAGGAACACACAGCAGAACAGACATCGTCCCCCCACACCCCCATGCACTGCACAACTTGGGGAGGGCTGGAATAACCACTGGCCCATAGAGACCAGCAACCAACCCACAGCCTGGCCATGGTGCTCCATCACACCCCCTGGCAAGCTGTGACCAGCACACATGGATGGCCTACCACCCCATACCACACCATCCCACAAATGCAGAGCACACCCTGCACCATGATCCCCATACACCCTGCCCAGGAGTAGCACCCAACTGTGCAGGACACCCCATGCATGCCACCACCCCCACTGTGACAATGCAACCCTGTGCACCATGGAGCCATGCAAGGCAGCCCCACCATGGACACCCTGCAGCAGGCGGCAGCAGACAATGATGCAACAGATGCATACACAGTGCCACCCTGCACATCCTCCCAAGGTACAGCTGCGAGACCGAACATGTGTCAGCACACGAGATACCCCTCATGTGACAGGGCCCCACCTCCAGCGGTACAGCACCCTGCACACCCTCCCAAGGACACATCCAGTCGCAGCACTGGCCACAGCAGCCACCACTGACATGTCAGCAGACCGTGCATATCACAGACATGCAAGGGTGTCAGCTGCACAGGCCATGGACGGTCTGACATGGGTGCCATGTACACAGCGCAGGCCCCATGGACCACTGCACACAGGCATCCAGTGCACAGAGTACAACACACAAACTACAGACAGTGACTGATCCCCCTGCCCACACCATAGGTGGTTCACCTCTGCACACACACACACACACACACACACACACACACACACATACATGCCCATGCGTGCACCACCCCGACGCCATGCACACCACTGCAGCTGAGCACCTGTAGCCCACTGAAAATCAGAGACCACCACAGTTGTTATAACAAAATGTATGTATTAAAATATAACAACTATGTAACATATTTACAAATATATACAAATATATACAAGGGGGGAAAGGGCCACAAACCAGGTGGGGCGGGCATGGGGCAGGGGTGTAGAAATGGGAGATGGAAGAAGGGGTGTGAGGGTGGGTCCAGGGGGTATGGTTGTCAGGGGGTCATGGAGGGCCTATTCTCTGCCCTGCTCTGCACTCCTGTGGTGCCTCCGGGGTCTACTCCTCTGGACCCCATGTCTCTCCAACCTCTCCAAGGCTGCCAGGGACACCCGTGCCAGCTGCAGGATTTCTTGTATTGCCCATTCCAGGGCCATCCAGCGTTGTCCACCTAAGACAAGGGAGCAGAGTCAATACATGTGACTGTCCAGTCCCCTGCAGCAAACCCATTGTGCATGGCATACAGCCATGTTCCACACCCCTGTGATGGTGTGTGACCACCCACAGTGACCATGTCCACAAGACCTGCCTACCTAGGCAGCCACAGCCATGTGGACCACTGCACTCACCCACCGCCCACGTCCTGCACAGCACCATCATGGTCATTCAGTGACTTGGCTATGCGGTGTGAAGGCAGTGGCACAGTCATGTGCCCAGTGCACGCATGGACCACCATTGATGCACTCCCAGACATGCAGTGCCACTGGACAGTGCTGACTGTAACAAGTTGCGTGCATGGCAGTGGTGTCAATGGATGGTAGCCATGCCCTGCTGCCCACCCTGTTACACAGCATGCAATAGTAATCATGGATGTAAGGCACTCACCATCATCAGGCTGGTCCCTGCACCTCTGTGGACCTTTGCCCCTCCCGGCCTGATGGTCTTCCTGCTGGCGCCTCCTCTCCCTCGCCAGCCTGCACTCATCTGGGCCTAAGGTGCAAACATGGAGAGAGGAACATCAGTACAATCCTGTAGCAAAGTCCCCCTGCCCCCATGTGTGTGTAATCCCACATAGCCAGACCCACCCACCCCACACCCTGATAACACCACCATGGCCAACACTGGACGCCTCCCCTCCATGTGCCGGACACATGCAACCGTGATACCTGTATGGAAGATAAAAGTGTATGGATGTTGCACCTACCTGGCTGTGGCACTGTGCCCCTCCTGGAACATGCCCGCAGGTGGGTAAGCAGGTCCGGGTCCCTCTGCCTCAGGTCCCCATATCTCTGGCGGCACTGCTCTGCCATCTGCCCCATACCTGTGGCCTCCTCCAGGGCGTCAGCCACCTCCTGCCACACCTGACTCCTGGCCCTGTCCAGGGGTGCCTCACCAAATAGTGGGACAACATGTGGCTCCACAATGGCAACCAGGTTTGCCAGCTCCACTTGGCTCCACTGTACAGTTCTCCTCTGCACCATCTCTATTGCTCAGTTAAGTCAAAATGGCACTCTGCAGCGCAGTTCCGCCACATGCAGATGCTGCACGGTACAGCGCTGCTATTCCTTATCACGCTGTCACCGAACAGTGCACCCATGCCTGATGCATGGTGCCTAGGGGGCAAAGGTTGGGCACAGGGTCAAGGGTCTCTGGCGCATGGACAGCCACAGCATGATTGGAACCCAATACATCTAGCATGATTGGGTGCCTGTGTGCCACCTCCTGTAGCGGCCTACTGCGCTGTTGCCCCAGTGTGCCTATGATGCCCCAGTGCCACAGCACCATATAGGTGAGCAGCGCTGTAGCACCACTGGCACAATGCTGGCTGTGCCCTGCATTGCCTCCCGTGCACAGCACATCAGCAGCATGGCAGGCGCCTGAGTCATCAACCCCGGGCATGCACAGTTAGGTGTGTACTGCGCATGTCACAGAACTGTGCCCTTGGCTCAGCACGTTCAACACGATTGTGCAAAGCGCAAAAGCGTGATATTCAACAGTCATATGCAAATCAGCTAATCAGCCATTCAATGGCACAGTCACTGCATTTGCATCCACTGAAAGATGCGCCTTACCTCATTTGCATGGGTTGCGCTATAAAAGTGCGACATTGGGCTGCACTGGCCATAGTTGGTTACTGCAGTCTATTGGTGAGTTGCATGCTGTTTGGGAGTGTGGACTGTGGATTTTGGGACATGCATGGGACTGCACAGTCACAGGTAACACCTGTCATTCTCACAGGCTGAATCATGACTGAGCGAGTTGTGGAGGAAGAGGAACAGAGATGTGGGAGGAGGAGGAGGCCAAATTTCACAAAGGCCAAGACGGATGCCCTGTTCAAGGCCTACCTAGACCAGGAGCTGCTTCTCAGTGGACTCCAGGGAACACCACAGGCCCATGCTGCTGTATGGGAGGAGGTGGCACGTGCTGTAAACCTGCATGGCAGCCACCAGCACTCCGTGCAGGAGTCCAAGACGAAGATGGGCACAGACAGGAGGAGGATTAAGGATAAGATGGCTGCCATCAGGGCTGCATGGTCTGCGACAGGTGGGGGACAGCTGGAGGTGCTACGCCTGACCCCACAGGAGGAGAGGGTTGCTGGCAGCATGCAGCGTTGCACCATTGAGGGTGTTCTGGGTAGTGGATTCCAGACGGGTGGTAGCCCGTCACTGCATGGTAGGTCATGGTCTGTCTATTGGGGGGGTACAGGTTAGGTCACATGCAGTAACGTGACTTTGTTTTCCCTTACAGCTCCTGAGCGTCTGCATGGGTCAGCGGTGGTGGGCTTCTCCACTGAGGCCGGTCAGATGGAGATGGAGGAGGGCCCATCCACCTCCACAGGAATACGTGGCTCAGGGCGACAGTGGGCCCACCTGAATGTCCAGACTGATGTTGTTGGAGCAGGTGTGGAGGAGGCCCTGCTCGTGTCCCAGCATGCCAGCATCCACAGATGCCGGCATGCTGGGACTCAGGCTGGTGCCGGGTCCGTCACAGATGATGATGTCGCTAACGTCAGAGGCAGTGACACGTGTGTGCCACAGGACGGCCACACAGCAGGAAACATTGCAGCCATGGCTGTGGGTGGTGCCGCTGTGGAGGCCTGCATGTCATCACAGTCCCAGCCTGTGCCTGTCAGCACTGGTTGGGCAGCACTGGTGTGTGTATAGGACAGTGGGACTGTTGCGGCCACTGCAGTGGTACCATTGAGCCCTGGGGAGCGGCAGCTGGAGAGGCAGCATCAGCAGTTGGCTAATGGGCTTGGGGGTATAGTGTCAGGGGGCAGCGTCAGTGCACCACCTGTGGACATGCCCAGGCCTGGCCCTGGTGTGCAGTGCCCACCCTCAAGGGGTGATGAGCATCAGGGCTGCGAACACCCTGAGGGACAGCATGCTGATCAGGCAGATGACCTCTTGGATGAGCACACCCGCATACTGCAAGCATCAGTCAATCAGCAGATGTGGCTTGTGATGGTGGATGCACTGAGTGTGGCTCTGCACCAGGCAGAGGAGCATCACAGCACAGAAACCGCTCTGCTCCTGGCAGGGATGGACCGGATGCGGGAGGATGTGACTGCTGCCATTGACAGGCTGACACATACAATCACAGCTGCCATGGCCACAAGGGGCACACAGTTATTTGCCCATGCGTCGCAGACACCGCGCAGTGCAATGTTCACCCTCCATTCCTGGCATCGTGCTACACCATCCTTGTCGACACCGGGTTCAGCTGTGGGCATCCCGAGCATGTCTGGCGCAGGCATGTTTGGTGTGCTGCAGACCCCTGCATGAGCACAGTTGCATTCATGCAGTGGAACCCATGGGGGACCATCGGTGCCACCTCATGTGGCCAGTGGACAGCCTGTCACTGCTGGCGGATCGCAGTGGGGCTGCCCTTGCATCCATGGTAGCCGGGGCACTGTGGCATGTGACTGACCTTTCTCCCAGCACAGCTACTGTCTGATGCTGCCCTGTGTGCATTGTGTCCTTCAGTGGGCAATGCACGGTTGGGTACCCGGCCCTGTACGCACACACACAGTCCATCTGTACACCCTCCCGGCTGCTGTCCACAGTTGCATGTGCATGATGATGCCTGCATTGTGCTGTATGCCAATGTGCAATGGTGCCCAGTGTCTGACACATGCACAATGACAGGCAGTAGGTGTGGTGGTCTGTGGACATGCGTGTGGCTAGGAGTGGCATTCTGGGTCGGCATGCCTCCTACCCTTTGTGCATGTCTGGTGAGTTTGTGTGTGTGTGTGTGTGTGTGTGTGTCCACGTGCCATGTTAAACCTCACCCATCCCTGGTGGTGTGTGTGGTTCCATGCCTGGACACTTCCCTTGATGGCATGCACCCCTGGTGTGTGTCCATGCATGTTTGTGGGTTGTGCCTTTGCCACTGGTGGTTGCACATGGCCCCATGACTTACCTGGGTTGGTTAAAGTGCTCGTCTGTGATGGTGTCCCGGTGCAGCTGTGCCAGCCGGAGCAGTCAGGAGTCCCGTCGCCCAAGGGGGGGATGCCCATCACCATTGTCACCGGCATCCTCATCGTCCCCATCATTGTCCCCCTCTTCGACCTGTACAGCTACCCAACATTCATTGGCCATGTTGTGCAGGATGCAACAGGCCAGGAATAGCCCACAGGCCTTTGAGGGGCTGTACTGTAGGGCATCACCAGAGGTGTCCAGGCAACGGAAACATGCCTTCAGCATACTGAATATCCACTCGATGACATTACTTGTAGTGGCATGTGCCTCATTGAAGCGTTGCTGCGATGGGGTAGCGAGCCGCCGGTATGGTGTGAGCAGCCAGGGACGGAGTGGGTATCCACTGTCACCTGTGTGTAGAGGGTGGAGGTTAGTTTGGTGATCAGCATTGCCCTGCCCCGGGCCATATAGGCCACTACCCATGTCACCTCTGACCATGCCCCTCCCAAGCCCTAAGTTTGTCCATGTGGTTTGCATACTCACCCACTAAGTGGCCAGTGGGATGTCCTCTCGAATCTGTGGCACAGTGCTGACTGGTGCCAGATGAAGGCATTGTATGCTTCCCAGGGTCACGTGGCACAGACATTGATTATGCCCCTGGCATCACACACCACCTGGCAGTTGATGCTAGCATAGCCCTTGCGATTAATGTATGCGGCCCCCTCAGGGCCAGGTGGTGTGTAGATGGCCACATGGGTGCAGTCTATTGCCCCTAGCATGCCAGGCATACGTGCTACCCTGTGGAACTCCTGCATGTTTGCTGTGCGCTCTACCAGTGTGCTGGGGAAATGAATGTACTCCACAGCATGTGGCAGCAGTGCACTGAGGAATTGGCCGAGGTGGCATGACGCGGCCGAATGGGTTATGTCTGTGGTGTCCCCTGTTGGTCTCTGGAAGGTACCCGTGGCGAGCAAGCACATGCAAGCTGTCACTTTAGTCTCCACTGACAGAGCATGGCTCCGTCGTGTGGTTGCCTGTATCACATCACTGCACAGCTCACAGAGCCACCTCAGAATTGCCCGATTCAGGTGGTTACTGGCCCACGATCTCAGTATCACTGTACAGCTCGAAGCTGGTGCAGACTCGGTACTGCCTGTTTGGGGCATACCACAGATGGGCCCTTCCATGGCCGTGCCCCCCTGCTGCCTGCCTTCTCACCCCCCTCATTACTGCCTCCATCTGGATGGTGGCACTGGCCATGTCCCTGGCTTGTGTTCACCCTACCCCAGCAGCTGTTTCTGTATTCCCCTGCTGTCCTGGCTGCTACTTCCCCTGTACTGGGAACACCTAACTGTGCTGGTCTCAGTGCTGTGTGGCACTTACCCCTTCTGCACTGTGGCTGTGGCTCCCCACACCTTCCCTGAGCCTGTGGGTTCCAGATGCCCTTTCTCTGTCCTGCCCTGTGTGTGTATGTGTTGCCTGTGTGGCTGGCTATAGTTCAGCAACATGTGCCTTCCCTGTAGCATTCTTGCACCTCTCCCTTGTTCCTTTTTATTTTGGTTCATTTCCACTATCGTGCAACTTCCGCTTGCTCCCCTATTGCGCATGGTGCATGTTGTTGAATATCGCACTGCACCATTTATGCATGGTTCCTCTCCCTTCAGTTGCACATACATTCATTATCGTTGCGCTATTACTCAGCATGATTTGGGGGGTCCAACTGCCTCCCGCTGAATATTGCAGAATGGCGCATTTTCGGACTTTCGCTGGTGCAACCCTATTGCGCATGGTGCAACCCTTTTGAATATCTGGGCCAATAATTATTGCTGTTTTATATAGCCCCTTTATATGTGTTAGTGTGAATAATACAATGCCACAACCATTTACTTTGCTGCTAAATAATTTTTTATAAGTTTTTCTTAAAATACGGCCTTCCAACCATTGGACTACCACTCACAACAGTGGTACTACCATTTTTGGATAGATCACTTGTCCTGGACTACCATGTAAATTTGAAATTTGTTGATCCCTGATGAGTACCCCCAGATCCTTCTCCTCCTCTATTTGGACTAGCTGCACTCCCCTAGCTGGTAACTCCTCCTTTGGTTATTCACCCCAAAATGCAGCAACTTGCACTTTTTGGTATTAACCCCAGTTGTCAGGTGTCTGACCAGGTTTCAAGCTTTGCCAGATCATCCTGCAACCCTTGCCATTCCCCTAGGTCATCCACCACCTTTCCTATCTTGGTATCATTAGCAAACAGACTGATCTTGCTCTTGATGTCCAATGATGTGTCTGCAATGAATATCCCAAACAACACTGGTCCCAACACCAAGCCCTGTGGAACACCACTCGTCACTACCCTTGGGTGTGAGAGCTCCACACCCACCACCACCCTCTGTTGCCTTCCCTGAAGCCAGTTCCCTATCCATCTCACCAGCTTTGCACCTGCCCCTGTGCCTTCTCACTTACTTCCCAGCCTCCCATGTGGCACCGAGTCGAATGTCTTACTGAAGTTCAGATACAGGACATCCACTGCATGGCCCCTATCCAGTTGCCTAGTTACCCAGTCATAGAACTCCACCAGGTTGGTTTGGCAGGATCTGCCATGTATGAAGCCTTGCTGTCTGCTGTCCTGTAGTCCTTTGGCCTCTAGGAGGGCCACCAGCCCCTCCTTCAGGATAGTCTCCATCAGCTTACCCATGATGGACGTGAGGCTCACCGGTCTGTAGTTCCCCAGTTCATTCTTGTGGCCACTCTTGTGGAGGGATACCACATGAGCCATCCTCCAATCCTGAGGTACACGCCCTGAGTGTAGTGAGGCATTAAATAGGTCTGCCAAAGGTCCCACAAAGATCTCTGCCAGCTCCTTCAGTACCCTGGGGTGGATGCCATCAGGGCCTGGTGTCTTGTCCACCCTCAATGCCTTCAAACACTCCTGAACTCTGCCCTCCATGATTTCCCCATCTGTCACCCCCTCCACCCCGTTTCTGTCATTCCTCCCCCCTTGGGTATCACTCCCTCTTCTGCTCAGTAAATACTGAGCAGAAGTAATCATTTAGTGCTTTTGCCTTACCGCACCCTGCTTCCACCCAACTGCCCTCCTTCCTAATCCTTACTGTGTAGTCCTTACAGCTCCTTTTCTCCCTGATGTACTTAAAGAAGTCCTTCTCCCCCTTCTTAATGCCTTGTGCCAGCCTGAGCTCTGTAGATGCCTTGACTCCCCTTACTGCCCATGTCACCTCCTTTAATTCTGTTAGGTACTCCTCCCTGTCCTCCCCCCTCCCTCCCTGCTTTCTTGTACCTCCTAAAGTCAGCTCTTTTCCTCCTTACCTTTTCCATGACCTCCTTGCTCAACTAGCTCAGTTTCTTATCCCTAGCCATTTTGCTCTGGGCCTTGCAGCAGGTTTTGGTTACCTCCGCTATCCCCAGCTTTATGAGCTCCCACCTCTGGTTAGTGCCCATACTTAGCTGAATTCTGGCCCGGTACCCTTTTACCACTTCCCCCATCCTCCCAAAGTTGGCCCTCATGAAGTCCAGTACTCTTGTGCCAGATTCCACTCCTTCCTTGCCCATATCCAATGTGAGCCATACTGAGCAGTGGTCACTCCCTGACAGCGGTTCTTCCACTGTAAGTTCTCTCACAAACTCCCCATTTGCCAGCACAAGGTCATGGGAATTCCCTAACCTTGTTGGTTCACTGACCATTTGCCTCAGGAAGCTGTCCTGGAAGGCATCCTGCAGTACTTGCTCCCTTCTATTCCTGGTTGTTGGGGTACTCCAGTCCACTCCTAGCATGTTGAATTCCCCCACAATCACCACACTACCCTTCTCACAAGTCCTCCTGATCTGTCTCTGTAGTTCCCTGTCTAACTCCTCCATCTGAGAGGGTGGCCTGTACACCACTCAGATCTGTAACAGAGTTGATGCACAAGGGGGGGTAGAAAGGATGAGAAGGGACTTGGCAAGGTTGGAGGAATGGTCAGTCATATGGCAACTTAGATTCAATGCAAAGAAGTGCAAAGTAATGCACCTGGGAAATAAAAATCCAGGAGAAGAGTACACAATAGCAGGGGAGGCACTAACAACAACAATAATGGAAAGGGATCTGGGTGTAGTCATATCAGATGACCTAAGAGGGGTAAGCAATGTGAGAAGTCAGTAAGGAGAGCCAGTGGGATACTGGGATGCATAGGGAGGGGCATCACAAGTAGAAAAAGAGAAGGGGTTATCCCCCTGTACAGAAAGTTATTGAGACCCCATCTGGAGTACTGCATGCAGTTTTGGATACCTCATCTACACAAGGACATAGACAGGATGGAAGCAGTCCAGAGGAGGGCAACTCAATTAGTGTAGGGTCTACATCAGAAACCATATGAAGAGAGACTGAGAGAGCTTAATATGTATACCCTTGATGAAAAGAGGGACTGGGGGAACATGACAGAAACTTTTAAGTACCTCAAGGGAATCAACAAAGTCCAGGAGGGTAGCATCTTTCAGAAAAAGAGATGTGTAAGAACAAGGGGACACAATTTAAAGTTAGAGGGGGGATGGCTCAGGGGTAATGTGAGGAAATTATTTTTCATGGAGAGAGTGGTGGACGCATGGAACCACCTTCCTGGAGAGGTTGTGGGGTCTAAAACAGAGGGGGAATTCAAACATGCATGGGACAGACATAAGGCAATTATAGTGGGGGGGTTGCAGGAAGTAGGCTGTTGGTTAACTAGAATCTGCAGCTTATCCAATAGGTAGGGAAATGGGCAGACTGGGTGGGCCAAGTAGTTCTTATCTGCCGTCAAAGTCTATGTTTCTATGTTTCTATGTTTCACTCCCATGCTGAGAATCCTAGTCTTGGAATCCTGGATTTGGCATCAAAAGTGATTCCGTACTACCTGCCTCCCCATCCTCTCTTACACACTTCAGTCCTTTCTTCACATATAGTGCCACCCACCATTCCCAATCACCCTATCCCTACAAAATAACCTGTACCCTGGTACAGACAGGTCCCAGTCATTGTATTGTGTGGCCCATGTTTATGTGATGGCTGCAATGTCCACCTCTCCCTCTGCCATGAGCACCTGTAACTCTGCAGTTTTTCTCCCAAGGCTCCTAACATTAAGGGTAACCACCTTCCACCCTTTTCTCTCCCTCCCATCCTGCCCTCCTTTACTTGCATCACCAGTAGTACTTGCCATTTATCCTTTGTCACTGTTATAGAGGGGTAAGCTTATATGGTTTCCCAACCTGTGGTCTCTGCATGTCTCTTGCCCACTTGCCACCCCCCCACTCCTAGTTTAAATTCTCAACTTCCTCTTTGTACTCCTCCATCCTCTGTCTCAACACTTTCTTTCCCTCCTCACTCAAGTGTAGTCTGTCTTTTGCATAGAGACTACTGTCCTCCCAGGTCCCACCCTACCCTCCCAACAGCTCATGCTCTTTAGCATGACAACAGGTTCTTAGTCATCCATTAAATTCCTCTATTCTCAGTTTAAGACTGGTTAAACAAATTGAAAAGAAATATAGTTAACATACTAGCATAATAAGGTGCCAGCAGAATAGGCCAAAAGGTCTATCGAGTCTGCTCGGACAGCAGCACACAGTCAAGATGCTGCTGTCCCCCAACCCCCCATAATCCCTCCCAATCACATCCATCACCAGAGTTACTCCTCCATTTCTGGCATTCCTCAGCTTTACCCTTCCCATATGTCTGTCTCAACCCCTCTTGAACCCCTCCCACTGTATCAACAGCCACCAGTTCCATAAGTCAGTGCATTCCCTGTGGACACCACCCTCTTGGTAACATAGAAACATAGACTTTGATGGCAGATAAGGGCCACTTGGCCCACCTAGTCTGCCCAATTCCCTGCCTAGAGGATAAGCTGCAGATCCTATTTAACCAACAGCCTATTTCTTCCTACCCCCCCCACAAAAATTGCCTTATGTCTGTCCCATGCATTCTTGAATTTTAACACAGTTTTAGACCCCACGACCTCCTCAGGAAGGTTGTTCCATGCATCCACCACCCTCTCTGTGAAAAAATACTTCCTCAGATTGCCCCTGAACCGTCCCCCCTCTATCTTCAAATTGTGCCTCCTTGTTCTTGCACATTTCTTTTTCTGAAAGATGCTACCCTCTTGGACTTTGTTGATTCCACTGAGGTACTTAAATGTTTCTATCATGTCCCCCTCTCCCTCCTTTCCTCAAGGGTATACATATTAAGCTCCTTTAGCTCTCCTCATATGGCTTCTCCGCAGACCCTGCACCATTTTAGTTGACCTCCTCTGAACTGCCTCCATCCTGTCTATGTCCTTGCGGAGATGGGGTCTCCAGAACTGGATGTAGTACTCCAGATGGGGTCTCACCAACTGTCTGTACAGGGGGATAACAACTTCCTGTTTTCTGCTGGTGATGCCTCTCCCTATACATCCCAGTATCCCCCAGCCCTCTCTACTGCCTTCTCACATTGCTTGCCAACCTTAAGGTCATCTGATATGATTACCCCCAGGTCCCTTGCCATTTTTGTTGTTGTTACTATCCCCCCATTGTGTAATCTTCCCCTGGGATTTTGTTTCTCAGGTGCATTACTTTCCATTCTTTGCACTGAATCCAAGCTGCCATACTTCTGACCATTCCTCCAACCTTGCCAAGTCCCTTCTCATCCTTTCCATGCCTCCCTGTGTTTCAACCCTGTTGTAGATCTTTATGTCATCTGCAAAAAGGCATACTTTTCCTTCCAGTCCCTCCACAATGTCACTTATAAAGACATTAAAAAGGACTGGACCCAATACTGAACCCTGCGGTACCCCACTAGTAACCCCTCTTTCTTCAGAGTGGACTCCATTTACAATTACCTTCTGTGTCCTGTTGTTCAGCCAGTGTTTTACCCAGGATACCACCCTGGGACCCACTCCAAGGCTGGTTAATTTGACTACTAATCTTTTGTGTGGGACTGTGTCAAATGCCTTGCTAAAGTCTAGGTAGGCCATGTCCACAGCCCCTCCCTGGTCTACTGCTTTGGTCACCCAGTCAAAGAAATCAATTAGATTCGTCTGACATGACCTTCCTGCTGTGAACCCATGCTGCCTTGGGTCCTGGCCCCACTGGCCTCTAGGTACTCAGCAATTCTTTCCTTCAGAAGTGATTTAATCACTTTCCCTACCACAGAGGTCAAACTGACAGGTCTGTAGTTTCCTGCCTCTGTCTTGCTCCCACTTTTGTGAAGGGGAATCTCATCAGTCTTCTTCCAGTCCTCAGGTACCACACCATCCTCTCATGATTTGTTATAAAGGGTAGTCAGTGGTGTCACTAGTTCTCTGCTTAATTCTTTTAGAATTCTGGGGTGAATTCCATCTGGCCCCATTGCTTTGTCCACCTTCAGTATTAGGAGTTCTTTCAGAACCCTTTCTTCTGTGAAAGGACTGGGATCGACTCCCCCTCTCCAGAGTGCTTCTGTTAATTGGATTAGGCACCTCCCCCACTTCCTCTTTTGTGAATACTGAACAGAAGTATTCATTCAGTATCCCTGCTTTTTCACTGTCACTCTCTTCCCACCCACCATCCATTCCATTCAGCCTCACTATCCCTCCCTTTGTCTTTCTACACTCCCTGATATACCTATAAAAGGTTTTTATCACCCTTCTTAACTGAGTTGGCTATCTTTTCCTCAGTTTGTGCCTTTGCTGTTTTAACTACCCTCCCTGCTTCCTTCTGCCTTAACTGGTACAGTTCTCTGTCCTGCTTCTTCTGTGTTTCCTTATACTTCCTAAATGCTATTTTTTTCTCCCTAACCTTCACCACCACTTCTTTTGATAACCATAGTGGCTTTTTCTTTCATTTTGATTTGTTTATTTTCTTCACACAAAGGCTTGTTGCCTCTGTGAAGTAACATCTCCTAGTCTCACCCCTGAGCATCCCGCCAATCAGCTTAATAGAATGCACCTGGTGGTCCCTTCCTCCCTTAGCTGGAACATCCTGTTAAGACTGACCCTGTTTACTCCCTTTAGATATTTGAAGACCTTGATCATATTCCCCCATCTCTCGTCTCCTCCAGGGAGTACATGTTCAGCTCCTCAAGTCTCTACTCATAGGATCTACCCCTCAGACCCTGAATTATCCTGGTTGCCCTCCTCTGGGCCCATTCCAGGAGGGTAATGTACTCTTTAACATAAAGACACCAAAACAGCATGCAGTACTCCAGGTGTGGTTTGACCAGGCAGGTATACAGAGGAAGAAGTACCTCCCATCTCCTCGAGATTATCCCCCTGGCAATGCACCCAAGCATTCTTTTCACTTTAGCTGCTGCCCTCCTACACTGCTCTGTGTTATTCATTCTGGCATCCACGAACACCCCAAGATCCTTTTCCCCCCTTGAAACCTGAAGTTTCTCCCCACCCAGAAAGTACTCATGATCGGGGTTCCTAAGCCCCAAGTGAAGAATGCTGCATTTGCTGCCATTAAACCTTAGTTTTTCAAATGCATGACCACCTCTCAAGAGTCTCCAGGTCCCATTACAAGGCCCTTCTACCCTCTTCCCCATCCACCACCTCTCCCAGCTTCAAGTCATCAGCAAAGAAGCTCATTTCACTCCTGATACTATACCTGAGTTCTGAGATGTGAACATTAAACAGGAGTGGGCCAAACAGCGACCCCTGGGGACCCAACTAAAGACCCTTCTAGGAGATGATACCTCACCCCTGACCACCACCCTCTGAAACTGCCCAGTCAGCCAGCTTCCTATCCATCCCATCTTTTCCCCATTCCCATTCCTCCCAACTTGCTAGAGCCCAGAAAGAGGATATCAACTGACCTCCCCTGGTCCAGTGCCTTTGTCATTCAATCATAGAACTCCACAAGGTTTATCTGACATGATCTGCCCTGAACAAAGCCATGTTGATGGTTGTCCAGATGACACTGTGTCCCCAGGAACTTGTCCAGTCTTTCCTTCAAGATGGCCTCCCTCAGCTTGCCCACCACTGACATCAGACTGACAGGCCTTTCATTACCCGGCTCCTCCTGTAAGCTGATTTTATGGATAGGCATGACATGAGCCATCCTCCAGTCCTGAGGCGTACAGCTAGGACATCTGCCATGTCTTTTAGTACCCTGAGATGAATCCCATCTGAATCCTGTACCTTATCCATTCTCAGGGACTTAAGAACCTCCCTCACCTTTCCCACTGGAATTTCAATGTCGAAGAGTTCCCCCCCCCTTCCACAGTTCCAGGCTGCCTCCCCCCATGTGGGGTTGGCTCTCCCTCATCCCTTGTGAAGACTGAGGCAAAGTATTCATTGAGTACCTCTGCCTGCTCTCTGGCCTCCTCAGCCCACCTAGTCTCTGACCTCAGTCTGCTAATTTACTCCTTCACTCTCCTTCTTTCCCTGATATACCTAAAGAACCCTTTTCCCCCCCATTCTGATCCCATGTGGCACCCTCTGTTCTGTCTTTGCTTTGGCCAATCTCACCACCCTGGTTACCTTTCTGGATATCCTACTATACTCCTCTCTGTCTGTATCCCCTAGTGAGTGCTTATATTTCCTATAAGCAGCCGTTTTCTCCCTCACCACCCCCTGTACCTCTCTGGTCCACCAGGTCAGCTTTGTGGCCCTACCAAACTTGTGTTTGACCTTTCTGCAGGCCTTAATGACTTCAAGAAGCCCTATTTTAATAATCTTCCACCTGCACTCTGTGTTCATGTCCTTACTGATGCCCTCCAAATGCATCCTGAGAACATCATCCATACCCTCAAAGTCTGATCCCCTGAAGTCCATCACTACCATTTTTGTGCGATTCTTCTCCCCGTCCATGTCCAAAGAGAACTAAATCATGGATTGGTCACTCCTTGCCTGTGGGTCCCCTACAACTAGGTTCCTAACCAGGTCTCTATCAGACAGGACCATATCCAGGATAAGACCATTTCTTGTCAGGTCAGCCACCAGCTGCAATAGGAGCGCATCCTGGAAAATGTCCAGCAAGTGCTGCTCCCTAGTTGATGAAGATGCCAAGGTGCCCCAATCAACCCCCGGCATGTTAAGGTCACCCAGCACCATGGTTTTACCCCCACACTAACTGCAATGGTCTCTTAGATTCACCACCAGGGCCTCCTCGAGATCCTCAGCCAGCAAGGATTGACCTTCCTTCCTTCATTACCAAATGGCCAACCAACAAAGCTATATGATTGATTGAATAATGGATTGACTGATTTGGAGGTTTATTTTACTGACACTTTTGGCTAGACACAATTAGATGCTTTCTGCAGATCCTTGATTTATCATGATAGTACCATTTTTAGTCAGACTGCATTATCATAATTGGTGATCCTTTATAATGCATGGTAATTGACTCTGATGAAACACAGTAATAACCAGGTCTGACATCACACATAATTATTGCAGAATTTTGATCTGATATTTTTTACCAGCTCCATAGTAGCACGAATGTGCCAGTGAACTTCTGACCATTTGTATTTATGCTTGCTCTCACAGGTAAGCAGCAGGGTTTTTGTAACACTTTTGTTTCTAATGTTAGCTCTCAAAAGAGATTTTGTTCATTTTTGCTTGCTCCCTCTCTCCTGCCTCATACTACCTGAGGAGCCAACTCTCTTAGTAACACTCATGTTCACTCTATGAGATAGGAACCTCTGGAAAAAAAAGAAAGAAGATTACCTCTTAAAAACAGCTTTTGATTTTTAAATGTTGGACAGTAAATTTTCCTGTCCACTTGTCTAATCTTGGTTTGTGGCTCACTATTCTTGTGGTAAGTACCAGTGCCCCCCCCCCCATGTCTCAGGATAAAAGCCAAGGAGACTGCAACTCCCTGCACCAGTTATTATAAAAAGTGAAATATAGACAGTAGTGTCTAGGAGTTTTTTTTACATGCCCTCACTGGATAAAAACCACTTAAGCCTCTCGAGTTTTGCTCTTGAGGTTTATGGCTCATCAAGCTCTTCAAGTGTATTAAAAACTCATAACATAAACCTACCTATACAGTATTCTATGTACTCTGTATGATACGGTTGACCTATTACCCACCACTGTTAAGCTGCTGAGAAATCCTGTTGCCCAATTCTAGCACTCCGAGGGGTAACAGATGTTTGACAGGCTAATCAACATTCCTTTATCCACTATGACCACTGGTATGAGTAGGTTACAGATCATTGGCTCACTTCAGGTCCTTGCTTGCAAGTCTAGCACATAATCATTGTGACTGCTTTGGATGACTATTTGTCTATTTTAATTGATGATGTTGTTTTATATTAGCAGTTATGAATGTGTACCCAGGAGTTGGTATAATTAAATATATATTTATTCTTGTATATGATTTAGTCCCTGCTGCAGTTTGACTTACAGTTACTGTTTTTAGGTTTTTGTATGTTGTATATTAGTATTTGCACTCCATTGTATTTATGTCAAGTATTTATTGGTAGCACTGGGCATTTTCAAACTTAAAGCATATAGGTAGCACTGATTGAGTACTGTCACTTTAAGTTTTGTCTTCATTAAAACCCTGCAACCTGTACCTGGAGTCTATCCCCCCTGATGATGTACTGATGTACAAAACCAGTCAGGGAGTTTGCCAGCAACTTGCCTGTATTCACTACGCTATGGTGGTTTGTTTTAAATCTCTTTGAATAAAGCCTTTTTTGATATCTAGGCAAGGAGTACTGTAATTTGCCAGTTATTAATATACTTTTATTTCTCACACCCTCCTCAAGCAGTGGAGCAGTACTGAGTGCCTGGACTGTTTTATATTATGTATGGAACTTATGTATAATAATATTGTATGTGTGCTATGATTGTTTTGTATTCGTATCTTTATGTATATGTATATTTTGGATGCAATTGTAAATTAAGAGTTTTTCTCTCAACTTGCTTTCCAATAAATGATGATGATCATGATGATGATGATGATATCCCAGTCAGCACTCTGTTACCCTTTCCTAGTACATAAGCTGTTTCCTGTCTGCATAAAAGTAAGCTATTTGAAAATGAACCAAACTTTGCTCCCACTCATATTAACACACTTAACTTCCTACAAAACCAAAGTAACAGAAACTTGCAGGCCCAGTAGTAAACAAACCCCACCTTAACACACCCAAGCTAAATGAAAGAGACATTCCTGGCAAACAAAAATAAAAACATACAGTTGCCAAAAAAAAAATTAAATTAAAACTCCACAGACCTACTATACAATAAATCTTCTACTACAGGAAGAAACAAGATTTGGCTGGTGCCAACAAGGCTTGTCTTGCCTTTTTTAGGTTTTTATCTTTGTTCATTTTTATGGCTGAAGTGGGCGTAGCCCTGTAGATGTCTTATGATCACTATAGAGAAAAGGGAGCTTACTGGATACCAAATGGACTTTTTAAATAGTGGAGGTGAATGGCAAACTGGTGGAGCACAGCACTGTCTGCCATATTCAAGATGGCATCTGTAGTTTTCTTCACATGCCCGACAACTCGACATGTGCACTGAACTCTGATGGCACAATAGCACAGTCCACCATATTCAGGATAGCTGCTGGAGCCAAGTGCACATGCACTGAGGCATCACTCATGAACAGACAATTAGGGTGGCCATCTTGGATGCTGCAGACTGTGCTGCTATGCTATCAGAGTTCAGTGTGCATGCACAAGTCATTGCACATGCGCAGAAAACTCCGGTGGCTATCTTGGACATGGCAGAGAGTATTGTGTTTCACTGGACCTCGGCTGCAGCTGCATTGGGTATTGCTAGATCTTGTTGAAGCAGGGCTTACTTTCTCATCAGTCTCAGTTAGTATTGTAGTTGTATGAGGTCCACATCCAATGTCAGTTGTAGAGATTTTTTTGGTATACAGCGCCCTCAAGAAGGTCTTTGATATAGCAGCACTATTTTTCATTAAAGCTCTCTACCTTGTACACAGTAGTTCAAGTCCACTAAGCATCAGGCAGTTAAGTTTCATCCCCCCAGCACCATAATCACTTTTGGCCTCCCTCCATTTCATCATTTTTTGTTATTCTCTAATGGGCCGGGTTTAATATCAAACCTATAAGATAGTTGGAGGAGAGGGACAGATTTTTTTTTATTCCCATATGGGACAGGTTGGGCAGCAGATCCATCAAGTTGATTGCGGGAGGGAACAGATTTTTTTTATTACCTGACAGGGCTAGTTGGGTTTAGAATTTGTAAAGTAGTTGGTGGAGGGGACATATTTATTTTTATTCTCTGAAGGTCTGGGTTGGGCCCTGAACTCATCAGGTAGTTGGAAGGAGGATGAGGGCATAGTTTGTTTTATCCCCTGGTGAGACAGAATGTGCACTAAACTCATCAGATAGTTAGCAGAGGTGTACATTTTATTCAGTTCCCTGGCCAGCTAGTTTAGTACCATAAAAACCCTCAGATTCAAATTGGAAATTTCATTTTTTTTAGAAAAATATAAAGGTTAGCTTTTCATTGACAAAGTTGTGCAGCTAGAATTTATTGGTACATCTTCTTTGATTCATTCATTGTCAGTTTTGCATTCACAGTGGGTGGGGGTAGACTAAACAGCGCAAGGATTTCTTCAATGTATGATCTAGGTGAACTGTATGTTCATATGAGATTACCCACTTGTTCTGCCATGCACTGTTCTCATTGCAGCCAATAGAAAGTTAACGAAGTATTACAGACACTGCAAGGAGCAACAGCAAGGCCCATCACTCACTCATTGACAGCTATGAAAAAATCATGTCCCCGCCCCAATGCATTTGAATAAGACAGCTACAAAACACTTTGTGACTTTGATCACAATAGGAACCGAGACTGCTATGAAGACCAGCCCAAAAAAATAAAGAAAATTATTAAATCAAGCTCTCTAAAAGCACCATCACACAATTAGCAAACTGACTGTAACAATAACAGTAACCTTGTAGTTACAGCATACGTAATTATAGCATATGACACATTAAACAGTTGCTAAAAGTAGACACACTCTGGCATACTTCAAAGAGACAGCTATATTTACCTGCTAAAAGAAAAAAAGTACATGTTTGTAGAGGAAACTAGAAAATTAATTTAACATAGACTCTGAAAGGCATGCAGACTTCACTAACTGTATCCAATCAAGCACAGTACAGCACAGCACAGAAAAAAAACTGGACTTGTGCAATTAGTAAAACTTTGTGAAAACATGGACTTGAGCTGTTATCAATCACAGCAGGGTAACTACAGTGAATGTAAGTTTACTCACCTGAAAAAGTGATTATACAAACATCACTTTTCAACATTTCTTCTCCTTACTACAGTACCTTGCTTATCAGCACCTTATAGGTTGGAGATGCGCATGTGGCTTTTAAGTTTCAAATCTGATCCTAAGTCCTTTCCCATTGACCCTGGAATCTTCACTTGACTCTTCCCAAGCTTCTCACTTTGCTGATTGCTCCTGTTGGATTGAAAGTATTATCTGGGCACACTATAGATGTGACATGACAAAGCCTGAGACTGCATGAGTGGATTACATACAGTAGAGAATGATGTATAGGTGATTGTGTGCTCTGACAATTTTTAACACAATTGAAGTATATAATATCTCATAAACCTTGAGAGCAAACATCAGTGGACATCACACTGATGGTCTGTAAAAAACTTCACAAGCACATAGTCATTAATGTTTTATTTTTCACAATAACTGGTGCTGAGACATAAGCACAAAAAAAACCCCAGGAAGAGCCACACTAATATTTCCTAGAAATGTAGAAAGGGAACGTGATGCCATACCTAGTTATTATAGCATTTGATCAAACTGATAATCAGTGTGATAAAGGGCTCACCACATACTATTGTGTGTTTATTCATAACCAATACTCTCTGTCTTTCTGTGTGTTTATTTCTAATCGAGAAATCACCATGTTCATGACAGATGAGCTCTATTACTTTTTGTACCTATTCTATGTTGCTAGGTGGTTTCTCATCTACATTACTAAAGTGACTTCTCATGCATGACTAATTACTAATCTGCTAAGGTCTTCTGGTGGAGGCTTTATATAGTAATCAATAGGGGAAGGGTTTAGAATTGGGCCCCTCCTCCTCTATGATATCATTTTTCCCAGTTTCTATAACGGCAGCCATTTTGTGGACTGCCAGCCCTATAGTAAGAGCTTCCCAGGGTAACCTCGAGCAGATAAATAACATTTTATATATAAACAGCATATTATGTACAGAAAGGAAAAATGTAGTTTATTATTAAAAAGAATCTAGAATCATTACCAAGAAAAACAAATGAGGGGTGCACTCCCTATCTGTCCTCTTGTATGGATCTAGATTCTTTTATACAGTACTTTTAAACAACTTTTGTGTTATAATGCAAAAAACAGAACAAAAACAAATCTTTTATTTAATCAACATAGTAATCTCCTGCATCTGTACACTACAATGCCAGCTACAATAGTCTTTTTCTGTGATTTTAGAAGGATTTCCATTCCTTCTTCTTGTTTTCCCAAAGGCTGCAAATTTCATCCGACAGCTGTTCATATTACTCAGCCTTTAATGTGAATGGACATTTTAATTCATTCATTACAGCTCATTTCTGAATATGTGTGGACACTGCAGGGCTTTCCACTCTATGCCCTCAGTGTCCTTGCAATAATTCAACTATTTTCCTTCACCTTGAAGCGCACACCAGAACATAACTTCAGGGTTCCTAGACAGAGAGTACTGCTCCCTAGCAACTGTACACAGTTGCGTCTTTTCGGCTTTTCTGTCAGCCGCATAGCTGCTTCTTATCTTAATCGCAACAAGCGGTTACGATTTCTTCATTCAGCTTAATTTCAGCTGATCCTTTTCTGCACGATCATGCGCAGGGTTCTCTGTGAGTGTGCGCACATAGGCATCACGAACATGCACACACTTTGCTTGGGGATTGCTGCAGCTGCATTTCGTAGCACTAAGCGCTTCTAAATAACAAAACCATTTCTCTCTTTTTTTTTCATACAGAGCAAACCCTCTGCATAGAGAGCAGGGGAACTCTTCTATTACAACAATACTGGTTTCTGTATTATAACCATTGCTTTTGCTAAGAATAAATACATAAGGGCAATTACACTTTATTTAAAGCCTTATATCATAACTAGCTGCATTATTGCTATCAAGGTATGGATACTAAATTGGACAACTAGGGATAGCAAAGCTTTGAGAATTGCCAGGTTGGCCACCCTGACAAGAAAATTAGGATAGAAAGGAATTATAGAAGTAGACAGGATAGAGTGAAATTGAAAAATGAGGGGGGACATTTTGATTTTCTTAATACTTTTATTAAGTTTATTTTTTTTTTCATAAAAGGACCCTGTCACAACCCCCATCATGGCTGCCAGTCTCATGGAGTGTGCTCCTGCAGCCTTGTATGCTTCTGCTATTGCTGTCTGGAGACATTGGGTGATTGTTGATCTGGTTGCTGTGTTTCCTGGGCATTGTTCTCAGAAGGTCATGTCCCAAGAAGGTCATGAAGAGGGTTCTCCCATGTTGCTGAGGTAAAAATAATTTTGATGGGAATTATTGCACAAACATTTTGCCGTTGGCAAAATCCTCAATAGAGAACCTGTGCACCTGACAATATGGGTGAACTATGTAAGGAGAAAACACATCACAGAAGTGAAAAACCAATAACCCATACATCCAGGACATCCTATAATCCCCCACATTAAAACATGCATAAACACTAGTGTATTGTGGGGGGCTCTGCCCCAGCACCCTGCAACGTGGAGGGCTGCACCTCCTGCACACTGCTAACTTCGTATAACCAACTTCACAGTTGCACCAAAGTTGCTAGAGGGTACTCATTTTGATAGGATGCATAGAGTTTCAGGCTGCCAAAAACTCAGCAACCCTGCACCCAAATTACTTTACACTGAATCAAGGCAGATGCCCAAAACACTGGGTGCTGTAAAGCTCAGGACACACTACTGCCATGTGACAACCTACAGTTGCTGTAATGACAGCAGTAATATTAAGTTGCCGTCCTAATGGTATACCCATGAAGAGCCTGTGCATTTTTTTGTGGGTTGCATTTTGCTGATGTAGCATTTTATGGCTTTGCTCATATCCAGCATATGTCATTGTTCTTCTCGATTATTGGATGGCTTTGAGCAACACATGGGCAGTTGTAGTGGACAGTTGTTATGAATCAGTGTAGAGACTGGTAACAAAGACTTGTATTGTACATAGGGTGACTCTGTCATTATGGATCATTAGAAATGGTAATTTCAGCCTACTTAGCACCTGCATAGAGAGCTTCCATCATGGGGCCTGATGAAGCCTCGGTACGGAGGCACTACATTGGGCTGTTTGGTATTCTAGCTAATGTTTTGTTCCTGACATAATACATTTGTTGCAGAAATGAGTTTTGGTGTGTGTGCCCTTTACTTGATTTTGTTCATTTGGCTGTTCAAAGCAAGGGTAGCACCTTCAGCCACTCTAGGTGTGCACAGCTTTTTTGTTTTACTCTAGACAGGATGCCATGGACCCTGGTAGTTGAAGAAGTGAGAACGCTGACATGACTCACTTGGACTGAATTTGATGTGCCTGTTTCATGACTTTGGATGCCATCTTTGTGAAGGACTAACACAGACATCATGCTTGCTTATCAGGGTCCCTAGATGTTCTCACTGTTTGATTTGCTGGAGGCTGCTTTTCTTCAAGTTTTTTTATCTGTCTGTAGCCTAGTAGTGTTTGGATCACTGATATGGTTGCTGCCAGTGCCTCTTGGTTGAATTACACTCTTATTAGCCTATTGTCAAGGCATGTGATGATAGGTATTCCTATATTTCTTAGGGCCGCTGCTAAAATCACTGTAAACTTTCTGAACATTCTTGGGGCTGATGCCAGTCTGAATGGTAGTGCTCTGTATGGGAAGTAATGAACCATGATGCAGAAGTGGAAGAATTTGTGTTGGCTGTCCTTTGTTGGTACATTGAGGTATGCATCTTTTAGGTTGATGGAGGTAAGATAATATTTTTGCGAGACCTGTATTGGAGACCTTAGAGTCTCCATTTTTAACTTTCCTGGTCACACAAACTGGTTTAATCATTTTAGGTCTAATAATGGGAGGAGATTGCCCGTCTTTTTGGTACTAGGAAAATATAGAGGGCACCTATTTTCCAAATTGATTGAATGGTACTGGGTCAATTATTCTGCTGTCCAGACTTTTAGTGTGTTCACATGACATTTTCACATCAGTAAGATTATGAGTCTGTTTTTTCATGGAACTGAGGTGAACTGTATTACATAAACCATGGATGAAATCTCCTGTGTCCATCAGTTGTTTGTTGTCCTCTTCCATTGCTTGGAGAATTGTAGAACCCTTGTGCCTACTGGAGGGTGCTGGTCCATAGGATGTATCATTTCATACTGAATGATATTTTGGCTTGAAAATTCTGGGGCCAGATATTCAAAAGCAGGCACAAGCATGTGGGTGGGCATCCAATGGGATGCCCATCCTGGGGTCCCACAGTAGATGCAAGGGTGGGAATCATGGGATGGTGCATACCCTACAGGGTATTAACAGCATGCATTTAACAGAATGGCCACCCACAGCCCTCTCAGGGAGCCCTGCATGCTGTGGCAGCTGTATGCAGGTGTATCCCAGTCTTGCCATGCCCCACCGGTGACTTATGGGGGCAGGGTCCCCCCCTCAGGTACATTTTCAAGTCTTGTCCTAGCACACAGTACTGTTGTGCATGGGCACAGCATGGGGCATGCCCATGTCAACCCCTGATATGGCACCATACAGCCAACTGGGGGATCCAACATGCAGGGATAGTGTGCCTGTGTTACGTTCTGCCAGGAGTGCACAGAACACTGCTGTGTGGCATAGGAATGTGGGAATGCCTACGCACTGCCCTTAAAAAGCATGTAGGCATTCGTGCATAAGGCCCAATATTTGTATAATATTAGTTCCTTCATAAGCTGTTAAATATATAAAAATATTTTATTACAATACTAGCACATAGTATGATATACCCTGCTAATAAAGAGATAAAAGAGAACAAAAAAAAAGCACATAAATAACAGTAGCTTTTACTTGGTACAATTATTTTATATAAATTCAATAGAAATTGTTAAGGTATGTATCAAGCATCATACTGCTGTTTTAAAGGGGACAGGAAATCTATGTCAGTTAGTAATGTTAATTCATGATCTTATTTACAATAGTAGCTCTGAATTTGTCAAGCAATTTTGTGAGGTTCCTCATTTATCCTTAAGGAAATTTAGGGTTAAAATCCTCACAAATTCCTTTTGTTATACCTAGAATGGACACACGATAGTGTGTGTGCTTTGTTCTTGCTATAAATTGCATGCTTTTTTTTTTGTCAGACCAGAGGTAGAGTTTAGGAATGCCCATCTAGTGGCATCCTGAAGTCATGTGGCAGTGAAACAGTCAAAAGCATTTTTTCCCCCAAGTACAGTATACAGTAGCTTAATTAAATTAATTGGGCTGGCAGTATAGCTTAGAGGTTAGAGTAACAAGCTGTGAATGAGCTTGGTATAATCAGCAGGCAGATGTTGGTTGGATTCCCTCAACCTCCACTTGCATACTGTGTGACTCTGAGCAAGTTACTTAACCTCCCCAGTGGTCACCCCTGAAAACAGGCACCTGTACCTAGTGGGCCTTACTTAGTTACCAAAGAATAAAATAAATACATTTAGCCTAAAGTTTTATACTATGTGTTACTCTAATCTTGGTGGTTACATTATTACATTTTGTGGTCAGCTGTCCAAATCCATTTGATGAGATTTTTCACTTATACTATTTGTTTCTCTATTGTTTATGGCTACATGTTATTAAACTGAGTGGTCAATGGTTCATTTTATTTTATTTTTATTTTTATTTTGTAACTTGATTAGCTTCATAGAACATAAAAAGGCATTTTTCAGGGATTACCCAGGTTCAGAGAGATACATGCAGTACAATAAACATATTTACAGTCCAAGTTGGTACAGCAATTTTAATCTAGCTTATTGAATTCTTCCAAGAATAACATAAATAAATTTTTCTATAATTTATAACAGTGATGTTTTCAAAAAAAATATTTCTAGTTAAATATCTGTTTTGTTTCAAACTGCATGTGGTAGTTTCATTAATCTTTTTAGAGGTCAGCTTACAGACTTCTGTGGTGCATCATGATAAAGTGTGTTCTTGTATATTTGTGGTCATATCTAGTAGATGATATTTTTTCAAGAGTAGCAAAATTAAATTTTTGCCTCATGTTTTATACTACTTTTTACTCTAATGTGTATGGCTACATATTATTACATTTAGTGGTTAATCATTTAAATCCAGATAATGGGATGTTTCTGAGTAGCACATACAGTAATTCTGTGTTTCAAGTTTTCTATAATTTGCAACAGTGATGTTCTCCAAAAATTATTTCTGTATAAATATATGTTTTGTTTCAAACCCTGCATATGGTACTTTAATTAATCTTTTTAGAAACCAACTTATAGAGTTCTGCTCTGGCACAACACAATAATTGTGTGTTGTTATATTTTTGTAGTCAGTGGTTCGACTCCAGCTGATGGTATTGTTCCAAGAATAACATAAATAAATTGTTCAATAATTTATAACAGTGATGTTTTCCAAAAAAAAATTTCTAGTTAAATATCTGTTTTGTTTGAAACTGTACATATGGTAATTTCCTTAATCATTTTTGAGGCCAACTTATAGACTTCTACAGTGGTGCATCATGATAAGTGTGCCTGTTGTTATGTTTTTGTGGCCAGTGGTTCACATCCAGCTGATGGTATTGTTTCCAAGAATAACATAAATACATTTTTCTATAATGCATAACAGTGATGTTTCCCAAAAAATATATCTGGTTAAATATCTGTTTTGTTTTAAACTGTGCATATGGTAGCTTCATTAATCGTTTCAGAGGTTAACTTATAGACTTTTTCTGTGGTGCATTATGGTAAGTGTCTGTACTTGTATTATTGTGGTCAGTGATTTGAATCCATCAGGTGGTATTTTTTCAAGTATAGCAAAAATTCATTTTTGACTCATGCTTTATACTACTTGTTTCTCTAATGGGGATGGGTACACATTTTTAAATTTTGTGGTTAATGGTAAAAGTCCAGCTAATGAAATTTTTCCAGGACTCAATTAAATTGATTCGTGTATCCTGTTTTCTATAATTCATAATAATGATGTTTTTCACAAATTATTTCTGGTTAAACAGCTGCTTTGCTTGAAACTGTGTATATGCTACTTTAATTAATCTTTTTAGAGATCAATTTTCAAAGTTCTTCTGTGGTGTACCATGACAAGTGCATGTTGTTATGTGTTTGTGGTCAGTGGTTTGAAAACTGCTGATGGTATTTTTCCAAGAATAACATAAATACATTTTCTATAATTTATAACAGTGCTGTTTCCCAAAAGTTATTTCTGGTTAAATACCTGTTTTGTTAGAAACTGTGCATATGGTAGTTCAGTTATCTTTTTAGAGGCTCATCTACAGACTTCTGCTGTGATGCATCATGATAAGCGTGTGTTCTTATATTTTTGTGGTCAGTGTTTCAACTCCATTTCAAGGTATTTTTCCAAGAATAACATAAATTAATTTTTCTGTAATTTATAACAATGATGTTTTCCAAATATTACTTCTGGTTAAATATTTGTTTTGTTTGAAACTGTACATATGGTAGTTTCATGAATCATTTTAGAGGCCAGCTTGAGACTTCTACAGTGGTGCATCACGATAAGTGTGTGTTATGTTCTTGTGGTCAGTGGTTCAAATCCTGCTGATAGTATTTTTCCAGGAATAACATAAATACATTTTTCTACAATTTATAACAGTGAGGTTTCTCAAAAATTATTTCTGGTTAAATATCTGTTTTCTTTCAAACTGTGCATATGGTAGTTTCATTAATCATTTAGATGTTAACTTATAGACTAATTCAATGGTGCATTATGGTAAGTGTGTGTTCTTGTATCATTGTGGTCAGTGGTTTGAATCCAGCCGGTGATATTTTTACAAGAATAGCAAAAATGCATTTTTGCCTCATGTTTTATACTACTTGTTACTCTAGATATGAACTCTTCACCCTATGGTTAGGAGGCAGATACCCTGCTAGTGTACTACTGATTAGCATGAAAGATGCATTCTGCTTTATTGGGCTAGCCCTTCTTACAGCACTTTGAAATTTGATCCACTATTTAAAATTGGTGGCTGTGGGATTTAATCAAAAGGGGCAGATGCTCTCAACTTTATCAGCCCTTCTGGGATTGCTTTTCCCAATATTTAGATAATGAATTCACATGTACTGAATTCAGTAAAACATGTAGTATCAAAACTCTTCTCTTTATAACAAAAAAAAACAAACCTCATGACCAAGCTCTGAACCCTTTACTTTCTGGTTAAGGGACGAACACTCTACCAATGGACTACTGATCCACAGGAAGATTTCCTGTTGCTCTAGTGAACTACAGACTCTTAGGGAACTTTGAAATATGATCTACTTGCAGCATTGGTTGGATTGAGGAAGAGATGTTTTCCAATTTTTCAGCCCTTCTGAGATTGCTGTTGACAATATTTAAGATAATCAGCAGGTCACTTGCACTGAATTAGGTAAAGGGTGTTAGTATAAAAACTCTTCTTTTTGTAAGAAAAAAAACAGAAAATAAATTGACACCTTACCAAGATTAGAACTTCTCACCATCTGGTTGGGGAATAGAAACCATGCTAATGTACTACTGATTAGCAGGAAGAATACATGCTGCTTTAGTGGACTAGACATCCTGATGGCACTGTGAAATTTGATCCACTGTTTAAAAGTGGTGGTTGTGAGACTCAAATGTAAAGGGGATATGTTTTCAACATTATTAGCCCTTCTGGGATTGGTTTTGATGATATTTAGATACTGAGATCACTTGTACTGCATTCAGTAAAACATGTAGTATCAAATCTCTTCTCTTTATTTTATGAAAAAAATATCATTACCGAGATCTGAACCCCTTACCTTCTGGTTCAGGGACAAACACTTTACCAATGGACTATTGATCCACAGAAAATAATAGTTTCAGTGAAGTACACATTTTCAGGACACTCTGATATTTGATTCATTAAATAAGAGCATCTCTCTACAGTTTACTGTATTTGTACTGAATTCAGTAAAAGAGCCTGCAATCTGCATTCCAGTGAATTCACTGTGAATTATCACACACACACACACACACACACACACACGTACTACAAATATTTCCCATAAATAACTTGATGTTTTAACACTATTTTGCCCCTGCTCAATTTTGGGATATATGCAATTTACTGTCCTTACTGCCACCATGGATCATTGTTCAAGTGAAAGTAAAAAACAAAATGATAACAGCAAGCTGTGCAGAAAGCATTTTTCTGCTCCCTGTACTTTTTACAGAAATATTAGCATACGTATCAATGGCGGATTTCTAGGCAGCAAAAATGACATGAACATTTTCTTTCATGAACTTTCTGTTATGTAAGGACAACCTCCTATCTGCATATATTGTTACAATTAGCTTTGTTGATAAAAGTATGCTATTCTCATTGTTTCCTTCAATCAAGTGACGTTCCAACTGGAATAAGAATATTTTAATACAAATGTTTAAGCCTGTGTTAAGATTTAAACCATATTCACTGTGTGAAGAGTTGGGGAAATACATTTTTTGCTCTAGGTTGAACCCATAACCCCCTCTTGTAGGGGAAGACACTTTTATCATACACCATCAGGCTATCTTACTGAGACCTGCCACCTCAATGAACTAGAGATTAACATACACAAAGCAACTAAGACACATAATTCACACTACAGGAAGCACCCTCTCCTGGTAGCAGTGAACACACTACCAAACAAGAAAAAAATCCTTAACAAAAGGTTTCACAATGTTTCACAACTCTCAAAGGGGATTTTTAAAAATCCTTAAAAATCCCTTGATTAATTTGGCACTTCTACTATACCTAAATAAATTTGTGCAAACAAATGATCCATATTTAACTGTACCTGAATAAACACTGATGTGAAAAACTGCATTTTCAATTGTTTGTTTCCGTGGATAACATTCTGCACGGTTCTCTCTAGGGAACCAGTACTTTGAGATTTTCACTATGTTACGGTTTGTGTCCAGGTTGCTAAGCATAAGCTGTTAACCTATCAGAACCATTCTAGGAGTTCTGTACACAAACTGTGACAAAGGTAAAATTTCACATCAGTGGCTGCATAAAGAGAATGGTTAAAGAATGCTGCCCATAAAAAAAAAACAACAATGCAAAACACAATGTTTCCCTTCGCTTTTTATTAAGGTACAGCTAAACATGGATAATTTAGGGGTATGAATATAATTTCTGAAAATAAGACTATTACAAACAGTTGCTAGTTAGAAATAATTTCCTGTCCATTTTACAGGTACAGTAGGTGGAGCTCTATAGATGTTTTGCAATTACAGAAGAAAAAAGGAGCTCTCCTGATTCCCAATGGACTAGATAATACTGGAGATTTTGTGTTGTCACTCCACTTTCATTTAGTTGTTTCAAAGCACTGTTTTGTGTGCTGAGTTTCAATCTAGGTAGAATTGTCTTTCAAGAAAGCTTAATAGCTCATAAACATGTCAGTTCAGTCAGCCTTTCTCAGCTATAAAGGGAGATAAGCAGACAACCATGGGACTAGAGCAGTGAGTAAGTCAAATGTCACAGAATGCAATGTTTATGTAGTAAATCATCTGATTTTACAGCTCTCACTGAAGATAAGCTAAATGATCCCTAAACACAGTTAATTTAAGTTACAGTTTTTTTCTAGTGGAGGTTTGAAATGGACTGTCCATATGCACTTTTTCATCTTAAATTTTACTAAGCTGTTGAAACTCTGTTGCTAAAGTACTGAAAAAGGAGTTTGCTAGTCTGTGCTGGTTATGTGCCTTTTTACAGAAAACATAGCTCAGCACCATCCCTGCTGCATTCCGATGATGTCAGACTTGCCAGACATTCTTCCATTATGTCCATGCTCTGGCTTGCTGTTTTACAGGGACTGTGTTTTTTTTACCTTTGGATTTCAATAATCTTTACTGTGTCTGTGCTTGCTGTCCATCATGTTTGAGGTAGAGAAATATAAAGATGTTGAGGACATACACTTAAACTTTGATACTGGTATACAACCATACCAATTTGAACCCACAGTATCCAATGTTAATCAGTATGAGAGTGCACAAGCTACATCTGATTCTGACACAGACTGACCATTCTGATTCAGATGACACAAATCAGAGACTTACTTTAGATTGATTAGTATTTTTCATTATTAATACATAATCATTGCTTTATTTATAATCTAGGGTTCACTGTCTGTTTTATTTAGCAACACAAAGCTATTCCAGTCCTTCATATCATCTGTGAAAGCCCCCATTATATTGTACAGCAACTCATTGACCTATACTGCATCACAAATTTCATAGCTATATTTGTAATATGTCTTTGTAGTCATCATTTCTGGACTATATCAAGTCATACTGTATATTGCGTGTGTGTGGGGGGGGGCTCTGCAGAGGTGCCAATGTGCACCCATTGTTCTCATAATTTGATGGTGCTTTGGTGAAAATCTTGAATATGTTACAAAATTCAAATATCTGGGGGTCTGGGTAGACAGTAGGCTCGACTACTTAGATCATCTGGAAGATCTGCTAACAAAACTTTGTCTGAGGCTTGGACTTTATTACAGAATAAAACACTTTCTAACAAGGGATTCTAAAAAGAAGTTGGTCCAGGCTACATTTCTATCAGTATTAGACTATGCAGATTTCCTATATAGTCATTGCCCTAACTCTTATCTGAGCAAACTGGACATACTTTACCATAGAGCCTTTAGGTTTATTACAGATCTTCCTCTCAGCACTCACCACTGCTTGCTCTACGCTGCAATTGGATGGACTTCACTCCAATTTAGAAAAAACAGGAATGCCACACTATGGACTTATAAAGCGATATTCAAGATGCTACCAAACTATGTCTCAGACTGCTTCACACAAGTCACATCAAGTAAATATGCCTTAAGAAGGCTTAATTTCATCATGCTTAAAGTGCCCAAATTCAATATTCAACATGGGAGATCTGCTATCAGCTATGTCTTATCTGCCTTATGGAACATGATGCAGAAGACCCTGAAAGTGAACAGTTACATATTATTTACATCCTTTAAACATCTGTATTCGAGGCTTATCCAAGAAAAATGTCATTGTTTCCACAAACATTAGAGTATTCCTAATCTTATCCTTCCCCCTCCCCAGATAGCCAACTCACAGAAAGTATCCACCTTTACCAAGAATCACCACCCTATCACACTCCATGTGCCCCTCCTTCCATCTGCCTCCCCTTATTCCCTGTCACATATCATAGCCCTATACCCCGTTATACAAACCCACCAGTGCCGGCCTCCGGCCCTCTCATAGACTACAGTTATCCATTCCTTATTATAAGCACCCACCACCTTCCGCCTCCCCCACCAGCTAGGCACACCACTTCCCGCTCCCCTTCCACTCACCCTTTATTACTGTACAACTGAACTATTGTATAGTATGACTAGAATGTATGCTTAGACAGTGTGTATACTGAATATTCTATGTAGCATCTTAGAGTGTGTGAATATTGTATACTTGTATGTATGTATCTATGTAAATTGAACCTTGACCTTACCAGGTCCATCTTGCAAATGAGCTGTGCTCAATGATGTTCACCTGAATAAATAAAGATTTGATTGATTGATTGATATTAGTTTATTAGGGGCTGTGTTTGGATATGGTTTCATCTTGTGTTGCAGTACAAGTATGTTTGTTTATTTTTTTCTCATTGTATATGTTACCTATTCTGGGGTGTGTGTGTATGTGTACTGCAAGGGTGGTCCTGACTGTCTGTTCCTGTACTGCCATCTGTGTGACCACATGTGGATGTTCATGGACAGAGGTTGAAACAGGCACCAGCCCCACTAGCCAAATGCTGTTAGATGTTGTTTTGGGATAGCCAGAAATATTTTAAGAAGCCCTGAGGGCTTGTACTGGAAAATGTAATATTGCAATAAGTACATCAGCTGGGTCAGTAGAAAAGTCTGCTGGGCTAGTTGATTTTCCAAGTCACTACTCTGCTGGCTAGTGGCTGCAAAACTTAATTTGACCACTGCATTGATATCCCTGAGATGGGATTTTTCATTTTTTTATTCTTTTTTTTTCAAATTATAATATTCTTTATTCAGAAATAAAGCAGAGTTGAAATACAATTGCAACAACACATGTGACCATATCCACTCGTTCAGAACAGGTTCCAAACATACAGCTTAATACAATATAGACAATTTAAAGAATCAAGTCATGAAGTAAAACTCTGCTGAATAAAGATATATTGTCCATTATTTTCTATAACTACCAACCCTCTCATACCCTTCCCCCTTCCCCATCACCAAAGGGAGTGTTGGTTCTCACATAAGCTCCTCTCCCAGGAATTGAGATTCTCATCTTTAAGTATATGAGTGTATTATAGGTAATATACAGATTGTAAGAGTAAATAAAGACTGAAAATGTCTGGCCCTATATAGTCAACAAGGTTTACAGTGGTTCTCAAATTCTCTTATACCTGGAAAGGCAACCAGAAAGGTTTGTGACTAGACATTTGGCCTGTAAAGCAAACAGGATTTCCCTACGCTATTCCACAAATTGGGGAGCAACCTGGTCCAGACAGTGCTGCAAAATGGCTTTCTTGGCACAGACTGAAATCAGGGCCATGTGAGGTCTCTGGTTACCTGTTAAAAGTCCAGAAAAGCCCCGGTTCCATCGGCTAAATCAATACATATGTTTCCAGATACAGGACCAGTTCCTGGAGGATGACACCAGAGGGAGAACGTGGTCCCCCCTTATACCCTAGGCCCCTCTTTCACATCCAGAAATGTTTGTAAGGAGCAGTAATAATATGACACCAAGTGGGAGGTGGGGGCAGAAGATACAAACGGTTGTATCACAGTACTTACCGGGCTTTGCCACTGGCCAGAGCCAAAAAATTGGAAAAGCATGTGGGTAATTTAAAAATATTTAAAGCAGGATGAAGCAGGCCAGTGAAACCATTCTCTTGCTATCTGAAAGGGAAGCAGTTTGCCATCCTGGGTTAATTCTTGAACTGTTTCCACTCCTATATTGGTCCAGAAATGTCTGGGTACAACCTGTCACTTTATACACAGATTTGTATTTCCCACAAAAGGCTGAAGGGAGTCCTTATTAAGGGAAACTCTCAAGAGGGAGCACAACTGTGCATGGGTTTGTATAAAGGCCCCTAAGGGAGTATCCTGTAAAGGGCAGCATGGATTCAAATCAGGAAGGTCATGTCAGACAAATCTAATTGATTTCTTTGACTGGATGACCAAAGTAGTAGATGAAGGATGGGCTGTGGACATGGCCTACCTAGACTTTAGCAAGGCATTTAACACAGTCCCACACAAAAGATTAATAAACAAATTAGCCAGCCTGGGAGTGGGTCCCAGGGTGGTAGTCTGGGTAAAACACTGGCTGAACAACAGGACACAGTGGATAATAGTAAATGGAGTCCACAGTGAAGAAAGGAGGGTTACTAGTGGGGTACCGCAGGGTTCAGTATTGGGACCAGTCCTTTTTAATGTCTTTATAAGTGACATTGAAGAGGAACTGGAAGGAAAAGTATGTCTCTTTGCAGATGTCACAAAGATCTGCAACAGGATTGATACACAAGATGGGGTGGAATGGATGAAAAGGGACTTGGCAAGGTTGGAGGAATGGTCAAATGTGTGGCAGCTTATATTCAATGCAAAGCAGTGCAAAGTAATGCACCTGGGAAACAAAAACCCAGGGGAAGAGTACACAATGGGGGGTGAGATACTGACAACAACAAAAATGGAAAGGGGCCTGTGGGTAGTCATATCAGATGACCTAAAGGTGGGACAGCAATGTGAGAAGGCAGTAAGGAGGGCTGCGGGGATACTGGGATGCATAGGGACAGGCATCACCAGTGGAAAACAATAAGTTATTGGCCCTCTGTACAGACAGTTGCTAAGACCACATCTTGAGTACTGTGTACAGTTCTGGAGACCCCATCTCCACAAAGACATAGACAGGGTGGAGGCTGTCCAGAGGAGGGCAACGAAAATGGTGCAGGGTCTGCACCAGAAGACATATGAAGAAAGACTAAAGGAGCTTAAGATGTATAGCCTCGAGGAAAGGAGGAGGGGGCATGATAGAAACTTTCAAATACCTCAAGGGAATCAACAAAGTCCAAGAGGGTAGCATCTTTCAGAAAAAAGATGTGCAAGAAAAAGGGGGCACAATTTGAAGATAAAGGGTGGACAGCTCAGAGGTAATGTGAGGAAGTATTTCTTCATAGAGAGGGTTTTAGATTCATGGAGCAGCCTTCCTGAGGAGGTCGTAAAGTCAAAACCAGTGGGGGAATTCAAGAATGCATGGGACAGACATAAGGCAATTATAGTGGGGGGTAGGGGGAAGTAGGCTGTTGGTTAACTATTATCTGCAGCTTATCCAATAGGTAGGGAAATGGGCAGACTAGGTGGGCCAAGCGGTCCTTATCTGCCATCAGATTCTATGTTTCTATGTTTCTATGAGGGGTAACTTCTTTCTGGATATGAAAGGAAGGGCCTTGATATTTATACCAGACATTGAACATAGGGAAAGTTCTATATCCACCCATTGTGGAGTACATTGCTCCCCTTCTGATCAACTGAGCCACTATGAGAGTCTACTAAAATGAAGACCTAAGTAGTACCTATAAAAATTAGAAACCTACAGACCACCATGCAGTTTGTTTCTCATGAGTTTAGAAAATGCTCTGTGGGCTGTCTTGCCTTGTCATAAGAAGAAGGACAGGAGACTATGCACCTGGGCAAACCAGGATTGAGGAAGTGACCAGCTGTACATCTGTATGGGATAAAGTAACTGGGGAGAATATTCATCTTAATAACATTTAGTCTGCCCCATAAAGAAAAGGGAAAGAGGAACCAACATTCCAGATCTACTTTAATATGGGAAATAATAACATTTAAATTATAGTGTTTAAATCAACTGGGAGAGTTGCTGAGAAAGATATCTAAATATTTAAGTGTATCCTTCCACCATGCTAAGCCTAAGTGGTCTAGTTCTGCTTTAAATGTTCTGTTAATTAGGGGCATAATTTCAGTCTTAGTGAGATTAAGTTTGTAATTAGATAATTCCCTCAAATTGAGAAATTATTTGTAATACTGAAGGGAGTGAAGTGGCCAGAGAAGAACGATAAAGGAGAATATCATCGACATAAACGGAAAGTTTGAAGTCTGTATCACTGATTAAAATACCAGTAACCCAGGAGGAGGAAGTATCTTCCTAATGAGGTGCTCTAAAAATAGATTGAATAAAAAAGGGGGAAGAGGGCATCCCTTCCTGATACCCTAGTACAGGGAAAAAGGCTGGGATAGCATACCATTACAGAGAACTCTTGCAGTTGGAAAGGAATACAAACCCTTGATCCATTGTATAAATTCACTAGGAATGCCGAATTGGGGTAGAAGAGTGAACAGGTAGTCCCAAGAGACTCTGTCGAAAGCTTTCTTGGCATCCAGGGTAATAAGTGCCGCAGGGGTAAGAAGATCCCTGGATGGCAAGAAAATATATGAAATTTTCTGGATGTGGTCAGGTGATAATCTTCCCCTGACGAATCCAACCTGTTCTCGACTAATCAGTGATTCCCATACTAGGCCAAGTCGATCTGCAAGTATTTTAGAGAGAGAGAGAATCTTAAGATCCACATTAATGAGTGAAATGGGTCTATAATTAGTAAGCAACAGAGGATCTCGGTCCAGTTTAGGAATAACCACAGTGGAGGCAGAGGTCAATGAAAGATCAGACATGTCCTTTTTAAAAATGTAGTTATACATATTAAGGAGAATGGGGACTACCTGTTCCTTAAGACTCAGATAAAAATTTGTGGTAAAACCATATGGACCAGGAGCCTTATCTTTAGCAAGGGAATCAATTGCCTAGGAAATTTCTAAAAGTGTCAGGGGGCTTTCAAAATTGCTTGTTGAAACTCCATCAGTTTGGGAAGCTGGAGGTCTTGCAGGAAATATTCAAATTGTGCCAGATTGAAAGGGGTAGAAGGAGGGGCATATAACTGTTGAAATGACCCTCTGAAAGCTTCTACTATATCCTGGGGAGATGTCACTAAGTGGCCCAAATTGTCCCGGATAGAGGGGACAATTTTATCTGCCTCCTGAGATTTAAGATGTAGAGCAAGCAATTTCCCTGCCTTTTCCCCTTGATCAAAATATTTCTCTTTTGAACGTAATATCATGTATTCCGCCTTCTCGCCTAATAACTTGTTGTACTGAAATCTAAGTTGTTCTAATAATTCCAACTCTGATGAAGGGGAAAATGTCGATATACTTGCCTCTAGGTGTTCAATGCAGGATATCAGAGAAGTTAAGGTTGCCAAGGTTTGTTTCTTACTCCTCACCGATATTTTAATAATTTCTCCTCTGAGTGCACATTATAAGGCACCCCACAAAATGTCGAGTTTAGGCATTGAGGGGGAGTTAAATGTCATAAAATTGATGAGGAATTGCTGAATATGTTCTAATAAGGCCTGGTGTTTGAGCAGCTGGTTATTAATGATCCACACTTTATCTCAAGATAAAGAGGGGGCTAAGTTCAATTGCAGAAAAACTGGATGGTGATCTGAAAGGACTTCAGCAATGTAATAACATAAAGTTACACCGGATAAATTATTAGAGTCCAACAAAAAATAATCAATCCTTGAAAATGAATTATGTGGGAAGGAGTGAAAGGAGTACCGTCGACCAGACGGGTTGAGGGTTCTCCAAGGGTCTACCAAGCCGGTTGATTTCATAAATTCTTGAAGAGCTGTCTGACCAGGTGATAAGGCTTGACTAGAGCCCCTGGATTTATCCAGGATATTGCACTGAACCAGATTCCAGTCTCCTCCAGTGAGCATAGGTAAGGAACACCAGGGAGACAAGACTGACATAAAGTTAGTAAACAACCCTGGATCCTCGACATTGGGGCCATATAGGGCTCCTAAGACCACCTCCAGATGGCCTAACAAAGCTCTAATAAAGACAAAATGTCCATTGGGATCTGATTTTTTGTGAAGGAGGCAGAATGGAAGTCGCTGAGCAATTAGAATGGCCACCCCTCCACTACGAGTGCCAAGTCCTGCCCCAATGGTGAATCCCACCCAAGGCCTCCTAAGCAGGAGGACCTGGGAGGTTGGCAGGTAGAAACATAGAAACATAAACTTTGATGGCAGATAAGGACCACTTGGCCCACTCAGTCTGCCCATTTTCCTACCTACTGGATAAGCTGCAGATTCTAGTTAACCAACAGCCTACTTCCTGCAATGCCCCACTATAACTGCCTTATGTCTGTCCCATGCATGTTTGAATTCCCCCACTGTTTTAGACCCAACGACCTCCTCAGAAAGGCAGTTCCATGTATCCACCACTCTCTCTGTGAAAAAAAATTCCTCACATTACCCCTGAGCTGTCCCCCCATTATCTTTAAATTGTGCCCCCTTGTTCTTACACATCTCTTTTTCTGAAAGATGCTACCTTCCTGGACTTTGTTGATTCCCTTGATGTACTTGAAAGTTTCTATCATGTCCCCCGTCCCTCCATTCATCAAGAGTATACATATTAAGCTGTCTCAGTCTCTCTTCATATGGTTTCTGCTGCAGACCCTGCACCATCTTAGTTGCCCTCCTCTGGACTGCTTCCATCCTGTCTATGTCCTGCATAGATGAGGTCTCCAAAACTGCACACAGTACTCCAGATGGGGTCTCACCAACTGTCTGCATAGAGGGATAACCACTTCCCTTTTTCTACTTGTGATGCCCCTTCCTATGCATTCCAGTATCCCCCTGGCTCTCCTTACCAACTTTTCACATTGCTTACCCACCTTTAGGTCATCTGATAAGACTACCCCCAGGTCCCTTTCCATTTTTGTTGTTGTTAGTACCTCCCTTGCTATTGTGTACTCTTCTCCTGGGTTTTTGGTTCCCAGGTGCATTACTTTGCACTTCTTTGCATTGAATCTAAGTTGCCATATGTCTGACCATTCCTCTAACATTGCCAAGTCCCTTCTCATCTTTTCTACCCCCTCTTGTGTATCAACTCAGTTACAGATCTTTGTGTCATCTGCAAAGAGGCATACTTTTCCCCCCAGACCCTCTGCAATGTCACCTATAAAGATGTTAAAGAGGACTGGACCCAGTACTGAACCCTGAGGTACTCCACTAGTAATCCCCCTTTCTTCAGAATGTGTTCCATTCACCATTACCTTCTGTGTCCTATTGTGCAGCCAGTTTACTACCCAGGCTACCACCCTGGGACCCACTCCCATGGCTAACTTGATTATTAATCTTTTGTGTGGGACTGTGTCAAATGCCTTGCTAAAGTCTAGGTAGGCCATATCCACAGCCCCTCCCTGGTCTATTACTTTGGTCACCCAGTCAAAGAAATCAATTAGATTCATCTGACATTACCTTTCTGCTGTAAATCCATGCTGCTTTGGGTCCTCTGCCCCAATGGCCTCTAGGTACTCAACAATTCTTTCTTTCAGAAGTGATTCCATCATTTTCCCTACCACTGAGGCCAAACTTACAGGTCTGTAGTTTCCTGCTTCTGCCTTGCTCCCACTTTTGTGAAGGGGAATCACATCTGCCCTCCTCCAGTCCTCAGGTACCACCCCATCCTGCCATGATTTGTTAAAAAGCGTGATCAGTGGTGTCACTAGGTCCTCCCTTAGTTCATTTAGGATTCTGGGGTGAATCCCATCAGGCCCCATTGCTTTGTCAACTTTGAGTTTTAGGAGTTCCTTCAGGACTCTTTCTTCTGTGAATGGACTGGTGTCAACCCCCCTACCCAGAGTGCTTCTATTGTCTGGTTTAGGTAACTCCTCCTCATCTTCTTTTGTGAATACTGAGCAAAAGTATTCATTCAGTATCTCTGCCTTTCACTGTCTCCCTCTGCCCACCTCCCCTCTCCTTTATTAATCTTCACTATCCCTCCCTTAACCCTTCTATGCTCCCTAATGTACCTATAAAAGGTTTTATCCCCCTTCTTTACTGAGTTGACTATTTTTTCCTCAGTTTGGGCCTTTGCTATTCTGACTGCCTTCCCCACTTCTTTCTGCTTTAATTGATACAATTCCCTGTCGTGCTTCTTCTGTGATTCCTTATACTTTTTGAATGCAGCCTTTTTCTCCTTAACCTTCCCTGTCACTTCTTTTGAGAACCATAGTAGTTTTTTTTACTCCGCTTTGTTTTCTTTACTTGTAAAAATGCAATGTTGACTTTTAACTTATTTAAGTGTATGAGGATCTTAGCCTGTTTGGAAGAGAATTGTATTCCTTTCACATTCCATGAACAGAAGTTAAAGACTGTCATGTCTGAGATGTACCCAAGGTAAAATGGAGCTAGCAGACCTATAATATACACAACAAGATCTAGTAACCAAATGAGTATAAGTACCAATTCCCTCTGGTGGCACCTCTCTCATCCCTACCACCCCTGCTCCCAACAACTCCCCTGAAAAAGAGAAAAAAAGACACATTACAAATATTAAAAATAAGACCCAATCCATCCCCCTTCCGCCCACAAATCCCAAACCTACAGTGGTAGCCACAGACATTGCCAGCTATTTCCAGATATTTCACAACATTTCTGAAGAGTTTCTCTCTGCTGCCCCTACTATTTAAATGCAAAAAGCATCAGATATTTCTGGAAATATTTCTGCTTTTTCTATATAATCTGGTGTTAATAGTATGGGATATTTGAAAAAAAACTGCCACAAAGCTTCTGAAGAAGGACCTGGTTGGTTCGAAAGCTAAAGCACTTTGTTCTTTTCTGTAACATCCATGTTGGTCCAATAAAAGGTATCAAATCATTTGTTTCTGGATCTGTTCTGGAAATATCACAGAAATTTCAGGAAATAGCTGGCAGTGTCTGTGGCTACTACTGTAAACTGTATGCAAAAAGTAAATGACCTACACTCTCTCTCCCCCCTCAACACTTCGGTGCATGAAACTCTTAGCCTGCATAGTAAAATGCCCTAACCCTCCGAACAACCCCTTCCCCCTCAAAAAGCATCGATATATTGAATGCAACAAGGAAATACAGTAACAAGCATTAGAAACCTTCTATATTACCAGCCCTTAACAAATCTAGTAAGACTGGTACAAAGGAGGACAAAAAAGAACATAACAAACTCTAATGAATTTACCGACAACTACTAATTGTTGAAATTTATTTAAAACAATCGGGTATGTCCCTTTATACGTGAAAATTAGATGCCATCAAGACAGGTTCTCTACGAGTTGTGAAGTCTACCCCTGCTATGCTGCACAGCCACAAAGTAGCTAGGGCTTAAGTCCAGGGAAAAAAACAAACAAACTTAAGCTTGCTGAGGCCAATAATTCATTGTCAGGTTCTGCCTATGAGCTGTGGCCCCTACCTCCCGAATACCACCCCGAGATAAAGCAGCAGGTCAGATGCCCACAGTGAGCATAGTTACATATCTAACCAAAGTACAATCCTGCAATAAACAGGGGAGGATCGAAAAATGATACCAAGTCCCCTCGTACCTGTGGTTCACGTAAGGCCAAGGGAAGAATTTGGCATAAGGAATAGCCATTCTAAGTACATCTTTTGACACACACCTATTGAAAATTAGCATAATTTTCCATCAAGAAATGGATACTTCAGCTGTCCTGAAATAAGTCTGGCAGGTGTTTTTTAAGATCCAATGTGGTTTCTTCCACAGAGTCATAGGAGCGCCATTGATCCTGCAGGAAAATCTGAAGCCTAGCATTCTGCATTCTGAAGCAGATCCCCATGGCAATGATCTTGGCAACAAAAGGGTGAAAGGCTGCCAGCTTCTGCTGTTTTCCCGCAGGTAAATCCTGTGTCAGCCACAGTTTTGTACTCTCCCAGAGAATATCTTTCTAGTTTTTTGTCTTCTGCAAGATAAATTGTTTATTCTGAAAATTTAAAAGTTTCAGCATAAACAGCTGGGGAGGGTTGCCAGCTGTGGGTTTGGGAAACAATGATCTTTGTGCCCTTTCCACCACATATGCTGGGCCATTTGGTGAAGGGCCTGACACCTGTTCTGGAAATGTTTGTGTGAATAAGATCAGAGCTCTACCTTCTTCCCCCTCGGGCAGCCCAAAAATGGTTAAATTATTTTGTCAGCTGTGCCCTTCTAAATCTTCTAACTTCTCTTTGAGCTTATTTGTTTTGGTTCGCAGGGCCACCATATCTTTCTCTGATCTGTCTCTCCAGTTCTCCAAGTAAAAAGCTCGGGCATCTACATCACCTACCCAACTACCCAAGTCACCCAGGTCAGATCTGACTGTTTTAAGTTCAAGCGTGAGCTCTTGTATGGCATTTGTAAGGGTCTCTAAAGCTTGCAGAAGTCTGTCATCTGTTATTTGGGAGTTACCAGGATAACTGTAGAAGTGCGTCTGGAGCCACCTGCCTGGGCTTTGAACTGCTTTGCTTGCTTGTTGGGCATCTACAGTGGGTTATGCTTCGGGACCGCCTGTCTCATCTCCACCTCAGACATGGTGTGGTTTTTAACAAACTCGGCTCCCAATTCAATGTGGCAGTTCTCTTGGCAGTATTGCGAAAGGTAAGTTGACTCAAGAAGGTTTTAAAACAGTAAAATAAGCTGTTTAATGTCTCGAGAAGGAGCACCAGAGGAAAGATGCTAGCGGTCTAGACCATCACTTGACTCTTCATTTTTTTATTCTATTTATTCTCCCTTAGCTGGCAGATCTCTATCCCATGGTCCCCAGACACATTGCCCCCCGCCACACCACATGATGGGATACAGTCATAACCAGTATGGTGGGCCCCCCCTCTGGGGATCATGACACGCTGTAGAGAGAGTATACATATGTATACAGAGTACAATGTACTCCAAATTCCTGTCATGATGGCTGGGCTGTTCATTTCAGTTCAGGAAATTTGAACATATGCAATGCATGTTCACATTCAGAAGAGTACATCCAGTGATGGAAGATCAGCCAAGCACTAAGGTAAGGTGCTTGGTCTGAGCTGAAGTATATATTTTTAAAATATAGGTAACAGATCTTACTGTTACTCATACTGGGGCACATGAATAGTTTATTTTGCCACTGATGTTATTACAGGCACACTGGTCACACAAGTTCAGTACAGCTGCTGAAAGCTGACAGTGTCCCTTTAATGTGTGCACTGCTCATGCACTGCATTGATAAAAGTTTCCAGAGAGCTGCAAAGTACAGTAAGCTGAAACTGAATAGCAGCTGGAAACAAACCATTAGGAACTGTTTATTAATTAATTGCAGAGAGCAGTACACACATTAAGCAACTCATTGAAAAATACTTACCAGTGAGTTGGAGGAAGAGTTTAATTTTGACTTGTACTGTATGTTACACTGGAATGCACATGTATATGCATATATGTGTATATGTATTAGTGTGCGTATAACAACAATTAGAAAGAGCAGTATGGTGACTTAGTGGTTAATGCAAAAATTGCTAGTCTACATTCTCCCACTATCTAGATCAGTTTCAACCTTATGAATGCCATTGTTCATTTAAATGAGGTGTCTAGTGGCAACCCCCCACCCTCTGATGTCCCTCGGAGACTGGAAAGAAGAAAACAGTCCCTCAATGTCTTTTTTAATCCTTAGAAATGCATGTAGACAGTGCACTGCTATGTTATACTGGAATATATATATGTGTATATGTATTAGTCAGTGTCTGTGTATCACAACAATTAAAAAGTGCAGTTAGGTGGCTCAATGGTTAGTGTAAAAATTGTTAGTCTACATTCCCTCGCTATTTAGATCAGTTTCAGCCTTCTGCATGTTATTGCTGATTTAAAGATCAAATGCACACATATTTCATAAAAAAGGTTGAATTCACTTAAATACATGGCCGTGTCATGATTAGTGTTTCCTAAAAAATAGCATGCTGTTCGGTTTTGTGGTTTTCTTTAAATCAGCATGTGTTGATGTGATCCGCAGTAACAGAAAAGTGAAGATGTTTCTGTCCCTGTCAGTGAGCAATGACCTCATACCTGTCCAGCCTGCTGTTTCACCAATTAATTGACTGAATAATCTATTTCAGTTCCTAGTTAGGGCAGACTGTAGAGCTAATTGTTTTCTCTCAGAGTTTGTTACTAACCCATCTGGCTTGTGTTTAGAGAGATATGCTTAAAATCTATCTTTCTGTTCTCATAAAGCGTTGATCATTTGGGGTTCAGTGCTGAATTTTAGTGGCATGAATGAATGTCTGTGAGGAATTACCTTGTCAGTACAGATGTCAGTTCTCTGTCATCAAAACTTTGCATTCCATTCTGGCTATATAACACAGGGCTGTTTAATGGATATAAAATAATTCTGCATTCTGTTAATTCATAGAAGCAATGCATCTTTGATTTTGATGTAGCCTCAATAAATAGGTTCATGTGAGAACAATTTTGTTTTTATGTCAGATTGACAAACATGTGTCTGCCACATTGCTATTTCAGGAACATGTACTGTATGCATGCAATAATAAAACTCTCACCTGGAATGGCTTCCCCCTGAAAAACATTGTACCTACATCCTAGGAAACTTCTTTGACAATATAGTTTGAACGTCCACTCCCGCTTCACTCGCCCTTCCCCTGAAACACACTTCCCCGTCTACCACCTCAGGTCATGCACATCCCAAACTCACCTGTTCCCTAAGACCCGCACCCTTGCAGGTGATCGGGCATTCACCGTCCATGCGCCAAAATTGTGGAATTCCCTTCCGGCACAAGTTTGTGCCTCCCCCTCCCATCCCTCATTCGAAACATCCCTCCAGAACTTCCTAAAAGCTGAAGCGACCTGCCTGTGTGCCACATAATGCCCAGTCTCACAGCCCTATTACCTTCACTAGTACCTCTGCTAGGCACTTACTGCCCCACTGTTGAGTTGCATTTATTCTAATTGCTATGCTATGTACTGTTGTTCTAAATTCCTAGGGTACGTCTTGTTGTTTTTATACCCTCCACGATGCTTCTTTGAGCCTGTATGTACCTTATGCTGTTTTACCCACTGTTGGAGCATTTATTCTAATTGCGATGCTATGTACTGTTTTTCTAAATTCCTAGGTTATGTCTTGTTGTTTTAATACCCCCCAAGATGCTTCTTTGAGCCTGTATGTAGCTTATGCTGTTTTTACCCACTGTTGGAGCATGTTGCTCCGGTTGTAACACTGACTCTGTATTTGTTTCATGGATACCTTGTAATTCTCCTGGGTCACACCTGAAAATAGGCACTAGCTGTCTAGTGTGCTTACCTGGTTACCAAAAGCAAATAAATAAATAAATACCTGACAGGGTGGGCAGTATTGGGCAATACCGGACCACCCAGGGGTGTAATGAGGCCCAATGCCACAGGCGGAGGTCCTTATAGTACCTGTGTGGTCCAGTATTGCCCATACCACCCACCCTGGAGGGTATTATTGTGCTTAGAAAATGGGCTTAAATTTTTCTTTTTTTTTACTAATAATTTTATACAAAAAGAGTGTAAAATATTAATAGAAATGCACAGAAACATCAGGTTATGTAAAATAGTCCCTTTACTGGCTTACTGGTTTAGTGCCACTAGAGGGTGCTGTTGTTTGTGAGATTGTTTTTATTTCTTGCAGTGTCACTTTTTGAAATGAGTAGTACTCAGGACATTGTTAGTTTAAACACCCCCCCCATCCATGAGTTTTTCCTTCTCATTGTAATCCCATTGTAAATTAATTTTCTTGGTAGATTGTGAGCAGGGAGCCAGCGGCTGAGCTGTGGAATTGGAGTGCTGCAGTGTTGTTTCGTAAGCGTTTGGGGGACACAGAAGTTGAGTGGCAAACTGCAGAAAAAAAGGAGGTAGTCTGCATGTTTTAAAATACGTAAAGACTCCAGTTGTGGGGTTGAATTTTTGTTTGCTACAGAAAGAGAGACTGTGTCTGGGTCAGTGTGAGGCAGGCAGCGTGGGTAAGCAAGACGAGAGTTTCGTTGCTGTAGGGAGGCATGCGCTGTCATTTTGAAAGCTGCACTGCCGGCGACATGTTTAAATTGTGCCACTGAACCCATAGTAAATGCACAGAAAGCAGCTTATGTTCCCACCAATTCATTGACTTTGTCTGCAATACAATAGCCGTCTAGCTCACCGCTTGGCATTGCTTTTTATTATGAGACGTTATGTCCATGCTTGGGTTGAGACAGGCATTTGAATTTATTTATCCAGTCAGTTACACTGGAAACAGATTAGCTACGTCCCTCACGGTTCAATTTGTCTTTTCTCAGTGAGGACCTACCATTTTTTTTGTTTTTTTTACTGTGAGTTGTCCAGCCACTCTTTTCTCTGTTACACCATGGTATGGGGGGCTCTATCTCTTGCTAGCCAAGAAAAAAAAATGGCTGCTATTTGAAATTGAAAATTCTGACAGTCCAATTGCATTCTAAGGAAATCAGGTGGCCAGAGACTGAGACTCATTATTTTCCGGTTTCTATTGACTGATACCCGACCAGCTAGATGGTGATGTTAGCCAGTCATAGAGTAGCCTTTCTCTTGCTCATTTTCTAAGAACTTATAAAATTCAGTTCTTTGTAGGGTTCTGTGTGAAAATACATCATGTTGTGCATATCTAGAAATACTATACTTGATGCTCCTGCCTCTCAGTTGAGGCTGCTGCACCCCACTTCTCTCTGTCCTCCACCCCCACAGTCAGGGCCAATGCACACTGCTGCCCCCTTTTCCTGTCTCCACAGACAAAGCTGCTGTGCTCTGCTATGCACTAGAGTCCCATGGCCTCTGACTTCACAGTTTGGGCTGCTGCACCATGCTGCCCCATGCCACCAAAGGTGGGGCTTTTGCTGCATCCTGATACCCACTTCCATTGCCCCAAATGGGCAGGGCTGCTGCACCATGAGCACCCCATCACACAGTCAGGGCTGCTGTACCCTGTTTCCCCACTATGTCCTGCACCACAGTTAAGGCTTCTGCACCATGCTGCCCTCTGTCCCCTGACACCACTGTAGCCTGCTGCACCATAGTGCTGCTTGCCCCCACAATTAGAGTTGTTGCACCATGCTGCTCCCTGCCTCCAGAGTCAGATCCTTTGGTACACTGCCCAAAACTACCCAATAGAAAATACAAAAAATACTTTCATCTTGTGTTGTAGGGTGGGGAACAGAGGGTAGCAGGGTGCAGCAGCCTAAACTGTTTGTGCAGGAGGCAGCAAGATGCAGCAGCCTGGACTGTGTGGAGAAGACAGTGGGTAGGAGGTTGCAGCAACCTCATATGAGGGCAGGAAACAGGGGGATTTTGGGGCTGGGAAAAGGAAGAAGCAGAGAGCTGCTGCCTCAACTGTTGGCAGGAGACAGGGGAATCAGGATGCCATATTGTATTTCTAGTTATACACATACATGATGTATTTTCACATTGACTTTCTTAAAGAACTGAATTTTATGAGTTCATACAGCACATGTTCCTGAAATAGCAGAGTGTGGCAGACACAGGTTTGCCAATCTGACATGTAAACAACATTGTTATCACATGAACATATTTATTGAGGCTACATCAGACACACTGCTTCTATGAATTAATGGAATGTAGATTTATTTTATATCCATTAAACAACCCTGTGTTGTGATGTGATGGAACAGCTTTCCTGAGGAGGTCATGGAGTCAAAATCAGTGGGGTAATTCAAGAATGCATGGGACAGATATAAGGAAATTCTAGTAGGGGGTAGGAGGAAGTAGGCAGTTGGTTAACTAGGATCTGCAGCTTAACCATTAGGTAGGGAAATGGGCTGACTAGGTGGGCCAAGCGGTCCTTTTCTGCCATCAAATTCTATATTTCTGTTTCTATGCATTATGTAGCCAGAAAAGAATGCATAGTTTTGATGACAGAGAATTGACATCTGTGATACAAACAAGGTAATTTCTCACAGGCATTCATTCAAACCACTTCAGTTCAGTACTGAACCCCAAATGATCAACTGTTTTTGAGAGAAGAATGATTTTAAGATAATCTCTCTATACACAAACCAGATGGATTAGTAATAAACTTTGAGTGAAAACAATTAGCTCTACAGACTGCTCTAACTAGGAACTGCAACAGTTTATACAGTCAATCAGGGGCTTAATTGGTGAAGCAGCAGACTCAACAGGTATGATGTCATTGCTCACTGACAGGGAAAGAAACATCTTCACTGTTTCTTCAGTGTTTCCAGTTACTGCAGAGCACATTAACATATGCTGATTTAAAGACAACCACAAAGCCAAATAGCATGATATTTTCAGGAAACACTAATCATGACACAAGGATGTGAATTCAAGCTTTTTATGAAATATGTGCATTTGATCTTTAAATGAGGTGTCTAGGGGCAACCTCCCCCTCCCCCAATGTCCCACAGTCCCTCAATGCCTTTTTTTAATCTGTAAAAGAAGGTCCATCGCTGATGTGACCCCGCACCCCCAGCCCAACCTCCCACTACCCCACACACCTTCACTCACCTGAACAGATCCCAGTGTGAAGTTCCACTGTCCCATGGAATGCACATCTTGCTGCTGGAACCAACAACTGCCATATGAGAAATAAGGTAAGTGCAGTTGAAAACCCAGTGAAATACATTGAACTACACTTACCTTATTTCTCATATAGCAGTCCCCAGTTCCAGCAGCAAGACGTGTCTTTAGTGGGAGCGTGGACCTTAATACTGGGACCAGTTCAGGTGAGTAGGATATGTGGGGAGGTCTGGGGATGCAGGGTGTTGGGTGCTTAGTGGGAGGTTGAGCTGGGGGGGGAGTCACATCACCATCTAATCTGCCCTTTTAATCCCTAACTAGTGTGAGGCCCCATGCCCAAACTGAACTCTGGAGTCCTCTTGCCTCCAGGATACCCTTGTGTCTATCCCATTCCTTCTTAAATTCTGTGACCATTTTTGCCCCTACCACCTCCTCTGGTAGGCTATTCCAGGCATCCACCACCCTCTCCATGAAAAAAATGTTTTCTCATGTTTCCCTTGAGCACTCCCCCCTCTAACTTCATTTTGTGCCCCCTTGACTTGGAGCATCTCTTACTTTGGAAGATGCTTCCTTCCTGTGCTCTGATTATACCAGTGAAGTATTTGTATGTCTCAATCATGTCCCCTCCCTTTCCTCCAGGGAATACATATTTAACAACTTTAGTCTTTCCTCATAGGTCTTATCCTGCAGGCCGTGCACCATTTTACTTGCCCTCCACTGCACAAACTCCACTCTGTCTATGTTCTTTCCTGGATGGGGCCTCCAGAACAGGACACAGTATTCTAGGTGCAGTCTCATGAGTGTGTTATACAGGGGCAAGAAGACCTCCCTCTTTCTACTCATATACCCCTGCCTATGCATACAAGCATTTGGCTTTGGAGGTTTCTGTTGGTGACTGCACAGTGCTGACTTGACTGGGAATTTGTTCCACCTTTGTACAAATACATCTTTTTTTTACTTGCAATTTTCTGCTTGCTGTTTGTTAATTTGGGAGTTCAACCTATATAACTTTGTAGATCTTTTCAGTGGGCTGTCTGCCCAGTCTGCACCCAGCCTGTCTCCAATTTGAGGTGCAGTCTTTATTGAACTTGGTTTCAAGCTGTCTTATCACACTGCCTAGTTTCTCTTAGGTCCTCCATGATACTAACTCCCAGGTCCCTTTCCTGCTTTGTGACTGTCAGTACCTTCCCACCTAGTTCATGCATTGCCCCTGGGGCATTCTGCCTTATGTACATGAGCTTGCACTTCATTCCATTAAATCCTAGCTGCCATTCTTTAGACCATTTCTCCAGCTTTCTAAGGTCTTTCTTCATCCTTTCAACACCCCCTGGAGTTTCCACCCTAATGCACACTTTCTATCATCTGAAAAGAGGCATACCTTCCTCTCTAGTCCCTCTGCAATTTTCCCAATAAATGTATTGAAGAGGACCGGCCCCAACACTGACCCTTGCGGCTCCCTGTTCATCACCTCTCCGTATCCTGAGTACTCCCTGTTTACCACAACCCTCTGACTCCTGTCATTCAGCCAGTTCTTCACCCACACAACTATTTTAGGATCCACCCCTAGGCTGTGTAGTTTGTTAGTCAGCCTTCTATGGGTGACAGTGTTGAAGGTCTGAAGTCCAGATAGGTCACATCCACTGCACCTCCCTGGTTCACTACTTTAGTTATCCAGTCAGGCCATAGATTAGCACAATGAGTTAGTGCAAAACACAATGCTTATCCAAAATACAGTAAAAGTTACGGTTAGATGTATAAATAAATAAATACCATATAAGGCAGTGCGTCTGTGATAGTGTGTGTGTGGCAATGCTCTGTGTGTGTGTAGACTGCACTGTTATGATATACTGACACACACACACATATATATATATATATATATATATGTGTTAGTCAGTGTGTTTGTTTCACAACAGTTAAAAAGTGCAGTTAGATGGTTCAGTGATTAGTGCAAAAATTGCTAGTTTCACATTTCTCACTGCCCACAATACCTATTGTTTGCAGCATTATTGGCTCTTGCTAGAGTTTGTTAATTATTTATCTTTTGCCTTTTGGCAAATCTTTCTGCATTGTTGATTTTTTTCTGACAGAACAGTACACAATATTTGTTAAAGCTATAAATGCCTTTAACAGTTCAATACACTTTGCATACATCGGTGTACTTTTATCCTTCCAAATATACAAAATTTGTTTTTCTTCTACTAATGCTGAGGTTGAAAATAGTTTATGTGGTGCAGGTGGGATGGATTAAAATAATATCAGTTGTTGTTCCTATGATAACAATTTTAGTGTGGTTTTCCAGTACTGCAAACATGTTTCTTTATAATGTTGTTAACCAAATGTTTGATATGTACATTGGGCATTCCCAGATACTTTCACCATTTGTTTTCTGAATCCTTAAACTTATTAACTGGTAATGGGGTTCCGTAAGCTTGGTGAATTATCTTGAAGGTGTTGGGCGGCAGGATTCTAGATCACCTGGCAATACATGACACAGAAGCACAGATATCAAAGAATAAAGTTTATTCCAGAAGCATGTAAAAGACAGCATACCTGCTGGGAGTTCAGATCCTCCAAACACCATGATGTCATCATGCAAGCTCAGTAAATAACAGTCTTACATGAGTTCTTATACTTCGAGATAAGAAGGTACATTACTAGGTAAGGGGCTCTCTGAAAAGGCAGAAGAACAAAATACAGTAACTCCATTAGTTGATAGTGGTGGGCAGCTCGCACCTAAGACAATAGTTAGGTTTTGCACATACACACTGATAAGCTTTATGCTGACTAAGGCTCTTTTGGGTAACAATACAGCAATTCATAAAATATGTTGATTGTTGCATCATTGCTAAAAGCTGTAGGTGGTGCACAAGCATCACAAAATAATCATGCTTGATAACAATTCCTAAGCATATAATAGCACATATGAGTAAATACACATGTACCTTATGCTGCAATGTATGTGTGTGTAAGCATGCATGATGGTCTGTAGGCCACGCAGGTCTACATACCCCCCATTTCCTGATAAAGAGGCAACACTGAAGGGATAGCACTAGGAGGCTAAGGTTTGGTTGACTGGGTGTCAGTGGCTCAGCAGGTAACAAACTTGCCTCTGAGACTGGGAGATCAGAAGGCTGTGGGTTCTATCCCCATAACAGGCACTTGGGTTAAATGTCAATATACTGACACTATAGAGCAGCATGAGAGGAGTGCTGCACTCCTGAGGTGCCATCTTTCAGATGAGATGTTAAACTGAGGTCCCATCTGCTTGTTCTGGTGGTAGTTCAGGTGGACAATAAAGATCCCATGGCACTTCTCAAAAAGAGTAGGAGAAGTTTCCCCAGTGTCCTGACCAAATTTCCCCCATTCACTAAAAATACCAAAAACAGGTTAATCTGGTTCAAGGTCAGTTGGCATTCATCTGTATCCCCCTTCCCCAAGCCATGTCTGAAAATAGGAAGAATTTGTCTTCTGCACTTACTTGGTCAATAAAAACAAAATAAATAAAGGAAACATAATTGTGTACAATGTTATTGGAGGGTGTGTCGTAGGTAGCATAAGGTAATAAGAAAGAAAATAATCAAGAAAACTTGAATAACAACAAAATCCTTAAATATAATTTCCAACCAAATCTTGGATAAGTTACTACTTAAATCATCATCATGAAATACATCATTAAGAGAATTACCAGCTTTAGTACTAGTATTACTAATATGAATGAGATGTGTATCATTTCTTTCAAATAAGGATTTGAGATTCAGGGTGAATGGGTTGATATGCACATTAAACACAGGTAGATATTGTTCTATAGAATTGGCATAGTCAGGGTCACCATCAATGTAATCAAGTTCCTGGGTGGGAACAGGAGTGATAACAGTATGGCCAATGATCATGTGCTTGTGTGCTACAAAATAGAAGTTGGGCATGTAACACTACAGGTGAGAGGTCCATAGGAAAAGGTCTCATAGTTGGTCACAATGCAGTATTGTCCAATACTTTTGTAGGTCACTTGAACTTTAAGAAGGTGCCATGTCATTAGCTGTACAGGGCAAGTAACAAAGGCATTCAACATCTGGCTGGTGAGACATTGCACAGTTTGTGGTTGTATGCATGTTGCATTCGGTGTCAAAGGAGGTGATGTGACATTTTCAGGAATGGAAACATTGTCAAACAGGTCATCATCAATGGTATATGACCAGTCTATAGAGTTTGGCTAGTAACCGCACACTGGCATGGTTACATCAAAGACATCACATTGACACAAATTGTGTAACCCCATAAGGCACAACAGTCGGTATGTGGGGCTACCCAGGTGTCCAGTTACAGATGAAACACCAGACGAGGAGGCAGGCTGGTTCATTCTTGATAGATGCTGCCCTCAAGATGGCCCATGGAGTGGATTTTATTCAGCTTGTCAAAGATCAAAGAATCCTTGTCAAAATTGGCATAGACATGGTGAAGGTGATGTACAAGGTGTCCCTTATTGCACATTGCCCTTCCGTGTAGCAGAGTCCTTGATTCGGTTGTGGTGTGATGTAACCCAAGTTTCAAGCTGTGGCCAATGAAAAAGACACAGTCCTGGTCATGTACTTTGTAGTACATGTCAGGGTTTTGCAATATGGGCAATACCATTTAGCCATACGTTTATCATGGATCCAATCCAGGATCCACCCTGATTCCAGATCTTGGTAGAGGTTGGCGATAGTGTTTATGGTGTTGCAACCATAAGCTGAACAAATGATCTCCCTGCCTATGTGTTGCTCTCTAGCTTCTTTACTTTTATAGTAAATTGATTCATTGATTATGTTTTGGGTCTCATTAAACAAACATGCAATATCATGCATGTTATACACCATGAATCTTTCCTCTTGAGATAAACCAGTAATACCATATAGCATGGGCTGTATCACATTTTGAGTGAATTTACTATTAAAATATTTGATATGACACTAAATTTTTGCCAAATTGGCTCTGTTCCAAATTAACATGCTGGAGCCAAACATACCTGTAACAGTACCGGCTGTGCCTGTTACACTTGATACACCCAAAGGCTGCTTAGGACATTTAGAATGGAACACCCCACAATGTTCTATTTTGTGTTGCCCAGCTACAGGGTCATGTGCACATGCTTGATACGTGGCAATAAATTTCCATTGGGGCAAATGCAAGTATTAGGCCTGCCTTGGAAAGTTCCTTTCACAAGATGGGCCCCTTGGAGGCCCTGTTCAGTAGTATTACCAGTTCTCCATTCAATTTGCACAGTACAGTTGTCTGGAGAAACCACCATGGCATTCAGATAAGCATCTCTTCATTCACACACAGTCACATGGATAGATTGGAGTTGAATGGTCACCTCTCAATTAGGAAATGTAGAGAGGTGGGCTTCAGGATGCACAGGATCTAGATGATGGAGAAGTAGATTGAGATTACTTGGGGTTATTTCCAAGACACTTACCAGGGTGCCCAGTACAAGACAAAGGGTAAATTTTAACATTCTGAAAGGCAAAGAAAAGACACATTAAGACACATCCCCCCTCCCAGTCCAGGGAAAGGAACATTAATAACCTTTATGCAGCTTCAGTTGATTGGTGTGGTACCATTTGTCTACAGGTCTCTTGCAGTCTGTCAACTGCACTTGATAGACATCAGGGTTCAATTAATTGATGATGTTGTAGGGGTCAGCTCACTTGCTAGTCAATGGGTGGGCTGATGTAGCAAATTTCAGTAACATGACTTGGTTGCTTACCTGCCAGTTGACTTCTTTGACATTCTTGTCAAAGTACATTTTAGACTGCTGCAGGGCCTTGCCCAGGTTTCAAGCAGCAAAGAGATGAGTTTGGACTAGATTGTCCTTCAGCTGTGTGACATACGTGTATGCTGACACTCTGTCCATAGTTGGGGTATTGAGGTCTATCTGCAAATGTTCCAGCAGTCTCATCTGCCAGCCTGTCATCACCTCAAACTGTGTGCACTGGGTGGCTGCAGCCGTGGTAGCCAAGATTGTCATTAGGAGTAAGGGCAACAGAGTGTTCCAATTTTTAGCATTTTCATTTGCAAACTTACATAGCATCAACTTGATCTGCATGTTAGCCCTCTCTACCTGTCCAGAAGACTGAGAATGGTAAGCTATGTGGAACCTTTGTCTGACTCCCAATAACTCCAAACATTCTTGCACCAATTGCCCTGTAAAGCTTGTCCCTGTTTCGGATTCCAGCTTAAGAGCTTGGCCCCATCTGGTAAATATTTGTTCTACCAGAATCTTGGCCGTGGCTTTTGTCATATTTGTCCTGCATAGAAAAGATTCCACCCATTTCAAGAAGAGGTCAGTGATTACAAGTGTATACTTGTTGCTTCTACTAGTTGTGGGCAAGGGCCCAATGAAATTAATTTGTATTGCATTCCATGGACTGGATTGCCTCTGTGAATGTAGCTTGGCATTTTTCTTACATGGAATAAGGTTATTCTGGGCACAAGTGATGCAGTTGTCCACACAGTACTTGACATTGGTTGTTTAATCAGGCCACCAACCCATGGTTTTTAATCTTGCTATAGTCTTATCTATGTCTTGGTGTCCACCTGTGGTGTATCGTGGACTTGATGAATGAACTCTGACCAGAGTTCTTTGGGAATCACCACAATTTTTCCTTACCAGATTGGTACAGGACTAACTCCTGATCTGGGGAGAGCCAGAGATGGTCAGAATGTTTCTTAAAGGGATTACTCTGAGCCCATTTCTTTTTCTGTCTCCTTAGAGAGGTATTCATATACCTCTTTTATCTCAGGATCTGCCATTTGTACTGCAGCCAGATCCAGTGGGACCACTTTGGTCCTTTTGTGTGCAGCCACTGTGTGGGCCTTAGTTTGAGGATGCATGATCCATATCTCCCCCCCAGCAGCATCCTTGGGTATCCGCTGCTGGACAAAAGATCATGACTCTGAATCCTGCCACTTGCTGAAGATATGGGCAAACAGCCACATTAAAACGTTATAACTTTTTTCACTAACTTGGATTCCACGAGTGCTTAACTTTGTGATTGTACATGATACAGGCCGGCAGTAGTCTTACACAGCACAACCCGCTTTCCTGTGTGCACCTTTCATCTTGTACCAATTGTACAGTGACTGTAGGACCTCCCTTCTCCGAGATATTAACCCCCCTACCAATGCACCCAAGCATTTTATTTGCTTTTGCTGCTGCTCTTCTGCATTGTTCAGAGTTATTAAGTTTGGCATCAAATGCCATCCCCAAATCTTTTTTCTCCATGGAGACATTCAGCTTTTCCCCTCTCAGATAGTAGTTGTACCCCAGATTCCTAACACCCAAATGAATTACACTACACTTCCTGGTGCTGAATCCTAACTACCAAGTGTGAGACCACCTCTCCAGTGTTTTCAAGTCCTCCTACAGTATCTGTTTGTCCTCCTCCCCTTCCACAACTGCTCCCAGATTTGAGTCATCAACAAAAAGACTAAATCTGCTCTTGACTCCCTCCCCAATGTCTGAAATGTAGGCATTAAATAGGAGTGGACCCAGGACTGATCCCTGAGGAACATCGCTGAGAACCATTCTGGGAGATGAGACCTCTCCCCCTAACACCACACTCTGCATCCTTTCCTTTAACTAGTTCTCAAACACACCACCATCTTTTTGCCCACTCCCAGGCTCCTCAGCTTACTAATCAGCCTCCCTTGTGGCACCGAGTCAAAGGCCTTGCTGAAGTCCAGGTCCCGTGATCTTGTTACCCAATCACAGAACTCAACCAGGTTGGTTTGACATGACCTTCCCTGGACAAACCCATGCTGGCACTCATCACAAAGGCCACTTGCATTCAAGAAGTCCACCAACCCTTCCTTCAGGATGGACTCCAACAGCTTTCCTACCATGGATGTCAAGCTAACTGATCTGTAGTTATCCAGTTCATTGTGTGGTCTGCCCTTCTGGAGGGGCACCACATTCACCATCCTCCAGTCCTGGGGAACACATCGTGATTTAAGGGAGGCATTGAATAGCTTAGTCAATGGTGCAGTCAGAACATCTGCCAGTTCTTTCAGTACTCTGGGGTGGATCCCATCTGGACCCGGAGCCTTGTCAGTCCTTAGTGACTTGAGGGCCTCCCTCACCCTCCCCACTGGGATCTCACCATCTGTTAATGCCTCCCCAACCCCAGCCCCCTTGTGCATCTCCTAGGATATTGCCCATCAAGCACTGCAGACATGGCAGCATCAGAGGTGGCTGTCTCCAAATGAAATGGCAACTCTGGGTTAGGATTGATCAAAGTTGCAGATGAGGCCAAAGCCCATTTTGGGGAAGTAAAAACAGCTGTATGTTCTGGACCCCATTGCCAGGTGACAACCTTTATCAGTAATACATACAGGGGCTCTGCCTTTCATGCAAAACCCCAGATGAATTCTCTTGAATAATTAACCATGACCAAAAAGCACCTCAGTGTAGAGACACTGGTGGGTAAAGGCAGGCCCTGGATGCCCTGGACCTTATCCGAGGCAGGACTTCTGCCTTCTGTAGTGATGGGCAGGCCTAAAAAGAAGACTTCAGGGAGGACAAGTTGTAACTTAGTAGGGCTGCACATGAGGTCTGCTTTCTATAGAAGTGTCAGGAGCTGCTCTAGGAGCCAAAGATGTTTGTCTAGGTGTGCTGTAGCAAAGAGAAGGTCATCCACATACTGCATGAAGCAGTCAGGGGAAAAGAAGCCTTGTATGGCATCCCTCATGTGAATGTGAAAAAGGGAGGGGCTGTTATGAAACCTCTGTGGGAGGCAGTTTTATATGTAGTCATGTCCTTCAAAAGTGAAATCAAACCTGTACTGACTCTCAGGAGCCAATGATAGTGACCAGAAACCATTGGAGCTGTCCAGTGTGCTAAAACACTTGTATTGTTTTTTGAGGAGTTTTAGCATATCCAGGGCAGATGCCGCATTGGGTGCATATGGTTCTCAAAGGAAGTGGCAGTGAAGGTTCAAGAGAAAAAGAAAGCATTCAGGAAGTATAAAGAATCACAAAAGGAGCAGGACAGAGAACTGTATCAGTTAAAGCAAAAGGAAGCTGGGAAGGCAGTCAGAACAGCAAAGGCTCAAACCGAGGAAAAGATATCCAACTCGGTTAAGAAGGGGGATAAAACCTTTTATAGGTACATCAGGGAGCAAAGGAAGACCAAGGGAGGGATAGTGAGGCTTAATAAAGGGAGGGAGGTGGGCAGAGGTGACTGTGAAAAGGCAGAGATACTAAACAAATATTTTGCTCAGTATTTACAAAGGAAGAGGGAAGGTACCTAAAACAAACAGTAGAAACACTCTGGATACAGAAGTTGATACCAGCCATTTAAGAGAAAGGGTTCTGAAAGAACTCTTAAAACTGAAGGTGGACAAAGCAAAGGCACCTGATGGGATTCATCCCAGAATTCTAAAAGAACTAAGGGTTGAATTAGTGACACCACTGACTACCCTGTTTAACAAATCATGGGAGGATGGGGTGGTACCCAAGGACTGGAGGAGGGTAGATGTGATTCCCCTTCACAAAAGTGGGAGCAAGTCAGAAGCAGGAAACTACAGACCTGTTAGTTTAACCTCAGTGGTAGGGAAAATGATGGAATCACTTCTGAAGGAAAGAATTTTGAGTATCTAGAGACCAGAGGCACAGGACCCAAGGCAGCTGATTCACAGCGGGAAGGTCATGCCAGATGAATCTGATAGATTTCTTTGACTGGGTGACCAAAGTAGTAGATCAGGAAGGGCTGTGAACATGGCCTACCTAGACTTTAGCAAGGCATTTGACACAGTCCCACACAAGAGATTAATATACAAGTTAGCCAGCCTGGGAGTGGGTCCCAAGACGACAGCCTGGGTAAAGAATTGGCTGGAGAATAGGACACAGAGAGTAATAGTAAATGGAGTCCACTCTGAAGAAAGGGGGGTTACTAGTGGGGTACCGCAGGGTTCAGTATTAGGACCGGTCCTCTTCAATGTCTTTATAAGCGACATTGCAGAGGGACTGGAAGGAAAAGTATGTCTCTTTGCAGATGACACAAAGATCTGCAACAGAGTTGATGCACAAGGTGGGGCAGAAAGGATGAGAAGGGACTTGGCAAGGTTAGAGGAATGGTCAAATGTATGGCAGCTTAGATTCAATGCTAAGAAGTGCAAGGTAATGCACCTGGGAAACAAAAACCCAGGGGAAGAGTACACAATGGGGGTGAGATACTAACAACAACAAAATGGAAAGAGACCTGGGGTAGTCATATCAGATGACCTAAAGGTGGGCAGGCAATGTGAGAGGGCAGCAAGGAGGGCTGGGGGATACTGGGATGCATAGGGAGAGCATCACAGTAGAAAACAGGAAGTTATTATCCCTCTGTACAGACAGCTGGTCAGACCCCATCTGAGTACTGCGTGCAGTTCTGGAGACCCAATCTCCATAAAGACATGAACAGGATGGAAGCTGTCAAGAGGAGGCAACTAAAATGGTGCAGGGTCTGCACCGGAAGACTATGAAGAGAGACTTAAGGAGCTTAATATGTATAGCCTCGAGGAAAGGAGGAGAGGGGACATGATAGAAACTTTCAAGTACCTCAAGGGAATCAACAAAGTCCAAGATGGTAGCATCTTTCAGAAAAGAGGTGTGCAAGAACAAGGGGCACAATTTGAAGATGGGGGTGGCTCAGAGGTAATTTAAGAAGTATTTTTTCACAGAGAGGTTGTTGATGCATGGAATGGCCTTCGGAGAAGTTGTGGAGTCAAAACAGTGGTGGAATTCAAGCACGCATGGGACAGTCATAAGGCAATTCTAGGGGGTGGGGACAGGAAGAAGTAGGCTGCTGATTAACTAGGATCTGCAGCTTATCCATTAGGTAGGGAAATGGGCAGACTGGGTGGGCCAAGCGGTCCTTATCTGCCATCAAATTCTATGTTTCTATGTTTCTATAACTTGGGGAGACCAAGTTAAGCTTCCTGTAATTGATGGTCAGCCTCCAATTATTATTGGATTTTTTTACTGGCCAGATGGGGGAATTGGTTGTGGAGAAACAGGGTCTGATAACCCCTTGTTTCAAAAGGGATTCTAGTGTGGCCCTCCAAGAGGGAATTGCCTCTGTTGAGAAGGGGTACTGTCTTTGATGTGGTGGATCTGTACCAGTAACTTGTTTGAGGGTGTCTATTCTACCTCAGTCATGTTTGGGTTTAGCAAAGGCATCCCAATGCTTTTCCAAAATAGGCCTCAACTGAGAAAAGAGGTTATGTTTCTGAAATATGAGAATTACATCATATTCCACATCATTGACCTTTACTGCTGCTATGTCATGTGAATCATAAATGAGGAGCAGATTGCCTTGGCTGGGTACCTGGAGTAGTAACCTATTTGGCCAAGTCCACCATGCACCCATATCGAGAAAGAAAATCTATACCCAGGATGCGCTGATGATGACGTAAGACCATAAGGTCAAAACGGTGTTTCACTTCAAAGGTACCGATGATAATAGCTATTGGTTTGGACCGATAAGTTTTGATAACGGTCCTCTCGAAGTTCTGGGTAGAAGTGGCCTTCCTCGTCAACCAGCAAGATTACAGCGGAACTTCTTGATGCAGCACCGAGACAGCAGCACCCGTATCCAGAAATAGTTCTAGAAGGCGGCCCCCAACCAGCAATGCTTCTCATGGGTGTCCAGAATCATCAGTAACTAAAGAAGTGAGAATATGAACTGGGGCTTGACATCATCGGTCCAATCCATTTTGCTCTTGCTAGGTGTTGTAAAGGGTGGGGTCCACCTCTTTGAGCATCTTTACTGTTTCGGAGTACAGAGATTTTGAATGCCAGCCCCCATCAGATTCCTCCTCTAAAAGCGTGGGTGGAAATAACCTCAATGCATAATCACTGAAAAAAGGGTTACACCAAAGAGCACTGGCAACAAGTCAAGTTTCAAAGAAATACAACATCATACACACTTCCATAATGCAAAGCATCATGGGATATATAAAAATCATCATGAAATTTCAGACTTAACATAGAAGTTGATGGCAGATAAGGACCGCAAGGCCCATCCAGTCTGCCCATTTCTTTTTCTACCTTATGAATGTGCCATCGACTTTTGGTCTGTCAGTGGCCTATCTATTCATACTCATCTGTATTGCTCCCTCATGCCTATCCCATGCCTGCTTGAAGCTCTGCACTGTATTCATATCGAACACTTCCTGAGGTAGGCCGTTCCATGCATCCACCATCCTTTCTGTGAAAAAGAACTTCCTCACATTATCCCTTAATCAGCCTCCCTCTAATCCCATGCTATGTCCTCTTGTCCTGCTATTTTTCTTATATTGAAACATGTTAGACTCTTTCACCTTTTTAATGCCCTTATGGTGTTTGAATGTTTCAATCATATTACCTCTCTTCCTCCCTTGGTCTAGGGTATACATATTGAGCTTCGTTAATCTGTCCTCATATGTTTTCTGATGCAGTCCCTGCACCATTTTGGTTGCCCTTCTCTGGACTGCCTCAATTTGGTTAATGCCCTTGTGAAGGTGTGGCCTCCAGTACTGCATGCAATACTCCAGATGAGGCCTAACCAGTGTCTTGTAAAGAGGGATTATTACATCCCTCTTACAAATTGTGATACCCCTACTAATACACCCCAACATCCTCCTAGACTTATCTACTGCTTTAGTGGTCTGCTTGGATGATTTCAGGTCATCTGTGATGATTATGATGATGCCCAAGTCTCCTTCTTCCTTTGTGACTGCCATAAACTCCCCTTCCAACCTACAGGTCGTTTCAGGGTTTTTCTTCCCTATGTGCATGATCTTGCACTTCTTTGGTTAAAGCCCAGTTGCCACTCTTCCAACAATTTTCCCAGTTTATCCATATCTTTTCTCATTCTGCCCACCCCATCTGGATCATCTACTGTGTTTCAGATCTTGGTGCCATCTGCAAACAGACAAACCTTACCCTCCAGTCCATCTGCAATATCACTGATAAAGATATTGAAGAGGACTGATCTCTGAGGTACCCCACTTGTGACCTGTATCTCTTCTGACTGTATTTCATTTACCACCACTCTCTGTTGCCTGCCCCCAACCAGTTTGTCACCAGTTGACCAATGTCTGACCCACCCCCGAGCTCTACCCAGCTTAATTATCAATCTCCTATGTGGAACAGTATCAAACCTTGCTGAAGTTAAGGTAGGTGACATCAACTGCTCCCCTTTGGTCCACCACTCTGGTTACCCAGTCAAAGAAATCTATGAGATTAGTTTGACAGGACCTTTCTGTTGTAAATCCATGCTGTCTTGGATCCTGTGCTCCTATGGATTCCAGATGTTGCACTATCCTTTCCTTAAAGAGTGCCTCCATAATCTTGCAGCAATTGAAGTAAGACTGACTGCTCTGTAGTTCCCTGCCTCCTCCCTGCTACCATTCATGTGCAGTGGGATCACATGAGCCCTTCTCCAGTCTTCTGGCCAACAACAAGATTTGGAAAAAAAGGATATGGAGCTATTTGTCCAATCGTATAAAGAGAGTTAAAATGAACTGCTGTATGTCACAGTTAAGGGAAGTAAAAGTAGGAGTCCCCAAAGGATCAGTGTTGGGTCCCCTTTTGTTTTCAATTTTATTAATGACCTGCCTTCCCATTTTTCTATTACAAACAGTATAATTAATGTAGATGATACAGTTATTTGGGATTCAGGAAAAAACAATGAAAATATACAGGTATCCTTACAAATTAAATATAATATTTTTGTTAAATGGATACAGGCAAACAAAATGCTCATAAATGAAAATAAAACAAAAGTTATGATGTTTGGGTCTTTGCAGAAATTACAGAAGCAGAGAGCAATACAAATTGTGGGAAATGGTGGTTTCTTGCTTCCCTTGGTTACTACGTTTAAATACTTGGGCATACAACTTGACCCTAACTTTACCATGATGAGTTTTGGTGACCGGGTAAGTCCACTGAGACAATTACAGTCCCTTTTTCAGATTTGACCCAGGGATACATAGAAACATAGAAGCATAGACTTTGATGGCAGATAAGGACCACTTGGCCCACCCAGTCTGCCCATTTCCCTACCTATTGGATAAGCTGCAGAGTCTAGTTAACCAACAGCCTACTTCCTGCAACCCCCCACTATAATTGCCTTATGTCTGTCCCATGCATGTTTGAATTCCCCCACTGTTTTAGACCCCACAACCTCTCCAGGAAGGCGGTTCCATGCATCTACCACTCTCCCCGTGAAAAAGAATTTCCTCACATTACCCCTGAGCCATCCCCCCTCTAACTTTAAATTGTGCCCCCTTGTTCTTACACATCTCTTTTTCTGTTCAGTTTACAGCAATTTATGTGCATTTTAAATAGCACAAATAACTTAATCTCTATAATAGTCACCTAGTACTTTTTACCATTATCAGAAACACCTAGTGTCATGGTATTTTCAACATTTACAAGTTTCATAAACATAAGGTATATACATCAAGGTGTTTTATGACATAGTGCTATTACATACTAAATCCAACAATGATAAACACAACCTGTTTTACATACACTTGGATGTCACCACAATAATCTCCCTGTATGAGGACCTGAGAGGAAAAAGGAAAATTAAAGAGGACACTATAGCACAATCAAGAAAGGGAAGGGGGTGCCCATAGGTGGTCAACCTTATGGACTAGAAATTGTTAAGAATAGATTAGGCTAAGAAGCAGAAGAACTGGTGCAACAGTTTTAAGGAAAGATTGGTCCTCAAGAGTGGCAGGAGCTCCCTGTCACAAATCCCCTACCTTAAGAGGGAAGCAGTTATTGCAGACTGCTTACCACCTTCCTGTCAAAGGAAGGGATGAGCTTCCACCCATCCATCTTCTGAAGCTATGTCTCAGGGTCCCTATTAATGATAAACATAGTGGATATTATCATTTTTTACCCTGAGGCATTAACACATTTCTCAACAGAGACTAATGGTACCTTTCCTGAACTATCTCCTTTTAGGGAAAAGTACATCATATTTCTTAACCAAAAAATCTTGATGGCTGTAAAGTCCAGTACCATAGAAACAATTTCTCTGGGGTGAGTAATTACCTGCTCCAACCCCACCAGACATGTCAGTTTTAAGCAAGGGCCCAGTTCTAAGTTCAACCCCTCTACATAAACCCACTATGTCTCTCAATTCATTTCACTTGCTACAGATACAGACACCTGAGGGTAGACACTCTTTTAGTGTTACCCAAAAACAGGTTCCAATCCATTTTCAACCCACCTCCTCCTTTGTAGGTTTTTAAACAAAAAAATAAAACACATGTACCACCTCCTTGATCTTAACATATTGTAACATTCTGGCAATATTAGCATTTTTAGCCTGCCGTTTACACCCAGTCAGTACTGTTAATAGAGTTAGCTGCATCAATACAAGAAAAAGTCCCTTCAGCAGCATAGGCTTTTTCTTGATTGCTTGGCATCTTCGACCCCAACACAATATCACAAGGCACAGTCTTACCTATGGTCTCACATTCAGGTTCCATACTTGCATCTCCAACCTCCAACAGGTAACATGCTGGGAACACAGGAAACAAAGGAATATCCTAGTCAGGGGGTCTTCCTCAAACTGAGCTCACAAAAACTCTTTTTCTGAATCTTTATTCAAACTCTACAGCAGGAACCTGTTGAGCACCTGGCACCAGCGTTCTGCATCTCTGCATAGCCGGTCTGCCTCCAACCATTGCCCACTCATCCAGTGGATCATCCTCATCAGGGTCTCCACCTCTGGGGTGTTGCCTCTTGTACCTCCAGTTTGCCTTGACCTGCATCTCTTTGTCACAGTCAGGCTTGGTCTTCCTCCACTCTCTCAGGTCCGGTCCAGGCAGCAGCTTCTCTTCATCTGTCAGCTATGGTTCTGGTCAGAACCCCACAGACATTCTTCTCTGGCAACTCCTGGTGCATTGGTCCACCTGGGATATCTGGGTGATATCCACCAGAATGCATCCCTCTTCGGCCAGTCCAGACACTTCCAGCAAGTTATCCCACTTCTTACACCAAGTCTGTGGAGGACTTGTAGGATAACAGATGGACCAAACACTGAACTTCAAGTTCAACACACAATCTCTGTGTGATGTTTATTCAAAATGCAGGAAATAACCTTGAGCAATGGCATATTCCTTCTTCAGTACATCAGTTTGCAGCAACAGTCTATGAATGTTCTTTCTCTGCACTTAACCAGCACCTACTGATCACTGATCTAAACATTTTTAGTGAAACCCCTTCATCCCTATGTGGGCCTTGTTTGGGAAGTAGGGCTCAAAAAGGAAAAACAAAAAACAAAACAAGCTATAGACAAAGAATCTTAATGTAGAATCACTGAAAAGAGCATTACCCCAAAGAGCACTGGCAACAAGTCAAGTTTCAAAGAAATACAACATCATACATGCTTCCATAATGCAAAGCATCATGGGATATATGCAAATCACCATGAAATTTCAGACATATTCAGTTTACAGCAATTTACATGCATTTTAAATAGCACAACTAACTTAATTTCTATAATAGTCACCTAGTACTTTTTACCATTATCAAAAACACCTAGTGCCACAGTATTTCCAACATTTTCAGGTTTCATAAACGTTATGTATATAGCTAAGAAACAGAAGAACTATTGCCATAATCATTATGTATGCCTTCCAGTAACTCTGCTCACAATGTTAGGGCCATGGTTTGTTTCAAGACTTGTACCTAATGCTCAGCCACAAGGCTGAGTGTTTTACATTGATTCTGCACTTTTTCTAAATGTCAACTGAGATTGTCACCAGGAGCCATACGGTGTATTTTGTCCTCAATGTTCTGGACAGCCTGTGTGGATTGCGGGGTGTTTGAGCTTGCTCACTGCCCTGTGATGATCTTGGTAACCGCCTCTCTGCAGTGGTGATCAGGCCCTGAATGAGGGTCCATTTCTCTACCTCTTTTTTCAAAGTATCGCTGATTGCTTACTTCAGTGCTTTATCCTGAGAGTCGGAGATCCCAACTTTTAAGATCACCTTCTGAATCAAAGTTTCTACCTCTTAGTCATCCTTTTTAATTATGAAGGCTACTGGTGGGTGAGGCCACAACCCTCCAGCATCCCAAGGCCCACCATCTTGGGCATCTTTGTCATCGCAGACATCACCCTCCAATGATGACAGGTCGATAGGCAGGGCATATGGCATAGCTTTTACATGACTCTTCAGGATTACCAGCTGCTGATGGTATTTTGTCTTTTTAATACTGCACATTGAATGATCCACTCTGCCTCTAAACTGTCCCTTACTGATATGATCCTGTAAAACTCTGTACACGGTGCTCACTTTGTGGTTTTTCCTAAGCTCCTTGTCCAATGCATTCTGACATTTCTCAAACTTCTCTTTCAACTGCTAATACCCAGTACAGAATGTATCATTCATACTTGTAAGCAAGTCATTCAGTTGCAGCACATGCCTCTCATCCTGCTGAAAACTTTCACAGCCCTCTCTCAATCTTACAATTTCCCTATCTTTTTTCTGTACCACACTCTCAAGTTCATTCTGAGTCTCATTCCTAAGCTCTTCAATTTCTCATTCCAAGTCCCTCTGTTGCTGGCCCGCTTCCTTAGTTTTGGAACCAAACTCCTTTTTCAAAGCTAGGACCTTCAGTTCCACTGCTTGCAACATAACATACTGGGTGGCAACCACAAAACCTTTCTGATCATGTTTCTTAGCTGTAGGCTTTGCTTCAGAGTACAGTTTGCAAACATACTGTACCAGATAAGCCTGAGGTGTCATGTACAGCACGAAATTACTCCAACCTCCATGGGAGGTCAGGAAATTTAAGACATCTAACTAGAGCTCTGTACTAATGGCCATTGTTGGAGGTTCCCCTTTTTCTGCACTAACTGAGAGTCCAAGGCATATTGATTCACCTCGTCCTCAACAGCTAGATAACTACAAGTTCTGGTATGGCAAGTCTGGCAAACCCCAATGCTGCTAGTGAGTGATAGGGTGTAGGTTCAGATCCCTTGTGGTTCCCAATCCCATTTGAGGTGTGAGAGTGGCCTTCAAAGCCATCCATAAGGGTTGAATGAGAGGGTATAAGTTTGGATCCCTTTGTGATTCCCAGTCGAGTTCACCTAGGTACCTCAGGTCCTGTCACAGTTGCCAGTTTGTTGGGTGACAGGATTCTGGACCCATTGGCAAAAACATGACACAGAAGCCTAGCTATCACAGGATAAAGTTTATTCCAGAAGTGTGTAAAAGACAGCATACTTGCTGGTAGTTTGGAACCTCCAAACATCACAATGTCCTCATGCAAACTCAGTGAACAACAGTCTTGCATGAGTTCTTATATTTAGAGATAAGAAGGTATGTTCATAGGTAACAGACTCTCCAACAAGGCAGAAGAACAAAATACATGAATTCTGTTGGTGGATAGTGGTGGGTAGCTTGCATGTAAGACAGTTATGTTTTGCATGTACACACTGATAAGCATTATGCTGACTAAGGCTGCTTTTAGGTAACAATACAGCAAGTCATAAAATATGCTGATCATTGCATCATGGCTAAAAGCTGTAGGTGGCTCACAAGAACCACAAAATAATCATATTCGATAATGGTTCTTATACACATAATAGCAAGTATGAGTAAATACAAATGTACCTTATGCTGCAGTGTGTGTGTGTGTGTGTGTGGTGTGTGTGTGTGTGTGTGTGTGTGTGTGTGTGTGTGTGTGCAAGCATGCATGAGGATCTGTAGGGCGTGCAGGTCTACAAAAGGGAACTGCTCAGAACCTGCTAGTTAATTTGTCTTGTTCAGTGGAAGCTTTTCCTTAAATACTAGTTACAATTTTGTAATTGTTCCCTTTTTAATGGCCTCTTAGTAAAATCTGTGAATATCTCTGATTTACACACTCATGTTTAGAACCAACCATTTTTGAACTCCATAAAGTAGTTTACTGTATGTACCATTCAACCACAGAGTTCTATAGCAGAACATGGATACCATCTGAAAACGATAAAGGAGCTTAATAAGGACAAAGATCTCGACATTCAGAAGGTCAACATAGGTGCTAACATGAATAACACCATACTAAGCAGGCTGTGTGCATATGGATGGGGCAGGGGTCATATGGTATTGCACAATTGCATGTCCTCAGTGGATAAGTCCACAAAGAATACTGCACCACTGTACCCATGCAAAAGGAGGAACCCTCTTGCAAAGAAGGTGCAATGGTATATTTGATGGGTTTGGGAATTGATAAAAGGCTGCTGTAACAGAGCTATTTACCTATTCCAAAGCCTCTCCTTATCAGTGCACAGAGTGGTGTGCATTCATTTACCTTTCCAGCCAAGTGTTGGGTAGTGAACTGACAGCAGGCTGTAATTCCCAAACAGTCCAGTGGATTTACTTTCTCTTCAGTCCTCTTCAATGCCAACCCATAAACATTAATAACTGATCCCCAAATCCTTGACAATTTAACACCCATATAATGATATATTAAATACAGATAGCAGTACCTGATAGTTTTGTAGCCCCTAGCCCTTGCTGATGTCCATATGTAAATATAGATACCTAATCCCAATGCCATTGGTAGCCCAGTGTACCCCCTTCCCTAATGCCCATTCATAGTACATTAATATTGAATGCCACCATCCCTGATAATCCAGTGGTCCTCCCTCCCCCCATGACCATCATAAGTACCCAATCCCAGTGTCCCTTGTAGTACAATGGTCCCCTCCCTCAATGCCCATCTGTATTCATATGTGCCCAATCCCAATGTTCCTGGTAGTCCAATAGTTCCCTCTCCCCCAGATGCTGCTCCATATTTCTAAGTACTTATCCCAATGTCTCTGGTAGTCTAGTGACCTCCATCCACTGATACAACCTCTGTACCCCCTTCCCGTCAAGCACACTTAGCACTCACCACCCACACCCCCATCCCCACCCTACTCACCATCCTAATGTGAAATCAGCCACCATTTTATAACATGCCTTCACTGTCACTCCTTTATAGCTAGGTCATATATTGTTAGACCACATATAGTCATATTGCTATACTTACAGCTTGAATCCAAAACCATATATAGTAATTGTAGTGAAAAACAGGTCAACAAGTCTCAAGTCTTTTTTGAAATTTTGCAGAATGCCTATGTACTATTTTGAGACTGTTCTTAATAAAACACTTCAGCTCCTATAGATCTCACAGTGCATTTCCAGAGTTCTCAGGATTTAACAAATGCATTCAAATTGGTGACATTTTACTGTAGAGATGATCCACTTTTATTAGCATTACAGTAGAAATGACTTGCTTTTCACTCATTTTATGTGTGTATATTAGTTATGATAAATAACATTAATATACAGCTCTGAACCTGCAAGTAGTGGCACCAACAATTAGCACCATATATTTGTTTTTCATCTCTTTAATAAAAGAAAATAAACATTAATTCTTATTGATATTTAATATTTTTTTCCATTTGTTCATGTGTAGTTAAATCCAAAGCATATATTATGTTTTAACTCCTCCCCACACTCTTAATATGCAGAGTAAATGTTTTATTTATTTATTTATTTATTTTTGCTTTCTTTCCTTATAGTCTGGGACTCAGTTCAAGGGGATCATTCATGAACAATTTTGATTTATATATAAAAGCACATGAGAAGCTTTTTTAAATGAGGTATTGGGATTAGCTGTAGCAGGTAATAGTTCTGACATATTCTTGACTATGTCTGCCCTGTGTTGATACTACTTGTACATTGTCACCATGTTTAGAACCATGTAATGTCATCCTGGGTGAAACTGTGCCTAACTACAATGTGGTTAGACAGAGCTTCACCATGCATATCACAAAGTTTCTAAAAAATGGTGACAAAGAACAATCAATAAAGGACAGAGTTACACTGGGGTATCTCCTACTATATCTGCTGTCACCTAAGGTTAAATCTAATACCTCCTTTAGTAGGTATGTTCCTTAACTTTTAACTGGAAGTGCAGTATTTATAAAAATTTCCCTTTGATTCTTTTTTTTTTGTGAGAGTTAATACTAGCTCCATGCAAAGTAAAAAAAAAACTGCAATGTGTGTAGCACAGAGTGTAGTGTCACAGCTTGCATAGTAAAATGTGCACAATTGTGCACATTTTGCTACACAAATTGCTAGACTATGCATGCACTATGAAGTTGTGGCAAATGTTTCCATGCAATCCACAGCACAAATGCACAACAAAGTGTAGTAGTAGTAGTAAAAACCTTTATTTTTATACAGGATAATAGATGACAATTTCACATCATTAGGACGAATCCTATTTTCAAGATGGTCCTGTATATACAACAAAATCACATACTTACATACAATTCACAAATATTAATTTAACAACCATACATTACAAAAAAAACATATAACATAACATAATTAGACATATACACTGTACAATAAAACCAGATTTATCCCAAACATTCACATTTTACCTTTAATCCAGCTTTTAAAATGATTATAAAATCTTTAACTGATTCATATTGATTTGCTATATATGGTTTTAATAAATTCCATAATCTATTCGTAATTGTAGGGAAGCGCATATAACTAAATTTATTCTTCAATTTAGGGGACTTAAAACTCCTAATAATTGAACTCCGCATATTATAATTATAAGATTTACTTTCCAATTTTAGTAAAGATACAAAGGTTGATTTGTATTTATAACCCTATAAACCTGCTGGGCCCAAATAATTTTCCTTTTATTATCCTGAGTCATCCATCCCAAATCCTCATATAATTTACAGTGATGTTCATAGTGATCCTTTTTAATATAAACCTAACCAAACGATTATACATCACATCTATCTTTGAGAGCAAACTTTTGAAGCTAGGCCATATACATGGCTACCATACTCCAACACGGTAAAATAAGCTGATTTATCAACCATCTCTCTCATTTGTCTATTCAAACAAAAGCTGGAACGCCTAAACGCCTCAGCCTTTTTGCATATCTTCGATAATGCATTAGTTATATGGTAGTCAAATTTCACCTGATTATCGATCCATACTCCAAGATATTTATATTCCTTTACTTGCGAAAATTTCATTTTGTAATGTTTTAATTTGAATTAATTTATTTCCTATATTCAACTCTTTTCCTTGTTTCTGAAATATCATTAAATTTGTTTTTACTATTAACTATTAAACCAGAGTTTGATAGCCATGTACAAAGCCCTATAAAATCTTCCTGTAAATACTTTCCCATAAGTTCTGGAGTCTTACCTCCTGAAATCAATATGGTATCATCTGCATATAAACGAATACTTGAATTTTTAACACTGTCCACTAACTGATTTATATATATGAGGAAAAGAGTTGGTCCTAAAATCGAACCCTGGGGCACTCCACGTATTACCATAGCTTTCTCAGATAGAGTACCGTCAATATATACTTGTTGGGTTCTTTTCCCCAGATAAGATTTCAACCAATTTAATGGCACCATTCAATTCCTATTTCTTCCAAACGTTTTCTCCAACAGGTCATGGGCTACAGTATCAAAGCCTTGATAAATCCACGAACTTACTGGCCCACGGACATGGCATCCTCCATTTTGATGCTACAATATCTACCATGTCCGTGAGGAGTGCCCGTGGGAAAAACCTCTACGGAATCCTGACTGATATTTTGTAAGTAATGAATGATCCTCCAAAAATCATTAATGTTTCTTCACTAATTTCTCCAAAATCTTGGATAGGCAAGATAACAATGCAATAGGCCTATAATTTGTAGGTGAGGTAGTATCACCATCCCCTTTAAAAATAGGAATTATTTTCGCATTCTTCCAAGTAGATGGGAATACACCCTCCTTCAAGCTCCAATTAAAGAGTTTGGTTATCACCGGTGCAGTAACCTGAATAGAATCCTTGAGAAATCGGTTTTCTATATAGTCTAAACCAAAGGCTTTTTTTATCTTAAGTTTTCTCATTTCTTCCTTAATCTGTTTACAGGTAAAATACTTAAAGCTAAATTTTGGACCATTAAAGCTATTAACATAACCATTTCCAATAAAGTGTGAATAGTATCAATTGGGCAGTAAAACTGGATGCAACTGCAGCAAATTGCATAGTGCAGACTACTGAAATACAATACATACAGTAGATTGTAGTGACCAAAATAACCAAGTCTGAGTGTTAAGTTAAAAATTGACAGTGCACCAACTTAATAAACTCCATGAGATAGGGGAAACACTGGACCTTGCCCAACAACTAACACACCAAAATCTGACCAGTTGAAAATCATGTACACAAATGCTTGCAGTCTGAGAAACAATATCCCAGACCTGCAGGCAACAATGACAGAGGCTAAACTGGACATAGTAGCCATTAACGAGACATGGTTCACCAATAACCACACTTGGGAGATGTCAGTAAAGGCTATGTACTGTTCAGAAGAGACCAAGGTGCAAAAAGGGGGGGGTGGAGTAACCTTTTATGTCAATGAACAAATCAAAGCTACAGAGATTCTGAATACACATAAGGAGCCAGAAGAACTGTGGGTCACCCTGGAAACATAAAATGGGACAGCCATACAAACTGGGCTTGTCTACAGGCCTCCAGAACAGGGGGAGAACATAGACACATTACTGTTAGAAGATATAGAAAACATGACAGCTAAAGGGGAGGTTCTGATAATGGGAAACTTCAACATGCCAGATACAGATTGATCAATACCAGCAGGAACATATGCCAGAACTACAGTAGTAGCCACAGACACTGCAAGCTGTTTCCCCAAATTTCTGTGATATTTCCAGAAATATCTGATGCTTTTTGCATTTAAACAGTGGGGGCAGCAGAGAGGAACTATTCAGAAATTTCACGAAATATCTGGAAATAGCTTGCTATGTCTGTGGCTACCACTTTAGACATAGAGTGAATTCCCTGCTGGGGGAGGGCCTCAAGTAACTGGTACAACAACCCACAAGAGACAGGGCTATCCTAGATCTAGTACTGACTAACAGGGAAAGGATCACAGATCTCCAGGTAGAAGGTCACCTGGGGGCCAGTGACCATGACATGGTATGGTTTGATTTGGCCACTAGAACTAAATCACCCATTCAAAGGTAAAAATATGGGACTTCAGAGGAGCTGCCTTTCATAAAATAGCCAACAGAGTTAAGCTAGCCCTGGCAAGAAGAAATACAGGTGTGGGGGTACAGGCAAAGTGGGCAAGCATTAAGGATGCAATACTTGAAGCAACATCCACTGTATTAGAGAGAAAAGCAAGAGCAAAAGAAGACAAAACCACCTTGGTTCTCAAAAACAGTAGCAGAAAAGGTTGGATCCAAATGGCTGGCATTCAGGAAATATAAGGAAACACAGTGGGATGAAGATAGGGAGGCATACCAAACTTCCCTAAGGAAAGCAGGGACAGCAGTAAGGCAGGCAAAGGCCCAAACTGAGGAAACACTAGCACAAAAAGTGAAAGAAGGTGACAAGACTTTCTATAGATATATTAGTGAAAGGAGAAAGTTCAGAGGGGGTATTGCTAATATCAAAGGGGATAAGAGGGCGTGTGAAGAGGACCAAGGAAAAGCATCTATCCTAAAAAGATACTTCTGCTCAGTATTTACTGAGGAGAAGGTAGGTCAGGGCCCACAGCTCAGCACCATGGACACCGGGAGGAGGGAGGTGTGGACTAGTCCCTTCACAAAAGAAAGGGTCCTACAAGAGCTCGCTAAGCTCAGGGTGGACAAGGCAATGGGACCTGATGGCATACATACCAAAGTACTAAATGAGCCATGGGTGGAACTAGCAGAGCCATTATCAGAACTGTTTAGTGAGTCTCTGAGCACAGGAGAGGTCCCAGAAGACTGGAGAAGGGCTAATGTGATACTGCTCCACAAGACTGGTAACAGGGAGGAGGCAGGGAACTACAGGCCAATCAGTCTTACCTCAGTAGTGGGAAAGATTATGGAGGCACTCCTTAAGAAAAGGATAGTGCAACACCTGGAATCCATAGGAGCACAGGATCCAAGACAGCATGGGTTTACAACAGGAAGGTCCTGTCAAACTAATCTCATAGATTTCTTTGACTGGGTAACCAGGGTGGTGGCCCAAGGGAGAGCAGTTGATGTCACCTACCTTGACTTCAGTAAAGCTTTCAATGATGTTCTACATAGAAGATTTATTAATAAGCTGGGTAGGCTCGGGGTGGGTCAGAAGCTGGTCAACTGGGTCCAAACTGGTTGGTAGGCAGAAAAAAGAGAGTGGTGGTAAATGGTATACAGTCAGAAGAGATGCAAATCACAAGTGGGGTACCTCAGAGATCAGTCCTGGGGCCAGTCCTCTTCAATATCTTCATCAGTGACATTGCAGGTGGACTGGAGGGTAAGGTTTGTCTGTCTGCAGATAACACCAAGATCTGCAACAGAGTAGATTATCCAGATGGGGTTGGCAGAATGAGAAGAGATCTGGATAAACTGGCAAAATGATTGAAAGAGTGGCAAATGGGATTTAACACAAAGAAGTGCAAGATCATGCACATAGGGAAGAGAAATCCTGAAGCCACCTATAGGCTGGGAGAGGAGTTGCTGGCAATCACAAGGGAAGAAAGAGACTTCGGCATCATCATCACAGATGACCTGAAATCATCCAAGCAGACCACTAAAGCAGTAGGTGAGGCTAGAGGGATGCTGAGGTGTATTAGTAGGGGTATCACAAGTTGTAAGAGGGATGTAATAATCCCTCTTTACAAGACACTGGTTAGGCCCCATCTGGAGAGCTGCGTACAGTACTGGAGGCTGCACCTGCACAAGGACATTAACAAAATGGAGGCAGTCCAGAGAAGGGCAACCAAAATGGTGCCGGGCCTGCATCAGAAAACATATAAGGACAGATTAATGGAGCTCAATATGTATACCCTAGAGCAGAGGAGGGAGAGAGGTAATATGATTGAAACATTCAAACATCTTAAGGTCATTAACAAGGTGAAAGAGTCTAACATGTTTCAATATAAGAAAAATAGCAGGACAACAGGACACAGCATGAGATTAGAGGGATGCCGATAAACAGGTAATGTGAGGAAGTTCTCTTTCACAGAAAGGGTGGTGGATGCATAGAATGGCCTACCTCAGGAAGTGGAGGATATGAATGCAGTGCAGGGCTTCAAAGAGCCATGGCATAGGCATAAGGGAGCAATAAACATGAGTATGACTAGATAGGCCATTGACAGAGTACAGGCATATGGCACATTCATAAGGTAGAAAAAATGGGCAGACTGGATGGGCCTTGCGGTCCTTATCTGCCATCAACTTCTATGTTTATAGACCAAATCTGGAAGTTGTTTTAGTTCTTTGGAAGTCAAAATACTTTCCAGGCCCTGCATTTTCAGCTTGCACCTCCTGTAGGGTGGCAGTATAGTGCAGTGGTTTAAGGCTCTGAGCCTCAAATCTGGAGACGTGGGTTTGAATCCCACAGTCATCTAGGTGCATACTGTGTGACCCTGAGCAAGTCACTTAACTTCCCTGTACTCCCAGGTCGCACCTCTAAACAAGCTTTCAGCTTAGTGCATCTTTCCTGGTTAAACAATTGGAATTTGTAAACATAGCCCTACATGGTCAGGGGCCTGGTTTCCTGCAAGACCTCCTATGTTATTGCCGCTCTGTCTGTCCACTCCACTCCACTGAAGTGTGATTTTTGGAGGTTCTGAGGGATTGCCTCAAGACCTCTAGAACTCTGTTTGTTTTTTTTGTTCAGTGCCCCAACCCTCTGGAACTCCCTCCCTCACTTTATCAAGGCATCTCAAGCCCTAGAAATTTTTAAACAGGAATTAAAAATATTTTTATTCAGTTAGGCCTTTCTATCTGATTAGTTAATCTATTTTAAGTAACCTATAGTAGATGTATTATAAATTTGTATCCTTCTATGTCATTTGTATTTTATTCTACTTATGTACTGTAAAGCGCCTTAAGTTCCAATAAGAAACTGCACATGATAAAAAAATTATGATGGTGATGATGATTTTGTCGATCAATATTTTCTGAAAACCAGCTTTTAGAAGTTAAGGTAGAAGTGCATATTAGTGGTAACATTTTGACCTATACTTTTTTCTTTTGGTTTATATCCTCCCTTCCATCACCTGTCTTGAAACATGCCCCTTTTTCCATTTGTAATATACGTTAACAGTTTTTTACATTTAAAAAAATAAAAGAAGCACCCTTTTAAAATGGCTACAGCTAGGTTTTTTTCAGTATTTTTGTTCTGTTTGAAACCCCATTGTTTAAGATCACTTTTCTTGTTACTAAAATGAACCAGCATGCAGCAGACAGTGCTCCATGAACTTATGGTACAATATGTGTGCTAAACCAAATATCTGGGAATACTGGTGAAAACTTGGGCCAAGCAATATTAAAATGAGCATTCCTTTTAATATTTCAAATTAAAAAAAGGCTAAAGCTAACTAAAAATGGTGAAGGAAGTGAATCATACAAGATAGGACATCAGAAGCAATCTGAAATGACATAAAATGAATAGGTAAAGATGTTTACCATCAACATGCACTGCTGCTTAAGCATAAATTATTGCTAGAAAAAAACACCTTTCTTTCTTTCTTTCTTTCTTTCTTTCTTTCTTTCTTTCTTTCTTTCTTTCTTTCTTTCTTTCTTTCTTTCTTCCCAATAGGACATCATGGACAATCTAGAATAGAATAAAATAAATAGGTCAAAACATTTACCACTAAAATGCACTGCTGCATTAATCTAAATTATTACTGGTAGTGTTGCTCAGATACTATCCTACCAGGTCCGATACCATTGGATACCAGTTGTGTGGTCAGATATTGGATAGCATCAAATGGCCTAGAAATATGACGAAGAATCTGACCTGCTAGGATCCACAGTAAGTATCCAAGATACCTGTGGATCTGACCTCGATCTGATGAATCCAATCATCAGATCCATGTATCTATCCATTGGATCCAACTATTCAAGGCTGGATCTGATGTATCTGACCATCATATCCAGAGATCCAACCATCAGAACAGCTATCTGAGGTCACAGATCCTCAACTATCTGGCTATGTATCCAGAATCCAACTTTGGTTGGATCCTAGATCAGACACCAGGTAAACAGTAAGACGTGATGGGGTGCGCATGGAACAGATTTTACCACATGCCCAGGGACATAGTGAGGCACACGGCCACAGGCTGAGTGCCTTCAACTCCTGGAAGTGCAGTAAAATCTGTTCTATTCATACCCCCTGAGTGTCTTATTGCACTTATAAAATGGTTCTCCCCCTTTTTTTTTACTTATTACAGTTTGGAAAAGCATGGTTATATGTAGAAACAATATATTTTTTTGCCAGCATTTATGATAAAATAGTACTTCTGTCCACTGCAAACAATGTCATTGATGATGACATTGTATTACTGCTGGACAAAGTTTGTCCTTCACTGGCGTAAAGATTCAAGATATGAAATGTTTATCATGGAATGTTTACCATGAAACACATGGATTCAAAATTCTGCTCAGGTCCACTGGCAGAATTTTCCTCTTCTAACATTCTGTTTACACGCACACACACACACACGGCTGTGTTTCCATTGAGGGGCTGAGATGACAGCATTTGAACCTTGAGAGCAAAGCTCGAGAGGTCCAGGCTGTCATCTGAACCCCAGAAATGGAAATGCATGCCGAGCTGTGTGTGGTTTCCCATATTTTATTTTTTATAGTATATGTTTTTTTTTACACCACAGTACCAGAACCCCACTGAAGTGGAAATAAAAAATATTGCCATTCCTTTGTTCTGTTCTAGGATCAAAATCTAATTTACAGACTTCTGAAAGTTAAAGGTGCAACTTTGGACACCTGGTGGTTAGTAAGTAGTTACAAAAGGTGTGGAATAAATGAGAAATTTAAAAGTTTATGACATTTGAACTGTGCAGAACAATTGTTTGGAATGCACACAACAACACTTTGGAATGCTCACAACAGTTTAGAATGTACACATCAAGGTTTTTGAGTAGGCTGATTTTTATACAGAACAAATGCTGTACTACACTATCTATAGATATATACTGTATATATAGATGTATGTATATATATATATATATATATATATATATATATAACATATACATACATATACTATAAAGGCCTCTTCTATAGCCACATACTCAATTATCTCACTGTCAGGGCAAGCAGAAGAGAGTTCCCCGATGAGCAGGTAAAGATAGAAGGGGGATTTTTCATTGTCAGCAAAACAACAGTTGTAATGAAAACTATAAACAACACTTAATGTTTCTAATTTGTCTATGTGTGTAAGGAAAGTGTAGTGATCAGAGAAACATTTAATTAAGTTGTTTTATTTTTTATTTAAGGTAGTTTTATTTTTAGTGCTGAGTTGAAGTTTTTTTTTTTTACAGTGTAAAGGTAGCAGCCATGTTCGTGATGGAAGATCAATTCTGGTTGAAGGGGGACTGATTGAAGATTGTTCTGGTTATAGGAGGCCTGATTTTCTTATTGTGTGATATAGTTTAGGACCAGGATGATTGTGCATGAAACAGATTTCATGCATGTTCACATGATATATTTTGACCAATGAGATGTCTTTGTTTTGAATGCCCATTTTAAAATACTGTCAAATTGAGGATAGTCAGATCCACAAAGGCACTATCAGAGCACCACTAATTACTGGTAAAAATGCCTTCCTTCCTTCCTTTCCTTCCCTTCCCTTCCCTTCCCTTCCCTTTCCTTCCTTCCTTCCTTCCTTCCTTCCTTCCTTCCTTCCTTTCTGCCTTCCTTCCTTCATGTGGTAGTGATCAGAAAGGATGTGTGGGCAGCCAATAGTGGAGACTCTAAGGAGGGTGGTAGAATACCCAATAGGAGGAGGAAGCAACTTCTGGTAGGGGACTTGACTGTGAGGAGTATAGTTTGGGGAATAGGAAAGAAGGGGGAGAAGCAGGTTAGGTGCCTCTGGATGGATGGGAAGCAGATCCTGAGGATTGCTAGTGCAGCAGAATAGGGGGGGAGCTTGATGTCATTGTCCACCTGGGTACTAATTACCTGATTATGGAGGGGGCTAAGATAGTGCAGTAAGAGTTTAGAGAGCTGGAGAGGGGGCTTAGACAGGTAGCTTGCTCACTGGGCCTTTGATGAGGTGCTGCCGCCTGTCTATGAGAAAGAGGGGAAAAGGATCTCCACACAGGCAGATTCAATTCATGCTTGATGGAATGGTGCAGAGAACAGGAGTTTGGCTACACTTGGGCTGGTGACCCACTTGGGAGGATGATGGCCTATAGGGGGATGGCCTGCATCCATCAGGGAGGGGAAGGGATCTGCAGTCCTCAGTGGATGGTTTAAATGTTACTTGATGAACATTTAAACTAGCCAAGCGGGGGTGGTAGAAGGAAAGGGGGAGGCATCAACTGCTCCATAACTGTCTGAAGTAGAGAATGAGGCAAATCCAAGGGGAGAAGAATCCTCCAGGGTGCAAATTAAAAAAGGAAACGGGATGGTAAATAAAAGGGAAGAAGGAAGCATTTAAAAGAGTGGGGAGAGGAGGGAGGGCAAAGAGGAAAAAAGGGGGCAACAACCAGAGTGTAAACAAAACCTGGAAGGCTATGTGTGTGAATGCTTGAAGTCTAGGAAACAAAATTCTAGACTTAGTGGCCATTGTGGCAGAGGCCAGTCTGAATATGGTGGCCTTCACTGAGTCAAGGTATACTGAAAACCATGTGCTTTTTTTTGTTATTGTATAGTGGTTGCTAGGCAGTTGCTAGGGATGCCGCAACCTCCTGAGGCACTTGAGATCCTTGGTGAGTGTTTTGAATGGTGGTTGAAATTTTTTTTCAATGTAAGCTGTTATAGAACTAAAAAAAGTTTGATGGTCTATTGGTGTTACGTTACTGTAGGTGGATTTGGAAGATAAGGGAGGAATGTCAAAGTGGCAGATGCTGTGGGGAGAAGTGGGTGGTTGTTCAAAACTGAAATTACTGTAAAAGCTGTAGATACCTGTAGTAGCTCTGTGAGATGGGGAGAGATATGTCATGATGGCGTATCCAGTGTACACATGAATGCATCATGGCATGTCTACTGTGTACCTAAATTCTGATGACATAGTTACAATGTACAAAAATGAAATTTATGTACACAGTAGCTCAAATAACAAGATTTACATAATGGATATTTTGAGATATATATATATATATATATATATATATATATATATATATATATACATATATATATATATATAAAATAGTGAATGCACACGCCACTATATTTAGGGTTATGAAGGCACTTCTATGTTAAAGTCAGACTTTGCACATTAATAGCTTTGGACCATTTCAACGAATTTGCCTGAAATTTGGCATGCGCAATGGAGCATGGTAGATCTCTTGCTCTGCCAAATTTTGTTTCGGTTGGACTTACAGTCTTTGCACACGAAAACACTGAAAAATGCTAAATTATCCAGTTTTGGAGGCAGTTTTGGGGATTTTGTCTGTGGCCCTGCGTGGCTGTCATGGGGTGTGCTGCTCTGTGAGATGGATCGTCTGAAAGAACCTGGCTGGCCGAACATGCTGCTTTTTATTTGGTGAAACAATATTAAGGCATTCAAAAGTTATGCCACTTTTAAGCTCCCATTATATTTATTTATTTGCTTTTGTTAACTGGGTGAGCACACTAGACAACAGGTGCCTATTTTCAGGTGTGATCCGGCAGATTATAAGGTACAATTACATTCATAAACAACAGACAATCACGAGTAGTGTCACATTTAAGTGCATCAGGCAACAAGGTCAAACAAGAGACAGTAGGTGATTATAAAGCTGACAGCAGGTAGTATTACAGTATGGTATTATCGTTTTTAGTCTTTGATCAGCACACCAGGCATCAGGGCTGTTTAGCTTGAGGGTGGAACAGAGATTTGGATATAGGGGGCCTAGAGCAAGACAACAGGAAAAAGGACAGAAACTTTGCACAACCACTGATTGGACAGTTTGTGGACTGCTCCTACTAGGAGCCTGTGAGTTCAAAGGAGTGGATAAGCTGCAAAGGCCCTACTGTCTTTGGGCAGGAGAGCTTAGGTGGTGACTCAGTCAGTCGTTTGAAACGGCCTAAGTCTAGGAAGTTTTTCTTGAACAGAGGCAGGTGGATGCCGACTTGAGGAAGCTCCAGAGGGAGGTTTTGAAGCCATGGTGGGAGGAGGAGGAGTGGGTCTGAGATGGAAGGCAGTTTCTCAACTTTGGTGCATGAGCAGCGAAGGCCCGGTCACCCATGTGGGTGCGGGTATTGGGAACTAGGAGGGCAAGAGGGTCACTGGATCTCAGATGGTAGGAGGAAGTGGCTGGACCAAGGGTTTCATTGAGGTCTGAGGAGGTGGCAGATCTGACTACATTGTCAATGAAGTTACCCATGACATAGGAGCAGTGCCCTTCCAGTGAAAGCCACTCAAGTTGGGAGTAAAGTTCACATCTGTGGGTGAGGTGGGGTGCTGACAGTGCAAAGTGACATATGTTGTTGTACACAGAATCCCATTTTGCAAGACTAGTTTTTGCAATGTGGGCAAAGGTGTCAAGACCATAGCAGAGTGTGGGTAAAAGTACTCCCCTGGCTAGAGCCACCCTGGCAGCCGAGGTGAGGCAGTTTTTTGCTCTGTATGCAAGGCCCAACTTACAGTTTGTGACCTTACATGTATTGCGTATGTACAGTTTTAGGTCCAATTGCGAGTCAAGTGTCACCCCCATGTACTTGACCTCATCTGCAGATTGTAGTGAGGACCCATCAGCACATGAGATCATTAGTGAGCCTGAGGCAGATTTTATCTTTGCTGCCAAGCCAAAAAGCATTGCCTGCATCTTTTTCAGGTTAATCGTGAGCTTGTGGTCCCTTAGCCAGGTTTGGATTTGCTCAAAGCTGGTGTTTAGCTTGACGTTGATGGTGGGAAGGTCCTGGGAGCTGGTCATGATGACTAGGTCATCTGCACACAGTGTAGGACACCCATGTGTCAGTGCTGAGGGTAGCCCATTCACGAAGAGGGAGAACAGGAGAGACCCCAGGAGAGAGCCCTGTGGGACCCCGCAGTTTGCCTGGGCAGGTTCAGACAGGGCCTCGTTGAACCTGGTGTATTGCTGCCTGTCTGAGAGGTAGCTCCTGACCCATGCAAGGGCATGGGGGGGACAGGCCAAGGGACTGGAGAGAGGAGCACAGTAGTGCATGGTCAACCTGGTCGAAGGCTTTCGAGAGGTCCACAAAGATGGTCCTGCTCAAGTTGCCTTGGTATGCAGCAGCCCTGATCGCAGAGGTGACCACAGCAAGGGCAGTAGAGGTGCTGTGCCCTTTTCTGAAACTGTGCTGAGCCAGAGAGAGCAGATTGTGGGTCTGTAGGTAGAGCATGGGCTGCGAGGTGACGACCATCTCAAGAAGTTTGCTGACCACTGACAGGATGGCTATCGGGCAGTAGTTCCTAGGGTCTTTGGGGTCACCTTGTTTGGGAACAGGGATGACCTTGGCCAACTTCCAGATGTCCGGGACAATGCCCGTGGTTAGTGATGCATTGAACACATGGGCGATGGGTCGGGCTAAAAAAGATGCCCCTAACCTTAGTAGTTTGGTCTCAAGGCAGTAGTGCCCAGCATGAGGGGTGAGACCAGCAAGGAGCTTCTGGGTCTCATTGACAGAGACAATCCTGAGATAAAAAGATGGATGGGGGTTTATCCTTATCAGCAGGTGGTCCTGATCCATGAAATCAGATGGCTGGTTGGAGAGAGCTGGCAGGTTTATGAACAGTGAGTTCAGGGCATTTGCAATTGTGTGGGAGTTACATAGAAACATAGATTTTGATGGCAGATAAGGACCGCTTGGCCCACCCAGTCTGCCCATTTCCCTACCTAATGGATAAGCTGCAGATCCTAGTTAACCAGCAGCCTACTTCTTCCTACCCTCACCCCCTAGAATTGCCTTATGACTGTCCCTTGCATGCTTGAATTCCACCACTGTTTTTGACTCCACAACCTCCTCCAGAAGGCCGTTCCATGCATCCACAACCCTCTCTGAAAAAAGCCATGGTGGGAGGTGGAGGATTGGGTCTGAGATGGAAGGCAGTTTCTCAACTTTGGTGCGTGAGCAGCGAGTTGTTACAGTTTACCCCACCAATGTGCATGTCAGTGATCTGAGCTCTGGCAGATTCTCCAACCACGTTCTTAATGTTCTGCCAGAAACTCCTCAGGTTCCTGGCTGTAGAGAGTAAGGCATATTGGCAGTACTCGCTTTTTGAAGAGCAGATGGCCCTTTTGCATGAGTTTCTCAGCTGCCTGTATTCACAGAGGTCTGTATTGGAGAGGGAGTTTTTGTATCTAGCCCTGCATTTGTCCCTTTGTTTCATGAGAGAAAACAGGGAAAATTTTTATGGTTGTTTTGCGAACAAAGAATGGGGGTTGGGTCATCTCATCCCGCCTGGCGATCAAAGAATTTGCAGCCTCGCTGTCAAAGAATCTTTGTCCCCGAGAATTCTTTGATCACAAGGTCCATCATCTTGTTTTTGCATTTATGATAGTAAAAAAACAAATATCTCGACTCTGGGAACACTTCTGAAGTAAAACTTGCTTGGGTTTTACTCAGGAGCTTTGATCTATTGATCTGTGCCTTTGGTTTCATGTAAAATGGTCAAAAAATTGAGTTATCACATTTTAAATTCTTTGATCACTGCTCGCTAATGATCTTTGATCATGAGCTTGAAAACTCTTTGATCTTGAGATTTGTTGATCATGATTTTGCATCGTGAGGTAAAAATCCATTTTTCTCAGCTCAGGGGTGGCCTAGGAACACAAATGAGGGTGGGGTTTGTTCAGGGGGCTTCGTCCTATCGAGGCACGGTGGTGGTTTCATTTAATTCTGCCCTAAAACTTGAGTTTCACCATTTTTTATTCTTTGATCACAAGCCTGCAATTTCTTTGATCACGAGCCTTCAAGTTCTTTGATCACGAGATTCTTTGATCGAGATCTTGCATCGCGAGCAAGGGATGAGATGGCCCTTTGAAAAATGCAAATTTCTCAGCTCAGGGGTGGCCTAGGAACATAAATGAGGGTGGGTTTTGCTCAGGGGGCTTTGTCCTATACAGTCATGGTGGAGGTTTCATCTAATTCTGCCTAAAACTTGAGTTTCACCATTTTTTATTCTTTGATCATGAGCCTGCAAATTCTTTGATCACAAGCCTGCAAATTCTTTGATTGCGAGATTCTTTGATCGCCATCTTTGACTGCGAGATAGGGACAAGATGGCCAGATTTTATAATGCATTAGATAGGCCAAATGGTTTGATTATAGTAAAACTGGGTCAAGCAGACTATAAAAGCTGAAGCAACTATCCATGCAGCCACATAAAGGGACTGATATTTGAAATATAATAGTAATATACAGGGTTGATATATATGCTTACAACTTGTCTTACAAAATAGGAGCATATATTTGTGTAATGAAAAATGTAAGGAAACATCAGTAGATTTAATCAATGGACAGTTGTTTGGCAGACATTTGCTTAGATCATATCTGGAGTGTAGACAGAAATGTTAGTTGTGTACTCAGTTTCACAACTGCCCCTCCCGCATATATGTCATGTATCAGTGTATACTTTTTAACATGTACAGAAGGAACAATGTCTAAGATTTTTTTTAATTATATGATTACCTGAAGATTGATATCTCATATGTCTACATTGACTGCAAAGGGTAAGAACAATGTCTCATCTAATCTAAAAACATATACCTATATGCCCTAAATGACATTGTTTAATTTGAATTTAAACGGTCATAGCCACTAGTCAGTGTCCACTTAAAAATGCAGCAGTGGCATGCTCTGATGTGCCCATACAGAATGATTGTGGTTAGACAACGGCACAAGGACAGGGGCAGATACTTACTAAAAAAATCCATACACATATGTGTACAGTGAGTATGCCTGCTTACACTCCTGGATCATATAATACCCATGACAGTTACATCATATGGATGCCATTTCATTCTCTTGGCAAACAGTACACCTATTTACATTTAGAAGGCCAATACTTTCAAATGCATTAATGCTGTTCCACAATGAATCACATTTGGATTTTCTTACTGGACAGATGCCAGGATATGTGGTATAGAGTATTAATATGGATTGTTGTCAGTGGAGGTAGTGCTTATAATTATAATCAAACACATAACGCATCCCTGGTTGTTTGCTGGGGGGGTCTCTCACATGTATATAGCTTTATATACATATCAGACTATTTTGAGTGTTAAATTTGTCCCCATTAAAATGAAGAGGAAAGGAGTGCATGACCCTCTTTTTAAATCTTCAGAGTTTTGTTTTTCACTGAACTGACAGCATATCTGCACATGCACACACATACACACACACACACACACACACAAAGGTGTGTCTGTGTGTGTTTCTTTATCTTGTATTGGCTAAGTGGGAGTGGGTCCATTACAGATTCCCAACTCTCTGTGCTGCTTTCATAATGCCTTTTCCTACGATTTAAACCTATCTGTTTCATTTAGTTCTTATAAAATCATTAATCGATCCCACCAAAAGTTGAAAACTTTATTTTAGGTATATATTTATGTTACTTCTGATGTTTCTCTCTAGAGTAATCCTGCACTATTGCAGGTGCCAGGATGCATATATGCAGCATAAACACCATACCTATCCAAACGCCTTATTTCCCTCTTCGCTTCCAGGCCTTAAGGCCTTTCTTTGGCCAAGTGCATTAGCAACATGTATGGGCCAGTTCTGGAAGACCAGCATTTGCAAGTGGGCACTGACATCACTTGGCATTATCCAATGTAAAATTGACCAACAATCTGCATTCCTAAATATATATTTTAAGTACACAAATTTGTTGCCACGCAATTCTTCTTGAATCGCATATTTCCTAAAGAAGGGAACGAACCTTCTCCAGAACATTTTTAGTTTATGTTTATGGTGATCAAGTTTATATACAAAGTGCTGCATAAGCTGAGAATTAAGGCCCCCTTCAAAAACAAACAGAAAAAAACCCATGCTTGATCAGTAATACATTATGTCACAAAAAGAGGTGTACTTTAATATAAACATTGAATATGTGATTGCAGTATTACTTATCTACCATATACAATATCCCAGATATTTCATATAAGCTGCTATTAAATAACCCTAGATGCAAACTTATTTGATAGCTGGCAGACAGGCCATACCTCGCCAATATCCTTAGAAATATTTAAGCTATATGTGTCAATTGAAACTATTTTTAATGTCTGCTTGATGGTGGATTATAAAGCTGATATGCAGAAAAAAAGCAGCATACATTCTATGGCTGAAATAGAGTAATTTAAATGCCAGGGCATTTACCAGCAATTTTTAGAAGTGTGAATGTGTGTGTGTGTGTGTGTGTGTGTGTGTGTGTGTGTGTGTGTGTGTGGTGGGGGGCACAATGGATGGTGTGTCTCAAAATGTAGATTACCATGACATACTGACAAAAGTCACCTAACATTTCCGCTTTTTGCACATTAAATCTGCAGTGTTCACATTTACATTCTCCGAGATATTTCCATATATGTATTTATTTAAGGAGTGATTACAAAATAATGCAGGGAAATTGCAAATCTACATAAAATCTGCATGTTTAAATGGCTAAAGGCCATGCTGTGCCACTAAAAGTCTGAAAGTTTTTTCACCTTCTATAGGAATATAAACTTTAAAGACAAGAATGCATAAAGGAAAAACTAAGAATGAATAGAAATGAACCTCAAAAAAAGAAACACCCCCCCCACACACAGACAGACACTAAATTAAGATGGCACTTATATAATTTGCGGTTGTTGCAAGGACCGTGAGCTGAGTTCCACCAATGCTGTCATATTTACATATATGATAATTATCGATAAATGACATCCTGAGAGCCGGTATTTATGATTACTGTTTGCTTTTCATTCAAATAAAAAAAATCTGATTTCAATAACCCCCACTACACCTTCCAAAAAAAGAAATCAAAGGGATGAATCAAGCTGACCTGTCAAAATTTGCATATCATCTTTTTTAAATATAATATGTATCATTTACGTATGGGCTATGTGGAGGTCTCCATCCCAGCTCATATATCCATATGCCTTGCAAATCTCCCTTTTTCCTTGACAACCAATCCATTTCCATCTTCAGATCCTCTCCTATTTCTTGAAGACTGTCTGTGAGGAAAGGCAGCTGAAAAGGAGGCAGTTTTTTTCTTTTCATTTTAGTTTACAAGCGTAAACCATATTGCAGTCATCAGAAAATGGGGCAGCTCACCTCAATCCTTGCGAACACAGTGCTGCAAGATCATTGAGAAGGTGCACATCGCATAGGTAAGCCTGGAACTGTGACTATAAAAGCAAAATGATTTCTGATCAAGTTTAATGCCATAGCACTGCACCACTCAGAATTAGTCACCCATTTATATATGACCTTTTTTTTAAATCAGTCCACAAGTGAAATAACTCACTTCAGTTCAGATTCACTGTTGGCAGAAAGCACTCGTGCACTATACACCAGAGGTTACGGTAATGTACCAATATAAAGGGTGAATTTAACATTTTTTTTTAAAGTTGTGTGAAATAAAGTGACCTTAAGTTAAACGGATACTTGTATTACATGTCTGTGGTATGACTTCGGTAAAACAAGACTTGCCACTTAAAAGTAATGGGTCTTATTCTCAGGCGTGGATATGAAGAACATCACACAGGGTGTGCGGGGATTTTATAGTAGTTTTAAGTTCTGGGTGGATTGTAAAGCAAGAGATGCAGCCAAGCACCTTCGATCACTGGAGAAGTGCAATTGTCAAACACACTGCACCTCCTAGAGTGAGGTATTGCATAAATAATGTACATTACATGCTCAAATGTCTCTATGGTAATTTCCAATTTCCAGTATGTATGCATAATGCACTATATATATTACGTGCTTCTGTACTTGTGCCATGTGTATGAAAGGTAGTACAGCATATAAAGTCAAATATTACACACACACACACTTCAAATCCTAAACATAAATAATAATCCCTACAGTTATCTCTAAAACATTGAAACAATTACTATTTGTCCTGATGATAAGCAAAATACACTTAAGATGTATGTTAGTCATAATCGTTTGATTAATTTAATACCTGTAAGCATTCACATATACACACATTGTGAACTGTGCAATTTATTTATGTCGGTAATACACTCTATTCACCCCCCCTTCACACAATATACCTAATGAGTGTACAATATTATGTGCAGAATGTGCTGATACATTTACAGTACATCCCTTTCTGTCAGAACATTAATTCAGTATATGTCTGTCTGTCCATCAGTCAGTCTGTCGGTGTGACAGACATATATCCAAAAGAACTGGAAACCGCCCCAAATCAAGTTTCTCAAAGCAAGTATTCCAGTTTTACTTTCTCATATTTGTGTCACCCTTTCAAACATATACCATTCATATAGAACTTCCATTGTATAACATCTACTACATATGCTAGCTTAAAATCCAATACCTTTGCCTTGTGTTTCTTAAATATTCAGATTTTATTCGAACAGGATGTCTGTATTGTATACAGATGGAGCAGAAAGTACTTTAGGTTATGTTATGTGCCTTTAAATGTTATCATATAAGTCAATCTAACAAATCTGCCTACATAGAAAATATTTATTCATAGCAAGCCTCAGTCCCTTCTGCATAATTCATGAATGTGAGAGAAATCCAACAGAATCTGCAAGGTTCTGTTGGCAGGGAACTGCCAAGCGATACACAGCAATACCCTGCAAACTAAACTGTGCATAACTTGATGCAGCAACCACATGGATAATGTTAGAAAAATCAAAAAGAAATGTGTATAGTAATTTAATTAGCAGCACAATGTTGTTCATAAATAAGGCACATGAGGGAGAGAGAGAGAGAGACAGAGACAGAGACAGAGACAGAGACAGAGACAAAGAGATGGGGGGATTTGGAATAAATATATTCTGCATTGAGTTTCCATGTTGGCTACAATTATTTGCCATCCATCCATCCAGACATCCAGCCAGCCACCCATCTGCCCGGCTGTCTGTCTGTCTACCTACCAGTAATCATCACCTCGTCCCTCTATGATCTTTCCCCTCTCTCCCTGCCTCCTTTAGTTTCTTCTTTTACAACTGGCTTCTAACACTAACTCCAGGCTACACATGTCTAGCAATATTTGCAAATGTATTATTGTTATTTCATTACCGTTTATTTTTAATATTTGTATGGCATATTTATATTGTATCCTGAATGTTCACTTGTTCCAACCCCTCTCCCCCTCCCCCATCTCACCTGGAAACAAGCTTTTAGTTTAAATCTATCTGTCTGTCTGTCTATCTATCTAGCTAGCTATCTATCTATCTAAAATAGTATAGGGGATACAGAATGACCTGACAATATAGGCATATAGGCAATGTATCTTTTGCAGTTAATAATTTTTATTGAATAGTTTCAACAAGATACAAACAACATCACAGTACCATTTAGAAGCACGTAATCACAATACATATATTGTGAAACAACATAGTAGGTTTGAAAAAAATGACAAAATACAACAGTCATATTATGATCACTATGAAAAAATGACAAAATACAGCAGTAATATTAGGCCCTGTTCACACTGTGGGATGCTGGAAAATGGTTCTTTAAACCATTCTTTGAAACGGATTAAAGCTTACCATTTCAAAGCATCTGCACTGTGTAAAGTGAGTGTGAAAACGTGTTGGTGCCTTAACAAATCCATGTCAGCGTGTTCTCACTGCAGTGGTACTGGTGTCTACTAGTCTGTTTTCTGGCACTCTCAGCCCCTAAAAGCTGCCTACCATCATGCTTTGTGGTGACATTGAAAGCTGCAGAATTGTGCTCCAGAAACCATGTTGTCCTGTTCTCACTGACAGTAGATCCAAATTACAATCAGAACCATTCTGAAAACCATGCTCAAGCCTACCTCGAAGCAGGATTTGAGCACAGTTCACTAAAATGGTTCACAAGTCATGCTAAGTGAGAACGCAAACCGTCCTAGCAGCTATTTAAAACATTTTACCACTGATAAAACATTTTAAGTAGGACAGTGTGAACAAGACCTTATGATCACTATATGTTGAAGAAAAATAGAAGAGATTGATAAGGAATAACAGATAAAACATTTGTGATACAGGGACTGGAAAGTTAAGTACCTGTTACCTCATGTACAAGATATTTTCAAGTGTAAAGAGGTGGGATCAGAACCATGAAATGGCAGTCAAATGTGGCCTCTCACAAGTGATGATGTTGCATCAGACCATTGAATTCCATTTATATATCAGTTTGCTAGTAACTTCAAAATGTGCTTGTTTGAAGACCTGTTTCTCTTTTATCTTAACTGTTGGTGTCAGTGCTGCATTAGTATTGGGATGTCATCAGCACTGTGAAAGCTGCTCTCTAATTGTTTCTTTATTTCATTGTATTATACCTTGTCTTCAAAATATTGATTATGACAACATGAAGGACATAATATCATATTTTGAGGTTAGATAAAAAGATGTCCCTTAATCTTTTTATGCCCTTTGTTGGTGTTGAATAAATGGTCTGTCTGCCTGTCTAGTTATCTATCTGGACAGTTGGTCCTTATATGTCGTCATTGTCTATTTATGTATGTATGTTTGTATGTATGTATGCCTATCTGCCTGTCTATCCATATGTATCTGTCTGTCTGTCTCCCTCTCTGTCTGTCTCTGTCTCTGGCTCTCTCTCTCGCTCTCTCTCTCTCTCTCTCTATATATATATATATATATATATATACACACACTCACATATACACAAACACAGACACAACTTACATTGTTTTACAAGTTGAGTTTGGAGGACATTATTACTATTTCATTAAATCTCAGTAATAAGAATGCACTAGGAAATTGCAAGGCATGTATAGGCAGCTCTTAATTTAACCGAATAGCTGGAATTTTGCTGTTCCCGAAATATAACCCCCAAAAAATGTTAGCCCCTCATTTAAATAACTGCAGCAGCAAACAAAATAAAAACAACACGTTCAGTGATCTGAACGTTGCTAATTAAAAAAAAAAATATATAGAAACATAGAATTTGATGGCAGATAAGGACCGCTTGGCCCACCTAGTCTGCCCATTTTCCTACCTAACAGATAAGCTGCAAATCCTAGTTAACCAACAGCTTACTTCCTCCTACCCCCCACTAGGACTGCCTTATGCCAGTCCCATGCATTCTTGAAGTCCCCCACTGTTCTTGACTCCACAGCCTCCTCAGGGAGGCTGTTCCATGCATCCACAACCCTCTCAGTGAAAAAATACTTCCTCACATTACCTCTGAGCCGTCCCCCCTCTATCTTCAAATTGTGCCCCCTTGTTCTTGCACATCTCTTTTTCTGGAAGATGCTACCCTCTTGGACTTTGTTAATTCCCTTGAGGTACTTGAAAGTTTCTATCATGTCCCCTCTCTCCCTCCTTTCCTCTAGGGTATACATATTAAGCTCCTTTAGTCTTTCTTCGTATGTCTTCTGGTGCAGACCCTGCACCATTTTGGTTGCCCTCCTCTGGACAGCTTCCACTCTGTCTATGTCTTTGCGGAGATGGGGTCTCCAGAACTGCACAAGTACTCAGATGGGGTCTCACCAACTGTCTGTACAGAGGGATAACAACTTCCTGTTTATATATATATATATATATATATATATATATATTATATGTAGCGCAGTCGTGCTACTATATTTAGGGGTTATGAAGGCACTTCTAGATTAAAGTCAAACTTTTGCACATTAATAACTTTGGACCCATTCAACGGATTTGCCTGACATTTGGTATGCATGGTGGGGAATGGAAGATCTCTTGATCTGCCAAATTTGATTTTGGTTGGACTTATTGTCTTTGCACATGAAAACGCTGAAAAATGCAAAATTATCTAGTTTTGGAGGTATTTTGGGGGATTTTTGTCTGTGGCTCTGTATGGCCATCATGTGACATGCTGCTCTGTGAGATAGCTCATCTGAAAGAGCTTGACTGACTGAACATGTTGCTTTTTGATTGGTGAAAAAATATTAAGGCATTCAAAAGTTATGCCACTTTTAAGCTCCCATTATAAGTCAATAGGAAAATGTATATGGTTGTTTTGCAAACAAAGAATGGGGTTTGGGCCAGCTCGTCCCACCTGGAAATCAAAGAATTTGCAGCCTCTCGGTCAAAGAATGTTTGTCCCCAAGAATTCTTTGATCACGAGGTCTGCCATCTTGTTTTTGCATTTCTGATCGTAAATAATCAAATATCTTGGCACAGCAGTCACTTCTGGAGTAAAACTTGGATGGGTTTTACTCAGGGGGCTCCAATGTATTGACCTATGCATTTGGTTTGACATAAAATGGTCTAAAAATAGAGTTATAATGTTTTAAAGTCTTTGATCACGGCTCGCTAATGATCTTTGATTGCGAGCCTGCAAATTCTTTGATCGCAAGATTCTTTGATCACATTCGTGCATCGTGAGCGAGGGACGAGATGGCAGAATTAAAAAATCTAATTTCTCAGCCCAGGGGTGCCCTAGGAAGACAAATGAGGGTAGGTTATGTTCAGGGGGCTTCGTTCTGTCAAATCATGGTGGTAGTTTACCACGTTTATCTCATATTTTTGATTTTCAGTATTTTATATTCTTTGATCGTGTGCCAGCAAAATCTTTGATTGCAAGCCTGCAAATTCTTTGATTGTGAGATTCTTTGATCGCAATCCTGTATCTCGAGCGAGGGACAAGATGGTCAAATTAAAAAATCTAATTTCTCAGCCCAGGGGTGCCCTAGGAAGACCAATGAGGGTGGGTTCTGCTCAGCTGGCTTCGTTCTGTCGAACCATGGTGGTGGTTTACCACATTTCTGTGAAAATCTAGATTTTTAACATTTTTTATTCTTTGATCGAGAGCCTGCAAATTCTTTGATCGTGAGATTCTTTGATCCCGAGGGAGGGACAAGATGGCCAGATTTTATAATGGAATAGATAGGCTAATTTTCACAATTTTTAAGTTTAAATATTTCGGAAATGGTTTGGTCTTTTTTCTTCAGATTTGGAGGGTATTGATGGCATGTCCAGTACATGTGAAATGCAGTGTTTACATGTCAGAGAAAATATTTTTGTGGAGATATTGCGTGTTGCAATTTATGTTCTGCAGACAGTGTTTTGCCTTGTGGTAGTGCCTTGAAATTGATAGGGTACCTAGCCTTAGTGTCAATGAATGAAAATCTCAAACTTTAACATGTTATATCTCGGACACAGTTTGGTCTTTTACATTGAAATTTGGAGGGCATTGATGGTAGAGACACATTTACAAGTTGGTGGGAGCACGGGCCCAAGGGGCCCGTGCTTCCACCAACTTCCACAAGTTCTTAGTTTTCTATTCTTTCTCAAAACATAAGGACATTCTATGCAATAAACTGTGTTAATGCAACATTTAGAGTTAAATCACAAAAAGTCAGGAAATGCAACATCTTTAGGGTTGCCTCTCCCCCTAGACCATCAATCATCCCAAGACTGACAGATGATGGGGTGAGTCATTGGGGTTGTGAGCCCTAAATCTCACCCCATTCTTTTTCGCTATCCCTTGTCAATATCATTACACATGGAATGGGGTGACAGTTAGGCCTCACAACCCCAATGACACACCCCATCATCTGTCAATCTTGGGATGACTGGCGAGTCAGGGGGGCAACCCTAAAGATTTTGCATTTCCTAACTTTTTGTGGTTTAACCTAAATGATGCATTAACACAGTTTTTTGCATAGAATGTATATCTATATGCAATGAATATATATATATATATATATATATATATATAACACATTGCAAAAAATGTCATTAATGCATCAGTTAGGGTTGAAGTAACGAAAGTAGGGAAATGAGGCATTAGGGTTGAGACCCTAACACCCCTGACCCCACCCTCCACAGACCAACAAGTGATGGGGTGTGCTTCGGGTCATCAGCCCTAACTTTCACCCCATTCCATGTGTAAAAAAGCTGAAATGGTACAGTAAAGGAGAATGAAACATGGAAACATAGAAACATAGACTTTGATGGCAGATAATGACCACTTGGCCCACCTAGTCTGCCCATTTCCCTACCTACAGGATAAGCTGCAGATCCTAGTTAACCAACAGCCTATTTCTTCCTACCCCACACAAGAATTACCTTATGTCTGTCCCATGCATTTGTGAATTCTCCCACAGTTTTAGACCCCACAACCTCCTCAGGAAGGCTGTTCAATGTGTCCACCACCCTCTCTGTGAAAAAATACTTCCTCACATTACCCCTGAGGTGTCCTCCTTCTATCTTCAAATTGTGTCCTCTTGTTCTTGTACATATTTTTTTCTGAAAGATGCTACCCTCTTAGACTTTGTTGACTCCACTGAGGTACTTAAAAGTTTCTATCATGTCCCCCCTCTCCCTCCTTTCCTTAAGGGTATACATATTAAGCTCCATTAGTTTCTCCTCATATGGCTTCTCTTGCAGACCCTGCACCATTTTAGTTGCTCTCCTCCAGACAGCCTCCATCCTGTATATGTCCTTGCAGAGATGGGATCTCCAGAACTGGGCGCAGTACTCCAGATTGGTCTCGCCAATTGTCTGTACAGAGGAATAACAACTTCTTGTTTTCTGCTGGTGATGCCTCTCCCTATACATCCCATTATTCCCCAGCCCTCCCTACTGCCTTCTCACATTGCTTGCTAACCTTAAGGTCATCTGATATGATTAAACCCAGGTCCCTTTCCATTTTTGTTGTTACGACCTCCCCCCCCATTGTGTAATCTTCCCCAGGGTTTTTGTTTCCCAGGTGCGTTATTTTGCACTTCTTTGCATTGAATCAAGCTGCCATACTTCTACCATTCCTCCAACTTTGACAAGTCCCTTTCATCCTTTCCACCTCCTTGGGTATCAACCTGTTGCAGATCTTTGTGTCATCTGCAAGGGCATCCTTTCCTTCCAGTCCTCTGCAATGCTCACTTATAAAGTCATTAAAAGGACTGGACCCGGTACTGAACCCTGCGGTACCCATGTAACCCCTCTTTCTTCAGAGTGGACTCCATTTACAATTATCTTCTGTGTCCTGTTGTTCAGGCAATGTTTTATCCAGGCTACCACCTTGGGACTCACTCCAAGGCTGGTTAATTTGATTATTAATATTTTGTGTGGGACTGTGTCAAATGCCTTGCTATAGTCTAGGTAGGCCATGTCCACAGCCCCTCTTTGGTCTACTACTTTGGTCACCCAGTCAAAGAAGTCAATTATATTTATCTGACATGACCTTCCCACTGTGAACCCATGCTGCCTTGGGTTCTGTGCCCCACTGGCCTCTAGGTGCTCAACAATTCTTTCTTTCACAAGTGATTCCATGCAAGTCCATTCACAGAAGAAAGGGTTTTGAAAGAACTCTTGAAACTGAGGGTGAACAAAGCAATGGGGCCTGATGGGATTCACCCAAGAATACTAAAAGAACTAAGGGTAGAACTAGTAACACCACTGACTGCTCTCTTTAACAAATCATGGGAGGATGGAGTGGTACCTGAGGACTGGAGGAGGGCAAATGTGGTTCCACTTCACAAAAGTGGGAGCAAGACAGAGGCAGGAAACTACAGACCAGTTAGTTTGACTTAAGTGGTAGGGAAAATGATGGAATCACTTCTGAAGGAAAGAACTGCTGAGTACCTAGAGGCCAGTGGGGCACAGGACCCAAGGCAGCATGGTTTCACAGCAGGAAGGTAATGTCAGATGAACCTAATAGATTTCTTTGACTGGGTGACCAAAGTAGTAGACCAGGGAGGGTCCGTGGATATGGCCTACCTAGATTTTAGCATGGCATTCGACACAGTCTCACACAAAAGATTAATATACAAGTTAGCCAGCCTTGGAGTGGGTCCCAAGGTGGTAGCCTGGATAAAAAACTGGCTGGACAACAAGACACAAAGGGTAATAGTAAACAGAGTCCACAGTGAAGAAAGGAGAGTAACTAGCAGGGTACCGCAAGGTTCGGTACTGGGACCGGTCCTCTTTAATATCTTTATAAGAGACATTGGAGAGCACCTGGAAGGAAAGGTATGCCTCATTGCAGATGACACAAAAATCTGCAACAGGGTTGATACGCAAGGGGGAGTGGAAAGAATGAAAAGGGACTTGGCAAGGTTGGAGGAATGGTCAAATACCTGGCAGCTCAGATTCAATGCAAAGAAAAAAGGAGGCACAATTTGAAGATAGAGGGGGGACAGCTCAGAGCTAATGTTAGAAAGTATTTTTTCACAGAGAGAGTTGTGGATGCATGCAATGGGTCATGCATCTGGGAAACAAAAACCCAAGGGAAGAGTACACAATGGGGGGTGCGTTAATAACAACAACAAAAATCGAAATAGACCTAGGAGTAATTATATCACATGACCTACAGGTGGGCAAGCAATGTGAGAAGGCAGTAAGGAGAGCTGGGGGGATACTGGGATGCATAGAGAGAGGCATCAACAGTAGAAAACAGTAAGTTGTTATCCCTCTCTACAGACAGTTAGTGAGATGCCATCTGGAGTACTGCGTGCAATTCTGGAGACCCCATCTTCACAAAGACATAGACTGAGTGGAGGCTGTTCAGAGGAGCGCAAACAAAATGGTGCAAGGTCTACCCCAGAAGACATATGAGGAGAGACTAAAGCAGCTTAATATGTATACCCTTAAGGAAAGGAGGGAGGGGTGGACATGATAGAAACTTTCAAGTATCTCAAGGGAATTAACAAGGTACAAGAGGGTGGTATCTTTCAGAAGAAGAGATGTGCAAGAACATGGGGGCACAATTTGAAGATAGAGGGGAGAACAGCTCAGAGGTAATGTTAGAAAGTATTTTTTCACAGAGAGAGTTGTGGATGCAGGGAACAGCCTTCCTGAGGAGGTTGTGGAGTCAGGAACAGTGGAAGAATTCAAGAATGCATGGGACAGGCATTAGGCAATTCTAGTGGGGGGCAGGAGGAAGTAAGCTGTTGATTAACTAGAATCTGCAGCTTATCCATCAGGTAGGGAAATGGGTAGACTGGGTGAGCCAAGCAGTCCTTATCTGCCATCAAATTCTATGTTTCTATGTTTCAGAGGTCAGACTGACAGGTCTGTAGTTTCCTGCCTCTGTCTTGCTCCCACTTTTGTAAAGGGGAATCACATCTGCGTTCCTCCAGTCCTCAGGTACCACACCATCCTCCCATGATTTGTTAAACAGGGTAGTTAGTGGTGTCACTAGTGCTCCTCTTAATTCTTTTAGAATTCTGGGGTGAATTCCATCAGGCCCCATTGCTTTGTCCACCTTCAGTTTAGGAGTTCTTTCAGAACCCTTTCTTCTGTGAAAGGACTGAGATCATCCCCCCCATCCAGAGTGCTTCTGCTAATTGGATTAGGCACCTTCCCTCCTCCTCTTTTGTGAATACTGAGCAGAAGTATTCATTCAGTATCCCTACTTTCTCACTGTCCCTCTCTGCCCACCCACCGTCCATTCTATTCAGTCTCAATATCCCTCCCTTTGTCTTTCTACACTCCCTGATGTACCTATAAAAGGTTTTATCCTCCTTCTTAACCAAGTTGGCTATCTTTTCCTCAGTTTGGGTCTTTGCTAATCTGACTTCTTTCCCTGCTTCCTTCTGCCCTAACCAGTACAGTTCCCTGTCCTGCTCCTTCTGTGTTTCCTTATACTTCCTTAATGCTGTATTTTTCTCCCTAACCTTCCCTGCCACCTCTTTTGAGAATCATAGTGGCTTTTTCCTTTGTTTCGATTTGTTTATTTGCTTCACACAAAGACTTGTTTTTTTTTTTTGTTTTTTTTTTTAATTTAGTTGTTTAACTAGTTGCTTCTGTGATGGCAGTTTTGATGTTTCCCCACTGTTGATCCACCCCTCCTTCTAGCCTGTTTGCTAGTACTTTTCTAACAGACTCTCCCATCTTGCCAAAGTCAGCCTTCTTGAAGTCCAGTACCCTCACTTTCACATGGCTTGACTCTGTAGCTGAGTTTATCATGAACCACACTGTTTGATGGTCACTTGTTCCCAGATGGCTACCCACTTTTAGATCTGAGATCCTCTCACTGCTCCCATTTGAGAATACGAGGTCTAAGATTGCTCCCTCATGAGTGGGTTCCAAAACTATTTGTCTGAGGAATGCCACCTGTACGGCATCGAGAATGGCCCTACTCTTGGATGTAGCTGCAGCAAAGGTATTCCAGTTAACATCTGACATATTCAGGTCCCCCATCAACAGTTTCTCCCCTTTCTCTGCCATCCAAAGGATGCCTTCTATCATATCCTTGTCCATTCCCTCACCTTGACATGGGGGTCTGTATACAACCCCTATGCAGATTGTAGTGCCATTTCCAGTCTCTAAGGTGACCCACAGTGCCTCCTCTCCTCCCTGTTTACTCTTTTGTTCCATTGCTTTATCCCTTCCCTTACATAGAGAGCTACTCCTCCCCCCTTCTACCCTCCCTGTCTCTCCTGTAGGTTGTGTACCCTGGTATGTTAACATCCCAGTCATGGTTCTCTGTGGACCATGTTTCTGAGACTGCTGTGATATCCAGGCATCCCTCTCCCATCAAGGCCACCAGTTCAGGGAGTTTGTTACCCAGACTATGGGCATTGGTACTCATTACCCTCAATTTCTTGATGGCTTTATCCCTGTTTGCCCCATCTCTGTCCTTATTCCCTTTGTCATTTTCTCCATTTACCCCTTCCCTTCTCCCTATCAACATATCTGTCTGGGTTTAACCTTACTTACTACACTGATTTTTTTTGGGGGGCTACGATTTTCCTGCTCCTTTCCAGTGCCTCCCCCCTTGGCCAATTTAAATGCTTGCCAATGAAGCATTTAAACCTATCACCTAGGATCCTGGTTCCCCTTTTGGACAGATGCAGACCATCACACCAGTATAGGCCTGAATCCCTCTAGGTGGACACCCAGTCCCCAGTGAAGCCAAATCCCTGAGCTCTGCACCAGGTTTTCAACCACTGATTGAATTCCATGGTGTGGAGCACCATATCCTCACCCTTGCCATAGACAGGCAGCACCTCTGAGAAGGTTACAATGCATGCTACTTGTCTATGGCCCCGTCCCAACTCCACAAACTCTTCTTGCACTGCTCTGATCCCTTTCTCAGCCAGGTAATTTGTCCCTAGGTGGACAATAACATCTAGTTCCCTCCCCCATGCAGCTGCTCCAGCGATCCTGAGGATTCACTCCCTGTCCCTCCAAGCCATGATGCCAGGCAGGCACCTTACCACCCTCTCCCCTTCCTCCCTCAGTTCTACCCCCCAACAATGGAGTCCCCCACCAGGAGTTTATTCCTTCCCCTGTGGGCTCCCATGTCACCCTCCTGTGGGTCTTCTTTGTGGAGGTTCCCAGCATCCTCCTTGGTCTCCACTGTGGGTGCCTTCATAGAGGAACCACACTTTGGCAGAATGAGTGGGAGTTAGGCCCAACAACCCCAAGGCACATCCCATTGCCTATTGATCTGTAGAGGGTGATGGTGGGTTGGGGTGGTAGGATGGGGGGTGTTAGGGTCTCAACCCTAATGCCTCATTTCCCTACTTTTGTGGCTTCAACCCTAACTGATGCTAACTGATGCATTAATAAAGTATTTTACAATGAATTTCCTTACTTTTTGAGAAAGTGTAATATTGCCCTTTTACGGTTTGGAGAGCACAGTGCTTTGGAGCTCAGGATCCTACAGGCCCTGTGCTCCCATCTATCCATAAATGTACAGATATTGCAGTGAACTGTCATCTCTCTGTAGGAGTGCAGGGCACTCTGGGCCCTGTACTCCTGGTATTGCATAATGGATGGCCCAGCAGTCCCATTACTGCATAATGGTATCCATATGTGGGAGTGCAGGCCCCTCCAGGGCCTGCATTCCCACCTACCTATAATTGTGGAGACGCAGTACAGGCCTAGACACTTTCCAAGTAACTCTTGTGTTACAAATGGCTCAATATCTCAGTAACCGTAGCAACCTTGGAAGAAATGCCATTGCAGCTGTAATCATGGACTGGTAACCTAAAGGTGTACTAAGCTGTATTTAGTGAAAAATCTGTATCCCAAATGGTTTTCGAGATATAAGCACCAAAAGGCACTGTGTTTGCCATGTTATCTTATGGGAAGTTTCTCAACTTCGGAATGCCATTCTGTAAGTATGTAACCAATGCACATTTTTACACCAAATCTTTATAAGTCACATCTCTGGGACACCCCCTTTCTACCCTGCAAATTTCAAGCCAGAAGTCCTAACCAATTCTTTACAGGGAAGTGGCAAAGAAACAGCAGCCTTTAAATATCCCTGTTCCTGAGCTGTCAAAATCCTTGTTCATGAGCTGAATCCCTGTTCATGAGGTGTCAGAACCCCTGTTCATGAGAAATCCCAGTTCACAAGATAGGGCCATCTCATGAACAAAGATTTTGACAGTTTATGAACAAGGACTGGCTCGCAAACAAAGATTTTGACAGCTCACAAACAGGAATTTTAGGGCCATCTGGTCATCATCCCACTAACAGGGATTTTAACAGCTCATGAACAAGGATTTCTCACAAACAAGGATTTTGACACCGCCTAACAGGGATTCATTTTTAGAACCCCTGTTTGTGAGCTGTCAAAATCCCTGTTCAATCAGCCAAGTCCCTGTTCATCAGGTGTAAAAATCCTTGTTTGAGACAAAACCCTGTTCACGAGATAGGGCCATCTGGTCGTCATCTCACGAACATAGATTTGGGCAGCTCATGAACAAGGATCAGAAGCGAGTCATGAACAAGGAGTTTTAAAATTTCAAAACCACATTTTGGGGCCAAAGTAAAGTAAACCAAAGGCATGGGTTTGTAGATGACGTCCCCCTGAACAAAACACATGCTTGGTTTACCTCACACTTCTCTGAGTCAACTTATAACGTTATGTTTGACAAGAAAAAGTGAAAACAGGATGGTGGCTCATAAACAGGGAATTTTTCTCATGAATAAGGATTTTATAAAGCCATGTTCACAATCTGTCAAAATCCCTATTCTTGAGACAAATACTTGTTCGCAATTTATACACCTATGCAAAAGACTGAACTGAGCATGCTCAGAACCCAACATTTCGAAATTTAATAACTTTGGAACAGATTCATATTTTTTCACCAAACCAATGCTGGCTTGTTACTTGGGGCAGCCTCTTTCTATCTTGAAAATGTCAGACCAAAAATCTATACTGTGTGGCTGCAGCACGATGGGTAAAAATCAGCATAAACTGGAGAAGAAAGCAAAAAACTCACTTTTTTCACTATGTGATGCACAAAAACTGCTCATCTGATCAAAGCAAAACTTGGCACATCAAGATATATACCCCACGGGATGGCACATACCACATTTTGAGCAAATCCATTGAATAGTTTCAAAGTGATTAAAGTGCAAAATTTGGGGTTTAACATTAAACTGCTTACTCAACCCAAACTATAGTGGCTACCGCTCCACAATTATATGATATATATATATATATATATATATATATATATATATATATATATGTACAGTGAAGCACACCAGGATGAAGCACAGCACTGCAGAATTCTTCAATACAGTTACTGCAGCAAACAATGCAATTTCAACAGGAGTTAACCCCTTTTGTCATGCAGTAAATCTATGACACTTCACTTCATCCTGGTGGGCTTCATGTTAGATGGAATTCACCCATGTCCTTTAAAGGAACTTTCAAGATCAATGTGTGTCTTCTTAACAATCCTGCACATTAGGGTTGACAATCCCCAAGGAAGATCCCACCACTGATTTGCCAAGACTCTGGAGACCCAAAACAATAATGTTTTGTTTTTCCTTTTGCTGATTGTGGTGGGGGGTTATTAGGGTTAGCACAGCCTTGTTATTACCCCATCTTATGAACTCCATACTGATACTTTTCAATTCAATACAGAAACTTCATTTCACACCACAGGTGTGAAAACACATTTTGGCCAGGATTTGAAAAATGACAGCTGTCATGTTCATGAATAGGTATAAAAATGACTATGTTGAAAATGTGAGTTCAAAATATTTAAAATTACTCAAGTTATAAGCAAGTGTAGTACAATTTTAACATATGTACATAACTTTGCCAGTTTTACATATTTTGACCCCAAATGTTCAACATTGCCTTCTTATAACCACACCTCATGAGTGAGGATGGTGCAAATTTTCAAATCCTGCCCAAAATTTGATTTCAACAAGCGACCACAAAAATCACCTTTCAGGCTTGATTTGCATAGTTCCACCACCATTGGTCATGAGGCGGGATCCCAAAAAGGTCATGCTGAATATCTGGTGTCAAAATATGCAAAAATGACAATGTTATGCATCACAGTTCAAAACCCTATTAAAATACATTGAACCTCACTTACCTTAGTTTCTCATATTGCAGTCAGTGGTTCCAGCAGCAAGATGGATGTTCTATCACAGAGTGGATCTTTGCCCTGTGACCTGTTAAGGTGATGAGGGTGTGTGGGGATGTTCTGGGGTTGTGGGGAGGTGGGTGCTGAGTGGGGGGTGGGAGGTCAGATCAGCTAGGGATTGTTTTCTGTTTTGCAGTTTAAAAAAAATTGATGGTTTTCTTTATTTCAGACTGGGACAGCAAACAGAGGGTGGGGGTACCACAAGACACCAGGGAAAGACAAAGTTAAGTTAAGTACTGGGATGGTAATTGGAGGGTGGGGGTGCTACTACACACCAGGGAAAGATAAATCAAGTATGTGAATGGCGATTGGGTGGTGGGGGGTGCCACTAGACACCAGGGAAAGATAAATCAAGTACATGGACAGCAATCAGAAGGAAGGGGTACCACTAGACAACAAAGATAAATTAAGTACAGGAATGGCAATCAGAAAGAGGGGGTGCCACTAAACACCAGGGAAATACAAATATATTGGGGGATGGCAATCATAGGGTGGGGTGCTACTAGACACAAAGGCAACATTACCTACAGAATGGGACAGGAAAGGAAGGACAGCAGAAAACACCAGGAAAAGGATGACTCACTTCTCTCACTGCAGCCCACAGCATAAGTTCCAGCTGTGGCTGCAGATGTCAAGAAAGTCTTGCTGTTCTCATATAGAGAATGTGGGTGAACATCTCCTCTCACTAAGCTGGGCCTGCACTCACACAGATGCATACTGTTATGCAAAAATGGGCAGCTTGAAGGGTCCTGGAGGGCCCACACTTCCACCAACACATACCCATTACCAGCTACATTACACTTTCTCAAAAAGTAAGGAAATTCATTGCAAAAAACTTTGTTAATGCATCTGTTAGGGTTGAAGTGACAAAAGTAGGGAAAAGAGATGTTAGGGTTGAGCCTCAAACTCCCCCCACCCTATCACCCCACCTCTCATCCTCCACACACCAACAGACATTGGGGTGTGCCATGGGGTCATTAGGTTCAACCTCACTCCATTTCCTCCTATACTGTACTATGTCAGCCTATTTACACATGGAATGGGGTGAGAGTTAGGCCGAATGACTCCATGGCACACCCTGATGCCTGTTGGTGTGTGGAGGATGAGAGGTGGGGTGGTAGGGTGGGGGGTTAGGAGCTCAACCCTAACATCTCATTTCCCTACTTTTGTCACTTCAACCCCAACTGATGCATTAACAACGTGTATACTGTACATTGTGTGTGAGTGTGTGTGTGTGTGTGTGTGTGTGTGTGTGTGTGTGTGTGTGTTTGTGTGTGTGTCAAGATAGATAGATAGATAGATAGATATTGTATAGGGGTGTTGCCACACCCCTATAGTTAGGGTTGAGTCGGGTGTTTAATGGTAAACCCCAAATTTTGCAGTTTAATAATTTCACAACCATTCAACAGATTTGCATGACATTGTACATGCACAGTCTTGTGGGGTAGATCCCTGGATGTACCAACTTTTGTTCTGATCAGATGTAGGGGGTACCAAGTTTTGAATACTGCAAAAAAGTGAAATTTCAGGGTTTTGTGCTGTTTCTTTGCTGTTTTTATTTAACTTGCCTGGCACCCAGGCCATTTAGAATTTTGGTCTGATATTTTTAGAGGAGAAAGGGCCTGTTCTACAGATATCCTTTTGCTGATTTGGTGAAAAAAATATTAATCCATTCCAAAGTTATTTAATTTTGAAATGTTAGTCCTGAGCATGTTCAGTAAGCACTTCAAGATAGCTTTATGAAACAAAAAAAGAATCATTTTTCATGAGGGAAAATTTTTTTTTTTGTTTGCTGCCATCTTGTTTTCCATTTTTTAATAAAAAAATATTGCATAACCCACAAAAATGACATCCTGCTAACAGACCAATACATCTATCTTGCTTATTGGGACTCCACGTAGTAGATTATGCACTTAACTGTTGGAGAAATGACCTGGAAATGTTTTCTTCTTACAATTTAAATAATTTTTCATGACTTGCTTCAAGTATGAACATTTTCAAAAGAATGAATGAAAATATCATACAAAAATTTTAATTTTTGTCACTGTTCCCATATTTATGTAATTTTTCCCCGATATCTAGTGGTGCCCCCACCCTCTGATCATCATACCCTTAATTACATAATTGTTCCCTGGTGTCTAGTGGCACCCTCATGCTCCAATCACCATGCCCATAATTATTTAATCATTCCCTGGTGTGTAGTGGAACCCTCCACCCCTCCAATCACCTTCCTCATAATGCTTAGTATTTTTCTGCTGTTTAGTGGCACCCCCACTCTCCAGTCCTCATCCTCATAAATATTAAATGTTTTCCTAGTGTCTAGTGCACCCTCTACCCTCCAATGTCATCCCCATAATGATTGTATTTTTCCCTTGTGTCTAGTGGCACCCCCACCCTCCAGTCATCATCCTTGTTCAGATATATTATTTCCCTGGTATCTAGTGGCACACCCACCTCTCCAATCAACATCCTTTCTGAAATAAAGAAAACAGCCCCTCAGTATTTTTTTTTCTTTAAACCTGTAAAACAGCAAATGGTCCCTCGCAGATCCGACCACCCCACTCTGACTTCCCACTCAGCACCCACCACTCTGCACCTCCCACACGCCCCACACAACCTCACTCACCTGAACAGGTCCCAGGGTGAAGATCCCCTTTTTGATGGAAGATATGTCTTGCTGCTGGAATCACTGTCTACTATATGAGAAAATAAGGTAAGTGCTGTTCAATGTATTTCAATGGGGTTTTCAACTTTAATGCAAAATGCAACTTTGCCATGTTTGCATATTTTTATGTCAAATTTGGAACATGGCCTTTTTGGGACCCCAACTCATGAACAATGGCAGTGGAATTAGGCAAATCCTGCCTGAAAGGCAATTTTGTGGTCACTTGAAGAAATCACCTTTTGGGCAGGATTTGAAACATTTCACTGCTCTTGTTCATGAAATTGGGTCATAAGAAGGCTATGTTGCAAATGTGGGGTCAAAATATGTAAAAATGGCAATGTTATGAGCATCCATTTAAATTTTGCTATACCCTTGTAACTTTGAAAATGTTAAATATTTTGACCCCAAATTTTCAACATAGCCTTTTTTAACATCATCTCATGAATGTGACATCTGTCATTTTTCAAATCCTGCCCAAGCTGTCTTTTCATGCCTGTGAAGTGGAATGACACTGTGGTGGCATGGAATCACATGTTTGGTGTGGATTTCAACCTTTTTAGTACTGGTTACATGAGGTGTGGTAAGAAGAAAGATATGCTGACAATTTGGTTGCTTTCATTCAACAAATGGAAATGCAAGGTCCTCTGGACCCTGTGCTTTCATAGTAACATATATATATGCATCTATGGAGAGAAGGGAGTGCAGGGGCCAGAGGGCCCTGTGCTCCCACAGGCAAATAAGGATACAATTACTCTGTCTTAAAAACTATGGATGGATGGGATCTCAGGACCCTCTGGCCCCTGCACTCCCACAGGCAAATAAGGATACAAGTATAGTATCTTAAAAAGCAAGGGAATTCTTTACAAAAAAAGGCATTAATGCATCAGTTCAGGTTCAGGATTGAACAACAAAAGTAGAGAAATATGATGTTAGGTTTTCCAACAATAAGACCCCTGCCCCACCCCTGAAACAAATGAGGGGTGAAGTCTTCCTTGGGGTTGTGAACCCTAATGCTCACCCTATTCTGTGTACTCATGAAACATACACACCTGTCTCCATCACATCTCAGCTTTTCTGTTAATTCAATGGGGTCAGCTTTGGGGTTGACAACCTCAAGGAAGACTCCACCCCTCATTCACTTCTGGGGTGGGGCAGGAGTCCTAGGGTTGGAAACCCTAAAATCAAATGTTCCTACTTTTGTCACATTTTCCTGAATCCTATATGATGCATTAACACAGTTTTTTCCAAAGAATATAGACAGATAGGTAGGTAGATAGATAGATAGATAGATAGATAGATAGATAGATAGATAGATAGATAGATAGATAGATAGATGGATGTAGATGTAGATGTAGATACATATATAGATACATATATAGATAGACATAAAGGAATTCTAGAGGTCAGAGGTAAGGGGAAATAGACTTCTAGGAAAACAAACTGAACTTACAAGCTCAAATGGGCAGACTAGGTGGACCATAGGCCCTTATCTGCCGACACTGTCTATGTATCTATGTAAAGCAACAAAAGTAGGTGCATGTGACTTTAGGGTTTTCTACCCTAACACCTGACCTCCACCCTGCAGGCAGCAACAGAAGAAACCATTATGGTTTGCCCTCTCTTGCATCTTCACAAATCAGTTGTGTGGTGTGCCTTAGGGTTGTCAACCCTAACACTCACCCATTCTATCATTAAAGAAGCTGAGATGTGTAGAGTACATGAACATAGAGTGAGCATTAGAGATAACAACCCCAAGGCACACACCACACCTGATTTGTGAAGATGCAGGAGAGGGCAAACTGTAATGGTTTCTCCTGTTGCTGCCTGCAGGGTGGGAATCGGGTGTTAGGGTTGAAAACCCTAATGCCTCATTTCCCTACTTTTGTCTCTTTAACCCTAAATGGTGCATTAACTAATTTTTTGCAATGAATATCTATCTATCTATCTATCTATCTATCTATCTATCTATCTATCTATCTATCAATCTATCTAGCTATATGTTATACAGGTGCAGTCAAGCCTGTTTATTAGGGTTCAACGGTTACTTCTATGTTAAACCCAAAGTTTAAAATTTAATAACTTTGCAACCATTTGACTGATTCACATAACATTTTACATGCACTTTCTTGGCCCAAAGATCTCTTGATGTGGCAAGTTTTGTTCCAGTCGATTTAGCATGTGTAGATGTACGCAGTGTCAAAAAATGTGAAAATTACTAATTTTTGTTCAATTTTTTGTCACAGTGCTGCACAACAATGGCTTGGGGTTTTGGTCTGAATTTTTCAGGGTACATAGGTCTTGGGTCACAGATGTGCCTTTTGAAGGTTTGATGAAAAACTATTAATCTGTTCAAAAGTTATTACATTTTAAAGTTTCCCATTATTTCCTATGGGAAAAGTTAGATGTGCTGCGTGAAACAGGAGTTATAGATTGCGAAAAAGTATTCTTTGATTGAGACACAAAATTTGATCACACTTTGCACTTTAATAACTTTGTAGCCACTCTTGCAATGTACACGAAACGTGGCATGTGCCATCAGAGACCAAAGATCTCTTGATGAGGCAAATTTCTTTCCAGTTTGATGTGTGGGTGGACAGATACAGAGTCCTGAAAAGTGTACATAACCATTTTTTACATACATACATGCATACATAGTTGTCAGCAGATTAGGCCAAATGGTCTGTCATGTGTGCTTGAACTCAGCCCGCTGATAAAGTACAGTAGCTGCTCTACCTTCCTTCTTTAACCAGTCACCCTCCACTCAACCCCCACCCATCCCTGCCCTTCTTCTAAACTTCCACCTTCACCTAGCCTTTATGTCTGTCCCATCCTCTCTTGAACCTGTCCAAGGTATCTAGTTTTACCAGCACATCAGGAAGTGTATTCCAGGGTGCCACATCCTCTCCATAAAGTAATTCCCCCTCACCACCCATCTATGCCATCCACATACCAGTTTTAGATTGTGTCCTCTCATAGTCCCCTCCTCTTTCAGTTTTATCAAACTGTCCATTTTCACTCTTTTCACTCCATTCAGATATTTGAATCAAATCAAATCAAATTTTATTTGTAGTGCACTTTTCAACATATCAGATCATCTCTATCATGTCCCTCCCCATCCCTCCTGTCCTTCAGGGAGTACACATTTAGCTCACTCAGTCTATCACCATATGCCAGATCCCCCAACCCATTGATAAACTTTGTAGCCCATCTCTGTACTCTCTCCAGCATTGCAATGTCCCTCTTTAGGTGAGGCCACCAGAACTGTACACAGTACTCCATGTTTGGCCTCACCAATGAGTTGTACAGGGGAAGAATAACCTCCCTGCTCCTTGACGTTATACCCATAGATATACACCCTACCATTTTTTCACCTTAGCTGCTGCCCTTCTGTGCTGTTCAGAATTATTTCCTTTGGTATCAATCATCACCCCCAAATCCTTTTCCATTGTGAAGACTGCCAACTGAACAACCCCAGCTGGTAGTTATACCCAGGTTTTTTATTTGCCAGATGCAGAATGCTGCATTTAAGTGTATTAAACTCCAGTTGCCATGTGTGTACTCATTCTTCCGGCCTCAATAAATCACCCTGTAATGTCCTCCTACCATCCTCACTGTCCACCTCTGCCCCCACCATGGAATCATCAGCACACAGACTCATCTTACTCCCAAATCCCACTCTTATGTCTGCAATGTACAAGCTGAAGAGGATGGACCCCAACACTGAGCCCTGCGGGAACCCACTGATGATCCTTATGTGGGTTGAGGCCTCTCCCCCCACCACCATCCTTCACTGTCTGTCTGCAAGCCAGTTTGCCACCCACCCTACCAATTTTTCCCCCATCCCTAGGTTTCTCAATTTTCAGATCAGCCTCTCATTCGGGACCGAGTCAAAAGCCTTGCTAAAGTCCAAATATAGAACATCAACAGGCTTTTTGCTATCCAGGGATCTGGTCACCCAGTCGAAGAATTCAACCAGGTTTGTTTGACATGACCTCCCCTGGCAAATCTGTGTTGGTTGTCATCCTACACCCTAGAAGCCTCTAGAAACTCCACCATCCTTGCTTTTAAGATGGACTTCATCACTTTCCCCACTATGGAGGTTAGACTGACCAGTCTGTAGTTTCCCAGTTCTTCCATAGGCCCACTTTTGTGCAGAGACACTACATGTGCCATCCTCCAATTGTATGGAATGCAACCTGATTGGAGGAAGGAATTGAATAGATCCACTGGTGGGGCTTCCAGGACATCTGCCAGTTCCCATAGAACCCTTGAGTGTATGTCATCTGGACCTGGAGCCTTATCCACCCTCAATGTCTTGAGGGCCTCCCTCATCCTCCCTTCCTCTATTTCACTATCAGTGAGTGCTTCCCCTCCCATGCCCCCAAGCCTAACTCCTCCTTGAGGCAGTGGCCCATCCCTTTCCCTCATAAAACCGAGCATAAGGAATCATTTAATACTTCAGCCTGCTCTACTGCTCCTTCTACCCATCTCACCTCCTTCTTTAACCTACTGATCTGTCCCTACCTTTTTTTCGCTCACTGACATATCTGAAAAATTATTTCTCCCCTTTCCAATCCCCTGTGCTAGTCTAACCTCCTTTTGAGAGTTTGCAGCTCTAACTGTTCTGCTGACTTCCCTGAGGATCCTGTGGTACACATCCCGGTCTACCTCACTGTGGGAACATTTGTACCTTCTGTAGGCCATTCTTTTGTCCCACACCCCCTCTTGCACTATGCCTATCCACCAGCAGGGTTTCCTGGCTTGGACCATCTTGTTTTGGGATCTGACACAGGTTTTTGTGGCCTCCAGGATGCCCAGCTTCAGAATCTCCCATTTGTTTCTGTGTTTATCCTAGGTTTGATCTACCCCACAGGTTTTCTGAGGATTTTCACCATTTCTCCGAAGTTTTCCCACCTGAAGTCCAGTACCATGGTCTTTGTCTGATTCCACTGTTTACCCAATTGTAATGTAAAACAAACCATAGAATGATCATTACCAGCTAATGGATTATTTACCACCAGGCTCTTAACCTGATCTCCATCAGCTAGCACCAAGTCCAGGATGTTTCCTTCCCAAGTGGCCTCCCCAACTAGTTGAGTCAGAAATTCATCCTGGAGGATGTTGAGAATCTTTTGCTCTTGGGCAGATGAGGATGCCATGGTGTTCCAGTCAGTCCTTGGCATGTTAAAATCACTAACCAAAACATTCCCATCGCTTCGCCTATTACAGTTCTTTTTCAGATTTTCAATCAGATCCTTGTTCTTACTCTCTGACTGTGTGGGGGACCTGTAGATCACCCCTAGATTTACATTCCTCACCCTTCCATTCTGTAGTGTGGCCCAAACTGCCTCCACATTACCATCCCCTTCCTTCTCCTTCCTACTACACACTATCCCTTCTTTAACATATAAAACCACCCCTCCTTCCCATCCATCTGTCCTATCCCTCCTAATTGTTGTGTACCCTGGTAGCCTGATGTCCCAGTCATGGTACTGGGTGGCCCACGTCTTCGTGATTGCAGCCACATCCACTTCCCCTTCTACCAACAGAGCCTGCAGCTTTGGCATTTTATTGCCAAGGCTTTGTGCATTAATCAAAACACTTTCCACCCATTCTCACATTTTCCTCTAACCACCACCCTTCCGCCCCTGATTGGATCTGACTTATCATCCACTACACCTCCTGATTGGGAGAAGAGCCTACACCCTCCTATATTACTCAGGATCTGTGTACCCTCCAGTCCTCCCTCCATTTAGTTTAAATTTAAATCTCACCACCAAGACATGTACTCCCTTAGCTTCTTCTTAAGTACCTCCTTCCCATCTTTACTCAAATGAAGCCTGTCCCTTGCAGAAAGATCCTTGTTCTCCCATGTGTTCCCCCAGTCCCCCACCAAATCATACTCCATAGCCAGACACCATTCTCTTAGCCAGCTGTTTATTTCCCTGATGCTCTGCTTCCTCTCCAGAGTGCCCTTTGGTATGGGCAGAATTTCAGAAGAAGTAACAGAGCAATTTTCCAGCAGGCATAACCTTGCCAGTTCCCTGTACCTGGCCTGTTCATCTTTTACACTGTTCTCTGCCACATAATTTGTGCCAATATGTACAACAATGTGAGGTACCCCTCTGTGCTTCTTTACTAAGGAATGTATTAAGTACCCTACTCTGAAAACTGTAATCCCCAGCATACCTTCCACACTTATAGAACTCCCATCACCCCCATTTGTACCCTCCATCTGATTCTTTGAAGGATGGAGTCCCCCAAAACCAGGACCCTCCTGTCCCCATGATCATTGCTTGGTCTGTCTGTATCTCCTGCAGTCTCACTACCTGGCATCTGTTTACCACCCCCAATTGCTGTTACCCTGGTTAATCCCCTGATTTGTCCTACTACTGCCTGTGCTACTCCCCCCTCTGGAGTATGAGCATCAACCCCTTCTTGCTTCTTCATGCCACCTACTGATTTCTTTGGACCTCTTTGCCCCACTATTCCCAGCTCCTCTGTATTCCTAAGCTCATCCTTTCCCTCCTTAACTATCTTATCAGGGTCTCTACTTACTACCTGGCCTAACTACTACTCTCTCCCCTGCTCTCTCTCCTAGCATCTACGGTCTCCAGCATACCTTCCTAATCCCCCGAGACTTCTCTCTTTTGCAGCAGTGTATACCTATTCATCACTCCAATCCCCATTCATCTATGCCATCCAGCACTAAACCTGCCCTATCAGGTTTGCTTTGCTTTCTCCTAACATCCTCAGTCTCCCGTGTTTCTGTTTTTTCATTTGAGTCATGACACTTTGTAGTGGTGTATATCAATTCATCAGCATCTCACCCCCTGCAGCCCCATTGTCCATTTCTACAAAAGGCCCAGCAAGTCTGCCTTGTTCCCACCTAGCAAACTCAGGCTCCTGAGTTTCCGCCTGGCCCCCTGAGTCATTCCTCTTTTGAAATGGTGCATCCCTGTTTGTCACTACCACAGTCCCTGCAGCCCCACTGTCCAATTGAACTCCTTCTGTAGCAAGTCTGACATTTCTATCACCCTTAACTCCATCACTCTTCCCTCCCACACTCTTCCTATCCATTGCTTGCCTCATCTTGTTTGACCACCCCTCGCTGAGCACCTTGAGCAGCAAGGTTCTCCCCACCCCTCTTACTAACTACTTCCTGAACACTCCCGTGTTGCCCGCTAATTTGTCTATGTCCTGTTCCTTTTTCAACTCTTACCCCTCTCCCATTTGATCCCTCAATTATTTCCCGATGAGCTTCCAAATAGCTACCCTGTCCCCCCCAAGGTACCATTCCCTTGGTGAAGTGATCCACCACCCTCCTTAATTCCCAAATCTCCCTTTATGGATGAAGCACTCTCACAGAAATAGGGCATGCTCCTGGTCTCCAGAGTGTGTTCAAATGTACAGCTGTTCCACAACCACTGCATCATACTATCCTACCTTGCCCCATGCCTGCCCTGTTCCCATAATAACCCCTCCAGTGCTCTGCTCTATCCCTCTACCCTTGTGCACTCTCCAACCATTCCCTCCCCATTCCTTCTTTTTCTCTCCACCAACTTTCTCTCCATCCTGCTACCTTTCTTCCTTCTCCACCCACCCTCTCCTCCCAACCTTCTACCAATGTGACCGCTCCACATCCTCTCCTGTTCCATTTCTGTTTTTTTATTTTTATTTTATTTTATTAATATCTAGGATTACAAATACCTTTGAGAAGGAACTGCTCATTTACAAAGGTTCCACGTCAAAGGATGTAGGGTAACACATACAAAGGTCAACAATGGTTACAGTCTTAAAAACACAAAGATGTCTAAGCATTTATTATACATCCAAAAATGGAGAGAGACGACATAAGCCAGCTTCAGACAAGTTCCAGGGTGAACAGTATATAGTTAGTATAGGGTAGGAGGGAGTCAGAAAGAAGTAGGCAGGCTAAAGGGCCATTGTTAGTGGGTAGAGGTGGGTGGCAAAAGTGTGAGGTGGATGGGCTGGAGGGCCCCATATCTGAAAGTGCCATTAGAGAGGGGAGGGGTGGATGAGGCAGTGAAGTGTGGGGGGTTAGGGGTGAGAGTGGGGGAAACTGGTGCCAAAAAAGTGAAGCTCTAACGGAGGGTACAGGTCACCTTCAACTAGGGTAAAATGAGGAGGCAGTTATGTAGGAGAAGCAGTCACATTGAGTGGTAGAGGTGAGAAATAGTTGGAGTTGCCTTTTAAAGGGACCAAGCATCGCAGTTGTGTTTCTTTGTGCATGAATGACCTCTGACTCATTGTGGTCTGGCATCTGGGGACCTGGAAGGTTTGATATAGAGCACTGCATGTAAGCTGAGTATTGCTGTTGGCAGTAAGGAGCTTTGCCACTCCTGAAGGCATGAGCCTGAGAAGAACTTTTTTGGTTAACAAGCAGGTCTGGTATTGTATTCTACTAAGAAGTGGTAGCCATCCAGCCTGGGTGTACAGATCACAGGTGTGTGTTGGGTGGGTGACACCCATTAGAAGCCTACAGGCCTTGTTGGGTATCACCGATATCCTCCATAGGGCAGTAGGGGAAGAAGAGCCATAGATGACTAGACCATAGTCGACAATGGAGGTGACAGAGCTATAGATGGCCAGTCTAAGGGCATCAGTGGTCATTCAGTGTTTGTGCTTGTGGAGCAGGCCGATATGTATATTGGTGGCCTTAGCTACATTACCAATGAGCCGTGTGTAAGAAAGGAAACTGTCCAAGGTGATGCTGAGATATTTAAACTCAGGAACATGTTCAAGAGAAGTCCCCATGTGGTTTTTGATGGTGAGAAATGGAGGTTTATACTTGCTTCGTGCATTGCAGAATATCATGACCTTAGTTTTGCTGTAGTTCAGTATGAGATTATGTAAGCTAAACCACTCTCCAACATGCCTGAAATCACACTGCAACTGACTTTCAAGTTGTTTAGAGACTTGATTGCTAGTAAACAGTACTGCATCATCCACATAGAGTAATATTCTCTGTTGGCAGATGCTAGGGAGACTGTTCAGGAAGAGAGAAAAGAGTAATGGCCCCAGTATAGACCCCTGCAGGACACCTGAGAGGACTGGTTTTTCATCAGAGATGATGTCGGCAATCCTAACATGTTGGACCCTTCCCCCAAGGTAGCTAGCAAAGCAGGGAAGTGCATCCTTGGAGAGCCTGAGAGTGGTTAGTTGCCCGAGTAGGAATGGGTGGTTAACAGTATCAAATACCTTTTTCGGTTCAATGAATACTGCCCCCCCCAGATTCCTTGGTCGAGTGTGTCATGGATGAATTCAGTAAATTCCAGCAGTGCTATGGTGGTACTATGCCCTTTTCAGAAGCCATGCTGTTCTTTGCACTGGATTTCATATTTGTCCAGGAACTCAACAAGCTGGTCCAAGACTATTTGTTCCAGAGCTTTAGATGGGGGGGGGAGGATGGAGATGGGCATGTAGTTGGTGTGCAGTGACTTGTCTCCACCTTTGTGTACAGATGTGGTAGTCGCCTGTTTCCAGACTGATGGGAATTGACCCAATCTTAAGGAAAGGTTGAAGATCTTTGTCAGGGGTTCAAGGATTTCATCTAGGACTAGTACAAGCAACTTCAGGTCGAGTGAGCCACCACTGTAACCAGTTTTGTGGATGGCCTTGCATATATAGTTTCTGGCTAAGTGTATTGGGATCTCTTTGAAAAAGAACTGTAGAGCTGTGTGTACTTGGGATGCAGTGTCAAAGGGGGAATTGGTGGTGGGGGGTTGAAAAAAATCAGGTGAAAGGACACTGCCAAGGTTGGAGAACACATTGTTGAATGTATTGGAGATGGTACCTTGGTCTAGCATAGGTGTTCCATCAATGTTGAACATGGTGAGAGGTGCCTTAGTATCCTTGCCTGTGAGGTCCTTCAAGTTATTCCAAAATTTTTTCCCATCAACCCAAGAGTTGGAGAGTGCCTCCCTAAAACATTTGCTTTTAGCCTTCCATATAGCGCGGGTTCAGCCATTTCTTGCAGATTTGTATTTTTGAATGTCCCCTTGCTCTGATGTGGCACAAGCAGAGTGCCAGAGGTGCTCCCTTTGTTTGAGCTGTGCTATAAGTTCAGAGTTTATCCATGGGTTAGACCTGCTTTTAACCTTCATCTTTTTAAGTGGTGCATGGATATCACAGGTCGCCATAAAGTGCCTGATGAACAGTTCCAAGGCTTTGTTTGTATCATTGAATGAGGCAATTATAGACCAGTCCAGCCTGCTTAGATGTGATTTTAGCAGCTGAAGGTGCCCCTGCTTGAGTACCCTGGTGTGTATTATTTTAGGATGGGGCTTGGTTAATTTGCTAGCTCAAGAGCAGATAACAGGTGAGTGGTCACTTAAAGTATAAAGGAGTACAGACACCTTTGAGATTCTTTTGGGGTGGTTTGACAGTATTCAATCAAGTAGAGTGTAGGTCCCCATCCCATAACTGCACCTAGTGTAGGAGGAGACAAGCTGTGTGAGGTGTTGTGCCATGACAGCATCCTTGTAGGTGCAGGCCTCAGGTGAAAGCCAGTTTATGTTAAAATCACCCAGAATTATGGTGTCTGAATTATGGTGTAGTCCCATGAGGTATTCCATGATGCTGTTGAAACCACTGGCCTGGTCCTTTGGGAGTATGTATACACAGGCTATAGTAAGATTTTTATTATGGACCCCTAGGAGAATTTTGATAGCGAGGACCTGAGATGGGGATCTGGGTTAGAAAATGGGATGGCATGTCCCATGAGGATATCTCTCAGGTAGATGGCACAGCCACCACCCCATTTTGAAATCCTGTCCTGCCTGAAGATAGATTATCAGGAAATTGTGACTGCAGTGTCAGGGATCTTAGGGTTTAGCCAAGTTTCAACAACAAAGAGGATGTCAGGATAGTGTTGTTGAATCCAGGTTTGGAGCTTATCAGGTTTACTGAGGAGACTACAGACATTGATTGACACCAGTGTGAGGGACCCCACCCTCCTATTCTGGGGATGTGCGGTAGACCCAACTGGTCCTGGGTTGGGGTGTACAATTCCAGAGAGCAGAAGTAGCATAAAAAGAATTCTCAAGAGAGAGGTTTAAAGTATTTTGAAAGCTTGCTTGTTTGTTAGGCATCTGTGCACCTTGGTGCTACAGCACTGGGGTTGTCCAGCCTTGTTGCAGAGAACTGCTAATACTTGTAGGTTCCTTGGAAGGCTGAACACTTGTAGCTTCAGAAAGTAACCAGTGTGCCAGATAAAGGTGCAGTGGGCCATGGTATCATTGTGTTGGATCCCTGTGGTCATACCCAGTGCATAATGCAGGGCAGAGGGTGGTGTTGGCTGGCAGGTAGATTGAGAGAAGGTGACCTAAGGAGAAATGGAACAGTGCAGCACTATCATCACCACTACTAGCAATGTAGAATGCAGTTTTAAAGCAGCCATGATTTGGTTTCAGGAAGGAGACACAGTTTGGCTGAGTGAGCACTGTTAAAGGCTAAAAAATAGCAGTTTGTCAATTGAGTGATACCTGGTGGTTAAGTCAAGAGCCACAAGAAATTATCAACAGCTGAGTTCCAGAGTCACAGAAAGTGTTAAAATTCCTGAAGGTGATTAACTGTGCCTGCACATATGCAGGATGTCAAATCCTTTTGTCTGTATGCTTCTTTGTCATTCAAAGAGGTTGCTGAAAAGCCCACATACACATCATGGAGCAGATCAGATAAAAATGTGGATTCAAGCAGGTCTCAGAGTCACTGAGTTTGTCAGATTTAGTTGTTTCACTTATGCTTTGTTTGGGATAGCTTCCAAAAAGTTGATTTTAAAATGGAAATGCATATACCTGGTGATGATGTTCTGCAGAAATCCAGTCCAGAAGACATTCATGGATGTAGTGAACAAGAATGGTGTAGTTACTCCAAGCAGAAAACCATGTAAAATCCACAAAAAACTAAGCTACAGACACAGACAAACACATGCAGCCACCAAACAGACCCAGGAGGCATGGTTTGAGTCTCTCACCACTCCCACTCCTCCTACAAACCTTCTACAGTGAGTCTGTAAGAATAGCCTTTTGATCTGTAGCCTTCAAAAATTTATTCCCAGTTATAGTGCATGGTATTACCCAAGATACATGAAGAAATGGATAGAATATAAAGAACTACTTAGAATAAAAGTTTATTTTCCTATGGCCCCCTCCATCCAACACAAAGTCAGCATGCACTGAATGTTTTGGCTCCCTCCCTCCAACACAGAAATAATAGCACTGAAAGCTTTAAAGCCGAGATTTGCTCATAGATAGTCCCACCCCTAAAGGTACAAATACTGCCTAGTGAATCAGAAGCTCAGATGGTCTAAAAGAAAACTCCTCAACATGTATTTACCTACCACTTTCTCATAGCAATCTATATTTGTGGCAGGCAAACCATTCAAGGTAACCCTTTAAAGGTACATACAAGATAAACCCCTAGCTTGTACAAGTCACCCTGTAAAGCTACATACATGATAAACCTCTAGCTTTGTGCAAGTCACACTGTAAAGGTACATACTGTACAAGACAACCCCCCAGCTTTGTACAAGTCACACCCACTTCAAGATACACCTTGTAGGATAATAATCTCCCTCCAACTCCCCTGCTTTATTTGATAGTTACCCAAATTCTTTCTTCACTTCTTTTTTTCCCAATATAATTCATTAATTTTAGTTCAGATATTATTATTATTACAGTACGATTTCACAAAAAAATAACCAGCATTATAACCACAAACTAAAACATACATTAATCCTGTTCACAAACATTCTAATTTCTGATGGTTCTAGTACAGATCCCTGAAAATTCTCTAAAGTGTACTTATAAAAAATATAATATAAACTTTATTAAGTTCTAAAGTTCCTTAAAAAAAACTCCCCCCTTATACGTAACTACTTAAGGTAATCCTTGTGATCTTTATTTTTCCTTTTTAAACCATTAGTGGAGAAATCAATTCCTGCACTTCTCTGCATGAAGCATTATGCTGCCAGTTCTCACTTTCATGTGTCCCATAATTGTTCAATCCGAACAGCATCTGTCACCATATATACCCATTTGTAAAAATTAAACTCTTCTAGTTTTTCCATATTCCACTGGGATAAGATCAACCTCTTAGTAGCCATTGTGGCTATACAATATATTTTCCTTTGGGATCAAGTTAAGTCATGCTCTTGTATATCATTCAAAACCAAACTCTTAAAACTCATTGGGAGATTCAGGTGAAACCAATCTACCAATATCTGATTTGTTCTTTTCCACTATGTCTAAATATATCTACACCCCAACAAGCAATGATGTAAATCCCCTAAAAGTCTGCATCCATGCCAGCAAGCTTGTCTACCCCCTTTTTTAATAGTCTCTAAAATCTGGATAGTAACGTACAGTATGTGGTATCCATTATTTTTTTGTATCTCCTTATTTTTTTGCAAACAAATGATCTTTATTAATTTTTACCCTTACGTTTTTTCCATTGCTGGGAAGATTATAATAAACTACTTTCTTTCTCCCATTTGGCATTTACTTTAATCCAGGGGTCCATCTCAGGGATTACTAACACAGAGTAAATTTGTTGGGATAGCTTGAATCTCCCTTTATAAATCATTTTATTATGCATATCCATCAAAACCGAGAGATTTCTGGTGTCTCCTTGGACAAACTTATCCTTAAAAATATGTTTTAATTGAAAATAAGAACAATTCCAATTCCCTATATTTGGGAATACTATCTTAAATTCATTTATTTATTTATTGAATTTTGTTGACCCGGTAAGCCCACTGAGCCTAGAAGTCCCTTTTTCAGGGACGACCAGGGGGAGAGAGGAGAGGGGAGAGGGGATACAGGTGGTAAGCAACTTAAATTGAACCAGATTAAGCTGTTGGTGGTATTTTTAGTGAATGGGAGGAATTTGGCCAGGACACCGGGCAAAATCCCCTACTCTTTTTCGATAAGTGACATGGGATCATTAGCATCCACCTGAACTACCACCAATCCAGGCAGATGGGACCTCGATTTAACATCTCATCCAAAAGAGGGCACCTCAGAAGTGCAACACCCCCTCATGCTGCACTACAGTGTCAATATTGGGATATTAACCCAAGTGCCAGGTGTGGGACCTGAACCCACAGCCCTCTGATCTCCTGGCCTCAGAGGTGAGTGTGCTACCTACTGAGCCACTGACACTGCTTAAATGTATCCAAATAAATACATACTCCTTCTTCCACCATCTGTGACCATGTTAAATATTCAGAATACACTGGTAATCTCATTCTTTTCTCCAATTTCCTTTCCTTAACAACCTTATTACCCCAAACATTTAAATATCCCCAAGGGATAAACCTCTTTTATTTAACTTTAGCAATGGATTGGATTAACTCTCTTTTGATAGGGTACATTATACTTGGGACTTTTGATTTTATATTTAATTTCTGAATAAGGTTATCAAAACTTTGTAGACTGGGTTCTTCCCAAAAAAGAGTTCAAAATATTTTCCCTTTTCTGGTACAAACAGCCCATTCCCATAATAGTTTAGTTTGATATGACATTGCATAGGCCATAGGGTCCGGGCAACTATAGCCTCTCTGCTTTCTTGGGCATATCATGGTTTTCCAGGGTATCCTCGGTTCCCCCCTCCAAAGAAATTTGAGAAATTTCTTACGTATATAACTAAACCATTTTTCTGTTGGGAATCCTATGTTTTGAATAACATAAACCAAATGCAGCAGTACCATCATCTTAATTGTCTCCACCCTTCCCCATAATGAAAGAGATATTTTTTCCCATTTTTCCAGCATCATGCTCATTTTTTCCTTAGCCTTATCATAATTTAGCTTAATTGTTTCCGTTTGGTCCTTAGTTAATATAATCCCCAAATATTTACAATTATTAATAATCATAAAATCCTGTGTTATTATTTTATCTACTACATAATCATTTGCTTACATTTCCAGAATAATTGATTTAGCTTTATTAAGTGTATATCCAGATATAGCTCCATATGTATTAATTTATTAGAATATTATTGGCAAAGTCTTATTGATATCTTGAATTATTAATACGACGTCATCTGCAAAACATTTAATTGAATTTCTATATCCTGAACTAAGACCCCTTCAGTATATGGATTTTCCCATATTGTCCTCAAGAATGATTCTAAGGCCAATATAAATAATACCGGAGAAAGGGGACACCCCTGCTTAACCCCATTTTTTCATACTAAATTACTTACATAAATACACATTTATCATAAATCTATCATGCTCTTACACAGTAGGGAAATTACCCTGATTATTTTAGAGGGAAGTCCCCACAATCTAAGATTCTCCATCTTAAATTATCTATTTATTAGGTCAAAGGCCTTTGAGGCAACTATAGCCAATACATGTGATAAGATTTAATTTTTTCTTGCATAATACATCAGAGACTGAATTCTTCTAGTGGCAGTAGGAATAGTTCAGCCTGAAATAAATCCAAATAGATCACTATGAATAACTCTAAAAAGATCTTCCTTAATTCTATTAACTAATAATTTAGTTAGAATCTTATAATCGCTATTTCATAGAGCAATTGGTGTACAACTATCTATTAATTTTGGATTGTTTCCTTCTTTTAGTATTAATATTATTTTTGCCTTTTCCATAGAAGGTGGCATTGACCATCCTTCCTCTAAGATTTCTACCAATAATAAAGTAAGCCATAGAATCAAATCATCCAAAAAAGTAATAAAAAATTCCATTGTTAGTCCAGCTAATCCAAGACTCATATTTTTTGGCATATTCATAATGGCTTCTTTAAACTCATTAACCTCTTCATTATCCTGTTTGCATTTTAATGGCGGAAGTTATGTGCTTAATAAATAGTCTCTTATATCTGTTACCCTAGGCTGTAGTTTTGATTGGTAAATTACCTTACAGGCTTCCTTAATAACTACTTCAATCTCTAAATCTTTCATTAATCTATTACTCTATCTATTAAACAAGTTATTAAATTCCTCTTTTCTTGTTTTTTTAACAAATAAGCCAGCAATTTACCGGACTTATCCCCTTGTACGAACCTTGCCTTCTTAACTTTGTTTAAATTGCTAACCATCTCTTTGTTACTAACCTCATTCTTCTCAGCTTTTAATTGGTACTATTCCTTAGAATACTTTTTATAGTCCTTAAGAACTAATATATCCAAGTTACTTAGCTTTTAATACTGTAGCTTTTAATGTCTTATCCATCTCAGGGCTCATGAAAACATTAAAATCTCCCAAAAGAATAATATTTTGAGCAGACAAATCAGTCAAAGCACGAGTTATTTCTGCCAAAAATTCTTCATAATTAACAAATGGGGCATATATTGAATCCACAGTTAATATTAAATCTCTCACCTTAATTTTAATCAATAGAATTCTTCCACCGTTATCTGAATAAGACTGCATTATTTCTAGTGGAATTGATTTCCTGAAAAGTAGCACAACTCCAGCACTTTTTGTAGTTCCTTCCGAAAAAAATATAAGTGATATCCATTTTTGTTTTAACTTAATAATTTCTTTTTTATCTAAGTGGGTTTCCTGTAATGCAATACAAAAAGCATTAGATTTTTTAGGAAGGAAAGTAGCCTTTTCTGCTTAATAGGTGAGTGGATTGCATTGACATTTAATGAGACACATTTAAAGTAATCCATTAATATCTAATAACCATTTTCTCTTACTATTAATTTCTCCCTGTAACGATAAAACATAAAGCAAGTATACCCTTCTGTAGAAAAAACACCTTCCCCAATGCAAAATTATAAAGAAAGACAAAAAATAAAAAAGATTTAGATCCAACAGGATCTTTCCTAATAACATTTAGTATATCTCTTATATATCCCCCTTCCTTATCACTAAAGGTGTAAGTAGCATTTCCCAGCACAAATTGGTTTTACACAATCAAGGGCTTAAAGTTCAACATTGCTGCTCATATAGGTTTGGAATTTTCATCCTCAGATCTTTCTCAGCTTCTTCCATTGATGAACAAATCAAACAAGTCCCCCTAGTACTACTTTTAATTTAGCAGGACAAATCAAGGTTGCTTTCAAACCTCTAGACCATTATTTAGTTCTTCGGAACTCTTATTTCTTTCTTTCCTGCATCACTTCTGAAGGGTAATCATGGAAAACATTTATTTTAGCATTCATAACAGTATTTCTTTTTTTTGTTTGTACACTTGGGCCATATGCATCTCTTTATCTTCAGAGTTCAAAAATTTAGCAATCACTTGTCTTGGAACAGCATTCTGAAAATTTGTTTAAGGTTTCCAAATTCTGTGCACTCTGTCTATAACAAGTTGAACACTGGAGACATCCATATCCAAAAAGGAGCAAAAACCTGTTTTACTGATTCTTTTAGTGGCCTCTGTGAGTCCCATATCTCTGACATTCCCAGCATTCTTATATTTTTCCTCTGCAATCAGGCCTCAAAGTCCAGCATTTTACTCTTTAACTTTTTATTTAAAGTCTCAAATCCTTTCATTTGCCTCTGTGTAGGCACATTTATGTCCTCCATGTCTGACACTTTCTGTTATAACCCTACAATATCTTGCTTTTTTCTTTTGATTTTCTGCTACAAGTGAAGTGACTGTATTCTGGATTGTGTCAATTTTAGTTTCCAGTCTCTCCATTTTTTTCATTCCCTCACTCAGTGCAGTTAACTGTGTTAGAATTTGTTTTACCCATGAGGGTGGGTTAGGGTCTTTTTTATTTGATTCCTCTATATCCGTTAGGGCTTAATGATAGTCTGATTCAGAATCTGTTTGTTTGTTAAATGAACTATTATTTTTTTGTTACTAGCTTTCAATGTAACCTTATTGTTGTTTTAAGGGGATATCTTATTCCCTAGCAAGGTTACTTGTGGTTGCAGTCTCAGGGCTTACATTTCTCTGCTTCTTTTCATTCACAGTATTCAGTATCGTTCCATCCACCATCTCTTCCACCCCATCAGAATCAGCAAATATTTCTTTAGAAACAGTATTTTGTATAGTCACACTAGTTCTTTTATTTCCCCTTGTTTAAAGGGTGCTGCTCTAATGTCCTATTTTCTTGATAGACACCAGGAGTATTTCATTCATTATTAGGCAAAGCAGAAGCAGACATTTTTACCTGAGCTTTTGGGTAGGCAATAATCCCGGGTGTCTCCACACCTAGTGCAGTATTACATGCTCCTTCTTTCCGGGTGCCTTCCTTCAGTAAATCTACTTCTTGTCTCTCCGGTATGTTCATAACCATTATTCACTCTGGATCTCCCATGGTTATTGCAGCATTAGGTTTATCTTCAGCCAAATTTTGTTTTAAAGTCTTCAGACCTACGGGTCCTGCATTTGCAACATTGCTAGATGGCTGCATTTGGGAGGTTTCTTTCCTCATATCCTTGGGTAAAACCTGTGCCTCCAACATTACCTCTGTAGTTACCCGTACAGTTTCTTATTCCTTCACTTTTTTCTGGGGTTCTCGACAGAGCGACGGTCTCCTATTTTAGTTTTTAAAGCTGCTACTCTGAGTCTGGTTAACACCTCTAGTTGTCGACTTGCTTTACCTGGTGGAGTAGCTAAATTCTTCCTTTTCTTCAGTGACATTGTAAAGCCATAATTAGGAAGAGTTTTGTTTGCTTTACCCTCCTTATTGGTTCTTTCAGGACACTGTTCAGTCGACTGGATGCCTCCATGAGAATGCCATAATGTGTGATAGCACACACCTGATGGGGAGGAGTAGAGATTCCCTCTATCACCTGCTCAGTTCATCAGACTAGGTGTAGCTTTGTCCAAAACTCTGCCCAAATTTTTTCTTCACTTCTATGTTAAACTAAATATTTTGTGCTTTAATATCTTTGCAACCATTCAGGTGATTTGTATGAAATTTGGCATGCCCCATTGGGCACCAAGGATCTTTTGATGTGGCAGGTTTTCTTCAGTTAGATGTGTGGGTGTGGCAACATGGAGTCTCAAACTGTGTAAGTCAGTTTTATGTCAAATTCATTTTTCACTTCTATGTTAAACTGTTAAATAACCCTAACACCCCACCCCAACCCTGCATGCAGGAACAGTTGTGAGGGGTATGTCTTGGGGTTATGAACCCTAATGCTCACTCCATTGTCTTATTCTGTACCAATCTTTTTACTCTTGGAATGGGGTGAGCATTAGGTTCATAACCCCAAACACACCCTCACACCTGTTCCTGCACAGTGGGTAGGGGTGGCATGTTACGTTGAAACTGAGGGGTTTGGGTCTAGGGTTGGGAACCCTAAGATGTAATTTCCCCTACTTTTTGATGCTGGAACTCAATGGTCCATTAATGGTGTTTTTTGCAGGAGGGGGGTTATGCGATGTGCACACTCCCGGCACAGGGAGTCCTGAAATGGTGATTGAACTATGATGACTGCCACAAGGGTGATGGGGGAGGAGGACAACATGCAATGCAAGTGATGGCAGCAGGAGGGGGTAGGAAGGGTGACATTCACATGGTCACTGCAGCAGGGCAGAAGAGGCACTGGGAGTAGCAGCAATAGCACCAAGGGATGGGTGACATGGACAAGGCAAATGCCAGTGGCAAGGATGCACACAGTGAGTGGGCATGGGCAGCGTGCATGCAGCATGCCCCATGAGGGGGTACATCACCACAGTGGCACAGCATGGTCCATGGGAGACACCCACCACAGGGTGCCCGGAGATGGAAGCTGCAACCACAGACATGACAGGCCAGAGCATGCCTGGGTCAAAAGAGTGACTGCAGGGATGCGGCATATGAGTGGGCACCCATTGCAGGATGACACTTCTAAAGGCAGGTGTGAAGAGACAACCCACTGTGCACCATGTGAGTATGCACATGGCCATGATGCACAGCAATGGCAATGGGTGCACAGGGTACAGGGCATGCCATAGACCACCTAGCAGATGCTCACACATGGAATGTGAAGTTGTGGGCTAGTCTGTGTAGGTAGTCATAGTGACTCCTGGTGCTGTACTCAGCAACGACCACGTGGATATGGACATTCAGGTCATGGTAATGTCACCAAGGCTGTGTGGTCTCTGCCCTAGACACCAACATTTCCACACATATGGCTGTCAGTCATTCCTCCTCTGGAGGCACTGTAGGAGGTGCCATATGCTGGGGTGGCACTCACGACCTGGGTGTTGAAGGCCCTGTGCCACCCTTCCACCACATTGTTAGTCTGTGCCAGTCCCTGAAGGGTCGCATCATAGCAGTTCCACTGCTCTACAGGGAAGCTGGTGAGGTGGTGGCCAGACTGCCCTGTGGGGCTGCCGATCCAGGTATCCTTCATTTAGTCCAGCATGAGCTGGAGGACCTCTTCGTTGTTGGACATGTACCCCTACTCCCACATCTCATTGAACACGGCTGGCACATCCATGGGTGGGAAGAATGCCAGTGCCAGTAGCATCTGCAAGTGCAGGGTGAAGTCAGGGTCAGCTCCAGGCTTCAGGACCTCCAGCAACTGTTGTACTCTGTGCCACAGTGCCTGGAAGTAGTGGAAGATACAGATCCAAACACGTCCATCTGGGAACACAGTGGCCACACCACACCAGCTGGAATACTGAAAATACAGTAGGACCATGGTGGGTGCAAGGTCTGGGCTGTGTATTTTCAGCTGGCCCTAGCAGGTGGATGTAGATCTGTGCCCTCCTGGTGCATGTCAGGGCATAGACAGCTGGCAGAACTGCACTGGACTGGACCGTGTGGATGGTATACAGCTGGCCAAACAGGATGGGGCAAGCCCTGAATGTGCCATCCTTACACCAGTCAGTACAACTCGCCAGCTGCTGCAGGCCACGGTCAGTGGCATGATATGGTCCCGCTCAATCCCGCTGTCATAGAGGAGGAATCACATACCATCACTGGCAAGGGTGAACTCCTCAGGGATGCTGAAGTCCATGACTGATAGGGGAGTAGTAGTTGGCCAGCTATGCATCATGTGCTGTGCCCGCTGAACTGTCCGATGCAGCAACCGCACTCCTGGCAGTCATTCCACCATGGCCACTAGTATCCCCAATATACTGGCCACAATAACTTACAATGCACTGTCCAGAGTCTGCTGTGCCTGTCCAACAGCATTCTGAAGCTGCACCACATGGCCATGTCCACAACATCTGGGACATGGTTGTGGCCCTGGATCGTGGCCACTACTGTGTCTTCCACAGTGTGGAGGTGGGTAAGGCAGCGGTATCTGTGTGCCTCGGTGCACTGCCAATACACCTTCTCGGGTCCCTCTTTGTCATGTCTGTACACATAGTCATTGTGGACAGCCAGTGATTTTTCCTTCTGGCTGGGAATGAATTGTACTGGCATCCTGTGTCCAATGATCCCTAATGCACCTGCGGCCTCCAGTGGCACTGTTATAGCCAGTGTTGACCCCACCCTATGTGCAACTGCACACACCCCCTTCCTCTCTGGGGTCTATAATTGCCAGTGCCATCTCATACCCCCTCCCCATGTCTATGTGGCCACTGGTCTACCCTCACTGTTCTCCTGCCATGCTGAGTGACCTCCATCACCTGTCAGTAGGGTGCTGCACTACTGTGGGTAATAATGTCTGTGTGGGTTTTGCTGCTCTGTTTGGTGGGCTCTGCCTACTGTGCAGGTCACAGGTGTGGTGGTGGCTCCTGCTACTGTACTCCATGTGGGGTTGCAGGGAGGGGATGTCACTCAGTCTTGACCTCTGTTGGCTATGTGTAGTGATCCACCACCCAGCCCTGCCTCCCCTCGCCTATGCTCCCCTACTGCACCTCCTCCTCTTCTTTCTCTCCCTGGTGCCTGTGGCCTCCACTAGCCTGTGCCTCTGCTGCCCGTCCTCACCTTCTGTGTTGTAGCCATCCTGTGTGAGCCTTTCCCTGGTGGGATGTTGGTAGTTCTCACCTCCTATGTGCGTGGCCAGGTGGTGCTTGCATTCATGCCTGTCACCAATGTGGGAAGCATCTTTTCTGGGATGCTGATCTAGTTGCTGTTCTACTGCCATTCTGCTTTATTGGGTGGTCACTTTTTGTGCAGCCACTGTTTCAGCATCGCCCACTGTTCGAGCGCCTATGCTGTAGCACTCTACATGTCAGCTTCCAAGAATATATGCATATATTATTTATTTAAAATTTGGTAACCAGGAAAGGCACACTGAGTAGAAGCTCATTTCCAGGTGCAACCCAGGGATGGGGGTACAAAATACAACAATGGGATTACAGAAATTCAGATGCAGTAATATACAATGTGCAAATAAATTCCTCATTATAAGTTACAGCTCATTATACACACATTAAGATAAAAAGATAAGACGAATAGAACAACAAAAGTATAACAAAAAGTCATTAATTTATACAGGAGGACAGGAGTTTGTTGTGGATTAGGTCACTGGACAGCCAAAAGATTTTAACAGGGGATGATCTGAGGAGGCATTTAAGTGCTGGAAAGGAGGAGGTGAGGTGGGTTTGGGGAGGGAGAATATTCCAGGGGGAAGGGAATCTAAAAGAGAAAGCAAGTTTCCCAGTGCAGGTGTGGGCACATGGGAGGACAAAGAAGTGGAGGCAATTAGTGTGTGAATGGTAGGGGGAAGGAGTGGCAGGAGTTAGGAGAGAGGAGAGATAGGATAGAATAGTCCCAAACCAGTATTTGGATATGAAAGTAGAACAGTGGGACAAGCATCTCTGTGAAGGGAATTGGAAGGATAGTGAGGAGTAGAGGTCACAGTGGTGCGTTAGAGGTAGAGATGCAGGGAAATTGAATTCCACCGATGAGGTGAACATGAAGTGGCCACTTCGCATTGTCCCAGCACTACTTGGAGTGACCATTGTAAAGTGCTCACTTCCCTTTGTTATTATGACTTTGCGTTGTCATTCTGCCTTAATGCGAAGTAAGGCAGAATGACAACAATATAGGCAGCCCCCACACATCACATGGCTTACAGTACTGTAAGTCACATGCTTTAGCCAGGCAGGAAGAAAGGGAGTCATAGAAGCAGATTCTTTCACTTTCTCCTTTGCAAAAGGTGGAGAGAGGAAGCATTTTGTGGAAAGAAGAGTTCTTGGCTGCTTGTTCTGAAAGTTGATTACATTCAAAACTCAAAAGCTTTTCTAAAAGCTAATTGTTTCAGTTTTTTTGTACTGTTTTGTCAGTTTATTTTTTTCTTTTTGGTGAATGATTTCTTTGTTTTATAAGTTTGTGTGTGTGTGTGTGACTGTGTGGGTGCCTGTGTTGTGAGAGTGTGTGTGAAGTCAAGACTCTATGAAGAGGGAAGGAGTGTTTTTTTTAATTTTTGTTAAGGAGCATCAGGGACAGTATGTGGCCCATGGCAGGAAGGTAGCAGTGCACACACATGGGGGGCATAGCCAGGTGGTGTTGGACTGGTCCAGGGTGTTTGGTCATCCTCCCCCTCAGAAGCAGTAGCTGCAGCACCAGCAGTGCCATGTCCAGCAAGTCCATCACCACCACCACCAGTGGTAGCTGCAAGAGCTCCAGCAGCACCACCTCCACAGCAGCTGGTGGAGCCCCAAGTCTGTGAATATGGTGCCAGCAGTGCATCTGCCCCTCCCATGCCTGTCCCCCGCAGCTCCCCAGTTTGGCAGTTTTTTAGCTGTGTTGGGGGACAGCAGCGTTGTTGTGTGTCTGCTTTGTGGGATACAGGTGCGCCGTGGCTCCTGGGGAATACATCTGGGGACCGGAGGACAGTGCACACATATGTTGAACCACCACAAGTTGGAGTGGCAGGCTGCCACAGAACAGACCAGGCCTCCACCTGCTGGTTGTTCTGTGGCAGTGGCAGAGGGTGCAGCTGTTGTGCTTCATCACAGCTGGAGGAGGGCCACAGCAGCAGTTGCTCCAGTACCACCATCAACAGCATCCTCACCACCACATCTACCTGGTGTTCCCCCACCAGTGGACCCCACAATGCCTGCAACTCAGGCAGACATAGGACTTTTGTGGGCAGTGGTGGAAGAGAATAATGAGAGGGTGGGTGCTTTCCATCAGCTATTGAAGTAGATAGAACAACACCAGTTACAGATTGTGTCGATGTTCCATCTGTTGCTGGACCATCAGGAGATCCCCCAATAGCCTTTTTTCCAGCACACACCCCCCACCGCTGTAGTGTTTTGACTTTTGTTTATTTTTAATAACAGGCAGAGGGAAGGCCACAGTAGTAGTTTAAAGGGAAGCAGTCAGCAACAGCCGTTTCCACTCCTTGCAAGTTTACCCTCTGGTTAAGCCTTTGAAGTGTGTTGCAGTGTTTTTCTTGCACCGCAACATACTTTATTTTAATAGAGAAAAGTCCATGACCTGGAAGTATGGTGAATGCTATGGAGGCTCCATTATGTGTAAAGGTGCGGCAACCCACCAAGCGCTTCAATAATATTGTCAAAAAGGTGGCGGTTGGTGGTGGTGGACTGGTGGTCATAGCTGAGGCACATGATGACATTCCCTCTCACATCTTCCTGCATCTGGTGGTGGTGGAAGTTGCAAACAGCTGTCTTATCTCTTACGGTGGTGGACTGGTGGTTTTCCAGGGGGACACACAGTCACATTCCCTATGCTGGCAGTTGCAAACAGTGGTCTTATCTCTTATGGTGGTGGATGAGTGGTAGTCCAGGGGGGCACATGGTCACATTCCCTATGCTGGTACTTGTGAACAGCAGTCTTATCTCCTATGGTGGTGGATGGGTGGTAGTCCAGGGGGACACATGGTCACATTCCCTATGTTGGCAGTGGCAAACAGGTAACAGCGGTGTTATGGTGGTGGTAGTCCAGGGGCCAGGATATACCGTGCTCTGTGTTATAAATGTGACATGACATATGGAATTTGAGACACTATGAGTGGGACACTGATTTAACTTTATGAAAAAGAAAATATGTACCATACAAGAAATGTGACAGCCTATTAACCACTTAAGTTAAAACCTGCCAACATTAACCTCATCATCATTCATCATCATCCTCATCAAGAAAGCTGCCCTCGCAGTCTTCTATGTCTGAATTCTGACCACTGGGAAATTATTTCTCCATTGTGTTATCATCTACGTCAGTGGTAGGCCATTTCATGCTGCCACTGCCACCAGGATGGTCCCTTTCTACAGCATCAGCTAAACCATGACTATGTCAGGGTACGAATACTGAGGATACAGTCTTAGCTGGTATGTGCCTCTCATTCATTTTTATGAATGTCATCAAACTGACATTTTCAGGAGAGAGGTTTGTACAATGATCCCGATCTATTGCACATGCTGAGCCGAATACCCTCTCGACATGCACACTGGAGGGTGGGCATGTCAGGTACTTCAGTGCCACAGCAGTCAGCTCTGGTCATTCACTGACCTTTCCATTCCAGTATAAAAGGGGATCATCAGTGATTGACAGATGCCTGTTTTCAGACACATATGACTCAATCATCTGCTGTGCCTCTCTAAGTCCAATGTTTGATGCATCATCAGCTTCTCCGGAATCATTCATGTCACAAATCTTAACTTGGGACAAAGCCTCCTAAAGTGGATTAGTGCCAACCCCTGTTGATGACAGACCACCTGGAACTGCAGTCCCCTTCCCCTTACAGGATATGCTGGATACTACTACTCCAGGTTCACCTTCAGCCTGATTATGCTGCTGAGGTTTGCTGACCTTGGTATGTGTCTTCTGAGCCCCATGAACCAAGCACACCAGTTGCCCACTGACAGTTTTTACCTGTTCAGGCCCGCCCTCCAGTACTGAGACAATTTCATGTTTGTATCATGGGTTCAGTATTGTTGCTATTGCAAAGCTGTCACTACATTGAATGCTTAAGATGTGATGATTCTGGTCAAATACTGTCACCATGTATTTCAGCAACACACTGCTAGCACTGTCTCTGGCAACATCAAAGCTATGCTGTACATTCACCAATGTCTGCCTCAGCATGCACAGCAGAGGAATTGATTGGCTAATAGAGGCAGACTCGCCACTCACCGCCTGTGAGGCATGTTCAAAAGGCCTCAAGATTGTTATTACAGAGTGCATCAGGTGCCACAGTTCAGTCGTCATAGACAAGGAGGCCCCGGAAATGTCACGGCTAATGTGCATGACAAGATATTCTCTGAGATGGTTTTGTACTGTTCATACAACCTCTCTGCCATGTATAAAGTGGATTTCCACTGGGTGACAACTTCCAGCTTCAAGCTGTGCTGCGGGAGGCTGTTTCGGATCTGCAGCTGCTGAAGTTGGTCACATGCATTTGCAGAGCGTGAAAAGTGAGAACAGATATGGTGTGCAACTGTCAGCATTTTCTTTAAATCAGGGTGCTGCAGAAACTCCTGCACCACAAGATTTAAACAGTGGGCCATGCATGGAACACGAAAAAAGTCACCATTCATGATGCATTTCACCACATTTGACCCATTGTCACTTGCTATGAACACAGCTCTCAGGGACAGGGGGTTCAGTCACTTGTCAATTTCAGTCAGTACCACACCCAACATATTTTCATCAGTGTGTGAACAGGTCACATTGTGCATAGCAATCGTTGAATGCTGCTGAATTCCTGGAAGATTGCTACCACGACACTCCACCTTACTACACTGATTATTCACACTACCATCAGCACAAACAACCACCAGGACCTGCACCCAGTGTGTAGTAATACACAAATATGAACTCACCGCTGTTTTGCCACTTGTCCACATATCCATACTTAATTGGATGAATGGAGAGGATGAATGTTGAAGGGCATGTCTTACTGAGTCGGGGACACAGTACAACTCAGGGACAGCATGGGTCAAAAAGTGTGTCCTGGATGGGACTTTCCATTTTGGACAGGCACGTGCAGCAAACTGCCAGAACCCAGAATTTTCCACAAAGGAGAAGGTCAAAAAATCAATTGCCAGCATTTCAGCTACAGCAGCATTACATTCATGTGACACTGTATGATTGGATGGCTACTTCAGTTTATGTGCAAAAACACTCTGTAACGTGGGCTGACTTAAACATTTTACATGGGGTGTGATGACAAATGGTTCTGCTCTGTGAATCGCAGAGGGAAGAGTGTGGATGTGTGATGAAGACAGTTGCACAGGTGATGACAAACCCAGAAATGTGGTTATTTTCCCACATTTAACAACAGGGGTCGATGTACCACTTGCATTAGACATACTGCATTGACCACCACCACCACCAAAACTGCTACTCTCACCACCACAGGACAATATTTCAAAATAATTAAGCTCCTCCACCTCATCATACTTGTAGTAATCCGCTGCTGTTATTTCATTACTACTGCACACATTTAATTTCTACTTGATGTTACAGTCATGGAAGGAGATAACAAGCTTGTTATGGTTGATGACAAGGGTGAACACCCCACTGTGGTACAGGTATTAGCTGCCATCTTGTGCTGGATCCACAGTGCCATGTGCCTGTTCATAAGATGTGCATGCTGTCCCCCATGCCCAGATGGCTCCCCTTTTTACCTTGACTCACACACACCTGGCAAAGCTGGCAGATTGCAACTGACTCATCATTTGCATCTTGCACACAAAATACCAAACAAGGGATTGTGATGCTCTAGATTTAACATGTCCCCCCGATGCTGCTTATTGGACTTCGTTTTTTTAAGCCATGAAGTCGGGGGTGTGCTACATGATTTTTCAGGCAGGACACACTTGGACTGTAACTGACCACCACAACTACCTATCATTATTACTGGGTCATCCATCATCTACTGAAACTGGTAAATCACGCCTTTTTACTGGGGGGGGGGAGTGCAAACAGACCCAGACACAGCCACCTTGAATCATCATCATTATACTCATCAACATCATCCACATCTTCTGCTTGGATGCTGGCATGTGGACTGCATGTTGTAACCACAGAAACATCATCAGCAGCAGCAGCAGCACCACCATCACCCATAATTTTTCCACCATACTGTAAATCACTGCATGGCAAATGCGTGACCAGAACTGTAGTGGGAGAAATGTGACAATGTGTGCTATAGTTGACATGATGATCAGAATCCTCATGTTCAGTTACTGGGATGTTACTGGGGAGTATGACATCATCTACACTGTCACTCAGTGCCACTGCTTCACATTCCATTATATTTTTGGACATTGTAAACTGGTCAGAAGTGGAACTTGAGGCAGCAATACTCATACCACCACCAGCAACTGCACTAACATGACCAGCTGGGACAACATCATCTCCTTCAACTATGAGTGTAAAAATCATTGAAGGAGAAATATCTTTCCTCACATCAGAAATGCACTTCTGTGACTGCGTACTACCATGCCCACAGACAATCTTACCACTGGCAGCAGTGCCATGGTGAGAAACAGCTTGAATTGCACATCTCTTTGAGGACATTTTGGGGGATCAACAAGAATATTCTGAACAAATTTAGATTTTGGAATGTTCACTCTGGGTGGGGGCTAGGGGGAAGCTGGATGTGAAGCCAAAAAAACAAGAGATACAGATGTAAAGTCACAACAAGTTCAACAACACCTTAACTAACCAGTGGTGCTCTCAAGTCACAACATTCCAATCTGGAAAAGAATACCTTTTGCCAGTGGGGAAGGGGAGCACTGACTGCAGATTACAGCAGTGCAGAACCATAAAAGTATACCACAATGGCAGTACAAAATCGTGCAGTTGCAGTGAATAGCAGGTTCATGCTGCTGTGCCTGCAATTACACTGTGACACAATAAAAGGTGTATTATTTGATGTCATGCACCACACACACTCACACAATTTGTCTGCAAGTAATGCGCAGCAAATTGAAAACTTCAGTAATATACAACATATTTTAAATAACCTGAAATTATGCACTGCTGCACAGGTCTTCCAGACCACAACACACACAATCAGCAAAAAAATGTCAACAATTACTGAAAATATTACTGTGTGTACATTAACACAGTCAGTTATACAAGACAAATATAACCAAAAAACAAAGAACTCCCTATTTCCCCTACTTAAGTCTACATACACCACAGATACGCCCCTTCCCAAAGCACACTTCCACTGTCTCTCAGTACACAGATTGAATGTTGTATATTAACATTCAAAATCCACACACAAACAATAAACGTTCGATGATATGAGCACAGGACAGTTTCCTACATAGAAACATACAAACATAGAATTTGATGGCAGATAAGGACCACTTGGCCCACCCAGTCTGCCCATTTCCCTACCTAATGGATAAGCTGCAGATCCTAGTTAACCAGCAGCCTACTTCTTTCTACCCCCAACCCCTAGAATTGTCTTATGACTGTCCCATGCATGCTTGAACTCCACCACTGTTTTTGACTCCACAACCTCCTCCAGAAGGCCGTTCCATGCATCCATAACCCTCTCTGTGAAAAAATACTTCCTTAAATTACCTCGGAGCTGCCCCCATCTTCAAATTGTGCTCCCTTGTGCTTGCACACCTCTTTTTTGAAAGATGCTACCCTCTTGGACTTTGTTGATTCCCTTGAGGTACTTGAAAGTTTCTATCATGTCCCCCCTTTCCTCAAGGCTATACATATTAAGCTCCTTTAGTCTCTCTTCATATGTCTTCTGGTGCAGACCCTGCACCATTTTAGTTGCCCTCCTCTGGACAGCTTCCATCCTGTCTATGTCCTTGCGGAGATTGGGTCTCCAGAACTGCACACAGTACTCCAGATGGGGTCTCACCAGCTGTCTGTACAGAGGGATAACAACTTCCTGTTTTCTACTGGTGATGCCTCTCCCTATGCATCCCAGTATCCCCCCAGCCCTCCTTACTGCCCTCTCACATTGCTTGCCCACCTTTAAGTCATCTGATATGACTGCCCCAGGTCCCTTTCCATTTTTGTTGTTGTTAGTATCTCACCCCCCATTGTGTACTCTTCCCCTTGGTTTTTGTTTCCCAGGTGCATTACCTTGCACTTCTTAGCATTGAATATAAGCTGCCAAACATTTGACCATTCCTCTAACCTGGCCAAGTCCCTTCTCATCCTTTCCACCCCATCTTGTGCATCAACTCTGTTGCAGGTCTTTGTGTCATCAATAGATTAACTAAAGTTTCAGCAAGAAAAATTACTCAAAAAAAGCTTTTTTCACAGCTTGTAGAAGGTTTTATTCACAGCGAGCTCTCAGACCAAACAGTCTCCAAGAGCTTCCTACACACACTTCCACAAACTGAGGCTGTGGCGAACAATCTAACACACATGTGACCTGAAATCCCATGAATCAGTGCAAAATCCACCTTTGGAGCTTAAAACAAGGTGAAGTGAGGTGAAGTACATTGTTATCAATGTATTTCACCTTAAAGGGACACTGTCAACTCCCTTAGGTCTCAAAGTGACCCCAGTTTCAAAAAACATATTTTATGACTTCCAACATTCAGTAAAGTTTGCTTATGTAGCTGGTAGTTTGATTTTGACACTTATTTTCTTTAAAAAAGTGAAAAACAGACTGCCCAACATTCTGGTGTTATCACTCCAAAACAGGTTTGTTTACATCCCTTGAACAACTCCAAGTACATCTTTCCTGGATTTGGAACACCCACAAAACAGTCTAGCCCCTCATGATACAATGGGAGTCTAGGATGCTTCTTTCTTATGAGTGAGTGCACTGGTTGGGTGTGATTCTGATGCTCAGAAAGTAGGCAGTAAGAACAGAACCAGGATTGTAAACAAAAACCAGGCTGTTTATAAATATACATTGCCATGCATTTCAGGTCTACTAAACAAGGAGACAGACAAAATAAACAGCAAGATCAGTGAATATTAGAGAGGGTAAACAATCCTAAAATGTGGGGTTTCAACTAGAAATAATATGATGAAAAACAGCTTGACAGTGTCCATTTAATTTTTGTGGAGTAGTGGTTTGTGGAAGGCAAAATAATGCAAAGTCATTGTTTTCAATGAACTTTGCGTTACCTCCCATGACGGGAAGTACTCTGCTTTGCACTGCGGAGCAGTCCGTGAATCCACCTTCATTCCACAAATCGCTCCACGGAGCGAATTGAAGCCACTTCACCCACCACTAGTCAGAGAGAGAATTTGAGGTGAAACAGCAGAAAGCATTGAAGAGAACATCGAGTTTGGCAAGAGAGGTGACTGGGGCTGAGCCATAGACAATGTCGGCATACAGTAATCATAGCATGGGAGTATCCATTTGAGAAGCAGATCATGTTTAACTGGTAGGGGAAAGACTACCTTTGTGGCAGTAAAGAAGCCCCAATTTGAGCCACAGTTTGGAATGAAGGACATTAAAGTGGGAAGAGATATATATTATAGTGACATGGTAGAGCCACTATAGTTTAGGCTCAGCAGGGTTTCTATGTTAAACTTAAAATTTTGCACTGTAATATCTTCACAACTGTTAAATGGATTTGCACAAAATTGTGCTCTCTGGGTCTCACGTGTAGATTTCTTGACAAGCCAAGTTTTACTCCATTTGGATGTGCAGATTCTGAGTTCCAAATAGTGAAAATAGTTTAAAAAAAATCACTGTTTTTTGCTCTTTTTTTTTTTTTGCCATTGCTCAACGCCTAGAAAGTTTTAAATTTTGGTCTGAAATTTTTAGGGTAGAAAGCCTTTCACTGGTTTAGTAAACAAATATAATACATTCCAATGTTATTCAATTTTGCAATTTCAGTTCCGAGCAAGCTAAGTACAGTCTTTTGGGCAGATGCATAAAACAAAAAAAGATTTTTATCCATACAAATAAAGATCATTTTCATAATGGTGGAGAGGGTAATCCTTTTTTGTAAGGTACAAACATTTTTTCATATGGCTGCCATCTTGATTTCCTATTTTTTCAAAACAAAATTCAAAGCCTGCTAAAATAACATATTGCATGCATTGTCCACCTAGGGACAAATGACCTGACTGAGAAAGGGATCAGAGCAGTGCAGCAAGAGTTTGTGGAGTTGGGGAGGGGCCTTAGACAAGTAGCATGCATGGTAACCTTCTCGGAGGAGCTGCCTGTCTATGGCATGGATGAGGCTAGGGTTCTCTACACCATGGGATTCAATCAGTGGTTGAAAAACTGGTTCAGAGCCCAGAGATTTAGCTTCATTGGGGACTGGGAATCCATCTGGAGTGATGCAGGCCTATACTGGCATGATGGTCTGCATCTGTCCAGGAGGGGAACAAGGATCCTAGGTGATAGGTTTAAATGCTTCATTGGTAGACATTTAAACTAGCCAAGGGAGAGGCACTGCAAAGGATCAGGGACATCCTAGCCCCCCAAAAAAATCAGTGTAGTAAGTGAAGTAAACACCAAGATAGAGATGTCGATAGGGAGAAGGGGTAAATGGAGAAAATGACAAAGGCAATAAGGACAGGGACAAGGTAAAAAGGAGTAAGGCCATCCAGAAAAAGAGGGTAATGAGTACCAATGCCTGTAGTCTGGGCAACAAGCTCCCTGAACTGGTGGCCTTGATGGAAGAGGAATGCCTGGATATTGTAGCAGTCACAGAAACATGGTACACAGAGAACCATGACTGGGATGTTAACATACCAGGGTACACAACCTACAGGAGAGACAGGGAGGGTAAATGAGGGGGAGGAGTAGCTCTCTATGTAAGGGAAGGGATAAAAGCAATAGAACAAAAAAGTAAACAGGGAGGAGAGGAGAGGAGGCACTGTGGGTCACCTTAGAGACTGGAAATGGCACCACAATCCACACAGGGGTTGTATACAGACCCCCATGTCAGGGGGAAGGAATGGACAAGGTTATGATAGAAGGCATCCTTAGAGTGGTAGAGAAAGGGGAGATACTGTTGATGGGAGACCTGAATATGCCAGATGTTAACTGGAGCACCTTTGCTGCAAACACATCCAAGAGCAGGGCCATTCTCAATGCCCTACAGGTGGCATGCCTCAGACAGCTAGTTTTGGAACCCACTCATAAGGGAGCAATCTTAGACCTCATACTCTCTAATGGGGACAGTGAGAGGATCTCAGATCTAGAAGTGGGTAGCCATCTGGGAATAAATGACCACCAAACAGTGTGGTTCACACTCAGCTACGGAGTCAAGCCATACAAAAGTCAGGATACTGGACTTCAGGAGGGCTGACTTTGGCAAGATGGGAGAGTGCCTTAGAAAAGCACTAGCAAACAAGCTAGAAGGAGAAGTGGAGCACAATGGGGAAACATGAAAACTGCCATCACCGAGGCAACAAGCCTTTGTGTGAAGCAAATAAACAAATCAAAACAAGAGAAAAGGCCACTATGGTTCTCAAAAGAGGTGGCGGGAAAGGTTAGAGAGAAAAAAATAGCATTTAGGAAGTATAAGGAAACACAGAAGAAGCAGGACAGAGAACTGTACCAGTTAAGGCAGAAGGAAACAGGGAGGGAAGTCAGAATAGCAAAGGCCCAAACTGAGAAACAGATAGCCAACTTTGTTAAGAAGGGGGATAAAACCTTTTATACGAACATCAGGGAGCATAGAAAGACAAAGGGAGAGATAGTGAGGCTGAATAGAATGGACGGTGGGTGGGCAGAGAGGGACAGTGAAAAGCAAGGATACTGAACGAATACTTCTGCTCAGTATTCACAAAAGAGGAGGAGGGGGAGGTGCCTAATCCAATTAACAGAAGCACTCAGGATAGGGGGGTCTATCTCAGTCCTTACACAGAAAAAAAGAGTTCTGAAAGAACTCCTAAAACTGAAGGTGGACAAAGCAATGGGGCCTGACAGAATTCATCCCAGAATTTTAAAAGATTTAAGGGGAGAACTAGTGACACCACTGACTACCCTTTTTAACAAATCATGGGAGGATGGTGTGGTACCTGAGTACCGGAGGAAGGTGAATGTGATTCCCTTCACAAAAGTGGGAGCAAGATAGAGGCAAGAAACTACAGACCTGTCAGTTTGACCTCTGTGGTACAGAAAGTGATGAAATCACTTCTGAAAGAATGAATTATGGAGCACCTAGAGGCCAGTGGGGCACAGAACCCAAGACAGCATGGGTTCACAGTGGGAAGGTCATGTCAGACAAATCTAATAGAGTTCTTTGACTGGGTGACCAAAGTAGTAGACCAGGGAGGGGCTGTGGACATGGGTCACCTAGACTTTAGCAAGGCATTTGATACAGTCACACACAAAAGATTAATAATCAAATTAACCAGCCTGGGGGTGGGTCCCAGGGTGGTAGCCTGGGTAAAACACTGGCTGAACAACAGGACACAGAAAGTAACTGTAAATGGAGTCATGTCTGAAGAAAGAGGGGTTACTAGTAGGGTACCACAGGGTTCTGTACTGGGTCCAGTCCTTTTTAACATCTTTATAAGTGACATTGCAGAGGGACTGGAAGGAAAAATATGCCTCTTTGCAGATGATACAAAGAGGGACTTGGAAAGGTTGGAGGAATAGTCAGAAGTATGGCAGCTTGGATTCAATGCAAAATAGTGCAAAATAATGCACCTGGGAAACAAAAACCCAGGGGAAGATTACACAATGGGTGGGGTAGTAACAGCAAAAATGGAAAGGGACCTTGGAGTAATCATATCAGATGACCTTACCATTAGCAAGCAATGGGAGAAGGCAGTAGGGAGGGCTGGGGGGATACTGAAATGTATAGGGAGAGGCATCACCAGCAGAAAACAGGAAGTTAATATCCCTCTGTACAGACAGTTGGTCAGACCCCATCTAGAGTACTGCATCCAGTTCTGGAGACCCCATCTCTGCAAGGACATAGACAGGATGGAGGCAGTCCAGAGGAGGACAACTAAAATGGTGCAGGGTCTGCAAGAGAAGCCATATGAGGAGAGACTAAAGGAGCGTAATAAATATACCCTTGAGGAAAGGAGGGAGAGTGAGGACATGATAGAAACTTTTAAGTACCTCAGTGGAATCAACAAAGTCCAAGAGTGTTGCATCTTTTAGAAAAAGAGATGTGCAAGGACAAGGGGACACAATTTGAAGATAGAGAGGTGACGGCTCAGGGGCAATGTGAGGAAGTATTTTTTCACACAGAGGGAGTGAACACTTGGAGCAGCCTTCCTGAGGAGGTTGTGGGGTCTAAAACTGTGGGAGAATTCAAGAATGCATGGGACAGACATAAGACAATTTCACCTGTAGATAAACAGAAACAAAGAAATGCCCCACTTAGCTCAGTAAACCCAACAGATAAAGAAGACGTCAAAGAGACAAGGTGGACAAGGTGAACGACTATGCGCGCTTGCATCTGTGGAGTAGATGCAAGTAGCAGGGCTACATAGCTCATTTTAAATTTATAAAATGTATGCTACCCATTGCCTGATCAGTGCGGTAGCCTTTCTAGTTCATCTTATTGTCGTTCATCTCTGTGGTTTATTTTTTACTCTTGTCCCTCTCTTCCTTCTGTAATAAAATTATTAACCGACGGATTCAGGCATAAGTGGTCCAAAAGGGGAGAGAAGCCAGTCGGGCAGCTGGAACAGGAGAGGGGATTGAGGTCCATGGTTCTTGTTACTGCCTGCTATCATTTTAAACAAAATCCTGAACCTTTATCAAAAGGGAAGTACTTTGGTTTAACCATTGAAATAAAATAAAAATATTAGTCAAGTAAAGTTAAGGAACCCTTTGCACTATGGTCTCCTGATTTCACTGTTGTTTGGTAATTTTTTGTATTCCCTTGTATTGTATTTTCCCTGGTGGTGGGATACATAGAAGTTTTTTACCAGGATTTAATGTTTTTAGCTTTAGTAGTTTTATTATTGATTTATATTTGTTTTATATTTGTTAGTATTTTATTTTTAATCTTGTGTGTGATTAAATTTGTGTGTGTGTGATTAAATTTCACCCCATTTTTAATTAGCTGTGCTGTGTAACCCAGGCTCATCAGATGTTTTTAATCAACAGGTAATTGTTAGGCATAATCATTCAGAACGCCACAGGGGAACTGCAAGCTGCCTCTCTCACCCGGGGCAGAGGATTACTACAGCATTATTCGAGTTGTTTTTTTGCTATAGAAGCCAGCAAGTAAGCAAGCAAGCAGTAAAGTTTGTAATTGTGCAAGCTGCTTGTGACGACAGTAGATAATCTTTATTTTTGTGTGATATATTAAGTTTTATTTGCTGTTTTCATACTCGTACTTGTACTGCTTGAGAGCCAGAGTGGGGAGCGAAGCGGATTGTATGGATAACTTGGTGCAATCGATACCCCAAAACAAGTAAGTTAAAACTATAACACTTTAAATTAACAAAGTTAATTTTGTTGGATGTATAATTTTAAGCTTTGATGGGCCTGGATTCGGGTAACAGCAGCTAGTATTTTTTAATTTTTCTTGTGAGGAGTATTTTATGTTTTATTTTAGTGCTTGCTTCTTGAGTTTTGTATGCCTTTTGTTGACTTTTGGTTATGTAAGCTAAGTGTTTGTATCTTTTCTCTATATAGTGGAACGAAGATACTTGGGACTTATTAATTTTATGAGAAGCTGCGAACTGCGAACTGCCTGCTTGCGTCTTTTACTTCAAATACTTGTCCTGTGAGTGTGAGAGTGGTTATCAAATAGATTTGAGTGTTGATTTAAAATTTTTATTGAGCCTTTAGAATATCTTGGCAAAATATCTTTTGAATTTATTCTTGAAGAACCAGAGTGGATCATTTGTCTTCAAGCAGTAATAAGTGAACCTGTGACTTTGTGGAATGCATCAGTAAATTTTGACTATTAGCCCTGTATTGTGTGATCTTAATTTAGGGCTTATGCCTGTTCGCTTTCATTATTAGTTTCAAGGGCCACCAGGTCATAGTGAAGAGATAAGAAAATTCAAATACTGAAGTTTTAATACTCTTCAAGATATCTTGGAACTTGGAACTGTTTTTACTGCTACCTTTAATAGTATTGTATGTGTTGGTTGTTCGATTAAATCTGCTTGCTTCTGATATATTTTCTCCTAGCTATAACAAGCTGCTATAGATTCTAGAGTTTTTAGTGAATCTATAGCTGTTTTTTATGAATATTATAAATACTGCAAATAAAATTATGCGGAAGAGGGGGAAAAAGAAATCAGAAAACAAAAAGAAAAAAGCTCAACAAAAGACGACATTAAAAGGGGATTTGAATAAACTCACACATTTTCTAAATTATCCAGAAGAACATATTGAGTTAAGAGGGAATAAGAAAGTTATAAGGAAAATGTTTGACCCCAAAATGACGTCATCTCCTGCATCTACTTTATCAGTTCAGAGAGAGGAGGTTCATGTGTGTACCCTTCCTCTAATGAATTATATTAGAAAATTGGAGGATGAGATACAAATATTTGGAGCTCATAAAATGGAAAAAAAGACACATGGTAATGGCTCTGAATTACATGTCTCTAATTTGATTAATATAGAAGAGAGTACAGAAAAAGATACTGGACAAAATGTTCTAAATAATAGAAAAAATGAGGGTCATAATGAGTGGTTGCCTAGTAACTGCCCGATAAAGGATAAAGGGAAATTAAACTTGGGTGATGATTGTATAACCATGGAACCAATATGTTTGTTAAGTTCAAGTCCTAATTCAATTCAAGGAGTGGAAAACCAGGATGTTAATAATGGAACCTTCCTAGAAAAGTATGAATCCTTTTTATCACCATATATTAGGGAGTATAATACTAAAACGTTACCTAATTATGAACTAGGTAATCATGTGCATGAAAGAGAGTTACAAGATTTTGAAGCTCAGACAATTGAGCAGATGGATGGAAATACAAGTCATTTGGGTAAACTTAATGAGAAAGGTGATGATGATGGGAATGTTTCATTGCATAATATTCTGTTGGATTTAAAGAAAGACCAACATTTCAGCAATATTCAACTTTTGGAATTGGTTACTCTCTTTCGTGTCTTTATGGATATATATGTTAAAAACATTAATAATAACTGTGACTGTGGTGGTAATGGTAGTAGGGGTAGAAAACAAGAAACTGTAAATGAATGTATAGCCAGAGTTGAAATGGCTGAGTATGATAATAATTCTGAAAGTAGGTTGTCATCTAAGGGAGAGAGTAAATATAATGCAAAAAAGATAGTAAATAAAGACACAACCAAATCAATAGAAGTTATAACAAATGAAACTGCTGCAAAAGAAATTAAAGAAATAGACTTGTTAGTGCAAGATTTAGATAATGGAAAAAAAAACAGCTTAAAGAAGCAAAGTTGAAATCTGTAACTAATGGGAATATGCAACTAAAGAAGAAAATAATAAATCAGGTTTAACTGAGAAAGGAAAAAAAGGAAAAAAGGAAAATAAGGAAAATCTAGATGGAGTTAGTAAAGGTGAAGTAGTCATGGAAAATAAAGTGAGATCTAAAGGAAAGAATCTCGGTAAAGGGGATGAAATATTAGCAGAACAAAAAGATAAAAGAATAGCAGAAGGAGATTTGTTGCCAACAGTATTTGTGCATTTGCTACCTAAATCAAGAAATGAGAATAATTATGCATTAAAATTGGCAGTTTATAATTTGCTTTAAGGTATGTTGGGGCATAAGGTGAATTGGCAAGACATAAAATCAACCTATCGTTATAAGACTAGTAAAGCAAAAGGATGGATTTGTATAGTTCTCAAAGATGGGAACAAAAGGAAAAATATTTTGACAAAAAAGGAGAAACTCTCAGAAATGGGGATTCTATTGGATATTACTATAAGAGAAGGGCAGGAACAGCAGATAAGTTATGAAAATAAAAATGATAAAAGGGGAAAGTGTGAGATTGTGAAGAAAGATGAGGTTGAAAATAGTTATAGACAACCAAGGATAACAACTTATATGGCACCTATGGAGAATGTGCATATTATTGGGAAAGAGAAAGAAGATGCTTATAATAAAAGAGGTAGAAGACAACTGGGGAAAAGGGTTAGTAGCTCATTTGTTTTAGAGATAGATGATCAACTAGAGGGAATGATATGTTGGAATCAGCTATCTCAGTAAGTATGGTTAGCAGTGAGTGTATGTTAGATACACAGGAACTGACAAATTGACCAGAGATAGTAGTTACAGGTCCTGTAGACTTACTGAACTGGAATGTGGCAGGCTTGAAAGAAAAATTATTATGTAAAGAATGTAAGGAATGGGTTAAAAGGACTCCTATTTTATTTTTTCAGGAAACCTGGCTAAGGAGGGGACAATCCAACATATTAGAGGGTTATACTTCCTGGGCAGTGGATGCTAGAAGGGATAAGAAGTGTGGCAAACCTAAAGGAGCTTTAATGATCTTAATAGATACCTCTATGAAGTACAGAGTGTTGGAGGCTAGTGTGTCCTTTAATTACATTATGTATATTATTATTAGCAAATTATGTATGTATGTGGGCATTATTCAACATTTATATTCCTCCAAAGTTAAAACTACAGGACTATGAATTGGTCTTGAATATGTTAGGTAGTAGTGTGGAGTCAGTTAAAGGCTGATTCGTAGGCCTAAAAATAATTATAGCTGGAGATTGTAATGCCCATATAGGGAATTTGCTAGAAGAGCAATCAGGGGATTGGTGTTTAGATGATGCTCTGAATATACCAATAAGAACTTCCAAACAAACAAGTTTGTCAAATTATGGCAAGAAAGTTATTCAATTTTGTGAAAAATACAACTTTAGAGTATTAAATGGAAGAGCAAAAGGTGATAGAAATGGAGAATTTACATTTTTGACAAAAAGAGGTGGGAGTGTTTTGGACCTATGTTTAATTGAAGCTTTTGACTATAATTTAGTAGAATAATTTAAAGTGATGAGGCTTTGGGATAGTGATTATTTCCCCATTATATGTAAAATCTATATTGATTTAGTAGTAATAATAAAAGATGAGAAAAAGGAATATGATGCAAATAAATTTATGTGTATTGGATATGGTAAAAGGATTAAGTGGAATGGCTTTACAAAACAAGTTTTGGATAATTTAGTTAATGATGGACAAATAAAAAATATAATAAATAAATGTACAACTAATTGTATAGTGAAAGGGGACGAAAGAATTCTGATGTGTGATGAGTGGATAGCTATTATTAATACTTAAGTAATCAAAAAAGTATAGCAAACTCAAAGAATAGGGCTGTAGAACATCAATGGTTTGACAGAGAATGTTTTATGTTGAGGAATAAAATTAAGAGAGTAGGTAGATTAAGACTTAAACAACCAACGATAGATATTTTGAGGGCCTTTCACTTGTTGAAAGCTGAATATAGATCTGCAGTAAAAGGAAAAAAGGCAAATTATAGGAGATATCTATGGGGAGAACTTCAAACTAGTATTGTGAATAAAGACATGAAGGCATTCTGGTCATTAATTGCCTATGGATGCAATAAAGAAAATGTGCAATATAACATTGTAGGTATGATTTCAGAAGACAGTTGGATTAAACATTTTAGGTATATTTATAATTGCTCTGAGGTAGATTCTAATGAAAATAAGGAAGCTAATGAAAGCACAAGGAATTTTTGTTATAATTTTTCACTTAACTTCGGTATGGAGGAAGTAAGACATGCAATTAGTGCACAAAAAAGAAATAAGGCAGCAGGAGGTGACAATATTCCTGCAGAGCTGTTACATAATGACTTGGAGCTTTGGGCGGTTATACTTACACAATTATTTAGCAACATAAATATTACTCTATGTTTACCTCAAGCCTGGAATAAGGGAATAATTGTACCACTTTTTAAGAAAGGGGATAAACAAGATCTGAAGTGCTAACGTCCTATAACATTGCTTCCTACTACACAGAAGATCTACTCTAGACTGATTCTAGATAGGCTGGTGATTTAGGTTGATGAAATTGAATACATCTCAAGATTTCAGTGTGGCTTTAGAAAGGAATGCGGGACTATGGATTTGATTTTCACACTTAATTACCTATTTGATATCTATATAAGGAATAAAAAAGGAACCTTATATGTTGCCTTCATCGATATTAAATCAGCATTTGATCAAGTTAATAGAAATAAATTATGGAATTTATTAGACAGCCTTGGGATTGATCACCATTTATTAGTTATTTTAAAGAAGTTGCATACAGATACTACACAGGTATTAGATATGGCCGAGATGGAGCGCTGTCTAAAAAATTAAAGTTGCTTGTGGTGTAAAACAGAGATGTCTATTGGCACCGATACTTTTTAATCTCTATATAGAAACACTTGTAAGAAATATTAATCTGATTGACACTTTTACTCCTAAAATAAATGATGTACCTATCCAAATTCTTTTATATGCAGATGATGAGATAGTAATTTCTCAAACGGCAGCTGGTCTACGTAAAGCAATGTTAAATGTTATGGACTCTTTCAGTGTTCTAGATTTAGAACTAAATGTAAATAAATCTAAAATGATGGTATGTGGACAAAAAATAAGAAAGATAGTAAAGAATGGGAAATTGGGCATTGTAAAATTGAGGAAGTACTAGAATATAGATATTTGGGAGTAATTATTGATAAAAAAAAGTATCCTGGTTACAGCACATGGCTGAGGTTAAATCTAATGCAGTTAAAACTTCTAGTGCAATAAAAAGTTTTGCTTATAAATTTGCTAATAATTCATTTGCGGCTTTAAAGAAAATATTCAATATTAAATGTGTTAATCAGTTGCTTTATGGTAGTGAAACTTGGGGGCTTAATATAGAGAAGTGTAATATAGAAGTAATTCAAAATTCATTTATGAGATCGATATTGAATTTACCTAGAGATTGCCCAGTTGGTTTTATCAGATTAGAGACTAGGTATCTGCCTATAAAAATGAATACTTTGATTCCTGCTACTAAATGGCTTGGCAAAATATTGATAATGAAAGATGGTAGATTACCAAGGCTGTGTTGGAATGATTTTATGAATAAACAAGTTTATGAGATAAATAATGGTTGATTTGATAAATTGAATGAAGAGTTATTAAGGGCTGGCCTTGTAGATATTAGGAATGGGAATGTAGCTAATAGTCCTGATTTGTTTGTAAAGGAAGCAAGAGTAAGGTTAAGAGATATTGTGATGCAAGAAGATCTGGGAAAGATACATGAGTCTGACTCAGTGGGGCCATACTCCAGTATTAAAAATAATTGGGGAATAGAGAAGTATTTGGTAAAATGCAAAAATTACAAACATAGAAATTTGTTGCTTTGGATGAGGTTGGCTGCCATGTGTAACTCGTTCTTCAATTTTCATAACAAACTTTATGGATTGAATGTAACAAAATGTAATTGTGCTGATAAAAATGATATTAAGGTAGTGCACATGTTAATTCAATGTGAAATATGGCAAGATAAAAGAAGGAAATGGTTAATTCCACTATTTGGGAAGCAAAACATTGATGTTAGGGTAATGTTAAAAATGTGTGAGATTAAATATATGTATGGGCTTGCAAAATTTCTTATGTGATCAAATGGCAATATGTCTTATACTGCAAGATTGTAATTTGTTAGTCAAATAATGGGCCAGATATTCAAAGCTTTGCGCCAGGCAAAAAACGTTTGCACGGGTTTAGCACGGGATTAGCCCAGGTCTGCTATATTCAAAAGGCTGAATAGTGCAGGCAAACAGCATTAGTGCCAGGCAAACAATAATTATATGCAAGGGGCAAAGTGAACATGAATACAGGTGCAATGAGATATTCAGTGACTAGCGCCATGCTAAGTTGTTTAGCGCAACTTAGCGCGGCCCATAGCGTAGTACAAATTACCGTCCAGGAAAAGCTGGTCTTAACCCTGGGCAAACAGCTTTGAGCGACATTGTTGCTTTGCACGGTGCTATCTTGGCATTAGCGTGGCTTGCGCAGCCCCTAACATATGAGTATGACACTTAGAAACTGCTAGACATGAAAGACACATGCTGCTCACTGATGGTACCACCATGATGTCATCAGCTGCCACAGGTCCCAGCCATGCACAGGTAGTAAGGGGTGATTGGGCTCACAGAAGTCATCATGGTAGTGGGGCAAAACAGCACACACCTGCAGACCATATGTCTGTAGTGCCCAACAGATTCCAGCACACACAGGCAGCACTGTGGGCATGGTGGCCATTGAGGGGAGGGTGTATGGGTAGCCAGACCTCACCATAGCCCAAGTGTGGTCACAAGACTGGGACACAGCACACAGTGCACATGGGCCAGTAGTGGGAATACCCCACCATCTGTGTGTCTGTCAGATCCCACGTGCCCCCACGCCACATACAGTGCAACTGTACAGTTGCCACAGCACACATAGCCTGCCATGTATATGTCATTGTATGCATCCCATGCCACAGGTGCAGTATCCGTGGATCACACAACAGCGCAACAGTATTGTCCACAGTTAGTAAACACCTGCACATTCAGCCTGTCACTGTGTACAGTGCAGTCAGCATCACTACCCTACACATCATAGACAGTTCTGTGTCCCTCACACTACTGGCTCCCTTGCTACTGTAGTGTCTGCTGTGCACTGTAGCACGCCCTGCAGTGTGACAGTTGCATGCAGCACCACCACCACCTGTGCCTTTGCTGTCTTGTCCTCTGGGGTACAATTTGCTATGCAATGCTGTACTGATTACATGTAGCCTGCAGCTATCATCGTGCACTGCCAGACTGACCTACAGGTGGAGCTGCGGTTGGACCTGGTCTGCCCCTGTACTTCCAGACTGACCTACAGGTGGCTCTGTGGGACCCTGCAGTAACGCTGGGCAAACTGCATGAAAATCAGGGCATAATGAGATACTAATCCAGTTGTTTGCCCAGAGACTACCTAAGTAGGCTCATTTGCATGGCACTTTTGAATATGGCACATTTTAGCACCGGGCAAACGTGTTTGCACTGGGCTAACTGCTTAGCTCCACGCTAATGCCATGCTAATGTGTTAGCGCGGCACTAATGGTATGGGGAATATTATACAGTTTTGATCACTGTTCTTTCACATCTGCTGCTGCCTGCAGCTGTACTGAGTCCATGCTTTTGCTGGCAATCAAATTGGCCACATAGTTCGTCTGTACCTGCCCTCACGTCACTGTGCACTGTGTTGTTGCTGTGGTTTGCACTTCCTGGTTGCTATATTCAGTGCTGTCTTATTCCAGGGCTACGTTTGCCCTGCACTCCCAGCCCAGTTTGCATGGCCTCATTACCATGCTATATTCGGAAGCTGTTTGCCCTGGGCTATTCCTTTTGAATATAGCTTGCTTTGTGCTCCAGTCTATGTTTGCCCAGCAGACAGTGCTAATTTAGCCCCGGGGCAAAGTTTTGAACATCTGGCCCAATGTGTATGGTGTCGATATTTATATGTCATATTTATGATATGTTTTTTTTATGGATGTAACAAACACGTGTTTTATACAACCTTTTAACAATAAACAATCAATCAATCAGTAAGACAGTTCTTGTGGGGGGTAGGAAGAAATATGCTGTTGGTTAACTAGAATCTGCAGCTTATCTTGTAGGTAGGGAAATGGGCAGACTAGGCGGGCCAAGCAGTCCTTATCTGCTGTCAAAATCTATGTTATATGTTTCTATGTTCTGTGTTCTATGTTTTTGCTAATTGGGACCCTGTTAGGTGGATTATGCACTTACTTTCTGGAATAATGACCCAGAAATGTATTTTTGAAACATTTAAAAATCCTTTTCACATGTGCCAATTTTCTTTTTTCATATGGGCACATGAAAAAAGAAGTGGTCCATATGAAAAAGGATGGCTTCATACAAAAAAAAGTTATTTTTCTGATTTTTTTTTGTATAAGACATTCTTTTTCCATATTACTGAAAAAAGCATATGAATGAGCAGAGTACAGGATGGGTGGTCAGGTACTGGAGGTGACAGAGAAGGACAGGGACCTTGGTATAATCATATATAATGATCTTGAGGTGGCTAAGCAATGCAAGAGGGCAGCAGCAAGAGCCAGTAGAATGATAGGATGCATAGGGATGGGTATCACAAGCAGGAGGAGGGAAGTGGTGATACCCTTATACAAGCAGCTGGTGAGGCTGCACCTTGAATACAGTGTCCAGTTCTGGAGACCATACCACAGGAGGGAAGTGGATAGGTTGGAGAGGTTCCAGAGGAGGCCAACTAAAATGGTGCAGGGACTCAGCCACTTGACATATGAGAAGAGGCTTAAGAAGCTCAACATGTACACCCTTGAGAAAAGGAGGGAAAGGGGGAAGATAATAGAGTCCTTCAAGTGCCAAAAGGGTATTAACAGGGCACTGGATAGCAGTATTTTCCAGAATAAAAGACACTCAAAAATGAGGGGTCATGACATGAAGCTAGAAAGTGGTAGATTCAAGAAAAACATTAGGAAGTATTATTTCCCAGAAAGGGTGGTGGATGGTTGGAATGCACTCCTTGAGGAGGTGGTGGAGGCCATGACTGTGACAGGATTCAATGCTGCATGGGATAGGTACAAGGGAATTTTAGAGCTGGGGAAGGGTGCAAAAATTGCCTGGGACCCCTAGGGTCCTTGGTTAGCATCTAGGTAGTATACCTGGGCAGACTCCATGTTGCTGGAGGTCTTTATCTGCCATCAATCTCTATGTTTCTATGCTTCTGTGTCAAAAGGATGATTTCATACAAAATAAGAACAGGAAAAAATGAAGTTACTTTTCCTTATGATTACATCCTTTTTCATGCTCTTTTTTTTGTTCCTACAAAAAAAGAATGCTTTCATATGAAAATAGATTTTGGATATAGGTTTTTTTCCCCATTCTTTTTCATACGAAGGAATCCTTTTCCATATTTTTTTCATTCATATGAATTAATGAATGTCCTCATATGAAAAAAGAATTTCGACTTAGTTTTTCTTCCCATTGTTTTTTCATATGAAGGCATCCTTTTTCGTACGGCTTTTATTTGTTCATACAAAAAAAGAATGATTTCATAGGAAAAAAGATTTTGGACCTAGTTTTTTTTTACATTTGAACTTCAACAAGCCATAACACCCTTTCTATTTAGACTGAATGGACAATCTATATATCAAAATAAAGGTCTTAATGAGTACTACAAGAATAATAAATAAACCCACATAAGCCCCCTAAAATAAATTAGGGCCCACATAAACAAAAAACACAAAAATTAAAAAATGTAAACTCTCATAGGATACAATTGAAACTTTAACAAGCCATAACTCCTTCAATATTAGACTTAATGGATAATCTATATATTAAAATAAAGGTCTTCATTCTTAACTACAAGAATAACACATAGCCCCCCTAAACATTTAGGGGCAAATAAAAAAAAAAACAATAACAAGTGAAAATTCCCATAGGATAACATTGGAATTTCAACAAGCCATAGCTCCCTCAATATTTGGACTTAGTCTACTTATCAAAACAAAGGTGTTAATAAGTTCTACAAGAATAACACATATCCCCACAAAACAATGAGGCAATATTAAAAACAAACAATAAAAAATTCAAATTCAGATAGGATAACATTGGAATTTCAACAAGCCAAAACTCCCTCAGTGTTTGGACTTAAGGGAGAATCTATATATCAAAACAAAGGGCTTAATGAGTACTACAAGAAAAACACATAGTCCCCCTTAAACATTTAGGAACCATTTAAAAAAGCAAACAAATAATACAAATTCCCATAGGATAACATTGGAACTTCAACAAGCTGTAACTCCCTTGATATTTGGACTTAAGGGAAAATATATATTTCAAAACATAGGTCTTAATGGATACTACAAGAATAACACATACTCACCCCAAACATTTAAGAGCAATATAAAAAAGCATAACAAAAAAAATGCTAATTCCCATAGGATAACACTGAAAGTTTAACAAGCCATACAACAAAGGAAATAAATTGTTATTTTGGCACAAACAGAACCACAGGGCTCCAACAGGCAAATGAGGGTATGATTATACTATCTCAAAAAGTAAGGAAATTCATTGAAAAAAAAAACATTGTTAATGCACTAGTTAGGGTCAAACTGACAAAATTAGGGAAATGTGGTGTTAGGGTTGCCCACCCAAACACCGCACATGCCACCCTGCAGGGAGCAACAGGAAAAATCATTATGGTTTGACTTCACTTGTGTCTTCATGGATCAGGTTTCAGGTGTGCCTTGGGGCTGTCAACCCTAACGCTCAGTCCATTCTCATATACTCTACATCTTTTTATCATCTAAGGAACATCTCCAGGGTCGAGCACCTAGTTCCATGGGTGATCTTCCTATGCTGGCCCATGCTTTTGTGACCTCGCACCTTGATTATTGCAACTCCCTCTATCTAGAGCTACCTGGGGTTGATATCCACCACTTGCAGCTGGTGCTGAATGCTGCTGCCCAGTTGTTGATGGGAACTCCTTGGACATGTCAAATCTTACTGGTGCTGTGTGAACTGCACTGGCTGCCAATTCAGTGGCGGATCACCTTTAAAGTCAGACTTTTGACTTATAAAGCCCTACACGGACTGGGCCCGGACTACCTGCAAGAGCTTCTGGTTCCTTACTGCCCTAGGCAATCACTCTGCTCAGCTGATGAGGGGTTTCTAGAGATTCCAAGGGTATTTTTAAAATCATCAGGGGCCCGTGCATTTAGGTATGCGGCACCAGCCCTTTGGAATTCTGTACCCTATCAGCTTCGGGAGTGTGCGACTGTGAGGGGATTCAAACAGGCCTTAAAAACCTATCTATGGTACCAAGCCTATCCTGTCTGATTTTACTGAAGTTATGAATGTTATTGTTATTTGTATTTACAGTAACTGTGTTTTATTGTATTCAGTTTTATCTTTCTACTGTTAAAATGCCTTGACATCTTGAAAGGCGTGATAGAAATAAAGTTATTATTATTATTATTATTACCTGTTTAACAGATAGGAGAAAGCAGATGAGTTTTAGAGGCATCACCTCTGGAGGGGCAAAGGTGACTAGTGGCATTCATAAGGACTTGGTGCTTGGGCCATGCTTGTTTAATTTGCATGCGTCATCTATGAAGTTCAGTTAGCACATCTCAGTGTCCAAACTTGCAGATGATGCCAGAACTGGAATGACAGTTAAACTGTAGATGATACAAGTAATCTGCAGATGTCCCTGGCAACCTTGGAGCAATGGGCTAAAACACATAGGTTAGATTTTAACACCAATAAATGCTCAGTTATGCACTTTGTCAGGAATAACAACAGGGCACAGTATTCTTTAGGGGGTAAGATACTGAAGGAGGTGTCCCAGGAAACAGACTTGGGTGTGATTATTTCTATGACCTTAGTTTTACAAAACATTGCTATACCATTAAACAAAGAGCAAATGGGGTCTTCACTAGCATACTCAGACATATTACAAGCAGGGAAAGGAAGGTGTTAGTTCTCCTGTATCAGTTCTTGGTTAGGCTGCATCTTGAGTACTGTGCCCAATTTTGTGCACCGGGCACCGAAACTGAGATCAGAGTACTCAAAGGGGTACAGAGAAGAGCAACAAGAACAGTAAGGGATCTCAGAGGCCTTAATTATAAGGAAAGGTTAAAAAACTTAGGGATGAACTCACTGTAATACCACAGAATGTGAGGAGATTTGTGTTTAGTCTTCGGTGCTCCAACTAATCAAGATCTTTGGGACTGCTTGGGTTTTAACCTAAAAAGTCAGCCCCACAACATGAGGAGATTTCATGATCTACAACTTAAGGGGGACCTTTGTCATTCAAGAAAGTGAGCATTTTGGTAAAACCAAAGGGTTGTATCATTATGGAACTCTCTCCCATTGGAGATAGTGGGTAGTAGAGATATGAATGACTTTACGGTCAAGCTGGATGACTACTGCATAACAAATAAAATAACTGGCTAAATTCATTGATTTAAGTGTGAGTGTAATGGACTTTTGTCTTCTCTGTTCATTACAAACCTATGATACCTATGTTACATCTCAGCTTATTTACTGATGGAATGGAGTGAGTGTTAAGGCTGACAACCCCAAGGCACATGCCACGCCTGATTTACAAAGACACAGGAGACATCAAGCTGTAATTTTTTTTTGTTGCTGCCTGCAGTGTGAAGGTGGGGTGTTAGGGTTGGCAACCCTAACACTACATTTCCTACTTTTGTCGGTTTAACCCTAACTAGTGTATTAACCAAGTTTTTGCAATGTATATACACATCTATCTACAGTATCTATATATTGAGACAGAGAGAGAGCGAGAGAGAGAGAGAGAGAGAGTATATGAATAAATACCATTGTGCTGGCAGTGATTTTGATTAATTGGAAGATATGGAGAAACCATAGCATTCAAACCCCTGCAGATCTGAAATTCTTTCAGTGAATCTGGAAACAGTACATGGTAGGAAGCCTAATAAAGTCATGAATAACAACTCTACAGATTTTTCAAAGGAATGCAGGCCCCCAGTACAATCCAGTACATGAATTGGGGGGGGGGGGGAGTAGATATCATCCTGACATGCCCAGAAAAATTGCAAAATGCATTTTGGATAACAATGAGGAAATAATCCAATTAAAAACTATTCTTTATGCATTTGGGATGGATGTCAATAGTAAGTAATGCTCAACAAGTTGAGAGTTGTTAGAAAATAAATGATCTATTACATAAGCTCAACTAATAATAAATACATGGCAAACTAATTATTACTGAGGATTAGTTAATCCTTAAATAGGAGACAGAACAATAAATGACTAACTGCCAAAAAGGTTAAGAATTAGTTTTCAGACAGTTGTATTCAAAGGGGTTAGTAACTAACTGATCTGCATGTGAAAATTTTAACCAAAGCAAAACTAATGAATAGATGAAAATGTATTAATTATTAGTGATCTGAGTCAGTAGAGCATTAGGCCAATTTTTCTTTAAGGACCAACCTGCCTTTCATATTTAGACCCGGAAGCTACTGTCAATTGTCAAACCTTAGTTCACCCCTCTAGCTTTCATACGTCAATCTGCATTTCCCTGATTCCCTTGTCTCTATCCATCCTCTAACTGATCATAGTGTCATCCATGAAGAGATGCAGCCTAGCCTTGATTCTCACCCAACACAATGCTTCAGTGTTTTTTTTATTTCCCTAGCTGGGTCTGATCTCAAGTGCAAAAGAAGACATAAAAGTGGATACATTTTTCAGTGATTTTGCCACCTTGGGTAGTGGCAAAGAAATTTCCAATAAAAAGATACTTTGACTAAGTCTGGCTGGCAGTATAGCCTAGAGGTTAGAGGAATGAGGTGTGAACGAGCTTGATACATCCAGCAGACCAGACCTGAGTTTGATTCTCACAGCCTCCACTTGCATACTGTGTGACTCTGAGCAAGTCACTTAACCACCCAGTGCTCCCAGGTCACCCCTGAAAGCAGGCACTTGTGCCTAGTGGGTCTTATCCAGTTACCAAAGACTAAAATAAAAATAAAATAAATAAAACCTGACATTTAAAACTGGCCTTAGTTAATAACCACAATGCACATATGAGTTAAAAGGTAACAATAGTTCTGAAACTGTGCGTATCACACAGAGTTTAACTTTGCTGACATTAGAGGCCAGACTTCAACAGGAAGTGCCAAATGACTTTGTCTTAACCAGCCTGGAGTTGGCATAAATACTGTACTGCTTAGTGATGTGAGGTTGGTACCAGAAATCCGGCTGGCTCCATAAAATAGTGGCACTCACACTGATAACAGAAGCGCTGTAGTCAAGCAACATAGTGATTTATTCCATGAATTCCTTAACTCTCCATTATAAAATTCAAACAGCATTCCGCAGCACCCAAAGCACATACTCCTAGTGGTGGAGTTGAGGAGCTAGGGATATGTGCTATGGGTGCTGAGGAATGCTGCTTGAATTTGTAACTGAGAGCAAAGGAATTCATGGAATAAATCACTATTTTCCTTGACTACAACATGTCTTTTATATGTGTGAGTGCTACTATTCACTGATTGTTCTTGCATTGTTTGCACTGGCCTCCCGATTATAGTAAGCACCAGGCTTTTTACATGCTGTGTCGTGGCTGTTACCTGCTTGTTGCATAAAATGGTGGTTTGGAAGCCTAGGAATTGATGAGACAGTGGGCAACTCCTGCCATGCCTCAATCAAGTGCTTCATTAGCATACATACCCAGACATTCTCCAGATACCCATTTACTTGCAGAGGCCATGCAGCTGCTGGCTTTGTTCCAGCCCTCACAAACCTCCTTAACTTGCTGCACAGCCACTGCCTGGAGCATTCTTCCTCCTACTCTGTCACAGGACTTTGCCGCTTTTCTGTTCAGTGGCAGTTTGCTGATCAGCCTGCTGCATGGCAGCCCCATGGCTCCCTCCTCCCTTGACTGTTCACCCACTGTGGTTTCTTCTCCTGGTCTTGCTGCACCTAGGTCCTACTGTCCCAGTGGCTGTTTCCTTGCTGCTTCCTCTGGCCATATAGCTTTTCCTACACTTGTGGAGGCTGTTTCCTCCTTGGGCTGGCCTTGCTGGCTACCAGTTCTTCTGGCAGCTGCTGTTTTGCCCATCCCTCCTGTCTGGCTCTGGGGTGCTGGTCAGGACTGGTACATCTCCCCATTTGCTTGGCTCCCCACTCTCTAGGTGGGGTACTGGCTTTTTCCACCACCTGCTACCTCAGCTGCTTGCTGTGCTATCTGCTTCTAGGTCTTCAAATGTGGCTGTCACTGTGCTTTGCCTTCCATTTTGCTTTTGGGCTCCCTGTTGCCCTTCAGCTTAGGTATTCTATCTGCCTTGCCCCTCTTGGACTCTGTATACTGCTGTTGGCTTAGCTCACTCCAGACATTCCCCATGTCTGCACTCTGCTGCTCTGTTGTTCCACAGCTCTTGGCCCTCTTTTACTGTTACATAGAAACATAGACATTGATGGCAAAAAAAGACCAGTGGTCCATTCAGTCTGCCCTATTTAGCCATGGGACCTACTGTCCCTCCAGGGCCTTAGTCCTTCCCATCCTTCCCTCATTCCAACTCCCAGCTTCAGCGACCCTGAGTAACCACTATAACATTAATTCTGTCCCTACCAGGCTTGAACCCACCAACAAATTTAGTATCCACCACTTTGGTGGCAGACTGTTCCATGGCTTCACCACCCATTCTGTAAAATAATACTTCCTTATGTCCCTTTTGACCCTCCTTCCTGTCAGTTTCTACTCATGTCCATGTGAACGTGAACTAGTATTCAAACTATATATTTCCCCACAGTTCACCTTATAAATTCCTTTTTGGAACTTGAAAGTCTTTATCATATCTCCCATCTGGTCTCCAGAGAGTGCCTGTTCAGTGCCTTGAGGTGCTCCTCATAGGACCTGCCTGTTGGCCTTAAATTATTTTTGTTACCCATTGTCTTTAGCCTATCTCTATCCTTAATGAGGTGAGGACTCCAAACCTGGGTGCAGTACTCCAGATGTGGCCTCAGTAAGGATCTCTATAGGGAAAGTATTACCTCTTCCCTTCTGCTATCAGTACTATTCCTGATACACCCCAGCATCCTGCTCACTTTTCCATATGCCTTGTTGCACTGACTTAATTGTTTGAGGGAGTCACTGATGATAAGTCCAAGGTTCTGTTCCTCAGTCGTATTGCTAAGTCTCACCCAACCCATCCAGTAGTCTACCTTGGGGTTTTTGTTCCTGAGGTGCATTACCTTGCACTTTCTGGTGTTGAATTTTAACCACCAAACCTTAGACTATCCCTCTAGCTTTTGTACATCATACAAGAGCCAGTTGCTCTCCAAGTAGTCTGAGGAGACTAGGGTTGTTAGTGATGACAAGATCATGGACCAAAACATTTAGGAAGAGAGGAAGAGGTGAGGGGTCACTATAATTCAGCTAGCTGGAGGAGGGAAAGGGGGAAATTGGAAATTGTTTAACCAGGAAAAGAACACTAAGCCAAAGCTTTTTTCCAGGTGCGACCTGGGAACACAAGGAAGTTAAGTGACTTGCTCAGAGTCACACAATATGCAAGTGGGGGCTGATGGGATTCAAACCCAGGTCTCCAGGTTTGTAGCTCAGTGTCCTTAGCCACTATGCTATACTGTCTCCACAGAAGAAAATAGAGGAATGATGTTGCAAAGGGCAAGGAACTGGGAACAGGTAATGAGAAAGAGAAAAAATGGGGAGGTTGGAAAGGGTCTGCCTGAGCACATCTAGCCTAAATAATAAGATTCAGTGACCTACCTGTAGGCCTCCCAGTGGCCCAGTAGGTAGCAGGCTCACATGCATGCCATTGACCTGAGTTCAAGAGTGAACTTGTGAAGCTGGTAGGGTGGATAGGTGTTGAGGTTCCAAACCTGGGGTTGAATGGGCATTGTGCTCCACTGCTTGAATGACCCCCTACAGTTGGGCCAGGGACCTATCCCTCTACAGAGGATGCCAAACATTTTGATGCTTGATCAGGGCTGTGTGCAATGTCCAGCAGGTGGGATGGGTGAACACTCAGTGTGGAAAACCATGCAAGAAAAGTATGACACCACACTCTCCCCACAGATGTTGCACCATTGACTGGGTGCTGCAAGTATTCTGGGTGTATGCCAGGGGTAAGCTCTGGGGACTAGACCAGCAGGTAAGCCCCAGGGATGGTAGGTGTTGGCTCTTGGGTTCAAATGTGAACCAATGAGGGTCTTGCAGTGATAAGAGAGCAAAAAATTATCTATAAAAAGATTCAGTGATCTAAAGGCAATGGTGGCTGAGGATTGATTGGGTAGCCCTCACTGAGACATGGGTCACTGGGAACAAGACTGATATCAATATTCATAGTCAAGACATCCCAAATTGGTGGCATACCCAATGTAATTATTTGGGTATTAAGGTCTTGAAACCATCCCCCCAGTATAATCTTACTTTTACTTTTTGCTTATAGCCAGCATTTAGATAATGTATTTGGTGGTGCCAACATAATTTTTTTTCCACCTGCCGAGGGCCCTAAATTGTGCTTGTATATATAGTGGGATAATATGAAATTCTGTTCTTAGTGAGACTGTAGGTGTTTTATAGGGTAAATCAAAAATTATCTTATAAAGCATATTTTGTACTGTTTCTAATATTAGTGCAGTCTTCAAAAAGGCCCACATTTTTGAGCCATATAATATACTCATGGATTTAGACTCAAAAGCTCTTTTAAGAGTTATATAGGAATGGCCTGCAAAGTTTTGAGCTAATCTATAAATAGCTCGAGAATAACTTATTGCTTGCTTCTTATGCCAACCAAGATGCGAATTCCATAACCTTTTTATATCCAAAAAGACCCCTAGATATGTGTATTAATTTCTTATTTCAAAGCTTAGATTACTTATAACACAACTACTTTGATAAATGTTCTTTTTATTTCTAAAAATCAGAATTGCTGATTTTTCACTATTTATAGTCAACTCCAAGCCTCTAAGTATGTGAATACACCTTTCCAGAGCCTGAATTATTCCAGTTCTAGTTAAGGAACATAGCACAATATCATCCGCATATACCAAAATGTTCACTTTATCTCCATATATTCTAGGTGCTGCACAATTTATAACTTTTATTTCCCTTATTAATTTCTCCATATATAAGCTAAATAATAACAGTGCCAGTAGACAGCCCTGTTTAACCCTTTTTCCCAGGGGGATTGGCCGAGAGGTATGACCATCTCTTGATATCCTAATCAAGGCATAAGTCTTATCATGTAAACACCTCAATATATTCAGTAATTCTGCTTGAATACCTAACTGTTGTAATGAAGCCTATAGTATCCCCCATTCAAGTTGTCAAAGGTTGACTTCAAGTCCAGAAAAACAGTGTATAAAGCTCCCTTTTGTTATATACAATATTTATCTATAAGAAATTTAAGAATAAATATATTATTCATAGTCCCCTTTTCTTTCCTAAATCCTGCCTGCTCCTCAGAGATCAAATTTTCTCCATTACCCAATCATTCTCTCATTTAAGTCTATCATTTTTGGAATAGCGTCCTTAAATAAGGGTCCTTTCAATTTTGTGCATAATTTTCTTCAGACTCCAATCATACAGTATGTTTACCCTCTTATAAAGGGGGATAAGACCTTCTACAGATATATAGGGGAGAAAAGAAAATGTAATGGAGATATCATAAGGTTGAGCACTACGGAGGGCCAGAATGTTGAAACAGATGGACAGAAGGCAGAGGTTCTAAATAAATATTTCTGCTCAGTTTTCACAAAGGATGATCAGGGAAGTGGGCCAGTATTAAATAATGAAGAACAGTGCAAGAGTGAAGCTGATGGAAACACTTTCACAATTGAAAGAGTTCTAAACAAACTAGAAAAATAAAAAAATGAGAATGCTATGGAACCTGATGGTATCCACCCAAGAATACTAAAGGAACTCAGAGAAGAACTTGCCGCCTCATTAGCAGACCTCTTCAACAAGTCACTGGAGAGTGGCACATTACAGGATGACTGGAAAAAAGCCAAGGTGGTACCTCTGCACAAAAGTGACAGCAAGGAAGACATAGAAACTACCATTCAGTTAGCCTTACTTCAGTGGTGGAGAAAATCATGAAAACATTACTGAAAGAAAGAATTATACGGCATCTAGAAGCAATTAACCGAACAGATCTAAGGCAACATGGCTTCAGAGCGGGGAGGTCATGTCAGACAAACATGACTGATTTCTTCAATTGGGTGACCAGAACAGTGGACCAAGGAGGAGCAGTAGACATAGTATATTTGGACTTCAGTGACTTCAGTATGGCATTCGACTCCATTCCACATAGGAGTCTCATAAACACATTGGAACACACATGAGTGGGACATAAAATAGTAGGCTGGATTAGAAACTGGCTCCAAGGGAGAACCTGAGAGTGTTAATAAATGACACCCTGTCGGAGGAAAGAGTGGTGACAAGTGGAATTCCCCAGGGATTGGTGTTGGGGCTAATTCTATTTAACATATTCATCAGTGATATTGGGCAGGGTTTGCAAGGAAAGGTATGTCTGTTCACAGATGAACCAAGCTCTGCAACAGCATGGATATGCAAGAGGGGGTCACAGAAAAGATCGCTGATCTAAAAAAAAATTGGAGGAATGGTCACAAAGAGTAGCAGATGAAATTCAACACCAAGAAGTGCAAAGTTATGAACCTGGGGAGAAAGAACCTAGGCCAGAAATATACCCTAGGGGAGAACAGCAAACTGAAACTAAGGTAGAGAGGGATATGGGGGTATTCATATCTGATGATTTTAGGACAACCGTGCAGTGCAAAAAGGTGGCGCAAAAAGCTAGCAGCATTCTCGGATGCATAGGAAGGGGTATCACAAGTAGGAAAAGTGAAGTGATAGTCTCACTGTACAGGTCCTTGGAGAGGCCTCACCTGGAACACTGTGTCCAGCTCTGGAGACTACATCTCAAGAATGACAAGGATTGCCTGGAAACTATGCAAAGGAGAGCTATGAAGATGATACATGGACTATATGAAGAACCGTATGAATCAAGATTAAACTATCTAAGGATGTACTCACTGTAGAGAAGGGAAAGGGGAGATATGATAGAACCATTTAAATACCTCAAAAGTATCAGCTCAGTACAAACACAGGATCTCTTCAGGGAAAACACAAATACATGGACAAGGGGGCAAAATATGTGCCTGAAGGGAGGCAGTTTCAAAACAAACAGCAGGCAGTTTTTCTTCACAGAAAGAGTGGTGGAGCCCTAGAACTGTCTGCCCCCAGAGGTTGTGGCAGCAAAGACAGTGGGGAAGTTCAAGCTAGCATGGGATAGGCACTGTGGAAACCTAAGGCAGTAAAGAAACTGGGATGGGGTAGCTTTCAAGGGCAGACTATATGGATCACAAAGTCCACTTCTGCTGGCACATTCTTGTGTTCTTACTTAAGGGACACAATGGCAGTGCTTATGACTTTAGATAAGTTCCCTTATGATGCTAGGAATGTGTGGCTTACTATTGATGTAACATCTCTTTAAACATGTATTAAACATTACTCGGGCCTGAATGCAGTCCATTTTTTGATGGACTTATTCAGTACTAATGCTATTTTGTCTGATGGCTTTGTGTTAGAGGTCCTGGATTTTATCTTGACCAACAATTATTTCACTTTCAACAATGACTTTTACATTTTGATGTGTGGGACAACATTGGAGTCAATGATCGCACCTCTTACACCAAATTATTTACAGATTGGTGGGAGCAGGTCACCATCTATGACCCCAGGTATAATCCCTTCAATGACAAGATCTAATACTGGGACTATTATATAAATGACAAGGACCATTATATAAATTACATTTTGTGTATCTAGGTGTTATTTCACAAGAAGCAAGTGATGTTTTTGAAATTCATTAATAATAATGATTAGAAACTCAGATTCACCCGTGTAGCCCATACTAATCAAATGGTGATCCTGGATTTGCAATTACATTGTCTAGCAGAGACAGGAGTAATTGTAACTGAAAATGACTGGAAACCCACAGCAGGGAACACCATAGTTCAATCGGATAGTTCTCACCCTGCCCACGTACTTGATAATAAACCTTATGGGCAATTTCCTAGGCTGTGACACAAATGTTTGGAGTTGAGTACTTACGATAAGACAGAAAATGACCTATAGATGCATCTGCATCTTATGAGTGCAAGATAATATTTAAATTCTTTATTCATATCAAAAGAATGGGTGAGAAACATAATTTGATTTGAGTTACTCACACCATGACCTAACAAGGAAAGTGTCCCGGGTCAGATTCATTTCATTACTGACTACAACAGTGTGATACTAAACCTGGTAGGGATACATAAACATACCTAGTCCCTCCTTTCATTTGATCTTGACCCACAAAACAACTTAGGTGAGAGTCTTTGAGTTTTATACGTTAATCTGTAAAAAGAGATTCTAGCTGTATTGATCCAATGAAAACAGGAAATGACAGAAGGTTTGATACCTTTTATTGGATCAACAAGTGTCTTGAACAATGATAGAATTATACACAAGTCAATCTGAAACTATAGAAAAAAATTGCAAATTAGCAATAAAACAGCAAATAAGGGAGGGATAACATGTATTAGTATCAAATGCAAATAAAAACAACTTAGAAGAACTTCACAATTACGTTAATTAAAGAATATTAACAAAAACAAAATGGCCCCTATTGTATATATCATAATACTGAGTATCCCAACTGAAATGGTAGATATATTTAATGCATACAGATCCAGAAGCAAATGATTTGATACCTTTTAATGGACCAACATAGATGTAACAACAAGAACAGAGTGCTTTAGCTTTTAGACCAACAAGTCCTTTGTCAGAAGCGTAATGACAGTTATTCTTTAATGCATCAGTATTTCTGCTCAGACTATGCCCCAAAGAGCAAAATCACCCCCGTGACAAAAACCTCCATCCAGAAATTAAAGATCTTTGAGGAAGAAATCAGAGACAGAATAATAAATTTAATGAAGACTCCTCACCAGGCCCAATAAGATCTCTGGAAGAATCCTAAAGGTGGACACTGATCACGTCATAATTCCATTAAAATACATCTATGAGACTTCCATTAATACAAGCAACATACCAGTAGATTGGTCTGAAGCAAACATCATCCTGATCTTTAAGAAAGGGGACAAATCATACCCAAGCAACTATAGGTCAATAAACCTTACATCCATGTGTGGAAAAATATTAGAAGGTATTATAGAAGATAAAATTAATGAGTACACCACTCATATCGATCTAGAAGAATATGGATTCATTCAAAAAAGATCTTGTACAACTAACCTTCTAGATGAGAAGATTGCATGCAATATTATATATTTAGATTTTAAGGAGACCTATGACTTAGTGCCTCACCAGGACACTGTAACAAATATGAAGATTGTGGGAGATGACAGAAAGCTAACAAACTGGACAAATGAGTAGCTGAGTAACTGAACGCAAAGGGTGGTGGAAAATGGTTTCCATTCTGACCTAGGGTCAGTCAGTAGTGGTGTCCCCCAGGGATCAGTACTGGGCCCACTAATATTTCAAATATTCATCTCTAATTTAACAGTAATTAAAAAAAGGTCAATAGAATACATGGATAACACCAAGCTCAATGGCCCATGTGAGACACATGACCACCCCAATTCCTTACAGCAGGATTTGTACATCAGTGAGTTACAAGGTGGGAGGTGAAATTCAACTCTAATACATGCAGGGTCATGCACAAAGGGGGAAAACATGCCAACAGTATACGTTTGATGATATAACACTCTCTACTACCACAAATAAAAATGATATGGGAGGCACTGTAAAGAGGGACCTGCAAAACAAAGGTCAGTGCAATATCACAATTTCAAGAGTTAACAGCATATTATGGGCAATAAGAAGGAACATCAACAGAGGTCCACCCTGGTCCCTGTGGTCTCTTGTTGTTGTTGTAATAATGGTTTATAAATCTCTTCTTGTACTTTGTTATACAAGTGGAATGTATTTATGTTATCTTTGCTATTAATGTGATATTTCATTACTGTATTAGTACACCTGTATTAACATATACTTTAGATTGTCCAAATGATATTTTGGTTCTGTTGCCTCCAGTCATTCAGGACTACCAATTAACTACTCAGTTATTTTGATGAGGCAAGGGTTTTATGGACTGTTATATGGAGGAGTTTCTATTGATTTAGGCCTATTATTGCCCCCTCAACTCATATTGGATCTTGGACGAACAACCACCATTTCTATGTCTGAATAATTATTATTATGTTTCCTTTTGCCTGTGCAGTCCTTCTTTCAGCTTGTCATCCTTATCTTCATTAATGAACTCATTTGCTAGTTTGGAATATCTATTTCTCTTTTTTTATGTATATTGCATTTTATAATCATCATTTGGACATTTTCTGATATGGTGTTGTCTTTGTACCACTTATAATTTTCAATAAAGTCTAAATTTAAAAAAGAAGGAACATCACATTTTGAGACATCAAAGTGATGTTCCCTTTGTATCATGATTATATTCATCCCCACCTTGACTATGCAAAGCAGTTTTGATATCTGTATGAAAAAGAGATATACAAGAAATAGAAAAAATACAATGAAATGCTACAAAAACCGTTAACACACTAAATAATACTACATACCCAGACAGACTAATCAAATTAAACCTTATGCCCCTGGAACAATGTAAAGTGTGCAGTGATTTGCTACTTATGTTTGGCATCAAAGATGAAAACCCAGTTAATAAAATGAACTTTGTGGGTATTAAAAAGCCAGTTAAAAGCCTGATGGGAGGTGAATATGATGGGACATTATAAAAAGGAGAATGGTATTGGATATTGTCTATAGTGGGGACTGATGCTCCAGGACTCGATAATAAAATATAGCTGGGTCCATTCCTTAAAACATAGTAATACTGGAATTAAATAAGCATCTAAAAAGTCCCCCTCCCCATATCTCATGTTTTGCAGAACTCTGTTCTGTATTCACTTTTCCAGTAATAACGGTTTATGTACAATACTCGGGTTGGTTTTTAGAATTTAAATTTTTATCTAGCTAATCAGGTCTTTCTTTTAAATTTGCAGATTTGGCCAATCATAACTTACCCTGCAGCTTGGGATACTGTGTGGAACTAATACTGTAGTGGTGTTATGTGAGAAACCTTGCTATATTAGCCCTTCTACAAGTACTCATCAGTTGGAAAAACAGCCCTGTTGTGACCAGTATTGGAAAAAAAATGTTGGAGCACCAGGTGACTATATAAATTTAAGAAATAGGTTGACATAATCATGCACTTTAAGAGATTCCTTTTGGGATTCTTAGAAGGTTCTGTGTGAACAACAGTGTGTTCTTCATGATATTGCAAGTAAAGTATTTGTACCAAAAAGATGCAAATGCATATGTTTTTTAATGCTGGTTTAATGAAAGTGGATTATATAGAGCTTTTAAACTATTTATTGTAGTCTCAAGATTTTAAAACTCACTACACTAATTGCACTTTATTGGGAACTGTGTCTTTAAGTGGATATTACATAAAAGGACAAGCATGCAGTACACCAAACTAGCATTTGAAAAAGCACCAAGGGGCACGAAATGCATCAGGTGACATAAGATGTGCATTTTGGTTGTCCTGAGACATGGGGGAAGGATCTCTGGAGGAGCTTTGGAAAATTTGAAGTGTATGCACAAATAAAGTTGGGCACCTGGAATAAAGTTAGGCACTTTTTTTGAACAATACCAGGTTAGTCTCCCCCGTTTTTATATAACAGTGTGTTGAACTGATAATTTCAAATTGGAAATATAAAGGGATACAGTTGCAATTGTTGAGCAGGTGCTGGCTACGTCAATCAACTGCTGAATCCAAAACAGATTCGACAACTATCTGAACTCTCACTCTTTGTACAAACCTTTGTATACTAAAAAGGCAGGAAAGTTAGGGATGCTGTATCCAAGAGCCAAGGATTTCAGGTAAATGTATGTGAATGAGGATTGGGCTAGGGAGGGACACTAGACTACCAGGAGTTTGGGTATTTTATTTATGCTGAATGGGCTCAGGGCTCAGGGAAGGGAGACCACTAGACTACCAGGGAAATGGGGACTTTTACATATTTACATAGATTGGGGATTGGGAAGGGGGGACTGTTAGACTTCTAGGGAAATGGAGACTTTTACATATTTACACAGATTGGGGGATCAGGGAGGGGGGACCACTAGACTACCAGGAAAACAGGGACTTTTACATATTTACTCAGAGTGGAGAGCTGGGAAGGGAGGCTACTAGACTACCAGGGAAACAGGGACTTTTATATACTGTATTTACACTGATGGGTGATCAGGGAAGGGGACTACTAGACTACCAGAAAAATGTGGCCTTTTAGTCTTACATGGATTAGGGGTAGGGGTCCAGGCCCTGCACACTCAGACCAGGCACTCACATGCAGATGAACCCATAATGGGCATGCAAATGGCCCCTTTGTGTTGTGCATGCCCAATGGGCTCATCTGCATGTCTGGGCTCAATATCACCCATGGGGCTGTGGCACTCACAAGTGTGTGTCATGCTTTAACCCTATGTGCGGACTTCAGCCCCACCCTCTGGTAGTGCTACACCAAACATAGTGACTGTTTGCTGTGGGCTGTGCTACCAGGATCCAATATTCAAACAGATAGCATGGTCAGTTTGGATTGTGATATATGAATATGATGCCAGAGCCTGCCAGCCTTATTTTTCTGTGTGACACACCTGTTTGCAAGTCCAGCTGGTCAGCTCTGAATATGGGGCCTAATGTCTACAGTGCTGCTTCGAAGACCACCCTTCCTGGATTGGACCCACTTTTTCATTCCCTCTGTTGATTTTCTATGGACTGTCCTTCCTGCACCAACCATTGCTGCTTATACTTCTCCCTCTTCATCCCCCCCTTGAAGCTAGTTGCCTCTCTCATTGTGCATCCTTTATCTCAAAATTCTGTCTTGCCTCCCTCCCTTCTTACCTGACCTCTCTTCTCCTACCCACCTTTCTCATATTCCTTTCACAACTCTAGCTACCATTTCTTCACTCTCCCTTCTACGAAATCCCTCACTGGCCAGGTTGTTTTCTCCTACTGCTTCCCAAACTTTGGAATTACCTCCTCCTATCCATTTGCTCCTCCTCCTCCTCTTCTCAACACTATCTTTCCCTCCATCTCCATAACTTCATCTCTCACTCCTGTAGTGGCCCCTGATACTACCCCTTCTCCTGTCATTCTCCTGCTCTGCACCTGATAGTTGTTTCTTTCCTCATCTCATTTTCCCTCTACCCCTTTTCCTCATTTCCCCCGATCTGCACAATAAATGTTGTTACAATGTATTTAAATAAATATTGTTGTCTACTTGTTATTATTAATTTTTTTTTGTAAACTTTATTTAACTAAAATCAGCGGGGTGGAATACCTTAAAAACATATGGTGACAACTGTGAAATACATTGTGGCAAATGTGACATACACTGTGGTCCAAGACTGATGCCTATTATATTGTAATATGCCAAAGTTAGTAGTCCCCAGTTTCCTCCAATAAATGCTGTAAGGTGCCCTGTGCACACTGTATATATAAAAACAATATTTATTTTAATGTAGCACAGCAACAATGGCTTGGATGGAATGACATGGTGAGCAGCTCATGCAAGCATTCCACCCCAAGAATTCTGGAACCAGAAGCTCTGTTTTTAAAAAGTTTAACTGTTTTTACTAGGAGTTCCTGCCAAGCTGTGGAGAGGACAGCACACAACAAACTAAGAGGAACCTGTTGAGAGCTTACCTGGAGGGTTGAAGCCAGTCCCTGAGGGTTTATTGGTGTGTCTGCTCTGGCTCCAGCTGGTGAAGCCCTGCTGAAGACTGTCTCCATCAGGGCACCAAAAGTGAAGAAAACGTGCAGTTTGGCTATTTCAGGCTGTGAGCCCCATCGATTTTTTATTTTAGCCACTTCATTTAATTTAAAAAGTAATTCTGGTCCCCCATCGGCAGCAGAGAACAGCAGCATAATGCCAGTAAGCTATCAGCCATCTGAGGCTCCCTGCCATCCTCCCTGCTGCCTGAACAGTTCCCTCCCACTGCCAGAATGCCTCTCCCACTTCCCATTTTTCTCCTTGATCTCCTGGTGGTTTGGAGTGAGTCAGCGGCAGCACGCTGAAACATGCTGATTGCCCTGCAGGAGAGACTGTATTTATTTAACTCATTGCCTCCGCAGGAGCTCTCTGAAGTTGCACCACTTGTCTCCTGTATACTGTTAACAGTAAATCCTGGGCCTTTTTAAGCAAAATTAAGCTATAGTCAGCATGCCAGAAACAAATCCTAATAGCTCAAGAACCGTAAGTGCTAGACACAAAGTATGACTGGCAAAGTTATTCAGCACAAAATTACCTTTCTAATGGTGGCATGCAAATAATAATATGTAATTTTGTTTTTTTTTCTATGCTGGTTGAAACAGCAAAAAAAATAATTTTTTCACTAAAACAGGCAACATAAGCCATAAACACCATACCATAAACAAATGCAAATAACTCCTAAAGTATACATGATGTACACAAAATATCAGTGTCAAAGTTGTTCAGCACAAAATTACCTTTTCAATGGTGGTATGCAAATAATAATATGTAATTTTGTGTTTTTTCCTATGCTGGTGGAAACAGCAAAAAAATATTTTTCACTAAAACAGGCAACATAAGCCATACACACCATACCATAAACAAATGCTAATACCTCCTAAAGTATACATGATATACACAAAATATCAGTGGCAAAGTTGTTCAGCATAAGATTACCTTTCCAACAGTGCTATGCAGTCAAATATATATTATATTCTGTTATACTATAAATTAAAATATTTAAGTGACTTCTCCAGATGTTGCAAGGGCACACTGGGAGTCAGTAGCCAACTTCTGCAGGCATCCTCAGGACACACCAGTATATTTTACTGATGACTACAGGCGTCAGCTAGGAGACAATGAGTTAAAATAGATTGCTTGCACCATGCACACAAGTAGCAACTGAGCACCATGGGAGGGCTGGCTGCTAGGACCCTGAATTTAAATATTGAAAAGGGGTGAGGTAGTGATGCCCACAGGGATGGGCCAAGGAAGCAAGACCATAGCAGAGGCCTTTTTAATATGCATATGGGGTGGGATTAGGTGAGGCGACATGCCACAGCAGTAACAGCAGGCTCCCTGAGTCAAACAATTAAAGGGGACCAAACACACTTTGAGCCAAACCGTTAAGAGAGGGCACCAGGCCCAGTGTCAAGAGAGGGTGCCAGGCCCATAACAAATAGGGTGTCAGGCCCATAGTAAATAGGGTGCCAGGCCCACAGTTAAAAGGGGCACTAGACCCAGTCCAGGAGTGCCAGGCCTAGTTTAAGGGGGCATGAGGCTCAGTTTAAGGAGGACACCAGGCCCAGTGTACAAGAGGGCATGAGGCCCACCATTGAGAGGGCACCAGGCCCAGTTGATTAAAGGGCAACAGACCAATGGTAGTAAAGGGCAGCCCCAGCCTAGCAAGTTAGGAAGAGCCAGCCCAGCAGTAATTAGGGTGGCCCCAGCCTAGCAAGTTGGGGCAAGCCAGCCCAGTAGTAATTAGGGCAGCCCAGGCCTAGCGAGTTAGGGCAAACCAGTCCAGTGGTACTAAGGGCACAGGGCACAGACAAGTTTGTTTTGTTGAATTTTGTTGACCTGGTAAGCCCACTGGGCCTAGAAGTCCCTTTTTCAGGGGTGACCAGGGGGTAGGGGGGATACAGATGGTAAGCAACTGAAATTGAACCAGATTAAGCTGTTGGTGGTATTGTTTTCATGAATGATGGAAATTTGGCCAGGACACCAGGGAAATTCCTCTACTCTGCTTCTTGTGAGCAAGGGGGAGCAATTTTCCTGTGGCACCGAGATGCAGCTCCTATGGATCCAGGAGGAGGAGGATTGAAAGCAGGAAACGCAGAGGTGAAAGAACAACATCTAAGCCTTTATTTCCAGAGCTTGAAAAGGATTTTCAACCCATGTCTGAGGAAGAAACTGATGTTCCTGTAAGTTTTTTTGAGAATAATATGGATTGGTCTCAAATTTTGGAAAATGCTGAGAATACAGACCAGGTACAACATCCTTTACCAACTAGTTCTAAGTCAGCAGATAAGGAAAGACACATGAAAGAATTAATACAAACAGAAGAACAGTATAAATTAAAAAAGAAGCATTACAGAAGGAACTGTCTAATTTGCAAAATGGCTTTGTGACAGGAACACTAAATGACTCACCTGAACTATAGTTGAGTGGTGATGCAGCAGGCTGTATTCAAGCACCTACAGCAGAAACTAGCCTGAAAACTAAAAACTTTCTCCCAGCTGGCAGTAACAAACAGTGTAGTGCTGTGTGCCTAGAGCTGGTAAAACAAGAAGAGAACATTAAACCTCCACATCCAGCAAAACGTAGACTGGGGCTCTTGAATGTCCAGAAAGTGCAAAATACTCATGAAGCTGCAATAAAAGCAGCTCTGATGCAAACAGAGCAAGAACCTGTAAATGTTGCAGAGGACATAATTTCCCCAGTGAAAGTTAAAAGGACCAGTGCTGACTTATTAGCACTACAACAGGTCTGCTCTCCAGCTCGAGCACTTGAAGGTGCAGATTGGCTACAAAATGAAACAGGGAACTGGAAATCTGACTCTGCTGATGATACAATAAAAAAATACCATGCGGACACCTTTAAATCTGAAGCTTCCTCCTCTAATATTGCTACTAAAAATTAGTGTATATCTGATATGGGCCCCAACATTGAAAACAAGTGTGATAGAAAACTGATTTCAGTTTGAGGGATAGAGGGATCAATGCAGCCAGATGAACTATCTAATAGCCTGGGACCTGCAGAGCACATTTTACAGGACTCTAAGAAAAAAGCTTGGCTAGATCTCATGTTTAGATTGTCTGACCTGTTTCAAAACAAAAGGGAGCCAGCCCCTAGAAAAAATGCTGTAAGGTTACCTCGAGTATTGCGTGCAGTTTTGGAGACCACACTTAAAGAGGGACATTAAACTCCTGGAGAAGGTCCAGAGGAGGGCAACCAAAATGATTTGGGGCTTGGGGGACAGGACCTATGGGGAGAGGCTCAAAGAGCTAAATATGTACACATTGGAAGAGAGAGAAGGGACTGGGGAGACATGATAGAGGTCTTCAGGTACATGAAGGGGTAAATAGGGGAGGAGCAGTCAGAGTACTTCGAAGGAAGGAGGAGGGGACAACTAGAGGGCATGGGTGGAAGCTGGAGGGAGAGAAGATTCAGGGGAGAAAGGAGGAGGTGCTACTTCACTGAGAGGGTGGTGGAGCCATGGAATGTGCTGCCCAGGGGGCTGGTGGAGGCAGAGACGGTGGAGGAATTCAAGAGGGGGTTGGACAGGTACAGAGAAAGGGTTCTATAAGCAAAATCCAGTGCAACAAGAATATCCAGAACTGGGAAGGGAGAAGCCAGAGAAGGTGAGGGGGGCAGCAAGGTCATCTCCCAGGGTGGAGGCTGACCAAACGAGCAGACATGAAAGACCGTTAGGCCTATGCTGCTGGCATTTTAGTATGTTAGTATGTTAAGATTTAAAGAAGGCTGAGAGGAACCTCCTGATAGGTAGCACATAGCTAAACAGTTGCTTAAAGGTACTATGCATTTTTTCTTATCAGAAATATTTGCTTTAATACATTTGGGAATGGACATTATGATGTCAGTTTTAAAACAGTTGCCAGTCTTGACAGATTCTGGTCACAATACCAGACATTGAAAAATAACCCTTTGTGGATCTCCTACATAGCAATCCCTCTTACAAAACCAGCTATTAAGTTCATCACCATTATGTTTCATAATGAGGGAGTCCATGTAGAGGATATACTTTTATGGTTAAGGCAGAGATGTGAGGTACTAGACAGACCAGCCCCATTTTAGACAGTGAACAGATCCAGAATGGGGTCTGGAAAATAAAAGTGAAACTACACTATGAACAATGAACTGGTGCATCTACCAAGTACTTTCTTCTTGAGAAGGGATAGAGGGGTTCTGTTTTACATGGGACAGCCCAAATCTTGCTTTAAGTGTAGCTCCCATATGCATTTAAGCTCAGCTTGCGATACTCCTAGATGCAGTCACTGTCTGGATTATGGACATACTTCCCCCACATGTGTTAATCTTTTCAAGTGTAATTTATGCAAAAACACAGGACATGGTTATGGGAAGTGCCCATGGGCCTCCCATAACTGGGAAGACTGCCCCAACAAGATGGCCTAATCAATAAGGCCCAACAAATGCAGGCCCAAAAAGTAGCTGCAGAAGCTAATAAAGTCTCAGATATGCAAGATCCTGCATCAACTAGTAAACTCCCAAAGCCAGTTGAAGGGGAGAAGTCCTCAGAAGTAGGTAATAAAGATACTTCAGAGACTAGAAATCAGGCAGAAGAGCAGCCTAGTGCAGAGGCTTCAACTTCTGCTGTTGAAGTAGAAGACAAAGGGATGCCCCGCCAACCTCCTAGTCAAGAAACCAAGTATAGGAAAGTAGCTACAAAAAGAAATTGGTCAGGCAAAACATTGAAAACAAAAAACACTGAAAACATAAAAGAGAAAGAACCCTCAACAGAGGCATGGAAAAAAGGAAATAAATATGCGGTTATAGCACCAGAAAAATCTGAGGAAGACACTGAAGGGGAACTATTGGATACATCATCCACAACCACAGGTGCTACAGAGGCAGCATCAGTTACAGAAGAGCGGGAAAGAGTGGATACATGCATTTCCCGGAGGACTAGGAGATGGAGATGGAGTAAAACTTCCTGATAGTAGTCAGTTGTAGTACATCTTCTGATAGTACATGTTTAATTCATAGATTCCCTTACCCTGACATCGATAAATGTAAATAGTATTAAAGGGAATGCAAAAATGCTTACAGTCTTTAATTCTTTAGCTTCAGAAAGGAGTTATATCATATGTTTACAAGATACAAGGTTTAAAACAAATGATGAATTACAGCTGGCTACTAAACAATGGTCTAAGGTTCCATCCTCGGACCCACCCTCTTCAGTCTATTCCTAAACTGTCTCCCAAACTCCTGCTCCAGCAAAATACTGCTCTATGCTGATGACGCAGTTATCCTAGCATCTCACCCTGACCTGCTCCTACTCCAAGGCACACTGCAAAGCGCCTTCCTCCAAGCCGAAAAATGGTTCAATAATCATCGACTAGTCATGAACCTGAAGAAAACTAAGTCCATGCTGTTCTCACACCGCAAAACAGTGCTAAGAACACTCCCTTCTCATCACCACCAGCAAGCTCTTACTCTAGAACAGGTAACATCCTATAAGTACCTGGGCATCACCTTTGACCCTGGCCTTACATTCCATGCCCACTTAAAACCCTGTCATCTGCCATGAACTCCAGGATCGGACTCTCTACCGCCACAAAGATTGCCTCCCGAATCTGTATGCTAAGATTATTATTACCTCATCGGTGCTGTCTCTGGCCGACACGGACTTCCTATTTACGTTAGCTGACCCCACCTCCTTATCTAAGGTACAGACCTCTATTAACAAAGCCTGTAGGCTCCTTACAGGTGCCAACAGCAGAACTCACACCTGCCTGCTATACTTTCACTCCAACTTACTCACCTTGATGAAAGACTGAAATACCATACCTGCCTACTGGCTAAAAATCCTTGTCAGGGCTTTGCCCGCCAGGGGTCTCTGCTCCACTGCAGCTGGCTGTCCGGCCCCTGCCTACCCATAACTCCATCACAGCCACCTTCATAGTTCCCAGGGCTAGGATCTCTCGCTGCCAAAGATCCTTCCATCATAAAGCCCCCCTTTGGTTTAACTCCCTTCCTGAGGCTATCTCTAAGATCCCCGTGATTGGCCGGTTCAAAACTGCCCTCCGTCAACACATTATTGACAGTCGATGCTGCAAATGTCGATAGCTGACCTAACTCCAGCCCTTTGCCCTGCGCCCCTGGTTCCTTAGGGTGACTGGATACTGTCTGTAACTATGTTGTTACTAATTGATGTGTAATATGATGTATAATATGCAAGTTAACTTATGTATATTACTCAACTTATGCTTGTACTTGTATAGTTGCTGCCTGTAACTCCAGGTGTTTTTGTATCTCACCTGTATGTAATCCCTGTCCTAAAACCTCACTATTTGTTGTCTCCCCCCCCCCCCATTTTGACGAGGTACCTTTGTAAACGAGTCGCTGACTCAAAGGTTGTAAATCTGATTCTTCAATAAATAAATAAATAAATAAATGATCTTCCTTTTGGTCAATAGGCAAAGAGAGCTGTGATGGGGTAGGAATTTTATTAAATAACTCTAGCATTAAGGGGCAAAATTTGTAGATATAGACCCAGGGAGGGCTCTGTTAGGTATTTCCCTATATCAGGAAAGGTTTTGGGTAATAAACATTTAGGACCCCCAGACTAAAGCTCTTAGAGTAGCTTTATTCCAGAAAATACAGCCATATTTACACACAACCAGATTACTGTTGTGGGCTGGGAATTTTAATTGACGGGGAAAGAAATCAGACAGAGGGGCTTAAAACAGATACGATCTTCTGTGACTCCACAGCTCTGAATAAAATAATCTCAGATGCTAAATTGATTGATTCATATAGATCTAAACATCAAACTGGAAGGAAGACCTTTTTTAAAGGACGCCTATCAACCAGAATTGATTACATTTTTGCTTCAGAGATTCTAACCATTTCAAGTGTTAAAAACTCCTGGTAAGAGAACTTTCAGACCACAAATCAAAACCAGTGAAAATAACTTGGAAAGGTACTGCAAGGTGTAAGAAAAACTTATGGAGGTTAAACAACTCCATTTTATCTGATAAACATGTATAGGAAATTGGGAGGCAAGAATGGCAAGCCAGACTCTCTACACCGATAATGTATGATAATGCTGCCCTCTGGTGGGAGGACACAAAAACATCATGGAAGCAATTTTTTCAGAAAATTACAAGAGACAGTGTAAATGATAGATATCTGAAATACCTCCAATCAATGGCACAATTACATACACTGATTTCAAAATCTGAAACCTTGAGACTGAATTTATACAATCAAATCTCAGAAGTTAAAAAGCAGATGTGTACATTACATATAGAATAAAGTACGGATCGGGGTGTGTAAAATTGAGTTTGACACCCCGACCCATTTTTTATTTTATATAATTGCTGGATTTCCCTTTTTCACCTCAACAATTATATAAATTGAAGAGCTTGTGGTGCATCTGCGGTGTGGTTTCGTTTTAGCCTGATGTCGAGATTTGCCCTATTGTAAACCTTTTTTTTTTCCTTTTACTGGGTCTTTATGTGTTTCCAGTGTTTGTGGGGGGAAAGAAAAGAACTTACCACTGAGTTCTACTGGCAGCTCTGTGTCAGGCGAGATGGAAGCGGTGAGCAGTCTCGACTGGTCGCGCTGCTGCCTGAGCATGCACACAGCAAGGGAAATCATGCACATGTTTGCCATTATAAATGCTCCTTTATAATGGCAAATTATGCCACAGTTTCCCTATGGGAAAAAGGGGAAGCTGGTTATTATAATATGATAGAGCTAAGACTCTAGAACAGGAACTAAGATTCAGCACTAATTTGAAAAAGGGATCCACTGATCCCAATAAAGAATGTAAAGACAGAGTAGATCATAGGATCCTAAAAAAACTAAAACTAAAATTCAGTCAGATTACCTCCTCACTAGAAGAAATATTACAAGCAGTAAACTCTCATTTTTTAAAGACATTTGGGACAGCACCACAAACACTAGAGGAGGAAGACATGTTACAGAACTTACCACAGCTTAAGGAGGAGGAAAGTGAGTACTTGACAGTCCCAATACAAAGTGAAGAAATAAAAACAGCAATAAAATGTCTTAAGAGCGACTCTGGCCCAGGGCTGGATGGAATAGGAGCAGAGTTTTACAAAACCTTTAGTGAGGATTTGACACCAGCCTTAGTGATAGTATATAATAGCGTGTTACAGGAAGGCATTTTGGCAAAATCCATGTATCATGCAACATTAACAGGGCCGTTGACAGGATTTTCACAAGGGGGGTTCTTTTTATACAGTCTGCAACTTTTTAAAAAAAGTTGTGGGTCTTAGGGCTGCTAGTACCCCAGAAGCCATGGAATCCTAGAGTTGCTCTGTCATGCATTTTGTGGCTTGTTTTGAAGCTAAAGAAGTCATATCTGAGATCTCCTACACTGCTTGCTCTAAACAAAATTATTATCTGGCTAGCTGCAGGGTGACTACATATGTATTCAGTACCGGAGGGCAGCAAGATGCTGTTAATGTAATATATCTAAGACATTGTCTCAGATATATTATGTTATGAGTTTTAATATCTGCAGCTGTATCTACTGGTGTGTAAGAATGGGGTCTGGGGCTGCTTGGCCCCAGAAGCTTTGGGGTACTAGATACTCCGTGGCTAATTTTGTAGATTATTTTAAACCAGAATAACTCATCTGTGAGTTCCCCTCCACCTCCTGCTCTAAGGACAATTATTACTATCTGGGTGGCTCAGATTGTGTGTGCATGTGTGTGTGTGTGTGTGTGTGTGTGTGTGTGTGTATTTATAAAATGGGAAGCAAAGTAAATAACAAATCCAGCATTCTTGATTGTATAAAAAAATCACATGACCATGCATCTATCAGAGCGCGACTGCATGCCTGCACTTTTACCCCCCCTCAAAACAATTTTGCCATTTTATAAGATAGATAACCCACTCTAGGATGTGCGGATGCACTCTGATATACACACTCCTTGGGTGGTTGATGCACTCGGCCTGCGGACTCATGCTTAACAACACACACCAAGGCATGCATATATCAGAGTGCGACTGAACACCTTAGAGTAGGTTATCTATTACATATGTAGATATATAGATAGATACATATATAGAGAAAGCAAATGCTAATGCACTAAACCTCAATACATGTGACTTTAATGCTGTAACCTAAATTTTATGCTGTAACCTAAATTTGTTCTGTCTGTCCTTTATGTGACGAGGTACCTTTGGAAATGAGCCTGTGGCTCAAAGGTTGTAAACTGATGTACAAATAAATAAATACAGAGTCTGCAGCTGGTTTTGGCTGGGTATTGTGCACTACTAACTTACTACAGTGCTGACTTGCTACTAGGGCAGAGGTCTGGGTCTGTAAGGCCCAGAAACCATGGGCTATGGTATGCTCAGTGGTGCACATTTGTGGCTTATTTTAAGTCTAAATAACTCTTATCTGAACTCTCTCTACCCCTTGTTGTTACCCCCACCATCCACAACTCAATATACCATTTAAGTAATTGAGTCAGTGCAACATGGCCTATAGCAAGGCTAGCAGGATGCTGGGATGTATTGGTAGGGGTATTGATAGCAGAAGAAAGGAGGTAATACTTCCCATCTACAGATCCCTGGTGAGGCCTCACCTAGAGTACTGTGCCCAGTTCTGGAGTCCTCACCTCAGAAAGGATAAGGATATGTTGGAGACAGTGCATTGCAGAGTAACTAAAATGATTCAGGGACAGCAGGGCAAATCCTATAAGGAGTGCCTCAAGGCACTAAATATGTACTCATTGGAGACCAGAAGGGAGAGAGGAGATATGATAGAGATCTTCAAGTTCCTGAAATGAATTAAAGTGAATTACGGGGTACTATTTAGCCTGAGTACCAATTCATGGTCACATAGACACTAATGGAAATTAACAGGAGGTAGGTTCAGGAGAGATGTGAGGAAGTACTACTTTATGAAAAAGGGGGTGGAACTTTGGAACAGTCTGTCAGCTGAAATGGTGGGTGCAAAACCAGTCAGAGGATTCAAGCAGGGCTGGGACATTATGAAGGGAATAGTGGTTACCGGAGGCAACAGGACCAAGGAGGTGACTAGAGAGAGGACAGGGAAGGTTAGTACCCTGGAGAAATTGTAGGTTCCAGGGATTATAGGGAACTTGGGCAGACTGGATGGACCTCTGGTCTTTTTCTGCTGTCATTGTCTATATTTTTATGTTTCTATTCTAGGAACCCTGCTTGGAAAAAAATTTGTAACATAAGTCTTAGTTCAATATTGAGTACTACAATTGTTGCACCCACTCCATTCTTCAATGTGGTAGGTATGACAAAGGGAGTGAGGGGAAAGGTAATTTGACAGCGGCTGGGATTTTCAGTGCAAAGTTATCATCTCCTAAATGCCTACCCCCCACCCCCACCCCCAACCTCACCCCACCATGCTTCCAAAAGTACAGTGGGTATGTTCAAAACAGTGAACTGTAGCAACAAATGTCATTCTACTGGCATGTGATCATCTGGAGAAAACACATCACAACTTATTTGATTTAATGGTATCCGGCACAGATGACACAGACCAAAGTGGTACTGAATGTCCATGAAAATGGGACCACAGTGAATACCTCTCTGAACAGCACAATTAATAAGGTGGCAGTGCAGATCCCAGCCAGACCCTTCCAAACACTTGCATTGCCTTTCCACTGTGGTACCTCTTTTGCTTTACTTATGAAAAGTTAAAACAGGCATATGCAACATGACAACTTTGCTTTTTCTATAGATGGGGATTTAAATAATTTATTTCAACATTTTCAGCCCACTACCCGAAAAGCTTTCTTGCCCAACTGCACAGCCTGTCCCTTAATATACAGTTATTAAGGGACACATCTTCGGTAGTAGTGGCCAGCAAAATTTACCTCTCTGTGACTTAATATTACAAGTTGAGGTCCTCTACTTCTTTTTTGTTCTCCTGGTGGCATCATCTCTGAGCCTGCCACCATGCTCCATCATCCTCCAGTGCTAGCTGATGGTGTGAATTGTAGGCAGTGGCCATGCTGTACTAAGGTCACATTCACGATGCTGATGTGAGCTCCAATTGGCCAGCCAGTCATAAGGGGAGGGTGCAGAGAAAGACTCACAAAGCAGCTCCAGTCATCTTACTGGTACTGAGGGAGTTGATTGGCAGCAGAATAAGGGAGGGGGTGCATGCAGAGAGAAAGTGCTGAGGTTCATCATGTGTGCATTAGCACTCTGTAACAGTAAAAAAATAAACAGAAATGATGACACTTTTTTTTTTACAAATGATGAAAAATAAAGGGAGAGTTTCAAAAAGGGGGTTCTTTCTAACCAGATGAACCCCCCCTGGCAACGGCTATGAATTAATACTGTTGTTCAAAAAAGGAGAAAGAGAGGATCTGAAAATCTGGAGACCCCTTAGTTTGCTGAATGTAGATTTTAAAATATTAAGCAAACTTTTATTGAATATATTAATGTTAATTGCAGATAAATTGATCAGTCCTAGCCAAACTTGTGCAATCACTAATAGAAGACAAGTTGATAACCTCATTATGTTAAGGGAAATATTCTATAAAGCAGAAAAGCAAGAATTGCAGGGGTATATAATAGGAATTGGTCAAGAAAAAGCATTTGACAAGATTTCACATCATTATATGTATAAAGTGCTTAGGGCCTATGGGATACCCAGCGAATTCGTAAGATGGATAACAGTGTTATATAGCCAAGCCACATTAATGCCAAACATAAATGGATGGGTAGGGAAAAATATTGGTGTAAAAACAGGAGTAAGGCAGGGCTGCCCACTAATCTCCTTGCTATACGTGTTTTGTATAGATGTTTTCTTAAGGAGAATAGAGCTGGACAATAGGATGAGGCTTGAGGATGAGCCCTTCTGCTCCTATGGTAAAACATTTGGCATATGCAGATGATCCGGTCTTATGTATAGATCCTTCAACAAATGAAGGGTTTTTGATGGAACACTATAAGAAATTCTCAGATCATTCAGGGTCTAAAATTAACTTGCAGAAAAGTGTAGGGGTGGTACTAGGTGATACCCAGATCCCAGAAAATAATACTTATTCAGGGATTAAGATAGATGAAGGCACAATCACGTTGTTAGGAATAACTTATGGTAGCCCAGATATGGTCAGACAGAATGAGGAGACAAATCTCCAAAGAGCACAAAGGCTAGTAAACACATAGAAAGGTCAAACTATTGGAAAGAGAAAAAGGGTTATGTTGATAAAAGCTCTATTAATGCCCATTTTTTTATACATAAGCTAAGTTTACCCTCCCCCACCGTCTTTATTAGTAACGTTGTACAGTGTGTTTTTTCAAGCATTGTGGGGGAGTAGATTAAACCCTAAAAAAGAACAGTGACCTATAGAAGAGTAGAAGAAGGAGGCCTAGGGATGGTGAACCCCACTATTTTCTATTTCAGCTTGTTTATAACATACAATTTTAGAGGTTCAATTATGACCTGGAGTCAAAATTTGGAAAGAACAAGTAATGGAATGGATTGATTTATGTTCCCTTGACTGGGCCTGGAGAAAATCGAATGCATTATATAGAATTACACCAGTCCCAAAATATGTGGTAGAACAGAAGCAACAATTTAATCTGGACATATTGAAGTCTAAACATTTACCAGATTTTGTATGAGACATGGCATGGCTGAGTCTACATGGAAAATTAGGAGTTAGAAATAACAATAAACAAAAACAGATACAAGACAGATACTGCCAAAGACAGTCATGTACCCAAATAATGGAAACACAAGAACATTTGTTTATAGAATGTGATTATGTGCAAGGTTTTTGGGAATACCTAGCAAAGGAATGGAATGAGCCAATGTTGAGTAATTTATCATACAGTTCTCTGATATATAGACAAATGGAAAAGGGTATGAGTAAATATTTCCCTGAAACACTGCAAATAATATTCATAATAATAATATATTATATTTGGCAGTCGCGTTGTCTATGGGCAACTCAACAAAGATGTGTATCATATATTGAAATGCAGAGGAATGTTGGCATTTCATTACAAAAAATGAAGACATTAGATACAAAGAGATGTACTGAGGAAAGAAGAAAACTATTATGGATTAATTGTGAACACTGGGCTAAACCACCATGAAAAGGGAAAACAAGCACTGATTAATAACCATTAAGTATTCTGAATTGTTGTATACCGAAAAAGAATCTGAAATATATAAAATACAATGTTTACTGGAATGTATGTACTGTAAATATGTATGACATGTGTATGAATTTGTCTGTAAGTCCTCTCAATAAAAATTCCCCTACTCTTTTCGATAAGTGCCCTGGGATCTTTAACATCCACCTGAACTACCACCAATCCAGGACACCAGGCCCAATAGTAATAAAGTAAGGGCAACACAAGGCCAGGACCCATAGCTAGCTATTTAGGCCCAAAGGTATGATAGGGGCCCAGTGAGATGAGCAACCCCTAGACATAATAGAAGTCTAGCTGGCCACGTAAGCCCTCCAGTGTTAAAGGGTCCCAGTCACCCATCTTTATATAGTCTTCCAGAGAGCCTATTTCCCACTGTAGTGTTTCCACAGTAACAGGAGAACCCGATTTAGCTAGAAGGGACCCATTAGAGTTAGGTCCACCAGAGCTAGGGTTCAATCAGTATAATAAATTCCATGTATATTTACTGTGGTCTGGACATCGAGACTGTATATTCATTGATGACTACAGAAGGAACTGAGACTTTGTTTGCATTTTCCTGCATTATTATTCATTCTATGAACATTAATGAGTGTCAAAACTGTCTTGCATTGCTATATGCCAGCATTTCAGTGCTGGATAACCATCTGAATCAGTTTTCAACTGTCTTCGGAGTCACTGCACCCTGTCAGTCTTCGCCTATCTTCAAGAATCATCCTCCAGTGCATCCAGCAGCAGACAACGGCCAATTAATGAAGAGCCGTACCGCAGTCGCCTCAAAGTTGCATCATCCCATTTGTTATTTTCCTCTTACAGTTCCCCAGTACAGCTTGGCCCAGTGCAGAAGTCTGCCATCCATTTCTTATTTTCACATCTGCAGCGGAGTACCGTTTGACCCGTTAGTGTCACTTCTCTGAGTGACATTCTGTTTGTTGTTTTTAGTGTGTCCTGGCTCGTCTGGTCATGAACTCCAAGTTTGGTCGCAGTTCGATGTTTGAGTTATTGTTTTGGCAAGTGCCTTGGCTTGTCCGGCCTTGGAACGCAGAAGATCAATGCACTTTGATGCCAAGAGAGTGATTGCCTGGAGCCTAAGAGTGGTCCAGAGGTCCAATCCAGTGGGAGCATCAGCCAGTGTGTGTCTTCAGTCCAGGGGGAGTGCTGACTGGAGTCCAAGAGTGGCCCAGAGGTTCAGATTCTCCTGATCCAGTGTGTTCACCAGTCCAGAGTGCATCTTCAGTCCAGAAGCAGACTGTTGATTCTTCTTCTTCTTCACCCCATCACTTGGCAAACCAGAAGTGGATTGTGGCCAGGTGGTTTGCATTGCTTCTTCTTTCTGGGCAGTCTAGAAGTGGACTGCAGCCAGCTGTCATATTCCTTTCTGGCAATACTAGAGAGGAGGGGTGTAGCCAAGAACCCATGGTCTGTTAAATCCTCTCTGCATCCTTAGTTTTCCCACCTAGGTTCCATATTTCACTGGGAAACCAGTGGAGTGTTTCCACATTTCTTTCGTCGACAAAGAAATTTACCTGCTCCAACTGACAATCATCTACTGCATAGACTCTTCTTGTAGCAATAGAGTGGCTGTATCTACAAAATCTAAGTTTAGGGAGAGGTGCACCTCAGGGTGGAAGTAGATATCTGAAGACAGGAAAGATGCTCTTTCAGCATAGCTGTTACAGTTGATTGGTCCATTATGGTATTTTATGCTGTAGAGCTTCCCTCTTATAGGGAGGTAGGGAAATAGAAATAAGATGCTCTTACAGCATAGCTGTTACAGGTAATTATTTCTCTTGCATATAGTGAAATACATTCTTGCATATAGTGAAATATAATCTTGCATATAGTGTAATATAAGCACAAGGTAAAGTAGTAGTTTGTGTATGTATGATTGTCCCTCTCTTATTTCCCTAAATTATGATCGGTTGCCAATAAACAAGTATCTTTTCTCTAATCATGCAATCATGCTTCCTGCCTCCCCATTTTGGTGAAGAATTACATCACACAGCCAAATAGGAAAAGAACTGTCTTACCACCTGGGTGGGTGTATTGGAAGAGCCCGACATTCATATCTTCGTCTCACTTCGTCTGGCATCACGGTATCACATGATTTCCATTGCTCCAAATAATACCCTACCCCTCCTATTATTATCTCAACATCCCCCCTTTCGGCTCACTTCACTTGGTGTCATGGACAGGATACTTTTATTGGAGTCCAAAGCTGGACATGGTTACAATGAAAATGGAATCTAGAAGGCCAGAAACCTCCGGTGAAGCTGGAGAAGGGACACTGTTAAACCCGATCACAATGCCTTATTATTTTGGTGCACCCTAGTTGCCATGGTTCTTGGGGAATCCTACAGATTCATCAACCACTAACCTAGGAGAGTTCCAGAGTAAGATGATGTCCATGTTTCGACTGTATGAAATTCCTGAACAACAGCAGGTGGAGATGTTAATTGGACAACTTACAAGTGCAGCTCATTGAGAAGTTAGCACATGGCCAGAGCATGACAAGGCACAGGTGGAACAAATCTTCAATAGGTTATGTAGAATGTTTAACACCCGTACATTATCTGACCTGAAAATTAAATTCTTTTCAAGGATGCAAGGAGCTGGTGATACTATACGAGAGTATGCTGTCAGCTTACAAGAGGCCCTTAAGGCAATTGAAAGGTTGGACCCCCATTATTCTTCATGACTTAGATGAATTATTAAAGGAAAGGTTCATAGAAGGGGTAAGGAGTGACACCTTTCACTGAGAGTTGAGGCTGTTGTCCAAGCAAAATCCTGATATGTAATTCTTGAACTTCAAAGAGGAAGCTATTGAGCTCATGGGCCATGACCGCTCGGTTGACAGGTCAGAAATTCTACAATGTTGTGAGAAAATACAGAACAATTACTAGATGGGACAGCTGGTATGTTGCTGGGCTGCAGTCACTACTGGTCATTATGACCAAGATCAAAATGCGAGTGATTGTGCACCAGGGACCTCCAATACAGAGAGGAACAGAGAAGGACAGAGGCCTCCAGAGATGGAGTTGTCCATGAAAATGTGGCAGGAAATGAAGAAAGAGATCCAGAATATCCAAGAAGACTTAAGGCAGGAAATAAGAGACCAGATGGCAAAAGAATCAGAGTGGCACTCATCTAGACCTCCAGCAGCCAGAAATATGGGAAGAAGGCCGTTGGACCAGTTCAATGCAAATGGAAGGCCCATATGACAGAATTGTGGGATCAGCGGCCACATTGCATGGAGATGTGCACAGGAGACAAATATGCCTACCATAGCTTTAAACAGGGAATCCCCGGGGTGGAGGACTGAGCCTCTGGAATACCCCCAATAGGTCCTTTAAAGAATGTCACACAGGCCCGGTTCATAGGAGATTGTCCAACCACCATTATAAAGATTAATGGAATGGAAGTAGAGGCATTACTAGACACAGGATTGCAGGTGACAACACTGCAGGGCAAAACTTTCTTCGAACACTGGACAAAAGACCAGTTAACTCAACCCCCCCCCAATAAATGGATGAATCTAGTAGCTGGAAATGGTCTCAATATTCCCATCATCGGATATATGGAAGCAAGTATTACCTTAGGAGAGACTGAACATTCGAGCCAGGGGATACTGATAAGCAACTTATATGATGACAACCTGCCATCTGTAATATTGGGTATGAACCTACTCCAACATTGTCAAGAAGATCTGCTACAGGTGTTGAGAGAACAGACCAGTTCACTTTTGTGGAAAGAGAGACAGGCCTTACAATGAACCATTAAACTACTCAAGTGCCGTCAAAGATTTGCCAATAAGAATGGGAAGATTGGAAAAGTCCAAGTAATGGATGAGAGGCCAGTCCAACTAAAGCCAGGTGTTGAAACTATACTGTTGTGCAGAACCAAAGTGGGACTATGAGGAAAAGATTACACAGCCTTAGTCGAATCGGAATGGGTCAAAGGAGAATATCCAGTTGTGGTGGTTAGCAGTTTGGTCACGTTGAAGGGTGGAAAAGTCCTTGTCTGCCTGCTGAATTATGGCCCCCAGCCAGTGGCCATGTATAGACTGCAGGCCATTGGTCATCTCATTAAAATGGAATGGGAAGATGTCACAATCCCAGGTGAAGAGGAAGAGGAAATGCCTCACTTAACCAGTGCCACTATCGCAGTACAAGAAGAGGAAATCAAGGGTGAAATCTCCGATACATGGATACAAGAAATAGACATGGGAAATCCAAAGACCACAGAAGACGAAAAGGCAGAGCTGCTGAAAGTGATAAAGAGACATACTGATGCCTTTTCTCATCATGCCCTAGACTTTGGGTGTGCCACAAAGGTGAGACACTATATTCCCACAGAAAATCACCCACCCATTTGGGAACGATTTAGACCCATACCTCCTGCATTGTATCAGCCAACCAAGCAGTTATTAAATGAAATTTTGGAAGCAGATGTTATAAATGAGAGCCACAGTCCATGGGCAGCACCAATAGTTCTTTGTCCAAAAGAAAGATGGACAGATATGATTTTGTGTGGACTATCAGAAACTCAATCAGATCACACATAGGGATGCTTACCCATTACCCCGCACTGAGGATGCTTTTACAGCACTGAAGTCTGCAACAGTTTTCTCAACCATTGACTTGGCAAGTGGATACTGGCAAGTACCCATGGCACCCAAAGACCAAGGAAAAACAGCTTTTGTGACTCCTGTGGGTTGTATGAGTTTTCCTGAATGCCGTTTGGACTTTGCAATGCACCAGGAATGTTTCAGCACTTAGTAGAACAGTGTTTTGAAAGTGAAAATTTTGACACAGTACTTCTTTATCTAGATGACATCATAGTCTATTCAAAGATGCACAAGGAACATCTGAAACATATGGAACCGGTTTTTGAATGTCTAAAAAATGATGGGCTAAAGATTAAACCTGCAAAGTGTCATTTACTGAATGAAAAAGTCAACTATTTGGGACATGTAGTGTCCGCAGAAAGAATAGCGCCAGATCCAGAGAAAATTAAAGTAGCAAAAGAATGGCCATGTACAGTTACCATCAGAGATGTAAGGTGATTCCTAGGATTTGCTGGATATTATTGTCGATTTGTAAAGGACTTTTACAAGCAAGCAGCCCCTTTGCATGAATTGTTACAGCACTCCAAAGGAAGCAAAATCAGCAAATTTGATGCCAGAATGTCAAACTGCATTTGACCACCTAAAGACAGTGCTAACCACAGTACCGGTGCTCGCTTATCCAGATTACCAGAAGCCTTTTCATAGAAACATAGAAACATAGAATTTGACGGCAGATAAGGACCGCTTGGCCCACCCAGTCTGCCCATTTCCCTACCTACTGGATAAGCTGCAGATAGTTAACCAGCAGCCTACTTCTTCTTACCTCCACCCCCAGAATTGCCTTATGACTGTCCCATGCATGCTTGAATTCCACCACTGATTTTGACTCCACAACCTCCTCAGGATGGCGTTCCATGCATCCACAACCCTCTGTGAAAAAATACTCTTAAATTACCTCTGAGCTGCCCCTGTATCTTCAAATTGTGCCTCTTGTTCTTGCACACCTTTTTTTGAAAGATGCTACCCTCTTGGACTTTGTTGATTCCCTGAGGTACTTGAAGTTTCTATCATGTCCCCTCTCCCTCCTTTCCTCAAGGCTATACATATTAAGCTCCTTAAGTCTCTCTTCATATGTCTTCTGGTGCAGACCCTGCACCATTTTAGTTGCCCTCCTCTGGACAGCTTCCATCCTGTCTATGTCTTTGCGGAGATTGGGTCTCCAGAATTGCACACAGTACTCCAGATGGGGTCTCACCAGCTGTCTGTACAGAGGGATAATAACTTCCTGTTTTCTACTGGTGATGCCTCTCCCTATGCATCCCAGTAACCCCCCAGCCCTCCTTACTGCCCTCTCACATTGCTTGCCCACCTTTAGGTCATCTGATATGACTACCCCAGGTCCCTTCCATTTCTGTTGTTGTTAGTATCTCACCCCCATTGTGTACTCTTCCCTGGTTTTTTGTTCCCAGGTGCATTACCTTGCACTTCTTAGCATTGAATCTAAGCTGCCATACATTTGACCATTCCTCTAACCTTGCCAAGTCCCTTCTCATCCTTTCCACCCCACCCTGTGCATCAACTCTGTTGCAGTTCTTAGTGTCATCTGCAAGAGACATACTTTTCCTTCCAGTCCTTCTGCAATGTCGCTTATAAAGACATAGAAGAGGACCGTCCTAATATGAACCCTGTGGTACCCCACTAGTAACCCTCCTTTCTTCTGAGTGACTCCATTTACTATTACTCTCTGTGTCCTATTCTCCAGCCAATTCTTTACCCAGGCTGTCATCTTGGGACCCACTCTCAGGCTGGCTAACTTGTATATTAATCTTTTGTGTGGGACTGTGTCAAATGCCTTGCTGAAGTCTAGGTAGGCCATGTCCACAGCACCTCCCTGATCTACTACTTTGGTTACCCAGTCAAAGAAATCTACCAGATTTGTCTGGCATGACCTTCCCACTGTGAATCCATGCTGCCTAGGGTCCTGTGCCCCTCTGGCCTCTAGATACTCAACAATTCTTTCCTTCAGAGTGATTCCATCATTTTCCTATCACTGAGGTTAAACTAACAGGTCTGTAGTTTCCGCTTCTGCCTTGCTCCACTTTTGTGAAGGGAATCACATCTGCCCTCCTCTAGTCCTCGGTACCACCCCATCCTCCCATGATTTGTTAAAAAGGTAGTCAGTAGTGTCACTAGTTCTACCGTTAGCTCTTTTAGAATTCTGGGATGAATCCCATCAGGCCCCATTCCTTTGTCCACCTTCAGTTTTAAGAGTTCTTTCAGAACCCTTTCTTCTGTAAATGGGCTGGTATCAACTTCTGTATCCAGAGTGTTACTACTGTTTGTTTTATGTACCTCCCCCTCTTCATTTGTAAATACTGAGCAAAAATATTTGTTTAGTATCTCTGACTTTCACAGTCTCCTCTGCCCACCCTCCTCCCTTTATTAAGCCTCACTATCCCTCCCTTGGTCTTTCTTTGCTCCCTGATGTACCTATAAAAGGTTTTATCCCCTTCTTAACTGAGTTGGCTATCTTTTCCTCAGTTTGGGCCTTTGCTGTTCTGACTGCCTTCCCAGCCTCCTTTTGCTTTAACTGATACAGTTCCCTGTCCTGCTCCTTCTGTGATTCCTTGTACTTCCTGAATGTTTTCTTTTTCTCTTGAGCCTTCACTGCCACTTCCTTTGAGAACCATAGTGGTTTCTTACATCGTCTTGTTTTGTTTATTTGCTTCTCACAAAGCCTCGTTACCTCTGTGATGGCAGTTTTTATTATTCCCCATTGTTCTTCCACCCCTCCTTCCTGCCCATTTGCTAGTGAATTCCTTAGGCACTCACCCATTTTGGCAAAGTCAGCCCTCCTAAAGTCCAGTACTTTTGTCTTTGTATGGCTTGACTCTATTGCTGTGTTTATTGTGAACCATACTGTTCTATGGTCGTTAGTTCCCAGATGGCTACCCACTTCTACATCCGTGATCCTCTCTCCATCTCCATTTGAGAGAATCAAGTCTAATATTGCTCCCTCTCGAGTGGGCTTCAGTACTAGTTGTCTAAGGCATGCCCCCTGTAGGGCATCTAGAATAACTGCACTCTTCAAGTGGCAGCTGCAACTGCACTCCAGTTAACATCTGGCATATTCAGATCACCCATCAGCAATATCTCCCCTTTTTCTACCATTCTAAGTATACTTTCTATCATTTCCCTGTCCATTTCCTTCCCCTGAGAAGGGGGTCTGTATACAACCCCTGTGCCTATTGTGGTGCCATTACCTGTCTCCAAATTTACCCACAGTGCTTCTTTTCCTCCCTGTTTACCCTTTTGTTCTGTTGCTTTTATTCCTTCCCTTATGTAAAGAACTACTCCTCCTCCTCTTTTACCCTCCCTGTCCCTCCTGTAGACAGTGTATCCTGGTATGTTTATGTCCCAGTCATGGTTTTGTGTGTACCATGTTTCTGTGACTGTCACAATATCCAGATGTTCCTCCTCCATCAAGGCCACTAATTCAGGAAGCTTGTTACCCAGACTACCTTTCACCTCTATACCGATGCTAGTAACAAAGGCCTAGGAGCGGTGCTCTCCCAAGTACAAGAGGGAAGAGAAAGGTTAGTCACCTATGCAAGCAGAGGATTTAGGGGTTCAGACAGAAATGACAAAAGGTACAGTTCTTTTAAATTGGAGTTCTTAGCACTTGTGTGGGCTGTGACAGAGAAAGTTAAGCTCTACCTCAGGGCTACTTCGTTCACCGTGTACACAGATAACAACCACTTGCCACATTTTGACACAGCAAAACTTGAGGCATTAGAGCAACAATGGGCTTCCAGGCTGGCTAATTTCAGTTTCACCATAAAATACAGATCCGGAAAGTCAAATTGTAACACAGATGCTCTATCTAGATTGCCCAATTGCCATGAAGAGACAGTTGAAACTGAGAGAGAACATTTGGAGATGCCACCTTTTATTTGTATTCCAGCAAAAATAGTACAATTGTGCTGTCAGTACTTGCAGACTATTGTTCAGAGTGCAGAAACAACATTGACAGTGCCAGCAGATGAAAAAACAGGTTTGTGGATGCAGCTACGAAATCAAAATCCTCTATTCCAAACACTCAAAGAGATACTTAGAACCAAAAGAATAGTAAAAGCCCAAGAAAGGAAGACACTACCTCCAGAATTAACCAAACTGTTAAGACAACGAGAATAACTTAGCTTAGAACAAGGGAAAATGGTACAGAAAACCAGAGATCCAAGAACAAGAGAAGAAATCATACAAATCCTTATCCCTCAGGCAGAAGTAGATACTGTACTAGAAGCTTACCATAATGGGTCTAGTCATTTTGGACAACAAAAGATGGAGAAAATTATCAGGGAAAGATTTTATTGGATAGGTATGAGAGAAGACATTAGATGGTGGTGTGAAAATTATATGGCTTGTAACCTTAAAAAAAGGCAGATAGTAAACAGAAAGCACCTTTACACTCAGTCGTAACCAAGGAACCATTGGAGATTGTTGCCTGAGACCATTTGAAGACTGCACCTAGTAAAAGTGGATTCCAGTACGTGCTGATGATTATTGATCACTATACCAAATTCGTGGTGGCAGCACCCGTAAGAGATTTGTCTACTCAGATCACTGCTGAAGCTCTGTAGAGACATTTTGTCCAACCATATGGATATCCTTCACAAATATTGACTGACCAAGATGGTGCATTTGAATCCTTATTGTTTAGAGAACTGTGTTCAATGTACAGCAGCAGAAAACTGAGAACTGCCCCATACCACCTGCAAACAAATGGTCTATGTGAATGATCAAACCATACATTACTAGAAATGTTAAGAGCAATGTCAGACGAACAAAAAGTGAAATGGCCTGAATTATTTCCAGAATTCTGTTATGTGTATAACAATGTTGTGCACTACTCTACGGGGTACACACATTATTATTTAATGTTCGACAGACATGGGAGACTTCCGATGGACATAGTGCTTGACGTAAAGCTGACCTATAGAAAAACAGAGGAACCAACCTCATTATGGGTAAAGGAGCAGCAGCGAAGACTTAGAGAAGCAGCTGACATTGTGTTAATGCAAATGGGACATGTACAACAGAGACAAAAAGAGCAATATGATTGTAAAGCATGTGCTGTACCTTTATTTGTAGGAGAGAGTCTTGTTAAAAAATACTCATACCATAGGGCATAAACTTGCGTCTAGGTGGGAGCCCACACCGTTTGTGATAAGACAGATTCCATATCCAGGACTTCCAGTATACAAAGTCAGAACAGAAGAAGGAGGACACTCTGGTAAAATAGTGCACCAAAACCTTTAAAGCCTTGTACATTTCAACCCTCTAGTTTAGGCAGTGGTCAAGATGACAAAGCAAACAGATGGGAGAGGCAGTAACACACAAACATAGATTTGACTACCCCTGGAGACTCTATAGAATGGTCTTGGTTAGCAGGTATTACAATGTTTCATCCCCGTTCTACTAGGCCTACAGAAAGTTCTATATATAGCTCTGCACATACAACAAAAGGTGTTCCTCCAATAAAGTCCAAAATGGATATCTGTAAATAAAGCAAAAATACAGTACAAAGTTAGAATATAGATTATCTGACAGTTAAGAAATGTTAAAATGGTAGCAGTGTTAAACAGTAGAAATGATAAATGGTAAGAAGTAAGATTGTTTGAAGTTTTAAAGCTCTGAAGTATGGTGTATTCTCAGAAATTTAGGAGGATACACGGGGACATGTATCTTTTAGCGGGGCCGAATATGTAATATGCCAAAGTTAGTAGTCCTCAGTTTTCCCAGTAAATACTGTTAGGTGCCCTGTACACACTGTATATAAAAAAAAAATAGATTTTAATGCAGCACAGCAACAATAGATTGGATGGAATGCTGTGCTGAGTAGCTCATGCACAGCATTTCTCCCCAACCATTTTGTAACCAGAAGCTCTGTTTTTAAAAATGTTGACTGTTTTTCCTGGGAGTCCCTGCCAAGCTGTAGAGAAGAGAGCACACAACAAACTAAGGGGAACCTGTTGAGGGCTTACCTGGAGGGTTGAAGCCAGTCCCCAATGGTTTGTTGGTGTGCCTGCTCTGGCTCCAGCTGGTGAATCCCTGCTGAAGACTGTCTCCGGTCTGTGGTGCCATCGGGGCACCAAAAGTGAAGGAAATGTACAGTTCAGCCAACTTGGGCTGTGAGTCCCATCGATTTTTTATTTTAGTCCCCCTCATTTAAGTTTAAAAGTAATTCTGGTTCCCCTTCCATGACACAGAAGAGCTGCATCACACCCATAAGTGGTCAGCTGTCCGAGGCCCCCTGCCATCCTCCCTGCTATCTGATTGGTTCCCTCCCACTGCCAGAATGCCTCCTGCCTCCCATTTACCTCCTCGATCTCCTGGTGGTTTGGGGTGAGTTGGTGGCAGAACGTTGAAATGTGCTGACTGCCCTGCAGGAGAGACTTGATTTATTTAAAATATATTGTTTGTGCTAGACGCACAAGAAGCAGCTGAGAGCCCGGGAGGGTCGACTGCTAGGACCCTGAATTTAAATATTGAAAAGGGGCCAGGTAGTGATGCCCACGGGGAGGGGCCAAGGAAGCAAGGCCATTGCAGATGTCTTTTTAATATACAAGAGGGGCGGGATTAGGGGAGGCGATATGACACAGGAGTGACAGCAGGCTCCCTGAGCCAAACAATTAAAGGGGCACGAACACATTTTGAGCCAAACAGTTAAGAGAGGGCAGCAGGCCCAGTGTCTAGAGAGGGCACCAGGTCCATAGTATATTGGGTGCCATGCCCATAGTAAATAGGGTGCCAGACCCACAATTAAAAGGGGCACTAGGCCCAGTCCAAGGGCACCAGGCCTAGTTTAAAGAGGGCACGAGGCCCAGTTTAAAAAGGGTACCAGGCCCAGTGTACAAGAGGGCACAAGGCCCACCATTGAGAGGGCACCTGGCCCAATTGACTAAAGGGCACCAGGCCCATGGCAGTAAAGGGCAGCCCAAGCCTAGCAAGTTAGGCCAAACCAGCAGAGTAGTAATTAGGGCAGCCCAGGCCTAGCGAATTAGGACAAGCAAGTTCAGTGGTACTAAGGGCACGAGGCCCAGCCAAGTGAAGGGCACCAGGCCCAATAGTAATAAAGTAAGGGCAACACAAGGCCCAGGACCCGTATCTATCTATTTAGGCCCACAGGTGTGATAGGGATCCAGTGATAGGAGCAACCCCCAGACATAACAGGAGCCTAGCTAGCCATGTAAGCCCTCCAGTGTTAAAGGGGCCCAGTCACCCATCTTTTGTATAACCTTCTAGAGAGCCTATTCCCCACTGTAGTGCTTTCACAGTAACAGGAGAACCTGATTTAGCTAGAAGGGACCCCATTAGAGTTAGGTCCACCACAGCTAGGGTTCAAACAGTATAATAAACTGCCTGTATATTTACTGTGGTCTGGACATCGAGACTGTATATTTATTGACCAATACAGAAGGAATTGAGACTTTGTTTGCATTTTCCTGCATTATTATTCATTTTACGAACATTAATGAGTGCCAGAACTGTCTTGCATTGCTTTGTGCCAGCATTTCAGTGCTGGATAACCATCTGAATCAGCTTCAACTGTCTTCGGAGTGACTTCACCCCGGTACAACCCTGTCAGTCTTCACCTATCTTCAAGAATCATCCTCCAGTGCATCCAGAAGCAGACAACTGCCAATCCACAAAGAGTCATACCGCAGTCACCTCGAACTTGCATTGTCCAATTTGTTATTTTCCTCTTACAGTTTCCCAGTACGGCTTGGCCCAGTGCAGAAGTCTGCTGTCCATTTCTTGTTTTTACGTCTGCAGTGGAGTACCGTTTGACCCGTCGGTGTCAGTTCTCTGATTGATGTTCGGTTTGTTGTTTTTAGTGTGTCCTGGCTCATCTGGCTGTGGATTCCAAGTTTGGTTGCAGTTCAATGTCTGATTTATTGGTTTGGTGAGTGCTTTGGCTCATCCAGATTTGGAACTCAGAAGACCAACGCACTTCGACGCCAGAGAGAGTGACTGCCTGGAGTCCAAGAGTGGTCCAGATGTCCTGATCCAGTGGGAGCATCAGCCGGTGTCTGTCTTCAGTCCAAAGGGAATGCTGCCGGGAGTCCAAGAGTTGTCCAGAGGTTCCGATTCTCCTGATCCAGTGTGTTCATCAGTCCAGAGTGCATCTTCAGTCCAGAAGCTGACTGTTGGTTCTTCTTCTTCTTCTTCCTCCTCTTCTTCATCCTTTCACTTGGCAATCCAGAAGCAGACTGTGGCCAGGTGGTTTGCATTGCTCCTTCTTTCCGGGCAGTCTAGAAGTGGACTGCAGCCAAATCTTGTATTCCTTTCTGGCAACCCTAGAGAGATGGGGTGTAGCCGAGAACCCATGGTCTGTTAAATCCTCTTTAGTTTTCCCACCAAGGTTCCGTATTTTGCGAGGAAACAAGTGTAGTGTTTCCACATTTCTTTCATCAACAGAGGAATTTACATGCACCAGCTGACAATCATTTACTACATAGACTCTTCTTATAGTAATAGAGTAACTGTATTTTCAAAACCTAAATTTAGAGAGAGGTGCACCTCGGGGTGGAAGTAGATATCTGAGGATAGGAAAGACGCTCTTGCAGTGTAGCTGTTACAGTTGATTGAGCCATTCTGGTATTTTAGGCTATAGAGTTTCCCTCTTATAAGGAGGTTGGGAAATAGAAATAAGACACTCTTACAGCATAGCTGTTACAGCTGATTATTTCTCTTGCATATAAGTGAAATACAATCTTGCATACAGTGAAATATAATCTTGCACATAGTGAAATATAATCTTGCATATAGTGGAATATAAGCACAAGGTAAAGTAGCAGTTTGTGTATGTGTGATTGTCCCTCTTTTGCGTCACTACCCTATGATCAGTTGCCAATAAACATGCTTCTTTTCTCTAATCGTGCTTCCTGCCTCTCCATTTTGGGGAAGAATTACATCACATAGCCAAATAAGAAAAGAACTGCCTTACCACCTGGGTGGGTGCACTGGAAGAGCCTGACATTCATATCTTTGGCTCACTTCATCTGGCGTCACGGTATTAAGTAATTTCCATTCCTCCAAATAATACCCTACCCCTCCTATTATTATCTCAACCCCCCCCCCCTTCTGGCTCACTTCAATATTACAAGTTATTAAAATCAAGACATCTTAATTAATAGTCATTGTTTTTAATAGGAAGGAAACAAATGATTTAGTATGGCTAACTCCCAGGGTTCCTAGATTGATAGATACTTGATCAATTGACTTCTAACCACAAACTATGTATGCTCAAGGCACATACACTGGAGCAGAGCTTGAGCCCATTGAGCTGTTGTGGGGATTGTATTCATCCTCCAGTGCATGGCCAGGACCTTTTTGCCAATCACATACCCTAGTACCAAGAGGCTTTTGCTGCCTGTCTTCACTCAGGCTACTCCCCTTGGGAGACCTAACAAGATTTCAATTGAGTCTAGAGCTGCAGGAATTGAGAGGATTGCCACCTTTGGGCAAAAGATATAATTGAGTCTAGTATAGATTTTGTGTGAGTGGGAACAAAAAGAATGTTCTCTTTCCTGGAGGTGCTTGTATCTCCTTATTTCTATTAGATTTCTCTCCTTCATCATATGCCCCCGCATTTCTGGCCTACATTCTACATTATGAACCACAGTAGTCTAGAGTGTGATCCCAATATGTATTAAAGTCCCCTCTGATTATCAAGGTCCCAGTGAAGGGGGCCAGGGCAGTCGAGAGGTGGTAGAAAAAATCTGGGGAGTTAAAATTTGGTCCATAGACAGACACCAGAGTATATCTTGCCTGGTTAACTATTGCATCCACAATTATGTATCTACCCTGTTTGTCAGCTAGGACACTGTGAGTTTCTACCCAGAAAGAAGTCTGAAACCAAATTGCTACCCCTCTGGCCCTGGAGGTAAAGGGTGTGGTTACCAGAATCCTCACCCTCCAGGAGGCAGCCAGACTAACTCTTTCTTGCTGCATCATGTGAAGTTCTTGTAAGAAAATAATATCCTCTTTTGTTTTCCTGACATATGACCAACCCCTTTTAAGTTTCATCACTGTTTTAAGCCCATTAAACATTCCATGTCATAAAACTGAAACTACCCATGGTAAGAACTGTAATATATCTAAGTGTTCACATGTCCCCTCCACAATATACATATTATAATTTACTCAGTTTCTACTTCTGTTGAATAATTTTCCTTTTTTCTAAGATAAACTTCCCATAAACCCTCCCTCAACGCCAACTATCGAACAATAAAAGTCCCTAGTCCCCTTTTTCAGGCTCATTAGATCTAATTCCCCAACAAGAATTAAAACCTTAAACAATATCTTCATTCTTCAACAGGGTGTCTTAAACATCAGACCCCCCTCTTGGTATGGAAGCCAATCCCCCCAAAACCCTCTATTTAACCTCTTCTTAAAATTAAAATTCAGATGGCAAAAATGGTCAGAAAAACCTCCAACTGAAGTGAAACCCTCCCCCCCCCACCAGCCTGTAAGGACAGGCACCTTCTTATCCACTCTTTTTCGTGGATGGCACTGTGCCATCCATCCTTATAAAACATAAAATTATTTAATCCCCTGACTTCTATGGTCAGGATTTATTCTGCATCTCTGCCCTTTTGGCCTAGGGTATGTGAGTAGGGGCCCCCAAAACCCGAGGCACTTATGACTGTGTGACCAAGGGCATCATGAGATGTGATTTTCCAGGAGAGGTCATGTACTTGTAGCTACACAATTCACCCCCGAGAACATAGCCTCCCTGAAATTATATGCTTTCACAGATTAACTTTAATCACTCAAACTGTCCACGTTCCTCTTCATCTCATGGCACCCCTCCCCTCCACCCCTGCTTCCCAGGGTTGTGTCAGCCTAGAAATCTCCAGTTAATCAACCATAAACATATTGAACAACGGCCCTCAAATGTTGACACCCAAGGCAGAGCCCCTCCCTCCACCCACAGCCTTCCCCAATTACACAAAGTTGGCTTGTTACATTTGTGGTATGGTACTTATTTTCTACTTTAAGATGCACTTCTCCACATTTAGTGGCCCATCTCAGTTTGTGATGAGGCCGCTAATTCAGGAAGGGTTAGGGCCTGGAGATTGGTGGGCTCACTGGATTTCCAGAATGATTCACTCAGGAATCTGCAAAGCTTGTCATAGCCATGTTTGTAAAAAAGTCACACAGTCCACCCCCTCCACTCCCTCTGGCATGCCCACTACTCTCATGTTGCATCTCCTCTCTCTGTTTTCGTGATCATCTAGGATTTGTTTAAGGAGAGCAATGTCTTTGGTCACCCATTGCAGCTCAGCTATTGCTCTAGATAGCTCATTTTCTTGTGCGCTAATTCAAGTCTCCAGCTCCTGCAGTCACTGGTCATGCTGGTCTACTGTTTCGGATTTGGAATTAACCATTTGTTGAAGGTGCTGGAGCTGGGAGGACATATTTTTGAACCCAGCCTGCATTTTCATAGTGAGTTTGTATTTCAAGTCCTTAAATAACTTTTCTAATATCTAGTATGAAGGCTCATCAGCCACTTTCTTGTCTTTCTCCAATTGCTCTCCTTCTTGGTGAGAGTGCACGTTACCCCGAGTGGCAGGGTCTTCCAAGCCTGTTGTCCTCGAGCCATCTCTGGACTGCTTAAAACTTATTTTTGACTGAGTCTTAGAAGATTTCACTGTCGAAAACATTATAACAAGTTTTGAAATACAATTTAAGTCAGAAAGGAAATATTCGAGGCAGGATGCAAGATATAATATGTGGATGGATGAGGAGCTCTCTGATTAAGCGTCCATCTCCTTTCCCAGCTAGGCCACACACCTTTTGCTTGTTATTATTTGTTGATATTTAGACTCACCATTTTGTATAATTTATTTACTGTTTGTTTCTTGCATTCCTCCTCCCTCTTTGCCCTTCCCGAACACATCTGGAAACAAGTTTTTATTAGCTCAGTATGTCTTTCCTGGTGAAACTTTTGAAAAATAAATAAATAAATGAAGAGTGAACTTTAAATTTTAATTGGATTGCTCTAAATACTCCATTAATCCAGTAAATTCCTCCATGGTGCCTTTCCATATAATGAAAAAAGGTTTTTACTGAACCTCTTATGAGGTCAATTTTCTCAAAATACAGATTTTCAGTTTGTGAAAAAACAAACTTACCCTCACTGTTTGCAAAATATATATTAGCGTACCTGTGGGCTTATGCTTTCCCCTTGCTGTCTCCTTTTGTAAATACATCCCATTCAGAAACAGAAAACAATTGCACTTTAGTACCTTTTCTGTAAGTGCTATAAAAACTCAGTGAACCCAGAGGAATAACTAGGCTCCTTATAGAGCTGTTTTCTCAGTGGTTCCATCCAGACCATCATCATGAGGGATGTTAGTCTAGATGGACTAGACATCCACACCAGTCAAATTGTACACTGACATCACTTACAATGTTAAGGACATCTGTTGTGTCATGCATGTACAGTATGAGCAGACACCCTTGGCCAAACACTTGATGTGTTCACCTACAAACTGTGTTAATGGCTCAATAATGAATTGTGCCAATGGCTCAGTTAAAGAACCTTTGTTGGCCACAGATGGCTGAGCAGAGGTATTCCACAACTCTTTGTGAATCTTGGGTAGGTCATAGATGGGCACTAATTCTTGATGTTCTAACTCAAAAAAAAAATCATAAGCCTCTTGTGAGATCACATTTTTTGTAAGTGCTTTATTAAATATCACATCTATTAATTCTTTGTAAACACAAGTTGGATCATGTGTAAGTGTACTATAGAAAGAAGTGTTATAGAAAGTAGTGTCAGATGGTTGCTTCAGTATATCTTCCCTATATTTTCCTCTTCAACAAATAATAATTGACCCCTATCTGCTGCTTTAATTATAATACTGTTGCCGGCCCAGTGGCGTGGGGGGGGCTGAGGCATCATGCCTTACCTCCTGTCACACCGGCGGTCTATGTTCATGGTGTTTCCAGGTCACCTGGGGTCAGCAGGGATGGAAGAGGATCGAGCATCCAGAAGACTGGGGAGGGAGGGACATGGAGGCCGGTGAACCTCTGACACCTAGCAGTGGATGGGTGTCAGATTGCCTGGGTCTCGTACATTAGAGACAGGGGCAGAGTAGTTCATACCTCTCAAGTGTCCCTGATTTTCAGGGACGTCCCTGATTTTGCCTCAAAATTTTACTCTGTCCCTCCTAAAATTTGTGTTTTTGTGGCTAAGCAGTGGGGACTGTAAGCATAAAACAATGTCAAGCATTAAAGTTACAGACTTGTTCTTCTTTAGAAAATGCATTTTGCACTAAGCCCCATATTCTACCAGCTTTCTGGGTGGATATCTCTAATTTTGAAGATGTGTCCCTGATTTTGATCCTTTGTCCCTGATTTTTTTAAGCTTTGTCCCTGATTTATGAGGCAGGAGGTTGAGAGGTATGGAGTAGTTGGCTGTCATTCTGTGGGCAAAAGTGCACACAGCTCAGACATTGCCAATACCAAAATGCTCCACCTGCAGGGGGAGGGAGGGAGGGAGAAAAGCCAGAGGAGAAAAAAATTTTCTGGGCTGCTGGATGAATGCAGACCCCCGCAGGCACTGCTCCTGTGAATGGCAGGCAACTCCTGAAACTGAATCCATGTTGACAGGTTGATGGATCCCCACCACCCCGCCATGTGTGTAAGACATGGAGGATGACAGGAGGTGTGCTGAGAGTGGGGTGCACAGGGCTGGGTGGGCCAGTGAGTAGAGATGCAACGAAATTTAATTCTGCCTCCGAAGTGAATGCAAAGTGGCCACTTCATGTTATCATAATGCCACGTGAAGTGGCCATTGAAAAGTGCTAATTTCACTTTGTAATTATGACTTTGCGCTGTTATTCCACCTTAACGTGAAGTGAGAAAGAATGACAACAATATAAGCACTTTAGGTAGCCCCCCTCACACATCACATGGCTTACAGTACTGTAAGTCACAAGTTTTAGCCAGGCAGGATGGAAATGAGTCATACAAGCAGATACTTTCACTTTTTCCTTTGCAGAGGTAGAAAGAGTAAGCATTTTGTGTGGGAGAGGAGAGTTTGTTATTATTTGTTATTTATTTTTTATTTATTATACATATCGGAATTACAACCCTTTGAGTCAAGGATTCATTTCCAAAGGCTCCATGTCAGTTCCAGTGGATTCAACACATAGACAGCAACACAAATGCAATATGATACACAGGAGGTTACAGACATTTTTTGTTACATACCAAACAGCGAATAGCAAACAGTATTCATATATTTGCAAGGGTCAGAACAAACAACATAGAATCCTGAGCCATCCAGTGCCCAGATAAGAGTTACAGTTTACAATAGCAGTACAGAGGTCTATACAGTGTGAAAGCTAGGCTCCAAGGACAAATACAGTAAATTCAGAATTGCAGCCTGAGATAAGGCAATTGTCATCAAGAGTCTAGGAAAGGGGCCGGGGAGGGAGCGGGGCACCTATGGGCTAGGATCCCACTTGTGGAGCACATCCGTAGCTGAGGGTGGAGAAAATGAGGCTCTTGAGAGCTGCCTTAAAAGGACCTATTTTAGTGAGTGAGGAGATTGAGGAGGGGAGGGCATTGAACCAGTGTGGTGCCCTGTAACAAAAGGATCTCTGGGCGAGTGATGACCGCACCCTCGGGACTCTGAGAGTGCCTTAGTGGAGTCACATGTAGAGGCAGAGGGGGAAGCAGGGTGGAGAGAGGCAGACACCCCTGGGGGGGGAGACCTAGAAGTATTTTTTTAACCAGGAGGCAGGTCTGATATTGTAACCGCTCTTCTAGATTGAGTATGTCGGCCAGCGAGTATAGAGTGCATACATGAGTCCATTTGTCTGCACCAATGAGAAGCCTACAGGCCTTATTTGGGGATAGTTGGATTCTCCTGAGGGTGGTAGCATCAGCAGCAGCATAGACAGGGAGGCTGTAGTCTACAAGAGACAGAAAAGAGGAGGAGACAGCCAATCTGAGGGCATCCAGTGGAGGCAATCCTTATGATCATAGAGAAGGCCTATGCGCATGTTAATTGCTGAGGTGAGCAGGTTGATATGCGAGTGAAAGGAGAGAGCAGAGTTGAAGGTAATGCCCAGGTATTTGTAGCTGCTAACTTGTTCTAGTGGGTGGAGTGAGCTGGATAGTACATGGAGGGGAGAGTTTTTTGCCTTATTTTGATGATGGGCAAACAACATGGCTTTTGTTTTTTTAATGTTAATGACCAGCCTGCAGTCATTAAACCAGTTTCCAATTTGACTGAAAGAGTGCTGGAGGGAGGCCTGAAGAGAGGAGGGGTCAGGGTGGGAGGAGAGGAGAACCGCACCATCTGCATATAGCAGGACCTTGCTGTAGCAGGAGTTGGGTAGGGCATTTACATAGAGACTAAAAAAAGAGTGCTCAGGATGGAGCCCTGTGGGACCCCAGAGCAGATGGGGTGGGTGCTGGAGAGGGTGCTGTTTATTTTGACACACCTGGACCTTGAAGAGAGATAGCTAAAGAACCAGTCCAGTGGGCCTTGGGGAAAAGCCAAGTTGAAGGAGAGTGTCCAGTAGGAGTGGGTGACAGACCGTATCAAAGGCCTTGGAGAGGTCGATGTAGACAGCCCCTGTAAGGTGGCCTTTGTCAAGGGTTTTGTGAAGGAAGTTTGAGAACTCCATGAGAGCAGTAGTTGTACTATGACCTGGATGGAAGCCATGCTGCTCTGCATAGGAGATTGTGGGAGGCAAGATATTCAGATAATTGGTCTGCCACTATTTTTTCCAGGGCTTTAGAGACAGGAAGAAGACTAGAGATTGGCTGATAGTTTCCAGGAGAGGAGGTGTCACCACTTTTAAAGATGGGGGTGATCACAGCCTTTTTCCAAGCTAAAGGGAACTGGCCCAGGCAGAGGGAGCGGTTGAGTAAATCAATCAGGAGGTTAAGTACTACGTCAAGGACCTGCCGTAATAGTTTCTTTCTTGAGCAAATTGCGAAAACCCAAAAGCTTTTTTAAAAGCTATTTCTTTAGGGTTTTTTTGTACTGTTTTGTCAGTTCTTTCTGGTGACCAATTTCTTTGTTTTATAAGTTTTGCTTTTGTGTGTGTGTGTGTGTGTGTGTGTGTGTGTGTGACCATGTGTGTGCCTGTGTGTGAGTTTGTGTGTAGTCATTTGTCGCGTCGGATAAGGAAGGAGTGTTTTTTTGTGCTATGAACCAGGGACAGTATATGGTCCATGGCCAGAGGGGAGTGCGCATGCATAGGAGTCATAGCCGGGTGGAGTTGGACCACTCCAGACTCTTTGGTCCTGCCTCCCCCCTCCGGAAGCAGCAGCAGCACCACCAGTGCCACCGCCACATCCACCAAATCCACCACATCCACCACCACCAGTAGCAGCTGCAGGAGCTCCAGCAGCACCACCTTCACAGCAGCAGGTGGAGCCGCAGTTGCATGACCATACTGCCAGCACTACATCTGCCCCTCCTGTGCCTGGTCCCCCCCACAGCTCCCCAGTTTGACAGTTTTTCAACGGTGTCTGTTTTGTGGTGTGCAGGTGTGCCATAGCTCCCAGGGGACATATCTGGAGACTGGGAGCAAGCACACACATATGCTGAACCACCACATGGTGGAGTGGCAGGCTGCCACTGAATGGGCCAGGCCTCCACCTGTTGGCCTTCCTGTGGCAGTGGTAGAGGGTGCTGCTGTTGTACATCGCCACAGCAGGAAGAGGGCCACAGCAGCAGCTGCTCCACCACTATCCCCACTACTGCCACCAGCACCAGCCTCACCATCACCACTACCTGGTTCCCCCCCCCACATCAGTGGACCCTACAATGCCTACAACTCAGGCAGACATAGCACTTTTGTGGACTGCGGTGGAGGAAAATAATAAGAGGGTGGGTGCTCTCCAGCAGCAGGTGGAGCAGATTGAGCAACACCAGCTGCAGATTGTGTCAATGCTCCATCTGCTGCTGGAACATCAGGGGATCCCATTAGCTTTTTTTTTTCAGCATACCCACCCCCACCTCAGCTGTAGTGTATTGTGTTTTGTTTATGCTTATCAACAGACAGAGGAAGGCCACAGTATTACTTTAGGAGAGAAGTCAGCAACAGGAGGTCCCTCCTCGAAGCTTACCTCACTGGTTAGTTTTTGCGAGGTTGGCATTTTTTCTTAGCGAACATATCTTTATTTAATAAAGAAAGCAGTGACTCAGTGCATGGCAGATGTTATGGGGGCTCCATTATGTGTAAAGGTGCAATGGCGATGCACCATGCATGTCAAAACAAAAGTATTGAAGCTCATGGTGCATCTCTGCTGCACCTTTCCTTTACACATAATGAAGCCCCATAGCATCCACCATACTTCTGGGTTGCTGACTTTTCTTTATTAAAATAAAATATGTTGCGGCACGAGAAAAACGCTGCAACATACTTAAAAGGCTTAACCAGAGGGTAAGCCTTGCAGGAGGCAGGACCTCCTGTTGCCGACAGCTTCCCTTTAAATATATACACACACAGACAGACATACATGCTTCTTATTGCCCTGTTATTATAATCCAGTGCCTCAGTAATATTTACTTTCTGTTGTGACGTGGTTGTGGAAAAGCTGGTGTGAGCAGTGTAAGTATGATGTGCTAAATTGCATGTGTGCAGTCACTGTTGTTTCCTGTGTGTATGTGAGTGTGTGTGTGTGTGTGTGTGTGCGTGTGTGACATCAGTCATTGTGCAGCTTCTTGCAAACGTATATTGCTGACTTGTTGCAGTGTTTATGGTATTAAGAATAGCGATAACAATAATGTATATTTTATTGTCACCATCAACATCAATGGACTAAGTAATACAATATTTTTTCAGAGATGTCTGGCCAGAGTGCACACATGCCCTTTAGGAGAGCATGTGTTTTTTGTGCTATGATCTCTGCAAAGTCATGTGTGCACTGAGAGTCACTGAGGTGCACAGTGACCCGATACCTCTGAAAAAATATCATATCACTTACTCTGCTGGTGCTGATGGTACAAATAAAATATACATCATATATTCTTTCTTATCTTTATTCTTGACATACTGCAACAATTCACACTATATGTATGTTTGTATGAAGCTGGACAATGTCTGCACGCACAGGAATGAACACTGATGGCACACATGCAGCTTAGCACTGCTCAGTCATGCTTTTTGCGAAACACTTCAAATCACGAGTCCCGACACAAAGTAAATATTACTGAGGCTCCAAAAAAATATTTATTTTTTGAACTAGACATTAAAGCAGCAGTGCAACAATCTGGAGAAAATTTTGACCTATGCTTTTTTATGCTATTTTACATTGCCACTTTACTTACCTCCTGACTTGTATGATACCATTCTTTCCAGTATTTGAGTCTGCTTTAGTACTTTTTTCATGTCTGAAATAATAAAAGAAGGACTCCTTTTAATACAGTGCGGACCAGGTCTTCGTCAGTATTTTCCATTGTTTTTCTCCATCAGTTGTTATATATTACTTCTGTTGTAAGATTAACAATTATGCAGCAGACAGTGTTTTATGACCTCACAGAACAATATTTATTCAAAAACAGCTGCAAATAGTGATGAAAACCTGGTCAGAGCCATATTAAAAGGTGTGCTTCTTTTTTTTTAGACATGAGAAAAAGTAGTAAAGCAGACACAAATAGTGAAAAGAAGGGTATCATACAATTCAGGATATAACTAGTGGCTGGCAATGTAAAATAGCATAAAAATATAGGTCAGCACTTTCACAACATTGTTGCACTGCTGCTTTAATTTATAACTTAGGTATGACATTATGTGCTGACAATCACAACACACAAAATGCAACTGTCTTGTGTCCAGAAAATTCCCACATGCCGAGGAAGTGAAATGGGAGCATTACATCATATACAAAGTCCCCCAGAATGTATTGCGCAGTCACTCATGCATGCAGTGGTCACACAGAGTCACCAGAATTTTTCTGCATCCCCAAAATGCATCTGTCTTGTGTCCAGAAAATTCCCAGGTGCTGAGGAAGTGAAATGGGAGTGTTACACCACATGCAAAGTCCCCCAGAATGCATTGCACAGTCACTCATGCGTGCAGTGATCACAGAGTCCCCAGAATTTTTCTGCATCCCCAAAAGGCATCTGTCTTGTGTCCAGAAAATTCCCAAGTGCTGAAGTAGTGAAATGGGAGTGTTACACCACATGCAAAGCCCCCCAGAATGTATTGCACAGTCACTCATGCATGCACTAGTCACACAGAGTCACTAGAATTTGTCTGCATCCCCAAAATGCATCTGTCTTATGCCCAGAAAATTCTCAAGTGCTGAGGAAGTGAAATGGGAGCATTACACCACATACAAGTATTGCACAGCCACTTATGTGTGCAGTGGTCACACAGAGTCCCCAGAATTTTTCTGCATCCTCAAACTGCAGCTGTCTTGTGTCCAGAAAAATTACATACTCTGTGATGATGACGTCATGATGCACAGTGTCTTGCCAAACTGTGTGAAGGAGGGATAACATGACATGAATCCATTCAGTGTTCCATCCGAAATGATGACCGTGAGAGATCTGTTGCTGGTCCAAAGTGTGCTGCGATTCCCGCAAATGCAATGCAATCACCTCAACTGGATGGAAGAGTGCCCTTTGTGTGTACAGTAATAGTAGCTTTGGTGAAATATATATATATATATATATATCTGTGTGTATTTTCTAGGTGGGGGTTGACATATTTAGACATGTACTCATTGTATTGTTTTGTATCACAGGTCACATACTGTTGCTGTTGGTGTGCACATTCCAGTGCTTGAGAAATTTTGGTGTTGAAGTTGGAAATGGAATACTCTCAAACCAATGAAGGTAAGTATTTTTTTTGGGGGGGGGAGGAGTGAAGGATATTTGCAAATAGGTATCATTAATGGTTTATTATTTGGTTACTTCTTCACAGATTTCATCTGTATCCTTCTCCAGTCTGGTAATGATGGTCATGGTCATCGATTGAAACAACTTCTGTGTGTTGCATGTCTGCCCCAGCCCAGAGGGGGGTCTGATGTTGAAGAAATTCTTTGGATAAGGCAACTATGAGACAACAAAGCAACTGGAAGTTTCCTAAAAAAAGAAATGAAGGATATATTACAACTTGATTGCAGTAGTAACACATTATGTTTAAGCCATGGCTGTTCCACGGGTATCTGGATTAACATGGATAGCAAGCTGTCCCACTGTTACCATCAGATCACAACTTAATTTAGTACCAGGCTGTGTAACAAATACACTGTGTTAGTGTCCCTGCGTCTCAACTCAGGTTACATTTCAAAACCACATCTTGTCAAGTAACACAACCTGGGTCCAACTTTTTCAACACTGCCATGGCTGCACAGCAGCAAATTTGGAATAAGGTGCATGATATGTTGCTAAAATATTTTTTGTGACTTACATGTCACCTAGTTTATGAATCCTCAGTCAGATTTGTTGCACGCTTATGAAAAAAAAAGAACAGATGAAATAAAATTGATATACTTACCAGTATAGATTTGAAATGGATATTCCATACATTCCTGTAGACAGTACTGTTGCTGTACCATTGATACAGACCTTCAGTGAAGGAGAGCCGGTTGTTGTTAATCTGTAAAAAAACAAAAGAAGTTGAATGTACGTGTTTGACCATTGCAGCTCAGAAAAGCAACAGAAAACAAAACACACAGTGAAAGGAAGTTGAATAGCATAAAAAACATTAGTACACATACTCACTTTATAGTTTTAATAGTAAGAAGCCTTGTGCCTGTGGCTAATGGATGTGGTCTCTTGTTCAACTCCCTCTGCCTTTGCATGGTCAATGTAATGGAAAAACATTGTCACAATGACACTGGTGGTGGGTGCTGGTGGTCATAGCTGTGGCTCATGATGACATGCCCTGTCACATCTTCCTGCATCTGGTGGTGGTGGCAATGGAGAACAGTGGTCTTATGGTGGTGGTTGTCCAGAGGGACACAAGGTCACATTCCCTATGGTGCAGTGGAGAACAGTGGTCTTATTGTGGTGGTAGTCTGGCGGGACACATGGTCACATTCCCTATGGTGGTAGTGGAGAACAGTGGTGTTATGGTGGTGGCAGTTTGGGGGCAAGGATATACTGTGCTCTGTGTTAGAAATGTGATGATGTGACATATGGAATTTGAGTCAGTATGAGTGGGACAGTGATTTAACTTTATGAAAAAGAGAACATGTATCATACAAGACATGCAACAGCCTTTTAACCACTTAAGTTAAAAGCTGCCAACATTAACCTCATCACCATTCATTATCATCCTCAGAAAGAAAGCTGCCCTTGTAGTCCTCTATGTCTGAATTTGGACCACGGGGAAAATCTTTCTGCATTGTGTTATCATCTACATCAGTGGTAGGCTGCTTCATGCTGTCACTACCACCAGGATGGTCCCTTTCTTCAACATCAGCAAAACCATGAGTATGCCAGGGTATGAATACTGAGGTTGCAGTCTGAATTGGTATGTGCCTCTCATTCATTTTTATAAATGTCAGCAAATTGACATTTGCAGGAGAAAGGTTTGCACAACAATCCTAAGCTATTGTACCTGCTGAGCTGGATACCCTCTCGACACTCACACTGAAGGCTGGGCATGTCAGGTACTTCAGTGCCACAGTGGTCAGCTATGGCCTTTCACTGATCTTTCCACTCCAGTATAAAAGGGGATTATCAGTGATTGACAGATGCCTGTTTTCAGACACATATGACTCAACCATTCGCTGTGCTGCTCTAAGTCCAGTGGTTGATGCATCATCTGCTTCTCCGGAATCATTAATGTCACAAATCCCCACTTGGGACAAAACCTCCCAAAGTGGGTTAACGCCAGCAGCTACTGATGACAGACCACCCAGAACTGCAGTCCCCTTCCCCTTACAGGATATGCTTGATACTATTACTCCAGGTTCACCTTCAGCCTGATTATGCTGCTCAGGTTTCCTGACTTTGGCACATGACTTCTGTGCCCCATGAACCAAGTGCATCAGTTGCCCACTGACAGTTTTTACCTATTCAGGCCCACCCTCCAGTACTGAGGCAATTCCACATTTGTATTGTGGGTCCAGCATTGTTGCTATTGCAAAGTTGTCACTATGCTGAATGCTCAAGATGTGACGATTCTGGTCAAATACTCTCAGCAAGTGTTTTAGCAACACACTGCTAGTGCTGTCTCCGGCAACATCAAGGCTATGCTGTACATTCAACAATGTCTGCCCCAGCACCTGCAGCAGTGGAATTGACTGGCTAATGGAGGCTGACTCACCACTCACTGCCTGTGTGGCATGTTCAAAAGACCTCAAGATTTTTATTACAGAGTCCATGAGGTGCCACTGTTCAATCATCATAGACATGGAGGTCCTGGAATTGTCATGGCTGGTGTGCATGACAAGATATTTTGAGATGGCTTTGTACTGTTTATACAATCTCTCTCCCATGTATAAAGTGGAGTTCCACCAGGTGACAACTTCCAGCTTCAAGTGATGCTGCGGGAGGCTGTTTTGGATCTGCAACTGCCGAGGTTGGTCACGGGCCTTTGCAGAACATAAAAAGTGAGAACAGATATGGTGCACAACTGTCAGCATTTCCTTTATATCAGGGTGCTGCAGAAACTCCTGCACCACAAGATTTAAACAGTGGTCCATGCATGGAACATGAAAAAAAGCCACCATTCGAGATGCATTTCACCACATTTGACCCATTGTCACTTGATATGAACCCAGCTCTCAGGGACATGGGGTTCACCCACTTGTCAGTTTTGGTCACTACCATGACAAACATGTTTCCACCAGTCTGTGAACAGGTCACATTGCACATAGCAATCATTGCATGCTGTCGAATTCCTGGAAGATTGCTACCACGACACTCCGCCTTACTACACTGATTATTCACACTACCAACAGCGCAAACAACTCCCAACACCTACGCCCGGTGTGCAGTTATACACAAATATAAACTCCCTGCTGTTTTCCCACTTGTCCAGATATCCATACTTAAATGGGTGAATGAAGAGGAGGAATGTTGAAGGGCATGTCTTACTGAGTCGGACACAGTACGGTACAACTCGGGGACAGCACCGGTCAAAAAGTATGTCCTGGAGGGACTTTTCATTTTGGACAAGCACTTGCAGCAAACCACAAGAACCCATAATTCTCCACAAAGGAGAAGGGCAAAAGATTTGCCAGCATTTCAGCTACAGCAGCAGCATTAAGTTCACGTGACACTGTATGATTGGGTGAGTACATCAGCTTATGCACAATAACACTCTGTAACGTGGGCTGACTTAAATGTTTTACATGGGGTGTGATGACAAATGGTTCTGCTCTGCAAATGGCCGGGGTTGGAGTGTGGACGTGTGATGAAGACGGTTGCACAGGTGATGACAAACCCAGAAATGCAGTTATTTTCCCAGATTTACCAACTGGGGTTGATGTACCACTTGCACTAGACGTACTACATTGACCACCACCACCACCAAAGCTGCTACTCTCACCACCACTGGACAAGACTTCGAAATCATTCTGTTCTTCCACCTCATTATGCCTGTAGTAATCCTCTGCTGTTATTTCATCACTACTGCAAGCATTTAATTTTCTACTTGATGCTACAGTCATGGAAGGGGATAACGTGCTCATTATGGTTGATGACGAGGGTGAACGCCCCACTGTGGTACAGGTATTAGCTGCCATCTTGTGCTGAGACCACAGTGTCATGTACCTATTCTTAAGATGTGCATGCTGTTCCCCTGTGCCCAGATGGCCCTCCTTTTTACCTCGACTCACACGCACCTGGCAAACCTGGCAGATTGCAACAGACTCATCATTTGCATCTTCCCCCCAAAAAATCCCAAATAAGAGAATTTGATGCTCTACTTTTAACATGTCCCTCCTGATGCTGCTTATTGGACTCCATTTTTTAAGCCATGAAGTGGGGGATGTGCTACATGATTTTTCAGGCAGGATACACTTGCACTGTAAATGACTACCACGACTACCTATTATTATTATTGGGTCATCATCAACTGAAACTGGTAAATCACAACTTTTTATGGGGGAGGGAATGCAAACAGACCCAGACACAGCCACATTGAGTTTCTTTTTCTCTGGTTCCCAAAAGGGGTCATTGACATCATCATCATATTCATCAACATCATCCACATCTTCTGTTTAGATGTTGGCATATGGAATGCATGTTGCAACCACAGCAACATTGTCATCATCATCAGCATCACCATCACCTGAAATTTTTTCACCACACTGTGAATCACTGAATGGCAAGTGCATGACCTGAACCACGGTGGAAGAAATGTCACTTTGTGTGCTATCATTGACATGATGATCAGAATCCTCATGTTCAGTTACTGGGATGTTACTGGGGAGTATGACATCATCTACACTGTCTCTCACTGCCACTGCTTCACACTCCACTATATTTTTGGACACGGTAAACTGGTCAGAACTGGAACTTAAGGCAGAAATTCTCATATCACCACCAGCAACTGCACTAACACCACCAGCTGGGATAACATAATCTCCTCCAACTAAGAGTGAAGCTACTGATTAAAAAACATTGAAGGAGAAATACCTTTCCTTACATCAGCAATGCATGTCTGTGATTGTGTACTACTACCATGCCCACAGACAATCTTACCACTGGCAGCAGTGCCATGGCAAGAAACAGCTTTGCTTGCATGTCTCTTTGTGGGCATTTTGGGGGATCAACAGAAATATTCTAAAAAAATTCAGATTTTTAAATGTTCACTCTGGGTGGGGGCTGGAAGGGTGACACTGGATGTGAAGCCAAAAAAACAACTGTGGCTTCAACAACAGATACAGATGCAAAGTCACAAGTTCAACAACACCTAAACTAACCAGTGGTGTTCTCAAGTCACAAACAATCCAATCTGGAAAAGAATACCTTTTGCACTGACTGCAGATTACTGCAGTGCAAAACCAAGAAAAGATACCACAATGGCAGTACAAAATCACACAGCTGCTGTGGATAGCAGGTTCACACTGCTGCACCTGCAATTACACTGTGGCACAATAAAAGATGTATTATTTGATGCCACGTCACACACCACACACACTCACACACACACAGAATTTGTCTACAAGTAATGCATACCAAATTTAAAACTTCAGTAATATACAGCATATTTTACACAACCTTCATGCTGCACCAGGTCCCTCCAGACCACAACACACACAATCAGCAAACAAATGTCAACAATTACTGAAAATATTACTGTGTGTACAATAAAACAGTCAGTTATGCAAGAAAAATATAACCAGAAAACAAAACTCCCTATTTCTCCAGTTTCAATCTACCTACACCAGATACACCCCCCAAAGCACACTTCCACTGTCTCTCAGTACACAGACTGAATGTTGTACATTAACATTCAAAATCCATGCACAAACAATAAATGCTCTATGATATGAGCACATGAGGGTTTCCTTCAATTGATGAACTAAAGTTTCAGCAAAAGAAATGACTCAAAAAGATTTTTTCAACAGCTTTTAGAAAGTTTGAATCACAGAGAACTCTCAGAGCAGACTGTCTCCTACAGCTTCCTGCTCACACTACCCCAAACTGAGGCTGTGCAGAACAATCTAGAGCCCATGTGACCTGAAATCCCATGAATCACTGCAAAATTTGCCTTCGGGGCCTTAAAACAAGGTGGAATGAGGTGAAGTACATTGTTCTCAATGTACTTCACCTTAAGATTTGGTGGAGTAGTGGATTGGGAAGGTGGAGTAATGCAAAGTCATTGTCTTCGATGGACTTCGCGTTACTCATTATAACGCAAAGTACTCCACTTCACATTGCGGAGCACTCTGTGAATCTGCCTTCACTCCGCAAATCACTCCACGGAGAAAATTGAGGCCACTTTGCCCATCTCTATTGGCAAGATGAAGGGCCACCCAGGATGGGGATAAAGAAAGTAAAAAAAAAAAATTATAATACTGTTGTTATTCTTCAGTCCCACAATAGTAAATTTTCTTCCATTGTACAGTTATATTATCTGATTTTTTTGAGAGTTCTTTAAGACCGTTTCAGGATCATTAATGCAGTCCTTCTTGAATACAGTCACCATGGCATTTGGGAGTGGAATAAATGGTGAATGTGTTTTAATATGGAGTTGTTATTAACATGTTCCTGAACATTAATTGGAGATGATGTTACGCCACTAACATTTTAGTATGTCCTGAACATTAACTGGAGATGCTGTTCCCCTTCCTGATTCTTGGTTAAAACAAATAAACAAACACATTAGGACATTTATTTGGAATAACAAGCCCCCAAGAACTGCTTGGTTCAAATTATGTTTACCAACTGACAGTGGGGGATTAGTTTGTCCTGAATTAGAAAATCATTATTCATCCTATATTATGAAAACAGCAAAAAATGGGCCCACGAGGAAGAAGCAGAACCAAATATAGAATCTATAAATTCTCTGCTATTTTCAAACCCAGCTGAAACAGTAGATATAACACAATTATTATTTATAGCAAAACAATTCCAAAAAGTTAAAAGTGAGGTATTAAAAACAATTGTGGTAGGAATTATAAAATATACCAACAGAGTAAAATGGGATGTACATTTTCCTCCATGAAATAAAGTATGGAATAACTCAAATTTTAAAATAGTAGGTAAAAAATGTAAAAATAAAATATATGAAGGGAAAGGTATGACTAAATGCACAGATTTTTATGAAAATGGGCGAAAAATTTCTTGGTCTTCTTTTAAAATAAGATTTTGTATGGAAGAAAATACATATTTCTATTTTACTCAACTATCTAGTTTGTTTACCAGACTACAAAAGATGGACAAGGGCTCTAAACAATAGGATTTTTGAGTAAAAACTAAATGCAACTTTAGAAAGTAAGTCAAATAAATTATGTTTTTGGGTTAACAAAAAACTTGAACAACACCTTTACTCCGCCTACTTGGGCTGTGTGGCTGGGTGTTTGTGTTTGTCTCTGTCAATAGTTTAGTTTTGTGGATTTTCATGTGTTTTGGCTTGGAGGAACTAGACCATTCTTGGATATATGATCTATGAAAGTTTCCTGGACTAAGAAACTGGAAAACATCACCAGCAGATATTGGGATTCTCATTATAAATCAACTTTTTTGGAAGTCATCACAATCAAAGTAAGTACAGCTAAGAAATTCTACAAGCTCTGACCTGGGAAGTGCAAACTGAATCCACATTTCCATCTACCTTGTTGCTAAAGGAACTGCATGTCTTTGAGAACCATTCACAACTATTTAAACAAAGGAAGACACTGGCAAGGGTTTTAACTTCCTGCATATGCCCCAGGCCAGTATTCCAGGAATTTAACACATCCTTTGTCTTGTTACCGTAGATCAAACAGTTTACTGGTCATTTTCCTGTGGATTTGATTATTTTACATCATTTGGCAATGGGGCAAATTCTCCCCCTGGAGGCACACCATCGAAATTGATCTGTCCCTGCTCATGTGTGAGCCTTGGGTTTACCCATGTAAACCTCCTCCTGTCTTTTCTATCTCTCTCTCCATTTGTTATCCACTGTGTCAACTTCCACTCTCCTCCTACCCCATGCAACCCCCCACTGTAAGCATCTTGACATCCTACCTTCATTATGGAACCATGGCAAATACCCTTTATTTCTATCTGAGGCACCCCATTACTAAGGACTGGGTGCAAACGACCGCCCTGGCTGGAAAATCATATCTGAGCACCTGTCGTTATCAACCTCCTTTGTTGGGACCCTAGGCAACTGCACTGTATCCAAACCTGCAGCATGCAGAGGAAAGACGTTACATGGTATGAGCTACGGAGATATCCCTCAAACTGCTGCTCCTCCTACTTCTCATGTCTGGTGGGATCCACCCAAACCCTGGCCCTGGCTCAAACATTAAGATAAAGCCTGTAAAAACTGAAAACGGGCTATCCATTGTTACCCTAAATATCTGCAGCCTCCTTCCTAAGCTGGCATCTCTTCAAGCCTTTTTTGGACAACATAATCCTGACATACTTGTAATTGTTGAGACCTGGCTAACACCTAGCACTCCAGATCATGCAATCTCGCTACAAGGCTACAACCTCTTCAGACTTGACTGGGTAAAAAAAAAAGGGGGACGGATGTGTTATCTATATAAAGGACTACCTGTCATGCCACCTTGCCAGTTTCTCCCCAGAAAACACCCTAGTACAACTTCTCCCTGTCAAGCTTCTCCTTGGTGCCCATAACAAAGTGCTTACTGTGGCTGCAGTCTATATCCCCCTAAAGACCCATGAGCTGGGCTCCAGTCTATACTTGAATTTGCAAGATTACAACCTCCTGACTCTGAGCTCCTCCTTCTCGGTGAATTCAATATAAATTGTCTTGCCTCAGATATCGGACACAGCAGGGATATTATCCTAGCAACCAACCTAACACAGATGGTCAACTCCCCTACTAGAAAAAACTACAAGACTGGAACCAGCAACCCTCATTGACTGGATTCTTTCTAATCGCCCAGACTGGATAAAAAAAAACACCGTTCTCTCCGACTCCCTCAGTGACCACTCCCCTGTGATCTGTATCTGGACAAATAAATTCCACAAACCACCTCCTAAAACCATCCTAAGTCGAATGCTACCACACAGAAACCTTGCTAAGCTAAAGACCTGCCTCCTACAACAAGACTGGTCCCCTATCTACAATATGCTGGATGTGGACTCTGCCCTAGACTTCTTCATTAAAACTTTCAACACTGCCTGTGACACCTAAGCACCTTTCAAAAAAAGTAAAATCAAAGCCCTCTCTAATCCCTGGCTAACAGCCAAACTACTGGCTCAGCTTAAAGCACGTGACCATCTTTGGGCTATAGACAGGGCCACAGGCTCCAAAACAGACTTATTTAACTATAAACAGGCGCGAAACCTATGCACTTCACAAATCAGGCAAATGAAGAGCTCCTATTTCAAGAATGCTCTAGAAACCACCTGGGGTGATGGGAGATCCTTCTGGGACAATATACGTAATATTACGGGCAAACAGTCTAAATCCTCTCCCACAGCAATGAACATTGATGGTTCTACTACCCGTGACCCTAAGACTATGGCCGATGCCCTAAATAAAACCTTCACTGACCTCAGTAGTGTCTTCTCACCAGACTTCTTCCAGGACTTGTCAGTTCCAAAACTCGTATCCCAAACCACCTCGCCAGACAAACCGCTATTTCACTTTAAAATAGTTAAGACATATGAAGCCTACAGATACATAAAAAAGGCCTGCTCTAAATCTAGAAATAGCAGTGACACCATTGATCTAATACTTCTGTCCCTCACCTTGGAAGAAGTGATCCACCCCCTCACCAAAATTCTCAACCTCTCCCTGTGCCAAAGTCAATTCCCCAACACATGGAAGGCCACTATAGTCACACCAGTACATAAAGGGGGTGACAAATCCACACCAGGGAACTATCGGCCCATATCTATACTTCCACCCCTCTCCAAAGCTCTTGAACGGATTGTGACGGATCAACTATCAGACTACCTGCAAAAGTACGATCTACTCTGCATTCAGTAACATGGATTTAGGAAAGGACACAGTACGTCAACGGCCCTACTTGATTTCTCTAGTGAAACTCACAAAGCCTTGGATAAGGGTTATTTAACCGGAGCTGTTTTCATAGACCTCACAAAGGCCTTTGACACTGTTCACCATAGCCTTCTAATCTCTCTTCTGCTCAACATTGGGCTAACCGAGGGACCTGGAGCCTAGGTAAAAAGTTACCTGGCAAAACATTCTGAAACAGTAAAAATCTCTGAGTTCTCTCTGACTCCAAACCGGTCCTCTCTGGTGCCCCCCAGCACTCAATTTTAGGTCCTCTCCTCTTCAGACTATTTCTAAACTAGCTTCCCAAATCCTGCCCTGAAAAATTAATACTCTATGCTGATGACACTGTAATTCTCTCCTCCCATAAGGATCCAAATCCACTACGACAGAGCTTGCAGCTTGCTTTCTCATGTGTTGTAAAGTGGTTCCTTGAGCACAAACTGGTCCTAAATCAAAAAAAAAACATAAGTCGTGCTTTTCATCAGTCATTAAAACAGAAATAGACATACTCCACTCGTCATAAAAACTTCTCTTGGAAATACACTAGAACAAGTAAACACCTTCAAATACCTTGGCATCACTTTCGATGAATGTCTTATTTTTGCGGCCCATATCGATAACACTGCAAAAACAGTGCACCAACGCATTGGAATTTTGTACCGGAACCGTCAATTTTTCAACCAAGCTGCCTTGACGATTACTGTTCAAAGCTCCATCATCTCAATCATAGACTATGGTCTAATTGTCTATGGCTCAGCTGCTACCACTGCACTAAAGTGCATCTCAACAGCACTAAACAAAACCTGTCGACTCCTCACTGGAGCACAGAGACGGACTCACACTTGCGACCTCTACACGGAAACCGGTTGGTTGCATCTTTCCAATCGCCTCATGTATCTCACCTGCGTGATGGCAAAAAAATCAATCTTGGGACTCACTCCTCCATGTATCCGGGACCTGCTCTGCCTGAACAATGGCACTCATACCACCAGAAGATCTGACCACCAACCTTTCCTTGTTCCTAGATGCCGGACTGCTCAGGGACAAAGATCTTTTACATACCATGCCCCTACCTGGTGCAATGCCCTTAACCTGCCCTCCCTATCCTCCACTACATTGGGAGCTTTCACATCCATACATTACGCTCACCTCACAGCCTCCAGCTCCTGTGACTGCTTTGACTAAAGTCTCATCCCACTGAGTGCACTTACATTTGTTTCACTCAACCACCATGGTCTCCTCTTTGACAAAGACAACCTGAGTACCACTAACCTGGTTCTGTCTGCTCCTAAACTTTATTTCTCCTCTCTTCCCTCTCAAGCTCTCCAACTTTATTCCTTGCCCTTGACACTGCCTCTGAGTTCCTTTTTCTTTTCTGTACATAAATGTTACTGTTTAAGTTGTTGCCTTGTTAAACGGCTTACTGATTGTTTGTAACACTGTCTACTATGTTTTTGTACTTAATGACGTGGAACCTTTGTAAAAGAGCCTTGGCTCAAAGGTATTAATTCCTAGAACAATAAACTTCAACTTCAAAAAGTGATAAAAATACCTTTGAGAAATGGGATAAAGAACTATGGCAACATACTTCAGAACAGGAGTGGATAATAGCCAGTAAGGCCTTAGCACAGTATGGACTAACAAGAGATAGGGTCATACAACACAAGATTTTGAACAGAGCATTCTCCTCCCTATACAGATTGGCTAAAATGTTCACAAATGTCAGTACCGCATGCTGGCATAGCCAGTCCATTGATGCAGATATGTTGCACATGTTCTGGAGCTGCAAATTAAGCCAGAATTGGTGGGTCTCAGCTTTTGAAACTATTAGTAAGGTAGGCGTTAACCTTACACAGTGGCTGGATCCAGGGTATGTGGTTTTGGAGAAGTGCAATCTTATAGGCAGGAGACATAGGGAAAGATGTTTTTGAAAGCAAGTTTTATGTTGATTTAAAAGATTATTATTAAAATACTAGAAATGTGAGTTAGTGCATACTCCTTTTCCTATAAATGAATGGAAGTATTCTTTTTTTACTTTACTGTTTAACTTTAAATACTTTATACAGTTTTAATCCATATGGAAATTATAGAATAAAGAAGTGGACCAATGGTCAGTTAGAGATTTTGATAATTAAGGTACTTTTCATAATACTATGTAGGAAGGGGGCATTCTATTATTGAATGGGGGAAGAAGCAGAACAATATACTACTATTGATGTAAAATGTATTTATCCCAATATTTATTCTTACATCTATTTATTGCCATAGCTGTCTCTGTATGGAATATCTTCTTTTCTTTGTATGTACAAGGTTTTCCAACCTCCCTGATGTAAATTGTCAAATGATTTCTTCATAAAAAAAAAAATCAATAAAAATTATAATAAAAAAAAACTGGAGATGCTGTTATACCACTAGCCTTCACTGATATAGCCTTAATTAATGCAACTGCATTATTGGAGCACATATATTCCTGGTGTGGAAAAAGGCTTTCAAATGAAGCTTTCTAATGAATGTGTATAAATTCACAACAGTTTCAAATAGGTTCAACGTGGTTGTAGGAATAAAAGTAAGATCTTTTTGTAGCACTTCTCCTCAAAGGCAGTCAAATTGTAATCAGAAATGTTAATAACAATGGAATGGGTTGTCTGTTGTTCCTCCTGTTCCCTTGATTGCAAAATTTATAGTGTTTGCACCTCTGTGTGTAATTCCTCCTGCTGTCTTGTCTGTCATTGTCTCTCTTTGCCCTTATTCCCTTCCTCATTCTTCCTCTTTGTGAAATCTAGCTATACCTTGACTGCATTTCAGATTCTGTTGTGGCAATTTTAGGGTCTGGGGGCAGCTAATTGTGCTTGTAGGGCCTGTCGGTTTAGAATAATTTCTTCTTTGCTGAGGTCTAAAAAAAGTGTTTGGCTATTATTTTTTAAATCAGAGCCATTGGTGTATATGCCTCTTTGGGCAGTGGAAATAGGGGAGTTTTTTTCAAGCTAAACCTTCTTGGTTTTCCTTATTTAATGCAGTTCAAGATATGGCATTTGTTATAATCCAAGTGATCTGCCTCAAACTTTCTTTCTTTTGTGCACTGGAGTCTAATGTAATAATTTGTGATATACATTTCAAGATAATCTTTAAATACAGTTTATTCTGCATGGCTTTTAAAAGTTTTTGCTTATTTTCACTATCAGATGCGTTTTATTCCTCATCCTCCTTCCCTTTTTCATTTTATCATTTAGATAGCATTGACATTTGCATTTATTGAACTGGCAAGCAGTATTATATATAACATGCAATAAAGCTAGCACTTAGCAACTCTTCCTATAAACTTAAGCTCTTACAGCCTAGTCCACTGCACACCCTCAAAGTAGTAACCTTGTTCTCTATTGTCAGTCTAGCACCATTGTGCTATAAATGGTTTATTCAACTGGTATAATGTTTAATGTTGTATCCAAAAACTATTGCTGCTCTGCTACATGAGTCTGTGAGTTAACTTATGTTCAGGTTTTTATTACCTGGTCTGTAACTGGATTCTGTATCAATTTTGTACTCTGCACTTGTTTTCTTAACTACCTACTTCCTTATTTTCATTTTTACTTGAATGTTTATATCTCTGTACTATGGTTTCTCTTGTTTAAGGTCTGTCACATCCTCCTATATACCCCCACCCCCCAGGTTGCTTCTGGAAACAATCTGTTCTATCAGTTCATGTTGCTTTCCTGATGAATCTCTTCCAAATAAATTAAATAAATAACAGAAAAAGTGCAATACATACCAGTTCCTGGGATGCCAGGGGGCAGTGCTCCCCACCACTGATTTATGGGTACTGAAACAAACAAGACCTCAGAATGATCCTGTATTTATACAGATTTTCATAGACAGAGCTATAGTTCCCCTTATCTATTTTCAAAGGTAAACATAGTACCATGCATAGTGAAACCCTTAGTGATCAGTCAGTAGTTCCTGTGTCCGTGTGCAGCTGGGATTTATCAGCTATCAAACCTTGAGCATTCTCAGCACCTAGCACAAAACAACTGTCTTATGCATATACACATTGAGGCCCTGATGCTCCATACATGATCAAGCATGTCTCTTCCCTGTAGTCAGCAATTTGTACTAAAAACAGAACTGGTAAATCTGTAACAATGGATTTCACTAAAACCTAATTTATAGCATCAAATACATAAATGGTCACTCAATAATTCTATATTGTATGGACATCTAAAAGGTACTTGGTACTAGTAAACTTGTAAATCATTGCTAAACTAATACATATCATCACATCTATCCCTATCAGTAATAGTTATACATAAAAGAAATGTACAGTCAATTTCAGTTGTGTGCACACACTCAGGGATCGCAATTCATGTGCACACAACCGAAAATGCATTTATCTGAAACTACAAAAAAAAAATGCGGCTGATGTGGGGATTGCAAGAATAAGGACCCATAAGCATCTAATAGCATTAAAACACTTTATTTAATACATTTAAAAAGCATGTCATGTACTATGAGTGATTTATTAAAAAATACTGTACTGTAAAAGTGTATAATGATAAAGGTATAGGGGTACAGATAAAAAGCATGAATAGCAGTTGGCATGTCATTTCATAAAGGCTGTAATTTTACTCTGCTATGTATCAGTGTACCTTCCTCATCTTGACTATGCTGTACTCGAGGCTTGCTTGTCCTCCTCATCATCCTCAAAATCGGGAGTGGTGCCTTTGGAAATGATTACAGATGTGCACAGACACACAGGTATCTGAAGCCAAATCCTTGCGGCTTAAAGTTTGTGCATTGTCGAGCAACTTAACCTTTTGCTCCAAGGACAGAACATTTCTTTTCAGCAAACAAATGAGCAACACGGCACTATGGCACAGCACGCAAACAGCTAAATGCAAGCTATGCACCACAATAGACAGCTATTTGCACCTACTTGAACCACATCAGAACAAATTAGCTGGTTAATGTGTTGCGGTTATACAATCACACCTCTGAGTGGGTGTCAGTTGCATTGCTGGGATACAATAATGCCTACAGAAAAGGCACACAACCAAAATCATTGTGCACAGAACTAAATTATTAAAGATTGCAACAATAGTGCATGACTCGGGACCGGGAGGGTTTGTGCAAATAATTGAAATATGCACACGTCCAAAAGGAACACACATGGAATATACTGTATATAGTATATGAATGTGCAAAGCAGACAGACCCCAAAGTGTATGCTAACAGTTTCTTCATGCAAAAGACAGAAATGTCCATAACTGTGAAAAAATATAGAAACAGAGAAAATGCCAGCAAAAAAAGACGATTGGTCCATCCATCTGTCCTGTTTTACCCTATCCTACACCAGGACCTAATGTCTAGACAGGGTTATTGCCCTCACCTCCCCTCCTTGCCCCCTGCCTTACTGCTTTCCCTCAGTGTAACTATTAAGCCTTTCACTGAGTCCTAGCCATGCTTAAAACTATTAATGGTTTTGCACCCACCACATCTGCTGGAATGCTGTTTCACAGCTGAACCACCCTCTCTGCAAAATAAAACTTTATCACATCTCTCCTGAATTCTGTCCAAAAGGACAACATACTGCAAAAGCCACAGAAATATAGGGGGGAGCAGGGAGGAACAGGGAGGAGGGGGACTACTGTGGGTCACCCTGGAGCAAAGCAAAGGGGCCACCATTCACACATGAGTGACCTACAAACCCCCAGCACAAGGGGAAGAGGTAGACAAGGAAATGATGGAAGCAATCCAAAGGATGGCTCACAAGGGGGAAGTATTGCTAATATTGCTATTAAGCGACTTCAGTTTACCGGACATGGATTGGAGCCTCCCCGCTGCAGTAGTAGCCAGGAGCAGGGACATCCTGAACTCCCAGCAAGGGGTGTTCCTTGGGCAGCTAGTTATAGAATCCACTTGTGAGGCAGCATTACTGGACCTGGTACTGTCAAATGGGGACAGTGTTGCTAACATCACAGTGGGGGGACCACCTGGGGACCAATGATCACTGTATGGTATGGTTTGATATACGAATTGGATCAGAACCAAATCACTTGAGGGGGAGGGTCCTGGACTTCAGGAGGACTGATTTTAATAAAATGGGAGAATGCATCAGGGATAGGGAAACTGTGGAGAGTCAAGGAATAGTGGTCAAAAATAAAAGAGGGTATTGAAAAAGCTGCAAATGTCTGTGTCAGGCAGGTGAGCAAAGGCAAGAGAAAAAGGGATCATAGAATCATAGAAGCCTGATGGCAGAAAAGGCCCAGCCAGGCCCATCTAGTCTGCCACACTTTCCCCCTTCACACCCCCTCTCTGCCTGCCACCACTCTCCCCCCAATACTCAGCCCCATATGCACGTCCCATGCCCTCTTAAATTCTTCCACCAATTTAGCCCACACCACTCTGTCTGGCAGTCAGTTCCAGGACTCCACACCCTCTCTGTGAAGAAATGTCCCACTATGGTTTTCTAAAGAGGTAGCAGAAGAAAGTAAGAGCAAACAAATGGCATTTATAAGGTGCAAAAATACACAAAAGGAGGAGGACAGGGAGAGTTACCAGGAAAAACAAAGGGAGGCATGGAAGGCAGTTAGGAGTTCAAAAGTGCAACCAGAAGAATAAATTGCCAAATCAGTAAAAAGGGGGATAAAATATTTTTTAGATACATAAATGAAAAAAGAAAGACAAAGAGAGGCATAGTAAGGCTGAAAGGAGAAGGAGCGAGTTATGTGGAAGAGGACCACCAAAAAGTGAACGTATTGAACAGATACTTCTGTTCAGTATTTATAGAGGGGAGTAGGAAACGGACCAGTGATAAAGGGCAATGGCATTAAGGAACAAGTCTCTTTACAGAGGAAAGAGTCCTTAAAGATCAACTGCAGCTATATTATAAACATGTTACAAACGTTACTCCTTTTCCCTAACATAAGGGCAACCAGACCTTATTTATTACATGTGAAATGAAGAAATTTCCATTTGTCATGCTCAGATACTATTTTAATGCTGTCCTGTTTGATGGTTTCACAGAAAATCTCTCAGACATTTTTTGACCAGCTAGCGGAACCTTGGGCAGGTGCTGATTCCATTCAAGCAAGAATGACATCATTTTCTTCAAGTTCCAGGTACTGAGCTGCCAGGAACTTGAGGAAAATTATGTCATTCTTGCTTGAATGGAATCAGCACTTGCCCAAGGTTCCGCTAGCTGGTCAAAAAATGACTGAGAGATTTTCTGTGAAACCATTAAATAGGAGAACATTAAAATAGTATCTGAGCATGACAAATGGCAATTTCATTTCACATGTAATAAATAAGGTCTGGTTGCCCTTATGATAGGGAAAAGGAGTAACGTTTGTAATATGTTTATAATATAGCTGCAGCTGATCTTTAAGGAACTAACAGTATTAAAAGTAGAGAAAGTAATTGAACCAGATTGGGTGCATCCCAGGATACTGAGGGAACTTAAGGAGGAGTTGACTGCATCACTAATAGCCATGTTCAACCTGTCACTGGAAACAGGGGAGGTACTGGGGGACTGGATGAGGGTGGATGTAGTCCCACTCCACAAAAGTGGAAACGGAGAAGGCAGTGAATTACAGGCCTGTCAGTCTGATGTCGTCGGTGGGAAAGGTAATGGAATCACTTTTGAAGAAAAGGATTGGGGAATACCTTGCTACCAGTAATTTACAGGACCTGAGACAATATGGTTTCACAGAGGAGAGGTCTTGCCAGACAAATCTGATCGAGTTCTTTGACTCAGTAACCAAGGAAGTGGATCAGGGAGGAGTGGTGAACATGGCCTACCTGTATTTCAGCAAGGCCTTCAACACCATTCCAAATAGAAGACTAATAAACAAGCTGGAGTGCCTAGAAGTAGGTCATAAAGTAGTCAAATGGGTTGAAATCTGGCTGACCAATAGGAGTCAGAGGGTGGTGGTAAATGGCATTCACTCTGGAGAGGGCAAAGTGACCAGTGGGGTGTCACAAGAATCAGTACAAGGTCTGTCTTCTTCAGTGTCTTCACTAGTGACATTACAGAAGGACTTGAAGGGAAAGTATGCCTGTTAGTGGAAAACACAAAACTCTGTAACAGAGTGGACACAGCAGGGGATGGAAAAAATGAGGGATGATCTAAAAAGACTGGGAGAATGGTCACAGGTTTGGCAGCTTGGTTTCAATGCTAAGAAGTGCAAAATCATGCACATGGGACACACAAACTTTGCAGGCAATATACCAGCTGAGAGGAGAGGTATTAGCAGTCACAAAGCAGGAAAGGGACCTGGGGTAATCATTTCTGATGACCTGAAGGTAGCTAAACAGTGTGACATGGCAGTGGGGAAGGCTAGCGGGATGCTGGGATGCATAGGTAGGGGAATCACCAGCAGAAAATGGGAGGTAATAATACCTCTGAATAGATCACTGGTGAGACCACACCTTGAATACTGTTCAAGTTTTATTGTTCGGTCAAAGACCATTACAACTAAAGCACTATATAGAAAAATACATTTTGCAGTTTAAAAAAAATGCTGTGCAAGCTGGTACATACATGCATAATATAAAAAATGTATACATAGGAAGTAAGTACAAGATAATTGGAACACACTGAACCAAATCCTACCAGGAGATATACATACAATACATACGATGTTACATCTGACTCCTATCCATCCCTTAACAGGATGGTGTCCAGTCTAATGCTTACAATAACTGTCTCTTCAAAAATTAATGTTTTGCATCGGTTAAATTTATAGCTTGGAGATAGCTAACAACTTTATAAATTATCTATTCATCCTCTACAGTAAACATCACATTTAAAAAACAGCTTTATTTTGTGTTTGAATTTCATCAGAAAGTGGATTCAACCAGATTTCTCTTGGTTTACTGTACCAGGAGCAATTAAACATGGCATAAGTCTTCAGGTTCAAGAGCTCTACAAGAACAAATCTTTTCAGATTGATCAGTTAGTTTTTGATGTCTGGCTTGCAGAATATTACTATGAAAATTTCCATGTGATATATAGTATATAGCCTTCTTTTAGTGTAGTCTGTTTAATCATCCAGATTGTATCTATATACAGTATATGTCTATTACCATTTTGGACTAACCTGGGAGCAGTTCTAAAGGATCTTACTTTTTCCACATCTCGAGAACTATATATATTAATAACCGTTTTAGTAATATAAGTTTTATATTTTAGGCTGATCACAATGCCTGTTTTAATATATTCATTTGGAAAATTCAACCCATATTCTTTAAGGTCTTTGAGAACCCTATTCAGCCATCTGGATTGTGTACAGTCCAGTGAATGCCATCTATGTTTTTTGATTAGGCATTAACAGTTAATCTGGAAACTCTGATCCAGTAGTTGAGTCTTCTGATTTCCGTTAGGGTTTTGAGGCTTGGGGTTCTAGCCTGGAACATCGCAGTAAAAAACATCACTGCACATAATATCGAAGGCAAAACATCTCCGCCAGCAATGTCAGCGTCCAAAACATTGGTGGACAGAACCGCACAGGCAGATGGCAGGCAGTACATTGTAAATGATCACTGGTGCCCAGTGAGTCCTCTGTCCCACCCTCCAATGGCACCAGTAATAGTAATTGTACCACTCCCCCCAACCTGCCAACCTGCCGTTGCCATCGCCGGCACTGTTGTCACATTACTTATTTTAAGTCACTGTATCCCTGGTTTCTAGTGGACCACCACCCTGGCAGGTAGCTCCCCATCACTGCACTCCAACCCCTTCCCCATGCAGGTGACCAGCACATCCCTCCACTGTCCACCAAGGCTGTTCACCTGACTGAGCTGACATGAATAAGCATGCATTCATTTCAGCTCAGTTGGGCAGTCAGCAGTGGTGGAGAGTGGAGGGCTGTGCTGGTCACCCACATGGGATGGGGTGGGAGAGGGGTGGTTGGGAGCTATCTCCCAGGGCGGGGTCCACTAGACACCAGGGATATTGTGACATAATATAAATAATGTGACAATGGAGCCAGCAATGGCAGCAGTGAGTTGGTAGGCTGGGGGAGGAGGGATTAGTACAATTACTATTATTGGAGCCATTGGCGTGTGAGATGGGAGACCCACTGGACACAAGGGATTATTTACAATGTACTGCCTGCTGCCCATCTGTGTGGTTCTGTCTGCCAATGTTTTTGGTCACCGACACTGAAGGCGGAGATGTTTTACCTGTGATGATATGAGCGACAATGTTTTTTACCATGATGTTCCAGGCTGGATTGTATCCATTTCATTTTTCATTATTACAAGCTGTTCCATAACCATCAGGTAGGCTGCATGTGGATCTCATATACAATTGCTAATGTCATCTCTTAAACTAAGAGCAAAGACATTAACTGCATCTGAGTTCAAACCTGAATTCCTCTCTTTAAGATCAGATTGTACATTGTTTACTGACCTTCCTTTCTCAGGTTTATTCGGCAAAGCTATATTTTGTAACCCACTAATTATATCTTGTAATTCCTCAATTACATATTTAAGATTTGCATTTTTCAACATGGAATTTGATTCCACCTGCATCTGATCCAGTAAAGACTCCTTTGTGGAGAAAACCAATGGTACTGGTGACTTTTGCGTGAGGGAGTTTGACAAATTTTGTTCATGAGAGATTACCAAACTATTCAGATTAGTTCTTACTCCTCCGCTATCAGATAATGCCAGTTGATTTACATCTATATCTTTTGCTGTGTTCAAAACCACAGAAGATTCACCTTGAGGTGATTGAGTGTCTACAAAAAGAACTTTGGGGTAGAGGTTAGACAAGTGAGGTCCAACTCCCAGATATTCCCATCTCCCATCTCATAATTCATTTCTGATATTACTAACTTTTTCTCCTTAGTTGTCCCAGCTATATCGAAATGCTCATTACCATTTGTTTTTTTTTACCGTTCTTTTGAGCCTTAAACTGTTTTGTTTTTTTTTCCTGTTTTGCCCTTCCTTTCTTTTTTGCTTTGTTTAGCCTGGAAGAATTAATTTGGCTGCTGTTCAAACTATGACATTCAGGCTCTATATGCAAATTGCTATGGTCAGGTAAACTATTTTTAATTAATTCTGTGGCAGATTGATTTCGCTCATTTTCAATACCACACACAGTCACTTGTTTCCTAGTTAGCACCATTTTGTTACACAATAAAATTAAGTCAGTTAAGGAATGTGTATGCTAAATAAATTAATTACATATTTATGTTAGGTATTTTAACCCCCCAAATTGGTTGCTTGATATATTATAATAAGACTTTTTTAAAACAATCTAATTAAAATTGGTCTTAGTAACCCTCATATATATCAAAAAATATACTTTCCTACAGCTTACCACCAAACATAATTAATAAATAAATACAAAAAAAGCTTTTCCATGCAGAGAAGTAACCACTTGAAGCAGCAGTGCAACAATCTGGTGAAAATGTTGACCTATATTTGTTTATGCTATTTTAGACTGCCATTTACCTCCTAATTTGTATGATACCCTTCTTTCCACAATTTGAGTCTACTTTAATACTTTTTTTCATGTCTGAAATAATAAAAGGAGCGCTCCTTTTAATACAGTGCGGACCAGGTCTTCATCAGTCTTTTCAGCTGTTTTTGTCCATCAGTTGTTTATACATCACTTCTGTTGTGACTAGAATTAACTATTATGCAGCAGGCAGTGCCCTCTGCCCTTACAGAACAATAGTTGTTCAAAAACAGCTGCAAATACTGATGAAAACATGGTCCAAGCCATAATAAAAGGAGCACTCCTTTTATCATTTCAGACATGAAAAAATGTACTAAAGCAGACTCAAATTCTGGAAAGAAGGGTATCATACAAGTCAGGAGGTAAGTTGCAATCTAAAATAGCAGAAAAAAGTATAAGTCAAAATTTTCACCAGATTGTTGCACTGCTGCAGCCGATATGGCTGTGAAAAGCTTTTTGAATGCTTGTACCCATTATTTCTAATGAATTTGCACAATGCAGATCTGTGGAGAGGCAGTTTCAATGAGGTCTTCCTTGTACACATTTTTACAATGTGTTTTCCTAGAATATGCCTGCTGATTGCTATATATTTAGCCGGGATTGTTCGCAGAAGAAATGGCATCTTATTTTCAGTGGGGCTCTACATTTACACAATATTATGCTGCATTGTGTAAAGTCAGAACACACTGAAAACAATATTTTACATGGGGGGGATATATTAAATTCCGGATCGATGCATGAGCAGAAAGATGCATTGCACAAAGAGGGTGCACCGGTTGGCACTGATACAATATTCAAACAGTATGCACCACCAGTACAGGGTGTGCATATAATGAAGCCCACCGGGATGAAGCGCGGCACTGCAGTATTCTGCAGCAAACAATGCAGTTTCAAATGGAGTTGATCCCTTTTGCCATGCAGTAAACTTGTGACACTGCACTTCATCCTGGTGGGTTTCATTATTCCTGTCGAAAATGTGACCCTTGATGGGAGTCACATTGCAGGCGGCTGCCAAGTCAGGTGCATCCAGGGTGACCCCATCTTCCAGGGGGAGTGCATGGCACATACCAGTATGTACCACAGCCCCCATGGGCGATATTCAGCCTGTGAATGCAAATGAACTAATTGAGTATACAGGGTGCAAAGGGTCCTTATGCATGCTCATTTCCAGTCCATTTGCATGTTGGCATGGGGATGAATGCACCAGAGCAGCTCTCACCCCCAAGCCCTGACCCCGATCGCTCCCATGTGGAACAGGCCCTGAGGTCTCGGGTAGTATAATGGCATCCCCGCACTCTTCCACCAGCCCCGATCATACCGTAGTCCAGGCTCTATTGGTTCCATATTGTAGGAACCCCAATGCCATCCCTAATTGCACCTGAATACATCTAAAGTCCATGTCCACAGTGTAGTGGCTCCCACTTCCCCTCAACAGTGCACAGACATGCCCCTCCCTGCCCCCCAACCCATCCCATTGTGACGACAGGCTCTGTAATGAGATCATACCACTCTATTGGAGGGTGATGGAGCACTCACAGTAGGATGCTGGAATGTGTTATACATAGACACGAGCTGTGTGTGGGTGATAACAGCCAATGGCCATAATCCTCAGGCACTGGCATGTGGATCCATCATCCTGGTGCCTTTGCACTTCTCAGTGTGGGTGATGGCTGATGCTGTACCCAATCACACAGGTCCCAAAACAAGCATGTTACTATAGCCAACCTCCCATTCATTTGTGCAATTGAGGAACTGCAGATGAACTATCTATAGCCTGAAGCATACACCTGCAAATGGCATTACAGGATACCACACCCCATGGCACCAGGGATGCTTCAGCAGTCCAGAAGGTGGCATGTTACACAGGGGAACAGGGGGATTGTGGACTTGCAGCAATGTATGACAGCAGGAAGATACAGTATTGGCAAGGCATGCATGGAGGTATGTAAATACTGAGCACCATATTGGAGCTCTTTTCCTAATAAAAGGCTGCTGGTATAATAAATAAAGAACTAAGTCATAAATGAGAAACAAGTGGCTTATGGAAAAATCTACAGGGATTTATACAGGGATTTGATTCTGCCTTTGTGGGGAAAACACAGGGTAAATGAGGGTTTCTTACAGAGTAATGGTTATTTGGATCTGGGAGCATAGAATATTTCTTATCCTATATTTTGTTTTCCTGGATAGGACAGGGGAGAGGGTACATCTCATTGTCACAGGGATGTTCATTTACACATTTTTGCACTGTATCTACCTAGGCTATCCCAGATTAGATGCAATCTTATTTTCAGTGGGGTCATTTACCATTTTTATAATGTATTTATTCAGGCTACCTAGTCCAGGGACCCCATATTCAAAGGAGATATGCAGCGCATCCCGGTGGAAAAGGGAGATGTGCAGCACAACTACAACAATGCACAGCAGCACAACATTCAAACATGCGGGATGTGCCGTCCAGAAAGGGAAAGGGTCAGGGAGCACACAAATGGTATGCCGTTCAAGCCGAGGGGGCAATCACATGCATATGCCATATTGCCAGCGTGGCTCAGTTGGTAGCACATCCGCCTCTGGACCAGAAGGTAGTGGGTTCTCATGCCACACCGGGATTGGACTTACACCTTGTAGTGATAGTATAATATGTTGATTATTGTCACTCCATTTTGTATGCTATTTCATGTAATGTATGTCATTTTATACTCCATTTTGTACTGTGTGACTCCATTTTACATGCTGCTTCATTTAATTGGTGTTTTGCTCTTTAGATAGCCTCATTATTATGTTTTGCTTCAGACAGTGTATTTTGCTGACTTGAAGGTCGCATATTATCAGGCAACCTGTTTTTGTAGTTTTGTTTAAACTTCTGCTTAGCTCATAGTGTTCTAGGCACCGGCCAGTGTTTGGAGCACAGTGACCTAGCAGGTGTAGGGAATTCTGAGCAGTCCTTGTGGTGTGAATCGCAACATCCTGGAGCCGGCCAGCTTCTAGAATGTGGGAAAACAACACTATGAGAGCTGCACGATTATTTTTAGCATAGAATAAGATATAAATGTAGCTTTCTCAATGCCTGGTTAGAAGCCTCTCCTGCAGGGTGGACGCATCGCTGTGGGGCCAGTTCCCGGTTCGAGAGACTCCTAGCCAGGCTGACAAGGAGGCTTCCCAGCCATTGGAAGAGGGCTTGGATGATGCTTTATTGAATCGGTGATGTATAACCTTTTGTATTATATTTTGTTATAATAAAGCTTTGGCTTGCTGTACTTATTGTATTGTTATTGTGTGTATGTGAGCGTGAGTGAGTAAATAGCTGCCTGGTTTGAGTTGGCAGAACACACCTAAAAATCGCTGGCATCCGAGTGCAGTATTGGGGGTGCTGTACTGCTGGGTGTGCCGTCCTTCGGATGAGACATTAAACTGAGGTCCCTTCTGCCCATCCTGGTGTTGTCCTAGTGGGTGTCCAGGTGGAAGTAAAAGAACCCAGGGCACTCTTCACAAAGAGCAGGGAGCATTCCAGGTGTCCTGGCCAACATTCCCCTTCCCATAAACCGGTTCATGCAATTATCCAGGCTGTGTGTGGGTGATGATGTGCGATATGGCCGCCACCACACATTCAGTCACTTCACTACTAGTCTAGCATTGCTTGTAAAGCACTTTGGGACACTGTGTATGAAAAGCATTATATAAATGCTGATTCTTCTTCTTCTTCTTCTTGCAGCATATTCAGTGGGAATGTGCCCTCACAGTCCTCAGCACTACAGCCCAGTTTTATGTGATAAGGGCACATCAGAAATAATGCCACCCACAACAGCAGGGAGGAAAGGGTGAACACCACAAGGGCAACTGTGCAAAAACACCAACCAGCAGAAAGGGTGACTGCAGCAGGAGGCAGATAGAAGGGCACTGAACACACAGCGCACCCCACAAGACAGAGGGGGCAAAGCACACTTTGGCATGGCCCACCTGTGAAGGGCACCATACAGAGTGAGAGTGGTGGGATGGCAAAGGGCAGGGTATAGCAACAGGAGACACATGGCAGTGGCAGCAGTAGGTGGCTGGCACACAGGGACTGGGTGGTGCATGGCACATGGGCATGCGCTATGTGAAGGGTGTATGTGCGGTACACCAGGAGGCACAGCCTTGGGGCACTGCAACAGCCCACTGTGCAGAGGCCAGCAGCTGGCATGGTGGGGCTTCAGGGGCAGACAGCATGTGACACATGTGAGGAGGCCCCGGCATGCATGCTGGGTCAAATGGGCGACTACAGGGGATGTGATGGATGCATGGACGCCCCTGGAAGGGCACACCTGCACTGGGTAGTGTGGGAGGGTCACACACTGTGCATTGTGTGGCTCTGCACAGGGCCACATAGCCCAGAGCTGGACATTGGCTACAGGGACTGGTGCATGGCAGGGGCCACTATGCAGCTGGTCACACGTGAAATGTGAAATTGTGCACCAGGCCATGCAGGAAGTCATAGTGGTTCCTTGTGTCATATCTATCCATGACGGCACAGATCCTGGCCTCAAGGTCCCAATAGTATCACTGGGGCTGTGGTGCTTCCGTCCCTGACACCAGCATCTCAGATCTCATGGAGGACAGATGCTCCTCCTCCCTCAGGCACTCGAGGGGGTGCCAGATGCTGGGTGGCAGGTACTGGCCCACATGTTAAAGGCCCTGTGCCACCCCTCCACCACATTGTTGGTTCTCTCAAGGCCCTGTTGGGTTGCCTTACAGCAGTTCCACTGCTCGATGGGGAATAGGGCACGTCTGCACCCAGAGCGCCCGGAGGGGTGGCCAATCCAGTTGTCCTCCACATAGTCCAGCATGGGCTGGAGGACATCCTCATTGGTGCCATGTATTCCCACTTCCACAGCTCCTCGAAGACTGCTGGCACATTGGCAGGTGGCAGGAATGCCAGTGCCAGCAACATCTGCACATGCAGTGCAAGGTCAGGGTCGGTGATGTAACATGCCAGGACATCTGGCAGCTGCTGCACTTTGTGCCACAGGGCCTTGGAGAAGTGGAAGAAGCACCCCCTGACCCATGCCTCAGGGAATACGGTGGTGACCCCATGCCAGCTGGCCTGCTCATAGTCCATCAGGACCATGGCCGGTGCTGTTATTGGGTTGTGTAATTTGAGCTGGCCCAGCAGACGGATGTATGTCTGTGCCTGCCCGGTGCATGTCAGGGCATATACGGCTAGCAGGACTGTTCCAGACTGAATGGCATGGATCGTATATAGCTGGTCAAACAAGGTTGGGCATGCCCTGAATGTGCCATCCATAAACCAGTCTGCACAGCTGGCCAGCTGCTGCACGCCATGGTCCATGGCATAGATGGCAATGTGGTCAAACTCCCTCCCACTGTCTTACAGGAGGAAGTGCTTGCCATCCAAGGCAAGGGTGTACTCCTCTGGGATGGTCAGGCTGTCCACGGATTGGGGGGTTGGCCAGCTACATGCCACATGTCACACATGCTGCACTGTCTGGCGCAGCAGATGCACTCCCGGCAGATGACCAGCCACGGCCGCAAGGATGCCCGACGTGCTCACCACAACAACTTCTGAGGCACCATCCATGGTCCGCCGTGTCCTGTCCCGCAGTGTTCCCAGAACGTGCCACATGCCCACGTCCACTGCATCAGGGGCATGGTTATGCTCCCTGATGGTGGCCACCACCATGTCATCAACAGGGTGCAGGTGGGCCATGCAGTGGTATCTCCTTGCCTTGGCAAACCTCCAGTAAACCTTTCCATGTCCCTCCTTATCTTTGCAGTACACAAAGCCATTATGGACAGCCATGGGCTTGCCTTCTGGCTTTGCACATAATTCACCTCCATGTTTATGATGCTGTCATATCTGCTGGGACTGGTGCGGCTGGTGGTGTTATAGGCACTGTTTGCCCAGTGCCCGCAATGCCATGCACCCTTCCTGCCTGTGTTGCATATCTGGTGGTGTTGTGCCACACCCCTTCCCCATGTCATCACTGCCTGTGAACCACGCTCCCCACAGTCCACCGTTGTCATCCGTGCAGCTCCTTGTGCCTGTGCAGTTCCCTGTGGCACCATCCTGCCATGTGGTGCACTTTGTGGTAAGTGCCAGTGACTGCTTTGAGGCCAAGGAGGGGGTCGTATTGCACTGCACCTGTTTGTGTGCTCAGTCCAGCCCTGTTGCAGCAGGGTGATGCAGGCTCATACCGCTGCCCCTCTGTCCTGTTTGCCACCAGTTTACCCTGTCCCTGTGTGCCCCATGGCAGTGCTTCACCTGTGTCTTCTGGTCACTCGGCCTTTGCCTCGTACCGCCACTGCTTGCCACAGCCTGGTGTTCAAGTCATCCTGTGCTTGCTTTGTTGTTATGGCTGTCTGTTAGTGGCACCTCCTCTGTCAGTGAACCTGCTGGGGCTCGCGGTTCTGCTGCAGGATTCTGCTGGAGGTGCTCTTACAGAGTTGCAGTGAGTTTCACTCATTCACTATGTGTCTATCTTATGGAGCACTCACCCTGTCTGTAGCAGCACTTTGGGTCTCACCCCCAGAGACCTCACCATTCTAAAGGTGCTCTTCATGGCTGTTACCCCACAGCCCACAGTTAGGCCACAAATAGCTGGCCTAACCCTTCCAGCCACCCACAGGCAGTCTGCAGATGTGCACCTAGCTGCACAGCAGCCTGGCAGCCCTGGTGGACTAGAGGTACCCCTTTCCATCCCCAATCTAGCCAACTACTTCCCTGAAGAGTTTCACAGCATAGGGCCCCCCAGACCCAATTGCACCAGAGGAAATCATGGTCCGTATCCGTAGTCTAGAGGACTCCCATCCACCACCCCATACACAGATACCCTCACTCCCTCATACCTAACCTGTTGCAAAGACTGGCACAGTCTCCACACCCTGCCATGGCCAGCCATTGATTGCACTGAACCTGGGCTGGGGACCTGCATGCTGGAATTAACCAACTGGCTGTACAGTGCATTGGGGCACCATGCCAGCTGAAGCTCCACCAGTGTATGCAGCTGTGTATACGTCCATGGCAAACTGAAAAGGGAATTAATATTATATGTCACGATGGCCTTGGAATGATTTGTATTTGCATGCTATGCATATGGCATAATGGGGGACTATATGAAATAACAAATGTCAAGCTCATTATTTCATGAACTATACACAAAATTAGTAAACACAAGTCAGACAATCTTTCAAAAGATACTAGTAATGCCTGTAAACAAATTTATTGCAAATATACAGTATATATATATATATGTTCAAGCAGAACACCTCTGCAAACCCAAGGAGTTTTGGAGGCAGATCAATGCCCTAGTGAAAGGGAAAGCTGCTGAGCTCCCGAGCTCCATCTCTGTCCAGGGTGTTACCTAAGCTGACCCCCTGTCTACTGCTGCTGACTTTAATGACTTTTTTACAGATCTACACAAATACACCTCACAATTCTATAACTCTCCTGTGGCACCCTCAGTTCCTTCATCTGTGGAGGAAGTCTGGACTAGACCTTTATTTCACTTGAAACTGGCCACACTTAATGAAGTCCAGAGACTTCTTGCCACTTTGAAGGCTGAGAGTTCCTCTGGTCATGACTCCCTGAAGCTAAGATGTCTTAAATTGGAAGCTCCAGCCCTTGCTCACCCTGTTCATTACATATTTAAGCATTCCTTCTTGACTAGTACTGTTCCTGACAAATGGAAGGTAGCCATTGTTGTACCAGTGCATAAAGGCAGATCCAGCTCCATTGTGAATTTCAGATCATCTCCATCTTTTGCCCCCTGGCCAAAATACAAGAGTGCATCATTTACAATCACCTTCAGGACTACCTGGCTCACCATAACCTGCTTTTACATTTCCAGCATGATTTCAAAAAGAACCACAGCACCCTCATGGCCCTGATTAAGGTAACCTTAGACATCTACCAAACCATGGACTATGGTTCTGCCACTGGTGCCATCTTTGTCAACCTTATGAAAGCGTTAGACCTAGTGAACCACAGTCTTCTGCTTAAGCAGCTTCATGTTATTGGTCTGTACTCCAGTGCCCTCCACTGGGTCCATAGCTATGGTCAAATGGGACAGCTCTTTCTCGGAATTTAGACCAACAATTCATGGGGTCCCACAGGGCTCCATATTGGGTCCTTTATTGTTCTCACTTTTCATCAATGAATTACCCAACAACTGTGGTGGGGCTGCTGTGCATCTCTATGTGGATGATGGTATCATATACTGCTCTTTTCTTGATATTGCTTGGATTAATAGAGAGCTCCCATGTGACTTTGCTGACCTTGAGGATTGATTCATGCCTAATCAGCTTGTCCTAAATACAAAAAAAAAACCAAAAGTATGCTCTTCTCTCATCTACCTCCCTCCTCCCACCCTCATTACCCTCTCTGTATCACCTCCCTCCATGCCGATGTTCTTGAGGCTGTTAATACCTTCAAATATCTGGATATTACCCTGGAGTCCTCTCTGTCCCTCACCACCGATGTCTCTACCCTAATTAAGACTCTTAATCAGAAACTGAGTCGTCTCTATTGCATCCTCCTTTTCCTCTCCTCAGCCTCTTGTTTTAAGATCACCTCCTCCTCGTTTCTCCCCCTCCTTACCTATGGGGCTCCCTTACTACTCTCCACCAATACTTCTAATATGTCTCTCCTCGCTCAAGTATACCATAGGGTGGGAAGGTTTGCCCTGGGTGTCAACTCCCACTTCCACCATTGTACTGTCCTCTCTGCATTGAGCTGGTTGCTTTATGAATCAAAATTGAGGCTGTCCTCCCTGAGCTTCTTGTAGAAACTTGTATACAAATACACCCCCTCTTGCTTCAGTGGGATTATTCATCAGAGACTGGCACCTCAGACCCTCAGATCAGCCTCCCTCCCTCTTCTCCTTAGACCTAACCTGCAGCTAGCTGTCACATGAAAAGTCTTCTCCTTTGCAGCAGTAGCCGACTGGAACTCATTGCCCCCCTTCAGTCCTGTCCAGCACCTCTCTTCCTACGTTCCAGTCCAGCTTACTCGCCTTTCTTACCTCCTCTGCTAAATGTAATTGCTTCTGTTATTGAATTACTCCCCCCCATAACTGCAGGCTATTTAACTGTACACTACTTAGATTGCAGTTCTAATCACCCCCTTGTGCCATGGAGTGATGTTACCCTTTTTGTTTTTCTTTCCTAAACCCCAAATCCCTCTCTCCTTCCCTCTGCCCTGCTCTGCCTTTGCTCCCTTGCTCCCTTTACCTGTAATCTGTCTCCCCCAACCCCTAACTACTTATTTGCTTTGTTGGTAGTAGTTGCTGATGGGGCCTACACTTGTACATTGTTTAGAAATGTATATATCTGAACATGTGATATTCCCTCTACTACATATTGTGTTGTGCATTTAGACCTGCTAGCTAGAACTGCTGTTTGTCCCTCACTTGTGCTTAGTAAAGCAATGTATATATTGTAATTATATTTCAACTTTATTCCTTATTGTTACTTGACTTAATGTACTTAGAATACTTCTGTTGTATCCTGTTTCTTCCTAAATTTCCTGTAAATACCTTGTATTTTTGTGTTGTTGACTTCCGGGTTGACCCTGAAAAATGGACTGTAATTGTCTCAGTGGTCTTACCCTGTTACCAAATTCAAATAAAATAAATATGTATGTGTGTGTGTGTATATTCTGTGTATATATATATACTATTTTTTTGTATCTTATAGTTGTTAGTTTTCAGACAAATTCTTATACTTTTTTTCTGTCCACCTGATGGAATCTTGAATGAGTTAAGTAAATGCTATTGTTTTATCAAGGCCCTGATCCAGCAACTCAGTAAATACACACTCAGTATATCATATTATAAAATGGCAAAAACAGTCTTCTGTTTGCAGTTGTTTGATCAGAATTTTATAAATGGTATAAATTATTTTTGTTACATCTATGTTGGTCCAATAGAAGGTATCAAATCATTTGCTTCTGTATCACTCATGGTTTGTCAGCAGTTAATTCATTATATGAGGTCTTCCTTGCCAGAATTTGGCTGTTTCTCCACCCCTCCCCCAAACACACACACACACACACACACACACACTTTAAGAGATCTCAGTAACTCTTATCTGTTATGTTTGGGAAGCAGGTTACAGCCTTTGATAAAAAGAAATGTATGCATTTAGTCTGGGTAGCTCACTGAAGACCTGGCATTTTACCTGATAGGTCTTGAGAGGTTAAAAACAGTGTAAATCTTTACAAAATTTGCTGGGAAAGGGTAATATTTATGAAGCATGAATCTTTCTTGAAAGATATTCATCCCCAACTGAAGTGAATGTTTAAAGGCTAATCATTTAAATGTGCAAGCTCTTGCATTTCAAAGTGGGTAAACAAATCTCCAGTTTAATAGGCAACCAATCTTTAACAAGCTGTTTCAGTTTCCTAGTGGCCATTAGATAAGCAACTTGGAGTTATGTCTCCAACATCCTAACAGAAAGAAGGGATTATTTTAATTTAGTTGTCATAGTGATTTATAGATAGGGAAGGATACATTGAAATGTCCAAAAAATGTGTTCCAAGAAATTCCATTTTCAAGCCACATATAGCAAAATGGCTATAGGCTCCTCCCACAGCCATAAAAATGAGAGAAGGGCTTTTAAGTGGCCAAAACTTTAAAGTTCATTAAACCTGCAGTTCTCCATCAAAAAGGTCCATTTCACTAATGTCACAATGAAATGCAAAACTTCCCAAAGCTTGCTGTTGTAGTCAATATTCTTGAATGTTGCTTACTCAGGACTAATACAACTTGAAATTCAAATGTTGCCAGTGGATCTGCCCTCAAAGCTGATATGGTTATGTTCTTTGTGTTGTTTTGCAAAGGAGTCAGCTCTGCAATTTGACTTCCTGAGGCACTACAATAGATAATTAAAAGAAAAAAAACAATAAATGGTGAGGGCAATTTAGAGCCCCCATTTCTCCCCTTCCAGAGTAAAAAGAATTCCATTCTATGGAACAGTTGCATAAATGTGGTATTAATATAATGTAACATCAGCAAATAAAAAAAAACAGATAACTCTTATAAAAGCTGTGCCATGGAGTTAAAGTTAGAAAATAGAAACTATCAGAAAAAATATAAGCAGCTTCCAGTCGCACACTAATGAATTTAATACCAGCAGAGTGAGCACAGAGCAACTGCGAGAATGAAACTATTGACTTCCAATCTCGTGTTAGGGATTTTTTAAGATTTTTAATAGCTTGTTAGTTCCCACCAACACAGGCATACACACTGCTCAAAAGCTGTGTTGTGTTTCAACCAAGGTCAGCCTCCAAAAAATGAACTTTCTGCAAAAACAGTGGTTGAATTATCAGTCCACCTCACAGCCAAAAGTTGCAGTCTATAACACAGAAAAGAGATAAGGCAAAAATGCTTGCAGCTCAGTTATTTAGCACACTGAAAAAGAAAGCACACTCTTGATCACAGACCACACTTGCTCTGGTGAAATGCTGCTCTGTAAAATACCTGATACATGCACAATTTATGCCCCAAATGCAGGAAGGGGAAGAGGGGGATTTGTTTAACCAGGAATGGCACACTAAGCCTGAATTTATTTCCAGGTGCCACCTGGGAGCACAAGGAAGATAGGTGACTTGATCAGCTCCCACTTACAAACTGTGTGACCTTGAGTAAGTCACTTAACTGTCTTGTGCTATCAGGTCACACCTGGAAATAAGCTCAGACTTAGTGTGCCATTCCTGGTTAAACAAATTCCCCCTCCTTCCTCAGATGCTGTCAGTCACGTGATCACAGGGGTGTGAAAAATAAAAATCCTAAACTAAAAATTTTAATTTATTTCTTTTCCCTTTATTATTCCTTAAAACAACTACCACAAAGAACAGAGCAGCATGATCCCCCACTCTGTCAGGGAAGAGCTTTCTGATAAAATTCTATGCACCCCTCAGGTTTATTTGTATGTAAAAACCAAGAAAGAGACTAAAGCACTATTACTTCTAATGGAGTATAGAGAGGAGGGGAGAGAAAACATGCAAATATTAGTGAATCTTTCCACTAAAAATAAAAAAAATATTTCAAAGCAGTGTGGTAGTGACACCTGTACCACCCTCCACAGGGTTTCCCCCCTGGCAGACGTGAAAGGCAGACTGCCTCCACTGATGGAATTCCGAACAAACACCGTCCACCAACAGATACCATTTGGCAGTAAAACTAAGCAGCACAAGAAGGTTTGGAAAGGGCCTGGAATCAAACCTCCAATATCATAAAGAACAGAACAGGCAAAGGTGGTTTACCTGTTCTAAGAGGCAAAAGAGCATGTCATCCAGCCCCTGCAGCTGCTGCTGCTAATTCTCTGAACAACACAGCATGCAGCCGCTCACTCCTCTCCCAACTCCAAAATCCCAGAAGGAGTCAAGAATCCATTTGCATCAACTCAGGTCACTGAGCAGAAATGTCTCTAGAAGTGAAACAACCGCTGAGCCCCTTGAGTACTGTGTTCAGTTCTGGAGGCCCCATCTTTGAAAGGACATAGACATGGTGGAAACGGTACAAAGAAAGGCAATCAAACTGGTGCAGGTCTTGCATCAAAAACCCTACAAGAAAAGGCTTAAGGAAGTAAATATGTACTCCCTGGAGGAAAGGAAGGACAGGGAAGATAGAATAGAAACATTTGCATACGTCACAGGTAAAACCAAGGCACAGGAAGGTAGCATTTTACTAAGAAAAAGGTGCTTTAGGACAAGGGGTCACACTATGAAGATTGAAGGGGGGGGCTCAGAGGAAATGTGAGGAAATACTTTTTCAAGGAGAGGGTGGTGGATGCATGGAACAGCCTCCCAGCAGAGGTGGTAGGAGCAGTAATGGTTACAGGATTCAAAAATGCATTGGATAGACACAAAGGGATTTTAAAAGTAAGGAGTGGTGGGGAGACTGGAGACCAAGTAGGGTCTGCAGAGTTACAGGGGGTAGGGATAACAAGGCAGACTGGGTGGACCAGAAGGTCCTTCTCTGCTGAAGACGTCTATGTTTCTATGTAATTCCCCCCACCAGCTTCCACTCATGCCCCCTTCTTGATTCACCAGTCCTGCTGAATATTTCCCCACAGCCTACCTTTTTCATTTATTTCAGGAACCTGAAAGTTGCTTTTGTTATCTCCCTATCTTCCTTCTGGTCTCCAGCAATTACATGAGCTTGCTCAATGATGATCGCCTGGATAAATAAAGATTTGATTTGATTTGATTTGACATGTTCAGGAACTTAAGCACATCCGCATAGGATCTGCCTTGCTGGCCCTGAATCATTTTGGGCATCCTACACTGTACTGTCTCTAGCCAGTCTTTGTCTTTTTTTAGGCGGGGTGCCTAAATTTGGCACGGTATTCCAGATGTTTGTTACTTATGGTAAGGTAGGTAAAGGTAAACTGTCAACTAGAAAGACAGTCTCTCATTGGATTGTCTCTTGTATTGTATTCCGCTATGAAAATTCTGGCAAAGAGCCACCAAAGGGGTTACGAGCACATTCCACTAGAACTACATCCAAAACCAAAGTAGCATTGAGTTATGCTTCTCCCAAAGTGTGTATAACAGCCACTTGATCTACTATACACAGTTTTTGCTTTTCACTATGGTCTGGACATGAAAACTCCCTAAATAGGTTTCAGACCATGTTTCCCAAGGTATTACTTGCAATCTTCAAGTTGTTTGACATCACTAATACACTCTCATTGCAAGAAGAAAAAGTTACTGACCATATCAGTGATCTTTCTTCTTGAGGGTGTATTAGTGAGTTATATAAACCCTCTTTATCACCCATTGGAGAACCTAAATATAACAAGCATTTGTCAATGCCAAATGCTTGCTTGCTGGTATTAGCATTGGAAACACAGGAGTTAGACAGATGTAGAGTAGGAATGGCAGTGAAGTATTTAACTTCACGCCAACCCCACCTCCACCCTGCAGAGACAGACAGGCATTGGGGCATGCATTTGGGTTGTCACCCATAACGTTCATGCCATTTCATCTCACCCTATCCTGCAGACACTGACAAGTGTTGAGGTGTGCCTTGGGGTGTTCAACTTTACAGTCACCCCACTCCATAAGGAGATATGCTGAAATGGGTGCAATATAGAATGGAGTGAACTGTGTGGCTGAAGAGTCCAAGGCACAGGTCGATGCTTGTCAGTGGGTGCAGAGTGAGGTTGGAATGGCATGAGAATTATAGTCAGCAATCCCAAGGCACACCCCTGATGCCTGTCAGTCTGTACAGGGTGGGACGTTATGGTTAGAAACTGTAACGCCCCGGGCATGTGTTGGTATTTGCAGTACAAATTTTCAGCATGGCCATTTTGTGGCCCCCACCTCATGAAAGCATTTGGGACCTCTTCTCATGAACAGTGGCGCTGTGATTTTGTCAATATGTCCCAAAATTTGAGTTTCCATAGCAATCATGCCATTGTGCGCCAAATGTACAAAAACTCAGATCAGGCAGGATGTGAAGAATGACAGCTATACCATTCATAGGGAGGTGTGAAGAGAAGGCAATGTTGAAAATCTGTAGTGAAAGTATTAACAATGCTCAAACTTCTGAGCGTATATGGAAACTGCACAACGCATGCGCGTAACAGCCATTTAGTGGAATTATTTCACCAAATTTTCAACATTGGCATTTTTGACCTTTGCTCATGAACACTGTCACTATGATTTTCTAAATCTGTCCCGAACATTGATTTCCCACAGCAACTGCGGTATTCTGCACCAGATGTGCAAACGCATATTTCAGGCAGGATGTGAAAAATGACAGCTGTACTGTTCATAAGGAGGTCTAAAAAAATGGCAATGTTGAAAATCTGAAGTGAAAATACTACAAATTTGCAAATTATGAGGGTGCTTGGAAACTGCATCATGTACGCTTGTAACAGTCATTTTATGGACATTTGTCACCAAATTTTCAACATAGACATTTTAGGACCTCTGCTCATGAACAGAGTCACTGTGATTTTACATATGAACATACAAATCTGCCAGCAGAACACACCAATTGGCCTATGTAAGTCTTTGCCTGATTGTGCAGCGAGCACTCTAGGTTGCAGCTGCCCCAGCCTCCTCCCCCTCAGTTCTTCCCTCGCTTGTCCCAGCCCCTGCCCCCCAACTCTTCATCTTGCTTTACAGTATCCCTCTGCTCTTTAAAGCTATTGACTGCCTTACATGTTACCACTCCCTCTGGCAGCGCATTCCAACTAGACACCACCCTCTCAGAGAAGTAGTGCCTCCTCTTTTCCCTCTTGAAACGTCCCCCTTTCAACCTTAGTCTGTGCCCCCTCGTCTCTTTCTTCCACTTCTCAGTTTAAACACCCCCTTAGTGCTAGGTTTATTTACCCCCTCAGTTATTTAAATGCTTCAATCATATCCCCCTTCTCTCCTCTCCTCCAGTGTGTACATGTTCAGCTCCCTCAGCCTGACTTCATATTCCTTTCCTTCCATCCCTTTTAACATTTTTATTGCCCTCCTTTGCACCCTCTCCAGTAACTTTATATCTCTCCTCAGGTATGGTCCCCAGTATTGCACATAGTACTCTAGGTGCAGTCTGACCAATGATCTGTAGAGAGGTAGGATCACATCCCTGGGTCTGGATGAGAACCCCCTTGCGATGCACCACAGCATCCTGTTTGCCTTTGCTGCTGCTCTCGTGCAGTGGGCTGAGTTGTTCATGCTCCCAGTTACCAACACCCCTAGGTCCTTCTCCTCCTCTCTGATTCCCAATCAATAGTCCTTTTTCTGGTTCTTAGCCCTGAAATGCATCACCTTACATGTTTTTGCATTGAATCCTAGCTGCCACTGCACCGACCATGTCTCTAGTTTGGTTAGGTCCCCCTGCAGTTTTTCTCATCCATCCTCTTCATCCACCACTGCCCCCAATTTGGTATAATGTGCGAACGGACTAACCCTGCTCCCCACTGGGTGTGCTATATTGGAAATAAAGAGCCCAAATAGCACTGGGCCCAGCACTGACCCCTGCGGCGCCCCGCTTATCACTGCTCTGGGTGCCGAGAGCTCCCCCACCACCACTACCCTCTGCACCCTTCCCTGTAACCAGTTTTCTATTCATTTAGTCAGCTTTTTTCCCACCCCCACTGCCGTCAGCTTCCCCCCAGTCTCCCATGAGACACTGTATCAAAGGCCTTACTGAAGTCCAAGTACAGGACATGTACCGCATGGCCCCTGTCCAACTCCCTTGTCACCCAGTCACAATACTCTATTAGGTTGGTTTGACAAGACCTCCCCGAGACAAACCCACATTGCCACCCATCTTGGAGGTCATTACTGTCTAGGAATGCCACCAGCCTCTCCTTCAGTATTGCCTTCCATAAGCTTTCCCACTATGGACGTGAGACTTACCAGTCGATAATTTCCTGGCTCCTTCCTAGGTCCACTCTTGTGTATGGGCACCGCATGGGCCACCCTCCAGTCCTGGGGCACACAACCCATTTCCAGGGAGGTGTTGAACAGATCTGCCAGTGGCTCAGCCAACAGCTCTGCCATCACCCTCAGCACCCTGGGGTGGATGGCATTGGGACTTGGTGCCTTGTCCACCTTTACTGCCCTCAGCTCCTCTAGCACCCTACTTCCTGTGATCACTTTGTCTGTCACCTCCTCCCCCCCTTTCCCCACCCCCCAGCTCATTCTGGTAGTGGGCCATCCCTCTCCTTAGTGAAAACAGAGCAGAAGTACTCAATTAGAATTTCCACTTGCTCCTCTGCCTTTTCCACCCATTCCCCTCCTCGCTTTATCCTCACAATATGTTCCTTGAACTTCCTCTTTTCCCTGACATACCTAAAAAAGTCCTTTTCCCTCCCTTTATGCCCTGTGTGGAACTTAATTGCCAGGAGGCCTTAGCTTTTTTCACCCTCCTGACAACCTCCCTTGATCAACTCCCGAAAGCCTCCTTATCCTCTCCCTTCCCTGTTCTCCTGTACTTCCAGTATGCAGTCATCTTTGCCCTCACCCCTTGCAGCACTTCCTTGTTCAGCCAGCATAGTTTCTTGTCTCTGCTCTTCTTATTCCTGGCCCTGGTGCAGGCTACTGTGGCCTCTGTTATCCCAGTCTTTATGACTCCCCACTTTTTTTATGCATCCATCCCCAGCCTTATATCCTGGAGTATCCCTTGCAGTATTGTTCCCATCGCCCCAAAGTCCATCCTAATAAAGTCCACCACCTTAGTGCCCGTGCCTCCTGTCTCCCTGCCCAGTGTGACAACAAGCCACACTGTTTGGTGGTCGCTACCTGCTAGTGAGTCCTCCACCCTTACCTCCCTCACCACCTCCCCATTTGCCAGTACTAGGTCCAGAGTGCTACCAAGCCCACTTACCAATTGTGTCAGAAGGCCATCCTGGAATGCATCAAGGAGCACCTGCTCCCTGGTACTGCTAGTGGCCGGGTTGCTCCAGTCAGCCCATGGTAGGTTAAAATCCCCCACTATCACCACATTCCCCTTCTACACACCATCCTTATCTGCTCTGCCAACTCCCATTCCAGTTCTCTGGATTGGACTGGTAGTCTGTACACCACTCCCAACCTCAGCTTTCTGCCCTTGGAGTCCAGGAGCTGCACCCAAAGCACCTCTGTCCTCTCCTCTTCTCCCTCATCCCTTATGCATTTAATCCCTTCCCTCAAATACAGTGCACCCCCCCTTCCAACCCCCCGGTACCTACTGTATAACCTGTATTCTGTGATTGCCAAGCCCCAATCATGGTACTCTGTGGCCCAAGTCTCTGTCGCTGCAGCAAAGTCCACCTTCCCCTCTGAAAGGAGCAACTTAAACTCTGCAGTTTGGTTCCCCAGGCTTCTTGCATTAAGAGAGACCACCTTCCACCCATACCCCTCCTTCTCCTTACTCGTCTCCTCGGCCTGCATCCCTTCTCCCAGCAGTCCGCACCCTTTCTGCTCCTTATTCTTAACAGGTGGTGGTGCCTTCTGTATTACACTCAGACCACTCTGCCTGCCCCCTCCCAGGTTTACTATGTCTCCGCCTTTACATATATCTAGTGGGGTGAGCTCACTAGGCTCCCCTGTCCTGACCTTTCTACTAACCTCAGTCTTTTGGCCACTCCCCCCACTAGTTTAAATCCACCTTAGTAAAGATATACCCCTCTAATCCTGCCTTTACTACTCCCCTTCCCTTCCTGCTCAAGTTACCCTGTCCCCTGAGTACAAGTCGCTATTTCCCCAGACCCTACCCCAGTTAGTCACTAACCCATCATTTTTGGTGTGGCACCAATCCCTCAGCCCCTCGTTGAACTCCTCAATGCTACCCTTCCTCCCCATGCTTGCACAAAGTACCAGGAGTACCTCCGAGAATGCCACCGACTCCCCTACCCCCCACATTGCCTGTCCAACTATTCAAACCTCCCCCTCACTACTTCCACAGTCTCTCCAACCAAGTCATTTGTACCCACATGCAACAGTAAATGAGGTTTCTTCCTCCCCCTCGCTGCACACTTGAGCAGTGCCTGCCCTGCCCCTTCTGCAGTCAACCTGGGGATAGCTTCAACCCAAATATGGCTGTGCCTTTCCCCCTTCTGCCCCATCTCACCCCTTTCAGTATAGAATCCCCTAGGACAAGCACACCCCATCCCTTAGCCCCTTTCCCTTCTAATGCCCCTTCCACCACCCAAGTATTCGATCTACCCTGCCCCCTACTCCCTCCAGCTGCTCCCTCTGGGACTTCTGTATCTGTACCCCATACTTCCAACTCACCCCTTTTCTCTGCCTTATTCCTCTCATCCCCCTTGAACCCCTTCCCAGCCTGACTACTTCCTACTGGGCTTCCCATATCGACTGTCCCTCCTCCCCTGCTGATTTCCAACCCCTCTCCTATCCCCACTGTTGTCGATTTAGAGCCCTCATTTTCCTTCTACCCCATTAGTAATGCCCCTCCCATCCTTCCCCCTTCCCGTAGCTGTCTCTCCTCCAGTCACCACCCCCTCCTTCCTTACTAGCGCCCTTCTACCCTTTTGTCTTCGCTATCTCTTCCCCTAACTGTTGCCATCCCTCTCATGCCCTGCTTGTCCTCCTTCCTTCAGTATGTTTCTGCCCCCCTTCTGTCATAGCGGAGGCTCAAATCTATTCCTAGTTGATACCCCTCCTACATCTCTTCCCCCTATTAGTTCCCCCATCCATGCTACCCCTGCTCCCACCCCTGGTCCCTCCTTACCAGCAGCCATCTGCTCTCTATCCTGGTACTCCCCATGGTCTCTTCTTCCCCTAACAGGAGGCCCCCCCTCGCCTCGGGCACCCCTCCCTTCTCCTCTCTTTTCTGCTAGTGCCTCTGATACTGGGGTTGGTTTCAGTCCCAAGTTGTTCTTCCTCTGTCCCCTCTTGCCATCCCCTATTTCCCCCCCAGCCAGGATGCCTACCATACTCATCTGCCCTCCAACTTAGACTCCTCCCTAACCTCCACAGTTCCTCCCTCAAACTAGCCAGTCATCTACAGACCATACACCCCCCCATCCTCCAAGCCCAGTCCAGGATCATGGTGGACACACACCCTGTACATCCCACCTCCCTTCCAAAGATGCCCGCCCTATTGACATGTGGCACCTGCCCCATTTTGGCCCCCATCTAATGTTATGGGCTCTTACTCCCAGGTTCTGTACCCTAGTACAACTGTTAGGCCCCTATTTACTCAAATTCCTGCCCTCCCCACACTAGTCCCCCTACTGGCCCATTGCCGACTGGGGTAATTCAGTCTCAAATCTCATCCATTAGATACTGTATTACTGTAGCAATCCTAAAGCCTCCTTGTCCATTTCTCACCCCTCAGCTACCATACATTTTGTTCTCAGCTCTCATATAGTTTTACTTAGCCCAGTTAGAAATCCTATTGCACTCCAAGTATTACTCACTTCAGTTACAGAAATAAACAGAACAAATAAATGTGTATTATTACAGCAATTATAACAGTATAGCTCAGTACTTAGCTCAGTACGAGAAATAAACAGAACAACTACAGTAAATCTGTATTATTACAGCACTCCTCAAAGTATCCAATCATTGCATGGACTCCACCCCAGACATGCTGCTGTAATATAGGACCGCAGAGGACCCTCGCCAGGAGGATGGGCAACTCTAAAGTCCTGGCAGAGCTCTATTGAGCTTGCTTACTCCCCCTCTCTCACTCACCTGTTCCATTTCTCCCAGCACTGCAGGTTGCCCTTGTACTGGGCTACTGCCTGTGTTGGCACCATTTTCTGCCTACAAAGAAATCCGCAGCAATCCTGACAGAGCTCCATTGAGCTCGCTCACTCCCCCTCCCTCACTCACTTATTCTGTTTCTACCAGCACTGCAGACTGCCCTTTTGTACTGAACTCCTGCCTGCTTTGGTACCTTTTTCTGCCCAAAAAGAAAACTGCAGCAGCCCCGACAGAGCTCAAGTTGAGCTTGTTCACTCCCCCTCTCACTCGCTTGATCTTAATCTGTCCCAAACACTGATTTCCCACAGCGACAGCACTATTCTGCACCAGAAGTGCAAAAACTCATTTTGGCCAGGATGTGAAAAATGACAACTGTGCTGTTCATAAGGAGGTGTGAAAAAATTCCAGTGTTGAAAATCTGGCTTGAAAATATTACAAATTTGTGAAGTTACAAGGGTATGTGGAAACTGCGCAATGCACACTTGTAACACAGTCATTTTATGGACTTTCATCACCAAATTTTCAACATAGGCATTTTAAGACCTCTGCTCATGAACAGTATCACTGTCATTTTCTCAATCTATCCCAAAAACTGATTTCCCACATAGAGCATGCTATTCTGCACCAGAAGTAAGAAAACACATTTTGGCAAGGATGTGTAAAATGACAGCTGCACTGTTCATAAGGAGGTGTAGAAAAATGCCAATGTTGAAAATCTGGAGTGAAAATATTACAAATTCACGAAGTTACAAGTGTGTGTGGAAACTGAGCAATGCACACTCGTAAAAGTAATTCTTTGGATATTTTTCATCAAATTTGCAACATAGGCTTTTCAAGAGCCCACCTCATGAACAGTGGTTCATTGGTCTTAAAAGGTGATTCTGCGCAGTGACCGCAAAATCACCTTTTGGGACTGAAAAACGCCATGACAGTGGCTGAATTCATGAGGAGGGGTCCCAATAACCCCATGTTGAATATTTGGTGCCAAAATTCCCAAAAATGGATGAGATATGCACCAAAGTGGAAAAAACCCTATTTATGCCATTATACAGCTTACAGGCATTTCTTCAGTTCGTGGTCAACTTTGAAGAGTGCAGACGTGTTCCCGGTCCACCGAAGATCATCACGCTGGGCTCCGGAGGTAAGTATGGGGTGAGTGGGGTGTGTGGGAAGGCAGGGTGTGCAGAGGGTGGGCATGGGTTGGGGAGGGGCCACTGGACTCAACGAGGATCATTTTCTGTTTTACAGGTTTAAAGAAAAAAAAAGGAAAACATTGCAGGACTTTTTTTTTTTTAACAGGGACATATGGCACGCTGGGGTGGGCTCCCAGCATGCCACCTGTGTGTTTTGGAGGGGCTGTAGCCGACGGGGGATTGGGTATCCCTGTTGGCACACAACAAATTTGGGGGGGGACATTATGTCGATGCGGAGTGGGCTCCCCCATCTGCAAATTTACTGGGAAGGGTGGGGACTGAAGCCAACGGGGATTGGGGCCCCATCGGCAAAGAAAGACTGTTGGGGGGTGAGTGATGCTGAGGGGGATTGGGCACCCCCCTCTGCACACAACAAATGGGGGAGGGGTTACAGTATCAATCAATCAATCACTTTATTTAACCAGGCATATACACCATTGAGCAAGCTCATTTTCAAAATGGTCCTGGGCAATAATATATTGCAGTTTAGTACGAGGAAAAATACAGATGAGTTAAGGTAGTAACAAAAAAAAAATGTAGAAACCATTGTATAATAGTAAGTTGCAAATCAGAACAAGCATAACTCCAATAGGGCAGTACAAAAATGTAATACATATACAGGTGAACCACGGAAGACCAATATCAAGTGCCTGTCAAATATGGTGAACACATATAATTTGGAGGAAAATATATGTAGGAAGTAGGGCAGCAAGAATCCTAGTCACTCTAAGAACAATAGTAAGGTAGAGATGGTAAGAATGGGGGAGTGAGGGAAGCTAAGAGAAACTAGGTATGATAAAGGTAGCTGAGCGGAATAAGAAGGCCAGAATGAATTAAGAGAGCTAGGCAACCTTAATGGGGAGGAATCTTAATCGACAATTAGCTGCAAAATTTGTAAGAGGAGCATGATGTAGATTGATCAGTGACTACGAAAACAGTTGCAGGCTTCCGACAACAATAAGGTTAATGAAGTTTTAAATGAGAATATGCCTGGGAATGAGATGAGTTTTAGGGAGTTTTGCATGGTATTCCATAATGATGGGAGTGAGAAGTTGATGGCAGCCGCCCCATATGCCGTGTTCACTTTAGGAATCTGGAATCAGAGTAAGGAGAAACGTCTCAAGCCATACGATCCCTTGGCCCATGTGAAGAGACTTGAGATGTAAGTAGGCAGATTATTGGATAGTGCTCTATGAAGCCAAAGTAGGGCATTTCTTTTTCTCCTAGCTGAGAGTGAAGGCTACCCTGATTCCTGGTACAGTAGGCAGTGGTGGGTGTGAAGAGGTAGATTGAAGATGAATCTTAGGGCCCTGTGGTACAGCGTGTCAAGTTTGTTGAGCACTGCTACAGGGCAATGCATGTAGAGAAAGTCGGCGTAGTCCAATAGGGATAAGAATGTAGTTTGTACTAGCCTCTTTCTGGCTTCTGGGCTGAGCAAATGTTTAATACGACAAAATAAGCCTAGCCGCTGTCTTAATTTCTTCGAGACTTCATTCAGATGGTGTAGAAAGTTAAGCTTATTATCCAGCCAGAACCCAAGATATTTAAAGGTTTCAACTATTTCAAGGGATTCATCTAGTAGTGTTAGGATCTGGGGTGTGTGCGATAGTCCGGGGGCTAGCTCTGGGGAGAGGATCATAGCTTTAGTCTTTTTGGCATTGAGGAGCAGTTTGTGTCTGATGAGATTATGTTGGAGGGTAATAAAATCCTGCAGTAAACTCTCATGGGCCATATCCAAGGAGGAATTTATGGTATGTAGTACGGTGTCGTCTGCAAATAGATGGACATTAGCTGAGCGGAGATGTGAATCCAGGTTATTGATGTAGATAGCAAAGAGGATTGGGCCTAGTATAGAGCCTTGGGGAACACCTCTTATAAGTGTTTTTGGAGGAGAAAGATCACCTGCAACTTTGACCTGTTGTAATCTGTTGGTAAGGTAGTTGGAGAACCATTTGATTGCTGAACTATCGAGTCCGATATTGCTCAAGGCTACGAGCAAAATGTTGTGATCCACAGTGTTGAAGGCCTTGCTAAGATTAAGAAAAAGGGCAAACACATATTTCTTAGAATCCAGTGCAATTTGCCAGTCTGAAGTTACCTTCGCAAGTGCAGTTACAGTGCTGTGTTTGACTCTGAATCCGGATTGTGCAGGGTTTAATAGATCAAGTGAATCCAAGTGTTCTCTGATTTGGACATTGACGATTTTTTCAAGGAGTTTTGACAGGACAGATAGTATAGATATGGGCCAATAGTTGTTCAGGTCGCATGGATCCCCGGATTTGAATAATGGTAGAATGTAGGCAGTTTTCCATAGTAGAGGAAGCTCTCCTTGTTTCAATGAAATGTTGAATAAATGGGTGATGGGGGCAGTCAAATAATGATGGCCGAGTCTTAGGAAGTATGGCTCAATATTGTTTGCGCCTGCACTCTTTTTAGTATGCAGTGATAGTAGTAGGTCCTCTACTTGTTTAAAAGTAACTGTGTGGAAGCTGAATGTAGCAGGAAAAGGTGGGGTAGGGAGCGGGTTAGTGTTAGGATCGGTAGCAGGGTGATCCGGTGGAAGGATTTTGTTGATAGAAGTGTTGAAGGCTAGTCCAGCAGTGGAAAAGTGTTCATTTAGCTGCTCCAATATATCAGCTCTGTCTGTGTAGGTGGATCCAGCAGCCAAAATTTTGGCTGGGAATGATGTGCCAGTAGTACAACCTTCAACCTCTCTAAGAATGTTCCAAAATTTGGCAGAGTTGTTTTTGTTTGCTTCTAGTTCTGCTTGAAAGTATCTATCTTTATCTGATCTAATTAGCTTAGTACAGGCATTTCTAGAGGTGTGGAATGCTACCCAGTCTGCCTCTGTGCGAGATTTCCACCAATAGTCCCTGTCCCGGATCACTTTCTTCAATATGGTAGAGAATCAACCCAGGTGGTCTTTTTAGACCTGATCAACCTTAATGGGGCATGTTTGTCTAGTAGGCCCAACAGGAGGTTGTGAAAGATATTAAATGCCATGCTTATTAAGGGAGCTAGATAGAAATTCTGCCATCTGATATTACTTAGATCTTTCAGAAATTCATTTTGGGAGAACTTTTTCATGTTTCTTACAAAATTAAATTTGGAGGCTGATTTTGTTTGTAGGGGGCATCTGATGCAGGCAATAGCACAATGGTCGCTTATGTCATTGCAGAATACTCCGACAGGAGAGAGCTACATTCCGGGTATTTTCTGTTCAGTCTGGTGAATGCAGGAGTTATTTGTACCAAACCAGCTGCATCAGCAAGATCCTTCAATTTCTTGGAGTTTTCGTTGTTCCAATTCAGGTTAAAATCTCCCAGTAGGATACACTCCGAGTTAGATAACTTGATTAGATTTTGGAGATGCGGTAATAGGGCCAAGCCCCCAGATAGGGGTCTGTAGCAGGCTGCAATGAGGAGTGATTTCTCATTGGAGAGTGATAGTTTTAGAGACAGGCATTCAAATTCTTTGGGCTTTGAGTTACTGTCAATGACCGTGGTTACAAATTTGTTCTTGGCATATATTACAACCCCTCCTCCCCTAGTTGGCCTATCACAATGGAAGGTATTGTATCCTGGGATATTGATATCTTTGTCTGGGGTGGATGACTTAAGCCAGGATTCAGTTATCATGAGGAAATCGGGACTTGCATGAAGAGCTCAGGCCTGCAGGCGGTCCAGTTTCTTTAGCAAACTACAAGCATTAATATGGAGAAAGCTAAGACTTTTATATTGAGGGAGGTCTGCTGGAGTTTCTAGGAGGATGGGTGAACCTGGGTTTAGTTCCACGTTTCCGGAGCAGAATAGAAGGAGTAGCAGTAATTTTTTAAGGTGCTGGCTTAGTCTGCAAAGTAGTCTTTTGTTGCCTCGTCTTGTGGAGATTGGTTTAGTGATGGTTGTTATTTGGGAGTTGTTGCAGTTTAAGGAAGATAATGCATAGGCAATTGCTATGACTGATGACATTAGAGGCATACATACAAGGTCTCTAAATGTTGCTTGGCATGAGTAGGGGCATAGCAGTGAAGAAGATGTACCCAATCTGGTATGCCATTGATAATTGGGAAAGGGCAGATCATGGTTAATGTCATAGGTGAATTTTTGACAAGGGCAGAGCTTAGCAGCCTGCTTTCTGACTAGTGCAAAAATTAGAAGTAACAGACAGCTACGCAAAAGGGTATTAGTAAATTTCATTTTCATTAGTGTTTTTGCCACTTGATGCTGGTAATTATGAGTGGGCTTGGCAGACCAATTTGGAGCTTCTTTAAGAAGGTAGATCCCTCAAGGAATGTAGGCAGGGAATGCAGACATGGATGATCTTGAAACAACCAATTAGCAGATAGGGGGCTGGACAAGCTCTTGGAGAATGAGCATTTAATAGAGGCCGGGGTCAGGGCAGGTGGTGTGGAAAGAAATTTAAAACACAAGCGTAAGGCACCCAGGGCAGGGAGCGGGCATCAGAAAAGCCACTAAAAGCAGTGAGACTGAGCAGCCAATAGCAGGCAGAGCCATAAGGGCAGCATGCCAATCCCAGGAGATCTCGGAGGTTCGCTGGCCAGTCGGGGCTCCAAAATGTTCCCCGACCAAAGTGAGTAGGCTTACCCCAATACGGAGGCTCTTCAGCGGGCAGTTGGTGAGAGCGCAGCCGGCTGACTTCTCCAGCTGCGGACGCCAGGCGAAAGGAAGGCAGTAGCCTGGTCAGGGGCTCTCGAGCTAGAGAAAGATACAGAGTAGGCAGGTTAGATATAGGCAGGCTGGACAAAGCAGGCAAGGACAGACAAAGTAGATAAATCAGGGGGCCGGGTGTGATTCAGTAGGGAGATAGACAAAGGCTAGAGGGGATGGGGGAGTAGAAAGGAGCATACGCTGTAATTTAGTTCGGTGCCGTTTTGCCCAGGTCAGGAGTAAAGATTTAAATAAAGCAATGCAAGAATGGTAGAGCGAGGGAGGTGAAAACAGTTAAAGTCTAAGGAGTAGATTTTTACAGTTTCAATATGTCGATGGGAAGTGGGCTCCCCCGTCAGCAAATGTACTGGGTTGGGGGCATGCGGACAGCAAGGTACTGCCCTGCAATGATGGGTCACTCCCTCATTGCAGTGAAATGGTTGATGCTGCAATGACGAGGCAGCCCCTGATTGCAGCGGCAAAAACGTTTCAGCTACTTGGCACTTCTGCAGAACCACTGTCATCAGGACACTTTTCATTTCATTTTCATTTCATTTTTATTTTTTATATTTGTAAATCCAGATGAGCAAGATTGCCCGTTTTCACTGGTGACAAGTTCAATCTAAAAACACAATATAAAAATACAACGTACAACATGGGAGCAAACTATACAATCAATGAAGTGCAGTGCATAAGCAGATACATTATGTTTTTGAGAAAAGCCAATATTTTAACCTTTTCTTAAAACACTGAGTGAGACTACTGGGCCTGCACTGGTCCACCAGTGGCAAGCCCCCAAATGCAGTGCCCCCGTTGGTTGCCACAGTGCCGCACCTCCACAACCTGCTTCTCTCCTAAGCTGCCGCATAATGTTTCTTGAGCATGCATGCAAGCAAACATAAACAAGCATTTGTCAATGTCGAATGTTGTCTTGCTGGCATTGGCATTGGTAGTGCAGGAGTTAGAGAGATGAATAATAGGCATGGCAGTGAAGTATTGAACTGATGCCAACCCACCCCCACCCTGCAGAGACTGACAGGCATTGGGGTGTCCCTTTGGGTGTGTGGTAGTGCAGTGCAGGAAAACATTTTGGGCAGGATGTGAAAAATGACAGCTGTACAGCTCATAAGGAGGCGTAAAAAAATGCCAGTGTTGAAAATGTGGCATGTAAATATAGCAAATTTGCGAAGTTACAAGGGTGCGTGGGAAATATGCAACGCATGCTTGCAACACTGCCATTTTATGGGCGTTCGGCACCAAATTTTCAACATAGACATTTTAGCACCTCTGCTCATGTACAGTGTCACTGTCATTTCTTCAAAGTGTCCCAGAAGTGATTTCGCTAGCGACCACGCTATTCTCGCTGGAAATACGAAAACACATTTTGGGCAGGATATATGAAATTACAGCTGTACTGTTCATCAAAAGGTGTGGAAAAATGGCAATGGTGAAAATCCAGAGTGAAAATATCAGAAATGCACGACGGTATGAGCGTGTGTGCAATCTGCCAACGCATGCTCGTAACACAGTCATTTTATGGAGTATCATCAGCAAATTTTCAACATAGGCATTTTAGGACCTCTGCTCATGAACTGTGTCACTGTCATTTTCATAATCTGGCCCAAACACTGATTTCCCACAGCGACTGCGCTATTGTGCGCTGGAAATGCAGAAACATATTTCAGGCAGGATGTGGAAAATGACAGCTGTACTGTTCACGAGGAGGTGTACAAAAATGACAATGCTGAAAATCTGGTGTTAAAATATTGCGAATTCACGAAGTTACAAGCCTGCATAGCAACTGCGCAATGCACGCTCGTAAAACAGGCATTTGTTGGATTTTTTCCACCACATTTGGAATATAGGGTTTTTGAGAGGCCACCTCATGAACACTGGCACTGTCATTTCGTTAATGGGTCCTGAAAGGTGATTTCATGCAGTGACTGTGAAATCACATTTCGAGGCCGATTAACGCCATGACAGTGATACAATTCATGAAGAGGGGCCCCAAAAACCCCATGTTGAAAATTTGGTACCAAAATTCCAACAAATGCCCGAGATATGCAGCAAACTTGAAAAAACCCTATTCATTCCATTATACAGCTTACCGGCATTTCCTCAGTTCATGGTCGGCTTTGAAGAGTGCAGACATGTTCCCGGTCCAGCGAAGATCGTCGCGCCAGACTCCGGAGGTAAGTATGGGTGGGGGGTGTGAGGGGGTGTGTAGGAAGGTAGGGTGCACAATGGGTGGGTGCGGCTGGGAGGCAGGAGACTATGAGGGACCGTTTTTAAGTTACGGGAAGAAAAAAAGCCTAACATCGCGGGACAGTTTTTTTTTTCAGGACTTGCACGCTGGGGTGGGCCCCAGCGTGCCACCCTAACTGTTTTGGGGGTTGCTGCAGCAGACGGGGATTGGGCACCGGCCGGCAGACAATTAGGGCTTGGGGTGAATTTATGCTGACGGGGATTGGGCACCCTCGTCGGCACACAATGACAGCGGGGGGGAGGCAAGAGCTGAGGGGGATTGGGCACCCCCTCATTATATAAGAAATGCGGGGGGGCTGATTAATGCCGATGGGGAGTGGGCTCCCCTGTCAGCAACCTTGTCCAGCTACAGTAAGCCGGATGGGGGATTGGGCACCCCCAAGGTTGGCCGTTCGGTGGCCGCCAGCCATGCTGCTAATGTTGCGAGCATGCAGGAAGGGTCCGCTGCGTCTGACGAGCTTTTCTCAGATTGCAGTGGACCTTTCCTTAGATGTGCTCACCACATTAGCATGCATGGTGTGGTGCCACTGACTTGGGAATGAGGGACGCACCTACTGATGTGTGCCCTGCATTCGCCCAACAGCAACCGTGCCTCCAAAGCTGCACTACCACAAGATATTGACTTGTGCGCAAGTACGGCAAGCCAACATAAAAAGGATTCTTCAGGTCAAGTAAAATCAAGTGTTTTAAAGCACTTTTATTGCTTGAGTATATTACAATTTCAAACTTTGCTGTTTTTTTACAATTTATCACAGGGTGATTTAAAGTCTTATTGCATTTACAGTCTACAGATGAGCCTGAGGCACATCTGTGGACTGTAGGATATGGTCCTCAGGTGGTTCCACTCGTACCTCACAGGCAGGTTTCAGAAAGTGGTGTCAGGGATTTATTCCTCTGACCCAGTCTCCCTGCCGTGTGGGGTCCATCAGTGCTCTGTGTTGTTGCCCATGTTGTTTGCTGTATATATGCTGCCATTGGGGGACATTGTGAGGTGGTATGGGCTGAGTTTTCACTGCTATGTAGATGATACTCAGCTCTACATGTCCTTTGTGCCTGGGCAGGATGATCCATTCTCAGTATTTAACAACTGCCTCACCGACATCCAGGACTGGATGAGTACCAGTTGGTTGAAGCTAAATCCTGACAAATCCAAGGTGCTGGTTGTGGCCCCAGGCCATCGGGTTGAGGGACAACTGGCTGGTCAGCCTTCCAAGCTTTGGCTTGGGGGCAGCCAGCTGTTGACCTTGGATTGGGTGCATAATCCGGGCGTTATATTTGATGAAGAGCTGATGCTTAAATCACAAGTGTGGGCTGTTGTCAAATCTTCTTTTTACCACCTGAGGAATATTGCCTGGATAAAACACCTGGTCCCACCTGATGACATTCCAACTCTGGTCCATGCCTTTGTGACCTCGCACCTTGATTACTGCAACTCCAAATATCTAGGGCTTCCAGGGGTTGACATTTGCCACTTGCAGCTGATGCAAAATGCAGTAGCCGGGTTGCTGACTGGCTTACCTCGATCTTGCCATATCACACCTGTTCTCCATGTCCTGCACTGACTGCCAGTTCAGTGCTGAGTCACCTTCAAGGTCAGTTTGCTGACCTACAAATCCCTACATGGACAGGGTCCATGCTTCCAAGATTGCAAATATCTTGGAATCAACTTTGATCAAGGCCTAACCGTTGCAACTCACATTGATAGTACAGCAAAAACTATTAATCAGCGAATTGGGATTCTGTATCGGAACCGACAGCTCCTTACCCATTCTGCACTGAGGATTGCCATCCAATCCTCTATCATCTCAGTCATTGACTATGGCTTAGTTATATACTGATCTGCCACTACTACAGCACTTAGTCGCATTACAACATCCCTAAATAAGGCCTGTCGGCTGCTCACTGGTACACATCGACGTACCCACACATGTGAACTCTATGCTGACTCAGGTTGGTTGCAACTCTCAAACCGGATAAAGTACCTTACCTGCCTGATGGTGAAAAAATCCACTCTGGGCCTAACTCCACCCTGTATCCAAGACCTGTTATACCCGAGCGCTAGCACCCGTTTTACCAGAAGATCAGAACACTAGCCTCTCCAAGTCCCCCGATGCCGGACTTCTCAGGGACAAAGATCATTTGCCTATCGTGCCCCCAGCTGGCTAAATGCCCTCAGCACTCATATTACTGCCTCCACCTCTCTAGGTATTTTCAAATCAAGGCTGTTCTCTCACCTTGCCACCTCCAGCTCCTGTGACTGCCCTAATTAAACCTCCTATTTTCTCACTACCCTCCCTGTTCCGTTATTTGACAAAGACATGTTTGTGAAACCTTTTCTCCTGCTGTTGTCTGCTCCCCACACCTTTCACTTACCCTCTTTGTCCTGGACTTTTTCCCTATTTGTTTCTCCTAATCTGGTATGACCTCTTTCTTGTAATAATAATGTGATTATTGATATCTCACGTCCTTTTGCACAAATGATTTGATATGTATTTGTGTATGTTTTCTCGCTCTTGACACAGCACAAATTGTTGTGTTATCTTTGTAACCTTTTTTGTACTATACCTAATTGATGTGGAACCTTTGTAAAACAGCCTCTGGCTCAAAGGTAGTAATTCCTAGAACAATAAACTAAACTACCTGCAAGATCTCATGTGACCTTAGCGCCCCCTCTGCCCACTTCACTCCGCCGATCAGTGATTGCTTGAGATTCCCAGGGTCAGTTTGAAGACATCGGGTGCCAGAGCATTTTGCTTTGTATATCCCTGACCTTATGGAATTCTCTGCCTCATTCGGTAAGGAAGTGCCCGACTGTGGAGAGCTTTAAATTAGCCCCAAAAACCAATCTATTTAATCTCGCCTTTCTGGAATTTGGATAATTAACTGCAGATGAAGTTTGTTGTTCCTTTGTTTTTATACTGTAATATGTTGTTTAATGCTGTATCTTTTTATCCTTTGTACAAGCGCTTACATATTTTGATTTACACTTTTAAAAATAAAGAAGAGTTGAGTTAGGAGTTGAGTTTTATAGAATATATAGCATAGGTTAGTTCAGTGGTCACTCCTCTCTTCCGGTGTTCAGTTATAAACCTTCATTTCAATGTGCTTTTGCAACTGGTATGATGTATGCTTGTGTGACTTAGATACATTGTGGCTATTCACCTCTCCATTCATGGGATATACCACCCTGTAGGGGAACAATGGCGAGGAACCCTAGTGAAGGTTTCCACCCTTATAGGTGCCGCAGGAACAATTCCCTTGGCTAAAGGTAGCTTAGGAAGAAGCCCACTGGAAAGAGAGATGCGCCGCTGGAGAAAGAGAGGAGGATGGAGGGGCAACAAAAGGAACAAATCCTGGACTAGACAGGAGGAGCGGCTTTTAAAGGTCTGATAGGGGAGTGGTTTGTTGCTCTGCTCATTGAACCACTGGCATAGCCTTGCAATTCAATGTGTTTACACAACTGGTATAATGTATATGAACATACAAACATATGAAGAAGCCAGCAGAAGAAGGCCATTTGGTCTATCAAGTCTGGTCCTGTTGCAGGGTCCACAGCTTGAGCTACTGTCCCTACCCTCTCTCCCCATCCCTCCCATCCTCACTACCCATAACCCTTACCCTCCCCCTATACCTGTCCCACCCTCTCTTAAAGCTGCCCACTGTCTTTAATGAGATTATATCTTCTGGCAGCACATTCCAAGTGTCCACCACCCTCTCTGTGAGGAAGTCCTTCCTGACCTTACACCTAAACCTCCCACCCTCCAGCTTAAGACTGGCCCTCTCGTGTTATGATTGCCACTCAGCTTAAAGAGACTCTCCTTATCAACCTTATTTACCCCTTTCAAGTACTTGAAGGTCCCAATCATGTCCCCTCTCTCTCTCCTGTGTTCCAGAGAGTACATGTTCAGTGCCCTCAACCTCTCCTCATATGCCTTACCCTGCTGACCAGCTATCATCTTTGTAGCCCTCCTCTAGACCTTCTCCAACAGGTTAATAGGAGGCAGTATAGTGCAGTGATTTAAGGCTCTGAGCTGCAAACCTGGAGACCTGGATTTGAATCCCACAGTCCCCACTTGCATACTGTGTAACCCTGAGCAAGTCACTTAATTTCCTTGTGCTCCCAGGTCACAGCTGTAAACAAGCTTTCAGCTTAGTGCATCTCTCCTGGTAAAAAAAAAGATGTCCTTTTAAAGGTGTGGGCACCAGTACTGAACTCCATACTCTAAATGCGGCCTTACCAGTGACCTGTACAAGGGCAGTATAACCTCCTCTCTACTACTACTGTGACCTCAGATATGCATCCCAACATCTTGTTTGCCTTTGCTGCTGCTATCTTACACTGCATTGAGTGCTTCAGGTCACTAGTGATCATCACTCCCTGGTTCTTCTCCTCCTCTGATGCAGATACTCCAACCAGGTAGTACTCTGCCCTAGGTTTCTTGGTTCCAATAAGCAGAAGTTTGCATTTCTTGGCATGGAAGCCAAGCTGCCAGATCCTGGACCCCCTCCCATATATATATATATATATATATATATATATATATATTTATGCTTGTGTGACTTAGATACATTGGGCTAGATATTCAAAGGGGCTGCACTTAGCACAACTGAGTTGCACCAGCACAACCCCAGAACTGTGCCCTTGGGCAATATTCAGAAAAGGGAATTGCAGAGAGCAAGAGCTAATGCGCTTGGGCACAAAGATAATGTGTACAGCACATCTCCAGGGGGCATGCTCATGCGCATGTGGCACATCCCGATATTCAGCCCAGGATGTGTGGTGCATCTGCTGGCACAACCTTGAGATGTGCCACGTACCTGGGCTCAAAGTTGAGTCCATAAAAAATGGCTCAAGTACAGGCCACCCACTGGCAGGCAGCTGTTTTGCAGTGCACAACACAGCAGCCGCTGGCCGTGGGTGACAACCCCCTCAACACTGTGCACAAGTACACACAATTGGCCCTGGTGGTCCAGTGGGTCCACCCTCTCTGCCCGCACCTCTGATCACCATATAGTAGTGAATTAAATAGCCCTGGCAGTCCAGAGGTACCCCTTCCCCTCCTGACACCCTGATCATCTGAAAATAAAACAAATTCAAATGCCTGGCAGTTCAGTGGTACTCCCTCCCCTCCTGACACCCCAATCACTGGAAAATAAAAGGAATTCACATCCCTGGCAGTTCAGTGGCACCCCCCAAAACACCAATCACCATAAAAATATTACAATATCATACCCTGGTGGTCCAGTGGGTCCCCTCACCCACAGAGGACCCCCAGCCTACCCAGACACCCCAGGTTATTGGCAGGCAGCATACCCACCCACATACCACTGCAGCTGCCCACCAAATGACAGATTACAGTAGGGGCTGAAAGCTCATTGGTCCACACTGTGGAACAATGAGCTTACAGTGCATACTGTACTAAGTCACAACTTTATGAATTAAGTCATTAAGACTGATGGAGGGCAGCCTAGAAGGTTGGCATGGACTGCAGAATGGAAATGAAGGATGCGAGGGGGTGAGATGATGATGGCCAGATGAAACCCGCAACCTAAGATGAGTGGAGAAGTTGTTGCGGAAGGACAGAATGGTTGAGAATGAATGAACGATAAACGATGGTGGATTGAAAGCCTTGAAGGCCAGAACTGTTTAAGGTGAGGTATGAAATGGATGATGTAAGATAATGAAATGAAGCCTGGAAGGCCAGCAAGGTGAAGCTGAGATATGAAATCGACTATGTATGGTAATGGAGTGAAGCCTTGAAGGCCAGTATGGGTAATATGAGGTATGAAATGGGTGATGTACGATAATGGAGTGAAAGCCTTTAAGGCTGGTATGGTTAAGGGTAGGGAAGATGGCTAGAAGGGTAAAGGAAGGATGAGGTTCCATAACGATGGAGGTTTGACATGGACTGGAGGATATACGAGTTGAGTGGTCCAGAACATAGAACTAGGGTAAGAGGAGGGTATCAACAGGTATGGTGATGGCGTGATAGGGAAACACCCCCAAAAGAAAGCATGGGATGAGGAAGGAGAAGAGGGGAGGATCGAAGTAATGGTGGGAGCACGATAGCCAGGAAGGCTGGAATGGCACAGTGTACAGGAAGCACTGCAGCCTGCAGTAATGGAAGGAGGAGCTGCGTCAAGGCAGAAAAAGTAGGTGCCAGAATGAGGAAATGGAGGTGAAGCAGTCAAAATGTAGAGGAGAATTGACAGGAGATGCTGAGCAAGAGGTGAAGATGCAGCCCAAAAACACCAGGAGAAGAGGACCAAGAGGGCATGAGGGGGCACAAGGTCAATGAGCAGTGGAAACTGATAGGAGGAGATGGAATGAGCCATTGGAATCAAATGGCAATCAACTCCGGCAATATCATGAAATGCACCTAGGTTCATTGCAAGCTCCCCAACTGATGGAAGAACATACTACTGGTTGCTAACGGGTTGAATTAGAAGGTACCATTGGTCATCAGAGGGTACCTGGTACAGCTGGTGAATGGATTTGAAAAGTTTGAAAGGGCAGAGGCACAGAACAGCAGAATGGAAGCAGCAGTTCACATGGAAACAGGAACACTCTGTTTACAAAGATGGGCGGTCCTTGAGTACCTGAGTTGTGCAAGGCAGGTGCTGTAGTGATATGGCCCTCAAGACTCATCCCAGCCCAATGTAGCCCAAATGAAAGGAGAGCATCATAAGTAGACACAGGGAGCTACAGACTGCAGTGCTAAATAGCATTACTCACCAGGCTGGTGCCTAGCGCCGGAAGGTGATGTCACACCCAGAGGTACTGGAGAGAACTGCTTCAGCAGTAGACAAACAAAATTATGGGGAATGCAAACCCTGCACAGATGTGGATGCAGGCTAGCAACTGTGGTTTCAAGTTGAGTCCAGCTGGACACAGTTCCATACAGCCATCCTTCTCCATCCTAACATGGAGTGCCAGAGTGCTGGAAGTGGAGCTAGGTGCCGGGCATTGCGGGTGATGAAACACCCCGAAAGCACCGGCAAGCAGAAGGTACGGCACTGGAGAGGTGGCAGAAAATGCCCAAAAGAGAAAAGAGATAGTATGAATGGAGGAGGGCACAGATGCACCAATGCTGAGATGGGCACCGGGGGAGAGGGAAGGGATAGAGCGACGGAACAGCAGCTGCTCCTGAAACCAGTGTGTAGGATACAAGCAGAGCACTGGAGTCTACAAAGTCTAAAGAAATGAATCCTGGACTAGCCAGGAGGAGTGGCCTTTAAAGGCCTGATGGGGGAGTGGTTTGTTGCTCTGCCCATTGAACTACAGGCATAGCCCTGCAATTAGAACACCAGAGGAACTGTGAGCATACTGCTGTTTGAATTTTAACATTCTAATGGCCTTTCTCCGTGGGTACAGCCAGGGCTAAGATGATGACATTTGTCTGATTCCCTAGTACACCTTCTAAAAGAAACAACATTACTACAATGAATATTTATTTTCTGTTTTGCTCCTCTGATTGTGTCAGACAAAACAAAGATTCTAGTGACCTTAGCAAGGATCTTCCTGAAGGCCTGCCTACTCTAAGAAAGCATCTACTAAAGGCAGAACAAACTGGTCCCTTATTATCTGAGTTATCTCAGTGACCTCTTAGCACCATATGCCCCTGCTAGGGTGATAAGATCTGAGACGTAGAGCTGTGATATGTGTGTGGAATGGCAATTTCACTTCCAAGATACTTTTTGGCATTTCTTTTTTAATTCCACAGAATTTTGAAAATCATTTCTATGCAAACTGTGGAGTAATATTTATTTGATTATGTAATCCATAATACATGGTTCAACATTTGTGGAAGATTGCATTCAAACACAGAAGTGCACACAAGAAGTGTGGTGCTCACAAAAAAGGCAAAGTTATTTCAAACCTACATTCTGGGCACTCACCACCTCATAATGTATAAGGATGCTACCAACTTGCTCAATTTTCACAAAGTCATTTATTAATAAAAAAGACCAGAATGTGGTTACACACCCATCAACACATCCCACCAGATGCATTTTGGACAGGATGTTCCCCAGCCTTTGATAAAGGACATATCTTGTCTGAAAAGCATTAGGCAGGATGTGTTGTGGGGTGTGTAACCACACTCTGGTCTTTTTTGTCAATAAATTACTTTGTGAAAATTGAGTAAGCTGTTGGCATCCTTCTACATCATGAGGTGGTGAGTGCCCAAAATGTATGTTTAAAATAACATTTTGGAAGATGAATCTGGTGATTACATAAACAGTGAATATGCTATGTTTTATGTAAATCTAAAACATTCCACTTGTAAATTTTCTAAATTTTACTTCTGATGGAATTACTAAATCAAGCAGAATTGATAAGATTCTGTGGAATTCCAGTAGCAGCTGATTTGAAACTTCCACAAAGCTCTTCTGAGAGGCAGGGGCTTTTGCAAGTGCCACCATCAGGATTAATGTTCGCAGGAGACTGGGTTTTGCCATGGCAGCCCCTGCCCTCTGGAACTATCTCATTTCTGACATCTGGTCTTTCCATTCCTGGAATGCCTTCACAAAACACTTGTTTCTCTAAACCTTTCTGTATGGTTACATTTTGTCTGTTGTTTGCTCTGCTCCTGCATTTTACTTTTCTGCTTATTATGTGGTTAGCTTTTTTGCTCATGTTATGCTTATGTACTTCATTTTTGACTGTAGTTTCTGTCTAACCATTGTTGATGCGCTGTACAACACTTTCAATTATGTAAGCTGTGCAGCATAAATTTAAATCTACTGCTGCTGCTATTGTACTAATCTTTTCGGCATATGAGAGATGTGGTTCATTGAGCAAATCAAATACAAGAAGGCTCCTTTTCATTGAGTTCAGTCCAATTATTTATTAAGTTTTCCTCCTGAAGTTGCTAGTCAGCGTGACAATCCCAGAGACCCAATGCAGAAAAGTCCATTCAATTTATGTGTTAGACATAATTGTGGCATAATATTGTTGCTTCAATTACACTTTAGACAAAAACTGAGCATTTGAAAAGGTTAGGCAACATTGATTTTGTCAAGCACCATCTGTACCATTTTCTGATCTCTGTGGGGGGAATATTCCTACAATAAGCATAAAATTGTTGAAATCATGATTTTGATGTTTCTCTTAATGCACCCTGGAGTGAGGAAAAAAAATCTGCACGCATGAAAAATTTAAGAAGGTTCTTAAATCTGCATGATGTCTGTTTTTCTTGACACAGATGCACCATCTCTATTCTTCATTTTATAACACCCAATTATAATTTTTTTTAAAGTTAGTTTAGGACAGCATTTTTATTTTGTATAATGCGTTTTATGCCTCCTGCACCTAAAAGTGCTTTACAATTCATGAATAATTGCAATAAAAGTGAGAGTGCAACTTATGGAACTGAATATTCTGCCTATTGTTGTGTACATTTGCTAGTCTGTCCTGTCTATAGTAGTTAGATTATTTTTTTTAATTATTTTATTATCTTCTACTCAAGTTTTTCACCCTTGTTCCCCACCACAATGCTTTGGGCTGCCACAGCTACAGTGTTACTCGAACAGGGACTGTGAGTCAGCTGCTGCTTTCTCAGTCAGCACCAGTACTGCACTCTGGCAGTGCAGTGATGATGGTGAGGGAGTCTGCACAAATACTGACCATCTGCCTTCTTGGGAGCTGACCATGTACTTCACCTCTATGGCATTCTTGACTCCCAGTCAGCTCCAGATTAGAAAAATTTTCAAGAGTTTAACTGGGATGCAAATAACATTTCTCTGGAAAAATAAAAAAAAGTTTGAATATGGAAAGGTTAGCAGAGTCTTATGAGAGAGCAATCCAAACAAAGCCCCCATATTCAAAGCTTGTTGTGAGTGCCACACCAGTAGGAACACTGCACAGAATATAGTGCATGGTAGGCTTGAGGACTATATTCAGAGAAGTTAGTACACTTCTACAAGAGTCCACAAACAATGATGTCAGGTAGTGCAGATGACTTTTATGGAGCTGGATAAAATGGAGCTTGTCAGAAGACACCAGGAGAAAGGACTGCTGTGTGACTGGACTTCTCTGCTGGGACTAAAGTAGAAAAACTTTTGTACTTGGACCTTTAATTTAGGGTAAAAAAAAAAACTAACATACAAAACAAAAAAAATTGTGTGTGTGTGTCTGTCTGGGTTAACTGAACTGAATGGGTATCTGAACAGTTATAGGTGTAAATATCAGGTGATTGAAAGGACTTAACTGCTGTGAGGTTTAAATTACTGGTAGAAAGATCTAGTAAGTAGGGGGAGTGGCTTAGCTTGAAGGAAGCTACATTTAAAGACTGCCTTAGAAAGATTCTGCTAATATCTTGTCAGAAGACACCAGGAGAAAGGACTGCTGTGTGACTGGACTTCTCTGCTGGGACTAAAGTAGAAAAACTTTTGTACTTGGACCTTTAATTTAGGGTAAAAAAAAAACTAACATACAAAACAAAAAAAAATTGTGTGTGTGTGTCTGTCTGGGTTAACTGAACTGAATGGGTATCTGAACAGTTATAGGTGTAAATATCAGGTGATTGAAACGACTTAACTGCTGTGAGGTTTAAATTATTGGTAGAAAGATCTAGTAAGTAGGGGGAGTGGCTTAGCTAGAAGGAAGCTACATTTAAAGACTGCCTTAGAAAGATTCTGCTAATATCTTGTCAGAAGACACCAAGAGAAAGAACTGCTGTGTGACTGGACTTCTCTGCTGGGACTATATTGCCCTCCTTCCCTTCCCTCTACCCCCCCAAAGCTAGTTCTATTTTTATAGGCACAGGATTTGACTGACAACAGGAACTTCCTGTTTGGGAGCAGGAAGTGAGTGATCACAGAACCACCAAAGACCCACCATCCTAGAAGGGCAAGAGTAGCTCTCCAGCCCCCTCTAGCTGCTGGAGGTCTGCCTCCGAGCAAGTAAGTGGTCTACTGAGAAATATAGGATATTCTTGTCTCAGAACAGGACAATCAGGAGCTTAAAGGGCACACAGGCAGAAAGTAAGGAGAGAGAAAAAGCAGAGGAAAGAGTAAGGATTGAAAACAGTTAAGGGGCCAGAAATAAGACATTATTGGAGTGGTGCAGTGCAGTGGCTGTGGAGCAGCAGTCTTCCGGGAGATGTTCTGGAGGATGCGGTGTTGTCCCATCTGCAGGCACCTCTCTGGACTGAGGGAGGAGGTTGCTCATCTCCAGGCTGAGTTGACCATGATTTGTGGGACCTCGTCTTCCAACAAGGGACCACCAGTGCCACTGCTGTTGCCTCAGAGGTTGCCAAGAAAGAGGAGCGGTTGGACCACAGTGGGCTCAGGGAGGGTGAGGGTGGTGGAACAGAGGTGCATCCCTCCAGTTGTACCTCTCCACAATTCCTATGCCATTCTGGCAAAGTGTGGTTCCTCTATGGAGGCACCCGCAGTGGAGACCAAGGAGGATGCTGGGAACCTCCACAAAGGAGACCCACAGGAGGGTGGCAGGGGACCCTGCAGGAGAAGGAAACAACTCCTGGTGGGGGACTCCATTGTTAGGAAGGTAGAACTGGGGGAGGAAGGGGAGAGGGAGGTAAGGTGCCTGCCTGGCGCCAAAGCTTGGAGGGACAGGGACAGAATCCTCAGGATTGCCGGAGCAGCTGCACAGGGGAGGGAGCTGGATGTCATTGTAAACCTAGGGACAAATGACCTGGTTAATAAAGGGATTAGAGAAGTGCAGAAAGAGTTTGTGGAATTGGGGAGGGGTCTTAGTCAAGTAGCACGCACGGTAACCTTCTCGGAGGTGCTGCCCATCTATGGCATAGGAGAGGCTAGGGTGTTCCGCACCATGGGATTCAATCAGTGGTTGAAAAACTGGTGTGGAGCTCAGGGATTTGGCTTCATTGGGGACTGGGGGTCCACCTGGAGTGATGCAAGCCTATACTGGCATGATGGGCTGCATCGGTCCAGGAGGGGAACCAGGATCCTAGGTGATAGGTTTAAATGCTTCATTGGCAAGCTTTTAAACTAGCCAAGGGGGGAGGCACTGGAAAGGAGCAGGGAAATCCTAGCCCCCCCAAATAATCATGGTAGTAAGTGCGGCAAACACCAACATAGAGGTATCGCTAGGGAGAAGGGCAGGGGTAAATGGAGAAAGTGACAAAGGCAAGAAGGACAGGGATGGGGCAAAAGGGAATAAGGCCATCAGGAAATGGAGGGTAATGAGTACCAATGCCCATAGTCTGGGCAACAAGCTCTCTGAGCTGGTGGCCTTGATGGAAGAGGGATGCCTGGATATCGTAGCAGTCACAGAAACATGGTACACAGAGAACCATGACTGGGATGTTAACATACCAGGGTACATAACCTACAGAAGACAGGCAGGGGAGAAGAGGGGGAGGAGTAGCTCTCTATGTAAAGGAAGGGATAAAAGCAACTGAACAAAAGAGTAAACAGGGAGGAGAGGAGGCACTGTGGGTCACCCTGGAGACTGGAAAGGGCACCACAATCCGCACAGGGGTTGTGTACAGACCCCCATGTCAGGGGGAGGGAATGGACAAGGATAGAAGGCATTCTTAGAATGGCAGAGAAAGGGGAGATACTATTGATGGGAGACCTGAATATGCCAAATGTTAACTGGAGCACATTTGCTGCAGCCACAACCAAGAGCAGGGCCATTCTTGATGCCCTTCAGGTGGCAGACATTAGACAGCTAGTTTCGGAACCCACTCATAAGGGAGCAATCTTAGACCTCATACTCTCAAACGGGGGCAGTGAGAGGATCTCAGATCTAGAAATGGGTTGAGATCTGGGGACAAGTGACCATCAAACAGTGTGGTTCACATTAAACTCAGCTACAGAGTCAAGCATACAAAAGTGAGGGTACTGGACTTTAGGAGAGCTGACTTTGGCAAGATGGGAGAGTGCCTCAGAAAAGCACTAGCAAACAGGCTAGAAGGAGGTGTGGAGCAACAATGGGGAATCATCAAAACTGCCATCACAGAGGCAACAAGCCTTTGTGTGAAGCAAATAAACAAATCAAAATGAAAGAAAAAGCCACTATGGTTCTCAAAAGAGGTGGCTGCGAAAGTCAGGAAGAAAAAGATAGCATTCCGGAAGTATAAGGAAACACAGAAGGAGCAGGACAGAGAGCTGTACCAGTTAAGGCAGAAGGAAGTAGGTAGGGAAGTCAGAATATCAAAGGCCCAAACTGAGGAAAAGATAGCCAACTCAGTTAGGAAGGGGGATAAAACATTTTATAGGTACATCAGCGAGCGTAGAAAGACAAAGGGAGGGATAGTGAGGCTGAATAGAATGAACAGTGGGTGGGCAGAGGGGGACAGTGAATAGGCAGGGATACTGAACGAATATTTCTGCTCAGTATTCACAAAAGAGGAGGGGGAAGTGCCTAATCCAATTAACAGAAGCACTCTTGATAGGGGGTCGATCCCAGTCCTTCCACAGAAGAAAGGGTTCTGCAAGAACTCCTAAAACTGAAGGTGGACAAAGCAATGGGTCCTGATGGAATTCACCCCAGAATTCTAAAAGCATTAAGGGAGGAACTAGTGAAACCACTGGCTACTCTTTTTAATAAATCATGGGAGGATAGTGTGGTATCCAAGGACTGGAGGAAGGGGGATGTGATTCCACTTCACAAAAGTGGGACCAAGACAGAGGCAGGAAACTACAGACCTGTCAGTCTGACCTCTGTGGTAGGGAAAGTGATGGAGTCACTTCTGAAGGAAAGAATAGTTGAGTACCTAGAGGCCAGTGGAGCACAGGACCCAAGGCAGCATGGATTCACAGTGGGAAGGTCATGTCAGACGAATCTAATAGATTTCTTTGACTGGGTGACCAAAGTAGTAGACGAGGGAGGGGCTGTGGACATGGCCTACCTAGACTTTAGCAAGGCATTTGACACAGTCCCACACAAAAGATTAATAGTCAAATTAACCAGCCTGGGAGTGGGTCCCAGTGTGGTAGCCTGGGTAAAACATTGGCTGCACAACAGGACACAGAAGGTAATTATAAATGGAGTCCACTCTGAAGAAAGAGAGGTCACTAGTGGGGTACTGCAGGGTTCAGTATTGGGTCCAGTCCTTTTTAATGTCTTCATCCGTGACATTGCAGAGGGACTGGAAGGAAAAGTATGCCTTTTTGCAGATGATACAAAGATCTGCAACAGGGTTGATACACAAGGAGGTGTGGAAAGGATGAAAAGGGACTTGGCAAGGTTGGAGGAATGGTCAGAAGTATGGCAGCTAGGATTCAATGCAAAGAAGTGCAAAATAATGTACCTGGGAAACAAGAACCCAGGGGAAGAATACACAATGGGTGGGGAGGTAGTAACAACAACAAAAAAGGAAAGGGACCTGGGGGTAATCATATCAGATGACCTTAAGGTTAGCAAGCAATGTGAGAAGGCAGTAGGGAGGGCTGGGGGTATACTGGGATGTATAGGGAGAGGCATCAGCAGCAGAAAACAGGAAGCTGTTATCCCTCTGTACAGACAGTTGGTGAGACCCCATCTGGAGTACTGTGTCCAGTTCTGGAGACCCCATCTCTGCAAGGACATAGACAGGATAGAGGTAGTCCAGAGGAGGGCAACTAAAATGGTGCAGGGTCTGCAAAAGAAGCCGTATGAGGAGAGACTAAAGGAGCTTAATATGTATACCCTTGAGGAAAGAAGGGAGAGGGGGACATGATAGAAACTTTTAAGTACCTCAGTGGAATCAACAAAGTCCAAGAGGGTAGCATCTTTCAGAAAAAGAGACTTGCAAGAACAAGGGGACACAATTTAAAGATAGAAGGAGGGCGGTTCAGGGGCAATGTGAGGAAGTATTATTTCACAGAGAGGGTAGTGGATGCATGGAACAGCCTTCCTGAGGAGGTTGTGGGGTTTAAAACTGTGGGAGAATTCAAGAATGCATGGGACAGACATAAGGCAATTCTTGTGGGGGGGGGTATGAAGAAATAGGCTGTTGGTTAACTAGGATCTACGGCCTATCCTGTAGGTAGGGAAATGGGCAGACTAGATGGGCCAAGCGGTCCTTATCTGCCGTCAAAGCCTATGTTTCTATGGATGACCCATGATCCCTTCAATACACAGTGGTGGCAAGCTGAATCTCCCATTAACTGCTCCAGGAGGACTGCTGTAATATAAACACCTGCAGTGGATAGTGTAATCTCCCCAGTTGCCAACGCACACTGGAGATATGCAAATATATGACATCAAACCAGGGGCCAGCACAGCCCCCAGACTCACCACATCAGCTTGGCTGCTGTCTGAATGACAAGAGGTGTGTAAATGGCTTCTGTAATATTGTACTACAGTAATCACATCCAAGCCCCCTGTGATTCAGATTGCAGCTGCCTCAGATGGTGAAAGGGAAGCTTGTGCCAGCAGCAATCACAATGCCATATAGCCGCATTTCTCCAGTTTACATGGATAAGGGATGTGTGGGTAGGAGGGTCCTGAGCAGGTAGGATGGGAGGGTACCTGCAGTGCTGTCAGGGGGATGGTGATTGGATGGTGGGGAGATTAAGCTGTTCACCAGTGGGCTTTCTATTACAACAGTCCTCCTGGAGTAGCAATCAGAGGGGATTCCATTTCCCCCCACCAAGGATTTTATTGCAACTGTCGCTTAGAGTGATAGTCGGGATGGTTGGAGATTCCACTTGCTGCCACTGGAGACTCTACTACAACAGTCCACCAGGAGTGGTGATTGTGGGATGGGGAAATGATGCAACTTGAGAATGACAGCCTCTGCTGTTAGTCAACTGCCCAGCACTTAGCTGTTTTTTTTTTTTTTGGGGGTCGGCATGCACCACTGTGTGTTTCAATAAGGGTAGGATTTTGCAGCATTAAATAACAGCTCAACAAAGGATGTTTTGTGCTTCCAAAACCCTCTGAATATACCACTGTCTTCTGTATGCACGAAGGATCCCTCATTTGCATGGACACAGTGACGTAATCTGTACGATTACACTGCTGGATCGGAGCAACCCACGGGAGACCTTTCAACATGGCCCCACCCCTTTGGCTCACACTATTCCCAGTTAGCGTGCAACATTAACCTTTTGAATGTCTGAGCCTAAGATCATTACAGTTCCTTTAGTATCACTGTGCCACAATATTAGATCAGTTACATGAATGGTTATTTTATGATCTTCTGTTATAGGGTACTAGTGAAGCAGATTATTTTGACATATTTTAAGATTTATGTTTTTTAACTGATTTCCCTAAAGTCACACAGTAAGTTGTATAGGTGGGATTCAATTATACCATGTCCATTTTGGGCTCTTTTGCATGGGCAACCTAGGCAATTTAGTGTGGCACCACCCCGTACTAGCCCAGTCCTGGAGAGCTATCCCTGATTCTAGTGGCCCCCACACTCCACTGAGCGCCACCCCTGAAGGTTACTAGTAATGTTTCCCTGGTGTCTAGTGATTCCCTCCTCACTGATCGCCAGCCCAATATGAAAAATAGATATTTCCTGGTCTATAGTGATCACTCCCCCAGCCATTCACTGACCCAATATTAAAAATAGACATTTTCTGGTGTCTAGCATTCCCTTCCCTCCCAATCCCTGATCCTTTGACTGTATTCTAAAAATTCCCTGGTGGCTAGAGGCCCCCCTCCCTAACTCCAGTCCCTTGTATATGTGGTACAAATCCCTGGTGGTCCCTCCCCTCTTAATCCCTGATCCCTTGTCTGCATCCAAAAAAACTCCCTGGTGGCTAGTGGCCCTCCTCAACCCAGATCCCCTGTATATGAGGTACAACTCCCTTGTGGCCAAGTAGTCCCCCTCTCTCCCTGCCCCCGATCTGCCAGTGTAATACTCAGTAACAGTCCCTGGGGGTCTAGCAGTGCCCCCCATCCCCAACCTGCTGGTGTAATAATCTGTAACAGTCCCTGGTGATCTCATGATCCCTCCTCTCTATACTGACCCAATCATAAAGTAAATACATCTGTCCCTGGTGGTCTAGTAGACCCCCCTGCTCAGCAGATACTGGCCAACCACCTCATTACCTCTCATCCCTCCCCTGAACCAGTGACTGGCATAGCCCTTTTACCTCCACCATGGCCGGCCACCAACTGAGCTGTCAGTGATGTTGTACTGTATACAGTATGCACTCACTGAATGACAGCTCACTGAGCTGTTAGTCAATAAGCACATATTGTATATAGTACAAACTCATTGACAGCTCAGTCAGTGGCTGGCCGTGTTGGACAGTGAAGGGCTGTGCTAGTCACTGGCTCTGGGGAGGTATGGGAGAGATCAGGGTGGTGGGTCAGTACCTCTCAGTGTGAGGGGACTGGGGATCTACTAGACCACCAGGGACAGATGTATTTAGTATACAGGCAGATCAAGATAGGGAGGGGGGAACATAATATCACCAGGGACAGTTACACATTATTTCACCAGCAGGTTAGGGATGGGGGACTGATAGACCACCAGGGAGGGTTACAGAGTATTACACCAACAGATTGGGGGTAGGTGGGGGGGTCCTCTGGATCACCAGGGAATTTACCATATATACAGGGGATTGGGGTTAGGGAGGGGGGACCACTAGCCACCAGGGAGTTTTTTAGGATATGGACAAGGGATTGGGGATTGGGAGGGGAAGGACTGGTAGACACCAGGGAATAGCCTTGTAGCATCGGGAATGGGTACAGATGGGGGAGGGACCACTGGACACCAGGGAATATCCATTTTTAGGGCTGCAGGTATGCAGATCCTGCAGCCCTCTTACATTAGCTCTAAAAATGAGCTTACCGTGGAACTTCCTTTTTGGACTTTTGGAAGTATCTATCCACAACTGCAAAATAGTATGCTCCCCCTCTGAGTTTTGCTATTTGCTGCTCTGTGTTAAAGGCATCTGAAGGGAGGGGGGATGCTACTGTGCCTCCCAACTTCTCAGGATATAAACAACAAAAAAACTTTTGAAGCTGCAGTGTTTGCAGCCCCTGAATGTAACCCTTGCAGTGCTGCAGACTGAGCATCTGTCTAGCTCAATCAAATAGATTCATTCTAGTTCTTTCAGCAACCTAAGGTTAACCTATTAAGGAAAGTCAAGGGCAGTCAAGATGTCTAAGGAGCGCAGGCTGGTGCAGGGCATTAAGAAGGGGGAGAAAGATGTCTTCTTGTAAATCAGGGAGAAAAGGAGCTGTACAGACCATATAGTAAGGATTAGAAAGGGGGGATGGAAGCAGGGGGTGATAAGGCAGAAGCATTAAATGATTACTTCTGCTCTGTATTTACTAAGGAGAAGTGGAGTGATACCCAAGGAGGGAGGGAGGAAGGGCAGGAACAGAGGGGGAAGGGGGGACGGATGGGAAAAATCACAGAGGGCAGAGTTCTGGAGGGTTTGATAGCACTGAAGGTGGAAAAGGCACCAGGCCCAGATGGCATCCACCCCAGGGTACTGAAGGAGCTGGCAGAGGTCCTGGCTGGACCCTTGGCAAACATATTCAATGCCTCCCTACACTTAGGGTATGTACCTCAGGATTGGAGGATGGCTCATGTAGTGCCTCTCCGCAAGAGTGGCACCAAGGATGAACTGGGGAACTACATACCAGTGAGCCTCACATCCATCGTGGGTAAACTGATAGAGACTATCCTGAAGGACAGGCTGGTGTCCCTTCTAGAGTCCGAAGGGCTACAGGACAGCAAACAACATGACTTTGTAAGTGGCAGATCCTGCCAAACCAATCTGGTGGAGTTCTATGACTGGGTAACTAGGCAATTGGACAGGGGCCATGCAGTGGATGCCCTGTACCTGAACAAGTCAGAAAACCAGTGATACACCTGTAGACTGGGGCAAACCAGGCAGCAAGCCAGAAGTCCAGAACAGTAATAAGGTAGCACACATCAACACGCCAGATATGGCACAAGCAAAAAATTGCAAGTAAAAAGAGTAGATATTATTGTGCCATATAATAGCCACATACTGCTAAGTTCGTAACAGAAACCCATGTGCTTCGACCAACGGGTCTTCCTAAGGGGGCAGTTTCTGGAACGACAATAAACAACTTAAGTAGCCCCAAATCACACTGATGTCATTCCATCCACAGCAGTTTTAAACAAGTACAATATTGGTATCTTGTATTTTGAACAAGTTATTTTTGATATTTACTATCTTGTAATTCCAATATTTTTTCAAACTTAACTTTGCTATTTTGAAATCTAGGAGGTGTATATATGTTCAGAGTTTATTTCATTTCTCTCTGAGACTTGTCACTTTTTATGTTGGCACGTGCGCAGCCAACATCTTGCAGCAGTGGGGATTTGGGGGCGCGGTCACTGTTGGGCGAATGCAGGGCATGCACCAGTGGGTGCTTCCCTCATTCCCCAATCAGCCTGCATGCCGATGCCACACCATGCATACTAAGCTGGTGAGCACATCTAAGGAAAGGTCCGCTGCAATCCGAGCAAAGCTTGTCACACGTAGCGGACCCTTCCTATGTGCTCACCAGCTAGTAGCATGGCGGCACAGTGGCTGCTACACTGCCGACAGAGCTGACTTCGGGGTGCCCAATCCCCCTGTTGGCTTGCCCTGCCCTGTAAATTATATGCCCCCCTGTTTGCCGACGGGACGCCTAATCCTGCCGGCATCCGCCCCTTCCCATTGTATCTGGCCGACGGGGAGACCACTCCCATCGGCATCATGTCCCCCTTCTTCTGTACTGATGGGGTGTCCAACCCCCATCAGCTACTGTACCCCCAAACAAAAGAAACAACCTGTAAAAAAGAAAACCGTCCGTGTTTTTTTTTTCCCCCTCGGTATCTGTAAACTGAAAACAGTCCCTCATTGTCTCCCTACCCACCACCCGCACCCACCCACTGGTCACCCTGCCTCCCCACACACCCCCAACCCCATACTTACCTCGCGACGATCTTCGCTGGACCGGGAACACGTCTGCACTCTTCAAAACTGACCGCAAACTGAGGAAATGCCGGTAAGCTGTATAATGGACTAAATAAGTTTTTTTCAACTTTGCTCCATATCTTGGGCACTTTTTGGAATTTTTGCACCAAATTTTCAACATGGGGTTTTTGGGACCCTCCTCATGAATTCTGTCACAGCTTTGATGTTGAATTTCCCAAAGGTGATGTCAAGATAATATGCAAAATCACCTTTGGGACTGATTAATGCAAGGACAGCTTAAGTGTTCATGAGGTGGGCTCTCAAAAGTCTATGTTGCAAATGTGGTGGAAAAATCCAAACAATGGCTGTTTTACAAGCATGCATTGCGCAGTTGCTACGCAAGCTTATAACGTCGCGAATTCGCAATATTTTCATGCCAGATTTTCAACATTGTCATTTTTCTACACCTCCTTGTGAACAGTACAGCTGTCATTTTTCACATCCTGACTGAAATATGTTTCCACCTTCTGGCGCACAATACCGAGGTCACTGTGGGAAATCAGTGTTCAGGCCAGATTGCAAAAATGACAGTGACACTGTTCATGAGCAGTGGTCCTACAATGCCTATGTTGAAAATTTGGTGACAAAACTCCATAAAATGATTTTGTTATGAGCGTACATTGTGCAGTTTGAATGCACGCTCATAACGTGCATTTGTAATATTTTCACTCTGGATTTTCACCATTGGCATTTTACCACACCTCTTGATGAACAGTAAAGCTGTCATTTTACATATCCTGCCCGAAATGTGTTTTTGCATGTCCGGTGAAGAATAGCGTGGTCACTGTGTGAAATCACTTTTTGAGACAGCTTGAGGACACGACAGTGACACTGTACATAAGTAGAGGTGCTAAAATGCCTATGTTGAAAATTTGGTGCCAAAACTCCATAAAATGCCTGTGTTACAAGTGTACATTGCACATCTCCCACGCACCCTTGTAACTTCGCATATTTGCTATACTTACATGCCACATTTTTACCACTGCCATTTTTTTACACCTCCTTACGAACAGTACAGCTGTCATTTTTCACATCCTGCCAAATATGTGTTTCCACAATGCACTACCAAAGGCAATGCCAGCGCGACAACATTCGGCATTGACAAATGCCATGTTTATGGTTTACTACAGATAGATATACTAAGTATTTAGTACTTGTTTATAACTGATGTGGCTGGAATCTTGTTCATTTAAATAAGAATGTCAGCTTAAAAACATCAGACTTTAAATGTACTATATTTTAAAAGGATCAGATGATCTTTATATTGTGCAAACCTGTTTGTTAATTAGTCATGTGATTAATGACAGTGTGATTTGTGGGTACTTAAGTTGTTCATTCTCATTCAAGAAACTGCCCCCTCAGGAAAACCTGTTGGCTGAAACATAGGAGTTTCTGTTATGACTTTAGCAGCATCTGGCTATTATATGGCACAATAAAATCTACTCTTTTTACTTGCAACCTTTTGCCTGTGCCATATTTGGTGTGCTGGTGTGTGCTACCTTATTATTGTACTGATGTCCTGTACCTGGACCAGTAAGGCATTCAACTCAATGCCATATGGGAGGCTGGAAAGCAAGTTAGAAGGCACAGGGGAGGGTGCAAAGCTGGTGGGATAGGTAGGGAATTGACTTCAGGGAGGCAACAGAGGGTGGTGGTGGGTGGAGAGCTCTCATCCCCAAAGGTAGTGATGAGCTGTGTTTCGCAAGGCTCAGTGTTGGGACCAGTGTTGTTTGGAATATTCTTTGCAGACATATCGTTGGGCATCAAGAGCAAGACCAGTCTGTTTTCCGAAGACACAAAGATGGGAGCGGTGGTGGATGACCTAGGGGGATGGTAGGGGTTGCTGGATGATCTAGCAAAACTGGAAGCCTGGTTGGACACCTGGCAACTGGGGTTCAATGCCAAAAAGTGCAAGGTGCTGCATTTTGGGGTGGAAAACCCAAGGAGGAGTTACCAGCTGGGGAAGTGCAGCTAGTCGGGGCAGAGGAGGAGAAGGATCTGGGGGTGCTCATTATGGGGTCAATGAACAACTCATCATAATGTAGGAAGGTGGCTGCAAAGGCCAACAAAATGCTGGGTTGCATTGCAAGGGGTATATCCTTGAGGAGAGGGGAGGTGATTCTGCCACTGTATAGGTCATTAGTTAGACCGCATCTGGAGTACTGCATGCAGTACTGGCTCCCGTATCTGAAGAGGGACATTAAGTTACTGAAGGGGGTGCAGCACAGGGCAACAAAGATGATCCAGGGGCTGGGGGACTTATATGAGAACAGGCTGAGGGAGTTGAACATGTACTCACTGGAGGAGAGGAGGGACAGGGGGGATATGATTGAAACCTTTAAGTACGTGAAATGAATAAACAAGACAGGTACAGAGGGGCTATTCAAAGTAAGGGAGGGGAGGGACACCTGGGGCCATGATATGAGACTGAAGGGAGGATGGTTCAGGAGGGAGATGAGGAGACACTTTTTTAAGGAGAGGGTGGTAGAAACATAGAAACATAGAATTTGACAACAGATAAGGACTGCTTGGCCCACCCAGTCTGCCCATTTCCCTACCTAATGGATAAGCTGCAGATCTTAGTTAACCAGCAGCCTACTTCTTCCTACCCCCACCCCTTAGAATTGCCTTATGACTGTCCCATGCATGCTTGAATTCCACCACTGTTTTTGACTCCACAACCTCCTCCAGAAGGCAGTTCCATTCATCCACCACCCTCTCTGTGAAAAAATACTTCCTTACATTACCTTTGAGCCGCCCCCCCTCTAACTTCAAATTGTGCCCCCTTGTTCTTGCACATCTCTTTTTCTGAAAGATGGTACCCTCTTGGACTTTGTTGATTCCCTTGAGGTACTTGAAAGTTTCTATCATATCCCCCCTCTCCCTCCTTTCCTCGAGGCTATACATATTAAGCTCCTTAAGTCTCTCTTCATATGTCTTCTGGTGCAGACCCTGCACCATTTTAGTTGCCCTCCTCTGGACAGCCTCCATCCTGTCTATGTCTTTGCGGAGATTTGGTCTCCAGAACTTCACACAGTACTCCAGATGGGGTCTCACCAGCTGTCTGTACTACAGAGGGATAACAATTTCCTGTTTTCTACTGGTGATGCCTCTTCCTATGCATCCCAGTATCTCCCCAGTCCTCCTTACTGCCCTCTCACATTGCTTGCCTACCTTTAGGTCATCTGATATGACTACCCCCAGGTCCCTTTCCATTTTTGTTGTTGTTAGTATTTCACCCCCCATTGTGTACTCTTCCCTGGGTTTTTTTTTTCCTAGGTGCATTACCTTGCACTTCTTAGCATTGAATCTAAGCTGCCATACATTTGACCATTCCTCTAACCTTGCTAAGTCCCTTCTCATCCTTTCCACCCCACCTTGTGCATCAACTCTGTTGCAGATCTTTGTGTCATCTGCAAAGAGACATACTTTTCCTTCCAGTCCCTCTGCAATGTCGCTTATAAAGACATTGAAGAGGACCGGTCCTAATCCTGAACACTGCAGTACCCCACTTGTAACCTCCCTTTCTTCAGAGTGAACTCCATTTACTATTACCCTCTGTGTCCTATTCTCCAGCCAATTCTTTACCCAGGCTGTCATCTTGGGACCCACTCCCAGGCTGGCTAACTAGTATATAAATCTTTTGTGTGGGACTGTGTCAAATGCCTTGCTAAAGTCTAGGTAGGCCATGTCCACAGCCCCTCCCTAATCTACTTCTTTGGTCACCCAGTCAAAGAAATCTATTAGATTCGTCGGACATGACCTTCCCGCTTCCTTGTGTCCTGTGCCACTCTGGCACCGAGGTATTTGACAGTTCTTTAATTCAGAAGTGATTCCATCATTTTTCCTATCACTGAGGTTAAACTAACAGGTCTGTAGTTTCCTGCTTCTGCCCTGCTCCTACTTTTGTGAAGTGGAATCACATCTGCCCTCCTCCAGTCCTCAGGTACCACCCCATCCTCTCATGATTTTTTAAAGAGGGTAGTCAGTGGTGTCATTAGTTCTACCCTTAGTTCTTTTAGAATTCTGGGATGAATCCCATCAGGCCCCATTGATTTGTCCACCTTCAGTTTTAAGAGATCTTTCAGAACCCTTTCTTCTGTAAATGGGCTGGTATCGACTTCTGTATCTAGAGTGTTTCTATTGTTTGGTTTAGGTTGCTGGGTGGAATGCATTACCGGCGGAAGTGGTATCCAGTAGAAGAGTGGGCTGCTTCAAAAGGGGCTGGGACAGGGCAAGGTGGAGGGTCAAGGCAGGGGGAAGGTGGAAGGGAGAGGCAGATGCAGAATAAGGGGTGCTAGCTGCACATTCGAGCAGACTTGATAGACCACAAGGCCTTTATCTGCTGGCAAATTTCGTATGTTCACATGCTCATTATCTCCTTGGCCATTTTGAGTCAGATTAACCATGGAATTAGCAAACTTCTAAAGGAACTCCAGAGGAGTTGCAAAATTACTTTTTTAATGGCTGAAAAGAAGAAGAATACAAGAACTGTATACTAGAATTGCCCTTATTGGAGCTCTAAAGCAGTCAGTGTCTCATTAAGCAGACTACAGTGTCAAGTTACAGAAGGTCCAGGTCCAGCTCCAGCTCCATCTTTGCTCTTGTAATTCAAAACCAAGACTCACAGTACTGTGGAGGAAGGCTGTGTATTTTTTTATATTGTAATAAAAAATAATTCATTTACAAACTGGAAACTTGTGTGCCAATTGGCACTGAAGAATGTGTGTGTGTGTGTGTGTGTGTGTGTGTGTGTGTGTCTTCTGTCAGAAGCTGCTCAACCACTCCCTCCCACTCCCCCCTTACATACAAACTACATTTTAACCCTAGTTCCTATGGGCATTTATTGGGATCTGAGGCAATTTTCTTCTATTTTTTTATAATTTTTCTATTCAACCTTTGTATATTTGTTATCCAGTGCTAGTGAAAGATGGGGGCTTACAACACCTCTGTTTATCCACATAATCCGGTTCACTGCTGACTTTTCCACAATGATGTATTTAATGTTCATAAAAGGTACAGCTCAGACAGCACTGGACAGTAAACTAAAGCTCTTTGTTTATCCACAGGGACAGGTACAGTGCAGGCTTCCACCCACCCACTCACTCACTATGCTGAATTTAGTGCTGGTAAGAAGTGGATAAAACCCTCAGTTTATCCACAGGTACCATGTGGGGCCAGCTCAGTGCAAACTGCTCTGTAAGCTTCTGCCCCCATGATACAATTCCCTATCTACTCCTCCCTCTTGGCCTAGCTCTCCAGCCCTGCTTTCCCACATCCTAATCTCTTTTCTTTTTTTTTTTTCCTCCCCACCTACCCCACTTTGGGCCAGTTGCCCCCAAGGACCTGCACCTCTCTAGATTTCACTGCCGATCTGACCATATATTGCAGCTACCTCAGGGTAACCCGACATTACCCTTCATTGGGTAGGTTCTCCTTTTCTGAGAAGAAGGGGCCGGGCAGACTAGGCATTGGACCTGGGTGCTACTGTGGTCGGGGCAGTTGTAACAGAGTCCCGAAGAGGCACCGGTCCGGGGAGGCCGTCATCCTGGTGGGTGGAGACACCATGTTTCTTGTTTCCCTCCTGCTTCCCCAATTCACGCTGCATCTGTGCTTCCCCTGGTCTCCACCGTGGGTCACTATAGAGTGACTCCTTCCCCCAGCCCACCCAGGAAAGGAGAGCAGTCCTCCGGACACTTGATCCAGCTCCTACCCCTGCCAACCCTCCGGCACCCGAGTCCGTTCCTGAACCCGGGTCACCAGTGTGACGTAAGGCAAGGCACCAGTGCCTCAACCCTCTGCACCACCGGGCCCTAATCTCTTTTCAGTTACTTCTCGATCCACCCTCTTCCTCCCTCCCTCCCTCTCCCACCTTCCACCCCTGTGCCCTCTTAGATCCACTGCCCTCCCCCTCCTGCATCCCACAGCCCCACCTTCCCTACTCCCTCTCATTACCCCCACTCTCTTTCACCTTCTTTCTTGCTTCACATATTTTCCTATTGACATAGCCGCTCTCTGGCAGCGAATGTATATAATTCACCCGATTAACTCTGTTAGGCCTACCAAGTTTGTACCTTTGTATGCTTATTGTCATCTCCTGTTCAACTTTTTATTGTGTGTTCTAATCTTTGCCTGTAATTGAGCTTTACTTTCTTGTTTTATATTTTAATTTGTGGCATGGAACCTTTGCAAATGAGCCCTTGTCTGAAAGGTATTGTAATCCGAGAATGTAATAAATAAATAAAAATGTACCCATGCTGTGATGGATGTAGCACTGGTAAGAGGTGAGGGACTGACACCACATGAGCTTTAAACCATCTGGTAATCCATAGAGACAGCTACAGTGTGAGGGCAGGGACAGTGCTTGGTTTCCACACTGTCTGCATTTGGTCCTGGTGAATGGTGAGGGAATGCCAGAACTAGGGACTAAAGCCTTTTGGTTTTCTACAGTGACAGGAATAGTGTGTGACTGGTGAACAGTAAGGGGACTGGCACCACTGTAGACAGAAGCCATATATAAATGCACAGGGGCAGATGCAGTATAGAACATACAGTCCAGGGTTTCTGCACTGTGATAGATATAGTGCTGATGAAAGGTGGCACACTGATAGCACTAGAGGCTGAAGCCCTCTGTTTATGCACATGAGTAGGTACAGCGTGGGACAAGGAAAGTGCAGGGTTCTCACACTGATGGTTTCAGTGCTGGCAAAAGCTAAGGGATGGGCAACACTGGGGACCGCTCTACTGTCTTCATGTCCACAGTGTTTATTGGCAGGTCATTTTAGAAGGCCACCACTGTCTGGGACAAAATATGCTTCCTAATGTTGCCCCTAAACTTGCCATCTGTGACCTTCAGAGCATGTCCCTGTGTCCTGCTGGAGAACATATCCACGTGTTCAATCCTGTCAATATCCCTGAGAATGGGAAGATTGAGATAATGTCCCATCATGCCTGCTGTTTTACAGGGAGAAGACAGTAACAACTACTAGTAAACATAAATGTGGATATTAGCTGTTACAGCCTTCCAAGTATTCCTGTTTTGAAAATGCGGCTTGTCCTTAACAGTGATATCTAAACAGAAAGCCCACCAGCAAATTTGTTTTTTATTTTTAGTACTGAACACATTCTCTTTACTGCTGCAGTAAATGTAAACACTGGAGGAAATATAAAGAAACTGATAGATGGAAGCTTACAAAGGATGTCAGTAGGCATTGTATGCGACTGCATAAATATGCAGAATTAAAAAATGCTACATAAATTCACTGCCACTAAGCAAGTGGCAGAAGGGGGTGTAATGGTGTGGGATAACAGATGGACACCACAAGGATAACTGAATTTAACACACATTGTTCAGTGTGATGTTTATTACTTTATAAACATTTTTTTCAATGCAAAAGCAAAATAAAGACTTTTCAATAAAAAACTAATAAACAGAAAATAAACACAAATAAAGCTTCAAGGCTGTGGCAAACTCTCTACCAGTTTCCATCAATTTGTAGTATGGGACTCTCCTCAGTCCTCTACCTACAACAGCCAGTTGGAACTGACACTATCTGCCTCCTTTGGGCTAAGGTAGACCTTTTATACCCACCCTAATGAGGTCAGGTGACAACAGCATCATCAAAATCAAACATCTTATTTAGGCTCTTTTTAATTTATATAACACCAGAGAGCCTTCTAAACATTCTTTACCTTAATAATCAGGTATATAATACAAAACAAACCTCATAGGAGCAAAATTAAAGAAAGTGAAGGTGGAAAACCTTCCACTACAGTGTGAGTGACAGCAGTCTCAGTATAAAACTGATTACTAGGGGCCACTGCTGTCCTAAGAGGACACTCCAGTTGGCATTTTCCCTGGTCCTGAACAGAAGGCACACATGGTAGGAGCAGGATTTTTATTACTATATTTTGTTTTTAAACATATGCCCCAGAATAAAACCATTACCAGCTTTCATAAACTGCACTGCTATATTTGTGGAAGCTGTTACAATATAATGAAATACATCTCTTGCACTTATTTTAGTTAAGTTAACTCTGCAGTTATTAGCTTGCACCACTGAAGAGACATTTATTTATTTATTTATTTGTTGGTTTGTAATTATGTAAAGAACCCTTGTGCTGTTTTATTTACAAGCTGCTTTATTTGCAGCTGAATACTGGTGGTATACAAATAAATGTGGTACATGAGTGGTACTGGCAGTTGAGATTTCAAGCCCTCAGCTCTGAATTTCATTTCAACCCTCTTTTATTGCTGGGCCATTTTTACTTTATACTGAAACAACCTCCGTTTTGTTCTTGTGGAGGTGGGTGCCTGAATTCATTTACTTTAATTTATTTTTAGCCTAGTTAAGCTGTCCCTCTTTTCTTCCAGGTGCCAGGCTATGTTAACACTTCAAGTGTCTCAGGGGAAAGTGGATGCACAGCTTACAGTGTGCCAGGGAGACAGGACAGACAGAGAGAGAGAGAGATTCTTCCAGGCAGCACTGTTTATTTATTTCAAAACCCTCTCCCCTCTCTTTCTTTACTTAGGGTTTCCCTTCTTACTTCAGGGCTACAATAATTTAAATGTGGTGCAAGCCACTAGTAGTAAACTGTTGTTGCTCTGCATATAGCAAGTTTCTGAGGCTCTAGGTCAAAACTCTTTATTTCTTATCCAGCCACAATACTAGATACCCTATCGCTTTAGAGCTACTCTAGTCCAGGACTGTTCAAATGTAGCAGGGCACAGTATTTCACATATTTAATTAATAATACCCTATTAAGGACACGGAGCAGAAAAAGGGGGATTTAATGATACAAAAGGAAAAAGGGATTGCAGCTCCGGTCCTTTTACTGGCACATAAGCTTTAATACCCATCATAGAAACATAGAAACATAGACTTTGACGGCAGATAAGGACTGCTTGGCCCATCTAGTCTGCCCATTTCCTTAACTACAGGATAGGCCGCAGATCCTAGTTAACCAACAGCCTATTTCTTCCTACCTCCAACAAGAATTGCCTTATGTCTGTCCCATGCATTCTTGAATTCTCCCACAGTTTTAGACCCCACAACCTCCTCAGGAAGGCTGTTCCATGCATCCACTACCCTCTCTGTTAAATAATACTTCCTCACATTGCCCTGAACCCCCTCTATCTTTAAATTGTGTCCCTTGTTCTTGCACGTCTCTTTTTCTGAAAGATGCTACCCTCTTGGACTTTGTTGATTCCACTGGGGTACTTAAAAGTTTCTATCATGTCCCCCCTCTCCCTTCTTTCCTCAAGGGTATACATACAGTATTAAGCTCCTTTAGTCTCTCCTCATACGGCTTCTCTTGCAGACCCTGCACCATTTTAGTTGCCCTCCTCTGGACTGCCTCTATCCTGTCTATGTCCTTGCAGAGATGGGGTCTCCAGAACTGGACACAGTACTCCAGATGGGTCTCACCAACTGTCTGTACAGAGGGATAACAACTTCCTGTTTTCTGCTGCTGATGCCTCTCCCTATGCATCCCAGTATACCCCCAGCCCTCCCTACTGCCTTCTCACATTGCTTGCTAACCTTAAGGTCATCTGATATGATTACCCCCAGGTCCCTTTCCTTTTTTGTTGTTGTTACTACCTCCACCCCAATTGTGTATTCTTCCCCTGGGTTCTTGTTTCCCAGGTGCATTATTTTGCACTTCTTTGCATTGAATCCTAGCTGCCATACTTCTGAACATTCCTCCAACATTGCCAAGTCCCTTCTCATCCTTTCCACGCCTCCTTGTGTATCAACTCTGTTGCAGATCTTTGTGTCATCTGCAAAGAGGCATACTTTTCCTTCCAGTCCCTCTGCAATGTCACTTATGAAGACATTAAAAAGGACTGGACCCAATACTGAACCCTGCGGTACCCTACTAGTAACCAATCTTTCTTCAGAGTGGACTCCATTTACAATTACCTTCTGTGTCCTGTTGTCCAGCCAATGTTTTACCCAGGCTACCACCCTGGGACCCACTCCCAGGCTGGTTAATTTGACTATTAATCTTTTGTGTGGGACTGTGTCAAATGCCTTGCTAAAGTCTAGGTAGACCATGTCCACAGCCCCTCCCTGGTCTACTACTTTGGTCACCCAGTCAAAGAAATCTATTAGATTTGTCTGACATGACCTTCCCTGCTAGAACCCATGCGGCCTTGGGTCCTGTGCCCCACTGGCCTCTAGGTACTCAACTATTCTTTCCTTCAGAAGTGGCTCCATCACTTTCCCTACCACAGAGGTCAAACTGACAGGTCTGTAGTTTCCAGCCTCTGTCTTGGTCCCACTTTTGTGAAGGGGAATCACATCCACCTTCCTCCAGTCCTCGGGTACCACACCATCCTCCCATGATTTATTAAAAAGAGTAGCCAGTGGTTTCACTAGTTCCCTCCCTTAATTCTTTTAGAATTCTGGGGTGAATTCCATCAGGCCCCATTGCTTTGTCCACCTTCAGTTTTAGGAGTTCTTGCAGAACCCTTTCTTCTGTGAAAGGACTGTGATCGACCCCCCATTAAGAGTGCTTCTCTAATTGGATTAGGCACTTCCTCCTCTTTTCGTGAATACTGAGCAGAAATATTCGTTCAGTATCCCTGCTTTTCACTGTCCCCTCTGCCCACCCACCATTCATTCTATTCAGCCTCACTATCCTCCCTTTGTCTTTCTCGCTCACTGATGTACCTATAAAGGTTTATCCCCTTCTTAACTGAGTTGGCTATCTTTTCCTCAGTTTGGGCCTTTGATATTCTGACTTCCTTCCCTGCTTCCTTCTGCCTTAACTGGTACAGCTCTCTGTCCTGCTCCTTCTGTGTTTTGTCATACTTCCGGAATGCTATCTTTTTCTTCCTGACTTTCACAGCCACTTCTTTTGAGAACCATAGTGGCTTTTTCTTTCATTTTGATTTGTTTATTTGCTTCACACAAAGGCTTGTTACCTCTGTAATGGCAATTTTGATGATTCCTCATTGTTGCTCCACACCTCCTTCTAGCATGTTTGCTAGTGCTTTTCTGAGGCATTCTCCCATCTTGCCAAAGTCAGCCCTCCTGAAGTCCAGTACCCTCACTTTTGTATGGCTTGACTCTGTAGCTGAGTTTAACGTGAACCACACTGTTTGATGGTCACTTGTTCCCAGACAGCAACCCACTTCTAGATCTGAGATCCTCTCACTGTCCCCGTTTGAGAGTACAAGGTCTAAGATTGCTCCCTCACGAGTGGGTTCTGAAACTAGCTGTCTGAGGCCTGCCACCTGTAGGGCATCAAGAATGGCCCTGCTCTTGGATGTGGCTGCAGCAAATGTGCTCCAGTTAATATCTGGCATATTCAGGTCTCCCATCAGCAGTATCTCCCCTTTTTCTGCCATTCTAAGAATGCCTTCTATCATATCCTTGTCCATTCCCTCCCCCTGACATGGGGGTCTGTACACAACCCTGTGCAGATTGTGGTGCCCTTTTCAGTCTCCAAGGTGACCCACAGTGCCTCCTTTCCACCCTGTTTACTCTTTTGTTCAGTTGCTTTTATCCCTTCCTTTACATAGAGAGCTACTCCTCCCCCTCTTCTCCCCTGCCTGTCTCTCCTGTAGGTTATGTACCCTGGTATGTTAACATCACAGTCATGGTTCTCTGTGTACCATGTTTCTGTGACTGCTACGATATCCAGGCATCCCTCTTCCATCAAGGCCACCAGCTCAGAGAGCTTGTTGCCCAGACTACAGGCACTGGTACTCATTACCTCCATTTCCTGATGGCCTTACTCCTTTTGCCCCATCCATGTCCTTCTTGCCTTTGTCACTTTCTCCATTTACCCTGCCCTTCTCCCTATCGACACCTCTATGTTGGTGTTTATCGCACTACTACCGTGATTTTTGGGGGCTGGATTTCTGTTCCTTTCCAGTGCCTCCTGTTGGTTGTTAAATGCTTGCCAATGAAGCATTTAAACCTATCACCTAGGATGCTGGTTCCTCCTGACAGATGCAGCCCATCATGCCAGTATAGGCTTGCATCACTCCAGGTGGACCCCCAGTCCCCAATGAAGCCAAATCCCTGAGCTCCACACCAGTTTTTCAACCACTGATTGAATCCCATGGTGCGGAACACCCTAGTCTCTCCTATGCCATAGATGGGCAGCACCTCTGAGAAGGTTACCATGCGTGCTACTTGTCTAAGGCCCCTCCCCAATTCCACAAACTCTTCATGCACTTCTCTAATCCCTTTCTTAGCCAGGTCATTTGTCCCTATGTGGAGAATGACATCCAGATCCCTCCCCAGTGCAGCTGCTCCAGCAATCCTGAGGATTCGCTCCCTGTCCCTCCAAGCCATGGTACCAGGCAGGCACCTTACCTCCCTCTCCCCTTCCTCCCCCAGTTCTACCTTCCTAACAATGGAGTCCCCCACCAGGAGCTGTTTCCTTCCCCTGCGGGGTCCCCTGCCACCCTCCTGTTGGTCTCCTTTGTGGAGGTTCCCAGCATCCTCCTTGGTCTCCACTGCGGGTGCCTCCATAGAGGAACCACACTTTGCCAGAATGGCATAGGAATTGTGGAAAGGTACAACTGAAGGGATGCACCTCTGCTCCACCATTCTCACCCTCCCTGAGCCCACTGTGGTCCAACCACTCCTCTTTCTTGGCAACCTCTGAGGCAACGGCAGTGGCACTGGTGGTCCCTGGATGGAAGAGGAGGTCCCTCAAATCCTGGCCAACTCAGCCTGGAGATGAGCAACCTCCTCCCTCAGCCCAGAGAGGTGCCTGCAGATGGGACAACACTGCATCCTCCAGAACGTCTCCCGGAAGACTGCTGCTCCACAGCCACTGCACTGCACCACTCCCATCATGTCTTATTTCTGACCCCTTAACTGTTTGCAATCCTTACTCTTTCCTCTGTTTTTTTTCTCTCTCTCCTTACTTTCTGCCTGTGTGCCCTTTAAGCTCCTGACTGTCCTGTTCTGAGACAAGAATATCTTCTGTTTCTCAGTAGACCCCTTACTTGCTCAGAGGCAAACGTCCAGCAGCTAGAGGGGGCCGGAGAGCTACTCTTGCCCTTCTAGGATGGTGGGTCTTTGGTGGCTCTGTAATCACTCACTTCCTGCTCCCAAACAGGAAGTTCCTGTTGTCAGTCAAATCCTGTGCCTATAAAAGTAGAACTAGGTTTGGGTGGGAGGGTGGAGGGGAGGGAAGGAGGGCAATATAGTACCAGCAGAGAAGTCCAGTCACATAGCAGTCCTTTCTCCTGGTGTCTTCTGCCAAGCTACTAGCAGAATCTTTCTAAGGCAGTCTTTAAATGTAGCTTCCTTCTAGCTAAGCCACTCCCACTACTTACTAGATCTTTCTACAAGTAATTTAAACCTCACAGCTATCAAGTCCTTTCAATCACCTGAGATTTACACCTAGATAACTGTTCAGATAACCATTCAGTTCAGTTAACTCAGACAAACACACACTTTTTTTTTGTTTTGTTTATTAGTTTTTTCTTACCCTAAATTAAAGGCCCAAGTACAAGAGTTCTACTTCTTTAGTCCCAGCAGAGAAGTCCAGTCACACAGCAGTCCTTTCTCCTGGTGTCTTATGCCAAGCTCTCTTTTATTGTATTATTCTGCTTTTTCTTTTGTCACAATTCTTTTCTTCACTAAACTCAACAAAAGGAGCAGCAAGGTAAACAGGGGTATAGAAAATAAAAGGGGACAATGAGGTGCTGGCTTCATAGGTCACTGAGCTTTATCAGTACTCTTTATTTCTACCTATGGCAGATAGCCATACTCAAAAAGGTTCCTAAGCAAGCATGCATTTTGCTGTTTACATGCTACCATGGCTTGGAGGTCACCATATCCATACCCTCCCTATTCCTGGACCTCAAGGAAGATATAGGAAAATTAGCAGGTGGTAGAAAGAGAAGAAGGAGGGGAATTTGCCTGAAGGTGGCCAATCTTCCAGACTAGAAATGTTAAAGGGATAGTTAAAAGGAGAAGAAAGACTGTTGTAACAGAGCTTAAAAGAGAAAAAGTGGTCCAATTTCTGTGGCAGGGAGTTCCCTGGCATGGGAGGTGGGGATTTGTCAACACAAAAAGGGGGCTTGGTCTGCACTCAGAGAGCAGTGAGAAGGTTAGTTTTCTTATGTGGGACGGTGACCCACAGAGTGTAAAAAGTTGGGGTTATTGAAAATATGACGGACCATAATGGTCTACAGAGCCCATATTCTTAAAGCAGCAGTTTTGTCATCAAGGAAGAAAAAAACCTGGGTCAGAATTGACAACCATCTGACATTTCTCACAATCCCCCACTCAAAAATGAGTACCGACACAATTTAACTTGCTGCAGTATAAGCCCGCAACAAAGAATTTATCATCTATGCCAAGCTGGTATTTCTCTGCTTGACAGATGTGTTGCATTCTTTTGGCAGGGTCTTTATAGAGTACAGTACCACATTAAATTTTCCTGACCTTATCCTCACTTCCATCTGAATGCAGCCAATCTCCCCTTCTGCCCTGATATCATGATATTTAGGGCTTGATTAAGTAAAGCTGTATCCAAATTTCCTCACCGTGGACCAAGTGAAACTTTTTCAATGCTAAAAAAAGACTAGCAATGCATTCCCTGGCCTTGAATAAATATAATATGCAGTGGTATTATACTTTGCACATTTTTGTGTTCTATGATTCTAATATTTATTTATTTGCTTTTGGTAACCGGACAAGTGGACTAGACAGGATTGCCTATTTTCAGGCATGACCCAGGAGATTACAGTTCAAACAAGTTGCAAACAAGTGTACAGGGAGGAGCTGATACAATGTAATACATTAAGTTATGTGACTATGTTGAATTTTGCAAATACAGGTGCACAACTTAGGTAATATTCAATATTTTTACTGCAAATTTTCAACATAGCCATTTTGGTAGCAACTCATGAATGTGACAGCTGTCATTTTTCAACTCCTGCACAAAATGTGTGTTTGCAGCCCAAAAGTTGATTTTACAGTCCCTGCATCACGTCACCTTCAGGCCAGAAGTTGAAAATTTTCTCTGCCCTTCTTTGTGAGGCAGGGTAATAACAAGGCTGTGTTGAAAATTTGGTGTAAAGATATTTAAAAATAAATTCTATATTTTTATCCCAGATTCTTCTCTTGCAGCCCTATCCACTCTGGCCCAAGTTTGTTATTGTCTGGCAGGTGATTGGTGGGGCAGGGACCACTAGACACTAGGGAATATCTATTTTTTAATATCAAGCCAACGATCTGTGGGGGGGGGCACTAGACACCAGGGAATAGCTATATTTCATATCGGGACAGCGATCAGTGAGGGGGGCACCACTAGACAACGGGGACTACTTTATGAATCTTAAGGGGCTGCCACACTTCCTCCGCTAACTGCTAGGTTTGCGTGGGATTAAGTCAAGTTTTGATTGGCAGAATGTGCACCATGCAAAAGTGCTGTGCAAAATGACCTTGTGCAGCACACATGCTCTGAATATTGGACTACACCAATATTCAGGTCCTCACCCCTTCGTTTACATTGCACCCCCCTCGGACTATTGCCTGGGTGCAAACCGAGTTTGCCTGAGCTAACCAGGCTTTCCAATATTGCCCATCTGTGTTAATACTGGTTTGCATGGTCAAACTTGATTTTGTGCCTAGGCACAGTTTTGAATCTCGGTCCACAGAAGACCAACCAGTTGCCCAGCTTGTTCAGTTTCTCCTAACATTTGTCCCCATCTTCAAGTGACTTCACCACCTTGGTCAGCTTAGAATAGTTAGCAAACTTTCTCAGCCTGTAGGAGATTTCAGCTTCCAGATTGTTGATGAAAATGTTGAAAAGCAATGGCCCCAATATTAATACATGAGGGACACTGTTGAGTACCTCTCTTCACTTAGAGTAGTGCTCCTCAACCACAGCCCTCTGCTTCCTGCTGCAAAGACAGTTATCAGTCCAGTTATATATACTGCAGATGTCTACTGTACCATGACTGGAAGCTTATCAAATGCTACAGTGTCAAAGGCCTTTCTGAAGTTCAGAGGACTATGTCTACAGCCTTGTCCCTAACCACCTTCCTGGCTACAGCATCATAGAATATGATGGATTTCTTTGGCATGATATGTCCGTCATAAAACAAGAGGGGGTAATAACCTTGACTTCCTAATCCATTTTCGCTCCTTAATAATGCGTTCAAGCACCTTGCACACTGATGATGTCAGCCTGACTGGCCTATTGCTTTCTGGTCCAACCTTGTCTCCTCCTTGAAGATGGGGCCAGCACTGTCCTCTTTCCTGTTCTCCAGTGCTACACCTGTATAGACAGGCTAATGAAAGATTACTGCAAGATCCTGGGTTATAGCAGACATAAGAGGTAGTACTACCTCTCTATAGATTTCAATAGGCCCCCAGATGAAGACCCAACTAGTCAAAGTGCTCTGATATCTTGCAGCTGTGTTACTGCACTCCCTGGATTTTTCTGGACCTCGGATTTTCCAAGTATATCTATGGATTTCTTTAGCAATAATTTGGGTCTAGAGTTCAGTTTTTGTTGTGCATGTGCCTCTCCTTACCTGGTTTGCAATATAAGGGCTGCTTACCTGGAGGTGGCACCAAATTATACAAACATGCAAACTTACGAATGTGCCAGCAGAAACAGACCACCCGGTCTATCTAAGTCTGCTCGAGTGTGCAGCTAGCACCCCAGGCTTGCAGCTGCCCCACCTCCCTTTGTCATCCCACTGCCTCCCCATCTCCCCACCCTCATTCTCCCCTGTTCCCTTTCCCATGCCCTTTTAAAGCTGTTCACAGATTTACATACCACCCATTCTGGTAGTGTGTTCCATTTTGTTACCACCCTCTCTGTGAAATAGTGTATCCTCAATTCCCTCCTAAATCTTGCAGCTGCCCCAGCCCCTTCCCTTTGTCATTCCAATGCCACTCCCACCTCCCCACCCTCATTCTTCCCTGTTCCCTGTCCCATGCCCTTTTATAGCTGTTCACAGATTTACATACCACCCATTCTGGTAGTGCATTCCATTTTGCTACCACCCTCTCCGTGAAATAGTGTCTCCTCAATTCCCTCCTAAATCTTCCCCACTCTACTCTTTGCCCACGCCCCCTGGTGTCCCTCCCCATCCTTAGCTTAAAGACCCCATCTGCCCCATCCTTACTGATTCCCCTAAGATACTTGACTGTCTGTATCATGTCCCCCCTGTCCCTTCTATCCTTCAGGGTGTACATATTCAGGTCTCCCAGCCTGCTCTCATAGTCTCTCCCCTCTATTCTACATATCACCTGTATTGCCTTCCTCTGCACTCCCTCCAGTAGACTGATATCACACTTCAGGTATGGCCTCTAAAACTGCACACAATGCTCCAAGTGTGACCTTACCAGCGACCTGTAGAGGGGCAAGATCACCTCTCTTCGCCTGGTCAAAAAAACCTCACTATGCACCCCAGCATTTTGTTCACTTTTGTAGCCACTGTCCTGCACTGGGCAGTGTTGTTCATGGTCCCTGTTACCATTACCCCAGGTCCTTCTCCTCCACAGTGATCCCCAGCTTAATGACCCCAGCTAGTATTCTGTCCTTGGGTTCTTCACCCCGAAGTGCATAACCTTACACTTCTTTGCATTGAACCCCAGCTGCCACCTCTCTGACCACTCCTCTAGCTTGCTTAGGTCCCCCTGCAGCTGCTTTCATCCCTCCCCTCCATCCACCACTGCTCCCATTTTGGTGCCGGCTGTGAACAGACTTACCTTGCTCACCAACCAGTGCACAATGTCTGATATGAAGAGCCCAAATAATACTGGTCCCAGCACAGAGCCCTGTGGCACCCTGCTCGTCATCGGCTTCAGAGTTGAGAGCTCCCCTCCCACCACCACCCTTTGTAGCCTCCCACTCAGCCAGCTTGTAATCCAGTCCGTCATTTTTACCCCTACCTCTACACCAGTTAGCTTCCCCCCAAGCCTCCCATGAGGCATCAAATCAAAGGCCTTACTGAAGTCCAAGTAAAGAACATCTACCGCATGACCCTTATCCAGATCACCTGTCACCCAGTCATAATATTATATCTGGTTGGTTTAACAAGATTTTCCCAAAATGAACTCATGCTGCCTCACATCCTGGAGGCCATTGTCCTCCAGGTACGACACCAGTCTTTCCTTTAGTATCATTTCCATGAGTTAGCACACTATGGAGGTGAGACTTACCGAATGATAATTACCAGGTTCGTCCCTTGATCCACTCTTGTGCAACAGCACTACATGTGCCATCTTCAAGTAAAGTGGCACACATCTTGACTCCAGTGAGGTGCTGTACAGATCTGCCAGCAGCTCTGCCAACACCTCTGCCATCTCCCTCAGGACCCTGGGGTGGATACCATCCGGCTCTGGTGCCTTGTCTACCCTCAGTGCCCTCAGTCCCTTTAGGACTCTACCTCCCTCAATTCTTCCATCTGTCGCCTCCTCTCCCCCCATTCCCACCTTCCCAGCCCATGGTGGTAGAGGTTCCCCCTTTCTTTCCGTGAACACTAAGCAAAAGTATTCATTCAGTGCATCCACCTGTTCCTCCCCCCTTTTCCGTCCACTCCCCACCCTTTTTTATCCTCACTATTGCTTCCATGCACTTCCTTTTCTCACTGATGTATCTGAAAAAGTTTTTCTCCCCCAACCCTGTTAATTCCCTGCGCTAATCTCAGCTCACTCTGGACCTTGGCTTCTCTCATTTTTATGGCCACCTCCCCTGGACCATCTTGCATACTCCTCCCTGTCTCCTTCCTTCCCTCCCTGTCCTCCTATACCTCTGGTGTGCCTCTTGTTTTGCCCTCACCACCTCCACTACTTCACAGTTCAACCAGCATGGTTTCCTTGCTCTGCTCCTCTTACTCTGTGTCTTAGTGCAGGCTTCCATTGCCTCTGTAATCCCCCATTTAATAATGTCCTATTTCTGCTCCATGTCTATCTCTTGCCTTATGCCCTCCAGTTTCCCTTTCAGTACTTCCTGCATCCTCCCAAAGTCCTCCCCCCTGAAGTTTACCACAAGGATTACTAATTTCTCTGGCACCCCGCACATTGCGATATTAAACCACTCTGTTTGGTTATCACTGTCAGCTAGTGGGTCGTTCACCATTATTTCCCTTACTGCCTCCCCATTGGACAATACCAGGCCTAAAGTGTTCTTTAGCCTAGTAGGTACACTGACCAACTGCGTCAGGAGACCATCCTGGATTGCATCCAGAAGCACTTGATTCCTAGCACTGGAGGTGACTGGAATGCTCCAGTCAACCCCCGGCAAGTTGAAATCCCCCACGATGACCACCTTCCCTTTTTTACATACCTTTATGATTTGTCCCGCTAATTCCCTGTCATGCTTCTCAGACTGGGATGGCAGCCTGTATACCATCCCAAACCTGTTTCTTATTCCTTGAGAATAGGAGCTGCAGCCAGATTGCCTCTGTTCTCCTTTCATCCCCCTCATCCCTTGTGCATTTGATCCCATCCCTCGCATAGACTGCCACCCCACCCTCCTCTCCTCTTTGTGGTCCTTCCTGTATAATTTATACCCTGGGATTGCCAGATCCCAGTCCCAGTGCTCAGTTGTCATGTTTCCATGCCAGCTACAATATCCACTCTCCACACTGTCAAGAGTGCCTGTAACTCAGCTGATTTGTTGCCTAAGCTTCTCTCATTCAGCAAGACCACCCTCCATCCTGCCCCCATCCCTTCATCGTCCTCCATCTCCTCCCTTCTACTCCTTCCCTTTTCCGCTGCCCCGAGTCCTTCCCTGCTAGTCTGGGGGGTAGGCTGTGACTCCACTCTATCAGATCCCTGCCTACCTACTGTCCACTTGCCACCCCCCCATCTAGTTTAAATTCACCTTTGTTGCAATATACCTCCCCAGTCCTTGCTTTAATACCTTCTTCCCCTCCCTGCTCAGGTGCAGCCTATCCCTTGCAAACAAATTATTATCCCAGGTATAGCCCCAGCCACCCACAACTCTGTACCCCTTAGTTCAATACCATTCTACCAAGCATGCGTTCAACTCCCCAATCCTCTCCTTTCTCACTGTGCTTGCGCAGGTTACTGGGAGCACCTCTGAGAATGCCACAGACTCCCCAGTCTCCTCACACAACCTTCCCACTTCCTCAAACCTCTCCCTTGTTACCTCCACCATCTCCCCCGTTAGGTCATTTGTCCCCACATGTACCACAATGTGCAGTTTCCTCCTGCCCTTCCTTGTGCGCCTTAGGATTGCCTGTCCTGCCTTGTCTGCCTTTAATCCTGGTATGGACTCCACCCATATCTGACTGTGCCTCTCCCCTTTGCTGCCCCATCTGATCCCCTTGAGCATGGAGTCCCCCAACACCAGTACACCCCCCCAGAGATCCCCCCTGGTGTAGTGCATGCACCCTCTGCCAGCCCTCTGCACAGTGTGGACATGTTGCGAGCCATATGGAATGTGATTCCACCTTCTTGCCTGCCCCCAACCCAACCACCCATATAGAGACACAGACCAGGTTGGAGTCAGCCTCTGAAGGAGGAATGCATCTCACCAGTCCAGCAGTGTCATTGGCTCAGTAAGATTCACATGTGCCTTTGTTGTAGAAACATTGAGAGGAAATTGTTCCTAGCTCCACCACAGAAAATTGGGTTGCTACCCAATAGTGACACTATACTGCAGCACGGGGGGAATGCTGTACTGTTCAAGTGCTGTTCCCACAGATGAGAAATTAAAGTAAGGTTCCTTCTGCCAACCTGTCTGCTGGCTGTCCAGGTGGCAGTTAATGGTATCATGGCAGATGTCAGTTACCTAAAAGGTAGGGGATATTTTTCTGAAAACAGTAAATGCATGCACAAGTATTGATCAAGAGTGCACTTCTGACCATCCAAAGCTTCCTTTTCCCTGTTCAAGATGCATTTTGATGTAGATACCCTGCAAATGGGCTAGTTTGGGGAAGGCTTTTTGGTTTTATCCATTGACCTCTATCAATAATGTATTGATCTGTACACGAAGACAACACTTAAGAATGAAAGAGTGGTCTTGCATAAATTCTTAGGGTACCAAAACAGTTCACATTAAGTTTTCAGTTCTTATAACCTAAAAATGCATTTGAGACTACTCTTTCAATAGTAAGAGTGGTTTCTGTGGAAACATTGACATACATACTGTACCATATCATAGAAGCATAGAAACAAAATTTGTCAGCCAAAAAGGTCTAGCAGACTCATGCAGTCTGCCCTATTCTTCCCTGCCTATTCCAAAACATCAGACCCTTTTCATCACCGGTGCACCTCCAGCCTCCTTTCCTCTTCTTTTTATGACCATGTGCCTATCCCATGAATGTTTGCAGTTCCCACCTGTCTTTGCCCCCACCACCTCTTTTGTTAGACTGTTACGGGCATCCACCACCTTTTCTGTGAAGAAGTATTTCATCATATCCCTCTTAAACTGCCCCTCCCCAGCTTCGTTGCATGACTCTGTTTTGGTGCTTTTTCTCCTCTGAAAGAGACTCCCCACCTGCACCTTGCTCACCCCTGTGAGGTATTTGTAGATCTTGGTCATGTCCCCTTTTGCTCTCCTCTCTTCCAGGGAGTACATGTTGAGGTCCCGCAGTCTCTCCTCTCATGGCTTTCCATGCAACCCCTGCACCTCCTTGGTAGCCTTCCTCTGGACCACTTCCACCCTATCAATTTCCATGTAGAGGTGTAGGCTCCAGAACTGGACACTGTGCTCTAGGTGGGGTCTCACCAGTGAGCGGCACAGTGGCAACACCACCTTCCTTCTCCTGCTAAAAATCTTCCACTCTGTGCATCCTTGCATGCCACTATCCTTGCCTACAGCCTTCTAACACTGCCCTTCTACCTTGCGAACATTAGAAGTGATAAGCCCCTCTCTTACTTAGTGACTGCACATACTTCCTACCATCTTCTACTCTGCTCCTAGGTTTCCCCATCCATGGTGCAAGACTTTACACCTTTTGGCACTGAAACCCAGCTACCACACACTAGACCACTCCTTTAGTTTCTCTAGATCCCCATTCATTCTCTCCACCCCTTGCTGAGTGTCCACCCTATTGCATATGTGTGTGTCATCCACAGAGACACACATTCCCCTTCAGTTTCTTTGCAATGTCACTTATGAATTCATTGAAGAGGACCAGCCCCAGTAATGTTCCCTGAGGCACCCCACAAGTCACAATCCTGTCCACTAAGTGTTTGCTGTTTACCACCACCCTCTGCCTCCTATCCCTCAATTAGTTTGATACCCAGCTTATCACTTTCTCCACAAGTTCCAGGATGCTTAGCTCCTTTATTAGCCTCTTGTGCGGTGCAGTGTTGAAAGCCTTAGTGATGTCCAAAAAGGCCACATCCAATGCCTTCCCCTAATCCACATCCATAGTCACCCAGTAAAAGACACCTATGGGATTAATTTGACATCAACTCCCCCATAAAGCCGTACTACTGGTGATCTTGCAGTCCATTTGCTTCCAAGTATTCCATTAGCCTCTCCCTAAGCAGGGTCTCCACTAAGTTCCCTACTATTGATGTGAGACTGACAGTCCTGTAATTGTCAGCCTCCTCCCTGCTGCTACTCTTGTGCAGAGGGACAACATTTGCTCTCTTCCAGTCCTCTACAGCTACCCCCTTCTCCAATGAGGTACTGAATAATGTTGCCAGGGGGGTGGCTAACACTGTGCTTCATTGTTTTTGAACCCTCAGGTGAATTTCTCCCCTTGCTCTCCTTTAGGGCTTCCAAACCCTTTTGGACTCTTTCCCCTGAAAATGAACTTGTGTCCACTTCTTCCTCTATTGGGTGCCTACTTATTGATGTTGGTCCGTTCTCCCTCTACTCTGAAGACTGAACAGAAGTACTTATTTAAACTTGTAGATTTTCCTGATCTTCTTCGGACTGTCTACAACCCTGTCCTCCTGATTATCACTGCCCCTTCCTTTGCTTTCTTCTTTTTACTCAAGTACCTGAAGAAAATGTTATTTCTTTTCTTGACCTCCTTCACAATCCTCTCCTTTGTTTGTAACTTTGCTGCCCTCACAGTCCTTCCTGCCTCATTTTGTTTTTCCAGATATACTTCACTGTCCTCCTCCTGAGTTTCCTTGTATTTTCTAAAATCTGTTTTGTTCTCCCTTACTGCCTTGGCCATTTGCTTAGAGAACCATAGTGGTCTCTTCCTCCTCTTATCCTTGCTTACCTCCTTTAAATAGCATGTCATTGCTTTAGCTATTGCCTTCTTGATCCTTTTCCATTGGGTCTCCACTACCTCCCAGCCATCTCCCCTTCTAGGTATTTACTGAGTCAGTCTCCAATTTCTTCAAAATCAGCCCTGCTATAGTGTAGGACCCTCGTCTTAGTGTTGTTTTTCTCTTGCCCAGTCAATATGCCAAACCACACAGTATGATGATCACTTGTTCCCAGGGGACTACCAACTGTGACTGTATTTATTTATTTATTTATTAAAGTCTTTCACAAGGAAAGACATTCTGAGCTCAAGCAGCTCATTTCCAGGTGCATCCTGGGGGGAAGGAAAGAGGGATTAGCTAAGAAACATAACATAAGATATATACATTCATATAAAAGTAGCGATACAGAGTGACAATGAATACAGAGGCAGATACAATATATATATAGATGTACAACATAATGAAAGCAGAGAAAATCAGGTAAGTAGTGTAGGTATATACAATATTTATAAATGTCTGCAGTAGTTCGGTAACAGTGCAGCAATACCAGACAAGGCAGATAAACCCTGAGAGTATGCATTAGGGTTATGGAACAGCAGTGCAAATCATAAACAAATAATTTGTAATCATATGGGTAGTAGAAGGAGGTAGAAATGTGGAATAAGGTGGGGACTTGGAAGGGGGGAGAAGAAGAAAAAAACTGAGGTAGAAATGGAATAAGCTGGAGACTTGGAAAGGGGGGAGGAGAAAGAAATTAAGGGACAGCCACAATAAGGGTAGTGAGAGGAGGGTGAGGTATGGGAGCGGAGTAGAGAGATTAGTGAGGAGATAGAGTGAATGGGTAGGGGGAGAGAGAATTTAAAAGTTTAGTAAAGTGGAAAGAGAAGGCAGCTTTACCAGCAAGTGATTTGTGAGATGGGATCTGAAGGTAGCGAAACCCAGAGTTACAGAGGGAGAAGAGGGATGGGGTGGTGGGGGAGAGAGGAGGGAGTCAAGATAGGGGAATAGGGAGGAGAACCAGAAATTGGAAGTGAAAGAGGTGTAAAGACTTCTGCATTGCTGATCCTGTTCATAAACACCAGGTCTAGAATCATCCTGTCTCTAGTCAGTTCTGTAACCATATTCCATAACCATATCAACTGAAACTAGACTATATTATTAGGCACAGTTTGCAGTACATATAGACCAACATTGTTCCCTCTTTAACCAAATTTATATTTTTCCTTAAAACCATGAAACTTACTGGGCTCTATACTACTTTCACCTTTGGATGTACCTCAGTCAGTTTGTTTGACCCCTGGTATCTAGCCTTCCACAGAAACAACTTTAATAAGGAAAGTATAACCAATGACATACTCATGGAAACATGATGCAAAGGCTGGCTCAGTGGCGTGGAGAGCTGAAGCATCATGCACCTCACCTCCTGCCACACCAGTGACCTGGGTTCATAAACAGACTCATGTCACTTGGGGGCTGGCCAGTGAGGGAGGCTGAGTGTCTGTAGAATTGCTCTCCTCTCTCAGGGATGGGGGGTTGCCTGTGGCTTGCCGTCTGACTGCCATCCAGCAGCAGCTGGGCAGCAGTGTGCATGACATCACCAAGAGGGAAGGGAACTCATGTTCAGGGTGATGGGAGCATCTTCACAGAGGTGAAACTCACACTTTGCATCCATTGTATGCCCTGTGGGACCAGAGGAAAGTTGTGGTAAAATGCCCTGGCTGCATGATAATGACAGACTCCTCGCAGATCCCACACTAGTGACTGGGCACCCCCCACAGTCCTGTGGTGGAGAACAATGGCAGAAAAGTAAGCCCAGGAGAAGCTTGATGACAGGGCTGAGGAGGGTGATAAAGAAGGGAGCAGCTGGGGCAGCTCAGAAGATAAATGATGGGGGAAAAAAAGAAATATGATGTAAAGAGCTAAGGGGTAAAACCATACACAACACAGTTTATATGATGGATGTGCTAGCTGTGGCAGGATTACATTTTGAGATACCAACATTGAGAGCTGTTATTCAGTGAAGTATTCTGAAAGAAAATGCTGCATTGACTCCAGGTGAGCCCTGCATGAGACTCTAGGGAAGAACACATCATTAACATTTGCATGTTTCAAATTTGTCCAAACTTAAAAGTAATAGGAAATGATTTTTGTGAACTGCATTACCATTTTTCTTTCTGTGCCAGTCATCTATTCTGATATGCTCTGACAGATTTTTGATAAATAATCAAGCTTTAAGATGCCATCAGATTTAAATGGAGTTCCACTCTCCTCAGCTGCTGCTCTTTCTTTACATATTTCTAAGACATTCCATGACATCAATTATAACATTCCATACTATTCATCTGCTTGACCTGGAATGGTGCTACTGGTGTCATAAAATGTTCTAGCAGTATGAAAAGACAGAGCATTTGCCAAGGAGAGACGGATTCAGACTAATTACAAAGGGAAAAATAGCTTATTAATTTAACAGAAAAGGTAAAAACAAAGCCAAATATTGGATAGGTACTAAAAGGAAAAGTGGAGTGCATCTAGAGGTGTAAAAACTGTTTCCTATCACCATTAAAGCCACCCATGGAAAAAAGGTGATCTCTTTCACCCTCTAAGGGATTCAACCTTCTGTATAAACTCACAAAGTCACAGAAATGTATTGTTGGAGTACAGTACCTTAAATCCAATTGTTCAGAAAAGAAACACTGCATGTTTAGTTTTTTTTTTTGTTGACCGGGTAAGTGCACTAGACAAATCATGCCTATTTTCAGGCACGACCCGGGGGAAGGGGATACAGATGAATGCCAACTGACCTTGAACCAGATTAAGCATAGCTTGGTTGTATAGCATTTTTGGTTTTGGAATCCTGTGTAAGGAGCTGCAAGCCCAGCTGCCATTTCCAGATCAGTGTATGTACATGTAGCACACATTAAGGAAAACATAGAAACAGAAACATAGAATTTGACGGCAGATAAGGACCGCTTGGCCCACCCAGTCTGCCCATTTCCCTACCTAATGGATAAGCTGCAGATCCTAGTTAACCAGCAGCCTACTTATTTCTACCCCCATCCCCTAGAATTGCCTTATGACTGTCCCATGCATGCTTGAATTCAACCATTGTTTTTGACTTCACAACCTCCTCTGGAAGGCCGTTCCATGCATCCAGAACCCTCTCTGTGAAAAAATATTTCCTTACATTACCTCTGAGTCGCCCCCCCTCTATCTTCAAATTGTGCCCCCTTGTTCTTGCACACCTCTTTTTTTGAAAGATGCTACCGTCTTGGACTTTGTTGATTCCCTTGAGGTACTTGAACGTTTCTATCATGTCCCCCCTCTCCCTCCTTTCCTCGAAGCTATACATATTAAGCTGCTTTAGTATCTCTTCATATGTCTTCCAGTGCAGATCCTGCACCATTTTAGTTGCCCTCCTCTGGACAGCTTCCATCCTGTCTATGTCCTTATGGAGATTGGGTCTCCAGAACTGCACACAGTACTCCAGATGGGGTCTCACCAGCTGTCTGTACAGAGGGATAACAACTTCCTGTTTTCTACTGGTGATGCCTCTCCCTATGCATCCCAGTATCCCCCCAGCCCTCCTTACTGCCCTCTCACATTGCTTGCCCACCTTTAAGTCATCTGATATGACTACCCCCAGGTCCCTTTCCATTTTTGTTGTTGTTAGTATCTCACCCCTCCATTGTGTACTCTTCCCCTGGGTTTTTGTTTCCCAGGTGCATTACCTTGCACTTCTTAGCATTAATTCTAAGCTGCCATACATTTGACCATTCCTCTAACCTTGCCAAGTCCCTTCTCATCCTTTCCACCCCACCTTGTGCATCAACTCTGTTGCAGATCTTTGTGTCATCTGCAAAGAGACATACTTTTCCTTCCAGTCCCTCTGCAATGTGCACTTACAAACAACCCTCTTGTAAAATACCCCTTTTTATGAGGGTATTTGCACCCACAGTGGCAATGGGGGAACCAATCCACTCCTAGAACCAAGTAACCTATGATGGCCCCCATAGTCAAATAGTTAGTTAGCATGGCACTAATCAGGTTAGCACCATGCTAACTATGAACAGCAATGGCCAATGGAGAGGTGGCCATACTCAAAGGCCCCTGGTATGCTGCACAAACCTTGCAGCGTGACCATACAAAATATACTGCTATGCCCATCCAAATGAGGGATCACCCATGCACACCTGATACCAGGGGTGTAGTCCTGTGGGGCTGTAATGGAGTGGAGCACCTTACTTCAATTTAAGAGAGAGTGACGCTCCCGCACATCTCATAGCAGCTTCACTAGGCTGTACTATTATGGCTGGCAATCAAAATATGGTTCTTCTGTTGCTTTTCTTCCCAGATGTCTTTAGCCTGCAGTCTATCACCTCCACAGCATTTGCCACTTAACCCATTCATTTTAATAGCTCCCTTTGAAGTCTGAGACATCCATTGCTTAAAGAGCAGATGACACCATCAGGAGAACTTTAACAAAACATTATATTTAGATACAGTTTAGCTTGTGTTTTACATTACTTCTGTATTTCTCCTCCTCATTATTGTCTGGACTTGCATTTCATCTAAGATCTGGGAACTATGGTGCTGTGAGCACTTTTGCTCCCTCTGCTCAAAAGTTGTTGCGAGCATCGGAAAGGCTTTGACTTTTGGACTGGGCTGTTAGTTTTCTTCCTGCTCTGGACATTCTGTATTCCTTGTTCTATTAATCTGAATTTCTGCAGTATGCTTGTTTACCTGTGTTTTTCCCCATGTGATAATTTTTTTATTTTCTCTTTTCATTAGGGTGACTGGGTGGGGGTGGAAGTTAATTGTTGTGTATGTGGTGTGTGTGATTTAGGTTTGATTGTATTAGTTTATGATTGGTGTGTGTGTGGGTTTTTATTTAGTGAAGTTATTTGCTGTTTTTGGGGGCCTTAGTTGGCTGGCATGTGTTTGGGGGTGTCCGGGGAGTAGGGGCGGGCAAGAATTGTGTATGGGACATCCCAGCTTTTTGACCTCTGGCCCTTCACTGACCTCCCAGTTTCAAACAATACAGTGTGTCGCTGTCAGGAGGTTGGGATTAGGAGGTGCTGCACTGGTCAGAATTGGCAGGGTGTCTCATGCAGATTGGAAGGGGGCAGGATAGAGGTGGTTAGGTGCAGAAGGCAACCTGGGTTTCAATGGATCCTAGAGAGAGGCCAGATGTGTTTGGTTCCCATCCCCAGGGTTCCCAAGAGACCGCATACACAGGCAGACAAAAGGGCTGCACTGTCCACCAATCCCCTGAGGGCCGTGCAATGCAGGGCAATGCCAGCTTGATCAGAAATAAGACTGCAATTATTGTGGATTTGGTTTCATCGGTTGATCTGGCATGCATTAAGGAAACCTGGGTTGGAGATGATGCTGGCCCGGTTCTAGAGGCTGCCACCTCCCCCCGGGTACTCCATTGCACACTGCCCCAGAGTGGAACGCAGGGACAGGGGTGTGGCCATCTCTTTTAGATTTGAGCTAGGCTTCACCATGCACCCAGTGAGAACACTGAGTTCATTTGAATGTGTGGCCATCTGTGGTGATCTGGGCACAAGTTGCAGGATTCTCCTGATTTACCGCCCCGGGTGCAAAGAAAGTCCCTGCAGGAAGTAGCCAACTTTGTCATCGGTGAAATATTGGAGGCCCCCAGGTGTTTAGTTCTGGGAGACTTCAATGTTTGGGCAGACGATGAATCATCTAGGCTGGGTTATCACTTCCTCCAGATGATGGTATCTCTGGGCCTGTCGCAAGAGGTTTCTACTGTGACTCACCAGGGTGGTCACATGCTGGACTTGTTTTTCTCGCTGGGGCTTGAGATTGATAATCTTAAAACTGATTGGATTGCTTGGTCCGATCATTGCACAGTGGAGTTCTTGCACAGGCCCCCCATGAGCCCTCCCCTGCAGAGATGGTAGCTACTGCCCTTTGAGGGTTTTACCCTGAGGATTTTCTGGTGGTGGTTGACCTATCTAGTGTGGGCATGCATGCATAGGGGGTGTGGGTGAAGCAGTCACCGCCTATACTGAGGTGACGTCTGGGGCACTCAACTCCCTTGTCTGTGTATGACCCAGGTCATCTCATTTGAGGTTCCCTTGGTTTGATGGGGAGCTCAAAGTGATGAAGATCATGGGTCAGAGGTTACTGCACTGCTGGCGGAGGAATGGACTGGAGATGAATAGACTTGTCCTGCATGCACACTATGTTGCATACCAGGGGGCAATCAACTGTAAGAAGGCAGTGTTACTGTCCAGGGAGATTGCAGCTGGGAAGAACCGACCAGCTATGCTTTTTCTGGACTGTGGACAGGCTATTACATCCAGCTTGTCTACAGCCAAAAAAAGCATTTTCGTTGTAACATTTTATTTTATTTCAGAAAGAAAGTGTTGCTTAACATACATCAGTAAGGTCAAGACCTACAAGTATTCTGACAGTGTACAAATATTTAAAACCAGTAAAGGGCAAATGTAAACAATCCACCAGTTACAGATAGTGGTGTGTACAGGTAGGAACAGCATTAGGGTTACATACATCATGTCTGCTGAGTAATATGGACGTAAAACTCACCAACATCCTGTCTATTGCCTTCAATAAGGGAAGATGAAGACAGATAGAAGTAAATATTATAGCAAGGGTAAATGGAAAAGAGATAACTTATGATGATTGACTGCATAACTATCCAGGCATGTAATCTGTTTCTGTACTCACCAGAAAGTGGGTCTCTTTCGACATTCTTGCTGAACATAGACACACTTGACCAAAGCTCTCTAAGGGATCTGGTCAGGCCAATCTCATTTCAACGCATCAGGAGAGGAGTTGAGCCAGTAGTGTATGTATGTTCTGCAAATAGCCTCTTAAACCTGGAACACAGACAAAATATATCACAAGAATTCTAGTTCTTACTTAAGCTGCAGTTCTAATAATAAGTAAAGAAAACAAGACCTTTTTTTTAGATATGAACAATTACATTAAGAATAGGCATAGGTGTAAATAACCAGAAGTCTCGGGCTATGGGTCTATGGGCATGAGTGTAGGGGGGATTACCCCATAATTGGTGTTTGCAAACACAGACCTAACACAGTGCGGCATAATCAGGTATAATCTGGGGGCATGGTCTGGCCACCGGAAAGATGGCAGCCTAGAAAGTGAGCTCCTGCCTAGACAGTGATCATCCGTGCTCGATCGCCACGATCCCATGGAGTCCTGACACTAAAAATGACTTTATGAATGGGTGACATCCTACTCTCTGGGCAACGTATGTTTTAAATGGACTTCGGGCTGATTTTGTTCTGATACTTGGCACCGTGCTTACGAGTCCTCTTCGATCTCTAGTAGACTGTGAAGGCCCCGATCGCAACCCTGGATACACTGCTGTGGATGTCCATAATTGCAGCCAGGCATGGCTGAGTACTTAACAGGAAGATGAGTTTATTTGGGGTATAGCCTTGCTCCCACCCTCTGGGCAACTATGGGTTCCCCAACTACCACAATGCCTCCAAATGCAGCACCTCTAAGTGGGGACACACCTCTGGCTGTAGGAGAATCCCTCCTACAACACATTACACACTTGCTGGAGGCCCTAATCTCTAGGATGGATGGTCTAATCTTATCCCTCTCAAGCACAGTCACGGAGGTCAAGCAACTTCAAGACAAGGTCAATGTGCTAGAATAAAAAGCAGAAACTTGTAAAGACCAGCAGTCCCAAATATGGCACAAATTGCAGCAACATGAAGAGCACCTTGCAGAACCTTGGAGCAGGGCAGAGGACCATGAAATCTGTGGATTATTGGTTTGCCTGAGGGGGTGGAGGGGCAGGCCATGGTGAAATTTCTGAACCACACCATTCCGCTTATATTGGGAGAAAGATGGCATGGTTCCATTGAAGTTGAAAGGGCCCACAGAGTGGCCATCCTCCACAACAAGCAACCTGATCAGCCCTGCCTTACAGTGGCTTATTTGCTTTGCTACTCGACTAAAGAGAGGCAGAAGACACCAGGAGAAAGGACTGCTGTGTGACTGTGTGACTGAACTTCTCTACTGGGACTAAAGAAGAAGAACTTTTGTACTTGGACCTTTAATTTAGGGTATAAAAAAACTAACAAACAAAACAAAAAAAAAGTGTGTGTTTGTCTGGGTTAACTGAACTGAATGGGTATCTGAACAGTTATCTAGGTGTAAATCTCAGGTGATTGAAAGGACTTAATAGCTGTGAGGTTTAAAATACTTGTAGAAAGATCTAGTAAGTAGTGGCTTAGCTAGAAGGAAGCTACATTTAAAGACTGCCTTAGAAAGATTCTGCTAATAGCTTGGCAGAAGACACCAGGAGAAAGGACTGCTGTGTGACTGAACTTCTCTACTGGGACTGTATTGTCCTCCTTCCCTTCCCTCCACCCCCCCCCAACCAAAGCTAGTTCTATTTTTATAGGCACAGGACTTGACTGACAACAGGAACTTCCTGTTTGGGAGCAGGAAGTGAGTGATCACAGAACCACCTAAGACCCACCATCCTAGAAGGGCAAGAGTAGCTCTCTGGCCCCCTCTAGCTGCTGGACGTCTGCCTCTGAGCAAGTAAGTGGTCTACTAAGAAATATAGGATATTCTTGTCTCAGAACAGGACAATCAGGAGCTTAAAGGGCACACAGGCAGAAAGTAAGGAGAGAGAAAAAAAACAGAGGAAAGAGTAAGGATTGCAAACAGTTAAGGGGCCAGAAATAAGACATGATTGGAGTGGTGCAGTGCAGTGGCTGTGGAGCAGCAGTCTTCCGGGAGACGTTCTGGAGGATGCAGTGTTGTCCCATCTGCAGGCACCTCTCTGGGCTGAGGGAGGAGGTTGCTCATCTCCAGGCTGAGTTGGCCAGGATTTGTGGGACCTCCTCTTCCATCCTGGGACCACCAGTGCCACTGCCATTGCCTCAGAGGTTGCCAAGAAAGAGGAGTGGTTGGACCACAGTGGGCTCAGGGAGGGTGAGGGTGGTGGAACAGAGGTGCATCCCTCCAGTTGTACCTCTCCACAATTCCTATGCCATTCTGGCAAAGTGTAGTTCCTCTATGGAGGCAACCGTTGGAGACCAAGGAGGATGCTGGGAACCTCCACAAAGGAGACCCACAGGAGGGTGGCAGGGGACCCTGCAGGGAAGAAACAACTCCTGGTGGGGACTCCATTGTTAGGAAGGTAGAACTTGGGGAGGAAGGGAGAGGAGGTAAGGTGCCTGCCTGGCGCCATGGCTTGAGGGACAGGGGCCGAATCCTCAGGATTGCTGGAGCAGCTGCACAGGAGGGAGCTGGATGTCATTGTCCACCTAGGGACAAATGACCTGGCTAAAAAGGATTAGAGAAGTGCAGGAAGAGTTTGTGGAATTAGGGAGGGGACTTAGTCAAGTAGCACGCACGGTAACCTTCTCGGAGGTGCTGCCTATCTATGGCATAGGAGAGACTAGGGTGTTCCGCACCATGGGATTCAATCAGTGGTTGAAAAACTGGTGTGGAGCTCAGGGATTTGGCTTCATTGGGGACTGGGGGTCCACCTGGAGTGATGCAAGCCTATACTGGCATGATGGGCCGCATCTGTCCGGGAGGGGAACCAGGATCCTAGGTGATAGGTTTAAATGCTTCATTAGCAAGCTTTTAAACTAGGCAAGGGGTGAGGCACTGGAAAGGAGCAGGGAAATCCTAGCCCCCCCAAATAATCACGGTAATAAGTGCGGCAAACACCAACATAGAGGTGTCGATAGGGAGACGGGCAGAGGTAAATGGAGAAAGTGACGAAGGCAAGAAGGACAGGGATGGGGAAAAAGGGAGTAAGGCCATCAGGAAATGGAGGGTAATGAGTACCAATGCCCATAATCTGGGCAACAAGCTCCCTTAGCTGGTAGCCTTGATGGAAGAGGGATGCCTGGATATCATAGCAGTCACAGAAATGTGGTACACAGAGAACCATGACTCGGATGTTAACATACCAGGGTACATAACCTACAGGAGAGACAGGCAGGGGAGAAGGGGGGGGAGTAGCTCTCTATGTAAAGGAAGGGATAAAAGCAACTGAACAAAAGAGTAAACAGGGAGGAGAGGAGGCACTGTGGGTCACCTTGGAGACTGGAAAGGGCACCACAATCTGCACAAGGGTTGTGTACAGACCCCCATGTCAGGGAGAGAGAATGGACAAGGGTATGATAGAAGGCATTCTTAGAATGGCAGAGAAAGCGGAGATACTGTTGATGGGAGACCTGACTATGCCAGATGTTAACTGGAGCACATTTGCTGCAGCCACATCCAAGAGCAGGGCCATTCTTGATGCCCTACAGGTGGCAGGCCTTAGACAGCTAGTTTCGAACCCACTCATGAGGGAGCAATCTTAGACCTCGATCAAACGGGCAGTGAGAGGATCTCAGATCTAGAAATGGGTTGCCATCTGGGACAAGTGACCATCAAAAAGTGTGGTTCACGTTAACTCAGCTACAGAGTCAAGCCATACAAAAGTGAGGGTACTGGACTTTAGGAGGGCTGACTTTGGCAAGATGGGAGAGTGCCTCAGAAAAGCACTAGCAAACAGGCTAGAAGGAGGTGTGGGGCAACAATGGGGAATCATCAAAACTGCCATCACAGAGGCAACAAGCCTTTGTTTGAAGCAAATAAACAAATCAAAATGAAAGAAAAAGCCACAATGGTTCTCAAAAGAGGTGGCTGTGAAAGTCAGGAAGAAAAAGATAGCATTCCAGAAGTATAACGAAACACAGAAGGAGCAGGACAGAGAGCTGTACCAGTTAAGGCAGAAGGAAGCAGGGAGAGAAGTCAGAATAGCAAAGGCCCAAACTGAGGAAAAGATAGCCAACTCAGTTAAGAAGGGGGATAAAACCTTTTATAGGTTCATTAGCGAGTGTAGAAAGACAAAGGGAGGGATAGTGAGGCTGAATAGAATGAATGGTGGGTGGGCAGAGGGGGACAGTGAAAAAGCAGGGATACTGAACGAATATTTTTGCTCAGTATTCACAAAAGAGGAGGGGGAAGTGCCTAATCCAATTAACAGAAGCACTCTTGACAGGGGGGTCGATCCCAGCCCTTTCACAGAAGAAAGGGTTCTGCAAGAACTCCTAAAACTGAAGGTGGACAAAGCAATGGGTCCTGATGGAATTCACCCCAGAATTCTAAAAGAATTAAGGAGGAACTAGTGAAACCACTGGCTACTCTTTTAATAAATCATGGGAGGATGGTGTGGTACCCGAGGACTGGAGGAAGGCAGATGTGATTCCCTTCACAAAAGTGGGACCAAGACAGAGGAGAAAACTACAGACCTGTCAGTCTGACCTCTGTGGTAGGGAAAGTGATGGAGTCACTTCTGAAGGAAAGAATAGTTGAGTACCTAGAGGCCAGTGGAGCACAGGACCCAAGGCAGCATGGGATCACAGCGGAAAGGTCATGTCAGATGAATCTAATAGATTTCTTTGACTGGGTGACCAAAGTAGTAGACCAGGGAGGGGCTGTGGACATGGCCTACCTAGACTTTAGCAAGGCATTTGACACAGTCCCACACAAAAGATTAATAGTCAAATTAACCAGCCTGAGAGTGGGTCCCAGGGTGGTAGCCTGGGTAAAACATTGGCTGCACAACAGGACACAGAAGGTAATTGTAAGTGGAGTCCACTCTGAAGAAAGATGGGTTACTAGTGGGGTACTGCAGGGTTCAGTATTGGGTCCAGTCCTTTTTAATGTCTTCATCAGTGACATTGCAGAGGGACTGGAAGGAAAAGCATGCCTTTTGCAGATGACACGAAGATCTGCAACAGGGTTGATACACAAGGAGGTGTGGAAAGGATGAAAAGGACTTGGAAGGTTGGAGGAATGGTCAGAAGTATGGCAGTTAGGATTCAATGCAAAGAGTGCAAAATAATGCACCTGGAAACAAGAACCCAGGGAAGAATACACAATGGGTGGGAGGTAGTAACAACAACAAAAAGGAAAGGGACCTGGGGATAATCATATCAGATGACCTTAAGATTAGCAAGCAATGTGAGAAGGCAGTAGGGAGGGCTGGGGTATACTGGGATGTATAGGGAGAGCATCAGCAGCAGAAAACAGGAAGTTGTTATCCTCTGTACAGACAGTTGGTGAGACCCTATCTGGAGTACTGTGTCCAGTTCTGGAGACCCCATCTCCACAAGGACATAGACAGGATAGAGGTAGTCCAGAGGAGGGCAACTAAAATGGTGCAGGGTCTGCAAGAAGCCATATGAGGAGAGACTAAAGGAGCTTAATATGTATACCCTTGAGGAAAGAAGGGAGAGGGGGGACATGATAGAAACTTTTAAGTACCTCAGTGGAATCAACAAAGTCCAAGAGGGTAGCATCTTTCAGAAAAAGAGACTTTCAAGAACAAGGGGACACAATTTGAAGATAGAAGGAGGGCAGTTCAGGGGCAATGTGAGGAAGTATTATTTCACAGAGAGGGTAGTGGATGTATGGAACAGCCTTCCTGAGGAGGTTGTGGGGTCTAAAACTGTGGGAGAACTCAAGAATGCATGGGACAGACATAAGGCAATTCTTGTGGGGGTAGGAAGAAATAGGCTGTTGGTTAACTAGGATCTGCGGCCTATCTTGTAGTTAGGGAAATGGGCTGACTAGATGGGCCAAGCAGTCCTTATCTGCCGTCAAAGTCTATGTCTATGTCTATCCTGAGGGCTGCTAGGGATATTGGGGAGCTGCAATGGCAAGGTACACCAATGCAAATTTATAAAGACTTCGCACAAGAAACAGCAGCAAAAAAGAAGAGCTTTTGGTTCTTTTAAGCGGTTTCTATACCAAAGTGACATTAGTTTCCGATTCAAGAATCTTACCAGACTCTATGTCAGTAAAGGGGGGCATGAGATCATTGGGGATCATCCAGCAAAGTTGGAGCAATGGTTAGCTTGGATCTGGCCTGGCCTGCACTTTCAAACTACCACACCCAGAAAGCTTTGGGAGCCTCATGCGACTCTGCCTCCTCCTAGGAACCTTTCTGCTGGTCGCAACATCGCTAGGGGCACAATAGCAGCCGGACCTGTGCACCCATCTGATGATCCCCCTTATAGAAGAGGCAGTAAACAACCGAGGCAGCTTAACTTGATGCCACTACCACCAAGATCAGATGCTGCTTTTTCTAATTCCTGGTAGTGAGCGAGAAGTAGCCCTCAACATTCGCCTAGTAAGGATCCTCCTGCAAAAATCCCAAGGGATGATCCCCGCACTACTCGTGAATCTAGAGACCTGGAAATTTCTTTTAGCACTGAAATGGAGATGGAGCTTATAGGGGACTGGGCAGATTTTCCTGACTCCACGTTAATTGAAGCAGTAGAAGACCCTCTCCTGGTGAAACCTGGCTTCCTCTCATATGCAGCGGCTGCAGCGAAGGTTTCTTCTGACTCTAGAATGCTCCCTCAGGGTTCACCTGAGCTGGCCGAAGGACTGAATACCTGAATACCTGAATTGGCTCATACCGCGAGATGAGTGTTGTTTAATGCTGTGCCTTTTCTCAGTAGCTTATTCCTTCCACCATCTCCCTTCCCGTTTTTAATTTCCACTACTGTATGCAGAGCAGATAATATGGAGTGCACTAGACCAAGTCGTGCCCTGAGCTGCCAATGCTCTACCCTAGCATATACCTCCCCTTCCTTATTCTTCCTGCAGTTCATGTCTTAAGCACACGGGATACTGCCTTTTATTGCCTCCGCATGGGACTTAAGGGCATTCTGCTTTCCTCTCAGGATTTGTGTCTCTTCCAGTATCCTGCAGGCTAACCCATGAAGGACAGCATTTTCATTCCCCCCCATTTACACTTAGGTTGCAAGATCACCCTGTTGTTGTTGGAAAATGTTAGCATTATTACTAATTTAGAAGTGCTGAGCACATAGCTTTATGGTGGGTAGAGTAGTAACCAGATGGTGGATGTCCCCACCTCCACTCTTCTCCCCCCATGCCCTCCACCCCCTGCCAATCTGCATATGTGTATACTGTTCTAGTTGCCTTAAGTGGTGAGCTGGACATAGGCGGTACCCTTTGCCCCTCCCCCCCCACGAAGTCGGGGCGACCTGCCATGGATGGTCACCTGGCTTGGGCTAACTCTGTTTGAGTGACCACATACTTTACTTACAACCCCGCACTGAGAGTCAGAGCTAGCATAGCTGTAGGGTGATATTATAACCCTCTTGTGCAGTGATTGCCACTCTCATAGCTTAGATACACTCAGTGTCCATTTTGGGGATACTTGTTTGTTTGCTAATAAGTCAGTTGACTGTTGGATCAATACTTTTGTAACTAATTGAAACTGTTTTCTTCACTCTCTTTCCTATTATAGCAGTAATCTAAAGTCCTGAAGGTCAAAGTCTCTGGTTGTTCCCTGGCAATGCTTCCACCCCTGCTTATCTTACTTTCAGGTTGGATCGTGTTGTTTTGTGCAGGGTACAGTGCTATGCCACTAAATACCACTAAAAGTCTCCTCCCCCCTCTAGACCTCGCAGTAAGTACACATTTTCTCTACTCCCTGAGGGAAATAATGGTGTTGAACCCTTCCCCATCCCAGACCCATAGATGGGTGTCCTGGAATGTTAAAGGGCTCAACCACCCAATCAAAAGAACAAAAGTTCTGTAACATTTAAGGTCTCTGAGGACCGAAGTAGCTCTACTTCAAGAAACACATCTCCTAGCTAAATCCACCACATGGCTAAAGAAATCTTGGGTAAGAGAAGTGGCAGCTAGTTCTGACCCTACAAAATCCAAGGGGGTAGCCATATTGTTGAGACGCTCCTCGGCTTGGAAAATTGACAGTGGAAAGAAAGATAACCAAGGCAGGTGGTTGGTGTTATGGCTAACCTCATCGGAGAGAGCTTTGATCCTGGGTAATCTTTATGCTCCTAACAGTGAGCACACAGATTTTTTCCTGGCAGTGAGTCAGGCAATCTCGGAGCTCCAAATAGATTGCCCCCCCCCCTTCCCAACATGTTGGGAGGGGATTTCAATCTGGTGCAGGACATTTTCCTGGATACGTCAACACCTACCTCGCATGCTACCCCAAAAGCAAGACAATCCCTTACTGAGTTGCAGGAAGAGTGGGCCCTGGTAGATGCTTGGTGGAAGAAGCATCCCACTGATAGAGATTATACATTCTTTTCTATCCCACACCACACGCATAGTCGTATTGACTACTAGTTGATGAATGACATTGCAGGGAGAGGGGTCACCGACACAGAGATTGGCTCGACAGTGATATTGGATCATTCCCCGATCTGGCTTTCATACCTCCCTTCTAAGCAACTTACCCATAAGGTCCGATGGTGCTGTAACCCACTGCTTTTTAAAGATCCAGACTTTGGGCAAATGCTGTCTTCTGCCACGAAGGAGTATTTCTGTCTAAACTCAGACTGTGGAGTTTCTCCGAGCATGGTCTAGGATGCTTTTAAGGTGGTTTTGCAGGGGCGCATCATCGCCTTTTCTGCAGCAAGGGATAAGGCATGAAAGGCTAATCTCACTTTCTGCAGGCTGAATTAGCCAGTTTGGAACGGAGGTTCAAAGCCACCTCACAGACCAATGTAAATAAAGACATATGTCGCAGAATACTTAATCTTAAATACCAAATCAATGTAATACTACATCTAAAAGCCGAATGGCACCTACTACATTCCAAGCAAGAGTTTTGAGCCAATGGCGAGAGATCTGGGAAGCTTTTGGCCTACCGCCTGCGTAAGCAGCAGGCGGCTATGCAGATACACTCCATCTGTACCTTATCGGGTTCAGTAGCCACTACCCCAAAGGATGTGAACCAAACAATGTGGCTTTTTTATGACTCCCTTTACTAATCTCATTCTACTGTAAACCCCGCTGAACTGGGGCAGAAGTTAATGGGGTTCTGTCGCCGAGCACAACTCCCCTCCCTATCGCCTGAGCAAGTGACTCTATTAGAGGCACCTGTATCCTGCAATGAGTTAAAGCTTGCATTAGCTAGTATGGCACGTGGGAAAGCCCCTGGTCCGGACGGTATGTCAGTGGAGCTATACCAGGCATTAGGATCAGATATCTTCCTCCCACTTCAACTGGCCCTCCAAGACTCGCATAAAAAGAATATCCTCCCACCAACCATGAGGGATGCTATTATCACTCTTCTTCTGAGAAAATCGTCCAACCCATTGGACTGTGTGAATTTCAGGCCAATATCTTTATTGTCGGTTGATACTAAAATTCTAGCAAAGGTGCTCGCCACTAGATTGAGTTCAGTGCTCCCCTCTATCATCCGCCCTGTACAAGCTGGTTTCCTGAAGGGGAAAACAGGGGTAGACAACACACAACTTCTACTCATCCTTAAATGTCTTGCTTCCAAAGCCCATCACCCCACGGCTGCCTTGGCAATAGACTTTGCTGAAGCATTCAACTCCTTAGAATGTTTTTTTTTATATGAAACCTTAAATGTGTTCAGGTTTGGGCCATATTTTAAACAGTGGGTTCGCACTTTGTATGCTTCCCCTATGGCATGTATCCTTACAAATAGTGATATTTCCCCCCCTGTCTCTCTTCATAGAGGTACCAGGCAGGGCTGTCTGCTCTCCTCTCTCTTGTTCCTGATTGCTTTGGACCCACTGATACAGGCTATCATTGTAGACCCTCTGATACAAGGCATTGAAAGTAAGGGGCATTCGTATGTCGCCATGGCATATGCAGATGACCTACTTTTGACTCTAACTAATCCTCAACAAGCAATTCCTGAGATACTTCTTTTCTTGGAAGAGTTTGCCACACTCTCAGGTGTTCAGATAAACCAAAAAAAGACTATTTTGGCTCCTCTAAACTCCTTATGTACAAAGGATTGTATACAAGGTACCAACCTTACCTGGGTGGAACACAGCTTTAGCTACAATCCCCTTTAAATGGACAGCCCTGGAAATGGCTAACTTCTCTCCACTGTGCACCCAACTGACCATAGAAGTGGAAAGGTAGTGCAGACTTAAACTTTCCCTTCCAGGCAGGGTAGCCGCAATACATATGTTGCTCCTGCCACAGGTTTTGTTCCTATTGAACAACTTACCTATTCCTCTCTCTACAAAACCTTTCCGGTTCCTGGATAACTTAGCATCAAATTTTATCTGGAACTATAAACCACCAAGGTGGAGCAGGCAGAAAACTAGAGCACACTGGGCTAGAGGTGGCCTTAATGTACCCTGGTTCTATGGCTGTCATCTAGCATGTTTGGCAGCCCAGGCCACCAGGTGGTTTGCGTCATACAACCTGGCAACCCCCCTTGGGTTCATTTGGAATCTGATCTGGCATGTCTCTATACACTTTATAATCTCCTAACGCCTCACTCAAAAACTGATCCACAACTCCCCCCTATAATCTCTTACACCACCCGAGTTTGGAAACTACTAGTCTCTAAATCTCATAGATCCAAGATGGAATGGTACCCTCCGATAAAATTTGCCCCCATATGGCACAACAATCTAATTCAGATTGATGGAGAGGGAGTATGCCGGTTGAACAGGCAGCAACAGGGTATTCGGACAATCCAAGACCTGGTTGTTCCTGGAACCAAACATTTGCTATCATTCAAGCAATTGCGGAGCAAATATGCCCTGCCAAACAAAGATTTTTGGTGCTACCTGTAGATCCGCAGCACCCTAACTCCCCTTCTTAATAAAAGTACAGATAGCATGATGTGGCAATGGCTCCCTGACCCCCGTTCCATAGATACTCGAAAGGGCCTTATGGCCCTTACTAGAGGCACAAGGCAGGGCTGCCCCCTTTCCCCTCTACTATATGTACTCACAATTGAAGCCTTGGCGCAGACTATTAGGGACAATCCTAGACTTAGAGGTCTTCAATGGAGAGCTAGAGAACATGTGATTTCCCTTTTCATAGATGACATGTTGTTTCCAGACTCACCAGGGGAGGCTATGAAGGAATTATCACCTATTTTTTGGTAGATATGGTCCTCTTTCCAGCCACAAGATTAACTGGAGTAAGTGTGAGTGGATGCCATTGGGAGAAATGAAAAACTCTATTAAAATAGGCCAGATGGAAATTCAGCCTGTTAAAATAATATAATACTTGGGAATATCAATCCCCTCCAAATTGCCAAACTTAGTAAATTTTAATATGAAAAAATTAATATAAAAAATTAAAAATGATTGCCAGTCTTGGAAAGCTCTGCCCATGACTTTATTGGGCAGAGTCAATTTAGTTAAAATGTCAATCCTGCCTCAATTCCTTTACTTTTTTCAATCAGTACCACTTAAAGTCCCACTAAAATACTTTAAAAGTATCGAAGGCGACATCACTGAGCTACTATGAAATAATCGTAGGCCTAGGATAAAAAAGTCAATTTTGTGGCTCCCTCAGAGAAGAGGAGGATTGGGCCTCCCAAATGTACATTATTACTGGGTAGATTCTCAGCTGGCCCACATTCAAGATCTTTTAAGGAAACCTGAGGACCAGCCAGTTTGGGTCAGATTAGAGGAGACTAAAAATATCTCAATATACCACGAAACTTTGGCCCCATGCGGTGCAATTCTCTCTGCGCAGACTCCCTATCATCCATGTACGGATAACTTGATCAAGGCTTAGAAACTGTCTCATCAATGGATAAATGAGGAGATTGGGATTTCTCCTGATAGTTCAATTGATAAAATATTACAGGGGGGGGGTCCCTCCATATGGGATAAACCAGTGTTGAAACAGTGGTCCAACAGGGGGTTATATTTAGTAAAACATATAATGTCGGAGGGTAAAATAACTTCCTTTGACAACCTGGTATTGTCAAATAAAGTTAAGACCCACTTTACTCTATACTCTAAACTAAGCGAGGCCTTTAAAACAATATTAAATAGATTGAAACAGAAAGAAGGTATATCTCGCACCCCATTGGAGGAGTTATTTTGGGGACAGTCAGGTGACCCAAAGTTTAAACCTCTGAGAAGGGTTTATAAAATTTCAATTGGAGCTATGCTTGACATGTAAAGGAAGATTAAGGATAAGTGGAAATTAACATACACCCAGATGGGCTATCCGGGGGTGACTGGAACTCTATAGTGAATAATTGTTTGAGGTGTTCTGTAAATAACAGAGCAAGAGCTATACAATATAATGTGCTCCTTAGAACTTATCACACCCCATACTTGGCTTATATAATTAACCCTGATGATTCCCATCTCTGTCCTAAATGTGAGATTCATGACGGTACTTTTTTCCACATGGTTTGGAAATGCAGTAAGGTGCAGACTTATTGGGCAGGAATCCAAGAAATACTTTCCAAGATGTTGGGGCTTCCACTCAGATTAGACCCTGTGGAAGCTGTACTGGGCCTTCCCCCTGGTGAACTTTCATCAGGACCTTCCTGGAGGAATAAACATGATACTTTAAGGAAATTGGGGAATGTAATGGGCTTAAAAGTTTTGGCTTTTCATTGGAGGCTCCCCTCAACACCCACAATTGCTGAATGGATAAATCTCTTTCTTGATTGTATGAAATATGTAAGCAATAACACATGACGAGGTGTGGGTTACGTGCTGATAAGAGCATGCCTAGGGGTGTACTAAGGCACGAGGCACTTGCGCCGAGTGCCTTATGCCCCTAGGCGTGCTCTTATCAGCACGTAACCCACACCTCGGAGTGTGTTATTGCGCTTACAAAATGGGCCCTTTGTAAAGTAATTTTTTTTTTTTAATGTAAAAAAAAAAAAACAGAGAAATATAAGAATAGGTTTAAAATTGTGAAAACAGTGAAAAAATAGTCCCTTGTATTAAGTTTCTGTGCAATGTATTTATTGTGTCCCCCCCCCGCACAGAAAAGGTTACTCATACATTTACAGTATGTCTTTTTTTTATTGTTTTTTTTTTTTTATTTCTTTGTTTGCCTGTGTTTACTTCGGGAATTGAAGTGTTAACAGAGGAGCGTGTCTGTTGACTGGGACCGAGCGTGTCCCTCAGCAGACACCATAGAAAAGCACTGACAATATTTCTTCCGGTTTCCTGGTTTCGTTTTTTGGCAATATTTGGATCATTATTTATTTAAAAATAGTAAAGCAAGTGCCTGCTGAGTGTCTGAAGAACACTGCTTCGCTGCACTGCTTCGTTGCTGCTTGGCGATGGTGCGTCGGGTAGGTGGCTTTCGCTTTCGGGATTTGCCGCGGTTTGAAAAAAAAAATACTGTTTCGTTTTTTTCGCCGTTTGTCGGCAGTCCTTTTCAAAAGCTGGTAATGGTGGCAGGGGGCAGACAAGCCAAAGAGACTCATATATGAGGTACCAGGTTTTTTTGCTTCAATGTAGTGGAGTACGATATCTTATTGAATGCACAGTGCTGTCCACGAGTGATGTTGTGTTGCCTCTTCAGTGAGCTCTGCCAGTCAACGTTTCTGTTAATGCTTGGTCATTTGGCTTGTTGGTGGGCAGTAGTACCGGTTGGCTACAATATTATCTGATAAGGACACGGCTCAGATGATGTTGTAGCCAATCAGTGCCTTGGGATTTGTTAGCCCATTTTATAAGAGAAAATACAGTACAATGTTAGAGGGCAACCAGATAAATTCTTAGAAGTATGGGCCCCCGTAGAGGAGGCATTGCCACAGGTGTGATTTCCAACCTTTTAGCTCACCAGTTAGAACTGTTAATGAAAGTCAGGAGAAGGCCCAAGGTGAACATTTAGAAAAAGTTCCGGTCCTACAAGGCTAGATGAATATTGCCATGGACTTCTATGATATCTGATGTGTGTTTTTTGTAACTCATCTAATTCCTGTCTGAAAAGATGCCAGATAGGTAACTGTGAAATGATTAACTTGACTGCTGAAATAAATAAAGTATACAAAAGAAAGGGCCCTATGGGTCATTTTTATAGTACTTGGAGGGACTCACAACCTAATCCCACACAGAACTGTAGAGTACAATGGGAAAAACTACTGGGGGTATAAATCTCAGAAGCGCAATGGTTGACCTACTGTAAAAGCATTCACCATTCATACAAAGATTCCAATAGCCGCTTTATACAACTAAAAATATTGTTGCTGTGGTATCGCACCCCAGTGTTACTGTATAAGAGGGGCTTACTCAATCTGAAGAAAGGGGGGTTACTAGTGGGGTACCGCAGGGTTCAGTATTAGGACCGGTCCTCTTCAATGTCTTTATAAGCAACACTGCAGAGGGGCTGGAAGGAAAAGTATGTCTCTTTGCAGATGACACAAAGATCTGCAACAGAGCTGATGCACAAGGTGGGGTGGAAAGGATGAGAAGGGACTTGGCAAGGTTAGAGGAATGGTCAAATGTATGGCAGCTTAGATTTAATGCTAAGAAGTGCAAGGTAATGCACCTGGAAACAAAACCCAGGGAAGAGTACACAATGGGGGTGAGATACTAACAACAACAAAAATGGAAAGGGACCTGGGGGTAGTCATATCAGATGACTTAAAGGTGGGCAAGCAATGTGAGAGGGCAGTAAGGAGGGCTGGGGGATACTGGGATGCATAGGGAGAGGCATCACCAGTAGAAAACAGGAAGTTGTTATCCCTCTGTACAGACAGCTGGTGAGACCCCATCTGGAGTACTGTGTGCAGTTCTGGAGGCCCAATCTCCACAAGGACATAGATAGGATGGAAGCTGTCCAGAGGAGGGCAACTAAAATGGTGTAGGATCTGCACCGGAAGACATATGAAGAGAGGCTAAAGCAGCTTAATATGTATAGCCTCGATGAAAGGAGGGAGGGGGGGCATGATAGAAACTTTCAAGTACCTCAAGGGAATCAACAAAGTCCAAGAGGGTAGCATCTTTCAAAAAAAGAGGTGTGCAAGAACAAGGGGGCACAATTTGAAGATGGGAGGGTGGCTCAGAGGTAATGTAAGGAAGTATTTTTTCACAGAGAAGTTTGTGGATGCATGGAACGGCTTTCCGGAGGAGGTTGTGGAGTCAAAAACAGTGGTTGAATTCAAGCATGCATGGGACAGTCATAAGGCAATTCTAGGGGGTAGGGGTAGAAAGAAGTAGGCTGCTGGTTAACTAGGATCTGCAGCTTATCCATTAGGTAGGGAAATGGGCAGACTGGGTGGGCCAAGCGGTCCTTATCTGCCGTCAAATTCTATGTTTCTATGTTTCTATAGCCTCTGCTGGTGTTTGTGCACAACCAAATGCTCACATCGAACATATACTCTGGTCCTGTCCCTCCCTTACTCTCTTTTGGGCTATGGTGGCTAAAGACCTCTCACAGGTGTTGAAAGTATGGTCACCCTAACTGCCCCCTTGATACTTCTGGGGGATACAAGCCAAATGGCAGCCCTTTCTAAACCCCTGCAGTACTGGGTCCTCTCTTCCATATTGGAAGCCAAATGCCTTTTGCACAAGCACTGGAGACAGCCCATAATACCTAGCAGGACTATGTGGCATGCGGCTGTTGCACGCCTCTCTCTGTTTGAGTGGCAGGGATCAAATATGCATCTATTTTATTTTTTTCCATTCAAATTTTATTATAGTTTTTCCAATACAGAGAATAAATCCACAACACGATTAACATGGTACAACCAACCTGAATACAAATATTGTGATGATTCATTCTCTCCCTCCCCTTCCCTCCTCCATCCACCCCCACCAACCATCCCCCTATTTCCCAGCACAGCATTATACAACCCAGACTGCACCATATGATATAGTATCAGCAAACCTTAAGTTTGTAACGAGTATAGGGTTTGTAATGGGCCCCATATCCTATTGAACTTCTTTAATTTGTTGTGGAGACTTGAAATGGTCCTCTCCATTCTAAGATTAGCAAGAAGTTCCTGGAGCCATTCAACATAAGTTAATTCAACGGAATCTTTCCAGTGTTTAAGGACCATGTTTTTGATGGATAGTGAGATTAACGCCATGTAATATTTCCTGTTCACCACCGAGATACAGGAAAAATCACCCAAAAGACATATTTCGGGTGTGAACAAGTCAGACAACCCTAATAGAGGGTCAGCCCTTTGTTTAATACTGGTCCAAAGTGGAACAACTTTAGAGCAGCTCCAGAAAATATGGAGAAGATCCCCTTTTTCCAGTTGGCATCTTGTGCAAGTATGAGAGGGCACAATACCTAACCTAGCCAATTTCTGAGGGGAATAATAAATATTATACTAAATTTTGAATTGCATCAGCCTAAGTCTATCTTGAAGCGAAAATTTGTGACAGTTTTGCCAAAGAAGAGACCAATCCAACTCCTTACCCAGGAAAAGAGAGGACCAGAAAGTAACAGGGGCAAAATTATCAGGGTAGGCCCAACTATATAAAGCACTATATATTTTGGAAACAGCATGTGGTAAGCTGGCCAATTCGATTAAAGTTGCCTGAAAGATGACATAGGTAACCTGAGGTGGGGCTATCCCTATTATCGTTAACAAAAGATGGGGAAGCTGAAGAATTTTAAAAATATTTGTACAGGGAATTTGAAATTTATACATAATTTCTGCTGAAGAACACCATGCCCATCAGCTGTGGTAAAATCTTCGAGCTGACAATCTCCTATCTGGGGAAGCCAGTTGGCTAAAAGGGGCTTACCCTCTAATTGAAATTTGAGATTACCTCTTATTGGTTGGGATAAATCTTTGATATTTTCGTATTTCAGGAACGAACACAACTGAGAATGAGCCTGGATCGAGATTGTAATAAGGGAACTACGTAAAGATACAGGGAGGGATCCTAATTTGGTATATAACATCGCACTAGGAGAGCAACCATGTTTTTTTATGCTAGCTAGTTCCACTTTTAACCAAATCGGAGTATATAAAGAATGAGCTAAAAGATGTTCCGCGGTCAACCATCTGAGATATTTGTTAGCCTGACTGGCCCAATAATACAAACCAATATGAGGAAGTCTTAATCCTCCTTTTGCCTTGGGTGCTGCTAACTTATGAAATGCCATTCTTGATTTTTTTATGCCCCCATATAAAGATGGTGATCATACTGTGAACTTTTTTAAACCAAGACAATGGAAGCCCAATGTTCGATAAATTGAGAGGGTAAAAGAGACGGGGAAAAAATGTTTATTTTAATTAAATGAATCCTTCCCCACAGGGAAAGGGGGAGTAGGGTCCACCTGTTTAAATCCTGACCTATTCTATGAACCAGGGAATCTAGATTGAGCTATCTAATATGAGCTGCACTCCGTGTTAAGATAAGCCCAAGGTATTTAATAGAGTCAGGTTTCCAAGCAAGCCCAAAAGCGGTAATTTCATGTTTATAAACCCTGTGATTGACAGGAAAGACCACCATTTTTCCGACATTAAGTTTGTAATTAGAAACCTTACTAAAACCATCTATTATTTTAAGAATAGAAGGAATAGATATCGCTGGGTGCATTATTTGAAGCAGGAGGTCATCTGCATATGCTGCCACTTTAGCTATCTGTCCATTCAAAGGAATACTGAAAATATCCTGAGCTATTGTTAACCTCCGAATGAGGGGTTCTAAATATATATTTAAAAGTAAAGGGGACAGAGGACATCCCTGTCTAGTTCCAACGTGCAATATAAAAGGAGTTGAAATTACCCCATTACAGGAAATTCTAGCAGAAGGGGATATATAGAGCGAGTTGATCCATTTCCAGAATTCCATGAGAAAACCAAATGCCTCCATGGCAGCAAATAAATAATTCCAGTGGACCCTGTCGAAAGCCTTCTCAGCGTCCAGGGAGACCAAGCCCATTGGAAGGACAGCATCCATGGAGGCCGAGAAAACTTGAGCCAAAGTCTGCAGATGGTCCACTGAAGATCTTCCCTTCATGAAACCTACCTGCTCTACCCCTATTAATGAGGGAAGGACTACTTTCATACGATCAGCTAATAGTTTAGCTAGAATTTTGATATAATGATTAAGGAGGGAGACTGGTCTATAGCTTAAGACTAAGTCATGCAGCTTGTCTGGTTTAGGCAGCAGTACAATTAAGGCCTCGAATAGAGATACATCAGGTGACTGGCCGGTGAGAATGTGTTGAAAGAGTGGTAAAAGAACAGGAGTTAACTGCTTGGAAAATACTTTGTAAAAATTAGAGGAAAACCCATCTGGGCCGGGGGTTGTATCAGATGGAAGGGATTTAATAACCCTTTCTATCTCACCATCAGAAATACCAGTCACAAGTGTAGCCTGTTGAGATTTTGTAAGGGAAGGTAACTGCAATTGCCTCAGATACTCCTGCAAATCTGCCTCAGATGGGGGACTCACCAGGGGACCATATAATTCCCAGAAATAATTAGTAAATTCCTCTGCTATCTCTGACGGTGAGGTTTTAAGGGAATTATCTTCAGCAGAGTGGACCGCAGCGATGAATCTAGCAGATTCCTGTTGCTTGATAAGCATCGCTAGCATCCGACCAGCCTTCTCTCCTTGGTCAGTATAAGCTGCTTTCGGTTTAAGGATTGCAAACTCAGCTTGCTCCCCTAACAAACTGAGATAAGCATCTTTCAGTTTAACTAAGTCTTGCTTGCGTGTCTCTGAGGAGAGTGGAGAGAGGTTGGATTCCATACCCCGAATTTGAGACAGAAGAGAAGAAACACGATTTTCTCTCTTTTTTTCTTCTTGACGTTAAACCAATTATAACTCCTCTCAAGTAGGCTTTAAGTGCCCCCCATTCAATGTCAGGCTGCCCAGTGGAGTTGTTATTAATAACAGTAAACTGCTCTATTTGGGACGCTATATATTTGACCATTTCTGGATCCTTCAATATTTGATTATTTAATTTCCATCTACTACCGTTTTTTGGTAGAGATAAAACAGATAATAAACAGATGACCGCTGAATGGTCAGATGGTAGTCCTGCCACAATACTGGAGTCTAGAACCCCAGATAACAAAGTTTTGGAAATTAGGATGTAGTCAATCCGTGAGGAAGTTCTGTGTACCTGTGAAATAAAGGTATACTCCCTTACCTTAGGATGAAGGACTTGCCACACATCCCAGAGACCCGCAGAATCTAACAAATCTCTGAAGACCTTTTGGGCTGGGGAAAGACCTTTATGAGATTGACCTGATCTATCTAAGAGCTGATCAAAGGCGAGGTTTAAATCGCCCCCGATAATTATGGGGATACTTAAAAATGGGGTTAAGGCTTCCATTATCTGGGCAAAAAACCCAGGAGTGTCTCTATTTGGGCCATAAACACTTCCCAGAACAATATCCAGAGTATGCAATCTGCCTTTTACAAATAAAAACCTTCCTGATGGGTCACAGACAATTTGGAGAGGTTTAAAGGGGACAGATCTATGTAAGAGGATCATAACCCCTCTACTCTGGGTAGTGCCTTCCGCAGCAAAACTCTGTCCCACTTGCTGACGTTTCATTTTGTCAGTTTCGGCATTAAGCAGGTGTGTGTCCTGAAGGAACATGATTTCTGATTTCAAATGACTTAGATATTTCAAAATTTTATATTGTTTGGTCCTATGTCTCACCCCTTTCACATTCCAGCTAATAAATTTGATGTCCCTAGCCATTACCTTTGCCATCAACCAGGGATTCTCTATAATACCATACGTATATATATATTTATATATATATATATATATATATATATATATATTGTTTTTACTGCACCAGATGTAGTATATGCTGTGCTTTCCTATCCTCCCCCTTCCCGCAATTTCCCCAACCATTCCCAAAAATAACCCACCAAAATGTCAACACTATTAACATCCCATGTAACCCTAGACCCCCCTCCTCCCACTCCCACCCATTGTTACATGGTACATGATGAAAATCCAACCCAGATAATCCCCTCCACCCAACCCCCTCCCCAATGTTAGAATAGCCATTTTAATGCTACCCCTTTACGTTCTAAACACTCAACATCCTTAATAACAAACATCTTAATACAACCAAAATCTATCCCTATCGCATTTATGCCCTGTCCACTCTTCATTAGGCCAGTGGAATTCCATGAAAATAAACGCTATCTATAAAAAAAGAAAAAAAAAACTTTGCAGTCAATTTGGTAAACCAAAGAGAAAAAAAAAGAACCAAAACGAGGCTTTACATTTCGGCATTAACCCAGCTAAAACTAAGGTAAAGCTTAAGCGCCTCTTTTCCCAGCACATCAAACAATGTGATAACAGTTAGAAGGACTGACAGCTACAGCCCTGACAAACTTAAATAAATTTAGAGGACATTGGACTCAAGCATCTCTTTGAGGAATTACAGTCTCTGGCGCCATCTAGCGACGCTATCTGGAAACTAAGAACCAAAGTCAGCATTAAGAAAATTAAAAAAGTTTCACATCCTCCACAACTTTAAGTTCATTCATGCCTCCCCTCTGTGCCATTGATACAGGAATAACTTTTGACTATCAGGGTCTCATGCAGTCTAAAAAATCAAATCCTGGGTTACCAATGCATTTAATACTCAGTCTGGTAAGCTTGACTCGTGGAGACGTCACTCCTCATAAATCCATCCGTTGACAAGAAAGGACCGAGATAATCTGCTGACTTCACAGAACACATAGAGATATAGAGGTTTGCCATAATAATGACAAGCGAACCACTTACTCTGAGGGACGGGCCAATTGACTAGGCTTACCAAACATGGATCTTAGGGGGTTTTAAACAGCTCAGGGAATGCCGTTTTGAGACCAGCTGTCGCAGACTCCACATCTTCGTAAGTTACCCAGGAGCCACCTAGGGAAACTTGGAGTCTAGCGGGAAAGCCCATCCTGAACTTAATATCTACAGCAATCAGTTTAATGACCAATTTGTGAAACGTGGCTTGTTTCTGGCGTACTGACAACATCAGGTCTTGCGCCACCCGCAGCTTTACTCCTTCCCATGCAAGATCTTGCGTATCCCTGGCTTTGTACAGAAAATGCTGCTGTTCCTGGAAATTCAAAAAACAGAATATAAAAGTCCAGGGGGCAGCTTCTTCAGGCGGCAGAGGTCGTAGCACACGATGGGCTCGCACAATAAAATAGCCTGAGCCAATAGGAGAGAGGCCTGCCATCTTTTTGACAAACTTTTTAGCAAACTTAATCGGGTCAGTGCCTTCTTCTTTCTCGGGCAATCCCATAATCACTGCGTTATTGCGGTGACTGCGACCCTCTAGGTCCTCGCCCTTATTTTCCATTTTTGCCAATCGGTGTCTAATAGCCACCATATCAACTTCAGCCTTGTCCTATTTCCTTTCGACGGAGTGGATGCGAACTTCATTATCCTCCATTCTCTTGGAAAGATCCTCCAGCGCATCAGAAATGCTCTTAATTTCCCCTGTCATGCTCTGCATTTCAGCCTTAAAAGGCTGGAATTCCTCCAGGAATCTGGTAAGTGTAAGGGGGTCTGAGTCAGCACCCCCAGCATTCGCGATCTGCGACGGTTGCAAAGAGAAGGCCCTGGCTTTCTTCGGGGCCTTCTCCGGAGTTGTAGGAGGAGTATGTTTAGACGTTATTTTTCTCATCTCCTCATCCATCAAAACCTTCGCCAGAAGAGCACCAGCTGCAGATAGGATTAATATTACTTGTTCAGCAGTATACTTCGTGGGAAAGCGAGTTTAAAGGGTATTTTGGAGGGCGGGAGGTTGGAGCTCATAGAGAAGAATCCTACCCAGCACGCTGCATCACATGACTCCAAATATGCATCTATTTTATGCTAAATGGGGACCCTATGTCCAGTCTGACTTTTTGAAAATTCCAACCCAGCCAGGGAATCCTCCCTGAATAACTAGGGTCTGTTGAGATTTCCTTTCCTTCCCCAGGTCTGGTTACGATGCAATGGGGATTTTTTAAGATAGGGGTGAAAGCATTGACCTTCATTGTCTAATATGGTAGGATGCACATAATGTACGTCTATGATTCGCATCTCACATACTATTATGTCTCTAGGGAATAGATCGCAGTTTTATGGTGCATATATATAACATTTGTGCTTTGGAATTTTGTGTCTTTGACCTGATTTTATCTCTGTACTTACTACAAAACTGCGAAGTGTATTATGTATGATAAAGGAAATACTTAATAAAAAACATTATATGATAAAAAAAATGATCAGGTATAATCCAGTAAGAAAAGGGCTTGTTCATCTGACCCCTGCCTGGGGGTAAAGATATCTGAGATAGGGGACCCAGCAGCATCTAAATGAGGGAATCTGGTATGTTTGGAGATGGGAAATTCTGTCTAGTTTGGCCAGTGTTGAAAGGGAGCTAATATCTCCCAGGCTGTGGGGACTTGTGTGGTTCTCCATTTGCTGAGCAGAGTTCTCTTGGTTTGTAGAAACAGTAGGGTGATCCACCTGTATTCTGGTGAAGGTAGCATAGGGAGGGCACTGGTAACTCCCAGGAGATAGAAGAGGGGGCTGAGAGGAATTTGGTGATTTAACACTTTAGAAGCTACATCCTGAATCTATTGCCATAGAGATTGGATCCATGGGCAGGACCACAACGTGTGCAGCAAGTCCCGACACCCCACCCCTTGTCATCTCCAACAATGGTCTGACTCTAGAAGTTTGGCTTTATGGAGAACCACATGGGTTTTATACCATGAATGAGTAATTTTATTCTGGATTAGGTGAGATCTAGCATCCCTAAACCAGCTATGAGTGTTTTTCTATGCCTGCTCCCAGGCCAGAGAGGAAATAGGAAGTTTTAGCATTGTTTCCCATTTTTGCTTAGCTGCTTCAGAATAAGAGGGTAGAATATCCCTAATCAGAACATATAATTGACCTGCAAGGCCCTTTGGGTACTGCAGCCAGGAGTGTAGAGCTGAGGGAGCATTAAATGTTGTGGGGGGACTTAGGTGACGGCGTACTGCATCTCTGAGTTGGAGATATCTCCAAAAGTCTGACTGAGGAATGGCCCATATTCTCTGAAGGGACTGAAATGTATGGAGAACCTTATGGCAGGGGTCTATTATGTCTCCAAGTTTGTTGATGCCTAATTTAGCCCAGCATGTCCAGTAAATCCAAACTCCTCCTATCTTAATGGCTGGGTTTTGCCAAAATGGAGAGTAAGAGAGCGGGAGAGGGTCCATTTTTAGTTTCTGATGAGTGGTAAACCAATTGGCTCTGGAGATCTCTACTGTAGGTAGAGACTTCCCTAGGTTTGGTCTGCTGTTGGGCCTATATTTATTGATATTAACTGACAACAAGAGTGAAGAGGGGTGTACATTTTTTGTGACATCTAATTCAGTTTGGAGCCATTGTGGAGAAAGGTGGGAGGGGGTTTGGAACCATTTAATAGTTTGGGCTAGGAGAAAGGCCCGTTGATATCCATCAATCCAGGGGATATTCCAGCCCCCCTGTTCCCAAGGGGCCCTAATCTTGGAGTGGCTATACCTGGGTTTGGTACCATGCCAAAGAAAATCCCCAATCAGCTTGTCAATGGGCATATACCAGAGTTTGGGTAGGGAAATGGGGAGATGCATAAGTAGGTAAAAGAGTTTAGGGCCTGAGACCATTTTTATCACTGCAATTTAACCAGCTAGGGTACATTTAAGGAGTTTCCATCTGTTGAATTCTACCTTAATAGAAGAAAGAAGGGGTTGTATATTAGCTTGCCAGATTGTATCTAAGGATGGGGTCAGAAGGATTCCAAGGTAGGTGACCTTTTGGGAGCCCAGTGGAGACCAACAGAGGTTGCCATCTGTGAGGAACAGAGGGCATTTAGGGGAAGTAATTCGGTCTTATTCTGATTTAGTTTGAGGCCCGAATAGTTAGTAAAGCTCTCTAAGAGTTGGAGCGGGGGGTAAGGAACCGTGGGTGTCTGCCAGTGGGAGGAGGAGGTCGTCAGCGTACATCAAAGTTGTGTATGTTGTATGTCCAACTGTAAGGCCTGCAATGTTAGGGTGATTTCGTATAGCACTGGCCAGAGGTTCCACCACCAAAACAAACAGAAGAGGAGAAAGGGGACAACCCTGTCTAGTTCCTCGTTCCAGTTAGAAAGGAGGAGACAAGACCGAATTTGTGTTGACTCTGTCTATTGGAGAGGCATATAGGGCTTGTATCCATGAGGGAAATCTTTTACCCATCCCAAAATGTGCTAAGACTAGATATAAGTAGTCCCATTCTACAGAGTCGAATGCTTTCTCGAAGTCCACTGCAACAGCAGCTGCTGGAGTGGGAAGAGCTCTTGAGAGTTGCATAAGACTCATAAGGGTGCGCAGGTGGTCCAAACTGTATCGACCGGGAATAAAGTCCACCTGTGAAGGGTGCATGAGTTTAGGGAGTATAGGGCCAAGCTTGGTTGCCAGAATTTTTCCATGCAGTTTGCTGTCAATGTTAATAAGTGAAATTGGGTGATAGCTTCCCGGGTTAGTGGTGTTCTTACCCTTTTTAGGGATGACTACAATGGTAGCCTCACACATGGAGGGGGGAAGAGTACCTTTGAGCTCTATCTCTTGAAAGACTTCTGTTATAAATGGGGAGATAGTTGGGTCTAGTGCCTGGTAAATGTCTGCTGTGTAACTATCATTACCCGGTGATTTCCCCAGTTTCAGACCTTGAATAGCTGAGTCTACCTCGGTACAGGAGATAGGAAGTTCAAGAAAGAGTTTTTGTTGGGGAGTCAATGTAGGTAGCTGTAAAGCATCTAAAAAAGGCAGGGTGTCCTTGTCCAGTTCAGGATGGGAAGAGGAATAAAGAGATCTATAAAAAGAGGCCATGTTGGTATTAATGGCCTCTGGGGAAGTGCCCCGGATTCCTTGCTTGTCTTTCATCCCAGAGAGGTACCTACTGACTTGTAGCTTACGCAGTTGGTAAGCCAACACTTTACCTGCTTTGTCTCCTCCCTCCCAGAAAGTGTGGTGAAGGCGAAGGATGGCCACCTCTGCCTTCCTGTTAAGAAGCTGATTGATGGCAAGTCTGAGGCCTAGAATAGTTCTGCCCAGTGTAGAATGAGTGGAAGGGGAAAGCATCACCTTGAAAGTGACCTCAGCTGTTGCAAATTTCTGCTCGAGGGCAGCCAGCTGGTGTTCCCTTTCTCAGCGCTTAGCAGCTGCAAATCCCATAATACTGCCTCGCATAGTGGCCTTAAAGGCTTCCTAGGTATTACTCACTGAGGTGTCTAGTGTGGGTTTTTCGGCTATAAAAAGGGAGGCCTCAATTCAAGCCCAGGGGACAAATTCTGGGTCCCTCATTAACAAAGGATCTAGTCTCCAGTGTTTGGGAGGAGGGGCTACAGGGTCCCAATGAATCGTGAGCTGGACTGGGGCATGGTCTGAAACCATTCGTGGAAGGATGGAGACACCAAAAATTTTTGTGGTAAGAGTGGGAAAGGTGAGCCAAAAGTCTAGCCTGCTGTGTGAGGCATGTGGGTCCAAGTGGAAGGTATAATCCCTGGTTCTGGGGTGGAACAGTCTCCAAATGTTTGTAAGGCCCTGGTCTGAGATCAACTGTTGTAGTGCATTCCCACTCCTAAGATAAGATTCTTTACCTCCATCATTCCTATCAAGGGAATGGATTAGTGTTAGATTAAAATCACCACCCAGGAGAAGGGGGCAATCTGGAGGATTAAATTCCAACAGTGCCTCCGCAATATTGTGAAAAAATTGTGAGGCATCTTCATTGGAGCATAAAAGTTGCACAGGGTAATCTGGTCCATCAGGGTATTGTAGGTTGCCATTACCCACCTGCTATCGGGGCCAGAAAGTGCTTTAGTAGGAGTCCATGGCAAAGACTTATGTATAAGGATGAGGACCCCATGTTTCCTAGAAAGGGCATTGGGGTGTACCTGCTGTCCCACCAAGTTCTTCATCATGTACAGTAGGTGTGGTCAGGTCCAGTGAATTTAGTCTCTTATAGAAAAGCTACCTTTGAATGTAGGGGTTTCAGGTGGGTCAGAACTTTCTTCTGTTTAATCGGGGAGTTTAACCTACGAACATTACAGGTGTGGAGCTTGATGCTGGCCATTCTGCTGCTAAGGGGTACTAAGTCAGCTAAATATGCTTAATGCCAGCCAGGTAGTACAGAAAGGGGGCCCAGAACTCTATTCCCCTTCTAGTCCTACAGAGGGCAGTGGGAGTTAGAAAACTTGCATTCAGGGTGGCTACTGTCTAAGTGCCTTAGGGGGCCCTTAAGCAGTTATCAGTATGTACTTGGCAGAAAATACAAGGAGAGATACTTATACCTGTACACTTAATCTAAACTCTAAGTAATTATATTAACCAAAAGAACAGCAGTGAGATAGAAGAAGGGACTTAATTGGCTGGATCCCCAGCCAATGGTATGCCCGATCTCTTCTGCAAGGCATAGGAGAGATGAAAATGGGAATTATCCCTATTTCTCCCGGTAGGTAGAGTAAAAGTAGGTGGAACAAAGGGTGTGATGATGATAATGGTTCGAGTTTGGACAGTTTGTAGAGCCACTGTCCGGAGCCACACGGGGACCTGCCAGCCGTAATCCATCGCACACAAGGTGGGAAGGTCCAACTAAAGCAGGTGTAGTGGCTTGAGGATAAGGCCGTTAGGTCCTGAGGGACTTATGATAAAATATTAAGTAAAGTTCATCGCTTTCTAAGGGAAGGGAACAGTATGGGGAGAGAGAAACGATACCAACTACTGCAAAACATTGTTAGTGTTCCAATCCCAGTTCAGCAGCGAGTCCCTTAAAAGGGGGTGGGCATCACTTGTCTCCTGTACTCCAGCATAGTTCACCATGAAAAATTCCCCATTGTCAACAATTAATCCAGAGTTATGAGGAGCATCAACCACTTAACAGTAGGTCAACAGTGACAGTAACATTTTAACAGTAAATCAGCATTAACATCAACAGTAAGCGGGCTAAGTAGAGTGATGCAGAGAGGTGCTAGTACTCAGACAACCAGGTGATTTAGCTGTGGGGAAGTAGGCCTGTAAAACAGGCCTTACCCAGGATCTTTTACAGATATCGTCTGGGTATCCTAAACTCTACCAATCCTGTACCTCCCGAACATATGTTGACACATGTACTTATCTGACAGTAAAGTACATCAGCCTGGATGCTCTTCTAAGGGAGTCTGGAGTTGATCCACAGGGTGAGTTTCTGGGCTATGGCCTGATGTGGAGCTAGAAGCATTGGTGTGCCAGTCTTGCAATGGGAATGAGGCGACTGTGATAGAGGCCCACGAATCAAGTGTTTCCCCGGGTGTCTTGGGCTCAGGGGAAATGGAATTAGTGTCCATCTCACCTCGGGGATCTGTGTCCGGGAGGTCACACAATGAAGAGTAGTGATTGTGGGCAAAGTATGGGCTGGTGTACTCAGGATCGGCTTTGTCAAGGAGGTGAGTGTTCTGGTCCCGCTTCTCCGGAGGGTGTTTTCGGTCCTGGGGATGTTTTCTTTTGGAGTGTGGAGATTTTGGTGGTCTCTTCCAGATTTTCAGGTTTCGAGATTCCTGTTCATTCGATGTGAAGGGAAGAGGTTTGGGGGGGGCCTTGGTGACATCTCCCTTACTCTGAGAGTTGCAGTTCTGGAGTGTGCACGAGATCCAGTTGAGTAGGGGACCTTGTGCTTTAGGCCACCTTTACTCTATAAATGCCAGGGCCACTTCAGGAGTGTTGAACTGATGAGGTGTGCCATTAATCATGATCTTTAGAATAGCAGGGTAGCATAGAGAGAAGGGGATCTGCAGAGAGTGGAGTGCTCAGAAGGCATCTGCAAAGGCTTTGCGTTTAGATACTAGGTCAGCAGAGTAGTCTTGAAATATCATAATTTTATGTTCTTTCCAATGAAGTTGTCCTAGATCCCTGGCTCTCACCTGAATAGTTGTTTTTCTGGTGAAGTTTAAAATGCGGGCTATAATAGGTCAGGGCCTATCTCCCTGTGCAGGCTTGGGTTGTAATGAGCGATGCGCCCGTTCTATTGTAATTCTGGTAGTTGGGGGAAGTTTGAGGATTTCTGGAATTACTTGTAAGAATGGCAGCACTTGTTTGCCTTCACATCCCTCTGGGAAACCAATGAGCCACAAGTTGTTGCGGTGGCTCCTGTTCTCCATGTCCTCCAATTTGTCTGGCATTTGCCGAATTTGTGCAGCCTGATCTCGCAGAGTGGCACAGTGTCCTTGAAGAATGTCCTCCTGAGCAATATGTTTTTGCTCTGTACGGTTGATTCTGGCATCGAGTTTCTGGATGGATACAGTGGTCATTTTGGCTGCTAGGGTTAAGGCATCGATGCTGGTAATGATCGAAAAGAACATTTCCCTAATGGAGGGTTCGTCTCCCACTTGAGTGCCATGTGCAATGCGGCCTGGTGTGAGAGCGCTGGCCAAGTTTCTAAAGCAGCTAGATTGACACACCACCTACAGAGTTCCCCAAAATTCAGCCAAGTGCTAGATGAATACTTCCCGTAACTGTTGGAGTACAATTTATCAGTCGGGATACGGCTGTATAGATGATTCAAATGGGTTCCTGGCTCCAGAGCTGTGGAGTTGTTAAATTAAGACGTCATCTCAGTTGCTGGTTAGCCACGCTCTCCCCCAAAAAGCATTTTCTGATGCTTTATGCAATGAATTTGCTCAGTTCATCTCGGACAGAATGTCCGCCATCAGGCAGAGAATTCTGCCAGTGAGCCACAGTGTGGCCAACAATATTCACCTGGATTGTCCGAGGTGCACTCCTCCTAGTTGGGGGGAGTTTAAACCAATGGAGGTGGCTGAGGTCATTGAGGTTGTCTCGAGGCTGAAGCACACATATTGCAAACTGGATCCACTGGCAATTCGTTTCTTAATGGGATGTGTTGACACTATAGGCCCAGTGTTTGCCTTGATTGTCCAGTGTTCTTTGTCAGAGGAAGTCTTTGCAGATGCCTTGAAGGAGACACTGGTGAGACCCCTTCTGAAGAAATCATCTTTAGACCCTGAAGTCAAGGCGAATTACTATTCTGTCTCTAACATACCATTTTTGGGAAAGGTTGTAGAGCAGCTCGGAGAACACCTCGTGGCCTTTGATGTCTGCAATCCACTTCAGTCTGGGTTTCTTGCCGGGCACTGTACGGAAACTGCATTAGTTCGGGTGCATAATGATCTCCTCAGGGTGAAGGACTGAGGAGAGGGGACAATTCTCATTCTCCTTGATTTCTCCTCAGCTTTTGACATGGTGGACCATTGTGTGTTACTCGACTGCCTGAGGGAATTTTGTGGACTCGCCGGCACTGTCATCTGCTGGTTTGAGTCCTATCTCACAAACAGGAGGTAAAGGGTTGTGATGGGGAATTTCTCCTCCTCCCCTAGTCTTCTGTCTTGTGGAGTATCTCAGGGCTCGGTCTCGTCTCCAATGTTGTTTGCCGTGTATATGCTGCCCCTGGGTGGGATCATTAGGAAGTACAATCTGGATTTTCATTGCTATGTTGATGATACCCAGCTGTATCTATCCTTTGCCCCTGGAACATCCAATGCAGTGAACGTACTGAACAACTGCCTGGCTGAGATTTTTGACTGGATGGCCTCTAGCTGGTTGTGACTGAACCCCGATAAGACAGAGGTACTAGAGGTGAAGTCGAACAGGAGGCATGATAGGATGGCCTCTGGTGCAGAGGCTGGATTGTTTCTGGGATCTGTGCCATTGACAGCCTCCTCTAGGGTGTGCGATCTTGGTGTTATCCTAGACAACGGATTGACATTTGAATCTCTGGTATCGTCCGTTGTCCGGTCCAGCTTTTTCCTCCTGAGAAATATCACTAGAATCAAACACATGGTTCCACCCTTGGATCTCCCCACCTTGGTGCATGCATTCGTGACATCCAGGCTTGACTACTGTAATGCACTCTACCTCAGGGTCTCGGGAGGTACCCTCTGTCAATTGCAGCTAGTGCAGAACGCAGCTGCCAGGCTGTTGCCAGGACATCCTAAATACTGTCACTTCACCCCAGTGCTGCGTGAATTGTACTGGCTGCCTGTTTGATGGATGGTTCTCCTCATGGTGGGCTTCCTCACCTTTAAGGCCGTACATGGACTGGGCCCTGGCTACCTTTTGGACCTTCTAACACTTGCTGCCCCGGTCCACTCCCTCCGATCCTCCTGTAGGGGCCTCCTTGTGATTCCCAGGATCAGGTTAAAAACTGCCAGCAACAGCGCTTTTAGTGTCACCGGACCCATCCTGTGGAATTCACTTCCTCCATCAGTAAGGGAGACCCCTTCAGTTGAAGCATTCAAAGCCCACTTCAAGACCTTTTTATTCAGCCATGCATTCTCAGACACCGTCCTTTAGATAATGTCTCTGAGATACTTTTTTTATCATTTATTTTTATTAGTTATTCATACAGAGTTACAGTATTTGACACATCATAGTGATATATTAATTATTTTGTCCAGTTACAATTCTTATATGGCAGAATCATTTTCATCTTAATGTTTATAGTGAATTAAGTTAAACAATTGAGCTCAGTAAGCAAATGCATTTATCTCCAACTTTATAAAATACATCCTGTCAAAAGCATAAAGGAAAGAAATACTCTCATCCTTCTGGGCATTATTAATTAGAGTGCCTCTCATGGAACAAACAATGGATCCTCCCTTGATGTATAAAAGACCCAGGGGTGCCATTTCAATTCGAAACTGCGGGTATGGTTCGTCTCTGAGATACTTTTCATAATGGCATCTTAGAATTCTGCTGGTAATTTAGACCCTCATTTTAGTGTTCTGATTTTAAATATTAAACTAGAATGTTTATATCTTATTTATAGTGTTTTAAATGTTCCTGATGTATTTGATTGTACAGCACCCAGAGCCTCTGGGATTGGGTGCCTGAAAAATACAATTTGCCTTGCCTTGCCATTATGTATTACTGAGGTAACTTGCATGAAAACAGGAGCTTTGCTCCTGAAGAGTTCATCTAGTCCTGCTGCTTTCTCCCTACCTGAGGTCATAATGTATTACTTGTGACATCACAGTTATTACTGTGGAGAAGTCTCGCACTGGACCCATAGTGCTCCTGGCAACCAAAGTGGACACTGTTACAAATATAGCCAAGCACACACCACCTCTCATTACCCTTTGTGACATCACAATGACGTTGATAAAGACATTTCAAATTCATCTGAGAATTAACACCACATGATCACACATAGCATCAGTGCTTCTGCCATAAACAATAGATTTTGACAAAGGTACATTTTTACAAACAAAAGGAATGGCTATGGGGGCAATGTGTGCACCCACCATAGCCAATCTATGTCTTGGGGTCTGGAAAAACCAATATGTGTTGAATCAAGTACAAAATCCATTTTTTTCCAAAAATGTTATACTTCAAAAGCTTTATTGATGATATATTCTTGGTCTGGCAGGGTGACAAAACACAACTGCAGCAATGTATTGATTATGTACATGGAACCAACAGTCACTTAAGGTTCACCTATGCAGTAGATAAAGAAAGGGTGAACAGTCTGGACCTTAACATCAATAAAGCAGCAGATGGAAGTATTTACACAAGTATGTATCGAAAACTAACAGATGGCAACACAATTCTTCTGGCATCAAGCTGTCATCCTAAATATACGGGGCCAGATATTCAAAAGAGTTGAGCCATGCGCAATAGGGTTGCGCCTGCACAAGTCCAAAAATGCGCTATTCTGCGATATTCAGCAGGAGGCAGTTGCGCCCCCCAAATAACGCTGAGCAACAGTGCAATGATGATGAATGTATGCGCAACTGAAGAGGGAGGAACCATGCATAAATGGCACAGTGCGATATATTCAACAACATGTGCCATGTGCAATAGGGGAGCAAGCAGTAGTTGCACCATAGCGGAAATGAGCCAAAATAAAAAGGAGCAAGGGAGAGCCGCAAGAACGCTACAGGGAAGACACATGAGGCTGAACTCTAGCAAGAGAAATTGGGCAGCAGGGACACACAGGGCAGGCCAGGGAAAGGGCACTTGGAACCCACAGGCTCAGGGGAAGGTGTGGGGAGCCACAGTGCAGAAGGGAGAAGTACCTGCCAAAGAGCAGTGAGGCCAGCACAGTCAGGTGTTCTCGGTGCAGGGAAAGTAGCAGCCAGGACAGCGGGGGGAATACAGAAACAGCTGCCGGGGGGGTGAACACAAGCCAGGGACATGGCCAGTGCCACCACCCAGGTGGAGGCAGTAATGAGGGGGGTGATAAGATGGGCAGCAGGGGGGGTGTGGCCTTGGAAGGGCCCATCGGCGGTATGCCCCCAACAGGCAGTACCGAGCCTGCACCATCTTCAAGCTGTATAGTGATACTGAGATCGTGGGCCGGTACTGCCTGAGTCAGGCAATTCTGAGGCGGCTCTGTGAGCTGTGCAGTGATGTGATGCAGGCACCCATATGACGGAGCCATGCTCTGTCAGTGGAGACGAAAGTGACAGCTTGCATGTGCTTGCTCACCATGGGTACCTTCCAGAGACCAACTGGGGACACCACAGGCATAACCCAGTCAGCCACGTCATGCCACCTCACCCAATTCCTCAGCGCACTGCTGCCACATGCTCCGGAGTACATCCATTTCCCCAGCACACCGGCGGAGTGCACAGCAAACATACAGGAGTTCCACAGGGTAGCACGTATGCCTGGTGTGCTAGGGGCAAGAGACTGCACCCATGTGGCCATCCGCACACCACCTGGCCCCGAGGGGGCCGCATATATAAATCACAAGGGCTATGCCAGCATCAACTGCCAGGTGGTGTGCAATGCCAGGGGGCGCATAATCAATGTCTGTGCCACGCACCCTGGGGGAGCACATGATGCCTTCATCTGGCACCAGTCGGCACTGTGCCACAGATTCAAGAGTGGGGAGATCCCCACTGGCCACCTAGTGGGTGAGTATGCAAACCACATGGACAATCATAGGGCCTGGGGGCATGGTCAGAGGTGACATGGGTAGTGGCCTACATGGCCCGGGGCAGGGCAATGCTGATCACCAAACTAACCTCCACCATCTACACACAGGTGACAGTGGATACCCACTCTGTCCCTGGCTGCTCACACCCTACCGGCGGCCCGCGACCCCATTGCAGCAATGCTACAATAAGGCACACGCCACCACATGTAATGTCATCGAGCGGGTGTTCTGGATGCTGAAGGCATGTTTCCGCTGCCTGGACACCTCTAGCAGTGCCCTACAGTACAGCCCCTCAAAGGCCTGTGGGCTATTCCTGGCTTGTTGCATCCTGCACAACATGGCTAACGAATGTGGGATAGCTGTACAGGTTGAAGAGGGGGACAGCGATGGGGACGATGAGGATGCCAGTGACATTGGTGATGGGCAGCCCCTCCTTGGGTGACTGGGACCCCCGACTGCTCCGGCTGGCACAGCTGCACCGGGACACCATCACGGAGGAGCACTTCAGCCAACCCAGGTAAGTCATGGGGCCATGTGCAACCACCAGTGGATAAGGCACAACCCACAAACATGCATGGACACACACCAGGGGTGCATGCCATCAAAGGAAGTGGCTAGGCATGGAACCACACACACCACTAGGGATGGGTGAGGTCGAACATGCCACTCGGACACACACACACACACACACACACACACAAAATGCACCAGACATGCACAAAGAGTAGGAGGCACACTGACCCAGAACGCCACCCCTAGCCACACACATGTCCACAGACCACCATGCCCACTGCCTGTCATTGTGCATGTGTCAGATGCTGAGCACCATTGCACATTGGTGTACAGTGCAATGCAGGCATCATCATGCACACACAACTGCGGACAGCAGCTGGGAGTGTGTGCAGATGGATTGTGTGTCCGCGTGCGGGGCTGGGTACCCACCCGTGCATTGCCCGCTGAATGGCACAATGCACACAGGGCAGCACCAGACAGTAGCCACGTTGGGAGACAGGTCAGTCACGCGCCACAGTACTCCGGCCACCACGGATGCATGGGCAGCCCCGCTGAGACCCGCCAGCACTGACAGGCTGACCACTGGCCTCATGGGGTGGCATCAATGATCCCCAGAGGTTTCCACTGTGTGAATCGACACGTGCTCGGCATCGAGGTCTGCAGCACGCAAGCATGCCTCGCCGAGGTGTGGCAGGATGCCCACAGCTGAACCCGGTGTCGACAAGGATGGTGTCGCACGACGCCGGGAATGGGGGTGGACAGTGCACTGCATGGTGTCTGCGACGCATGGGCAAATAACTGTGTGCCCATTGTGGCCATGACAGCAGTGAATGCCTGTGTCTGCCTGTCAATGGCAGTGGTCACATCCTCCCGCAACCGGTCCATCCCTGCCAGGATCAGAGCGGTGTCTCTGCTGCGACGCTCCTCTGCCCACTCCAGAGCCACACGCAGTGCATCCACCGATGTCACAAGCCACATCTGCTGGATGACTGATGCTTGCAGTATGTGGGTGTGCTCATCCAAGAGGTCATCTGCCTCCTCGGCATCCTGTCCCTCAGGGTGTGCACAGCCCTGATGCTCAGCACCCCTTGAGGGTGGGCACTGCACACCAGGACCAGGTCTGGGCATGTCCGCAGGTGGTGCACTGATGCCGCCCCCTGACACTGTACCCCCAAGCCCAGTGGCCGACTGCTGATGCTGCCCATCTGGCTGCCACTCCCCAGGGCTCACTGGTGCCACCGCATTGGCCGCGACAGTCCCACTGTCCTGTACACTCACCAGTGCTGCCCCACTGGTACTGACAGGCACAGGCTGGGATTGTGATGACATGCAGGCCTCCACGGCGGCACCACCCACAGCCATGGCCGCGATGTTACCTGCTGCGTGACCATCCCATGGCACACACGTGTCACTGCCCATGGCGTTAGTGACATCATCATCGGTGATGGACCTGGCACCAGCCCGAGTCACAGCATGCTGGCATCCGTGGACGCTGGCATGCTGGGACATGGGCAGGACCTCCTCTGCACCTGTTCCAACAACATCAGTCCGGACAGCCAGGCGGGCCCACTGTCGCACTGAGCCACGTATACCTGTGGAGGTGGATGGGCCATCCTCCATTTCCATCTGACTGGCCTCAGTGGACAGGCCCACCACCGCTGACCCATGCAGACGCTCAGGATCTGTAAGGGAAAACAAAGTCGCGTTACTGCATGTGACCTACGCTGCCCCCCCAATAGACAGACCTTGACCTACCATGCAGTGACGGGCTACCACCCATCTGGAAGCCACCACCTGGAACACCCTCAATGGCACAACGCTGCATGCTGCCACCAACCCTCTCCTCCTGTGGGGTCAGGTGTAGCACCTCCGGCTGTCCCCCACCTGTCGCAGCTCGTGCTGCCCTGATGGCAGCCACCTTCTCCTTTATCCTCCTCCTGTCTGTGCCCATCTTCTTCTTGCACTCCTGCACGGAGTGCTGGTGGCTGCCATGCAGGTTCACTGCACGCACCACATCCTCCCCATGCAGCAGCACGGGCCTGTGCTGTTCCTCGCCGTCCGCTGGAGAAGCTGCTCCTGATCCAGGTAGGCCTCAAACAGGGCATCCGCTCCAGCCTTGGTGAAATTAGGCCTCCTCCTCCCACCACTGTGTTCTCCTTCCCACAACTCGCTCAGTCATGATTTAGCCTGTGAGAATGAAAGTTGTTACCTGTGAGCTGCAGTCCATGCATGTCCCAAAATCCACAGTCCACACTCCCAAACAGCATGCAACTCACCAATAGACTGCAGTAACTGACTATGGCCAGTGCAGCCCAATGTCGCACTTTTATAGCACAACCAATGCAAATAAGGCGAGGCGCAACTTTAAGTGGATGCAAATTACAGTGCTGCACCATCGAATGGCTGATTAGCTGACTTGCATATGACGGCTGAATATCACGCTGTTGTGCTTTGCGCAATTGTGTTGAACGTGCTGATCCAAGGGCGCAGTTCTGTGACATGCACAGTACACACCTCACTGTGCATGCCCGGGTTGCTGACGCAGGCGCCTGCCGTGCTGCTGACGTGCTGTGTGCAGGAGGCAATGCAGGGCACGGCCACCATTGTGCCAGTGGTGCTACAGCGATGTTCACCTATGTGGTGCTGTGGCACTGGAGCATCATAGGTGCACTGGGGCAACAGCACGGTAGGCCGCTACTGGAGGTAGCACACAGGCACCCAATCACGCTACACACATTGGGTTCCAATGGCACTGTGCCTGTCCGTGTGCCAGAGACCCTTGACCCTGTGCCCTACCTTTGCCCCCTAGGTGCCATGTGTCAGGCATGGGTGCACCACTATCGCGCTGTTCGGTGACAATGCAATAGGAAATGGCAGCACTGTACCACGCAGCATCTGCACGTGGTGGAACCACGCTGCAGAGTGCCATTTTGAACCTACTGAGCAAGTGAGATGGTGCGGAGGAGAGCTGCCCAGTGGAGCCAGATAAAAATGGCAAACCTTGTTGCCATTGGTGAGCTACTTTATGGCCCACTGTTTGGGGAGGCACCCCTGGACAGGTCCAGGAGCCAGGTGTGGCAGGAGGTGGCCGACGCCTGAAGGAGGCCACAGGAATGGGGTGGATGGTGGAACAGTGCTGCCCCACAGGTATGGGGACCTGAGGTGGAGGGAACTGGACCTGCTTGCCTGCCTGCGGACACGTGCAAGGAGGGGCATGGTGCCAGGGTCAGGTAGGTGTAACGTCCGCACACTTTTATGTTCCATATGGGTATCACAGTTGCATGTGTCTGGAATATGGGGGAGGGACTGTCCAGTGTTGGCTGTCGTGGTGCTATCAGGGTGTGGGGTGGGTGGGTCTGGCTGGGTGGGATTGCACACACATGGGGGCAGGGGGACATTGCTACAGGATTGTACTGATGTTCCTCTCTCCATGTTTGCACCATAGGGCCAGAAGAGAGATGGCTGGCCAGGGAGCAGAGGTACCAGCAGGAAGACAGGGCCAATAGGAGGGGTGAAGGTCCACAGCACCAGAGGGACCAGCCGGATGATGGTGAGTGCCTTACCTCCATGATTACTATTGCATGCTGTGTAACAGGGCCGGCAGCGGGGCATGGCCACCATCCATTGACACCACTGCCATGCACGCAACTTGTTACAGTCAGCACTGTCCAGTGGCACTGCATGTCTGGGAGTGCATCAATGGTGGTCCATGCGTGCACCGGGTACATGGCTGTGCCACTGCCTTCGCACCACATAGCCATGTCACTAAACAGCCATGGTGGTGCTGTGCAGGACTTGGCCGGTGGGTGTGTGCAGCAGTCCGCATGGCTGTGTGCACCTGGGTGGGCAGATCTTGTGGGCAGGATCACTGTGGGTGGTCACACACCATCACAGAGGCATGTCCCATGGCCGTATGCCATACACAGTGGGTGGGCTGTATGGGGCTGTGCATTCACACCTATTGACTGTGCTCCCTTGTCCTTGGTGTCCGCCAGCTGCAGGCAATCTGGGAGGCACTGCAGGAAATACTGACCGTGGCGAGGGCATCACTGGACATCCTGCGGGGGTTTGAGCTTTGAGTGGCTGGGTGTCCAGTGGAGACACGGGAGGCAGAGCAGTCAGAGCAGGGAGCGTGGCTCCCACTGACCATCTATATGCCCCTGATTTCCCCTATCCCCCCTGGACCCACCCTCACACCCCTCCTTTCCTGTCCCATTTGTTCACCCTCCCCCCTTACCCACCCCACCTTGTTTGTGGCCCTCCCCCCAAACATTTGTACATAGCTGTAAATAGTTTTATTTCATGTTTTTGATTACAATTCTTTTGATATGAATGCTGTGGTGGTCTCTGATTTGCAGCGGGCTATAGGTGCTCAGCTGCAGTGGTGTGCATGGCGTCAGGGGGTGGTGCAGTCATGGGTATGTGTGTGTGTCTGTGGGGAAGTGACTATGGTGTGGGAGTAGCTATCAGTCAGTGTCTGTGGTGTGTGTGTTGTTTCCTGTGCATTGGATGACTATGTGCAGTAGTCCATGGTGCATGCTTTGTGTCCATGGTGCACCTGTCAGCCCGTCCATGGCCTGTGCCGCTGACACCCTTGCATGTCTTTGACCTGCACGGTCTGCTGGCATGTCAGTGGTGGCTGTCCATGCAGGGCAGCCACTGTACCCGTCACAATGCTGGGTTGCCTCCTGTCACTGGTGTGGTGCATGTCTGCCTCGGGTGACACTGTGGCCTCCGCGCGGTTGTTGTTCCACCTCCATGCTGTAGCTTGTGTGTGTTGCAGAGGATGTGCACCACTGTCTGTGACTTGTGCTCTGGGCAAATGATAGTGGCGTACAGGTCTACAGAGCCTGCGCAGGGTGGCTGGCACTCCTGTGGCATGGAGGACTGCTGGCCATGTGTACACAGTTTTCATGGGCACACGCTGGGGGCTTGGTTGCCCCGATACTGTGTCCCTGTGTTGTTGTGCCCTTGGGTATGGGTGGGCATTTTTCCATGCACTGTGTTGCATCCGGTGTGGTGCATGCTTCCATGCACCACTGTAGGTGTCTGCGCTGGTTGTTGTGGCCAGTGCTGGGTCAGGGTGTGTCCTTGGGAGGGTGTGCAGGGTGCTGTACCACTGGTGGTGGGGTCCAGGGCATGCCCTGTCACATGTGGGGTACCTCGTGTGCCGATGCATGGTTGGTCTCTCAGCTGTACCTCGGGGGCTGTGTGAGTGGCACTGTGTATGCTGTTGTTGCATCGCTGTGTGCTGCCATCCACTGATGGGTGCTCATGGGCGGGGCTGCCTGCATGGTTCTGTGGTGCACAGGGGTTGCATTGTCACAGTGGGGGTGGTAGCATGCATAGGGGTATCCTGCAGTGGTGGACACTGCTCCTGGGCAGGGTGTCTGGGGTCCGCGGTGCAGGGTGTGTGCTCTGCATTGGGGGATGGTGTGATGCGGTGGTCGGCCCCTCCTGTGTGCTGGTCACAGCTTGCCAGGGGTGTGATGGGGCACCATGGCCCAGCTGTGGGTTGGTTGCTTGTCTCCATGGGCCAGTGGTTATTCCAGCCCTCCCCCAGTTGTGCAGTGCATGGGGTGTGGGGGGACGATGTCTGTTCTGCTTTGTGTTCCTCTGCCCATCTGTGGCATGGGTGGTGGGCCCCTGCATCCCTGGTTGTGCTGTTGCATTGCTGCCCTGCTGCTGGGGGGCATCCCTGGTTGCGCTATGGTGCCTCTGTACTGCTCAGCTGAACATCCCTTATTGTGCTATGGCACATCAGATATGCTCAGCATCCCTTCCCTAGTTGCGCTATGGCGCAGGTGGTGCGATATTCAGTCGTCGGCTGTAGGCGCATCTTGGCCGGCTCAGTTTTTGAATATCACGCCTCTTGCACATGGGTGCAATGGACTTGCGCTTGCTCTTGCTATTGCGCACTTTTTGGGTGCAGTTTGAATATCTGGGCCACTGTGTCTAATATACCAAAGGGACAATACTTGAGGGCCAAAAGAAACTGTAGTACAGAACCAGCTATGGTTGCCAGTATGAATGAGATGACTCAGAGATTTAAAGAAAGGGGCTATAGCCAAAGAAATTCACAGGAGGCTAGAGAATATGCAACAACCCAAAATAGGGAACACCTTTTACAGGATAAGATACATGATGGGACAACATCTAAACACTACACATTAGTAATTACTTTTTCTAGCCAGGCTTATGATTTTGAACGCATCATTAAACAGCACTGGCCAGTTTTGGGTAGTGATCCAGGTTTAAAAGAATTGGCTGTACAATCACCTAGAATGGCCTATAGAAAGGCTTGAACTCTTAAAGATATTTTAGTGCACAGTCATTACTCTGAACCAAAACAAAATAAAACATGGCTAAATCAAGCATAAATGGCTGTGTACAGTGTAAGAGATGTATTAATTGTAAAAACATTGCTAGTGGGAATAAATTCACAAGCTGTAATGCTACAAAGGAGTATGAAATAAGACAGCTAATTACCTGTGATACCATGGGGGTAATATATCTGGCAAGCTGCTCTTGTCAAGCTTTCTATGTGGGCAAAACAACCAGGAGCTTAAAAACCAGAGTGGGTGAGCATTACCATGCCATACATCAAGGCAATATAACATATACAACAGCAAAACATAATGCACAGACCTCAGATGGCTGGCAACATTCTTTTAAATTGTAGGGTATAGGGAGGGTTTTCTGCCCCATCAGAGGTGGTAACTTTAATGATATAGTATTAAATAAAGAGAATTTTTGGACTGTAACACTGGGAGTGAACAAACCCCATGGTCTAAACTTTGGCTTGGATCTTGAACCATATCTTAGAAAAATAAAATAAAATGGATAAATAAATGAATGTTAAGACATGGTAGTATCAGAATTAATGTTAATATTTTCTGCTGTGGTACTTCCCTTCCTTTCCCTCTCTATTTCTTTCCCTTCCCCTCTCTTACTTCCCCCTCCCCCTTCATCCCTTTTATATTTCTTTTGTCCTTTATCTGTCTCCCTTCCCTCCCTTCTTTCTAAAAAAAAAACACTTTTGTGTTTAATATTTTTTGAAAATGTGTAATTGTTATATGTGTGTGTGTTTATATATATATGTGTGTGTGTGTAATACTAAATGTGGGAATATGAGGTCAAGGATATATCTATTTGCACTTCTGTTTTAAGATTAATCTATTGTTTATGGCAGAAGTACTGATGCAATGTGTGGTCAGGGGGTGTTAATTCTCCAATGAATTTGAAATGCTTTTATCTATGTCATTGTGATGTCACATTGTGGAGTACTATTTAAATGGTGTTCAGATCTATGTGATTAGCCTTTAAAAAAGGATTGTATTTGATCCAAAACACGTCAGGCATTCATGTGCTTTTTATTAATAAACATGTAATTTTTTAACACACCTACGGTGTCCATGTAATGAGAGATGGTGTGTACTCGGCTTATTTTGTAACAGTGACATCACTGTTACTGCCATGGCAATAGACTGTGATGTCACAACGGAGGAAAATGACTTGAAGTAGGAAGTAAGCTGTATAGTCAAATGAACTCTAATGGAGATAGATCATGTATTTATGCAAATGTCATTACTAATATGTAAAGGGGAGGAGAAATCTAATGAATATATGCAGAATGTAAGCTGAGTTATACATAATTATTATGTTTGTCAAAGTTTTCTATGAGGCATCAGCAGCTCTTTAACATGATACAAAAGGACTGCACAGGGTACAATGAGTTAACTTACTTGTCGAAAATTAACGTTATCCCCCCCCCACCCTTGCTGTCTAGCTCAAATATGTGATGTCTCACCATATTCAGGTGGCAAACTACAGACAGAAAATCCAAAGAGGAGGAGAATTGCCCACAGTATGTAGATTATTTTTGCTGTTTTATTGATGATTGTTTATTTCTTGTTGTACTGCTTATTGAAGAATACAGTGCAATAGATATTACTGTGCATGTATATCCAGGATAACATTTATAGTAGTGCCCAGAGACTGTCTTTTAGGAAAAGTCCAGATTTACAGGCAACTTACCATGGAAATAATACACAGAGAACAGGAACTCTGGAGCCCACACCTGCAATAGAAATACACAGCCAGGTTAATTCATTGTAAAGAGCATAGGTTTCATAGGTTTATACAAGTTAGAAGACAAAGTCCATAATGCTTGCTATTTTAGAATCACCAGAAGTTTAGACCAAACTTAGTTGCATCTGTCATCACTCAATCTAAATTAAGCTTAAAATGGTCGATGCTTGGACTATCCACTACACTAGCTGGAAGGTTATTACAGTTTGGAATAGATCTTAAGCTGAACCAATTTTTCCTACTTAAGGTTTTCCATTTACTCATCAATAGTTGTTGATTATGTTTCTGAGTACTGATTCTATGATTGGACTTGATTAGCCCTAATCCTATTCCAAGGGTAGTATCCCTTAGTGAGCTATATAGAAAACAAAGGTCTTCCCTCAGTCTCCTATATTTCAAGGTATACATGTTCAAAAGTTTTAGCCTTTCATCATATGTCCTACCCTCCATGCCTGTGATGGCCCTGGTAAATCTACACTAGAATCTCTCAATTTTTAGGATATCCTCTTTGATGTAAGGAGACCAAACCTGAACACAATACTCAAGGTGAGGTCTAACCAAAGCCATATACAGTGGCAGCAGTACTTCCTTTGATGGACTGGCTATACGTCTAAAGATTCAATTAAGGTTTTGGTTAGCCCTGTTTACTTGGGTAGCATGTCATGAATGTTATTTACAATGGGGACTATTTCTAGAATCAATTCCCACAAGCTACACATACTGTACATACTGTGTGACTCTAAGAAAGTCACTTAACCTCCCCTGTGCTCCTGGGTCACCCCTGAAAACAGGCACTTGTGTCTAGTGGGCTTTACCCAGTTACCACAAAGAACAAAAAATTAAAAAAGGACTAATGGCAAGCACCTACTTAAAGAACTAAGAGTGTCCACAAATATGGGGCATACAGTACTCATCTTCTATACAACCAAACTCTGGAATTTAATCACTTAACACTAAAAAATATGGAACGTCATACATTTTTTAAAGCACAACTAAAAACAGCATCTGATAAGTGTTCGTGCATGTAACTATATTTGATAAACCTGTACTTAATGTTTTTCACTGTTAGAAGTTGTATCATGTATGTGAAAACTGCAGTATGTTTCTTGTATTTGTGAATGTGTCTTGGCCTTGGTCATAACTGAAAACAGGTTATGTTGTGTTTCTTGTATTTGAGAATGTGTCTTGGTCATAACTCCTCCCAGTATTCTACCTGAGGGTGCTGGTGTGGTACTTAATTAGTACAGCAGTAGTTGGACACAGTAAGCAGCCCTAGCCCTGGGGGCTTTCCTGATTGTTGGGGGGGGGGTACAGAGTCTTCAGTTCAAGTTGCAAGGTAACAGCTTTATAATGTATGGACAGTGTCTATTAACCCCTGTTTTCAATCAGTTTATAACCTGATAATCCCATCGTTATGACATCAGTATGCTGCAAACCTTGCTTAACGATGTCATATTACAGGACAGAATTTATTTATTTATTTATTTATTTTATTTCAATCTAGGATTACAATACATTTGAGCCGAGGCTCTTTTACAAAGGTTCCACGTTAGTGTGTACAACAGTCATCATTTTTAGTTACAAACATATAGTCATTGACTTACAGACATGTAATAACCAGTACAAAGACTTGAGGAAGGGGATTGAGAGTGAGGGTAGGAGATTGGGGTGGAGGAGGTGCAGGGGTAAGGGGGAATACGGGAAGTGGTTGGGGTGGGGGTAGGACTGGAGATACTGGGGGAGGTGGGCGAGGGCGGGAGACAGTGCAGCCAGGGGGCCTTGTCGAGGTAATATGACAGGTAAGGTGCTAGTGGTGCAAAGACTGATTATAAGTGCTGGGTGCTGGGGCATTTGCAGCTGGAACGGTGGAAATGTTAAGATGGGAAATTGCAGGATACAAGCAGTGAGAGGCGCAGCTTGGACATGAAGAGGCCGAGTGTTGGAGTGGTCGCTATGTCACTGCCAAGAGAGTTGAGCCAGTTGAATGTCCGTTAGGTGAATGATCTTTGTCCTTGGGTCATGCAACATCATAGGATATGTAGTAGATAGGAACTGGATCTCCTTGTAGTGACGTTCCTATGTCTAGGCTTAAGGAGGGCACAGACACCAGGTGGGGCAAGCCCCATTATAATTTTCTTGGCCATGATGCAGGTTTGGTATTTTATGCGTTTGTCCAACTGAAGCCATCCAGATTGGGAATAAAGGTCACATGTGTGGGTATGGCAATGTGAGCCAGTGATGAGATGACAGGCCTTACTCAGGAAGGTTGCGATACATTTGAGAGCAGTGGTAGTTGCAGACCCATATATGATAAGACCATAGTCTATGATGCTGACGATGGAGCTTTGGACGGCCACTGACAGTGCTTCTGGGATTAGGTGTTTCCTGTGCCAGAATAATATGCCTAACCTTGCACTGGCTGACTTTGCAATATTGCTGATATGGACAGAGTATGAGAGGTGGGGATCAAGGGTGATGCTAAGGTACTTGAACAATTGTGTTTGCTCTAGGATGGCTCCTTGTTCAGTTGCAATGGAGAGGTGGAGTTGTTTGTTTTTGTTGTGGGGGCTGCAGAAGACCATAGACTTGTTTTTTTTCTGATTGAGAAGCAGTTTATGATTTAGGAACTAGGATTCGATGGAGGAGAAGACCTGCTAAAGTTTATTTTGTAATTGGATTGGATCAGGGTCTGATGTGAGGATCACAGCATCATTGGCGTAGAGAATTATTTGTTCTGGGCAGCTGTCCGGTAGTGAGTTTAAGAATAGGCTGAAGAGAAGGGGTTCCAGAATGGAGCCCTGGGGGACTCCCGAGCAGACCGGTCTAGGGTCCGAGAGTATATCAGCGATTCTTACTGTTTGGGACCGTTCTTCAAGGTAGCTCTTAAACCAGCCAATGGAGTCAGTTGACAGCCCAGTGTTCTGAAGCTGGACAAGCAGGAGGAGGTGATTGACGGTGTTGAAGGCTTTAGTTAAGTCAATGTAGATTGAGCCTACTAGTTCACCGGAGTCAAGTGCATTGTGGATTGCGCCGGTGAATTCAAGTAGGGCTGTGGAGGTGCTGTGATCTTTGAGGAACCCATGTTGTTGCTTGCACAGGATGTTGTATGTATCCAGGTATTTTCTGAGCTGGTCTGAGATGATGCGTTCTAGTGCCTTGGAGAGTGGGGGTAGTAGGGAGATAGGTCTGTAGTTATCATGGGCAGTTTTGTCACCACTTTTATGGATTGGGGTGACAGTGGCAGATTTCCATCTGTGCGGGAACTGGCTAAGGCTGAGGGAAAGGTTGAAAATTCTGGTCAGAGGACTAAGCACTTCATCAAGTGTGAGAGACAGGATTTTGAGATTGAGGGAGTCATTACTGAATTTTGATTTACCAAGGACTTTGGTAACATATTTGCGTACTTGGTGAGCCTTGACTGCTTTGAAGTAGAAGCGGAGGGAGCTGGTGGGAGTATTGCTCATTGCAGACAGAGGGGCTTCACCATCTTTGAAGTAGTCCTGGGGTAGAACAGCACTGAGGTCGGTAAAGGCTTTGTTAAAGGTATCCGCAATGGTTTTTGGATTGAGGGTTGTGGTTCCATTGATGTTGAGTATTGATGGGGGGGTTTTGGTTGGATTCCCGGTGAGTTCCTTTATGTTCTTCCAGAATTCCCGACCATTGCCCCAGGAGTTTGTGAGGGCATGTTTATAGTAGGTGGACTTCATTTGCCGGATGGTTTTGGTGCAGTCATTGTGGGCACGTTTGTAGTTTTGGATGTCTTTTTGCCTTCCAGAGTTTCTGGCCAGCTCCCATAGGTGGTCTCTTGTTTTTAGCATCCTGAGGAGGTCATCTGTGAGCCAAGGGTTACTGAGTGATTTGACTTTGCATTTCTTAATAGCAACATACGTATCACAGGCCGCAGTGAAGATGTTTATGAAGTGGTCAAGGGCAGTGTTTACGTTGGTTGCATTGAAGATAGGGGACCAGTCTTGATGGAGGAGGTGGGATTTGAGTCAAGGAAGGTGACCACTGGGTAGAACCCTGCTGGTGATAGTTTTTGGTGGTTGTTTGATGAATTTATTTGACCAGGTGCAGTTAACAGGGGAGTGGTCGCTGAGAGAGTCAGGGAGGACATTAGTATTAGATATCCGCGATGAGCGACTGGTAAGGATCCAGTCCAAGAGTGTGCTAGTGCTGGTCCTGTAATTTTTCCTGGTTGGTGAGTCAACCATTTTTATTTGGTTCACTGGAGCAATGGTATCCCTGTGTGCACCAGCATCGGCTGCAGGCCAGTTGATGTTGAAGTCGCCTAGGAGGATGGATTCAGTGTCCGGTGGGAGTGACTTTACAAAGTCAAGAACAGCTGTTAGACCAGTTCCCTGTTCTTTGGGAGGGATGTAGATGGTGGCAACAGTGAGGGTTTTGTTTTTGGCTCTGAGGAGGATTCTCATTGGCAGTATCTGAGCAGTTGTGGGTTGGAGTGAGGTAATGATGTGGTGCCCCTGTGTGGAGTCTTTTAGGTAGAGAGCGTAGCCCCCACCTCTTTTGGAGAGGCGATCCAGCCTAAAGACATTGTAGCCACGAAGGCTAATTACATGGTCTGGTACTGATGGCATGAGCCAGGTTTCGACAACCGCCAGGATGTCAGGGCAGTGTTGGCTGGTGAAGGCCTGTAGGGCATCCATTTTAGGAAGGAGGCTGCAGATGTTGATTGATATGAATGAGAGGGCACCTGAAGGCTTGCTCAGATTGATGGCTTTAGAGCAGAATGGGCCAGAGTTTGGGTGTAAGTTGCCTGACAGCATTAGGAGGAGGAAGACGAGCCTCAAGGAGCTGCGGTGTATTTCTTTAAGTGAATGCTTTCGCCTGTTAGCATTTTGGGAAATTGCCGAACATTGACGATAATGAGTGAGGGTAAGCGTAGACAGGGTGGACCAGAGTGGAGGGCTAGGACCAGTGTGGGTGTAGGGCAGTTTCATGGCGGTAGGATGGATCCTGGGCAAGGGGCAGTGACCAGTGTGCAGCGTGCCTAAGTGGAGGAAGGATGTAGGAATGTGGAAGCTGTAGGGGAGGGAGGGAAAGCAGGCTTTTGGGGCATGCAGTAGGGGAGGAAGACAGGCAAGAAGAAATATAATAGAGAGTAGAGAACAGTGGAGACGCATGATTAAGGTAGGATTCGGGGTAGGCGGAGGGAAGGGGTTAAGACAGGCTGGCGGGGCTAGAAGAAGGGGATGGAAGAGCAGTAGCTGGATCAGTGGGAAGTGAGGATACAGTCAGGAAGGCCAGGCAGCCAGGGACTGTGTCTTTCAGAGGGTAGACTTTTTTTTTTTAATGAAAGAACAAGAACCCCTGTAGTGGCAGGTCTGTATAACCTGCTAATGGAAAAAAAAACTTCTATTAGACACTTGAAATGTGCTTAGTTCTATCTAAAATCTATTTGTAAAAAGTGCCAGGTGGCAAAAGCAGGAGAAAAGTCCTGGCCAGTCAGAGCAGGTTTGCTGGAAGCGCCCATGTTCCTATTGGCTGCGCTGTTGCTGTACCTTCCAAGGAGCTGCAGGCAGGAGTCGTGGTCTCGGTCGGTGGTTGGCTGGGTGCCTGCCGACCATGGGGGAGCTGAAGCAGCCCTGTTCACAGGCAGGCAGCTGGAGAGAAAAAAAAATTGCAGGGTTTAAATAGCATAGAGGTAGGACAGGTTTAGATTGAGCAGTTTAACAAGACAAAGGAGAGTTAGACTTTTCAGCGCCAAGGAAGAGTTCTTGGATGGGGGTGCAGGAAGAGCAAGGAAATAATAGAACTTTAAGTAGTGGTGGACGAAGTGGGCTCAATCTGCTCTGTGAAGTGATTCACAGAGCAAAGGCGGATTCACGGAGTGCTCTGCAATGCGAAGCGGAGTACTTTGCGTTATATAATGAAGAACGCGAAGTGCATTGACAACAGCTACTTCGCATTACTCCGCCTCCACTGGTCACTTCTCTTTCAATTTTTAAGGCCAAGTACATTGGTGGCAGTTCACTTCGCCTTGTTTTTGAGCTCCGAAGGAGGATTTTGCAGTGATTCATGGGAGTTCGGGTCACATGGGCTCTATATTGATCTGCACAGCCTCAGTTCGAGGTAGTATGAGTAGGAAGGAGTAGGAGACAGTGTGCTCTGATAGCTGTCTGTAGGAATCTTTTAAAAGCTGTTCAAAAAGCATTTTTACTTTTTTTGGGGGGATCCAACTGTAGTTCATCGATTGTAGGAAACCCTCCTTTGCTCACATCATCGAGCGTTTTGTTTGTGTGTGGATTTTGAATGTAAATTTACAACATCGAGTGTGTATGGTGAAAGACAGTGAAGTGTGCTGTGTGGGGGAGGGGCGTATCTGTGTGTAGGTAGATTTAAGTTGGAGAACTAGTGATTTCTTTGTGTTTTGGCAATATTTGTGTTATATAACTGACTGTGTTACTGTACACATAGTAAAATTGTCAGTGATAGTACAAATTTTCTTGCTGCTTGTTGTGTGAATGTGGTGCAGCATTTCATAAGGTCAGGTTGTTTAAATTCCAAATTTATATTACATGGCACTGAGCACACTGAACGTTTGCATTTGCATCACATTCCTCATTCAGCATTGTACACAAAGTGCTCTGTGTTGTGTGTGCAGTGTTGCATGCATCAAATATAATAAACCTTTTAAAATTTGTGACACAGATCAGTGTAATTGCAACTAAGTGCAGCAGTGTGAACCTGCTATCCACTGCAGCTACCTGATTTTGTACTGCGATCGTGTTCTCTGTTCTTAGTGTTGCTGCTTGTAGTGCTGCAAAATCAGGATTGTCTGTATTCAGTGCCCCTCCCACGTTGAAAAGATATTTTTTACCAGACTGGATTGTTTTTGTGACCCCATCAGCACCACTGGTTACTGAAGTTGTTTTAATTCCGTGACAGTGTCACAACACAGTAGTCCCCTTATCTGTTGCTGAAGCCACAGTTGTTTATTTTGCTTCACATCCAGCTAGTGATAGTAGTGAGTAGCGACCCTCCAGTCACAAAGTGAACATATCAAAATCAGAATTTGGTAATAATATTGTGGTTGATCCCCCAAAATGTCTGCAAAGAGACATGCAGGTAAAGCTGTTTCTGGCCATGGCAATGTTGGCAGTAAGAGGGTCTGTGGGCGTGGTAGTAGTACGCGGACGGAGAAATGCATTGGTGATGTGAGGAAAGGTATTTCTCCTGCAATGTTTTTTACAGCCCAATCAGTAGCTTCACTGATAGTTGGAGGAGATGATGTTTTCCCAGCCGGTGGTGTTAGTGTTACTGGTGTTAGTGGTGGTGGAGGTAGTATTAGCATTGCTGCATCAAGTTCTAATTCTGACCAGTGTACCGTATCCAAACATATTGAGTGTGAAGCAGTGCAAGTGAGTGACAGAACAGATGATGTCATACTTCTCAGTAACATCCCATTAACTGAACCTGATTCTGATGATCATGTCCATGATAGCATACAATGTGATATTCCATCCACCATGGCACTTAACATCACTCATTTTCCATGCAACAGTGATTCACAGTGTGGTGAAAAAATATTACGTGATGGTGGTGTAGATGCTGATGATGAATGTGATGATGATGATGTTGCTGTTGTTGCAACATGCAGTCCACATGTTAGCATCCAAGCAGAAAATGTGGATGTGTGTGACAGTGACGTTGATGAATATGATGATGATTTAATTGACCCCAGTTGGGAACCGGAGAAAAAGAAATTAAAAGTGGCTGTGTCTGAAATTTCTGAATCTGTTTGCAGGAATCCCCACCCCTGTAAAAACTTGTGATGTACCGGTTTTAGTGGATGATGATGATGATGATGACAACCCAGTACTCAATATGATAGGTAGTTGCGGTGGTCAGTTGCAGTCCAGGTGAGCAGTGCCAGAAACATCACGTGCCTCCCCCCACTACAGTGCTTAAAATAACAGACTTAAATAAGCCACATCATCACGTACATGTTAAAAGCAGAGCATCACAGTCCCTTGTTTGGGATTTTTTTGTTCAAGATGCAAATGATGATTCAGTTGCAATCTGCCAGGTTTGCCATGTGCGTGTGAGTCAAGGTAAAAAGGGGAGCCATCTTGGGACAGGAGGACAGCATACGCATCTTAAGAATAGGCACTTGGCTCTGTGGACCCAGCACAAGCTGACAGCTAATACCAGACTTGGGCATTCACCCATATCACTGGTGGCAACCATAGCCAGCATGTTATCTCCTTACATGACTGTTAATCCCAGTAGGAAATTAAACGTGTGCAGTAGTGAGGCAAGAAGAGCAGAGGATTACTACAGGCATGATGATGATGAGGTGGAGGACCATAATAACTTTGAAATGTTGTCCAGTGCTGGTGAGAGTAGCAGTTTTTGTGGTGGTGGTGGTGGTGGTGGTGAATGCAGTATGTCTAGTGCAAGTGGTACATCAACCCCGGTTGGCAAATCCAGAAAAATAACATCATTTCTGGGTTTGTCATCATCACCTGTGCAACCGTCTTCATCAAATGTCCACACTCCACCCCCTGCCAAAGCCATTTTTCACAGAGCACAACCATTTGTGATCAACACACACCCTGTAAAATGTTTAAGTCAGCCCACGTTACAGAGTGCTTTTGAGCATAAGCTGAAGTACCCCCCCCCACACACTCATACAGTGTCACGTGAACGTAATGCTGCTGTAGCGGAAATGCTGGCAATTGATCTTTTGCCCTTCTCCTTTGTGGAGAATTCTGGGTTCCGGTGGTTTGCTGCCCGTGCCTGTCCAAAATGGAAATTCCCATCCAGGACATACTTTTCTACCCGTGCTGTTCCTGAGTTGTTCCGCACTGTCTCAGACTCAGTAAGGCATGCCCTTCAACATTCTTCCTCTCCATTCATCCATTTAAGAATGGATATGTGGACAAGTGGCAAAACAGCAGGGAGTTCATATCTGTGTATAACTGCACACTGGGTGCAGGTGCCGGGGGTTGTTTGTTTCATAGTTTGTTCAAGCAGTAAGACTTGCATCCATGAAGCTTGCCCTTTTATTTGATATATGTTAATTAAAACTTATATGCTGTCTCCCCAATATGTGAATCCAGATTATCCTTAAACTGATTCATAGTAGCACTACTGACCACAAATGCTGGTAAGGTATTCCAAGGTGTAACTACTCTTTGACTGAACCAGTGTCTTCTCAAGTTGTGTTTCCAGTTAGTTAGTTTAATTTGTTTGTTATGTCTTCTACTCCCGTACTCATCTGCTCTTAGAGTAATTCCCAAGTCAGCTAAGCTGTCAGCATCACTCATTGCTCTAAATAGTAGACACATGCCTCCCCTGAATCTTCTATATCTCAACGAGTATAATTTTAGAGCATGTGAATAGTAGTGTGAATAATCAGTGCAGGAAGGTGGATTGTCACGGTAGCAATCTTCCTGGAATTCGCCAGCTTGCAACAATTGCTATGCACAGTGTGATCTGTTCACACACTGGTGAGAACATGTTGGACATGGTATTGACTGAAATTGACAGATGGCTAAACCTTCTGTCCCTGAGAGCTGGGTTCATAGCAAGTGACAATGGGTCAAATGTGGTGAAATGCATCACGAATGGTGTTTTTTTTCATGTTCCATGCATGGCCCACTGTTTAAATCTTGTGGTTCAGAAGTTTCTGCAACACCCTGACATAAAGGAAATGCTGACCATTGCACCACATACCTGCTCTCACTTTTCAAGATCTGGAAAGGCCCGTGACCAACTGCGGCAGTTGCAGATACAAAACAGTCTGCCTCAGCACCGCTTGAAGCTGGAAGTTGTCACGTGATGGAACTCCACGTTATACATGGCAGAGAGGTTGTATGAACAATACAAAGCCATCACAGAATATCTTGTTATGCACACTAGCCGTGACAGTTCTGGGGCCTCCATGTCTATGACGACTGAACAGTGGTGCCTCATGGACTCAGTAATAAAAATTTTGTGGCCTTTTGAACATGCCACACAGGCAGTGAGTGGCGAGTCTGCCTCCATTAGCCAATCAATTCCACTGCTGCAGGTGCTGAGGCAGACATTGGTGAATGTACAGCATAGTCTTGATGTTGCCGGAGACGGTGGTAGCAGTACGTTGCTGCAACACATGCTGACAGTATTCGAACAGAATCGTCACATTGTGAGCATTCAGCGTAGTGATAACTTTGCCATGGCAACAATGCTGGACCCATGATACAAATGTGGAATTGCATCAGTACTGGAGGGAGGGCCTGAACAGGTAAAAAATATCAGTGGTCAACTGGTTCGCTTGGTTCATGGGGCACAGAAGTCACGTGCCAAGGTTTGCAAACCTCAGCAGCATAATCCAGCTGAAGGTGTAGCTGGAGGACCAGTAAGCATATCATGCAAGGGTAAGGGGACTGTAGTTCCTGGTGGTCTGTCATCCAAAGTGGTTGACATCAACCCACTTTGGGAGGCTTTGTCCCAAGTGGGTATTTGTGATATCAATGATTCCGGGGAACAGGCTGATGCATCAACAATCAGACTTAGTGTGGCACAGAGAATGGTTGAGTCATATTTGTCTGAAAACAGGCATCTGACAATAAGTGAAGATCCTATTTTGTACTGGAGTGGAAAGGTCAGTGAATGGCCAGAGCTGACTGCAGTGGCACTGAAGTACCTCACATGTCCACCCTCCAGTGTAAATGTTGAGAGGGTATTCAGCTCAGCAGGTGCAATAGTCAGGGATTGTCAGACAAACCTGTCTCCTACAAATGTTAGTTTGCTAACATTCATTAAAATGAATGAGAGGCACATAACAGCACAGACTGCAACCTCGGTATTCGTACCCCAGCCTAGTCATGGTGGTCTTGCTGATGTGGAAATGGAGCATCCTGGTGGCACTGGCAGTGGCTGCCTGAAATGGCCCACCACTGATGTAGATGATGACACAATGAAGAAAGAATTTCCCAGTGGTCAGACTTCAGACATTGATGACTGTGAGGGCAGTTTTCTTCATGAGGATAATGATGTGGTTAATGTTGGCAGGTTTTAACTGCAGTATTTAAAAGGCTGTGTATCCCACCCACCCCAGACCACCACCACCGCGACTGATGTTATCCCAGTCTGCTGCCATCATGAGTCTGTCTGCCCCCCCCGGACCACCACCACCACCGGGACTGATGTTATCCAAGTCTGCTGCCACACATGCAACATGCAGAAGTCGTTTCATTCCATGACCGTGACCATCATTAAGAACCGTACTCCAGAAGAACGCTGATGAAATCTGTGAAGAAAAAAAAAAAAAAACCATTACAGACAAAACTGAAAATATGATCCCCCTCCCCCCAAAAAAAGAAATACTTACCTTCATGTGCTTGAGAATTATCCAGTTCCATTTAAGTGCAAAAAATTCTCATTGAGCACTGGACGGTGCACAGCAACAGTTTGGAGACAGAGTCACCTGTGTGTGATGCAGAACAATAGCATGAATACATGTCCATGCCAAGTTTAGCCCCCCTCATCATCACCTACAAAATACACAACTATATATATATATATATATATATATATATATACATATATATACTCACCAAGGCTACTATTACTGTACATCCAAAGGGCACCTTTCAATCCATTTGAGATGATCACTTTTCACTTCTCTGCACACAAGTAGGATGCATTCTGAGCCTGCAGAAAAAATCTGGGGACTCTGTGCCACTGTTGTGTGCATGACTGAGTGCGCCATAAATTCTGGGGGACTTTCTATGTGCTGAAACATTCTCATTTCACTGTGTTACCACTTGTCAATTTTCTGGACACATGGAGGATGCATTCTGGGACTGCAGAAAAAATCTGGAGACTCTGTGCCACTGTTGTGCGCATAACTGAGTGCGCCATAAATTCTGGGGGACTTTTTATGTGCTGAAACACTCTAATTTCACTGTGTTACCACTTGTCAATTTTCTGGACACATGGAGGATGCATTCTGGGACTGCAGAAACAATCTGGGGACTCTGTGCCACTGTTGTGCACATGACTGAGTGCGCTATAAATTCTGGGGGACTTTGTATGTGCTGAAGCACTCTCATTTCACTGTGTTACCACTTGTCAATTTTCTGGACACATGGAGGATGCATTCTGGGACTGCAGAAAAAATCTGGGGACTCTGTGCCACTCTTGTGCAAATGACTGAGTGTGCCATAAATTCTGGGGGACTTTGTATGTGCTGAAACAGTCTCATTTCACTGTGTTACCACTTGTCAATTTTCTGGAAACATGGAGGATGCATTCTGGGACTGCAGAAAAGATCTGGGGACTCTGTGCTATTGTTCTGCAAATGACCAAGTGTGCCATAAATTCTTGGGGACTTTGTATGTGCTGAAACACTCTCATTTCACTGTGTTACCATTTGTCAATTTTCTGGACACATGGAGGATGCATTCTGGGATTGCAGAAAGAATCTGGGGACCCTGTGCCATTGTTGTGCACATGACTGACTGCGCCATAAATTCTGGGGGACTTTGTATGTGCTGAAACAGTCTCATTTCACTGTGTTACCACTTTTCAATTTTCTGGACACAAGACAGATGCCTTTTGCGGATGCAGAAAAATGAGGCACCAAAACAGCGCACATACATGAAACACGCAGACACTTAACAGAAGGAAGAGGCTCCAGAATACAAAGTGTAACATATACTGAAGACAACAAAAAAAGGGCATAATTGCAGACAAGGGTCAGGGATGGTGAAGGAATACATTTTATGGCACAGCAAGGAAGGTGGGGGGGGAACATGGTATGAGGAAACTAAACTAATGTGGGATCCTACGGTGATCCAGCAGCAGTTCCAGCATGGACATAATTTGAAGCTGATGTCCCTCTATGTCATCCAGCCGCTGCTCCACAGCACTCATCCTTTCGCTGTTCTCCTCAACAGCACTGCAGAGAACTGTCAAGTCAGACAGTGTTACACGCACTTCTCTGGCATCCACTCCTTCGACAAGCTGACCTGCTGGTGGTGGTGGTGGTGGGGGTGCTGGTGGAGCAACAGGTGCTGCTGTGGCCCTCCTCCTCTTCTTAGGGATGCCGCGCCCGCTATGCACAGCGGCACCCTCTGCCACGGAACGGCCAGCAGGTGCAGACATCGTCCGTTCTGTGGCAGCCTGCCACTCCAACTGGTGGTGATTAAACATATGGGTGTACTTGCCCCCAGTCCCCAGGTGACTCCCCCGGGGGCCACGGCGCACCTCCACCGCACATAGATGACACTTAACCACACTGCTGTCCCTCCGACATAGTCAAAAAACTGCCAAACAACGGAGGTGCAGGGAGGACTAGGCACAGGCAGGGGAGGACCAGATGAACTGGCAGTAGGCTGCTCACACTGCTCAACAGTTCTGATGGGGATCCACACCTGGGCCTGGGGGAACAGGCACATCCTGTTCCAAAGGACCTTGTGCTGGACTTGGTGGTGGTGGTGGTGGCAGTTGAATTGCCTCAGAGTTAGGAGGCGGGGCTGGTCCTGCTTCCAGGGGTTGGACACTCAGAAGTTTAGAGTGGTGCAAGACAAATGGGCACCCATGCCCCCCACGCACGCGCACGGTACAATGGCGCATACTACCACACTCTCCCAGAGCTGCCCCCGCCCCAGACATTCCCTCACTCTGCTGCATCTCACGACACAAGCACAACACACACACAGTCACACACACACACAAACAAACAACTAAGTAGGTAAGAAAAATAAAATTTACAGAAAGAACAAATTAAGTAAAAACCAGTACAGAAAAGGCTAAAAAGTGTAGCTTTTAAAAAAGCTGTTGGTTTAAGTATTAAATGTTAACTCTCTCTGCAATCAAAAAAACACTCCTCTCTCTAGTACACACACACTCCTCTCTCTCAGTCTGCACAAGAGAGAGTGAAACTGTCTGTGTAACTCACTTCCTTCCTGCCTGGCTAGAGAGCATGTGACTTACAGTACTGTAAGCCATGTGATCTGTGGGGGGGGCTTCCAATACTGAAACACCAAGTGGATCACTTAGAATCATAATGAGGAACGCGAAGTCCATTAAAAACAATGACTTCGCCTTACTTCGCATTCTCATTATGCCAACGCAAAGTGGTAATGACAAGGTGAAGTAAGCACTTTGCATTGCCCACTCCGTGTAGCGGAGTGGCAACGCGAAGTGCCCACTTCACGTGCACTTCGCCAGTGAATTTTAAATTTGCTGCATCTCCAACTGTAAGCACTTTAAAACAGTTGTAGAAATTACAAACCAGCTAATACAGTTGAAAAACTTCTATTAGACACTTGAAATGTGCTTAGTTCTATCTAAAATCTATTTGTAAAAAGTGCCAGGTGGCAAAAGCAGGGGAAAAGTCCTGGCCAATCAGAGCGGGTTTGCTGGAAGCGCCCGTGTTCCGATTGGCTGCGCTGTTGCTGTACCTTCCAAGGAGCTGCAGGCAGGCGTCCTGGTCTCAGTCGGTGGCTCGCTGGGTGCCTGACGACCATGGGGGAGCTGAAGTAGCCCCGTTCAAGGGCAGGCAGCTGGAGAGAAGAAAAAATTGCAGGGTTTAAATAGCAGAGAGGAAGGATAGGTTTAGATTGAGCAGTTTAGCAAGACAAAGGAGAGTTAGACTTTCGACGCCAAGACAGAGTGCTTGGATGGGGGGATGCAGGAAGAGCAAGGAAATAGAAGAGCTGTAAGCACTTTAAAACAGTAGTAGAAATTACAAACCAGCTAATACAGTTGAAAAACTTCTATTAGACACTTGAAATGTGCTTAGTTCTATCTAAAATCTATTTGTAAAAAGTGCCAGGTGGCAAAAGCAGGGGAAATGTCCTGGCTAATCAGAGCAGGTTTGATGGAAGCACCTGTGTTCCGATTGGCTGCGCTGTTGCCGTACCTTCCAAGGAGCTGCAGGCGGGTGTCCTGGTCTCGGTCAGTGGTTGGCTGGGTGCTGGAGTGGCTGAAGCAGCCCCGTTCAGGGGCAGGCAGCTTCCAAGGAGCTGCAGGCAAGCGTCCTGGTCTCGGTCAGTGGCTGGCTGGGTGCCTGCCGACTGTGGGGGAGCTGAAGCAACCCTGTTCAAGGGCAGGCAGCTTCCAAGGTGCTGCAGGTGGGCATCCTGGTTTCGGTCGGTGGTTGGCTGGGTGCCTGCCGACTGTGGGACAGCTGAAGCAGCCCCGTTCAAGGGCAGGAAGCTTCCAAGGAGCTGCAGGCGGGCGTCCTGGTCTCGGTCGGTGGATGGCTGGGTGCCTGCCGACCGTGGGGGAGCTGAAGCAGCCCCATTCAAGGGCAGGCAGCTTCCAAGAAGCATGTCACCACCTGTTAAAATTCTTCTAAAGGCAAGGTGATCTGCTGCTTGGACATTCATTCAAAACACACACATTCCATTCAGACAGTTATAGACCCACTGCAGGATAGATCACAATGGCTGATTTCAGCACTTTAGTCGCTCAACATACAAACCAAGAGGCATTCATACCCAGACCGGAGAACAAATGCACATTGAAAGAAAACTGCACTTTTTTTCTCACAGAAGCTAGTTTTTCCATACACTGTAAAATACAATGTCTGAATAATGGTGATCAATCATGGACGTAATTACCTCTCATGGTTGCCATGACAACTGTAAACCCCTCGAACTGCACTATTTACTTTACTCTGGTTTACTTGATTGTCCTGGCAACTGCTAGATTCCCTGCAGGGGGAGGGCCTCAAACAGTTGGTACAACAACCCACAAGAGGCAGGGCTATCCTGGATCTAGTACTGATTAACAGGGAAAGGATCACAGTTCTCCAGGTAGAAGGTTACCTGAAGGCCAGTGACCATCACATGGTATGGTTCAATTTGGCCACTAGAATTAAATCATCCCATTCCAGGTCAAAAATATGGGACTTCAGAGGAGCTGACTTTGATAAGATGGCCAGCAGAGTTAAGCTAGCCCTGGAAAGATGAAATACAGGTGAGAGGGTACAGGCAAAGTGGGCAAGCATTAAGGATGCAATACTCAAAGCAACATCTCATTGTGTTAGGGAGAAAAGCAAGAGCAAAAGAAGGAGGAAACCATTTTGGTTCTCAAAAACAGTTGCGGAAAAGATCAGAGTCAAAAGACCGGACTTCAGAAAATATAAGGGAATGCAGCGGGATGAAGATAAGGAGGCATACCAAACTTCCCTAAGGGAAGCAGGGAAGGCAGTAAGGCAGGCAAAGGCCCAAACTGAGAAACACTAGTACAAACAGTAAAAAGGGACACGACTTTCTATAGATACATTAGTGAAAGGAAAAAGTCCAGAGGGGGTATTGCTAAGATCAAAGGGGATAAGGGGGAGTGTGTGGAGGAGGACCAAGGAAAAGTATCTATACTAAATAGATACTTCTGCTCAGTATTTACTGAGGAGAAGGTAGGGCAGGGCCCACAGCTCAGCACCATGGACACGGGGGAGGGGCGGTGTACATAAGTCCCTTCACAAAAGATAGGGTCCTATAGGACAAGGCAATTGGACCTGATGGCAACATCCAAGGGTACTAAAGGAGCTAAGGGTGGAACTAGCAGAGCCATTAGCAGAATTGTTTAGTGAGTCTCTGAGCATAGGAGAGTTCCCAGAAGACTGAAGGAGGGCTCATGTGATCCCGCTCCACAAGAGTGACAGCAGGGAGGAGGCAGAGAACTACAGACCAGTCATTCTTACTTCAGTAGTGGGCAAGATTATGGAGGCACTCCTTAAGGAAAGGATAGTACAACACCTGGATTCCATAGGAACACAGGATCCAAGACAGCATGAGTTTACAAAAGGAAGGTCCTGTCAAACTAATCTCATAGATTACTTTTACTGGGTAACCAGACTGGTGGACCAAGGGGGTGCAGTTGATGTCGCCTACCTTGACTTCAGCAATGCTTTCGATACTGTTCCAAGAAGAAGATTGATTAATAAGCAGGGTAGGCTCGGGGTGGGTCAGAAGTTGGTCAACTGGGTGGCAAACTGGTTGGCAGGAAGAAAACAGAGTGGTGGTAAATGGTATACAGTCAGAAGAGATGCAGTTCACAAGTTGGGTACCTGAGGGATCAGTCCTGGGGCCAGTCCTCTTCAATATCTTCATCAGTGACATTGCAGATGGACTAGAGGGTAAGGTTTGCTTGTTTACAGATGACACCAAGATCTGCAACAGAGCAGATGATCCAAATGGGGTGGGCAGAATGAGAAGAGATCTGGAAAAACTGGCAAAATGGTCGGAAGAGTGGCAACTGGGAGTTTAACGCAAAGAAGTGCAAGATGATGCACATAGGGAAGAGAAACCCTGAAGCTACCTATAGGTTGGGAGGAAAGTTGCTGGCAATCACAAGGAAAGAAAGAGACTTGGGCATCATCATCACAGGTGAACTGAAATCATCCAAGCAGACCACTAAAGCAGCAGGCAAGGCTAGAGGGATGTTAGGGTGTATTAGTAGGGGTATCACCAGTTGTAAGAGGGAGGTAATAATCTCTCTTTACAAGACACTGATTAGGGCCCCATCTGGAGTACTGCGAACAGTACTGGAGGCTGCACCTGCACAAGGACATTAACAAAATGGAAGCAGTCCACAGAAGGGCAACCAACGTGGTACAGGGACTGCATCAGAAAATACATGAGGACAAATTAACAGAGCTCAGTATGTATACCCTAGAGCAAAGGAGGGAGAGAGGTGATATAATTGAAACATTCAAACATCTTAAGGGCATTAACAAGGTGAAAGAGTCTAACATGTTTCAATATAAGAAAGATAGTAGGACAAGAGGACACAGGGAGGTGAGGTGCCTACCAGGTGCCATGGCATGGAGGGATGGAAGGAAGATCCTGGGGATCACTGGGAAGGCAAGACGGGAGGGTGAGCTGGATGTCATTATCCACCTAGGTACTAATGACCTGGCAAATGGGGAGCCAAAGGAAGTTCAGGAAGAGTTTAGGAAATTGGGGAAGGGTCTCAAGCAAGTAGCTACTTCTGTCACTTTCAGAAGTACTACCTGCAAGAGGCAAGGAGAGCATAGGGGTGCATGCACCAGGAACTTAACTCATGGTTGAAGAACTGGTGCTGTGAGGAAGGGTTTGGATTCATTGGTGACTGGAGACCTACCTGGAGGGATGGAGGTTTGTTCAAGCCTGATGGTCTGCATCCATCCTGGAGGAGAATCCAAGCACTCAATGATAAGTTTAAATGCTACATTGACAAGTATTTAAACTAGCAAAGGGGGGTGGCAGGCCAGCAAGGAGGGTACCTACTTGCTCACCCCCCACAGCTAGCAGTGGAACCAGTGAACCAGAGGAGTGGCTGTCTCTACAAAGCAGTGTGCAAAAGATGGAGATTAGCGCCCAAGAGGTGGATAGCCAGAAAGGGGGCAAAATTCAGCAGAAGGGCAGACAGCAAGGAGAACCAGGGATAAAGGACAACCAAGGAAGGGGCTGGAGTAAAACAGTGAAACAGTCTATGGAGGTCAAATCATGGAAAACCATGTGTGCAAATGCCAGGAGCCTTAGCAACAAGATGGAAGATCTGGAGACTGTCAAGGTGCAGTCAGACCTGGACATTGTGGCCATCACTGAAATCTGGTGTAATGATAACCATGACTGAGAGATGGCCATACCTGGCTACAACATATTCAGAAGAGACAGGGCAGGCAGGAAGGGAGGAGGTATGGCACTGTATGTGAAAAATGACGTAAGGGCCACAGAGATCCAGGAGGAACAAAATTGGGGTGAGATATTGTGGGTTAAGCTGGAAAGGAAAATGGGGCCAGCCATCTGCACAGGTGTGGTCTATATACCACCAGCCCAGGAGGAAGAAACAGATAGGGAGCTGATGCCAGCCATCCAAAGGATGGCAGACAAGGAGGAGGTAGTACTGGTTGGAGACTTCAATATTCCAGACGTGGACTGGAGCATCCCAGCAGCAGCATCAACTAGGAGCAGATTTATCCTGGACTCCCTTCAGGGTGCCTTCCTCAGGCAACTGGTCATGGAACCAACTCGGCAGAAGGCAATACTGGACCTTGTGCTCACAAACAGGGACAGTGTGGTGGGGGTACAGTGGGGGGAGCACCTGGGGAACAGTGACCACTCAGTCATTGTGGTTTGAAATCACAGAAAGAGCAGAATCAAACCACACAAAAACACGTATCCTGGATTTTAGGGGACAGACTTGGGAAAATGGGAGATACTTGAAAGAGGCATTAAGGGAAATGGGGCAGGAATCAGGGGTTGAGGAACAGGGCAGTATTTAAAATGGGATTACAAGAGCAACAGAAGTATGCATTAAGCAGGTTAGCAAGAGGAAAAGGAAGAGGAGATCATTATGGTTTTCCAAAGAGGTAGCAAAGAAAGTGAAAGCCAAAAAGATTGCATTCAGGCAATACAAAAAGACACAGGCAGAAGGGGATATGGAGAAATACCAGAAGAAGCAAAGGAGGCAGGAGGTCAGTAAGGGAAGCCAAAGCTCAGACAGAAGAACACATTGCAAAATCAGTGGGTAGAGGACAAAACCTTTTACAGGTACATAAGGAAAAAGAAAGGCAAAGGAGGGATAGTGAGACTGAAGGGGAGGATGGGGCCATGAGAGGATGACAACAGTAAAGCTAACATATTGAACAGGTATTTCTGCTCAGTCTTTACTGAGGAAGAAGAGGGTAATGGGTCTGAAGGGGTACAAGGTGAGAATGGTGCAGAAATGGACACAAGTCCCTTTACACGAAGAAAGGGTCCTGAAGGAACTGGAAGTAATAAGAGTTGATAAAGCAATGGGGCCAGATGGGGTGCACCTAGGGTCCTTAAAGAACTAAGAGAGGTGGTGGCTGAACCTCTGGCTATCCTGTTTAGCTGATCACTGGAAACAGGGGAGGTACCCAAAGACTGGAGGACAGCAGATGTAGTCCCCTTATACAAAAGTGGGAACAAAGAGGAAGCGGGGAACTACAGACCAGTCAGCCTCACCTCGGTAGTGGGAAGATCGTGGAAGCACTACTGAAGGAGAGATTGGTGGAACATCTGGTTGTCAATGGACTACAGGACCCAAGGCAGCATGGTTTCACCAGGGGAGGTCATGTCAGACCAACCTCGTTGAATTTTTGACTGGTGACTAGGGAGGTGGATCAGGGAGGGAGTGGACATGGCCTATCTGGACTTCAGCAAGGCCTTTGACACTGTGCCACATAGAAGACTATTACACAAACTGGGGAATATGGGTGTGGGCAGGACAGTAGTGTGGTGGGTAGGTAACTGGCTGGGTGGCAGGACACAGAGGGTGGTGGTAATGGCTGTCACTCCACAGAGGAGGAGTGACCAGTGGGTACCATCAGGGATCAGTGCTGGGACCGGTCCTATTCAACATCTTCATCAGTGACATTGCGAGGACCTAGAAGGTAGAATTTCACTGTTCGCTGATGACACAAAGCTCTGTAACAGAGTAGACACACCAGAGGGTGTAGACAGAATGAGAAGGGACCTGCAGAAACCTGAAGAATGGTCGAGGTTGGCAGTTGAAATTCAGTGCAAAAGTGCAAGATAATGCATATGGGGCACAAAAACCCTGGCACAATATATCAGTTGGGGGTGAGGATATATCATGCACCAAGCAGAAAAGGGATCTTGAGGTTATCATCTCTGATGACCTTAAGGTAGGGAAACAGTGTGACAAGGCAGCAGGTAAAGCAAATAGGATGCTGGGATGCATAGGCAGGGCATCACCAACAGGAAAAGGGAGGTCATAATTCCACATACAAGACACTAGTGAGGCCCCACCTGGAGTACAGTGTACAGTTCTGGAGACCTTACCTATGTAAGGACATAGACAGGGTAGAGAAGGTTCAGAGGAGGCAACAAAGATGGTGCATGGATTGCATCACAAGTCCTATGAGGACAGGTTGAAGGAACTGAACAAGTACTCCTGGAGGAGAGGAGGGAGAGAGGGATATGATAGAGACATACAAGTATCTTACAGGGAGGAACAGGTGCAGGAATACACTATTTTAAGCGAAAAAGATGTTTCAGGACTAGAGGGCATGGGATGAAGTTGGAGGAGGACAATTCAGAGGAAACGTGAGGAAGAATTTCTTCACAGAACCGGTGGTGGACAAGTGGAACACCCTGCCAGAGGAAGTGGTGGGGGCTGAAACAATCACGGGATTTAAGAATGCATGGGATAGACATAAAGGAATTCTGGAGGTCAGGGGTAAGGGGCAACAGACTTCTAGGAAAACATAAACTGAACTTACAAGCTCAAATGGGCAGACTGGGTGGGCCACAGGCCCTTATCTGTTGACACTGTCTATGTATCTATGTATCTGTGTATGAGATTAGAGGGAGGTCGATTAAGGGGTAATGTGAGGAAGTTCTTTTTCACAGAAAGAGTGGTGGATGCATGGAATAGCCTATGTCAGAAAGTGGTGGATATGAATACAGTGCAGGGCTTCAAACCGGCATGGGATAGGCATAAGGGAGCAATAAAGATGAGTATGAATAAACAGGCCATTGACCGAGTAAAGGCTTATGGCACATTCATAAGGTAGATAAAATGGGCAGACTGTATGGCCCTTGCAGTCTTTATCTGGTATTAACTTCTATGTTTCTATTACATCGTGGTTAACCACTGTTACTCAGACATTATCCTTTATGTATTGCCGGCTGCAGTAATAGCTGACTGTACTCAAGAGACGTGGTATATAATTGGGTGTTTGAAGGGGGGCTATAGTGGGATTTTTTGCTTTAGTTTTGACAACTTTTTCAAGAACATCAAAAGCTAGTTATTTTGATAGTGATATTGGCTGTTTGCAGTGTAACAGCCCCTTGACTCATATGGGCTTTTTCCAGAGCCTTCAGATCCCTCCTAGACACACCTCTGAGGGTGCCGGCCTGTGTTCACTGGATGACTGGGTATACAGGAGATGAATGGCGCAGAGCCTCCACCTGGGGAAGTGAGAAGGGAAACCTGTTTGATAAATTGCAGGTTACCACCCCCCCCGGAAAATACAAAATCTGCCCCCACAGCCAGTGCCTCACATAATAACACTCCCCACTTTTCAGTAAGCCACAATGACAAGATATAAAATGAACCAATAACGCTATTTATTAAGGGGAGAAGGAAAAAAGGGAGACTAGCCCAACACAGCAATTTAAACTCTCTACTATAAATAACTGTACCCCGATTTCTCCCACACCTCTCACCTGCGGGTGCACATGGCTTTTCTCATACTGCCCTTTTTGCAAGTCGCAGATTAGTTGTGTTGGGTAGCTCACCGGGGTGATGGTTCTAAAGGCTGGGTTTTGGAGGTTTAAACAGTCTATGAACTTAGAAGAAACACTTTTGTTGGGATCTAATAACTTTAAACTGTAGAAACACTTGGAATTTCAAGCCTGGGCTTAGCTAAACTAGTAGAGTTCTGCCCAGGACCAAACCCCCTATTCCTGACTAGCTAGCTATCTAAATAAGAGCTCTTCTGTGCTGCAGCCCAGAGGTACTTACAGTTTGTTGAGGGGGTTTCAGCAGGCTCACTTTGGATGGTATCATGAAGATATCAATGTTGGTGGTGTACCACAGTCACAGGACTGGCTGAAGAATTGAAAAACGCTGGGCTTCATCTGTCTGACCGTTCCAAACTTTGCCTCATAGGCCTTTGTGGACAGTGTTCACCAGGCAGGCCTCTTGACATCTTCTTCTCTGGTCTTCTTCTCTGATGTTTTGGGGGACAGGGCAGGCTAGATGTCCCCTAGACTTGCCGCTTCCTCACACTTTTCAAACACACTGGCAGCTGGGCTTTGGCTGAGTCTCTAGCCCCAACTTGTACAGTCACTCTGCTTGCAGCAACACAGCAGTGTCAAAACACTTGTCCCTCCAAGGAGGATACAAGTTGCTCAGTCTCTTTTATTCTGGCTGCAATATTTCTTTTCCCACTGCTGCTAAATCTCTTGCTCTCTGCTGCAAAAATCTCTTGCTCTCTGCAGCCAAATCTCTTGCTGTCTGCAGGCTGCAATTTGCAGTCACAAACTCACTGCAGCAGGTTTGATTCTTGCTCAGACCTGGTCTGTGGCTTGGCCTCTCATCCCTGCAGATAAAGGTTCTCACAGGCGCTTTGCCTCTCTATTGGGTTTTGGAGCCAAATAGGCCAATTGGCAGGTGAACAGCCTTTTGGGCTAAGTACCCCACCCAGTCTCTCCTCCTTTGAGTCTCTGGCTGATCCCCCTTTTGGTGGGCTGCCAGGGGTATTTATAGTTTTCTCAATCTCCCCCTCTGGCTGGCTGCTGCATTCCCAGTCATTGTTTAGTGTCCTTTGAACTTTACCCAGTGATCCCCATGCTATCAGAGTCCCATTGGGGCTGCCATGTTAATTTATATTTTCCCCATCATATTTCAGTCCCTTATATTTAATTGCATGTCTTTCAAAGGGCAGAAACCATTTTTCCTATGTCTGGAGGCATCCCGGTACTGATCCCCAGCCCCACTGCCTGCCCTGGAGCAGGTGATATTATTAAACAGTGTCTGAAAACACTTTGGGAGCTGTGGCTCCTTTCATTTTGACTGTCTGCCAGCCACACGTGCATACAGTGCATTGTGGCCATCTTGTTTATTTACATCGGCAATGCACGTTTGGAGCTCCACTGGACTGCTGAATCTCCTCCCAGAGCACCCAGAGTTGTGGAAACATGGATTGGAGCATGGCCTCCATCTGTACATGGGGCTGAGAGACCAAAAATGAGTGACCAAAGCTACAAGGACCAAACTGGGTCCACCAGCCTGAATCCCACCTAAGACCACTTATAGGAATGCCTTGGGGTCTGAGCTTCACAAGGTAAGCCCCAACATGGGGAGGCTTACAGTAACATGTCAAAGGAGGCTTTAAAAGCAGACAGTAGTGTCAAAATGACCGTCAAAATGCACCAGAATGCATGTAAAACCTGATATTTGACCCCCAGCCTGTGGGGGTGGGGTGGGGGTGCATGGTTTGTGGAGACCCAACACTTTAAAATTTAACACTTCACCACTACTTGGCACAGAGGTATATTCAGCAGTTTTGGCAATGCTGAACTGCCTCATTTGCAGTGAGGTTCAATACTGCCAAAACTGTGCCCTTATCCCCACACAATGGTCACCCTCACCTCAATCAGTCATCCTGCACTGCTTTTAGAGTACTTGTGATCGTGTTATGACAGTCAAATAATTGCTGGCCAAGCAGGTGAGCAGACAGCTGTGCTGGTTGCCACTTTGAATGCTGGTTACCTGATCAGGTGGGTGTGAGGAGAAGGGTCTTCAGCGAGTGGGATGGGAGTGTGCTGTTGCCCCTTCTGTGGGGGCAGGGGTCTATTACTCAGGCAAGATTGAGATACTTACTGAATACATAACATGAATGACCAGGCAATCATGGGTGGGGGAACTACTAGACCACCAGGTTTGGGATAATTAACATGAACGGTTGGGCGATCAAGGGGTGGAGAGACTGCTAGACCACCAGGATATTAATCTACCATGACATGATGTACAGTGGAGTAGCTGTGCACTTATTCTGAGCTTATAATGGGCATGCTAATGCTCCCTAATGCCTTGCATGATCAGTGAGCTCATTAGCATGATAATCATGATAGGACTGAATATGGTACACAAGAGCCCTCGGACAGGACCATGATAAGTCTGGGGCTATGGAGGCACAGTGCCTAATCACTATGCATTACTTTGACACAGATCCATATTCAGACAGTTTTGTGCTCTGGTTGGAGTGCATTAACTGTCTGAATATAGCCCCTGAGCCAGCAGTACACTACTTTCCATGCAGTGTTCCTGTCTGCATGTTTTCACTGCTGGCTCTGAATATGGGGTCCTTAGGCCTGCTTTCTCATACAGTGGCAATTTTACCTTACAATGATTACCCACTGTTTACTAGGCCTATTTGTAGTATTTTGGTTTATACAACACACGTTTGGTAAATGTCCCCTGATAAATTTATTATGCTATCTAACCTCCAGATCAACATTTTTGATGCCACAATCAATTTCCTTGACTTTTGCACAGAACAGAACCAATCAGAGAGCAACTATCATGATACTGATGATATCCTAATACCACACTGGAGTCAGCAGTCCAAATGATACAAAACAGTCAAATCTTCACACAAAAATCTGATTTAAAAAGTACGGTAATAACCGTTGCACTGATTCTATGTAAGTCTAATACACAATAGCTTAACTCAAAATACACAGCTTATTACCACTTGAGGGGACACAACTTTTCCTAGCTCACACGCCGCTTTGCCACTCATAAATTATGGTCTTGGCCCCCAATACTTTAGGTAAATTGTATATTTTGAGTCAGGCCATACTGTATCCCCTATTTATTGGGTTCAATATACTGGATTGCCCCACAGCACCTGAAAAACAGGCTGTATAGTATTGTCTCCATAGAGACTGGTGGCAGACACACATAACATAGATGTTCAAACAGGGGAACAACACAGGGTTTTATTAATTTATCTATTACTGAAAATGAGAACTGCCACCTCTGTCATAGTTCCATTTTTTGGGCACATAAATTTAGTCTTTCAAATTTCCATCTAGTTCTGGACTGTTGTGACTACCCTACCAAAATGTATTCCTAAAATTGTGATTTTCTCCCTATGATCTCTTATTTATTTATTTTATTTAGTTTTGTTGACCGGGTAAGTGCACTAGACAAATCCTGCCTATTTTCAGGCATGACCCGGGGGAGAGGGATACAGATGAATGCCAACTGACCTTGAACCAGATTAAGCTGTTGGTGGTATTTTTAGTGAATGAGGGAAATTTGACCAGGACACCGGGGAAATTCCCCTACTCTAATCTCTAATACCTGCCCATGAAAACTTGCTGGCCTGAACCAAATCATAATGCCACACTTCTATTTTCATTTATCATTAGATTAGAAAATATTCAAAAGAGTTCTAGTTCTTTAAGCACCCTTTGCAAGGAGGTGTCATCTGTCACCAAGGAGTACAATTCATCTACCTATGCTGATACTTGACAAGATGCTGAAGATGTACTAGATCAACCATGAGTACATGCAGAAGAGGGCTTAATGGGACACTGTCAACCCCCTCAGGCCTCAAAGTGTTTCTAGTTTTGAAAACACATTTTAAAATTGGTCACAGTCTGTAGAGATTGCTGATGTAACTGGTAGTGTGATTCTGATTCCTTTTTATGGTTGCTTGAGCGCATATCCGAGCAAATGTATTGTGAGAGTAGAAGAGTAGTGGGCTTCAGAAGCATGTCACTGTTGCATCCAATGTAGCTCACGCTACAGGAGGCTTGACAATGACAGGCCAATAATCAGTAAGGCTGATTATCATGCTGTTCTGCTGGGTGGGCCACATCCTTTCATCTACATGACACCACCCAGCAATCAGCAGAGTGATGTTCTATTGCTCCCTTTGGAATTCAGTGAACCAAGTTCATTAACTCTACCCTGTTATATAGAAATTAAATTAAGCCAGATTACATGGCATGTGATTCCAGCAGCCCCTTAAAGTACTTCAATGCATTCGCTCCACTAAGCACAGTTTGCTGCAGAGATTTTCTTGGACCGCTGTTATTCTCCATCTTTCTCAATGACCTCCCTTCCGCCTGCACATCCACATCCATTCACATGAATGTGGATGACATGATTCTATATACCTCCAGCCCTTCCACTGCTGACATGGTGCACAGACTGCAACTCGACTTTGACCAAGTTCAGCTCTGGTTAGGCTCAAACCAGCTATTTCTGAATGTCAAGAAGATCATCTCCATGTCCTTTGGCACAAGGCAGAAATTCTCTAGGCTCCCCTTCCCTTCCTTCCCTCCTTCCACACCCTAGATGGGTCCCCACTGGAGGATGTCACCACCTTCAGGTATGTAGGAGTTTGGCTTGACCAACGCCTCAACTTCTCTGGCCAAGTGGATGCTATTATCAAAAAATTGTACCCCAAGCTTGGCGCCTTGTACAGAAACCATGACTACATCCCTTTGCCGGCCCGCCATACTATTATCCAGAGAATGATCCTCCCAATCTTTGATTATGGTGATGTGGTCTACAGTGCCACCCCTGCCACTTCTCATGCTAGATTGGACACTTGACTGTCCCCTCACACTCATCGCTGTTCTCTGTACCAGTCTTCATCATTCCGTCTTTTGAAGACAGGAACCGCTCCCATCGTGTTAACATTGCTCTCAAATTCTGGTTCAGTTCCCTCCCCACCTACCTCTCTGACTCCCTTTCCCTTCCCCCTCCTTCCTCCCACGCTCTCAGGAGGTTCAATGTCCGGACCCTGGCTGTCCCTTCCACCTCAATGGCCATCAGCCAAGCTACTTTCAGCCACCATTTCCCTGAGCTATGGAACTCCCTCCCTTATGCAATCTGGAATGCCCCCTCAACTCAAGTCCTCTCCTGCTTCCTCCACAGCCTCATCTCCCCCTCCTACAACTGCTCCTAATCTTTTGCCCCCTCCTCCAGTACCCACACCTCCCTCCCCTGAATTCAAGCTCTCTGTGATTTCAGAGTATTTCATCTAGTAGCTAGGCACTTTGCACTATGTAAACAAACACAGCTGTACTTTCGTTATATTGTAACTATATCTGATGTTGTCTGTTATATCATGCATTGTATGAATCCACCCCCACCCCACCCCACCCCGGATACATCTGGAAATGAGCTGATTGCTTAGTATGCCTTTCCTGGTGAAACTTTTAAATAAATAAATAAACATTTTGCATATATTTATAGAATTGCCACCTGTCCCGTTGGAACATGAAGCAACAGCAAGTTTGGTAGTGTAAGGAAAGGTCAGAGGTCAGCCACTTGACAACTACCTAGAAACATCTGGGCTTGAAAGGAGGGATGTGATGGACTGAGGTTTTGGGAGAGAGAGAGAGAGGACAACCAACTGAGCATGTCAAACCAATATGAGAAGAACCGAACCTAGGAGGGTTCCGTGTCTGTCAGTCATGTCTATGGAAATGAATGCTACAGCCCCATAGAGATGAAGCCCACATACACACGGTAATAGTCTGACTGCTCCATAGAATTAATAATATTATTAGAAGTAATAATATGTATGCTATGCACCAAATTAATAATTTTGGACTTGTAGACATTTCCACAGAATGCTATTACTCCCTTTGGAACTCAGTGGACCAAGCTCAGTAACTCTACCCTGCTGTAAAGAAATTAACTGCAATCTGACTGCATAGTGTGTGATCTCAGTGGCCCCTGAAAGCACCTCAGAAAAGTCACTCCACTAAGCACAATTCACTGCAGAGGTTTTACATTTATTTATTGAACTACAGCCTGTGCTGTTGGAAGATGAAGCAATGGAGAGTTTGGTAGTGCAGGGAAAGGCCAGAGGTCAGCCCTTAAAAACCACTCATGTTGTCTTACAAATGGCCAGGCTTTTAAGGAGGAAGGTTATGGGCCAAGGTGCTAGCAGAGAAAAAGGACAAGAAACAGAGCTTTATGCTGTCTGGTTAAAAGCAGTACAATACAACGAGTGTGAACCCTCTCTCCAGCTCCAAAGGGGTGAAGCTGTTGTGTGAACTGTGCCAAAGTCCATCCTTCATTCAATACACCATGTGCAGGGTCATCTACTACTGCTGAGTAAAGATTTATGATCCAGTACCTTCAACTACACAGTGCCAGTGACTCAGCAGGTAGCACCCTCACCTCTGAGGCTGGAAGATTGGGAGTCTGTGGGTTTTAGCCCCACACTAGGAACTTGGGATAAATCCCAATACTAACACTAGTGCATCATGAGAGGGATACTGCACTTCTGAGGTGTTGTCTTTCAGATGAGACGTTAAACCAAGGTCCCATCTGCCTGTTCTGGTGGTTGTTCAGGTGGATGTTAAAGGTCCCATGGCACTTCTCAAAAAGAGTGGGAGAATTTGCCCAGTGTCCAGGCCAAATTTCCCCCCCATTCACTAAAAATACCACCAACATATTAATTTGACTCTTTATGTCAGTTTGCATCTGTATATTCCCCTCTCTCATGGAAGGAGGCTGGAAATAGGCAGAATTGCCTAGTCCTCCTTTCCCGGTCAGCAAAAACTAAAAACAAAAGTTTTATTCCTCCACTCCACAATATTCAATATTCAAAGATGTTTCAGCTGTTGGTTAAGAATATGATTTTATATTAATTTTTTACGCTGGAAAATCATTAATTTTTTTCTTTTGCTCAAATATTTTCTGGACAGTGTGTGGTGTCCATTGTTAAATCCACAAACACAGTACTCTGAAAAGTGTTTAATAAACTGTATACTGCAATTAGCCCAAACAAAAACATTGTTATATCCTTTTTTATGTTTGCACTCCTGAGTGAAGCAAACATATTGTTAGACTTGGTTTTCTCACTGGGGCTTGAGGTTATTGCATGGATCACTGCACAGTGAAGTTCTCCTTGGGGCCTCCCTGTAGTCCTGCCCCTTTGGAGATGGTTCAGTACTGCCCTTTAAGAGGGCTTAGGCCAGAATGACTGCAGGCAGTACTAGACATTTTGGAGATGATGAAAGCACATGAGATGGGACTGGAGAATGTGGTATTGACCTACAGTATAATAAGGTAATTACTGGGGCCTTCAACTCCATAGCACCTACCTGTGTATAACCCCAGGTCTCTTGCTTAGGTTCCCATGGTTGGATGGAGAGCTCAGGGGGCTATGTGTTGGAGGTTACAGAACTGTTGCAAAAGGTCCAGAGCTCAGGAGGACAAACTGGCTTTGATGATTCCTTATGATGAACATCGAAAGGTAATCTCTTATAAGAAGGTATTATTTGTGTCCAGGGAGATTACAGCTGGGAGAAATCAACAGACTCAGTTCTTCTATACTGTGGATAGGTTAATAAACACAACCTGTCTTCATCTGATAAGAACAGGTACATCAGCTAAGTACTCCACAATATTCAATATTCAAAGATGTTTCAGCTGTTGGTTAAGAATATGATTTTATATTAATTTTTTACGCTGGAAAATCATTAATTTTTTTCCTTTGCTCAAATATTTTCTGGCAGTGTGTGGTGTCCATTGTTAAATCCACAAACACAGTACTCTGAAAAGTGTTTAATAAACTGTAGACTGCAATTAGCCCAAACAAAAACATTGTTATATCCTTTTTTATGTTTGCACTCCTGAGTGAAGCAAATATATTGTTAGACTTGGTTTTCTCACTGGGGCTTGAGGTTATTGCATGGATCACTGCACAGTGAAGTTCTCCTTTGGGGCCTCCCTGTAGTCCTGCCCCTTTGGAGATGGTTCAGTACTGCCCTTTAAGAGGGCTTAGGCCAGAATGACTGCAGGCAGTACTAGACATTTTGGAGATGATGAAAGCACATGAGATGGGACTGGAGAATGTGGTATTGACCTACAGTATAATAAGGTAATTACTGGGGCCTTCAACTCCATAGCACCTACCTGTGTATAACCCCAGGTCTCTTGCTTAGGTTCCCATGGTTGGATGGAGAGCTCAGGGGCTATGTGTGTGAGGTTACAGAACTGTTGCAAAGGTCCAGAGCTCAGGAGGACAAACTGGCTTTGATGATTCCTTATGATGAACATCGAAAGGTAATTCTTATAAGAAGGTATTATTTGTGTCCAGGGAGATTACAGCTGGGAGAAATCAACAGACTCAGTTCTTCTATACTGTGGATAGGTTAATAAACACAACCTGTCTTCATCTGATAAGAACAGGTACATCAGCTAAGTACTCCACAATATTCAATATTCAAAGATGTTTCAGCTGTTAGTTAAGAATATGATTTTATATTAATTTTTTACGCTGGAAAATCATTAATTTTTTTCTTTTGCTCAAATATTTTCTGGACAGTGTGTGGTGTCCATTGTTAAATCCACAAACACAGTACTCTGAAAAGTGTTTAATAAACTGTAGACTGCAATTAGCCCAAACAAAAACATTGTTATATCCTTTTTTATGTTTGCACTCCTGAGTGAAGCAAACATATTGTTAGACTTGGTTTTCTCACTGGGGCTTGAGGTTATTGCATGGATCACTGCACAGTGAAGTTCTCCTTTGGGGCCTCCTGTAGTCCTGCCCCTTTGGAGATGGTTCAGTACTGCCCTTTAAGAGGGCTTAGGCCAGAATGACTGCAGGCAGTACTAGACATTTTGGAGATGATGAAAGCACATGAGATGGGACTGGAGAATGTGGTATTGACCTACAGTATAATAAGGTAATACTGGGGCCTTCAACTCCATAGCACCTACCTGTGTATAACCCCAGGTCTCTTGCTTAAGTTCCCATGGTTGGATGGAGAGCTCAGGGGGCTATGTGTTGGAGGTTACAGAACTGTTGCAAAAGGTCCAGAGCTCAGGAGGACAAACTGGCTTTGATGATTCCTTATGATGAACATCGAAAGGTAATCTCTTATAAGAAGGTATTATTTGTCCAGGAGATTACAGCTGGGAGAAATCAACAGACTCAGTTCTTCTATACTGTGGATAGGTTAATAAACACAACCTGTCTTCATCTGATAAGAACAGGTACATCAGCTAAGTACTCCACAATATTCAATATTCAAAGATGTTTCAGCTGTTGGTTAAGAATATGATTTTATATTAATTTTTACGCTGGAAAATCATTAATTTTTTTCTTTTGCTCAAATATTTTCTGGACAGTGTGTGGTGTCCATTGTTAAATCCACAAACACAGTACTCTGAAAAGTGTTTAATAAACTGTAGACTGCAATTAGCCCAAACAAAAACATTGTTATATCCTTTTTTATGTTTGCACTCCTGAGTGAAGCAAACATATTGTTAGACTTGGTTTTCTCACTGGGGCTTGAGGTTATTGCATGGATCACTGCATAGTGAAGTTCTCCTTTGGGGCCTCCCTGTAGTCCTGCCCCTTGGAGATGGTTCAGTACTGCCCTTTAAGAGGGCTTAGGCCAGAATGACTGCAGGCAGTACTAGACATTTTGGAGATGATGAAAGCACATGAGATGGGACTGGAGAATGTGGTATTGACCTACAGTATAATAAGGTAATTACTGGGGCCTTCAACTCCATAGCACCTACCTGTGTATAACCCCAGGTCTCTTGCTTAGGTTCCCATGGTTGGATGGAGACCTCAGGGGCTATGTGTTGGAGGTTACAGAACTGTTGCAAAAGGTCCAGAGCTCAGGAGGACAAACTGGCTTTGATGATTCCTTATGATGAACATCGAAAGGTAATCTCTTATAAGAAGGTATTATTTGTGTCCAGGGAGATTACAGCTGGGAGAAATCAACAGACTCAGTTCTTCTATACTGTGGATAGGTTAATAAACACAACCTGTCTTCATCTGATAAGAACAGGTACATCAGCTAAGTACAATGAGGTTGCTCAATTCTTCTTCAACAGTGTCCTCTATTTGGGTCGGAATCTCTCAAAGTGGACTGTCACAACCCAGTGGAGTTGAGCCTGCACTTTATGGATGCAACCAGCTGTCTTGGGAAGAGTTTTGGCCAGTCACAATGTAAGAGGTCTGTAATGTGATCTTGGAGCTCCAGACCACTTTTTGTGAATTAGACATCAGCCTCAAGTATCTACTAGTGAGCTGCATCAGGATTTTTGGGTCGATGTTCATTGGAATAATCCTGTGCTGTCTCTTGGTGGAAGTCTTCCCGATGGCACTAAAAAATGCACTGGTTTGGCCACTCATTAAGAAACCATCTTTGGACTTTGGATATACTAGTGGCTTACCATCCTATCTCTAACCTACCTTTTTTAGGTAAGGTGATTGACAAGGTTGTGACACTGGAGCTTGAGGTGCACCTTGTAGCTCATGACATCTATGAGACCCTCTTATCTGGTTTTAGATCCAGGCATAGCACTGAGACAGTGTTGTCCAGGGTGCATATTGACCTCCTGAGGGTGAGAGGTAGGGTTGAAAGGTCAGTTCTCATTCTCCTCACTCTCTCTTCAGAATTTGACACTGTAGACTATGGTTTGCTCTTGGATCATCTGAGGGAGTATGGAGGATTCACAGGCATGGTCATTTGCTGGTTTGGTTCCTACCTCAGGGACAGACACACGGGGTGGTAATGGGAACTTTCTCACCATCACCAATGCCCCTTCTCTGTGACATGTGAAAGAGTTCGATCCTCTCACCTATGCTGTTTGCAGTGTATGTGTTGCCTCTGGGGTGGATCATTTGACAATACAATATGGGTTACTGCTGCTATGTGGACAATATCCAGTTGTATTTGTAGTTTACACCTAGGATTCTTGACACTGCTGAGATGCAGAATTTGCGTCTGTCTGAGATTCAGAAGTGGATGGAATCTAGTTTGCTGAGATTTAACTTGAACAAGACTGAGGTACTGGTGATTGAGCCATATTGGGGTGGGGAGCAAAAGTAGTCATGGGAGAGATTGGATTGGGAGAGATTGGATTTTGGCTCAGACCATCCAGGCTGTTGGCTTCTACAAGGGAAAAAATGTTGGGAGTAATGTTTGATGGTTAGCTGACACTGAAGGCTTAGATGGGTTACTATTGGCTGACACTGGAGGCTTAGATGTGTTACCAAAGAAGCTATGCATGTAGCCGTACTGCCTCAGTCCTACCCGTTATTGATTACAGGCTTGTCTTCTATGGGGCTGCCATTGATACCACCCTAAAATGGGTCAAGACAGCCCTTGACATATGCTGTAGACTTCTCACTGGTGCAGGAACGCATACGCATATCTGTGATCTCTACAAGCAATCCAACTGGCTCAATCTAAATAGTAGACTTGCCTGCCAGACCTGCCTACTGGCTAAGAAAATTTGTCTTAACCTCACACCCCCTGCAACTCATGACTTAATGTTGCCCGCAGTCACTGCACATTTTATGCGCAGTTCCCTCAAACCAACATTTATCGTTCCATTCTGCCATACCAACCAGGCTCAATGTGCTTTCCACACCAGGGTGCCCTTGCTGCTAAACAACCTTCCCCCTGAAATTGCAACAGAAAACAAGCTTGGCCCATTCAAATGTAAAATCTGCCAGCACCTCACTGACCTCAGCAATTGTGACTGCTCTGCCTAGGCTTGTGGCTTTGTTTCACCTCTCCCTCCTCTTCTCTCCTCCCTTGCTACCCTCCTCACTTCTCTCCTCCTCTCCATCCCCTGCTACTCCCTGTTTGTCTCTCCTGCCCCCACCAACCATTATACTCCCTCTATCCTCCCACCTACTATTCCACCCCCTCTTCCACTTCTCTCCTCCTGTCTCCCCCTCCCTATCACCCTATCACTTGTTACTCCACCCCCAGACTACATAGAACTTATCTTTCTGCTCTTACACTTATGACAATGTCAAATCCTTGACTGCCCACCCCCTTTTCCCCTCCACCTCTTATCCTCCATCCCTTGCTCCACTTTTGTCACCCCTAGGATGGTTTTCATTTGTATCTGTGTCTTGCTATATATACACCCATATTGTTAATCGTGCATTGTTATTTGCCACTGACTGCTACTGTGCTAGTCTATACACATGTACTGTCTTTTGCTACTAAGTTAACCTCCTGACCTGTATTGTATCTTACCTCTGCTTACTTCTATGTTAACCTCCTGACCTTGTATTGTATCTTACAACTGTTTTGCTAGCACCCATTGCTGATGTGGAACCTTTGTAAAATAACCCTTGGTTCAAAGGTATTTGTAACCCTATTAATAAATAAATAAAATAAAAAAATAAATAAAAAAGATATGGGCTGTAACTGGGCATGGATATTACCATCATAGGAACATCAGCCAGATCAAGTCCCTTATCCCTCCTGAAGATCTGCCAACAGTAATACATGTCATATTGTTTAGGCTTTCTTTCTGTCCTCATTTCTAGGCTACGGCATTCTGGGGACAGAGCTTTTTGTGTGGCAGCATCTACCTTGTGGAATGCTGTGCCAGAATATGTTAGATCTGCCCGCATGGTAGAGGCCTTTAAGTCCAATCAAAAAAACCTTTGTTTTGCTGATGCTATTCCCTGAATTTTTCAATCATTATTTATTTATGATTCATACCCACTACCTGCTTTATATTAATAGTTCTGTAGTTTGGGGGGGCATGGTTTCACCAGGAACAAGATGGCAGCCTGAACTAGTCTTCGCTGATACCTGAGAAGGCAAATCCAACTACAGGAGCTCAGCATGTTTGTAATTCATTTGCATCACCAGATAAAGAAAAAGGTTCAGCTCCCCATACGATGCACAGGGGAAATGCCGGACCTCACCCAACAACTAACACACTGAAATCTGACCAATGGAAAATCATGCACACAAATGCTCGCAGTCTGGGAAACAAGATCCCAGACCTGCAGGCAATAATGACAGAGGCTAAACTGGACATAGTAGCCATTAAGCGAGACATGGTTTACCAGTAACCACATGAGAGACTTCAGTACCTGGGTATGTACTGCATTCAGAAGAGATCGAGGTGTGGGGGTGGAGTGGCCCTTATGTTAGTGAAAATATCAAAGCTACAGAAATTAGAATACACATAAGGAGCCAGAAGAACTGTGGGTCACCCTGGAAACAGGAAATGGGACAGCCATACGAACTGGGGTTGTGTACAGGCCTCCAGACCAGGGGGAGGACATAGACACATTACTGTTAGAAGATATACAAAACATGACAGCTAAAGGGGAGGTTCTGATAATGGGAGACTTCAACATGCCAGATACAGACTGGTCAATACCAGCAGGGACATCTGCCAGAACTAGACACATGGTGGATTCCCTGCAGGAGAAGTGCCTCAAAAAACTGGTAAAACAACCCACAAGAGACAGAACAATCCTAGATCTAGTACTGACTAACAGGGAAAGGATCACAGATCTCCAGGTAGAAGGTCATCTGGGGGCCAGTGGCCATCACATGGTATGGTTCAATTTGGCCACTAGAACAAAATCATCCCATTCCAAGGCAAAAATATGGGACTTCAGAGGAGCTGACTTTGATAAGATGGCCAACAGAGTTAACCTAGCCCTGGCAAAAAGAGATACAGGTGAGGGGGTACAGACAAAATGAGCAAGCATAAAAATGCAATATTTGAAGCAACATCCCATTGTGTTAGTGAGAAAAGGAAGTGCAAAAGAAGAAGGAAACCACTTTGGTTCTCAAACACAGTAGCAGAAAAGGTCACAGTCAAAAGCTTGGCCTTCAGGAAATGTAAGGGAATGCAGTAGGATGAAGATAGGGAGGCATACCAAACTTCCCTAAGGGAAGCAGGGAAGGCAGTAAGGCAGGCAAAGGCCCAAAATGAGGAAACACTAGCACAAACAGTAAAAGAAGGTGACAAGACTTTCTATAGCTACATTAGTGAAAGGAGAAAGTCCAGAGGGGATATTGCTAAGATCAAAGGGGATAAGGGGGTGTGTGAAGAGGAGGATCATGTAAAAGCATCTATCCTAAATAGACACTTCCGCTCATTATTTACTGAAGAGAAGGTAGGGCAGGGCCCACAGCTCTGCACCATGGACACTGGGGGGGGAGGGAGGTGTGCACTAGTCCCTTCAAAAAAGAAAGGGTCCTACAAGAGCTCAATAAGCTCAGGATGGACAAGGCAATGGGACCTGATGGCATGCATCCCAGGGTACTAAAGGAGCTAAGGGTGGAACTAGCAGATCCAGAATCAGAACTGTTTAGTGAGTCTCTGAGCACAGGAGAGTTCCCAGAAGACTGGAGAAGGGCTCATGTGATCCCGCTCTCCACAAAAGTGGTAGCAGGGAGGAGGCAGGGAACTACAGACTAATCAGTCTTACCTCAGTAGTGGGCAAGATTATGGAGACAGGCCTTAAGGAAAGGATAGTGCAACACCTGGAATCCATAGGAGCACAGGATCCAAGAGGGCATGGGTTTACAAAGGGAAGGTCCTGTCAAACTAATCTCATAGATTTCTTTGACTAGGTAACCAGAGTGGTGTACCAAGGGGGAGCAGTTGATGTTGCCTACCTTGACTTCAGCAAAGCTTTTGATACTGTTCCACATAGAAGATTGATTAATAAGCTGGGTAGGCTCTGGGTGGGTCAGACATTGGTCAACTGGGTGGCAAACTGGTTGACAGGCAGAAAACAGAGAGTGGTGGTAAATGGTATGCAGTCAGAAGAGATGCAAGTCACAAGTGGGGGTACCTCAGGGATCAGTCCCAGGGCCAGTCCTCTTCTATATCATCAGTGCCATTGCAGATGGACTGGAGAGTAAAGTTTGTCTGTTTGCAGAGGACACCAAGATCTGCAACGAAGTAGATTATCCAGATGAGGTGGGCAGAATGAGAATAGATCTGGATAAACTAGCAAAATGGTCAGAAGAGTGGCAACTGGGGTTTAATGCAAAGAAGTGCAAGATCATGCAGATAGGGAAGAGAAACCCTGAAGCCACCTGTTGGCTGGGAGGGGGGAGCTGCTGGTAGTCACAAGGAAAGAAAGAGACTTGGGCGTCATCATTACCGATGACCTGAAATCATCCAAGCTGACCTCTAAAGCAGTAGGTAAGGCTAGAGGGATGTTGGGGTGTATTAGTAGGGGTATCACAAGTCAGAAGAGGGAGGTAATAATCCCTCTTTACAAGACACTGGTTAGGCCCCATCTGGAGTACTGTGTGCAGTACTGGAGGCCACACCTTCACAAGGACATTAACCAAATTGAGGCAGTCCAGAGAAGGGCAACCAAAATGGTGCAGGGACTGCACCAGAAAACATATTATGACAGATTAACTGAACTCAATATGTATACCCTAGAACAAGGTGAGAGAGAGGTGATATGATTGAAACATTCAAACACCTTAAGGGCATTAACAAGGTGAAAGAGTCTAACATGTTTCAATATAAGAAAAATAGCAGAACAAGAGGACACAGCATGCGATTAGAGGGAGGCCGATTCAGGGGTAATGTGAGGAAGTTCATTTTCACAGAAAGGGTGGTGGATGCATGGAACAACCTACCTCAGAAAGTGGTGGATATGAATATGGTGCAGGGCTTCAAAAAGGCATGGGATAGGCATAAGGGAGCAATACAGATGAGTATGAATAGATAGGCCATTGACAGAGCAAAGGACTATGGCACATTCATAAGGTAGAAAAAGAAATGGGCAGACTGGATGGGCCTTGCGGTCCTTATCTGCCATCAACTTCTGTGTTTCTATGTTTCTATCCTGTAATCATGGCAACCTACCACCTTGCAAAAGGCACCGTCAATAAGTGCCTGCCTCAAGCTGCCATGGGATATCTGTTTTACTGGACTTTCACTGATTTCCAAGTGATAAGATACCACTTATCTCTTGTGGCTGACAGACAAAGATGGCCATGGCCCCAGTGAAGCTTTATGACCAGGGGGCAGTGGAAGAAATGTTTTTGAAGTTAATGCTACAAATGGTAAAATTAACAGCCATTTCACATCAAACTACAAATACTATACAGCAAGAGGAAATGCCATTTCCATACCGAGAGACAAGTGGCAGCCAGGAAGCAACGTTAAAGGACATGCAGTCTTCCATGTGGGAGCAAAATCATATCATCCAGTCATTGCTCGAAAAAGCAGACTCACAGCTGGAGGAACAATTGGCTTCCCCAAAGGTGCAGAACTGAAAGATACAGCTGCCTTCCTACGTGATCTTCCCTCTGTTCTGGAGTTGAAGGGTGACTACAGATTTGACATGCAGTAAAGTGAGTCCACTGCTCTTTTGCACCAACTCCCAGGAGAGGAGAAAGACCACAGCCCATCCCGGTGAAATTCCTTAGAACACCAGGCAGTTCATCCTATCAAGGTCTTGGGAGCTGGGCTGACTGCAGTGGCAGGGACACTCCATACAAATATACCAAGATTTCTCTAAGGACCTCTTTGCTCTTCACAGAGAGTAGATGGAGGTGAGACACTTCATGCATGGGACTGGGCTAGAATACTTGCTCTGTTACCCTGCCATGATATGAGTTAGTCCCAATGAGGTCCCACTTTTTTTTGCTTCCCCTGAGGTGTTGGATGACATTTTATTTAAGAACAAGTTTAAGGAGAGGCGATACCGCAGATCTACGGTGGATCAACAGGACCCGGGCCAAGATGATTGCAGGGTGACACCCCCAAAGAGCCGCAATGTTCAAAAATGGATACTGGGGATGCTAGCACTGTAGAAGAAAGCTGGGGCCTACCACATCATAGCCACAAGAGAAATTCAAAGACTAGCCATGATAAGTCCGATCACCCTCACACCAGACACAGATCGAAGAGCCACAGTGGGAACTACTGCTGGCAGAATGCACCTGCTCCCCTGGAACAATTCACCTGTCAAAACCATTATGCTGCTGTGTTCCCTCAACCTCCATCTGAAGGGCAAGCCCTTTGTACCCTAAAGATTTAATACAAAAATTGGAAGCCATGTCTTCACAGCAAAGTGACAAAGAAGCAACTGTGTACACCTCACATTACAATGTTATCCTATGGGAAACTAAGGAAAATTTAAACACCCAAAACTCTAGAGAAACGTAATCTGATTTTGCCAAACAAGCAAAAGACTTATTCATGGAGTGAGCCTTTTGTACCCTGAAAATTTCAGACTAAAATTCCAAACCATTTCTTCACTGTGAAGTGACAAAAAACCAACTGTATAAAAATTATTTTTTTTTGCAAATTGCGAAACAGGATCCTGTTACAAGCTTTCTTTTTTCACAATTTGCAAAAAAGAAAAATCATTTTTAGCAAATTGTGAAACAGGATGATGTTTTGTAATTCTTTTTTCACAAATTTGTGAAAAAGGATTTCAGCATGTTAAAAACAAACACATTTCTTGGTGCTTTATGAAAAAAACTAACACCAGAATCTGATAAAATTGTGATATCTGGAGTCCAGCTCCAATTATAAATATATATCAGATTCTTGTATGTCTGTAGTGTGAGCCAAAGAACACACACACAAGCACTAAAACGTAATAAAGGAAGCTTATTACAACACTCACTCCAAAACATGTGACAAAGAAAATCACAAGGGAGTCAGTCTCTCACCAGTCATCAAGGAAGGTATAATTCTCTCTGAGGAGCTGGCTTACAGAAGGTCATGTAGTACAGATAACAACATAGTTACAGTGATAGCAGCATAGTTACAGATATGAGGAACATAATGCATTGGTGCATAGAATGTAAACAAGGCATCTCCTTTAGGCGGTTACTGAGGAAACAGAATTACTAGTGAGGAAGAAGTTAGACAAAGGAAATGATCTGTCAGCACTAAATCACAAACAAAGGAAATGAATAGCCAGAAATACATGAGGCGTAATACCTAATTGTAAGACACAAACTACGTATGTTAATATGCGAATATAAGTATATAAGAATATACAGTAATCACTGATGATCCATAAAGGCCCTCTTATCAATGATATGGGTCAGAATATAGGTGTATGGAATGCATAAAACATAACATAACTTAGGTAAATGCATTATAATGAGGTATAATATATATCATGCATGTCAGGTGTAAAACATAAATCATAACAGTAAAACAGCATATAAAATGATGTAAACATACTATATAGTAGCATATATTAGTAGCAAAGCACATTTCTAGTACCCATGCTTGTAGAATGGGTACCTACATCTACATATTAGTTCAAATAGCAGTATCACAGTATAAGTGACCAGAAATACATTGTATTGTGTATGTGGGATAGTAGTGGGCATAATCCATTGCATAACAATCCTCTCCTGGTTGCCTTGTAGAAGAGAGGCAACACAATAAAAAGATGATTAGGCACCGTTCATTTACAGGCCCGAGGCACGGACCTGGTAAAGGAATATATACACATCACAATGGTGTTTCAGGGTTTTCCTTAAGCAACAAAGTGTAACAATAAGGCCAAATATTAGTAAACATTGAACAACAACAAAAATCTGAAATGCAAACTTTACAATGGGATTTTCCAAAATCGTAGCAAAATCATCACTGATTAGATCATCAAGTGCTTCCTGATCTTTAGATATATTGTTACTGATATATATAAGGTGTGTATCCATCCTATAGAGAAGAGATTAGAGAGACAAACTCAAGTTGTCAATATGAACATTGAATATAGGTAAAACTCAGCCAGAGCATCAAGATAGTCAGGGCTAGACTCAATAGTATCAGGTTCTGGGATGGGAACAGGGGTAATGACAGCATGTCCTATGAAAATATGCTGTTTAGGGGGAAAAAAACAGAGGTTAGGAAAGTTCACATCACACAACTTAGAACCATACCAAAATTGCTTATAGGTAGTCACCACACAGTATTCTCCATCAGTAGAGTAAACCACCTTGGAAGATGGCATTTTCCATTTACGTAGTTGAACCAGGCAAGAAATTTCAGTGTCCACTAGTCATAAACCACACATAACTCCAGGGATAGATCCAGGGTTTCTTCCAGTGTTAAACAACGTTTCACTGTGCATTTTAGATCCGTTTAGATTTCTCAAGGATAGATCCAAATGTTCAGGTGGCTGCTGTATTTGCAGAGGCCTCGGCAGGGAGTACATTGGATTGTGCATTGAGTCTTACATTGGAATAGCAACATACACTGGCATAGCATTAGTGTTGTGGAAGTTGATCACATCCCTGCACAAAGACTAACAGTTTATAACACAACACTCAGTTTGTATGAGGTGCCAGCCAGGCTTGGAAAACACCTGCAGTGAAGAAAATGGATGTCTTGCTCGAAGATCAACTGAAGTAGAATCTTCTTGCTGAAGTTAGGGGATTGCCACTACCCCAGGCTTGGCTTCATAATATGCAGAACAATGAGCTTGATTTTAGAGTCTGAATTGGCTGGACCTTTTACAGTTTACTTGAGTCTTCACAAGAGGAAGCCCAATTTCAATTATTAGGCCAGTATCCAAAAACTGGCATGACAAGTTTGAAGATGTCACATCTGCACAGGAAATGATATCCTTTCCAAGTACAACAATCCACATTAAGTGCCAACCAAGCATCCAGGACCTCATGGTAAACCAACAAAGGAGGTAATGCCAGCCTTTCACGATAAATGTTTCCATCAAGATGACCAATAGACTGGATGGTAGCCAAACAATCAAAGATGGCAGTTGCCAGATCAAACTGCAGCAACGACACTGTGAATGTCAAGAAAATTGCATCCTTGATTCTGCAGGAATATGTTTCAAAACTCGACGCAATACTCATATGTGTGCTGACATACCCAAGGTTCTTTGCCGTAGACAAGGGAATAGAAATAGTGTCAGATAAGCATTTGTTAACACAAGCAGTAGAAGTACATGTGGGGCAATACCACTGTCCCATACATCTATCATGTGTGAGATCAGGAATATGTTCTAATTCCAAATCCCGGAAGAGATTACTAATGAATGTAAGAACATAAGAGCAATAGGCAGTGCAAAGGACTCCCCTGGCTATGTGATTCTCTGTTGTTTCCTTATTGTTAATAGAAATTAATTTATTAATCTTATTCTTTGTCAAATCAAATCCTTCACAATATCCTTCATATTGTAAATTGTAAATAGCTCTTCTTGAGTGAGACCATCTACACCATGCAAAAGAGGAGGTATGATATTAAATGTCATACTATTATGAACCTTTGACTTTTGTACTTGAATACTGGCTATATCAGGCCTATTCCAGATAGACATATCAGAACTAAATAAGCCTGAAGCTAAACCTGTTTCTGCAACAAAACGCTTAGTGCATTTGGGTTGCTTACCATTAGTAGATGTACCAGTAGGTTTATATTTTGAAAATCCTTTATGTGTGGTGGTATTAGCCCCAGTATAGGGGGGTCATTATCGCATACCTGATAAGCTGCCAGAATATATAATAACATAATTTGGAAAAAATCAGAAATGTTTGTTGTGGAACATAAATCAAATTCCTCCAAATTCCAATGGGTAAGATTTAAAACCACTGGGACGTGCATGAACTGGTACCTGGTAGGGAAGTGGCAATCAGACCACTCGATGGACCAGGTTCCTGTTTTGGGCAGTCAGTATCTGGTGTTACAAATTCTGGGGCATCATATGGTAGAACTTTTAGGACAATGGCAGTGGTAGCCATAGGATTCTGGATGCAACATTTCTGGTTATCAACAAATTTTAAGCAGGAATTTGGATCAGTCCTAGCTGTTAGATTGTACACTCCAGAATTTGTGAGGTGTACCTGCTGATGGATAGGGTACCATCAGGGAAAATCCTGGCATTGGGCCAGCCTTGAAGGGTGCCTTTGTAAAGGAGGGCTGCTGGTATTGGATCTATATTATAAAATGCATACCAATCAATTTTAAGACCGGAATGATCTGAAGCGATGATTAAAACATTCAGTAGGGCCTCACTGCCCTCCTGAATGGTGACCGTGTCTTCTAAGACATTAATGTGGACTCCACAGGTTGCTTTTGTATCCCATGGGCTTGTGAGGTACTCTGCCTCAACAAACTTGCAAGGTTTGGGGATCACTAGTATCTTATCTGTGTTACAATATACAAGTTGGGCTTGTAAGAAGCCTAAAATTCCTAACAAGAAAAAAAAAGCGTAAAGCAGCCATCTCTCTCTGAGACCTAAAAGGAAAGAGAAAAGCAAAACATAATTAGTTCAGTACTATTCCATCCAATGGGGTAAGGAAAAGTACATCTAATCTGCTTTACACAGTTTCATCTGATTGGCATATAGCCATTTGTCAGGGAGTTTCCTTTTCTGTTCTTCTTTTTGTTTCTTGTTCTTGTTTCTTGGGGTGGTCTAGCTTGGTAGACTGATGGACTGAGCTTGTTTACAATGAGGTAGGGCCCCTCCCATTTGTTTTAAAATGCATGAGTAGGTGTGCAAATCTGAGAACCATTACCTGATTCCCAATCTGCCAGTCCACATCATGTACAGTTTTGTCAAATTGTATTTTGGCCTGTTGTTGGGCTTTGCCCATATGTTGTGCAGCAAACAGGCATACCTTTTGGATATTCAGTTTCACTTGCTTGACATATTTATCTACTGATACTCCATCAGCAGTGGGAGCACACAGGTCCAGAAGTAGGTGTTCTGGTAGTGTCATGGACCATCTGGTCATGTTTTCAAAGGGGGTACATGGTGTACTTGTGGAGGGTGTCCCTCTTATTGCCATACAGAGTAAAAGCAATAGTGAATCCCAGTCCTTGGGGTTGTCCTGAGTGAATTTGCATAACATGAGCTTGAATTGCCTGTTAGCACTGGATAGGTGAAGGTCATCTTTCACCTTTTTGTAGGGGCTGTTTGTTGAGAGTTCTTCCTCAGTCTCTTTGTCAAGGAATCTGAACACTGCCCTCAAATGAGGATTTGTCTTTTGTGCAGATGCTTGATCTAAGGACACAAAAAGAGTTGTTGTTTAATTCACAGCAGCATTGCATACTGTATCTGAGACAGAGGGAGTTATCATTTCCCATATGTACCCTCCTCGAGCACCTTCTTTCACCAGTCAGAGTGGTTGTTAAAAGGGAAATAAGGTTTACTCTTACAGTGTGCTCGAACATTATGAAAGCACAGTTTATATTTAAACTGTTTGGTTAACATTATGATGTACAGAAACAAGTCTCCATATTTTACAGGAGTACCATCAGAAGACTGAAAGTTGTTTTTCTACCAAAAGGGTAGAAATTCAGTCAGAGAGGAGCAGATCCAACTAGAGTCTGTAATAATAACTGTGTCTGCAGTGCCTTGCTTTAGCAATTCCATAGTACAAGCCCCAGCAGGTGGTTTGTCATACTGTGCAGGACACTTAACCCTCTCACAGAGTGCTGGTGTTATGTTACATAGGAAAATATCTTTGTATTCAACATTGTCAACAGCAAACTGTTCCTTTACCAAGGACTTGCCAGCACTGTAAGTCATCCACAAACATTTGTGGTAATTATAAGGAGACTCCTTGACTCCCTGCTTCACATTGTGTGCCAGGTATGTTTCAACAATGCCTGGATACTGTGCAGAAATGATGGTACACCTCCTAGAAATGCACACTTTGTCAGAACTAGGATGTACAATGAGAATTCCATGCTATCTGACCCTCTTTAGTATGTGAGGTTCAGCCATCAGTAAACACATGACACACTGTAGGGCCATTTAACACTTCCTGAGGTGCTGACAGGAAGGGCCCAGGGTCAGGTAGGTCAGGGGGTTGGAGTGAATGTAAATAGTAGGCAATGGGCCAACATGGATGGAGTCTGGGTAGAAAGGACAGTGATGTCATGACCAAGTAGAAGAAGAGACCAGTGTGTAAGTCTGGTATTGGAGACAGAGCTATCTTTCACTCTGTCTGACTTCAGAAAGCTTGCGGGCATGTGATTGGAATGCAGCTCTAAAAAGAAAAACATCAACATGAACATTACAATATCTTGCACATTCTTTCCAGAAGTGCCTGCTGTTGTCTGTGCTGGGAATAACCCAGACTGTTCCTGACTTTTGCCTGCTACTGCAGCCACAGTATGGGATGATCGAAGTGGCACTGATGAAGGGGGCCCTGCAACAGGTGCAGGTGGTGCTGGCACTGTGGGGAGTGCCTGCACAGTGGAGAAAAGTGGTGTGCAGACTGCACATAGTGCTCCAACTATGGTTTGTGGTTCAGGAGCCTCTGGGGTTGAGGAGGTAGTACTGGAACAGCTGGCAGCACAGATTCATAAACTAAACCTGTATTCCCCCCCACCCCAGTGTGGCCTTTATCACAGCCACTGGGCTTTTAAAATCAGGGTTAGCAGTAGCTCTAGCCTGTCGTAGGGCTAGTCTGAGGCTTTTGTTCTCCTCAGCAATCTACTTGTAGGTGGCCCATTACAGGGATACTTATTGCCTTGTTTGTAACCCTTATTCTTTTTATTACTGTTACAGTTTTTGTTGCCCTGACCATCATTGGAGGCATGGACCTTGTCACCTTGTGCCCCCCCTCGACAGCATAGTGGGTTGCCCCACTGGAAGGCTGCTGGATGGCAGCAACCTTGTCAGCCTTCTGCTGGGCTGAATGAGTAGACTTAATAGGGTTGCTTGGTAGTGTTCTTGGGTTGGGTGAAATCCTAATAGTGACCCCTTTAACTGCTGCTGCAGCGTCAGTCACTGACTTCATAACATTAGGCTGTGTACCAGCCTTTCTCAAAACTACATCAACCTCCTTTTTAAGAAGATCCTCCTGTTCCTCAGAAATACCAGTTTTACTGATAACATTATTAATCATGTCTAAAACCTCCAGTTTGTTTTGTCTGGTTAAGGCAGCAACCACAGGTCCCTGAGACTGAATATACACAGCTCCGTGATGTGATGGTCAGCTATCTTGGAAGCTGCACTGGGTGCCACCATCTTGGTGTATGGCAATATGGCCACCATCATGTGACCAGGAGCGGTCATCTTGGGGATGGCATGGTGACACAACTTGATGACATCTGTATCCACCATTTTGAGACTTTAACATCAACATTCCACCATTTTGTGAACCAAAAGATGAGTGGCCAGCCATTGGGCTAGCCCACTCCATAGCATGCTGTGAGTCCTGACAATCAAATTCCTCATCACCAGAAGAGGTAAGATCCATGGGCATAAATTGAAAGTCCTCCATGGCTTTAATATGCCCAGCCAGTACCTCTCGCTGATGGTGCAATCTCACCATCTTTTCTCTGCATTTCATGTGATTAACCTTACAATTGGTAACACACAAACCACTTTCAACATATGTCTGCAAGACTCTGCATTCAGCGCTTATTTCAGCATGGTTCCCTAATCTTACTTTTGAGCTCACCACTTACCTGCTTCAGCTCCCATCTTAGCTCCTTATTTTCCTTAGGTAAGGTATTATTAGTTTTAGATAACAAGTCATTCATGTGTATAACCTCCTTTCTATCAAGCATTGCTGTTTCACATTTATCTCTCAAAGCATGTAAGTCCTTAACATTACTGGCAGGTGTTTCATATAACAGGGAATCATTCTGCTGACAAAGTGTCTCAACTTGTGATTCCAGTCTGACAGCACATTTTGCAAAGGTCAGAATTCAACACTCTCATCTCTCGCCTGAAGTCAGTGTAATCTCACTCCAGCAGATACAACTGTCTTAATGATGCTTTTAAGCCAGCAGACAATGTTGCAACTAACAAAGCTACTGAAGAATTATTTTTGGTACCATTCTTTAAATCAACATAATGATCAAAGATAGCCTGTACAGGATCAACTTTATTCTTAGCTACAGCAGCAAAATCATCAGAACTACCATGGCTGCTGAGATACTGTGAGGTTTCAAACCTCAGCTCAGTGTATATTTTTTAGACATATCAAAAAATAAACAGAACAACCTTTAACTGTTTGTGGTCCAGGAAATGTATTTTGAACCACAGTAAATGAAAGCACACAGACAGCTTTGGCGTATGTGGGTGCCTTTTAAAGGAATTTCCAGTACCTGAAAGCAATTCAACTGTCTTCCTAGAATCAATTACAGTTCTTTGTTCTCCCAGGGGAAAGGCTGCTGGGTGTGGGGGGTGGGGTCCACTAGACTACCAGGAATGTGAAATTATTAATTATGTTATTATAATGGAGGAGGGCCGCTAGACTACCACGAATATCTACAGTCACAGTGGATATTATTTCATATAGATGGGGGGGCCACTAGACTACCAGGGATATTAACAGTTATTATTTTTTTATGCAACCCGGGGGCCACTAGACTACCAGGGATTAAAAAAAAGACACATTGGGGGGTACTAGACTACTAGGACATTAGACATCATAACATTATTTACTATGATGGGGGACCACTAGACTACCAGGGATATGTCATTTAGGGCACCCTATGGCTCAGAAAAGTAACTTTAAAATCTGGCCATCTCATCCCTCGCTTGCGATGCATGATCGCGATCAAAGAATTTGCAGGCTCGTAATCAAAGAATTTGCAGGCTCATGAACAAAGAATTAAAACTGTAAGAAATCAAAACATTTACAGAATTGCAGTAAACAAGTGCCATAGTTCATCAGAACGAAGTCCCCTGAGCAAAACCCACCCTCATTTGACATCCTAGGGCACCCCTGGGCTGAGAAAAATGAATTTTTAGTCTGGCCATCTCATCCTTCCCTCATGATGCACGATCGCGATCAAAGAAACTTGCAATCAAAGAATTTGCAGGCTCATGATCAAAGAAATTGCACACTCACAACCAAAGAATACAAAATGGTGAAACGTGATTTTTTGACCATTTGGAACCGAACCAATGCCATGCCTTGATAGAACGAAGCCCCCGATCAAAACCCACCCTCATTTGTGTCTCTAGCCCACCCCTGAGCCAAGATGTTTGTGAAAATACATCACGATGCAAGATCGCGATCAAAGAATCTCGCAATCAAAGAATTTGCAGGCTCAAAGATCGTTAGTGAGCTGCGAATGAAGATTTTAAAAGTTAATAACACTATTTTTAGACCGATTTGGATGGAACCAAAGGCATGGCTTGATAGATCTAGGTCCCCTGAGTAAAATCCATCCAAGTTTTACTTCAGAAGTGACCCCTGAGGCTAGATATTTGTGTTTTTACAATCGTAAATTTCAAAACAAGATGGCGGACCTCGCGATCAAAGAATTTTGAAAATCCTCGGCGACAAAGATTCTTGAACTGCGAGGCTGCAAATTCTTTGATCACCAGGTGGGACCAGATGGCCAAAACTCCATTCTTTGTTCACAAAATAGACATATAAATGTTCCCATTGACTTATAATGGGAACTTAAAAGTGGCATAACCTTTGAATGCCTTAATATTTTTTCACCAAATGAAAAGCCACAAGTTCAGCCACAAAAGCTCTTTTAAATGAGCCATCTTGCAGAGCAGCACACCACACAATGGTTGTGCAGGGCCACATCCAAAATCCCAAAAGTTGCCTGCAAAAATGGATAATTTTGCATTTTTCAGCTCTTTCATATGCAAAGACCATAAGTCTGACCAAAACACAATTTGGCATATCAAGAGATGTACCATGCCCCACCGCACATTCCAAATTTCAGGCAAATCCATTGAATGGGTCCAAAGTTATTAATGCCAAAACTTTTGACTTTAGTATGTAACTGACCGCTGGACCCTAACTACAGTGGCATGACCGTGCCACTATAATATCAGATTATTGTACATCTGTAGTGTGAGCCAAAGAACACACACACAAGCAGTAAAAAGTAATAAAGGAAGTTTATTACAATACTCACACCAAAACATGTGACAGAGAAAATCACAAGGTACTCGGTTTCTCACCGGTCCTCGAGAAAGCATAATTCTCTCTGAGGAGCTGGCTTACAGAAGGTTATAAAGTACAGATAACAACATAGTTACAGTGATAGCAGCAAAGTTACAGATGTGAGAAACATAATGCACTGGTATATAGAATGTAAACAAGGTATCTTCCTTGGGCAGTTACTTAGGAAACAGAATTAATAATGAGGAAGAAGTTAGACAAAGAAAATGATCTGTCAGCACTAAATCATAGATAAAGGAAATGATGAATTACCAGAAATACATGTGGTGTTATACCTAAGTGTAAGACACAAACTACGTATGATTATATGAGAATGTAAGTATATAAGAATATACAGTAATCTCTGATGATCCGTAAAGGCCCTCTTATCAGTGACATGGGTTAGAATATATATGCATACAATACATAAAACATAACATAACCTAAGTAAGTGCATTATAGTGAGGTATAATATATACAGTATCATGCATGACAAGTGTAAAACATAAATCATAACAGTAAAACAGCATATACAATGATATAAACATACTATATAGTAGCATACTGTATATTAGCAGCAAAGCACATTCCTCTTTTTTATTGGCATAATAAGAGGAAAAACTTTAACAGTATATTTGATCAAACAAATTTAAACCCAGAGAGAAGGGATACATCTGATACATCCAAAGGATTACAAAAATAGAGATATCATATCTTGACATACAGCACGCAACCCCCACCTCACCAGGGCTTCAGAAAATCAAATGCTGCACATTCCTCAGTGCCACACCACACAGTGCCAAAGATCCTGTGTGTACTGAGCTCCTAGCTGGATTAATGGACTCAACAAAGACACCTCCTGTCTGCAAAAGCTAGGCCCATTCAAAGCCAACCTTTGCCTCCACCTAGCTGCCTCTAGCTCCTGCAACTATCCCTCATAATCTGATCTCCCTCCTAGCACTTCAACTCCTACTCCTACCCCATCTCTCCCTCATCCTACAGCCTACCCTCCCCTCCTGTTTTGCCCCCTACCACCTCAAGCACTTTTTTGATGTCTGACAAATGCCCACAGCTGCACCACTCTTTTTGTGTCCATTCCAAGCCTCAGCTACATCTGGCTACCCTGCCTCCCTAGTACCCACTTTCCCTAAATGTAATGTAGTTCAGCTGCTTAAAAATGTCTGTACACCATTTCTTCATTGTTACTCAACTCTATGTAATGTTTGTATTGTACCTTAATTGATGTGGACCCTTTGTAAAAGAGCCTTGGCTCAAAGGTACTTGTAATCCTAGACTCTAAATAAAAATAAATAAACAAACATACAATCATAGAATTATTAAATAGCATGAAAATGTTAAACATTACCCATACTATTGATTTTATTGGTGAAAGGGTGCCAGATCTGAGTATATTTATGCATTTGTTTGACAGAAGTATAGTGGCTACACTCAAGTGCATGAATTTGTATAAGTGAATTGAGCCATTCCCTAAAACTTGAGGGTTGAGAATCTTTCCATCTCATTAAAATTATTTTAAAGGCCACTGTAAGACAAATATTCACATAAGATTGTTGAAATTAAGTTAGGCCTTTACATCGCAAATCACAGCGTAACAGCATCCACTATGGATGTTTATTTAAAGTACACTGTACAGTGTCTGATACAGATTACAAGACCTCCTTCCACCATAGGTCCAATTGAGGACATACAGTAAGATCAGCATATGTTCAAGTGATCCAATTTGAGACTTGCATCCAGGGCAATTAGGTGAGATGGTAGGATTCATTTTATGAAGAAAATAAGGGGTAAAATACACTATATGCAAAATATTAAAACTAATTTGTTGAGATCTAATAGCTTTATGGTCCCATGACTTAATATCTACAATTTCTTTTTCCAAATGGTTATAGAGATATTAACATTAAGCACTTGAGATAATTTTGTCTAAGATCATGTAGATGTTCTCTGTGAGTGGGCAGTATAAGCTTATATATCATAGAGATCAGCTTAAAAGAGTTTCCCTGAGACAAAATATTCTCCACCTCAAGTATTGATTTGTTGTCGTTAAATCGATTTTTACTAATAAAATCTCTAACCTGCAAATATCTGAAAAAATGCTGGTTATCTAGAGTAAATCTGTCTCTAAGAGAAGCAAACTCAAGAGGTTGATCTTGATCAAAAAACTGCCCTGCTTCTTCTAGCCCTTTGGCATACCATATCCCAAACAGTTCTTGATGTTCAGATGGGGGAAAGTATTGGTTACACTATAATGGAGAATAGATAGAGAAGTAGGGTTTACATTGTTTGGGTGGAAACACCTTTACCAAATATACAAAGTGGTCTTACTGGTTGAAGCTAATCAAGTGGCTGAGGTTTTAAATGGGCCTCTGTACAATAGATGCCTTAAATGTTTATAATTCAGAAAAGCAGATTCAATACTATATGTAGTATCCATAATATTTACCTTATACCATGAAGCAATGGTACTTATATTGGCAGAGTAATAATAATATTTGAAACAAGGTAATGCCAGTCCCGCTTCTGAAAGAGGTAGATACAACTTCTCGAGTTTAAGCCTAGGTTTTCTGCCCTTCCAAAGGAACCTCCTAATAATAACATCCAATCCCTTGAAAAATTTGTCTGCCAAGATAATGGGCAATGACTGAAAAAAAAACATCAATTTGGGAAGAATAACCATCTTTACAACATTTAAACAGCCTATTAAGGTAAAGGGTAATGCTTCCCAAAGGCTTAATTGCCTGCGAGTATCTTGTACCAGTAAATCAAAATTTAAGGAATACAGTTGTTCTAGTTTATTATCAATGTGAACTCCGAGATATGTTATTTTGGAGACTTTCTGAATATTCATAGTAGATGGAGAGAGACAAAAGGTGGGTATGTAAAGGAGATTCCATGACCTCCAATTTTGACCAGTTAATTGATAGCTGGACTCACTCCCGTACTGATTTATAATACCCATGATATGAGGTAAATCATGGGTCAAGTTATTCACATACAAAAGAATATCATCTGCGTATAGGCTTATTCTATATCTGACATTATTAATAACCAGACCTTGAATCAAGGGGGAACAGTGAATTAAGATTGCCAAAGGTTCGATAGCCAGACCATATATCAAGGGGGATGGGGACAGCACTGTCGAGTACCTCATTGTAGATATATCAGAGGAGAAAAATCATTGCTAGTTTTAATCCTGGCCACCATACCTGAGTAAAGAATATCAACCCATTTAGAGAATATAGCAACAAAACTATTAATGATATATTTAATATAGGACCATTCCACTAGATCAAATGCTTTTTCAGCGTCTAACAGCATCAACGAAAGAAATGAATGTTGAGAATAGTCTAGAATAGTAATAACCCAGTGAATATTTGATTTAAAGATATCTCTTTAATAAATCCATTCTGATCTGGATGGATTAATATAGGGAGAATTCTTTCTAGTCTGGTGGCCAGGATTTTTGCCAAAATCTTGGCATCTGTATTAACCAATGAAATTGGATGATATGAAGAGGGTACAGTTAGATTCTTTCCTTTCTTAAGGAAAAGCAAGATATGTGCTTCCCTTAATGAAGGAGGTAAAGAGTGAGAATTCAGAACTGAATCAAATAATATATGCAGATGTTTGATTAATTTAAAAATAAAATAAAAAAAAATTATAGTGAGCCATTAGGGCCAGAACTTTTCCAGTAGGTAGTGTATTAATAGCAGAAATAATTTCTGATTGTGAAAAGTCCTGGTCCATCTGTTGAATCTGTTCATCCATTAACGTAGGGATTTTAATTTGAGAAAGAACAGAGTTGAGTAGCTCTAATGATACATTACTCTCCAAGGTATATAAATCCTGATAGAATCTATAAAATATCTGAATTATTCTGAGGGGGCAAATATACATCTGACCATCTTGGCCAGCAACTTGAATTATCGTGTTTTTTTGTTATATAGCTTTTAATTGCCAGGCCACACGTTTGTCAGACCTATCCCCCTTGATATAATAGTGGGAACGAACATACAAAGATTGTCTCTCCACTTGTGCAATGATAAGCTCTGCATATGCTGCCCTGAGGGAAGTTAATCTTGAAAAAAGCTTTGCTTCTTGATTAGCCATATGAAGAATTTCAGTGTCTTTAATCTGCCTTTCAAGTTCTTTAATTTTAATTTTATTTTTCCTATTCCTTTTAGAAGCATATGCTATAATACACCCTTGGACATAAGCCTTAAATGTTTCCCAGTTATTAATAGGAGACTTATCCATACTAGAGTTTGTTTCAAAAAAGAAGTCAATCTCTTGATTAATAAAGTCAATAAATTTACTGTCTTTAAGAAGAATAGGATCCAATTTAAAGTGTGGGATCGCATTAACCTTACAAAGCTCTAAATCCAGTTGTATTGGTGCATGATCTGAAATCATAATGCAGTTGTATTTAATCTCTTTGACATTCCTAGTACCCATGCTTATACGATGGGTACTTACATCTACATATTAGTGCAAATAGCAGTATCACAGTATAAGTGACCAGAAATACTTTGTATTATGTATGTGGGTTAGTAGTGGGGCATAACCCATTACATAACAGAACGGGTCCCGATTATCAGAACACATGTGTTGGTTACTTCAAAGAAACATATTTTTTTTATGTTTTCAAACTTTGTTTACCTAGCTAAGAAAAAAGAACAAGACTGCAGCAGCATGAAAAAACATTTCCCATTTGCAGCAAAGAATTACTCATTTGTGACACAGTATTTCCAATTTGCAAAACAGATCCTGTTTTGAGGTTCATGTCTAACTTTTCCCATTGAAAATAATGGGAAATTTTAGGCATCCCAGTGGTGCTGAGGGTTGAGGCCCTGGATGCCACACCTCGCACCACACTGGTAACCCTGGTTCAGGAATGACCTCGGGTTGTCAGGGTGCTGACATGGGGTGGGATGGAGCAGGATCAAGCAGCATAATGGCAGCTCTCCTCTCCTTTTTTTTAACTTTCTTTTTCTGCCCCCTTGTCTCTCCCACAGTGGATCCCTCTCTCTAGTCCCCCAATGCACCAGTCAGGCTACGCTGCCAAGGGAACTGTGGGGACTCCTATAGTGCCCTGCTCCAATGTTTCTAGAGACCTGGTTAACCCCCCAGGTGGGGTGGAGGAAGCCATTACCTCTGAGTCCTCAGGTGAGCGTGCAGCTGAAGTCCTCTCCCCGGTTCTTCTGCAGTCATTTATTGGTGTGGGGGACCTTCACCTAGATCTGCCATGGGGGTATTTCCTTGTTCTGGTCCTCCCCTGCTAACGTCAGTGCTCGAGGAGGACCAAGGAAAAGGAGGCATGCAAAGATGTGCCTCCCATCCGGTCCTCGACTGATGTCTTTCCCTCCCTTCTCACATGCCTTCTCGACTGCACCAACACCACCCGTGATCACCCAGGTGGTGGAAGTATTGTGGCAAGGAGTGCAACCCACCCCTCCCAGAGAAGGAGTGCGGCCCATAAGGTTCAGCTTCAGGGCCCCCCCAATAGGTCTTCCCTTATGGAGATGGTTCAGTACCACCCTTTGAGGGGAGTTAACCCTAGTGACCTATCGGCGGTGCTGGACCTATCGGGCTTGTCAGGTGAATGCATGAGCCCAGATAATTTTGTACTAGCCTATAATAAGGCTGTGGGAGATGCTCTGGACAAGATTGCTCCTGTTTGTGTTCAACCTCTCACCCTTCGCCCAAGGAGCGCTTGGTTTGATGGCTGCTTGAAGGAGTTGAGGTGAGTTGGTTGAAGGATGGAGAGAGCCTGGCAGACATCCGGCCATGATGTTGATAAGCTTATGTTGATGGCATTTTTTGATAGTTATCAATCAGAAATCACTTGTAAGAAGGCAGAATTCCTGGCCAGGGAGATTTCTGCTGCACAAAATCGACCAGCTCAGTTTTTCCGGACTGTTGACAGATTGTGCAATCCAATCTGTCTCCAGCCCAGAGAAGTCTTTTCTCAGCAAAGATGCAAGGAGTTTGCTCGATTTTTCACAGATAAGATTGCCAGCATCAGGTCTGGCATTGATCCAGCCTCTCCTATGAGGGATTGCAGTGATCGACAGGAAGTGGCATACACTTGGTCTGGCTGGACAGATTTCTACCTGCTGGAATTAATGGACATTGTAACGACCATTCAAACATTGCTCCCAACCAGTTGTAGTTTGGATCCGGGCCCTACATCCCTCTTAGTGGGATGTGTAGATGTTATCTGTCAGATCCTTGCTGAAATTGACTGGAAGTCATTGGAGGTTGGGGTCTTTCCTGACCCCCTCAAGGAGGCGGTAGTTTGACCACTCCTTAAGAAATCCTCCCTGGATCCAGACTGTCTAGTTAACCACCGGCCTGTCACTAACCTGCCATTTGTTGGTAAGGTTATTGAAAAGGTGGTTGCACTGCAATTGGATGATCATTTTACAAAACACAATGTCTATGATTCTCTCCAGTCTGGTTTCAGAAAGAAGCATAGCACGGAGACTGCTCTTGTCAGGGTATTGAATGACCTCCTATTGGCCAGAGATCAAAAGGCATGCACCATTCTGGTCCTTCTTGACTTCTCTGCTGCATTTGACACTGTAGACCATGGTATGCTACTGGAGCGCCTGCAACTTTTTTGTGGACTGTCTGGTACAGTCCTTAAATGGTTCCATTTGTTCCTCACAGACAGGTCTCAGAGAGTTACCACTGGAATTTATTCCTCTGGTGCTCACTTCTTGTTCTGTAGGATGCCGCAGGGCTCTATTTTGGCCCCCATGCTGTTTGCATTGTACATGCTGCACTGCTATGCAGATGACACTCAGCTGTATGTGTCCTTTCTGCCTGGACAGAACTCCCCATGCTAAATAATTGCCTTACTGAGATCAGAACTTGGATGAGTTCCAGTTGGTTGAGGCTGAATACAGACAAGACTGAAGTGTTGGTAGTGGACCCAGCTTGTCTGGGGGCAGCTTTGGGGGCTGGGCAACCATCAGGCTTGTCGCTTGGTGGTATACAGCTCACTGCCTCAGACCATGTGCATAACCTGGGCATTATTTTCGATGATGGTTTGACTCTAAAGCCTCAGGTTTCAGCAGTCATTAAATCATCTTTCTATCATCTTAGGAATATCACCTGGGTGAAACACCTGGTTCCTCCAGATGATCTTCCAACGTTGGTCCTTGCTTTTGTCACTACCTGTCTTGATTACTGCAACTCCCTCTACCTAGGGCTACCAGGGGTTGATATGCACTGCTTGCAGCTGGTGCAGAACGCGGCAGCCAGGCTTCTGACTGGAACTTCTAGGACCAGTCATATTATGTCTGTGCTCCGTGGACTGCACTGGCTGCCTGTTCAGTGGCAGAACACCTTTAAAGTTGATTTGTTAACCTTTAAAGCCCTACATGATCAGGGACCCGGCTACCTGCAAGATCTCCTTGTACCCTACTACCCCCTTCACCCTCTCAGTTCCACCGATAAGGGATTACTGGAGATTCCCAGGGGATGACTGAAGACATCTGGTCTTGAGCTTTTTCCTTTTCAGCTCCAACCCTCTGGAATTCTCTACCTCGTTGGTTGAGAGAATGCCTGACCATCGACAGGTTTAAAACCGAGTTAAACACTTATTTATTTGAGTTAGCCTTCCCAAAATATGGATAACCTGTTTTATTGCTTTTATTTAATTATATTTATACTGTTGCACTTGGTTTTATGTACAGTGCCTTGGCTTGGAAAAATGCTATAAAAATAAAGTTTGACTTGACTTGACTCCCCCCGACCGGCCCTCCGATGACCTAGGCTAGCTACTGAATCCGGGTCACCGGCATTATGAGTGGTAGCTCTACCTCTGTGCCAATGGGGCAGCCCATCTCTCCTCTCCAAAGGTGGTTGTCGCCCCTCCATAGCTCTTCTGCCACTGGGTGGAGATCCGATGGCAGAGTAAATGGAAGGGAGTGACAGGTCGGGATGGTGCCTTGAAACACATCAAGTGCATGCCTTCACACATGCATATGCATGCCCGGGGAAGGGGGTGGATGAAAAAACTGGGAAAAACACCAGATAAAAACATAATAGAAAATAATGGAACATTTTATATTTTAATTACTTTTGAATGGATTAATATTTTTTCACCAAATCTTCAAAAGGCACATCTGTGACCCAAAACCTTTTTACCCTAAAAATTTCAGACTAAAATCCTAAGCTGTTCAGTATTTCGACAGTGGCGTGACAAAATATTTTACAAAAAAATGGTAGTTTTCACTTTTGTGATGCTCCATATTTCTGCACCCACACATTTGACCAGAATGAAACTTGTCATGTCAAGAGATCCTTGGTCCCTGATGGAGCATGCAACATTTCATGAAAATCAGTTGAATGGTTTTGAAGATATTAAAGTGAAACATTTCAAGTTTAACAAAGAAGTGAAGATTGTACCCTAACAGTTAGGGACTGACCTTTAACACTCTGTTTCTCTGCACCCACACATCTGACTGGAATGAAACTTGGCACATCCAGAGATCATCCATCCCTGATGGAGCTTGCAAAATATAATGCAAATTGGTTGAACAATTGCAAAGTTATTAAAGTGCAAAAAGCACAAAAAAGATTCCCCATTTGTGACAAAGAATTACCCATTTGCGATAAAGAATCCTTTTAAGAGGTGAACATCTAACTTTTCCCGTTGAAAATAATGGAAAATTTCAAAATTGAATAACTTTTGAATGGATTCATAGTTTTTTCACCAAATCTTGAAAAGGCACCACTGTGACCCAAGACCTTTATACCCTAAACGTTTCAGACCAAAATTCCACATTGATTTTGCACAGCAGTGTGACAAAGAATTTGTCAAAAAATAGTAATTTACATGTTATTTAACACTCTGCATCTCCGCACCCACACATCTGACTGGAACAAAACTTCTGACATCAAGAGATCTTAGGTCCCTGGTGGCACATGCACAATTTTCTGTGAATTGTTTTAATGGTTGTGAAGTAAAGTGCAAGGTTTGAGTTTAAGATAGAAGTGGAGATTTAACCCTTACTATATCCTGTCCTGGCCAAATTTCCCTCATTCACTAAAAATACCATTAACAGCTTTATCTGGTTCAAGGTCAGTTGGCATTCATCTGTAGTCCCCTCCCCCGGGTCGTGCCTGAAAATAGGCAGAATTTGTCTAGTGCACTTACCCGGTCAACAAAAACTAAATAAATAATATATATATATATATATATATATATATATATATATATATATATATATATATTATACAGGCACAGCTGCACCTGTATATTAGGGCTGAGTAAGCACATTAATGTTAAACCCCAATTTTTGCATGCTAAACCCCAATTTTTTCACCTTAATTACTTTACCCCCATGAACTTTGGAAATCATAGAGCTGGTGCCAGGATCTCTAGATACAGAAAAAATTGTGACAATCAGTTCAGCAGGGGCAAAGTTACAGAGGGGCACAAAACACAAAAATTGTGCAAATTAAGACCTTTTTTTGTCGAACTATAACTAAAAAAAAACTTGGAGGATTTGAAACTTGAAACTTGCTGGTTGGATAGCGTTTGCCCCAAGGTGTGTGATTTTGGTTGTTATCTCCCAAACTTAAGTCATTTTTCAACTACTGTACTTAAGAAATACTGAGATAAAATGGCTGACACTGACTAGCTGAATTGGGAAAGAGCTCTGAGAGAGTCATATTGACTAGCTTTCCATTCCAATGAATATTGTTTTTATTTCAGCTTGTAAAGACTGAAAAAAGGAAAGAAAGAAATACCTCGAGTTCAAATAAGGAGTTCACTTCTTGAACAATACGCTCTTTGGAAAAATATGTTCAGCTAGGATTAAACTCCATTAACAGAGTGCTGTCTGGGAACCATGCCAGCCTGCTCATCTCTTCTGCAACCCTCTTTCCCAGATTCAAATGGGAGTTTGCCATTTCCTCACCAGATAATACCAGCAACACACTATCCCTCTCTGGAACAAGTCTACTCAGACTAATTGTCTCTGCTACCTTTTTTGTCAACTTACAGTTTGTCTAAGGATGCTCAAAGCTTGTTTTACAAGCCATCGATTGAACTGCCACCTCTACAGAAAATGGTGAATCCTCCTGATCCAAGCAAGGCAGTGAATAGTTCACTATATTGAAATAGCAGGAAAACATGGTTACTTATAGCCAACATGCTCAAACTAAAGCAACAAAAATGGATTCAATAACAGCTTCAATAACTTAGTGTCATGAGACAATTATGGAGGCTGCCACTTTAACTTATTCACTTAAGAGTGTTACAAAAAATTTCTGTGCCAAAAAACTACAGTACACAGTTGGAACATTCAGGATGACTTTAGACTTGGTCCTGGCAATGTTAGGGAAGCAGGACAAAAGATATGATACACTGTATGCCACCATTGATTTCTTGCATAAATAAATAAAAATAACTAAGGAAAAAAAACAGAAGAAATAAATGCAAATATGAAGAAGAACACAGAACAAATGAATATCACTGATATCAAGATTACAGCAGTGGAAGCTACTACTACTACAGCAATGATGAAGGGAAATTATAATCTCAATCAAAAAGTAGAACATTTAGAAAATCAGGTCTGCTATAAGAACCTGAGACTTGCTGGCCTTCTGGATGTACTTGATAAAGATTTTGATACTCTCAGGGACCTTGTGAAGGACATTTTTGTAGTAGTTTTCAATTTGTCAGCAGAAAATCTCTAGCTGATGCTATTTCACAACACCGACCCGTAACATCAATAACCTCTGACACAAAATCCACTGTTCTTCTTAGTTTTGCATTTGAATCTGACTGAGGCTTGTTGGTCAGGCTTTCTAGCATTAAAGGTGAATTGCCTTCCGAAGACCATTTTTACTTTTGATGCATGCTTGCTCACCAAACATTTTGTTTTCAGTGAAAGAGGATTTTGGAGAGGGTGTCACTGCCAAGCCCATTGCAGTTCAAAATAGCAGGGGCTCAGCAGTCTACACCAGTGGCCAGAGACTGTGGCTGTGACACCACTCACTGCTTGCAGTGCATACACTTTGTGTACGTCAAAGGACCAAAGCACTCCAATCAGAGAGGGCTTTGGTCCTTTGATTTGCATGAAGCTGGTCAGCAACAACTGATCAGCTTTCAACATCAGGAGCTTGGTCTGTTCTCTGTCCCCATAAAAAAAACCTCCTGCTCCCGCCTTCTGTGTGCCCCTACCACCAACCTCCATTCCCTGTCCCTATATAAAGTAAATTAAAGCCCCTCCTGCTCCCTCCTTCTGTGTGCTTTTCCATTCCCACACCCCCTTGTGTGTCCCAATATACAGTAAATCCATCAAATCTCATTCTAACTTCAGAAACCTAACTGCTCTCATACGGCCTTAGTACCCACATGATCCATAGCCTCTCAACACCTATCATCTCCTAGGCTGTCCTCAAAGAACTGAGGGTTGCATAAATTACTGGTGAGATGGGTGGGTGAAGTCTGGGTTCAAACGGGTGAAGTCCAGGTTCAAGCTAGGTAGAGAGGCACACTTCACAACATTATATAGAAAGGGAAAGAGCAAGCAAGCTGCAGCTCTGCATTTTTTATACATTATTCATTGGCATCATTCATTGGAGTTGTTAGGCTGATGATAACATTTGTGCCTGCATGGGGATTTCAATCCTGCTTGATTTTAGAGAGGCATTCAACCTTGTCCCTCACAACAAAATCAGAAAGAAGCCATGCAGCTTTAGGTCACCCGAAGATATTTCCAGATGGGTGGATTGATGGCTAGAAGGCAGAACCTAGATGATTAGAAAAGGAGGGAAGTGGAGTCTGGAAGTAGTGGAATGCTCCGTGGTTTGGTGTTGGGTCAAGTCTTATTTAGTTTCATTATAGTGGATATGGAACATAATTGCAGAGTTATGCTGCAAAGATTTGTGGATAACATCAAGACAGGAGGAATGGTTGATAACAAAAATGAAGCAAAAATACTACAAAAAGATTTAATACAGATTATAAAGTGAACATAAAACAATGGGATGACATTAAATTTAAACATATGTAAGGTCATTCATGCAGGCAAAGGCAACAAGAACACAGTATGGGAAATACAAATCAAGTCAAATAAAATTCATCCCCACCCTACCCCAAGACAACGATCTATATATTTTAATAACACATGATTTAAACAGCAAAGCAAAGAGTAGAAAAGTCACAGGAATGGCAAACAAGATCTTGGGATATATCAAAAAGCACTTGATACGTAAATTCAAATCTTGTTCTAACTTCAGCAACCTAACTCCTCCCTTCTGGCCAAAGTACCTAGCATGATTCACAACCTCTTGACACCTATAATTTCCAAGGCTGCCCTCGAAGAACTGAGCATTATATAAATTACTGGCAAGGTGGGTGGGTGAAGTCCAGGTTCAAGCAGGTGAAGTTCTGGTTCAAGCTAGAGCTTCAAACAGGAGAAGTCTGGGTTCAAGCTTGGTAGAGAAACTCACTTCACATTATTTAGAGAGGGAAAGAGTGAGTGAGCTGCAGCTTTGCAACCACTGCTTTTGGGGTAATTTCAGGCAGCCGTGAAATGTATGGGTGGTTGACAATAGCCCAGAAGTAGTCATTCAACTACTAATATCTTGACAGCAGAAGCTGTAGGATTAATTAGGTTGAAGGTTCCTGTCTTTGTATTAATACTTCCAGGTTGTTGCAGCAGTGAGCAAATGGCACTTCCTGAATTTTTTTTTTTTGCTTTTCATAAAGTGGTGAATGTTGACAGAAGCTGCTTTACACACATTGGCTACCAGTTACATTCCCCAAACATCAGCCTGAGCAAGACGAGTGTTCCCTCCATATTCTTACCATTGTTACTTTTAAAAGTACTAATGCCAGTCTAGCACAACCTGTTTTTGACCCATGTTTGACTATGCATGCCATAACTGATAGTGGGTATGACACAGAATGGTGTGGCTCTTTTGGCTAGTGTAAGCATAAGGTGGTCTCTTCCAGAGTCTCACTCCCACTTTTTCCTTTTGCTCAACATTTTGTAGGTGTACAGTACTATAGACCAAGAGTCAGACAGCAGAGTGAAAGCTGCAGAAAGCGATAGGAAGGTATGATCCTTTTGTTTTGGTTGGAGGGGTCTCTAAGGTGAAAGGTTATATAAGGTGGGCAGTGCATTACAGTACTGTATGACAATAGGTAGTAAGTACTGTGTAGGAGACAATACAAAGTTAAACAAAACCCCTCCTTCTCTGTGTGTGTTGTCCCACCCCCACCCTCCGTTCCATGTCAGCTCGGAGATCATCCAGTGGGCAGGTCTTTGACATGGGGCCACATCAAACATTTGCCATTGATAAATGCTTGTTATATATACCTGGACTTTTCATTTCTGACTCAGCAGTGCAGAAGAAAGTGTCTTGCATATTGTCAAGAAGTTCTAGATCTGAGAGGGACATTTCAGCTACTAGCCAGCAAAAGTTCAGATAAACTACAAAGGGAAGCAGCACATCTTTTTTTTTAAATTGACCAGCTAGTCACCTTTCTTCAAGCACAGTATCATTCGGACTCCTCTCATGAAGGGAGTCCCCCACTGAGTCTGACAAAGATATGTCTGCACTGGCACTGGAAATGAAGGATATGCAACTATGATATTTTTGATTGTTGATATTATTATGCAAAACCTTAATGCTTGAGCACCATAGCTAATGCTCCATATAAACATTACTTTTCTTTTATTCATATTAGAAGATGGGTTAGTGAAGAAACTTGCCCAATGGGAAAATTTAAAAAAGTACACCTTTAAACAACTTATTTTCAAGGCCACTAGTTTTTGCTTTTTACAGGAAAACCTGATAGAATTCCAGAAGTTGGACTGCCTGCAAACCAGTAAAAACAATGAGTTTCACAGTACAGTATTTGGCACTGGATACAAGATTAGTAAATCTGCAGAACTTGTGTTTTTCTTATACTTGATTCCTGTACTATTTGCAGTTTGCTTCATTTAATGTTCTGTACATTAAGCCTTCTTGTATTCTGATTTTTTATACACATACTAAAAGAATGACAGTGGAATCCTGGTAAAATCCAGAAATTAGACTAACAATCACCAGTGCAATTCCTGGAATGTCAAGTCTTGGAAGATGGAATTTCATTATTTAAATCACCATAAATAATTTTGCTGAAAAATATTGGTCAACAGGCCTATACATTTTTTCAAACATGCTACAAAATGTGCTAATTGTTTATAATGATTTATAAAATGGGCAACAAAAATCCTCAATCCTGATTGGCTGGAACAGTTTTCTAATCATGTCCTTATCAGAACATAACTTTACAACCGGTACTTGTTGTTCCAACCAGAGTCCCACAACACAATGGTATCAGTGTGCCACAGTCAGCAAAACTTGTGCTGAATCAGCATGATCATTTAACCAAGCCTAAAGTCAGTCACTCAGCCCACCCAGCTGCCCATTCACAAGCAAGATCAACCCCAATTTCATCCTGCAGGCTGTACTTTAAATCCCACCTAAATTTTTTTTTCTTTAGAAAGCAGTTTGTTCTGGGCCACTTATCCACGGGTTTCCTACTTATCATTGCCCTTGCACCTCAACAACATGCCCACTCCACAGTACAGTGCTTGCCATTACATTGTTCTCCAGTGTCTTGTTGTAGCTGTCTTCCTAAAGCTCCCTCCTCCACACTGCCCCAAAGTCTAAACCCTGCCACTCTTCTCACTAGCAGCTTCTTATTACACAAGCTGCAGCTTTCCGCTTTGAAAAATGCAGTTCCGGGATGTGGTTGCACTGAAAGACATGGCAAAACAAAAGGCCACTCTGAACTACGAAAGCCACAAAGGGACATGCTTGCAAACAGGCTTAGTCCCTTTAAAAGCATAATATCCACAGGAAAATGAAAACAACATTATAGAAACATTAAAATATTGTATGCCTGTCTCAAGTGGGAGCTAACTTCAGCACTAAGTGTTTTGGAGGAAGGGAGGCCCCTCTACTGATCAGCTAGCCAATGTCAAATACATGACAGTACAGCAATAGGGGAACTACTGTATTTTTCCTATTACCAGTATTGAAAAGTTCTTTATTTAGAAACTGTGCACATTTCTTTCTTCCTTTTTTTCATATTTAGGTAGGTAGGTAAAATTTTATTTTTATACAGGATAATGTCATTAGGATCTTACAGTCCTGTTTCCAAGACAGTCCTGTGCATAAGATGAATTACAGTTATAGTTTCAAAGTACAAAATAGAAAATTATAAATATATAATCATTATGAAAATGAGAGAAGGAAGCAAACATCATAAAATTAGACAAAAACACACAGTAAGGTTATATAAAAAGAAATACACAAAAAAAGAGTCTTAGTGATGTAATGGTCTTGGTACTGCAGCTTGTATTTATGCATCACTCTTAACCAAGTTTTTTGATATCCCAATTCCAAATGTTACCAACCCAGGGTTTTAAATAATTGATTAGCAGTTTTTTTCTTGAGACAATACTAACTATACAGAACACATTTATATAGGTTTTCTAGAAGTGTTATGTTTGTTAAAAACAGTGATGCAAGTGCTATGCATTTTCACAATGCTTTAGAACTTTTATGAGCAAAATGCTAATCAATTTTTAGAGTTAAATAAAACCCAGCAACCACATCCCAGAACTGCATTTTTCAAAGCAGAAAGCTGCAGCGCATGTAATGAGAAGCTGCTAGTGAGGAGAGTGGCAGGGTTTAGGCTATGGGGCAGTGTGGGGGAGGGGGCTTTAGGAAGACAACTACAACATACCAGGGTACACAATCTACAGGAGGGACAGGGAGGGAAGAAGAGGAGGAGGAGGAGTAGCTCTCTAAGGGAAGGGATAAAAGCAACAGAACTAAAGGGTAAACAGGGAGGAGAGGAGGCACTGAGGGTCACCCTGGAGACTGGAAATGGCTCCACAATCTGCACTGGAGTTGTATACAGACCCCGTCTCAGGGGGAAGAAATGGGCAAGAAAATAATAGAAGGCATCCTTGGTATGGGAGAGAAAGGGGAGATATTGTTGATGGGGGACCTGAATATGCCAGATGTTGACTGGAGCACCTTTGCTGCAGCCACATCCAAGAGCAGGGCCATTCTCGATGCCCTACAGGGGGATGCCTCAGACAGCTAGTTTTGGAACCCACTCAGGAGAGAGCAGTCTTAGACCTGGTACTCTCAAATGGGGATGGAGAGAGGATCTCTGATCTTGAAGTGGTAGCTATCTGGGGAACAAGCGACCACCAAATAGTGTGGTTCACGATAAACTTAGCTGTAGAGTCAAGCTACACAAAAGTGAAGGTACTGGACTTCAGGAGGGCTGATTTTGACAAAATGGGACAGTGCCACAGAAAAGCACTAGAAAACAGGCAAGAAGGTGGGGTGGAGCAACAATGGGGAAACATCAAAACCGCCATCAGAGAAACAACAAGTCTTTGTGTGAAGCAAATAAACAAATCAAAATGAAAGAAAAAAACACTATGGCTCTCAAAAGAAGTGGCGGGAAAGGTAAGGGAAAAAAGATAGCATTCAGGAAGTATAAGGAAACACAGAAGAAGCAGGACAGAGAACAGTACCAGTTAAAGCAGAAGGAAGCGGGTAAGGCAGTCAGAATAGCAAAGGCCCAAACCGAGGAAAAGCTAGCCAACTCAGTTAAGAAGGGGGATAAAACCTTTTATAGGTACATTAGGGAGCAAACAAAGACTAAGGCAGGGATACTGAGGCTGAACAAAGAGGAAGGTGGTTGGGCAGACAGCGACAGTGAAAAAGCAGGGATATTGAACAAATACTTCTGCTCAGTATTCACAATGGAAAAGCAGAGGGAAATACCTAATCCGGTCAATAGAAGCACTCTGGATAGGGGGGTTGATATTAATCCTTTCACAGAAGATAGGGTTCTGAAAGAACTCTTAAAACTGAAGGTGGATAAAGCAATGGGGCCTGATGGGATTCACCCCAGAATTTTAAAAGAACTAAGGGAAGAACTAGTAACACCACTGACTACCCTTTGTAATAAATCATGGGAGGATGGGGTGGTACCTGAGGACTGGAGTAGGGTGGATGTGATTCCCCTTCACAAGAGTGGGAGCAAGACAGAGGCAGGAAACTACAGACCTGTCAGTTTGACCTCAGTGGTAGGGAAAATGATGGAATCACTTCTGAAGAAAAGAATTGTTGAGTACCTAGAGGCCAGTGGGCACAGGACCCAAGGCATGGATTCACAGCGGGAAGGTCATGTCAGACAAATCTAATTGATTTCTTTGACTGGGTGACCAAAGCAGTAGACCAGGAAGGGGCTGTGGATATGACCTACCTAGACTTTAGCAAGGCATTTGACACAGTCCAGCACAAAAGATTAATAAACAAATTAGCCAGCCTGGGAGTGGGTCCTAGGGTGGTAGCCTGGGTAAAACACTGGTTGGACAACAGGACACAATGGATAATAGTAAATGGAGACAACAGTGAAGAAAGGAGGGTTACTAGTGGGGTACCACAGAGTTCAGTAGTTGGGCCAGTCCTTTCTAATCTCTTAATAAGTGACATTGAAGAGGGACTGGAAGGGAAATTATGTCTCTTTGCAGATGACACAAAGATCTGCAACAGGGTTGATACACAAGGTGGGGTGGAAAGGATGAAAAGGGACTTGGCAAGAATGAAGGAATGGTCAAATGTATGGCAGCTTACATTCAATGCAAAGAAGTGCAAAGTAATGCACCTGGGAAACAAAAACCCAGGGAAGAGTACACTGTGGGGGGTGAGATATTGACAACAACAAAAATGGAAAGAGACCTGGGGATAGTCATATCAGATGACCTAAAGGTGGGCCAGCAATGCAAGAAGGCAGTAAGGAGGGCTGGGGGGATACTGGGATGCATAGGGAGAGGCATCACCAGTAGAAAACAGGAAGTTGTTGGCCCTCTGTACAGACAGTTGGTAAGACCACTTCTGGAGTACTGTATACAGTTCTGGAGACCCCATCTCCACAAAGACATAGACAGGGTGGAGGCTGTCCAGAGGAGGGCAACCAAAATGATGCAGGGTCTGCATCAGAAGACATATGAAGAAAGACTAAATGAACTAAAGATGTATAGCCTTGAGGAAAAGAGGGAGAGGGGGGACATGATAGAAACTTTCAAATACCTCAAGGGAATCAACAAAGTCCAAGAGGGTAGCATCTTTCAGAAAAAGAGATGTGCAAAACAAAGGGGCATAATTTGAAGATGGGGGGATGGCTCAGATGTAATCTGAGGAAGTATTTCTTCACAGAGAGGGTTGTGGATACATGGAACAGCCTTCCTGAGGAGGTCGTAGAGTCAAAAACAGTGGGGGAATTCAAGAATGCATGGCACAGACATAAGGCAATTCTGGTGGGGCGTAGGAGGAAGTAGGCTGTTGGTTAACTAGGATCTGCAGCTTACCCACTAGGTAGGGAAATGGGCAGACTAGGTGGGCCAAGCAGTCCTTATCTGCCGTCAAATTTTATGTTTCTATGTAGCAGGAGATTTCTTTAGAACTATCACAGAAATTTCAGGAACTATCTGGCCATGTCTTTGGTTGTGACTGTAGGTTACTAGCTGTTACCTGGAGGACCCATTTTATAAGTGCAATAAGAAACTGTGGCCTGATAAGAGCACTTCACAGGTGCTAAAAGAACTTGGTGCAGGCACCTCGTGCCTTATAACACACCTGGAGTATGCTCTTGTTAGGTCATAACTGGCACCTCATCATGTTTTATTGCTTGTATACACTCTTTTTTCCTCTTGTTTCTGCCTCTCATTTCATGGCCTAATATATATCTTATATGTAATTGTTCTTTGCATACTAAGTGAATGGAAATTGATAAAAATATAACTTAAAAAAAAGAACAATTCCATTTCTGAGCATGCACAGTTTAAAAAATCAACATTCTAAGGATAAAAGAAATTTTATGACCACACAAAGTCATGTTGTCATTATATGAGAATGTGTTCATGTGGCAGGGAGCAAGGCTGTTTCCATGTGTGCATGTGAGGTTATGCTTTGATAGTTCAGCAGGGACAGGGCTACGTGTCAGTGCATAGCATCGCACCTGCCGAATGTGCTGTATGTTCATCCCCCTTCCATTTTTTTCCACCACCCCCAACCCTGCCATAAAGATTTGCTGATACCAGGGTGCCCAACCCCTGGGGCCTGAGCACACCAATCGCCTTGACCCAGCAGTCTGGGACCCTGGAGTGCCCACCACTAGTGCCCCCAAGTATGAAGCTAATGCTGGGCTGCCCAATCCCCAGTACCTGAGGTACCATACTGTACCTGAAATAAAACCATCCTGCAACATCTTTTTCTTTTTTTATCTCAAACCTAAAATGAAGAAATTAGTCCATCTTTGTCTGTCACCTTCCTCACCCCCCACACAAACCCCTACTAGGCATCCACCACCCCAACGCCCCCCTTCCCCACATAACCTATATTTATCTAGTAGTAGTCTAATGCTGTAATCCTCTCTGGACTGCAGACACATCTTCACTCTTCAACAAGGGACCAGAAACTGAGCAAAACAGGTTAGTGCCATATAATGTATTTCAATGCATTTTGAACTTTACTCATAACTTGGTCTTTGTTTTATTATTTTTCACCAACATTTTTCACACGGGCTTTTTGGGGCCCCATCTCATGAATAAGGTAGGTAAAATGTTTCAAATCTGACCCACAAGATGATTTTGCAATTGCTCCCCAAAATCACCTTTTGGGCAGCATTTTGGAAAAGTTCACCTACTGGTCTCATAAAGAGGGGTCATAAGAAGACCATGTTGAAAATATGGTTTCAAAATATTAAAAAACAATAAAGTTATGTGCATATGTTGAAATTTTTCAACACCTGCTCATAACATTGTAGCTTTCAATATTCTGACCCCAAATTTTCAACATAGTAATTTTTTCACACCACCTGTGATTTTTTTTTAAATACTGGCTGAAATGTGTTTTTCCACCTGTGGCATGAAATGATGTTTTGTCAGAGATTTGAACATTTTCACCTAACGGGTTCATGAGGTGGAATCATAAGACGACTCTGTTCAATACTGTGGACCAAAATTCTGAAAAACAAAGTGATAAAGGTACATTGATTGATGTGTTTCAATGCTCACTCATAGCTTTGGTAATTTCAAATGTTTTGGCACCACATATTCAACATAGCCATTTTTTCACACCACCTTATGAACCCAACAGCTGTCATTTTTCAAATCCTGGCCAAAATGTGATCGTGCACTTGCGACCCAAAATTACAGTTTGTTAGATATTTTATAAATGACACGTTATGTTTGGAAAGAGGGGTCATAAAAATACTCTTGAAATTTTGAGGTCAAAATATCAAAAAAAGAAAACAATTATGAAGTAGTGTTGTTTGTAGGGATGCCCTTTGGCCGATTGTGGACCACACTGCCTTCATGTGCCAGTGACCAGAGTTTGCATGCAAGCTCAGTGAGATGGCAGAATGGGCCGTGGCTTGGGGGAAAGCGCTGTGGAGTGTGGCACTGGCCCAAGCCTGGAGAGGGGCAAAGCAGTGTTCTGACATACACACAACAACTTGTAGTGGGATGGGGAGCCTTTCCTCACAAAGTGTTGACAAACATGTTGAGGCCTGATGGACCCATGCACTGCATCAGGACAATCTCTAGTATTCTGTTTATTTCATTTCACACAGGTCCTGAAGAGACCTGTGCCAATGAAAACACAATTCCACAATAAGAAAAAGAAGGGAAATTATTGCAAAAAAATAAATGAACGTGGAATGCAAACATTAAGGTTATAGAATGCAAAGTGCACAAAGTAGGGAAAAGAAAAACATTAGGGTTTTGGGTATCTAGAGTACTGACAAATCAGTGTTGGGGTCTTCTTGGGGTTGTCAACCCTAATGCCCACCCCTCCCTTGAGCAAGCAAGGTAAAACATGATCTCTTTTCTTCACACGTTGCCCATAGGGCCCTGCCTGAAGAAAGCTATGACAGATTCTGTTGACCACATGTGGGTGAGCAATACTTCTCTACCTTTGAAGAGCATATCACTATGACACACCGGCGTGGAGCTATATTTTATTCTTCAGACTGGAGGCTACAAGCTGGGGGATGGGGTGGGCATTAGGGTTAATAACCCCAAGGAAGATTCCACCACTGCTTCACCAATACTGTGGAGACCCAAAACCCAAATGTTTTTCATTTCCCAACTTTGTGCACTTTGCATTCTTCAACCTTAATGTTTATTTATTTATTTTATTTATTTAAACAGCAGTTTGGAGAAAACCTTTGAGCCATAGGCTCATTTACAAAGGTACCTTGTCACAGTAAGACAAACCAAAATACACAGTATAGCAGTACAACACATAAGTATAACAGTAAAATTAAGACATAGATACAAACAAGCTGGTACTGGTAGGATGGATACAAACAATACCAGAGTTATGTCGTCCTTAGCAACTTAGTAATAAGCTTTGTCATAAGTATTGAGTATGGCTTTGACTAGTGGCAGTTACAGCATCGGGTGTTAATAAGGTGGTTACGTAAGGAAGTTTTGAAGCACAATATAGTTGGAGCTTCGGAGATGGAGGGGGGCAGTGTGTTGAACCAGGAGGGGGCCCTAAAGCTGAAGGCTGTTTGGCACGTGAGAGGTCCTAGCTCTAGGGATAACAAGAGAGGTTTTCCAGAGGTCCGAGTATGAACTAGTGGGACAGAGCGGCGATGGTGGTGGTCAATCCTGGTGGGGAAAGCCCAAGGAGGGTCTTTTGTAAGGGTACTGGTAAGATATTTGAGGCGCCGCCGAGATCAAGTACCAGCGCTTTAGCATACAGTAGACAGGTGTGTGTCATCCTAGGTGCTCCAGTAATTAACCTGCAGGCCTTATTCAGAGAAAAGCACTTTTATATGGAGTAGCGGTCTGATCAGCAGCACCATACACCAGCAGTCCATAGTCCACTAGGAACAGGATAGAGGAGGTGATCATGAAGTCAAGAGGCTCCGGGAGGCAGTGTTTATACCGGCGTAAGATGCCCAATCGGATATTAGTGGCAGTGGCTAGGGCAGCGAGTGTCCATGGAAGGAGAGGAGGGGTGAAAATGGATCCCTAGGTATTTATAGGAGCAAACTTGTTCAGTGGGAATGAGGACCCAGAGGAATGAGGAGTTTGAAGTTGCAGGACTTGTTTTGGGGATGAGTGAAGAACATGGTTTTTGTTTTTAAGATTTATCACCAATCTATAGCCCCTTGGAACCAGCCTCGGTTTCAGTGAAGGACTTCTGCAGCGAGTCCTGAGGGCAGTAGGAATACGACTTGAGGCAAAGATGACTGCATCATCAGCGCATAATAGAATGTTCCCGAGCAAGAGCGTGGAAGGGTGTTAAGGTAAAGGAGAATAGTAAGGGCCCAGAATGGAGCCCTGGGGAACCCCAGAAAAGATGGGACAGATGTCTGAGTAGGTCCCATTAATTTTACATGCTGTGAGCGCAGACAGATAACTGTGCACCAGGAGATAGGCCCAGCAGCAAAACCAGAGAGACTAAGGGCATCAAGAAGGAGGGGTGGAGACAGTGCCGAAAGCTTCGAGAGGTCAATGAAGACAGCACCAGCCAGAGAACCAGTGTCTAAGGAGGAGTGGAGAAGTTAGAGAACTCTAGGAGGGCTGTATTGGTACTGTGGCCCGCCGGGAAGCCATGCTGCTCAGGACAAAGGACATTGTAGGTGGAGAGGTAGTCAGAGATTTGAGAGGCCACCACTTTTCCAAGGCCTTGGAGAGGAGAGAGAATGGAGATCGGTCGATAGTCTCCAGCCACAGTCCTATCACCACCTTTAAAGATAGGGGTGACAGTGGCGACTTTCCAGGCAGTTGGAACCTTCCCAGGCAAAGAGAGTGGTTGATGAGGCATGTGATCGGGTAAGGACTGTGTCTAAGACCAGCCGAGGTTACACGGATTCAGGTGTCACTGCCTGTACTATTACTCTTGAGGGCAGTGACAAGGTGCGCCTAAGTTCTTGGGCAGAAACACGGTAGGAGGAAAATAAGGGTGAGAAAGATTTACAGCCGGTGCTAGGGGAGGAGGGTCAAAAAAATTTGTTGGGAGGATAGGGCTAAGGTCAGGAATGAGGTGTTGAGGTGGTTGGCTATGAGGGCTGGGTCTGAGGAGATCACACCATTAATGTTGATCTGGGTGGGTGGGGGAGTGTGCACTTCTATTTAACTGTTTAATGTTATCCCAGAAGGTTCTGGGATTCCCACATGAGGCGGAGTGAGGACCAATGGTGCCAGACTTGGCCTTTCTGATGGCCCGAGAGCACTTGTTTCTCGGGCGTGCAGCATATAACCGCTGTCATTGGGCCGCCAGTCTCAATGGCACTGTGCCACAGGTTGTCCCTATGTTTGAGCTGGTGGATCAAAGCTGGGGTAACCTAGGGGCATTCTTCCTTTAGAACGGCGGGTCAACACTGGGGCAAAGATATCACAGGCATTATTAAAAGTTTGGGCAAAGAAGGAGAGAGCTGTTAGATGTCAGAGTTGCCTGTATAGGGACCACTGTCAATTTGGGACAGAAGTTCCTTACGCTTTATCAGGCCACCAGGTATTAGACGCCGCCGGCATGTGGACTGTGCTATGGGTTTGGGGACTGAGGTTGACCAGTGGAATAGAATGGGGGAGTGATCGCTGAGAGAGTCTGGGAGGACTTGTACATTGGGGATCCGATTAGGGCGGTTGGTGAGTACCACATCAAGCAGGGTACTGGAGCCTCTCTTGGGGTTAGTCCTGGTAGGGTGGGTAACTAGTTGCATTAGGTCTATTGCAGAAAAGGAGTCTCGGGTAGAGGAGGAGGAGGGGCTGAGCCAGTTGACATTTAAGTCACCCACCAGAATTTGATCAGCGGAAGGAGGTAGAGAGGTAAGGTATTCTGTAAGAGAGGCAATGGCCTGCATTTGGTCCCTGGGGGGCACGTATGCAGTAGTCAGATAAAGGGGTCCCTTTAAAGGGTCAGGGGTTAGTTTCAGCGTAAGCGCCTGGGCCCTGGAGTCAAGGATGGAGTGAGGCAAGGCTAGCATGGGAGAGATTCCCTTGACATAAATTGAGGCAGCCAGCCTGCCCCAACACGGTCGGACCGGAAAGGGTGAAACCAGGAAGGGAGACTAGGGAGTCAGGGAGGATTTTGACAGCCAAGTCTCAACCAGGGTGATGACATCAGGGTTAATTGATGTGACCAGGCATTGTAGTGAGTCAAACTTTTAGGAGGCTACAGATATTCATGGAGACCATGCATAGGCCTGTGGTGCAGTTGGGAGCTCCTGGGAACCGGGCCAGGGTTTGATGAATGTTCCCTGACAGGAGTAGTAGCATGACTAACACCCTGGCTGGGAGATGGTGAGAGGTTTTCCTATGATTGACATGAGGGAGGGAGGCTAAGGGAGCAGGGGTGGGCAGGGAGGTACAGGAGGGAAAGCAAGAATAAGAAGACACCCAGATGTGCCTGAGGTGAAGAGAAAGCTAGGGGAGGGCAGGGAGGACGGGGACACACAGAGGTCCCAAGCGGCAGGGAGAGGAGGTTCAGGAGCAAGGGAAGGGAGGGGTGCCAGGGCACAGTGTGGACTAGCAGATGGGTAAGTGGGTAAGTGCACTGCTAGTGGGGATAGGCACAGGCAGAGCGTGAGGCAGGGCCAATACATTGTGGTGAGCAAGATCCCAGGGAAGTGTTTGCATTTATATAGTTTTTTGCAATATCTATCTATCTAACTAACTATATATATATATATATATATATAGATAGATAGATAGATAGATAGATACATAGATAGATAGATAGATAGATATAGATATATATGTAGATAGATAGATAGATATAGATATTATTTATTTATTTAAAATTGTTGACCAGGAAAGGCACACTGAGCCGAGGCTCATTTCCAGGTGTGACCTGGGTACAAGGTGTACACAGTAGAGGTAGAGAAGTACAAACAATATCTTGTTTCAGATGAATAGTACAGTATAAGGACATTTCATAGTAGTAAGCAGTAAAGTAACAATTGTTGCAAGAACAGACGATTAGAAGAACATCTGGACATTTCATTAACAATTTGTATTTACAGTATATTACAAGTGTATATATAGGTATATTTACAAGTAGTGGTTGTCCAGAGTGTGCTAGACTAGCACAGAGAAAGTATGGCAGGTAGGTGGTTATGTGGTTTGGGGCTGGCATGTGCAATAATGTTTACCTGAAAGGGGCCACTGAGGGTAGGCTAGGCCCAAGTTAGGAGGGTTCAGATGAGCATCTTGGGCAGGGAGGGGGAGGGAGGAGCCTGAGGAGTTGTTTAAAGACTGATAGGGAGGAGGCCTGGTGGAGGGTGGGTGTGAGGTTGTTCCAAAGGAGAGGGAGCTGCTAGGAAAAGGTAGCTTGTCCAAAGGCAGAGAGGGGGCATGGGAGGTGAAAAGTACGTGCGTGTCTATGGTGGTGTGAGTAGCTTGGGGATATGGCTGGATATAGATATAAGTATAGATATAGACATATATCATATTCAGCAGTAACAATCAGCCAGTCTTTTTGTAAGACACAGATGTAAAAAAACTACACTGAACTTTTAAAGATTCTTAAAACCCCCATTCAATCCTGGTATCAAATCTTTATCTTGGGTAAGGCAGGCAGTATCCCTTTCAGCTGCCTTCCTAAGGCAAAGGGTAGCAGAAAAATACTCCTCTGCATGTTTTTAAGTGCATCTTCAGTACAGCACAATTATTATAATAGACAGATGACCCTATTCAAAAAAGATAGCTATTGCAGACCTCTGTATCTCATTCTTCAAAGATGATTCCATTGTCACTGCATGCTGTGCTATGCACAAAATCAGGCTTATAAACACATGCTGGGACTCGATTATCAGAATTAATTTACAAGTGGAATTCAGAGATACATGTTAGTGATAAGTGGCCTGAACTATCATGGGGGCATTTTCATGCTAATTCTACTTTAATAAAGCTTAAGTTGCAGTTTGATTTAACTGAGCAAATAATGGCAATGCTTGCCTCTAGTGAAGCTGAATTAAAGCAATAGCTAAACCAGTGGAGCCAAGATGAAAAATTGGACACTGCTGCTTCCTCACAAGCTGTATTCCCAGAGAGGCATGTTTTTAAACTGTATTTAGAAATTAAATAAAGTACTCAAGATTCAGTAAAATCTGTTTGTTATCATACTACATGAGGTTGGCATCTTGAGAAGTGCTAAAGCTAGTATCACAGTGAATAGTTATCTGAGTTTTGACAACATGAAAATTATAATATACTGCAGAGCCAGCTGGCATGTTTATGTTTATTCTTTTGATAACCACATAAGGCCCACTTGGCACAAGTGCCTGTTTTCTGGGGTGACCCCGGGAGCACTGGGGTGGCTCAGTGACTTGCTAAGAGTCACACAGTATACAATTTGAAGTTGTGGGAATCAAACCCTCATCTGCTAGATATATCAAGCTCATTCACAACTCATTACTCTAACCTCTAGGTTATACTGCCTGTCCTGGTAGTAGATCTTTCTCTTCAAACAGCTGACACTTACGGGAAACATTTTTGAAATGCAATATTCAAACAAAACTCACTGTGTGTTTTTTAAAGCCACTGAGGAGAACTCTTCGCTCTTCACCCAGTATCCTGCTGGATGTTCCTAAATCAAAGTCTGGGAGTAAATCCTTTGCCTGCTTTGCTCCTGGAATATGGAACAAACTTCCTTCTGAAACTCAGGACTGTAAGACTGTATCCAGCTTCAAAAATAGTGTGAAAACTCTTTACATGGGGAGGGGCCAATACAATTGCTACCAATAATGTGATGAGTCAACTCACTGTTATGTTATCTATACCCAATGATATTTTTTCTCAATTATAATATTGTTTAAATGTTTGCTAACTTTATGTTATGTATGTCTTATGCTACTGTTTATACTTTACTAACAATTATTGTGTTGCACTGTCTAGACATTTTATTTGTGCTGGGTCTCTATTATGTATTACTTTGTTACCTGTTAAATTCTGGGTCACCCCTTAAAAAGAGATTTCAGTCTCAGTGGGCCTACTTGGTTAACAAAATCCAATAAATAACAAAATATCCTGCATTTAGTTCCCTTCCATTCTTTGTTACTGAATATACTTGCATGAAAAACAGAATCTTAGTGTATTAGAGTTCAACAGATTCTGCAGAATATTACCCTCCTGAAGCATGGTCCTTTCCTTGTGACATTACAGTCTGTTACTGAGAAACTAATTGTGGTGACACAAACAGGGGAGAAAATACTAATGCAGAGAATATACTACAGATGTAGACTATGCAGATGGAAAACAAGTCCTGTTTTTAAGCAAATAGTCTTGATAAAGAATAAGAGGCAATGGAATACAGAAAAATATGAAATACTAGAAGCAAAACTGCCTGCATATTATATTTTTCAAAGTTTTTGTACAGCCATCATCTATTGTTTAAGTGATCAATTCTAATGGGGCTGGCATGCGTGTGATTTATGCATTGCCTGACCTGCAGATTGCTGCACCATAAAGCCGCTGCTGAGTGTTACATAACTGTATTATTCATGGATCCCAGCCAGTGCAGCTGCCACCATACAGTCATTTATTTATTAAGTTATTTAAAATTACTCCAACCTCGATAATCTCATGAGATACAGCATCTCATTTTCATGTGGGTCCCAGGAAGAACAGCAACAGTCAACAGTTTTTTTTTTGGTTTTTTTTTACTTATCTTTTTCCCTCCGATCGCGGCCCCATGGAGCATCTCTCGGGCAGCCTGATCCTTGTCCTGCCCAGCCTGAAGTCTCTCCGAACTGTGCCTTCCTCTCTCCTCCACACCCCATAGCCAGCACCCGCAGTTTAACCTGTCTGGGGTGGGTCGCTCTCTCCTCTTGGGCGAGCTTACTAGTCAGACTCCGGTCGCAGGGCTGGGCCCTGTGGAGGAGGACATGAAGGTTGATCGGAGCAGGCCCAGCAAGGGGGATGGGAGACAGGTGCCGTTGCCTCTCCCTGGCGCCGTTGTTTTCCCTTGTTCTGTGTGGGACCTTCCCCCCTCCCTGCATGGTGCACAACGATGCAACTGGCGCATGGCAACCCTGCCGGCGTCAACCACGCTGGATTACGTGTAAGTCTGGGTTGCTGCAGTGCCCCCAGACTCCACTGGGGGACACTAGCACACTGAGACATCCCTCCCCCCCCCTGTACCCAGGGAGGCGAGCAACACAGGGGCACTCATCCTCAACCCTCCCCGGCCGACCCCTGGTGGCCCGAGCTCGCTCCCGAACCCAGGTCACCAGCTTTGCATGAGGTGTAGTGTCTAGTGCCTCAACCCTCAGCACCACCGGGCCAGCCCTCAGTCAACAGGTTAACATAGTCTAGAAAGCATAATTATATATAGGAGAAAATATAAAAGGCAAAAAACAATGGTTAAGATAATTATACAAACAGTAATCAAACCAAGCTAATGAAGTGACATCACAGAAATTAAAGTGGAAGAGCATTGGTAAGGGAAATGATTGTGGACAGGGAGAAAGGAATACTGAACCAAAACACATGATACATAAATGCAGACCACAGGGTGGAGTGGTCCGGGGGCCCAAGCCATGCTGGATACCAGGTTTCTTAGTGGAATCCCATTCCAGAGTAGATACACTTTGCTGCAAGGGATCATAAGACATAGCAGTCTGCCACCAGGACTTCCATATTCTCATGGAGGCTGCTAGGCAGAGCAAAGACTGGGAGTTGAGGGCCAGATATTCAAGATTTTTCACCTGGCACAAATCCATTGCACTGGAATAGTGCTGAATTTGAACTGGGCTGCAATATTCACAAGCTAAATTAGTGCCGGTGCTGTATGATAGTTACAACTCTAAAAAGTAATGTATGCAGGGGAGGGAGTATGGGGAGGACCCATGAATACTGCTGCACCAGCATATTCAAAAGAATAGCACCGTGCTACAGGTTTTTGCATCACCTGTAGCATGGCGTTGAATACCACCAGCAAAAAACATGTGATAATGCAGCACACACTGTTGCCCCCCTGTCCTGATCCCTGTCACCATAGTGAAAAGATTCACACAATTCCCTGGTAGTCTAGTGGCCCCCCATCACTATCCATGACCCCCATATTAAAAGTAGCAACCAATTTCCATGGCAGTCCAGTGGCCCCCCCATAGCAGTGCTGACCCCCCATTCCCACAACTATCTAGGAATGGAGCTGGTGACTGGCTCTATCTGCTGTCATTTTCAGAAGTTAGTTATGCTGACTGCATGATACATGAGCATGTACCAAACTGTGTTATGAATGGGCACATACCACCCATTCATAACAGTGTGGTACACACTTTTGCATCATGCAGTCAGCAGCTGGCCGTGGAGGTGAGTGAAGGGTTGAGCCAGTCACTGGCTCCATTCCAGGATGGTTGGGGGGGGAGCGAAGGGGTCATCAGTGCCAGTTGGGGGGTGTGGGATCACTGGACTGTCAGGGAAATTGGTTGCCATTTTTAAGGCTGCATGGCAAAGCCATGCTGTCTTTTTGCTATGAAGTAGATTAGAAGAGGGACTTCAGGAAAGCTATTATGTATAATTAGACGGTGATACATTAATTTCTATAACATTAGTTTTCCACTGCCTTCCCCTCTGCCAGACCTCACAACCCCCTCTACCTCCCCCTCATTCAAGGTCACTGAAAAAATAGTTCAGCAGAGTTTTTAAAAACACAGGAGATGAACACCAGTTTCTAAGTTTATTCTGCTGTCAGTTGATAATAGGAATGGCACTAGGACCTTGGGGAACTCTAAGTCAAAGGCAGATGTTAAAGGGATTTCTGGTCATTCCAGTGAACTCTCTGGAGTGATCTGTAGAGTGAGGAGTAAACTGCTTACATCTTTTAAAAGCTCCAGTTAAACTGACATCCTTTTTCATGATTCAAAACAAGTTTGTCTTTCAAATGTTTAGTAATGTAATCCCCTACTTTCTCAAAACTTTTCACAGTAGAGAATTGCACAGAACAAATACCTTTCAATACAGTTTGCAGTAATAATTGTTTAAATAGTTGCAGGACAGTAGTGGGGAAGGCGATGGTGATTCAGGGATGATATACTTTTCAGCGAATGCAAAGGAAGAGCATGTGTTGGTGGGATTAGAGGAAAAAAAGACTGAGGGTTCCAGGAGTGGTCTGTAGGCTGGGACAGACTTTGTGAGAACAGGCTACAAAATGAGGTATGACTAGTACTGTAAAGTAAATATATAGGGGTGGTCAATGCCAGTGGATCCAGCTATGTATCCAAGTAGCACCCACAACCTACTGTAATTGGTCCAGCAAAAATCTGTTAAAATCTAATCTTAGCTTTAAATGGTAATATTTTACATTTTGGGGAAGAGTTGCCCCCTTGAAAATGTTCTAGATGCGCCCCTCGTGATCAGCAGTGCAGAAAAGTACCACAACTATGTGTGCAAAATCTGTTTTATATGGTGCAGAACAATTCACAACTGCCCATAACTCAGGTGAGACACCTCATTTGAGGAAGAGTTGCCCCCTTGAAAAAATTCTACATGAGACCCTGGTGATCAGCAGTGCAGAAAAGAACCACAACTCTGTGTGCAAAATCCACTTTATATAGTGCAGAACACATCACAACTGCCCATAACTCAGGTAAGACACCTCACCTCTACTGGTTTCACAGGACTACTGCCTCATCACCTTCCTGATGATGTAGTCGTCCTGTAAAACTGGTAGAGGTGTCTTACCATAGCTGCAGGGGGTTGTAAATTATTTTGCTTCTAATAAAGTTCATTTTGCACACAGAACTGTGATGCTTAAGACTTAATATTTTACATTGGGCAGTTTGCACGGTGAAGCCGAGAGTGCTGTCCCTTTGAGTGCATAAAAGAAGCCTAGGAGGCTGTTGCCCCCTTGAAAAAAATTAGATGTGCCCCCGGTGATCAGCAGTGCAGAAAAGTACCACAACTCTGTGTGCAAAATCTGCTATATATGTTGCAGAACAATTCACAACTGCCCATAACTCAGGTAAGAAACCTCACCTCTACTGGTTTTGCAAGACTATTGCCCCATCACTCTCCTGATGATGCAGTCATCCTGTAAAACTGGTCGAGGTGTCTTACCATAGCTGCGGGTGGTTGTAAACTGTTTTGCTTCTAATAAAGTTGATTTTGCACACAGAATTATGATGCCTAAGACATAATATATTATATTGGGCAGACTGTGATGTGAAGTTGAGATTGCTGTCCCTTTGAGTGTATAAAAGTAGCCCAGCACCTACACACTCAACTAGGTAAGCTACAGTAGTAGAGTTTTTGAATGCACATTTAGAGTGACACCCCACAGCACCCACAACAGGATTTATACCAACCACTGTGGAGCAACAGGTAGGGCTAATAGCAGACAGGGTCAAATCCACAATTAGGGTTAGCCCTAAAGCCAGAGAACTGGGCAAGCAACACCGGGGGGGGGGGGAGATGTTTTAAAAAAAGAAAGTGTCTCCAGGTAACCCTGACTCTTCAATACCCCAGTTATATTTCAGTGGTACTCTCCTGGTTCAAATTTAGAGAAATCACCTTCTGGCTAACTTCATTGCTGTGTCTCACAGATTGTTAACTTCTTTAAGGTACTAGAAGCTATAGTGTGGCACAAGCATGTGTAGAATCTGGAAGTGGGAGCGTAGTCTTCCTCTCAGCATCATCAGTGTGCAGACTGCTCTGCCCTCCCCGTCAGGTGCTCCATGTTACTACTACTATGCCTTAATAGAGCAGGTGACCACGGGAGCGATAGCTGTCCAGAAAAGAAAGTAGGAATAGATGTGCAGAACAGCATGATGAAATAACCTGTGGAAGAACAATGGAGAAAAATCAAAACTGCCATCATGGAGGCAACAAGCCTTTGTGTGAAACAAATAAAGAAAACAAAGCGGAATAAACAAACACTATGGCTCTCAAAAGAGGTGTCAGGGAAGGTTAAGGAGAAAAAGGCTGCATTCAAAAAGTATAAGGAATCACAGATGGAGCATGACAGGGAACTGTATCAATTAAAGCAGAAAGAAGTGGGGAAGGCAGTCAGAAAAGCAAAGGCCCAAACTGAGGAAAAATAGCCAACTCAGTTAAGAAGGGGGATAAAACCTTTTATAGGTACATTAGGGAGCATAGAAAGGTTAAAGGAGGGATAGTGAAGATTAATAAAGGAGAGGGAGGTGGGCAGAGGGAGACAGTGAAAAGGCAGAGATACTGAATGAATACTTTTGCTCAGTATTCACAAAAGAAGAAGAGGAAGAGTTACCTAAACCAAACAGTAGAAGCACTGTGGATAGTGGGGTTGACACCAGTCCATTTACAGAAGAAAGAGTACTGAAAGAACTCCTAAAACTCAAGGTGGACAAAGCAATGGGGCCTGACGGGATTCACCCTAGAATCCTAAAAGAGCTAAGGGAGGACCTAGTGACAGCACTAACCACACTTTTTAACAAATCATGGGAAGATGGGGTGGTAGCTGAGGACTGGAGGAGGGCAGATGTGATTCCCCTTCACAAAAGTGGGAGCAAGGCAGAAGCAGGAAACTACAGACCTGTTAGTTTGACCTCAGTGGTGGGGAAAATGATGGAATCACTTGAAAGAAAGAATTGTTCAGTACCTAGAGGCCAGCAGGGCACAGGACCCAAAGCATCATGGATTCACAGCAGGAAGGTCATGTCAGATGAATCTAATCGATTTCTTTGACTGGTTGACCAAAGTAATAGACCAGGGAGGGGCTGTGGATATGGCCTACCTAGACTTTAGCAAGGCATTTGACACAGTCCCGCACAAAAGATTAATAATCAAGTTAGCCAGCTTGGGAGTGGGTCCCAGGGTGGTAGCCTGGGTAGCAAACTGGCTGCACAACAGGACACAGAAGGTAATAGTGAATGGAACACATTCTGAAGAAAGGGGGGTTACTAGTGGAGTACCTCAGGGCTCAGTACTGGGTCCAGTCCTCTTTAACGTCTTTATAGGTGACATTGCGGAGGGTCTGGAAGGAAAGGTATGCCTCTTTGTGGATGACACAAAGATCTGTAACAGAGTTGATACACAAGGGGGGTAGAAAGGATGAGAAGGGACTTGGCAAGGTTGGAGGAATGGTCAGACATACAGTATGGCAACTTAGATTCAATGCAAAGAAGTGCAAAGTAATGCACCTGGGAAATAAAAATCCAGGAGAAGAGTACACAATAGCAGGGGAGGTGCTAACGACAACAATAATGGAAAGGGATCTGGGTGTAGTCATATCAGATGACCTAAAGGTGGGTAAACAATGTGAGAAGTCAGTAAGGAGAGCCAGGGGGATACTGGGATGCATAGGGAGGGGCATCACAAGTAGAAAAAGGGAAGTGGTTATCCTCTGTACAGAAAGTTGGTGAGACCCCATCTGGAGTACTGCGTGCAGTTTGGAGACCTCATCTCGCAAGGACATAGACAGGATGGAAGCAGTCCAGAGGAGGGCAACTAAAATGGTGCAGGGTCTACATCAGAAACCATATGAAGAGAGACTGAGAGCTTAATATGTATACCCTTGATGAAAGAAGGACGGGGGACATGATAGAAACTTTTAAGTACCTCAAGGAATCAACAAAGTCCAGGAGGGCAGCATCTTTCAGAAAAAGAGATGTAAGAACAAGGGGCACAATTTAAAGTTAGAGGGGGACGGCTCAGGGTAATGTGAGGAAATTCTTTTTCATGGAGAGAGTGGTGGACGATGGAACCACCTTCCTGAGAGGTTGTGGGGTCTAAAACAGTGGGGGGATTCAAACATGCATGGGACAGACATAAGGCAATTATAGTGGGGGTTGCAGGAAGTAGGCTGTTGGTTAACTAGAATCTGCAGCTTATCCAATAGGTAGGGAAATGGGCAGACTGGGTGGGCCAAGTGGTCCTTATCTTCCATCAAAGTCTGTGTTTCTATGTTTCTAACCTACAGAAAATGCAAAGTTGCAAAAATCCAAATACTTTAATTAATTCAAGGCAGGTTAGACCACAGGCACACACTGCTGTGAGCAGGGTCTTTGAACTTTAATGGAGAATGTGCACCGTGGGAGGGTGAAGACTTAAGGTAGCCAGAATTTATATACTATTGCTCCCTCCCTAAAATTATAGATCAGAAGTCAGGAGGGGAAGGGACCCATCATTGACATATTGGTCACAAAACTATGGGGGCTTAGGTGGGGTATGGAGGTATGCTTAACTTCTGGCATGCAGTGCCAGGGAACCAAACATATGTAACAAAAAAAAAGACTGTGGTGGAGGGCGAGAAATGATTGCATTGGGAAGAGGGTGAATGACTTAAGAACTTATCTTAGGCTACCCGGGGGACTTTTCAGGTATTTACTTATTTTTTTAGGCCCAAACATGGAGTCCTGAGTATCTACTATGGCTTGCCAATCCTCCCAGTTGCCTTGTAATGCTGTGCTGCTGGGGATGTCTGATGTCTCTGCATTTTCAGCCTTCCCCTCTCCTAGCAGCTGTAGTCACCATCAGATATAGTGACATTTTGTAATGCATTCATGCCCCGATGTAGTGACTAGCTGATCAAGTGTCTGTATTTTTCTGAGTAGTGGTGGTGGTGACTGCTCAGGACAAGAACACATTGTAATGGGGCCTCTCCATCACTTCTATATAGCAGCACAGTGTCAGTGGTGTTGAGACATAAGCATTTGATCAAGCTTCAGCCATGTGTTTGGAGGTAGGTGGGGTACCATGAACCAGCACTGAACTGCTGGCAGCTGGGAAGTAGTGACCACCATGACCTCAGTCTATCAAATAGTCTCTGCTTAGAGCAGGGGTGGGGGTAGAGGTGCTGCATGCCATAGTGCTGAGTTTTTGGCCCTCACATAGGGATACCCACAATAGAGTGAAAACAAATTGGACAAAGGCGATCAGTGCACATGGATACAGGCAACAGCAAGATGCAAGCCTGGCAATTGCATTGTGCACCTTGCTGGTCAAACTGTATGTTGTTCCCAGTGTAGGGGGGCTTTGTCCCCACACCACCCTTTAAATAAATATAAACATTCCCAGCCTGCACTTAAGAGGATGGACCTCAGCTGGGGCCTCACATTCCTGTCCACCCACAATTGCTGCTGTACTGAAGTCCCAGCCACCCAGATCACAGTCTCCCATAGTGCCTCACCTAAATTCCTTCACCCTAAGTCCTATGTCCCCCTGATGGTATACATCTTCCATGCAGGATCTGGCTGCTTTCATATCTACCCTTAAAAACTATTTTTCTAATCGTTTCCGGCTCCTTTCCTTTCCTATTTCAACTGCTGCACCAGTGAGTGGCAGACCCAAAGGCTAAACCTCCCTTTGCCACAGTGTGAATGTGAAAGGAATGATAACAGTAGAACTATACTTACAGGTATGCAGGTATGTCTGTTATTTCTCATTACTTTAATTCTTTTAAAGGTAAATTGAAAATGTTTTAGTGGGTTAGTTACAGGCTGCCTCAGTAGCCCAGAGGCACTGAACCATGAGGTCAACCTGAATTTGAGAGTAAGCCTGAGTGCCCAATTGTTGGTAGCCTAGGGAGGGAGGGAGGATTTGCCTTTCAGCTCCCATATCAACCCCAATAAATGGCCTAAAGAGGCCATCAGATGCATGGGGGATTCAAAGGTTGCAGGGAGGTAGGTGAAGGGGAAGTTGCAGTGAGTGCTAGATGTGCAGTTGGTGTAGCTGGGGCTGGGACTGACAGGATTTTGTGTTGGCACTGTTGAAAATGGGAGGGGGGTGCTTGATCATCTGTTTGAGGTCTGCTCTGCACTGAGACACATAGGCCAGTCCTCCTGCAAGGCAGCTTTCAGCCAGTCTCTCTGTCATTAATGGAGTGTGTGCCAGTAAAGATATTACATTGTTGGGATGGGATGGTTTGATCAGCTGCCTGGTTTGAGAACATGACTGGGGGTTATGGGGGGGGGCAAAGATTATTGCAGGAAGTTGCTGCTTACTCTGTTTGTTTTATTTTATTTTATCCTCTATCACCATATCTCTGTTGCACTTACCTTGATGTTAAAGAGCAACTCTGCACTTCAGTACATGATTTATCATAAATCAGATCCAGCTGTATAGTTTACTGGAAAATAATTTTTTTTAACTGTAAATGTTCCTTTCCTAAATTTACAGTTCATCTTGACAGTCCATCTGAAAAGTCTGTATAGAAAATATTTGCCTCTCCCCTGTTAACCTCACAGTGCCTTGAGTTTTTAGTGCTCACCATGACAGACTGTGATATCATAAACAGGAACGGTGTGGTTAGCAAGGGAGAGTAAGATACATTTTGAAAGACTTAGTGAAAAAAGTGCTGCATTACCTAAAATATTTAGGAGACCAATGGCATGGGGGAGACATAACTAGAAAACAAAATGAAAACACGATGGCCGGGAATTCAAAGCAGTTGCACTGGCGCAAGTTCGGACTTGCGCCAAGGAGTGATATTCAGCGGGAGTCATTGCGCAGTGCAAATCCCATTGTGCCAATGTGCAACTATAATGAATGCAGGCACAAAAGCAGGAGGCGTGCCCATGAATATTCTGTGCAGTGTGATATTCAACTGTGGAACCATGGTGCAAATGCGGAGCAAAACCTGGATGTGCCATGCAGACTTGAGCCCATAAATACAGGGCGCAAGCACACAGACAGCACTTGCACCAGACGAGTGGGAGAGAAAGAGATTGGCAAGTGACAAGGGACAGACAGATAAAAAGACAGAGAAAGGGAGACAGAGCCAGTAAGACACAGAGAGACTGTCACAGGCAGCCACAGCGGGAGAGGGACAGAGGTGGCATTGGAGAGTGAACCAGGGGCAGAAAGAGCGAGAGGGACAGGCAGGCACAGTGCCACGTAGTGCACCAGGATGGCACACAGTCCGCAGCAGCTGACTGCCCAGGGAGAGACAGGACATCAGAGGCCATGGATAGTGCACCCTTCCTTATGGAGACCATAATGATGGGTGTGAGGGGGCAGGAGGAACAGCGATGTGGCCAAGGAAGGGCCCCTTCAGCGGTATGCCTGGAACAAGTGGTACCGTGCCAGCACCACCTTTGAGAACTACACAGACACGGAGATTGTGGGATGTTACCACCTGAACAGGGCCATTCTGAGGCAGCTCTGTGAGCTGTGCAGTGAGGAGATGCAGGCACCCACAAGTCAGAGTCATACAATGTCTGTGAACACAAAAGTTACAGCTGTCACGTACCTGCTCACCACGGACTCCTTCCAGAGACCAAGAGGGGACACCACAGGCATAACTCAGTTGGCCACGTCTCACCTCCTCACACAGTTCCTCAACTCTCTGCTGCCACGTGCTTCAGAATACATCCATTTCCCCAGCACACAGGCAGAGCATACAGTAACCATGCAGAACTTACACAGGATAGCACATATGCCTGGCATGCTTGGGGCCACTGAATGCATCCACGTGAGCATCTGCATGCCACCTGGCCCTGTGGGTGTGGCCTATAAGAATAGGAAGAGGTTCCCTGGTGTGAACTGCCAGGTGGTGTGCAATGCCAAGAAACGCATCACCAGTGTCTGTGCCACACACCCTGGGAGTGCACATGATGCATTCATCTGGCACAGCTCTGCGCTGTGCCACAGAATCGAGTGTGGGGACATCCCCACAGGCCACCTAGTGGGTGAGTATGAAACAGGCAAGGGGTGCCTGGCAGAACAGGCCATGGGATGGGGGAGGACAGGGTGGGTGTGCTGGCGAGGACACCAGGGACAGGCAAGAGGCACAGCAAAGGATGACACAGGGCTAACCATGTCATTATCCACACAGGAGACAGTGCCTATCCGCTGAGGCCCTGGCTGCTCACCCCCTATCAGTGCCTATTGTCCCCAGCAGAGGAATGCTACAATGAGGCACATGCCAGCATGCAAAACATCATTGAGCGTGTATTTGGGATGCTGAAGGTACGGTTCCATTGCCTAGACAGGTCTGGCAGTGCCCTACAGTACAGTCCCTCAAAAGCCTGTGGCCTATTCCTGGCCTGCTGCATACTGCAGAACATGGCCATTGACCGTGGGATAGCTGTTGAGGCTGATGAGGTCAACAGTAGTGGGGACAATGAAGACAGTGGGCCAGAGGGTAGTGGACAGCCTCCCCCCAGGCGGAGGGATCCCCGGCTGCAAAGGACAGTGGGCAGCATCGAGACACCATTGCACAGGAGCACTATGGTGCACACAGGTAGGTGGTGCCAAACCCATGCAAAGGCCACACACACAGGTACAGCACACAGGCAGGCACATGCATGGCAATGGGCATGCACACACAGAGGCATGGTGCAGGGGTAGGGGAGGCAGTGGTACACATCCACACAAAACTGCACACAGCATCACACAGCAACACACACATATGCATCCATGCGCCCAGGCACTGGCAAGTGGCGGGGATCAGATGCATTGCACTGGTGCACAGGTGCAACTGGTGCAGAACTGCCCTCATCATGCCGACACCACACAGACCAGTGGCCAGGCAGGCACGCACACAGGCAGCGTGCAGTGCAACACACTGGCACCACACCAGTGGTATGAACACACACACACATGCCACCCATGCATGCACAGGGCAGTGGCTGCAGACTGCGGTCAGGGTGGCACTCACATCAGAGCTGCCACCCATGCCAGGGCTGATTGGCAGCCACAGGTTGCTCATCGGACACAGGGGGTGTTTGCAACAGCCCCCCAGGGGTTGAACTGCGGGACCATGACCGGGTCCTTGCAGGGGTGTGTAGGCACCCAAAGAGGCCCGCCTCAGGTGTGTGTGGGATGCCGACAGCAGAGCCCAGCATTGATAGTGCGGGTGTCACCCAACACCGGGATCATGGGGTGAACAGTGCACTGCATGGAGTCTGTGGTGGCTGGCCACAACCTGTGGCAGCCAGCAGTGCAAGGCCATCCATGATCACATTGGCTATGTGATCCTGGGATGGGGTTGTGTCCTCCCGCAAGAGCTGTATAGCCGCCAGGAGATGCACAGTGCCCCTCTCATGCTGCTCGGTCACCTGGTGCACCTCCGCATGCAGTGCACGCATCCCAGAAGCAAGCAGCACCTGTTGCTTCATGGAGGCCCTCAGCAAATGAGTGTGCTCTGCCAATGGGTCGGTGCCCTGGGGAACCAAGGTGAGGCACCAAACCTCCTGCGGTGACTGACCATGCTGCACAGCCCCCCACGCAGGTGGATGCTGCACAGTGGGATCCTCATGGGGTAAGTCCCTATCAGGTGCCCCGGCAGCGGATCCTGCATCCAGCTGCCCTATGACCCCTGCTGCCTGCTACCATTGCCCATCCAGCCACTGAACGCTGCCCAGTACCTGAGCGGCTGCACCACCACCACCACCACATGGAACAACTGTGGCAGTGCACACAGCATCACCTGCAGTGGCAGTGGGCAGCTGTTGCACCACTGTCAGGCAGCTGGGTGCGCTGCCTGTGTTGGTGTCTGGTATGGGTGTTTCCCTCACAACACCACCCATGCTGTCCAGGATTACGGTCAGGTCTTCATCGGTATCAGACCCTGCCCTGATCTGTGTCTCCATGTAGAGGATGCTGAAACTGGCATCCTGTAGAAACAAATCCAGGGCCTCATCCAACCCCATGTTCAGGACATCCGGCTGGACAGTGGTGGTGTGCTGCAGCTGACCAGGCCCCTGGATGCCCGTGGAGGTGGATGGCTGGTCCTCCGGGGCTGAGCCTGCCTCCACGGCTGCTGCTGGTGCCCCATCCTCTGCACGCAGGTGTGGTGGTGCTGAAAGAGAAAACAGATGTGTCAGTGATGCAAGGCCCCCTTTCCCCTCCCGACACAGCCACTGCATGCTGTGAGTGCCCAACATATGTACCATGCAGTGATGGGCTGCCACCCATCTATAATCCTCCACCTGGCACACCCTCCATGGTGCTGCAGCACATGGTGGCTGCCAGCAACTTCTCCTGTGCAATGAGCTGTGGCACATCAGCAGGCCCCCCCTCCAGTGGCTTTCCAGGCTGCACAGATGGCAGCTGCCTTCTCTTTGATGCGCCGCTTATCAGTGCCCACTTTCTTGCGCCACCTCCTCCAGGCCGCAGCCCTGGCCTGTGGTGTGCCTGTGTCACCACTCAACAATGGCTCCCTGTTGTGCTAGGCCTCAAACAGGGCCTCTGCTTCTGTCTTTGTGAAATTGGGCCTGTGCTTGCGTGCAAGCCCTCGCTTCTCACCCTCCTCATGTTCTGACATGTTACTACCTGTGGACATGGACAGCACAGTGTGTCAGTGTCAGCAGCACACTACTTCGTCTCCCCCTGCTGTGCTAGCTGGGCTCAGTGTGGCCCAGCAGCATGCGCAACTTACCTCAGATGGTTGCAGTACCGGTCCATGGCCTGTGCTGGTCGATGGCGCTTTTATAGTGCAATGCATGCAAATGAACATTGGCACAATAGTATTGACATGCTAATTTCCCCAGTGCACCACGCATTGGCTGATGAGCTCATTTGCATGTGGTGGCTGAATATTGCGAATTTGCTCTGTGCGCACTGAGATTGCTCGGGAGCAAGTCTCGGTGCAATGCCCAGGCATGTGCATTGCACAGGACCGCAGTGTGCATGCGCTGGTCGGTGTGCTGCTGCCTATCGCACACTGTGCACCCACTGCACAATAGGGACCATGGTGCACGGTGCACCATGCCTGCTATTGCGCACATGTGCACTGCGCGGCAGCCGACCCCTGACCCCTAGTGTGACCCCTGACCCCTTTTCACTCCCCTGCCATATGCCACATCTGACCATGCCCATGTCATGCATCTCCAGCATTGTGCGATGGGTGTACATAGCACATGTACCCTTGCATCGCGTATCTGGCACATGTTGTGCACACGTGCACCTCCGGCAGCCATTTTGCTTCCCTGCATTGTGGTTGGCACTAAGGCACAGCATGGTATTTGGCGGGCAAGAAACTGGTCCCAGGTCAAACTTGTGAACCTGGTGGTGTGCATCCAGCCACACACCCCATAGCTCTTTGGACAGGTGCCCCTGCAGCAGCCAAGGGTCACATCATGGCAGACGATTGCTGACAGTCTCCTGCACTGCAGTGGGGTGGCCAGAACAGGGAAGCAATGCCATCACAGGTATGGAGACCTTGTGTGGTGGGATCCAGAGCACCTGCAATGGCTGCAGGCACACGTCCAGCAAGGAGGTATGCCACAGCCAGGTAAGTCAGCCGATTTTGCTTGTATGCCCTAGTGCTGTGCTGTGGTGTTGGCTAGGCTGCCTGGCATGCCCTGAAGAGGGGTACACTGTCATCTTGTGCATTGCAGAGTGGCATTGCTAGCTGCAGCTTGCATTGCGATACAGCCATGTGCGCCGTGTCAGGTAGGGGCACACCCTGTGCACAGTGGTGGGGGTGGAAGACAGATGCTGTGGATGATTCCTGATGTGTACCTGTCTATGTTCCATTCCCAGGACCTGAGGATCATCACTGTGTGAGGGTGGAGGGAGCAGCGGGAGCAGCACAGTAGGTTGCAGCGGGCCACAGAGGTGGTGCAGGAGCCGGACCAGTGCCAGTGGGGCCGCAGAGGTCAGGTGGGCACTGTCTTGGTCCTGCACACTTTACATGGGGGGGCACTGGGGGAGTGGGTGCGGGCATGGCAACCTGTGCCATGTGCCATGGCAGCTGTGTGTGTCTCGCACTGTGCGTGGTGCATGCCACTGTGAAGCAGCCATTGCACACGTGTGCCAGTTGTTGGTGGGGTGGGTGTGCGCCTGGCTGACAATGTTATTGCTGTGGTGCTGCTGGTGCACTCTGCCATGTGACTGTCATTGTGCAGTAGGGTGGCCATTGTGCAGCGGGGACCATCTCTGTGCATTGTACTGGTGTGCCGAGTTGCTGGCAGGTGTTGGCCAATCCCCCTGTGGGTGGCCGTGGTGGGCACTCCAGGGGTGTGTGTTCCTGCTGCCTATTGCACACAGGTGGACATGGTACCATGGGATATTGCACTGATCACCTTTCCTATTCCTTGTCATAGGTGTCCAGCAGAGAAGGCAGATACCAATCTACTGCCAGCTGCTCTGCCAGCTGATACTAATCACTTCCACCACCATGAAGGCGGTCCTGCAGATGATGTTGGCAGACCAGAGGCAGAGAGTGTGCCAAGGGGTGGCAGGGCATGACCGCTGTTAGTTTTTGTTCCAGCATTCCCCCATTTCCCCTGTTGTATCTCCCCCATCAGTCCTCCTTCCCACTGTACAGTCCCTGTTCCCTGTCCCTTTCCCTCACTTTCCTACCCTTTCCCACTCTCTTGTTCACGTACATAGTTGTATTGTTAAATATATATTTTTTGACATACCTGCCTGTGTCAGTGTCTGCTTTGCAGGTGGCATGTGGATCCATGCTGCAGTGGCACAGTGTATGTCCATGTGGAGTGCATGTGTCAGTGCACATGTGCATCTGCAGTTCACTGCTGTCTGCTGTGGTGTGTCCCACTGTGGTGGTCTCCTACCCTTGGTCAGTGGCTGTGCCTTGGGGTGCCCATGGGGCAGCTAACAGGTGTGTATGGCATGTGTATGCTTGGCTGCATGGTCCTGGGTGTGGATTGCTGTGGTCTGGGAGGGTGGGGTATAGCTTATGGCCTATGGGGGGTACTCCATTAGTGGCCTTCAGTTGGCCATTGGTGCCACCTGTTGCCTGCTATCTGTGCCACTGTTGTGTTCTGGGGTGGGGTGTCTGGGTGTCTGTGTGTGCCCTGCTGGTGGTTACCTCCTCTGGCCTGACACTGTGCTTCCCTGGCTCTGTTCCTGGGTCTGTTTGCTGTGCCATGCCCCCCTCTGTTGCTCTGCTGCTCTGCTCCCATAGTTGCCTGGGGCATCTTTTTCTGTGCCATGGCACAGCTATGTTGCACCATGGCGCACCTCTGTTTGCGCCATGGTGCATCTTTGCCATATTCAGCTGGGTTGTGCTGGCATAGTTCGCCTTGCACAACCTCTGAATACGGCACTCATTGCGCCATGGCGATCGGTTTGCACTGGCGCCGGACTTGCGCCGCCTTGGCGCATTTCTGAATATTTGGCCCATTGGGTATAAATCTAGTGTTTTACATTTTTTTTTTATTATAGTAAAGAGATGCTCTTTAACTATCTTTTCAACTTACTCCTATGCTGTACAGTAAGAGCCACAGACACTGCCAACTATTTCTCAAAATTTCTGTGATATTTCTGGAAAAATCTCCTGCTTTCTGCATTACCACAGTAGGGGCAGCAGAGAGAAACTCTTAAGAAATTTCACAAAATATCTGGATATTGCTGGCAGTGTCTGTGGCTGCTACTGTATGCGCTATGTATGTTCTATTTCTGTGTGCTCTATGCCCTTTGCATCTTTCCACTCCCTAGACCCTAGCTCTGCTCATACAACTATAAGCACCTCAAACGTACCTAGTTTTACCTTTATTTCCATAGGTCTGGCCAGATGTTGCTGTTTACCTTTCAGATAAGTATCTTGTTTAATTCAGACTACTGTAATCTCTCTAGGACCTCAGACCCTTTGCATCTCCGCAACCTTCTCTGTGGTTTCCTTTTAGGTTCTACCAGATTATCCCAAACCCAAAAGAATCCAACTCTGTGCACTGTGACTTGGACTGAGCAGGTAAGTCATATTAAATTCAGGGGTCAAAACTGAGTTTTGCAGCCCCTTGCCAGCAGGGCTACTGACTGGGAAAATCCCCACAGAATTTTCCACTGTCTCAGTTGCATAGAAACATAGACTTTGACAGCAGATAAGGACTGCTTGGCCCACCTAGTCTGCCCATTTCCCTACCTACAGGATAAGCTGCAGATCCTAGTTAACCAACAGCCTATTTCTTTCTACCCCCCCACAAAAATTGCCTTATGTCTGTTGATGTACTTACCGAAGTGTTACCCTCTCCAGCACAAGCCTGCAAGGCTACCTAAAGGAAAATCTTAATAGCTATATACAAAATCTACCAGCATTTTGCTAGTGGGATGGTGCCAGTTTTGACCCCAGCAAAGAGGTGGGGTTAGTGTAGGGGCTGGGGGGCTAGTGTCTGGGGATGGGAGGTGCTAGTGTTTGGGGCTATACCTATCTGATTAGGGGCTTTGGAGGGAGGGGTTAGTGTTAAGGCACATGGAGGGAGAGTGTAGAAGGAAGGGTGTATGCATACCTCTGGTGTCTGAGTAGGTGGTGTGCAGGAGGACCTTGCAGAGAAGGTGTGCAACAAGAACATGGGTGATTCTTGAATGGCTAAGGCGGAAGGGGTCTGGCTTCTGGGAGTCAAGAGACAGGAAGGAGGTGATAGCCACAGAGATTAGAAAGTGGGGTGCCCCAAGAGGGAAGGGTGTTCAAATGGACTGTGGTGAAAGCGGTGAGGACTGGTGTGACTGGGTTGTGTCAGGAAGTGGAGGGAGGGGATTATTGTCTGGGGTTATGGGGGAGCCATAGATGTTTTGGGGACTGTGCAGGGTGTACATTCAAGAGGGCTACTGTCATGGGGTCTGTAAGGGAAACATGCTAGTGCCAGGTGCTGTGGAGGGAAGGGGCTAGTGTCAGAGTGGTCCGTGAAGGGAGGGGAGTAGTGTCTTGGTTAGAGGAAGGATGTGTGGCTAGTGTCTGAGCTGTAGGTTACTTAACTATACAGACTGGGGCACACAAAGTCCCATTTATTCTCAAGAAAATGTGCTCTATTGGTAAAGCACCTAAAGTGTCTTCACAGTTGTTTTTTTTTATTTATTTATCGAAGTGAATCTGTTTAGCAGGCTTTGCTACAACAAACTGTCCAGTAATATACTATATATATATATATATATATATATATATATACGTGGCTTGGGTTACATCACCTGCATCTTGGGAATGTGTCATTAAATGCTCACTGAAACTATTCACTTTAGCCAGTGTGTCCCTTTGTGAAAAAATGTCAGTGGCCTGAGGGTCAACTTGGTCCATTTAGGTCAGTTAATTGATACACTTCTTAGTGGGTTTAAGGCTATCATTCAGTGGTGTAGAGATCAGATATACCTGGGATGACGTGTGTTGAGGTCTGACTAGACTACACTCTGTGTTAGAAGAAATGGACGGGCATGAATATGAGGGAAAATAGCAAGTGATAGTCCAGAATGGCACCCCAATTTCTGCAGGCCCTGCATCACCAAGGAGTACCATATTGCCACCAGACACCTAGCAACATCATCCACTATCCCAGGAATTCAATTTGGACGTTCATAACAGCCACTGATTCCCTCCATGGGGGGACGCAGGAGGGGAAGGGTCATCATCCCCATTCCCCCTTCCATAGACTCTCATCAGCCATGTTATCACCCAAGACTCTTTACTAGTTTGGTCTGAAGTCCTGTTGATGGTGAAGGGGAGTATAACAGCTGGGGCTTGATATTCAAATGTTTGCCCTGGTGCAGATCCTAGTTTACCCAAGCAAACTGGGTTTCACACCAATGTCCTATATTTAAAAGACCGGTTAGTGCATGCAAACCAGGTTTGCGCCAGGTAACCCAGGGAAGGGACGCAAGGCAAAATTATGCAAATCAAGGAGTGGGGATCTGAATATTGGCGCAGCTTAATACTCACACTATTGTCTCTGTGCTACGGTGCTTTGCATGGTCCCCTTGTGAAGAGAAGATACCACCGACCTAACCCTCACCTTAATCCAGCACAGCCCTAGCAATTGCTGAAGACAGTGTGTCTGTGCCTTCCCATCCCAAGACAGTACTCCTTGGTAAGAAGTGGTTCACCTTCCCTCTGAACCCAGTCCCGTTAATGAAATATGTATGCCTGCCATCCAGTAGAAACATAGAAACATAGAAGTTGATGGCAGATAAGGACAGCAAGGTCCATCCAGTCTGACCATTTCTTTTTCTACCTTATGAATGTGCCATTGGCATTTGCTCTGTCAAAGGCCTATCTATTCATGCTTATCTGTATTGCTCCCTTATGCCTATCCCATGCCTGTTTGAAGCCCTGCACTATATTCATATCCACCACTTCCTGAGGTAGGCCATTCCATGCATCCACCACCCTTTCTATGAAAAATAACTTCCTCACATTACCCCTTAATTGGCCTCCCTCTAATCTCATGCTGTGTCCTCCTGTCCTGCTATTTTTCTTACATTGAAACATGTTAGACTCTCACCTTGTTAATGCCCTTAAGGTGTTTGAATGTTTCAATTATATCACCTCTCTCCCTCCTTTGCTCCAGGGTATACATATTGAGTTCTGTTAATCTGCCTCATATGTTTGCTTTCTGATTAAGTCCCTGCACCATTTTGGTTGCCCGTCTCTGGACTGCCTCAATTTGGTTAATGACCTTGTGAAGGTGTGGCCTCCAGTACTGCACGCAGTACTCCAGATGGAGCCTAACCAGTGTCTTGTAAAGAGGGATTATTACCTCCATTTTATGATTTGTGATACCCCTACTAATACACCCCAACATCCCCCTAGCCTTACCTACTGCTTTAGTGGTCTGCTTGGATGATTTCAGGTCATCTGTGCTGATAATGGCCAAGTCTCATTCTTCCCTTGTGACTGCCAGTAACTCCTTTCCCAACCTATAGGTGGCTTCAGGGTTTCTCTTCCCTATGTGCATGATCTTGCACTTCTTTGCGTTAAACCCCAGTTGCCACTCTGCCGACCATTTTGCCAGTTTATCCAGATCTCTTGTCATTCTGCCAACCCCATCTGGATCATCTACTCTGTTGCAGATCTTGGTGTCATCTACAAACAGACAAACCTTACCCTCCAGTCCATCTGCAATGTCCCTGATGAAGATATTGAAGAGGACTGGCCCAAGGACTGATCCCTGAGGTACCCCACTTGTGACTGGCATCTCTTTGGACTGTATACCATTTACCATCATGCTCTGTTTTCTGCCCGTCAACCAGTTTGCCACCCAGTTGACCAACTTCTGACCCACCCTAAACCTACCCAGTTTATTAATCAATCTTCTATGTGGAACAGTATTGAAAGCTTTGCTGAAGTCAAGGTAGGCAACATCAAATGCTCCACCTAGGTCCACCACTCTGGTAACCCAGTCAAAGAAATCTATGAGATTAGTTTTACAGGACCTTCCTGTTGTAAATCCATGCTGTCTTGGATTCAGTGCTCCTATGGATTCCAAGTGTTGCACTATCCTTTCCTTAAGGAGTGCCTCCATAATCTTGCCCAGTACTGAGGTAAGACTGACTGGTCTGTAGTCCTCTGCCACCTCCCTGCTACCACTCTTGTGGAGCAGGATCACATGAGCCACTCTTCAGTCTTCTGGGACCTCTCCTGTGCCCAGAGACTCACTAAACAGTTCTGATAATGGCTCTGTTATTTCCACCCTTAGCTCCCTTAGCTCCCTTAGTACCCTGGGATGTATGCCATCAGGTCCCATTGCCTTGTCCACCCTGAGCTTATCGAGCGCTTGTAGAACCCTTTCTTTTGTGAAGGGACTTGTGCACACCGCCCTCCCCCTGTGTCCATGGTGCTGAGCTGTGGGCCTTGCCCTACCCTACCTTCTCCTCAGTAAATACTGAGCAGAAGTATCTCTTTAGGATAGATGCTTTTACATGGTCCTCCTCCTCACATACCCTTTTATCCCCTTTGATCTTAGCAATACCCACTCTGGACTTTCTCCTTTCACTAATGTATCTGTAAAAAATCTTGTCACCTTCTTTTACTGTTCATGCTAGTGTTTCCTCAATTTGGGCCTTTGCCTGCCTTACTGCCTTCCCTGCTTCCCTTAGGGAAGTTTGGCATGCCTCCCTATCTTCCTCTCGTTGCGTTCAATTATATTTCCTGAAGGCCAGCCTTTTGGCTCTGACCTTTTCTGCTACTGTTTTTGAGAACCAAAGTGGTTTTCTTCTTCTTTTGCACTTCCTTTTCTCTCTAACATAATGGGTTGTTGCTTCAAGTATTGCATCCTTAATACTTGCCCACTTTGCCTGTACTCCCTTACCTGTATTTCTTCTTACCAGGGCTAGCTTAACTCTGTTGGCCATCTTATCAAAGTCAGCTCCTCTGAAGTCCCATCTTTTTGCCTTGGAATGGGATGCTTTAGTTCTAGTGGCCAAATTGAACCATACTATGTGATGGTCACTGGCCCCCAAGTGACATTCTACCTGGAGATCTGTGATCCTTTCCTTGTTAGTCAGTACTAGATCTAGGATAGCCCTGTCTCTTGTGGGTTGTTGTACCAGTTGTTTGAGGCCCTCCCCCTGCAGGGAATCCACTATGTGTCTAGTTCTGGCAGATGTACCTGCTGGTATAGACCAATCTGTATCTGGCATGCTGAAGTCTCCCATTATCAGAACCTCCCCCTTAGCTGTCACATTTTGTATATTTTCTAACAGTAATGTCTATCTCCTCTCCACGGTCTGGAGGCCTGTAGACAACCCCAGTTCATATGGTTGCCCCATTTCCTGTTTCCAGGGTGACCCACAGTTCTTCTGGCTCCTCAGGTGTATTCTGAATTTCTGTAGCCTTGATATTTTCATTGACATAAAGGGCCACTCCACCCCCACCCCTTTTTGCACCTCAGTCTCCTCTGAACAGTACATAGCCGGGTACTGAAGTCTCCCCAGTGTGGTTACTGGTGAACCATGTCTCGCTAATGGCTACTATCTCTAGTTTAGCCTCTGTCATTATTGCCTGCAGGTCTGGGATCTTGTTTCCCAGATTGCGAGCATTTGTCTACATGGTTTTCCACTGGCCAGATTTTGGTGAGTTGGTTGAGTGGCATCCCTCCACCCTCCAAACCCAGTCTTGTGAAGTCCAGTGCCAGTGATCACTTCCTCCTGCCTGATCCCACTTCTATTACAGGAAGATAGATCCCTGTTGTCCAGTGGTTCCCATGTCCCTCCAAACCCAGTCCCATTAATGTAGGATATATCCATGGCATTCAGTGGTCACTCCCCCCAACCAATCCAAGTCAAGTTACAAAAGATATATCCCTGGCATTCCGTGGTTGCTCTCCAAAAACCTGATCGCAGTCAGTGTAGAAACACAGTTACCCTGGTGTCCATTTAACCCTCCCCACAGCTGAACCCCATCCTGGAAATGAGTCTCAGTTTGCCAATGCCCCATGACAGTGGCACTGCCCTTGACATGGCAGTAGTAAAGAAGTCCTGCCTCCCTCAACAAAGTACTATTCCGAACCATGAGCAGTACCCCCCCAGCCCATACCCAGTTAGTAGTTATTGGCCCCCCTCTTATCCAAAGCACCTACAGTTCCCCTACCAGTCTGTCACTGCTGCAATTCAATGATGAGTGGCACAGCCTACCTCACATGACCATGGCCTCCCAGCATTTATCTGTAGCAGGGAGTGCAGCTTATTTACTGTATATGTCACAGTGATGTGTTTTGTCCTATTCGTAGGCTACACTCCCTGGTACAGATAGATGGAAGATGGCTGTGGTAGTGCAAAGTGGGCTATGCCACTTACTGTCATTGAACTGTGACACCAACAGATAGGTAGGGGGACCAGGGGTCTGTGTCAGTGCCAAGGGTGGTAGGGAGACCACTAGCCACCAACTGGGTATCGATTGGAGATGCTGCTGTCGGTCCAGGACAGAACTTTGTTGGGGTGGAAGGACTTCTTTGCTCCTGATGTAGTCCCAGAGGCAGGTGCCGTGATCAGCATTAGCAGGTCAGTGCAGTAGCTAGAAGGGCAGCCTGCCCAACACAAGAGCACAAAGAACGAATTACTACTGCACTCAGGACCATAACAAAAGTAAGCAGTCAGGCTGTCACAATCAAAGTGAATTTATTCCAGATATAGAATAAAGACCTGACCAAACGGTCAATTACTTTGATTGCTGCAACCCGACTGCTTACTTTTGTTATGGTCCTCAGTGCAGTAGCGTTGAATGTTTTCCAGATATGAAAGAAAGACCTGCCCAAACAGTCAATTTCTTTGATTGCTACAACTTGACTGTTTACTTTTGTTATGGTCCTTAGTGCAGTAAAGGTTTGTTCTTTGTGCTTTTTTGCCCCTGCCATGCAAGGACAGCGTGACTGTCAGGAGAGGGGAATTTGGAAACTGGGTGGTATGGTGTTCCAAGGATGAGGACTGGGTATGAGGAGAGACCACTGGACACCAGGAAAATTGTTTTTCTACATGGACTGAGATTGGGTGTGGGGAGGGACCACTGTACGCCAGGCTATACCATTCTTGAATGGGACTGCAATCGGGTGGGGAGAGAGGCCACTGGACACCAAAGATAAATTTTTAATTACAGGACTGGGTATGGGGGCACCACTGGATGCTAGGGATATATCTGTCATTCACAAGACTGGGTTTGGAGGGTGGAGGGACACAACTAGCACCAGGGGCAACTCACTGGGTTGGGACAGCTGGGGGGGAGCTGTGCAAAGCAGTCTCACTCCCATGCAGATGAGTCCATAATGAGCATCCAAATGACCCTTGGCACCTTGTACTGTACGCCCACTGGGCTGATCTGCAGGAGGACTTTTGAATATTGCAGATTTTGTCCACACACAAGTCATTGCTGGGCCTAGTTTTTTGTGCACTATCAGGTGGTGCTAAGTAGCTTAATTCCTCAACACAATGTCCCTATATTCAGAGGGATAGTGCCATGTGCTATCCATCTAAATACAGCAGTTTTGGATACATGTGATATCACTAAGCACAGCACTAATTATTGCACTCCATTTTGGGCATTTTTTGAATATTGGGCCCCTGGTGTCTTCATCCTGCCCTGTGTTGGTTGATGGGTGGAGCAGCATGGCCCCCACCCCCAACAGAGATCAGTCCTAGGGACACTGAATCCTCCCCACCATGATGGCCCCTGACTGACCAGTCTATTCTAGCACTAAAGTCATTGGTGTGGTACAGGTGCATCCACCCACACACATACAACCCACTTTTTTTTCAACCTCTACAGGCACTTTCCAACTGACCTACAGAAGCTGATCAACATTTTTATTCTTTATATTGGCCCATTTCCCCTTTATATCTACAGGTCTGACAGGATGTTGATCAGATGAGGGAGAGGAGGAGGACACCGACCATACATTCCAGATAAGCATTGTTTTTTGTTTACCCTACCTTGTTTGTAATAGTTCATAAAGAGCTGTAGATTGTTTGTGATCCGTGATCCCATTGCAGTTCTTGTTTTACAGGTACCATGTTCTCTTGAGACATCCTTATCCCAGGCTCCATAGGAACAAGATAAGAGATATCTTATCTGTGCTAGGATGCTAACCTGTAACAGTACTATCCCAAGTATTATGACACTAGGATTTCACTTGTTAAATGGTTGGTGATGTAGCATTTGAAATAAATCCACTATGCTGTTAAGTTTCCACCATCACAAAAGGAAGGTGTTTTACTGCAGAAATACTATGTTAATGCAGACATTAGAGTGGAAGAATGCAAAGAGTACAAAGCACACAAATAAAAACATTAGTTGTTTGAGTCGTAGGAGTCTTGCAATGGAATTAAAACAAATCTATTGTGATACCAAGTGTGGTGGTATCACACTGGTATTCACCACTGTGCTACCATTATACAAGAGTTTGCCACTGTGCTACCACTGGGTGTTGATGGTATCACAGTTGACATAATAGTATCCCACTAGAACTGGAACAAAACCACTGTGATACCAACAAACAGTATCACAATGGTGCACATTGCTATCACTGTGGTACCAGCAGAGGTGGTGTTACCAGTGAACTATTACTGTCTGCATGGTATCATAATGTCTACAATGGTATCACAATGGAATTGGAACAAAACCACTGTGATACCATTTATGAAATCCACAATGATAATACACTGGAAATCGCAGTGGTAGTACGATAGTAAAGAATAGGTATTACAATGGTATTACAACTAAATTTTTGTAAGGGATGGCATGTAGTGTAGCAAGGAGTAAATAGAACTGCAGGATCCACAAATATAGATAAGCAAAGCCATTTACAGATAGCAGTTGTTATCAGTTGTCCTGCTATTCAGTATGATTGGAGAATGACTATTCGTCTGTCTTACAAATGTGGCTGCAGGATACGCTAGAAGATATTCTGGCCTGGGATTAAGAAAGCAAGGCTTTTTTCTGCGAGGCCACCATCATGCTGTACACATCTAAACCCCTTACTTAACCAGCTGCAAATTTATACATTCCAGAAGCCTGTTTAACAAATCAAGCAATGGAAAGATTAATATACAGAGCTTGTTGTCCATGTGCTGTACCGCTTGGTGTCTGTTTAGAATCATTATATATTATGTGTATCTTATACAACAGAACTGTGAAGTACTTGCAGCTGTCTTTTTTTTTCTTTTGTTGGTTATCTAATATTTGCAGTACATTTAAGAGTCCCACATACTCCAGAACTGAAATAAAGTATGACGTATCACTTATACAGTATGGGCAGTCCGATTATTAGAATATTCACTGTCATACTATAAACACTGGAACAACAGTGTAGTATATGGAATAATGCTGTACAGTCATGGTGTGCTGTCCCTTGCATGAGGGATTAAACTGAGGTCCTTTCTACTCATCTCTGTTGCCTTCATTTTGGGTGCCCAGGTAGAAGTATAAGAACCCAAAAAACTGGTACTGAAAGAGTGGTCCAGTTGTGGTGGGGGGATTGGGATGTGGGTTTTCTGACTCCTAGCAGGATGTTCAGTAGGCAATAATGTCTAGAGGGCCATTTTGTGGATGGCATGATCCACTCCAGGGGATCTAAATTAAGTCTTGCAGCCACTAGCCAGCAGGACTAGTGACTGGGGAAATTCACCAACCCCACAGACTCTTCCACTAGCCTAGCTGATGTACTTAATAGTTACTCTGTCAAGTACAAGTGTGCAGGGCTAGTTAAAGGAAAATCTTGCCAGCCTAACATGATATCTACCAGAATTTGGCTAGCAGGCCAGTGCAGGTTTGGACCCAGCACTCTCTGCAATGGTTATCCAGTACTTAAACAATTTTTTAAAAGATTTTATGACTGAGGTGTTGTCAGTGCTGGGACTGCCAGTGGTTGGTGGTCAGTGCTATGACTGTCAGGTGCATTGCTGTAAGGGGGGAATAAGTCCTATAACTGTTGAGGGAGGTTCAGAGGCAGTGTTACGTTAATGGTGGGGTCAGTACTGTGATTTTTGTGGTTGGGGGTGTCGGCGCTGTAACAGTTGAGCGTGGGGAGCCAGTGTAGTTATTGTCAGGGGGGTGGGTGATCAGTGCCATGAGTGCCAGGTAGGGGACAGGGCTGTTACTTTTGGGAGTGGAGGGGGCAGTGTGGTAACTTTTAGAAGTGTGGGTCACTGCTGTGACTGTCTGTGGAGGGTATCAGCCTTGTGACTGTTGCAGATGTATGGGGAAAGTGCTTTAACAGTGGTGCTGTGTAGTGCTGTAACTTGCGTGGGTAGAGGTCAGTGCTCTCACTTTTGGGGGACAAGGATCAGCACTGCAAGTGTTGGATAGGTGGCCACTGTGACTGACAGAGGTAGGTGTTCTGTGACTACTGAAGGGGTGGCTTAGGTCTGTGACTGTTGGGGTGGGGCTCAGTCCTGTGACTGTTGTGGGTGACGGGGCAGTGCTGTGGCTTTTGTGGATGGGTGATCAGTGCATTGACCATTACCATTAGGAGTCATGGCTCAGTGCTGTTATTGTCAGGGAATGAGAATTACTGCTGTGACTGAGGGTAGAGGGTGTCACTCCTATGACTTTTGGGGGTGAGGTGCTGTGCTGTGCTGTGACTGCAGAGATGGAAAATCAGTTCTGTAGATGGGGGTGGGGTGTAGTGCTTTGACCAGTGCTGTTACTATGGGGGATGGGGATCAGTACTTTGACTCTTGGGGGTGTATGGTCATTGCCGTGACTTGACTGCAAGGTTTGGGGGTGCAGTTTTGTGACTGTTGGAAATAGTAAGAAAGTGTTGTGAATCTCAGGGGCGTGGAACAGCGCTGAAACTGCCAGAGGTGGTTGGTCATTGTCATAACTGTTGGTGGAGGGTGTCAGTCCTGTCACTGTCAGTGGGGTGGTACAGTCCTCTCAGTGTGTCGGGGAGTGGTACAGTCCTGAGACTGCAGTGGGGGTTCAATCCCATGACTGTGACGGAGGGGGTGTTACAGTCTTATGACTGTGCGGGGGTGTTGGTACAGTCCTGTGGCTGTGGGGGTGGGGGATGGTGTTGTGGAACAGTCCTGTGACTGGGGCTGGCTGGTACAGTCCTATGACTGTTGAGTGGTGGTCATTGCTGTGATTGATGGTGGAAGGTGTCAGCACTGTGACTGTCAAAGCAGTGGTACAGTATGGTGATTATCGGGAAGAAGGTCAGATAGATAACTGTCAAGGATAGGGTGTCACTTATGTAACTGTCAGAGTGAGAGTCATTCCTGTGACTTTTGGGAGATCTGCTTCTGCACAGTTCTACAGCTTTGAGGGACTGACATATTTAATGGAAGTGTACATGGAGCAGGAAGGTTGTATAAGGTGTCAAACTAAGTGATTGTTCGGGGTGGGGGGGTGTCATTCCCGGCTGTGTGGGATGGTCTTCAGTGCTGCGACTGAGGTACGTTATTGTGACTGTTAGGGATGGGCTTGCTACTGTAACTGCCTGTGGAGTGTGCATCCATGTGACTTTAAAGGGTATGGGGTAGTGCTGTCATGGTGGTGGGGTGTAGTGCTGTGACAGTTGGGAATAGAGATCAGTACTGTGACTGTCAAGGGTGGGTGCCCAGTGCTGTGACTGACAGTGGAGGGTTTCAGTCATGTGACTCTCAGATTGGGGGGTACAGTCCTGTAACTGTAGGGGGTGGGTCAGTCCTGTGATGGTCAGTGCTGTGGCTATAGTTTAACTAGTGAAAGTGATGTACACTGAAAAAGGTGGTGCATGAGCAAAACAGCCAGCTTGTAATAAGAAAAGAAAGCTCATCGCTCATAGTGTCGATTCAGTGCAAGATTTAGTTTCTGGCACTATGATGGTGTGCACCCACTAGCCCCAGTGCTTCAACCCTTCAATGGGTCTTCTTCAGGGGGTGGTCTGTGGAATACAAATGTGCATCTCATTTATACAGATCTCTTAAAATGATATACACCACACACTAATAACAATGTGCAAGTGAAGCTAAAAATACGTGACTAACTTGGTTACTAACATTTCATTATTCTGTTTTTTGTGTTGTTTTTGATGCTCATGGTAAACAGTTAATGATATTAGTAAACTACTCAAATTACACATTCCTCTTTATCTGTTACTTCATTTACGTCTGTAACTTTCTATCTAAAGCAATATTTTTTGTTACCTTTTACACTATACTATACCCCTTTTGTATCTCTAGCCTCTCTATTGTTCCCACTACTGTATTTATTCCATATTAACCTTTTTCTCTTTACTTTCACAGTCTCACATGATGCAAACTCCTTCCCCATCAGATAAGTATAACAATATGTCTAGCCTTTCTTATCCTTCCTAGTAACTATCTAAGAAGAGTGGATCCTTATTCTGCAGGTCTGAGACACCTCATCCCTCCAAGACTTCTCCCTCTGGCTCCATAGAACCCTGGTAGGAGATCCTGTACATATTACCTATACTCGGTAAATTTACTATAACCCCCATTATGGAAGGGTTGTGTGTATGTGTTAAGGTCATACATACTGCAGCATTTTCCCCCCTCCATAAACATTTTTCCCTTACTAGTTGACTCAGGCAGACTCTCAGTCTTGTCTCCACATCCCGTGTCTGCCACTTCCCTATCCCAGACCACTGAGTCTAAAGTTACCCATGGATTTTCCCCCCATAATAGGGCCAGGAAGGGGAGAGCCATCCTCCCCAACCAGTCATTCACATCTAGAACTGAGCCAGTCATCCAGGTGGTAGTATGTGACTGAGGAAGGTGGGTAGCCTGTGCTAGCCATTTCCACATTCCCCCTTCCCTTGGATTACTGTCTTCACCTGGAGGAAGTAAAGGTCGAGTCAGCATGCCTTCCCACCCTGGGACAGGACAGCTATCTGATGAATGCTCAGTCTTCTTTCTGACCCTCAGCAACCTGATCATGTTCCTGAGCTCGGGTAACTGATGTAGCAGGAGTCAAGGAATACAGTGCCTCATCCCTCCATACCACTGGACCAAACTGACCTTATACTGCAGCAAGGGAATTTTTTATTAATACAGCAGGTGATCGGACAACAATGGATCTACTGCACACCAGGGAATTATTTTTTATTAACAGGCCCGGCAGTCAGAGGGTGGGATGTACCTGTGGACACCAGAGAGTGTGTTAACTTTAACAGGGCCAGCAATCACAGAGGAATATTGTTATTGGCAGGCAGTTTGAAAGAAATATTGAGCTGCTTGAGATTTCATATAAAAACAATTTCCCTGTGGATGGTGCTTAAGCCTTGTAAAATAGCATTATGCAGTCTTGTTAGCTCTGACCAGAGTTTGTTACTATGGGAGTCGGGGTTTGTGATGGGGGGGGCACTGGACTACCTGGGAAATTGGTTGCTATTCCTACATCGGGAGTCGGGGATCATGATGGGGGCCCCTGGACTACCAGGGTAATGAGTTGCTATTCTTACTATAGGAGTCAGGGATCGTGATGGGGGAGTGGGCACTAGACTGCCAGGGACTTGAGCTGATATGTAAACTATGGGGGTCCGGGATCGTGATGGGGTAGGGGCCACTAGACTACCAGGAACTGTGATAATATGTCTTACTACGGGATAATGATGTGTGAGGCTGTGTCCCACCTTCTAGGGCATACTGTACCTCTCAGCTGTCCAGGATTTACAGGGACATCCCTGATGTAGCCTCAAGATGTTATTCTGTCACTCATTACATTTGTGTTCTTGTTACTGAACAGTGGGGATTGTGAGCACCAAATACTGTCAAACAGTAAGGTACAGACCTGTTGTTCTTCGGAATATGCATCTTACACTAATCCCCTCAGCCTATAAACATTCTGGGTGGATATTATCAATATTTAGGATGTGTCCCTGAGTTTAGTCCATAGTCCCTGATTTTGTTATACTTTGTCCCTGATTTATGGGGCAAGAAGATAAGAGGTATGTTCCAGGGAGCAGTATCGCTTACTGCCCCTCAGTCAGCACATATGTGTCACTCATTGCAGTGCTGCATGGGTGAGCGGTATGCACTAACTGTGCCTGCCAACACCCATTTCCTGCAGCATCCAGCCTGTGCTTCATTCCGACCAACAGGGGGTTGCTGTGTGCAAACCCTGGCATGCAGCTTCCAGCCTGTACTTCCATTCTGACCAAAAGGTGAAGCTGTGTGCTCCATTCATTAGTGCTGGACAAAGTACATGGGAGTACATGCAAAGCAGGCCATAATGAGATGTAAATGTACCTGTTTGCCCATGGATTGCCTGAGTAGGCTCATTTGCATAGGCTCTTTGAATATAGCAAAATTTTGCCACTGGCTAACATGTTTGCACTGGGCAAAAGTGTTAGCACTGTGCAATCGAGTTAGCCCCAGGCAAACCTCTCAAAAGCATAGCACAGTTCTGCAGTGTGTGTGACCTTCATTGTTGTTTGCAGTTGTTGAGCAACACTTCATTGCTATCAAACAGAAGCACCAAGGGAAGTCGACAGTAAAAATGCCGAACTCCCGCATAGCGACGGCACAATACTGATGCAGGTATTGTGCCACCCATTCATCAAGTGTTTTCTGTGGGTGGCTGTGCCCCTCACACCCCCTCATGCGGGGGGCTGTGCCCCCCACACCACCCAGACTTTAGGATTATCAACTCCAGGTCAGAGTTGGTCCGGGGAAGGGGCAGAACACTGGTGGAAAGCAAAACACGTAAAAAGGACCATTACAGCGATTGTCGCCGTAATGGTCTTTTTTCATGTTTCGCCATTGGGGTGTCGACCTGAAGTGGTGCACCGCTATCAACCACATTGTCCACCAACTTCAACTCTGCCTTACTCCACCTTTGTATCCACTGAACTGCTGTTGCATTTTGCACTTCCCAGTTGCAATTTTTAGAGCAGTCTTATTTTCCAGGCTATTTTAGCAGTGCACTTTCCAGCCCTGTTTGCACTGCTTCTTTTGCATGCTATATTCTGCAGGTTTAGCCCCAGGGTTATTCCTTTGAATATAGCTTGTTAATGATTCAGGGCTAATTTAGCATGCCGTGCAGTGCTAAGTTAGCCCGTGGGCTAAGTTTTTAATATCTGGCCCCAGATTACAAAAATGCATAGATACATAGATACATAGACAGTGTCGGCAGATAAGGGCCTATGGCCCACCCAGTCTGCCCATTTGAGTTTGTAAATTCAGTTTATGTTTTCCTAGAAATCTGTTGCCCCTTACCCTTGACCTCCAGAATTCCTTTATGTCTATTCCATGCATTCTTAAATCCTGTGATTGTTTCAGCCCCCACCACTTCATCTGGCAGGGTGTTCCACTTGTCCACCACCCGTTCTGTGAAGAAATTCTTCCTCATGTTTCCTCTGAATCATCCTTCCTCCAGCTTCATCCCATGCCCTCAAGTCCTGGAACATCTTTTTTGCTTAAAAATAGTGTATTCCTGCACCCTGTTCCTCCCTGTAAGATACTTGTATGTTTCTATCATATCCCCTCTCTCCCTCCTCTCCTCCAGGGAGTACATGTTCAGTTCCTTCAACCTGTCCTCATAGGACTTGTGATGCAATCCATGCACCATCTTTGTTGCCCTCCTCTGACCCTTCTCTACCCTGTCTATGTCCTTACATAGGTAAGGTCTCCAGAACTGTACACTGTACTCCAGGTGGGGCCTCACTAGTGTCTTGTATAGTGGAATTATGACCTCCCTTTTACTGCTGGTAATGCCCCTGCCTATGCATCCCAGCATCCTATTTGCTTTACCTGCTGCCTTGTCACACTGTTTCTACCTTGAGGTCATCAGAGATGATAACCCCAAGATCCCTTTCCTGCTTGGTGCATGCTATATCCTCACCCCCAACTGATATATTGTGCCAGGGTTTTTGTGCCCCATATGCATTATCTTGCATTTCTTGCATTGAATTTCAACTGCCAAACCCCTGACCATTTTTCAAGTTTCTGCAGGTCCTTCTCATTCTGTCTACACCCTCTGGTGTGTCTACTCTGTTACAGAGCTTTGTGTCATCAGCGAACAGTGAAATTCTGCCTTCTAGGTCCTGCTAATGTCACTGACGAAGATGTTGAATAGGACCGGTCCCAGCACTGATCCCTGTGGTACCCCACTGGTCACTCCTCCCTCTGTGGAGTGACAGCCATTTACCACCACCTCTGTGTCCTGCCACCCAGCCAGTTACTCACCCACCACACTACTGTCCTGCCCACACCCATATTCCCCAGTTTGTGTAATAGTCTTCATGTGGCACAGTGTCAAAGGCCTTGCTGAAGTCCAGATAGGCCATGTCCACTGCCCTCCCCTGATCCACCTCCCTAGTCACCCAGTCAGAAAATTCAACGAGGTTGGTCTGACATGACCTCCCCCTGGTGAAACCATGCTGTCTTGGGTCCTGTAGTCCATTGACAACCAAATGTTCCACCAATCTCTCATTCAGTAGTGCTTCCATGATCTTCCCCACTACCGAGGTGAGGCTGACTGGTCTGTAGTTCCCCGCTTCCTCTTTGTTCCCACTTTTGTACAAGGGGACTACATCTGCTGTCCTCCAGTCTTTGGGTACCTCCCTGTTTCCAGTGACTGGCTAAACAGGATAGCCAGAGGTTCAGCCACCACCTCTTAGTTCTTTATGACCCTGGTGCAATTCCCATCTGGCCCCATTGCTTTATCAACTCTTATTACTTCCAGTTCCTTCAGGATCCTTTCTGTGTAAAGGGACATGTGTCCATTTCTGCACCATTCTCACCCCTTGTACTGCCTTCAGACCCATTACCTCTCTCTTCCTCAGTAAAGACTGAGCAGAAATACCTGTTCAATATGTCAGCTTTACTGTTGTCATCCTCCACGCGGCCCCATCCTCCCCCTTCAGTCTCACTATCCCTCCCTTTGCCTTTCTTTTTTCACTTATGTACCTGTAAAAGGTTTTGTCCCCTCTACCCACTGATTTTGCAATGTGTTCTTCTGTCTGAGCTTTGGCTTCCTTTACTGACCTCCCTGCCTCCCTTTGCTTCTCCTGGTACTCCTCCCTATCCCCTTCTGCCTGTGTCTTTTTGAATTGCCTGAATGCAATCTTTTTGGCTTTCACTTTCTTTGCTATCTCTTTGGAAAACCATAATGGTCTCCTCTTCCTTTTCCGCTTGCTAACCTGCTTAATGCATAATTCTGTTGCCCTTATAATCCCCATTTTAAATACTGCCCACTGTTCCTCAATCCCTGATTCCTGCCCCATTCCCCTTAATGCCTCTTTCAAGTATCTCCCCATTTTCCCAGAGTTTGCCCCCCTAAAATCCAGGATACGTGTTTTTGTGTGGTTTGGTTCTGCTCTTTCTGTGATTTCAAACCACAATGACTGGTGGTCACTGTTCCCCAGGTGCTTGGGGCTCCAGGCTTCTGAAAATGCTGCACCAAATGTAGGAGGGGGGCAGAAGTTTATGGCAGGGTCTACCTGGCATAGATAATATACTCCACATTATGCAACACACATCATAAAAAAGCCTCGATAATTGGGCATTTAGAATAGAGGTCTGAGAAATTAAGAAAATCAGGAATATGTTACTTAATATTTTGCATTTCTGCAACACATGAGTAGAGATGCAGCGAATTTAAATTCTGCTGGCAAAGTGCCCGCAAAGTGGGCACTTCACGTTATCACTCCACTATGCGGAGTGGCCAATGCAAAAGGCTCACTTCGCCTAGTAATTATTACTTTGCATTGTCATTCCACCTTAATGTGAAGTAAGGCGAAGTGACAACAATATTTGGCAGCCCTTCACACACACAGTCGCCAAAATTAATGTGCATCCCCAAAATGCTACTGTCTTATGTCCAGAAAATTCCCCAGTGCTGACGAAGTGAAATGAGAGTGTAACAAGAAATGCAAAGTCTCCCAGAATTAATGGTGTACTACAAATGCACAGACAGATTAAGATTGCGCTGTGCACTCAAGAGATGCAGACGCAAAGGCACAACAACACCTAACCAGTTGTCATAAGTCACGAATCCAAATCTGGAAAAGAATACCTTTTGCTGGTTGGGGGAGTGCACAGCAGTAACAGTCCACTACCAGTAAAGACACCACAAAGCAGTATAAAAAATTCATGCAGGTGCAGTGGATAGCAGGTTCACACTGCTGCAGTTACTCTGTGGCACAAAAAGAGGTGTTTGATTTAATGGCACGCATCGCACACACATTCACACATACTACAAGTAATGCGTAGCAAATCGAAGACCTTTAGTAATAAAACCAAATATTTTCAACAAACTGCAATTATACACTGCTGCACCACAACAATCAGAAAAAAATGTCACAAATTACTGAAAATATTATTGTGTGCACATTAACACAGTTATACAAGAAAAGTATAACCAAAACAGAAAGACTGCCTTTTTCTCCCCCAGTTAATCTACCTACACCACAGATGCCCCCTCCCCAAAGCACACTTCACAGTACACAGACTGACTGTTCTAAATTAACATTCAAAATCCATACACAAACAATAAACACTCAATAATATGAGTACAGGAGGGTTATCTATACTCAGTGTAGTAAATTGTGAGCAAAATAAATAGCTCAAAAAGACTTTTGTAATAGCTTTTAGAGGATTTTAATCACATAGCTCTGAGAGGAAAATGTCTCCATATTCCACTACACACACACTACACAGAACTGAGGCTATGCAGAACAATCTAGACCCCATGTGACCTGCAATCTCATAAAGCACTGCAAAATCTGCCTTTGGATCTCAAGAACAAGGCAAAGTGAGGTGAAGTACATTGATTTCAATGTACTTCGCCTTAAATATGGTGGAGAAGTGGTTTAGGGAAGGCGGAATAACGTGAAGTTATTGTATCCAATGGAGTTTGCCTTCCCCATTATAGCGCATAGTACTCCGCTTCGCATTGTGGAGCACTTCATGGATTCCGCGTTACTCCACAAATCACTTCACAGAGCGAATTTCGGCCACTTCGCTCACCACTACACATGACAGAAGCTACATAGAAGTCTTTCTCTGGCCGGATTCATGGCGCCAGGCAATGGGGGATCAACTGTCATGCTGGGAACCCAGGTTTGCTCCTGAGTCAGGGATGACAGGAGCAGAGACCAGCAGGGAGGGCTAGGAGCATTCCATGGATGCTCTCCTCCTAGGGGTGGGTTGGGGGTGGGTGTAAAGCCTGAGTCATGTTGGGTGGCTCCTAGTGGCCACATTGTGACATTGTATGATGTGTTGTGGGTGACCACGTGCATCAGGCAGAACACTGTGGGTGTGGCTTCAGCTGGTGAGGGGGGGGGCAGGGACCAGAAGATGGAAAAACTGGCTGCCTGACCAACCAGATGACAGTTTCCAGGTCCCTCTCCACCATGAAGTCCTTGCAGAATGCCTCTCGAGCTGTACCCGTAGTCCTGTACCTCAAAATGAGTTGCATTCCTGTCTCTCCTCCCTGTACCCTCCCAGGGAGATTCCCCCCCGGCAAAGGGCTACAACTGGGCTATCCAGGGGCATGGAATCAGGTGGCATCAGATGACAGGAGGCAGGACAGATCTGGCTGTAGGAGGGGCCATAGACAGCCCGAAGTAGTGACCAGTCAGTGGCAAGGGGAAGGAGCAAAAAAAAAAACAAAGAAAGAACTTGTCTTTGTAATGGGACTTGACATCTTTGATGTTAGGGCAATTCTTATAGCTTGATCTGCTCATCTCATGATATCATACAGACTCAAGACCCCATATTAAACTGATTTCTGCAAAAATGATTTACTATTGGCCTAAGTGTAATCTTAAGCCCAGTAAACTCAATGATATCGTAGACATTTTGGGAATGACGTCTGTTTGTATGACGGGCATCAAGGGGGTGTAAGGTAGCTATAGTATGGAATTATCAGTCACCATCCTAGTGACTTTCTATTCCACCCTTGACTTTCCAAAGGAGCACGCCAAGGGTTATTGTCAAGTTTTGAAGGTTAAAGTCACAGGGTAATGATTTTGGCATATTTGGGGGGGGGGGTACTGCCACTCAAATGCTAACACACTTACTCTGAGATCCCATTGCTATGGGCATCAGAAGGCGATCACAGTGAGGAAGACCATGCATTTGTATATGGAGATTACTTTGAGGAAGAACAGGTCAGACCAGAACTTCTACACCATGGGCAACTTGTAGCATCTGTGCTGTTTATGGTCTGGGAAAGCATTTAGCACAGACATGTTCTTCCATGACTGGGTGCCAGGCTGTCAGCCATAATGGACAGGACTGTTGTAAATAGTCATGTTATGACTGTTCATAGTCCAGGGCCTGATGTGGCGAATACTTCACGGCTGTAGGTGAAATTTTGGCCTATCACTTGCAAACAAGTGTCTTAGGTTTTAATTGGGCAACAGCACCCCCCCACAACACACACACACACACACACACACACACACACACACACACACACACACACACACACACACACACTATTTCTCTGAGTACAGGCAAACCTGTATGGTGATCAGCTACAGTAAATAATAATCATAATAATAACTTTATATATATATAGAGCACAATTAAAAATATCAAAGGGCTTTTACAAGACAACTAAATCATAACATTTTAAACCCAATTGAAACAGCAGAATCCATAACTTAATAAGCAGAGTATGCCAGAGAAATTAAATAAGTTTTGATAGCAGATTTAAAGCTCTCCACAGTCAGGCACCCCCTTATCCAAGGAGGTAGAGAATTCTACATGGTAGGAGCCACGAAAGCAAATGCATGGGCTCTGGAGGTCTTCAAACAGACCCTAGGAATCTCTAGCAATCCCTCCTCAGCAGAGCAGAGCAATCGGAAGGGGTGGTAGTGACAGAGGAGCTCTTACAGACAACTCAGTCCATGTCCATGTAGGGCCTTGTAGGTTAGCAAGCCAAACTTGAAGGTGATCCTCCACTGAACTGGCAGCCAATGCAGATCACACAGCACAGGTGTGACATGGCTATATCTAGAAAGCCCAGTCAACAACCTGGCCACAGCATTCTGCACCAGCTGCAAGCGGTGGATATCATCCCCCGGGAGCCCTAGGTACAGGGCATTGCAGTAATCAAGGTGAGAGGTCACAAAGGCGTGGACCAAAGTCAGGAGATCACTGGGAGGAACCAGGTGCTTAATCTGGGCAATATTCCCCAGGTGATAAAATGAGGTCTTGATGACAGATGACAGCTGAGACTTCAGGGTCAACCCCTCATTGAAAATAACACCCAGACTCCGCACCCATTCAGAGGACATCATCTGGCAACCCACAAGCATAAACCCAGAGGCCTACTCTGCCAAGAACCCCTCTACCCGGCTACCTGGGTCCACCACCAAAACCTCAGTCTTGTCAGGATTCAGCCTCAGCCAGTTGACACTCATCCAGTCCTGGATCTCAGTGAGGCAGTTGTTGAACACCGAGATTGCATCATCCTGATCAGGTGCAAAGGACATGTATAGATGAGTGTTATCTACATAGCAGTGAAAACTCAAACCATACCACCTCACAATGTCTCCTAACGGCACCATATACACCGTGAATAACATAGGCAAAATCACAGAGTCCTGGGGTACCCCACATGGTAGAGAGAATGCGTCAGAGGAATAAATTCCGAACATAACTCTCTGAGATCTACCAGTGAGAAATGAATGGAACCATCTGAGGGCTGTACCAGACAGTCCACAGATCACCCACAGGCACTCTAGCAAATGTCATGATCCACGGTGTCGAATGCTGCAGAGAGATCAAAAAGAACTAAGATGGAACAAGTCCTTCAATCTCTCTCTCTATCAGGAGATCATTGAGCACCTGAACCAGGGCAGTCTCGGTGTTATGCCTCTTCCTAAATCCCAACTGGAGAGGATCATAGATATCATGGATGGTAAGATGATCATCCAGCTGCAGCGCAACTACATTCTCAATAACCTTGCCCATGAAGGGTAGGTTAGAGACTGGTCTATAGTTGGTGAGACAGTCTGGATCCAGAGAAGATATCTTAAGGAGGGGTGTAACGAACTCCTCCTTCAGGGAGTCAGGAAACTTATCCATTTCAATCAACCTCTGAACTATCTCAGCCAGAACTGGGCTGATGACCTCAACGCACACCACAAGGATGCGAGTTCGGCCCGGGTACAGACTACAGCAAGTCAGCTGCAGACTCTGGATGATTCTTATGACACCCACGATCCTTGGCTGGATGAAAGCTGACCAACAAAACCGTGGTTCTGCAACCTCTAACCGATCACTGCCCCACCCATTGGAGCTAGCTGAGCAGATCTCTTACCTAATGTCAGCAACCTTATCCACAAAGAAGCAAGCCAACCCATCACACTTATCCTGTGACAACGCTCTCCGAACTTGTAGACAGGCTGGATTGCACAATCCATACCATTTAGAAGAGCTGAGCAGCTCAGTTCCTTGCAGCAGCCATCTCCCCGGACAGGAATGCTGCCTTCTTACGGGAGATCGCCAATTGATAGTCCGGATAATGGTTATCAGTCTATGTCTGTCAGCATCAAGGCCAGATTTCCACCAGCAATGCTTCATCCTTCAGTCCTCTCTTCTCATCTCCCTCAACTTTCTCAAGGTCTCATCAAACCAAGGGGACCGAGGGCGAAGGGTGAGGGGCAAACATGAACAAGAGCAATGGAGTCCAGAGCCACCACCACAGCCAAATTATAAGCTTGCAGTAGATTGTCTGGACCCATGCTAGCAGTCAGAAGTCCCAATTGATCCAATACCATCATCAGGCCATCTAGTGTTACTCCCCTTTAAGGATGATACCAGACCATCTCCATAGGGACAGGCCTATGGGGGGGGGAGCCTGGAAATTGAATCTGATAGTGTAATGTTCAGACCAACCGACTGGCTCCACCACAAAATCAGAGCTCTCAGTACCCACGAGGAAGACCAGGTCCAATGAATGCCCAGAATTATGGACTGCAGAGGCAATCGCCTGTGAGAAGCCCAACAAAATCATAAGTTGGAGGAAGTCTTGGCCAAACTGTGAGAGTTTTTCATCGATCCAGGCACTAAAGTTGACCAGCACCATCAATTTGGCTGAGTCCAATGCCATCTCATCAATGAAGTCTGTGACTTCCTGCAAAAATTGTTTCCTGTCCCCATGTGGATGGGAGATGAGAAGAACTTTGCACCCCCCACCTGCACCCAGGATACATTCAAAGGATATGGTCTCCCCTACTAGAACATCTATAAGGCCCAATTGCATTTTAAAACAAATGGCCACACCCTGCCCCTACAATCCAGCCTCGGGCAGTGTATCACTGAGAAACCATCTGGAACCACTGACTCAAGAATTGGGCCAGCATTTCTGTCTAGTCAGGTCTCAGTGATGCAAGCCAGGTCCGATGATCCAACAAGATCGGCAATTAATGCTGTCATAAAAATCAGAAACAAGACTGCATTGGTGGTGGATCTTGTTGCATCCGTGGACTTGGCTTGCATCACCAAGACCTGGCTTGATGAAAATGCAGGCCCCATTTTGGAGTCTGCAATTCCGGCCGGGTTCTCGGTGATTCACCGCCCGAGAGTGGACCTTAGGGGTGGGTGAGTTGCAGTCTGTTTTAGACAGGAACTGGACCTCAGGGAGGTGCCAGTTGGATGTATCAACTCCTTTGAGTGTATTGTGGGTGCAGGTGCAGGCTTCAGGATACTTCTCATTTATCATTCACCAGGTGATGGGAGGGAATTTCTGAGGGAGGTTGTGGACTTCATTGCTGAGAGGGTATTGGAGTCCCCCCGATGGTTAATTCTGGGGGATTTCGATGCCTGGGTCAATGATAAATTTGCACTTTTTGGACAAAACCTCCTCCAATTGATGGATTCATTGGGCCTGACACGGGTTGTTACCTCTGCAACTCACCGGGGGGACACTCATTGGACTTGATATTCCATCTGAGGATGGAAGTCTCTGGTGTGGAGGTGGAGACTATCAGTTGGTCTGACCATCACGCCCTGAGGTTCAGTTTCATGGCCCCCTGAAAGAGGCCTGTCCCTAAGGAGATAGTACAGTTCCGTCCTTTGGGAGGAGTTACCTCAGAAAGCCTAATGACGGAGCAGGACTTCTCGGGATTGCCAGTGGATAGCACTGACCCAGGGCCCTTAGTGCTTGCCTATAATAGGGCAGTTGTGAGGGCTCTGAATGTCATTGCTCTATTCCATGTTCATCCCTGTACTCTCAACCCAGGGGCTTCATGGTTTACCGGGGAGATCCGTGGGTTGAAGAGACAGGGCCGAAGATTGGAGAGACGCTGGCGGAAAACTCACCTGGAGGTGGACAGACTTAGGCTGTTAGAACATTATAAGATCTATCAGTTAGCAATTTCCCATAAGAAGGCAGACTTCCTTTGCAGGGAAATTGCTACAGCTAGGAATAGACCAGCGCAGCTCTTCCGGACTGTGGACGGACTGTGCAATCCAGTCTGCCTTCAAGCCAGTCGAGCTTTGTCACAGTTACAGTGTGAGGAGTTTGCGAAGTTCTTCGCTGATAAGGTGTCCACTATCAGGGATGAGATCAGCCAGAGCCTCCCCATTGGGTCTTGCAGTGATCAACGGAGGGGCACTAATACTCAACTGACTTGGTTCACCTTTAGTCAACTGGCATTCATAGCTATAGTGAGGATTATCCAGACTTTGCATCCAGCCTACTGTAGTTTGGATCCAGGCCCTACTCACCTACTTGTGGGGTGTGTAGAGGTTATTGGCCCAATCCTTACTGGGATAGTGGTGGGAGTCAGTGTGGCTCATTTGTTAGCACATCCGGCTCTGGACCAGAAGATCGTGGGTTCTCGTCCCACACTGAGATTGGACTTGCACCTAAAAATCGCTGGCATCCGAGTGCAGTATTGGGGGGTGCTGTACTGCTGGGGTGTGCCATCCTTCAGATGAGACGTTAAACCAGGGTCTCTTCTGCCCATCCTGGTGTTGTCCTGGTGGGTGTCCAGGTGGAAGTAAAAGAACCCAGGGCACTCTTCGCAAAGAGCAGGGAACATTCCCGGTGTCCTGGCCAACATTCCCCTTCCCATAAACCGGTTCATGCAATTATCCAGGTTGTGTGTGAGTGATGATGTGCGATATGGTCACCACCACACATTCAGTCACTTCATTGCAAGTCTAGCATTGCTTGTAAAGTGCTTTGGGATACTGTGTATGAAAAGTGCTATATAAATGCTGATTCTTCTTCTTCTTCATCATTGGAGACAGGGATCTTCCTAGATCCCTTGAATATGCCCCCTTCTGAAAAAGCCCTCCCTTGATCCCGACTGCCCAGAAAACTACAGACCAGTTTTGAACCTCCCCTTTTTGGGGAAGGTTATCGAGAAGGTGGTCACCTTGCAGCTGGAAGATTATTTAACCAGCCACAGTATCTATGACCCTCTTCAGTCTGGCTTCAGGAAATGGCATAGTACTGAGACAGCTCTTGTACAGGTACTGAATGATCTCCTGATGGCAAGAGATGGGAGAACTCGTTCTATCTTGGTTCTCCTCGATCTCTCAGCAGCATTTGACACCGTAGATCATGGGGTGCTGCTCAAATGTCTGTGGTTTCTCTGTGGACTAAGGAGGGGTGGTCTACAGTTGGTTTCAATCTTTCCTGCAGGGTAGGACTAAGAGAGTAGTGTCGTGGATTTATTCCTCGACCTCTCACTGCCTGCGCTGTGGGGTGCCACAGGGTTCGGTGTTGTTCCCCATGTTATTTGTGGTGTATATGCTTCCATTGGTGGACATTATAAGACAGTATGGGTTGAATTTTCATCGTATGCTGATGATTCTCAACTCTACATGTCTTTTGTGCCCGGGCAGGAGTCTGAGTCAAGTGCATAGTTTAACAACTGCCTCCTGAAGATACAGAACTGGATGAGTACCAATTGGCTGAAGTTGAACCCAGGAAAAACAGAGGTATTGGTGGTGGAACTGGGGGTGAGGATGTCAAGTCCATGGGCGGGAAAACCCTCAGATCTATTTCTGGGGGGGGGGACCCTGCTTATGGCATTTGGTCAGGTGCGTAACCTTGGTGTTATGTTTGACGAGGGCTTGACCCTGAGGGCACAGGTGTCGACCGTAGTCAAAGCATCCTTTTTCATCTAAGGAATATAGCACGGGTGAAACACTTGGTTCCATCAGAGGATCTCCCTACCCTGGTCCATGCCTTAGTTGCCAGTCATCTTGATTACTGCAATGCCCTCTATCTAGGGCTGCCTGGAGTGGATATCTGCCGCTTGCAGCTGGTGCAAAATGCAGCGGCTAGGTTGTTGACTGGAAGCCCAAGAACCAACCATATAACACATGTGCTGCATGAGTTGCACTGGCTGCCTGTACAGTGGCGGATCACTTTCAAGGTCATTTTAATGACGTATAAAGCCCTACATGGCTTGGGACCCCACTACCTGAAAGAACTCCTGACTTCTTACTGTCCCTCCCGCTCCCTCCAATCCTCTGGTGAGGGATTGCTAGAGATTCCCAGGGTAACCTTAAAAACATCCGGTGGAAGAATGTTTGCCTTTATGGCTCCTACCCTGTGGAATTCTCTGCCTTGCCAGAAACGTAATAGCCTGACTGTGGAGGGGTTTAAAAAAGCTCTTAAGACCTTCTTATTTAATCAAGCATTTTCAGAAATGTAAATTCTGCTATGGATAAGATGCTGCTTATTACTGTGGTTTTTAACGCTGTATGTGGAATTTTGTAAAGGTACCCTGAGCTCAGGAAGGGTGCCTTATAGAAATACATTTTTACTTACTTACTTGTTTGTAATGGACCTAGCATTGCATAACACCACCCAGGTTGGATGGGACTCAGAGGCTGATCGAGTAGACTGCCCACTAAAGGTGGAACTCTTGGGTATGGGGACCAGACAAGGAAAACCCCCATCAGGTCACCATTTCACCCCAGGGCGTCTCCTTGGCACCACAGCCCCAATCTGGCCGCCTGGCTCCCCCCCCTTCCTGTAGTCCAGAACCCATCTCCCATGCCTCCTCCTTGCTATCCTCAATGCCCAACAGCAGTTATAGACATTAGCATGCAAAGGGGGGCAATTAAAGGGACGGAGGTCCCAGAGTGCAGAGGAGGAGTAGTGCCTGAACAAGAGAGCCATCTGCCAACACATAATCTCTTGCTGCTTTGAGTAACCACCCCAATTAGTCACACCTCTGTTCCAAAATTAATTAAACCTTATTTAAAGAAACCCCATGATCAAAAATACTATAACCCAGCCAAAATAATAAATCATAAACAGACATTCCCTCACATTCCCCTTAATTAAAAACACAAAAAGTACAATAAACACAGGTGGTATTCGAGGTTCAGACAGTAATGATAGTTAGAAATCAAACAAGAAAATGTCCACCAAGATAAAGTCCATATTAGCAACTAAAGTTAGGTACATACTAGTGGTAAACAGAACCAGTGCCACAGTTCTCCCACAAAGACCACCTCCTATTCATTTACGTTAGTCCAACGGGAATAACCCTCTCACAGACATATCCCAAAGCTGCAGCTAAAAATAGTTACTCCAAAAAAGAGGCCCTCTCACTGCCTCACCAGATAGTAAAAATTATTTCTAATATGTGAAAAAGTAGCTTCCAGCAGAACAGGTGAAGGCCCAAACAATAGACCATAGTAAGCCTGGTCAACTTGCAATAGTGACGTCATCAGTAATACACTTCCTCAGGTTCATATATTGGCCAGATCCCAACCAAACCAAAGCAGGTCATGAGGTATGCATCCACTCATCCTCACTTGGATTGCTGGGGCAAACCCAGCTTCTGTCAGGCAACCCCCACAGCCCTGGAGACTCAGCTAGTACAAGCCCTCTGGAAAGCACTCCTGACCCCTCCTCGCGGAAGAATGGCTACCCTCTGCACCTGCCTCCAGGTAAGGTGGTCTGGCTGAACCTCGCTTCCTCCTTGTAGACTCCACAAAATGATACCTTCTTTCAAGTCCAATGACTCAAGCAGTCCACAGAAATCAGGTTGCATTTGATCACTCAAATGCACTCAGGCTGGCTCCAGAGTACAGGTAATCTTTCCTTTGCCTTCAGCTATACACAGATTCTTGCGGTTGTTAACTGCTGGTAGAGAGATATTCAGTGCTAGCACCAACAATATTGAAAAACCTTCCTGGCCAATGTAATTATTGGGCTTTTTGGCATTTGCAATGGGCAGACAGGCTGACGGGCAACAGCGTTCCTTGGCAACAACTACAGCAATCACAGTGTATTCCAGCAGTTGAACAGAACCGCACTTGTTGCTCCAGTAATGCCACTAATGCTAACCACCGTATCCCGAAAGCCGCTAATAAATAAAACAAAACTATAAATAAAATGAACAATAACAAGTAAAACAGCTACTTGGAAGTCCTGTTCCAGTTTTTTGCTAGCGTTTCTGGGTTTTCACTGGATGCTTTCTTGCAGCTCTGAAGAAGACAGTGGTGAGACTCCTCCTTAAGAAACTATTTTTGGAAGCCTACATTCTAGCAAATTATGGATTTTATTTGTTTAGTTATTTAAAATTTTGGTAACCCAGAGAGGCACAATGAGCCAAATTTCATTTCCAGGTGCAACCCGGGGGAAAGGGAAGCAGGGTAGTACATATATAAAAACAGATTACAATAAATAAAAACATTTGAGTAAAAACATACAGTGCTTGAAGTACAGTACAATTATGTGAGTGGTAGGGATCAGAATATTGCATGCGTAATCACACAAGGAAAATTGGTGGAGACATAAGCTAATAAATAGTAGCAATAATAAACAGTAAAGATGGAAAAAAAAGTGATGTGGTAAACAGGTCAAGGAAATAGTAGTGTGCAATAGATTCTAGAACATTTGGGGAACAGGTTAGTGCATACAAATTCAGATTAATAGGAGTAGAGAGAGAGAGAGAGATTCACCCTGGGCAGTCAAGAGGAGGATGGACAGGAGCAAGAGGAAATGGGGTTTATGGATAGCATACATTTTAAGTTGTGAAGAAATGGAGTTAGATGAAGGGAGATTTGTAATGCGTTCCGGAGGGAGGAGAGATGATGGAAGAAAGCAGCCTGCCCCAAACTTGAGGGCGGGGGGGGAGAGAGAAAGTACGAGAGTCTCGGGAGCATAGTGGGTAGGAAGAAAGGGATCAGGGGAGAGGAGAGACGGGAGGTAGGAGGGGAGGGATCCAAACCAGAATTCGGAGATGAGTTGGTACAGTTATGTGGCCAGTGTAAGTGAAGAGAGGGAAGAGTACAGGGAACAGTGATCTGTACGAGGGGAGAACATTAAAGGCAAAATGGAAAAAGGCATTTTAGAGGGAGTCCAAACTTGAGAATGATGAGGCAGGGGTGGCTCCAAAGACCACATCAGCATTGTCAAATACAGGGAGGATTATTTTAGTAAGCAGCTCATGGTGGATGTCACAAGAGAGGGATTCTTAGTTCCAGTACATGGTACCAAGCATAGGATGGATTTCAGAGTGGATATAATCAATATAAACAGAGAAATTAGGTTGACTGTCCAACCAGACACCTAGATATTTGAAGGCAGGGACAACATCAAGGGTGGCGCCATCTAGGGTGGAAAAAGAGGGGAAGGGGAAAGCCTGGCAAATTTCTGTGTGGTACCAAAAGTCATGGACTATGGTCTTCTTAGTGTTTACCTTACGCTGATCTGCCTGGAACTAGCCCCGAACCCCAAGAAAGTCACTCTGTGACTGAGACTCAATATCCAGGGTTGAAGGTTCAGAGACATAGAGAACTGTGTGGCTGGCATACATATGAATACAGGAAGCAACACAGACAGAAAGAAGATCATTTAGAAAGATTAAGAAAAGGACAGAGCTCAGAATGGAGCCTTGGAAGACACCTGCTAGTATCGAAAGGGGGAGGACATGATGTCACCAGCCTGAACTCATTGTGTACAGCCCATGAGATAACACCTAGACCAGTCCACAACATGAGTTGATAGACCAGCAGAGAGAAGTTTGGATAACAGTAGCAGATGAGACACAGAATCAAAAGCTTTAGCTAAGTCAATAAGATGACTGCTGTGATGTGTCCCATTCCATGCCCCTGAGTATAGAGTTTGTGGCACAGAGAAAGGAAGAAATGGTGGAGTGATTTATTCTAAAACCAGATTGAAAACAAGAGAGGACATCTGAGGAGTTAAGGAATTCATTAAGTCTAGTGAATACAAAAGAGTCTTACAATTTTGCCAGGGAAGGGAAGAGTGATATAAGTCTACAGTTGCTATGAGTAGAGGGATCACCCCCTTTATGAAAGGGGTGCACACTGGCAACTTTCCAGGCCTGAGGAACAGTACCTAGTGTGAAAGAGAGGTTCAGCAGATGGGAGAGTGTTAAAGCAATGGCAGGGGCAGAGATCCAGAGAAGTTTAGGGTCGAGGCCATCCGGACTGTATTTATAGGGGTTGAGTGAAAGAAGGGCAAGGAAAACAGGAGAGAAACAGAATCCACTTAAGTGGAGAGGAGGTGTAGAGACCAGGTTTGTGAAGGCACAAATAGTGAAAAAGGAGCTGAGTACTGAGGAGGTGGTCCAAAACTGGCATCCCATCAACTAGCAGTGGGGGTTGAGGGATCAAAGAGGGAGTGAAGAACCTCTAGAATTTGGAGGGGAGTTGAGATTGTGTTGAGGATAGATTTGAAATATTGAGCTGTCCCTGCTCTAATACCCTTCATACAAGCATTTCTTTATTTTTTTTATTTAGTGTGCTTTTTCCCTGCTCCAGAGTTGTCGATTTTCAGCCCTTGGTCATGGCCCCCCCAGCACCTCCACCTCCAGCAATCATCATGCTCTCCACAATCACCCCTGGCTTGCCCCCCAGAGGGTGGGGTTGCAGCACTGTTAATAATAATGATAGATCACATGATGTCTTCAGCCTGAGCAGACGTTCTCCGACTCGGTCCCCCTCCCCCCCCCAGCTCTCCAAAACTACAAAATTTAGTAAGGTCTTATTTAAGATTGATTACTTGAACGTCACTAATATTCATCTGAAGTTAAGAGGGGTTGAGAGAAGCAACAGAAGCAGCTTTTAATATCCAAGGGGGTGAAAATGGACGCTGAAATGTGGCAGGCTCTCCCAGCCCAGACACTGCCTCAGACACCAGACAAATCGGCCAACAGAACCAAAACACAGACTGCAACCCCTAATAGGGCAGCGGCATTAGCTAGCAACTCTGCTCCTCTGTCGGAAGACACATTTTTGGCAGAAATGGCTGGCATTAAAGACTTGTTTAAAGAATTTGCCCTGGACCTGAAGAATATTCAAGCGGAACTGAGAGAAACGAACAAGAAAATCTCGGATGTTTCTGCCCGTACATCCTCACTAGAAAATTGGCAGACAAGATTAGAGCCAGAAGTGGTAACATTAAGGCAGAGGCTGAATAAAGTTAAGGAGTAAACTAGAAGACCTGGAGGGGAGAAATAGGAGGAATAATATTGTGTTTGGGCTGCCTGAAGAAGCTGAAGGATCAGCCATAGTTCAGTTCACAAAGAAGCTTTTAGCAAAAATTGTGGGTCCTCCACCGCAATCCACAGTGTACCAGGTAGAATGGACCCACCACTCGCTGAAATCTCGACCTCCCCCAAGGGCTAAGCCTCGGCCATTCATTATTCGGCTCTTAAGCTACATTGACTGACAGCATATCTTAGGGAAAGTTAAAGAGCTGCAAGAGATTAAATGGGAAGATGCCCAGCTTATATTCTCTCAAGATCTGCCAGTCAGTGTCAGACAGAAGCGGGCAGCCTATCATAGTTGCATTAAAAAGCTGATAGCGGCTGGAATTCGATTCCGGATGATTTACCTGGCTAAATTGACAGCGCAGCATCAGGGTAATTGGAGAAGCTTTGAGGATGCAAACCTGGCAGCTGAAGAATTACCCACTATGTATCCTGATTTGTTTACTCATCGTTGAGTATACAAAGGAAGGATCAACAGTCTGGCTATTTTGCATAGTGGTATTTGCCTGAAGAGAGAACTTTTTTTTTTGTAAGCTGATTATATTAAGCACACCTCTACCTGGACCCCCTGTCTAGTATGGTCCAGCAGCTGAAAGCCCCTTCCCTTTCCCTCCCCTTTTTTATTTTGTGTAGATTCCTGATGTCGGAGAATTCATTAACGAGCAACAAAGACTAGCCCAAATCTAGTATGTGGAATTGTTCTCAGCCAATTTGAAACCGGCTCTCTTTGAGTTGAAACATGGGCGAGCACTATGGCTGACCGCGCCAAGTACCGCAAGACTCTTTCTTTTCTTTCTTTCTGCTCAAGACCTGCATGGCTTTTTTTTTTCTGGTCACCTTGGACATCTCGATGGTGGGACAATATCTGGACATTGAAAGAGGGGAAGCTTAGCAGTTTATCTACTACTTCATTGCGGAATTTATGTAGATCCTCATGCTAACCACCAGTATATAAATCGGAGATGCAATGGCCTGTATTATACTTCACTGTAGACCCAAAAGATTTTCCATGGGCTGCATAACGGTTTGATTTCAATGAGCTAAGGGTTAAGCTCTAAATATGATGGGAACAGTTGTCTGAGTTCATTAAGGTGGGGGGATTGGGAAGTTGGGTGACAAGGGAGAGGTTACTTTGATTATAAAAACCTCAAAATACAAATTGGGGCTTACCGTTGGAAGGGTTGACACAATTCTGAACTTAGAAACTAATAAGAATATGGGGCTGTATAGAGGCGTATTCATTATGAAAGGTGGAGCAAGGGAGGAAGAACATTCTTTAATTAAAATATTCAATGTTTCGTTTTTCAGGGGGGGGGATGAGTCAGGCTACGCTAATCCGGGTGGAACATCATGTTTTGGCAAAGGGAGACTGAGCATATGCAATCAATGGGGTATTTTGGGATCAAGATAGCTATTTTGTTGGTTTGGGTATGTGATGCTCATGAGGGTATGTTGTGGGGGGTTTCTTTTCAAGATGGTGGGGGGAGGGGGGATGGGATTGGGGAAAATACTCTTGGGGAGGGAAGGTACTGCCATAAATATTATAAGTGAAGTAGTAATATCACTCAATGGTGTCACTGGTCTTCGCAAAGGTGAGACATAATAATATTACAGACAGCTAAAAATGTCAGGGTATCATTTTTGTGCATGGAACATTAAAGGGACACAAACCCCGCAAATGTATGCAAATACTGATACATCTCCAGATTATACAAGCAGATGTGGTTTTCTTGCAAGAAACACATCTTCTGTCCACTCAAGTGCACTACTTTCGTAGGCTTTGGGTGGGACAAGTCTTTGGGTCTGGTTTTAATTCACGTAAAAGGGGTACTGCAATTCTAATTGCTTGTAAAATCCCATTTCAGTTATTACAAGAGATCTCAGACTCGGAAGGCCGATATGTGATTTTATGGGCGGTATTAGGTCATACTGAGGTCATTCTTGGTTCAATTTATGGCCCAAATTCTGATGATCCAAAATTTTTATAGATCTTATGTCTATGTTAGCTCCACTGTCTACGATTCCAATAATTGTGGAAGGGGATTGGAACCAAGTGTTGTCAAATAGCCTGGATAGAACAGGACCCCCTAAAATATCATTTTCTCCAGGTCAAAAAGCCCAGATGGAACTAATGCACTTAGTAGGGTTAGCAGACCCCTGGCGAATCATGTACCCAACCAGGAAAGAATATTCATTTCATTCATCTACTCACAATATATTTTCTCGTATTGACTATTTTCTGGTCAGCAGTGACTGCCTTCCTGGCATTGTATCAGTTTTCTACTCCTCGAAAACTATATCGGACCACCAAATGGTTCAATTATTTATAGATTTTGCCCCTAATATTCAGCAAGATAAACTTTGGAGGGTTAACAACCAGATTATAAAATCAGAAGATCAAATACAATATATACAATCCTTCATTTCTAATTTTATGGCAGATAACTCTCCATCAATGCCCAAAGGGATATCTTATGGTGCTACTTAAAAGTAGCTCTAAGGGAGAGCTAATACGTTTGGCAGTCAAACGTAAAAAGCGAAGAGATCAAGCCCTTTCTTCTTTAGTTGACCAGATTACATTGGTGGAAACTAATCTTTCAGCTCTGTCCCCTGATGTGGATTGGGAAAAAGCTGAATCCCTTTGACCCCAGTATAATCACTTGCTGGCTGAAAAGGCAGAATTTCTCATGCTCAAATCTAAAATAACTTATTTTGATCAGGGGGAGAGAGCAGGAAAACTATTAGCACTTAGAATAAGAGCCCAGGTCTCTGATAGAATAGTGACCTCCCTCCAATCACCTACTGGTATAGTTTTGACTTCACCCCAAGACATTTGTGAAAATTTTAAACTTTACTATGAGAGTTTATACACTCCCACTAACTTCTCCTTTTCCCAACAAATGTTGGATTTATATGTCACTGATGTTAAATTGCCAACACTTACGGAGGCACAATCCTCTATATTAAAGGCTCCAATAGAAATAAAGGAGGTACTAGAAGCCATTGATTTGCTTACACTGGACAAATCTCCTGGTCCAGATGGGTTTTCATCTAATTTTTATAAGGCCCTAAAAGATACACTAGTACCTATCATTTTAAATACCTTTCAATATTTTTATGAAAATGGTATTTCAGACAAATCCTTAACTCAAGCCATTATTGTAGTATTGCCCAGACCTGGGAAGGATCCCTCAGTTGTACATAACCATAGGCCTATTTCACTCATTAATGTGGATCTAAAAATTTTGGCCAAGATTTTGGTGTTAAGGCTGGGCCAGGTCTTGGACTCTCTAATTAGTGCAGAATAAGTAGGATTTCTTAAGGGACGACTTTCATCAGACCATCTCAGGAAGTTGGCTTATTTATTTTCTGTGTCCAAGGATTTTTCCACACCGGCAGCTTTAGATTCCTTGGATGCAGAAAAAGCTTTTGACAGAGTATCCTGGGAATACTTGTTTTCCCTACTTCCCAGATATGGTATCCCATTACAGTTTCTCACTTGGGTCAAAATTTTGTATTCCTCTCCTTCTGCAAGAGTCCACTGTAATGGAATACTCTCCACACCCTTTAATTTGAGTCAAGGCACTCATCAAGGATGTCCCCTCTCGCCATATTTATTCAATTTATTTCTTGAACCCCTTATTAGGAAACTTAATTCTTCACCCTCAATATCAGGGATTGCAATAGGGAACTCAGAATATAAACTTTCCGTATACGCGGATGATATCTTATTACATATCTCATCTCCTTCGCAATCCCTCCCAGCTGCACTTGAATTAATATTGCAGTTAAGTTTGATTTCCAATTACAAATTGAATCTGGACAAATCGGAAGTATTTCCTCCATTTTCGGAAAGCAGAAATTGTTAGACTGGGCCTACAGTGGAAACCAGATAAGCTTAAATATTTGGGAATTTTCCTTCATCCCTCTCCTAAAATAATGAAAAAGCTTAACCTTGACGCTACCCTAAATCACATATAAGAGGATATTAAGCGTTGGTCCTTTTTACCATTATCGCTTTGGGGTCGTATGAGTATAATAAAAATGAATGTGTTACCCTGTTTTTTATACCCGTTGCAAATGTACAATTGGGACTTATCCAAATCTTGGTTCATGCAGGTACATAAAATTATTAAGGCTTTTTTGTGGGCTGGTAAAAAATCAAGAAGAGGCTATTGTAAACTTACATGGGCTAAAAATGATGGTGGTCTTCAGGCCCCTAATCCATATTTATATTACCTTGCAATACACTTAACTCGACTCAGGTATTGGATACTCCCATCAGTGCACACATCTGACTCTATGTACTTCTCTCTGTGGCTGGGAATTGAGAAATCCTTGTGTGCACTATATGATATGGGCCCAGAAGTCCTTCCCTTTCTGAATAAGAAAAATCTTCCAAATAAATTGAAGGGATCCCCGCTTGATGCTCTTTTGGCTACACATTACCAACTTAACACCCTACTATGGATTAATGGGTATAAGGATGTAACACAACCTCTTTTAAATAATCCTAATTTATTAATCTTTGGTAAACCAATAAAACTTAATACTTTCTGGCCCAATATGGGGATTGAAAGAGTAGAGGAGTTAATTATTAATCAGAAACTGATGCGATTCCAGGAAGCCAATAGCCAATACCATTGGTCCACTGCTCACGTCTTTAAGTATTTGCAGATTAGTCACATGTTAATACAGTATTTTGGTACTGGGAGGTGGACTACCCCCCTTCTAACTGTATTAACCTCGTATCTCAAGTCGGTTCCATCTACTCACTTAATTTCATACACTTACAAATTCCTACAGACTATGATTGCTGGGCTAGAAAGGCAGAGATTTTACTGGTGGGATCAATCTCTTCCATCTTCGGATTCCTCTAGACGTTGGTTAAGAATTTGGAAACACTTATATGGATATATTAAGTGGGACAGGTATAGATACATGCAATTCCAAATTATACATAACATGTACTATACTCCAGTTAAACTATCTAAGATGGGTTTCCTGCAGTCTAATCTTTGTACCAAGTGCTCTCGAGCTCAAGGAGATTTGTTGCATATGTTATGGTCATGTGATAAAGTCTCTCTATTATGGAACAGTATTAGGTCTCGACTGGATCCCCTATTAGCTCTTTCAGACAAATTTACCCCTGAAATTTGTATTTTAGGGGATTACATGACTCTCCAAGGCAAAACCCAAAGAGCACATATGACGTTGATATCTGTTTGTGCCAAAAAAGTATTACTTAGACATTGGGTAGATGCCCTAATACCAGTTTATACCGAATGGTATAAAGAAATTATGTTTGCTATACAGGCTGAACGGGTTATTGCGGGATTAACCCAAAGAATGGGAAAATACAAAAAGCTTTGGGATCCCTTTTATAACCTGTTACTTATCCAACCCAATAGAGTAATGATTAATACTAATGCCCGTCTATGATCTAACCTACACTGTTAATAGAATTTTCCATTGATATGTATTTATAACTGTCAAAATAATATTTGTGGCAGCGGGGCATAGGGAAGGAGGGGGATAGGAGGGGGAGGGTAGGGGTGGATGGTGGGCAAAGGGGGGTTACAGACATTAAATGCGATTATGTAATATTGTATGGGGATCGAAAGATCTGTTCAACAAACATATATATAATATTGTATGGTCTCCTGTAAATAAGATGTCTGTACCTATGAAAAATTAATAAAGTATACTTAATGAAAAAATAATAATAATAATAATAAATAAAAATAATACTTTATTTGTTGTGTGCCTTTCAGGCATCAAGGCGCATTACAATAAAACAGTAAAATACAACAAAATCAACATCATAAAAACAGTACAAATCAGCAATCGATACAACCATACACTTTTACCCAGAGGAAAGATTTCAAAGCCTGTTTAAAACTCCCCACAGTCGTGCACTCCCTAATCCGACGGGGTAGAGAATTTCAAAGGGAGTGGGCTGCAAACATAAAAGCACAGACCCCAGCAGATTTTAAAGACACCCTTGGAATCTCTAGCAACCCCTCGTTGGCTGAGCGGAGCGGTCTCACAGGGTGGTAAGGGATCAGGAGTTCATTCAGGTAATGAGGGCCCAGTTCATGCAGGGCTTTGAAAGTCAGTAATCCGACCTTGAAGGTGATCTGCCACTGAACTGGCAGCCAGTGCAGTTCCAGCAGCGCCGGTGTAATATGGGCAGATCTAGGAGTACCCACCAACAACCGTGCTGCGGAATTCTGCACCAGCTGCAGGTGGCGTATATCAACCCCCGGAAGCTCAAAGTATAACGAGTTGCAGTAGTCCAGGCGCGAGGTCACAAAGGCATGGATTAAAGTTGCCAGATCACTGGACAGAACAAGGTGCTTGATCCTAGTGATGTTTCTTAGATGGTAAAAAGATGACTTAACCACAGCTGACACCTGAGACAGAAATGTCAGCCCCACATCCAATATCACTCCTAGGTCTCGCACCTGTTCAGAGGTCTGTAGCTTGTCATCCCCAAGGAACAATCCAGATGGGGAGCCGTCCCCAGGTCCCCCTATCCGGCCATCCAGATCCAAAACCAACACCTCCATCTTCCCAGAGTTCAACTTCAGCCAACTGGACCTCATCCAATCCTGGATTTTATCGAGGCAGCTATTAAATACTGAGACGGCTCCTTCCTGGTTGGGAGCAAAAGACAGGTATAGCGGAGTATCATCGGCATAGCAATGAAACTTCAGCCCATACCATCTCACAATGTCTCCGAGGGGAAACATATACACCGCAAACAACATGGGGGACAATATAGAGCCCTGAGGAACCCCACAAAGCAGAAAGATGGGATCCCTTACCAGTGCTGCACTACTGGTATCTAATCAGGAGAGCTGGCACCGGAGGCTAATCCAGGCCCAAGGGAAGGGCGCCATGGAGATGACCCAGCACAGCATTTGTTCCCCCTGTAGGCAGGGGCAGGGATGTGCAATGATGACCTGCGTCCACCCCACCCCAATGTCCTGATGGTGCCAGTGCAGTGTGGTGAACCCAGCCTCCACTGGGTGTCGCTGATGCACTAGACACTCAACCCCCCCCCAAGGATGCTCGATCCTTCTCCCCCCAGCCAGCCCTCTGATGACCCGGGTCCATTCCCAAACCTGGTTAACTGTTGTCGCAAGCAGAAATCCAACTGCTGCATCGATGGGCCAGTGAGACAAGTGTTTCTTAAGGACCTATAGCAGTGGCGATCAGAGGGGGAAAGGGAGGATTTGTAGTGCACTCAGGCGAGATCACAGGACTTGCAAAGCTGGATAATATCAGCAGATATCCAGGGGTTGTGGAAGCATCTGACACTACATCTTCTGTGGGGGAAGGGTGAGTATTCCATACCTTGTTTAGGACACAGCAGAAGAGAGAGACAGCCAAATCAATATTGGGAGCAGGGTAGATGAGAGACCAGTCAGAAGAAAGAATGTTGGGAAACAGGGAGAGCAACAGTGTTTGGAGACCTGAAGGTTCTAAGCCAGAGATAGTTAGGTAGAGAGTGGGATCTAAGTACCTTTCTGACACAATAAGTCATACAGTGGCAGCTGAAGGTATTAGGAAGAGTACCAGCAGCCACTATGCGTTAGGGGTGGGAGGAGAGCACCCAGTCCAGGAGAGAGTGGTTGAGGGACAGTAGATTTGGCTGGGTGGGTTTCTTGGTTAGCTGAGAGAGTTTCTTTTCAATGGTGGGCCTGAGGACAGGAGAGGATCTGTTAATGCTAAAATCCCCAAAAAGAATAAGCTCAGCAGAGGAGGCTAGACAGACAAGGGAGAAGATGATGTCAACAAAAGAGGTAGGAGAGATTTTAGGAGATGTAACATCACTTCTACAAAGATGGTGAGGGAGGAGGAGAACTTGAGATTTGCCAGAAGGAGCTCATGTGAGGAGGAGAGGGATTCACAAAAAGAGACTGGATAGGATAGATTTTGGAAAACGTAAATGGCTACCCCACCACCCTGTTTACCAAGGTCCTGTTGAAAGAGGTGGGAGACATTAAAGAGGACTGACACCAGCACAGATCCTCTTGGCACCCCACTGGTCACACCCCTCTCCTAGGATCGGATGCAGTTTATCACCACCATCTGTGTCCTGTCACTTAACCAGTTTCTGACCCAGTTTACCCCCTTGGGACCCACTCCCAAAGACCTTGCTGAAATCTAGGTAGGACACATCCACTGCCCCTCTCTGATCTACCTCCCTGGTCACTCAGTCAAAAAAATCTTTCAGATTTGTTTGACAAGATCTTCCCACTGTGAATCAATGCTGCTTCAGATCCTGTGCTTCAGTGGATTTAAGAAATATCACAGTCCTTTCCTTTAGCAGTAACTCCATTAATTTTCCCACCACAGAGGTCAGGCTGACTGGCCTGTAGTTACCAGCCTCCTCCCTGTTCTCACTTTTGTGGAGAGAGACTACATTCACCCTTCTCCAGTGCCCTGGAACCACCCTGTCTCTATCAAGTTGTTGAACAGGGCTGTTTGTGGTGCTGACAGCACCTATTCTTTTAATATTCTGGGATGTATCCCATTCAGCCCCATAGCCTTGTCTCCTTTCAGAGTTCCTTTAGGACTCTTTCCTCTGTAAATAGGCTGGTGTCAACCTCTCTCACATATGTGCTCCTATCACCCAGTAGTGGTCCTTCTCCTTCTTCTGTGAATACTGAACAAAAATATTTGTTCAGGATTGCTGCTTTTTCTAGGTCCCCCTCCACACAACCTCCTCCCTCCCTCCCTTTTTAACCTCACAATCCCACCCTGGCCTTCTTTCTTTCACTAATGTACCTGAAAAAGGTCTTGTCTCTTTTTTTAATTGCCTGGTCTATTTTTTCCTTTGTTTGCACCTTTGCACTCCTGCCTGCTTTCCCTGCCTCCCTCTGCTTTTCCAGATACAGTTTCCTATCTTCCCCCTGTGTTTCCTTGTTTCTCCTAAAAGTTAGCCTTTTCTCTCTTACCTTCCTGGCCACGTCCTTTGAGAACCATAATATTTTTTTCTTTCTTTCTCTTTGTTTTGCTTAGTTGCACAACAAAGACTTGTTGCCTCTTCTATGGCTCCCATAAGGTTAGACCATTGTTTCTCTACATCCCCCCCTTTCTTCTTCCCCTGCCAGGGCTTTCTTGAGACATTTCCCCATTTTTGCAAAGTCAACCCATCTGAAATCAAGAAGCCTTGCTTTCATGTGGTTTGACTTTTTCACTGTTCTCACAATAAACCACACCATACGATGATCATTTGACTCCGGGTGGCTACCCACCATTACATTGGTGACTCTGTCCCCATTGGTGTGTACCAGGTCCAATATTGTTCCTTCTCTGGTGGGTTCCTCCACAAGCTGCTTGAAGCATGACCACTGCAGAGCATCCAGGATGCCTCTGCTCCTGCCGTGGCTGCAGCCTGGGTGCTCCAATCCACATAAGGAAAATTAAGTCTCCCACCAGCAGTACTTCACCTTTGGCTGTCATTTTGTGGATGACTTTCACTAGTACCCCATCCATCTCCTCCCCTTGGATGGAATGTTAGGGCAGTGTTTTGAGGGAGAAATGGGAACAGGGAAGAGGGGGTAGATGTAAGAGGAGGGGGGATGATAGTGGTTGTGTTGGAGGACTAGAACAGGGGATAGAGATTGAAGGCATATGGGAGAGTAAAGGGGTGGGGTGGTGACAGGAGTGGGAGATAGAATACTAACAGAAAGTAAGGGATGACAGGGGCCATGTGGAGGGGAGAGGGAAAGGATAGTGGATGGGAGATTAGACAGAGATAGAGGGGGTGGGAGGAGTTAGATGAAAGGAGTATAGGACAGTAGGTAAAGAGAGTGGATGTGATTAAGCCATAGGATGGTAGAGGAACAGTGGAGAGACACACAGATAAAAAGAGGTAAGATAGTGTATAGGTACAGAAACAAGTCAGAGAAGAGCAGACCAGGAGAATTAGAATAGAAAGAGGTGGAGGGGCAGACTGAGGGATCAAGTAAAGGGTGACTGCAATGCTGGGGTGGAGATATGGGAAATAGGAGAAATGAAGATGACAGAAAAGGAGAATGACGTAGCAGAGGGAAATTGGCAGATGTTAATAACAACAACAAAAATCGAAAGAGACCCAGGAGTAATTATATCAGATGACCTAAAGGTGGGCAAGCAATATGAGAAGGCAGTAAGGAGAGGGGGAATACTGGGAAGCATAGGGAGAGGCATCAACAGTAGAAAACAGGAAGTTGTTATCCCTCTGTACAGACAGTTAGTGAGACCCCATCTGGAGTACTGTGTGCAATTCTGGAGACCCCATCTCAGCAAAGATATAGACAGAGTGGAGGCTGTTCAGAGGAGGGCAACCAAAATGGTGCAGGGTCTGCACAAGAAGACACATGAGGAGATAATAAAGCAACTTACTATGTATACTCTTGAGGAAAGGAGGGAGAGGGGGACATAATAGAAACGTTCAAGTATCTCAAGGGAATTAACAAAGTACAAGAGGGTAGTATCTTTCAGAAGAAGAGACATGCAAGAACAAGGGGGCACAATTTAAAGATGGGGGGTGGCTCAGAGGTAATGTTAGAAAGATTTTTTCACAGAGAGGGTTGTGGATGCATGGAACAGCCTTCCTGAGGAGGTTGTGGAGTCAGAAACAGTGGGAGAATTCAAGAATGCATGGGGCAGGCATAATGCAATTCTAATGGGGGGTAGGAGGAAGTAAGCTGTTGATTAACTAGAATCTGTATCTTATCCATCAGGTAGGGAAATGGGCAGACTAGGTGGGCCAAGCAGTCCTTATCTACCATTAAATTCTATGTTTCTATGTGTGTGGGGAAAAGGGAATACTAAAAAATTCAGAGTAGTCAAAGGTATTAGGGAGATAGAAGAGTGTAGAAAGGGGCAAAAGGGTGACAAAAGTAGAGTAGAGGGATAAAGAACAGTGTGAAGTAGGCAGGCAGAAGGTAGGGGAAGGCCCGGGATATAAGGGAGGTAAGTGAAAGGAGCTCAATGAGAGAGAAATATGAGGACCCAAGATAGGGAGTCCATGCATTTGCCAAGAAATTAGGGACAGAGGAAGAGTGAGAGCAGCACTGAGGTGGAAGAGAAGGAGGGGTACACAAGCAAGAGGTAATGGCGAGTGAGCAGTGCACTAAGAAGCTAATGGGGGGGCCCAATATAGGGCGACAGAAGAAACAGGTAGGAAACTAAGGAGTCAATACTACAATTTACAGATGTCACAGTAAACTAAAGCAAATACAGATGTTTGTGCAGAGTGGGTAAATAAGAATAGACTATGGGTGCAGAGGACTAGTAACTGAGCTAAATGTACTATGGCAGCAACTGCATACATGGTGGCATAAAACCCTTTGCATGCCTAAATGAGTCCTTACAATAAATGTGTTGCAGTTTGAGTCTGGCTGGGCATGGAGCAGAGTGGCCAACAGAGCAGCTGATTTCTGTCTGACTCCAACAGACTCAAGGCAGACAACTACTCTGTCCTTAGCACACAGTCCATTGCACAGATGTGCCGCTGTGCGGATGGGCTGCTTGGACAATCAGCCATTAAAGGACAGTGAGCAGCCTGCCAATTGGCTTGCAGGCTACCTGGGAGTCCCAGTGAGGGAAAGAGAACCCTTCACAACCCCTTTGCTGGCTGGTGAGGTGTGCGCCACAGTCCAGGGGCAGTGGGAAGTCTTTGTTTGGGGAGAGCTAGTCTCAGGAAAGGAATGGGCAGCAAGTCTCACCTCCTCAGCCCTTCAGTTGGCAAGGAGGCTATCTGGGAGTCACTGGAATCCTGAGGCAATCGGTGGGGGGAGGGGGATTGTGAGCCTGAAGAGGCCCCCTTGTAACCCCCTTTCTGGCTGGTGAGGTGTGCACCCTTGTCCTGGGGCAATGGGAAGTCTTTCTTTGGTGAGAGTTAGCCTGGGAAAGGAACAGTCCACAAGTCCTGCCTCCCCAGCCCTCCAATTGGCTGAGAGGCTATCTGGGTCTTGAATCTTCCTATTTACAGTACATGCTGGTGATTGAGAAGATGGTTACAGAACAGTGCTTGGGTCAGTTGCAGAAAGTTTCAACAAACGTCACTCCAGTCCAGGGTCTGACTTCGGCACAGCACTGAGACTGCTCTCGTCATGTTGCTAAATGGTCTCTGGTCAGAAATAGAGGAGGCAATCTGTTATTGTTCTCCTCAGTCTCTCTTTAGCTTATGAGATGGTGTATTATCAGGTTTTGAATGGTCGCCCGGAATAATCTGGAGAATTTTCTGTGACAGTTTTGTCCTTGATTAGATATGCAAATTGCCAGTAGGGAGCAATAGATGATGATGGGCATGACTCATCAGAGCTGATGCTTTCACCTGACAATATGGCAGAGTGCCGCAATGTACCAGGGTGGTTCCTGTGGTTGATATGAACTAAAAGCTATTTGCACTTTCCATCACTGAATATCAGCTTGAATGCACCATCAATGTTGTGCTTTTTATGGATCTGAGGTACCAGATTGTAGTAGGTGAACTGGTACAAGTAAGTGATCTGAGCATCACCTCAATGTATTTTTCAAAGACACATAAGAGTCAGTTCTATGTCATAACAGTGAAAACAGAACAGTGACACACACATCAGTGAGTGTACATCACCAAAAACAGCAGTGGCAACTGTGCACAGCAGCAGAACCGCAATAAGCAACAGACTGCAACACAGGCTTTGAATGCAAAAGTTATTTTATTTTGTCCCCAGCACCCCTCATTATTATTATAATCAACTCCAGCGAGGGGGGGGAAGGGGCCTGACACTGGGGTACAGGAGATAACTCAAGAGTGGGCTATTTGAGGGGGGACTCACTTCATCAAAATGGGGGACCACATTCAGGAGGGCCGTTTACCACATAACCGGGAGATCGAACAATGGAACCAAAAAAAACATTTTAAGTGACTAACACACACAACAACAAAAGAATACCCACATGCCTAGCCAGTTCCGAACCCCGGGTCCTCCTGCACTGTAGATATGCACTCTCACCACAAGACCAAATGGCCAGCTGGAAACTGCCTGCCCAAACTACCTCCCATATATCCGTTCCCTATACTTCCCTCTTCCATTCGCTATATTTTTCAGTTGCCATTCTTCTCTTCTCACTCTCGCTGTTACCATGCCTTGCTATACTAGCACATTTGCTCACATCACAGGCATTCAAACTGAGTCATTCAAAAGTGAGTCACTCAATTTGAGTCACCTCCATAACAGGATATCATCAGGGCCTGCTGCTCTCAGCTGTGGTGTGGCCCCACTCCCACTGTTGTATTTAATGTGCATGCAGCTTTTGGGTGAGATCATGAGATGGTAACGCTTAAAGTTATACTTTTGTGCAGATTATATCCATCCATGCATTTATTTTATTTATTTATTTAGTTTTTGTTTACCCGGGTAGGTGCGCTAGTCATAGAAATGACAATTTTCAGGTATGACCCAGGAGTTTACAGAGTGGAATTACATAGGGACATAATAAACAGAACAATTTTTTACAGTAAAAGTAAGATACAACACACTGTGATACATAACAAAACATACTATAAGGCAATTTGTTGGTATGTGTAGGACATAGATCAACATATTTGCAGGCAATTTCCAAGACACAAGATTGGCGAGAGGTTCATTGTAAAACAAAACACCCACATGCTTGCAAGGAGCTACCTGATATGGGAAATTTATAAAGTAAGATATAGTAGGCAGATCCTTAGGAGAGAAACATATTCACATGGTTTGGGAGATAAGGCACAGAGTATTGCAAGATGGAATTTTAGGCAGTTATAAGAGGGACCTAAGGAGTTTTAGAATTAGGTATGGAAGGACAGGGCAAGGGATTTTGAGAATAACAGGTCAAGGAGGAGAAACGCATCTAGTAGGGAGGGGAGACAAGTAAGATAGAGAGGGGGAGGATAAGTGCAAAGCATTAGGTAGAGAGCAGCTGAAGTGCGCTGCAGAGAATTAGGAGTGGTGCTAAGGAGGGTTGAAACAGGGGCATTGATTTGAGGAGATGAGGTAGCTACAGGGCTCCTTTTTAAAGGAGGCACTATGTGAGGGTACTTGTCGAATCACTAACAGGAGGGAGTTCCATTGCCATGGAGCATGGCGGGCAAAAACACTGGTACCATTGACGGTGTTGCTTTTTGGGACACATAGAAGGGATTTTCCAGCCGAGCAGAGGCCATATACCTGACGTCTGAGGAACAAATAGGTCAGTTAAGATTTGTGGAGTGTGAGACCACATAATATTGTCGACAGCCGAGCCAAGGGAGTAAAGCCTAGCAGCAGTAGGTGACAACCAGTTTAGGAGGCAGCAATGTTTCTGTCGATGGGAGGAGGAGGCATAGTGACAGATATTATTGTAGGTGACGTCCCATCTGTGAAGACTGGATTTAGGTACAGCAGCATAAGTCACAACTCCGTATATAAGGGTCAATAGAAGAATACCATGAGCAATGATGAGCCTCGCCACAGGGATCCGTGCATATCTGGTCTGGTACGCTATACCTAGTACCTTAGAACTGACAGATTTGTATGAGTTCTGGATGTGAAAATCAAAGTTTAGGGATTGGTCCAATGTTACCCCTAGGTACTTAAACGAGGTCACAGAAGTGATAGGGGAGCCATCCAAGTAAGACCCCATGAAATTATTTTGGCAAGTTTTGAGTTTAGAATTTGTCCCAAATAGCATGGATTGGGTTTTAGCTTCATTCAGGACTAGTTTGTGATGTGTGAGCTAGGTCTCAGTCTGCTGAAAGTCAGTGCACAGCCGCAGATTGTTGTCAGAGATGTTATTGGTGCTGGTGTATAAGACTATATCATCAGCGTAGAGAAGGGAGGAGGTAGTAGTAAGATTGGTAGTAATGTTATTGATAAATATAGAAAATAACAGTGGCCCTAAAACTGAGCCTTGTGGAACACCACTGTTCACTGTTGCAAGGTCGGAGTAGGCTGAATTGTATTTTACAACTTGGACCCTGTTTGACAGATAACTATTGAACCAGTTGACAGCATTATGCACGAAGTCCAAAGACTTCAGAGTGGCAAGGAGAATGGAGTTATTTATCAGGTCAAATCTCTTTCTTTTGTCTAAGAAGACAGCTGCAGTTAGAAGGCCTGAGTCCATTGCAGTGAGCGTGTCAGTAATAAACTTAGGTAGAGCCATAGAGGTGCTATAGCCCTTGCGGAAACCATGTTGGTCAGTTGTAAGAATGTCATTTTTGAGAAGGAATTCAATGGTTTGTGTAGCAACTAATTTTTCCAGGATTTTGCTCAGAACCGAGAGTATGACAATGGGTCTGTAGTTAGACGGGTCTTTAGGATCACCCTTTTTGAAGACAGGAGTGATCCTATCTATCTTCCATATGTCAGGGACACTACTTTGGCATAGGGAGAGCTTGAAAATTGTGGCTAAGGGAGTAGCAATGAGCGGGGCTGCTATTTTTAGTAGTCTGGGTTCTAGACTGTCCAAGCCTGTGGCTGTGCTGTTTGAGATTGAGCTAAGTAGTTTGTAGACCTCCTGTTGAGTAATAGACTAAAGTAGAAGAAGATGATGTTTGATGTACATGATGTTTGCTTATGGAAAAATAGAGGTGGTGTCTGTGATAAATCAATGCTTGTCTGAGGTCATTGACTGAACGGCCATGAGCTCACTGAACATTAACCAGGACAAAACAAAGGTGATATCAATTTGGCCTGGTCCCTGTCCATCAGGAGTAAACAGTGGAATCGCTATCGATACAGCTTTAATACTGTGTATGAAATAACACTATGTGATACCTGCAAGATTTCAGCTGGTTGATTGCAGTATAGCCATCAGTAAGAATTTGTTATAGTTTGTACAAGATGTGTGGGAGGCACAGTCCCCCAGATAAAACTGAATATAAACTTACTCTTGTCAAAAAATATCAGCTGCCATATTTAAACATTACATGATGTCACTTGCTGCATTTTTTCCTTAAGTTGTGTTCCTTTGCAAGCCATGGATATGGCAAGAAATCTGTGAGTAAGACTCAACTGCAGTCTGTTCCTTGTGTCTTAGGTCACGGCTACAATAAGTTGTGGCTCTTTCCATCTAAAGAGCATCATCTGATTAAAATCAGATCTTGTGGGGGGAGGATCTGACCACATTGATATATACATTCAAGAGATACTACTTTGAATGCAATGCTCTGCATGCAGGCTCTCCTTGAGTACTGAAGCACCACGTGCTGCCAGAGAAGAATGATGCAGTCATACTGATAACAACAAAAAGTCACAAACCATACAGACCAGATCATGCCTGTCCTGCACACTCTTTAGTATCTGCTTATTTGGTATATAGTGTTGGATGAAATTGGAATATTTCACTGGGAAAAATATTTCATGTAATTAGCGTATTACGCAAAACATTTTGACAGGTGAAATGCGAAATTTCACCCTCGGTTGTGAGCAAAATTTCACCCCAAGCTGGTGAAATTTCACCTGTGGGCAAAATTATGCCACTGCTGGTGAAATTCCACCACTGTTGGCAGAATTTCACCACCCGTGGGTGAAATTTCACAACTGCTGGTGGAATTTCGCCACTCACGGGCAAAATTTTGCCATTGTCAGTGGACTGATCAGAGGGCAAAAATGCGGGTGAAATTGTGAAATTTCACTGCATTTTCATGAAACATTTATTTCACCAGCGAAATTTAATTTCACTGCATCCCTAGTGGTGCATCACCTTCAAGGTGTGCTTGTTCACTTTTAGGCCCTGAATAAACTACAGTAAGTCCCCACTAACTCTGAGACTTTCTCAAGCCATATTCACCAAGTGACTCTTCCATTCAGCCAAACTAGAGCTTCTGTTGGTTCCAAGGTCCTGTTTGAAATACTGGGAGGACAGATCATATGCATTGAGTTCCTCCTGCCCTGCGGAATATATCACCATAGTACTGTACTTGCACTGTAGTACCACTATGGAATTTAAAAGGACACTGTCAACCCTTTTTTGCATTATACTATGTCTAGTTAAAAAGTAGAATTTTATGATTGCTTGCCTTCTCTAAAATTTATTGACGTTGCTATTTTATTGGCTTCCTCTCTTAGGAGACCTGAAACACATATCAATGGTATAGTTATACCCAAACTTGTTTTGCTTTGTTTCAAATCCTTGATTTACTCTTACTGCATACTCCCTGAACATTAGGAACACTCCCAAACAGTGCAGGGACCCATTATGCAATACTCTTCTCTCCTCCCAATGCGTCATTAGTGACTAGACTGTGTTGGGCATATTCCCAAGTCCAGGAAAGATGCAATGAGACTGAGAGTTGATCAATGACAGTAAATAAACACATGTTTGTGTTGTAGAGCACCAGTATTGTGGGCAGTCTGTTTTTCACATTAAAAAAAAAATAAAAGTAATCAGAATCAAACTACCAACTAGATCAGCAAACACTACAGAATGTACCCTTTCATAATATGTGTTTAAAAACTAGAGACACTTTGAAGCCTAAGGGGGCTGACAGTGTTCCTTTCAAAGTGGACTAGACACCTACCTCTTTCAATACTCCTTCCTGGAATCTTAACCCATAGATGATAGTTTTATCTGCATTTATGAGCTGTAACTTATGCATACCGTAATTCAGTTGGTTAGCAGTGCTGCATTGTTAACTGATGCCATTTTCTTTGTTTGTAAAGTAACTCAAGCCATGTAGAAGAGTTACAGCAGCAAGGAAATGCTTTATCTTGTCATATGCTCTTGACAGTGTATGTAATCCCCATTTAGAAAATCAGTCCATTTTGTTTACCAAGTCCATTCTAACTTTCTTATCGCTTTGTACATATTACACTACGTGCAAACTGCCACAGCCAATTATAGTAGAATGTAGAGATAATATCATTTTATCTTGCAATACACTTACTCATGTAAAGCAACAGTTCTGACATTCTGTGCTTCATTTGCTTGTATTCTGGTACACTTACAACCTCAAAATCCTTTTAATCTTAAACACTGAAATGTCAAACGTATAATAATTATGAGGGCAACTTATAACATTAAACAGGCAGTAATCTCTTTCCCAAGTGGATGAATCCAAAGGCATTATCACACTTTCAGTAAGCTAAAATGAATTAGAAATGGAAGAGTTCTTTGTTCACCATATTGATTGGTTTGCATAAAGTGTGTTGAAAGCACTTTAATTCCATCTACTTTTTATGTGCTGCTTGTTCATTATTATGTGCCTCAAGTGAGTAGCCCTTATCTGTGTTATAAGAGCAGAAATGTGAAATTATTCACATTAATATTTAATGTAGATGTGTACAATGAAAGTCATTCTTCAAGACATTAAGACAAAGGACTAAATATACAAACTTGTACACACAGGTTGCAAACCATGATAGCTAGATAGATAGATAGATAGATAGATCGGTAGGTACATAGATAGATAGACAGACAGACAGACTGGAAGGCAAGCAGAGATATAGATATGTGACCAAAAATGAATTAAGAAACAAATTGATTTCGCTGTCCTTTTATACATTCTGGACTATGTGTTTGGTACCAAAAGCAGTAAAAAGACTGATCTCCCAAAGCTTACCAAACCAGTACTATACATTTCATATGTACAATAATAACTACAATTTGAAAAAAAAAAATATTCAGAAAAAGACTAGTTGGCTAGGTGGATTGGTAATAGGCCAAGGAGTCTTTCACTTCTAGATCACTGTTTTGAGGCCAACCAACTGTACTGTAGGTCATTAGTTGCTCAAGTCTGCAATGACATTAAGCTGATCAGGATGAAGGTGTCCTTGTAGATGGGGACAAATGTCAGGATGACCTGAATAAGCTGGCTGATTGGTCAGACTCCTGAAGTTTTACATTTAATATAGCCATGTGGGAGGTGCAGCACTTTGGGAGGAAACACAGAGGTAGTACCTTCCCACTTTGTAGGGCTCCTCTTGCTGCAGTGGAGGAGGAACCTTCCCCCTTTGTATGGCTCCTCTTGCTGCTGTGGAGGAGGAAAAGGACCTAGGGTCAGACTGTAATAAAAAAGAGGATGCAACATGACAAGCAGTCTATGGCTGCTGTCTGGAGGATTAGCAAAATGCTGTGGTGCATTAAAAGAAGGAGCGGTCAACAGGCAGGGGAAGGTATCCTGCCTCTTTACAAGGTCAGGGCCAGGCCTCAGCTGGAGAACTGCATGCAGTGCTTGTCTCCCCAATTGTAAAAAAAGGCATTGAGGTAGTTGAGAGGGTTCAACAAAAGAGCACTAAAATGATCAGGGTTATGGATGACAAAAGCTATGAGTAATGGCTAGTGGCCCATAACATGTTCAAGTTGGGGAAAAGAAGACTGAGAGGGGTCATGATCTCAGTTTTCCGCACACACATGGGTATTGACATGACTGAACAGACAGAGATGTTTAATCTGGTATTTTCCAGTAGGACATGGGAACACACCCTGAAGCTCATGGGCCAGACTTGCAAAAGGGAACAAACTGCACAAGTATGGAACAAACCGTTGCATGAGGGAGGGTTTCCTTGCACAAAAACAATAATTTCCAGATGTGCTCAACTTTTTAAAATGGTTACCTTTTTGCAACCTTCTCCACAAGTTACAGCAGCCTGCACATATTTTGGTGCAGCTGAGGAACAGTGCTGCACATGGTATTACCAGCCATAGCATCTTTTTTTTTGTAGTTAGTACTTTCCCTCTTGGTATGGCCCTCATCCCACTTGCCCCAGCTCTGTCACCCCAGCTTCTCTCAGGGCTTACTGGTCCAAGCTCCCATGGCTTAGGCTTACACCCCCCCCCCCGTAGCAGAGCAGCAGAAAGCATGCTTGACCTTACAGGTAGGGATCCAGCTGCCGTGTCTAAGTAGCAAGGTTCGAGGCCTGCAAAACACAGTGATCATCCTGACATCAAGGGTGTTTCCTCCTTTCATGACCCTCTCCTTTGCTATAGCAGGTTGAATCATGTGCCCAGTGGCATCAATGGTGGCACCATGCACTTTTGCGTGTATGGTATGCTAGACACCTGCAACTCCTTTGCTGCCCAGTGAACTGTCTCCCAGCTACTGCTTGGGGGCAGTCTAGTACCACACACTGCACCATTCCCTCCTGGAGGACAAGAGCAGTCCTATGGAAGTTCAGTTCTCATCCCCCTGGCTAGCCCTCCGACAACTCAAGCTTTTCCCAAACCTGAAGCAGTACAGCTACCTCTGTGCCAGTGGGCCACTTAAGGTCTAGCATTTTTTATGCAGCTGCAGGAAAAAGGAAAGTTCCACTTGTGCTCATAAAATGCTGAAAATAGCATTTTAGCAGGTTCAGAGATTTTCCCCACAACAGGAAGTTATGCACAGGGACCTGGTTCCTAAGCCATTCCAGGCCCTTTGAAAATTGGGCCCCAGAGGTTGTAAATAAGGTGCAACCTTAGGAAGCTCCTCATCTCCCAGGTGGTGATGGGTTAACCTACCAGTGTAGACTGTATACTCTTGGTAGTAAAATGGGTAGGGAACTCCTTTAAGAAATGCTATATTTACACAGCATATTTATTCATATCTGCCTGCTTATGAAGTGTGTGGGTGGTGTGGACATGATGGAACTAGAGTCCTTTATTTGTTTATTTAATTACAAACTGGTAATCAGGAGAGGCACACTGAGCTGAAGCTCTTTTCCAGGTGTGACCTGGGGGAAAGGGGAAGGGGAGAAGCAAAATTACAAACAAAATATAGCCAGTCAGGTGATGTGGTTACAATGAGGATGACATAATGCGCATAAATTGAGTGCAGTATAGACAAAATGGCAACACATTGCACATGGAGGACAAAAGAATCAGCATATAAATCATTTGTGCCTACGACCTTAAATGACTATGTTGCTATGTCTGTATTTTTATTTATTTATTGAAATGTTTCACCAGAAAGGCACACTGAGCACCTGCATGTATGGCTGATGGCTAGTCAATTGCCTGTGTGACATAATTAGTGGTGGTCTCAATCTAGGGTCTGGTGGACTGGTATCCACATTCTAAAAACAACCAACATATTTGTCACTAATTGGCACCCTTCCTGGCAGCCACTCAAGAGAGAACATGAATTGTAATATACTGAGTTTAAACTAGCCTCTTATCTGCAGTATATGACATTCCCTCTATGGCAGTGTTAAGGCATGTCGGCAAGGCAGTGTGTGTGTAAACTTACACTGTGATTTCCTGTGCTGTATCTGTCATATTGCTAAACAGGGGGCGCAACTTTCCAGTGCTGTGGATCTGGAACCATTCACATGCACTAAAGTTCATTAAATAAGGGTTGAAATTTCTGATGATGTACTGAAAATTAGAAAGACAGAGAGCTACTGTCTGTAGATAATGTCATAGAAAGAGACTGGAAACTTCAGAAAGGTGGATCATGTCATGAAAGTATTGTCTCCACTTTATATATTTATATGGGCGATTATTTTTTGATTGAGTCATTCATTTAGGTATTTATTTAGTTTTGTATTTTCAGTATTTAGTCCCATAAAATGGCATATTTATTTTCATATAATGAATGTTAACTACATATTTTTCTAATACAGCTACAGACACCACCATTAATCTCAACAGTGTATAAAAAATTACTAAAGTAAATATTTTGTCAAAATGTAGACAAGCATATTTTCAAATATTAGTGTTTGCTGTTTTATTTTTTCTCATAACATTATTAATTCTTTTAATTCAGTTGTACTCCCTTGAACAGAGAAGAAACGGGAAGATATGATAGAAACCTTTAAATACACGAAAGGGATAAATCAGGTAAAATGGAAACACCTGTTCCAAGAAAATAAATCACCATGAACAAGAGGACACAACATCTGCCTAATAGGAGGCTGATTCAAATCCAGCCATAGAAGGTCCTTCTTCACAGAGCAGGTGGTGGGACCTTGGAATAGTCTTCCCACAGCAGTAGTGGAATGTAAGACTGTTACGGCATTCAAGTTAGTGTGGGACAAGTACTGCGGTAATTTAGGAAAATTATAAGGTATGGGGGGTAGTCGAAATGGGCAGACTAGATAGATCTCATGGTCCCTTTCTGCTGTCACATTCTTATGTTCATATGTATACAACATTCCTTTACGCTTATCCATGGCATGTATTTAAAGGAACACATTCATCTCCAGAGCACATTGCATTGTGAAAGTAAGAGAAAAGCTCTTTCAAATGAGGTACTGGACTCCTCTGTAGTTAGAAGCACTCCAGAGATATAGACAACTGAGTCTGTTTAAATTTAATAGTACAGTGTAGCCATTTTTAGAACATTGTGATGTCATGGAGGAACAAGCTGTGCCGAACTACGAGTCAAGCACAGCGTGTTTCTCAATGATGTCACAGATTTTAAAAACAATGGCTGCACTGTAGTATTAATATTGAACAATCAAGGTCATCTATATATCTGGAGTACTTCCAGCTACAGGTGAAGTGTTATACAGGGCTGGGGCTGCTCTTGGGCAAGGTGGTGTTTGGTTAAAACCCCATATTTGTAAATAATGAAAACTACACATTCACAATACCTGAACAAACAATCAGACTGGAAGAAAAAATGTGAGTAAAAAAGAGCTTTATATTCTTACAGATATCCAGGCACTGAAAACATGCCAGGTATATCACTATGGTGCTCACAACCCCATAGCCTGCAGATAAAAATACCCAAAGGTGTTTTGTGCCTGAAAGGCACTTTATCAAGGGCAACAATTCTATGTGGGCAAAGTGGTCCTTATCTGCTGAAAATGTTGTTTTTACTATGTTAAGTGATAATTTTATCACACTCTTCCTTACTATTTAAAGTGGCCCTTGCAAAGAGCTGTATACATTCTTTCTGCCAAGAATACTACATTAATTAAAACATGCTGCGTTAAAAACCATGGTCCATTATTACAGTCCAAGACCTATGGTATTAAAACTCATGGAAAGTCATTTTCAGATGACAGCTTTATTTCATCCGTGGTAGGATTCCAATGATGGTGCCCAGCTTGAGATGTTGTATCTCTGATACTGAAGCATCAATATAACATAGAAACATAGAAACATAGACTTTGATGGCAGATAAGGACCACTTTGCCCACCCAGTCTGCCCATTTTCCTACCTATTGGATAAGCTGCAGATTCTAGTTAACCAACAGCCTACTTCCTGCAACCCCCCACTATAATTGCCTTATGTCTGTCTCATGCATGTTTGAATTCCCCCACTGTTTTAGACCCCACAACCTCTCCAGGAAGGCGGTTCCATGTGTCCACCACTCTCTGTGAAAAAGAATTTCCTCACATTACCCCTGAGCCATCCCCCCTCTAACTTTAAATTGTGCCCCCTCATTCTTACACATCTCTTTTTCTGAAAGATGCTACCCTCCCAGACTTTGTTGATTCCCTTGAGGCTCTTAAAAGTTTCTGTCATGTCCCCCCGTCCCTCCTTTCATCAAGGGTATACATATTAAGCTCTCTCAGTCTCTCTTCATATGGTTTCTGATGTAGACCCTGCACCATTTTAGTTGCCCTCCTCTGGGCTGCTTCCATCCTGTCTATGTCCTTGCGTAGATGAGGTCTCCAAAACTGCATGCAGTACTCCAGATGGGGGTCTCACCAACTGTCTGTACAGAGGGATAACCACTTCCCTTTTTCTACTTGTGATGTCCCGTCTTTTGCATCCCAGTATCCCCCTGGCTCTCCTTACTGACTTCTCATATTGCTTACCCACCTTTAGGTCATCTGATATGACTACACCCAGATCCCTTTCCATTATTGTTGTCGTTAGTACCTCCCCTGCTATTGTGTACCCTTCTTCTGGATTTTTATTTCCCAGGTGCATTACTTTGCACTTCTTTGCATTGAATCCAAGTTGCCATATGTCTGACCATTCCTCCAACCTTGCCAAGTCCCTTCTCATCCTTTCTACCCCCCCTTGTGTATCAACTCTGTTACAGATCTTTGTGTCATCTGCAAAGAGGCATACCTTTCCTCCAGACCCTCTGCAATGTCACCTATAAAGGCGTTAAAGGACTGGACCCTGTACTGAGCCCTGAGGTACTCCACTAGTAACCCCCCTTCTTCAGAATGTGTTCCATTCACTATTACCTTCTGTGTCCTGTTGTGCAGCCGGTTTTCTACAAAGGCTACCACCCTGGGACCCACTCCCAGGCTAGCTAACTTGATTATTAATCTTTTGTACGGGACTGTGTCAAATGCCTCGCTAAAGTCTAGGTAGGCCATATCCACAGCCCCTCCCTGGTCTATTACTTTGGTCACCCAGTCAAAGAAATCAATTAGATTCATCTGACATGGCCTTCCTGCTGTGAATCCATGCTGCTTTGGGTCCTGTGCCCCGCTGGCCTCTAGGTACTGAACGATTCTTTCTTTCAGAAGTGATTCCATCATTTTCCCACCACTGAGGTCAAACTAACAGGTCTGTAGTTTCTGCTTCTGCCTTGCTCCCACTTTTGTGAAGGGGAATCACATCTGCCCTCCTCCAGTCCTCAGGTACCACCCCATCTTCCCATGATTTGTTAAAAAGTGTGGTTAGTGGTGTCACTAGGTCCTCCCTTAGCTCTTTTAGGATTCTAGGGTGAATACCGTCAGGCCCTATTGCTTTGTCCACCTTGAGTTTTAGGAGTTCTTTCAGGACTCTTTCTTCTGTAAATGGACTGGCATCAACTCCACTACCCAGAGTGCTTCTACTGTTTGGTTTAGGTAACTCCTCCTCTTCTTCTTTTGTGAATACTGAACAAAAGTATTCATTCAGTATCTCTGCCTTTTCATTGTCTCCCTCTGCCCTCCTCCCTTCTCCTTTATTAATCTTCACTACCCCTCCCTTAACCTTTCTATGCTCCCTAATGTACCTATAAAAGGTTTTATCCCCCTTCTTAACTGAGTTGGCTATCTTTTCCTCAGTTTGTGCCTTTGCTTTTCTGACTGCCTTCCCCACGTCTTTCTGCTTTAATTGATACAGTTCCCTGTCATGCTCCTTCTGTGATTCCTTATACTTTTTGAATGCAGCCTTTTTCTCCTTAACCTTCCCTGACACCTCTTTTGAGAACCATAGTGTTTTTTTATTCCACTTTGTTTTCTTTATTTGTTTCACACAAAGGCTTGTTGCCTCCATGATGGCAGTTTTGATTTTTCTCCATTGTTCTTCCTCCTCCTTCCTGGCCATTTGCTAATGCATTCCTCAGGTATTCACCCATTATGCCAAAGTCAGCCCTTCTAAAGTCCAGTATGCTTGTCTTTGTATGGCTTGTCTCCATGGTTGTGTTTATCGTGAAGCACACTGTGCAGTGGTCGCTTGTTCCCAGATGTCTACTGACTTCTAAATTTGTGATCCTCTCTCCATTTGCGAGTACCAGGTCTAATATTGCTCCCTCCTGAGTGGGTTCCACCACTAGCTGTCTAATGCATGCCCTCTGTAGGGTATCAAGAATAACCCTGCTCTTGGATGTGGCTGCAGTCCATGTCGTCCAGTTAACATCTGGCATATTCAGGTCCCCCATCAACAGTATCTCCCCTTTTTCAGCCATTTTGAGAATGCCATCTATCATTTTCTTGTCCATTTCCTCCCCTTGAGATGGGGGTCTGTATACAACCCCTGTGCAGATTGTGATGCCATTCCCTGTCTCCAAGGTGACCCAGAGTGCCTCTTGTCCTCCCCCTTTACTTTTTAGTTCTGTGGCTTTGATCCCTTCCCTTATGTAGAGAGCTACTCCACCTCCTCTTTTACCCTCCCTGTCCCTTCTGTAGATTGTGTACCCTGGTATGTTGACATCCCATTCATGGTTCTCCGTGTACCATGTTTCTGTGACTGCCACAATATCCAAGTGTTCCTCTTCCATCAGGGCTACTAGCACTGGAAGCTTGTTTCCCAGACTATGGGCATTGATACTCATTGTCTTCCATTTAATGTTGGTTTTATCTTTTTTTACTCCATCTCTGCTTTTATTGCCCTTGTCCATTTTTCCATTTACCCGTCCTGCCCTCTGTCAAGCTCTGTACCTCAGTGTTTACCCTATTACCTGCCATGTTTTGTGGGGGGAGGCTTGAACTTTCCTGTTTCCTATCAGCACCTCCCCCCTTGGCTAGTTTAAAAGCTTGCCAAGGAAGCATTTAAACCTGTCACCTAGGAGCATGTTTCCCTGCCTGGACAGATGCAGACCATCATGCCAGTATAGACCTTCATCTCTCCAGGTGGACCCCAGTCCCCAATGAAGCCAAAGCCCTGTGCTCTGCACCAGTTTTACAACCATTCATTAAACTGCATGGTGTGCAGTCCCTGGCCTAGCCCCTGCCATAGACTAGCAGCACCTCTGAGGAAGGTTACCGTGCTTGCTACCTGTCTGGGGCCCCTCCCAACTCCACAAATTCATCCTGCACTGCACTGATCTCAATCTTAGCTAGGCTATTTTCCCAGGTGGACAATGATATTTAGTTTCTCCTGTGATGCTGCTTCTGCAGTCCTGAGGATTTGCTTCCTGTCCCTCTAAGCCATGGTACCAGGCAGGCACCTTACTTCCCTCTCCTCTCCCTTCCCCAGGTCTACACCCCTAACAATTGAATCCCCTATCAGAAGCTGTTTCTTTCCCCTGTGTGTCCCTTGCCACTCTTTTGTGGGTCTCCCTTGTGGATGTCCCCAGCATTCTTCTTGAATTCAATCATGGTAGGTTGTAGCAATCATGCACAGAGGAGAGGGCCAGAACAAAATACAACAAACATTTCATTAAGTACAGATAAATGATTTACCTGACTTACATGCATAGTCATTCAGTATACCTACAAGTCTGAGAGGGGAAAAGGATTATGAATCCTCTCATTTCCTTCAAACAGTTACTAGACTATCCCATCTGAAAGTTTTCAACACTATACAAAGTTAAAATTTAAGTCACAATACATTATCACATGCCATATACTACCAAAATGAAGCCCACATATGATTTCTCTGCCCATAAAGATTTGAGGAACATTAAGATGTTATTAATACCTGAGGCTATCAATCCAGTATGTTCACTCGAGCAGCTACTCATTTCTATCAATAAAATATCAGAGGAATGCTAAAATCTCGACCCTCTCATTTAGACCAGGGGCAATTAAACTGCCAAATGTGTATATCCAAAAGACTTCACACTTGGGTAGGGTTGCATCTTGATTACCCCCAAGGCCTAAATTTGTTTTCTGTGGCCCATGAAATGTCCAGCCATGATTTCCCTGCCCTTCTGTAAATTTGATATGTGCTGCCAGTATATGTTGCACCTCTTCTGTATTAATATCATGGGCACGTTCCCTCATCCTTTGTTTCAGAGTGTGTATTGTTTTCTCCACATAGTGGGTGCCATAGCTACAATTTGCTACATATATGATGCTCACAGTTTCACAAGTTATCAGTCTTATTTATAAAGGTTTTACACTTTGTGATGTATTTACAATACTTGCAGTGGCCACAAGGGAAACTGCTGACTACAGGTGAACCCAGCCAAGTTGGTCTATTCTGTTTTTGCACAGGTTGTAATGCATGGACTAAAAGATCTCCCTGTTTTTTTTACTCTCTTATATTCCAGTTCACATGACAATTATGGCTCCACTCACTGGAGGTGAGGATCTAAAATGATGATAAGATACCAACAGAAGACCGCAATCTCCACTGTCTCAAAAACAGGCTTTTATTGATTAAAAGTGCTGCCCAAAATATACATCAAGGCTACAACAGTGATAACAAACTGTACACCAACCTGTTTCGTGCCTAGCAAGTCATCAGGGGGAGTTACCATAGTGCAGTCCAAAACCATTTAAATAGTGCTGCCCCTTAAAGAGACAGTACAATGCAGCATAGAAAATAAATACATATTATGCCTTCTTGCTCAGCTAAATCCAATAAATTACGTAAGTGCAATTCTATAAAGTGGCAAGTGCATATACCACAAAAACCGTACTACCCAAATATATAAATATGTCTGACTGTGCACATACAAAAAACATTAACATTAAGAAAACTGTTACCACCAGGGCTTCAATTAACTCCATTTTGGCAGTATTGAACTCCCAAAAATAAGACAAAAACTTCCAAAATAAAGGGGGAGGAAGTCATTGACATCCAAACGTAAAAAACAAAAATGAATGACTTCCAGAAATGAAGGTACAGAAACTAAGGAATTGTGTATTTACCACTAATATTTGTATTAACATCCATAAATGGATCCATCTTAGAATACTGACTTTCAGATTGTGTGATCTGGGAATTATTTTGACTTCCATAAAATTGGAATGACTTCCAGATTTTGACTCATGGAAGTATATGACTTCCACAAAAAATAAATTAACTGAACTCCTGGTTACCACTAGTTACCACTAATCCGGAGAATCAAATTGCAGTTCACATTTAAATTTAAAGTGCTATTCATATCTCAGGTGAGGCAGCCCTGAGCAATTTCCTCCCATATGCCTGCAAAGAAAGCACACACAGAAAAAAGGGAACAATTACTCATTAAATAGTGGAAAAATATTTCCTACAGTTCATTTAAATAGTACACTAGAAAGAGACAACATACGTTCTTAGGCTTCGATTACAATACATAATAAACTATCTATGTCTAATACAGGGAAGCAGGTCTGTTTTGTCATTTAATCCTGATTTAACAAGGCCATCTAAAGTAAAAATCCAGAAGGATTCTCTTTCTGATAATAAATCATTCAAATTCCCACCTCTTGCACCCAGTGTGACATTGTCTATGCCACAATACTTAAAGAAATGTTTAGAATTGTCATTCCTTTTCATGTTGCTTGCATGCATGTGCAAGAAACATAGTGCCATCATCCGAGTTTTCGGAGGTGTGGCACCCTCTCTTCCAAGTCAGTCAGTGTGTTTGCAGGTGCAGCTGCAGTTCGTCAATCACTGCTGCAGCTGTCTATGACAAGTTGAAAATGCAGTGGCATACAGTTGAAAGGGAGAGCTCCACTTCAGTGAGCTGAGCTCTCCCCCCCACACACACACGCAAGCACGCATATTGCGTGCTGATGCGATCCTTCCCCCCCACGCACACACTGTATGGCTGACGGGGGTGCTTAATCTCCCGTCGGCTCCACGCCCCCCCAAAAGCATTTAGGTGCCACACTGGGAGCCCACCCCAGCGTGGCAAAATGTGCTATAGCTGATGGGGTGCCCAATCCTCCATCGGCTCCAGCCCCCCCCAAACAGCCTTTTAGCTGCCGCAACGTCCTCATCGCCTTAGTAAAAAAATATAAACCTGCAAATAAAAACTGTCCTCGGCGCTTCTCCCTGCCCCTTCCACAACCGCACACCACTGCACACCCTGCCTCCCCACACCCACCCCTACTTACCTCCGGACTTCAGCGCGACAATCTTTGGTGGACCAGGAACACGTCTGCACTCTTCAAAGCTGACTGCGAACTGAGGAAATGCCGGTAAGCTGTATAATGGGATAGATAAGTTTTTTTCAAATTTGCTGCATATCTCAGGCATTTTTTGGAATTTTGGCACCAAATTTTCAGCATGGGGTTTTTGGGACCCCTCCTCATGAATTCTGTCACTATCATGGCGTTAATCAGGCCGGAAGGATGATTTCGCGGTCACTGTGCAAAATCACCTTTCAGGACTGATTAATGAAACGACAGTGCCAGTGTTCATGAGGTAGGCTCCTAAAAGCCTATGTTGCAAATTTGTGAAAAACTCCAAAAATGACTGTTTTACTTAGCGCATGCTGATGCAGTTCCTACGCATGCCTGTAAGTTCACAAATTTTTATATTTTCACCCAGATTGTCAACATTGCCATTTTACCACACCTCCTTATGAGCAGTACAGCTGTCATTTTTCACATCACGCCCAAAATGTGTTTCCGCCCATGTAGCGCACAATGGCGCAGTCGGTGTGTGAAATCAATGTATGGGACGCATTAAGAAAATCACAGTGACATTGTCCATGAGCAGAGGTCTTAAAATGGCTATGTTGAAAATTTGGTGAAAAAATTCCTAAAAATGACTGTTTTGCGAGCATGCGTTGCACAGTTCCTACGCACACTCGTAAGTTCACAAATTTTTAATATTTCCACTCCAGATTTTCAACATTGCCATTTTACTACACCTCCTTATGAGCAGCACAGCTGTCATTTTTCACATGTCACCCAAAATGTCTTTCCATGCATGTAGAGCACAATGGCGCAGTCGGTGTGCGCAATCCATGTTTGGGACAGATTAGAAAAATCACAGTGACACTGTTCATGAGCAGACATCTTAAATGGCTATGTTGAAACTTTGGTGAAAAAATTCCTAAAAATTGCTGTTTTGCGAGCATTTATTGCGCTGATCCTACGCACACTCATAAGTTCGCAAATTTTCAATATTTTCACTCCTGATTTTCAACATTGCCATTTTACCACACCTCCTATGAGTAGCATAGCTGTCATTTTTCACATCTCACCGAAAACATGTTTCCACTCCATGTAGCGCACAATGGCTAGTCGGTAAAGTAAATCAAAATATGGGACATATTAAGAAAATCACAGTTATACTGTTCATGAGCAGACATCTTAAAATGGCTATTTTGAAAATTTGGTGAAAAAATTCCTTAAAATGACTGTTTTACGAGCGTGCATTGCGCAGTTCCTACACATGCTCGTAAGTTTGCAAATTTTTCATATTTGCACTCCAGATTTTCAACATTGCCATTTTACTACACCTCCTTATGAGCAGTACAGCTGTCATTTTTCACATGTTGCTCAAAATGTGTTTCTGTGCATGTAGCGCACAATGGCACATTCTGTGTGCGCAATCAATGTTTGGGACAGATTAAGAAAATCACAATGACACTGTTCATGAGCAGAGGTCTTAAAATGGCTATGTTGAAAATTTGGTGAAATAATTCCCTTCAGATGTTCTGCAATGTTACTAATAAAGACATTGAACAGGACTGGCCCCAGGACCGATCCCTGTAGCACCTCACTGGTCACCCCCTCTCCCTAGACTGCACCCCATTTACCACCACTCTCTGCCTCCTGTCTGTTAGCTGGTTTCTAACCCAGTTTACCACTCTTTCCCCCATGCCCAGCCTACCCAGCTAGTTTATCAGCCTGCTATATGGGATGGTGTCAAAGGCTTTGCTGAAATCACAGGTAAGCGTTGTCCACTGCCCCACCCTGATTCACTTCCTTTGTCACCCAGTCAAAGAAATCAACCAGATTTGTCTGACAGGATGTCCCCACTGTGAATCCATGTTGTCTATGGTCCTGGGCTCTGATGGCTTCTAGATGCCCCACTATCCTTTCTTTTTTAGCAATGTCTCCATGATCTTCCCCACTACTGAGGTGAGGCTGAACGGCCTATTGTTCCCTGCCTCCTCCCTGCTGCCGGACTTGTGTAGAGGGATCACATGTGCCCTCCTCCAATTCACTCATGTTGAATGACTCAGTGAACATGGCTGCCGAGGTACGGCTATCTCCCTTCGCAGTTCTCTTAATATCCTTGGGCGTATGCCATCTGGTTCCATCGCTTTGTCCACCTTCAATTTAGTGAGCTCCTGCAGGACTCTTTTGCCTTTGAATGGACTATTGTCCACCTCTTCACCCCCTTGGCAACTGCTGTACTGCTGTGGCCCTTGTCCCTCCCACTCTTCTGTGAATACTGAATGGAAAGACACCATGGATGTCTTGGGAGGAAGGCATGGAACTATCACTTCCAAATACCTAAACAGCACATACAAGCAAGCAACATTCGGCATTGACAAATGCTTGTTATTTTACAGTGGTAAGACAGGGCACTCCTCGCATCTTGGATCTCTATGTATCTAATGTGTTCTCCAATGCATCGTTTAAGCATCCTAGTGATCTTACCAATATAAAAAGCTCCACAGTTGGAGGTGGCCAGATACACTACATTCTCCATAACACAATTAATGAAACCTCTAATTGTTTATTCCTTCTGACTGTTACAGGTTGAAAAGTTTTGACATTTGATCATATTACTACAAAATGTGCAGTTTCCACATTGAAACATGCCATTTGGTAGTGGTGTACCCATTCCTCCTCTAGTTCTTTCCTGAGCTGGCATATATAGTAACTATTCATGACTCTGTCTCACAACTTTCTCCCTCACTTGTAAACCATCCTAGGTTTCTGCTGTGTGACTTCACCCAACAATGGATCTGATTCCAGAATATTCCAGTTCTATACCAATATTTTCTGTATCTCTGCTGCATATCTACTATAGGTGGTAATTAAATTCATTCTGTTTTTGTTTTCATCTAGACTGGGCTCACCTGGTCTCAGTAAATTGAATCTATCAGTCTGGCTTGTATCTTGGAAAGCTTTCTCCGCAGTACTTCTGCCATAACCACTCTGCATCAATCTCGTACACATTGCCATGCCACATTTTTCAAAATCAGTGACCTTACTGCAATTCTTGTGGACATGCAATGGTTTGGCGTTTGGGATATTTACCACCATTTGTTGTGGGTGGAAACTGGATGCCAGTAACAAAGAGTTCCTGTTGGTGTCCTTTAACTGTTTGGACCATTAAAGGGACCCAAACTCTACCTCCCACACTCTAATGAAGATGTCTCTGTGATGTTGAAATGTCTGGAATGTGGGTCAGGTGTTCTGTCAGGTGTGCACAGATAGCAACAAAGGAATGGTGAACTTGCAGAATTATGTTCAACCGCTTACTGGTACTCGTGCTTGAAAACTTTTTTACCTGCTTTACTTGAGATGTGGTACCTGTCTAGCTGCTATTTGGAATGTAAATAAAAGCAAATCTGTTTAAAACATTTAATTTGCTGCCCGTCTGTGACGCCTGTTGTTTTGGATTATTACATCTGGGCTATTTGGAGTGCTGACCTATTCTGCCATCTTGGTGGCCGGACCCAGAGCATAACTAAAATACTAATAATCTGTAAAATCTGTAATTTGGTGCATTACTGGCATACAGAGCATGGGGGGAAGGGCTAACTCACCAGGGAATTTGTCTACTAATGCACATTTTGGGCATATCAGGGATTGGGGATGTGATGCCACTAGATCACCAGGGACTTGTTATTATAACAATATTCAGTAGGGCATATCGGGGTGAGACACAGTGGTGCCTGGGTGGCAACCCTCCCAGAGGATGTCTAAGCACCGTTTGACCAGACCTTGGCTGGTCTAACTGTACTTAGCCCTTTGTCCCTGGGAATGGTTTTGAAAATGCAACATTAGGGGTTATGGCAGCCTTGGTCTACTCAAAGCCCCCAAGCACTATGCCAAAGACATTCTTGTGGCACAAGGCTGGTGTAAGCCTCCTTTGGTGCAGGCAGCCTGTGTTTCACAAGATACCTCAGGGCACATCCCTTGATGCAAGGTGCCTGTTGCATCAGACATGTATGAGGCAAGCACCTTGTGTCCTCAGGGCTTTGAAAATCCAGTCCCTTGTGTCTACCTAGCTCAACAGCAGTGTTTGCAAAATGTTTTTGCAACTCAATTAGAATGCATCTTCAGTCCAGTCACAGTGCACCGCCAAACTTAGTTTTACTTCATAAGAAACAGTTTGTGCAGGGGCTTTGTATTGGATCCAGCAACACTTATGCAACTTTGTCAGAAATACAAAAGCAACTCATTGGAGGAACAGTTTAATGAGAATTAGACTGTACTTTAAGTGGCGAGAATTCAATCCTCTTGTACACAAAGCCACTCTGATTTTTTTTTCTCTTGGGACAAAAAGATTACTACAATCTTGCTGTTTTTTCTAGTCCTCAGCCTCTGCAATATGTCATAACTTATAGCCCCTTTTCTAAATCTAGTTGTTATTTCTACAGCCCTTTTATGTATCAACAGTAGAGGTCTATAAAACTAGAATAAGGGTCAAATCTGCATACTGGATAACTCCCCTCTCACACAATTTCAAGTAAAGATTTGCATAACTGAGGGCAAGTGATGTCCCCATTGCTTTACCATGTATTTGTAAATAATGATTCCCCAGAAAAATAAAATTGTTACATTTCAATACATAGCCCAAACATTTCACCAGGAATGACACAAAATCTGATTCATATTCCTCCATTGGTTCTATGTAAAAATGGATAGCCTCCAGGCCACCCTTGTGCAGGACATGTGTATACAATGCCTCCACATTAAGGGTGACCATCCGACTATCAGACTGCAACTCCAAATTATCTAAGGTATGTAAGATAACCACCGAATAGCAGATATATGAGGGCAGCTGAGACACCAGTGGTTTAAGAAAGCTGTCCATGAACTTAGATAGGGTCTCTGTGTGACTCCCAAGGCTGGCCACTTTAGGATGACATGGTGGGTCGATTATTTTTTTTGTGTATTTTTAGTAATACAGCTAGAGTAGCCAGCAATGGGAGTCCCACAGTAAGGTATGTCTTGATTTCTTTACTGATTGCACCACAATCGCATGTAGTCTTGAGGAAGGAATCTATTTTTTATTTAATTTCATCAGTTGAATCATTTCTCAATTTTTTAAAAACTTAAGTATTCCCCAGCTGGTGCCATACTTTCGATTTGTATTTATGGGCATCCATTACTACTATTCAGCCCCCTTTATTGGCTCTCTTAATAGTGATAAAGGAATTCCCACATAGATTTGCTAAGGCCTGCCTTGCCTGTAGTAAATTAGTACATATTTCTGGGTCTGTACATTATTAAAATGTGGTGAGTTGCAAAGTCATGAAGAGATGGGGAGGGCAACAATCAGTGGGGGCCAGGTGCCAAGTAGGCCACTAGAAGGCAAGCTCTGAAACATCTCTAAAAGTTAGCACATTCACACAGGCAGTGTGTGTGTGTGTGTGTGTGTGTGTGTGTATGTGTGTGTGAATGTTCGAGCAGGCAGCAGCCACCTGCCTGCTCGAATGTGCAAGCAGATTCCAGCTCAAATGTTCAGCTCTGCAGCCCCAGCAGCAAACTGCAGGAGCCCACCAGGCCCATTCTGCTTCTAGCATGCTAACAACCAGTTACAACAACCTTAATCTGGTCAAGGCAGACCACGCACTTGCTTTGCTTGCTTCAGCCTTCATTTCAGCTTATCAGTGATCACAAAACAGATTTTAGTTATTGATCTGAAGGCTTCAATCATCCTACACTACAAGACTTGAGTCTCGCCGCTGTCTTTTTATTTCACTCAGTCGGTCAGTCAGTCACTCAACGCTCAGTCTGTTTTGATTGAGCTTTTTATCATTCTCTATGCCATTTATTGTTTGTTTTTTTTCCTGGCTGAACAGGTAACCCACCCCAAAAAAAACAGCCTCTGCCCCCCCACCCCAATCTCTCTCTCTCCATATGACCACTCCATCGGGTTGTAAAGCCACCCAAAGGTGCAGATTCAGAAAAGAAAAGGCAAAGCACATCAAAATTTCATCTCTCCATAGTCCTGTTTCCTTTCTAATCAATTATTTATTTTTACTTACCTGGCCAGAACCTTCCTGTAGCTGCCTCACCTGGCCCAGTGTGACTGCCACCCAGCCCAGTTTTCAGTCCACTCCTGAGCCACCTCCATCCTTCTGCCAGCTGAATGCTAGTGGAACTGACCATCCTGGGTCTGTCCACGGTCCATGACTGAGGCACCTCACCATCATAACCTGTCTGACGACACACAACTTGTGTTGCTTGGCTCTAGTTGACTGCCATGCATGGCTGCTGATCAAGGCCTACTGTGAATGTGAATGTGAAGGTCACCTTGCCATCACTGCTAGTACTAGGCCTAGCTTACTGCCGCTGGGCTCATTCTGTTTTATTATGAGCCTAGTAGTGTAGGTAGTGGTAGCCTACATTGAGCTAGCCTAGCTCACACCCCCTTGCCCCTTCAACCACCAAGCAGGAGACTCAACAAATGCCACCATGAAGGGACTTGAGCTTCTCAAGAGCTCAGTGCTCAGAGTTCACGGACTCCTCTGCTCTGAGCTGTGTAGCTGAGTCTGTGGTAGGAAAGACCACTACGTGATGCCGACTTGCGCACTTTTGTTACTCCAGGTCATGAGTGTGATAGTGCCATGGTTAATAGGTGAAGAGACTGAGACTGGACAACAAAGGTTGAGTTAGAAGTGCACCTGCAGCTATGGCATGTGCACAAACAGGCTAGGGGGGGCACTTAGGGTGCAAAGTGATTCAAATGTCATGCCATTATTTCTACATCATAATAATAACCTAGGCATAATTGCAGAGGGAGAGGGGCAACTGTCCCATCTGCCCCACCTAAATGGTGCCCCTGTGAAGAGACAGTGCAAAATTGATGTATAAACCATTTATGACAGTTATGCCAAACTACAGGGGAAATCATAATTTATACCAGCCCAAGGACATCAGAGATGCAGTCCCCAGTAATAATGTGAGCTCCAAGACAACAAGACCCTGAAACTAATCCTGTATTTATTAAGTACTATACAACAACAGGGTGTGGGTGATGCTAGGATTTTCCCATGCCTGGGGTGTTGTTTGGTTATGAGGCTTCAGGCCGAGTGGGCAAACACCCCTGGGTTGGGTTAATCCCAGCATCACCCACACCCTGGGGTGAGATATTGCTGTTATATAGAGAATAATAGATAGGCAACTGTGTGTTATCGATTTTTTTTACACACTCGAGTGGTATGATGACCCATAAACCTCAAGAGTGAAGCTTGAGATGTTTATGAGCTCATCACACTCCGTTGGTGTTTAAAAAAAAAATCCATAGCCACACAATTGCTTATTTTTTATAATTACTGGTGCAGAGTTTGCTCAGTGTCTCAGTCTGTCGCCTATTTACAGAAATTTACAGACACACACACACACACACACACACACACTCTCACTCATTCACTCACTCACTCACTCACTCACTTACTCTCACTCCCTGTGTATTAGGGAAACTTTCTTTTTTTTTGTTAAGAAAAATAATAGTGATGACTGTGAGGAAGCAGTCACATTTAAGAGTGCGAGGGGTTGGGCAGAAGCCTTGACCAAAGTACGACAATGGCAGGATCAACCAGATAGCTTTTTTTTTTATTGTTTTCCCTGAAAGGCAGGATTAACCAGATAATTAATACAAATTACTTACTGCAGCTGGTCTAAGATTACTTCAAAGACTATTCTGTCCATCGCAAAGGGAAATTTTAGCCATCATGTTATTTGATATTTTCGGCCTGCCTGCACAGGGAGTAAGGGCCAATATTGTGGCACGCTACAAAGAATGACACTGCTAGTGAGAGGAAGTTTTAAGAAATGCCATAATAATCCAATTGTGGGTTATTACAGTGTTTTGGATATCCTGAAAACAGGTTGATAAAGGGGGTCACCAGTAATTATACAATGATTAAAAAAAATGTGGTGAGAAGAAAAAAATATAGTTTTTTTTTTTATTTTATATTATTTTTACTGATTGTATTGCTCTACCAGAAGAAAAAAGTTATTTGTTGTTAGGCAGAATACCCCCCCAATATGTGTGCATAGATAGAGAGAGTGTGCACCAGTCTTGCCTTTTTTTTAATTTCCCTACCCACACTCATGAGTGTGTCTTATGTGGTTTGAGCTTATTTTATGTATACTGACAGCCTCACAGTTCCTCTCTAGTAGATGTTTAGAGACAGCACTGTGAGAGGTGAGGTTGCCAAATAAGATAAAAAAAAGATTTTTGAATATATTTCTAGTTATTTTTATTTAATTTGTTGCTCCATGGCTACATTTGAAGTAGGGAGCACTGGCTCCATTTTCTTGCACATGCACAGCACTGCTGCTGCGCTTCGAAGCACTGTTTCCCCAGTTGTCGAGAAGGTCTGAGGGTGAGCAGCGGCCACTGATTTAAAATGGGAAATTCTGGTAACTGCCCTGACAGTTCCCATGTTTGGCTCTCCTGGGACTGGACAGTGAAAAGATTCAGATTACAAGGGAGTGGGTACCAGGACTAGACACCAGGAATGGAGCTGACTGGAGGCTGAGCATGAGGTGAGTGTGGTCTGTCCAGTTATGGGGAAGGAAACATAGAAACATAGAATTTGACGGCAGATAAGGACCGCTTGGCCAACGCAGTCTGCCCATTTCTCTGCCTACTGGATAAGCTGCAGATCCTAGTTAACCAGCAGCCTACTTCTTCCTACCCCATCCCCTAGAATTGCCTTATGACTGTCCCATGCATGCTTGAATTCCACCACTGTTTTGACTCCAGGCCTCCTCCGGAAGGCCGTTCCATGCATCCAACAACCCTCTCTGTGAAAAAATACTTCCTTAAATTACCTCTGAGATGCCCCCTTCTATCTTCTCAAATTGTGCCCTTGTTCTTGCACACCTCTTTTTGAAAGATGCTACCTCTTGACTTTGTTGATTCCCTTGAGGTACTTGAAAGTTTCTATCATGACCCCCTCTCCCTCCTTTCCTCGAGGCTATACATATTAAGCTCCTTTAGTCTCTCTTCATATGTCTTTCGGTGCAGACCCTGCACCATTTTAGTTGCCCTCCTCTGGACAGCTTCCATCCTGTCTATGTCTTTGCGAAGACTGGGTCTCCAGAACTGCACACAGTACTCCAGATGGGGTCTGACCAGCTGTCTGTACAGAGGGATAATAACTTTCTGTTTTCTACTGGTGATGCCTCTCCCTGTGCATCCCAATATCCCCCCAGCCATCATTGCTGCCCTCTCACATTGCTTGCCCACCTTTAGGTCATCTGATATGACTACCCCCAGGTCCCTTTCCATTTTTGTTGTTGTTAGTATCTCACCCCCCATTGTGTACTCTTCCCCTGGGTTTTTGTTTCCCAGGTGCATTATCTTGCACTTCTTAGCATTGAATCTAAGCTGCCGTACAATTGACCATTCCTCTAACCTTGCCAAGTCCCTTTTCTTCCTTTCCACCCCACCTTGTGCATCAACTCTGTTGCAGATCTTTGTGTCATCTGCAAAGAGACATACTTTTCCTTCCAGTCCCTCTGCAATGTCACTTATAAAGACATTGAAGAGGACTGGTCCTAATACTGAACCCTGTGGTGCCCCACTTGTAACCCCCCTTTCATCAGAGTGGACTCCATTTACTATTACTCTCTGTGTCCTATTTTCCAGGCAATTTTTTACCCAGGCTGTCATCTTGGGACCCACTCCCAGACTAGCTAACTTGTATATTAATCTTTTGTGTGGGACTGTGTCAAATGCCTTGCTAAAGTCTAGGTAGGCCATGCCCACAGACCCTCCCTGATCTACTACTTTGGTCACCCAGTCAAAGAAATCCATCAGATTTGTCTGGCATGACCTTCCTGCTGTGAATTCATGCTGCTTTGGGTCCTGTGCCCCTCTGGCCTCTAGATACTCGACAATTCTTTCCTTCAGAAGTGATTCCATCATTTTCCCTACCACTGAGGTTAAACTAACAGGTCTGTAGTTTCCTGCTTCTGCCTTGCTCCCACTTTGTGAAGGGAATCACATCTGCCCTTCTCCAGTCCTTGGGTACCACCCCATCCTCCCATGATTTGTTAAACAGGGTAGTCAGTGGCGCACTAATTCTACCCTTAGTTCTTTTTAGAATTCTGGGATGAATCTCATCAGGCCCCATTGCTTTGTCCACCTTCAGTTTTAAGAGTTCTTTCAGAACCCTTTCTTCTGTAAATGGGCTGGTATCAACTTCTGTATCCAGTGTGTTTCTACTGTTTGTTCTAGGTACCACCCCCTCTTTCTTTGTAAATACTGAGCAAAAATATTTGTTTAGTATCTCTGCCTTTTCACAGTCTCCTCTGCCCACCGTCCCCCACTTTATTAAGCCTCACTATCCCTCCCTTGGTCTTCCTTCACTCCTGATGTACCTATAAAAGGTTTTATCCCTTCTTAACTGAGTTGGCTATCTTTTCCTCGGTTTGGGCCTTTGCTGTTCTGACTGCCTTCCCAGCTTCCTTTGCTTTAACTGATACAGTTCTCTGTCCTGCTCCTTCTGTGATTTCTTGTACTTCCTGAAAGCTTTCTTTTTCTCTTGAACCTTCACTGCCACTTCCTTTGAGAACCATAGTGGTTTCTTACATCGTTTAGTTTTGTTTATTTGCTTCACACAAAGGCTTGTTGCCTCTGTGATGGCAGTTTTTATTATTCCCCATTGTTCTTCCACCCCTCCTTCCTGCCCATTTGCTAGTGCATTCCTTAGGCAATTACTCATTTGGGCAAAGTCAGACCTCCTAAAGTCCAGTACCTTTGCCTTTGTATGGCTTGACTCTATTGCTGTGTTTATTGTGAACCATACTGTTCGATGGTCGCTAGTTCCCAGATGGCTACCCACTCTACATCTGTGATCCCTCTTCATCTCCATTTGAGAGAACCAGGTCTAAGATTGCTCCTCTCGAGTGGGCTCCAGTACTAGTTGTCTAAGGCATGCCCCCTGTAGGGCATCTAGAATAACCCCACTCTTCGAAGTGGCTGCGGCAACTGCACTCCAGTTAACATCTGGCATATTCAGATCACCCATCAGCAATATCTCCCCTTTTTTGCCATACTAAGTATACTTTCTATCATTTCCTTGTCCATTTCCTCCCCCTGAGAAGGGGGTCTGTACACAACCCCTGTGCGGATTGTGGTGCCATTGCCGGTCTCCAAATTTACCCACAGTGCTTCTTTATCCTCCCTGTTTCTCTTTTGTTCTGTTACTTTGATTCCTTCCCTTATGTAAAGAGCTACTCCTCCTCCTCTTTTACCCTCTCTGTCTCTCCTGTAGATAGTGTATCCTGGTATGTTTACGTCCCAGTCATGGTTTTGTGCGAACCATGTTTCTGTGACTGCCACGATATCCAGATGTTCCTCCTCCATCAAGGCCACTAATTCAGGAAGCTTGTTACTCAGACTACATGCATTGGTACTCATTGCTTTCCATTTTTTGATGGCTTTACTTTCTGTTGCAGCATCCCCCACTGACCTTTCTACCTCGGTCTTTTTCCCATTTAGTACCCTGTTTTGTAGGGAGAGGCTGGGATTTTCCTGCTGCTTATCAGTGCCTCCCCCCTTGACTAGTTTAAAAGCTTGCCAATGAAGCATTTAAACCGATAGCTCAAAAGACTTGTTCCCTTCCTGGACAGATGCAGACCATCCTGCCAGTATAGGCTGGTGTCCCTCCAGGTGGAACCCCAGCCTCAATGAAGCCAAACCCCTGTGCTCCACACCATTTTTTCAACCACTCATTAAACTGTATGGTGCAAAGTACCCTTGCCTCACTCATGCCATTTACAGGCAGCACCTCTGAGAAGGATACTGTGTGTGCTACTTGTCTTAGGCCCCTCCCCAGTTCTACAAAGTCCTTCTGCACTGCTCTGATCTCATGTTGAGCCAAGTCATTTGTCCCTAGGTGGACAATGACATCCAGCTCAGACTCCCGTGCAGCTGTTCTCGTGATCCTGAGGATGCGCTTCCTGTCCCTACAAGCCATGGCACCAGGCAGGCACTTTACTTCAGTTTTCCCTGCTCCCCCCAGTTCTATCCCCCTAATAATTGAGTCCCCCACCAGGAGCTGCTTCCTTTCCTTGTGGCATCCTCTGCCTCCTTCCTGTGGGGCTCCCTTGTGACAGGTGTCCTCAGCCTCCTTAATCTCCGTGGGTGCATCTATAGGGGAGCTGTGCTCCCCCAGAATGGTGTATGGATTGTGGAGTGGAACAACTGACTGGGTGTGCCTCTGTTCCACCCTCCTCACCCTCCCTGAGCCCACTGTGGTCCAACTGCTGTGCTTTCTTTGCAACCTCTGAGGTAGTGGTGGTGGCTCTGGTGCTCCCTGGATGGGGGGAGTTCCCTTCCTACCATCCAGTCTGGCCTGGAGAAAGGTTCTTTTACTGCTGTCCAGTGTGGCCTGAAAATGTGCAACTTCCTCCCTCAGGGCAGAGAGTTGTCTGCAAATAGGGCAGCATCTCAGCCTCCAGAAAGACTCCCAGAAGACTGCTGCCCCACAGCCATTACATTGCAGGAGTTTAGAGACCGAAGATTATCAAGGTTAACATTGTTTTTTGTGCAGACGATGTTCTCTTCTGTTTGGTAGACCTCTCGTTGGTTATGCGAACGGGCTGAATCAGAACTGGAGTGGAGCACCAGTTCTGTGAGATGCCGTTTAGTTGGGATTTGTGTGTTGGCCAGTCCAGTGTTCGTGATGCTAGGAATGATTTCACGGGGGAGTACCAGATGCAGCTAAGTGGTGGCTGGCACCTTTTTCCGTGGGGTGATACTAGGATTTATCATGGTTAGAAGGTGTCTGCCAGACAATCAGAATGCTTTATTTTTGTGCCCATTGTATAATACAGTTTTTCTCATCAGTAGTGCTGCTGTTAGTAATTTGCCCTTATCTCACTCAGGAAATAGAATATTTATTTATATATTTTTGACTTTGTTTATCGGGTAAGTGCACTGGTCTGAAGGACCATTTACAGGCATGACCCGTGCCAGAAGGCACAAATACATACAAGAATCACAGTGTTGCTACAGATAGAAATACAGTGCAACAAAACAGCAATAACAACTAGATAACAGTACAATATAGGCAATGTAGGCAGTGCAGGTACAGGCATAGCACATAGCAAGTAACACAGTAGTTACAATACAGCATTAGTAATTAGGGACAAAGCAGGTAAGGAAAACAGAAGAGAGGAAGTAGGTGAGAGCATAGAAAAATGGCTTCCAGATAGGGAATGCAAATAACAATAACAAAAGGCGGGAGTAAGTCCACTTCAAGAGGATAGCTAGGGTAACACAAAACCCAAGCCACAATCCCCCCCCCCAGAGAGGATCCTTGGTTAGCCTGTGACCCAACGGGGGAGATGGAGAGGAGGAGGTGGGTGAGAGAAGGGGAAGAGGTATAGGGAACAAAGAAGGGGGGGGGGTTACCAGTGGAAGCAAGTGCAGGTGTCTTGGGCAAGGAGACAGGATTTCAGGTTCAGCTGACCGGAGGGGGCAACTAAAGTGTTCACTGTGTACATCCGGAAGACTACCCCTGGGGGTTCAAAGTTCTGCCAGCATGTTCTGCATCCATGTGCAGCTGACTTCTTATCAACTTCCTAACCTTGTACAGCCTATTATTAGAAAAGTCCATGTCTCCTATCCCTTCTCTCTCTGCACATTTGCATATAGATAACATAGTAGTTCCCATAACCAGCAGTTTGTATTATTTCCCTAACTCGGCAGTTTGTATTACAAGCAAAGCTAACAGTCCTAAAAGGTGGTAAATGTCCATGAAGCTTCCTTAATAACTAACTACAGTATAGCAGCATGTAAACAATTGGCCACTCAACAATTCTAAAAAGCACTTAGCACTAGCAAACTAGTAACTCTCTAACAATGGATTTCACTAAAACCTAAACTTTAGCAGCAAATACATTTCTATCGTTAGCAATATACATATAGGGAGTGAATGTATGACAGTGTGTATATGGCAGATCCCAAGCAGATACTAACACTCTTGACTGACATTCACAAAGGAAACTTAATTCTTTTTCATGAATAACTCTTGTAAGTCTCTTTCACAGACCTGCTCAAATTCCTTATTGTGATAATAGTCTTATCCCAGAAGAAAGACATTAATGAGTTTCTGTGGACAAGAGGATTCGATTCACTACCACTTACAATAATTAAGCAAAAAGCCCTAATGCTCTGTATAAAAATTGGCACATTATACAGGTTGATATCAACTTTGGGCAACAGTACTGAAGAACCTCTCATTGTGGTATATAACAGAACAAAAAAACAGGGAGATCTTCTATCCCATTCATTACAACCTGTGCAAAAACAGAACAGACCAACTTGGCTGGGTCCATCTGTAGTCTGCAGTTTCCCCCTGGCCACTGCAGGTATTGTAAATACATAAAAAGTGTATAGCCTCTGTAAACAAGATCTCTGGAAGGCAGTATGAAATAAGCTATTGATAACTTATGACACCATTGGCATCATACATGTGGCTAATTATAGCTGTCGACTCCACTATGTGGACAAAAGGATATGCTTTCTGAAACAAAGGGTGGGTGGGGGGACACGTCTGTGATATTGACACAGAAAATGTGAAAAATATGCAGGGTGCACATATTAAATTTACAAAAGGCCAAGAAAATCATGGCTGTATATTTCAAGGGATAAAAAAATAAGTTTGAACCCCAGGGGTAGTCTTCTGGATGTACAGAGTGAACACTTTAGTTGCCCCCTCTGCTCTAAATAAGAGGTTAAAAGATTCTGGCATTACTTTGATTTTTTTGATAGAAAGGAGTAGCTGCTTGAGTAAACTTCCAGACATAAATCAGATTTTAATATTTTTCAGATCTTTATGGACACAGAAATCATATGTCGGCTCCATTTTGGTAGTATTTGGCACCTAATGGCATATTTTGACTTAAATGTCATATTGAATGCTTTGGTAATACATGAATGGACATTTGACTCTATTAAGTAGCTCTTACTGGAGTCACATTTTAACTTGGTACTGTTTTGAAATCTTACAGATGGAACAGTCTAGTAACTGTTTGAAGGAAATTAGAGAAATCAACCCTTTTCCCCTTGCAGACTTGTCTCCCACAAGGTGTACTGAATGACTATGCATCTAAGTCAGGTAAATAATTTATCTGTACCTAATGAAATGTTTTCTGTATTTTGTTCAGGACCTCACCTCTGTGCATGATTGCTACCACCTACCATGATTGAATCCAAGCTTATACTGATGCACCAATATCTCGAATGAAACATCTCAAGTTGACAGCCATTCTTCAAATCCCACCACGATTGCAATAAAACTGTCATCTAAAAGTGGCCTTCTGTGGGGACTTAATGCCATTTTTTAATTTTTTTTTTTATTTATTCATGTTTCGGATTACACATTTGAGCCAACATGGGTCTTTTACAAAGGTTCCACATCAAGGACGACTGGACAAGTAAAGACAAGACAAGTAAAATTAATAGCAGATTGAACATTACAGTATATGACTTGAACAGGCAAATTAAATAGCAGGTAGGTATTACATAAACAGTATCAGTACATAAGCAGCCAGAGGCTTTGCCAAGAAACAAATAAGGAATTAAAGATGTGACTGAACTCCATTCAATGTAAACAATAAGCTTGGAGAGATTTATAAAGGAAATAAGTGCACTTATGAGTGAGAAAAGGAACAGAGGAAGTTTAGGGTGAGGACACAGCAGTAGGAGAAATGGGCAGAGTTCAGGGGAAAGGGGAAGGGGCAGGTGAGAGGGGAAGGGGAGGGATTTGGAGTGATGTAGTGCAAGGTGCAGGTGGCAGGGAGGAAGGAGAGGAAAAGGAGAGAGAGTAAGAGACAGAGGGAGAGAGGGAAAGGAGAGCGAGATAGTGAGAGAGAGAGAGTAAGAGAGAGAGGGAGTGAGAGAGATATGGGGAGGGAGTGAGAGAGAAATAGAGAAGGAAAGAACTAGTAGGGGCAGTTATTGATACAGGGGCCATGGGGAGGTTGGGAAGGCTGACAAGGGAAAGCGGCATGGGGAAAATCCGGGAGTGTGAGGGTAGAAGGGAGCATGACAATTCAGGGGAGACCAATGAGCATGCAGAGCATTTTAGTAGAAGCAGTCACAGTTGGCACTGGCCACCAGATGCTGTCGAAGATTGTGCTTAAAGGGGGTAAGGTTCGAGATATTTGGTGATATCCACAGGAAGTGAGCTGAACCAGTTGGGGCCCTAGCTTTGAAGGATCACTGCCCTTGTGAGGTCCAGCAGTGAGAAACAGAGAAGGGTTGGTTTACAGAAGTCCTGGTGAGGTGAGTGGTGCAGTGAGGGGACAGTATAGACTGGACCCCCGAGGGCAGGAGTCCTAATGAGGCCTTCTTTGCAAGAAGGCAGGTCTGATACTTTATTCTGCCAGATAGCTGTAGCCAGTTTGCCTGCTCGTATACGTCAAATGTGTATGTGAGTCATGTGGCTGAGGTGAAGAGCCAACAGGCCTTATTTAGGGCTAGAGCTATACACCAGATGACAGTGTCAGTAGCAGATCCATAGACTATGAGGCCATAGTTAATTAGCGAGGTAACCGAGCTATGTATAGCAAATTTCAATGCTTCAGTTGTCAAACAGTGCCTGTGTCTATATAACAGTCCTATTAAGTAATTATATAAATATATTATTAAGGTATTAAGAGTTTGGGCAATGTTATGAATATGCATGGCATATTATAGTGTGCTGTCTAGGGTCACACCCAGGTATCTGAAATGGTCTACCTGTTCTAATGCTGAGCCACCGCTATTTTTGATTAGCAGTTGCTGAAGCTTGTGCTTGCTGTGTGTGCCATGAAACAGCATAGCTTTCATTTTTGAGTAGTTTAGGATGAGCTTGTGCGATCTGAACCAGGATTCAACTTCTGCAAAACCTCGTTGCAGTTGCTGCTGAAGAAGATAGGTATCCAAATGGATTGTGAAAATGAGTGCATCATCAGCATAAAGGAGAATTCTGTCTTGGCATAATGCAGAAAGCTTGTTCACAAAGATGCTACATAACAAGGGGAATGCCTGACCGGACTAGGCAGGAGGACGAGACGGTTTCACCTATTCTGACCTGCTGGGAGCTGTCACTAAGGTAGCTTTGGAACAAGCTGGTGGCATCTGGTGAAAGTCCTAGGAAAGATAGTTGTCTAGTCAGTAGGGAGTGGTTGACAGTATCAAACACCTTTGTTAGGTCAATACAGGAGGCGCCGACCAAGTGGTTTTGATTTAGTGCTTGGTGGATGTAGGAGGTGAGGTCAAAGAGTGCACTGCTGGTGCCATGCCCCTTATGAAAGCCATGCTGCAGTGGACACAGGAGGTCATATTTTTGGAGATATTCAGCGAGTTGGTCAGCAACTATCCTTTCCAGTGCCTTGGAGAGTGGGGGTAGGATGGAGATTGGTCTGTAGTTGCTTGCGAGAGTCACATCACCACTTTTGTGGATAGGGGTCACCATAGTGGCCTTCCATTTAGCTGGGAATTGTGAGTGCATAAGAGAGCGGTTGAGAATTTTAGTTAGGTGTGGCAGGACTTCATCAATGGTGAGGGCAATGAGCTTTAAATCCAGGGAGTCACCACTGTGCCTAGCCTTCCCAAATACTTTGAGTAGGTGATTTTTGGCTAGCCCTTCTGACAGAGCCTTAAAATAAAGTGGGGGGTGTTACTGAGTTCCATGTGGGCTGACAGGATGGGTAGCAGCTTGTGCTGGATCGAAGAAGTTAGGTGGGAGCACATGACTTAGGTCTGAAAATGTGGTGTTAAAGGCGTTGGCTATGGTTACTTTATCTGAGGTGATCACACCATTAATGTTTAGCATTGTTGGTGTGATTTTGGTGCTTTTTCAAGTGACATCCAATAAGTTGCCCTAAAACTTCCTCCCATCATTCCAGGTGCTAGCAGAAGCATTCCTATAGTAGTTGGCTTTCACCTGACAAATGGCTCTAGTACAGGAATTCCATGCAGCTTTGTTGGCCTGGGTGTCAGCTAGTGTGTTAGTAGCCTTTGCACAGTACCTCAGCTGGGCTCGAGCTTTCATCTGTTTGAGTAGGTTAAGGGTCACCCACAGGTTTATTGTTCCCCTGACCTTACACTTTTTGAACAGGGTGTGAATATCACATGCTGAGTTGAAAGCAGTAATAAAGTAATCAAGGGCTGAGTCCACATCCTGTGCAGTGTAGATTGGAGACCAGTCGAGTTATCGTAGGTGTTCTTTAAAGGGGCCTAGGTGACCTGGCAGGAGGACTCTGATAACCATATTTTTTTTTTTGGGGGGGGTTTGTGGAATTTGTTCAAACAGAAGGATAGGATCAGAGAATAATCACTAATGGTGTTCGGGAGTGCTTCCATTTTAGAGATGTGTTCTGGCCAATTGGTAAGAACCTAATTCAGGAGAGTGGAGGTTCCTGTCCTGTAGTTTATCTTGGTCAGTGACTGTACCATTTGTACACGGTTGGCAGCTGCCATGGCATATTTATAGCAGTTTGCACTGGGGGTCAACCAGTTGACATTAATGTCCCCCATCATAATAAGTTCTGTGCTACAACCAAAGACGTTGATGCAGTTGAGGAGAGAGGGGAGACCCTGATTAGCCGGTTTGGGTGGGATATACACTGAGGCAATGGTCAGTATCTAATTATGAGTGCCAAGCAGCACCTTGGTGGGTAGAATCTGAATATCATTCCCTAGGCTAGGTAGGGTCACGACATGACCCTTGAGTGACCTCTTTTAAGTAGAGAGCACAGACTCCTCCTTTCTTTGTAAGCCTGTCTTGACAGTACACTGTGTAGCCAGGTAAGGATATAGCAGAGTCAGGGATCTTTGGGGTCAGCCATGTCTCAATTACTGATAGTAGGTCCAGGTTGTGTTGGGAGATCCAGGCAGAGAGGGTATCTAATTTCAGAAGTAGGCTGCAGATATTTATGCTTGCCAAAGAAAGAGTAGCAAAGCTATCGGATTTCTTGGGTGTCAATTGGGATGGACCTGGATTCAGATGTATATTGCCCAAGATAAGCAACAGCAGTAGAATAAGACATTTGAGAAAGACTTTTAGGTATTTTCCTTGGTGTAAGTGTATCCTCTCTTTCAATGCTTTTTTCCTAACTTGGTGTACGGTGGAGGTTAATAGTAACATGGGGCTAATGAAAAAAGTATTAGTTCTAGGGAGAAGGAAGAGCACCCAGAGGTTGTGTAGACCAAGACAGGGTTACTTGTTAGGATTCAGATCCAGGTTACTAGTGTAGGTCCCACATACTAGAAGCTATTTGTTAATCAAAGACGTGGACATACCACGGGGGTGCACTCTTATTGTGCCATTATGAGGTATTATGCCAAAAAAGGAGAGCAGGCCTAGTAGAAGATTAGCAGGCAGCATTGTTGGTTAGCAGACTATTGTGGAATAAGTGATTCTCTGAGAGATGGTGCGGCCCTTTAAAAGAAAGGGGAGCAAACTGAGAAGAAGTCAAGTGGAAGGGGAAAGTGATAGCAATGGGTGGGACTTAGTTGTATTTAATAGACATCGGGGCCGGGGAGGTTGGGCAGGAGAAAATACTACTATATCTGTAGCAGCTAAGAAGCAGGCAGAAACAGTAGCATGACAGAGGAAACTGAGTATACAGGCCTACGACTGGCCAATCAGGACTGCTGTGGTTCGCGTGCAGCCAAACAGGAGCAACCAAACAAGAGAGTGCCAAGAAGTGAAAGTCTGAGAAACCTCAGGACCGTACCTTGCAGTGGGTCTCCTTCAGTGTCGGCAAGGTGATCAGAGGCGGGTGGCAGCATTTCAGTAAAGCTGACCTGCCTCGGTGAACTGAGAGCCCAAGTCAGGGGCAAGGGAGCTGTGGGAAGAGAAGGCAGAAAGGTTAGCCAGAAGTAGAGAAAGGAGGGTGGGGGTGGTGAAAAGGCAGGATCAGTGTGTGAGCTGCATGGGGTTGGGGTTGGGGTGGGCAGAAAATAAAGGGCAGATTGATCGGTGGGCAGGGCTCAAGGCTAGACAAAGGAGGGACTGGGACAGGGACTGGCAGTCAGGCGCTGTCCGAGGAGGAGGGGGTGAAAAGCTGAGAAAAAATAGCAGAAGTGATAAGGGGAAATAAGTACATGGAGGTTGGAGCAGCACCAGTAGGGGAGCAGGAGAGTAACGCAGAGTAGAAGTGGGGAAAGGTAGGCTTACCACAGTAGCACAGCTTGGGGTTTTAGAGCAGTTTTAAAGAAAAAGTACAGATACTCAGCTTGGAGTGCAAATCAGGTTCAAAGACAGTTCAAAATTAGATACATAACAATACTCCGAATTGGAGTGCAGTCATATTCAAAACAGTTACATTTTGATAAATAAAACAATTAGCCAGCAGCAGTGGGAACTATACATTCAGCCAGAAATACTATATCTGAAGCAGCTAAGCAGCAGGCAAATACAGTCGAAATAGCATGAGAGAGGAAAACGAGCGTGCAGGCCTACGGCTGACCAATCAGGATTGCTTGTGGTTCAGGTGCAGCCAATCGGGAGCAACTAGGCAGGAGAGTGCCAAGAATTGAAAGTCTGGGAAAGCTCAGGGCCGTACTTTGCAATGGGTCTCCTCTGGTGTCGGCAGGGTGAACAGAGGCGGGCGGCGTCTTAATAGAGCCAACCCACCTCAGAGAGCTGAAAGCCAGAGTCACAGGCAAGGGAGCTTGCAGTGGGTCTCCTCCAGTGTTAGCAGGGTGATCAGAGGTGGGCAGCAGCGTTTCAGTAGAGCCGACTCACCTCAGAGAGCTGAGATCCCAAGTCAGGGGCAAGGGAGGTTGCAGCAGGTCTCCTCTGGTGTCAGCAGGGTGATCAGAGGTGGGCAATGGCATTTCAGTAGATCCAACCCACCTCAGTGAGCTTAGAGCCCGAGTCAGGGGCAAGGAAGCTGTGGGAAGAGAAGGGAGAAAGGTTAGCCAGAAGTAGAGAAATCTCAGACTATAGCCATGGAACATTGTTTTAACTCAGTGGGCTCGATTCTCAAAGGTTGGCACATGATTCTGAAACAGCAGCTTGTGTTGATCCCTGGTGAACCTGGGACCCTTTGCCCAATTCCCATATGGAAGGGGCCCCAGCAACAAACACCTACAGGTTATGTCAGCCACCCTGTGTGCCACACATGTAGCACACTGGATGAGTTTGATGGAGGGTGCAGTATGGTGGTGTGTACCTCCAACCCCACCACACAGCAGAGAGACAAGCAGAAGTCCTGGATATGCTAATGCAGGATTCATTCCCTGAGGGGGGACAGGTGGCAGAAGGGGGGTATGGGGCCATGCCCAGGACTTCCACGGGGCTGCCACCAGGCATGCCTGCTTCAAGTCCAGTAGGCAGGCAGGTCACATGGCAGGGTACCAGGTTGCAATGTCCCTGATGCGGTTTGCACCTGGCCACACAGTTGCAGTCCTCTGCTGTGCATGTCAGACAGCTGACCACTTGTCCAGGCACCAGGCCAGCCCCTGCTCCCACTCAACACTGTCTGCAGTGGTGGCACAAGGACTCTTAGACCACCTGTTGGGTGATCTAAGTCCTGGAGGGTCCTGCTGGCTGTCAGAATCCCGTTTAAGCGGATGCTGCAGCCTGTGTCTGCTGTAATCCCCCTAACACCCTGGTGCACCCCCCACCTTGGCGCATGTCTGGCACATGGCCAGTCTGGTGCATGGGACCTTGGTGTACCATAGTAGGCCTTCCAGGATCGAACACTCCACAAGTTTTGACACAAGGTGCCCCTTGCATCAATTCTGTTTGATACAGGCACCTTATGTCAAATATAGACTTTTGAGAATCAAGCCCAGCACTTTTTAATTAACTTAGTATTCTTGGCAGAAAGAATGTATTTTGCTTTCTGCATTGGTCACTATGAATAGTGTGATGATGTTATACCCTCACATAGCCTAAAAAAAAACACCTGAGTTTGAATTGTTACCATTGATTAAGTGCCTTTCAGGCATGAAATGCCATTGGGTATTGTTTACTGCAGGCTATGGGGTTGTGAGCACCTTGGGGGCATGCCTAGGATGATTTTAGTATCTTGATATTTATAAGTAAATAAACCCCTTCTTTACTTGCATTTTTTCTGTGAGCTGATCATTGTGAGTTTGAGGTTTCTATGATTTGCACCTAAAGGTTAACTTACTACCTCATTTGAAAGAGATTTTCATGGGCTTTCAGACTGTGTCAGCCACTGTACATGAATGTTTCCCTTTAATTATGTTTCCCCTTGTACCATTTTCTGAGTAAACAACTGAAAACATGAAAATGAATAAAGTTTTTACGATTATCTTTTTCATTCTCAAAACGTACATTATACTATACCCTTTCAGAGCATTGGGATGGGGAAAAATGTTATTGCATTAAACAGAGAAGTGCTTTATAACATTGTAAAATGTTGTCCTTTTGGCATCTAAAGGTGAGATCCTACTGCTGGGGGATTTCAATATGCCGGACGTGGATTGGACCACCCAGGCAGAGGCTTCAGCCAGAAGCAGAGCCATTGTAAATTCTTTGCAGGGGGTAGGTCTCAGACAGCTGGTGCATGATCCCAGCAGGGACAAGGCGATTCTGGACTTGGTATTTACCAAAGGGGACAGAATCACTGAAGTTGGTAACCCACTCAACAGTGACACTTCAACAGCGAGGTCCCCTACAGTGACTACAGCACCATGCCGCTGTAAGGAACCTGCTGGAACCTGGTGTTGTCTGTCGGGGGTCCTGCACCCCCCCAAATCAGCTCTGACTCAGAGTTGATAATCCTAAAGTGGGGGGGGTGTGGGGGGTGCAGCCCCTAAGTGGGGGTTCGAGGGCAAAGATCCCCAAGAAAACACATAGTGTCATTGAAATCGCAGCCGACTGCAAAATGCAGTCGACCTGCTGGTTTCACTGTTGGGGCGTTTGACACAAATTTTGTCGAACACCCATCATTGATCCACTGAAGTCTGGTTGAAGGTCAGCTGGGGTCCGGCAACCACCACATAGTGTGGTTTATCATAGGGACAGGGACCCAATCGAGTCACACAAGGGCAAAAGTATTAGATTTCAGGAGGGCAGACTTCACAGAAATGGGTAGAAGCATCAGAGTAGCCCTGGGGTAGAGCGAGGTAGAAGAAGGGGTTGTGGATCAGGGTTTTACCATGTGGCAGCAATATCCCCCACAGTGACATCCCCCAAAGTGCCATGAGCATGCCGACATCCTCAACACCGATGCATCCCAAAACCGAACGGCAACACGGTGATAGCAATGTGAGGGGGGCTGTGCTCCCGTACACCCCTACTTTAGATTACTAATTCCACGTCGCACAGACAGTGAAGTTAGGCGCCTACCCCCAATCATTGCACAGTCTATCTCCGTGGAATCCCCATCGTTGCAATGTCCGTCGCTGTCGGGGTTTCACTGTGGGGGTGTCTCTGTACCGTCGGCATATGGTGGAGTAGTGGGGGAAACTGAAAGGTGCCATAGTGGATGTGACAAACAAATGTATCGAGTTAGTGTCCAAAGGGAAGAGAAGAAAGAAGCCACTATGGTTCTCTAAAGAAGTGGCAGACAAAGAAAGGGCCAAAAGGGTGAGCTTCAGGAAGTATATGGGGACTGAAAGGGAGGAAGACAGGGAGGTGTACCTTGAGTGTCTAAGGGAAGCGGCGAAAGCAGTTAGGAGCACAAAGGCATGGACAGAAGAAGGATTAGTGCAGACAATTAATAAGGGGGAACAAGACATTCTATAGGTACATCAGTGAAAGAAGGAAAACCAAGGGAGGGATTATAAGGCTCAAAGGGGAAGGCAGGGAGTACAAGGAGGGAGACCTAGACAAGGCAGAAATACTGAATAAAGACTTCTGTTCAGTATTCACTGAGGAGGGGGAAGGTCAGGAACCACAGCTGGGTAACAGATGCAAATGGGGGGGGAGTGGACACCGGTCTATACACAGTGCAGAAAGTTCTGGAAAAGCTCACAAAACTGAAGGTGGACAAGGCTATAGGACCAGATAGCATACACCCAAGAATATTAAGGGAATTGTGAGGGGAACTAGCAGAACCTCTGGCAACCTTGTTCACTAAGACACTCAACACAGGAGTTGTTCTAGAAGACCAGAAGAGGGCACATGTGGTCGTTCAGCACAAAAGTGGCAGTCAGGAGGAGGAGGTGGGAAACTACAGGCCTGTCAGCCTAACCTCAGTGGTGGGGAAGATCATGGAGGCACTGCTGAAAGAAAGGATCGTGGCACACCTGGAATCAAACAGTGCCCAGGATTTGAGGCAACATGGATTCAAACAGGAAGTCTGTGTCAAACAAATCTTATAGATTTTTTTGATTGGGTGACAAAGGAAGCAAATTTTGGAGGAGTGGTGGATGTTGCCTACCTCGATTCCAGCAAAGCCTTCAACAACGTCCCACATAGAAGACTGATCAACAAGATGTGTAGTTTGGGCATGGGGCACAAGATGATAAACTGTGTTAGTAACTGATTGATGGACAGGAGGCAGAGAATGGTAGTAAATGGGATCCAATCCGGGAAGAGAGGGGTGACTAGCGGGATACCTCAGGGATCAGTCCTGGAACCAGTCCTGTTCAATGTCTTCATTAGTGACATTGCAGAAGGGCTGGAAGGAAAGGTCTGCCTGTTTGCAGATGGCACCAAGATCTGCAACAGGGTGGATACTCTAGAAGGGGTGGAGAAAATGAGGAAGGACCTGGGGAAGCTTGAAAAATGGTCAGAGGTGTGGCAACTGAGGTTCAATGCAAAGAAGTGCAAAATAATGTACCTTGGAAGAGGAAACACTGGGGAGAGCTACAGGATAGGTGGAGGTGCTGATGATCACCAAAGAGGAAAGGGACCTGGGGGTTATCATTACTGATGACCTAAAGGTGTCAAAGTAGTGCACAAATGCTGCAGGGAGGGCCAGTGGCATGCTGGGGTGCATAGGCACAGGTATCACTAGCAGAAGGCGGGAGGTGGTGATGCCATTGTATAAAACACTAGTGAGGCCTCACCTGGAGTACTGTGTGCAATTCTGGAGGCTACACCTGTGCATGGACATTGATGGGGTAGAGGTGGTCAGAGAAGGGCGACCAAGATGGAACATGGCTTGCACCACAAAACATATGAAGAGAGACTAAAATACCTCAATATATACTCACTGGAGGTAAGTAGGGAGTGGGGGGAAATTATAGAAACTTTCAAGTACCTCAAGGGCATTAACAAGGTGCAAGGCAGAGACGTCTTCCAATGTAGAAGGAGTACAAGAACAAGGGGTCATGATATGAAATTGGAGGGGGGTAGATTAAGAGGAAATGTGAGAAAATGTTTCTTTTTTAGTTGTTTAACCAGGAATAGCACACTAAGCTGAAAGCTTTTTTACAGGTGTAACCTGGGAGCATAGGGAAGTTAAGTGAGTTGCTTAGGGTCACACAGTATGCAAGTAGAAGGGGTGGAATTCAAACCACGGTCTGGTCTGCTGGATGTCACCAGATTTGAAGCTCAGAGCCTTAAACCACTGCGCTATACTGCCTCCCAAGGCAAGGCAAGATCTTTGAGATCACGTGATGCAGGATCACGAGTAACAGCTCTCCGGATAGCTCCCGCTCGCCCTGTGTTACACTAGTTACTTTTTCCAATTTAAACAGCAAATTGTTCGGGTAATTGTGATAGGAACTCAACGAGCATCTGAAACTGCAGTTTTCTCCTACAACATGGAAGAAGAGATGCAGCAAGCTTTGCCCAAACACATGCCTCCTCCCATGCCAGAAAAGGCCAGCAAGAAATCTAGGCTGAAGCCAGCTTCTGCCGATTGAGCGGCCTCCCATTCCTCGGATCCAAATGTGCTCACAGAGAATTGCTTTCTGCTGGAATTCAAGCCTTTCAGGAAGGAACTCCATTCTCTGACCTCGGAGTGCAAATCTATGACTGCAGCTTTGAAGGATATATCTAAAAAGAGTGGGGGATAACGAAGTGTGCCTAATATCCATGGAGAAGCACTTGGACAAACTTGATCCAGAGATTGTGACAAACAGACAGAGAATGGCTCGCCTGGAGGCAAAAACTGAGGACCTGGAGGGGCTCAGCAGGCGTAATAATGCTGTAATTATTGGGTTGCCATAGAAGGAGAAAGGGTCAGACACTATTCTATTTGTCCAGAAGCTTGTGGCAAAGCTGGCAGGCCCCTCTCCGTATGGTGCTATGTACTCAATCAAGAGAGCTCACAGGTCGTTGTGCCCCATGCCAGCAGAGGGCAAGACCCCCAAGCCGTTAATCTTTTGCTTTCTAAATTATTTAGAGAGGCAACATTTCATAGCTAAGGTTCAGAGCTTGAAAGAAGTCAAATGGGGGGAGCCTACTTTAAGAGTCAAGCAGGATTTGCTGGTATCTCTTTGCCAGCGCAGAGCTCAATTTCATCCCGTCGTCAACAAACTGCTCCCAGTGGGGATTGCATTTAAAATGTTATACTCGGCAAAATTTCAAGTCCTGATGGGTGGTATCTGGTCTAGTTTTGAAGACCCAAAGGCTGTAGAGGCTAGAAACATAGAAACATAGAAACATAGAATTTGATGGCAGATAAGGACCGCTTGGCCCACCCAGTCTGCCCATTTCCCTACCTGATGGATAAGCTGCAGATCCTAGTTAACCAGCAGCCTACTTCTTCCTACCCCCAACCCCTAGAATTGCCTTATGACTGTCCCATGCATGCTTGAATTCCACCACTGTTTGTGACTCCACAACCTCCTCTGGAAGGCTGTTCCATACATCCACCACCCTCTCTCTGTGAAAAAATACTCAAATTACCTCTGAGCCGCCTCTTCTATCTTCAAATTGTGCCCCTTGTTCTTGCACACCTCTTTTTTTGAAAGATGCTACCCTCTTGGACTTTGTTGATTCCCTTGAGGTACTTGAAAGTTTCTATCATGTCCCCCCTCTCCCTCCTTTCCTCGAGGCTATACATATTTAGCTCCTCAAGTCTCTTTTCATATGTCTTCCGGTGCAGACCCTGCACCATTTTAGTTGCCCTCCTCTGGACAGCTTCCATCCTGTCTATGTCTTTATGGAGATTGGTCCAGAACTGCACTAGTACTCCAGATGGGGTCTCACTAGCTGTCTGTACAGAAGGATAATAACTTCCTGTTTTCTACTGGTGATGCCTCTCCTATGCATCCCAGTATCCCCCAGCCCTCCTTGCTGCCCTCTCACATTGCTTGCCCACCTTTAGGTCATCTGATATGACTACCCCAGGTCCCTTTCCATTTTGTTGTTGTTAGTATCTCACCCCATTGTGTACTCTTCCCCTGGGTTTTTGTTTCCCAGGTGCATTACCTTGCACTTCTTAGCTTTGAATCTAAGCTGCCGTACATTTGACCATTCCTCTAACCTTGGCAAGGCCCTTTTCATCCTTTCCACTCCACCTTGTGCATCAACTCTGTTGCAGATTTTTGTGTCATCTGCAAAGAGACATACTTTTCCTTCCAGTCCCTCTGCAATGTCACTTATAAAGACATTGAAGAGGACTGGTCCTAATACTGAACCCTGCGGTACCCCACTACTAACCTCCCTTTTTTCAGAGTGGACTCCATTTACTATTACTCTCTGTGTCCTATTCTCCAGCCAATTCTTTACTGAGGCTGTCATCTTGGGACCCACGCCCAGGCTGGCTAACTTGTATATTAATCTTTTGTGTGGGACTGTGTCAAATGCCTTGCTAAAGTCTAGGTAGGCCATGTCCACAGACCCTCCCTGATCAACTACTTTGGTCACCCAGTCAAAGAAATCTATCAGATTTGTCTGGCATGACCTTCCTGCTGTGAATCCATGTTGCCTTGGGTCCTGTGCCCTCTGGCCTCTAGATATTTAACAATTCTTTCCTTCAGAAGTGATTCCATCATTTTTCCTACCACTGAGGTTAAACTAACAGGTCTGTAGTTTCCGCTTCTGCCTTGCTCCCACTTTGTGAAGGGAATCACATCTGCCCTCCTCCAGTCCTCGGGTACCACCCCATCCTCCCATGATTTGTTAAAGAGGGTAGTCAGTGGTGTCACTAGTTCTACCCTTAGTTCTTTTAGAATTCTGGGATGAATCCCATCAGGCCCCATTGCTTTGTCCACCTTCAGTTTTAAGAGTTCTTTCAGAACCCTTTCTTCTGTAAATGGGCTGGTATCAACTTCTGTATCCAGAGTGTTTCTACTGTTTGTTTTAGGTATCTCCCTCTTCCTTTGTAAATACTGAGCAAAAATATTTGTTTAGTATCTCTGCCTTTTCACAGTCACCCTCTGCCCACCCTCCTCCCTTTATTAAGCCTCACTATCCTCCCTTGGTCTTCCTTCGGCTCCCTGATGTACCTATAAAGGTTTTATCTCCCTTCTTAACTGAGTTGGCTATCTTTTCCTCAGTTTGGGCCTTTGCTGTTCTGACTGCCTTCCCAGCTTCCTTTTGCTTTAACTGATACAGTTCTCTGTCCTGTTCCTTCTGTGATTCCTTGTACTTCCTGAATGCTTTCTTTTTCTCTTGAACCTTCACTGCCACTTCCTTTGAGAACCACAATGGTTTCTTACCTCCTTTCGTTTTGTTTATTTGCTTTACGCAAAGGCTTGATACCTCTGTGATGGCAGTTTTTATTATTCCCCATTGTTCTTCCACCCCTCCTTCCTGCCCATTTGCTAGTGCATTCCTTAGGCACTCACCCATTTTGACAAAGTCAGCCCTCCTAAAATCCAGTACCTTTGTCTTTGTATGGCTTGACTCTATTGCTGTGTTTATTGTGAACCATACTGTTCGATGGTCACTAGTTCCCAGATGACTACCCACTTCTACATCTGTGATCCTCTCTTCATCTCCATTTGAGAGAACCATGTCTAAGATTGCTTCCTCTCGAGTGGGCTCCAATACTAGTTGTCTAAGGCATGCCCCCTGTAGGGCATCTAGAATAACCCCACTCTTAGAAGTGGCTGCTGCAACTGCACTCCAGTTAACATCTGGCATATTCAGATCACCCATCAGCAATATCTCCCCTTTTCTGCCATTCTAAGTATACTTTTATCATTTTGTCCATTTCCCTCCCTGAGAAGGGGTTCGCTACAACCCTGTGTGTATTGTGGTGCTATCTGTCGGTCTCCAAATTTACCCACAGTGCTTCTTCTCCTCCCTGTTTGCCCTTTTGGTCTGTTGCTTTGATTCCTTCCCTTATGTAAAGAGCTACCTCTTCCTCTTTACCCTCCCTGTCCCTCCTGTAGATAGTGTATCCTGGTATGTTTACATCCCAGTCATGGTTTTATGTGTACCATGTTTCTGTGACTGCCACGATATCCTGATGTTCCTCCTCCATCAAGGCCACTAATTCAGGAAGCTTGTTACTCAGACTACGGGCCTTGGTACTCATTGCTCTCCATTTTTTGATGGCTTTACCTTCTGTTGCAGCATCCCCCACTGACCTTTCTACCTTGGTCTTTTTCTCATTTAGTACCCAGTTTTGTAGGAGGAGGCCGAGATTTTCCTGCTGCTTATCAGTGCCTTCCCCCTTGACCAGTTTAAAAGCTTGCCAAAGAAGCATTTAAACCGATTGCTCAAAAGACTTGTTCTCTTCCTGGACAGATGCAGACCATCCTGCCAGTATAGGCTGGTGTCCCTCCAGGTGGAACCCCAGTTCCCAATGAAGCCAAACCCCTGTGCTCCACACCATTTTTCAACCATTCATTAAACTGCATGGTGCAAAATACCTGCCTCACTCATGCCATTGACAGGCAGCACCTCTGGAGAAGGATACTGTGTGTGCTACTTGTCTTAGGCCCCTCCCAATTCTACAAAGTCCTTCTGCACTGCTCTACCTCATGATGAGCCAAGTCATTTGTCCCTAGGTGGACAATGATGTCCAGCTCAGACTCTGCAGCTGTTCCCGTGATCCTGAGGATGCGCTTCCTGTCCCTCCAAGCCATGGCACCAGGCAGGCACCTTACTCAGTTTCCCTGCTCCCCCAGTTCTATCCCCTAATAATTGAGTCCCCACCAGGAGCTGCTTCCTTTCCTTGTGGTGTCCTCTGCCTCCTTTCTGTGGGCCTCCCTTGTGACAGCTGTCCTCAGCCTCCTTAGTCTCCTCTGTGGGTGCATCCATAGGGGAGCTATGCTCCCCCAGAATGCTGTATGGATTGTGGAGTGGAACAACTGACTGGGTGTGCCTCAGTTCCACCATCCTCACCCTTCCTGAGCCCACTGTGGTCCAACTGCTGTATTTTCTTCTCAACCTCTGAGGTAGTGGTGGTGGCTCTGGTGCTCCCTGGATGGGGGAGGTTCCCTTCCTACCATCCAGTGTGGCCTGGGGGAAGGTTCCCTTACTACTGTCCAGCATGGCCTGAAGATGGGAAACTTCCTCCCTCAGGGCAGAGAGTTGTCTGCAAATAGGGCAGCATCTCAGCCTCCAGAAAGACTCCCGGAAGACTGCTGCCCCACAGCCATTACATTGTACTACTCTCCACATGTTTATCTACTTTTTTCTTTGTGTGTGTGTGTGATTTGTTTGTTATATAGAAATATATATATTATACAATGCCCATGCTTATCTTGTCAGTGCAGTGTGCTAGAGAGGATATGACAGTGATATGCACCTTGCACTCTTGAGGAATGATGTCAGAACCCCAGGTATAAAGGAACTATTTCCAGGGGTGGGTGGGGTGAGGGGTGGGAAGGAGTTGGGCCTAAACTGTGCCCTCGCAAAACAATCAGCTAAAAGCTCTGACCCAGCACTGCGATGAGTGCCTTCCTGTCAGCAAGATGCCCTACACAACAATTTGACAGAGAAAATACCCTGCTAATCAAACAGAGAAAAATTCAGACATCCAACTCAGAGACAGGTAACCCTGCCCAGCCCCAAAACAGCCTGGTGGTTTGTGCTCTGAGAGCGGTCAGCCCCAAAATAAGTCAGCTGTGCTTTACACTCTTCCTGCACTAAAAATCTTAAGAATTAAGCCAACTGATTGACTAGTGACACCTGTGATGTAAGCAGGCCTTTCAATGTAAGCAGGCTGCTGTCTGATTCCAATACACAAAATCTTTCAGTGACACCAGGGATAAAAACTTAACTACTCAGCCAGCAGGACACTTTTAAAATGTTGCAAAAATATCCCTCTAAATCCTAGGTCTCAACCCCAACAATCAAGCAAATTCAGTTGGCTCTCACTCCCTCTGGTTATAAAATTACTACACTTTTAATGGAATCCTGCAATTCTCTGCTTAATGCCAATAAGGAAAAAATGAAACTCTTTGTAGAAAGCGTAGCTCCCCTGTTTTACAATATTATGCCTTACCAAGTTTCCAGCTCCTAAATGAAGTTATAGTTTGTTCTTTGCAGTGTTGCAAGGTTCTCAGCTTCAGACAAATCAAAAGTCAGACTGACTGGCTTCTAACTGTGAAGGATGCCTAAAACAGCAGTGATGAACCCCACCCAGAGCCAACTGATTGACTAGTGACACCTGTGATGTAAGCAGGCCTTTCAATGTAGGCAGGCTGCTGTCTGATTCCAATACACAAAATCTTTCAGTGAAACCAGGGATAAAACTTAACTACTCAGCCAGCAGGACACTTTTAAAATGTTGCAAAAATATCCCTCTAAATCCTAGGTCTCAACCCCAACAATCAAGCAAATTCAGTTGGATCTCACTCCCTCTGGTTATAAAATAACTACGCTTTTAATGGAATCCTGCAATTCTCTGCTTAATGCCAATAAGGAAAAAAAAAATGAAACTCTTTGTAGAAAGCGTAGCTCCCCTGTTTTACAATATTATGCCTTACTAAGTTTCCAGCTCCTAAATGAAGTTATAGTTTGTTCTTTGCAGTGTTGCAAGGTTCTCAGCTTCAGACAAATCAAAAGTCAGACTGACTGGCTTCTAACTGTGAAGGATGCCTAAAACAGCAGTGATGAACCCCACCCAGAGCCAACTGATTGACTAGTGACACCTGTGATGTAAGCAGGCCTTTCAATGTAGGCAGGCTGCTGTCTGATTCCACTACACAAAATCTTTCAGTGAAACCAGGGACAAAAACTTAACTACTCAGCCAGCAGGACACTTTTAAAATGTTGCAAAAATATCCCTCTAAATCCTAGGTCTCAACCCCAACAATCAAGCAAATTCAGTTGGATCTCACTCCCTCTGGTTATAAAATTACTATGCTTTTAATGGAATCCTGCAATTCTCTGCTTAATGCCAATAAGGAAAAAAAATGAAACTCTTTGTAGAAAGCGTAGCTCCCCTGTTTTACAATATTACGCCTTACTAAGTTTCCAGCTCTTAAATGAAGTTATAGTTTGTTCATTGCAGTGTTGCAAGGTTCTCAGCTTCAGACAAATCAAAAGTCAGACTGACTGGCTTCTAACTGTGAAGGATGCCTAAAACAGCAGTGATGAACCCCACCCAGAGCCAACTGATTGACTAGTGACACCTGTGATGTAAGCAGGCCTTTCAATGTAGGCAGGCTGCTGTCTGATTCCAATACACAAAATCTTTCAGTGAAACCAGGGATAAAAACTTAACTACTCAGCCAGCAGGACACTTTTAAAATGTTGCAAAAATATCCCTCTAAATCCTAGGTCTCAACCCCAACAATCAAGCAAATTCAGTTGGATCTCACTTCCTCTGGTTATAAAATTACTACGCTTCTGAGGGACGCCCTGCCTAACCTCTTTAGGGATCGCTGAAGGATCACTGAGGGGAGCAGAAGTGTCTGAGTAGTGTATACCTGTCATAGATTAGCTTCAGCTTTAAACCGTATATGAGGACTTCAGCACACCTTCTGATCTTGTTTTTTTCTTTTGCACTTAATCTGAAGATTTGTACCTGCATCTCTGTTTATCTGTGGAAGGATGGACCATGGTAGAATTCAGAGCCTGTTATATTTCCCCCGAGAACTCAAATAGCATGAGACACTCGAAGGTTTAATAAGAGCATATGGGGTTTTCTGGCTGGTTCACCCTGTGCAATTTTGGATACATGCTACCCGGAAATTGTATCCTGACTTTAAATTTTCTTTTTTTCATCAAGAGCTAACAACCTTGAATTTTTGAGGGCACAGAGCGTGCCATGGTAACAGGCATTTCAGTGCAGGATATCGGGGTGGCATACATACCACGTATATGTGGGTGTCTGGAATTTTCATTTACTGTACACAAGTTACTTGGACTACCCTATTTTGTTGGAGATAATTTTCATTTGACTCCAAATCAGGGGTTAGATATGTTTATAATTGCGGGCTCATTGGCATTGCGGCAGTGTGCTGTCAGTTTTTATTGCTTACTGATCCTCTTTTCTTTGTTCCAAGTGCTTGTTGCATTATCTACTGTCATAAGGTCTGTGCCATTACTGTTATGGGGTCTAGTTAGAGTAATGTGACATTAATGATTGTTTTGCTGTTTGGCCATTTGTGAGGGAAACATGGAGCGGAGGGAAGGGACACTGTTCGTTGAATCTGTTCATCACATACCAGAACAAGATTATGTTGGTGGAGAGGGGGGATGATACACTTTTCAATTGGATCCTGGGAAGTAAGGGTTCTTGGGGCAAAGGGACTGTTGGGTTGTACTGCTTTGTTTTATTTCAGGGGTTTTGGGGGCTGGGGTTGGGGGGTAGAATGGGTGGGTTACCTCGGCTTGGTTTTCAGAGTGCGGTGGGGTAATACTTCCAGCTTGGGGACAGGACATGCTAACCAAGATGTTTCAGATGGTTGGTAGTACGAGATTGCTTACCTGGAACATTAAGGGGGCTAGGAGGAAGGTTAACACTACCAAGTCCTGAAACATATCCAGCATCTTAAAGGTGCTGTTACATTTTTAAAAAAGACCCATTTACTGGAGTCAGAGGGCACTCTATTCAGAAGGCAATTCGTGGGCCAGATTTTTAAATGCAGGGAACAGTGCACAAAGTATTGGGGTTGCCATATTGTTTGCCAGGAATGTTTCTTTCACTTGTGAACTCTGCATAAAAGATCCCTGTGGAAGGTATATAATTTTAAAAGGGGTACTGGACCGCACAGAGATGATACTATGCTGTGTGTATGGTCCTAACCTAGACTCCCCTGGGTTTGTTTTTTTTCTAACCTTTTGTCCTCTCTGGTGCCTTTTGCTTCACTTCCACTGATTTTAAGAGGGGACTGCAACCTGTCTTTTACTCCAGATTTGGATAAGTCAGGGGCCAGAAGGTCAGTTCTATCCCTTGCACAGAGGGCCATCAGGGATTTGGTTGACCAATTTGGTCTGGTTGATCCCTGGAGGGTCCTGCACCCTTCCTCCAGAGAGTATACATTTCACTCGAATGTCCATGGCACATCCACCAGAATTGATTATTTTCTGATTACTCATAGTTTGCTCCAAGGGGTTATGGACAGTGCTATTGAACCAGGGGTTATTTCGGACCATGCAGTGGTGTGGTGTTTATTAAACATTACCCCCAATGTCCCCATAAAGACCAGCTGGAAACTGAATAATCAGTTGCCGAAAGACGAAAAAGTTATACGAGACATCTCGAAGATAATAGAACAATACACAGAGACTAACCTCAACTCCACAGGCAGAATAGATTTAGAATGGTGTGCATTGAAATGTGTCCTGAAGGGGGAATTGATTCATATTGCTTCTTATAAGAAATGGGTTAAGGAGCAGAAGACTCTCGCATTGCTTAGGGATATACGCCAGCTAGAAAGTGCATTATCGCCCACAACCTCAAAAGGGGACAGGAACAGACTAGTGGGACTGCGGGCTCAATGTAGCTCCCTCCTACTAGAACAGGCTGAATATGCAATACTGTGAACGAAAACCACGTATGTGGATCAGGGTGAGAAGGCAGGCAGGTTGCTTGCCCTCCAGTTGAAATCCCAAAAAGCTTCCAGGATAGTCAAAAGCATTAGGTCTAAGCAGGATGACTCCATCCAGTTAAATCCCAGAGGAATAGTTTAGGAATTTGCTAGCTACTATCATGAATTATATAGCTCAATGTCCAACTTCCCGGGGAAGCAAAAGATAGCAGATTACCTTGCGGCCATCCCCTTGCCAACGTTAACAGAGTCCCAGCAATCGGAATTACTGGCCCCTATTAATAAATCAGAGATAGGTAACACAATAAACTCCCTCCCTCTTGACAAAGCTCCTGGTCCTGATGGGCTTTCCCCAAATTTTTTATAAATCCTTCCAAGAACAACTAACCCCTTGGCTAGTTAGCTTATTTAAGAGGTTTTTAGAGGTGGAGGAAATAGATGATAGCTTATTGGAGGCCCTGATTATTGTCCTGCACAAGTCAGGGAAGGACCCGGAAAAGGTAACTAGCTACAGGCCCATCTCATTACTGAACTATGATATTAAAATCATAGTGAAGCTATTGGCCCACTGGATGGCTAGGGTTCTGCCCTCCATAATCCAGCCAGACCAAGTGGGTTTTATGAGGGGCAGAAACTCATCAGATCATTTGTGTAAGCTGGCACATATTTTCTCCGCGTCCAGGGACTCAGACACTATGGTGGATTTGCTGTCCCTGGACGTGGAGAAAGCTTTTGACAGAGTGGATTGAGAGTTCCTATTCTGCTCGATGGAAACATTTGGGTTCCAATCAAAATTCATTGGCTGGTTTTCTTCCTTTTATAAGAGTCCAAAGGCCCATATTTATTGCAATGTTTTTTTTTAGAGAGGTTTTATCTTCACTCAGTGACTAGGTAGGGGTGTCCATTATCCCCACTTCTGTTTAACATATATTTAGAGCCCTTGCATTCTAAACTCAGGGAGAGCACCTTAATACCCGGTATTCCCCTACATGACCACGATTTCAAACTTTCAGTCTATGCAGACCACATCCTGCTTCACTCTTTCCACCCAATAGAGGCATTTGGGGCTGCCTTGCAAATTATTTCGGAATTTGGTAACTTCTCTAATTACAAAGTTGGATACTTGAATAAAAGCACAGTTTTTCCCCTTAACCACAGGTTGTTCAGGAATGACTTGCTGCACTTGGGTCTCCATTGGGCCTCTAAGAGTTTGAAGTACCTGGGCATTCACCTTGCTAATTCTGAGTCCCTAGTGCGGAAACTGAACCTTGAAGAAACCCTGCAAATCATACAGTAGGATTTTGCCAGGTGGAAATCCCTCCCTATCTCCCTCTGGGGACATATCAATGTAATTAAAATGAATATTTTACCCAGGATTTTCTATCCACTAAACATGCCTAATATCTGGATACCCCTCAAATGGTTCAGGAAAGTCCATTCTATTATTTCCTCCTTCATATGGTCAGATAGGCATCCTAGAAGAGCTTATCATAAACTAGCAGCCCCCAAGATCAGAGGGGGGTTGAGGCTTTTGCATTTTGGGGGTTATTATTGGTTCAGCAGGTCAATAAGTATTTGAGATGGTTAACCAGTGAAGAGACACTGGAGTCACTGCCATATGTACCACCCTGGTTAACTCTAGAAAGGAAGTTGATAGCTGTAGCAAGACTGTCCCCAGTTATGTTCTTACACATTAATCCCAAAAACCTTCCATCTAGTCTCTCCTACTCTGCTATAGCAGTTTCTGTGAGATGCCATGGCCCGCTCTGTACTTTTTTAAAGTATGACCACACACAAGACTGGAATCAGCCTTTGGTAGAAAATCCGAATTTTAAAATAGGTGGCAAACCAATTCCCAAATAGTGGATCCCCCAATTCCAAGCTGCTAAAGTTAGAGATTTCTACATTGATGGGGGGTGTCTCACAGTGGCCAATGTTATCAGTAATTTCTCCCTCAGCAGGGTCCAGGTGTTTAAGGTATATCAGGTAGTTCATCTTCTAAACCAGTTAAAATCCCAACTGGTTAAAGACGGGGGGGGGGGCAAGTGATTTCTTTAACTCCTTGGTGGCCATTGTTAACATTCCACATGCCATGTCCCACATATACAGTTCCTTTTGGACCTGATTTCTACTAAACATGATAGTAACCCCAAGTATTGGGCTATGCAGTTCCCGGATCCAAACATCAAATAGGACAAAATCTGGGAGGGGACGTACATTTATGTGTCTCAAGACAGGTTGAGACTTACACAATTCCAAATCCTGCAAGATATGTACTGGACTCCCTTCAAACTATTCAAAATAGGGAGGATTCCTGCTCTAATTTGTAACAGGTGTCAACAAGAGGATGGTTCCCTTAAGCATATTTTTGGGTTTGCCCTTCTGTTCATGCTTTGTGGACAGAAATCCAGGAGAAGGCGGGTCCACTGTTGGGACTTACAGAACGGTTCCAGATGGAGATTTGTCTCACTGGAGATTATTCCAGTATCAGGGTTATATTGCTTAGATATTATATAGCACTGATAGCATTATCCCTTAAGAAAGTTGTTTTAAGGCACTGAATGGATGCTCAGAGGATATCAATCTTATACAGAATGGCTCCAGGAACTATCGTTTAACTTGCATGCAGAACAGCTCAAAGCAAGCTTGGGACGCTCCTCCTCTAGATATCAAAGGATCTGAGCAGGGATGCATGCCCTTTACCTGCTTCAAATGGGTGTACACACAGATTAAGTGGGCAGTAGGAGTACTTCTCATTTTCTTGGGAATGGGAGATATTTATCTCCCTCTGCCTCAATCCAGTGTCTTCTCTAGAAAGGAGCATTGCCCTGTGAAATTTTGTGATTCTGGGGGTATACTCAAGCTGAGGTAGGGAGGGGGAAGGGGAGGATCAGTGGAATAGAGGGGGAACGAGTAGGATGGGTCGGCTTGGGTGGGGGTGAGGGCAGGGGACATGTTACTGTGTCTTATATTTTCCTGTATCAAGAGTTATGCTATACTGTCTCTGCAACAGTTTCATGTCATGGTTGGACTTGTTTGTGAAACTCAATAAATTACAAATTAAAAAAAATAATAATTTTTCTTCACAGAGAGGGTGGTGGACACATGGGGCCTGATTCTCAAAGCTTCCAGCATGGCACAAGGGGCTTGCGCCACAAAGAATGCTGCAAGGTGCCCCTTGCACTGAAAGATATGCTGGGAGCGATTCTCAAAGGCAACCCGCATTAAATGCAGGCTGCCTGCCCCAAATGGGGCTTGTGGCATCCCTGCGCCCTGAATTGGGCTGCGAAAAGGTGATAGGGGCCATGCAGCAGATGCAAGCTGCCACAGACCCATACTGCCAATTCACAGAAATCTCCATGAGGGAAAAATTCTAAGTTCCCTTAGACCAGCCAGGGCTGGTGTAAAGGGACTTAGAAAAATCTCCCCCAAGAGAGATGTAGCTAGTAATAGTGCCTTGGGACCCTCCTTGCCAAGCCCCATTGTGCCTCACATGTAAATACAAGAGTAGAATCCACCACCTGGATCCCCGCTGTGCCCCGCATTCATAATTCATATAGAAGACTCCCGCTCCCCGATGTGCCCCACATTGCAGTGTCAGTGGCTCAGCAGGTTGCACACTCACCTCTGAGGCCAGAAGATTAGATGGCTGTGGGTTCTATCCCCACACCAGGCGCTTGAGTTAACTTTCAGAAAAAGAGACATGCACGAACAAGGGGACACAATTTAAAGATAGAGGGGGGGTGGTTCCGGGGCAATGTGAGGAAGTATTTTTTCACAGAGAGGGTAGTGGGTGCATGGAACAGCCTTCCTGAGGAGGTTGTGGGATCTAAAACTGTGGGAGAATTTAAGAATGCATGGGACAGACATAAGGCAATTCTTGTGGGGGGTAGGAAGAAATAGGCTGTTTGCTAACTAGGATCTGCGGCCTATCCTGTAGGTAGGGAAATGGGCAGACTAGGTGGGCCAAGTGGTCGTGATCTGCCGTTAAAGTCTATATTTCTGTTTCTAATGTTAATATATATATATATATGTAAGACTCCACCCACCCAGATCCCTGCTGTACTCCACATTTATAATATATATAGAATACCCCTTCAGCCCAGATTCCTGATGTCCCCATCAGCATGGCAAATAAAAGAGCCCCTCACATTGGTGGTCCAGTGCCCCCACACCCCACTCCAGTAGGTAGTGCCCCCATCTCCAGACAGAACCAGGGACCGGCACAGCCCTCCTCACACCTCCACAGTTGGTCCCCAATTGAACAGTCAATGAGCACATACTGTAATGTGTACGCTGTTATTGATCATCAATGGGCATGTACACATTACAGTACGCGTTCATTGACAGTTCAGTTGGGGACCAGCCGTGGAGGTGTGAGGAGGGCTATGCAGGTCCCTGGCTCTATCTGGGGATTCAGTGGGAGACTACCAGCTGGGTGGGGGTGGGGGCACTGAACCATCAATGTGAGGTACCATTTTATGTGACACACTGATGGGGACATCAGGGATCTGGGTGGGGGGTTTCTTTATATTTAATCACTGTGGGGCACATCGGAGATCTGGATGGGAGTTCTTATATGTTTATTAACTGTGGGGCACATTGGGGATCGGGCGAAGGTCCCACATATATTTGATACTTATGGGCACAGCGTGGATTGGGGTGGGGGAACAGCTTACAATTGCCACAAAGGGGCCTGCAGCAAACCCTTCCGTGTACCTTGTATTTGCTGCAAGGCAGGGGTTGCCACAGGTGTGGGGACTTAGCTGCCAGGACCCCTCTTGTACCAGAATCTGGTGCAGGGTCCTTGGTGCAAGCTGCTGTTTACCACAGCTTGCACCACTCTAAGCCCCCTTTGAGAATCGGGCCCTATGGAATAGTCTGCCACAAGAGGTGGTGGGAGTGAGCAAAGTGGGAGGTTTCAAACATGCCTGAGACAGGCACAGGGAAATCTTGAGGGTGGAGGGAGTGATGAAAAACCACTGACCAGATAGGGTCAGAGGCCACATACAAGTACAGGGCTTACGGGCAGACTGGATGGGCCTGGTGGTCCTTATTTGCCAACAGTTTCTGTGTTTCTGTTTCAATGTTATGTAATGATGTAGGCATCAAAATGATAATGATTTTTAGGGCTGTGGGCAGAGCCTACAGCACTATTGCGATTGCTCAGTAGCTCTAAAAAGTGGCCGATCATGGCACCTTCCATGTGACTTTTGGAAGCATGTTTCCAAAAGCCCAATAGAGCTTGAACCCCTCAGCCATGATAGGCTGCTGTGGAATAACAGCCACACTATTTTGGCTATTACTTCCACATTCCGGTGCATGAACTGCGCTTGCGCAGTTCTGAGGGTGCCACCATGTTGCGAATGGCAAAATATCATTCATTATAAAGATGTTCCCAACATTGGTCATCAGCTCCATGGCATTCTGTGCCCCCCCCATGAACTCAACTGACACACTGGGAGCCCACTAAGGGAATTTTTCTGTGCCCCCTCCCCCAAGTTCATGTGGCACACTTGGAAACCACCTCAGTGTGCCCAAAGATGATCCCTACATCGGGGTACCCAATCCTCATATTGGCATCCTGTACAACCCCCCCATTCATGTGGCACACTGGGAGCCCACCCTAGTGTGCCAAAATATTTGTTTCTTTGTTTTTCTGTAAAATAGAAAATGGTCTTTCATCGGCGAGTTTTTTAACCCTGTAAAACAGAAAACGGTCCTTGTCAGGGCTGCAGTCCCCCTTCCCACCCTTCCACTAAGCATCCACCTCCCCACGCCCTACTCTTACCCCATACTTACCTCTGGAGGTTCGTGCTGTCATCTTCTCTGGACCAGGACACATCTGCACTCTTCAAGGCCCTACCGCGAACTGAAGAATCAAAGGTAAGCGTGCTATACTGCCATTCAATTGGATTTTCAACTTATGCTGATATCTCAGCCAGGTTTTGGAATTTTTGCCCACATTTTCAACATGGGGTTCTTGGGATCCCAGCTCATGAAAACTGTCACTGTCATTTTGTTTCTTGGTCCCAAAAGGTGATTTTGCAATCACTGCACGGAATCACCTTTTGGGATCAATTTCATGAAATGACAGTGTGATTGCTCATGAGGTGGGGTCTCAAAAAGCTCATGTTGCAAATTTGGTGAAAAAATTCCAAAAAATGACTGTGTTATGAGTGTGCGTTGCGCAGTTTCTACACACGCTCCCAACATCACCAATTTTTTATATTTTCTCTCCACATTTTTAACATTGCATTTTTTGCATACTTTCTTCAAAACGGTATAGCTGTCATTTTCCACAGCCTGTTCAAAACATGTTTTCGCACCTGTGGTGCAGAACATCGCATTTCCTCTGCAAAATCACCTTTCGGAACAAATGAAAAAAATGACACTTGTTCATGAGGAGGGGTCCATAAAGGCCTTGTTACAAATGTGGTGCAATACCTCTATAAAATGGCCAAGTTACACCTGGGCATGGAATAATTTCTACGCACATGCGTAGCTTTGGTCACTTGGTAGCTTTTCACAGCCCTGTGGGCTCTGGCTAGAGTTTGTTTTAACATGGGATGACCAGACAGTGCAACAGCAGTAGAGATGCTTGCCATGAGGGAGGCCCATGTTTGAACTCCAAGCCCAGAGCATTAATGTGGACAGGCAGGAGGTGGAGTAGCCTTCCAAAGTATGTGCTCCATTTCTGTGGAGAGAGGGATTCTGCCCTCACCACACTACTGCCTCCTGGTGATCCTTGGAGACTGTGGAGTGTCAATGATGACAGGACATTCACTAGTAGAGTTAACACTAATGAATCTTTATATTAGGAGTGGATCGTTGCTCAGTGTTACAGAGGGTGCAATCCAGGTAAAAAAAAGAGGGCTTACACTGGCAGATGAAGTCACCAGACCCCTCCTACATCTAACCATGTCTGTGTGAAGGCACACTGCTTGCCAAATATTAGATTCAGATTCCTGGACAACAGCAGGAAGGTAGGCTTTGTCAGACCTTGCCATAGGGAGCAAACCACAGAGTTGATATGGTACAACAGCAGTCCTTAATGGTGCGGTAGGTGGCTAGAGGTGGTTCCTCAGTTGGGCTTAATAGGCCCCTTGGATGAAGGAAGGAGGATTAATAGAGAGTCATTTAAAAAGAAAAAGGAAAATAAAAAATTATTTTAACTGATTGTAATCTTGATTAAAAAACCTAAGATCTATGAAAAGATGGCAGCACAATGATAGTTCTTTGTGGCTTCAAAATATTTGTGAATTCATTCACTATTACATACTATTTTACTGTATAATTTCCATCTGCCTAGTACATCACAGCTACATCTAAGCTTATATATTTTCTGTCCTCTCTTTTTCCTGGTTTACTGGGAATATTTGTTAACTCACTGGCAATCTGACTAAGGTAATCGACTCACATTTCATTACATTTCATGTTAATTAAAATTTTCATGTTAATTATTCTTTCTATGAATTGCACAAACACACATAGGAACATGCTCATTCACAGCACGCACCACATCCATTTGTCACCTACTTGTTGCTACTCAGTGTTTATGTGACCACAGTAAAACTGTAACTGCACACATGCATGCCAATGTAAGCAGATGATTAATAACTACTACAAAAGATGCTAGCAATTTAAAAGTCATACTAGCCACTTGCCTTGGGGTGCTGGGAGCCTCAAGCCATTGGTTGATGGGACTACCCCCTTTCACCCACTTAAAAAGTGACACTGATGTCAACAGTGGAAGTAGTCAATATTCTGGTTTCTTTTTATTGTCTTAGTAGTTCCCATACTCCTTTCCCTGAAGAATACACACACACACAAACACACACACACACACACACACACACACACACGCACACACACACACACACACACACACGTCTTGGAGGAATAGCCTCAGCCATAAGTCTATTCACTATAACTACACTATTGGAATGGCATGTGCAACTCGAAGACCTTGGCAGACACTTTGGACCTCCATGCCCCTTCCTGTGAATGGCCAATCCCCTTGTGCAGGGTGATGATGTATCTTCTGAGTTGGTGCCCAAGCCCCAAGAGTGGGAAGGTCATGTGGTCAGGTGGCAAATGACCACCTGCAATTATTTATTTATTTAAAAGTTTTACTAGGAAGGCATACAGAGCAGACTACTGCTCGATTCCAGATGCATCCTGGAGGAAGGGGGTAGGGATAAATACAGAGTACAGTAAACAAAACAACATGCAAGATAACAATAAATGCTATTATTATAAGTAGGTAGTTAAAGAAGATTGATACATACAAGACCAAACTAATCAGCACATCTGGTGTTGCTGCACTCGCAGTCTAGCCCAGTAAGGTTGGACTGTGACCCTCTTCCACCCAACCAAAGTCCAGGTCTTGCAGTTCCACAGACCTTATACCAGCCAGGGAAGATGAGCCCTTTGGAAGAATTTGACTCATTCCCCCTTCCCCAGTACCATCGATCTGCGAGACTCCCAAGCCATCATGTTACATGATGGTGGTGATTTTTCATCTATGCGATCATGTTTTATCCCATTGGAGGAGGTAGAAAAAAATGAAAAAAACCCTCTGAGGGAAAAGCTAGAAAACTGAGTCCCTGACCCCTAATGCAAACACCACAATTGGGTCAGCGGGTTCCCTGTTCTAACCTGGCCGACCCTAACCCTGCTTTTACAAGGGTGGCTTGGGTGGGTGATCTAAAGAGGGTGACCAAAGTTAGGGTATCTGCTGACTTTACCTCTTTTTAACCACTCACTCTCTGGCCCCTCCAGGTGACTCATACCGTGTAGGCAGCCCCCCCAGGGCTAAGCCATCACCCCCAAGGGCAGAAGCCTTCCTGCCTGTTTACAGGTTGCAGGAGAGGGGACATAGACAAGGGGACATCTGCTGCAATGCTTTGGCAGACTTTGTATTGTCTTAGTAGTCCCCATACCCCTTCTTCTGAAGAATACACACACAGGCCTTGGAGAAATGGCCACAGTTATTTGTTTGTTCACTGTAATTACACTACAGGAGTGGCATGCACAGCTGGCAGATCTCAGCAGACACCCTGGGCCCCTGCACCACTTCCCCTTAAGGACCAATCCAATTGTGCAGGCTGACTGAATGATGTACCTCCCGAGTTGGTACCCAAGCCCCAGCTGAGAGGAGGTCAAGTGACCATCCACATCTGGTGTCACCACACACCTAAGCAAGCCCAATAAGGTTGGACCACAACCCACCCAACTAGAGTCCAGGTCTTACATTCCTGCAGACCTCATGCAAACCAGGGAAGATGAGCCTTTCAGAAGAATTTGACTCATCCCCCCTTTTTCCCTTGTACCATCAGTCTGCAAGACTCCCAAGCCGCCACAAGATGGATGCAGTCTGACCCCTCCCAAGCAGCTCACTGCAAATGTTACTCCAAGTCCTGATAGAAAGAGTCCAACAGTGAGTCTCATCCCTTATCCTACAAATGTTTATTTATTTATTTAAAATTTGAGTCTCCCTCTGAATGCAACAAGTGGTTGATCATGTGGAATTTGCCTGGGGCTTTCTTGGGAACCAAGCCAATGGGTGACACCTTGAGAGTTGGCAGTGGTGGGGAGAGATAAGAACTGCTCACCCTGCCCAGCCACATCTTTTTCCACTTTTTCCCGTACCACTTGTGGTCTGTACCTTGTGAATTTCAAGTTCTTTGCCTTGTACTCTCGGCCTGGCTCTGCGTACTGATTCTAAATCCCACTGAAAACCCCTCCACTAGAAGGTGGGCTGCCTTGTGATTCAGGTATCAGTCAAACCAAGGCCTAATCCTCTCCAGCATTACCAGGGTGGGTAGATTTGTCTGCATATGGCTTACTGAAATTTTTGTGAAAGGGATGCTTGCCCCCTTCTGGAACTTTGGAGAGTTGTTCTGTATGAGAGGGTGGTGCTGCCCGTAGGTGACACATCTGTGATGAAACCTGCAGTGGCTTTTGGTGCAGCTCCCATATTTAAGTTAAAACATGTCTGGAAGGATGGACCAATGGTGTCATACCACCGCAGCTGGGGAATCTTAATGGGAAATACACTGTTTGTGTGGATGATTCCACCATTGTGCATCTCTTCAACTAAGAAGGGCATGTCAAGCTATGAGTTGTCCTTCATGGACCACCAGAATTCCTCATCATATTCCAGCCAAGTAATCCCCCCTTACACCTGTGTGCCAACATTATCCTGTTCAGAACAGATCTACACCTTTTGGGGATCATCTGGCCTATGGTGCTGGCAACAACTATGAACCTGCCAGCCAGTTGTTAAAGGTGCATTCGACTTTCAAGTTCTTCTTCTTCTGGTCATCTTTCTTCTCTTTGCTGTCCTTCTGCTCACCCAAGTAATTAAACAAGGAAAACATGTCCACATACTCCTGGTTCTGGAGCTGCTGTCAGACCTTATCAGTCAAGTGGGAACCCACTGGTTTTGTCATGCTGATGTAGTAATGTAGAACAGCCTCCATGACCACTGTCTGTGGTGCTGTGCTACCACCTGCAGTGCTTGGAGGTGCTTGGCCAGCCCCCTTGTTGTTGGCTCTGAACTGAAGCAGTATACATGATCATGATATCCATGAGTTTGTCCAGCTTCTCATTCACAGTGGATGGTTTCCCAATGCCAGTCTGCTTAGGGGAGGGTCCTGTTGGGTCTGGATCCACTAGAACTCATTTGGGCTGGGGGGAAGGGTTTCCCCCACCTCATCCACATCTGAATCTGAGCCTGAAGGAACTGATTTCTTGGGAGCTTTTTTTTGTGCTTGGCTGGAGGAGGCACCCCATGAGGTGCTCTGCTGAAATCCCATATAACTGTGTTTTTGAATTCCTCCTCTGACAGCTTTGAAACCATTGTCTTGGTCTTACTTTTGGGTGGTTTCCTGGGCACCATCACTGGAGTTGCTGCTGGCTCCTTCAGCATCTACTTTCACTTCTTCATTGCTCAGGTCCCCTTTGGAGCACTGGTTCCTTCTAGGTAGGCTTCCAGATATTCATGTCCATTCTTTTTATACATCTCTCTCTCAGCTGTGCCTCCACAGCCACAGTCACTGCTGCCTTTGTGAAGGTGGTCTTGCTCCTACTGGAGCTGAAATGACAAACAACTCCCCCCCACAGATGGAAGCATATGTTAATACATCTTGTCGTGTAACCTGGGTGTGTGGGGAGAGTACCTTGCCATGGACATTCAGCTATTGACAAATGCTCCCTCCATGCAGCTGGTAAATTGTTCTTTTTTTTACTTCAAGGACAGAAGGGTGGGGCTTATCACCAATTTATTTGTAATTTATAACTATTTGTTGTAACCAGGGCTTCAAGGAATCACCCCTTTTTCCCATTGTCTCCACATAATTTTTATAAGATGCTTCTGCTTAATTGCATTGCAAAATGTACTACCACTGAACCCATTAAAGTGTAAATAGAACCATGGACAATATTACACAGAAAAAACTAGGTCCCCCTATCTTTGGAGCAAGTGTCCCTCTAAAAGAAGTGATGCCTCCCCAGCTGAAAAGATAATGATTTTATAATGATGTATCATGAATGATCATTATCAGTTATGTTCAAACATCATGTTCAAGCCTCAAAAATCATCATTGTGATCATAATTAACAATAATGTTAATTGCAGACATAAGGGAGGGAATTGGGAGTAAGATGAGCCTGTTTGCTGATGATGCCAAAGTGGGGGCATAGGTGAACTGTGAGGATGGTAGAAGGGTATATCAGAATGACTTAAAGAGGTTGGAAGAATGGGCACATACATGGCAATTGGGGTTTAATGTGAATAAATGCAGTATTATCAACCCGGGTATTAGAAACCCTGGATATAGCTATCAGTTGGGGGGAGTTCAGTTGGCAGTTTCCACAATGGAGAAGGATCTGGGGTGATGACTGACACCAGATGGAACAATTCTGGGCAGTGCAGGAGGCAGCAGCTAAGGTGACTAAGATGCTAGGGTGTATATCTAGGGGTATATCATCCAGGAGCTGGGAGGGAATTCTTCCCCTATACAACTTATTGGTTAGGTTGCACATGCAGTACTGTGTGCAGTTCTGGCATCCTCGCCTAAAGAGGGACATTGCACTGCTGGAGAAGATACAAAGAAGGGTGACAAACATGATCTGTGGCTTGGGGGATTTAGCATATGAAGATAGACTGAGGGAGCTGAACATGTACTCCCTGGAAGGCAGGAAGGACAGGTGGGACATGATAGAGACCTTCAAATGTCTGAAGGGAGTCAACAGGGTGGCAGTGGAGGAACTGTTAAAACTGAAGGGGGGGGATATGAGAGGATACAGTCTAAAGCCAGTAGGAGGACGGTACAAAGGGGAGGTGCAGGGGCATTATTTCGTGGAGATGGTGGTGGTGGAATCCTGCAATGCACTGCCTGATGAGCTGACAAAACTGGATACCATAGTCAGGTTCAAGACAGGATGGGACAGACACAAGGTCTTGGTGAAGGCTGGAGTTAAGGAGAATGGCAGAGGCAGGTGGGAGGGTCAGTGGGGACAATAGGTTAAAGAAGGAAGGCAGCTACTATACTTTGTCAGTGAGCTGTGTTCGGGCAGACATGACAGACCATTTGGCCTAATCTGCTGGCATCTATGTATGTATGTAATAATTAAACATCGTTAAATGGCCGCCAATCAAAAACCATGAAGTTATGGAAATGGTGATTATGATTAATGATGATCTCATATCATTATGATTTTTAATGATTGCCCATGATCAAGATTACAGTAACAAATAAAAAAAAAATTCATTTTTCCTTTGGAGCCTATCTTGTATTTAGACATCTTTATTGAAATAATCACTTATGATACCTCTTGTTTAGAAGCCTACAGCTTTCATACAAACATACAAAAATACAAAAATTGCCAGCAGCAATAGGCCTTACAGTCTACCATGTCTGCTCGAATGCTCAGCTAGCAGCCTTTATTCTGCAGCTGCCCCTTCCTCTCTTGCCCCCCTTCCCTTAACCCCCCATCTTGCCCTGTCTCATCCCCTTTTGAAGCCGCCTACTGTTCTACTGTATACTACCTCTGCCGGCAGTGCATTCCACTTGGCCACCACCCTCTCTGTAAAAAAAGTGTCTTTGCATCGTCCTTCTGAACCTACTCCCTCCAATCTCATATAATGGCGACGGGGGTTCTTCCTCTCCCTAAGCTTGAAAAGCCCCTCCCTACAAGACTTGTTTATTCCATTCATGCACTTGAATGTCTCAATCATATCGCCCCTCTCCCTCCTTTCCTCAAGCGAGTACATGTTCAATTCCCTCAGCCTATCCTCGTAATTTAAATCCCACAGACCATTGATCATCTTCGTCACCCTGCGCAGCACCACCTCCAGTAACCTAATGTCTCTCTTCAGATAAGGGTGCCAGTACTGCAAGCAGTACTCCAGGTGTGGCCTAACCAGTGATCTATACAATGGCAGAATCACCTCCTTCCTCCTTGACGATATCCCCCTAGCAATACAACCCAGCATCCTGTTGACCTTTGCAGCTGCCTTTCTATATTGTGCCGAGTTATTCATTGCACCCATAACTAGCACCTGCAGGTCCTTCTTCTCTTCAGTCACCACTAGCTGCACCCCCCCCCAAGTTGGTAGCTCCTCTTAGAGTTTTTAGCCCCAAAATGCAGCACTTTGCACTTTTTCGCATTGAACCCCAGCTACCAGGTTTCTGACCAGTTCTCCAGCTTTGCCAGATCCTCCTGCAACTCTTGACAACCCACCTAGGTCATCCACCACCGCTCCTATCTTGGTGTCATCAGCAAACAGACTGATTTTGCTCTTGATGCCCACTGAAATATCCGCACTATAATAACCCAAACAGAACTGATGCCAACACCGAACCCTACAGAACTCCACTAGTCACCACTCTTGGGGATGATAGCTTCCCATCCACCACTACCACGTGCTGCCTTCCCTGCAGCCAGTTCACTACCCAACTCACTATTTTTGCACCTGCCCCAGTATCTTGTAGCTTCCCTTCCAGTCTTCCATGCAGCACCAAGTCTAATGCCTTACTGATGTCCAGGTACAGGATATTCACTGCATGGTCCTAGTCCAGTTGTCTAGTTACCCAGTCATAGTACTCTACCAGGTTAGTCTGGCAGGATCTGCCAGTTACAAAACCATGCTGTTTACTGTCCTGCATCCCACTGGACTCCAGAAGGGACACGAGCTTCTCCTTCAGGATTGCCTCCATCAGCTTACCTATGACATATGTGAGATTCACTGGTCTATAATTCCCTGGTTCATCCTTGGGGCCACTCTTATGGAGAGGCACCACCTGAGTCATCCTCCAATCCTGAGGAACACACCCTGAGTCCAGTGAGGCATTGAACAGGTCTGCCAATGGCCCCACCCTCTGTCAGTTCCTACAGTACCCTGGGATGAACACAATCTGACCCTGGCACCGTGTCCACCCTTAGTGCCCGCAAGCTCTCCTATACTCTATCCCTTGTGATTTCCCCCTCCATCACCCCCTCTCCCCCTGTTCCTGCCCTCAAACTTCCCCTGGGTATCTCCCCCCTTCTCTTTAGTAAATACAAAGCAGAAGTAGTCTTTTAGTACTTCTGCCTTTTCACCCTGCTTCCACCCCGATCCCCTCTCTCTTAATCCTTACTATATTGTCCTTACAGCTCCTTTTTTCCCTGATGTACATGAAGAATTCCTTCTCCACTCCTTGATGCCCTGTGCCAGCCTGAGCTCCTTTGCTACCTTGGCTGTTCTTACTATGCTTGTATGCTTGTCACTTCCTTTGCTTCCTTCAGGAAATCTTCCCTGTCCTCCTCCCTCCTTGTTTTTCTGTACCTCCTAAAGGTGGGTCTTTTCTTCCTTACCTTTTCCATGACTCCTTTGCTCACCCAGTTTGGTTTCTGTGCCCTAGCCTTCTTAGTATGGGCCTTGCCACAGGTCTTAGTTGCTTCCACTACCACCAGCTTTATGATCTCCCACCTCTGGTTAGTGCCCATACTTGATTTAGTTTTGGCCAGGTACTCCTTTGCTACTTCCCCCATCCTCTCAAAGTCTACCCTTCTGAAGTCCAACACCCTTGTGATGGATACTTCTCCTTCTTTTCCCAAATTCAATGTAAACCGTACTGAGTTGCCAGAGGTTTTTCCACCCTCAGTTCCCTAAAAATTCCCCCATCTGCTAGCACTAGGTCAAGGTCAGTGGTGTTCCCTAACCAGGTTGGTTCATCTGCATCAGGAAATTGTCCTGAAAGGCATCCAGTAATACCTGCTCCCTTCTACTGTTTGTGACGGGGTACTCCAATCCACTCCCGGCAGCTTGAAATCCCCAAAATCACAACACTTCTTTTTCTGCAGGTCCTCCCAATTTGACCCATTAGTTCCCTGTCTAATTCTTCTGAGTGGGGAGTCTGTACACCACTCCCAACCTGAGAGTCCTAGATTTGCATCCATAATGACTCTGTTCTGCCCTCTGCACATGTGCAGGGGGGCATTCCTATGAATGTGCCTTGCAGCCACATACTCAGCTAAGATGAGATGCCCATCTGCGGCTCAACCTGCAGATGTGCTGCACAAAGATAGACATATAAAAAGCATGCCTAAGTGCAGTTCACCCACAGGCAGAGAGCAGCATAGCAGCCATGGATGGAACAGTTTTCCTGATGGCAGTAGTTATGAGGGGAGTGAGAAGACAGGAGGAACAACAGTGTGGACTTTGAAGGGCCAGTAGGTGGTATACCCAGCAGAGAAGGTACTGCCCCCATTTCACATTTGACCACCTGAGTGACATGGAGATCATGGTCCAGTGCAGACTCAACAGGACACTGCTGAGACAGCTCTGTGAGCTGCTCCATGATGACCCGCAGGCACCAGCACACAGGAGCCATGCCAAGACAGTGGAGACAGAGGTGATAGCAGCAATGTGACTGCTCACCATGGACACCTTCCAGACGCCGGTAGGTGATGCCACTGCCATCACACAGTCCACCACACCCCATCTCCTCACCCAATTCCTTATCTCTCTGCTGCCACATGCTTCAGAATACATCAAATTCCCAAGTACAGAGGCAGAGTGGACAGAAACCATGCAGCACTTACACAGGGTGGCACACATGCTAAGCATGCTAGGGGCCATAGACTGTGCCCATGTGGCAATACGCACACCACCTGGCTCAGAGGGAGTGGCATACATCAACAGAAAGGGTTACCACTCCATAAACTGCCAGGTGGTGTGCAATGCCAGGGGGCACATTACCAATGCTTGTGCTATGCACACTGGAAGTGCACATGATGCCAACATCTGGCACCAGTCGGCCCTGTGCCACCAGTTTGAGAGTGAAGGATACCTAGTGTCCACCTAGTGGGTGAGTGGGGCATGAAAATGGGCCCACACAGTACACAGTGGCACACATTACAGTGTGCATAATCACTGTGTGGGAAACAAACAGAGCTCACCAAACAGGCAAGCAGCACCACGGGCCACGTGTGCCCACTGTACTGTGAACCACATGTGGCAGGTGTGTGCTGGGCTGGGGGGGGCATGTCCGGGGACACACACAGCTGCCACACATGTACAGGCATGCAGTGGCACAGGGCACAGGCCCGAAAGAGGTACTGCGGTGCTACAGAGAACCACACCTGGACAGGACAGTGGCTGTGCACCAAAAGGGGCAGGGCACGTGAACAGCAGGGCCTTGCCGTGGGAGGCCATGGCACGCCAGGCACGTGCCCTGCATGCAACATACATGCAGTGCACACACTGATGTGATGATGCGTGCATGACTTGAGTGCCATAGCATGGGAGAGTCAGGGTGGGGGCCACACAGAGCAATGACAGACATGCAGTAACATAGGGCTGTCGTAAACCTGTGAATGAATGACTGATGTACACTTAATGCTTTCTCGCTTCCACAGGTGACTGTGCACACCCCCTATGGCCTTGGCTGCTCACCCCATATGCCTGCCCACATCCGTGCCTGAGAACTGGTACAATGAGGCACATGCCATGACATGCAACATCATCAAGCGTGTGTTCGGCATGCTCAAAATGAGACTCAGATGCCTGTACAGGTCTGGCAGTGCCCTACAGTGCAGCCCAGAGAAGTCCTGTGGAATATTCGTGGCCTGTTGCATGCTACACAACATGGCCATAGACCATGGATTCCATGTCCTGGCTGAGTCTGGCAACCGCTCTGAGGATGCGGGGCCACAGGCAGGGGGTGGGCAGGAATGCCATGACAGTAGGAACCTGTGGCTGGTCACCAGGGTGCGACTTCACAGTGACACAATTGTGGAGGAGCACTTTGGAGACCGCAGGTGGGTAACACAGTGGGATAATGTGGGGTTGGGCAATGTCGTGTGGGAATGGGGGGATAACATGCGAAGGTTGGTGGATGTGGCATGGCTGACAGGTCCACAGTGGTGGAGGTGCATACACATGCAGGTGTGGCCACAGCAGAACAGTCATGTCCAGGCCTACACGGGGCACTGTGGTGTATGGCACGGATCAGTGTACAATGCCTGCACTCATGCACAGCAGACACACAAGGCTGCACTCATCATACCCATGCCAGACAACACAGCAGTAGTGCCCCACCACAAGCCCAAAATACCACACAGATAGCATGGACATGCAAGCCACGGTCCCACGCATGTGCCCCACATGTGGACCTGGGAACAGTCAGCAGAGTGAGTGGGCAAACAATGCATGGATGGTGACTGTGCCATGACAACTGCACACAAGTGGGATCACTATGACCTACCATGGCATTCACTGGAGTGACACTGTGCTGGCCAACCTTGTGGCATTGGTGCACCCTGTGGAGGGCCAGCTGTTTGGTGCTTAGGGCTTGCAGGAGGCTAGGTCCCAGATCTGGGCCAATGTGATAGACAGGCTTGTGAGGAGGATGGGGGTGCCTCGCACTGAAGAACAGTGCAGGCACCGCTACAGGGACCTGTGGAGGAGAGACCCTGAGCAGCTGAGGGTGCTGCAGGAGCATGCCCGCAGGGGTGATGTGCCATGACTTGGTATGTACACTGTTTGCTCACTCTGTCATAGCCTGCATGCTGTTCCTGTAGTTGAGGGGTGGTGTTGCTTTATCCTGTGGGTGCTGTGGGGTTGGGAGGGTGTGTGTGTAGTATTGCTGGGAGAGCTGTAGGGTGGTGAAAGCATGCTGCTCATATCTCCCTTCCATTGTGTTCCCCTTGCAAGCCATGAAGAGCGCCAGTGGGCAGTGGACAGGGGCCATGAGTGCAGTAGGTCCAGAAGATCACAGAAAGTGAGCACTGAGCTGCGCAGGGTGCCATCTCGATTTGTGGAAGGTAGGTGTGCTTTTCTGTTCTTGTACAGTGCTGTTTGTGGTGAGGGGTGTGGGCGGTGAGGGGTTCCTGTGTCCACCACAGCCACATGGCTGCTAGCTGTGTATGCCCCAGTTGTGCCAGTCAGCACACTGTGGCTATTGTATGGCTCTATGTGGTGATCCCACTGTGCATCATGCCCATGTGTGTCCAACGCATTGTCTGTGTCTCCTCAGGACTGTGGGTGCCCAGCATGGCACACGTGTGGTCCAGTGGGCCTCCAGACGTGGTGCATGTGGCTAGTGGCCATATACAGAGTGTGTGTGGGTGTGGCATCATGTCCCACAGCAATGTCCATTGCATTCACATGTTGCCATTACATCGCACTGTCCCACAGTCAGGTAACTGTATGGCACTGTTGCACTGCTGTTCACTGGTATAGCATGTGCATGGGGTCCATGCCTCTGTTCCATCAATGTCCAGCGTACACATCATTCCGGGGGAGGGGGGACCAGCCTGTGTATATTGTGGCACTAGGTGTATGTCCTTTCTTTCACCACACAGGTCAGCCTGCTGAGGGTGGTGCACATAGTACGGGCCGGTGTGGAGGTGGAAGATGGGACCAGATCCTAGACTCACCAGGGATGTTAATTGCAATACATCACAGGCAGGGAATGACATTCAGGTGGCTGTGGGCAATTCTGCATGCCATATGGGAGCAGACGGTGGTGCTCAGAGGGTTGACCCAGATCAACAGCCCCCGGAACTTTAAATTATTATGTGTGGCCATTGGACTGGCATTGCCCGGACTTTATTTTGTGTACCCCTACATCACTCCCCTGCCCTGTTACATCACCTGCAGTTCTCCACCCCACCTGCATTCCAAGTACCCTTTTCATACCCCTTCTTTTGAGGTTTTGGTTGCTGTTCTTGTTATTGTTACATATTTGTGTTACCTTTTTTCTTGTGTGTTGTATTAAAGCATTTTATACAGGTCATTCCCTGTGTCTGTGGTCGATCTGTGATGTGGTTGATGGCTGCTGTTCTGTTGCTTACACTGCCCACTGCCCCATTGGCATGCATGGCTTGCCTGTTCATGTACTGTAGTGCATGACCTGCCTGTCCACCCACACAAGCCAACACCCTGCTTGCCATGGTCATCTCTGTGGTGCATCTGTGCTGACACCCCCTGTTGCCCACAGTGGCATTTTCAGTGTGTCTCACTCCCAGTGCTGTGCATTCTGCAGTGTTTGTACCATTCTCCATGCTGCAGTGCTTCCCACATAGTGTGCCCCTGGATGTGTACACCCTATGTGGCCTACACACATCTGGCACATTTGGCTACCTGGCACTGTTATACCAGTGCCTGGGTTGGTCATGCTGTCCATTGCCATCTCCAGTGTTCTGTCCTGTCATCCATGTCCTTGCCAGTGCCATGCCATCAGCATGTGCTGGGTACAGTGAGTGCCTCTGTGTGTGTAGCCATGTCCTGTGCCACTGCTGTGGTGTGCAGTGCCCATCCTGATCCTGTGCAGTGCCACTCTGTTCACCATGGCCATGGTTGCTGGGGAACCCCCTGTCTGCACTTGCATTGTGCTCATGACCCACCCTGGGTACTGACATGCTGCTCCAGTCTCAGGCAGGCCTGCTCCATTTGCCATATTCAGTCCTACCCTTCTGCGCTGTGCCTGTGAGGTTGAGCTATATTGCATCCATGGTATATTCAACCTCGGTTTCACTGGCGCATTCTGTGGTGCATCGGCTGAATATGGCAGTTTTTTGGTTTGCGCTGCGCAGGCACTTGCACTGTGTTCCTGTGGACTTTCAAATATCTAGGCCTATGTTTCTATGTGTGAGAATTCCTAACAGCAGGTAAAACCAGGTCTCCATATATTGTATCTGCAAATCTGCACAGAAGCTAGCTTTTATGAGAAACATTTAGCTTTGCTAGGCAACCAGAATTGTGAACCATTAAGTTTGACTACGGACCTACCATCTGATTGCCACACAGCAGCAAACCATGCCCTGGTGCTTTGATGTCATAATTATATGTCTTCCTCAGAGTGACTAGCAAATGGGTACACAAGCATAAAAAGGAAGGACTTAAAGAGATAGTACACATTAAATGAAGAAACAGCTTAACATGTACTTATAGTGCAAACACTGTTAAAAGGTGTTCAAAAGTGAAGAACTGTGCAAAACATGCCAAAGCTGTGCAAACAGTTAAAGGAGAAATACAGTATAATAGTCACAGAAATAAGTATACCGAGAGTTTGTCATTTAAACCCCCAGGCTGCATTGTATTCAGGGTAGTAATCCAAAATGACTTGTGTTGAAGCAATTTGTGGACCAAGTCACTTCTAGGTCCCAAGTCCACTTTCTCAGTTCCAACAGATTTTACACATGCAACTGATCCATAGACTACTGCTACAAAATGTTTTCCCATGGCATACTGAACATTTTTAGTGCAGATTGCAGTTTTGTGTTTCATTCAGGCTTTAGTTCTTGTTTCTTTTGTCCAACGTAGAAGAGACCACAGGGACAAATGAGAATATAAATAATGCCATGCCTGCTGCAATTTATAAACTGTCTTGTTTGGAATCTTTTTCCAGTTATCGGGTGCATAAACACATTTGTATTGTAAGTACTGGATCATTGGCTAGAGTGACCACGATGGTGGTTTCCAATAGGAAATGGGGTAACCATGTCATAGGTGTTTCCTTTAGTATAACTGCACATACCAGCCTGTCCCTCATGTTTCTTCCTCTCCTAAAGGTCACTCTGGGTTGTTAATCTGAAAACATTTTCAGTTTTGGGTCCACCTCCAACACAGACCAATGTCTTCTTATTACTGTACCAATGTTATGAGCCTCAGGAATATATTGTGTCACAAATGTGGGGGTCCAACCAGATGTTTCCCATTGCTTCTCATAATTTCCTTGCACAACAGTCTCTCCATTGGTATTTTTTGCATGTTCATATGCAACCCTGATATCCTTATCTTGATATTGTCTCTCCTTAAATCTATTAACCGTTTCCCGACTTCCTGCCTCAAAATCAACTTCACCTGTGCATGCCCTTTTAAGGTGCAAAAAAATGACCTTTTGGTATATTTCTAATTAACACAATCAGGTGACAACTGTCAGCACATAAAGGTGTATTGCAAGAAATTGGTTTCCTGTTTTGCAACAATTATGATGATGTTTTATTGCTTTGCTTAGATACCCAATGTTAGTCTTCCTATGTATGTCTGTAACCCTCCCCACTGACATGGAACCTTTGTAAATTATCCATTTTGTGCTCAAAGATATTTAATCCAAGAATGAGCAAATAAATAAATAAATATGTATGTCTTTGTCTTAAGTTTCTTCTCATCCTCAAAAATAGTCAAGCCTAAAATGTTTGCTGAATTTTTATTGATTTCAAAGGTGACTTTAAGGTGTGAGCTAGTGGAGTTGATGTCATTTTTAAATTCCTCCATTTCATTGTCTGATCCTGTCCATACAATAAAAATGTTCCCCTAGGTATATTTTCCATAGTGCTGGTTTATCCACATAAGTGTTCCTGTTGGCTACATAAATACATTTTTCTTCTCAGTCTGCAACATAAAGGATGGCCAGGCTTGGGGCAAAAGTAGTGCCCATAGATGCACCCTTAATGTGGGCATAACATCTCTGTTCAAAGATGAAACATTTAGATTCAAGAACAAATCTGACCACAACCAAAATATACCGACTAGGGGAAACCACATGCTCCATTTCATTTTGTAGACCTTTAGCAATGCATCTTAGTCCTCCCTTTTGAGGGATATTTGTGTATAAGCTTTCTATATATATGCAAATTAAAGTTGATGTGTCCTGTGTTGTTATATTGTCTAATACTTGAACCATATGGCTTGTATCCTTGATAATGGGTTTAGTCATAGGCAGAGGATTTTTATATATTCATTCTGAAAATGAGAGTGACTCTATTATAGCTCCTATATAGGACACTATGGGTCTCCATGGACTGGGATTTTATTTTTGTGGAGCTTGGGAAGTAGATATAAAGCTACTGTCCTGGTACTAGATGTCACAAACGCACTCAGCAGGACAGGCACTCTGCTCCCACAGCGCCAACCTCTGAATGCATTAATGCAAACAGGTAACAGACAGGGTAACCCTCCTGTCTGCTTTTGGGTCTGAATCATCTTTAGGCTCAAGTTCTGGGGGGTTCAAACTGTGACCCTTATGCTAGCATACCCAATGTATAGGCTCAAATATGTACCCTCTTCGGGGGATTGCAGTACAATCTTTCGCCAGGGGCACCAAGCCAGGCTTCCAAAATGAACCCTTAAAACTCTATAAAAGACCTTAGGTATATTCTTACCTTTTCCCAGTTTAGTAACACCATCAAGCTTTTGAACAGTTTTTGAAAGTCTTAACCCACTATACGTCACATGTAAAAAAGAACTGGCAGACCCAGACAGTCTTTCAAAATAAAGATTTTACTAAAAGATGATAAAAATATGAAAAATGTAAATACATAACAATATATCAAAGAGCATACAATCACTTAAAAAACAAACAAGGAAAAGTGCAAAACAAAAACTCCTACCACAATACATTTAGACTTTTTATATCTAATGTATTATCTCTTTATGTGCCTTATCAGACAGCCATGTGTCTTTCTAGAGTCCCAAGAGAGAATATGTGACTAAACAGTTCAGACACAGTATAGTTTAAACTGTGTCTCTCTACACCCCTTTTGTGAGTCATCTAGCTCCTCCTTTTAGAATATAAAAAAAATACAAACAGGATGTCCTATCAGGAGGTATATTAAATAATGTGACATCAGCAAAAACTCCACTTCCTAAATAGGACTCCTTAATTAAACATTTTCTCTTTGATCTTGAGCAGTTCCTATTCCCAAGGCATATCAAAGGGTTTTACAACTTTTACCACCATGGTGGTATAAAATGTTCTTCCTATAAGAATCATAAAACTTTATGAGTCCTATATCCTGGCAGCTGGTTCAGTTCTAATTAAGACAGAAAAACAGGAGACCCTTAATTAAGTCTCTATGGTCTTTTAATTACCTCCTAGATTTAGGTCACTTGTCACTGTAACTTCACTGAAACCTGGAGGGGGGGCACCCATAAGCACAGGCTGTCTTGTGTGAGACAATCACCTACTATATTTTTTATATTACAAATATCATACAACAATCATAGCCAGCTGGCCAAGCATCACACTAGATATCATTAGATACTGCACTTCCTTATCAGAAATCCAACCATTCATCAAACCAGAATTTATGAGCTAGTTGGCTTTTTCAGCAATTTTGTGTATTGGATCTTTGTTCAGTTTTAAAATAGAAGGTACTGTCATTTAATTGGCAGTTTACTTCAGTGACATAATCCTCATGCCCCCAAATTACCACTACCTCTCCTTTATCTGCAGGACATATATTGGTTATATTCTGTAACTCATTTAATGACTGTCTTTCCTTCCAAGTGATGTTCGGGCTTATATTACCATCTTATTTCTCTAAGATATGAGTTACATCCCTTTCAACTAATTTATAATACATCATTAATGTGGACTTAACTGTAGCAGGACAGAAATTTGATTTTGAGAAGAAGTTAGAAGTAGTGCTGTGCGGAATGCGGAATTCTGCTGGCGGAATTAGTGCACAATGGCTATTCTACCAGAGGAATTTCTGCAGGAATTTTGCTTGTTCGCCTGCGGAATTCTGCCTACTGTGAGCTGCGGAATAATATCCTGTGGAACAGAATTTTTTTCTGCTGAAAATTATTATGCAACAATTTCTGCAGAAAATAATGAGATCCACAGAATAATATTCCACAGAACAGCGACTTTTCCATGGAAAACCATTCCACAACTATTTTATGCTGCGGGAATTCCACCATTCCATTTTCAGTTGAATTCAGCGGAATTTTGGAGGAATTTTGAATAGTCTGTGGAATTTTGTTCCACCAGAATTTGAAAAGTCTGCCCAGCACTGGTTACAAGGTCCATGTGTTCCACCACTGGTATCCATATTTTGCTGGTTGATTTCACTACCAATAGGACACATTATTCTGACTTTTCTCTGAAAAAAATTCTTTCAGTTGTAGCTAATGAAAGAATTTAAATGGATACACCTTTATGTTGAAACCATTAGAGGTATTAATAGGAAGAAAGCTGATGTCTTTTCTCAGCACAAAAAGGTGGTCAGTAGTGAGGGGGATATTACTAAGGCTTATGACCTCAAGTTTGGGTTTCCCTGTCTCAGTGAGCATCACACTTTGCCCCATGGCTTCCTGCCATGGCCATAGCCTCATTTCCCTCTCCCTCTGCCTCCTGTGTTTCCTCCTTCCACTCTTGCTCGATTTGCTTCTCCTTGATTTTTTGTGCCCTTATATGTTCTGTTGGCACCCTCTTACAGGTTCTCTAATAAACCCTGTCTTCCATTATTCATTTTATTATCTGATAAACTGCATGTACTGTACACTTTCCTGCCTGATGAGGTATTGCCCACTTCAAAATCCAAGCTCATTTCACTCTTATATTGGAATTGTTTCCTTGGGCCATGCTACGCATAAATAGTTCCTTCTTTGTAATCAATAGCATCATGCCCATATTTTCTTTGTTTGTATTTTTTAAAGTCCTTTGTAAATCTATTTATTTGTGCCTCCATTTTTATGGCTGTGGGTAGAGCCTGCAGCCATCTTGCTTTAGCTAGAAAAATGGCATACCATGGACACATTTTTGCACATTTCAGTATATCCTTCCATAAGTGCAAACTACTATGGCAGTTAAAGAAATAGTCCCTTCTTTCTGTTTAGAATGGTGTACACAGAACTCCAAAGCTGCTTTTCTCTGAGAGCAAATGTGCACACATTCCAAACAAAAATAAATACCTTTAAAATTATTCATGGTGCACAACAACAAAAAAACAGTGTGAAAGTTGTTCATGACAAAAAGACCTTTCACATGAGGGTAGTCACTAATATGAATTCTTTATATTTTGTTAAATATGGTCTTCCAAACCAACCTAATTTTTTCTCTCTGAGTGAACACAGGCGTCATGCCAAACAAATGTAAATATCTCAGAAAGTATACAAGTTACCAATACACGACCAACATGGAAGTTGTTCAGGACAAAATGATATTTCAAATGAGGATAGTCACTAATTTGAATTCATTAGATTTTTTTTAAATATAGCCATCCAAATGGTGAAAAGTGTGAAGAAAAAAGAAAATTCAGGTAATCAGATGGCCATAGTTTAATAAATATAATTAGTGCAGCTTAATGGATACACTCATTGGAAAGGTATTTTTGTCCTTAACAAGTTCCATGCTGTTATTATATGTGTAACTCGTATATTTTTAGAGATATTTACATTTGTTTGGCATAACCCCTATTGCAAAACTAGTATACTTTTAGAGATACTTATATTTATTTGGCATAACTCCTATTGCACGTCTGAAAAGCCTTATTTTTGCAAATCACTACACCACTTAAGTGAAATACTATACCACCTTGTTTATCTCTTGTCATGCCTGATTTAACAGCAGATCATGATGCTGACCAGATGGGGGGAAGAAGCAAGTCAGAGAAGAAAACAATGCTCACACACAGAAAAAACAAATTGCACATACTCCAATAATGTTTGTCTCTAAGGCCAATATCCTCTGGGATAACCCATGCTCTGGGGTTCTTTTGTAGTTCTCGTCACACACAGAAGGAAGACCTGGTGCACAGACAAAGCTGTCTACGAAAATTTTAGGCATCCATGTTGCAGTACTGATGTTTCTTTTATTATGTCTTCTTTGGCAACTTCTATTATTAAAATGCAGTAACTGCATAGCTTACTAAATCTTGACCTTGGGATAACTCTTGAATGGCTCCCAAATAAGTTTTAAACCATTCCCTTTACAGTATGTCAAGACCTGTGCACAAGGTCAGCTGTCATTTTTTCATATTTCTTTTTACAAATTTCCAAAGAAAAATTGTGGAGAAATGCAAAAGTATGCACAAGTAACCCTACTGATTACCTAAGATTGAGCAAAATCAAATATTTATAAATTATGTTGTTTCTAAGTATTTCTTTATCCCTTTTTTTTGCTAGCTGCACAATTGCCTCTTGTTTGATTGGTTCCTGAATTTACCTTCCACAGAAATAGGCTCATTGATTTCTAACTAGTACCCTTGTATTTAGAACACCAAAAGGAATAATATAAAAAAATATTTTTTCTTTTCTTTAGAATGGCTATGTAAATAGTGTTCAATCGACTGTGCTGAGGTTCACACTATGGCCTCTTATTCACAAGGCCAGAATGGGTTGATGGTGATGGAGGGTGCTGGCTATGGAAGCAAAGAAAGAAAGAGTTGGGTGGGGGGCAGGTTCCACTTCTTGGTGCAGTACTTTTTCTTTCCACAACCGCAAAAGTGATGACCGTGGTGTGCAACATGGTGGCATTGACTTAAACTGTGCATGCATGACTATTGTGCATAAGTAGTTATGTCAGCACTGTCATGTTGCACATGGCTGACTCTTGGGCAAACTGCACATGTGCAAGTATCATGCATGGTGGCATTGACTTAAACTGCGCATGCATGACTATTGTGCATATGTAGTTATGTCAGCACTGTCATGTTGCACATGGCTGACTCTTGGGCAAACTGCACATGTGCAAGTATCATGCATGCACAGTACTGTAATCACTACAGTATTACTTATGGCTGACTCTGGTGTAGCGAGAGCACTGCATATTCTTTTCAACACTCTTGCCACTTCTAAAAGCTTTCTACAGCCATATCAACTCTGACCAGGGTTTGTTTTCTTTTAGGGATTATTTATTTGTAACCCCTAGGTGGCGCTATCCCAAGGGCAACTACCCCTGCCTGCTTGGCTAGTAGCAGGTTAAGGTGCCTGAGTTCTGAAACGGGTGCCTCCACCCAGAGGTCAGGGTTGGTAGTGGTCAAGCTAACCTGGGCACAGCCCTCCAGGACACTGTAACCCCCCCTCTGTCCTTACTAGTGGCCAGAACAATACACAATAATCACTTTCACAATACCCCTGATACACGACACAACTACCCAGACTGTTTGCACTTACCACAAGGGCTTTCCTCTGGCCCGTCCCTGGGGACCCCCTGTAAAACAAGGTTATACACTGCAAATAGCAGTACAGTACTCTTGCACAAACTGGAACCACAGTCAGGGTAAATGCAAAAAAGAGTTAGTTCTGATTTATTAAAGGGACTTGAACAAGGGAGGGGCGTAATCAGGTTAATTTGCTTAAAGGCTGTATCAATCAAACAGTTATGCATGCACTTCAGGGTCCATAAACAGTCACACACTCTGGGTACCCAGATGGAGAACAGTGGGCTAACCAGGAATGTTGCAGCTGGTTGGGGCCCTGTTATGGAGGAAAACAACATGCACAACACACACTATTTGTAATCCGGAGCTTGAGGGCTCAGGTCATGAAAAGGAAACAACAAGACAATCAGATGACACAGTTTTAGATTAGGCTGTTATTGCAGGGAGCTACCCTGATGATTACTCACGATACCCAAGACTGGACACAGCCTGGATGAAAATTGAGACAGCAGGTGGTTAATCTGGAGTGCCAGAAGAAGCAGAGCCCACACGAATCACCGAGGCATCATTCCTGTTCAAGCATGGAGCAGGGGACTTATCCCCAGGCAAGTCTCTTGTCGATGGCTTTCTCTGTGCAGTGGGTAGTTTGGCTGGGCCAGTGTGGCAAGGCCCTGGCCAAATGGAGACAAATTCAGATACAGTCCGTTTTGGGCTGGATATAGCTTCCAGCAAGCAGAACACAGTTCACACAGTGGGGAACCAAATCACGACCCACTAACAACTCACAGCACATATACATGTAAGGAAATTCTACTGTACCAGGCAAACCGCTCTCCAGTCACAAGCTCAAAATCTCTGCACAAACCAGGGATTCAATAGCAGCTGGAAATCCTGACAGGCCAATTGCATTCATCAAAATCTTCGGTCTTTTTCAGGAATGAGCCTGGTAAAAAATCAGAAGCTTACTTCGTTCTCACAAACTTGGATTTAGTCCAAAATAATTCTCTTCTCTCCTTCTCAAGAGCAGCAGGCAGACATGCAGGCCACAACTCAGGTCTTTCCACAGTTCTCCCACGCGAAACTACTCAGATGGCTGCTTAACTGTCTCAAGCTGTTGCTTCTTCAGCTCCCAACTTAGTTCTGACTCAACTGCCAGCAAGCCTGGGACTTATCCCAGAATCCAAAAGGTTCGGTTGGCTGATCTGTCAGTCAGTCACAACAAAGGCTCCCCCTTCAGGTACAAAAAGGCTCCAAAAGCCCAAAACTACAATTCCTACAGATTTTGACTCCAGACAGCTCTTGTGGTCCAGCTCCATTTTAGGTCCCACCAGTACTGATTGTTTCAATTCGGCAGTCCAGGACCAAGATAGTGGAGATAAACAAAACAGTCCTTGCTGCAAAGAAGGCAGGTTAGGCAAACTACATTATCGTTATCACTCGAAATGATTTTCAGCAAATAGTTACATCTTTCCAGAGCTCTCTCTCAGATTACTTATGACTTCAATCCATGCAGCTGTTAAAGAGACAGGTCACAGAGGCTATACAGGCACTCTCTGGCTATCACATTTAAACTTCTAAAACACAGGACACTAGCTTGGCAGTGAGCATTTAGGCAAGCTCGAGGAAGACTTTTTGGGAATCCCCATTTGTAAAGGGGTTACGCCCTTCCCTACCTGGAGAAAACTTGACATCCACGTCAAGTCTGTACCATCATGCATCAGTTAACATAAACTTATTACTTTACTATACGTATTCACTACACTTCATAATACTATATCCATTCTGACAAAACATTGTGCATATTTCACACAGGTAAATTGAACATTACTATACTCAATCAGGTAATAACTTCTTAAACTTTAAACAATGCAAGAGGGGGCCCTTCCCTATCAGCTAACTTGGGGCTAGAGGGGGTTGGGGCACAATGGTGAGAAGGAAAGACAAGTAACCTGGAATTGGCTGTCAAGCTCAGTTTGGGCAGTGACCTTGGTGAGGCATTAACACCTTTGTGCACCACATTGAGAGGCAAATCCACTGACCTCCTGGGAGAATCCTAACAGAAGCATACTACTGGCTTGACAGCTTGGCCAGTCTTTCTGAGGGAGACAACTACAGTCTCTGTACTCTCAGCACTGGTCTGGGGACTCTCATCACTTGTGAGAAGTGCCTCTGCCTGGATGGGAATGTCCAAACTTGGGGCACTGTCTTCTCCTTGCTCTGCAGGTTCTGTTTCTACAACACTTGACTCATTTTGCGAAGGCTCAGGCACAATCAAACTTTGAGGCACTGAAGGGGGGTTGTCAGCATTCTCATGGTGTTCTTCAAATTCTGGTATGTCACCAGAAAGACTCATTCCATCAGCCTCTCCCTTAGGCAAATCATATAGTTCCACAATACATAGAGACTCTGCATCGTCAGATGTGATACTTTGCACTTCACTTTCAGGGAACATTGGCTCCAAGCACAAAGCTGGGGGGTTAGGCAGTCCAGAAGGCCCAGCTTCATCCCTACAATTAATCATGGGGTTACCTCGAAACAGCTGACTCAGTTCATAAGAGGGGTAATAGGCATAGTCGCACTCATTTTCGTCAGAAGTGGACTGACGGTCACTATCATTCTGAACCTACTGCGGAGGAAACCTTAAATCTGTGACCACTGGGGTAGGTTGACTCTGTCTCTTTCTTGCAGCAGCATGAGTCACTGGCCCAGGGCGCTCAATTTCTGGGAGTTCAGCCTCAATCATGACTTGGCCAATAGGTAGCAAGTGGTTATGGTGCATGGTGTTGACAGCCTTGGAGTTGTTCTCTGGGCGCACCTTGTACACAGGTAAATCATCCAACTTTCCAATTACTACATGGAGAAGATGGTGCCACCGATCAGCAATTTTGTGTTTACCATGTAGTCCCAAATTGCAAAACAACACACGGTTTCCAGGTCGAAGCTCTTGAGCCTTACTTTTTTATCATGCCTCTCTTTGTTGGCTAGATTTCTCTTGGTGGCCATTGTCTGGGCCAGTTGATAGGCATGGTTCAATTGAGCTTTCAGTTTTTGTACATATTGCAAGTAGTTTTTGGCTTGGACCCCATCTGGAGAGACCCCAAAACAGACATCAACTGGCAGCTGGGCCTCTCTCCCGAACATGAGACAGTAGGGGGAGAACCCAGTAGCATCATTTTTCATGCAATTGTATGCGTGTACCAAGATGCTAATCTGCTGTCTCCATTTATGCTTGTTATTTGGGTGGAGGGTGCCCAGCATGTCTAGAAGGGTGCGGTTAAAATGTTCTGGTTGAGGGTCTCCCTGTGGATGATAGGGGGGTGGTTCTTGACTTTTGCACCCCCTCATAGAAAGAGCATTTGTTTGATTATTCGACTCTCAAAGTCTCTGCCCTGGTCAGAGTGGATCTCCTGGGGGACACCATAGTGGATGAAGAAATTTTCCACTAGCACCTTGGCCACGGTAGATGTCTTTTGATCTTTGGTGGGAAAAGCTTGTGCATACCATGTGAAATGATCTGTAACCACTAACACATTGCCAGTGTTCCGCTGATCAGGTTCTAAACACAAGAAGTCTATGCGGACTAGTTCCATGGGGGTGCTGGTAGTAATATTAACAGGGGGGCAGCCCTCTGAGGCAGGGCTTTTCTTTGCAGGCAGCGACTATTAGTCTTTAAATGGTGCTCAACATCAACACCCATTTTGTGCCAGTAGAAGTGAGATCATACCAGGTCAAGGGTTCTGTCAATACCAAGGTGCCCCATGTGATTGTGGAGGGACCTCAGTATCAAACCTTTAAAGGCCATGGGCAGGACCAGTTGTTGCTTGTCTACTTTGCCACTATGATCTACTGTCTCTCTATACAACAACTGATTGAGCAACTTCAATCTGGGGCCTTCTTTAAACAATAAAGCAGTTCACAAGTCAGTGGAATGTAACTTAGACACATCTTTTCCTGCACGCAGGACATCAAGTGCTGGCTGAATCATAGGATCTTGGGATTGAGCCCACTGAATGCTGCCATTGTCAAACTGAGGTAGTGCACTAATATCTAGAGCAGAGAAGTGGCAATAAGCAGCTGGTATGCAGGCATCAGAAGGGCCCAAGCAATCTACTAAACAGTCCACTGTGTCCGCAGACATCTGTTCATCTCTATCAAACTTTTGGCACAATGCTCAAATGTCAGGTTCAGACAGCCTGACCCAATCACTCTTGGAAGTGGGCCTTCATGATAGGGCATCAGCATCAATATGGTTCAGGCCCAGTTTGTATTTGACAGCATAATCATAGGTTGATAATGCAGAAAGCCACCGGTGCCCAGTGGCGTCTAACTTAGCTGACGTCTGTACATAGGTCAATGGGTTATTGTCAGTCTTCAGCAATATCTTTGCCCTATAGAGGTATTCATGAAACTGGTCAACAGTGGACCATTTTAGTGCAAGAAACGCCAACTTATGCACAGGGTAGTTTCGTTCGGATGGGGTCAAGCTCCTACAGGTGAAAGCTACTGGTCTCAGGCCATCCTCCTGGTCTTGATAAAGCACCACTCCTAGACCCTGCAGACTAGCGTCTGTATGCAGCACATAGGGTTTGGTGGGGTCAGCATAGGCGAGGATGGGGGAATGGGTGAGCTGGTATATGATCTCATGGAAGGCTGCTTCACAGTCGGGCATCCAGCGGGGCCTGAAGAGTTCACCTGGGTGGAAGTATACTTTTTCTGGTTCTTTAATGGCCCCTTTTTTGTATTTATGACTGGTAGGAGGGTAACGCTGGGTATGGTTCAAGAGTGGGTGAATCAGCTTGGAATAGTCTTTAATGAACCTGCAGTAGTAGCCGCAGAACCCCAGGAAGTGTAGTTCTTTCAGATTATGGGGCTGGGGCCAAGTAGGCAGTGCTTAAAACCTTACTGGGATCAGTCTCTATCCCTTTTGTAGCTACTATATGCCCCACATACTTTACGGAGGTTTGGAAAAACTGTCACTTGTCAATGGACAGCTTGAGGACGATGTCTTCCAGTCGGTCTCGGACTTTAAACAGTCGGTTCTCATGCTCATCTAAGGTGCTCCCAAACACAATGACATCGTCCAAGTACAACAGGTATTCCAGCAAATTCGTATCTCCCGCCGCACATTCCATCAGTCACTGAAACATGGCTGAGGCACCCAATATCCCCTCTGGCATCCTCAGAAATTCATAGAACCCCAATGGACAGATAAAGGCTGTTTTCTCACGCTCTTCCAGGGCCATTGGGATCTGGTAGTATCCACTGCAAAGATCCAACACCAAGAACCATTTGCTCCCATTCAAGCAGTCCAGGGCATCTTGTATACGAGGCATAGTGTATTGGTCTGGGATGGTCCACCGGTTCAGGGTTCAATAATCAACACACATCCTCACAGACTCATTCTTCTTATGCACAGCCACAATGGGAGAGGCATATGGGCTCCTGGATTCTTGTATCATGCCAGCAGTGAGCCTTTCCTGCAGGTGTCTTCTCACATCATTTATGTCTGCTGGGGCTAGGTGTTGGGATCTCTCTCAAAATAGCTGTTCATCGTGCAGGTGTATGTGATGTCCCACACCCTGGACACATCCCACATCCCATTCCTTCATTGAAAACACTTGGTCTCTCTGGGCAAGTCTCTTGCTAATTCTAGCCTTCCATTCAGCTGGCAATGGGGAAAGTCAAACAAGTCTGGGGTCATCCTCTCCTTCTCACCAGGGTGCTTGTTGCTGGACAATACTGCAGTGTCTGCACAGTGTACCATAGCTAGGGTGCACCCTCTGTTCACCCGGATCTCCCGATCTGACACATTGTGAATCTGGCCCATCACTCATTGTGCATAGACATGGACATGAGCAGGTAAGATGCTGGGCTTGACCAATAATCCTTCTGACAATTTTCCATCCCCTGGTGCATCAAACATCAGTATTTTATTCTTGACATTTTTCCGGAGGTGGACCTCCCCTTGAATGGTACACTGGGCATTAAGGGCCAGTACCATTGAATTGAGATCCTTCTTCCAAACAATCTCCACTGGTTCATTCTGGTCTACTGCCTCAGGTTTCTGTTGCAAATCATAGCTCTCTTGATCAGATCCAGATTTCTCAGGGGCCTCCCCATCCATTGCCCTTGTTTCTCATGACAGAGTTGTACCAGTCTCCCAAACATATGGGCGTTTGTCCCCAGTTAACAGGGAGACCCCATCATACAGTTCAGTGGGGGGGACACTAGGGCCAATGTCTCTACTCACACCTCTACATCAGTTACAGTTGTAGGAAAAGACAACCAGAGGCAGACATACCCTAGGTAGGGATAAGACTTTTCACTCAGGCCCCACACATGTAGGCCTTCCAGGGATTGCAAAGGCACATCAGATAAGTGTTTGTCATACCAGTCCTAGAATACAATGGTCACTTGCGACTCACTGTCAAAAGCACAGCCCGAGTATGAATACCATTCACAGTCACCATAGTCTCCATTGAAGAGCCCACTATTTTGAACGAGTCTGGAGAGGCAGTAGCAGAGGCCTGGACAGATGATTTTGCCACAAAGAAATTTGAGTTAGGGTTTCTCGAACCCTCACTGCAGTCATTCCAGGCACCCCTTGGCCATTGTTTTGCTTTTCAGAGTGCCCCTTGGAGTCTGTTTACTACTCTTTCTAAGTCCTTCTGAGATCGGCCTTCTCTTTTCATATGGCCATCCTTTCCACAGTTGTGACAAATGATAGACTCCTGGGTCATCCTGGGAGAGAACATCATATAAGAAACTGGAGCAGTAGTAAGAGATTGGGGTCTAGTATTTGCTTGCAGTGGTGAGAGTGGTGAAATGTGTCTAAACAGTTATTTTACAGTGGCAGTCGATCCGGTGATCTCAGCCTTGGAGCCACCCTCAGTAGTGGATGCCTGAGGATGCACCCCCAACCCCATTGCAGTCACATCCTGAAAGGGACCAGAATCTTGTTAAATGGGGGAAACCCTTGCAGAGGCACCCGTCTTCAACTCTCGGACTTCCTTTAGTAGCTCATCTTTCCAATGCTGGGTCCAGGGCTGGAAGTCCTTTGCATTCTCAGAGTGCTTGTTAAGTACCGACTTTTGCCCCTGAGTCTCACTTGGCTGATCACTTTCGATCACTTGCACAGCAGCAGCAGACATGGGTGCAATTCCCCCATGGGGTTACCTTTGCTCAACCCCCCAAATTTCTTTCATTAGCTTGTCATAGGAGGGGGGCAATTCCAGTCGGGTGGCAAGGCGCAACTGAAGCAGTAACAATTCTGAAAATGGAGCAGACTTAAGGATCCAATCCAGCCTAGTTCGATCTAATTCATTTTACAGCAAATTACCCTTTCTGAGGCACTCTTGTAGCAGCTTTTCAAGCCGAGGTACATACACAGACAATGGCTTCTCTGGGTACTGATGAGTTTTTCTTACTCTCCACCACAGATCCTCATCTGAATCCGGGCTCCCATACACATTCTCCAATGCATCAAGACAGTCCTGTGCAGTTGCTCTGGGGTTATTAGCCCGCTTGGCATGGATGGTAGCCAGGGCAGGACCTCAGAGGCTCTCACTCAACCTCTTTTGTTTCTCTGCTTCTGAGCATCGCCATTCAAGTAGTAGAGGGGCAACATAGTCTATCCAGGTCTCCCAGTCATCCTCCCCCGGGGGGGTAGGGAAGGTGCCCAAGAAGATTCTCAGCCTTCAGTAGGAGTTGTGACTAATGGCAGGTACAGATATAGGGGCCAGCATTGGCATGGGCACAGAAGGCGGGGCAGTAATAGGTTCTGAAGTGGGAGGGGGTGTTGGGGAAGGAACACCCCCATTTGGCAGGAATAGTTTCTTAAAGTCCTCTACGGTTTTCCCTTCCTCCAGGAACAACTTAGCAAATTTCTCCTCAAAAGTCTCAGATAATGGTGGGAGCTCATCCTCCCTGGGGTCTTTACTGTCTTTTGTTATCCCTCTCCAGGCAGCTGGAACCCCTTCTGGGGCAATAGTCTGTGGCACTTTACAGCTGTCCATGAGGTCACTACACTCTACCAAGGCTATGAAAGTTTGGGGGATCAAATCAGCCTGTCGACCCACCACCACAGGGTTTTTTAAACATTCAACTTTGGTGAGTGCTCCCTCTACAGTGTCTTTACTGGTACCTAGGGGAATATCCAGTATAAGTAGAGCATTTTGGGAGTCAATCTCCTGCCCAGTACACCACCCCACCAACTGGTGTACAGCCATTTCTACTGGGGTAGCCATTACTATTTAACAATAATTAGTAATTTTTGGCCACTAGAAGGCACAAAATCCCAGCGGTGAGCCTCCAAAATGTAACCCCTAGGTGGCGCTATCCCAAGGGCTACTACCCCTGCCTGCTTGGCTAGTAGCAGGTTAAGGGGCCTGAGTTCTGAAATGGGTGTCTCCACCCGCAGGTCAGGGTTGGTAGTGGTCAAGCTAACCTGGGCACAACCCTCTGGGACACTGTAACCCCACTCTTTCCTTACTAGTGGCCAGAACAATACACAATAATCACTTTCACAATACCCCTGGTACACCACACAAGTATCCACACTGTTTGCACTTACCACCAGGGCTATCCTATGACCCAGCCCTCAGGACCCCCTGTAAAACAAGGTTATACACAGCAAATAACAGCAGTACAGTACTTTTGCACAAACTGGAACCACAGTCAGGGTAAATGCAAAAAAGAGTTAGTTCTGATTTATTTAAGGGACTTGAACAAGGGAAGGGCGTAATCAGGTTAATTTGCTTAAAGGCTGTATCAATCAAACAGTTATGCATGCACTTCATGGTCCATAAACAGTCACACACTCTGGGTACCCAGATGGAGAATGGTGGGCTAGCCAGGAACGTTGCAGCTGGTTGGGGCCCTGTGATGGAAGAAAACAACATGCACAACACACACTATTTGTAATCCGGAGCTGGAGGGCTCAGTTCGTGAAAAGAAAACAACAAGACAATCAGATGACACATTTTTAGATTAGGCTGTTGTTGCAGGGAGCTAAGCTGATGATTACTCACGATGCCCAAGACTGGACACAGGCTGGATGAAAATCGAGACAGCAGATGGTTAATCTGGATTGCCAGGAAAAGCAGGCTCACACGAATCGCCGAGGCATCATTCCTGTTCAAGCTTGGAGCAGGGGACTTATCCCCAGGCAGGTCTCTCATTGATGGCTTTCTCTGTGCAACGGGTAGTTTGGCTGGGCCAGTGTGGCAAAGCCCAGGCCAAATGGAGACAAATTCAGATACAGTCCATTTTGGGCTGTATACAGCTTGCAGCAAGCAGAACACAGTTCACACAGTGGGGAACCAAATCTCAAACCCACTAACAACTCACAGCACATTTACATGTAAGGAAGCATAGAAACATAGAAACATAGACTTTGACGGCAGATAAGGACCACTTGGCCCACCCAGTCTGTCCATTTCCCTTTCTATTGGATAAGCTGCAGATTCTAGTTAACCAACAGCCTACTTCCTGCAACCCCCCACTACAATTGCCTTATGTCTGTCCCATGCATGTTTGAATTCCCCCACTGTTTTAGACCCAACAACCTCCCCAGCCAGGCGGTTCCATGCATCCACCACTCTCTCCATGAAAAAAAATTTCCTCACATTAAACCTGAGCCGTCCCCCCTCTATCTTTAAATTGTGCCCCCTTGTTCTTACACATCTCTTTTTCTGAAAGATGCTACCCTCCTGGACTTTGTTGATTCCCTAGAGGTACTCAAAAGTTTCTGTCATGTCCCCCCGTCCCTCCTTTCTTTTACTTGGTATTACTTGGTATGAAAGAACAGAAGAAGGCCAGAGCCCATCGAGACTGTTCCCCACACTATGTGGGACATTATTTATCTATTATCCCTCAACCAAACATCTAATTTGTTTTTAAAGACAGTGGCACTAGTTGCCTCTACCAATTCTTGTGGCAAGGTGTTCCATACAATGGATGCTCTTATTGGAAAAAAGTTTCTCCTTTTGCTGGTTTTATAAGTTTTTACTTCAAGCTGTTTATTATGCAGCCTCGGAACATGTTTCCTTTTGGAGAGTGTTAGACCACATTTTTCCATTAGATCTGGTGAATTCATTAAATTAAAAAACATAAACGTATCACCTCTTAATCTTCTAGTTTGAAGAGATAAGAGACCAGTAGCTATTAATCTGTTCTGATAATCCAAGTTTGTTAATCTTGGAATCATTCTAGTTACTCTCCTTTGAACCTGTTCAAGAATTGCGATGTCTTTTTTTTGGTTTGGATTCCAGAAAGGGGAGCCATAGTCTACTTATGGTCTAATGACTGCCCTATACAATGGAATAAGGCATTGTTCAGTGCGATTAACAAAAGTGCATTTTATTTACCTCAAAAGTCTGTTGGTCATGCAAGCAGTTCTAACACAATGATCATTTGATGTAAATTTATTATTAACATATATCCCTTAATCTTTTTCACAATTTGATGAGTGAAGTGGCAGTCTGTTTATATAATATATAGTTTTTGGATTATTTATACCAAAATGCACTACTAAACATTTGTCTTGATTAAACTGCATATGATTTTCATTTGCCCAAAGTGTTAATTTTTCCAAATCCTTCTTTAATGCAGAAATATTTTTTTGATTATTAACCTTGCCCCCCAATTTAGTATTGTCTGCAAATTTAACCATGAAGTTATTTGGCCCTGTGTGTAAATCGCTGATAACGAGATTAAACAATGTTGGTCCCAAGACCGACCCCTGTGGTACACCACTTGTCACACTACCCAAATCAAACAAGATATCATTAATTCTGACTCTCTGAGAATGATTTGTCAACCAGTTTAAAGTCCAGTTGACAATATCAGGTGACAAACCTAGATTGTGCATTTAAGTAATGAGTTTTTCATGTGAGAAGTTATCGAAAGCTCTACTAAAGTACAAAAGAATTACATCAGTAGGGATACCCACATCTAGTAGAGTACTTATATTATTGTAAAAAGATATCAGATTGGTGGTGCAGGAATATTTGGGAGTAAACCCATGCTGATTTGAATCATAAATTCCAATTTTTTTACAATCTTGATCTATTAGAGCCTTCATTACTCGTTCCATTAATTTACCAGCCACTGAGGTCAGGCTAATTGGACAATAATTTTGCACAGAACCTCTATTGCCGTTTTTAAATATTTCACCAAGGGTATACATATTAATCTCCCTCAGTCTCTTTTTATATGGTTTCTGATGCAGATCCTGCACCATTTTAGTTGCCCTCCTCTGGACTGCTTCCATCCTGTCTATGTCGGACCAGATTGCAAAAATGACAGTGACACTGTTCGTGAGCAGAGGTCCTACAATGCCTATGTTGAAAATTTGGTGACGATACTCCATAAAATGATTGTGTTATGAGCATACATTGCGCAGTTTGCACACACACACACTCATAAAGTTGTGCATTTCTAATATTTTCACTCCGGATTTTCACCATTGGCATTTTTCCACACCTCTTGATGAACAGGAAAGCTGTCATTTTACATATCCTGCCCAAAATGTGTTTTTGCATGTCCGGTGAAGATTAGCGAGGTCACTGTGCGAAATCACTTTTTGAGACAGCTTGAGGACATGACAGTTACACTGTACATGAGTAGAGGTGCTAAAATGCCTATGTTGAAAATCTGGTGCCAAAACTCCATAAAATGCCCATGTTACAAGTGTGCGTTGTGCATTTCCCACACACCCTTGTAGCTTCACATATTTGCAATACTTACATGCCACATTTTTACCACTGCCATTTTTTTACTCCTCCTTATGAACAGTACAGCTGCCATTTTTCACATCCTGCCAAACATGTGTTTCCACAATGCACTACCAAAGGCAATGCCGGCGCGACAACATTCAGCATTGGCAAATGCCTTGTTTACTTACTGGTCTGAAGACAGTGCACCTAGTGAGGGGGAGCTGCTTTGTTACAGCTCTTTTTAACTCTGCACTCTACAACCCCTCCAGGTGACCCATGCCCTGTGGGCAGCTCCAGTGCAGGTACTGCCAGGGCTAAGCCCCCACTCCTGATGGCAGAACCCTACCTGCTTATCTATAGGTTGTAGGGGAGGAGACACAGACAAGGGGACATTTGCTGCAATGCTTTTCACAGATTTTGTATTTGATTAAACCTTTCAAAAATATTACAAGTTCTGCATATCAAAATGAACAAGAAGCATATGGTAGTAAAAATACACAGTACATAATGACAGAATTGCATATCCAAAAAGGACAAAGAAACCATGATTTCCAGCTACAAATTCATAACAACAAGACAACACACTGTGCCATTCCACCCACAGGTACTACATACCATACTTTTGAGAGCTACTGGCAGCTCAGGAAAAATCTTTATAATTTCGCACAGTTCAGTTTATTTTAAATATATTGTCCATATTCATCTCCAGTTATTTTCTATCACTAAGGACATTTTTCCCTCAAATAAATCTTAACCCATTTGACTTCATCAGCTGTTACTGCCAGTCTCCATACTGTAAGACCAAGGCCACTGATTTTTTTTAACCAGAAAACCAGGTACAATTCCAGAATTTGAACTTTCCACACACTGGTAAAAACAAATCATTTCACAAATTTGGCAGTTTTTTTACCATATCAGTGAATCTAAAGGACTTCTGGTATTTTCTTTATAAATTATTTCCTGAATTATTTACATTTTGTTTAATTTATTGTTCTGTATATACAGTATGTATGGGTGATGTTGCTCTGCCAACTATAGCAGGGATTCAAATTAGGAAGGAAGAAATTAAAATATTAGGGCTTCACTTCTGTTCAGGGCATTTGGTGACAGAAAACTGGTCTTAATGTATTAGTAAGGCAGAAAGGAAATTGGCTTATTAGAAAAATAGAACCCTCTCAATAAGAAACAGTGTTCCTATTCCGTACTTTACTAGTACATATTTTTTAATATATTTATGCATAGTCTTTCCCCCTCCAGTGGAACTGGATGTTTGATTGTACAGCCTTTATTATTCAGGGATTATGGGAGAGTAGACTGAACCCCATTAAACTAGATATTATATACAGTATTAGAGGATTAATGAAGGAGGAGTCAATACGGTTAACCCTGTGTTTTGTTTTTTTGCCAAAATATTTTTATATTGAAAAAAAATGAATGCTCTTGTACTTAATGTTTTTGCATCTGTTTTTTGTTGATTTATTGTATTTTGTAGATGGTATGTTGATTAACTGTTACTGTATTGACTGAATCTTTTGTATTTATGTATTTGTTGCTTGTGAAACTGGGCATCAATGCTCTTCAGCTAAGAAGTATGAAAAAAAAAGAAAAAACACTGAAACAATTATAATGTGTCCCGTGTTTTGACAGATGTAGGGAAACTTTGGGCTCCCTTGGTGATGGGCTGGCTAGTACACTGGTTCCAGGAATGGCAAAACAAATGAAGGGTAAGCCAATTGAAAACTTTACTTTGTGTGGCCCCACAATATATACAGGCTATTATGCAGAAAATTAGACTATGGAAGTTGACACTAGAAAATATTATGTCACATTCTGGATGCAGATCTATAATTTGGTCATTAACACTTGCTATTCCCAGGCAATATGTTCTAAAGTGTGCCCAGAAGGCCAGGAAGCAGAGGTAGTGAGTCAGCTTCTGAATAAGATAATTCCATGCCAGATGTGGGACAGTACCTTGTTAGGGGCGCATCATATAATTGCTGTTAAGGACTTCCTTAAACATAAAAAAATTGATGAGAGGTACTTTCTAAGGGAAGGATGTGAAGGAATCTTGGAAACCAAGTCTCACCTTTTTCTGGAATGCCCCTTTGCTAGGTCATTTTGAGAATAGTTGAGCCGTGTATGGAAGGAACCACTTTTTTGCACACCGGATTAATTGGCAGTAGTTTTAGGGCTTTATCATGCAGGATGGGGTAGATATAATAAATTCACAGTATAGCTCTGTTTTGCTTGCTGCAGATATTATCTGTGGCAAGCCAGATGTGTGTTGCAGATTCAATATAAATATTTAGATGTAAAAGTGATGGTTAACATGGTGCATCAATCTGCTATAAGGGTATATAAGGATGAACAAGGGAAACTATCCCAGGCAGTATTGATTCATTGTGGAAACATTGTAAATGTCTTCCTTCTCGGTAATCTATAATTAGAAATTAGTTAGATGGCACATGTCTGTAAATGTCTTCAATGTATAGGTATATCAATAATGACAAAGGAATGATTGTTTATTCTTTTTTCTTTTTTTCTTTGTATATAGTACTTATGAACTCATTGTATTTTTGATCAGATACCTTTGATTTTCTTTGTTGTTTTCATTACTTGGTCAATTGTGACTTTTTTTTTTTGTATAAATGGATTGTATGATTTTTATTTTAATACAATTCCGCTACTCTTACTACAAGGGAATCTGTCCACTTCCTACTTTGAGGAATGGTGGAGCTTGGAGAGGAGGCTGTGATGGTGTCCCAGGTGGAGGAGCCTGCTTCCTTTCACATCCAGAGTATTCGGTAGGCAAATTCTGCCTTTTCATCTGCGCCCTAACTCTGGAAGGATTCCAGTGGAAGAACCAAAGTTGTTTAGAGACTGTAAAGGTTCTGAGTTTAGCCAATGCTTAACCCGTTTTAAAAGGTGTAGCAGCCAATGTGGAGATTAGCATTACTGAAGCTTCTGTGGAAGATGGTAAATCCACTGACGAGGTTCCTAGCCAGGGACTCACAGAAGACCAGCCTGTTATGAGTGACCTAGTCTGGGCTAAAAGCCAACTGGACATGGAGTCCCAAAAAAAGCATTCTGGCAGAAGAAGATGAAAAAATCCAGATGGCCAACAGAGACTACACTACACTCCACTGTTTTGGATAACCAACACACCTGGGAGATCCCCTAGGCAGACTCTCAGAGAAGTGTTTGTGCAGCAGATATCTCAGAAGGTATTTCCTCAGTTGGTCAAATAACATAAAAAGCTTTGCAACTCTTCCGAGTGAGAGTAGACAAGGAGTGCAAATACTGGGCATGGAGTCAAAACACTGACCTAAATAACAGCACAGTCGAATACCATGCATATATAGCAGTGACAGTAAACACAAGGTGGTATATTACAACATTCAGGAAAACAGCTCTACCATCAAAATCAAAATAACATAAACAAACTGGATTTTTACTGGGGGCTCCGCTCTTGACAAAGCTCCAAGTAAAGGAGTAAAATGCCTTTGGGATTTTTTAGCGAGGGTGGTTTGTTATTTATTCATATGGACAGTGTGTTTTATATAGAAGTGCAATAAAGATACAACTTTTTAAACACACACATCAGCATTTCCACTCTTTGTCTACTGTCACCCAAGAGAGTTGTGAAACTTTTTCTGTTATTTGATTTACTTGTTTAGCTTCTCACAACTGCAGCAGGTGGGTGACCTCTCTCTGCTTTTGATTTTCCCAGTTGGACCTTCAAGTACTGCAGTAACCAGAATGATTCAGCCTAGTGACATTCAGAAAGACAGCTGTCATCCAGCACAGCTAAGAGAAACCTGGGCCTTTGATCTTCCCGCTACAGGCACAGGTGCTGTTGACCAGAAAAGTGATGTAAACCTGATGGGTGGGGTTGGGACCCAGGTGTATTTCAATCCTCAAGGAAGCTTCTGCAGCAACAGGTGGCTTTTCAGTAGACTCCTGTTCAACCTACAATGTGGCGAGGAACTCCTGTGAATTTGACAAGTTAGTATCCTAGTGAATCAGGGACAGATACTGGACCTGGCATTCTGGGATGGCAGGCTCCAACAGCGAACTGTTTCCAGGTGCCATTTTATTTTTGCAATTCTCCCAAATGCCCTGTCCTGCTCATTAGTAGCCAAACAACTTCTCCTATGGCTCAGAAATGCCAGTTTTGTCCCCAGTCTAAGCTGCTTTTACTATTTCCACATCTACAAAGGCAGGTCCTGTTCTCGAGGCAGGGAGTGATAATGCTAGGATCTACGATGCTGCAGTGACAACTTAACTGCAGCACGACCTTACAGTTAGGGATTTATCTTGACCGCAGTTGCAGTCGGCATAAACACCTCCAAGAAAACATTGTTTCTTTTCAGGGGACAAAGCCCCCAAAAAACACCCCTTGCAGGGAGGCTCTGCCCCCTGCACCCCCCCCCATAATAAATATAATCAATTCTGAGTTGGAGTTGATTCAGGTAGGGGGTGCAAGATGCTGAGAAAGCAGTGCTGGGGTCCCATGGGTACATTACAGTGGCAACAGTGATTGCCACTGTAATGTACTTCAATTTTGAAATGTCACTGTGGAGATGGCATGCATAAATGCTGCATCAGGGCCATTTGATTTTGAAGTCGATTTTAGCTTTAGGTTTTCTTCAGCCATGGTATTGTGTAAGGCACAGAGTGGAGGATGGAGGACTGTACTGGAAATGCACCACCCTTCAATCCTCCCCTTGTCAAGGCTACTGTAGAAGAATTTTTAGAAAGCTAACAAACTGAGCTTGAGAGTGCTGCTGTTCCTGTTTCTTACTCTGTGACAGCAGAGGCTGCCAAAAAGCAGAATGCACCCGTGTCCCCATCCCAATGGAACAAAGCCATGTACAACACAAAAATGCCTTAAGTTCACAGGAGGGCCCTTCTGCAACTAAGTTTACTGATCAAACTTTTCCATCATGTTTTGTCCCTGGAAAATCATCTGGTGCTGAACTTGAATATTCACAAGGAACATACTCAGGGGCAGAGGACTCTGATGGAGGCCAACAGTCCTTCTGAAACTCACGAGATTTACAGAATAATACAAATCAGACTGGAGGAGGCCAAAGGCAATATTCAGAATTTTTCAAACCTACAGCTGAACCTGCAAAACACAGGAATGCAGTATGCCTGCAAAATGGGGGGGGGGGGCTGAAGGAGTTGCCTGATACAGTCTTTATTGCACGACAGTTGTTAAAGGAGAGCATGGGTTTTCTGGTTACAGACCCATATGCATTAATTCATATTCCTGGGGAGTTTTTTTATATTAATTTTAGGAAACATATAGGCTTGGAAACCTTTTGGACATGGTATCATGAAAACAAAAATCCACTCTGTTATGGTCTTCATTTGCAGCTATTCCACTGACCATACCAGCATTTGAAATTATAAATATAGCATGAGGAGGTCAGTGCTGTGGACATCTTATATTGGCTAAAACAGAAAAATGAGGTCCTGGGTAACCTCAAGCCAATATCAGACTCTGAAAACATTGAGTCTGGGGGTTGAAGGTTAAGGGTATGTCTGCCACAAACAGAATCCGGACTACATCACCTTCCTAATTGGTTTTACCTATGAAGGGATATAAGCATCATTTTATACCAAGGACAAGCTAAAGTGTGTTATTGTTGTGGGTCTAGGACACACCTTAGCAGCACTTGTGACACTGTCTGCTGTGGGCTTTGTTCTGGACTGGGTCACTTCAGTGACCACTGTCAAAACAACATGTGATGTAATCTATATGCAGACTATGGGCACTCATATTGAGCCTGTCCATGGGCAACTCACAACAAGTATGACCCCTTTGATCAGGTAGAACAGTTTTATGTCAGTATAGCACAAGGTATGGATCCAAGCCGTGACTCCAGTAGCTCTAACAGGGCCCCCCAGCCCAGACACCCTGATCCCATGACTCCCCAGCAAAGCATTAAAGAGCCCTATCCAGAGATAGCCTCTCAGGAGGACAAGGTGGATGTGGATGTTGCTCCAGCAGAATCTGAACTCCCTAGTCTGGACCCTAGTCCCATGACGGAACAGGCCATCCCAGGGGTTACACCTTTAAATAAGGAAGAGATTTCTGCCTTTACACCACGTAGAATATCCCAACCTGACCCACAGTCACAGGATTTAATGGGGGACACAGCAGGACATGCTGACCCTCGTGTCTCAGACCCACCAGTTAAGGACTGTGAAATGCCCCCTTCCTCAATCCCAGTAAAGGAAACTCTGCAGAGGGTAATATGTAGGATCCATCTCAGAGATCACTCTCAAATGAAACTGCCTAAACAAGATTCTGTTTCTCTTGAGAATCCTTTCACTGTGTTGTCAGACTCTAGAGATCAGGGTGGCATAGATAAAGACTCTAATGATTATTTAATTATAGTTTCTTCTGAACCAGATCTTTCTTCAGGTGCTAAGGGGCCAACCTCCCAACCTCTGTTATAAGAAAAAGAAACATTAGATTCAGGGAGAGGAAGAAAAAGCAGTAATAATGATGAGTGCCTGGCTCCCTTTACTTTTTATAATGCTAGCCATGTGTGATGGATTTTTAATTTTTTTTATTTATTTATTACTAGGATTACAAATACCTTTGAACCACGGGTTATTTTACAAAGGTTCCACGTCAGCAATGGATGCAAGCAAAACAGTGGTAAGATACAATACAAGGTCAAAAGGTTAACATAGAAGCAAGCAGTGGTAAGATACAATTCAGATCAGGAGGTTAACTTAGTAGCAAAAGACAGTACATGTGTATAGACTAGCACAGCAGCAAACAGTCAGTGGCAAATAACAATGCACAATTAACAATATGGGTGTATATATAGCAAGACACAGATACAAATGAAAACCATCCTGGGGTGACATAAGTGGAGCAAGGGGTTGGGGATAATGGGGGAGAAGGAGGGTAGGCAGTCAAGGATTTGACATTGTAGTAAGTGCAACAACAGAAAGATAAGTACTAGGTAGTCTGGGGGTGAAGCAATAAGAGATAGGATGATAGGGAGGAGGAGACAGGTGGAAAGGAGCAGGAGAGGGGTGGAATGATAGGTGAGAGGGGGTAGAATGGTAGGTGGGGGGTGGGAGAGAGATGGGGAGTAGCAGGGGATAGAGGGGTGGAGAGAAGTGGAGAGGGTAGCAAGGGAGGAGAGAAGAGGAGGGAGAGTTGAAACAAAGTTGCATGCCTAGGCAGAGCAGTCACAACTGCTGAGGTCAGTGAGGTGCTGGCAGAGTTTACGTTTAAATGGGCCAAGCTTGTTTTCAGCTGCAGTTTCAGGGGGAAGGTTGTTTAGCAGTAGGGGGCCCTGGTGTGGAAAGCACATTGAGCCTGGTTGGTATTGCAGAATGGAACGATAGACATTGGTTTGAGGGAACTGCACATAAAATGTGCAGTGACTGGGGCAACATTAAGGCATGAGTTGCAGGGTGTGTGAGGTTAAGACAAATTTTCTTAGCCACTAGGCAGGTCTGGTAGGCAAGTCTACTATTTAGATTGAACCAGTTGGATTGCTTGTAGAGATCACAGGTATGCGTATGCTTCTCTGCACCAGTGAGAAGTCTACTGCATTTGTTAAGGGCCATGATGGGTGAGCCAATCCTAGACTTCTCTACACATGTGGAATCCATGTACAAAAAACTTAATCCTAAACTAGGGGCCCTCTACCGCAACAAAGGCTGCCTGTCTACCACGGTCAGACGGGAACTCGTACAAAAAATGATTCTTCCGATCTTTGACTATGGGGATGTGGTCTATGGCACCACCTCACCGTCTACTCTGTCCAGCCTGGACATCCTCTTCCACTCCTTCTGCCGGTTCATACTGGATTGTCCAAAACTAACCCACCACTGCGACCTTTACAGCTCCCTGTCCCTCCCCTCACTAGCAGACTGCCGGCTAATCCACTGCTCCAGAGTTGCTGCTAAATACTGGTCCCACTCTCTCCCCCCATACCTGGCCTCATTCCTAACTTCTCAGCTCCCCCCGGCATACTCGCTTCGGCACTCGGATGCTAGGCTATTCCAAATCCCTCTTATGTGCACCTCCATGGGTCAGGCAGCACTAAGCTACCGTATACCAAAACTCTGGAATGACTTACCAGCAGATATCCACCACTACTCCAATATCAGACACCTCAACACCCGCCTCTTAGAGCATTTCCTCTCGGTCTGCTCTTGCTCCTGCCCTGCCCCATAGGAGGCCTCAATTTTTCCTTAATTTCCTGATGGCCTACCAATCAGGTTAATATAGCACCTTATAACCACCTGGCTAGTTAGCTACACTTGGTGCTCCCTCCCTCCTAACCTTCCTCCTAACCTAGCACAATAATCTATGGTGGCACTCACCTCTCTCATACCTAAGTTCTAACTTGCTGTTGCACTTAATACCTGGATTTAAGCTCATGCCAACCTTAGCTACCTACTGTATAGGCTCCATAACAGTGCCTCCTCATCTGTAATTGTATGTTTGTGTAATTACTGTTCCTTCCCTTATGTTCCCCCCTTGTTTCCCCCAGGTCACATCTGGAAACGAGTGGTCCTCCGCTCAGTATGCCTGCCTGGTTAAACTCTTGAATAAATAAATAAATAAATCCTGAGCTGGCCATCTGGTGTAGTGGTAAGAGACATTGCCTTTGTCTCTGATGCACCTGGGTTTGGGACTGGCTATAGATTTTTTGTTGTTGTGCCGACTTTAGCCCCCTCCAGAGTTTCCCCTTTCCCCCTTTGTCATGCCCCACCCCAGAGAATATTATATTATAGATGGGGGTGCAGGGGTGTAGCCCCCCAAATTAAATGCAAAGTATACTTTAGTGCTGTGGAGTTGCTGAGAGCATGTAATGGATTGTGGAGGTCGACGTTTTGCAGCTCCTTCTTTTGACTCTCGGAGATATGTACTCACCATTGTGTTGAGTGCCATTTTTGTTGACGTTGTTATCACATGGTGCCAATTTCAGAGACTATTATCATTGGCCCAGACTACCAAGGCTGATAATTCCTCCCCTATTAAGGCTGTGAAAACTGAAATGACTAACATTCAGTATAACAGAATGCTTAGTCTTCTTCAGGAATTGCATTTTGGGACCCATGGGGAAAAAAGTTCAGACAAGTCCATTTTTGGATTTGAAACCAGAGTTGCAAAATAGGACATTCTTTGAATTGGTTAATAAGGATGGTGCCTAGGTCACAGACCCTGAAGACATCATTGCCTCATTTTCTGATCACGTTAATACTTCATTTGGGACTCTTCCCCATAGATAGAAAACTGGGAAAATTTCCTAGCAGATTTAGATATACAGACTCTGTCTGGTGGACAAGTAGAATTCATTCAGGAACTCATTGGGGGGAGAGGTACTGGCAACCTTTGCCACCCTTTTTTCTGATACTGATACTGGTGATAATAGGCTTCCTGGGGAACTATACAAACATCTACAAGAGACTATGCATCTCCTCTGGCTAATTTATATGTACATATTGTCCAGGGAGGAATAGATTCATCATCATCATCATCATTGTTTATTTATTGAGCACACTTTCTTAATTATAACTAAAGGTACCTTACACTAGTATAACATAAAACAATAAAACATACCATACCCATAATATAAAATGCATAAAATAGGTTGGCTAACTAATTAGAGAAAAAAGTCCAGTTAAATAAAAACATTTTCAATTCCCATTTAAAGATTTCCACAGATTGAGATTCCCTTATATAGCAAGAGAGGGAGCTCCACAGGTTTGGGGCACTGAAAGAAAAAGCCCAAGCACCTGATGTCTTGAGACAGACCTGGGGAATCTCCAAAAACCCTTCTTCTGTAGAACAGAGGGGATGGACAGAGTGGTGAGGGCACAGGAGATCTTGCAGGTACCCAGGCCCCTGACGATGCAGGGCCTTGTAGGTCAGCAAACCAACCTTGAAGATGATTCACCTTCTAATTGGCAGTAAGTGCAGAGAGTGTAGCACAGGTGTAATATGACACAAACTCAAGAGACTGCTCAATAACCTGGCTGCCGCATTCTGCACTAGCTGTAGGAGGTGAAGAGCAACCCTGACAGCCCCAGGTACAGAGTGTTGCAGTAATCTAGCCTCAAAGTCTCAAAAGTGTGGACTAGTGATGGGACAGCACTCAGAGGGACCAGATGTTTAATCCGGGTGATGTTTCTTAGATGATTGTCAGGGGTTGATCTTCACCTCCTACAACTAGATTGCCTAACCATTCAGAGTTTTAAAATTGCTTTAAAAAGTTATCTTTTTAACCCGGCTTTTATTGATTGATGTGGTTATTTGTTATGTGGTTTTATACTGTTTTTTTTGTTGGAATTTATATGTTGTTTATAATAATTTTATTTTTTGTATTTTATGTATTTTATAGTACAGGCGCCTTGGTTTTAGAAAGGCTCCTTTTTATAAATAAAAAATTGATTGATTGATTGATGATAATATGAACCTTGGACCACAGCCAATACCTGTATTTTAAGTGCCAGGCTGCAGTCCAAAACAACACCAAGATTCCTTGTGCTGGCTGAGGTAAGCAACTGGGAGTCCCCAAACATCAGCTTGGAAATCTGACCAGATTGCACCTTCACCCCCGGGCAATTCGATTTCACCACCAGTACCTCAGTCTTATCTGGATTCAACCTCAGTCAGTTGGCTTTCATCCAGTCTTGGATCTCAGAAAGGCACTGATTAAACCCCGACACCGCCTCCTGCTGCTCAGGTGCAAAAGACATGTATAGCTCAGTGTCATCTGTACAGCAGTTAAAACTCAGCCCACATCATCATTTAATGTCTCCTAGTGGCAGTATACAGTGCAAACAACTGGGGCAAATGGAGCTCTGAGGAATCCTCATGGCAGGGGCAAGGGTGCTGAAAAAAAAATCCCAGACACCACCCTCTGTGACCTGCCAGTGAGGAAAGATCAAAACAAGTTGAGGACTGTACCAATCAGTCCACAACAAACCCGCAGGTGCTCCAGAAATACCCCATGATCCAAGGTGTCAAATACAGCTGAGACAGAGGAGAATAAGAATGGAACAACTTCCTAAATCCCTCGCTACCAGATCATTCAGCACCCAAACAAGGGCAGTCTCAGTTCTGCACCCCTTCCTGAAACCCAACTGGAGAGGGTTGTAGATGTTGTGAGTTGACAGATAGGTCTCCAGGTGATGAGCCACCACCTTCTCCATAGCCTTACTCACAAAGGGAAGGTTAGAGACAGGTCTGTAATTAGCCAGGGTCTAGTGAAGCTTTCTTCAAAAGGGGTCTTACCACCACCTCCTTTAAGGGCTCTGGGAAGACCCCTGTCACTAAGAAGCACCAGATTGTCTTGGCTAGGACTGGGCCGATGACCTCAACACACCCCATAAGGAGACACATTGGTCCTGAATCCAAATTACAGTTTGTAGGCCTCATCTCCTGGATGACCCTCACGACGTCTACAACAGCCACCAGGTTAAAGTCAGACCATTTCATTTTCATTTCATTTCATTTTTTATCGTTGTAAGTCTGATGAGCAAATTGCCCATTTTCACAGATGACAAGCATACAATTAACATTTCAAAAAAAAAATACATAAACAAGTACATTATATACTAGCAACATAAAAACATAATTTTAACAAGTGCATTCCTGGGAGGTTTGTAAATGCCTTTTTAACATTGACTTAAAAGACAGTACAGACTTGCAATTCATTATTTCACCTGGGACTCGGAGCGAACTGATATAATAGGGACCCCTGTATAGCAGTGAATGCTGTCCTGATATTTTATTGAAAAATGGAACATTGAATGTAAACTTGGATTGAGTTCTGGTACAATTAGAATTAACATACTTAGGAAAATAAGTGCTTACTGAATTAGGTAATAGGCCAGATTTGATTTTAAACAAAAAAAAAAACATTTTAAGCTGAATTCTATTGGTTAACAAAAGATAGGAGGAAAGTTTAAGTAATAAACAATGATGAGCTCTATAAGTAACTGAAAACATAAATCTGAGGATGGAGTTATATGTGACAGACATTTTCCTTAAAAATTTACAATTCATGGCTCCGTATACCACTAACCCATAATCAAAAACACTAAAGAGAAAACTATGTGCAAGAAATTTTCTGGATTCCATTGTTGAGTATGACTTTACTCTTTATAGACACCCTAATCTTTGATGGATTTTCGTAATTATTGAAATAACATGATGTTCAAAAGTAAAATTAATGTTAAATACAATCCCAAGATATTTAAATGTATCAACATATTCCATAGCAATTCCATTGGCATCCTGAATAGGTGGAAGGTGAGATGGACTACTCTTTTTATTTGTGAAAAGCATAGGTTTAGTTTTAGCAGAATTAAGTACGAGATAATTAAAGGACAACCAATTTTGGAAAGAATTAAAATTAACCTGCAGTTTAGCAAGAGCATCATTTATTATGGGACTAACCTCATAAATAACAGCATCATCTGCATAAATTATAATAGAACTGGATGAGCATGAGGTTGGGGCATCGTTCACCAGGAGAAAAAAAATGAGGGGGCCCAGTATAGATCCCTGGGGGACACCACATTTAATCAATTTGGGAGAAGAGGAATAACCGTCAATGGTTGTAACATGTGACCCATTCACAAAATATTGTGAAAACCATCTAATAGCTTCTTGAGAAAAATGCAATTTTCCCAATATGCTAGGGAACAGACTGTGCTCTACAAGATCAAAGGCCTTGGTGAGGTCCGCAAAAAGAGCAGCAACCATGTGCCCTTTGTCAAGGGCACACTGGATGCCACTAGTGAACCTCACCAAGGCCGTTTCAGTGTTGTGTCCTGCTTTAAATCCATGCTGACATGGGGTAAGCAGATTGTGTTTATGAAGATACTCCAAGGCCTGATCTAATATTATTCTTTCCATGATCTTGGACAACTAAGGAAGGAAAGAAATGGGTCTATAATTAGAGGCTAATGATAGATTACTGGCTTTATATACAGGTCTTATTACTGCATGTTTCCACAACTCTGGAAATACATCATGAATGACTGAAAAATTAAAAATAATGATAAAGGGGTATGAAAAGGTTTCAATACCCATTCTCAAAATTCGTATGTCAATGGAATCAGCTAAAAGAATGGTTTAAGATTGTATCTAAGTATGTAATCCCTAATAGTCTATGGTGTGACTTTCTATAATGTAAACCTGGGAAAAACCTCAGAGCCCAATGATGGTAAATCATTTGTAACTGAATGTGGGCTAAATTGAGGTGACCTTAAACTGTCAAGGTTACCAAAATAGTTGTTGAAACATTCTGAAACCTGATCTGGTGGAGATAAGTATGTCATTATTTTGAAGAGAAATTGGTTTATACATAGATACATAGACAGTGTCGGCAGATAAGGGTCTATGGCCCACCCAGTCTGCTCATTTGAGCTTGTAAGTTCAGTTTATGTTTTCCTAGAAGTCTGTTGCCTCTTACCCCTGACCTCCAGAATTCCTTTATGTCTATCCCATGCATTCTTAAATCCCATGATTGTTTCAGCCCCTACCACTTCCTCTGGCAGGGTGTTCCACTTGTCCACCACCCGTTCTGTGAAGAAATTCTTCCTCACATTTCCTCTGAATCGTCCTCCCTCCAACTTCATCCCATGCCCTCTAGTTCTGGAACATCCTTTTCGCTTAAAAATAGTGTATTCCTGCACCCTGTTTCTCCCTGTAAGATACTTGTATGTCTCTATCATATCCCCTCTCTCCCTCCTCTCCTCCAGGGAGTACATATTCAGTTCCTTCAACCTGTCCTCATAGGACTTGGGATGCAATCCATGTACCATCTTTGTTGCCCTCCTCTGAACCTTTTCTACCCTGTCTGTGTCCTTACATAGGTAAGGTCTCCAGAACTGTATACTGTACTCCAGGTGGGGCCTCACTAGTGTCTTGTATAGTGGAATTATGACCTCCCTTTTCCTGCTGGTGATGCCCCTGCCTATGCATCCCAGCATCCTATTTGCTTTACCTGCTGCCTTGTCACACTGTTTCCCTACCTTGAGGTCATCAGAGATGATAACCCCAAAATCCCTTTCCTGCTTGGTGCATGCTATATCCTCACCCCCAAATGACATATTGTGCCAGGGTTTTTGTGCTCCATATGCATTATCTTGCACTTCTTTTAATTGAATTTCAACTGCCAAACCCCTGAAAACCCCTGTATCTTTAGTTCCCCTACCCATTACTTTATTCAATATCTTCCAGTTATGTCTGGAATTACCTGATGCTTTGTTCTGCTGATTTAAGAAAAAATTTACTTTAGATTTTCTAATTTCAGATTTGCATTTATTTCTCAACATTTTATAAGTCAGGAAAGAACCATCCTCTCTACTGGATTTATAAATTTTCCAGCTTTGGTCTCTTAATTTCATAAGATCTAACAGATCTTTAGTAATCCATTCTTGTTTAGATGACCTAATACACATTTTTTCCACAGGTGATTATCTATGATGGATGTGTAAAGTGTTATGGAAGTGTCTAAAAGAACATTAATATCAGGGATCAATTCCAACTGAGACAAACTTGTTTTCTTGCTAGCACAGGCAATATCTTCAGGAGTCAGAGATGAAATCCTCCTGAATTCAATATACCTTGGTTTTTGCTTTACAAGTTTAACAGACAATTCGCACACTACTGGCCAATTGTCACTTATGCTGCCAGACAGTATCACCGTATTAGTGATCCTGCATGGCTAGGTGACCAGAATCCAGTCAAGAATTGTACCTGAATTAGTTTTGTAATTATGTCTAGTGATTTTGTGAATCATTTGATGTAAACCAAGATCTAACAAAATATCATGTGTACCATCAGTTCCATTGGTATTCCAATTATTGTTAAAATCTCCTAATAAGATCCACTATCTATTAGTGGAAGATGAGATTTAAACTGTGAAACCAGATCAATACCATTCTTAAATTTCCTAGGTGGTATATATAAAGAACTAATTACTAGTCTCTTATCCTGACCAAATAAGACCGCAGCAGAAACAAATTCACAGTAAGGGTCACTGATGTTATCTAAAACCCTGGTAGCACTAAGTTTGGAATTAATAATAGGGAGGCAGTATAGCACAGTGGTTTAAGGCTCTGAGCTACAAATCTGGAACCTGGGTTTGAATCTCACAGGCCCCAGCTGCATATTGTGTGACCCTAAGCAAATCACTTAACTTCCCTGTGCTCCCAGGTCACATCTTTAAACAAACTTTCAGCTTAGTGTGCTACTTCTGTTTAAACAATTGGGAAAAAAAAGATATATATATATATATATATATATATATATATATATATATATATGTCCCACCCCTCGTTTACCCCCCCTGACATGACAAAACACATTGAAATTGGTCAGCAAGATTTCAGAATCCTGGATATTGCTATTTAACCAAGTCTTTGATAGCGTGATCACATCAAAACTGTTCATCTCTGTCCATACCACAAATTGGTCCCATTTGGAAGTGAAACTATTAATATTCAAATGAACACTTTTTAAAACTGAGTGGGAATTGGAAACCACTGATTTGTTCATTAAGTCACAGTTAAGGTCTGACTGACCTAAAGATTGGGGACTAAGGTGGGGATGTACTGAATCAGAGATGAGCAATAACAATGTGAGAAGCCGCCTGAAATAAATCTTATTGACCAAATTTCTTGTCATTTTTTCTATGAGAATAATGAATGCTGGTCATAACATTCAAAAAGAAATTGTCAATAGTGAATATCTGAACATTAACAGTGGGGAAGAAAAAAGCCCATGTATTACACATTTTAAACTCAACCTGACTGTCGTTAGGGTAATTCATATGGCTCTGAGATTCACAATTGGTACCAAATGTAGTAGCTAGATAAACATCTCCCTCCCACCTATTGCACATTTTAAGTCTGTAGGGGCTATCGATAAAATAATTCATGTTAACCTGATATGCAGATTTGGAACAGGGCATTGAAAGAACATTGCAGTCCAAAAATATGTGGTGCGCAAGGAATACAAGACCCAGTATTGCATTTAATAATCCATTTTACTGCCAAGTGTTATACAAAGTAGAAGCAAAAATGATTACTTTGTATAACACTTTGGTAGTAAAATGATTGCTTAAAAGCAATACTGCGTCTTGTGTTCCTTGCGCACCACATATTTTTGGACTGCTTTATTTCGTGGAGATTAGCCGCCTCTTTTGTGGTGCATGAAGATGACCGCTTTGGTTCAGCACAGAGGAGCTCTGGTCGTGCATTAAAAGAACATCCTCACCTCTCTCTAAGGAACTTTTAAATATTAACATATGTGCTAAAATAACACAGTAAATCACTAATCTAAGCATTTTTAAAACTTCTTACAACAGGCTGGTTATCAACCAAACCTAGTCTCACTTAAATCAAGCAATAAAATAGGACTAAGTTAGGTTAAGTCACTTATTTAAAAAAATGTCCTAGGAGTGGCGCTCTCACCACTCACGCTCATGCCACAGTGCTTGCACTGTGAACAAGTCCAGTTTTAAATGTAGAAACCCCTCCTTGGCAGTAGCATCACTCCCTGAAACTCCTCCCCACGGTCCCATTCTTCAGAGACCAGACAAACTGAGTGCTCATGACTTCAGGCTGATCAATGCATGCTACTTTGGAAGGTGTTGACTGGATCTCCGAACTGATAGTGGCAAACTTATCAGCAAAAAACAGAACAAACTCATCACACTTTGACTGTGAAAAAGTTCCCCCAGACTGAAGGTAGGCAGGATTACACAGCTTGTTGACAGTGTGGAAGAGCTGTGCTGGTCTGTTAATTGCTGCAGCATTCTCCTTGTACAGGAACTTTGTCTTCTTACAGGAGATTGCTGATTGATAATCCCTATAATGGGATATCAATATCAGTTTGTCTTCCACAGAACCAGATCTTCGCCAGCGTCGCTCAAAACTTTGACCCCTCATCTTCATCTCCCTAAGCATCCGATCATGACAGGGAGATCTCTGGTATGAAGTGAGGGTTCAAGCACAGACAGATGCGATGGAGTCGAGGTCTTCAGTAACAGCCCAGTTATAGGCTAGAACCAACTCCCCCGGCTCCTCGCATGCACTCATCATACCTGATAGGTTGGGGTCTTAATACTGGGATATTAACACATTTGTATAAAAAAGGGTACAAACATGATATAAATGGTCCCATGTGATAACGGCATTCGTGGAAAGCCAATCGCTGTTAGGGTGAGTGTACATAGCCGAAAATCAGTTTTGGCAATGTACACTCCCAGTGCACTGCAAAAGGGCACCGGGGACTTGTTTTTTTTTTTTTATGCACCCCCTGACTAAGGGATTTTCAACTCCAGGGGACAGCATGTTGGGGGGCTGCAAAAGCATGAAAAACAAAATCATGGCCAGGTGCAACAAAATGAATGCACCCTTGCAACCCTAGCCTACCACCAACCCACCATGCCACAGGGACAGCTTAGCAGCTCACCACCACAGTACACCTCACAAACCCTTCCTCCCTCCCATTCTGCCCATCACACAGCATACTCACTCCCCCCATGCCTGCATGTACATATAGTGACATCCTGTTACTATATTCATAGATCTCCCCTCAATCGGTCACCCTCCTGCCTGGTAGCCCTGTGCACAGGCGCAACGATTCAGTCACCCTTTTTGAAAGCGCTCAGTTGCAGTCACCATAATCACAGGCTACCATATAAATAATTGTAAACCGATTAGTATTCTCAACACAGATTTAAAAATCCTTCCAAAAATCTTAGTGATACCAGATTGGCTAAAGCAGCATCTATTGTAATTTCTTCTTCGCAAGCTGCTCAGTGAAAGGTAGACAGATTCATGATCACATGCTACTGTTACGGGAGGTTATTGAAAGATCGAAGTCTGGTTCTTCATGGATCAAAGGAAGGCACTGAAGCAGTATTTTATAAATTTCTATTTGCAGTTCTGTCCAGATATGGTTTACCAGCCTCCTTTGTTGTATGGGTAAAACGATTGTAAAAGTCCACTCTTTTGAAACCATTATTGAACTTTCTTTTGTGTACAGTATGCCATGCCTGTATGGGAGTTAGACAGTGCTGTCCTTTGAGCTTGATATTGTTTATATTCTTTCTGGATGCAGTATTGTGGATACAGTATGTGGATCCCAAGGTTTCCCATCCAAATGAAGGAAGGCTCTGCCACCACTACGGTCCAGGCATACACAGATGATGTCTGCACTTTAGTCCATGAGGCTGTGTCTGGGGAAGCCACTGTCAGAATTTTTCAAGATTCCTCAGCTGCTTCAGGGCCCAGCCTAAATGAAATTGGGCTTTAAACCCCTATTTTTGTTTATTATTTATGTTTTTAGCCTCCCTGTCAACTATAGTTTACTCAATCTTCTGTCTTGTTTGAGGCGTCTCCCAAGTCTGATAAGAGAGCCCATACATATAGGGGCTACAAAGAGGGAGGCTTGTAAATGCTGATTCCCACAGCCATATTCTTTAGTATTTTTACATACTGTAATTTTGGCAGATCACAGACCTACAAGTTGTAGACATCCCTCTTTGCCTCTTCCTGTGGTCACCGCCTACCCTTTTGGAGGGAAGGCACTTTGAACGTTATCGGGATCATTCCCAAATACCATATCAGGGTATGTATCAGTTATTTTTAGGAAGATGGTAAAATGGAAAGTTTCAGCACAGCAACTCCTAGTAGAAAGTCGCTCTATTCTTTTATTTAGGATAGTATTTTTTTTCATGAATCTAGCCTACACTCACCAGGTTCCAGTTCCCCCTCAGACAATGTCCCCACAATTCTGCATAAAGGGATACCTAGCAAAATGTAGGATACTGTGGGGTTATGCACACATGATTTGTTACAGGAAAAGTGCAACCTAAAGCACAAAAGCACTCAGGAAAGAGACTGCCCACATCATACTTGTGTCTTGATGGAAGATACAATGTCTCATCTGTATTTTGAGTGACAGTATACTACAAATTTCTGGCACTTGTTGAGCACTACATGAGGTAATCCTGAGTTAGCTGCTTTGATGTATGAATTATCGATATGTGGAAAAATGCCTGGTACTCCTCTAAGGTATCACAAGAGCACATGGTTGGTTTTATTAGTCTGTATTAAATGGGTGGTATGGCAGGTATACTGCCAATATGTTTTGCAACAAAAAGAATTGCTTTTGGTGGCATTGTGTGAAAACATCAATAATGAATTTAGTTTTCTATGGGGAAAGGAATATAAACATTTGCCCAGGTTAATCATTAATTACACTTGAAAAAATGTGACATGGCTTTAGTGAATAAGGTGCGAAAGCCTGTTTTCTATTTTCTATTTTTTTTTTTTTTTTTTACAATTTACTTCTCTTTTTTCTGGCCGAGCCCCCTAACCCCGTGAACGGGCTAACCCTGCACCCCGTGGACAGGTGTGCTCATACCAGCATTCACCAATGCCGGCCACCTGTCCATGGCCCCCCCCCCAGCATACAGGGGCTCAGCAGGGCAGCAAGGGGTGGAGTTGAGGACCCAGGTGGGCATCCAATCGGATGCCCATCCTGGGTCCAGGTGTCGATCCCTTATGAACATACATACGAATATACAAAGAAGACAGCTGAAGAAGGCCATTTGATCTATCAAGTCTGCTCGTACTGCAGGGTACACAGCTTGAGTTAATGTTCCTGCCCTTCCTCCCCACTCCTCCCATCATCCCTACCCATTATCCTTACTTTCTCCTATGCCTGTCTCAGGCTCTCTTAAAGCTGTCCACTGTCTTCAATGAGATAATCTCTTCCAACAGTGCATTGCAAGTGTCCACCACCCTCTCTATGAAGAAGTGCTTCCTGACCTCCCTCCTAAACCTCCCACCCTCCAGCTTAAGACTGTGTTATGGTTGCCAGTTATCTTAAAGAGACTCTCCTTATTAACCTTATTTATCCCTTTCAAGTACCTGAAGGTCCCAGTCATGTGCCCCTTTTCTCTCTCTCCTGTCTTACAGGGAGTACATGTTCAGTGCTCTCAACTTCTGCTCATATGCCTTACCCTGCTGACCCACGGTCATCTTTGTAGCCCTCCTCTGGATCTTCTCCAGCAGGTTAATGTCCTTTTTGAGGTGTAGGCACATACTCTAGATGCAGCCTTACCAGTAACCTGTACAAGGGCAGTATAACCTCCTCTATCCTACTACTGATCCCCCTAGATATGCATCCCAGCATCTTTTTTGCCTTTGCTGTTGCTTTCTTGCACTGTGTGGAGTGCTTTGGGTCACTAGTGATCATCACTCCCAAATCCTTCTCCTCCTGTGATGCAGACACTCGGACTCCAGCCAGACAGTACTCTGTCCTTGGATTCTTGGCTCCAATATGCATAACTTTGCATTTCTTGGTATTGAAGCCAAGCTGCCAGATCCTGGACCACCTCCCCAGCTTTTCCAGATCTTCCTGTAGGTCCTGTATCCCTTCAGCTGTGTCCACTCTCCTGCAGAGCTTGGTGTCATCTGTGAATAGGCACATTCTGCCCTTAGTGCCTTTCCCAATGTCATTGATGAAGACAATGAAAAACACTGGCCCCAGCACCAAGCCCTGTGGGATCCAACTTATTACCTCTCTGGTACCATATAACTCTCCCCCGCAACCACCCTCTGGGTTCTGTCCTTCAACCAGTTTTCCACCCATCTGGCCATCTTTTCTGCAACCCCAAGATCCACCAACTTCCTGATAAACCTTTTGTGGGGCACAGAGTCAAAGGCCTTGCTGAAATCAAGATAGAGGATGTCTACTGTTTGGCTCCTGTCTACTGTCTTAGTGACACAGTCAAGGAAGTCAATCAGATTCATTTGACACAGTCTCCCCCCCGAACCCATGCTGCCTCGCATTCTGGAGACCATGTTCCTCTAGGTAGTCCACCAACCTTTTCTTTAGTATGGTCTCTATGATCTTGCCTACAATGAAGGTCAGACTGACTGGTCTGTAATTCTCTGGGTCATCCTTAGGACCGCTTTTGTGGAGAGGCACTACATGTGTTGTTCTCCAGTCCTGTGGTTGTGCATAGCTCCAGTGGGCACCTGGACCCACGTGACCACACACCTCCGACAGTCTGGCCTAGGAGACCGACTTCTCCACATGGTGCAGCCTTGTCCCAGGAGTCCATCGGCGGCCCCCCGCTCCCATGGCACTGATGCCCCTGGATACCAGAAATGCTGTCAGTGCTGTGGCTTAGCTGCCCCAGCCCTCCCGATCAGCCCCATGGGCTGTGATGGCACTGTGGAACATTTCCCTGTCCTCTCATGACCAGCGGGTAGCATCTGTGAGGATGTGCACTGGGTTTTGCCTGGTTCCAGGTGACATACCAGGTGCCACCCTCTGCACATCTGTAGCCAGCACTATGCGGTTTAGTGAATACTGCATAGTGCTGGCACACCTCCGGCTTGGTGCAGTCCATGACCATGGGGCATCAGGTACATTGGGTATGCACCACCCCCATAAGAGCATACCATGTCAGGGCACAATAGGTATGAGGTGGTTTTGTGCCCAACGTATGCAGCATGTAGCCACTCCACACCTTTGTGCACAGGGCCCATAATTAGTAGACTACTAATAATTGTATTTTTAGTTAAACTGTTATTGTCCTATACTGTGTGGTTTCTTTCACAGGTGTGGTGATCCTGTGGGGAGGTAATGCATCCCAAGGAGTTTTACAGTACCATACTGGCACTAGGCCCACAAAAATCTTTCTCTAGGTGGAGGCACCGCAATTTATTATGACTTGGGTATACATCTCCCAATCAGGAGTTTAACATCCAAACATACAGGCCTTTCAGCCTTGTTTTTTTTTTTGTATACTCTAGTTATGCACCCCAATTGCCCTGCAGAACACTCTCCAGCTGCTGCACATGACTGGCTCTACCTCCCAGTCTGAAACTCACTTGAGCCAACCACTCCAGCCCAGCGATCCCCCTGGTTCTGAGCACTCCAAGGTAGGGCCACCCACCCTCTAGCTCTATCGATAATCTGAAGCACCGAGCTGGAGTGGGGGCCACCCCTGACCCAATGAGTCCAACAGCGGGAGTGTGGCTAGATCACAGGCGGAGCCTTCACCTATTCGCAGATCAGGGAGATTTTTCATCTTACTTCCCCCTATCAGCATGGCAGTGCAATGCCCTCCAGTGCAGAATGTGCATGCTCTCATGCATGTCTGCAGAACAGCAGCCGTGGCCGATCCTCATTGGTGGACCCCGACTGCTGGAAGTGACTCCCAGTCTCCACTGGAGGTCGCCAGATGGCAGAGTCATCTCCCCCCTCCCTCACAGAGAAGGAGAACAGTCCTCCAGATGCTTGATCCTTCCCTGCTCCGCCGACCCCCAGCGACCTGAGTCCATTCCCAAACCCGGGTTGCCGGTGTGGTGCGAGCTCTGGCATCCAGTGCCTCAACCCTCAGGACCACCGGGCCAGCATCTCAGCCTTGTTTTGAGTTCACAAGATGAGTAGTAACTTGCAACATTGACCGCATTCCAATTACCTATGGAATAATGAACCCCTGAAACTTAAAAACTACCTAATCAAATACATTTAACAGTTTAAAACCTCAACAAAGAACCTGCACCCAGCAACCTTGACTCTTGCTTTGTAAGCACTAAAAATACTCCATATATAAGATTGGAGTGCAAACAGTGTAACATGCTACATACATATATACATTATGAGACTGGACCAGAAAAAACGCCCGCACTTGACGTTTTGCACCCTGAGACACTTTTTTCAGCCACTGGAAAGGAATTTGCTGGGGGCATGGCTTGACCTGAGCAAAGATTGCTGCTTAATTTTGATCTTCCTCCTCACCCAATGATTCTTTATCCTTGCAGTATAGCATAGTGGTTAAAGGCACTGAGCTGCAAACCTGGAGACCTGGGTTTGAATCCCATCAGCCCCAAATGCATACTGTGTGTCCCCGAACAAGTCACTTACCTTCCTTGTGCTCCCAGGTCACACTTGGAAACATGATCTGGCTTAGTGTGCCTTTTCTGGTTAAACAATTTCCCCTTTCCCTAATCCACCTTGGAGAATAACTTTTTCAGTAAAAAAAGGCTGTGATTCATAAGTCTGTTGTGCCAGCATAAGTTTTCTACCTTTCTTTTGAAAATCAGGGCAGTATAATGCTTGCAGGGACAAAGAAACTAATTCACTCACAGAAGCTCTTTCAGCAGCCTGTTTATTTATTTATTAGCTTTTGGTAACCGGGTAAGTGTGCTAGACAACAGACCTGCCTATTTTCAGGCACGACCCGTGCCTAAGATGGTGACAAGCGGGAAACACAGCACGGAGATGGCAGTGACAGAGGCAATGTTCTCCCACTTCTTGCAAGATATGAATGAAGTTAAAACAGCATCCTTACAGACATCACAGGCACTACTAAACCTGGACTCAATGGGCCAACAGAGTGTGAGACCAAAGCTTACAAAGTAGCCATTCAAGAGCTATGCCATTCAACAGTAGGCTACAGTCTGTAAACTGAGCTGGGCCATGCACCAGCTTCAGGACAAAGTGGATGACCAGGAAAACAGAAGCCACAGAAATAACCAGTGGTTTGTGGTTTTTTCAGAAGGAAAGAAGTTATGGGATGTAGTTATGAGCTGCAGCTACCTTCCTTCATCATGCCCTCCGCATGGTTCTACAACTTAAAGGGAACAACTATTTTAACATCAAAAGGACACATGGCTTCCTCTCACCCCATCCATAGAAAGAAGACAGGTAGACCCATCCTGGCCAGAGTCTTCAACTTTACTACAAAAGAAGCATTATTATGACATTCCTGGCAGCTTGGGAAATTTATTGGCAGGAGCAAGAAATACACATTTATCAGGACTTTTCAAAAGCTCTGTCAGTTCGACCGAAATATACAGGGGCCAGGTATATCATGCACCAGCTTGGCCTAAAAATCTCTCTTCACTTCCCAGCCACAATGCAGGTAATGAGCAATGGGGTTTCACTTCAGTTTGCTACACTGGACACCTTTATTGACTTTCTCCATAAGTGTTGGCCAAAGGAGATGAGGGCCCCTCATAGAGGAGCCAGGAAATACTCATGAAGGCATGGATACTAGCACCCCTCCTCCTCCCACTCCACCAGATGACAGCAAAAACTGACACAAGGATTGCGATTCCTGGTCCCTGCCTCCTCAAGGTTACAAATGACAGCTGCACAGACAGAGAGAAAAGATACTCAACTCTTGAGATCCCATTGTCACAGCCAGTAGGATAAACCTGAGGGCTCATCAGACAGTCTAGAAGCCATTTTAGGCAAAAACAGATATGCACCTCTGAGATCAGATTTACAGGTGGCATCACCACATCAGATCAGAGAGTATCCCCCACAGGCTACTAGCTTTGGTGTGCCACCATCTTCGGAGCAAATCTTGGGTGGAGAAGGACTTGCAGAGAAATAGTTGATAACCATAGTAGTGGTAGCAGTGCCCCTCCCGACTACTGCCTCTGTTCCAGAACCAACCTACATTGTACCACATAATATGGGTAATGCAACTTGGGCAAATCAATTTGGGTGAACGCATATGGGTGACTGCAACATAAGTGACTACGCAAGCATGGTGACCCCACATATTAAGCAATAATGGTGATCAATGAGCAGTGTGGTGTTAGAAATGTAAACATAGGGGAGTGCAGGGAGCACAGTCCCCCTCATAAAGAAAGATGTTTAGAGTGGTGATGGAATGCAACTGTTGCCATTGCTAGGTGTAACAGGTGCATATGGTTGCCAGCATTAAATGGGTGTGGAGCTGACGAGTCTTATAGAAGCAGTGTGGAGGAGGTGCTCTTGTACAGAGTCAGGTACTGTGAGGAGGCAGCAGTGTAATGCCAGTCTGTAGCTGTATTGTGCCATGCTGCTCTTTGGATGTACCATTATTGTGCTCGCTCATATTGATTTGCCATATTTGATTGAGCTAGTATTGCCTAGCCCAAATCACATGGAACGTCCTAACATCCAACAAGAAGCCGCTAAGCACCTTTATACCTTGTGCAGCAACTACATGCTCCCACTGAAATCAAGCCTGGCACTGCATGATTTATTGTGAGTACTGCTGTTTGCTGACTTCTTTTGCTTGTGTTCTAATGAGGTGGATGGGGAGGTAAAAGGGAGAGCACAGACTGGTCACATGGGGCCCAGGGTCTGTCACAAGGGGCGTATCATCAGCCAACCTGCAATCATAGCTCTGCTCATCCTCTGTCTCCCCTCCTCCCTGTACTCCTTTAGACCACCATGATGGACTCTGAGATACATTTCTATCCAAACTCCCTCCTCCATATGCAGGCAATGCATCCTTTTGATGAGAGAACTATCTTGTTCACAATCTGTCTTTCAGAAGTTAGACCACTAGCACACCAGCATGGTGGCAAAGAATGGTATCCCATGACTTTGGTGACCTCTATTTGGTACCTACTGAAAGGGTGATTCAGTCGTGGTGCCTGTCATTGGGGCGACTGGGGAAGGTGGGCGACCGGATTGGGAGGATGCGTGAAATAGTGACATCCTGTCACTACATGCCTATGCGTGTGGGGGGAGGGGCTAGCACACCAAGTGTGGGGTGGATGAAGACGAAGGGGCTGTAGGGAGTGGCACCATGGTGATCTGCCGAGCTGCTGCCATAGCATAGTAGGTGGGTTCAGGGATGCAACAGGAATGGTGCTGGGTTTGGGTCTAGGTGCAGGTACTTTTTATTGTTCCCAGCCCAAAAATTTTATTTATGCCACGTTTGCACCCCCTCCCGACATGCACCCTCCTGGAGTTGAGAATCCTTAAGTAGGGGGGTGCAGAGGGTGAAGTCCTCCATGATGGGGTGCGGGGGCACAGCCCCCTGCATAAAACAAAAAATCCCAACTCCCCAGTGCCGTTTTGCTGTGCACCTGGGGGTACATCACCGAAACATTTTTTTGGTGATGTGCAGTCGCCCTAACAGCGATCGCCCATCCGTGATCACCATTATCACATATATCCACAAAGAACTGTTCTTTTTTACTTAGGAAGACTTCAATGCATCCTGGTGTCCCCATGTCCACAGTGACCTTGCCGACATAACTGTGTAGCTTTAGCTACTCTGCTAAACCTCTGGACTGTACTTATTCCCACATGGTGTATACTGCATGGTCTTCCAAACACCAGCTAATTAATTTCATCACTGCCACACTGAATTGCACAGTACAACTCCAGTGCCACAGACTATAGACAATGTGAGGAGGTAGAGGGGGTACTTCTGAGGGCCATACAATGACTGTTGGAAAGGGCCAAGGTCCTTCACGTGGAACTCCAGAATGGATCTTATCCAGATGCACACCTCTCTTTTTTGGTGCACTGTACTTTAAACATTGATAGAACAACTGAGATACACTACTGAACCTTCAGGTAGATCATTTTCATGCTAGACTACCATCTCAGTGACACTGGCCTTACGTTTGGGCTGTTAACTGCCAGTTGCGAGTTACAAATATAAAGGAAGTTTCTGATTATTGAATGTATTGCATTGATGTTGATACTATATTAAGTTGTAGGTATTGTAATGCACAACATGAAGAACACACTCCTAACTGTGCCAGTGTCCTGATGCCATACCTGACTATCTGCCTGAAACCCTGACCTGTAACTTAGGTGCATGATGAATGGTACAGCTACCCTAAGCCCTGAGAATTCTATTTCTCTAGGTTTGGTTGCCCTGCCGGTACCTAATTGGAAGAGCACTCCCTTAACACTGCATGTTTAGAACAGCGCTGCAAGAAGAGTGAAATAAGGACAGGAACAGTGGTAGGATAGCGAATGGCTGTTACTGCTACTGCTACCCCTGTAACCATCAGGGAGTGACTGGAGGAAGGAAAGAAGAGCCAGAAAAAGTTGGTGGCTGGCTGAGCTGTTCCCAGGTGGAGCAGGCTAAGGCATAGAGCAGCTCAGTCAGTGTGGATCTGGTGACCAGGGTTCTGTTCCTGGTATCTGAGGTTTTGACTGTGAAATGGGTGTGCATTATTTTACTAAGTCCTGTCTCACAGTTACGTCCCCCTCCAAGTAGCAATTCTCTGCCATGATCCATCTCCCCTTTGGAGTCGATTATTTTAGAGATGGGGGTGTGTGGGGGGCAGAGCCCCCCCGGGTGTGTGTGTGGTGCAAAAACAAGATTTTGTATTGTGCTCTGTGGCCATAGCAATGGCCCGCGGTGTGTTTTTCTGGGCGCTGTTGTTGTAGGCATAATTTTTGCTGTGCTGTTCTGGTTAATGTTGTTCTTGTATTCACTCTTCTAACCTAGTTCTCCCTGCCCCCTGCCCTGCCCCTTACCTGCACAATAACCATGGGTTGAGACAGAGGCTGTAGGTAATGTAGCACTACCTTATGAATTCTTACTGCCATGACAACCATACAAGTTTAAGGGCCCTTGTCCACAGTGCCTTTTGATACAGGATGGCTGTGGAGATGCCCATGGGCAATGCTCTGGTCAACAGTCATGACTGAATCTGAACTCAACTCATAGGACTTACAAGTGAACCTGGCATACTGATTTAAGGGTCCTAAGTATTAGTCTGACAGGACTGGAGTTCAAATAGCATTGGCACCAGGGATTTTTCAACCCCATCTATTACTGCCCTGCAATGCCTGCAACTAAGGCACAGATTGTGTTCAATTCATTTAAAATGGGGAAGTGAGTGGTTGGGGTGAGTTTATTTCCTTCACAAAAGTGTCCTGTTACCATGTTTATGATGGTTAAAAAGAGGCCCCATGTGTTACTGAATACCTCAGGGCACACAGAGGTTGTGTCTCCTGGGGAATGCAGGTGGGCTGTGAGCCACTTTATGTAGTTGGCCCATATCCAGGTTCTTCCCAAAATACTACTACAGTGTTACTGATACTGTATAACAGCTTAAATGCATGCCCATTATATTTAGCGCTGAGCACACCCAACATGTTCATGCAATCTTATTTTCACTGGTGGAACACTAGTGCTGCTATTGTATAGTGATTCACCTAATATTCACTGTCTTTTTATTTTCTCTCTAATATGAACCCAGAAAAAATAGTGAAAATAAAAAGACAGTGAATATTTTCTGTTATGCAGTTTTTTGTTTAGTTCTTATTTCTCATTTCTTGCTTCATTTTCCATTTGCAAACCAGGTATCCTCTTTCTTTCTTATTGTCTCCTTTCTGGGGAGCTCTGCCACCACACTTATGCTCTCCAAGGACTTTCATACCACCCTCCACCCATGAACTTAATTCTACCTTTCGATGATGGGTAATATAATATGCCATACCGTATATGGAATATAGGTGGCATGATCTCCTCATTCACAAGGAAACGGATCCTTTCACATTTGAAATGGCTCAAAACCAACCTAGCCTTCATTCAAGAAACCAAATTATTATTAGCAGATAATATCCCCTGAAGCTGTCCTCTGGTTTAAGGACTATTTATTCAGCAGAGTCCAGAACATACAAATCGGGACAGCAATTTCTTCCTCTAGGGAAATTAAGCTTGGAGTCCCACAAGGGTCCATACTGGGCCCTTTCCTTTTCAGTCTGTTTATTAATGCTCTCCCTAAAGCTTACAATAGCAAAGTCATCCTTTAAGCTGATGATGAGGTTATCCTTAGTAGAAGCGCCCAGCTGCATCTTCTGCAGGATGAGCTACAGTGCTCCTTCTGTTGCCTGGATGACTGGTTCAGTTCCCAGAAACTGTTAATTATAAAAAGACGAAGATGATGCTGTTAAGAAATCCATCCTGGCCTTGACTATCATCAATAAAATAGGTGACATACTAGAGCAGGTTCAATCATTCAGTTACCCTGAGGTCATCATTGATGACAACCTCTCCTTTGTACAGCATATTGACCTGGTCATAAAGGCGGTTCACACTAAGCTGGGAATCCTCTATAGGTATTCTCTCACACATGCTGCTCTACGACTCTTTGTTTCCTCCTACATCCTGTCAGTTATAGACTATGGTCTTGTAGAGTATGGGGCGGCCTTGGACACGGTGTTCAATCATGTGGTCACAGCCCTTAATACGGCCTGTAGGTTGACTCTTGGAGCTGACCGACTCACCCACTCCTGCTCCCATTACGAGCAAACCAACTGGCTCATGCTCACCAATGGATTACATTCCAGACATGCCTGTTAGGCAAGAAATCTCTAATTGGCAAAGCACCTCCATATCTCAGTGAATTGCTCCATACCTGTTCTTCAGGATACCAGACCAGGGGCCAGACTCGGGGGTTCATTGGCTGTCCCATTTAGGAAAATGTCTCTTGGACAGTGGTCCTTTTCCTACTAGGCTCTCTTGTGGCTAAACGAGAACCCTGCTCACCTATTATTTACTGACAGCCTCCCCACAAAACTCAGAGTTGAAATGGCACCTTAATGCATCCGGGGCCTGTTGTTGCAGATTGGTGGTGTACTACTAGTCCCTGTCTACTCATCTCCTAATTTGTGTGAGTGTTGATACCCCAGCCCCATCTCTCACTGGTGCCACATCGTAACTGTCGGAGCTGGCCTTAGCAGTGGGCAGAGTTTCCTTACCTGCCCTCCACGGATATACTATGGCATCCCTAAACTCAGAATCCTGAGTCTCGGGATACCGACCCCACTGGCCCAAACTCCAGCTTGCCGAATCAATCAGATGCCCGAAAATATGATTTTTGGCATCTGATTGCAAACCCACAAGGCAAATAGGGGGTCTTCACTCCCTGAACCCCCCCCATGTTATCTAACTCCATGGGGGAGAAGACCTGGGAGTTAGAAATAAATTAGTTACTAGGGTTAAACTGTTATCGCCCGCAGCACTTCTAGAACCCATGCCTCCACCACAGCACGCTGGCTGAGCCACCATGGTGTAGTCCACAACACCACTGGAGCAGCTTGGCCAGCCTTCAGATTCCTCGCAGATTTCAAACCCAGGGACAGGGGTAAGGTATCAAGCTATCACATCCGCTACCTTACTCTGCTCGACATCCCTCAGGATTCCTTATGCCGGAATGCTCACTGTCTGGATACTGAACCCATCAGGCAATACTGTACTGGTAGGTCAGTGTCAGGATAGTGAGCCTTGGCACAATGTAAGGGTGCCCCTCCACAAAAACTGCCCCTGCAATTAGGTGGCCTGGCTTGGATCTCTCCTCTACAGGCATGCACTCTGCTCTGATTTAGCACTTACTGTCCTACTGATGGATATGCCTGGTACTAGTTGACTCTCACCCCCCCTTATAGCCATCCCCACAGTCAGCTTTTTTCAGTCCCCATCCCAGTTACCAGGACAAAGTCTGTACTATGGGCTGTTGAGGTCCTTGACTCTGTGTTCCCCTGTAAGCTCACAGTTGTACTCTGCTTAAGGTTTTTGGCAGTAGCTTCAGTAGCTGGTTACTTGTTATTCTGTACTTATATTGTGTATTATGTGACATAATACACAATATAAGTACATAATAACAAGTAATTTATGTCTCTCTGTTTGCATTACCATTGCACTGTTTGTTTAAATGTTCATTTATGTTCGAAGACTCATGGCACTTATCCAGAGCACACACTTGAAAAAACAGTCCAGCAGCATCTGTGTTAGTATTGCTTCAATGTCCATTATTATGCCAAATATAAAATAGCCATACAGACCCACACTGGGTCAGAGAACCACACACCAAACTTCTAACATTTCACCTCATCCAAATCTTTGTCAGATAACAATTATTCAAATTTTTCCTGAGTTGTTCTTATTGTGTACACTCCTTCCCATGAAGTGTGAACTGCAGAGGGGCAATTCCCCTTCTGTTGTACTGTATATGCCATGTACTTGACGTGGAACCTTTGCAAAAGAGCTGTCACTCAAAGGTTTGTTCAGAACAATGAAATAAATAAATAAATAATATCCATCTAAAATTAGACTGGGTTGGACAGGTTATAGCTGCCACAGACCCCTCCAGCAAGAGGGGTAGCTATACTACTCCATAAATATTTGAGATGGTCCCCCTCCTTAGTAGAGCAAGACCCACAAAGAAGATGGGTTCTGACCCTCATGGAAACAGCATCTGGCCCCATTCTCCTGTTAAATCATTATGCCCCAAGTGGGGATGACTCTACATTTTTGCATGACCTTGCACAGAAGGTGGGGGACCCTAGCCTCAGTCACCACCCCAATTCTGATAAACAGGGACTTTAATCTCACCATACTGCCTATATAGAAGCAACTGTGGTGCAGGATCACATATTAGCTCCCAAGCCATGTCCCTACTCTTGAAAGATCAGGCACTGGAAGATGTCTGGCACCTCTTCCACCCCAGGACAAAGATTATTCATGTTCCTCTGCTGTACATAGCACATATAGCAGGACTGAATTCTGACGAACCTCCCCACAAATCAAGCAGGTGCCTATAAACTCTACCATCCTGCCTCTAATTATTTCTGACAACGCTACAGTGCAACTCTGCTGGAAGAATTGCAGCAGGGGTAAAAGGGGGAAATAATGTGCAGGAGGAAGAAGAGGAGCTGGAAATGAGAGAGAGCTGAATGGAAGCAAGCAGGGAGTAAGAGGGGTGGAATCTTAGTGCTGGAGGACTCAATACTAAGAGGAGTTAGGTGGGGTAGCAAGGGAGAGATGCATAGTCGCATTTGGGTGGAGGCCATGCCAGGAATGACAGTGGAAAGGGTGGGACAGTCTGTTCTGAAATATGCTAGAAGGATAGGGACAAGCCTCATTAATTATACATCTTGGGACAAATGACCTGGCTGACAAGACAGTAGATACAGTCCAGAGGAGGTTTGAGGAACTAGCACAATTATGTGAGGGGGCTGGAAGATCAGCAACTTTTTCAGAGATACTTCCCATGCCAAAGGCAAGCACAACAAGAAAGCTGAGAATAGAGGAATTTAATAGATGACTAAGAACCTGGTGTTGTGCTAAAGGGTATGGGCTGTTGGAGGAGTGGGGAGGGACCTGGGAGGACAGTAGCCTCTATACCAAGGACAGACTACACTTGAGTGAGGAGGGAAAGAAAGTGTTGAAACAGAGGATGGAGGAGTACATAGAGGAAGTCGGGAATTTAAACTAGGAGTGGGGGTTGGCAGTTGGGGAAGAGATATGCAGAGACCACAGGTTGGGAAACCATATGAGCTTACCCCCATAACAGTGACAAGGGACAAATGTCAAGTACTGTTGGTGATGCTAGGAAAGGAGGGCTGGATGGGAGGTGGGGGAAAGGGTGGAAGGTGGTTACTTTTAATGCTAGGACCCTTGGGAGGAAAACTGCAGAGTTACAGGTTCTCATGGCAGAGGGAGAGGTGGACATTGCAGTCATCGCAGAAACATGGGCCACCCAATACAATGACTGGGACCTGTCTGTACCAGGGTACAGATTATTTCGTAGGGACAGGGTGATTGGGAAGGGGGGGATGGCACTATATGTGAAGGAAGGACTGAAGTGTGTAAGGGAGGAAGGGGAGGAGGGTAGTACGGAGTCACTTTGGATGCAAATCCAGGATTCCAAGAATAGGATTCTTTGAATGGGAGTGGTGTACAGGCCACCATCTCAGAACAGAGGAGTTAGACAGGGAACTAGCAGGACAGATCAGGAGGACCTGCGAGAAGGGTAGTGTGGTGATTGTGGGGGACTTCAACATGCCAGGAGTGGACTGGAGCACCCCAACAACCAGGAACAGAAGGGAATAGGTACTGCTGGATGCCTTCCAGGACAGCTTCCTGCTGCAAATGGTCAGTGAACCAACCAGGTTAGGAAATACCCTTGGCCTTGCGCTGGCAAATAGGGACTTTGTGAGAGAACTTACAGTGGAGGAACCGCTGTCAGGGAGTTACCACCACTCAGTATGGCTCACATTGGATATGGGCAAGGAAGAAGTGGAATCTGGCACACTAGTGCTGGACTTCAGGAGGGCCAACTTTGGGAAGATGAGGAAGTGGTAGAAGGGTACCTGGCCAGAATTCAATCTAGTATGGACACTAACCAGAGGTGGGAGCTCATAAAGCCGGGGATAGTGGAGGCAACCAAAACCTGCTGCAAAGCCCAGCGCAAGAAGGCTAGGGCTAAGAAACCGATCTGGTTGAGCAAGGAGGTCATGGAAAAGGTAAGGAGGAAAAGAGCTGCCTTTAGGAAGTACAAGAAAACAGGGACGGGGGAGGACAGGGAGGAGTACTTGACAGAATCGAAGGAGGTGACAAGGGCAATAAGGGGAGCCAAAGCATCTATGGAACTCAGGCTGGCACAAGGCATTAAGAAGGGGGAGAAGGACTTCTTTAAGTACATCAGGGAGAAAAGGAGCTGTAAGGACCACATAGTAAGGATTAGGAAGGAGGGGGGTTGGGTGGAATCAGGGTGCAATAAGGCGGAAGCACTAAATGAGTACTTCTGCTCAGTATTTACTAAAGAGAAGAGGGGGTGACACCCAAGGTGGGAGAAATGGCAGAAGCAGGGGAGTGGTGACAGATGGGAAATCATGGAGCAGAGTTCAAGAGGGTTTGAAGCACTGAGGGTGGACAGGCGCCTGGCCCAGATGGCATCCACAGGGTACTGAAGGAGCTGGCAGAGGTCCTTGCAGGACATTTGGCAGACCTATTTAATGCCTCACTACATTCGAGGTGTGTACTTCAGGACTGGAGGATGGCTCATGTGGTGCCCCTCCACAAGAGTGGCCCCAAGGATGAACCGGGAAACTACAGACCAGTGAGCCTCACATCCATCGTGGGTAAGCTAAAGGAGACTATCCTGAAGGAGAGGCTGGTGGCCCTCCTAGAGGCCAAAGGACTACAGGACAGCAGACAGCATGGCTTCATACGTGGCAGATCTTGCCAAACCAATCTGGTTGAGTTCTATGACTGAGTAACTAGGCAACTGGACAGGGGCCATACAGTGGATGTCCTGTATCCGGACTTCAGTAAGGCATTCGACTCAGTGCCACATGGAAGGCTGGGAAGGAAGTTAGTAGGCACAGGGGCGGGTGCAAAGCTGGTGAGATGGGTAGGAAACTGGCTGCAGGGAAGGCAACAGAGGGTGGTGGTGGGTGGGGAGCTCTCACACCCAAGGGCAGTGATGAGCGGTGTTCCACAGGGCTCAGTGTTGGGACCAGTGTTGTTTGGGATATTCATAGCAGACATATCATGGGACATCAAGAGCAAGATCAGTCTGTTTGCTGATGATACCAAGGTAGGCGCGGTGGTGGATGACCTAGGGGGATGGCAGGGGTTGCAGGATGATCTGGCAAAGCTTGAAACCTGGTCAGACACTTGGCAACTGGGCTTTAATGCCAAAAGTGCAAGGTGCTGCATTTTGGGATGAAAGAACCCAGGAGGAGTTACCAGCTAGGGGAGTGCAGCTAGCCCAGACAGAGGAGGAGAAGGGTCTGGGTGTGCTCATTACAGGGTCAATGAACAACTCAGCACAATGTAGGAAGGCAGCTGCAAAGGCCATCAAAATGCTGGGTTGTATTGCAAGGGGTATATCCTCGAGGAGGGAGGAGGTGATTCTGCCAATGTATAGGTCATTAGTTAGAGCACACCTGGAGTACTACGTGCAGTACTGGCGTCCGTATCTGAAGAGGGACATTAAGTTACTGGAGGGGGGTGCAGCGCAGAGTGACAAAGATGATCAAGGGGCTCGGGGACTTATCATACGAGAGAAGATTGAAGGAGTTGAACATGTACTCACTGGAGGAGAGGAGAGACAGGGTGACATGATTGAAACCTTTAAATACATGAAAGGAATAAACAAGAGTGGTACAGAGGGGCTGTTCAAAGTAAGGGAGGGGAGGGCCACCAGGGGCCATGATATGATACTGGAGCGAGGAAGGTTCAGGAGGGAGATGAGGAGACACTTTTTTACAGAGAGGGTGGTGGCTGGGTGGAATGCATTACCTGCTGAAGCGGTATGCAGTAGAACAGTGGACTGCTTCAAACGAGGATGGGACAGGACAAGGGGGAGGGTTAATGAAGGGGGAAGGGTGGAAGGGAGGGGCAGCTGCAGAATAAGGGGTGCTAGCTGCACATTGGAGCAGACTTGATAGACCTCTAGGCCTTTATCTGCTGGCAAATTTCGTATGTTCGTAACTCCATTTTTTTCTGGGGGACCCCATCCAAAATCCCCTCCATAGAGACTAGAGCCACTGCTGCTCAGGGACCCAGAAGCAAATGGTTTGATACCTTTTATTGGACCAACATAGATGTTACAAAAATGAAACAATGTCTAAGCTTTCGGACCAACCAAGTCTTTCTTTAGAGACTTATGACAATTGTTCAGAGAGTCACATTCTATTAACACCCAGATCATACATAAAAAATAAGGACAAATTCTCATTGGTTAAAAGTACCTATTTAAAAAATATGTGAAATTTGAATCTTGTAGAAAATATTGTTACAGCACTGTATGTTTTAATGTTTATGGAATGTGTTAACTGGTTGTGTATAATTTAGAAAATACAGTATATCCATATAAGTTTAATTCTGTATGAAGGTTTTAAACAGTTGTTCATGTAAAATACATTTTTCTTATTCCCCTCTTATTTTTATACATACATTTCTGTTGTACAGTTTGTTATCATATAATACTATCAAGTTTTAACTTGGACATCTGTGATATTAATTCTAAAGGTCTTGCTTTTAATTCTGAATGTATTCTAATAACACACTCATTTATTAATAATTTCAGTTAGAGGCCCTGCCTGCTTGAGTATTCAGATTATCTGATGGATGTCCTTGAAAAGATTCCCAATAATAGCAAGCTATTCATTCCATTTAAAACTGTGATTTTTTTGAAATAGGTACTTTTAACCAATGAGAATTTGTCCTTATATTTCTATGTATGACCTGGGTGTTAATAGAATGTGACTCTCTGAACAATTGTCATATGTCTGCTATGAAGGACTTGGTTGGTCCGGAAGCTTAGACATTGTTTTCTTTTTGTAACATCTTTGTTGGCCCAACAAAAGATAATAAACCATTTGCTTCTAGATCTGTTCTTACAAGGACCTACAGTATATGGCAACTAATCTACTTCTGTATGCTCAGGGACTCTGCATTTATACCTTGGCCCCAGAAGGAAGCAGAACACTTCCTGGAAATTAACAACCCCCAAGACACCTCAGCTTGCATTATCTGGAAATAGTGTTGCTCAAATAGTGCTTTGGTGGATCCAATTGCCCTCTGTTGGATAGTGCCATTATCTGACTTAGGATCGAACAAAGACAGATGTTAGATCCACAGTCGGATATCAAAGATTCCAATGTCGGATCATATGAACATACGAATGTGCCAGCAGAAACAGACCTCTTGGTCTATCAACATCTGCTCGAGTGTGTAGCTAGTGCCCCAAGGTTGCAGCTGCCCCACCCCCTCCCCTTTTGTCCACCCTCTGCCGTCCTCAGCCTCACCCACCCATACTCTCCCCTGTTCTCTGTCCCATGCCCTTTTAAAGCTTCCCAGAGTTTTGCATGATATCACCCTCTCTGGTAGGGTATTCCACTTTGACATCACTCTCCCTGTGAAGTAATGCCACCTCATCCCCCTCCTAAATCTTCCCCCTCTATTCTTAGTCCATGTCCTCTAGTGTCCCTTCCCTTCCTCAGTATAAAAACCCTGTCGGCTCCATCCTTGTTGATTCCCCTCAGATACTTGAAAGTTACGATCATGTCCCCCCATCCCTCCTCTCCTCCAGGGTGTACATATTCAGTTCACCCAATCTGTTCTCATAGTCTCTCTCCCCCATTCCCTGTATCATCCTCATTGCCTTCCACTGTACTCCCTCCAGTAACTTGATATCCCACCTCAGGTATGGCCTCCAGAACTACACACAGTACTCCAAGTGCAGCCTGACCAGTACCCTGTAGAGGGGCATGATGTCCAGATAAGGGATCCAGGTATCTGAGGTCGGATCCAGGTATCTGTGGTCAGATACAAGTATCCAAGGTTGGATCCCTGGTTGGATCCATGAATCTGAGGTTGAATCATGGGATCCTGGGGGGGGGCATTTGTATCAGTGCTTCAATGGCAATGCTGTGCGCGTTACAAACCCTTTTTAAGCATTGCCATCTGAAACGATGATAACAACGTTTCCCCTTCCTCCAGTAGTTCTGACAGGCTGGCTTAACACCACATCAGAAAAGCCATGTGGAAACCAAACGGTACCATGATGGTATGGGTTAACTTAATGTGTGCTAAATTATGGGGTTATTATCTTAGTTGCCAAGAGGGATGACGGTGAGGATGGCATTCAGGTGAGACACCTGTGATGGGATGACCACTCCATGAGGTGAGACCCAGAGGAGGAGGAGGAGGTCTGTTCTTCAGAGATGCTACATGTGAGGGTGACACAATGAAATAAATTGTGTTTTTCAACAGGACAAAGAAACATCAAGACATTTCCCCTTCCCCAGTACTAGAGAAGCCTTTCAAGAATAACATATGCAACAACTTTAACTAGTTGTGGCCATTAAGAAAGGTAACTAATAAAACCAAATTAAGCCTATAGGAGAACTCTGTAACTTCAACAAGCCATAACTCTGTCAATATTTGGAGTTAAGCGATAATCTATATATGGTCAGAAAGGTCTCAATGGGTACATAGAAACACAGAAACGTTGAAGCTGATGGCAGATAAAGACTGCAAGGTCCATCCAGTCTGCCCATTTTTTTCTATCTTATGAATGTGCCATAGGCAAGTACTCTGTCAATGGCCTATCTATTCATACTCTTCTTTATTGCTCCCTTATGCCTATCCCATGCCTGTTTGAAGCCCTGCACTGTATTCATATCCACCACTTCCTGAGGTAGGCTGTTCCATGCAACCACCACCCATTCTGTGAAAAAGAACTTCCTGACATTCCCCCTTAATTGGCCTCCCTCTAATCACATGCTGTGTCCCCTTGTCCTGCTATTTTTTTCTTATATTGAACTATGTTAGACTCTTTCATCTTGTTAATTCCTTTACGATGATTGAATGTTTTGATCATATCACCTCTCTCACTCCTTTGCTCTAGGGTATACATATTGAGCTCCGTTAATCTGTCCTCATATGTTTTCTGATGCAGTCCCTGCAACATTTTGGTTGCCCCTCTCTGGACTGCCTCCATTTTGTTAATATCCTTGTATAGGTGCGGCCTCAAGCACTGAATGCAGTACTCCAGATGGGGCCTAACCAGTGTCTTGTAAAGAGGAATTATTACCTCCCTCTTATGACTTGCGATACTCCTACTAATACACTCCAACATCTCTCTAGCCTTACCTACTGCTTTAGTGGTCTACTTGGATGATTTCAGGTCATCTGTGATGACGAAGCCCAAGTCTCTTTCTTCCCTTGAGATTGACAGCAACTCCCCTCCCAACATATAGGTGGCTTCAGGATTACTCTTTCCTATGTGCATGATCTTGCACTTCTTTGCGTTAAACCCCATTTGCCACTCTTCTGACCATTTTGCCAGTTTATCTAGCTCTCTTCTCATCTGCCCACCTCATCTGGATCATCTACTCTATTGCAGATCTTGGTGTAATCTGCAAACAGACAAACCTTACCCTCCAGTCAATCTGCAATGTTACTGATGAAGATATTGGAGGACTGGTCCCAGAACTGATCCCTGAGGTACCCCACTTGTGACTTGCATCTCTTCTGACTGTATACCTTTTACCACTACTCTCTGTTTTCTGTCTGCCAACCAGTTTGCCACATGATTGACCAACATCGGACCCATCCCAAACCTACCCAACTTATTAATCAATCTTCCACGTGTAACAGTATTGAAAGCTTTGCTGAAGTCAAGGTAGACAACATCAGCTGCTCCCCCTCGGTCCACCACTCTGGTTACCCAGTCAAAGAAATCTATGAGACTAGTTTGACAGGACCTTCCTGTTGTAAACCCATGCTGTCTTGGATACTGTGCTCCTTTGGATTCCAGGTGTTGCACTATCCTTTCCTTAAGGAGTGCCTCCATAATCTTGCCCACTAATGAAGTAAGACTGACTGGTCTGTAGTTCCCTACCTCCTCCCTGTTACCACTCTTGTGGAGCACACGAGTCCTTCTCCAGTCTTCTGGGACCTCTCCTGTGCTCAGAGACTCACTAAACAGTTCTGATAATGGCTCTGCTAGTTCCACCCTTAGCTACTTTAATACCCTGGGATGTATGCCATCAGGTCCCATTGCCTTGTCCACCATGAGCTTAGCAAGCTCTTATAGGACCCTTTCTTTTGTGAAAGGATTAGTGCACACCTCTTTCCATCCCTCCCTCCATGGTGCTGAGCTGTCGACCCTGCCCTACCTTCTCCTCAGTAAATACTGAGCAGAAGTATCTATTTAGGATAGTTGCTTTTCCTTGGTCCTCCTCACACTCCCCCTTATCTCATTTGATCTTAGCAATACCCCCTTTGGACTTTCTCCTTTCACTAATGCATCTATAGAAAGCCTCATCACCTTATTTTACTGTTCTTGCTAGTGTTTCCTCGGTTTGAGTCTTTGCCTGCCTTACTGCCTTCCCTGCTTCCCTTAGTGAAGTTTGTATGCCTCTCTATCTTCATCCCGCTGCATTCCCTTATATTTCCTGAAGGCCAACCTTTTAGCTCTGACCTTTTCTACTACTGTTTTTGAAAACCAAAGTGGTTTCCTTCTTTTGCTCTTGCTTTTCTTTCTGACACAATGGGATGTTGCTTCAAGTATTGCATCCTTAATGCTTGCCCACTTTGCCTGTACCCCCTCACCTCTATTTCTTCTTGCTAGGGCTAGCTTAACTCTGTTGGCCATTTTATAAAAGTCAGCTCCTCTGAAGTCCCATATTTCTGCATTGGAATGGGATAATTTAGTTCTAGTGGCCAAATTGAACCATACCATGTGATGGTCACTGACCCCCGGGTGACCTACCTGGAGATCTGTGACCCTTTCCCTGTTAGTCAGTACTGGATCTAGGATAGCCCTGTCTCTTGTGGGTTGTTGTACCAGTTGTTTGAGGCCCTCTCCCTGCAGGGAATCCACTATATGTCTAGTTCTGGCAGATGTTCCTGCTGGTATTGACCAATCTGTATCTGGCATATTGAAGTCTCCCATTATTAGAACCTCACCTTTAGCCATCATGTTTTGTATATCTTCTAACAGTAATGTGTCTATGTCCTTCCCCTGGTCTGGAGGCCTGTGGACAACCCCAGTTTATATGGCTGTCCCATTTCCAGTTTTCAGAGTAACCCACAGTTCTTCTGGCTCTTTATGTGTATTCTGAATTTCTGTAGTTTTGATATTTCATTGACATAAAGGGCCACTCCACCCCCCTCCTTCTTGCACCTCGGTCTCTTCTGAACAGTACATAACCAGGTACTGAAGTCTCCCAAGTGTGGTTACTGGTGAACCATGTCTCGCTAATGGCTACTATGTGCAGTTTAGCCTCTGTCATTGTTGTCTGCAGGTCTGGGATCTTGTTTCCCAGACTGCACGCATTTGTATACATGATTTTCCATTGGCCAGATTTCAGTGTGTTAGTTATTAGGTGAGGTCCGGCATTTCCCCTGTGCGTCATGTGGGAAGCTGGACCTTTTTCCTTACCTGGTGATGCAAATGAACTACAAACATGCTGAACTCCTGTTTGATCACTAGCTGAGGGGGGAGGGGTGTTCTTCCCATTCAACATATTCTGTGCTACACCCCTCTCACCATTTGCTAGTTTAAATATTCTGCAAAGACATCAAACTTCTGCCCCAATGCACTGACTCCCTCTTTAGTCAGATGCAGTCCATTGAATTTAAAGAACTTTTGCTCCCAAAACTGTTGCTAGTTACCTACAAATTTGTGTTCTTTTTCCTGGCACCAGGCCTTGAGCCGCATGTTTAGCTACCCTATTTCCCCATCTCTGACCTTCTGTCCATCAGCCCCCCTCTCTCAGACTGGCAGGATCTCAGAGAAGGAGATGCTGGACAAAATGGATGACAGTTTGTTACCCAGCCTGGTCAGGTGTTCCTTGTTCTCCACAACTGATCATTTGGTAAGATTGTTAGTCCCTATGTGTACCAGGATGTCAATGTTTTCTCCTGCTTCCTGCATGATTTTAGCTATGTGGTCAGTGTCTCTCCACGCTGATGTACCTGAGAGACATCTGACCTTAACCCTGGCTGGAGGTAGGTATCAACTACCTGAATCATGGAGTCTCCTATGATCAGAAGTGTTTTGGATTTCTTTTTGCTTTTTTGTTTTGGTCCTTGTTTTGGGTGAGTTTTGTTGTGCTAGCTCCTGTGCTGCAGTGTCCTCTGTCACTTTGTTTGATTTCAGAGATAGAGGCAGATACCTGTTTGTAGTTTTTATCTGGTTTGTGGAGGTGATACGTTGGAGAGCACTGAGTGATGGGGCACCCAATTTGCCCCTCCTTACCACCTGCCAACCTCCTGAACCAACTACCCTCTGCAGTTGAGGTGCTTCCTGTTGGATGTTAGAGAAATGGAGGGTGGTTCTTATACTATATTTCTTCCTGAATATGCGATTTGAGGCTCATAATCTCTGCTCATGCTGCCTGGAGCTGTGCCCTTAGATCTCCAATGGTCCAGCACGTAGAACAGTGTCCTAAATCCTGTATAACTGTCCTTTTGAAAACTGTCCTGCAGTACCTACAGTTAATAATATCCATTCCAGAAGAGCTGCTGGGTTTATAACCTGGTCAGAGTAATTAGAAGGAGGAAAATGAAAGCAGAAGTTTGATTTTGTGTTTTGTATGTTTGTTTTTGTATAACTTGTTATAGCAAGTTAAATTGCTTGTGCCCCTGTAAATGAGGTCACTGTGTGGATACCCCTCTGATCCTCCCCTTCTTGCTCTGCTACAGGAAATGTCACGACTATGCTACCCTATAAAAGGAGTGTAGCATGGGGTGGTTGGGAATGGGGGGTGGTGGCTGGCCCTTCCCCTGCTGAAAAAGAACCACGTACAAAAGAAACAAATAGGTTAGTGCAGAAACAATCATCCAACAACAAAAGCAGTAGCCATGAAAGCTTAACTTAATTATAGATAAAACTGTAAATCTGTAAAGCACCACCTGTAATAATTTCGCAGAAGATATACCCTGCAAAAAATCCTTTGCTACAGAGGAAAATAAAGCTACTACAAGAATAACTAATGGCACAACATAAGAACATAAGAATTTGCCTGCAGAAGGAGACCATGTAGTCCATCTAGTCTGCCCAGGTTTTCTACCCCCCACTGTCAATTTGTCTTGCTAAGGTTACTATGCTGTCTATCCCATGCCTGTTTGAATTCACTGACCATTTTGGCTGCCACTACCTCTGGTGGCAAGCTGTTCCAAGAGCCCACCACCCTCTCCATGAAAAAGTACTTCCTAATATTTGTTTTGAATTTACCTCCCACCAGATGCATGTTGTGTCCTCTAGTACATGCAGCCCTATTTTCCCAAAAGATGTTCCTGGTTTGTACTGTGTTGATCCTTTAACAAATTTAAATGTCTCATCATCATTTTATAATTAAAAGTTTATTTAACAGGTTATGTTATCACAATTTGAAAACATATGAATATTACATCCTCAAATATTTACACTTATAAAATACATACAAATATAAGAAATACATAATAAAAAATATTGCGCTGTTTACATTTTCCTTACTTATACACCTTTTGTTGGTTTTCATCCAATCCTGTTTGCGCTTACATGGTACATATTAATACAATGCATACATACAGTATTAAAACTATTGCACTCTGTTTACATTTTCCTTATGTGTTCTTGTTTTATTAATTGTCATAATTCAATTGTCATTTTAATTTGCTTAAAATAACTTTTGTATCTTATTTTGGACTCCCTGTTCTTTTATTCTTTATTCGTGTTTGATCTGCTTTGTCCCTGGTATGTAACCTTTGTAAATCAATAATCTTTAAGAAAGATACTACTGTTTCTAAAATTGTTGTTGACTCTGTGTTTAGCAAGTTCACTGTAAGTACTTCGGGGTTACCTTTCATTTAACCCCACATTGGCCACAATATTTTTGCTCATCACCTTCTGGTAGAGGGGACATACTATTAGTAAATGGACTATACCATCTGTGTCTAAATAACACTTACATTTTCCATTGGAATCTAATGTTTTGCTTATAATGTGTTTTAATCACTCGTTATGATATTCAAATCTGTATCTTATAAATAGATTTCTTCTATATGGGTTTTTAATTTTAATAAAATATTTTTCTAGTACAAAAGTTTATTAACGGTTAACCACTTTCTAATTTTGTACTCTGAGCATCTTTCCAAATCCTTCTGTTCAAATATATCTCTCATCCTTGTTTTGATACCCCTACAGATCTCTTCCTTTTGTTTTCTGTAAGTGTCTATTATGTGTGATATAAGCCTATGTGGTTTGATCCACTTTTCCAGTACTTCTATTGTTGGGAATTAAAAGGTATTATCATGACAAGCTATAGCCTCATCCAAACACTAGTGTGGCAATCAACAGTTTGTCATCCTATAAACTTTAAAAAAATATAAAATTATTCTTTCTTGTACCAAGCATTCCATCTATATTTGACCCTGTTCAGCTCTTATTAATGCTGCCGGGGTCCCTGGTGGTAATCCCATTATTTTCCTATAGAATACATTTATAGTCTTTTCTATTTTGCTGTTTATTTTCTGGCCTTGAATTTCTGCTCCATATAATATATGTGACCTTACTTTGGTTTTTATTATTATTAATGCTCCTTTTACTGAGCTACCTCCAAATTTGTAATAGAAGCTCATTATGGCCGATAGGAATTTTTTGGGTTTTATTTCAATTTCTTTTATGTGCTTATTCCATAATAAGTTTTCATTCATATTGATACCTAAATATTTAAAATCTTTCATTTGTTCTAATATGAGGTCATCAAATCTTATGTTATATCTTTTTCTTCTCTTGTTTCCAAACACCATAGTTTTGGTCTTCTCTGCTTTAATTGTTAATTGAGCCTTATTACATTCTAATTGAAATATTTGAAATAATCTTTTTGCTCCTAAATTGCTTGTTGAGATTAATACAATAACATTATTAATACAATCATTATCCTTGATTACTGTAATGCCCTTTACCTAGGGCTCCTGGGGGTTGTTTTCTGCTGCTTGCAGCTGATGCAGAACGTGGCAGCTAAACTGTTGACTGGGCTGCCTCATAGCTGTCATGTCACGCCAGTGCTGCGTGATCTGCACTGGCTGCCTATTCAGTGGCAGATCACATTTAAGGTTAGTTTACTGACCTATAAGGCCCTACATGGACAGGGACTGAGTTATCTGCAAGATCTTCTTCATCCCTACTGCCCCACCTGGCCACTTTGCTCCACCAAAGAGGGATTGCTAGAGATTCCCATGGTTCATTTAAAGTCATCTGGGGCCTGTGCATTTGGATTTGTGGCCCCGTCCCTGTGGAATTCTCTACCTTGTCAGATTCATCAGTTCCTGATGGTGGAGAGTTTTAAATCTGCCTTAAAACCTGTTTATTTACTTTGGCATTTCCTGAGTTTACTTAGCTGCTGTAGTTGTTTTTAATACGAATTGTATTGTCAGTGTACTAGCGCTATGGTTTTTGGAATAGCACTATTTTATAAATAAAGTATGATGACGATGATCACCATCATCTGCAAAGGCCAGAGAAGTACAGTGTTGTTCTCCTGTTTTAGGCATATGATATTCTGGTTTATATAGTTTGACTAAAATTCTATTTATGAATATGTTAAATAATATTGGTGACAGCACACACCCTTGCTTTACCCCTCTATTACCTTTGAATTCTTCTGTATATTCACCCCTGTTGTTTTACCTTATTTTGATTAAATTATCTTTACAAAGGATCTTTATTGTGTTTAATGTTGTTGTCTCTATTCCTATTTCCTCTAGGCTCACCCAAAGAAAATTTCTATTGATACTATTAAACGCCATTTTCAAATCTATATATGTGCAAAATAGCTTCTGTTTTTTAACTACAGTGTATTTACATATTAGATGGTTCAGTATGAAGCATTGGTCAATTGTTGAATGCTTTTCTATAAACCCCGCCTTTGCTTTTTCTATTAAATTGTTTTTCTTCATCCAATCTATCAATCTATTATTTAAAATTCTTGTGAGGATTTTCTGTGTATTATCCAATACACTTATAGGCTTATAACTGGCCCAGTCCTTTTTTCGCTCTCCTTTTTTTAATATGGGCACTATAATTGAATTAGCCCAGGTTTTTGGAATTGTGCTTCTTTTCTCTATATAATTAAAAATGTTTTCCAGGATTGGTATCCACAAATCTAAGTGATTAATTATGACATCTATAGGTATGCCATCTGGTCCAGGGGCCTTGTGTCTTTTAAGTTTTTTAATTGAATAATATATTGTGGATTCATCTAATCTCTGTTTAAGTGGAACCCATTCGTTACTTATTTGCTCTTGTGTATTTTTATTGTCCTTATCATAAAAAATACCCTTGAAATGTTGTATCCATTCTGGTGCTTCTATGAATGCCTCTATTTCTTCTCTTTTATGCCCTAAACCTTTTGCCACTAGTGTCCAAAATTTCCTTATGTCTTTTTCATAGATGGTTCTCTCTGTTTCCATAACTCCTATGTTGTTCCTTATATATCTTAATTATTTTATTATAATCACTTCTGATTTTATTCAATTCTTTTCTGTTCTCAATAATTGGATATTATTTTAGTTCTCCTTGTTTGTATATTCAATTTTCTTTTAGCCTGAGCACATTATTTCTTGAACTATGTTGCCCCATGTTTCTTTGTATAGATGTTAATGTCTTTATGTACCAAGCTATGTAATCTGTGAACTATCCTTTCATAGTTTGCGACATACTCATTTTCTTCTAGCTCCATAAAATTATTTATTTAATAAAGTATTCCTCTCATTTCCATTACTGATCAAAAATTTTTATGATTTATTTATTTCCAACATACTCCCTTCTTTGTATAATTTTTGAACCTAAGTCAATTTGTTTCTTTATTATCTTACAATATTGTTGTCCTAGATTTATTTGCAGTTCCAGTGGAAACTGTTTATTTCCCCCTCTATCTTCTACATTTAAGTCAATAAAATATTCTACATATTTATACTTATCCAAATCATATCAATTATTGAGGCACCTCTAAAGTTCATGAAGGTGTAGCCAACCTTACAATCTGAAGTAGATCTCCCATTGACTAAGAGAAAATGTCTTGCTCTAAAGATATTATATATTCTCGTTCCCATTTCATTGTACTTATTGTGCATGGAACTTCTGGTATTTTTCAACCTCTTACTGTTATAGATCATTATGATTTCTGAGACATCTTGTGTAATTGTTGGTAGGTTACCTATTCTGGCATTGAAATTTCCTAGAACAATTATTCTAGCTAGTGGATTATTAGCTACTTCTTTATCAATAAAGTTTGCAGATGTTCTATAATTCTAACTCTAATACTATTAAGTTTTGAAGGAAGTATATAAATATTCAACAATATAGTTTCTGATTCTTTGGTCTTGACTCTTACCCCCACAATATTGTCACTATTAATATCCAAGTCTATGGATGGATAATTAATATTTAGTCTATTCAATATTATTAATCCCCCCAAATTTCTTCCCCATTTCTTGTTCCTTACAACGTTTTGGAAAATGATTTATTTCCATCCAAATTTGGCACCTTGCTTGTCCATGTTTCTTGTATACAAATTATGTCAAATGTGTTGAAATATTTAATTACCTCCTTGTCCACTAGTTTATTTTTAATACCACATACATTCCAGGACAATATTTCAAAAACTTGCATTCCAATTCAATTGTTTCCCTGGTCAGCCACTCCCTTTCTGGTCAGGCCTCAACAGAAGTTTTCAATATTGCAAATCTGTTGGCATTTTCCAGCATTTTTACCCATTCAGGTTTTACACTCTATAGTTCTCCCTCACCTGGTGGTTCTTTATCTTCTTACATAAATACTTCCAAACAATCTAACTCAAAGGTCTTTTGAGCCAACTGATTGTAAACTATTGTATTTCTTCATCTATCCAAATTGTTATCTGGCCCTTTTCTGCCCATCTTGTTGTCTTGTGATGTTGTTTCTTAACCCTGATATTTTCAGTAAGGGTTCCAAGAAATCTCCTATTTTTGTTTTTAGTTTTTTACTGGTTTGATTTATAAACTGTTTCAGCCCAAAGATGGACAATGAGTAACTGGTGTTCATTGTACTAGTAGTTTTTCTCATTACTGCTTCTTTTGCTTTTTCATAATATTCTGGGAATAATTGTCCCATGTCAAGATATTTCCACTTTGGATACCTGCGTGTTGTAGTCTTACCTTATTATATTCTATAGTTTTGAGAATTAAACATTTATTCATTATCAGCATGACCCATTCTTTGTCTTTCAATGGTCTCATTACACTTAGGTTGAATGTCAATATCTGGTTATTTCCCAAAATGGGTAGGACCAGACTCTTGACATTCTCAACCAGTGTTTTCTCATTCTCATTAGGCAGGACTTCAACATCAAAAAGTGATAAAACATAATCTGACCCCTTCATTTTTCTCATAAAATTCTTAAACTTATTACCCAAATTAAGTTTTTTCTCGACTGGCCTTTGAGCTTCTTTAAGTTCCTTTTTACCTTTCTCTGCTAATACTTTCTGTTTATCCTAAATTTCATCATTAATACTTTGTTTTGTCATTATTTGGTTATTTTGTTTTCTATGTTTAGTTTTTCTTATTTCATTACCCTGTTTACTAAGATCTTGCTTCTTTAAATCTTTTTTTTCGACGCTTTGTTCCTTTGTCTTTCTTTTTATTCCCTGTCTCCTTGTTTATTTCCTTCCATATCTCAGGGGATTTTCTGATTAGTGACTGTCTTCTAGCACTATCTTGAATCGTTGTATCTCACTTATCATTAGTATTTGCATTTGTTTTCCTTGTTTTTTTCCCCTCCTCACCCTTTTTTCCTTTGTGCACTGTTTAATTTCTGCCTAGCTTCTATTTTTAATTTGTTTTCCTCTTTTATTTTTTCCCATTTCTTCTCCTTTCTGCCATAATACTCTATTTCTTTGCTTTAATTCCTCACTAATACTATCTTCCCTTACCCCGGTATAGGTAGCATAATTATCTCCATGGTAAGATGTTGACTCAGGGTTTCTTGTCCTATATTCTGATCCATACTATCCATGTTAACTTTCTTCTGTATATACATTTGTAACTCTTGTATTGCTTTTTTATTTTCTGTTATAATTCCTTTTGAAAAATTCAAATACTGTACAGTTTTAATCAGTTGTTCATATATTAGAATATTAGCCATATATGAATCATTCAGCAAAATGGCTAAATCTTTGGTTATCCTTTCTGTATCTGGAATAAAAGTCTCATCCTGGCTCATAAATATTGTACCCTCCTCTTCCTCCCAATTTTCTCCACTGATATAGGATTCATATAGTTCTTGATTGATCTTATTTCCCTTTCCATCTTCTCTCCATTTACTTTCTATTAGTTTTAGCCCTTGTGTGATTTGGTAAAGATGATTCTTTAACCCACACATTTTTTGTGGGAATTCACTTTTTGAACTATACATTCCTTCTTTTATCTTTCATTGACTTTCTCCTTGTATTTTTGTGACACTGGGCTAGTCTCATTTCCCTTTTCTGGTTTGTATTTACCCTTATGTAATCCCTCTCTCAGACTCTGCCTCTTTATCATTATCTAATTCTATTTTAGGGGTAGATGTCTGAAACATGGTCCCATTTTCTTGCTCTGCCAGCCCCTCATATATTTCCACTGCCTCATTTTTTGTTTTGGAGATAAAGGCAATGATCTTTGGTTGTTGCAGACTATCATCACACATTTCTCTCTCTGCCTTTTTCCCTTTTTTGGATCTAGTCTGTTTAGTTCTTTCCCCTTTGTTTTGGTGTTTTCATTCCTTGTCTACCAGCTGTCTTCAGTCTTTTTCGTTCATTGTCATGTTTTTATTTTTCAGGGCTAAATAACTTCTTGTCTTCACAGACATTCTGTCTTCACTCTTATAGTACTATAGTAATACTTCTTTTAATAATATTAATAGATGTGTTGCAACTTGCTAAGAATTTCTTTAATATATGTACATATGAGATTTGTTTGTCTTGCTACAAAATTACAAGATTACAGGACTACAGTACAATGATCTATCACACAATATAAGCAGTAACCTTCTAAAACAATCGAAACTTTAATCAGGCAGTCTGATTAGTTTCCCTTCTTTTTGCCTACTTCTATGGTAGCTCAAAGTAGGCTCCCACTCGCTCATTACTTTGCACACTTCGAAAATAAAAGGACAACAGTCTATAATCTCAAAGCACCTTTCTGGCTTGTTGCTTGTTTCTTTCTGGGTTTCTGGGATTCCTATCACTGAGTTAGTCTACAGTCTATAAAAGACTGACTCTATCCCTTTCTATTCATTTCTGGCCCTTTGTTTTTTGTTTTCTTCTCCCCAAATCACAGTTACCTTCCACACCAATGATTATTGTGATGTTAGTTTTTAAATAGCAATCCCTCGGCTCCAACGAGCATCCTAAATGTCTTGTGTGCTCTTTGGCTTCTGAGTGCTCCCCTGTGGGTGCTGGTACAGGCCTTGTAGTGTTTGAAGCCTTCAGGACCATCAGGACCTTCAGGATAACAGGAACATCTCCCTAGTACCTTTAATAAAAGGACAGAGTAAATAGAAGAGGAAAACGCCAGACTCAAATTTCAATTTCTATACTTCTATACTTCTTATATGTTCATTTAGTATTAATATATACTGGTATACTAAAATTGAGTAATATATCCCTTGTATATTGTAGCACAAAACAGTGGTGAACAAGGCTAACAGTAGTAACAGTGCTAACAAGGATAATTCAGGGGATCCACTGAAAAATGATGGATAATGGGCAATAATAAACAATAAAGTGCAAAAGATGCAAAAACAGGAAAAAAACTCATAATATTAAAAAAACTTACATCAGCATCTTTAAGAACCAGTATGTAAATAATATCACTTCTTGCTGGAAAGCTCACACTGAACAAACAGCACTCCCACTTGCTGAAGTGCCTAAAAAAGTGCCAAAAATGCTGGGACTCTAAACCTGTAGCCTGCATAACTCTGCTTTATACTGCACGGCTCAGCCCAGCTCAGCATACACAGTGCTCCTTGATCAGATCATTGATAAGAATGGAGAATCTGATCCTTACCATGCCATGCATGTACTTTAAGCACACACACCATGTGAGCTGATGAACCAGTGGGTGCTGGATACTCACTGCATGGCACAAAATTTAAAATGAATAAAAAATGCCCTAAAATATATGAAAAAAATATATAAATAACTTTTTAACAGCTATATTCAGCTATATTCAGTAAATTAAATTATCCAAGTACTATTATACTATTATACTATTGCACTATTTGCTATTGTGCTGTTACTATATGCCTCAGCACAAAATGTTAAACATTCGAGGGGAAAACACAATCCTCTTGTCTGCTTTCTAACTTTTTAATCTCTCAGTGTTCGAATATTTGCTCCATACTCAAGTTTTGAGTCTCTGTTCTCTGTTCTCTGTTCTCCAGTCTCTAATAGACACAGAAAAACTCAAGAAGTTGAAAAGTTTAAAAGCAGTTCATCAAACACCTGGCTTCTAGTAGCTTTTCCATGTTTTCTAGTGTCTTTCTGCTTTTCCCAATGCTTTCCATGATGGATAATCAAAAATGCCTCTCTTCAGCCCTCTATGGCCTGTGGCAACCCCTTGTCTCTGTCCACTCTCTCCTCTTTCCTCAGTGGGTGTCTCAGGTTTGGGCCTTTCCGAAGGGCCCCTCTTCTCTTCCTCCATCCAGCTTCTACTGTAGGCTTTCCTCCTGTGGAAAAATAGAGGACAGCTGAGACGGCACACTGAGCAGGGCGTAGCACAAGATTTACTGGTAAAGTCTACTATTTAAACAATGGTGGCATACCTTTAATAAATAAAAATAAAATATATAGCAGATCCTGCTTTCTGAGCTCACTCCTCAACTCAGCAACATGCAGTGGCCATCTCTGGTGGGAATCAAAGACCAGCTAATCCACAAACCCTGAATGCTGTACCTACACAGCTCAGTATCAGAATGTGCTTTGCAATTTAAATGTCCCAATCATGTCTCTTCTGTTCCTCCTCTGCTCTAGGGAGAATAAATTTAGGTGGCTAAGCCTAGCTTCATATATGTCATGGTGCAGACCCTGCAGGCATGTCTCTGCATGGTTTCCAGATGGTCTATGTCCTTTTTTAGGTGAGGTCTCCAGAACTGCACACAGTACTCCAAAAGAGGTCTCACCAGGGACCTGTACAGTGGTAGGATTACATCACGCTTCCTACTGGTAATACCCCTACCAATACATCTGAGGATGCTGCTTGTCTTTAGTGCCACTTTTTTGCATTGCTTCCCTACCTTTAAATAGCTTGAGATCATGACACTAAGATCCTGTTCCAGTTTTGTTTCTTCTAGTAGCAGTCCCTCCAGGACATACTTCATGCATGGGTTCCTTCTACCCAAGTGCATGACTTTACATTTTTTGGCATTGAATCTCAACTGCCAGTTCCTGGACCATTCCTCTAGCATCCTGAGATCTGCCTTCATTTCTGTAATACCTTCCTGTGTGTCCACCCTATTGCAGAGCTTTGTATTGTCTGAAAAGAGGCAGACTTTTCGTTTTAGTTCTTCAGTGATGTCACTGATGAACATGTTGAAAAGGATGGGGCCTAGTACTGACCTCTGCAGCATGCCACTTGACACCTTCCCCTCTTGGGACAAGGTGCCATTTACCATAACCCTCTGTGTCCTGCCTTGCAACCAGCTTGTGATCCATTTGACTAATTTGTGACCAATGCCAGCTTGCTCCAGTATGGTGGCTAGCCTTCTGTGTAGGACTGTATCAAAGGCTTTACTAAAGTCCAGATACACCATGTAAACTGCTTCCCCTGATCTACTTCTCTTGTAACCCAGTCAAAGAATTCTATCAAATTTGTTTGGCATGAGCGTCCTGATGTTAAACCATGCTGCTCTGGGTCAAGTTGCCCACTTTCTTTCAGGTAGTTCATTACCCTTTCCTTAAGCAATGTCTCCATTATTTTACCCACCACTGAGGTCAGACTTACTGGGTGGTAGTTCCCTGCTACCTTCCTGCTACCACTCTTGTGCAATGGCACAAACATGGCCCTTTTCCAGTCCTGTGGTACTATCCCCTGTTCCAGTGAACAGTTAAACAGTTCAGCAAGTGAGGTGGCAAGTTCATCCCTAAGTTCTTTTAGAGGGCAACAAAGATGGTACATAGATTGCATCACAAGTCCTATGAGGACAAGGCAGGTAGAAAGGGAGGAGGAGGAGTGGCACTGTGTGTGAAAAATGACATAAGGGCCACAGATCCAGGAGGAACAAAATGGGGGAGAGATACTGTGGGTTAAGCTGGAAAGGAAAATGGTGCCAGTCATCCACACAGGTGTGGTCTATAGACCACCAGCCCAGGAGGAAGAAACAGATAGGGAGCTGATGCTAGCCATCCAAAGGATGGCAGACAAGGGTGAGGTAGTACTGGTTGGAGACTTCAGTATTCCAGACGTGGACTGGAGCATCCCAGCAGCAGCATCAACTAGGAGTAGATTTATCCTGGACTCCTTTCAGGGTGCCTTCCTCAAGCAACTGGTCATGGAACCAACTCAGCAGAAGGCAATACTGGACCTTGTGCTCACAAACAGGGACAGTGTGATGGGGGTAACAGTGGGGAGCACCTGGGAAACAGTGACTACCAGTCATTGTGGTTTGAAATCACAGAAAGAGCAGAACCAAACCACACAAAAACATGTCTCCTGGATTTTAGGGGGGGGCAGACTTTGGGAAAATGGGAAGATACTTGAAAGATGCATTAAGGAAATGGGGCAGGAATCAGGGGTTAAGGAACAGCGGGCAGTATTTAAAATGAGGATTACAAGAGCAACAGAATTATGCATTAAGCAGGTTAGCAAGAGGAAAAGGAAGAGGATACCATTATGGTTTTCCAAAGAGGTAGCAAAGAAAGTGAAAGCCAAAAATATTGCATTCAGGCAATACAAAAAGACACAGGCAGAAGGGGATAGACAGAAGTACCAGGAGAAGCAAAGGGAGGCAGGGAGGTCAGTAAGGGAAGCCAAAGTTCAGACAGAAGAACACATTGCAAAATCAGTGGGTAGAGGGAACAAAACCTTTTACAGGTACATAAGTGAAAAAGAGAGGCAAAGGGAGGGGTAGTGAGACTGAAGGGGAGGGTGGGGTGGGAGCCACGAGAGGATGACAGCAGTAAGCTGACATATTGAACAGGTATTTCTGTTCAGTTTTACTGAGGAAGAGGAGGGTAATGGGTCTGAAGGGAGTACAAGGGATGAGAATGGTGCAGAAATGGACACAAGTCCCTTTACTCGAGAAAGGGTCCTGAAGAAACTGGAAGTAATAAGAGTTGATAAAGCAATGGGGCCAGATGGGGTGCACCCCAGGGTCCTTAAAGAGCTAAGCGAGGTGGTGGCTGAACCTCTGGCTATGCTGTTTAGCCAATCACTGGAAACAGGGGAGGTACCCAAAGACTGGAGGACAGTAGATGTAGTCCCCTTATACAAAAGTGGGAACAAAGAGGAAGCGGGAAACTACAGACCAGTCAGCCTCACCTTGGTAGTGGGGAAGATCATGGAAGCACTAGTGAAGGAGAGACTGATGGAACAGCTGGTTGTCAATGGACTACAGGACCCAAGGCAGCATGGTTTCACCAGGGGGCGGTCATGTCAGACCAACCTCATTGAATCTTTTGACTGGGTGACTAAGGAGGTGGATCAGGGGAGGGCAGTGGACATGGCCTATCTGGACTTCAGCAAGGCCTTTGACACTGTGCCACATAGAAGACTATTACACAAACTGGGGAATATGGGTGTGGGCAGGACAGTAGTGTGGTGGGTAGGTAACTGGCTGGGCGGCAGGACACAGAGGGTGGTGGTAAATGGCTGCCACTCCACAGAGGGAAGAGTGACCAGTGGGTACCACAGGGATCAGTGCTGGGAGCGGTCCTATTCAACATCTTCATCAGTGACATTGCGCAGGGACCTAGAAGGCAGAATTTCACTGTTCGCTGATGACACAAAGCTCTGTAACAGAGTAGACACACCAGAGGGTGTAGACAGAATGAGAAGGGACCTGCAGAAACTTGAAGAATGGTCAGGGTTTGGCAGTTGAAATTCAATGCAAAGAAGTGCAAGATAATGCATATGGGGCACAAAACCCTGGCACAATATATCAGTTGGGGGTGAGGATATAGCATGCACCAAGCAGGAAAGGGATCTTGGGGTTATCATCTCTGATGACCTCAAGGTAGGGAAACAGTGTGACAAGGCAGCAGGTAAAGCAAATAGGATGCTGGGATGCATAGGCAGGGGCATCACCAGCAGGAAAAGGGAGGTCATAATTCCACTATACAAGACACTAGTGAGGCCCCACCTGGAGTACAGTGTACAGTTCTGGAGACCTTACCTACGTAAGGACATAGACAGGGTAGAGAAGGTTCAGAGGAGGGCAACAAAGAAGGTACATGGATTGCATCACAAGTCCTATGAGGACAGGTTGCCGGAACTGAATATGTATTCCCTGGAGGAGAGGAGGGAGCGAGGGGATATGATAGAGACATACAAGTATCTTACAGGGAGGAACAGGGTGCAGGAATACACTATTTTTAAGTGAAAAAGATGTTCCAGGACTAGAGGGCATGGGAAGAAGTTGGAGGGAGGACGATTCAGAGGAAACGTGAGGAAGAATTTCTTCACAGAACAGGTGGTGGACAAGTGGAACACCCTGCCAGAGGAAGTGGTGGGGGCTGAAACAATCATGGGATTTAAGAATGCATGGGATAGACATAAAGGAATTCTGAAGGTCAGGGGTAAGGGGCAACAGACTTCTAGGAAAACATAAACTGAACTTACAAGCTCAAATGGGCAGACTGGGTGGGCCACAGGCCCTTATCTGCCGACACTGTCTATTTATCTATGTATCTATGTAACTCTTGGGTGTATTCTGTCAGGGCCCATTACTTTGTCCACTCTTATTTTAGACAGCTCCTCAAGGACCCTTTCTTTCATAAATGAGGATATGTCAGCTCCCGTGGTATGGGGAAGTGTCCTGGCTGGTGCTGGACCATTACCAATGTCTTCCTGTGTAAAGACCAAGCAGAAGAATTCATTGAAAACTTCTGCCTTGTCTTTGTCATTTTCTACCAGGTATCCTTCCTTGGTTGCCAGCCATGTTATTCCTCCATTGCTGTTTCTTTTTTCTCTAATGAATGGATAAAATGTTTTGTCCCCACTTTACTAGTTGTGGCCATTAAGAAAAGCAACTAATAAAACCTAATTAAGTACATAGGAGAACACTGTAACTTCAACAAGCCATAACTCTGTCAATATTTGGAGTTAAGTGACAAACTATATATGGTCAGAAAGGTCTCAATGGGTACTATAAGAGTAACATATGCCACACCTTAAGTGGTTGTGGCCATTAAGAAAAGCAACTAATAAAACCTAATTAAGCCCATAGGAGAACACTACCTTTAACAGGCTATAACTCTGTCAATATTTGGAGATAAGTGACAATCTTCTATCTGTATGGTCCAAAAGGTCTCAATGGCTACTTCAAGAATAACATAGGCCACAACCATAACTAGTTGAGGTCATTAAGAAAAGCAATTAATAAAACATAATTAAGCCCATAGGAGAATACTAACTTCATCAGGCCATAACTCTTGAAATATCTGGAGTTATGTGACAATCTATTTATTTATTTATTTATTCATTTGTTAACCAGGTTGGTGCACTAATCCGAAGACCTTTTTCAGGCATGGACCAGGCCAGAAATGGCTCAGACAACTTAAAAATACAGTAAGAGAGCAGTGTGTATCAGACAGGGAACATAACAGTGAAGTCAAGCTAACAGGGAAAATATAAGGAAAACAGTACCAGGTACATCAGCAATTGAGTAAACATAGTATATAACATTTAGGTAAACAGGGTAAGGTTGCTCCATCATTAAACAAAAGAAATAACAATAGTATTCAAGGTGGAAGAGGAGAGCGGAGCACTGGGGGGGTAAGGTTGAGCTGCAAGGGAGATGAAGCCATGCTAGCAGCCTGTGGGCAGACACAGGTCATGGTGGACAGAAAGTGCATTCTTAATGCAGAATTTAGATTTAGAGGTGGGCCGAGGGAATGTAGGGAGGAGGGGAAGTCATTCCATAGTGAGGGTCCAGCTGCAGAGAAGTCTTAGGCCCATCCTCGTAGCTATGTTAGGGCTTTTTAGTTGAAGGTATGAAGACTGACATGGATTACGGCAGTAGGTTCTAGGCCGCATAAGAAGGGATAGTGGTGAGTAAGAGTGATTGTGTGAAGTATCAGTAATGGTCCTGACCAGCAGATAGGAGCATCATGCTTGTGGAGGGAGCCATTTTAGGGACTGGTAAAGAGTGCAGTGGTGAGTGAGGAGAGAGGCACAGAGAGTAAGGTGACATATACAATTGTAGGTAGCATCCAGGTGGTTAAGCTTGGTAATGGAGCTGAGGGAAAACACCAGACAGCCATAGTCAAGGAGGGGAAGGAAGTTGTCACTGGCAGTAGCAAGTTGGGCTTCCGGTGAGAGGCGGTCGATCATGCAATAGCAGAGCAGTATCTTCTGGTTGATGCACCTGATCAATGAGGCAATGCAGTTAGTGTAGGTTAGAAATGGATCCAGAATTACCCCCATATACTTGAAGGTGGGAACAGTGTCAAGGAGAGATCCATCTGGGGATCTGACACTGAGAAGGCCACTGTTGTGGGCTAGGGCAGAGAGCTTCTGTTTGTAACCAAAAAGCATAGCCTTTGTTTTGGCAGCATTGACCAACAGTTTGTTGGTGGAGAACTAACAATGTGCCTTGCAGATAACATTGGTAAGAATGGTCAGAAAGGTCTCAATGGGTACTACAAGAATAACATATGCAGGGGGAGGTGTGGCCTGGCTTTAAGTAAGATGGACACGTAAGATTTCAGCTTGGATAATCTCAGGACAGCATATCCTTTTTGATCCAGTAATACTAGCCTGAAACCACAGAAAACAGTACTTACCAGGCATCAGACATATTGAGGAACAAGACAACGAGCAATCTGATAGCTTATTCTGGCTTATAGGACTTAGCCACAGCCATGACTGCTGAAGGTCCCGAGACCACATGGTGATCAGCATGGTGGCAGTGGCCCCCTCTGAATGGGACCTGCAATCTGTCAGATGAATGTTTCATCAATTAATGGCCAAATGTCCCAAGTGACAATTGCTTCCAACCATACTGCTCAGACAATGTAGGCTATGGAGGTTGACATACTGAAAAATGAGCAGACAATGGAGTCACACGTGAGCATGATTCAGGACCTCTCTGGGGTGGTCAGAAACCAACACAAGGCCATCCTCACAATGCAAGCAAAAATTGATGACCTAGAGAACTGGGAGAGGTAGAACAACTTCCGGTTCCTTGGCTTCCCGGAGGGGTCAGAGCACAAGGAGGTGGCCACTTTTTTACAAGTTCTTTCAGAGATACTGGACTCCACCCCCCCATGCAGGAGCTACAAATTGAGAGGGCCCATAGATCCTTGGCCCCACCTCCCAAACCTGGGGACAGACCATGGCTAATCTTGGCCCAGTTTCTGGATTTTAGACAGAAAGAGGCAATCATGGAAAAGGCTAGAGCTAAAGGCCAGTTGTTATGGTGGAATTGCAGAATACATATTTATCAGGGTTATTTGAAAGAGCTGTCCTACCGATGCAGAGAATACACAGCCACAGGTTCCTGCACCAGCTCCAGATCCCTTTTTCTCTGTGGTACCCAGCTACCACATGGCTCGTGCACAACGGCACACCACTGTTCTTTGAGTGGCCAAGAAATGTCCTGGACTTTCTGCACCATACATTTCCTTGGGAGATGAAGAACAGCAGCAACCACCAGAATATGGTTGACAATGAGGAGAAGCCGATCACAGTACCAGAGACATGACCTCTCCACCTAGCCTGGAGAGATGCAGAACAGAAGTGGAAGCCCAATAGATCCTGCCTCCCAGGAGTTGAAAGAGACAATCCACAAAGCTCCACTCCAAAAGAGGCTACCAACCAACGGATTCGACCCTGGGTGCCCCCGGTGCAACACGATGGAAGAAGAGCCTACAGATGAACTTGCAGTATATCACTCCAAGAATAGGATTGCAGCCCTGGACTCCAGCACTCTGGATTCCCCAAGATGCTGACAGAGGTGTGTGAAGACTCAGGTGCTCTCTACCAAGTCGCCCACAGAAACAATGCAATCATGGGCCGACCGTGCATCCGAGACCTTTGCAGACAAGACCAAGGTCTCTGGATGCCCCATCCCCAAAGCACAGTAGCCACTGGTTTAGAAGAGCACCACACTGCCACATGAGGCCCCAGTCACTGATCAAGGATGATCATTCAGATAACTGCTGTCTATTTTGTTTCTTGATGGGATGGAGGGTTAGGCAGGACTGGGGAGGGGGGCATTTCTTGTTAGCATTTTTTGGTATTTGCTATGCAATAGCCTTGATGGGCTAATACCAGGGCCTGTACCCACCATTCTCCTCCTCAGACACCCAGGTCCATCCTTTCCCCCTATTTTTTGATGGACATCTTATGCATGTAAGGGCTGGTGGGACCTGTGCTTATGACCAACAGCAAGGAACTTTGTTATATAATATTTTAAACTGCTGGAAGTTTATTTTGATATGGAGGGTTTAATAAGTAACACATGCATGTCAATGTGAATAAATGGTATCTCCCCCCCAATAGGTAGTCTTGAGAGCCTGACATGACACTCCCAGAGATGGATGCTGAAATATCTGTGTGACTGCATGCCCAGGCCACCAGCACAGTCAAACAGGTACTACCACTGCATAGGCTTGCTGGCTCTCATCAGGTAACAACAGGACTACTTCAACAATTAAGTTACCCCTTAGTCCTGGATCTGGATGTGTAGTGCAAATGCCACCCTGTTCTCAGGTGTACTTGTGAGGACACAGAGCACTCCCCCACGTGGGACAAGATACCAACAGCATTACTGTCAGGGCCTGGGGGAGTGCTGACATTAACTCTAATCCTCATAACCCCCAATAACAACCCCAGTCTGAATGCAAACAGCCCTGAAGGTTATCCCTTAGTGCTTGTCCCATACACCCTCTCAAATGCCTGAATGGTGTGTGAGTGTGGAAGCATGTATTGGTTACCCTCTTTCCAGAGTAATCCTCCCACCAGAGTGAACAGGTGTGCCTTGTGCAACAGAGTTGCCGGCTGCTACACCTTTACCACTCTTACATGAGCTGGGCATATGCTCATGTATATAGGTTAATGTTTCCAAGTGTTGTTGTTAAGCTTTTTCTTATTGTGACAGAGCTGTACTGTTGTCTAATGCAAGGGTTCATCAAAAAGGGTACTGTCTATAAGTTGGCATTGATATGTAGAGAGGTCTTGAGCTGCCCAGGGGTGACTACCAGGACAGCAAGTTGGATCCAGGCCTCTTTCCCTCCTTTTGGTAATTATGCACCCTTGCAGATACACCCGCTCTAATAGACCATGGGTGAACTAAACTGTCACACCTGGAATGTCAGGGGGCTAAACACCCCTATTAAATGTAAACAGGTGTTGTCTCATTTAAAGAGGTTAAGATCCAATGTCGCTTTTCTGCAGGAGATGAAGCTAACCCCTGAGGACCATGGTAGGCTTACAAGAGAGTGGGTGGGCCAGGTATTCTCCTCCTCTGCACAAACATGCAAATGACGGTTGCTATTTTCATCCACAAGAAGCTTCAATGGACCCCAGACAAAACAGAACATTACTTGCAGGGTGGGTGGGTGGGTCTTATCCTGCATGAAGACACAGGAGGGCCCATACTGCTTTATAATATCTACAGCCCAAATGAAGACTCCCCTACTTTCTTCGATGAAGTGGCACATGCCTTAGGGAATCTGGCAATACACAACATCCCAGTTATGGTGGGAGATTTCAATCTCACTATGTCCCCCACTGTAGACTGCAGCTACTCAGACCTAGAACTACACATTAGAGGGGCTCCAGCTCTCAGCCAGCTCAAACAAGATGTAGGGCTAGTGGATATCTGGTGCACATTCCAGCCATGAGAAATGGACTACTTTTTTCACTCTGCAGTGTGTGGGTCACATAGCCACCTGGACTATTGGCTCACATCCCCGCAAATAACACAAATAGCCCTCGGGTCCGATATCCCAGTGGTTATATCAGATCATGCCCCAATGTAGCTTTACCTCCTATTGGGCTCCCCACCACCCTCCTCCCCAAGATGGAGGTTTAACCCCCTCCACCTCAGAGAACCAGAATTCAAGCCATAAGTGCACAAATAGGCATCCCTATTTTTCCAGGACAACCCAGTATCTGACACATCGCCTGGAATTACGTGGGAGGCTAAGAGGGCAGATTATGGGATTTGCAGCAAGAAGGAGGAAAGCTAGGGAGAAGCATCTCCTGGACCTAGAAAAGCAGCTGGTTGAAGCAGAGGCCACTTTTAAAGCCACCCCCACAGCTAGTAACAACTCCCAGATAGAACACCTAGTGGTAGGAATCCGTATGGAGATTAACAAATTACTCTCCTGCAAAGCTGAAATCTCCCTATTAAGACTCAGACACAAATACTGGGAGGGAGGAGAAAAGGGAGGTAAAGTACTGGCTTATAGGCTAAGGAAGCAGTAGGCCGATAGAAAAATAGCAGGCTTGGTAAACACCAATGGGACGACTCAGACTAAGTGCAGGATTTTAATAATATTATGAAAGAGTTTTATGCCAAGCTGTACACCTCCTCAAGAACCATGAACAATCTACAAGTTAGTTCTTTCCTATCCACCCTGAATCTCCACCGACTCACTGAGCAGCAGGCCACCCAGCTAGATGCCCCATAACAGAGGAAGAAGTGAGCCAAACCCTACATAATTTAAAGCCAGGCAAAGCTCCAGGAGGCAATAGGTACCCCACAGAACATTGGCAATCCCTGCCCAGGTAGTTATCCCTATTCTCAGATTAGTTTATACTGAGGTCCTAGAGACTGGGACCTTTCTCCCCACCCTCAGGGAGGCAGTGGTGACAGTGTTGCCTAAGGAAGGTAAGGACACCACCCTTTCAGTCAACTATAGGCTGATCTCACTTATCAGTGTTTATGGCAAAATATTTGCCAAAATCTTGGCAGTGAGACTCAGCCCATTACTGCAATTTCTGAGTCACCCTTCGCAAGTCAGGTTTGTCCCAAACCGTTATAGCACAGATCATATCAAATCCCTGTTGAACATTATTCAACTGGCCAAACTCTCACCCACATCAGCAGCAGCTATAGCAACTGACTTTGAAAAGACCTTCGATTCCCTGGAATGGGACTACCTGCACCTTGTTCTTAGCCACTTACGATTTGGAGATTTTTCAGGCCTGGGTTTGCTCTCTTTATGCCTCTCCATCCGCAAGAATCCTCACCAATTCACTACTGTCTGGCCCCTTTCCATTAGCAAGAGGCACCAGGTAGGGCTGCCCTCTATCACCACTCATTTTTGTCCTCACAGTGGAACCCTGACAGCAGCCATAAGGCAACACCTCCAGATCCAGGAAATCAAAATAGGCCAACAAACTTATTCCACGCTCATATATGCAGATGATCTGCTGGAACCGCTAGGGGACACCCAAACATTCCTCCCCCCTCCTGGTACCATCATTGGACTTTTCATCCCACTCCAGACTTAAGATAAATCAAAAGAAAATGGAGGTGCTACCTCTTAACACGCACTGCACCCCACACATGGTCATCCTTCTGGGCATCAGATGGGCACCAACTGACATAACATACCTGGGTATCCAGATATCCCCGGACACCACCAAGCTATGGGAGTTCAACCTCAAACCCCTGTTAGCAACTGCAAAAACTGACTTTGAAAGGTGGAAGGTACTCCAGCTCACCTTAGCTGGAAAAGTAGCAGCTTTCAAAATAGTGACAGCACCTAAAATTATGTACATAATTTCTCACCTCCCCCTAGATCTCCTCCCCAGATGGTACAAAATGATAGATGCTTTGATAGGGAACGTTCTGTGGGAGGGGAAAAAACCCAGGTACAGCAGGAACAAGCTACACACACATTGGAAGGTCGGAGGATGGTGCCTTCCATGGATAGAGGGCTACAAAGAGGCCTTCAAGGCTACCCAAACCATAAAATGGCTCCTGCCAATCAATGCTAGTTCTCCCCAATGGCTCAGTATGGAGAATGCACAGGCTGGCGTCCCCTCTCTCCCACTTTTGCTGTACAACCATCCCCCAAAGGTGTAGCCCATCACCCCATCATAACCCCATCCATTAGATACTGGGGGAAGTTGCACAGGACACTGAAGGCAAATCCCATGCCTAGTGACCTAGCCCCCCTCTGGGGCAACAATGACATCCAGATGGGCTACAGGTCTGTTCTCTGGCCACAGGGGAATTAACAGTGTCGGAGACCTGCTAGACAAAAACACCACTGTTGTAGCCACTTATCAGAGATTAAAAGAATGATGGGGACTCCCACAGGCAGACATTTGGAGACATCTCCAAATTCGTAGTGCAGGCCAGACCTGTCTGAAAAGCTCCCTCAATCACCTCACTCAGAAGCAAGTCACAAAGCTGGCTAGCCTCCCCCAAGGACCTAGCAGGTAAGATCTATTCAGATATAAGGGAGCATATGCCCGACCAGACACACAAATCTAAGGCAAAGTGGGAAAAGGTGCTACAAATGACCATAACAGACCAGCAGTGGAGATCCTGTTGGACCCTTGCACACAAATGCACCTAGATGCCAGAAGCAGGCTATAGTAATACAGAACAAAATCCTACATTCATGGTACAAAACCCAGTCCATCCTGCATAAGGCCAAACTCCTTGATAATGATCTCTGCTGGAGATGCAAAACACAGATTGGAGACCTAAAGTATCTACTATGGGATTATTCGCTAATCCAGCCCTTCTGGCTCCAGGTGGCTAAGCTTGCCTCCGACACCACTGGGAGCATGATCTCCCTTGACTCGGCCTTCTGTTTGCTTAGCATACCTGCTCCAGATCTTCAGCTTACACCTCGGGACCTTGAACTGGAGCTGCAATCTAAGTTGACCCTATATAAATTTGACCCCCACACACCCTCCAGGGAAATGGATAGCCCTTTTAAGTATGCAGGCCAAGAGGCTTCTGCTTTGTAGATGGAAAACAACTGAGCTCCCCAACTATACGGAACTCCCAAACTCCCTCTGTAGCATAGCCTCCCTGGAACACCTCTCACATACTGTTGCTAACACACTTGACAAATATCACTGCTGCTGGAGACCATCTATCACATATCTGAAACCATATGCAGGTATAGGGTAGATAACCCTCCCCTTCCCATGTTGCAGGAAGACCAAACTCTTTGATATGAACCCCTCGCACAACTAATGCTGGTTGAATCTGTGATGTTTAATCGTTAGAAATTATCTGTCGCCTGCATACTTTGTGGGTATATCCTTTTTCCTTTTTAGGGTTGGAGAAGTCCCACATCAAGGTCAAAGAAGCCACAGAACAGTATGCCACCTCTTAAAGTTGGTCCGCAAGTTTGATTCCTGGTAGGTACCTTTTATTGCATAATGTGTTCTCCTTTTCCTTTTTTATTTCATGATAAGCAGTAAATGATGGCCAGGGCCCCTAGTGCTCTGCTGCAAAATTTTCTGATTTCTGCGGCAGGGCTCCTTGGCTTCTGCGGCAACATTTTCTGATTTCTGCGGCATGATTTATTTATTTCTCTGGTAGAACACAGTCCTGCCATTGGCTAAATATGATGTGATGTCATCGATGACATCACATGATGAGCGCAGAGGAGGGCTTCAGGATAAATGAGATGGGAAAGAAAGCCTGACACTATGGAAAAACAGTATATTTGAATGAAAATCCACCAAAAATAATGAATACTGTGGCACTATATATATTCTGCGGCATGATGCAAATTCTGCAGAAAATTCCACGACCGCAGAATCACAGAATTCCAGGTGCCTTGATAATGGCATCAAACTATATAGCTCTTTAGCTCCCACTATCACAGAATAGAATTGTAAGTTGTTTTTGATGGGTTGTTTATGTTGTTGTACATACTGCAAGATTGTTAACATGTATAAATGTTGGACTAATAATAAACATTTTAAACTGAAAAAAACTTAAAAAAAAAGAACAACATATGCTACAACCTTAACTAGCTGTGGCCATTAAGTAAAGCAACTAATAAAACCAAATTAAGCCCGTAGGAGAACTCTACAATGTCAACAGGCCATAATTCTGTCAATATTTGGAATTAAGTGATAATCTATATATGGTCAGAAAGGTCACAACAGGTATTACAAGAATAATATATGCAACAACCTTAACTAGTTGTGTCCATTAAGAAAAACAACTAATAAATCATAATTAAGCCCGGTTAACTTAATGTGTACAGAATGATGTGGTTATATTACCTTAGTAGCCAAGAGGGATGGCTGTGAGGACAGCACACAGGCTTGACGCCCATGATGGGATGACCACTCTGTGAGGTGAGACCCAGAGGAGGAGGACAGTTCTTCAGAGATGCAACCTGTGAGGGAGACACAAGAAAAAAGGGGCATAAAAATTATTCACATATTTATGCACAAAACTATGAAATCAAATGATAGATGTTAGGGTGTGTTCCATGCATGTCTTACCATCATGGCATGGAATTCAACCAGTTATACCAGCTCTGCCACCAGCACCATACTGACAGAGAAATAGTTATGTCCAGGAAAGGCCCAAGCAGACAAAGGCAACATTGTTCATTCTTCAATGTTCATGATGACACGAGAATTTCAAACCTCCAAAAACACTGTAAATCACCAGCGCAGCTTGAGATGTGCCTGCACAATGTGCTACCCCTCACAAACTGTGATGACGACTGCCAAAACAAACAGGAAGTGAAAACAGCAACATCCTTCCTAACAGCACACATTTAAAGAAACGGATCCATCGGCTCCATCGTCAGATACTAGGATCTGAGATGGATCCATTGAATGGATCCATTGATCCACCAAACAGATCCATCAGATCCAATTTATTCATCAGATCCACCAGCTGGATCTGAGATGGTTAGATCCACAGTTGGATAGCACTGATATCCAACCAGATCAACTATCCAGCAAAAAGACTGGTATTCAATGGTCTCCTAATTGATAAGATACTCACTTCACTTCTCACAAACTCATTTCTAAATTTTGGTTAGGAGAACTTCCTCCTCTACCTCTCATGCTCACTCTCTTCTCCCCCTCCCCCTTCCCACTCCCTCAGATCCTTTGACACTCGCACTTTGCTGGTCCCCTGTCGAACCACTCTCATCAGTCAATCAGGCTTTACCCATCATTTCCTGCAAATCTGGAACTCCCTCCTTCCCTCAAATATAGCACTCCTTCTCCTCCTCCTACTCCCTTGCCTCTGCCTTACATAACTTTCTCTTATCTAACTGCTCCAGCTTTAACCCTACTTTACTGTCCTCCTATGCTTCTGCTCCACTCCATGACTCACATCCCCTATTAAACCTTCTTTCCCCGAAGTATGCTTCTCCGCACACTCTCCTCTCCCTTCGCTGCTTACCCCTGCAGTCCTCCCCTAACCTTTTTTTTCCATTGCCAACTTTCCCTTGCTTAGTTTCAATCTCTGACAGGGTTCTCAGCATCCTGTAGGGGTCTAGCACTGGGAAACCCTCCTCCTTCCCCTCCCCTTCCCCCTCTCTCCTTTCTACTCAACTTGTCCTCACCTAAATCTGCCCTCTGTCAGGATTCTTAGCACCCTGGCGGTCTAATCTCAGGTAAGTTTCCTCCCTTCTCCCTCTCTCCTTTTTTCCTTTCCTCGTCTATCCTCCATTCCCTCTACCCAACTTGTTCTCACCTAATTCTATCCCCTGACAGTGTTCCCTGCATCCTGGAGGGGCCCAGCACTGAGCAATTACTCTTCCTTCACTCCCCATCCCTCTGTATCCTTTCCACTCAACTAGTCCTCACCTGATTCTGTGTTCTGGCAGGGTTCTCATCATCCTGGAATGGCCTAGTCTTAGGAAAGCTTCTTCTTTCCCTCTTCTTCCCTCCTTTCCCTTCATCCTTTCTTTTCTCTCTTCCCAACTTGTCCTTACCTAGTTCTGCCCCTGGCAGGGTTTTCAGCATCCTGGAGGGGTCCAGCACTGGGAAATGACTTTTCCTTCCCTCCATTTTCCCCTCCATCCTCTCTACCTAACTCGTCCATGCCTGACTCTGCTTCTCTGGCAGTATTCTCAGCATCCTGAAAAGGCCTAGTCTTAGGCAAGTTTCTCCTACCTCTCCTCCTCCTTCCCTTTACCATCCCCTCTAGTATCTCTACCCAACTTGTCCTTGCCTACTCCTGCCCCTTATCAAAAGTCCTCACCTCATTCCACCACTGGCAGTGAACTCCAAACTCTGAAGGGGCCAGTTCCAGGTATGACTCATCCTTCCCTTCCATATCCCTTACCCCCACCTCTCTCCTGACCCATCTCTACCCCCTGCACTTAATCAAAATAATTTGCTCACTTAAGCTAATAATGTGCACTTTTTATTCTGTTTGAGGTGCTTCCAGATTGCTCTAGCCCTGTGTTAACTTGCCCTTCACAACAGATTTTTTTTTCTCACTTTTCTCCGGTAATGTTCCCCCATCTTTATCCTCTCCTTCCCCCAGCTGGTTTCCCCTGTCTACCCCCTCTACCCTCCTTGATGTTCCCCCCACTGGACCTCATTCATTCAATAATTGCTAAATAATCTACCTATTTACCGGGATCCGTTCCTGCATGGAGTTGGCTCCAAGGCTACATAAAATTTCTGTACTATGTTCCTCAGATATGCCACTTGTAATTAAATGCATATTCCACAGGTATGATATATTTAATTGTATGTTATATCACAAATGTGACTGCATGATTATTTATGATATTTTTGAACTGTATGTCTTGTTACAAATGTAATTAAATGTTTAATTTCTTGGATATGTTAAATGTTAAACTGTATGTCTAATTCTTCATCCAGTTATTACCCCCGGTCACACCAAAGACAAGTAACTTGTTGTTCAGTGTGCCTTCTTGGTGAAACATTTCAATAAATAAATAAAAATACTATCCAAACAATACACCCTAGAAAGCGTTCAAGTCTACTATCTGGGGGAAATTATCAATTATGATTCTCACCAGAGGCATCAGAAAGAACAGCAACTTCGGGACCTTGAACTAGAGCTGCAATCTAAGGAGACCCTATATAAATCTGACCCCCTAACCCAATCTTGACTTGGATCGCCTCAAATCCAAATCCACTATCAAACTTTGCATAGAAATCAACACCTTCCTTTCACATAAAGCAGAAATATCCATCCTACTGTAAGACTGAAACATAAATATTGGGACAGGGGAATTAAAAGGGAGGAAGGTTTTCACCTACCGTCTCCATAAACAGCAGGCAGAGAGATTTATTGCCAGTCTCCAGGACCCCACAGGACAGGTCCATACCGATCCAGAGGTGGTAAACTCCCTTATAAGGAAGTGATATGCTACTCTTTAATACTCTCTGTCCTCCCTTGAAATGGACAGCATCCAGAAATTCGTAGATGCTATGTCCCTTTCTAAGCTCACTCCTGAGCAGGCAACCAGTCTGGTTGTGCCCCTGATCCCTGAAGAACTCTAGAAGACCCAAATGTTCTTAAATTCTGATAAAGCCTGGAAGGGTATGGCTACCCAGTCAAATTTTTCAAGTCACTTTCCCCCTTTATCTGCCCACTTCTCTGCCAGGTATTCATAGAAACAGAACAGACCAGTATGCAACCACCAGCACTCTATGATGCTAGCACCACTATTCTCTCAAAAAAGGGAAAAGACCCTACCAAAGCTGCAAGCTGCCAGCCAATTTTCTAATTTAATGTGGACAGTATGATCTATGCCAAAGCATTGGTCTCTAAGATTGACCCTCTTCTACCATAGCTCATACACCCCTCCCAGATGTGTTTTGTCAAAGACAGAGTTAACTGTAATTACATCCACTACCTAGCACATCACTTGCATATTGAGAAATTGTACCCAACTACTGCTGCTGTGTTAGCAATAAACTTTGAAAAATCTTTTGATTCTATAGAATGAAGCTAGCTGCATTTGGTGTTAACCCACCTGGGACTGGGAACTAATTTCAGCTCCTTGATCTAAATTCTTTGCACTTCATTTGCAGCCAGAGTCCTCACTAACTGTCTGCTGTTAGGCCCCTTTCCCCTGGCCAAAAGCACAAGGCACAGATGCCTATTGTCCCCACTTCTCTTTGTGCTAGTGCCCAGGCACACACAGATCTGCCCCCAAAACAGTATCCTACTGATTAACAGTAATTGATTATCATATAGATTTAAAATAAAATAGAATAGGAGACTTATTGTGGGGGAAGGTTAGGGGTGAGATGCAGGGAACAAGGGATGTGGGAAGGTCAGGGATGTGGAACAAGAGATAGGGGTAAATGGTATGCAATAATTACTAAACAATATGTAGTGCTACAACCATCCTCCTTTTACTGTTCTCTGCCCCTGTCAGTCCCACAGTTGCTGGCAAGTGAATGAAACTGTATCCCCCCCCAATGGCTTTGGGAGCCCCATAACTACATTGAGTGGGTACCACACCAGGATGTCCATTGTAGGCCCAAAAAGATGAATAGACAAGGTGGTTGGTTGTTTAGCATGCACCTTTAAATAAATGGATAAAGGGATTCCTATTTGTAATCCAAAATGAAATCAAAGGCACAATAGCCTAACACAGATCCTCTGCCTGGCTTCCTAGATAAAAAAAAGCTCAGTCCAAGCCTAGGGCTTCTGATGCCCTCTGACTCTATCTCACAAACTAATACACAGTTGCAGAGCCAGCCCCGGATCATTACTTCTGGTTTAGCAGTTTCTGGTGTACACAGACTTTAGGCTCTGCAGGGTCTTGAAATCTAAATGCAATGACTGTGATGACTGGAAGTTGGAACTTGGATGAAGTTGTCCTGTTCTCACTTTGTCAAAAGTACCACTCTGTCCACAACCTGATCTTCCAGTGCACTTCCCCTCACTTAGGCAAAGCAGGGACCATTCTAACCCCACTCCCAACCAGATCACTAGCTGAAATGCTGCTTTCACTCATTCACTCTCTCCTGGGCAGCCTCTCGAATATCACTTCAAGCAGGGGGATCAAGCAGAACATGCCAGTTGGGCATTGGCCTCAGTCTCTTTTGCAGAAAATTCAAAATATTCCAAAGTGGGGAAGTCTTTGATGGGCAGCTTGCCCAGTTCCAAATAAATTCTTGGTCCGCATGCTGCAACTTAGTGGGAACTGGGCATCCAATGCAGAAGTCTTCCACTCCCTAGCCCCCTATTACTTTTTGTTTCCCCTTTGGCAAGTCATTAGTCTCTTCAATGGCCCAAATCACTGGCTGTTGAGAGGGCATTCCACCCACTTCCTTGGCATTTCATGGTTCCCAGGCTTCCACTCGTACCCCCTGCCTAGCCCTGGTCCATTTCCTGAGCCACTCTTCTAAAGGCAACCCTCCCAAGTCCTTTCCTACCTCACTCAGGACTACTGGTTGCAACATTGCATCCCCCCATTTACTGCCTGCTTCTTCTAAAGGCAAGAGGTCACAGGAGACAGAGACCAGTCATTCAAGGGCTGCTACATTTCAGTGGATAGATCTTTGGGCAATTTACATGAGGTCCCCTGCCACAACATTTTTTGTGACTCTGCAGGAAGGGGTTGTGGTCCCCCTGAGTATACCTTAATGAGCTTGCAAAAGTTGCTGTTGATACTACATGGTCAGAGCAACAACTAACCACTTAGCCCCACTGAATATGACTGAGAATGAGGTCTGTGACATCAACATAAATATCTTTTCTTTACTGTTCAAATATTTGTTCAAGGAAAATACAGATAGAAACATAAAAACATAGAATTTGACGGCAGATAAGGACCGCTTGGCCCACCCAGTCTGCCCATTTCCCTACCTACTGGATAAGCTGCAGATCATAGTTAACCAGCAGCCTACTTCTTCCTACCCCCACCCCCCAGAATTGCCTTATGACTATCCCATGCATGCTTGAATTCCACCACTGATTTTGACTCCACAACCTCCTCCGGAAGGCCATTCCATGCATCCACAACCCTCTCTGTGAAAAAATACTTCCTTAAATTACCTCTGGGCCGCCCCCCCTCTATCTTCAAATTGTGCCCTCTTGTTCTTGCACACCTCTTTTTTTGAAAGATGCTACCCTCTTGGACTTTGTTGATTCCCTTGAGGTACTTGAAAGTTTCTATCATGTCCCCCCTCTCCCTCCTTTCCTCGAGGCTATACATATTAAGCTCCTTAAGTCTCTCTTCATATGTCTTCCGGTGCAGACCCTGCACCATTTTAGTGCCCTCCTCTGGACAGCTTCCATCCTGTCTATGTCTTTGCGGAGATTGGGTCTCCAGAACTGCACACAGTACTCCAGATGGGGTCTCACCAGCTGTCTGTACAGAGGGATAATAACTTCCTGTTTTCTACTGGTGATGCCTCTCCTGTGCATCCCAGTATCCCTCAACCCTCCTTGCTGCCTTCTCACATTGCTTGCCCACCTTTAGGTCATCTGATATGACTACCCCCAGGTCCCTTTCCATTTTTGTTGTTGTTAGTATCTCACCCCCCATTGTGTACTCTTCCCCTGGGTTTTTGTTTCCCAGGTGCATTACCTTGCACTTCTTAGCATTGAATCTAAGCCGCCATACAATTGACCATTCCTCTAACCTTGCCAAGTCCCTTCTCATCCTTTCCACCCCACCCTGTGCATCAACTCTGTTGCAGATCTTAGTGTCATCTGCAAAGAGACATACTTTTCCTTCCAGTCCTTCTGCAATACGCTTATAAAGACATTGAAGAGGACTGGTCCTAATACTGAACCGCGTGCACCGCCAGTAACCCTCCTTTCTTCTGGAGTGGACCCATTTACTATTACTCTCTGTGTCCTATTTTCCAGCCAATTCTTTACCCAGGCTGTCATCTTGGGACCCACTCCCAGGCTGGCTAACTTATATATTAATCTTTTGTGTGGGACTGTGTCAAATGCCTTGCTAAAGTCTAGGTAGGCCATGTCACAGCCCTCCCTGATCTACTACTTTGGTCACCCAGTCAAAGAAATCTATCAGATTCGTCTGGCATGACCTTCCGCTGTGAATCCATGCTGCCTAGGGTCCTGTGCCCTTCTGGCCTCTAGATACGTGACAATTCTTTCCTTTAGAAGTGATTCCATCATTTTCCCTATCACTGAGGTTAAACTAACAGGTCTATAGTTTCCTGCTTCTGCCTTGCTCCCACTTTTGTGAAGGGAATCACATCTGCCCTCCTCCAGTCCTCCGGTACCACCCCATCCTCCCATGATTTGTTAAAGAGGGTAGTCAGTGGTGTCACTAGTTCTACCCTTAGTTCTTTTAGAATTCTGGGATGAATCCATCAGGCCCCATTGCTTTGTCCACCTTCAGTTTTAGAGTTCTTTCAGAACCCTTTCTTCTGTAAATGGGCTGGTATCAACTTCTGTATCCAGAGTGTTACTGCTGTTTGTTTTATGTACCTCCCTCTTCCTTTGTAAATACTGAGCAAAAATATTTGTTTAGTATCTCTGCCTTTTCACATTCTCCCTCTGCCCACCCTCCTCCCTTTATTAAGCCTCACTATCCCTCCTTGGTCTTCCTTTGTCCCTGATGTACCTATAAAGGTTTTATTCCCTTCTTAACTGAGTTGGCTATCTTTTCCTCAGTTTGGGCCTTTGCTGTTCTGACTGCCTCCCAGCCTCCTTTGCTTTAACTGATACAGTTTCTGTCCTGCTCCTGCTGGATTCCTTTTACTTCCTGAATGCTTTCTTTTCTCTTGAACCTTCACTGCCACTTCCTTTGAGAACCATAGTGGTTTCTTACATCGTCTTGTTTTGTTTATTTGCTTCACACAAGGCTCGTCACCTCTGTGATGGCAGTTTTATTATTCCCATTGTTCTTCCACCCTCCTTCCGCCCATTTGCTAGTGCATTCCTTAGGCACTCACCCATTTTAGCAAAGTCAGCCCTCCTAAAGTCCAGTACTTTTGTCTTTGTATGGCTTGACTCTATTGCTGTGTTTATTGTGAACCATACTGTTCGATGGTCGCTAGTTCCCAGATGGCTACCCACTCTACATCTGTGATCCTCTCTCCATCTCCATTTGAGAGTATCAAGTCTAATATTGCTCCCTCTCGGTGGGCTCCAGTACTAGTTGTCTAAGGCATACCCCTGTAGGGCATCTAGAATAACTGCACTCTTGAGTGGCAGCTGCAACTCGCCCCAGTTAACATCTGGCATATTCAGATCACCCATCAGCAATATCTCCCTTTTCTGCCATTCTAAGTATACTTTCTATCATTTCCTTGTCCATTTCCTCCCCTGAGAAGAGGTCTGTATATAACCCTTGTCGGATTGTGGTGCCATTGCCTGTCTCCAAATTTACCCACAGTGCTTCTTCTCCTCCCTGTTTACCCTTTTGTTCTGTTGCTTTTATTCCTTCCCTTATGTAAAGAACTACTCCTCCCCTCTTTTACCCTCCCTGTCCCTCCTGTAGATAGTGTATCCTGGTATGTTTACGTCCCAGTCATGGTTTTGTGTGTACCATGTTTCTGTGACTGCCACGATATCCAGATGTTCCTCCTCCATCAAGGCCACTAATTCAGGAAGCTTGTTACCTAGACTACGGGCATTGGTACTCATTGCTCTCCATTTTTTGATGACCTTACCTTCTGTTGCAGCATCCCCCACTGACCGTTCTACCTTGGTCTTTTTCTCATTTAGTACCCTGTTTTGTAGGGAGAGGCTGGGATTTTTCTGCTGCTTGTCAGTGCCTCCCCATTGACTAGTTTAAAAGCTTGCCAATGAAGCATTTAAACCGATTGCTCAAAAGACTTGTTCCTTCCTGGACAGATGCAGACCATCCTGCCAGTATAGGCTGGTGTCCCTCAGGTGGAACCCCAGTCCCCAATGAAGCCAAACCCTGTGCTCCACCATTTTTTCAACCATTCATTAAACTGCATGGTGCCAATTACCCTCGCCTCCCCATGCCTTTGACAGGCAGCACCTCTGAGAAGGATACTGTGTTTGCTACTTGTCTTAGGCCCTCCCCAACTCTGCAATGTCCTCCTGCACTGCTCTAACCTCATGATGAGCCAAGTCATTTGTCCATAGGTGGACAAATACGTCCAACTCTGAATCCTGCAGCTGTTGTTGTGATCCTGAGGTTGCTTCCTGTCCCTCAAGCCATGGCACCAGGCAGGCACCTTACTTCAGATTTCCCAGCTCCTCCCAGTTCTATCCCCTAATAATTAGGTCCCCCACCAGGAGCTGCTTCCTTTCCTTGTGGTGTCCTCTGCCTCCTTCCTGGGCCTCCTTGTGACAGTTGTCCTCAGCCTCCTTAGTCTCCTCTCAGGGTGTATCTATAGAGCTATGCTCCCCAGAATGGCGTATGGATTGTGGTGTGTAACATCTGACTGGGTGTGTCTCTGTTTCACCATCCTAATCCTCCCTGAGCCCACTGTGGTCCAACTGCTGTGCTTTCCTTGCAACCTCTGAGGTAGTGGTGGTGGTTCTGGTGCTCCCTGGATGGGGGAGGTTCCCTTCCTACTGTCCATTGTGGCCTGGGGGAAGGTCCCCGTACTACTGTCCAGTGTGGCCTGAAGACGGGCAACTTCCTCCCTCAGGGCAGACAGTTGTCTGCAAATGGGGCAGCATCTCAGCCTCCAGAAAGACTCCCGGAAGACTGCTGCCCCACAGCCATTACATTGCACTACTCCCCACATTTTTTTTTTTGTGTGTGATTGGTTTGTAATGTAGAAATATATATTTATATTATACAATGTTTATGCTTATATTGTCAGTGCAGATTAGTGGCTATTTCAGTAACATAACCATCTCCCATGATCTGCAAACAGTTAATTTCATTATTTTTCTGAATTAAAGCTTTGCACCATATGGGCTTCAAATTGCAAACCATCTGGATAATCATTAGCCATCAGGTACTGCATTCATTATACCTGTTTGGAAGGAGAAAGGGTAATTGAATGGGACGGCATTATCCCCTGTTTCCTACCTCCATCCAGACGTGCACGGCTTACTGTGCACCTTGGTTATACACAGAAAAGGTATTGCAACTAGAATGTTAGTTTTTGTGCATCATTGAAGAATATGTTTATATGGTTGGTTATTGCATGATGCAGTTATTCAAAACTGTATAGCTGCCATTTAATTTGAAAGGTGGAGTATTGTTTATGTATTGAATTCTTTGTGTATCATCTTTAACCCATGCTGCATTGCCAACTTTAGTACAGTAAGAGCACAAGGGGTAATGGGTATGTGTTCTGCGAGATAAAATAATACTACTCTGAATATCATCTTAAATCTGCAGATTCACTACTAATTTGTACCACCCAAATACTGTACAAAAAAATCTTAGTTCATATCCTGCAAGCCTGCACTTCTTCAGCCCAATTGATAAACCATAAGACATTTATACTTTAAAAATGCTTTAGGCACAATTATTGAAGGGTATGAAGCAAATATTAAAGAATGGTCTTCTCTTAGCTTATTAAACTCTCTCTCTCTCCTCTCTCTCTCTCTCTCTCTCTCTCTCTCTCTCCCTCTCTCTCTCTCCTCCTCTCCTCCCTCCTCTCCTCTTTCTAATCAGTCAGAATCACTGGATTAGCAACAGTAGCCCTAACAGTTCAACCCCCAAATACAGCAGTGTCAAAACTGCCCCTTTTTACCTCTCCTTCCCTCCAATCCCATGACCAATACTCAAGTTGTCACCAGCTACCACCCAGATATAGCAATCACCGCTGTTGTTGTTCCTCAAAGCTTTCTCACCATGGCAAGAAGGTTCAATGAAAGGTCATCCTTCCCCAGTCTGATTAAGTAAGCAATAAGACACGACAGGATGTGCATTACGGTGTGATAACCACACTCCTAGGGGCGTAGTTAGGCACGAGGCTGAAGGCCAAGTACTGGTCATCCCTAGGAGTGCGGGTATCACACTGTAATGCACAACCTCGGAGTGTATTATTGCACTTAGAAAATGGCCCTTTATTTTAGAAGCAGTTTTTTTATTTTGAAACACATTTTTAAATAAGTAAAAATGTAAGTGAATCTGTGCTTTTAACATAAAATAGTCCTTCCGCCTATTGGTGCTAGATTAAAGTAGTGTTATACAGTGTGTGCCTCCCTGCCCACTTAAGCTTCATAGTCTCCTGCCAGCCACGACAATTCCCAAATGCTGTTTTCCTCATTCTAAGTATGACACATAGCCCCCTTACTTTATTTCTTTCTCCTTACTCTGTAGACAAAACAAAAAGGAAGCCATAATAGAGGACATAACAATTCCCTGGTGCTGCAAGCATGAGTGTGGTTCAAAACTGCCACACTCACTAACAGCATCATGAACTGCTCGCTCTGTCCTAAAAGATAAACAGCAAGGTGAGTCATTTACCACCTTTTCCATTTGTTTATATAGTATTATTGCTTATTTTCTTCATTCTGTTTTTTTTTCTCTGTGTTTTCCCATATACAAGAAATTGAATATTTTATCATGGAATACAGGGATTCAAAATTATGCTCAGTTCTACTAACAGAATGTTCTTCTACTAACATACTTTACACACAGACAACATAGGCCTGTTTTACAGTCAGAGACTCAATTATCTCACTGTCAGGGAAAGCAGAAGAGATTTCTCTGATGAGCAGGTAAGGATAGAGGGGGGTTCACTGCTAGCAAAGAAACACTTGTAATGAAAACTATAAACTATACTTAATGTTTCTAATTTGTTTATTTATGTAAGAAGAGTGTGATGATCTAGTGAACAACATTTAATGAATTTGTTTTATTTTATATTTAAGGTGGTTTTATTTTTAGGGCCCAGTTGAAGGTTTCTACAGTGAAAGGTAGCAGTCATGTTTGTAGTGGAAGATCAGTTCTGGTTGCAGAGAGTTTGATGGAAGATAGTTCTGGTTGTAGGAGAACTGATTTGCTCATTGTGTCATGTGGTTTAGGACCAGAATGACTGTGTGTATATAGAGACTTAATGTACTGTCAGTTGATCTCTCTTGGCCAATGAGATTTCTAGATTTTTTCTTGCCATTTTATAAAATCTAGTAGTGGGCAGTGAGCTGTGTGGCATGGATTCTGAGTGTGCTAGCAGCCACCGTCTAGCAAGAAACAAGGATTTAGTCCAGTATTTTTTTCTCTCACAATCTTCCCTTCTCCTCAGATGTGGGCACAGTCATTTGTAACCCTCACCACTGGTGCTCCCTGGTGCTTACTGACACCTCTGTTACCCTTGAGGTTGTGTAGTTAGTCTGCTGGATCTGATGCTGCAGATACCCTCTGTTTAAAATGCACAGCCTGCTGGGAGTCACATGATGCACAGGACCATCTAGCTACTCCTCTGATCGTCCCCTGCCTCCCCAACTGAAAATTGGCTTTAATTTTATTTTACAGTGAACCAACCACTGTTATTCTTATGATAGGATGTAGGTAATGATAACACGACAGAGACACAGCAATGACACCACACAGAAGATATGGTTTAAAACACACAATGGATTTTTGTGTGAATTTTATTTAGGTGACCAAATTCAAACTCAGACAATTTAAACTCATAATAAAACAAAATAAACAAAATAAATCCAAGCTCAATAAGAGGCGAAACTCTACTCTTCCCAAGTAGTCTTTTGCAGAACACAGAGTGGAGAAATCAGGCACAGGGACCCTGGTTTTCCATTTTTACCGGTAACACCGGTAACAATCACGGAATCCTGCTTGGTTTGCGGATTTTGAATTCTTGTACCGCTGCCTCATGGAAATTGTACGTCACTGCACAGAATCTCTAAGATTTCCGCATCTTTTTAAATTTTTTTTAATTTCTTTTTATATGTCCCCTTCTCACAGCATCAGTCTCCACTTTTCAGAGATCTCTAGGCTGGGTATCCCCTAGCTTCACCCCCAGGTAATGCTCAGGAGCTCCTGTGGGCCTGCCCCTATCCTGCCTGGATTGTACCCCTCCCCAGGTGAGAAGGGAAGGGACCCAAGGTCACCCCCTCCACACTCGCTTAATGTGTATCGGGCAGCTCAGTGGGTCCCTCATGGAGCCTGGTTATGAAGTCTGGGGCACCTGGGTCCCTTCTGCCAGTGGCCGATGTGGGGTGATTGTTCCTGGTTTTCTGGTCTCTGTCCCTGAGGGCACTGGCACTAGAGGAGATCCAAGGAGGTAGGTCACATAGAGACATGCCACTGCTCCAGATCCTGGCTAGCGTCCTCCCCTCCTGATCACTCTGCAGCACCATTGCACCACCACCCGTGGCCACACAGGTGGTGGTAAAGCAGCAGGACCTGCAGCCTACCCTCCCTGGAGGAGGAGAGCAGTCCCCCAGGTGCTCAATTCTACTCCCCTGGTCAGATCTCCAGCAAGCAGAATTCGCTTCTGACCCTGGGTCACTGGCATTGCAACCAATCCTGCACCACCACAGCGCCATGGCTGTTGAATTTCAGCATCTTAAAATGAATGCTGCTGTGCTTGCATTCTTTCTGCTTTGCTACATATAGAGTCAGTAAGGAAATCATCCACACTGCTTTGTTGTAATCAGCCATTCAGTTTAACCACCCATGCCTAGTGGTTAGAGTTACAAATGGTGATTGAAATGGGTACATCCAGCAGACATGGGTTTGATTCCCACAACCTCCACTTGCATACTGTGTGACTCCAAGCAAGTCACTTAACCTCCTCGGTGCTTCTAGGTCACTCCTGAAAACAGACAGTTCTGCCTAGTGGGCCTTACCTGCTTTACAAAGAATATAAAAGAAATACCAATATATGTTTACTGCATCATGGAATAGTAGTCAGGGCACCATGTAATTTACCTGAGTTTTACTTGGGCTGCAGTGATTTTGTATAGGTAAAGATAAATGTTCAGATACATTTTATGTATTTTCTAAGCTTGTTTTTAGATTTTAGTCAGGTTTTTCTTGTATTCTTTGCATATGATCATGTAGGTTGTAGATTGCTAAATGCAGGATCACTGTTACCAACTAACTTATTCAAGTTTATAATCAGTAGGGCCATCCACAATTCTCAGTTGTTTGAATGAAAACTAGTCTGAGTGAAAGTATGTTCACAAAGAAGAAACTGCATTACTACTTATTAATAGACTTCACAGTTAACATCCCATTTAGGCGAATTGGATCATTTGCACCTTTTCTCCCACCTGCTGGTTCAGTCTTTGTGGCAACACAATGTTTTCTGATAGACTGCTTCAGCAAAAAGCCAATGTTAAGTATTTAAGTCTACTTATGTTTGGCCAGTGGATTTTTGAAAGCACTGTCAATGACATAATGAAGGTAAGACCCAAGGGGCTGTATGATGCAGGTGGGCAGAGTAGTGCTCAATTCACACCTGAACAAAGACATGAAAACTGGGAGACACCCTTTTCATGGACACCAAGTAAAAAAAAAGCATCCACATGTCTGGGAGATGCATGAATCCATTTCAAGGTCCTCCACTAATTGCTTGTGGATTTTTCTGGTGAAGACACTTTATTTCAAAGAATCAAATTCAAGCAGTTTTTTTATTTTTTTTGCTCCTCCTACCCCTTGCCATCCACTCCTTCAGGCCTGCCAAGGCCCCCTACCACCACTGCTGAGTCCTGACCACCATCCACTCACTGCCTGTTACTGCTGTGCTACAAGGTAACCCAAAGTAACCCTTCACTGAGTGGGCCCCTACCCATGTGGGTGGCTACCAAGGGAGAAGAATTGTCACAAAGAGCTTCCTGTGTATCCTGGGCATGGCAGGGTCAGAACGGACAATTGTCTGGGGCTTCCAGCATATGGAGGGACTAACAGTCATCCTTCGGTTGGTCAGCGGGTGTTTTCCCATTTTTTGGGGAGCTTGACAGGCCACACAGTATCAAGGCACAAGCCAACGTCTTTCACACTCCCTCCTGCAGTGAGGGCTGACATGTTGTGCCTCTGGCCTCCACCAGGGGCCAGCAAATGATGAGCCGTGAACCTACCCTCCCTCCCAGGAGAAGATGAGTGGTCATTGAACACTCAAGCGTTCACCCACCAGCTGGCCTTCCAACACCCAAGTCTGTTCCCCAACCCTGGTCAGTGGTGTCACAGGCAGAAATCCAATTCAGGCAGTTAAATTATAGATAGGAAAAAACAAAAACAAAGGTAGTCCACCTTAGTGGTGATGGTTCAGATTAATTCACAGCTGAGTTCTAACAAGCAAAGAGACCAAGTCATTTGTAACTTGTACATGTGGGGTGTGGGTGTTGAAGAAAGGGGATCATAGTGCTGTCACTACTGCCATCACCCCTGAGGGATGTGGACTGCATTGTTGATACTGCTATCACACCAAAGGGGTGGGGGCTGTAGTGCTTCTGCCATCACCATTGGTGGATTGGGAATGTAGTACTGCTGTCATCCCACTTGAGGGATGGGGCCATAGTGCTGATACTGCCATCACACCCAAGGAATGGTGAATGTAGTACTGCTGCTGTCACACCTAAGGGATGGGGGACACAGTGCTGCTGCTTCTGTCACACCTGAGGGAGAGAGGTCATAGTGCTGTTGCTGCTGCCATCACACCAGAGGGATGGGGTCATAGTGCTGTTGCTGCTGCCATCACACCAGAGGGATGGGGTCATAGTGCTGTTGGTGCTGCCATCGCACCTGAGGGATGGAGGCTGTAGTGTTGCTGCTGCCATCAAATCTTGTACCCAAAATAACTTTATTTTTATTTATTTTATTTAGTTGTTTAACCAGGTATAGCACACTAAGCTGAAAGCTTTTTTACAGGAGCGACCTGGGAGCACAAGGAAGTTAAGTGACTTGCTCAGGGTCACACAGTATGCAAGTGGAAGCTGTGGGATTCAAACCCAGGTCTGGTCTGCTGGATGTCACCAGATTAGCAGCTCAGAGCCTTAGACCACTGCACTATACTGCCTTCAAAGTATACTATATACTATATACTATATACTATACTATACTATACTATACTATACTTTAAATTGGTACAAGGATGGAAGGATGTGTAGTGGAGGTCAACATTGCTAAAATGCACGTTAGCAGAGTTAAAAATTGTTAAATAAAGTACACAAAACCAAACACCGGCAAAACCGGATTTTGGCTTAGCAGATACCGGTGACAATATCGTTTTTTACAATGTCCAAAACAGAATATGCCCTTTCTCAATCCCGGTAAACCGGTGTCCCTGATCAGGCATCAGAATTCCACTATCTTCTGTGTCTAGGTAAACCAATAACAGCTGTACCTGTAGAGACAGTACTGCTCTCCACCACTTCTTTACTTCTAATGAGCTCTGAAGGTTCTTTTATATGCTCTAAGAATGGCATCATATGGTCACATGGTCTGTTTGATCCACCCCTAATTCTAATACAATAACGTTCCTGTGCTAATACATGGAATTGGGGGATCAAACAGAAAACAAACATTAGAAAAACATTCTTTCAAAGCCAGGCAGTATATTTCATTCTTTAAAACTGTATGTTGAGGCTGAAACAGGGATTGCATGGTAAATTGCTCTAAAAAGACACGAGGCTCCGCCCACAGGAGGGTGCCCTATAGTACCATCACCCTAGAAATAAGACTCATTCTGGGCCGCTTGCCTCCTAATAGCAACTCTGTTCCACATCCTAGCAAATGAACCATGGTAAAACCGTAAAAAGAAAATATATTGAAACAAACATTCCTTCTTATCCTCAGTATCTGTGCATTTGTCTGGGGCACATAAGGGTAAGTAGGAGGGGGATGAATTAATTCTGAAGAGAATGTACATTCAATTCAGAGTACTGTTGACTGAAATTTGCAGCTGATGAGTACAGCTTCCAAACAGGCGGTAGCTGATTTTCTCAGTCATTTAGGTCTGCCTGAGCTGTATTGGGATGTACATCTCTTTGCACACATCGATAAACTAAACTTTTGTTCTAGCTTTGTAGGATATACTGTCCTAGAATTGGAGCCATAGTCACTCCTGTAGCTCCTGTTTGCTACCCTTACAGCATAATTTTTTTAGCAGGGTCCGGATCCATTTAACTCTTTCCTTCTTCCTATCCCCTGTACTTATGTACAATTAGCTATGGGGCTTGTGCTGTAGAGGTTTCTTGGGGCTGGTGGCTACATTCTGTCTCTCATGTGAATGCGTAGGGCACCCCACAGCACACCAAGCTGAAATCCCAGGCTCTTTTATGTATTTTTACCTTGCGCTACAAGTGCTACTCCATTCTCCTCAAGCTATGGAGCACAGCTTTTCTGCACTTCATTGATAACTTAATACTCTGCAAAAATAAAAAGGGGGGTTCAACCCAACAATATACAACCAGCTATAGGTCCCTAGTTGTATCTAGACATCTCAGGCAACAGGACCCTTTGGAGTCAGGCTGGTGAGGTTTGTCTAGGCAAATTAAACTAAATAACGCTCCTTGCCTAGCAGCCTAAGGTACCCAGGGTTCCTGAGGCAAAAAGAGAAATAAAAGAGGGAAACAGAGATAGATGGAGATACAACAGTAGGAGGCCACCCTACTGTAGAAGAAACGTGAACAAGCTAGAAAGAAGAAGATTTCCAGAAAATGGGCTGCTGCAGCAGACTTTGAGAAAGGGGTAAAGGGTAGAGGGATGCCTCTAGGTACCTATTGTCTATACTTCACAGGGGGGGCAGCTCTGCCACACACCCCCATGGTTAAGCAGAAACCTATTTCGAGGTTTTCAAGACAACCTACCCCTTACACCGGGGTAGGATGGAGCTCCGGCCCCAAGAAACCTCTATCAGCACAAGCCCCATAGCTAAATGTCGTGTTATCTTTACCCACACCCTATCTCATTTTGGTGTCAGATGTGGGATCTCTGGTTCTCTGTGACAAAAAGGGAGAAACCAGTAGGGCACCAGACATGGTGCCTAAGATAACCAAAGGCAGATATGGCAGATGGAGTGCACAAGAAGAAGCAAGAAGCGGTGACCGGAGCACAGAAAAATATGATAGGGTGTGGGTAAAGATAACATAACAGAGACACCGCACAGAAGAGATGGTTTAAAACATACAATGGATTTTTGTGTGAATTTCATTTAGGTGACCAAATTCAAACTCAGATGATTTAAACTCATAATAAAACAAAATAAATAAAATAAATCTTAGCTCACACAGAGCCAACACTACTCTTCCCTAGTAGTGTTTTGCAGAACACAGAGTGGAGAAGTCAGGCATCAAAATTCCACTGTCTTCTGGTCTAGATAAACCAATAATAGCTGTACCTGTAGAGACAGTACTGCTCTCCATCACCTCTCTACCTCTAATGAGCTCTGAAGGTTCTTTTATATGCTCTAAGAATGGCATCATATGGTCACATGGTCTGTTTAATACTCCCCTGGTTCTAATAGAATAACGTTCATGTGCTAATACATGGACTTGGGGGATCAAACAGAAAATAAACATTAGAAAAGCATTCTTTCAAAGCCAGGCAGTATATTTCATTCTTCAAAACTATTTGTTGAGGCTGAAACAAGGATTGCATGGCAAATTGCTCATAAAAGACACAAGGCTCTGTCCACAGGAGGGTGTTTTATAGTACCATCACCCTAGAAATAAACCTCATTCTGGGCCACCTGCCTCCTAATAGCTACCCTGTTCCACATCCTAGCAACTGAACCATGGTAAGAACCCAAAAAGAAAATATATTAAAGCAAACATTCCCTCTTATCCTCAGTATATGTACATTTGTCTGGAGCACATAAGAATAAGTAGGAGGGGGATGAATTAATTCTGAAGGGAATGTATATTCAATTCAAAGTACTGTTGACTGAAATTTGCAGCCAACAGTTACAGCTTCCAAATGGGTGGTAACTGATTTTCTCAGTCATTTAGGTCTGCCTGAGCTGTATTGGAATGTACATCTCTTTGCGCACATCGATAAACTAAACATTTGTTCTAGCTATGTATGATATACTGTGCTAGAATCAGAGCCCTAGCAGCTGCTGTAACTCCTGTTTGCTGCCATTACAGTATAATTTTTTAGCAGGGTCTGGATCAATTTAACTCTTTTTTACTTCCTATCTCCTGTACTTACGTACATTTAACTATGGGGCTTGTGCTGGTAGAGGTTTCTAGGGGCCGGTGGCTATGGGTTATTCTGTTTCTCATGTGAACCATGTAGTGCACCCCACAGCACACTGAGCTGAAATCCCAGGCTCTTTTAGATGTTCTTACCTTGCACTACAAGTGCTACTCCATTCTTCTCAAGCTATGGAGTGGAGCATTTCTACACTTCCTAGATAATTTAATACTGCGCAAAAATAAAAAGGGGGTTCAACCCAACAATATACAGCTACCTATAGGTCCCTAGTTGCTTCTAGACATCTCTGGCAACAGGACCCTTTGGAGTCAGGCTGGTGAGGTCTGTCTAGGCAAATTAAATTAAATAACACTCCTTGCCTAGCAAGCTTAGTTACCCAGGGATCCCAAGGCAAAAACATAGAAACATAGAATGTAATGGCAGATAAGGACCGCTTGGCCCACCTAGTCTGCCCATTTTCCTACCTAACAGATAAGCTGCAGATTCTAGTTAACCAACAGCTTACTTCCTCCTACCCCCCACTAGGACTGCCTTATGTCTGTCCCATGCATTCTTGAATTCCCCCTCTGTTCTTGACTCCATGACCTCCTCAGGGAAGCTGTTCCATGCATCCACAACCCTCTCTGTGAAAAAATGCTTCCTCACATTACCTCTGAGCTGTCCCCCCTCTATCTTCAAATTGTCCCCCTTGTTCTTGCACATCTCTTTTTCTGAAAGATGCTACCCTCTTGGACTTTGTTGATTCCCTTGAGGTACTTGAAAGTTTCTATCATGTCCCCTCTCTCCCTTCTTTCCTCAAGGGTATATATATTAAGCTCCTTTAGTCTTTCTTCGTATGTCTTCTGGTGCAGGCCTTGCACCATTTTGGTTGCCCTCCTCTGGACAGTTTCCACTCTGTCTATGTCTTTGTGGAGATGGGGTCTCTAGAACTGCACACAGTACTCCAGATGGGGTCTCACCAACTGTCTGTACAGAGGGATTACAACTTCCTGTTTTCTACTATTGATGCCTCTCCCTATGCATCCCAGTATCCCCCCAGCCTTCCTTACTGCATTTTCACATTGCTTGCCTACCTTTAGGTCATCTGATATAATTACCCCCAGGTCCCTTTCCATTTTTACTGTTGTCAGTATCTCACCCCCCATTGTGTACTCTTCCCCTGGGTTTTTGTTTACCAGGTGCATTACCTTGGACTTCTTTGCATTGAATCTGAGCTGCCATACATCTGACCATTCCTCCAACCTTGCCAAGTCCCTTCTCATCCTTCCCACTCCATCTTGTGTATCGACCCTGTTGCAGATCTTTGTGTCGTCTGCAAAGAGGCATACTTTTCCTTCCAGTTCCTCTGCAATGTCACTTATAAAGACATTAAAAAGGACCGATCCTAGTACTGAACCCTGCGGTAGCCCACTAGTAACCCTCCTTCCTTCACCGTGGACTCCATTTACTACTACCCTTTGCATCCTGTTGTCTAGCCAATTTTTTATCCAGGCTACCACCTTGGGACCCACTCCAAAGCTGGCTAACTTGTGTATTAATCTTTTGTGTGGGACTGTATCAAATGCTATGCTAAAATCTAGGTAGGCCATGTCCACAGCCCCTCCTGGTCTACTACTTTGGTCACCCAGTCAAAGAAATCTATTAGATTCGTCTGACATGACCTTCCCATCATGAATCCATGCTGCCTTGGGTCCTGTGCCCCACTGGCCTCTAGGTACTCAACAATTCTTTCTTTCAAGTGATTCCATCATTTCCCTACCACTGAGGTCAAACTAACTGGTCTGTAGTTTCCTGCCTCTGTCCTGCTCCACTTTGTGAACAGGAATCACATCCACCCTCCTCCAGTCCTCAGGCACCACCCCATCCTCCCATGATTTGTTAAAGAGAGTAGTCAGCGGTGTCAATAGTTCTACCCTTAGTTCCTTTAGAATTCGTGGGTGAATCCCATCAGGCCCCATTGCTTTGTCCACCTTCAATTTTATTAGTTCTTTCAGAACCCTTTCTTCTGTAAATGGACTGGTATAGACCCCCATCTTCAGAGTGTTTCTCTTGTTTGGTTTAGGTACCTCCCCTCCTCTTCCTTTGTGAATACTGAGCAGAAATATTCATTCAGTATCCCTGCTTTTTCCCTGTCACCCTCTACCCACATTCCCTCCCCTTTATTAAGCCTCAGTATCCCTCCTTTGGTCTTTCTTCACTCCCTAATGTACCTATAAAAGGTCTTATCCGCCTTCTTAACAGAGTTGGATATCCTTTCCTCGGTTTGGGCCTTGCTATTCTGATTGCCTTCCCAGCCTTTTTCTGCTTCAACTGATAAAATTCTTTGCCCTGCTCCTTCTATGTTTCCTTATATTTCCTGAATGCTATCCTTTTCTCCTTAAACTTCCCTGCCACCTCTTTTGAGAACCATAGCAGTTTTTTTCTTCGTTGTGTTTTGTTGATTTGCTTTACACAAAGGCTTGTTGCCTCTGTGATGGCTGTTTTGATTACTCCCCATTGTTCCTCCACCCCTCTTTCTTGCCTGTTTGCTAGTGCTTTTCTGAGGCACTCTCTCATTTTCCCAAAGTCAGCCCTCCTAAAGTCCAATACTCTTGCTTTTGTATGGCTTGATTGTATGGCTGTGCTTATTATGAACCACACTGTTTGATGGTCACTTGTTCCCAGATGGCTACCCTCTTCTAAATCTGAGATTCTTTCTCCATCCCCATTTGAGGTACCAGGTCTGAGATTGCTCCCTCCCGAGTGGGTTCCAATACTAGCTGTCTGAGGCATGCCCCTGTAAGGCATCAAGAATGACCATGCTCTTGGATGTTCCTGCAACAAAGGTGCTCCAGTTAACATCTGGCGTATTCAGGTCCCCCTTCAACAATATCTCCCCTTTTTCTGCCATTCTAAGGAAGCCTTCTATAATTTCCTTGTCCATTCCCTCCCCCTGAGATGGGGGTCTGTATTTATTTATTTATTTATTTATTTATTTTTTGTTGACCAGGTAAGTGCACTAGACAAATCCTGCCTATTTTCAGGCACAACCCGAGGGGAAGGGGATACAGATGAATGCCAACTGACCTTGAACCAGATTGTATGCAACCCCCATGTGGATTGTGGTGCCATTTCCTGTCTCCAGGGTGACCCAGAGTGCCTTATCTGCTTCCTGTTTACTTTTTAGTTTTGTTGCTTTGATCCCTTCCTTTACATAGAGAGCTACTCCTTCTCCTCTTTTACCCTCCCTGTCCCTCCTGTAGATTGTGCATCCTGGTATGCTGACATCCCAGTCATAGTTCTCTGTGTACCATGTTTCTGTGACTGCCATAATATCCAGGCAACCCTCCTCCATCAAGGCAACTAGTTCAGGGAGCTTGTTACACAGACTATGGGCATTGGTACTCATCACCCTCCACTTTTTGATGGCCTTACCCCTTTTAGCCCCATTCCTGTCCTTACTGCCTTTGTCTTTTTTTACATTTACCTCTGTCCTTCTCCCAATGACTTCTCTACCTTGGTGTTTACCTCACTAATTACCATGTTTTGTGGGGGGAGTCTGGGATTCCCCTGCTCCTTTTTAGTGCATCCCCCTCTTGGCTAGTTTAAATGCTTGCCAATGAAGATGCAGACCATCGCACCAGTATAGGTCTGCATCCCTCCAGGTGGCTCCCCAGTCCCCAATGAAGCCAAAACCCTGAGCTCCACACCAGTTTTTCAACCATTTATTTAATTCTCTGGTGAGAGTACCCTAGCATCACCCTTGCCATAGACAGGCAGCACCTCCTGAAAGGTTACTGTGTCGCTACTTGTCTAAGGCCTCCCAACTCCTACAAACTCTCTTGCCTGCTCTGATCCCATTCCTAGCCAGCTCATTTGTCCCTAGGTGGACAATGACATCCAACTCCCTCCCTTGTGCAGCTGCTCCATGATCCTGAGTTCGCTTCCTGTCCCTCCAAGCCGTGGCGCCAGGCAGGCACCTTACCTCCCTCTCCCTTCCTCCCTATTTCTACCCCTTAGTTATTGGTCCCCCACCAGAGTTGTTTCCTTCCCTGTGGGGTCCCATCCACCCTCCTGTGAGTCTCCTTTGTGAAGGTTCCCAGCACCCTCCTTGGTCTCCACTGCAGGTGCCTCCATGGAGGAACCACTATCCACCAGAAGAGTGAATGAACTGTGGAGAGGTACAGCTGGAGGGATGCAACTCTGTTCCCCCAACCTCTCCCTCCCTGAGCCCACCCTGGTCCAGCCTCTCCTCTTTCTTGGCAACCTCTGAGGTAGTGGAAAGGGGAAGTAAAAGAGGGGAACAGAGATAGATGGAGATACTACAGTAGGAGACCATTCTAGTGCAGTAGGGACATGAAAAAGATAGATAAAAAAGATTTCCAGAAAATGGGCTGCTGTTGCAGACTTTGAGAAAGGGGTAATGGTAGAGGGATACCTCAAGGTACCTATTGTCTATAGCCCATGGGGGGGCAACTCTGCCACAATTCTCATTGTTGTCTCTCTTCTCTGTGCACTGAATTTTGTCAAATATGGTCTGGAATGGAGGCAGAAATGCAAGCCATGCCACCCAAACATACTCCACTGGCTACCCAAGAAAAGTCTATGAAGCATACCAAGGCCAAAGTACCTCAGTCGGGTCACTCCTCTACTGCTTCAATGATGACATTGTCACCTACCAAGGAGCATTTCGTAGCTTAATTCTTATCTTTTAAAGAAGAATTGCATGGGCTCTCAAATGACTTCAGAGCAATGCAGGTCTCACTGGATGATCTGGGCAGATGTGTTGGGGATACAGAAGCATGAAAGCATTTTCTGAAGACCTGGAAAGAGAAATCAGAGCCAGAAATTACAGCACTCTGAGAGAAAAAGGCCCATCTGGAGGGAGGATCAATGACTTGGCAGGATGGAGCCACTGGAATAATGTTCTGGTTCTGGGGCTCTCTGAAAAACAGAAGGTGGAAATCCCATTTTATTTACACAAAATCCGGTTACTAAATTCCGTGTCCCATCACCGAACTGGCTGTCTTATGTAATTGAGTGAGCACACCACTCTTTATGTCCTATGCCTCCAGCTGGTTTCCCTCCAAGACCCTTTATTTTTAAGTTCTTAAACTATCTGGACAAGCAGCACCTTTTGAGCAAAAGTAGAGAATTAAACAGGTGTCTTGGGAGGGTGAACAGCTGAGACTGGTCCAGGAGCTACCAAACTCTGTCTGGTAACAAAGAGCGTGTATACCATCCAATGGTCTCCAGGCTTATAGCTGCTGGCATTCATTTCATTATCCTGCACATCTCCAGGTGTCTGTAAATGGGGTATGGAAATAATTTGAGTCTGCTGAGAAAGCTGTTGCAGAGATAAAGGACCTTTTTCCAGAGCTCTTTAAGGACCGCTGACTGCCTGAATTGATTTCTATTTCTACTTTTGTTGGTTCTTTGTGATAATGGCGAGCGCCCAACAGCGACCCACATTATCGCTAAGTCAGGGCGGTGAAAGCAATTTTGCCACCCTGACATCCACAGCGCATGGAGGAATGGTGCTGGAGACTAAATACATTTGCTTTCTGTGTGGGGGCTGTGCCCCCCCACACCCCTCCCATGTGGGGGACTTCACCAACTGCACCCCCTACTTAAGGATTCTCAACTTCAGGGGAGTGCTTGTCAGGAGGGGGGCAAAAGCAAATAAAAACATAAGTTTTGGGCCGAGCGCAACAAAGACGCAGTAGTGCCCAGACCCAGACCCAGACCCAGACCCGAAACCCCACATACCGCAAGCAGATGCCAACTCCTGATGCCACAGCACAGCTCGGCTTCCAACTGCAGGGCCACCCCCTACATCCCCTCCGACCCCTCCCAGGCCATGCTCGCTGTGCTCAATCCCCACCCCCCCGTGCACGTGTTCATACAGTGACATCCTGTCGCTAGGGTCACCCACCCCACCACATCTGGTCGCCCTCCCTGCCCCCTCTCCTTTCTGGTTTTTGCCCATATTACATCACCATTTTGGACATTGCCCAGAATCAGGTGCCCACGTCACAAGCTACCCTTGTGTTAATCCACAGTAGCATCCACGTTACCGACTTTGTCATAACAGCTAACTTCACTACAGGTTGGTGGCATACTTATTTTTCTAACCCTGCTAGTCGGTTGCTCAGTGCACCAGACCTGGTTTATTTTCTTTATGTTTGTGAATCTCCTGTGACCACTTAAGAACATATTTTATCTAATTCATTTGTTGTAAGTCTCTGGTTAGGTATTCTGTCTCCTGCAGCATCGGGAGCAAGATCCGATTCAACTCACTGTGTGCTGTTTGTTCAGAATTAACACCTGATCTATGCTTTTAACTCGACTTAATTTGCCAGTATGGATTTTGCATAGAAGCAGCCACCTTGGTTTATTCATGTACTTTGTATTACCTTGCTATTGGACCTGGAGACATGCACAGTGTTTGTGTTGTTATTCCTTAGTCTGTTTGGAACTACTTAAATTGTCTTTATTTTTTTCACCAGTTCGGACTTTGCCAGATGATCGAACTGCAATTCTGCTTTGATATCATTTGTTCAAAGTCTCCAGCTAGTCACTTTATCTCCCCCGGCTACAGGACCATGATCTAATTTCCTACTCAGTATGTGTTCTTCATTTCTGAACTGGTACTTTCAATTCGACTTCATTTATCAGTCTGCATTCTACAAAGAGCAGCCTCCTTAATTAATCTGTGTGCAATATATATATATATATATATTAGAGGCAAAAAACTCCGTTTAATGCATTAGTTAGGGTTGTTCCACACCGACAAAAGTGAGGAAATTCGGTGTTAGGCTTGAAAGCCCCCCCTGGCCCCCCTGTCCACACCCTCAACTGGCATTACGGTTGTCGGCCATAACTCTCACCCCATCAGATGTGTAAAGAACCAGAGGTGTAGGAAAATGGGGTGATAGTTAGGACCGACAATCCTAATAAGCACCCCGATGCCGATTGGGGGTGTGGGCAGAGGGACCAAGGGGGGCTTCAACCCTAAAACCGAATTTCCTTGCTTTTGTCAGTGTGGAACAACCCTAACTAATGCATTAAATGGAGTTTTTTGCCTCTAATTTCCCTTCATTTTGAGAACGATAATGAGAAATAATGAATGTAATGTGGCGGCGGAAGCACGGGGCCCGCCACCACATGATGTCTTGTCACATAGTAACATTGTGCCCGCAAACGTAAATAGTAATGCGCATGGTGACACAAAGCAAAACAGAAAGAGAAACAGTAGTGTAGACAGAAATGTTAAAAACAACGCAAAAGCAAGCGCAAATAAAAATGCAAAGGGTAACGCACGTGGTGGCATGGCCGTGAACGGTAAGTGAAACGGGAATGGAACCGCAAGCGAAAATGGTATTGGTAACAGTAATGTAAGCACACAGGCTGTTTTTCCCCAAAACCTGCATAAAGAAAGACAGTGAGTACAAAGAATGTATGCATAATAATGTTTCTCGGAGTAGAAAATGAGGACCTGGAATACTAATTTGCTTATATCCCAGGAACCGTATGACGTAGAAAAAAAATTAAAAGTCATATGATTTATGACTTTCCTGGCTAGTTTTGTACCTAGCCCCCTGTTTTTTCTGATGAAAAGTCTGTATCTCTCACCGTTTCCGAGATACAGGCCCTGAAAAGTGTGACGAACGCCATAATGTTATCCTATGGGGAAAAAAGAGAAGTTCGGAGTGCCATAACTTTGGCCCGCTGTAGTATTTTTTCACCAAATCACAAAAAGGCACATCTGTGGGATATTGGCTGTGTTCCCTTCAAATTTCAGCCCAAAAAACCAAACCGTTATTTTGCAGCAGGGCGCCAAAGGATTCCTGTAATGCGTCAGACACCGTAATGTTATCCTATGGGAAAAAGTGTCAACTTTGGAGTGCTGTAACTTTGCCACTATGTAATATTTTTTTCAACAAAATACTGAAAGGCACATCTGTGAGATGTCAGCTGCATTCCCTTCAAATTGCAGGCCAAAACACCAAACCGTTCTTTTGTAGCAGGGTGCCAAAGAATTGCTGTCATCTTCTCACAACCTAGAAAAGTACTGTCGCAGTTTGCGAAAGCTTTCACAAATTCATTCGACAGTGTCACAAGTGCAACAGTACTTTGCTAAAGTACTTTTTCCAGAAATTTGAAAAACATACTTCTGGGGGGTTTTACCCCAAAATAAAGACATGGCTAGCATCCTCAGGGTCCGACTAGGTGAATACAAACAGAATTAGATTGCTAGAGTGTCCCACATTTAAATTCCAAGAATTTTTCTGATCACTAACTGAAAACAAAATGGCAGATTTGCGACAGTAAAAGGGCCATTTGCGAAAGTAAAAACTGCATTGCGACACTGTCGAACTTTTTGTTAACTTTTCCCATTGACTTATAATGGGAACTTGTTTTTTTAATAACTTTTGAACCGTTTAATATTTTTTCATGAAATCTTCAAAAGGCACATCAGGGACCCTGGTCACATGTTTCCTGAAGATTTCAGACCGGTCGGGCAAACCGTGCGACCTGTAGGCACAACCGTAGAATTCCAAAAAAGCGTAAACATGCATGCAGATCATGCTTAATAACTCCACAGCCATATATCCCACCAGTATGAAACTTGGCAGATCCCAAGGCATGTGGATCTTGATCAGGTATTCCAAATTTCAGGAAGATCCATCAAACTGTTGCAAAGTTATTAAGGTGCAAAATTTTGGGTTTAACATGTAAATGGCTCCTCAACCCTAACTATAGTGGCACTACCATGCCACTATAATATGTATATATATATATATACATATATACATATATATATATATATATATATATTCATGGCAAAAAACTCTGTTCAATGCATCAGTTAGAGTTGTTCTACAGTGACAAAAGCGAGGAAATTCAGTGTTAGGGTTGAAAACCCTAACTCCGAATTCACCCCCCCAGCACCACACACACACATGCAAGTACGGGGAAGGACTAAGGCAACACGACCAATGACAGACAACCAGCAGCAGGTGACAGAAATAACAAACAATTGTCTAAATGTACTACAAGACATCCCCACCCACCTGACCAGGTACTGCATGCTCAGTGGAGATCAACAGCAAAACTGAGGCCATGTACACCAAATGTACACATCCCTGATTGCAGCTGCACACAACATACCACACTTAGTAGTTGCATGGCCTTACCTACCGATGCCCCACACCCCACCACACCTGGTGGGCCACCTAAGCAATAGAGCTGAGCAAAACCAAGGAGCTGTACAGGTATAATATGTCTGATTATAACAAGGGTCTGATAAATGCAGCTTTCTAATTGGCTGTAAACATTCTAACAGCCTTATGTCACTCTTTTATTAACATACATGTAGGGCTTAACCATATGATGAACATGGTTTAACACTGTTAAAAAAACAGTTTTATTATAATAGCAATAAGGAACTCCCAGGGATTATGTTAATGGTCACTTAATCACCATCTAGTGACATGTGGCACTTGGCTACGCCTCGTTCAACATCAAACCCCTAGAGGGCGATTAACAGACCATTTAACATAACCCTTGGTCATGCCTTATTGCTTAATTACCTTCATGTGTAGATACTGTCCCTCTGCTAGGCATTGCAGGAGCTTTGCAACACAGTGCCCCACCCAGTTACCCCATCTACTGTGTAGTTACTGGAGAATGGCAGTGAATACAAACTCATGAAGATGAACAATGTAACTTGATCATTGCAGCCATCAAAACCTTAGTGTGATTATAACTGACAGAGTCTGTGATAAAGAATGACCCCCTCCTGTCCTACTACACTTATCCCATTGTGAGTGAAATCAATACTAAAAGACATTCTATTTATATCTACACTATACCTACTTGATTCCTGTAGTAGCACAATTAACATAGTTATCACTTTGATAGCATCAGTGACAGAACTGTGGCAAACCCAAAGACTAGGCACTGCATCCTGAGTATGAAACAACTGTTAAAAAAATTAGGCTGTGTCCATAAGTGGTATAGATCACTCATTGCAACAATACTAAATGTACCACTATTTCAATAAGCGAATCATCACAGAGGCAATGACATTGTCTTTACCGGATAGTACATCCTTAGTAAGTGCCTACAGGAAAATCTATCCTATAGACATCTGCGATACAGCTATGTCATTGTTGGCTCAGTAGTGCTAGGATATTTAGAAGTTGCTTGGCCTGACCCACGCCAATTACACTGTTTCTTACAAAGAATAGTTACTGTATCTTTAGTATACAAACACACTGAAGGTATATATATATATATGTACATCACCAGAACACCTTCATCAGTAAACTGTGCATCTGATACTGGCAGTAGGAATTTCACAGCCTTGTACAGGGAATGCTTTACCATACCTTGACATAAGCCTCTCTATCTTGAGTAAACAGTTGCAGTAAATGTACTACTATGTAAATCACACACTAAATGCAACACTACTTTTATCTTGAACATGGCTGTGTCTTGTAGTTAATTTATGTAGGTCTCTTAATTAAATGTATACTCACTAGTGTTAACACCTTTGTACAACTGTGATCATGCACCTTCACCATTTATATTGACTAACGGTACAGTACCAGGTCTGGTGGGGTGTGGGGCATCGGTAGGTAAGGACATTCAACTACTAAGTGTGGTACATTGTGTGCAGCTGCAATCAGGGATGTGTACGTTTGGTGTACATGGCCTCAGTTTTGCTGTTGATCTCCACTGAGCATGCAGTACCTGGTCAGGTGGGTGGGGATGTCTTGTAGTACATTTAGACAATTGTTTGTTATTTCTGTCACCTGCTGCTGGTTGTCTGTCATTGGTCATGTTGCCTTGGTCCTCCCCCATACTTGCATGTGTGTGTGTGTGTGTCTGTGTGTGTATGGTGCTGGGGGGGTGAATTCGGAGTTAGGGTTTTCAACCCTAACACTGAATTTCCTTGCTTTTGTCACTGTGGAACAACCCTAACTGATGTATTGAACAGAGATTTTTGCCATGAATATCCTGCCTTTTTGAGAATGATTTGTACCAATAGTATATGATTTTTTGTTGTACGAGTACTGCACATACATACTGAAATGTACCAAGATGAAGAATACAGTAACTCATCTAATACTATTTTCTGTTATGAAGACTAAGACTACATCCATCTGAACCATTTTGCTTTTTATATCTATGTATTTACTTTCACTTGCCACTGTTATGGCAATACTAATTTTTAATGTCGCAGTGTTTTACTCATTATCTTTGTGCAGTCAATGTACCTACTCTTCTGACACATAACGAATGTAGTACTCTATGTGTAAGCATACTTTTTAAATATTCATATTTTACAACTTCCTCTTCTGTTTCTGTACTAGACAAAAAAATCAGACAGACTCATACTTACAAATGTAGGTGCAAGAATATTCTCATACCACTGCGACATCCGTTACATTAGAATAAGTGAAATGTGTTATCTGTGAAAACCTTTAATGCTTTCTGTAACAATCTTCTTCATCAAAGTAAGTAAGCCAAATGGTTTCTTATATAACATATAAGCAATAACGGATGACGAACAGTTGTATTAATGGTCTGTTAATAACATGCTGCTGTTGGACCACGGCTCAAGATGTACAGCGTAACAGATGCATTCATGTGCTGATAAACTCTCCATTGTCATAAGTCCTGGAAGTCCCTTATGGCTACAATTATTAAACTCATCTTAAAGAGTGCAACACCTTTTTCAATATGTATTATAGAAAGGGTCTGAAGAATGTAGCTTTCTGATTGGCTGCAAATGTAGGTGCAAGAATATTCTCATACCACTGCGACATCCGTTACATTAGAATAAGTGAAATGTGTTACACAGGTGAGGGGGTACAGGCAAAGTGGGCAAGCATTAAGGATGCAATACTTGAAGCAACATCCCATTGTGTTAGACAAAAAAGGAAGTGCAAAAGAAGAAGGAAACCACTTTGGTTCTCAAATACAGTAGCAGAAAAGGTCAGAGCCAAAAGGCTGGCCTTCAGGAAATATAAGGAAACACAGCGGGATGAAGATAGGGAGGCATACCAAACTGCCCTAAGGGAAGCAGGTAAGGCAGTAAGGCAGGCAAAGTCCCAAACTGAGGAAACACTAGCACGAACAGTAAAAGAAGGTGACAAGACTTTCTATAGATACATTAGTGAAAGGAGAAAGTCCAGAGGGGGTATTGCTAAGCTTAATGGGGAAAAGGGAGCATGTGAGGAGGAGGACCCTGTAAAGGTGTCTATCCTAAATAGATACTTTTGTTCAGTATTTACTGAAGAGAAGGTAGGGCAGGGCCCACAGCTCAGCATCATGGACACGGGGAGGGAGGTGAGCACTACTCCCTTTACAAAAGAAAGGGTCCTACAAGAGCTTGCTAAGCTCAGGGTGGATAAGGCAATGGGACCTGATGGCATACATCCCAGGGTACTTAAGGAGCTAAAGGAGGAACTAGCAGAGCCATTAGCAGAATTGTTTAGTGAGTCTCTGAGCACAGGAGAGGTCCCAGAAGACTGGAGAAGGGCTCATGTGATCCCGCCCACAAGAGTGGTAGCAGGGAGGAGGCGGGAACTACAGACCGTCAGTCTTACCTCAGTAGTGGGCAAGATTATGGAGGCACTCTAAGGAAAGGATAGTGCAACACCTGGAATCCATAGGGCACAGGATCCAAGACAGCATGGGTTTACAAAAGGAAGGTCCTGTCAAACTAATCTCATAGATTTCTTTGACTGGGTAACCAGAGTGGTGGACCAAGGGGGAGCAGTTGATGTCGCCTACCTTGACTTCAGCAAAGCTTTTGACACTGTTCCACATAGAAGATTGATAAATAAGCTGGGTAGGCTCGGGTGGGTCAGAAGTTGGTCAACTGGGTGGCAAACTGGTTGATGGGCAGAAAACAGAGAGTGGTGGTAAATGGTATACAGTCAGAAGAGATGCAAGTCACAAGTGGGGTACCTCAGGGATCAGTCCTGGGGCCAGTCCTCTTCAACATCTTCATTAGTGACCTTGCAGATGGACTAGAGGGTAAGGCTTGTCTGTTTGCTGATGACACCAAGATCTGCAACAGAGTAGATGATCCAGATGGGGTGGGCAGAATGAGAAGAGATCTGGATAAACTAGCAGAATGGTCAGAAGAGTGGCAACTGGGATTTAATGCAAAGAAGTGCAAAATCATGCACATAGGGAAGAGAAACCTGAAGCCACCTATAGGCTGGGAGGAGTTGCTAGCAGTCACAAAGGAAGAAAGAGACTTGGGCATCATCATCACTGATGACCTAAAATCATCCAAGCAGACCTCTAAAGCAGTAGGTAAGGCTAGGGGGTGTTAGGGTGTATTAGTAGGGGTATCACAAGTCGTAAGAGGAGGTAATAATCCTCTGTACAAGACACTGGTTGGGCCCCATCTGGAGTACTGCATGCAGTATTGGAGGCCACACCTTCACAAGGACATTAACCAAATTGAGGCAGTCCAGAGAAGGGCAACCAAATGGTGCAGGGACTGCATCAGAAGACATATGAGGACAGATTAATGGAGCTCAATATGTATACCCTTGAGCAAAGGAGGAGAGAGGTGATATGATCGAGGCATTCAAACACCTTAAGTGCATAAACAAGGTGAAAGAGTCTAACATGTTTAAATACAAGAAAATAGCAGGACAAGAGGACACAGCATGAGATTAGAGGGGGCCGATTAAGGGGGAATGTGAGGAAATTCTTTTTCACAGAAAGGGTGGTGGATGCATGGAATGGCTTACCACAAGAAGTGGTGGCTATGAATACAGTGCAGGGCTTCAAACAGGCATGGGATAGGCATAAGGGAGCAATACAAATGACTATGAATAGATAGGCCACTGACAGAGCAAAGGCCGATGGCACATTTATAAGGTAGAAAAAGAAATGGGCAGACTGGATGGGCCTTGCGGTCCTTATCTGCTGTCAACTTCTATGTTTCCATTATGTTTCAAACATTCTAACAACCTTGTGTTAATCTTGTATTACCATGCATGTGGAGCTTAACCATATGCTGAATAAGCTGTTACTCTGTTTAGAAACATTCTTAATTATAAGAACAATAAGGTACTCCCACGGACTATGTTAACAGTCAGTTAATCAACATCTAGGGGCATGTGTCACTTGGCTACACCTCGTGCCACAGTACACCCCTAGAAGGTGATTGACTGACCATTAACATAATCCTTCATCATGGCTTATTGCATTATTAGCCTACATATGTATGTTGATTTTAATCTCACATGAATCTGCTATAATGTTTCAGGAAATGAAATAACAGTTGTGTAACCCTTTTTCACAAATGTTGATGATAAACATCCCCACGATAGAATAACACCACAACCAAAAAGTATTATTTATGAAATATTTTTTTTTATAAAAGTATTAAACTATTTTTTATCAAATGGTAAAAAAATAACTGATTTTTTACTAAATAAAATACAAAAATATAAAACTTTAACAATTCACAGAAAATGAGAAACAAGAAAAAATATTGATTTGTTTACATTTTTAAATAGTACACATAAAAAATATATATTTATTATTAAGCTTTCTTGTTTATAAAAAAATAGATAAACAAAATATGATCATATAAATATTTGAAAAAAGCATTTTTTGCAGCCACTGCTTGCGAGAGGTGTGTGCTGCTTGAGGCAGTCCAAGCTACAAACTGGATCCGATGTGGAGGCGCATCGGAAGTGGAAGCTGTTGTGCCCTCCAGAGGAGATACCGGACTCCGGTGGAGGGTGGTCACTTCGCCCCAGGGAAGCTGGCAGGTACAGGTGGTGGTGGTGGAGGTGAAGTGCTGGTACCGGCTACGGTGTCATCTGCCACTGTCACCACAGGCTCAAGCACAAGGCTGATGGTCCATTGTTGCCCTTCCATGAAGGACAACATTCTTTGCTGTCCTTCAAGGAGTGCAACATTGTCTTTTTTTAGACCGACAACCATGCGCTGAAGCCTGCGGTAACAGTGGCAGTGGCCAGTACAGCGTTTCGCATGGTGGCACCCTACAAAGAGTCAAGAAAACATAAATCAATACATCAGCCTCAAAACAGCAATGTCCTTTCTGTCTTTCACCTTACAATATTAATAGCTAATTCACTAATAGTTATACATTAATTTGACACTACTGATACTATTTAGAACTCGGATACAAATATAGACTGTTGTCTTGCCTGTTCAGTTGTAATATTTTCTCACCATATAATGTCGTTTGTTGACAACATAAAAAAAAAGTTGTAAGAGCAGTACACTTCCTATGCTATTCTTGTTTGTAACTTACTATACAGCAATAGTCAGTATCTAAATGGTTTAGCATAATAAACAGTACAGTCTCATACAGTGAAAGTACATCTTCATTGTGTGTTAGACAACTAAACTTAACCATCTGTGGCTATAGTGTTTCTTCACGCCTGCAAGAAAATATTCGACTACCTGCACACCAACAGTATGATTACATAATTTGATGTGTACATCATCATGATCACTTTAACGATTGCTACAAAAGACACACACATATCGAGTTGTTATTCACCCTCTGTACACATATAAATGTTTCAAAATCTTTTTTAACTGACATTACATTGATTAAGCAGTAAACCATGAACAAACTGTCATTTTGTATTTTATTCTCATGCTCTGCGTGACCGTAGTGTGGCAGAAACTGTTACCAAATACCAACATTTCCTAAGTCGTGATTAACTGACCAGAAACACAATCAGTGAAAGTTTCTTATTTTTATTTTAAACAACTTAGTAACAGTCTTAAGACTTTGTCACCATACAATCTACTTCACAATAGTGTTTCTGATACATGCCTATGACCAGTTTTAACGTTTTCATCAAATTGTCAACTTCATCTGTCATAATGGTTTTGCAACACTTGAAACCATCTTACAGTGCCATAAGAACTGGGGTTGTCTACAGGCCCCCAGACCAGAGGGAGGACATAGACACATTACTGTTAGAAGATATACAAAACATGACAGCTAAAGGGGAGGTTCTGATAATGGGAGACTTCAACATGCCAGATACAGATTGGTCAATACCAGCAGGAACATCTGCCAGAACTAGACTCATAGTGGATTCCCTGCAGGGAGGGCCTCAAACAACTGGTACAGCAACCCACAAGAGACAGGGCTATCCTAGATCTAGTACTGACTAACAAAGAAGGGATCACAGATCTCCAGGTAGAAGGTCACCTGGGGCCAGTGACCATCACATGGTATGGTTCAATTTGGCTACTACATCTAAATCATCCCATTCCAAGGCAAAAATATGGAACTCAGAGGAGCTGACTTTGATAAGATGGCCAACAGAGTTAAGCTAGTCCTGGCAAAAAGAAACACAGGTGAGGAGGTATAGGCAAGTGGGCAAGCATTAAGGATACAATACTTGAAGCAACATCCCATTGTGTTAGACAGAAAAGGAAGTGCAAAAGAAGAAGGAAACCACTTTGGTTCTCAAATACAGTAGCAGAAAAGGTCAGAGCCAAAAGGCTGGCCTTCAGAAAATATAAGGGAACACAGCGGGATGAAGATAGGGAGGCATACCAAACTGCCCTAAGGGAAGCAGGTAAGGCAGTAAGGCAGGCAAAGTCCCAAACTGAGGAAACACTAGCATGAACAGTAAAAGAAGGTGACAAGACTTTCTATAGATACATTAGTGAAAGGAGAAAGTCCAGAGGGGTATTGCTAGCTTAATGGAGAAAAGGAGCATGTGAGGAGGAGGACCCTGTAAAGGCATCTATCCTAAATAGATACTCTTTGCTCAGTATTTACTGAAGAGAAGGTAGGGCAGGCCCACAGCCCAGCATCATGGACACAGGGGAGGGGGTGAGCACTACTCCCTTCACAAAAGAAAGGGTCCTACAAGAGCTTGCTAAGCTCAGGGTGGATAAGGCAATGGGACCTGATGGCATACATCCCAGGGTACTTAAGGAGCTAAAGGAGGAACTAGCAGAGCCATTAGCAGAATTGTTTAGTGAGTCTCTGAGCACAGGAGAGGTCCCAGAAGACTGGAGAAGGGCTCATGTGATCCCACTCCACAAGAGTGGTAGCAGGGAGGAGGCGGGAACTACAGACCGTCAGTCTTACCTCAGTAGTGGGCAAGATTATGGAGGCACTCCTTAAGGAAAGGATAGTGCAACACCTGGAATCCATAGGGCACAGGATCCAAGACAGCATGGGTTTACAAAGGAAGGTCCTGTCAAACTAATCTCATAGATTTCTTTGACTGGGTAACCAGAGTGGTGGACCAAGGGGAGCAGTTGATGTCGCCTACCTTGACTTCAGCAAAGCTTTTGACACTGTTCCACATAGAAGATTGATAAATAAGCTAGGTAGGCTCGGGGTGGGCAGAGTTGGTCAACTGGGTGGCAAACTGGTTGACTGGCAGAAAACAGAGAGTGGTGGTAAATGGTATACAGTCAGAAGAGATGCAAGTCACAAGTGGGGTACCTCAGGGATCAGTCCTGGGGCCAGTCCTATTCAACATCTTCATTAGTGACCGCAGATGGACTAGAGGGTAAGGCTTGTCTGTTTGCAGATGACACCAAGATCTGCAACAGAGTAGATGATCCAGATGGGGTGGGCAGAATGAGAAGAGATCTGGATAAACTAGCAGAATGGTCAGAAGAGTGGCAACTGGTTTAATGCAAGAAGTGCAAAATCACACATAGGGAAGAGAACCCTGAAGCCACTTATAGGCTGGGAGGGAGTTACTAGCAGTCACAAAGGAAGAAAGAGACTTGGGCATCATCATCACTGATGACCTAAAATCATCCAAGCAGACCTCTAAAGCAGTAGGTAAGGCTAGGGGTGTTAGGGTGTATTAGTAGGGTATCACAAGTCGTAAGAGGGAGGTAATAATCCTCTGTACAAGACATTGGTTAGGCCCCATCTGGAGTACTGTGTGCAGTATTGGAGGCCACCTTCACAAGGATATTAACCAAATTGAGGCAGTCCGAGAAGGGCAACCAAAATGGTGCAGGGACTGCATCAGAAGACATATGAGGACAGATTAACGGAGCTCAATATGTATACCCTTGAGCAAAGGAGGGAGAGAGGTGATATGATTGAGACATTTAAACACCTTAAGGGTATAAACAAGGTGAAAGAGTCTAACATGTTTAAATATAAGAAAATAGCAGGACAAGAGGACACAGCATGAGATTAGAGGGAGGCTGATTAAGGGGAATGTGAGGAAATTCTTTTTCACAGAAAGGGTGGTAGATGCCTGGAATGGCTTACCACAAGAAGTGGTGGCTATGAATACAGTGCAGGGCTTCAAACAGGCATGGGATAGGCATAAGGGAGCAATACAAATGACTATGAATAGATAGGTCACTGACAGAGCAAAGGCCGATGGCACATTTATAAGATAGGAAAAAGAAATGGGCAGACTGGATGGGCCTTGAGGTCCTTATCTGCCATCAACTTCTATGTTTCTAAGTAAGCAAGAGTTGACTGAGTGTACTAAGTACTTACTCTAATACATTCTGCACACAGCATGTAAATAAACAGTAGGAGCTGTGTTCAGAAGTGGTGTACAATAAATACAACTTTACACCATGCACAACTCAGTGATGCATGTCAGTGTGATATTAGAAAGTGTTATTGAACTGAAATTAAATACCACTCTATCGAAACAAAACAGTAGAATCTGCAACACAATTATCATGTTAATTCTCATTCCATGTCACATACAAAACCAATATGCAGTCCAGGAAGTAGTGACACATCAGATGGAAAGTCAATTGGCTCCAACAACGAACCCAGAGCTTCATCATTGGTAGGATATTCTCATTCCCAAGGAGGTTCATCAGTAGTTTTCTAAAGGGATCACTACCTGGGCCCCTCCTGCACACCACCTACATGTCTGACATAAGGCCAGGTATCACAAGTAATATTGCTCTGTTTGCAGATGACTCAAAACTGTGGTCATTAGTGTATGGGCAGAAGGGCTGGCTGGGTCTACAGACTGCCCTGGACCAACAGAAAGATGTAGTAGGAAGAGCATGCTGAGTAAAATGCAGTGAAGTGCAAGGTACTGCACCTGAGACACAGAAATGCATAGCAAGTGTTCACTCGGTGGGGGGGGGGATGAAATGCTACAAGTTTGTATTGCTGTCAGGGACTTGAAGCTGTTGTTGTATGTCAAGACGAACACCCTTGACACTTGTACAAGGGCAGTAGCTAAGGACAACAGGATGCTGGATGCATCGCCAGTGGGATTGCCTCCAGAAGGAGGGAAGATATAATACATCTGTATAAGTAATTTCTGAGAACGCATCTCAAGTACTGTTTGCAGCTGCAGACGCCACAGTTAAAGACAGACATTTAACTCCTGGGGAGCGTCCAGAGTAGGGCGATAAAAAAAATGTGGGTCTTGGGGAACAGGACCTATGTGGAGAGGCATGAAGACCTAAATATGTACACATTGGCAGACACAAGGGACTGAAGAGGCATGGTAGACGTCTTCAGGTACATGAAGGGGATAAATAAGAGAGTAACAGTTAGGATGACTCGAACGAATGAAGAGGGGTAAACCATCGCTGCAACTAGAGGAGAGAAAATTCTGGGGAAAAGAAGGAGGTGTACTTCACTAGGATGGTGTTGGATCCATGTAATGTGGTCCCCAGGGGGCTGATGCACACAGACATGGTACAGGGGTTCAAGAGGATGTGGGACAGTAATAGGACAATGGTTCCAGAATAAAGGTTAAATGCAGTCAGAATATCTGGAACTGGGAAGGGAGCAGCCAGAGTAGCCCAGGGGGCAGACAGCAAGCTGAGATACCAGGGCATCGGCTGTCCAAACGAGTAGACGCAACAGGTCGAGACACCTATTCTGGTGGCATTCTTACTATGTCACTATACACCTAGACGTACAGGTTGTACTTTTATGAGTGCTATTACTGTTTTAAATGTTCCACAACTGTCACTCACAGTTTGGTTGTCACATCAAACCTTGCAACATGACAGCTGGCAGTTCTGAGTGACCACCCAAGCTACTGCTTCACTTTCATCCTACACAGTATGCTGAATGTGTGTATTACTATAGTAATTGTGCTTCTTATGTCCCTGATGTACCACTACAACACTCACAGGCCTATTACAGAAATCCCTGCAATATAATATCAAAGTCAAACATCATTTGTTATCTTGTTGTACACCGTTATTCTCCCAACCACTAACCAGCAACATTTACACTCCCCACCCTCCACTTCTGTCAGTGGCAGTATGTACCTGTATGCTTACTTGAATGCGTGATACATAATTACTGATTCTGTGTAATACAGCTGAACACACATTGTACACAACAGAAGCAAATGAACATGAAGCTTGCACCATACTAATGATCACAGATGTATAATGTATTCATTTGCATCTCTGAACAATGTACTACTATACAGCTTTCACATGTATTATTTACGTTATGAAAGAATGCTGAACAGTCCTAGTAAATGATATAAGTCATTACACAACTGCTTAACTAACACACAATGAAAATAACATACATTCTGAGTTCAGGATACTGTGACACTACATCTTGCATGAATATCTGTTGTGATAGTACTTACGTGGCAAGCTGGTGCCGGGCTCCTGCTTCACCTCCACTGTTGTCTCACACTCAGCTTCCCTGGGCTGTATGAAACAAACAAGTAAAAAACATTATAACATATACCAAAAAATATCAAGGTACAACTATATTTTTTTTAGTAAGCTGCATTTTTAATACTCTGTCATTGTGTAACTGAAACATGTGAATACATCCCTCTTTGCAATAACACTTCTGTCTTTATATGGTGTTCTGTTCTTAATCAACTGTGACATGCACACAGCAACTGTTCTCATCTGTACAGTGAGAAAGTGACTTACATGAACAGCATCAAAAATGTTATAAATAATTCCTAAGATTTGTGACCACACCATAATTATACGCTGTAGTGTGCTTGATACAACATGTGTGGGTACAATGCTGCAGATGTCCATAGACCTATTCAGTGATGCCCACCACATTTCCTGTTACTATGGCAGGGTCAACATACTGCAAATCTTGGCCCTGACACACTGACAGTCAGCAGCCCTTATACAACAAACCACCTGCAGCACATCAATATGCCCACAGCCCAAGCGCAGGCTGAAGTCAAATAATGCAAACCTATGTCCCTGGTGTTCCAATAGACATGTGCATCCAATCCTGCACAGAATTTATATAAAATAAACCAATAGCTCTGGAGGTTCTCTGGACGTGTCTCTCCAATTACAGTTGAAAAAAAATAGTTACAGAAATGTATAATACCTAGTATGCAGTGGACAGCCCCCATACCTATCCATTAATTCCAATTAATACAAGGGTCTGAGCATGCCAGGTTTCTGATTGACTGCAATTGTAACAGCCTTATGTTAATCCTTTATTATGATACATGTAGAGATTCTCCATATGATGAACTAGGTTTAACACTGTATATGAACACGTGTTCTTATTATAGAGATAAGGCAGTCCCAGGAAATATATAAATGATCACTTAATAACCATCTAAGGGCATGTGGCACTTGGCTACACCTCATCTCACATTACAACCCTAGAAGGTGACTAACAGACCATTAACATAACCCTTCATTATGCCTTATTCCTTAAACATAAAACTCCACCCTCCGCAAATTAGTGGTGCAGAACAGCTACCCCCCCACCCCGCCATATGGCAAGTTAAATAGTCCTACGGCTCTGCATCCATTGTCACACAGCATGAACAATGGTCATACAGCCCATATGATAGTACACATTAGACATATTTGCATTGATCAATTCACATCTTTGCATTCTGTTGAACAATATGTGCTGCACGACCATTGGCTCACACTGTGTAATTATGGACATACAGCCCTACCAATGGTGTCGGTCAACAAACAGCAGAGCAGCAGGTGGGTGCTGTACTGCCGACTCTCGCACATCAGGAGGGTGGGCAAAGCATGACAGCAGGTATTACTTGGCTGTCAAGCACTGTTTTCCACTTAAAGAGCACAGTTAGCAGTTTACTCTTATTTGTTCTTTGCTCCAGAATAGACCACACATATAAAGTTGAGTACCAGGTGAAACAGGTGGATTTTATGTTAATTCTGACTGCGAGCACTCATACACCTCCACTAGAACAACAGGGTTAGTGGTGAATGTTATATTTATGTAGCCTATGATCAGGCAGGCAGTTGTACAATGGTACACCAAGGATATATAAAAATGATACTTACAAAAAAAATGCACATGAAAGGGACAGAGAAGCACCTACCATACTATCCATGTTTTGTAAAATCAGCAAGTGGGTGTAATATGTACTATGGTATGGACACACACCCACTGGACCAATGGGCATACAGTTCTACCGAAGTGTCAGTCAGCGGATGTTGTGCTGTTAGGATGGTGAGGACCTGACACCCACTGGCTGAACAGGGAGGAGTAGTGGGGTGCTGGGGCTCAGTGGGCAGTTGCAGGGGTACCACTAGATCACCACAGGGATTGGAAGTATTTCTTTTCACAAATACCCATGATCAGGCAAACAGCAGTCCACTGGAACACCAGGGACATTAGACAAAAGTTTTTTGTTGTACAGATGGACACAATTGTGTAGACAGTGTCACACTGAACCACCAGAGAAATTGTGCAATTCTAGATTTATTTGTACAGATGTCCACAATGGGGAGATAGTGTTCCACTGGACCACCACGTATATTAAATAGAACAGCAAAATATTGCCACTGCAAATGAACGTGATTCTGCTGCAGGTGGTGTCAGTCCCCAACATCTGTTGTCTCAGAAGGCGCCAGGTGCAACTCATCAGGGATTGGTGCAACTGCATGCAAATGTGCCATGATAACATACAAATGGACCCATATGCACCGTTCATGCATCATGGCCCCATTGGCATGTTATTTTTTTACTATTTAGCTTGCTGGCAATGGCAAAATGTTACTTGCGGTACCACATCCCCATGCTTCACTCTGGCCACTTACGCTAGAGCAGTTGCACTGCGTCATGCACACTGGGGGGCAGCCACGTTGCAATCTTCAACACTGCTGAGCCATGTCAGAGTTCCATTGAATATCACCCACTACACGCCTCCTGTACAGCAGAGTTAAGCTGCTCCCAAGCTCACACCACAACTTGCCACAGTTTAAATATCTGAAGAAAAGTTGTCTGTTTCTCCAGTGCCCTGTGTATTAGTTTCTTTGGAGGCTCAACTGTGTTCACGATGGGGGTGTGTGGGGCTGTAACATATTGTAGCCTGACGAGGAATCACCACTTCTGTCATGACATTGTCTCTTTTGCTAGCTGACGTAAAAAATTGTGCATCACAACTAAGTCAGCGGGCAGCCAGAGAGACAGACAAGGCAGGCGCAAAGAAGACTTGGCAGGAGGAATGAGTGTGAAAGTGTTATGCACAGTGTGTGTGTGTGTGCATGTGTGTGTGTGTGTGTGTGTGTGTGTGTATCTGTGTGTGGTTCACTTGCATATTAAGAAAAACATGGCTGTATTAACAAAATGAAGATTCTGTTTTAACAAGGATCTGAGACCTAATCACGCAGTAGACACACAGACTCATTATTAACTGGTCTCTATTGCCAGATGGCAGAATGGCTGTTTGTTTGTCTTACTCAATCACCTAAAACAATGTTTCCAACCCATTTTCTAAATACAAATAATACATAGATGCTTCAAGTAATACTTACTTACTAAATAGTATTTCCTAAAAATAATGTCCTTAAGTTGTGCAGGTCACACATAACATGATATCCTCATAGCACCCCAATTACATAGTACAATTATTTCTATCAGCATCTTACCATCGGACTCGACGACAATGACACTGTCAGTGTCTGATTGGCCACACTCCACAGCTTCACACTGTACTGGTACTACCTCATGGGCAGGCGGGGGAGTCCTACATTGGCCTGTCATAAAAGAAAAAACAAAGGCATCACTAAGTCTTGAATGGTAATTACATCACATTTTTGAAACAGTTGATGCAACCATAAAACATGCTTCACATAGGTAACATTGCCCTCTCATCAGGCACACCACAAGCATTGTGGGTACATATTAAATTACAAGTGCTGTTAATATCAAATATAATGTTTGAAGAGCAGTAGAGAACAACTGTAAATGAAGATCAGTAGTTGTTCCACAAACAAGGAGAACATTTCAACAACAAGTCGAGGCATCTACAATCCCCTATTAAGTACAAATATTGACTTAACCATATTTCAGATGAGATACCCAAACATCATGAGATACCCAAACAACATTCTTAATGGTGTATGCTAAAAAAACACTATTGTTATTTCATGTGTCATAATACTGCAAAACACGTACTTTTTCTTTTACTCTACCAGTATTTTGAATGTTGCATTACTAAGTTGCATGACTGCATAGCATGGAACCTAATACACACTAGACATACAGATAGAAAAATTAGTTGAAGAACACAGCATAAACTCACTAGATTCACCAAATGTAATAGCTATGTAAACTTTAAATTAATTAAAATATTGTCTATATACAATGGACACTGTATAATCACTGCACCGCTATCATTACCAGATTCTGCTGTTATTCAGTCACTCAGCTAAACCTCACAACAGAACCACAGTGTGCATGTCAAATGAACCTTATGCTATGGGGTATGAAAATCCTGTAACCTCATTGGTCAAAACAGATCGAATGACTGTGGAAAAATACTACAGTATATCCACTGTTACAACTTTGATATCACTATAAAAAACAAAAAAAACACTTGAACATTGTATTATAGCAACATACAATGATAGGGAGTGGGTATATGGATGGATTTACTACTTCTGGTGTGACTACATCACTCGGCTGCGCCTCATGACTGAGCAACAACAGACATGGTAAATCCACCAATTCATCCACTCCTTGTCATGGTACATTGTTACATATACTATTAAGTATAATACCATATATCATGATTTCAATCAAAATCTATATAAAGTCACATGCATTGTGAAAACTTCTGTTGAGTAACTTACGATGAGTTAGGCACTCCCCCACAGCTGGCTTCCCAGCCACCTCCCAGAGTTTGTACGTGAGGTAGTACCAGCACGTATCGTTGTCCGGTATCTTCTCACGCTGTTTAAGGACATAAAAGCGCTGGCGCAACAGCTTCCACTTCCGCTTCAACTGCGTGATGGTCTTGTTCTTTACTTTAAGAAAAACGTGCAGGAAACTGTTGATGCACCTCCAGATTGGATCCAGTTTGTGGTTCGTGCTCCACATTAAAATGCGAGCATTCCCCCTCGCTTTGGACTGCCTCAAGCAGCAAGCACACCTCTCGCAAGGTCCACTGCCTCATGGTAAATATTTTCTCTGCAATAGAAGCATAAAGAAACATTCCCATGACTGTCATGTTCCATAGTTAATGAATTGTTATGTATTTATTACGTTTAGTACTTAGAAAATGAAACACTGCGCCCCACCCTATTACCCAATTGTTTGTTTTCTGTCTAAGAGTAACCATTTTGCTGTACTTCAGCTACCACTACACATTTATATAACCAAAAAATAGAGCTAACAATGGCACTAAACATTACTGTAAACAATCATTACCCATTACAACGTGATAGGCAACAGTACACTGTATTACCACATTTATTGTTTTCTTTAAAGAAATCACTTTTCAAATATATTTGAAAAGTGATTTTTTAAAAGAAAACAAGAAATGTGGTACTACAGTGTAGTGTTGCCTATCACAACTGGGGGGGTGTTGCGGTGTCATCAATCGAGAACACAGCCTAAGTCAGCCAATGCAAGCAACAACTCAGTAATGCAGAGGATACCTGCATACCAATAATGGCTTCATAATATGAAAAAACTACTTAGCTTATGTGTTGCATACAACATGGCTCCATTTGCACAAATAGTGCTAAATAATGTTAAACATAAACCTGCCACCACTGCGTTTCACTGTTGTAACACCCCTACCCCTCTCTGCCACTTACAGTAGTGTAATGCCACAGTAAATGTTAAATGAACCTTACAGACTGAAAAATATAACAATGCAAACAGATTGCAACATCATGAAAATGTGTACTAACAACAACATGAAACATGATGTATTGCTATTGCACTTTCTCCATTGTAGTTACACAGCATGGCACAATCTGGATGTTCCCAACCCATGTGTTACATGTGTGTGAGTGACACATGCAGCACATCTATTTTTTGACCACATTAATAGGGTTCTGAAAAGAACCTTTGTTTACACTGTAATATTTGATAAGCAGTCTGACAGTCTTAGAGGACTTTGAGGATTGCATCTTGAAGGTCTCCCAGGAAATGCAATTGCCAGCATTTGAGAAATGTACACTGTCTGGTAGGTATAGCCAATCATTACAATACTTAATTTCTGGGTGACGTATAGTATACATTCCATACATGCGTTGAAAAGCAAATATTTGTATGTTGACTTTTCTTCGAGCTCTGTCAGTCAGAGACATATGGTGTTCTGCTTGCCAGACCCTACGCTCTTTAATATCCGAAAATATGATTATACAGGCAGGCAACACACTCATAATAGAAGCAAGGTCCAATTTTGCCTCTGTTACTAAATCTACCCAGCGTTTGGTGCCCAAATCATTGCCTCCAAGATGTATTAGCAAAATGTCAGGATGAGGCTGAGTACTCAAAAGTCTGTGCATGGTTGGCATGAGGTGTTCCCACCTCATTCCACCCCTACCAAAACATTTCATAGAGCAATCTGGGAGCTGCAGGTTCCTCCAAAAATCACTATGGTGAGCACACTCGGGTGCTCGTCTCATGATACTGCTTCCAACTATCCACAAAGTCCTTTTGCGATTTTCTGCCATTCACAGTTTTTAAACTCAGAACTGGACAGAGAGTTACCAAAAAGTCAGTGTTCACCCTGCAGCGGCTAGGCAGTAGTGAAAGTAAAACTGATATTTCTCCTTCCTTCTAGCCAGCTTCACTGAGCTGATTAATAACACACAAATAAAAATCATTGGCTAGTGCTCTGACTTCATTAACCAATGTAGGCCATGCACTGACTATTACTAGACTTCTGCTGGAGCTAAAATGTGCAAACATTGAGAGGTGGGAGACATGCATCCTTTTCATAGGCAGTTTTAAACAATTACAACTGCAGAAACATGTCTGATTGGTTCCCTATTCTGTTATGGGTCCACGTGCAGCTTCCTATCTCCTTCTATTTGCAGCAGTATCTGTACAAGTTAGTACTCAACTACTATCTGACTTTAAACACTTTTATCTAAATTATACAGCAAGTTAGATGATTACAAGTAACATTATCAAATACAGCACTGAAAAATGTTTTGATTAATAGTATTTACATGTTGCTAACACTTTTTTATCATACTGGAAAATTGCAGAATAAAATATACTGTACTTACAGTTTTTGAAATGCTTCTCTCAGTTGGCACTAAGATGGCTGCTGCTGACTTCTTCAGTGTTGTCCGTCTCTGATTGGTTGTCTCAGATGGCCTCACAAATCTTGCATTACATTGGTAGAACAAGCTGTCACTCAAATACAATCAGATCTGATTTGATAATGAATGCATTTTCCACTCCCAAGTGTTAAATTTGCGACACTTTCTAATGCACGAAAGTAATTTGCGACAGTGTCGAATGCACGAAAGTACTTTTTGCGATACTTTCGAATGCACAAAAGTAACTTTTGCGAAACTTTTGAACTTCGACATTACTTTTTACCATACTGTCGAATGCACGAAAGTAACATTTGCGACACTGTTGAATGCACAACACTACTATTTGAGACACTTTCGTGCATTCCACAGTATTTTTAAAAAATTGTCTATTTTTAACACAATTTGATGCTTAATGGCAAAATAACCAATTTTTCAATGCTAAACACTGCTCAACAGCATTCCCACTCTCACAACTGGAGACGCACAGTATTGTGACTTAGTAAAAACACCCATAAAAAGGTGGTTATCTTCAGTTACAACGGCACCGTGCAACTGACTTGTAGTAATGCATAATTTGTCAGTTGTTAATTAACACTGCAAACAGTCATTTTATGCAGCATTCACACCAAATTTCCAACTAAGTCACTTTAGGACGTAAATGCAATGTTACCAAACTGACATTGCAATACTTCAAAAACATCAACTGACACATGTGTGTTGTGAACTTCATATCCACACTCACATAAACAGTAATAGTACAAACTATCATAACCAAGTTTTGAACATACTCATTTAACACCTCTGTTCATGAGCACTGTGACTGTCAGTATCACAATGTGCTCTGAACAGTGGTTTCACACAACACCTGTAGCAGTGGTCACTGTAACAACATACTAAACAGTTCAGCAAACATGTGAAAAATGACAGCTGTGTAATTGAAAAATGGTTGTAGTAAAATGGCAACATGAACAATCTCACATGAAAATATTAATAACGCACTGACTTCAGCTAAGTGTTCAAAGCTGACTTATTAATGTCTCAGTAATTAACAGAAAGATCATCAATAAAGTTATTGTGTAACAGAACTGTGACAGCATAAGCTATGTAAAAGTTTCTTAATAATACTAATTATTAATAACTGAACATGGAAATTTTACAAAACAAAATGTAGATTCTATAGTGATAATGATATGCAAGACAATGTGACAGAAATGAAGTACAACTGTAGCAATGTAAATAACTTATGTGATTAAAAGATTGCTAACATTTTCTTTTTAAATTGATGTGATACTTAAATGAGATGTTTCAATGCATAACGTTAGAAGGCATGAACAGAGGTATATAGTAACATTTTCTTTTTCTCGGTATTTCATACAGGTGCCTGATGCTTCTGTAAGATTGCTGACTGCCACTGTGAACTATCATATCAAAACATGCCAACTAAATACAGACACAGATGTATAAGGAAACGAGACAGGTATCATAGTACTTCACTGTTGTATAAGGGCAATAAAGAAAACACAAATGTTATATCACAATATGAACAGAGACAGACCTCTACTGCAACAGTGAGCCCTACAACAACTCACTGCACATCAAAAGCACATACTTACTCAAGAGCAAGTAAAAAAATGCTTACCTCTACAACAATTGTGCAGATCTCTCAAACGAAACACAACTATTGTGACTGCAACAATCAACAAACCTCCCAAACAATGCCGTAGACTCACACCTGGTGATCTGCTACTGAGAAAGCAGAAGTATTTCCGATCACTAGCAAGTAAAGCTAAGATCGACAGACTTATTGCTGCTGTGATGAGACATGCATGCAAAAAGACAAAGAGTTATCTGTCTTTGATGAAGTTGCATCTCAAAGTACACACTTTTGTTAACAGAGCAGTGTTTGTGCTGCAGCGCTTGTGGCGTAAGATGTCTCATGTGCTTGAACAATTCAGGAAAGTTCTGTATGGCATCAAAAAAAAAGGCTACAACAGTATCCTTCTTTGACTGTCCACAATTTCTGTGATGTTTTCACAGGTCACTGGATGCACACACAGCACTCAGAGGCATATTTCTGGGAAGAATCTTATTATTCCCAGAAAAAGGAACACAAGTTCACCATTTATGAGTATGGTAAATTGGTAAATGTCCTCAGTATCTGTGAAGACACTGCAATGGATACAGATGATGACTGTGATTCAACCACAGTCTCCAATAAACGGCACTGTGTGTCATGGTCATGTGATGAGACCTGCAACCATAGGCAATCGTCATTTGAAAAAGTTGAACAGTTTGTCAACCTATTTGTGATAACAGATCACAAAGAAAGATATAAACTGTTTGACAAAATTGACCATTGTGAAATTCGGCCACATACTGGACTAATGGGTTACTCACTGGCATGCCTTGATAGTGGTGTTTGTGATAGTATTTTTCACAACATGCGGATGCTTGGAGTGCATCAAACAGGCATGCGAAACTTTGGATACAGAGCATATGAAGTACGGCAAGTTGTAAATCACTACACTTGTTTAAATGACTTATTGCAGTCAGGTAACATGCAGGGTGCCATCACATTTCTCAAAAAACTGCAACATGTTACTTCTGTACCAGACACAACAATTTCTCAGTTAAGCAGTTCAGCTGAAACATCTGTTTCAGTGTTAGAAACTGACATACTCAGACAGTATGACAAATAAATAGCAAAATTTGTGCTGGCAAAGTCTCAGAAGTTTGACTCTGTATGTGCGTCATGTGAACGTTTGTGCTACACTAAACAAACAGTCACAGTGAACCTCAAAACCTTGTCACCATACAATGACATGTGGTTCCGTCTTTCTGCATTTTTGCTGCTTAAATCTGACTTTCAGTTAGAAAACACCATTCTGCTATGCAAGCACTGTTTCTTCAAACTGAAGTCTAACATTTTTCCACCAAGGTCACTTCTGAACAACATGGAGGCACATGTTACACCAACTGAGATTTCAACATTGAATATGTTTGAACGCATTCTAATTCAGACAATGAAACCATTCCAAACCGTTCTACGTCTGAACACAAAGACACAGAACATTCCACAGAAAGAACTTGTTAGATCTCTAAAGAGCTCCGAGATGTATCTACCACTTCCTCTACAGGAAAATGTGGAAGCAATTTCAACAGAAAATAGTTTGGTGATTCTTGTAAATGGTGTTCCAACGAAGTCCAAGGTCATCTGGCAAGATGTTGTCAATGTACAAAATGTGAAGAATGCTCTTACTTATTTAAAGACTAACAATCCCTTTTATACAGACCTTGACATAGATCAGATGGCCAGTCTCTCTGTGCAGCATGATCTATTAGAAAAAACTAAACCAATCATTGAGAAGGTCAGTGCACAGACAAGTGACAATGTGTATGAACAGTACACAATTCACCCACTACATGGTAGAGATTCAGTAGGAGACAACATTGATCTCTACAATCCATACACCATTCTGGGGGAGCATAGCTCCCCTATGGATGCACCCGCAGCAGAGACTAAGGAGGCTGAGGACAACTGTCACAAGGGAGGCCCACAGGAAGGAGGCAGAGGACACCACAGGGAAAGGAAGCAGGTCCTGGTGGGGGACTCAATTATTAGGGGGATAGAACTGGGGGAGCAGGGAAAACTGAAGTAAGGTGCCTGCCTGGTGCCAGGGCATAGAGGGACAGGAAACGCATCCTCAGGATCACTAGAATAGCTGCACGGGAGTCTGAGCTGGACATCATTGTCCACCTAGGGACAAATGACTTGGCTCATCATGAGATTAGAGCAGTGCAGGAGGACTTTGTAGAGTTGGGAGGGGCCTAAGACAAGTAGCACACACAGTATCCTTCTCAGAGGTGCTGCCTGTCAATGGCATGGGTGAGGCGAGGGTACTTAGCATCATGCAGTTTAATGAATGGTTGAAAAAATGGTGTGGAGCACAGGGGTTTGGCTTCACTGGGGACTGGGGTTCCACCTGGAGGGACACCAGCCTATACTGGCAGGATGGTCTTGCTCTGTCCAGAAAGGGAACAAGTCTTTTGACCAATTGGTTTAAATGCTTCATTGGCAAGCTTTTAAACTAGTCAAGGGGGGAGGCACTGATAAGCAGCAGGAAAATCCCAGCCTCTTCCTACAAAACAGGGTACTAAATGAGAAAAAGACTGAGGTAGAAAGGTTGTGGGGATGCTGCAACAGAAGGTACAGCCATCAAAAATGGAGAGCAATGAGTACCAATGCCCGTAGTCTGGGTAACAAGCTTCCTGAATTAGTGGCCTTGATGGAGGAGGAACATCTGGATATCGTGGCAGTCACAGAAACATGGTACACACAAAACCATGACTGGGACATAAACATACCAGGATACACTATCTGCAGGAGGGATAGAGAGGGTAAAAGAGGAGAAGGAGTAGCTCTTTACATAAGGGAAGGAATCAAAGCAACACAACAAAAGGGTAAACAGGGAGGATGAGAAGAAGAAGCACTGTGGGTAAATTTAGAGACAGGCAATGGCACCACAATCTGCACAGGGGTTGTATGCAGACCCCCTTCTCAGGGGGAGGAAATGGACAAGGAAATGATAGAAAGTATACTTAGAATGGCAGAAAAAGGGGAGATATTGCTGATGGGTGATCTGAATATGCCAGATGTTAACTGGAGTGCAGTTGCAGCAGCCACTTCGAAGAGTGGGGTTATTCTAGATGCCCTACAGGGGCATGCCTTAGACAACTAGTATTGGAGCCCACTCGAGAGGGAGCAATCTTAGACCTGGTTCTCTCAAATGGAGATGGAGATGGAGAGAGGATCACAGATGTAGAAGTGGGTAGCCATCTGGGAACTAGCGACCATCGAACAGTATGGTTCACAATAAACACAGCAATAGAGTCAAGCCATACAAAGGCAAAAGTACTGGACTTTAGGAGGGCTGACTTTGCCAAAATGGGTGAGTGTCTAAGGAATGCACTAGCAAATGGGCAGGAAAGAGGGGTGGAAGAACTATGGGGAATAATAAAAACTGCCATCACAGTGGTAACAAACCTTTGTGTGAAGCAAATAAACAAAACAAAATGATGTAAGAAACCACTATGGTTCTCAAAGGAAGTGGCAGTGAAGGTCCAAGAGAAAAAGAAAGCATTCAGGAAGTACAAGGAATCACAGAAGGAGCAGGACAGAGAACTGTATCAGTTAAAGCAAAAGGAAGCTGGGAAGGCAGTCAGAACAGCAAAGGCCCAAACCAAAGAAAAGATAGCCAACTCAGTTAAGAAGGGGGATAAAACCTTTATAGGTACACATCAGGAGCTAAGGAAGACCAAAGGAGGATAGTGAGGCTTAATAAAGGGAGGGAGGGTGGGAGGTGACTGTGAAAAGGCAGAGATACTAAACAAATATTTTGCTCAGTATTTGCAAATGAAGAGGGGAGGTACCTAAAACAAACAGTAGAAACACTCTGGATACAGAAGTTGATACCAGCCCATTTACAGAAGAAAGGGTTATGAAAGAACTCTAAAACTGAAGGTGGACAAAGCAATGGGGCCTGATGGATTCATCCCAGAATTCTAAAAGAACTAAGAGTAGAACTAGTACACCACTGACTACACTCTTTAACAAATCATGGGAGGATGGGGTGGTGCCCGAGGACTGGAGGAGGGCAGATGTGATTCCCCTTCACAAAAGTGGGAGCAAGGCAGAAGCAGGAAACTATAGACCTGTTAGTTTAACCTCAGTGATAGGGAAATGATGTAATCACTTTGAAGGAAAGAATTGTCGAGTATCTAGAGGCCAGAGGGCACAGGACCAAGGCAGCATGGATTCACAGCGGAAGGTCATGCCATACAAATCTGATAGATTTCTTTGACTGGGTGACCAAAGTAGTAGATCAGGAGGGCTGTGGACATGGCCTACCTAGACTTTAGCAAGGCATTTGACACAGTCCCACACAAAGATTAATATACAAGTTAGCCAGCCTGGGAGTGAGTCCCAAGATGACAGCCTGGGTAAAGAATTGGCTGGAGAATAGGACACAGAGAGTAATAGTAAATGGAGTCCACACTGAAGAAAGGGGGGTTACTAGTGGGGTACCGAGGGTTCAGTATTAGAGGTCCTCTTCAATGTCTTTATAGGACATTGCAGAGGGACTGGAAGGAAAGTATGTCTTTTGCAGATGACACAAGATCTGCAACAGAGTTGATGCAAGGTGGGGTGGAAGGGATGAGAAGGGACTTGGCAAGGTTAGAGGAATGGTCAAATGTATGGCAGCTTAGATTCAATGCTAAGAAGTGCAAGGTAATGCACCTGGGAAACAAAACCCAGGGAAGAGTACACAATGGGGGTGAGATACTAACAACAACAAAATGGAAAGAGACCTGGGGGTAATCATATCAGATGACCCAAAGGTGGGCAAGCAATGTGAGAGGGCAGCAAGGAGGGCTGGGGGATGCTGGGATGCACAGGAGAGGCATCACCAGTAGAAAACAGGAAGTTATTATCCCTCTGTACAGACAGCTGGTGAGACCCCATCTGGAGTACTGCATGCAGTTCTGGAGACCCAATCTCCCGCGAAGACATAGACAGGATGGAAGCTGTCCAGAGGAGGGCAACTAAAATGGTGCAGGGTCTGCACCAGAAGACATATGAAGAGAGACTTAAGGAGCTTATATGTATAGCCTCAGGAAAGGGGGGACATGATAGAAACTTTCAAGTACCTCAAGGAATCAACAAAGTCCAAGAGGGTAGCATCTTTCAAAAAAAGTGTGCAAGAACAAGGGGCACAATTTGAAGATGGGGCAGCTCAGAGGTAATTTAAGAAGTATTTTTTCACAGAGGGTTGTGGATGCATGGAATGGCCTTCCGGAGGAGGTTGTGGAGTCAAAAACAGTGGTGGAATTCAAGCATGCATGGGACAGTCATAAGGCAGTTCTAGGGGGTGGGGGTAGGAAGAAGTAGGCTACTGGTTAACTAGGATCTTCAGCTTATCCAGTAGGTAGGGAAATGGGCAGACTGGGTGGGCCAAGAGGTCCTTATCTGCCATCAAATTCTATGTTTCTATGTTTCTATCAAATGAAGCAGGTGGAAGGTGAGCCTGTCAGCATTTGGGATGCAATACTAGAATCACGCTGTTTCCCAGATCTATTCCCAAAAGGGTCAAGTGGACATCTAGATGAAAGGGAAGTGCACGTACAGGGTGCTGAGTACTGCACTAGCCGTGTGCTCAGTAAAGATGGCAAATTCAGACATAACATACGGCACCTATTTCATCTCCTCTGGGAGAGTGAGCTTAGCATTCTGTCTGTGTCCATTACACATGCTATTCGTCTCACAAGTCAACTGGATGGAATAACAGCTGCTCAATTTCTAGAGAAATTAAAGCAGAAATATGAAAATGTGCAAGTGAATCTGTCTTCTATTCTTTCAAGTCTTCGAGGTACCAAAGAATATTGGCATCGCAGACACTCTGAAGTGATGACAATGCTGCGAGAGTATGGTGCAGCCACATGGTTTGTCACACTTAGTTGTGCTGAATATGCCTGGGATGAGCTCATTGAACTGTTGAAGTGAGCAAATTCTGATGTCGATGGCATCTCATCAGTGACTGTTGGAGAAATGTGTTCACTTGACCCTGTGTCTGTCACAAGACATTTTCATAAGTGGTTCCATGACATTCTGACTTTCATCTTGTCAAAGGACAATCCACCTCTTGGTATTGTGGAACATTACTTTTGGAGGACAGAGTATCAAGCATGGGGTGCCCCTCATATCTATATGTTATTGTGGATCAAAGATGCACCACGCATAGGTGAACATGAAGCAGCAGAAGTGCTAGCATTCATCAAGAAATATATCAATTGTTGCATTCCAGACAAGTATGACAGTCCTACACTATGGAAGTTGGTTCAAAGGTTCCAGCAACATATTTGTGCAAAATACTGCCAGTGTGTAGTAAAGAACAAATCTAATTGGTACATACAATGTCGCTTTGGATTTCCTAGACTAGTTTGTCAGGATGGTGCCATGAATGACCTTTTCTCAGCAATGTGACACCACTTGAAGACAAAATCAACCAAGAGGGAATACGAGTTACCCAGAGATGAGAAAGAGGTGTACATAAATGACTACAACCCAACTCTTTTCCTAATGTGGCAAGCAAACATAGATGTTCAGTTTGTGGCTGATAACTCATTGGCCCTGGTGCGGTATGTCACTTCGTACATAACCAAACATGAGCAAACTAACTTGCAAGATCTTTGGGAAGATATTGCCAGTTCAAGCAGAAACCTGACATCTCAGCTCTGGTCATTGGGCTTGAAGAATCTTTCACACAGAGAATGTGGAGCTTATGAAGCCAGTGACCATTTAATGGGCACACACCTGTACGGGAAGTCTGACGCTGTCTGGTTTCTCAGTGTAAACTACAAAGAGAAGTGCAAACGTGTACTGATTTCTCATGCCGAAATTGAGGAGCTCGCTGCCAATAGACCTCCTTCAAAACATATCTTGAAGAATAACCTGATAGACACATACTACCCCCGTAGACACGGCGACATGGCTGATATGTGTCTCCTTTCAGGTGGCTAAGTGGTATGACCACAAGGCAAGTGTATCACCTGACTCAACATGCCAGATTTACAAGGTGAATGGAGTGGATGGCTGTCTCATAAAGAGACACAAGCCATGACTCATAGACCACTGTAAATTGCATTTAGGCACATCGGAGAGCAGAGAACACTACTACTTTGCTCTCCTTTTCCTATTTAGACCCTGGAGAAGTGAGTCTGAATTAAAAGGTGACTGCGATAAATTCAAGGAAGAATTCAATCGCAGTTACGAGACTTTCAAAACTGAAAATTCAGAGACATACATACAGAGACTAGAGGCTGAGAAAGAACAGCTTGAGAAGGCAGTGAAGCAGCTTCAGGAAGACACTCCTGTTAGTTCACAAGACAACATTGATCCAGAAGGACAAGCTGTTGTAGGTGAACCTCTACCCTTAAATGCCCCAGAAGTGTTAATGTCAGAAATTGAGACAGCCATGGAACATGGAACACACTCCACTGTCAACCCAGCTGACTTGAGAGAAAGACTAAATCAGCAGCAGCATACAGTTCACTCTCAAGTAGTTGAAGCTGTCCAACATGGCCTACAGCATGAAACAAAAGAATGTGACAGTCATGACTATAAGCCACTACTGATCTTTGTTAGCGGTTCAGCTGGCACAGGAAAGAGTTTCCTTATTGAAGCCATCACTGCTGAAATACGAAGCCTGACAGGGTCATCAATGTCTGTTGCTCTTACTGCTCCCACAGGACTAGCTGCATACAACATTGGTGGAGTTACATTACACCATCTCTTTATGTTGCCAGTGGAAAATGGCAGAACTGGAGAGTATCGTAAACTATCATTTGATGTTGCATCTCAGCTCCGTTCCATGTTAACAAAGATGAAGTTACTCATCATTGATGAAATCAGCATGGTCTCCAATGTCATGCTTGCCTGTATTGATCTAAGTCTACAGGAGATCTTAGGTGCTGATGATGGAGTTCCATTTAGTGGCAAAACTATTGTTGTGTTGGGAGACCTTTTACAGCTTGCACCAGTCAATGCAAAGCATGTACAGTATTTACAACTCTAACTGCCAAGCAAGCTAAGAATATTCTTGACTGCATTGCAGGCTATAACATACAGGAATTATTTACCTCTGTTGAGTGGTCTGAGAACATGTACCAAAGTGGTGATCTGGCTTACAAATCACTTTTAGATGAAGCTCGTACAGGTTCTCTATCACCAGAGCATGTTTGTATGTTAAAAGATCAGAGAATTACAGCAGATAATGTATCCATAGAAACAGCATGTGATGTTTTCAGCGATGTATACTCCACAGGGACACACATAGCGTGTCTTATGCCACGACTAAAGAAATGTGCCGAGTTCAACAATCTAATGCTGCAGAGAGAAAACCAAGAAATTCTAAGTCTGCATGCTGTTGATACAGTTGATGGTGTCATTCTTAATCGCAACCTAGTAGCAAAGATGAGTGAACGACTCAGTGAACTCAAGTCAGATGTTTCACACACATCTGGCCTAGAAGCTGTTCTCACACTTTATAAGAATGCACGTATCATGCTTCAGCGTAATCTAGATGTAGAACGAGACATGGTAAACGGTGCCATGGGAAACATCACTGACTTTGTCTACAATGTTCAGAAGACATATATCAAGACACTTGTAGTTCACTTTGACAACATGGAACAGCCTGTACACATAGAACATACCTGCATAAAATTCCAGGTATTTAAGGATATCTATGTAAACAGGAAACAGTTTCCATTATGTGTTGCATTTGCTGAATCCATTCACAAATCTCAGGGTTTGAGTTTGGATTCAGCAATGGTGGACATAGGTACAGACATTTTCAAGGATGACATGAGCTACGTGGCACTTTCATGTGTCCGCAGCCTTTCTGGGTTGCACATTATAACTCTAGCACCTCAGAAAATACGAGCTGACAAACGATGTATTCTTGAGTATAACAGGTTATGTACTCTATATCAGCCACAAATGCCTTTAATGTCACTGCCTACATATCTGGCTGCCTCACATCATTCAGTCAAATCTACAGGTGTCAAAAAACATCCACAAGCTTCCAGAAGTGATTCAGCTCAAAAGAGTTCAACAAAGGCCACAACTTCAAATAAACATTCACAGCCAGCAATTTGTCAGAAATCTGTTGGTGTAGCTGCTGTACCAGTCTTTGACAACAGCACTAGAGTGAACTGCTATGCTAACTCAGCTATGCAAGTTTTTCTACACATGCCACACTTTGTGCAGGCAATATCTGCTTCACAGGACAATTCCCTATCAAATGCGTTGAAGCAGATTGTCAACAAGACTTCTGACCAGTCTAACAATGTACAGTCACTAACACCACTACGACAGGTGCTAGGTACATATGACGGATGTAGTACATTTGCTGCTGACATACAGCAAGACACTAGTGAGTTTATGATGGCTGTCATAAACAACCTGGATGAAGATGGTACCCCAATGTGGCAGTACTTCACAGTATCATATGTAACCAAATATGTATGTGTTTCATGTGGCCATTCACAGCGTGAAACCACAGAAGACATGCTGTGGATTACTCTTTTTGTCCCTCAAACCAAAAGAGACAAATTTCGACAGCTATTCACCAATGCTCAATGTGGTCACAGCTGTACAAGGTGTGAAGTCAGATGCACTCAGTCCATATGTCTTAGGAGTTCATCTCAATATCTGTTGCTTATCTTGCACAGGTTTGACTCCAACGGGCTCAGAGTTGACACTCCTATCACAGATTACACAGCTGGTAGAATAATCTTCAACCAATCAGTGTTTTACACTCACAGTATAATCTATCACCATGACCAATCCATGCATTCTGGCCATTACACCTGCTTACTTAGGTACAGAACTTGATGGGTAGAGTGTGACGACTCTACAAGCAGTTTTAAACAGAGACTGCCACGACACTTAAAGAATGCATATCTTCTAATATTGAAGAATTATGATGACCTTCATATTTCAGAAGAATAGGATAAAATATGTTGCATTGCTCAAATTACTAATTTGTGACAGGAACAGTCGTAGGTCAGTACAATTGTGACCAATCTACAACTCTCAATAAACCATTGCATTTCAACAAAATGCTATACTGGCAGACACATTTCATGCACTATGACATCTAAGATCTTGTGTGGATCAGTGACAACATGGAACTTGTTGTAATGGCTTCAATTGGCACCAACAGTATTCACAGTCACTAGAGAAACCATGCTTACATGTCTATCAAAGACTGTACATGTCAAAACAGAGGCCTTACTGCTCTCCTCTTCTGTACATATCTTTTATTGTTACTGTATCATACCCATACATAACAACAAGTTGCTGCCAGTTTGAAATTGTTACTCTCTCCTGATAAAGACAAGTTCTCAATTACCATCGTAAATAACTGAACAACACTTGTCCCATTCACCAAACAGTGCACTCTGTCACAAGTTGTCTATCAACACTTGTTTTTCTCTATTGGCTTTTGACATGTAGACAACAACATCATTCATTCACCATGCAACAGTGTAGAACGATGCCTCCTTTATTTGTAATACTGATACTGTACATATGTAAAACTAGCAGCCTTTATTGTTAATGCAAGAAGTTGAATGAAGCAACTGTAAATACTGAACAATTGCATCATATTATTAACTGACTTTGCCATGACTTTGTAATTACTTGTACATAATATTTACATTCTTATTGCACCTTGCCATTGTTACTAACTACTTTCATAGTTCTACTAAAAGTATTAGTATAAGAGTAAAGTACAAATGAATGTTTAACATATAATTCAGCACTATACTGATTATGTTAAATTAACCATATCTTTGATAAAAAAAAAGCATACCATACACATTTTTTTAACTTACTAGTTAAGAGTTAACATAGAAGCCAATGTAACAATTAAAAAATGTTTTTGTTCCTGTAAGAATATTCAATTGTTTTGTACTTGTCACATATGTAATTCTAACCTATGTTAACAATGTTGACAATTGTAAATCAGACACTGTTACTGATCACAACGCACTTCATACCTGTTCCTGACAATATTTATGATCGCCTCTATTGAGGGGTCAGATGGGAATTTTCCATATGCGCCTAGTCAGTGACATATCATTAAATGCCAGTAATCGAATGCCTCTGAAATCAGATTTTTTAATATTCTATTATTTAAACACTTAGCATATGGTTTTTCGCCCACCCCAGGAACATCCCACATTATCAGTCACACAACAACAACTAAACACTTCTGTATCATGTGTGTAATCACTGTTTAGAAGCTACTGACATACCTTTATTAGCATAGCACACAAGTAATGGACTACACATAATTAGGACATGCAACTACTTAAAAAATACTTAATATTCTTAACCAAAGTCTCTTCAAGTTCAGTAGCAAATATATAATGTAGAGCCACAGGTTCAGCTTGAGTATCACAAGTTCAGGAGGAATGTCAGAAAGCACTTCTTAACACAAAGAGTAGTGAACACTTAAACATCACTGTAAACACAAAACACCTAATTAAAGACAGTGACCACCTAGTAAAGAACCAGGTATATGCATAGAAGGCAGATAACAACCCCGCCAGCAAAAGATGGGAGAACACTGCAGGGATAGCAAACACCTAAACTCAAGATGTGTACCATGTAAAACAATCACAATAAATAGAACAAATTACCTTCTTATGCTACCTTTTTTCTATACTTTATTATAATATCACATATTTGCTTCAATTCATATAATCCAGTTGCTATAAATGTGACACATTTACATATATTCCAAGCAATGATTACACACATACAAGGATTGTATTGTTAGACTGATTTTGTAAAAAAAATACAGTCTTAATTGGTCCTTTTTTCAGTTTAACGAATTGGCAATAAATCTTTTAAAATCATAACCACCTGTGTTGAGTCTTTACTTAAAATAGCATAACGACATTAGAACATAAGTGTTGTCTTTATTAAGCATGCAAATCAACTGCAACAAATAGTGCCACAACTATATCTCCATGAATTTCTTTGGTTGCTATGCTGTCCACTCAGTATCACAACATAGGCAATGATGTGGCACATTGCATGTCACACTTTCCATAATTTCTAAGAGTGTACAAAAGTCAGCAATGTACTTACTTTTCCTGTGCCTATACAGTCATCATTTAGTAATTACTGTACCAAGGTGCCACACATCAGCACCCAACAGTACGCAGCTGTGACTATACACTTAGGATGCAGTCACTGCTATGTCTACTTCAAGTCCCTGTCTAAGCTTCTGCAACTCCCAACTGTGGTAACTTAACTATACCTACAATTACAGAGGTGTGCCATAGATCTCCAGTCCAGTATGGTTCCTATAGATAACCAGTCATAATGCAGTACAAATATCAGGAGGCACAGCAGCTCTAGCTGCCTAAATCCATGCAAATGCTAACAAAGGTAACTATAGTTTCCCCTGTAATCAGTCATGTGTGGCATTGGCATACAAATAGTCACCTGTGTTGTGTATGTGCACTGACATGTACCTACCCTGACTTGTGATCTGTATCTCCACTTACAAAGTACTACCTACTGTCACATTTGTAGACACATTGCCTGCCTGAATCCATTCAAATGGCAACTGTGCTAACTGGACTATTCCTGTAATCAGAGACTGTACAACTGATGTACATTCCCTATCATTTCCTGTAGCTGTTTACTCAGGATGCAGCAAGTGCTATGAAAAAGCAATCCCCCATCACACTGTTTACCTCCATGTTTATTCCTATTCTGTATTGTCAACCCAGTGTACAATATGTGGACTAGGTATTCATACATTGACTTACAGATCTCCTGTAATTCCTAACTAAGTTAACTACCATGTACCACACTTACATCTGCTGTCAGTCTACAGTCAGACTGCAGTACCTGGTCTAGAAAGCTGTGTGACATTCTACCTAGCACATGCAGTTGTGAATGTACAGTCAGTATCAGTAACAGGTATGCATGTGTAAATTGTCTGTGTAAAGCCATAGAAATCCTAACTGTGCTAAGTGGTGTGTATCAACAATTACAGACCTGTACCATTGATGCTGCTTGCCTCATTCTTGCTGTGCATCGATACTCATGATGCAGTACAAACTTTGGGGGAGGGGGTATTATCTGTGTCAGCCAACACAGACACTGAGTGTCCTAACTTGAGTGTCCCTGAAATCACTGATGTCTACCATTGATGTCCATACCTTCAGCTCTTCTGTGGGTCTCTACTAAGGATCCAGTACCTGGTGTTGCAGTTTGAAGAGACATTACCTGGCTGAAGTCATTCAAGTGACAACAATGCTAACTACACTACCTGTAATCAGGAAGTTGTACAACTGATCTGCATCACCCTTCTTTGCCTCAGTGTCTTCACTTAACATACTGCAAGTCTATAACTGTTCCTGTTACCATGGTTCTCCCCCCCCACTTCCATGTGTGTCTGTCTCTCTGTGTTCAACTGTTGCTCAGGAGGAATATGTGCCACATGATGTCTTCACATATACTAAAATAGTGGCATCAAACAGAAATGTAAATGTATATGGTAGCACAAATAAAAACAGAAAGATAAACAATTCTGAAAAATACTGAATCTAATAGAGTGACATTAGTGCAGAGCCCTTCGGGCACCATGCTCCTCCACCACAAAACACTAACATCAACAGTACTGAAATATACTAAATGTGAAACAGCAGCGGGAGCACGGGGCCTACCAAGCACACACTCCAACACACAAAAATAAAAATATACAGTACTGTAAAATACAAAATGTACTAGTGATAGGAGCGCAGGACCCTTCGGGCCCTGTGCTCCCACCACGTAATGCAGCAGGGGTTGAGGGGTGCAAAGTGGGGGTTAACCCTAACATTGAATTTCCTCGCTTTTGTCACTGTGGTACAACCCTAACTGATGCAGTAAACGGAGTTATTTGCCTCTAATTTCCCTTGTTTTTGAGAATAATAATGAGAAATAGTAATGCAGCGGTGGGAGCGTGGGGCCCTCCCACCACATTATACAGCGGCGGAAGCCCATTATACAGTGGCGGAAGCCCACCACATAATTACCCTTGTTTTTGAGAATAATAATGAGAAATAGTGAATATAATGTAGCGGCCCCGCACTCCCGCCACATAATGCAGCAGCGGGAGCACGATACAGTTTCATTAAAAGCACTCTGGATTGAACAGTGGTAGTGCTGGGTTGTGTTTAAGGGTGTAACGCTGATACTACAGCTTTCTTTATGGAACTGGCATCACTTTTAGCCTCATTCTTATCACCTCCTCTGATTCATGAAGGGGATTGGAATGTTTCTTTCACGCAAGACTTGGACAAGATGGGTAGAACCTCTGTGGACTTGTCTCCGGCTCAGCACTCCGTATGGGGTATGATTGATTCATTGGGGTTATGCAACCCATGGATCATTCTACATTCTCAAGACAGGGAATATACATTTTATTCCATAGTTCATGGATCAAATTAATGTACTGACTATTTTCTTCTTAGTCAGAGTATCCTTACTGGAGTGTTGGGTTGTGAGATAGCCTCCAGAGTAATATCTGATCATTCTTTAGTCTGCCTCAATCTCTCCCTGTTGTCCAATGTCCAGAAAGATACTTCCTGGAAATTGAACAACCAGATGAAGCCATTGTTACTAGAATAAAGGAGCAGATAGAGGTTTTTACCTCTCAGAATGCTGACTCAGTGCACAAAGGTGATATGGAACGGTGTGCCTTTAAATTTTTTTTTGCAGGAGGAGTTTATTCATTTAGCTTCACAGAGGAAGAGACTTAGGGAAAAGGATGCTGCTAACTTGTTAAATTGTATTAGAGAATGGGAGATGTCCCTGAGCCCTCATACCACAGAGGTCTTTAGACACAAATTGCTGTCCCTGTGCGATAAGTATGCTGAACTTTTAAGGGAAAAGGCAGAATATTCTATTTTTAAAACCCACACCCAGTGCATAGACAAGCATAGAAAGTAGGCTATTTTCTGACTCTATATCTTCAAAAACAGGAGATGTCCCACTTAATTCCCTCTATTAAATCTGAGATGGATGGCTCTCTTAAAACTATGCCAAGGGATATTACAGGTGAATTTGAATCATACTACAAAACATTTTATGGGTCCCTGTCAGAACCTCCTTCCCCTGCTAGTATTATGGATTATTTGGAGTCTATCCCTCTTCCCACTATCTCCAGCATTCATAAGGCCTTGTTAATGGAACCTCTCACCCCACAGGAAATATTAGTCACAAATAATACTTTGTCTCCAGACAAGGTTCTGTGCCCTGATGGCTTCACCCCCAATTTTTATAAATTATTTGCCAAAGAACTCACCCCTTTATTACACTGCCTTTTCCTTTATTTATTTGATTTTGGCATCTCCAATAACACCCTGTTAAAAGCCTTGATTGTTCTAATTCCTAAGCCTGGTAAAGCCTTGGATAGGGAAACTAGCTATCACCCCATATCCTTATTGAACAATGACATTAAAATTTTATCCAAAATTCTGGTTTCTATGATCAATGTAGTTTGGGCTCATTTTATCAGCCCAGAACAAGTAAGTTTTGTGCTCGTCCATTCTTCTGTTGACCACTTGCGTAAGATTTCTCCTCATCCAGGGATTTCAAAATTCCTTCTGCCTTGGTCTCCCTGGATGCAGAGAAAGCTTTCAATAGGTTTAATTGGGCCTTTCTGTTCCTTACCCTGGACAAATTTGGTTTTTCACCATCATTTCTTAGCTGGATTAAGATTTTATATTCCTGTCCTAGTGCCAGAATTTACTGTAAAAGTGTATTTTCATAAATATTGCCGCTCTTTTCTGCCACTAGGCAGGGGTGTCCTTTATCCCCCCTTTTATTTAATTTATATTTAGAACCCCTGCTTCTGAAAGTTAAATGTAATCCAGCCTTGACCAGGGTAACAGTTGGTTCCTGGAACCTGCAAGATTTCGGTTTATGCAGATGATATTCTGCTTCATGTATCCCATCCTAAAACTGGCATCCTGGCTGCACTTGTCACTATTTGGGACTATAGCTCACTTTCCAATTATAAGCTTAATTTAGATAAATCATCCATTATGCCCCTGAACTCTGTTGTTTTCAAGTCAGCCATTACCGATCTTGGACTTTTGTGGGCCCCCAAACAGATTAAATATCTTGGTATAACTCTTGCTCAAAGTACTACTCATCTTAAACAGTTTAATCTGGATGATCTGGTTGTTACCTTATAACAGAATTTTCAGAGATGGAAATCCCTACCATTAACTCTCTGGGGGAGAATAAATACAATTAAAATGAATATTCTCCCTTGTTTATTTTACCCACTCAACATGCTTAATGTGTGGTTACCTCTTTCGTGCTTTAAGCATATTCATCAACTCATCTCTGGATTTATCTGGGCAGGTAAGAGTCCCAGGAAAGCATAAAATAAGCTTCCTGCCCCTAAAACTCTTGATGGTTTGCGACTTCCCCACTTCACCACATATTACTCCGCTAGTCACGCTAGTTTTTTCAGTGGTCTTACTCGAGACAGGAGAATCCTGCTCCTGTATATTTCCCTATATGGCTGGAGTTAGAAAAGGGACAGATTAATAAGGCTGTTATATCCCCTTCTGCTTTACTGTTCACTCCTCCTAAAGATCTGTCTACAAGTTTACGAGATTCTGTAGTCGGTATCTCTGTTCATGTTCACTCACAATTGTGTACATTGTTGAAGGATAAGCATTATAAGAATATGTCCTAACCTGTCTTCTATAATGTTAACTTTAAAGTGGGTCAGGATAGCTCTGACTGATACATGGTTGCCTTGATTAGCAAATACAAAGGTCTGTGACCTGCTCCACAATGGGGTGCTACTTTCCTGTCAGGACATTATAGAATCTTTCCAGTTGGATAACAGAGCTGTTTTTAAGGTTTACTGGTTATGTCATGCCTTACTCCTCTGGTTCGGTTTTATGCCATAGGATGTTAATTTTTTCAAATCCCATTCATATGTGTATGAGCATTTAACCTGGTCACATGTAGTCTCCAATTTGTACTCCCTTTAAGTTTCTAAACTATTTACTTCACTTACCAGAGAATCACCACATTGGAATACAGTGTTTCCACATTAGGAGTTTAATTGGCATAAAATTTGGCAGCATCTCTATACCTACACTTCTCAAGACAAGTTTAGCCTTATGCAATTTTATATTTTGAACAATTTATATTACACGACCTCTAAGTTAGTCAAAATGGGCAAGCTGCACTCCTCTTCAAGTACGCAGTGCAGACTGGAGGAAGGCATATTGTTGCACATTTTTGGAGACCACACTAAAGTAGTTCCTTTATGGAACTTAACTAAGTCTAGGGCTGGCCCTCTTTTGGGTATAGAAGAACACTTTCTCCCAGAAAGTTTTATACCTGGAGACTGCAGTGTAGCAGGGATCTGAGAGAGGTGATACTTTATGTTCTTAATCTCTTTATCAGTTAAAAAAGTAGTCCTCCACCATTGGCTTGATCAGACTTCTATCTCATACCAGAAATGGTTGCAAGAATTCCTCCATAATCTCCAGGTTGAAAAGATGATTGCCAGCCTTCGGAGCAGACTTTCATCCTTTAATAAGAAAAGAAGAAGTTACATACCTTGTGTTCCATATAAAGCTACCTGGAATGTTGCTAACTTTTAGTTCAGTCTCTCTTATTTTAATTTTTCCTTATTTGTTTGTCCTAGCCACATTGGTCATGGTGTTGCTTACTATACTACTTTTTATCAGGATAAAGTTCTCCCTACTCGAGCCCTGATAAAGTGTCTTTTTCTCTAGGTTTTGGTTGATCTACTCTACCTGAAGGTTGGGAGGGTGGGTGAGGGAGGAGGATTTTTACTGTAATTGTATCCTTTTTTCCTTGCATATTTGTTATCATTGTGTCTGTATCGAATGTTGCTCTGTGATGTCTTTTTTATGAATGCAATAAAGCATATTCAATTTAAAAAAAAAAAAAATAACAGCCTGCTTTGGCCCTGCACCATCTGATCATGGGTGTAATGCTAAGTGGGAAGGGTTACCATGCCTATTTAAGCATGCCTGAGAGTGGGAAAAAGGAATGTCAGGTTGGTAGTGATTGAGAAAGCAGGAGTTAGTATGTGGACCATGTTTTGTTTTTTATTTTATACATTTTATTAAACATCTTATAATAACATCAAGAATATATCGCACATTCACTACATAAACTCCAGCAGAAACAAGGAACATGCATAAAAATTTACTAATTGTACATATATTATTAACATATGCCTCAGAGAATAAACTCAGATTTTGTAACAAGCAAGGCTTAACTTTGCTTAATATAAATGATCTCAGAACTATGCATTAACTGTATTCAGTCTGTTAGTTCTTACTTCAAGCTGATCCGGAAATTGCTTCCATATGTTATCAAATGTACCCAGTCAGAATAGCATTTCCATAATATCAATGAATCAATAATTTTTATTTATCTGGAATAGCTCCATTGAGCAAGCTTATTTTCAAGGTGGTCCTAGATGGACACTAACAGAAAAACATTTCATTACATACATTGGTACAATGAGCATAACATTACACAATACAACCAGATAAGATCTTAAATAGTGGAAGATACAGAACAGTGGAGGAGTATATAGAAGATTCCATATAGCATGTCTACTTGATAAAAAATCCAATAAAGGCTGCAATCAAATAGGTATACAGATGCAAGTGCTTTACAGGTGGTGGTACACCATACAGGTATCCCAAGGGACAGCCATAAGGGCTATAAAGTAACAAAAGGAGAAAAACAGGTTATGAATAGCAAATACATTTCTCCTGTATAAAGAGGTCCAATAAGGATTTGAAGGTCTGAAGATAGATAATGGTAATAAGTTTTCGAGAGCATTGGAGGTTATTCCATAAAGCAGAAAGAGCATGGCTATCTGCAAATTTGCCATATCTGGACCATACTGTAGGTACCTCTAATAGTATAGAATAGTATCTCCTCAATGAATAGGCACAGTGTGTACACTTGAAGAATTCCATGATATAAGGAGGGAGTCTATTTAAGATAGCTCTGTAAGGACATAATGTGGCATTTTTATGTTTGCTTGCACACATGTGTAAGCAACATAGTGCCACCATACGAGTTTTCATAGGTGTGGCACCCCCGCTTCCAATGCCCTAATTGTTTTTGCAGACGCAGCAGCAGGGCACCAATGAATTTCCCAGCTGTCAATGACAGCAGTATAGATGCAGTGGCGTACAGTTGAAATAGAAAGACCACTTCAATCTGCGGTGGTAACATGTAGGCAATTTGCATACTGCCGTACAGTCAGCAGTATGCAAATTGTCTACACGTCACCAGTTTAGCAGTCATTCTCTTTCAGCTGTTTGCCACTGCATCTACCTGCATGATGCATGCCCCCATTTGCTGTGTGCTGAGGGGGGTGCCCAATCTCCCTCTGTACATGCACACTCCCCCCCAAGCACACTGTATGTTCAATGGGGTACCCAATCCCTGTCATCTCCAGTGCTCCCCCAAAAAGCAAACTTCAAGGTGCCACACTAGGAGCCAACCCCAGCTTGGCAAAAGTCCTGCATCTTCATGTGCTCCCATGCACACTGTATGGCCAACAGGGGTGCCCAATCTCCCATTGGCTCCTCTGCCCCCCAAACAAACTTCCAGGTGCCATGCTGGGAACCCACCCCAGTGTGGCAAAAGTCCTGTGTTGTCTTTTTTAAAAAAATTCTGTAACAAAAGAAAACAGCCCCTCGTTGACTCTCTTGCCCCCAACCCACACCCACTTTCTGTGTACCCCACCTCCCCACAACCCCCTCACTCCACACTTACCTCCAGAGCCTGGCATGACAATCTTTGGTGGACCGGGAACACGTCTGTGCTCTTCAAAGCCAACTGCAAACTGAAGAAATGCTGGTAAGCTGTATAATAGCATAAATAGGGTTTTTTTCAACTTTGGTTCATATCTCAGTCATTTTTTTGAATTTATGCACCACATTTTCAACCTGGGGTTCTTGGGACCCCATCTCATGAATTCAGTCACTGTCATCTACTTATTCAGTCCCGAAAGGTGGTTCTGCGCAGTGACCATGCAATCACCTTTCGGGAATGATTAACAAAAAGACAGTGTCACAGTTCATGAGGTAGGCCCCCCAAAACCCTATGTTGAAAATTTGGTTGAAAGATTCCCAAAAATGACTGTTTTACGAGCAGTAGGAGGAGGCAGTTAGGAGGCAGTACAGTGCGGTGGGTTAAGGCTCTGAGCTACAGATCTGGAGACCTGGGTTAGAATCCCACAGCCACCTAGTTGCATACTGTGTGATCCTGAGCAAGTCACTTAACTTCCTTGTGCTTCCAGGTCGCATCTGGAAACAAGCTTTGGCTTAGTGTGCTACTCCTGGTTAAACAATGTTCCCTTTCCCTTATGAGTGAGCATTGCGCAGTTCCTACACACACTTGTAAATTCAAGAATTTTTAATATTTTCACTTCAGATTTCCAACATTGCCATTTTACCACACCTCCTTATGAACAGTACAGTTTTCATTCTTCACATCTTACCCAAAATGTGTTTTCGCACATGTAGCTCACAATGGCACAGTCAGTGTGTGAAATCAATGTTCAGGGCAGATTAAGAAAATCACAGTGACACTGTTCATGAGCAGAGGTTTTAAAATGGCTATGTTGAAAATTTGGTGACAAAAGTCCATAAAATGACTGTGTTACAAGAGTGCATTGCACAGTTTCCATGCACCGTTGTAAGTTCACAAATTTGTAATATTTTCAGCCCAGATTTTCAACATTGGCATTTTTCCACACCTCCTTATGAACAGGACAGCTGTCATTTTTCACACCCTGGCCGAAATGTGTTTTTGCACTTCCGGCAGTCAGTCACAGGCATTGAGGTGCGCCTTGGACCCTTTGGCCCCAAAGTTCACCCCATTCTCCTATACTGCACCCATTTCAGCATGTTTTCTTATGGAATGAGGTGACTGTAAAGCCCAAACACCCCAAGGCACACCTCAACACTTGTCAGTGTCTGCAAGGTAGGGTGAGCTGAAATGTCATAACCGTCCTGGGCGATGGCCCAAAGCCACACCCCAATGCCTGTCCATCTCTGCAGTGTGGGGGTTGAGTTGGCATCAGTTCAGTACTTCACTGCCATTCCTACACTGTATCTGTATAACTCCTGCACTTCCACTGCTAATGCCAGCAAGCAAACATTCGGCATTGACAAATGCTTGTTTAACCATCTGTTGTGAAGTAAGTGTCAGCCAAGTTGAGCATAAGGAGCACAATGGTGAGTTCTGAAGGGGGTGTTACTAATGAACCTTTGTGCTCTGTGGTAGAGTGCAATCAATTTACTGAGGGCTGTTTTAGAACAGTGACTGTAAATGAAATCTGCATAATCGATAAGTGGAAGAAAAGTGGTCTGGACTAGTGCTTAATCCTAAAGAAGAGTCCTAGCCTCTTTTTTTAGTTTCTTAGAGAGTTCCTCAATGTGTACTATGAATGATAGCTGACAATCAAGCCAGAACACCAGATATTTAAATTTGTCCACTACCTCGAGCAATTCACCTAGGAGAGTCGCTATCTGGAAGGTAGGGCCGGTGGTAGAGGTACTTGCTGCATGGGGGGGGGGTAAAGAAACTTAACCTTCATTTTTTTAATGTTTAATAACAATTTGAGCTGGAAAAGGTTGTGTTGGAGCTGGTAGAAGTCATGTTGCAGGTCTGCATAGGCAAGCTTGAGGGAGGGCCTGGAAACATATAGTTCTGTGTCATCAGCAAAGAGATGCATGTTAGCCATCCTAACATTAGTGTCGATCTTGTGTAAATTACAAACAGTAAGGGCCCAAGTATGGATCCCTGGGATACTCCTCTGGGCAGAGTTTTGAGAGGGCAGAGTTCACCTTGCACCTTGACTTGATGTCTGTAAGATAACATGAGAACCATTGCATGGTGAAAGCATCTAGACTGATGTCCTTTAGCTTGTGTAGAAGTAATGTGTGATTTAAAACAGTGCTTCAGGAAGCACATCTGCCTTGACAGTGGCAGGGATAGAATAGCGAATGTGCATTACCACTACCCCTGTAGCTCTCCAGGCAACTGGGAGGGAGTCACAGGCAACTGGGAGGGAGTCACAGGCAGACAGGAGGGAGTGAAGTAGCTGAAAGCGAGGTGCCTGGCTGAGCTGCTGCTGTGGTGGAAAGGCTAAGGCACTCCCATCCAGAGCAGAGGAGACCCAGGGACCTGGATTCTGTTCCCAAGTTTCTGAGTAGTGAATTGTCTTTTTATTTTTGTTTTATTTTTGTTAATGCTCAATCCCCCCCATGGTTCTCCCCATCCCTGAGGTCCACCCCCAACCCCATGGAGATGATTATATTGAAGTCGGCGGGTGCATGGGGCTCAGCCCCCTGCAAAAACCCAAATTTTAGTTTTTCATTTCACCACGGTAGCAGCCCTCCATGTGTGTTTGGACCACTACCATTGGTGCTATTGTTGAGTATGGCTTTCGTACTACGTGATTTTAGTGCATGGTTCTTGACCGTGCTGTTGTTATGGGCAGTATTTGAATCTAGTGCCCTATAAAACTAGTCGACTGTTTTTGTAATGGTCACTGAGACTGAGTCCAGTAATGAGGAAGTCATAACTTGTAGTGCCAATACACTGTTACTGTTATTTAAACCATCCACCAAGAGGACAAATGTGGTGATGGTCATTTTAGGCAATCTGCGAAGGGAGATCCACTCCAAAGGTTGGATGAGTTGTGATTATCCTTCAGACTTTCAATACACCTCTGTAAGAGAAGCAGGGATTTTTAACAACCATATAGCTGTTCTCTGAGCTTTTGAACTATGTTTGTATAGCCTGCATAGACAGAAAGACCCCTGAAATACTGCCTGCCAGGTGTGGCATTCTCCAGCTATGATGTAAGGAATCATTAACTTATCATTCAGCCTCAGATGCTGCAGTGAGAAGAAGTTCTAGTGTACCAGTAACCTTCAGTATTCCATTGCAGCCCCCCTAAGTATGTTCCCTCAGATACCACGTTAGCAACAAGATGCATTGTTATTGTGGAATATGTCGAATGTATAATACTACCATCTCTGATAAAGGTTCTACCAACTTCTCCAGTAGAGTTGTGCCCCCTGACAAATAGTGCCAGATGAGAGTAGCTGTGTATTTTATGTGGAAGAACGCAGTCTGCTGCTTGACCCACCCATTATATGTGAATATTCATTCTATGGGCTTTGTGTGTTAAAATAATGTGTCTCTCCTTGTTGCTTCCTATGCCTGTGGTCCCCCAAATCTACACTTTACAGAATCATGGCTGGCCCCCTCTGTTGTGACTGATAGCCCCAAGTGTCCTGAAGAACCTGGGGTCAGAGGGATTACAATGTGGAACCCAGACAGGGACACTGTGCATGAATTCCCATAACAGAGCACCCTAAAGATTTTCAGTTGTTATTACAACTGTGAAGTCTCAAACTATGAAGACATTTGAATTTAGTGCCTGGAGAGGAACATGCCAGTTTTAAGTTAATCATCAGTTGCACGTGAACTGTCTGAGGGAGACAGTGTGTCTCCCCTAAAGCCTAATTAATATATTGTTCAGTACTTGACAAGGTCAGAAAAAGGCATGAAGCCCCATAGAACTACAACCATCAGTTGAATGTGTGAGGCCATACCTCATTTTGTTGTTTTGGAAATTTACCTCTACATAAAGTGCAACCTGGGTGTTCAGTAATGCTTCAGGAACTTTTAAATTTGGAAAACTAGACTGCTTAAGAAGAAGAAGAAGAATCTGTATTTATATAGCGCTTTTCATACAACCAAAGCGCTTTACAAGCAATGCTAGACTGGTAGTGAAGTGACTGAATGTGTGGTGGCGGCCATATCGCACATCATCACCCACACACAGCCTGGGTAATTTCTCCCTGTCTTTGGGGATGGTAGGCACTAGTGTAGTGACTGCAAACTGATCCAGTTGCTGAGTTGAGGGGTTTACTTGAAAAGTGTACAAGGACTGGTACACTTTCTAACTTGAAAGTGTGTGAGGATTGTGATATATTGATAACAGGAGGGATCAGGCTCACTAACCCAAGACCCCTTTGAAAATGAAGTCAATGTAAACGTACAGTATCTGATATTTTTGTGAAGGTGGGTATTCCTGGCATTGTTGCTATAAAAATCATGAGCAATTCTGCTCAAAAGTTACCTGCCAAGTGCTGCTGACAGGATTCAGATCACTATTGTGAGACACTATATGTTTGGGGCCCTCAAGGCAGCCTCAGAGCTGTCTCTTAAAGGAACAGTTTAGATATTTCAAACCACTGACTGAAGTGCATACAGAATATCGTCATTTCCTGTGCTGTGATATCAGTTGTCATAACATTTATAAAAGTATTCTGTTACTTCAAAAAATATACTTACTGTAAGATATCGCACAACTGGGTGTGCATAAAGTACACAATAATACACAACAGGGTGTGTGTTTGTTGAAAAATGTCTCCACACTTGTATGTGTTGTTAGGCATGAGGTGTAGCTGAGTGCCTGTAAACCCCAAGATATGTGAGTATATTCCTCAATGACTGCAACTCTTTAAGTTATTGCCCTTTTAAAATAACTATATTTTAAAAACAAAAGACAACGTATAGTAATGATTTGCAGGTGTGTGGTCATTGGGTGAGTTACACATTCAAACTGAACATTTAGAAAGCAGGATTTTATTTAGCTGTTTTATAAATGAGATTGACATGCCATCTGCTTTCGGGTAAGGCACAAGGAGCAGTCAGATTAATCCCCACCCAGAGGAAGAGCATCAATCCAGCATGATGCACATCCTCGGATTAAATTATTTCACTTATAAAATAGGTAAAAAGCAACCAAACTCCAAAATAAAAGACATTTTACTGATTTGTGTGACATACTGTACTTATAAATTGTCCCAGGACAGATATCCCTCAATTTACCTCTCAGAAGTATTCTGTACTGCTTAGAAAAGCCATTGTTCCACAGTTTACACTGTGAAATTAAAGCAGACATTCATACTAATTTAGGATGATCAATTAACAGTGGACAGATGCTCAAAAGGGCTATTTCCCAAGATGTGCCAAGCTTGCAGTGTAATGCTTTCCCTAGAGTTTATATTGTATCCCGCATGTTGTCAAGCTCTAGGACATGTTCAGTTTACTACTCGGTTTAACCTAAAGGGTATTTGCAGCAATATAAATCATACAAACATACAAAATATAAAGTATACAATATTCATATAACACATGTAGTACTATATACAGTACATGTTGATATTTCTATCAATCACTTTACTGCATAAATATAAACCTAATACTAACTAGCATACACTACTATCTTCAGATATACCATCGTTCTTTGTTTTTTGGTTTTTGTGCAAGCAAGAAATTAGCAAGTAAGATTTGGTAGTGCTATTACAAAATCACCATTAAAGGGACACTATCAACCCTCTGAGGCCTAAAACTGTCCCAAGTTTAAAAAACACATTTTATGATTGTTCACATTATATAATAACTACTGACACAGCTGGTAGTTTGATTCTGATTCCATTTTTCTTTTAAAAAGTGAAAAATTGACTGCTCACCATGCTGGTGTTACCACACTAAAACATGTTTGTTTAAATGTTTTGATCAATTCCCACTGCATCTTTTCTGAACCTAGGAACACCCCCAACACAGTCTAGACACTCATTGTGCAATGGGAGTAGAGGAGACTATTGTATCATGAGTAACTGCACAGTTTGAGGGTGTTTCTAATGTTTAGAAAGTGAGCAATAAGAGTAGCACAACAACCTGAAGCAAAACAATGCTGGGTATAACTATACATTACCATGCATTTCAGTTCAACTAAGCAAGGATGCAGATAAAACAACCAGCAACATCAATGAATTTTAGAGAAGGCAAGCAATCATAAAATGTAGAAATAATATGATGCAAAAAAAGGCTGTCCTCTTGGTGGATGGTTTAAATATATATATATATATATATATATATATATATATATATATATATATACATGGACATTACAATATATGCCATAAGCAAATAATCATATATATATATATATATATATATATCTAGGATACATGATGGGCAGGAGTGTGATATGAAAATATTTTCACTCCTGAAGAGTGACCTCTGGATATGCATGAGTGGCAAAATCATGAGTGCTAGTATCCAGAGGTCACTCTGCAGGAGTGAAAATATTTTCCATAGCACATGACTGCACAATATGTGTAGAGATGCAGCTAATTTAAAATCCACCAGTGAAGTGAACGCGAAGTGGCCACTTCGTGTTGGCACTTTGCTACGCGGAGTGCCCCATAGGAAAGGCTCACTTCACCTTGTTATTATTACTTCACATTGTCATTCTGCCATAAACATGAAGTAAGGTGGAGTGACAATAATATTGGCAGCATCCCACCCACACAGTCACCAGAATGAATGTGCATCCCCAAAATGCTACTGTCTTGTGTCCAGAAAATTCCCCAGCGTTGATGAAGTGAAATGAGAGCGTAACAAGAAATGCAGTCTCCCAGAATTAATGGTGCCATGCAAACGCACAGACAGATTAAGATTGTGCTGCACACTCAAGGGATGCATATGAAAAGGCACAACAACACCTAACCTGTGCTCACAAGTCACAAATCCAAATCTGGAAAAGAATACATTTTGCCAGTTGGGGGATTAGTGCATGGCAGTAACAATCCACTACTAGTAAAGATACCACAAAACAGTATAAAAAATTCATGCAGGTGTGGTGGATAGCAGGTTCACATTGCTGCAATTATTCTGTAACACAATAAAAGGTGTCTGTTTTAATGGCACGCACTGCACACACACTCACACACACTCAAGTAATGCATAGCAAATTGAAAACCTTTAGTAATATAACCAAATGTTTTAAACAGACAAATTGTACACTGCTGCACCACAACACTCAGCCAAAAAAGTCAAGAATTACTGAAAATATTACTGTGTGTACACTAACACAGTTATACAAGAAAAATATAACCAAAACAGAAAGACTGCCTTTTCTCCCAGTTAATCTACCTACACCACAAATATGCCTTCCCCCAAAGCACACTTCAAAGTACACAGACTGACTGTTCTAAATTAACATTCAAAATCAACACACAACAATAAACACTCGATGATATGAGCACAGAAGGGTTTCCTACAATTGATGTACTAAATTTTGAGCAAAAAATATTACTCAAAAAGGCATTTTAAACAGCATTTAGAGGTTCTGAATTGCAGAGCTCTGAGAGCAAACTGTCTCCAGCTACCACTGCACACACATTACCCAGGCCAGAACTAGGGCTGTGCCGAACAATCTAGAACCCCTGTGACCTGCAATCCCATGAATAACTGCAACATTTCATTTGGAGCTCAATTACAGGGCAAAGTGAGGTGAATTACATTGATTTCAATGTAATTCGCCTTAAAATTGGTGGAGAAGTGGTTTGGGGAAGGCGAAATAACACAAAGTCATTGGTTTCAATGGAGTTCGCATTCCTCATTATGAAGTGAAGTACTCCGCTTCACATTGTGGAGTTCTCCGAGGATTCTGTGTTACTTAGTGAATCACTTCACAGAGCAATTTTTTTTTTTTTTAGTCTTTGGTAACTGAGTAAGGCCCACTAGGCACAAGTGCCTGTTTTCAGGGGTGACCTAGGGCCTCTTCGCCCACCACTACTTACAGTACTGTAACTCACATGCTGTATGGGAAGGAATGCGAATGCCTATGGCTGTACTTCCCCGACGATCTGTAGCACAAAACTCCCTGACGTGATCGTGAATTGTGATTTGTGACTGCATTTGTGACCATGATGATAAAGAATGTGAGTCGGTGTTGATGATTTGAGATAAACATTATGGAACTATAATGGGAATGCAAATGCCTATGGCTGTACTTCTCCGATGAGCAGTAGCAAAAACTCCCTGACTTAAAAACGCTCATTAATGAGTACAATGGTGGGGTGGTGAAGCCTGGAGAGATACTACAAAACATAATTACAATACATCCAAGTAACTAGTCAAAAAATTTGTGTTGTGATTCGTGACATGATCGTGAGTTGTGATTTGTGACTGCATTTGTGACCGTGATAATGAAGAACATGATTTGTATCATGAGTGACTCGTGATGATGGTCCTGACTTAAAAATGCATACTAATGAGTACAATGTTCATGCAGAATTATGGACCACACCTGTCCAGTACTCTGAAGGAAAGCCAAAGAAACAACTGTGACTTAAGTTACAGATGGAGATTGGGCCCTAAAGAGATGCAAATACACAGACAGATTAAGATTGCACTGCGCACTGAAGAGATACAGACACAAAGGCACAACACCTAACCAGTGCTCACCACCAGAAATTCAAATCTGGAAAAGAATACCTTTGCCGGTTGTGGGGGGCACGATGGTGGGGGGCAGTGTACTGCACTGCTGCAGTAACAGTTACTAGTACTAGTACCAGCAAAGATACCAGTAAAGATACCACAAAGAAGTACAAAAATCACACAGCTGCAGTGGATAGCAGGATCTCAGTGCTGAAATTATTATGTGGCACAATAAAAGGTGTCTGATTTGTGACGTACGTCACACACATACACACACACTAAGTAATGCATAGCAAATTGAAAACTTCAATAATATAACCACATATTTTAAACAAACTAAAATTATGCACTGCTACACCACAACAATCAGCAAAAAAATGGCAAGAATTATTGAAAATATTACTGTGTGTACATTGACACATTTATACAAGAAAAATATCACCAAAACAGAAAACAGTCTTCTTCTCCTAGTTAATCTACCTACACCACAGATATGCCCCTCCCCACAGCACTCTTCCACTGTCTCTCAGTACACAGACTGAATGTTGTACATTAACATTCAATATCCACACACAAACAAGAAACGCTCGATGATATGAGCACAGGAGGGTTTCCTATAATCAATGAACCAAAGTTTCAGCAAAAAAAATGACTCAAAAAGGCTTTTTTAGCAGCTTTTAGAAGGGCTGAATCTCAGAGAGCTCTCTGAGCAGATTGTCTCCTAGAGCTTCCTACACACACTACCCCAAACTTAGGCTGTGCAGAACAATCTAGAGCCCATGTGACCTGAAATCCCATGAATCACTGCAACATTGGCCTTTGGAGCTTAAAGACAAGGTGAAGTACATTGTTTTCAATGTACTTCACCTTAAGGATGGTGGAGTAGTGGTTTTGGAAGGCGGAGTAACGGAAAGTCATTGTTTTCAATGGACTTCGCATTAACAATTATAACGTGAAGTACTACACCTCACGTTGGGGAGCACTCCACAAATTCACCTTCACTCCGCGATTCACTTCACAGAGCGAATTGAGGCCACTTCACCCATCTCTAATCGTGTTTGCAATTTAAACAATAAGGGTTCAAGCTTTTCTGTAATCTTTTATTTTATTGTTGTGCTTTGTGGTGCTGTGTGTTGGTAGGCTGAGTGAATGGGCATGAATGGATTTTGAATGTGGGCTGTGATTGGTGGTTCTGTTTGTGTGTGAATTGTCATTAGTTGGTGGTTACTTCACTGTGCTTTGTGATTGGTTATTTTGTCAGAGAGGGTGGGACTTCATCGGGAGCTCGGACACAGAGCAGGGTTATTGCTGCTTTGCTCAGTATACTGTATTTACACATCTGTTTGTATATATTTTGCAGTTTTTGGAACATTTTTGTATGCCATTTATTATGCTTACATTATTTAAAGTTTATTTTCCACAGTCCATTTCAGGGGTTCCAGCCAGTAACATCGTGGGATGAAATACCGCGGTCAAAAATAAAGTGGCAATAACATTGCCACTCACAATGTCTGCAGCACGTGACGTCGAGGGATGTAACAGTGCATGCCAGTGCACATTCAGGCAGTAAACACAGCCTGCTACATGGAGACACCACACAGCATAGCAGCAGCAGGAACCTGAGCATAAGAACAGCACAGGGGTGCCTGAGTAGGGAGCAGTCCATGGAACCCCATTCCATTGTGGTGTTATTGTCCACCCCCCAACCTGCCCATACCCCTCAGTCCTGTCCCATGGGCTCCAGGTGCAGCCATAGCCTCTGCCTGCTTTCCCATGCCTAGTACGACCTGTGCGTTTTGTGTCCTCTGTTCCATAGGGTGACATACTAAACCATGTTCCCCCTGTTGTCTGCCCTGCAGAGTTCTAGCATAGCACCCTTTCTGCTGCCTTGCTGTAGGGCCTGCCTGGGGTGGGCATTACACTACCTCCAGTGTGCCCCTCTGCTTGCGGTCCCAGTATTGGTGCCTGGCAGCAGATACTCCTGCTCAGTCCCCAACATGCATCCATATACCGGAGTGCTGTGGCTGTGCACAGCAGATCAGTATGCATAATTGTTATCCAGCTTTATTTTATGCCTCACAATATTATGGTCCACGATGTTTTGACAGCGATATTATTTCCACAATATTTAGTCCGCGATGTTAGTAGCCGGAACCATTTCAGGGACTGACAGTGTTGTGGCTTCTAGGATCAGTTTTGCTTCTACAAGGCAGTTTCAGTTTTACATTCCGATTTGATTACAGTAAGTTTGTTTGATACATTTTGAAAATATATCAACACAACTTTATTATGTCTTCTCTGCAGTTAGGTTTGCAACAGCAAACTAAGTAATTGTGAAGTGCACAGTGCTTCTTTGTTATGTGGACCTTCTGCATTGCGGTGCTACTGAGATTTAGAATCAGAACACAGCACTTGTGGGTGCTTTGTACAAGGCAGCTTCTGGCTGGTGCTACTGAGATTCAGAATCAGAATACAGCACTTGTGGGTGCTTTGTACTTGGTTTATTTACTTGGTTTGATGGACAAAATAAAGTTGTTACCTATCAAGATTGTCCTCCACATGTGTGGACCATTTACCCTAATTTTAATTTAATAACCATTTGTCAAGTTTATTTAAAAAAAATTAAAATAGTTTGCAAATCAACAATATCTTGTGGCAATGTACAGTACAAGTCACATTAAAGTGTTCCTCCAATGAGCTGTTTTAGCATTTCTGACCGAGTTGCGTAAGTGTTGCTGGATCCAGCACAAAGCCCTGCACAAACTGTTTCTTAAGAGTTAAGACTCAGTTTTGCATTTCATTGTGATTGGACTACAGATGCAGTCCAAATGAGTTTCAAAAACATTTTACAAACATTGCTCTTGAGCGAGATATGCACTGAAAAATAATGTAGCATGAGCTGCCAGTGCTTTACCAACTGTAAAAAGTAATTCTAAACCAACTCATTGGTGGAACAGTTTAATGCGACTTGTACTGTATTCCATTACCTAGGTGTTCTGATAGTGAAAAAATTGTGTGTTTTATTTGTGTTCGCTTTTTTAACTTCCAGTTGTTTATTGTGCAGCCTAGCCACAATTCTTAAGGTGAAATAAGTTATACCACATTGTTTCATCAGTACAGGTGATTGCAAAATTTTGAATAATTGTAAAAGATCACCTCTAGTTCTTCCCTGTTTGAGGGAATACAAACCAGTTTTCTGGAGTCTAGTAGCATAATCAAAATGGATGAGATAAAGAAGAAGTTTAGTAGCCCTATGCTGAATTTGTTCTATTCTATTTATATCAGAAACCAAATATGGACTCCAAAAGGGAGAATCATAATCTGTATATGGCCTGACATGTGACCTATACAGGGTCATAAAACATTGTTCTGATTTAGAAATGAATGTACAGTTAATCCTGTGATGAAGAGCATTAGTTTGATTGGCTATTATGTTACAATGCGATGATGAAGAAAGTTTATTGTTTACTAATATTTGATGCCCTGATAATAGTATTATTTTGAAGGCATGTTTGTTTAGAGTTATTTTTTCCCATGTGTAACACTGCACATTTTGTGACGTTGAAGTACATTTTATTTGTATATGCCCAGTGTTCTATTGATGCAAGGTCAGATAGTAATGTTTTTTTGTTGGTCTCATTATTAACAATACCTCCTAGTTTCGTATCATCGGTGAATTGGATAAAGCACCGTTTACTCTGACCCTCTGAGTGCGATTACTCAACCAACTACTTATTCATGAAACTATAGATGATGAAAAACCTAGATGTCTAAGTTTCTTGATCAAGAAGACATGTGGCACTTTGTCAAAAGCTTTACTGTAGTCCAGGAGGATAACGTCAGTAGGGATGTTAGAGTCAAGGTTTGCACTAATATAATTATAAAATGAGAGCAGATTTGTGGTGCAGGAAAAGCCTGAATAAAACTCATGCTAAACTGTATCTATTATGTTCAAAGTTTTCATTTCTGTTTCTAGAAGTGATTTGATTATTTTTTCCATTAGTTTGCATGCGATTGAAGTAAGGCTAATTGTGTGGTCATTTTCTACTTTTGAGTGAGAACCTTGTTTAAAGATAGGAGTTACTCTGGCAGTCAACCAGTCAGATGGAACTTTGGATTTGTGAAGGGATTTATTAAAAATAATTGTTAGTGGTAGGGTAATGGTTTCTTTTGTTCCTAAAAGAAATTTGGAACTAATATTATCAGGGCCAGGACTTACTGATTGTTTTAATGTTTCTAATACTTCCTGAGTGTCATTTAGTGAAACCTTATAAACTGTACAACTAGAAAAATGTGTATTAGGTGGTATTAAAGGCACATCTTGTACAAAAACTGAGGAAAACATATTTGCTTAATACAGTAGCTATTTCTATATCTGAGGTAATTATTGTATTGTTTATATTTAGTGGACCAATTATTTTATTTCTTTTTTACTATTTAAATAGGAGTACAGAGTTTTATATGAATCTTTGGTATGTGCGATTTGAAATTCTAAATTACGTTTTGCAAGTATGATCTGTTTTTTAAATATCTTAACCGATTCCCTATATTTGGTTAATATTTCATTTTTTTGATTAATAGGAAATTTTTTTAGTAATGAAATAGTTTTTGTTTTCATGTGATTTGTTTTTTAATAGATCCTTTAAACCAGGGGGGAGTTTTTCCATTAGTGTCATATTTATTTTTTGGTTTTAATAAGTCCCATGCTTCTTTGGTACTGAGTGGACAAAGAATATCTTCCCATTTAAGAGCACCTAGATGCTGGTTTATTTTATGGAAGTCAGTCCTGTCATGTTGCTTGATTTTAAGTTTATTGATTATAGGATGTTGATGAAGTGGAATAGTGAGAAATATAGACATGTTATCACTATTACCAAGAGGGTCAGATACTTATAAATCAGTTAAGGGGACCTCTAAGTTTGTTATAACAAGATCTAGGATGTTGTTTCCCCGGGTAGGTTCCCTGACAAATTGATATAAGCCTAAATCAATAATAGCTGTGAGGAATTGTTCATCATATTGATTTGAACCCGTTAAAGTCCCCCAATTTATAGTGGGAAGGTTGAAATCTCCCAGTATTAGGACTGAACCTTTATATGTTATGTGAGAGATTTCATCAACTAACTGTATAGTTTGGGTAATATCTGCAGAGGGTGGGTGATAACAGGTCTCAATCAATATTTGTGAGAGTCCTTAGGTTGAATATACACCTATACACTCTCTGACTGAACATTTACTGGTGATTCAAAAGAAGGGATGTCCTCTCTAACATAGAGGCTAACCCCACTGCCTTTCCTTTTATCCATTCTATTTTTAAAGTAATGTTTAAATCCAGGAATTTCAACTATCCATTTTTTATCAGAGTTACCCCAAGTTTCTGTTATGGCTATTAGACCCAGATCAGGGAACTTGTGGTTTTGGTGTCCTTCAATGCAGCATACAAACACTTACAATATTGATACAACATTGTTTAACATGTGGGTAATAATTGAGATGTTTAAGAGAGAAGGAGGCAGTGAGGATAGATACAGCTGAAACGGGAGGACTTGGCACAGTGGAGATAAAGCAAGTTGACATCAGCACAGTATGTATATTTGTAATTTATTTTAACTGTTCTGATGTCAGCTTCATTCATCACACTCCCATGGAAATAGCACCAGTTATCATCATGCTGGAGCACCTACCCCTATTGTATAAAAAAAAAATATATATACTGTATATATATATATATATATATATATATATATATATATATATTATTGCAAAAAAAACATTGTTAATGCATCGGTTAGGGTAGTAAAAGAAGTAGGGAAATGAGATGTTAGGGGTTCCAAACCTAAAACCTCCCCCCACACCCAATTCTACCACCCCATCCCCACCCTCCATGGACCAACAGATGTCGGGGTGTGCCTTGAGACCATCAGCCCTAATGCTCACCCCATTCCATGCACAAGGAAGCTAGCATGGTACAGCATAAAAGAATGGGATGAGCATTAGGATCAGTGACCTCAAGGCACACCCCAACACCTGTTGGTCCCTGGAGGTGAGGGTGGGGTGGGGTGGTAGGGTTGGGTGGGGTGTTAGGGTTGGAAACCCCTAATGCTTCATTTCCCTACTTTTGTTGCTTTAACCCAAACTAATGCATTAATGAACTTTTTTGCAATGAATTTCCTTACTTTTTGAGAAAGTGTAATCATACCCTGATATGGTTGTGGGAGCCCAGGGCCCTCTGGGCCTTGTGTTCCCATCAGCCTATAATGTGTTGTGGATGCACAGGACCCTCATGCATTCATACTGTAATTGTCCCTGATTTTCATGTGGGAGTGCAGAGACCAATCTAACCATAAGGGTAGGGACATTGTAATTAACCCTCATCTCCCTGTAGGAGCACAGGGCCCGGAGGGCCCTTCACTTCCATCACTACATAATGGTATCCATATGAGTGAGTGCAGGACCAGTAACTCTCATCTCCCTGTGGGAGTGGCCAGTACTGTATAGTGGAGGGCCCTGCACTCTCCTTACTGCATAATGGTATCCATATGTGGGAGTGCAGAGCTCTATGCCATTCATTCTCATCTATCCATAACTGTAGAGATAGAGCACAGAGTTACAGACATTCTAAGTAACCCTTGTGCTACAAATGGCACAATATCACAGTAACCATAAGGACTTTGGGAAAAATTTCACCTCAGTTATAATCAAGGCCTAGCAACCTGCTTCATTGCTTAGTACACCATAGGTGTACTAAGCTGTGTTTGGCAAAAAATCCATATCTCGACACATTTTCAAAATATAGCCACCGAAAGGTACCGCACCCACCACAATGTTATCCTAAGGGAAATTTCTAAACTTCTGAATGTTATAAGTGTGGAAGCAATGTAAATTTTATCACCAAACCAGCAAAAGTGACATCTGTGGGACAACCCCTTTGCACCCTGCAAATTCCAACCAGAAATTCCTAATTGTTTCTTTGCAGAGAAGTGACAAAGAAATGTAAACTTTAAATACCCTTTTTAGTGAGGAGTCAAAATGGTGAAAATGGACTACGGGCAGGGCTATCTGGTCCCACAACTCCTAATTCTTTTTTGCAATATAGGAAAGGATTTTGGCACCTCATGAAAAGGGAATCGACTGATGAAAAGGGATTTTGACAGCTCACAAAAAGGGATGGGGGGTTGTCAGACCAGATGGCCCTGCTGGTAATCCCTTTTCACCAGATGAAATTCCCTTTTTGTGAGGCAACAAGAGGCCACATAAAACTAAGGGAAAGGCAAAGAACAGTTAAGGACATCCAAATAAACAAAATACATACTTGGATGTCTCCAGAAGACAACCCTGGGCAAAGTTAAAACATTTTGTTTGGGCTTAAAAGAAAAAACAAGATGGTGGCAGACGAAAAGGGAATTTTTCTGATGAAAAGGGATTCTATGGATCCCATTTTGTGAGCTGTCAAAATCCCTTTTTGTCAGTCCTAAATCCCTTTTTGTACCATGCAGCAATCCAAAAGACTGAACTGAGCATGCTCAGAATCCAAAATGTCAAAATTTAATAACTTTGGAACGGATTAATAGTTTTTCACCAAACCAATTATGGCTTGTTCTTTGGGTCAAGCTCTTTCTACCCTGAATTTGCACACCAGAATTCCAAATGGTGTGACCACAGTTTGATGAGGAAAAAACAGCCAGAAAAGGTGAATGTTAGCATTTTTTCACTATGCGCAGCACGAAATCCATAAACTTGATCAAAACAAAACAGAGTACATCAAGAGATCTACCCCACTGCACAACGCATACCAAATTTTGTGCAAATCTGTTGAATGGCTGCAAAGTTATTAAAGTGCAAAATTTGAGATTTAACATTAAACTGCTTACTTAACACTAACTATAATGGCACTACTGCACCACTAATTATATATATATATATATATATATATATATATATATAAACATATATTTTCTAGGGGCTTGGTTGCACCCCTATATTAGGATTAAGTCTGCACTTCTATATTAAACTGAACATTTTGGATTTTAATAACTTTGAAAGCATTCAAATGATTACCATGATATTTTGCATGCACCATCAAGAACGAAAGCTCTCTTGATGTGGCAAGTTTTGTTCCAGTCAGATATATATGGGTATGGAGCTATGGAGTGTCAAAAAATGTGTCAATTGCCATTTTTTGTTAAATTTTTTGTCACACCGCTGCACAAAAATTGTGTGTAATTTTGGTGTGAAATTTTAGGCTATATACAGTAGGTCTTGAGTCACAGTGGTGCCTTTTGAAGGTCTGGAAAAAAAATATTAATCTGTTCCACAGTTATTGAAGTTCAAAGTTTCATATTATTTCCTATGGAAAAAGTTAGATGTGAGGCTCAAAACAGGATTCTTAAACACAAATCCAGAATCCTGTTTCACAAACATGGGATCTTTTGATGCAAATGTGGAATCTTTTTTCATGCTGGTGCCATCTTCTTTTCAGTTAGCGATGGCAACAAACTTAAATTACTAAAAAAAATAGGGAGCTTTTAGAAACACCAAAAATTGTGTTTCCTAAGCTTGTAGGATCGGATTCTGGGGGTCAATGTTTTGATTACTTAGAAGTTTGCTTTTTTTAGCTGTGAAAATCCTTTTTCGCAAAGTACAGAAATCTTATGCCATGAAAAAGAATTATTTTTTTGCAATTTGCAAAAAAAGGATTTTCTTTTACTGCAAATTGTGAGAAAATCAAATGCACAAAAGGATTCTTTTTTGCAATTTGTGAAAAATGATTTTTAAGACAGATGTTTCTTTGTCACTGCACAGCCTCAGGTACAAAATGATATGTTATTTTTTTTGTCTGAAATTTTCAGGTGACAAAGGCCTTGCACCAGAGATGTGCCTTTTGTTGGTTTGGTGAAAATATATTATTTGGCTACGGAGTTCTGCGGGATTAAATTTTGCTTTGTTTTCTATAGGATAACATTGTAATGGGAGGTTCACCCAGTCATTTTTTTATCACTCTGCTATAAAGATATGGTTTGTAATTTTGTCTTGAAAATTTTAGGGTTCAAAGGCCTTTTCCTACCAATGTGCCTTTTGCTGGTTTCATGAAAATATGTTAATTTGATGTTGAGTTACACAGGTCTCAGATTTTCCTGTATTTTCTATAGGATCACATTGCATGCCAGGTGCTTCTTTGGATCTGCACACTACAGGATGGGCCCTGTGTTCCCACAGGCAAAGAAGGGTATCACTATACTATCTCAAAAATTATGCATGGATGGGAATGCAGTGCTCCTATATGCAAGTATGGATACCATTAAGGAACGCTGTGAGCACAGGGCCCAAAGGTGCCTTCGCTACCACAGAAAAGTAGGGATATGATTACAATATCTCAGAAATTATGGATGAATGGTACTCTGCATTCCCACATGCAAATATGAATGCCATTTTGGAGTGATGGGAGTGCAGGCCTTATGCATATATAACAGTAGCAGGGCCTGGGGGGGGGCTCTGTGCTCCCCACATGCATATACAGAAAGGATTATACAGTGAGGGGAGTGCAGGGCCCTTTTGGCCCTGCACTCCTACAGGGAAATAAGAATACAATTAGAGTCTCTACAAATTTCTGGATGGTTAAGAGTGAAGGGATCAGAGGCAAATAAACTTTCTCAAAAAGTAAGGAAATTCGCTGCAAAAAACTACGTTAATGCACCATTAGGGTTACTGTGACATAAGTAGGGAAATGTAGTCTTAGGGTTCCCAACCCTAAGACCCCACCCCCAAGACCCCACCACCATTCTCAGTTTCCAACCCTAACACTCCACTCCCACCCTGCATGCAGGATTAGGAATGGGGGTGTGCCTTAGGGTTGTGAACATGAATGCTAACCCCATTCTCCTATACTGTACCCATCTCAGCTTACTAGCATTAGGATTCACAAGGCCCAAGGCACAGCTCCCATGCCTTTTCCTGTATGCAGAGTGGGGGTGGGGTGTTAGAGTTGGAAACTGAGGGTGGGGGTGGGGTCTTAGGTTTGGGAAACCTAATACCACTTTACCCTACTTTTGTCACAGTAATCCTAATGGTGCATTAACAAAGTTTTTACAGATATATTTATATATATATAATATAGTGGCATGGTAGTGCCACTATAGTTAGGGTTGAGTACCCCATTTAAGGTTAAACTCTGAAATTTGGCAGCTTAATAACTTTGTCACCGTAAGATGGATTTGCCTGAAATTTAGCATGCATGGAGCGGTACCATAGATCTCTGGATCTGCTAAGTTTTGTAACAGTCAGATATATGGTTGCAGATCTACATAGCGCCGAAGAATGTGGTAATTACGCATTCTTGCGCATTCTTTGCTTATGCCTACAGGTTGCGTGACCAGTCCAAAACCTTCAGTAAACATGCAGTCAGTGTCCCCAATGTGCCTTTCAAAGATTTTGTGAAAAAATATTAAACGGTTCAAAAGTTATTCATAAAACAAGTTTCCCATTATAGTCAATGGGAAAAGTTAACAAAAAGTTCAACAGTGTTGCAAATGCAGTTTTTAGTGTTGCAAATGACCCCTGTAGTGTCGCAAATCTGCCATCTTGTTTTCAGTTGGTGGTCACAGAAATGCTTGGCATTTAAATTTGGGACCCTCTAGGGATGCAATTCTTGCTCGTTCACCTAGTCGAGTCCTGAGGATGCTAGCCTATGTCTTTTTGTGGGTTAAACACCCAGAAATATGTTTTGAAATTTTTGTAAACAGTAGTGTCTAGAGTAGTGTCACACATGCGACACTTTTTGTGATTTTTTATGAAAGTGTCGCAAATCACAACACTACTTACGACACTATGCCCAAAAAAATAGGAAATCTTTGCCACCCTGCTAAAAAAGAACAGTTTGGTCTTTTGGGCTGAAATTTGGAGGGAAGAAAGCCAAGATCCCACAGATGTGCCTTTTGGTAGTTTGGTGACCAAATATTAGAGGGCTGCAAAGTTATGTCACTCCGAAGTTGATGATTTTGACCATAGGCTAACATTATGGCATTCGCCTCACCTTTTGGGGCCCGTAATACGGACTTCTCATCAGAAAAATGCTTAGCCCCCCACTAGGGGGCTAAGTGCAAAACTAGCCAGGAAAGTCATAAACTATATGACATTTTAATTTTTTTTATACATCGTACGGTTCCTGAGATATAAGCAATTTAGTATTCCAAGTGTTAATTTTCTGTTCCGAGGCCCATTGTCCCCTGAATCCCCCCAGGAATGATGGGCACTACAACTGTTTACTTGTTGGTTGCTCATTGGCAAATTTATTTATGGCACAAGGAATATATTTACACCCATAGATTTCATAAATTCATAATTCAAATCGACACAACTTTAAATCTTTCTGGTTCTGGCCTCTGTCCTTCTTCTGGTCCTTCTTCCAATTCTTGACTTTCAGGGCCTGGACACTGTCAATCTGTCCCCCCACTTCCACACCAGAACCAGGCTGGTTCCACTTACCTGGGCTTTCACCCTCCATGCCTAGACACTTCTGAATCTGGCGCCTGGATCTATCCCCCTCCCGCTTTACCGCCATGTCTGGGTTCCTTGCCCCCAGTCCGTGTATCCACCCCTTCCTTCCCCTCCTACTCCCCCTTTTCCTTTCTTCCCACTCCCCATGGGCATCCTTACCCCCTCCCTACCAGGAGACTCTGATCTAGCCTCCTGGCATGATGCTGCCTCCCCGCAGTGGCACATTGGCCCAATGACCAGGGCCCCAGGGCACTCCCTTGCCCTCCATTCCTTCCCATTCTGCCAATCCAAAACTCCCATCACCTTCCTTAATAAGGGTGGGAGTGTGGGAAAAAATTCCCAGCAAAAGAGGGGGTGCTGCCTGAGTCCTGACCTAATATACTACTACAGGCCCCTGGCCAGAACCCCCTTTGGGCTCTGCCCTCCCAGTCAATCCATGGGGCTCTGGCATGCCCATGTCATATTACCTTCTCTAGTCCTGATGATGTCACCAGCTCCACCCCTTCTGTCCCCTCTGCTCATCCCCCTTCCCCTCCTCCTCCTCCTGGGCCTCTTCATATCAGGGACCATTGGACAACCTGGCTTGCCTTTTAGTGGCAATCCCCATTGTCCCCTGAATCCCCTCAGGAATGATGGATACTACAACAGTTCACTTGTTGGTTGCTCATTGGTAAATTTATTTATGGCACAAGGAATATATTTACACCCATAGATTTCATAAATTCATAATTCAAATTCACACAACATTTCTTTAAATCTTTCTGGTTCCAGCCTCCGTCCTTCTTCTGGTCCTTCCTCCAATTCTTGACTTTTAGGACCCGGACACTGTCAATCTGGCCCCCCACCTCCACACCAGAGCCAGGCCGGTTCCACTTACCTGGGCTTTCACCCTCCATGCCTAGACACTTCTGAATCCGGCACCTGGATCAATCCCCCTCCCTGCTTTACAGCCACATCTGGGTTCCTTGCCCCCAGTCCGTGTATCCACCCCCTTCCTTCCCCTCCCACTCCCCCTTTTCCTTTCTTTCCACTCTCCATAGGCATCCTTACCCCTCCCTACCAGGAGACTCTGACCTAGCCACCTGGCACGATGCTGCCTCCCTGCAGCGCACACCGCCCTATGCCCAGGGCCCCAGGACACCCATTCCCTCCATTCCTTCTCATTCTGCCAATCCAAAACTCCCATCACCATCCTTAATAAGGGTGGAGGGTGGAAAAAATCCAGCAAAAGAGGGGTACTACCTGAGTCCTGGCCTAATATACTACTACAGGCCCCTGGTCAGAACCCCTTGGGCTCTGCCCCCAGCCAATCCATGGGCTCTGGCATGCCCTGTCATATTACCTTCTCTCTTGTCCTGGTGATGTCACCAGCTCCACCCTTCTGTCCCTCTGCTCATCCCCCCCTCCTCCTCCTGGGCCTCTTCCTATCAGGGATTATTGGACAACCTGGCTTGCCTTTTAGTGGCAATCCCCATTGTCCCCTGAATCCCCTCAGGAATAATGGATGCTACAACAGTTTACTTGTTGGTTGCTCATTGGTAAATTTATTTATGGCATAAGGAATATATTTACACCCATAGATTTCATAAATTCATAATTCAAATCCACACAACATTTCTTTAAATCTTCCTGGTTCCAGCCTCTGTTCTTCTTCTGGTCCTTCTTCCAATTCTTGACTTTCAGGGCCCGAACACTGTGATTCTGGCCCCCCCCTCCACACCCGAACCAGGCCGGTTCCACTTACTAGGGCTTTCACCCTTCAGGCCCGGACACTTCTGAATCCGGCACCTGGACCTATCCCCCTCCCTGCTTTACCACCATGTCTGGGTTCCTTGCCCCCAGCCCATGTATCCTACCCCTCCCTCTTCTTCCCCCCCTCCCCCTTTTTCTTTCTTCCACTGCCACTCTTCTAGCTTGTGATGGATGGAGGGGCTCCCCCCTTGTGGGCTAGTATCTCGGACCTTACTTGACTATCTGGCTCACTAGCTCCCCAATCGGCCTTAGGAATGGGCATATGCCAAACTCCGATAGGTGGACCCCGTCTGACCTGTACACCGCAGGCTGGTCAAAAGAAATGTCCTTATGCTGCAGGTGCACTCCTCCCATTTTGATCACTGCCCTGGTCACCCTCCTATTCAAGCACTTCCTGATCTTCTTGATCAGCCGGACATCCTGCACCCCCTCCAAACCCTCTGTGATATGATATCGGACCAGCCAATTATCACCCTTGGCCACCATCCCTTCAAAGTTTCTAAATCCCCCATGATGTTCTGCCCCAATGCCTCCCATGGCAGGCCACCCAAATCGTTGACCCCAGGTGTATAAAAAGGCAATCCACCATGCCCCATTGCAGTTTTAAATCCTTCATCAAAGGCATGAGCTGTGCCCACCTCATTCCTCTAATGCCTTTCCTCAGCACCCTGGTGTGACCAGTGTTATATCTCAACTCTGCTCCTCTGGAGGTGATGGCCGCAAATCTTTCATCCCAGTATACGAAGGAATGCCCCACTATCCAGATTTTCCTCTTGGAACTTGCCATGGAAGACAAAATAAATAGTGTTAGTTGCTGTTGTCACTACCTCACATACCTCCTATAGCAGCTGGGCTTCCAGCACTCCACCTTCTGCACCTCCACCACTGCAGCCCCATTTTCTGCTGCCTCTGTGGCTGCCCCAATCTGGAATGAATGTGGGGCAAATTTAGTTGGATCTTCTCTGAGGAACATCAGAGCCTTCTTGAGTACTGCCCCCACCTGAAACCCCATGACCAGGGAGCCATCCCCATGTCAGAACAGAACTCCCCTGGCCCTCCCCCAAGAACTCTCGTATACCTCCAGTGCATTCACGGCACAGCTGGTGGACTGTGGTTGCCTCACCAGTGACACCTGGGTCCTCCTTTCCACCTGGTCTGTCTTAGACCTGCTCAGAGTAATGACCACCCCATTGTGTCCCCATAGGATGTCCTCATGCTGTAAAGCCTGCCTGGCAGCTGCTATCCATGTGGCCACCACCTCCCCCCACCCGGAATGCCCCAGCTGCCATAACTGCAAACACAGCCCGGAATAGTACCTCCTCTTGGGCCCATGTGCATACTCTCTGGGTTTCCCCTAATACCTTTTCAAGCAATTCCACTCTTATGGGTTGCCTCCTGTCCACCCTTGCTTCTTGACCCCTTTGTCCCCCAGACACCATGCGTTTTATCATTCTGCTGGCCCCTACATCAAGCCAGAACCTGTCTTGGCATACCCAACTGATGCCTGCCAAGTGCATGACCATGGTGGTGTGGGCCAGCCCTTCTTCCCACGTCTCCACCATGAACCTCCATACCTGCTCCTCCAGAGCTGGTTTGGCCCCATCCCACCCGGACTTCCTTCTGAAGTCTTGAAACTTTGTCCATCCTGCTTCGTATGCCCTCAATGTGTTAGCTGCCCAAGATCCCCGGTACAGTGCCCTGGCTGTGTCCCTCCAACCTCCCACATCCAGTCCGGGATCCTCCTGTGTGGCGCTGCCTTAGGCCTCAGCTCCTGAAACCTGTTGAGCTGTAAATGGGAAAGACTGTCCACTTCGTTCTTCAGCCCCTCAATGTGCTGTGCTTTGAAAGATATGTTCAACTGCAACCCTAACAAAACCAGTCACCTGAGCAGCTTTCCCACCCTCTCTGTCCTCCCTCCTTGCCTATTAACGACTTCCACCACCCATTTGTTATCGCACCAAAACAAGATGCACTTCCCCTACATCCTATCTCCCCACACCTCCAGAGCTACCAATATTGGGAAGATCTCCAAAAAGGTGATATCCTTCAGTACGCCCCCTTTCCCCCATGCAGCTGGCCATGGCTCTGACATCCATTCTCCTTGGAAGTATGCCCCCATTCCCAGGGTGCCAGAGGCATCTGTGAAGAGTACCAAGTCCACATTCTTTTCCCATTCCTCCTGCCAGAATGTCACCCCATTGTAGCTGTTGAGGAACTCTTCCCATACCTGGAAGTCCTCCCACATGCCCCTTGACACATCCACCCAGTGGTGCAGCAGCCGAGCCTTCCCCATTGCCCTTCCTAGCCTCCTTTTAAATGCTCTGCCTGGGCTGTTGGCCTTGCATACAAAATTAAGGTGCCCCAGTAGTTGCTGTATTTGTACCAGTGGCACCCTCCGCTGCCCCATCATTTGGGTTAGCAGGCCCCTAAGGTATGCCACCTTGTGCCTCAGAAGCTGAAAACAGCCCTCCCTGGTGTCCACCTCTATCCCCAGGAATTCCAACTTATGGGCGGGGCCCTCCATCATACCCTGTGCCAATGGTATACCCACCTGTCAGCACATTGCCTTAAAATCCCACAACATCCCCTGCACTTCCGCCCTGAATTCCCAAATGAGGAGGAAATCATCCAGGTAGTGCACTACCCTACTGTGCCCATACTGGGCCCCAAATACCCAGTGCACCCAGATGTTGAATGCTTCAAAGGTGGAACATGCCACTGAGCACCCCATAGGCATGGCCTTATCGAAATACACGCCACTTTGAAACTGAAAACCCAAAAGGTCCCAATCCTCGAGCCAGATGGGTAGCAGCAAAAACATTGATTCTATGTCCATCTTCACCAGCCATGCCCCCTCAATGGCCTTAATCAGCTCTATCACTTGTTCCAGCAAGGCATACGACACTACCCTAAGATGATCAGGTATGCTCTCATTTACCGATGAGCCCTCGGGGTAGGATAAGTGATGGACTAAGCAGAATTCCCCTGCCACCTTCTTGGGGACAATACCCAAAGAGGAGACCCAGAAATGCTCATGGGGGGCCCTCAATGGGCCCTCAACTCTACCCGCCCTGATCTCTTTCTCTATCTTGGCCCCTACTATTTCCTCTTTCTTCTTCACCAACCCTAGATTCTTGGCCCACATCCCTGTCCTCCCTCCTTGAAACCCCAGAGGGAAGCCCGCCTGGAAATCCACCCTGAGCAGCTCCACTGCCTCCCTGTCTGGGTAGTCTGAGTCCTCCTCTGCCACTGCCAAGGATGGGGATGCATGCCAGCATGTCCCCCATCGCCCTTCCCGATGTGCCTTAAAGCCATCCTCCCGGGAGCATAGTGTTGTCTTCTTGGCCTCCACCCAGCCCCTGCCCCTCAGGCCCCCAAAAGGCTGTTCATGGTTCTGCCCCATGCTGCCCCACTCTGCTCGTCTTTGCTGCAGCAGAGACCAGATGCACACCCCCGCACCTGGAGCAAACATGCCGGAACTTACAATTGCCCCATGTACAGGTGGCCTTCTTGTACTCCCAACATGCCCTGCCCACCATGGAAGTTGCGGCCTGCCTTGCTTGTTCACCCCGGCCCCCCATCTCCTGAGATAGAGTCTTTACCCACAATTCCCAGTGGGTACAGTCCCTCCTCAGATCCCCTTTTGCCGCCATCCTCTTTCGAAATGCCTTATCATACTTGAGCCAGCAATACCAGACCTTGGCCTTGTACGTATCCCTGATAATTGACATGTACGTCAGTAGGGGGATGGCGAGCGCCGGTTGTTTCTCCAGCACCAGCGCACTGTATATGATGAACCCCCCTTGTCAACTTTCAATGGTCTTTCTTTTGTAATTTGCTTCTTCTGTTTTGTGGCCAACCACCGCCAAAGCCACCACCATTTCTGACTTACCTACTGACTCCTTCTGTTCATATTTCATGGCCGTGTCCTCATCCACCAGCCCAAAAATGACCACATACTCCCCCTTCCAGATTTTTCCTTTGATTGAGACTGGGACATGGCCCCCGATCGAACAGCCTGGAGGCCCATTGTACAACTTTTTGGCTGCCGTCTTGGCTCCCCCACCCTTTTCCATCCCAGCCCCTTTGCTTTTTAGGGTCTGCACAGCCTGTTCCATCTTGCCAATCCCTGCGTCACCCATATGCTCCAGTAGCTCTCTAAGTATGCTTTCAGGCCATTCTCATCTGAGAGATCTACGTCCTTCTTACCCCCATCTAGGCTCCCATCATTCGGCTCTGGTGCGGGCAGCGGTGCAGGGATAGGTGCGGGGTGTGGGGCTTCCTGCTTGGGTCTCTTGCCCCCTTTTCCCCTGCCTGTGCACTCTTCTTGCTCCTTCCTCTTTTTCTGCTCCTCCTCCTCCACCTCCCTTTGCTTCACCACTGCCACCAGTTCCGACATGTGGCCCATCAATTTGGATACCTCCTGCATCAACTTCTCACTGGACAGCTGGGCTCGCTTGGGTGCCATGGTGTTCCTATGCCACTATGATCAGCAGAACGAGACACAACATTCAACCATACACATCAACCACAAGGCCCCTCTCCTTTTCTTTTTTTATAGTGCCCCCCGAGTTGACACCCGACTGAGTGGCCCTGTCACTGCTTGTAATTCTCTATTTTCCTCCTTCTGCTGGATGGGCAGGCCTCGTGCTGTAACTGTTGCCAAAGCTTTTTGCTGACCCTGCTTTTTGCCCCCCACACCCAGTAACGCATTTGATTGCCTCAAACCCGCCTGCTGCCACTCTTTCTTTGCAGGTGCTGCTGCCCTTTTTTTTTTGAGAAATTAGCCCGAATCGCAGCATATTGCTCAGCCAGATCTACTTTAGGCACTCTGAAGCTCTGTCCACCTGGTCTCCCCTCCCCCATGCAGTTGTATTTGAAAGTTGTAGTCTCATTCCTTATTTGCCACCTCATGCAAAGAGAATGCTGCTGCCCCACTATTCCGACCCTGCAGATCCCACACTCTACTCCACCATTCCAAGCATCACAGTGCCTCTCCATGGCCACCGCCTTCCTTTGCTGTTAGCAGCCCTTTGCCATTGCCTCATTGCTGCTGACTCCTGCGTTCTCTCCCCAGCCTTCCCCATGCAGCCTCCCCAACTCGTGCCTGTCTCTACCTGCCTCCTCAAAGTGGCAAATCAACTTTAAAAAGGGGCCCCAAGCCACCACCTCTCCCTTCACTTTCCCTGCAGCAGCCTTCCATTTGATCCCTGCACCCAGGCCCAGTATGCTGCCCAGGCTCATGCTGAGCCACATGGCTCAAAGGCCCAGTTGCCCCTCCACCTGCATTACTCTGGCCTGTCTCCGACATCAACTCGCACCTTTTCTTTAAAAAAACAAGACAAATGCCACCAGTGCTGCATTCCTGTGCAAAAGTGGTTCGCCTTTTGTTCGCTAACCTGCCCAACACCTCCCATGGCCTCTGCCATTAACAAACAGCCCCATGGCTCACTGCCACCACAGACTCCTGTGCTCCACTATGGGCCTGCTCTGCTGCTACAGGCCTCCGCCTATAAATGCAAATGTCTCCTTTCCCTTTTGTCCTTTTTTTTTTTTTGCAAACGACAGCTCTCCATGGCTCTCTGTCCTTAAACCTGGGTGACTGTGATGCCCTGCTGAGCACATTTGTTGCCTCAATTTTAAGGCCCATGTTACTCCTGTACACGCCAGACCAAAACCTAGGCCTAACATGCTGCGCCATGCACTCTGCACTCGCCCCAATTCAAAAGCCACCAACTGAAACACTGCATTGCACAGCCACTCAATCTTGCTCTACTGCCCCCGCTAGTCCTGGTTAAGATCGCCCGGAGACCCCAATCAAACCACCAGTCTCCACCTTCAGCTAATGAAAAAAACATTGTCTAACCCACTGGGCCATCATACTACTCGCAGCATACCTGATGATCACAATTCTCGTTGTCTCCAAAATCTCCACTGCAGTGGGAGACTCACCAGGCCCAGGCACTCTGCACTCGTGCACCACAATGGCAAAAAGTGGCTGAATACTCCAACTTGGAACAAGACCTGCTCCTGTGCCTCACCCCCCCAACCCTTTCACAACCGCATGAGACAAGCAAAAACCACACACCAAGAGCTCTGTCTACACCATGCGGCTTCAGTGGAATCGAGGAGCATTTTTCAGAGCAGGAACATAATTTTCTGCCCAAACTCTTTCCCCCTGAATTCCTTGAAAACGTCCTAGCTTTCTGCATTTTCATGAATTGAGGCCCAAATGAAACGAAACATCCTGCGGTGTGCTGTGCTTGCCCACGTGGTGTGAGATGCCTCAAAAAGCATCCCATTAGTGAGTAAGCAGCATTTTTTGTTCAAAACCTGAAATTCAGGGGCACATGCTTTAGCCATTACCAACCTGCTTCACTCTGCAAACGCCCAGTGTTAACAAGAACTGCCCACTGATCTTTGCATTTTAACTATAACTACAAACAAACAGAATTGGCCTGCACTGTAAACATGTTATTCCTGCCCAGGCTTTCTCTAGCTTTTTTCTTATTTCTTTCTTTTAAAATGCAATGAGAGACCACACAAATTACATGAGCTAGCTCCTGGGCCACATGGCCTACAAGGTCTAACTGTTCCCAAGTGCCTTACCTGATGCTTCTCAACGATGTGCTGAGTTCTCAGACAAAAGATTCTCAGCAAAAGAGGGGGTCCAGCCTGAGTCCTGGCCTAATATACCCCTACAGGCCATTGGTCAGGCCCCCCTTTGGGCTCCACCCCCCCAGCCAATCCCTGGGGCACTGGCATGCCCTTGTCATATTACCCTCTTATGTCCTGATGATGTCACCAGCTCCACCCCTTCTGTCCCCTCTGCTCATCCCCCCTCCCCCGGGGCCTCTTCCTATCAGGGATCATTGGACATCCTGGCTTGTCTTTTAGTGGCAATCCCCATTATTATGCATACATTCTTTGTATTCACTGTGCTTCTGAATGCACCTTTTGGGGAAAACCAGGGTGTGCATATCCCTTATTGTTACAGTCAGCATTTCCACTCATGTTTTCATTATTGTTTGCATTAGTGTTTCCTTTTACATCACCATGTGCGTTACCCTTTGCATTTGCGTTTGCGCTTGCATTTGCATTACTGTTACCATTTGCATTTCCATTACTGTTTTTATTTGCATTTCTTTTTGCATCACTGTGTGCGTTACCATTTGCATTAGCGTACGTGCTTCCATTTGTGTTCGCATTTGCATTTGCATTTTCTTGGGCATTCATAGTTGAATTATTTACCATAGCGTTAGCATTTCAATTAGATTACCGTGAAAGTGCACGTTATGATTTGTATTTGCATACTCACTTGCATTTGCGCTTCCATGTCTCTTACTGTTGTGTTTGGCATTATCGTTGGTGTTACTGTAACTGTTTCCATTTCCAATTGCGTTACCATTACTGTTTGCATGTTCGTTACTGTTTGCATTTCTGTTAGCCTTAGTGTTTGCATTTTTGGTAGCATTTCCATTGTTGATTGCATTACTGTTTCCTTCTGCCATTGCCATTACCGTTTGCATTTATGTTTGTGAACCCAATTTTCACTTCACTCAGTCATACAGTTTTTGTGCAGCGAAGTGACAAAAATCACATGGTGGGCCCCGTGCTCCCACCACCACATTCCATTCACTATTTATAGTGCACATTCTCAAAAAGATGGGAAATTCATGACAAAAGACTCCATTTAATGCGTCAGTTAGGGTTGTTTCACAGAAACAAAAGTGAAGAAATTCAGTGTCAGGGTTGAAAACCCTAACTGTGCATTCCCTTCCACCCCCACCACCACACACACACACACACACACACACACACATACAAACACATATATGCAAGTAGGGGAAGGACCAAGGCAACACAACCAATCACACACAACCACCAGCAGGTAACTTTGTAACTTTCTTGTTTCTGTAATTTCTGTTGTCCCTTGTACTGCTGTTCTGATGTCCTCTATGTGACGAAGTACCTTTGTAAATGAGCCTCTGGCTCAAAGGTTTCTAAACTGATGTTTAACTAAATAAATAAATAAAATAACAGCAATAACATACAACTATGTAAACCATGAAACCACACACCCATGCTCCCTTTGGGATGTCGCATGGGGTCTTCACTGCTAACACTCATCCTGGACATTCCACGCACCACTAAACACATATCACTATAGACAACTGGATATCTTGGGCCACATGCTGCCACCAACACATAACACACACTACACATATGGTATTTTGGGGTTCGCAAGATCCAAAACAGGATTTTGCACAAGCTCTGAAATACTTTCGAAAACCACTTTCTGGAATGTGAAAGTGTCGTGCTTTGACACTTTCATGTTTGCAAAAGTATTTTGTGAAAGTATGCTCCTAATGACTGCACATCTTTACTATCATCCTGCAAGCAAACGGTTTGGTCCTTTGACCTAAAATTTGCAGGATGACAAGACCTGGTCCCACAAATGTACTTTTTCCTGTTATTGTGCTAAAATACTTAAGGATTACAAAGTTACATTGTTCCAAAATGGAGCAATTTGCCAAAGACAAACATTGCAGTGCCCATGATGCCTTTTGCCACCCATATGATGAAAATGAAGCTAGGTACACCATTTTTGCTACTACCAGCTTGGTTCACCTTCATGTGAATTAACCTCGAAGAACAACTTTGTAAATAATGTATGATATCTGAAGTTGGATTTCTCCACATCCTACAGTAACACAGGTGTACACCTCCTGCTGGATGTGTGATTGGTTGTGTTGCCTTGGTCCTTCCCCTACTTGCATGTATGTGTGTGTATGGTGGTGGTGGGGGGATGCGCAGTTAGGGTTTTCAACCGTAACACTGAATTAACTCACTTTTGTCACTGTGGAACAACCCTAACTGATGCATTAAATGGAGTTTGTTGCCTTGAATATATTAATATATATATATATGTTCATTGCAAAAAAAAATCTTTGTTAATGCATCAGTTAGTTGGATGTCACAGGACAAAAAGTTTTGAAATTACGTTAGGTTAACCCCCACCTCACCACCCCACCCCTGTCCTCCACATACCAACAGACATCAGGGTGTGCCATGGGGATGTCAAGCTCAACTCTCACACCATTCCATGTGTAAGCAAGCTGAAATGCTACAGTATAGGAGAAAGGGGGGACTGATGACTCCATGGCACACCTCAACATCTGTTGGTGTGTGGAGGATGGGGGGTGTGGGTAGGGGTGAAGTGGTAGGGGGTTAACCCTAACATCGAATTTCCAAACTTTTGTCACTGTGACATCAACCCTAATGGATACATTCCTTACTTTCTGAAAAAGTGAATTGTAACCAGCAAATGGTATGTGTTGGTGGAGGACCCCATGCTCCCACCAAATTGCCCATGTGTGCATGACAATATGCATCTGTGGGAATGTGGGCTCTCCAGGCCCTGTGTTCCCCCTTATGCATGACTACGGAGCCATACAGCAGCCCTATAGGGCAAGGAACTCTTGTAACACTAATTTGCCAATATCTCAGCAACTGTAGCAGCTATGAAAATAATTCCAATGCCATTGTAATCATCACAATAAAACCTCCATGTGAGATAGTTGACTAAATCCATATCTCACATTGTTTCCAAGATAAAGGCACTGAAAAGCACTGTGGGTGCCGCAATGTTATCCTATGAGAAAAATCTCAACTTCATTATGGCACAGCTAAGGAACTGATTACATTTTTCAAGCCTAAAAACATAATTCACATCACTGGGACACCCCCTTTATACCCTGCAAATTTCAAACCGAAAGACCAAGCCATTTATTTACAGTGTAATGTACTTGGTACCTGATTTGTGTTGGTGGGAGTGCAGGCCCCACACTCCCACCAAACTGCCCATTTGTGCATAATGGTGTGTCTATGGGGCACAGGCCCTCTGGTTCCTGTGTCTCACTCTCACATATAACAAAGGAGCCAGTACAATAGCCCTATAGACCTGAAAAGGGACCCTTGTAATACAAATTTGCCAATATCTCAGTACCCATACAATCTATGAAAAAAATTCCACTGCAGGTGTAATCTATGACTTTTATACTTCCTTGCAAGCTTAGTTCAAAGGTGAACTAAGCTTCAGGTAGCAAAAAATCCACATCTCGCTTCATGGGGATAATTATCGTCTTTCGCCCAAAAAAATATTCGGTCCCTCGTCCATCCAACACCTCCCTCTGCCCCAACCTCCAGTTATTCCCCTGCTACTATATTCCTCCTCCTGCACTTAGTACAATGGCAACTTTTCTCTTCCACATGTCGCCGCATTTTGGGGCAAAAATCGCTTTGTCACCTTTTGTACAGTCCTCCACCCTCCCAATCCCTCACTCTGCTCTAACAATTGGGTCCTTTTCACTTGCACCCCTATTCCCCACCTCTCCCTACATTATGCACTTGATATCTTCTATCTGGTATGCCTACCCTCTCCCTAACATTTCCCACTATGAAATGCACAGTTTTGGGGCTTGGATCCAGCACAAGTTCATTATCCACTACTCTTTGTAGTTCTACGTTCAATGTATATTACCTGTAAATGTGCATTTTTACTATAATAGCAGCTATTTTTACTGTATGTACTATCATAACTTGTCCTTCTGTATTATTACTGTAGGACTGCAGGTCCACCTTGTAAATGAGCTTGCTCAATGGTGCCCGCCTTGATAAATAAAGATAATGATTGATTGATTGATTGATTGATTGATTTTGGAGATACAGGTGCCAAAAGGCACTGCAGGCACCGCAATGTTATCCTAGGGGAAATTTCTCAACTTTGGAATGCTGTAACTATAGGTCTGTTGAATGTTTTGGGACCAAACCACCAAAAGGCACATCTGTTGGACCAGGGCTTGCCACTCTGCAAATTTCAGCCCAAAAGCACAATCCAGCTTGGCACAATGAAGTGACAGAGAAAACAACACATGGGAAAATGTGTTTCTGCAGTGTTTTCGTGATAACTTTAATGTGTTTGCAAGACTCCTATCTCTATAATGAGAATGTTGTCGCACACAAAAAAATGTTGTCGAGGTTGCTTTTTTTAATCGTGATTTTTGCTGTGGCAACAAAAAATGTTGCCACTACCACAAAACAGCTGAATGGTGGAAAAAGTTTGAAAAAAATATTTCCAGACCACCTGCTGAAAAACTAATGCCAGGGTCATATTCCTCAGGCCCGATTAAGTAAATACAACTGTTTGTGTTTACCAAAGGGCATTATTTTTGGAGTTACAATGTTTTTTTGTCTCTTGCTAGCTGAAAAGAAGATGACAGCAGCATGAAAACAAATTCAAGGAGCACGACAACAAAAATGTGACCTTGAAAGTTTTCACAATGCACATATCAATTTTCCCATAGACATAATGGGACATGAAAAACTTGTATAACTTTTGAACAGATTAATATTTTTTCACCAAATCTTCAAAAGGCACCAGTTCAACCCAGGTCACATATAGACATGCAAATCTGAATCCACTCAGATACATTCTTCAGTTCATTATGCCCAACAGAAAAATGCACAAAAGTTGACTAATTTCCATGTTTTGGATGCTCTATGGTTCCACAACCGTATATCTGACTGGAATGAAACTTTCCAGATCCAGAGAAATATGTTTGGACACTGAGCATGCAAACTTTCAGGCAAATCAAACAAACAGTTGCAAAGTTATTAAAGTGCCAAGTTTGGGGTTTAACTTTAAAGTGGCTCTCCAACCCGAACTATACCTGCACTACCATGCAGGATGCAGGTATAATATATATATATATATACACATATTCATATACATACAGATGTGTCAGACCAGGATAAAGCACAGAAATGCTGCAGAATATCACAAAATACTGCAATTTACTTCAGGGACCATTGTAAGCAAATGGCAATTAAGCCCTTTTCTCATGCAGGATTTTGTGACATGTCATTACTGCAAGTTACTGCGCTTCATCTTGGCTAACACATCTGTATGTGTGTGTAATATATATATATATATATATTAGAGGCAAAATACTCCATTTAATGCATCAGTTAAGGTTGTTCCACAGCGACAAAAGCGAGGAAATTTGGTGTTAGGGTTTAAAGCACCGTTGGATTTTAGCCCACTTCCCCAACCAGCATCTTGGTGTATGTTAGGTCATCATGCCTAACTTTCACCCCATCACATGTGAAAGAAGCAGAGGTATAGGAGAATGGGAAGATTGATGACCCAACACGCACTCCCCGATGCCGGTTGGGGGTGGGGTTGGGGTCCAAGGGGCTTAACCCTAACACTGAATTTCCTCACTTTCATCGCTGCGGAACAACCCTTACTAATGCATTAAATGGAGTTATTTGCCTCTAATTTCTTTTCTTTTTGACAATGAGGATGTTAAATAGTGAATGGAATGCAGTGGCGGGAGCGCGGGGCCCGAACTTCATGATGTCTTGTTACATAGTAACAGGAACTGCAGAACAAATGCAAGCGGCAATGGTTATGCACATGGTAAAGCAAACATAAATGGTAAGGCAAACGTTAATAGAAACGCAAGCGTAAAGTGACGACGAAAAGAACAGTGATGCAAAAGGACACGCAAGCACCTACAAAAATGCAACTGGTAATGCGCACAGTGATGGCACTGGTATTTTAACACAAATGTTAAGTGTTACAGCAACAAGAATGCCAAAGGTAACAGAAATGAAAACGCGAATGGAAGCGCGCACGTAAATGCGAACCGTAATGTGAACGGGCATGGTACCACAATTGTAAATGCAAATGGTAAAGTTAACATGAACAATAACACCAAAGGAAACAGAAATGTAAATACGAACGCAAACGCGTATGTAAACACAAACCGTAACGCGCATGGTCATGGAATCACAATTGTAAATGCAAATGGTAACGGTAACAGCAACAATAATGCAAAGGAAAGAGAAATACAAACGCAATGCAAGCAAGTACAGAAACACAAACCATTACACGCACAGTCATGGTACAGCAATTGTAAACACAAATGGTAACAGTAACAGCAACAATAATGCCAAAGGAAACAGAAATGCAAACACAAACACAAGCGCGTATGGAAACGCAAACTGTAACACACGGGCACGGTACCGCAATTGCAAATGCAACTGGTAATGGTAACAGCAACAATAACACCAAACGACACAGAAATGCAAATACAAGCTCAAATGAAAACACAAACCGTAATGCACACGGTGGCGTAGACGGGAACGATGCAGCTAATGGTAATGGAAACACAACTGGAAACGCTAACTGGCACAGTAACGAAAGTGCACACCCTTCTGTTCCCCAAAAACTGCATTGAAAAACACAGTGAAAACAAAGAATGTATACATAACAATGGGCCTCAGAACAGAAAATGACGACTTGGAATACTAAATTGCTTATATCTCAGGAACCGTACAACGATGAAAAAATTTAAATTTCATATGAATAAATAATGACTTTCCTGACTGGACCTTGGCCCCTGTGTGGGGGCTAACATTTTTGTGATGAAGTCGCACAGTTTCCGAGATACAGGCCCCGAAATGTGCGATGGACGCCGTAATGTTATCCAATGGGAAAAAGCATCAACTTCGGAGTGCCGTCATTGTGCCACCCTGTAATATTTTTTCACCAAACCACCAAAAGGCACATCTGTGGGATGTTGGCTTTCTTCCCTCAAAATTTCAGCCCAAAAGACCAAACCGTTATTTTGAAGCAGGGCAGCAAAGGATTCCTGTAATGTGGCGGATGCCGTAATGTTATCCTATGGGAAAAAGCATCAACTTTGATGTGCTATAACTTTGCCATCCTGTAATATTTTTTCACCAAACTACTGAAAGCACTTCTGTGACATGTTGGCTGCATTTCCTCCAACTTTCAGCCCAAAAGACCAAACCATTCTTTTGCAGCAGGGTGGCAAAGAATTCCTGTCATTTTGCCATAGCCTGGAAAAGTAATTTTGTGATTTGCAAAAGCTTTCACAAAAATTTGCAAAAATGTCACAAGTGCGACACTACTTTGCAACACTACTTTTCTCAGAAACTTGAAAAACATATTTCTGGGGTGTTTAACCCCAAAATAAAGACCTGGCTAGCATCCTCAGGATCCGACTAGGTGAACACAAAAACAATTGTGTGCCTAGAGGATCCCAAATTTAAATTCCAAACACTTCTGTGACCAGTAACTGAAAAAAAATGGCTGATTCACAACACTACAGGGGTCATTTGTGACACTAAAAAGTGCATTTGTGACACTGTCAAACTTTTGTTAACTTTTCCCATTGACTTATAATGAGAAATTGTTTTTTGAATAACTTTTGAAACGGTCAATATTTTTTTCACAAAATCTTCAAAAGGCACATTGGGCAGTCTGGCAGCATGTTCCTTGTAGTTTTTGGACCAGTCACACAAGCCATGTGACCTGTAGGCACGAGCAAAGAATGTGCAAAAAAATGTAAATGCACACACATATGTCGCTTAATAACTCTGCAACCGTATATCCGACCAGTACAAAAGTTGGCAGATCCTGGGATCTATGGTTATGCCCCATGCCTGCCAAATTTCAGGAAATCTGTTGAACAGTGGCAAAGTTATTAAGGTGCGAGTTTCACCATTTAACATTTAAAGGGCTACTCAACTCCTAACTATGGTAGCACTACCATGCTACCACATATATATATATATAGATATATATATATATATATATATATATATATATATATATATATATATATATATATATATATATATATATATATATATATATATATATATATCTCTATCTATATATATATAGATATATATATAGATATATATATTCTATATATATATAGATAGATATACATGTATATATGTATATCAAGGATATACGATGAAGATAGTGAATGAATGTTTTATCTGAATGAGTCATGGTTTGACCTCCTTGCTCTCACAAGTGGCAGAGCCACAAGTAAGAATGCAGAGGTCAAACCGCAACAAATTCAGGTACAAAATGTATTGTTCTTTATCCCAACACATATTCGATGTATGCAATAGGTCCCTGATATTTTCTTCTTTTTTTATATATTTAAAAGTGTTGCATTTGTGAGACCATAGGGTACTACTACTACTGTATAGGTACAAACAGACTTGAAAATAGAATGACTCAGACTCCTGAACTAGTAGTAATAACTCCAGTAAAGGTCCAACACGCACTGTTGCTTAACCAAAATAAAATGTATTGCTGGCAAATGCCTCAGTCAAAAGCAGGGTTACAAAAACAATGCCACAGGACAAACAGATCCATGCAACCAGGTGCCCTGGCACTTCACTACATAAGGGCTTCCTCAGAGGCCCCTGATGAAGCATTTATATGATGAAGCACCGCGGCTCCTGGATGCATGGATCTATTTGTCCCATTGCTTTCTTTTTTTTTAACCCTGCTTTTGACTGTGGCATTTGCCAGCAATACATTTCATTTTGGTTAAGCAATAGTGCATGTTGAACCTTAACTGGAGTTATAACTCCTAGCTCTGGAGTGCAAGGCATTCTGTTTTCAAGTCTGTGTGTTCTGGGTGGTAGCCTTGTATTCGCACCCCACCCTAGTCATAGGAGTGCAGCACCTTTTGTCATACTACTACTATGGGGATATTGCTGTCTTCTTCCGCTGATTGTCACATGCTATTGCAATAGGAACTGTGTGACAGCCTTGGGATGTGCATGTGAAGAACAGCGGTGGTTGAGTTTCAGGTGTCCAAGGACCACATTTTATAGACTGCATGTTTGAGAAGTACTACTCCAGTCGGAACTTTCACAGATCCGGACTGAGACTTTTATCTAAGGACATAACCAGAGACATCACTGATGTATGTGCTTTTACTTTTTTTACTTTTGTCTAGTGTGCTTGTGAAAACTGTGCAGTGTTACTTTGATACATGCTGTTTTTACATTTAAACTACACATTCTAGACTTGTGAGTTGTGTATATACTTGGGGGGGGCAGCTCTCAGTGCTACCGATCCTCAGTTCAGTAATAGGAATCATAACTGCAGCTTTTACTTATGTTTTGAATAGTGGAAGAAAAATGTTTATGAACAATACTGTACTGCTCGCAGTCATTACTAGTTAATGGTTGGCGGGTACTGCGCATACATGGCATCAGTGTACTGATAAGCACAGAGATGGACGGAGATAGTATAAGGAATAGCTGTTTTGGGCTGTTAACTATGTTGCATGTTTATTTATGTTTGTATGATCGGATGCAAAACTAACAGTTTTAGTCAGTTTCCAACAGATATAAATTCCACATGCAGCAGCGCTGTACTTTTGTTCGGGAGGCGGGCACAACATTGTCTGCAAGTAGCGCTGGCAGCACTCTATGAATGACACATCTACTGAAATAAATGTGGATGACAAGTTAGCTTTACAGATAACTTTTTATTTCAATAGTAGACTTGTCAGTGAAAATAGCATATTTATCATATGTTTTTATGCTCACTCCTATTGCATATGTATATATATATATATATATATATATAAATCACACATGCCCCCACAATGCAAAGCATCATGGGCTGCATATGCAAATCACCACAGAATGTTAGGCTGGTCCAACTTTAAGCAGAATTGCATGGTGCCAAAAGGCCTCTCACACAGTTTGCAAGGGTGCTAACAGAAGACATAGACACGTTTTCGTCTACCAGGACTCATCAGTATGCCTCGTCCTGTTTGACACCCCAGTGGCATGGACCAGCTACCCCTAAGGCAGTGTGCCTGGGATATATTGTGGTGAACCCATTAAATAAAAACAATTTAAAAGACAAAGAACCTCTGTGCATAAACACTGAGGCAAGGGTTACCCTAAAGGGCATTTGGCTGGGAAGCCAAGTTCAAGCCAGAGTCTTTGTCTTTAAATTGTTTTTATTTTAGTGGGTTCACCACAATATATCCCAGGCACACTGCCTTTAGGGTAGCTGGTCCATGCCACTGGGGTGTCAAACAGACAAGGCATACTGATGAGTCCTGGTAGGACCTAAACACGTGCTTCATGTCTTCTGTTAGCACCCTTTGCAAACTGTGTGAGAGGCCTTCGGCACCATGCAATTCTGCTTAAAGTTGGACCAGCCTAACATTCTGTGGTGATTTGCATATGCAAACCCATGATGCTTTGCATTGTGGGGGCATGGCATTTTGTATTTTCTTGAAACTTGGCTTCCCAGCCAAATGCCCTTTTGGGTAACCTTTGCCCCAGTGTTTATGCACAGAGGTTCTTTGTCTTTAAATTGTTTTTATTTTAATGGGTTCACCACAATATATCCCAGGCACACTGCCTTAGGGTAGCTGGTCCATGCCACTGGGGTGTCAAACAGATGAGGCATACTGATGAGTCCTGGTAGGACGAAACACGTGTCTATGTCTTCTGTTAGCACCCTTTAGCAAACTAGTGTGAGAGGCCTTTCGGCACCATGTAATTCTGCTTAAGTTGGACCAGCCTAACATTCTGTGGTGATTTGCATATGCAGCCCATGATGCTTTGCATTGTGGGGGCATGTGCGATTTTGTATTTTCTTGAAACTTGGCTTCCAGCCAAATGCCCTTTGGGTAACCCTTGCCTCAGTGTTTATGCACAGAGGTTCTTTGTCTTCTATATATATATATATATATATATATATATATATATTATATAGGATTCATGATGGGCATGAGTGTGATATGGCAAATGTTGTCACTCTTGTAGAGTGAGATATCCAGAGTTCATGATGCAAGAGTGACAATATTTGCCATAGCACATGATCTGCACATCATGTATTCGACTTATACAATAGGCCGAGGAGTATCAGAAGTATTATTATTTTGTCTTGTGTTCTGTTCCTGTTTATGTGTTTGCTCATTCTGTGTATGAGTTTTTCTGAATGGGCTGGCAGTGTTATAAACTCTGGGAAACAGATGAGTGTGTTTTGCACTGCTAAATGAGTTAGTTTTAGGTGGGATTGAGAAACAGTCTATTTTGTGAAGCTGTATTCTTTAAAAGTCTGGCTACAGTCAAGCTGAGAGTATTACAATGATAGTAATGGGCTGAGAGTCAGAGTGTCAGAACAGCTGAGGCTGTTTTAGTGGTAATTGAGTTAACTGCAGGAAGCAGTGAGGAACAGAGTGTTCTGTGAAGCTGTGCTCTTTAGAATTCTGGCTGCAGTCAAGCTGAGAGTATCACAGTAATGAGCTGGAAGTTAGAGTGGGGAATATGTGTGTTTTGTAATGCTAACTGAGTTAGCTGCAGGCAGCAGTGAGACCTCTCATGTAGTTCTACATTTGTGTCTATGGTAACAGCACAGGTGTTTCTTGCATGCTGAGGGGAAAGCTGCCTAGAGTGATATCAGTGACCTTTTTGTGACCTGTGTGTGTAAATGGCTGATATCATCACAGTAGAGCAGAGGGTAAAAATCTCACACTGCAGTGGACGATACACTGTTTTATCTCACTCACTTATCACTCACCCCATTGTATAAATATGCATACACACACACACACACGCACATATTAAAGTACTCTAGGAAAGTCACACTAAGCCACAGCTCATTTCCATGTGCATCCCAGGAGCACAGAGAGAAGAGGATGAGTGACTTGCTCAGGGACACACAACAGCATGCTATAAGCAGGTGTGGGTTTCAAACTCAGGGTTGCTGGGACTCCAGGTTCACAGATTAGTGCTTTACCCTTCTAGGCTATGCTGCCTCCCTAAAGGATACATCAAACATGGCACTATGTGGTTAGTGACACAAGTTACTTGTGCAAGTTACTCACACAAATACAATATAGACAAAGTTTATTATTATTATATTTATTATATTGGAATTATAAACCTTTGAGTCAGGGAATCATTTACAAAGGCTCCTCATCTTTCAACATACAGGATGGGGCAGGTTTACAGACAGTGCATGGAATTACAGACATCAGTGCAGATACGTTGTTATATACACTATATACAAAAGATTGTAACAAAGACAATAAAGAGATAAATACAGACAGGAAATATTTGTATGCTAGAAGGCCTATACATGATTGTAGCTGTGCAGGATGGGTACCCAGCAACATATACAGTGTGAGAGACTGAGGTCACAGTGGTGGATCAGGACCCACTGGGAGCTAGTTTAGGTACAGGTATAGATGTGGGAGTTGATCAAGTAGTTATGTAGGGCTAATTTAAAAGTCCCAATTTTATGTTCAGATGTGATGCTGGGGGGGAGGGTGTTTAACCAAGTGGGGGCTCTGTAATGGAAGCACCACAGTGCCAGGGATGCCCTGACCCTGGGTACTAGTAGTAAGATTTTTGGTGGAGCTTTGAGTGGAGACAGTTGGAAGGGAAGTGCTGAGTATCATAGACAGACCAGGAGAGGTCAATCCTAGGAGAATATTTTGGGTGAATATGCAGGATTGGTAGCACAGTCACTCCTCAAAGGAGAGGAGGTTTGACAAGGAGTATTGCATACAGTTTTGGGGTGAACCTATCAGCCCCTGTGAGAAGCCAACATGCTTTGTTGATTGAGAGCTTGGCTTTGTTCAGGGCAGTGTTGTCAGCCTCACCATATACCAGCAGTCCATAATCCACAAGGGATAGAACGGAGTAGTTGGTAACAAGTTTTAGCACCTCTGGTGGGAGACAGGCCCTATGGTGGTACAGGAGGCCTATGTGTGTGTTGATGGCTGAGCAGAGGGTGTGGATGTGCTCATGAAAGGTGAGGGCAGAGTCAAAAACAATACCAAGGTATTTGAAGTATTTACTTGCTCGAGTGGGTGGTGGGAGTGGGACAGAACAGACAGTGTGGTACCCTTGAATTTACTTTGGTTGTGGGTAAAGAGCATGTTTTTTGTTTTTTTTTAGGTTAATTATGAGTCTGTGGTCTAGGAACCACTGATCAGTTTGAGCAAAGGAGGTTTAAAGTGCATCCTGAAGTTGGATAGGGTCAGAGTGGGACATGAAAAGGACCGCATCATCTGCGTAAAGGAGTATGTTTTCTGAGCATGAGTTAGGCAGTGTGTTTAGGTATAAGCTAAATAGTAGTGGCCCGAGGATGGAGTCTTGAGGGACTCCAAAGCGGACCTGATGGGGGCTTGAGAGCATATTGTTGATTCTTACACACTGTTCGGGCGGTGAGGTAGTTGGTGACCCAGCTTACTGGGCCAGGGGTAAAACCAAGTTGTGTGAGGGTGTCTATGAGAAGGGGGTGGCAGACTGTGTTGAAGGCCTTTGATAGATCAACGAAGACTGTGCCGGCAAGGTGCCCTTTGTCAAGGGCAGTGTGAATGAGTGTGAAAAATTCTAGTAGGGTGGTTGTGGTGCTGAAGCCATGATGGAAACCATGTTGTTCAATGCAGAGGAGATTGTGCGCAGTAAGGTAGTCCATTATTTGGTCTGTGACTATTTTTTCCAAGGCTTTGGATAGTGGGGGGAGGATGGGGATAGGTCTATAATGCAAGAGACTGACTAATGCGAATGAGACGGCAGCCAGCAGCAGAGGTGAGAGGCGAGTAACTACTGGTTGCCTTCTTGGGTCTGGGGGGGGTGAATGGTGGATAACAGCGGATGGCAACATGAGGATGGGGGGCCAATAGATTACCAGGGAGGGAATATTTAACACCAAGAATCTGCTGAGGGTGGGGGGTACTGGTATTACTAGAAACCAGTACTTACCATATAAGCAAATGGGGATTGGGGGCTGGAGGAGACACTGAACACTCTGTGCAATGTCTCCACATGTACAACTGTGCAGAGACATTACACAATGCTGCTAGTAGATACATAATGTCATGAAAATGACCTTTTAGCACCTTGCATGCCTTATGTGGTCATTAGCATGCTGCTTATAAATATAGCAGCCAGTAGCAAAGGTGCTAGCCAATTTGGGATGTGCTAGCCCCATTTGCACCTGAGTACCTGTTGCCATCGGTGGCAGTTGTGCACTGTGCCTCTGCACTTCACACAGAGTTACCGTAGTCCTATATTCATATATGCAGGACACACTGGACAGGAGTATCTCTGAGTGTACTGCCAGATTTGGTTAATCCATGCCTTGTTATTTTGGATACTGAACTATCTGAAAGGGGAACCTCTGAAATTGATTTTTTGCCATGTTTATTACCTCTTTAATATGGAAACCTCTGTATATGAATCCAGAGCCCGTGTTTAGAGTACAGCGACCATTAACCGCAATCATTTTGACCTGGATAATGTGGTGCAGGTGTTAATAAGTGTGTTAATAGCACTCTTCTTAAACCCCCTTAATCCCCTCTAGCATGTTAAAGATGACAGGAAATTATTTTTATTTAACTGCCCTCCCATTTTCCTTTCCATGCCAGTTATGAATTCTGATATACTTTGACCATTTTTTGATAAATAACTTATCTTTGAGGTGCCTTCAGTTCTACTTAGATTTCTACTGTTCTACCAGCTACTGTTCTTGCTTTTCATATTCCTAAAACACTCCATGACATCAGTGACATCATTCCCTTCTATTTATTCATAGTCTCATATAATGTTCATATAGTATGAAAAGAGAAGAAAGGGATTCAGAGAAGTTACAGTGGCAAAAAATAGATTATTAATTTAACAACAATGTAAGACCATGTCAGAATATTGGCTACACAGTGGACACTTAGAGGAAAACAGGATGGCATCTAGAATTGTAAAAATAAACATGTTTCCTATCACTTTTAAGAAATACTGCTCCCTCCTGCCATCCCTCACACCCAGCGGTAACTCATCTTAGGCAGTATACTGGCTTTGCCAGCTATCAAAGTACTGTGCCCATTAATTCCAGCTCCTGTTCTTAAATTGTCCTCTGTCCTCCCTCCCACTCAGCAGCAACTCAGCCCCACATCAACTATGAAGCTTGACTGAAAGATCTGTTGCTAGCCTCTACTGAGAAAATTACTATTTGGCTTTTAAGTAAAACATACATAGTAACTAGACAATCACCAAAGGATTCTTTTGTTCACTTTATTAAAAATAATTTAACATTTGGAAATACAATGCGTAATTGTATTTCCAAAGGTTAAATTCTTTTTAATAAAATAAACCAAAAGAAATCCTGTGGTCATTATCTAGTTGCTATGTGTATTTTATTATGTAGCAGAATGAGCAAAAACAAATGTTTATGGCTTAACTAGGTCTGACTGAACCTCAGGGATGACAATATGCTTAATGAGCTGTGTGATACAGAACACTAACATCCACATCTGAATATCGGGCAAATTGTCTCTAAATCCCACATTTGGAGGGCCAGCGTTCTACATCTGGGCGATCGAGGCTTGCAGTTATACATAGATACATAGAAATTGTCAGCAGATAAGGACCACTAGGCCCATGTAGTCTGCCCATAATCCCTAAACTTGTATGCAGTCACTGACCCTAAGTGATCAATGACTTTTCATTACTCCTTCCCCACCCAATGTTCCCTTGTGCCTGTCCCAGGCATGTTTAAACCCCTCCACTGTGCTTGCTCTCACGACCTCTTGTGGCAGACTGTTACAAGTGTCCACCACCCTCTCTGTGTAGAAAAACTTCCTAATTTTCCTCCTAATCTACCCCCCACCAATTTCATACTATTTCCCCTCATTCTGATATCTTTTCTACATTAGAAAAGATTCCCCACCTGCAAATTGGTTATGCCCTTGAGGTACTTGAACGTTTCTATCATGTCCCCCCTTTCTCTCCTCTCCTCCAGTGAGTACATATTGAGGACTCTTAGTCTCTCCTCATATGTTTTGTGATGTAAGCCATGCACCATCTTTGTTGCCCTTCTCTGGATAGCCTCCACCCTGTCTATGTCCTTACGCATGTGTGGTCTCCAGTACTGCACACAGTACTCCAGGTGAGGCCTTACCAGTGTTTTATACAATGGCTTCAATACCTCCTGTCTCTTGCTAGTAATACCTCTGCTTGTGCACCCCAGCATGCCACTGGCCCTCCCTGCAGCCTTTGCACACTGCTTTGATACCTTAAGGTCATCGGATATGAAAATCCCTAGGTCCCTTTCCTCTTTGTTGACAGTCAGCACCCCCCCCCATTCTGTAGCTCTCCCCAGGGTTCTCCCTACCCAGGTGCATTATCTTGCACTTTTTTTAATTGAGCCTCAGTTGCCACTCCTCCAACCATCTTTCAAGCTTCTCCAGGTCCCTCTTCATTTTCTGCACCCGTTCTGGAGTATCCGCTCTGTTGCAGATCTTGGTGTCATCTGCAGATAGGCAGACCTTTCCTTACAGCTGCTCTGCAATTGCACTAATGAAGACTTTGAACAGGACAGGTCCCAATACTGATCCCTGTGGTACTCCACTGGTCACATATCTCTCCCTGGATTGGATCCTATTTACCACCACCCTCTGTCTTCTGTCCGTCAGCCAGTTTTTCACCCAATGTATCACCTTATGCCCCATGCCCAGACTACTCATCTTGTTTGTTTGTTTGTTTTATTTGTCTAAACTGGAAAATCCATTGGCCAAAGACCCATTTATATGGTCGACCAGTATACATAAACAATAAATTACATATAATGAACCAAATAAAAAGTCAAACATAGTTTCCAAACAACCTTAACAGACATCTACAAAATATTAGGATTAAACGTTAGGATAAACATTTACAATCACTTTCCTCATAAAAAAATAACTTTTGTTAACATCTTGTTAACCAGCCTTCTGTGTAGGACGGTATCAAAGGCTTTGCTGAATCAAGGTAGGTGATGTATACCGCCCCTACGGTAGGTAATAGGTATGCTGTGCAACTATGCTGTAATAATAACTGCACAGACATTTGACCGCATTCCACCAATCACAGTATATCATTTTCTTTCCTCCCTTTTAACAGCAAACTGATGACTCTGAAGTAGAGCAAATGTGCTCTGAATTCACTTTCTAGCTAATTGTTAACTAGGCAAGTGAAAAAAATGTCAGTATTCTTATGCAAAAAAGCTATTCTCATCTCAGCAGGCTATACTAAACCTTAAAATTCAAAAAAGTGCGCATTTTTGGAATGCAAGTTTCTGAAAAGAAATTGCCATGGACAGCACAGGTAGTGATGGGTGAAGTGACCCCAATTCGCTCAGCGGAGTGATTTGTGGGGTGAAGGCGAATTTGCGGAGTGCTCCGCAACGCGAAGCGGAGTACTTTGTGTTATTAATGAGTAATGTGAAGTCCATTGAAAACAATGACTTCGCTGTTACTCCACCTTCCCAAACCACTACTCCACCAATTCTTAAGGTGAAGTACATTGAAAACAATGTACTTCCCCTTACTTTGCCTTGTTTTTAAGCTCCAAAGGTGAATTTTGCAATGCTTCATGGGATTTCAGGTCACATGGGCTCTAGATTGTTCTGCACAGCCTCAGTTTGGGGTAGTGTCTGCAGGAAGCTGTAGGAGACAATCTGCTCTGAGAGGTCTCTGCAATTCAAACCTTCAAAAAGCTGTTAAAAAAAGCCTTTTTGAGTCTTTTTTGCTGAAACTTTAGTTCATCGATTATAGGAAACCCTCATGTGCTCATATCTTCGAGCGATTATTGTTTGTGTATGGATTTTGAATGTTAATGTACAACATTCAGTCTGTGTTCTGAGAGACAGTGGAAGTGTGCTTTGGAGGAGGGGTATATATGTGGTGTAGGTAGATTAACTTGGAGAAAAAGACAGTGTTTTCTATTTTGGTGATATTTTTCTTGTATAACTGTGTTATTGTACACACAGTAATATTTTCAATATTTCTTGCCTTTTTTTTGCTGATTGTTGTGGTGCAGCAGTGCATAATTTTAGTTTGTTTAAAATATGTGGTTATATTACTGAAGTTTTCAATTTGCATGCACTACTTAGTGTGTGTGTGTGAGTATGTGTGTGAAGCTGCTATCCACTGCAGCTGTATGATTTTTGAATTTCTTTGTGGTATCTTTACTGGTACTAGTACTAGTGACTGTTACTGCTGCAGTGCATAATTTTAGTCTGTTTAAAATATGTGGTTATATTACTGAAGTTTTCAATTTGCTATGCATTACTTGGTGTGTGTGTGAGTATGTGTGTGATGCATGTCACCAAATCTGACACCTTTTATTGTGCCACATAATAATTTCAGCAATGTGAAGTGGCTATCCACTACAGCTGTGTGATTATTGTACTTCTTTGAGGTATCTTTACTGGTACTAGTACTAGTGACTGTTACTGCAGCAGTGCATTACACTGCCCCCCCCCCATGGCCCGCCCCAATCGGCAAAGGTATTCTATTCCAGATTTGAATTTCTGATGGTGAGCACTGGTTAGGTGTTGTGCCTTTGTGTTTGCATCTCTTCAGTGCACAATGCAATCTTAATCTGTCTGTGCATTTGTATCTCTTTAGGGCCCAATCTCCATCTGTAACTTAAGTCACAGTTGTTTCTTTGACTTCCCTTCAGAGTACTGGACAGGTGTGGTGCTTCATTCTGCATGAACATTGTACTCATTAATATGCATTTTTAAGTCAGGACCATCATCACGAGTCACTCGTGATACAAATCATGTTCTTCATTATCATGGTCACAAATGCAGTCACAAATCATGATTCATGATCACGTCACAAATCACATACATTTTTTTTAATAGTTACTTGGATGTATTGTAAGCCTGTTTTGTAGTATCTCTCCATGTTTCACCACCCCACCATTATACTCATTAATGTTTGTTTTTTAAGTCAGGGAGTTGGACAGTGTCTGCAGTACATACACAGACTGCAAAGAAGACTGAATGCACACATGCAGTTTAGTACAGTATACTTGCACTGCTCAGAATACAAAGTGTCACACATATGGAAGACAATAAAAAAGGGCATAATTACATACAAGTGTCGGGGTGGTGGAGAAATTAATTTTATAACACAGCAAGGAAGGTGTGGTTGGGAACATGGTGTGAGGAAAAAAAATAATGTGGGATCCCATGGTGATCCAGCAGTAGTTCCAGCATGGACATAATTTGCAAATGATGTCCCTCTATGTGATCCAGCTGCTGCTCCACAGCACTCACCCTCTCATTGTTATTCTCAACAGCACTCCAGAGAACTGCCAAGTCAGCCTGTATTACATGCAGCTCTCTGGGGTCCACACATTCTACAGGCTGACCTGCTGGTGGTGGTGGTGGTGGGGTGCTGGTGGAGTTGCAGGTACTGCTGTGGCCCTCCTCTTCTTAGGGATTCCACAATGCACAGCTGCACCCTCTGCCACAGAATGGCCAGCAGGTGCAGGCATGGTCCATTCTGTGGCAGCCTGCCACTCCAACTGCTGGTGATTGAGCATATGGGTGTGCTTGCCCCCAGTCCTCAGGTGAGTCCCCCGGGGGCCGCGGCATACCTCCCCCTTACATAGGCAGCACTTGACCACACTGCTGTCCCCCCCGACACAGTCAAAAAACTGCCAAACAACGGAGGTGCAGGAAGGACCAGACACAGGCAGGGGATGACCAGATGAACTGGCAGCTGGCTGGTCACGGTGCTGAACAGGGATGGAATCCACACCTGGGCCTGGAGGAACAGGCACATTCTGCTCCAGAGGATCTGATGCTGGACTTGGTGGTGGTGGTGATGGTGGTTCAACTGCCTCAGAGTCAGGACAGGAAGTGGTGCTGGTCCTGCTTCTGGAGGGGGGGGACAGCCACAAGTTTTGAGCAGTCCAACAGGAATGGGCGCCCATGCCCTCCACATATGCGCACATTACAATGCTTACCACTACCACACTCTCCTAGAGCTGCCCCCACCCCAGACATTCCCTCACCATGGTTCATCTCTCCTACTGAGCTCCCTCAGTCTGAGCAATCACTACTCACACTGTCACACAACACACACACAGTCACATAGACAAACAACTAACTACTTACAAAGGTAAGGAAAAAAATTTACAGAAAGAACAAATTAAGTAAAAAAGAGTACAGAAAAGAAAAAAAATGTAGCTTTTAAAAAAGCTGTTGGGTCCAAATCAAAGTTTAAATCTCCTCCTTGCTGTGATCTCAAAGTATCAGCAGTCACAAAACACACTACTCTCTCTCCATCTGCAAAGGAGAAAGTAAAAGTGTCTACTTGTATGGCTCACTTTCTTTCTGCCTAGCTAAAGAGCATGTAACTTGCAGTACTGTAAGCCATGGGATGTGTGTGTGGGGGGGGCTGCCAAATCTGAAACACCAAGTGGATCACTTAGAATCATAATGAGGAACGCAAAGTCCATTAAAAACAATGACTTCACCTTACTTCGCATTGCCATTCCGCCTTAACGTGAAGTGGTAATGACAAGGCGGAGTGAGCACTTTGCATTGCCCACTCTGCATAGCAGAGTTGCAACACAAAGTGCCCACATCGCATTCACTTTGCCAGAGGAATTTAAATTCACTGCATCTCTAAGTATAGGCTAATTAACAGATCATAAATTCTCTCACTGTAAGTATTACCTGAGCAACCACTCCCGTCGTCACGGGGCAAAAACCACACCACTGGGTTTTGTCTTAACATCGCTTTATTTGATCAAACCTTACACATGCATGCGGGAGATTCTGCAAAGGAGAAAGCTCCCTGATTAAAGTTTACAGCAGCTTTTTATAAGCTAGATTTTGCACTTCTTATCTTGAAAAAATACCAACATTTCAGTATAAACCAATCATAAGACAGCATAATAAGTTTTCAGCAATGTAACAGAAAAACAAGTTGATATGTATGAGGTACTTTTCCACTGCTTATTCCATTTCTTTCCCAATACCTCTTGATACATATGCCTGGGTCAATCTGACCTGAGAGAAACAATGAGTTTCACTCACACCATAGCAACATACAGCTTGCCTTCAATGCCTCAACGAGCTGTTATCTTATATTTTGCCCAAGCATGCTGCTATCTTATATTTTGTCTGAGCCTGTTATTCAGGCTGGTACAACCAGTTCTGCTCAGTTTTATCTTGCTTTCTGTTTTTACAAATGTACCTCAAATAACCTCAGTATCATTCTATAACCCTGTAAAAAACATGAACTCAGAAATTTCTACTACATTCATTATGACTTTGTTACAGCATGGCTTTCAACGCAAGCATAGCTTCAAGGCATATAATAGCAAATATAGCTTTAGGATATATAAAAATTCCCTCACAATGGCTCACTTTCTTTCTGCCTAGCTAAAGAGCATGTAACTTGCAGTACTGTAAGCCATGGGATGTGTGTGTGGGGGGGCTGCCAAATCTGAAACACCAAGTGGATCACTTAGAATCATAATGAGGAACACAAAGTACATTAAAAACAATGACTTCACCTTACTTCGCATTGCCATTCTGCCTTAACATGAAGTAGTAATGACAAGGCGGAGTGAGCACTTTGCATTGCCCACTCTGCATAGCAGAGTGGCAACACGAAGTGCCCACATCGCATTCACTTTGCCAGAGGAATTTAAATTCACTGCATCTCTAAGTATAGGCTAATTAACAGAGCCAGTAGCTGAGCTGGTGGAGAACCTAGAGTGTATTCAGGGATGCTCCCTTTAAGCTCTTGCTTTATCGTGCTGGTAAAACATATTTAATTTCACTACTGGAGGGGGTTTACCTATTATTTTTTGTAGATCTTTTTAAGTAGTTTTTTGCTTCCAGGTACAAGTTCTGGGGTTGCTTATCTACAAGAGTTTCCATAATTAAAAATGTATTTTTTAAGCATTAAGGAACCAATACAGGTTGTGTTACCATTAGTTCATCTGACCATACAGGGGTCATGAAGAGAAACTGGATGATTTATTCCCCAGAGTAAAATTAACAGAGACAACTAAATATCTCAGGTTTCTTCAAACTGTTATAAAGGGGAATCCAAAAGCTACTGTTTACATTTTTATTATAACTGTAACCCCCCCCCATACACACACACACACATATATATTCTTGAACTTTCAGTGGATGTAGTCATTCCAGTTTGTTTCTAGGATTTTATGTTTGTTGATAATAATTGGTTTAATATATTTTTTGTGTTAGTGCCTGTGTATGTTTTTATACTGTATGTGATGTTATTGTAATGAGCTCCAGCCTTTGTCTGCAATTTGTGTAATAAAATAAAATCAATTTCATATATTCACTAAAAATACCACCAACAGCTTAATCTGGTTCAATTTCAGTTGCTTACCATCTGTATCCCCCTCCCCCCTCCCCGGTCGCCCCCGAAAAAGGGACTTCTAGTCCCAGTGGGCCTACCGGGTCAACAAAATTCAATAAATAAATAAATATTCTGTATTTATCTTCCCTTCATTTTTTATTACATAGGCCAGCAGCATGAAAATAAGATCCTTACCCCTCAGACTTCATTTCCTCCTTCTGGCTGTCTACACATGATATCATGAACCTCTGTTTATGAACCACGGTCAGTTGCCATGGAAATGATTATGTTGCCACAAGCAGAAGATTATGTCAATGTGTATAGACAAGCAGCAAGATCAGATAAAGTCCAATGGGTAAGGAGCTTGTTTCCAAGCAAATGTCCTTAATAACATAAGGTGGGGAAGATAAAAACAGGGGAGTATAGTGTGCATTATTGTTGAATACAATTTAGAACTGAGAGAGAAATAAGTCCCCTAACTGGGATCTGAACCCATGCCTGCTTGAAATACTGTTCTAATGCACTACCAACTGTACTACCTGGATGTGACAGGGTTGAATTAGGCCCTGCTCATTTGTTATTCAGAAAAAGTGAAGTGCAATGATCTGTTCTTTCCTCTCCTTTTCTGTTTCTTGTCTGTCTGGTTGTGCAACCAAATTTTCTTGTGAGACCTAGGAACTGATTACTCTGAAAGTGTCACAATTTTCCGCCTCTCACTATTTCTCTACCTTCACTTGCTGTTTCCGTCTTTTCTTCCCCCTTGCATATCTGAAGTTATAAAATATATGTGAATCTTCATGTGAAACTGTAAGTGATACTGAGATCCTTTGGTTTGTAAATGTATGTAGTTATACTGTTGAAATTGGAGGCGTGGGTTCAGATCCCACCTCTGACACCATCTGTAGTTGAGGCACAGGTCAGGAAGCATAGGAAAACCAGGAGCAGGTGTAAAATTCGCAATGAGCATTTTATTATTATCAATAAGAGTAAAATAAAAATTGTTCAGAATAACTGTTTACAAAGGCAGTACAAACAGAGAAAACAAAGCCTTTCTTCTAAGTGTTTCATCTCAATTTCAAATCTTAGTCTCTTTAGTAAAAATATTGCTGCTCTTTTTAAAACAAGTCTTTGCCTGGGAATTCATTAAGGAGAACATCTTGTTTTTCTTAAGGTGTTCTTGTCAGTTCCTTGCAGGTACAACAAACAGAACAATGCAACCCAGACCTGATCTCTTGTTGACAGCTCTGCAAAAAGTTTGCAAACTGCATCTCAAGTTAACCCTCTAAATTCCAAATACCCTTTTGCATTGATTTCAACAGTATAACTACATTTTCAAACTGAGGGATCCCAGCATCAGTTACAGTTTTACACCAAAATTCACATATATTTTATAACTTCAGATATGCAAGGCGGAAGAAAAGACGGAAACAGCAAGTGAAGGTAGAGAGATAGCAAGAGGTGGAAAATTGTGAGACCATCAAAGTGATCAGTTCCGAAGTCTCACAAGAAATGTTGGTTGTGCAACCAGATGGACAAGAGACAGAAAAGGAGAGGAAAGAACAGATCCTTGTCTTTCACTCTTTCTGAATAACAAATGGGACAGGGCCTTATTCAACCCTATCACACTGGACAACTGGAAACAGGGTTTCCCAAAGGCATTCATTCTTCTCAGTATCCACACAAATCATAACTACATTGTTTTATTTACACAGTCACAAAGCAGACACCAGCACTCAAGTACCTTTGAAGTGGGATAAAATTCAGGTCCAGGTGAAAAAATGATGAATAACAGTGAATTTTATTCAGTGCACACCAGATCAAAAGGCACACAGAGTAAGGAGCTTACATGCCACAGTGCTTCAACTCAAGCTGAGTCTTCATCAGAGGTTGAGAAATAACTGGTGATAGATGACCCTAAATATTGGATCCAATTAAGTTAATTATAAACACATGTATCAATAAAAAAAATTCAAACCGTTTTAAACAAAAAGGTAGTAGTTCTCCACTTTAGACACTAGGTGGAGCTGCTATATTTAAGCGTTAATCACCTTATGTAAACTTAAGAAAATAGCAGTGTCCATGAAACATCACTACAATTAGATGGAGAGAACAATGAAAACAAAGAGACCAAACCTCCAGCAATTCAAGGCAACATACAGTGTGGTAAATCCAGAGCAACGTAGTTACAGGACCTGCATGTAAGTGAGGGCCAAGGAGCTGGAGGGAAGCCAGATGAAATGGAGACATACTTAGAGGAAAGAACAAAAAGAGAGAATGAGGAGTCACGTTAAAATAAAATTAAATATCAAATATCAATTAATTCAACAACAGCATAAATATCATACAATAAAAACATTTTGAGAATTATACACACTAACAAAACACATTACTTTTTTTGTAAGAAGGGCTTAAGGTCCCATTTATCATTGAGAACATGGGGCTTAATACTGCATGGGATATATATCCACATACTCTCCCATTGTAAAAGTAGATTGGATCAGTCACCACCATTCTTTAGGGGTGGAACATGTTCAAGACCCAAAAAATCTGAGGTCATCAGGTTTAGACCAATGTACTTCTGAGAAGTGTACCCCAACAGAGTATCCTGTTTACCATTAACAATGGAGCAGACATGCTCTTGTATCCTCTGTTTCAGAGGTCTGACTGTCTTGCCAATATACACTAGCGTGCATGTGCACCACAGTACATTCTGTACACCACATATGGTGTATCGCAGGGTATCAGTTCTCTAATCTCAATTTTTGTGTCCTCGTATCTGGGTTGTATAAATAATTTAGTAGGTACATCAAATTTACAGATGTTACACCAGTTACACTTATAGTAGCCTTTGGGACATTGTGGTAGCCAAGTAGCATTGGTTCTTATAGGTTTCTGTGTCCTACTGTAAACTAGTCTATTCTTGAGATTGTCACCTCAGCTAAAAATGATTCTTGGTCTGTTTCATTCTGACAAACTTACATTACTGTCAACTAAAAAGTCAGCCAATTCCTGTCTAGAATATTATCAATCTGATCTGCTGTGTGATTGAATTCCATTATAAAGGTACATGGTTGTTTGTCAGGCACATATGTACCCTTGTTGCATCCTTAAGAAGGTCTTCTTTATTCAGTTTAGAAACTTTCTCTTTGGTTTGATGCAGTAAACCCTTACTATAGCTGCTCACCTCAAATCTACACAGTAGTTCTTCAGTTTGTTTATTAAACTCAGTTTCAGAGCTTCAGTTTCTTCTAAGTCTAAGAATCTGCCCTTAGGGTATAGCATTCTTGAGGCTTCAGGGATGGGCACTGCTAGCAAGCAAAAGAGAGTTTGTAGCTGTTTTCCTAAAGTATGTGGTTTCAGTTTTGTTTTTGTTAGCTTTAAGGGAGAGATCCAGAAAAGTAATATTTATCAGATGAGTGGTATATGTAAATTTTAATTTACAGTCATTGGTGTTCAGCCAGTCAGAAATACACTCATCAGTACCTTCCCAGATGCACAATACATCATCAATAAAGCGATGCCAATGTATTATGTTCTTAAAGAAAGTGTTAGTGTAAGAGAATACCACATTTTCTCCCATAGGCCCAGGAATAAATTAGCATAGCTTTGTACCATTGCTGCACCCATAGCTGTACCACATTCCTGTAGGTAATAATCCCCCTGAAATTCAAAATAATTATGCGTTGGTAAGAATTCAGAGGCATCAATGATGAAATCATGTGGCATCTTGTCCATTCTGGATAGTTCTTCCATCCAGAATTCCACAGCTTCAAGTCCCAAATGATGTTGAATGGAAGTGTAAAGGGATTCAATATCAATCCATATCCATTTAAAGTTATTTTTCACTCTATATCTTTAACAATGTTAAGGATATCTTTGCTATTGTTAATATAGGAGGGGAGTTCAGAAACATTGAACTGCAGAAAAAAGTCAATGAATTTGCCTAAATTTTGTGTAATGGAATTACACCCTGCCACAATGGGCCAACCTAGTGGATCCACTAGACTTTTGCAGATTTTTGGTAGAATGTAAAAGCTTGGTGTCATAGGGTTGTCCTGCCAGATATATTCATATTCCTTATCAGAAATTAAACCATTATCTAGAGCATTTTTTAATAATAAAAAGAGATCTTTCTTAAATTCTCAAGTGTAGTCAGTTAGCTACTTGAAATAATTTTTTTCATAATTTAAAAGTGAAAGGACAATATTGCAATAGTGTTCAACATCCGTCTTTCCCCCTTTGTCTGCTGGTTTAATCACAACAAACATGTTAGTAGAAAGGCCATCTAAAGCAATTCATTCTTTTCTACTTAAGTTATAATATTTAGGGGTAGCATTTTTATCAAGAATTTCCTATACTTGTTTACACACTGTTTTTTCAAACACCTGTATGGTGGGGTTGTATACATTTGGGCAAAAAGTGGAGTTACCAGTGAATCTGCCCTTTGAAAGGCTAGAAATGTGAAGATTGGCATGTAGCATTGAGTTACCTGTTGGTTGAGACTGGGAGGTCAAGAGGTCATCCTCCACCTGATCTGGTGAAAGTAAACTGTCAAACATTTCTAAGTTCAAATCAACATTTTCTGACCCCAAATCCATATTCTCATAGTTCTCAATGTCCCCTGCCATAATAGTCTGTGTAACACCACTCTGTAAAGTGGTAATAAGTAAGCAGATCCTCAGAGTCCCTGGAGTCCTCCATAACCATGCCCCCCCCCCACGGTTGCAGTGTTCTGTTGGTGTTGAAAAAAAGTCCTTAATCTGATCTTCCCAAAAATGTTATGCAGGTCTACGAATATTTTGAAGTCGTTGATGGGAGGGAGAGGGGCAAAATTCAATCCCCTATGCAGCACTACAGTCTCAGTGTTGGTAAGAATATGGTGGGAAAGGTTTACAATCTATAGCTTATGTCCTTGTTCCTGGTCCTCAGTGCCCTTTCTATTCTTGAGGGCTCTTCAGCCACCTCTCCTACCTCTTCTTGTCTTTCTGACCCTTGCGTCTGAATTTCTACGGTAGTGCATCTGTCCTTGTCCATATTCCTTATTTACAAGGAATATGGCATGCATACACAGGTTGCAAAATACAATTTAGAAGTGAGAAAGAAGTAAGTGCCCTAGGAGGAATGTGAACTCAGGCCTGCTCGGAATACCATTTTGCTGCACTACCAATTGTGCTGACAGGAAAACTTGAAACCTGGGGATCCCAAAGGCACTTGTCCTTCTCAATTCACAATCAGCATTCACACAAACGAGAATTATATTTTTATTTATAATGAGTGTGGTATGCATACATAAGAAAAACAAATTAGGAGTGAGAAGAAATAAGTGCACTAGCAGAGATTTGAACCCAACCCTTCTAAACTGTATTTCCCATGTATGTACACTGCAATCCTTGTAAATAAAATAATGTAATTCTAAGTTATGTTGGTCTAGGTTGTGCACTGAGAAGGAAGAGGCCTTTTGGGGTATTGGGTCCAGTCCTTTTTAATGTCTTCATCAGTGACATTGCAGAGGGACTGGAAGGAAAAGTATGCCTTTTTGCAGATGACACAAAGATCTGCAACAGGGTTGATACACAAGGAGGCTTGGAAAGGATGAAAAGGGACTTGGCAAGGTTGGAGGAATGGTCAGAAGTATGGCAGCTAGGATTCAATGCAAAGAAGTGCAAAATAATGCACCTGGGAAACAAGAACCCAGGGGAAGAATACACAATGGGTGGGGAGGTAGTAACAACAACAAAAATGGAAAGAGACCTGGGGGTAATCATATCTGATGACCTTAAGGTTAGCAAGCAATGTGAGAAGGCAGTAGGGAGGGCTGGAGGTATACTGGGATGTACAGGGAGAGGCATCAGCAGCAGAAAACAGGAAGTTGTTATCCCTCTGTACATACAGTTGGTGAGACCCCATCTGAGTACTGTGTCCAGTTCTGGAGACCCCATCTCTGCAAGGACATAGACAGGATAGAGGTAGTCCAGAGGAGGGCAACTAAAATGGTGCAGGGTCTGAAAAGAGAAGCCGTATGAGGAGACTAAAGGAGCTTAATATGTATACCCTTGAGGAAAGAAGGAGAGGGGACATGATAGAAACTTTAAGTACCTCAGTGGAATCAACAAAGTCCAAGAGGGTAGCATCTTTCAGAAAAGAGATGCAAGAACAAGGGGACACAATTTAAAGATAGAAGGAGTACGGTTTAGGGCAATGGAGAGGAAGTTATTATTTCACAGAGAGGGTAGTGGATGCATGGAACAGCCTTCCTGAGGAGGTTGTGGGGTCTAAAACTGTGGGAGAATTCAAGAATGCATGGGACAGACATAAGGCAATTCTTGTGGGGGGTAAGAAGAAATAGGCTGTTGGTTAACTGGGATCTGCGGCCTATCCTGTAGGTAGGGAAATGGGCAGACTAGATGGGCCAAGCGGTCCTTATCTGCCTTCAAAGTCTATGTTTCTATGTTTCTATGTTTTGGATCAATTAGTTTCCAGTTGTCCTGGTAGCATAGCTAGTAGAGCATTAGAACACTACAGTATGTCAAACAGGCCTGGATTCATATCCTTAAGAGCATATGTTTCTTTCTCACTTCTAAATTGTATTTTACAATATGGCACTTTATACTCCTTGTAAATAAAAATGTAATTCTAGTGTGTGTGGCTCCAGTGTGGACATTAAGAAGGATGAGTGCCTTTGGGATATCTAGGTATCTAGCTGTCCTGGTAGCACAGCTGGTAGTGCAGCAGAACAGTATTTAGAGTAGGTCTGGGATCAGATCTTACCTAAGCACTTATTTCTTTCTCAGTTCTAAACTTAGCTTTACATACATGCATATCACATTGCTTTTTTTGTATATAAATGTGTTATTGAGTTTTAATAGCACAACTATCAAACCATACGTAGTTCATGGATAAACAAACTTCAACAACTCACTGTTGTACAACATATTCAGATTGTATGGCAATGTAACATAATACAAAGTAAAAAGAAAGCCAAACACACTAAAACAATACCATCCTACACTTCCATAACTAAAACATAATCCAGAGACTACTATACAACAGACCTAAAATTGAAAACAGGAACCATCTTATCAGGGGAAAGAGGACATTGTTTAACCAGGAAAGGCACACTAAGCTGAAGCTTGTTTCGAGGTGTGACCTGGGAGCACAAGGAAGTTAAGTGACTTGCTCGGGGTCACACAGTATGCAAGTGGGGACTATGGGATTCAAACCCAGGTCTCCAAGTTTGCAGCTCAGTGCCCTTAACCACTTCACTATACTGCCTCCTTTATCAAGGTCCCACTATCTTATATAAAAGTAAAATAAAAGACTAGGAAAATCCTGTATTTCTCCATCTCATGGGTAATTGACCAAGCCAGTTATCCTGAAGACTGATAACCTGTTTCTGAGCTGAACCGTGTTAGGAGTCAGTCTTCAACACCCCAAAATATGAAAGCCAAGGAATCCATGTGACTTGAAAAACTGAAAGACTCTTTCTTCTCCAAAAGAGCACTTGCTGATAGGAGGCAGTTTTGGACACATCCTGTTGCCAACTCATTGGGGGGGGGGAAGGAAATTAACATCCAGTGATGTAGAAGTAGCCTCTTGGACTCTAATGCTGAGTAAAGAAATAGTTTATACTTTAAAACCGGCTGACTTATTGAAAACAGATCACCCAAAATCCAGAAACATGGAGTACAACGTATAGGCATATTCAGAGTGCTCTCTATAGTGCGGATAATATTCTCCCACCAGTCCCCCAATAAAGCTCACCTCCAAAGTATATAATAAAAGGTTCCAGGCTTCGGTGTACAGCCATATAACATTACTTTTAATGAAAAAATGTAATTCTATTTTATGTGGCTACAGATGTGCACTTAAAAAGCTGAGGGTACAATGTATTCCACTTGTATGCCATTCAGATGTATGCACATTCTGGATGTATGCACAAAAAGCTGAAATCCCAATTCTTGCCCTATTCTAGCAATGTTAATTATTTTGTTTGTATGCACACAGTTTTTTGGTTTTATGCACATTTTTTCATCTTGACATGCCCCCCAGCAGGTCCCCAGAAGGTCTTTGCCACCATGTTACACTTGTATTCAGTTGTCATTCCATTGCAGCCACTAGATTGTCCCCATAGTTAATCCACTAATCACCTGACAAATGCCAGAGCCCAATTAAACCTGTAACCCCTTGTGCCTTAGTGATAGTGAGGGCTGTTAGTTTTCCATTCTGATTAACTCATAGAGGGTGATGGAGTGATGGCAAAGGATCTGACTTCAAAATTCATGCCATTCACTGAAAGCCGAATTCATTCTTGCTTGCTGCAGTGGAAGTGGGTCAGCATCAGTGAGTGTTCAGTTTATCAAAAAAATAAATAAAAATGATGTGCTATGGTAAAGGTGGTCACTTCTCATGTTGCTTAAAATGACATTTAACAGCATTTAAGATGGCTTATGTGTATTTGTGAACATGTGAGTTACGTTTGTAAATGGCTCCCTATTGATTTCAATATGTACCCATTCATTTCTATGGCATTCTGGTTGTTTGCACAAATTCAGCTTGTCCCTGGCATGTGCATACATCAGGAATCCACTGTATTTGGGATCCCCAGGTTCCAGTTGTTCTGGTGGCAGAGTTGGTAGTACAGTGGAATAGTATTCCAAACAGGACTGGGTTTAAATACCAGCTAGGGCACGTATTTCTTTCTTTCTTCTAAACTGTATTTCACACATATTCACAATGCACGCCTTGTAATTGCAAAAATTTAATTCTAATATGCCTGGATCCAGGGTGCACATTACATACGAACATTCAAAAATGGCAGCAGAAATAGGCCTCACTGTCGAGTCTACTCGATTGTGCAGCTAGCCCCTCATCTCACAACTGCCCCTCCCACTTCTCCCAGCCTTAGATTTATCCTCCTCTTCACCCTGTCCCATCCACTCTTGAAACTGCCCACCATCTTACAGACCACCACCTCCTGTGGCAGAGCATTCCACTTGCCCACCACCCTTTCCGTGAAGAACTGTCTCCTTACTTCCCTCCTGAATCCCCCCCAGTCTAAGACTGTGCCTTCTCATGTCCCTTCCTCTTCTTAATTGGAAGATCCCCTCTGTTCGAGTCTTGTTTATCCCTTTCAAGTACTTGAAGGTCTCAATCATGTCCTCGCTATCCCGCCTCTCCTCCAAGGAATACATACCTAGCTCATTCAGCCTTTCTGTGTAGGGTTTGCTCTCCAATCCCTGGATCATCTTTGTTGCTCTACGCTGCACCCCCTCCAACAATCTGACATCCTTCTTCAGGTACGGGCACCAGAACTGCATGCAGTACTCCAGGTGCGACCTTACCAGTGACCTGTACAGGAGTAGGATTACCTCCCTACTTCTGGAGACACTCATCCTCCCTACATTGAGGGAGGATGAGTGCCTTTGAGAGCCCTAGGTTTCCAGTTGATCTGCTAGCCCAGCTGATATTGTAATAGAATGCCATTATTGTCAGCCCTAGGTTCAAATCCCAGCTAAAGCACATATTTTTTTCTCACTTCTAAATTGTACTGAAGAGAAAAACAAGTAAAATTATGTATAATTTTCAGAGTTTTTCAGAATATGTAACAGATTCTGGCAGTTAGTGTGCAGTTGTTTTTCTTATGTGAAATGTTCAGACATATGCTGTGGGTGTGGGAGGTTTCCTTAACTTGTCTTTGAAAATTTATTTTATTTCTTTGCAGTTGTTTCTTCTTCTCATGTGCTGAGGGTTTGGCTTGTTGTTAGTGCATGTTTCCTAATTGTGACATTGCGCTTTCATTTCTGATGCCCACCATGTGTATTGTTTTAATCTTGCACATGGTTTATATGTATTTCATATACAGTAAATCAAATAAGGAAGCATATCTGTATTAAAAAATATAAGAATATTTTGTCCACCCTAAACTCCCATAGCTAGGATTTGTCATGGCAGTCATACACGTCATTGATTCCATGGCATTTGATCTTTATTCAGGACTTCCTTGACTTTCACTAGTGTCATCAGAATGTAGCAATGATGACAGTGCCATAACATTTACTACTGTTTACTATTGATTTCGTGAACAAACAATGAGTCATTAAAACCTCATCCATGACCAACTTACATCCCTACCCATAGCCAATCTGTAGTTTTGGAATTTAGAATTAGAATTCTTCAGCACTGTTTCTGAAAAAGACACATATACTGTACTGCCCAGTTATGTCCCATTTCCCATTGCCTAACTGAATGTGATTTCCAAAACTTAGATTAACAGGCTCCTAGGAGTCTGGTTCTCAACACCCTTAATTGGATCCAAAATAAAAAAAACATCATATTTCCTATAACTAATTCATTACATTCTCATGTGGTCTTCTGTGATTCATTTATGAAAGTGCTGTTTGATCCTTGTGCTTGACCCTGAGCATTAAATGAAAGAAATGTAGATGGACGTCTATCATGTTCATTTCATGAACTGCAGCTGTGGAAATTCTATCATATATTATGGTGAGTTATAAAATGTGACTGATCATGTCACTGAACACATCAAATTCTCATTTTTTTTTCTTATCTTCTATGCATGATATGCAAACCTATAGTTCAAATAGTGTGGCCTGTAATAAATAATGTCTTATCTTTCTAATTTGGAGCCAACTGTTTACTTCCCCATCCACACAAGTTTGCAGTTATACCCAATAGTACTCCTACAAACTCTTCAATATTCATGAAGCTAGCTGTGCATTCTGCTGATGGAAGATTTCAATATGCCAAATGTGTACTGGACCACCCAGGCAACTGCTTCAGCCAGAAGCAGAGGCATCCTAGATTCCCTACAGGAGACAGGACTAAGACAGCTCATGCTTGATCCTACCAGGGACAGGGTGATTCTGGATATAGTGATGACCAATGGGGATAGGATCACATATCACTCGGTAGAAGGGCAACTGGGATCCAGCGACCACCACATAGTATGGTTCAGCATAGGAACAGAAACATAGAAACATAGACTTTGACGGCAGATAAGGACCACTTGGCCCACCCAGTCTGCCCATTTCCCTACCTACCGGATAAACTGCAGATTCTAGTTAACCAACAGCCTACTTCCTGCAACTCCCCACTATAATTGCCTTATGTTTGTCCCATGCATGTCTGAATTCCCCCACTGATTTAGACCCCACAACCTCTCCAGGAAGGTGGTTCCATGTGTCCACCACTCTCTACGTGAAAAATAATTTCCTCACATTACCCCTGAGCCGTCCCCCCTCTAACTTTAAATTGTGCCCTCTTGTTCTTACACATCTCTTTTTCTGAAAGATGCTACCGTCCTGGACTTTGTTGATTCCCTTGAGGTACTTAAAAGTTTCTATCATGTCCCCTCGTCCCTCCTTTCATCAAGAGTATACATATTAAGCTCTCTCAGTCTCTCTCTTCATGTGGTTTCTGATGTAGACCCTGCACCATTTTAGTTGCCCTCCTCTGGACTGCTTCCATCCTGTCTATGTCCTTGCATAGATGAGGTCTCCAAAACTGCATGCAGTACTCCAGATGGGTTCTCACCAATTGTCTGTACAGAGGGATAACCACATCCCTTTTTCTACTTGTGATACACTTCCCCATGCATCCCAGTATCCCCCTGGCTCTCCTTACTGACTTCTCACATTGCCTACCCACCTTTAGATCATCTGATATGACTTCACCCAGATCCCTTTCCATTATTGTTGTTGTTAGTACCTCCCCTGCTATTGTGTACTCTTCTTCTGGGTTTTTATTTCCCAGGTGCATTACTTTGCACTTCTTTGCATTGAATCTAAGTTGCCCTTTTGTCTGACCATTCCTCCAACCTTGCCAAGTCCCTTCTCATCATTTCTACCCCCACTTATGTATCAACTCTGTTACAGATCTTTGTGTCATCTGCAAAGAGGCATACCTTTCCTTCCAGACCCTCTGCAATGTCACCTATAAAGACGTTAAAGAGGACTAGACCCAGTACTGAGCCCTGAGGTACTCCACTAGTAACCCCCCTTTCTTCGGAATGTGTTCCTTTCACTATTACCTTCTGTGTCCTGTTGTGCAGCCAGTTTGCTACCCAGGCTACCACCCTAGGACCCACTCCCAGACTGGCTAACTCGATTATTAATCTTTTGTGCGGGACTGTGTCAAATGCCTTGCTAAAGTCTAGGTAGGCCATATCCACAGCCCCTCCCTGGTCTATTACTTTGGTCACCCAGTCAAAGAAATCAATTAGATTCATCTGACATGAACCTTCCTGCTGTGAATCCATGTTGCTTTGGGTCCTGTGCCCCGCTGGCCTCTAGGTACAGAACAATTCTTTCTTTCAGAAGTGATTCCATCATTTTCCCCACCACTGAGGTCAAACTAACAGTTCTGTAGTTTTCTGCTTCTGCCTTGCTCCCACTTTTGTGAAGGGGAATCACATCTGCCCTCCTCCAGTCCTCAGGTACCACCCCATCCTCCCATGATTTGTTAAGAAGTGTGGTCAGTGGTGTCACTAGGTCCTCCCTTAGTTCTTTTAGGATTCTAGGATGAATCCTGTCAGGCCACATTGCTTTGTCCACCTTGAGTTTTAGGAGTTCTTTCAGGACTCTTTCTTCTATAAATGGACTGGCGTCAACCCCACTACCCAGAGTGCTTCTATTGTTTGGTTTAGGTAACTCCTCCTCTTCTTCTTTTGTGAATACTGAGCAAAAGTATTCATTCAGTAACTCTGCCTTTTCACTGTCTCCTTTTGCCCACCTCCCCTCTCCTTTATTAATCTTCACTATCCCTCCCTTAACCTTTCTATGTTCCCTAATGTACCTATAAAATGTTTTATCCCCCTTCTTAACTGAGTTGGCTATCTTTTCCTCAGTTTGGGCCTTGCTTTTCTGACTGCCTTCCCCACTTCTTTCTACTTTAATTGAAACAGTTCCCTGTCATGCTCATTCTGTGATTCCTTATACTTTTTGAATGCATCCTTTTTCTCCTTAACCTTCCCTGACAACTCTTTTAAGAACCATAGTGTTTTTTTTATTCTGCTTTGTTTTCTTTATTTGTTTCACACAAAGGCTTGTTGCCTCCATGATGGCAGTTTTGATTTTTCTCCATTGTTCTTCCAACCCTACTTTCTGGCCATTTGCTAATGCATTCCTCAGGTATTCACCCATTATGCCAAAGTCAGCCCTTCTAAAGTCCAGTATCCTTGTCTTTGTATGGCTTGTCTCCATGGTTGTGTTTATTGTGAAGCAGACTGTGCAGTGGTCGCTTGTTCCCAGATGTCTACTGACTTCTAAATTTGTGATCCTCTCTCCATTTGAGAGTACCAGGTCTAATATTGCTCCCTGCTGAGTGAGTTCCAATACTAGCTGTCTAAGGCATGCCCCCTGTAGGGCATCAAGAATGACCCTGCTCTTGGATGTGGCTGCAGTCCATGTCATCCAGTTAACATCTGGCATATTCAGGTCCCCCATCAACAGTATCTCCCCTTTTTCAGCCATTTTGAGAATGCCCTCTATCATTTTCTTGTCCATTTCCTCCCCTTGAGACGGGGGTCTGTATACAACCCTGTGCAGACTGTGATGCCATTCCCTGTCTCCAAGGTGACCCAGAGTGCCTCTTGTCCTCCCCTTTACTTTTTAGTTCTGTAGCTTGATCCCTTCCCTTATGTAGAGAGCTACTCCACCTCCTCTTTACCCTCCCTGTCCCTTCTGTAGATTGTGCACCCTGGTATGTTGACATCCCAGTCATGGTTTTTTGTGTACCATGTTTCTGTGACTGCCACAATATCCAAGTGTTCCTCTTCCATCAGGGCTACTAGCTCGGGAAGCTTGTTTCCAAGACTATGGGCATTGGTACTCATTGCCCTCCATTTAATGTTGGCTTTATCCAATTTTACCCCATCCCTGCTCTTATTGCCCTCATCTATTTTTCCATTTACCCCTGTCCTGCCCTCTGTCAAGCTCTGCACCTCAGTGTTTACCCTGCTACCTGCCATGTTTTGTGGGGGGAGGCTTGAACTTTCCTGTTTCCTATCAGCACCTCCCCCCTTGGCTAGTTTAAAAGCTTGCCAAGGAAGCCTTTAAACCTGTCACCTAGGAGCTTGTTTCCCTTCCTGGACAGATGCAGACCATCATGCCAGTATAGATCTTCATCTCTCCAGGTGGACCCCCAGTCCCCAATGAAGCCAAAGCCCTGTGCTCTGCACCAGTTTTGCAACCATTCATTAAACTGCATGGTGTGCAGTACCCTAGCCTCACTCCTGCCATAGACTGACAGTACCTCTGAGAAGGTTACCATGCTTGCTACCTGTCTTGGGCCCCTCCCCAACTCCACAAATTCATCCTGCATTGCACTGATCTCATGCCTAGCTAGGTCATTTGTCCCAATGTGGACAATGATATCTAGTTCCCTGTCCTGTGATGCTGCTTCTGCAATCCTGAGGATTTGCTTCCTGTCCCTCCAAGCCATGGCACCAGGCAGGCACCTTACTTCCCTCTCCTTACCCTTCCCCAGGTCTACACCCCTAACAATTGAGTCCCCTATCAGAAGCTGTTTCTTTCCCCTGTGGTGTCACTTGCCACTCTTTTGTGGGTCTCTCTTGTGGATGTCTCCAGCATTCTTCTTGGTCTCTACTGAGGGTGTCATCATAAAGGAACCTTGATTTGCAGACTGACATATGATTTGTGCAGAGGTATAACTAGGGGGCTATGCCTCTGTTCCACCACCCTCACCCTCCCAGAACCCACTGTGGTCCATCTGCTCTTCACACATGGCAACCTCTGAGGCAGTGGTTGTGGAACTGGTGCTCTTCAGGTGGGTGAGTCCTCCTTAGTCCTTGCCAGTTCAGCCTGGAGGTGGGCAACCTCCTCCCTCAGAGCTGACAGTTGCCTGCAAATAGGGCAGCAACGCAGGTTCCAGAATGTCTCCCAGAAAACTCCTGCCCCACAGCCAGTGCATTGCACCACTCCCTACATGTCCCTCTTCCTTATAATATACAATGAGTAATATATAAAATTTGTTACCCTTTATGCACTGTGCTGGGTTATTAAGAATATGACAGTTCTGCCCCAAGACCTGTTAAGGAAGTGATGTCAGAACCTTGACTATAAAGGAAATGCCACAACCACTGGTGACTGTTAGAAACAATCAAATACACCACTGCTCCACCACCCTGGTGAGTACTGCCCTTTATAGTAAGTCAACCAACACCACAATTTACTAGACCACTGCTCCTACACAAACCACTCTACTGAGTCCAGGGATAAAATGAACTCACTGCTCAGCCAGCAGGACACTTCTAAAATGTTGCACAAATATCCTTCCAAATCCTAGGTCTCAAGCACAGGAATCAAGCAACTTCAGTTGTATTTCACCCCCTCTGGTTATAAAATTACTACACTTTAATGGAATCCTGCAATTCTCTTCTTAATGCCAATAAGAAAAAATAAAACTTTTTGTAGAAAGCATAGCTTACCTTCCTAACAAGTCCCCAACAATATTATGTCTTACCAGGTTCCCAGTTCCTCAAATGCGTTCTAGTTTGTTCTCTGCAGTATAGCAAGTTTCTCAGCCTCCAACAGAAGCAGACAAGTCTTTTCTGACTTCACTGAAATGGAGAGAGGTATCAAAATAGCCCTGGAGAAAAGGGGACTAGGGCGGGTGGTGAAAGAGCAGTGGGAGCACCTAAAGGGAGCCATAGTGGAAGTGACAATACAATGCATCAAATTGGTGTCCAAGGGCAAGAGAAGGAGAAAGCCACTATGGTTCTTGAAAGAGGTAGCAAACAAAGAAAGGGCTAAAAGGGCAGGGTTCAAGAAATATAAGACGACCCAAAGGGAGGAGAACAGGAAGGTGTACTTAGAATGTCTAAAGGAAGTGGGGAGAATGGTAAGGAGTGCCAATGTGCAGACTGAGGAAGGATTAGTGCAGGAAGTAAAGAAAGGGGACAAGACATTCTACAGCTACATCAGCGAAATAAGGAAAACTGGGGGAAGGGGATTGTAAGGCTCAAAGAGGAGGAAGGGGACTGTAAGGTGGAAGACATGGTTAAGGCAGAAATACTGAATAAATACTTCTGTTCAGTTTTCACAGAAAAGGGGGAGGGGCAGGGACCACAACTGAGCAATAGATACCATGGGGGGAGGTGAACAGAAGTCCATTTACAGAGGAGAGAGAGTCCTGCAGGAACTCACTAAATTGAAGGTGGACAGAGTGATGGGGCCAGATGGCATACACCCAAGGATATTAAGGGCGCTGTGAAGAGAGCTAGCAGAACCTCTAGCAGCCTTGTTCATCAAGTCACTCAACACAGGAGTGGTGCCAGAGGATTGGAGGAGGGCACATGTGATCCCTCTACACAAATCTGGCAGTAGAGAGGAGGTGGGGAACTATAGGCCTGTCAGCCTCACCTCAGTAGTGGGGATTATCATGGAGGCACTGTTTAAGGAAAGGATAGGAGGACATCAGTGCCAGGACCCTAGGCAGCATGGTTTCACAGTGGGTAGGTCATGTCAGACAAATCTGAAAGATTTCTTTGACTGGGTGACAAAGGAAGTAAATCAGGTTGGGGGCAGTGGACATCACCTACCACAATTTAAGCAGAGTTTTAGACACTGTCCCACATAAAAGGTTGGTAAACAAGATGGGCTGTTTGAGCATGGGAGACAAGGTAGTAAACTGGGTTAGAAACTGGCTAATGGCCAGCAGGCAGAGGGTGGTGGTAAATGGGGTACAATCTGGGAAGAGGGAGGTGACCAGCGGGGTACCTAGGGATCAGTCCTTTTGGGCAGTCCTGTTCAGTGTCCTCATAAGTGACATTGCAGAAGGGCTGGAAGGAAAGGTCTTCCTGTTTGCAGATGACACCAAGATCTGTAACAGGGTGGATACTCCTGAAGGGGTGAAGAAAATGAGAAAGGACCTGGGAAAGCTTGAGAAATGGTCTGAGGAGTGGCAACTGAGGTGTAATTCCAAAAAGTGCAAAATTAAGCACCTGGGTCATAGAAACCCTGGGGAGAGCCACAGGATGGGGAAGGGGAGATGCTGGCAGTAACCAAGGAAGAAAGGGACATGGGGTTATTATTTCAGATGACCTGAAGATGTCAAAGCAGAGTACTAAGGCAGCAGGGAAGGCCAGTGGCATGATGGGGTGCATAGGCAGGGGTATCACCAGCAGAAGGCAAGATGCAATTGTATAAAACCCTGGTCAGGCCTCACATGGAGTACTGTGTGCAGTTCTGGAGGCTGCACATTCAAAAGGACATTAACAGGCTGGAGACAGTCCAGAGAAGGGTGATTAAGATGGTACAGGGCTTGCACCACAAACTTAGGAGAGAGATTAAGGGACCTTAACATGTACTCACTGGAGGAGAGGAGGGAGGGGGGAGCATGATAGAAACATTCAAGTACCTCAAGGGCATAAACAAGGTTCAGGGGGAGACATAATCCAGTACAGAAGGAGTACAAGAATGAAGGGACATGACATGAAATTGGAAGGAGGAAGGTTAAGAGGGAATGTGAGAAAGTTTTTCTTCACAGAGAGGGTGGTGAATGCATGGAATTGTCTGCCACAGAAGGTGGTAGAAGCAAGCACAGTGGGGGGATTTAAACATGCATGAGACAGGCATAGAGGAACCATAGAGGTAAAGTGGGGTTGGGGGCAGAAGCCATAATCAAGTACAGGGCTTATGGGCAGACTGGATGGGCTTAGTGGTCCTTATCTGCTGACACTTTTTATGTTCCTGTTTCTATTATGTGTTACATAAAGTCAATAGTGTTCTGCAAGTACAGTACAAAAGAGGATGACATTAAGCTACATGATGCATGTGACACAACACTGACTCTTAACCTGAACTACAGTAGAACAAACCCCATTGTGAGTGCAGACACTGATCTCCATGTGTAACTGATTTAAAAATATTAAACATTAACCAAGTAACCTATACAATATACTAACTCAGTTTTCCCAGAATGCTATATGAACATCAAGCTACACAAAGTCTACGAACTTTGAAATAATCAAGCCAAGGATTTATTATTCACAGAAAGAAAAAGAAAAATCACAGGTTATGGTGCATCATGGCCCTACTAATTATGCAGTACTTACCATTGCAGAAATATGGAATATATAATGGGTAGCAGTGGAATAACATATTTATCTCCACTAATGAGTAGTAAGATCCATAGCTCATGGGTGGTGAAACCACAAGGTAGTTCATAAGGTCTTACCTCTCCTGTGGAGATAAATGTGTTATTCCACTACAACCTATTATGTACTGTATTTGAAATATGTCACGCTATCTATATTGCTTTCATTAGTGTGTTTCATTAGACTGCTTTAGCTTTAAATTGACTTTCTTTCTACTCTACACTCTCTATCCAGTCCATTGTTCTCGGCATTCAATTTTAAGACTCCAAGTGGAAATAACATGTAACATGTAACGTGTTCCAAGTGCAATATCATGTGATCTAAGTGAAAATAAATATTTATGTCAAAATTACATGATTTATTTACCTGATTTATCCACTGCTAGTGTGGTATATAAAAATACACCCTTCCTGATACAGACAGCCCAACCATCATCATCACTGAAATACAGTAGGTTATGATTTACAATCTAGCTACCATCAAGCGTATATTTACAGTGCATTTTTAATAAAAGGGTCACACCAATGAGTTGGGTTAGCATTGTTGTTTTAAGTTTGTAATGCATCTCTCATCTGTTAACACCTAATCAGATCTAGAGAACCTTTTATGAAATATTTTTGCAACTTAACTAGAGTTCATCTGCTCTTCCGACACAATGCAATACAAAACAGTGCTGCAACTCTTAAGCAACATATTTTACAAGGCTTTGTGGTGGATCCTACACTACTTATGCAGCCAACTGAAAAATGCAAAACAGCACATTGTCTAAATAGCTGCATGTGAGTTGTAATGTACCATCAACCGTCAATCCTGAATTTTTACCATGAAAAGGAATTGACTTTTGAACTTAGAAAACAGGTCCCTTGTTTTGTGAGTTGGAGCAGTTCATTTCAGAGGTTGAGATGTTTAAATTTCAATAGAACACCCAATCCTGTACTCGGGTATGAAGTAGATGCAACTCATGCACAACTAGGACTCCAAAAGTGAAGTCTTTGTTATGGTAAGGCCACCTAAGTTGGTTTAAGTTCCATAATACTGTTGACTTACTGGACACAACAGAACTACCCCAAGTTCATGGTTATTAGGTTATGTAGTCATAACCGCATTACATCTCAATTTGATGTGCAAATGATGGGGAGGGCAGTCATATCATGCATTACATATTTAATACACTCTTGGAACTGATAGTCCTGTCAAAATGCTGATACTCCCAAATCTCAGAGAACCATGTCAATGCTTTAGAGGTTTGAAGCCTACACCAAACCCAACAGTCAACTTCCTCTGCAAGAGGAGATTTAAGCAATAATGCATGACAGGGTATGTGTCAGGAGGGTATAATGTCACACCTTTAGTGGTTAAAGAACAAGGCAGCAGGCCTAGTGCATTCAACACCTGAGAAGTGACGATGTCCAAGCATGGCACACACCCTGGAGTGCATTATTGCTATTATTCAATGGCTCGTTTTTTTTTTTTTAATAAAATAGCGAAGTAGGAAAACTATATATTTGTGGGGTTTTTTTTATCAATTTTGGTATATGAAAGTATATGTTTTTAAAACAAGTGCACAGTTTCTCTTTTGGCCACTACATGGTGCTGTTAGTATGTGCTGCATTGTGTGTTCATCCCCCACAGCTTTCCTTCTCTGACCATACAAAGGTCTGAGTTTGTTCCTCTGTTACAGTGGCATGATACATGCTGGCCCTGTTTTTGTTTTATGTTTCGTTTTGTTCACATATTTAAATGCAGGATTTTGCTATGTTAGGAAAGGAGATGGGACAGTGAAGCTGCATCGGCACTGCTGGCTGTGTGAGGTAAGGCAGAGAACTACCTAGCCAATCAGACAATGGAGTTGCTGGGGTGCTGTTTTGGGGGACAACTTCTTTTTTAGATACAGGTTTCTTTAGTTTATATTTATTTGGTTTTGTTTTTAATTTGTACTATTTCCGGTTGGGGAGCACCGGCATGGGTGAGCGATCGTGTTACTGTTATGCGCACACACTACAATGGACATTCTTTCAGGACAGTGAGAAGCCACTGTTAACTTGTGGCTTTTCTATAGAGGTAATTTGTTATGTTTTTTTTAACCAGGTTGGAGTGAGAAAAGGGGGAAGGCATAGGTTTGTGCAGGACAATGGCTTTTAAGTGAATATTGCACCTCTCTTGCTTGAGCAAGTGGTGTTTTAATTGTGCATGCACTTGGTCACAATTGTGGTACTGTTGGTCACCGAAAAGCTGATTACCGTGTCTGCTTCATTTCACTTTTTGATGTAAAAAAAAAAAAACACTGACATTTAGAAAAAAAAATGAAGTTGGGATAGCGAATTAAGGGTAGAATACTGATGAGGAACAGTCACAAACTGATGGGGAAACACAGAGCTGACCAGGGAGTTGGCTGTGAAGCGGTGTTACTGAGCAGAAATCTTTGCGGGCTGCATGGAGTGATTCTGATGACCGTTGATGCGGTCATCTGTGTGCTGGGACTAGACCCGTGATGTACTGGGATAACATCATGGGTCAAGACCCAGAGTGACCAATCATAGAGCAGCATTCTTTTCTTGCCATTGTATAATGTATTCTGAATCGTTTCTTTTGTGACTGAATCACTATAATATTATAACTGCCTGTCCACTGTCCCATCATGGAAGTAAGATGTTGCCTTAAATAAGCCTACTCCAGTCCTTTAATGAGGCTATTCCAGTAAACAAAATGTTTAATAAGTGTGGTACTTCATAAATATGTACAAATAAATATCATAATGAATTTTAACTCACATTTTCCAGATTTAGAGAGTTAAACACAGCATCTGCTGCAGACATTCCTTTTAAGGCCCTTTTGTTGGGCATGTTAAAACGAATGAAAATGAAATGAGGTTGATGATCAATTCATTTCTGTACTGCAAAAGATATATTTACATAAACCTAACCCATGGACATAATAAGGAAGTAACAGTTTTTGGAAATTCCAGGCTGCAAAGAGGGCTGCAGCAGAGTTCTTGATCTCGATCTTTCTTTCATTAATCTACAGTGACAGTCTTTGGATCGCAGAAAAAAAATGGAAGCTGCCCTTTGCAAACCTAACATGTACCATAGGGAATTATAAGAAAGAAAGGTTGCACACTCAGGCATCTATAAATTATTTTTTTTGTTTGTTTTATGAGTAATTAGCATTTTCCCTAAGCCAGCTTGCCAGCACAGTGGTAATGCTACTGTTCCTGATGCCAATGATCTGGGTTCAGGAATTAGTCAGGAGCATTGGAGGGCTGTTTGGGAAGGATGACTGAGCATCCTATTGAATGACCTCCTCTCCCAGGGAGGGGGAGGCTGGGAATCCCACTGCTTTACCCACACCAGGGTGATCACAGGAGGTAATGCAGGTCAGGAAATCCATGCATGTAACACTGGAGAGGGAAGTATGTCTGCATTGGTGAATCTGGCTATCACGCTGTCAGTGGGAGGGGTTCTAAAGGGGGAAAAGTGTGCTGTTTAGGTAGATGAAACCTTTCCTGTCCCTTCATTTACTGTAGAGCTTCCTCTGCTGAATTCTGGTGGCACTCATTAACTTCATCTTTGCTGTAGATGGCTGGATGAAGTAGGGTTGTACTACTGAATAGCTGATAGCAGACCCACCTGAGAGGCCAAGCTGAGGGGGCAATGCAGCAGTGAGACATAGGTCGCCATACAGTCCCAAGAGATCAGATAAGAGAAGCCTCGAGGGACTGAACATGGCATCAGCAGAAATAGAAGGAGGTCCTAGCTAGAAGGACCCGGGGCAAAAGCAGAATTAAATAAAAATTGCATTTCCCACTTTTCTTACATCATCAAAACATGGAAAAAACTGATAGCAGAAGTGGGCCTAGTAGTCTATCCAGTCTGCCCAGTTATCTACCTAGAGTTAAATATGTTCTTTGGACCCTACTGGGCCTCTGCCATCTCTCCCACTATGTTCCTTTTCAAACCCATATTCCTGTCCTACCCCTGTTTGAATCACACCACTGTTTCAGCATTGACTTCCTCATCGGAGAGTCTGTTCGACTTTTCTAACACTTGTTGTGTGTAGCAATAATTCCTGATATCCTTTTTAAACATGCCCCCACAAATTTACTAGTGTTGCCCCTGGAGTCACTATTGCCACTTTCTGTGAACAGTTTGCTACTATCCACATTATTCATTTCTAGCATACATTTTTATGTCTTAGTCATATCCCCCTTTGCCTTCTTTTCTTCAGTGTGTACATATCCAGATTTTTCACTCTCTCCTCATATGACCTACCATCTTTCTCCTAAATCATTTCCATTACTCTTCTCTGAATTGATTCTAATATTTCCTTGTCCTTTCTAAGTTGTGGGCTTCAGAACTGAACATAGTACTCCAGGGATCTGTACAGGGACAGTATAGCCTACTTTCTTCTGCTACTAAATCCCTGGTCTTGGCACCCCAGCATCCTATTTCCTTTCCCCACTGCTTTGTTACATTGTGCAGTTGACTTTAACTTAGAAGCATATAAAAAGTATTGGTAGATGGGGATCACCTCATCCATCTAGTCTGCCCAATAAGCTACCCCCTCCCTACTCACTCTACAGGAGTTCAGATACCTTTGTGTTTATCCCATGCTGTCTTGAGTGCACTGATCATTTTGACTTCAACAACCTCCTAGGGGAGGCTGTTCCATGCACTCACCATGCTCTATGTGAAGAAGAACTTCCTTTTGTTACCCCTGAAATTTCCCCCCATTAGTCTCATGTCATGACATCTCGTCTTGCTATTATTTTTGATCTGAAAAATATTATGTCTCAGTGTATTGTTAATACCTCTGAGGTACTTCAAGGTTTCATTCCTGCCCCTCCTTTCCCTATGTTGCTCGAGGGAGTACATGTTAAGCTCCCTCAGCCTCTTATTATATGGTTTGTCATGCAGCCTCTTGACCATCTTTGTCGCTCTCCACTGGACCATCTCTAGCCTGCTTATGTCCTTTTTAAGGTGTAACCTCCAGAAATGGACACAATACTCCAGATGTGGCCTTACCAAGGACTTATACAGTGGCAATAAGACCTCCCTCCTTCTGCTGGTGATACCTCTACTTACACACACCTGCATGCCACTTGCCCTGCATGCAGCTTTTTCACATTGCCTATTCATCTTCAAGTTCCTGGATATAATAATCCCTAGGTCCCTCTCCTCCTCAGAGGCAGACAGCATTTCTCCCCTGATGAAGTACTCCACCTCAGGGTTTCTTCTACCCAAGTGTATGACTTTACACATCTTTGAACTGAATTTTAGCTGCCTGTCTTCTGACCATTTCTCCAGCTTTCTGATGTCCTCCTTCACTGTTATATCTTTGTATTGTCTGCAGACAAACCTTCCTCCCTACCCCATCCACAATGTCACTGGTGAAGGCATTGAATAGTATTGGATCCAATACAGACCCCTGCAGCACCCCACTAGTCACCTCTCTCTTCTCTGATAAGCTGCTGTTTATGACTACCATCAGTATTCTGCCATATAACCAGTTTCTCACCTAGTTCACTATCTTCTGCCCCATGCTCAGGTTATCCAGCTTGCCAATCAACCTCCTGTGAGGTACAGAATCATAAGCCTTGCTGAAGTTGGTCAACACTGTGGGGGGATTCAAGAATGTATGGGATAGACACAAGGGAGCCCTGACTACAAAGGGCAACTAGAGTGTCAAAATAGGTCTAAAACAAATGGGCAGACTAGATGGACCTAGCAGTCTCCTTAAGCCATCAGCGTCTATGTTTCTAAGTCAAGGTAAACCATATCTACCGCCCCCCCCCCGGGTCCGCCACTCTGGTAACCATGTCAAACAACTCTACTAGATTTGTTTGACAGGATCTGCCTGCAGTGAAGCCATGTTGTCTTGGGTCCTGCTGACTGCAGGATTTGAGGAATTCCAAGATCTTCCCCTTAAGAAGGGATTCCATTAACTTGCTCACTACTGAGGTTAAGCTGACCGGGAGGTAGTTACCTGCGACATCCTTACTCCTGCTCTTGTGAAGAGGGATCACTTTTGCCCTTCTCCAGTCCTCTGGGACCACCCCACTCTCAAGGGACATGTCAAATATCTTTGCCAGGGGTTCCGCTAGCTCCTTTCTCAGTTATTTAAATATTCTTCGGTGGATGCAATCAGGGCCTATAGCCTTGGTCATATTCAATTTGCTGAGCTCTTCCAGCACCCATTTTCTGAGAAGGGACCAGTGTCCAATTCACCGGTGATGGGATACCTCTTGCACAGCATTGGACCTGCACCCTCTTCTTCTACTGCCAATACCAAACAGAAATACTCATTGAGGACCTCCAGCTTTTCCCTGTCTCCCTCGATAAGCCCCCCATTCTTTTTTTCCAGCATAACGATCCTCCCCCTTATTCTTCTTTTTTTCTCTGATATACCTGATGAAGGTCTTGTCTCCCTTCTTGACACCCTGCTCAGTTCTTACCTTAGTCCGTGCTTTTGCTGACTTGATTGCCTTGCCCACTTCCCTTAGCTTTTTCCCTATAAGTTTCCAAATCCTTTTCAGATATAGTTTGCTTACATTTGGTAAACACTCTCTTTTTATCTTTGATCTCATTGTAGACATCCCTGGAGAACCACAGAGGATTTCTCCTTTTTTTGGATTTGCTAACACGTTTGACACATACATCAGTGGCCTTTGATATTGGCTTTTTTAGGTCAGCCCAACATGTCTCAACCCCCTCACCCAGCCCATGTTTTAGACTCATCTTAATGCAGTCCCTCTTTTGTGGGAAGTCAGCTTTTTTGATATCCAGAGCACTAATTTTGGAATGGCTCGTGTCTTCTGCAATATTTCCCTTGAACCACACCATGGTATGGTCACTGTATCCCAGCTGGCTCCCCACATCCACATCCGTAACTTTATTGCAGTTTGTGAGTACCAGGTCTAGAACAGCCTCACCCCTTGTGGGTTGCTTTACTAGCTGTCCTGGGCCTGCCTCCTGCAGTACTGCCCAGAAGTCCCTGCTTCTTACAGATGCCACCATCCACAACCTCCAGTTGATGACCAGGAGGTTGAAATCCCCTAGCAGGATCACCTCCCCTTTACCAGCCATTTTGAGAATTGATTTCAATAACACTTTGTCATCTTCATCCCCTTGTGTGAGTGGCCTATAAATCACCCACACTTGTATTGCTTCCCCATTACTAGTGGTGGGTGAAGTGAGTGAAATTCACTTTGTGGAGTAATCCATGAAATTCCACCCATTTCGCAGAGCAAAATGTGAAATTTCGCCCAGTGGAGTGGTGAAATTTTGCCTGGCGGAATGGCGAAATTTCTATTTCCACAGTGAAATTTCATCTTCCACGGCAAAATTCCACCTTCCGTGGCCAAATGTCACCCACAGAAGGTGAAATTTCGCCTATGCGAAATTCCATCTAATGCAGAAACATTTTGTGAATTGCTCCACCAGGTGAATTTGGACACTTCTCTGGTGAAATTTAAATTCACTGTATCCCTGCCCATTACCTTTTTCTTGGATGAGCCATAGTGTCTCTGTGTCCATCATGGTCCCTTGAGTCATAGTTGCATTGATTCTCTCCTTAATGTACAGTACATTGCTACCCCCTCTCCCCTTTTGCTCCCACAGCCACTGTGTTCTATATATACTCAGCTCTTAAGCTGCCTGCTCCTATCTATACTGTTTTGATTGCTCATATTGTATTATTCTTTACCAATTCTGCTATTATTGTCAAGTGTTATCTCTGCAAACTAATTTGTGACCTGTTTTATTTCAAATCTGTAAATTGTTTTTGACCTTGTCTTGTTATCATTGTCATTCCAGGACCGCCTTGTACATGAGCATGCTCAGTGGTGTCTTCCTGCAAATAAACTTGAACTTGAACCATTCTATTTCTTTGGTATAGCCTGTAGCCAGGTATTGCCATGTCCCTGTCATGGTTGTCATTGAACCAGGTTTCGGTCACGGCAACCCAGTCCAGACTGGCCTTGACCATTGCGGCAATTAGTTTGGGTATCTTGTTTGTCAGGCTATGTGCGTTTGCACACATTGCCCTCCATACCCTCTTACCTTTTTTCCTTGCAGGTATAATTACCCCCAAATCCCTTTCATCCTCTGTCTGTGTCACCCTCACCCCCCCCAATCCTATATGCAACTGTTGGGGTTTTGACACCTAGAAATACAGAAACATAGAATTTGTCAGCAGAAAAGGACCAGTAGGTCCATCTAGTCTGTCCTGTCCTGTTTACCTACATGCATGACTTTGAACTACTGTATTTTGCACTGTACCCAAGTTGCCTGAGCCTGGACCATCTCTCCAACTTCTTCAGATCCTCTCACATTTCCCAAATACTCGCTTCACAGTCCACTCTGCTGCAGAACTTGGTGTCATCAGCAAAGAGACAGGTTTTACCCTGTATGCTCTCTGCTATATTGCACATAAGATGTTAATGACACTGGTTCAAGGACTCATCCCATTGCTACCCCACTCATTACCTGTTTTACGCTTGAGCTTTAACCATTAATTGCAACTCTTCTTCCTCCATCCTCCACAGTTTTTGATTCATTGTGCTAGTTTGCCACCAGCCTCTAGGTCTTTCAGTTGTTTAACTAGCCTCCTGTGTGAGTCAAACGCGTTGGTAAAGTTCACTTACAGTTCATCTTCCACCTGACCTTTATCAACAACCTTCACCCACCCCCATCCTCCGTTGATGAAGTCAGTAAGGTTTGTCTGATATGATCTTTCTGCCATAAAAACATGCTGTCTGTTATCTTGCTACCCTCTTACCTCAAGGAACTCTACAAGTCTTTCCAGTAGCTTGCCCACTAGTAAGGCAAATTGAAGGCCATTAGTTTCCCAGCTTATCTGTTTCACCACCCTTGCATATTGGCACATCCCTCATCTCCAGAGATCTGTTGAAGTGATCTGTCAGTGGTTGTGCAAGGGCTTGTGCACCTCATTAAGCACTCTGGGGTGCAACCCGTCAGGCCTCGGTGACTTATCAGCCTTATGGTCCCTTAGTCCCTTAAGTATCCTGTCAAATGAGATTAGTCTCATGTTAATTCCTGATCCCCATCTAGCCCTGGGCGGAGCCTGCACTCTGATGGTGACCTCGTGTTGCTCTATTGTGAATAATGAACAAAAATAATTAATTTTGTATGTCAGCTGTTCCCCTATCATCCTTCACTGGTTGCTTTCTTTTTTTTTTATATCTTGTCTATGACTTCCCTTGTCCTTGTTTCCTCTTCTCTTTGATTAGTGAAAAAAGTCCTTGTCGCCTTCTTAACTCCTTCTGCAATCTTGAGTTCTGCTCCAATCTTTCCTTTCCTTCAACCCCTATTAGTCTCCTTTAATTTGTCCAGGTACAGATCCCTGTTTCTGTCCATCTGACTTGCTCTGTACCTCTTGAACAATGCCCATTTTTATCAAACTGCCTCTCTCACCTCCCTTATAAACCACATAGGTCTTGTCTTCTTATTCTTTCCCACTGTCTCAGACAGGAGTTCCTGACTTCCTTTTTTTTCTGTATGTAGTTTTTGTTGTTTTTTCTGTTTTTCTCCCCATCACCCAGCCCCCTACCTCAGATGAGCACATGCACGTGGAGGCATACATATGCCACATCTCAAGGTACCCACCCACTATGTGTCGCCCCCACCACCTACGCTGACCACCAGGTCTCCACCCGATGACGGTGAGACTATGGGTGGGTGGCAACCACCCTCTAGAGAGGAGAGCTGCCTTCTGGCTGCTCAATCCTGCTCTGACCCCCGGCCAGCTCTGCAATGACCTGAATCCATTCCCGAACCTGGGTCACCAGTGTGGTGTGAGGTAAGGCGTTCAGCATCTCAGCACTCAGTGCCATTGGGCTGGCTGAGGTCCTGATTTCCTGCAGGCTTTTCTTTATTATGCCTCATCTCACTTCTACTCCCTCTGCCTCCCTAATACCCCCTAGCTTGCCTCTGGGAAGTTCCATGATCCCTCTGAAAGTTACACTCCTGACCTTGACCCTGAAGTTTGCATTTACCAACCCTTGTGCAATTCTAAATCATACTGAAAGATGGTTGCTGCTGCTGCCTAATGGTTCTCATATGCTTATCCCCTGGCAGAGTCCCTATTTGTGATTACCAGGTTCACAATTGCCCTCTCCTTAGTAAGTTGCCTAACCTCTTGAACTAGAAAGCAATCCTAAAATGTTTTCATCAGTGCTTGATTTCTTGTACTGACTGCCATTGGGATACTCAAAGCCTTGTCTGGGATGTTGAAGTGCCCCACTAATGCAACTCAACCCGGTGTTGCAGCTCTGTTTAATTGCTCTCCTAGTTCTTTGTCTATCTTCTCCTTTTGCTGCAAAAGCATTAAGACTCCTCCCATTTTTACCACACTTCCTTTACTTGTCACCAAACGTACCCTCACTAATTCAGTTTCAGTTCTCTCCCCCATGGCCCTGACCTTTGTTGCCATAATTCCTTCATTCACATTCAAGCCCCTCCACCCCTTCTAAAGACAGCATATCTGAGAATTGTTAGAAGCCTGTGATTGGGTCCTAAAGCGGTAAGATGGGTAGAGAGCTGGCTGGACAATGGGAGTCAGATGGTGAGTGGTAAATGTCATTCACTCTGGCAAGGGCAAAGTGACCAGTCAGGTGCCACAAGGGTTTGTACTAGGTCCAGTCCTTTTCAATGTCTTTATAAGTGACATTGCAGAAAGACTGGAAAGGAAGGTATGCCTGTTTATGGATGACACAAAAATCTGCAACAGAGTAGACACATCGGGGATGGTTGGAAAGAATGAGAGAAAACCTAAAATAGCTATAAGAATGGTCACGCATTTGGCAGCTGGTGCTTCAATGTAAAAAAATGCAAAATCATGTACTTGGTTCACAGAAACCCGGGGGCAACATATCAACTGGGACGAATGGTACTAGCAGTCACAAAACAAGACAGAGACCTGGAGGTAATAATTTCTGATGACCTGAAGATAGCCAAACTGTGTGACAAGGCAATGGGAAAGGCTAGTGGGATGCCCACATGTATAGGCAGGGGTATCACCAGCAGAAAGATGGAGGTAATAATACCCCTGTATAGATCACTAGTGAGACCACACCTTAAGTACTGTGTCCAGTTCTGGAGGCCCCACCTCCAAAAGGACATGGACAGGGTAGAGGCATGAACAAAGGAGGGCAACCAAAATGGTGCGGGGCCTGAATCAGAAGCCCTATGAAGACAGGCTTAAGGAATTAAGTATGTACTCCCTAGAAGAAAGGAAGGAATGTGGGATGTGATAGAAACATTCAAATACCTCACAGGTATAAACAAGGTACAGGAAGGAAACATTTTCCAGAGAAAAAGATGCTCGAGGACAAGGGGTCCCACTATGAAGCTGGGGGGGGGCTGAGAGGAAATGTGAGGAAGTACTTCATGGAAAGGGTGGTGGATGCTTGGAACAGCCTCGCAGCAGAGGTGGTGGGGGCTGAAATGGTTACAGGATTCAAGAAAGCATGGGCCAGACACAAGAGAATATTAGAAGTAAGGCAAGGTGGAGTGCAAACCAGAGACCAAGCAGGGTCTGCGGGAGCACTTTAGGTAGGGTAGGCTAGGTGGGCCAAGAGGTGTTTATCTTCCAACAACTTCTATGTTTCTATGTTTCTATCCCACTCATGGTAATGTGCTGCCCATGTTTCAGTTACAGCCACCAAGTGTAGCTGTGCTTCTACCCTCACTGTCTGAAGATTACACATTTTGCTTTCCAGGCTCCTAGCATTTATGCATATGACCTTCCAGGTGCTCTGCTTTGCCATTCAGTTTTAGTCTAGCATACTTCGCTTCCTCTTGTAAGTGGAATAAACTGCCAGCTGCGGTCACCTGTGCTAATTCAATGGTAGGAGTCAGACATGGGTGGGATAGATATATGGGGTTAGTAAAAACATTAGGAAATGGGGAGATGAGAAATTAATTGTGATTGACTGACAAGGCTATTATATCCTACTGTAGGTAGGGCTGGGCAGTCTAGATGGGCTGTGAGGCAATATTCTGCCATTATCTTCTATGTATATATGTTTGGTTTCTGTGTCCTGTGGCTTTTATTTGCCCTACCGCTGCCTTTCAGACTCTATCATGTATTTGGGAGTCCTGTGTTTCTTCTCTTCATATGTGCCCACCACACCCTTATAGATCCCTAGTTTGATCACTTTCTGGGGGGCATTTTTCAGCCTCCTTGATATTGCCCTGAATTATGTGCTGTAATGCAGCTCTCCCCTTGCCTAGTTTAAATTCTGTGTAACAAACCTGTCAAATGTTTTACCTAGCAAACCAGGTCCCCCTTTGCATAGCTGTAGTTAGCCCATTGTAAACAAACCATTATCTTCCCAGAGTGTTTCCCAGTCCCCCACATACATCCTGCTCTACCTGCCAATCAATTTGCCATATATTAAATTTCAAGATATTTCCTTTCCTGACATTACCTGTGCATGGCACTGACAGCACTTCTGAGATGTCCATCCCTAAAGCACTGAGGCTCAGACCTGATGTAGTTTCATTCTGTGACCAGGAACCCCACCTTTATACAAACAAAGCACTCTCCCATCTCACCAGGCCCTTTTTGGAAGATGGTCATGCCACATCCTTTACAGCTTATCCCCACCCTCCTACCTGCCTATACATACTGTATACTTGTCCCAGATGGGAAACTATGAATCTTATAGGTTAATGAGGGGGCTAGAAAGTCTATGCCAAATAGGGAAATTTTGCCCCTTACAGATAGTGATTTGAGTAACAGTGTACTATACAGGTATACCATAGATAATGACTATGAACCCCATTTAGATACTGTTAGATGTCTCTGGTGGTACAATATAGGCTTACACCAAAGAGGGAATTATGCCAGAGGGCTACCACAGTAATACAAGCTTACTTTTTGTTGCAGCACAGATTTCAGGTGAGTCCCCTTCTATGTGTATACCATTTCCATAAGTTACAGGGCTGATCCAGTGATATGCCAAGTTAAATAATTCAAAATCCAGTCACACTGATACAAATATAGATTCCAATTTTGTATGAATTTTTATTTATAACCAAGCACAATACCCCCCGACCACTATCAATTTTTCACCCAAAGATGGACTTCCCCAAGGGAAGGGTTCTGCTTTAAAAATAACATAAATAATATTTTTTTTTGAAATTCATGACGTGGTATTTCTTTGTAAAACCACTTCAATACATACTCCATGTTAAAGGTTGCTAGTCTAACCTAAAAACCCTGTTTCAATGTCCAGTCACCTTTAAATATAGATACTCTAACAAAATAAATATAAGGACCAATAAATCATAGCTTAGCTTGTTTTACAAAAAAAATACCACATTTCAAGAATTATAATAAAACATAGTTACTAAAATGTATATATGTACGACTATTTTTACAGAACCTGTAGACTTGTGGTCTATCTTGATACCACCCAGTGTAATACCACAAAAATGCTGCCCCAGTAAACCCCAGTGTCCCCCAATAAGGTTACCCAAGCCCAGGTGCCCCTGTGGCAAGGTGGGATGGGTTATGTACTAGTGTTTTAAAATTGTAGAATTTGCTAATTTAAAGTGCACTAGAGTGTTGGCTCCAGCCATGAGCAAGGGGAATGGAGTGGACCAGCCAGTTATCCACCACAGCAGCATAGTTGCCTTGGCTTTAGCCAAGGGTTAGTATCAAGAATTTGCAAAGTGTGTAACTGACCCATAGCCCACTAAGCCAGGGAAAGACAGTTAGCATGGGATCCCTAGTGTGCAGGCTAGTCAGATCACCCTCAGCCAATATGGTAGTATTCGTGTTGATTGTTTTCAACCCAAGTAAGTACCTGTGGGAGGGAGGACATACCTCAGGGTCCATGCATAGTTAGGTACTGTATATCCAGCAATTAGTCAGGTTCCCCCTTTGTTTATTGCCTTTCCTAGCGCTACTGTTACAGAAAGTGATTCTGTTGAACATTTTTGAAATTAAAATGCTAAATTGTATGTAAATAGTGAAAAAGGGCAGACACTGTAATTGGCCTGAGAGACTGCATTTAAAAGGATAGTGCCTGAAATATAACATATGCTACATAGATACATAGATACATAGACAGTGTTGGCAGATAAGGGCCTATGGCCCACCCAGTCTGCCCATTTGAGCTTGGAAGTTCAGTTTATGTTTTCCTAGAAGTATGTTGCCCCTTACCCCGACCTCCAGAATTCCTTTATGTCTATCCCATGCATTCTTAAATCCCGTAATTGTTTCAGCCCCCACCACTTCCTCTGGCAGGGTGTTCCACTTGTCTACCACCCGTTCTGTGAAGAAATTCTTCCTCATGTTTCATCTAAATCATCCTCCCTCCAACTTCATCCCATGCCCTCTAGTCCTGGAACATATTTTTCGCTTAAAAATAGTGTATTCCTGCACCCTGTTCCTCTCTGTGAGATACTTGTATGTCTCTATCATATCCCCTCTCTCCCTCCTCTCCTCCAGGGAGTACATGTTCAGTTCCTGCTCCTAGACTTTGTAATTGCCCTGCATGCACCAAATTACCCTACTTACCTTAATTTGCCCAGTTTGTTCCAAAGACTGTTTGGATCATTACAGTAATATGTCCTGCATGTTACAAATTGCCCTGCCTTCTATTGGATAGCTTGCTTGTTAATGGACTTCCCTTCCTGTTGCTTATCTTCCTGTTTGACAGCCGCTCGACCAAGGAATGCCACTAGCAGTGACCACCAAGTGAAAGACAGTTCATGCAAGGACTAAATAGATCTTCTCCAACTGCATGCTCATGGTTTTCTCTGTATGATTCAGAAGATTGTGTCAGTCATTAGTACCTTGACAATCTGAGGCCGATTGTCAATGTAGGAATAGCTTAGTCAGCTTAGGAACTTCCTGTCACTTGCTTCTTTGTCAGATATTCAGGCCAACCCCTCCCTAAAAGTGAGCTAGGTAGTGCAGGGAACTGCAGAAGTTCACAGATAGAGATCCATTGCTCAGTGGGTTAGGGTTTTTTTTTTTGGAAATAGTAGTTTTTATTAAGAAGAGTTTCCTTATATACAAAGAAAGTACAATTCACATACAGCATATGAAATCTCCAAGCAGTTGGAATATCTACATTCATCAGTAACTGTTGTAGTACATGCTGTCCAAATCTCATTATAATACCCTCTTGACTCAAAGCAGGATGCATTGTCAGTTACCAACACATAGTTATTATAATCATATATACTGAGTGAATTCCCAGATCCTGTACGCTAATCAAGACTCAGGCAACATATTATCCCAACAGCAATTTCATGCAATTCTTATAACTGGAGAGATTACCTAAATACCACTAAGTGGAGGCTTAAAAATGAGAAAGAGAGTATAAATGCAATAGTAGAAAAAAAAAAGATTAAAAGTCAACAGTAAAGATAGGGAAGAAAATGGGGAGGGTTACGTGATGGCTGCCTGAACAGTCACTTTCTCCCTAGCTCCCGCTCCATGATTAGGTAAAATAAGTTTTAAGTTGAATCTAAGGACTCCAGCACCTAAAACTGGCTTATTCTATTTTTAAAAATCCACAAGGAGCATCGCAGCAGTGAATTCTCTTCAAAATGGATGCAGAGATGAGAGAAAACTTACCCCGCCATACACCGCCAACAACACTGACTCGAGACAAGACAGCGAAGCGCTCGAAGGTAGCTCAAGCAGAGGCAACGGCTGATGCTAATCTCCAGGCTGCACTCACGGAGAAAAAATTCTGGGAGGGAATATCCCCTCTGAAAGAATCCCTTGAGACCCTAACGGCATCAATTCAGAGCATTACTTCCTCCCTGGTTTCATTAACGCAGTGCACATCAGGTAATGAATCGAGGATATCCTGTCTTGATGACTGGAGGGGGAGAGTCGACCCAGAACTGTCTCAATTGTGACATCTAATAAAAGCTATGGCGGTCAAAGTAGAAGACCTGGAAGGAAGATCTAGAAGGAACAACCTTTTAATTCTGGGGATCCCCGATGGTGAAGAGGGCTCGTCGCCTGTACCATTCGTTCAGAAGCTACATAGCTATGCAGTAAACTGGCAGGTCCCTCTCCTAATGGCCCAGAATATGTGATCAAGCGAGCTCATCGGTCTTTAAGGCTGGTCTCTCCATCAGGGGCCCCTCCACGTCCCATAATTTTTAGATTGCTGAACTTTAGGGACAAACAGCACATCCTAAATAAAATTCGGGATATCAGTGAACTGTTCTGGGAGGGCAAAAGAATATGGATGACCCAGGATCTGCCAAAGTCTGTGAGGCAAAAAAGAAAGGAATTCCACCCGATAGTTACGAGGCTTATTGTGGCTGGAATTTGTTTAAAAATTAAATATCCCGCTACACTGCAGGTGTGTCATATGGAGGAATGGCATAGTTTTGAATCGCACGCTCAAGCTGCTGAAAAGTTGCAGAAGCTGTACCCGGATCTATTTAAGTGAGCATACAAAGTAGAAGAGTGCTCTTGGACACCGGGATGACTGTTGGACTGTTTTATGATGAGGCGGTCATTAATGATCTGAGTTAAAATGCATCAGAGAAGATGTACCAGGACATATGGTCACTTAGGAGGGGACCAATAAGTTGGGGCGGCTCAGCTCTCAAGTTAGTAGTTTGTGTTAAGCTGCCATTTGTTTTGAAAGCAGGCATGCTAGATTCATTTTTAGGTAGCTCTGCAGTGATCAGCATGTTTCCAGGGTGGAAATATTGCATACAGGGGAGCATTATTTACTACATCTGCTAGAAACTGATTTTTATGCCTAATGTCACTACTTAAAGCCTGTTAAACTCAAAGGGGGAACTCTAACATTTGAACTTCCGGTCTTTATGAGTTAGCCGCCTATTAGCAGTACTTCGGTATAGCCTATTCAGGGTCTAATTCAGAATTTGATCCCTTCTTTTGTCTGTGTTCCCTTTTATATTACTAATGGGGGCACTTGGTAAAATACACAAACAAAGTAAAATTAATCATCAAACGAGTGCCACGAGATAGTACAGGGATTTAGGAGTTTAGTAGTAATCTTTCCTGGTTATGGATTGTAAGATACAAATAATAACCAGTAGTGTCTTATAAGAATAGTAGAGGGTTAATACATAACTAAATGTTTTCTACCAATAGATGTGTAGTGGGGTGGGGGGCGGGGATTTATGGGGTTGTTTAGGGGAAGGATACATCACAACCCAGATTTGAATAGCGCTCTGGTGAGTAAATCAGAATGGTAAGAGAACAAATTTTTATTTTTATTTTACTGTGGGAGAAGAGGTTTATACCTATGGTGGTGTTGGGTTTTGTTTTTCCATTTCGAGGGGGGATATAAGGGAGGATAAGATACCTAGCAGAGGGGTAAAATGGGTTTTTTAGTTTTGAAAGACCTGGGGACACTATGTAAAGGGCAAATACAAGATGAAATATGTCTCATTGAATGTAAAAGGGTTACTTACTAGCGTTAAACAGCACCAGGTGTTAAGGCACTTGCAGACACTACAATGTCAGATAGCATTTCTCCACGAGACCCATCTCTTGACCTCAGAGAACCTTTTTCTTTGGTGTCAATGGGTGGGACAAAGTTATACAGGGGGAAATTCCACTAATCAGTGGGGTGTGGCTATTCTCCTTCTAAGGGGACTAAATTTCCAATTAAATATGGCCATTATGGACCCGGAGGGCTGATACATTTTTTTACATGGGGTTCTGGATCATATAGAAATGCTTATGGGGTGTATTTATTGTCCAAATATCCCATCCCTAATTTTTTTACTGGGTTATTAAAAGTGATTTCCAGATTTATACACCTCCCTCTAATTTTTGCCGGGGACTGGAATGTTACTATGACTCCTAATTTAGACAAGTCGAATAGTCGGGTCACTAGACCATCCTTGGCACAACAAGCTCTCCAGGAATTTATAACCCTGGGAGGTCTCTGTGACCCTTGGAGAACCCTTTATCCAACCAGCCAGAAGTATACCTTTTATTCCTCAGTACATATATCCCTTTCTCAGATTGATTACTTTTTAGTTAGCGTTGAAGCCCTACCCCATATTCCAGATGTTGGTATGGCTCCTAGAGTATTGCCGGATCACTCGCCAGTATGGCTCAAATATAATCCCAGTCCAAATATTAGGCGGGATAAAATATGGAAATTAAATACACAACTTCTTAAAGACCCTTGGGTCATAGAGAAATTGCAAGTTCTTATCCGAAGTTTTTGGCAATCGAACTTAGGTTCTATTGATAATGCGGATAAAATATGGGGGGGGGGGCATTAAAATTTGTCCTTCAGGTTGAGTGTATTCAGATTGCTTCGACCCACAAGAAAAAGCAAGAGGCTTCCTTACAAGCCCTTTTAGTGCAGATAGAAGCACTTGAACACAGTCCAACCCTGGAATCCTCTGAATGAGAGCAAGTCGAATTAACCAAATTAAGACATCAATACGCAGATTTATTAAGGGAAAAGTCTGAATATGCATTGCTAAAGACGCGGTCAATGTATACAGACCAAGGAGATAAGGCAGGACATTTGTTGGCTATGCGACTTAAGGAACAAGAAGCTTCCCATTTGGTAAAAATTATCTCCTCTCAAATTGATGGTACCCTTAAAACTTCCCCAGTAGAGATTACCCAAGAATTTGATAGGTTTTATTCACAGCTATACTCTCCTCACTTAAACATTCTTTCAAATAAGGAAGTTCAGGATTACTTCGAGAAGATTCCACTCCCATAATTATCCCAAGATCAACAAACTCTGTTAATGCAGCCTATATCACAGACCAAAATTTTAACTGCCATTCAGGCTTTGGCATCGGATAAATCTCCAAGTCTAGATGGATTTCCCGCTAACTTATACAAAGCCCTGGCAACCGATTTAACTCCCATTCTTGCTCAGGTCTTTTACTACCTTTGTGAAAGGGGTATATCTGATTCCTCACTTCTGCAGGCCCTTATAATAGTTTTACCCAAACCCAATAAACCTCCCGATAAAGTTACCAATTATCGGCCCATATCTCTCATGAACTGTGATATTAAAATCCTAGCAAAAATTTTGGCTGCTAGGGTAATGCAAGTTTGAGAAGGACTTATAGGACCTAAGCAAGTAGGGTTTATGAGGGGGAGATCTTCTCTAGACCGTCTGAGGAAGCTAGAACATATTTTCTCTGTGTCCAGGGAATCTCAGGACCCAATGGTTTTGGTGTCCCTGGATGAGGAGAAAGCTTTCAACAGGCTACACTGGAACTTTCTCTTTTTGACAATGGAAAGATTTGGTTTCCCTACCAAGTTTATTGAATGGGTGAAGATCTTATACGCCAGCCCGAATGCTAAAGTATACTGCAATGGTATTCTGTCAAAAGGCTTTTCTCTTCACTCGGGGACACGTCAGGGTTGCCCACTATTCCCATTTTTATTTAATATTTATTTAGAGCCCTTAATCAGACTTCTGAATTCCTCCCCACAAGTGCATGGTATTATACTGGGCCCTTTGGAAGTTAAAATCTCATCTTATGCTGATGATCTTTTACTGCATATTTCACATCCTGCCATCTCATTACCAGTCGCACTACAAATTATTTCTCAATTTGGATTGGTCTCAAATTATAAGTTAAATTTGGATAAAACTACCATAATGCCATTAAATAATTGTGTACAACCCACAGATTATATATATTTAGGTTTGAAAGAGTCATCTATACTTGTATACTTGGGAATAACTCTCACGCAAAGTGCTGTTCTGAGGAGAAGGTTGAACCTGGAGAATTTGATGGTGACTATTGCAAGGGATTTAAATAGATGGGGCACACTCCCAATGTCAATGCATGCTAGAATCAGTGTTATTAAAATGAATATTCTTCCCCGCATTTTTTACCCTATTCATATGCTTAACCTTTTTATCCCAATGGCATGGTTTAAAAAACTTCATGCATTAATATCCTGCTTTATTTGGCAAAAGAAGTGCCCTCATCGTTCCTATATAAAACTGGGTGCTCCAAAACCTCTGGGGGCACTCAGGTTACCAAATTTTTACTTATATTATTTAGCCAGTCATATCTCAAAATATGCCTGATGGATCATAGATCCGGGGTCTGTGAATCCCTTAAAGTATATACCCATTTGGTTACAAGTGGAAAGATATTTGATCATGACAATGGGAATATCTCTAGATGCTATGTATTTTGTATCGTTAAATAGATTACCTCCACAATTAAGATACACAGTTATCGGTATATCGGTTAAAGTACATACTCAACTTTGTAGGTCTATGAAATACGAGAACACAAGGGATATTTCCCAACCACTATGTGGAAACCCTAATTTTAAACTTCAGGGGGCACTTATTTGTATACCAGAGACACCAGGGAACTGTATCTTTGATCTTATGCAGGAGGGAAGAATACCTGAAAGCCCAAAATTACTTTATGAGCTGGGGCTTCCGAGGTCACAAATTTTTAAGGTGTACCAGATTCGCCATATGTGGATGGATTGGTTCGGCATGCTAAAATGGGACACCAATCAAGGAGAGTTTCTCTCCTGCAAGCAATCTCTTGCCCAGTCGCCCCACTCGGCCTCGTGTTTAGTGACCTTTATCTTTCCTTACATGTACCCCACAATATATGGGGAATCCCAATACTGGAGTAGAGCACTACCTATGTTACCCAAAGAATGGGATCACATTTGGTTGGATCTCCACCAATATTCCGCAAATGACAGGTTGCTTCTTACCCAATTCTATATTCTCCATAACATATATTTTACCCCAAGGCATTTGCTTAGAATGGGCAAACTTCCTACAGCAACATGCTCTAGATGTGCTTCGGCAGATGGTACTTTGTTTCATATTTTATGGGAGTGCAACAAAGTAGTCTCACTATGGGAGAGAATCAAGGTAACAATTAGTCCCCTATTAGGCTTAGCGGATCTTTTCTCCCCTGAAATATGTATTGTAGGGGCTCTTTCATCGATCCCTGTTAAGGAAAGAAGGTTCCATATTTCCTTAGTATCCTTAGTGGTAAAGAGACTGGTATTACGTCACTGGCTAGATCAGGAAGAAATTTCTTATTCGGAATGGCTAAGGGAAATTTTGTATAGCCTAAGGATTGAAAAAACAATAGCCACTCTTAGGGACCGTCCTCAAGGATATGACAAGAGATGGAGCAAATTGGAGACTTTGTTAATGGTGTAAACATCTCCTTTAAATAACAATTGAATAAAAAAGGATATATACTAGGGATATATTAAGTCTGACATGGTAAGGATGAAAGTCATTTGATAGATCTTTTAAATTCACTGTATACCCATGAAATGGAACCCCCTCATATATTTTTCTTTTACCTATTTTAGCTTTATTTTAGGTCTTGGTATCTTAGGGGTGGGAGCGGTTAATAAGGGAGGGGGGATATATGTATTGCTTGTGCAGTTATTTCTAAAGATGTTTGGTCTTTACATGCTATGTAACTTACAATGTGACTGTACAAGTCTAAAACAATAAAGCTTACTAAATTTAAAAAAAGATAAGGAAGGAAAGACAGGGAAGGAAAGATAAACAAGAGGAAAGAAGCAAAAAGGAACAGAGAGGGCCTGTATTTGGGAGAAATATGTCTCCTTAAGGAGGAGGGTAGGCCAGGGCCATGGATTATATCTCAAGTGCCAAAGTTGTTCACAAGTTGGTGCGGTCAGCATTGGTTGTGGTCAGTGAAGGCTAAGTCTGGTAGTTATCATTGGGTAGCAGGCTTGCTTGAGGGGATTATCCTCAAGGTGGACTCCTCTCATATCTAGGACATATCTGCCAAGATCTGAATTATATCTTTGTTTTCCTTTCCTGCATGAAAGTGCAGGAAGGGCAGCCACCTGGATTTAAACCTGTCCAGTTGTTTTCTCACTTTGCCCATCAAATGTTCCATCTGCATAATCTTTAAACTAATGGAGTACCAAAGACTATCCATGGGGGTCAGAGTCGTCAGCCAACATTTAGTAATGGCTTTCAAGGCTGCTGCAATTAACTTGTAAAACAGTAAGGACTGTGACTTTGTTAATGTTGTATTGAGAGTAAGACCAAACAGCCAAATCTCTGGGCCAGCTGGGAGCTGAATCCCCAACATTTGATTGATAATGGACCTTAGTTGGTCCCAGTAAGGCTTTAGTTTTGTACAGGACCAAAAGATGTGGAAGTGTGAACCAACCTCCCCACATTTCCTCCAGCATAAATTGGATGCTAAGGTCTTTAGATGCCTTGTTATAGTGGGTGTTAAAAAGAACCGGACCACTACCTTCCATCTGAATTCTCTCAGCCACAAAGAGACAGATGTGCAATGAATTCCCCTCCAGATGGCTGCCCAATCTTCTTCCCCAAGACAAATGTCTGCCTCCCTTTCCCATTTGGCAGCTATATCAGGGACACAAGAAGAATCCAGCACACTCAAGGCCTGTATCAATCTGGAGAGCAAGCCCTTACTTACACCTTGCTCTAATAAGGATCTCAGGGATTCCATCAAAAAGGTACCATCTGGGTTGGTCTGAGCACCCAACTCTTTTCTCATCAAGAAGTGCCTAAGCTGCAAAAATCTGAAGAAGTTCTGCCTTGGTAAACTAAAATCAATACTTATTTGTTGGAAAGATTTTAGTATCCCATCCTTTAACAAGTGTTCCACTCTAGTTATCCCCCATCTATACCACCTGGAAAAACCCATGTCTAACTGGAATGGTGTGGCGTCAATGCAAGCCCATGGAGGGGTTAAGGGGCCAATTCTCAGTGGAAGGTTAAATTTTCTGCATAAAGACAGCCATGTCTGTAGTATGACTTTTGACCAGGGATTGTTGAACTGCACCTTGGATAAGCCCGCCTCATCAATATGTAGCAGATTGGATGTCCACAATAGGGGATTTGTGGGTTGTTCTAATAAGATCCATTGGGAGGTCCTTCGGAGTTGGGCCACCCAATAATACTTCAAGAAATCAGGCAGGCCAAGACCTCCCTTGAATTTCTCTCTCATTAAGGTGGTCTACTTTATACATGGAGGGCAGCTCTGCCATACAAAACAGAAAGTAGCTGACTTTAGCCCCTTCCAGAAAGAATTTGGAGGTTTTAATGGGATGGCTGAAAAAAGAAAGAGAAATCTGGTCAACACGTTCATGCGAATACATTCCAGTCTACCAGAAAGGGACAAGGGGAGAAGATGCCATCTGTGAAAATCTTCCTGCACCATCTGTAGGAGTTTCAGGTGGTTAATATGATACAGTCTTGAGACATCCTGGGGTATCATAATCCCAAGATATCGAAAATTGTCTCTAACATATCTAAAATTACCTGTCTGTGGGAGAGGAGCCTGACAGTCAGCTGTGATGGGCAACATTTCTGTTTTAGCCTTATTGATCTTAAATCCTGAGACCTTACCAAAATCACTCAGCACACCCTCCAACAGAGGGATTGAATGCTTCAAATCTGACACATACAGTAATATGTCATCTGCACAGAGTGAGATGCAAACTTCAATCCCTCTAGTGTTCATCCCTTTATATTCTGGAGATTGCCTGATCATTGCAGCAAAGGGCTCCATACTTAAAGCAAAAAAGGAGGGGGGAGAGCAGGCAACCCCTGTAGTGTCCCTCTTTCAATCTTAAACACTTCAGAAGTCACCCCATTTACCTTGACCCAAACTTTTGGGGGCATGATAGAGGTCTGACATCCAATGGAGGAATTTTTCACCAAAACCAATTTTTTTAAGGTACACTCAAGATATAGCTTGTCTAGCCTGTCAAAGGCATTTTCTGCTTCCAAAGCGATAACCACTTGAATCTGTCCAGGGGGGCGTGAGTCAGTAGCAACAATGGTATTTAGGAGTAGGCGAATATTGTCTTGTATATGCCATTCTGGAATAAATCCCATCTGGTCAGGGTGAACTAGTAAAGAGATAATGGGCTGCAACCTGTTACTGATTAATTTAGTGAAAATCTTGGCATTTTGATTAAGGAGGGAAATTGGTTGGTAACTTCCACATTCCATTGGATTTTTCCCAGGTTTCGGAATAAGGGAAATGAGTGCCTCTTCCCATGTATCTGGGGCAGCTCCCAATTCATGAATTGAGTTGCAAACCTTTGTTAACAGAGGGGTACGTTCCGAAGCAAACTGTTTAAAAAACTCAGCTGAATATCCATCAGGGCCCGGAGACTTCCCATTTGACAAAGATTTGATTACTGCCAGCACCTCTGATTCTGTAAAGGGGTGTTCAAGAGCAACTGTCTGGGTGGGTGTTAGTAAAGGGAGCTCTACTCCAGTGGTTGTCAACCGGGTATCTGCGAGCGCCTGCCACAGGGTCCACTAATCTGTGTATTTAAATGGTAGAGAGGTAAAATGCCCCAAATCGCAACTGCAAGTAAGCTGTTCTGAATTCCCCAGACAAACTTTCAATCGCAACTGCAAGTAAGCCATTAAGCAGTATTGATCAAACACTTAAGTTGCTATCACAAAATTCATGACTTGTCCTTAAATCATTGATTGTGATGTGTAATTAAATGAACTGACTCGTTGAATGTGAGTAAATGCGAGTACGGTGGGAACTGCTGTGATTGCTGCTGATCTGCACTATTGTGTTCTTAATTAGCTTAACTTCACACAGACATGCAATGTTTAGGAGTCTGTGAGTCTAATGTTTAATTTGAGCCATTAATAGATTACAATGTGTAGCCTACCCAGTTGTTTTAAGTGAAATCACTTGCCATATCATTATTTGCTGCTTGGCCTATCTACTTATGCAGTCTCTCCTTTCCTCGCCGCTGATCACAAATCCATGCTGCTTACCTGCTCCTGTTTCTTTGGTTCACTGCATCAGACCTGTCTCTGCACTCCTCAGGTTTAGCAGATCACATGTGACATAATTTTCAATTATCCATTCACTGCATAAGTCCCGTTTGCCTCTACAGTGCCTTAACATTAAGACAGCTACTGTTCTTGCCTGATTTCTCTCGACTCACGGGCTCACAGAATTACAGAATTACTTGGCTTGGTAAGCTCATATTCTACTACAGTTCTATTAAGGCTATTCTGTGATTTTGTGATTCTAAAAGAGGTTTGCAATGTTTGTAGTAAGTTGCTCAGTCAGTTCAGTAGTTATTGTTGAGTTGCTCAGTGTGTTGTTCGGTCAGTTCAACCATGGATAATGTCTGTTAATGTTGGTAGTTATTGCTCAGTTGCTCAGTAAGTTGTTACTTCTATGCAGTATAATTCAGGTTGTTCAGTGGCAGACAATAATATCTTGTGGTGCTCAGTTAGGTTCCCCCTTGAGTGTTAAGCTTTTAAGACTATGCTCATTGCATTAAGCTCAAGTATCACACTAGTTCTGTTTGTATGGACATTTAAGAGTACTTGTGTAGTTGTCCACTTTGCTAATTATGATATGTTTTTGATATTTTTATTTAAATAAACCATAATGTTGTTTTCTAATATTGATTTTCTGTCATTATTACTATTCAGTTATTATTACTGATTTTAAGACAATGCTGTATAAATGCTGTTGGGTACAAAACTAATGCTAATGCAGTACTAAATGCATAACTATATATACAGTTTTTTGGTAGGGGTCCCCGACATTGCTGATAGTTTGCTGGGGGTCCCCGGACCAAAAAAGGTTGACTACCACTGCTCTACTCCATCCAGGAACTGGGCTATTTCCTGAGGATGATTATGGCCTCTTTCTTGGTGATAGAGATCTGTATAGTAGGATGCAAACTCCTGGGAAATTGCTCTGGGTTGCGTAACCTGGGTGGCGTTGTCTGCTGCCAAGGTAATTCTTATAATATATCTATCGGCTTCTTGTTTTTTGAGTCTAAGCACTAGCCGTTTCCCCACCCTCTCCCCTCCCTCATAATATTTCTGATTTATAAACCTGATGGTGTTTAAGGCTTTACAAGTTAAAAGTTGGTTGTAGACTTGTCTGGCTTCCTTTAATTTAGCCAAGACTGTTGGGTCTCGAGAAATTTTATGTTGAGCCTCCAGAGTGGAAAACTCTTCCATGCTTTTCACAATCTTGGCTTGATGGAGCTTATTTAAATACACTGAATGGCTTATAAATTTCCCCTTAAGTACCAATTTTAAACCATCCCAGATATATTTTAAAGCTGTGTCGGTCTCCTTATTTTCCCTTAGATAATAAGTAATGGTCTCATTAATGTGCTGATAGAATGCACCATCATTTACCAAACCAGGATTGTATCTCCAACTACCCCCCCCCCGACCTCCTGATCCCATTTGATCTGAACCTGTACCAAGGAATGATCAGAAAAAGGGACTGGGTGCATAGTCACACTCTGAAAAAAATGGACTCCCTTCTTCCAGGTATAGATCCAGTCAAGTCTTGAACAGGTCTGGGAGACAGGGGAGAAAAATGTAAAATCCTATACCAAAGGACTCTGCCATCTTCACACATCTATCATCCCCCACTCTTCGACCAGGGTTCAAAGGTGCCTAGAAGTACTCGTAGTTCCCCCTCTTTGGGGGAGGATTTATCTAGTTTACAGTTTTCAATCACATTCCAGTCCCCTAAGATGCATAATTCTGCAGGAGACAATGCAGCCTTAAAATAATGTTGTAAAGAAGGGGCCCAATGAGGCGGTGGGAGAGTATACAGAAACAATGTTAACTGGCCTGCCCTTCAGTGTCCCTGAAAGAATAACCCATCTACCACTTCCCTCTGTCTGCACCCCCAACACATGAAATGGCAGACCCCTCTTAATTAAGATGGCCATCCCAGCTTTCACTGAGATGGAATGAGAGTTTGTGTACACCGCCCCCACCCACATACATCTCAGCTTCTCATGTTTGGACTTAGATAGTTTGGTTTCTTGCAAACATCCAATATCGCAACCCAACCTGCACAGCTCCTGCAGAATTTTTGTACGCTTTATTACATTGTTCATCCCCTTGACATTTATTGTACAAATCTTAAGAGAACCCATGGATATATGTTGAGCAAAGCCATCCTCCCATCCACCCCTTCCACTCCATCTGCAAGCCCAAGAAAGTCAGAGAGACAGAGAATCAGAACAAAATAAAAATTAAACTGTAGTAATCTAACAACTATAGGTGATAACTTCACCCTGCTTCAAGTACAGAGATAATTAAAAAAAAAACAATATGAGGCTCTTAGGGAATAACCAACTATCCCCAGACAGTCAAGAACTAACCCAGAGAGCCCTGAGGATGGCTCTCTGTGTCTCAACAGGGACTATGAGCTCAAAGAAAGAACCCTCTTAAATTGAGGGTTAGAGGAGTCAAGCACTTATCAGTGCTGAGAGAGAGTCCCCAACCTACGTCAGACAGTCTAACTCTCCCCCTCTGAGGTGCTGCAGGTATATGTCACTGGCAGGTGCTCGGCTTGCCCCGCCAGGTCTGCCAAGATGTTGGTCCAGAAACCTTTAAGAAATAAAGAATCCCTTCATAGATAGCAGGATCCCCACCATACAAAAATAATCACATCCTTATAAACCGTTCCCCCCCTTCCCTTAGTCGGCTGATAAGTAGCAAGAACAGAATCCAATCAAAACTAATCCTTGATAAGCAGTGATTTCAGTCAGAGTGCAAAAGTGAAAAAATATATATTTTCACTGTGCGAAACAAAATTCACTTATACCCCTGTACCCCATACCAGGCCTATAAAGGTCTGAAATCTCATGTGCCACTAGCAGTACTAGGGGGTAATCTGGTAGTGTGACAGCATATTCCTAGCAATCTGGCCATACAAATCCATGTGGCTTCTCTAATTGGGTCATAAATCTCTTAAAACACCTATTTTAGAAGGGCAACACAGTGGGCAGCTAAGAAAAATAATGAAAGCTCGTAATGAGTGCTATTAAATAAAGTACTTGCTGAGTTGCTAACCCTCCTCTGCTTTTTGCCGTGGCACACAGTCAATCAAATAATTGGGCAACCAAGCCTTCCATTCATACTGATCTGAGGCATAGACTAGAAAGGACGCTCCTGAAGGAAAGCAAAGAAGGGGACACCCTTTTGGCAGTTCAGGCTGGAATTGAGTCTCTAGGAAACCTTACTGATGTCAGACGAATCTAATAGATTTCTTTGACTGGGTGACCAAAGTAATAGACCAGGGAGGGGCTGTGGATATGGCCTACCTAGACTTTAGCAAGGCATTTGACACAGTCCCACACAAAAGATTAATAATCAAGTTAGCCAGCCTGGGAGTGGATCCCAGGTTGGTAGCCTGGGTAGCAAACTGGCTGCAAAACAGGACACAGAAGGTAATAGTGAATGGAACACATTCCGAAGAAAGGGGGGTTTCTAGTGGAGTACTTCAGGGCTCAGTACTAGGTCCAGTCCTCTTTAACATCTTTGTAGGTGACATTGCAGAGGGTCTGGAGGGAAAGGTATGCCTCTTTGCAGATGACACAAAGATCTGTAACAGAGTTGATACACAAGCGGGGGTAGAAAGGATGAGAAGGGACTTGGCAAGGTTGGAGGAATGGTCAGACATATGGCAACTTAGATTCAATGCAAATAAGTACAAAGTAATGCAACTGGGAAACAAAAGCCCAGGAGAAGAGTACACAATAGCAGGGGAGGTACTAACAACAACAAAAATGGAACGGGACCTGGGGGTAGTCATATCAGATGATCTAAAGGTTGGTAAGCAATGTGAGAAGTCAGTAAGGAGAGCCAGGAGGATACTGGGATGCATAGGAAGGGAATCAAGTAGAAAAAGGGAAGTGGTTATCCTCTGTACAGACAGTTGGTGAGACCCCATCTGGAGTATACTGTGTGCAATTTTGGAGACCTCATCTACACAAGGACATAGACAGGATGGAAGCAGTCCAGAGGAGGGCAACTAAAATGGTGCAGGGTCTGCATCAGGAACCATATGAAGAGAGACTGAGAGAGCTTAATATGTATACCCTTGATGAAAGGAGGGAGGAGGGGGACATGATAGAAACATTCAAGTACCTGAAGGGAATCAACAAAGTCCAGTAGGGTAGCATCTTTCAGAAAAAGAGATGTGTAAGAACAAGGGGGCACAATTTAAAGATAGAGTGGGGATGGCTCAGGGGTAATGTGAGGAATTTTTTTTTTCACGGAGAGTGGTGGATGCATGGAACTTCCTTCCTGGGGAGGTTGTTGGGTCTAAAACAGTGGAGGATTCAAGAATGCATGGGACAGACACAAGGCAATTGTAGTGGGGGGTGGCAGAAAGTAGGCTGTTGGCTAACTAGAATCTGCAGCTTATCTGGTAGGTAGGGAAATGGGCAGACTGGGTGGGCCAAGTGGTCCTTATCTACTGTCAAAGTCTATGTTTGTATGTTTCTATGTTACTGCCAATCCATGGTTCCTTTGGTTGATCTTATGTCTTGTTGACTGTCTTTCACCTTCCTGTACTTAAAGAAAGAAAAACTAGGAAAGTAGTGTTATGCACTTCTAGCCAATATTAGTGGATTCATTTGGTAGGGTGCTTGGGCAATAACCACTTTGCAAGATCCACATGTGGAAGGAGTAGAGAGTCCACTCTGTGCCTAACTGTGTCACAGTTGCTTTACTTGCTATATACCTTCCTTGTACTACCTCCCTACTAAATCCTATTTGCTAAAATTTTCACCCAGGATTATTTCAGCCTATTGTACTGATTCAAATTGTGAAATTCTGTTTTGGGGAAATGCTTATATCGTACTGCTTCTAATTTGGAAATTTGGGGATTTTGTCTTGGGGAAATGTTTTACTGTTAAAAGCTGATTGAACTCCTGTGAAGCTTCCTCCCCCCCCCGCCCTAGTTAAATACACTCTAGCTCTTCCCCTCTTCCTCACACTCCACCCTCGATTGCCTGCTGGTCCCTCCTATTGGTCTACAGCACTTGCTTGCCTTTCCTCTTCCTTTCTGTCCTGCCTAGCTCCAGCCTACACTGCTCTGTCTCCCCAGCTGCTCACATAACCCATCCTCGCCGTTCTTGCTCACTCTCAGCTCTCTTTTCACTACCTCTCCCTGCCTGTTTCTATTTTTTCTTTTCTTTTGCCCTGCACCAGCTATGAGTTCTCTCCCCCACCTTCTCCTTCCCCTTCTCTCCCTTCTTGTCCTTCCTCCCTTGTTCTCTCTCCCAGGCCCCTGCCACCCCACCCCGTACCCACTATCTACTTAATCAATACCAGCAGCACCTTGGGAATGCTTCACTTCTTCACCAGTCCTCCCCATGGGCCTCCACTTGGAAATATCTGTCTACTTCTTAACACCACTAAGAATGGTCTTAATGCCATCCTATCCCTACTGTACCACATTGCATATCATCGGGGCTGTCATATAGACTACCTACTGCCCATACACTAAAAGGAAACACAAATTATCACTACTGGACCTGCATCTCTGTTCAATGAAGCTCCTTCTACTTCTCCTACTGATCTCAGGCAACTTCCATCCAAACCCTGGCCCGGGCTGTTCAAGCCTTCTGAAAAAGGCAGGGGCCCTCAGCATCGCAACCATTAACATCTGCAGCCTGTTACCAAAGCTTGATGTACTCCAAGCCTTTATCAACCAACATAATCCTCACATCCTTGCTGTAGTTGAAACATAGCTGACACCAAAAGTTCCTGGTCTGGCAATTACTTTACAGGGCTACAATGTTTTAGAGTGGAGCATGTCTCTAAATGGGGAGGAGGCTGTGTTATCTACATTAAGGATAATCTCCTTGGGCACCTTGTTCCAACCCCTGTCTCTGACTCCTCGGCCCAGCTTCTACCCATTAAAATTCTTCTAGGTCCCAATCAAAAAGCTCTCACCATCGTCTCTGTATATATTCCACCTTGAGATCAAGATCTTGGCATCAAAGAAGTTATTAGCTTCGTCAGTTCCCAACCTCCTGGCTCTAACACATTCTGCTTGGTGATTTCAATATAAACTGTCTTGCACCTGATGTCTACACTCATAAGGATGCCCTTGCAGCTGCCAACCTCTCACAATTGGTCACCACACCAACTTGGATAAATTACAAAACTGGCACCAGTACCCTGCTGGACTGGGTTCTCACCAATCACCCTACCAGGATCTCTCATACCTCCATTCTCCCAGACTCTCTCAGTGACCACTCCCCAGTTATATGTGAATGGTCTAATAAATTTCTAAAGCCATCCCCTATAATCATTACCAGCAGAGTCCTCCCCCATGGTCAACTTACCCATCTCAAACAGTACCTATCCTTGCAAGATTGGCTGCCCATCTGCAAGGCGATGGATGTTAACCTAGCCTTCTGCTACTTCATCACTGCCTTCAATAAAGCCTGTGACTTCTTTGCTCCTTCAAAAAAATGGAAAACAAAAGCCCTCTGTAACCCTTGGATAATTGTGGAGCTCCTTTCCCAGCTGAAATCTAGTGACAACCTCTGGGCAGTGGCTAAAGCCATAGGCAAGCAATCTGACATCCAAAAATACAAATATGCCTGTAATGCCTGCCCAAAATCCATTTGTCTCAAGAAAAGCTCATATTATAAGGACGTCCTTACCAACACCTGGGGAAATGGTCATGCTTTCTGGGACAATATCAAGGACATTACTGGGAAACAATCAAAGTCCCCTCCAGCCATGTTAATTGTTGAAGGGTCTATTACCCTTGATCCCATGGTCATTGCAAATACCTTTAACACAGCTTTTACTGATCTCAGTACTGTTCTACCACCTGATTTCTTCACAGTCAGTCACAGCCTCTCTAACACACCCTGCACTCTGTCAAACCACCCTCATTTTCATTTCAGGAAGATTAAGATGAATGAAGCTTGCCGCCATATCGCCTCAGCCATCTCCACTTCCAGAATCAGCAGTGACACCCTGGACCTTAAGCTGCTATCACTTACACTTGACGAGGTCCTCAGTCTCCTAACTAAAATTCTTAACCTCTCTCTCCACACCAGTACATTCCCTGATATATGGAAAACTGCCACTGTGACCCCGGTCCATAAAAGTGGGGATAAGACCTGCCACTCTAACTACTGCCTGATCTCCATATTGCCACCACTATCCAAGGTCCTAGAGTGTATTGTTGCAGACCAGCTCACTGATTATTTGGACAAATATAATATTCTGTGCACACAACAGCAAGGTTTTAGAAAAGGGCATAGTACCACCACTGCTCTGCTTGAATTTACTAGTGCAGTGCATAGTTCCCTTGATAAAGGTCTTCTTACTGGGGGTGTCCTCTCGAAGGCATTTGACATGGTCCATCACCGGCTGCTGTTTGACCAACTACTCCTTGCTGGCCTCGCTCCAGACTCAGCCCGCTGGTACAGAAGCTACCTTGACAACTGCTGTCTCAAAGAGTAAAAATTGCCAATGCTATTTCGTACACCTTGCCTGTCCACTCTGGAGTCCCTCAGGGGTCCATACTTGGACTTCTCCTGTTCAGCCTCTTTTTAAACTCCCTACCACAATCCTGCTCAGAACAAATCATCCTGTATGCAGATGATGCTGTTGTCTTTTCTATGCACAAGGACTTTTCATCACTACAACACAGCCTCCAACTTGGATTCATTGCCATTGAAACATGGTTCTCCAATCATAAACTTGTCCTCAATCACAAGAAAACCAAGTCATTGCTATTCTGCAGTTCACATAACCGTTACAAGCAACACCCCCTTGCCATCTCCACCAAGCAGGGGACTGTCCTCGAACAAGTTTACTCATTCAAATACCTAGGGATTCTGCTTGACCCCAATCTTGCCTATACGGCTCACATTGACAGCGTGGCTAAAGCTGCCAACACATGCCTTAGATTACTTTACAAGCACAGGCAGCACCTCAACCAAGAGGCCCTGAAGAGTGCCATCCAGAGCTCTGTGGTGTCAATTATTGATTATGGCCTCATTATCTATGGCTCTGCCATGATGTCTGCCCTCCAACATATAACAACTGTACTAAACAAGGCATGCCAACTCACAACTGGTGCCCACCACCTCACCCACATCTGTGCCCTTTATGAACAATCCGGATGGCTCCATCTCTCCAACCATATAAAAAGTATCTCACATGTGCTATGGTGGGAAAAATCAACCTTGGCCTCACACCCCCTGGTGTTACTGCCTTGTTACATCAAAACACCAACTGACAGAACACCAGGAGCTCAACAACCCAGATTCTACAAGTTCCTTGCTGTCGAACTACACAGGGCAATGCTCCTTCACCTATAGGGCTCCTCTATGAATGAATGGTCTCAGCCACACCACCTCCTCTGCCTCAACACTAGGTCTGTTCAAAACCAGGCTCCAGGCCCATCGCATTGCCTCTAGCTCCTGTGACTGCCTCTCCTAGCTGATGACCTACACAGCTTTAATCCTAACTAATATACTGCTTAACCCCAGGCCCCCCCAGTCCCCCTCCCCCAGATCCTTAAGCACCACTTCGAATCTCAGGTCTTCATATCACCTCATTAGTCTCTCCTTGCCCCATTATAGCACTTATTTCCACCCCTCACCCTGCTCCCTTTTTCTCTTATATCACTCCTTCCCATTTATTTTTCAACAAATGCCTCCAGTTACATCTTCATCCTTCCCCTCTCCTCTCATCCCTGTTTCTCTGCCACACCAGGGGAAATGACCCTACCCATTTCCTGTGGGCTCATGTGTCCTAGCTATGTTCACCATTTTACTATAGCTGCCTCTGTTAACTACCTACACTTCTCCACCTCCTCTACACCTTACTCTTCCTATAATTGACTCCTTTCATTAGCACTGTTGTACATGAATTGTTTACTGTTATTTCACTGTTGCTTCCTTGTTGTTTGTTATTTCTGATGTGGAACCTTTGTAAAAGAGCCTTGGCTCAAAGGTACTTGTAATCCTAGAATAAATAAAAAAAAATAAAAAATGCCATTATCGTACATCGTCCATTTCATACCTCGCCTCGACCATTCCGGCCTTCAAGGCTTTCAATTCACCAGTATTTATCGTTCATTTGTTTTCAACCTTTCTGTCCTTCTGCATCAATTTCTCTGCTCATCGTAGGCTGCGGACTTCACCTGGCCATCATCGTCTCTCCCCCTTGCATCATTAATTCCCATTCTGCAGTTCTTCATGCAGTTCGATCCACTCCTAATTTGGCTTCTCAATGTACCCGGTTGTCATGCACTCCCATGGTTGCTTCTACAATCTGCCTTCTCAGGACCCAAGTTGAGGTCTCCATTCCCTCCAACCTCTCTGTGGGTCTACTTGTTAACATTGACTACTCAAGCTTACCCATCATATTGGGTCTCATGCTACCTCGACTCAACCTGCCTTCTACACAGAGATGTGCCTTCTGTGTCCATTGCTCCATGGCTCAGGGCTAGCCTGTAGCTGACGGTCTTGCTCTGCACCCACAAAGTTCACCTCTAGAGCAAGGGAAGCTTGGAGTGTGGTCCTTCTCCCTGGCCCATAGTGAGAATGTCTTCACTCTAGGTGGATCTTCAGTCATCCCTCATCTCGGTGACATCTCTGGATGTAGAATTTACAACTTCCAGCTGTGAAAGGTGGGGCTCTCATCATCAGGGCCCCTTTGGCTGCCTGAGCAGGTTTGAAAGTACCCTGTATGCCATTCTCCATCTGACTGCCTCTGGTCTGTTTTGTAGGTTCGTGTAGGCTGGCTGAGTACCTCAGTTGACATTTCTCTCCTCCTTTGCTTTTGGGCATCTAGTTGCAGAGACATCACTCACAACCCTCAATAGCATTCCTGTTAGAAGGATAGAGTGAGAGTATCTTAGAATATTTGGAATATTTTCCCCTTCCCTTGATCGCGACTCTAAATTGTAGTAGCTGAGTTGTCATTAACCAAAACGTCCTTCAGCCTGGAGAGAAGATGACCCAGGCCTTGGATCCCAAGAGGTTTCCTCCTCAAAGGGGGTTTTTACTCTCCTCCGTGCCAATGGTCATAATATTATACAAGGTTAGTGCTTTAGGTTCTGCTGTTGGATGGAGTTGGATGGTGGCCCCAGCTGTTCCCTCTCTCTCTTTAGGAAGTCTGCCCTTCTGCATCTTGTTGGCTTTCAGTTCATTCATTGTCCTCATCATATCTCATTCCTCTCCTGTCTTTCCCATCTACGTCTATCACCTTAATTTCCAGTCTCGCTATCTTCTGACTTCTCGATTCTTAGCTGCTCGACACCCTTTTGAGTATTCTTGTTGGGCTTCTTCCTAAGCTACCTTTATCCAAGGGAATCATTCCCGTGGCACCTATAGGGATGGAACCCTTCACCAGGGTTCCTCGCCATCATACCCCTACAGGGTGGTCTATCCCATGGATAGATAGGAGAACAGCTACAATGTATCTAAGTTACACAAGCATACATCATATCAGTTGCATAAGCACATTGAATTGCAAGGCTAATGCCTGTAGTTCAATGGGCAGAGCAACAAACCACTCCCCCATCAGGCCTTTAAAGGTCACTCCTCCTGGCTAGTCCAGGATTCATTCATTTTGTTGCCCCACCATCCTCCCCTCCTCCTCCAGTAGCATATCTCTCTTTCCCATGGGCTTCTTCTTAAGCTACCTTTAGCCAAGGGAATCATTCCCATGGCACCTACAATGGTGGAACTCTTCACTAGGGTTCCTCACTATTGTACCCCTACAGGGTGGTATTTCCCACGGATAGAGAGGCAAACAGCCACAATGTATCTAAGTCACACAAGCATACATCATATCAGTTGCATAAGCACATTAGATTATTAATTAAGGGTAACTACATATCAGTGTCCTGTTCACTTCTGAATATTTACATCCCAAACCATGACAAGGAGAATGCCCAGTTAAAAAAAAAATAATAATGTAAGCAGCCCCACCAACAGCTGAGCTCTTCATTATTGGAGGGGACTTCAATACAATATTGAATCCCTCAGTTCATAGATCTTGGTTCTCTGATAGACACCACCACCACTGGGCAGCCAAGTGTCTGAGCAAACTAGCACAGGAGTTGGTCCTAGCAGAGGTCTGACATCACTTAAATCATAGAGTTAGGGATTACACCAATTGGTTGGCCCCTCATTAAGCATATTCAAGAATTTATCTTCTGTTTATTTCATTAGAATGGCAGCACAAAGTAGAAGCTGCAAGTATTATCCCCAGAACACTGTCGGATTACAGCATGGTTACCATGAAACTATGGTTCACCCCAAGAGTTAGTAACACCAGTTGGAGACTTAATGTCTCCTTACTTAACCATAAAGAGTTCAAAGAAATAGTCAGAGAATGTCTCAGGGAATACATTCAATTGAACCCTGCCGAGGACACCACATCCACAATGTTGTGGGACATTTTCAAGATGGTAGTCACAGGGAGGATAATTAGTAGGGATGGGAGAACTCTGTGAAGTTCTGACCCTTATTAAATAAGAACCAGAACACAGTGAAATCCTGATTTATCCTGATTGGTTCTAATTAGTTCTGATTTATTGACCAATATTTGCAAAAATTTGAAAAAGTGCATAAGATTGGCCAAAGTCACTCACATTTGACATAGAGGTCCAAAAGAAATAATGTAATGGATTATTTGTACAAAAATTAAAGTAAAACTGCTAAATAAAAAATCATTCTGTCACTATTAGCCCCTTCATGGCTGGTCTATAATGGTGGCATAGCATGCTCTGGCCTGTGACATGAGTGTGCTGGGAGAGATGGAGAGAGAAACAGGCAGACAGATGCAAATAACTACATTATATCATAGCACCACCAAGCATTGCAGGCACTACCTGGCAGCTATTTTTTTTTTTATTAATGGTGCTGTGTGGGTATTATTTTGATGGGTGTTTCAGTCAGAGTCAAACAAGCCTAAGAAATGGATTTGAATGATCAAATGAGCAGCACTAAGAGAGCCCGCCCACCTTACCCATGTGAATGATAGAACTACTGTGCATGCCCCAGTATACTGTGGTATATGGTACACTACCTGGTCCAAGAGGTGGCAATGTTTTCTAGTACTATGACTACTTCTACTGAATCTGATCAACATGCTAAGTATACCGAATCATTAAAGAAGAAAAACGAAAGACATAGTGATCACCACCCAGGCAGGCAGCCAGTCACTCATCGCATTGTTCAAGTACAGTGCAGTCATAAAAAGTTTGCCACTGCCACCTGAAGACCTGATGAGAGACACACAACACAATTACATCCTTCCTAGTTCCACAGTTGCTGCCAGCCACTGCCAAGTAATTTAAGTATCACAAATAAAATATAGTAATATAATAATCTCAGCCCAGTTACTGTAAGTGAGATGAAACCAGGCTAGCATACCACACACACACATAAGCAATAAAGAAATTATATGAATTTTCAATTTAGTAGAATTTATTTCTTTGAAGTATTTGCAGCCAAATATTGGGGACGTGAGACATATACAAAGAGTATTCAGTTTCTGAACTTTCAGGCATCTGCTAAGCCATGACTGTACAAAAATTAAAACAGTACGGTCAGGACTCAGGATCAGTTGCTGAGGGCACAAAAAGTGACAAGTAATAGTTGTAAGGAGTATTTTATTTATTTATTTATTTATTGAAGTAATCAGTTTTACAACCTTTGAGTCAGAGACTCGTTTACAAAGGTACCTTGTCATGTGGGTGGGGGAGACAACAATAAGTGCAGTTATAGACAGAGGTTACATACAGGTGAGATACATACATACGTTGAGTTACACGATCATTATATACACACAAGTTATTATATACACACAAGTTATTACAGCTGCAGTTGCTACAGTTGCCCAGTCGTCCATGGAACCCAGAGGACTTGGGGGGCTGTTTGAGACAGGGTTGTGTTCCACTACAGGCAGTATGACTGGAGTAAGGACAAAAAGTTATAAATAAGTAGTAGTTGTGACTCGAGAGGGCAAAAACTGATAATAGTAGTAGTAGTAGTAGTAGCCAGCAGTACCCTACTTACAGATCAAATAGTGGTACCAGGTACTACCAAGTAAGTTTGTGACATGAAATGCAGTTGCTTGCTGTATTTGGACTCTGAACCCACTGGTGTTATTTTTTTGCTATTCTGTACTGCTCATGTGATTATAGTGGCCTGGCCTAGTCCATTGTGATCTGACCTGTTGTAATTAATTGCTACCTCATGTAGTAGACCCTATTCACAAAAGATTTTCACCACAGGCACAACTTCTTGAACTGTTTTGTGCATAGAGTCTGCTTGGAGCAGTCAGTGTATGTTTTATTCAGGTATCATATTTGAAATTAAAGTGAGGAATGTTGACTTTGAGAAACGTGAGGTGCTTAGCATTTTCTGGTGTCAAATGGGATTGTGTGTCAGTAATGACGTTACCAGCTGAACTAAACACTCATTCTGAACAGTCGCTAGTCGGAGGGCAATTCATGTACTTCATTGCAATGTTTACTAAAGCAGGCCAAATATTTTGTTTGGCTTGCCAGTATTTCAAAGGATCAGCATTCCAGCTGATATTGGGCTCTGCCAGGTACATTTCAACAATGGTCTGTGCTGAGGCTGTGTTACAAGAGGCAGATGAAGATGTTACAATAACATCTTCTAAGTGACTCCAGAGACATGAAGCTGAACCAAGTGACTATGGGACAGTGCTATCATGCTTGGTTGGTTTTGAAGAAGGAGAAGATTCGGCTGCAGTGGCTGAGGAGGAAGAGGGAGAAAATGATGCAACAGCAGAGGATGGGCCATCTGATGCTGTGCTGCTGTGTTGTGAAGAAGATTATGAATGTAGTGCTACTTTTGTACTCTGTTCCATGACAACATGCATCTTGTCAATTATTTCTTGTTTGTTTCTCTTGAAACAAGTGTCATCATCATCATCACTCAATAGTTGCTTCAATTTGTATCTTGGGTCCAAGATTGTTGCTTTAATGTAGTAATCAGAATGAAGCATTTTACAGTTTGTCATCTTCTTCAATTTCTTTTGATCATACATCTTGTTAGATCTTGTTGTATTCTGGAGAGCAACCTGCATGTGTCAGCACCACTGGCAGCCTGTGTGATCATGGAACTGTCTTGCTTCTCTAACTTTTCCCTAATCAGATTCAATCTGAATTTTAAAATTTTTATTTGGGGTATCACCTGGCTCAGAGTTGCTTTGTCTACACTACCCTCCCTGGTGATTTCTTCAAATAGCTGGAGCAGTACAATGAGAAACTCCAGAATGGCCCACTGTGGTGGATTGACATAGACATCTGCATCACCAATTTTATTTTCTAAGGTGTACTGTCTGATAGCTTCCTTTTGTTCCAGCAGCCTTTGGAACATATAAAGGATTGAATTCCATTGAGTAGAAATGTCTTGGATCAGTCTGCGCAAAGGTAAACTGTGCTCATGTTGTATTTTTTCAAAGAAGTGATGGGCTTTGCTTTAGTGACCGAAATGAGTGTATATTCTTTTACCAGTGCTAACATTAGCCTTATTCTCCCTGTCGTCATTGAGAAAACCATGAACTATTAAATTTAAGCAATGTGCAAAGCAGCAGATATGAACAAAACCCACTTCCTTCAAGGCCTTCCTTATGTTGGACCCATTATCTGCAACTATAAAGCCAACTGACAGTCCCTGTGAAGTGAGCCATTGCTGTATTGGTTTTTGGAGCTCTTCATTGATGTGATGCTTCAGTGTCCTTACTCCCATGTGAATTATCAAAACATGCCCAATAGGCCATGACAGACATGAAAGGTTCAGACTGACAGCTTGTCCAGATATCTGTTGTGTGATGCATCACCCTCCCAACAGCACTGCACAAGATGCATCTTAATGTTTTACATACAACATCGTAAAGATTGGGAATCCCTGTTGCCGAGAAGTATTTCCGTGATGGTATACTATATCGAGGTTCGAAGTACTCAAGCAGCCACCTGAATCCTGTATGTTCAAGCATATTATATGCTAGCAAATCAACAGCTATCATTTCGGAAACTTCTTTGGTTATTGTAAAAGCAACAGGGTGAGTCAAGGCATATTTGGCCTTATTCTCATATATTACTGAGATGGTAAGCTGTCTCCTTGAAGAAGGAGGGTTTTTGAATGCATGTTGGTCATTTTCAGTAACAGTCGGAAGAGTCCTTCGAATGGCAGGAAGTGGTGGTTGAGGTGTAGTGCTGTGGGGGTTTCCACTGCTTTCATCTATGGGCGTTCCTCCCAAGTGTAGTGAGCTATCACTATCACTTTCTCTTTGAGACTCACAACTGACCTTCTCACTATCAGTAATGTTATGACATCTGTCTAGGTGTCTTTTCAGTGCTGAAGTTCCCAATGCTCCTTTCTTTTTACCCCTGCTGATTGGCCATTTACAAATAGGGCATATTGCTATCAACTCATTGGAAGCACTCATGAAGAAGTATGACCAAACAAAAGATGATGTTTTTTTAGTTTTTTTCCCAGTAAGGCATAACACCTCGGTCATGTTTTCAGGCCCCCCCCACCAGATTTGTCCTGGGCCTGTTCCTATTCTGGTTTATTCCCACTGCCTCCCTCCTCCACAACCAAAACATTTCTGCCTGTTCCTTCCTCATCTGCAATTTCCATCCCCTCCAGTAACCCTTCTGCTGCCTGTGCATTCTCATAATCTTCATTATTATCATCAGTATTACCCTTGTTGAGTTCAACCTCAGAAGAATGAGATAAGGGACTGGCAGTAGCATAGTGTACAATTGTTTCATACCGTTGGGTGCCTCTGTGGGTGGTACCCACCACGTCTTTAGTTTTTTTAAGTACATAACTTTTTTTTTTTTACTTAGGACTGATGATGATGATCTGAGACATTCACCTTTTTTGGATTCAAGCATTCGCTTGGAAGATGAAGCCTTATTAGATGTGAAAAAATCCCTTTTTGGGGTTTGATTTTGCTTTCTCTTTTCAGGCCGATTCTTATTTTTTGCAGTGCCACCGCCTGAGAAATCAAAAGTGCCCCATCAACACTTTGATTCATTTTGGAATAAAAGATCCCTCTAATGTGAAATGTGCTGTCCTTCTGATGACTCCTACCCACACAGACTAGGGACAAATTTACTGCCGTAATTCATGATTATACACAGCACGCCGACAGCAAAGCAGTCCACCACCACTTCCTTCCAAGATTGCCGGACTGGCTCCTATAAAACTTACTGTTAAAGTGACCAAATTCAGCAACTGTTAAGTGTGCCTCAGAATTTGAATTGGAGATGCAGACACATCTGGTGCATTAGCCACATGCAGCACAGTCCCACACTAGGGGTTGGTTAATGCTTATACGTAATGTAAGTTTGTAACACGATATACTATGAAACTAATGATAATAAAGAATAATGGGGAATGAGTGATGATGATGATGACACTTGTGAGTAGTGCTTGTGCTTTACTTGTGTTTTACCATAAACACTCAGCCTGCTAAAACTCACAGTCAGATTATTCCCTGGGCCATCCACAGCCAGCAGCGCAGGACAGGCACATTAACTTGTATGTTGTTTGAACAGTATTTTTTTTAATACATGAAATAGTGATTGAACGTAGGTGATGATGATTGTTATTCATGATTGGAATTTACACACAGCCGCACTGAATCCAGGAAAAAAAAAATATTTGGGATTTCTGGGATGTCACATTTATTGTGGGCCACCCTGCAGTCTCTTTTCCTCTCCTCTCTTTATGTCACAAAGATTTATTTTTTCACCCTACTGCCCTTGATCTGCGCACACAGTCGCACTGAAGCCAGGAAAAAAAATGATTTGGGATTTCTGGGATGTCACGTTTAATAATAAATAATAATAATAAAATGTTATTTATTAAGTGCCTTATCAACAACCAAGGCACCTCACAATTCATAGATAAACAGACCTTAAAATACTAACAGACAAAAATAAGACAGCAGTTAAAAAAGAGAACATCAATTAATAAAATTGTCTATATCAATTAACCAAAGGCTTGAAGTCACAAATACATTTTTAGGGATTGTTTAAATCCTTCCACAGCTGTGCACTCCCAAAGCCGGTGGGATACAGAATTCCAAAGGGAAGGGGCAGCATATTCAAAAGCTCTTGCCCCAGATGTTTTTAAGCATACCCTTGGAACCTCTAGCAACCCCTCGCCAGCCAAGTGGAGAGATCGTCCAGGGCGGTAGAAAAATAGGAGCTCGTTCAGGAAGCCAGGCCCTGTCCGTGTAGGGCTTTAAAAGTAAGCAAGCTGACTTAAAGGTGATCCGCCACTGAACTGGCAGCTAGTGCAGTTCGTGCAGAACAGGTGAAATATGACAGGATCAAGGAGACCCCATCAATAGCCGGGCTGCTGCATTCTGCACTAGCTGCCAGTGGCGGATTTCGACCCCAGGCAGCCCTAGGTAGAAGAAGTTGCAATAATCCAAGCGTGAGGACACAAAGGCATGGATCAAGGTGGGAAGGTCTCCGGACTGAACCAGGTGCCTAATCCTAGCGATATTCCTAAAATGGTAAAAAGAAGATTTGACAACAGCAGACACCTGCGAATGTAGGGTCAGCCCTTCATCAAAAATTACCCCCAGGTTACGCACCTGTTCAGAGGCAGGGAGTGAAACACCATCTAGAAAATTCCCAAAGCTGCATCAGCTCCCAACCCCCCTATCTGGCAACCCGGATCCACTACCAACACCTCCGTCTTTCCTGAGTTCAACTTCAGCCAGCTGGCATCCATCCACTCCTGGATTTCCTTCAGAAAGTTAAAGACCGAGACAGCTCCAACCAGGTTGGGTGTGAAAGATGGGTAGAGTTGGGTATCATCAGCATAGCAGTGAAACCTCAGCCCATACCTTCTTACAATGTCTCTGATGGGAAGCATGTACACTGCGAACAACATGGGGGAAAGCAGCAAGCCCTGAGGAACTCCACACGACAGAGAAATGGGGTCTGAAGAATAAACTCCCGACACCACTCTCTGTGTTCTACCCGTGAGGAACAATGTAAACCACCTGAGGACCGTCCCTGACAGTCCACAGATGTATCTCAGGCACCCCAGCAATATCCCATGGTCCACGGTGTCAAACGCTGACAAGAGATCCAGAAGGACTAAGATAGAAAGGCTCTTCTGATCTCTGGCCATCAGGAGATCATTGAACACCCGAACCAGTGCTGTCTCGGTACTGGGTCTCTTATGGAAACCGGACTGGAGCGGAGCATAGATGTCATGGATGGTCAAATGGTCTTCCATTTATTGTGGACCATCCTGCAGCCTCTTTCTCTCTCCCCTCTTTACAAACTTTCATTTGGGATCTTCTGTAACTGTAATCTCTGGGCCACCAGTACTCTCTCCTCTGGATCTAGAATGGCACAAGTCAGATTTTGCCAGCCTGCACTTTTTGTACACACAGCTACACTGTCTGAGGCCAAGGAAAAAAAACCTTTCATTTGGGATTTTCTGTAACTGTACTCTCTGGGACCCATCCCCAGTACTCTGGATCTGGAATGGCACAAATCAGATTTTGCCAGCCTGCACTTTTGTACACACAGCTACTGTCTGAGGCCAAGAAAAAGTTTCATTTCGGATTTTCTGTAACTGTAATCTCTGCCCCCAGTACTCTGAAGTCTTCATCTGGGACAGCACAAGTCAGATTTTGCCAGCCTGCCTTTTTGTACACACAGCTACATTGTCTGAGGCCAAGAAAATAAACCTTAATTTGGAATTTTCTGTAACTGTAATCTCTGGGCCACCACCACCAATACTCTCTCCTCTCTGGATCTGGAATAGCACAGGTCAGATTTTGCCAGTGGCCAGCCTGCCCTTTTTGTACACACAGCTACTAATGTCTGAGGCTTAGAAAAAGTTTCATTTGGGATTTTCTGTAAGCATTCATGGGCCCCCACCTCGTACTCCCAACACTCTCTCCCGTCATCAACCGACCAACTTCACCCACCCCACGTCCTCCAGGATCAGGAATCTCTCCACCCTCCCTCCTCTAATTGTAGTGCTTTTGCATTTTGGCACTTTGCCTGTCTCCCCAGAGTCTCTCTGTCTCTAGTCTTTCTTTCTTCTGCTGTGATCCTCCTTCTTCCGGGCCGTGTGGCACACTCACCAGACTTATATACCAGTGAGTGCATCACATGACCTTCTGTTGCTTGATTGGATGTCGCCAGCTGCCTCTATGTTCCAATGGCATTCCCCAGGCAACAGACAACAAAATCGCAGTAATGGCATCTCCATGGAGCTGGAACCAGACTTCTATGGTGAAGTCTGTATTTATCCAGGTCCGTGGATTGCAGGTTCGATCCAGGGGGTCCAGATCTCCTGCGGAACAGTCTGTCCACCCCTAATAATTAGCTTCACATCAGGTCTGAAAAAAGCTAGGCAGAGAGAGGGCAGACTGAATTGGAAGCACAAATATTTGACTTAGAAGCAGAATATAAAATTGTTCTTGACCCTGACATCCGCACTCAGTTACACAAGCAGAGGGGGAAATTAAATAAGATACTGCACAAATTTGGCAAACTCTGGAATGAACTGCCTTCCTCCATAAAAGCTGACTGCTCATGTACCCATTTTAAATCCCTGCTCCTCTCCTCATTCTCTCCATCTGGATCAGTAGACACAAAATGAACTGTTCTGACTTGTTATCATGAAACTGTTGACACCCACGGCTTGCATGTGGTAGCACCAAAATGTAGAATGTAACTAGTGTGTGCACCTTAATGTATAGCATTCATTGTCTTAAATGATGTAAGTAATGCCCCTCACCTGGGCTATATTGAATTGTACCGTAATCACTTGTTATCTTTTCTGTTGATTCTGACTCTAAACCCTTTGTAAATCCGGCCCCTGATGAAAAGTCATGATTAGACTCGAAGCTCCAATGTTAGTACCGTGGATTCATCTGTTTTTTTACTGTTGGATGCTTAACTTTGCTGTGACTTATTCTTTATATGTTTAAGTCAGTTTGCCATTAGACAGCTGCCTAATTTGTTGCTGTGTTTCTGAAATCTTATGGCAAGCACCCGTTCTGTTACCCAGTGTGTGTCTCTGCCGGTGTGTTTTGTTCCTTTGTAAATAGGCCCTGTCTAAAGGGTTTTATGTGGAATAAATAAATAAATACATACATGCATGCATAAATACATGAAAAATAAATACTGGATGAAAAAATGATGGGGTAGTCGAGGTTTTATAGACAGAGGTATTATGAGGCGGGGAATTGTGCCGGGAGGCTCCTGGCCTGGCAGCTTTGGAGGGAAGCTGCCATCAGAAAAGTCCTCTGGATAAGAAAAAACATGGATTCACTTTGCAGATTTCTGACCCCGTGAAGACGGCACAGACATCCAAGAGTTCTGCAAACAGCTCTACCTCCAAGAGCCAGTTGAGAACCACTGGGATAAACTCAACGCTTTCTTCGCTAAAGTTAAGATAAACAGGCTGCCACAGGAGGATATGGAAAACCTAGCTGCCCCCATATCCCAGGAAGAGATTAGCAGTGCAGTGACAGATCTTAAGATTGGTATGGCTCCTGCCCCAGATGGTCTGGCGGCAGAATTTTATAAAACCTTTAAGGATGTGCTTACACTCTTTTTGGGTCAGGTCTTCAGAGGGGTCCAGGAAGGAAAGGGAGACCCCCACCTGGCAATATGCCCAAATCTCTGTAATCCACAAACCAGGAAAATACCCTACTGTCTGTGGTACATATAGGCCAATAGCTCTACTAAACATTGATCAAAAAATATATATATACCTCAATCCTGACTCACAGACTTCAGGTGTGTGTGTGGGGCATCTAGTCCACCCGGATCAAACAGGTTTTATTAATGGATGACTAATCCATGATAACATTAGATGTCTGCTTAACCTCATATCGTGCCACCAAACTTCCCATGAGATGGCTTTGGCAGTCTTCGTGGATGCAAAGAAGGCCTTTGACTGGGTAGACTGGAGGTTGCTACATAGAACACTGGAGGAAATTGGGATAGGGCCTAAATTTAGAGAAAGTGTAAATGTGTTGTATGTCTCCCCTCAAGCGACAATCCAAGTCAATGGGTTCACTACTGATCACTTCCATCTGACTAAAGGAATGTGACAGGGTTGCCCCCAATCTCCCCTTCCATTTGCACTCTGTATCGAGCCACTAGTGACTGCTGTAAGAAAAAACTATGGCATCCAGGTCATCTGGGCAGGATACAGATCCCACAAGATCTCTTTTTACACTGATGATTCCCTCTTTTTTTCTTACATCCCCTCAAACCTCATTACCTATTCTTCTTCAGGATCTGGACAGATATGGGAAAGTCTCAGGATATAAAATTAATTTTCGATAACTCAGAGGTGATCAGGTTGGTGGCCTCTCCCTAGAGAAAACTTCTGTAACTTTCCTTTTAAGTGGGCTCCTAACAACACCGGTAGATACCTGGGCATCAAAATCTCCCCACGTTTGACTGCTCTTTTCAAACTTAACCTTGAAAAGCTCTGGTCAGAAATTGAGGTGGACTTGTCCCGCTGGGAATTGCTGCCCCTTTCTTTGATAGGGAAGATAAACATCATTAAAATTAATATTCTCCCTCAATTCCTGTTTTTGTTCCAAGCCCTTTCCATCAGCATTCCACAATCCTTCTGGAAAAAGGTAAATTCTACCCTCATGACCTTTGTGTAGGGAAAAGGTAGGCATAGAGTCTGTATGAGTACACTGACACAACCTTGGAAATGGTGGTGGGGGGGAGGCGCTTAGCCCTGCATAACTTAAAGCTTTACAACCTCTCAGCTCAGTTGGTTCCAGTAATCACATGGGTCATGCAAAGGGGGGACATGGGCTGGTGGAAGATAGAGGCAAGACACTCTCAATTCATTCCTCTATTCACTCTTCCACATGCTCCTATTACTCATGAGGTCTGGAGAAGGCTTCCGAATACTTGGACCTGACATATCCTCAAAGTTCTTGACAAAGTGAGGAAGCTCACTCAAACTCCAGAGGGGAGTAGGATCCCTGCCCTCTATAACTGGTGACCCAAATTTTATACCCCCACATTCAGACTTTGGTTTCAGTAGGTGGAATTGATCCTTGTTAGTATGGTTCCATTCCCTGTTCCGCAATAATGCCATTGTCTCCTTTAGAGAACTTCAAGTGCAATATGTCCTGCCCCAGGAGGATATTCATAGATACAGTATGCACCACTTATACCATACACCCTTAGTACGGACACTCGCTTTTAATGGGCAAAAATGATTTTCCAAAAGCCAAACACCATAGACCCCTGTGTTAAAATGGCTTGTTATAGCATACCTGTGCATCCTGCTATTGCGGACAGAGAGACACCCTTATGAGCTGTAAATTGCCAGCTTACTAATGCCATACAGCTGACCTTACACCTCTCTGACTACTTATGAGGTGTTAGTAGCTTGTTCAAAGTCTCTGTTCAGAGCATTAATCAGCCCCAGTCATGTCCTAGTACAATGAGCCCTTGTCACATCTGCATTGAGAAACCAGGACAGTGGAGACTCAGGGAGCATGTGCTGTTACATGGGCAAATGTAGCACTTTACAGGACATGTGTAGAATTTACTTGGTGCCAAGAGCAGGCAGAAAGGTCCACATAGCAGTCAGTACATGTATTGTAGCTTGACTATGCCTGAGCACAGTGAACTTCATTAGGGAGTGGAAATGATCACTGAAGCAGTCAGTGTGTGTAAGCATGAGTAACAGTAGACAGCATACCGAAGCAGCACTTAAAACGTAAGAGTACAACAGAATGTTATCAGAGGAAACAGAATGGCAGGCACTGTAAGTAAGAGCATCATCATCAGGGAGTGGAAATGTATTTAACTATGTAGGAGGACAGGAGTAGTGATGCAGTACACTAGCAGGACAGCAACTGAAAGTAAAACACAATCTCATGTTAAAACGGACAGTGCCTATAACAGACAAAAGTCTCATGCACAAATTAGTCCATTATAATAGGTGTATTTACAATCAGACCAAGTGATACTAATTGAGAACAAAGATCTGACACCACTGGAGAACTTCTTATATTGGGCTGTTACGCTAGCTGGTAGGAGCAGACCAGTGGTGGGTGCCTATAAGGTGCTACAGGGCAAAGACCACCAGATGCTGGAGGTTCTGAGGGTAAAATGGAAAAATGAAACAGGAGTTCCAATCCCAGAGGAAAAATGGAAACTGACCTGGGAAAGGGGATGGAGAACTACAGCCTCTCCAGGGTGGAGAGAATTCAACTGGAAATGTATGTCATGATTCTTTCACACACCCATGATTACCGAGCACTTTAAGAGAGGTAACTCAGGATTGTGTTGGAGAGGATGTGGCCAGACAGTGACACACTGCCATATCTTCTGGGCCCGTCTGAACATAACTGACTTTTGGTTTAAGATACATGGACAGCTCACCAAGATATGGGAAGTCAAGATCCCCTTTGGCTTTAACACCATAATTCTGGGGTTCGGAGTCACACAAATTGGCAGTCATACACAACAGACACTTTTACAGATACTGTGTTTAGTGGCACAAAAAGAAATAATGGACAATTGACTTCAAGAGACTCCTCCATCCTTTGAATCTTGGATTTCTAGGGTCAAAATATAAAAAGAATGGAGGAGATGACAGTGAAATTAAGGTTCACTACAGAGAAATACACCGAGCTGTGGACTAGATGGGTAACGGAAGTAAACCTACAGATGCCTCTGGGAGATTAGACGTAAGACTGAGAAACATTACATGGGGCAAGCTGAGGTACCTATGGCCATCTTCACTTCATTTTCTTTCTTTTCTTTACTGCAAATCGACCCATAGGCTATGTGAATCTTTAGCCAAATTGTTGTCAATAACTGAGAAAGAGCAGCACCAGTGTTATTGATATTTTTATTTTTGACTCATGTTGAGCCAGTATCTTTGTTCTAGATAACATTTTACATTCCCTATTTTGGACTGTTATGTTTAATGTGGAAAAGATGTGCAAATTAAATTAATTTGTTGAATGCAGAAGATACGTCATACTTATAGACTACAGTCCACATTTTCAAAGGAGATGCACGGCACAAAGTGGAGATGTACTGCGCATCTCAGAAAATGAGCGGAACCACAATATTCAAAAGGGAGAAATGCGTCATGCATCTCTGGATGCGCCATTGTGCATCTATAATGTATGTGGAGCATGTAGAAGGGGCGTTCCCATGAATGTGCCCTGCATCCCTATATTCAGCCAAATATGCGGTGCATCTACTGTGCATCTCAGAGATGAGCCACCCAAAGTTAGGCATGGAAAAAGCATGCCTAAATGACCAGCCACCCACAAGCAGGCCACAGAACCACAGGCAAGCTGTCTGAAGACAGCCCTTGGAGGTGCACCAGGACAGTATGCCGACCATATGGCGACACCATTACAACAAAAACATGTGGATGCCGACAACATCAACAGTTTGCTGTAATGGTCTGCCTGGGAGCCCAGCACTCTCTCTCACAGTCCTACACATCCTCCCCAAAAATACTCTGACTCTCAACATGCAGTTGACATAAATCCATCGCTGAGATGTCGGTCAACAACATAGTTGTCGAACTGGCATCGTAGAGCCCACCAGGACATGCTCCAGGCACCCACACACAGCAGTCATGCTAGGATCGATGAACCTTGAACCACAGGTGCCATGTCACCACCAGCACTGTCCAGGGAGCAACACCCCTCACCACACCCTGGACGTAGATACCCAGCAGTCACATACTGTCATTTGACCCCCAGGTGCACCAGTAGGGTAGACAACCACACTGCAGCACATGTACCAGGGGTCATGGCCAGCACCCATGAGGTCTGGATGGTGCCACCAGGTTGTGGCATGTACCCATGGTGGTACCCCATGGGTGCGAATGGGGGGACCTACCCACCTGGGTGTCCGGTCACTGTCTGCACACTGCTATCCCTTGCAGCGCCCACCAAGTACCTCCCATACTGGGGTGTGTGGGACACTACAGGTGATTGTATTCAGCATATGGAGCTAGTGTATCAAATGCATGTGGTAGCCCAAGCAGCCTGTGTCACCTTGTGCCCACCCCTGTTACATGTCCAGGTGGCCCCTATGGCCACTGTCCATGTGGGCCCCTGTACCAGTGTCTGACCCTGTACATGGCTATGAGGTGTAGCACTAGACCCAGGCCAATGCAGTCCACCCACCCACACACAAACATTCCATCACACCTGCCTGCTAGGGTGCAGTTCCTCCTGTACACCTTTCTGGAGGGGTGGGGCAGCCCTGCAAAGCTGGAACTGAGCATGCTCGGGATATGCAAATGGTCTGATTACATTCCAATAATGAGATGCAAATGTGGGAGATGGCCTTGGAATCTGCAATGAGGTTGTTTGCATATCCTGGCTGAATATTGCAACTTTATGCACTGTGCAAGTGGCTTTGCAGCGTGCATTTCCCCATGCTCTGCATAAGCATCAGGTCACCTGCTGCACCGCGCATCTCCCACTGTGCAATCGTGCATCTTTGGGATATTCAGCTGGACATGTGGGAGTGCATCTCATTGCACATCTTTTGAATATCTCATTTGTTTGGGCCGGCACATCTTAGATGCGTGGCACAGGCACTTTGCGCAATTTTGCAGGGGACATTTGAATATGGGGGCCTACATTACTTAGGCACAAAGTGCATTAGTATAATTCTCTATATGTTAAGGACTTTCTTATTATCTATCACCCTTTAAGGTGATATATCAGTGTAACCTGAGTAGCTGTCTGCAACAATGCCTGTTAATGTAAGTTCTTTTCTCCACAATAAAACTGAGTTTAAAAAAATATAAAATATTCCACTGTCCTTTCCTTTAGAAGTGATTCCATTAACTTCCCACAAATGATGTCAGGCTGACCGGCCTATAATTTCCAGCCTCCTCCCTGCTACCACTTTTGTGTAGTGGGACTACATCCACCCTCCTCCAGTCCTCAACCAGAACCACTCCCATTTCCAGTGAGTTGTTAAATAGAACTGTTAGAGGTGCAGCCAGTGTTTCCCCGAGTTCCTTCAGTACCCTTGGATGCACCCCTTCTGACATCATTGCTTTGTCCACCTACAGATTAGTGAGTTCCTTCATGATTATTGTTTCCCAAACAGTTCTAGTGTCCACCTCCCTCCCTCCAAACTTCTGTTACTTTTTTGTGGCCCCTCCCTTTGTCCCTCCTACAAACGTTGAAACATAGAATGTGTCAGTAGAAAAGGACCACCAGGCCCACCAAGTCCACCCAGTATGCCTAGCATGCCACTAGGACTTTGCTATTGCCTCCTGCCTACCCACTTCCCAAGTTTTAACAGACCCTTGTGTCTATCCCATGCTCTCTTGAATCCTCCTCCTCCAGTTCCCACCCCACCACCTCCTCTGGGAATTTGTTCCAGTTTTCAACCACCCTCTCTGTGAAGTAAAATTTCTTGATATTTCCCCTGAACCTTCCCTCCACTATCTGCAAACCATGTCCCCTTGTTCTCAGCTTCTCCCTTAGCTGGAATATGTCCCCTACTGGTACCCTGTTGATACCGTTGATATATTTGAAGTCTTAGTCATGCCCCCCCTCTCCCTTCTTTGCTCAAGGGAGTACATGCTGAGGTCCTCCAGCCATTTCTCATATGACAGATGACTAATTCCCCTCACCATTTTTGTCACCCACCTCTGGATGTGCTTCACCCTAGCCACATCCTTCCTGAGGTATGGCCTCCAAAACTGGGCCCCATACTCAAGGTGAGGCCTGACAAGCTGCCTCTACAAGGGCATTAGGACCCTCCTCTTCCTGCTAGTTATTCCCCTGCCGATACATCCCAGCATCCAACAGGCCATTGCCACCACCTTCTCATATTGCTTTGCCACCTTCAGGTCCCGCGTAATGATTATGCCAAGATCCCTTTCTAGGTCGGTGACCTCTTGGGCGGGGCCCCCCATATGGTATTACTCTCCCTGGTTATCCTGCCCAAGTGCATGATCTTGCATTTTTTTGTGATGAAAGACAAATTGCCATTCCCTGGACCATTTCTCTAGTTTCTCCAGATCCACGTGCATGCTCTCATTCCCCTAAGGCATGCCCACTCTATTGCAGACCTTTGTATAGTCTGAAAATAGACACGCTCTTCCATGTAGCCCCTCCACTACGTCCCCTATAAATATATTGAAAAGGAGTGGCCCCAGCACTGACCTCCGAGGCACCCCACTGGTGACCTTACCCTCCCTTGAAGTTACACAGTTCTTTCTCTGTGAAGACAGAACAAAAGTATTTGTTCAGGATGTCTACCTTTTCCTGGTCTCCCGCTGCACATCCCCCTTCCCTTTCTTACAATCCCACTCCAATCTTTGTTTTTGCAATATCACAACAAAATGTCTTGTCCCCTTTTGTTACCTCCTGGGCTATTTCTCTCTTCAGTTTGCACATCTGCATTCTTTGTGCTTTCTCTGCTTGCCTCTCTTCCCCAATACACTTCCTTATTCTCTTCCCTCTGTGTTTCTTTATACCTTCTGAATGCTAAACTTTTAACCTTTACCTTTTCAGCCACCTCTTTCGAGAACCATAGCAGTCTCTTTTTCCTCTTGCTTTTGCTCACTTGTTTGATGCAAAGGTTTGTTGCATTCACTATGCTCCCTTTTGTCTTTGCCCACTTGTGTGATTTACTGTACGCTTCTATGCTATGATTTCTTGTAGTTGAATTTTTATTTTAACTGCCTATCTAACCCCATGCTTTATCTAGTTCTGATAAGGTTCTCCATGAAACTGTTCCCTTAATCTGATTGTCCTAAAAATCTATGTAGATCTGCCATGATAATGAACTTGTTGGGGTATTTAGTGTGAGAAAATGAGAACCCTTTACTCAGCACTGACATTTCACTATTATTTAACGATCCACCATTAATGTTATATATCACTAGACTCTCGTCTCCCTGTAGACTGTCCCTCCACCTCTGCTCCCACCCTCTGCCTCCTGCTCCCCTTCCCTCTGCCTCCTGCTCCCCTCCCTCCTCCTTTTGGCTGCTAAAAGTATTCCTTATCCTGTTTGAATACAGGTCCCTGAACCCTGCTATGGTATATGTCAGGTCTTCCTTAGAGGGGGTCTTCTTGCCTGAGTACTTCTGTCTGGTGTGTGGGTCCTAAAAAAACCGTGGCAGATTCCTGTCTGTACTCTGGGCCCCTCTTGATCCTATGGCTATAACTGCCAGAGCTATCAGAGTCACTTCGGTCTTCTTTCCTTTTAATCTATTGGGGATGACACGCTCCAATTATAGACTCAGTTTAGACGACAGTCATTTGTGCCATGCTTGAATTTTATGATCTTATCTTTTAAATATCTTCCTCAGACTGTTCTAATCTCCATTTATGTCTTCCAGAGTCTTTTTGAATTGTTCTTCTTCTGACTAGAGTCTCAGTTGTTCCTGTACAATATTGATGTCCTCAGTTTCAAGTTGCCAAAACTGCACAGTAGTGATCTGAGTGGATTCATAGCGAAAAGTCAATTTGTAGAAAGCAAAATAACCAGTCTCAACACTCCACCCACATTCATCACAGAAGTCCAGGATACTTCACACGATATAATTATTATTCAAAGTTGAAAATTATGGTGAAGCACCCAAAACATACACCATAGAATAACGTCTACATATCAGGCATTAACTCTTTTTCAAGAAGTAAATTTGTCCCAATGTGTCAGGAAGAAATAGCCCTTGATGAGCGTCACATGTTAAAAAACATCACATGATCTCATGAACAGTTAAATATTTAAATCTTGTGGCCAGTCCAGTGGAACTGAGGGTTGAGGCACTGGACGCCACACCTCGCGCCACACCGGCAACCCAGGTTTAGGAATGAGCTTGGGCCACTGGGGGTCAGCAGGGGGAGAGAGAGGATTGAGCATCTGGATGACTGCTCTCCTCTCTTGGGGGGAGGGAGACTAGTCATCCCGCTAATTGACAGCACTCTTGTGGTGGTTGGAGGGCAGCACAGGTCAGGAGGCTAGACGCAAGCGTCCTCACATTGGAAGGGAAGGGGAATGGGTGAAAATGGAAAATTGAGCCTGACAGGCTCAATGATGTCCCACCACTCCTGGGAGTGGTCCCCAGATTCTGGATTGGGTCTTTGGGGAGAGGGAGAAGCCGGCAACCTCTCACCAGCCCCGCCACAGGAAGCAATCCGCTGGGGAATTTCTGGGGCCACCTAGTATGGGAGCGGTGGAGCCGGAGAGAGAGTTCCTCCATTCAGAGGGCTGAAGCCACCTGCCAGAGCTCTGAGGAGGATAAAAATGTCTATGGAAAAAAAATGTAAATCTTATGTGCAACTATGCAAACTCTATTACACATAGGTAAAGACAGTAAAATAACAATTTTAATAAACATTCTCAGAATCCATTATATTCACAGTACATATTGCATGCATGAAAGGGAGAAGAGGCGATTATGTAAAATGGAAGGGAAAATGAGTGGGGGGGGAAGGATCGAAAAAAGACTAAGAGCCACACAAGGAAAGGAGGATGAGGAGGGATGGGGGGGAAAAGAGAAGGGGTTAAAATAGTCACCAAAATATAGTGACAAGAAAGTTTGTAAAACCCTGTTTGCCAATACATGTAACCTCCAAAATGCCACAGCAGCATACGATTTCTCAGTATTGCACACTGTAGGTCAGTTTTTCTGTTATATTACCAATGGGGTTACTTCAGCAATATTTACTTTTTGTACCACATTTCAACTTATGACTTCAGGTATGGTCATAATTGAAACTTGTCATTCAGGGGGTACGTTCTCTCAATATGTACTGCCAGTAGATCTAACACTGCAGTAAAAGGTTGTCCAGGTTACCACCTCTGGGTCCCACTGCCCCTTTTCCAAAAGCAACGCATTTGAACCTGTGTGCATCCCTCCCTCATAATATGCATAGCCAGGGAATTTGTCTGTTATCTTTCTAAATACCTGTGATTTATGGCTCTGAGATGGCCCGCCATGCACTGTTTGAACTGTCTTAGTGTTTTACTAATATAAAAAAAAAACTCAGTTACACTCCGCCATGTATACCACTGTCCCAGTATTACAGGTAATGAGCTGTGTTACATCAAACTAGTGGTGGTCATTGTTGGGGCTTGAAAAGCAGGTTGTTTTATTAACATAGGTACAAATGTCACAGTTCCCACATGGATGGCAACCCATTAGGAAACTACTGTTTTTCTGTTTAGTCTCATATGTTTGGCAGCTGTGAACCAGCTGATCACCTAGATTTACACCCTTTCTATAGGCCATTTTTGGGCCCTTATTGACTAGGGGTTCCAATCACCTGTCTGTCTGTAGCACGTGTCACTGTATCTCCATTATATGCTTAACTTCATGTACCTGAGGAGAAAATATGGTCACAATTTTTAAACCAAACTCATTTGTGTTGATCCTGTTAGTTCTTGTACTAACTCTGCCTGGCTGCCTCTTGACCTATTGTCCCCCTCAGGATAGATTTCATATTGTCGGCCCTTTAAAGGAATCTTACTTCCCACTTCTGATTCACACCTAACACCAGTGGAACATAGATTAACAGACAGTGTTTTCGAAAAGGTTTTGCATACTGTATACAGGAATTATTTATTTATTTATTGAAATGTTTCACCAGGAAAGGCACACTGAACAATAAGTTGCTCATCTCACTGTATGTCCTGGGGAAAAGGGTAGTGAACATACATACATGCATACAACTGCAAACATTATTACAATGATATTGGCAGAGGTGAACAGCAAATAACAGAAAGAACATATTAAGTGCAGCATATGAGTACAATTATATACCGTTACCATTTCAGGTCCTTGTGTGTAACATTATTGCAGTTTGGAATAAAAATGCAGTTGCTTTGGGATGATAATTTACAATGACTCAAATTGCAGATGGCTGACAAGATGCAAACTGTGGGAAGACTGCTGTAATTACAGCAATGCTCACCACAATGCTACCCAATTCTGCAGCACTGTTAAGAAAAAATCCAGACTTAAGTGAAGTTTCTCCAGCCAACCAGATGCACCACCACAGCTGTGCTGTATTTTGGTGTATGTCTGACATTTCACAAGCACAATGATTAGCATTCAGGTTCCGTCCTAGAGAGTGGCCCAAAAAGAAATGCAGGTTAGGTCAGATCATTGTGTTGTTTTTTTGTTTGTTTGTTTGATTTTTGTTGTTGTTAAATGTGATTGGCAAGCTTTTTGTGTAACATTTTAGTTACAGATTACATAAAACATAGAAACGTAGAAATTGATTGCAGATAAAGCCCATTAGGCCCATCCATTCTGCCCATTTTTCCCACCTACTGCAAAAGCCACAGACCCTACTTGATCTCAGGCTTTACCTTCTCTTTCCCATCACTAGGGTTCCCCTATGTCTGTCCCATGTATGTTTGAATTTCCCCACTTTGTTTGCCCCAACCATCTCCACTGGGAATCTATTCCATGAATCCACCACCCTTTCAGTGAAGAAATACTTCCTCGAGTTACCCCTTCGTCTACCCCTTCCAACCACATGTCATGCCTCCTCATTCCTGAACATCTTCTTTTCTGAAAGATGCTACCCTCCAGTACCCTATTTATGCCCTTTAGATATTTGTAGGTTTCTATCATATCTCCCATGTCTCTTCTCTCTCCTCCAGGGTATACATATTGAGCTCTCCCAGTCTCTCTTACAGATGACTTTTGATGGAGGCCCTGCACCATCTTTGTTGTCTTTCTTTGAAATGCCACCACCCGGTCTTTGTCCTTACGGAGATGCAGCCTCCTGAACTGGACAAAGTACTCCAAATGAGGCCTCACCAATGATCTATACAGTGGCATCACCAACTCTTTTCTTCTGCTGGTAATACCTCTCCATATGCACCACAACATGTCACTGGCCCTCCCCACAGCCCTGACACATTGTTTGGCTGCCTTTAGGTAATCATATATGATTACCCCCAAACCCTTTCCTGTTTGGTGACCATCGGTATCCCCTCCCCCCATCATGTAATTCTCCTCTGGGTTCTTGCTTCTCCCCTGGGTTTTGCCCCCAAATGCATGATTTTGCACTCTTTCACATTGAATCTCAGTTGTCACACTCTAGACTATTCCTCCAGTTTACCCAAATCCCTCCTCATTTTCATCCACCCCTCCCAGAGTGTCAACCCTGTTGCAGATCTTAGTGTCATCTGCAAAGAGGCACACCTTCCCTTCCAGCTCCTCCACAGTGTCACTTATGAAGACATTAAACAGGACTGGCTCCAGAATGATCCCTGTGGCACCCCGTTGGTCACCCTCCTTTCCTCAGACTGAGCTCCATTTACCACCACCCTCTGTTTTCTATCACTCAATCAGTTCCTAACCCAGTTTACCACCTTGTGACCCACTCCCAGGCTGCCCATTTTGTTCACAAGTCTTCTGTGTGGAACTGTATCAAAGGCCTTACTGAAATCTAGGTAGGCCACATCCAAATCATCCCCCTGATCCACTTCCTTAGTCATCCAGTCAAAGAAATCAAGTAGATTTTCCACTGTGACTCCACGTTGTCTCAGGTCCTGTGTGCTACTGGATTCAAGGTGTTCCACAAACCTTTCTTAAAGTAAAGATTCCATAATTTTCCCCACTATTGAGGTGAGGCTGACATGTCTATAGTTTATGGCCACCTCTCTACTCCCACTTTTGTGAAGAGGGACTACATCTACCTTCCTCCAATCCTCTGGAACCACTCCTGTATTGAGTGATTCATTGAACAGGCTACCAGTGGTGCTGCCAGCACTGCTCGTAGTTCCCTTAATATTCTAGGATGTATCCCATCCAGTCCCATTCTCTTGTTCACTTTCAGTTTTGTGAATTCTTTTAGGACTCTCTCTTCCATAAATGGACTGGTGTCCACCTCACTCCCGTATTTGCTCATGTTGCCTAACCGGGTTCCATGTCATAATAGGGATCACAAAATAGCGATCGCTATTATGGCAAGTGTATATCACCGAAAAGCAAATCAGTGATATACACTTCCAGTTGACCCAACATCCGGATAATGAAAAAGTGTTTTTGTGGGGGTGCCTGTGCCCCCCATGCCTCCCCTTGCAGGGGGCTTTGCTCCCTGCTCCATCTTAAATATAGATTCTAAGCTCCAGGGTGGTGCATGTCAAGGAGGGGGCACAATCTGTATATTGACAAAAAATTAAGTGCCACAGCCACAGACAGCAGCCAAAGTTCCACATTCCCGGTCTCAAACCCAGTACCTGCTGCAATAGAGCTAGCCACCTACACCACCACATCACATGGCTAGCTCAGCAGCAGCAGGCACACTACTTCCTGAAGCCCCTTCCCTGTTCCTCCCCTTCCCCTTGCAGTCCCCCTCCCTTTCTGTCACCATTTAGTACCCTTGCATTCATGTAGGGTCGCTACCCTTGCAGGGTAGCCCAGGTGGAAAGCGCTAAATATGAGTCACCATTTTGATGGCTGCTCATATTCAGTCACCATCCTCACTGGATACCACCTAACTGTGGTCCCTCACCTTCTCTTTCTTCTGTGAATACAGAACAAAAAATATTTGTTCAGTATTGATGCTTTTTCCAGGTCCCCTTCCACACACATGCCCCTTCTTCCCCTTTAAGCCTTACAGTCCCTTCCCTGATTTTTCTCCTTTCACTAATGTACCTAAAACAGTCTTTTCCACTTTTTTATTTTTTCTCTGTTTGTACCTTAGCGCTTCTGACTATTTTCCCTGCCTCCCTCTGTTTATTCAGGTACATGACCCTGTCCTCCTCCTTCTGTGTTTCCTTCTATGTCCTGAAAACCATCTTTTTCACCCTTACCTTCCCGACCACTTCCTTAGAGAATCATAGTGGTTTTCTCTTGCTCTTGCCCTTGTTTACTTGCCTAATGTAAAGGTTTGTTACCTCCACAATGGCTCCTTTCAGATGGGCCCATTGCTCCTTAACCCCCCCCATCCCATTTGTCCCTTCCTGCCAGGGCATTCTTGAGACATATCTCCCATTTTAGTGAAGTCCACCCACCCTCATGAAATCCAGGACCCTCACCTTTGTGTGGCTTGACTCTGCCACTGTACTCATACTGAACCAAAAAGCTGAAGAATGATTTATTCCCCTCCATATCATCCTCACGGTCCCCATCTCTGAGTCTGAGCATTATGTTCATTGCAAATAGGTTTGGTGTTTTCTTGTATCCTGTCAGGGCAGTGTTGGCAAATATATCTGGTAAGTAACATGTCAGTGTACTATCCCTCAGTTGTGCTTAGAAACTTGTGTATGCTTATGTTTGCCTGATTTAAAGTATTTTTAAAATTCTTTCATGCTCTTGGATTTCTGAAGCAAATAACTTAAGTGCCCATGTTCTGTGGTCACTTGATTTATTTTTTAAAGCAACCTCTTGCTAGTGAATATGGTATATAGTGATCCAGTATTTTTTCTGTAACCCCCCTGCAAATGGGGGTTCCCAAAAGACCTCCAGGAGCTTGCTTGAATGCTCCAAGCCTGAATGGTGTTTGGCATTTAAGCCATTTATCAGTGAGTGTTTTTAGAACCTCTGGTACTGTCTCTTTAAGAGCTGTCTGCTTGCAGACATAATTAGTTTGTATGGGGGACTGTGTGTTTCTTTGATTGAGTACCACTCAAGCTGCTGCCAATTCACTTCATTTTGCAGTCACTAGGGTGCAAAGGAACCTATCTGAAAGATGTAACTGTTTGCCAGAAATTATTTAGAGTAATAATGAAATTACAGTTTGTCTAACCTGCTTTCTTTGCAGTCAGAACTGTGTAGGCTAGTTCCCATTCTAGTTTTGAACTGCTGAACTGGACCAATCAGTGTGGGGTAAGCTAGCTCTAAAATGGTGCCTTGGACGAATCAGAACTTGGACTCATAATCTGAGCCAGCCACAAGAGGATTGTATGGGCAGTGACTCTGGGAGATGTAGTTTAGACTTCAGTGCCTTTTTGGACCAACAGCAGCAGTCTATTGTGAGTGACAGCCAATCCAGTCAAGAACTGGGAGGAACTCAAAGGAAGTGCCAGTTTTGTCGGTTGGAGTTTCAGTTGAGCTTTGGCAGTGAAGAAGGAAGCCCTGTGCTTTTCAGTGTGCAGTTTTAGTCAAAACGTGTGTGAAGGCCCAGAGTTCGGTCTGCAGCTTGTGTAACAGCTTGTTAGGACTGAATCCATCCTGTGAAAAGAATCAAAGGATCTCTGAAGAGTAGAAACCAGGCTCACCCTGTAGAAGACTGGAGGAATTGCTGAAAATTGCACTCGGTCTGTCAGGAACTGAATCTGCTGTGTGTTCTCCCAGGTATTGTGCAGTAATTGCGATCGGGATACAGATGCAGCCTGCCTGGTACAGTGCTTTCTTTTATATGGATGTGTGAAGAGGTTTGTGTACCTCAAGTGAGCCCTGCTGACATTAAAGGACCCTATCTTATTTGGAGGTCGTGAGTACTAATTCAGGGTCTCTCCTGTTGAATTGCCACATTAAATCCAAATGGAATTACTGTACTGCTGACTGTTTAATTCTCCTTTTCTCTGTGTGAAAGGCCCTACCAGCTGCCACGGTTTGGATTAGCCACTAGGGCTTGGGTACCCAGGAGAGTAACTGATAGGGATAGACCTGTGCACAGAGCCATGAGATTATTAGAGTGATAAGCTAATTAACCTGATTTCCCCTGTCCTTGTTATATCCCCTAAATAAATCAGAGCTGCTTGTTTCAGCAAAGTTATACTGCCTGAGATATTTGTCTGTTAAAGTACTGTACTGTGATTGTTGCACTGTATCTCATTTCACAGGAGGTCCCAGTGCGGAACCAGACCTGGGGGTAAGTGTATACTGTGAAGGTAATTCTGATATATTGTGTGGGCCACTAGTGGGAAGAAAGGGGGGTTGCAGTGTCCCAGAGGGCTGTGACCAAGTTAGTTTAACTATTGCAAACCCTGACCTCTGGGTGGAGGCACCCGCCATTGGATCCAGGCCCCTCAACCTGTTAGTGGCAAATCAGGCAGGGGTAGTAGCCCCTGGGATAGCGCCATCTAGGGGTTACATTTCCATTGTGAAATTATCTTGATAGTGACCAGTGGCATATTCATGTTGTTGTTGCTATTGTTACAAAAATCAAACCAGGTCAGGCGCACCCACCACCCTCTCTTTCAAGCTAACGTGCACATCACTAGTAACAAAACATCAGCTACTCACTTTGAATACTGGTACAAAATTTATTAACATACAAATGAAATCAAAATATTTATCTCACGTGTATGTTAATAAATTTTGTACCAGTATTTTCAAAAGTGAGTTGCTGATATTTTGTTAACAGTGCACATTTGTGTACATTAGCTTGAAAAAGAGGGAGGTAGGTGCTCCGGACCTGGTTTGATTTTTGCAATACTGTTTTCTGGATATCACCACCATGTCTGTTTTGGTGGAGTATCTACTTTGCCATATGGTGTTGGTGTTGGAGTTTTATTTTGCTTAAAACAGCAGGCCTCAACAAGAGGAGTTGGAGGTAGCAACCCCCAACACTCACACACACACATCCACCCAAATCAGACCTAAGCTTCCCATCCTCCCTCCCTCCCAGTCCAAAAGTTCATTGCCAGGGGAGAAAATGCTACATCTTGTGTTTCTGTTAGTTTATTTTTTGTTGTTCCCCAACTTCCCATGTGCTATCAGCCTCAGCAGTGCTTCTTGGAAAATGTTACAAGAATTACATGATGGGCAGCTGTGACCCACCATGTACAATAGAAGGCTTGCATTCCACTGGGGTTAGGGGATGTTAAGTATGAACTGGAATAGATTCTGAACTGTTCTGCACCCAGAATCTGAATCACCAGGAATGCAGCCAGAATACAAAGTGAAACACACCTGGCACCGCTTCTGTATCCTCGGTGCATTCGGAGGGATTCGTAATAATAACAAAACTTTATTTTTATGGTGCCTTTCAAGTACCAAGGCACCTTACAAATTTAAAATAAAAAATCAAACATTAACAAACACAAATCACATAAAATCAGCAGTATCATCATACCGTCAGTCAATCAGTCACTGAATGCCTGGTACCACAAAAAAGTTTTTAAAGTCTGCTTAAATCCTTCCACAGTTGTGCACTCACATAACCGATGGGGTAGAGAATTCCAAAGGGCTCTAGGAGCCACATGCATAAATGTTCTGGCCCCAGAAGATTTCAAACACACCCTTGGAATCTCTAGCATCCCCTCATCAGCCGCCGTTTATGATTGCGTTACGACTGATATCAGCACTTCTGTCATGTTTGGGGTGGTCCAAGTGTTTTGGGGACATGTTTCAGTGGATTCAACATTTCAAGCTGGGTTCCCAGTGATTGTGGCAGTTTGTTGGTATTCTGGTTGCATTCCATGTAGTACGGAGTTTGTTTGAGTGGTTATAGTGTTCCATTTCCAGAACAATGACACTTGGTGAAAACCCAGAACCAAAACAGCAGAACCACCTGGAACATGACCTGAAACCATGTGGAATGTAACCAAAAGCAAAATCCAAAGTGACAGAGCCTCAACCTTCTTTACCACTGTCTAGGTTTGAGGTGGCAGCAGTTTGCAGTCTGCAGCTTTTGCTTTTTCTGTTGCTTTGCTTCTTGTTTTCATTTTAACTTTCTGTCATTGTTTGCATGTTTGCGTATTGGGCATGCTGGTTTAGCTGCCCAGCTAACTAGTTTAAAGCAGCAGAGCATGGTAGAGGTGAAAACTGAGACCTATACTTGTTTTATTCCATTTTAGATTGCCCCTTTTCTCCTGACCTTTACAGTACTTTTCCTTCCCACTCTGAGCCAGCTATAGTCTTTTTTTTTCCAAATTTGAAATAATGAAAAGAGCACTCCTTTAAATATCTCAGACCAGGCTTATACCAGTATTCTCAGCTGCTTTTGTACAGGTGTTGTCTCATAAGGTTGGAGCAGTGTCTGCTGATTGCTATTTATTTGTTTACCGGGTAAGTGCTGTGATCCAATGGACTGCTTTTAAGCATGACCCGGGCCATGAAGATGGCACAAATACAGTGGGGACAGGTACAATAGGAGTTCTACGTACATACAGAGCATACCTCTCAACTATCCCTTATTTTCAGTGGCATCCCTGATTTTACCTCAAAATTTTACTCTGTTCCTCCTAAAAATTGTGTTTCCATGCCCAAACAGTGGTGGTTGTAAGCATACAATAATGTCAAACATTAATGTTACAGACATGTTTTTCCTTAGAAAATGCATTTTACACTAAATCACTTATTCTACCAGCTTCCTGAGTGGATATCATCAATTTTTAAGATGTATCCCTGATTTTGTTAAGCCTTGTCCCTGATTTATGAGGCAGGGGGTTGAGAGGTGTGATACAGAGCACTGGAACACATTTAAGTATTACTACACAGTTTTGTACAAGGATAAGCATGCAATGATTACAGAAACAAGTAAGTAAAGTGCACATTGATACCATTTGACATAAATCATTTTAGTCACAAGAAAAGTGATGTTGAACAATGAGTGACCAAAGGAATACTGATGAAAACCTGATCTTTTATTATTTCAGTTGTAACAAAAATGTGGTAAATCAGACTCAAAATGGGACTAAAATGTTATACATGCATGAGTGCTGGTGTGAATGAACCTCTGTTAGGCTGGCTACCTTGATGTGGTACAGAGGCGTATCACAATGTATCCCAAACATTGTGACTAAAAGGCAGGCAACCTCTGTCTAGTATGTGTTAGATAAGCTGAAACACTGTAAACCTCTTAGGATATTGTAACTGGCTTCATGCATATTTGACTGAAATTGGGGCTATTTTCTGTGTGTATATATATTAAATTCAATGATAGCAGTGTCTAATGTTTTGAGCCACGCTTGGCACAGTTCTTATTATCTTTCCATCTGTTGGCTGTTTTAAGTTAAACCTTGAGGGAAGTCATTAGATGCAGAAGTCACTCACATGCATCTGATGGTGGATAGAGGTAGGGAACAAAAAAGACAAAGAGAAGAACAGAGAAGAACATATAATTTGGAAGGAATGAAAAAGAGTAAATTTAAATATAGAGATTTGAAAGTACAGTATAACACAACTGCCATGACCTGTGCCCATGGTTCTGGCTTCCTCTTATTCAGCAACAGCCAGTCAAGAGGTGGGACATGTTCTGAGGGGGAACAGTAGACAGCAAGTGAAGAGCACAAAACTGGCAGTGTGTGTGTGTGTGTGTCGGGGGAATCATAAATAAGCTCTTGTCCAGATTTATTTTTTGTTATCTAGCTCAAATATGCAACAGCCCTATTCAGGGTCAATTTTGGGTGAATAACTTTGAAAATAAGATGCTCTTTCAGGGCTCATTTATTGATAGAACCATTTCCAATATCTAATGTCCTTTTCTGGCTAATCTGTGGGAGACATTATATAGTCTACCAGTTAACTCTCACTCCAGTTGCCAGCCACTAATGTGGTGTTCTACCCTGCTGGTTTTGTGGCTAGTTGTCCCTGGGTGTGCTCATCCTACATCCTCCCTCACATTCTCAGATGCTCCAACCCTGCTTCAAGAAATGTTTTTGATTATTATTTGTGTGTATATATATATATATATATATATATATATATATATACTGTATATATATATATAAAATGAGGTTTTTATCAGCAGCTGAAAGCTCTACTGGCCTTGCATATGTGGCTGCTTTACATTAATAATGCAGTACCTCAAGATCATAATTGTCTAAATTTGGAATTAAACACAGTAACTATTTCAAATAGTCAGGCTGAAGATTAGCTGTTCTGTGGGGAGTGGAGGGAGGCAATTCTTCATGTTCAAGTTGCAAGGTAACAAGTGTAATGCCTGCTGCAGTGATAGCTGACTGTATGCAAGAGAAGTGGTATAGTCGGGTGTTTGAAGGGCGGGTGGAGTGGGATGACAATTTTTCAAAAAAGAAAATAAAAAGTTTGTTATTTTGATACTGATATTGGTTGTTTGTATCAAGTCAAACAAGGCACCAGAATGCATCTAAAACCTGATAGCTTCTGAGGGCATAGGCAGCCCACAGACCACCGGCACCTTTGGAGGATCAGGGGATGGTGGTTTGTGGGAACACCACACTTCTAACTTTACCACTACACCACTGATGATGGCCAGTGAAAATAAGCTGCACTGGTGGTGGTCTCCTGCAAGACTGTGCCTAGTCCCCATAATAAGCAAACTCAGCCATGGGGGGTGGGGGCTGGAGAGTGGCATGGTAATTCCTTTCCTCCCTGTAATCTATCAATATCCTTTAAAAAAGTTGCATCAGCAGTCGAATGAAAACATTTTCATATTTCCAATTCCCTTTGCCTAGTCTTACTACCAACATTATAAAAAACAAATTCAGCATAGTCCTAGGGAATGGCATGTGAAATTTCATGTGTAAAATACTGAGGGTTATGAAAATCAGGACTGTGAGTTTAAAAACTGGGGTTACAACTGGAACTTTGTACATTGTCCATATACTGGAACAGCCTTCTGTAGATGATGATACTATTATTTTAACTTGTTTTTCTTCTGCAGCTTTTATCTGGGATGCACCTGGAAATGAGATTATGCACCTTGAAACAAGCATGACCTTAGCTGGCATTTCCCGATAACCACATTTTCAATAAATAAATAAATAAAAATAAATTGTCAAATCAGACTTAAAAGGTAACCTGTTCTGGTTTGCCAGAATCTAACTGCTCAGTTTACAGGAAAAAAAATAATTGTGTTTGGCATGGGCATTTGTCATGGAAAAATCTTGGAGTAAAACTTGAGAGCAGGGGAGAATATTTTTGCTTGATAGATAAATGATGCCATCTAGTGGTTTGCTTGAAATCTGGATCCACAAAACTAGCAATATTTTGAATCATTGGAGCCGTGATTCTATTGAGACATAAGATTATTTGATCAACACAGTCACTGAATCCATCTAACTGATTCCCACACATCTAGGCATATGATCCTATGGTTCCAAAATGCAGTAACCATGGAGCCAATTATCCCAAGAACTTTCACCTTTAAACCCCAAGACTCCCTCTGTAACTCCAACTACCCCTCCACTTCCCTGGACCCTAACTATGTATGCACATTATCCATGGTCTCCATAACAAATTTCCTCTACAGCCTCAACTAGCCTGCTCCACTGTGTCCAGTCTTCCCCTTATTAAAGAACTAGTGCACAGACTGAAATTAATATTAACTTTCAAAAGCAGCTATTACTTTGTATATTTAAAGTATTTTTTTCTTTTATTTACATTATTTTAGAACTGTTAGCCGGGACAGGCACACTGAGCCAGTGCTCATTTCTAGGTGCCCCTGGGATTGTAGGAAGTTTACTTGGCTTGCTCAGGGTTGCACAGTATGCAAGTGTAGGTTACACAGGACTCAAACCCATTTTGTTAATTAGAAGATTTCTAACTGACCAGACTTGGTGTAATATGTGTGCAACAGTACTCTACCTGGAGGCTGACATACCTAATTATGTTCCTTCTCACTTCATCAACATTGTGACCTCATTGTTTGTGACATCATAATTGACCAAGACAAACCAAACACTGGCTGCAAACATAGAAACATAGACTTTGACAGCAGATAAGGACAGCTAGGCCCATCTAGTCTGCCCATTTCCCTACCTACAGGATAGGCCACAGATCCTATTTAACCAACAGCCTATTTCTTCCTACCCCCCCACAAGAATTGCCTTATGTCTGTCCCATGCATTCTTGAATTCTCCCACAGTTGTAGACCTCACAACCTCCTCAGGAAGGCTGTTCCATGCATCCACTACCCTCTCTGTGAAATAATACTTCCTCACATTGCCCCTGAACTGCCCTCCTTCTATCTTTAAATTGTGTCCCCTTGTTCTTGCAAGTCTCTTTTTCTGAAAAATGCTACCCTCTTGGACTTTGTTGATTCCACTGAGGTACTTAAAAGTTTCTATCATGTCCCCCCCCTCTCCCTTCTTTCCTCAAGGGTATACATATTAAGCTCCTTTAGTCTCTCCTCATATGGCTTCTCTTGCAGACCCTGCACCATTTTGGTTGCCCTCCTCTGGACTGCCTCTATCCTGTCTATGTCCTTGCGGAGATGGGGTCTCCAGAACTGGACACAGTACTCCAGATGGGGTCTCACCAACTGTCTGTACAGAGGGATAACAACTTTCTGCTTTCTGCTGATGATGCCTCTCCCTATACGTCCCAGTATACCCCCAGCCCTCCCTACTGCCTTCTCACATTGCTTGCTAACCTTAAGGTCATCTGATATGATTACCCCCAGGTCCCTTTCCTTTTTTGTTGTTGTTACTACCTTGTAGCCTACATTGTGTATTCTTTCCCGGGTTCTTATTTCCCAGGTGCATTATTTTGCACTTCTTTGCATTGAATCCTAGCTGCCATACTTCTGACCATTCCTCCAACCTTGCCAAGTCCCTTTTCATCCTTTCCACGCCTCCTTGTGTATCAACCCTGTTGCAGATCTTTGTGTCATCTGCAAAAAGGCATACTTTTCCTTCCAGTCCCTCTGCAATGTCACTGATGAAGACATTAAAAAGGACTGGACCCAATACTGAACCCTGCGGTACCCCACTAGTAACCCCCTTTCTTCAGAGTGGACTCCATTTACAATTACCTTATGTGTCCTGTTGTCCAGCCAATGTTTTACCCAGGCTACCACCCTGGGTCCCACTCCCAGGCTGGTTAATTTGACTATTAATCTTTTGTGTGGAACTGTGTGAAATGCCTTGCTAAAGTCTAGGTAGGCCATGTCCACAGCCCCTCCCTGGTCTACTACTTTGGTCACCCAGTCAAAGAAATCTATTAGATTCGTCTAACATGACCTTCCCGCTGTGCACCCATGCTGCCTTGGGTCCTGTACTCCACTGGCCTCTAGGTACTCAACTATTCTTTCCTTCAGAAGTGACTTCATCACTTTCCCTACCACAGAGGTCAGACTGACAGGTCTGTAGTTTCCTGCCTCTGTCTTGAACCCACTTTTGTGAAGGGGAATCACATCCGCCTTCCTCCAGTCCTCGGGTACCATACCATCCTCCCATGATTTATTAAAAGAGTAGCCAGTGGTTTCACTAGTTCCTCCCTTTATTCTTTTAGAATTCTGGGATGAATTCCATCAGGACCCATTGCTTTGTCCACCTTCAGTTTTAGGAGTTCTTGCAGAACCCTTTTTTCTGTGAAAGGACTGGGATCGACCCCCCTATCAAGAATGCTTCTGTTAATTGGATTAGGCACTTCCCCCTCCTCTTTTGTGAATACTGAGCAGAAATATTCATTCAGTATTCCTGCTTTTTCACTGTCTCCTCTGCCCACCCACCGTTCATTCTATTTAGCCTCACTATCCCTCCCTTTGTCTTTCTACTCTCGCTGGTGTACCTATAAAAGGTTTTATCCCCCTTCTTAACTGAGTTGGCTATCTTTTCCTCAGTTTGGGCCTTTGCTATTCTGACTTCCCTCCCTGCTTCCTTCTGCCTTAACTGGTACAGCTCTCTGTCCTGCTCCTTCTGTGTTTCCTTATACTTCCAGAATGCTATCTTTTTCTTCCTGACTTTCACAGCCACCTCTTTTGAGAACCGTAGTGGCTTTTTCTTTCGTTTTGATTTGTTTATTTGCTTCACACAAAGGCTTGTTGCCTCTGTGATGGCAATTTTGATAATTCCCCATTGTTGCTCCACACCTCCTTCTAGCCTGTTTGCTAGTGCTTTTCTGAGCAAGCTTGGTCACTTGTGATATCACAGTAAGTGAGGTCACAATGCTGATGAGGTACAATAAGGACTAGAACTACTGTAGATAAGTTACTTTCCAAGTAATGTACTGCAAATTAAATCATACATAGAAACATAGAGAATGATGGTAGAAAAACTGGTCCATCCAATGTGCTCATATAACCATATAACACTAACAAACCCAAGACCTAGTGTCTCTGTAGGGTTTTAACCCACGCTATCCACCTCCATGCTCCCCACCCTATAACTGCCACCCTGAGAAACCACTAAGCCCTTTACTTTGTCCCAGACATGTTTGGAACCATTGATAGTTTTGGCACCCACTACATCAGCTGACATAAAAACATAGACATAGAAATATAGACTTTAAGGGTTCCCTACCTACTGGATAAGCTGCAGATCCTAGCCAACCAACAGCATACTTCCTCCTGCCCCCCACTAGAATTGCTTTATGTCTGTTCCATGCATTCTTGAATTCCCCCACTGTTTTTGACCCCAAGACCTCCTCGGGAAGGCCAGTCCATACATCCACCACCTTCGGTGTGAAAAACTACTTCCTCACATTGCCCCTGAACTGTCCCCCTTCTGTCTTCAAAATGTGCCCCCTTGTTCTTGCACATCTCTTTTTCTGAAAGATGCTACCCTCTTGGACATTATTGATTCCCTTGAGGTACTTACTTTTTTCTATCTTGTCCCCCCCCTTTCCTCAGGAGTATACATATTAAGCTCTTTTAGTCTCTCTTCGTATGCTTTCTGGTGCAGACCCTGCACCACTTTAGTTGCCCTTGTTTGGACTACCTCCATCCTATGTCCTTGCAGAGCTGGGTCTCTAGAATTGAACGCAATATTCCAGACGAGGTCTCACCAACTGTCTGTACAGAGGAATAACAACTTCCTGTTATCTACCAGTGATGCTTCTCCCTGTACACTCCAGTATCCTCCCAGTCCTTATTACTGCCTTCTCACATTGCTTGCCTACCTTTAAGTCATCTGATATAACTCCCCCAGGTCCCTTTCCATTTTTGTTGTTATTGTTGTTAGTACCTCCCCCCACATTGTGTACTCTTCCCCTGAGTTTTTGCTTCCCAGGCTCATTACTTTGCACTTCTTTGCATCAAATCTAAGCTGCCACACTTCTGACATTTCCTCCAATCTTGCCAAGTCCCTTCTTATCCTTTCCACCCTCCTTTGTGTATCAGCCCTGTTGCAGATCTTTGTGTCATCTGCAAAGAGGCATACTTTCCCTTCCAGTCCCTCTGCAATGTTACCTATAAAGACATTAAAGAGGACCAGTCCCAGTACTGAACCTTGCGGTACTGCACTAGTAAACCCCTTTCTTCAGAGTGAACTCCATTTACTATTACCCTCTGCATTCTGTTGTCCAGCCAATGTTTTACCCAGGCTACAACCCTAGGACCCATTCCCAGGCTGGTTAACTTGTTTATTAATCCTTTATGCGGGACTGTGTCAAATGCCTTGCTAAAGTCTAGGTAGACCATGTTCACAGCATCTCCCTGGCCTATTACTTTGGTCACCCAGTCAAAGAAATCGATTAGATTCATCTGACATGACCTTCCTGCTGTGAATCTATGCTGCTTTGTATCCTGTTCCCCACTGGCCTCTAGGCACTCAATAATTCTTTTCTTCAGAAGTGATTCCATCATTTTCCCTACTACTAAGGTCAAACTAACAGGTCTGTATTTTCCTGCTCTGTCTTGCTCACACTTTGGTGAAGGAGAATCACATCCATCTTCCTCCAGTCCTCAGGTACCACGCCATCCTCCCATGATTTGTTAAAAAGGGTAGTCAATGGTGTCACTAGTTCTCCCCTTAGTTCTTTTAGAATTCTGGGGTGAATCCCATCAGGCCCCATTGCTTTGTCCACCTTCAGTTTTAGAAGTTCTTTCAGGACCCTTTCTTCTGTGAATGGCCTGGTATCAACCCCCCTGTCCAGAGTGCTTCTATTCTTTGGTTTAGGTACCTCTCCATCTCCTCTTTTGTGAATACTGAGCAGAAGTATTTGTTCAGTATCCTTGCTTTTTGACTGTCCCTCTCTGCCCACTCATTCCCTTTATTAAGCCTCACTATCCCTCCCTTCGTCTTTCTTCACTTCCTAATGTACCTATAACAGGTTGTATTCCCTTTCTTAATTGAGTGGGCTATCTTTTCCTCAATTTGGGCCTTTGCTATTCTGACTGCCTTCCCCACTTCCTTATGCTTTAACTGGTAGAGTTCTCTGTCCTGCTCCTTCTATGTTTCCTTATACTTCCTGAATGCTGCCTTTTTCTCCATAACCTTACCCGTCACCTATTTTGAGAACCATAGTGTTTTTTTCCATTGTTTTGTTTTGTTGATTTGCTTCACACAAAGGCGTGTTGCCTCTGTGATGGCTGTTTTGATCTTTCCCCATTATTCCTCCACCCCTTCTTCTTGCCCATTTACTAGTGCTTTTCTGAGGCACTCTTCCCATTTTCCTAAAGTCAGCCCTTCTAAAGTCCAAAACTCTTGTTTTTGTATGGCTTGAATCTATGGCTGTGTTTATCGTGAACCACACTGGTGGTCACTTGCTCCCAGATGGCTACCCACTTCTAAATCTGAGATCTTCTATCCATCCCTATTTGAGAGTACCAGGTATAACATTGCTCCCTCCTGGGTGGGTTCCAACATTAGCTGCCTGGGACATGCCACCAGTAGGGCATCGAGAATGACCCTGCTCTTGGATGTGGCTGCAGCAAAGGTGCTCCAATTAATATCTGGCATATTCAGGTCCCCCATCAACAATATCTCCCCTTTTTCTGCCGTTCTAAGCATGCCTTCTATCATTTCCTTGTCCATTGCCAACCCATGAGATGGGGGTCTGTATACAACCCCTGTGAGGATTGTGGTGTCATGTCCTGTCTCCAGGGTGACTCACAGTGCCTCCTCTCATCCCTGTTTACTCTTTAGTTCCAATGCTTTGATCCTTTCCCTTACATAGAGAGTTACTCCACCTCCTCTTTTACCCTCCCTGTCCCTCCTGTAGATTGTGCACCCTGGGATGTTGACATCCCAGTCATGATTCTCTGTGTACCATGGTTCTGTGACTGCCACGATATCCAGGCATCCCTCTTCCATAAAGGCCACTAGTTCAGGGAGCTTGTTACCCAGACTATGGGTATTGGTACTCATCACCCTCCACTTTTTTATGGCCTTACCCCTTCTAGCCACATCCCTGTCCTTACTGCCTTTGCCTTTTTCTCAATTTACCCCTGTCCTGCTCCCTATTGACTTCTCTTCCTTGGTGTTTACCTTGCTAACTACCCTGTTTTGTGGGGAGAGGCTGGGATTTCCCTGCTCCTTTTCAGTGCCTCCCCCCTTGGCTAGTTTAAATGCTTGCCAATGAAGCATTTAAACCTGTCACCTAGGATCTTGGTTCCCCTCCCAGACAGATGCAGACCATTGCACCAGTATGGGCCTGTATTCCTCCAGGTGGACCCCCAGTCCCCAATGAAGTCAAAACCCTGAGATCCACGCCAGTTGTTCAACCATTCATTGAATCCCATGGTGGGGAGTACCCTAGCCACACCCATGCCATAGACAGGCAGCACCTCTGAGAAGGTTACCATATGTGTTACTTGTCTAAGGCCCCTCCCCAACTCCACAAACTCCTCTTGCACTGCTCTGATCCCATTCCCAGCCAGGTCATTTGTCTCTAGGTGGACAATGACATCCAGCTCCGTCCCCTGTGCAGCTGCTCCCGTGATCCTGAGGATTCACTCCATGTCCCTCCAAGCCATGGTGCCAGGCAAACACCTTACCTCCCTCTCCACTCCCTCCACCAGTTCTACCCCCCCAATGACTGAGTCCCCAACCAGGAGTTGTTTCCTTCCCTTGTGAGGTCCCATGCAACCCTCCTGTGGGTTCCCTTTGTGGAGGTTCCCAGCATCCTGCTTGGTCTCCACTGCAGGTGCCTCCATAGAGGAACCACTCTCCACCAGAACAGAGTATGAATTGTGGAGAGATACAACTGGGAGGGATACACCCCTGTTCCACCACCCTCATCCTCCCTGAGCCTACCTTGGTGCAACAGCTCCTCTTTCTTGGCATCCTCTGAGGCAGCAGCGATGGCCATGGTGATACCTGGGTAAGGGAGGAGGTTTCACAAATCCTAGCCAGGTTGGTCTGGAGATGGAGCAACCTCCTCCCTCAGACCAGAGAGGTGCCTGCAAATAGGGCAGCATAACTTTAAATTGGGTGATCGAACGATTTCTGCCCCGAAAGAATGCACTACTCCACAAGCCCTAGTTAGTGAGTTAGTAGTGAATGGCAAGATAGGAACCATGCCCGGATTTGCTAGAACATTTCCAACTTTCCAGGAAATACTCCTTTTCCATGTTCCAGATCAGACATATGTTACTAAAATGGTACTGTTCTGGCATCTGGAATGCCCATCGAGTAGCTCCTCTTCAGGGGCTTGCTGCATTTACCAAGCAGCCCCCCGCAGTTTCTCACCTGGTCTTGGCCTTATTCAGGAAACTTAATTTGATGTATCGGGTTACTCTCATTACTGGGCCCACGTTTTCCCTAATGATAACTTCCCCTGGGACAAAGTCTGGCAAGGAGTATGTTCATATACTGCTAATGATCATTTAAGATTAACACAGTTTTACATTTTGCACAATATTTACTATACCCCTGTTAAAATGTATGGGATGGGCAGGCTTCTGAACCAAGCTTACTTCAGGTGCGGCCAGGAACCAGGAACTCTACTTCACATATTCTGGGAATGCCCCAAAGTGGTCCATCTCTGGAGTCTTATCCAGGAAAAGTTGACCCATTATTGGGATTGCAGGACCTATTTACACCACAAATTTGTATAGTAAGAGACTATGCCACTATTCCAGTTAGAGAAAGGTGGTTTCATATGGCTATCATATCTTTATCAGTTAACAAGCTTGTCCTCCGTCACTGGAATGGACCAACATGTAATTTCTTATCTCAAATGGTTGCAAGAGCTTTTCCATAATCTTAGGATGGAAAACGCAATCGCCAGTCTTCGTGGTAAACTCCCCTTTTATCATGCCAGATGGGAGAGGCTTCACACCCTTTGGTCACTACCTTCCCTTTAAAGGAACACAGAGAGAGTTTAACACCTAGTCACTCTGGAAGTATGACAATAATTTCATTGTGATTGCAGTCAATGTATTTAGTGGGTTGTTTTGCATAAGGTTTTGTCACATGAGGTCTTGGAGAGTACCAAACTGCATCTCTCATAGGTGGTTCCTCTGCCCCATCATTGACTCGCAGTGGTGGAGTGTGATCATCTAGCATCTGTGAATGGTATGCCACTCTTTGGTATACATGGCTCAGGGTAGGCAGGGAGAAGAGGGGGGTCGGGTTAGTGGGACAGGGGAGGTGGGGGGTTTCGGGGCAGGGGTTGTTTGTTTGCTAGTTTGTATATTTAGTATAACCTTATCTCCTACAATTCTTGCATTGTATCATAAGCTCAAACTATATGTTTAATTATTGCTGCATATTCTGTATTTCATGTTGGGTTTTTCTGTATAAAATGAATAAAGCATATTCAATTTAAAAAACAGGGCAGCATAGTAGCCTCCAGAATATCTCCCGGAAGACTGCCGCCCCACAGCCATTGCACTGCACCACTCCCATCATGTCTTATTCTGTGGCCCCTCTTGTTGCTTTGAATGCTTACTATCTCCTCCCTCTATTTATTTTTCCACCTACTTTCCTACTGCCTATGTGCCCTTACAGCTCTCGCCCTTCCTGTTCTGGGACAGGAACTTCCTGTATTCTTCAGTAGTCTCCTTCTTCCTTGCTCACGGTCAGACCTCCAGCAGCTAGGGGGGAGGGAGAGCTACTCTTTTCCTTCAAGGATGACTAAAATTTTTTTGTCTCAGTGATCTTTCCCTTCCTACTGCCAAACAGGAAGTTCCTGTTCTCAGTCAAATCCAATGCCTATAAAATTGGAACTGGCTAAGGGTGGGACAGTGGAGGGGAAGGAAGCAGGCCAATTAGTATGAAAAGTTCTAGTTCTTTCATTAGCTGCTCCTTGCTCTAAAAGCAAGACTGCTGTCTGTCAAAAGCTAGCAGCAGGGGACTGTAATTGGAGACACATGGTTTTCTGCTGCCTAAGCCACACCCCAATGAACTACTCTCCTCCTGACTTAGCAAATTGAAAAGCTGATACAGTCCTCTTCCCAAACACAGAAAGACACACTGACTCTCTTTTTTTTTTTTGTTACACTGAGATCCCACACTTCTAATAAAGTATCTGGTTACTTAATCCCAACAGGCTCTGACTCCTGCTGAGTTAGAAGTGTTCTATTAGTAAGAAAGGTTCTAGCTCTTTAGTCAGCTGCTCCTTGCTATGAAAGCAAGATTGCTGTCTGCCAAAAGCAAGCAGCAGAGCAAACTGGCAGACTGTTCCACAGCTCCACCACCTTCTATAAAACAACATTTCTCATTTTTCTCTTGAACCTCTCCCCATTAGTTTGTACTCATGCCCCTGTGTTCTTGATATGCTACTTAATATTTATTTACTTAGTTACAGTATTTATTTAAATTTGTTAACTGGGTAAGGAATGCTGGACCAATGGTCCTTTTCCAGGCTCAACCTCGGGCCAAAGGTATACAAACTAATTATAACAATACAAAACAAAATAACATTCCATATATAACAATGATACAATTTTTTTACAGAATCAAAAACAGTTACAAGTGTTAAGTTCAAATAAATAATGATGCAATCTCTTGTTTAAATAAACTAAAATAAGTAATTGAACAATGAGAAACAGGCAAAGCATTCCAAAAACCAGGAGAGGACACTGAAAAAGCCATAGGTCTAATTTCAGTTTTACACATAGGAATAACTAGTTGAACACACTCCGATGACTTTAAAGCAGATTTCTGATGCTGGAAGTTAACTAAATTTTCAAACGAGAATGATAAAAATGGATAAATTGCCTTAGAGAACAAACAACCCAAAAAATATTGAATTCAGGATAAAGGAGAAAGCCAATCCAATTGAGAATAAAGCAAACAATGATGAGTACAGGAGTCAACAAGAAGAAGACAGAAGCACATATTATTATACATAACCTTGAGTTATAACAGAAAACAGTCATTTGCAGGGGCTCCCGCTCCTGCAAACCTTATCCTCCGGGTTAGGTTTTTGGAAAAAAATCACCCTTTTTCTTGCACTAAAAAGTATTTTAATTTAATTATGAAAAGTCCGCTAGCCAGAAGTATAGCGGATGCTGGGGTGGCTCCATTATGTGTAAAGGTGTGGCACTGCACCATGTCCTTCAGTACAAATGCATTGAAGCACACTGTGCAGTGCTGCACCTTTACACATAATGGAGCCACCCCAGCATCCGCCATACTTCTGGGTAGTGAACTTTTCATCATGGGGACATGAAGGTATCAGCACAGTGTAGGAGGGCATTAAGGAAAGAGAAAATGAACTTGAATATCTACCGTGCAAGCTATTAGAAGCAATTCTATTAACTCATGAGTTAGGAGATGAGGGTATGGGGAAAAAAAGGAAAATGAGAGGGGGACCAGAAGATGGCATTAAGGAAACAACAAAAATGAAAACTACAACATCAACTTAATATTTAAAGTATGGCTGAATTTCAAATTTAACATTTAGGACAGGCAGTCTTAGAATCCTCATTTGAAATATCCAAAATTGCTGTCTTATTTAAGATGTTTTTAAATCACCTCCTCTGATTAGTAATTTAATGTATTCTAAAGCAATCACTTTCATTTTATGTACATTTAGAGTACCATTCTCATTAATGTGTACTGCCACAACATAATGCTGCTTGTTATTTTCTACAGATCATAAGCGCTCACCTAATGTCTCTTTGAACTTCCTTTTTGCTCAACAAATGTAAAATGTGGAACAAAAGCACTGAAGCATATGCACTATGCATTCACTATTACAGTCAATTCAACCTCTGATTTAGTTAGCATTAGAGTTGGGCACACCTTACAGGTGCCACATAGTGTGCATAGGCCATCTGTTCAATTCCCAACCCTGTTGTCCATTGCAAATGACTATGTAGTAACTCATCTTTGATGTTCCTGCCCACCGGCCTGGTGGTGTAGAGCACTGTGACACTGGACACCTTACCTTTCATCAAGCTGGTGACCAAGGTTAGGATACAGACTCAGGTTATTGGGGAGCCGGCTTGGGGGGGGAGTGTGAGAGCAGGATTGAGCAGCTATGGGGCAGTTCTCCTCTCTCAGGGTGGTTGTTGCTCCCCCATAGCCAGGTGGAGGTCTGGTGGCTAGCATAGGTGGGAGGGAATAGCAAATCATACGAGGGTGTCTCGAGCCATGGTGTACGCATGCCTCCACATGCACGTACATGGCTGAGAATGGGGATGGGTGGAAAATGATGAAAAATTCAGGGCATAAAATGTTCCTGTCCATCCTGTATACTGTCTTGAGGAGCAGATTAACTTTGTTAGTGATGGGACTAATCTAAGAATTGAGATTTTTTTGGGGGAAGCAATCTTAGATACCTTTTGTACCCCTACTCCATAGGTAGTTGTGAATGTTTAGCTATTATATGGTTCTTTCATTTTGAATGAGCCACAGACTAGGCTGTTTCTGTCCATAAGGTCAACTTTTTCTCCTGCCTCTTCCACTTTGTCAATGCTTATCACCCATAGCTGCAAATTTGTCCATCAATTTTTCAGTATGTTTCTGATACCAAGCTTCCTTCCCACAATTAAACACATATACTGGCCTTCTGGGAGGTTCCTGATAACATATCGTGGGTGGCAACTGTCAGACCATAGGTAGCTATATGATCAGGCAACTTTGTAGGTCAGTAAGCAGTGTACCATTGTCCTGCTTAATAACCCCATTTCTAAACAGTGGACTTTGTTTTTGTCCCCATTAAGATGAAAATTCTAGTTTGGATTAATACTTTCCAGGCAATGTACAAAAACGGCCAGTTCTTCCTCTGTACCATTCCAATCAATGAAAATGTCATCAATAAAGTGTCTACACACTAGTAACTTGTGAAGATGCTCCTTGACGCTCTCTTCAAAGATGACCAGCTCTTCTCATTTGCTCATCTATGAATTTATCAAACTGGGGGCTAATGATGCCCAATTGCTTTCCGCTTTGTCTGAAGATAGTGCCTCACCAAAAATGTAAAAACATTTTTAAGCACCATTTCAGTGAGATCTGCAGCATAGAGATTTTTTCCTGAACTAACTCTTATCTATTTTAATGGATAATATTCAATTGCTTCCAATGGTCCACTATGAGGAATGTTTGTATATAGGGAGTGAGAATCTAGCATAGTTAGAATGCAGTTGTCCTCATGCTGTAACCCTTCTAAACATGTTAAAATATCAGGTGTGTCCCTCACAAAGGAATCTAACTCATTCACTAGTGGTTGTAAAAATGAATCAACATAATATGAAATAGATTTTGTGAGCTGCTAGCTCCAGATCCTCCTTTCCTGTTTCACAATCCTACAGTTAAATTCCTTCACATTTTTCTTACTTTCTAAGTTTTCCTATTGCTTGCAGACCCTGAGGACCTTCCTCCCTTTGTCTCACCTTACTGTTTCTAGTCCCCTGTACAGAGGGAGCACTAGCTAGGTTCCCCTGCCACACACCCTTTACCATGGTTCCCCTAACCTCAGTGTCCCCTGTAGTCAGTTTAACTGTCTAATATAGATGTTAAACATCTCTGCTCATGGTGATAGCTCAGTTATCCAGCAGGTAAAGCCACTCAGATGCAAATTTTCTGGATAAGTATTATCTATTTCCAGAATTAATTCGCCTTCTCAGGGGTCATAATCCATTGTAGTTTGCATAGCTACTCCTAATAAATGCTGATTTATTTTGCCTAGAACTGATGATTGAGATAGTTCAGTCATTATCCTGATGAATCTGTGGACTATCCAGCCATCATATGGGGCCCTTCTATGGAATAGGCTGGATAATGGTGAGCATTCACTCCAGAAGTAAGAATTCAGGTTAACTCCCCACCCTCACAATGTAGGCTGCCATTATCTGTCTTATGTGCTCTGACCAAAATTGTGAACACCAGGTGTACATATGTTCTTGCCCTCCAAAATGGCTATTAAAAGGCTCATTTTCTCAAATAGGCTGCTGTGTTTGTGCCTGATATGTAAGTCACCCAGTTTGCCCTGTTCTTCATCCATATCAATGGGGTCACAGTCACTGCTTCTATTCTTTGAGTGTGAGTTGTGTGAGTATGGTGTGCATATGCAAGCAGGCAATTGCCTTCACTGTCTGTGTCAATACTACTCCACTGCTGACCAGCAGGGGATGTGCAAATGCCCATCAGCCCCCACCCACTCTCTCTAAGCTGGCACCCAACCCCCATGATGCAACTGCACCTGTGTCGGTCCCATGGCAGATAACCTGGATCTGCTTTCAAACCTGGACCTGAACATTTTGATTCCAAAGTGGTGTGGTTCCTCCACTGCAATATAGAACCAACTAGCCCTGTCTACATCCCTAATTTAGGAGAAATTATGTGGGTGTTACAATAGACCTATTTTGTAACCATGAATACTTTCTGTATAAATCAACATATGAACATTTTTTTTCTTCATGCTTGAATATTTTAACTTTGATTGTACTGGTTGTCAATTATGCACTTGCACTTTGACATCGTTTCCATGTGGGGTTATTATTTCTCATGCTCTAAAGTGGACTTATTGCATATACTGTGACGTCACATAAGGGGGGAATCACATACCTCCCCACAGGTCGTTACACTTCTGATGAAGCTCTGATGGGTGGAGTGGAATGCTAGGTGGGAGTTAAAGACAGTTATAGTTGACTAGCCTGAGTTATCCCTCTTGATTTTTGCACCAAGGATTTTAAATGAACTGCACCTTGTCATTGAGATGCTGTGTTCTGCACTCAAATAAAAATGAAGTTGGAGGCATGTCATCTGGACAAGTGCAGTTTTTACAAGTTGACATGTCTACGGTCTACAACTAGGTAAATGCTGCCCACTTTTTTACATATTGATCATTTATCTTGGCCAGGTACCACCACGACTCCAGTGTACCTTTTCTTTTTCTATTAGTCCCATGCAGTGCTTTTACACTAATAGCCCTAATCCACCACCACTAGTTGATCAAGGATACTAAAAGGCAAGCCCTGTGTGGAGTTTGTATGCTCCCCAAAAAGGGCATTTTAAAAATTGACCATCATCTTTATTGGGCTGCTGCAGTGGTAGAGTTGAATTGTACCCAAACTGGTCCCACTAGCCAGGGGATGTTGTTGCAACACAGTTAGTGGGGTTCATTTGCCCACACATGCAGGGGATATGGGACCCATTGTCCCAGAACCCATGTGAGCAGCACAGAGTATGCCAACATCATATTTCCAAGCATTATTATTACTTGAGCAGTGGACCAACTGTAATATGGGGCTCAAAATCTGTAATTAATGCACTATGACTTTAACTTCTTTATTGATTTAATAAAACCTCAAAACAATGGCATTTGATTTTTTTTGTTGTTTACAAATTTGAAAATTCCTAATATAATAATAGACTGCTAGCTCCTGAAACAGCAAACTTTTACAGCTTCCTCAACGTGCACACCAGCCCCTATGTGTGCTATTTGTTCCTTCACAAATCATTCCTGAAGAAGGCTTTGCAGCTAAAATGGTGCCTCTGATTTGTAGAGGCCAGTGTATGTTTTAGTGCTTTGTGTCATGGTGAAACTGTTACATTTCTTCCTTTGATTCCAAGGCAAGAATCGTCTAGACTGTGCAGCATGGTTTTCCAAAGCTGATTTCTATCAACTCATCAGCTGTACTACTACACAGTAGTTCTGACAAGGACTCTACTCCATGGATATCCTAGCAACACAGCACAGGATCCTTCTTGAAGCTCATGATACAATGTGTGCATATGCCTATTACATATGTGCAACATGTTTATGTGTAGGTACTATGCCTGCTAAGGATATATGTAACATACATATTACATCTATGAAACAGGTGCACTGCAAACATGTTACACACATGCAACATACCTCCTACATATATGTAATGTGTGACTCCTACATACTGTATGTGTGTTCTAACAGTTGTTTGTAAACTATATGTTATGAGGATATAACACAAATGTGACATAAATGTAATCTGCATTGCCAAAGCAGTAACAGTATGTACATCACACCTGCTATAGTACAAGCATGTCACATACATAACATGCCACCCACACACATCATCCCATTGTGATAGAGCTTAGTACAGTCATGCATTAATAACACTTTGTGAGTCTATTGCAAGCTTCACCATTAGGTGTCAGCGTGGCTCAGTTGGTAGCACATCCGCCTCTGGACCAGAAGGTCGTGGGTTCTCGTCCCACACCGGGATTGGATTTTCACCTAAAAATCGCTGGCATCTGAGTGCAGTATTGGGGGGTGCTGTACTGCTGGGGTGTGCCGTCCTTCAGATGAGAGGTTAAACCGAGGTCCCTTCTACCCGTCCTGGTGGGTGTCCCGGTGGAAGTAAAAGAACCCAGGGCACTCTTCGCAAAGTGTAGGGAACATTCCCGGTGTCCTGGCCAACATTCCCCTTCCCATAAACCGGTTCATGCAATTATCCAGGCTGTGTGTGGGTGATGATGTGTGATATGGCCGCCACCACACATTCAGTCACTTCACTACCAGTCTAGCATTGCTTGTAAAGCACTTTGGATGTATGAAAAGCGCTATATAAATGCTGATTCTTCTTAATCTTGGTGCAGATTGACTAACTAGGCACCTCCACATCTGTATTGTGCTCCAGAGTGCACTGGTCACCCCTCCTGCTCTGCCAGAGGGGTAATCTATAGAAGATCCTGCAGAGATGTTAGTGCTAGGGATGGTGAGTGACAGGGTGGGAGAGACCAGGGGCAGATGTGAAGCAGGTAGGTGACAAGGGGTTATAAACACATGATGAAAAACTATTGGTGCTGGCATTCATTAGTAACACTTCATGAGTATACAGACCGGTAAGCCTCATGTCCAACGTGGGAAAGCTGATGGAGACAATCCAGAAGGAGAGGCTGGTTTTGCTCCTAGAGGCTAATGGGCTGCAAGATAGCAGACAGCATGGATTTGCTTCAGGCAGATACTGTCAGACCAGCCTGGTGGAGTACTATGACTGGGTAACCAGGCAATTAGACAGGGGCCATGAAGTGGAAGTCCTTTACCTGGACTTCAGTAAGGAATTCGATTTGGTGCAGCATGGGAGGTTAGGAAGTAAGCTGGAAGGCACAGTGGCAGGGTCAAAGACGGTGGGATGGGTAGTGAACTGGCTGCAAGAGAGACAGCAGAGGGTGGTGGTGGGAGGGGAGCTCTCATCTCCCAGGGTGGTGACAAGTGGGGTGCCACAGGGCTCTGTACTGGGGCCGGTGTTGTTTGGGATCTTCGCAGCAGACATCTCAATAGACATCAAGATCAAGATCAGTCTGTTTGCAGACAATACCAAGATGAGAGCAGTAGTGAATGACTTAGAAGGGTGGCAGGGGTTGCAAGATGATCTGGCAAAATGGGAGGCCTGGTTGGTCACTTAGCAGCTGGGATTCAATGCCAAGAAATGCAAGGTGCTATATTTCGGCACAAAAAGTCCAAGAAGGAGCTACCAACTGTGGGGGATTCAACTGGCTAATACAGAAGAGAAGGATCTGGAGTGATCATAATGGGAGCAATGAACAACTCAGCACAGTGTAGAAAGGCAGTTGCAAAGGCCAACAGGATGCTGGGTTGTATTGCCAGAGGCATATCCTCCAGGAGGGCGGGAGGTGATCCTGCTGCTATATAGGTCACTGGTTAGACCATACCTGGAGTGCTGCATGCGGTTCTGGTGACCATACCTGAAGAAGGACATTAGGTTACTGGAAGGAGTGCAGTACAGGGCAACAAAAATGATCCAGGGGCTAGGGGATTTACCTATGAGAGCAGGCTGAGGGAGTTGAACATATACTCCCTGGAGGAGAGGAGGGATAGGGGGACATGATTGAAACCTTCAACTACATGAAGGGAATAAATAAAATAGGCATGGAGGGGGTTTTCAAATTAAGGAGGAGTAGGGATGCTTGAGGGCAAGGATCTGAGATTGGAAAGGGGAAGGTTCAGGAGGAAAATGAGGAGACACTTGTTTACAGAGATGGTGGTGTCTGGGTGGAACGCATTGACAGAGGAAGTGGTATCCTGTAGAACAGTGGGCTTCTTCAAAAGGGGATGGGGCAGGGTGGGGAGGTCACTGGGAGGAGAGGGATGGGCAGCTGCAGTATAAGCTACAGTAGCCATTTTATTTATTCCCTTCATGTACTTGAAGGTTTCAATCATGTCCCCCATCCCTCCTCTCCTCCAGGGAGTATATGTTCAACTCCCTCAGCCTGCTCTCATAGGTAACAGTTGACTTTTCCATTAGCAGATTATATCCTCTCACCACTAGAGGGCTATATCTCTATCTCTTTATCTAGTACGTAAGCCATGTGGACTCTCTCTGTATTTCTCTCGGCTCTCCTCCTCCTCCTCCTTGCCCTGGCCTCCCTCTTCTCTCTCCCTGGTCCTAGCCATCCCCATCCCCACCCCATCCCCGCCACCCTCTACTCTGGTTTTCACTGCAACTCCAAGGGAACTCTCCACTTCCACTCGAGACTTGTGCTTGGTGCACCGTTCGGATATTCCTGGTTACTTAACACGACCACTACTCTCAACAAGTGTGGCCACCTCTCTACACTGTACCACCTTGCAGTCCATATGGGACACGCCTGGTAACCTTCTACTCCAGGAAACAACAATCAAAACTATCTCTCAAAGAGCTGCGACTCTGCTCCTTAAAACTCCTGCTCCTCCTCCTTCTCATCTCAGGCAGTGTCCATCCCAATCCTGGCCCTAGAAGCTCAGGCCACACACAAACTCCAGGTGCCCTTATCCTTGCAACCATTAATATCTGCAGCCTACTACCAAAGCTGGATGCACTCCAAGCCTTCATATGCCAACACAACCCTGACATCCTTGCAGTGGTGGAAACTTGGCTGACACCTAAAGTTCCTGACTCAGCAGTAACAATACAGGGCTACAATGTTCACAGGCTGGACCGGATATCCAAAAAAAGGCGGTGGTTGCACAATCTATATCAAAGACTCCCTGTCTTGGCATCCTGTAGCAACTCCATCACTTTCTGCCTCAGCCCAGATTCTGCCAATAAAAACCATCCTAGGTCCCAACCATAAAGCTCTGACTATTGTCTCTGTATATATCCCACCATGACCCTAAACATGGATTCAACGACGTCCTAAACTTTATCAACTCACATCCTCCCGAAACTGAACTTATTCTACTAGGGGGTTTCAACATAAACTGGTTAGCATCGAGTGCCAGTGCCTATAAAGACTCCATCTCAGCTGCTAACCTCACGCAAATGGTAAACTCCCCCTACTAGGATTAACTACAAGACTGGCACCAGTACCCTCTCGGATTGGGTCCTCACCAATCACCCCACAAGGATTTCTCGTACGACCATTCTCCCAGACTCACTGAGTGACCACTCCCCAGTCATGTGTGCATGGTCTAACAAATTCCTTAAGCCCCTTCCCAAAATTATCACTAGCAGAGTCCTTCCTCGTGGAAAACTTCCACATCTCAAACAACACCTGCTTCTACAAGACTGGCTACCCATCGATGAAGCAACAGATGTTAACTTGGCTCTTGATTACTTCATCTCAATTTTCAACAAAGCCTGCGACCTCTTTGCCCCTGCTAAAAGGCGCAAAACAAAATCTCTCTCTAACCCATGGGTCACCATGGCTCTTCTCTCACAGCTGAAACTAAGGGATCACCTCTGGGCAGTTGCCAGGGCCACTGGCAAACAACTGGACATCCAAAATTACAAACAAGCATGAAATGCCTGCACAAAAGCCATACGGCTAATGAAATCCACCTATTACAAAGATGCTCTCACCAATACATGGGGAAATGGTCGTGCTTTCTGGGACAATATCAAGGATGTCACAAGGAAGCAGTCAAAAACCTCTCTGGCCATGTTAATGGTTGATGGATCCTCAACCCTTGACCCCAAGGTGATCGCAAACATCTTTAACACAGCTTTTTCAGACCTTAGTGCTGTTCTACCCCATGACTTTTTCGAAAACAGGGCCTACTCCCCAAATACCTCAGCCCCTCAGTCTAACCATCCCCTCATCTACTTCAGGAAGGTAAGGCTGAATGAAGCTTGCTGCTATATTACTGCAGCTATCTCTAAATCTAGATCTAGTAGCGACACCCTGGACCTTAAGCTTCTTTTTCTCACCCTCGATGAGGTAATTCATCCATTAACAAAAATCCTAAACCTCTCTCTCAGCTGTGGAAAATTCCCGTACCTATGGAAAACAGCCGGCGGGACACCCATCCATAAAAGTGGGGACAAGACGATTCACTCAAATTATCGCCCTATCTCCATACTGCCCCCACTCTCTAAGGCACTTGAGCACATCGTGGCTGATCAACTTACTGACCACTTGGATAAATACAATATACCTTGTCCACAACAACACGGCTTCCAGAAAGGTCACAGCACCACCACAGCCCTTCTTGAGTTCACTGGAGCTTTGCACAAATCCCTTGACAACGGCCTTCTCATAGGGGCCGTTTTCGTCGACCTCTCCAAGGCCTTCGATAAATTACACCATGGATTATTAATACACCAACTACTGAATGCCGGGCTATCACCTGACTGTTCTCTCTGGTTTAAAAGCTACTTAGAAAACCGGTCACAGAAAGTAAAAATTGCGGACGCTCTTTCTAACACCCTGCCTGTTTGCTCGGGTGTCCCAAAGGGATCCATACTGAGACCCCTCCTTTTTAGCCTTTTCTTAAACTCCCTCCCTTACCACTGCTCTGAGCAGATCATACTATATGCCGATGATGCTGTTGTATTCTCCACTCACAAAGATCCTGCAACTCTTCAACACAATCTTCAACTTGATTTCAGTTCTATAGAGACATGGTTTCTTAATCATAAACTGGTCCTCAATGACAAGAAAACCAAATCTATGCTCTTCTGCAGCTCTCATAACCCCCACAAGCTACACCACTTGGCTATCTCCACCACCCAGGGGAACACTCTAGATCAGGTGGAGTCCTTCAAATACTTAGGGATACAGCTTGACCCTAATCTCTTCTATAGACTTCATGTAGATAATGTAGCTAGAGCTGCTAATACACGGCTTGGTCTCCTCTACAAACACAGACCACACCTCACATCAGAAACTTTGAAGGCTGCAGTAATGAGCTCTGTGATCTCTGTAATAGACTTTGGTCTCATCATTTATGGCTCGGCCACAACCACAACCCTTAGATGCCTCTCAACTACCTTAAATAAAGCATGTCGGCTCATCACTGGTGCTCACCGTCTCACCCACACATGTGACCTGTACACTCAGACTGGCTGGCTCCAACTATCAAACCGCATAAAGTTTCACACCTGCTCCATGGTGAAAAAAATCTACCTTGGCCTTGCACCTTCTGGGGTCTCAACTCTGTTACAACACCGAATTAACAAATGGCGCCTTAGAAGATCCATGCTACAGCTACCGAAAGTCCTCCACTGTCACACTTCACAGGGACAACGCTCTTTTGCTTATCGAGCGCCACTCTGGTTCAATGGCCTCAGCCCAACCATCTCCTCTGCCCCAACTATTGGTATGTTTAAAACTAGGCTCCAGGACTATCTCACTGCCAACAGCTCCTGTGACTGCCCAACTTAACTTTGTTTCTCCACTTCCCTTTCTGCTCTAGTTGTCCCCCCCCTCCTCACTGGATTCTACCCTCACATCTTGGTATACCCAATGCTGCACTTTTCACCCTCTTGCCACCCTTCCTACATTCCTTCCCCCCCAACCCTCTTCCCTCTCTCTATGACTCTGGCACTTCTTATCTGTTGTCTATTTTCTCTGACAAATGCCGCTGGCTGCCTTGTTACAATGCTACCCTTGAACTGTATTAATCTGTACTCTGTTTGCAATGTCCACATTGTTGTAATGCCTGTCTTTATGTTCCCCATAATTTGTATTTCTCTGACGTGGAACCTTTGTAAAAGAGCCATGGCTCAAAGGTATTTGTAATCCTAGACTTGATAAATAAGTGATAAATAAAAATAAATGATATAAGTGCTGCTAGATGCACAATCAAGCCTACTTGATAGACCATAAGGCCTTTATGCTGGCAATTTTGTGTATTTGTATGTTTGTATGTTATAGTCTCCTCTGTGGTTTCAGTAACCTTTTAAATACTCGATGTTCTGGCTTGTGATTTGTTGTTATTCTTTTGGCTATATCTTGAGACCTACATATTCAGTTGTGAATAAATCTGGTATAGACATGCATTAGTACTACTTTCAGTGTAATGTGACTATAATACAATTATTATGCATGTGCGTTGTGATTTATAAATGATGACAATGTCTGTAGTCTGTTGGGATTGTTTATTCGTAAATTTTCCTGGTACTTTTGTAACTGTAAAAAAGTGTGTCATGCTAGCTGTTCTAAAATTTAGAAGTTCTGAGTTCAAATGGCATAGTTCATTTCCCACACAGGGGGTTCTCTAACTTTTGCAAAGTAAAACCATTTGACTTTAAATTAAAGGAAATTTAAAAATTATGATTTAGCAGAAAAAACACCCCGATAAAATTCCTTTAGCTTTGCAGGAGTCCAGTAGTTACAAACTCCTAAGTTTTAGTGTTGTGCCCTTTGGCAGAGGAAGGATTGTAATTTGGCTTTTTTTTTAACTAGGGGAGATACAGTATGCTAAAGCTTGTTTACAGGTGCGACCTGGGAGCACAAGGAAGTTAAGTGACTTGCTCAGGGTCACACAGTATGCAAGGGAGGCAGTATAGCGCAGTGGTTAAAGGCTCTGAGCTGCAAATCTGAAGACCTGGGTTTGAATCCCACAGCCCCCACTTGCAGACTGTGTGATCCTGAGCAAGTCATTTAACTTGCCTGTGTTCCCAGATCTCACCTGTAAACAGGCTTTCAGCTTAGTGTGCCACTCCTGGTTAAACAATTGAAAGAAAAAAAGTGGGAGCTGTGAGCTTTAAACCACCGCGCTATACTGCCTCCTTAAAGGAGCATTCAGGATGAAGTCAGTGGCTACATTGCACTTCCAACATTTGCCATCCCATTTCTTAGACATGTTCTATCATCCAACCAGGGAGTCACTGGGATATGCTCCATATAAGTTTATGGGGCTGTTTTCCTTAACATTTTCTTAAGATATATTATTCTAACCTTATGCTATCCTGACCTTTTGCATAACTGTTCTCAACATGTAAACAACTGTTCTAAGTTACTAATCATTCTCCTTCACATTTCCTCTTGCTCCCTTCCACTCTCTCCCCTCACCCTTCTATGGCTTTCTCTCTATCCCCCCTCCCCCCAAGTTAAATCTCCTGAGCTCCCTTGCTCACTTTACAATGCTTTGTCCCATACCTTCTCACATCTGACGAGGCCCTTGGGCTGATGCCATCCCTTACCTTGTTGATTATTAGATATAATTTTTTATTTATTTCAGATTCAGAAAATACCTTTGAGTCATAGACTCATTTACAAAGGTTCCACATCACATAGATTAGATACAGACAAACATCTGAGTCTGTTCTCATTTTCCTGTAAAGGGTCATTTCATAAGACCCTACCCCCTCTAATATGACCCTTTGAATTTCAGGTTTTAATCAAATATGCACCATGGTATACATTGTATAGTGCTACATGTACTGGAACTTCTCCAGTTATACACTCTTGTAGTGTCTTGTATAATTCCTTGTTTTGTTTGTTCTCCGTCTCATACTTTCCCAATATGCATTGTTTGTCTGACGCGAAACCTATGAAATGAGCTTGTTCTCAAAGGTGTTATTTGACATTTTAATAAATAAATAAAAAAGTAAAAATAAAATGTTACATTCTAATTGTGAGCAATCTACAGTATGTATACACAATCAATAATAATGCTTTAAGAGGTTATTACACTGTCTAGCACAGGAATGTAATTAAACACATTTTGCTTATGATTTGATGTTCTTTTTGTAGTGTATCCTGATAACCATGTATCAAATTCTGATTATTTTTTATAAATATATTTGTTAATGACACTTCTTGAGAATATTGCATGTCAGCTATGATGACCTACTGCAGTCATGCATGAATTCTGCAATGTGATTTGCTGTTACATTTTGTCTGAATCTTCAGTACCTTGTGTCCAAGTGTGTTTTAGTATAGCACAGCCATTTGTTAATACCTTTTGACAATATTGCAATCACAGCTACAAAATAATAAACTAAAACATAAATTCTGATTTATAAGTCACTTTTATATTTGTGACTAAATTGTCAGACTTACCTATTCAGATTTGACCAAATGTCGAGTACAATGCAATGAAATAAAATTTTATTATAGATAAAGTCTTTCATGAAAATGTATACCCAAACACTTTACATTTCGGAAAGTAACAGCAGTGTCAGAAACACAACATACAGTAGTAGCCACAGACATTGGCAGCTATTTCCAGATATTTCACAACATTTCTAAAGTGCTGCCCCTACTGTGGAAATGGAGAAAGCATGAGATATTTCTGGAAATATCACAGAAATTTTGGGAAATAGCTGGCAGTGTCTGTGGCTGCTACTGTACAATGATCTAATTTATGAAAACAAAAGATCAGAAATTGGATGTGATTAAAACAAAAGTAACTACTTTACAATAACCAGAACAGCCACTGAAATGCCACCACTCAAGTGAAGCTAAGTTCATTTATGAACCTTTCTTGAGGGTATTATAAATCACTAACAGGATTTTAGACAATCAGTGCACAGAGCCACTGTACCACTTATCCGGTGGCCAGTGTGCTCTTGTGTGAGAGAGTTAGGAGTGAGAGCTCCACTTTAGTGGGCGGGGGGCATAATATTTTTTTTAAAGCTGGATTTTCTAAAGCCCCACATTCTGCCTGTGTTGGTCTTGATTTTCAGATGCAGTCCTATGTGGATGCTGATGTAAGCTGTGTCTGAACCCTAGTGTAAATGCTCACAGCACTCGTATTCTCTTCCCCCACAGCATGAACCTACAGTCTGACCAGTTCACATGTTGGCATGTAAATCATGATTACTACACCTGCAGGTCTCTGCATCAATGAACATAACAACTACAAGCAGTCTTCTTTTCCCCTGTTCTCCTGTACCCAGTCACCTGAGCTGCACTCGGTAACTAGAACTGGGACCTAGGATCGCTGTGGTATGTAACCTTTGAGCTGCTGCTGGTCATGCATGCCATTTGACATCAGCTGACCTCCATGACCTCATTCACCACCTCCATGGGACTAGGGTACAGGAAGGGTATTGTGACCAGCACCCCCATATCCCATCACATACCAGGACCTCCTCAATGAATGCACTTCTAACACCTGTATTCAATTCCATCAGTGAGGTGTTCTATAGTTGCTGGCTGTTGTAATCATACATTGTATGCAACTTGCTGCACAAAGGTGCCTATTAATATGCATACTAAATCACTGACTACAATACTAAACAGGCATTCACATATTAAAGCATACCACATCCACAATAGGGACACAGAGTACAGTTTGACTATGCCTGTCAAAACAGATGCATTGCACACATGATGGTAAGTCAGGAATATTTATGATTGGTGATCACTTCCAAGGGTCATAGTTTACATAACTGTAGCTCTACCATCATAGTAATGTTGTTTCAACTATACACTCCACTACCATGACACCAAGTGCTAGACCGTCTGTTAGGTGATCTAGCACTTACAGTACATGGGCGGTTCGACAACACTTTTATCGACTGGCATCGTAGTGATAGGATTTATGTCGACCACAAGTTGGGGTTAACATAAATCCCAACTATCTCCCAGTCTGTGTTTTCACCCAAGTAAGAGCAATTCAGGGAGGGAGTGCAGGACCAGGAGACCAGTGTGCCTGTGTCAGGCACACCAACACAGTGACCTGTCAGCGAACTGTTGATTTTGTCGATGGGTGTGTTGGTCGCTGTGTTGGTGTTGCTAATCATGGCACATACCGTACATTGGAACAGCTGTCACTTTCTGCTGTGCCTGTCAGTCACATCCTGATAGTGGCATAAAGCAGGTCCAGTGATCAGAAATAGACCATGAGTACAAAAATTGCCTGCAAAACCAATGGGTACATTTGGGATGTTGCAGGTGGTTCACATATCCCAGGCAAAGAATCTAAACATATAAACTTATTATACATTACTTGAATTTAACTCAAGTGGTATTCATAATAAGATAGTAGTGTTTCACTTTGTGGTTCTCTCACCGAAACCTCATGCTTGAAGTTTCTTATACTGTACCATAAGAGACACCCCCTTGAGACCCTATTGATATATAATCCCAGTCATGGTGACCTAATTATGCACAAGTTGTGTGTGTGTCTCTCTCTCTCTCTCTCTCTCACTCTCTCTCTCTCTCTCTGGAGTGTCATATATCTAATTATGGTCAAGTTAGCCTTCAGAACCTTGATTCTGAAGGCTGAAACTGTTCGCCAGTTGCAAATTACTCACTTATTTCTCAGTCATACTCCTTGCAAACATATGTCTCAGCATCAGTCACTCACTCAGGCCCACATTTTCAAAGGAGATGCACTGCCCAAAATGGAGATGTGCGGCGCATCCCAGAAAATGCACGGAAGTGTAATATTCGAAAGGGAGAGATGCATTGCATATTTCTGAATGTGTAATCATACAGAAGTAATGTATGTGGCACAACAAAAGAGGGCAGGTACATGAATATGCCACACATATATATATTCCTCCAAAATGTGCGGTGCATCTGCCGTTAATCCCAGAAATGTGCCATGCAAAGACAGGAAGACAAAAGGATGGCCTAATTTGGCCAGCCACTAACAGGAAGGCCACAGAACTGCAGACAGGCCATCCTGAGTCAGCCCTTGGAGATGCACCAGGAAGTGCTCCAGGCACCCATACACAGGAGTCATACAAGGGCAGAAGTACACAAAGCCACAGGTGCTGGCACCCCACGGGCACTAACCAGGGAGCCATCCCCTACACTGCACCTGGGACACAGACACCCAGCTACCACATGCCAGTGCTGTTGGGTGCCCCCTACCACACCAGCAGAGCAGATGGCCACACTGCAGCACATGTACCAGGGGGCCATGGCCTGCACCCATGTGGCTCAAAGGGTGCCACCCTGTGGTGGCAGCATGCACCCAGGGTGATGTCTGGGGCAACGGTACCCAGGTAGCCTGGTCATATGTGTGGCAGCCTGGCACAGGCCAGGGACTGACCTGTGGCACACACCCACAGTGGTACACCATAGATGCACACAGGTCGGGCCCACCCGCTCGGGTATCTGGTCACCCTCTGCACACTGCCATTTCATGCAGTTATCACCATGTTTCTCTCATATGGGGGTGTGTGGGGCACTGCAGGTGACTGTACACTGCATACAGAGCTAGTATATCACATGCATGTGGTATATTGATGAGACTGTGTCATCCTCTGCTCTCCCCTGTTGCTCGTCCAGGATGTGCCCCTGTGGCCACTGTCCGGGTGGGCCCCCCTGTACCCCAGTCTGAACCTGTATGTGACTATTAGTAATAGTGCTGTACCCAGGCCAATGCAGTCCACCCATCCACAGACAAATATTCCATCACTTCTGCCTGCTAGGCTAGGCTGCAGTACCTCCTGTTCACCTTTGTGGGGTGGTGGGGCAGTCCTGCAAAACTGGAACTGAGCATGCCCAGGGGTATGCAAAAGGGTGCATACATTCCAGTAATGAGCTGTGCATAAGGGGAATGGGCTCGGAATGTGCAATGAGACCATTTGCATATCCTGGCTGAATATTGTAATTTTGTGCAGAGCACATGTGGTAGCCTATATCGCACATTTCCCCATGCGCCGCATAGGGTTCAGGTCACCTATCAGCATCTCCTATTGTGCAATCGTGCATGTTCGGGATATTCAGCCAGACATGAGTGATCTCATCTCGTGGCACATCTTCTGAATATGCAATTTTTTTGTGCCAGCACATCTCAGTTCCGTGGCGCAGGCACTTGTGCCATGCTGCATGGGACTTTTGAATATGGGTCCCACCCTCTGTAGAGGATAAGTACAGTATCTTTCATATATACCTGCCTTGTTCTTGTAGCTGCTACTTTGGAGATCCTACTGGATAGGTCTAATGAGGGACAGAAGAAGGATGTCTAGTGAATAGAGTACAGTAAGGCTAATATACATACTGTACCTACTGTATAAGCTTCATAGTGTCAACTTGTAAAGTGAGGACTTTCTGTTGCAAACAGTGAAGAAAAAGAAATACATGGCACTCGGCCACAAAGATTTGCTGCCTACACTTGTTTGTTTCAAGCTGTAAAAGATAGGCTTTATTCAGACCCTCACAGACAGGTGTAGCTTTCAGCATTTAGCTACACCACTGCTTTTAGGATGCATCTGTAAGCATCTAAATAAACCTGTCATTTACAGCTTGAAATGAACAAGCGTGGGCAGCAAATCTTTGTGGGTGAGTGCCGTGCTTTTCTTTTTCTTTACTATTTGCTATTTAGTGTGTAGGCACTAAGACTTTGGAGTAGCTCCTTCTTTCAACTCTGTGACTTTCTGTTTTAATAGGTATGAAACAGTATCAAAACTAAAGTGCCAAACAGAGTTTCATGTTTAAGAATGCGCTTTTGATTCTTTCACTTGACATGTATTTCCCCTGATTTCAAAAAGAATGAAATCTGCCCTGTAAAGGCATTCTTTTTCATTATATAATGGTGTGTGATAATCCTGTAACCTCATTGGCCAAAACATGTCACATGACCATGGTTAAATTCTGCATAACCCATGGCTGAGGAATGGCATTTATAAAAAACATAATTACACACAAAGCGCGGGTAAATCCCCAATAACCTCACCCTGTTATGCTTTATTGCTTAAATAAAACACTAAAACCATTAAAAAGAACCAAAAAGGACCTGCCAATTTTATATAATTTTTATTCACTGACCTCCGCAGCCAGTATAGTGTTATTTTTGTGCAACTGTGTTAGTTTGATTTTGGCCATTCGCACTCTCTATTCCAGAGGAATTACCACCCTGTAGGGGTACAACAGCAAGGAACTCTCGGAGAGGGTTCCACCCCTAGAGGTGCCATGGGACAGTTCCTGTGGCTAAAGGTACCTTAGGGATCCCCCCCCAAAAAATGTAGTATCATCCCCAAAAAGGAGGCAACATGAAGCATAATGCAAGCAATAACAGTGATGTAGAAGCAGTAACTGTAACGTAGTAGTAGAGAAGCATAGGCAGTTTGATAATGCAATGATATGCTCAGTTGTCGTAGTAACAGTCCAGCTTTGCGTATCATGATGCTGATGGCATGCTTGAGAGAAAGGGATCCCCTAAGGAGAGAGGGAATGGCAGGACATCCTCCACCTCCATCTAACAACTGAACCTACCTAAAGAAACTAGGGAAAACAACTATGCTAACTAAGTGTTATAACCTGAGGCAATGGAGGAGAGAAAAAAAACCCTATGAGGAGGAAATCTCTGGGGATCCAAGGCCTAGGTCGCCTTCCCTCCAGGCTTGGGAAAATTTATTTAGTGATGGCTCTGCAGCTGCAATTTGGAAAACCCAATTAAAGGGAGGTGGAAAATATTCCAATTTGGAGGGAGGCTCTCACTCAAACCCTCTAGCAGGAACGTTGTGGAAGATTGAGAGAAAACTCTGCAACAATACGTGCATCCAAGGCACAGGCGGAAAGCAACAACTGCTGAGGCACTCATCTGGCCTACCCACCCTAATTCAAACCAGGGGAACCAGAGGCAGTCGTAGGGAGAATGCGGTGAAGGCGTCTTGCTAGGGAAACCACTAAAGTCAATGGCCAACTGTTATAGCGGAACACTAGAGCCAAAGGAGATTGTCATAACCACCCCTCACCACTAGTCTTAAATTCTACACCAGGAGCTGCTGTCACGAAGCAGGCAGCTAAAGCCAAGCCCGGGATGAGGACATTCCCATCTATGGGCCAGGTGAGAAGGATCCCACCCCAAGTTGGACACGCTCGATGATGCGGGCTAAATGCAGAGCGAGACCATCGGCTGCAGGAAACCTGCACCAGATTAGAATGGCTGGCATGTCCCAGAAATTGATTGAGAGCTGAAGCTGGTAAGCTGAATGAGCACGGCGTGCTGAGATCGTAATGAGCATGGAGTGCTGAGACCTTGCAAGGTCGAATGCAGATCGAGTGCAGCAGAATCCCAGGCCAAAGCCGAAGGGATGGCAGTATGCATGAAGTAATGGATTGCGTAAGCAAGGAGTAACAGCTGCAAAAGCAAGTGTAGACCTGCACGTAGGTCAGTAAGCAGCAGCTGTGATAAGTAAACCAGAATATCAAACTTGTATAGCAATTGAACAACTGAATTGGAAGCAAACCAGCCAGACAGTACAAAGCCAAATCAAGGTGACAGACTCTGAGGATTTTTGGTGGCGAAGACAGATTTTTTTTAATGTCAAACTATATTAACAGCCTCAGCAGGAGCTAGTTGACTGACCTCAGAGTTATAAGTGCAATAAAACAGGGAGACAATGCTTGAAAGCAGGTGTAACCAGGCAGTGCAGGGAAGCTGCAAGTAAAATGAGAAGCACAGGTAGGGTCAGAGTAAACTGTATCAGGTGAAAAGAATTGAGCATGCAACATGAAGCGCTATGGCTGAGCTGAAATACACAGGTAATGAATGCAGTTGCATTGCAGTAGTTTGAGCATGGTGAGCGCAGTGTTAAAACATAGGCACTGGGTACAATAGCAATTAAAGAAAACAGTCAGCAGCAGTGGCTGTAGCTGTAGGTAACTAAAAGCAGTAGCATGAGCTCTGCGTAGCAGAATACTAGGAGTTGCTGTGCAAGTAATTTGAGTTGTGAGTAAGTAAAAGCAAGCAGCATGAGCTCCGGAGTATGCTAGGAGTTTAGAAAATAAAAGCCCCCCAAAAAGACTAAACCAAAACAGAAAAACAGAAAACATGGAAAGGCCCAAACAAGAAACAAAAAAACACAGGAAAGCACACAGCTGGAGGAAAGATGCAAACCAGAAGCAGGAAAACAAATACTGAAGTCCAGCAAAGACACACAAAAACAGCAGGCTGGGGGGGGGGTTAGCCCCAGCCGGCTCAGAGGACAAACCAACATAGCCTCTGGCTGCAAAGAAAAAATGCTTCAGAGTGAGGCTTAGAGGAACTGTTTATATAGCTCAGGAAGTGGGCGTGGCTGGCTACTTGGCCACTGAACTCCAGGCATAGCCTTACATGTGTCAGTGGTATGTTGATATATTCTGTGTTTAGGTTACTGTATATGCAAATGAACTCTGTTGGAAATTACATTATTTCCTATAGAAGAATGGTTTATTTGAAGACAGTTCAACCCAGGTAACCCCACTGCAAAAGATAAATTATTAACTCACTGTTGAGATCCAGTGGAATGTTCCTCAGCAGGTGATTATATATCGATTGGAACATATAGATTTCACTACAGAAATGGAACTAAACACATGATGCTGAGATAAAGTCTTCATAAAACAGAAACACAATATAGAATCCCCTATAGACTTTCCATCTTTTGGATAATTTAAGAAAATGTGTGGAGATTCTTCAGAGTGGAGCCCAAAATGCAAATTGGAAAGGGGTACAGTGATTTCCAGGTTTTTGCAAAACGATGGCAGTTGACATTGGCTGGATACAAATGTCATAATGTTCTAAAAAACATATATTTTACGCCATTCCATTCTTTATTACCGAAGACATTTTGCTGACAATTAACACTTTATCACCCCGTAAGGCTTAAACTAGCTGTCTGAGTGCTAAAAGACTTTTCTATTGCTTTTGACACTAAGTAGAGACTGACTCGGTTTCAATCCAAATTAATCATCAAGACCCTTGATGACACCCCCTGAAGATGTACCCTACCCATGTCAAGTATCTTGGTGTATGGCTAGATCAAAATCTTGACATTTCCACCATATTGATGCCATGCACACTGAATGCCATCCCAAGCATCTTTACACTGTAACAATAAATCCCGTCTTTTACTCCCAGTTCACTGTGAGATCCTCCTTACGACAATCTTATCAATGTCTATGCAGACAAAGAAACATAGAGAAGGAGATGACAGAAAAAAGGTCCATCCAGTTGGCCTGAGTTTTCTATTTAACACTTGGACCTGCTGTTCCTCTAGGGTCCTAGCCCTCCTCACTGTCCCCTCCATTTCCCTCCCCAATTCTGATGTCCTGAGCAACCACTATACTCTTCATTCCGTCCCAGCCATGTTTAAAAACACTATATGTTTTTGCACCCACCACCTCAGCTGGCAGCCTGTTCCATGGCTTCACCACCCTTTCTGTGAAATAGAATTTTCTCACGCCCCTCCTGATCCTTCCTCCTGTTAGCTTCCATTCATGACCATATGACCGTGAGCTGGTATTCAAATTAAACAGTACCCCGCAGTTCACCCTGTTAATTTATTTTAGCAATTTGAAGATCTCTATCATATCTCACCTCTACCTTCTATTCTCCAGTGAGTACATATTCAGTGTCTTGAGGCGCTCCTCATAGAACATGTCCTGCTGGCCCTGAATGATTTTTGTTACCCTGTGCTGTACTGTCTTAAGCCTATCACTATCCTTCCTGAGCTGAGAACCCCAAAACTGGGGGCAGTACTCCAGGTGTGGCCTCACCCTATACAGGAGAAGTATTACCTCCTTTTTTGTGCTATCAATACCCCTCCCAGTACCTCCAAGCATCCCAGTAGCCTTGCTATAAGCCTTGTTATTCTGACTTGATTGCTTTACAGAGCAATTGATGATAAATCCAAGGAATCATTCCTCAGCCATGGTACTGAGTCTCACCCCTCCCATCCAATACTCCATCCTGGGGTTTTTGTTCCCTAGCTGTGTCACCTTGCATTTTCTGGCACTGAATTTCAATTGTCAAACCCTTGATCACCCCTCCAGCTTTTGCAAGTCTCTCTGAATTTCCTTTGTTTCTTTATCACTATCCACTCTCCCACGGAGCTTAGTGCCCTCTGCAAAGAGACACAGCCTGCCCTGGATCCACTCACCAATGTTGCTGATGAACATATTAAAGAGGACTGAACCCTGGACAGATCCCTGTGGAACTACACTCATGATCTCCCTCTCTTCTGATGTAACCCTGTTGACCACTACCTTCTGCTGCCTCCCATTTAGCCAGTTACCAACCCAGTTTACTATGACTGTAGCCATAACCATATCATCCATCTTCTTCAGCAGCATCTGTGGGGTATCAGGTCAAAAGCTTTGCTGAAGTCAAAGTCGAGAAAATCCACAATGTGTCACCTATCCTGTCCCTTGTCACCCAGTCAAACAAATTTATCAAGTTAGTCTGACAAGAACTCCCAGCCATGAATCCATGCTGCTTACTATCCTAGACACTGTTGCTCTCCAAGTAGACCATGAGATACATAGATATATGCATAGAATTTGTTGGCAGATAAGGGCCACTTGGTCCACCCAGTCTGCCCAATTAATCCTACCTACAGTATCCTTGCAGACTCTATTTGATCTCCAGTTCTTTCACATATCCCTTGTTCCTTTCCCCTAAGATTCTTTTGTGCTTATCCCAAGCTTTCTTGAACCCTTCCACTGTTTCGTCCCAACTAAGTCAGCTACTAACCTGTTCTAGAAACCGCCAGTCTTTCTGTGAAGAACTTTCTTATATCCCTTCTGAATTTACCCCCTCTAGCTTTATATCATGCCCCTTTGTTCTTGAGCACATCTTCTTCTTCTGAAAATTCTGTCATAACTGTACCTTTTTTATCCCCTTTACGTATTCAAATGTCTCTTTTTTATCTAGAGATGGGCAAAGTCAGAAAAATTAGCTCTGCAAATTAATTTGTAGATTTAGTGCAATTTGCAAAGTGCAGATCAATCTGTGAAGTGTGGAATTTTGCAGCGAAGTATGGAATTTCACCCTGGAAATGGCAGAATTTCAGCTGTGAATGGCAGAAATTCGCTATTCTCAGGCAAAAGTCTGCTGTTTGTGGGCAAAATTCCACTGTTCGCAGGCAAATGTCCGCTGATCATGGGTAAAGCTCAGAAATTCACAATTAGGCAAATGTTAAGCTAATAGCACAAATTTGAGAATTGCTCCATGGAGGCAAATTTTGTGACTTCACTGGAACTTCGCTGGTGAATTAAAACTTCACATCTCTAATTATATCTCCCCACGCTCTTCTTTTTTCCAAGGTGTACATATTGAGACACCTCAGGCTCTCCTCATAAGTCTTTTGTCGAAGATCTCGCACCATTTTAGTTACTCTCACCTGAACCACCTCCACTCTATGTCTTTTCATAGATATGATCTCCATGGTGCTCCAGATGATGTCTCGCAAGTGACAGATGCAGAAGTAACATAACCTCCTTACTTCTGCCAGTTATTCCTCTCTCTGTGCAACCGAGCATCCCACTAGGTTTCCCAACTGCCTTGTCACACTGCCTAGTCTCACTGGTTCACCAGATCATTGGTATCTAAGTGTGCCAGCAACCCCAGCTCCCCCTCCACCATCCTCCCTATCCTGTCTAAGTCTCGGATGGCTGATGCCCTAGGAAGGCATCAGACCATCCACCTACCATCCATCCCACTCGCCACCCTCTCTATCCCCTTATTATGGAGTCCCTCACCACTAAGACCTTCTGGCAGACTTGCTCCCTTTGGGTACCGCCATGTTCCCTTGCCTTGCCCATCAACTGTCTCGAAGACCCCAGGGCAAAGTTAGGTGCCCGAACCTATTCTAGGGGTTCTAAGCTATTCATCGTCTGGATAGTGAGGGGCTGGACAACCTCATTGTAGCTAACCCTGCTTCCCCTTCCCCAACCTACAACTCTCCACCCCCTGGATTAGTGGGTCTCTGGGGGAGTGGGGGTTTGGGGTGTGGACTCCTACTAAGCTGATGATGCTGCTGAGATATAACTACCCTTTCTGACATTAGCTGAGCCTGTAGCTACCCCCCAGGTCCTGCAGATGGGGCAGTTTCCCCTCCTTCAGAGCATATCCCTAGAAAAGAGAACCCCACAGCCAGCAGAGCTGACTGCCTCATCTCTAAAACCTATCCCCATAGATATCTGTACTAAGCAGATGTCTAATTTCAGTTGTGGAGCTCACCCAGATGGGGTCTAGCTCTAAGGCTCATAAGGCTAAGCTATATCACATAAAAACAGGGATAAAACCAAACTACCTTGTAGTGCTCACCCAGATAGGGTGTAGCTGCAGGCTTGGTTATAGCACAAAATAACAGGAGTTAAAACTACCTTGTAGGGCTCACCCAGAGAGGGTGCGGCTGTAGGCTCAACCATTGCACAGAAAACTAGAGTTAAACTATCTTGTAGTGCTTACTGAGGTAGGGTGTAGCTGTATGATTTAACTATAGCACAAAACAACCTTGCAAATTAAATGTTCATTAGCTAAAGCACAAACACTGTTCTGCAAATAAACTTTACAATAAACTGTACCACACTTCTCAATGTATTACAACCAGGACCCCACATTTCTTTATTTTGCAGTTCGGCTTTGAAGAGTACAGATGTGTTCACGCTCCACCGAAGATCGCAGTGCCGGACCTCCAGAGGTAAGCATGGGGTGAGGGATGTGTGTGGGGAGGTGGGTGCAGAGGGTGGGCATGTCAGGGTGGGGGGCGTCAGGACAATGGACATTATCTTTTTCAGGTATGAAAAACAAAGAAACCTGACACTGCACCACAGGACCATTTTCTTTCTTCACAGGTGAAATAAATCAAATGTTGTACACACTGGTGTGGGCTCCCAGTGTGCCCCTTGGCTTTCAGTGTGTGATCTTGGCCACACTAGGGTGGGCTCCCAGTGTTCCACACAATGGGGGTGGGACGGGGGGAGGAACATGCCAATGCGGTTGGCTTTCTGTGAGCAGAGGTACACTGGGATGGGCTCCCAGTGTGACACACAATGTGGGGAGTTGCGGACATGCCAACAAGGGGATTTCATCCCTGATGTCAGCCTTCTTTGAGAGCCGTCACCATGTTTATTGAAATGTTTCACCAGGAAAGGCAAGTATGGGAGGCATGCCATCTGTGCCTCTGCATGACGAGCTTGTCTCTGATTGCAGCAGCATATTTATTACAAGTTGTGTCCACTTTACATGATTCTTGTGTCAGCGCTAGCATGCTGGCTAATTGGAGGATAAGGGATGCCCCTACTAAAGCGTGTCCTACATTCACCAGCACTGCCACACCTCTGCATCTCTCCTACTACCGCAACATGTTGCTTGCACAAGCACACAAGACAATATAAAAATAGCATTTAAGCAATGCAGAAAGACACAGGAGAAGGGTAAAGGGAGTGGTACAAGGAAAAATAAAGAGAGGTGGGGAAGGCAGTTAGGGAAGCCAAGGCACAAACAGAACACATTGCAAACTCAGTGGTGAGAGGGGACAAAACCTTTTACAGGTACATTAGTGAAAAAAGGAAGGCAAGGGGAGGGATTGTGAGACTGAAAGGGGAGGATGGGAGTAGTGTAGAGGATGGCCACCAGAAATACTTCTGTTCAGTTTTTACAAAGGAGGGGGCAAGAAATGGGCCAACAATAAGAGATAAGGGCAGGAAGGGCACGGAAATGGACACAGGTCCCTTTCCAAAGGAAAGCTTACTGAGGGAACTGGAGGCAGTAAGAGTTGAAAAGGCTTTCGGACCTGATGGGATGCACCCCAGGATACTGAAAGAGCTAAGAGAAGAGTTGGCAGAACCTCTGACTACCCTGTTTAACCCATCATTGGAAACAGGGGAGGTACCCAAGGACTGGAGGGGAGCTGATGTGGTCCCTCTATACAAAAGTGGACACAGGGAGGAAATGTTGAACTAGAGACCAGTCAGACTGACCTCAGTAGTGGAACAGCTCATTGAAACACTACTAAAAGAAAGAATCATGGAACACCTGTTTGTCAACAGTCTCCAAAGATTGCATTCAGGCAATACAAAAAAACACAGGCAGAAGGGGATAGGGAGAAGTACCAGGAGAAGCAAAGGGAGGCAGGGAGGTCAGTAAGGGAAGCCAAAGCTCAGACAGAAGAACACATTGCAAAATCAGTGGGTAGAGGGGACAAAACCTTTTACAAGTACATAAGTGAAAAAAGAAAGACAAAGGGAGGGATAGTGAGACTGAAGGGGGAGGATGGGGGGCCGCGTGGAGGATGACAAGAGTAAAGCTGACATATTGAACAGGTATTTCTGCTCAGTCTTTACTGAGGAAGAGGAGGGTAATGGGTCTGAAGGGAGTACAAGGGGTGAGAATGGTGCAGAAATGGACACAAGTCCCTTTACACGAGAAAGGTCCTGAAGGAACTGGAAGTAATAAGAGTTGATAAAGCAATGGGACCAGATGGGGTGCACCCCAGGGTCCTTAAATGACTAAGAGGGTGGTGGCTGAACTCTCTGGCTATCCTGTTTAGCCGATCACTGGAAACAGGGAGGTACCCAAAGACTGGAGGACAGCAGATGTAGTCCCCTTATACAAAAGTGGGAACAAAGAGGAAGCAGGGAACTACAGACCAGTCAGCCTCACCTCGGCAGTGGGAAGATCATGGAAGCACTACTGAAGGAGAGATTGGTGGAACATCTGGTTGTCAATGGACTACAGGACCCAAGGCAGCATGGTTTCACCAGGGGAGGTCATGTCAGACCAACCTCGTTGAATTTTTGACTGGGTGACTAGGGAGGTGGATCAGGGAGGGCAGTGGACATGGCCTATCTGGACTTCAGCAAGGCCTTTGACACTGTGCCACATAGAAGACTATTACACAAACTGGGGAATATGGGTGTGGGCAGGACAGTAGTGTGGGGGTAGGTAACTCGCTGGGTGTCAGGACACAGAGGGTGGTGGTAAATGGCTGTCACTCCACAGAGGGAAGAGTGACCAGTGGGGTACCACAGGGATCAGTGCTGGGACCGGTCCTATTCAACATCTTCATCAGTGACATTGCAGGACCTAGAAGGCAGAATTTCACTGTTCGCTGATGACACAAAGCTCTGTAACAGAGTAGACACACCAGAGGGTGTAGACAGAATGAGAAGCGACCTGCAGAAACCTGAAGAATGGTCAGGGGTTTGGCAGTTGAAATTCAATGCAAAGAAGTGCAAGATAATGCATATGGGGCACAAAAACCCTGGCACAATATATCAGTTGGGGGGTGAGGATATAGCATGCACCAAGCAGGAAAGGGATCTTGGGGTTGTCATCTGTGATGACCTCAAGGTAAAGAAACAGTGTGACAAGGTAGCAGGTAAAGCAAATAGGATGCTGGGATGTATATGCAGGGCATCACCAGCAGGAAAAGGGAGGTCATAATTCCTCTATACAAGACACTAGTGAGGCCCCACCTGGAGTACAGTGTACAGTTCTGGAGACCATACCTACGTGGGACATAGGCAGGGTAGAAGAAGGTTCAGAGGAGGGCAACAAAGATGGTGCATGGATTGCATCACAAGTCCTATGAAGACAGGTTGAAGGAACTGAACATGTACTCCCTGGAGGAGAGAAGGAGAGAGGGATATGATAGAGACATACAAGTATCTTACAGGAGGAACAGGGTGCAGGAAAACACTATTTTAAGCGAAAAAGATGTTCCAGGACAAGAGGGCATGGGATGAAGTTGGAGGGAGGATGATTCAGAGGAAACATGAGAAAGAATTTCTTCACAGAACGGGTGGTGGACAAGCGGAACACCCTGCCAGAGGAAGTGGTGGTGGCTGAAACTATCACGGGATTTAAGAATGCATGGGATAGACGTAAAGGAATTCTGGAGGTCAGGGGTAAGGGGAAACAGACTTCTAGGAAAACAAACTGAACTTACAAGCTCAAATGGGCAGACTGGGTGGGCCATAGGCCCTTATCTGCCGACACTGTCTATGTATCTATGTATCTATGTCTACAGGACCCATGGCAGCATGGCTTTATGGGAGGGAGGTCATGCCAGACTAACCTCAGTGAGTTCTTCGACTGGGTAACCAAAGAGGTGGATCTGGGATGGGCAGTGGATGCGAACTACCTGAATTTCAGCAAGGCCTTTGATACCGTGCTGCATAGAAGGCTGTTAAACAAGCTGGGGAGCATGGGGGTAGGAAAGAAGGTAGTGAAGTGGGTGGAAAATTGGCTGGTTAATAGGATCCAGAGGGTGGTGGTAAATGGCATTCACTCTACAGAGGGTAAAGTACCAGTGGGGTAACACAGGGACCAGTGCTGGGTCCAGCCCTCTTCCGTGCCCTTTTCAGTGATATTACAGAGGGTCTGGAAGGGAAAATCTGCCTGTTCACTGATGACACTAAGCTCTGCAACAGGACGGACACACCAAGAGGAGTGGATAGGATGAGGGGAGATCTACAGAAGCTGAAGGATTGGTCAAGGGATTGGCAGCTGGGTTTCAACACAAAAAGTGCAAGATAATGCACATAAGGCACAAACACCCAGGAGCTACACATCAACTGGGGGGTGGGAGGGGGGAGAAATATCATGCTGTAAGCAAGAAAGAGACCTGGTTAGAGGAGGCAGGTAACCACAGGTCTTTCCCATTGCACCGAGTCTGGATCTAATTTGGAGGTTTGTAAAAAAAGTGACAGGCTTGTAGGCCAAAGTGTTTTGAGAGTTGCTGATATGACATAAATGTTCCATCTTTGTATAGATCAGCTAATAAGTAGAGGCCTTTTGTATGCTAGGAGCTTAAAACAGTTTGAACTGGGTCTGGGATCAGGTTATCCTCCCAAAGAGCATACTCTATTGAGGCCTCGGGTGATGGAGAAGAATGGTGGTTCATAATTTTATGGGCGGCCAGCCATGCCTGTGCTGAAGCCTACGTAAATGGATTTTTGACCTGTTTAACTGCCTTTTTCACTAGGACTGCTGCAAATAGGGAATTGTATAGGGTAATAATGGTATCTGCCCCTTCCAGTTCTACCCAGGCTTTATTATCTATACATAGCCTAATTGAGGCTTCATTGACACTCCACAAACTGATTATATGTTTCTGACAACGCTCGACATAATATAGTATCCAAGACCTCTGACCCCCTTCAAATGGTTTATATTTCCCCTTTTGCTCCAGTAGCTAGCTCCCATGTCTAATTTACTCTCCTTATAATATCACCATACCCTTTCAGAGTTTTTGCATCTGTTATACAGAAGCATAGATACATAGAATTTGATGGCAGATAAGGACTTCTTGGCACACCCTGTATGCCCATTTTTTCCATTCCTGTAGTGTCACCACATACCCTACTTCATCTCTGTCTCCCCCGCCCCTTTCTTTCCATCAAGATTCCCTTATGTATATCCCATGCATTCTTGAACTCCACCACTGTTTTCACTCCCACCACCCCTGCTGCATGACTTTTCCAGGTATCTACCACTCTTTCTATGAAACGTCCTTCCTCACATCTCTTCTGAATTTACCCCCTCCTTTAGCTTCATTGCATGTCCCCTTGCTCTTGTGCATTATCTTTTCTGAAAAATACTCCCCTCCTGTACCTTATTTAGTCCAATTAGGTATTTAAAGTCTCTATCATATATCCTCTCAACCTTCTCTGTTCCACGGTGTACATATTTAAGTCATTTAGTCTCTCTTCATGGGGCTTCTGATGCAGATTCTGCACCATTTTAGTTGCCTCCTCTGGACAGCCTCCACTCTATGTTCTTCTGGAGATGAGATCTTCAGAACTGGACACAGTACGCTAGGTTGGGTCTTGCCAGCGATCCATACAGAGGCAATACCATATCCCTCCTTCTATTGGTGATACCCCTCACTATGCATCCCAGCATCTCAGTTGCCCTCCCTACTGCCTTGTCGCACTGCCTGTTCATCTTTAGGTCATCCAATAGGATTACCCCCTGGTCTCTTTCCTGCTTGGTGGTCATCAATACCACTTCACCTATTTTGTACTCCGCCCCTGGCTTTTTGTGCCCTAAGTGCATTATTTTGTACTTTTTCACATTGAAACCCAGTTGACATAGCCTTGACCACTCCTCTAGTATTCTCATGTCTCTGCTCATCCTTTCCACTCCCCCCCCCAGAGAGTCCACCCTATTGCAGATTTTAGTATCAGAGGCAGACCTTCCTTTCAATCCTCTGCAATGTCACTTATAAAAATATTAATGAGGACCGGTCCCAGCACTGGTACTTGAGGCACCCACTTGTCACCCTCCCTTCCTTGGAGTGAACTCCCTTTACCACCACCCTCTGTCGCCTATCCCCTAACCAATTTCTTATCCGGTTTACTACCATTAGACCCGTTCCTAAGCTACCAGCTTGCTTACTAGTCTCCTGTGTGGAACAGTGTTGAATGCTTTACTGAAGTCTAGGTAGGCCACATCCACTGCTCCACCCTGATCTAGTTCCTTGGTCATCCAGTCAAAGAACTCTATCAAATTTAATTGACATGACCTCCCTCCTGTAAAATTATGCTGCCTTGGGTCTTGTAACCCACTGGATTCAAGATATTTCACAATCCTTTCCTTCAGCAGTGATTCCATTAACTTTCCCACCACTGATGTCAGGCTGACTGGCCTATAATTGCCAGCCTCCTCCCTGCTAGTTCAAGTTCAAGTTTATTGCAGAAAAACTCCATTGAGCAAGCTCATTCACAAGGAGGTCCTGAGACATGTACACTAATAAAAAAAAAAATTACATACAAATGAAAATACTTGATGAGTGCTATAACATGTATTCATGATTACGCTTAGTACAGCAACATATTACATAAAAGGAGACAACATCAGATGACAAAGATAGTGAGGAGACATATGGTGCATAATATGGATCACTTTAGGGTAACATACCATCAGTACAAGACATATTGTTGATGATTGCAATAAATAAATTTTAGTATATTGAGCAATGAATAGGGAATAAGCAGGGGTGTAGCCAGGAATTTTAAACTTGTACTCAAAACTGATGCACTGTTGCCCCCCTTTATGTAAACATAAACCAAAATATGCACTCATTGCACTGCCAACCTGTGCCAACAATAGGCCCACTCCTCTTTGTTTGCCATGTCTGAAATCAAGTAATCAGTTTCTTCCTATAATCCTCCTTCCTTTGTTTTTCTGCCTGCCTGGTAAGTTGTTCTTGTTTGTGTATTTGGCTGGTGGTATTAGTGCCCCATAGTGAGCAACAAAGGCAAAAGATCTCAGTGTGACACAGACACAGTGAGACTCACAATGCCCTTGCTTTCCTCTTTTTGTTGCCCCTGCCTGATTTGTTGCCCCACCTGATTTTTTTTTACTGTACTCTGCTGAGTACAGTGTGTATGCCTGCCGACACCCCTGGGAATAAGGATAATAAAATAACAACGCTTGGATGAGTGAAAGAAGTAATATATACGTAAAGAGAGCCAAGAATGGGAATGGGGAAGGGGGCAGGTGTGGATGCTTTCAATAATGGTTACAGCTTGAAGTCAGAAGCTATAAGAGTGTAACTGTGTCACGGATAAATGATAGAGTGAACAAAAGTAAGCTGCATGCATAAGAACAACAATAATCTTACACGTAGATGTATAAGGCACACATGAGGATGGGAAGGTGCTTAATAACAGTTGCAGATATCTTTTATCTTGGCTGCACTTAGCACTTTGTAGAAGTTTATTGAAATTATACTAGTTAGTTTCAGCTTGGTTTGGAGTTGGTTCCAAATAGAGGGTAGAGCATGTGCAATAGCACGTTTACCAAAGGAAGTCCATGTCCCAGGTATGTCCAGCAGAATGAAGTCAGATTTCCTTGGAGAGTATGCACTGTGAGAAATGGAGATGAGAGATGATAGGTAACTCAGTAGTTTGTGCAAGAGCAACTTAAGGGTCCAGAGACCAGCATGGAGCAAGCATCTAGTGGTGAGAGATGTCCAGCCGACAGCTGCATACAGGTCACAGTGGTGCAAACGGTAAGGGGGAGTTGGTAATAAACCATAACGCATGGTGGTAGAGGATGTCCAGTTTGCTTAGGTTAGCAAGAGTAGTGGAAGAGTAAATTACATTGCCATAGTCAAGCAGGGGAAGAAAAGTAGCCTGAACAAGCCTATTTCAAATCTCGAGGGGGAAGAGTAGCCTATTTCTAAAGAAGAATCCTAACCTGGCTTTGAGCCTCCTGGATAAGTCCTCAATATGGTCATTAAAAGAGAGCTTATTGTTAATCCAGATACCCAGATATTTATATTTGGAAACGACTTCCAATGGTTTGCTTAATGTGGTAACAATAAAGTCTTTAGGCGGGGTATTGGAGGTGCCTGTGGAGGTACTATGAGAGAATAGCATGGCTTTGGTTTTCTTGGAATTAAGCAGAAGCTTTGCCTTTATTAGGTTAATTTCAAGTTGGGCAAAGTCCGCTTGAAGCACCCCCTTAACTTCGGATAACGTTGTGGCAGAGGTATACAGCACAGTGTTATCCGCAAAAAAATGCAGATTAGATGTAGTTATGTTGGAATCAAGGTCATTAATGTACAATGAAAACAAGATAGGGCCTAGAATGGAGCCTTGGGGGAATCCTCTGACAACTGGCAAAGAGGTAGAGAAGGAGCCATCGGCTTTTACTTTCTGGGATCTCCCTGATAGATAACTGGAGAACCACTGGGAAGTGAAGGACGTGGCACCCAAATTAATGAGGCAATTGACTAGCAAGTTGTGGTCAACAGTATCAAAAGCTTTACTAAGATCCAAGAAGACTGCTCCAGTTATCTTCTTATCATCTATAGCAGAGATCCAATCATTAGTTTCTTTCACCTTGGCAGAAATTGTGCTATGGTTTGCGCGAAAGCCAGATTGGGCTGGGTTAATGAGAGAAAAAGTTTCCAAGTGCGTTTTTAATTGGTTATGGATATGTTTTTCAAAAACTTTAGAGAGGATAGGCAAGATGGAGATAGGCCTGTAGTTATTCACATCACAAGGGTCACCAGATTTAAACAGGGGGAGGATATGTGCGGATTTCCAACAGGACGGCACAGTAGCAGATATTATAGATAGATTAAAGATATGAAGAATGGGGCAGAGAGATGGGCATATCCTAATCTTAGGAAGAAGGGTTCTAGGTCATCATCCTCTGCACTTTTTTTAATGTCCAAATTAAGTAGAGAGTCTTCAACTTCTTTATAGTTTAGCTCACGCAGTTGAAATGGGTAAGATGCGGTACTAGATATTGAGGGAGGGCTTGGTTGTCTCGCCACAATGCTGGCTTAAGGTGATGAATCAAAAGCTAGTCCAGCTGTGGCAATGTGGGAGTTAAGTTCTTCGAGGATTAGAGACTTGTTTTTCAGCACCCTACCATAAGGGACTATCTTAGGTGGAATGGAAGGGGCAGTAGGCCGCCCTTCTATAGATTTAAGTGTCCTCCGTATTTTATATGGGTTCCCTTGTGCTTGTTCAAGGGTAGAGATGTAGAAGTTAGCTTTGGCAGAACGAATGCTTTTCACACAGGTATTCCTAGCTGTTCTGAAAGCCTGCCAATCTGATGGTTTCTTGGTATGTCTTGCTGTCTTGCTTTTGCCCAGAGCTTATCCTGGTTTGTGAGAGCTGCCTTAAGCTCAGGGGTAAACCAGGGGTGAGAGTTGTTTCATACCCTAACTTTAATTAATTTAATTTAAGCATGTTTATTTAACAGCCTAGCAAGGCTGACATTAAGGACGGAGACTGCCTCATTGACATCTTTGGCAAGGTAGAGATCTTGCCATCTGACCCTGGCTAGATCCGAAAGGAAGTTTGCTGCAACGAACTTGCGAGAGGACCGTTTTGATATAAACAGAGGCTGTGATCTGACCTTAATATGAGATCTTATACAAACAACAATCCCGTGGTTGCTCATGTCATTATGGAGCACAGCTGAATGCGAAATTTTATGTGGGTGGGTGGTTAATATCACATCTAGAATGGAGCTATTAGCAGTGTTTAGGGCATTGTTCCTTGTAGGTTTGTTAACTAATTGCTCTAGGCCAAGCTCATCACAGAGGGATTTAAGGCATTGAGATTTAGGGTTAGCCAATCCATATTGAGATCCCCTAAGAATATTGTTTCTGTTTTTGCATCTGAGATTAGGGATTTCGGTGTATTAAGGACTTCATCGCCTGCAGACGGGGGCCTATAGCCACCTATAATGGTAATGCATTCTGAAGAAGGGAGATGAAGCTTCATTGACACAATCTCGAATTCCTTGGGTGAAGATTTGCAGCTGATATTAGTGACTGAGTACTTGATTTTGGCGTAGACGACTACCCCCCAAGAGCCCCGTCTGCCCTAAATTGTTTGTATCCCTGGAGGGAGATTTGTTGGTCGGTATTAGCCTTTTTTAACCAAGACTCCGTAATAATGATAAGGTCCGGGTTGGTCTGCGCAACCCATGCTTGTAATTGGTCAAATTTTTTGGTCAAGTTTAGAATATTGACCAACATCATCTTAAGTCCTGGGCCTCTGCAAAATCTGAAGGAGAGGTCAGTTGCAGAGGGGGGCCAGGGTTTATCTCCACATTACCTGAACAAAGAAGGAGCAATAACAGCATTTTCGTTAAGGAACTTTTTAGGAAGGAGACTGCTTTTTTCCTTTCTGACCGCCCATAATGTGTGTTGCAGAAGAGAGTTCCACTAAAGTGACAGTTTAAAGTAATCATTGTGAGTGCCCGTAAAGTCATAGGTGAAGGTAGTAGTAAGGGGATGATAGCATAAGGGGAGGTATAGGCCAGATGAGGGGGAGTTGCAGCAACAAGGGAGGTACAGTGGGCCATGGCCACATAGGATATTGATACAGTGTATTCTAGGGCTGAATTAAATTGTGATGCTTCGTGGGGTGCTGTATCATAGGGCACGCTGTGGTCTAGGAGCAATAGTATAACAGTGAGGCAAGCCATGATGCCAAGGAATGAGATATATAGAAGAAGAATCAGCATTTATATAGCGCTTTTCATACATCCAAAGCACTTTACAAGCAATGCTAGACTGGTAGTGAAGTGACTGAATGTGTGGTGGCTGCCATATTGCACATCATCACCCACACACAGCCTGGATAATTGCATGAACCGGTTTTATGGGAAGGGGAATGTTGGCCAGGACACCAGGAATGTTCCCTACTCTTTGCAAAGAGTGCCCTGGGTTCTTTTACTTCCACCTGGACACCCATCAGGACAACACCAGGATGGGAAGAAGAGACCTCGGTTTAACGTCTCATCCGAAGGACGGCACACCCCAGCAGTACAGCACCCCCCAATACTACACTCGGATGCCAGCAATTTTTAGGTGCAAGTCCAATCCCAGTGTGGGACGAGAACCCACGACCTTCTGGTCCAGAGGCGGATGTACTACCAACTGAGCCACGCTGACACTATAGGTTAGAATGGTCTGGTACCTTACACTGTGGGAGAAACAGACCCACCTACAGCCACTCACTTAGCCCGAGGAGGAATTACGATCAGAGGGGAAAAGTAAAAGAATAAGATGGATTGGTGGCTAGGTGCTGTGCTGGTGCTTCCACAAGGATCAAGGATCAAGATTATTGGCTACACTCAGCTACCAATGTCTGGGTTAACACGAATAAAGCCAATACTACAACACTGAGACTACATTTGTCCTCCTCCAGTCCTCTGGAACTACTCCTGTTTCCAGTGAGCTGTTAAATAGAACTGTCAAATGTACAGCTAGTATTTCCCTGAACTCCCTCAACACCTTTGGATGCATCCCATCTGACCCCAATAACTTTGTCCCCCTTCAGATTAGCAAGTCCCATCAGGACTCTCTTCTCCAAAAAAGAACTAGTGTCTGCCTAGCTCCCTTCAAAGCTTTTGTTACTTTTCGTGGCCACTCCAATGCTCCTTCCTCTGTAAACACTGACAAAAGTATTTGCTCTGGATGTCTGCCTTTTCCTGCTCCCTCTCTGCACAGTACCCCCCCTTTCCCTTTTTAGCCTTACAATCCTACCTCTGTGCTTCCTCTTTTCACTTACATATCTAAAAAATGTCTTGTCCCCTTTCATTACCTCCTGGGCTATTCTCTCTTCAGTTTGAGAGTTTGCATTCCTTACTGCTTTCCCTGCTTCCCTTTTTTTACCCTGATACACCTCCATATCCTCCCTACTCTGAGCCTCCTTATACCTTCTAAATGCTACCCATTTACAGTAGCTTTTACCTTTTCAGCCACCTCTTTCGAGAACCATAGCAGTCTCTTTTTCCTCTTGCTTTTGTTCACTTGTTTGATGCAGAGGTTTATTGCCTTTACTAGGTTCTCTTTTATCATCACCAGCTGTTACTCCATTCCACCCAGGTCACCCACCCCTGCTAGGTCATCCCTGAGGCATTCACTAGCAATTGTTAAAAATCCCTTCCCTTGAGAATACTTTTTGATGTTACATGCTGGATTCATACAGCGGGTCTATTAGGGGGGTGCTAGCACCCATTTCTGATGAAAATTACACAGCATCACACCAAGATGTTTTATTCATTCATTGTGGGTATGACCAGAGAGCAGTTACATTTGAAAACTTCAAACTCCCATATCTCAATTAAGGAATGAAATACAAGGAAAGGAAAAAAAAATATTTATTAATGTTTTGTCAGACATACAATATTATTTAAAAAAAAGTCTGATGAATCTCTTTCCTCTGAAAAGTACAGTACTGTTCCTTTAAAACCTGTTCGTGTGACAGGATGCAACTATTCTTGCTAGGAGTAACAGAAAAACTAACATAACTTGCCCTGGGGAGTGTACAAATTGGTCCAGTTAATTCTCAGTATACATTATACTTTTTTTTTCTTTAATTTATACTTTTTGCACCCAGTCTGACCCCTCCCTCCCCCGGATGGACCTAGCCCCGTCTGCCGTCATCCCAGTCGCTTACCCTCAGATGCTTTTAACCCCACAAGCTTGCCTCCTTGTGGTGTGGACTAGTTGAGGTTGAGCCTGTCCTCTGCCTTCCTGTAGTGCAGCAGAGGCAGAGGTTCCCTGGGTGTCCCAAAGCAGACAGTGGCTTGGGTCGGGGCCCAAATGTGCTGGACGTTCATGGTGCATGGGCCATTTTTCCCTCAAGCCTCACCTACAGGACATCGGCATGCTAGGAGGCCCAAGGGTTAGCATGCTATGGGTGCTTCCACATGCCTCAGTTGATGTCTCTCACACATCCTTTACTCAACTGCACTGCCACCTGTGGTCACCCAGATGGCAGTCTTGCAGTGGTAGCAGCAACTCTCCCTCTCTGGAGGAAGAGGAAGAGAACATCCTCTGGAATACTTGATCTTCCTCCCCACCAGCCAGACCTTGGCATCCCAAGCTTGTTCCCGAAGTCATGCTGCCAATATCTTGAGTGGTAGTACTACTGCTGTGCTGATAGTCCTGCTACATTATACTTTTAACTTGGGTTCAGATTTATAATTCACAGATGGGAAGGACACAAATGCCATACCGGATTAAATACAGAGTGCCTACAATCCAGGAGTGGGTACAGAGGACATGAACTATACATTTCAGAACCCTGAAGCAGCCTTCAGGGAAAAACAAGCAAAAAGAGCACAAACAGGATTTCCATTTCTTAAGTAATTTAGAGGCAAAGACATTAGTGGCCCTAATTCTTCATCACTTGCCCAGACCATACTACAGATGTATAAACAGTGGTTTATTATAATAATCCAGAGGATAGAACATACACATTTTCATGAAAGGAAACTGTTGAACTAAGTCTATTTTTTTTTCTTTTTTTTGCTGAAAGCATATATTAATCAATTTATACAAGTAAGAAAATGTAGTTAAATGTGTAATGTATAAAAACTATGCAATCTTATCAGCTCAGACTTTAGCATACATATATATGTAAAAGGTCCTATCAATCAAATAAAAATATTTTCTTATGGAAAAAATCTTTTGTTCCATTTGTGGCACACATGCAGGTACAGCACCCCTTTTTACAGTATGTGCTCTTGATGGAAGGTACCTGGTCTGTCATGCAGTATTGAAAACAGGCAGTTGTGCCTAGCAGGCCTTACCCGGTTAACAAGAACAAATAAAAGTAATTAATGCTTTAATTTTCCAAGCATTAATTATATCAGTAACATAGACTATTAAATGTCAGTCCCTTTAACCTCAGTGTTAAACCAAATCACAGTAATATACTGTTTATATTTGTCTGTAAGCTCTGGTATCGCAAACTGACAAAAAAGTACTTCTTAGATTATGTCTGTTAAGCCAAAGTGCTACTGCAAAGAATTCATTAAAATGTTTTAAGTGAGGTTACGTATAAAAGAAAATATTTATGCAGAGTTTTTCATGTGGGCATAATGAGATGTCATTATTATACATTATTTTGTGGCAGAGCCTTAAAATCTCATTGAAAGGTTGACTGTATTTCTTTCATTATTCCCTAGGCCCATAATAGGTTTTGTTATTCATTTCATGATGTTTTGTTGTCTTTTTATTTTTCTATAAAATGATTCAAGGAGATAAATAGCTTAATTAGTGCACCAATTAACTACTGAAAATTGGAAAACTAACAGCCTCTCCTGGAAAATCATGTTTACTAATCAAATTGGAAAATGCCTTTCTCATGATTCTCAAATTATTTCAAATGATCTGTGGATCCTCTCCTGTTTCATAGAAAAACAGAAAGTTAAAAGAGCACATGCTATCAAATGGAAAAATGGAAAAATAGAAAAATATCACATTTAGATAAATTTTAGCTTACATTTCACAAACTGTTTGGGTTGGATTTTCAAATGTGCATTGGAGATTTGTGGCACCATCATCCTGCGTCCTAATGCCTGCATCAATATGTTAGTCCATCTTAGATGCAGTCTAACTATTCCTTCTGTGTGACTTGCGGTTGGGCTTCATTTAGCCACTAAGCAGGTAAAGCTTCATTAAGCCACTGACATCTTTTTCTCTGGTTTTCTCCCTACTCCTTGCCATACGGCATCATGTGTGTGCATGGAAGCACACATGCCTGATGTCCCACTGGCACTTTCCCATCTTTTTGCTGCCTTTGATGCACTGCCACCAGGCCTTCACCTAGTGGCAGTCTATGGCTGAGCCACATGCCACCCACCCCTGGTGAGGAGATCAGTTCCTCAGACATTCGATCCTTTCCCACCTCAGGTGACTCACAGTGACTCGAGCCTGTTCCTAAACCCATGTCACCGGCATGGCAGGAGGTAAGGCACTGGCTCCTCAGTTCCCCATGCACCTGGGCCAGCTTTTGATATTTAATTTCAAATGCCAAACCTTTGACCACCTCTCTAGCCTTCACAAGTTTCTCTGCATCTCCCTAACCCTCTCCTCACTGTTTACCCTGCACCACAGTATAGTGTCATCTGTGAGGAGACATGTATTGCCCTCGATTTCTTCTTCGGTGTCACTGATGAACATATTAAAAAGGACTGGACCCAAGATTAATACTTGTGGCACCTCACTGGTGACCTCCCTTTCTAATGATTTGACTCTGTTCACCATAAGCCTCTGCTTTCTCCCTTTCAACCTTTTTCTTGCCCATCCAACTGTATTCTTCACTGCACCACATCCTATAGCTTCTTCAGCAGCCTTATGTGAGGAACCAAGTCAAAAGTCTTGCTGAATTCGAAGTAGAGTAAATCCACAGCATGGCTCTTATGCATTATCCTCATTACCCAGTCAAAGAATACTGTCAGGTTGGTCTGACAAGACCTCCCTGCCGAAAACCTGTGCTGCTCACTATCCTGAGGTTCATTGCTCACCAGGTAATCCACAAAGTCCATCAGTTTTTCTATAATAGAGGTAAGACAAACAGATCTGTATTCACCTGGTTGCTCCTTGTCCCCCCACCATGGAATGGGACTATGTACTTTCTCTCCTGTTGTTTGGAACTACCCCTGCCTAAACTGAGCCTGAATTGAGCTACTGAATAGCCCTAGCAGGGATTTAATTAGTTCTAATGCCAGTGCCACCTGTACTGTGAAATCTAAGACTTTTGCACTGGCACTCTTGGGCACCCTTGGCTGCATCCCATCTGGCTGCAGGGCCTTACATAGAACTATAGAATTTGTCTGCAGAAAAGGATCATTTGGCCCACCCTGTCTGCCCAGATGTTCCCTGCCTAAGCTGTCTGCATAGACCTTCAGGTCTCCAGTGACCCGTCTTCCTCCCTTTCTGTTTTCTAATACACCGCTATGTCTATCCCACACATGCCTAAAGCCCACCACTGTTTTTGCCTCCACCACTTTTGGTGGCAGTCTGTTCCAAGTGTCTACCACCCTTTCACTGAAGAAATATTTCCAGCTTCATTGCATGCCCCTTGGTCATGGTGCTTCTTCTTATTTTAAAAAGACTTCACACTTGCACCGTGTTTACCCCTATGAGGTACTTGTAGGTGTCTTTCAAGTCATCTGACACTTGTCATTCTTCCAGGGTGTACATATTGAGATCCTCAGGCTCTCCTCATAGTGCTTCTCATGCAACTCCAGCACTATTTTGGCTGCCCTCCTCTAGATGGAATCCACCCTATGATAGAAATTAAGGGGAAGGCAAACAGGAGTATTAAAAAGAGAGGGGGGGAGATGGAGGGCAAAAAGGAAAAAAATTGGGGTAACAAGCAAAGTGCTAACAAACTCTGGAAGGCCATCTGTGCAAATGCTAGAAGTCGATGAGATAAGATTCTTGCTCTAGAGGCCATCGTGGTAGAGGCTGAGCAGGATACTGTCACCATGACTGAGTCATGGTTCACTGAAAATCAGTCATGACTGGAACATGGTCATACCAGGCTATACTCTGTTCAAAAAGGACAGAATGGGAAGGAAAGGAGGTGGTGTTGTGCTTTATGTGAGAGAAAGCATAAAAGCAATGATAACACAGTTAATAGGGGGTGCAGAGGTACTGTGGGTCATCTTGGAGATGGGGAAAGGAACCACAGTTTCTACTGGTGTGATCAACAGACCTCCAGCACAGAGGGAGGATTTGGAAAGGTACATACTTGACACCATTAGCACGATGGCAAAAATGGAGAGGTGCTGCTGCTAAGAGATTTCAATCTTCCAGATGTAGATTGGAGCGTCCCAGCTGCAGCTTGAGCTAGAAGCAGAGACATCCTGGACTCCCTGCAGGAGGGTTTTTTTCAGGCAGATGGTCAGTGAGCCCATTCATGGTGGGGCAGCACTGTACCTGGTACTGAGTAACAGGGACATTGTTGAAGACGTCAAGGTGGGAGGCCACCTGGGGACCAGTGATCACTGTACAGTGTGGTGCAATGTAAGGATGGCTTCAGAATTGAACCACACAAGGGACAGGGTACTGGACTTCAGAAGGGCAGATTTGTAAAGATGAGTGAATGCCTCAGGAATGACCTAGGTGGGGTAGAGGAACACTGGTCAAAACTGAAAGGGGCATCATGATGGCAATACACCTTTGCATCAAGCAAGTGAGCAAAAGCAAGAGGACAAAGAGACTGCTATGGTTCTCAAAAGAGGTGGCTGAAAAGGTAAAGGCTAAAAGAGTAGCATTCAGAAGGTACATGGAGATGCAGAAGGAGAAGGATAGGGAAGTGTATCAGAAGAGACAAAGGGAAGCAGCGAAAGCAATAAGGAGCACGAAGGTGCACATTGAAGGGAGAATAGCCCTGGCAGTAACAAAAGAGGACAAGATATTTTTTCAGGAATGTAAGTGAAAAGAGGAAGAGCATGGGAGGGATTGTATGGTTAAAAAGGGAAGGGGTGACTGTGTACAGGGGGACCAAAAATAACAGATTGCACTGGGAAATGTCTGGTTCTCTTAATCTTTAACCCATTGAAGGTGCATATGATATGCATAAAAAAACAGTTTGTGGATTGTATCTACTTTGAATAAAAGTCGTCCACTTGTTCTACTGTAGCTTACTGTGTCTTTTTTATTTATTTCCAAATGACCCCAACATTTCACCCAAATTTTTAGGGTTTAATCACAGAGAATTATTTTCAGGTTTCTAAAAAAACAAAATAATATGAACATTACCATTGCCCACTAATTTGTGCATTTCCTTTGAAACTTAAAAACCTTGCATGATCATTTTGTTGCTGTCTGTACCGTTTTAATACAGCACCATCCTACTTATTTGATGAGGTTCCTTTTATATCTGATTATAGTGTGTGTTTACAGGCTGTAAAAAAACAGATATTGAATCTATTCACATAACATATTTTATTATTAATGCACTACTTAGGCTTCCTTCCCTGTAGCCTAGTCTCCAAAAATATGTTACTCTTCCTTCTCATAATAATAAAAGTGTTTACATTCAGTAACTCAATTTTTTTTAAACTTAATATGATTTATGCAATAGGCATGGACATAAATCCTATGTGATAAATCTGAGCTACTACAGTATGAGATAAATTCAAAATGCTACATTTATACACATAGTAGACGCATCATCACAGATTTATATACATAGACCCGGATAATCAGAAGGGTTGCGCCCTGGTGCGATATTCAAATGGGGATTGAGCCTGGCACAAATCCCGATGTGCTGGAGTGCATCAGTAATATATGTGGCGCAGGTGAGGGGGGCATGCCCATGCATACTCTGCACATCCCGATATTCAGCCTGGGATGTGCTGAGCCCATGCATGTGCAACCCCTACTTGCGCCACACACAGGTGAGCCAAAAAAAAAGGTACAACAGCTGGCCACCCACAGGTAAGCTGCCATATTACAGGGTGCAACATGGCAGCTGCCACCTGTGGGTGGCCACCCAAGCTCCGGCTGCACCTTCTGGTGGTGCCCCCGCATGCCAGATCGCGGGCATATGTATACAAATATTAGTCCTAAATCCCTGGTGGTCCAGTGGACCACTTCACACCCAATCGCGGGCTTAGGTATAAACATTAATTGTCCAATATCCCTGGTGGTCCAGTGGACTGCTCGCAGCCCGATCATGGGCTTAAGTATAAAACACAATTGTCCAATATCCCTGGTGGTCCAATGGACTGCTCACAGCCCAATCGCAGGCTTAAGTATGAAAATATATCATCCAATATCCCTGGTGGTCCAGCGGTATCCCCCTTCCCACCCGTCCACTGAGCCCCACCTCCCCGCTCCCCACCCCGGGTCAGCGGCGGATGGCAGCACCCCACCCACCTGCCACCCTGCTGACCACCGACTGACAGCATACGGTAGGGCTGTACGCCCATTGGTCCACAGCATGCAGCCCATATCGTACTACACAGTCCAGATATGTGAATGGATCTGGGGGGGGGACTTAATGATGCTCTTTAAGATAATAAATGACCAAGATCTAGTACAGGAAATGGGAATAGAAATGCAGGAGAAGCCAGGTGGCTTGAGGAGCCATAAAAGGCAGATTAAAATTGATATGGTTAAAAGGAATAGCGAGTATTACTCATTTCTTAACAGGTCTTGTAGGATCTGAGATACATTACCTGATAAAATTGTGAATAGTTATTCTAATGAAATGTTCAAAAAACATATTGATATGTGGTTTCTATCTCAGGAGAAATAGTGGTCCCACTGCAGTGGGGATCAATATCATGGGCCAGATAGCCTTCTTTCGCTCTATACCCAGAATGAACCCAGTATGAAAAGAAGCAGGTATACTGAATAAACAGTTCTGCTCAGTCTTCACAGTAGAGGGAGAGGGAGATAGACCACATAGAAGCATCAGGAACACTGGGAGGAGGGAGGTGTGGACATATGACCATTTGCAGAGGAAAGAGTACTAAGAGGACTTGCAAATCTGAAAGTGCATAAGGCTATGGGGCCTTAAGGGGTACTTTCAAGGGTGCTGAAGGAGCTTATGGAGGTACTGGCTGCACCTTTGACAGCCGCATTCAACTACTCAGTGGAAACAGGAGTGATTCCAGAGCACTGACGGAGGGCATCTGTAGTCCTGCTTCATAAAACCAGTAGCAGGGATGAGGCTGGCAACTACAGGCCATTCAGTCTAATGTTAGTGGTGGGGAAGATAATGGAAACACTATTGAAAGAAAGGCTAGTGGAGTGTCTTGAATCCAGTGGATTGCAAGACCCAGGGCAGCATGGATTCACAGGAAGAGGTCATGTCAGAAAAACCTGCTCAATTTCTTCGACTGGGTGACCAGGGAAATTGATCAGGGTGGGGTGGGGACATGGCCTACTTGGACTTTAGCAAGGCCTTCAACATCCTACCACCACATCATTTTTTTTTACTTTCTATTTTTGTCCCCCAATTTTACCGCCAGCTGCTGAGACCTCCTCCCATGGACCAAAGCCCTTATACCTGTCGCAGGGGTCCTTCGGTGGTCTTACCCACTTCCCGCCATTGCTCGACTACCTGCCTCAGATACCCCAACCAAAACCCACAACTTATGCCCCACAGGAAGACCCTCTGGAACATCATATCACATAATAATCTAGTTTTAGACCCAAACACAGTACTAAGTCTTCCCTGGGTAAGTTCGCTAATGATTGTTTGGGGGCAACTAACCATTAAAAAATTATGGGAACTATTTTCCTTGATCTAAGTATTACCTTCAATACCGCTGTTCACTACATCATTTTAAGAAAGATGCATAGTATAGAAATTTGTTCAACATCCCTGTGATGGTTGTCCAACTATTTAACTTGGTGAGTCCAGCAAGTCAAAGCTGAAGGTCTCTTCTCTGCCTGTACTCCCCTTGTTTGAGGTGTACCCCAACAATAAGTCCTTGGCCTTTTACTTTTCATGTTGTAGTCAATGACCTGGGTATGAACATCCATAATGCCAGTCTGCATTTTTATGCAGCTGATACTGCTCTGTAGATCTCCAAGTCCTAATATGGTCATTGCAGGCTGTAACCCCCAAACTGTTTTTATTCCACTTCAGATTAATCTTTTTCTCTCCATGCTGCTTCCAAATGCCAGTAGAACCAAGGTAACATTCTTCTCCTCGAATAATACTTCTTCACTCTGTTCCTCAGCCCCCACTGTCACTACACTATTGAGAGATGCTCTTGAGGTAATAGACAAATATACTTTTCTTGGAGTATGGTTCGATAACAGATTGTTCTTTTCTGCTCACATTGAGACATTATGCAAAAACCCATGGGCAGACTTGATTTCTATTACAGAAATAACCACTGTTTTCCAGTAGATCCCCAGAAACGTCTAGTCCAAGTAACCTTTTTCCCGATCCTGGACCACTCAGATCTAATCTACAGTCCTTGTTTTATCACTTGCCTACCCATATTGGATGTTTTCTACCACAGGGAATTCAGGTTCATTACCAATTCAGCTCCAGGTTGCTTACCAATTCATCACATAGGACTCACCATTGCACATTGTATGTTTCAGTTGGTTGGTCCTCATTAGCTACTAAGAGATTAAAAATATGTACAAGTGGGCATACAAGTTGTTATTGAATGAACTGCCATGCTGCATCACTGACCTCTTCCGCAGATCCCATAGCAGCCGCACTCTAATCAAAAAATAACTTCATCCTCCTGGACACCCCAACGTATGCTGCACAGTTTAAAAAATGTCCAATCAGCTGTCATTGCCACAGCATGCAATGCACTGCATACCACTTTAAAACGTCATTCCCTGGTCAGTGATAGTGTTTTTAAAGCTCTCATGGAAAAGCTCTGTACTGAGGTCTGCTTATGTGGTTACATTATGTTTTTCTTACTTTTCTCCTCTAAACCTTTGGTTACTGTATGTGAGGCATTGCTCACATTAAGTAATCCTCATAACTTGTTTTTTGTGTGTGCGTTTTTTACTTCTAATTGTGCTTTATTGTTCCTTAATTGTCTCACTATATGCAATTACTTTATATTGCTTTACTACCTTATATCCTCCAAGTCATTGCTTTTTACTTTGGTATGCTCTCCTACCCAGGAACTCCTTGTAAATGAGCTTGCTCAGTGAAGCCCTATTCTGGTGAAATAAATAAATACAAATACATAGGATGCTTATAAGGAAACTTGGCAGTTTGCAGTGGTGGTAAACTGGGTATCAAACTGATTGATTGATAGGCAACAGAGGGTGGTGATAAACAGTACTCTCTCTGAGGGGATAGTGACAAGTGGGGTGCCTCAGGGCTTAATGCTGAGACTAATCCTCTTCAGTGTTTTCATAAGCAACATTGCAGAAGAGCTGGAAAGGAAGGTATGCCTTCCTGTTGATGACACCAATATTAGCAATAGGGCATATACTCTGGAGGGGGTTGAAAGAATGAGTAGGCACCTAAGGGAACTTGAGTAGTGGTTGAGGGTATGGCAGCTGTGTTTCAAAGAATAAAAAGTGCAAAATCATTTATATAGGGCACAGAAACTGAGGGGCAGTGTATAAAATTAAGGAAATAGGCACTGATGGTCACAAAGCAGGAAAGAGACTGTGGGGTTATCATATGTGATGACCTCAAGGTGATGTGACAGTAGCCGACCTGGTGGCACTGAGGGTTGAGGCACTGGACGCCACACCTTGTGCCACGCCGGTGACCCAGGTTTGGGAATGAGCACAGGTCACCCGGGATTGGCAGGGGAGGGAAGAGTTTGAGCATCTGGAGGACTGTTCTGTCTTCCCGGGGAGGGTTAGGGTACAACGTTTACTTAAGGAGCGACCTCTGGTGGTGGCTGGGGGTAGCCAAGCAGCAGTGTGGCATAAGCCTGGGGGTGGAGCCATGGCAGAACATTGCCATGACAAGCCGGGCTCCACAGGGGACAAGTAGGAAAAAAAACAGCCCAGAGATAGGCAACGGCATCTGGGCCAGGACCACACTCCAACTCCAGGCCTTCCTCCACTCTGGGGCCCACCCATGCAGTCCCGGGCTCTATACTATAGATAGAGCACCCTGGGTGGGTAGGGTGGCCCTTGTTCCAGGGGGGCTTAGATGTGGAGGTTGCATCGGGTCTGTACAGGGAGAGAGGTATGAGGTTTCAGGAAGGAGGTTGAGACCTGGACTACAGGATGTCTGAGAGAGTTCTCCAGTAAGTGGAACATAAAAATAGTTTGAAAAAAAAAAGTGGTGGGACAGTGCAACAAGGCAGTAGTCAGAGCCAGTGGGCTGCTCGGGATATACAGGAGAATGGGAATTACAAACAAAAGGAGAGGTAGTGTTGTCACTGTACCAGTCATTTGTGAGACCCCACATGGAGTACTGATCCAGTTCTGAAGACCACATTTCAGGGATGACAAAGACAGGGTAGAGGCTATGCAAACAAGGGCAACTAAAATGGTGCAGGGTTGTATCATAAGTTCTATGAAGAGAGACTGAGGGATCTCAATATGTATACCCTGGAAGAGAGGAAGGAGTGGCATGATTAAGACCTATAAGTACCGCATGGGCATGAACAAAGCACAGGAGGGGAGTATTTTTCAGACGAGTTTGTGCACCAGGACCAGAAGGCATGCAATAAAGTTGGAAGGCGGGAACTTAGGAGGGATGAGAGGAAGTGCTTCATCACTGAAAAAGTGGTGGATGCCTGGAACAGTCTTCCAGCAGAGGTGGTGGGAGTGAAAATGGAGGAGGGCTTCAAGGATGCATGGGATAGGCACATGGGAGTAAAAACTGAGGAAGACTTCAAGCATGCAGTGGATAGGCACAAAGGAATCTTAGTAGGAAATCAAGGAGGGGAGTAACCAGAGACAGAGTAAGGTTTTTGGTGACATCATAGGCAGGGACAAATTGGGCAGACTGGGTGGGCCAACCAATCTTTATCTGCCAACAAATGCTATGTTTCTATGTTTAAAAGAGCTATGTAATCACAATGGGGGGGCTAGTAGGTCTTCAGCAGTATTAAAGATTGGCTCACATTGCTCATTCAATGTCCGTGGCAGGGTTGGGTGGGGGTTTTGAACAAAGCTGGGGATGGGCTGTCGACATCCCATTCCTTTGTCTTTGAATGGGGCTGTTAGCAGCTCCAGGGACTTGCTCTTAGTGTTGTATTTCTTTGTTATGCTAGAGGATATTTTTGGCGCAGATAGGTGCTCCTAGTGCCCCCTTGATGATTCTGGGATGTCAAGTGGTGTTCTACTGCACAATGGATGGGCTTACCATGCCCCATGAATAGTTTGGGGGGGGTTCATGACACATGAAATGGGCTTCAGTGTTGCATTTATTTTTGGAATGGTGAAGCATTTTGCAATAGGAGGGATGTACTCTGTCACATCTCTTTAGAATGGATCAACGAAGTTCAGTTTCACAGGAATGGAATCCTGATGCCGCATTTACTATTTGGAGGTTGGCAGTGAATGCCAGTTGCTGTGTAGTTTGCTTACAAGACTGTAACTGTATCATATTGGTCTTGTGGAATGCAATTACCTGTAGTCATGTGAAAACACCTTATGAAAATGTTATTGAAAGTGCTAGCATTCATGCATGACAGCCAATCTTTTAAAACATTTCTAACTTTTTTATTTTAAACATTTCTATTTTTAAAACTAAAAAGTGCCACCTTTGTGGCAGAATCCAGAACAATTCAGGGGTGAAATCTTCACTGTTTTAATGTTTTTCTATTTTTCATTGGGGCAAGCATCTAAAAATAGATAATATTTCAGTTTCTGAGCCCTTCTAACTTTAAAAGTGTCCAAATTGTCCCACTTTTGTAAGATTTAGGCATCCTAGCGTGCAAGATATGAATGCCCATTTTCAGAGCCATCGGCTCAAAAGATGGTTAAATTATATTCTTAAAATAGTGATTTAGCATAGAAGTGCCTACTTAACTTTAATTTTAGGGGTCCTACGAATTTCAGCTTTAAAGTTTCATTGCACAATGTGGGACTGCACAAACATCAGTTTCACATACATAAACAGACTTGTAAGCTACTGTCAGGAGGTCTAAACCTCACTCTCAGGTTCTTGGCAATAAAGGGAATGCAAGGAATCACAGACACATTGCATAAGAGAAATAAAGCTTGTTTATTACTACCAAAAGGAAAATCACAGTTGCCCTAAGAAGTTCTTACCATTAAGAACTGGGAGCCAATGCTAAGCATTCTCTATACCTCGAGGAATCTCCATGTCTCCTGGGGTCTCCGAGGGAGAAGACGTAAGGTCTTACATTATATTCCCAAGATAATTACCATGGTTACTGTAAAACAGAAACATTTCTAGTTACAGAGGTGAGCCCTATTGGCTAAATCAGAGGTGGCTCCTCAGTCCTAGATAACATTATACAATTTTGTTATAGTCATCACTTTGTGGAAACAAAAAAGTACAGTTTGTACATAGCAGTGTAGTAATACAAATCATCAGAAGATGGCAATTCTGACTCATATATTATATCAATACAAGGACAGAGGTGCCCTAACATCGTGTAAGCAAGAAATACATGTGTATATTAGAAAGTAAAGCGTATAGCAATCATGTGCATATATCCTGACATCTACTCTTGTACAGTAGATGTCTTTAGCCCTATATGTTAGTATAACATACATAGAAATGCTAGCTGTCTGCAGTGTACCTCTGGGGGTATCAATTAGGGTGCAGGGACATTGTGTAACATTCCCCCCCTTGTTGGCTCGGAAGGGGCAACACGAGCAAAAGTAGGGAAGTGGAGAGAGAGAGTGGGTGTCATTTACAGACCCAACGCACAAGCCTTGTAAAGGAACTCCAGCTTCTCACAGTGTAGGCAGAGTGTGCGCCGGAGGCAGCAGAGCAGCCTTAGCAATGTTGTGCATATTAAATACAGTGTATCTTTTTTTTTTGTCTAGAGCCATTCACACCATGCAATAATGGGGGTATGATATGATTGATCGTACCAGTTTTATACTTTTGTGAATGTGCTTTGATTGTAGCACTGTCCGCTTTATATCAGATAGACATTGTAGTACCAAAGAGACCAGTGAGGGTGCCTATGGCACTAGTGACATCGGATTTTTCACGTGTTTTTATTTATGACTTTGATCATCTTTCAGAGAAATAGATTTTCTCCTAAAACTGCCTCTATGCTTGGTGGTGTGTACCCCAGCAATAGGGTCTTGATTATGAATCTGAAAAGCAGCTAAGCTATCAAGTAACAAGCTACTATAAAACAATGATGTGTTAGTAGTGTGACACATGCCAAATTGTTTTATATTTTAGTAAGTTAAATTAAACAAAGCAGGTATATGCATGTATTGTAAATTGTTAATAAGTGAGCCAGGTAAAGCAGTGGTCATGAGACCACTGCGAGGACAAGGTTTTGTTTTGGACATTCCAAAAGTTGTTTTTCACTATGAGTAACACAGATAAATACATGGCAGCTAAGACCATGTTGTGTACAGCACAACATTTCTGGGTGGAATCCTTAGAAAGTGTATCACAATATGGGGGTCAGTTAAGGCAGTAATATTGTATAAACCTGAATGTCTAAAAGAGGTTTTGTGCAAGGACAAGGTACCATTTGGGGATCATTTTGCATTGGGCCATCCATGGAAAGTTCCTTTGGAGAGTTTGGACATGGGGAGTATTTGTCCTTGAGAGTCTAGCATGTTTCAATATAAGTATGTACAGGGAGGCGGCCACCAATGGAAAAAAACATTGAAAAAGCATCCTTGCGACGTGAAACGTACGTCTATAGCTTTTAAACTGCTGCTTGCTTCAGCTATTTCACTAAAGCTGTTTTAATATATTCCTAGCATTGGATGTGAATTTATGTCGATCACTGGGTAGCCGTTCTGAGTGCTTCTTTTATGTTTCAATATAAGAAAAATAGCAGGACAAGAGGACACAGCATGAGATTAGAGGGAGGCCGATTTAGGGGTAATGTGAGGAAGTTCTTTTTCACAGAAAGGGTGGTGGATGCATAGAATGGCCTACTTCAGGAAGTGGTGGATATGAATACAGTTGAGGGCTTCAAACAGGCATGGGACAGGCATAAGGGAGCAATACAGATGAGTATGAATAGATAGGCCATTGACAGAGCAAAGGCCAATGGCACATTCATAAGGTAGAAAAATAAATGGGCAGACTGTATGGGTCTTGTGGTCCTTATCTGCCATCAACTTCTATGTTTCTATGAGACTTGGTTTCCCACTCAATTTGTAGGGTAGCTTTATCAGGAGCAACAACCGAGGCAGTGAGGTAGGCATCTGAACCTTTCTGAATGGTAATCAAATTATCTGGCACATTGATGGAGACTCTGTCTGGGGTAGTTGCAGGTGGATCAAGATGAGGAAGGATGTGCTTTACCATGCCTTGGATGCAGGGGATTACTCCTGAGATGAAAAGAAAATGGAACAAGATAACCATCTTGTCAGTGTATCTGAAAAAGAAAATCAAACATTAACAATGTTAGTACTATTCCACATAATGGGGTGAGGAAACGTGATTATACTCCTTTATACAGTTTCAACTGGTTTGCATGTAACCATTTATCAGTCAATTTGTTGTTTTGCATGAGTCTAATTTGATAGACTGCTGGACTGAGCTTGTTGACAATTGGGTAGGGTCTTTCCCACTTATTGGAGAAAGAATGTGTTGGATGCGCAAATCTGAGGACCATTACCTGATCTCCAACTTGCCAATCCACTTCTTGTGCGTGTTTGTCAAACTGAATTTTGGACTGTTGCTGGGCTTTGCCCATGCAGTTTACAGCATACAAATGAGTGTGTATTAGGTCTTTTTTTAACTTTTCCACATATTGATCCAAAGAGACATGATCTGCGGTGGGGGTGTGCAGGTTAAACAACAGGTGTTTAGGTAATCTCATACTTCCGCCAGTCATCACCTTGAAGAGTGTTAACTAGGTGGTGGCTGATGGTGTGCCCCTAATTGCCGTAAGTAGTAATGGCAATAGGGAATCCCAATCCTTGGGAATGTCCTCAATAAATTTGAAAAGCATCTGCTTAATCCATCTGTTAGCCCTCTCTACTTGACTTGACGATTGTGGGTGGTATGGTATGTGGAACTTCTGATGAACGCCAAGGAGTTCAAGTGCTTCTTTTATCAACTCACCTGTAAAACTGGTTCCTTTATCAGAGTCCACCTTGAGAGGTAGGCCTCACCTGGAGAAAATCTGTTCCACCAGGATTTTGGCAGTGGCTTTTGCATTGCATGTCTTAGTGGGGAAAGCCTCAACCCACTTAGAAAAAAGATCTGCGACCACAAGGGCGTATTTGTTATTTCTACTGGTATTAGTGAGGGGATGAATAAAAACAATCTGTATAGCATGCCAAGGGCCAGAATGCCGTTGTGGTAGTAGCTTGGCATTTTGTTTGACTGGGATGGGATTTTTTGTACACAAACAAAGCAGTTTTCTATTTACTGTTTGACATCCTTGGTGACACCAGGCCACCATACGGTGGTCTTGAGCCTCTGGAGTGTGTTTTCCACTCCTTGATGTCCACCAGTGGGGGTGTCATGCACTTGGTGCAGAAATTTGGACCTAAGATGATGGGGGACCACCCACAATTTTGTGATGGTGTCTTCTGGTTGATTCCAAATTATCTTGTCATCTGTACCTTCATTCCTTTGGTACAGGTTATGGGCAGGTAGATTCTTCTCGGTGCCTTTGTCCAGAAATCTGAACACATCTTTGATTTCAGAGTCAGCATGCTGGGCTTCTGACAAATCCAAGGGGGAGAAGGATTCAGGTTTCTTCTTGACAGCTGCAATGTGCACAGCTGCTCTGGCTTCTGGATGGTCCATCATCCGGGTGTACCCCCCCAGGCCCCTTCCTTAGCAAGCGTGTCAGCAGTTCCATTGAAGGCATGATAGGGGTCATGTATTGAGTGGACCTTAACATTGTGTACCTAGAGTTTGTGTGCAAATTTCTGTGCCAGTGAATGAATGTATATTACCAGTTCCTTATGTTTTACTGGGGTGCCATCAGAAGAGGTAAAGGAGTTTTTCTGCCAGAAAGCGAGAAATTCTATAAGAGAACAGCAAACTCAGTTAGAGTCTGTAAAAATAATGGTATCCTTGGTTCCATGCTGGATGAAATCATGGGCACAGACCACCGCTGTCATCTCCTCATACTGCAACGTTTGGAGATCTTAACAATGTTACCAAAAGGGTAAACTACAAATATACCCATTCCTGCTATCTGTTTTCATTGATAATAGGAAGCTGAACCATCTGTAAAGACATGACACAGTGAGGTGTTCTCAAGTAATTGTAGTGCAGCAGGAAGGAAAGGGTCTGGATCTGGTAGATCAGGTGGCTGCAGTGTACAGTCATGGGGTTCTCCTTGGAAAAGGAGGACATGTGCCAGCATGGATGGCATTTTGGTTGGGTGGAGCTTGATGTCGCTATCCTGGAGAAGGAGGGACCACTGTGTCAGTCTGGTGTTGGAGACTAATCCATCCTTCATTCTATCTGATAGTAGGAAGGTTGTCAGAGTGTGATTTGTATTGATAATCAGAAGAGTACCCAATGATATACAAAAAGTACTTGACAGCCCAGTAGGTATCCAGAAGGTTCCTTTCACAAAGGCTGTACTTCTGTTCCACTGGGGCCAAGAGCTGTGATGCATATGCAATGAGCCTTAGGGTGCCGTGGACCTTCTGGGCCAACACTGCAGACATAGCAATGTCAGACGTGGCAGATTCCAGATGTAATGGCAAGGCTGAATTGGGGTTAACCTAAGCTGGAGCTGAGGTCAGGGCCTGCTTCAGTGACATCACATCTTGAGTGTGAATGGGGCCCCAAGTCCAGGGAACATCTTTTTTTAGTAGTTCAGACAGAGGGTTGGCCTTCTGAGCAAAATCACAAATAAAATCCCTGGAATAATTTACCATACCTAGAAACATTTTAAGGGTGGCCATACTGGTGGGCAGTGGCAAGTCCTGTAATCCCTGTATCTTCTTCCAGGTAAGGCTTCTGCCTTTGTCTGTTATCTTCAGACCCAGAAAGAGTACCTCTCTCTGGCACAGTTGTGCTTTTACTGGGTTACTTTTGAGGCCTGCCCTCTGAATGAGGGTCAGTAGTTCATCCAAGAGATCCAGATGTTGTTCCTGTATGGCTATGGCCAACAACAGGTCATCCACATACTGCAAGAGGCACTGGGGTGTAGAGAAACCCTCAAGGATGTCCATCATGTGTAGATGGAATAGGGAGGGGCTGTTATGGAACTCCTGTGGTAAGCAGGTCTATGTGCACTGCCTGCCCTCAAAGGTGAAGGCAAACTTATATTGACTCTTAGGGGCTAATGGTAATGACCAGAAACCATTGAAGATATCCAGGGCACTAAACCATTGTTGGTCAGAGGTCAGTAGTCATAGCACATCTGGTGCTGATGCCAGTGTTGGGGCACAACTAGGGGCTGGTTTAGTCTCCTGTAGTCAATTGTAAGTCTCCATGCACCCATGGGTTTTTTCAAGGATCACACTGGGGAATTTGTAGTGGAAACGCTTGTCCTGATTACACCTTGCTTGGAGAGTAATTTAATTGTTTCCATAAGAGATGGCAAGGCCTCGGATGGAAAGGGGTATTGCCTTTGCCTCTCATGTGCTGGGCTTGTCCCTTCAATGACAGTGTGTATCTTGCCACAGTCATGCTTGTTGGTGGCAAATGCCTCTAGGTGCCTTTGTAGGATGGGAAGGAACTTTGGGAAAAGCTTGTAGTTCTTAAACAAATCTATGATGTCATGCTCTTTGTCATTTGCGGATATTGTTGCAACCACATGTGAGTCAGGGATCATGATAGTATGATACTGTTCTGCATCTGTATCAGTAAACATTTTGGCCAGGTCCAATACACAGCCGTGTGGTGCCAAGAAGTCAATTCCGATTATACTAGGGTGATCATGCAATACCATCAGCTGAAAGGTGCAATACGCCTTCAAGTGTCCCAGCATCACAGGTAGTGGCAGTGAGTGGCATGCAGGTAACCTAGTTCCATCTACACCAGACATATTGGTTTTCCATTCAGTAGACCAGGGTGATGTGTCCGGGTTGTCATCCTGTAATACAGACACAGCCACACCTGTATCCAACAATACTGTAAGTAGGTGGCCCCCAACCTCGGCCTCTGTGCAGGGCCTTCCATTTGTATCCAAGACCAGCTTGTTTATAATATGGACTGGGGCCTGTAATTGTCAATCTGTACCAGTGGAAGCATGGGGGAGCACTTGAAAGAGAGTTTTGGCCTGGTTCCTGTGAACCATCTCACCATGTTGTACTGATGCTTTATAGGGAGCCGCTTCCAGGTTCAGGCCTGAAGGGGCCTGACAGCCTGGACTTCTGGCATCTCCGTGGCCTGTGGGGGCCTGCTCTCCTGGTTGTATCACAGCAAGAGCCCGTACTGGAACAGCATCCGCTTCAGAGTGCACTTTTCCAAGGAGGTCTCAGAGGCTTCAGTTCTCATCTGCTATTTCCCTATAGGAAGGGCCTGGTCTTTGTTGTTTACCCTTATTGTTCTTCTGATGCTTCTTGTTTTTTGGATAGTTCTGGTTCCTGCCCCAGGATTGTTGTTGGGTCTGCTGGGGGTGTTGGTTATCTATGGGGAGGGACTGTTTCTCTTGGGCCTGCCTCTCCACCATGTAGTGCATTGTGGCCTCCGGAATGGCTTCCACAGCAGATACCTTCTTGGAGCAGGAGCTTGAGTCACAGATGTATAGTTGATAAACTCTCTCTGTTTTCCGAAGAATATCGGCAAACCTCTCCATGGTGGGATAGGTGGTTGGCTCTACCTTTTCTCGCACTACAGGGATCATGTCCCAGAGGAACTGGGTTTTGTACTCAATGAGGTCCACATCGGCAGCTTATCCTGCAAGGTAGTTCCCTGCTCGATAGGCCATCCAAAGCCTCTGGTGGAAGGTCGCTGGACTTTCCTTCACAGTCTGTTTCACAGGGTACACGAGCATCTCTCCTGCCACACCTGGGTTGTGTGCAGTGATGAGTTCAGCTGCAACTTTGTCAAAGGTGGCATAGCTATCCTGTCAGATAGCATCGGGGAGTTTCGCCCATAGTCCAGGATCGATGGTCTGGCATAGGATCTAGACTTGGTAGTCTGCAGTGAGACTAAGCATTTCACATTTAGCATGCACCTTTTCCAAGTGGCAACTGAGGCTGTCGGATGGGATCATTCGACCAATATTGTCAGCTATTTGCTGAACAGAGTTGGCCATTTGTAGGGGATTGCTGGGATGATCGTTCTGAGGTAGATTGTCTCAGGCACCCTGCAAGGCTGCCTGAGCTGTGGCTTCAGCCACAGTGCGAGCCATTCCTTCCTGAGCAGCAGAATTCTGTAGCAGCTGCTTAATCTGGGCTCAGAGAACCTGTTTATTTCTCTCGGGGAGGATCACATTGCCTAAAGCAGTATCAGTCATTTTCTGTATCTCTTCCTTATCATCCACAGAAATAACGGTGATCGGTGGTGCCATTGGGACTAGACCTGGGCCTGATCCCCCTCATCATGGGGGTTGTTATGTTGATGTCATCCATGATGGTCATCATGCCATTGATGATGTAGAGACGTGGTGTCATGAGACGGGGGTCTGCCATGTTATGGATGACGGGGTGTGGTCATTGGGTCATAGAAGGGGTGTGACTGGGCGTTATACTGAGAAATGTTGTCATCTGACTCCTCCTCAGATGACGTCATCTGGACGGGGGCTACACCACCCATCGCCTTGACATGACCAGCTAGCACCTCTCACTGATGGCACAGTTTCACCATTTTACATTTACAGTCCTTATGACTAACTTTTGAAACATTCTGATCTACATCATCCTGTAACTGCTTCTGTAACACTATATGTGGCGCTTAATTCGCAATTGTCCCTAGTAGCCACTCCTAAATAATTACGTACCTGGTTCATCTCATCCTGAAGCTTTCTCAACTCCTCATGGATCTGATCATTAGTTGTACTTAATAAGTCATTCAGTTGCAATGCCTGCCCCTTATCCTGTCTCAGACTTTCACATTCCTGCTTCAACATAGAAAGTTCCTGCTCATTTTGCTGAACAGAATGATGCAAAAGTGAATCCTTTTCATTTCGCAGAGTTTGGAGCTCAGACTCCAAATCCTGCTCTCTTTTGAAACATTAATTTTCCTGCAGTCCCATCTCCTGCTTAAGAGATGAGATTTTCAGATCAAGGGTTCGAAAACTCACTTCGGAGGCTTCCAGAGCAGTCTAGAGAGCCATGATCAATAGCCCTTTAGCTTCACTCTTTCTGGCTGTTTGTCTCTTCTCTGAGTACTGTGTTGAAATCCCTAGCATGGAGTTTTCAGATTGACCTGCGTCCTGCACGAAGTCAGCCCATCCTCTATGGGAGGCGAGAAAGTTTGAGACATCGAGTCTCAAGTCTGCGCAGATATTTGATATGGTGGTCATTTTGTGGGAGGGAGCATAAAATCAAACTGTGAAAAGGTACCGTGCTATATAATCGATCCACAACAGGTGCACTAGTTCACAGGCAGACCATTGTGCACTTGTAAGCTTGCAATTCAAAACTGCTGTGGGATGAGGTGAGTCAAGATCAACCACACCCAGTATGCAGCCAGACTTTGCAAGTACTTACAAAGTGGGTAGAAAATGGGAGAGGTGATGCAGATGTCCACACCTTCATCCCCATTGGGAAGGAAAGTTGTAGCAATTACAATCACCAAATATTGCCTTCACGTGGTCGCCAATTGTCAGAAGGTCTAAACCTCACTCTCAGGTTCTTGGCAATAATGGGAATGCAAGGAATCACAGACACATTGCATAAGAGTAATAACGCTTGTTTATTGCTACCAAAAGGAAAATCACAGTTGCCCTAAGCAGTTCTTACCATTAGGAACTGGGAGCCAAAGCTAAGCATTCTCTATACCTCGAGGAATCTCCATGTCTCCTGGGGTCTCCAAGGTAGAAAACGTAATGTCTTATATTATATACCTAAGATAAATACCATGGTTACTGTAAGATAGAAACATTTCTTGTTTCAGAGGTGAGCCCTATTGGCTAAATCAGAGGTGGCTCCTCAGTCCTAGATAACATTATACAATATTGTTACAGTCATCACTTTGTGGAAACAAAGAAGTGCAGTTTGTACATAGCCGTGTAGTAATACAAATCATCAGAAGATGGCAATGCCAACTCTTATATTATATCATTACAAGCACACAGGTGTCTTAACATCTAGTAAGCAAGAAATACATGTGTGTATTAGAAAGTAAAGCATATAGCAATCATGTGAATATATCCTGACGTTTACTCTTGTACGGTAGATGTCCTTAGCTCTATATGATAATATAACATATACAGAAATGCTAGCTGTCTGCGGTGTACCTCTGGGGGTATCAATTAGGGTACAAGGACCTTGTGTAACACTACCAATTCTACCAGTGAAGAAAGTGGGCATGAAGACAGTGCATGCTTTCAAGGTAAGCCTGACCAAATATCTGCTTCCCAAGGGAGTCACAGAATACCCTGGAAAGTAGGGTGGGTGAGGAATCCCTGTAAACTATAAAATGTTTTGAAGAGTGTACTTCTTGGTCCCTGCTAATGAGGCAAGGTATGGGGGAGACCTGATGAACCTAGAATCCCTTCGAACCTTAAACTACTATTTTACTAGTGTGTTTGTCTGAGTTAACTGAACTGAATGGTTATCTGAACAGTTATCTAGGTGTAAATCTCAGGTGATTGAATGGGCTTGATAGCTGTGCAGTTTAAATTACTTGTAGAAATATCTAGTAAGTAGGGGGAGTGGCTTAGCTAGAAGGAAGCTACATTTAAAGACTGCCTCAGAAAGATTCTGTTAGTAGCTTGCCAGAAGACACCAGGATGAAGGAGTGCTGTGTGGCTGGACTTCTCTACTGGGACTAAAGAAGTAGAACTCTTGTACTTGGACCTTTAATTTAGGGTTAAAAAAAATAGTGTGTTTGTCTGAGTTAACTGAACTGAATGGTTATCTGAACAGTTATCTAAGTGTAAATTTCAGGTGATTGAATGGGCTCGATAGCTGTGCAGTTTAAATTACTTGTAGAAATATCTAGTAAGTAGGGGGAGTGGCTTAGCTAGAAGGAAGCTAAATTTAAAGACTGCCTCAGAAAGATTCTGTTAGTAGCTTGGCAGAAGACACCAGGAGGAAGGAGTGCTGTGTGACTGGACTTCTCTACTGGGACAAAAGAAGTAGAACTCTTGTACTTGGACCTTTAATTTAGGGTAAAAAAAAAACAAATTAACAAACAAAACAAAAAAAAATAGTGTGTTTGTCTGAGTTAACTGAACTGAATGGTTATCTGAACAGTTATCTAGGTATAAATCTCAGGTGATTTTCCACCCTCCCGCCCAAAGGTAGTTCTACTTTTATAGGCACAGGATTTGACTGACAACAGGAACTTCCTGTTTGAGAGCAGGAAGTGAATAATCACAGAACCACCAGAGACCCACCATCCAGGAAGGGCAAGAGTAGCTCTCTGGCCCCCTCTAGCTGCTGGAGGCCTGCCTCTGAGCAAGTAAGGGGTCTACTGAGAAATATAGTATATTCTTGTCACAGAACAGGACAATCAGGAGCTTAAAGGGCACAGAGGCAGAAAGTAAATAGAGAGAGAGAGAAGAGAAAGAGAAAAAAGAAAAAAACAGAGGAAAGAGTAAGGATTCCAAACAACAGTTAAGGGGCCAGAACTAAGACATGATGGGAGTGGTGCAGTGCAGTGGCTGTGGAACAGCAATCTTCCGGTAGACGTTCTGGAGGATGCGGTGTTGTCCCATCTGCAGGCACCTCTCTGGGCTGAGGGAGGAGGTTGCGTATCTCCAGGCTGAGTTGGCCAGGATATGTGGGATCTCCTCCTCCATCCAGGGACCACCAGTGCCACTGTCATTGCCTCAGAGGTTGCCAAGAAAGAGGAGCGGTTGGACCACAGTGTGGTCAGGGAGGGTGAGGGTGGTGGAACAGAGGTGCATCCCTCCAGTTGTACCTCTCCACAATTCCTATGCCATTCTGGCAAAGTGTGGTTCCTCTATGGAGGCACCTGCAGTGGAGACCAAGGAGGATGCTGGGAACCTCCACAAAGGAGACCCACAGGAGGGTGGCATGGGACCCCACAGGGAAGGAAACAACTCCTGGTGGGGGACTTCATTGTTAGGAAGGTAGAACTGGGGGAGGAAGAGCAGATGGAGGTGAGGTGCCTGCCTGGTGCCATGGCTTGGAGGGACAGGGAGCGAATCCTCAGGATTGCCAGAGTAGCTGCACAGGGGAGGGAGCTGGATGTCATTGTCCACCTAGGGACAAATGACCTGGCTAAGAAAGGGATTAGAGCAGTGCAGGAAGAGTTTATGGAATTGGGGAGGGGCCTTAGACAAGCAGCATGCATGGTAACCTTCTCAGAGGTGCTGCCCAACTATGTTGTAGGAGAGGCTAGAGTGTTCTGCACCAAGGGATTCAATCAGTAGTTGAAAAACTGGTGCAGAACTCAGGGATTTGGCTTCATTGGGGACTGGGAGTCCACCTGGAGTGATGCAAGCCTATGCTGGCATGATGGCCTGCATCTGTCCAGGAAGGGAACCAAGATCCTAGGTGATTGGTTTAAATGCTTCATTGGCAAGCATTTAAACTAGCCAAGGGGGGAGGCACTGGAAAGGAGCAGGGAAATCCTAGCCCCCCAAAAAAAAATCACGGTAATAAGTATGGTAAACACCAACATAGAGGTGGCAATAGGGGGAAGGGCAGGGGTAAATGGGGAAAGTGACAAAGGCAAGAAGGACAGGGATGGGGCAAAAAGGAGTAAGGCCCTCAGGAAATTGAGGGTAATGAGTACCAATGCCTGTAGTCTGGGCAACATGCTCCCTGAGCTGGTGGCCTTGATGGAAGAGGGATGCCTGGATATTGTAGCAGTCACAGAAAAATGGTACACAGAGAACCATGACTGGGATGTTAACATACCAGGGTACATAACCTACAGGAGAGACAGGCAGGAGAGAAGAGGGGGAGGAGTAGCTCTCTATGTAAAGGAAGGAATAAAAGCAACTGAACAGAAGAGTAAACAGGGAGGAGAGGAGGCACTGTGGGTCACCTTGGAGACTGGAAAGGGTACAACAATCTGCACAGGGGCTGTGTACAGACTCCCATGTCAGGGGGAGGGAATATACAAGGATATGATAGAAGGCATTCTTAGGATGGCAGAGAAAGGGGAGATACTGTTGATGAGAGACCTGAATATGCCAGATGTTAACTGGAGCACATTTGCTGCAGCCACATCCAAGAGCGGGGCCATTCTCAATGCCCTACAGGTGGCAGGCCTCAGACAGCTAGTTTCAGAACCCACTCATGAGGGAGCAGTCTTAGACCTCATACTCTCAAATGGGGGCAATGAGAGGATCTCAGATCTAGAAGTGGGTTGCCATCTGGGAACAAGTGATCATCAAACAGTGTGGTTCACGTTAAACTCAGCTACAGAGTCAAGCCATACAAAAGTGAGGGTACTGGACTTCCCGAGGGCTGACTTTGGCAAGATGGGAGAGTGCCTCAGAAAAGAACTCGCAAACAGGCTAGAAGGAGGGGTGGAGCAACAATGGGGAATCATCAAAACTGCCATCACAGACGCAACAAGCCTTTGTGTGAAGCAAATAAACAAATCAAAGTGAAAGAAAAAGCCTCTATGGTTCTTAAAAGAGGTGGCTGGGAAAGTCAGGGAGAAAAAGATAGCATTCAGGAAATATAAGGAAACACAGAAGAAGCAGGACAGAGAGCTGTACCAGTTAAGGCAGAAGGAAGCAGGAGCGAAGTCAGAATAACAAAGGCCCAAACTGAGGAAAAGATAGCCAACTCGGTTAAGAAGGGGATAAAACCTTTAGGTACACTCAGAGCGAGAAAGACAAAGGGAGGGATAGTGAGTCTGAATAGAATGAATGGTGGCTGGGCAGAGGGGACAGTGAAAAGCAGGGATACTGAATGAATATTTCTGCTCAGTATTCAAAAGAGGAAGGGAAGTGCCTAATCCAATTAACAGAAGCACTTTGATAGGGGGTCGATCCCAGTCCTTTCATAGAAGAAAGGGGTTCTGCAAGAACTCCTAAAACTGAAGGTGGACAAAGCAATGGGCCTGATGGAATTCACCCCAGAATTCTAAAAAGAATTAAGGGGGAACTAGTGAAACCGCTGATTACTCTTTTAATAAATCATGGGAGGATGGTGTGTACCCGAGGACTGGAGGAAGGCGGATGTGATTCCCCTTCACAAAAGTGGGACCTAGACAGAGGCAGGAAACTACAGACCTGTTGGTTTGACCTCTGTGGTAGGGAAAGTGATGGAGTCACTTCTGAAGGAAAGAATTGTTGAGTACCTTGAGGTTAGTGGGGCACAGGACCCAAGGCAGCATGGGTTCATAGCAGGAAGGTCATGTCAGACGAATCTAATAGATTTCTTTGACTGGGTGACCAAAGTAGTAGACCAGGGATGGGCTGTGGACATGGCCTACCTACACTTTAGCAAGGCGTTTGACACAGTCCCACACAAAAGATTAATAGTCAAATTAACCAGCCTGGGAGTGGGTCCATGGTGGTAGCCTGGGTATAACATTGGTTGGACAACAGGACACAGAAGCTAATTGTAAATGGAGTCCACTCTGAAGAAAGAGGGGTTACTAGTGGGGTACTGCAGGGTTCAGTACTGGGTCCAGTCCTTTTTAATGTCTTTATAAGTGACATTGCAGAGGGACTGGAAGGAAAAGTATGTCTCTTTGCAGATGACACAAAGATCTGCAACAGCATTGATACTCAAGGAGGCATGGAAAGGATGAGAAGGGACTTGGCAAGGTTGGAGGAATGGTCAGAAGTGTGGCAGCTAGGATTAAATGCAAAGAAGTGCAAAATAATGCACCTGGGAAACAAGAACCCAGGGGAAGATTATACAATGGGGGGAAGTAGTAACAACAACAAAAAAGGAAAGGGACCTGGGGGTAATCATATCAGATGACCTTAAGGTTAGCAAGCAATGTGAGAAGGCAGTAGGGAGGGTGTAGTATACTGGGATGCATAGGGAGAGGCATCACCAGCAGAAAACAGGAAGTTGTTATCCCTCTGTACAGACAGTTGGTGAGACCCCATCTGGAGTACATGGTCCAGTTCTGGAGACCTCATCTCCAAAGGACATTGACAGGATAGAGGCAGTCCAGAGGAGGGCAACCAAAATGGTGCAAGGTCTGCAAGAGAAGCTGTACGAGGAGAGACTAAAGGAGCTTAATATGTATACCCTTGAGGAAAGAAGGAGAGGGGGACACGATAGAAACTTTTAAGTACCTCAGTGGAATCAACAAAGTCCAAGAGGGTAGCATCTTTCCTAAAACAGACGGCAAAAACAAGGGACACAATTTAAAGATAGAAGGGGCGTGTCTAGGGCAATGTAGGAAGTATTATTTCACAGAGAGGGTAGTGGATGCATGGAACAGCCTTCCTGAGGAGGTTGTGAGGTCTAAAACTGTGGGAGAATTCAAGAATGCATGGGACAGACATAAGGCAATTCTTGTGGGGGGTAGGAAGAAATAGGCTATTGGTTAACTAGGATCTGCGGACTATCCTGTAGGTAGGGAAATGGGCAGACTAGGTGGGCCAAGCGGTCCTTATCTGCCATCAAAGTCTATGTTTCTATGTTTATTAGGTCTGTTTATTTGTCTTAGTGAGATCATACTATTCAGCTTGCATCTGACAGTTGCTGCAGCAACAATTATAGTGTGTCACCGTGCATTTTTAGTCACAGTAACACATGCACAATGACAAGAATGCACAATTCCAGATGAATACAGATTTTTGTAGCCATTAGGTCAGAACACTAGGGCGTGTGAATCTTTCTTGTTCTAGGTCATGGTGAGTTCAAAATAGGAAAGCAATTTAAAAGACAAAGAAACTTTGAACTCACCTTTTTTTAAAGTTGGCTTTACTGCTAGCACCTTTCCAGGCTAACCCTTGCCTCGGTGCTTTGGTATGGTATGGTAAAATTTTATTTATACAGTGATACAGCCATTAGGGTTCCGAAAATCCCTATTCACAAGGCTTACCTGTTTACATTATGCAAAATTATTACAACTATACATTTATAACAATACAAGTCACAGAAAAGTACAAAACAATACATCAGAGTTTTACAAACTCATCAATAACAGGCATGTTAGCATTTTTAGATTTACATTAATTTCACCTAGTACAACAACAACGAAAACTAAGTTCGTGATTTAGGCCATTTTTAAAAACATGATCAGTAGTTGTTAATTCATGTAAAAAAGGAGGAAGACAATTCCAGCTTTTAGCTACTTGATATTGAAGGGTCATTTCACTAAATCGATTTTTTAACTTTGGTATTATTAAATCTCTAGCACCAGTTTTTCTTAAATTTAAACCATGTTTTGGTTTTTGTAATTTATTTTTTAAGTTATCTAGAGATTGATTTTTAAATATATTACGAACCTGATTTAACCAGATTCCCCTAGCCCGTAAGTCTAATGGAATCCAACCCAAATCCAGCTTTTGCACCATAGTTCTTTGTCTTCTGGATTGTTTTCCTATTTTGGGCTCAGCTTCACCCAAATCAGAAAGACCATCAAATGGCTTGTTTTCCTTCCCCTGGCTGAGATATAGATGTGGCACACCGATGAGTTCTAACAAGGATGAAGCCAGTGTCTTGGTCTTCTGTTTTTATTCACTGCAGATTGTCTGAGTGACCTTTTGGGCATCATATTCTCCTTCTTATAGCAGAGACAGCCTAATTTCTTTAGTGTTTCTCAGATAGTATCCCAGAAACTAAGATACCAACAGATACCTCCCATTTGGCCAGATAGTTGCTGTGGTAGGATAGCAGTGGTATCTGACCATGGATCCTACCCTCTAGGATCCAATGCATGGATTCTACAAATGTTGTGGATCCTGTGGATCCTAGCAACAGGTCCAGCTCAGATCCTAACTATCTGACCTAGGATCCATCACTATCTGACCCTGGATCCTAACTATCTGACCTAGGATCCACCGCTATCTGATCCTGGATCTGAACTATCTGACCTAGGATCTCTGGATCTGACCTAAGATCCCTGGATCCTAACTAGAATCCATTGCTATCTGACCCTGGATCCTACATCTATCTTTAGTAGGATTTCTGTTAGAATCCTAGGTAGGGTACCAGCTCTATCTGACAGATAGTGGTAGGATCCACAAAATCACTATCTGAGCAACACTAAATTTCTTTCATCATTTCTGACCCTCCATCTGGGGCCTCTGCGTTCAACTCTTACTTTACCACCTGTGCTTTCTCACACCTATCCACCTTCCCCTCAGCCACCTTCCCTTCCCCCTCCCCATGCCCTTTCTTCACTTCCCTTCTCCTTCTCACCAGTTACCCTTGCTACTTCTATGACAGCCCTCCTAGCCCTGAACCCTTTAAAAGATGGGAGCCCTGATGGGCTAGACCCCAAGCTCTTATACCTCTTTGCCCCTGCCATTGCCTTTACCATTTCCTCCCTTCTTAACCTTTCCTTCTCTCTTGCCTCAGTCCCAGAAACTTTGAAGCATGCAACTGTCATTCCACTTCCCTGAGGTGGTGACCTCTTGTCTACTGGAAACTACCCCTATCTCCCTCTTACCAACCTTATCTAAAATACAGGAGCACATACTGTAGTTCTGCCTTTTCTCTCTCCCTACTTCGACTCCTCCTCCTTCTTTGCCGCCTTCCAATCTGGCTTCCATAAACACCACTCCACCACCTCCTCCTCCTCCCTCCTCAAGCTCAATAACTCCATCCACTCAGTCATGAACCAGGGACTCCTCACTGCCACCATCTTTGTTAATTTAGCCAAAGATTTTGACATTGTCTCCCACCCTCTTCTCCTCAACCAGCTAAAGTCAGCAGGTCGCTCAGACTCTGCCACTAACATGTTCAGCTCTTACCTAGTGAGTAGATCACAATCAGTTAGCATTGGAGCATCCCTATCCCTCCTTCCCCATTTGCACTTGCATCACCCAAGGCTCTGTCCTTGGTTTGCTTCTTTTCTCCATTCTTCTCAATGAACTTCCCTCTGCCTGCTCATCTGTTTCCGTCCACATGTACGTAGATGGTATGGTCCTGTTTGTCTCTGGGTCCTCTCCAACTGAGTTAACAGCCAGACTCCAACCTGACGTTGACACTGTCCAGCATTGGTTCAGGTCAAATCAACTATCCCTAAATGCAAAAAAAAAAAAAACAGTCTCTATACCCTCTGGTACTAGGCAGAGGCTTTCCAGACTCAGATCCCTCCCTCCCTTCCTTCCACACCCTCGATGGGGTCACAACTGACAAAATGCCCTCATTTAAGCACCTAGGGATCTGGCTTGACCAATACCATGACTTTTCACAGCACATAGATGCCATTCGGGTGAGTTAATTCAGATGCACAATGCCTTCTCAGGGTAAGAGATCGAGGGGAGGGGACAATTCTCATTCTTCTTGATCTCTCCTCATCCTTTGACACGGTGGGCCATTGTGTGTTATTTGACTGCCTGAGGGAATTTTGTGGACTCACCGGTATGGTCATCTGCTGGTTCGAGTCCTATGTCACAAACAGGAGGCAAAGGGTAATGATAGGGAATTTCTTCTCTTCCCTAGCCTCCTGTCTTGTGGAGTTCCTCAAGGATCAGTCTTGTTGCCAATGTTGTTCGCCGTGTACATGCTACCCCTGGAAAGGCTCATTAGGAAGTATGACTTGGGTTTTCATTGCTATGCCAATGATGCCCAGCTATACCTTTCCTTTGCCCCTGGAATATCCAATGCAGTGAACGTGCTAAATAATTGCCTCACTGAAATCAATGACTGGCCGGCCTCCAGCTGATTGTGACAGAACCCCGATAAGATGGAGGTACTAGTTGTAGAGTTGGACAGAAGGTGTGATAGGTTGGCCTTGGGTGCAAAAACAGGATTATTTCTGGGATCTGTACAATTGACAGCCTCCTCTAGGGTGTGGAAGCTGGGAATTATTCTGGATAGTGGACTGACACTTGAGGCTCAGGTCTCAGCTGCTGTCTGTGTCAGTTTCTGTCATCTGAGGAATATCACTAGGGTTAGGTACCTAGTTCCACCCCTGGACCTCCCAACATTGGTGCATGCCTTCGTCACGATGAGGCTTGATTACTGTAATGCGTGCTACCTCGAGGTCTCTGAGAGTACCCTCCGCCAGCTTCAGCTGGTACAAAATGCAGCTGCCAGGCTGTTGATGGGGCAGTCTAAGTACTGTTGCATCACCCTGGTGCTGCAAGAATTGCACTGGCTGCCAGTCAGGTGGAGAGTCCTCTTTAAGGTAGGTTTGCTCACCTTTAAGGCCCTACATGGACTGGGCCCTGGCTACCTGGCAGACTTCCTCACACTGGCCGCCTCAGTCTGCTCCCTATGTTCCTCCCCTAGGGGCCTCCTTGCAGTTCCCAGGATGATGCTAAAGATGGCCGGTGACAGAGCCTTTAGTGTCGCTGACCCTGTCCTGTGGAATTTGCTTTCACTATTTGTAAGGGAGACCCCTTCAGCAGAAGTATTTAGGGCCCGCCTGAAGGCCTTCCTGTTCACTCAGGCCTTCCCTTATTTTGCTGTATGACATCTTTTGCCTGATCACCATGATATGATTCCTGACTTTTTGTTTTTACATAGTTGTATTTTTTATTTATTCATTGTTTTTGATATCTATTATTTATTGCTGTGTTATTGTTGATGCTGTGTTCTTTGTACAGCACCCAGAGCCTCCAGGACTGGGCATCTTTTAAATAAAATTTGCCTTGCCTTGCCTTGTCATTCATAAAAAACTCCACCCCAAGTTCAGTACCTTATACAGGAACAAAAGCTGCATCCTGCTTCCTGCCTACCAAGACATAATTGCTAAAGTGATCCTCTCCATTATTGATTATGGTGATATTGTCTACAGTTCTGCGCCTAAGTCCACCATTGCCAGACTGGACCCCCTCTTTCACTCCTTCTGCCACTTTGCCTTGGACTGTTGGCACCGCATTTAGCACTGTTCTTTGCACTCTGCCCTCTTCCTCTCCTCCCTGGAAGATCATCGCCAATCCCACTGTTCCTCTTTCATTTCTAAATTCTGGCTGGCATCCCTCCCCCCCACCTCAGCTCTCAACTCTCCCCTTTACCACCCTCCTCCTGCTCCCTCTGTAACTCAAGCTATCTTTCTCTTGTGCTTCCCTCTCCTAAATTCTGTGCTGGTCAAGATTCTTTCTCTTTCCACTTTCCTAAACTTTGGAATTTTCTCCCCCTAACCATTCACTCGGCATCTTCCAAACATTCACTCTCCTCTCCTCTCTACTCCATGGCCACACTGCTCCATCCTGTAAATTCCCTTAGTCAAGCCCATCCCCACTACACTTTTTATGTTTGCTTGCACGCATGTGCAAGAAATATAGTGCCATCATCGGAGATTTCGGAGGTGTGTCACCTCCTCCTCCAATTCAGGCAGCGAGCTGGCAGGCGCGGCCCCTGTAAGGCAATGCATTTTGGAGCCGTCTATGACACGCTCCAAAATGCAGTGGCATACAGTTGAAAGGGGAGCTACGCTTGAGTGAGCAGTGATAAGAAGCTGCTCACATGCAGCCCCCCCAGCCGCAAGAGACGGCGGTTCTCAAGACGCAGCCTATAGCCGACGGGTGCCCAATCCCCGCCGGCTGTGCTGCATCGCCTCCTCCTCCCCCTTCCCAGAGCTTGGTGCCACGCTGGAGCCCACCTCAGCGTGGCAATCAATGATTTTGGCCGACAGGGGTGCCCAATCCCCCATCGGCTGGGCATCAAGGTCCTTGTGCCGCGCTGAGGCCACTGGCGTGGGCAAACGTGCAATAGTTTTTGCCGACGGGGTGCCCAACTCTGGCCGGGCTGAACGCCCCTAAGTCATTGTGCCACGCTGGAGCCCACCCAGTGTGGCAAGTGGTCCCGCTGACGCTTTTTTTTTTTTCCTGTAAACAAAAACTGTCCCACCGCTGCCTCCCGAGCCCCTCCCACATCCCGCACTCCACCCACTGCGCACTCCAGCCTCCCCACACTTTCATTCTATGTTTACCTCCGCATCTGCGCGCGACGATCTTCGTGGACTGGGGACATGTCTGCACTCTTCAAAGGCGACCGCGAACTGAGGAAATGCCGGTAAGCTGTATAATGGGCTAGATAGGAGGGGTTCAACTTTATTGCATATCTCAGGCATTTTGGATTTTGCACCAAATTTGCAACATGGGTTTTGATAACACGATGTCACTGTCATGAAGTTATTCGGCCTCGAACGGTGATTTCGCGCAGTGACTGCGCAGTGACTGCGAAATCACCCTTCAGGACTGAATACCACCATTACAGTGACATCATTCATGAGAAGGGGGCCCAAAACCCTCATGTTGAAAATTTGGTGCCAAAATTCCAAAAAATGACTGTTTGACGAGCGTGCGTTACGCAGTTCCTACGCAGACTCATAAGTTCGCGAAATTTCAATATTTTCACTCCAGATTTTCAACATTGCCATTTCACCACACTGTCTTATGAGTAGTACAGCTGTCATTTTTCACATCTCACCCAAAATGTGTTTCCACCCTTGTAGCGCAGAATGGCGCAGTCGAAGTGCGAAATCAATGTACGAGACAAATTAAGAAAATCACAGTGACACTGTTCATGAGCAGAGGTCTTGAAATGGCTATGTTGAAAATTTGGTGAAAAAATTCCTAAAAATGACTGTTTTACGAGCGTGCGTTGCGCAGTTCCTACGCACGCTCATAGGTTTGCGAATTTTCAATATTTCCACTCCAGATTTTCAACATTGCCATTTTTCCACACCTTCTTATGAGTAGTACAGCTGTCATTTTTCACATCTCACCCAAAACGTGTTTCTGCCCATGTAGCGCACAATGGCGCAGTCGTTGTAACTCAGTGTATGGGACACATTAAGGAAATCACAGTGCCACTGTTCATGAGCAGAGATCTTAAAATGGCAATGTTGAAAATTTGGTGACAGAATTCCTTAAAATGACTGTTTTACGAGTGTGCGTTGCACAGTTCCCACGCACGCTCGTAGGTTTGCGAATTTTCAATATTTCCACTCCAGATTTCCAACATTGCCATTTTTCCACACCTCCTTATGAGCAGTACAGCTGTCATTTTTCACATCCTGCCCAAAACATGTTTCCGCCCATGTAGCGCATTAATGGCACAGTCGGTGTAAGCTCAATGTATGGGACACATTAACAAAACCACAGTGACACTGTTCATGAGCAGAGGTCTTAAAATGGCTATGTTGAAAACTTGCTGGAAAATGCCTAGAAATGACTTTTTACTAGCGTCGTTGCACAGTTCCTATGCATGCTCGTAAGTTTGCAAATTTAATATTTTCACTCAGATTTTCAACATGTCCATTTTATTAACTTCCTTATGAACAGTACAGCTGCAATTTTTCATATGTCACCCAAATGTGTTATCGCAATGTAGCACACAATGGTGCTGTTGGGTGCTAAAGCAATGTTTAGGACAGATTAAGAAAATCACAGTTACACTGTTCATGAGCAGAGGTCTTAAATGGCTATGTTGAAAATTTGTGACAAAAGTCCATAAAATGACTGTTACGAGGAGCATTGTGCACTTTCCACGATCCTCGTTAGTTCATGACTTTGTAATATTTTCAGTCCAGATTTTCAAGTGGCATTTTTCAACACTTCCTTATGAACAGTACAGCTGCCATTTTCACAACATGGCCAAGTGTGTTTTCACACTTTCAGTGCAGAGATGCGTGGTCGCTGTCGGAAATCATTGTTCGGCACAGATAAAGAAAATCACAGTGACACTGTTCATGATCGGAGGCACCAAATGCCTGAGTTGACAATCTGCTATAAAATATCCCCAACCTACTTTATATAAAGGTGTGCATTGCACAGTTTCTATGTACGCCGTGACTTCACCATTTTTTAAATATTTTTACTACACATTTGCAACATAGCCATTTTACACCTCCCCATGACAGAGTACAGCTGTCATTTTTACAGCCTGTTCGAATATTTTTGCACCTGTGGTGCTAAATCCCGAGTCACTGTGCATAAGCAGCTTTCAGCTACCAAACTGATATTCCCCCTGTTCATGAGGTGGGGTCACAAAACAAACATGTTGAAAATTTGGAGTTAAAATACTAACGAATGCCTGAGGTATTAGGCTTTTCAACTAAATCGCCCAACCCTATAGAGAATGACAGGAATCAGGGGTGTGACTTGGGATTCTTGCCTATGATGGTCATACCATTCCACACCCTGCAGTCACTGAGAGGTATCGAGGTATGCCTTGGACTCTTCGGCCCCAAACTTCACCCCATTCTCCTATATTGCACCCATCTCACCGTATTTCCTAATGAAATGGGGTGCGCATAAGGGCCAAAGACCCCAAGGAACGCATGACACTTGTCAGTCTCTGCAGAGTGGGGTGTGGTGAAATGGCGTGGCCGTTATGCCTGACGACCCAAATGCACACCCCAATGCCTGTCACTCTCTGCAGGGTGGTGGTGGGGTTGGCTTCAGTTCAATACTTCACTGCCATTCCTATTACACAGCTCTGTAACTTCTACACTACCACTGCCAATGCCAGTAAGCAAACATTCGGCATTGACAAATGCTTGTTCTTTCTCATACTCCTTATCCTTCCCCACTCTTACCCTTCTCCTTAGCCTCTCTTTCTCTACCACTTCTCCCTCCCTCATTCCTTTTCCCATCCTCCATCTCCTCCCTCTCCAAATCCCTTCTACACTAGTACTCTCCTTCCCCCCCGTGCTCCTCCCTCTATGCTCTACCACCTACTACCCTCCCCAATATAAGGTTTCTTCTCCCTATTCTAAAGGGACATGCCCCATGCCCTGGCCTATTGATATTGATTTTTATTTTCTATGCACTCCTAATGAACAAAGCTTTGCACTGTTAATTTAAATCTCTGTATAATGTTCTGTGTTTTTGTATAATCTATATTATTGTTCTATGCAAGCAATAATACCAGACATGGTGGGTGGTATTGGGCAGTACTGGACCACCCAGGGGCATAATTAGGCCCGATGCCACAGGTGGAGGGCCTTATAGCCCCTACAATGTCTAGTATTGCCCATACCACCCACCCTGGAGGGTATTATTGCACTTAGAAAATGGGCGTTGTGCCATTTTTTATAGGGAAATTAAAAAAAATTAAGAAAAACATTTAAAACAGTACATTAAGAATGCAGCTTAACTCTGTGTTATAAGTTAGTCCATGTTTTTTGGTGTTCCGTGTCCTGTCCCCCCTCCTCACACAGAGCCATTCTCTTCCACTTATCCCCCTTCCCAACACCACAACCTCCACAAGACATGGATTTTTTTTTTAAAGAGGTAGCCCCTTTGCCGGTAATTTGCTTAGCACTTGCATGTGTTTCCATGGTGATCGGCATTGGGGAATGTGAGTGAGGCATCAAGATGAACTTGCAGTCTAAAAAAAATGCTGGTGAAAAAATAAAAGTGAAAATGCTGTTTTGAAAGAGTTGATAGTTTTCATGTTGCTTTGTGTTTAATTTATTTAAGAGAACTGAGTCTGACTCATGGGGGGGCTTTGTCAGACACTGTCTCGCCCACTAAGCAAGAGAAACAAATTGTGGCATTTTTAAATTGAACATTGAGCATCAGCATACAAGTGATGGGGCTGGCATGCCTGGAACATATTTTTGACAGGGCTCTAACTGCTAGTTAATGTACCCCCCTGGCATGCTTGGCAGCCAATCACACTGCTTATATTATTTAGCCCATGTTTTAATATGTACTTATTCCCCAACCCCCTTCCACCAGGACACATCTGGAGACAAGTTATTTTAGCTCAGCATGTCTTTCCTGGTGAACCTTTTGAAATAAATATTAATTTGTATATACTTCATATTGTGCTTTGCATTATTTTTTATTTTTTTAATTTTTGTTAATCCTTTTTTCTGCCCTTAGCCACCGGTCTGCTTACCTGCATCCTGGCATTCTAATTCTTCCGGCCACTGGCCCAAGGACCCCAGTTCCTATTTGGACTGCTCATGGCTCTACCCCCACAGCTTGGTCCCCCCCTCCCATGGCGGGGTGGTGGAGAGCCTCCCTATGTTTATCCACCAGGACCAGATCCAGTAATGTGCCATGATGCCCTTGAAGCCGGGTGCCCCTATAGAAATGGCCATCTAACTGCTGTGACCGGTTGCCATTTTCCCAATTCTAGTCCCTTGCGAGTGGTGCATGCAATGACGCCAATGGACAGAGTGTGCATGCTTCTGCGCATGCTCCTCCCGGCATGCCCCATTTCACCCTCTTACATTGCCTGCACCGCAGTAACACCCCCATTTTCGGCTAGAGGTCACCAGCATGTCGGCAAACTGCACAACCCCCACCCTGGAGAGGGAAAGCAGTCCATCAGACGCTCAATCCCTCTCCTCTCCCGCCAACTCCCAAAGACCTGGGCCTATTCCCGAACCCATTTCACCAGCATGGCGCAAGGTGTGGCATCCAGTGCCTCAACCCTCAGTGCCACCGAACCAGCTGAGCTTTGCATTATTAAAGTTTTTGTAATTTTGTATGTCTTTGCAGCTTGGTTTTACTACCAATGCCCTTCCAGGGTAACCTTTGCTTTAATGTTTTTGCGCTGAGATTCTTTGTTTGTTAGTATGAATGAAAGCTGTGTATTCGGGTAGAACATTTATTCTAACTGATGATGCCTATATAGGCTAACTATCTAAATACAGTAAAGTATAAGATGAATTCTAGAGGTTCAGAAAAAGATAAATCAAAATTCTTTTTTAATTTATTTCAGTGATATTGACTAGAGCTGTACAGAATGCAAAACTCTGGTGGCAGGATTCTGACAGAATGGCATGCCTGCTTCCAAAACACTTTTTGGAATTTTTCAGTGAATTTCATGGACTTCCAAAAGTCTGTGTGACTAAACCATGGATTAGATTTCCATGGTTTATGTAAATTGCAGATTCATTTTTTACAATTGAGGAAACCTTATTTGTGGTTGACGTAAGCCATGGAACACAGATCCACGATTGATATAAACTGTGAATCACTCATCAGTGGTTTAAAGAGCTGGCAACACACTCGAGAGAACTTTAATTGGAAGGCTTTAGCCTGTTGTTCAAAGAGGGGGAAATAGCTCCTCCCCCATTCCCAACATAAACAGCAGGACGCTTCCCACTCTGCTTAGAATGTTTCAGCGGTGGCTGCATGGGTGGTTGGCTGTGGCCTTCTTTCCTCCCCGCTCTTGCTTTCTGCCCCCCCCCAATGTTCTTTCCCCTTCTGGTGCTCCCTGGATCTTTGGCCACCCCTTCCCTGCCTTCTGCCCTGTCTTCGTTCCCTGTTTGTTTCTTTTTGGGGGGGCTTTCCATTTGCTTGCAGCCATGCTGCCTCTACATGCCCCCGATATGCTGTTGATTCCTTATCTACCGTTCTTCGCCAGATTCTTGCTGCTCCCCCAGCTACACTCGCCCCATTCTGTAGCTGCTTGCCTGTGCTTCATCAGCGTTATTCCCCTGGGATTTCCCATTCTGGCTTCGCTCTCTGGCTCACTACCTTGACTCCCATTCTCAGTCCCTCTTCTACTGGATTTAATGTCCCACACTTCCGATCATCTACAACTGCCAGGCATCTGCATACAATTTCTACTTACTGTTGCTACACTGCTGTGCATATATTTGGAACCAGTTTTAGTTTCCTATTCAACCACCGACGGCAGTTATGGTAGTCTTCAATCTTCCAAGGATGGTCTAGAAACATAGAAACATAGAATTTGATGGCAGATAATGACCGCTTGGCCCACCTAGTCTGCCCATTTTCCTACCTAATGCATAGGCTGCAGATCCTAGTTAACCAACAGCCTACTTCCTCCTACCCTCTACTAGAATTGTTTTATGTCTGTCCCATGCATTCCTGAATTCCCCCACTGTTTTTGAGTCCACTACCTCCACAGGAAGGCTGTTCCATGTATCCACAACCCTCTCCATGAAAAAATATTTCCTCACATTACCTTTGAGCCTACTGTTCTATCAATACAGGGCTCCTTCCCCTTCCAGCTACTGCACTTTAGACCTCTCTCATGTCCTACTATGCCCCTTTGCATATTCCTACAGCTTCTGGTTCCCACCACAGCTTGGATGGGCCCTCCTGTACACATGCATCAGATCTTCCTCCCTACAAATGCATCAGAGGTATACAGTCCTAATTAACTCTTGGTAATCCATGGAATGTACTGAATCCACTGTTTGGTTCTGCTTTAGTTTCCTCAATGTACAATCTTGGTATGTTGGATCAAGAGCTATTTTCCTTTATTGCTGGCTGAACTGACACACTTTTCATCCATGACAGTGCTGTAATTCCATGCCACTATACAGCTGATCTCTTGGAGCCATTTCTACTTCCGAAACCTGGCAAGGCTTCCCAATTAGTATGTAGGATAATATGTACCTTCAACAACAAATAAATATGTGCTGCCCTGGTCGACAGCAGTGAGTTGGGGTAGAGTATGGCGAGAGCTGCTCCATCATCAGAGATGACTCTCCTATATTGTAAACTAAATCTATTTAATAACCAGAAATGATGCCATCAAGCAGTGACTTACCGGCCATAAATACGCCCCTATTCCTATATTTAAGCCCGATGCTATCTACCTCATTTCCTTCAAGGGACTCTCCCTCTACATGGCCTATGCTTACTAATGCTATACGTTGACCACTACTCCCTCCCATGGCTGCCTTTCCATTGCTTCCTTGCTACCTAAGGTCCTGCTTTCTGTGCAGCATGGTACTCCATTCATTGTTTAGTAATGATTACTGTGTTAGCCCATCGTATTAGGGCATTTTATTGCAGTCCAGCCAGCCCTTGCAAGGCTTGGTAATGTTGAGAGTAATGTTTTACTTTCCAGGATTCTGTCTAACTTAGGAGGCAGTATAGTGCAGTGGTTTAAGGCTCACAGCTGCAAACCTGGAAACCTGAGTTTGAATCCCACAGCCCCCACTTGCATGCTGTGTGACCCTGAGCAAGTAACTTAACTTCCTTGTGCTCTCAGGTCACACCTATAAACAAGCATTCAGCTTAGTGTGTCTCTCCTGGTTAAAAAAAATATATATTGCCAGCTGTGAGCTACTACTGCTCCAGGATCATACAACCAGACTTTCATATTGTATTTCATGTTTCTGACTTTTAGCAGCTCTATGTGCACAGCTGTTCTTTGGTCATACCTGGCTTTGTGGGTCCCCTTCTCATTCTGCCTTGCCCAAAGGGGCCCTTATCATATCGCAACTGTTTCTACACCTGTATTCATTCCCCAGATTGTCCCCCTCCTTTCCTCGGACCATGTATTATCAGCAATGAAGAAGGCATTTCCTTAAAGCTTGATCTCACTATATTAATTGCAGATGGTTCCTCAAATCTTGTACCCTGCCATGGTGAAGCCAAACCACATGGGGTCTCGTCTTCCCAATCTTGTACTGTTCATGATACAGTGATGGTGGGCCACATGGGGTACCGCCATCTCTATCGCACACTTCTCAATGTAAGGAAATGCATTACTCAGATAAAGTGATGGCAGACCACGGGGGTCCCGCCTCCCTATCAGGCATTATTGCTTCCATGGTGAAGGTGAACCACGTGGGGCCTCTTCCTCCCATTCATGCTCTCCGAGTAATACAGTGATAGCGGACCATGTCGGGTCCCGCTATCCCTATCCTATGCTACTCCTTGGAGCAAGGGTTCTGCTTCTCTGTACAATGTCTGCTACTTGATGATGGACTATGGAGGGTCCTGCCTTCCCACTCACCATCTATTCCAAGGGATTCCAACTCATTGCTCCTTCAAGTCCCCGTACTGCAGATTAATTGATGTCAGGTCATCCTTCCTTGAGAACATGCTTAAGTTCAACAATCAGTGGAGTCCTGCATCTGTTCCTTAGTCAGCCTATTTACAGCAATGGCAGACCATGTGGGATCCCGCCATCCCATACATCTATGCCTGTGAAACGGCCCTACCATATCTTAGTATTCCTATTCACTTCAAAGAGTACATACGTGGGGGTTCTGCCTTTCTTACCTTGGACTGCAACACACTGTGGCTCCTGAGGGTACCCTTTGTCTCCTAGATCATTCCATTCTATGGCGATGGTGGACCACGTGGTGTCCCACCATCCCTCTTCTACATGTCCCTTGACACCCTTCCCCATATTCCTTATCTCCCATTCCAACTTCTGTGACCTTTGTTTCCCTCCAGCTTACCTATAGGCCTTTGTTGATGGACTTATCTCAGACCCATCATCAGCAATTTCAAGTCATGCAGGTATCTTCACAAACCCCTTGGGGTCTCATCATCCTTCCAGTGAATCCCCCCTCAACAGGACCCTATCCTCTACTATAAAACAATGGATTTCTTCTTGCACTATGGCAGACCCTAATCAGGGGTCTTGCCTCCCAGTATTGTCCACATGAGACTCAGTTGCTCATTCATGACTACTTCATTCATCAGGACTCATTGTGAATATCATTCCCTAGCTAGCCTACCTCTGAGCCTACCATCATCAGGTTAATGCTTAACATCTCCATGGCAGTGGCAAACCACGTGGGTTCTCGTCATTCCATTTATGCATGCCCCACCACGGGCCTTATCAGGTACTTTTCTCATTTCAATCAGCCTTAGTGACTCTTGTCCTCTATGTCTTGCATTCCGTACTGCTGCAATGGCAAACCAATTGGGCTACCTCCATTCCTACAAAGGCTATCACCTTCTCATCCTTGGATTAAGCTCATACTACAATGAAACTCAACCTGTTGCAGGTTACAGCCATCACAACAAACCATCCCACTATGCTGCTCTATCTAGTACCCAAAGGCTGTGCTATGGATATACAGAAGTCATCTATCTCAGACTTGGATAAACCATTGTTTCAGCATCTGGTTAGTGTTCCCGTTGGATATTCTGTCTGCTCGAACTGTCATCTGCAGAATCGACCCTTTGCCCATCAACCATGAATTGGATTCCACCAGCTACAACAGACCATACTCCTGGATATAACTATACCTAAATCTAGCACATTTAGAATTATTCTTCTCTTAGTATGCCCAAAGGATGGGCAGGTCAGTAGCCATGGGTCCTCAGAGGTTCCTCCTAAGGGCTTTTTTCCTCTCCTGCATACTACGAACCAAACTCTCTGGAGTTGGAGGAGGTAGTCAATTTCATTACTTCTTTGTGGGCCTTAGGTTTACACCTACACACTATTCTACCCAGGGTGGGATGCGGTGACGTGCCAAAGCTCACATTGTAAACACCAAGCATACCAGTCAGCTCATAAGTGTACTTGAGCAATAAGCTATTTGCCACACATTGACTTGGAAGGCTTTAGCCTGTTGTTCAATGGGGAGGAAATAGCTCCTCCCCCATTCCCTACATAAACAGCAGGCCACCTCCTGCTCTGCTTAGAGCGTTTTGGCAGTGCCCTCCTTCCTCTCTTGCCTCCTCCTCATTCTCCGGCACTCCTGTCTCACCCTCTCTGCAGGGCCTTAAGTTTATACCTACCCACTATTCTACCCAGGGTGGGATGCGGAGAAGCACCAAAGCTCATGTTGTAAACACCAAACATACCAGTCAGCTCATAAGTGTACACAAGCACTAAGCTATTTGCCACACATTGAACTAAAAATAATATTTAGGCACTCTCCAGCTTGTATTTCCCATTAGTTCTGTATTCCTCTTTCTCATTATTTAGTAGCGAAGTCATTTCCTTGAAAACAGGATCTTTGCACCGGAAGAGTTCACCTATTCCTGCTACTATCTCCCTACCTGAAATCATACAGTACTGTTTGTGACCTCACAGTTACTCCCATGTCAACAGATTGTCATGTCACAACAGAAAATTATGACTTGAAGTAGGGAGTAAGCTATAGAGGCAGATGAACTCAAAGAGAAGTCTAAGGAACAACAATTATATATCCATACATATTTTTTCAGTAATACATTATGGGGAGGAGAAATATATAAAATATAAATGGAATGCAAGCAGAATTGTACCTAATTATTATGTTTTTTAAAGTTTTCTTTGAGGTGTCAGTAGCTCTTTAAATAAAAAGACACAGCCTGCTTCTGGTATTTTGAGAATTCTGCTTCTAATGGAATTCTATGGAACTTAAAAGAATTGCCAAAAATCCATGAATTGCCATTGGAAGCAGAATTAGAAAATGTTGCACAGCTGTAATATTAACCATGAGCAATCATGAAACATTCTGATAATACGATCATTTTCACACTTATTTCTGTATCACTATAATTTCTGATTGCCAGCTACTTGCCAATCATGTTTAATCATTGTTAGCTATGATCACAATGATGTTTTCTGAAAATTAAACATGATCTTTGAACACAACTGATAATGATAATTTGTGACACATCATGATAAAATCACCTTTGTTTTAGCAGGGCAGCTAGCATACTGCTGAACATCAAAGTAACAAATATCTAGTAAGTCAGATGATGAAACAACATCTGGATAACCGAGGCGAGGATTAATCTCAGTATGCAATTAAGCAATAAACCCCAACAGGGTGTGGGTTATGCTGGGATTTATCCATGTCTGGCATGGTTCATCATTGGTCCGAAAGCCGAGTGAGCAATCCTCATCAGGTATGGGTAAATCCCAGCATAACCCACACCCTGGAGTGGTTTATTGTGATAATGCAATGTCCCCTTCAATTTCTGGTATACAAAAATATAGAAAAATACAGATTTTGGGCATTTTAGATTATTTTTTTTTATTAAATTTATCCTAACGCCAGAAACAAAATAGTCTGGTTTTCCCATTGTCAGCTTTGTCTATAAATATTCATGTTAAACTTCTTCCTTCACCCCCCCCACCCGCTGCTGACAGTCATTTTCCCCTCCTTCCCCAGGACATCTCTCACACACACAAATGTATTATTATTAATGTTTTCCCCCTTTAACTAAGAGCCTGGTGCGAGTTCTGCTCATTAAGTGTAATTCCAGTTCTATGTTTGCGATTCTGAGAGCCTGCTCCACTCTGAATGTGCTTAAAATGACTCACTGGCAGATATACTATTTTGACCAAAGCACAGATGTAAAAACAACATTGACGGAACATAAAAATCAGCGAAACAGCATCATGCAGGCAGCTTCATGTTCCTCACCACCAACGTAGGATGACTTTTCTTCCCTGCACTGTTGAAGATATCAATCTAAATCAGCTAACTCTGAACTGTAGTGCAAGCACCTCCATTTACAAAATCAAGGCACTTCCAAAAGTTTTTTTTTTGTTTTCTACTGTATGTCCTTCATCTTGGTCTCTGGAATGCTGCAGTGGGTCCGAGGTGACAGAGTGCTGATCAACAACAGCTGTACAACTAAATTAGAGAGCCCTGCTGTGACTGACCTTCCTGTCCTTTCTGTTCAAAAGTGCTGGGACCGGAGGGTTAGGTAATCGGGAGACTGGGTCTAGGAATTCATTTTGGTAAGTCCTGAGTTTGCAGCAGCAGCCAGAAGTGTAGGTGCTGAAACTCCCAATGGCAGTAAATCTCCCTCTCCTTCAGCACCCTCCTGCCAACACGCAGGCCATGGTGGAATCAAGGAACCAGTGAGGAGTGGTGCTTTGGGGGGGGGCAGAAGTACAAGTGGGGAAGCAGTGGCCTCATGGGCCGAGGAAGCTCTGAAATGGAGAGTCTGAGCTGCACTTACTTTTATATTGTCAAGGGGACTGTGAACTCCATATTTTTTTTCAGTGGTCTCCTGCAACTCAGTCACAGTGTTGGCATACACAAAAAGAAAGATACTTTTCAAGTGTCGCCGGTCATCGCAGACACAGTTTAGCGCAGAGTAAAGATGGCAGATTGGATTGATTTTGCAAAGTTGGGATTGCTGAAGTGGCTGACTGGCACTTTTGCCGTGAGTAATGCCAGGATTTACCATGGCTTAAAGGTGTCAGTCAGCCAATCAGGTTGCCGGATTCTCGGAACCCATTGTATAATACTGTAGATAACTTTCTTGAAACTAGTTACACTGCTTGTTAGTATGTCCCCCTCAAAGCCTAATACCATCTATCATTGCACTTAGTGGTTAAAGTTGAGGAAACTAGGATCTAACATAGGAACACAGAATCTTCGGACAAGAGGGAACATGTGACCATCTAGCCTTTCCATTGTATATTTCAATGGTGGTAACCATGGATCACTCCCTCCAAGAGATACTCATCAATTATGTTTGAGTGTCTGTAAATTGTCACTTTTAACTACCCTCTCAGGTAGTTTCTTACAAATCTGTACCACCCTCTGTGTGAACTATTGATTGTTTTCTTCTTCCCCAACAAAATCATAATGAATGGCATTGTTAATGTCTCAGACATATCCCAAAGCATACTAACAGTACATCATTGTGACAATAGCAAGCATTTCCGATTATTTAGACTCTATTGTGTAGCCTATCAAGGCTACCAAATAAGTTCCAACTTAAAGTAGTTTTGTCACTTTTATGATGGGTATGCCTGAATACAACAGACGAGGTTTGTTTCTGCATTTACAGCATGGCCTTTCTAATAGCCTTCAAGGTGAAGCAATATGCCTCTGCTGTACTTACAAAAGCACTGGAAATTTAAAAAAAAACTGATTAAAAAAAACTGTCACACAAAGGCATCTAATTCAGTTTAGATTTCAGAAGACTAAGAGTATTAAAGACCTAAGCAGTTCAATATAATAAAGAGTAATTTTGCTTTGTAAGTGCCAAAAATATAATTTCTAATAGTAATAATAACTGTGATTTTGAAATTGTTCGAGTTTTCATGACAACTGTAATTACAGCAGGCCATCTGTACAGAAAAAAACTGTGCATTTAAACGTTGAGTGGGGGAGTTGCATTCTCTTAGTTCGTGAAATGAAAAACTCCATTTAGAACTTCAAAACCATGAGATTCTCAGTGTCCTTCAACTGACAAAGGAGAGCTTCTCCTGGAAAAAAGTATCAAAGGCATTTTTCAACAAAATACAAGAGCTATGTCAAGTAGGATTTATTTACCAACTTAAACTAAAGAAGAAAAAAAGGACTGCAACACCCTTTGAATCAACGTCTGAAAAATGTGCCTCAACTCATAATGAACAAATTCTATAATGCTTTTCAGGTGTTTGAAAGCTCAGATTAAAGGCTTTTATGCATTTGCTTAACATAACAAGAATAAGTTCTAAAGCTTTTTTAGGTGACTAATGCTATTTTAATGTATTTTGAAGCATACACAATGATAAACAGTGGTTCCAATTCACAAAAGGGAGAAGCAGAATAGAAATACATTGATTGCATGGAAGGGTCCTGCTTGAAATTACCAGGAGGCATCAACACAAAAGTTATCTTTCGTATAAGCCATTATTTTAGTCAATCAGGATTGTTTATATTCTTTCTTTATATTCCAAACACTAGTAATTTCATCAGAGGGTGTCTCATGCAACAGTCCAGTTGGCATAGTCCGTGTCTTACAAAGGGGTTTCTCTTATTTTCTGCAAAGTAAAACATTTTGATTTTACCTTGAAGTTCCATTTTTGTTAAAACACGAGTGTTTAGCATGATTTACAAAGTGTTTAAATGTACAGTTCTTGCATCTGTTACGGTTATGCGTGCCTTCTCCAATTCTTGTGTAGCAGACCTGCTCAGCTTCACTTTGCAATGATTTCGCACCAATAAATCAAGAAGGCACTCTTGTAACAATAAGACATTCCAGAACTCTACATATACACATAAGAACACAACATCCATTTACTTTTTTAATATATAGTTTTTCCCCTCCTCATCTCCTCTCCCCCCATGCCAGTATCCCTCGGGAGCTCCAAGGCACATCACAAATCCAAGTGCCCCTCGACCACACTCACCTACCTCTATGCTGCATCTGAATAGAGCCATAGGCAAGGTCAGGGTGGAGGGGAGGGATTTACCTTGACACTGGCTGGTGTCAGGAGGCGATGGATGCATGGAGTACAGATTTACTGGGGTCAATTGTCCCAGGTATCAGGTAGCCATTTTCCTCCTTGTTTTCTCATGTCCATCTGGGATGCTGGCTCCATTTCAGCCAGTACATGCACTCATGCAGAGTGTGCACCTGCATAACATCAGCCTGCATCCCTTCCTCCCCAGTGGCATACCCATGCCTGCAATGGAAACTATAATCTCCCAGGTGGCTCTGTAGCAATGTCCTTACTCCATGGAGAAGGAGAGATCTCCTGATAGTCTTCATCCTTCTCCTTCTATCCAGCCCCCAATGATCATGATCCACTCCTAAACTCCAGTGAATGATGTTGTGAGCAGTAGCACTACCATTGTGATGACAGGCTAGCCATCAATCATTTTCATCAAAAAAATAACATTGCTGACTAGTGCATATAATAAACTGGTGAAGGGTAGGCTCTCAAGAAGAAGACATAGAAACATAGAATGTCATGGCAGATAAGACATGCTGGGCCTAGCCAGTCTGCCCATTTCTGTGTTTCCTTGCATTTGCGCAAGAAATACCTTGAGACAGTACTGCATTTCAGAGGTGTGTCAGGGACAAGTCCAATGCAGAGCACTGCACAGTGGGCACCACCCTGACCAACCAATGAATGGTGAAGCCCAGTAAGACAGCTGTTGGAATTTCACAGCGGGAGCTAGCCTTCACTTGAGAGAAATGGACCGCACCAATGAGAGAGTGTGCTTCATTCCTCTCATTCTGTCTGCAGTCACACCCCCGATCATCTGGTTCCTCCTCTGTTGAAACCCGTTCGTTCCCTCCTTCTATGTGGAGTCAGTCCCACCCCCGAGCCGCCGTTCTCCACCATTGAAACCCGCCTGTTGCCTCCCTCTGTGTGCAGTTCCACCCCCAATTCTCTGTTCCCCATCCATTGAAACCCGCCAGCTCCCTCCCAGTATAGTGTTGGCTGCAGGAAACCATAGAGGAGCATTGCACATCATATTCTTATATTACTGTAGGTGCTGTTGTGCTCCACCGGTCTCTCAACATACCGTGTTTGTTTTAGCTTTCATGTTTAGAGGCAATTAGAATACAATTCGTCTATGTTTCTGTCTCCTAAATGTTGTCCTAGCTGGACATGATTGCAATGTTACATGCACAGCAAGGACTGCTCCTCTGTTTGGAGGTGTGGTAGTAAACAATGAATGAAAGCAACAACAAAAAAAACACCCTCCACTGTACCTTATAAGCTTTATCGAGTCCAAATTAAAAAGGTGCCACCATGAACACAAGCAGATACGCTGAACAGTACCCCCGACTGGTTTTGCACACTAGCATGTTGTATAGTGGCACCAGAGCAGGTATCTACTAAAATATTGTATATTTTTTTAGATTCTTACATTGGTGGAATATCAATGATCAGTCGTTATTCGAGAATGAAGAATGAACTGAATGATTCGTTCCTTCATTAATGCAGTGCTGGTTACTTCTCTGACATGGAAGCATGTACTCAGTGTCAAAAAAAGGAAAAAGACCACATGCACCGACCACAAAAGCGAGCATTTCTGACGTCAGTTACAGTATGTGGATTCGCTTTAATGTGCACACTCTCTCACTGATGTGACTGGTACTCATCCCTGTCTTGATGCACAGACAAGCGCTTCTATAATGCACATTACTGATGGCTAGGAAGGAGCAGTACGAGACTGTTAGGAGGCGCTGCCTCTGTTAGTGATTGCCATCAGCAAGTGAACATGTGTATCTCTGTGGCAAACAGGGTTTTTGTAGCAGTGTCCAGTAATTTTTTTTTTAAAAAGTGAGTTAATGAATGAAACATATTTTTTGTCTTTGTGTGTGGAAAAAAAGGCCAGCAGAGTTCAATATACACACGAGAAAGGAAACTACCCAAATGACCACATCAAAGAACACCTCACAGTTACCTACCCTAATGGCCACCTCGGCCCCCCACCTTCCCTCTCTCCCCCCACACACACGTGAGAGATAGTGTGAAGGCAACTACGTAATTACTGTATATGTGACATCTAGGCAATGTGAAGTACCACCTCAGCTTGAAACTAGTGATGCCCCAAACGGTGTGTCAAAGTGGTTAGATAGTGCCATGTTGACTAAATGAAACACTATGGTCCATGAGTCATAGGTTTTGTGTTTTGACTACTATCTGAATGAAAACTAACTAGGTCTATTCATTTAGTCTGTGATCCATAATGACGCATCAAATGAGTATATGAATACAAGATAAAAAAAAAAATGGAAGGTCAAAGTCCAGAGTGTAACACCATATGAATACGAGCGTAGTGCTTTCTGTGTGTTTACTTTTATATTGTGAAGGTGTTGAGGTAAAGGGGAAGTGGCAGGGCTGAGGGTGAACTATGGACTCTCCTGTATCACATACAATTAAAATGTATGGTCAAAAATAATAGGTGACATCTGTCTAGTGTCAAGACTGCATGCTCTCATACACAAGGGGAAAGCAAACTTCAAGAAAAGGATTGTGAACAGTAGCATTGTGATACAAGGTCAGAAAATTCAGACAGTCCAAATTCAAAATAGTATACATGAGTGGGTCAGTGTCTTCAACATGAAAGCTACAGCCAGCCATGCTTAGCCAAGGAAAGAACAGTTCATAAAATGTAAGCAACAACAGTGGGTGACATGCATTCTTATAATGAAAACCTACACCAACTCATCGATCTCACAAATACTGTACTGTGTGAAGTGTGACATCACCATCATATTTTCAGTTTACATGCCACTACCATGAAAACCATGACATGACCTGCATATGTGTACACAGTCCTATACTGACAGTTACTTATTCGGACTGATCCTTCTGAAGAGTTTTTAGTATGAATTTATTTATTTATCTTTTAGAATGCTGATTCATTGGTTTCCATCGCAAGATATGGGAAACAGAACTGTAATAAATTACAGAACTGCTTGCACCACTTGTAAGAAACACACCAAAAACTTTTGTTTAATTCATTAACTCACTTTTTTATTAGATACTGCTACAAAGTTAAACCCTGTTTGCCACAGGGAGACACATGTTCACTTGCTGAGGGCAATCACTGACAGAGACAGCACCTCCTAACACTCTCGTACTGATCCTGCCTATCTCTCAGTGATGTGCATTGCAGAAGCGCTCATCCATGCATCAAGACAGGGACGAGTACCAGTCACATCAGTGAGTGTGTGTGCACATTAAAGTGAATCCACATATTGTAACTGACATCAGAAACGCTTCTTTTCACAGTCGATGAATGAAGTCTTTTTTTCACACTGAGTGAGTATGTGCTTTCATATCAGAGGAGTGATCGGTACTGCATGAACAAAGGAGAGAATCATTCAGTTCATTCTTCAGGTTTGAATAATGGCTGATCATCGCTCCTCCAGCAATGTAAGAACTAAAAAAAAAAGAAACAATATATTAGTAGATACCTGTTATTTAAATTTGGACACAATAAAGCTTATAAGGTACAGTGGAGGGTTTGTTTTTTCGTTTTCATTCATTGGAATGTTACAGCAGCCTCAGGATCAAAGTACTGTGATGCTAAGAAGCACATACATATAGATACATAGATACATAGTAGTGTGACCTCAGAAAAGGACCCACAAGCCCACCTAGTCTGCCCATTTGTGTAGCTATCTGCTAGGACCCCCTCCCCAACAATCCCCTGTGTCTGTCCCATGCCCTTTTGAAGCTTTCCACTGTTGCTTCTTCAACCAGCTCCTCCAGGAACTTATTCCACTTATCCACCACCCACTCTGTGAAATAGTACTTCCTAATATTACCCTTGAACTGTACCCCCTCAGTCTGTAATCCATGCCCCCTGATCTCCTGATTCCCTTTCAGCTAGAAGATGCTTCCCATTGGCACCTGGTTTATACCCTTAAGGTACTTGAAGGTCTCAATCATGTCCCCCCTCTCCCTCCTTTGTTCCAGGGAGTACATTTTCAATTCTCCCAACCTTTCCTCATAGGACAGGTGGCTGAGCCCCTTAACCATCTTTGTTTCCCTCCTCTGAACTTGCTCCAGCCTTCCCACATCCTTTTTGAGGTATGGCTTCCAGAACTGGACCCCATACTACAAATGCAGTCTGACTAGATGTGTGCATAAGGATGCTATGACCTCCCTTTTTCTGCTGGTAATCCCCCTTCTGATGCAGCCCAGCATTCTGCTGCCTCTCGCCATTGTTCCCTCACAGTGCCTTTCCTCCTTCAGGTCTCTAGATATAGTGATGCCTAGGTCCCTTGCCTATTCTGTTAAGCCAGGTCTCTGCCCCCCATACAGTACCCTGCCCTCTGGTTCCTGTATCCAAGATGCATGATCCTACACTTGTCCATGTAGAATGAAACCTGCCACCTCCCTGATCATGCCTCAGGCCTCACCAAATCTCTTCACATTCTTTCTACCCCTTCCGGAGTGTCCACCTTATTGCAAACTTTAATATCGTCTGCAAACAAACTCACACCCCCCGTGTCAAGGCCCACCATGATGTCCCCTAAGAATAGACTGAACAGTAGGGGCCCTATCACTGACCCCTGAGGGACCCCACTTGTGACCATACCCTCTCCAGATGTCACCCCATTTATAATGACCCTCTGTCTCCTGTGCCCCAGTCAGTTTCCTATTCATTTAACCACCTTCTGCCCCAGCCCCAGGCATGACAGCTTATACAGCAGTCTCCTGTATGGCATGGAGTCAAATGCCTTCTTGAAGTCCAGACAAGCAACATCTACTGCCCTCCCCTGATCCAGTTCCTTGGTGATCGCATCAAAAAACTCTGAGGATCTACCCCAGGTAAACCCATGTTTTCTTGGATTCATCAGGCCACTTACCTCTAGGCAATTGGTGAGCATGACTTTCATTAGTTTCTCCATGAGCTTGCCCACCACCGATGTTAAGCTCATGGGCCTGCAATTTCCCACCTCCTCCCTCCCCCTTATGCTGAGGGACCACATTTGCCTGCCTCCAATACCACTCCAGACTCCAGGTACCTATTGAAGAAGGCAGTCAAGAGTGTTACCAGTATATCTTTAAGTTCTTTCAACACCCTTGGGGGTATCTCATGGGGAAGAACACATTCTTTAAAGTTTAGGCACCACTAAATCTGCAGTACAATGGAAATTGCAGTATTTATTTATTTGCTTTTGGTAACTGGGTGAGTGCACTAGGCATAGAAATGCCTATTTTCAGGCAAGACCCAGGAGAGAGACAATGTAAAATACAAAAGCACATACATGTGACACAGCACATGGAATAGGTATAGAAAAAGAAAAACAACATAACACTAAACAATTGATTCAGAAAGTAAATCATCTTGAAAAGGTGGAGACAAATCAGTATGAGGCAAGAAGGGGTAACATTTAGATCAAAATACATAAACTTAATATTGAAACAGCACAAAGTACACAAGTTTACCAGTGATGCAGCTACAATACAGGATGTACAGGTAAATGCACTTCAAACACTGTGAGAGAAACAGGCATTGCAAGTGAATGGCATACATAAAATAAAACAATACAGAACAATTTAAGTGCCAGGTTGTGGTTGATGAAGAATGAGGAGAAGAGGGAAGAGTGGTGGGGAGAAGGAGAAAAGGGTTGGAAAAAGGAGGGAGTGAGAGGAACTTGAAAGGAGTGAGTATAAGAGAGGTGGGAAGGAGGTTGCAGCTTGGTAGCTTGGCAGAAGACACCAGGAGAAAGGACTGCTGTGTGACTGAACTTCTCTGCTGGGACTATATTGCCCTCCTTCCCTTCCCTCCACCCCCCACCCAAAGCTAGTTCTATTTTTATAGGCACAGAATTTGACTGACAACAGGAACTTCCTGTTTAGGGGCAGGAAGTGTGATCACAGAACCACCAAGGACCCACCATCCTAGAAGGGCAAGAGTAGCTCTCCAGCCCCCTCAAGCTGCTGGAGGTCTGCCTCTGAGCAAGTAAGTGGTCTACTGCGAAATATAGGATATTCTTGTCTCAGAACAGGACAATCAGGAGCTTAAAGGGCACACAGGCAGAAAGTAAGGAGAGAGAAAAAAAACAGAGGAAAGAGTAAGGATTGCAAACAGTTAAGGGGCCAGAAATAAGACATAATTGGAGTGGTGCAGTGCAGTGGCTGTGGAGCAGCAGTCTTCCGGGAGATGTTCTGGAGGATGCGGTGTTGTCCCATCTGCAGGCACCTCTCTGGGCTGAGGGAGGAGGTTGCTCATCTCCAGGCTGAGTTGGCCAGGATTTGTGGGACCTCCTCTTCCATCCAGGGACCACCAGTGCCACTGCCGCTGCCTCAGAGGTTGCCAAGAAAGAGGAGCGGTTGGACCACAGTGGGCTCAGGGAGGGTGAGGGTGGTGGAACAGAGGCGCATCCCTTCCATTGTACCTCTCCACAATTTCTATGCCATTCTGGCAAAGTGTGGTTCCTCTATGGAGGCACCCACAGTGGAGACCAAGGAGGATGCTGGGAACCTCCACAAAGGAGACCCACAGGAGGGTGGCATGGGACCCTGCAAGGGAAGGAAACAACTCCTGGTGGGGGACTCCATTGTTAGGAAGGTAGAACTGGGGGAGGAAGGGGAGAGGGTGGTAAGGTGCCTGCCTGGCGCCATGGCTTGCAGGGACAGGAAGCGAATCCTCAGGATTGCCGGAGCAGCTGCACAGGGGAAGGAGCTGGATGTCATTGTCCACCTAGGGACAAATGACCTGGCTAAGAAAGGGATTAGAGAAGTGCAGGAAGAGTTGGTGGAATTAGGGAGGGGCCTTAGTCAAGTAGCTACGCAGTAACCTCTCGGAGGTGCTACCCATCTATGGCATAGGAGAGGCTAGGGTGTTCCGCACCATGGGATTCAATCAGTGGTTGAAAAACTGGTATGGAGCTCAGGGATTTGGCTTCATTGGGGACTGGGGGTCCACCTGGAGTGATGCAAGCTTATACTGGTATGATGGGCTGCATCTGTCCGGGAGGGGAATCAGGATCCTAGGTGATAGGTTTAAATGCTTCATTGGCAAGCTTTAAACTAGCCAAGGGGAGGCACTGGAAAGGAGCAGGAAAATCCTAGCCCCAAATAATCACGGTAGTAAGTGCAGCAAACACCAACATAGAGGTGTCGATAGGGAGAAGGGCAGGGGTAAATGGAGAAAGTGACAAGGCAAGAAGGACAGGGATGGGGCAAAGGAGTAGGGCCATCAGGAAGTGGAGGGTGTGAGTACCAATACCCTTGGTCTGGGCAACAAGCTCCCTGAGCTGATGGCCTTAATGGAAGAGGGATGCCTGGACATCGTGAGAGTCACAGAAACATGGTACACAGAGAACCATGACTGGGATGTTAACATACCAGGGTACATAACCTACAGGAGAGACAGGCAGGGGAGAAGAGGGGAGGAGTAGTTTCTCTGTAAAGGAAGGATAAAAGCAACTGAACAAAAGAGTAAACAGGGAGGAGAGGAGGCACTGTGGGTCACCTTGAGACTGGAAAGGCACCACAATCCGCACAAGGGTTGTGTACAGACCCCCATGTCAGGGGAAGGAAATGGACAAGAATATGATAGAAGGCATTCTTAGAATGGCAGAAAAAGGGGAGATACTGTTGATGGGAGACCTGACTATGCCAGATGTTAACTGGAGCACATTTGCTGCAGCCACATCCAAGAGCAGGGCCATTCTTGATGCCCTACAGGTGGCAGACATTAGACAGCTAATTTCGGAACCCACTCGTGAGGGAGCAATCTTAGACCTTGTACTCTCAAACAGGGGCAGTGAGAGGATCTCAGATCTAGAAGTGGGTTGCCATCTGGGGACAAGTGACCATCAAACAGTGTGGTTCACGTTAAACTCAGCTACAGAGTCAAGCCATACAAAAGTGAGGGTACTGGACTTTAGGAGGGCTGACTTTGGCAAGATGGGAGAATGCCTCAGAAAAGCACTAGCAAACAGGCTAGAAGGAGGTGTGGAGCAACAATGGGAATTATCAAAACTGCCATCACAGAGGCACAAGCCTTTGTGTGAAGCAAATGAACAAATCAAAATAAAAGAAAAGCCACTATGGTTCTCAAAAGAGGTGGCTGTGAAAGTCAGGAAGAAAAGATAGCATTCGAAGTATAAGGAAACACAGAAGGAGCAGGACAGAGAGCTGTACCAGTTAAGGCAGAAGGAAGCAGGAGGGAAGTCAGAATAGCAAAGGCCCAAACTGAGGAAAAGATAGCCAATTCAGTTAAGAAGGGGATAAAACCTTTATAGGTACATCAGCGGCGAGAAAGACAAAGGGAGGGATAGTGAGGCTGAATAGAATGAACAGTGGGTGGGCAGAGGGGACAGTGAAAAAGCAGGAATACTGAATGAATATTTCTGCTCAGTATTCACAAAAGAGGAGGGGAAGTGCCTAATCCAATTAACAGAAGCACTCTTGATAGGGAGGTTGATCCCAGTCCTTTCACAGAAGAAAGGGTTCTGCAAGAACTCCTAAAACTGAAGGTGGACAAAGCAATGGGTCCTGATGGAATTCACCCCAGAATTCTAAAAGAATTAAGGGAGGAACTAGTGAAACCACTGGCTACTCTTTTTAATAAATCATGGGAGGATGGTGTAGTACCCGAGGACTGGAGGAAGGCGGATGTGATTCCCCTTCACAAAAGTGGGTCCAAGACAGAGGCAGGAAACTACAGACCTGTCAGTTTGATCTCTGTGGTAGGGAAAGTGATGGAGTCACTTCTGAAGGAAAGAATAGTCGAGTACCTAGAGGCCAGTGGAGCACAGGACCCAAGGCAGCATGGGTTCACAGCGGGAAGGTCATGTCAGACAGACACTAATAGATTTCTTTGACTGGGTGACCAAAGTAGTAGACCAGGGAGGGGCTGTGGACATGGCTCTACCTAGACTTTAGCAAGGCCTTTGACACAGTCCCACACAAAAGATTAATAGTCAAATTAACCAGCCTGGGAGTGGGACCCAGGGTGGTAGCCTGTAAAACATTGGCTGGACAACAGGACACAGAAGGTAATTGTAAATGGAGTCCATTCTGAAGAAAGGAGGGTTACTAGTGGGTACGCAGGGTTCAGTATTGGGTCCAGTCCTTTTTAATGTCTTCATCAGTGACATTGCAGAGGGACTGGAAGGAAAAGTATGACTTTTTGCAGATGACACAAAAATCTGCAACAGGGTTGATACACAAGGTTGGAGGAATGGTCAGAAGTATGGCAGCTAGGATTCAATGCAAAGATGTGCAAAATAATGCACCTGGGAAATAAGAACCCAGGGGAAGAATACACAATGGGTGGGAGGTAGTAACAACAACAGAAAAGGAAAGGGACCTGGGGGTAATCATATCAGATGACCTTAAGGTTAGCAAGCAATGTGAGAAGGCAGTAGGGAGGGCTGGGGGTATACTGGGATGTATAGGGAGAGGCATCAGCAACAGAAAACAGGAATTTGTTATCCCTCTGTACAGACAGTTGGTGAGACCCCATCTGGAGTACTGTGTCCAGTTCTGGAGACCCCATCTCTGCAAGAACACAGACAGGATAGAGGCAGTCCAGAGGAGGGCAACTAAAATGGTGCAGGGTCTGCAAGAGAACCCGTATGAGGAGAGACTAAAGGAGCTTAATATGTATACCCTTGAGGAAAGAAGGGAGAGGGGGGACATGATAGAAACTTTTAAGTACCTCAGTGGAATCAACAAAGTCCAAGAGGGTAGCATTTTTCAGAAAAAGAGACTTGCAAGAACAAGGGGACACAATTTAAAGATAGAAGGAGGCTGTTCAGGGGCAATGTGAGGAAGTATTATTTCACAGAGAGGGTAGTGGATGCATGGAACAGCCTTCCTGAGGAGGTTGTGGGGTCTAAAACTGTGGGAGAATTCAAGAATGCATGAGACAGACATAAGGCAATTCTTGTGGGGGTAGGAAGAAATAGGCTGTTGGTTAACTAGGATCTGCGGCCTATCCTGTAGGTAGGGAAATGGGCAGACTAGATGGGCCTAGCGGTCCTTATCTGCCGTCAAAGTCTTTGTTTCTATGTTTCTATGAGGTGTCAGAGGAGTTGATTAACGTGGAAGAGGGCAGAAAGAGGATGATCTAAGGTGGATTGAAGCAGGCGCAGGGGCTGGTAGCCCGCAGATGCTCACGGTGCATTTTCTTGAAACTGGCATGGGAGGGCGCTTGACGAATTGTGTAGGGTAGGGAGTTCCAGTATTTTGGAGCCATGTAGGAGAAGGCACGTGTACCCATGCTAGTTCTGCATCTAGGGATGTGAAGAGGTGCTTGGTTTGTGGATCGCAGTCCATAGGAGGGAGGTTGAGAGTACAGCAGGGAGGCAAGGGACAGGGGGAGGCCTGATCTGGCGATGCAGTCAATTTGAGTGCCAAAAGACTGGAGACGGTGGGTAGCGGGGCCAGGCCTGCTAAGGTCAGCATAGAGCTGGCAATGGTGTTTGTAATGTGGGGATGCAGAGGCATAGCGACAGATGCTATTATAGGTGGTGTCCCATTTATGGAGGGAGGATTTGGAGGCTGATTGGAAAGTGACTGAGCCATAGGCCAGGGCTGGGAGCAGGAAACCGTGCACCACCACTAGTCAGGCAGAGGGGGTAAGGGCATAGCTAGTTCTGTAGGCACTTCCAAGCTTGGCATTCACAGACTTGCAGATAATTGTTATGTGAGGGTCAAAGTCTAGAGATTCATCAAGTGTAACTCCCAGATATTTGGAGGATCTGGTGCTGTCCAGAGGGGAGCCATCAGCACACAGGATATTTAGGGCATGATGATTCATCTTAAGCCTGGCAGGTGAGCCAAAGAGCATGGAGTATGTCTTGCTGGTGTTAAGTTTGTTGTTTGTTAGCCAGGATTAGATATTAGCAAAGTCCGAGACAAGAGGGTGGTTTATATCAGCGGTATTTCTCGCACTGTGGTAAATAACTAGGTCATCCGCGTAAAGCAGAGACAAGCAGTTTTGTGCTAGGAGTGGTAAGTCATTAATGAAAATTGAGAAAAGCAAGGGGCCAAGTATGGAGCTTGGGGCACTCCAACATGTATAGGGGAGAGATCTGATATGGCAGAGTTGAAAATTACAGCCTGTTTCCTGTCTGAGAGATAGCTTTTGAACCAGGCTACTACATCAGAGGAGAAGCCTAGGGAGCATAGTTTATCAAGAAGAAGGGTGTGGTTTACCAGGTCAAAAGCCTTGGTTAGATCGATGAAAACCACACCAGTCAGGAGGCCTGAGTCCATAGAGGCATAGATGTCATTAGTGAAATTCAGAAGGGCGGTGGAGGTGCTATGGCCTTTGTGGAAACCATGCTGGGAGCATGATAGAAGGTTGTACTTCTGAAGATATTCTATAGACTGGGTGGCTACTAGTTTTTCCAGAAGTTTGCTGAGCATGGAGAGAATAGCTATGGGACGGTAGTTCTTAATTTCTTTAGGATCTCCTTTTTTGGGAATTGGGGTGACTTTAGCTATTTTCCAGATATCAGGAACTGAGCCATGGCATAAGGAAAGGTTGAAAATTTTGGTTAGGGGAGAGGCAATGAGAGGGGCAGCGGCTTTCAGAAGCCTAGGTTCCAGACCGTCAGACCCCGAGCTGGTACTGTCAGGAGCAGAGAGTAGCAGTTTTAGCACTTCTGCCCTTGTGATACTCCGGAACCTAAAGAGAGGGTATTTAAGTGGTACTCACTAGTGGGTGAGGTGGTACGTATAGTTTGGAAGAGTTCAGATAGCTGGTCAGATCTGAAAAGTGGTGATTGAAAGAGTTGGCTATGGTCAAGGGATTATTGCAGTGAATGCCGTTTAATAGCATATCACTTGTATGGGCCCTAATATTGGCACCAAGGAGTGATTTTATGGTAGCCCAGAACTTTTTAGAGTTTCCAGCTGCCTTTATTAGAAGGTTTCTGCAGCAAGTGCTTTTGGCTAGGCGAATATTTTTTTTACATGTGTTTCTAAGAGATCGATAAGTGGTTATAGTCATTTAGTAGCCCAGTTATTTTGAAGCGTCACCACAGTTTGTCTCTGGCCCTTAATTGGGTAAGTAGATCTTTAGTTAGCCACTTTGTCTGTGTTCCACGAATCCGACGAGTGACGCAGGGGGCATAGGTGTCTTGAAGGAGGCCAAAGTGAACCAGAAAGTAGTCAAGCGCCACCTGGGCATTTGTAGAGGTATAGATGGGGGTCCAATTAATTAAAGAGAGATCATGTGTAAACTGAGTTTGGTTGAAATGGGCCAAATTGTGGAAAGTAATTAGTTTAGGAGGCGGAGGTGGTTTATTTGTAGCGCGCCAGATGCAGTAGATTGGGGAGTGATCACTTATGGCATCTGGAAGGGTGCCTGAACATGCTATGCTGTCAGGGTGATTTGTTAGGACCCAGTCAATAAGAGTACTTGTCCGAGGAGGAGTCATGACCCTTGTAGGGTCTGTGATTAACTGATGAAGGTTGTAACCTTGTATCATTGTATGTGAGGACTGGTTTGATTTACTAGTCCAGTTTAGGTTGAAATCCCCCAATATAAGGACTTCATTTCGGCCTATGGCACAGTACCCCAAAACATCAAGAATGGTGAGGGTGGCACAAGGAAGTGAGTTTTTTTTTGTAATTGCCCCATTTAACTACATTATACAGTGTATATATATTGATTTAGGAGTGAGGACAAAAAAATAGAGCATGCACAAAACTGCTTTTATCTTTACATTCTGAGAGTGAGGCACTTCTTAAGAAGTGCATCTCTTCTTCGAGGGACTGATGCTTGACAGCGCAGAGCTACAGACTGCTGTTCTGAAAAATTAGTGTTTGATCACAGTTATCCAGCAGAAGTAATATAAACTGGGGATGGGGAAAAGAACTAGCCCTTGAAATAGTTAATAAAAATATTTCTTACACTTGGCATAATAACTTTTTGTCTGTTATGGTATATTATTGATTTCCTTCTCAATTATTTCACTGTTCCCAGTCTGTGTATACCTCAGTCACAAGTTCTTTCTTACCTCATATGATTGTATATGTCAGCACCTAAACTTTCTGCCCACTGCCAAACTACAGTAGGTCCCACTCTTTAACTAGTGAACTGTATTTTCCCTCCTACCCGGGAAAGGACAACAAGAAAGCAAATTGCATTTAGTGCTGAATCAGCCCAGCTGCCTTTTGGAAGAAAGTGGGTTTAAATTATCAGAGAATTTTTTTCTCTTTTTACCCAGTTCATAAATGGAAACTATCCTTCGGGCATCACATTTTGCAATTTAGCCACAGTGAAGTTTTTGAAAATGAGCCCTAGAATGGTTTTACATACAGCAGGTATATAAAATCCCAGGAGTGCTGTGCAGCTTCAGACACAGATGAATTCAAGGAAGAGTAACACTACATTCTATAGAGTAGCAGCAGCAGAGCAGGATAAGGTAAAGCTGTGTATCTCATTAAGAAGTGTATACTATATCGCAAGCTGACTACCTTACAATACCTGGAATGTTTCTATGCTTCCAAGCTATCTGTTAAAGTGTAACATGTGCTGTAGAAATGGCAGTGGAGATACATTATTATTAAAGAGCAGCTCTTCACTTGAACACTTACTTTCAAAAATACAATTTTTTTTTCATTTTTACAATTTATGAAATAATACCTTTTTTTCAATGTCCCTTTCCAAGGTTTACAACATATCTTGGTGGTCTGCTCAAAAGTCTGCACATAAAACATTTACCTCTCCCTACTTAACCTCACAGTGCCTTTGTTTATGACATCATAGTGTGCCCCATGCCAACACACTGTGATGTCGTAAACAGCAGTTTGGAGGCCAGTGTGTATATGTGTGTGTGTGTGGGGGGGGATATGTGGAAAGACTGTGAAATAAGTAGTACAGCATCTGCAATATTTAGTAGAAGGGTGACAGGACAGAAACTTAAAAAAAATAGAAAATACAAGAGTTCAGACATAAATGCTGCAAACCCAATGTGTTTAAAACTTTTTATTATGATGAACAGGTGCTTTTTTTTTAAACAGCTGCTGACATCCAGGTACAACTTTAAAATAATATTTAAACACAAAGTTTATAATAGTTTGATTATAGTCACCCTTGTAAATGGGCTTTTAGCTTAAGGGTTCATATGATCATTAATAGATCAAATATCTTCTGTCATCGTTCTTTCCTCTCTACTCTTTATTACAAAGGATATTGACTTTAACATAGGCTTTTTCTACTCTAGCCTGCATCAGTCTCTGCTCCTATCCCAAATTTAAATCATAATCAGCTGTAACATTACAATATGTTGCCATGGAAATGACAGTAATGGCACAGGAGGAGTGCGATGACATTAAGGGGGAATTATGCAGACACAAGTAGATAAACCAATAAGGAATAAACAGCCTGTTGTTGTGAAAATGTTCTAAATATAAAAAAAAGTGGAGAGAATGCAGAAATAATGTGAAATAGAAGCAAAACTGTGTCTAAATACTCTGTTGTTCAAAGTTCTCTTGAATGCACCAGCTGATTTTTGAATGTCAATGCTTGGACTTTGAAAAGGTGCTCTAGGATTTGTGCTAGTCTCTTGTGTAGTCCTGCAAATGCAGAAAGGAATGTTAGACCATCTTAGTCTTACTTTATGAAATAATTGCATCAAGCACAGAAAATGACATACACGTCAGAGGAATGATGCATACATCTTTAATTTTACCATAAAGGAGGTAAACGGTAGTGAAAGTGTTAAAATGTTTGAAAATACCATAGCAATCAAAAATGTTGGTTCATTAATTTTGATGCAGACACAACTCAAAATTGAGAATTTTGCCTGTGTCAAGACATTTGAACATCCAGCTTCAAAACTTTTGCAACTTACTGTGTCTGTAGAATTATTAATGTACATTTTGCTTCCAACTTATTTGATGGAATTTTGCAAATATTTTAGCCCTTCTCATAGTGTTCTAATTTACTCTGCAGATTATAATAGGTAGTTGTTTGTTTTCCTTTTTGGCAAGCAGCTGTCAATTAAAAAAGCAAAGTAAATATTTGAAATTGTATTCCTTTGTGATCAGTTTTTGTTGAGAAGCAGATCAAGCACTGCTGAGAGCAGCAGGAAAGCAACTCTAGTAGCTATAGTCCTTATGAGAAACAATATCAGAATTTAATACTTTTTAGGAACAAGGGTGTCATCAGGTGTTCCACATATAAATTAAAATGGCACACATATATATATTTCTTACAAGCAAAAGATCTGCAGTGCAATTTAGTTGCTCCAGTAACTTTTAAAAACACCTCCTCCCCCTTGTCCTAGCACTGAGTAGGCTAAGACAGTGATTTAAAAGTTGCTAAAAAACTAGTAATGTAGAAAATGTTTTTTTTCAATCAAGTCCCATGTATGTATTAGCAGAAACATTTTAAAATTTCTAAATCCATGGATGTTCTGAGGCACAAAGGGAGGCCTGTTGCCATATGTCTGTTAATCTGTAGGGTTAGCTTAATGAATGTAACTCAGTTATTAGTGTCCATTAGTGCTATTTGCAGACTAAATGTTTTTAAACAACCAGGAAATGAGTGCTAACTGGCCACAGTAGTAATGTTCCTAGTAATGGAAATCATTTACTTACCTTCAAATGGGCTATAGGTAACTGTACCTGAATCAACAGTGATGTGAAAAAATGTGCTTTCAGTTGTTTTCAATTTATGGACAACACTCTGCATAGTTCTCTTCAAGGAGTCAGTCATTTGGAGATTTTACTATGTCATGGTTTGTGTACAGCATGCTAAGCATGACCTGTTGTCCTAGGAGAACCATGCTTAGAGTTCTGTGCACAAATTATGGCCTACAGTTGTTAAACTTCCAGATCACTGGATACAGTAAGAGAACTGTAATAGAATGCCACACATAAAAAAAAAAACACTGCACATAATAGTTTTTCACATCACGTTTTATTTAGGTGCAGTTACATATGCACCATTTAGGCATATGGATATCATTTGTATAAAGGGGGATGTTATAAACAGCTGCCAATTAGAAATCATTTCCTGTCCTCTTTATTAATATTATTATTATTACTTTTTTTTTTTTTTTTTATAATTGGATAACACTTTTGAGCCCAATGGGCTCATTTACAAAGGTTCCATGTCAGATGAAGAGTACAAAACATTACAGTAAAGGAGTTAAGCCAAAATAATAGCAACAAGACTTTAGAGTGCATAACTAGTATATTAATGCAGTAATCAGGAGAACAAAGAATCAGGGGCACACGTCAGATGGCGACTCTGAGTCTTTACAATGGAGGAATTCAAACAAAAATCATATCAATTATCAATAAGACTTCAGAGTGTGTAAACAGTACATTACTGCAATATACAGAGGAACTGAAAATCAGTGAAGCGTAAGAGAGATAGGAAAGGCTGGAATAAAGGTAAGGTATAGGATAGGGGGTATAGTACATGGGTAGGGGAAGGGTTTTTGATAAGGGACCTGAGATAGAAAGGGCTGGTTGGTAGGGGGATGTGTGTGTGTGGGGGCAGTGAAGCGCTTAATGAGCATTGTCCAAAGAGGATGCGGGAGGTGGGGCAAAATCAATGGCAACTGCAGGGTCAGTGTGTATTTGTGCCTGCCTTAGTCCTACCTCCTTTTTAAGCATATGTTTTATAGTCTATCTTCTACTTTTTTAATATAATTTTTATTTAGTGGGCATACCAAACACAATATTTATTAATTCAGCATTATAGTAGATTTTATTTTTGTATTTCTATATTGCTTACATTTCTTTTTAAATTATGTAAAAATTTTTATGAAATTTTACTAAATGAGAAATTTCTATGAAAGGACCTCATTGGAAATGAGCTTGTCTCAATTGACTCCCCTATACATTTAATAATAAATAAAATGTTTGTGTTTCCCTGTGCAAGAAACACCTTGGGACACTACTGCATTTCACAGGTGTGTCAGGGATGAGTCCAATGCAGAGCACTGCACAGTGGGCACGACCCTGACACACCAATGAAAGGTGAAGCCCCACATGTGACTGCCGTTGTAATTTCACAGTGGGAGCTGGTCTTCACTCAAGAGAAATGAACTGCACCAATGAGACCGTGCATGTCATTCCTCTCATTCTGTGTGCAGTCCCATCCCCGATCTTCCAGTTCCCTATCTTATTGAAACCCGCCCGCTTCCTCCCTCTGTGTGCAGTCCCACCCCAATCCACTGTTCCTCACCTATTGAAACCCACCTTCTCCCACCTTCTGTGTGCAGTCCCACCCCTGATTCTCCATTCCCCATCTGTTGAAACCTGCCCGAGCCCTTCCTCTGTGTGCAGTCCCACTCTGATCCTTTGTTCCCCATCAGTTGAAACCCACCTGCTCTTTCCTCTCTTGTATTTGCAGATGAAAGTCATAATATTTCATGCCCCCTTCCCCCTGGTGTTGCATACGATGATTCTTAATGCTGTAGATACATTTTTTTTCTTATGTTTGTGCTTGCCAGCTGTGCTCAGGATGTCCATGTATTGCATGTTTTCTTCTTCTTTTTGTGACAAAAAATATCCGTCTGTGCCAACACTGGCCTTTTACTGATTTAGCTTAGAGGGATCATTCATACCTGAGTCTAATTTGGATTTATTTTCTACTGAGGGTTCTTGGCACCATGCAATGGTTAAAAATGGCTTTGGAAGCTGTGGTTAAATGTTTAAAACTTTGGCTTGAAGAATATGCATTCTTAGTGTTTTTCTTTTTGCTCCAAGACAAACAAACAAAAAACATTCCTATCATTGCAGTGCACATGGGAAAAGCAGCAGACAGACATAGAAAACATAGTTCATGCTGGCAGCAGATAGGTGCAGCAGAGCACTTTCTCTCTCTGTCTCTCTCTCCACCTCATACTGGTTGTGACTTGTTTCTGAACCCACTGTTTTTTTTTTCATTCATTCAAACACCACATAGTGAGCAGATACAGTGAGCAGGGGAGTGTTTGTGACTTGTTTCTGGGCCCACTGTTTTTTTTATTCAGTCAAACACCACATGGTGAGCAGACTGTCAGCAAGCAGGGGGTGTAATCACTTTTTGTTCAATTGTTTAACCAGGAGTGGCACACTAAGTGAAAGCTTGTTTACAGGTATGACCTGGGAGCACAGGGAAATTAAGTGACTTGCTCAGGGTCACACAGTATACATGGGGGAGCCTTAAAACACTGCCCTATACTGCCTCCCCTTAGCAGTATATAAAGCCTGTTGTGTGGAAAAGGCTGCTCAAGGTACCCCATGATTTCAGCGAGTAAAACATTGTGAGTAAACCATAGAGAATCAAGAATTGTGAAATGAATATCAGTGAGTGTATTTATTTTGTGCTTGTAAACAACAGTGACTTCAGCTAGTTTTGCACAACCAAATATAGTGCCAGTACATTTCAATGAATAACAGTGATTACCTGGCTGGTTATTGCTGTATATGTACCTTGTTGTAAATTGCAAGGATGGTCCTGTGTCTATTCCTTCAATGACTTTTGGCCAGCATTTCCTGAACTGTACTGAAATAAAACAAAACTTCCTTTCTAACAGTGATGTTCCTCTCCCAAAAAGCAAAATGGGAATTTAAAAAAAGGATACGCATTGCATTCCCTAGAACAAGTCCTAGAGACAATGGAAAGATGTTGTTGCAGAACCAGGCTTTCTCCCAAATAGAAGTGTAACTAAACACCAAAGCAGATGAGAAACTGTAAATGAAAGTCACATTCTTTGCATTTGCTTAGGTAAACCCTACTATTAATTTACACTGCTCTACTACTTTGTTTGGTCTGGTCTTTCACCAATAAGACCCTCACCCTAACACATACACCATGCAAGGAACATTCTGCATTGACAAATGCTTGTTTTAACCTTTATTTTTTTGCTGCAGACTCTACATCATCTATGCTACAATCTCTTCGCTCCTTCCTCACCTCTACTATTCCCTTGAGACTGTCCCAGGCATTTTGAACTCTGCTACTGTTTTTGCCCCCACTACCTCCTCTGGAAGGCAATTCCTGACATCCGCCACCCTTTTTGTAAAAAAGTACTTCCTCACATTCCTCCTGAAATTAGCCCCTTCCAGCTTCATAGCATGCCTCCTTGTTCTAGACCACCTTTTTCTCTGAAAAAATACTCACCTCATGTACCTTATTAACCCCTGTGAGGTATTTAATGATCTCTATCTTATAGAAACATAGAAACGTAGAAGTTGACTGCAGATATAGACCTCAAGGCCCATCCAGTCTGCCCATTTCATATCCCTCCTTCTCCCTCCTCTCCTCCAAGATGTACATATCTAGCTCCCTAAGCCTCTTCTCATAGGCCTTTTGATACAGACCCTGCAGCATTTTGGTAGCCCTCCCGTGGACTGCCTCCTCTCTATGACCTTCCTAAGATGTGGTCTCCAGAACTGGACATAATACTCAAAGTTCAATCTTACCAGTGAGGTATACTGGGGCAGCACCACCTGTCCTTTCCTGCTGGCAGTATTCTTTCCCATGGACCCCAGCATCCTGCTAGCCCTTCTGACTGCCTTATCACACTGCTTGGCCACCTTTAGGTCATCCAATATGCTTAATCCTAGGTCTCTTTCTTGCTTGATATTTGTCAGTATCACTCCATTTTGTACTCTGCTCATGGCTTTCTATAGCCCAAGTGCATTATTTTGCATTTTTTTGCATCAAAACCCAGCTGTCATACACTTGACCACTCTTCCAGCCTTTTCAGATCCTGCCCATCCTTTCCACACCCCCACCAAGACTGTCCACCCTGTTGCAAATCTTGGTGTCATCTGCAAAGAGGTAGATCTTCCTTTCCAGTTCTTGCACTATGTCACTTACAAAAACATTGAAAAGGACTAGTCCCTGCACTGATCCCTGAGGTACCCTACTGGTCACCCTCCTTTTCTCAGAGCAAATTCTGTTTAACACTGCCCTCTATGTCCTATCGGTATCCGGTCAATATCGCGAAAACAACATAAGCGGCGGCATAATATAAGCCTTTACACAAATCAGGCGCGCAATATATTAGCAGCAGACACTACAGGCGCAAGTACAAAACAGCGATGTCAGCACTAATCATTAAATCCCTCATGCTATCTCTCCTTGCATTGACAAGAATGGAAGTTCAGTTTGTCACCAGTCAGAAGGGTGGCAGTCTTGCATCCCTTGATGGATTTCTTTTCAGAAAGGAACGAACTGCAGGTAGCAAAACATACTGGAAATGCTTGCAGTATGATAAAGGATATTGTAGTGCTCGAATGCAACTTGAAGGGAACGTTGTATTAAAACACATTGGGGAACATAATCATGTCCCTGACCCTGCAACTATTGCAACTAAGGCTGCTATTGCTGGCATGAAAGACCACACTGCAACTACATGCGAGTCAACTCATCAAATTGTTGCTTCAGGGATATCAGAATTAACACCATCTGTTGCTTGCCAGCTTCCTGCTATACCACTGCTCAAATGGATAGTCAGAAGAAATAGGTGTGCCACTGCCCAGCCACCCCCAGAGCCTTCCAATGTGCTATCATTAGTACTGCCACCAGAATATAGCATTACCGAAACAAATGAGCCATTTCTACTTTTTGATTCTGGCGCTAGTGCTGATAGATTCCTAATTTTCTCTACAAGAAAGGATTTACAGCACTTAAAATCATCGCCTCATTGGTTTGCTGATGGTACATTTAAATGTTGCCCTTCAATCTTCTCACAGTTATACACCATTCATGCAGTCAAATATAGCTCTGTCATCCCCCTTGTGTACATCCTTATGGCCAACCACTCTGCTGCCTCTTACAATAAAGTATTTGCTGAGTTGAATTGCCTATGTGTGGGACACTGCAGCCTGAAACCATACTAATTGATTTCGAGCAGGCTGCCATAAAGGGATTCAAGCTTGCTTTTCCGACTGCTAAAATGCGTGGTTGTTTTTTTCACCTATGTCAAGTGTTGTGGAGAAAAGTACAAGATATACCCGGATTACACCAAAAATACACCTCAGACCCTGAGTTTGCATTGCATGTACGATATCTACCTGCCCTGGCATACGTCCCACTGCAAGATGTCATGTCAGCATTTGATGAACTATTGCAATATGACTTTTACACCACAAATGCAGAGCTATTTTCACCCTTGATTGACTATTTTGAGGACACCTGGTTAGGTAGGCCACTAGCCAGGGGTGGAAGACGGCGACCAATGTTTGCAACTGACATGTGGAACTGCAATGATGCTGTTCAACTTGATTTGCCCCGAACAACTAATTCTGTTGAGGCTTGGCATAGAAAATTTAATCATTTCGTGGGTGCTCACCATCCTTCGATTTGGAGGTTTCTTGAATTTCTAAAATCAGAGCAGCATTTCAACACAACAGTAATGGAGCAGTTGATAGCACGTACAGCGGTGTCTGAAACACGCAAGAAATACAAAGATACTGCTTGAAGAATCGCAGACATTGTGGCACAGTATGGATCAAGACCCAGACAGGAGTTCTTGAGGGGAGTTGCTTACAACTTTCAATTGCAGGCATAAGCAAGTATCAAACAGCTTGCAACGTGAATAGTTTTACCCAAACAGTCCCCTGTCCCAGTTTGAATGATTAATGATTAAAGTTTTGGCAAATATATGTTATCTTTTGTTGGTTTTTCTTAGATATTGGGATTGGTGTGGGTCCGGGAAAGGCTATACAAGGCACGGTTCACATGACGACTGCAGGTAGGAACTAAATGTTCCATCCCCAGGACAACTATAGATGAGACACTTAGACAGTATTTACTTTGAAATCACTCCTTAGTTCGTCACTTCGTTAGTACACTCGAAATAAGGTATGTGATTTTTTTAATAGAAGTGATCCAGTCAGCTATCACAAGATGCAGTACACCTTGCGACATTATACGCCATTATGTAGCTACGTGATTAATGCACAGCGCTGATTTGTATGCGCTTATATTTACCGCGCTAAGAATACGACACTATTTTGACAGTGAACCGTCCTATCCCTTACCAGTTTCTTAGCCAGGTTGATACCTTATTACACACCCCAAAGTTATCCAACTTGCTTAACAGTCTCCTATGTGGAACAGTGTTGAAATGTTGCTGAAATCCAGGTAGGCCATGTTCATCACACCTCTCTGATCCAAATCCTTAGTGACCCAGTCAAATAAATCTATCAGAATTATTTGGCATGTTCCCCCCCCCCATGAAACCATGCTTCCTTGGATCCTGTAATCTGCTGGATACAAGATATTCCACAACCCTTTCCTTTGGTGGGGTTTCCGTTAACTTACCCACCACTGATGTAAGGCTGACAGATCTATTTTTGGCCCCTCTTCCTTGCTACCACTTTTGTGAAGAGGGATTACATCTGTCTTTCTCCAGTCCCATGGGACCATTCTAGTCTCCAGCAATCTATTAAATAGGTCGGTCACAGGTGCAGCTAGTACCTCCTTGAGCTCCCTCAGCACTCTCGGATTTACCCCATCTGGCCACATAACTTTGTCCACCTTCAGGTTAGCAAGTGCTTTCCAGAGTTTCTCCTCAGAAAATGGACTAGTGTCCATTTCCCTCCCATCAGAGCTCCTGGTGTCTTTTTGTGGTCCCTCCCCTTCTCCTTCTACTGAGAACACTGAGCAAAAGTATTTGTTCAAGATAATAAACAATAATAATAATAATAAACTTTATTTCTGTGCTCAAACACTGAGGCAAGGGTTACCCCAAAGGGCATTTGGCTGGGAAGCCAAGTTTCAAGAAAATACAAAATCACACATGCCCACACAATGCAAAGCATCATGGGCTGCATATGCAAATCACCACAGAATGTTATGCTGGTTCAACTTTAAGCAGAATTGCATGGTGCCGAAAGGCCTCTCACACAGTTTGCAAAGGGTGCCAACAGATGACATAGACACGTGTTTCGTCCTACCAGGACTCATCAGTATGCCTCATCTGTTTGACACCCCAGTAGAATGAACCAGCTACCCTAAGACGGTCTGTCTGGGTTATGTTTGGTTCTTTCCTCAGTCTGCACCTTTGCACTCCTTACTGCTTTGCCTGCCTCACTCTGTTTTCCATGATAAACTTCCCTATCCTCATCTCTCTGAGTCTCCTTATACCTTCTGAAGGTTACACTTTTAGCCTTTACCTTTTCTGCTACCTCTTTTGAAAACCATAGTGGTCTACTCTTTCTTCTACTTTTGCTTACTTGCTTGATACAGAGGTTTGTTGTGTAAGCCCCCCCCCAGGATGGGCTTACTATCTTTGTCCCCCCCTTTTCTTAAAGTTAGCATGGGGGGGTGACTCCCTGTTCTGTCCAGTAAGTGGCAGAGTTTCACCTAGTATCTAAGCCCAGGGTTTTGGAGAACTGGGGGGAGTTGGAGGTCTGGCAGGCTGATAGAGCCAGTGTGGCCGAGGGGCCTACATCTCCCTGGCTCAGAAGGTGTCGACAGGCGGCATTGGTGCAATAGGTGGAGGTTTCAGAGGGAAGGAGGCAGAAGCTGGTGGCCATTTGGGGTCTGGGATGCTGCAGCTGGGTGTTAAAAGGAGCAAAGGAGGTGAAGACATCGTAGAACCATCTAGTGGTGGGTTCCTGTTCACCTAAAGGAATGGAGTGGAATCAAGGCAGTGGGGCTACCGTGGTGGTGGCAGGATCACAGCAGGCTTTCCTGGAGGTGGCAGGTTCAGGAAGCCTTTCCCATGTGGCATGTTGCTGAAGGTAAGCTGGTGGTGGGCCACATCCTGTAATTTTCCTTTAGGGTCTGCTGTGCCTGTGTCTAAGGCAAGACCTGTTATACCCACTTAAGGAATGCAGTCCTGGGAAACAGAAATGGTAGGAGGAGACCATTGTCATGCTTTTGGCAGGGTTTTTCTTTTGCTCAGAAAGCAAGGAGGAATTGGGCACCTGTTTGGTTCTGGTCAGAAAGGAAAGTTTTGGGAGCAACTGCGGGAGGCATTTAGTCTGCATTATGCCCCGGTCTATATGGTATGGGGCAGGGAGGAGTAAGGCAATCCCCTGTAAGGTAAAGGAACAAGGTCAATCAGAATGGAAGAGAGGGTTTTGAGCTAAGTTTCAGCTCATTTGGGAAAGTGTAGAGCCAGTTTGGTCTATGATCAAGGCCGGAAAATCAAATAGCTGTGGCTGATGCAAAGTGCCCATTTGTCTATTTGAGTCTCATAATCTCTCAGCTCCATGAAACTGCTTCTGTGATTTATTTAAATATAACCCCCCTGTTACCAGGGGTTAATAGAATCCCAGTAAGTCCTAGTGGTAGGCAGGGAAGGCAGCATGTGAAACTCCAGTTAAATGGATTTCACACTGTCTCACTCTGTTCTCAGTCTCAGCTGAGACTGAGGGATGACATCATTTAGAACTGTCGCAGCTGCATAAGCCACACTGGAATGTTGCAGTTGGAGGTTAGAGTAGAACGCTGGGGAATTTGAAGTCAGTTCTGTAGAATTCAGTAGAGTGTGTGCAGTCTAAAAGAGGTGCTCTGCTGTAAGCAGGCCCTCAGAGCTCTAAGCTCTGTCAAAGAGCTACTTTTGTTTTTTAGGTTTGTGTTCTTACCTGAAAAGGAACACACGAAGAGCATATTGAAGTGGTGGAGACCACTTTCAATGGTTCAGGGCCCCATCCCTGTGGGGATGGGGGAAGGATCAGCCTGCTTCCAGGGGCAAACCCCCCTTGATCTGGCTAGGGAAAAGAAGCTGCCTGGTTTAAGTTCGTGTTGAGGCACCAGAAGCTCTGGAAGAGAGTTCCTTGAGGAGGAAACGCCTGTGGGGCACCTGCAACCGAAGGGTGAGTTCACTCTGCTAAAGGGTCATGTGTTTTCACCTGCATCAAGATAAAGGGACTGTTACTGTGGGGTCAGGAAAAGACAGCCAAGTATAGTTTGGAAGATGTGGGGATTGGACTGCTTAGCTCTGTGGGGGGGTCTAGAGAAATGGACAAAGCCACTTATTAAGTGTGTTCAAGTCAAGCACAAATGGGATGTAAAGACAGTAGACTGAATGTGAAATACATTTAAAAAGAATCTACACAGCAAAGTGTGTTAAAGGATGAGGTATTACAATTCCAGAGAAATGGCCGGGTATGAATTATGGGAGCTAGAGGTGGGAGACCCCCATCAGTAGTAACCAAATTCACCTCTACGGATTTGCTCTGGGACACCTGTTGCTTTCTCTCAGGTACTTGACCAGTGCCTGAGGAAAGTACCCAGACATGGGATTAATGAGGAAGAGTCCCTTATGGAGCAGAAGTGCTCATAGGTGGTTTAGGGGGCCACCAGTAAATGTTTCCATGCTATATGGAAAGTGTCCAAGTGGCTGGCAAGGGAGCCGAGCCAGGGAAAACCCAGAGCAGCGTACAAGTTCAGGCTGTGTGCCCAGTGTGTTTCAGAGCCTGAGGCCTAAAGTGATGAGGATGTGTTCTGGTCTTCTTAAATCTACATTACCAGGAGTGTAGCCCTGTGGGGGTCCATCCATGCTTTGTTTATTCTGTTGGATGTGAATAAAAGCCACACTTTAGAATCCCACTTCTGGTATTGGACATTACAGTTATTGCTTCCTTTGTCTGGAGTTACTTGGGTGCCCCTGTTGCAGAGTGGCCAAGCCTAGCCAATGTGATGAGTGACATATTCCTCCCCGAATCCAGCCCACCAGGTAGAGCTGTCAGATAGAAACGGCATACCTGAGTGGGGGTTACATAAATTTATTAATCATTCATGAATAAGAAATTATATGTTTTTCTGTTTTCACTTTTATATGGTGGTGCTGAGTTTTTATTAATTAATTTGCATATTTCCTCCTGAGAAGGTTGTCCCCCCCCCCCCCCATGAGGTGCTCCAGCTAGCAAAAGCTGCGGTGTCTGAGATGGATTCCACCTGGGTAAGAGGAGGCCTTTACTCAGAATGTTTCATCTGCCAGATAAGGCCTGTTTTGTTCCATTTCTGTGAAGTTGTGCCTGCCAGGAGGGCTTAGGTTCTGTGCCCCCTTCCCTCGCTATACCATCAGGACCCATAGACAGAAATGGAGGGAGAGAGAAGTTACAGTTGCCTTCACTGTGCCCTCTTTTAGTTTAGCCCACTTTTCCTCCAACCTCCAGGTCATCTCTGAAGCATTCAACCATTGAGTAAAATCATCCCTTCTGAAGTTCAGGACTCTTGCCATTGTCTGGTTGGATTCTGCAGCGGTTCTTATGTTGATCCACACTGTACAATGATCACTGGTCCCCAGATGGCTTCCCACCTTGATGTCTGCAATACCGTCCCACTTAGTAAGCACCTGGTCCAGTACTGCCCCATCATGAGTGGGTTTACTGACTAATTGCCTGAGGAATGCCCCCTGCAGTTTTATTTTATTTATTGAAATGTTTCCCCAGGAAGGCACACTGAGCAACAAGTTGCTCGTCTCCCGGTGCGACCTTGGGGAAGGGGTACAACTAGAATGAGACATTATACATTCAAGTTACAAGATCAACATTAACATGCAGTTGTAAAGTGACATTACAGAAGGCTGAAGTGGAAAGCCCAGGATGCCTGTGCGTCTGACAAGTCCAGGATGTCTGTGCTTCTAGCTGAAGCTGCAACAGGAAGGCTCCAATCTACATCCAGCAGACTAAAGTCCCCCACCATCAGCACCGCACCCTTTTCAGCCATTTTGCCAATTACTTTTAACATTTTCTTATATAAGTCCTTCCCTTGTGTGGAAAGCCTGTAGATCATACCAGTCTGAATAGTGGCTCCATTTCATGACTCGAGGGTGACCCACATTACCTCTGCCCCCCACCCAAATTCCTTGTATTTTTGTGGCTTTTATGCTTTCCTTCACATAAAGCACCACTCCCCCTGCTTTCCTTCCTATCCTGTCCCTTCTGAACGTAGTGCAGCCTGTTATGATCATGCCCCAGTCATGGTTGTTAATGCACCATGACTCTGTAATGGCCACAAACATAGAAACAAAGAAGTTATCAGCAGATACGGATCACTTGGTCCAATGAGTCTGCCCTATATTCCCTACCTACTGTGCCACCATAGATACAACTTGATTTCCAGTCTTCTCCCCCACTTGCATTACTTCTAAGGTCCCCCTGTGTCTATCCCATGCTGCTTGAATCTTGTCACTATTTTAGCACCCACCACCTCTGCTGGGAGGCTGTTTCTGGTGTCCGCTACACTCTCCATGAAGAAGTATTTCCTCACATCTCCTCTGAGCCTCCCCACCTCCAGCTTCATAGCATGACCCCTTGTCCCGGAGCATCTTTTTCTAAGGAAAATGCTATCTTCCTGTACCTTTTTAATACCTCTGAGGTATTTGAACATTTCTGTCAAATCCCCCTTTTCCCTCCTTTCCTCTAGAGAGAACATATTTAGTTCCTTGAGTCTCTCCTCATAGGGCTTTTGATGCAGGCCCTGCACCATTTTGGTGGCCCTTCTTTGTACTGCCACTACCCTATGTCCTTCCAGAGGTGGGTCCTCCAGAACTGAACACAGTACTCGAGGTGGGGCCTTGCCAGTAAGTTATACAGGGGTAATACTACCTCCCTTCTTCTCTTGATGACGGTGATGCCCCTCCCTATGCACCCAAGCATTCTGCTAGCCTTCCCCACTGCCTTATCACACTACCTGACTACTTTCACATCACCAGAAATTATTACCTCTAAGTCCCTTTCCTGTTTTGTGGTTGTTAATACCTCCCAGCTCAATTAGTACATTGCCCTTGGGTTTCAGTACCCAAGTGCATGATTTTGCACTTTTTTGCATTGAAACCCATCTGCCATTCCATTGACCAGTCTTCCAACTTTTTCAGATTGTCCCTCATTCTTTCCACACACACACACACCCTCCCCCGGTGTATCTACTCTGTTGCAGATTATTATGCCATCTGCAAACAGGCATATTTTCCTTTCCAGACTTTCTGTAATGTCACTAATTTATTTATTTATTTAAAAAGTTGATAACTGAGAAAGGCATCAATGAACTGAAGTTTGTTTCCAGATGCGACCCGGGAGAGGGCGTACAGGAGTCAAGACAGAAATACAACAATAGTAATATAGTATACAGAGAAAGTGCAACACTGGAGCAATGTACAAAAAAAAGAGAGGACACGATGCAAAATAATATACACAGTGTTTCAAAAACTTAAGTGCAAAATAGCATACAATAAAAGATATTTATAGTGATACAATAGAAGACTACAAAAATGGATATTTACTGTCAAACCTGACAATGAGGTGGATAGACAGTACTATAGAGGGGGAACAGGAGCAGGAGATGAGAGTGGTAGGTTTGAGTGAGTGTTTAAGGGAAGGGAAGGAGGGGAGAGGAGAGTAAGGGAGGGGAGGCTGTTCCAAAGGGAAGGAAATGTGTAACAGGAGAGTTTCCAGCTGTGGTTTGGACTCGAGGGAGGGAAAAGGTGCAGGTGCAGTCTGACCTCATGTAAGGCGAAGGGGAGGTGGGAGTGCAGAGTGAGGCAAGGTACAACGGAAGAGATCCAAACCAGTATTTGGCTATGAAGGTGGAACAGTGAGAGGAATGTCTCTGTGCAAGAGACTGGAGGGAGAGGGATGAGTAAAGATGGCAGTGATGAGTTAAGGGGGGGAGTTCGAGGCAAACCTACAGAAGGCGTGGAAGAGGATGTCCAGCTTCGTGAGGGAAGTGGATACATAGATACATAGACAGTGTCAGCAGATAAGGGCCTATGGCCCACCTAGTCTGCCCATTTGAGCTTGTAAGTTCAGTTTGTTTTCCTAGAAGTCTATTTCCCCTTACCCCTGACCTCTAGAATTCCTTTATGTCTATCCCATGCATTCTTAAATCCCGTGATTGTTTCAGCCCCCACCACTTCCTCTGGCAGGGTGTTCCACTTGTCCACCACCCTGGATGGGGCAGCACTGTAGACTATGGACTGGCAGTATAGCCTAGAGGTTAGAGTAATGAGCTGTGAATGATCTTGGTACATCCAGCAGACCTGGGTTTGAGTCCCACAACCTCCACATGCATACTGTGTGACTGAGCAAGTCACTTAACCACCCAGTGCTCCCAGGTCATCCCTGAAAACAGGCACTTGTGCCTAGTGGGCCTTACCCAGTTACCAAAAGACCAAAATAAAATAAAATAAAAAAAATATTGGCATAGTCGAGTGCTGGGAGGGTCCACTTCACAGCAAGGCCTTGTCTTACAGAGAGGGAAAGGCTGACCTTCTATGAGTAGAGTAAACCTATTTAGGATGCAGTTTCATGTGTAGTGCGTGGAAGTGGGAGGAGAAGTCAAAACGGAGGGGGTCGAGCCAGACACCAAGATACTTGTATGAGGGGACGTTGTCGAAGAGGGGTGTTAGCTGTGGAGAAAAAGACCGGTAGGGAAGGAAGCTTGACTAGCTTTGTTTGGAGCCAAAAGTCATGATTACTGTTTTACTTGTGTTTAGTTATGGTGAATTAGTGTCAATCCAGGTAGTTGCTGCAGTAAAATCATTTTGAAGGAGGGGTTGGATTGCTAGGGTGGATGGACCGGACAGGAACAGGGCGATGTCGTCCGCATACATGTGTATGCTGGCGTGTATGCATACAGCAGGAAGATCATTTATGAAAAGAGAAAAGAGAATGGGCCCAACGATAGACCCTGGGGCATGCCTGCAAGGATGGGGAGGGAGGGCGATAAGACATTGCATATAGACACTGACTGGGAACTACCAGTAAGGTAGGAGCTGAACCAGAACATTGAGACAGGTGAAAGAACAATTGAGCTGAGTTTATGTAAGAGGAGAGGGTTGGAAACTGAGTCAAAGACCTTGTCTAGGTCTATGAAGATAGCTGAGGTAATGTTGCCAAGATCCATGGCAGAGTGGATGGAGTTGGTGAGGCAAAGGAGGGAGAAGGTGCCTGAGTGGGATTTCCTAGACCCTGATTGGAAAGGGGAGAGAGTATTTGAGGTGGTGAGGAATTTGTTTAGCCTAGAAAGGATGAGGGATTCTTGGACTTTTTCAAGGGCGAGGAAAAGGGAGATGGGGCGATAGTTCCAAGGGGCGGTGGGATTGCTACCTTTGAAGAGAGAGAGTACCATGGCAGATTTCCAGGCTACAGGAGTGGTGGCTGAGGAGAGAAAGAGGTTTAGGATGTGGGTTAAAGGGGTAACTATTGAGGGGGCTGAGATTTTGAGGAACCTGGGGTGGAGGCCATCCAGGCTAAACTTAGAGGGGTTTAGTGCGGCAAGAGCTCTCAGGACTTTGGATGGTAGGATAGGGGGCAGTTGAAAGCCTGAAGGTGGAAGGAGTGAAAGAGGGATATGGGGGGAGGATGAGGAACCAGACAGAACTGTACAGGAAGCAAAATACTTATTTAGGGCTATGGCAATGCGAGAGGGATCAGAGTTTAGTGAGTTGCCCTCACGGATTGAAGGGGGATCAGAGTGGGGGTGTAGGAGCCATTGTAAATTGTATAAATCTTTGGGCTGGGTTTCCCAGCTACAAGGAGGGAAATACATACTGCACTTTTTGCTTATGAATTTATGAATCAGGTTTGGGGCTTGTACTGAAGTACCTGAGTGATAGATTAGTCTTTAGGCAGCCTGTACCATCTTTGAGAAATTCCAGGTTTACGCAATTGATACTTCCCAGGTCTCATACTAAAAGATCAGTGTATTGTTTCAGTAATCTGGTTCCGAGGTTATGGAATAAGTTGCCACCCTGTTTTAGGGACCCATTTGTAAAAACTCTACCTGTCTCAAAACTTAAGAAATATTTGCTCCTAAATACGAAGGATCGTGATTGTTTTAGCTAAACAAGTAAATAATTTATTGAAGTGTAACAACTGAATCTGAATTTGTGTATTTTGTAGAATACGTGCATTTGTTATGTATATGTTAGGTATGATTAGTTAAATGTATGTTGTATTTGTTAAATGTTTTCTTACGTACATACTAGGTTACCATTGTAAATGAGCATCTCGCTCAATGGTTGTTCCTGAAATAAACAACAATAACAATGAGGTTCCTTAACTAATTGCTTTAGGAACGCCCCTTGCAGGGAGTCCAGAATGTCCCTACTTCTGACTGTTGCCACAGCTGGTAGGCTCCAATACATATCCAGAAGACTGAAGTCCCTTACCAGCAACACCTCCACTTCATCTGCCAACCTTTGGATTGCTTCCATCATATCTTTATCCACCGCTCCCCTCTGTGTTGGAGGTCTGTAGCTCACTCCTGTGTGAATAGTGGCCCACCACTATGTCTCCAGGGCAGCCCACAGCACCTCAGCTACTCTCTGCTCTCACTGTATTTTCATAGCTTTTATGTGATCCTTGACATAAAGAGCCACTCCTCCCCCTTTTCTACTTGTCTTGTCATTTCTGAACAGAGTATATGCTGGTATGGCTACATCCCAGTCCTGGGTTTCATTGCACAAGGACTTGGTCATTGCTACTATGTCCAGGTCCACATCTGCCATGGTGGTCTTTAGGTCTGCAGTCTTATTGTCCAGAGTTAGAGCATTTACACATATGACTCACCTGATTGTCCTGCCACCCCTCCCCCTTATTTCCCATTTTCCCTTCCTGATATCCTCCACAATTTTTTTTTTACTATCTCTCTTTCCTTTTACCACTTGGATTCCTTTGTTATTTGATTTCTTTTGGGATTTCACTCCCTCAGGATTCCCATTGCTGACTTCATAAGCCTGTGGGGTGGGGGCAGGTTATGTCTCCCTGCCTTATTCTGCCTCCCCATCAGCTAGTTTAAATGCTTGCCATTGTATCATTTAAACTGTTCACTGGGGATCATGGTTCCCCTTCTATCACCCCTGTACAGGCCCTTATCCCTCTGTGTGGGGCTCCAGTCCCCAGTGAAGCTGAAATGTTCCACTCTACACCATTTCTTCAACCATGCACTGAAGATCCTGGTGCAGAGAATCTTGTCTTCCCCCCCATCATAGACAGGTAGCACCTCTGAGAAGGTCACAGATCATGCTACTTGCCTAAGCTCCCTCTTCGATTCCCTAAACTCCTCCTGAACTATTGCTGGCTCATCCTTAGCAAGGTCATTTGTCCCCAGTTGGCCAATGGCATCCAGCTGTCCCTCCCTTCCTGCTGCCCCAGTGATCCTTTGAATCCTCTTTACATCCCTGCAAGCTGTGGAGCAGGGAAGGCACCTAACTTCCCTCTCTTCATCCTTACCTAACCCCAACTGTATCCACCTCACTATAGAGTCCCCCACCAGGATTCACTTCCTCCTTCTCTGGGATCCTCTGCCACCCTCTCCCTTGGGGTTTCCACTATGGAGGACTCCCACATTCACCCCAGTCACTACTTTGGGTACTTCTTTGGAACTTTGCCACTCAGCCAGTGCAACATAGCTGTTTTGCAGTGGTACAGGATGTGGGTTGCACATACACTCTACCACCCTAACCCTCCGCTAGCACACTGTTGTCCAGCTGCTCCTTCTTCTCTGCAACCTCCAAGGTAGCAGCAGTGGACTAGTGGTCCCTGGGTTGGGGAGTAGGTCCTCCGAACCCAAGCCAACTCAGTCTTGATTCTGGCAACCTCCTCCCTCAGCCCAGAGGTTAGAGATGTGTGAAGTTGGGAAACACCACTCTGCAGATTAATTTGCAGATTTTTCTCACTTTGAAGAGTTAATCTATGGTGCGAAGTCTCAACTTTGCCCCACCAAAAAAGTCTGCAAAATATTGAATTTGAACTCTGCTGACAGAGTTCAAAATCTGCATTTTGTGACTTTTTTTTCTAGTGTCAGTTGCCCACCTCCTACACTGATATCTACCCCATGTAGAATACAATTCCCTGGTGTCTAGTGACCCCCCCCCTCGATTGTTAGCCTGATCTAAAATTACATTCCCTGGTGTCTAGGGGTGCCCCCCAACACTGATCACCATCCCAATATAAAATTACTTTCCCTGGTGTCTAGTGGTCCCCCCACACCGATTGCTGTCTCAAGGTAAATCATAAAGTTTCCCTGGTGTCCAGTGATCTCTCCCCCCACCCACACCCATGCTAGATCAATATATATTCCCTGGTGTCTAGCAGTTCCTCCCCCCAACCGCACCCATGCCGATGTTTCAAAATGTATTCCCTGCTGCCTAGCAGACCCCCTCCACCCCAGCAAGTGGTGCCCCACCAACCTGCTCTCCCCATCCTGACCCTGAGCAGGCGACCGACACAGCCCTCTGCTCTCCACCATGGCTGGCCACTCGACTGAGCAGTTAATGAATGAGGGTGTACTTGTACAAGCACACACATATTCATTGCCAGCTCATGCTCATTCATTGAGCTCATTCATTCTGTCTGCGGCACAGGCAAGAGAAGAGGGCTGTTCCAGTCACCCGCTCAGGGTCAGGTTGGGGGGAGCAGGGTGATGAGATGTCCTCTTGACACCAGGGAATAAACATCAGGCATGGGTGTGGGTATGGGGAGGGACCACTAGACATTAGAGAATATGTTTTGATCTAGCATGGGTATGGGTGGGGGGAGAGAATACTGGGCACCAGGGAAACTTTATGATTTACATCTGGCCAGCGATCGGGGGGGATGCCACTAGACACCAGAGACATTTATTTTACATTGGGCTGGTGACTGGCAGAGGGAGGACCATTAGACACCAGTGAATAGGCCCAATGGTACAGAGGGCTGAGGCGCTGGATGCCACACCTCGAACCACGCCAGCGAACCTTGTTCGGGGATGGACTTGGGGCATCGGGGGCTGGCCGCGGGGAAGGGAAGGAAAGGATTGAGCATCCGGAGGACTGCTCTTCTCTGCTGGGGTGGGTCAGGTGGGAAGCCTCACTCAAGTAGTGGAGACTGGGGGTACTTCAAGCAGCGGCGCAGGAGGGACAACCAGGAAAGCCAGAAAAACAACTTTGGCACCCACTGGATGATAGCTTCTGTATTCTCCACACCTCTGGAACCTCTTGGAGCCTGCTCATCCACAGCAGTACCCCGAGTCAGTAAGAAAAAGTAGAGTGCTGGGGTTTCCCCATCCCCTGCTGCCTTCCCCCTTGGAGGAGGGGAACCCACCTGGAGATGGGTTACATCAGGACAACTCGGAGGGTTGGCTGTGATATGTGGTACGAGAGCAGTGCTCAGGAAGAGGATGGCCGGGGAGTGGAGATACTAGAAAGGTCCGAAGGAGAGGTGGACACCAGAGCATCATAATGGGTAAAAAGATAATACAAAAAAAAAGACACCAGGGAATGAAATTTTACATTGGGCCAACAATTGGTGGGGGGACCACTAGATACCAGGGAATTTAATTGTACATGGGGCCTGAGATCGGGGTGGGGTGGGCACTAGGCACTAGGGAAAGGGAATTGTATTCTATGTCAGGCTGGTGATTGGTGGGTGGGGGAACAACTAGACACCAGGGAAAGATTGGTTGGCGATCGGCAAGGGAGGGGTCACCATTTCTGACTTTGCCTTGCTTTTGTTTTGTTTTTTAAGTGCAATTTGCACTTAAAAAAATCCCAAAAGCAAGTAAAAGTTACAAGTAATGAATTTTCTATCAAACAGGGAAACTTCACGAAATGATCCATGGAGGAGAATTTTGCAACTTCACCGGAAATTCGCCAGTGTATTAAAATTTGGATGAAGCTCTAGCAGAGAGGTGCATGCAGATGGGGCAGCAATGCAGTCTCCAGTAAGTCACCCTGAAGACTGCCACCTTACAGTCACTGCACTGCACCACTCCCTGCATAACTATGTCCTTCCTTGCCTGTTTTTCTGTTTTGCCTCCTTTAGCCCCTTTTTACCCCTTGCCTAATTATTGCTTTATCCTAACTCACCTCTACCCTACCCATTTTTGTTTTGTTCACTCTAAACCCTTAATTACTCCTACCCTAGTTAGGGTGATTCACCTATACCCACACTGTTTTTAGACCCTAAGATGCCAGACAATAATAAAGACCCTGTTTCACCATGTTTCCCCACAACTTACCCCACCTATGTTGTCTCAAAGAAGACTCTTTAATTCCTGTCTGAGACCAAAACACACAGACTCTTGGTCAGCCTCTCCCATGTTGGCCTCTAGGTCTGGGATCTTATTTCCCAGACTTCTAGCATTAGCACACATGGTCTTTCAGATTTTGTTAGCTCTCTGTGGACCACTTACCCTTGGGTTCTCAGAGGTTTCTGCCATGGGTGTTTTTCCCTCTGTGTCAAGGTCCATGGAATCAGTGTCCACAGTCGCTTCACACATTGCTGAATGCAACAATTACCTGCCCATAGGAGGTACTGTAAACTCAATTGACCTATTTTTGGTCCTGCAATCCTAGTTAGTTAGTTAGTTACTTAGCTTGTTTGTTTGTTTGTTTGTTTTTGTGTTAGTTATACTCGTTGACTGTGAAAGAGTACTAGGAAATGGTTCCTATTTTCATCCCCATCATAGGGGTGGGTATAGAAGTCCATGAGTCATCAAAAGTATACATTTTAAACAAAGGTAAAATAAAGTGCAGAATATTTTGATACAGGATTTTATTTACTGTTGAGAAGTGTAGGGGCTTATGATTAACACCCCCGTGTTGGGGTGTGCACCTAAAGTGGGGAAAAGGTTTAGCTTGGGCATCAGTAAGGCATTCAATTTGGTGCTGCATGGGAGGCTGGAAAGTAAGTTAGAAGGCACAGGGGCAGGTGCAAAGCTGGTAAGATGGATAGAGAACTGGCTTCAGGGAAGGCAACAGAGGGTGGTGGTGGGCGGGGAGCTCTGACACCCAAGGGTAGTGATGAGCAGTGTTCCACAGGGCTCGGTGTTGGGACCAGTGTTGTTTGGGATATTCATTGCAGACATATCATTGGACATCAAGAGCAAGATCAGTCTGTTTGCTGATGATACCAAGATGGGAGCAGTGATGGATGACCTAGGGAGATGTCAGGGTTTGCAGGATTGTCTGGGAAAGCTTGAAACCTGGTCAGACACCTGGCAACTGGGGTTTAATGCCAAAAAGTGCAAGGTGCTGCATTTTGGGGTGAAGATCCCAGGAGGAGTTACCAGCTGGGGGAGGGGGGGGGGAGTGCAGCTAGCCCAGAGAGAGAAGGAGAAGGATCTGGGGGTGCTCATTAGAGGGTCAATGAACAACTCGGCACAATGTAGGAAGGCAGTTGCAAAGGCCAACAAAATTCTGGGTTGCATTGCAAGGGGTATATCCTCGAGGAGGGAGGAGGTGATTCTGCCCATTAGTTAGACCACACCTGGAGTACTGCATGCAGTACTGGTGCCCGTATCTGAAGAGGGACATTAAGTTACTGTAGTGGGTGCAGCGCAGGGTGACAAAGATGATCAAGGGACAGAACAAAAGGGTAAACAGGGAGGAGGAGAAGAAGCACTGTGGGTCAATTTGGAGGCAGGCAATGGCACCACAATCCGCACAGGGGTTGTATACAGACCCCCCTCTCAGGGGGAGGAAATGGACAAGGAAATGATACAAAGTATACTTAGAATGGCAGATAAAGGGGAGATATTGCTGATGGGTGATCTGAATATGCCAGATGTTAACTGGAGTGCAGTTGCAGCAGCCACTTCTAAGAGTAGGGTTATTCTAGATGCCCTACAGGGGGCATGCCTTAGACAGCTAGTATTGGAGCCCACTTGAGAGGGAGCAATCTTAGACCTGGTCCTCTCAAATGGAGATAGAGGAGGATCACAGATGTAGAAGTGGGTAGCCATCTGGAAACTAGCGACCATCGAACAGTATAGTTCACAATAAACACAGCAATATAATCAAGCCATACAAAGGCAAAAGTACTGGACTTCAGGAGGGCTGACTTTGCCAAAATGGATGAGTGCCTAAGGAATGCACTAGTACGTGGGCAGGAAGGAGGGGTGGAAGAACAATGGGGAATAATAAAAACTGCGATCACAGAGGTAACAAGCCTTTGTGTGAAGCAAATAAACAAAACAAAATGATGTAAGAAACCACTATGGTTCTCAAAGGAGGTGACAGTGAAGGTTCAAGAGAAAAAGAAAGCATTCAGAAATTACAAGGACTCACAGAATGAGCAGGACAGAGAATTGTATCAGTTAAAGCAAAAGGAAGCTGGGAAGGCAGTCAGAACAGCAAAGGCCCGAACTGAGGAAAAGATAGCCAACTCAGTTAAGAGGGGGGATAAAACCTTTTTTAGGTACATCAGGGAGCAAAGGAAGACTCAGGAAGGGATAGTGAGGCTTAATAAAGGGAGGGTGGGTGGGGTGATGGTGAAAAGGCAGAGATACTAAACAAATATTTTTGCTCAGTATTTACAAATGAAGAGGGGGAGGCACCTATAACAAACAATAGAAACACTTTGGATACAGAAGTTGATACCAGCCCATTTACAGAAGAAAGGGTTCTGAAAGAACTCTTAAAACTGAAGGTGGACAAAGCAATGGGGCCTGATGGGATCCATCCCAGAATTCTAAAAGAACTAAGGGTAGAACTAGTGACATCACTGACTACCCTCTTTAACAAATCATGGGAGGATGGGGTGGTACCTGAGGACTGGAGGAGGGCAGATGTGATTCCCTTCACAAAAGTGGGAGCAGGGCAGAAGCAGGAAACTACAGACCTGTTAGTTTAACCTCAGTGATAGGGAAAATGATGGAATCACTTCTGAAGGAAAGAATTGTCGAGTACCTAGAGGCCAGAGGGGCACAGGACCCAAGGCAGCATGGATTCACAGCAGGAAGGTTATGCCAGATGAATCTAATAGATTTCTTTGACTGGGTGACCAAAGTAGTAGATCAGGGAAGGGCTGTGGACATGGCCTACCTAGACTTTAGCAAGGCATTTGACTCAGTCCCACACAAAAGATTAATATACAAGTTAGCCAGCCTGGGAGTGGGTCCCAAGATGATAGCCTGGGTAAAGAATTGGCTGGAGAATAGGACACAGAGGGTAATAGTAAATGGAGTCCACTCTGAAGAAAGTGGGGTTACTAGTGGTGTGCCGCAGGGTTCAGTATTAGGACCGGTTCTCTTCAATGTCTTTATAAGCGACATTGCAGAGGGACTGGAAGGAAAAGTATGTCTCTTTGCAGATGACACAAAGATCTGCAACAGAGTTGATGCGCAAGATGGGGTGGAAAGGATGAGAAGGGGCTTGGCAAGGTTAGAGGAATGGTCAAATGTATGGCAGCTTAGATTTAATGCTAAGAAGTGCAAGGTAATGCACCTGGGAAACAAAAACCCAGCGGAAGAGTACACAATGGGGGGTGGTGAGATACTAACAACAACAAAAATGGAAAGGGACCTGGGGGTAGTCATATCAGATGACTTAAAGGTGGGCAAGCAATGTAAGAGGGCAGTAAGGAGGGCTGGGGGGATACTGGGATGCATAGGGAGAGGCATCACCAGTAGAAAACAGGAAGTTGTTATCCCTCTGTACAGACAGCTGGTGAGACCCCATCTGGAGTACTGTGTGCAGTTCTGGAGACCCAATCTCCACAAGGACATAGACAAGATGGAAGCTGTCCAGAGGAGGCAACGAAAATGGTGCAGGGGTCTGCACCAGAAGCATATAGAGAGACTAAAGGAGCTTAATATGTATAGCCTCGAGGAAAGGAGGAGAGGGGACATGATAGAAACTTTCAAGTACCTCAAGGGTATAAACAAAGTCCAAGAGGGTAGCATCTTTCAAAAATAGAGGTGTGCAAGAACAAGGGGGCACAACTTGAAGATGGGGGGAGGCTCAGAGGTAATGTAAGGAAGTATTTTTTCACAGAGAGGGTTGTGGATGCATGGAACGGCCTTCCGAAGGAGGTTGTAGAGTCAAAAACAGTGGCTGAATTCAAGCATGCATGGGACAGCCATAAGGCAATTCTAGAGGGTGGGGGTAGAAAGAAGTAGGTTGATGGTTAACTAGTATCTGCAGCTTATCCATTAGCAAGGGAAATTGGCAGACTGGGTGGGCCAAGCGGTCCTTATCTGCCATCAAATTCTATGTTTCTATGTAAGGGGCTAGGGGACTCATCATACGAGAGGAGGCTGCGGGAGTTGAACATGTACTCACTGGAGGAGAGGAGGGATGGGGGGACATGATTGAAACCTTTAAGTACATGAAAGGAATAAACAAGACAGGTACAGAGGGGCTGTTCAAAGAAAGGGAGGGGAGGGACACCAGGGGCCATGATATGAGACTGGAAGAAGGAAGGTTCAGGAGGGAGATGAGGAGACACTTTTTTACAGAGAGGGTGGTAGCTGGGTGGAATGCGTTACCTGCAGAAGTGGTATCCAGTTGAACAGTGGACTGCTTCAAAAGGGGACAGGACAGGACAAGAGGGAGGTCAATGGAGGGAAGGGTGGAAAGAAGGGGCAGCTGCAGAATAAGGGGTGCTAGTTGCACATTCAAGCAGATTTGATAGACCTCTAGGCCTTTATCTGCTGGCAAATTGTGTATGTTCATAGTTTGGGCTATCAATTAAAGTGTTAAATTGCATTTTGCTGCTTTGGTGGGAGCTCTGTGGTCGGAAGTCACCACTGGTGCACAAGGTTATAAATTGGGATTTTTTGCACCTAAAAAGGGAGATCAGCAAGATCGGCAGAGAGATTGGGCTAAAAGGCAAGAAGCCACAGGGAAAAGTTGCTGGGAGGTGGTGTAGGAAAGCACGGCCATTTGCCTTCTCTTGGGGCTAGTAGTTTGTGTGTGGGGCATCCGAAAACCAGTCCAGTAGTGGATATGGTGGCAGCTGCTGTTTTGGCCATCTGGTTCCCCCTGGAAAGCCACCCCAAGGAAGTTGTTGTCGGAACTGTTAGAGCCAGTATGCAGTATGGCTCCTGTAAGTGCTCCATGGAGCTGGAAGCAAGTGAAAGTGAGAACCAAGGGGAGAACTGGAGCCAGAGAGAGAGAATAGAGAGAGTCTTTGCCCTGGAGCAGATATGCCATCCTGGTCGTGGCATCTCCATTGGGGCAATGAAAATTATTTAGATCAGAGCCATGCCTGTGTGTCTCTGGGAGCCCATTCCAGTGTGTGAGAAGCCAGATCATCCAGGGGTCTCATTGAAGTTAAGGATAAAAGCAAAAACCTAGAGTACAGTATGCCCTCCTGGAGGGTGCAGGTCGTTGGGGACATCTGCCCATGTGCCTGGATGGAGTCTCTCACTATGGAGAACCTATTTAGAGATCCAGTGGTTGGGAAGTAAAAGAAGTTTTGACAGAGGGAGAGAGACAGAGAGAGACAGAGTTAGTCAACTTGTGAAGACCAGATTGCCTACTGCCATTTTAGGGCATGATTCAGCCCAGTGGGAACTGCTGCCTAACTTCATTTGAGGCCAGCTTGGCCCGGAAGAAAACCATCCAGGTTAAGTGGGGCCATTTCAGCCACAAGATGTATCCACTAACTGCCCTGTAAGGAACCCCATGGTGCAGATGTTCAGACATAGAAACATAGAAACATAGAATCTGATGGCAGATAAAGACCATCTGGCCTATGTGGTCTGCCCATTTCCCTACCTTCTGCATAAACTCCAGATTCTAATTAATCTGTAGCTCACCTTCTCTTTCTCTTTCACCCTCTTTACTAGAGTAGCCTTCTGTCTATCCTATGCATTCTTGAATGCACCTATCGTTTCTGCCCCTATGACCTCCGCAGGGAGGCTATTCCATGCATCCACCACCCTTTCCATGAATAAATACTTCCTCATGTTGCCCCTCAGTCTTCCCCTCCAACCTCATGTTGTGATCGCTTGTTCTTGCACATGTCATTTTTTGAAAGATGATGCCCTCTTGAACCTTATTTATTCCCTTGAGGTTCTTGAAAGACTATCATATCCCCCTCTTCCTCCTTTCCTCCAGGGTATACATATTGAGGTATTTCTGTCTCTCCTCATATGGTTTCTGGTGCAGTCCTTGCACCATTTTTGTTGCCCTTCTCTGGACTGCCTCCATTCTGTCTATGTCTTGTCAGAGATGTTGTCTCCAGAATTGAACACAGTACTTTAGACTAGGTTTCACCAACTATCTGTACAGCTGTATCACCACCTCCTGTTTTCTACTTGTGATACCTCTCCCTATGCACCTCAGCATCCCACTGGCTCTCCCCACAGCCTTTTCACATTGTTTGGCTACCTTCGGGTCACCTGTTATAATTACCAACAGATCCCTTTCTAGTTTGTTTGTAGTCAGTACCCCCCTCCCCATCATGTATTCTTCTCCTGGAATTTTGTGCCCCAAGTGCATGATTTTGCACTTTTTTGCATTGCATCTGTACTGCCACACTCTTGACCACTCCTCCAACTTGCCTAGTTCTCTTTTTATTCTTTCCACCTCCTCTGAAGTGTCAACCCTATTGCAGCTCTAAGTGTAGTCCGCAAAGAGGCATGTCTTTCCTTCCAGCCCCTCCGCAATGTCACTTATGAAGACAGACCCAAGCTCTGAACCTTTTGGCACCCTGCTGGTTACCCTCCTCTCCTTGGATTGAACTCTGTTTACCACCACTCTCTGTGTCCTATTGCCCAACCAATTTTTGACCAAGTTCACCACCTTTGGATCCAACTCCAGACCACCCAATTTGTTTACTAGCCTCCTGTGTGGGACAGTGTCAAAAGTCTTGCTAAAATCTAGGTCGGCCATGTTCACCACCCCTTCCTGATCAAATACCCTGGTCACCCAGTCAAAGAAATCAATCAGATTTGTGTGACAGGACCTTCCTGCTATGAATTCATGCTGCCAATGGTCTTGTGCCCGCTGGCCTCCAGATATGCCACAATCATTTCCTTTAACATTGATTCCATTATTTTCCCTACCACAGATGTCAAACTGACTGGCCTGAAATTTCCAGCCTCTGCCTTGCTCCCTCTCTTGTGGAGCAGTATCACATTTGCCCTCCTCCAGTCCTCTGGTACCACTCCCTCTTCCAGTGATTTGTTGAATAGTAAGTAAGTAATTTATTATTTATGTGGCACCCAATCCCAGAAGCTCTGGGGGCCATACAACAAAAGGATTTCACAGAGTGGTACAAATCTTTAAAATAAAATAATCAATTCCAAAAAGCAGATAAAAATAAACATTTTCTTATATAAGATAAAAAACATCTATTGGGAAAGCTAGGTTTGATGTGCTTACGAAACCAGATGAGATATGAGATGATGCTTGTATAACTTGATTTACTTTGTGGCTTTCCACTTCTCTATCCATGGGATACACCACCCTGTAGGGATATAACACAAGGAACCATAGAGGAGGGTTCACCCCCTTACAGGTGCAGCGGGAATGATTGAGTTGGCTAAAGGAAAGTTAGGAAGAAGCCCACGGGTAAGAGAGATGAGCTGCTGGAGAAGGAGGGGTGGATGGTGGGCAACAAAAAGATCCTTACAGAGTCCAGGATGAGTGACCTTTTAAGCCCAATGGGGGAGTGACATTGTTGCGCCGCCCATCGAACCTCAGGCTTAAAGCCCTCCCATTCAATGTGCTTATGCAACGAGATGAGATATGAGATGATGCTTGTGTAACTTGATTTACTTTGTAGCTTTCCGCCTCTCTATCCATGGGATATACCACCCTGTAGGGGTACGATGCAAGGAACCCTAGAGAAGGGCCCCCCCCCACAGGTGCCACGGGAATGATTGCATCAGCTAAAGGAAGGCTAGGAAGAAGCCCAAAAAGAATACTTAAACATGTCGAGTATCGAAGAGGCGAGGATGATGGATGAATAAATTCTGAGAAGATAAGGGCTGACTTCCTAATGAGAGAGGGGAAAGCAAAAGCCACCATCCATCTCCATCCAACAGAGGAACCTAGCTAACTAACTTAAGAAAGCACTAACTCTAACTAGTATTATGACCATTGGCATGGAGGAGAGGAAAAAAACCCTTTAAAGAGCAAACCTCTGGGGATCCAAGGCCTAGGTCACCTTCCCTCCAGGCTGATGACGTTTGATTTGATGAAGTATGTCACTAAAGAGAAGGATTCTTTAAGGAGAAGGATAGGAGTAGAGAAGATGATGATGGGATATGGGGACCCCCCCCCAAAAAGCACAGATCGAAGAAGGAACATGAGGCAATGACGAAGACTGATGATGATGATCACTGCAGGGGAGCAGCATGTCAACGAGGTAGCATAGAACCCAATGAGAGGTAAACCTGATTCAGCGATGTGAGAGGGTAGATGCTGAGGCCGATAAGGCAAGTTACTGATTGATGTGAGTAAGTAGACTCTGAGGCCAATGAGGCATGCTGATGTGGACGACGGTGATATGCTCGATAGAGCAATGTGACTAAGAAGACTCCTTGAAAGGAGGTATTTTCAGAAATTAATAGAGCAATGTGAATAAGTAGGCTCCTCAAAAGGAGGTAGATTTGGAATGAACTTGAAAAGGAACGTGAACCATGGTGGAGAGCCTCCAACCAGCCTGAAGTGAAGGGCGATGGACTGGAAGGCTCGGCTCTTGAGTGGAGATAGAGTAGAATCGAGGTTCAGGATGAGAGATGGAAGCATGAGGAGAGATGGAAGCCAGGACTGGAGCAAATCCTTGATGGCTGAAGATGGATGGAGGACGATTGAGCTAAGCCCTGGTTGGAAAAAATCCTTGACGGCTGGTATGAAATAATATGTAGTGAATAAGGACAGGAGCCATGAACCTGATACGTGTGGCAGGAGGGCTGTGGGTCAATGAGGTGGCATATGACTAATGATAGGTATCCAGATACAGGATAGGGAAACCCCAAAAGAAGGTACTGGACAAGGAAGGAGGGAAGGAGAGAACCCACTAGCTGGAGGAACGAAGGAAAGAACTCGGAGAGGCAGAGTGAACAAGCCAGAGTATGAGTCATGATAGGCATTTCCAAAAGAAATGCTGATGGGAGGCCAGACTGAGTCAGCTGAGGCAGACCAAGAGAGAGAGAGAGAATAAAGGATGAGTAGGCTGAGGCGAGATATCAGGAAAGCCTTGAAGGCTGGAACAGGGAAGGAGAGGGGAGAAATGTACAATGCACGAATAGGAAATGAAGCCTAGAAGACGGAACAGTGTTAAAATGGATTAAGGAAATACAAAAGGAAAGGTAGATAAAACAGCAGGGTAGAATAAAATGGGGTTCCATCCATCAAACACTGCAGTAGAAAGGCCAAGTCCTCAGGTAGCCACTGTAACGCTGTAGAAAAAGGGGGAAAGGCAGGTTAACAAGTCTGACAAAATCCTCCTACCTGCAGTAGGGTGGTAAGACTCAAATTACAGATCACATGCTGCCTCTTGGAATATGGATAAAGCTCTGATGGTAGCAGCAAGAAGCATCAGGGAATGGCAAAAGATGTCTCCAAGTCAGGGTATGGGACCCCGATAACATGAAGCCATGTTCCATATAGGAAAGCACCTGCAAAAGGAAATGGTCCTGAGCACAACATGGAAACATCAAATGAAACAGCCAAAAAAAGAAACTAAAAGGCAGTCAGGAGAGAAAGCAGAGACTGAGGAAATCACTGATGAGACTTGGAGAAGGGCAAACAACAAGGCGTCCCAATGACTGACTGAGGGAACTCAGGAGATGGGCAGATAAATGTGCGGGGCAAAAGAATACCAGAGCGAACTGCAGAGATAGCAAAGTGGACTCGAGCTACGAGATACGGCAGAAAGCTGGTGCGGTGGTGGACGACACATCCCAGATGCACTGACAAGGAATGGATTGGTTACTGGCAAGAGGAAAAGAAACAAGGAGCACTCCGAAAGCATGGTAGGGAGGCAAAAAGGGTAAACAATCAATCAAGTGCCGGGGTGGGAGCGTGGGCTAACATAGTAGGAAGTTGCACAAGCTCCACAGAGGGGCTTTGCTTTGAAGTGCCACACTGATTATTGCAGTCTACTCCTGGGGTGAATTCACTCTGTTGGGAATGCTCCTCTGTGCTGAACTGAACCGACTAGAGGAGCCCGTGGAGAAGCAGAGGTATTAGAGAGATTAGACGAGGCGGGTAGAATAAGTGGCTGAAAAAGAAAAAAAAATAGTAAATTCAGGCTGGGGGCTAGAGATAGGGATGGGAGAATGGATTGTGCATGCACAGCTCCAGAGGGGGGAGAGCAGCAAGGAGACTGAAAAGGCATTTGAGAGACAGAATCTGAATAAGAAAGCACAGAGGTAAGCTAAGGTCACAAGCTAAAATGCAATTCACAACAAGCAATGCGGACATCCAGGTAGCAAAAAATTCAATGAGTGAACAACCACGAGTAAGCAGCAAGTACAAACGAGGTACAAAGCAAAACAGGAAGGAAGCAGCAGTAATTGTGGGATAGACACAGGGGGCAAGGTGAAACGAGCCAAAGAGGGCACATAGGAATGAAAGGGCAGCTGGAGGCAGCTGCAGAAACAAAGGGAAATGCTGCAGAAATCCAGAGAGGTGTAGCAGAACAGTGCCTATGGCAACAATGAAACAGATCGTTACAGAGTCCAGGATGAGTGACCTTTTAAGCCCAATAGAGGAGTGACGTTGTTGCTCCGTCCATCGAACCTCAGGCCTAAAGCCCTCCCATTAAAAAGATGAGTCTTTAGGCCCCTCCTGAATGCCTCCACCGTAGGTGCCTCCCTCGAAGGTCTTGGCAGTGAGTTTCAGAGGACTGAGCCGCGGCAACCCCAAATGAGTGATCACCTGAGATTTTCAGCCTGGTCCTCAGAACCACCAGGAGGCCCTGGGTGGAGGAATATAGGGAGCGAGCAGGGATTATAGTAGTGAGGAGGTCTGCCAGGTAGCCAGGGCCTGATCCATATAGTACCTTGTGGGAGAGCAAGCCCACCTTGAAGAGAACCCGCCACCTGACTGGCAGCCAGTGCAGACCCCACAGGACTGAGGTCACATGACAGCACCTAGAAAGTCTGTTAGCAGCTTTGTCCACTGCATTCTGCACTAGCTGTAGCTGGCAGAGGTTCGCTGTGCTGACCCCAAGGTAAAGAGCATTGCAGCAGTCAAGTCCGGATGTTATAAAGGCATGTACCAGTAAAGGCAGGTCTTCAGGCAGAATTAGGGCTGTCAGTGGTACCATAAACACCTCTTTGAGCTCTTTTAATATTCTGGGATGCATCCCGTCAGGCCCCATTGCCTTGTCCACTTTTAGTATCAAGAGTTCTTTTAGTACTCTCTCCTCCATGAATGGACTGGTGTCTACCTCCCTACCTTGTGTGCTTCTTCCACCTAATTATGGTCCCTCTCCTTTCTCTTCATTTGTGAATATTAAGCAGAAGTATTTGTTTAGTATTTCTGCTTTTTCTAGATACCCCTTCTCCCACTCCCCCTTCAGTGTTTTAGTCGTACAATCCCTCCCTTGGCCTTTTTTCTTTCACTGATACACCTGAAGAAGGTTTTGTCTCCTTCTTTTTCTGACTGGACTATTCTTTCCTCTGTTTGCACCTTTGGACTCCTTCCTGCTTTCCCTGCCTCCCTCAGCTTTACCTGATACAGTTCCCTGTCTCCCTCCCATTGCATTTCTTTGTACTTTCTGATTGTCAGGTTGTTTTCTCACTAACCTTCCCTGCCACTTCTTTTGAAGCACATAGTGGGCTCAATTCCAAGATGACTAGCACATGTCACTAGGCAATTTACAGCAAGCCCCATGGCATAAATTGCACCTTGCACCATGGGATATACAAGTCGCGATTCCAAGACGCGGCATGGACCATGCCACTTGCGGGTTGTGCCAAAGGTGGGATATGCCACCCACTATGCCTGCAACCCACAGCAGCATGGCGCATGGGTGAGTTACAGCAGCAACTGCACCCTATTCTGGAAGGGCAGCTGCCATAACCTACATACACCATTCCAGGACCCGGTGTGGCATAGCAGAGTTAGACCAGATTGGAGGTGGCCTAAGGGGCATCCGTTCTGGCACATCAATGTATGCCCTCCTGCAGCACTGTGGAAATGCCATGTGTGTGCCCCATGTGCCCCTCCACCCAGACATGCCCCCCACCCCCTCGAAATTCAGGGATCCCGGGTCTGTTTTCTGTCATACCCTTCCGATAGCCAGCACCAACCGTCCAGTCCCCCTAATGCTCCCAGGTGCATGCGGGTGCATTTTGGGATGGGGGCTCCAGGGGGGCAGTAGATTGTGTGCTGTGACTTGCGGCACCCAGGTCCAGCACGCCATTCCCTTGGCGCTAGCCTGCAGCTGCCGCAAGTCACGGGTGTAGGTGCCAGGGACCCTGCCTTTCTTAAAATAGGGTGCAGGGTCCCCGACGTAGTGCCGCATGGTGCAACTTGCATAAGCCCGCTAGTTGAGCCATGCCACTTGTAATACAGCCACGTGTTTTTTTCTTTCTTTTTGATTTGTTTATTTGTTTCACACAAAGGCTAGTTGCCTCTGCTATTGCTCCTTTAAGGATCTCCCACTGCTGCTATATCCCCTTTCCTCCCTTCTCCCTGGACAGGGTTTTCTTGAGGCACTCTTTCATTTGTTTGAAGTTGGTCCTCTTGAAATCCAGGACCCTTGCCTTTGTGTGGCTTGCCTCTTCTACTGTCTTTGCCTTGAACCACACTGTATGGTGATTGCTGGTCCCTAGATGGCCACCTACCGATACATCTGTTATTCTGTCACCGTTGGTGAGAACCAGATCCAGTATTGCTCCCTCATGGATGGGCTCCACCATTAGCTGTCTGAGGCACACCCGCTGCAGGGCATTCAGGATGTCTCTGCTCATGGCTGTGGTTGTAGCATAGGTGTCCCAGTTAACATCTGGCATATTTAGTTCACCTTCCAGCAACACTTCCCCTTTCTCTGCCATCTTGTGGATATAGTCCACAAATACCCTGTCTATTTCCTCTCCCTGCACTGGAGCTCTGTAGATAACCTCAGTGCAGATGGTAGTTCCATTCCCTATCTCCAATGTGAGCCTTTTACCTTTCCTGCTTCCCATTTATCTCTGTTGCTTTGATCCCCTCTCTGATGTAGATAACTACCCCACCACCCTTTTTGCCCTACCTCTCTTTCCTGTAGACTGTGTACCCTGGTATGGAAACCTCTCAGTCATGGTTTCCCATATACCATGTTTCAGTGATCACGACTATGTCCAGGATGGTCTTCTTCAGCCATTAAGGCCACTAGGTCTGGAATCTTGTTTCAAGGCGATGGGGATTTGTGTACATGGCATTCCATTTTTTATTGCCTTCACCCCACCAGCTCCCCTTCTATCCCTATGCCTTACCCCTTTGCTTCCCTTGACTTTACCCCCAGTTTCAGTCCCTGCTGTTGCTTCCTCAGCCCTAATACACTCTCTTTCAACTACCTTAACTTGTGGGGGGTGGCAGTTAGATTTTTCCTTTCGTCCACTTCCCCCATGGCTAATTTAAGTTGCCATAGTAGGCATTGAAATCTCTCCTCAGGGTCCTGGTCCCTCCACACCACGATGGATGCAGACCATCCCTCCTGTCCTGGCCTGTATCCCTCCAAGTGCACCCTCAGTCCCCAGTGAAGCCAAAACACTCTGCTCTACACCAGTTCTTCAGCCATTCGTTGAATCCCTTTGTGTGGAGTGCCCTGGCCTTCCCCATGACGTAAACAAGCAACACCTCCAAGAAGGTTACCATGCGTGCCACCTGTCTAAAACCCCCACTCAGCTCTGTGACCTCCCTCTGTACTGCCCTAACCTCATCCCCAGCCAGGTCTTTGGTGTTTCGCCTGTTATGAAAAAAAACCAAAACAATCAGGCAATCTGCTCCCTTCCTCTCCTTACCCTCGCTTTGTTCTCCATTCCTGTTTTTTTCCTGTTTCTCAGGAGAGATGCTGCTATGCTGTGACCTGCGAGAGAACCAGGCCTAAGTTAATTACAGAGCTGTTGCGCTAACCAGTCTCCCACCGGCAGCCTAGGGTCATGGCTTCTGTTTAGGTTGCATTCTGGTTTGTCCCAAATTTAAACAGCTCCTCCTTTGTTTGGTATGGTGCTTTTTCTCTCTTCACTAATTGGCTCTCTGCCTCCTACGTCACCTTAACAGTACAGGTTGTTAAATGGCACCATGAAGTTTGTTCATTAACTGGGATCCCCCTGTTAACACTTAAGCTTGTGTGGACATCAGTTATTTTTATTGGGACTGTTTATGCCTGCTAACCTGAATTAACTTGCAGCTCAGCACCAGAAGATGGCACCCGCTGCTGCAGACCCAGCCGACATCAGCCTTCCCAGAAAGGTACAGCTATTTTACTTTCTGCTGCTGTGAGTGTCCCCTCCCCATAAGAAACTGCCACCTCATACTCTTAGACATCAGGGAGGAGGACTTACAGAAGGATAGTAATGGGCAGAGACAGTATAATGCAATTTTAAGGAAAAGCAAGGCACAGTTAAGTTTGCAAATTCCAGACTGCAAGGAATCTAGAATGTGTAAGTTGCCATATTCCTTAACAGAGAAAATTCAGGTGGCTACAATGTACAATACATAGTATACATTATATGGATTCCAATGTTTTTTCCATGTTCATGCTCCAATATAATTTGTGCCAGAGGAGCAAAACAGAAAAGGTGAAATGACTTCAAGTCTTCTTTGAAACATATCAGCAGTCAACTTTAAGTGCTACTTCACTAGTTTTCACAGAACAAAGCAGCAGAAAGGTTTGGATATGTGACCTTTACATATTAAGTACTGTACTTCTGCAAGGTCAAGACTTAGCCAAGGCAGTCATTGTCAGGAAACAAAAATAAAAGTGTTCCAGATTTAGATTAAAGAAGTCAGTTAGCCCTTATTCCTTTTAAAATGTACAATGGAGCCCACCAAGATAAACAACAGTGTCACAGTTTCCTGCATGGCAAAAGGGATTAACTCCCATTGAAATTGTCCCCAGAGCCCTGCCCAATAAAACACAGAATACGATTTGTGTGGATGCCCAGTTGGCAATTAATTTATTATAATCTCTTCCAAATGTCCACTTCCACAATATTTCCAACTTCATATTTTACAGCATTATGTTCATCAATATCTTTATTATACAGTTTCCACAAACCACATTTTCTCATTGTTTCCCCTTCTTGACCCCCAACGTACATCTGGGAGCTGCCACAATATTCATAAACACCATTTCCATTCTTGTTTTCTCTTCTCGCTCCCCAGATGTACATCTGGGGTCTGCTCTCTTCATTTTCCTCTCTCTTGTTGGGTATTGGTGTACTTATCTGTCTGGTGATGTTCTGTGGCTCTCTGAATCAAATTATCCAAACCCTTTTCTCCTCCCCTTTTTATGTGCCCCTTCTTCTTCTCTGCCATCCACTTTCGGCAGTCATGGCAGACCTGCTGTCCACCTTCAGCAGTCTGCCCCTCTCCTGTGCACCTCCCCCTTTAATTTTTCCTTCCCGGGTCTTTCCCTTCTTCTTCCTAGGAGGGTGGGTGGGAATTTCTATGAGTAAATTGTGACCTTCTCTGCCTTGCCTGTCCCTTTTAAATCCACTTTCCCATCACCCAATTACCTCCACTCTCCTGGCATGACCTCATGGGGCTCTGCCCTTTCTAAAGTCCCCTGCCCATCTGTCACCTTGAGTGGCCTGCCCTCCACTTCAGCTCCCCCACCGCCACCCCCCTGCCTTTGCCTTATGCCTGCATCCACGTTATTGTTCAGAGCCTGGGGACAACTGAGTCTGCCTTTTTAGGAGGCAAACCTATTTGCATTGTTTCCTGTACTAACTGTGCTGCATAATTCAGCAGAACTAGGTTTCAGTGTGGCTGGTGTCATTGTATCTTTTACCCAAATGATTAGATGACACCATACTGTATATTGTTGGTGCTCCACCAGCACACACACACACACACACATACTGTATATGAGTGGTCACTTTATGTCCTGTCCCAGAAAGTGCAAGCTGCAGGAAAAAGACTCCTGCCTAAAGCACAACTTAATGACTTTGTTGGTGCTCCACCAGCACACACAACACACACACACACACACACACACACACACACACACACACACTGTATATGAGTGGTCACTTCATGTCCTGTCCCAGAAAGTGCAAGCTGCAGGAAAAAGACTCCTGCCTAAAGCACAACTTAATGACTTGGGGGTCAACAGATGGCCTTAAACTCTAGTGATACAAGCACTAATCCACAGATATGAATCAGTAACTTTAACCATGAATTTCTACAAATACAGACGTCAGGAACTCCATACACAGTCACAGTGTTGTGCAGAAAATTGGTCACAAGGACCCATTTTCAGTGCTTTACTGCATCAGTGCATTAGCATATTATTGCATTTCAAGTCACTCCTTGCACTAGTGCACAGGTCAGAGTGCAATCACAGGAAAATGGGCAGGATGGCAGAGTTAATGAGGGTGTCAGTACCCATGGAAGTACTCTACTAGGCACAGCTGATCCCTGGTGCACAGACCTCTGGTTGCAAAGCACAGCCACCCCTGGACCAGAACAACTGCGGATAGCCTTTCTTCCAGGGGTCACTATCTTTTGAGCTGAAATGTCTGTTCCAGCAGATGGAAGAGCTAGGCAGTGCATCATGATGCTGAACACAAAATATCTCAGGAATTGGGCTGGGGGAGGGAATCTTCCGAACAAAAGTGAATTCCGAAAGGATACAATACCACAATGGGGCCACTAAACTACCAGGGAATTCTGCTACATGCAAAGGAAGCAGGCAAAAAGATACAGTTAAGTGAAGGTGGGGGATGACTCTGATAGTAGTACCATTTGTCCAGGGCATGGGCCATGGCTTGGCACAGTGTGCCTAGTGCCACCATGCAATGGGACAGTCTCTGTGGATGACACAGTTCAGTATGTCAGTGGTCACACAGTCTATGGGCAACCACTAACATCTGGAGATTTGAGTTGCATAATCAGCTTGTATGCTGCTGTCAAAAGAGAGACTTGTCCCCCTGTAGAAAGTGGTACCTTTTTGATTACAGCAGTTTTAGTAGGTGGCGGTACAGGGATCCCTGTGCACCCCCTAATAGCATCACCCATCACTTCACCTGTGTATACAGCCCCCAGGTGAATTTGCAGTGAAAGTTTTTTTTTTGAGTTAGGTTCCAATATTGCTGTATCCTGGATCATGGATTCTTCCCCCTGCCTTGCCTGCCCTGGCTTCATTCCCTCAGTGCTTCAGGGTGTGCGTCACCCGCGAGCGCTCAGTTGCTTGTCTGTCTCTTCCTCGCTGCTGGGGCCTCCTCCGGTGGGTCACCTTTCCCTGTCTTGGCATCCCGACTTCCCTGTAGTTGGTGTGTGTTGCTGCCTTGGCTTCCGCTTTCCCCTTGGCCACCCGAGCAGTACCCTGACCCATTACGGTAAGTTTCCACCTTGGGTTTTGTTCTTTCTCATTTTCCTTCCCACTCATTCTTCATTTCCCAAGGAGACACTGAGAACTCCATAGATTTGCATCCCTGAAACAGCCAAGCTCGGGCATATTAAACTGAAGGGATTCTAGGAGTCCTGTTATAGTTTACCAAGAATTATACTTACTTAGGAAATTAAATTGTTCATTTGAAAAATGAAACACTGTTTGGGGGCCTGAGGAACTGGTGGGAGCCATGAAACTGTCACCCTCATTTCAAGTATCTTTAAAGTAAAATAAAGCAGTAGCTTACTTAAAATTGTAGTGTCTATAGTGGAGTTCATCCTTGTTTTTGCACATTTACTTTGGTGGTACAGGGATCCCTGTGCACCCCCTAATAGCATCACCTGTCACTTCATCTGTGTATAGGGCCCCCAGGTGAATTTGCAGTGAAAATATTTTTTGTGAGTTAGGTTCCAATATCACTTCAAGAACCCAACTAGCATGAGGGAAATTGTGTTTCTTTCAGTATGGCAGGTCTGCTTAGGGCTGTAACCAAGCTCTGTGGTACTTGTTAATGAAACTGTTTTGCCCTTGCAATGAGGGTAGACTGCATAGCTTCAACCTCCTGGCAAACAATCCTGTGCAGGTTCTTGCTTCATTTTCCTCACAAGAATACAGTCCATATAACACACAATGAATGAGCAATGTTAATTTTCACAGCTCAGAAACATAAAGGATGAGTTCCATGAAGCACACTCTAGAGTTCATCTGAAAAATCCCAATATACACAGCATAACATAGTCTCACAACACCTCCATAATGCCAAATTTGGCTAAACCTGGTTCCATTATGAAACTGCTTGATCACGTAATCCCACTGCCACCTATCTGGTCACAATTCTCGCAGGGAAACTTTCTTCAAGTCTCACCATGGTCTCCTGCTCACACAGTATGAGACTTCTCAGACACAGGAATCCCCTAAGCTCCTTCTAGGTACACTTTAACCCTGCTATGTATCAGATGCAGATTTACTTTCTAAGTTGGTAGTGCTGTCTCAAGAAGTAGGTCATGGAACTGCCCAGAAAATAGATTTTGCAAACCTAAAAGCACTGCAGTCTCAGATATATTAAGTATTTAATATTTACACAACATTTTACAAGATATACAGTACTACTGTAACTGGGAATACCCACAAACTATGATATTCAAAAGAAACCAGTTTAAAAACAAACGTACATAATAGAACAACTCTAACAAAACTGACTAACATTCTAAATCTTACCGCAAAATCTTAGAAACCTCTGTACATAGCAAACAGTTCACACCGAATTGGCCCTTTCTGCAGCTGCATGGTGATGGCCATGCTGATGGGGCTGTGGAAGCATGCGATTGGATACCTAGACTGTGTCCTTCCACAGTGGATTGAAGCACATGAGGTCCTGGCCATTGACCACAGTGCTGTTCACCCCCCCCCCCCACACACACTATTTTATAACTCCGTGCTAACTTCTGGTTCATGTCCGGGTTTGGGGTGCTGTGCACTCACTATCTATCTACAATCAATTCTACTTGCATGCACATGCTCGGGACTGCTGAAATGTGTGCATACAAGCAGAATAGCATACAAACAAAAATGCAATTTTGCCTGTTTTTTTTTCAGTTGCGGCAACTGTGGTCAGACTGAAAAGAGCATAAGGAAGCTCTGTTTCATGTCTTAGTCAAAGAATATTATGTCCAACAGTGAATTGTCCTGTCCTGGTGCTGTATTGCACTATAGTTACAGTGCAAAATGCCAAATCAATCTTAGAGCACAGAATATTGCGGGCAGAAACTCCTAGGCAGGCAGCCAAAGAACCTGAGTTCACATCCCCAACCATGTTTACTCTGAAGTACCTGCAGAATAGCTGCTCCCCGGCCGGGTTCAACTTAATAACAGTGCCCTTGCTGGCACCCCAGCTCCCAAAGTTCAGAAAGTGTAACTGAAATACTGCTTACAACTGATCTAAACAGAGATAATTAATTTCAGTTACACCATTCTTGCCCAGGTCTAAGCTGTGCAGTGGAACCCCGCAAGGTTGTGGTATGTTTTAATGCATTTATTTAAATACCCACCTGCAATAGAGAGGACACACTGCAGGGCCAGTAGAACCACCAAAGCCCCCCCAAATAGTAGTCAGCCTCTCCCTGCCATCTCTGACAGTCTATGCTCCAGTAACCTAATGATTGCTAAGAGCTTCTCAAGTCCAGGTAGCACTGAGACACAAGGATTGAACAACTGGCACATTCTGGTCTCAAACTTCCTTTCCTTACAGACTTGAGCCAAGAAATGCACCCAATAGAAGTAACCAGTGTTTACCTGACACTGCTGTTACTAGGCAGGGAAAATACAAGTGGCTGTAAAGAGCTCAGCTAAATGGCTCAAGAAGGCACTTTGGTGAGGGAGCGCAGTGTGCACCAGTGCTGAAGACAGCTGACAAAACCATGTCTCCTCAACATGACTGTCATTTAAAAGTGATATCTCATTTCAAGATTTTTTTTAAATTCTTTAATTCCAACAACTGATTTAGATAACCCACATTCTTCAAAAATTAAATCAGCCAAAACCGGTGAGTTTTAAGCTGATTTTTAAACATTTATATTGGCTTTTTAAATTTTCTCCTTCTCAGTTCAAAAGGCACCGGGCCCGAGTAAGTGGAATGGTTCTTTCAGTGGCAATACTGGCAATAGCAAGAGATCAGCATTAAATGGACCTAAAAATGACAATGACACTAGTAATATGAAAGAACTACTGATACAAATAATAAGAGTTAAAAGACGTTAAAATCAACATGTCCTCTCACCGGTGGTTAAACTGGAAATGTTTAGGTGGGGAACTCTTGTATCTAGATTTCTAGGTGGTGAAACTATCATATCCAGGTTGTGGAACTCTCCTGCACTAGTCAATGGAGAAAGATAACAGAGGTGGTGGAACTATCATACAATTTTTTATGGCTGCATAGCAAAGCTATGCATGACATACTGCTATGACATAGAAGGGAGAAGGGACTGTGAAAGCATGGGAATCTACAGAAGGCAACATAGGGGTACTCACACCTGAATGAGGATGGAAAGAATCTGTACATTAAAATATAAGAGTACAGTGTAAATACACTATTTTGAAAAGATCTGGTTAAGTATCTTCAACAGCATAGGTGTTATGTAATCAGAGAGCAATACATCCACTCTTGGACAGAATGGGAGATGCAGAGAAAAAACTTGGTGGTTTGTGCTGTGGTGCTGATCTGTATTTTTTTTTTTTTAAATCACTACATATCCTGCAGCAATAATTATTTCATACAGCTCATGAAGCATGATATTTTATTTACTGAGCAAATCCCTCTACCCTGCATCTCATTGTGCAAAGGGCACCATAGCAGGACTCACACCTGTCTGTATAAGTTTAACATCCCTATAATAAAATAAATGAATGCACAGTGCATGCGCAGTTTCAGTGCATTGAACCATGTGACATGCAACTTATGGGTCTTTTCCTGAAATCTAACAGCTAAACAGTAGGTTGTAGGCTGACTATAACATACTGCTGAAATACACAGCAATTTATGCTGTGGGGCTAAGGCTGGGCATATCACTATTATATGAACAATTACATATGAAATTGCATATTCTATCACTGTAATACACACCAATGTGATTTTCTGTATCACAATCACCTGAACTGGGATTCAAACAACATTTTATTCACAAATAGAAATAGTGTGAAACCTGATGTCTCGCTACCATTTAAAAGAAGAAAACCATGCACTCTGTATATTAAACATGAAGTAATGTATTCAAGAATAAAAGTCAGAAGTAGCATCTTCATAATAGGAGTGCTTGTGATATAATAAGAATAAAGCCATCATTATTTTAACCATTGCCATAAATAGGCATATTTACTGTGACATGGACTAATACATTTAGAGTTAGAAGGCTTCTAGAAATGGAGCCATTTCAATCACTTTTTATGGTTGCATAGCAAAACTATGCATGACGTACTGCAATGACATAGAAGAGAGAAGGATCTGTGGAAGCACAGGTCCAGATACCTTCACTGTGTCCTTCTACAGTGGAGTTGAATCACGTGTGATCCTGTCCACTGACCACAGTGCTGTACCTTTGTTTCCCCACCGCCCCTCCACACTGCAGGGCACACTATTTTATTGTTCCTGTCACGTCTGGTTCAGTTCTGGTTCCCAGCTTGTTCAAATATCCCTCCCCCATCAGAGTGCATGTTTTGTCCCCACTTTTGTGCCCCCCCATGGCATGGGCCAGCAGTTCCCAGCAGCACTCTGCTCTTCCTTCATGGAAGGGGCTTGGTTTCCAGTAAATGAACCACAAGTTCTAAACAAGGCAACAGACAACGTTTAAACAACCCAGTGTATTTACACCATCCTTAATTAAGGTCCATGCACAAAGGCCACCAAGGCAAATGCATCAGCAGTGTGCTTTGAGTGGGCACCTTGAGCTCCTAAAACAACACCTACGCGGAATCAACTGGTCAGCACTTGAATCCACCACTGACATCAACACAGCATTGGAACACTTCTTCCTGCACTTTAACGAAGCCTGTGATTTGCACGATCCACCGAGAAATACAAAAGTCTATGGTACCATCAACCCCTGGATCACTGCAGACCTTATCAGCCAGATGAAGAAAAGAGATCACCTTTGGCATCAAGCAAAGGCCACTGGCAAGTTAGCAGATACACAAGAATACAAAAAAGCCAGAAACCAATGTACCTGGTCTATCCAAATCAAAAAAAGGAAATTCCATAGGGAAATGCTCACTAGTACATGGTGGGGGGGGGGGGCAGCAAGAATTTCTGGAAAAATCTAAAGTATATAACTGGTAAGGATTCTAAGGTTGCACCCTCTATGCTCAATATAAATGGAGCCCCCACCCTTCCCTTACAGAAATATAAGTGTGCTGTATACAGTACATGCAGAATGCATGTCACATGCTTAATTGTGCAATGTATACATGTGGTTCACATACACAAAGTGAACCTATGTGAACCAGGTCTAAAAAGCAAATCAGGTTCGCATGCTACAAGCTCGACATGAGTGCAGCAGTTAAGCTGGTGTGAACATCATTTAAAAATCACATCAGGTTCACATGCTGCATGTTTGCCATGTGTGCAGCAACTAAACTGGTGCACATTTCATCTAAAAAAACACATACAATTCTATTTTTCATACTACTGCTAGCTATTAAAGCAACTAAAATAAATTGTTTCATTGATTTCCAATTTAAATTCAGTAAACTCATTAATTCTGATCTTTTTGCAAGTTGTTTAATGGCTTTAGATTGTTGTCATTAAATTTCCATTAATTTATAAAGTATTGTTTGCTTAATGCATTAAATGCCTAGGATAGTCAGCTAACATCCCCCATCCCAGATGCATTAAGAGGGGCCTCTGTGTTGTGAAGCCTGACCTTTTTCTTTCTGGGCTATGCAAATCCCCTTATGCATATTTAGTACTGTAAATGTGTTTCTCCATGACTGATTTGGCTCACTTACTTTCCCTTTGTCATTCTGTATGGAGCATATATACTATGGCTGTGCTCAGCACTCTTTGTGCTGAATAAGGTCTTGGAAGCATGCACCCTACCTCACATTTTGTCACTGAAATGAGGGACATGGACACTCAGAATGAGACACAATGAGAACACTAACCCTCACAATGATCATAACACATCCTCAAACATTGAGATACAGTACCTCAGAACACAACGGAAACCATTGTATTTACTTGTACCAATATTAGCACCTGAGAATGAATTTTTATCATAAAGCAGAAATGCCCCCTGCATTTATTTATTTATTGAAAGATATCGGAATTGCAACCCTTTGAGTAATAGACTCCTTTGCAAAGGCTCCACGTCAGTAAGAAACAATACATTTAGGATCACATGTTTACACATTGAGTACAGATTATACATTAGGCAAACAGTACAGACTTAAAAATATACATGACACGGTAGTGGAAGAAAAAAACATAGATAGTAGAATAAACATTTGGTACAGTGTAAAGTAAGGTTACATCATCTGGGAACCTTGAAAGGAAGTCCCAGGTCTACACTTTAGTTCACAAGACAATATTTGAGTTCTGGAGGGTCTTAAAATGCAAAGCCCTGAGTCAGTATGTGATAGAGGGGGATTGAGGATACTAGCTAGGGGCTGGCCGTGAGTGTTTGGGGGATGGGGGGTATCCAACTAAGTGGAATTGGTCACAAGTGATTTAATATCAGTGGTGGAATTCAAGCATGCATGGGATAGTCATAAGGCAATTCTGGGGGGTTGGGGTAGGAAGAAGTAGGATCTGCAGCTTATCCAGTAGGTAGGGAAATGGGCAGACTGGGTGGGCCAAGCGGTCCTTATCTGCCGTCAAATTCTATGTTTCTAATTTTAACTACAGTCACAGGGTGCTGACATTAGGAAAGTCTGAAGATCAGCTTTAAATTGGCTGATACCGGAAGTATGGGGGATTGCAGATGGTAGGTTGTTTAGCCATAGAGGGGCATGATAACGGAAAGACCGTTGCCCAAGGGATGTTCTACAGTGTGGTACTAGTAAGGGGGGATTTGCAGAGTGTCTTGAAGCCCTCCTGCTCGAGGCAATTTGAATAAGAGGGTGGAGGCCTACCAGGGTTTGCTTGTTTAGTACCTTTTTAGCTAGAAGGCAGATGTGATATTTTATCCTGTTTTTGAGATTGAGAAAGCCGGTGAGCTTGTAGAGCTTACACGTATGGGTTTGTCTGCTACAATTTGAGACCAGTCGGCAGGCTTTGTTGAGGGCAAGGTTTATGCTACGCAGGGCAGTATGGTCCGCAGTCCCATAAATTACTATGTCATAGTCAATCAAGGGCAATATTGAGGAGGACACTGCTACATGCATCGCCTGTGGGGGAAAGCAGTGCCTATGTCTGAAAAGGATCCCTAACCTAGTATTAACTGAGGAGGATACTTGTTTGATGTGATCATGGTAGGTAAGAGAGGAGTCTAACCAGACACCCAGGTATTTAAAAATGTTAACCTGTTCCAGGGCGATGCCAAGGGAGTTTGTGATGGTAAGAGGTAAGTTTCTGAGCAGGTTTTGTCGATGTGTGAAGATCATAGCTTTGGTCTTTGTGTAACTGAGTATAAGTCGGTGTTCAGAGAACCAGGTTTTGAGCTCACTAAAGAAGGTCTGTAGGGAGGATTGTGAGGTGCTGAGCTGATGATGCTTCCAGAAGACTACAGCATCATCAGCATACAATAGAAGTTTCCCACTACAGGATTTGGAGAGAGAGTTTAGAAAGAGGGTGAAAAGTAATGGGCCTAGTATGGACCCTTGGGGGGGCCCTGAGTGGACAGTTTTCCTGCAAGATTTGGACCCATTAGTTTTTACCTGCTTGGTCCTGTCTTTGAGATAGTTAAAGAGCTAGGCGGTGACTTCTGGGGTGATATTTAGTGATGGAAGAGTTTGGAGAAGGAGCTTATGACTGACCATATCAAAAACTTTGGTCAAATCGATGTAGAGAGCCCCCGCTATTTCACCATTATCCAATGCCATTTGTGCCTAGGTTGCTCTTATGGTGTGGCAATAATGGCATTAAATTTGGATTTAATCTTTTGCACAATAAGTGCCCCCTGGCCTGTGTGCACTCACACTGCAGGTGCACTCCTGAGTTGACTGTGTCTGTATTGTGCATTCACTCTCTCCACCCATTAGCAGTGGCACCATCACACATGATGTGGAGGAGCTTCAGCCAAGCAAGAGCACATGAGTCCAGTGAAAGTGACACTGTCTTCCCACCAGAGATTAGACTGATGGCACACTACAGCTTGGAGGAGTTGGTGAGCACTGAACTCTAAATAGCAGTATTATGGCAGCATATTTTTGTTGGTCTACTCTTAGTGAGTCTCTGTTTCCTCTGTTGGCTGAAGGGACAGAGGGTGAGCTAGAAGCTAACTGAAGACTAGGCTACCTACTTACTCAACTTGGCTCACCTCACAAAAACAAACAGCACAGGTCCCCCACAGCAGAAAGCTAGGCCTAGCAGCAGCAGCAGTAACAGTGGTGTGGGCAGCCATCATAGGCCTTGATTTGTGCAATGCAGCAGCAGCCAAGCAAGAAGCAAGCAACACAGGTTGGGTGGGTTTGGTTGATGGGATGACTTGGTCGTGGACCTTGTTGAGGACCTGGGATAGTTGTCTCTAGAATCCAGCTTCTGGCAGAAGGACAGAGGAGGAGCAAACTAAATACTGGGTTGGTGGCACACTGGACCAGGCTGCAGGTTCCGGCCAGATGGCTGGATAAGTACAAGTAAATATTTTTTTTTTAAGGGGGATTGAGGAAGGAGGAAGGTCTGAAATATTGATGTGTTTTTCACGTTTTTGTGCCTTTGGGTGGCTTCATGACACATATTAGATGGGTATTGAATGGAAATGAGTCAGACAGACAAATCGGGACAAAGTTGTTTTTTTTTTGGGGGGGGGAGTTCAGAAATTCAGCCAGGAAAAAAAATGATTAGTAACTGGGTGGGGCAAGCCCAAATCTGATGCACTGCTCTGGGATATAGACAGATGAATCTTATACACTTGAATTTTTCCTGATTTGCATATCACTTTTCAGTCACAACAAATATATTTTACCTTTTCACAGGTGCCTTTGGGTGGCTTCATGACACATATTAGATGGGTATTGAATGGAAATGAGTCAGACAGACAAATCGGGACAAAGTTTTTCACAGGACCTCCTTGTGAATGAGCTTGCTCAATGGAGTTTTCCTGCAATAAACTTGAACTTTTAGAGACATTCCAAACATTCTGAAGCTTGCCACCAATGGGCTAACTAGCACTTGGCTTCCACTGGTTGTTGTGTTCCCCCTGCTGGAAGCTGAAATGGCACCCCGCCATAAAGTTTAAATTTACAAGACATCCACTGTGTGAGCAGCATGTTTCCCATGAGGGATGGATGAGGAGCAGAACAGTTTTCAGGGGTAAATTGAGGGCTGACCCTTGCATTCAGGCACAGTAGAGTGGTATGGTATGCACAGACTATTGGAGCTTCACTATAGTCAGGTTATGCCCCCCCACCAGTGAAGCTGACCACCACATCCCCACTCCCAAGCACATTATGATATAGGGCAAGGGAGACTGCAGGGGTGTGCACCATTGAAATGAATTAAATTTTTTTATTACTATTTCATTATTGATGGAGAGTTGGAGATTAATGAAGGCCACCACTCAACTAACAAGGGCCTTGTTAGTAGAACAGTGGCCTTCATTCTTTACCAACTCACCATCATAATGTATAAAATAGTAATAAAAAAATCAATTCATTTCAAGGGGTATGCCCCAGCACTCTGACCCATGGACATCATCTCTTAAAGACTCCTGCCTCTGTGTCCCTAGTAAACAGGTAAGAGACTCTCAGCTTATATCTGTACTTGTTGGGTTGTCTGTAGCAGCATGGCCACATCTGCTGCAGTGTGTGTGTATGGGGGGGGACTGGACATGTGGGAGGGTATCGAGTTATTGCTACTTTTGTGTTTGCTACTTAAAGTCTGTTTATAAATATGGAGAGAAAATTGTAGGAGTGCAGGCCAGACAGAAGTAATTAAGTAGTTTTGTGGGTGTATGTGTGTATTGGGGATGGGAAGAACTACATGTGTTTCAGTTGACTTATGTGCTACAGTTCAGCTGTACAGCTGAGATGAGAGGGGACAAGAAAACTAAAAAGTATAAAGTGGCTACAAGCTTGCTGTATGCGTGCAGAGTTATGAAGATTTGTATTGAAGTACAGTACAAGTGAGCCATAGGTGTGCAGGCAGTATAGCTTAGTGGTTAAAGGCACTGAACTGCAAACCAGGAGACTTGGAGACTTTGAGACCTGAAGTAAACAGGGAGGAGAGGAGGCTCTGTGGGTCACCCTGGAGACTGGAAATGGCTCCACAATCTGCACAGGGATTGTATACAGACACCTGTCTGAGGGGGAGGAAATGGACAAGGAAATGATAGAAGGCATCCTTGGGATGGCAGAGAAAGGGGAGATATTGTTGATGGGGGAACCGAATATGCCAGATGTTAACTGGAGCACCTTTGCTGCAGCCACATCCATGAGCCGGGCCATTCTCAAAGCCCTACAGTGGGCATCCATCAGACAGCTAGTTTTGGAACCCACTTGGGAGGAAGCAATCTTAGACCTGGTACTCTCAAATGGGGACGGAAAGAAGATCTCCAATCTGGAAGTGGGTAGCCACCTGGGAACAAGTGACCACCAATCATTGTGGTTCACGATAAACTTAGCTGTAGAATCAAGTCATACAAAAGTGAAGGTACTGGACTTCAGGAAGGCTGATTTTGTCAAAATTGGAGAGTGCCTCAGAAAAGCACTAGCAAACAGGCAAGAAGTTGGGGTGGAGCAACAATGGGGAAACATCAAAACTGCCATCACAGAGGCAACAAGCCTTTGTGTGAAGCAAATAAACAAATCAAAATGAAAGAAAAAAACACTATGCTTCTCAAAAAAAGTGGTGGGGCAGGTAAGAGAGAAAAAGAAAGCATTCAGAAAGTATAAGGAAACACAGAAGGAGCAGGACAGCGAACTGTACCAGTTAAAGCATAAGGAAGTGGGGAAGGCAGTCAGAATAGCAAAGGCCCAAACCGAGGAAAAGATAGCCAACATGGTTAAGAAGGGGGATAAAACCTTTTATAGGTACATTAGGGAGCAAAGAAAGACTAAGGCAGGGATACTGAGGCTGAATAAAGAGGAAGGTGGTTGGGCAGAAAGCAACAGTGAAAAAGCAGGGATACTAAATGAATACTTCTGCACAGTGTTCACAATGGAAAAGCAGGGGGAGATACCTAATCCAGTCAATATAAGCACTCTGGATAGGGGGTTGATATTCGTCCTTGCACAGAAGAAAGGGTTCTGAAAGAACTCTTAAAACTGAAGGTGGATAAAGCAATGGGGCCTGATGGGATTCACCCCAGAATTCTAAACAAACTAATGGAAGAACTAGTAACACCACTGACTACCCTTTTTAACAAATCATTGGAGCATGGTGTGGTACCTGAAGACTGGAGGAGGGTGGATGTGATTCTCCTTCACAAAAGTGGGAGCAAGACAGAGGCAGGAAACTACAGACCTGTCAGTTTGACCTCAGTGGTAGGGAAAATGTTGAAATCACTTCTGAAGGTAAGAATTGTTCAGTGCCTAGAAGCCAGTGATGCACATGATCCAAGGCAGCATGGATTCATAGCAGGAAGGTCATGTCAGACAAATCTAATTGATTTCTTTGACTGGGTGACCAAAGTAGTAGACGAGGGAAGGGCTGTGGACATGGCCTACCTAGACTTTAGCAAGGCATTTGACACAGTCCCGCACAAAAGATTAATAAACAAATTAGTCAGCCTTGGAGTGGGTCCCAGGGTGGTTGCCTGGGTAAAACACTGGCTGGACAACAGGACACAGTGGTAATAGTAAATGGAGTCCACTGTGAAGAAAGGGGGGTCACTAGTGGGGTACCGCTGGGTTCAGTACGGGGGCCAGTCCTTTTTAATGTCATTATAAGTGACATTGCAGAGGGACTGTAAGGGAAAGTATGTCTCTTTGCAGATGACACAAAGATCTGCCACAGGGTTGATACGCAAGGTGAGGTGGAAAGGATGAAAAGGGACTTGGCAAGGTTGGAGGAATGGTCAAATGTATGGCAGCTTAGATTCAGCACAAAGAAGTGCAAAGTAATGCACCTGGGAAACAAAAACCCAGGGGAAGAGTACACAATGGGGGGGGTGATACTGACAGCAACAAAAATGGAACGAGACCTGGGGGTAGTCATATCAAATGACCTAAAGGTGGGCCAGCAATGTGAGAAGGCAGTAAGGAGGGCTGGGGGGATACTGGGATGCATAGGGAGAGGCAGCACCAGTAGAAAACAGGAAGTTGGTGGCCCTCTGTACAGACAGTTGGTAAGACCACATCTGGAGTACTGTGTACAGTTCTGGAGACCCCATCTCCGCAAAGACAGACAGGTTGGAGGCTGTCCAGAGAAAGGCAACCAAAATGGTGCAGGGTCTGCACCAGAAGACATATGAAGAAAGACTAAAGGAACTTAAGATGTATAGCCTCGAGGAAAGGAGGGAGAGGGGGGACATGATAGAAACCTTCAAATACCTCAAGGGAATCAACAAAGTCCAAGAGGGTAGCATCTTTCAGAAAAAGAGATGTGCAAGAACAAGAGGGCACAATTTGAAGATAGAGGGGGGATGGCTCAGCGGTAATGTGAGGAAGTATTTCTTCACAGAGAGGGTTGTAGATGCATGAAACAGCCTTCCTGAGGAGGACGTAGAGTCAAAAGCAGAGGGTGAATTCAAGAATGCATGGGACAGACATAAGGCAGTTCTAGTGGGGGTAGGAGGAAGTAGGCTGTTGGTTAACTAGGATCTGCAGCTTATCTGTTAAGTAGGGAAATGTGCAGACTAGGTGGGCCAAGTGGTCCTTATCTGCCATCAAATTCAAATTCTATGTCCTGGGTTTGAATCTCATCAACCCCCAGTTGTATGTGGTGTGATCCTGAGGAACTCATTTAACTTTTATGTGTGCAGTAATCGGTGACCACTTGCTTTTTGCACACATCACATGCATGCAGACTGTTCTAATTTGACATAAAAAGCATGCTATCCACACTGGTTTGCTGCAAGCATGCCACATGCTTGCAATTGACTCCAATTTAACATCTAAATCATGTTTGCAGTGTGCATATCACATTGGTAGTTTTTTTTGTGCACCATGAAAACATTTCAAACAATTCTGTAAGGGTTGACCCCTTATAATAGCAAATACTTTCAATAATACTTTCATGGACCTGGGCAGTGTCCTCCCACCAGACTTCTTCGAGCACACCGTGGTCAACAATGATTAACAGTCAGAAGACAAGCTGCCTGTACCACCTCCCTTCTACTTTAAAGAGGTCCCACTGCATAAGGTTAGGAAATACCTTTACAAAGTACTGGCGAAATCTGGGCACAGTGGTGACACCCTAGACTTAGTGCTATGCAGAATGCAGAATTTCTCCAGTGGAATTAGTGTGGAATGACCATTCCGTGGGTGGAATTTCCACTGGAATTTCACTTGTTCACCTACGGAATTCTGCCAACTGTGATCCATGGGAACAGTATTTTTTCTGCGGAAAATTATTCGGCAACAGTTTCTGCAGAATATATTGAGATCCATTGAATAATATTCCTCAGAACAGTGATTTTTCCGTGGAAAATCATTCTGCAACTGTTTTATGCTGCGGAATTCCACCATTCTGTTTCCAGCAGAATTTGGCGGAATTTGGGGGGAATTTTGAATATTCCATGGAATTTCATTCTGCCAGAATTTGAAAATTCCACACAGCACCACCTAGACATTAAATTAATTGCCCTCTCCAAAGAATAAATACTGATGCCAATAGCAAAAATCCTGAACCTCTCACTAAGACTGGGACAATTCCCTCATGTATGGAAGTCAGCCCTTGTTACACCCATTCATAAAAGTGGAGACCACACTTTACACTCAAACTATAGACCAATCTCTATCCTGCCCCTCTGTCAAAAGTGCTCAAGCATATGGTTGCAAATCAGTTGGTAGAGTACTTGGACAAATATTCAATCCGTGTTTTCAACAGCATGGTTAGTGAACAGGGCATAGCACAACAACGGCACATCTGAAATTCATCGGATTCATACATCAATCCCTGGACCAAGGTCATTTAGTGGGGGCAGCATTCATAGACCTAACAAAGGCCTTTGATACTGTAAACCACTCTCTGCTCCTCAGGCAACTGTCTGCCATTGGCCTTTCTACAGACTTAGTGCCATGGTTCAAAAGCCTACCTAGAAGACCACTCCCAATGGGTGAAAATAGGTAATGTCACCTTGGACCATCTACCCGTTGGCTCTGGTGTACTGCAGGGCTAAATACTGGGACCACTCCTCTTTAGTATAACCCTTAACAACCTCCCTTGCTCATGTCAGCAACAGATTCTCCTCTATGCAGGTGACGCATCATTTACACCAGCAACACAGACCCAGAATTGCTGGAACAACAACTCCAGCTCTGCTTTCAGGAAGTGGAGGATTTGTTCAGTAAACACAAATTGATTATCAACTACAAAAAAACAAAAGTGATGTTGTTCAGTAGTGCTTGTAACAAACACAGATCCTGTAACCTTACCATCAGAAATAGCTCAGGTGTTCCGCTTGAACAGATCCAAGACTTCAAGTATCTTAGGGTGACCGTGGATAGCTCACTTTCCCATGTACTGCATATTGAAAATGTTGCTAGGGCAGTCAATATCAAGGATGCTTTACTTCATAGACATAAACACAGTCTTACTCCTGAAGCCCTCAAAGTTGCTATCTATAGTTCAATCATAGCTACTGCTGACTATGGTCCTGCCATCTATGGCTGTGCGTCCCCAATGTCCCTTCATAGAATATCAGTGGCACTTAACAAAACTTGCAGACTCCTCATGGGCTCTGCCCGTCTCACACACACATGTGAGTTGTATGAACAGACTGATTGGGTTCAGTTAAGCAGAAGAATTTACTATCAAACCTGTCTACTAATGAAAAAACCCATCCCTGACTCCTACCTCCTGGTGTTGTTACCCTTCTCTACCATCATTACAGCACCCGGCACACATGAAGCTCTGACAACCAAATCTTTTTCCCAAGATGTTGAACTTCTCAAGGGTAAAGATCATTTGCTATAGAGCACTGCTATGGTTCAATTATCTGTCACCTGATATCTCATCCATTCAAAAACTGGGTCCGTACAAATGTGCACTTTGTCAGTATCTCATGGCTAACAGCTCCTGTGACTGCATGTATTGAGGGTGGGAAGAACCACATGTGTTTCAGTTGGCTTATGTGCTACAGTTCATCTGTACAGCTGAGATGAGAGGGGACAAGAAAACTAAAATGTATAAAGTGGCTACAAGCTTGCTGTATGCATGCAGTTATGCAGATTTGTATTGAAGTACAGCACAGGCATTGAACTGAAAACCAGGAGACTTGGAGACCTGAAGTAAACAGGGAGGAGAGGAGGCACTGTGGGTTACCCTGGAAACTGGAAATGGCTTCACAATCCGTACAGGGTTTGTATACAGACCCCTGTCTCAGGGGGAGGAAATGGACAAGAAAATGATAGAAGGCATCCTTGGGATGGCAGAGAAAGGGGAGATATTGTTGATAGGGGACCTGAATATGCCAGATCGGGGACCTGAATATGCCAGATGGCCTTACCTTCCTTTGTCTGACCTGAACCACAGTGCCTACCCCAACACCATCCTTTATAAATAACCTCTTTCACTTATCTACCTTACTCTTTACCCACTCATCTCTCCACCCCATACATTGTTATTCTCCCACCCCACCCATCCCTCCCCATTCTCTGTTCAACTTCACTGTCCCTGAATCCTGTCTCTCCTACTACTTTCTACCCTTACCTGACAAAGCCCCTTGAGCTGCCCCCTTTACTAACTCATAATTATTTTTCACCACCGTTTGTATTATATTATAGTTGACAGTTATTTCAAGTTACTGCTGTAGTGCAGAGTTTGTATTATACCTCCTTTCTATGTTTGTCACCCTTCCTCAGTGATGTGGAACCTTTGTAAAAGAGCTGCTATGTGCTCAGAGGTAATGAAATCCGAGACTGAAATAAATTAAACAAAAATAACCATCAGCTTGCAAGACTCCTACTCTCCATGCCCAGAGCTCATTAGCAACAAGTAATTTTTCACTAAGAAACATACCATATTTTGATATAATGGCATTTATTTATGATATAATACAGGTATTAGCATTTTTTAATGGAGGGCTTCCTATATACTTTTTCTAACATAACAATGGTAATATCTCCTTAAATACAAGTGCTTTTGTGACTCACAGTTCTTCCTTCACAGTAATCTCACCAGCTTCAGCATTCGCCACAAACTGATGGAACTACAAACACTCTCAGGCTCTCCAGCATTGGCACTCAGCTGCCTCTCCTTCCACCCAGGTGTCCCTTTACAGCTGCATAGCAGCCGTCTTGTCTATGGTGCGCATCAAGTCAAAGGCTTGTGTTTCTGTACTGTGTTAAGAAAAAGAAAGAAGAACGGAAAGTGACGTCACAAAAAGACTTGAAGTCCATCCAATTACTCAAAGTTACTACCTTGTTGCCCCATCAGCCTATTACCAAAAAGGGGCCATTTACATGGTTAACCCCGCCATGGCCCTAGTCTCTTCCACTTGTGTCCAACCTGTCTACCTCACTTACTGGTATTACTCTTGCATATAGTACATTGGAACCTTGCATTGCCAGCTTGAGTTCTCTTCACTCACTGTTTTTAAGGACATACAATATGCCTCATGCTCCCAGGATGCCATTCATGCTTCCTCTAAGAAACAAACTTTCTAAAGGAAGCCTGTCCCCTAAGATTCTTGCTAAAACTGTTTCTTAAAGAAGCTGTGCTTAGTCTGAAGTGGGTAATGGTTGCAGTTCATCACCCTAACTGTCCCCTTTTGTAATGACAGCTCTAGACACATTAAGAAGTCCTTTGTTCCCCATGGCTCACCCAAAGTTCACTTCTTCATCTTTTTAACCACCCAGCAATCTTAAATAGCCTTGCTGAAGCAAAAGATTACCACGGTTCCTGTAAATAGTGTTCCTGCATATTGTAGGTGCTCTAAAGGTTACCTTACTTGCAGCAATCAGGATGCCCCCATGCAGCAAATATTGTCAAAATCAGAGACTCAAGAAAAACATAACAGAAAATAAGGTACAACCTGCTTTATAACTGTTGAGTAGACAATATAACATACAAGAGAGACAGTATAGCTACCAAGCTGTGAACCTGAAGACCCAGCACACCTGTATTTAAATCCCACAACTGACACATGCATACAGTGTGACCCTAGGCAAGTCACCATTATATCCTATGGGAAGTTCATTTTTCAAGATAGATGTCTAAAGTTTAATAAAGGATTTGATCTTACGAAAATGGATTTAGTCCCACAAGAGCATTTTTTTGTGAGAATAAAATCCTTTTTCATGAGAAAAAATTCCTTTTTTGCAAGTCACCATCTTGTTTTCTGTTTTTTCCAAAAAAAAAAATGTAAAAGCACCCAAAGTGAAGGTATGGAGAGACACCAACACATGTATCTTATTCATCAGGTTTCTGTTAGGTGGACTGTGAAGTTATTTGGTGGAAGAACAACCTTGCAATGCCTCTTTTGTAACACTTTAATTATTTTTTAGTGACTCGCTTAGATCCTTTTTTGAGAGCCAATTCCTTTTTTGCAAGCCGATTCTTTTTTTATGAGCTCACGAAAAAGGATTTTACAGGCTACTTTAATGCATAACTCTGACATATTTGGAGATTTTGACCCAAATTTTCATCATGGCCTTTTGGGGACCCCACTTCATGAATAATATTACTGTCGTTTGTCAACTCCTGCCCAATATGTTATTTCGCAGTCATTTGGTGAACTCACCTTTCAGGCAGGATTTGCATAATGGCTGTCATATTGTTCATGCGGTAGGATCCCCAAAAGGCCATGTTGAACATTTGGGGTCAAAATGTCAAAAAATGGCTGAGTTATAACCATTCATTATAATTTCACTACGCACACACATAACTTAGTAAATTTAAATATTTTGACCCCAAATTTGAAACACTGACCAGTTATTACCCACCAAATGTACTGTATGACGAAACTGTCAGTGTCCAAATACTGACTGAAATGTATTTTCACAGCTGTGGTGCAGAAATAGCATTGCAAATGCACAGAATTATGTTTTGGCAAGGATTTGAATATTTTGTGTAGTGGGTACATTAGGTGGGGTAATAACATGGTTATGTGGACGATTCCATCACTCTTGCGCTATAAATGGAAGTGCAGGGCCTGGAGGGCCCTGTGCTTCTGAAGCTATGTATGTATACACATTTATGTAGGAATGGGAGCACAGGGATCAGAGGGGTCTGCACTCCCATAGCTATGTACATATACAGTATGTATCTATGGAGGAATGGGAGTGCAGAGCTCTCCAACAAGAAAGTTAGGATATGAGTATACTATCTCAAAAGGTAAGGAAATAAACTGCAAAAAACTTTGTTAATGCATCAATTAGGGTTAAAGTGACAAAAATAGTGAAATGTAGCGTTAGGGCTTCCAACTCTAACACCCCACCCCCACCCTGCACAGATGAAGAGGGATCGGGGTGACATTGGGGTCATCAGCTGTAACTCAAACCCAATTCTCCTATACTGTGCCCAACCAGCTTATTTTCTAATGGAATGGGGTGAGTGTTAGGGCTGCTGACAATGCCACCCTCCCCCCGATCCCTCTTCATCTACAGTATGCAGGATGGGGGTTGGATGTTAGGGTTGGAAACCATAATGCCACATTTTCCTACTTTTGTCAGTTTAACTCTAACTGATGCATGAACACATTTTTTTTGCAATTTATATACTATATATATGTAGAAAGAGATGTTGCAAGAGTGAGAGGATATAATGTGCTATAGTGAAATTGTGCATGCACAGTATCCCTGCTGCAGAGGGAAGGGATTAAAACTACACATGAAGAGAGAGAGAGAAAAAAACAGAAATGGCAGACTACCTCATAGTTATTATTTATCTGTTAAATTGGATAGGTGATTGTTAAATAAAAAGGAGTTGAAGAGGTATCTGTTATCCAGTGGTTGAAGACTCTTCAATTGATCCTGCATAAGTATAGTAGCAGTAGTAGTAAAACTATTTATTTTTAGACAGGATATACAACATTTTAAGTCCTGAGATCTATTTTCAAAGTCGTCCTGTACGTACTAACATTCAAGTTATGGGGTAAATATCATACATAGATAGATTACAATACATACAATAACCTTTCATAACTCAATACATACATTAAGGTCCACAAAGTGTAACAACTGTCTTACCTAATATTAGTGAAATTTCTAAAATTAATACTTCATACCGTTTAAATATTAAGCAATTTACATCATACCCCCCTTACAGAAAACATCACTTCAAACATGTACATTCTGAATAAAATATTCCATCCAAACCAGATATGAATTGTGTTAATTTTGCCAGATTTCTCATTTGAGGGGAATTTCATCCCAAATTTCTGCCAAGCGAGTCAGCAATGTCATGCTCCCGTATTTTGTGTTAACTTTTGGGAAAGTTAGGCCCCTATGTTTTACCTCCCTTAGGGCATAATGGTGGGTCTCACAACCAAAATGTATGCCCATATTGCCTTTTAACAACCCTTTATTTATCTTATAAATGAATATTGAGTATTGTTTTTTTGAACTGTACCAGTAAACTATCCCATTTTAGTTCATTATACATGGTGCAATGATGGGCTGTAACTTTTTTTATCTGAGGGCAAATCTTGTCAATCAGTTCTATTTTGACAAGTTTATCCAAGTATTTAATAATAAAATAAATAAATAAAATGTTATTTGTATGGTGACTTTCAAAAACCAAGGTGCCTTAGCAATATTAAAATCACAAAGAAAACAGAACAAACATCACAACAGCAGGAGTTTATCAGATTAACATCATCCAGTAGTTAGACTCCAAAGGCTTGGTCCCATAAAAAAGTTTTTAATGCCTGCTTAAATCTTTCCATGGTCGTGCACTCTTGTGAAAGACAGGGTAGAGAATTACAAAGGGTAGGGGTGGCATACCTGAATGCTCTACCCCAGAGGATTTCAAACACACCCTAGGAATCTCTAGCAACTCCTCAACAGCTGAGTGGAGCAATCGCCCAGGGCAGTAAGAGACCAGAAGCTCTTTCAGATAGTCCAGGCCAAGTCAGTGTAGGGCTTTAAAAGTCAGAAGGCTGACTTTAAAGGTGATCCGCCACTGAACAGGCAGCCAGTGCAGTCCATGCAGCACCAGCAAGATATGACAGGACCGAGATATGCCCATCAAAAGCTGGGTTGCCGCATTCTGCACTAGCTGCAAGTGATGGATTTTAACTCCTGGTAGCCCTAGGTACAGGGAGTTGCAGTAATCTAAACGAGAGGTCACAAAGGGGTGGATCAGAGTAGAAAGGTCACCGGACAGAACAAGGTGCTTAATCCTGGAGATAGTCCTAAGATGGTAAAATGAGGATTTGATGACGGTTGACACCTGTGAATGGAGGGTCAGCCCCTCGTCAAAGATTACTCCCAGGTTTCACATTCGCTCAGAGGTTGGGAGTAGCACGCCCCAAAGAGAAAGTCCAGAGGGTGAACCCACTCCCATCCCCCCATCCAGTGACCTGGATCCACAACCAATACCTCAGTCTTATCAGAGTTCAACTTCAACCAACTGGTATCCATCCACTCCTAGATTTCAGTGAGGCAGCTATTAAAGACCAAGATAGCCCCATCCTGGTCGAGTGCAAAAGAAAGGTAGAGTTGGGTATCATCAGCATAGCAGTGAAACCTCAGCCCATACCTTCTTGCAATGTCTCCAAGGGGCAGCATATACACTGTGAACAACATGGGGGACAGCACTGAACCCTGAGGAACCCCATATAATAGAGAAACTGGTTCCGAGAAATAAACCCCGGACACCACTCTCTGAGATCTTCCCATGAGGAACAATGTAAACCACCTGAAATCTGTATCTGACAGTCCACAGATGAACCTCAGATGATCAAGCAGAACCACATGGTCCACAGTGTCGAACGCTAATTAGAGATCTAGGAGAACCAGAATAGAATGGTTTCTCCAATCTCTAGCCATCAGGAGATCATCGAGCACTCGGACCAGCGCTGTCTTGGTACTATGCCTCTTTCCGAATCTGGACAGAAGAGGTTCATAAATGTTATGGATGGTCAAATGGTCCTCCAGCTGAGTGGCCACTACTTTCTCAATCACCTTCCCTAAAAAGAGATGGTTACAGATTGGTCTGTAGTTTGCAAGGCAGTCTGGGTCCAAGAAGCTTTCTTCAAGAGTGGTGTCACCACTGCCTCTTTCAGTGAGCTTGGAAATTCACCTGTCTCCAAGGAGCACCAGACTATCTGCGCTAGGATCGGACTGATAAAATCAATACAACCCAAAATCAGGGAAGTTGGTCCAGAATCCAAACTACAGCAAGTTGGGTGCACACTCTGGACAATCCGCATGACATCAATGAAAGCCGGCTGGTCAAAGGAACTCCAACAAAACTGAGGAACAGTGGTCCCATGATGATCCACCGCAACATCCATAGAGTGTGCTGGATGGAGCTCCACCCTGATGTCATCCACCTTAGTTGCAAAGAATCGAGCAAGCACATCGCACTCTCTTTGCAAAAAGGCTTTCTGGGCTTGTAGACAGGCTGGGTTGCACAGTCTGTCCACAGTTCAGAACAGCTGAGCTGGTCGATTTTGAGCAACAGCAATCTCCCTGGACAGGAACTCTGCCTTCTTATGAGTGATTGCAGATTGATAGACTTGATAATGATCCATCAATCTAAGGTGGTTGGCATCGAGGGAGGATTTACGCCAGCAGCACTCTAACCTTCATCCTAATCACCTCATCTCCCTCAAAGTCCCATCAAACCATGGGGGCTGAGGGCGAAGGGGGAAAGGACAAACACAGACAGGAGCAATGATATCCAGGGCTGCCGTAATGGCTGAGTTATAAGCCATTACGAGGGTCTCTGGATCACTTTTTGCCTCTGAGAGGGATGAGAGATCAAGTACTGCCGCTAAGCCTTGAGAACTTAAATCTCACAAAGGATGGTACCTAGTCATCTCCACAGGGCTAGGCCTACATGGGGGGGTGCTAAAACTGAACCCCACAGTGTAGTGATCAGACCATCCAACTGGTTTCACCCCCAAGTTGGAGGTTTCAACCCCCAGCAGGAAGACTAAGTCCAGAGAGTGACCGTGATTATGCATAGCAGTGGTAGCTATCTGTGTAAGGCCCAGAGATGTCATCAGCTGGAGGAAGTGCTGACCAAATTGTGAGAGTTCATCATCAATCTAGGCGTTGAAGTCACCCAGGACCATTAGCCAGGGTGACTCAAATGCCGTGTCCACAACGAAGTGTGCAACTTCCTGTAAGTATCGCTTCCCATTTCCTGGTGGACAGTAGATGAGAACAATCCGACACCCTACACCTGCTACGATGGTACACTCAAATGACTGAGTCTCCCTAACTGGTACATTCATGAGGTTAAGTTCGATCTTAAAACAGACCACTACCCCACCCCCCTGCGATCCAATCTCAGGTGTTGTATCACCGAGTACCCTGCCGGAATTGCAGCCTCCAAGACAGGGCTGGAGTTCTCATCCTACCAGGTCTCGGTGATGCAAGCCAAGTCCACTGATTTAACAAGATCTGCAATAATTGCAGTCTTGTTTTTAATGGACCTAGCATTGTCTAACACCGCCCGAGTTGGATGAACCTTTCGGGCCGCCCGGACTATAGGCCTACCATAATTGGTAGTGCCCTTGAGTATGGAAACCAGACATGGTGGACTACATTCCAGATTCCATTTTGCCCCAGGGTGTCTTCTGGATCTCACTACACCAATGTGGTGGCCCCTCTCATTCAACCTCTGCTGTTCACAACCCCACACCCTCCTCCCACCTCTACACACAATACACGGTTCCCTACAGCACCAGTATGTAGTAAACTGAAGTGGGGGGGAGGGTGGAGAGCATGAAGAGCAGAGGATGAATGCGCATGACAGTGGGAGCAGGTCTCCAACACATTTTGGTGATCCAAGCGACTCTGCTCAATACAAAATAACTAAAAACAAATTACAAAATAATGATAATAATGACATATCCTGCCAATCTCTCTCTCAGATTGGGAGGTAACTTAAACAAAATAACCCCAATATAACAAAAGATACACCCCAAATCCCAAAATGCCAACCCCCAAAATCAACAACCTCAAAAATTACTATTTAATACCACTTAATAAAACAATAAAACATAAAAATAATCCAAATAGTCAGTCCAGTGTGAATATCATTTTCAATGTCCAGAACATAACGTAAGTAATAACGTTATTTAAACTGTAACTCCAATCTAGGAAGTTCAAAAAATAGATGTTATTAGCTCCCTCAGGCCCTCTCATAGCCGAAGGCAGCCAACAGGATGCAGGTACTCTCACTACCTGAAAACCAAAACAGAGTTTCTGTTGCAGATGAAATTCAGTTCCCAGGTACTCTCACAATGTGGGGAATCTGAACAAAGAAATAGGCACTCTCACTGCCTTCCAAATATAACAGCAAGATAAAAACTTTAAAGGTCTGACCGTAATGGGTGAGAAATATGGATTCTCCACTTGCCCTCCAGATACTGCCATTACATGAACCAAATCCCATGCAAAGGAAACCTCAACTGAAATTACCCACTGCTGCCACACAGACCCCCACTGGTGCCGACCCACCAGTCGGTGTCCCAGGGGAACTGAAAGGACCGTCAGCTCAGTCAGACGGCTACCCAGCTAAAACCAAACCAGGCCCCCATGCAACAATGAGCCTCGGCCGCCGGACACCCTGCAGGGCTAAGGTCATCCAATAATTTTTCACAGGATTAGTCCAGCTTTATAGATCAGGGTACTGCCACAGGACTTTTTGGTAATCCAAAGAATCAGTCACTGCAGTCAGTAGTCACAACAAACCTCCTCCACCCAGGGTTTCTCGCAACCACAGGTCGATTTCCAGCAGTAGTCAAGCTTTTAACATAACAGCAGGTCCCTTCCAGGTGGTCTCACTGAAGCGTAACATACCACGTCTTACTTCGGGAAAAGACAGAGCCAAATCACATGGCCCCAGTGCCCACTATGGAGTCAATCTCAGCTGCAGATAACATTTCCATCAAACAATAACAGTTCTGGGCAAATAAATAGACAAAAGGAGATCTATAAGCAAGCAGCTTATGCTTAGTTATAACCCCCCTGATTTCAGTCAATTCAATACACTGTATCGAGTCCATAAAGCTGGCGGTAACAAAATGACAATCCAAATAGAGTAGACGATACTACTATATAACACCTTAATTTCACTTCCCTTATATTTAGCGCTCTAAGCACACCAGACATATTCACTCCATCTTATTTTCACTGGTGGAACACTAATGCTGCTATTGTATAGTGCTCCACCTAATATTCACAGTCTTTTTATTTTCACACTAATTTGAAACCAGTGAATATAGTGAAAATAAAAAGACAGTGAATATAAGCTCTTATACAGTATATTCCAGCTGTTTCTTAAAACTACCACTGTCACTAAATTACTTTTAGGATCACTGACTAGCATTTAAACAAAAACAAATAAAACAAATTAAAATGTTGCTCTTGCTCTTTTCTTCCGATGGTCAGCCCAGCGTGGCCACCATCTTCAGCCCTGCAAAATTATACACTAAGTCACCATATTCCAATATGGGCAGTATTAACTGCATAGCAATTGTCTTCCAAATCTGTTGACTTAATATTCCGGAAGACCTGCTCAGTGCCCCAATTCTATTATTAACTTTCTTTGTAATATTATTAATATGGTCAGAAAATGTTAAGGTACTGGGCCCGATTCTAGAAGGGTTACGCCAGGCTTAACAGCAGTTGCACCAAGCAGAATGGCGCATGTAGCAACTTATGCCAGCAGTTGTGACATGCGCAGTTCTACAAAGTGACCTGCAACATGTCTCAGGCCACTTGCGCCAAACAGCTGTTACACTGCATAAACCCCCTGCGACATGGCTCTAGGGGAGTTTACAGCAGCAGTTGCGCCCCATTCTAGAAGGGCAGCCACAAAGTGCCCACATCGGGATTCTACAAGAACCCCCACGGGAGATGCGGCAATGTAAGTTATACCAGCAATTAGCTGGTATAATTTACGGATGTCCCCAGGGGTCCTGTAGACCCATCAGCTGTCCAGTGGATAGTGCACAGTTTTGCTCCCACCCATGCCCAGTACACCCCAGCAGGGCCCCACAGGGCTAACCATACCTCCAGCCCCCCGAAACAGCCATTGGCAGGGCGGCGCTGCCATCCCCCCACCCATGCCCTGAACTGCGAGTCGCCCGCTGCATATGCGGCAATAGGAAACTGTACATTGCTATAATTAAAAATGATCCAGTGTCCCTGGTAGTCTAGTGTCCCCCCTGAACTGCATATTATTATAATAAAACAGATCCTGTTTCCCTAGTAGTCTAGTGCCCCCCCACCCTGAACTGTACATTTTATTAATACTAAACAGTCCCATTTCCTGGTAGTCCAGTGGCCCCCACCCAGCCATGACCACCCAGCACCCCCAGCCATCCCCAGCGTGACTGGCACAGCCCACCTCTCACCTCCATGGCCAGCCGCTGGCTGGAGTGCAGTATTAAGCTACTGAACAGAAGCTCTCAGAAATTAATTTCGGGCGTGTCTGTAGCCACTGGCACTAATACTGCACTCAATCGATATTAAGGAAGGAGAAGAGGCCATGTTCAGCACTGAATGAAGAGATAACTGAACAGACTGTGTATGGCTGGAGTGAACCACTAGACTTCAGGGGCTGTATCTGTTTTTATAATAATGTACAGTTCGAGATACACTGAACTTCGAGAAGTGAGATTTAGTTTTATTTTATGGTTGGGGGCACTGGACTACGGGCAGATAACATGCTGGATATGTGGTGGGAGACCCGGGGGTCAGGGCATGGGTGGGGGGTACATTTGCGACCTGCGGCAACGGGTTGCAACATGCTGGCCCGGTTCGCCCTCTGTGCGGTGTACCTTGCTGCATGTCACAAGTCACAGGACTTTCCTGTGAAGACCGTACCCCTTCTAGAATAGGGCGCAGGGTCAATGTCACAGTTGAAGGTGGAACAAGTTGCGTTCATGGCAACCTGCGTCACCCTTCTAGAATCAGGCCCACTGTCTATTATAATTCATAAATATTTGTATTGTTTCATAATTGTTAATTTTTTGCCCTCTCTCATTAATAATTCCCTATCATTTATTGACTTTTTAGTTACCTTATTTGATTTCTTATCAAAATACATAACCTGTATTTTCTTTTAACTTAATACAAGTTTTGAGCTGGATAACCAGTCTTGAAGAATATCAAAGTCCAATTGTAATTTTTCTATCATTTCATCATGTGTTTTTGCTGATGCTAATAATACAGTATCATCTGCATAAAGCCTTATATGTGTATTACTTATTTTTGTGAGTAAGTCATTTACATATATCAAAAACAGTAGTGGCCCCAGGATTGAACGCTGGGGCACACCTCTTAACAATCTACCCTCATCAGATAATTGACTATCAATTTCTATTTATTGTTTCCTTTCTCCCAGGTAGGATTGAAGCCACTGTATGGTCCTAGGGGCAATCCCAGTCCTCTCCTTCCTCTCATATAGTAAATGGTGGTCCACTAAGTCAAAGGCTTTGGACAGGTCAATGGATACTGTGCCAATGAACTCCTCCCTGTCCAGGGCTTCTGCCACCTTATCTAAAAAGTCCACAAGTGTAGTTTCAGTTGAATATCCTGTCCTCAAACCATGTTGAAATTTTGTTAATTTAGAATACTTTTCTAAATAATTATACAGTTGGTTGTATACCATCCTCTTAATTAACTTAGAGAGGACAGAGAGGACCGTGATTGGCTATAATTAGAGGGGTCATTTGGGTTACCTCCTTTAAATATAAGGACAATTTTTGTGACCTTCCATTTACATGGAAAAATATTCTCCATCAAACTTTGATTAAATAAATCCATTAAAATTGGTGACAATAGTTCAACTGCATCTTTAATGAATTTAGATTCAATTTTATCCATGCCAAGTGATCTTTTGATATTTAGCATTTTAATGTCATCCCTAACTTCTTTTACTTTTGTTTTCCTAAAGTAGAAGTAGGGAAAATTTTCCTCATCACTTGTTTTTTTTTTTTTTATAAGAATCTATTTGCATTGATTTAGCAGCTGGAATGTCTATGTCTGGTAATGTTATGAAATAGTGGTTTAACAGCTGAGCTGTAGCTTTCAAGTCAAGAAGCCCTCCCTTATAATTAGACATTTTTATTTTCTGCTTAGCTCTAAGGGGGTCATCCAAATCTTTTATTATATTCCAATACTGTATTGGGTCTAGAGTTGTTTCAATGTTGTTATAAAACCTTTTCCTAGCTTGTTTAATTAATCTTTGACATTGATTCTGTTTCATTTTATAATTATCCCAATCGACCCCATTTCTTGTTTTGTGGGCTTTTTTCTAAGTTCTATCTTTAATACATATCTTTTTCTTTAAAAAATCACTTACCCAGGGTAGAAGTTTTTTTCTTTGTTTTAATTATCTTGAAGGGTACATGCCTATTATAGACCCACAAAAAAGTATCTGAAAATTCTTCAACCCCCAAACTTACATCTGGCACTAAGTGCAACCTATCCCATTTTTCACGTTTCAAATCTTGAACAAAATGTTCTGGATGATAGTTTTTAAAATCTCTCTTTATCATAATCTTTCCTTTTTCTCTACATTTATAATTATCTGTTAGTACACAAAGTATAGGGTTATGGTCACCCAAATTGGGGGGCAGGACCTGACACTTTTCAATGTTAAACCCCTTTGAAAGAAACATTAAATCTAATATACTGCCCTGGCTGTTTACCCCACTTTTCCTTTTAACCTGATTTACTATCTGATTTACATTTAAAATAGTTGATATGCTGTGAAGATTTCCTTTGCCAGTAAAGATGTGGCGATGTCAAATAACTACAGCTTCATAAAGACCTCACAAAGTGACCCCATTTCACAAAACTGTGTGTGTAGTGTGTTTTGTGAAACTACATGAGGTGCGTTCCTGGTGAAGTCAGCTGTACTTCACAACAGGAGAATACCTGTGCAGGTTACATGGTGTGCAAAATGCTGAAAAAGGGTTTGGGTAGCGGCATTTTTCCCTGACTGATAGCTGTGATTAGGACCTAAGTGAGCTGAGGCTGGCAGATGATTTAGATACATACAGCAGTCCATGGGTGTAGACCATCACTGTTACCAAACACTGTGCCTGTCAGACATGTATAAAGTGTGAAAGTTGGAGTGACTGAAGCTAGGCACATTTCAATCATTGTACCTTTATATGATTTAGTTTTATAAAATAAATATTTTAGTTATTACAAAGACATATATTTATTTATTTATGTATGTACAGTATTTATTATTGTGATGCAGTAATGCCACAATAGTTAGGACTGAGTAGGCATATATTTATAAATTATTTGTTATAATAAGATTAGGTTAGATAACATTTGGAGTGGCATAACTGTAGCTTTATGTGATTTATTTTTATAATATAACTATTTTATTTATTAACACATTCATTTTTTACATGTAAATGAATCATAATAGTAAGATAAGGAAGGATGAAGTTTGGAGTTATTGATGCTAGACTCCCAACCCCAGAGTAACCACATCTTTATATGATAACTTTTTAAAAAAAATATTGTTATTTCATTTATTATTGAGAAACTGATACCTATCTAATTGTAAATGAATTGTTATAACTGAGATCAAGAAGGATAAGGCTTGAAGAGACTGGAGTTTGGAACTCTGGATTAGGTCCCTGAGGAGGATGAAGTTTGGGGAAATGCTGGGAGTCCACATTTGTACCGCAGGTGTGCTTGTGATGTGGAGGTCATTTTTTTGCAATAAGACTTTATCAGCTCTTCAGCTGATCACAACAAGCTGTTCTACAGACAGTCTGTCAATGTATAAAAAAGTATGTCCCATCTCCAGCCAACAACCTGACGGATCCAGTGCCCAGTGTGGCCTGTCATGGTATAAACTCATTTGTCCTCCTCCACCAAAATGCCTGACAGGTCCAGTGCCTACCAGGCCCATCAGGAAATAAAATAAACTGCCTCCCTCCCTCCCTCCCTCCTCTGTGACCAGAGAGGTCTGTTAACACCCTGGCCTGTCATGATATAAAAAGAAGATACCCCCCCCCAACAACCTGACAAGTCCAGTGTTCAACCAGGCCCATCAGGGAGTAAAAAACAAAATCTGAGTGTCTCCCAACAATTTGATAGGTTCGGTGCCCAATCCCAACTTGCAGGGACTAAAAGTATTCGGGTCATCTTTATCCCCAAAGATCATACCAGTCCAGTGCCCAACTTGACCAATCAGGTAATAAAATAAACCTCACCCTCCCTCCAACTACCTGATTGGTCCAGTGCCCAACCTGGCTCATGTATTAAGGCAAATGGAGATAAGGGGGAGCTGCAACAAAGCAGTTAGTGGAAGATGGAACAGGCAGGGTATTAAAACACCTCTTTTCCATTGCCCATCCACACAAGTCACAATGAGGGTCTCAAAAACTGCAAGTGAGGCTTGGGGCTGCTGCCACATTGCTACTACTGCTTTCAACCTGTTCAGGCATCTCCATCTCCTCTGGCATTCAGCACTCTAGCATGGGAGACTGGACTGAAGCTGACCGATGGTGCACACTTCTAAGGCTGTAACCCCAAGTGCCAATGATCCTGGGTCTACTGCTCAGCTCTCCATCTCTCACTCTTTCTTTCTCTCAGACCTCAATCTTAGTACTGCATTCTTCCCAGTACCCATATAGGGATCACACTGCCATGCACACTCCAACCCAACTTACACTACAATCCAGTGCCCAACCTTGCCCATCAGGTAATAAAACAAAATCTGTTCCCCTTCCCCAAACTACCTGATGGGTTCAGTGCCCAACACAGCAAGGAATAAAAAAGACAAATTGTCCCCATCCACCTACTAGCTAACAGGTCCAGTGACTAATATGATCTGTTAGAGTATACAAATTCTGGTAGAGCCACTATGGCTACAAATGCATTAACTAGATAAGGGTGTTTCATGGGTTTAAACATAAACATGAACTGCATTCAGTAAGACCTACAATACCGTTCCACATATGACTTGTGAACAAGCTTGTAGCCTGAGTGTGGGTCACAAGGTGGTAAACTGGATTAGGAACTGGTTGAATGACGGAAGATAGAAAATCATGGTAAATGGTGCTGAATGTAAGGAAAGGGGTGTGACCAGCAGGGTGCCACAGGGATCAGTCCTGGGCCCAGTCCTGTTTAATGTCTTCATAAGTGAAATTGTGGAGGGGATGGAGGGGAAAGTGTGCCTTTTTGTGAATGACACTAAGATCTGCAACAGGGTGGACACTTGGGGAAGGGTGGAAAAAATGAAGAGTGACCTAGGTAAACTGGAGGAATGGTCCAAAGTGCAGCAGCTGAGATTTAATGCAAAACTGTGCAAAATCATGCATTTGGGTTGCAGGAACCCATGGGAGGATTACGGGGGGCAGAAAACTTATGGTCACCAATCAGGAAAGGGATTTGGGGGTAATCATACTGCATGACCTAAAGGTGGCTAAACAATGTACCAAGGCTATGGGGAGAGCCAATGGGATGCTGGGGTGTATATAGTGAGGTATCACTAGCAGAAGCAAGGAGGTGTACAGATCACTGGTGAGGCCTCATTTGGAATACGATGTCCAGTTCTGGAGGCCACATCTCCGTAAGGATGTAGACAGAGTGGAGGCAGTAAAGAAGCACAACAAAGACAGTGCAGGGCCTGCACTGAAAGTCATATGAGGAGAGACTGGGAGACCTCAAAATATATATATATATGTATATATACACCCTGGTGAGGAGAAGAGACAGGGGTGATATGACAGAAACCTTCAAATATCTAAAAGGCATAAATAGGGTGCTGGAGGGTAGCATCTTTCTGAAAAGGAGATGTCCAGGAGCAAGAGGGCATGATATGAGGTTGGAAGAGGTAGACTAAGGGGTACCATGAGGAAATATTTCTTCACAGAAAGGGTGATGGAACCTCTAGAGACTTCACAAGTCAGTTTCATTATGAAAGAGAGAAAAAACACAATTGACACATTTCACATAATTCTACTATACACTATAAAAAATATAGGATGAGCAACTTTACGCATAACCAATGTGTTCAATCACCACGAGGGGGTCTGATTCCCATGGACTCTTGAGCTTCACTGTCCTGGTCAGAGGGAATCAGAACCCCTCTGTGGCAGAAGACACTGGTTGTGCATAGTTGTCCATCCAGTATTTTCTATATTTAGTGCTGCACTGAGGATTTCTAAGTCATAAACCTCTGTCATACAATTGCTTTAAATTAGACCAAGATTCTGCTCTATTCAATTCAAATTTGTTAAGATGAGGAGCAAAGCTTTTGGAAGAAACTAAAGAAATAACAACACTATAAGTCAGGAGGTAATGTCTTATAAATTATTTTCTATGTAGGTGTGAAGGGCTGCCCAGCTGCCAGCAATATCAATTTAGACATCTCTGCAATAAAACAATAAAGAAAGGCAGAAGACATTTCACAAAACCTTGAAACAGAAATTGATGCCAGAGTTTAGCTAGCTATATGCTGCCCAGCACAGCTTTATCAACTGCAGAATCAGTTTCTGTCTCATGGTCCTATGAATGGCTACTGCCTTGACATCTAAAGGTAAGACCAATACCTCATCCCCTTTGCACCTATGCTCCACTCCAGAAATTGAGTATTTTAATAACTTTTTGTAAATTATTTTCTTCCTACCAGTTGTACAATCACAGTAATCCACTGCACAGTGTGAAGTGCACTGGGACTTATGCATGCCTGGCTTTGTTGGTCACTTGCCAGGTGTGGGTAAATCCCAGCCCAACCCACACCTTGTTGTGGATTATTAAAGGAAAACTGCATGTTAAAACCATGAAAATATATGTATTATTACCTTTTTTGTGTTCATACGTCATCCAGAGTTTTTTTTTTCCTGCTCAGGCTGTGAGAGTTTTTATAATGTTCCCTGGCTGTTTTATGGCCCCTGGGGCCTGCAATTCAGGTTTCTTTTATTGCATCTTGTCCCAGAGAGTCTTCCTAGAGTGTCCTTTGCTCTGATGTCTAATAGCCCCTGCAGGAGGCCAGTGTCTTGTTACAGGGTCTTTTTTACAGCTCAGCCACAGCAGGGAGAACACAGCAGCCAGGAGTCACACTGCTAGTCTTTGGGTAAGTGTAATAAGTTTCCTAAATGTTGGTACCTTATCCAACTGTGTTCTGCTTAGGGTATTACACGTGTGTGTGTGTGTGTGTGTGTGTGTGTGTGTGTGTGTGTGTGTGTGTGTGTGTGTTGATTCAGTTGCTTGAGTCTTGCATAGAAGATAGTGCCTGTAGACAAATGTAATCATTTTGCAGCTGTGGTCATCCAATGGCTAACAAAGGAATTCACACCTCTGGATGAGTGGAGGAGAGGACACTAGCAAAGCAGGAGTTTCTCAGTTTGCAAAAGGTAGTAAATTAAGCACTGAAACTTAACAAACAAATAAAAGGCCCATGAAACACTTTGGAGGAGCTTTCAACTTGCAAAAAAAAAAAGCCAGTACTGGGGAAGGCTCAAATAACTTCTTAAGCCAGAGGAAAAATAATGCTCTCAAGCTCCCATACACACACAGGCAGCATAGTAAAGAGGTTTCAGGAGAGGACACTATTTTTAACACTCTATCATGTTGGCTAGAAGGCAGTTGATGCAGGGAGTCCTTTTCTCAAAGCAAAACGTCTGCAGGGCTATGCCCAGAGCAGCTGTAAAAATGTCCAACCAACTACAGTACAAGTCACATTAAACTGTTCCCTCAACTCACTGGTGTAGCATTGTTCAATGAGTTTTCTAATCTGTGCAGTGTTTAATTCAATGAATTAGTAAAAGGTTAGTATTAGTTTGCATCTAGCTGTTATGTATTATAAGCTTTATTTTCAGCTGAGTGCTTATGAGTTTCATTTCAGAAGGCAGACTAAACAACTCTTAAGGAATGCTGTGATATTTATAAACAATGCTCTTAAGGAATGCTGTGATACTTGTAAACAATGCCATGAAAATGCAGCTACTGGCATTTCACTAATCAGTTACAAGTGAGTTGAATAGGCAGTGAAGGATGGTTGGAAAATAGTTGACAGCTTCAACAGTTCGAGTTGCTACTGCAGTAGCATCACAAAAAAAAATGCTACACCAGTGAGTTGATGGAACAGTTTAATGTGACTTGTACTGTACTTGATGAGTCTAGGACCAAACCAGTGCCATCAGGGAATTAAAAAATGTATCCCCCTCTCCTTAACAACCTGACAAATGCCAAGACAAACCCTGCATGTCAGAAAAAAAAAAATCTGTCTTTCTCCCCCCAACTACTTGATGAAACCGGTGTCCAACTCAGACCATCAGAGGTGGAAAGAAAAGATGATGGAGGGAGATATAAGTGAGTTTGTAGCTGGGTATTAAAATTATTGACTGGTGCTGAATGGACTTGAGCCACTGTGTACAGTGTAGGGAGCATTACTGAAAAGCAATGCCACTGCACTAAAGCCCTCCCTGTTGGCACTGTGTACAAAAACATGTGTAAAGCTGACATTGGTTGTAGTCCTCATATAGAACTATAGTTGTAACTGTGAGACTGTTAAGACAATAAAGCCTGGTACACAAATAAACGAAGGTAACATAAAAAAGCAAGACCATTGTTGGCACTGGCCAAATCTTGTTTTTAATTTTTAAAGATCTACATGGTATTTTCATCTAACGGTTGAGTGAAATCTAATCCCAAGATAGCTGAAATAATACCTAGGTTCCAGGGGATTAGAATGAATGAATATTTTAGAAACCATTTTCTTTTTATAGCCAAAAGCGATCATTTGTGTTTTGTAGAAATTAATTTTTGGTGAATCTTGTTCACAAAATTATTCAACAAATTCAATTATTGTTACAAGCCCAGTTTTGTAGCAGCATATGCTAAATGCTCAGCTGGAGTTACTTCTATTTTTGGCATTTTTTAACTGTTGTAAAAACATTGATACAAATATTAAATAATTTGGGTGCTAGGATGCATCCTTGCCAGACTCGCCTGTCTGGTATTCATTTGGTTTGTCAAATGACCAAATTGGTCAACCTGTGTCCTCAGTCAGGGATCATTATGTAATTTAATCAAGACACCTTAGAATTTTTCTTGCCTTATATTTTTTCATTTTCTGTTTATCCTCCCTCTGGTCAGCCCCTATCTGCCAAGCGCCCCAGCCCCATCACCCTGACTTCCACTGGGACATAATGCCTGCCATCAGGCCGGATGGACTTCACTTAAAGAGCCACTGGTGCTGCAAGAAGAACTTTAGAGAACATAATATTTGGACACAAAGCAGCTTGTATTTCTTATAAGCTCTGTATTTCTTATCCATATTCTTTATTTCTGAAGTCTTATGCATGAAAACAGAATATTTGTTCCTTGAGGGTTCATCAGCTTCTATTGCATCTTCCCAACCTGATGTCATGATACTCTGCTTGTGACATGACAGTTATTCCCATAACAACAGACTGTGATGTCACAACAGAGCATTATGTGTCAAGTAGGGAGTAAGTTATAGAGGTAGATACGCTCTAAGGTATAAAGATCCTGTTTTTGTGGGAATTTCTTCAGTAACAAATAATGAAGAGGAGAAATCTATACAGGATCTGTGAAATACAAGCGGGATTGTGTCCCACTCTTATGTTTTCCAAAGTTTTTTCAAAGGTGTCAGCTGCTCTTTTAACAGATAAGGGATGAGTGCATTAGGACAGAAGTTCGACATTCACCTCGAGCATTTAAACTAGGCAAATGGGAGTATGGCACTAGGAAACCTGTCAGTGACAGTTTAGAAGATGGGAACTTAGTGGCCATTCCCCCACAATCAAGATATACTTAATCACACTACAAGTACAACCAGAATAAGTGAAAAAGGCACTGAAGAACCAAAAAAGGGTTCAGGATACTGGGAAACACAGGAATTTACCAGGTGGAAGAAGCAACAATTCAGCCACAGGCTCATGGACAGGGGTGTGCATTAATGCCAGAAGCCTGGGTAACAAGATAAGCAACTTTCAGGTGGGGATGGTGGAGTCCTATATGGATCTTGTGGCAGTCATAGAGACCTGTGCATCTGAAAACAATGAGTGGGATCTAACAGCCTCTGGAGATGCATTCTTTAGGAAAGCTAGGAGAGGTGTCAATGGGGGTTTCACTCTATGTTAAGAAGGGGATAGAGACCAAATCCAGTGAAATGAGCCTTAGAGAAGGAGTGGAATCCCTCTTGGTTCAGCTTAGTTCATTCTCATGAAAGAAAATCCAGGTCAGGTGCTGTCTTTTGGATGAGACTTTAAACTAAGGTCCCATCTGCCTTTTCTAGTGGTAATTCAGGTGGATGTTAAAGATCCCATGACACTTCTTGAAAAGAGTAGAGGAAGTTTTGTTATTGTGGGAATCACACAATACTAAGGATGGTAATGTAAAGTCAGAAATTAATCTTCAGGGGAAAATCCATAAATCGACTGTCATCACATACTTAAAGGGACACTGTCAACCCCATTTGACCTCAAAGTGCACCTAATATAAAAAACACATTTTATGATTGTTCTCATTCTATAAGGACTGCTGATGTAGCTTGTTGTTTGATTCAGGCTCCTTTTTCCTTTTAAAAGGTAAAAAGCTGAGTGTCAATCATACTGGTGTTACTACACCAAAACATATTTGTTTACATTTCTTCACCAACTACAACTGCTTTTTTCCTTGACTCAGAAACACCCCAACACTATCTAGATATTCATTATGCAGTGGGAGTAGATGAGACTATTGTATCATGAGTGGCTGCACTGTTTGAGGGTGTTTCTAATGTTCAGGAAGTATGCAGTAAGTTTACATAAACTATTTGGAGCAAAACAAGGTTGTGTATAACTATACCTTACCATGCATTTCAGTTCTAATAAGCAAGGAGGCAGATTAAACAACCAGCAACATCAGTTAATTTAAGAGAAGTTAAGCAATCATAAAATGTGGGTTTTTACCTAGATTTAATATGATGCAAAAAAGATTGACAGTGTTCCTTTAAAGAAGCTTTGGAGATTTAATTGATCTGCTCTATGTCAGGGCAATCGTGTAGGTGTGACATGAATATCTGACATCCTAAGACTTCTCATTAAGAAACTGTTGTTGTACCTGATCTGTCACACAGGAAATAATCCCCTATCAAGTTCAATTGTGAGTATAGTGTGGGGGGGGAGGTCTTCCTTTTTTGTCTTTTTCTTCTTTTTTTTTTCCTTTTTTCACTTTTTCTCCCATTTTAAGTCACTCAACTCATATAGTGCACCCATCAGTGTTCAACAGCTTGACCAGAAATATGCAGTTTCTCTTTATTATATAGTTGTTGAGCTTGTCCTTGCACAATCTGCACCGATTTTTGTTGCGTAATATATTTTTATTGCAATGTTCAATGACATCTGGATTGCCAGATATGGTATTTCAAAAGACAACATATAAGTTGCAGTGTGCTGTATGAATATTTTGTCCATCTTCCAATATAGAGTCCAAAGACCAGGACTTCATAGGTCATTTTGGTAAAGTTACTATTTTGTATCATCTGTGCCAACATAGTCCAAAAAGAGGTGACATAGGGACATTCAAAAAATAAATGTTCTTGTGTTTCTAGGATGGTATTGCAAAGATCTCTGGTGCAATATTGTTCTTAAAATTTCTTGTTTATGGTTGTTTTCAACAACCCAGCCTGTCTGCATCTCTTTCGAGTTTTTTCACAAACAGAGTGTGATGAGATCACACGATTCTTTGCGAATAAGGTGTCTGACATCAGGCCATCTGACCCATTCTTTGCAGGATGCTGTTGGTTGGTGCTCAGTCGCTATGCCTCTTGTTTCCTGGAGTACCTTTGACCAGCGGAGTTCATTGATATTATGAGGATTGTCCAGGGTATGTGCCCTACATGCTGTAGTTTAGATCTGGGCCATACCTTCCTGATTTTGGGCTGTAGTGATATCATCGGCTCTGTCTTGGCTCAGATTATTTGGTGCTCCTTAGAATTGGGTGAGTTTCCATGCTCCCTGAAGGAGGCAGTGGTGGCACCCCTTCTGAAGAAAGCTTCTTTGGACCTGGATACTCTAGCTAACTACAGATCTATCTTGAACCTTCCTTTTGTGGGAAAGGTTATTGAGAAAGTTGTGACGACTCAACTGGAGAACCATTTGACCACCCATAGTATATATGAACCTATCCAATCTGGTTTTTGTAAGAGGCACAGTACTGAGACTGCTCTGGTTTGGGTGCTGAATGATCTCCTGATGGCGAGTGATCGGAGAAACCGCTCCATCTTGATACTCCTTGACCTCTCCTCAGCTTTTGACACTGTAGACCATGGGTTCTGCTTGAGCACCTGAGGTCCATCTGTGGACTGACTGGCACAGTGCTCAGAGAGTTTTCATGTTTCCTCACCGGTAGAACTCAGAGAGTCGTCTCAGGAATATTTTCTTCTGAGTCTTTCTCTCTGTTTTTTTGGGTTCCCCCAGGCTCAGTGCTGTCCCCCATTTTGTTTGCAGTGTATATGCTGCCCCTCGGAGACATTGTAAGATGGTATGAGCTGAGGTTTCACTGCTATGTTGATGATACCCAGCTCTACCTGTCTTTTGCCCCCGACCAGGTTAGTGCTCTCTCAGTATTTAACAGCTGCCTCACTGAAATCCAAGACTGGATGAATTCCAGTGGGTTAAAGTTGAATGCAGGTAAAACTGAGGTTTTGGTGGTGGACCCGGGACACAGGACAGAGGGGTTGAGGACTGATTTGCTCTCCGATTTATTCTTTGGGGTGCTCAGATCCTTATATCTGAATGGGTGCATGACCTGGGAGTGATACTTGATGACTGGCTGACCCTTCATCATCAGGTGTCAGCAGTCATTAAATTAGCCTTTTATCATCTGAGGAACATTGCCAGGATCAAGCACCTTGTTCCATCCAGTGATCTGCCCGTATTGGTCCATGCCTTTGTGACCTCATGCCTTAACTATTGCAACTCCCTTTACTTAGGGCTTCCTGGAGTTGATATCCACTGCTTGCAGGTAGTGCAGAACACTGCTGCTCATTTATTGACTGGGGTATCTAGGAGATCTCATATTACCCCAGTGCTGTGTATCTGCACTGGATGCCGATTCGAAGGATAGCTTGGCAGAAAACACCAGGAGAAAGGACTGCTGTGTGACTGAACTTCTCTGCTGGGACTAAAGTAGAAGAACTTTTGTATTTGGACCTTTAATTTAGGGTATAAAAACTAACATACAAAAAAAAAAGTGTGTGTTTGGGTTAACTGAACTGAAAGGGTAACTGAAAAGTCATCTAGGTGTAAATCTCAGGTGACTGAAAGGACTTAACTGCTGTGAGGTTTAAATTACTTGTAGAAAGATCTGGTAAGTAGGGGGAGTGGCTTAGCTAGAAGGAAGCTACATTTAAAGACTGCCTTAGAAAGATTCTGCTAATAGCTTGGCAGAAGACACCAGGAGAAAGGATTGCTGTGTGACTGAACTTCTACTGGAACTATATTGCCCCTTCCTCCCTCCACCCCCACCCAAAGCTAGTTCTATTTTTATAGGCACAGGATTTGGACTGACAACAGGAACTTCCTGTTTAGGGGCAGGAAGTGAGTGATCACAGAACCACCAAGGACCCACCATCCTAGAAGGGTAAGAGTAGCCTCCAGCCCCTCTAGCTGCTGGAGGTCTGCCTCTGAACAAGTAAGTGGTCTACTGAGAAATATGGGATATTCTTGTCTCAGAACAGGACAATCAGGAGCTTAAAGGAACACAGGCAGAAAGTAAGGAGAGAGAAAAAAAACAGAGGAAAGAGTAAGGATTGCAAACAGTTAAGAGGCCAGAAATAAGACATGATTGGAGTGGTGCAGTGCAGTGGCTGTGGAGCAGCAGTCTTCCGGGAGATGTTCTGGAGGATGCGGTGTTGTCCCATCTGCAGACACCTCTCTGGGCTGAGGGAGGAGGTTGCTCATCTCCAGGCTGAGTTGGCCAGGATTTGTGGGACCTCCTCTTCCATCCAGGGACCACCAGTGCCACTGCCGTTGCCTCAGAGGTTGCCAAGAAAGAGGAGCAGTTGGACCACAGTGGGCTCAGAGAGGGTGAAGGTGGTAGAACAGAGGCACATCCCTTCAGTTGTACCTCTCCACAATTCCTATGCCATTCTGGCAAAGTGTGGTTCCTCTATGGAGGCACCTACAGTGGAGACCAAGGGGGATGCTGGGAACCTCCACAAGCAGAGACCCACAGGAGGGTGGCAGGGGACCCTGCAGGGGAAGGAAACAACTCCTAGTGGGGGACTTCATTGTTAGGAAGGTAGAACTGGGCAAGGAAGGGGAGCGGGAGGTAAGGTGCCTGCCTGGCGCCATGGCTTGGAGGGACAGGGAGTGAATCCTCAGGATTGCCAGAGCAGCTGCACAGGGGAGGGAGCTGGATGTCATTGTCCACCTAGGGACAAATGACCTGGCTAAGAAAGGGATTAGAAAGTGCAGGAAGAGTTTGTGGGAATTGGGGAGGGCCTTGTCAAGTAGCACACACGGTAACCTTCTGGAGGTGCTACCATCTATGGCATAAGAGAGGCTAGGGTGTTCCGTACCATGGGATTCAATCAGTGGTTGAAAACTGGTGTGGAGCTCAGGGATTTGGCTTCATTGGGGACTGGGGGTCCATCTGGAGTGATGCAAGCCTATACTGGCATGATGGGCTGCATCTGTCTGGGAGGGGAACCAGGATCCTAGGTGATAGGTTTAAATGCTTCATTGGCAAGCTTTTAAACTAGCCAAGGAGGGAGGCACTGGAAAGGAGCAGGAAAATCCTAGCCCCCCAAACAATCACGGTAGTAAGTGTGGCAAACACCAACATGGAGGTGTCGATAGGGAGAAGGGCAGTGGTAAATGGAGAAAGTGACAAAGGCAAGAAGGACAGGATGGGGCAAAAGGGGGTAAGGCCATCAGGAAATGGAGGGTAATGAGTACCAATGCCCGTAGTCTGGGCAACAAGCTCCTGAGCTGGTGGCCTTAATGGAAGAGGGATGCCTGGATATCATAGCAGTCACAGAAACATGGTACACAGAGAACCATGACTGGATGTTAACATATCAGGGTACACAACCTACAGGAGAGACAGGCAGGAGAAGAGGGGAGGAGTAGCTCTCTATGTAAAGGAAGGGATAAAAGCAACTGAACAAAAGAGTAAACAGGGAGGAGAGGAGGCACTGTGGTCACCTTGAGACTGGAAGGGCACCACAATCCGCACAGGGTTGTGTACAGACCCCATGTCAGGGGAAGAATGGACAAGAATATGATGGAAGGCATTCTTAGAATGGCAGAGAAAGGAGATACTGTTGATGGGAGACCTGAATATGCCAGATGTTAACTGGAGCACATTGCTGCAGCCACATCCAAGAGCAGGGCCATTCTTGATGCCCTACAGGTGGCAGGCATTAGACAGCTAGGGTTTCAGAACCCACTGTGAGGGAGCAATCTTAGACCTCATACTCTCAAATGGGGGCAGTGAGAGGATCTCAGATCTAGAAGTGGGTTGCCATCTGGGGACAAGTGACCATCAAACAGTGTGGTTCACGTTAAACTCAGCTACAGAGTCAAGCCATACAAAAGTGAGGGTACTGGACTTTGGAGGGCTGACTTTGGCAAGATGGGAGAGTGCCTCAGAAAAGCACTAGCAAACAGGCTAGAAGGAGGTGGAGCAACAATGGGAATTATCAAACTGCCATCACAGAGGCAACAAGCCTTTGTGTGAAGCAAATAAACAAATCAAAATGAAAGAAAAAGCCACTCATGGTTCTCAAGAGAGGTGGCTGTGAAAGTCAGGAAGAAAAAGATAGCATTCCGAAGTATAAGGAAACACAGAAGGAGCAGGACAGAGAGCTGTACCAGTTAAGGCAGAAAGAAGCAGGGAGGAAGTCAGAATAGCAAAGGCCCAAACTGAGAAAGATAGCCAACTCAGATAAGAAGGGGATAAAACCTTTATAGGCACATCAATGAAGTGAGAAAGATAAAGGGAGGGATAGTGAGGCTGAATAGAATGAACGGTGGGTGGGCAGAGGGGATAGTGAAAAGCAGGAATACTGAATGAATATTTCTGCTCAGTATTCACAAAGAGGAGGGAAGTGCCTAATCAATTAACAGAAGCACTCTTGATAGGAGTCTGATCCCAGTCCTTTCACAGAAGAAAGGGTTCTGCAAGAACTCCCTAAAACTGAAGGTGGACAAAGCAATGGGTCCTGATGGAATTTACCCCAGAATTCTAAAAAATTAAGGAAGGAACTAATGAAACCACTGGCTACTCTTTTAATAAATCATGGGAGGATGGTGTGGTACCCGAGGACTGGAGGAAGGCGGATGTGATTCCCTTCACAAAAGTGGGACCAAGACAGAGGAGGAAACTACAGACCTGTCAGTCCTGATCTCTGTGGTAGGGAAAGTGATGGAGTCACTCTGAAGGAAAGAATAGTTGAGTACCTAGAGGTCAGTGGAGCACAGGATCCAAGACAGCATGGGTTCACAGTGGAAGGTCATGTCAGATGAATCTAATAGATTTCTTTGACTGGGTGACCAAAGTAGTAGACCAGGGAGGGCTGTGGACAAGCCTACTTAGACTTGTAAGGCATTTGACACAGTCCCACACAAAAGATTATTAGTCAAATTAACCAGCCTGGGAGTGGGTCCCAGGTGGTAGCCTCTGGGTAAAACATTGGCTGACAACAGGACACAGAAGGTAATTGTAAATGGAGTTCACTCTGAAGAAAGGGATGGTTACTAGTGGGGTACCGCAGGGTTCAGTATTGGGTCAAGTCCTTTTAATGTCTTCATCAGTGACATTGCAGAGGGACTGGAAGGAAAGTATGCCTTTTGCAGATGACACAAAGATCTGCAACAGGGTTGATACACAAGGAGGCGGAAAGGATGAAAGGGACTTGGCAAGGTTGGAGGAATGGTGAGATGTATGGCAGCTAGATTCAATGCAAAAGTGCAAAATAATGCACCTGGGAAACAAGAACCCAGGGAAGAATACACAATGGGTGGGGAGGTAGTAACAACAACAAACAGAGGGACCTGGGGTAATATATCAGATGACCTTAAGGTTAGCAAGCAATGTGAGGAAGGCAGTAGGGAGGCCGGGGTATACTGGGATGTATGGGAGAGGCATCAGCAGCAGAAAACAGGAGTTGTTATCCCTCTGTACAGACACTTGGTGAGACCCCATCTGGAATACTGTGTCCAGTTCTGGAGACCCCATCTCTGCAAGGACATAGACAGATAGAGGCAGTCCAGAGGAGGGCAACTAAAATGGTGCAGGGTCTGCAAGAGAAGCCCATATGAGGAGGACTAAAGGAGCTTAATATGTATACCCTTGAGGAAAGAAAGGAGAGGGGGACATGATAGAAACTTTCAAGTACCTCAAGGAATCAACAAAGTCCAAGAGGGTAGCATCTTTCAGAAAAGAGACTTGCAAGAACAAGGGACACAATTTAAAGATAGAAGGAGGGCGGTTCAGGGCAATGTGAGGAAGTATTATTTCACAGAGAGGGTAGTGGATGATGGAACAGCCTTCCTGAGGAAGTTGTGGGGTCTAAAACTGTGGGAGAATTCAAGAATGCATGGGACAGACATAAGGCAATTCTTGTGGGGGGCAGGAAGATATAGGCTGTTGGTTAACTAGGATCTGCGGCCTATCCTGTAGGTAGGGAAATGGGCAGACTAGATGGGCCTAGCGGTCCTTATCTGCCATCAAAGTCTATGTTTCTGTGTTAGTGGAGGATCATCTTTAAGGTAGGTTTGTTAACCTACAAAGCCCTACAAGGACTTGGTCATGATTACTTGAAAGAGCTTCTGACTCCTTACACCCCTTTGCGACAGCTCCGCTCGGCTGACGAGGGGTTGCTGGAGATTCTGAGGGTTAGTTTGAATTCATCTGGAGCTCGCGCTTTTATGTTTGCTGCCCAGACCCTCTGGAATTCTCTGCCCTGTTAGCTTCGGGAGTGCGGGACTGTGGGGAACTTTAAGCAGGCACTGAAAACGTTTTTATGGAGGAAGCTATTTCCTGATCTGTTGTGATTTTAATTATGTTTTAATGAACTGTCTGTGATTGTGTGAAGCACCTTGATAATGTGAAAGGCGCTCAATAAATAAAGCTATTATTATACTTGTCACATCACACCGGTGCTGCATGAGCTGCATTGGCTGCCGATTCAGTGGTAGATCATCTTTAAAGTCGAATTAATGACTTACAAAGCCCTACACAGTCTTGGCCCGGACTACTTGAAAGAGCTTCTGATCCCTTACTGCCCCAAGTGATTGCTCCATTAGGCTGATGAGGGGATGCTAGAGATTCCAAGGGTATCTTTAAAATCTTCCAGTGCCCGTGCGTTCATGTACGCAGCTCCAGCCCTTTGGAATTCTCTACCATGTCAGCTCCGGGAATGTGCAAGCATGGGGGGGGGGGGTTAAACAGGCACTGAAGACATTTTTATGGATGCGAGCTTAACCAAACTAATAATGCTGTTTATTGGATTTTAGTGAATATTTTATATCCAGTTGTTTTATCTGTTTTATTTTTGTTTAACTTATTGTAAAGCACCTTGATAAATTTGAAAGGTGCAAAAGAAATAAAGATTATCATCATTATTATTATTATTAGAGCATGGCGTGTCATCCATTTTAGGCATTTTAGCTTTAGCAATATTTTGGGAAGAACGCTATTTCTCCTTAGTTGATAAAAAGTCCTCCTGTGGGGGGGTGGCATGACTGGGCCTGGTAGTGTCTGGGAAAGCAGTTCAGGCTCTTGAAGTTGTTGTACTACCATCAGGGCTGTGTTATGACCATCTGGAAGGGCAGGTAATACGGTCATGGCAGTGTCCTCAGGTTGAGTGCCAGGGATGCCAACTGTACCTCGCTCAAAGATGGTGCCATTGAGGTAGAGGCTGCAGTTTGCTTTTCCTGAGCTGTGTGTACAATATTGTCCTGGTCCCAACATGTACCCTTGTTATGTACAGCACAAGTGCACTGAAGGAAGAGATACCCGATTTCCTCTCAAATATTGCATTTGGGCGGGCTTTGGCAACAGTTACTTGGATGACCAATTTGTGGCAAAAACTGCAGACTAAAGCGTCACAAGCATTACTGAGGTGTGCAAAGGAACCACACCTATGGCAAGTCTTAGGCTGACCTGGATGGAAGCAAAAGTCACGATCCAGGCCAAAGTAGAAGCAACTGGGCAGATGTACAGGCCCATCCTCTGTCATGTGCAATTTTATTCTCAATTTTCAGCCCCCTGCCCAGATGTTTTCACTATCTAGGTTTGGGGTAGGCCACTTAAAAACATCAGCCCTTTCTTTAACCCATTGCAATATGTCCTGGATATGCACATTCTCATTGTAAAATAATATCATAACAGTTTTAACCAATGGTCTGGTTAAAGGAATGGCAATGAAAGGAGCCCATAAATTGGAATGCCATAAATTATTCTGCTTTATCCAGAATATTTCCAAATGTGCAGGGGTATTAAAAGAAATATCAAAAAATTGTGTCACCAGAGATACGAATGAGGGCAAATATATCAGATGCTAGGTAATTCATAGATTCTTTAAGCAATTTCCTGGCAACATATATTCTGTCCAGTGGAAATTCTATCCCCCCCTACATATTTAAGTCTGACTGCATTTCTTCGGGCCCTGGGTTTTCCCAGATTGGGAAAAAGATCAGCCATTATACGCCTAGGGTTGGCGTGCGGCCTAGCCCCACCTTGGTTGGGGAGGGGGTCAATCTGTGGCTGAACTAGCCGTTCTTGCAGGGTATGAAAATGAGTCTTACCAGCAAGATCTGCCCATAATGTAGAAGCTCTAGGCAGCTCCATTTTGTTTGGGGCAGGGTTATCAGGTAATACCTTTGAGCATTGATTTATTAAACCATCACCTCCTTTAGTAGGCTCTGTAATTATGGGCATACTATGAATAATGTCTGTATGCTGTTCAACAACACCTGTCATCTTCGCAGCAATGTGGCTGTCTGTTTGGTCATTGTCTAGTGATACAGAATGTATCTCCGTAATCGGAGCTTCAGTAGGCAAAGTAACAGGTATCAAGAACAGAGCGCTCATCTTGTGGGAGGAAGTTGGCATTTTGTCAACTGTCAGGATAGAGCCTGAATATCCAGTGCAGTAGGGGGATCTCCTGGTAGCCAACATCTGCTGTCCAGTGCTAAGATCCAACCAGTGGCCTTCAATGCTCATTCCGGTGACCAGGATTCCCATCGCACTACTTCAGGCCTGTGTTCAATTGCTTCAGTCTGGTCCCAATCCTCTAGTGAAAAGTTTCACGGTTCATCATGAATGTGTTTCTCTGTCACCAGCGGGGTACTCTGCGAGGCAGCACTCACCTTCAGATCCTGTAAAGTCACATCTGGCTCATCTAAATCCTGAGAGTTCATAGCTTGTGGCATTACTAGGTCGATCAACACTATATCCACCATTGCAGAGTCCTGCTGTTTAGTAGCAATCTCCATTTCCATAGGCAAGTCATCTTCAACAATATGATATGGAATATCCTTGGAAATATTAAAAATTATAGTGGTCTGTGTGGTAATAGTTTCTATGTATCCTTCCTCCTGCACAACATCTATTCAACTGACTTCCATCTTGACCTGGAGCAACACAGCACCCTCTACCACAGAGTAAGGAACTTTCCCCAGTGTTCTGGCCAAATTTCACCCATTCACTGAAAATACCACCAACAGCTTAATCTCATTCAAGGTCAGCTGGCATTCATCTGTATCTCCCTCCCTGGGTTGTGCCTGAAAATAGGCAGAATTTGTCTAGTGCACTTACCCGGTCAACAAAAACTGCATAAAAATAAATCAATAAATACAAGGACAGTGACCAAAGGAAACAGACACAAAGACCCCATTTGGTTCACAAGTCAAGTTAGGACAGCCATTAGGGTCAAGAGGGAAGCATTCTGTAACTTCAAAAGTAAGGTAATGATCTATGGGAGGAATATATACTAAAGAATAAGGAGGCTAAGTTGGCAGTGAGACAAACACAGGCAACTGTGAAACTTCAGATAGCTAAAGGTGTCAAGGAAGGGAACAAACAGTTTTTCACATATTTGCAAGAAAACAGAAAGAAAGGTGGAGGGGTAGTTAAAATCAGGGATGGGGATAGTATAGTGGAAGAGGACAGGCAGAAGGCCACTGTTCTGAACAAATATTCTGTTCAGTGTTTACCAGAGAACACAGTGACCCCATTCCTGACTGTGGCATCACAGCACGCAGCCAAAAATGGAAATACCAGGAATTACCACAGGCAGGATCAGAGATGTGCTTGAGCATTTAAAGATCAACAAATCTCCTGATCTCGGATGGAATACATCTGAGGATAATTAAAGAGTTAGTGAGTGAGTTAGCAAACCCCTTAGCACATCTATTTAACCACTCTCTCCAGATGGGAGTCATACCTAAGGACTGGAAAAGAGCCAATGTGGTGCCTCTACATAAGGATGATAACAGGTAGGAGGCTGGTAACTACAGGCTGGTCAGCCTCACATCAGTGCTAGGAAGGCAAATTGAGGCCCTGATTAAACAAGACATAGTAGACTACATGGATAAGCATGGCCTACAGGATGACAAACAACATAGGTTTTTTACAGGTAGGTTGTGCCAGACAAACCTGATTACTTTCTTTGATTGGGTGTCTAGGGAAGTGGACAGTGGCCAGCCAGTGGACCTCTTCAGTTCTGACTTCAGCAAAGTCTTTGATTCAGTATCACACAAATGCTTGCTGAAGAAGCTAGACGATCTGGGCATAGCAAGCTGCATCGTTACGTGGATGAGAAACTGGCTGAATAGAAAGAGGCAAAGGGTGGTGGTCAATAGGTAGATGTCAGAGGAGGGGGAAGTGATGAATGGGGTCCCACAGGGCTCATTCTTAGGCCCATTCCTGTTTAATGTGTTCATCAACAACATAGGAGTAGGTATCCAGGACAAGATTGCACTGTTTGTGGACGACACTAAAGAGGGGGGTAGGGTTTATTAGGTTTACTAGGTGAGTAAGGATAAAAGGAAGCTTTGTAGCCTATCTTGATTGTCCCCCACATTTGTGGGAAATTACACTTTATTATAGTTTTGAAGAGCCAATGATCTACACCCTTTTTAAAGGAGTCAAAGGAATTACAGTCTACTAGCTCTTGTGGTAGCTGGTTCCAGAGCCTTGGTGTTCTTACTGAAAAGAAATGAAGCCTCTTGTTTGTTTTTACTTTGCTCACCATTAGTTGTTGATTGTGAAGTCTGGGTACTGTTTTTCTTTGTGTTTTAACAATACCACATTTGTCCATCAGAGCAGGTGATTAAAGAATTTTATATAAAAATAAAAGATCACCTCTAGTGCGCCTAAACTCCAGTGAGTGTAGGCCTGTTCTTTGAAGCCTCTCAGGATACGGTAGTGATGCTAAATGTGGAATCATTTTAGTTGCCTTTCTCTGAATTCTCTCAATCACTTGTATGTCCCTAACCATGTATGGACTCCACACTGGTGACCCATAATCTGTATATGGTTTGATGTATGCTTTGAACAATGGGACAATACATTCCTCAGTCTTAGATATAAATGTAAGGTTGATGCATCTAAGTAGTGAGTTGGCAGTTTTAGCTACATGATTACAGTGATCAGAGGAGGATAATTTGTCTTTTATCAAGATGCCTAAGTCTCTTTCACATGTTGGAGATTTTATTATAATACTGTATAGTGTATAAGTTTGTTTCGGATTGTTGTAACCAAATGGAGAACAGAACATTTGTCTGTATTGAATGTCATTTTATTTGTCTGTGCCCAATGCTCTAATACTGAAAGGTCATTTATTAATAAGTTCATGTTATAGTCAGAATCCACCCTACCACCTAGTTTTGAATCATCTGTGAATTTTGAAAGTTTGTTCCTGGAGCTAATCTGCATGTCTGAGATAAAAGTATTGAATAGAACTGGGCCCAGAACTGATCCCTGCGGCACACCACTAGTCACACCCATGTCACTGGAATAGGCACCATTGATCCTAAACTGCTGGGTCCTGTTGGTTAACCAGCAATTTATCCATTTTATCACGTTGCAAGAAAAACCCATGACTGATAGCTTAGCTAGAAGAATGTTATGAGTAACCTTGTCAAATGCTCTGCTACAGTCCAGGAGGATGACATCCATGGGAATCTTGTTGTCTAATTCTTGGTGGACAGTACTTTAAAATGCTATTAAGTTGGTAGTGCAAGAAATGCCTACCTTGAACCCATGTTGTGAATAGTTGATAATGCCTAGAATATGCATTTCTGCATCTAGTATGCCTTTAATAATTTTTTCCATTACTTTGCATGGGATAGAAGTAAGGCTGATTGGGTGGTAATTACTCACTATGGAATGGTTACCCTTTTTCAGTATAGACACAGCTGTAGCCTTTTTCCAATCAGATGGAACAGATCTTTCCCGTAATGATTTATTAAAAATAATGGAAAATGGTATGACAATATTTCCTGCTGTTTCAATCAAAAATCTAGGATTAAGTCTGGTCCATAGCTAGTATTTGGTTTTAGATTTGTTAACAAAGAAACTACATCAGAAATAGTTATGGTGTGATTGTTTTCAGTAGACCCTGATGTGACAGTATTTGTGTTAGTTATAACTAGTAGTGGGCGAGTGGTCTCGAGCTACTCTGCAAAGTGATTTGCGGAGCAAAGGCGGATTCACTGAGTGCTCCGCAATGCAAAGCAGAGTAATTCGCGTTATAATGGGTAAGGCAAAGTTCATTGAAAACACTGACTTCACGTTACTCCGCCTTCCCAGACCACTACTCCACCAAAATCTTAAGTGAAGTGCATTGAGATCAATGCACTTCACCTCACTTCACCTTGTTTTTGAGTTCCGAATGCAAATTTTGCAGTGATTCGTGGGATTTCAGGTCACATGGACTCTATATTGATCTGCACAGCCTCAGTTTGGGGTAGGTAGTGTGTGTGGGAAGCAGTAGGAGACAGTGTATTCTGAGAGCTGTCTGTGATTGAAACCTTCTAAAAGCTGTTAAAAAAGTATTTTTGCTTTTTGTTTAGGCTCCACCTTCAGTTAATTGACTGCAGGAAACCTTCCTGTGCTCATATCATCGAGCGTTTTTGGTTTTGTGCGAATTTTGAATGTTAATGTACAACACTGAGTGTGTGTAGTGAAAGTGTGCTTTGGGGGAGGGGAGTATCTGTGGTGTAGATAGATTGAAGTTGAAGAAATAGTGATTTCTTTGTTTTTTGGTTATATTTTTGTTATATAACTGAATGTGGTAATGTACACACAGTAATATGATCAGTAATTGTTGAAATAGTCTTGCTGATTGTGTGTTGTGTGGATCTAGTGCAGCAGTTCATAATTTACGGTTGTTTACATTACAGTACGTGGCATATTACTGAACTTTTCAATTTGCTATGAATTACTCATTCACCATTGTAGAGAAACTGTTCTGTGTGTGTGTGTATGTGAATGGTGTTGCATGACATCAAATAATACACCTTTTATTGTGCCACAGACTAGTGTAATTGCAGGGCAGGCGCACAAGTGTGAGCCTGTTATCCATTGCAGCTGACTGATTTTGTACTGCGATCATGGTATCTGTTCTTTGTTTTGCTGCTTGTACTGCCGTAAAAATCTGCAGTCAGTGCTCCACCCCAACCCTACTGGCAAAAGGAATTTTTTACCAGATTGGATTGTTTTTGTGACCTCATCTGCACCACTGGCTACTGAAGTTGTTTTCATTGCATGACAGTCTCTATCTGTTGCTAAAGCTACAGTTGTTTTTTTGGCTTCACATCTAGCATCCCCCTAATCAGAGAGTGAACGTACCAAAATCTAAATTTGGTTATAGTATTGTTGTTGATCCCCCAAAATGCCCACAAAGAGACGTGCAAGCAAAGCTGGTTCTCGTCATGGCAATGCTGGCAGTAAGATAGTCTGTGGGTGTGGTAGTACACAGACGCAGAAGTGCATTGCTGATGTGAGGAAAGGTATTACTCCTGCAGTGTTTTTTACAGCCCAGTCAGTAGCTTCACTCATAATCGGAGGAGATGATGTTTTCCCAGCTGGTGGTGTTAGTGTTAGTGATGTTAGTGGTGGTGGTAGTATTAGTATTCGTGCCTCAAGTTCGAATTCTGACCAGTGTACCGTATCCAAAAATATAGTGGAGTGTGAAGCAGTGCAAGTGAGTGGCAGTGTAGATGATGTCATACTTCCAAGTAACATCCCAGTAACTGAACCTGAGGATTCTGATAATCATGTCAACGATAGCATACAATGTGATATTCCATCAACCGTGTCAGTTAATGTTATGCATTTTCTATGCAGTGATTCACAGTGTGGTGAAAAAATATCAGGTGTTGGTGGGTAGATGATGATGATGATGAATGTGATGATGATGATGATGTTGCTGTTGTTGCAACATGCAGTCCACATGCTAGCATCCAGGCAGAAGATGTGGATGTGTGTGATGTTGATGAATATGATGATGATGTAATTCACTCCAGTTGGGAACTGGAGAAAAAGAAATTCAAAGTGGCTATGTCTGAGTCTGTTTGCAGGAATCCTCCTCCTGTAAACACTTGTGATTTACCAGTTTTAGTTGACGATGATGACCCAGTAATAATGATAGGTACTCGTGGTGATCAGTTGCAGTCCAGGTGTGCAGTGCCCAAAACATCACATGCCTCCCCCACTTCAGTGCTTAAAATAACAGACTTAAATAAGTAACATCGTGGACATGTTAAAAGCAGAACATCACAATCCCTTGTTTGGGATTTTTTTGTTCAAGATGCAAATGATGAGTCAGTTGCAATCTGCCAGGTTTGCCATGTGCGTGTGAGTCGAGGTAAAAGGGGGAGCCATCTGGGCACAGGAGGACAGCATACACATCTTAAAAACAGGCACATGGCACTGTGGACCCAGTACAAGCTGGCAGCTAATACCACAGTGGGACATTCACCCTCATCACCAGCAACCATAATGAGCATGTTATACCCTTCCATGACTGTTAAGTCCAGTAATAAATTAAACGTGCAGTAATGAGGTAATAAGAGCAGAGGATTACTACAGGCATGATGAGGTGGAGGAGCATAATGACTTTGAAATATTGTCCAGTGCTGGTGAGAGTAGCAGTTTTGGTGGTGGTGGTGGTGGTGGTGGTGATGATGCAGTATGTCTGGTGCAAGTGGTACATCAACCCCAGTTGGCAAATCTGGCAAAATAACTGCATTTCTGGGTTTGTCATCATCACCTGTGCAACCATCTTCATCAAACATCCACACTCCACCCCCTACCAATGCCATTCATCACAGAGCACAACCATTTGTGATCACACCCCGTGTAAAACATTTAAGTCAGCCCATGTTACAGAGTGCTTTTACGCATAAGCTGAAGTACCCCCCAATCATACAGTGTCACGTGAACTTAATGGTGCTGTAGCTGAAATGCTGCCAATTGATCTTTTGGCCTTCTCCTTTGTGGAGAATTCTGGGTTCTGCTGGTTTGCTGCACATGCCTGTCCAAAATGGTAAGTCCCATCCAGGACATACTTTTCTTCCCGTGCTGTCCCCAAGTTGTTCTGCACTGTGTCCAACTCAGTAAGACATGCCCTTCAACATTCCTCCTCTCCATGCATCCATTTAAGTATGGATATGTGGACAAGTGGCAAAAGAGCGGGGAGTTCATATTTGTGTATAACTGCACACTGGGCAGGTGCCGGGGGTTGTTTGTGATGTTGGTAGTGTGAATAATCAGTGCAGTAAGGTGGATTGTCGCAGTAGCAATCTTCCAGGAATTTGACAGCATGCAACAATTGCTATGCGTAATGTGACCTGTTCACACACTGGTGAAAACATGTTGGACATGGTACTGACTGAAATTGACAAATGGCTAAACCCCCTGTCCCTGAGAGCTGGGTTCGTAGCAAGTGATAATGGGTCAAATGTGGTGAAATGCATCATGAATGGTGTTTTTTTTTGTGTTCCATGCATGGCCCATTGTTTAAATATTGTGGTGAAGGAGTTTCTGCAGCACCCTGATGTAAAGGAAATGCTGACTGTTGCACGATGTATCTGATCACTTTTCACAATCTGGAAAGGCCCGTGACCAACTGCGGCAGTTGCAGATACAAAGCGGCCTGCCTCAACATCGCTTGAAGCTGTAAGTTGTCACCCGATGGAATTTCACTTTATACATGGCAGAGAGGCTGTATCAACAATACAAAGCCATCTCAGAATATCTTGTGATGCACACTAGCTGTGACAGTTCCGGGGCCTCCATGTCTATGACAACTGAACAGTGACACCTCATGGACTCTGTAATAACAAGTTTGCGGCCTTTTGAACATGCCACACAGGCAGTGAGTGGCGAGTCTGCAACCATTAGCCAATCAATTCCACTGCTGAGGGTGCTGAGGCAGATATTGGTGAATGTACAGCATGGCCTTGATGTTGCCAGAGACGGTGGTAGCCGTATGTTGCTGCAACACATGATGACAGTATTCGACCAGAATAGTCACATTGTGAGCATTCAGCGTAGTGACAACTTTGCCATAGCAACAATGCTGTATCCACGATACAAACGTGGAATTGCATCAGTACTGGAGGGAGGGCCTGAACAGGTAAAAAATATAAGTGGTCAACTGGTGCACTTTGTTCATGGGGCACAGAAGTCACGTGCCAAGGTTAGCAAACCTCAGCAGCATAATCCGGCTGAAGGTGTACCTGTAGGACTATCAAGCATATCCTGCAAGGGGAAGGGGACTGCAGTTCCAGGTGGTCTGTCATCCAAAGTGACTGGCATCAACCCGCTTTGGGAGGCTTTGTCCCAAGTGGGTATTTGTGAAATAAATGATTCAGGAGAACAGGATAATGCATCAACCACTGGACTTAGTGTGGCACAGAGAATGGTTGAGTCATATTTGTCTGAAAACAGGCATCTGACAATAACTGAAGATCCTCTTTTGTACTGGAGTGGAAAGGTCAGTGAATGGCCAGAGCTGACTGCAGTGGCACTGAGGTACCTCACATGCTAACCCTCCAGTGTAAGTGTTGAGAGGGTATTCAGCTCAGCAGGTGCAATAGTTAGGGATCGGCAGACAACCCTGTCTCCTGCAAATGTTAGTTTGCTAACATTCATTAAAATGAATGAGAGGCACATACCAGCACAGACTGCAACCTCGGTATTCGTAGCCCGGCCTAGTCATGGTGGTTTTGGTGATGTGGAAATGGACTATCCTGGTGGCACTGGCAGTGGCTGCCTGAAATGGCCCACCACTGATGTAGATGATGACACAATGGAGAAAGAATTTCCCCGTGGTCAGACTTCAGACATAGATGACTGTGAGGGAAGCTTTCTTTATGAGGATGATGATGTGGTTAATGTTGGCAGGTTTTAACTGAAGTTGTTAAAAGGCGGTGTGCCACCCTGGATCGCCACCACCACCACCAATGGGACTGATGTTAGCCACTGCCACCACTGAGCATGAGTCTGTCTGTCCCCAGGACCACCACCACCAGGAATGATGTTAGCCACTGCCACCACTGAGCATGAGTCTGTCTGTCCCCAGGACCACCACCACCAGGAATGATGTTAGCCACTGCCACCACTGAGCATGAGTCTGTCTGCCCCCGGACCACCACCACTGTAAATGATGTTAGCCACTGCCACCACTGAGCATGAGTCTGTCTGCCCCCCCACCACCACTGGGACTGATGTTAGCCACTGCCACCACTGAGCATGAGTCTGTCTGCCCCCCACCACCACCACTGGGAATGATGTTAGCCACTGTCGCCACTGAGCATGAGTCTGTCTGACCCCTGGAACACCACCACCGGGAATGATGTTAGCCACTACTGCCACTGAGCACGAGTCTGTCTGCCCCCAGACCACCACCACCAGGACTGATGTTAGCCACTGCCACCACTGAGCATGAGTCTGTCTGCACCCCAGAACACCACCACCGGGAATGATGTTAGCCACTACCACCACTGAGCATGAGTCTGTCCAGACCGCCACATCCATCAGTCACAGACACAAAGCTTCTTAATATTTAAAGCATAAAGTGAGTATGTGTACTCATGTTTGTTATGCTGTTTCAGTTTCTTTAGTTGTATGTTTTGTTTTCTGTAGCTTTTCAGAGCCGCCATGGTCAAACACATACATTTTTTACAGGTTAACAGAAAAAGTCTCCTTTGCTAAAATTTGGTGGGAATGGTACTGCAGCTGTACTGTACAGAGGAACCTATGGAATATCCATGTGAAATCCATTCTGGTAAGTATGAAGATTTTATTTCATTCGTTTCATTGTTTTGGAAAGACTGCAGCAAATGCGACTGACTATGATTCATAAACTAAGTGAGGTGTACATCACCAAAACTATTTCTGGAAGATATTATTCTTGCACTGTATTCTGAACTTGCAGCTGTGCAGCCCTGACTATGACAGTGTTGAAAAAGTTGCACACAGGTTGTGTTACTTGACAAGATGTGGGTTTGAAGTGTAACTTGACTTGAGATTGAGAACCAGGGAAGGACAAATTACAATTAAGTTGTAAGAAGTCATTCATTTCTTTTTTTAAGAAACTTCCAGATGCTTTGTTGTTCTGTCAAAGTGGCCTTATCCAAAAAAGTTCTTCAACATCAGGCACCCCCCTCCCCCGGACTGGGGCACACATGCAACACACAGAAACTGTTTCATTAGATGACCATGACCATCATTAACAACCAGACTCCAGAAGGATGCAGATGAAATCTGTGAAGAAGTTACAAAATAAGAAACCATTACAGACAAACCTGCAAAATGCTTCCCCCACCCCCCAAAAAATACTTACCTTCATGTGCTTGAGAGTTATTCATTTCCAATTTCAATGCAAAAAATTGTCATCGAGCACTGGAATGTGCACACCAACAGTTTCTGTGACCTGTAATACAGAACAATACCATGAGTACATGTCCATGTCAACCCCCTCCTCACCTACAAAATACACAACATATATCTATATATATCAACTCACCAAGGCTACTATTAGTGTACAAAGGGCACCCTTCCATCCAGTTGAGATGATCACATTGCATTTGCTCGAATAGCCTCGCAGAACACATTGGACCAGCAGCAGTACGCTCACGGTCATCATTTTATTCTGGGGGACTTTGAATGTGCTGAAAAGCTCCCATTTCACTTTGTTGCCACTTGCCAATTTTCTGGACACAAGGAGGATGCATTTTAGGCATGCAGAAAAAATCTGGGGACTGTGTGCCACCACTGCACTTATGACTGAGTGTGCCATTAATTCTGGGGGACTTGGTATGTGCTGAAACGCTCCCATTTCACTTTGTTACCACTTGCCAATTTTCTGGACACAAGGAGGATGTATTTTGTGTGTTGTGTGATTGTGAGCTCATGATGTCATACTGACATTGTCAAAGCAGTATTGCAAGAATGCTGTGACAATTTTGAACTGTACTTTTTTATGCTACTTTACATTACCACAGCCACTAGTTACCTCCGAGTCGTGACTTAAATGATACGCTTCTTTTCACAATTTCTGTCTGCTTTACTTAGTTGACTACTTTTTTCATATATGAAAAAAATGAGCACACCTTTCAATATTGTTCTAACCAGGTTTATATTTATTTGCAGCTTCTTTTCAATAAATATTGTTCTGTGGTGTCATAAAACACTGCCTGCTGCATAACTGTTAATTTACAACAGAAGTGATATATAACAACTAACTGATGTGATGGAGAAAAGCAGAGGAAAACAATGACAAAGACCTGGTCAGCACCAATTTAAAAGGAACATTCCTTTCATTATTTCACACATGAAAAAAGGTAGTACAGCAGACTTAACTACTGGAAATTTGTATATCATTCCAGTCAGGATGTAAGTAAAGGAAGTTGTAACATAGCATTAAAAAATATAGGTCAGAGTTCTCAACAGATTGTTGTGCTGCTACTTTGCAGATATTCACCACGTTACATAGTTATAGTGTTGCACATAACCGAATATGTGGGCTCCTTTCTTCCAGGGGAATCTTTCTTGCTCTACATAGTGCAATACATTTCTGTGAAAACCACCTGTATTTTCATTACAGTGTATCACGTCATGGAGGAATTCCCGTTCAGAAAAGCCACCACATTCTGCCCATTTTCTCTAACGTTGGGGACGTGATGCCAGGGAGGAGTGCAGGTCGTGCTCCACTATAGTGTGAATGTGGGGCAATATCTGAATGTTTCTTTATTTTATAAGGTTCACTTTGTGGTGAAATGTGGGCACGTTTCCACTAACAAGGCTCTTCTTACTGGAAACATGCCCACACGTTTCACCACAAACTGATCATTATAACATAAAGAAACATTCACAGAAAGCTGCCGGACAATCAGACATTCACTATAAAGGGCATGCACGCGATCTCCCTGGCATCACATCTAACATGCTGTTGGAGAAGAGGCAGAATTTGGGTGGCTTTTTATAATGGGAATCCTCTGTGACATGACACACTGTAATGAAATTGAGCAGCTTTCACAGAAATGTATTGCACTATGTGGAGCAAGAAAGATCCCCTGAAGTAAGGCTACCATAATGAGTGCACTGTAACTTGGTGAATCTCTTTCATGTCTATTTCACAAGCAAAATGTTATAGAGCCTCAGTAATGTTTACTTTGTGTCGGAACTCATGAATCAGATTTTAAGTGTTTCGCAAACAGCATGAAGACTGAGCAATGTTAGTATGTTGTGCTAAATTGCATGTGTGCTGTCACTGTTCTTTCCTGTGTGTGCATACATTGTACAGCTTCATGGAAACATATATACGGTAAGACTTGTTGCATTATCAAGAATAAAGATAACAAAGAATACCTGATGTATATTTTATTGGTACCATCAGTGTTAGCGGACTAAGTGATATGATATTTTTTCAGAGGTGTCGGATCACTGTGCACCTCAGTCACTCACAGTGCACACATGACTTTGTGGAGATCATAGCATAAAAAACACATGGGCCAGATATTCAAAACTCGCTGGGGCAAAAACCATTTGCTGAGTTTAGCGAGGATGAAGCGTGGTTCTGCCATATTCAAAAGGCCAAATACAGTGGGCAAACTGCATTAGCGCTGGGCAAAAGTATAATGTATGCAAGGGCAAACTGACATGAATACAGGCGCAATGCTATATTCAGCGACTAGCGCCGCTAGAAATGGTTTTCGTGACTTGAGTCGACACTTAGCCAGCAGTGCACATACACCGCCCAGGAAAAGCTGGTCTTAATCCTGGGCAATCAGCTTCTTGTGACATTATGGCTTTGCCCGGCATTTGCGCTGGGTTTAGTGCGGGTTTTGCGCGACCTAACAAATAAATATGACACATAGATAAAGCCAAACATAGAGGAACATGCTGCTAACTGATGGCATCACAATGATACCATAATCTGTCACCAGTCCCAGCCATGTCAGGCGTAAGTGGTGACCCTGCCACCAGATGGACAACACGGCAGTGTGGCCATACAGCACACACCTGTGGACCACACACTTCTGTGGACACCAACAGATGCCAGCACACACATGCAGCACTGCGGGCATGGAGGATGTTGGGGGGCATGTATGGGTGGCGAGGCTGTGCTTACAGACCAGGTGTGGCCACAAAGCTGGGACATCATGCAGTGTACATGGGTCAGTAATGGGAACACCCCAACACCAGTGTGCCTTTCCGATAATATATACCGACCATATACCTCCACAGCCATGCAACTGCCATAGCACAAAGCCAGAAATGTACATGTCACTGTGAGCATCTGTAGGTCACACAACAGCGTAACAGTAATGTCAGTGTCAGAAAACATCCGCGAGTTGGGCGTTCACTGTGTATAGTGCAGTCATCATCCTGCCCTACACACCATAGGCATTGCTGTGTCCGCACTACTGGCCCCTTGCTACTGTAGTTCTGCTGTGCACGTAGCATGCCCTACAATGTGACAGTTGCATGCAGCACCACCACCACCTGTGCCTATGGTGTCCTGTCCCCTGGGGTATAATATGCTATGCTATGCTGTACTGTTTACATGTAGCCTGCAGCTATCATCGTGCACTGCCAGACTGACCTACAGGTGGAGCTGCGGTTGGACCTGGTCAGCCCCTGTACTTCCAGACTGACCTACAGGTGGCTCTGTGGGACTCTGCAGTAATGCTGGGAAAACTGCATGCAAATCAGGGTATAATGAGATACTAATCTGGTTGTTGCCCAGAGACTACGTAAGTAGGCTCATTTACATAGCACTTTTTGAATATAGCACATTTTAGCCCAGGCAAGCGTGCTTGCTCAGGGCTAACTCTCAGCTCACGCTAATGCAGCGCTTAATGTGTACGCGCTTAACGGCACGGGAATATTATACAGTTTGATCACTGTTCTTTCACATCTGCTGCTTCCTGCAGCTGTACTGCATCCATGCATTTGCTGGCACACACATTGGCCACGTAGTTCATCTGTACTTGCCCTCATGTTGCTGTGTACTGTGTTGTTTTGTGGGTTGCACTTCCTGGTTGCTTTATTCAGTGCTGTCTTATTCCAGGGCTATTTTGCCCTGCACTCCAACCAGTTTGCATGGCCTCATTACCATGCCATATTCGAGCTGTTTGCCCTGGGCTATTCCTTTTGAATATAGAGTGCTCTGTGCTCCGGGCTAAGTTTGCCCGCTGGGCAGTGCTAATTTTGCCCTGGGGCAAAGTTTTGAATATCTGGCCCATGATCTCCTAAAAGTAATGTGTGCAGTATAGTACATAATGTGACTAGGGTGTACTCTGGCCAGACACCTCTGAAAAAGTATTGTATGTCTTAGTCCACTGATGATGATGGTGACAATAAAATATACTGTATTCTGCTCGCTATTCTTTATAGCATAAACACTGCCTGCAATAAGTCAGCAACAGCAATATATGTTTGCAACACGCTGCACAATGTCTGATGTCTCTCTCACACACACACACAGGAAACAACACTGACTGCACACATGCAATTTTACACATCATACTTGCACTGCTCACAACAGCTTGTCCACAAGCACTCCAAAACAAAATGTAAACATTACTGAGGCACTACAACTACAGAAGGGAAAATGTGTATTATTAAACAAAAAAATACACAGTACAGCACAGTAGTGGCACTGGGGGGGGCAGAAAACAATCCCTTAATGTGGTAGTGGGATGCCATGGTGTTCCAGCAGCAGGTGCAGCATTGTGAGTATTTGTAGCTGCTGTTGTTGGATTGTAGCTACCTGCTGCTGCACAGCACCTACCCTCTCATTATTCTCCTCCAAGGCCACCCACACCAGGGCAATGTCGGTCTCTGTTGCAGGGACTGTGGCGGGGTCCACTGCAGGTGGAATCCCAGGTAGTGGTGGTGGAGAAGAGGGTGGTGCTGGTGGCTGTGGTGGCAGTGGTGGTGGTGGAGCAGCTGCTGCACTGGCCCTCCTCCTGCTGCAGCAGCGAGGCACAACTTCAACCCCAGCAGCACCCTTGACCACTGCCAAAGAAGGGCCAGCAAGTGGATTCCTGGCACCTTCTGTGGCAGCCTGCCACTCCGCCTTGTGGTGGTTCAACACGTGGGTGTGCTGGCCACCAGTCCCCAAATGTGCCCCCAGGGGCTACAGCACACCAGCACACTGCACAGATGGCACACCACGACTGTGCTGTCTCCCCCCACACAATCAAAAAATTACCACACTGGGGAACTGCGGGGGCGGGACCAGATACAGTCCTAGCACCACCTACGTTTTCCTGGGGCACCTCCTGTGGCTCTGGAGGTGGTGCTGCTGAAGTCCCTACAGCTTATACTGGTGGTGGTGGTAGTGGCAGAGTAGCTGGATGTGCAGCAGCCACCGGTGGCACTGGTGCTGCTGCTGCTGCTGCCACAGGGGGGTGAAGCAACACCCAAGAGTTGGGAGTGGTCCAGCAACACAAGACCGCCCCCATGTGTGTGCACTTCCTTCCTCTACCTGTGCCCACGGGCCAGCAACTCTCCTTGTCCAGGGTCCATACTTCCCACACAAGTCCTCGACCCCAACTATAAATGAGTCCAACCAGAGTCGACGCCTAACCTTCATCCGGCGGCCGCAGTCACTCTCACACTCCCAGACACACACACACACACACACACTGACACACACAGTCACACACACACAAAACAAAACAAAACTTATAAAAAATAATTCACTACCAAAAAAACAGTCACAAACACAATACAAAAACTAAATAAAGATGTAGCTTTTAAAAAATCTGTTTTTTTCCGGCACAAAAGCAATAAAGCACTTTCTGACACACAAACCGCTCTCCTCTCCAAAAAGCCTTCTCCCTCTACAACTGCAAAGGAGAAAGTGAAACTGCTTCTCTGACTCACTTCCTTCCTGCCAGGCTAAAGCATGTGACTTACAGTACTGTAAGCCATGTGATGTGTGGGGGGCTGCCTATTTACTTGTCACTTCGCCTTACTTAGCGTTAAGGCAGAATGACAATGCAAAGTAATAATGAGAGCGCGAAGTGAGCACTTTGAAGTGCCCACTCCATGTTGTGCTCCACCAACATGAAGTGGTCGCTTTGCATTCACTTCGCCAGCGGATTTAAAATTCGCTGCATCTCTAGTTATAACTGCATGATTTGAGAATAATGATGCAAAATCGGTGTTAAATGTGTCGACTGTCTCTCTATCAGTTGTAATGGTGTTTGTACTGTTGGTCAATGGCCCTTTTTGTCTGTTACTGCCTTTTTATGTTGGCTTGCCACGCCTGCGCAAGCAAACATCTTGCAGTAATGCAGATTTGTAGTGCAGGTAGCGCGGTCGCTGTTGGGTGAATGCAGGGCATGCATCAGTAGGTTCATCCCTCATTCCCCAATCAGCCTGCATGCCGGCGCCACACCATGCATACTAATGTGGTGAGCACATCTAAGGAAAGGTCCGCTGCAATCCGAGCAAAGCTCATCAGACGCAGTGGTCCTTTTCTTGCCATGCTCGCAGCCATTATGTGCATGGTGGGACACGGCCGTAGAACTACCAACTTCAGGGGTGCCCAATCCCTCTGTTGGCTGCCCCGGCCCCCTGTCAATGTGCCAACAGGGAGCCCACTCCCGTCAGCATCAAAGCGCCCCTCAATTGTGTAATGCCGAGGGGTGCCTAATCCCCTCAGCTGTTTCCCGCCCCCCTTTTCTTGTGTGCCGATGGGGTGCTCAATCCCCATCGGCATAAATTTGCCCCGTGTTGTTTGCTCGATGAGGTGCCCAATCCCCGTGGCTACAGACCCCCAAAACAGTTAGGTGGCAAACTGGGAGGTCATCCCAGCGTACCAAATCCCCTGGAAATAAAAACTGTCCCACTATGTTTTCTTTTCCTTTTACTACTTGTAAAAGGAAAATGGTCCCTCGTAGTCTCCGTGCTCCTCTTCCCGCACCCGCACCCACCCACTGCGCACCCTGCCTCCCCACACCCCCCCCATACCCCATACTTACCTCCGGAGCACAGCGCGATGATCATCAGTGGACCGAAACATGTCTGCACTCTTCAAAGCCAACCGGAACTGAGGAAATGCCGATAAGCTGTATAATGGGATAGATAGAGTTTTTCAACTTTAGTACATATCTCAGGCATTTTTGCGACTTTTGGCCCCAAATTTTCAACATGGGGTTTTTGGGACCCCTTCTCGTGAATTCTTGCACTGTCATGGCATTATTCGGTCTTGAAAGGTGATTTTGTGGTCACTGCGTGGAATCACCTTTCAGGACTGCATCAGGAGATGACAGTGCCACTGTTCATGGGGGGGGGGGCTCTCAAAAACCCTATGTTGTAAATTTGGTGGGAAAAATCCAACACATGACTGTTTTACAAGTGTGCATAGCAACTGCACAATGCACGCTCGTGAGTTAGCAAATTCGCAATATTTTCACCACAGATTCTCAACATTGGCATTTTACCACACCTTCTTAGGAACCGTGCAACTGTCATTTTTCACATCCTGGCCAAAATATGTTTTCGCACTTCCGGCACAGAATAGCGTGGTCATGGTGCGAAATCAGTGTTCGGGACACATTACGAAAATGACAGTGACACTGTTCATGAGCAGAGATCCAAAAAATGCCTGTGTTGACAATACTCATACTAATAATTTGGTGACAATACTCCATAAAATGACTGTTTTACGAGTGTGCACAGCAACTACGCAACACACGCTCGTACGTTGGTGCATTTGCACTATTTTCATGTCAGATTCTCAACATTGGCATTTTACCACACCTTCTTGCGAATTGTGCAGCTGTCATTTTTCACATGCTGGCCGAAATGTGTTTTCGCACTTCTGGTGCAGAATAGTGCGGTTGCTGTGTGAAATCAGTGTTCGGGACACATTACAAAAATGGCAGTGATACTGTTCATGAACAGAGGACCTAAAATGCCTGTGTTGAAAATTTGGTGACAATGCTCCATAAAATGACTGTTTTACGAGGTGCATAGCAACTGCGCAACGCACGCTTGTAACAACACATTCGCAATAATCAGTAAGGGATGCTTTACTAAACCCCTCGGGCTTTGCCCTTGGGGTTTGCGTAGCATCCCACACCTCAGGTGTGTGTAAAATTCTCATTACACACGCCATCCCATGCATTATTCTATATGTAATATGCTTTGAAATAAGGGCATGCTCCACACAATGCTTGCAGCTGCTCCATTCTTGCAAAGGGGATGGACTGCTGCAGAGGCCCCCCATGCATAGGATGTGCACCTTTGGGGCACCCCACACCATCCAGAGCCATTGTTGTATGCTTACTCCATGCCCAAATCATGGTCGCAGGACCCATCTCTGTGGCAGGCTGGGGGCAGGCAAGGGGACAGACAACTGCATGATCCTGCACATTGCCAGGGAAGCAAGTGCAGCTGGCACAGAGGGCATCTACTTTGGGGCTGTCGTACCACCTATGTTCCCCCCTCTCTGACTGGTTGTCCAGTTCAAACCGGGGGAAGTACAGCCCATTCTCCACTGGCCCCCAGTCCTGGGTGAAGAGGTATGGGCTGGGGGTGTCACTGGCACTGGTCTGATATTATGGCACATTTCTGGCTTGTTTTGAAGGGGCAGTGGCAGCCTCTGGTGGACTGGCATGGGCTGCCATATCCTGTGGACCCCCAACCCTCATGTCACCCACTGGTCCTGCACAGTAAGGCCAGAAGACCCCAAGGCACACCACAACACTTGTCGGTGTCTGCAGGGTAGGGTGAGGTTAAATGGCATGAGCACTATGGCCGACGATCAAAAGATGCATCCCAGTGCCTGTCAGTCTCTGCAGGGTGGGGGTGGGGATGGCATCAGTTCAATACTTCACTGCCATTCCTATTATGCATCTCTCTAACTTCTGCTCTACTAATGCCAATGCCAGCAAGACAACATTCGGTGTTGACAAATGCTTGTTTACTATTGAGATAAGAAAATTGTGATTTATGATTATTTTTGGAGTGGGCTATATGGAACTCGAGGTTTCGTTTTGCATTCCTGATGGTCTTTTTTAATTCTTTAACAACAGTTTTGTATTGTCCCAATATGAGTTCTTTTGTGTCTGTAGTGCATTTTTTAAACAAGTGAATATTTTTTTTTTCCTGTTTCATTTTCCTATGAATATCATTATTTAACTGGGAAGGAATTTTGCCTTTGTTTCTATATTTTATCCAGGCTGGGATGTAAACTTTTCCTAGGTCTAATATGTTTTTTTTTAACAAATACCAAAGAGTCTTCAAGGGTAAGAGGTGATAAAATTGTTTCCCAAGGGTATTTTTTAGGCTATTTATTGCCCCAAAGTTAGCTTTGTGGTAGTTATACACCTGAGCATTCTGAGTTATTATGCTAGACTCATACTGTAGATCAAATACAGTGGTATGGTGGTCATTATTCCCTAGTGGGTTTGATATTGAAAGATTCAGGACTTTGTCCTCAACATTAGTGATCACAAGGTCCAAAATGTTGCACCCTCTAGTGGGTTCTTGAACAATTTGTTCAAGCCCTAGTTCATTTATTGTAGAAAAAAAGGTTTTTCGGCTGCTGTTATGCTGTTATTGTTAAGTCAATTAATGGATGGCATGTTAAAATCTCCCAGGATCAGAATGTCACCTTTGTTCATCATGTGGTCGATGTCCTGTATTAGTGTGTTAATATATTCTGAGTCAGACGATGGGGGGCTATAACATGTACCCAAAATTAGTTGTGGCTTTCTGTTGATGAAGCATATGGGTATTCATGTGAATGAATTGTGTTTTTGATATAAAGACATACACCACCCCCTTTTTTGTGAAGTCTATCTTTTTGGTATAATTTAAAGCCCAGTATGTCTTTCATCCAGGTTGAATCTGAATTCCACCATGTCTTCATTACTGAAATGACATCTATATTCAGTAAGTGAATTTTAATTTCAAGTTCAAAGATTTTTAATAGGTTTAAGGACCTTGTGTTAAGAGATAATATTTGGCAAACCTTAGATGTCAGGGGCTCATTTGCTTGAGTCTTGGGTGCCACCCCAAGCTCCCTCTTTGATGTTAGTTTAAACAACTGTTAATGTGTGAAATAATTCTCCTACCTAAGATAGAACTACCTCTCCTGCTCAAGTGGAGCCCATCCCAACAGAAGAGAGAAGGGTTGTCTACAAAGTGTTCCCAGTGCGTGAGGCATTTTATTTCCTGTGACAAGCACCATTTCCTCAGTCACTCATTGTAGGCTTTAATTCAGTTAATGACATAATCAGTAGCTCTTGGTACTGGCAAAATCTCTGGGAAGCACACTTCATAGCCCATTTCGGTCAGTATGTTGTTAAGGCAGATGGTGTATAACTTCATTTGCCTTAGGTGGCATTTATTGATGTTGTTTGTACCAGCATGTATTATTATCAGAGGGTTTGCTCCAGAATGTTTCAATACATTTGGAGCCATCGATGTTATGTTGGATATACCTGCTCCCCTGAAATTGAAGCAAGTATGTTTACTTTTATCTGGGTTACACATCATCCTGTCAATGTGCTTGATAATAGAGTCCCCCAATACGAATACCTGCCTGGAAGAATTCACCTTGGTAGTTGTTGCTATTACAGGGTTAAGTAAAGTAGTTTCTAGGGGGATTGGGATTTTCTTGTTGGGTTTTACCTGTATCTGAGTGAATTTAGGTACAGAGGTAGAGCTTTTGTTTCCTTGTGGTCATAAAAGGTGGGGGGACCTGATATCTTCTTCTGGTGATAAGACTTCAAACTTGTTATGTGTCTGCACCACTGGGGCACTACTGAACACTTGGCCACCTCTACGCTTAGTTTTACCTTTGGGGACCTGTGACTATGTTTCCTCCTCTAGGTTGGGCATAGGAGCTAATACTGGAGTGGCTGCTGAATTTGTTAATTCTAATACTGTATTAATGCCACTACTGGGATGGTAGAGAGAAGCCATTTTGTCAATATATGACTCTAATAAGTGAATGTCTGGGTCAGAGGGGCTTTAATATGCAAATTGTTTAATTTGTCATGTAATACCCTGAGCCACAGACATCTATCACATAAAAAATTCTCAATTTGTGGCCCAAAGGCGTAGTTTGGCAACTATCGCACAGATTTTCATGGGTCCCCATATTGTGTTATGTTTTGGTTAATGTACTCGTGGCTACCATAAGCCCTTTCTAGTATCTAAAGTATGTACTATTGTAGAGAACAATATGTACACAGTTGTAAGTTTTCTGACCTACCTCCCTGCCAACCCAGCTTTCTCTGTGCGTGTCTCTGTGTACGAATACGTGCACTCTCTCCACTCATGCTCGCTCCGCTCGCTGGAGCTGTTCCTTATAAGGAGAGGGGCAACAGAAAGTACTGTGTCACTTCCTGCTGGCCACTCGCCCCAACACAAGACTTTTAAAGTTTTAAAACACTTTATTACAAGTACAATACAGTTGTCACCTCATGCGGTGGTCTTATTTTGCTGTTTCTGCACTTCTCTTGCAAAAAAGCCGACTAGCAGCGAAGGTGCTGTAATGGGGTGTGGCTGAGTCCTCCACCTTCCCACACTGCTTTTGGGCAAGCAGCTAAGCACTTTCTGAGACAGAAGGTCTCACTTGTCACCGAGGCAACCTGAGCCTAAACACAAGCCTCTCTCCAGAGGCACGTACTGTACCAATTAAATGTTTAGAATGCTGCAAGGATAAAAGAATGAGCCAGAGGCAAGCAAATAAGGAATATAGTGCAGACTCTTGTGCACTCCATATATCTGCACCTCCACTTGCTGGAGCTGTGCCTTATAAGGAGAGGGGCAACAGAAAGTAGTGTGTCACTTCCTGCCAACCACTCGCCCCAACACAAGACTTTTAAAGTTTTAAAACACTTTATTATAAGTGGACAGTGAAGAAGCAGTGAGAATCGTACACAATTCTTTGAAAAAGCTAGAACAATGGTGTAGTATCTGGCAGCTGAAATGTAATGCCAAGAAATGTAAAGTGATACATCTAGGCAGGAATAATTCTAGAACAACCTATTGGCTAAACAGGGTTAAACTCAGTGACTCAAAAGAAGAAAGGGAACTAGGAGTTATTATTAGCAACACCATTAAACAAACCAGCCAATGCATTGCAGCATATAGTAGGACCAACAAAATGCTGGGATGTATAGGGAAAGGATTTGACAGCAGGAACAGGGAGGTGATTATTCCACTGTACAGATCTATGGTGAGACCTCATTTGGAATACAGCATACAGTTTTGGAGACCACACCTTAAGAAGGACAAGGACAGGATAGAGACCATTCAGAGAAGGGCAACCAAAATGATACATGGGTTTCAGGGGCTGCTGTACGAAGGGTGGTTGGAGGTGTTAAACATGTACTCTCTTGAATTTAGGAGAGACAAGGGAGATATGATAGAAACCTTTAAGTACATGAGGGGTTTAAATTCAGTACCATATGCTGAACTATTCACCAAGGCTCCCAACTCAAATACAAGGGGGCATGGATGGAAAATGAGGGGTGGGAGTTTCAGGAGGGATCTTAGGAAGCACTATTTATCAGAAAGGATTTTACAGCCATGGAATAAGCTACCTGTGGAAGTTGTAGGATCTAGGACTGTATCAGCATTCAAAACGGGTTGGGATAAGGAGTACGCTAGAATCAAATCTGCAAGAAAATCTACTAGCTAGGACCCAGAATCTCCTAGGATCTCAGGATCTCTAGAGCAGACTTGATGGACCTTTGGTCTCCTTCTGCCATCACCTTTCTATGTTTCTGTGTTTCTATTCCCAAGGGCTCCCCCCCCCAACAGGGTTGGCAGGATTCCCTAACCCTCACGGTGATCAGGATCAAGCTTTGGCAGGCATGCCCAGCTGGTCAGGTGCAGACCTTTAATGACTCTGCAGCATCCTGCCACTAGGTTTTGCCATTTTCAGTGCCCTAAGAGGTGTGTCATTCAATGACATTAGGATCAGGAGGCACGCCCCCCAGTCCCATGTGATATGTGTTGACATCTGCCATGTAACCCCTGATGCTTGGGCCCAGGCTGTCTTCCACCAACTCTGCCCACACTCCCCCCAGATGAGGAGAGCAGTCCTTCAAACACTTAATGCTGCCCCCCCAGTTTATCTCTCTCTGATGCCCCAAACTCATTTCTCAACCCAGGTTGTCAGTGTTGCAATTAGTAATGATGGAATTGTACTGGTGGGTTGGTTGTTTTTTTGCCTTATTTAAGAGAAAAATGTTCTCCCTCATTTTATTTAGTCTAACTTTCCTAAGAAAATGTAATTTCCTTTTTTCCTTCTTACAGTGTACATTGTTTAGGGTATTGGAGATTTACTGAGCATTATTTGTGACTATAAATTCAGAGCTAAGACTATTTAAACTTTCAAATGCTGAAAGTGATTCTTCAACACTTCCAGTTTCCAATATAATATCCTTGTAATAAGTGAATTGTGATGAAGTTATTACTGTAAATATAAGGTCTTCCAAGTTGCTAGCCAGCCATTTTATTCTTTTCTCATTAATTAGTTTTAAGTTACTTTGTTTTAAGTATTGATCTCTTGGGTCTTCAGTTATATTTTACAAACATACAAATGTTGGCAGCAAAATAAGGCCTGGTGGTCTATCGAGTCTGCTCATATTGCAAAGTTCCAAGTGGCAGCTAAGGACTCTGCCCCCCTCCCATCCCCAACTGAAAACCCCTCTTTCACGGCCATTTCCCTGTTGGGTCTGACCTTACCTTTTATATTGTCTCAACCCATTTGAAGCCTCCCACTGTTTCCAGTGACACCATTTCATCAGGGAGCATTTCCACCCTGTCGCTACACTCTCCATGAAAAAATGCCTCCTGGATGCCATCTGGCCCCCCCCTCCAGCTTAAGGAATGTCCCCTATTGTTTTTATTTCCACTAAGCCTGAAGAGGTTCTCTTTCCCCATCTCGTTAATGCCATTCAAATATTTGAATGTCTCAGTCAAGTCCCCCCTTCCTTCCTCTCCTCCAGGGAGTACATATTCAGGGCATCCAGCCTCTCCTTATATGTCCTGCCCTGGTGACCTGTAACCATCTTTTTCATCATCCTCTGGACTGCATCCAGTAGGTTAAAGTCCTTCTTCAAGTAGAGGCACCAGTACTGTATACTGTACAGCAGGTGCAACTATACTAGTGACCTCTACAAATGCAGCACAACCTCCTCCCTCCTGTTGTTGATCCCCCTGGCAATGCAGCCTAGTATTCTGTTGGCCTTTGCCACAGAGTTCCTACATTGTGAGGAGTGGTTCCTGTCATTAGTGCCTGCCCCCAGCAATGATGTCATGAAAGAATGGACTAGTGATGGCAGATCACCTGGGGGTATCAGGTGTTTAATCCTGGTGATGTTTCTAAGATGGTAAAAAGCACTCTGGACCATGACTGACACCTGATATTCAAGTGTTAGACCGCAGTCTAGTACAACACCAAGATTCCTCACTCTGACTGAGGTGAGCAACTGGGAGACCCCAGCCTAAGCCTGGAGACTCAACCAGGTTGCCCACCAACCCTTGGGTGACCAGGTTCCACCTCCAGTATGTCAGTCTTATCTGGATTTAACTTCAACCAGTTGGCCCTCATCCAGTCTTGGATTTCAGCAAGGCAGTGACTGAACACCAAGACCGCATCTTGCTGTTCATGCACAAAAGACAGGTATAGTTGAGTATCATCAGCATAGCCATGAAAACTCAGCCCATACCATCTTACAATGTCCCACAACAGAGTGCAGCAGATGCACTCTGGTGTGGTGTACCCAGGGGTCAATTCTAGCTCCCATGTTGTTCACTGGAAAAATGTTTCCACTTGGGAAAATCATTAGACGCTATGGCTTTGGTTTTCATTATTATGCTGATGATACCAGCTGCATGTGTCTTGCACTGCTGATGATGGTGCAGTTGTTTTGGAATTGAGCAAGTGCCTTGGGGAAAACCAAGACTGGATGGTGGCCAGTTGGCTTACATTAAACCCATGGAAGACAGAGGTGTTATTGATGAAGCTGAGTCGGTGGGTTCAACAGCAATGAGTAGTAGTACCATCCTACCTTCCTTGGATGATGTGACACTAGGAGCTGCAGATAGGGTAAGGAATCAGGTGGTCATTGTAGATTTCAAGCTGATATTAGAATATCAGGAGTTGGCTGTTGTCCGCAGTGGCTTTTATCATCTGAAAAACACCCTCTGGTTCAAGCTGTATCTTGAGCTCACTGACCTAGCAACACTGGTGCACACCTTAGTCACATCAAGGTTGGATTACTGTTACGTGCTTCAGCTTGGGTTATCTGCAAGATTTCTGTGTCAGTTGCAGCTACTGTAGTTTAGAATGCTGCAGCCCGACTGGTTGCTGGTACTTCTCAACTCAAGCATATCACATTAGGTAGAACACTGAGACGTATTCTGGGGACCTGGGTTTAATTCCCAGTAGGTCGCATTATTTCTTTCTCACTGCAATTTGTGTGTTATTAACACACTCTTTTTCCAAAGATCTAAATTTATCACTCTGACTTTTCTGATTTTCTAGTAGGATTTTAACAAAATTAAGGAGATCTACTGCCAACCCTGGAGGCTGACAGTGCTTATTATTATCCTAAATATTTTCAATCCAGTTCGTTGAACTAGAGAAATGGTTACTACCTTCTCCCTATCATTGTTATCCTGACAATGTACATAAATGTTATGAGCTTCTGTTGGATCAGAATTTAATATACATTTTAAATTTCAACAAGTTCTATTTGAGGGAACAGTTTTATCGAGATTCAACCTTCTGATGGTAAGACAGGTATCCTGATCTTTCTTATTTTGAATTGGCTAACAGTGAAATTCTTCAATTTGTGCAAGATAAAAATATGTGTGCTTCCTAACATTATTGTAAGAATGTGAACAAAGTAGCTTGCAATGCTTCCATAAATGGCTTATGTTAATTATAATTATTATTCTAAATGAAAATAAAATGCACTATTTATTTTGTTTCAATGAGCTTACGCAATTTAGTGTAGTGTTATGCTTGTGCAACTTGTTGATAACTCTTTGTGGCCATTTGGCTCTCTATTCCATGAGGAATGCCATCCTGTAAGGGTTTGAAGGCAAGTAACCCTCAAGGAGGGTTCCACCCCTAGAGGTGCTGAGGGAAGGATTTTCTTAGGCTAAAGGTACCCTAGGAAGGAGCCCTGAGGAGAGAGGTGAGCCACTGGAGGGAGAAGAGGAGGGGAGGATGGTGGGGCCAAAAAGAAATGCTTCTGAGTGAAGCTGGAAGGACTGTTTTATAAAGCTCAGGCAGGGGGCATGGCTGGTTGCTCCAGCCCATTAAGCCCCAGGTGAAGCCTTTCGATTCAATGAGATTATGCAACATAGTATAGTGTTATGCTTGTGCAACTTGGGCATAACCCTTTGTGGCTGTTCACCTTTCTATTACATGGAGAATACCACCCTGTAGGGGTACAAAGATGAGGAACCCTCAAGGAGGATTCCACTCCTAGAGGTGCTGCAGGAAGGATTCCCTGAGGCTAAAGGTACCTTAGGAAGGACCCCAAAAAAGATTGTAGAGCAGCAAGCAATACTTAAAAATGCTGAGGAGCATGATTGACAACAACCAGTGGGTTAATGTCCACTGGGGATCAGCAGAAATGGTCATGGACTGAGAGCTGATAGGCATGGAAACTGAGCTGAAGGGCATGAACAGGAATAAAAAGTTGAGCATAAGGAGAGGGAATGACAAAGGAGAGCCAACATCCAACTCCATCCAACAGCAGAAACCTACCTAAGTAACCAAAGGAATATACTACAATATGAACTAAGTAGCTATTACGATCTTCAGCATGGAGGAGAGGAAAAATACCTTATGAAGAGGAAACCTCTGGGGATCCAAGGCATAGGCTGCCTTCTCACCAGGCTTAGGATTAATTTAGGACACTGCTAGACACATGGGCATCATATCCCAGTGCTAGTACATGCATATGCACCATATCTCAGAGTTGTTACACACCCTCACTGTATCCTGGTATGGGTAGCATGCATATGAGCATACACACACACACACACGCACACAGGCATCATATCCTGCTATAGCTACACATGCACGCAGACACTGTATCCTGGTATGGGTAGCATGCATATGAGCATACACACACACACGCACACAGGCATCATATCCTGCTATAGCTACACATGCACGCAGACACTGTATCCTGGTATGGCTACAGACACAGACATACACACACACACACACACACACACACACACACACACACACACATGCCCTATCCCAGTATGACTATTTTTCAAACTTTTTCTACCTGCAGCATCCACCTACCATTTCAGCATGACCGTGCCTATGTTTCATCGATACCAATGGTATGCAACTTACCAATCAGCAGAACCATTGCCTAGCAGTGCCCAAGATCCCTACCTATAGCAACTGCCTACAATTTCAGCAGGGCACCAGTCTGCCTACGTTTCTGTGGCACCACATAGCTTACCTACAGCATCCCTGTAACAGTTGAAGTAATAATAAATGGAGTTAGTGAGACCTTCAAGAAGGTCTGCAGGTAACTGAGCAGAAATGTTTGTAATTTGTGCCCTCCCAAAGGTCTACAGCAGGAAAGGAAAGCTTGAATGTTGATACCTATACATACGTATGTCACTAGCATGGGCTGAATGAGGAATGCATGCCAAACATTTCCATATGGGAAGTTAATGGTGGTTGCTGATGCATTGCAGCACAGTTTTCTGAGCAGCATAAACAATTTTAACTGTTAAGGACCAGGTGTAGATGCTGAGTGGAGTCAGGCACTGGCAGTAGAGCAACAATACAACTGCAAAAAAGCAAGCACAGAGGATTGAAAAGATGGGAGTTGTAACCGCTGAGTGGAACCAAGCACTGAGTGGAGCCAGATGAAAACAATTAAGGATGAATATGCACAGGGAGACCACTACAGGCAGGGAAAACAGCAAGTGGGAGCTGAAAAGCACACAGATAACAACTGCAGGTAAATTGAAGGATTGCTAAAAGTATGATAACGTAAATGGGGGCTTGAATAGTGCATTGTACCTGAATAGCACAATGTAAGCAATGGGGAGCAGAAGGACACTAGTAAAACTAGTATGCAGTACTTCAGAGCAATTTTGATGGACTCCAGGCTTTTTTCACAATTTCCAAATTGAAACTTAATATCACCAAGGCCAAATCTATGTTATTTGGACCTGCTGTTAAACTGAAGACAAGTGAAAAGTTATTGGTACTGAATAATAGTGGAACTGCTTGGGAGTGTGTTGAAACATATAGATACTTGGATTTTTGGCTGGAACAATCAGGTTCAGGGAATAAACATGTTGATAAATTAATTTCTCAAATTAGTAAGAGGGTGGGATTACTGTATAAGAACCAGTATTGTTTGGATTTGGAAATTTTTAAAATGATAGTTCAGGTACAGATTCTATCACTGATTGATTATGCTGATGTTCTGTATGATAATGCCTCTATGGGCTAGTTATATAAATTGGATGTATTATATAATTGATTAGCCAGATTAATTTTGAAATGTCCAAAGAATGTGTATCATTGTGAACTATTTTTGAAACTGGGTTGGATTTTTCTAACTAATAGGAGGGAACTAGATAAATGTATTTTTGCTTATAAGAGTGGATTGGGTCTCATTCCTAATTTTTTAAGTAACAGGTTGTCTTTTAGAAAAATCGATCTTTCTTTGAGAAGTTTTAATTTGCATGAATTATTGCTACCATGTACCAAAACTAAAAGATCTACTGTATGTATTTTTTTATCCAGTTCATTGCCATTTACTGGAATAAACTTCCATCTGAATTTAGAAAGTTACAAACAAAACCTTTTTCAGTTTCAGTATTGAAACATTATTTAGTATCTTCTCAAATTAAGTGTATTTTTATTATGTAAATTGATATGCTATTGTATGTTTTGTATGGCTATATGTAATTGTATTTATAAAGGTCAACATTGTGAAAGAGCTTATGCCCAATGGTCATAACCTTAAATAAACAAACAAAAAACTAGAATCCCCCCCAAAGCAAAACAGAAGAATCCAAGCACAGGCGAACAGGAGAGCAGACACAAATGACAGAGAAAAGCACAAGCAGCAGCTTGAGGCAAAAGCAAAATACTGATCTAGAAAGGTAGGAGGAACACAAATCAGCAGAAGGTCCAGCACAAACCAAGCAGAAAATCCAAAGGTACCAAAGGAGGGAGACAAATGCTGAAAATAGGGAGTGGGGGACACAGCCTCCAGCAGGAGGAAGTCAGAGTCCAACAGAGCCTCTGGGTGCAAAGAAAAAATGATTCTGAGTGAAGCTGGAAGGACTGTCTTATAAAGTTCATGCTGGGGGGTGTGGCTGGTTGCTCTTGCCCATCGAACCACAGGTGAAGCCTTTCAAATAACAGATTGATTTAATTTACTCCATAGAAGAGAGAGAGAGAGAGTAGGAGAGATTAACATGCGACTAGAGATGTGCAAAAGGGCAAACATCACTTGGTGACAATTTGTGAAGTTTGCCAAATTTGCAAAGTTCAAAGTGCCAACTTTGCAAAGTTTTCAAGTGAAGTCTTGCGAATTCACTGTCAGCATTACAATTTCACAAAGGCTTCATCTTACTTCACTTGAAAAATGCCACCCACTTCCCCAGGAAAACTCATTGTGAAGTGATGAACTGGGCAATTTGCAAAGTTTTTCGTGAAGGTGAATGGCACAATTTCACTGGAACTTCCCTGGTGAAGTAAAAGTTTGCAACATCTCTATATGTAACACATCCTTAAACACTTCAGCTAAGATTAATAACATTAAAGATGTCTCTGATTCTATTTGGTTGAGATTCAGAACCAGGATTATGATTAAGATGGCCTGCAAAAAAAAGTCGGAATTATGCCACTAAAGATGAAATTCTTGGACCAGCACAAGATGAACACAAATGTGCTTCACAGTCCTACACAACTCTGAATCAGACGATAACCTTTCGGAATGTACCCCCCTTCCCTGAAGAGCTGGGAGTCCACTTTTGTATTATGGGTGGACTTGTGACATGAAGGTCATTGATAAAGCTGATGTGTGCTTGTTTCACCACTATTAAACCAGAGATGTAAAATCTGTGTAAGTGAGGGTTCTATTATGCTCAAACTATTCTAATAGCTGAATCTAGAGGTTTATCTAGTGCTTAATAACAGGGAGAGTAATCAGAGTTAGTTGCCACACTTACAGGAAGCTATTCTGTCTGCACCCAGATCTCAAACAATGGAATGTGACCATTTATTTTTTTGCAAAAACCATGTGCATTTATTTCCGGCAGTACTGAATATAACCAAACCGCACACATTCCTTTTTTTAGGTTTTGTTGTAAAATTTTTAACAAAATATGCCCCTAGACGGCAATGATTTACCTTAGTTTTCTAATATTCTTCATTCCACTTATTTATTAAAAGCATTCTTTATAGTCCTTTGATTTGATGAAATGTTTGTTATGAGTCATGGCTTTTTTTAGTCTCCTAGGAGACCAATGTGGTTAAATTGAATGGCCCTCACTAATGCAACCAGCTCTGAGGATGGAGTCACCTGACTCTGAAATGACAGCACATTCTCAGTCACACAAGTAAGGTTAACACCCATGGCCAGTTACCAACAGCTGCATATGAGAGCTACCCCTATCATCGAGAGTCAAAGAAGAGAACATGTATAAAGAGTAACGAGGTGCTCTGGAGACCTAGAAACTTGAGTGTAATACCTACTCCTATCATAGAAGGAATTTCTGCAAGGTTCCACAAAAATGTGTGCCTTTAGACAAAGGAAAAGAGAGGACAAGTTTGGTGTTGGACATTGTAAGATATCAGTGAATGGGAATAAAACGGGAACAACACTGACCCTGAAATCCATAAGGATTGGGCAATTAAGCCACAAAAACAATGAGAGGATAAAGTGACTTTACAACATTTCTTTCCTTTTTTCCAAACTCTTAAATGAACTGGTTGCCTGTTTGAATATCAGTGAACATCTGTGAGAAAACTGAAGTTTTACAACAAAAACTAAAAAAGAAATGTGTTCGGTTTGTTTATATTCAATACTGCCAGAAATAAATGCACGTGGTCTTTCCAGGAAAAATGGTCAGATTCCATTGTTTGATATTTGGGTGCTGATACAATGGCTACATATAAGAGTGGCCACTAACTCCACCAGAGATGTGTTTGTTGGCAAACTGGCATTTTGTCTGACTTAGAAATAGAAGCACTCAGCATCAGCTCAGAAAGTGTGAACCTGAGAATGTGAACAAAGTAGTTTGTAGTGGTTTCATAAATAATTTATGAATTATAATTCTTATTCTTGTGAATATAAATTAATATGTATTAAAGAGCAACTGATGCCATTAGGACAGCTTTAACAAAATGTAATATTTAGACACAGTTCAGTTTGTATTTCACATTAGTTTAGTCTCCCTTTAGAGACCTATGGGAGATGTTGGGCTCTAGGGATTGCCTGAACAGGAGGTGCAGATGGGCCATTTGTTTTAAATCTGATCTCAGCCTCATGGTGCTACCTATGGGTCCCATAGAATCTTTTGAATGTGTTGCTACATGGGGAGGTCCTGGCACGGGTTACATGATCCTCCTGCTCTATCACCCCCCAGGTAGGGAGGGCGAATTTTTGAGGAGATCGGGGAGCTCGTTGCTGGCCTGGTGTTGGAGTCCCCTAGATGGTTAATTCTTGGGAACTTCAATGCCTGAGTAGATGACAGGCTTTCCATATTTGGTAGTGCTCTCCTTAGGAGCATGGAGGCACTGGGCTTGACACAAAATGTTACTTCAGTGGCCCACTCGCTCGGCCACACATTGGACTTGATGTTTTCATTAGGTCTTGAGACTACTGACCTTGGAGTTTATCTAGTAATTTGGGTGGATCATAGCACCATGAGGTTCAGGTTCGGGGACCCCTTGAAGCCCTTGCCTCTGTGGAAATGGTTGAGTACCACCCTTTATGGGGTTTGTCTCCATTAGGGTTATTGGTGGTGCTGGATCTATTGACTGTGGAGGCTGCAAGTGCGATTGGAACAGAGGAGGTAGTGGTGGCCTATAATGGGGCTGTCACCACTGCCTTTGATTCAATCACACCCATTCATTTCTGATCCTTATCTACTCATCAGAGATCTCCCTGGTTTGATGGGGAACTTAGGGAGTTAAAGATTAATGGTTGGAACTTAGAGAGACATTGGAGGGGCCCTGGCCTGATGGAGGACAAATTGGCACTGACATCCCATTATAAAGATTGTCAGGGGGTAATCTCCTGTAAGAAGGCAGAATTTTTGTCAAGGGAGATTGCTGCAGCCAGGAACAGACTGGCTCAGCTCTTCTGCATGGTGGATGGGCTATTGCATCCTACCTGCCTCCGTGTGGGGGAGTGGGTTCAAGCACTGGTTGCAAGGAGTTCACTCTGTTTTTTGCCGATAAAGTGTCCTCTATCAGAGCTGAGATCTCCTCCAGCATCACTCAAAGGGATTGTGGGGTCCACTCTAAGGTGTGCCAAAGCACTCCTCCTGTCTGGGTTAAGTTTGATCCAGTTGGGGTGGAGGAGGTGGTGAAGATTGTCTTGAGACTGAAGCCAATACATTGTGATCTGGACCCAGATCTGACACAACTTTTGGTTGAATGTATGGACTTGTTTGGACCTGTTGTTGCCGAGACCGTCCGGAGTTTCTTGGGGAGTAGGGTCTTGCCACTGGCCTTGAAAGAGGCCTTGGTTAGACCCCTATTAAAGAAACCCTCTTTGGACCTGGACTGTTTCGTCAACTACAGGCTGGTCTCTAACCTCCCATTTTTAGGGAAGGTTGTAGAAAAAGTGGTGGCAAGTCAGCTTGAGGAGCTACTCACCTCATCCTCCACCTATGAGATTTTCTGGTCTGGGTTTAGGGCTGGGCATAACCCAGAGACCACCCTGGTGAAGGTGCTTAATGATCTCCTAATGGTGAGAGGCAGGAGAGACCATTCCATCTTGGTCCTCTTGGATCTCTCAGTGGCATTTGACACTGAGGACCATGAGGTGCTGCTTGACCAACTGCAGTTCTGGTGTGGCCTGTCTGGTAGGGTCATCAAATGACTCAGGTCATACCTGACAGGTAGAGTGCAGAGAATGGTGATGAGGTTGGCCTCATCTAGCCCAAAGCCTGTAACCTGTGGTGTTCTGCAGGGGTTGGTCTTGTCACCCTTTTTGTTCACAGTGTATATGCTGCCATTGGGAGACATTATCAGGTGATATGGGTTGGTTTTCACTGATATGCAGATGATTCCCAGCTATATTTGTCCTGTGCACCAAGTAACCAGACTGCAGACTCTGTACTCAGTGTCAGTGGCTCAGTAGGTAGCACACTTGCCTCTGAGGCTGGGAGATCAGAGGGCTATGGGTTCAGTTCCCACATCCGGCGCTTGAGTTAATATCCCAGTACTGACACTGTAGTGCAGCATGAGAGGGGTGCTGCACTTCTGAGGTGCCGTCTTTCAGATGAGATGTTAAACTGAGGTCCCATCTGCCTGTTCTGGTGGTAGTTCAGGTGGATGTTAAAGATCCCATGGCACTTCTCGAAAAGAGTAAGGGAATTTCCCTGGTGTCCTGGCCAAATTTCCCTCTTTCACTAAAAATATACCACCAACAGCTCAATCTGGTTCAAGGTCAGTTGGCATTCATCTGTATCCCCCTTCCCCGGGTCGTGCCTGAAAATAGGCAGGATTTGTCTAGTGCACTTACCTGGTCAACAAAAACTAAATAATAAATAAATAAATTTAACAGCTGCCTGTCTGAGATCCATAACTGGTTGGGACTCAATCCAGACAAGATGGAGGTGCTGGTGGTGGATCTGGGTCATCGTGGGGGGGGATGGGGATCTGTGGAAACCCCTGGTCTTGTACTGGGGAGGTGCCACTGACCCCATCCAAAATTTGTAAAGAATCTGAGTGTGATCCTCAACAGCAGCTTGACATTTGATACCCAGGTGTCGGCCATTGTTAAGAGTGGATTTTATCATTTGAGGAACATTGCCAGGATTCAGAATCTGTTACCCCCTGAGGACCTAGCCTCACTAGCACAAGTTTTCATAATGACTTGACTGGATTACTGCAATGCCCTGTACCTAGGGCTATCTGGAGGTAACCTCTGCTGACTGCAGCTGATGTAGAATGCAGCGGCAAGATTATTGATGGGTGCTTGTAGGTATGATCATATTATGCCTGTCCTCTGTGAACTGCACTGGCTCCCGGTTAGGTGGAGGATTGCCTTCAAGGTTGGATTACTGACCTATAAAGCCCTACATGAAGGGGGACCAGTCTACCTGCAAGATCTCCTTGTGCTTCACTGTCTGTCCCGGACTCTCCATTCCACCAAGGGTTGTCTCCTTAGTGTTCCTAGGGCTAGGTTGTGTCACTTTGGTGATAGAGCATTTTGGGTGGCCGCATCTACTCTATGGGACTTATTACCTAAACAGCTGTGGGAGGCACCCTTGGTGGATACCTTCAAAAGACTAAAAACATATTTATTTAGCCAGGCTTTTAATTTGTAGATAGTATGAATTAGATTTTAATTGATTGGATAGATAATTTTATATATATTATGTTGTTTGGATATTGCTGCTTGTTCCAATTTTGTACTTTATGAATATCTTAACATTGTTGTATTGTATTTTAATTGTGAAGTGCTCCGAGTCTCTGGAAAAGGGCGCTATAGAAATAAAGTATCCATCCATCTATCTATCTATCTATCTATCTATCTATCTATCTCTGCATTTCTCCTCCCCATTATTTATTATTGAGGCCATTTGCATGAAAATGGGATCTTTGCTCTTGAAGAGTTTATCTCTTCCTGTTGCTTTCTCCCTACCTGACTGGCTGATGATCCTGGGGAGCTCCTAGACTCCTGGGACTGGCTATTTGTTTGGCTTGTTCCAGGTGTTGTGGTAGAGCAGTGGTAAATTTTTGGTAGGGGTCCTCTAATTTGCGAAGTTCAGTAGGCCTAAAAAGACTATAATCCTTATTTGTTGGATTTTTCTTTGTGGACCCTTCCTAGCCCGAGTCATTTGGATTTATTACACTTGCTGGATTACTGGATTTTATCGATTGGATTTATACTGAACTGGATTTACTCAGTGTTCTCCCCTTCATTTGGATGACTTCTCTCCTGGACTTTTTTTAGTTTACCTGCTTTGTGGTCTCCAGGTGGTGAGAGGACCAGGGTGTCCACATTTTATTTTTATTTATTTTCTTTATTTATTGTTATGTCTATGTTCATTTTAGTTTGTATTTGATTAATTCACTTATTCTGGGCAGTGAGAGTGCCTGGAACTCCCCTTTTCCTTGGCTGTGATAGGGCGAGGGGGTGGATTTATACCTGTGTTTGTGTTTTTATATCCTCTGAGAGGGGATTGTAATATTATTCTACCTGGGTTTGAATTCATCCACATAGTGGGAGTAGGGTAGTATTTTATGTCTATTTTAGTTGGTGGGGATTGTTGTTTAATTTTATTATTGTTTTTTGGGGTTTAGGAATTTGTAATTCTTAATTGCAGTTTTGCTTTGAATGAATTTAAGAAACTGGTGTTTTATGTTTTCTCCTTTGTTTTTTGTAATTAACTGGTGGAATGTGCTTGCTTGCCCCCACTGTCCTGTGCTATTCAGCCTCCGCCTTCCGCACCCTCTGCCCGTTCTCTTCCCCCCCGCCTGTTCTTATCTATCAGTGCTGTCGAGCGCTAGGGATTGCTCACAGGAGAGGGGGACAGGGGTGGGCGGTGGGGCTGCGGACGGCGGAGTTCATATGAGTGGCGCTCTCCCATCAGGGTGGTTAGGTCCAGAAGATACCCTGGGGTGAAATGGCACCTGGAACATGGTGATTCTGTTCTGGACCCCATACCCAAGGGCACCTCTTTTATGTGAGGGCAAGTAGTTGGGACAGCTCACCAACATCATCCAACTCGGGCACTGTTATGCAACGCCAGATCTATTCTGAACAAAACTACTCTTATTGCAGATTTTGTTGGAACAGTAGATCTGGTTTGCATTACTGAGACCTGGTTAGATGGGAATGCTGCCCCTATTTTGGAGGCAGCTATTCCCTCCGGGTACTCGATTATACATTGCCCTAGATTGGACCACAGGGGGTGGGGTTGCAGTCTGTTTCAAGACTGAATTGGGCCTAACTGGTGTACCAGTTGAGGAGGCCACATCATTTGAGTGTACTGTGGTAACTGGTGTGGGGTGCAGGATAGCACTCACCTACCATCCACCAGGTGATGAGAAGCTGTTCTTGCAGGAAGTAGCAGACTTCGTCACCGACATGGCGTTGGAGTCGCCTAGACTGATGGTTCTGGGTGACTTCAATGCCTGGGTTGACGACGAATCCTCGCTTTTTGGACAACACTTCCTCCAGGTGATGACATCACTGGGCTTCACACAGGTTGTTTCCTCAGTAACTCACAATGGTGGTCACCCTCTTGATTTGGTCTTCTTCCTGGGGATTGAGGCCTCCGACTTGGTGGTGGAACCTGTCGGTTGGTCCAATCACTACACCGTTGGGTTCACTTTCTCTGCCCCCCTGGGTAGGTCAGCCCCTGTGGAGATGGTCAGTTATCGCCCTTTGCGGGATGTGGTCCCTGAAGACCTGGTGGCGATGATTGACCTCTTGATAGTTGGCGAGACCAGCACAGATCCTGAGCTGTTAGTCACGGCCTATAATAAGACCATTTCTTCAGCTCTTGACTTGATTGTTCCTGTTCGGGTTTGCCCCATTCTGCTTTGCCCTGGGGCCCCATGGTTTGATGGGACTCTGAGGGAATTGCGTAGGTTGGGGCAAAGGTGAGAGCGTCACTGGCGGAGGTCTGCTTGGATGCTAACCACCTTATTTTGTTAGAGCATTACAAACTCTATCAAACAGAAATTTCCAGTAAGAAGGCAGAATTCCTGTCCAGGGAAATTGCTGTTGCATGGAACCGACTGGCTCAGCTCTTCCGAACTGTGGACAGGCTTTGCAACCCAGCCTGTCTGCAGTTCCTTCAAGCTTTTTCACAAATTAAGTGTGATGAGATTGTTCGTTTCTTTGTGAATAAGGTGGCCGACATCAGGCAGGAGTGCCATTAGCTTCGCTCTACGGGGGATGCTGATGGTCGGTGCTTGGCCACAGAGCCCAGAGTTTCCTGGTGTACCTTTGATCTGCCAGAGTTTGTTGACATTATGAGGTTCATCCAGGGGATGCATCCCACATACTGTAGTTTTGATCTGGGCCCTACTTCCCTGATTTTGGGTTGTAGTGATATCATCGGCCAGGTCTTAGCTTGGATTGTCTGGTGCTCTTTAGAATCGGGTGAGTTCCCTAGCTCCCTGAAGGATGCTGTGGTGACACCCCTCCTGACGAAAGCTTCTTTGGCCCCGGAGAACCTAGCGAACTATAGACCTATCTCTAACCTTCCTTTTGTGGGAAAGGTTATTGAGAAAGGTGTGGCAGCTCAACTGGAGAACCATTTAACCATCCATAATTTATATGAACCTCTCCAATCGGGTTTTCGTAAGAGGCATAGTACTGAGACTGCTCTGGTTTGGGTGCTCGGTGATCTCCTGATGGCGAGAGATCAGAGAAACCACTCCATCTTGGTACTCCTTGATTTGTCATCAGCTTTTGACACTGTGGATCATGGGGTTCTGCTCGAGCGCCTGAGGTTCATCTGTGGGCTGTCGGGGACAGTTCTCAGATGGTTTACATCTTTTCTCGCCAGTAGAACTCAGAGAGTTGTCTCGGGAATATTTTCTTCAGAGTCTTTCTCTCTGCCTTGTGGGGTACCCCGGGGCTCAGTGCTGTCTTCCATGTTATTTGCAGTGTATATGTTGCCCCTCGGAGACATTGTAAGATGGTATGGGCTGAGGTTTCACTGCTATGCTGATGATACCCAGCTCTACCTGTCTTTTGCCCCCGACCAGGTTAGTGCTATCTCAGTACTGAACAGCTGCCTTGTAGACATAAAGATTGGATGCATTCTAGCGGTTTAAAGTTGAACGCAGGAAAGACTGAGGTTCAGGTGGTGTACCCGGGTCATAGGACAGAGGGGTCGAGGACTGATCTCCCCTCTGGTTTAGTCCTGGGGGGGCTCAGATTCTCACCTCTGAGTGGGTGCGTGACCTGGGAGTGGTGCTTGATGATGGGCTGACCCTCCAGCATCAGGTGTCGGCAGTCGTCAAGCTGGCCTTTAACCATCTTAGGAACATTTCTAGGATCAAGCACCTTATTCCATCCAGCGACCTGCCTGTTTTAGTCCACGCCTTTGTGACATCGCGCCTTGATTACTGCAACTCCCATTACCTAGGGCTTCTTGGGGTTGATATCCGCCACTTGCAGCTAGTGCAGAATGCTGCAGCACGTTTATTGACTGAGGTATCTAGGAGAACTCATATTACCCTAGTGCTGCACGATCTGCACTGGCTGCCTGTTCAGTGATGGATCACCTTTATGTTAAGTTTATTAACTTACAAAGCCCTACACAGACAGGGTCCTGACTATCTGAAAGAGCTTCTGGTTCCCTACACCCCCTTGTGACAGCTCCGCTCGGCTGACAAGGGGTTGCTGGAGATTCCGAAGGTTAGCCTAAAGTCATCTGGTGCTCCTGCCTTTGGGTTTGTTGCCCCTACCCTCTAGAATTCTCTGCCCCATCAGTTACGGGAGTGCAGGACAGTGGGGTGCTTCAAGCAGGCACTGAAGACCTTTCTGTGAGGTAAAGCCTACCCTGAATTTCTTTGTTTTTATTGATATTTATTGTATTTTCTGATTTTTTGAATTGTGCAGCGCCTTGATTTTTGAAAGGAGCTATATTAAATAAAATGTATTATTATATTATTATATATATTATATTATTACCTATGGTCATAATGCTCTTTTAGTGACATCACAATTACTCCCATGGCAACAGACTGTGATGTCACAACAGAGGACTATGACATGAAGTAGGGAGTAAGCTAAAGAGGCAGATGAACTCTAAGGGATATACCGCATGTTTCCATGCAAATTTCTCAGTAATGAGTAATGAGGAGGAGAAATCTATCAAATACATATAGCATGCAAGCTAAATTGTACCTCAGTATTATGCTTTTCAAAGTTTTCTTTGAGACATCAGCAGCTCTTTAATGTTTTCATTGTTATATTCCCCCAAATTAGGAGCTGCCTTAGTTATAGTGCAGAGCTGTTGCTGTCACAGCAACAGCATACAACATCATCACAGAAAATGTGAAAAGATTGAATGTGAGAACATGAAAAAGCAGACTGTTTTTGAAGCATATTCTTGCTTAGATAGGATTTATTAATATTAGTACTTAATAATTGTGAATTTTACATTTATTTAATTACAAAAAATTGAAGCTGCCTCAGCTGGTGGATCAGTAATACAAGAGTCCCATTCAAAAGATGTTGACTGGCAGCGGTAACTTAATATGGTGGGAGAGGAGGTGAAGTGGCTTCTCAACTTCAGTTCAGTTCAGTTCAGTGGGATCCCTCGTGGACTATGGTCTGCCGATATATGGGTCCACCACAGATACGGCCCTCCGACATATAAAAACTGCACTCAACAAAGCCTGCAGACTCACCTTAAGTGCTCACCGACTAACTCACAACTGCGACCTATATTCTATGGCACACTGGCTAACGCTCAATGACCAGCTAAAATATCAATCCTGCCTCCTGGCCAAAAAGATCTGCCTTGGTCAGCTACTGCTGAGGGTCCAACAACTTCTGGTTCCCTGCACAAATCCGTGGCGTACCCGAAATTCTGAACAACAGTCCTTACTAACTCCAAAATGTCACACATATCAAGGACAAAGGTCCTTTGCCTACCGAGCTCTGTTGTGGTTCAGCTCCCTGCAGGAGAACATTGCTTGCCTGCCCACTCTGTGCTTCTTCAAAAGGCACCTAAAGAACCATCTTATCTGTGAATCCCAATGTGTTTACCATCACTAGCACTAAACTAAGTTCACCCTTCCTCCTTTATCCCTACTACTGAACTTATAATACCAACTTGTTTGCACACTGCACTTGGGTGCACCCCCCACCCCTCTTCATTAGCGCTTAGTAACTCTCTAACTCCCTCTTGTTTTGACAACAAACAGGTTCACTGTTGGGCTCAATATATTGTATGTTTCTATTGTGTTGTAACCTTATCCTGTTTTGTGCAATGTATTTTTTTGAATCCTTGTATAAATCTCATTTACCGAAATTTTTCTTCTTATCCTGTTTTACCATGTCTCCTTGTATACCAATTGACTGAATTGTTTTTTGACGTGGAACCTATGTAAAGAGCTCTGAGCTCAATTGGTCTTATCCGAGGTGTGAAATAAATAAACTTCATTCTCTCAGCAAATACAGTACATGACTATTTCAAATAGAATGTTTGGATAACATCCACTGTGTACTTGATACCTGACATACTGGTGTGCCCTATTTTAGATGGATATACAGTATTGCAAATACTTTTGTTAGTACAAACTGTCCTAACCACTAGTATCCATTTTTCAGATTGAGCATATAATTTACCTAATAGTGATTTTGTTTTACCTGGATAATTGCCATCCAGTCAAAATGAAATGCATATACAATATAGTGGCATGGATAAATTGGCTCAAGAGTTTCGGTAATTATAGCTAGAGATCTGAAGTGGAGTGGATCCCGAACAGAATCTGGATAATGGCACAATCTGATGGATGTATAACAGAAACAGAATTTGTCAGCAGAAAAGGACTGCTTGGCCCACTCAGTCTGCCCAGATGATCCCTGCCTAATCTGTCTCTGCAGACCCTATCCGGTCTCTGGCAATTCTCCTATCTCCTGTGACATGAAGGCTATGAGTTTTCAGTGACTATGAGTGCTGAGTCTTTTCTTTTCTCTAATATATTTTGGGACTTGCTAGCACCATCCTCAGTGAAGCGATCCTTGATACTGTCTTAGTCCTATCCCCCTGCTTGTTTTCTAATATGCCCCTATGTCTAACCTCTGCATGCTTGAAGCCACCCATTGTTTTAGCCTCCACCATTTCCACTGGCAGTCTGTTCCAGGAGTCTACCACCCTTTCAGTGATTAAATATTTCCTACCATCTCTCTTGACCCCCCCCCAGCTTCATCATATGCCCCGGGTCCTACTGTTCTTTCTCTTTTGAAAGAGACTTCCTTACTGCACCCTATTTCAAAAGGGGAGGTAAAGCCGGAGATCAAGTAGGATCTGCAGCTTTTGCAGTAAGTAGGATAAAAAGGCAGACTGGATGGGCCTATCTATCCTTATCCGCTGTCAATTTCTATATTTCCAAGTTTATTTGGTGCTGTGAGATACTTGTAGGTCTCTATCATGTCTCCTATCTCTCTTCTCTTGCAAAGTGTACATATTGACATCCCTCAGTCTCTGTTCATAGGGTTTCTTGTGGAATACCTTGCAATCAATCAATGTCTTTATTTTGCCAGGCAGAACATCATTGAGGCTGAGCTCATTTGCAAGATGGACCTGGGACCTTACACCATTTTAGTTGCCCTCTTCTAGACTGGCTCCACCCTCTCTATGTTCTTTCTGAGGTGCAGTCTCAAAATATTGGACATAGTACTCCAGGTGGGGTCTCACCAGTGAGCAATACAGTGGCAACACCACCTCCCCCCTCCTACTGGAGATACTGTACCACTCCCAGTGCAACCCAGCATCCCACTAGCCCTAAAAACTGCTTTGTCACACTGCCCTGCCACTTTGTGGTCCTCAGATACACTAACCTCAAGGTCCGTTTACTTCTTAGTAAATGTCAGTACCCCTCAATTTTGTACTCTGTTCCAGGGTTCCTATGCTCTAGGTGAATCATTTTACACTTTTTGGCACTGAACCCAACCTGCCATGCTGTTGACCACTCCTCACGCTTCCTAAGATCCCTATGCATTTTCTCCACCCCCTCCAGAGTGTCCACCCTACTGCAGATGTTGGTATCCTCTGCACAATGTTACCTTCCATTCCAGTTTTTCTGCAATATTATGCATGAAGACATTGAAGAGGACTGGTCCCAGTACTGAGCTCACCCCGCTGGTTACTTTACAATTACTAGAATGAGTGCCTTTTACCACCACTCTCTGTATCCTATTTATTAGCCAGTTCCTAAACCAATTCACAGATTTGGGTTCCAAACCTATGCTGCTCAGTTTTTTTATCAGCCTCCTGTGTGACACAGTGTGGAAGGTCTTGGTAAAGTCCAAAAAGACCACTGTCTTCCCATGATTTATTTCCCTGGTCACTGAGTTAAAGAAGTCTATCAGATTTGTTTGGCATGACCGCCCCCAAGAAGTATAGCGCAGTGGTTTAAGGTTCTGAGCTGCAAATCTGGAGACCTGGGGATGAATCCCGCAGCCCCCACTTGCATACTGTGTGACCCGGAGCAAGTCACTTAACTTCCCTGTGCTCCCAGGTCACACCTGTAAACAAGCTTTCAGCTTAGTGTGCCACTTCTGGTTAAACAATTGCAAAAAAAAAATAAAAGAAGAATCGGTACTGCCTATGATCTTGCATCCCATTAGATTCAAGATACTCTACCAGTCATTCTTTCAGTATGGTTTCCATTAATTTCACCACCACCATTGAAGTAAGACTGACAGGCCTACAGTAGCTAGCGTTCTCCCTGCTGGTGCTCTTATGTAGTGGAACTACATCTGCTCTCCTCCAGTCCTCCAGACCCATGCCTGTTTCCAGTGAGCTGTTGAATAAGGCTGTCAGTGGAGCAACTAGCACCTCCCTAGGTTATTTCAGTATCCTTGGGTGTATCCTGTTTGGTCCCATAGCCTTGTCCACCTTCAAAGCTACAAGCCCCTTCCACATTCTTTCCTCCAAAAATGGACTTGAGTCCACCTCCTCTCTCTCCTGTTCCTGCTGCACCCTGGTGTTCTTTCCCCCCTCCCTCCACTGTGAAGACTGAGCAGAAGTACTGGATATCTGCTTCTTCTTGGCCTTTTTCTGCACAATCTCCCCCTTCCACCCTTCTTATCCTTGCTGTCCCTCCCTTTGCTTTCTTTTTCTCACTTATGTATCTAAAGAAAGTCTTATAACCTTTAGCAACCCCTTTGGCAAAAATTTCCTCTGTCTGCATCTTAGTTCCACTCACCCCCTTGCCTGCTTTTCTACTTTTGGCATAAACTCCGTCCTCACATTTGCATTTCTTATACTGTACCTTCTGAATGCCACTCTTTTTTTTCCAACGCCTTGGCCACTTTCTTAGAGAACCATAATGGACTCTTTTTCCTTCTGCTTTTATTTACTTCCATCACATGGAAGTTGGTTACTTCACTTATGCCTTCCCTAATTTTATCCACTGTTTCTCAATACTCCCTGGCAATCCTCCCTCCCCTTCAAGACAGTTTCTGAGGCAGTCTCCCATTTCTTTAAAATCCACCCTCCTAAAGTCCCGGACCATTGTTCTCAAGCAGCTAGCCTCCGTTCCTATCTTTATGTTAAACCGCACTGTAGAGCTACAACACTGTTCCTGCTTGTAAGCACCTGGTCCAGTACTGTTCCATACCTAGTGGGTTCTTTGACTACCTGCCTGAGAAAAATTTCTTGTAGTGAGTCAGCCTGGCCCTCTCCTTGCTGAAGTTGCAGTTGGCAGGCTCCACTCCATGTCTGGTAGACTGTCGTCACCAACTAGCAATACCCCTCCTTACTTGCCATTCTGATGATGGCTTCCCCAAGTGCTTTATCTAACTCATCTTCCTGCTGGAAGGTCTGAATACTACCCTGTATGGATATCAGTCCCACTGCCTGTCTGCAGGATGACCTATAGAACCTCCAGCCCCTCCTTTTCCTCTATGTGCCTCTGTACCTCTGTGGCCCTAATTCCCCAACATAAAATACTTCCTCTCCTCCCTGCACATCACTCCTGAACAAAGAGTGTCCCAGTATTCCCATTTCAAGATTGTGTGGTGCTCAGTGCACCATGACTCTGCCATGGGTGCTATATCCAGGTTATCCTCTGCCATTAGAGATGCCGCAAATTTATATTCTGCGGCGAAGTGCCTGCGAAGTGGGCACTTTGTGTTGACACTTCGCTACGTGGAGTGCCCCATAGGAAAGGCTCACTTCACCTTGTTATTATTACCTTGCGTTGTCATTCTGCCTTAAACAATATTGGTAGCACCCCACCCACACAGTCACCATAATTAATGTGCATCCCCAAAGTGCTACTGTCTTGTGTCCAGAAAACCCCCCCAGTACTGATGAAGTGAAATGAGAGTGTAACAAGAAATGCAAAGTCTCCAAAAATTAATGGCGCACTCAGTCATGCATGCAGTGGTCACACACAGAGTCACCAGAATTAATGTACATCCCCAAAATGCTACTGTCTTGTGTCCAGAAAATTCCCCAGTGCTGATGAAGTGAAATGAGAGTGAAACAAGAAATGCACTCTCCCAGAATTCATGGTGCACTGCAAATGCGCAGACAGATTAAGATTGCACTGCGCACTTAAGGGATGCATACAAAAAGGCACAACAACACCTAACCAGTCAGTGCTCACAAGTCACAAATCCAAATCTGGAAAGGAATACCTTTTGCCAATTGGGGGATTAGTGCATGGCAGTAACAATCCACTACCAGTAAAGATACCACAAAGCAGTATATAAAGTTCATGCAGGTACGGTGGATAGCAGGTTCACACTGCTACAATTACTCTGTGGCACAATAAAAAGTGTCTGATTTAGTGGCACGCATCGCACACACACTCACATATACACACACTACAAGTAATGCGTAGCAAACTGAAAACCTTTAGTAATATAACCAAATGTTTTAAACAGACAAATTATACACTGCTGCACCACAACAATCAGAAAAAAACATAGAAACATAGAATTTGACGGAAGATAAGGACCGCTTGGCCCACCTAGTCTGCCCATTTTCCTACCTAACAGATAAGCTGCAGATCCTAGTTAACCAACAGCTTACTTCTCCTACTCCCCACTAGGACTGCCTTATGTCTGTCCCATGCATTCTTGAATTCCCCACTGTTCTTGACTCCACAACCTCCTCAGGGAGGCTGTTCCATGCATCCACAATCCTCTCTGTGAAAAAATACTTCCTCACATTACCTATGAGCCGTACCCCCTCTATCTTCAAATTATGCCCCCTTGTTCTTGCATTTCTCTTTTTCTGAAAGATGCTATACTCTTGGACTTTGTTGATTCCCTTGAGGTACTTGAAAGTTTCTATCATGTTCCATCTCTCCCTTCTTTCCTCAAGGGTATACGTATTAAGCTCCTTTAGTCTTTCTTCGCCAGGAAGGCACCTTACCTCCCTCTCCCCTTCCTCCCCCATTTCTACCCCCCTCATGATTGAGTTCCCCACCAGGAGTTGTTTCCTTCCCCTATGGGGTCCCATGCCACCATCCTGTGGGTCTCCTTTGTGAAGGTTCCCAGCATCCTCCTTGGTCTCCATTGCAGGTGCCTCCATAGAGGAACCACTATGCACCAGAAGAGTGAATGAATTGTGGAGAGGTACAGCTGGAGGGATGCAACTCTGTTCCACCACCACTTTCCCTCCCTGAGCCCACCCTGGTCCAGCCTCTCCTCTTTCTTGGCAACCTCTGAGGTAGTGGCATTGGCCCTGGTGGTCCCTGGGTGGGGGAGGAGGTTTCACGAATCCTAGCCAGGTCAGCCTGGAGACGGGCAACCTCCTGTCTCAGACCAGAGAGGTGCCTGCAAATAGGGCAGCATCGCAGCCTCCAGAATGTCTCCCGGAACACTGCCGCCCCACAACCATTGCACTGCACCACTCCTATCATGTCTTATTTTGTGTCCCCTCTCCTGTTTCTCTGTATGCTTACTCTCTCCTCTCCTTACAGCTCTCACCCTTCCTGTTCTGGGACAGGAACTTCCTATCTTATTTTATCTCCTAAAATATCAAGAATTACTGAAAATATTACTGTGTGTACATTAACACAGTCATACAAGAAAAATATAACCAAAACAGAAAGACTGCCTTTTTCTCCCAGTTAATGTACCTACACCACAAATACACCCCTCCACCAAAGCACACTTCACAGTACACAGACTGACTGTTCTAAATTAACACTCAAAGTCCACACACAACAATAAACACTCGATGATATGAGCACAGAAGGGTTTCCTACAATCGATGTACTAAATTTTGAGCAAAAAAAATTACTCAAAAAGGAATTTTAAACAGCTTTTAGAGGTTTTGAATCACAGAGGTCTGAGAACAAACTGTCTCCAGCTACCACTACACACACAACCCATGCCAGAACTGAGGCTGTGCAGAACAATCTAGAGCCCATGTGACCTGCAATCCCATGAATCATTGCAGAATTTCATTTGGAGCTCAATTACAAGGCGAAGTGAGGTGAATTACTTTGATTTCAATGTACTTGACCTTAAAATTGATGTAGAAGTGGTTTGAGGAAGGCTGAATAATGCAAAGTCATTGGTTTCAACGGACTTCGCATTCCTCATTATGAAGCGAAGTACTCCGCTTCACATTGTGGAGTACTCTGTGGATTCCGCATTACTCCGTGAATCACTTAGTGGAGTAAATTGGGGCCACTTTTCCCACCGCTACGTACAGTACTGTAACTCACATGCTGTACAGGAAGGAACATGAATGCCTGTGGCTGTACTTCCCTGATGAGCTGAACCTGTATAATAAAACTCCCCAATTTAAAAACTCTTATTAATGAGTACAGTGGTAGGGTGGTGAAGCCTGGAGAGATACTACAAATCAGGCTTACAATGTATCCAAGTAACTAGTAAAAAAATTAATGTTGTGATTCATGACGTGATCGTGATTTGTGACTGCATTTGTGACCGTGATGATGAAGAACATGATTTGGTGTGAGATAACCAATATGGAACTGTATTGGGAATGTGAATGCCTATGGCTATACTTCCCCGATGAGCTGTAGCACAAAACTCCCAAACTTAAAAACTCTTATCAATGAGTACAGTGGTGGGGTCTTGAAGCCTGGAGAGATACCACAAAACAGGCTTACAATACATCCAAGTAACTAGTAAAAAAATTAATTTTGTGATTCGTGACGTCACGTGATCGTGAATCATAATTTGTGACTGCATTTGTGACTGAAGATGAAGAACGTGATTTGTATCACGAGTGACTCGTGATGATGGTCCTGACTTAAAAACGCATATTAATGAGAACAATGTTCATGCAGAATTATGCACCACACTAGTCCAGTACTCTGAAGGGAAGCCAAAGAAACAACTGTAACTTAAATTACAGATAGAGACTGGGCCCTAAAGAGATGCAAATGCATAGACAGATTAAGATTGTGCTGTGCACTGAAGAGATGCAGGCACAAAGGCACAACACCTAACCAGTGCTCACCATCAGAAATTCAAATCTGGAAAAGAATACCTTTGCTGGTTGTGGCGGTCCATGGGGGGGGGGCAGTATACTGCGGTAACAGTCACTAGTACTAGCACCAGTAAAGATACCACAAAGAAGTACAAAAATCATGCAGCTGCAGTGGATAGCAGGTTCACATTGCTGAAATTACTATGTGGCACAATAAAAGGTGTCTGATTTGATGACACGCGTCACACACATACACACACACACACTAAGTAATGTGTAGCAAATTGAAAACTTCAGTAATATAACCAGATATTTTGAACAAACTAAAATTATGCACTGCTGCACCACAACAATCAGCAAAAAAAAGGCAAGAATTATTGAAAATATTACTGTGTGTACATTAACACAGTTATACAGAAAAAATATCACCAAAACAGAATTGTCTTTTTCTCCAAGTTAGTCTACCTACACCACAGATATGCCCCTTCCCCAAAGCACACGCCCAATGTCTCTCAGCACACAGACTGAATGTCATACATTAACATTCAAAATTCATACACAAACAATAAACGCTCTATGATTTGAGCACAGGAGGGTTTCCTACAATCGATTAACTAAAGTTTCAGCAAAAAAATTACTCAAAAAGGTTTTTTAATAGCTTTTAGAAGGTTTGAATCACAGAGAGCTCTCACAGCAGACTGTCTCCTACAGCTTGCTACACACACTACCCTGAACTGAGGCTGTGCAGAACAATTCAGAGCCCATGTGACCTGAAATCCCATGAATCACTGCAAAATTCGCCTTTGGAGCTTAAAAACAATGCAAAGTGAGGCGAAGTACATTGTTTTCAATGTACTTTGCCTTAGGAATTGGTGGTGTAGTGGTTTGGGAAGGCAGAGTAATGCAAAGCCATTGTTTTCAATGGACTTTGTGTTACCCATTATAACATGAAGTACTCTGCTTCGCATTGCGGAGCACTCTGTGAATTTGCCTTCACTCTGTGAATCACTTCGTGGAGCGAACTGGGGCCACTACACTCACGTCTATCTGCCATGATGGCTTCCAGGTCTAGAATATTGTTTTCAAGACTCATAACACTGGCACATGTGACTTTCCACATTTCCACATCTTACTTCACCCCTGCCTGCAACCTTGCTTTCCCCTCCCATTCCTGCTGGTGTTGTTCTCTGAAGCCTCAGAGTACTCCCCTCTTCCCTTTTTACCTTAACTATTCCTTGTTTCCTTCAGTCCTCTACCCTAGATAACCAGAGTTCTACCCCTTTTACCTCTGTCTTGTCCTCAACCCTGCCTTTCTGCACCCCTGCCCAGGGGACTTTTCTACCCTCATCCTCTCCCTTCCTGATGCTCCATCATCCAGGGGGGTGGGAAAATTGTTGCCGTCCTTGGTTTTGCTGCCTCCACCCCCAGCTACTTTAAATTCTCATTCAAGTAGCATTTAAACCTCCCACCAAGGACTGCAGTCCCCTTCTTGGAAGGATGCCGGCCATCTCCTTTATTGAGGCCCATATTCTCCCAGGTTAGTCCCCAGACCCCACTGTATCCTAAATCCCTCTACTATACACCATACATTCAACCAGTTGTTAAATGCCCTGAAATGGAATACCGTTTCCCCTCTCTAGCCTTAGAGAGGTAACACTTTGGAAAAAGCTACCATCTGCTTGAGGCCCCTCCCCAGTTCACTGCATGGGAGTGGGTAATGCCAACATGATGTGAGTTGGAATACTTCAGCAAAGAATGATGTAATAGAATATAAAAGTTCATATTCAAGGATGTTGGATGGGAGGCGGTGCCCTCAGTAGTCACTGATTCAGGGCTCTGCATTGTGAGCAGACTTGATTGACCACTAGACCTTCCTCTGCTGGCAATAGTTCATGTGTTCGTATGTAATATGGCTCTAGTTCTGTTGTTTTTTAGAACTGGGGTCATGATTAAGAAAGATTGCCGGAGGCATTCGTATTGTGCCACTAGAGGGAAAATTCTTGGACTAGTGTAAGATGAACAAAAATGCAAGCTCCCTAATATGAAAATGAAAATGTGAACAAAGTATTGTGTTTTTCACAATAAAGTATTATGACAGTGCATCTGAGAGAAATCTCTGAGGGAAGACAGACGCATCTGAATAAAGAATTATGAAAAGGAATTACAAGGACAAAATGGATAGAGTCCACAGGTTAAACCATTTTAACTGTGTCAATGTTATATACCCTCATGTTTCTTACACTTCACTCTTTTCCACTTCTAATATAAATTGGGGTATTTCATTGTTCCTCAGCCTCCTGGTACCAATCTCCTTCAGGGTCTCCAGTCCTGCTGCACACAAGTCTCATCACTTTGTCCTTAGGTCTCCACCATCAGGCACCCTATGTCCTCCACTGTGAGATGTTCAGTCTATCCCTTCTCAGAGGTTTCTTCTGCTGCAACGAGGAGAGGAAGTGTTTGTGTCATTCCAGCAGTGGTTGGGGGTGGAGACTTTTAGCATTAGAGAATCATGTGGCATGGAGCACTTAGTGTTTATCATCCATTGGACTGCCAAGCAGTTTTTCACTTCTCCTCCACAGTCTCCCTGTCAATCAAATTTTCCCAGTGCTGCATCATCTAGTTAGAGCTGGACCAACATCAGATGGTCACTAATGATGTCGTTACCAGGCTACTCACCATAAAAGGCACTTGTAGCAACAGCTGATGATTACTCCCCCTTAAGACTGAGGCCTCTGCCACTCCAGTGCCCCCATGACTTCATCAGCCAAGTATTGGGAGTTGGGCTTGATTCAAAAATACAGGTCTCCCACACAGCAATGCAATGAACTTCTGCCAGCACCAGCAACACCGTGCCAGCTTGTGGGGGGATTGGCCCCTAAAAAAAATGGTGTACAAGGCCAATTGCCAAGTACAGTGCAAATAAGAGATCTCACAATCACTGTTCTACAAAAGATATACCCACAGACTTATAGTGCTTATTGATGATGATGTGAGTCTGTAAAGTCTGCAATTCTCCCAGGTCATGTGCAAAAATAGGCATATGTATATCTGGTGTATCTTACCTGGTATTAAAAATAAACAAATAATTATAATAAGTAAATGCATGAATGAATAGATACATAAATAAAGTGCAAACACAGATTTCTTTACTACTCACACGAAAAAGGAGCAAGACATATATCCTAATGAGTTTGCACAATCAGACTAAACAGCCAATTTAATTTTGTGTCACGAATGTCACCTAATTAAGGATGACTAACAACTAGGGTGCTATTTGAATATTAAAAGTGTCACATGACTTGATGTCATCATCATTTAGTGCAAAACATGCTTATACAGTACATATGAATAAACAATTAAAATTCGACATTGGCAGTACCAACAAATAGAGGGTCTATTGTGAGAGCCTTGTAAAAAAATGTTAGCATAAAAAGATAAATTATCACGTTATTTATTTATTTATTTATTTATCTCTCTCTCTCTCGGATTACAAAGATCTTTGAGCTTGGGTCTCGTTTACAAAGGTTCCATGTCAGTAGCAACATTATAAACAATATTTGATAAGATAAATACAGAGTAATTAATAACACAACCAGTAAGACAGTAATTGCAGGGAAATTGTTGAAGAGGGAGACATGTGGGTTACAGGTAGTGGTGGTAGTGGCGAGACTTTGCTTCACAAAGTGATTTGTGTGAGTAACATGGAATCCATAAAGTACTGCACAGCAGCAGTGGTGCCATTATAATGGGGAGCGATGAAGTCCATTGGAAACAATGATTTCACGTTATTCCGCCTTCTCCAAACCACTTCTCCACAAGTTTTAAGGTGAAGTACATTGAAATCAATGTACTTCTCCACACTTCACCTTGTTTTTGCGCTCCAAAGGTGAATTTTGCAGTGCTTTATGGGATTGCAGGTCACATGGGTTCTAGATTGTTCTGCACAATTTCAGTTCTGTGTAGTGTGTGTGTAATTTAAGATGGAGACAGTTTCCTCTCAGAGTTCTGTGATTCAAATCCTCTAAAAGCTGTTAAAAAAGCCTTTCTGAGCTATTTTTTTTGCTCACAATTTAGTACATTGATTATAGGAAGCCCTCCTGTGGTCATCTTATTGAATGTTTATTGTTTGTGTGTGGATTTTGAATGTTCAATTAGAACAGTAAGTCTGTGTACTGTGAAGTGTGCTTTGAGGAGGGGCGTATCTGTGGTATAGGTAGATTGACTAGGAGAAAAAGGCAGTCTTTCTGTTTTGGTTATATTTTTCTTGTATAACTGTGTTAATGTACAAACAGTAATATTTTCAGTAATTCTTGGCTTTTTTTGCTGATTGTTGTGGTGCAGCAGTGTATAATTTCAGTTTGTTTAAAACATTTGGTTATATTAATAAAGGTTTTCAATTTGCTACACATTACTTGTAGTGTGTGTGAGTGAGTGTGTGCAATGCATGCCGTTAAATCAGACACCTTTCATTCTGCCACAGAGTAATTGCAGCAGTGTGAACCTGCTATCCACCACACCTGCATGAATTTTTTATACTGCTTTGTGGTATCTTTACTGGTAGTGGATTGTTACTACCATGCACTAATCCCCAGACTGGCAAAAGGTATTTTTTTCCAGATTTGGATTTGTGAGCACTGGTTAGGTGGTGTATTGCCTCTGCATCTGCATCTCTTGAGTGCGTAGCGTAATCTTAATCTGTCTGTGCGTTTGTAGTATACCATTAATTCTGGGAGACTTGGCATTTCTTCTTACACTCTCATTTCACTTTGTCAGCTCTGGGGAATTTTCTGGACACAAAACAGCAGCATTTTGGGGATGCACATTAATTCTGGTGACTGTGTGAGACCACTGCACACTTGACAGAGTGCGCCATTAATTCTGGGAGACTTTGCATTTCTTGTTACGTTCTCATTACACTTGGTCAGCACTGGTGAGTTTTCTGGACACAAGACATGAGCATTTTGGGGATGAACATTAATTTTGGTGACTGTGTGTATAAAGGGCTGCCAATATTGCTGTCACTTTGCCTTACTTTGCATTGAGGCAGAATGACAATGCAAAGTAATAATAATAAAGAACAAGTGAGCACACGATGGCCGCCCGTGTGATATGACAGCAGTGCCACTTCACGGGCACTTCACGCCAGAATTTAAATTTGATGCATCTCTAGTTACAGGTAGATATAAACAACAATTGGATTCCAGAAAATTAACAGGCAGTTGCTTGGTTCCACCACTGTACAATGACACCGTCAATATTGATGAGCGTCTACATCAACAGGAACAATGCTAACATTGACATTGTACCCAGCTGGGAAAAGTGTTTTTCTGCGGGGGCTTTGCCCCACATCTATTCAGGGGCTATGCCCCCACACACACACCCTTCTTTATAACCAACTCCAAGTTGGAGTTGGTTTGGGGTGGGGTCGCAACACCAGGAGTTGTGGTGTCGGGTCTCAGTGGCCCACCACAGTAAAATATCTCAACCCAGTGAGATTTGTCACTGTGGTGGTATTTCACTGTGAGGGTGTTGTTGTTCCAACGTGATACCCAGTTGCTTCATAAGTGTAATCAGTAACCCTGAAATTGTCTGGCTAAAGGGAAGAGAGAAGAAGGGCAGTAGAGAAGGAACAGTCAGTACTGGGACTTAAACATTGACTTTGTCAAGCATGGAGATGGGGATGGGGAAAGGCAGGGGGAAGTAGGGGGGTGCAAGTGCCAAATGATGGGGCAGGTGGCATTAAGACAAACTCCACACTTCAGACCAGAAGGGCAACAAAACTCTCACTGTAGTTCCCAGATAATGAAAACTTACTTTTTAACTATTTTTAATGAGGTTTCTGGATTTTTATATTAGTGGAATAGCAAAGTATTGGGTTAAATGAGGGATTTGAGTGCCTTTCACATAATGCAATATTGCTTTGTATACATTGTTCTGTGTGAATTACACAAACATTATTCTTTTTTGTATCTCCTCACCAAGTATAATTACTGCCCTGTGAGAAAATTCATACCACCAATATACCTGGAGTACAAGAAGACAACCTGAAGCAGCCTTGCATACCCATGGACTGCCTACATGAAGTATGATGTAAGATTATAGTTTTAATGTTATCTTTGACATTCAAATCAGTAAAAATATTACATTGATTTACAAGGCTCATTTCATAGATCCTCTGTCAGTTGGCACTGCCAAATATTAATTAGTGCATTTATTCATGTGTGTTGTATAAGCACTTTTTGCACTTAATGATGTCATCAAGTCACATGACACTTTTAGAATTCAACTAAAACATTACTCAGTTGTTATGCAAGTAAGCAATAACCCATGACAGAATATTGGGTTATTGGGGATTAATCAGTACCCCGGGTGTGTTGTCAGGCACAAGACCGCAGATGAACTGTCCTCGCAGCATCTGGGGTGTTGATTAATTCCCAATCACCCCATACCTTTGAGTGGGTTATTGCACATCTAGATAGCTAGATAGATAAAACTTTTATTTTTATACAAGAACAAATAGATTAGGACCAGAGGACCTGTTTTCAACTAAAGTCCTGTGTTCTTTAGGTACAGATATAAATATAATAAAAACAACAAATTAACATGCAAAACATCCTTGTTTACAAACTTTAACATACAATGTACATACTACAAGTCTACACATTAAAACCATCAGCATACTTAACATGTACATTCAATCTGCAAGTATTCCTTCGGTGTAATTTTAAAAGTAGACAGATTGTTTATATTCCTTAAATGTATTGGTAATTTATTCCAATGTCTAGCTATTTTGTTTTGTAACTTTATCTTTCCAAGTTTATTATGGTATTTTAACATTGGAACTTTAACATTCAGTTTCCTTATTGAGTATCTCAGATCCTTTGATTGATGGAACTTAACAAATTTTGCTAGAGGATGATAACTTTTAGTGTTTATGATTTTATGACAAATGGTTAAGCATATATAATTTCTTTGTGCTTCTGGATTTAGCCAATGTAACTGGTTATAAACTATACAATGACGTGTTCTATTTTTATCCCTAGTAATAAATTTACCCAGTCTATAGTATACTTGATTTACCTTATTTAATAATATTTGGGCAGAATTCATGTAAAGAGGTGCTCCATATTCTAAAACTGGTAACAACATCTGCTTAATGAGCTTCGCCCTGACTTCCTTTTAAAATGCTCCCACCACTCTTCTTAGTGCCCCCAACCTTTGATTTACCTTCCTAACTTGAATATTAATATGTTCTTTGAAAGTCAAGTGAGAATCCATCTGCACACCCAATTATCTATATCTACTAACCTCTTTCACTTTAATACCATTTGATAGCTGGATGTGCAGTTGTAAACCACTCTCTTCTCGATCCGAGTAAAAAGTCATACACAGGGTTTTTTGAAACTTAGAAGCAATCCAGAATCACTCATCCATTTTTCCAATCAGTACAAATACCCCTGTAACTTCTGTTCCAATTCCCCTATATTATTAGTTGAGACTAATAACACTGTATTGTCCACATACATCCTAATTTCCCCATGTTTAGTGGTTTGTACCAAGTTGTTAATGTAAACATTGAACATAAGGGGGCTATATTTAAAAAAAAAAGAAAAACATCCATAAAGGTGTTTTTTTCGCTGTTTAAATAGAGAAAACATCAGTGTATCCTGCCAACTTGAAAAGCAGTCCCCAGAACTCGTGCATCTGTTATTGACTTTATGAACATACAAATGCCACAAATACAGTCATGCAATGGTCTGTGACATCTCTATGTTCACAACATAAATAACACATGCGCGAGTCACTTTAATTTTAATGTGATGAACTTCTCGCTGTCTTACTCTCCCTCTGTGCTGCTTACTTCACCATGAACTCCCTCTCTGTCTCTGTCTCTGTCTCTGTCTCTGTCTCTGTCTCTGTCTCTCTCTCTCTTACTCTCACTGTGTCAGTCTCTGACTCTCTCTATGGGGAACTGTGATAACAGAAACTGTCCCTGAGACAGGGGAAAGTTGATTGCATAGACTGCATACCTTGCAGAGAGACAGACAGGAGAGATGAGACTGCAGAAATGCGGAATTAAAGCATGATGACAAATGCTCGGAACTGGACAAGACCAGGAACAGTAACAGTCCCTCTTTCTGCCCTGAGTAGGTCCACAGCACTGCATAGAATTCATTGTCTGCCACTGTATGGGATGGGAGCTGAAACACTATTGTCCTATATTGTCCCCCCAACACATCTACTTCACACCAGCGAGATCTGCAGAGACAGAATGTGTATGCAGTTACAGATAGTGACCTCTGCAGCACAGTCTGCTCCTTAGTGGGGGGAGGTTGTAAATTCACATTAAGGGATGTGGCAGTAAAGTAGAATAGGACTCCAGTATGCCCATGGCAAGCTACACTTCTCATTACACTGATGTGGGCAGACAGAGACAACTCACAGTTGCTATGGTTAAGTGGCAGTGCTATCTCTCCCAGATGACCTGCTCGCACTATCGGGGGAAGAGAAGGATACTGCAGCACCACATAAGTGTGCTGCTCACTGTCTTGATTAGTACCAGAAGCAAGACAACTACCTCCCTGTCTCTCTCACTCAAGGACATACAAACAGGTGACTACCATGGCACTACCAAGGACCCACAAATAACAACCCCATGGGAAACTACTGCAATCAGAATGTGAATGTGAATGTGTACCAGTTTCCTTGCTTCACAGTGTTTTAAATGACTGCCGTTCACTGTTGCTGGCTCACACAGAGAACAAGTGCTGATTGCACTTTACAGGAGTCACTCCACAGAACAGTTGATAGGGTATTTAATCCACGGCCATGCAGACCAACTGGATCAATAGGGTTGCACATTTCTATCAACACATGTTATAAGCAATAAGACATGGTGGAGTGGGAATGCTTTAGACCCATGGCCATCATTAGAACTGTCTAACAAACATCCCTGGAGTGTCTTATTGCACTTATAAAATGGGACTGTACATGTAATTAATTTACATTTAAAAATTAAGAGGCTTAATTACAAAAAATGTAACATTCTTGAAGTATTTTTACATAAAATATTTCCTCTACCTTTAAGGGCCTAATACATTTTATTTTTCCTAAAGACTTCTGTCCTAAGTAGGCTTCCATAGTTGTAGTTTTGACATTGGGTCCTGTAATTCACAACCCTCTTTCATCTCATGCCATCCCCAGAAAAAAAAAACCTAATATATACACACTCACATACTTTTTTAAATAGTGGCTTTTTATTGTATTAGTTTCATTTGTTTATGTTTTAAGTACAAATTATGTTGATAGAGCGAGTGAGTGGATGGCCAGTCCTGTGCGAGTACCTTGACAGTTTGAGCCATGAGCTAGTGAGTAGGTGGGCAGCTGGCTGGGCATGGGGAAAGTGTGGCACTACAGCTGAAATGTAATTGCTCATGCTTTGAATAGAAATTAAGTTTACAGTTGTGAGCCATGAACAGGCAGTAGGCTGTGTGGGACTACGTGGACAGTTTCAGCCATGAGCAGGCAGCTAGCCTCCATACATGAGGAAAGCGTGGTGCTACAGCTGACCTGAACACTCACTATGTGGTAAGTGACTTAAAGAAAAAAATTAGAAAGCTGCATACCATTTTGTCATTTGCAGTATGATTTCACTGAGAGGGCAATTACTTGTCGGGTGAGCCTGTAGGGCTGCAGGTGGTGATGGGGTCATTGATTGAAAAAAAATGAGGAATGAGTGAGTGTCTAGAGCTCATGAGAAAAGCTGATCACAAAGGCACAGAGATACTACAATAATATTTATTCAGATACTGTTTTTTTATTCCTTTTTCGCTGATCTGGATACAGAGGGTTTTTGTTTTGTTGGCAGAGTGATTTATAGGAGCTGTTGTGTGTCAATGTGTTATCTTGTGGAGTGCAGTCTTACTAAGTGGGAAGCAGGAATGGTGGCTTTTTTCTTTTTTTAAATTCTGAGAGGGTCAAGGATTTCTTTTAGTGTCCTGCATCCTGGTTCTCAGGAATAGTTTTAGCTGTGCATTGGACACTTCTAACGTATTGCTAACAACCAACCATATTTCTCAAAATCCTTTGCCCATTTTATATTCAACCTTGATAAAGTGCTAGCTGGGGCTCAAAATGACATGGGCCGGTTAGTCAGGCTGTGTGGACTCACTAGTGCTATATGCCTTATACCCTTTTTTCATGTGAGCAGCAATTAAATATGCACTTGCACTTTATGTGTGGGCAGATCTTTTGTGGTCGTGTGAGGTCTCTTTGTTTGCACTGTTTTTTTTTTTTTTGGTTCAATTACCATTGATTTTCCCTTATATTGCAACTACACATTCAGTTCTAAAGAACTGTATGTGTCTTCTGTTAGCACCCTTTGCAGACTGTATGAGAGACCTTTCGGTACCATGCATTTCTGCTTAAAGTTGAACCAGCATAATATACTGTGGTGATTTGCATATACAGCCCATGGTGCTTTGCATTATGGGGGTATGTGTGATTTTGTATTTCAGTTCTAGAGAAGACGAAAACAGGCTGAATCTTGGTTGTATGACAACTTTTGGGCTGAATTTACATTAGAGCAAAATTCTGACTCTCGTTTCCTCTCCTTTCCTCCCATGAAATCCTCTACAAGGTGAAGCTGCTTTCTCCTACCATTTCTCTAAGCTCCCTTGTTCTTGTCTCCTTGCTATCCATTCTACATCATCCCTCCTGTCCCTCAGATCCCATCTTTGAGACTTCTCAACTCCTGCTGCACTGCTCACTGACTCTGCCTAGTCCCTCCACCATGCATAGTGTAGCTCTGGGGTACACAGCCCCCACATTATCGCTTACTTCAGACCTCAGCTTAACCACTACATGTTTCACTTTGATTTACTGCGAGTTTATTAACCTGTTCCATCAATTATGGCAACTGCACTTTTAGTCTGTATTTTACATTACCTTTTGCACAGTTACTGCTACTTATTTATTTTGCTGCATCTTCTTGTTGTACTGCACTGGCATCTCCCTTCCCAACCTCCTCCCCCCCCGGAATAAGCTGTTGCCACCTCAGTAGGTCTTTGTAGGTAATACATTTTAAAGAAATAAATATATAAATACATAAATTATTAATAAAACTGAAAACTAAGGAATAGTTATCAGTTTTGCTACAACACTTATTTCTTTATCTCATTTATTATGTTGGCACACTTGTGCAGCAAACATATTGCGGTAGTGCAGCTTTGGAGGCGCGGTCACTGTTGGGCGAATGCAGGGCATGCACCAGTGGGTGCGTCCCTCATTCCCCAATCAGCTCTGCATGCCGGTGCCACACCATGCATACAAAATGTGGTGAACACATCTAAGAAAAGGTCCGCTGCAATCTGAGCAAAGCTTGTCAGACGCAGCGGACCTTCCCTTGATGTGGTCACCAACATTATGAACATGGCGGCACACTAGCCGCCAAACTGCCGACTTCAGGGGTGCCCAATCCCCCTGTCAGTTTACCCTGCCCCCATGTATGTGCTGACAGGGGAGCCCACTCCCCATCAGCATAAAGCACCCCCAATTTGTTATATGCCGAGGGGGTGCCCAATCCCCCTCAGCTCTTACCCCTCCACTTTCCTTGTGTGCCGACGGGGGAGCCCAATCCCTGTTGGTATAATTCCCCCAGTGTTGTGTGCCATCAAGGGTATCCAATCCCTATTGGCTACAGAACCCCCCCCAAACAGTTACGTGGCACGCTGGGAGCCCACCCCTGTGTGCCAAATCCCCTAAAAAAAAATGTCCCACAATGTTTAATTTAGTTTTTTTACCTGTAAAATGAAAACTGTCCCTTGTAGTCTCCCTGCACCCACCTGCACCCACCCTCTGTGCACCCTGCCTCCCCACACCCCCCTCACCCCATACTTACCTCTGGAGTCTGGCGCAACGATCTTCGGTGGACTGGGAACACGTTTGCACCCTTCAAAGGCGACCGCGAACTGAAGAAATGCCGGTAAGCTGTATAATGGAATAAATAGGGTTTTTTCAATTTTGATGCATATCCCAGGCATGTTTGGGAATTTTGGCACCAAATTTTCAACATGGGGTTTTTGGGACCTCTCCTCATGAATTCTGCCATTGTCATGGCGTTATTCGGTCCCCAAGGTGATTTTTCAGTCACTGTGTGGAATCACCTTTAGGGACTGAGTAATGAAATGGCAGTGCCACTGTTCATGAGGGGGGCTCTCAAAAACCCTATGTTGCAAATTTGGTGGGAAAAATCCAAAAGATGACTGTTTTACGAGCGTACATTGCGCAGTTGCTACACACACTCATAAGTTAGTGAATTCACAATATTTTCACACCAGATTCTCAACATTGGCATTTTCCCACACCTTCTTGTGAACCATACAGCTGTCATTTTTCACATCCTGGCCAAAATGTGTTTTCACACTTCCGGTGCAGAATAGTGCTGTCGCTGTGGGAAATCAGTGTTCGGGACACATTACGAAAATGACAGTGACACTGTTCATGAGCAGAGGTCCTAAAATGCCTGTGTTGAAAATTTGGTGACAATGCTCCATACTTATAATATTTTCACTCCACATTTTCAACAGTGCCATTGTTCTGTACCTCCTAATGAACAGTATAGCTGTCATTTTTCACATCCTGACCAAAATCTGTTTTTGCAGTTCTGGAGCAGAATAGCATGGTTGTTGTGGAAAGTCTGTGTTGGAGACACATTATTAAAATGACAGTGACACTGTCCATTAGCAGATGTCCTAATATGCCTATGTTGAAAATTTGGGGATGAAAGTCAATAAAAATGAGTGTTTTACGAGCGTGCATTGCGCAGTTTGCATGCACGCTCGTGACTTTGTGATTTTGTAATAGTTTCACTCCAGCTGTTCATCATTGCCATTTTTCTACACCTCCTATGAACAGCACAGCTGGCTGGAAATGTTGTGCTGCGTCCGGTGCAGAATTGCACAGTCGCCAAAGTAACTGCCGACAGTTTGAGGAAATGACGGTAACACTGTTTATGAGCAGCAGTCCTAAAATGCTTATGTTGAAAATTTGGTGCAAAAAGTCCATAAAATGACCGTGTTGCAAGCGTGCATTGTGCACTTTCCACGCACCCTTGTAACTTCATAAATCTGCAATATTTTCATGCCACATTTTCACCACTGGCATTTGTGCACACCTCCTTGTCAACAGTCCAGCTACCATTTTTCACAGCCTGCCCAAAACACATTTCCGCAGCTGTGGCACACAGTGACATGCTCGCTGTGGAAAATCACCTTTTGGGACTCATTAACAAAATCACAGCACTATGCGTCTCTAGCTCCGTCACTGCCACTGCTAATGCCAGCATGACAACATTCAGCATTGACAAATGCTTGTCTGTTTTGTTTCATATTTATGCACATCACATCCTTGTGGAAAAAAAATGCAACTGAAGTTTAACCTGATTCAAACTTGGAGGAAGAACCAGTTGGATGAAACTGCAAGTTGTAATACATTTTTTTTGTTTAAAGTAACAAAATACGAACATACAAGCATATGAAATTGCAGACAGAGAAAGGCCTACAGGTCTATCAAGTCTGCCCGATTGTGCAGCTCTTAGTTTCATATTACTATAGCTGCCCCAGTCCCACCCAAACCCCTACTTTTCTCCCCTTTCCTGGTCTTTTCCCCCTTTTGTGTTCTTGTCTGTACTAATCCTGTCCTTGACTCCATCCCAACCGCGCTTAAAGCTATCCACTGTCCTCAGTTTGATTAACTCCTCTGGCAGTGCATTCTAGCTCACCACCACTCTCTCTGTAAAGTAATGCCTCCTCATCTCCCTCCTGAACCTTCCCCTTTCCAACTTCAGACTATGCCCCCTAGTAACCCTTCCCTCCTTTAAGTGGAACAATCCTCCCTCTCTGACTTTGTTTATGCCTTTCAAGTACTTAAAGATCTCTATCATGTCCCCTCATTCCCTTATCTCTTCCAGTGAATACATGTTAAGCTCCCTCAATCTTTCCTCATACAGCAACTCCCTCAGTCCCATAATCATTTTCGTAGCCCTGAGCTGTACCCCTTCCAGTAATCTCACATCATTTTTGAGGTATGGGCACCAGTACTGCACACAGTACTGCATGTGTCACCTCATCAGTGATCTATACAAGGGCAGGATGACCTCCTCCTTTCTAGAGATGATCCCTCTGGCAAGGCACCCCAGTATCCTATTTGCCCTTGCTGCTTCCCTCCTACACTGTGCTGGTATCTTCATGTCCCCTGTGGCTATTACCCAAGGACCCTTTCCTTCTCTGAAGCTGTTACCTGCACTCCCCCCCCCCAGCCAATAGCTGGTCCTGGGGTTTCTTGCTCAGAGGTGCATGACCTTGCTCTTCTTAGCTTTAAACCCCAACTGCCACTCCCTAGACCAGTGTTTGAGTTTAGCTAGATCCTCCCTGACTGCATGGCTCCCTTTCTCATTGTCCACTTTTGCACAAATCTTAGTGTCATCTGTGAACAGGCTGACCTTACTCTTGACCCCCTCTGCAATGTCTCCAATGAAGACATTGAACAAAACAGGGCCCAGCACTGAACCCTGTGGCACCTCACTTGCTAATGGCCTTGGCTTGGATGTCTCCCCCCTTACAACTACCCTCTGTTGTCTTCCCTGCAACCATCTCTCAACCCATCCCACCAGTTTCTCTCCCACCCCATGCCCCTCAGCTTGCTCATTAACCTCCCATTGGGCACCAAGTCAAAAGCCTTGCTGAAATGCAGGTGCAGAACATCCACAGCGTGGCCTTCATCAACCGCCCTAGCGACCCAGTCGAAGAAGTCAATCAGGTTAGTTTGGCACAATCTTCCTGAGACTAACCCATGCTGTCTTTTGTCCTGTAGACCATTACTATTGAGAAAGGCAATCAACCTCTCCTTTAGAATGGTCTCCATCAACTTCCCCAACATGGAAGTCAAGCTTACCGGTCTGTAGTTGCCTGGTTGCTCCTTGCATCCACTCTTGTGAAGGGGCACCACGTGAGCCATCTTCCAGTCCCTGGGTACCTTCCCCATCTCCAAAGAGGTGTTGAAGAGGTCCATCAGAGGGCCTGCCAACAACCCCACCAGTTCCTTCAGGATCCTTGGATGTACACCATCTAGTCCTGGTGCCTTGTCCACCCGCAGGGCTTTAAGGCCCTTCAGAACTCTATCCTCTTGGATGACCCCACCTGTTTTCTCTGCCCCCTTTACCCTTGTCTCTTTCCCCTGCAGTATTGGGCCATCCCTTTCTTTTGTGTACACTGAGCATAAGTACTCATTAAGTGCCTCTGCCTGTTCTTCCCCTTGTTCCTCCCATCCCCCATCCCTCTTGATTCTAACAATGTCATCTCTACAAGGCCTCATCTCTCTTATGTATTTAAAGAACCCTTTTTCCCCCTGTCTGATCCCCTGAGCCAACTTCAGCTCCTTTGCTGCATTGGCTGTCCTGACTGACCTGGTCCCTTAGATACCTTTGTGAACACCTCTCTATCCTCCTCATGCCCCAATTCTTTGAACTTAATGAAGGCCAATCTTTTTTCCCTCACCTTCCCCTCCACTTCCTTGCTGGGCAAGCTAGGTTTTTTGGACCTGGACTGCTTACTCTGAGATTTGGCACACATGTTTGTGGCCTCATTCAGCCCCTTCCTAATGATTGCCCACTTCCATTCAGCATACATCACTTGGTTAATTTTAGCTAAGTACCCCTCTAGGATGCTGCCCATTCTGGCAAAATCTGGTTTCCTGAAGTACAACACGTTTGTCCTGGTCTTAGCCAACTCCCTCACTGTGTTGAGTAGGAACCAGACTGAGCAGTGGTTGCTTCCTGCTAGATAGTTCTGTACTACCACATCCTGGAGTTGATCACCATTTGTTAGCACCAAATCCAGTATGTTCCCCTCTCTAGTAGGTGCCATTATCCCTTGCACTAGGTAGCTGTCTTGGATAGCCTCCAGCAGCACCTGTCCCCTGGCATGTGCTATAGTGGCCCCTCAATCCCTGCAAATGGCAGAAACACAAAAACAACAAAATAATCTGACTCCTGTCCCCTCAGCTCCGCACCCTACCTACCAAATCCCATTATCTTTACAATACATGGGATGACCTGCATTTAAGAGCAGAGCCTGACTCCCCTGCCAGGGCCAATGGGTTTAGGAGAATGGTATGGAGCCATCACACAATGACACCAGGGGTAGGGAGGCGTGACTGTCTTGGGCAACCACCTGCTGGTGCAAATAGGGGCCTTCCTTGACTCTGTGGGGACCTTGCAACATCAGTAGCTCACCACCTGCAGGTCAGTGCTTGGACAACCCATAGGCTATATGGTGGGGAGGTGTGAGGGACAGAAGACCAAGGAAAAATCACAGCTTACAAAATGATGATGGGACTGGTGCTGCCCACCCTGATGCCACTACAAGCCTCCTGCTTCCCTCCACTCCAGACCAGCCAGTCTAACCAAGGCTGCTCCTACAGTAGGAGGCTAGCAGCTTTCAGTAGGGTTGTTGGGGTTCTGCTCTAAGGGGTCAGCTGTGAAGCAACTTGTAGTATTGGAGAAGACTGGCCTTGGTAGGAGCTGGGAAGGTAAGTGTGTGCAAGAGGAAACTGAGCAAATAGGACCAGATAATAAAACATTAGCGCAACTTCTATGCTGTACAACAAAGAAAAAATTTTAAAACCAAAGTGATATCACTTCCTGTCTATCTTGTCTGTGAATCACTTCTTTTGTTTGCATTCCAAGCCTTAAATTTAAAGGGCCTGAAACTAAGGTCTGTTCCGTCTGCAACAGAGGGATTGGAGAAACTGACAGCACAGAATATTACAGAAGCATAGAAACAGTCGTCAGCAAATAATGAAGAAGCAGAATATAAACTAGATCAAGAAACAATGAAGAAATCATCTTTATAGCCATTCTTTGATAACAAAAAATAGCCAATGTTTTTTTATAAATTTAGCATTTTATCTTCTCCCGGCAAGCCTTACTATCTACCGGCAACCTTCAGACATTAGAGGGCAGTCATCTGCTGGGTTGAGGGATACATAGTAGCAAGGCCTAAGAGTATTGATTGTCATCCTCAAATGAGAAGAAGTTTTCCATTTCCTTGGCCTTGGACCCTTGTCTCCCTTTGGCCCCACAACAATCAGAGGCTTTGCATACTGTACGTGAAGCTATGGCAGGCAAACACCTACCCTTGCAAGTGAGCTAGTGCTCCAGCCGACCACAAGGGACCACTATGGAGCTGCATCTTGGTAAGTATCCATCCTCAAACTAGCGTCCTGTGTCAAGTTCTGGAAACCACATCTCCAGAAGGATATAGACAGAGTGGAGGCAGTCCAGAGGAGGGCAAATAAAACAGTGCAGGTTCTGCATCAAAAGCCCCAGGAGGACAGACTAAAGGACCTCAATAGGTATACACTAGAAGAGAGGTGGGTGAGCAGGGGATATGCTAGAGACCTTTAAGTGCTTCACAGGGGTAAATAAGGTACAGGCAGGAAGGATTTTTCAGAAAAAGAATTGTTCAAGAACAAGGGGACATGCTGTGAAGCTGGAGGGGGTAGCTTCAGGAGAGCTGTAAGCAAATACTTCTTCATAGAAAGAGTAATGTATTCCTGGAACAGCCTTCCAACAGAGGTGGTGTGGGTGAAAACAGTGGTGGCATTCATGAATGCGTGGGATAGGCACAAGGGAATTACAGTGGAAAGGAAGGGGGAGGGAAAAAAGCTGTAGATCAAGTAGGGTCTGCAGTTATACTGTAGGTAGGGGAAATGGGCAGAGTGGCTGGGCCAAATGGTTCTTATCTGCTATCAAATTCTATGTGTGTATGTTTCAATCTGGGATGTGTTATTGGGAAGTGTTATTTCCAGCTGAGCCAGACAAGTACATGGACTCATGTCCTCCTCCAAATATGGGTCACCTGCAGAGACAGTGCACTTGGTCCACTGGTACCTGCACAGCAAAAACATTTAAGAGTGGATCCCACTGAAAGGAAAAAACAAGAGATAATGTATTAATGTATAAAAAATCCTCACCTTAAAAGGATGGGAGAACTGTTATCTGTGCAGTTAGCTAGCTGAAGAAGGGAAATGTGAATTAGGGGGAGTGGCTTATGCAGCAGGAAGCCAGGTATCTGCATTTAAAGCTGCCTTAGATAGCTTTTGGTAGAGAACAGCCAGAGGAAGGAGGTGCTGTTAGAACTTTACTACTCTACTGGGACTTAAGAACTAGAACTCTACTACTGGGACCTTCAATTTAAGGTAAAAACAAACAAACAAGCAAAAAAAAGATTTAGTGTGTCTGAGTTGGGTGAAGTGAATTGCTGTCTGTGCAGTTAGCTAGATGAAGAAAGGATCTGTGAATTCGAAGAAGTGGTTTGGCAGCAGGAAGCCAGGTATTTGCATTTAAATCTGCCCTAGATAGCATTTGGCAGAGCACAGCAAGAGGAAGGAGGTGCTGTTAGAACTTTATTACTCTACTGGGACTAAGGACTGTCACCTCCTCCTCCTCCACCCTTAGCCAGTTCTGCATTTTATAGGCACTGGGATTTGACTGATAACAGGAAATTCCTGTTTGGGAGCAGGAAGGGAGTGATCACAGAGGCATAAAAGACTCACCTCATAGAGTGGCTCTCTATCCTCTCTAGCTGCTGGAGGTATGACTCTGAGCAAGTAAGAAGGAGACTACTGAAGAATACAGGAACTTCCTGTCCCAGACAAGGAAGAGCAGGAGCTATAAGGGCATGGAGGCAGTAGGAAAGTAGGTAGAAAAAAATATATAAAATAAAAAAATAAATAAACAGATAGAGGAAAGAGTAAGCACACAAAACAACAGTTGAGGGGCCACAAATAAGACATGATGGGAGTGGTGTAGTGAAGTGCCTCTGGAGCGACAGTCTTCCAGTAGACATTCTGGAGAATGCGGTATTGTCCCATCTGCAGGCACCTCTCCGTGCTGAGGGAGGAGGTTGCTCATCTCCAGGCTGAGTTGGCTAGGATTCGGGGGACCTCCTCTCCCACCCAGGGACCACAAGGGCTACCGCCACTGCCTCAGAGGTTGCCAAGGAAGAGAAGCAGTTGGACCACAGTGGGCTCAGGGAGGGTGAGGGTGGTGGAACAGGTGTACCATGATAAGGGTACTCGCTGTTGAGTGCACACCAAAAAGGGTGACTCAATAGCAGTGCCTTATCAAACGGATAGTGGATGGGGGGGCGACTGCAGGTATAGTGACATTCTGTCACTATATATACATGTGCGTTGGGGGGAGCGAGTATGGCGGAAGGGCAGGTAGGGTTTGTGTGCTGCGTTTCAGCACCAGGCTGCTGAGTTGCCAGTTGATGTGGTGACTGGGTCACAGGCTTCAGCTGTGAGGGTGCCGGGTTTGGGTCTGGGCATGCATACATTTTGTTGCGCCCGGCCTAAATTTTTGTTTTTTCTTTAATTTGCACACACCCCCCGCCGAGGTGAGAATCCTATAGCAGGGATGTGTGGGGGGCACTGCTCCTAGCATAAACATTAAGAATGTAAGTCCCCGGCACCGATTTGCTGTCAGCGCCGGGGTGTACATCGGTGAAAGTGATTTTCACCGATGTACATTTGCCGTAATGGCGATCGCCTTTATGTGATTGCCATTATGACACAGAAACAGTGGAACAGAGGTGCATACCTCCAGTTGTACCTTTCCACAATTCATACGCCATTCTGGCAGAGTGGAGTTCCTCTATGGAGGCACCCACAGTGGACACCAAGGAAGATGCTGGGAACCTCCACAAAGGAGACCCACAGGAGGGTGGCATGGGACCACACAGGAGAAGGAAACAACTCCTGGTGGAGGGCTCCATTGTTAGAAAAGTAGAACTGTGTGAGCGGAGGAAGGGAGATAAGGTGCCTGCCTGGCACCATGTGTTGGAGGGACAGGCAGCTGCATGGGGGAGGGAGCTGGATGTCATTGTCCACCTAGGGACAAATGATCTGGCTGGGAAAGGGATCAGAGCAGTGCAGGAGGAGTTTGTGGAGTTGGGGAGAGGCATTAGACAAGTAGCATGCACGGTAACCTTCTCGGTGGTGCTACCTTTCTAAGGCATGGGTGAGACTAGTGTGCTCCACACCATGGGATTCAATCAATGGTTGAAAAACTGATACAGAGCTCAGGGTTTTTGCTTCTTTGAGGATTGGGGGTCCACCTGGAGGGATACATGCCTATACTGGTGCAATGGTCTGTATCTGTCCAGGAGGGGAACCAGGATCCTAGGTGATAGGTTTAAATGCTTCATTGGCAAGCATTTAAACTAGCCAAGGAGGCACTGAAAAGGAGCAGGGAAATCCTAGCCCCCAAAAAATCAGGGTAGTTAGTGAGATAAACACCAAGATAAAGAAGTCGATAGGGAGAAGGGCAAGGGTAATGGAGAAAAAGGCCAAGGCAGTAAGGACAAGGCTAGGGCAACAAGGGGTAAGGCCATCAGAAAATAGAGGGTAATGAGTACCAACACCTGTAGTCTAGATAATAAACTCCCTGAATAGGTGGCCTTGATGGAAGGGGGATGCCTGGACATCGTGGCAGTCACAGAAACATGGTACACAGAGAACCATGAATGGGATGAAAACATACCAGGGCACACAATCTACAGGAGGGACAGGGAGGATAGAAGAGGAGGAGGAGGAGTAGCTCTCTATGTAAGGGAAGGGATCAAAGCTATGGAACTAAAGGGTAAATAGAGAGGAGAGGAGGCACTGCGGGTCACCCAGGAGACCAGAAATTGCACCCAAATCCGCATTGGGCTTCTATACAGACCCCCATTCCAGGGGGTTTAAATGGACATGGAAATGATAGAAGGCATCCTTAGGATGGCAGAAAAAGGGAAGATATTGTTGATGGGGGACCTGAATATGCCAGATTTTAACTGGAGCACCTTTGCTGCAGCCACATCCAAGAGCAGGGTCTTTCTCGATGCCCTACAGGTGGCATGCCTCAAGCAGCTAGTGTTGGAACCCACTCAGGAGGGAGCAATCTTAGACCTGGTACTCTCAAATGGGGACAGAGAGAGGAATCTCAGATCTAGAAGTGGGTAGCCATCTGGGAACAAGTGACCACCAAACAGTGTGGTTCACGATAAACACAGTCACAGAGTCAAGTCATACAAAAGTGAGGGTACTGGACTTTAGGAAGGCTGACTTTGTCAAAATGGGAGAGTGCCTCAGAAAAGCACTAGCAAACACGTAAGAAGGAGGGATGGAGGAACAATGGGGAAACATCAAAACTGCCATCACAGAGGCAACAGGCCTTTGTGTGAGGCAAATAAACAAATCAAATCAAAAGAAAAGAACACTATGGTTCTCAAAAGAGGTGGTGGGGAAGGTTAGGGAGAAAAAAATAGCATTCAGGAAGTATAACGAAACACAGAAGGGGCAGGACAGAGAACAGTACCAGTTAAAGCAGAAGGAAGTGGGGAAGGCAGTCAGAATAGCAAAGGCCCAAACCGAGAAAAGATAGACAACTCGGTTAAGAAGGAGCATAAAACCTTTTATAGATACATTAGGGAGTGAAGAAAGACCAAGGGAGGGATAGTGAGGCTTAATAAAGGGGAAAAAGGTGACAGTGAAAAAGCAGGGATACTGAACAAATACTTCTGCTCAGTATTCACAAAAGAGGAGGAGGGGGAGGTACCTAATCCAATCAGTAGAAGCACTCTGGATAGGGGGGTCGATACCAGCCCTTTCACAGAAGAAAGGGTTCTGAAAGAACTCCTAAAACTGAGGATGGGCAAAGCAATGGGGCCTGATGGGATTCACCCCAGAATTCTAAAAGAACTAAGGGGAGAACTAGTGACACCACTGACTACCCTTTTTAACAAATCATGGGAGGATGGTGTGGTACCTAAGGAATGGAGAAGGGCAGATGTGATTCCCCTTCACAAAAGTGGGAGCAAAGCAGAGGCAGGAAACTACAGACCTATCAGCTTGACCTCAGTGGTAGGGAAAATGATGGAATTGCTTCTGAAACAAAGAATTGTTGAGTACCTAGAGGCCAGCGAGGCACAGGACCCAAGGCAGCATGGATTCACAGTGGGAAGGTCATGTCCAGTTGAATCTAATAGATTTCTTTGACTGGGTGACCAAAGTAGTAGTAGACTAGGGAGGGGCTGTGGACATGGCCTACCTAGATGTTAGCAAGGCATTTGACACAGTCCCACACAAAAGATTAATAAGCAAATTAGCCAGCCTGGGAGTTGGTCCTAGGGTGACAGCCTGGGTAAAAAGTTGTCTGGACAACAGAACACACAGGGTAATAGTAAACTAAGTCCACTCTGAAGAAAGGGGGGTTACTAGTGGGGTACCGCAGGGTTCAGTACTGAGTCCTGTTCTTTTTAATGTTTTTATAAGTGACATTGCAGAGGCACTGGAAGGAAAAGTATGCCTCTTTGCAGAAGACACAAAGATCTGCAACAGGTTTGATACACAAGGGGGGGTGGAAAGGGACTTGGCAAGGTTGGAGGAATGGTCAAAAGTGTGGCAGCTTAGATTCAATGCAAAGAAGTGTAAAGTAATGCTCCTGGGAAACAAAAACCCAGAGGAAGAGTACACAACGTTGGGGAGGAATTGATAACAACAAAAATGGAATGGGATCTAAGGGTAGTCATATCAGACGACCTAAGGGTAAACAAGCAATGTGAGAAGGCAGTAAGGATGGCTGGCGGGATACTGGGATGTTTAGGGAGAGGCATCACCCGTAGAAAACAGGAAGTTGTTATCCCTCTGTACAGACAGTTTGAGAGACCCCATCTGGAGTACAGCATGCAGTTCTGGAGACCCCATCTCCGCAAGGACATAGACAGGATGAAGGCAGTCCGGAGAAGGGCAACTAAAATGGTGCAGGGTCTGCAACAGATGCCATACCAAGAAAGACTAAAGGAGCTGAAAATGTATACCCTTGAGGGAAAGGAGGGGACATGATAGAAACTTTCAAGTACCTCAAGGGAAACAACAAAGTCCAAGAGGGCAGCATCTTTCAGAAAAAGAGATATGCAAGAACAAGGGGACACAATCTGAAGATGGAGGGGAGATGGCTCAGGGGCAATGTAAGGAAGAATTTTTTTCAAAGAGAGGGCGGTGAATGCATGGAACAGCCTTCCTGACGAGGTTGTGGGGTCAAAAACAGTGGGGGAATTTAAGAATGCATGGAACAGACATTAGGCAATTCTGGTGGATGGTAGGGAGAAGTAGGCTGTTGGTTAACTAGGATCTGCAGCTTATCCAATAGGTAAGGAAATAGACAGACTAGGTGGGCCAAGCAGTGCTTATCCGCTGTCAAAGTTTTTGGGCCTGATTCTCAAAGGGGGCTGTGTTCGGTGCACGCTGTGGCAAACTGCAGCTTGCACCAAAGTCTCCTGCGCCAGTGACACTGCACCCAATTCAGGTACTGGACACGTCCCGGAGCCTAAGTCCCCTTATGTGCGGCAGCACCCCCCATTCATCTAAAGCAAGGCGCATGGACGTGGTGTGCTGCAAGCCCCTTGCGGCAATGCCCTGCTGGTACCCCTTATCCCGATGGCCCCAACACAGGCCAATCACCCTCCCAGTGGTGGTCCAGCCCCCAACCCAAACAGATAGTGCCCACCCCATCCCCAGATAGGGCAGGGGACAAGCATAGCCCTCCACACACCTCCGTGGAGGTCCCCGACTGTCCAGAATGTGCAGCACGCTAATATCAGCGTGTACACTGTACAGTCTGCTGCACATTCTGGGCACTCGGGGACCGCCATGGAGGCGTGTGGAGGGCTATGCTGGTCCCCTGCACTATCTGGAGATGGAGTGGGCACTACCTGTTGGGGTGGGGGTACTATTCCACCATGTGGGTGGCTCTCACTGTATATGCACTGGGGCGGCATCAGGGTACGGGGTGGGGAGGGGATGGTGCTACCACATGTACCATGGGCTGCATAGGGGATGGGGGGGTGTACAACACCATGGGCATGCACCCTGCAGAGCATTTTTTTAAGTCCCCTTAGACCAGCCCTAGCTGGTCTAAGGGTACTTAGAATTCTGCCATTGAGATGCAGTTTGTGAATCCCATGCTCGGGCTGTGGCAGCTTGCATCTGCCACAGTGCCTCTTGCACCTTGTCGCAGCCCAGCTCTGGGTGCAGGGATGGTGCAAGCCCCATTAGGGGCAGGCAGCCTGTGGTTGATGCAGGCCACCTTTCTGAATTGTGTGGAGGCAGCCCTGGATGCAAGATGCACCTTGCACCATATCTGTTTGGTGCAAGCACCTTGCGTCAGATGCAGAGCTTTGAGAATTGGGCCCTAGGTTTCTATGTTTCTATGTTTCTATCATCCAAGTGCAGATGAGAAACTATTCTGAATATTATAACTCATACGTAGAGATGCAGCAAATTTAAAATCCACCTGCGAAGTGAATGTGAAGCGGAAACTTCGCGTTGGCACTTCACTACGCGGAGTGCCCCATAGGAAAGGCTCACTTCGCCTTGTTATTATTACTTCATGTTGTCATTCCACTTTAAACGTGAAGTAAGGTGGAGTGACAACAATACTGGCTGCACCCCACCCACACAGTCACCAGAATTAATGTGCATCCCCAAAGTGTTAGTGTCTTGTGTTCAGAAAACTCCCCAGTGCTGATGAAGTGAAATGAGAGCATAACAAGAAATGCAAAGTCTCCCAGAATCAATGGCACACTCAGTCATGCATGCAGTGGTCACACACAGAGTCACCAGAATTAATGTGCATCCCCAAAATGCTACTGTCTTGTGTCCAGAAAATTACCCAGTGCTGATGAAATGCTACTGTCTTGTATCCAGAAAATTCCCCAGTGCTGACGAAGTGAAATGAGAGCGTAACAAGAAATATAGTCTCTCAGAATTAATAGTGCACTGCAAACGCACAGACAGATTAAGATTGCGCTGCGCACTCAAGGGATGCATACGAAAAGGCACAACACCTAACTAGTGCACACAAGTCACAAATCCAGATCTGGAAAGGAATACATTTTGCAAGTTGGGGGATTAGTGCACGGCAGTAACAATCCACTACCAGTAAAGATACCTATAAAGCAGTATAAAAAAATTCATGCAGGTGCAGTGGATGGCAGGTTCACACTACTGCAATTACTCTATGGCACAATAAAAGGTGTCTGATTTAATGGCACGCATCGCACACACATTCACACACACACTACAAGTAATGCGTAGCAAATTGAAAACCTTTAGTAATATAACCAAATGTTTTAAACAGACAACTTATACACTGCTGCACCACAACAATCAGCAAAAAAATTTTCAAGAATTACTGAAAATAATACTTTGTGCACATTAACGCAGTTATACGAGAAAAATATAACCAAAACAGAAAGACTGCCTTTTTCTCCCAGTTAATTTACTTAAACCACAAATACGCCCCTTCCCCAAAGCACACTTCACAGTACACAGACTGACTGTTCTAAATTAACATTCAAAATCCACACACAACAATAATCACTTGAAGATATCAGCACAGAAGGGTTTCCTAGTAAATTTTGAGCAAAATAAATGACTCAAAAAGGCATTTTAAGTAGCTTTTAGAGGTTTTAGAGCTATGAGCGCAAACCATCTCCAGCTACCACTACACACGCACTACCCAGGCCAGAACTGAGGCTGTGCAGAACACTCTAGAGCCCACGTGACCTGCAATTCTATGAATCACTGCAGAATTTCATTTGGAGCTCAATTACAAGGCGAAGTGAGGAGAATTACATTGATTTCAATGTACTGCGTCTTAAAATTGGTGGAGAAGTGGTTTGTGGAAGGCTGAATAATGCAAAGTCATTGGTTTCAATGGACTTCACGTTCCTCATTATGAAGCAAAGTACTCCGCTTCACATTATGAAGTACTCCGCGGGTTTTGCATTACTCCATGAATCACTTAGTGGAGCGAATTGGAGTCACTTTGCCCACCACTGCTTATAGTACTGGAACTCACATGCTGTACAGGAAGGAACACGAATGCCTATGGCTGTACTTCCCCGATGAGCTGCAGCACAAAACTCCCCGACTGAAAAACACGTATTAGTGAGTACAATGGTGGGGTGGTAAAGCCTGGAGAGATACTACAAAATAGGCTTACAATACATCCTAGTAACTACAAAAAAAATGAATGTTGTGATTCGTGACGTGATCATGAATCATGATTTGTGACTGCATTTGTGACTGTGATAATGAAGAATGCGATTCGGTGCCGATGGCATGAGATAACCAATATGAAACTGTATTGGTAACGCAAATGCCTACGGCTGTACTTCCCCGATGAGCTGTAGTTTAAAACTCCCCGACTTAAGAACACGTATCAATGAGTACAATGGTGGGGTGGTGAAACCTGGAGAGACACTACAAAACAGGCTTACAATACATCCAAGTAACTAGTAAAAAAATGAATGTTGTGATTCATGACGTGACCATGAATCGTAATTTGTGACTGCATTTGTGACCGTGATGATGAAGAACGTGATTTGTATTACAAGTGACTCGTGATGATGGTTCTGACTTAAAAACGCATTTTAATGAGTACAATGTTCATGCAGAATTATGCACCACACCTGTCCAGTACTCTGAAGGGAAGCCAAAGAAACAACTCTGACTTAAGTTACAGATGGAGATTGGGCCCTAAAGAAATGCAAATGCACAGACAGATTAAGATTGCGCTGCGCACTGAAGAGTTGCAGACACAAAGGCACAACATCTAACCAGTGCTCACCATCAGAAATTCAAATCTGGAAAAGAATATCTTTGCGGTTGGGGTGGGCCATGGGGAGGGCAGTGTACTGCACTGCTGCGGTAACAGTCACTATTACTAGTACCAGTAAAGATACCACAAAGAAGTACAAAAATTACACAGCTGCAGTGGATAGCAGGTTCACATTGCTGAAATTACTATGTGGCACAATAAAAGGTGTCTGATTTGATGACACACATCACACACATACTCACACACACTAAGTAATTTGTAGCAAATTTAAAACTTCTGTAATATAACCGCATATTTTAAACAAACTAAAATTATGCACTGATGCACCACAACAATCAGCAAAAAAATGGCAAGAATTATTGAAAATATTACTGTGTGTACATTAACACAGTTATAAGAAAAATATCACCAAAACAGAAATTAGTCTTTTTATCCAAGTTAATCTACCTGCACCACAGATACACCCCTCCCCCAAAGCACACTTCCACTGTCTCTCAGTACACAGACTGAATGTTGTACATTAACATTCAAAATCCACACACAAACAATAAATGCTCGATGATATGAGCATAGGAGGATTTCGTACAATCGATGAACTAAAGTTTCAGCAAAAAAAAGACACAAAAAGGCTTTTTTAACAGCTTTTAGAAGGTTTGAATTGCAGAGAGCTGTCAGAGCAGACTGTCTCATACAGCTTCCTACACACACTACCCCAAACTGAGGCTGTGCAGAACAATCTAGAGCCCATGTGACATGAAATCCCATGAATCACTGCAAACTTCGCCTTTGGAGCTTAAAAACAAGGTGAAGTGAGGCGAAGTACATTGTTTTCAATGTACTTTGCCTTAAGAATCGGTGGAGTAGTGGTTTGGGAAGGTGGAGTAATGCAAAGTCATTGTTTTCAATGGACTTCGCGTTACCCATCATAACACGCAGTACTCCACTTCGCATTATGGAGCACTTCACGAATTCCCCTTCACTCCGTGGATCACTTCGCGGAGCGAATTGGGGCCACTTTGCCCATCTCTACTCATATGAACATATGAAATTGCCAGCAGATAAAGGCCTTATGGTCTATCTAGTCTGCTCAATTGTGCAGCTAGCAGCCCTTATACTGCAGCTGCCCTCCCTCCCTCCCTCCTCCAGTGACCTTCCCCTTACCCTGTCCTATCCCCTTTGAAGCAGCTCACTGTTCCACAGGATACCACTTCCTCTGGCAATGTGTTCCACCCAGACACCACCCTCTTTGTAAAACACTGTCTCCTCATTTCCCTCCTGAACTTCCCCCCTCCAATCTCAGATCATGCCTTTGAGTGTCCATCCCCCTCTGTAATTTGAAAAGACCCTCCATGCCCGTCCTATTTATTCCCTTCATGTACTTGAAGGTTTCAATCTTGTCCCCCCATCCCTCCTCTCCTCCAGGGAGTACATGTTCAACTCCCCCAGCCTACTCTGATAGGGTAAGTCCTCTAGCCCCTGTATCATTTTTGTTGCCCTTCGCTGCACCCCCTCCAGTAACCTAATGTCCTTGTTCAGGTACGGCCGTCAGAACTGTACTCAGTACTCCAGGTGTGGTCCAACCCGTGACCTGTATAGCAGCAGGATCACCTCCCCCCTCCTGAAGGATATGCTTCTGGCAGTACAACCCAGTATCCTGTTGGCCTTTGCATCTGCCTTTCTAAACTGTGCTGAGCTGTTCATTGCTCCCGTTATGATCACCCCCAGATCCTTCTCCTCTTCCATCTTGGCTAGTTGAATCCCCCCTAGCTGGTTGCTACTCCTTGGATTTTTTTGCACCAAAATGTAGCACCTTGCATTTCTTGGCATCGAACCCCAGCTGCCAAGTGTCCAACCAGGCTTCCAATTTTGCCAGATCATCTTACAACCCTTGCCACCCTTCTAAGTCATCCACTGCTGCTCCCATCTTGGTATCATCTAAAAACAGACTGATGTTGCTGTTGATGCCTATTGAGATGTCTGCTATGAAGATCCCAAAGAACACCGGCCCCAGTACAGAGCCCTGTGGCACCCCACTTGTTACAGCCCTGGGAGATGAGAGCTCCCCTCCTACCATTGCCCTCTGCTGTCTCCCTTGCAGCCAGTTCACTACCCATCCCACCATCTTTGCCCCTGCCCCTGTGCCTTCCAGCTTACTTCCTAGCCTCCCATGTGGCACTTAATCGAATGCCTTACTGAAGTCCAGGTACTGGACATCCACTGCATGGCCCCTGTCTAATGGCCTGGTTACCCAGTCATAATACTCCACCATTTTGGTATGACAGGATCTTCCTGAAAGAAACCCATGCTGTCTGCTGTCCTACAAACTTACGAACATATGAAATTGCCAGCAGAAAAAGGCCTACAGGTCTATCAAGTCTGCCCAATTGTTCAGCTCTTAGTTTCATATCATATCACAGCTGCAGCCCATTAGCCTCTAGGAGAGAAACCAGCCACTCCTTCAGGATTGTCTCCATCAGCTTTCTCATGATGGAGGTGAGGCTTACTGGTCTGTAGTTCCCTGTCTCATCCTTGGGAATGCTCTTGTGCAGGGATACCACGTGTGCCATCCTCCAATCCTGAGGTACACTCCCTGAGTCCAGGGAGGCATTGAACATGTCTGCCAAAGGTTCTGCCAGCTCCTTCAGCACCCTGGGGTGTATGCCATCTGGCCCTGGTGCCTTGTCCACCCTCAGTGCCCTCAAGCCCTCCAGTACTCTGCCCTGGGATTTCCCTGTCTGTCACCCCCCCCCGTGCCCACCTTCCCATCCCCCTTGGATACAGCTCCCCCTTTCTCTTTAGTAAATACTGAGCAGAAGTACTCATTTAATGCTTCTGCCTATTCTGTCCCTATTTCCACCCACCCCTCTTTATCCTTACTGTTTGGTCCTTACAACTCCTTTTCTCCCTGATATATCTGAAGAAGTCCTTCTCTCCCTCTCTGATGCCCTGTGCTAGCCTGAGTTCTCTGGATGCCTTGGCTGACCTGACTGCCCTTGTCACCTTCCTCAACTCCTTCAGGTATTCCTCTCTGTCCTCCCCTCTCCCTGTTTTTTATACCTTTTAAATGTGACTTTTTTCTTCCTTACTTTTTTCATGACCCCCCTGCTCACCCAGCTAGGCTTCTTGGCCCTAGCCCTCTTACTCTGGACCCTTGTACATGTTATGGTTGCCTCCTCAATTCCCAGTTTAGTGACCTCCAGCTTCTGGTCAGTGTCCATGTTAGGATGGATCCTGACAAGATACCCCTGTTGTCATAGGGTGTGGGATTAAACTTCAGACAAGGCAAATTTACAGGTTTAAAACGCACCTTGGAGTGATATTTATTTTTCGAAAGTTAGAAAAATAATTATTGAAAACAAAATAAAATTGCAAAGAAAATCACAACTTAACATCAGTAGTTTCTTACACAATACAATCCTGGATCTTAGAGACCCTAAGAGCATTCTCATCTGCATTCAACAGCTTGTCTACAGTAGCAGCAGAACCTCTCTCCTCTCTTTCTCTCTCTCTCTCTCAGGGCTGAGCCCCACTGGACTGAACTGAAGTGAAGTCAGTGAAGAGGTGTTTATATCTTTTGGTGGGGCCACCCGACTGAGCCTTTTCTGTATTTACATGTCTGGACATGTTGTTTCAAACCCAAGGGAGGGGTGGTTTCAGGGGATGTCCTGGTTCAGATAAAGGTACAGTGTATATCTCCACAGATATTGACTCTATATCTCTGATACACAGTGACTAAGCAATTTTATAAAGCATACCATTCAGCCTCATACATAAAACCTTATACAGTAACAGGTTTATAGTGTGAATTTATAAAAATATCTTAAGGATTTCTTATAACTCTACTAATCATGCCATTATTATTGTTTTATATGACTTCTGAATCCTTTTTCTTTAAAAAAGCTTTACTAACTGTATTTATTCCTGTTTAAAATAGCCTTCATGTTTTTTGTACACAAACTGCACTTATGCACTTTACACAACACCTCTCCAGGTGTTTGATCATCCAGGGACTGGATGGATGGAAATGGAAAATAATGAAAAGAGAGAACTAGTAGGAAGTTTAGTAGGGACAGTAAGAGCTATGCTGGGTGGCCAACCTGGGGTGGGGGAGATAGAAAAGCAAGAAAACTGTTGCTAGGAAATAAGGAGATAGAAAGTGGTCCATCAGTCACAGCCAAGGGTATAGCCTAACTCTGCCACACACCTCCCTCCTTAAGAAAAAACAGTTCTTAAAACTATACTGTTTTTTCAAGAACCCCCTCTCAGTCATAAATATTCTACCAAAACAGTAGAATGTGGGGGTTGGCTGAAACTTTCTCTCACCCACTATGAAAGCTTCACCCCAGGGTCCCTTGATTCAGCTATTTTTAGTATTGTACACCATACCAAGTTACTGCAATACAACAATACGTTCACCACATTACCCTGGGGCTGTCACACAGTTCAGCACAGTACCCATCTATGCTCTCAGAGGACTTCAGTCTGTAGCGACAATCTACCTCCTGACTATTTCACTCTGGTTACTACAATTCAGACACTTCATTTGTAAAATCAGGCACCCATCAACAGGCATCATTTCAGCATCCATCACTTAACATCATTTCAGAATCCACCACTTGATATCATTTCAGCACCCATCACTTGGCATCTTTTCAGAACCCATCACTTGGCATAGTTTCAAAACCTTGTGCACCAACTATCATACCTTTATCAGTACATTAAAAAAAAAAAGAGGAAGCAATACACAGTGGTTTTATGCTGACTTCCAGCTACCTCCATACCCATCACTTGGCATCATTTCAGCCCTGTGCACCCACTAGCGTACTTTCATCATTACATTAAAAAAAAGAGGAAGTAATACTCAACAGTTTTATGCTGACTTCAAGCTTCCTCCATACCCATCATTTGGCATTGTTTTAGCCCTGTGCACCCACTATCATACCTTCATCAGCACATTAAAAAAGAGAAAGTAATACACAGCAGTTTTATGCTGACTTTGAGATTCCTCCATACCCATCACTTGGCATCATTTCCCACTAAGGGGTCTAATCATAGGTTCCACCCCATACCTAGATCCTCCATGACCCTAGGTTCCTCATTTTATATCATACAGTATAGACATTTATTTTATGTTATACATTTCTTGTAATCATTTTGTACATCTCATTTAGCCATTTCCTTTTCATATATTTTCTTGGCAGACAAGGAACCTTCTCATGCTGAACATCAACTAGCCAGTTCCTAACTCCAAAACCTTTGGGGTTTCCATTCAACCCTTATTTTTAACAAACCAGGGTTTTCCTTTCAACTCTTACACTGTTCAGGTATCCTCAGCTGATTGTACTCAGCATCAGCCTTACTGCTATATTCATTTTACACAGTACATGTTTCATACATTTCATACTGTATCACAGGGGGTTCAAAACATGAGAAAGTCCATTCAACCACCATGGTGTCTTCCCTGTTGCTTGTAGTCTTCACCTCAGTATGCAAATGTCCTGAAACAATCATACCTGGGGCCTTCATCGCATCATCCTCCAAGTAGCAGCAGCCCAGAAAAATGGGCAACAACGGGATTTCAAAAGTGACTGGCAACAAAGGTTCCATCAGGGGATCCTCCTCCTCTAAAACCCAAGGATCCTGGTCCTCTGCCTCTGCCACAAAATCCTCCAGTTGGGAACCCTCCATCACTACCTGGTAGCAGTGCTCCACCTATCTCCAGCACTGGTCCACCTCTGCATTCCATCGAACTCCAATCCAGTTAGTAATTCCCCTTCAGTCCTCCTCACCTGGGCTTTGGTATGCACACCAAGAAGCCCCTCCTCCTTCAACAGATCCTTGGCATCACTGAGATCCTGTAGGTACACCATCCTGCATTTTGTCCCCTATGTCTGGATACCAGGGCTGGTATCTGGCTACTGGTCTCCCCCTTGTTTCTTCCTGACAACCAGTACTATCTCACTTTTGACACCAAGTTTGTCACAGCATATGGGAATAAACTTCAGATGAGGCAAATTTACATGTTTAAAACACACTTCAAAGTGATATTTATTTTTCAAAAGTTAGACAAATAATCAATGAAAACAAAAGAAAATTGCAAAGAAAATCACTACTTAACATCAGTAGTTTCTCACATAATACAGTCCTGGATCTTAGCACTCCTAAGACTCTTCTCATCTGCATTCAACAGCTTGTCTACAGTAGCAGTAGAACCTCTCTCCCCTCTCTCTCTCTCAGGGATGAACCCCACTGTACTGAACTGAAGTGAACTCAGTGAAGAGGTGTTTATATCTTTTGGTGGGGTCACCTGACTGAGCCCTTTCTGTATTTACATGTCTGGTCATGTTGTTTCAAACCCAAGGGGGGGTTGTTGTTTCAGGGGATTTCCTGGTTCACTTAAAGGTACAGTGTATATCTCCATAGATATTGACTCTATATCTCTGATACACAGTGACTAAGCATTTTTATAAAGCATACCATTCAGTCTCATACATAAAACTTTATACAGCAACAGGTTTATAGTGTGAATTTATGAAAATAACTTAAGGATTTCTTATAACTGTACTAATCATGCCATTATTATTGTTTTATATGACTTCTGAATCCTTTTTCTTTAAAAAAGCTTTACTAACTGTATTCATTCCTATTTATAATAGCCTTCATGCTTTTTGTACACAAAATGCACTTATGCACTTTACACAACAGCTCTCCAGTGTTTGGCTTCATTACTGGGACTGGATGGATAGAAATGGAAAAAGAATGAAAAGAGAGAACTAGTAGCAATTTTAGTAGGGACAGTAAAGAGCTATGCTAGGTAGTCAACCTAGGGTAGGGGGAAAAAGAAGAAAAGCAAAGAGAAAAGTGATAACTGTTGCTAAGAAATAAGTAGATAGAAAAGTGGTCCATCAGTCACTGCAGAGGGTGTAGCCTAACTCTGCAACACCTGTACTATTTTCTACATCCTCCCAAATTTGACCCTTCTGAAGTCTAATACCCTTGTGCCCATTACTACTCCCCCTTTCCCCATGTTTATTGTGAACCACATTGAGTGGTGGTCACTCCCCACCAGCGTTTCCTCCACCCCCCAGCTCTCTCACAAACTCACCATTTTCCTGCATGAGGTCTGGGGTGTTCCTTAACCTGGTTGGCTCATTGACTATCTGCAATAGGAAGCTGTCCTGGAAGGCATCCAGAAGTACCTGCTCCCTTCTATTCATGGTGGCTGGGGTATCCCAATCCACTCCTGGCAGGTTGAAGTCCCCCACAATCACTGTGCTACCACTCCCACAGGTCCTTCTGATCTGTCTCGCTAGTTCCATGTTTAACTCTTCAGTCTGAGAGGGTGGTCTGTACACCACTACCATCCTGATGGTCCCATGTTTGGAGTCCTGAAGCTGTACCCATAATGACTCTGTAATTCCCTCCTCTTCTTCCTCCCTGACACACTTCAGTCCATCCCTCATGTACAGCACTGCCCCACCCCCTTTTCCTTTTACCCTGTCCCTCCAAAATATCCTATACCCTGATACTGCCAAGTCCCAGTCATGGTAATTGGTGGCCCATGTCTCAGTGATGGCCGCCATGTCCACCTCCCCATCTGCCATGAGAGACTGTAACTCTGCTGTTTTATTCCCTAGACTCCTAGCATTCAAGGTTACCACCCTCCACCCTGATTCCTTTCCCACTCTTCCTACTTGCTCTGTCTTTCTAGCATCCCCTCCTGACCTCCCCCTTAAGTACCTTGCTGCTGGTATGGGGGTAAGCTCATTCGGCTTCCCTGCCTGTGGATTCTGCCTGACTCCTGCCCACTTGCCACCCCCTCTTCTAGTTTAAATTCTCATTGTTGCTAAGTATTCCCCCAGTAATCTCTTCCAAATATGGGTCAACTGCATATGAGCATGACACATTGCACCTGGTCCACTCAATGAGGTCAGAGCAAGTAAACTGCAATTTATGTCACTTTTACAGTGACTCTGGCTACTGCACCCCTGCATTTTCAATTAATACTTTAATGATGATGGTTTGTATGTGCATTACTTCTTTTAGTCTCATAAAACTGCTAAGTGCAGCTAGAAGAGTGTGTGTGTGTGTGTGTGTGTGTGTGTGTGTGTGTGTGTGTGTGTGTCAAACAGTTAACACCCTACTGGGAAAATAGTTTTGAGAAAAACAAGGTAACCCAAATGCAGATGAAGGCAAATGCTGCTTAATTACTTCAGTGCTTGCTGATATACATTTGGGGAATGCAGAGTGCTCCAAACAATTGGGAAAGGAACTGAAACATGAAACTACAATTATATTCATGGAGAGACACTCATTTTCTTCAATAGCATATTTAGAAAGGCCATTAGCACACAATTTTCGGATTATTTGTTTCTTTAATTCCCAGTGGCAACTTTACTTTTCTGTCACCCAGAATGTAAGATGCAGGGGAACTCCTATAAGACATTTGTTACAGTTACAGTATCTGCACTGGTTGTTAGTAATTTGGAAGAGCAGCAATGCTAATAATTGTATAACAGCAACAGGAACATCTCCGCAAGGGAGGCCTACTTTGTAACTCAGCAATTAATGGCTATGTGCATGCTGAAATAAACCAGATGTTCAGATGTGACTTTTCATCTAGTAAGTTGTTTCAATGCTGTGAACCAGGAGATCTGGGTTAAAATCCCCCTGCAGCCTGTTGCTCCTCGTCTGAGCATTTCCTTTTTGTGTTCGCTTGCACAAAGAACGTCTTGGGACAATAGGGGAAATGAGAGGTGTGACACTGCCAAGCCAATTACAGCTGAAACTGCAATGGTTTTGGCAGTGCACACCAATAACCAGCCTCTCTGGTCATAACTCATTTTCAGCTCTGCTGTCATGGGATGTCCTCAACTTGAAAGAAATGAACCGCTCCAATGGGAGTGCTTCATTTCTTTCTGTAGCTGTAACTCTGGCCATGCGCATTACAGTTGACAGTAATGCAAATGGCCAGAGTGTCAGTTCTTGTCGCTCTTCCTTCAGTTTGCTGCACCATTCCTCTTCATTGCCTGCCTCCCCCTTCCCCATACACACACATATTCCCTGGATAAGCTAGGAAGAAGATAATCAGCAATTTCCAAAATGAGACCAATCTTACCCATTAGCGGCAGAAAAAAGTAGAAGGTTGAAAAAAACATTGTGTTGATGTCCGTGCTCTCTGTGGAAAATATAAACACCGCTTCTCCTGTATGGAATTCAACACCTGGATACTACAAAACAAGTATGCTGCAACCACACCGAGTTCACATCCATCGAGTTGAGAGAAGTCTGTCTCCACCATGGCCCTCAGTTTTCTGCAATGCCGTGACCACCAGCAAAATTTGCAGCCGATTGTGGAATTTGCAGCTGACCACAGCAGAAGTTAATGCAAACCACAAAACTCTCTGGCAATTGTTTCTTTCATTGCCTATTGCACCTGACATAGTTTTAAAAATGCCCCCCCCCCCAACATCGCTCACTCAGTGACACTTTGTTCCCCTTCTCCACAGCAGCAAATACACTCAGTGGCATTATATCCTGCTCCCATTCCCTTAGCAACGGAGTCTGAGATGGGGAGAAAAGGGCAGATTGGCTTGATATATAATGTCTATGTGCACAGTGCACAGTGCTCCCCTTCGTACACAGTTGCAGTGTGTTAGATCCCAGCAGAAAAATGCAAAGCGCAAGTTCCCCACATCATCAGTGTTTAATAAGCCTAAATAAGTTGAACCCAGTGGCAAAATACAAGCTTCACACATTTTCATTGTGTTCAGTAAGCTAAAGTAAGTTAGACACAAGCTCTGGTCAGAATGTCAGTGTGTCAGTGTTATTTTTTAATAGATCCGATTTTTATATTAGATACATACTAACATTGCACTTTGAACCAGTGATCAGATTCATGTTTGGCCAATAAAAAAATAACTGCTGCACTGACATTCTGACCAGAGCTTGCATCTAATTTACTTGTCTTACTAAACAAACTGAAAATGTGGGGAGTTTGCAGAAATAAGGTTCCCCAGAAATAAGGTTTGGAAATCAGTGACTGGGGATCGAACCTGTGTTCAGGACTGGGGGGCAAACATGCTTTAGTCAGGAAAGTCAGTCAGGACCGGAACCTGTTGTCTGGGGATGATATCAAGTAAAGTGGAAGAGGAAGTTCAGTGGCATTTACGTAACCAAGGTAATATCAAATATAGTTTTGTGTTTTTTTGCACACCGCATACTGTCTTGATGCCTCCTCTGCTTACACAGTCCACACAAGACAGCCCTTAGGTCTGAACCCATGGATTACAAGGTGGGGTTTCAGGATGTTGGCAAATTGTACCGGAGGGGAAAATGAGCATCAGGATTGCTCATACCATGTACTGTACCAGCACAAAAGTAAACTGTTAAAACTGCTATCCTGAAGATAAAATGTACTCCTGCCTCAAAAAAAGTAAAAGTTTTTTGCCAGGCAGTTATATATTACTTGCACGTCCAACCAGAAAAAAGGAACAGCACCCACTGCAAGAAAAATGAAGCCAGGACACAGTACTTACATAAATAACTGGTGATTTATTGGAAAAGAAGTGCAATTCCGTGCATTTATGTAGGTTTTTTTTCCACTACACCTATATCTGTTTTTATGCTGCTGCTATGAATTGCACCTCTTTTCCAATAAATTACCAGTTATTTATGGAAGTACTGTGTCCAGACTTCAGTTTGTTGCAAGAGGTGCTATTCCTTTTTTCTGATTGGACTTGTTTGGCTGTTATAGCATCATTGCCATCTGTCCCTGGTGCTCTTTCCTTGTTTTTGCACATATTGCTTAAATCTAGTTTTGAGGAAGGGCCAGCTCAAAGGTAAATGTTGCATCTCAGCATCTATCGGGGGTAAATAAAGTTTTTTTTTAAAAATGCACTGTGAAAACTTGCTTTTATGAATGGATAAAAAAAATTAGTTGCTTACTGAAATCCATTGTTAATCTCTATGTTATAATAACCAGCCCAGAACTGCACAGACACATTTCGTCTATGGAGCAGGTCTCTATTATTGTTATTTTTAGCATGATTAAATTCCATGATGATGTCCCCAGCAACTTTAAAGATCAATGGCAAAGCCCAGTGTCCTTACCCAATTAAGAAACTAAAAACAAACAAACATACAAGAGCCATCATAAATAATAAATTCGAAAATGCATTAAGAGCACATTTTTTTGAGGCACGTGGGAGTAACCTGAGGGGTCTTAGAGTTAGGGCTTTAGATACAGTGCCCTCTCTCCCCCATGAAGGAGCCCAAGATAACCTACTGCATAGGTGTGAATCAAAATGGATCTCGAAACTGGGAGCCCTGACACAATTGGGTTTAAATGACCAGACAGACTTCAAAACATATTTGCAAATACATTTAAATTCTTTTGAATAATACTTGGGGGTTTATAGATTAATTTCCAGTGTGAATCCCAGCCATGGATGGGTGCATTTTATCTGACCAAATAAGTAAACTTGTACTCAGCTCAAATACATGTCTTTCTAAGTCTCTATTTTGTATGAAAAAGAATACATATATACATTTATGATACACATTTGTCTGCAGTTCAGATGTTGCTCCGGCTTGAAATGAAGTTTTTGTTTCAAGTGGGAAAAATGAATAGTGGAACCGAACTATGTAATATTGCTTTTATTTGTAATATGATCACTGTACCTTCCGGCTATCTCTGTAATATGAAAGCTGAATTTCATTGTTACATGAGAACTGGCCAATGTGGATAGCACCAGTAAGACATACAAAAATTAATGGTGACCTTTTGCAATGGCAGGTGACCTCCACTGCTGCGGTACTGTTGTAAAATTGGGTTGCGTTTGAGAAAATGAAAGGCAGTAGCACGTAAACGGTTTAACAAAAAAAATGTTGGTAAGGTTTTTTGTAATAATTGCAAACTAATCTTATTTCATAATGGGTCCTCTATTCTTTGTTGCCACACATCTAAGAAATCCAACTGTCTGTTTCAGAATTAATGTGTGATCACACTGGCAAGATATATAAAACAAATGGTGATCTTTCTAAACAGTGGGTGACCTTCGCCGGTGCAGTTCCACAATTGTAATGTAAAATAAAATATGTCAGATAGAGCTGATTTTGAAAAAAATGGAAGGATGTATAGCACATAAATGGTGTAACAAAATTTGAAGGTGCACTCTTTGTAATAATAGGAAATGCTAGTTAATCTTATTTTATAACAGGTTTACCTCTTAATGTTGATACACATCTAATAGGGATCGCACATCGGGCTTTCCGTTCACTATTGTTCTGCTCCTAATAAACTGGGCTGTTTAATACAACATTGTATAATAAAAGAGTTTGAAATTTGGGATAACAAAACATTGTTAAGGAGTCATTGACCTTTTGTAATGATTGATGACCTCCGATGTGAAAAGTAGCCCTGGGCAGAATAAATATAAAATGTAGCCCTATTTCTTTTAAACATATTAATGGGCTGCCCAATAATATCTTGTTTTAATACAAGAAGTTGGAATTTGGGATAATGAAATCAAGTAAAGAGGCCATGGACCCTATTGTAATGATTGGTGATCCCTGCTGTGCAATCAGTCCTGGACAGAATAAATAAATACAAAATTCAGCCGTTTTGTACCAAGGCTCATACGTATTGCCTCTGTGTCACATGTAGTGTCTACTGTTGTGGTTTCTAAAGCTGATTTTTGTGGACATATAAAAAAAATGTATTAGAAGAAAAATGTTTTTCAAATTAACTAAATGAATATTGTTAATTAATCAGCTTAAGGGGACAAAAGCTTAAAGCACGATTTCTCTGTCAAACTCACTGTTGATATAATTGATTAATACTGGTATATAGAATTTCATTAATTATGTGGGGTATCTAAACAGTGATTTTTGATGGCAAAGCTATAGCAATGTTTGCTTCATATATTCATTCTCTCCCCTATCTCCTCCATGGCCTGGGTTGCCATTGATGTAATTCCTGGAGTAACGGCAGGGGCTGAAGGTCATAATAATTAAGATCAGCTGTTCCAAACTGCTGTCTTGAGCCACAAATTTGCAGAGCACTGTGAAGCAGGTCATTGCTGTAATTGTATTTTTGTAAATGTAAACAAATGGAAGCTAAACATGTCAGATATCACTTACGGTCACAAATTCTCCTGTTGTATGTTCCCAAAATCAGCTGCTGAATGGGAAGGAATCCTGAATTACTTCACATTTTAACTTGACATTCATAGACATAGAAATTATATTTCAGAATACCCAGATAGATATAATTAGTTTTATTTTACACAATCATTGATTGCTGTGTAAATTTGTTGTTTCTTCTGCTAAATAGAATAGAATAGGCTACCTTCTTTATTCACATAACTCATATAAAAATACCATCTGTAAATGCTGTCTGTCATGTTTAGCTTCAGATTTATTTTTACCTTTACAAGCAACAATTATATATGTTATTTTATTTTTTTTACATTTGCATTCCCCCCACCACAAACTCCAACCCCCCCCCCAACAGCACATAGCATGGCAATGTCTCAGTATCTGCAGCACAAGCCATTAGTGTTATTATGCACTAAAAGCTAAATCCAAGAATGAGTGAACTGCAGAACTGGGGGGAGGGTGCAGAGCAATCTGTACTCATGGAGAATATTTTTTCCTTTTTAATTTGTAGCAAAGATGGAATAACCGATCAAAAACATTACCTCTGTGTATGTGATATTTCAAAGATATGATGTCTGCTGAAGCATGCTTGGGACCACTGGACACACATTGAATGTTCTGTTTTTCCCCTGATTAACTTTACTAATTTGCAGCTCCAGTGCAGAACTTAAGTGACTATGTGCTACTGCACCCCCAGCCCCCACACACACTGAGATGCTGCAGTTCACACACCCATGGACAAACTTGCAAAGAATAATTCATCATGGAGTCTATATCACCTAATAAGATTAATAACTTACAGGGCTGATGGAAATGGAGACATCTGTATGCCATTTATGTACTGAGTAGACCTGAGTTGTGAATAAATGAACAAAGAAACCACACAATACAAAGGCATCAGATACAGTTTTTATTCAGCTAGAATATAAAAACAGACACACACACACACACACACACACACACACACACACACACACACACACATTTTTATTTTTTTATTTATTTAACCCTGAAAAGCAGAAAACCATACAACAATGTCTTTTGATTTTAAACATTTCAACCCAAATCTCCTGCATGGCCATTTTTTCACACTACCTCATGAACATGACAGCTGTCATTTTCCATATCCTGGCCAAAAAGCATTTTGCACTTGTGGTGCAAAATTACACATTGTCCAGTACTTTATAAATGACACATGCCATGATCAGAAGGAAGGGTCATAAAAAGACTGTTCTGAAATTTTGGGATTAACTTTTAAAATATATATTTATTTATAAAAGTCTGAGGGTCTATTTTTTTTTGAAATCGTAATTTATCCTCCTCCCTCAGCCTGCCTCCTCTGACACTTCGGCGATGACCCACGAACATCCCACTACCCGCAACCCCTACATGAGTCAGTCCACAGGCCCCGTGGAGCCACGGCTACCTCCGGCGCGGGACGAGGGACAACCTCAGAATCTTAGAGTTTCGCCAGCCCCGTGGACCTGCCGAGTGGGCGCTGGCAACGCGGGCACGTCCCGGGTCCTCGCTTCCTCCCGGACGAGGCAGGCTCTTTTTCCCATTTTTATCCCTCCCCGAGCAGACTGCGATCCCCCCCCCTGACGTCATGACGCATACGTCGATGTCCGCTCTGCTCAATGGCCACCCGGCCAATCCCTACTAGGACTTGCACTTCCTCGAGCCTCTGCTTGGGGTCGCACAAGTGCCGGAATGCGGCCAAATCCCACCCCGGAGTAGGCGAGCTGTCGGTGGATGCTCAAGCCCAGCTCCTCGGGCTGACCCACTGGCTTCCCGAGTCTGCTCCCCGAACCCGGTCACCAGCGTGGAGCGAGGTGTGTATGCTCAACGCCAGCTCCTCGCGCCACCGGGCCGACTTATGAGGTCTATTTGTGAATAAGTTGTTTTGTGTATTCCATCATCACATTTGCCATAGCCGTTGCCATGGATACAGTGTCCAGATGCTGCAATGTGGCAGTACATAGTTGCCGCAGAACTGCCACAGAAATTACAAACCAGTGTCGCAGAAGTTCTGAGGCAAATCCTACTGCAAAATTTGATCAAAAAGTGCAGTAGAAAAATCAGGGCCTTGCTCTCCACATACAAGCCACTTCAAAAGCAGTTCCTCTAAATTATTCCAGTAATCAGAGAAAAAGAAGTGGGTACTTAGAGCAATTCAAGTGCTGCTCCTCCTACCCTAGACCTCACTGTCCCAGCAAGTCCAAGAAAGCTGCACGTGGAAAGCCAGACAATCATAAGTGACTAGTCGTTGCAGTAATCGAGTGCCTGGTGTCGCCAAGGGTCACTTGACATGGACTCTCCATCTCCAGCTACAACAACTCCGGTTCCAGATCCAGCTCCTCCATCAGCCACCAGCAGATACCTCCAGTTGTCACTCGGCAGTCCAGCACCGGGCTCTGACACGCCAGCTCAGCTCACTGGCTTGCTGTTCCCGCTCCTTCTCATTCCTTCCTGTTCATATTTGCAACACTGATTACTTGATTCTCCAGCTTTATTAGTAGGATCAGACACGCTGGCTGGGGATGCTGGGACTGGGACTGAGCTCTCAGTGACACGTTATTATTAGTATCCCACCAGCATGGCTCAGTCACAATCTCTTGCTTAATTTCTGTTTGGGCTATCCAGCCACTGAAGCAGTGTCTACATCTGCACCCCCATCAGCGCTACTACATCCAGCATGTCTGTGTATGCAGAGAGCCACACAGATAAAGGAAGGTTGACATTGATTGGTGGCTGCTACCAAGTAATAATATTTAATAATAATAGCAGTAATGCAAGGTAGCTGCAGAAAGTTCAGGGAATGGCTGACCAAGTTCGATCAGAATCAGACACCACAACGTTGCACCTTTCTGATGTTGCTGGCAACGTCTCACCTGGAGCTGTACAAGTGTGAGAAGCAAGTGGTCATATCATAATAGCTCAGCTCAACCAAGCTCCAGCTGAAATAATATTTGTTTTATCGCTTGTTCATTCTGTCTAGTTGCATCCATCTGGCTCATTAGATGTGTGCATAAGTAGGCTTTTTGATCTCTTACTCAGCACTAATCCATAATAACAGGCTTCCATTTTCCCAGTCCATTAACTGAAGGAGTCCCTAAGTGGGAATCGTCCCCCTAAATAAAATAAAGTAGATATATCTGCACAACTGGCAATATAACCATTGTCAACCAAAATTTGTTTTGCAATAAATGGGATTAATTTAACCAAAAGGGAAAATTTCCAGCTTGTCAAACTGTTTACATTTCAATACAGAGGGAACTGTAAGAGTGGTAAGGGTGGTAACCACCCTTTTTCTTGATAACAGCCAATCAGAAGGTGACTTTTGAGTACTGGGTTGTGACAGCATACCTATCGCAGCAGACTCCCCAAAGGTTGAGAGCCCTGAGGGCAGACACAGACAGCCACTCAGCAGACGGAGTGGAGTGGGGGGGCAGTAAAGGGATACAGCAGCAAAGGGATCTGAACAACTAGCTGCATCCTTTAGCATCAACACCGGCATACCTCATAACCTTGTCACTGAAACGAGGAATGCACGCAGACACTCAAAACGAGGGACAAAGATGGACACTGATCCTCATACTGAAGAACACATCCTCAAACATGTAGACTCAAGCTCAGAACAATGTGGAACATGCTGTGTTTACTTGTACAAAGTTTATTTTTGACATAGCATCTAAGAATATCATCAATTTCTGCCTTACAGTCTGAATTTACAGCACCTTCTCTGTATGGGCAGCACATTTTCCATGAGGAACAGAGCAATTTTAGGGTTAATATAAGGGACATCCCTCACCATCCAGGACAGTAGTGAGGCATGTACACCAGTTATTCCTTACTTCTGCTGCCTAGCCTATTACTTCTTTTTGTTTTTAACTATTGCCATATCGTGTCTAAAAAGCCAAGTAGTCTGAAATTCAGTAAAAACATATCTAAGCATATACATTTGGAAACACACATGCCATTCATGAAGAACAAACTCGTAGTGACTGCCCACTCCCCCAGTGTTGGGACTGGAAATCCTTTATCTTTTTTTTTTTTTTTTTTTACACCTCAAAATAAGAAAACCATCCGTCATTGTCTGTTGTAGTGTTATCCCCCCAACCCATCCACTCAGCCCCCCCCCAAACCCTTACTTACCCACTAGAAGGTCCAGCGCAGTAATGCTGTCTGATCACAGACATGTCTTCACTTTTCAAAGCTCATCACTTCAAAGATCATGAACTGGAGCAACAGGTATGTGGCACAATGTATTTCAGTGGGCTTTGAACTTAGTGCCATAAGTGCCAAACACCACTGCAAATACCTGCAAGCGAACGCTCGGCATTGACAAATGCTTGTTTTCTTTTTTTTTTTTTTTTTTTAAGGAGTCAGATTGCAGTGTGATTTCTGAATTGGCAGTGAACTCCCTGTCTTCAAGAAGATGCTGATCATCATTAACCTCTGTTTCTGTGAGTTGAATTGTCTTTAATTTACTCATTCAAGTTCTACAATTGTTTTTATTAGGTTTCTTGAATTCTGCAAAGGGTGTTGAATTTCTGGTTTTATTTCTGCATTGCATAACGGATTCTTTTTAATTTAAGGCTCTGATATTGATTATGCAATGGGGGGTTTTGGTCCTTCCAGTGCACCAAGACTGCTTTATGAGTGTTCACAAGAAGTATGTTTTTACAAAGGCTTTCTTGTTGGTCATCTGAGAGTTGTGTACTAGGTGCATACTTTGTATTAGCAAGATAATCCCAGGATCAAAAGGAAAGTACATATATATGTTTTCTATTGTCTGAGTGATTTCTTCCTAAACAAATCTTCAGTGAGTAACAAGAGAAGAACATGTGTTTGAGAGTGCTTGTTTCCTTTTTTTCATCTAGGGCACTGTTTGATTAAACCTATGAAGTTTAGTGGAAATGTAATATGTTCTACTGTTATGTAATACATTGAACTGAATTTGACATAGTTTCATATTTTAAAAAAATACGAAAGGGGAGGGTAGCAATGAGATCCATTATTATAGCTATATCCAGACATTGACGTATATCCTTTTGCCAGGATTCAAGTAATTTGGGGAGAGAGTTTGTGTTGCTTTCACATAGCAGGTTATATATTTTACCACTGAGTTTCTTATTTCCTATTGGCATTATGTTCAAACTATGGGAACAGAAATGGGCACCAGGAGAGCTTCACAATATGTCAATCTCTTTATGGGGAATTTTGAGGACTTTTAAGGCACTGTACACACAAACAACTTGCTTATTTCTATTACATTGATGATTTGTTTCTGTTTGGACAGAGGGCATGGATACACTTAAGGAGTTTCTTCAAGAACGTAATAACCTCTACCCACCCATAAAGCATTCCCTGGAATATTCTGCCACAAGTGTTCATTTTCTGGACACCACAGTCACCATCATGGATGTACTGTATTTATAGGAAATCAACAGACAGACAGAGATACTGTATTTGCATAGAAATAGTATTCACCCGAGCCACACAAAAAAATCTGTACTGTACAGTCATGTGCTTCGATATCACTGTATCTGTTCAAGCAAGGAAGACAGAGATACACATTTGACTACATTGAAATAAAACTTTATTGAGCAGGGATACTCTTCCAGAGAATTTGAGAGAATTTGATAGAGCAGTAGAACATGCAACACAGGTACCAAGGGAACATACAAACATAAAAACATATGAATTTGCCAGCAGAAATAGGCCACCTGGCCTATCAGTTTACTCAAGCGTGCAGCTAACACTCTAACCTTGTAGCTGTCCCACTCTCCCTCCCCTTCCCAGTTACCCCCCTCTCACCTTGACCCATCCTTTCTTGAAACTACCCACTGGGGCTGGCCAACTGGAGCAGCGGCAAGATTTACCAATGTGGTGCTGACGACCCAGGTTCAGGAATGGACTCAGACATTGGAGGGATGGCCAGGGAGAGAAGAGAGAAGGTGGTGACAGGTTCTCTGCCAGGAACTACCGTCCTATCTCCATACTCCCACCCCTCTCCAAAGCCCTAGAAAAGCTGGTTGCCATGCAAATTACTGAATACCTGACCAAAGACAATATCCTCTGCCCTGAACAGCACAGTTTCCATGCAGGACACAGTACCGGCACTGCACTAGTTGAATTTTCAACTTTCCTACACTCCTCTCTAGACTCTGGCTCCCTAGCTGGGGCAGTGTTCATTGACCTCTCAAAGGCTTTCGACACTGTCTCCCCCCTCCTGCTGGATGCCCTCTGCCACACTGGCTTCTCTACTGGGCCTCTCTCCTGGTGCACCAGCTACCTATCTGCCTGCTCCCAATGTGTCAGAATTAATGGGACACTTTCCAAAACCTGTCCCACCTGCTCAGGGATTCCTCAGGGCTCCATCCTGGGACCCCTACTCTTCTCACTCTACCTTAACACCCTGCCCAGTGCATGCACTGGAAAAATTCTGCTGTATGCAGATGACGCCGTCATCACTGCCACCCACCGTAACCCTATCTCCCTCCAGGACGCCCTACAACTATCTTATAATGATGCCAAAACCTGGTTTAAAGAGCACAGACTGGTCATTAATTTCAAAAAACAAAAACAATGCTCTTTGCCCACCCCCAAAACAAAGCCAGCAACTTCCCACTCCATATCCTCCCCTACTCCAAACAACCACTAGAGCAAGTCCACTCCTACAAGTACCTTGGGGTCTCCTTTGACTCAGCCCTCACCTACCACAACCACATTGATGCACTTGCTTCAGCCACTAATGTGTGGCTAGGTATATTATACTGCTATAAAAACTGTCTCCCCCCCCACTGCCCTCCGTCTAGCAGTCACATCCTCTATATTATCCCTTGCTGACTATGGTCTACCAGTATACAGTGCTGCTAACATGACCGCCCTCAATAAAATCCACCTCATCCTAAATAAGGCATGCAGGCTAATCACTGGGGCCCCCAGGCTCATGCACTCGTGCCAGCTCTATGACATAGCAATACTGCTGAATCTAGATGAACATCTTCGATATCAAACCTGCCTAATAACAAAAAAAACTCTTCTCGGGCTATCTCCGCCCGGGCTGACAGCCTCCCTCCGCCAAGCCCAACCCTTGGTCTGTACACGAACCTCCTGCAAGGCCACTTTTCTAGTCCCAAGAACTAGGACCTCCCATGGACAGAGGTCCTTCTGCTATAGAGCTCCATCCTGGTATAACTCGCTGCCTGCTCCCATCTCGGATACCCCCACGATTTCCAGATTCAAAACTGCACTTCGAAGCCAACTATTTAATACGCCTAGCTGCACCTGTCTATAATTGAGGCATAGCTCTCTGTGCCCTGACAATGCCCGCTGAGCGGCATCCACACCACACCTTTTTCTTTTTTTAATCCTCACCCATTGCTGATTGAACTGCTATTATCCTGCTGCTTGCTCATGCCATCGTGCAAGAATGTGCCATTATAACAAGTGCACTTGGGCCATTCGCAGGGCAAAAGCGGATTACTATAAATCTGCCCTAACCTCGTCTTGGGGTTCAGGCCGCAAGTTTTGGAGCAACATTAAGGAAATTTGTGGTAAGGTCCCCAACCTGGTTCCCTCCCAAGTCATGTCAAATGGGTCCTTGACCTCTGACCCTACACACATTGCTGCAGTTTTCAGTGATGCCTTCTCCAACCTTAGCCATGTTCTCCCCCCTAACTTTTATGATCCACCAGCTCCTAGCACACCAGCACCTCATCTCTGTGCCACCCCCTTTTACTTCTGCCACATCTCTCCCAAGTCAGCTGAACCATACCTTACCGCTGCCCTTAGTCATGCCTCTCCCAATGCCGATTCCCTTGATCTCAGAATTCTTCGGCTCTCCCTTAAGGAAGTCCTTGTTCCTCTCACCCACATTCTAAACCTCTCCCCATCACTAGGTAAATTCCCTACCATTTGGAAATCCACCTCTATCACGCCTGTATTTAAAGGGGTTGACCACTCCTCTGCTAACAATTACTGCCCCATCTCCATACTCCCCACCCTCTCCAAGGCCTTAGAGAGGATAGTTTCGGATCAGCTCACCGACCACCTCAATAAATATGACCTACTTTGCAAACAACAGCATGGTTTCTGTAAAGGTCACAGCACAACTACGGCCTTGCTTGAGCTAACATCACACATCCATTATGCAGTGGATAAAGGCTACATCACAGGTGCGGTCTTCATTGACCTCACTAAGGCCTTTGATACCGTCCACCATTCACTACTCCTAACCTCCTTGCTCAACCTGGGTCTCTCACAGGATGCTATGGGATGGTTTTCTGACTATCTTACCAACCGGACCCTTCAAGTTAAAATTGGCAATACACTATCCTTCAAATCTCCAGTCCTCTCAGGGGTCTCACAAGGGTCCATTTTGGGTCCCCTCCTTTTCAGCCTCTTCCTAAACTCCCTCCCCGCATCCTGCACCTCCAACATATTACTCTATGCAGATGATGCGATCATCTTCTCTTCCAGCCCAGACCCCTCTCAACTCCACCACTCCCTCCAGTCCTCCTTCAACACTGTCGAAAGCTGGTTTGCCTCACAACACCTTATTATTAACTACAAAAAAACTAAAGGTATGCTCTTCGCACATCCGCAGAACTCCAGGAAAGGGCTTTTCCCAAATACTATCACGTCCCTGACCCTCTGGAATTTGTGCACACCTTTAAATACCTGGGCATCACTTGACACTGGCCTCACCTATCATGAGCATATACATCAATTATCCAAGGCCCTAAACATCAGGCTAGGGCTCTTGCACTGCTATAAACATTGCCTTACCCCGGAGGCCCTTAAACTTGCTATCTCCTCCTCGGTTCTCTCCCTATTTGACTATGGCCTTCTGGCTTTTGGAGGGGCAAGCCCCTCAGCCCTTGATAGTCTTAGACTTGTACTAAACAAGGCCTGTCATCTGATATTAGGGTGTGACAGACTCACCCATACCTGTGTGCTATATAAGGACACTAATTGGCTTAACCTTGATAACAGAATCAAATTTCACACTTGTGTCTTAGGTAAAAAAATTACCCTTGGCCTCTCCCCCGCATCCTTCACCTCCTTAATCACCTTGGACTCTAAAGTTAAACATACCCTTAGCTCTGATACCCTTTGTCTCTCCATCCCTCCCTGTCGCATTACTCAATTTCAAAGATCCTTTTGCTACTGGGCACCCTTGTGGATGAATAACCTACCCTCCTCCTTGCGTCTAGATCAAAGAATTGGTCATTTCAAAATGCACCTCAGGGCCCATCTTCGCTCCTCAAGTGACTGTGACTGCATGTGAACTAGTGCCCCTGTCCCTCTATTACTGACAATGGCCTCTGGCTTGCCTCTGCATACTGCTCTCCACTCCACTAACTCAGGGATGTTAAGTTTCCAGTCTCTTTTAACTGTCTCAAACTGCACTAAGATCCTGAATGCTAGCCTAGCATTCCTGTTGTAACTTAACTTTACTCTGTAATAATCACTGTATTTGTATCTGTATCTGTACTAACTGTATTTGTGTAACTGATTTATTATATGTGACGTGGAACCTTTGTAAAGGAGTCTATGACTCAAAGGTATTTCTGATTCTTCCAAAATAAAAAAAAATAAAAAATATAACTAAACTGGCTTATCTGTTTAACTGTTGTAATCGCATGTGCTTGCTAACTTGCTAACTTGCTTGCTAACTATGTAACCCATATGCTGTAACCAAAATTCTGTTATGTATTAGTCCTCAATGTGACGAGGTACCTTTGGAAATGAGCCTCTGACTCAAAGGTTGCAAACTGATGTACAAATAAATAAGTGCCTGCTGGCAGCTCGCCTTCTCTCGGGGGGAGGGGGAGGGAGAGGACCGGAGCCTACTGTCCCCTGGCGGAGGCTGGGAGTACAGCAGTGCATCTGGCCCTGATGACTCAGGACTGTGACTGAGGCTGGCGATTGCTTTGCATCACGGACGTCACGATCCACGGCGAGAAAACTGGGAAATCTGTGCTGGTTGATTGGGTGATGGCCCTCCCAGGATCCTCACTACCGGAGTCTCCACAGCCCTCATCATCTGTCTCAGCAGCAGCATCCAGGACCATAAAGCAGGCCAAAAGGCTCATTCCCTGCAAAGGTAGGGGACCCACCTGATGAAGGGATACATTGGGGTACCCTGAGGGACTGGCTGCCATCTGGGGCGGTAAAGGTCAGGGAACTACCAGGACAGGAAGATCCATACTAGGGAGCCTGAAGGAGAGACCAACCAGTGTGTGGGAGGTGCAAAAAAAAAAGAAACTACCCACTGTCTTACAGGCTGCAACCACCTCTGGTAGAGCATTCCATTCTGCCACAATCCACACCATGAAGAAGTGTCTCCTCATTTCCATCCTAAATCTCCCCCCCCCCAATCTAAGGCAATGCCCTCTCATAACCCTACCCCTCCTCAGCCTGAGTATCCCTTTAGTGTCTGCCTTGTTTATCCCCTTTATATACTTAAAGGTCTCAACCATATCACCCCAGTCCCCTCTCTCCTCCAAGGAGTAAATGTTCAGCTCTCTTATCCTCTCCTTGTATGGTCTGTCCTCCAAACCCTGGATCATCTTTGTTGCCCTGCATTGTACCCCTTCCAGTAATTTCACATCCTTTTTCAGATACGGGCTCCAGAATTGCACACAGTACTCCAGGTGCAGCCTGACTAGTGCCCTGTAGAGAGGCAGGGTCACCTCCCTGCTCCTGGAGATTCCTCTCGTGATACAACCCAGCATCCTGTTGTCTTTCACTGCTTCCCTCCTACTCTGCTCTGTATTGTTCATCTTCCCCGTTACAACCACCCTTAGATCCTTCTCCTCCTCGGTGAAACCTAGCTGTACCCTGTGGAGGGGTTGTGGGATAACAGATGGACCGGACAACGAACTTCAAGTTCAACACACAACCTCTGTATGATGTTTATTCAAAATGCAGTGGATAACCTTCAGTAATGGCATAGCCCTTCTTCAGTACATCAGTTTGAAGCAATAGACTATGCAAGTTGTTTCTCTATACTTAGCCAGCACCTACTGGCTCACTGATTTCTGATCTGATTTAGCAGTTGAGATTCAGCCTCCACCCCTATGCAGGTCCTGTTTGCTTGGGTAGTGGGGGCTCAAATAAGAAAAAATTAAAAACAAGATAAAAACAAAGAACCTCAGTGCAGAAGCACTGAAACAAGGGTTACCTCAAAGGGCATTAACAGCAAGCCAAGTTTCAAAGAAACACAACATCACACATACTTCCATAATGCATAATTGAGGAATTCTGGAGAAGCATTTGTGAAGACCCAGTTGAACATAATAGGGAAGCAAAGTGGGTACAGGAAATAAAAGACAGCATAAGAAATGGTACTACTAGGGATATGGAGTGGCCTGACGTAACAGCTAAGGAGATAGAAGAGAAGATAAGGAAGGCCTCCAACTGGAAAACCCCAGGTCCAGATGCAGTACCCAACTTCTGGCTAAAAGTAATAACATCTTTGCACCAAGATTTAGCTACCTCAAAAAACTATTTATACGCACATCCTGAGTTGACACCCATCTGGTTAACAACAGGGAATACCACACTTCTTATTAAATCTGAGCCTGCCAGTCTCCCCAAGAACTATCGCCCAATAACTTGTTTGCCAACAACATATAAACTATATACTGGAATCGATGCAGACAGAGTCTACAATCATTTCGATTGCAATAAACTCATGGTAATAGAACAAAAAGGCAATAAAAGAAAATCATATGGTACAGAGGACCATCTCCTGTTGAACAAAGCCATTCTGGAGAGCTGCAAAAAATGCCGAAACCTTAGTGGAGCATGGATCGACTACAAAAAAGCATTTGACAGTATCCCACACTCCTGGATAACTGAGTGTTTATGGATCTACAGGATACATCCCACACTGATAAACTTCATCACAACAACAATGAGAGAGTGGCAAACCACCCTGCAATTAAATCATGAGAAAGGTCAAATCACCATCCCAAATATAAGCATCCAACGAGAGATATTTCAAGGTGACTCCTTGTCACCACTTCTGTTTTGCCTTGCCCTCAATCCCTTGAGTAGCCTAATCAATAACCTTGGCTATGGATACAGCTTGAACCCCAGAAACAAAAACAATCAACAGTTAACATCTCACCTTCTATTTGTAGATAACCTAAAACTTTATAGTTCATCTGACAAACATTTGAAAGAACAACTACAAATTGTTAAGACCTTTTCTGATGACATACGGATGACGTTTGTCCAAGACAAATGTGCCAAAGCAACATTTGTAGCAGGAAAGTTAACTCATAAAGAAAACATGAATCTGGTGGAGGTTTGTGACATAAAAGAACTTGAGCAAGAGGGAGTGTATAAATACCTGGGAATAGATGAAGGAGCAACAGCACAACATGAACAAATGAGAGTAAAAGTAAGCAAGGAATATTTTAGAAGGTTAAAGCTAATTCTGAAAACTGCTTTGACAACACAAAATAAAGTGCAAGCTATAAACCAACTCGCCCTTCCAGTGACATCATACAGCTTTGGTGTGATAGACTAGCCACAGAAAGTGTTGAACCAGCTAGATATAAAAACAAGAAAAATATTTCATGCGCACCAATTAATATACAAAAACCAGCGCATGCCAAGATTATACATCCCAAGGGCAGAGGGAGGCATGGGCCACATTGAGATTGATTACACATATAGATCCACAATAGTGGGGCTACATACATACTTACTGACATCCTTGGACCCAAATATAGTCAAGGTCTTGCATCATGAAGAAAATAAGCCTAAAATTACTTCACTCATCAAATTAGGAGAAGCCTTCATAAGGGTAGCAGAGATTGATGTCAATCCACAAGTAGATAAGGAACTGTCAGCAACAGAAAATGCAAAGAATCAGAAAAAGTAGTATAAAGATAAAGACCAACAGAAAAGAAAAACACAATTAGAAAGCCCATAATTATAGTGGAAAATACAGGGAGTTACTAGAGCAACCACAGGTCGATCAAGCCCTGACCCATAAGTAGTTAAAAAGAGGTGAATTTAGGCCACGAGTTGAGAGACTAATAATGGCAGCCCAAGATAGTGGGCTACGCACAAGATGGTTCATAAAATCCATAGAAAAAACAGGAGAAACAGACAAGTGCAGGTTCTGTAGTACAGAATTAGAAACAGTTGCGCATCTCGTGGCTGGATGTGAAGTACTCATGGCAGAAGGCCTGTATACTGAAAGACACAACAATGTAGCAAGATTGATCCACAGGAAACTGTGCAAACACTATAACATACAGGTAGCAGAGAGACACTGGAAACATGAACCACAAAGAATCACAGAGAATAAAGAAGTAATGATCACATGGGATCACCCAATACCAACAGCCAAGAAAGTGGAAGCAAGAAAACCCGATATTGTAATACAAGAAAAGAGAACAAAGGTAGCATTGCTGATTGAAATAGCCACCCCTAGTGACTACAGTGTCCTGCATACAGAGAGACACAAAATCATGAAATACCAAGATATGCAGTCAGAAACCAAACTGATATGGAATAAGGACACACAAATTGTTCTAGTAGTGCTTGGAGTAATGGAACTAATCAAAAAGAACTTTCAGGCACATTTAAATATGCTACCAATACTTGTGACACCTTATGAACTTCAAAAGGAAGCCATTCTGGGGACGTTGCGTGTGCTGAGAAGAGTGCTCTCAGTAAACATCAAAGATTAATACAGTACTAATTTCTTGAGTTTTGAATATGCCCTGGCTAAAGAATGGGGTCCATTCTTGCCACGGTATTAGAAATCCCTAAACATTTGGAGGCACTAACCCCAAGATAAACCATAATGCAAAGCATCATGTATATATGTAATCACCATGACGTTTCAGACTTGTTCAACTTACAGCAATTTACATGCATTTTAAATACAACTAACTTAATTTCTATAATATACAGTCACATTGCACTTTTTACCTTTATCAAAAACACCTAGTGCCATTGTATTTTCAACATTTACAGGTTTTATACACATAAGGTATATACATTAAAGTATTTTATGACATGGAGCCATTGCATACTAAATCCAACAATGAGAAACACAGCCTGTTGTTCTACATAAACTCGGAAATCACAACAATAACCTCCCTGTACGAGGACCTGAGAGGGAAATGGAAAATAAAGAGGACACTATAGCATAGTCAAGAAAGGGAAGGGGGTGCCCATAGGTGGCCAATCTTATGGACTAGAAATTGTAAAGGATAGATTAGGATAAGAAATAGAAGAACTGTTGCAACAGATTTAAGAAAAGGTCAGACCTCAAGAGTGGCAGGAGCTCCCTGTCACACACCCCTCCCAGCTATTAATCCCTCCCTGGATTTTTTGCTCCAAAGTGCAGGACTTTGCACTTTTTCACATTGAACCCCAACTGCCATACTTCCAACCACTCCACCAGTTTGGCCAGGTTGTCCTGCAGTCCCTGCCAACCTGCTATATTGTCCACCACTGCCCCCAACTTGGTATCATCAGCGAATAGACTGATCTTATTCCTGAGACCATACCAGATGTCTGCTATGAATATTACAAATAGCACTGACCCCAGTACTGATCCCTGCAGCACCACACTCATCACAGGCCTTGGAGATGAGAGTCCCCCCCACAATTACTCTCTGCTGTCTCCCCTGCAGCCAACTCTCAATCCATTTAACCATCTTAGTCCCCACCCCCACATATCTCAACTTCCCTTTCAACCTCCCATGTGGCACCAAATCAAAGCCTTAATGAAGTCCAAGTATATGACATCCACCGCATGACCTTTGTCCAATTCCATCATAACCTAGTCATAATACTCAACTAGGTTAGTCTGGCAGGATTTTCAGGAGACAAACCATTGCTACCCCTCCCCCTTTCCCCTTTACCCCATTCTTCCTGTAAATCCTATACCCTGGGATCATCGGGTTCCAGTCCTGGTATTGGTTGGCCCATGTTTCTGTGATGCCAGCTATGCCCACCATATCCTCTACCAACAGAGCCTGTTGTTCTGTGGTTTTGTTTCCCAGACTCCTTGCATTCAAGGAGACAACCCTCCAAGATGTTCCCTGAAACTCTGTACCCAATTTCCCACCCTTCTCAGCTCTAACCTTCGATCCCTTCCTGCTTCCAACCCAGTTTGTATGGGGGTAGGCTCATTTGTCTTCCCTCTCCAGAGATCCTTCCATTCAGCAACTTACTTGCCACCCCCCACCTACTTTAAATTAACCATTGTTTCTATGTATTCTTCTAACCTCTGTTTTAGCACCCACTTCTCCTCCCCGCTCAAATGTAACCTGTTCCCTGTGTACAGATCCCTATTGTCCCAGACACTGCCCCAGCCTCCCACTAATCCTTACCCCTTGGATTGACACCAATTTACCAGCCAACTGTTGAATTCTTCTATTCTACTCTTTCTTGCCATACCTGCCCTGGGCACTGGGAGAGAGTACCTCAGAGAAGGTAAGGCAAATTTTATTTAAAAGATGCCCAATCCCTGAGGCTCTGGGCACCGTACACAGATCAATAAACAATAGCAGTTCAATAAAACACAATAATAATTAAAGCTAATTTAGATCACACACTTATACAATTTACAGGCCACTGAGCTCCCTACCTCCTCACTCAACTTACCCAGTTCTATGAACCTCTCCTGAACAACCTTTACCATTTTCCCTGCCATGTCATTTGTACCCACATGCACTACCACATGTGGTTTATGCCGTCCCCTCTTTGCACACTTGAGAATAGCCTGTCTTGCTTTATCTGCCAACAACGCAGGTACAGACTATATCCATATGAGGCTATGTCTTTTCCTTTACTCCCCCACCTGGCCCCTGTTAGTATGGAATAACCCAGCACTAGCACATCCCCTTCCTCATTTCTCATCCCTTCCCCAGACTCTCTTTCCTTGTGCCTGCCCTGAGAGTCCACCCTGTCCTGCACATTGACCTCTCTATCTGTACCTTCAGCTTCACCCCCAGCCACCTCGCCATTCCTGCCCTTCCCCTAACACTCTCTGTACCTGACTTGTCCTCCTTCCCACCAGGATTTCCCTAATCCTCAATGCCATACCTACCCTCCATCCTGAACCCCCCCTTCATCCCCCCCGTACTGTAACCTCCACATCCACCCTCACAACCGGACCCTTTTTTCTCCTTAACTGAGATCTGGTCTCCCTTCCTCAGAGCTGTGCCTCCTTGGAGACACATAACCTCCTTCTCCCTGCTGATGCCTGATCCTATTTCCTTACCGTGAACTAATGAGTCCCTCATTAGGAGAAGATTCCTTCTCCCCCGGGATTCTCTGGCTGCATCCCATGTGCATCCCTCCTGGTGGGTCTGCCCTTCACCCCTGGTCACAACCTTGGGATTCCTTTCAGGGATTTCCCTCTCCTTGAGAACATCATATTTGTTTTTTAGTTGTACCAGGTGGTGGGGGGTGCTTGAGCTCCATGTTCCTCAACCTCCCTGCGCCCACCATAGTCCATCCAGGCCTCTGACTGAGTACCCTCTGTTGCAGTAGCTGGTGGTATGATGGTCCCTAGGTGGGGGCAAAGGTCTGTAGTACTTCTATCAACTGTGTTCAAAGACTGGCAACCTCCTCCCTCAGCCCAGAGAGATGCCTATAAATGGGGCAGCACCACAGTTCCCAGAAAGTCATTCTGAACACTGCTGCTCCACAATCACTGCATTGCACACTCCTTGTGCCATCCTATATACTCCTTAAGTATGCTTCTACCCTCTTTTAGTGTTTTTATTTCCAGGCTCTCCCCTCTTTTACAGAGTTTCTTTATTTATGACCCTGATATGTTTCCACAGCCCTTGCACCTTTCTGTTCTGTGCCCCTGTCAAACTTATCATATTCCTAACAAAGTGAAATTGACAAGATCATGCAATTTAAATGTACAAATATCAACTTAAGTGATGTAATCAGCAGCTCTTCCTCCTTTTGATTTTATTTACTCTTTAGCTATCAGCTCACCCCTGGGCAGAGCCTATATGCTTCTCCCAACTAACTAAGCATTTAATAATGTGAGGTGCTGGGGGTGGGAGGGAGGGCAAAATCTGAGACAAAATGCCTCCTGGACAGATTCAAACCCTCACTCCTACAGTACCTCTCCCAGCAGCAAGCAGAATGAACAGACAAAACGCCTCTTTGAACAGTTAAAGATAAATTCAAACTAGCAACTCCTACTTGATTGTTTCCTCTGTTTCTGGGCAAAGAATCCCCTTCCCTGCTGCCAGCAACAGTTAAACAGTTAAAGAAAGATTCAAGCTAAACCTCCACCAGACAAAATTCCTCCTGGACTGTTGAAGAAAGATTCAAACTCACAAAAAATCTCAGAGATTAAAAAAAAATCTTGGAGGCAAAATGCCTCCTGGACAGATTCAAACACACACTTACATAGAACATAGAAAAATAGAATTTGATGGCAGATAAAGACCGCTTGACCCACCCAGTCTGCCCATTTCCCTACCTAATGGATAAGCTGCAGATCCTAGTTAACCAACAGCTTACTTCTTCCTACCCCCACCCCCTAGAATTGCCTTATGACTGTCCCATGCATTCTTGAAATCCACCACTGTTTTTGACTCCACAACCTCCTCGGGAAGGCTGTTACATGCATCCACAAGCCTCTCCATGACAAAATACTTCCTCACATTACTTACTCACATTACCTCCTAGCTGTCTCCCCTCAATCTTCAGATTGTGCCCCCTTGTTCTTGCACACCGCTTTTTCTGAAATATGCCACCCTCTTGGACTTTGTTAATTCTATCATGTCTCCCCTCTCCCTCATTTCCTCGAGGCTATACATATTAAGCTCTTTAAGTCTCTCTTCATATTTCTTCTGGTGCAGACCCTGCACCATTTTAGTTGCCCTCTTCTGGACTGCCTCCATCCTGTCTATGTCTTTGCAGAGATTGGGTCTCCAGAACTGCAAGCAATACCCCCAGATGGGGTCTCACCAGCTGTCTGTACAGAGGGATAACAACTTCCAGTTTTCTGCTGGTGATGCCTCTTCCTATGCATCCCAGTATCCCCCCCAGCCCTCCTTACTGCCCACTCACATTGTTTGCCCACCTTTAGGTTATCTGATATGACTACCCCCAGGTCCCTTTCCATTTTTGTTGTTGTTAGTATCTCACCCCCCTTTGTATATTCTTCCCCTGGGTTTTTATTTCCCAGGTGCATTACATTGCACTTCTTAGCATTGAATCTAAGCTGCCATACATTTGACCATTCCTCCAGCCTTGCCAAGTCCCTTCTCATCCTTTCCACCCCACCTTGTGTATCAACTCTGTTGCAGATCTTTGTGTCATCTGCAAAGAAACATACTTTTCCTTCCAATCCCTCTGCAAAGTCACTTATAAAGATATTAAAGAGGACCGGTACTAGTACTGAACCCTGCGGTACCCCACTAGTAACCCCCCTTTCTTCAGAGTGGACTCCATTTACTATTACCCTCTGTGTCCTATTCTCCAGCCAATTCTTTACCCAGGCTACAGGTCTGTAGTTTCCTGCTTCTGCCCTGCTCCCACTTTTGTGAAATGGAATAACATCTGCCCTCCTCCAGTCCTCAGGTATCACCCAATCCTACCATGATTTTTTAAAAAGGGTAGTCAGGGGTGTCACTAGTTCTACCCTTAGTTCTTTTAGAAATCTGAGATTAATCCCATCAGACCCCATTACTTTGTCCACCTTCAGTTTTAAGAATTCTTTCAGAACCCTTTCTTCTGTGAATGGGCTGGTATCAACCCCCATATCGAAAGTGTTTCTATTGTTTGGTTTCGCTACTTCCCCCTCTTCATTTGTGAATACTGAGCAAAAGTATTTGTTTAGTACCTCTGCCTTTTCACAGTCACTCTCTGCCCACCCCTCTCCTTTATTAAGCTTCATTATCCCTCCCTTGGTCTTCCTTCACTCCCTGATGTACCAATAAAATGTTTTTTCCCCCTTCTTAACTGAGTCGTCTGTCTTTTCCTCAGTTTGGGCCTTTGCTGTTCTGACTGCCTTCCCTGCTTCCTTTTGCTTTAATTGATACAAATCTCTGTCCTGCTCCTTCTGTGATTCCTTGTACTTCCTGAATGCTTTCTTTTTCTCCCTAACCTTCCCTGCCACCTCCTTTGAGAACCATAGTGGTTTCTTACATTGTTTTGTTTTGTTTATTTGCTTCACACAAAGGCTTGTTGCCTCTGTGATGGCAGTTTTGATTATTCCCCATTGTTCTTCCACCCCTCCTTCACCCATTCTGACAACATCAGCTCTCCTGAAGTCCAGTACCCTTGCCTTTGTATGGCTTGACTCTACTGCTGTGTTTATCATGAACCATACTGTTTGATGGTCACTAGTTCCCAGATGACTACCCACTTCTAAATCTGTGATCCTCTAACCATCTCCATTTGAGAGTACCAGGTCTAAGATTGCTCCCTCTTGAGTGGGTTCCAATACAAGCTGTCTAAGGCATGCCCCCTGTAGGGCATCTAGAATAACCCCACTTCTACCTTTCCCAGCAGCAAGCAGAATGACTTCTTCAGTATAAAGAAAGGACCACTGCCAACAGACTACCCTTACTAGTCACATATCATCCTGACCTTGAACTTCTACATAAGATTATTAAGGACCTCCACCCAATATTTAGTGAGAATGAGACCCTAAATTGCATTTTTCATGAACTACCACTACTACCTTTTAAACAACCACCCAATTTAGTCAACCTGATTGTTAGGAGTAAACTTGCTCCAGAATAGAATACCATAACACTAAATAGTAACATGACCATGCAATCATCCCAAATGTAAGACTTGTGAGCACATTTCCACTTCAGAATGTGTAGTTTTTTTACAAAACAGACAATTCAGGATACAAGGGAATTATACATGTACATCACGGAATGTTGTTTATTTCATTCAATGCAAGAGATGTCCACAAACAGGGTATGTGGGAGAGACAGTGTAAGCTCTCCACACTAGAATGAGCTCACACAGACATACTGTACTATTAATATGAAGGTTACTGAAAAGCTAGTGGGGCAGTACCATGCCTTTCAACTGTCCCTGATTTTCAGGGATATCCCTGATTTTGCATCAAAAATTTCCTCTGTCCCTCTTAAAACTGTAGTTTCTGTCACTAAAAAGTAGGCATTTAAAGCACAAAATTATGATAAACGTTAGTGTTATAGTCTGGATTTCTCTCAACAAATGCTTTTAATATTGGGCCCCAAATTGTAATACACCTCAAGAGTTGATATAATTTTTTTTAAATGCGTCCCTGATTTTGGTCATTTGTCCCTGATTTTTAAAGCCCTGTTCCTGATTTGTAAGGCAGGAGGTTGAGAATTATGGGCAGCACTTCTCACACTGATCACTCAGTCTCAGATATGTTGGTAATGGTCTTAAAAGAATATTTCAAAAATACACAACAGAGATGGGCTTTTGAGGTCAGGTTTATTTTACTTCTCAATATGGTAGAGGATGGCATGAGTATTAATTTGGGTTTTATGACACATTACCCTACTTGAACTTACACAGACCTTAAGTACAAAGGATGGACTTCATTGTTTTGTTTTGTTTTGTTTTTTGTTTTGTTTTATTATTCTATGGTTATAGGGTCCCTTTTAACTGGTTATCTATATTTTGGTATCTCTCCATAAACTATTTGTGGTGGGGGGTAAGGGGATAGTATGTAGGTTGTGGGTGGGAGTAGGGTTGTGGGGGTTGGGGAGTTGGGGTTGTGATTTTCTGAGGTAAGGCTTATATTCAGGTACATGGCATTGTGATGTTACAGTATGTTAGGACTCTTGGTTCACATACACAGTGTATTTATACCTCCTTCCAACTATCTGTCTATGTTACCTGGGGGAAGGGGTATTTCAACTACATTTTGATTTCCATTCCTAAGACTGTTTCTGTATTTACAGTAGATTAATTATATACTGACACATTTTGAACTCTAAACATATTAGGATGCATGGTCTCGTTCCCTAGGGAGTCCTTGGTCGTTTTGTTTTTTTTATTGGGCGCTGATTCTGACATTTTATATTTCTCATGAAAATGTTATTACAGTGCTGAAGATTTTAATGTTCATGAAATATAGTAGCTGGTTAAGTATATAGTTGATCAATTGTCTCCAGAGAGGTGTAACAGTTTAAGAATGTGTTAAACAGGTTGTTCACTTTAGGGAAACTTCTCTTTATACCCTCCTATTGCCATACATAGAATATTTCTGTTTTATAGTTTTTAACTTGGAATACTATCTTTTTTAACATGTACTTAAGTGGTTATTATATCTAAAGGTCTTGTGTTTAATTAAGAGTGTATTCGCATAACACAATCACTCATTCATGATGTCAGTTAATGAAACTGTCTGGCTTCTAGAAGTATTCCTCTTATCTGCCTCTGTTGACATTTGACCTTGGAGTGCTTCATAGTTGCCAGCTGAATAAAATTGGTTTCTTACATTTAAACCTCAGTTATTATTTTTTTAAAAGACATTTTAAACCAATGAGAATTCCTTCTGTTTTTTTTTTTTTTTTATGTATGATCTGGGTGTTAATAGTATGTGATTTACCAAACAACTGCCATAGGCTTCCGAGCAAGGACTTGGTTGGTCCGGAAGCGTGAACACTATTTTTTGTTACATCTATGTTGGTTCAATAAAAGGTATCAAACCATTTGTTTCTGGATCTGTTCTTACAAGAACCAATATGGCAACTAATCTATTTCTGTGTGTCATTTGCTATTGGGGAGTGATAGTAATAACTCTATATTTGAAATCTGAATTGGGTTTAGTCGTTTTGTATTTTTTGATAAAGTCTCTTATCTGAAGAACATCCATATAACTGTCATCCTGTAAATTGTACAGTATGTTTCTTTCAGTTCCTTAAAGGTTGCTAATTTTGAGTCAATATAGAGATCATGTAGTTCTGTAATCAATTTCATTGTCCAGTTATCTATAAGTGAGTTATTGATTGAGACAGCTGCATAACTGTTGATTTGAATTGGAGAAAACCTAAGAATGTTTGTGTCAGCTCTAGGTTTTAGTTGGGCTCGCTGCTAGCAGTGTACAGGTACTTTCAGGAAGGATAATGTTTTATTGCTGTGTTTTGGAATGTTTTTGACCTGAATGGCTATTTGTAAATAAAGAATTTTTATAGAGTAGAAAGGTGTGATGTTTTTTTTCCAGCTCAGCCCAAGACTGGTGTAGCGTCCTGTCACTGAAACCAACCAAATACTTATTCTATCCATATAGGGAGATGTTTGCTAGTGCCATGCCACTTTTTATCAGGGAGAATAGAGGGTTTCAAGTTTTATCCTTTGCACAGATCCTTCCACAGAAATCTACCTTCAGCCCATTCATTAACATTTTTCCCTTAGCTTTATTGATAGAGTCTGAAAAAACAAACAAAAAAACCCACAATATCCAGGGTAAGATCCTGAGCCTTCTCTAATTTTCTTTGTTTTTAAATTCAGCCTCTTCCCAGTATTGAAAGATCTTGGAAGCCATTTTGTATGCAGATAATGGTGTCACCTTAAGCACTGATTCAGTTTTTAAAGAGGAGTGACTAGAGTCCTCGGGCTTGATTTTCAAAGGCTGACACAGGGCTTGTGTGAAGCCCTACATCAAACTCATTTTTTGGTGCAGCTGTGCCCAATTCTTTTCAAGCAACTGCACCCAATTTTAGTACATCAGGTGCAGTTGTGACACTTTCCTCAATTTACGGCAGCTTGTGCCAAAGATTTGGTGCAAGCCCCATAAAAAGGGTCCTCCAAATGGCACAAGTTAGACCAGGGAAAGTCTGGTCTAATTTGTTGCATTTGGTGCTCGGGATTGAAAATTCCAATTGCTAGCTGAAAGAATGCTGCAAGCCCTGTGCGCCAAACTATCGGTGCACCAGGGGCTAGCGGCATTCACAGGGCTTTGAAAATTGAGACCCAGGACAACTTCAACTCCTTCCAGAATTGGTTAACATTGAGAAAATTGTTATTGAATACTAGAAAAAAGCACAGTTAATGCTGTTCTCAGGTACTAGAAAAGAAAGAGAACAGGCAGAGAACAGAAAGAGGAAGGAGCTGCTGTTATAACTATACTTCTCTATGGGGACTAAAGAACTAGAACTCTACTGCTGGGACCTTCAATTTAGGGAAAACAATAGAGTTAGTGTATTTGTCTGAGTTGGCTGAAGTGAATTGTTATCTTTGTAGTTATCTAGGTGTTCGTCTGAGTTGGCTAACGATAATTGTTATCTGCACAATTAACTAGGTGTAGAAAGAGCTGTAAATTAGGGAGAGTGGCTTAGCTAGAAGGAAGACAGGTGTTTTAGATATAAAAACTGCCCTAGATAGCTTCTGGCAGAGAATGGGAAAAGAACAGCAAGAGGAAGGAACTCCTGTTATAACTATACTTCTGTACTGGGACTATATTGCCCTCCTTCCCTCCCCTCTACCCCCACCTTTAGCCAGTTCTACTTCTATAGACACAGGATTTGACTGACAACAGGAACTTCCTGTTTGAGAGCAGAAAGTGAGTGAACACAGAGCCACAAAATACTCAGCATCCTACATGGAAAAGAGTAGCTCTCCATCCCCCCAGTTGCTGGAGGTCTGGCTCTGAGCAAGTCAGGAGACTACTGAGAAATATAGGAATTTCTTGTCTGAGAACAGGAAGATCAGGAGCGTAAAGGGCACAGAGGCAGTAAGTAAGTAGGGAAAAAAATAAACAAAGGAAAGAGTAAATATTCAAAACAACAGTTAAGGGGCCAGAAATAAGACATGATGGGAGTGGTGTAGTGCAGTGACTGTGGAGCAGCAATCTTCCGGGAGATGTTCTGGAGGATGCGGTGTTGTCCCTTCTGCAGACACCTCTCTGGGCTGAGCGAGAAGGCTGCTCATCTCCAGGCTGAGTTGGCCAGGATTTAGGGATCCTCCTCTCCCACCCAGGGACCACCAGGGCCACTGCCATTGCCTCAGAGGTTGCCAAGAAAGATGAGTGGTTGAACCACAGTGGGCTCAGGGAGGGTGAGGGTGGTGGAACAGAGGCACGTCCCTTCAGTTGTACCTCTCCACAATTCATATGCTGTTCTGTCAAAGTGTGTTTCCTCTGTGGAGGCACCCACAGTGGAGACCAAGGAGGATGCTGGGAACCTCCACAAAGGAGACCCACAGGAGGGTGGCATGGGACCCCACAGGGGAAAGAAACAACTCCTGGTGGGGTATCCCATTGTTAGGAGGGTAGAACTGGGGGAGGAAGGGGAGAGGGAGGTAAGGTGCCTGCCTGGTGTAATGGCTTGGAGGGACAGGGAGTAAATCCTCAGGATCACGGGAGCAGCTGCACAGGGGAGGGAGCTGGATGTCATTGTCCACCTAGGGACAAATGACCTGGCTGGGAAAGAGATCAGAGCAGTTCAGGAAGAGTTTGTGGAGTTGGGGAGGGGCCTTAGACAAGTAGTACGCATAGTAACCTTCTCGGAGGTGCTGCCTGCCTATGACATGGATGAGGCTAGGGTGCTCCACACCATGGGATTTAATCAGTGGTTAAAAAACTGGTGCAGAGCACAGGGGTTTGGCTTCATTGTGAACTTGGGGTCCTCCTGGAGTGATGCAGGCCTATACTTGCACGATGGTCTGCATCTGTCCAGGAGGGGAATCAGGATCCTAGGTGATAGGTTTAAATCCTTCATTGGCAAGCATTAAACTAGCCAAGGGGGGATGCACTGGATAGGAGCAGGGAAATCCTAGTCCTTCCCCCCAAAAATCAGGGTAGTAAGTTAGGTAAACACCAAGATAGAGACGTCAATAGGGAGAACAGCAAGAATAAATGGAGAAAACAACAAAGGCAATAAGGACAGAGATGGGGAAAAAAGTGGTAAGGCCATCAAGAAATGGAGGGTAATGAGTACCAATGCCCATAGTCTGGGAGGCAAGCTCCCTGAACTGGTAGCCTTGATGGAAGTGAGATGCCTGGATATTGTGGCAGTCACAGAAACATGGTACACAGAAAACCATGACCAGGAAGTTAATATACCAGGGTACACAACCTACAGGAGATAGAGGGAGGGTAGAAGAGGGGAAGGAGTAGCTCTCTTTGTAAGGGAAGGGATAAAGCAATGGAACAAATGAGTAAACAGGGAGGAGAGGAGGCACTGTGGGTCACCATAGAGACTGGAAATGGCACCACAATCTGCACTGGGGTTGTATACACACACCCATCTCAGGGGGAGAGAATGGACAAGGATATGATAGAAGGTATCCTTAGGATGGCAGAGAAAGGGGAGATACTGTTGATGGGTAACCTGAATATGCCAGATGCTAACTGGAGCACCTTTGCTTCAGCCACATCCAAAAGCAGAGCCATTATCGATGCCTTACAGGGGGTATGTCTCAGACAGTTAGTGCTGGAACCCACTCGGGAGGGAGCAATCTTAAACTGTGTACTCTCAAATGGGGAGAGTGAGAGGATCTTAGATCTAGAAGTGAGTAGCCATCTGACCACCAAACAGTGTGGTTCATGATAAACTCAACTGCAGAGTCAAGCCATACAAAAGTGAGGGTATGGGACTTCAGGATGGCTGACTTTGGCAAGATGGGAGAGTTCCTTAGAAAATCACTAGCAAACAGGCAAGAAAGAGGTGTGGAGCAACAATGGAGAAATATGAAAACTGTCATAACAGAGGCAACAAGCCTTTGTGTGAAGCAAATAAACAAATCAAAATGAAAGAAAAAGCCACTATGGTTCTCAAAAGAGGTGGCAGGGAAGGTTAGGGAGAAAAAGATAGCATTTAGGAAGTATAAGGAAACACAGAAGGAGCAGGACAGAGAACTGTACCAGTTAAGGCAGAAGGATGCAGGGAAGGCAATCAGAATAGCAAAGGCCAAAACTGAGGAAAAGATAGCCAACTTGGTTAAGAAGGGGGATAAAACCTTTTACAGGTACATTAGGGAGCATAGAAAGACAAAGGGAAGGATAGTAAGTCTGAATAGAATGGACGGTGGGTGGGCAGAGAGGGACAGTGAAAAAGCAAGGATACTGAACAAGTACTTCTGCTCACTATTCACAATACAGGAGGCGAGGTGGTACCTAATCCAATTAACAGGAGCACCCTGAATGGGGAGGGAGGTTGATCCCAGTCCTTTCACAGAAGAAAGGGTTCTGAAAGAACTCCTAAAACTGAAGGTGGACAAAGCAATGATGTATGATGGGATGCACACCAGAATTCCAAAAGAATTAAGGGGAGAACTAGTGACACCACTGACTACAATATTTAACAAATCATGGGAGGATGGTGTGGTACCTGAGGACTGGAGGAGGACGGATGTGATTCCACTTCATAAAAGTGGGATCAAGACAGAGGCAGGAAACTACAGACCTGTCAGTTTGACCTCTGTGGTAGAGAAAGTGATGGAATCACTTCTGAAGGAAAGAATTGTTGAGTATCTAGAGGCCAGCTGGGCACAGGACCCAAGGCAGCATGGGTTCACAGTGGGAAGGTCATGTCAGATGAATCTAATCAATTTCTTTGACTGGGTGACCAAAATAGTAGACCAGGGAGGGGGCAGTGGACATGGTCTACCTAGACTTCAGCAAGGCATTTGACATAGTCCCACACAAAAGATTAATAAACTAATTAGCCAGCCTGGGAGTGTGGGCCCCAGGGTGGTAGCCTGGGTAAAACATTGGCTGGACAACAGGACACAGAAGGTAATAGTAAACAAAGTCCACTCTGAAGAAAGAGGGTTACTAGTGGGGTACCACAGGGTTCAGTACTGGGTCCTGTCCTTTTTAATGTCTGTATAAGTGACATTGCAGAGGGACTGGAAGGAAAAGTATGCCTCTTTGCAGATGACACAAAGATCTGCAACAGGGTTGATACACAAGGAGGCATGGAAAGGAAGAGAAGGGACTTGGCAAGGTTGGAGGAATGGTCAGAAGTATGGCAGCTTGGATTCACTGCAAAGAAGTGCAAAATAATGCACCTGGGAAACAAAAACCCAGGGGAAGAGTACACAATGGGGGGGGGTAGTAACAACAACAAAAATAGAAAGGGGCCTGGGGGTAATCATATCAGATGACCTTAAGTTTGGCAAGCAATGTGAGACGGCAGTAGGAAGGGCTGGGGGGATACTGGGATGTACAGGGAGAGGCATCAACAGCAGAAAACAGGAAGTTGTTATCCCTCTTTGCAGACAGCTGGTGAGACCCCATCTAGAGTACTGCATCCAGTTCTGGAGACCCCCTCTCTGCAATGACATAGACAGGATAGAGGCAGTCCAGAGGAAGGCAACTAAAATGGTGCATGGTCTGCAAGAGAAGCCATACGAGGAGAGACTAAAGGAGCTTAATATCTATACCCTTGAGGAAAGAAGGGAGAGGAGGGACATGATACAAACTTTTAAGTACCTCAGTGGAATCAACAAAGTCCAAGAGGGTAGCATCTTTCAGAAAAAGAGATGTGCAAGAACAATGGAACATAATTTGAAGATAGAGGGGGGATGGCTCAGGGCAATGTGAGGAAGTATTTTTTCACAGAGATGGTGGTGGACACATATAACAGCCTTCCTGAGGAGGTTGTGGGGTTTAAAACTATGGGAGAATTCAAGAATGCATGAGACAGACATAAGGCAATTCTTGTGGGGGTAGGAAGAAACAGTCTGTTGGTTAACTAGGATGTGCAGCATATCCAGTAGGTAGGGAAATGGGCAGACTAAGTGGGCCAAACAGTCTTTATCTGCCATCAAAGTCTATGTTTCTATGTTTCTAAGATGATTTGCCTGTTTTAGCTCTGAGATGAAAACACACTGAAAAAGTTGATAGCTTTAGATACCTTGGGTAGCATTGGACAGTACCCTTCTGTCTGAGCCCCATGTAACTCATATCACTGGAATAATCCATCAGAGATTGGGTCTCAATTTTCAGACCCAGAACATTTCCGTACCTATGTATCTATAGTCAAGGCCTCTAGAATTCTGCAGCCGCAGAATTTTGCGCAGAACTTGCAATCTACCACAGAACTTCTGCGGTGCCGCAGAATTCACTCTTTTTGGTGATTTTTTATTAATATTTCTGTTTATCCATAGAATCTGGTTCCCTTCCCCTCTTTTATATCCAACCCCCCCCATATGCTCAGAATGTGATGTTATCATTGCTATAACATCATACATTAGCTAACAAAATGGCTGCATTCTGCAACAGAAATGAACAGTCACTTATCTACCACAGCTCCCACTGCCAGAGACAGTGGAACAGCACATCATGCATGTTGATATTTGCTCAACCTGCACTACAGCCTAATACAATTTTCAGTCTTACATTATTGTGCTAGGGCAAACTTAAACAAAACCTTATCAATAGCACAGACTTGTTAAGTCCATACCTCACTTTGAACAAACCTATTTGAACCTTTAAAGTATAGAGATGCCATCTGAAATGAATAACTGGTAAAAATGAATTTAACTGTCATTTTTTAAGAAAAATAAAGTAATTATGCCCAGAAAAGTGGAATGTAATAATGTGTAGACCTGTTGAAAGAATAGACCTGTTAAATAAATAATTGCGCTGTACACATTTTTGCCAGGGTAAATGATTACATATTGTCACTGGTTGATAGAATCACCTAACAGTTATGGAGAAATGTTGTGTGCAGGGACAGCTGTTGGGCCAGAGGGTAGCATGCTGTGTTTCTGTGCTGGCAACTCAGGTTCAGAGATTAACTCTGGGAGCTGGCTGGGCAGCACAAGGATTGATGGAACACATCACTGCTCAGAGCCTGGGAAGGTATGGTGCAGTGTTCTGTCACATGGTGGACACATTGTGATGGGCTGGAGAGCTCTATCTCACAATCGGTTCACATGCATGTCATGGCCTGATGGTGTTACTCAGTGTGTCAAGGTAAGCAGGCTGACATGAAAAATAAGTTTTGCAATAACTCCTCTATTCCATTTTCAATGGGACCTGTATGAATGAGGATGCAAGTTCATGGAAATTAAAAAAATAAAATTAAAAAATAATACATACATATATGTGTATATATATATATATATATATATATATATATATATATATATATATATATATATACACACACACACACACACACACACACACACACACACACACACACACACACACTCTCTCTCTCTCACCACACACATATACACACACACATTTGTATGTATGTTACAGATTGCATATAAATATATAAGTGATACACAGTGAGAACCTCATGAGTAGTATAGAAAGCACATAACAATATATAAGTGATAGACAGTGGAAACCTCATTAATGGGACAGATAGCATGCATATAGAAATACCTTATTTATCACATAAGAGCCCCTCTGCATATGTCATTTATGCAACAGGCTAGGACCTTAAGGGAGAGACATTTGTTTTGCTTTTTTAGGCATAAAATTATTTTTCTAAGTCTGTTATTTTTTGAACTAGTGTTACTGTGCTTTCCACCATCCTGATTGCTATAACCACTGCCATGAAAGTGAAGTCAGGATGACAAGCTGACACTGTGATGTGGTAGTTTGTTAGTGCACACCACAGAACTTCCGCGAGAAATTAAACCATCGTTAAGAGTAGTTCTGCGGCAATGGTAGTTCCTGTCAAGAGAACTTGGTCCCACTGTGCCGCAGAAAAGTAGTTACATTGGAGGAAAGGGACTTGGGGTCATTATCACATCTGACTTGAAAGTCACCAGGCAGGCAGCCAAGGCAGCAGAGAAGGCAAGTGGGATGATGGGTTGTAATGGGAGGGATATCATGAGCTGAAGGAGGGAGGTAATAGTTCCACTGTACAAAGCTTTGGTGAGGCCGCATCTGGTGTACTGTGTGCAGTTCTGGAGGCCACACTTTTGTAAAAGACATTGACAGGATGGAAGCAGTGCAGAGGGGGGTGACGATGATGGTCAGAGGGTTACAGCAAAAGCATTATGAGGAGAAAGTGAGGGACATCTATATGTGCACCCTGAAGCAAACAAGGGAGAGGGGTGATATGATTGAGATGTTCAAGTACCTCAAGGAAATAAACAAGGTTAAGGGGGAAACTATCTTCCAGTTCAAAAAGAAAGCAAGGACCAGAGGACATGACATGTGACTAGAGGGAGGCCGATTAAGAGGAAATGTGCAGAAGTTCTTTTTCACTGAGAGGGTGGTGGATGCATGGAAAAACTTGCCCCAGGAGGTAGTGGCTGCACGTACGGTGGCATGATTTAAACATGCATGGGACAGGAATAATGGAACACTAGTGATGGGAATGTAAAGCTATAGGCAATGATCATGTAGAGTCATGGGACGTTTTTACAAGCAATAAAATCAGCAGACTTGATGAGCCTGGCAGTCCTTATCTGTTGACAATTTCTATGTATCCATGTAGCTCTGCTGCCAGCCTATAGACTACTATTTTCTATACTGTACTATGGACTACCACTTAATGCTGCAATCAGCTAGAGAGTTCTGTTGAGATTAGGGGTCACTTATATGCCACATCATTATTTATCTCCCCTGGTTAATGCATCATTGCACTTTGTATCAGGCTGCTGGCTGCTTTTCCCTGGAAGATACAGTAGGTGTAATCTATGAATGGGTGTTATGCTCAAAAAAGGCATCCCGAATCAACTTCCAATAGCACCTCTTTTTTTATTTAGTAGGACACTCAATCCGCAAAGAACCAGATCCCAAAATAGAAGGGTATACAAAACCCCATTGTTTAAAAAAATATTTTGGTCAAAAATATTTACATTTCAAAGCACCTACAGTACCTTTTACAATTTGATACCAATTGAAGATGTTAACTGTTCCAGGATGAATACTTTTGAACACTATCAAAAGGGAAAAGGTCAGAACTCAGAGGCAAAGCATTATTATAGAAGGCTGCTATTTGCTTTATGCTGTGATTCAATAATAACACAATATGCAGCAAAAATAAATATTTTAGTGTAGCCCTTCAAATGAGAAAAGACAAACTAAAGTGCCATATGTGCAATACTGATGTGATAAGTTATAGGGGTAGCCACCCATTTCACAGATCTGTATGCAAGAAACTTACCAGAATCACAAAGCCTAGTCCCATCACCAAGTGATCATGAAACATTTTTACAAAAATCACAACAGAAGGACTATGACCTATTGAAAATGCCTCTCGCTCATCCACGTACAATCCCAGCCCTGGTGGTTTGCTCCAAGAGCTTCATCAGAGGATGGCACCTTACCACATCTGTAGTGCATGTATGGCACTTTTGTTGGTCTTTTGTCATTTGATGAGATACAACAAATGATTTATTTTTTGCTACATATTGTATTATTGAATCACAGCCTAGTGCAAATAGAAGCATTGTAAAACAATGCTTTGCCTCTGAGTGCAGATCTTTTCTCTTTGGCAGTGCTGTGTTGTGCCTGGGTCCCACACCCCTTGCACCCTCATGCACACGCCAGTGACAGATGTTTTATCATTACTGTGATATTGTTGTATTGCATTAACATGTAGTAATGTGTGTCCACTGTACAAGCATGGGTACTAGGGATCATGCTTGCTAATTGTATACACTATATAGTACACATTCCTTTTACAGTGTTATTTCTGTTTTCTGTTATATGTAATGTTCATTTTGCTTCTGTTTTACTGTTTTGCATTTGCTTACATGAGGCATACGTGCTTTGGGCCTAATTATATCTTTTTACCAAAGTATTCTTTTTCACATGTATTTTCACTGGCACTGCTTTTACGCCATAATGATCTTGTAGCTGCTAGAGTGCTTGTGTATCTTCTTTGTTCTAACTAACATTACATTTTCTATATAACGTAATGCTTTCCTTTCTGCTGACTGTACATTTTCAATCCAGCAAGGTAGTGGTACCATCTGCTTCAGCCAATGAGAACTGTCACACCTTTCTCCTTATTTCACTATAATAGGCATAGTCTTAGAAGGTTTCTCTGAGAATTTGCAATACCTAGGTATTTGGGAACACCTTTTTCTCCCAGTGCTTTGCACTGTAGGTTTGTAATTGTTTTTTTTTTGTTTGTTTGCTTGTTTTTAAATAAAATTGTTTATTGCATGATTTACCACTTGTTCATAGTCTCTCTCATGCTTGTTTATCTCTAACAAAAAGCTGCCTGAGGATTTCTTTCCTCAGTTACAGCTGATAATGTTTGGGTTCAGCCAATCCATTAAGGTAACATTGCTATATACTGGCTGGCACCAATATTTAGGGGATGGAATACTTTTAAAGTCAGGCTTAAAAAATGACTATTTAATTAAATGTTTGCACTTGTTTTTGAAGGTAATCTGAACATGGTATTGTTCATTATAATTATCATATTGTATTTGTTGTCATGCTGTTCTAATTGTATTTTGTTTTCTGCATTTGTTTTTAAGTCTGTTTTAATTATGTAGTTGTCACTTGTGAAAATGAGCATATTTCTCATCAGCTAACAAGTACAAAAATGAAATTAAATTAAATGAAGGTGTTTATTTTAACTCCTTCAGTCCCATAGCCACCATATGGTGTCAGAACCAACTATTGCTGAGCCCAACCCAAAATGGCCACCGGAAGAGAATGAGTTAAGTACATTTGGGCCGGATTTTCAAACTTCCAATGCAAGCTGTGACAATGGCAGCTTGTGACAAGTGCTGGTGAGTCCAGGACCCTGTGCCCGATTTTCCATCCAACAGGTCCCAGCGCCGAAGTCCCACAACTTGCGGCAACAGTGGCAGTGCACCAAACAAATGGCACACCCACCAGGAATGCCACAACAGCTTCAGGGTGGCAGCTGCTCCCCAGACAGGGGCACAGTACAGGCTAGAGCCCCCCAACAACACCAAGCTACTGGTAACGTCACACCTGAACAAACCAAGACCTTGGTGATCTAGTGCCCCCACCCCCCCGTGTGCAATACTGTACATAGGGAGAGAACAATCAGTCCCCCTTGAATTAGAGCCTCCCCAAGCCCCGGTATGCTCCTAATGTACCAGGATTTGCCCCACACCAGTCATCACTGTTATCCCCTGGTATCTCCCCCCCATATGCCTGTAATGCAAAGGAAATCCCTGTCGGTGATATGCCCCCATATCCGACAGCACATACCAACCATAGCTGGTGGTCTAGTGGCCCTCCACCTGGCAGGTAGTGCTCATCACCCTGCTCCCTCTCTCATTCTGTAACCCAATCCAGCGACCAACAAAGCCATCCTCACACCACTATGTCTGGCCGCTGAATGAACTGTTAAAGTGCATACTTATGGTACGCACTTTGACAGTTTATTCAGCAGCCAGCCATGGTGGAATGAAAAAGGCTGTGCTGGTCACTGGATCAGGTTACAGAACATGGCAAGGAGTGGGGTGGTTTGCATTACTTGCTGGATGGGGGGCCACCAGAGAGACTACTCAGGTGGAATGACAGTGTCAGGGTACAATCAGCAGAGGGGCCACTAGCTCACCAGGGAGTTTCATTTAGGATGGATTGGGGCAGACCACACAGTGGCACATACTGGATAACCCTCCAAGGAGATGTCTAAGAACCATTAGACCAGCCCTTTGATGGTTTAATAGTACTTAGCACTTTTTCCTAGGGAGGGCATTGAAATTTGGGAATTTGGGTTTGTCCTGGTCAGGGTCTGCCACAAGCACCCTAGCACCATGCTGCAACCAGTTCTGTGTTGCAAGGCTGGAGCTGACACACTTTGGCACAAGCAGCCTGCTGATTGATGTGGGGCTACTTTTTAAAATTGCTTGGGGTGCTACCCTTGGTGCTAGGTGCTTGTTGCATCCAACATGTTGGATGCAAGTAACTTGCACCAATCTAACGGCTTTGAAAATCCTGCCCATTAACTCTTCCTGTAAGAGTTAATGACACTAATGACACTAATGCCAACTGTGTTAAATAATTTGTGATAGTCATCATCAGTGGCTTGAAATTTAGGTCTAATAGATCTGAAGCGTTATGAAAGATTTTAACCCCTAGATATTTTATACTGGATTTAATATGATCATCCATAACTGGTGTAGCTGATGTATGGTGTAGGCTTTGATCAAGTGACAATACATCTGTTTTACTCCAGTTTATTTAATAACCATCTATTTGTATGACTTTAGAGAGTAAATTAGATAGGGGAGAAGGATATTGTGGTGTCTTGTACATAATTTGTTACGTCATCAGCAAAAAATGAGATAGTGTGTTCTGTACTGAATATTTTAAAGGAAAACTACACCTGCATATCTTGTAAATTTTATTTGTTTCCATGTCAACAGACAACTCTTTTCCTGTAACTGTTAGGGATATACCAGTTTGCTTTAGTTTGCTTTCACAGTTCATGCTAGTCCCCTGCAACTATTCTGGGAGTCTCCATTTTATAGTTGTAGAAATGTCACTGTCCATGAGAGCTGCATTAGCATATGAGAACATGATGTCACATCACACATTTATACCATGTGTCTCGTCTCAGTACTGAAAGTACAAATATCCTGAAGAAAACTCTCTGGAAGGAAACACACAAATTGAATGCAGTTTAAAGGGAAGAATCCTGCTTTACAACTCAGACAGTTTGCTAGGCTAACTGAAGGTAAATGTGATATTTCACACCTTGCTGCAACTTGTTTTGTTAAATGCTAATTAAGCAGACAGGCATACTGTGGAGTCTAAAGGGTGCTAGCACATTGTGTTCTCATATGCTAATACAGCTTTCATGGACAGTGAAATTCCAACAACCATAAAATGGAGACCCTCAGTATAGTTGCAGGGACTAAGATGAACAGTGAAAGCAAACTAAAGCAAACATGTACAGTATATCCTTAACAGCTACAGCAAAAGAGTTGTCTGTTGACATAGAAACAAATAAAATTTACAAGATATTTCATATAGCTGTAAGATATTTGTGCTCTTAGTTGTGAATAAACCAGTTTAATCCAATGAATGTATTTGTTGCTAAACCCTAAACTTTGGTAGAAACACAAAAAAGACCAAGATACTCTGCCAAAAGCTTTATCTGCATTGAGAACAAGAAGGGCAGCATTTGGGCTAGAAATTTGCTCGATGATAGTTATTATCCTACAAATATTGTGTGCCAACCTTCTTCCTTGAAAGACGTCTGTTTCAGCTGGATGAAAAAGTTTGGTAAAAACCTTTTCTAGGCTTGAAGCAAGAATTTTTGTAAATATTTTGTAATCTATGTTAAGAAGAGTTATAGGTCTACAGGAACTACTGTGTTCTGGGGGGCTTGTCAGTTTTAAGAATCAGAGTAATATAGGCTTCATTGAAGGAAGAAGGGAGGTTTTTTAGAGAGGAATTGATTGAAAAGTGTAGCTTGAGATAGGGTTAGTCTTCTGAAAAATGTGTTATAAAATTTCATAGTGATTCTTTTGGGGCCATGGGATTTGCCATTAGGAAGTAGTTCACTTGTATCCAAAACTTCTTGCAGTGATAAAGCCTTATCAGGCATAATTCGCTCTACTGGACTGAGATATTTATTTTTAATTTTATTAAGATCTTGGATTTTAACACTTTTGAGCTAGAAGCTCTTTTACAAAGGTTCCATGTCAGTAGAATGCAGGTTAATACTAGCAACATACAGAATAAACATTATAACAAAGTGGATTACAGGGCCAAACATGTCAGATTGGATGGTATTGTACAATGCATGTCAGGTAACAAATATTACAGTAGGTATTAAAACGAGGGACAGTTTGATGTACATACTTTGCAAATTAGGCAAAAGAGGCCTTGTCAACAACTGGCGTATAAGTGAGTGGGAACGTTGGGTGGTAGTAGGGAGTGGGTAGAAGAGAACACTAGGAAGAGAGGGAAGGGGGAGGGAGTGAAGGGAATATGCAAGGCTAGGAAGTGGGTTGGAGAGAGGGGAGATCAGGTGAGGGGGAAGGAGAGCGGAGGTCAGAGTTTTCAGAGTTAGAGCCACTTTAAGAGCTAGAAGGAGACTGCAGGTAGATAGCTGGGGTGGCTTAGGGGAAGCAGTCACAACTGCTGTTTATTGTGAGGTGCTGCCAAAGTATATATTTAAATGGGCCCATTTTGGCTTCTGAAAGGATATCTTTGTGTAGCGAGGTGAGCCAGAGTGGTGCTCTACAGGCAAATGGTCTTTGCCCTTGAGTTGTGCAGCAGAGAGTGACCAAGAATAGTTGGTTTTCAGAGCCTCTTGTCAGGTGTGGGTTGCAGGTGAAGCATAGGAACTTCTGGACCCCTAGGGGTGTGAGTCCAAGGCTGTGGGTCCGAGATATGGTGAATTAAGGGGGCCAGAAAATGTTGGATTTCCTTCTGGTGTTCCAGTATTTCTTTAAAGTATGTTTTCTGGTAGAACTCTCAAACTGTTAAAAATGTGTTTCAAGTCTGTTTGTGATATACCTTCCTCATTCCTAATTTCATTAATAGTTTTGTTTGATTTTTCCTTTTGCAATTTAAATACAAACAGCTTATCTTGCTTATCTCATAAAAAGTAATATTTAGAGTGAGATCTCATTAATGCAGTGTAGGCTTTGGACTCAGCTAACTGGTTGCATTTGTCTCTGAGTGAAAGTACTTCCAGCAGGTCCATTTCTCATTGTCTAAGCTTGAGCAAGTCATTTGATCTCTGTATGCCTCAGACCCTACTGTATAAATGGATAAAACCCTGTCTCACCATGTGAAAAAAGACATAATTACTGACAAGGCTTGATTACAGACCAATAGCCATGTTATAATCTGCTGTTATAATTAGCTGGTTATAATGGCAAGTGGGAGGGAGCTGAGAACTGCCAACTGAAGTGCTGTAGCATGAGTGTGCTCTGCATAAAACTTCCAATTGCCAAAACCACCAAGGCCCTGAAACTGTTACCCACTACATTATTGGGTCAGGGACTCCAGGACAAGGGATTGAGCTGGGACTGGACTTTGAGGAGTGTCACTGGGTGAAAGAAAAAGTCTTTTCTAGCCTCATGACATGCAGCAAGGCTAGAGAACAGGTATAACTTGATACTTAGCACAGAACAGCACTGCAAAGGAGTGAGTGCAGGGAATAGAGGTCAGTAAGGTCAGCAATTATAAAAAAAAATATATGGGAAGGTGTGTGCAATTTTTTTTTAAAACATACTCTTGATATGATACCTTAATAAACACCTTGAGCTTCGCTCTCATGGTTTATGAGGCATTACAGACCACAGGTGTGTGTTAAAAAAACATTACACACTCCAAAACATACATTATACTTTATATTACATATCAGCTGAACTATTCTATATAAAAACATAGTAAACAAATCTAAATTTTGTATCACATTAAAAAAGAGAGAAGGGATATTAACACTCAGTCAAATCCTCAGGTAGTTCTCTTTTTCCTTAATATGTATCTTAAAACAGTTCAAAATGCAAACATTTAAAAATGATAGAGCATCTTACTTTGACCAAACTCCTGTACAGATACAGTGTATAAAGAACATAATGGGTTCAGTTTTCAGAGGCTGATGCAGGGCTTGCACAAGAGCTGTGTCAAACCCTGCGCCAACCACACTGGTGCACCTGGCACCCGATTCATAAAGGTTGCACCCAATTGCAACACTTAACCTTTTTTATGGTGGCTTGTGCCAAATACTTGGTGCAAACCCCATAAAAAGGTCTGCAAAGTTACACCAGAAAAAGCTGGTCTAACTCACAGTGTGTGGCACACAGTGGGCTCCAGGATTGAGAATCCCAATTGCTGGCCAAAGACTGCCACAAGCCCACTGCACCATGTGTTTGGCACGCCCTGGGCTTGTGGTGGTCTAAACCCTTAGAGAATTGAGCCCATTGTGTGAATGATGGAGTCTAGGGCTTGGTGAAATGTATCTTCCACCAGTGAAATTCTGGTGACATTCCAGTTTTGTTTCCACAAAAAGTTTGCACAATTTTGCCAAAATAGTTCAGTAATTTCCATCTAATTTTAAAACTATTTGTCCAAATGGCACCACATTTGGTACAGCAATTTTACCAAGATCCATACAGATAGGTAACAAGTTGAAAGTGTCTATCCTTAAAGGTGACTGAGTGATGATCCCCCAAACATTCAAAAATTTTAATATTTCATTTTGCAATCATGTAAACTGCAGAATTTTGAGTCCCTATAACTTTAAAACTAGATAACTCAATATCACCAATTTTGTTAGGTTCATTGGCCCTAAATACTAGGCTTTGAGGCCACCTCCATGGTCCAACAGCAGAGCATCACGCTGCCATGCTGACAACCCAGGATCAGACACTAGCCTAGAAAATCATGTCAAAAGGCAGGCCATGGCTTAGGCAGCTGCAGTTTGGCAGTGTATCTCAGTCAGGGAGGGTTAGTGGAGAGTTTTACCAATATAGTGACCCCTGCAGCTGGGCCTGGAAGCTTGCTTTTGCCACAGAGGAAGCTGTGGCCCAACAGGGGAAGTAGGAGGGAAATAATGTGAGAGAAGAACCTTCTCAAAGGAGGTGGTGGGGAAGATTAGGGAGAAAAAGATAGCATTCAGAAAGTATAAGGAATTACAGAAGGAGCAGCAGAGAACTGTACCAGTTAAAGCACAAGGAAATGGGGAAGGTAGTCAGAAAAGCAAAGGCCAAAACTGAGGAAAAGATGACCAATTCAGTTAAGAAGGGGGATAAAACCTTTTATAGGTACATTAGTGAGTGAAGCAGGACCAAGGGAGGGATAGTGAGGCTTAAGAAAGGGGAAGGGGAGTGGGCAGAGTGTGGGAGTGAAAAGGCAGAGATACTGAACAAATACTTGTGTTCAGTATTCACAAAAGAAGAGGAGGTGGACATGTCTAAACCAAACTATAAAAGCACTCTGGATAGAGGGGTCAATACCAGTCCATTCACAGAAGAAAGGGTCCTGAAAGAACTCCTAAAACTCAAGGTAGACAAAGCACTGGGGCCTGATGGGATTCACCCCAGAATTCTGAAAGAACTAAGTGGAGAATTAATGACACCACAGACTACCCTTTTTAACAAATCATGGGAGGAGGGCGTGGTATCTGTGGGCTGGAGGAGCGTGGATGTGATTCCCCTTCACAAAAGTGGGAGCAAGGCAGAAGCAGGGAACTATAGATCTGTTAGTTTGACCTCAGTGGTAGGGAAAATTATGGAATTACTTCTGTAAGAATGAACAGTTGAGTAAGTAGAGGCCAGCTGGGCACAGGACCCAAGGCAGCATGGGTTCACAGTGGGAAGGTCATTTCAGACAAATCTAACAGATTTTTTTGACTGGGTGATCAAAGTAGTAGACCAGGGAGGCGCTGTGGACATGGCCTACCTAGACTTTAGCAAGGCATTTGACACAGTCCCACACAAAAGATTAATAAATAAGTAAGCCAGCCTGGGAGTGGGTCCCAGGGTGGTAGCCTGGGTAAAAAATTGGCTGGACAACAGGCCACAGAGGGTAATAGTAAATGGAGTCCACTCCAAAGAAAGGGTGGTTACTAGTGGAGTACCACAGGGTTCAGTACTGGGGCCAGTCCTCTTTAATGTCTTTATAAGTGACATTGTAGAGGTACTGAAAGGAAAAGTATGCCTCTTTGCAGATCACACAAAGATCTGCAACAGGGTTGATACACAAGGGAGGTGGAAAGGATGAGAAGGGACTTGGCAATGTTGGAGGAATAACTAAAAGTATGGCAGCTTAGATTCAATGCAAAGAAGTGCAAAGTAATGCACCTGGGAAACAAAAACCCAGGAGAAGAGTACACAATGGGGGGGGGGGGACTAACAACAACAAAAATGGAAAGGGACCTGGAAGTAATCAAATCAGATGACCTAAAGGTAGGCAGGCAATGTGAGAAGGCAGTAAGGAGGGCTGGGGGGAAACTGGGATGCATAGGGAGATGCATCACCAATAGAAAACAGGAAGTTGTCATCCCTCTGTACAACAGTTGGTGAGACCCCATCTGGAGTACTGCATCCAGTTCTGGAGACCCCATCTCCGCCAGGACATAAACAGAATGGAGGAGGTCCGGAGGAGGGCAACTAAAATGGTGCAGGGTCTGCACCAGAAACCATACGGAGAGAGACTAAAGAAGCTTAATATGTATACCTTCAAGGAAAGGGGGGGACATGATAGAAACTTCCAAGTACCTCAAGAAAATCAACTAAGACCAAGAGGGTTGCATCTTTCAGAAAAAGAGTTGTGCAAGTACAAGGGGGCACAATTTGAAGATAGATGGGGGACGGCTCAGGGGCAATGTGAGGAAGTATTTTTTCACAGACAGGGTGATAGATACATGGAACAGCCTCTCTGAGGAGGTTGTGGGGCCAAAAAAGTGGAGGAATTCAAGAATGCATGGGACAGATATAAGGCAATTATAGTGTGAGGTAGGAGGAAGTAGGCTGTTGGTTAACTAGGATCTACAGCTTATTCAATTGGTAGGGAAATGGACAGATTGGGTTGGCCAAGTGGTCTTTATCTGCCATCAAAGTCTATGTTTCCATGTTTCTGTAGCACCCAACTAAATGTTGGATGGGTTCTGCTTGATCAGGGTATAGCCCAATGAACAAGGTATATCTTTGAGAGTTGAGAAGAACCAATATGAAAAAAGATGCTGTGTGTGTCAGCTCTCTAATCTCTTACTCAAAGGGTGGCCAAGTTATAAGCAACCAAAGATTCCAAAATAACATAAGTAATTCAAATTGAATTTCATGAGCTTTTGTGAAACTGTGGAATGCTGTAATACTTTTGTAGAAGCCATGTCCATATGTTTTGGCCAGTCATACACTTGAGTTGTCATTATAGAGTAGAGATGCAGCGAATTAAAATTTTGCCGGCGAAATGAACTCGAAGTTGCCACTTTGCATTGTCACTCCACATCGCGGGGTGGCCAGCATGAAATGCCCACTTCACCTTGTTATTACTACTTCACATTGTCATTCCACCTAAACCCGAAGTAAGGCCGAGTGACAATATTGGCAGCCCCCCACACACACAGTCACTAGAATTAATGTGCATCCCCAAAATGCTACTGTCGTCTTGTCTCCAGAAAATTCCCCAGTGCTGATGAAGTGAAATGAGAGCGTAACAAGAAATGCAAAATCTCCCAGAATTAATGGCACACTCAGTCATCCAGGTAGTGGTCATACAAAGTCACCAGAATTAATGTTCTTCTCCAAAATGCTACTGTCTTGTGTCCAGAATATTCCCCGGTGATGATGAAGTGAAATGAGAGTGTAACAAGACATGCAAAGTCTCCCATCTTAGAGATGCAGCAAATTTACATTTCACCAGTGAAGTGCTCGCAAAGTGGGCACTTTGCGTTGTCACTCCGCTATGGAGAGTGGCCAGTATGAAATGCCTACTTCGCCTTGTTATTGTGATTGTAACTTCTCGTTGTCATTCCACCTTAACCTGAAGTAAGGAGGAGTGACAATAATATTGGCAGCCCCTGGGCCCCCACACATCACATGGCTTACAGTACTGTAACTCACATGCTGTACAGGAACACGAATGCCTACGGCTGTAGTTCCCCAATGACAATGACCTGTATCACAAAACTCCCCGATTTGAAAACTCATATCAATGAGTACAGAGGTGAAGTCTGGAGAGATACTACAAAACAGGCTTACATGATGCAAATAACTAGTAAAAAAAATATTTTTGTGATTCGTGATGTGATTGTGAATCATGACTGCGTTCGTGACCGTGAAACATGAATTTATTTTTCTCGGACTTGGAGTTGATGAACGTATTGGGAATGCAAATGCCTACAGCTGTACTTCCCTGATGACCTGGCTGTTCACAAAACTCACCAGCTTGAAAACTCATATCAATGGGTACAGTGGTGAAGCTTGGAGATATACTACAAGACATTAATTTTGAGATTTGTGATGTGATCTTGAATCATGTGCACCACACCAGTACTCTGAAGGGAAGCCAAAGAAACAACTGTGACTTAAGTAACAGATGGAGATTGGGCCCTAAAGAGATGCAAATGCACAGACAGATTAAGATTGCACTGCACACTGAAGAGATGCAGATGCAAAGGCACAACAACACCACCTAACCAGTGCTCACCATCAGAAATCCAAATTTGGAAAAGAATGCCTTTTGCCAATTTGGGGGGGGGTGGTAGTGCACGGCAGTAACAGTCCACTACTATCAGTAAAGATACCACAAGCAGTACAAAAAATAATGCAGGTGCAGTGGAAGCAGGTTCACACTGCTGAAACTACTGTGTGGCATAATAAATGGCATCTGATTTAATGGCACGCGTGCATCGCACACACAGTCACACACACACTACAAGTAATGCGTAGCAAATTGAAAACCTTTAGTAATATAACCAAATGTTTTAAACAAACTAAAATTATACGCTGCTGCACCACAACAATCAGCAAAAAAATTGCAAGAATTACTGAAAATATTACTGTGTGCACATTAACACAGTTATACAATGAAAATATAACCAAAACAGAAAGACTGCCTTTTTCCCCCAGTTAATCTACCGACACCACAGATATGCCCCTCCCCCAAAGCACACTTCACAGTACACAGACTGACTGTTCTAAATTAGCATTCAAAATCCACACACAAACAATAAACACTCGATAATATGAGCACAGAAGGGTTTCCTGCAATTGATGTAATAAATTTTGAGCAAAAAAATGCCTCAAAAAGGCTTTTTTAACAGATTTTAGAGGATTTGAATGGCAGAGTTCTGAGAGAAAACTGTCTCCATCTTCCACTACACACACACTACACAGAACTAAGGCTGCGCAGAACAATCTAGAGCCCATGTGACCTGCAATCCCATGAAGCACTGCAAATTCGCTTTGGAACTCAATAACAAGGCAAAGTGATGCAAAGTACATTGATTTCAGTGTTACTTCACCTTAAAATTGTTGGTGAAGTGATTTGGGGAAGGCAGAGTAACACAAAGTCATTGTTTTCAATGGACTTCGCGTTCCCCATTATAACACAAAGTACTCCACTTAGCATTGCGGAGCACTGTGAGGACTCCACGTTATTCTGCGAATCACTTCATGAAGCGAATTTAGCCCACTTCGCCCACCACTATTGTAGAGGAAGGTAAAGGCTGGGTAAAGAGGCAATAAGATAGTATTCATAGAAGGCTCCATTGTAAAAGTATACTGGTACCAAGTGCCAAGTCGCTACTTGAGTGACAAACCATAAATAGTCACGAACTTGCATGTGCAACATTGTTTCTGTACAATGCCACTTGCTGATTCTTTAACAATAAAAATGTATACTTTCACTGTTTGAAAACAGTGGGACCACATGACACCAAACCTTACAACTAGTTGCAACTTAGGCCACTGTGAAAGAAGTATCTGTATATCTTTAGACATGATGGAGCATGAAGCTGGGCATTACTGCTTCAGACATGTTGGAGTGGCAATGCAGGGCCATGATGCTAGCGCAGGTAAGGTGATTCAGTTGTGATAAGTGCTTTTGTGATAAGTGCTTTGTGAAAGTTAAATTCTACAAGTGAAATTCAACTGGCATTATGTTTTATGTGTCCATGAATTTTTGAACAAATTTTGCCAATTAGTAATTTCTGAAGTATTACATTTTAACTTGCTAAACCACATTTATCCTGCTTAATTAGAGTCCAGGACATTCAGTATGTGCTTTGGTATGGGTTCCAAATGTTAAGTATATACAGTACCTGCAATAGCAGTGGATGTTTAAACATCCAAATAGTTTGAACATTTTTCCAGACTTCAACAAATAAAATTGTGAAATTTTGAACTCCAGTAACTTACTAGTTACATAACTAACTACCCCTCTACTAAGCAGTTTCTAAGACTCTCCCCAGAATGAATGCATATACATTTTCAATTGTCTAGCTCCAATGGTACAGTAGCTATGTTGTAAGCATAGAAATATTTTTAGAAATTACGGGCCTGTCAGCCTGATATCTGTAGTTGGGAAATTGACAGAAACACCATTAAAGGAAAGAATCTTGAAACACCTGGAATCCAATGAACTACAGGACCGGAGGCAGCATGGTTTTATAGAGAGGAGGTCAAGCCAAACAAATCTGATAGATTTTTTTGACTGGATAACCAGGGTGTTGGATCGGGGGGGGGGGGCACAGTGGATGTGGCCTACTTGGACTTCAGCCAGGCCCTTCATACCATTCCACACAGGAGGCTGGTAAAAAAGTTGTGTAGCATGAGAGTGGGCAATAAGGTGGTAACCTGGGTAAGAAACTGGTTAGGTGATAGAAGGCATAGAGTGGTGGTAAATGGGGTTCACTCTGAGGAGGGAAGAGTGACCAGTGGGGGACGGTGGGATTCAGTACTGGGACCAGTCCTCTTTAATGTCTTCATTAGTGACATAGCAGAGGAACTGGAAGGGAAGGTCTGCCTCTTTCCAGATCAAACCAAGAACTGCAAGGTTCCATGTCAAGAACATGCAAGGAAAATGCAGCGCAGTAAATAAAAGCTCTGTCATTTGGTTGCATCACAAAACAGCTCATTATAATTTCAACTAATGTCATCACGTCGTGGTTTATCAATGTCCCAGCTGGTAGCAATGCAGTTGACTTTACAACAGCATCAACATAGTAACATCCGATTCTCAGAATCTGAACCCTCTCAGCACAGCACAATGCAATCTTTTTACTTTGCTGCTCATGTTTCACATTGTAGTCGACACTCCCCCACCACCACTTTAGCAAATGCCTCTCAGCACAACACAATATTTTAATTTTGCTGCTCATGTTTCAAATCAGAATCACCAACCCCCTTCCTTAGCAAACACCTCTCAGCTTTACAGCACTGCAGATGTGCATATTGTTAGTGATAACAAGTGTGGGCAAAAAATACTGTTTATCTTTTTCTTCCCACTCAACAGAATTGCAAGGTTATAGAGATGTATCAGATACTGTAACCCTGAGGCTTTTCTTATCGGCCAGCGCTAGTGCTCTGAAAATGTTATTTGTTTTTAATGCTGACAGCTCAAGTGACTCCTGTTTATGTACATTATGCATGAAATAGGAAGGTAAGCATTTTTTCAAGCAATAGCCTGCTATACTTTTTTAATATGTTTTTTTAATGCTTCCAGCTTGAGTAAAAGTGACTGTATGTACTGTTACTCCAATTTTCAAAAATTATATTTAATGCTGTTTCAAACTAAAAACAGCCTGCAAAGGAATGTCGGCCTGCAGACCGCAACTGCAAGACTGATCACGTTGAAAGTGACTAACACTGTAATGTGGCTTTAGCGGTAATTGGTATACGTGTATATAGCAGCGCTGAAATGCTTGCGCTTTTTTTACTGGACTGAATTGATGTAATACTGAACTGCAACAGGGTGGACACTCCAGAAGGGGTGCAAAGGATGGAAAGAGACTTAAACATAGAAACATAGACTTTGACGGCAGATAAGGACCACTTGGCCCACCCAGTCTGCCCATTTTCCTACCTACTGGATAAGCTGCAGATTCTAGTTAACCAACAGCCTACTTCCTGCAACCCCCCACTATAATTGCCTTGTGTCTGTCCCATGCATGTTTGAATTCCCCCACTGTTTTAGACCCAACGACCTCCTCAGGAAGGCTGTTCCATGTATCCACCACTCTCTCCGTGAAAAAAAATTTCCTCACATTACCCCTGAGCCGTTCCCCCCTCTATCTTTAAATTGTGCCCCCTTGTTCTTACACATCTCTTTTTCTGAAAGATACTACCCTCCTGGACTTTGTTGATTGCCTTGAAGTACTTGAACGTTTCTATCATGTGCCCCCTGTCCCTCCTTTCATCAAGATGACTTCAAATGACTGGAGGAGTGGCCACAAATGTGATAGCTAAGGTTTAATGCAGACAGTGTAAAATAATGCATTTGGATCACACAAACCAGGGGGGTGCAGTACAAAATGGGGAGAGAGATGCTAGCAGCGATCAAGCAGAGAAGAATCATATCAGATTACCAGAAGGTGGCCATACAATGCAACAAAGTGATCAGGAGAGCTAAAGGGATGCTGGGATGTCTAGGTAGGGGTATTATTAGCAGGAAGAGGGAACTGGTGTTGTAACTATATAGGTCTTTAGTAAGACCCCACCTAGAGAAGTGTGTTGAGTTTTGGAGGCCACATCTCAGGAAGGACATAGACAGGATAGAGGCCATACAAAGGAGGGCTACCAAGATGATGCAGGCTCTACATCAAATTTCCCATGAGGAGAGGTTAAAGGAATTAAACATGTATACCCTAGAGGAGAGGAAGGAGAGGAGGGATATGATTGAGACCTTTATATACCTCATAAGGGTGAAAAAGGTACAGGTGGGAGGTATTTTTCAGAATAAAAGGTAATCCAGAACAAGGGGCCGCAATATGAAGCTGGGGGGGGGTAGGTTTAGGAGAGAGGTTAGGAGAGATGTGAGGAAATACTTTGTCACAGAATGGGTGGAGGATGCCTGGAGCAGTCTTCCAGTGGAAGTAGTACGGGCCAAAACAGTGGTGGGATTCCTAAAAGCCTGGGATAAGCACAAGAGAGTCATAAGGGGTGGCAGAGAAAGTTCCATAGACCTGGAGGGGTCTACAGTGTAAGGAATGCAACAAAAAAGGGCAGACTGTTCCTTCCCAAGATTTACAAAACACAGTGGTAATCTAGCCAAAAAGTCTGTACAAAAAGCATTTGCCTCTCCCCAGTTAACCCCACAGTGCATTTGTTTATGATATCATAGTGCTCACCACGATAAGTGACAGCGATATAACAAACAGCAGTTCTGAGGTCAGCTGGGGAGAGTCAGATACATTCTGAAAGACTCTGTGAAGTAAGTACTACATTATGGTTTCCCATTATATGGGCAAAGGAAACTGGGCGACTCCAAAATGAGCGACTCAATCTGTGTGCCTTCATAAATAGCCACTGTGAAGGAATAGCAAGGGGAAAAGAATAGCAAGTGTGTAGGGACAGAATCATGATTAGCAAGTGTAGAGTTTGTGAATAGACAGGGTAAATGGAGCAAGTGAGCAAGCCACTGCCGAGCTAGCCACCTAGTGTGGTGGTTACGGTCACCACCCATGCAGCAAATGGTACCGGGGTTTTCAGGACTGCATGTAGGCAAATTGTTTTTGTTGTTGTTGTGGATGTTGCACTTTGTTTCATTTTTTTGTTTGGTTTTGTGTCCTCCCTTTCCCCCCGAGTTTCATCCCCCCACCCATGAGGTGTCCCTCCCTCAACTGGTGTCCCCGGGGAGTAGCCCCCTCTGGTATTGTCCTCTTTCCCCCAGTGTCCACCCCCCCACGAGTTGATCATATTGATTTGGAAGGTGCGGAGGGCATAGCCCCCCACATAAATGATGAGTGTATATATTTCTCTCTGTTGATTAATTATGGTGTGGTCGCAGTGTTGTTGGTTGGTGAAGTGCTAATTGTCAATTTTTTTTTTCAGAGATTTTCACTTGCTGTATAGTGAGTTGCCTTTGTATTTTCACCCTTATGATATGGAACCCTACATTATCTGCAATATTTGGAAGACCAACAACAGAAAATGTAAAAATAAACTAACACTAAAGTTAAAACAATATTAGGTGTAAATCTAAAGCAGAAAGATGTTCTTTAAAGTGAGTATGTTCCTTTAGGGATTACATAAAAAAAAAAAACATAATACTGAGGCACAATGAAGTTTATATTTTGGATATTTCTATATTTCTATTTAGGGATGAGTGGGACGGTTGTGACCTGGTCTGATTCCGACTCTGATTTTTTCCCAAAAGGTTCTGATTAACTTTGATTTACCCTGATGGATTGTCAACCTATTCCAGTCTATTTGAGTATGAGAAATCCATCAATATTATTCTTTTAGATCCCTCTGTTAAAAAAAGAAATTTACATTAAAAAAAAACATTTGTGTGTGTATTTTTCTTGTCATTTTTCAAGGTCAGCAAGCAGCCAGGAGCAATAACATAAATTAACTGTTGTTCTTGCCAATCCTGTGTGTCACCCACAACATGACCTTCATAGCAAACAGTGAGCTGGATCCACAAAACTCTTGAAAATCCTGTAGCTACAGAAAAAACTTGATGCAATTGGGTTTCCACTTGCGGAACCAGGATTTCTCCTGCAGCTATGGTATTCTCAAAAGTGGACCAGGCTTAAGACCTGCTTCACAATTTATGGCAGCTTGTGAATGATGTTGCCATGGAAATCCTCACAGCTGCAGAAAAATGTTATGGCTGGTAGGACCAGCTGTAACATCTTCCACAGCTGCTGTGGATGTGAATAGTAATCTCCGCAGCTCCAGAGATTTCGTACTGCAACTGGAGCTTGCAGTGTGAAACTTAGTCCCAAAAACATTTGTGAATCCAGTCCAGTGTATGCAGGTCATTGAGGGCTTTTCAGTTGAAGGAGGCAGTGTGTCAAATGTTAGTCAGAAAGAGAGAGAGAGAGAGAGAGAAAGAGAGACCAATGAATTCAACAGCAGAAAGACAACAGCAGAGTGCAAACCTTCATGGTGTGCTTTTTGGTGGGAGACAGACAGCATGAGCAGGATATGTGATGGGGCCCCAAACATCCCTCCCACCCTTTTAACTTGAGATGTTATTTTTTTTTAATTTGTTAATTTTTTGCTTGCCTACTTAATGTTATAGCAAGCATCATGGGCCCCAGCCATCCCACACACTCCTGCCTGATTGGCCAATTATTTTTTATCACTTGTGTTTTCTAACTTACTTTTTTTAATCTGGTTGACCTCCCTAGCCCCCCTTCCCCAGCATTGCAGTTTTTTTATAGAGCTGTTTGGCCCCAACCACTACCTACTGTACTCCTGCCATGAAGCCCATGAGCCAGTCCCCAGCCACAGTGCCCCCCGTCATCAAGTCAGCAAGGATCTGCATGGTACACTCCACCTGTGCTCCCAAACTGAAAAACACATCCAGCAATACATATGATGTAATACACACCATGACCGCACAAGAAGGGATATTTTTTACATGATCTTTCTGTCATGGTTGCTGATCTTTGTCCTCTGAATTCAAAGAAATAAATCATTAAATTAAATAATCCACCATCAACTTCAAACACTACCAAGGAAGATCCCTTATTAGGAGACATCTGTTGCAGCTGTTTATCATCACTTTTATGTTCCTGTCACTCTTCAATGAACTGGTAAGATAATTTGTTGTGATTGATTTTTAGGAAGGTAAGGTGCTGTACATTTTCATGAGTTATCCTTGTGCGGCCACCAGAGCCAGCATTTCCAGCTGTGCTAAATACATGCTCACAGTAATCACCGGTTGGAGGGCACCTAAGAGGCTTAGTAGCAAAGGCAGATAATGCAGGCCAGATGTTTTTCTTTTCTAGCCAGTACTCAAAAGGGTCATCAGCAATATTAATGAGGGATTCTTGTAAATAGACATCCACAATATCAAAGGCAAAGAAGGCAGCTCCACAACAGAGAGACATGAATGATCAGTTTCCATGAGTCTTGACCAAAAAGTGTGGGCGTCATCTGTGTGCTTTCCAGAATGACATGCCTTTTTCAAGGGCCATGAAAGAGGACTTTGTTCAGGACTACCCAGTGTTGATGAAGGAGTACATGGTGGCATTAAGTGGAAATTATTTGTGTCACCACCAATAGATGTTGCATCCACATCATGTGATTCACTTGTATTGTCAAATATAGTCTCATCCTTTTCTTGTGCAATTGTTGAAATCAGCATGTTTTTGTAACTGAGATAACAGTCACCAAGATCTGGAGGAGGCAACTGTTGCAACTTAAACTGAGGGTCAATAAGAGTGGAAAGAAGACCATTTTTGTCAGTCGTGATACTGTGAAGTCTTTTGCAATTTTGGAATTGCTGTATCAGCTGGTCCATGAGGGATACACCAGATTTGTCTCCTTTCTGTTCAAAACCTCTATGCAGCCTCCTGAGTTCCTTGTTAAATATATTTATGATGGGAATAACCTAGTTTAGAGTCACATTCTCTTTCCTAAACTGTCAAGTTGCTTCCTCAAAGGAAGTCAAGAGCAATGTAAGATGCTCCATTAAGTCCCATTGGAAGGAATTCAGCAAAACACCATCTGCTACGTTGTGCTCCATGATATATTCATGGACTGCCTTTTTTTGTGTGAGAAGTCTCTCACATAAAATGTTGAGTTCTATATTGTCAAAATATATTTATTTTAGTTGCTGTATTAGCAGGCCATTTTTTTCTGGAGGTAAGCCAAGATACCATATGATTTTACAGAGTGACTAAAATTTCCACATATTTTCTTTGCAGCTCCCACTAGTGTTACAATGCTGTTGACACTGGAAAAGAAAGCTTATACTGTACTAATAGATTTAATAAGTGTGCAAAAAGCATGGAAGGTGAGTAAAACCACCACATTTCAATGCACTAACAATATTGGCACCATTGTCTGAAACCACAAATTCAGCATTGAGTTCCAGGAGCTCTAACCACTCCAAAATTTCGTCAAGCAACTCTTCCAAAATATTGTCAGCGGGTCAATGCTTACCAAACATGCTAATGCAAAGAGCTGCCATTCTTTGTATACTTTCCTGTACACTGCAGCTTGTGGTGCTGTTTGACGATGATCGTGACACCCAATGTGCTATGATGCACATATAATCAGTGGTTTGAGAACTTGCCCACATGTCTGTGGTCAGGTGCACAAAATCACATTCTCTGTCTAGAAAGGACAATTTTATTTTACTTTACATATATTCATACATTTTGGGAACAGCTACAGTCACAAAATACTGTATTTACAGCTTGGTATGTTTTAACATGGGGCAAAATATTTCAAAAGGGTTCTAAAACCATCATTTTCCACCACAGAAAATGGCTGCAGGTCCTTGACAATAAATTCAGCTATTAACTGATTAATTTTTAACGTGACTTGATGTGATCTATTGTAAGCAGTTTTTTTGTTCAAGCATTGCAGTAATGATCTGCTGTTTAGTTCAAACGGGGGCACAAAAACATAGGATTGCAGTGGCAAAGCTATAGCTTGTCCAAATACTGTACTTTTGTCAGTGAAGTTGAACATGTTTTTTTCCATTCCCACCTCTCAGTCTCTTCACCATCACTATTGTCTGTTGGATTATTTTCATCATTGATATTTTTCCTTTCCTAAGAACTGTTTGCCAGCCGAATGGTTGAATGTGCTTGCAAATGCCTTTTTAGTGATGTTATCCCCAACTGGCCCCTCACTTCCCCCCTGCTAACTTCCCAATGACAAAAGGTGCAGACAGCAACACATTCATTTATGTGACTTATATGAAAATAGCTCCACACAACTGAGTTGCAATGTTTTGTCATGATGCCAGGAACTGCAGCAATTTTAGTGGCAGTTGTTTCTGACCCTTATTCATGCACACTGTGGCTGTCCCCAGAATAGCCAACATGATTATTGATTTTTTTTCCACTACCAGCTGTGGATAATGGTGGTGTTTGTTGTAAGAGTTTTTTTCTTTTTGGGTGGGGGAAACCACGTGGTATCCTCTACCTCATTAGTATCATATTCTGATTCATCACCTTTGGAAGAGCATAACTGTGATACATCATGATGGTGAACTTGGCCTTGTACATTCACAACCTCTTCTTCATCAGAGGCACTGTTTTCTGATGAAGGAGCCTGATATGCATGAGTGACATATTGTGGAGAGCCATGTTTAGTGGTACTAGATAGATCCTTTTCCTTAATCTTTGATTTTATAGGTATAAGTGTTTTGGCTACCTGTTTTTGTGTTTTACTTTTATCTGATTTTTCTGGCAATGCTGACAGCACTGCACTACTATGATCATGGGATTCACCAACATTCTTTTCTTTTTCTGGTTGTGTTGCTTAATTTTCATAAATTGTATTAATGGCATTTTTAGCAGTGCATTTCCCTTTTTTTCTGAATTTGTTTTCTGGAAATATTTTTATTGTTATGTGTACCAATTTCAGTACTAGATAGATATTTTATTTATAAAAGCACCCATTTCCAAGGACTTTGGGAGCTATACAATAAAACAAACAACCACATAATAATGCACAATAATGTACAATTATATACTATATAGTATATATACACTGCTGGTGTTGGCCACATGTTCCCTTTCCGTAATAGATGCTGATTCTGAATCCAAATTTTGGGGTCCAACTTAATTGCTTACATAGCAGTATTAGTTCAGATGCAGAGATAGAAACACAGAGTCTGAGATATGACACCCCCCCCAAAAAAAAATACCTGAGGCACTATTTGACCTAGTAGTAGCTTAGGCACAGAAATGGGCAACACAGAGGCTGAGATGTGATTCCCCTTTTCACAATCTGTTTGGCACTATGAACTAGTAGTAGTTCAGGCACAGAGACGGGCAACACAAAGTATGAAACACAACACCCCTCTCTCAAAATATGTGAGGCACCATATGACCTAGTAGTAGTTCAGGCACAGAGATGGTAAACACAGAGTCTGAGATGTGACACCTCCCCCCCTTTACAATCTGTATGGCACTATGACCTAGTAGTAGTTCAGGCACAAAAATGGGCAACACAGAGTCTACACTATGGCAGTTTGACCTAGTAGTAGTTTTGGTACAGAGACGGGCAACACAGAGACTGAGACATGATCCCCACTTTATAAATCTGGATGGCACTATGACCTAGTAGTAGTTCAGGCACAGAGATGGGCAACACAGAGTCTAGGGAAGAATGACCTTTCAGGGCAGCACAGAGATGGGCAACACAGAGTCTGACATGTGGGTGACACCCCTCTTCAAAATTTGTATGCCACTATAAGCCCCCCCTCAAAATTACTGAGGAACTATGACCTTCAGACAGAGTCCTCCTGTCCTGTCTAACTCTGCTCCCCTTAATATATACATTTTTTAATTTTATTTTCTGCACTCTGCTGTTGTCTCTTGTTGAATTCATTGGCCTCTGTCTCTCTCTCTCTTTAATCTCTCTAACAGCAAATTCTGGTCGGATCCACCATGGCTGCATAATGAAGTTAGTGAGGTTGTGTGGAACTGTTAAGGAGACAAGGAGAAACAACACAATGATTTTTTAACTAGTAAGATTTGTTTTATTCTGAATTCTAAGGAAGGCAGACACATTATTAGGAAAAGATATGGAGGTGTAGATTTCAATGGAAGGAATGGTAAGCAATATAGGTTTGACAGGTTGAATAGGTGGCATACATGAAAAAGTAGTGGCTGGCATATGTTCAGTCTTGGGATTATTTACACAGTTTTATAGAGAAAAACAGGGGGGCTGTCCATGCGGTGATGTAAGTTATATTTAAGTAATGTGTTGATGTCAGGCAGTCAGGTGCAATGATGGACTTCATTAGGAGAGAAAATGTGATAGTAACTTTTATAAGGGGTCACTGTTGATAAGGTTAAGGTAGTTATGCCTGTGATAATGGGAATATCAGGACAGTATGAGGTCTAGACAGGAGTGGAGTACAAATATGCACTGTATCATAAGTATGCGTTCAGAGTGCAGGCAAATGCTATATACAGGTTTATTTTACATATAGAGTAAGTAAAAATAGGGATAGATGCAACTGATAGAAATATAGATAATTAGATAGACATGCAGATAGACAGACAGAGGGAGAAGTTATAGTCATGGCAGTCTCTGGAGAGGCAACTGCCACTAGAGTCACAGTCATGTTCAGTAATTTGGGTTGAAAAACTTTTCAAGCAGCACTATTTTGCTGTCAGTAATTGCCTATGGATTTAAACATGTATTGGAATATCTTAATACAGTTATAATACAGGAAAAACAGTGAAAGCAATTGTGTTATAGTTTAGCACTGAAACATACATGTAACATACATGTTACCACCTTGTGCCAATGAGCACCCTCCCCCAAGCATAGTGCCAGTCTTAAAGAGCATATGATGCCGTCAGGATAAGTGAAAGAAAACATAATATTTAGGCACAGTTCAGTTTATATTTCACATTAGTTCAGTATTTTCCCCCCATTATTTTTTACTGAGGCCATTTGCATGAAAATAGGACTGCTGCTCCTGAAGTGTTCATGTATTCCTGGTGCTTTCTCCCTACCTGAGGTCATAATGCATGGCTTGTGACATCACAGTTACTCCCATGACAGCAGACTGTGATGTCCCAACATAATATTATGACTTGAAGTAAGGAGTAAGCTATAGAGGCAGATGAACTCTAAGATATAAAGATCATATATTCATCAAAATTTCTTCTGTAATAAAAGATAGGCAAGAGAAATCTACAGAATATATTTAAAATGTTAACTGAGTAGTACCGATGTATTAGTTTTTTCAAAGTTTTCACTGTGGCATCAGCAGTTCTGATCATAAAGAGGAGAGCTGAAAAAAATGTGTTTCAGAGTAAGTGCAGAATAATATTTATTAAATTTGTTTCAAGATATTAGGCCTTTCCTCTTTTTTTAAATTTAATGATAAAAAGAAGTAGCACCTTTCTTCTGACCGGACTAATGTAAATGATGACAGTCAGTGGTTTGGGGTATGCTAAGTGTTCCCAGGAGCAAGGTGTGCTGCTTTGCTGGCTAGAGAGTAGGCTGTTATAAAAAAAAACACAAATCAGTCATTTTACCAACAAGACATGCAGAGCTACAACAATTGGGGGAGTTGTTCAGGACTGCAGCTTCCATTTATGAAATGGAAAAAATGTCATGTTGATTTTGTCTCCTGTTCTAGCCTGAAAAGAACATATTTTAAATGCCTGTTTTAAGTGTGAATAATGGACTGTTTTGCCATTTAGGAGCCACAGAATGAATGTGTAACAGGGGACATTATAGTTACCTAGCAGTTGTATGCCAAAGCAATGTAGGCATGTAATTAAGAAATGGATCAACAGAAGGCCATTATCAGGTTATTATACACACTGGCAGGACTTAAATTATAGCTAACAAATTGCTGCACAGTACTTTGAGGATGCACAAAGTGTAAAACATCAGTTGAGAATTTTTAACAGCTGTACACTGAGCTGGTGTCTTAAACAAATATGTAAGAATTCTACAAGGATGTTATTTTTTCTAGCTGCTCTTTTTCATCTTGTATTGACACACCTATATTTTCAATAAAGAGCTGTCTCAGCACTAGTATCACAAGATGTGCCAACGGTAATCACTGAATCCACATAAATGGGAAATGAAGGCGGTCTGCTTGCTCCATTGAAATGAGATGTGTGCTTTCCCAGTGTGTGTTATAGCAGCATTTCTAATTTTGAACTTTGCACCACCACAACAGGGAGTTCTCTATTTCTTCAGCAACAAAAAATAAAAAAACACACTTTATCATCAAAGTGTGTGTTTACCAAGTACTGTGCCCATGATTAAAATAATTTGAACCCCTCCCCTCAAAAATGTGCCCTGACATGAAACTGCATGTTTAACTGAAAAGGCAATAAAAAATGTATATCTAAATGATTACTAACACCAATACTTCATGTTTAAAATAATGTGAACCCCTTCCCCAAAAAAATGTGCCCTGACAAACTGCACTGTGGGACAATTGCCTGGGATAAGATGCAATAAAAAAAACACTGAATAACAGGTTCCATGGAGTAAATGTTAACATCCTGTTTCTAGTGCCCATGATAAAATAAAATAAAAAATACAGTTAAGATGTTTTCTTAATGTCAGCTCTGATCAGAATAGCTTTTAAAATCACCAATGGCTTTCTTGTTCAATGTTTTCTAATACACACTTCTCAAACTTAAAAGAAAAAAAACACACTTTATCATCAAAGTATGTGTTTACCAAGTACTGTGCCCATGATTAAAATAAGTTGAACCCCTTCCCCCAAAAAATGTGCCCTGACATGAAACTGCATGTTTAACTGTAAAGGCAATTTAAAAATGTATCTCTAAATTCATTACTAACACCAATGCTTTCAAAGTTTTGAAACTACTAAAAAGACAAATTCTCTCTCTCTCTCTCTCTCTCTCTCTCTCTCTCTCTATATATATATATATATATATATACATATATGATGTTTAAGAAAAACCTGGGGCTCTTAACTATAAATTAGAATGTGTGTCTAGGTCTACTTCTGAGGCTCCAGGTGGCTCTGATATTCATTTGTTCTAAAGGTTGTTTAAGTCAGTTTGAAGGCATTAAATATCTTCTGTTCTAGTCCTTAATAAAGGCATTACGTATCTTCTGTTCTCCACTGCACAGACTTGTTCTGTTGGTTGATACAGGTCCCAAACTAGTGTGTCTTGTTACAGCATGATAGAGCTACCTTATGCCCCTCCCACATGAATCAGAAAAAAGTTGGGGGTGGATCTTTAAGACCTTCTCGGGGGGAGGTGGTGGTGGATCTTACTCCCCCCAAAAAAACATAATGCTGCCTCCCACTACTCAGGTTCCAGTTCTTGTACCACCCATTTACGAAAGAAAATAGTACCCTGCAACCATTGACAAACATGAAAGCGTATTTATTTGAGGGTGGAAAACATTGCTTGGAGGAGGGTAAGGTGGAAGAGACTATTTACACCTTCAGTCAGTTCCACGGACAGAAAACATGACATCACTCCTTTTGTACATGCAAAACATCTGCAAGCTCTGCCTACTGCAGCTGTAAAAATGGGTGTTTCTTTTTTGTTTGTTTTTTACTGTGGAGTCTGCAACATCTGCACTCTGTTGCTGTCGCCTCTGAAATCTGTTGTTGAATTCATTGGTCTCTCATTCTCTATTTACCCTCTCTCCCTCTACCTCTCTAACAGAATAATGATAGCTGTTTTTTTAAATCTTACATAGAAACGTAGAAACATAAACTTTGACGGCAGATAAGGACTGCATGGCCCACCTAGTCTGCACATTTCCCTACCTAGAGGATAAGCTGAAGATCCTATTTAACCAACAGCCTATTTCTTCCTACCCCCCACAAAAATTGCCTTATGTCTGTCCCATGCATTCTTGAATTCTCCCACAGTTTTAGACCCAACAGCCTCCTCAGGAAGGATGTTCCATGCATCCACCACCCTCTCTGTGAAAAAATACTTACTCACATTGCCCCTGAGCCATCCCCCCTCTATCTTCAAATTGTGTCCCCTTGTTCTTGCACATCTCTTTTTCTGAAAGATGCTACCCTCTTGGACTTTGTTGATTCCACTGAGGTACTTAAACATTTCTATCATGCCCTCCTCTCCCTCCTTTCCTCAAGGGTATACAAATTAAGCTCCGTTAGCCTCTCCTCAAATGGCTTCTCTTGCAGACCCTGCACCATTTTAGTTGTCCTCCTCTGATCAGCCTCCATCCTGTATAGGTCCTTGTGGAGATAGGGTCTCAAGAACTGGATGCAGTACTCCAGATGGGGTCTCACCAACTGTCTGTACAGGGGGGATAACAACTTCCTGTTTTCAGCTGGTGATGCCTCTCTCTATACATCCCAGTATCCCCCCAGCCCTCCCTACTGCCTTCTCACATTGCTTGCCAACCTTAAGGTCATCTGATATGATTACCCCCAGGTCCCTTTCCATTTTTGTTGTAGTTACTACCCCCCCCCAATTGAGTAATCTTCCTCTGGGTTTTTGTTTCCCAGGTGCATTACTTTTAACTTCTTTGCATTGAATCCAAGCTGCCATACTTCTGACCATTCCTCCAACCTTGCCAAGTCCCTTCTCATCCTTTCCACACCTCCTTGTGTATCAACCCTGTTGCAGATCTTTGTGTCATCTGCAAAGAGGCATACTTTTCCTTCCAGTCCCTCTGCAATGTCACTTATAAAGACATTAAAAAGGACTGGACCCAGTACTGAACCCTGCGGTACCCCACTAGTAACCCCTCTTTCTTCAGAGTGGACTCCATTTACAATTACCTTCTGTGTCCTGTTGTTCAGCCAATGTTTTACCCAGGCTACCACCCTGGGACCCACTCCAAGGCTGGTTAATTTGACTACTAATCTTTTGTGTGGGACTGTGTCAAATGCCTTGCTAAAGTCTAGGTAGGCCATGTCCACAGCCCCTCCCTGGTCTATTACTTTGGTCACCCAGTCAAAGAAATCAATTAGAATCATCTGACATGACCTTCCCACTGTGAACCCATGCTACCTTGGGTCCTGTGCCCCACTGGCCTCTAGGTACTCAACAATTCTTTCCTTCAGAAGTGATTCTATCACTTTCCCTACCACAGAGGTCAAACTGACAGGTCTGTAGTTTCCTGCCTTTGTCTTGCACCCACTTTTATGAAGGGGAATCACATCAGCCTTCTTCCAGTCCTCAGGTACCTCACCATCCTCCCATGATTTGTTATAAAGGGTAGTCAGTGGTGTCACTAGTTCTCTGCTTAATTCTTTTAGAATTCTGGGGTGAATTCTATCTGGCCCCATTGCTTTGTCCACCTTTAGTTTTAGGAGTTCTTTCAGAACCCTTTCTTCTGTGAAAGGACTGGGATCGACCCCGCTCTCCAGAGTGCTTCTGTTAATTTGATTAGGCACCCCCCCACTTCCTCTTTTGTGAATACTGAACAGAAATATTCATTCAGTATCCATGCTTTTTCACTGTCACTCTCTGCTGACCCACCGTTCATTCTAGTCAGCCTCACTATCCCTCCCTTTGTCTTTCTACGCTCCCTGATAAACCTATAAAAGGTTTTATCCCCCTTCTTAACCGAGTTGGCTATCTTTTCCTCAGTTTGTGCCTTTACTATTCTGACTACATAGAAACATAGAAACATAGAATTTGACAGCAGATAAGGACCGCTTGGCCCACCCAGTCTGCCCATTTCCCTACCTAATGGATAAGCTGCAGATCCTAGTTAAACAGCAGCCTACTTCTTCCTACACCCACCCCCTACAATTGCCTTATGACTGTCCCATGCATGCTTGAATTCCACCAATGTTTTTGACTCCACAGCCTCCTTCGGAAGGCCATTCCATGCATCCACAACCCTCTCTGTGAAAAAATACTTCCTTAAATTACCTCTGAGCTCCCCCATCTTCAAATTGTGCCCCCTTGTTCTTGCACACCTCTTTTTTTGAAAGATGCTACCCTCTTGGACTTTGTTGATTCCCTTGAGGTACTTGAAAGTTTCTATCATGTCCTCCCTCTCCCTCCTTTCCTCGAGGCTATACATATTAAGCTCCTTAAGTCTCTCTTCATATGTCTTCCAGTGCAGAATCTGCACCATTTTAGTTGCCCTCCTCTGGACAGCTTCCATTCTGTCTATGTCTTTGCGGAGATTGAGTCTCCAGAACTGCACGCAGTACTCCAGATGGGGTCTCACCAGCTGTCTGTACAGAGGATTATAACTTCCTGTTTTCTACTGGTGATGCCTCTCCCTATGCATCCCAGTATCCCCCCAGCCCTCCTTGCTGCCCTCTCACATTGCTTGCCCACCTCTAGGTCATCTGATATGACTACCCCCAGGTCCCTTTCCATTTTTGTTGTTGTTAGTATCTCACCCCCATTGTGTACTCTTCTCCTGGGTTTTTGTTTCCCAAGTGCATTACCTTGCACTTCTTAGCATTGAATCTAAGCTGCCATATTTGACCATTCCTCTAACCTTGCCAAGTCCCTTCTCATCCTTTCCACCCCACCTTGTGCATCAACTCTGTTGCAGATCTTTGTGTCATCTGCAAAGAGACATACTTTTCCTTCCAGTCCCTCTGCAATGTCGCTTATAAAGACATTGAAGAGGATCAGTCCTAATACTGAACCCTGCGGTACCCCACTAGTAACCCCCCTTTCTTCAGAGTGGACTCCATTCACTATTACTCTCTGTGTCCTATTCTCCAGCCAATTCTTTACCCAGGCTGTCATCTTGGGACCCACTCCCAGGCTGGCCAACTTGTATATTAATCTTTTGTGTGGGACTGTGTCAAATGCCTTGCTAAAGTCTAGGTAGACCATGTCCACAGCCCCTCCCTGATCTACTACTTTGGTCACCCAGTCAAAGAAATCTATCAGATTTGTCTGGCATGACCTTCCCACTGTGAATCCATGCTGCCTTGGGTCCTGTGCTCCTCTGGCCTCTAGATACTCGACAATTCTTTCCTTCAGAAGTGATTCCATCATTTTCCCTACCACTGAGGTTAAACTAACAGGTCTGTAGTTTCCTGCTTCTGCCTTGCTCCCACTTTTGTGAAGGGGAATCACATCTGCCCTCCTCCAGTCCTTGGGTACCACCCCATCCTCCCATGATTTGTTAAAGAGGGTAGTCAGTGGTGTCACTAGTTCTACCCTTAGTTCTTTTAGAATTCTGGGATGAATCCATCAGGCCCCATTGCTTTGTCCACCTTCAATTTTAAGAGTTCTTTCAGAACCCTTTCTTCTGTAAATGGGCTGGTATCAACTTCTGTATCAAAGTGTTTCTACTGTTTGTTTTAGGTACCTCCCTCTCTTCCTTTGTAAATACTGAGCAAAAATATTTGTTTAGTATCTCTGCCTTTTCACAGTCACCCTCTGCCCACCCTCCCTCCCCTTTATTAAGCCTCACTATCCCTCCCTTGGTCTTCTTTCGCTCCCTGATGTACCTATAAAAGGTTTGATCTCCCTTCTTAACTGAGTTGGCTATCTTTTCCTCAGTTTGGGCCTTTGCTGTTCTGACTGTCTTCCCAGCTTCCTTTTGCTTTAACTGATACAGTTCTCTGTCCTGCTCCTTCTGTGATTCCTTGTACTTCCTGAATGCTTTCTTTTTCTCTTGAACCTTCACTGCCACTTCCTTTGAGAACCATAGTGGTTTCTTACATTGTTTCGTTTTGTTTATTTGCTTCACACAAAGGCTTGTTACCTCTGTGATGGCAGTTTTTATTATTCCCCATTATTCTTCCACCCCTCCTTCCTGCCCATTTGCTAGTGCATTCCTTAGGCACTACCCTCCCTGCTTCCTTCTGCCTTAACTGGTACCGTTCTCTGTCCTGCTCCTTCTGTGTTTCCTTATACTTCCTAAATGCTATCTTTTTCTCCCTAACCTTCACCACCACTTCTTTGAGAACCAAAGTGGCTTTCTCTTTCATTTTGATTTGTTTATTTGCTTCACACAAAGGCTGGCTGCCTCTGTGATGGCAAATTGGATATTTCCCCCATTGTTGCTCCACCCCTCCTTCTATCCTGTTTGCTAGTGCTTTTTTAGGGCACTCTCCCATCTTGCCAAAGTCAGCCCTCCTGAAGTCCAGAACCCTCACTTTTATATGGCTTGACTCTGTAGCTGATTTTATCGTGAACCACACTGTTTGGTGGTCACTTGTTCCCAAATGGCTACCCACTTCTAGAGCTGAGATCCTCTCACTTTACCCATTTGAAAGTATGAGGTCTAAGATTGCTCCCTCACGAGTAGGTTCCAAAACTAGCTGTCTGAGGCATGCCACCTGAAGGGCATCAAGAATGGCCCTGCTTTTGGATGTGGCTGCAGCAAAGGTGCTCCAGTTAACATCTGACATATTAAGTTCCCCCATCAACAGTATCTCCCCCCTTTCTCTTCCATCCTAAGTATGCCTTCTATCATATCCTTGTCCATTCCCTTCCCCTGACATGGGGGTCTGTATACAACCCCTGTGCAGACTGTGGTGCCTTTTCCAGTCTCTAAGGTGACCCACAGTGCCTCCTCTCCTCTCCTCCCTGTTTAGTCTTTTGTTCAGTTGCTTTTATCCCTTTCCTTACACAGAGAGCTACTCCCCCCTCTTCTGCCCTCCCTTTCTCTCCTGTAGGTTGTGTACCCTGGTATGTTAACATCCCAGTCATGGTTCTCTGTGTACCATGTTTCTGCGACTGCTACAATATCCAGGCATCCCTCTTCCATCAAGACCACCAGTTCAGGGAGCTTGTTGCCCAGACTATGGGCGTTGGTACTCATTACCCTCCATTTCTTGATGGCCTTACCCCTTTTTTCCCCATCCCTGTCCTTATTGCATTTGTCACTTTCTCCATTTACCCCAGCGCTTCTCCCTATTGACATCTCTATGTTGGTGTCTACCTTACTTAGTACCCTGATTTTTGGGGGCTAGGATTTCCCTGCTCCTTTCCAGTGCCTCCCCCCTTGGCTAGTTTAAATGCTTGCCAATGAAGTATTTAAACCTATCACCTAGGATCCTGGTTCCACTCCTGGACAGATGAAAACCATCACACCAGTATAGGCCTGCATCCATCCAGTCCCCAGTCCCCAATGAAGCCAAATCCCTGAGCTCTGCACCACTTTTTCAACCACTGATTGAATCCCATGGTGTAGAGCACCCTAGCCTCATCTGTGCCATAGACAGACAGCACTTCCAAGAAGGTTACCATGTGTGCTACTTGTCTAAGGCCCCTCCCCAACTCCATAAACTCTTCCTTCACTGCTCTGATCTCTTTTCCAGCCAGATCATTTGTCCCTAGGTGGACAATGGCATCCAGCTCCCTCCCCATGCAGCTGCTCCTGTGATCCTGAGGATTTACTCCCTATCCCTCCAAGCCATGGCACCAGGCAGGCACCTTACCTCCCTCTACCCTTCCTCCCCCAGTTCTACCTTCCTGACAATGAAGTCCCCCACCAGGAGTTGTTTCCTTCCCCTGTGGGGTCCCATGCCACCCTCCTATGGGTCTCCTTTGTGGAGGTTCCAGCATCCTCCTTGATTTCTACTGTGGGTGCCTCCATAGAGGAACCACACTTTTCCAGAATGGCATAGAAATTGAGGAGAGGTAGAACTGGAGGGATGCACCTCTGTTCCACCACCCTCACCCTCCCTGAGCCCACTGTGGTCCAACCGCTCCTCTTTCTTGCAACCTCTGAGGCAATGGCAGTGGCTCTGGTGGTCCCTGGGTGGGACAGGAGGTCCCACAAATCCTGGCCAACTCAGCCTGGAGATGAGCAACCTCCTCCCTCAGCCCAGAGAGGTGCCTGCAGATGGAACAACTCCGCATCCTCCAGAATGTCTTCCGGAAGACTGCTGCTCCACAGCCACTGCACTGCACCACTCCCATCATGTCTTTCTTCTGGCCCCCTAACTGTTGTTTGGAACACTTACTCTTCCCTCTGTTTGTTTATTTTCTTTTTTCCTTTTTCTTCCCTTACTTACTTACTGCCTCTGTGCCCTTTTAGCTCCTGAGCTTCATGTTCTAAGACAAGAAGTTCCTATATTTCTCAGTAGTCTCCTTACTTGCTCAGAGTCAGACCTCCAGCAGATAGGGGAGACAGAGAGCTACTCTTGCCCTTCTAGGATAGTGAGTCTTTGGTGGCTCTGTGATCACTCACTTCCTGCTCCCAAACAGGAAGTTCCTGTTGTCAGTTAAATCCTGTGCCTATAGAAGTAGAACTGGTTTAGGGTGAGGGGGTGGAGGGGAAGGAAGGAGGGCAATGTAGTCCCAGTAGAGAAGTTTAGTTATACCAGTAGCTCCTTCCTCCTGGTGTTCTGTCTGTTCTCTGGCAGACGCTATCTAGGGCAGTGCTTAAATCTGGTTTTAACCTGGCTTGTTCTAGCTAAGCCACTCCCCCTACTTTGCAAATCTTTCTACACTTAGTTAATTTCACAGATAACAATTCCCTTCTGACACCTGTGACAAGCACCTAGATAAGTACACAAATAACAAAGATAACAGATAACAATTTACTTCAACTACCTCTGACAAACACACTAACTCTTTTTTTTACCCTAAATTGAAGGTCCCAGTACAAGATTTCTAGTTCTTAGTCCCAGTAAAGAAGTTTTAGTTATACCAGTAGCTCCTTCCTCCTGGTGTTCTGTCTGTTCTCTGGCAGAAGCTATCTTCACACACACACACATGACTGTCTCCTCTGAATACAAAGCCCCAAATGTGCTCAATACTCAGTTTCCTAGGCATGTCCTGTGATGATTGACACAGAGGATTGTCTAGAACATGAGTCAGTCACAGAACAGAGACCCTCATTGGTTGGCCCTCTTCAGTGCCCCTGGACCAGGAGTGTTTTCCTTTGTTGGTCATATGATAGTCCAGGGACTCAGGAGTCTTTGGCAGAGAAAGGGGAACATTTTCTGTACCTTTCTACACCCTGCCATGCATTTTCCATGCAGTACTGTTAGTGAGAGTGTTATTCCAGACTGGACCACACTTCAGAACTGGGCCAACTCAACAATTAGGGTGGAGCCACAAAAGCTAGGTTTTCTTGGTCAGAGCTGAGTTGACCCAGTCTGGGAGGGGTTGGAACTCCACCACAGCTGGTTTGCCCATCCCTATTTCTATCCCTGCTACTTATTACTAGGTTCATTTCTATGGAAACATGATTTGTATCCTCTATAGGTGATTTGCTTCTGCTGTTTAATCAATTGTTGAAGTCACAATCCTCTGTGACATCATACTCATTTCCACAGCAGCAAACAGTGATGCCACAACCAGAAGATTATGGGCTGGATTATCAGCCCTCCCATAACTAAGTCCTGCTCTACAATGGCTGCTGTGGACTGAAATCTCCGCACTTGTGGACTTCCATATTTTCAGTTGGCACAGCTGAATGGGATGTTACGACAGGTCCCACCAGGCAAAACTTTTCCCCACAGCTGTGCTGAAAAATCACCTGCAAGCTGCCGTAAATCAGGGAGCTGGTCATAAACAGGATCCCCCTTTTAAAATACTATGATTATGGAATTAAACTGTGGATCTGCAAGGAGATACCCACTTGTGCCAGGTTTTTCCCATGCCTGCGGGTCTTGCAGGGGCTTTAAAAATCTAGGCTTATGGCTTTAGTGTAGGATTAAGCAGCCAAAGCAGTTGAATTCTTGGGGAGAAGCACCCTGTTTTCCTACAAATTAACCTTGTTTTGAATTACAAGAGAAGAGAAATACAAACAATAAATTAAATAAAAGTTGAATTATGTTTAAATATGTCTTGCAGTTTTCTCAAAAGGGGCACACTCTTTCATTTAATTTAACTGTTTAAGTCTGGCAGTCCCAAATTCAAGGAAATGAAGCATTGTAATTGTTTTATTTATTTCTATGTTTAAGAATTGTTTGCTGGGAAAAGGTATATTGCAATTAAACTCATTTCCAGGTGGGACCCAGAAGCACAGGGAGGTTAAGTGACTTGCTCCAGTTCCCACAGTATGCAAGTGAAGGTTGTGGATTTCAAACACAGGTTGGCTAAATCTCAGCTTTATATTAATCTTTAATGAAGGAAACAGATCAAAGTCAGCAATGTAAAGGCCAGTTGATCTGCTATACATTGTAACAAAAGTGTTTAAGAAAATTACGCAGTATGGAGTGTTGGAGTGGTTTAAAGAGGAGAGACTTTGGTATCATTATTAAGCAGGCTTTGGAGAAGGATACTCAGCTACAGACTATTTTATTTTACAGTATATCCTGTCTTAGAGGAATATGTGAAAAATTAAACCAAGTTACAGGCTACATTTAACAATATTGCACCAATATGGGATTCGCTAAAAAGAAGCATAGAAAACATAGAAAACTGATGACAGGTAAAGGCCTCATGGCCCATCCAGTCTGCCCAACCTTACCTGTTGTATGTTGTGAGCACCCTAGCATTCACTCACTTACTCACCCTTCCCTTGTGCTTTCCTCCCACCCACCTTTACCTGCCCAGTGCTCCTATCCCATCCAGTCCAAAATCTTACTACTGATTTAACACAGAACACCTCGCTTGGTAGTTTGTTCCACTCTTCAACCACCCTCCCCATAAAGAAATACTTCTGGAAATCCCTCCTGACCTCCTTTATGCCAGTTCAATAGAGTTCCCACTTATGACCGTGTTCCCCCTCATTCTGAAAATTGCCCCTCTGTCCATTCTGTTTGTTGCATGTAGAAATTTTAAACGTCTCCACCATGTCTCCCCTCTCTCTCCCAGCCTCCAGCATGTACATGTTGAGGTCCACAACCCTTCCCCTGCCAAATCAGCTTTGTAACCCTCTCTGCACCACCTCCATCCTATCTCTGTTCTTCCTCAGGTGCAGACATTAGAACCGTCTGCAGCATTCCAAGCCAATGTGAGAGGAAGGACTATAATATGCCAAAGAGTATAGTATGCCCATCCTCACTTCTGCAGCTGATTCATTTGCCTATGAACCCCAGGACTCCATCTATCTTCCCCACAGCTTTATTACACAGAGTCAATTGTATTAGGTTGTCTGTAGTTATCACCACAAGGTCACTTTCTCTCTCTGTTGTATTTTCCAACTTCAAGCCCCCAACCTGTACTCCATCATTGGGTTTCTGGCCCACATGTGCATGACGCTGCACCATTCTATGTCAAATTTCAGCTACCAGACCCTGGATCACTTTTCCAGCTGCCCAGATCCTCCCTCACTGCTCTTACACCCTCCTTCCTGTCCACTCTTCTGTAGATTCTTGCATAATCTACAAAAAGGCAGATTTCTCACAGAATTCTGTCTGTAATGCCACAACTGAAGATATTAAAAAGACCAATTCCTGGGGAACCCCCACTGATGACACCCCAACCTCTGAAAATGCACTATTCGATATCATCCTTTGTGATCTCCTCCCAGCCAGTTTCTGACCCACAGTATACTGTAATTCTGTTCCCCACTCCCAATTCTCTCACTTTTGTTGCCACCTCTTTGTTTGGCACAGAGAGTCAAAGGTTTTACTAAAGTCCAGGCACAGTACACCAATTGCCCTGCCTTTGTCAGACACCTTCAAGACCTAGTTAAGGAAGCTCATTAGAGTAATCTGACAAGACCTCCCTTTGGTGAACCCATGCTGCATTTCATCCTGGAATACATTTGCCTCTAAGAAATCCACTAGCCTTTCCTTTTCTGGAAGACTAAACAGTCACTACCCTCCCCTCATCTATGCAGGAGGCAGTGATAATGGTCCAGTCTAAGAAGGCGAAGTTCCAACTGTCCCAGTATATTATCACCCTAGTACCTTCAATAATAAGGATATTACGATTTTAGCCAAAGCTTTAGGCAAGAGGTTAGAAACTATGCTGCCAGATCATATACACCCATCTGAAGTAGGGTTTGTTAAAGAGTGTCTTACCTCTGAGCACCTCAGATCATTAGTTAATCTGTGTCATGTAGCTAGACATTGCCCCACTCCAGCTGTAACCATGGCTATAGATTTTGAAAAGGCATTTAATTTGGTTGAGTGGGGCTACCTTATCTTCTCATGCAGTAGACATGATTCGGCCCCAACTTTTTCTCTTGGATTCAAACCTCATATGACTCTCCATCAGCCAAAGTCCTCTCCAACAGACTCCTCTCAACTTTGTTAATCCTGCAAAAAGGCACAAGATATGGGTGCCCCCTTGTTCCCTACTATTTGTCATCACCATCAAACCTCTGGCCATTGACATCAGGAAGCACAGAGATCTTACAGACATCAGGTTAAGATCCTGTGACTACAATACTTTATTATGTGCTGACAATCTGTTGGTCCTCCTAGCAGAAGCACCTAGAAACATAGACTTTGATGGCATATAAGGACCGATTGGTCTACCCAGTCTGAACATTTCCCTATTTATTGGGTAAGCTGCAGATTCTAGTTAACCAACAGCCTACTTCCTCCTACCCCCACTATAATTTCCTTATGTCTGTCCCATGCATTCTTGAATTCCCCCACTGTTTTTAACCCCACAACCTCCTCAGGAAGGTGGTTCCATATGTCCAACACTCTCTCCATGAAAAAATATTTCCTCCAGGAACAATAGATCCTCTTCTGACTGCTATAGTAGTTTTCAAAAGTATCAGAGCTAAAAATAAAACAAAACAAGACAGCAGTTCTCTCACCTAATTCTGCATGTGACAGTTCCCAATTCAGCCTCACATGGCTAAAATGGTCCCCTAATGGGATCACCTATTTATGTATCAACATTTCCTCAAATGTATTGAAATGGGTCTCTTCTAATGTCTCCCCTTCTCACCTCCTTAAAACCTGACTGTGATAAGTGGAAACCACTTAAATTATCACTTGCAGGCAAAATCAAATCCCTTAAAATGGTAACCACACCCAAATTATTTCACTGCATATCTGATATACCATCACCATTTCTCATATCTGGTTATCTAAGACAGATTCTCTTAAGGGCAACTTTTTATGGGAAGAATGGGAAGCAGCCTAGATATAGTAGAGCTAAGCCAGAACTGTACTGGTAACAGGGAGGATGGGGGCTCCCTTGGTTTTATGGATATCATGTGGCCTATCTCAGCATCCAAACACAGTGGTTTTCAAATTCCAACACACCTCTACTCCAATGGACATGGATGGAAACAGACCTAACCAGGGATAGTGTCTCTCCATAACCTACTTGTACCTAAAGATGCCTAGTCTCATGTGCCAACACCCAACCATTTCAGAATCTGTGAAGGCCTCAAGCAGCCTGAGTAAATTAGTGGGTAACTCCCTTACTCCATTACACTTGGCACCCTTGTGGAACAATTCTCTCATCACAGTGGGTTAATAACCTGTCTCTTCAACACAGTGGAAACAGGGTGGAATAAGGCAAACAGAAGACATCCCTGGTACCAGGTAAGAGAATCTTAAGAATTCTTAAAGGCTAGATACTCTTACGCAAGGTGACTTCTGAAAATTTGTACTGATCAGCAGATCCCTTATACCTCTGCTTAAACCTCATGCAAGCCTGGCAGAGGTTGACTTTTCCATGCCTTTATCCTTCTGGTTAAAGCTAAAAATGCTCTGTACCTCAGGCCAGTGGAGGTATGCTGTGGGGCCTACAGTTGGAGCAGAACACAGATGCTGAGCTGAAAACTGGTATTTCTTTTAAAAATTGAACTTTTATTAAAAATATATAAATTAACACAAAGTCTCAGATATACAATGGTAGCCACAAAACATTGAAACACTTCTCTTATACAATTATTGTTCTAGTACATAAGTGAAATGGAAAGTTAGGCTATGGGAGTAGAAAGTTTGAAATTCACACAAATGAGGGGGAAGTAATATTGTGGTCCATCTGGTTATGTGGCTTTATTCCATTTCAATGACCCTACAACTCTTAAAAAACTGTCAGTTAGGGGGAGGTGTTATCAACCATAAAACAGAAACAGGATCTGGGGGTCATCATATCTGATAACCTGAAGGTATCAAAACAGTGTAATAAGGCAGTGGGAAAGGCTAATAGAATGCTGGCCTACATACGGAGGGATATCACCAGTAGATAGAGCGAGGTAGTGTTACCCCTATACAGATCAATGATGAGGCCCCACCAGGAGTACTGTGTCCAGTTCTGGAGGCCCCATCTCAGAAAAGACATAGATCAGGTGGAGGAAATACAGAGAAGGGCAACCAAAAAGGTGTATGGCCAGCATCAGAAACCCTATGAGGAAAGACTCAGGGAATTAAATATGTTTTCTCTGGAAGAGAGGAGAAAAAGGGGGGACATGATAGAAACATTCAGATACCTCAAAGGTATCAATAAAGTACAGGAAGGTAGAATTCTGGACAGAAAGAGATGCTCCAAAACAAGGGGGCATGATATGAAGCTGGAAGGGGTGAGACTTGGGAGGGGAAACTTCTTTATGGAAATTGTGGTGGCTGCATGGTACAGCCTCCCAGCAGAGGTGGTGGGTGAGACACTTGGACAGCTGGTTCTGATCACTGTAATTTTTTTTGTGATATAAAAATCGGTTATGGACTGTCTGTCATGAGAGATGCTGACAAATATGGTGCTCTTGGAGTGACCTGCCCCCCATGTTTCAGCTGAAAGATGAAAGCCATGAGAAAATGCTGAAACAGCATGTGAGATCATATACACACACACACACACACACACACACACACACACACACACACACACACACAGAGGTTTTAGAAACAAGGTGTTACATGGCAGGCCAGAAGCTAATTACAGACTTTTCTAAGTTAATCATAGATTTAGCTGCTAAAAGAGAAATTAGCATCCCTTTTATGATTTTTCAAGAGGAGGAAACCAGGTTTAGTAAACTGGTGCGAAATAATAAATTCTGATTTCTGTGTGAGAGGGGAAACTGATCAATAGATCAAAGAAATGTCATTTGAAGGATATGAGTTATGCTGAGGATTGCAGAATTTAATACTTGGAAAAGACATCCTGATTTTATATAGATATATTTTGTTATATATTCCGACAGGGAGGAGCTAGGTGACCTCATGCAAAAATAGGTGGGGAAAAAACAGCTTTTAAAACATTATTCTGTTTTTCTTCAGAGACACTTCTATCTAGACTCTGACAAAGAAACATCTTTGGAGCACTTTAAGAAGGTATTTGGAGAGACAAATCTAATTACTGTAGTAGGCATTGCACTGTTTAAAACCTTGTTCTTTTATAAGATTTGTATGTCTTGTGATATAATAGTTCTGTATTTTGTGTTTTACTTATTTTTATCTATTTTAGTAAAACTCTTTTTAGAGCTTACTTGGTCTGTCTTTGATTTTCTTTCATTTGCAAGAAAAGTATATCTAGTTATAGCAGACACTAGACATAAACTTGAATGGTGATACCAAACTGGAAAGAGAAGCATTTTAAATCTGTGGTCTTTATTAAAGTTTTTAAGGGGTCAATTTCTGTACACATGGTTACGTGCCCATAGGCAAAGATATCTGGCCCCCCGAAGATAGATATATCTGAGCCTGTGCATTGGGTACGCTAGCAAGAGGTTCATAGTTTGAATTCCTCCAAGACTTGAGACCAAAGGTTGATTCAAACCCACAAAAACAGACAAGAGGGTTACCTTGTTCTGTTAAACTGTTCACAAGACTGCGCTCAGAGGTTGGCACTTTGGGAGTAGAGGGTTGACCTGCTGAGTGGGTCTGTGACAGATTGGTTGGCAGCAGTGGCATAATTTTGGTATCACAAGCTTGTATTGTTCTGTGTCAACTTGAGAAGTAAGCTTACTTGCAAAGAAAGAAAAAGGCAGAGTTTTATTTTCAAAAGGAAACAGAACTATACCACTTGGCATACAGTCAAGTTCCTACCCATTTTTTTCCTAAAGTGCAAGTCAGAGTAGCAGTAGTGAGGGAAGAAGAAAATGGCTTCCGACTACAGCAGGCACACTGTAGATTACTTAAAGCAGTTGTGCGGGGACAGAGGAGTCCCATTCGAGGTGACAGCCAAAAAGCAGAACCTCACAGATGCCCTGATGGTAGCAGATACCCAGAGCAGTGAGTCATGGACCATGACTGGAAAGGACCAAACCTCGAGTGTGGCAGGGCTAGCTGCCAGTGCAGTGTCCAGATCTGATGAGGAGGGCAACAGGGCCACTGTCAGTGAAGGGCCACAGCAGCAGGGGAAGGTCACCAGTATTCTGAATCCAGAGGTACTCAGGCTGCAAATTGAGTTGCTCAGGATGGAGTTGGAATTCCAGGAGAAGAGAGAGCGGGAACAATGAGAGGTGGAGCGAGAATGCCGAGAGGCAGAGCGAGAACAGAAAGATGCAGACAATGAGGAGCGTGAGCGCAAGCGAGCGTCAGAGGAGAAGAGGGAGTGAGAATGCCGAGACGCAGACCATGAGGAGCAGGAGCATCAGAGGCAACATGAACTGAAGAAGCTACACTCCAACCAGCGGCACCAGAGCAGGTAAGTGGCTTGGGTTTAACTGGGACTACAGGACTGGGTTACATATTGAATTCCAAATTAATAGCTGAATTTAAAGAAGGGGAGGATATGGATGCCTTTTTAAATTTTTTGGAAAAACTTTGTATTCAGGCTAAAATTCCTAGAGAGTTCTGGAGCTTCCAGCTATCCCCACAACTTACCAGGAAAGCTTGGGATGCATTGGGTCAAATGGACAATGAGGACAGTAATAATTACAGCAAACTAAAAGCTGCACTGTTAAAAAAGTTTGAATTAACTGCTGAATCATACAGAGCTAAATTCTGTAAACTCAGGAGAAGCCCTGATACGAGCTATGAGGAGCTTGCCACGAAACAACATCAGTTTTTAAAACTTTGGTGGGAAGGAACTGAGGCAAAGTCTGTTGATAAAATTGAAAATGTGATTTTATTAGAACAGTTTTATTGGGCATGCCCAGCCGAGCTAAAATCCTGGCTAGAGGACCGAGATCCCAAAACAGTGCAAGAGGCTGCTGAACTCTCGGACCTCTTTGCCAAGAGCAGACCTGCTCTGAGAGCAAATGAGGTGGGTATGGCAGCACAGAAAGGGAGAAGCACACCTTCAGGGCAGCTAAAACCCTCACTGCCTCCACTGAAACCAGTTAACCCCAGGTTTCAGAGAAAAGATTTCCCTGAAAAGAGAAGTGAATGTTGGTTATGTAAAGAAACTGAGCATATTGCCAGACAGTATCCCAAAAAGGCAAGCAATAATACACAGAATGGTACCAGGAAAGAAGTGGGTTGTTTGTGTGTCCCTGGAAGCATGCCAGTGAACATGAGGGAATACATGCACCCAGTCATAGTGAATGGTGTATAGACGCAGGGGTTAAGGGACACAGGGGCATCCCTGACATTGGTGAAAGAGGATCTGGTACAGCCTGGTCAGCTTATACCCAATAAATATGTCACTGTGCAGGACTTTGCAGGTGAAGAGAAAACATTGCCACTTGCTAGTGTTCTCTTAGACTGGGATGAAACAAGGGGAACTGTGCAACAGGTGGCTGTAGCAAAAACCTTAGCAGTGGATGTGATCCTGGGCAACAATCTAAAAGAGGGGATGGTATGTGCAGTTACCCATAGCCAAGTGGCAAGGGAAAATTGTAGTTCCCTGAACCCCACAGAAGCCATTGTGGAAACCACTGAGAGGCTGGTTCCCCAGCCTGCGTCTCCTGATATGGAGATTAATGAAGAGGGGGTAGGAATTTCCCCAGTAGCAAGTAACCACACAGCTACAGAGGGTTACTCTGAAGAGGGAGGGGTGACCCATTGTCAGAGGGTTGGGATTGACAGTGATGCTGAGTGCCCTGACACTAGTGCTAGGGACCCTCATTTAGCGACTGAAGGGGACCTGTTCCATGCCTTGGGAATGTGTGAAGGGTTTGCAGCTGCTCAGTGAAGTGACCCTAGTTTAGAGAAGCTGAGGGCTTGGGCATACTTGGATGGCACACAGGGAGGTGATGGCAAACATAAGGTTTATTTTGAAAATGGACTTATGAATACTCAGGCAGTACAGACAGAGGGAGGGTTGGTAAGCAGGCAGCTTGTCATTCCACTGGGATATCTTGAGCAGTTGCTCAAGGTTGCCCATGATATTCCCTTGTCTGGTCATCTGGGAATCACACACACTACACAGCGGTTAGCCCAGAATTTCTACTGGCCTAACTTCACCCAGCAGGTGAAGAAGTATTGCAGGTCTTGTCACCGGTGCCAAGAAATAGGAAAGGCGGGCAAGAAGACCCAAGCCACCCTGATTCCTTTGCCCAGAGTGAAATAGCCATTCCAGAGGGTGGGAATGGATATTGTGGGGCCTTTAAATACCCCCAGCTACTCAGGGAAGAGATTCATCCTGACTGTGGTGGATTATGCCACCTGGTACCCAGAGGCAGTCACCCTATCCTCACTGAGGACAGACAAAGTGGCAGATGCTTTACTTGGGATTTTCTCCCGTGTTGGGTTTCTGCAGGAGGTAATCACCAATCGAGGGGGTTTCTTCATGTCGGACCTGATGAAATGTTTATGGGAGAAGTGTGGGGTGGTGCAGAGATGCACGATACCGTATCGCCAACAAGCCAATGGGCTTGTGGAGAGATTCAGTGGTACCCTAAAGTCAATGCTCTGGGTATTTTCTGAACAGCATGGGAAGGACTGGGAGAAATACCTTCCCCACCTATTGTTTGCATACAGGGAGGTGCCCCAAGAGTCGACAGGATTTTCCCCCTTCGAACTCTTATATGGACGCTGGGTACATGGGCCCCTAGACTTGATCCAGGAGGACTGGGAAGGCAAGCATGCCACCCAGGGAACTCCCATTGTGAATTACGTCCTTAGGTTTAGGGAAAGGCTGAAGGAGCTTATGGAGACAGCCCAGAGCAACCTAGCAGCTGCCTAACAAAAACAAAAGGTGTGGTATGACCACTGAGCCAGAGCTCACTCATACATGGTGGGTCAGGAAGTTATGGTCCTTATTCCAGTCTGGAAAGACAAGCTGCAAGCTGAGTGGGCAGGACCGTAAAAAGTGGTTAGGAATGTAAATGACGTGGACTACATTGTGGAGTTATCTGACCGAAGACAGACAGAAAGGATGTACCATGTCAACATGATGAAGCAATATGCAAATAAGGCTGACATGGTGTTCACAGTGTGTAGTCATGGGGAGGGGACGGACGAAGGAGACCACCTTCTGGACTTGCTGTAAGAAAGTAAGCAGAAGCCCTCTGTGAAGGCCATTAAATTGTCTCCCCAGCAGACCCTGGACCAGATCTAGAAAGTAAGGGAGGTTTTAGCAGACTTTGCCCCATTGTTTAGTGCCGAGCCTGGACTAACTCCTTAGTGATGCACGATGTGGAGACAGGGATACAGACGCCCATACAGTGGACAGTATATCGGGTGTCAGAGGCTGTCCAAAAGGACATTAGGAAGGAAGTGGAGGAGACGCTGGATTTAGGGGTAATCCAGAGATCCCACAGCCCCTGGCCTCACCCGTAGTCCTTGTGCCTAAGCCAGATAGCTCTACTCATTTCTGTGTGGACTATCGTGAACTGAATGCAGTCACAAAGTCAGACGCCCACCCAATGCCCCGGACGGATGAACTCCTGGACAAGTTGGGAGGGGCAACCTACCTTATGACCATTGACCTGACAAAGGGGTATTGGCAGGTAGAGTTGAGAGGCAGAGCTAGGGAGAGGTCGGCCTTCATCACTCTGATAGGCTTATTTGAGTTTAAAGTAATGCCTTTCGGAATGAAGAATGCCCCGGCCACTTTCCAAGGGTTGGTGAACCAGGTGTTAAATGGTGCTGAGGAGTATGCCGTGGTGTACATGGATGACATTGCCATCTTTAGTGCCAGCTGGGAGGAACACCTATCCCACCTTAGAGAAGTGCCTGGCAGGATACAGAGGGCCAGGCTTACTGTCAAAGCCGAGAAGTGCCAGGTGGCCATGGGAGAAGTGGCATACCTCGGGCATGTGGTAGGCTGGGGACAGCTTTGTCCTAACCAGATAAAGATAGAGGTGACCCACGCATTGCCCAGACCAGAAACACAGAAGCAGGTCAGGAGTTTTCTAGGGACAGCAGGGTACTACAGGAAATTTGAACCCAATTACAGCCCAGTCTGTGAGGAAGCCTTTTCAAAATTAAAGGAGGCACTGTTCAGTGCTCCTGCTTTGACAAGTCCTGACTATAGCAATACCTTTATAGTTCAGACTGATGCCTCAGACATGGATATTGGGGCAGTACTGAGTCAGACATCCAGGCAAGGGAGGGATCACCCAATAGCCTACCTGAGTAAAAAATTACTTCCCAGGGAGCAGGCATACTCCACGGTGGAAAAAGAATGTCTTGCCATAGTGTGGGCCCTAAAGAAGCTAGAGCCATACTTATATGGGCAGCATTTTGTGGTGCAGACTGACCACAACCCCCTGGTTTGGCTGACGCAGATGGGAAAGACAAATGGTAGATTGCTAAGATGGAGTCTTGCTTTTCAAGGGTATAATCTGACAATAGCACATAGGAAAACAAAATCAGAACGCAGATGGTCTGTCTAGGGTCTATGAGGAGTGAACTGATTTGGGAAGCTCATCCCATGCAGGGGATAGAGCCCCCAAATTCAGTCTAGGTTGGGAGGAATGTGACACTTGGACAGCTGGTTCTGATCACTGTATCATTTTTTTGTGATATAAAAATGGGTTATGGACTGTCTGTCATGAGAGATGCTGACAAATATGGTGCTCTTGGAGTGACCTCCCCCAGGTTTCAGGTGAAAGATGAAAGCCATGAGAAAATGCTGAAACAGCATGTGAGATCATACACACACAGGTTTTAGAAACAAGGTGTTACATGGCAGGCCCAAAGCTAATTACAGACTTTTCTAAGTTAATCATAGCTTTAGCTGCTAAAAGGGAAATCAGCATCCCTTTTATGACATTTCAAGAGGAAGAAACCAGGTTTAGTAAACTGGTGCGAAATCATAAATGCTGATGTCTGTGACAGAGGGGGAAACTGATCAATAGATAAAAGAAATGTCATTTGAAGGACATGAGTCATGCTGAGGATTGCAGAATTTAATACTTGGAAAAAACTTCCAGTTTTAATATAGATATATTTTTTTATATGTTATGACAGGGAGGAGCTAGGTGACCTCATGCAAAATAGGTGAGGAAAACCAGCTTTTAAAACATTATTCTGTTTTCCTTCAGAGACACTTCTATCTAGACTCTGACAAAGAAACATCTTTGGAGTGCTTTAAGCAGGTATTTAGAGAGACAAATCTAATTACTGTAGTAGGAATTGAACTGTTTAAAACCTTGTTCTTTTATAAGATTTGTATGTCTTGTGATATAATAGTTCTGTATTTTGTGTTTTACATATTTTTATCTATTTTAGCAAAATTCTTTTTAGAGCCTACTTGATCTGTCTTTGATTTTCTTTCATTTGCAAGAAAAGTATATATGGTTATAGCAGACACTAGACATAAGCTTGTATGGTGATAACAAACTGGAAAAAGAAGCATTTTAAATCAGTGGTCTTTATTAAAGTTTTTAAGGGTTCAATTTCTGTTCACCTGGTTAGGTGCCTATAGGCAAAGATATCTGGCACCCCGAAGACAGAAATATCTGAGCCTGTGCATTGGGTACGCTAGAAAGAGGTTCACAGTTTGAATCCCTCCAAGACTTGAGACCAAAGGTTGATCCAAACTCACAAAACAGACAAGATGGTTACCTTGTTCTGTTAAACTGATCACAAGACTGCGCTCGGAGGTTGGCACTTTGGGAGTAGAGGGTTGACCTGCTGAATGGGTTTGTGACAGTGGGTACTAAAATGGTAACAGGTTTCAAACATGCATGGGATAGGCACAAGGAGACCTTAGTAACAGGGCTGGAGGTGGTAAGGCTGGAGATCAATTAAGGTCTAGATTGGCACAGTAGGCAGGGACTTGGGGCTGACTAGGTGGACCATGAGGTCCTTTTCTGCCAACAACTTCTGTGTTTCTATGTTTCATCAGTCTATGTAAGAACAAATAGGTCTGAGATGACTGGTCTTTCTAGGACATCTCATGTCTCCCTGGTACTATGTGAACTGCACTGGCTGCCAGTAAAGTGGTGTGTCTCCTTTAAAGTTGGTTTGCTAGCTTACAAGGCCCTACATGGGTTGGGCCTGACAATCTGGCAGATCTGTACCATTCTGTGTCCTCAAACCCTCTCTACTTCACTGAGGTGGGCCACCTTGCTGTACCCAGGGCCAGGTTAAAGACATTGTGGGGACTAAGCCTTTGAGGAGGCTGTCCTGGTCCTCTGCAATTTGCTTCCAGGGACCCTGAGGGAGGACCCCTCGGTGAAGGACTTTATGAGGATCTTAAGACCTTCTTGTTTAATCAAGCTTTCAGAGACTAGTAATCTCCACTATCAAGCTAACACCCCAGTTAATTTACTGTATTTGTTTGTTTTATGCTTATGTCTTATAGTTGTGATTTATTTGTACTGTTTATTTTAAGTTATTTTATTTACTGTATACTATTCTTGCACTTTATGGATAGCACCCTGGGACTCTGGAGAAGGGTGCCAAATATAAATAAAGACTACTACTACTACTACTACTGAAAAAGGCAAAGTGGGACACATCTATAACATCATTAGGGATAGTTTTCTGGACCAGTCACTTCAGGCCAAAAGGGACTGAGAATCATGGGCCCAATTTTAAAAGGGTTTGTGATTGCCACAGGGGACTTGTGGCAGGGTGTTTGACACAAGTGGTGACTTGTGTCAAATGGGGGAATTTGCAATTTTTGAAAGCCGGCTACCACAAGTACTGGACACAGTAAAGTTAGACCTGCTCCCCACCGGTCTAACTTTGTGTCTGTGGGGGTACCAATTTCATGGGACACATACAAAACTTTTGGTGCAAGCAGCCAAAAAGTGGAAAATTGTTGTAACTGCACCAACCCCTCTAAAATCTGACAGAACTGCATCCGGGGACATTGGCACACCTGTATCAAACTTTGCGGTGGACACAGGACTTGACATAAGCCCTCTGTCCACCTTGTAAAATTGGGCCCCATATCTCAATAGATCTATATCAGAAGAGCAATGATCTCAATGCTGGCTTTTGGCTCATAAGGTCTGCTTAGATAGCAGCATGTACTTGATATGGAAGAAAGTCCTCCATCTATGGTATGGAACTCCTGCTGTCCACTCTATAAAATGAGCACAGAATGACATATGTTGGCAATGTGGGGCTCCAGGAGTACACCTTGTACACATCCTCTTCTCCTGTCCTGGGTGTATCAATTTTGTGAGGAGGATACAACAAGCATGTGCAAAAGTACTGGGACTCCAATCTTTGACTTCTTCTTAGCAGTTCCTTATTGATCTCCCACACCCAAGCTCCTTACCTCCTGTTCCCAAATTGTTATGGGCTATATAAGCATCTGTAGAGGTCAAGAGACTTACTGTATGTACCAAAAGCAGCATACAACTAAAGTACCGATGGTACAGGAATGCCTCAGTGCCTTTGGTAAGTTTGCCTCATATGAAAAGCTCACCCATTTCTCTCAGAATAGGCTGACTGCATACTGCCAAGTTTTGGGGCCATACCTCTCTTCTGCCATATACTGCCGCCCTCTTGCCACTGACTCCACTGCCTTCCCCGCAGGCTCACTGCTCACATGCTCTAGTTCTGCAAGGAATGATAATCTCCAGTCCTTTTCTGTATGAGCACATCTACTGAGTATGCTATCTGGGTGCTTCTTGTTTCTTTCCCTTATGGAAGACACTGTATTGGTGGAATGTAGTTTGTGGTGCTGCTCCAAGTTGCACACATATTAAGCCACCTATTAAGGAAGGGGTCTAGGCCTTATGTTGGGATCTTACATATGAGGCTATGATATACAGTACTGTAATGAGAAATCCAGTATTTTTTGAAGTTTGTATATGAGAAAGTAGTTTTTTGTCTTGCTCTTAACCAAAAGGTGTACATATTGTATTCACCTAATTTGTCAGTGTTATCTCCTCATGATCAATTTCCATAGCTGCTTACCTTATTAATGTTTGCAGTATGTATTTTATTGGTTTAAGCTATGTATGTTACATTATGTTGTGTATTTTTTTTTTACTAAATATCTTTTAAGATAATGATTAACACCTATAATGGCCTATAACATCTACAAACAATGGACATCACACTTACTGGTCTAGAGCTTTCTGACTCATCCCTACTCCCACTTTTATGGAGTGCACCATATTTGCTGTCCTCCAATCTCCTGGTACCAAACATGAGTTTAGTGAGCTGTTAAAGAGATGCCCCAAGAGTGCTGCCAGCTCCTGCCACATTTCAGTTAGAACACTAGAGTGCAGTCCATCGAGCCCCATGATTTTATCAGCTTGTAGAGAATTGGGGCCTTTCAGCACCCTCTCCTCAGTGATTTGTTCCATGCTGATCCCCCCTCCCTTTTGACCTTGAGTCCTCATTATAATAGCGTACACTTGTCCTCCATGGTACATACTGCGTAGAAATATTAATGACTTTGTCTGCCTTTCTCCCCCTCTTCCTCCTACCCCATCAATCTAACTACCCTTTTCTTTGATTTGTCTTTTTCCCAAATATAGGAGAAGAACATATTGTTGCTGTCTTCAGTCTCCCCACTATTCATAAGTCTTCATCTGGCATCACCCATCTTGCCTTCCTGTTGGCCTCCCTCATCATGGTCAGATATACTTACCTGTTTTATCTACTGTTTTGATGCAGAAACTCATAGCTTCCACAAACCCATTTTATTAAACCCCATTTTCTATTCACCCTCACTGTATCCAAACCCATACCAGCATTTCCCAAAGCAACTTCCGTATCCTACCAAAATCAACCCTCCTGAAGTCTGATATTTTTATGTTGCCTTGCACATGCAACATTTTGTGGCAGCTTGCTGGAGTAGCAGGTTGTGGAGGTGTGGCAGTTTTGTGGCCAATACAGCCACTGCTCTTTTGGGCTTGTCTCTGTGGCACCAATAAATGAGCACACTGTCTATGACAGTAGTTTAGAAGCTTGCCACCAACTTGAAAGAAATTCACCACCGCAATGAGGGAGCACACCATTACTGAAGGCGTGCCATGCCTGCTGAAACATTTCGATAAACATGGTGGTGGCTGTCGTCATCTGACTCTCACAATCCTGAGAAAGTTGACTACGGGAGTGCCCAATCCCCCTGCTGGCATGTTTATAACCCCCATCAAGATTGTGTGGCAAGATTGTGTAGTTTAGAAGCATGCCACCAACTTGAAAGAAATTCACCGCCGCAATGAGGGAGTGCCCCATCATTGCAGGACATGCCTTGAATGCTGAAACATTTCAATAAACATGGTGGCAGCTGTCACCATCTGACTCTCACAAGCCTTAGAAAGTCGACTACGGGGGTGCCCAATCCCCCTGTTGGCATGTTTATAACCCCACTCAAGATTGTGTGGCACACTGGGAGCCCACCCCAGTGTGCTTCTTGTGTTATGAAGCCGACTGCATTGGCACATTCCTGCCCATACCCCACACCACCCCCATTGTGTGCCACACTGGAAGCCCACTCCTGTGTGGCCAACATAACCCCCCCAAAGTCATGGTCACACTGGGAGCCCACCCCAGTGTGCCCAACAGTTGTTTTATTTCACCTGTAAATAAAGAAAACCTTCCTGCGATGTCCGTTCCTGAAAAAAAGAAAATGGTCCACCGTTGAGTCCGTAATGCCCCCCATCCCCCAACCTGCATGCATCCTCTGTGCACCCCACCTCCCCACACACACCCTCACCCCATACCTACCTCCAGAGGTCTGGCACCATGATCTTCATTGGAGCAGGAACATGTCTGCAGTCTTCAAAGCCGACTGCAGACTGAAGAAATGTCGGTAATCTGTGTAATGGCATCAATGGGGGTAGGGGGGGTCAACAGGATGGTTGCAACTCTCAAATCGCATAAGGTACCTCACATGCTTGATGGCAAAAAAATCCATCTTGGGCCACACTCCGCCGTGTATCCAAGACCTACTTTGCACGAATACCAGCATCCGTCCCACCAGAAGATCGGTATACCAGCCTCTCCAGGTCCCCAGATGCCGGACCACACAGGGCCAAAGATCTTTTGCCTATCATGCCCCCAGCTGGTACAATGCCCTGAGCTCGCTCATTACATCCTCCACGTCACTAGGAGCTTTCAAATCTATGCTTTACTCTCACCTCTCAGCCTCTAGCTCCTGTGACTGCCTTGACTAATGATTCTTCCCTAATGGCTGTTTTTACTGTTTTTCATCCTCCTCCTCTGCTCTTTTCTTGACAAAGGCATCTGAGTACCTCTAACTACTCTAAGTCTGCTCTTCTCCCCATATCTCCTCCTACCCTTCCTACCTTGACCATTCCTCCAATGTTTTTTTTTTTTTTCCTGTGATGTACTGTATTATACTGGCTTATTGAAATCTTTATAATTTGCTGACCATTCTATGTAACATGTCTTGTTTGTTTGTACATTGATGACGTGGAACCTTTGTAAAAGAGCCATTGGCTCAAAGGTAATAATTCCTAGAACAATAAACTAAACTAAACTAAACTTAGATGGATATCTAGGCCATTTATTTGACTTTTGGCTCCAAATTTTCAACATGAAGTTCTTGGGACCCCACCTCATGAAATCAGTCACTGTCATTTCATTATTCAGTCCCGACAGGTGATTTTATGGTCACTGCATGGAATCACCTTTCAGGACCAATTAATGAAATGACAATGCCACTGTTCATGAGGTGTGATCCCAAAAAGCCTATGTTGCAAATTTGGTGAAACAATTCCAAAAAATGACTGTTACGAGTGTGCGTTGCGCAGTTTCCACGCATGCTTGTAACTTCAAGAATTTTTTATATTTTCACTTCATATTTTCAACGTTGCCATTTTTTCATACCTCCTTATGAACAGTATAGCTGTCATTTTTCACATCCTGCCCAAAATGTGTTTTTGCACATCTGGCGCACAGTGGTGTGGTTGCTGTGGGAAATCAATGTTTGGGACAGCTTAAGAAAATCACAATGACACTGTTCATGAGCAGAGGTCCCAAAATGCCTGTGTTGAAATTTTGGTGAAAAAATTCCAAACAATGACTGTGTTATGAGCGTGCATTGCATCCACGCACTCATAACTTCGAGAATTTTTAGTATTTTTACTCCAGATGTTCAATGTTGCCATTTCTTTACACCTCCTTATGAATGGTACAGCTGTCATTTTTCACATCCTGCTCGAAATGTATTTTCGTACATCTGGCACAGAATGGCGCGATCACTGTGGGAAATCAGCATTCGGGACAGATTAATAAAATCACAGTGCCACTGTTTATGAGCAGAGGTCCTAAATGCTTTCATGAAGTGGGGTCACAAAAACCCAATGTTGAAAATTTGGAGTGCAAATACCAACAAACAGCTGGGGCGTTAGGGTTTCTAACTGTAATGTCCCACCCTGTAGAGACTGACAGGCATCAGTGGTGTGACTTTGGACTGTCAGCTGTAATGCTCATGCCATTCCACCCCACCCCACCCTGCAGCCAGTGACAAGCGACAAGGTGTGCCTTGGACTCTTTGGCCCAAAGTTTACCTCATTCTCCTTTACTGAACCCATCTCAATGTATTTCCATATGGAATGGGGTGAGCATAAGGCTCAATGACCCCAAGGCACAACGTGACACTTGTCAGAGTCTGCTGGATAGGGTGAGGTGAAATGGCATGAGTGTTATAGCTGACAACCCAAAGGCACAGCTCAATGCCTGTCAGTCTCTGCAGGGTGGGGTGGGGTTGGCATCAGTTCCATACTTCACTGCCATTCCTATTATGCATCTCTCTAACTCCTGCACTACCAATGCCAATGCCAGCAAGACAACATTTGGCAGTGACAAATGTTTGTTTTGTAAGTGCCTGCATTCCACCTCAAATCCTTTGTCAAACTACAGTCTGGTGATCATTGGGTCCCAAAGGATCTCTAACTCTGACCTCCTTAATGTACAGTAATGCATTATAGTACAGTAATAAAATATTTGTATAGTAATATATTATGTAAGAAAATGGATAATGTCAGGCTAGATCGTGATACTCTGAATGTAATAATTGCTATACATATTGACATATACTATAGATTTGTGTGAGAAGAGTTAATGGGGAATGATCAAGGTTCTTTTAGACTAGTAGAGGTGTAAAGGGAAGGTCTCCTTAGCCTTTATTCTACTTATCTGTGTAGTTTGCTGGAATGAACAATGATTGCCTCTCTTGCACTCTCTTAATTTCATCCGGATTTAAAATGTAATTGAAGTTATTTTAGTCTGGTGTGAAAACCTGCTTGATTCCATTACAAAGGTCATGACCTGATTCATGTAAGACATCCTGGAATTTTACAATGCTTCAGAGCTAAAGCCTGCCACAGTTCTACTGTATCAGTCAATGTTGTTCATGTCCTCTGCAGTCCCTATGCGGTTGTTTTGTGCTGGCCATCAAACATTTTATGGTGCAGTAAGTGCCCAGCTGTTTCCTGTTGTTTAAAGTGCATCTGAGTTGGTAAAAATGCTTTTAGAGGAGGTTTGTGTTTGTCAAATGTTATTTGTGCTTTGTTGAATAGTTCTGTGTTGCAAATTCTTATTTTGCAGACTGAGCATGCAGTTTCCTTATTCCCAATGCTTTTTTTTCCTGTGCTTGCTAACAAATAAGGTCGATGGCCTGCACAAAACAAAACCACAGGAACTGTAGAGGAAATCAGCAGCACTGGCTGATACAGTAGCACTGTAGACTATAGTGCTAACACATCATCAGATCCTATGATGCCTAGCTTGAATCAGGTCATGATCTTTGCAATGGAGTCAAGCAGTTTTTCACACCAGACTAACGTGACTTTATTTACATTTACATCCTGATGAAACTAGGAGGGTGCAACAGAGGTGAACATTGTTCATGCTTACGACACAGGAATACAGAAAAAGGCTGAGAGGACCTTGCCTTTAAACAAGATTGTGTAGTAGCTCCTTTCGTCTTTGATAGATATGTAAATTATCTAGTATATGAGTTAAAAGAAGAAGAGCTCCACACTAACAGTGTAGGAAACAGGGAGGTGTCGGGGTTGCTATATGCTGTGATGATCTAGTTTTGCTTTCATTGACAAGGGATGTCCTTCAAAGACAATTGGGGTGCCACAAGGCTCTGTGCTGGGGCCAGTATTATTTGGGCTCTTCATATCAGACATTGCACACAGGGAGGTGAGCAAAGTAAGTCTGTTCGCTGATGACACCAAAATTGGAGCAGTCTTGAAGGGAGGGGAGGGATGGAAGCAGCTGCAGTGGGACCTAAGCAAGCCAGAGGAGTGGTCAGAGAGGTGGCAGCTAGGGTTCAATGCAACGAAGTGTAAGGTTATGCACTTTGGGGCAAAGAACCTGAGGATAGAATACTGGCCGGAGAGGGTTAAGCTGGGGATCACTGAGGAGGATAAGGACCTAGGGGGTAATGATAACAGGGACCATGAACAATACTGCTCAGTGCAGGAGAGCAGCTGCAAAAGCAAACAAAATGCTTGGGTGCATAGCAAGGAGGTTTTGTCCAGGCGAAGAGAGGTGATCTTGCCCTTCTACAGGTCACTGATAAGTCTGCACTTAGAGTATTGTGTGCAGTTTTGGAGGTCATACCTAAAGCATGATATCAGGCTACTGGAGGGGGTGCAGAGGAAGGCAACAAAGATGATATGTGGAACGGAGGGGAGAGACTATGAGAGCAGGCTGGGAGACCTGAATATGTACACCTTGGAGGATAGAAGGGACAGAGGGGACATGATAGAGACATTTAAGTATCTGAGGAGAATCAATAAGGATTAGGCAGACAAGGTCTTTAAGCTAAGGAGGGGGAGGGACACCAGGGGGCATGGGCTAAGAATAGAGGAGGGAAGATTTGGGAAGGAAATGAGGAGACACTATTTCACAGAGAGGGTGGTAGCAAAATGGAATGCACTACCAGAATGGGTGGTATCATGTAAATCTGTGAACAGCTTTAAAAGGGCATGGGATAGGGAATAGAGAACAGGGGGGGAGAGTGAGGGTAGGAGAGGTGTGGGTGGCAGTGGGATGACAAAGGGGAGGGGGGTGGTGCAGCTGCAAACTAGGTGTGCTAGCTGTACACTCGAGCAGACTTAGGTAGACCGGGTGGTCTGTTTCTGCTGGCACATTCATATGTTTGTATGTTCATATGCAATTGAACAGCCTAAGAAAAATCTGTTTTGAACTGATCATAAACTTTGGTAAATTTAACAGCATCACAATGTTTAGCAAAAGGAAGAACACAGGTGTACTGTATGTAGGAGACAGTAAACTAGAAATTAAGCCAGTTCAGTAACAGGGATACTGCTTAGTAAAGCAGTCATCGAGAAAACCAAATACAGAGGAGGTGCAACAAAAAGCCAGAAAACCCTTTGATGTGACAAAGGGGTTCAGCAGAAAATATGGAGAAAGTGAAATTGCCCACACTTCCAATGTTTTTGAGGTTAAGGTAATTTCACATTGTATGGCAGAAATAAAGTATGGGGACTGACTTCTGATAGCACCCTGGAAATCATGGTTAATATCATTATGAGCATTATGAAAAAGGTCTGAGGAAATAAAGCTTTCTTTTGCAGTTCATTTGTTTATTAGCATGTATCTTCAAACATACGTATACATACTGTACATCAACTAATTGCAGTCAGTACAGTAGGGTGAGTGTAATAACATCATAAGAAATAAAGCTTTCTGATTGACTGTAACCATTCTATCAGCCTTATGTTAATCTCTGGTTAACATATATGCTGAGCCTAACCACATGCTGAACAGAAAACAACACTATTTAAAACAAAAACATTATTATCATAATAGCAATAAGGCACACCAAGGTATTATATTAATAGTTCTTTAATCATTAAATTATTAAAGGATTAAGAACCTGCTTACACAAGAAGCAAGGGTTAGGCTAGTCCAAACTATATTCCTGCCACTCATGGATTATGCAGATTTCATCTACGGGCAAGGCCCGAGTTCTGCCTTGTCTAAATCAGACACACTATATCATCAGGCGATCAGATTTATCACGGATGTGCCATATCGTACCCATCATTGCACTCTTTACACCATGGTTGGTTAGTCTTCACTTAGTTTCAGACACCATAGTAATGCAGTCTTTTGGATCTATAGGGCTATAATCAACAAACTTCCACTATACATTTCTGACTGTCTGCCCATCTCTCCCGCTGGCTGCTATGCACTGAGAAGCCTTTCCCTGATTTCCCCTGGTTGTCCCTAAGATCAAGACATGCTTTGGAGCAGCAGCTATAAGCCATGCTCTGCCAGCGATATGGAACAACATGCAAAAGGTTTTAAAGCTTGCAATACCAGCAAACTGGGCCTTCTATTAGGCTGTTCCTTCATAAGTTCAGTGAATCCTGTGACTGCTTTAACTAGCAGAGCCTTGTGTCTTGAACCCTGTATACCCTGAACACTAGGTTAAAACCAGTAACTGAAGAAAGGGACTTGGGTATTTTGATATCTAATGACCTTTCATTTAGTAGTCACTAATGAAATTGTAAACAAAACCAATAGAATATTTGGCATTATTAGGAGATCTTTTGTAACAAGACATAGAGCCTGTATCCTGCCATTGTCTAAAGCTATGGTTAGGCCTCATTTGGACTATTGTAATCCCTTGTGGAGTCTTTATCTTAGGAAAGCCTTTAATGCTCTTGAAAGGGTGCAACAGAGAACAACAAAGATGATTGCAGGGCTAGAAAATGATGCATATGAAACTAGACTAGCAAAATTTAAACTCTACTCCTTAGAACTAAGGCTCACTAGGTGAGATTTGCTGCAAATGTCCAAAATCTCTTAAGATCCATACCTAATGGAAAATCTGGGGATTCACTTCGGGGTTCATAAATTCAAACTTAGAAGTCATAACAAACAGCTTAAGTTAACATACTCTAATAGGAACCTAAGAAGGAATTTCTTTAGCCAAAGGATAATTCAGACATTGAATGTATTCTTTCCTGAGGTTATGGATGCAGCTACTTTAGAAACATTTAAAACACAACTTGACAACCACCTTTTTGAGTCTGATGGACTTTAACACCCCATGTTATGGGGAGACAGACATAATAAGCTTTATAGTCTTCTATCTGCCTTATCCACCAAGTATAGTACTGAGTATACTACTTGTACATTGTCCTCCCCTTGTACATCTTCAACACGTTGCACCCTGCTAGTCTTTCTTTGTCCATCCCATTGCCAACCCAGTACCCTCCTCTTCTTAAACACCCTATTGTCCTCCATTTACTACCTCCCCCCTTGACTTCCCCTTATCTCTGACATCTTAACCCTCAACTTGTCCTACCCTTCACTCCTCCCCCCTTGACTTCTCCTTCAAACAACATGAAGTCTTGCTATATTCTGACAATATGCATATTCTGACAATATGCAATTAGCCCTTCCAGTTCAACTGCCTCAGAGATGAAAGGGTTAACTCTATGCAGAAGCTTAGAATGTTGAGCTTGAGCTCGGTTTCCAAACCACTGTCTCTGGTGCATTCTATGTAACTGTCAGGTTTCTTACTCCACCTAACTGTGAATACGCTCTGGAGATTTCTCCTCACTTCCTTCAGTTAAGTGTTGTTGTTTTCGCCAGTTTCATACAATTGCATTTGTTTTCTGGTTCTTCAAACCTCTGTCTTTGGTACAGGTTAGACTAGATAGATTATTTGGAAGAAAATTGATAAGCCTCTGTTCTTCCATCGGTTTGTGTATCTGGGGGAGAACCGATCTTTTTTTCTTCAAATTTTGAGGTAAATTTATAAAGTTCTTGTGGTATTTGGGATCAGGCAGTTTTTGGTTTACAAAAAAAACAAGTTTGTCATTTTTTACCCTCAACCACTAACCCAGTTGTTAACCAAAAACTAGTGGTTACTCTGGCCTGACTGCCTCTTAAGGGTCACTTTGGCTCACAGTGCATAAATATCTAAGAAACCCAAGAAAAAGCCAGGACCCACTGGATTTCAGCACTGCACAGTGTGGGGAGGTTTTTGCCAAAGATGATCACCACTTAATCTGTGTCTATTGTCTGGGGTTTGACCACCTAAAAACAGACTGCCAAATCTGCTAAACATTTCTAAGGCCATGCTGGATAAGCATTTAGCCCGGCTTAAGGAAAGAATGGCTGAGAAGTCCACAGACCCAGATGGCCAGTCTGGTTCAGTTCCTGAAGGTTCAGCCAAACTAGATGAGATGCCTTCTGATCAGGACAATAACATCTTCATGCAAAAGAAAAGCTGATGCCAAGGCTTTGGTATCGGCAAAGAAGAAAAGAAAATATGCCGGTTCAGATCCTAAATTCACCGAACCTGACCGTGGAAGAAATAGCAAAAGTGATTAGGATCGTTCAATTGCTTCATCCAGAACAGAGTGAACCGGCGACCCATACGTGCCAGTCGATTCAGTCAGTTCCCAGTTCTGCCCTAACTGAACCTTATGATCCAGAATCCTACTATGATATAGAGTGAGAGGATGATGAGGAGGAAGAAGGGAAAGATGAAGAAGGCTTGGGGGAACCTGTAGAGCCTGACATCTCCCCAGATAGGCCTGATTCAGTTTGCCCTCCCAGGCAAGGGGATTCCTCCTCTCACTATACTTTTTATAAAAAGGTGGCAGAACCCTTGCAGCTGCCTACGGTGGAAGCAACTGAAGAGGAGGAAGAGCCTGACTTCTTAGAAATGATGGATGTCCCGAGTTCAAGAGACTTTCCATCCCTTTGCATAAGTCCCTAAAGAAGCAAACAAATAAAATCCTACAGATGCTTACCTCTATCTCCCCAGTTGATAAGAGGATGGATAGGAAGTACATGCTCTCAGGCTCAGGTACAGAGTTCCTCTATAATCATTGTAGCTATGCAAGGGTGGTCCAGGCTGCTGCCTGTGACAGGTCTGGCATTCCCTTGGCATCTCACCCCCTTGAAAAGGACTCCTGGAAGATGGATGCTATGGCCAAGAAACAGTATTTAGCATCTTCATTGTGGCTCAGGCAAGCTTCATACATGGCCTATGTGGCCATGTACCAGAAGTCCAGGTGGGAGTCTATCTTGGACCTGGCTAAAAATACTCCTCCCCAGCTAGCCAAGGAGCTGGATCATGTGACTGCTGATGGTATCGAGGTATTCAAGTTACAGTTCCATGCTGCTGTGGACTCTAATGACATGTCATTGAGAGTCATGGCTGCATCTGTCTCCTTATGGAGATTTGCTTGGCTCAGATGTACCAACCTGTCACAGGATACCCAAGCTAAGGCAATGAATTTCCCTGTTACCCAGAACTCTCTGTCTGGGGAACAAACAGAGTTATACATGAAAAAGATGGATGACTACAGGACAACCTACAGGAATGCAGCTGCAAAAGAAAAAGCTGCCACTCCTCAAAAGCAGCACTCTAAGGCTGGCAGGGGTAGGCCTTTTCAGAGGCCTTTCTAGCAAGCTCAGGCCTCTTCTGCTTATCAACAGCAGATTGGTTTCTTCAGAGGGAGAGGTAGGAGAGGGATGAGTAGAGTTGCATCCACCTACCAACCAAAACCCCTTGCCAAGCAGACACACTGATGTGTCAGCCAGGGCTGCCTCCACTATTCCAGTATGGGACAGATTGGCTCATTACTTCCAGGCCTGGAAGTATGATACAATAGACAAGTGGGTCCTGGAAGTGGTGAGCCAAGGACTTGCTCTGAATTTCAAAAGGTTTCTCAGATCCAGAGCAAGAACTTTCAAGCCTGCCAGCAAGTTGGAAACATCCCTTTTGCAAGCAGAGGCTTCATCCCTGCTACTGCTAAGAGCAGTGGAACCTGTTCCTTCCATACACAGGAGAAAAGGGTTGTATTCAAGGTACTTCCTTACCCCAAAGAAAACTGGGGAGTGGTGGCCCATCCTAGATCTCAGGTACCTCAACAGACATCTGTAAAAACCCAAGTTCAAAATGGTGACTTGGAACATGATTCTTCCCTCTCTAAGGCCAGGAGACTGGTTGGCCTCCCTGGACCAAAAAGATGCCTACTTCCACATACCCATCAGACACTCCTACAGAAAGTATTTAAGGTTTGAGTCACCTTAAGGCCACTACCACTTAAGGGCAATGCCCTTCGGCCTTACCTCGGCTCCCAGAACTTTCACAAAATGCCTAGCAGTGGTGGTGGCACTCCTAAGAAAGCAAGGAGTGTCACAAATGAACTCCGCAGGTCAGGACCTCAGCTCCCACAGGGCCAACCTCAGAGTGCAATTGTGTGAACAGGTAACAGACAGGGTAACCCTCCTGTCTGCGTTGAGTCTGAATCACCTGTTAGCCTCGAGTTCTGGAGGGATTTAAACTGTGAACCTTATGCTAGTATACCCAATTAACAGACTCAGATACATACCCTCTTTGGAGGAATGCAGTACAATCCTTTTCCCAGGTGCACCAAGCCAGGTTTCCAAAATGAACCCTTAGAACTCTATAACAGACCTAGGTATTTCTTACCTTTAAGTAAGCTCTTTTAACAGCTGTCAGACTTAACCCAGGGTTTCAGCATCACATGCAAAAGGAAGACTGAGAAGACACACAGGCAGTATTTCAAAGAAAAGGTTGTTTATTGGAAAAAATGGTAAAACAGGTGAAATAAAATATAGAACAATTATATCACAAATCTCACAGTCATCTACAAATAAAAGGGAAAGTTACAGAATACAAAACTCCTAGCTCAAATACTTAATTTATTTCTAAGTATTACCTTTAAATGTTGCTTAAGTCAGAGAACTATCTTTTCAGAATCCCAGCATCATATGTCACATATTCCAGAAAAAGGATTCATTTCAAGATCCCTCTCCCCACCCCTTTTTGGTGAGTCAGCTAGCTCCTCCCTTAGAATTAATTCTAACCTCATTTTCTACAAGGATGTATTTTAATTAATGTGAATATCGGCAAAAAAAAAAACATTTCCCAAATATGCCAGCCTTTAGTCAAACATTTCTTTTTGAGGTCCCTCTGCTGATTTCCTGGTGCTAGTGTGATCTGAGGGTTTTACAACTCTTCACACACTTCTGGCTATGTACTAAAATGAGAGGAACTAGCCCAATTACCTTTCTTCCTGCAACATCATAAAACTCACATTTAGTTTCAACTTCAAAAGCATGGGCAGATAATAAAAGGTAATAAAATGCCTTTCTGGAAGGATGTCTTAATTGAATGGTTCTTCTGGTCTGTTTAATGCCATCCTGTGGTTTCAGCTACTGACCTTGAAAGTTAAAGGCCAAATCTCTCACATACTGATATTTCATACACAGACCATTTATTTATAATATAAATATCAAACAGGTAACCAGAAGCGTGGGCAGAGCATCTCAAGGAGTGTCAGTTTTTTCTGACTTGGATGACTAGCTTATTGTAGGCCAGTCTCCCAAGCAGGTCAGTGAAGCCCTAGTCTTAATGCAAGACACACTGAGTTCTCTGGGATTTCTGGTGAATCGGGCCAAGTCAGTATTAGAGCCAGCTCAGCTTCTGGTTTTCATGGGGCATAATTGGATACTGTTCAGGCAAAAGCCTCTCTACCGGTGTAAAGGGTGAAAAATCTGGTCCACCTAGCAAGTTCCTTCAGGGTCCAAGTGTCTCGCCCAGCAAGACACTTTCTTCAACTGCTGGGCCACATGGCAGCATCTACTGCAGTGGTCCCAGGAGCCAGGTTCCAGATGAGGGACATTCAATTTCACGTCAGATCTTTTTGGTCTCAGAGGAAGGATCCCCTATTCAAGCTGATTCCAGTGACTCCTACCTTGATCCATGTTCTCCAATGGTGGCTTGAGGAGGACAGCCTCAGGGAAGATGTTCCTTTTCTTCAGAAGTCCCCCTCAGTAGTTCTCACCATGAATGCATCCCTTTTGGGTTGGGGAGCTCACCTAGGGGAGCTCACCTCCCATGAAAAGTGGTCTCAGTAGGAGTCTCTACTCCACATCAACCTGCTAGAGCTCAGGGCTGTGTTTCTAGCATTGGGATCATTCTCGAAGGAAGTACAGGGCAAGGTGGTTCAGGTCAGGACAGACAAAACCACAACCATGTACTACATAAGCAAGCAGGGAGGTACAAGGTCCTCAGCCTTGTGCATGGAAGTCATGAAGATCTGGAGTCTGGCATACTCTCTCCATGTCTCTCTGTTAGCAGTGCATTTGCCAGGCAAGGACAATGTGCTAGCAGATGCCCTCAGCAGGATCACCCAGAGCCACCACAAGTGGTCTCTGAACAAGAAGCTACTACAGGTAGTATTCAAGAAATGGGGTACACTAGAGATAGACCTGTTTGCACCCCCAAACAATCACCAGCTGCCTCAGTTCTGCTGCAGGCCTCCAGTCTTGGGCTTTGTGCCTCTAGACAAGCCGATTCTGGAATGGACAGGCAGGTTTCTGTATGCCTTCCCTCCATTCCCTCAACTCTTCAGAGTGCTGGTTAAAATCAGGAGTCAGCCTTGCACTGTGATCTTGATTGCACCAGACTGGGCCAGGCAGCCATGGTACCCCTTGCTGCTGTCTCTGTCAGTGACCTACCCAATCTGCCTCCCTAGGAAGCACAACCTACTGACCTCCTCTCAGAGGAGGATCATGTGGTTACTATTATTATTATTATTATTATTACTATTATAGTTGTTACTTTTCTCTAGTTGTTTCTTCATTACTAGAAATCAATTAGTGTCAGGTCACTTAGTGCTCGTAAGAATCTGACGGTTACATAGAATGTACCAGGGACAGTGGTTTGAAATCTGAGCTCGAGCTCAACATTCTATGCTTCTGCATAGAATTAACTCTTTCATCTACAGGGCAGTTGAACTGGAAGGACAAACTGCATATTGTCAGAATATGCATATTGTCAGAATACAGCAAAGCTCCATTAGAAGAAACAAGATTACTATGGTAAGTAATTTTTTCTTACCTGACACCCAGCATCTCCTCTCTATCCCATAAGTCTTGTTGCGACTGGGCAGGTATTGTTTATACTGTCAATACTGATTTGTATTATTCTGTAAGTATTTTTTGTTCTTGCCCTGTCTATGTTGTATTTCAGTTTTAGAGGTCTAATGTACTGTTAGCCACATTGTATGCACTGTTATTTATGCCTAGCTCATATTTGCTCTACACAAACTATTGTCTCATTGTATTATAGCAACAAACTCCTTTGCTATGCACACAGTCAGGTTATTTGCTTGTTATGATGAAAGCATAATTCAGAGTTTTAGGATTTGGGTAAGCTATATTAACTCATTGCCTCCACGGGAGCTCTCTGAAGTTGCAGCACTTGTCTCCTGTTTACTTTTAACAGTGAATCCTGGGTCTTTCTAAGCCAAATCAAGCCATAATTGGCATGCCACAAACAAATGCTAATAGGACAAAAACTGTAAGTGATAGACACAAAGTATGAGTGGCAAAATTGTTTAGCATAACTTTACCTTTCCAATGGTGGTATGCAAGGAATAATGGGTTATTTAGTTTTATTTCTGTGCTGGTTGAAACAGCAAAACAAAATATTTTTTCCGCTAAAAAATGCACCATAAACCTTTTTTTGTTGGGAACTATGTAGCATATCAACACCAAATTAAGCATCTCGACATTAGATGTAATTTTAATAATTTGTTTGTAAAAATATATAGCTATTTCTGTAGTATTAAACATAATTTTTCCCCATTTGAGTCAAAGTGTTTTGGTGAGGTTTGAGGGACAAATCTGAACCATACACACCATACCATAAAAAATGCATATAACTCCTAAAGTATGCATGATACACACAACATATTAGTGGCAAAGTTGTTCCACATAAAATTGCCTTTCCAACGGTGCTATGCAATCAACTGTACTCAATTCGGTTTTTGTTTTATACTGGCTGAGATAAACAGAATGTGTGTTTTCTTCAAAGTGCTTAGGTGGTTCTAGATTGACAAAATGTCATAAACAAATGTGAATGACTCCTAATGTGAACATAATACACACAAAGTGTCAGTGGCAAAGTTGTCCAGCACAACATTACCTTTCTAATGGTACTATGCAGTCAATGCTAATCAATTCTGGCTGGCAAGTAATGTTAAAACATGTGAATGACTTCTCCAGATGTTTCTAGGGCACACAGGAAGCCTGTAGGTGACTTCTGTAGGTGTTCTGGGTCACACTGCAGTAGATTTGCTGACGCCTACAGGCGTTTCTAGAAGGCAAAAAATACCAGAATGAGTTGCAGTAAAGCAGGAGGGAACATGAACAATGCAGGGATGCTGCACACTGGAGAACTAGTAGGGACTATACCCTGAGCATAAAACCAGAACTGCCCGGGTAGGAATGTAAACAGAACGGCATATAATGTGTTGCACAGATTGCCACATTAAGATGTGGTACCACCTACAATCCCGCACACCCCGAGGCCAGGACCTACTGTATGTAAACTGCAGTCGTGTACACTGACATGGTCCCCTACCCACCACATGGGGATCAGTAGTATCCAAAGGCAGACCCACACCCCGCCATGGAACCAAACCCCCCATCGTAGCCATAGCACCACCGAACCTCCAGTCTACAAGGGCGATGGCCGGGAGGTGGGCTGCAGAGGTGCATGACAAACAGAGCACCTAAGCACACACAGATGGCAGCACTAAGGGCATGATGCAATGAATGCAGGTGGTTATGGCGGCCAAATGGAGTGTATCCTAGACCTGGGGCAGCCAACAATTAGGGCATGGTGCATGGAATGTGGGGTGCAATGGTGACCAGGTTTAGCGCATTCCGGACCGAGATCCACTGACCGGCAGTTAGGGTGGGTATAACTGGTGGGCAGACAGTGATGTAGAATCCACACAGGAACCAACAGAGGTGTCACAATGCACCTTGAGTATATCAACAGTCCCTGGGGCAATAAGCTACTGTTACACGATGGCTATGTGTACTGCAAGGAGCACACCCACGGGGCAAAAACTTATTTGAAAGTGCTCCAAGTACCAGGGTGGCCAGTTTAAAATGTGGGAACACACAACAGAGGAGGAGGAGGTGGCCACCACACTGGGGACACACAACCATTTCCCAGACCATGCTGGAATTACAGTGTGGAATGTGTGAGACAACATAAAGAAACAGGCCCTCACCACAATGGAGATGTCGCAGCAAGTGATGGATGCCTACACCAGCTCATTGCTCAAGTCAGTTGGTGATAGGATGCCCTGCTTGGACTATCTGAAGTGGTTGGTAGAGCCAGCAAGGTGTCCACTCTGTTGACCATACTAGAAGAACTCATTGTGCCAGAGGAGTACTGAGTCTCCCAGCAGGGTGAGTTGTTCCTGCTGTTGGATTCAGGGAGTGAGCAAGATAGGTTCCTGCTGTTTGCCATTGAATGGAACATGCAGTACATGGAACGGTGCACCAACTGGTATGCCGATGGGACCTTCAAGTACTGTCCCCACTGCTCTGTCAACTGTACACCATTTGTGGCGTGGAATACAGCACAGTCATACTAATGGTATTCATGCTGATGGCCAGCCATATCAACGCTGCATACATGGCCATCCTGGGGATGCTGCTAGAGCTGCACCCTGGTCTGAAGCCCCAGTTGAGGATGGTCGACTATGAACTGGAAGCGTACAAGGCATTCCGGTCAGTCTTCCCAGAGGCTGTGCTGCGGGGATGCTTTTTCCATTTTTGCCAGTCTGTCTGGTGCTAGGTGTAGCAGGTACCCAAGATACAGCAGTCCTACCCAGATGACGGGGACTTTGCATTGAATGTCCACCTCCTGCCAGCCTTGGCGTTTGTGCTACCCAGGAATATTGTGCCCATGTTCAAGGAGTTCCACACCTGAGACTTTTTCATCAAATGGGATGAACTCCTTGCCCCCTTACTGGATTATTTTAAGTAAAACTGGCTCAGCAGATCCATTCGGAGTGGACTCCGTCACAAGCCCATATTTCCAGTGGCATTCTGGAATTGTTACAAAGCCACCCGGTCCAGCCTGCCGAGGACCATCAACTCTTTGGAGGGATGGCATAGAGGGTTCAATTCCATGCTGGGGGTGGCCCACCCTGAAATCTGGACATTCATCGATTGCCTCAGTTCGGAGCAGCAACTCAACAAGATAAAGATCCAGCAGTTTGTGTCAGGGATGGCAGTGGCTGTGTTATGGAAGTGCTACAAGGACCGCAGTCAGTGCATTATATAGCTGGTGGACCAGTATGGCACACACACACACACACACACACACACATATATACACACTGTGCAGAACTACCTAAAGGGCATCACCATGAACTTCCACCTGCAAGTGTAACCTCTGTTGTTTGTGGCCTGTAGGTGTTGTCCTCCTGTTGTGCCCCACATGCCTGTGTAACATGCCCATCTCTGGTGTGCCTGAGTAAAGTTTGCAGTGTCAACATGCTGGTCTCCTGTGACTTTTGTCCTGTTGGTGTATGTGGCATCTGTGGGGGCAATCATCATGGTTACCGACAACCCCCCCAGCTAGCGTCACTCCCCCCACCTGTCCACTCCCCCTGCAGTTTGACAGTTATGTACTGGACCTAGTGATTCAGGGCCCCCCTTCCTCTTCCCTGAGCCTGGTAGGCGGCTTGGTCCCTGTGTGGTTGTGCACCATATGGGCAATACCGGCATGTGTCTTGGCACATTTCTTGGCAGTATAGTGGCACACCCCTTCTGGTAGTGCTACCCAGCACCTCCAGACTACCCACCCCACCCAGCTGGTGTGGGCCACCAGCACAGCCCACCGCTCCCCTGCAAGATCAGTGGCCCACTGTGTTGCACTGTTTGGCCATGTCCACTACTGATTGGTGTTGCTAGTGGCGGGGGGGAGCTGCTGCCCTGCACCTCCCCAAGATGTACAGGTGGTAGGACCAAGCTTCAGTGGTCAGTATTACCACAGTCAAACTACAAACTTATAACGCACAAATGTGGCAATGTTCTGAGTCTTAACACTAAACTGCCACCTCATCTCACAGCACACCATCACATCTCTGTTGCCCCAGACACCTACACACTATGAGGTGCATTACCTGGCTGGATTCCCATCTGCCTAACGTTCAGACATTAGGGATGGAGATATTATGTCATTTAAGCAATAGTGTTATATCTGACAGTGCTGATGATGACATTGCTGGAGACAGTTGCCTGAGCACTGTACAGATTTCTGGGACCACTGTATGTCTCTCCTTCTCAGGACCCTACATCTGTTTGTCTCGCTTCCATCACTGTCTGCCTTATTCTCCTTAGGTGTCAGACAGACTGTCTTTTGCAACAGTAGTGACCTACCCCATGGGCTGTTCTAGCTTCTGTACACCATACTCTGTAGGCTTACATATGCTACTTTACCCTTGTACGTGATTGATATGCGCCATTGTTCCAATGTCACCTATCCTGTGGGCCACCATGCCTGCCATTCTGCCAGCGGACATGCAGATTCATGGGCCCATGGGAGACTGAGGGCTGACCAAGACTGTACTGTCCACTTGCCTTCCTTGTCTCCCTATTGTGTATGCCTCACACTTCCTATGTTGCTTTTATATGTCTGGCATGCACATTTGTGGACACCTGTATGGTTTTCCTGGGGGGGACACTAGCCAGGGTGGGCTGCTGTCCACTTCCATTTCCCAGTGGGTGATTGGGGCAGTCCACTGGTGTGGGGAACATGCTTTCGGGTGACTGTAACGGGGGGCTGATGTCCACTTCCATTTCCTTGTGGGTGTTTGGGACAGGTCTGCTGGCAGGGGGCATGCCTCCAGACAACTGCTGGGGGATGGTGCTTTCCTGTCATGCTTTGGGGCAGGTGTGAGGTGGGAGGACTGTGGCCAACAGATGTATGGGTTTTTACATGAGTTTCTGTCAAGCAACATAGCTGTCGGACTGTCACCGTCAGAGACACACACTGTTGCAGTGCCTACCCGTTGCTCTTGTTGTGTCCGCTGGGGTGTGTGCGACTCCCGTTGGGGTGCTCCTGCCCCATTTGCACTTCTTGTGGGGTGCACTTTTGTTCCACGGTGGTGTGTGCCATAGATATGTTGCCAGTGCTCTAACTGCCAGCAGTGAATTCCCTGACACACTGGCATGTGTGAACCTGTCATAATGCGAGTTTGAAAATGAACAACCTGAGTATTCATTCTTGGTTAAGAGGTTTGAAGCCCTGACTGTAGGGTGCTGGTTTGGGCTAAAGCTGGAGAGACAGTCTGGACTGGTCAATGCAATGTCTAACAGAAATTATTAAAGATAGAATACAAGATATTATGGTATAAATTATGATATAAAAGGACATGGCAGTTGTTACCAATAGAATTGCTCCATGCTTACGTAATGAAAATGTGTTCTGAATAGAAAAAAATAATCTGAGGGAGGTGAACGCAATAACACAAGCTAGACATTACTGTAGGACCCCGAGTAGGATTAGGTAAAACAAAGCAGACTAAATGAACCAACGGTCTATTTCTGACGACAATTTCTAAGTTTCTATGTTATTATAGGACCTTCTCTTCGGAAAATCCTTCACAAGATTAAAATGTCAGACTTTGCAAATGACCATCCTCAAGGGAAGATTCAAAGGAATTCCAATAGAGGAGGCTGGCCTGGTGGCATGGAGGGCTGAGGCATCCATGCCTCACCTGCCACCATGTCAGCTACCTGGGTTCGGGAATGAGCCTGGACTGCTTGGGGCTCGGCAGGGGGAGGAGGACTGAGCCTCCCAACAGATTCTCTCCTACTCCGAGGAGGGAGGGTTGCCTGCTCTGCCATGACACTGCCACCTAGAAGACCATTTGTGGTGTTGCAGGTTTGCAGCAGCAGTTCTGGGATGGTGATTCACCCAGCAAAAGACATCAGTGTGTCCACTGATGTGCATATGTTGAGCCACCACTCCCAAACAGCATCTGAGGGTTGGGGACCAGGAAACCAGGAAAACCTCCAAGTCTGCAGAATGAAGCTTCCCCTCTTTGTAGGCCCCAACCCTCCCATTGACCTCACCAACCTGCAACTGAGCTAAACTCTCCCCGAGCGTGGGGAACCCAGAAGCCTGAACCACAGGGGTAAAACTGTGGTACACTGCAAATGTCAGTAAGATAAGTCCCAGGGACAGTAGGGAGACAGGACTGGAGGAGAGGAGGAAGATAGGGGCAGGTTGGGTGACCAGGGGATTAAAAAAAAGAAATTCCAGTAAATGAAAGATTATGTCCATGTGGGTCCAAAGACATGAACACAAAGTACTTCTTGTTTTGTAACATTTATAAATATGTTTCCTAATCAGTTTTGCATTAAAATATGTAAGGATACAGACCAGACTAAGTGATGCTTATTCTAGGAAACTTTTGTTAATATGGTTATTCTACACAACTTTTATTAAGACATCAATAAAATGAACCGAGAATGCCATGGAGTACTACAATTCAGTCCTCATGGCTGCCTTGGAAGCACAGAAACATAGAAATTGATGGCAGATAAGGACCACTTGGCCCACCTAGTCTGTCCATTTTCCCTACCTACTATAATACCACAACCCAGACCAGTTCACCCTTGCCAACATGACAGCAAAATCGTCACCAGCAATCAGAGCATCAGCATCTAGCCAACAGCACAAAGAGTGGTGCAACAGCAGTGCACCCAACAATATTTGCAACTGACAAGGACAGCGACAGTGAGGGGAGCACCCCACCACATGCTGCACACACCCCAGCAGGTCACAGAGCAACCACTGGGATAGCAACAATGGGAGGCAGCGAGGCAGGGAGGGTGCCTCCCATGGTGCCACAAAGGTCCGAACGACACACAAGGAAGGGTGCACATACCTGGTGGCTACAGTACCCCCACCCGACACCCACCCTGTAGCAGGATAGTACACCACCACCCCAGACACACATACAATGCATGACCCCCTCCTGGGGCCGTCAGACCCATCTTGGACACCTAAAGGTACTGCATGTCGACAGAGACACCCTCCCCACCCCGGCAGGCAGTGTTTTCAATGTAAAGTCCCCAAATGCATGTCCAGTGCCAGAATGGGATGTAACACAATCCCAGTTGGTCTACTGGCCACTGGACCCCCCAGCAGAAAGTGTCACCCACCACCGCCCTGTGTCCCCCAGTTCAAGATGGATTGGGCCACAGGCACAGCCCATTGCACACCTCCATGGCCGGCGGCCCACTGAGTCATCACTGTGCATGCATGTACACATGCACTGTCAGTGACAGGTGAGTGGGCCACCAGCAGTGGAGGAGTGTAATAGGCAGTGCTGGTGGCCTTATCCATCTGGGACTGGGGGGACCTGGGGTGGTGGCAGGTGACACTTTCTGCTGGAGGGGGGGACCGGTGGCCACTAGACCAACAGGGACTGTGTTACATCCTGTTCTGGCACTGGACATGCATCTGGGGACTTCACATCAACAACACTGCCTGTGGGGCGGGGGCTCTGTTAACATGCAGTACTGGTGGGTGTCCAGGATAGATCCAATGACCCCGGGGAGGGCACAGTCAGATACCATGCTGAGCACCCTACGGAGGACACACACACACCACATGAACAAAAGAGGATGGAGAAAAGTATGCTGGCATAACAAGCTTTACTCTGGAAAACCATGGGAGTAAACATGGCCACACAGCTGCAGAGACACCGTAGAAGGGCATGTGGGCCACACCAGCAGGCATGCGCCCACCGGCAGCATGCAACAGGGGCTAGACCTGCTGGTGTAAGTTCATGGTGATCCCCATCAGGTAGTCCTGCACAATGTGTTCTCCATACTGCTCCACCAGCTCCATGATGTGCTGACTGTGGTCCTTGTACCGCTTCCATGGTGCAGCCACTGCCGTCCCTGCCATGTAGTGTTGAACCTTGATTTCGTTGAGTTGCTGCTCTGACCTCAGACAATCTATGAAGGTCCAGAACCTGGTGTGGGCCACCCCAGCAGAGAAATAAACCCCCAGTGCCAGCCCTCTACAGAGTTGATGGTCCTCAGAAGGCCAGACTGGGCAGCATCGTAACAATTCCAGAATTCTACTAGACAGGTGAGCTTGCGACGGAGTCCACTATGAATGGGCCTTCCAAGCCAGCTGTCTTCAGAACAGTCCAGTATGGGGGTGAGGAGGTCTGCCCATGCAGTGTAGACGTCCCAGGTGCACAGCTCCTCAAACATGGGCACCACATTCCTGGGTGACACAAACACCAAGGCGGGCAAGAGACAGATGTTCATGGCAAAGTCCCCATCAGTTGTGTAGGACCACAGGACCTTAGGCAGCTGCTACACTTTATGCCAGACAGACTGGCAGAGATGAAAGAAGCAGCCCCATAGCACTGCCTCTGGGAACACAGACCGGAAGGCTTTGTACAGTATGCTGCCAGCTCAAAATCAACCATCACTGACCAGAGTTTCAGACTAGGGTGCAGCTCTAGTAGCTTTCTCAGGATGGTGACATATACAGCGGTGGTATGGCTGGACATCAGTACATACACCGTCAGTATCACTATGCTGAATTCCACCTCATGAATGGCGTACAGTTGACAGAACAATGGGGGACACCACTTGAAGGTCCCTTCAGCATACCAGTCAGTGCACCATTCCATGCACTACATGTTGCATTCTGTTGAAAACAGCAGGAACTTGTCCTGCCCACTTCCTGAGTACCCTTGCAGGAACAGGTCTCCCTTCTGGGTGACCCAGTACTCCTCAGGCACATCTACATCTATCAGTGTGGTCAGCAGAATGTGTACCTTGCTGGCCCGCCTGCTGGCACTCTGTACCAAATGCTTGAAGTACTCCAGGTGGGGCATCCTACCGCAGATGGACTCAGACAGCATGCTGCAGCAGGCGGCCACTACTTGTGGTGTCTCCGGTGTTGTGAGGGCCCTTTTTTTGATCTCTTTGTGCACCTTCCACATGGTCACACCGGCATAGTCTGGGCCATGACTGTGTGTCCCCAGAGCAGTGACAACCTCCTCCGTGGTTGTATCTGCCCATGCCTTACACTGGCCACCTTGGTACTCCGTGCACTTCCAATATGTCTTTTCACCACATGCGCACTCCTTGTGGTATAGGTAACTGTCATGCAAGAGCAGCTTGTTGCCCCAGGGACTGACAATGAACTCGAGTGGCATGGCGGCTACACCATCGGGTTCTGTGTGGATGCTTCATTGCTGTCCACCCGCCAGTTATACCTCTCCTGAAGATGGGCCAGCTGTTCCCGGTCCAGGATGCGGTACATCTGGGTGCCTTAGCAACCAGCATTCCTGACAGAGCTCCCTAATTGCTGTCCATTCTCTCCCCAAGTATGCAATCTGCAGAGTGCAATAGCTGCAGTCTTTCCCTGCACTGCTCCCAAATTGCTGTCTGCTCTCTTTGCAGGTATGCATTCTGCAGGGCACAGTAGTTACAGTCTTTTCATGCCCCGCTCCCTAATTTCTGTCCGCTCTTTCTCCAGGTATACATTCTGAAGAGTGCAATAGCTAGCTACAGTCTTTCCCTGCACCACTCCCTATTAGATGTCTACTCCTTATCCAGGTATGCAATCTGCAGGTCGCCATGGTGACAGTCTTTCCCTGAACTGCTCCCTATTAGATGTCCACTCAATATCCAGGTTGGCAATCTGTAGGTTGCCATGGCAACGTGCACTCCCCACACTGCACCCTTATTGCAGACACCTGTATGACTTGACACTTTTCTTGTAGGTGCTTCTGTGTACTGCCTCCCAGCTGTCACCCTGATTGCACTACACTGCTGTTCACAGGTCACAGTAATTCATTTTGCCACTTTGCTGGTGCTGTACTGCCGGCGGTGAAATGCCAGTGCTCTGATGACATGGAACCCCGCAGACCCTACTTGATCTCTGGCATAGCTCTCCCTTCCCTAACCATTAAGGTTCCCTTTTGCCTATCCCATGCTGTCTTGAATCCCATTACAGTTTTTGCCTCCACCACCTCCATTGGGAGGCTGCTTCAGGCATCCACTACTCTGTCTGTGAAGAACTACTTCCTCACATTTCCCCTAAGTCTACCCCCCTCCAGCTTCATAGCATGACCCCTTGTTCTTGAGCATCTTTTTTTTTTTTTTAATTACTATTTATCCATGCCTATGTCCTGCGGGAGCCGACCCATCGGGAGCACCTAGAAGTCATCCTCCTGCCTCACTTTGCCTGCCCGATACTCACCCTCGGTCCCCATGGAGCTGTGGCTTCTCCCCCCGAGAGGGGTCGAGGTGGGGCAGTGATCACCCCGCAATTCTGAATCTCGTCGGATCATGGGTAGTCAGGCAGGCAAGGGCATATCGAAGGCATGCTCTGGCACACCGTCTCCCTGGCACCCGCAGGCATTTTTCCTCCGCTTTAACTTGGAGGAGTGGCATGCACCCTACGCCAAGGCATCACTGCCGGGGTCACCAATCCTTGTCCCCCGATGTCTGCTGCAATGCTTGCTGTACCCCTAGCCTCCGCCAGGAGACAGACAAGCACCGAGTCTGAACCCCCCTTCCTCCCAGGAGAGGAGAGCCATCCTCCGGATGCTCAATCCTCTTCCTACCCTGCCAACCCCTGACAACCCAGGGTCACTCATCCGGTTCGTGGCCATGCAGTGCGGTGGTGTCCAGCGCCTCAACCCTCAGAACCACTGGGCTGGCATTTGAGCATCTTTTTTTCTGAAAAATGCTCCCCTACTGTACTTTATTTATACCTGTGAGGTATTTGAAAGTCTCTATCATATTCCCTCTTTCCCTCCTTTCTTCCAGGGTGTACATATTGAGCAAGAAATAATACCTGACAGGGTGGGTGGTATCGGACAATACTAGACCATTCAGGGGCATGATGAGTGGCTTAGGGCCTTATAGCCCCTGGAAGGTCCGGTATTTACCATACCGCCCACCCTGGAGGGTATTATTGCACTTAGAAAATGAGCCACTGTATTACATTGGTTAAAAAAAAATGAATAATTTCTGTCTGAATGTTTAAAGACTTTGGTATTTTATTTTTCTTTGTAATAAAATAGTTCTTCCACTTTTGTTTGTTTGTTTTTGAGGTGAGGACTTTTGTCCTAGTGGAGCTCCTGTACTTCTGGCTTTGGAGCTCGTTGCCTTGGTCCCCCCATGCACACACATGGCTATGAAGTTTGACCAAGCTACCCTTAACAAGTGCAAGTACCTGGTTTTAAGCAGGTATATTTATGTTTTGTTTCTTGGTTTGAATTGGGGAGTGCAACGTGCTGGACAAAGCTAAGCAAGCGGTGGTTGGCACAAGGGGGCATGAGATCGCAGTCTCCAGACCAGACTGGCAATGTGGAATATGATCACAGTTCGGAGAAATGCTGATGTTTTCTCTCCCCGATTGCATACAAGTCTTTTTTATATACTTTCTAATGCTTAATTTCTGCAGTCAGGCTTCTTGGGAGGGAATACTGGTTGGGTTGAGTGATGCATGGTATCTCCCACAAATGGAGACATGCTGCATGTTTGTCAGAGTGGGCTGTCAGAGAATGGAGTGGAGTGCAGTGAGCTGATGGCAGGATTTCTTTCCATATGTAACAGCACAGTTCTGAGATTTTTGTTTTCATTTACAACTGCAAAGGGATTGTGAAAATGGGTGTGGGGGTAACTTTCTCTGCTGTTACTGTGCTTGTGTCAAGAGTCAGGAGGGGGATCGCTTACTCATGGAGAGTCACACAGTCCAGTATCAGGGCAACACCAGTCATGGGACAATGGGGTACTGAAAAAAAAGAGGAAAACAATAACTGTGCTGAGAAACGAGCAGATTTGTAGTTGATGTGTGTTTCATCAGGGAAGGCAGATGTCACTAAAGTAGGGAGCATTGGGTGGCCAGTATCTCTCGCTAAGTGACAGAAATACATGGCAGTGAATTCAAATTCCCTGTGGTGCTTTGAGCCAATTAGGAAGCAGGGTGGGCACAAGAATACTCGAGTGGGAGAAGGGGCACTTAGGCTGGCACTTTTTATTTCCTGGGCATCTATTGAAAGTTAATGTAACCCCCTTGCAAGGGTACCATCTAATCAGATGACAGGAAATAAAAAGCCCATTTTCTAAGGTCCTTTAGTCTCTCCTCATAGGGTCTCTGGCGCAGACCCTGCACCATTTTAGTTAACCTCCTCTGGACTGCCTCTACCCTGTCTTTGTCCTTCCAGGGATGTGGTGTCCAGAACTGGACACAGTACTCTAGATGAGGTCCCACCAATGATTTATATAGTGGTATCACCACCTCCTTCCTTCTGCTGGTGATACCCCTCCCTATGCATCCTAGCATCCACTGACTTTTCCCACTGCCTTGTCACACCGTTTTCCCACCTTTAGGTCATCAGATATGATTACCCCCAGGTCGCTTTCCTATTTGGTGTTCGTCAGTACCACTCCCCCATTCTTGTATTCCACCCCTTGGCTTTTGTGCCCCAAGTGCATGATTTTGCACTTCTTCACATGGAAACTTAATTGCCACACCCTTGACCACTCTTAAAGCTTTCTTAGATCCCTATTCATTTTTTCCACCACCCCCCGCAATGTCTTGCCTATTGTAGATTTTATTGTCATCTGCAAAAAGGCATACCTTCCCTTTTAGCCCCTCTCCAATGTCTCTTAAAAAGACATTAAAGAGTATCAGCCCCGGTGGATTCTCTAGCACCATACCATGTCCATTCATTAACCTCCTAGGCTCCTACCACAGCTGCCTGTGGTACTGGGAGGAGCTGAGGCAGTCGAAGACTAAAGGATGAAAGCTGGAGTGTTCTTTGTGGGTATCTTGCTCCAAGGAGGCCAACTTTGCTCCAAGAACTCACCACAGTGAACATCAAAGAACAATCACTCTGAAAAAAGGCAGAGTTCCTGTCAACAAGTAGTGACTCTTGAAAGACTTTCCCACTTAGCTGTTGGTACCACTCCCACATACCATAAGGTCTGGCAACTTTTCTTGGCCTTCCTGTCTTCTTCATAGATTCACCAAGATTTTGCCAGTGGATTCTAGGCACCCTCCCATGTCACACACACCCCCTACCCCCACCCTCCCGGGCATGACCCTTCTACCCCTTCCTTTTTCATGACTTTTTACACTGTGAAATCCCATATCCATCATATTTGTATTGTGTATGCTTCTGTATCTAAGCAGACCTTGTTCTTGTTGCTAAGTTATTTTAGGGGCATTCATAGTTGTTCTACCCACATTGCAGCAACATTGTTGTATAACTCCTCAACCACTTCCTACCATGAACATATCACTGTTGTACCATGCTATGCATTTCCCATGACTGTAATGTACTGTTGCATTCTGTATGACTGGAAAAAGCAAATAAAATGTTTAACAAGAAAAAAAAACAATGATTGCTGCAAGTAAAAATTTATTAAGCCTAGATTTTTTACACCATGGGCAAATTAATAAATCCTTTCTGTCTATGCTACAATTGAGCTTTTTCAGCAGAGGAGTGAGAAGAGTTAAGTCGTTTGTTTTCTCATGACAGGGTGTTCTCCATTCAGACCGGGATTGCCTGAAGCAGTTTGTCATGCACCGTCAGTGTCTAGAAAGAGAGGAGCAATAGCCATCTGCATTCATGGGTGGAGTTCCTTCCAGTTATTGAAGAGGAGGTGGTCTGGGTGATATTGGCTCACACCCTACTTACTATACATTGGATTGTGGATCAACTTGGCTGTTTATTGGCAGCCTTGAATCTCTGGGGTCAGTATACATTGAGATTGTTAGGTGCTCCATGTGGGAGGGTGTTTTTCCATAAGCTCTGAAAAGGGGCAGTGATGAATTCTCTCAAGAAGAAACCATCTTTGGACCTTGCCTTTCTGGTGAATTACAGGCCTGTCTCAAGCTTTTCTTTTTGGGAAGAGGTGATAGAGAAAGTAGTTGTGATGCAACTTGTGGCCCACCTGGAGCTGTTTAACATCTACGAGCCTCTCTAGTTGGGACTAAGGTCCCATCATAATACTGAAACTGTTCTAGTCAGAGAGCTCCATGATCTCTTCATGGAACGAGACTAGGTGCATTGTACCATCTTGGTCCTTTTGGATTTGTCATCTGTTTTTGACATGGCTGACCACGGTGTGCTGACTGATTACTTAAGAAACTATGTAAGACTCTCTGGAACTGTTTATGCTGGTCTGAGTCCTAGATTACTGGTAGATCACAGCAGGTGACTCTAGAAAATTTCATCTCCGAGTGGTTGCGATCACCTGTGGGGTTTCCCAAGACTCGATTTTGACACTTGCATTTTTGCCATGTATGTGCTGCCACTGGGTGAGATCATCAGTCAGAATGGGGATTATGGGGTTGAGTTTCACTGTTATGCAGATGATACTCAGCTCTATTTGTCTTGCACTCCAGACAGTCCTAATGTAACAATGGTGCTTGGGTGGTACCTATAAGAAATCAACAGTCACATGGCCTCCAACTTGTTATGTCTCATCCCAGAAAGCACAGGGATGATGATTGTCAAGCCAGGCCGGCATGGGTTGGCAATGGCAAGTGGGGACCATCTGTTGCCATCTTTGAGCAGTTTGAACTAGACTTGCCAACATTGTACTTGAAAAATAAGGGACAGACCCCCCTGGCCACTGGAGGGGGGGGGGGATCCAGCCATATCCCAGGCAAACATTGTGGAAAGGTGTGTTGATTTTTTTCAGGTATGGCAACTGGGGAACATGACAGAACCTACCCCAACCAATCAAGAGAGTAGCTCTTGCTCCTTCCTCTGCCAGACTTTGTCAGTCTCTACCTACTGCATTATTCATGTCTGTGGAGTTTTTTAAATAATTATACTTTTATTACTTTATATAGGCTTGGGTGGAGTGGGCAGGTGTGTAATGTATACACAGGCTTAACAGTTAATTTTTATAATCATTTGGCAACACATGAATACAGCTGCAACAAGTTCCCAAAAAGCAAGTAAAAATGTCCAAATTACTACTTGCTCAGTGGAGCTCCTTTGACTGGGGACAGGACCTCAGCCTTTCTGGACCCCAGCATGCCCGTCCAATTCTGGATTCTTTCCCCCCCCAAGTGAAGCGGGTGCTGGGCGGTGTGGATTTTTTGTACACCAGTTATAATGCAGTGCATGTCTCATGCACACTGCACCTCTGCCCTTAGTACAGCCATCCACCAATTCCTACCCCTGTTGATACAGCTGGCATTCTCCTAGTATTCCCTCCCCCTTCCTCCCCACAGATTCCTCTCACCTCTCCTCCCAACTCAAACTCCTAGGCTCAGGGTGGCCCAGCTGAGCTATCATACTGCTCATCATTGGTCTTGTCGATAAATGACCATCAGCCACCAAGGCTTACTTGACTTTAGCAGCTCTCCTCTCTCTCTCTCTCTCTCTCTCCAACTTCAGGGTTAGCAATCAACTTATCAATCAGTGCAGTGCCAGCACTTCATGACAACAGACTCATCTTGGTCGGGTGAGTTCCACAGTGTGACAAGGTTAGAGGATAATGCACATCCACTTGCTCGCTCACTCTACTTGCTGCCCATGTAAACAAAGAGGAGTCAACAACTCATGCAGACAGATTCCCCAGGCTTCCCATTTGCAAAAAACGTCTTGACATCCAGTCATGCATACTGTTGGTGCACAGGTGCGGCCACTGTTGGCACTGCCCCCAGCCACTGGAAAAACTGAGAAAGTGAGTCCAGTTCTTGGCCCAACATTAAATATGGGATAAAAGGTGCCCCATATTGATGTAATATGGGACATGCAATTTCTCCTTCAAAAATGGGATGTCCCTTAAAATAACGGGACTGTTGGCAAGCCTATCTGACAATCAGAGCTGTGAATGTGGTGAAGGATCTGGGGGTTGTTTTGGGCAGCAGGCTGAGTCTTGAACAGCAGGTGTCAGCAGTAAGCCAAAGCGTTTATTTTTACCATTTGTGTAATATTGCCTGGATGAATCCACATCTAGTGCCAGCAGACCTGGATAGGATAGTTCATGCCTTTGTCACCTCTAGACTGGATTACTGCAATGCTGTTTACTTAGGTTTATTTGGAAGTTTGATGTGCCAAGTGCATTCGGTCCAAAATGCTGCAGCCCAGCTGGTGGCAGCAACTTCTTGGAGGAACCACATCATGCCGGTGTTGCATGCTCTGCACTAGTTGACAATCCCACAGCATATCACCTTCATGATATGCTTGTTAACATTCAAGGCCCTACATGGTCTGGGGCCAAGCTACCTGAAAGTCCTTCTCTGTCCTACACACCTATCCACCCTCTCTGCTCCAAAGATATCGGCCTGCTTTAGGTCTCCCATTAATGCTTAGAGCAATCAGGAGACAGGGCTTTGGACTCAAGGCCCTTTGCTTTGGAATGCCTTTCCAGAGGTGGTACATTCAGCTCGAAGTGTGGTGTCTTTAAAATCCTGCTAAAAACCTTTTTATTTGCAAAGGCCTACCCAGAATAAACTTGTTTTAAATAATTAGCTTTTAGTTATAGTATAGTTATTGGTGATACAGTGTATTTATGTATTGTTTTATGCATGTTGTAAGGCACCCTGAGCCTTGTGGAATGGGCACCAAACAAACACAAGTTGCTATGCCTTGCCTTGCCTCGCCTGAAATATGTATTCATAGCAGTTATGTGAAATGTCGGTTATATTATATTATACTGCTGCTTCTTTTTTCCTGTACTTTCTAATGTTATTCTTAGTCTTGTATGGTGCCCTGAGCCTGCAGGAAAGGGTGCCTTAGAAATAAAGATATCACTAGTACAGTACTAGGCAGATAGTTGTTGAGCAACTAGCCTGTCCAATAGTTTGGAGAGAATGGGAGTGTGGAGATAGGGTGGTAATTATCAGAGGAATCAGTAGGCCACCTTTACACAGAGGATAACTGTGGCATGCTTCCAGAGTGAGGGGAAAATACAAGTGGAAAAGGAGCAGTTAAAAAAATGGGCCACTGTGGTGTAATACCAAGGGCACCCAACTTCAGTAAGCAGGGGGAGGCCATCAAACCCAGAAAGAGAATTTGGCTTGATGCAGGAAAGCTCCTGAAGAACCTCTAATGAGGTGATGCCGGAGAAGGGACCATTGCATGACATGTTGAATCAGAAAGTCGGGCTTCATCTCTCCTCCCCAAAGTACCTCTGGTCCAGGTCCCATCAGCGAGCGGAACAAAGAAGCTCTACTAAGTGACCTGGCTGCAACTGACTGGTCCCCATGCTCACTGCCCCAGACACTGATATAACCATCTCCCTCTTCCACTCAATATTTATTTCTGTCGGGTACAAGCATGCCCCATCACAAAATCCTGGGTTAAATCCACTTACCACCCCTGGATCAGCTTCGATCTCATTGACTTGTGCAAGATCTGTGACCAGGCCTGGGTGAGATATAAATTATCCTGCTCCCTGTCTGACCTCCTCTCCTCTCCTACAGGTAGCTTAGGAACTCTTGCACTAAGGCCATTCATACCACCAAGTCCCTTTACTTCAAGGCCAACCTCCAGAATAATTCCCTAGCCAAATTCTGGAAAGTGATTTCCTCCCTTTGTGACCTCCCAGCCCAGTCCACTAATAGTAGTAGTAGTAGTAGTAGCAGTAGTAGTAGTGTCTGTTTAAAGCACCCCACCCGGAAGCTCAAGGCACCAGTACAATAAAAACAGAGACAGCAACACTTAATAAACAGTATCTAAAATAAAAATATAAAAATATACATAAATAACAGCTCCTCATAGCAACAAAATCACAAAAAGCAACTAATTTGCACAGTTGCATATCTTAGATATTCACATTTTAATGCCAGAAGGACTTCCCAGTCCTCACTGTTAATGGTTCACCAGTGCCTGACCCTCCCCCTGTTGCTGCTCATATCAAAGAGTTTTTACCACTTCGGCTCTTCCCTCCTTTACATCTCCTGACTCCTCTCCCCCCTTCTTCTCCTTACCCCGCCCTCGGGCTTTGATCCCCCCTCACTCCCCAGGAGACCCTACTCGTCCATGCCTCACTTAACCCTTCCAAATCTAGCCTGGATGGCTTGGACCCTTAACTTCTCCATCTGTCAACTCCTGCTATCTCCTCCCCTCCTTACTCACCTCCTAAATCTGTCCTTCACCCTTTGCACTGTACCTCAGTTTTGGAAGATTGCCATGGTTCTCCCTCTCCACAAAGGGGGTAGTCCCCCCACTAATGGCAACTTCCACCCTATCTTCCTCTTCCCTTCTTTGCAAAGCTGCAGGAGAAACTAGTCTACTCACATCTTGCATACCTCCTCCACTCCTCCAACTTTCTTGGGGGATCAAATGTGGGGTTAGAGGGTCATGAATGGGGTACAGCAGGGGTCAATCTTAGGACTTATCCTATTTAATATTTCATTACTGACTGTGGGGAAGTTATCTTGGGTAAGATGTGTCTCTTTGCAGAAGATACAAAGCTCTGTAGTGGGTGGACAGTATGGAAGGGTTGAGTGAGCTTCAGAGAGATCTAAAGAGGCTTAGGAGGTGGTCAAAGGTCTGGCAGTTGACAGTCAATGTCAAGAAGTGCACAGTGATGTAAGGGAGTAAGAACCCTCACACAAAGTATTGGACAGGAGTGGTCATGCTGGCCACTTCAGCAGAGGAAAGTCACATTGTAGTCCTCATCACTCACTCAAGTAAACCAGCCAGTGTTTAAAGGCCTGTAGCATGGCATCTAGGATGATGGGGTCTGTAGGGAGGGGCTTTGACAGTAGAAGGGAGAGGAAATACTGCCTCTTTTCAGATTATTGTTGAGGTCTCACCTGGAGTACTGGCCCAGTTTTAGAGTTCTCACCTTAGAAAGGATACTGATAAACTGGAGTTAATACAGTGAATGGTCACAAAAATTATTCAGGGCCAACAGGACAGATCTTATGTGGAGTGGATGAAAAGCCCTGAAGATGTTCTCATTGGAGACAAGCAGAGAGAGGGAGGACATGATAAAGACTTGAAAAGTTCCTAATTGGTATAAGTAGGGTAAATATTGAGGACCTGTTTGTTACAAATACAGATGGAGTCCTGAGGGAGCATGACTGGAGATTGGTTTGAGTAGCTAAGAAATTCACATATGAAGGCCCTTTGGAATTTGTTGCCACAATATATGAGAACCCTCTTTACAAGGTCTGCTGGGCTGTACAACCTAAAAAAACACAATATTACTCTTTTTAATATCCCAAGGCATTTTACTCATTTTTGGCCAAATGACTTTTGGCTGACTTGAACCTGCACTTTGGAAACAGTTGCAAGTTATCCTTAAACAGTGTTCCCTAATCAGCCTCAGTTTATTCAAGGTTCTTCTTCGATCGCCACTGTACAGACAAATGTGAATGTTATTAATATATTCTAAATTGTACTAAGATGGCACTTGTCCTAGTTCTTCGAATGTTCTAACCCCTTTTCATTGCTGTTTAATTTGCTTTTAACTGATTGTACTGGAACCAAATCTTCATGTTATCATTTTTTTCATTTGTTGTATCTGTTACTCTTGAGTCCTGTAATATGTTATCGTTTTTTTGGTCTATTGTATTGTTGGCTGTCCTAACCAGGATCTCCTTTCAAATGAACATTGCTTAAAGGAGCTTTTTTTCTTGGTAAAACAAATAAAATCAAAAATACAAATACAGAAACTCAAGAAGGATGTGAAAGCGTTTTGTCACTGAAAGGGTGTTGGTGCCTTTTAACAGATTACCAGCAGAGGTTGTGGGGGCAGGGACCTTTAACTGGTTAAAACATGGATGGGGCATGGCCAAGAGACTAATAATTATGGATGGGAGAACCTCAAAATGCTCTGAGGTTTGGGGCATGGCCTGGAACCGACGGTAATGGCAGCCTAAAAAGTTAGCTCCGTCCAAACCTGGTGAACGATCGTTTTCGATCCACCAACATGCCAGATTGATTCCATTCCAAAGCAACTGGAAAATTCCTCCTTACCTCTGCCGTGCAGATACTGACAAATCTTGAATGTAGGAGGTGCAGTAGGTCAGCAATATCTTACAAACCTATCCTAGGAGCTTCGTAATCCAGATAGGCCGCAACAGCCTGAGCGAGTACCGGGTCTGGACACCCGCATCCTTCTTGAATATTTGGCACCGATGTTACGGAATAGATGTAACTGCAAACTCGGCAGAGCACCGGTGAGCCGAGGAGGACACACAGCAGCCCCTTCTCTCTCGCTGCCCACATTACATGCTGCAAAGCAGGATGGACACACGAGAAGCTACCGCACAGGAGGCCAGTGGGCAACAGGCCTCCATAACTCCAGATCAAACACACTTGGGAGATGCACTAAATAATATTACAAAAATGCTTGAGGCCCTCTTGGTGAGAGTGGATATCATAGGAACATCTCCAGCAGGCAATGTATCGGATGTCCGATGGCTTGAGGACAAACAAAATGTGATTGAGCAGAAGACAGAAGAGCTCGAAAAGCAAAATTCAGCTGTACTAAATCGCTTGAGGGATCATGAAGCCAGACTTGCCCGGCTATGGTATTGGGCAGAAGATCAGGAAAATAGGGGGCGTAGGAACAACGTTAGGATCCTAGGGGTCCCTGAAGGAACAGAAGGGCCTAATATGGAGCGGTTCCTAAACAAATGGATACCTCAGCTCCTGGGAGATAGATGGCGGGATCCGATTAGCGTGGAGAGGGCACATAGAGTCCCAGGCAGAACAGACTCTAATGCTCCAAGAACTTTAATTGCATATATTTTTAGATGTTCGATCAAAGAGAGCTACTCAGGGTCACCAGAGACTTAGGGGAGATTGTGTGGCAGTGCGCTACTATATCCTTTTACAGAGACTTTTCACAAGAAGTGGCAGCCAAGAGGCGAGAATATTTTCCCATCAAAAAATATCTACAAGCTAACGCCTTCCAATACAGGTTTAAAAAACTCACAGCGCTTCATATGTATAGGGACCGGAAAGCCTTTTTGGCAGAGTCTCTGAAGGAAGCAGAAGCGTGGCTTAATCAGCACTGGCCAGGTCTTATGCCTAGAACCACAACTCCCAGATGCCTCTGGGCTCCAGGGGACCAGGTAAAGAGAGGAACAGTGAGCAAGGAGAAATGAGTACCAGGGGAAGAAAAATGCAACTGGACTGGTACAGACCGAACAAAGTCCCCCAGTCTCGCCCTTCTGGAACTGCCGAGAGCTACAGGGAACTGCACAGGGCAACAGACAGCTCCTAACCCTCAAAATGCAAACCGCCCTTTGCTAACAGTTACAACCTGCTGATAAGCTGGAGAGGCATTTACACCCTGTGAATTCCCGAAGCCATCAACATTCTAGAAGCCCAACCCAGCCCAATGCCAACAGCCTATCTGCTTCCCCTCCTGCCAAACTCTCTCAAGCAGCAGCAACACAAGCGGCCAGGCAGGATGGATCAGATTCAGATTCCAAAGAGCCGATGGAGTCTATCACATCACTGGCTGGGCAACTACAGTAGATGAAGATGAAGCAGAAAGAGCAGCGGCATCCGGGCTGCTAAGGCCTGGGAATAAAACCTTTGCAGAGGCACTGGGTACTTCTTCTGGACTGAGTGGAGCTAATAAACACTTCGCAGGAAGACAAGTGACCCCTGGAGCTGAAAGCTGACTTTTAGAACGTTAAAATACTGGATAAGCTCTCTCTTTTTCTCACTACAGTTACTCTCTCAAGTCAATGGCTTCTTATAATGTTTGAGGGGAGGAAGGCTTAACTTGGGTAGCATAAGAAGTTCTGTAAACTTCCACTGTAGCACCCCCCCCCCGAGAGGCCCTGAAGCTCTGAAGTATTCACAAGGCCCGCCAAGCTACGGATTGGAGTGTCACTATTAGAGTGGAACCCTCCGCTCATTTTAGAGGCCTCCGATAAGAGTGAGATAATTACTCAAGGCCCCTCACTATGGAGGAATGTGCAAGGGCTCAAACCCTCGACCATCCATCTAAACATGGATCTACTCAGACACCAGTCACCCTGCCCCCGTTAAAGCCTACACGCCAAAAATCTAAATCTGGTATGTGGTGAAAGAGCCCCCAAATCCACCTTTCCAGTTGCTTATATATTTTTCTTGATCAGGGGGTGGTCGACCAACGGTGGGCCACTAGTGGAACCCACTGACCTGCAGATCTGGTCACATAGAGACCTTACAGGCCAGGTGGGGACGGATCACCTTTCATTGGTTGTGACCCATCCACAAATACTTGGTGCTAGAAACAGTGTGGCTTACAGTTTAAATAGCTCCATCACATGATCACTTTTTTTTTTTTTCAATTGTTTAACCAGGAGTAGCACACTAAGCTGAAAGCTTGTTTACAGGTGCGACCTGGGAGCACAGGGAAGTAAAGTGAATTGCTCAGGGTCACACAGTATGCAAGTGAGGGCTGTGGGATTCAAACCTAGGTCTCCAGATTTGCAGCTCAGAGCCTTAAACCACTGCGCCATACTGCCTCGCTATACTGCACTTCTGCTCCATTAGTTAACACATACCAAATTTGGGTAAACTTTCTATTTTTATCAATAAAGAGTTGTGCATCTTTTTGACAGTAGCAAAGTTACTTTAGGTTAACGAGTGTTATCTGTTTTTTCTTATACATACAGTCTGTTCTTACTTACGTGGCTGATGCTGCAGCAGTCCCGTGATCTCCATATATCTCCACACACCTGCTTGCGATAACAGTTGGCGGCGTAGAAAGCCTATTATCGAACTTTTACGAGGTGACTTATCTATCTTTTCCTGCTTTCCACTTCCTTCTGGTGTTGGTGGGTGAGTACTATTCTGGTTTGTGCCTCTCACTTTCCCTTTAGGTTGGCAGATAAGTATAATGGCTGGCAGCTCATTGGCTACCCAGGGCTGGAAATGTGTCTCCTGGAATGTAAAAAGGCTTAATCACCCGGCTAAGCATACAAAGGTACTTCAGTTCTTAAAGTCTATGGGAGCAGACATAGCTCTACTCCAGGAGGGGCATCTAATGAGCAGAACAGTCCAGTGGTTGCAGAAGCTCTGGGTGGGCTCATTAGCGGCCAGCTGTGCAACTTCCAAGTCTAAGGGGGTCGTTATTTTGCTCCGCAAGGCTCTACCATGGGTTATAGAAGATAAACATACCGACTCCCAGGGATGGTGGGTGGTGATCAGACTCTCTTACCCAGGAGGCAGAGCAGTGATAGCAAACGTCTATGGCCATAATACTGACTCAGGAAACCTCTATCCAGATGTCTGCCATGCCCTTACCAAATTAACCGAGGGTTTCTCAGATACACCAATTTTGATGGGTGGGGATCACAACTTAGTGCAAGATGTCTTCCTGGACAAATCCCTCCCAACACCACAAACTCACCCTAAGACCCTGCCGGGAATGACTGAGATGATGGAGGAATGGGGAATGTCTGACCCAAGGAGAAGAAATAATCCCAAAGGGAGGGATTATTCCTTTTACTCTGCAGTCCATGGTACTCGTAGTAGACTGGACTTCTGGCTAGTCAACTATGTGGCCTCACCTGGGATTCTAGATACCTCAATTGACAGCATTATAATTTCTGACCATGCCCCTGTGTCCATTACCTTTCTCCCACCTGGTCAAGGTGTGCCAACCACCAGATGGAGATGTAATCCATTATTGATCCAAGACAAAACTTTTCAATCCTTCCTATCGGCAGAGACCTGTGCTTACTTCTCCCTTAACACGTCGGATGAAGTCTCACCCTCCACTGTTTGGGAGGCATTCAAAGCTGTCATCCAGGGGAGAACTATATCATACACAGCCGCCAAAAATAAGGCCCAGGCGGCAACAGTGTTTCGCTTGCAGGAAGAACTCATGAGCTTGGAGAAACAGTTCAAGCTTACCACCCAATGCCCACTAAAATCCCCCCTATTACCCAAGATCACAGGCCTGAAATATCAGATCAACTCATTGCTACATAAAAAGGGAGAATGGCAGCTGCTCCGGGCTAAACATAAATCATGGGAGGGAAGGGATAAAAGGGGAAAATTATTAGCTTACCAGTTATGTAATCAACAGGCCGCATCCAGAATATTAGCATTAAGGAATAAGGAGGGTAAGATAGCATCCACACCCCAAGACATTAATGACAACATGCGAGCGTATTACCAGGAGCTCTACCAATCTCAATCCAAGCTGACATCAGAGGAGCTATCTGCACATATGTCAGACTTTTGTAAAGAGATCACCCTTCCAAGACTCTCACAAGTGGAATGTAGTGCCCTAGATGCCCCCATTTCCTCGGAGGAGCTGCATTCAGCCCTTTTCCAAATGGCGAAGGGTACGTCCCCAGGACCACATGGTATGATGGTGGAGCTTTACCAACTTCTTGAAAAAGACATTTCCGCACCTTTTTTATGGGTTCTCTCAAAAGCCCAAACAGCAGTCTTACTCCCTCCCACAATGCAGGAAGCCCTTGTGACATTGATTCCCAAGAAATCCACGGATGCCTTAGACTGCGCAAACTTCTGGACCATTTCATTGTTGTCAGTAGACACCAAAATCCTGACTAAAGTACTGGCTAATAGAATGTATCAAGTACTCCACAGGATACTACACCCCATGCAATCTGGCTTCACCAAGGGCAAGTCTGGAGCAGACCATCTCCGATTAGTCCTTAATCTGAAATGGATAGCGTTCCACTCCAAGATGCCAATGGCTGCATTAGCAATCAATTTTTTGAAAGCTTTTGGTTCCTTGGAATGGAACTATCTTCACAAGGCCCTCGCCCTATACGGATTTGGTACCCACTTCTGTACATGGATCTCTACCCTATATCATTTACCCACAGCCAAGATTGTCACCAATCGTGACACCTCTTCCCCATTTCCCCTGCAATGGGGGACCAGACAGCGGTGTCCTCTCTCCCCTCTACTATTTCTCATAGCCCTCGACTCTCTGATCTGAAAACTTACTGATACCCACAATATTTCCGGTATCCCTGTTACATGAAAAACTTTCCTAGTCAACACGTATGTAGAAAACATGCTGCTCACAATGTCCAACCCTGAAATGTCTCTCCCCCCCAGTTTTAAACATGCTGCAACACTTTGCCCATATCTCTGGATTAGTAATAAACCAAAAAAAGACAATTCTCCCTCCGCTGAATACCAAATACGGCAGAAACTGCCTAAAGGGCATTGATATCTCCTGGGCTCCTCAAGGGTTCTCCTACCTGGGGATCTATATATCTGCAGTATGGAGTGACCTTGAAAAAGCAAATTTTTCTCCACTTATGACAATGCTGACAGCTGAGGTCTAACGCTGGTTGAAGCTTCAGCTGTCCTTAAAGGGCAAAGTTGAAGCTATTCGTATGTTTATCCTACCAAGAGTCTCATACTTGCTGAACAACCTCCCAATCACTCTCTCCAGTAAGTTGTTCCGCTCCCTAGATAAACTTCTCTCCTCTTTTCTCTGGGAGGGTAAAGCAGCACTCTGGGGATGAGAGAAACTATGGGCTCATTGGTCCGGGGGGTTAGGCTTACCCTGGTTCCTAGGGTACTACCTAGCCTTCCGAATGGCCCAAGACACCACTTGGTTTGTCTCCCCAACCCCCCACCCACCTCAAAGGGTCAATCTTGAAGCCACACTGGTAGAGGACAACTCCCTGTTTGCCCTACTGGAAAGCAAGAAAAACCTGGGACACCAGCTGACTCCAATAATGACAGAAACCTGCGCTACGTGGCATCAAACGATGGCCATTACTAGTATACCAGTGGTGGCTAGATCCCCCCCCCCAATTCAGTATGCTCCCCTTTGGCACAAGAAACTTATTACAGCAGATCACAAAACACTATACTGGCCAAGTTGGGATAGGAAAGGGATCCACAGAGTGGGTGATCTCCTCCTTCCACATAGTAAAACCCATATGTCATTTGAACAATTACAAAATAGCTTTGATTTACCCAACAGGACTTCTGTCATTATCTGAGATAAGGAGTGCACTCCAAGATCTGCTACTCAAACCCACAGCCGAGTTAACATGGGAGTGCCTAAACTCCCTCCCCAAGTCGAAGCAGGGCCATGGCTTGGTGGGCACCTTCTACAAGGTATTAAGAGATGCTCAACCGAACACTACCTCTAACTGTCAGAGGACATGGGAAAATGAGCTCCAGAGCCCAGTCTCTCAGCAGAAATGGATTGCTTGTCTAAAGGCAGCGCGCACAATGTATGAAGATGCCAGGAGCCAACTAATACAGTTAAAAATCCTCCTCAGATGGTACAGGACACCCACCTTCCTGTTCAAAATAAAAGTGCTGAAACATGATAAATGCAGGAGATGTCAGTCATCCCCAGCACATTTACTTCACATCCTGTGGGCATGCCTGGTACTTCTGGCTTTCTGGTCCACAGCCCTAAAGGACTGCCCCAGAATCTTAGGTAAGCCCATACTCTTATCTCAAGATTCTCTGGTATTGGGGGATGATTCCTCCCTACAACCCCTATCGAGACCGCTCATAGCATGGACTATGACTGCGATTATGGAGGTGAAAAGAGCCATCCTGATGAAATGGAGACAGTCTACCGCCCCCTTGGCCCATACCTGGAGAGCAGCCATGGCCAGACTGGCAATTTTTGAGAGGCGCACAGCAGTAGGGAAGGGGCACCTCCCAAGATACCACATGAAATGGGATGCATATTTGCATTCCCACATATGCATGGTTCCTCCTACCCCTCCAGCCAATCCACCATTAGGCTAATGTTTTCCCCTCCCTCCCTTTTTTTAGGTACCACCCAAGCCAGCTTGAAGTATGCTGGGGCTTTTACCCCATGCTCAGATATTCATGAAACTTTTCTTTTCTCTCTGCTTCCAACCTTCACTTACGGGACTGCTGCTAGCACCTAAGTTTGTGAAGTTAACATAAGACATAGCAAACCACTCCATGAATTAATGCCTACTTTTAGTTAAGAATTGTTATATGTTTATTAACCATATGCATAGGTTTGCTAATAGAAATGAAATAACTACTTATGCCTAGTTAGATAAAACTATTGCTGGTTCTCTATTTTGTGAAGAGTGAAACTGCTTTTTGACCAACCTGATAAAAGAGATATATTGATGATCAGATGTATATGTAGTCCTTAAATCGATGTGATCTATGTCAAAGAGATGTGATGTTTAAAAAAATAAGAAAATTCAATAAAATCTTTTATGATAAAAAAAATGTTCTGAGGTTCTAAAAGATCCTAATAAGCATAAAAATATTCGGATGCTTATCCGAACATTATCCAAACCTTTTATAACCTTTATTATTTTATGGTGACTGTATGTGAAAAAATCATTTTAAACAGCTTTTAATCAACATATCTATAGAAATAAGTAATTAAACCACTGTTTACTAGTACTAAAATGCATGAGTAGTGAAATGACATGAGGAGTGAATAATGTGACTGTGGATATGCCTACTGGAGGATGACGATGATGTTTTCAAAAAGCAGTCATGTCCCAGATCTCTATTTTTTTAAAACCAGTCTCCTGAGTCTGACTTTTTGTAGATGGGGACAATGTTTTTGTAATGTATGTCACTAATTAGGTTCAGCAACAGTTCTTGGTATGGAACACAACAGGTATGGCATCCTGCAGAACGTGAACACTAACAGAAGCATTGTACTTAATCAAGGTGAGTGACGTAAGATGATAGCTGGATGTCCTGATTCATGATAAAACTGAAGATTAAAAAAGAAAAAAAAAAAACAGGGTTGCACCAAAAAAAAGTTGAAGTGGTGTGATTCGTGATAACCATGAAAGTGATTCGTCGAGACGTGATGTGAGTTGTGTTGGCACTGGCAGTACTTCTCAGAGCATCAGAAACTGGATGGAACTGAGCTTCCACAAATAGTTGCCATTGAAAAAAAATTGAAATACCTACGGCTGTACTTCCCTGAACTGTCTGACTGAGAAACAAACATGCCATAAACAATATTCACTGTGAGATTATATTGCTGTATTAAGTACTGTATTAAGTACAGCCGGTTTGTGAGAACAAAAATTCAAGTCCATCTGCTAGGCATCATGCAGAACATGAAAACTAACAGAAGCATCGCACTGGACCAAGGCTCATGAGTGATGTGACATGATAACTGGGTGTCCTGATTCGTGATGAAACTGAAGATTAAAAAAAAAAACAGGGTTGCACCAAAAAAAGTTTTTTCTTCTGTAATCACGAAGTAAGGAACAGGTACTGTGGGTGTTTTTTTCTAGGATTTCTATGTCAGTACAATCAAAGGTAATCTTTGTTATGCAGCCTTTAGATACTTTCTTAGTAATGTCTCTTTTATTAGAACAGAACAAAACATAGTATGTGTATAAAGAATGGATAGTTTATTTGTAACGTCCCAAATGGGACAACAAACACTCAAGAGTTGTAATGATGCATATTTTCTCTTTCTGAAGAAGACAAAATTTAAGTGTTTTGTATCTCAGAACCAAGGATACTGTCCCTACTGAAAGGGTTTGCTACTGCTGTGGTATTGTACTGAAACAAGCTCCCAGAAATAGTTGGCAAATGTGAAAACCGTGACCATGCTAATCGTGAATGTGATTCGTTGTGAGGATGAGGAAATGTGTAACAGTGGCAGCGCTTCTCAGAGCTTCAGATGCTGAATGGAACTGAGCTTCTTTGTAATTGTGATGACCATGAACATGAACGTGATTTGTCGTGGGGATGAGGAGTCATGTTACAGTGGCAGGGCTTCCCGGAGCTTCAGATACTGGATGGAACTGAGTTTCTTTGTGATTATGATGACCATGAACATGAACATGATTTGTTGTGAGGATGAGGAATTGTGTAACAGTGAGAGCACTTCCCGGAGTTAAAACACTGGATGGAACTGAGCTTCTTCATGACCATGATGACTGTGATCATGAATGAGATTCGCCGTGAGGATGAGGAATCATGTAACAGTGTCAGCGCTTCCCGGAGCTTCAGATACTGGATGGAACAGAACTTCCAGAAATAGTTGCCAAATGTGAAATGTGTGACCTTGATGACCATGAACGTGATTTTATTTATTTTTTTATTTATTCCATGTGATGTGATGGAATGCCCTGCCCGCTGAGCCAAAGCTTATACCCCACTGAGCAAGCACAGTGAGGAAGAAGACAGATGACTGACTTTGGGGGGGAGGGCATACAAAGAGTATGCAAGAAGTGGCACTGGTGCACTGACGACTATCTGGCAGATTTTATTACACACACACACACACACACACACAATTATTTCACACACCACCTATGCTAAGGGCGATGCTGCAGGCACTGCTGCTACCAATAGAGGATCAGGGACCCTGCTTGGCCTAACTCTCTCTGACACAGTACTTTCCCTTCAAGGATTTTATTTTTTTATTTATTCCATGTGATTTGACAGAATGCCCAGCCCACTTAGCCAAAGCTTATATCCCACCAAGTGAGTACAGGAAGGAAGATGACAGATCACTGGCTTCTGGGCACACAGACAGTATGCAAGAAGTAGCACTGGTGCATTGATGACTGGCTGACAGATTTTATTTCACATAAAGAATTTATTTCACACACCACCTACACTAAGGGTGATGCTGCAGGCACTGCTGCTAGTATACCCTCAGAGATTCTGGGGGACCCTGCCTAGCCTAACCCTTTCTGACACAGTGCTTTTTCCCTTCAAGGAATTTTTTTTTATTTAGTATTCCATGTGCTGTGACAGAATGCTCTGCCCACTGAGTCAAAGCTTATAGCCCCACTGAGTGAACACAGGGAGGAAGATGACAGATAACTGTCTTCTTGGGGGGGGTCACACAGACAGTATGCGTGAAGTGACACTGGTGCATTGACGACTATCTGACAGATTTTTTTTTTATTTCTCATACACACACACAGAATTATTTCACACACCACCTACACTAAGGGTGATCCTGCAGGCATTGCTGTTACCAATAGAGAATCAGGGACCCTGCCTGGGCTAACCCTTTCCGACACAGTCCTTTCCAATCAATGAATTTATTTTGTTACTTATTCCACGTGATGTGACGAAAAGCCCTGCCCACTGAGCCAAAGCTTATATCACACTGACAGAGCATGGGAAGGAAGCTAACAGATGACTGACTTCTTGGGGACACAGACAGTGTTCAACAAGTGGCACTGGTGCACTGATGACTATCTGGCAGATTTTATTTCTCACGCACTCACATACACACAGAATTATTTCACACACCACCTACGCTACGGGCGATCCTGCAAGCACTGCTGCTACCAACAGAGAATCAGGGAACCTGCCTGGCCTAACACTCTCTGACACAGTGCCTTCCCTTCAAGGATTTTATTTTTTTATTTATTCCACGTGATGTGATGGAATGCCCTGTCCACTGAGGCAAAGCTTGCACCCCACTGAGTGAGCAGAGCAAGGAAGATGGCAGATCACTGGCTTCTTGGTGGGGGGGGGCACACAGACAATATGCAAGACGTGGCACTGGTGACTGGCTGGCAGATTTTATTTCACACTCACAAAATTTATTTCACACACCACCTAGGGTACATGATGATGCTGCAGGCACTGCTGCTACCAACCGAGAATTCATGACCCTGCCTGGCCTAACCCTCTCTAACAGAGTACTTTCCCTTCAAGGATTTTATTTATTTATTCCACATGATGTGACAGAATGCCCTGACCACTGAACCAAAGTGTACACTCCACAGAACAAGCACAGGAAGGAAGATGGCAGATCACTGGCTTCTTGATGGTGGGGAGTCACACAGACAGTACGCAGTCAGGAACCCTGCCTGGCCTAACCCTGTCTGATATGGTACTTTTCCTTCAGGGATTTTATTATTTATTCCATGTGATGTGATGGAATGCCCACTGAGCCAAAGATGGTATAATAAAAATAAAATAATAATAAATCCCCACTGAAGTGACTGAATAGTGAGCACAGGTAGGAGAATTGAGAGAGAGCCGACTTGTTGTTGGGGAGCAATTGGGCAAACAGCAAGAAGACTAACTGGGAGTGGTGTGGTACGAGTGGTACAGTTCACCCCCTCTGCTGCTCCAGAAAAGAACCTAGCAGTCTGACTCTGGCACATCAGTCTTTTCTCTTCTTGTCTTTCTTGACTCACTCACTTGCCCCCAGTCTCCAAGTTCCTACTCTACTCTCCTCTCCTCCTCAAGTCTTCTCTCCCAACTCCCAAATCCCTGACTTCCAAACCCACTCCTGACCCAGTCCTCAGCTTCGACTCATCCCCCCCGATCCCAAGTCCCTGACTCCCCACCCCCAAGTTTTCTTTTAGTTCATTTTTTTAAATAAATATAAAACAATTAAATTCTTTACCTTTTTTTCTGAGTCCACGAGTTGATTTCTTTCTTGCCCAACAGGCAAACGCAAGCAGCACACACAAGCACAGAATCACGGAGCAGCCTGTAGAAGCTGCTGCTCCTTCTCCATCCTGTATTTCTCTGAGTAGCTCCTAAGGTGGACCCCATACGTCGAATGAGAAGAACACCCCTCCCCCCTCAGCTAGTGGTCAAACAGGAATTCAAGCATGTTTGCCGTTCATTTGCATCACCAGGTAAGAAAAAAGGTTTGTCTCCCCATGCGATGCACAGGGGTAATGCCAAACTTCACCCAACAACTAACACACCAAAATCTGGCCAATGGAAAATCATGTACACAATGCTCACAGCCTGGGAAATAAGATCCCAGACCTGCAGGCAATAATGTCAGAGGCTAAACTGGACATAGTAGCAATTAGTGAGACGTGGTTTACCAGTAACCACACTTGGGAGACTTCAGTACCTGGCTATGTATTGTTCAGAAGAGACCGAGGCAAAAAGGGGGAGGAGGGCCTGTATGTTAATGAAAATATCAAAGCTACAGAAATTCAGAATACACATAAGGAGCCAGAAGAACTGTGGGTCACCCTGGAAACAGGAAATGGGACAGCCATAAGAACTGGGGTTGTCTACAGGCCCCAGACCAGGGGGAGGACATAGACACATTACTGTTAGAAGATATACAAAACATGACAGCTAAAGGGGATGTTCTGATAATGGGAGACTTCAACATGCCGGATACAGATTGGTCAATACCAGCAGGAACATCTGCCAGAACTAGACACATAGTGGATTCCCTGCAGGGGGAGGGCCTCAAACAACTGGTACAGCAACCCACAAGAGACAGGGCTATCCTAGATCTAGTACTGACTAACAAAGAAGGGATCACAGATCTCCAGGTAGAAGGTCACCTGGGGCCAGTGACCATCACATGGTATGGTTCAATTTGGCTACTACATCTAAATCATCCAATTCCAAGGCAAAATATGGGACTTCAGAGGAGCTGACTTTGATAAGATGTCCAACAGAGTTAAGCTAGCCCTGGCAAAAAGAAACACAGGTGAGGGGGTACAGGCAAAGTGCAAGGCATTAAGGATGCAATACTTGAAGCAACATCCCATTGTGTTAGACAGAAAAGGAAGTGCAAAAGAAGAAAGAAACCACTTTGGTTCTCAAATACAGTAGCAGAAAAGGTCAGAGCCAAAAGGCTGGCCTTCAGGAAATATAAGGGAACACAGCGGATGAAGATAGGAGGCATACCAAACTGCCCTAAGGGAAGCAGGTAAGGCAGTAAGGCAGGCAAAGTCCCAAACTGAGGAAACACTAGCATGAACAGTAAAAGAAGGTGACAAGACTTTTATAGATACATTAGTGAAAGGAGAAAGTCCAGAGGGTATTGCTAAGCTTAATGGAGAAAAGGGAGCATGTGAGGAGGAGGACCTGTAAAGGCATCTATCCTAAATAGATACTTTTGCTCAGTATTTACTGAAGAGAAAGTAGGGCAGGGCCCACAGCTCAGCATCATGGACACGGGAGGGAGGGAGGTGAGCACTACTCCCTTCACAAAAGAAAGGGTCCTACAAGAGCTTGCTAAGCTCAGGGTGGATAAGCAATGGGACCTGATGGCATACATCCCAGGGTACTTAAGGAGCTAAAGGAGGAACTAGCAGAGCCATTAGCAGAATTGTTTAGTGAGTCTCTGAGCACAGGAGAGGTCCCAGAAGACTGGAGAAGGGTTTATGTGATCCCGCCTCCACAAGAGTGGTAGCAGGGAGGAGGCGGGAACTACAGACCGTCAGTCTTACCTCAGTAGTGGGCAAGATTATGGAGGCACCTTAAGGAAAGGATAGTGCAACACCTGGAATCCATAGGGGCACAGGATCCAAGACAGCATGGGTTTACAAAGGAAGGTTCTGTCAAACTAATCTCATAGATTTCTTTGACTGGGTAACCAGAGTGGTGGACCAAGGGGAGCAGTTGATGTCGCCACCTTGACTTCAGCAAAGCTTTTGACACTGTTCCACATAGAAGATTGATAAATAAGCTGGGTAGGCTCGGTGGTCAGAAGTTGGTCAACTGGGTGGCAAACTGGTTGACGGGCAGAAAACAGAGAGTGGTGGTAAATAGTATCAGTCAGAAGAGATGCAAGTCATGCAAGTGTCTCAGGATCAGTCCTGGGGCCAGTCCTCTTCAACATCTTCATTAGTGACCTTGCAGATGGACTAGAGGGTAAGGCTTGTCTGTTTGCAGATGACACCAAGATCTGCAACAGAGTAGATGATCCAGATGGGGTGGGCAGAATGAGAAGAGATCTGGATAAACTAGCAGAATGGTCAGAAGAGTGGCAATTGGGATTTAATGCAAAGAAGTGCAAAATCATGCACATAGGGAAGAGAAACCCTGAAGCCACCTATAGGCTGGGAGGGGAGTTGCTAGCAGTCACAAAGGAAGAAAGAGACTTGGGCATCATCATCACTGATGACCTAAAATCATCCAAGCAGACCTCTAAAGCAGTAGGTAAGGCTAGGGGGTGTTAGGGTGTATTAGTAGGGGTATCACAAGTCGTAAGAGGGAGGTAATAATCCTCTGTACAAGACACTGGTTAGGCCCCATCTGGAGTACTGCGGCAGTATTGGAGGCCACACCTTCACAAGGACATTAACCAAACTGAGGCAGTCCAGAGAAGGGCAACCAAAATGGTGCAGGGACTGCATCAGAAGACATATGAGGACAGATTAACGGAGCTCAATATGTATACCCTTGAGCAAAGGAGGAGAGAGGTGATATGATCGAGGCATTCAAACACCTTAAGGGCATAAACAAGGTGAAAGAGTCTAACATGTTTAAATATAAGAAAATAGCAGGACAAGAGGACACAGCATGAGATTGAGGGAGGCTGATTAAGGGAATGAGAAATTCTTTTCACAGAAAGGGTGGTGGATGCATGGAATGGCTTACCACAAGAAGTGGTGGCTATGAATACAGTGCGGGGCTTCAAACAGGCATGGGATAGGCATAAGGGAGCAATACAAATGACTATGAATAGATAGGCCACTGACAGAGCAAAGGCCGATGGCACATTTATAAGGTAGAAAAAGAAATGGGCAGACTGGATGGGCCTTGTGGTCCTTATCTGCCGTCAACTTCTATGTTTCTATGATTAGCTAGAGCAAACCCAATCAGGTGCCACTTTAGTAAGATGGACAACTTGGTCATCCAACTGAGGAATCAGAGTCTTGTCTCTGGTCCCTGCAGTCGGTTCCTCCTGCTGTAGGGCATCTTGTGCTGCATTTCCCACGATACTACGGCTGTCCAAACTGATCCAAACAGCCGAAAATGTTAGAAGACATTAGTTTATGAAAACTTTGGCATGTTTGGGTTGGTTCGTATTTTTGACAAACTGGTTCGCCCATCCATACTCATAATCCAACTTATGGGAACCAGAAAAGAAGAGAAAGTGGGAGGGGGTGGGGTAAAAATACACCATGGCACTCGACAGAGGGATATCTCTGACAACACTAGCTCTGGATCTGATACATTCAAGCCTCAGCTCCTGAAACTAGCGGCACCCTACATAGCCTCCCCTCTGGCAAAAATGTTCACGTTGTCCCTCTCCACTACTCAAGTTCCCAACCTCTGGAAGATCACTCGTAATATGCCTGTTTTCAAAAAAGGTGATCCCAAGGAGATTACAAACTACAGACCTATAGTTATTGTGTCAGTCCTTAGTAAAATCTTAGAAAAAAATTGTTGCAAATCAAACCATCGACTACCTAACAAAGCCCAGCCTGCTCTCTGACACTCAGCATGTCTTCTGGAAAGGTCACAGTACCTCCACAGCTCTCCTCAAATTCACTTCTGATGTGCTTGCCAACATGGATGCTGGTCTACTGACAGGGGCAGTATTTATAGACCTTACCAAGGCCTTTGATCTTATTGATCACCCCCTGCTCCTCTCCACTCTTCACAATCTGTGCTTCCACCCCCCCCCCCAGCTGTTGCCTGGTATGGAAGCTATCTATCAAACAGAACTCAGATTGTGAGATTCAACTCCTCCTTATCTGAGTGTGCTATTATAAATATTGGTGTCCCTCAGGGTTCCATTCTAGGACCCCTTCTTTTCTCACTCTTTATCAGTAATATAGCTGAGGTCTTTCATTCGTGCTCATCTATACTCTATGCAGACAATCTTGTACTCTATTCAAGCTCTGACAATGTCGCCAGCATTAATGCATCCCTCTCCTCAGATTTCAAGAATGTCCAATGTTGGCTGTCTGCCCATAAGCTTGTACTCAATGCTAAGAAAACCCAAACCATGTTACTTGGATCTGCCCCTAAACTTAGGACATGTCAAACTTCCCAGCTTGTGAAAGACCTCTCTGGTGCACAAATAGAGTGTGTAACATCATTTAAGTACCTGGCAGTTCTCCTGGACCAGTGCCTGGATTTCAACCAACACATACAATCCACTTGCAAAGCAGTTAATGCCAAACTGGGGATCGCTTGCAAGACCAGCTTCATGCTAACTCCTTCTGCAAAACTTGCTATTTTCAGAGGCATATTACGCTCTGCCCTCACTTATGGTGTGCCCACCTTTGCTGCTGCACACAAATCTACCCTTCATAAATGGGATGTCATGTACAACAATATCTATAGGTACGCCTCCTCGTCACCTCGGCCTAAGCACCATCGTCAACTGTATAGAGGCCTGGGCTGGTTATCCCCCTCTGCCTGCTGGCAATACTCTTTTTGCTCCCTGATGGACTCTGTATTTAGAAATCAAATCCCTTCGGCACTTGCAACATTGCTAGCCTTGCTTGTAGAGCAGAAAGCAGCTAACTAAAAGAAGCTACATTTTCTTCTTAATTTAAAACGTATATCTCAGCAGGAGTCAGTGTCTGTTAAGATTAAGTAGACAGATAACTATTAGAAGTAGAAGGGGACTTATTTAGGGTTTAAAAAAAAAATAAAGAAAAGAAAGAAGGTCAGTGTGTATTCTGTGCAGTGAAGGGTAATGTATCAGCTGACTTTGCTAAACCAGTAGGAGGAAAGAGATCTTACCTGGGGGTGTAGTTTAGACACTATAAAAGCAGGTGAGTCAAATTACAGCTTACTGTTGCTAGCCTTTTTTCTTACTAATTGCCCTCCATCCCACCCACCCAAAGCCAGTTCTACTTTTATAGCCACTGGATTTGACTGTCAACAGGAACTTCATGTTTGGCAGTAGGAAGGAAAGGATCATAGAGAAACATTGGTTTTGTCAACCCTAAAGTAGAAAAAGTAGCTCACTGCCCCCCCGCTGCTGGTGGTCTGATATTGAGCAAGGAAGAAGGAGGCTACTGAAGAAGATAGGAAGTTGCTGTCCCAGAACAGGAAGGGTGAGAGTTGTAAGGAGAGGAGAGAGTAAGCATCCAGAGAAACAGTAGAGGAGACACAAAATAAGACATGATAGGAGTGGTGCAGTGCAATGGCTGTGGGGCAGCAGTGTTCCGGGAGACATTCTGGAGGCTGCAATGATGCCCTATTTGCAGGCACCTCTCTGGTCTCAGAGAAGAGGTTGCCCGTCTCCAGGCTGACCTGGCTAGGATTCGTGAAACCTCCTCCCCCACCCAGGGACCACCAGGGCCAATGCCACTACCTCAGAGGTTGCCAAGACAGAGGAGAGGCTGCACCAGAGTGGGCTCAAGGAGGGAGAGGGTGGTGGAACAGAGTTGCATCATTCCAGCTGTACCTCTCCACAATTCATTCGCTCTTCTGGTGGATAGTGGTTCCTCTATGGAGGCACCTGCAGTGGAGACCAAGTAGGATGCTGGGAACCTTCACAAAGGAGACCCAAAGGAGGGTGGCATGGGACCCCACAGGGGAAGGAAACAACTCCTGGTGGGGACTCAATCATTAGGGTAGAAATGGGGAGGAAGGGGAGAGGGAGGCAGTGCCTCTCTGCCACGGCTTAGAGGGACAGGAAGCGAATCCTCAGGATCGGGAGGAGCTGCACGAGGGAGGAGCTGGATGTCATTGTCCACCTAGGGACAAATGACCTGGCTAGGAATTGGATCAGAGCAGTGCAAGAGGAGTTTGTAGAG